>OX246753.1:323906445-328906445 GCA_945910035.1 Brachypalpus laphriformis
GTAAGATTGAGTTTCCCACATAGTCCAAAGGATGCCATATGTCTTTCCCACAACGGTGTTTATGTAATTAGTCCAAGTTAGTGTACGGTTAAAAATCATACCGAGTTTTTTGACAATATCGACATATGACATTGGAGCGTTATTTAAAACGACGGGTGGGAAATATGAGAAGTCGACAACATTTTTTGAGGCAACAACAGACATGGGGGTTCAATAAAAGACAATTTTGTTGAGACCAACGTGCGAGGTTTTCCAGATTCTCATTGACACAGTGTATGCATTGATCGATTAGACCAAGTCGGCAGCTCAAATATCCGTACGTTTGGATTTCGTCGGCGTACATATGCATTGAACCGTGTTTTGCAACCGAAAACAGTTTATTCACGTACAGCAAAAATAAAAAAGGTCCCAAAATGGAGCACTGCGGGTCATCACGCATTGTTGATAAGAAATTCGATATTTTGTTGTTACATACAACTGCTTACGTTCGTTCTTTAAGATAGGAGTACAGAAGCTTAACGGTGCATGGTAAAAAGATAAAAGAATGGCGAAGCTTATCACATAAAATAGAATGTTTCCCAATGAACAATTTGGATTTAGAACCCATCACAGTGCTATAGACTAAGTTTATAGAATTAAAAAATATGTAAAAAGTCAAAGGTCACAAGGTAAATCAACTGGTTTGGTACTTCTTGACATTGAGAAGGCCTTTGATTCTGTGTGGCATGATGGTCTTGTCCATAAAATGTTATCTTTTGGTTTCCCGTCGTACATAGTTAAAATTGTTCAAAGTTTTTTGTCAAATAGACGTTTCTTAGTACGCGTTAATAAATATTGTTCGGAATTGAAATACTTTACCGCTGGTGTTCCTCAAGGCTCAGTTTTGGGCCCAATTTTATATAATATATTCATATCCGATTTTCCTAAACTCCCGTCCTGTGAATCAGCAATTTTTGCTGATGACACAGGCTTATACTCGTCGCATGAATTTGGTCTCACAATTGAGACAAATCTGCAAAATGCCATCGAGCTATTACTAACTTACTATAACAAGTGGAAAATAAAAGTAAATACTAGTAAAATACAAGCAATTTTTTTCACCAGAAAAAGAAAAGCTTGCTTTTTACCCAGTAATCCCCTTAATGTTAGGGGAGACACTATAATTTGGCAGTCATGTGTCAAATATCTAGGAATTTATCTAGACCAACGGCTTACATTCAGGGAACACTTCACCTGAAAATTCAAATTGCAACTAAAATGCTCTATCCATTTATCAACAGAAGGTCCGAATTAAGCTTTGAAAACAAATTAATTTTATACAAAGTGATCTTTCAAGCAATATTACTCTATGGTTGCCAAGTATGGGATGATTGTGCAATGTGCCACAAAAAACAGCTGCAAATTACCCAAAATAAATTGCTCAAGATGATACTTAATCTTTCTCGTTATCACTCCACAATAAATTTGCATTTCAGGCGGATGTTGAATTGATTTTTGACAGATTGTGCAAGCTAAAAGACAAATTTTTAAACAACTGTGATATACCAGATAACCCACTAATTAACCAACTAAACATGTAACCTTAATCAAAACTTTAAAAATTCGTCTATATTTATGCTATGTATTATTTATTATATCTGTATTATGTTATTTATTACTTATTATTTGTTATTTATTATTTATTATTTATTATTTATTATTTATTATTTATTATTTATTATTTATTATTTATTATTTATTATTTATTATTTATTATTTATTATTTATTATTTATTATTTATTATTTATTATTTATTATTTATTATTTATTATTTATTATTTATTATTTATTATTTATTATTTATTATTTATTATTTATTATTTATTATTTATTATTTATTATTTATTATTTATTATTTATTATTTATTATTTATTATTTATTATTTATTATTATTTATTATTTATTATTTATTATTTATTATTTATTATTTATTATTTATTATTTATTATTTATTATTTATTATTTATTATTTATTATTTATTATTTATTATTTATTATTTATTATTTATTATTTATTATTTATTATTTATTATTTATTATTTATTATTTATTATTTATTATTTATTATTTATTATTTATTATTTATTATTTATTATTTATTATTTATTATTTATTATTTATTATTTATTATTTATTATTTATTATTTATTATTTACTATTTATTATTTATTATTTATTATTTATTATTTATTTTTTATTATTTATTATTTATTATTTATTATTTATTATTTATTATTTATTATTTATTATTTATTATTTGTTATTTATTATATATTATTTATTATTTATTATTTATTATTTATTATTTATTATTTATTATTTATTATTTATTATTTATTATTTATTATTTATTATTTATTATTTATTATTTATTATTTATTATTTATTATTTATTATTTATTATTTATTATTTATTATTTATTATTTATTATTTATTATTTATTATTTATTATTTATTATTTATTATTTATTATTTATTATTTATTATTTATTATTTATTATTTATTATTTATTATTTATTATTTATTATTTATTATTTATTATTTATTATTTATTATTTATTATTTATTATTTATTATTTATTATTTATTATTTATTATTTATTATTTATTATTTATTATTTATTATTTATTATTTATTATTTATTATTTATTATTTATTATTTGTTACTTGTCGTTTAATGTTAGTATATATTATTTATTACTATATTCCTAAAATAATTTAACTTTTTTTTTTTTTGCATAAAGGTTTTTCTCGTTGTTTTCCTTTAAAATAAACTTGTATGTCTATTGTGAAAACTTAAAATGTATAAAAGACAATGCTTCAGTAGAAAGATAGAATAAAGATATCAAATCTCTGTACTATTATTGTAAATTGGGCTATAACCTATGTAAAAATCTTATAACGAATAAATTATCTATCTATCTATTATTTTTCTGCAGATAATGCAATAATAACGTTCAGTTTAAAATAGAATAGTCCACCGTATCGAATGCTTTCGAAAAATCGAGAAAGATTGGAAATGTAACTTTATCCCCGTACATTGCTTTCCGTAGATCTTCGGTGATACTTGCGATACAACTGTTATTTTTCCTAAAATCAGATTGCTTTTATGTAAGTAAATTCGAACTACCAAGGTAAAAAGACATTTATCGCTGCACGATTCTTTCAAAGACCTTAGATAAGAAAGGCAAAAGAGAAATAGATCCTGGAATTTTTAGCAATTTTAGCACTTTTTTGCCAACTTCCATTCTCCCGGAAATACACCTGCTGTGAGAATGGTGTTAAAAGCATATGTTAAGAAGTGAAGTAGGATAGGAAGAATCAATTTCAAAGCGATGGGTGCATCTGATCGAATCTAACCGCATTTGACTTAATCGAAAGTAAACTATACTGTAAAAGTATATGTTAAGAAGTGAAGTAGGATAGGAAGAATATATTTCAAAACATTGGGTGCATCTGATCTAACCGCATTTGACTTAACCGAAAGTAAACTTGCAACCACCTCTGCACTGTCTACCGTTCTGAATGTGAAGCTAGTACTAGAGAGCAATCTATGAGGATAGCTAGTAGAAACTTCTATTTCTGCTGGTATTGAAACCAATTTTCGACTAAGGTCATTGCTGTCGATATCATCTACACAAATTTTGCCTTTGGCAGTTCCCATTTGGCGTAGATTTTTCCACAGCTGCCGTCCGCTCAGGGATGAGTTATATCAGTTGCAGTAAAACTGGGATTTTGCAGTACGAATCGCCATAATGACTTTATTCCGAAGTGAGCGATACAAGCAGTGGTGTTCCTCTAACCGAAAACATTTCTAGCGATTGTAGGTTTAATCACGTCGAAGCATTAGTGTACGAATTTGCTGAGTGAACCATGGTTTGGTTTGAGGCTGGCAATATTTTGGCCTTAAGGGAATGTGTCTACCATATTTCATAGATACTCTCGGAAAAATACGTGAAGTAACATCTGTACATGATTTCACTTAAAAATTTGATTTTTGTCGGCACACTAAGCTCAGAAGATCATTTTCTAGGCGCACAATACTAATGTAGAACAGTTTTGCTTCATCAGTAGTTGCATAGCTTTTAAAAATGCAAAACCAACGTGCATCGTCAGTCACTCTTTTTTTTAATTTCCAATTTTTGATTCTTCCCTACACCTTTTCGTTTTACTCCACCACTGGATTTCTGACGATTTAAAAAATAGTGCTCTTAGTGATGAAGGACATTTATCAGATAGATAGTCGTATTATTTTTCGCAGTCAGCCACCAATACCCGCTCAGTGATCTCAGTGGTGTGTGACATCAGCTTGATCGAATGGTAGTTATCAGAGTTTCGTGCATAACACTTTCATTGGTACACAGGGAGAAGGTAGCTTTCCTTCCATTGATTGGGCATTTCGTTCTCCTCTCATAAATCTGGAGATGAGAATTCTGAGGCATCTGAACCCGATGTCTCCCATCTTTTTCCAGAACTCAGAGGGCATCATCTGGCCCAACTTCTTTTCGTTTTTTATACCATTTGACCACCTCACTAACTTCTTCGACTGTAATGTCAGGTATTTCTTCACAGTTAGGGGTGGCTCTTGGAAAGTATAACCGGGGAAACTGTTCGTTCAAAAGTTCTTCACAATACTGCTGCCACTTCTGCATAATTTTGTCGACGTCCACAAGAAGCTGGCCATGAGCATTGTTAATGAACTTTGGCGCACGAATCTCCCTTGGAATTGAATCTCTTATTTGAAATTATGTTCCATCATGAGATTAAGAAATACAAAGACATCCCATAGCTGCTACAACAACAGCAAATTGGAAAACAACTGTGCCTTCTTTTCCAACCCCCTAGAAGCATAGATAGAGAAAATCAAAGTAAGTAGAACTTGATTGAGAAATGTAAGATTGTCATATACTACCTTTGCATTGACTTATAGATATAGATTATGTTTCATATAAGATTAGATCTTCGATCCTAGGAAAAAATTAATAATACCTTTATCAAGTGCAACTTCGTTCACACCATTATTCTAAGGAACTCAGACAAACTGTTCCGGTGGAAAATTTTTCCTATAACTTCTGAAGTTTTAAACTGACCATTTTTGTTGAATATACCACTTTCTTGGTACACTTTGGGTTGTCAATTTTTTCTAAATTAGTAATTCGGAACGTAATATGGACTACAGAGTGAAACCAATATTGTTTAAGTAAAATGAAAATGTTTTATTGTAAAAGTCTTTCAAACAGAATCATATTGATATCAAAAGTATGCTTATAAATTCACAACTCAAGCGGGTGATTGTGTACGATATAGCCATAATGAAACTTTAGATTGTGTCCAAATTAAAGAAATATCATTTCTGAGGAGTAAACTGTTAGAAACTAATTAACTAAAATCAGGCTTTTTGCTGGACTTATTCCAAATAGGAACCTATGCTTAAGATGCATTCAGTTAAACTCAAATCAAACGATTTCACTAGTCCTTGCAGCTTAGTTCGTAAATATTGAAGAGTTTACTTGGTTTGAAGCACCTGTCAACTCATCTGTGAAAGTATGTTTGGTGACTAGGGCCTCATCACCTGCTGCTCCATTCATAAAAAAGATTGTGAAGTTTTCAAACTATTGACTCCAAGACAACGCCAAAGTTTGAGGAAATGCCACAGTAGCCTTCAGTATCATCAGAAGCAAGGTAGCTATACTATACATACGTAGGAATATCTTTACCTATGAAAAAAATAAGAACTTTCGAAACCCTTTAAGCATAACAATAAATAGTAACTGCAACGTATTAGCATTCACTTCAATTACCTGTTCCCATCCATACTCCAAAACATATCCGGGAAGAGATAGCTTAGATTCCTGCAACCAGTTAAATCATAAAAAAAAATTCCATTTCTATTAGCATCAACACTATAGTTTTCAA
This sequence comes from Brachypalpus laphriformis, assembly GCA_945910035.1. Lineage (NCBI taxonomy): Eukaryota > Metazoa > Arthropoda > Insecta > Diptera > Syrphidae > Brachypalpus > Brachypalpus laphriformis. The sequence goes on from OX246753.1 coordinate 323,912,406, forward strand.
AAATTGTTGCATGAAGCATTTTCCAAGTTAAGGCGAAGGACAAAAATATTCCACATACGCCCCCGAGTATACCACAACTTCCTCCACTCAAAAACCAACAATTTCCCCAACGAGAACCATGAAGACTAAACAAATTTCCCTCTCGCCGAAGAAAATACATCAAAGCTCATCTTCAGGCGCGCGGCTACTATGATGAAAATGTTGGCGAAATATAATGAAAATTTCATTTTCATTATGTAGGTATCTCTTCCTCTCGATTTATTTAGTCTGTGCTGCCACTTTAAACGGAAATTGAAAATCCAAACGAGGGAATCTGTATACATTTTTCAACTCAATCACCACTTGGTCCTGTGAATCTCTTAAGTTTTTTTTTTTTGTTTTCTTAGAACACACCCGTGCTGACAGTGGAACTCATGTCAACGAGCACTGGTAGCACTGATTTTAACAAAAAAATGATCACAAAATTTAAAAAAGAAAAAAGAGAAAAACCATTCAAGTGGTAGCGTATGCAAATGATGTGCGTAAATAAGTTGACATAATCAAGTTTTCCACTTATGCGCATAGCACTCTCCCTCTGGCACGTCAGGAACACTGTCTAATTCAATTGGAATTCATATGCTTCGTCCTTCGCAAAGAAACAAAAAAAATATATGTACTATAGTCAACACTAAATTTAAATCCAATTTTCCACTACTTTTCCTGTGGATGTAAGAACATCAAAGTGAAATCACTCCAAGGATATAGGTTTCATTGCTTGAAGATGGATGAAGGGAAAGCGATTACACATCCCCTATCTCAAAGGACTACAAACATATAGAGGGAAAGACACCAAACTAGATTTAGTTAAATTGAGACAAAGCAAAAGATGGGAGGAGAAAAGTACGAAAAAAAAGAAGGATCCAGAACCAGAGGCAAACCACTTGGTATAATTCTCTCGTTAGCCTCATCCACACAGTAAAGTTTAATTGAATCCATAGCTTAATCGAAAAATAATGACATAGATACTTCAATCGATTTTGCCACCCTCTCTAGAAGAGATTGTGCCCCAAGGCAAATCCCTCTTCATGTAGGCTTTGGCTTTTGTTACTGTTGCAAAGATGATCAAATGGAATACATTATTCGGGATCGGATGGAGGGACGGTAGATAGATAGATTCAAATTGGATTGCATTTGACCAAGTTGGATATATGTAATGGGTGGTCGCATGGTATGTGGACATTTATTGCAAAACGTTTAATTAGGTCAATTCGAGTTGGTATTATTGCAGAATAAGCTTTTGTGTACGTATGCTATCACTCTTTGATTGGATGGGATTTAAAGATGGCATCTGGATAATGGATTCAAATGGAATTTTTATTATACGATTGCAGCCCAGCAGCAGCTTACGTGGGTAAAAGGATAATTGTTTGCATTACAGATAATTGATTGATTTATGACGAAGCATTGTACGTGACTGCTTTTCGTATTAAACGCTGCTGGATTACATTGGCTAATGAGATACAAATAATTAAGTATACATAAAATGGAAAGCTATATGGTTATTTAATTGGATCGAAAGATTAACCCCTGAATGCCTACAGTGGTACTTTATAATTAATTAATTAATACCATGAGCGCGGTGGATGATCTTTATGATTCCTATAATAAAGAACTGCTAACTCGTATTGAAGTTAAGCCCAACACAATGCAAGATTTGGAGGTTGAATGATCCTCCATGAAACAAGAGGTGTAACTAATAACGAAGCAAATCTGTGGTCACAAGGCATAACCGCCTATGTAGGTTTTTCGTACTTTTTTTTCGTGGTCTTTTGAATGCATTTTTTTTTACCGTATTAATATCATTTTACAGCTTTAAGTAATTTCCTATGATTAATTACGATAGATAGGCTTATTTAAATGTTATTGCAAAACATATTACTTAATCTCATTAGTCTTATTAAACTGCGGAAGTTAAAAAAAACTTATCTCGAGTTTGGCCTTTTATTCCGTTTGCATCCAGCGTTAGAGTAAGGCCACAAATTGAATTAGGTCGTTATTCCGTACCAATATATTTACTTGAAAATTCATCCACATATTCCAGGTTTTATATTGAATAGAACATTCACCCTTCGGTTACAAGATAATAATATTTGATCCCAAATTGAGGTATTTACTTTTTCCATAAGAGTATATAAATTTAAAAAAATTTACTGAAAACCACGCCATTTTTGTAGACCAAAATAGTAAGTTTATTAGGAAAGTATAAAAAGTACACGTACATATACAGGGTGGGCCAACTATAAGTTTCTTTTTGAAAATGCAATAAAATGAACAAAATGAAATTGTTTCCATATCTTATGACTTTATAAGTAAGAGCAAACATTCCCATTAATGATGGAATACAACGTCGTTCAAGTAGCTGCATCTGCTGGCCTCCCAGTAACGCATTCTATCACTCCAATTTTCCAAGACCTTGTTGATGGTTTCGGGCTGTAGCTCACGGATTACTTGGATGATATTGGCCTTAAGTGCTTGAATCGTTCTCGGATTGTTGGCATAACATCGATCTTTCACGGTTTCCCACAAAAAAAAAGTCCAAAGGGGTCAAATCGCAGCCCCGAGGCGGCCAATTGACATCGCCAAGACGGCTGATAACACGATTTGCGAATTTGGTGCGCAAAAAACCGATTGTGGCATGGGCTGTGTGGCATGGCGCACCATCCTGTATGAATCAGACGTCGTCTAAGTCCATGTCTTCAATTTCAGTAAAAAAAAGTCATTAACATGGCTCTGTAACGCCCACCGTTGACCGAAACGTTGTTCCCAGCCTCATTTTCGAAGAAAAATGGTCCAATGATGCCACCACTCCACAATCCGCACCAAACTGTCACTCTCTGTGGATGCATTGGCTTCTCGACAATAACGTGCAGGTTTTCCGAGCCCCAGATGCGGCAATTTTGTTTGTTAACGTAGCCGCCGAGATGAAAATGTGCTTCGTCAGAAAAGATGATTTTTCGCCCAAAATCGTTGTCCAATTCAAGCTGCTCTAAGGCCCAAACTGCGAAGCGATGACGAAGCAGATGGTCGTGCGCTTTCAATTGCTGAATTAATTGCACCTTGTGAGCGAATAATCCCAGATCTTTGTGCAGAATTCTCCTCAGGCTAGTGCGTGAAATGTTGAGCTGTTGAGATCGATGACGAGTTGATGTCTCACACTCTCGGCTACAGCAGCCACATTCTCGTCTGTGCGCACCGTATGGCGACGGAGACCATGAGTGTTGTCCACTAGCTTACGAACTTTCTGCACAAACTTGCGTACAGCAGGCGCGGTGGGTGCTTCATTTCGCCCAAAACTTCTTTTAAAAAAACGCACTGTTTGGGCTACACAGCACTCACTTTGGAAATAAGTTTTCAATATTTCCCAATTTTGTTCCAGCGTAAAGCGACTCATTTCGTTCGGCGGAGGTACGATACTGACTTTCTGTCAAGATTTCGAGCGGGAAACAGCTGCCAGTGTCAAAATAACCTATGAACAAGCAAGCAAGGACTACCGGAATCAAACTAATTGTGTACATCCTCTCCGTTGATGATGATAAAAAAAAAAGTAGGTAGTAGTAGTAGTAGTGGTAGGTAAATCGTCGTAGAATGCATGCATCTGCTTGAAGCCAATGAGATCTTTTTTTCTTTGCTTGCGAAATCTTCAACTTTTTTAATTTCGCTTGTAGAAATAGTAGAAGCCCCTTTTTTACCAACCTTTAAAATTTTGAAGGGTTTATGATGTTTTGTAAAATATTTGACAGAGGCATTTCGCATAGCGAAACCCCCTGGCTGTATTCCACGTGAATCTATCACCATCTTCGTTAATCCGTTTCCATGCAAATTTTGTTTTAGAAAGCTCAGAAACGTTAAAAAAAAGTCATCGCATTTAATTTATTTTTTTAACTTCTATTTTAGATCCAAAAGCGTTGGTGAATTGGTACCAATCTCTTGGGTCTTGAATTTCAACATTATTTATTATTTTCTTTTTCCGCTCAATTAATGCATGGTCACTATCGCATTCCATATGTGCATGCCTTCATATATTAAAAGTTGTGACGTCTGTTTCATCTTCTCGGCATATACAATAAAGAATATTCTCAACCCTGCTAATATTCTCGTTTGTTAAACCTTTGACGTTTTCTAGAATTACATTTTGTAGTACCTCTGGTTTCCTAAGCCCCCGCTTTCTAGAAATACATCCAATATCGAATATAAACAATATATAAATTGCAGTTTACGAAATATTTACATTTGAAAACTTCAACTTGATTCGGCAGTAAGTGTTATTTTACTAGTTAAATCACAAACTATCGAGCTTCGGGGTTTATCGGGAGCATAATTAAAAATATAGAATACATATTGATACACTAGATCAGGTGATTACAGAAATATACACCTGGTAGCTTTTCTCTGCGGCTTTATGCTATAAAATAGGCCCAGTGGCAACAAAATGATATACGTTGGTACCTTAGGTAATTGCTAGTCAATAATAAGCATGATGGGTGGATCCACAAGGGTGTCAGGAGGTTTTAACCTACAAAAATAAGTCATGCGATCGTTTAAGCTAATTTTGCGTGATAAAGAAAATACTTTTTTGTTTTCCTCTAGTATTCATAATTGTATGGCTTGATCGAATAAGAAGTTCGAGGATCCGTGGAAGCTTTCACATCAAGGAAACCATCGTACAAAAAATAGAGCGCGACCAGCTCAGCTGGTATTACCACGTTCAAAGAAGAGATCATTTGAACCTTGTTAAAAAGGCAATATCAATGCACGTTCCAAAGACATCGCGATATAGGAAAGGCAGGCCTATAAACGCCTGGATCAGACAAATGCGACGACATCGGCATTTCATTGGCCTCAGTAACCGAGTGATGCAAAATCGGCAGGCCTGCCGATATTTTCTGAGGTCAAATAGGCGAACCCCACAGGCGGATCAGTAGAAATGCGGTGAAGTGGGAGGGTTGTGATCCCTTGTTTTCGGATCATAGCCTCGCTGATAAAAGGAAGAAGAAGATTCATAATTGTATTTTACACAAAATATAGCACTAAATATAAAAATTTCTAAAAGTGATTGCATGTGTCTAGCAATGACCTTAAGTGTATATTTTCATAGAAACAAAATTGTCTTTGGTACTGCGGCTTAATGTTACGATTCTGTTGCTGTCTCTAGATCCATCATATAGCACAATGCTCCACAAAAAGCTGTCAGGTGTTGATTTCTTAACCGCCAGACCCTGTGTAACAATTTAGGCTTGACAAAATTACTTTATCAAAACTTTCACTGATTCTTCGACTATATGAAGTGTTTCTGTAAATATACAATTATGTTAGCAGTAGTTATTATTGGCTTCAGATTATGAAACACATTTCACAACTATAAACTATCAACGTTTGTTCATCAGCTTGCTGCCTTAAAACCAAAATAATTTACACATAACTTTGCCTTTGCACGTTCTTTTAGTTTCATAGCTAATTTCGGAATTTTTATTCAACGAAAAGGCATTTTTTTCAAACACTTCCACTTTTATATTTGTCACTTCAACAACAAAGCACCACAAAACTGTACAACTATTTAAAACAGCCAAAATCAAGTTACTGTAAGTTTTTTTTTTTGGATATCCTCTTTAGCAATTTAATTTTGAAATAAACGACAAATTTTAAATAAGATTCAGGAAACTTAATTTTTCGATTTGGAAGCATAACCTAATTCCACTTAAGATACTCGTATTTATAAAACAAACCGACGTTTTGAAATAGCATCCTAACTCAAGTTAGGAAAATAAAATTGTTAACATATTTCCGTGGAGTAACAGCCAAACTGACTTCGGCTGTTATTAAAAACGACTGTTTTCAATAATAAACTGACTCGGATTATTTTATATTGATTTAGGCTGTTAGTCCAAAACAAAAGTTAAATAAATCAGAGATGGAATAGAACCAAATTCGTCATTGGTTATTATGACTAAACAAAAATATGGCACGCAAGTGGCTTAATTCAAGCTAGCGAGTTATTGTTGAAATTATTTTAAACGTACATGAGTTAAGCTGTTATGTTTAAATAGCATTTATACAAAAGTGACTTTGGCCATTATGTTTTCGGGGAATAACTTCTATTTTAAAAATGTTAAAAATACAAAAAATTGTGTGGTAGTAGATTTAAGCAAGCCTAGCACGATGGTGTTAATAACTCAATTTCGTCTTAACTCGAGTAAGGTGGTTATGGTTTTGGATTACAGAAATCTTTTCATTTGTGGAACATACCACTGCTGCCTACATTCTCAAATTTGTTGCTGTTGTTATTTTTTACGGAAGACTGATTAACTGTTCGAACTATCACCTGAGAAAGAGTTATTAGCTAAAATGGGCTTGGCATGATTCATTTTTTTTTTTAATTATTTTAATCGCTAAAGAAGGACACGACTTTCAATCTGCTGAAAACAGAGATCCCCTCTCCGATATCAAATTGTTCATTGTCTAGAAGGGCTAGTTTTTTTTTTTATTTGGGGGCAATTTTTCAAAGGTACAATTCCAGTTTTTCGAATCAGGCGTATAATCTTCACTATATCAAAAGCTACACGACCATAAAAGAAAGACGCATGACTTCAAAGGTTTCCCAACTATTGCATAAAGAAAAGTTTCCTGCTGCTAGTACAGTAAATCACATAGGGTTTTAAAATTCCAGAACGTTAATTTCGTTTTTAACAAAAAAAAAAAAGAGTGGGTACTTGTGATCTTGGGTAGTCAAGATCCTACGAGAACGTAATATGCGTTAATAATAATAATGGTTATTCAGTCTAGCATACTAGCGCTGTATTGAACCCATAATCGGTGGTATAGTCATGTGCTAAGTTGTCGGCTTAAGTATCAATCGTATCCATTCAGTTTTCTTAGTATTGAAATTAAATGGCGATGCATACTCAAAACAAATACTTAAATCGAAAATCCGGTGCAAAAATAGCAGCAAATTTTTCCATACTAGTTCGGACACCACCCATGTAGTACGTACGAACTAAAACTTAATATTGCCTATGCTTCAAACCACTTCACCAAAAACGTATGTCTTTCCTGTTTTTTTTCTTTATTTTCAACTTAGGTCTTGCAATTCATTACGAGTAAGGAATTACAAAACTTTTTGAAGAAAAATCATCAGTTTTATCAGCGATCGTCAGTTATACATGGCGGTAATTGGTACTGGTGCTGTACTATCCACGGACGTTGGCAAATTGAGAATTTGTAAATCATAAAATTAGGAATCTGAATATGCCTATAGTAGTGTTTTTTTTAAACCTAGCCAGCCAGTCGTTCATTTAAACGATGTGCCAGCCAGCCAAAGCCAGCCGATTTTATACGAACATTTATCTCTAGGAAGCAAGCAACTTCGCAATACAAATAACTGAAAAACATTCGTTTTGCACCGCCTGAAATTAGGCATAAAAAAAAATTCAAATTCCTAGCCAGTCACTTTTGGCTGGGGATTAAATCAAGAGTAGTAGCCAGCCGGTTTGTGTCCTGGAAAGGAAGTTTGAAGGAATAAATATTTTCACAGATGGATCTATAATAATGTTAGATGGCAGAGCCGGACTCGGCATTTTCAGAGAAGATATCTGGCTTGTCATCGATGTCTGGGACAAAAATGTCAGCGTATCAAGCCAGCTACATGCGCTGTACCACTTGAAAGAGCATCAGATGATTGGGAAAAACAATAGCACTACAAAATCAGGCAGTAATCAGGCGTATGGAGCAGATAGACATGAACCTTTTATTGGCTTTGGAATGTGTGCATAAACTCAACGAAGGTGCGATTCAAAACGAATCGATATTGAGGACATATGAAGATCAAAGAGAATGAAAGGGCGGACAAACTAACGAAACAGGAGTCGGCCTCGAACTATTTGCTCAGTGGAGCATACTGAGGCAGATGAGTGGTTAACTGTGAAGTCTCTACCAAACTATATGTTCTAAATAGGGTACGAGAAGCACTCAAATGGTTAGTAGTAATAGTTATACGACATGTCTTCTGGAAAATGATAGTTTAATTCGGTAGAGAGAAGAAAACAGACCCACGCAGAAGTCTCCTTTGATATCTCTCGAACATTTATATGTACTATATATCAGTTGAATTGTTTTGATAATGATTGAACTTTGTGATGCAAAAGCAAAAAAAAAAATTAAATCTCTTCGTCATGTATAGACTTTGGAGGTAAGGAACACATATGCATATCCAGTGCGGCATTGGGTGCTGCTTTCGTGTACCTACTTTCAAAAGCTAGGCATTAAAGTTTTTGTGCAGACTACTGCTTTTATTTTCGTCACCAAACTGCTTTTGCGTGTACAACCAAAGCATTATTTTGAGGTTTGATGTTAAGGTCCTGGTTTCACCAAAAAGTCTGGTTCAAGTAAAATCCTGGTTTTATTTACGGTGTATCTTTTCATACAGAGCTAAACTAACAAGCTCATCTTTCTGTTAAAGGTATTCAGTTTATTCTCCTCTCGACCAGTATGGACTTTATACCATTCTATGCAGTATTATTTTGCCTGCATTTGAAATATATTTATGTATCAAGGTCAATCAGTTGTTGAGTGCTCCCCTGACGTATAGGAAATAGCTCACCGAGATCTTTTGAACACTAAGAGATTTTTCAAAAATAATTTGTGTAGTTCATATTCAGGGATGGTATGCATATTGGTTCCTGTGAAGAAGACTCAAATGTCGACGCAACTCTTGTAGGTCTATATTCAACTTAGAGTTTAAATACCACAGTTTAACTTTGTTTTGCTTTTTGGTATGTAACCCCAAGCATAGCTTGATCTGATGATACTGATCAGTATTGGTATCAAGTCTAGGCTGCCTTTTTGGAGGAGTGGCGAGAAGGTTTAGTATTTTTCTGGTGTCTGAGAGAACCATTTCCATTAATTTCTCCCAGTCAAAATTCTTCCCCTCATTCTTCGAAATCAGTTAAATTAATTTTTACTAATTTTCTTTCTTTTTTTTAAGGGACGGAAACCCAAGTCTCAGAGCACGCAGACACATTCCGATTCATTGTACTTCCAAGCAGGAACTTTTCTGTGCGGGAGTGGTTGAAAAAGCATATCTTGCAAGTAAACAGCGAGAATTGAAAAAATAGGGGCTTTCCTAAAAGAAAACGGAGTTTGTCTTCCTTAAAAGTTAAAAATGAAGACGTGTGTGTACTATAGGCAGATATACCTATGCACACTTCAATTAAGTGCTGCCATAAAATCTCCTCAAATGAAACCACTTCTTGGTTGGTTTCTTACAATATTTGCAACGCACTCCATAAATTTGGAAGAATTCTTCGGAATTATCGTTAAAGTTACCAAAAATTTGTTTTGTTAGAATCATTAAGAAAGTTTATCGAAGAAGAAAATTCTCAACGTTATGTACCTATGTATATCTGCGTACATGCCTCTCATATCAAAGAGTTATTTTTACATTTGAAGTACTCACGTAGGCATTTCTGGAGAATAAAAGAAAATACTCGTCATTCTTCTTGATCTGGAATACATAGTCTACTGTATGTTATTAATTTGGCCTGCAGCCAGGCTGAAACCATACCTTACACCAAAGAGCCATTACTTTGTTAAATTATTACAAAGTCCACCCTTCCTCTTCCAGGCCATTACCACATGCAATCGATGCTCCAGGTTATACCCACCCCATTTTCGTACTCGTATTTTGCGGTATGTAACTCTGTTGCAGGTTTATTGCAAATTGGTGGTACTATGTAGGTTTATGATGAGAGGGTATAATTAAAATTGCGATATATTAAAACCGGAAAACATATCGTAGATAAAAGGAAAAACCAGTTAAGCTATCTCTAAAGCAGAACCAGGTCAGAGATATTTATTGTGTAAGTTTTCTTGGTCATAAGGACTGTAGTTTTGCTTGGAAGGATATAAGTGCTTAGGATAATATGTTGTCCTGGATTATAGACGTAATAAGTTCATTAGCTACGCAATATCCATTTAGGAGAAAAATTGATTTACACGGCAACTGGTGGTAAAGAGTTTGTTGGTAAAGTGATTTAAAGGAAAGCGGAGTGTAAGGTATAGCTAATAGTTCCTATGAAGTAAAAGGCGGACGTTATTATCAGTTAAAATGTTCTTTTAGCAATGTTTGAGCAGTCAACCCATTCAATTTTCATTGCATAGTTTTTGGTGGACAAATTTATTAAAATTCACCTCTAGAACATCACTCTATATTAGTGATGCGTGTAATGGAATGATTTAAAGAATCGAGACGCTAGTACTTTGAGTGATCCGTATAATCGAATGATCGATCATTCGAGATATTAGTGCAATATGCATATGAGAACACGTTCCCCAAGTGGTTGAATACACAAACAAACTTCTCGATTCCACTCATATCACGATTTACTTTGCTACTTTACCCGCACTTTAAAATGAATCGAGTACTATTTTACTCGAATGCACATCTCATATCTCGATTCTTGGGGAGTGTGTTCTCATATGCATATAGCACTCATATATCGAATGATCCTTCGAGTTTTTGTTTTGCGTTTACCCTTTGTTCTCGTTCACGGTTCTCGCTGCTTTGGCAGAAGTATGTTCGTATACCAAATCATTCGAATAATTTCAGACGATGTCTCGAGATATTTACCCTTTGCGTTTGTTCTCGGTTCTCGCTGCTTCCACAGAAGTATGCGGGTATAGTAAATCATTCGAATGATTTCGGACAATGTCTCTAGATATCTCCAGATATTGGATGAATCGATTATAATCGATTATATCATTCGAATCATTACTCTATCCTCATTTTAGACCCTTTTATACTATCCTGTATCTAAGAGTATACCACTTAATGCGCTTAAATCTAATTTTATTGGATATTATTTGGTGCACGGTTTTTTTTTTAATATACTGAGTAGATATAGTACAGAACAGTTTAAGATATATATGAATATATATGGCATATGAACCAATGCAGAAGAAAGTCCGTGGCCAAAGGGTTAGTCCGCCTCCATTCCCAAAGGCTCCCTCTACTGGTATTTAGTATAAGTATGTTTTAATAATAAAAAGTCGTATGCTCCATGTTTTCAGAATGTTAGTGCGGCAATGCCCGCTACGGGAGTTATCATGCTTGAATAAATAGGTATTAGAGCAGAGATCTGTGTGTTTGGGGCAGCGTGATAGGTCTACTGTAATACATATTTCTCCACAATACTGGTTCTAGTATGGATCCCTGCAGGACTACTCGCATTACCGGCTATTTAACCCAAATAATGTTTGCATTCAATTACATACCCCTGACTTCACAATGACTTCACAAATATTATTCCTTAGACAATTTATCGGTAGGAATTCACAGATTTTTACAAAAAATGTTATGTAGTTATTTATTTTTAGAATTTGAAAGCATCGATAAACCACTGCGTGTTTTATATGGTGGCTTTGCTTTTAGTAGACACGGGAGTAGAATGGGAGAATGCGTTCGAATTGATACGCAATATTTGTTTTTTTTTTAATTATTACTAACCGAATGATCGTCATTGAATCTTCAATGGTCACAGATGATAGTCTCCATTTGAAGAAGGTAATATTAGGATGTATTGTTACGCTATTTCTGGCATAGCAATATAGTAAGTATTGACGATTTTTTTTAAATGGACTTGGTAGGTTGAACAAAAGATTTAAACTGTTTTCAGTCTTTCTTATCTGAGAGGGTAGTGCTAGTAGGATATCCTTGGCTAAGTTAGTTTAAGTTAAAATATATTTTCTTTTGATTCCAGTACCTGAACCGATTCCTGTGCCATTATCGACGGAAGTGATTTCTAGAGAACTCATTATTATTTGACCCTCAGTTTTTCCTGTTTCAAAATGGGGTCAATATACCTGCAGAAAAATTGTGATAAGAACATGTATTCTCGCAAAGCCCAGTAACGCTTAAAAAGTACCAATCACCACATGTCCTTTAGACCCGATATATTTCTATCCATATATCATATAGTTTACATAAGTCCTATGGTGAAATCCGCAAATAACATTAGTGAGGAGATCAAATAAAGAATTACTCTTGCAAGTAGCTGTTTCTAGGTGCTAAGAAGACAATTGAATAATAAGGCCATATCTTGAACTATAAGTGGTCGCGCGCTGTAGCGCAAGTGGTTAGTGTATCGGACCGCTGCGCGTGAGGTTCCAAGTTCGAATAGCGGAAAATACCAAACGTTTTTTTAATGGTCCCACCTCTGGCAAACGTCTGACAAATATTTGAGTGTATTGTTGTCACGAGAAAGCTTTGCAAAACAAATTGCCCTTGGAATATGGCACTGAACTGTAGGTCCCTTCCACTCATATGGAAAATATAACGCTAACAACACGAGTGGTTGCGAGAAGGTAGGCCCAGGCACTTAAAGAGCTGTTGCGCCAAATTTATTTATTTTAATCTTGAACTACTCGTATAAAAGTATCTCTAATCAACTTAGTTCTGCTGTATGGTGCAGAGGCAAGGACTTTATCAAAACTGGATGAAGATGCCCTTGGTTACTTTGCGAAGAAAGATCTTCGAGTCATTTTTGGTCCCGTCTGCATAATTAGCGAGTGGAGAAGGTGTGCGTTATGTCCTGTATCCCCTTGTGGGTCCTAGGGCGTCTACTACGCCTACGCGCCATCGTGTACGGTTTCTGGCAATGTGTCTGAATTCTCCCAAACGTTTCCCTAACTGCCGTGCCTCCTTCTCGACTGTTCTGCGCCATGTTCTCCTCGGACCGCCAGGTCTTCTGCCATCCTGAGTTATAGGGTTCCATTGCATAGCATGGTTCGCTATGGAGCTGTCAACCTTTCGGAACGTGTGACCAATCCACTGCCACTTCCGCCGTTGGGAAGTTGTGCCTATTGGTTCCTGACCCGTTCTCTCGTAAAGGTGTTCGTTAGAGATACGATTGGGCCAGAAAATTCTTAAGATATTGCGCAGACACCTATTAACGAACGTTTGCAGCTTTCTGGTGATAGTAGTGGTCACTCTCCACGTGCTGCAACCATATAGCAGCACGGATTCAACGTTGGAGCGGAACAGTCATATTTTGGTGCTCAAACTGATTGCATTGCTTCGCCATATTTTGGACAACATCCCGAACGCGGACTTTGCTTTGGCGATCCTGTTGGCTATATCCAGTTCGGTTCCACCATCGGTCGAGACAATACTCCCAAGATACTGGAAATCCTCTACTCTCTCTACCGGTTGTCCAGCAATGCATATTTGAGCCGATGAGTTTGTTAAGAGGCTGATCATTTTATTTTTGTCGTATTAATTTTCAGCCCGACGACACCTGCCTCCCTCTCCACATCTGCTGTCATTTGGTGGAGGTCCATAATTCTGTGGGAGAGTAAGCATACATCGTCTGCGTAGTCAAGATGTTTCAGTTGAGATGTTAGAGTCCATCGAATTCCTCCGTTTCCCGTCGACAAAGCTGCATGAAGCACATCGCTAATCACCAATAGGAATAATATTGGTGAAAAGATACAGCCTTGTCTTACCCTACATTGGATCTCAAATTCCTCAGACAACCTTCCCCTGTGCAGAACGTGACATTTGGAGCCTTCATATGTAGCTTTGATAATAGCAATTAATTTATCGGGAATACCTCTCCTGCGTAAGGCACGCCAAATAAACTCCCTGTTGACACTATCGAATGCCTTCTCAAAATCGATGAACAGCAGGTGCAGTGGCGATCGGTATTCAACACACTGTTCGATGATAATCCGCAGGGTGTTGATGTGGTCGGCACAGGAGGATCCAGAGCGGAAACCTGCTTGTTCGGCATCGAGTGTGTCTTCGAGATGTTGTTTGATTCGCTCAAGGATGATTTTAGCTATTATCTTAGCTACAGCAGGCAGCACGCAGATACCCCTCCACTTTCCGCACTCCATTAAATTTCCTTTCTTGGGAAGCTTGACGATCATTCCCTTTTTCCACTCGTTAGGAAAGCTCTCAGCTTCCCAAGCTCTATCTATAAGTGGAAGCAGAAGCTCAGCCGATGTTGTTGGCGCTGCTCGTAAGAGCTCTGCTGGAATACCGTCAAGTCCTTCCGCCTTGTTGGTTTTGAGTGCCTTGATCGCGGTAATGATCTCATCTTTACTGGGAGTCGTGGTGCGTATTCGGGAACTTCTCACCTCGGGCATCTCAGTCTGATTTGGGAGCATATCGCTAGCGAATACACGGTTCAAAACCGTAGCAAAATGCTCTTTCCATCTCTTGAGCTGGTCCTCATCCGAAATGAGCAAGGAACCGTCTAGGCTTTTCACTGGGTGTTGGCTGGAGCTGCGACCGCCTGTCAGCTCTTTCGTGATTCTGTAGACAGTCCTGCTGTCGCACCTCCGTGCAGCTTCTTCTGCTTCTGTAACCAGCGCGTTGATGTAGTTGCGCTTGTCACGTCGCACGCTACGCTGAACTTCTCTCATCTTCATGCGATATAAGGACTCTAGCTCGCTTCTCCCTGCTGCTGGGGTAGCTGCAACGCGAGCTTTCAGCTGTTTTCGTTTGTCAATCCGTCTCCAGGTATCCTCGGAAAGCCACGCCCTATGTCTTCCCTGCGATCGACCGACAATTCTTTCAGCACCAGATGTAAAAACATTTTTCACAGCACACCAATGGTCTTGGATGGTTGCGGGCATTGAGCTGCTGATTGCTTCCGCACCTTGCGAAAAGTGCTCCCTTAATTGTTGGCGCACTGAGGGATCACTAAGTCTATCGATGTTGAACCTGGGCATTCTTGTGTTGTCGTGGGATCTTCGAACGGCAGCAGTGCGTAGTTGGAGAGTAGCTGTCATAAGATGGTGATCACGTACTATCCCCAGATCTGCCCCTCGCCTGTTTCGGACGTCCAGGAGACTACTTCTAAAGCGGCGGCTGATAGCAAAATGGTCAATTTGGTTGGAGGTTGCTTGCCTGTCATTGGAAACCCAGCTGACTTTGTGGCAGGTCTTGTGCTTAAACATGGTGCCATCTATCACAAGGCGTTTGGCATTGCAGAAATCCACAAACCTTTCGCCGTTGTCATTGCGGTTGCCTAGTCCATGCTTCCCGATTACATGCTTGAGCCCTTCGTTGTCGCTGCCTACCTTGGCATTCAAATCCCCCATCACTATGACAATGTCTCCATTTGGTGTTGTGTTGAAGACGGCGCTTAAGAGATTGTAGAAGCTCTCCTTTTCGTCCTCAGACGAACTATTCGTTGGGGCGTAACACTGTATGATGGTGACGCGTCGTATTCTAGTCCGGAATCTGGCCGTCAAAATCCTATCACCATGAGGCTGCCAGGAAATCAGGCCCTTGCGTGCTGTTGTTGTTAGCAGTAGTCCGACTCCATATTCCCCCGGACTTCCGGATGGTCTTCCAGAATAGAGTAGTACAGTGTTACGCGTTGGAGACTGGTACTCGCCCGCTTCTAACCATCTTACTTCACTTACCCCCAAAATGTCCAGTTTATATCGCATGAATTCCTTTTTCAGTTGGAGGAATCTGGCATTGTAAGGACCTTCTCTTCCCGAGTCGAGGAGCGTCTTTACATTCCAGAAACCTATCTTTGTCCGGGTACAATAGCCAAAAGTCGTCAAAATGTGATCAGTCCTTATCCGAGGCATAGTGTCGGTTTCTGCAGCGAGCTGGTTTCAGTAACGCAGGTTGCTGGCCCACGTTACCTAGCCTAGAATCAAGGCCCTAGACAACCCGCACTTACAATTTTGGCCTATACGTATAAGGGTTTATACGTATAGTTGCCCGGGGACCACCACTAGGAGGTAAAGTAAGCACTTCATCACGAACTTGATTGTTGCGCTACTGGCCCAAGCCAAGTTTTGGGCAGTCAGTAGTTTCCCGATCAATCGCAATGCAGGTCCCCAAAAGTGGAGAAGGTACAATGGCGAACTATGCGATCTATTATTATTATTACTTTTGTTTTTTTATAAACTTCTCTGGGGAGAGGCGAACCTATAACGCTGAGCAAGCACCCCATGATGCTTGCAGATGTCTATTGATTCTGCGTTTAAATTATTGCAGATTCTTGTTTTCTAGAAATATTACGCCTGGGAGCGAGTTCCAAAGATTGCTTGCCGTATAATGCAATGAATTTTGATAGAATGGTATTCTTGCGGTAGCCAGGTGAATATAAAAGTTGTGTACTCTAGTGGCTTTCCTGGTAGGGCATTGAAAGGTCGAGTTCTTATGGATCACTGTGTTGAGATCTTCCGAACAATTGCTATGGCAGCATCTGTAGAATAGGCATAAATCTGCCACTTGCCTTTGATGAGCCAACGATTGAATGTTATACATAAGTGTTGGATCTTCTATTAAGCGAACTGCTTGCCTCTGGATACTATCAGGTAGATTAAGATTGTGTTTTAGGTCCAAGCTCCAGGCATGCGAGCAGTAAACAACTCCTGGTCTTACTTGTATTTTGTAGAAAAGAAGAAAATTATTTCTTTGCCCTGAAAAGATAACTCAATTTCATGGAAGCTGATTTTCCAATGTTGGATATGTGGTCATGTCATGTTACTACAGAGTTAACTATGATACAAAGGAACTGCATGGTCTTCTTGTGATCGATTATTTGGTTATCCATTTTTAGCTGGGAAACAGTAAATACATTTTTGTTAGAAAAGGTGTGTCTTCTTTACGATGAATTCTATAAGGTTTGCTTTACCCTATTGCATAATTTTCTGCAGATCTTTGTTAGTTGTGAGGATTTGTTCGTATCTCTGACTATGTGAGGTATTGGCACTCACGGGTATGTTGTTTATGAAAGGTGCTACTAGAGTGCTGTCATCGGCAAAACTAAAAATGTTATTAATTGCTGTTCCCAGAAAATCATTAATATGGAGTAAAAATAATGTTGGAGAAAGAATGGATGCTTGAGGTACACCAGTATAAATAGTGAATGAGTCGCAAGACACACCATCGACAACAACTCGAATTGCTCTACCTTAAAGAAAATATTCCTTCCATCTGCAGAATTGTTATAGTAGTTTGTAGGAAGCTAGTTTGCTTAGTAAACTACAATGCCAGACACGATCAGATGCCTTTGAGATGTCTAGTGCAGCCGCTTTTGATTTGTCATGTTGTTCAATGGGTGAGGTTTATAGATGGGTTACGTGGTTCAGCAGCTTTCCTTTTGAATGGCATTTACGAGAACCATGTTGCCGGTATAACGACATCGAGCCAGAAGAGTTAACGTGCAATGACTAAGATGGCTAGATCTATCTCAACGTTCCACCACGGATGAACGGCATAGTAAAAGACAACCTCATGACAGGCAGTGCAAACAAGTGGACGGGGACCTCGACGTGCACATTTGGAAGCAGCTGGCTCCTAACTGGGGTAGCTGGAAGGTATATTGAGGACTCAAATTGAATGGAAGAACTTCAAAGTATTCCCAAGATCATTAATTGTGATGAAACCATTTGCTCCTTGCCAAAAAAAAATCCATTTTAAGTAAAAAGTTGTATTATTTTGAAAAGCATCTTGGACGGTTGTTTATTTTTGGTACCAACTACTTAAGTCCTACGAGGATATAGTTTGATGTTACTATATTTTCCTTACAATGCTCTATATTGGTCTTAATAATCCGTGTACATCAGCTATATAGCATCAAATTTAATCAAAAGCTCCATTCAATCAAGGTGGGTGATACATTTTACAATCATCAACCTACATTTCCGAAGAGCATAAATCAAATTACAAAGCCCGATAAATCAATAATTCATTGAAAAATTTGTAATCCATTTAGTCTTCCAGGATTTCCATCTAAAACCATCCAACAACCATTTGGCAACAAAGTACAGATGACATTTAACACCTCGTTTTATGTGGTACCTTCTGAAAATTGCAACCTTTTCATCACCAGAACTCATATATGGCAACTTTATGATTTACAACTCAACTATATGATTTACACTCATCCTTGTTCTGGTTGTAGTTTATAGTTTCTATCATAAAACACAACACAAAATATCATTTCTCTCGTAATCCAAAAGTCACATGTGTGTCCTTTGGGTTTCAGTGTGGATTTACGCTCTACTAAGAAACAAAATTGTAAACTTATTGACAGTGGAGTGAAGCGTACATTCTAAAAGCTATATTATGTTCCTCCCAACCCATCCATGTGTCTGTGTCGTTAAAATCAGAGATAACACCAAAGTTTGTATGCTGAACTAGCTGATTCAATCTCACGAAAAAAATAAAAAAAAAACACCCACACGATGACATGCGGAAAAACTTTGATCAACCAACCCGTCTGGAAGTCTTCTCTCAGGGCGCTTAGTGGTACAAACAATTAATTAAGTTGCTCATTGTTGGTTTCCCAAATTCGAGGAAAATACTGGGGATGAGTCTGCTTCTTCTTTTTTTCCTCCTCGTGCTGGGTATTGAGTGACACTTAGTTAGTTTCATCCCCCACATAGCTAGGCGCAGTGCGGAAAGTTTCAACATTCCATAAGGACGTTTTCGTTCGATGAGTAGGGGATGTGTGTTTATTTGACATGTTACATTTGTTCGAATTAGAAGCGACATCAATTGATCTCTTAAATCATATTGACATACTAACTGTGCTGATATCCTATTTTTTTCTATTTGTAGTTTTTTTCTTGCTATTAATAGAAATAGTGGAACATGACAGATACGAAATTAGTAGTGATGATGGGTAATGTTGAGGGATTATTGAATTCCGAAATAGTGACCATTATATTAGGGAAGATAATAGCTTAAAGGATGGTGAAGAAATCAATAAGGATCAATTAATGTATCTTTTGTTGAAAGAGAGTGGGAATAATTAAGAAACAAGACAACAGTTTCACGTAATCGACGATACCATGTCTATAACCCTTACACATGACAGTGCACATGTAATACATCCTATCATTTCTACAGTTTTATAATATTTCATTCGATTGCTTATAAGGGATGGTAATGCAGAACGCTCTTTACTTTATCAATGACGGTGGAGTGAACGAAGATTGCACTACAGAAACCGTTTTTTTGTCGGGATGGGAAACTTTTCATTGGAGCACTCAGACGCACTGCACTGCCTTACCGAATCTGCTGGAATTTTATTGTCTTTCGTAGAAAGCCTGGTAAAGACTGAAGCAATAAGGATCTTACGATAACAGCTCTCACTACATCAGCACCGACGATTTGAAACTTGATACGAACAAAGGAGATGCAATCACAGAAAAAGTACTCCACTTTCGTCGCAGACTGTAGTGAACAACCAATTAATTATATGCAGTCTTTTTTGCTAAAAGATAGCAGATAGCGTGTATTTCTCAAAGACATCGGGGAGCACCTGTTCAATATACTCGTATTTTAGAGAATCACGCCGCACACCATTTTGTTGGTGGGAAAGCCAATTATCTGTCCAAACTCCGACCGGTGACGCCGGAAGACTAAACACACGTTCAGGTTCCGAGAAATCCTCTGCGAACCTTGCTAGTAATTCCCCGTGATAACAGTGTGACCTGGGAGCAAGATAAGAATCAAGGAGTTCAGCCTTGTGACTGATTTCAGATAGTTCTTACTTAATCCTTAGATTAGATAGAAAATGGTTCTTGTTAGATACACTTAGACCAACATACATAGGTGCATTGTCATACCAATATGAAGCAGGGATTTGGATCTCTATCTACTTCTCAAACTTGTGCGTGCCACCTATGGCAAGGAGGCCTTCTTCTGCTTCGTCCGTCCCGGTTAGATTCAACGTCTCTGCAAGCCGGAGCGTTGGTGTCCATTCGCTCTACATGCCAAACCTTCCTCAAACGTCCAATATGCAGTTTTTTGATTAGATCGATATCGATGTCGCTGTACAGCTCGTATAGTTCGTCATTTAAACTTCTCCTCCAAAAGCCGTCAACGCAATCAGGACCGAATATCCTACGAACATTTTTTCTCTCCAAGCGACCAAGGATATCCTCATCCGCTTTCAAAAGCAGGACTGGGATGATCAGGGTCTTATATAGAGTCTCCTTAGTTGTTCGAGATAACGATTTAAAAACTAACCCTCTGTAATATGGGCAAAGGAAGGACGTGGGTAGAGAAAGTGCACAATAATTTCTTCCTCTTCTTCACCTGTGCAACTTCTGCGAAAATCATTGCTAATTATGCCCAATCCAAGAGAATGTTTGCCAAGGATGAAATTCCGGTGATAATGACAATTTTCCATAATATTGTAAAGGCTAGGTATCCTGTAAAGAATGACGTTAAACTGTTTCATTTTCTGTAAGAGACGAGCGGCAGTTTTGCACGTCCTAGTTTTTACTTAGTAAGTCACTGAAGATTTGATTGCTGCTTGAATATCAATGTATATTGCAATTTTTGTACGCGTTATTGAATTCATTGAAAGCCGGTGGACTGTGGTATGGAGGAGACGGATTCCTCGGTAGACTGAGGGATAGGTGGAAAGTCCAGGTCTGCCGAGAAGACACGAGCACCAACTCCTTCGTATATTTTAAAGCCTTTTGTAAAGATAGGATATTGAATCATTGTGAAAGGCATTCCGTTGTTTCCACGATCCTTTTCCAGTATTAGATTTTGGGGAGATTTTTTTTTGTATAGCTTACGCGAACGGAAGGGAGTGCTAATACCATTATACTGATGCTCAGGGCATAGGTGAATGGGAAAAAGCGGAAGAGGAACGGAGGAGATGCCGGTTTGCAGTGGCTTTAAATGTTTGAAGGTTGTAATGATTAGGAAATAAAGAGACTATTAGATCATTCCACAAACGTTTTGTTTAGCTTACTAACAAATCCCCAAATTTGGCAGTACATCCGAAGTTGAGCTTCAGAGTGAAATGATATGTATTCAAAGCATGACGCGTATTGCAGGTGAAATTTTAAAGGGGTAGAATACTACTGGCTATTTCGCTGAAGCATTTTTTATAAAAACAGCGATAAAATAGGAAAAGACATGAGAAATTCCTACGATGTTCGAGCGAAACTATAGAGTTCACATATCTCTATCACATATAAGTTTTAACACTCGATTTTGCACCCTATCTTGAATGTGCAGTACGGTCTTGGGTGCACCAGACCAGATGTGGGCGTTATATTTCAGCTTTGGGTGGATAAATGCCTCATAGATAAAAGCCAGATCAGACGGAGTAAAATATTGTTTGCACTGCTTAAGGAATCCTAGACATTTTGCAGGATATGTGATCGTTAAATCGAAGATGGTTATTGGTGCTCATACAGAGAATGGCAATTCTTTCCGATTCAGTGATGCAAGTGCCATTCATGGATATTGGTTGAGTGCTTTGGTTTTCTTGAGAGACAGAAGACAGCATTGTGCTTCGGATGCATTATTTGGTTTCAACCCGATTTATGCTGTCCTAGTCAGAATTTAATGTGTTTGAAATACGTTCTTCTATAGCCGAAGAGCAGGAACGTGAGTTAGGGAATGAATATGAAAAACTGGGGCTACTATCATCAGCGGAGAAATGGATTGGATTCGAAGTAGCAGACAAGTGGTCATTTATAAAAATGGGAAAGAGAGTCGGAGACAAAGCGGAGCCCTGCGAAACACTAGCATTTATATGGCAAATTTCCAGTTGTCCAAGACAAATTGTTTTGAACGGTTCGAAGGCAATTTCTAATCCATTGACGAAAAGACTCATCGATGCCTTATACATGCATTTTCGATAGAAGAGCCTGATACCAAACTCTGCCAAATGCTTTATAAATATCGAGCGCAACCATTCTTTTTCGCCGAAGTAATGAAGAGATTGGTTCCACTTCTCGGTGAGATATGCCATCGAATCTCCAGTGGACCTGTTGCTACAAAAACCATACTGCCAGTCATTGACGAAAGTTCATGAATCAAGATATTTCATGAGCTGACGATCTATTGGCGTTTCCATGACCTTGGAAAGAACTGACGTATGTATGTATGTTGGTAATTGGGCGAGGAGGAAGATTAGCCTTTTTTAGGGAAGGGCTGGACAAATGCTGTTTTCCATATTCTTGGAAATAACCCAGAAAAGTAGGACAGACAGAAAAGTTTGCGCAGAGGTTTCGACAGCGTGGAGGAACACCTCTTCAAAAATATGGGAGAGATACCACCTGGACCAGCGAATTTGTGCATTTTAAATCCTTTAACTACTCCTAAGAAGTTCGAAGTTCCGTGGAAGCTTTCACATCAAGGAAACCATCGTACCAAAAATACAGTGCGACCCGCTCAGCTGGTATTGCCACGTTCAAAGATGAGATCATTTGAACTATGTTAAAAAGGCAATATAAATGCACGTTCCAAAGACATCACGATGTAGGAAAGGCAGGCCTATAAACGCCTGGATCACACAAAAGCGAAGACATCAGCATTTCATTGGCCTCAGTAACCGAGTGATCCAAAATTGGCGGGCCTGCCGATATTTTCTGAGGTCAAATAGGCGGATCAGTAGAAATGCGGTGAAGTGGGAGGGTTGTGATCCCTTATTTTCGGATCATAACCTCGCTGATAAAAGGAAGAAGAAGACTACTCCTATAACTGTACGAGTGCGAAAGTGGACTCATCTCATGGAAAATTTGACACTCCCAGGTACAGGCGGAAACAAAGCACTATCTGGCAGGGTGGAGCTCACTGAAATTCGATTACGATACAGTGCAAGAATCTTGTCATATCCAAAATGCTGTTCCTTCCTTTGTCGAGATTTTCGTAGTCCTTGAGCTGAATTTGTATGCAATCTAGAGCCAAATGTGTCTATTGGAAGCAAGTGAAATGTACTTTTCGGTTGTGATGTAGTATTGCTCCTACAACCTAGGTATATAATAAGTGCGTAATCTTTGGGTACGGTCTCCATTTTGGGCCAACAGCTTTCTTGCACGAGTATAGAGTAACTATATGTAGATCTTTTCTTTCACCATCAGAAATATTCTCTTTCTAGCTTTCTGACTAGCTTTAGTCCAAAATAACTAGTTCTCTCTGAAAAGTTTATAGTGGTGCCTTTAAGCATTGGAGATGTTACGCTTGGAGCTATAACTAAAAGTGGCATTTGACATTCTGCTTTTTAAAAATGCACTTTATTAAGCAGCAAATTGGTTTGCAAATACACTCCGTCTCACTTGATTACGAACAGGCATTTTTTTGTTTTAATTTTACGATATTTTTCAAACCCTTCGCTAATCTGAGAAAAACCAATTGCACAAGGAATGAAGGATATATTATTTTTATATTTTAAAAAAAAAATGGGATTAATGCTTGATGATGAATGTTGATGAATGCAACTTATAAGACGCTTTTCCCAAAAATGTCATACAATTTACCTGTTTTTTTTTGTCTCACTTGATTACGAACAGTAGCTAAATCTACCTGTTGCCATGTTTTAAATCAAATAAAAGGATACTTCGAGTATTAGGGAGCTTAGTTCAAGAAATAACTTCATAAATTCCACAACTATGGGTGAAGGAAAGACATTAACCAAGGAGGAAATAGGCCAAATTCGAGCTTACCGGGAACAAGGAAAATCCATCCGTTTCATAGCCAGCAAGATTGGAGGAGGCGCCACTGTTGTACATAGCTTTATTAAGGGCCCGGAGAAGTATGGAAAAAACCGCAAAGGAAGAGTCAGCAAAGCAAGAACATGTCAGGAAAGGCGGGCGATACTGAGAGCTGCTTCAAATTCAAGGCTCTCCTTAAGTAAAATTAAGGCAGAAACTGGAGTTACAGCTAGCAGATCGACTGTTCATCGCGTGATACAGAAGGCCAGCCATACTCGCCATGAAAAAATGAAGAGGAAACCACCATTGAATGTGGCATGTAAAATCCAGCGGTTTGGTTTTGTAACAAGTCACATCAGGTGGAATCGAGAGTGGCATACCGTCGTCTTTTCTGATGAAAAAATGTAATTTGGACGGACCTGATGGATACAGCTGTTATTTCCATGATTTGCGAAAAGAAGAAATGCATCTTCAAAGGCGGCACAGCAAAGGAGGTAGTGTAATGGTATGGGGAGCAATAAGCTATTACGGAACTGTGGAGCTGGATTTCCAAAGCTCCAAAATGACGGCAATCACTTACATATCGATACTGGAAAGAGCTTTTCCGCAGTTTTCGGACAGCGATGGAATATTACAATTTACAATTTACAAGCCAATGCACCGATACATACCGCACGGACAACAAAAGCCTGAATTCCGAACCAAAATGTAAACCTACTTGCATGGCCGCCATATACACCCGACCTGAACATCATGGAAAACGTGTGGGGTTGGCTTTCAAGAAAAGTCTACGAAGGAGGAAGGCAATATGATGAAACGGAAGAGATTATTGAAGTCATAAAACGAGCCTGTTCCGAAATTTCGCTAGATTATTTGACAGCACTCTATGAATCTCTACACAGCAGGCTACTTGGAGTGATTCAGCGATCAGGAGGTAGTACTCATTACTAAAAACTATTGCTACTCTTTGAATAAAACCAGCATTTATTTATACAAACAAATTTTGTATTCTTTTTTTACCTTTCAAGCTTTTAACAGGTAGATTTGGCTACTGTTCGTAATCAAGTGAGACAAAAAAAACATGTAAATTTTACGACTTTTTTGGGAAAAGCGTCATAAAAGTTGCATTTATCAACTTAATCCCTTTTTTTACAATATAAACATAATATATCCGTCATTCCTTGTGCAATTGGTTTTTCCCAGATTAGCGAAGGGTTTGAAAAATATCGTAAAATTAAAACAAAAAACTGCATGTTTGTAATCAAATGAGACACTCCGACTCCGGAGTGTAGTAGCAGAAATCAGGTGAGGCTTATTGCCCTTAGATTCTTTGAAAATGTTTGAAAAACTTTTTCTGAGTTTGGTATAAGGACCACTTTAACTCCAGTTCAAATTGCAGGTATGGTATCAACAAAGTCCAACATTCAAACGGTGACGTGAATAAATCTCGTTATAGTTACTACCAACATATCATCCGACATCTAGTGATTGATAGAAATTTGTCTGCCTAGGCTTGCCAAAGGGAAGCAGAAGGGTGATCAAATGTAGGAGCATTTCACCAAACGCTGCTTCTACGGGCTAAAGAGCTAAGAATTGAGTAGCAAGGTCTTATCGTGAAAAAATTGAGGAGTTTCTTTATACAAACATTATAAAGTGCATCATCGTCATACTTGTCCTACTATATGATGTGTAAGCTCCCCTTGCTAAATAAAATGCTAATATCTGGTCTGGCATACCAAAATCCTGCTTCGATTTACTAGGTCCGAAATCGCCCTTTAATGCTAACTGGAGACAACAATTTCTCATGAGCACTGAAAAAATGTCTCATGTCTCTCGCTGGTTTACATTTATATTCACAAACTGAGCTCAATTCAAATAGCCAATTACATTCGCCATTCATCAAACAGACTACAATATTATGTCATGCCTTGATTGCTCATCTTTTTGCCATTAAGTACCGCCTTCTATGCTGAATCTCATATCCTTAAAAATTGCGCTGTGTATCATCAGGCTACCCAAAATCCCATCAGCGTGGTCTATTATACAAAACAGCAACAGATACTACTGTAAGGTGTTCACCATTTTAAAGCAATAACATTCTAGCAATGTTTTGTTGAAACTATATCCACTACCATAATACTTACTATAGTGAAAGGCAATTAGACTTACCTGGAAATAAAAGAAAAAAATATTTATGAATAAGTGTTTTATGACATAATTTAATTTTACAACTAGAACTATTCCCCATATTCATTAAGATTCGAGGACTAGGTGAGATCCGCTGATATGTATGATCGTTTTAGTTCAGATCATAATCTCGCCGAAATAGGAAGAAGAAGAAGGAACTTCTAAGGCACGATAGAAACCAAGAAAGCATAACTATACCAAGCATATCTCATCTCATGGATATGATTGTAAATCGGGCTTTAAACTAGAAACTACCGGAAAGATTAAATATTAAAAGATACTTTAATTTTTGCTAGAGCAAACATTTTTCCATTCATTACGTGCAATCATTTTTGCATTAAGCCTGGCTTGGTACTTCACCATTGTGGATCGAGAAAATGACGCCAAGAGTGGAAAATCTAACTACAAAGCACACTTTCACTGTTTAGACATTTGACTAAGCCACAAATCAAAGCATGGCTTGAATCAGATATTATAAATCAAACCACATTCTCTCCATATTTATACCTGAGGCCTAAACTTTTCCAGCCGGCCAGTAACCCACTATCAAGCAAAGAAAAAACAAACCACTACCTTCACTGTATGTGAAATTTTCGAACCTCCACTAGTTAGCCTTGCTAATGACTTCAGTGAATTTTCTATGTGAAAAACGAAAACTTGTTCACTTGAAAATCACCTCAGCTGCCCTTCACAGCAAACGTTTTTAGCCGAAATTGAAAAAAATAGATTTAATCCTTCGTCCTGTTTTTGCCCTTCGTCCCCAATTTGGATCTTGGTTAAGCATTAAAACAAAAATATAAAAAAATTCTTCAACTATGCAAACAACAGAGGCTGCAACTACCAGCACCAGTCCCACTATCCAAGAGCAAAATGAACCTGTCGTCACACCTGCTCCCAACAGTGTTCAGGATGCCGACAATTTTCTTAGCCGTTGCAATTGGAACAATGAGAAGATTAACAATATCCTTAGGTCTCCACCAGGTGTTCGTCAACGGTCTGTCTTTACAGCGAATCCTCCGTCAACGGTAGGCCACAGGCATAGTTCCTCTTCAATATTATTTGATGATATTTTTCAGACAAAGTTCAATGTAAGTGCAGCACCATTCGTGGCATCATCCTCAACTATGCAACAACAACAACGAGCACAGAACGTTGTTAAGGAGATACCAATTCCAGCTCAATTCCACTTGCGACAACCGCACATAAACGTCCCAACCCACCTAGGATCACCTCATACTGGATATGACCATACCGCAGCTAGAATGATGAGAAGTCTATCGGCACGCTATAGCCCATCGCCACTGTATGGCTCACCGGCGGCAATGAAAAGTGCTGCTAACGATATGCGTCCCATAGTGATTATGGTAAGTCATTAGTAAAAGGTAATGATTGTCGCAATCACATTTGAGCACCTTTTAGCCCGGAAGTCTATCACCGTCCATGTCGCCGTATTCCAGTCGCATCAGCAACCGAGATTATGAAAACTCATATTCAGCTGGACCATTAGCACTGCCAAATGGAACCATTCAAATCCGTCTACGTGAGGGTGTATGGTAGGCAATCATCTTTTCAAATAGTCCTGCCACTGACTGAGTTGATTTTTTGTGCTAATCCCCCGCAGTATTGATATGACACTTGACAAGGCAGTGCGTGTATTCAACACACGTAGCATGGTTGCCATAGCATTGTCCAGCAATGGAAGCTCCTCGGCAATGATCCATCCGAATGGCAGAGTGTATCAAAATGGATCCCGGGTGGAAATCGTTACATATGACGGCATGAAGAGCAACAATTATGTGTGAGTGTTAAGGAAGGGGCTTATGGAAAGTTATTTTTACCCTAACTTCACTGACGATTTGCAGGCGATATGCAAAAATGTGGTACAAAGGAGTGAGTTTTACCAGCGAGAACTGCGCACTCACCTATCTGGTGGATACAGCTGGCACACGAACAACTACAGATAGCTTCATTGACATGAGCAAGGACTATACCATATTCGTGTTTTACAAGTAAGTTAGGGTGGGTTATAGGGGAACTTGTCTATTTAAATAACATGTTCGTTGAATTGGATAACTGACCGTTTGACTGCTATTGACAAGTAAATATTTTGTGCTAACAGCTTTTGAACAAACAAATTGATGGAAGTGTGTGTGTGTGAAGTCATACCTTTTGATACGCAATTATTGTACGTCCTTCATGTTGAGTGTATTCAACACAACTAATTTATCTGATATTTACTCATCCCAGTGTGACGCAAAATTGTAATGAATCCTTTTAGGTAGGCGCTCTAAAACAGTGACACGAACGTTACCATAAGTGAATATATTTACCGATACAATATTATCTCCTTACGCATGGAAACTTGATATAGATGTGCAAATTTTGCTTAAGAAAGGTTCAATTTAACTAACACTGCGCAACAATGCGTGCTGCATTACACAATTTTTCTTTTATCAGAGACTGTGTCCTTGATTATTATGAGGCAGTTTTTCTTCAAAATGTAAGTACTATGACAGCTGGAAACATTAGATTCAGTTTGACTTCAGTCAATACTAGAAATATTTTCGAAATCAATACTTCCATGTTGCAGAAAAATGTCGACGCAAAGCGCATACGGATTTTCATCTTAAAAGATGTTAAACGCCCTCTCCATCAGGACCCTTTTTAAGATGAACAGCCTTATTATTCGCTGAATAGTACTTTCTTTTTGCTAAAATTGTTTACGTGAAAATAGACTAATGCTTACTATTTTACTGATTTTGTTCTTAAATTAGAGCATATATTCGTATCTAACATCCTCTGGCTTCCATTTAGCAAATTGATAGTCCACTGCCGTTCTCAAAACCTTTAAAGTTATTTCAAACTAAGCAACGCTTATTAATAGAGCTGTGAGAACATTGGTAAGGCAAATCAGCGATAATATACTCGTATTTCTAAGAGCGCAGTTACCCAGGTATTTATGTAAAATCTAGAACATTCTTATTATGCAGTGTAACAAAATGAAGGTACCAATAAATAGAAAAAATATCTTGGAATAATTTACGCGAAATTAGGATAGGCAGCGCAATTAATTTCAATTGTATGATAGATCCCAATGTTCTCAATGACTGTTTCACTCCAGACGATGGGACTTACGTAAATTTTGATCCCAATCCAGAACTTTTTATTGTATTTGACTTTGAAACAGTTAATGATAGTAACATTGCGAGAATTATTTGTACTTTAAAATCAAATGCAATCGGCGAGGACGGCTTGTCACTTCGTTTTTTTTAAATAATAATTCAATATTTCCTGAGCTCTCTTACACATGTCATTAACTTTTGTATTACCTCATCCTCTTTCCCTAACAATTGGAAAGCCGCAAGAATTACACCTTTCGCTAAAAGCCACGAGCCTTACTACCTAGTGATTTCTATTCGATTAGTATTTTACTGTGTTTATCAAAGGTCTTTGAGAAAGTCATGGCATGACAGGTTGTTGGTCATCTTGATCGAAGAAACCTACTGTACCCGCTCCAGTCCGGTTTCAGAACAAATCACAGCTGTTCTACGGCTATGGTAAAAATTATGGATGATATAAGGCTCAATTTTGACAAGGGGGATTTAACTATACTTTGATTGCTAGACTTCTCAAAGGCCTTTGGTAGAGTTAACAATCGCATTCTATGTTGCAAACTGCGGTATTATTTCGGCTTCG
The DNA here is from genome assembly GCA_945910035.1 of Brachypalpus laphriformis. Lineage (NCBI taxonomy): Eukaryota > Metazoa > Arthropoda > Insecta > Diptera > Syrphidae > Brachypalpus > Brachypalpus laphriformis. The sequence continues at coordinate 323,941,764 of OX246753.1, forward strand.
GCCAGAGAGCTTTTAATCTAATAAAAGATTACCTGAGTAATAGATTGCAGAGTGTGGTTGTTGAAAGTAATCAATCAGGTCTCAAAGATGTTCAATCTGGCGTACCGCAAGGGTCAATTTTTGGCCCTATACTTTTTTGTGTGTATGTTAAGGATCTGCCAAAAATATGCACATATATTTCTATTCATGTGTCATCTGTATGCTGATGACGCACAGTTTTATTTGTCGCGGCCACCTGGATTCGAATCGCGTTTGTATGTATATTGTTGCTAGATCTACCAACAACACAATACAAATTACGTCACCAGTCATCCGTTGACGGAAAACGCGAATCGACGCCTGGTCTTTTTGAGGATCTAGTATGCAGAATCAACGTTGATCTTTCGGCTATATATGACTGGTCGATTACTAATAAACTTACATTAAATGCAGCCAAAACCCAACTAATATTAATCTCTAGTAGTAGCTTTAACACAGAAACTATACCTCCGATTTTCTTGTCAAACAACAGACTATAATTTGTAAATAATATCACCACTCTTGACTTTAAGTCAAATCGTAACTTATCCTGCAGTAACCACATAAACTACAGTCTTGGCCGAATCTATGGTGGTCTTCGCAAATTATGACTTTCGGCGACGTTTACTTCTCAAGAAACTAGACTGAAGCTTCTTAAAACGCTTATACTTCCACTCATATGTTATGTTGAAACTGTGTGTTGTTAGCTGGATTCGGTGTCGCAAAATAAAGTTGCATTTAATAATTCGGTTTAATATGTATATGTGCCTTCGAAGATATGATCATATTATACAATATAACTTACTTACGGAAAAAAAAATAATTTTTCTGCAAAATCTAATTTTTACAAAAAAACCTGCATAGCTATTTATTTGAAAAATTCCAGTTTGCGCAACCTCAAAGTACCTTTAAACCGTTTTGCTCCAAATTGTCAATATCTGAACTCATAATGACTGTTCTTTGTATACACCACTAAGCTTTAGAATGATTTGCCAGCTGATATTAAGCGAATTGATAGTTCTAAATTATTAAAAAATAAAATAGTAAAGCTTGTATCTGAACACAGTTAATACGATTAAATATAATATTATAGTATTTATAGTCTTAAATCACTCCATCTCCCCCTTTCTTTCTTACTTCGTAGGGACTAACAAAGTTCGCTTAGTTGATTTGAATAATAAAACACAAAAATAATTTTAACTTTAGATATGTAATCTTCATCTTTTTTTATTTCTCCACATAATTCCCATTTATTTCAATACATTTCTTAAGCCGATAGATCCCTTTTTCTTTTTGAAGCTTTTCGATTTCGACATTGACTGCATTAATAATCTCCTCATTAGATGTGAAGATTTTTCTCCTCAAATCTTTTTTTTTTTTATTTTCGGAAACAGCCAAAAGTCACACGGCTCTAGATCCGGAGAATAAGGTGCTCGGCGAATTTCATTGATGCCCGAGAGCGACTTATGTTCTTTTAGTTTAAAATAAAACACTTAATTTTATTTTTCATTTAAATCGATCTTTATTCTTCTGGATTCACTACTAGCCTGCCTTATTTCTAACTTAACTCTAAAAAAGAAAACTATAACGTTACTTATCTATGTTGTTCCCTTTTCAAGTCCAAAAGATTTCACTTACTAGCATTATTTCAAGTGCAAAACACCTGCACTTGTTAACTTTAAAGTCCTATGCTTAAGTGGAAACAACTGGACTTGATTTCAAGTGCAAGACATCTGGACTTGATTTCAAGTGCAAGACATCTGGACTTGTTTACAAGGGCAAGACATCTAGACTTGTTTACTTTACTGCTTCCAAGTGCAGAACACCTGCACTTGTTTACTTTATACTACTACTATATTTAACGTTAAAGTGCGAACTATGTTTGTACGTAACTAGCGCAAGAAAGTTGTTGGTTTTTTTCAGCAGTGTGCACAGGCGCATTGTCATGGTGCAAAAAGTAGCGACGCAGCTCCTCTTTTTGTCGGTGGCTTGTAAATTTGTTTGTAAATTTTCGAAAACTTGTGGTAAGCAAGTTTCAGTACACCAATTAGCAGTGACTGCCTGACCAGTTTTAAGCGGAATGGCGGTGACCATTTTCACCCTGTGAAGTACATCGACATCATAACTTTTGTCGCTGACTTTTGTTGTTTGGCCTTTACTGGAGGATTTGCACCTTCTGGGCTCCATACCAATGACTGCTGTTTGGTTTCCGGGTCGTACTTGTAAAACCAAGATTCATCACCTATAGCGATCTTATTAAAGCAGCTTGATTCTCCATTTTGTAACTTATCCAGGAAATATTGAGCAAAACGAACACGAGTCTCTTTTTGTTCTCCATTCAAAATTTTTGGAACCCATCGAGCTGACTTCTTTCGAATATTTCAGGTCATAATTTAAAATTCATGACACAGCCATGGTATTCAAGCCCAGTTCATCTGCTATCATCTCCTGTGTCATCCAGGCATCTTCGTCAATTTTAGTCTTCACCAGGGACACAATGGCGCCGTGGCGTAAGTGGTTAGTGTGTCGGATCACTACGCATGAGGTTCCAAGTTTGAATCCCAGAAAACACCACAAAGTTTTTTCACGGTCCCACGGTCTCGCGAGCGTCTGACAAACATCCGAGAGTATTGTTGTTATGAAAAAGCTTCTCAAATCGCCGTTCGGAGTCGGCATTAAACTGTAGGTCCCTTCCATTCATGTGAAAAATAATAACGCACGCAACATGAGTGGTTGCGAGAAGCTAGGCCCTGGCGGTTTAAAGAGCTGTTGCGCCAAATATATATATATTTTTTTTTTTTTTTTTCGAGGGTAGGTGAAAAATCTTCCATAGACACTATGAGAATAGCAAGCGCGTGCTCATAGTAGTGTCAGATTCTTACCGACTAAAAAAACACCAGTCTCCGATATAAATTTGTTAGATATCGCAACTAAGTAATAACTTATCAAGCAATTTTTCCATCATGAAATAAAAACGTTTGGCAGGTTTCTTTCCACTGAAAGATCCTGCATATTCCGCAATCTAGACGCGGTTAATCATTATCTCGCCAAGTCGAAAGGTTTCGTCCTTTGTAGTCGGCGCAATAAATTGCTCTCATCCAAAATTTGTAGGACTGTATTGTTGACATGTCCGATTAGTCGGTTTTTATGCTTTCTCGCGAAGCTTCTAGTTTCAGCTTCGATTGTCGGAATTCCGAGATCCCTGTGGATATCGTCGTTTCTACTATACCACGGTGCTTGGACAATTTCTCTTAGCACTTTATTTTGAAAAGCTTGTAAAAAATTGGCATTTGTTTTCTTGGTACAACCCCAAAGTTGTATACCGTAGGTCCACACCAGCTTTAGCACTTGCTTGTATAAAAGGAGTTTGTTCTCAGTACTGAGCTGGGAATGTTTTCCGAGTTACCAGTACATTTCTCTATATTTGATTTCGAGTTCTTTACGTTTCATTTTCACATGCGAAATCCATTTCAGCCTTGCGTCGAGTGTCACTCCCAGGTATTTGGCCTCGTTTGCAAAAGGTATTCGGGCCGAGTTTGGGAAAATTGGCAAGTCATTAATTTTCTTGTAAGTGAAATTCACGTGAACAGATTTAGATTCGTTGAGGGCGATCCGCCAGTCCCCTCGTCCATTCATTTACATTATTCAGTGCGTTTTGCAATTTTGCAGTCGTTTCTTCGATTGTTTTACCTACTGCTAGAATAGCGGTGTCATCGGCAAACGTAGCAAGGATAGTACCATCTTCGTTCGGTATATCACGAGTATATAGCAAATAGAGAAGCGGCCCAAGGACGCTTCCTTGCGGTACGCCGGCCGAAATTTCCTTGAGCTCGGAGTATTCGACTCCATTTCTAACACGGAAGAGTCTATTCCCGAGATATGATTCTAGAATATCGTATAAGCATACAGGGAGGACTTGTCGTAGTTTGCATTTCAGGCCATCATGCCACACCTTATCGAAGGCTTGCGAGACGTCAAGAAATACGCTTGAGCAAATCTTTTTTTCTTCAAGTGCTTTCTCGATTACGTCAGTAATTCTATGCACCTGGTCAATCGTCGAATGCTTACTTCTGAACCCAAACTGGTGGTCAGGAATAAGATTATTTTATTCTATAACCGGTTGGAGACGCCTTAATAATATCCTCTCGAAAATTTTCGATATGATTGGAAGAAGCGAAATTGGTCTATACGATTTTACTTCATTTGGCGGTTTTCCTGGTTTTAAAAGCATTATGACTTCCGCAACTTTCCATTGGCTCGGCACGTGTTTTAATCTGAGTGCAGCATTTACAATATGGAGAAGCTTAATCAATGCTTTTCTAGGTAAAACTTTGAGAATTTCTCCGGTAATCAAATCATAACCAGGAGATTTCTTAGGTTTTAGATTCTCGATCTCATGTTTGAGTTCCCTTAGCGTTGCACTTGTGAGTGTCACATCGTCAGATGGTAAATCCAGCTTATTGCGGTTGTCGTAAACCACCTGACCATCGTACGGTTTAAAGGTCTCTTCCAGGTGCGCCGCAAAGACGTCCGCTTTTTCTTTATCTTCCCTCGCCCATTCATTTTGATTTAATTTGATTGGCGGCGCGGGACTTTGGGCCGTTTGGTGCCTTTTACAGCTTTCCAAAGTGAATAATTGGAATCTTTTTTCGCTGTTAAACTTTCAAGGTAAGAGGCTATTGCACGATTCTTAAAATCCTTAATAGTCTTTTTCAACAAATTGCACAGACGATTCAAGTGTGCTTTATGCTGCGAAGCACGACTCTGTTGCCATTTTTTACGCGGTTTTCTTTTTTCCTTGACCAATTCTTTTATTTCCGGAGGATATCGCAAACCGTATCTGTCCGGCGTTTTCCTTGGATTAGGCGTATTATTCCAAGAGGCGAGCTGTACGATCTCAACGAAGCGATCAACTTCAACCTCAAGTTCATAGGGTGTCGTAAGTGGAACGCTCAGTTCAACATTATTTACAATTTCGTTCCTAAAGCCTTCCCAGTTAGTTGTTCGACCACTTAATCTCGCTGGCTCTAGGTTATAGATTAGTTTTTCGCTGATTGTTAAAATAACCGGGGAATGGTCAGACGACAGATCAAAGCTGTCTTCGACTTTTATGCGGTTGGTAGATATTCCTTTCACAACGAAAAAATCGATCAGGTCAGGTATTTTCGAAGTATCAGTTGGCCAGTAAGTCGGTTTACCCGTCGAATGGAAATCACAACTGTACTCCATACCTGCCCCATAAAGCATTCTACCTTTTTTCGAGCTGTATCTTGAGCCCCAGAACTTGAAAGATGGACACCATTAACACACGCAAGCTGCAAGTCTTCGTAAACAAATGTTTAAGAATCATCTTGAGGATTTTTTTGACCGCGCCGCATCTCCAATGAACAGCTTTATAATGAGAATGGCCAAAGACCCTATAAACATTACTGTAGATTGTAGATTGTTGAAGAGGTGGGATTAGGTCACCTTATCACTGCGGCCACATTGGGCCTATTGTGATTTCCTTTGATCTTAAAGCTCACTCAATATACCGGATTTGATGATGAACTCTACTATGCTTTTGGGTGAGCTTGCCGATGGGTCTTCTGCTTCAAGGTAGAATTTGCCTAAATAACGATAACGTGTTCTAATTTGACAATTACAGTGACGAAAGATGTGTCCTGCTGATTCTTTGTCTTCGTTGCACATTCTGCAGATGCTGTCTTGTGCTATTCCCATAGCCATGAAATGTTTTGTCACTCGACAGTGCCCTCTAAGGAAACCTGTGGCTATTCGAATCTGACTACTAATTAATTGTAGGAGTAAACATTACTATGCGAACGAGAAAGTGGCAGTGGATTGGACACACCCTATGGCGAAGATAACTCCATTGCGAAATACGCCATGCAGTGGAATACGCTCACCCATGCAGGTAGAATAGCGGAACGGCCTAAGCAAATGTGGCAGGATAATTGAGGAGGAATCGAACTCTTTCGGAATGAGTTGGAGGCAGCTCAATTGCGTTGCCGAACTCCACACACGATCGCGCCTAGGCGTAGTTAACGCCTTATGCCCTCCGAGGGATTAAAGAATCTAAGTAAGTAAGTAAGCATGTGGAAGGTTTTCCTGACCAGATGTTCGAACTTTATTTAAGTCTCAAACGATCATAAGCTTTGCGGTAGACCAAAGAACGTTTGCATCTTCGGAGGAATCCATTGCACCTAGCACCATATTTGGCTGTTTCAGTAATGCGCTGATTCTAGATTCAGAGGTCCGGGCTAACATGCATACCAAGTATTCACAAGCCACTAGGTTCTTCAGTATTAACTCTGTCTTTTATTTGTTCACGTTAATATCCCTTTTTAGAGACAGTTGACAGCACTGGGCTTTGGACGCGTTGAACTCAACTCTGTTCATGTTCCTGATTTACCCATTTTTTTTTTTTTAATTTCCTTGTCTTTCTAAGAAAGCCAAGCAAGCACTTTAGTGATGAGGAGCTTACAGTGCCAACACTCACTCATCAGCACCGAGCATCTGCCACCTGATACGAGCAAAGGCCAAACACTCACAGAGATAATGTTCCGCGGTGTCGACGCTCTCTTCATAAGCGTCGCAGATTGTAGTGGCACTTAAGCACAGCACGTTAAGGTGCTTGGCGAAAACAAAGTGGCCTGTCAAGATGCCAATAAGTTTTCTGCTGAGACAGCAAGAATGCCGTTGATTTCTTACAGACGTCCGGGAGCATATGTTTAGTTAACACACAATTGTGGTTGTCAGAGATCCAATTGCCGACGGAAGTCCTAGCCGAGAATGCGAGTTCGAAACCTGAGAAAGCCTCCTCTGAGCCTTTTCTAGCAATCTCATCGGAGATTTCGTCCCCAAGATCCCAGTGTGACCTAGGACCCAGATAAGAGGCAGAGAATTCAGTCTTGCGACAGAGTTCAAAGAGTTTTTGGTTTCATGAATTACTTTGGAAGTGGTTAAAGGGTTAGGCAAGGCATTAATCGCAACCTGGCTGTCACTATAGATACAAATACTACGGCCCTTCCACATGTTCTTCACAGCATAGTTCATGGCCATTAAGATTACATAAGTTTCTGCTTGGAAAACAGACGCATATTTGCCTAACGAGAAGTGAAGTCTAATGTTGTCGACTTCCACGAACATACCAGCGCCAGACCCTTGACTGATTTTGGAATGATCCATGAAAATACGTCTGCATTCCAGCTCGGCTCAGACTCTGGCCGAAGCCAGTCCTCAATACAAGAAGAGTCGACTCTGAATTTGCGCATCAGCTGAAGTTCTGGTATCATTGCATCAGACGGCATATCCATAAGACCGGAGTCGTAAGATAAGTGTCGCGCAAGTTCATCAAAATTCCAGTGTGGAGTATACCAAAAACCACCCCGCCTAAGACGATGGATGACTTTGATAGTACAACACATGATATAAGTATCAAGGGAGGGTAAGTTCAGCAAAGCATCTAGAGCAGAGCTAGTCGTACTCGGAAAAACTCCCGTGTAGCCGAGATGAATATACATACTTGTTCTGATTTTTCGACACTTCATCAGATATCCCGTGGAACGGTGTTGCTGTATATTATACATACTAGCGGTTATTGGGAGGACAATTTCTTTCAAGTGTGTTTTGATAAATACGTACTTTTGAAGTGTGTTAGGCTGGTTCGTCTAACTTGCTTTATATTTTTGTTCAATTGGCATTATTGTATATAATCAACTTTTTATCGTCTGTTATTTTTCTTTTCAAGAATGGATCACTTCCCTCACCTCTGAAGAGTGAAATGCAGATATTTATGCGCTCAGAGAAATGAATTTCTTTGCGTGCATGTGGTTCCCAAATATAGCTTATTGATGTTATCAAGTCGTTTTTAATGGTTTTCAGCGCTTATTTGTCATAGGCGCAAAATTTCTGCTGTCTCGTGTCTTTTTGCTATCTACTTCGGCTAGCCGTCCTGAACGTGCACATTTGTCATTGAAGTCTCCAGAGTTGAGTTTAGAGTCCGACACCGGTGATCTTTTAAGGCATAATGCGACTCAGTCGTACGGTTCATAACATGACTGCTATAATTTTTTAAACTACTAAGCACGATTGCAGAACGATTTGTATCGTATGTATTCTTAATCGTCTTTTTCCAGTAATTGCACATGAGGTACGAGTAGGTACATTCAACTTTGAAGCTTGATGTCTTTTCCCCAGACAATTTATTGTAGAACAACATAATCTACTCTCCCTTTCATGTTGTCCTTTCATGGAAATTTTGAAATATATTAAATGTGCAACATACCTATTCGAAGCTCCGTGAAATCCGAAGTAAATGACATTTAAGCCATACCTACTGAGAACCCCCAATTTGTACCTAAGTAAAAATAGATTTGCGGCGCAGACGAAATTCTCAGAAAATGATACCAAGCCCTTTTAAAATGTCAATGCCTCTATAAAGAGTAATAAAATGCAAATATCTCAACCCCGCACATAAATTTCAAGCGAAATAGATACGTTGCATGAAGGGAGACTGTGGTAACAAATGATCCTTTTTAACTCGCTACCTAACCAACATCACCATAGAAACTACATCGGTTACGTATTTCTTTCACAGTGACTCCCGGCATGGACCAGCCTGTGTGCAAGAGGCCGCTTCTATTGTGCAAAATTCAACATTCGCTTGCTCTGAGGACGGCACTGAGACCTACGAAATTAATGGATTCCGCATTTCACAGGCCGCCGATGGCTTGGTCAAGTACGTTCTTGATATGAAATATCCTCGTTCGCGTGTACTAATCTCTCATCCTTTCCGCAGATTGACAAGGACCCATAACAAGTGCCTGATTCGTACCAGTCCGACTAATGGATCGGCAACCTTGACCACACCGGCCATCCACTGTACAGCATCGTTGGGAAAGACTTCGCATCTGTTTGTGAGGTAGGTCTCTACTTATGTACATGCCGTACAACTATTATCACCACCTCTCCATTCCAGACGTGGTGAGAAGAGAATGCATTTCGACGGATCCTGCTTCATAGTACGCAACGCAGGACACTCTGCCGGATTTAATGAGAACAATTTACTAATTGTTTACTAAACTTCAACTGTTAACCCACCCACCCTCATTCATCACCCATCATCAGAATCTTATAACCTCTTTAATGTGTTAGTGTGTGATTTTCAAAGGCAAATTTTGAGCGTTTCATGAATTTTATTTTTAATTTTACTCGCACAAGCTTTATATCTTCCATTGAGTTCGAAAACCAAAACAACAACAACAAAAAACCGATTGAGGAGAAATTTATTTTCATTATTTGGCACAGATGGATGTATAGTATAATAGCTCTTGTCAGTCAGTTAGTATTTTTTTTTTTTTATTATGAGAAACCTAGTCATCATTTAACATAACATTTGAAAAGTCAAAGCACATGTATTACAAGGATAACACCCGCTCAGAGTGTGTCCAGTTGGATTTTCTTCTGCCGAAAGTTAGTGGTCGATGGCAGAAGTTATATAGCGAAAAAAGGTGTAACAATCGAGAATATTAAAAAAAAAAAAAATAGACAGTTTTAAAATGAAAGTTCAATTTATAGCCCCGAGAGAGAGCAAAATATGTATCAAGTGTATAATGAGACACTATGTTATCCTTTTTTTTGATTGTCCTCACACAGTTGCGAAAAAGTTTATCAAACAAAAATTGTTTTGTGAAAAGGAAACACTTTTTTCCAAATTTTGTTTTGCACATGTAGTAAGACACGCGCCGCGTGGTAGATTTTAGTTTTTGTGAGTTATGAAAATTTTTTAATGCACGATAATTGAATGAATCATTAAAATATATGTTTTTTTCTTTATTTTTAATTGGAAATGGGAATTTTTATTTATTTGTTTTCGAGTGTACCCAAGGATGCTTTTTTTTGTTGTTGTTGTGGAGCAGATGAAGCGCTCGCTCTAGCACTGTGGTCTCTTAGAGAGTTCAACTATGTCAATCCACTGGATTCTATAGCGAAATCTTCGAGGTGTCAGGACATTTAAAACGTCTGCAAAGATGGACAAAGAATCGTGAAAACACCGGAATGTCTTGCACAATGATTCAACATTCTATCTGTACAAACGGCTTTAATAAAATACGAGGTAGTTGGTGTTCGTGTATTCTCGGCAGACAGGACTTTCCATCTATCCTCCAGTCCACCGAGACATCAGTCTATTCCATTCTTCAGTCCATCGAGACATCAGGCTAAATAAATAAAAAATAAATATTTGATGCAACAGCTCCTTAAGTGCCTGGAAATTTTTATGAAAACACAGAAGAAAAGCAAACAAACAAGGGTCTCTGAGAAAATCAAGTGGTACAATCTGGACAATGAAAAAGGCGAGGCTTTTGTTTTCGTAATGAAAAATTACCTCTCACACCATCAGCGGAGCTGAGGATGAAGAGTGCATAGCACAAAATATGTGGGATTCCCTACAGCGAACTTGCTTAAAGAAGGCCAAATCATTGCCAGGACCATCAAAAGGCCACCATCAACACGCCAAAGAAACATGGTGGTGGAGTGATGAAGTTAAAAAGGTGATAAATGAGATGAAAGTGGCTTTCAAAGCTTGGTCAAAGTGCCCCTCTAATAATAGTGACGAAAAAGTTCGCCTCGAAATGGAATACAGATGCTGCAAGAAAAAAGCGAAGAAGAAGTGCGCCCAGCTTCAAGCAGAGAGTACGGAGGGCCTGTATCGGGAGCTGGAGAAAATATCTTCCCCGGTTGCTGATGCAAACCAGGCTATCCAGGAGCTGCGAAGACAATATGAACAAGAGCGCAACCATATTCAAAATAGCTGCCCACAGAAGGAGGAATGCTCAGGAGATTCGTTCGCCAAAGTTCATTAACAACGCTCATGGCCACATTCTTGTGGATGACGACAAAATTCTGTAGAGGTGGCGGCAGTATTGTAAAGAACTTTTAAATGAACAGTTTCCCCGGCTATGCTTTCCAAGAGCCACCTCTAACTGTGAAGAAATACCCGACATTACAGTCGAAGAAGTCAGTGAGGCGGTCAAATACTCCAAAAAACAAAAAGCGGTTGGGTCAGATGAGATGCATACGATTGCAAAGCATACTTTCGACGTTTACGAACAAATTATTTGCTTTTTTGCTTTAGAAAATAGCAATGAACATTTTGAATGTAACTCTCAACCCTTTATTGGATGGTTGCAATAATAATATTAAAAAAAGGAAAAAATGGGTTTCAAGAAAACTATTCCTTGTTTATATAAATTTGCAACGGCGTATACCTAAAAATCTGGCCTTTTTTGAGATTATAATTAGTTTTCCGGGTCACATCTTTTATAGCCATTTCAGAATGAAAAGAACAACCTTTCAGGTAGGGATAACATGTATATCCCCACAGCGTCAATTTTTGTTCCCGATATAAAATCCGTTTCAAATTTCAATCGAATTGAAATAAGGAGTTTTATCTCCTAATGCGTCCAAGATGTAGCATTTCTTAAATTACAGAAATTAAATTAATTAGTTTTTTGTTCTAACTTTTACCTTTCTTCTTCTTCGCACATTTTTTTCTCCGCATCAAACACCGTCCGCAAAGTCAACAAATGAAAAAAGCAACACGATTTTGACATTTGCTTAATTTTGTATATATTTGCAAAAAATATTTGCGCTACTGCGTTTTAGAATCGTTTGCTTTATCGTATATGCATTTCCGAATGATATGCTTTGCATAATTTGCGCAAAGTATGCGTTCCCGAATAGGCCCTTATTCTTTGCTGACGATGGAGCCATCATAAGTGAGGATCCTACATCCCTGCAACGAGCACTTGATGTGCGGGTGGACGCTCTGGAGGGAAATGGGTATCGCTGCCCGTTCTCTGATCCACTCAGGCCTATTCCAGACATTTATTTGAATGGAACAGTGCTTCCCAAGTGCGAAAAGTTCAAATATCTGGGATCTATGATCAATAGCAAAGCAACTTGTGATGACGACATCAATCATCGCGTAAGCGTAGGGTGAGTGAAGTGGCGAGAAAATTCCGCAATCTCCTGTGACAGAAAAATGCCACCTAAGTTGAAAGAAAGACTTTACACTGCAGTTGTGCGTCCAGCGCTCACATACGGTTCACAATGTTGAACGATGTAAAAAACGTATGAGAGTAAATTAACGGCAGCTGAGATGAAGATGCTTCGCATGACGGCAGGAGTGACAAAGCTTAATCGAATATTTCTGAGGTTAAAAAGGCGAACCCCACATGCGAATCAGTAGAATTGCAGTGAAGTGGGAGGGTTGTGATCCCTTGTTGTCGATCATAACCTCGCTGATAAAAGAATAAAGAAGAAGAAGGTCCTTAAGTGCCTGAGCCTAGCTTTTCGCAACCACTCGTGTTGTGTACGTTATACAGGGTGTCCCAGTAAAGCAGTATAAGCCCGCGATTGTGTTAGGTCCAGAGACCAGCAAAATGTTTACGTCGATGAAATTATTGTTGAGTTCAAGCAGTGATGACGAGGAAAAAGAAAATTATAGGAGTGTGCATCTTGTAAGGATCCAACTAAGAAAAAATCAGATATCCTTGAGCTACCAATGCTGCCAGCTCCTCGAATTTTTTTTGTGAACACTATACGCAGAGCAACCAATTTTTAGCGGGGTTCACATTATACGATTTGCTTGATCGATTTGCTTGACGACCAAATATTCTTATTGTACTACATGCTTGATAGACTTCATTTGCGATATAGATTTCGAACTGTGAAAATAGCGGCGGAAGTTTTAGTTGCGGCTCCTGTTATCGACGAGATATTGGAAATTTAGGAAAATAAGAGAAAAGAAAAAAGAAAAAACCGAATGTGGCTTACACCTTGAATAAAAAAAAGTAATACATTTTCATCCGTAAACCTGTTGAGCGAATTGGAAGAAAATTCACCCGACGATTTTTGGAATTACTTCAGTATAGACGCGGTGATGTATGAGGAACTATTAACAAAAATAACAATTCATATACAAAGACAAAATACACACTTCAGAAAATTCCCGGTATAGTTTAAAAATGAGACTGCTACTGCCTCTGGCAAACACCCAGAAACTCTCAAGTTAATCCTCCAATATGCTCTCTATCGACTCACCGGACGGGCCTCTAAATGTGGATTGGGGATAACTCTCATAAAACCGAACTCGTTCCCTTCACTAAGAAATATGAAGTTTCCCTCATAGACCCTCCTACGATAATTGGCACCAGTCTCATCTTCACTGAAAACGCAAAATATCTGGGTCTTATTTTGGACAGAAAATTAAACTGGAAAGCTAATTTAATAGAACGCGTAAGGAAAGCCAATGCAGTTCTCTATTCCTGTAAAAAGGCTATATGTAGGAGCTGGGGTATGAAACCTCAAAGCACTCGTTGGCTGTACGTGTCCATTATCAGGCCTATACTATGGCGTGATCGTATGGCGGCCTACTCTTGATAGGGCTGTCCACCTCAATCAGCTAGCTAAGATGCACAGATCTGCATGCATGTGCATCAGTGGTGCACTGAGAAATACTCCCTCTACGGTACTGGACGTTTTGTTCCATCTGTTGCCCTTAGATATTTTTGGCAAATAGATTGCTGCCAGTACGGATATCCGTTTAAAAGCCTCCTCACAGTGGTCTAGTTATCAAACTGGCCTTGGTCTTCTCAACTTCATCCATGAAAATATGGACTACACCCCCCAGAAACTGAGATTTGACCATAACTTCCGTACGAGTATCCCTAAACGGGATGAATGGGACAACTCTCCCCCAGCTGATGGCAGTTCGGTTCAATTCGTCACAGATGGCTCTAAGACCGGATTGTGGTGTTTTCTCCGAAAAGCTTAACTTGAGCATCTCGGTCACTTTTTAGGCGCATGTCCAGCTCTATCGCGCAAAAGAATACCCCATCCTTGATGACGTCGGCGATTTGGCGTCCTTAGGCGTCATGAGCATCCATCGCTTTATCAAAAGCTCTGGTTGGGTCGATTAGTCCCTGAGTGGTCTAATGGTAGATACATGCAATCACAAAGGACCTTTACTGGTCAAAATATATCTGCACGAGAGTGCCAACCTAACGCAACCTAGTTCAAAAACACCTGCCAAAACTATTTGTCTGCTCTCAACACCATATTTTTATATTAAGCTTCGATGTTTTCTCATCGAAATCAGAAGCAAAAATGAAAAATGCTCTCACAAGCAAAGCAAAAAGTTGAAAATTTTGAAAAATCGTACTACAAATTGGATGACTTGCTTGATGAGTGTTCAAATTGTACGATTTGTTTGGTCGTCAAGCAAATCGAGCAAGCAAATCGTATAATGCGAACCCCGCTTTTCTGATCGCTTCTAATTATCACAAATCACACTATCACCTATCACCTTAGCCGATTCCACCCCTGCTGGATTTCAATGAATTCAATAACGCGTATAAAAATTGCAATCCATACTTACAGTCAAGCAGCCATCAGATCTTTAGTGGCTTACTAAGTAAAAACTAGGACGTGCAAAACTGCCGCTCGTCTCTTAAAGAGAAACGAAACAGTTTAACGTTATTCTTTACAGGATACATAACCTGTGCAATATTCTGGAAAATTTTCATCATGAGCAGAAATTATTATCAACGGAGACTTCACCCTTGGCATTGGGCATAATTGCAATGATTTTTGCAGTAGTTGCAGAGGTGAAGAAGAGGAAGAAATTACTGTGTACTTTCTCTGCAGAAGTTTATAATTCCCTTGCCCATATTAGAGATGGTTAGTTTTCAATCGCTATCTGGAACAAATAAGGAGACTCTATATAAGACCATGATCATTCCAGTTCTGCTTTTAAAAGCAGATGAAAATATCCTTGGTTGCTTCGAGAGAAAAATTCTTCGTAAGATATTAGTTTGCGTTGACGGGTTTTGAAGGAGAAGATTCAATCACGAACTGTACGACCTGTACAGCAACATCGACATCGACCTAATCAAAAAACTGCTTATTGGACGTCTGAGACGGCTAGGACATGTAACGCGAATGGACACCAACGCTCCGGCCCATAGAGTCGTCGAATCTTACCCGGAGGGACGACGCAGGAGAAGGAATCCTCGCCGTACGTAGCGCGCACAAGTTCAAGGGGACTTCAGCGAACTTGGAGTACGCAACTGAAGGCAATTAGCTAAAGACTGAGGTAAATGGAGAGGCTTGTTGGTTGAGGCCCAGGTTCATCCCAAACTGCAGCGCCACCTAAGTAAGTAACTAAGAAGCAGTCAGTGAGTTTATTCAGTCTTATCGTGAATAAATTTTTCTTCGGATTGTTATATTAAATACTGTGCATTTAAAATTACTGTTCTTTTTTTTTAATAAAGAAGTATTCCATTTCTAGTAGCGGCTTTTAGCAATACCGTCCGACTTGGAGATACATTTTCTTTTTAAGTTGTTTTCAGGTTCCACATTGATCTCAGAAGGGCATTTTCCTTGAAAGTGTCGACAAACAAGACCAGCTTAAAAAGGATTAATCGTTGTTTGGAGAAAATTTCCAGTATTTTAAAACAGCAGATGGATGAAACAATGTGCCATAATTTCCAAATTGAGAAGCTAAAGAGACAGAATTTTTTTTTTTGCCGAGAGCAGCTGAAAGATCTTCTAAAGATGGCATAAGGCCCGATCGCGCGTGCTTATGGTAGTGCGAGATTTTTACTCACTAAAACACACATTTCTTCAAAATTAATACTACAATTAAGCCAACGCTTATCCAGCAGTTTGATTTTCGCTGACGAGGCTCGTGATTTTTGGAAAAATATGTTCGTATATAATTAAAAAGAGATGTAGCACCTTAGACAGGTTAAATTCCAATGAAAGTTCCTGCGTTTTTCACAACCTTTCTTTCACATTGTTCCTCGAAATTAGCGTAGATGCAGTTCAGAATTTCTTTCAGCGGATCAGAGGGTGGCCCGTCGTTTCGTTTCGTTGCTTTCGCTGCAGCCTGAAAATGCGTCAGAAAACTGGGGTTTGCTGGCTTATCCGAGGTTTATTTTTCATTGTCTTTTTAGTGGACGACTTCGACGTAGGTTTAATCGGCTTAGAAGGCTGATTGACTGGTTGAAGAGTCTGCACTGCTGATTCGAGCGTCCTTTCAGTCGGCTCAGGAGTCTGTAGAGTGATGCCGTTTGCCAATTTTTTAGTGAAGTATTTTCAGGAAAAAATAGAAGTGTTTTGCTGAAAAGTGAAGTGGCTGTCTCGGCCAAAACTCTTAATCAATTTAGTTTAGGAAAATACCCTATCAGTAGTTGCACTACTAAGAGGAAGACACAACAACAACAAACATTTTTGAGGCAGAAGACTTAAAGACTTTCTTCTTTGGCAAAATGCGTTTGTGTCGCTCTACCGCCCGTAATTTCAACCAATTTGTTTGTTTTTTTTTTTTTTTTAATGTAGATAATTATGCTACAAAGCCGATAGTCGATTACAAAAACATACAGACTTACGAGTAGCCCCAGGCGCCTGCCTGACCGTTGCTTTTTTTTGTTACGTGCAGCAACGCACGCCGGGTGCCAGCTAGGATGTACAATGTACATACTTCTAGGTATTGTGGTTTTTATATGGTGCTAGATTTTATTGCATACTTCATGGGTGGTATCCGAACAAGTCGGGGAGAAAGTGATGTTTTACATTCAGTTTTGATTCACGGTCTTTTTCCGAATTTTTGTGGCCGCATTATTTAATTTTATTACTGACAAAATTTAATGGTTATGGTTGTTGCTTGAACCCGCATCCTACCACTCGACAAGTGAACACATTGCCACTGCAGATTACTCATCTTGCTGAATAATAGTCACTTCTACTCCAGCATGAGATCGAATTACTTCATATTTAGTCGGAGGGACGAAACAACTAACTACCGATGAGATTATCAATAATTCACAGTTCTAAGGATATGGAAGCTTTGTTAAGGTACACGTGTCATGTTAAGCCAAAAGTTATAGATTTTATTCCATATAAGCTGTATTCTTAAAATTATATCGTTTGAAGGATTTATAATGAAAAATGATACCTCATATGCTAAGGCATAAACAGTTTGGTTTAACTATATGGTAACTCAAGTCATAAAAAAAAATGACTAAAGCAACAACTGTATCTTCTACAGCTGATAAAATACTTCACGGAAAAACCCTTCTCTATACTTTGCGACCTTCATTGGAACCGCAGACTCTAGCGCAGCTTTCAAAAATTGACTTGCCTAACCATCCGCAGTTTGACGATGATTGATAATAAAGAGATTTTCTGGAGGATCTAAATCCATTCCACAAGAAAGTATATAATACGCTCGAACAAATCGCATTCATAAAACTCAATCAGAAATCTAAATTGAACAGTTCTCCTCGCGTTCACCCATAAGAATTTGCTCTCCTCAGCGTTGCAGTGATTTATGATCACAATAAACCTGCTCCTGGAAAATTTTCCTCCTCTCAGTTCCATATCATATCCAATAAAATCCTAATTTACTACTCCCCGTGAGTTACGCCGCACAAAACGACGACGCTATTGCCTACAAAGGTACATAGCTATGTACTGCTACTCATTGCAGAGATACAATGTAGCCAGCTAGCTCTCCATTTTTATTACCCCCGCAGATTTTATTCCTTCACAAAGAAAAGAAGAAAAAAAAAAACAAAAACCAAAGAGTTATAGTTCTTTACAGGTTCCTGCGCACAACAATGCCCCCAGGATATTTACAAATCATTAAACCAACAAAGGGTGGCTTTTGATTGTCTCTCGCTCTGGCTCTCTTGGGCAATTTTAGTTGACAAGGACTACTGACAAACGAGGCCAAATATTGGAGTTTCGTGAAATTTATTGCTCTGATCGTGTGCAAAGATTTAGCCGGCCAACTACCCCAACCCTCCAGGTCGTAATTAAAAGTCTCGGATAAGCTGATTCGTAAATTGATTGGGACCAGTCAGCGCGGAGGTGTATTAAATTGACCATGAGAATCACCACCTCCACGACTCTGATTGTGTCTCCGGTGTTTACCTTTTCTTTTAACTTGGTTAATTGCGCCGCCTGAAGAAGTCGATTCTGGGGAAAAAACAGAAATAACAGCGCCTGAGGAATTTTTTAATAATCACATTTTTTATGAGAAATTAAGCACCGAGCAGGGGCAAGCAAAAGGATATGGAACCCAAGCAATTAGGAAGTAGGGGATGAAGGAAACATTGTTGCTCATCTAGGAATTTCATTTTGAAAAGCAGCCAACTGAAAGATGGTAGGTGAGTGAGTTAAAAAATGTACAAAGGTAGAAATGTCCCTAAGTAGGGGTTGTCATTTACTCTCAAGGTTTGAGAATCTTTTACGAAAGCAAAACGTGAGTGGGTAACACCTATATGAGTGGTATTATGTGAGGCCTTTTATGTATTTATATGTACTAAACTCCAGTCCTTTTATGAGATTTGATGCAATGACCCACACTTTTAAAATATTGACTAGCAAATTCGTAGGTTATATATGCTTAAACGTGTTTAAAAAGAAAAATTCAGTCTAGTTAATCAAACGAGGGCATATCTACTACAAGGCATTCTTACCAACGACAGAGTATATAAGAGGATTTCTCAAACTCTCTGAGAGTCCATTTCGATACTTTTCACAACAGATTCTCTGTTCAGCACTTTCAAATTCAGAAACTGATAGTACGGTCGAGGAAAGAACGAGTACTGTCACTTGTTCCAGTATTATGCTTGGGGCTAAGAAACGATCAGTTTCGGTGGAACGTAAAGACTGCGTCCCAGTCTACAACAGAGCAGGAAAGGGGGAAGGACGTAGTACCAACCATGCAATCCACAACCATATACACTGATGACTCAAGATGGATATTGCAGATATCTTTTGTGATACCTTAAGCTTATGTAAATCAGTCATACATCCAAGCGCAGAAAAGTGTTTTGCAGCCGATCCAGGTAGTTCGAGAGACCACGATTAAGGCAATGTTAAGCGATGATATTATCTTTTGCATCGTGGTTGTCGATGACAGCAGCTAAAGCAATTTCTGCCATACAAATTAGATCGCGGCTTATGGTGTACTATCGGAAGGGGCTTAGTGCACTTTCAACGTAGGATCTGCTGAGTCCATGAGCATTAGCAGTGAAAAACTCCCTGAGCCAAGAACCTTACTCAATTAAGGTTTTGCCTTCTAGACTCAAGTATTAAGCTGGAATTAAACCCCTAACAGACATAAAACAAATTTATGACCGCAACGTACAATAAAATGAAACCTACCTACCCCTTATTGAAGATAGTCCTTGAATAGGGACTGTGGTGACGTGGAAGTCCATTAAGCCCCTTCAAAACTATTTCCTCCAGGATATTAGACAATTCTTCAGCAAACCTATTTAGTAGTTCATCAAACATTCAGACCCAATCGGAGCCCGAGGGCAATTACGGTCTTAATTTTGTGTACTGTTGTTCTGTGAAACTTTCTTATAATAGGCCTTACAGTACAGAACTTGGCGCAGGGACGTAAATATCCGCTTCGTGCAAACCTCACTTAACTTATCTCAAATCCGAAACTGTTGATAGTAAGGCCTAAAGAGCGCTTACATCGATATGCTACAAATTCTTCGAAAAGGATACCCCAAGTCACTCCTGGCTTTCTCCTTCCTTAACATGTCAATTGTATCTAGGTATGTAATACCAATGTTTAACCTAAAATCTTAGGAAGTGCTAATAGCATTCCCCAGCCTTTCGGTCCACTTAGAAAAAGGAAACCTTAAAGTGTGTAATGCCCACTAATTGAATACCACCTACAACCCCTCTCAATAAATAGAACCTTTCTCTACTACGACTTAGTGGGAATTCCAAAACTTTCACCCCAAATTCGTAAACAGCCACCATTAGGGAAGAAATTCCAAGCCAAAACTTCACTCACGAATAATATCCGATTTCCCACAACAAATACATTCATTCATTCATTAGAAGGTCAAATCGATCGCATTCCTTTCAGCCAAATATTCACCGCTTTTCGTTCTTGCAACCTACAGCAAACGAAGAACAATTTCATTATGTGAACCCGCTTTGAAAAGTTTCAAATTTCATTAACCTCCGTCTAGAGGGGAGTACAATCTGCATTTGATTTTTCTCACTTCAAAAACTGACTTTGCATCTTATTCTCCCCTCTCACGACGAAGATCAAGGACACTGGCTGGCACACACGCTTGTGCAGAAAAAAAAATGAAACCGAGCCAACAATCTCATATAGCGAAAATCGAATGACTTCCAACGCTATGGCGGGTGAAATGAAATTCGTCTCTAGGTATCGCTAGCAGTTGAGGGTGGTGGCAGGATATCATATCTGTGAGGATTTGTTTGTGTCCAACAGAAGGTCATACTCTTGTCAGCATCTCAAGTATTTTGCGGAATGTTTCCCGAAAAACGTAATGAAATTTAGTCACTCGCAGAAAGAAAATGATTTTGTTGGGGTGTTCTCCCTCACACACACGTGTCGCAAGGATATTCGCGGATTTATGCAAATTTATGCAATCGCATTATGCCGGGACTAAATAAAATTATCTAACTCACTTCACGGTTGGACAGCGATTCGACTACGACGACATGTTGCCAGTTGCTACTAGATACGAGCAAAATTAAATGGCACAGCTCGTCCGGATCCGGTTGACAGTAAATGGGTAGAGGCAAAGTCAAAGTAACCCAAAAGGGTGGTTTGGGAAGAAAATATTTAATTTTCTGCTTCTGTGGGTGAAAGGTGCCATGTTGGAAGGAGTGAGCTGACATTTTTTTGATAGAAATTCACTGATAACAAGCTTCGACAAGGTTCAGTGTTTGGTGTTCGTTCGGAGATTGCCTTTTAGGTTGCTTTTGCCTTTGGCTTTGCTTTTGCCTCTGCGTTGCTAAAATGGAACAATTTAGGTGTTGCTAATAAAGTTAGGGATGAATTTTATGCCCAATTGAGTGTAAAAAGCCTTTGATGCTGTGTTATTAGAGGACGGTTTGTGGAAGTGATAATGACTTGTATATAGACAGGTCTATATGTAGGTGTGGGTGTGTTTCTAGGGTTAAAATACCAGGGAGCAAAATACTCTTGGTATATATGGTTACCCGTGTGTAAGGCAACTGGCATAGTGATTAGATGGAGAATTCAATTTAACCTGCCAAACTGGGTGGAAAGTCAAATTTATGCAAAAGACGGTTTTGCAGGAAATAAGGCTTTCCAAGAATTGCCAGAATTATTATGGGAATGAAGTGAAAAAGGTCCCTGAAATGTGTTGTAATCCTGCCAAAGTGAAGAAATTATCAAGTTATTATGATTTTGTGTGATAAATTTTATTTTGACACGGCAAGACGGTTACATATTTGGCAACAAACCAAATGACTGATAATGAAGATGCTTACAATAAGCGGTACTAATGATAAAGATGTAAAATATAAAAATAAGTTTCCTCATCGACCCTAAAAAATGGAACTGTTGTTGAACAGTAAAGGGGCTTTCTACCTCCAATGGTAAGATGCAAAATATATTCGAATATTTTCCTAAATTTTAACAAAGTAAATACGTCCTTGGGGAAACAGAAGCAGATACATGAACATATTCATACGTCTTCGGATTTTGAGAGATCAATAGAAAGAAACTACTCACACAAGTCCTCACATGCGGAAGGAGATCTTGATGTAATCTACCCCCACAAGAAGAAGATTCGGTTAGGTTGACTGGCATATGGATGATGTTAACACGGAAGTGTAGCTTTCACTCGGATCTTAGTGAATCCATTGTGTTCCCCCGTTGTGGGTTAATTTTATTAGTATATTTGATTCGCCCGCCTCCCTGAGCCACCCGGAGTTCAGTTAGAATTTTAAAGTGAATTTTGGTGGATTCTTTTTAGTTTGTCCATAGCCTTCAAACAATTTCCAAGACTAGACATTAAAAATGGCCAGTGCCTATTTCCCTAGTGCATGTCGCCACAATAGTAGTGTTTTTTTTAAACCTAGCCAGCCAGTCGTTTATTTAAACGATTTGCCAGCCAGCCGATCTCTAGGAGCCGAACAACTTCACAGTGGCAGCAACAACAAATAACTAAAAAAACATTCGTTTTTACACCGCCTGATATTAGGCATCACAAAATTCCCAACCAGTCACTTTTGGCTGAGAATTAAATCAAGAGTACTAGGCAGCCGGTGTGTGTATTTGCTATATGTGTACAACTTAACTTTACTATCAACTGGCTGCCTAGGTTTAAAAAAAACACGGCTAACCTCTGCATGGTTTCTAGTATTTAAACACACTGAAGTGGACTAAATAGCAAGCCCTGATTAATTTTTTTTAAGAATTGTATATCATCAGTCGGTACTACGTCTATTACACTACCTGAGATATCTCGCAGAATGGCTTACTACAAACTATGCTGTTTTGCTTGTTTGAGAATACATGTTACTCAAATTTATGTCAGTTTGCAACTGTCCTAGGGCCTAATCAGCGCAGCATCGGTGTTAACTCAAGTTTTTAGGCTCAACTAGACTAGGCAAGTGATTGCGCAAAATAAAGTTTTAAATTGGAAGGTGACCCCTACTTCGAATTCGATCCTATTCATCAAAAAGTTGAGTAAGCGCAAGTACTACAGTTAATTCATACCATCTAATGTATTGTTGGTCAATTTGTGTTACCTTATTTTGTACTAGCTGCAACCCGAACTTCCCCCCGCGTTTCAAAAGCGTGTCGTATTAAACTTGTATGAGTCAAAGTCTCTACAGAAATTGCAGTGTTCCTTCTTATCTATTCCCAGTTCTCTAAGACGCTTTTTGAGTTTACAGTGACTCGCTAACATGTCTATCAAGATTCGAAGTCAATTCTTGGTAACTCTTTGGCAGTTTCTGCCTAAGATGGCGATATCATCCCAGTGCTTGACCCACTTGCTCTATTCTTCTTTTCTTAATTCTTCCCGTATTTCATGTGATCCTATTTCACAAAAAGTTCCGGTATAAGCATTCGGGTGTCTGCGCCGTCTCTTGCTAGTGCATCAGCTCCTTGTTGCCCCTTCACTCCTCTTGTCCTGATATTCAGTATCAGTATCAGTAAACTCGTTTGAGTTTAGTGCATTCATTGTATCTTGGCTATGTGAGAGTATTGCGTTGTCCTGCCCGCAATATTTCCTTTAGAGGTTGAATTAGATTATATATTTAATTATTCCTAGTATGACCTCCTTCGTGACTCTTTCTAGCAATACCAGTGTTATACAGATATACGTTTGTCTTTGTACTTTACCTTGTGATATCCTTATTGACTTAGCCTTGTTCTATTGACCCATGCCACTGCACCACATGTAATGATGGGTCTGGTTTTCATCGTGTAGTAGATAGATAAATTTTATTTATGTACTTCACTATTAATACAAAGTTTTAACAAAAAATCAATAAACATGGCGTTGCCGTCTGCCTGATTGACAACATTAAATAAATTCAAAATTAAAAATTGACTAAAATATGTATGTATATTTGTGTATTTCTTTTATTTTAAGCGATTTTAGAAATCTTCATTAATGATCCTTTCACGATAATTTAAAGCAATTTTGCAGTACTGGGTTAGCTTAAATACGTTTGGTTCGTTCAGAAGCATAGAAACTTGATCCACCGACAGAACATTACTTCCAAAGATATGTCTCCTAATTTCGCTTAAAACTGGACACTTCCCAACAAAATGTATGACATCTTCTCTTTCTGCCAAGTTGCACAAGTTGCATAGCACTGGGAGGTCTGCTCTGTGTGGAATATAATTAAGCTTTAGAAGCTCTCCCCGTAATTTAAACACAGTCGCTATTTCCGGTATACTGTATTCATCGCGGAAGTAGTTATTTCCCTGCAGGTTATGACTTAAGCGGCTGTAGATCATTCTATGCAGTGATCCCGAAGCTTGCTCTAAATGCCTGAACCAAGCCTTTGCGTCCATACTTGCGATGAGTTGATAAAGTTGGGGTTTCCAGTCTCCGCTATTACCCAGATCCAAATGTATCCCACAGTCCTCAGCAAGTTCCAACCACTCCCTGTACCATCCTGTCCTGGATTGTATTGCTTGCAGAGCAGCTTTTTTCGGCAGTCTGGTATCCGGCATATTCAAAACCTTTAGAATGTAGTCCACATGCAATTTAAAAGTTTTGATGTACAATGGGGGCAAGCCTGTTTCCAGCATTAGCATATAATTGGGAGTGTTGGGTGGAAGGTGAAATGCTCTCTTAACGTAGTACCGCAGTAATTTCTCAACAGCCTCATACTTCCTTACTCCCCATACTTGCGCAGCATAGAACATGATGGACTCTGACACCGCTACAAAAACCTTATAATTACTGCTGTGGGCAATGAATCTATTACTGAGACATTTCTTCCATACAACATTGATGGCCATTTTAGACTTTGCTAGTTTTTCATTTAGATGTCTCTCCATATCTAAACTTTTTGTAAAGTAGACCCCAAGATACTTATATTCCTTAACGACTTCAATACTTTCTCCGTTGTAGTACCATTTCTCTTAAATTTCATAACCTTTGACTTGCTAAGATTTACGATTAAGTTCCATAGCTTACAGTAGTCATACAGCCTGTTGATCATTAGTTGTAAGGATTCAGGTGATTGCGCCATTAGTACTATATCATCAGCGAACAGAAGTGCTTTGACCAATAGTCCTGCGTACTCAACACCTCCAGGCAGAATATCTACGATGTCCTCGATGTATAGCGCAAATAAGCTTGGACTCAGCGAACAACCTTGTCTTACTCCGGACAATGACTGGAACCATCCCGACAACTCCTCACCACTCCACACTGCTGATTTGGTATTTGCATACAAATTTTGGATGACGCGTCCGAACTTCCTCGACATGCCCATGCAGTAAAGCTTATAAAATAGAGCATTTCGGTCTACCGTGTCAAATGCCGACTTAAAGTCTACAAAAAACGCATACAGTTTTTTACACCTTCCAATGTAAGACTCCACAATGCTCCTCAAAACAAACACGTGGTCGATAGTAGAGTATCCTGGCCTGAAACCCGCTTGATGTTCTTTAAGTAGATTATTTTCCTTTATCCATGTAGATAGTCGGTCCTGCAAGATTGCTGTGAATATCTTATATGAGGCATTTAAAAAAGAAATGCCTCTATAATTCGCTGGATCTGATGTACTGCCTTTTTTATGTATGGGGAAAATTAAGGCTTCTCTAAAACGGTTTGGAACTACTCCACTATTCAAGATATTATCAAACATCGTAGTAAGCTTGTTGTGCAACTCGTTAGTACCATATTTATAGAACTCGGAAGGTATCCCATCCGATCCTGCAGCTTTACCATCTTTTAATGCACTTAGAGCTCTGATAACTTCCTCATAGCTAATCGATCTGTCTAAGGTATGATTTTGAAATCCCGGAACGGCATAGTTGAAGACTAATTCACTAGGGGGTGGGTTCAGTAGTGCATTAAAATGTACTAGGAGGACACTGGGGCTTAAATTCGTATTTATGACGAAGTTACCACCATTAAGTTTTCTAGCCGCTTTCCAAAAATCCGCCGAATTATTACCACATGCCAAGCTTCGAGCAAGGGATTCATAGTGACTTCTTTGCTTTTGCCTCAATAGGGCCTTGAACTCTCTATTTGCTTTTAAGTATATCCACTTCATCGCACCTTCGTTGTGTTGCCGAAACATCCTGAGCCAGGCAAACGATAATTGCCTTGCTTTATAGCACTCTTTGTCAAACCACGGTTCTTTATACTCCTTCTTTCTGATAGTGCTTGGTGTTATACGCAGATATACATCTTTTATAATTGTTTCGATCTTTCTAAGGTCTGTATCCTGTTGCATTTGTAGTTGCTCCGCCAGTAGGCTTCCATACAAATGTGCTTTATGTTTATTCCAAATTAGCTTAGGCAGAATATTCATATCCCTTCTATCGTTTTCCGTTATTTGATGACCAAAGCTAGCTACAATCGGTAAGTGGTCAGAATATGGTAGTTGCTTAACCTCCATATTCGTCACGTAAGCGTTCCAATCCCCTCCTATTAAGCAGTAGTCAATAACGGACACTCCTTGTTCTCCAACAAATGTGAGCTCGCCATTTCTGTCACTGTCGCTCGTTCCATTTAGTATTCTCAGCCCAAAAGAATCGCAAAATTCCAAAAATTGTTTACCTCTTGCATTACATGTAGTATCCTTTGACTGCCTCCTTATTCCAGCTTCTCTATTTACTGTCCCCTCTTCTTTCCCTGTCCTCGCATTTACGTCGCCGATAACCATCATATTCGGGTTATCACAGCTCAGTACTACCTCCTGAAGTTTTTCAAAATCTCTTTCCCAGTGATTGCAGTTTATATATGAAGGAATAATACAAAAGGTCTTCTTATCAAATACTAGACTTAAGTACGTGCTCCCTTCGAAATTTTTGAATTCGCAGATGATGTCCTTAAGGTCGCGTTTGTATCCAAAGTAGCATCCTCCGCTTGCTCGTCCCTTCTCGTGCACCCTTATTGCTGGATTCCACTTGAACGAGTAGTTTAAAAATTTTCTTTCGAACTGGCAATAATTTTTTTCCATAACAAATGTTTCATACAAAAAAATAAATTCAAATTGATTGACGAAATTATAAAATTCATTACATAAAGACTTATTGCTTAATCCAGACACATTATATGATAAAATTTTAAAACAACTAATATTATAAATCTTAATACTATCGTTACTATGGCAGACGGCATTACAACTAAAAATTCTGTTTTGGCACAGCTAAAACTGGCGAAGAAGTTTGAGAACCATTGTAACCTCCATTTGTGTTTCCACCATAATGGATTCTTACTCCACCACCTGTCTTTGACGTTGATGCTGTCACTAGTGAGCTGTCACTGATCATTTGTTGTAGAACTGTCATTCCGCATTCGGTCTCACTTTCACATCGCAAATTGTTGTTTTCGTAGTAGAAGACCTTATTTCCTAAGAATAGTTTCTGTCCTCGCACCTCCACCCTCATATCTTTGCTTTTCTGTGTAATTTCGTATTTTAGTTTTAACAGGTTCCTCCTTCTTTCCCGTGATGCTTCCGTATAGTCTTTGTGTATAGAAACCCCCGTGCCGCGAAGTTTCGATGTCGCATCCAGAATGCGCCCCACATCGCTTTTGTTTTGGAGCCGGACGATGACGTTTGCGATGTTGTTTTTCGGTTTCATTGCCCGTGTATCTGTCACCAAAGAGGAATCCGTCGATTTCAGAAGTTCTAAACACAATTTTGTCGCTTTGTCAACCTCTTCCACCCCCTTCTGCACTGGCATATGTACAACGATGTTGTTTTCGATGGCCTTTCTTTCCAAAGACTCGACTTTTCGCTCTAGCGTGTTGCATCGGGCTTCCATTTGAATCAATTGCTCTCGCAGTGCCGTGTTGTTGTTTTTTAGCGCATGCAATTCAGTAGCAATCCCTTCTATGTCTGCTCTAGTCGGCATAATCTTTAATCGGTCATCCAAAATAGAAGCCATTGAATGCGTGATAAGCTCCTTAAGGTCAAGGATGGACATGTTTCCAACCGCATTTTGGTTGCCACTGACCGAGACAAATTCTGGCGAAGTCTCAATTATTCGTCTCTTGGATACCGGTGCAGATGTTGGCGCATTGTTGTTGTGTTTTACTGGTGGTGTTCTTTGCATTTTAGAGCCGTTGGTCGGAGCCATTGATGTAGACTTTTTGAAAGTAATCAAAGAAGGAGTTTGACTCACCAGATTTTTTTATAGTACGATGTTAGCTTGTATGTTTACAGTTATTTATGCAGGTTTTTGCCAATTAAACCTCGATAATACCACTAGGAAACACTTAAAATTTGGGAGCTATTTCAAAGGCGTGTAAACTTCGGAGAAACCGCGTTGCCAATCCAATCGTGTAGTATACATACACCTCAGTGAGGCTGGACTACACCTCCAGGTTTTACCTAAGATATTCCTACACACCATAATTGCTCTAGTGGCTTTAATTACCAGAGCACCTTCTTGTTCCTTCCAGATAAGTTTTCTATCTAATGGTATGTCCAGATACTTGACCTGTATTTGTGAGTCGAATCTAATCCTTTCCAGTAGGATTAGTTGCATTTGCTGCAGTTCACTTTTCTTGGTTTAGGGTATTACAGTGGCCTTGGTTGGGTTCACCAAGTCCTACCCTTTAACAGCACTTTTGCGTAATTTTTAAAACCCCTTTGAACAATTTCGCAAAGTATTTCTTCAAATTTATGCATAGATACTTACTTACTTACTTATGTTAGGTTATGCATAGATAGGTCAACTTTTTATAGTGTGAACAAGAAGTTGACAGGACACAACTCGACAAAAGAGGCTATGAGTGCATGAAAATAGATTACCAAAGCAATTCGAGATGTAGAATGTGTAAGGTGTATGGAAAGCGGTCAAAATCCATAGAAGAATCACAACATACATATGCGTATGAGTCTTCAAGAATATAAAGTCTTTTTACCCAAAAATGGACTTGACACAAAAGCTGTCCACAGAATGACAGTTTTAGTCTTGCAAAGGTTTCAAATAACCACAATCAAAACTTTGTATATTTCTCAGACATATTAGAAACTGCCTCAGGACAGGGCGCAAGTGGGAAAATCACTATATGCCCGCGGCTTTTCATATATATATAAAACATATTTTGATGTCATTATTGTTTAATTGTATCTAATACCGAAAAGAAGAGTAGCTTGTCTGTCTTTCTCCTTTATACATATATCATAGTCTGTTCGATACATTTAACCAAGAAAATTGATATTATTCCAAGTTTCACTTCTGTTTTTCTTCCACCCTATTACACAATTTCCTCACAGCTGTATTCTGCAAGTACTTTGGGTTGAATGGAAAATATCCTTACATCCATAGTCCAGTTCAGAGAAATATTTTAATCAACCACGTTACTCTTCTCGCTTCCAACATTATGGACGCAAATAAAAAAAACTTATACATTTGCTGCAATTTATTTTTACATCCTTTGTGAGAACTCTTACTACGGACTTACTATGTACTGAAGTTCCATTTTAGCCAAGTAAATAAAAAATTCAATTTTACAATGCAAAGCCTTACACTATCACACCCACTTGAGATAATTGGCATTCGTCAAGGAATCACAAGGAAACAAGATGAAATAACATTTCAAAGTAATGCCGTGTGAATGGATATTTTTATTTATTTACGCTGCCTGCGCTGTGAATAAGAAGTAATGAAAGTATGAAAAGTAAATTCCAGTCTACGATACGGAGAAGCTCAATGGAAGGTCTTAGGGCATTACCAAGAAGAATCCTTTCCCAAACGATTCTACTACTGTTTGTGATAATTTATTTAAAAAAGTTTTCAAAGGACAAAAAATGTTTTTATGTTCCAGAGATTTTGTGTAATAACCACATGCGGTCACTTCGGAATAAATACATACATTTTTATGGCAATTGAAATGGTAATTCTGCGACAATCCTTATTGAATACACCAAAATATTACGAAGCCGCATTTTAGGGATTTGTTTGCATTGAGTCCAGACCTACGAGTAAGATCATATAGTTGGCGATTTTATGCTTTCAAAATCCTAACAACTATTTGCATTCTAAATATTCAGAGAGGACCTATTTTACGTTATAAAAGGATTGTAAGGGATGAGCATTGAGATTGTTTTCGAATGCTTTCAGTTGTTAGTGAAAAATGAATTTGGAAAGCTATCTTATTGCTAAAAAAAAAAATTTAAAAGTTAGTCTGTGGTATAATAAACCCAAGCAAATTGCATTTGCTATAAACACGAATAAGTGTAGCTATTATGAATCCTCACTCACATCAGCCCACTATTTGCAGAGAATGGCTCTAATAACAGCAGCTGGTGATACAGTCAGTATACATTGAAAGAAGAAATCAAAAAAAGATTTGCTATAATTTTATCAACATAACGGCCAAGCGGGCTTCAATTTTTTGGGTATTATTTTATATTGGTAATCAATCATCATACCGCGGATACAAGCTGCCGAAATGAGGTTCCTTCGCGGTGTGCCAGAGTACGCGAGGCACTCAATGTTGAGCAGCTACTTCTCCGAACGGAACGATTTATGCTTCGATGGTATGGTCACGTAGTGCGTATGCCCCCAGACTGGCTTCTATCATTTCTGTGCCATCAGGTAGGTGACTCACCGGTAGGCCTAGAAATAGATGTTTACACCAAGTCCGACATCTCTCATGGAGCAGTCTAGGAATTCCTCCTGATGAGTTGGAGTCAATTGCGGAGGATCCACCTGAGCATCCTACACCCGCGACCCTCATGAAGGATTAGCGGGCCATTGGAAATGTATGTATATATTGGTAATCAAGCCTTGTGTTGCAATGTCATGGTTAATAATTCAGAATATTACGGTTAAGTTTGGTTTAGTAGAATCAGTCAATTTCCACATTTCATCCTAAAAGTTGTTTTTGACGCTGTAAGATACTCTTGATTTCGAAGCAACTTGAGTATCTACGAATGCAGTTGCCTATACTATGAACATGGATGCTTGTCCAATCTTCTGAACTTCGGTATAAACGAAAATCATTTTTATAACTTAATTTAGAACAACTGCAGCTTCTGCTTTAGTTATGTAAAAAAAACTGCAAATTAAAAGCCATAAAAGCAGTTAGCATGTTCTCCTTGTTGTCTCCTTGTGTTATTTAATTATTTCTACCTTCAGTATGGTGAAGATAATTTCTATGCCAAATAACACTGCCACTCTTATACTCTTGCACTCCTTAGATTAACTGCATATTTCATTTTAAGATTCAATATTCAATTCTACGTACTTATCACATTGATCATCACATATTTTGATGTACTGATCTAGAAGAAATTCTGGGGTTTGGAAAGTGCACAAGTTCATAAAACATCCTTCTAATATTAGCCAAAGTTATGGCTCTGATCGATTTCGATTGCTAAATATCAGGCTTTTCTACCCAATCCTCTATAATGCGCCATTTTTTCTCGTTGAACACTTTCTTTAATATTTGAAATTCCTAATCAAGTCTTACTTACTATACGTGTTCCATAGAACTTTTAAAACTTTTAAAAGTTCAATATTTTAGCAAGAACAACAGTACAAGTTCAATTCATTGAGTATTTATAATGCATGTAACAATAGCTCGGAATATCTATATTAGAAAATATAAAGAACAAGTAGCTTTTATAAATTTTAAATGAATAGATGCTACATGCGAATATAATTAAGGAGTGATATAGCTAGTTAGAATTCACATATGTTCAATGTAACGACAAGTTTTCAATTTAATGAATCTATGTATAATATAAGTTCATAAAGATAATTCAAAGGATGTACAATGTAATGATAAGTTCTCAAATTCAAAAAAAATCAATACATATATAACATAAATTCATATAGATAATTCAAATTTTATTAATAGGATCTGAGTTGCAAAGCTTAATCTCTTCGGTGAAGAAGACTTCAAGGTATAGACGTGTATCTATTAACGGGTTTAACAAGCCTGCCGCTTCTGGTTTTGTACATCGAGTTGTCATCAGTACTTTGAGTGGCGTCATTGTTACCGGTGTCGCCGTTTTGATTTTGATGAGCAGTCGTTTCGGGACTTGGTGGATTGGTGACAGCTTGTCCATTTCCCCTTGGACTCTCCGTGGCATGCGTGATTGGCGTCTGTGGATTGACAACTATGATTTTTTCTGGAATGATATGAGCGTTAGTTTTATTTATATGCAAAGAATTACGGCGTATCAGTTTCTAATCATCTGTTTGAATGATGTAAGAGCGAGGAGCGTTGCTCTTCATTTTAACCTCTCCGGAAACCCAATCACGAACTCCCTTTTGTATGCAAACCCTATCACCGCGTTGGAATGTTTCTTGATATTTGCCATTGACCATGGCAAAACGCTTTTCATTGGCTCTTAGCTTCAACATTGTTTGGCCGACCTTTTCGACGACCGTGGGTTTTAATCGAGATTTTAGTAGCGGTAGTGTGGATCTTGTTAAACGACTCATCAATCTCTGATTAGGTGATTGCATTCCATTGTCTCGCGGTGTATTTCTCACCTTGGTTAATGCAAGATCGATATCGGTATTATCCTTAGAGCACCTCTTTAAAAGCCTTTTTGCTTCCTGAACATACCTCTCGGCCACACCATTCGATTGTGGATAATAGGGACTTGATGTTTGATGAAAAAATTCCCATGTCTTTGAGAAGTTGTTGAAGTCTTTAGACGCAAATTGGGGCCCGTTGTCACTTTCAAGTGTGGCAGGTATTCCGAATGTTCGGAACCAATACTTCAGATGACTTATGTTTTCGGTGGATGAGGATCGTTCCAGTTGGCGAAAATCGAAGAAGCCCCAGTAGCTATCGACGATTAGCAGGTAATTTTCACCTCGGAACGTGAATATGTCGGTGACTACAATCTGCCACGGATGTTCTGGGATTATTTTCGCCATGAGCGGCTCCTTTGGTTTGGAATTTTGTGTTGCTTGGTAGATAGCGCAAGATTTTATGTAGTTTATTATGTCGTCCGACATTCCAAGCCAAAACAAGGTACTGCGTGCGCGATTCAGTGATTTTTTAATTCCTTGATGACCCTTATGAATTTTACCTAGCATGTGTTTCTTTAAGCTGGAAGGAACTACAATTTTTTCGGATTTTATTAATATTTCATCATCAATACCGAGCTCGTCTCTGAAAGTCCAATATGGCTTGCCTCTGGCCGAAACCTGAGAAACGTCCTGTGGCCATCCGCCTCGTACATATTTGACGACGTCTTGCAGATCTGTATCCCTTTTTGTTTCCTTCTGTAGAAGACTACGCGTTTCCACAGAAGCTTGCGATAGAGAATTTATTTGCAGTTCCTCTCCTCGTGGTTCGGATACTTGAACAATTGGTTGCAATCCCGGCTTAGAGCATCAGGTTGACCGTTCTGTATCAGCACTGCTCCTAGGCTGTGCTTGCTAGCGTCCACTTGAAGTTTGACGTTGAGGTTAACATCATACTAACGCAATACGGGTGCGCTTGAAATAATTTCTTTCAATTTTTCGAAAACATCTCGATGCTCTTGGGTCCACTGCCATTCGACATCCTTCTTTATTAGCTGCCGTAGTGGCTGAGTTGTCTCAGACAAACCAACGATAAATTTACCCAGGTAGGTAATCATTCCCAAGAACCTTTGTAATTCAACAACATTTGTTGGTTCTTTGTGTGTTCTAATTGCGTCGACTTTGTCCTGGTCTACACGAATTCCGTCCGATGTTAAGAGATGACCTAGAAATTTTACTGAGGGGGCACAGAAAATACATTTTTCTTTGTTAAGCTTCAGCCCTGCGTGTGAAATTATTGACATAACCTCACGCGTTAATGATTTTAATTCCTTTCTTGACGAGGCGTGTATCAACACGTCATCCATGGACACTTCCACGTTTTTAAGGCCCTCGAGCAAACTGGACATTATTTCTTGGAAGATTTCTAGGGCGAGTCCACATGGTAGGCGAGTATACGAATATCTGCCCCATGGTGTAGCCATCGTAAGTAAGCTTTGCGTGCGCTTTGACACTTTTACCTGGCAAAATCCCATCTTGCAATCCAGCAACGTAAAATACTTAAAATCGTGCATCCTGGCTGCTATTTCTTCCAACGTCCTTAAAGGATGATACCTCCTAACTACGTTTTAGTTTATGTCGGAAGGGTCAAAACACACTCTTAGTTTACCATTCCTTCGTGCTACTACCATGGGTGATACTGCTTCTGTAGCTTCTTTTGTTTTCACTAAGACCCCTATTTCAATCATTTTGTCGTTTTCTTTCTTGACGCAATCCCGCAATGCATGAGGAATCTTCCTTGTAGGATGAATTCATAATACGGGGTTTTCTACTATGTCTATATCGTAGACGTAATTTCGAACGCACCCCAGACCATCGAAAATAGAATCGTCGACATTTAGCTCGCTCACATGCAATACTAGGTTCAACTCCTCGCAAGCTCTTTTACCGTATATGGGACATATATTTTCATTTACTACCTTGAAATTGATACCGGGATTTTGATTTCGGACTACGCAGTGTACACTCACTTCACCCAAGACTTCTACCTAGTTATGCGCAAACCCTATCAGGCGCTTGGTTCTCGATGGTGCTAACTTTAACCACAGCTGATCAACAACACTCCTAGGAAGAACATTACACTGCGCTCCGGTGTCCAACTTCATTTTAATTTTCTTCCCCAGTAAGATAACTTCCTCAAACCAGCCCGTATTGCCGTTGTCTCCAACATTTTTTACGGCGTCTACATTTCGAGAACACATACCATTCATTTTCATCGCTGAAAGGGAACCGTCCATTCTCCTGTTGCTATTTAGAAATTATCCAAATTTCATCTTTAAAAAGTTTTGCTTATAATGAACTCTCCAGTGTACTGTTTAACCATTTGCCTTCAAATATAATCTAAGAAACGTAGTTTTCTTATCTTAATCAACTCCTTTACATAGTGCTCAAGTTCTAGGGAACATTGCCTCGCTCCACTAGTAAGACAATTCAAAATTGCATCTCAGATGAGTTCTAATTTTCCTTCGAGTTTGTTGAATTTTAACCAAATACTAGTGCCAATCAAACTGTTCTTGGAGAAGTCGTTTCTCCATAAACCAAATTCCTCTATCTACCCTCATTCACTCAAGATCATGAAACACTTCAAGCCCTCTTTGCATTTCTATGTCGTCCTTCATCATACATATGTACGTACAACATGTGTGCATTTGTAAGATTTCTAAATTACCCCAATGACAGTATGAGAAACTTCCTTGTTGTGAAACTTTGTTGTTTCTTTTTTTTTGTGGTGCATATTTTAATTGCACCCCGCCGCAACCACAGACATATGAACCAACAAATCAGGTTGGCACGAGGAAAAGCCGCATAGGGATACTCACTTAGAGAAAACTCTGCAACCAAGTGCCAAGTGCAATTTCACTGCCTTGAACTACATACTCTGGGCCAAGATACAAGGACTCTGTGTGCCTACTCCCTCTTATCTTGTAATTCTTGCTTCTTGAAGAGAAGATCCATATTTCCTGGCTCTGCGGTTGTTATTGTTAGTGTGAAGGCACCTAAATAATTATTGTTTGCCTGCCATTACCGTTCCTATCAGACGAAGAACGGGGTGGTTTTCCAAGGAGCCTTGAATAAACAAAAACGTTTATTTGTATATGGTATAAGTGGGGGGTTCTACTCCCATCGATTTGTTTGTGAATATCTATAAACTTTCCACAATAAGATGACAATGGAGAGGCATCCAACAATTAGATGAAGATCTCGAGCGGAAGAGGGTTTGAGGGTATCCTTTTTTATTTTTTTTTTATACGCCACTTCGCGTTATTGTATTGCACATTGAATATGTAGCTCAAGGCTGTCTCAAGAGTGTGGGTAGGCAATCAGAGATAATGATGGTAGTTTGGCAACTTATACAGAAGCATAATACTTTTTTCCATTATATGCCATGAGCCATGGGTATTGATTGATGTGATGCGGTGGCAAAATAGCCGTGGCATAGTTTCATTAGGAAATAATTACTCGTACGTCTCAAGCATATCTTCAGGTTTGATAGCAAAATAACTCTCACTGCAGATACGTATGTATACATATGTGTCACTTTAACTCAAGTTACCAATTACTTTCCAGACAATAATAACATTTTTAAATTGGTTCATTTTAAGTCTGAAATCCCATATGATTTGTCTTGTTTTGACGAAATAATTGACAACAGCGGGCTCATTCTTTGATTGATGTGATGTCCTTAAATAACGTGTGTATGCGTGGGCATGCGATCCCATCTGTGTTTTATAAAATAATCTTAATTTACATAATTTTGGGCAAAAAAGTTTTCCAACTTTCCTTTACTGATTTACAGTATCTATGGGATATCAACTTTACTTCAGTTAATGAACCAGCTCTCCGCATGAATAGGAGTTTAGTTTAAATTGGTGGATTATGATATTTTCTTTTATTTTCTGCCGAGAAGAAGGATCATAATTTTCATTACTCAAAATAAAATGATGCCACGGGAAGAGATATTATTTCACCAGCGACGTCAATCCAATATTACCAGCATGATTAATGGTTATCTTGAGAGCGTTACATAGAGAAAGTTACACCCCACAGGCAAATGAATTGGTAGGGCTATAAATGCTTGAGATCAGATTATAACCTCGCCAAAATAGGAAGAAGAAGATTTAGGGAAATTTATTTTACCTTAAAGGGCTTTTATATATCGGTTCTTGATACACGGATCTCTATAAACGTAACCACTGTGGCATTATCAAAAAGGATAGTCATTATTATTTTATTTTAACTTATTTTTGTTAAACGGTACTAACTTTAAAAGTATTAGGTCTGCAAAAGAAATGCAACCAACAAAATAAGTAGCCCCTTGGATTATCTTTTATTCTGTTAGACAGACATATTCACTTAACAGTGGGTTTTTAGCAAAAAGCTTTGAAAAATACAAGCATTTTATGTTAGAACTTTGGAAGTTGTTGAACCAATATTATCAAATTATTCAAAGACATTGAACACCGAACATTCCTTGGTCAATTAAAGCAGCAACCTCAAAAATCGGTATGCATCCAACCGTTATAATTCAATAACAGCAAGCAGTCTTAAGCGCAGAGCTCAAGATATTTTTTCGCTGCGATGTGTGTACCTATAATGCGCTAATCGGATGAGGTCACATCTTCTTTTTCAATACAAATAAAAATGAAACGCTGTTTGTTAGTAACCGCACCACTTGAGAACGGCTGGACCGATTTTGTTCTTTTTTTCAAATGTTCGTAATAGTCCGAATAAGGTTTTTACGGAAGAAAATATTGGAAAAGTTGAGCGGAAAATTGGAAAATTCGGGAAAAACTGAAAGTGCCTTTACCCACGGGAAAAATGTGTGTACCTATGTTTGCATGCTTTTGGACTCCGAAATGACAGAGCCGATTGAACTCAAATTTTCTGGCAATCTTTTGAATTGGCCCGAGAGTGTTCCTGTAAAATTTGTTCAAAATTGGTCTACTGCTTTAGTATTATAGTACCTTAGTACTAAACAAAGTTTGGTATGTATATTCGAGGTTGGATCACTTACCTACTGTTGGCCGGTATAAAACTGTTCTCTAATAGACTAAGCCCCAGGCGCCTGCCTGACACTTTTTTTTTTTTTTTAGGCGCAGCAATGCTCGCTGGGTACACGCTAGTAATGTCATCAAATTTGCTTTAATTTAGCTTGTTATGCTCGATATGATTAGTTGATTCCGAAAATGATTTAAGTTGGGCACCCAACAATTCCATTCTCTTTTTTCGTCATCTTTTAGTAAATAAGTTTAGGGGACCTGCATTGCGATTGATCGGAAAACTACTGACTGCCCAAAACTTGGCTTGGGCCAGTAGCGCAACAATCAAGTTCGTGATGAAGTGCTTACTTTACCTCCTAGTGGTGGTCCCCGGGCAACTATACGTATAAACTCTTATAGGTATATGCCAAAAGTGTAAGTGCGGGTTGTCTAGGGCCTTGATTCTAGGCTAGGTAACGTGGACCAGCAACCTGCGTTACCGAATATTGCCCGCTACAGAAACCGACACTATGCCTCGGATAAGGAATGATCACATGTTGACGACTTTTGGCTATTGTTCCCGGAGAAAGATAGGTTTCTGGATTTTAAAGACGCTCCTCGACTCGGGAAGAGAAGGCCCTTACAATGCCAGATTCCTCCAATTGGAAAACGAATTCATGCGATATAAACTGGACATTTTGGGGGTAAGTGAAGTAAGATGGTTAGAAGCGGGCGAGTACCAGTCTCCAACGCGTAACACTGTACTACTCTATTCTGGAAGACCATCCGGAAGTCCGCGGGAATATGGAGTCGGACTACTGCTAACAACAACAGCACGCAAGGGCCTAATTTCCTGGCAGCCTCATGGTGATACGATTTTGACGGCCAGATTCCGGACTAGAGTACGACGCGTCACCATCATACAGTGTTACGCCCCAACGAATAGTTCATCCGAGGACGAAAAGGAGAGCTTCTACAATCTCTTAAGCGCCGTCTTCAACACAACACCAAATAGAGACATTGTCATAGTGATGGGGGATTTGAATGCCAAGGTAGGCAGCGACAACGAAGGGCTCAAACATGTAATCGGGAAGCATGGACTTGGCAACCGCAATGACAACGGCGAAAGGTTTGTGGATTTCTGCAATGCCAACCGCCTTGTAATAGGTGGCACCATGTTTGAGCACAAGACCTGCCACAAAGTCAGCTGGATTTCCAATGGCAGGCAAGCAACCTCCAACCAAATTGACCATTTTGCTATCAGCCGCCGCTTTAGAAGTAGTCTCCTGGACGTCCGAAACAGGCAAGGGGCAGATGTGGGGATAGTACGTGATCACCATCTTATTATAGCTACTCTCCAACCACGTACTGCTGCAGTTCGAAGACCCCACGGCAACACAAGAATGCCCAGGTTCAACATCGATAGACTTAGTGATCCCTCAGTGCGCCAACAATTAAGGGAGCACTTTTCGCACGGTGTGGAAGCAATCAGCAGCTCAATGCCCGCAACCATCCAAGACCATTGGTGTTCTGTGAAAAATGTTTTTACATCTGGTGCTGAAAGAATTGTCGGTCGATCGCAGGGAAGACGTAGGGCGTGGCTTTCCGAGGATACCTAGAGACGGATTAACGAATGAAAACAGCTGAAAGCTCGCGTTGCAGCAGGGAGAAGCGAGCTAGAGTCCCTATCTCGCATGAAGATGAGAGAAGTTCAGCGTAGCGTGCGACGTAACAAGCGCAACTACATCAACGCGCTGGCTGCAGAAGCAGAAGCAGCTGCACGGAGGTGCGACAGCAGGACCGTCTACAGAATCACGAAAGAGCTGACAGGTGGTCGCAGCTCCAGCCAACACCCACTGAAAAGCCTAGACGGCTCCTTGCTCATTTCGGATGAGGACCAGCTCAAGAGATGGAAAGAGCATTTTGCTACGGTTTTGAACCGTGCATTCGCTAGCGATATGCTCCCAAATCAGACTGAGATGCCCGAGGTGAGAAGTTCCCGAATACGCACCACGACTCCCAGTAAAGATGAGATCATTACCGCGATCAAGGCACTCAAAACCAACAAGGCGGAAGGACTTGACGGTATTCCAGCAGAGCTCTTACGAGCAACACCAGCGACTTCGGCTGAGCTTCTGCTTCCACTTATAGATAGAGCTTGGGAAGCTGAGAGCTTTCCTAACGAGTGGAAAAAGGGAATGATCGTCAAGCTTCCTAAGAAAGGAAATTTAATGGAGTGCGGAAACTGGAGGGGTATCTGCGTGCTGCCTGCTGTAGCTAAAATAATAGCTAAAATCTTCCTTGAGCGAATCAAACAACATCTCGAAGACACACTCGATGTCGAACAAGCAGGTTTCCCCTCTGAATCCTCCTGTGCCGACCACATCAACACCTTGCGGATTATCATCGAACAGTGTGTTGAATATCGATCGCCACTGCACCTGCTGTTCATCGATTTTGAGAAGGCATTCGATAGTGTCAACAGGGAGTTTATTTGGCGTGCCTTACGCAGGAGAGGTATTCCCGATAAACTAATTGCTATTATCAAAGCGACGTATGAAGGCTCCAAATGTCACGTTCTGCACAGGGGAAGGTTGTCTGAAGAATTTCAGATCTAAAGTGGGGTAAGACAAGGCTGTATCCTTTCACCAATATTATTCCTGTTGGTGATTAGCGATGTGCTTCATGCAGCTTTGTCGACGGGAAATGGAGGAATTCGATGGACTCTTACATCTCAACTGAAACATCTTGACTACGCTGACGGTGTATGCTTACTCTCCCACAGAATTATGGACCTCCACCAAATGACAGCAGATGTGAAGAGGGAAGCAGGTGTCGTCGGGCTGAAAATTAATACGGCAAAAACTAAAATGATCAGCCTTGGAACAAACTCATCGGCTCAAATATGCATTGCTGGACAACCGGTAGAGAGAGTAGAGGATTTCCAGTATCTTGGGAGTATTGTCTCGACCGATGGTGGAACCGAACTGGATATAGCCAACACGATCGCCAAAGCCGGGATGTCAAAGCCCGCGTTCAGGATGTTGTCCAAAATATGGCGAAGCAATGCAATCAGTTTGAGCACCAAAATAAGACTGTTCCGCTCTAACGTTGAATCCGTGCTGCTATATGGTTGCAGCACGTGGAGAGTGACCACTACTATCACAAGAAAGCTGCAAACGTTCGTTAATAGGTGCCTGCGCAATATCTTACGGATTTTCTGGCCCAATCGTATCTCTAACGAACACCTTTACGAGAGAACGGGTCAGGAACCAATAGGCACAACTATCCAACGGCGGAAGTGGCAGTGGATTGGTCACACGTTCCGAAAGGGTGACAGCTCCATAGCGAACCATGCTATGCAATGGAACCCTCTAACTCAGGATGGCAGAAGACCTGGCGGTCCGAGGAGAACATGGCGCAGAACAGTCGAGAAGGAGGCACGGCAGTTTGGGAAAAGTTGGGGAGAACTCAGACACATTGCCAGAAACCGTACACGATGGCGCGTAGGCGTAGTAGAGGCCCTAGGACCCACAAGGGGATACAGGACATAAATAAAGTAAGTAAAGTAAGACAGACTAAATAAATGACAGCCAATTTGATAGATGTAGCTTCAACAATAAGTAAGTAAAGTAAGTAAGTAAGTGATAGCAGCCGCCACTTGTTTTCGTCGAACACTCATTTGTATGTATGTTATTCAATTTGGCTGAAGTTCCGAAAAGTTAAATTCCGATTGCCTAGAAATTTTGTAGAAATATTCCATTATGCTTAAAAAGAAAGTGCGTAAAAGGGTTTTTGGCAATTCCGACCGGAAGGATTTAGACCCCAAAAATCCTTTAGATATTTGAGGAAATAGAGAGTATTCCGAAAAAAAATTTAAAGCAAATCGGGTGGTTCCAGGTTCTTGAACTCCTGCCATATTTTATTGCGCGCTCTACCATATATCTCTACCCGGCACAGACAAAAAATAGTCAGTATAAACTGGTGGTAGAGTGTTTGGTAGAGATCTACCAGAAATTTCTCTACGAACACTCTACGTAGATACATTTTATTACAGAGACGTACGCAGTGTAAACGGCCTTGGTAGAGGAAATTTGTTTTTCGGTAGAGCTCTACTACTTTTTATCTATAGTGTACACGAGGCTATAAAGATAGCAAAGACACAGCGAAATCAAACTTTTTTTTTTGTGGGTAGGTGAAAAATCTTCATAGACGCTATCCGTATGTGCCCGGTACTCAGTAGTATGAGATTTGTACTCACTAAACAACACCTCATTTCTACTGGTTTACTACGATTAAGTTTCCTTATCAAGTAGTTTTAGTTTCAAAAATATTCGCGTTGGGCAGATAGCTTTCCAGCAAAAGCACCTGGGTATGTTGTTAATTTCTTTATAGGTTAAGTTAACTTGAGCTGATTTAGTGTCGTTGAGAGCAATGCGCTTAATCTTTGTCCACTCGCCAATTTTGTCCAAAGCTCATTGGAACGTTACAGTTACTGACTCAACTGATTTATCTATTATTAATATAGCCGTATTGTCTGAGAATATAGCTACGACAGTGCCTTCTTCTTGCAGTATATCTCGAGTGTAGAGTAAGAACAAGTCCGGACCAAGAAGACTTCATTGCCATACTCCTGCAGCGATTTCCTTCAATTCGGAGTATTCCGATCCGTGTTTAACACGGAATAGTCTGTTCGCAAGGTAGGATTCTAAAATCTTATATAATTGTTCCCGAAGAACATGTCTTAACTTAAATTTCAAGCCTCCATGCCACATTTTGTCGAAGGCTTGAGAGACGTCCAGAAAAGCGCTAGAACATATCTTTTTCTCCTAAGGTTTTCTCTATTTCATTTGTTGTTCTATAAACCTGATCAATTGTGGAAGGCTTTATTGTGAAGCCGAATTGATGGTCAGGAATCAAATGTCTTTCTTCAGTGACCGGGTTGTAGGCGCTTTAACAAAAGCTTTCCGCCCGTGCTCTGAGAATAAGCATAAGGGTATTAGTAATCCCTTTGGCACGCGCAAATTATAAAAAAAATAGATACTATCGGCAGCAGAAAGGAAAATATAGAAGAATAAAAAAATCGTTATCACCACTGAAAGCAAATTCGAGAGCATGATCAAGAAAGAATTAACTAAATTCTCCATTAAGCAAAAAATACATTTATTGCTCACCTTCTAGATAACGTAGAAACATAATTTTGGGCATAATGTCTGCATCTTCCAAAATTTCTAAACGCTAAGACTTATTTTATTAAAACCGACAAAGACGAAATTGATGTTAGTTGGGTTTCGGTTTTTTTGTCTCTTTTCGTTGTCTGTTAAATAAACCGAATAAGAAGCTGTATACGATTGAAGTATCATAATCCGTTCAGCCG
The DNA here is from genome assembly GCA_945910035.1 of Brachypalpus laphriformis. Taxonomy (NCBI): domain Eukaryota; kingdom Metazoa; phylum Arthropoda; class Insecta; order Diptera; family Syrphidae; genus Brachypalpus; species Brachypalpus laphriformis. The sequence goes on from OX246753.1 coordinate 323,984,230, forward strand.
TTTTCCGATAAGCCATAGACAAAGCAAATATCCACTTATTTTTATTATAGTAAGGATAAAATAGAGAGACTGCGCCAGCTACAGAGATCTCCTTTAAGTCTCCCTGGAAAGTCTTAGCTAAGGTGCTATAAACACGTTCCAGAGCTCTGGTTGATGATAGTTTCGGGGATGAGCAGGGCGGTTTTCATCCCAGTTGAAGCACAACTGACCAGTTATTCACTCTCAGAATAGTTGTTGTGAAGGCCTGGGAGTATGCTAAACATGTCTACACTTGTTTTGCGGATTTAGAAAAAGCATACCCTAGGGTTCCTCGAGGCAAACTCTGGAGTATTCTGCAGATGTATGGTATTGATGGTTCCCTGTTAAGGGCGATTCAGTCCTTATATACAAACTTTAGAAGCTGTGTTAAAGCCAATGCCTTTCACTGTGGGGGTTGGACTCCACCAGGGATGCGTTTTGTCACCTCTCCCCTTCATTGCATATATAAACTGAATGTTGCAGCGTAGCCGTGGCGGAGAATGTTTCAAAGCAGGAGACTTAAGGATTAGTCATTTGCTCTTTGCGGATGATTTGGTCTTCCTTGGGTCCTCTCAAACCGAACTTCAGCGCGCACTTGAAAGGTTTCTAGCCGTTTGTGATTATGCTGGAATGAAGATCAACGTGAACAAATCGGAAGTAATGGTCGTTTCCAAAATACCCATTTAGTGCACTGAAGCAGGCCGACTAGGTAGCTCAGGGTCTAATTCACGAGTGTTGGGAAGAGTAATGCCGAGTTATCCTGTAAGAATTGTTCAGGCTGGATCAATTTTGAGAGAGCTTGGTCAATCTGGCTTCCAAGACGTGCCATGATTGCGATGCCATCAGGTAGGCAACTCCCCGGTAGGCCTAGAAATATGTGGTTGGATCAAATCCGACATCTCTCCTGGAGCCGTCTAGGCATTCCTCTTGACGGGCTCGAGTCAATGGCGGAGGATCGAGAAGGATGTACGATTCACCTGAGCATCCTACATCCTACGACCCTCATGAAGGATTAGCAGGCCATTGACAATGTTTGTATGTATGTAAGGATAAAATACATATAAAGTCAGTTCGACCAATTGCGGAAACTTGTGTGAATACTATTGCGAAGGCGTATCACTGGCAATAAGTTGGTCATATGGTTGGAAAAATTGTTCGCCCTGTTGGATAGTTGGATAATAAGTATACACATAGTATCAGGTTGTCGGGAAATAAATGCTGTAAATCAGAAGAGAAACCAAAAATAACAAAAATTTCCCCCGTTTTCTGGATGCCACTCCCGGAGTTCTTCTTAAAAATAACATCTGAGTTTCAAACTACTAAACCAATCTTTCTCTTATTCTACCTATTCATTCCAATGCTCACACTATGTAATAACATTAAAAAGAGTATTCATAATCCATTGAGTGTGCGCAAATTATAAAAAAAAAAAAAAAAACTTATCTCGCCTGTTTTGTGGACTGCTGTATATAGGTACGTTAAATTCATGTTTCGAAGTTCGTCAATATTCATTAATCTTGCGTACACATATTTATAATTATAATCAAACCCTCTTGCTATCCGCTTTCTTGAGTTCTATTTAGGTACCTGGAGCTTAAGCGCAAGCACAAAAGGTCGTTCTACAAGGTTTCTAGGTTTCTTTTGAAGTGAATCTTCTTTAGCGAGACTAGTGAATGCAAATGATATCGACACAAAAACCGAACATGAAACGATCAACCACGCTCGTCCGATCACCGAAATCAAGGAGCGTCGGGCGCGGCTAGTACTTAAATGTTGGACCGCATGGGAACACCGCCTGTTGTTGACATTTTTTGGTTTTGTTTTCTTGTTTTATAGGTTGATGTACATATGCCCTACACTTATTTTACAAAACCTTTTGATAAAGTACATCACACTTTACATTTAGATAACTGTAAGCTCAAATCATTGGGTTTTTGCTCTTTAATGCTAAAGTGGTCTTACAATTATTTAAGTAATAGAAGGGAATTGGTAAAGGTCCAAAGTTTTACATCTAGCAAAGTAAAAGTTACTTCTGGAGTCCTACGAGGTAGCCATCTAGGCCATCATCTGAAAAGCCTAAGGCCAGAGCCAGCGCGTAAGTAGCGATGAGTAGATATATGGTATAACTAGCTGACGAGTGCTCGCCTTGCTTCGCCCGCATTTTAGTTGACAGTTATTTACTTGTTGAAATATAATTGCGAACTGAATACAAAACCGAAAATGTGCAAACTTAATTACAACTTCCTACTTCCCTTTCCTTCCCGGCTATTCGAAGAAAATGAAGCAGAGAAGGCTGGATAGAAGTCGGAAATGTCGAAAAATTGTCGTTAATCAAGGTATGGGTGTACCCAAAACTTTCTTACTATTCTTCTCCTCCCCTTCAGATAGTAATACAACATGATGGTTTCATCATCTCTCGAGTCTTCCGAAGACATTTCACGCCCGGTATCCATGACGACACTGAACGAACTAGAGATTTTGATTGGTAATGAGTTTCCTCGTGTATGGAGTCAAGTCACCGCTGAGTCCGTAACTGGTCTTTAACCCGATTTCGCCAACCCTTTTTTTTCCAGTTGCTCCGTGTGCATTGGGCCTTAATTGCACGAAGTTTTGACAGCACATGGATATCTTAATTAATAATATTTACAATATCTTAGATTTGACATTGATAATGTTTTTTTTTTTTTTTCAATTTTAGCTCTAGAAGAGATCGCACACTGAAGATCAAAGCATAATCATGGGATAGCGCGCACATACCATATACTCACACACACACATACTATAGAAACGATAACCACTGCTGCATGGCTGCTGGCCGTGGTCTCCACCGAAGGAAAATTACAATGGCGATGATTTGATTAATTGTTTTTAGCATTGCTCAGCTTCAGAACAACGCAGAAGGATTTTTATACCTTAAATGAATCCGCGGCGATTCTATACTAAATTAACATACTTTTTTATTGTTTTTCATCCGGAACGCCAGTACTGAGCTATGGCTGTGAAATCAATATTTTTAGATGGAAAATTCAATCTCAATCCCCTTTATGCCACTTAGACCTTGAATTTCAGGAAATCCCTTCTTATCTCGCATCTAGGCAAAATAAGGAATAACTGTGTAAAATTTCAAGTACCTACGTCTAGTAGTTTTCAAGAAACGGTGTTCACAAGGAAAATCGACTTTGATTTTATAGTATTTAAGACTTAAGATAAGAAGAAAGACGAGTAGCGCATCCCCATAAGTCAACTACAAGTTTAGGTCGGTGTCGATTACAACGTTTACATGCCGGGTTGATTTCGGATTCAATTCAGTTCTAGTACCGTATAAACGCAGATCGGATTGACTCGATCCGATCACAAAGTTTTCTGTGATCGAGTTGAAATTTTGTGTATAAAAGGATCGAAAGATCGACTTTGACAGTTAGAGAAAGAAGGGAGAAAAGGGGAAGAAAATGCACTTTATGCACAGGAGAAGAAGTGTCAAATTCAATCCTCTTTGGATTTGATTCTAACACCTTCCACCAATTCATTAACAGCAAAACCGCGGATCAAAACTCAATCTTGTGTCAAGCCGATCTCTCAATGCGATCATGTTAACGTAGTAGATTAGATGTGAAGTTTCACTTCAACCATATGCTTATTGTGGTGAGGCACATACCAGTTTTTTATTTTAGTAATTAATACATTTATACAGATTCTCATGGCACAGGCGGATGGAAAAGGGCGGAAAGGAACAGAGGAGATACCGGCAAACGTTGGCTTTAAATGTTTGAAGGTTGTAATGATGAGGAAGTAGAGAATCTGGTAGATCATTCCACATGTGTCGTTCGGCTTATGAACGAAACCCTATATTTGAAAGTACGTCCGAAGATTGACTTGAGGATGAAGTGGCGTGCATTCGACCCATAACGCGAATTGCGGATGAAATTTTGAAGTTGAGAAATGCAACTGGTTATTTCACTGTAGCAGTTTTCATGAAATTCACGCTTCAATATAAAGCCTCTGGGCCACAGTTAAACAATTACGTAACGGACTTATGATAAATGATTTTTCAATATAGACACCCGATTATTAAGTCATCAAATTCGGGCCAACTGCATCATCTTTCGATAACTTTCGCATAAAAATGCATAGTGCTGCATAAAGGATATTGGCGGAGGAATTGCCTGCCGTTGAAAACCATAACTTGAGGGACAGCTCGAATCCACTGGAATTGCCTCAAAATATGTGAGTGTAAAGACACCCAAATGTTTGGTTTCATAGATTTCAAAAACACATTCGCGTTTTTTTTTTTAATTTTTACTACATGTGCTCACAGCATCTTCCCAGGAAATAACAACGAGCTTTGCCGTTCCTCCAGTCGTCAAACTGAGTGCTCGCCCTCCCTAATAATACTATCGCAGTGAATTTAAATTTGCTCTTGAACATATCTTTTCGACCAAACGACTTTTACTCTTATTTACTTTCTCTTTAATTTTGAATTAAGTTGGTCAGACTAGTTATAAAGTTTAGAGAAGTAAACCTTCACAAACATCGAACCGAGTGCATTTCATTTAGTTTACTATTAATCGAGAACGCGAGGGAATGGTTCACTTCCCAAAACTAAAGAGCTATTAATTTCCATTCCGAAACCCTTCAAAGTCACCCAACAGAATGCGCCAAGGGCCATATCGAAAAATCTTACTTATTCTCCATCAATCAACAAACTGTTGCAGTTTACCACATCCAATACCATACTACTAATTGCAACAACCAACGTCTGCTAAATAATTAGTTTAATAAAACTGCTCAAGTTTTTCGCAGTGTCAATTTCTATTACGCAGGAGTGTTCGCGCTCGTCTTTGTGCTCCTGTATCCTACCATGGCAACGATGATGACGACCACTTCTCTATTCGTAATTGAAAAGCGAAATTTCACGCCATCGTTAATTATGTTTTTGCTATTCTTGCTATTTTCTGAACCGAATTCCCAAACGAAGGATCCAAGGATGTAGAGTGGCAGCAGGATCCATCTAATTAGGTCGGAAACATATTAGTGAAATGGCTTTGTGAAATTGATTTGATTATGGCAGATTAAATTTTCAAATTTTGTTTAGAAATTTTCACTGAATAAATCCAGTTATGTGAAGCTTTTCATAGACACGCAATCGATTGAATTAATTACGGGAGTGAGTGTGCCCTAGAGGGGAAAGAGATAAATGTCACTGCTCATAAAATTAATGAACTCTTGCAGTCCAAAAAAAAAAAAAAAAAATAGGAAGTACCAAAACTTGTGTCGCAATAGTATCCTTCAAATATTCACGTAATAAAGTTTATTTCCAGTGATAAATGTCACTCGAGAGCACGTTTTGAGAGGACCTTCTTATACTTGTACTCCTTCATGGCAAACGTTTCATAAATCACTTCTGGTACTACAGTATGTACAGCATGTCATTCTCTTCATATGACTAAAAAGGGAAGCAACTCTATATCAAAAGATTTACAGCAGAAGAAGTGAAAACTTTTAGGATTTGTTGGGCCTAAATTGTTGAAAAGATATTTGTCCAAGTCGCAAATATTAAAATTCCGAGGCAAATTGTTAAAGTCCATCCGACTTAACCCTTTCATGACCAGTGTAGTACGTGTACTACATGGACTTTGTGTATTTATAGTATTTATAAATTTCACGCTAGGTTTTCAAATATTTACTTAAATTAGTGCTAGAACCTTTCCCTACCAGTAAAAAAATCACTAGATGTCCCCAAAAACGATAGAAGGCATTTCTTTTTTCAATCTGTACAGCTGCTTTAAAAAATTTCCTGTTTCAAAAAAGGGCACAGAACTGGTAAGTCTCTAAAATTGTGAACGAAACTTTAAAAACAGTGAAATCACTTCCACGGGCTTAGTGAAATATTGAGTGTTTATAATATTTTAAAAGATGTATAAAAATGTATGTCCAAACCCTTTGTTTTTATTGATAAATATCCATGTCATTCTAAAATGACACCAAGCACCTATGTAAGTTTTTCATTTTTTGACATGTCAGTTGTATACTACACCAAGCAACTGTGGAATAAATAATTATAATTTCTTCAAGGCAACATGTTCCATCATCAATCAAAACTCCTCGATGAGACTGCAATTAGGAGGATCCTTGAAATAGAGTGGGATAGATCGAAAAGCGGTAATGATGATGGTGAGGAGGAGGTAAACACAATTTTTGAACATGGCTTTGAAAATGCAATGAACTTATTGATCAGGTTGTTAGTCACGAAGAAATCGTTACGTCTCAAAACGAACCCCCCGATTTCGATGAAAGTACCGCCGTTGAAACTCAAGAGGCTCCTCAGAAGGATATTAATATCAAAGATTTGAAATGGCGTAAAGCGTATTTTGAAGTTCCAGAGAGTGAGTGGAAGGACCAGCTTCCAAATCCACTCCTTTTTCGCCAGTTCATAAAGAAGGAGATGATGCAAAATCTTTGTGATGAGACTAACAAGTCCGCTTTGCAAACGACTGGTATCGAACTCAAAGTCTCATGTAGAAAAAAACAGAGGAAGGCCTACAAATGAAGTACCAATTCCAAACAAAAAGAAAAAAATAACTCACTATGATCCGGTTCGTGATGTAAGAATGGACCAAATTGGACATTGGCCTCAGTACAGTGATAAACAGAACCGATGTAGATATTGCAAAGATGACCAGTCAACGGTAAAGTGTACAAAATGCAATGTAGCACTCTGCTTCACTAAGAACAAAAATTGTTTCATGCAGTATCACTTTAATTAAATGTATTTATATATTTGCGAAGAAAGCTAAAAAACTACCTTCATACCTGAAATCTCTTCTTTTTTTTTTTTTTTATCTTCCCCTTTTGCTAATGTTTGTTTAATTTAATGAATTTATAAAAAAAGAAATTACTAAATATAAAGTTCTTTGTTTTTAATTTATTCTTTATTTGAAATTGATCATGATGGTTAGAATTCATATATTTGAAAATACTGAAATTTTACTACCATATATGACCAGTGTAGTATAGAAATGACATTCCTTATCCAGTAATCGGATCGTCCATTTTTTTTTTTTTGGTTTCGGCTTATTTGTGCCCTAATAAGTCAGAATTATATGGAAACAATTTTTTCCTGGAACTAAAATGCAGAGCTGTCATGAAAGGGTTAAAAAATACTAGAAACCACTTTGATGGTCTCAATCCCTGACGTCTAAAAAGTTTCAAAAGATTTCTAGTCAAAATTGTTAAGATTTAGATCTTACGACTCAAAAATGACTGTGCTTAACAATTAGGCTTGGAACTACCATCTGCTTTTTGTTATGTTTAACATTGCATTTGTTATTTTAGATTTTACGTATAATATAGGCACCAGGACTCTTATGTCCGTTTATGATGCACTGAGCCTGTTCGGGCCAGCTCATCCGCTTTTTCATTCAGGCTAATGCCATTGTGGCCTTTTACCAAAATTGTTTGGACATAATTGTGGCTGCTTAGAGCCTGAATTGACCGCAGAGTCCGACTATTTTAGATGAAGTATACAAGTGCTTAATTGATTTTCATATAAAAAATTGTAATTCAAAGAGCTAATCTTTAAAAAAAAATAAATAAAATAAACAGCTCTTTAGGTGGCAGGGCCTAGCTTCTCGCAACCACTCATGTTGTGTACGTTATATTTTTCACACGAATGGAAGGTACCTACAGTTTAGTGCCGTATCCGAACGGCGATTTGAGAAGCTTTTACGAGACAACAATACTCTCGGCTGTTTGTCAGACGCTCGCGAGAGGTGGGACCGTGAAAAAACTTTTTGGTGTTTTCTGGGATTCGAACTTGGAACCTCATGCGTAGTGATCCGACACATTAACCACTTACGCCACGGCGCCCATTGTTTTATTATTTATGTTACTTAAGTTATTCTTTATGTTACTTAAATTGAGATAATTAGCGTCATTATAAAATACTTAATTAAATGCAGTACAAATATCTTGGACTTTGATATTATGGGATGTATAATACTTAAAATTCGATTAAATGAAGAATAAGTTGCTCTGAAGCGTTCAAACTATTAGTTTCATAAATTTTGGACCTAATATGCAAATTAAGGCAATTTATAATCCTAAAATTTGGTAAGCGGTTTTTTTTCTTAATTTCTTTAGCTTGTAAAATATATAAAGGATACCAAAAGATAAGAGACATTTCAGTCTATCTTCTAATGAATTCAAAAAATACAAGCAGAAGATTTTAGAGTCTAGTGCCCGTAATAAATGCCCACAATTTAAGAAGCACAATGAATTAACAATTTCGAATTTATTAGGGCATACCTTGATATCCTTATTTTTCTGAGAATATTGATAAAAAGTTTAGATGCTCATTTACCACTCGATTGCAAAAGGAATTTATCACCCACCAAATTATACTATGATGATCGGGCGAAAGTATGCTCGATGAATGGAACCTCAGCATCGTTTGCCCGATCCTGAAGAAAGAAGACCCTCTGAACAGCGCCAAATACTGAGGTATAAGCCTGCGCATATAAGATCTCGTTTGCCGTATTATGTGATCGCCTAAAACCGATCGTTAACAACCTGATAGGTCCTTATCAGTGTGGTTTCAGGTCCGAAAACTCCACCATTGACCAAATATTCACAATATGGCAGATGTAGGAAAAAAACCCACGAATATAAAATCGATACGCACCACCTCCTCATTGATTTCAAGTGGTTATGATAGCGTGTATAGAGACGAGTTATACAGACCCATGCCTAGTTTTGGCTTCCCTACCAAGCTTGTCCGTTTGTACAGAATGACGATGGCGAACTCTCGCTGCTCCATCAAAGTCGGTAAGAACATTACCGAATCGTTCGATATCAGAAAAGGTCTTCGACATGGTGACGCGCTATAATGCGATCTCTTTAACATAGTACTTGAGAGACTTATACGAGACTAACAAACCAACATCGGAGGTGCAATCTATTACAAGTCTGTACAACTACTCGCTTATGCCGATGACATTGACATAGTCCAAAGAACTCAGCGGGCCGTTAGTGGGGCATTCTCGAGTACTGAGATCGAGGCAGCAAAGATGGGTTTAGCGGTGAATGAAAACAAAACAAAATATATGCTGTCTACAAAAAACGACACTCAACATCGGCGTCTTCAACAGAACGCCACAATAAATAAAAATCAAAAAAATATTTGGCGCAACAGCTCTTTTAGTGCCAGGGCCTAGCTTCTCGCAACCAATCATGTTGTGTGCATTATATTTTTCACACGAATGGAGGAACCCACAGTTTAGTGCCGTATCCGAAGGGCAATTTCTCGAGAAAACAATACTCTCGGATATTTGTCAGGCGTTCGCGAGAAGTGGGACCGTGAAAAAATGTTTGGTGTTTTCTGGGACTCAAACTTGGTCCGACACACTAACCACTTACGCCACGGCGCCCACGCCAAAATAGACAGATATGATTTTGAGATACTAAAGGATCTATGTTGAGCTCCGCAAATGACATCAGTGGGGAGATCAAACGAAGAATTACTCTTGCCAATCGTTGTTTCTATGGGCTAAGAAGGCAACTGAGTAATAAAGCCCTATCTGGAACTACTAGGGTAACTCTTTATAAGTCAATAATCATACCAGTCCTGATGTATGACGCAGAGGCATGGGCTGTGCCAGAACCGAATGAGAATGCCCTGGGCATTGTGTTGGTGTTGGCTTGTGAGTTTCGTACAATTCTCTCAAGAACTATGCTAAAGAGATCGCATGATAACGCATCATCTTATCTAAGACCTTTCCGGACATTGAACGGTTCGGTGATGTTCTTACCGACTATCATGGAGCACTGAAAGTTCTTCATCATCATTCTGCACAAACGGATGAGCTTGGCAGGGATGTTTAATATGTTTGGATGTTTAATTTAAACCCCGTCCGCTTCGCCAGGCACATAAATACACACATCGCGCCGAATGCATTTTTTTTTTTTGTATCACAAAAAAATATCGAAGTTTTTTTTCAATGTTTTTGTAATTCTTGTTTTGCCTCACCTTTGTACCGTAATTTTCTACATTTAAAAAAAAAAACAACTAAATTGGTTGAAAATTACGGGCGGTAGAGGGACACATACGCATTTTGCCACTTAGTTTAAATATATTATATATAGATTTATTCAGAAGAGAAGATAAAGTGTTCCACCAAGCGCAATGAATTTATATCTGTGGCCTCAAGCGATAACCGCTTTAGTTGACTTATGACGAAATTGACTTAAGGATGCCAGAAGACGCTCCAATATTCGAAGTTTATGCCATACAATTTTTATTTTTCTCTCTATAATTGTTACCGAGTTGTAGGTAAAGAAACAACACCTATTTAGCAAAATCCCATACGTTTTTGCGAAAAAGGAAAATTTCAGACTCGTTTTCTGAGAAGCTGTGAAAATCGACTAATCGGTTATTGCTTGACGCCACAGATATATAAGAGTGGTAAATATACTTAGGCACTTCTTGCCGACCCTACTGTCTGTACTTTTTTGTATCTATTACCACTATCTCCCCTCTTTTGAAAGATATCCGTTCACTTAGAAAACCACTTAACTACTACCCAAAGTTGTCACTTTCATGAACCACAACGACAAATATCCGTTTGTAATTTCCTCTTGGTCATATGTACGTACTTTAAGGAATACCACCCCCATTAGTATAAAACTTTTTTCCTTGAAGTACCTTGAATACTTTACCGCACGAATTCTCAAATTCTACTTTGCCCGCAGCAGACACACAGCCACAGGAAGTGCGCATTTGTTATGCTGACACGAAACTCTATCAATCGCCAACTTCAGGATAAGTTATGAAAATTACGAAAAATTAATCTCTAATCCTCTCCCTTGGCTGTCTTCGAATTTTCATCAGAAACATCCATCCCACGCATACAGTCCTTTACAGGTAATTGACTGTGTCACCCAATCCCTCCTTCAGGGACCTCCTTGAGTGAGACAAACGAATATATTGCACACATTTAAGTGAAAGAAACTTTTCTTGCTCGGGGGTGGGTAATTGTATTCCAGGTGGAACATCCTTTGCTATACTTTGGTCAAATGAGTGGGCAACCAACAAAGGGTTGAATAGAGGAGTATGAGCTATGTCACTGCGGTTACCTGTGTGTGTTTGGCACTTAATTCTGTCATCATATTATTAATATTTCATTTGTCGAAGGACAAAAGTGGTCTGGGATGAGTGGTATGATTGCAAATGTTTTCATGTGCCGATTTGGGCTCACAATTACTATGGAGTGACAGGTATGCGAATTGGGTTCATCAGCAGCAGAAGTTAATGGGACCATTGATTTCTAACACCTACTTATCTACTCAATGAATTACTCATAAACAGTTAAAATGGGATACAGTGTGATTGGTTATGATTGGTTTTGCCCTTTGAAAGGATTTTTACGCAACATCTGACCATGGGTCATCAGGAATTGACAGGGGCGTCTGAGTTATTTTCAATGTTATCAAGTGCGTCGGTAAGAGTGGTACACATATTTTAGGCGACGATGGTACTCAAAAGTTCAACGGCATTCCTTAAAATGAGAAATATCACAAAATGTCCTGGAACATGAGGAGAAATCTGATTGAGTGATGTCATGACTCAGTTAACAGAGAAATGGATAATCATTGTCGCCATGGTGAGGGTTGGCTGAAAAAATAACAAAAGAAACATTTGTTCCAGTCTGACGGAGTTATTTGAACGAGGACCGATGACCGGCGGCGGCGAGTAGAATGCCATTCTGTAACCACTGACCTGCTATGAATGAAGCAAGGATTAGTCGCAAGTAATACTAGCAATTTATGCATGAATTGGGGTTTCTGCTACTCTAATTGGAAAGGGTTACCATGGGGAATTCTTGCCGACTAGCAGAAAAGTTATACCATTTGTATGCTTTTTTAATGAGGGTCAATTGTTTGGGATAAAGCACCCGTTGGTCTTAAGAAAATAAAATCAAATTATTTCAAACAGCAAGGTCATAAATACATTCAATCAGACGGTGGTCATAGTCCAGTCATTTTGGAAATTTAAGAAAAAAAAATTAGTTATACTAGCAATTGGAAAATATGTATGTACAGTACATACATATTAAAATTTTATATATTGCAAAAAAAAGCTTTAAAAACTTTGCCCAGAATGTGAAAATCCACAATATTTTTCGAAAATCAACCACAGAAACCACAGAAAAATTATCTAGGCAAAAGTTATTAAGCAAGCGATTCTGTACATAATTGTATACAGCTAGCGACCCATTCTTTGGTATACCGACGAGCAATGTTCACTTTAAAATAAAGCAATTGGAAGTAGATAGCTTCACTGATCACTGGGCCAAAGCAGCTACCTAAGACAGGCGAAATAGTTCATCAATCCCAACCACAATAAGGTCAAGCATTTTTTAAGACTTAACATAAAAAAACTAACGATCTTGACCAGCTATTTAACAGGATACTGTCCGGTTAAGTACTACCTGAACAAGATAAATCTATTTGAATGAAGTAACTGTCAACTTTGCGGAGAGCGAAATAAAACGACAGAACGTATTCTCTGGAACGGTCATGCGGCAGGCAAGAATAGATTATTCCACTTGTTTCAGGCTACATTGAGCCCGCCCTACATTTGAAATATAGAGCCGAGAGACATTCTGAGATACATATGTATATCAAGTGTCTCAATCGAGCTCTCGGATATATGCAAGACCAATACAACAAGTCTTTCTAGATCGCCGTGCTTATATGGGCTATTCACGCAATACACCATGCAAGTAAAAATTAGCAATCAGTTTAAACGATGTCTTGGAATACTATTGCTTGATGCCCACTTGCAGTTTTCCATTTTTGCAAGTAAAGTGGACACTGCTCTAAGAATACCATGCATTTGACTGGAAATATATGCGATATTTTCGGCATATGGGATATTTACCATATGCCTGATCGAAAGGAGCTAATGCTATCTTTTAAACCTAAAACCTAAGCAAGATCTATCCGTGCATTCTGAATAGAATAGCACATTCGATTAAAAAGACACCCATGACGGCAGTGTAAGTTTTCACCTTTTAAGTAACAACAGACCAAGTGAAATTGCAATCAGTCAGAGGGTGGCGAGATCTAGAATCCTTTTTATTTTCTCTCCTGTATAAGAATTACAAGTAGCACTTCAAAATGCAGTTTGAAGAAGAAGCCGAAAGTAGAGCAAATACGCTGTGGATCAATTTGAGCAGATGCACAACTATGAGAGACCTTGGGCAGCCTACGCAAAAACTGATTTCTTATCCTAGTTAAGCTTTGTCTCAGATGTACGTGTATGAGTTATCTCTGGCATTAATGCTAGGACTGCCCTATTGGTATGCGGAGCATCCCGGGTGTAAGCCGCAAAGACGAAGTAGTTCCAACCTTATTTCCCGTACGAGTAAAAAGATGAATCAGACCATCAGATGTAGTGCAATACCATATATACCTATAATAGTAGGGGCTGTGAGGGTATCTTTCTTCAAAGGCTGAGGTGGGCTCGCCGGCCCCAGGGTTAACCCAAAAGAACACCCTATACTTTGGAAAACAGGTACTTTATTTCTCGGATTTGTTTCACAATAGTTATTTGCTAGTACGGTTTTTATAAATTTCTTAACAATTTTTATACTTATTAATAGCACTAATACGCTTACAAGTATCGTCGTCCTGCTGCTGGTTCTGGTACGACGTGCTGTGACCCAGTCCGCACTTAGGACAGGCTTAGGAGGGATCCAGTCCGCACTTAGGGCAGGCTTGGAAAGTAGCCTTCTGCACTTAGGACAGGCGTGCTGTGACCCAGTCCGCACTTAGGACAGGCTTAGGAGGGATCCAGTCCGCACTAAGGGCAGGCTTCGAAAGTAGCCGTACGCACTTAGGACAGGCGTGCTGTGACTCAGTCCGCACTTAGGGCAAGCTTAGGAGGGACCCAGTCCGCACATAGGGCAGGCTTCGAAAGTTGCCGTCCGCACTTAGGGCAGGCGTGCTGTGACCCAGTCCGCACTTAGGACAGGCTTAGGAGGGATCCAGTCCGCACTTAGGGCAGGCTTCGAAAGTTGCCGTCCGCTCTTAGGGCAGGCGTGCTGTGACCCAGTCCGCACTTAGGGCAGGCTTGGAAAGTTGCCGTCCGCACTTAGGACAGGCGTGCTGTGACCCAGTCCGCACTTAGGGCAGGCTTGGAAAGTAGCCGTCCGCACTTAGGGCAAGCTTAGGCGGGAGCCAGTGCGCCAGTATGTTGCAAGGGCAATCCAATCGCTTCCATCCAGTAAACTACTAATTTCATCCAGTGTTAACAGATCCGCTCTGAAGTGCGCTGGTTTCTTTTAGTATTCGACAAGTACCAATGAAATGTGCAATATCTTCTTTTTCACCTGTAGTGCAAATGTCACATCTTAAAGGTAGGTTGGTGCGGTGTGGCATGTAATTTAGCTTCAGTAGCTCTCCTCTTGTTCTAAATATCATCGAAATTTGTGCTACACGTTCAAGTTTATATAGTTCTGCTCGTAAGTTAGGCTTTTGTAGATAAGTCGTGAACTTGAATTTGTTGCCATCGTAGTATATTCTCTTTTTATACCTTGTTCGACGTCCGATAAAAATCTAAAGATGGAGGGTGTCCATTCTTGGAGATTTGATTCTGTTGAGTTCAATCTGATGTTATACTTGTTGGCAGTATTTTCCCAGTCTTTAAAGAACTATGATCTACATCTTAAGGATCTTCTTGCCAAAATCTTAGTCAGCCGTGTATCATCGCTTCCACTTAGCACCTCTAAAATATACTTCATATTTATCTTTAGCGTGAATATAAAGAGTGGTGATATTCCACTTTCTACGTGTAATATATAGTTTGGCGTATTTAAAAGTAAACGCAAACGCTTTTTTTAAGAAGAATTTAAGAAGTTTTTCGACGTCATCATATGATTTGCTTCTCCATACTTGGGCTCCATAACACATTTGATCTCGTTACGGCTTCGAATACTTTCATTTTCGCTGTTACGCATACTTTCTTGGTAGAAAGCAAGTTTTTCCACGTGGCATTGATTGCTCCCTTCGCACCTGTGAGCTTAAGTTCAAAGTGCCATTTCAACGAAAGGTTGTGGCTTATGGTAACACCTAGATATTTATACGACCTAAAAACTTCCAGGTCTTCCTCGCCGTATATCCATCGCTCATTTCTCGCGAACAGTCCCATGCCTTTGCGGCTGAATATTAGCATCTTGGACTTCTCAGTGTTTATGACCAAACAATTAAGTTTACAATATTCCTCTATCTTGTTGATCATGAGTTGTAGTGAGTTCGGCGAATCGGCAAGTACAGCTATATCATCTGCATATAGCAAGGTCGTAACTTTAAGTCCTTCTATCCTTATACCAGCTAGTAGCATGTTCGAAATATCGTCCAGGAAAAGGGAGAGTAGCAGAGGGCTGATAAGACATCTCTGTTTGACTCCGATTTTGGCCTCGAACCATTCTGACGTGTCATTGCCGTTCCGTATCGTCGCCTTATTACTATGGTACAGACCTTTCAAAATATTTATAAATTTAGAGGACAGTCCAGTTTGCGATAATTTGTAAAAGAGAAAGTTACGATTTATTGTATCGAACCTCGGCTCTAAAGTCAATAAATGCGTTAGACTAAAAATTTGATCGATTGTAAAGAAACCTTCCCGAAAACCTGCTTGGAACTGACTTAATTTTTGATTATCTTTTACCCATTTTGTTAATCCTGTGGTCAGCAAGCCAGTGAACATTTTTGCGATAGTGTTCATGAATGATATCGCTGTATAGTTTTCTGGTGCATTTCGATCGCCCTACTTATCCCTCATTGTAAATTACATTAACCCTAGAGCCCTACATATATTTTTCCCGACTTTTCCTACGTAGGGTGCTTAATACGTCTTCTTGCTTGCTCACAGACGTTTTCACGTCAAAAAAAAAATTGAATTTTTCAAAGAAACAGAGTGCTCATGTATCATGGGTAGGGTTCTAGAGTTAAGGAAGATAGCAGTTTTTGTAAAAAGAACAGTGAAGCGTATTGAAAGAATTCATATGGAATTCGATCTTCTCCTGGTGCCTTAATCTGTTTGGCTTTTCTTAACACTTCACGAAACTCGTGTTCATCAAAATGCTTATCTAAGCCCTCATTGCATATAGAGGTAGCGCATAGTGAAAAGCAAGTGCGGTTAATTGCGGATTAAGCATTGAATGTAGTTCCGTTAAGCTTTTCGCCATTGACCAAAATGTTTTACTATTCGCTGCACTAACCAAATCCCTAGTGAAATATCGTTGAAGTACGTCTTCTTTTTTCATTCAAACAAAGATTTGTAGAAGCTGTGTCTTACAGTGCATATCGCCTTTGGTGAAGGAGTGTTCAACTTTCGGCATGTGTTCACCATCGCCAAAGACTTTTGTCTCGCTGTGTTGCATTCACTGTCAAACCAGGGCTGTTTTCTTATGAACTTTTTCTATTATCTGTTGATGGTGCAGACATTTTTTATTAAACTGGGGTGCAAAAATGCATGATTCCATTCCAGTGAAAGTTTCGTGATATAATTGTCCAGTCTAGTGCCGTATTCGATGGCACTACGATATTACCAAACAAGTTTTGGGAGGAGATTAAGTTCGTTCACAGTTGTCCCGTGGACCTTCAAGGAACATTCGATGGTTAGAGGCATTTGATATGAGAACCCTTGAGCGGGAATCTCCATATCTTGAATAATATTGTGGCACTCTCAATTAATTAGCGCATAGTTGATTACCGAACAGCCGCTGCCTCTGACGGAAGTAAATTCACCTTTGGGTTTTACACAACTTGGGTAGAAGGCTACCAACGGAAATACAGAAACCAGACTCCGTTCGTCATGGTTCGCCAGCAAGAAATTTGCTAAAACAAATCTTGGAGAAAACGACAGCATAATCCAACAAAATCACAATCAAAGAGAAACTAACCTTTTGGACTGACTTTCAAAAATGGATGTCTCTATTGCGGTCTGGGATTTATACGTAACCCTTGGAGTCAACGATTCCTTTACGATTACAGCGCCTTGCAATGCTAAATCATAAGAATTATCCAGACTGCAAAAATGATCAAAGCTCTGAATCCAGTACAAAGACTTTGCAAATGGCACCTGAATCAGGCTATGGACAATGGACATATGGACATCCCAGAAAATGCAAGGGCGGATGAAGTTTAAAAGAGTGGGTTGAAGTCGCATCCTTTTTACGCTTTGTAGAGATTACGGGAATGCGCAAGTCATCCCTAATTACTGCAGAGATTAGGGATAAAGAAGGAATTAACTCTATCCGAAGAAGAATGGAGATTGTGGCAGTCATTTCTTCGCAGGGACAGCGGAATAAGTTAGAATAGGAGCTCCTAAACTCCTGAACTCTTTCTTACTCACGTTTTACCCCTGACACCTTCCCAGAATAATCGCTAATGGACTAAATTGGTTCAAAAGACTACGTGTCGTATTGCAATTTCCTACAAGACTGACTTTTCTTTCTATATCTGGAGGTTGTGTCAAGTTGGCTTGTAGTGTGTAGAAATTATCTCAGTAGTAGGGGAAGTTTCTTCTTCTCCATTCAAAATGCGTTAATTTCAGACGTGTGATACAGTATATAATATCCTCCTGCGTCTTATTTCCATAATACGCTTGGAATTACAGTGAATGCAAAAACAACCATTTACTACATTAAAAATCACTACGCATTAATAGGAAAGTATTGTTTAATGCATTCCTTCACTTCAAATTGATAAGTGTTTTAATTATTGAGCCAAAAATAATAATAGCACATGGTTATATGGTGTCTTTAAGCTAAAAGTATACTTAATTTTAGCAAGTAAAGCAATTGACATTTCTACCCGCTCCCTTAAACTTTGAAGTTCCTTTTTATTTTCCAGATATACTTCTCCATTGAATACGCCAAAAGATTAATGCCTCCCTAGAAAATCAGAACGGTCCAATTAATTTCTATAATCACCCCGTAATTTCTCATCAGTTTCGCATGAAAAGAAAATATTTCATCACTTCGTCGCTATTTATCAGCAATTTCTCTACCGAGAAACGTGTAACCCTCCCATTAAAACTATTTCCATCCGGGTTGGCCATAATCGCATCCCTTTTTGGGGCCACCAACATCAACCCCACCACTGCGGAGGGCACCTCTTTTGACTTTCTGCCGCTTTATATTTCAACCGACAAACTGCGCCGATACTGTCTGTGCGATAAATTGTCGTTCTACATAATGCCACTTCTCTCTGTGTACTCCAATTAAACGACCGATTTATTTGCTTTAATTGAATGCCAGAGAAGAACCTCTTAAGACCACTTAACTAAAAGCCACCATCTCTTCGACAATACGACGAGTACACGCCATCAGACCCACCGTGTTACCAGTCCCTAGTAGTCGTTGTAGACTATTCATTATGCCCATAAAAATAATTGCTACCAACCCACCACCCAACTACAAGATGTAACCTGCCCCAAGCTGAAGTCCCTCCTCATCCTGTTCATTTGTCGGTTTGGCTTGTGACCTTTTTGCAGAAGAGCCTGGTGCTGGTGTTGAAAGTGTGACTCAACTCTTTGTAGCCTAAATCGGACCTGTAACCCACCCCCCGACATACCAGGATGAATAACATCAAAAGGATCCTTACCTCACAGCATAATTACGCGCGGTATTCGCACGTATACACTTTTGGAAGCCAACTCTTCTCTTGGGTGTGTGCCTTGATAGGAGAGCTGAGACTAAGCCTCGAGGCTAAAAACTTACCCGTATAATTAAAATCTCCCCCAAGTGTGCGAGTTTGTGTGTAGCGATGCGCGTGTGGAAATGAGTCGTCAACAAATATTTCACACCTACCGCTGTCAAAATTAAGAACAGGCAAATTAATTAATGAAAGTGTAGGTGCATGAGCCGAGTAGTGGCATAGATGGTAGTTACCGAAGGCGTTGTTGATTGGGTGAGAGCAGCAATTAAAATTTTAATTTACAATATACTCGGTCGAGGTTCTGGGAAATAGGTATTCGGAAAAATTGATTTGCTTTGGATTCAGTTTTCGCATGCCGTACACGAGCGAGAGAAGACTGCGGGCTATAATTACCAAAAACACTTGACTTTAATTGATGAATTGAGTAGCGCGATGTTAAATCAAAAAATAATTCAATTCCAGGGAATATTTACGGTTTCAGTTACAGGAAGCGAATGACTGTTGGGTAATTTTAAAAGGATGGAAAAAAATATTACGAGGCTTGTAAATACTTTTGTTTGTAAGTGATGGTGAAAATGGCATATTACTACTCATTGAAGTTTCCAACTCTTATGGAGACCTTAAGCTAGGCGTAACGAAATGCATCAACTTTAATCGTTAGATGAGACAGAAAAGGCTGTTGCTAATGTTGAACATGACTCTGCGGATAATCGCCCAAAGCAAAATCGCCCAAATTCCGAAAGTGAGCAATCGAAAAAAAAAGTGTTTACAATCTAAGAAATCTAATAAGTAAATGAACAAGCGCCCAGGTTAGGTTAGGTTAGGTTAGGTAGGGTCATGAGGTTATCATAAAATACTAGGCACCAAAGTGGGCCCATCGCAATCCCTAGGGAACCGCGATCACGGCAGAAGACCTAAACCCATTCTCATAAGCAATTAATCTCCCTACAGAATCTGAAGAGATCCTTGTTATGGTTCAAGGACTTTACCTCTTCAAGGTTATCGAAGAAGTATCTACCAAGGTGCTTTAGCCTCGTCCTGGCAATTCCTTGACATTCACAGAGTATGTGAGTTATATCCTCTGAGACATGTAGGTCATCGCAGTACCTACAAACATCCGTGTCGGATAACCCTAGTCTCATGGCATGCTTCCTTAAGAGACAGTGGCCAGAGAGTATTCCTATCGCTGTTCTTAGCCTTGATCTATCTAATTTTATTATCTCCCCAGATTTTCTGCGGTATAATACAGACCACGAGGCCTTAGACACCCTGTGACCATCTAAGTTTGACCATCTTAGATTAGACGTGTCAATGACTTTATCCCGAATAATTCCCTTAGTTACACACCCTGGTGGTTTAATTCTACCAATTATATCGCTGCGTGGGAGACCCACTCCTCTTTTAGCCAGCGCGTCGGCTTGCTCGTTGCCTTCGATATCGCAGTGTCCAGGTACCCAACATAATCTGACTCGGTTCTGCGTACATAATGCCCTAAGCATTGTGTGGCAATTCCTGATTAGCTCAGATTTGGTGACGTAAGACTCTAGCGCCTTTAGCGCAGCCTGACTGTCAATGTAGATGGCGATATTCTTATCGGATATTGATCCCATCTCAAGTAATTCCGCAGCTTTAAGTACAGCTAGAACCTCTGCTTGGAACACACTGCATGTGTCCGGAAGTCTCAGGGTCACCTGTACGTTCGTATCTCTCGAGTAAATACCTGATCCTGTCGTGAATTCCATACAATCGAAAATCCATCAATACATGCTCTTCATGCGAACACATCCCTATAAGGCAATCGCTCCCAACTTTGCTCTCGACTAACTGCAAAAAAACTTAACGAAAGTTAAAGATGTGAAGATCCTCATATCCTCTTAAGATCGCATCGTTCTTTTGCTTTCGATCCCCCCACCCGTGTGGTTGTCCGAGAAGAGAAGCTCACCTCTCCAAAAAAACGTGGTCAATTTCTTCTACAAAAGATCTCCAAGGTGTTCATTGCTTAAGTGAATTAAAGCCACCAATTTAGTTTCGTGATACTGACCTTCCAACCTCTGTGAAAGATCTTAAAATTATACACCTTTATACCCTGTATCACGTAAGTTTTTGTTGTGCACGTTTGCTATAGCCCAGTTTGCTATAACCCTGATTTACCTATAGCTTACTGAAGAGTTGCCACGTGGAGTGCTAAGGAGGTTAAGTAAAAAGAACCAATCCGCCTCGGAATCTCTTTTTGGAGCATATCCCCTCCAGCAACTCTCTTCAATCGGAACTCACCACCTACGTACCCCGAGATTCTTCTCCAGCGGAAAAGGCAGAGAATCGCCAGACATACCATACCACCTGCTAGATCCAACCACCCAGCTATTCGACGACCAGCAAGAAAATTGATCAGATCCGCGCAATAAGTGCAGGATCATAGATACCTCCCGGACGATACACACAACCCCGTACCTACAACTTCGATCCAAAAAAGAAAAAAAATTCACCAGACTTGACTATTGATAGCTTACATCACAATAACACCTTTACCTATATACATATATTTCGATTAGTCAGCTAAATGCATTAAATTGTTCGTTAATGAATTGTGACCAGTGCGTGTAAGAAAAGACAATTTTTTTATTCCTAATAAGAACCAGTGTCCATAGCATCCATCATCGTTTTTGTGCGCACATCAACGTGGGAGAGAACAAGTAAGTGGTCAAAATTATTATTTTAGTATTTTTTTTTTGTATATATTGACAGTGCTATTTGCCTATTGTTCTCTTACGCACACGGAGAGTAATTTTATTTCTCTATTATTATTTTTATATATAATTGTAAGTAACAGCACCAAAATCGGCTACAGTATCTGATGCAAGACTGAGTCAGATAATTAATTTTTTTATTACATTTTTAAATCTTTTCGAAATCATATATATAAATTCTTGGATTTCTTTTATATATATCTAAATATATAGTATAGTAATATGACTGATCATAGTACCCCGTTATTTCGCGATGCAGAAATATATGTACATTTATTTAGATACTTAAGAGCGTGTTGATTTGTTTTTCTTTGGTTGTGTCGTAGATAAAGAATGAAAAGGAGGAAATGAGAATGGAGGGAAAGCGATTGTGATAGCAAAATAATGCGAGTTAGGGGCTAAATTACAGAATCAGGGCATGATTTAGCCAGGCGGTGTAGCAAAAGACTGCACTATGAGGTGGGATAGCCGGATGTGGTAGTTGAAGAGGCAAGTTTTTGAGCAAGAATAGAATGGCACGATATTTTTTCTGTAGGCGAGGAAAGTGACAGCGAAGTTCCCCCCCAATCCGACGAGCTGATGCCGTGCAACCACAAGCGTGCCATATGGTGTCATGAAGGGGATATTTACACCTCGGCGATACCCCGCCTCGTTAGATCTATATTTTACTACAACCCCCTGCCCTCACTGGTCTTAGAGCCATCTGTGTATATTGCAATCTCGTTATGGACAAAGACTGTCTTCCTTCGCTAGTCCTCTCTAATAGGATACCGAACTTCGTATGGTGTGTCGAAGTCTAAGGTGCCAAGTATATCGTCCGATTCGTCAGGGATTCCGTGAAAAGATTCCTTGATATGAAGAGATCCCTTGATCCTATGTCTTGAAGAGATTTGAAGAGAGAATTTATTAAAAAGTCGAGCAAACTTAAATATTAAAGCCAACGACGTTCGCAAAGAGAGCCATCCTTTACAGAATTAATATATAGGAATATGCTTATATTCGTATTAGTTTGGTCCATAAAATAAACACACACAACATTTAGTACACATACCTTCTCATATATAAAATACAATGTATGTATGTTTGTATGTTTGTTTGTTTGTAAGCTATGGACTTGGAAACCACTGAGCCGATTAGGCTCGGTAATCAAACTTACGCTTTATACGGAAAGAAATGCAAATCATCCTTGGTGGTTCTACTAGCACCAAAATGCTGATCGCGGTGACGATACGATACGATTGTTCTCGGTAACAATCTCTCTTACCGTTTCAATCAGTTCATTGGAACGTCTTGGCGTTAATAAACGGCATGTCGACGATCTCTCACTGTCCCGTGCTCAACAAAATTCGACACCAAACGACGAATAGTGTTGTCAGACTTGTTAGTCACGATATTTCCGACGACATGCACAACTGAACGACTATTTTCAATACACAGCGTCACTATTTCAGCGTGTTGTTTCGGTATGAAGCGATTCATTGCTAAAATTGTACTGAATTGGCGTTTCAAAAACATGTCTAATCAAGTCAATCGGTTGATAAGTGTTAAAGTTATTCAATGATTACATACCGACATAAAAGATGGGGCGCCCGTTATATATTTTTTATTTTTATTTTAATGAAAAAGCATTATAACATCTTAATAGCTTGCTCAGCATGTATGTTCGACTCTGTTGTGCCCTTTAATTGCAATCAGTATACTATATTTGTTCTGCAAAAACTATTTTACTTGCTGATGTCCTCTGCGTACAGTCTACTCTAAAGCCCGGACAATCATTTACAGAATGACTCTTTTTAATACTTATATTATAGACTCACTAAAAATAAGTTATATGATATACTCTTTATTTTGAATACAAAAAGATGCTCAATAGAACGCTGTTCTTCATTTATAGTATACTTGTATGTAGGATGGTTAACTGATGTGAGCAAAAGACGTTCCAATCGGTGTATAAATTCTGGCCCGTCCCTCCAAACAATTTCAATTCAAAAGACAAAATCGATCGAGATGCTAGATCCATTGGAGTGAGTTGAGTTGGAATGTGCTTTCCATATACTCGTAATAGTTTTGTCTGTGTTTTGAATATCAGCTACCAGATTACAAAAAATAAATATATTTCGACGCCGGTACAGCAATTTAAAACAAAGCGATCGTCTAGTTCGTTGAAGCAAGCTTCCGTATATTTTGTAAGCCCAGACCTCTTGATGTGCAGTCGCTCTGCCCTGCCAATGTTAGGGCATCGAAAAGGTAAAACAACAGTTTGCAAAGGATCTACCTATTTTATCTTTAAAAATCTATACTATGGCTTCGTAACGCCCTCCCTAATGCATTACTTAGTCCGGGTAGTTCTAGATTATATTTTACTTTGGATGTTGAAACTCTCCTGAATTCTTATGCATTCCAACAAATGTCAATTACTATCCGAAATTCCATCAAGTTTTAGGCGCTTTAAAGGGATTGAACTATACAGATTTAGTTCAGTGGACCACAACTGATACATCATAGTTCTTCATCTCTACGATGCAGTCGAGTTTCCTCCCGAAAAGGAAAGCTTCGCTTTAACTGACAGAATCAGAAATTAATTAATTAATATTTGGCGCAACAGCTCAACAGGGCCTAGCTTCTCGCAACCACTCATGTTGCGTGCGTTATATTTTTCACACGAATGGAAGGGACCTACAGTTTAGTACCGTATCCGAAGGGCAATTTGTTTTAGGAAGATTTTTCGAGACAACAATACTCTCGAATGTTTGTCAGACGTTCGCGAGAGGTGAGACCGTGACAAAAACTTTTTTGCTGTTCTCTGGGATTTGAACTTGATATAGATATAGCATTGCGAAAAATACTAATAATGAAGTTATTCCATGAGCGCATAAGGCAATGAAAAATCTTTTTCCCGTTCGTTTACACAAATCGGATGCATTTCGGCAGAGTTTTTACTTGTCCTCTTTCGAAGCTATCTAATAAAAGTAGGTTCGGCCTACAGAACACGTCGTCGCTTGCTCTTTGCCTTTCTGTCAATGCAAGTAGAAAGTATGCTTACTCTCTTACTCACTCTTCTATTGAGGAACCAGAAAAAGAAAATTAGGGCTCCAAACTCTAAGCAGAAAGGTCGGCATTTGTACAACAAAATAAGGATTGCGATTTGAGAAAACCAAGAAATATCACTTATGGGAAAAACTTTTATTTTTGTTCATTGTAGTTACATCCCTCAGAAGTTTTCGTGATGAGAAAAAGCAGAAAATGATTCCACTTCTTCTATGCAAATGTCACAATCTATAAAAATAAAATGAAATTCTCTCGCCTAGTAGGTACCTACTTTATAAGAGATAAAAGCAAAAGAAATAAGCTTGTTTCTACTAGATCTACAATAACGTTTGTCCTATTTCCCCCATAAACCTTTGATAACTCCAATTGTAAAGCTCTACATTTGCGTAGCGATATTATATCTTTTCAACAACCGATTCAATGTCTTGATAAGATTATATGTTATCTCTTCACATTTGTCTCTGCATTATAAAGTATCTTTTCCTGAAAAATTGTATCTCCTTGAAAACGAGAAAAACAAAAAAGATTGCTCCTGTAGCAGTTTACCATGCTTATACGCCACTCGAAGTACTCATCCATTTTCTAGGAAATTCACTGAGTAAACTTACACGGAAATTTCATATCCTAACGCATTAAGCACACACTGTGGAACCATTTCCTCAAGAGCCCTGAATTATTCAAAAAGGCACGATCCAGACACCAGGAAGTAAACTCACCCACACCCACACGCACACATACAACTCCAATTCCGGCGGAAATTTTACTCCACCATAACAATGAAGTTCGTCGAAATGTTATACACTGTACTAGACTCCTGCTTTGTAACAATATTCGTGTGCGCGCGCTATCAAATGAATGAAAAGTCCTGATACGGTACACCAACCCTATACAACGTAACCATGGAGCACGTTTCGTTCCGTTTGCCCAATCAAATGCACGTCTGTTGCACAATTTCAATGGGGATCAGCACTATGCAGCAGCGGAACTATGAAACTAAAGTCCTTGTTTGTGCTAGAAAGGAGGCGAAGCAGTCCTCAGATGATCAGAACACAAGAGGCGATACCCCGAAGAAAAATAGAAGTTAAGCAGAAATTTATAGCTCTGCCCTTGTGCACACTTGCTGCTGCTATAAAGTTTTGCTGCCTTTGTGTGCAGATTTTATTCAAGCGACACTTCACGGTTTTCCACCTATTTCTCTCTGCTCTATGAGGAATGAAGTGGTATCCTTGTACAACCCACCCTTTGCGTGTTGTAATGGGCATACAGGGATACAAAGGCTACCATTTACTCTCCAGTTTTAGTGGAGGTCGTCGCTTGAGTGTGTGGTTGTCATGGTCTTTGAGGCCTTTGCTAATGTTTAAGTGGCAGTCACCTGTGGGAAAAGTTCTTCCTGCTCTTTCTTTTTAATCGTATTAATTCGACGACAACAAAGGACCAGATGGCTGGAGATGTTGGATATAGAATTTCACGTGGATACATGTAGAAGTATAGTTCTCTTTATGAATGTTCACTTTGGAGTTCATTTAACATGGCTCATTTGTTAGATGAGTTCCGTTTCATTGAGTTGAATTTTCATTTGGGTAGGTTGTTTTTCCTCAGCCAGATGGTTTGAATTAGGAAAAGGAACAACTGAGGCATGTGCCTGCCTCCGAGCGATTTAATGGGTGTAATTTGGAAACGAAAATTTTGTTATTAAGCTGAAAATATGCCAAGTATTTCGCCTAAATGAAGTGTGCTAATTAGAATGGGGGACTTTTATAAGTTACGAGAGATAATCAAGTTTATAAGTTTAGGGGCTCATTTTGAGGGGTTAAAATACCCGAAAGCTTATTTTAAGGAACACAAAATCGTTCTTGAATGAAATCACAAAAAAAAAAATATCGATAGTCCTTCAATCGATGAAGCATGGGATCGATTTTTTTAGTACATGCACTAATAGAATCACGAAGGACATAATATATAAATAGCTAACCAGAATTATTTTGGACTGAATTCAAATTATCCTTATCTGAGCTCACAAAAAAACAAACGAACACGGTAATTGTATGTCTGAAGATTGCTTTAATCTTCGAAGATAATAGTAGCAAACGACAAGAATACTCGATTATATCAAACAGCACTCTGACCAATAGAAACAGAAAATACTATTCTATACTATACCGTCCTATATTGATCTGATCCACTCATGCCTATTCCAGACATTTATTTGAATGGAACAGTGCTTCCCAAGTGCGAAAATATCAAATATCTGGGATCTATGATCAATAGCAAAGCATTCTATGCTAACGACATCAATTACAAAGAATGTGTTCCGCTGTTTCTCTTTGTTCCCTACAGAGGCTGCACATGGCTGTCCGGTTAGGTAGTCCGTTAGAGCTCGCAAATTGTCTTTACTTAAATCACGTAGCTTACTAGCTCTATTTCTGTTGGAGCTTATGAACTTCTTCGCTTGTTCTAGGCCCCTCTAGTTGGTCCAGTGTTTGGTGGAGTGGATATCACTGGATGGTTCTCCGAATAAGGGTTCAGGGCGGATGAGTGGGCACCCAGCGTCTCTCCTCGCCAGACAGTCTGCTCGTTTTTTTCCCTTTATCGTGTCCAGAAATCCCTGCTACGGTAACCTAATTTGTGAATGCGTCGTTATCGAGGAGGACGAGGCAGAAATTAAGGGTTCTTAGTGATGCCTGGCTGGCTGAACAAATGTTCAGGTTTCGGTAGTATTTTTCTACAGGCATTTCCGAATACAAAGTTTTTTTTTTTTTTAATTTGCACGCACTCAAAGGTTTAACATGTTAACATGCAAAGGTTTACATACCTTTAACATGTTTACAGGCAGTGCGGGCGTTAGAAAGGATAGAGAGAGAGAAAGATTTTGGTGTAGCGGTTCTTGAAGCTCAGTTGTTTATGCTTCAGAGATTCTTCGGGGGTGGCGTCCAGATAACTGGGGAGATTTTTGTTATTTTGTGTCTTTGCTTCTAATTCACAGTACTTTTTTTCCGATAACCGATTTCAGGGGCAAATCACCATCAACAGAGCGAACAATATTTCCAGCGACATGACCAAGCTACTGCCAGTGTTATACCTTCGCAGTAGTATTCACACAAGCTTTCGCAAATGATCGGACTGACTTTATATATTTCATGAGAAATAAATAAATGCTTGCTGGCATCAGGATTTAAACCATGAACCATTAGCGTGGCAATTGACGACGTTATTACTACACCATTGCCACTATTGCATGGACATCTGCTTGGAAGATGGTAGGTGATTTACCAAGCGATGCCGCAAGCTGAAAATTGCGAACGTAGATCCCAGCTCCGGTTCTGCCATTTTCCGATTTGGAGCCATCTGTTTAGCAGATTTGTGTTACCACTTCCAATTTCCGGGCGAACTGAAATCTCTTGAGCGTCGTATAAAGGCAATATCAATGCACGTTCCAAAGATATCGCGATGTAGGAAAGGCAGGCCTATAAACGCCTAGATCACACAAATGCGACGACATCGGCATTTCATTGGCCTCAGTAACCGAGTGATCCAAAATCGGCGGGCCTGCCGATATTTTTTGAGGTCAAATAGGCGAACCCCACAGGCGAATCAGTAAAAATGCGGTGAAGTGGGAGGGTTGTGATCCCTTATTTTCGGATCATAACCTCGCTGATAAAAGGAAGAAGAAGAAGAAGAAGACTTATTGCCCAGGATTATTTCAAGATATTTTTGTTCCCCTGTATGGGGGTATTTTCCAGTAAGATTTTCTTCAGTTCGAGCTTAAGGGGCTTTGAGAATTCTTTTTCTAAGGAGAAGAAAGACATATTGATGTTTCTCATCATATGGTAATTCAAACGAAAGTGAAAACCATAAGAACCCCAAATGTACACACAGAAACAAAATAAAATTTGCCTTATAAACTGATCATGCTCATTCGTGCAGGATATTTGCTTAACACCAATCTGCTGAGCGCGCATACACACTGCTGCATGGCTGTTTGCTGCGGTCTTCACTAATTGAAAATTGTCGGCGATGATTTCATTAATTCTTTTGAGCATATCGCAACTTCAACATAACGCAGAATGATGATTTATAGGTGAAATGAATCCTAGATGAATTTGCTAAAAACTGCATCTTTTCTTTTTAAATTCAATAAGCCGTTGTTGAGTTAGGAGCGTGTTAATTTGATTTTTACCCCCTTTCTGTCACTTAGACCTCGAACTCTAAGAAGTCTGAAAGATTTATACTATTTTCCTAGCTTAAACTTCATAAATATATTAATAACCGTATATGAAAACCAAGTAAGATTATTGCTGATAATGAGTTTAACACAGCATAATCCAAAACTTTTTAAATAGCAAAGAGTTTTTATACCACTTTAAGTCGCCTAATACACATTACCGGTAACTCTCGGTAACATATACGACTATTTAAACTTAACAAAGACAAGAAGGACACCGACAACAAAACTTTAGTTTTCAAAGCAGTTGAGATATACAATAATACTGTTCATTCAACTACAAAATACAAACCAAACGATCTTCTTCATTCTACTCTCAGTGAATCAGGGGGCTGTAATAACCGGAGTAACGTGGGCAGATTTCGAGTGAACCGTACTTTAAGATAAAATATTTTGGTGTTTGTTTAGACTCAAAACTTAATTTCTCTATTCATTTCGACTGTTTGGTGGCAAAAATGAACTCATTAGTTGGTTTCATCAAAATAAACCATAAAATCTTTACTGTATAGTGACATCGACTTAGCCAGAAAAGTTTATATACAGCGACTACGATAGCTGGGCCATGTATAGCAGATGGAGCCCAACATTCCAGTCCGGAAAATTATCGAATCTACCCCGGATGGACGGCGACCTCGCGGCAGGTGGCGCAAATAACTGGAGGGGGATCTTAACCAACTTGGGGTGCGCAAACGGGCTGGTTAGAGATGTTTGGTGGTTGAGGTCCATCCTGGACTGTAGTGCTACCTAAGCAATTAAGTAAAGTTTTTAATAATCTTTATACTCTCTTATTATTGTATAACCGCACTTGTTAGATTTTGGAATACATTCCTATATTTGCGGAAAAATGCGGTTGAACTACATACATCCCTAGCTGTAGTGCTAGATGTTGACTTTTGGGTATCCTTAGTTAAATCAAGAAGAAAAATGTACTAAGCAGTTTTTATTAAAAAGTTGCTTTGTTGCACCAACATTTCTCTCTTATTACTTAGTACTTATACACGCCTACCAAAAAGGTAAGTCTATCGAAACGGCTTTGCACTCCATCATTCACCCTATCGAAAAATCACTCTCAACCAAAGAGTTAACCCTAGTGTCATTTCTAGACATAGAGGGAGCCTTCAACAACGTTCAAACAAATTCGATTACCAGTGCCTTACGTAGGCTCAACATCTGCGAACCCATCTGTTGTTTCGTAGAACACATTCTAAAGAACAGGGTAATAACAGCATCCTTCGGAAGTAGTACTGTCAAGCGACATGCACATCGAGGCACCCCTCAAGGGCTTGTACTGTCTCCACTATTGTGGAATTTGGTGCTCAACGAGGCCCTTCTAAAGATCGAAAAAACTGGATGCAATGTTATTGCCTATGCAGATGATGTCGCCATTCTAACAACAGGCAAATACCCGCAGACGCTGGCCGATGTCATGCAGTCTGCTCTTAATGAACTGCTCAGATGGACCGATAAATGCGGCCTCCGTTAACTCGACGAAGACAGAGCTAGTTCTATTCACAAGAAAACACAAGCTGCCTGACTTCACTCCGCCCAAGATAAGGGGATCCACCCTCAAGCTTTCAAATAGTGCTAGCTATTTAGACCTAAAGCTTGACCGCAAGCTAATTTGGAAGGAGAATGTCGTCGAACCGGCCAGGAAATTGCTGGCCGTTCTATACATCTGCAAGAAAGCAGTAGGCTCCACCTGGGGCCTTAAACCAAGCATCATGCACTGGCTATACACGTCGGTCATTAAACCGATTCTCATGTTTGGAGTATTGGTATGGTGGCCCGCCTTGGAGAAGAAATCCAACCTATCCATAATGAAAAAAAACTCAGCGAGTTGCATGTCTCAGTATTACCGGTGCACTGAGAACTTCTCCCACAGCGGCGCTCCAAACCATGATCCACCTGCTTCCGATTGACATCGTCAGTAAGCAATTGGCTGTCAGCTCGGCAATAAGACTGACAGGCTCCAAGCAGTGGAAGGAGCAATACATGGGACATGCCAATATACTTTCGATGCACCGTCATCTTCCCAATTCCACTGAGCATCTGCTGAATATGATTTTGAGAAGGGCTCCACGCACTCGATACCGGACAGAAGTGAGTGGACGCAACGCAATGTCCTTTACAACGAATCGCTGTCAATCTTCACGGACGGGTCCAAAACCAAGGACGGAGTCGGTGCCGGAATTTTCTCGGAAGATCTGGACATACACCTCTCCTTAAACCTTCCAGACTAATGTAGCGTTTTTCAAGCTGAAATCACCGCAGGTCGCAAAGCTACTGACTGGCTGGCGGCTAGCACACTATCAACACCTGATATTGTTATTTATGTCGACAGTCAGGCAGCCATCAAATCCCTCGCATCCAGCACTACGAGATCTAAGGCAGTGAAAGACTGTCGCATATCTATTAACGAGATAGCTGGTCAGTACAACCTCACCCTTTGCTGGGTACCAGGTCACTGTGACATACCGGGGAATTGTGCAGCCGACGAACTAGCATGACAAGGCTCCTCTGATACAGATAGCACAGGCATCACCGACATCGAAGCGCCAGCGTCTTATGTTAAGTACCTTATTCAAATTAATGCCGAGAAAGTAGCCAATCATTGATGGCAACATCTAGACCAATGTCATACCGCCAGACAGCTCTGACCGATACTCAATAAATCCAGGTCCATCGGACTCTTGAAGCAGAAGAGAGGAACTCTCTCAAAAATAACAAATGTCCTCACTGGACACTGCGTCATAGGAAGACATGCCCAGAGATTAGGTATCCCTCATAACGACTTCTGCAGAAGCTGCAGAGATGAAGAGGAAGAAGAGACCATCAGTCATCTCCTGCGCTCGCCAACATCCGGAAAGCCACTCTGGGTGAATACTTCCACAATGAACTTAATGATCTCGGCAACGCCTGCACGGCTAAAATTCTCGACTTCATTCAACGAAGCAAATGGTTCCAAGAGTAAGAGGGTGATACACCAGCCTTACACATCGGCAGTACAATGGACCTACTTTCTGGTCTAAGTACATCCTCATCGAGGGCCGATCCTAACCTAACCTAACCTAACCTAGTACTTATACAGGCGCACACTTCATAGTTACATACACACATACATAATCCGGTCCTCTTGTACCCTACGGTGTCGAGGTTAAGGAAAGAAACTTTCTTTTTCAACCTCGACATAGAACGAATTATGGGTTGAATGAACCGATTAAAAAAAATGCTCATTTAATTAAACAAAAAATTTAAGAATAATTTAAACTTGTTACAATTAGTAATCCCTTACCCTTTTAGTGTACATGAAATGAAAATAAAAAAATAAGTCCAATAATTTCTGTGCAAAGTTCCCAAATTAATCCGGTCATAGTGAAACCATACAAAGATTTGGAATCAGAAATTATTGAAAAAATAGTGGTTATGCCATCTTAATTGCTGCCATGTCCAACTGTAAGCAACATTGTTCAAAATTATTAATATTTTCTAAATAGTTCTTTGTAATTTCAAGGAATTGCTCCTCAAGTTTTTTCAAAATAATTCTGCAGTTCACTATGAGTATGTCAAAAACACAGTAACCCGCCCCTCAATGGCTGTGTGTGATGTCAGGCATCATAAACATAATCTTCAAAAACTATCCCTAAAATCGATGTTTACCTGTACAATTATCGGTTAATATATTTGCCCACACGCTCAAATTTACCCCCAAAGTAATACAAGAAATTTATAGAAAAATATATCCACTACATCTAAGTATCACACAACACCGAATTAGCTAAGTACTCACATTTTGGGGTTGTCCATTGGAAGGGTTATTGGAAGGAATGGAGGGGCCCGTTCTGTTTCGTAGACGGGCCAATGCACTCCTGAGGCCCTCCGTATTGTTGTTGTCGGGCCCCTTTCCAAACAAAATGCATCCACAAAACACTTTGAATGTGTTCCTTAAACACGTTTTGCCTTTAAATTGCCCTTTCTATGCACACATACACTCTCACTAAAACAATCGAAAAGTCCTTTTCAAATAGAAAATAAAAACAAAAGCAAATAAAACAAAGACTTCGTTTGTTTCCTTTCTTCTTTTTCAGTCAAAATCTGATTAACATGCAATACGATTTCCTGGACTTTTTAAACATCATTAAAACCGACACACAGTGAGTTCTGCCAGGAATACAACAGTCTTCAGGTTTTGCACGGTTTCAGCACGCTTCCCACCCGAGGCTATCAGCAGCACCAACACTCCAAATGGATGAGTATCCCGGAATTCCATCGAAATATGAGTTTTTAATTAGAAACCAAAGTTCACAGATAAATTTTCCAACAAGGGGAAGCTGGTGCGCATACAAAGGACACCATTCATTCGAAAGATGGTATCTCGCATAAGGATAATGATTCTGTTGTTATGTTGTTGTTTAGTGTTCTGATGTGATGTGAATTTGCGTGCATGAGCTGAGATATTATACTTCATCCGGAAATCGGTTTTTTGCTTTTTCGCCTTGGTGGATCTATCGACAAAGAAGCCTCATAGGCACCATCCCAATGAGTTGTCGTAGATGATGGTGGTGGTTGTGGTGAGTTAATGATGAGAAGATGTTAAGATGAAGATCCTGGAATGAGACAGAGAGAGAAAAGCGTATTAATACTAATTCCGATTAATAGGAGGCGCATACGGTTTATGTTTCATTTCTGGAGCTTTTATTGGGATAATAATAGGGAGCTCGAACATAAGCACCAGCAACATAAGGCGGGTAAATGAGTGTGAGATATATCAATTAAAATTAATGAGATTCTGGTTAATGTGCGTTATGTCATCGAGAAATGGGTGTTCGTATGTATGTGATGAGTGTGTCTGTTTGATGTTTGTGTACGAAAAGTAGCTTCTTCATAATGAAGATGAGTGTGCTGTGTTATGCTTTGGACCCGCTGTTGTGTGTCTTATTAGGTAATAATTACAGGAGAGTTATGCATCCTTTAGCCTTACTCAACGGGTGGCATGTGTCTGATATTAAAGGGAAATTGAGTCTGAGAAAACATCAATGATTATGTAGCTATTGGTAATCAAACGTTTTAGATGAATTTTTCAAAGCAATTACAATATATGTGTCAATTA
The DNA here is from genome assembly GCA_945910035.1 of Brachypalpus laphriformis. Lineage (NCBI taxonomy): Eukaryota > Metazoa > Arthropoda > Insecta > Diptera > Syrphidae > Brachypalpus > Brachypalpus laphriformis. The sequence goes on from OX246753.1 coordinate 324,018,095, forward strand.
CCCGAATATATTGCAGGTCATCAGAATTTAACTTGGTCGTAGTCATAATGCCGCTGATACACAGCATTAATGTGCATCGTAAACCACATTTGAGATTAATTTCCTACGACCTCAGTTAAGAGGAGGATATCAATAGAGATTTGTAACATGCCTTATCTGCCGAAAACTAGAGCATTGTTAGGGATTTATTTGTCCCATGCAAGGGATTATGCAGCTCACAATTTTATGTTATAGATCTGCAATGCATCTCCAATCTCTATTGGTGCCGATCGTAGTTCAGTAGTTAATGAGCTAAACTACTGAAGGAAAGATCAAAACCACATTACGGCAAGGTGAAAAGTTCTCGGCCTGACATATTTGGCGCAATAGCTCTTTAAAAGTGCCAGGGACTAGCTTCTCGCAACCACTCATGTTGTGTACGTTATATTTTCACACGAATGGAAGGGACCTACAGTTTAGTGCCGTATCCGAATGGCAATTTGAGAAGCTTTTTCAAGACAACAATACTCTAGGATGTTTGTCAGACGCTCGCGGGAAGTGGGACCGTGAGAAAACTTTTTGGTGTTTTCTGGGAATCAAACATGGAACCTCATGCGTAGTGATCCGACACACTAACCACTTACGCCACTGCGCCCAGAATGAAAGACTGCGATTTTCAGTTAAAAAATGATTTTAGTTTTCTACATAATCTCCCTTGACTTCAACACACTTAGTCCAGCGTTTCTCCAACATCAGTATTCCTTCTGGGAAGTGAGAGTCTGGAAGGCTGTGAAAATATTTATCTACGGCCCTCTCAACTTCCGTATTGGATGCGAAGCGCTTCCCAGAAACAAATTTCTTCAAGTTTGGGAACAGATGGAAGTCTGAGTGTGCCAAATCAGGTGAATAGGGGGGATGGCCGAGCAAATCGTTCCCCAAATACCGCAGTTTTCCCATCACCAGCGCACACTTGTGTACAGGTGCATTGTCCTGGTGAAAGATGATTTTTTTCTTCTTCAAGCCAGGCCTCTTCTCGCGAATTCTGGCATCCAGCTGGTCAACGACCCCGCGGTAGATGGCACAAACAAGTGGAGGGGGACCTCAACCAACTGGAGGCAGCTGGCTCGTAACCGTGCTGGCTGGAGAGGTTTTTTTGGGTGAGGCCCAGGTCCACCCCGGACTGTAGCGCAATCTAAGTAAGTAAGTAAAGTTACATTTGCTTTGGAAACAGGCGATGATTTATTTGAAGATTTTGGAGAATATCCTGATGATGACGTAGATGAGAAAGAAACGGCACCTCTTAATGTGCAACCAGACGCCCTACTTTATGCATAAGGAGACTTAGTCCATTTAGAATATAGTTCACAATGAAAAAAGCCCCTCTATTGGGATCTAATTCGTTCGCAGTTTGAAACTAAGTTGATTCCAGAATTGGGCTTTAGTCCCTAAAAATCGTGAGAGTATGAACTAAGTCTCAAATTTTCTGGCAGTTAGTTCATTAGGAGCTAATTATATTGAGAGCTAGTTCGAAAGACAACTTATATCGTTTACTATGTGTTTGTATGCACCCTTCCCTTATTATTTCACTACATTATAATAAGTCTTCTTTTATTGACTTAAAAATCCAACAGCTCTCAAACAAAGTTGTGTTAACCTAATGACTAAAGAAAACACTTTCCCATTGTGTTTATTGCTGCCACGTTTCCTTTGATGAAGGTACCATCAATTGAGGGTAACTTAACGAAGTTGAAGGAGGTCGACAGCTCATATTGCGAAAAATTTCTGAATAATTGATTCATTCCACTGCACTGCGCTCTACCGAATGGCCATTCTCCAGCACCCCCTCTATTCATTCAAAACACATGTGTCTTGGGTTCTACGGTTAATAAATTATAAAAACACCCCTATTTCTTGGCATTTCATTTCTCTCTGAACTGTGCAATTCTCATGCAAAGAACCCTGCAAATCGATGTATTAAGACTTTTTCACCATTTATCGCCGCGTCCCTTAAATCTGGTGCTAAAAATCGTGAAACTTAAATTAAGGTGCATGCCGGTCACAGTAATCGGCAGTCACCCTGAATGAAAACCATGAATGTGTAAAGGCCCAGAGATATTTTCAATCTGTCAGTCAGCCAACCCCAATCAAAAGCACACGTTTCGCATGTTAAATTATTTCGTAGAACTGGTCCTCTGGAAATGAGCCCGGATAGCCACAGAGCGCCAACTTTTCGGAATGCAGTAGTGGAAAGAGTTTGTGGCATTGTGCTTGAGTTCCCCCATCAGCATCATTGTGGAGTCGCACGGCAAGTGTGGATGACAATTGCCCAGGAATTAAAATAATGAGATGTGGTATTCGGGTGGGAATGTGTATTCCATTGCGTTGACCACTCACATCGCAATAATAGGCATTGGTGGTTTTGGCGTGATATCGGTATTCTTTGGACTCAGGGCCAAAGAAATGGCAAGTGATTAATTAGAGGAATGAGAACCTACTTTTTGGGTGAATCCTCCACTCTTCGCTCCTTTGTATCTCGACAAATGGCAATTTGCACAGCAGAATCCAATTAGGAAGCATTTACTTGGTGCGTATTCTTCTTCTTTTTGCATTGAAAAGGACGAAATATCGATTTTGTTTTGTTGATCCTTAAAGTGATTTATATTGGAGCTCTTTGTTGGAGTTCAAGTGGGTGGATGTGGATTTCTTGTAATTTTTGAAACATTTTCAAGGCCAACCTCATTTTGTTTCTGTAGCACAGTTCGAAGAATAAATCGAATTACCAGCTTATTCGTATATTTCCTTTTCATTTTCTAAAGACTTAAATGGGAAGTTTGTTTGCTTTGAAGAGAAGAAGATTTAATATTGCGTGATATTCGGGTGCATTAAGGCGTTTTATACACAGGAGACTTTGATGTTTCGATGGAAAATTATGGGAACGAAATGTGAAGATGAGTTTCACATCCAATAAAATTTTATTTCATTAAAGGTCATGCTTGGCAAGTCTGACATTCTGGGAATTTATTGAATTAATAAACTCTGTGGCTTTAGATCTATGTGTGACTAGATAAGAGCCTTCTATACTCATAAATATACGGCAAAGACGATGGGAAGAATTATATGGGCCTTAAAATAAGCGAACGTGGCAGATGGAAACGAGATTCTGGAAAATCTATTGACGTGGAGAATCAACGATTATTTTAGAAAAAGTTAATGAATGAGCTTGAAATGAAAAGTAGTCGTAATGCAAGATGAAGATGGTAAATACATAATGCCGTTTAACTGCCTCAAGATTACACAACATGCAACCATGCGCACATCTGTGGAATAATACAATAAGAAGTTTTTACTTGAGTTCTGCGATATAAGAGGCCTTGGACTAGGAAAAGCGTCATACGTCAATCATAAAAAATACGATATTAACAGCAAACAATTATTTTAAGCTCACTTCAATGCTTCTAACGCTTAAACGTACCGAACCATAAAATAGGATGCACGATTTTGAAGCGATCCTATACAGCACTACGTACAACTCCCTCTGCAGCACTGGACATTTTGTTTCATCTGATACCCCACGATGTATAATATTTAGCAAGCAAAGCCGTTCGCGTTGAAGCTACCCAACAGTGGTCAAGAAAAGAATTTGTCCACGAAAACACGGACTACACCATTCCACGTTTAAATTTTGATAAGAACTTCCTAGTCACCATTCATTAAAGATCACTCTGGGAGGACGATGCACTTTAAGAAGATGAATCTATTCACTTCTACACCGATGGATCAAAAACCAAAGACGGAGTTGGTGCAGGTGTTCTCTCTGACAAGCTTAATCTTAAGCTCTCCATCCGTCTTCCAAATCATTGTAGCTTGTTCCAGGTTGCAATAATGGCGAGTAAAGAGGTATTATCTTGGCTTAAGAAAAACGTGATATCTGCTAGAGATATCCGCATCTTTTCAGACAACCAAGCACCAATCAAATCCCTGGAATCGATCTGTTTAAATTCATTAGCAGCTCTAAACTGCCAATCGTCTCTCAAGGAGATGGCTGAGCAGTTCAATATTCACCTACGTTAGGTGCGGGGCATTGGGACATTCCAGGGAATTGTAAGGCCGATGAACTCGCCAAAATAGGAACAACTATACCTATCTGGCCGGATAAAGGCACATTGGGTATACTAATCGCTACTCGCAAACTTAAATTTAAGCTGGATGTTGTCGAGAGTACAAATCTTAGGTGGACAAGTGGATCAACATGTCTAGCGACATAATAGATTTAGTCGAAGCTGGATCTAAAACGTTCTAAGAATTTGATTTCTCTTAGCAGATTGCATATCGACGCCATAATAGGTGTCATTACTGGACACTGTATAATAAACAAGCATGCTACAAGGCTAGGTCTTTTTGCGAACGACTTTTGTAGAAGCTGCATGGATGAAGAATAAGAAAAAACTATGCCTCACCTTCTTTGTATCTGCCCAGCTCTCTCCCGTAAAAGGAAGCTTCACTTAGGAGCCCCCTATTACAATGACTTAAGCGACCTGATAGATATCAATATTAAGGGCCTCCTACGCTTCATAGGAAGCTCAAAATGGTTTTAGCGCGTAGGTAGAGAGATTTTTCCCCATGAACCATGTGGTATCATAATGGACCCTATATTTATTCCAGCTGGCAACCACTTCAACCTAACGTAACCTAACCTATGCGGTACCATGAGTCTCGGTACACAAGCAGGGCTTCTGGCTCCCAGGTCACTTTCCACTAATTGCCGCCTCACGGCTTACGCATTCACAGCTGTCCATCTAACGGTTCGAAGTCTGAAAGACAGCTCAACCGCTGTTTGGTTACGATTCCGAAGGCTTTCAAGTACCAAATATCGGTCATCTCTTGCAGAAGTTACTCTGGGGAGAACTGAGCCTTGACGCCGGGTGTAGGAGTTGGTCTCCCTCTACCTTTTAATAGCTCTTCTTAACGTCATAATAGCGGCATACCGCATCTGGCTACGGGATCGCGGAAGCCAAAATTGGTATATCTAGTCTAGTATGAAAAACCGACTAAATGCAGTTTTCCTCAATGTGATGCACATATCACGATGGAAAGATATTATCACAGTCGTTCACAGGCCTCCGCGGTATACACATGTGTTTCGGCTTCTTTCAAAATAGTGGTGATTTTAAGAAGAGAATTGGACAGTGGGTAATTAATCGGCGAGATAGTCTAGAGGAAGTGGTATCGGTCAGATTTACTCAATTTTTTGTACAAAAAACCATTTTTCTTAGTTATTAATCATTAGTTAAGATATAATAAATTCATTAAGTTAGGTTATGTCGAAAGACATAGGTTAACAGTTAAGTTTAGCTTAGAGCGCCCGCAAGGGGCCAGTAAGTTGGAATAAGGTAGTTACATAAGTTAATTAAGCTAGTTTTAAGCGTTTTTGTTAGCATGTAAGATATAATGAATTGAAGGAATAAAATGCATTAAAAATGAACGGATACGAAATGAATGTGGTATCGGTCAGTTAAGCTAGGGGCACTGGTTCAAGTCCCAGCCAGGCCAAACGTTTTTTTTTGTTTTTTATAATATATAAAATAAAAGTGAGCCAAAGTGGCAAACAACATCAAGCGATGGAGTCCGTTGAGCGGTTCGCTCGCCCAATTACGGGACTAGCAGACGACACCACATCGACCGATGACGAAGTCGTGACGTTAGACCATTAAGCTGCAGGGTCGGCTGATGGTACTGCCAAGGGAAGGAGGAGGCTAAGGCCGACTTCCAACTTGATGACCTTGGTTCAAATTTCTTTATTGGTGGAGATTTCAACGCGAAGCACACCTTCTGGGGTTCAAGATGTACATCTTCTAAGGGAAAAATTCTCTACAAAGTGGCATATGAATTCGGTTGTTGTTTTCATTCGACAGGAAAACCGACCTATTGGCCAACTGACTCACAAAAAATTCCCGATCTTATCGATTTTTTTGTTACAAAAGGCATTTACGAGAAGTTTATTACAGTCAAAGAATGTTTTGATCTGTCTTCTGACCACTCGCCGGTAATTTTATTACTTGGAGAAACGCTGATCAAGAAAGAATGACCTCCAAAACTTACTAGCAATAGAACAAACTGGGAGGGCTTTAGAAATGATTGCGAAGCAAATATCGCCTTAAACGTATCACTTAGAGCACCTTGTGAACTAGAGGACGAAATTGATCGTTTCGTGGAAGCAATTCAAAGAGCGGCATGGAGAAACACTCCTTCTAGAAGCTATAAGATCAACCGCAACGATAAGTATCCCAGAGAAATCATTGAACTGGTGAAGGAGAAACGAAAAGCACGAAAGAAGTGGCAAATCACTCGTGCACCGCAGCTTAAAACGGTCCTTAACCGACTATGCAATCGGCTTAAAGATAGTATTCGCGAATTTAAAAGCAAAAAGATAGCGACCTACCTACCTACCTACCTAGAATCAAATTATTCGCTTTGGAAAGCGCTAAAAGGCATCCAGAAACCTCAAATGCAAGCACCACCAATTCGGAAAATCGATGGAAACTGGGCCAAGAGCGACAAAGAAAAGGCAGAACTTTTTGCTTTGCACTTAGAAGAAACGCTTAAGCCGTTTGTTAACGCCCGACTCCCCAGTCACGACATCTGACAACTTTAAAGCAAAAAAAGTTGCATTGATTTGAAAAACTTCTTTCCAAACGTAATCGACGAAAGACATCTCATTCCTGACCATCAGTTTGAATTTATAATTAAACATTCTAAATTGACCAAGTCCACAAAATAACTGACGTGATTGAGAAAGCTCTGGAAGAAAAAAAGATTTGTTGTGGTATATTTCTTGACGTCTCAAAAGCTTTCGATAAGGTTTGGCACGAAGGCTTAGAGTATAAATTGCAACGACTACTGCCACGGCAACTCTTTCTAATCCTACTATCGTATCTCGCCGAGCGACTCTTTCGTGTTAAGCACGGAAACGATTACTCTGACTTCAGGGAGATTGCGGCCGGAGTTCCACAAGGAAGTGTTCTTGCCCCGCTTCTATATGTACTCTACACGCGTGATATCCCGCAGGAAAGAAACTGCGTCGTCGCCACGTTTACGGGCGATACGGCGATATTGACCACGGGTGAAACTATTGAAGCAGCAACTGGAAAGCTGCAACATGCTATTAATAAAGTCCACGCTTGGACGAATTCTTGGTGTATTGTGCTGAACGAAAGCAAATCTACTCACGTCAACTTTACCTATAAAAAAGTGGATAGATTACCTCTATACTTTAACTCGGCTCAAATACCGTACGCGAACGAAGCAAAATATCTAGGAATGACTCTAGATGTTAAGCTCAAATGGAAATCAGACGAAAAAAAGAAACGCGACGAGTTAGAAAACAAATACCGACAAATGTACTGGCTACTCGGAAAACATTCGAAGTTGAGCCTATATAACAAACTGCTTATCTATAAGCAAGTGCTAAAGCCAGTGCGGACGTATGGTATACAACTATGGGGTTGTACCAAGAAAAGCAACAGAAACATCATACAAACTTTTGAAAATAAAGTTCTTAGAACGATCGCTAACGCACCGTGGTATGTACGTAACGAAGATATTCATCGGGATCTGGGAATTCCCAGCGTCGTCGAAGAGATAACAAAATTTGCGCGTAAACGCAAAGATCGTGTTCACGGCCATTGTAACCGTACAAAGGATAAAACCTTTTGACCTCGCGTAATAGTATATGCCGGTCGCGAAAAAGGCAGGAACTATCATTGGAATTTAACCTGCCTAAAGTTATACGTTTCTTTTAACTTCGTACGAACATTTTTTTTTTTCCAAAAATCACGTGTATCGTAAGCGAAAATAAAACTGCTGGATAAGCGTCGGCTTAGTTGTAGTATTACTTTTGAAGAGAGGAGAACAAATCTCACACTACCATAAGCACGCTCGGTCGGGCCTTATGGTGTCTTTAGAAGATTCCAACTTGATAGCTTGACAGCTTTGCCTCACTGATGGCATCCGAATCAGATGACGAGGCGGAAGAAGTGGAGAGCCTGACCAACAGTATCAGGCAGCTCCAGGAGTAGCTAAACGTTATCAAGGCAAGGAGCGGCAGCTGGAGCTCCAAATTATGCAACAACAGCAACAACAACAACAACCAGCACAAAGTCAGCTGCAAAACGAGAAGCAGCCAAAACAACAGTCAGAGCCACAGCCAAGGCCCAAACGGCAGGTAAAATCAAAGCAACAGCAGCAGCAACAGCTGCAAAAGCAGCACCAACAACAACAGCAGCGGAAAACGCAGCTACCGCAACAGCTGCAAAAATCCCAGCAGTCACAACAGATGCAAAAATCGCAGCAGCAGAAACAACAACCACAGCAACAACAGCAACAGCAGCAGCAACAACAGCAGCAGAAACCACAACAACAGCACCAGCAGCAGAAGACGAAACAGAGGGTGCCACCGACCAACACCTTTAAGATCGAATTGAAAGACACCATCGAACTATGTTAGTCGGCCATAGGGAATAATTTTTATGTTAAAAGACTTAGCGTAGATAGGCATGCTATCCACTGTAATACAGTGGAACAGTTTCATCAAATTAAAAACTTATTGAGGGAATCCACGATGGAGTTCTTTTCCTTCACCCCGCAGGGGGAAAAGTTGCAAACTATGCTACTGAAGGGGATGGAACCGTCTACCGAACCAGAGGAGCTCTTAAAGCTTCTTAAAGAGAAAGAGTGCGATGTGCTCATTTTCGTAGGACTCAAGTCATTCATCACAGCCAAGGCCAAAAGGGAGAAACGGAAATTACCGTTCTTCCTGGTTCAGCTCTCACCCAATAGCAAACTGGATGGTCTAAGGAGTATTAAAGTCCTAGACTACCAGGTTGTCACATGGGAAAAAGTAAAGAGGAGCGAAGGCATGATACAATGCATTCGCTGCCAGAGGTTTGGGCACGCCGCGTTGAGCTGCGATATGCAGCCTCGATGCGTGAAATGTGGAAAAGACCACAAAGCAGAGGAATGTGCGCTAGGTAGGGATGGCGCTACTGAAAAAAGTCAGCTCACGTGCGCGCTATATTGGAACACGGGGCACACCGCAAACTATAGGGATTGCCCTAAGTTCCAATACATAAAAAAAAGTAAATCTGGTTTGTCAGCAGAAGGTGGAGATCAAGCACACTTTTTCGAATACTAAGGCTGGAGTCAGAAGAGAACTTTTACATTTTAGCCGGTGATTTAAACGCCAAACATAGAGATTGGGGAAATAACACACCAAATTCTAGAGGGAACCTACTATTCATTTGGTAGGGTCGGTACAGTGTTGAGTATCGACTAGATTTAAAAGCGACGGATAGTCCGTCGTATCCTAGAAGCGGATCTTATCTGGATCTAATGCTGTTCGACGTACGATTACAACTGACCGACATGGACCGACAGACGATAAACTGCTTACACACTTTTGTGTATGACAGTGACCATTGCGGGTTCAGTGCCGAAATAACGATACCCAACGAAATTGCGGAATTGGAGGAGTTCGTCCAATTGCACGCCTACAATTACAGTAGAACACGTTGGACTCGCTTCTCCAGACAGCTAACGAGAGCACTCTTCTCGAACTGGCTCAACCTACCATCTAATAGGAATCTGTCAAACGAGGAGATTGATAGATATCTAAAACAAATGGACGAGACTATAAAACGAACGATGGACAGTACGATACCTCGGTATCAACACATTGACAACGTGGACATATACCGCAATGCAACGATTGACGCACTGCACGAACATAAAAGTAGACTGCTGTCGAGATTAAAAACCTTGTACAGACAGTTTACTGACAGACAGAACTCGGAGGAGGTTAGGACGCTGAAGTCGTTGATTAGAAACCTCTCGCAATTAATTAAAGAAAATTACAGACTTTCTGTAAATTTGCACTGGGACAGGAAAATTCGGGCTGTAAAATCCAACAACCCGAGTATGCTCCCGCAAATAAACAACATCTTTCGGAGGAATAACAAAACGATCTTCCGCGTCTTAAAAACCCCCGAACTACGAACAATGTACAAATACTAGTGACAGCAGGTATAGATCCGGATAACGCAGCTGAGGATGACAATTTCTTTGTGATCGAAGATCCGCAGGAGAAGGTAGAGGCTATAGGAGCGACTGTGTATAAGGTGAAGGATATTGTTTGCCCGAACCACGACCTGGAAAATCGGGTCCTCGTGCACAACGTTTACCTTCGAAATGGCATGGAGCACTGGCGATCTGAGAACACTGGTTTCACCGTGTTCAGTGAAAGAAATATGGCAAACAATGCCGTCGCCGATGAAAGTGTACACCCCCAGTTCATTTCGAAGGCAGAGCTCCAAGCGATCTTCGAATCACTGAGGAAAAAGAAATCCGTGGGAATCGATGGTATACCCAACATTGTACTTAGACATCTTCCTCCAGAAGCGGTGAACATTTACACCATCCTGTTAAATAATGCAGTGAATAATGCCCATTATCCAGCGCATTGGAAAACAGCGGGCAATTTTAAACAGAAGCCCACAGATGGCCGACCCTTTTCCATCATGAAAATTATTTCAACCGACAACCCGAAATCAATAGATTCCCCCCACATCCCGTCCAAATTGCTTCCTACCTTCCACACTCATATAGCTAACTCTACGGCATATAAGCTAGTGATCAAAATGCATGGCATAACCCCTAACCTCTATCCTAACCTAATTCAAAATTCAAGGCAATATGAATTAATGAGATTCAATATCATTATCCCCTCACCACTGTGTATGTTCATCCACCACATGTGGCATTGAGAGGCGGTAGTCTCCACCACCAGACTATGAGAACAACAAAAACCATGTCAAATTCGACATCAAAGTACACTTTCCAATCTAAAAGTAAATAAAATTTGTCGATGCAGCGCTCTCCTGTTGGTGTCACCTGTGTGTCCTGCGGATAAGTATTTTGAATTTCAGATCAAAATCATGCAATTCTGATGATATTTTCGGACCGACAACTGAGCTACGTGACGCAAATAACACTGCAATTCAATTATTGTCACGTTCCTCCCCATACAAGTTCGCTGATCAGGTGTCCTCGCATGTCCTGTCAAAGCTATAAAAAAAATGTTTATTTTAAGTGCAGCATTGTATATTTAGCTGACCAAGCTTACGAAGTTATGTGTCCAATGCTGCTGTGACATTGAAGCCTTCCAGAAATCCATTAGTTTGAAGTTCGGTTCGTTTGTAAATAATTAGTTGTAGTCGATGAAATGGCAGTGAGGATGCTGGCACAGCCCACTACATCGAAACTGACTTAATAACAGCGACTTTCCTATTACTCACTATCTTGTCAATATTTTTGAAGATCCAACCCCTTAACTACAATAATACAATATTCATTTTTAATAAAAGCACAACGTAATACACCATCTTTTGACGAGGCGGCGGGCAACATTTCATCAGAACGCTATTTAAGGACAACGATGTGGGACATGTTAATCAATCATCTGATGCTTCTATTCTCTGTGTTGGATGCACGATGCGGCCATCAATCAAAATGGCGCACACAATATATTGTTAGCTTGTCATCAATGACAATCTATTCCCGTGTTCGCATATTACCCCCCGTACACGTATATCCTGTAAAAGGAGATAAGAAAGAAAGAAAATATAAAAAAATCTCGGAAGTCAATTAATTTCCAATTACACTTCCGAAGCACCATAACCAGGCGTGTCTCTCCACCTGCTATCAGCCTTATTATACAATCTTGTCGCGTATTCGTCGGCATCTTTTGTGTGGGGGTCGGATGGAAAGGACATTCACGAACACCAGTAGACGGAATAAATGTGTCAAACTTATTCCATCAACGCAAACTGCAGTAAATGGTTTCTAAAAGTTTATTGATTTTCCATTATTGAAGCAAGACATGCCTTTTAGATGTGGAAATATGGGCAAAGTGCCGAATGACTGGTTAAAAGTAACTAGGCGTGCGATGGTATAAGCTGTAGGACCTGTGAGAGGGTGTTGGAGATTTGTTGATTCTTTATGATATGCAATACGAAAATTCAGGTAGGTGTTTTAGTTTTGTTAGCAGATACAGAGGCTAAATAAATAATTTTTAAAATAGGAGGAACCCTCAAGTCGAGATTATTAGGCAGATGATTGTTAATTGGTTTCCACTTTTTTATGAAGTGTTTAGTGGGTTAGTGTGTAAGACTACTGCGCGTGAGGTTCCATGTTCGAATCCCAGAAAACACAAAAAAGTTTTTCACGGTCCCACCTCTCGCGAAAGTCTGACAAACATGCGAGAGTATTATTTTTACAAGAAAGCTTTCAAAATGAATGGCCCTTCGGATATGGCACTAAACTATAGGTCCCCTCCATTCGTGTGAAAAAATATAACGCACGCAATACGATTGGTTGCGAGAAGCTAGGCCTAAGCACTTAAAGAGCTGTTGCGCTAAAGATTTATTTTTTTGCTTACAAGGCAATTCAATAGTAAAGCCCTATCTCGAACAACTAAGAAAACTCTGTATAAGACTCTGATCATCTCAGTCGTGCTTTATGGTGATGAAACATAGACTTTATTAAAAGAGGATGAAGATATCCTAGGTTTTTATCTATATCTTCTTAGTAAGATATTCGGTCCCATTTGCGTTGACGGGTTTTGGAGTAGAAGATTTAATAACGAACTGTACCAGCTATACAGCGATATCGACCTAGTCAAAAAACAAATAATTGGATGTCTGAGATGGCTAGGAGATGTAGAGAATGGACACCAACGTTCCGGCCCGCAGAGTCTTCGAATCTAACCCGGAAGGATGACGCCGTAGGTGGGACGCATAAGTTCAAGGGGACCTCGAACAACTTGGAGTGCGCAACTGGAGGTAATTAGCTAAAGACCGAACTAAATGAAAAGACTTATTAGTTGAAGCCCAGGTTCACCCCGAACTATAGCGCCACCTAAGTAAGTAAGTAAGCAAGTACGTAAAGGTAAATGGGAGAAATTACTTGAATATTGTGTCCGTACATTCATGAGAAAATGCATACAGAGGACATAGAAATATGGAAATAATTATAGCCGACCTAATATATTTTCTTGCTCTTTTTTTCACCGTTAAATACTTCTATTCCCTTTATTCCTTTGCTAATGAGATTGAAGAAAAAAAATCGATAGACAAAGAGTCCAATTGTCCGTCCGCCAATATGTCGACAAATTGTGTGCCTTATATTTAAAGCTATGGAAATATAATTTTATGTGTGGACTTTTGAGAGTCCGGAGTATTACAAGTGTGGTTTTTTTGAAATGAAACTTCTTTAGCGAGACTAGTTAATCAGAATGACCTCGACACAAAAACCAAACACGAAGCGATCAACCACGCTCGTCCGATCACCGAAATCAAAAAGCGTCAGGCGCGGTTAGTACCTAGATGGCGTACCGCTTGTGAACACCACGGGTTGCTGGATTTTTTTTTTTCGTTTTATTAGTTGATGCACGTACTCTATACAGATTTTACAAAACCTTTTGATAGAGTACATCACACTTTACTTTGAGCTAATTGTAAGCTTAAATCTCTGGGTTTTCAACTACGGTTACAATTCAAAATCTAAACAAATTACAAAATAAATTGATTACAATTTTAAGCTACAATATTTAGCTACAACAACAAATTAAACGTCAAGGATTGGGCAAGTAGAGGTAGTCTTTTAGAGTTCAAGCAGCTAGAATTAATCCACTGCTCTTATAGAGAACTCAAAAACACAATTGTTCTACAATTTATGGTTGCGAACAAAATAATCTGTATACTGCTAACATACTTAAATTGCTCCCATTGGAATGAAGATTTTATTAAGCTTAGCGACGCTATAACATAACTTGGGTAAGAAAACTTTTTGTTGGTGGGGGATTTTAATTCCAGAACCGGTGTTGACCAATGCTGCACGGTAAAAGATGCAGAACTTCCCAGCACCCTGTTTATAAACAGAAGCGCGACAGACAAACAGCGAGATAGCAAAGAAAAACAACTGCCCGAACTTTGCAATAATTATGGCCTTACAAAAATCAACGGAAGGTGCAAAGGTGATAAGTGTGGTGAGCTAACCTTCACTGTGGGTCGGGGTTCATCAATAGTCGATTACTGTTTGTGATCAAATTCTCTTCTATCATAAATCTCCAACTTCAACGTTGCAGTTATAACTTTTTCTGACCATCTTCCGCTTGAATTGTCCACGATTTTAAACACTCCACATTCTTCAAGAACTCGTAAGATGCAATTAATTCCCAAAAATTATAGTCAAAGAAACTCAAATCAATGCTTTCCAACAAAGGCTTTAATTCGCTCTTTCCTAGTTGGATACCAATTCCGTAACGGATGTTGATAAACTTGGCGCTTTAATTTTAAATGCTGCCCCAAACTAATACCCCTCCAAAATAAAATTTACAGCCAAAAATAAATGGTTCGACAGTGAATGTTTTAATGTAAGAAAAAAAGTCTTCAAATTTCTGAAGCTCTTTAGAAAATCCAATGAGTCCGTTTTTAAAAATTCTTACGTAGAATTCAACGTCAAATATAAAATTCCTTGCAAGCAAAAGAAACGTGCGTACTATGAGGCTTTAATTAACCAAGTTGGCTCAGCGAGAACATCCTCAGAATTCTGGAGTACGTTAAAAGCAATAAATAATCGCTCATTTTCGATTGGAAGTACAATTTGTACGGAAACCCTTAAAGATTACTTCAACACACTTCTTAACCCAAGAAGGGATAGCCTACTACAAATTCAATTCGCAAGCCCTCTTATTTTAAACGATTTGCTTGGCGTCCCGTTCACTGTCAGTGAGGTCGCATCTGTAAATAAGGAAACCAAGAACCATAAAGCACCGTGACTTAATCGTATTCCATTCGAGCTATATAAATAAGTATGCCCCCCCTGAATTTATAGCCCATCTTACTCAAGCCTCAAAATGGTTTAACGAGTAGGTAGGAAAAACTTCCTCCCATGATCCAAGTGGTATCACAATGAACGTATTATTGGTCTAAGTATGTTGGCGATTCTCAACTCGCAGCCACTTCAACCTAACCTAATCCAACCTACTCAAGCCTTTAACAAAATATTCCAAAGTGGTGAGGTACCCGAAAGTTTTCGTAAGGGAATAATCTTTCCACTTTATAAAAACGGCAACCCTAATCAACCCGAAAATTACAGGGTTCTACTGAAGCGGCTGACCTTCTGGGTCGATGAAAGAAACCTGCTTAGCAAACTCCAAGCCGGATCTAGAAAAAAGTATTCCACAGTTGACCTCATCTTCACGCTTACCAGTATCGCGTAAAATAATCTTGACCGAGCATCAAAACTCTATGTTCTCTCTGTTGACTTCAAGGCCGCATTCGATACCGTAGATAGAAGAGTGCTGTTTTACAAATTGTCTACGCTGGGATTATCATCAAGAATATGCCACGTACAACAAAATCTCTACGAAAATACGGATTCAGCTAAGTGGAACGGTGAATTGCTCTCAGATTGGTTTAAAACAGTCTCAAGTGTAAAACAATGTTGTACCCTTAGCGCTCCTAAATTTATCCTATTCATCAATGATCTTCCGACTTCTATAAAGGGTGAAGTTTCTTGGAACGGTATACAGATATTCGCAAATACCTTGATGTGTGCTGACGATATAGTTTTACTCGCTGATTGTCGTACTCTACTACAGCAAATGATTCATATTCTTGAAGTATAAGTATGCAGGACTTGGAATCCCTCAGTGAACCTAAATAAACCGAATGCCATGGTGCTCAGAGGAGGTTTTGAGCGCTACGCCCGCACTGAAAAATTGACATTTGAAAGTCAGCCCATCGAGATCGTTAAGGAACACAAATACCTGGGTGTATTAATAAGATCAAACCTGAATATGCAACATCGCCTCAACGACAGACTAATTTCTGCCAAAATAGCCCTAAACTCGACATGGAGCTCCTGTATAAACAACAAACTCCTGAATTCCTCCATAAAATATACACTGTTTACAACCACAGCAAGATCGGTTATGTTTTATGCCGCGCAAGTCTGGGGTGTTGAGGAATACGAGATAGTAGAAAAACTGTTAAGATACTATTTAACCTTCCATCCTCCCACTGGGGTATGAGATACCCCACAAAAAATTTCAAACCCTGCCGTAACAATTGCAATTTTTTGTCAGCCATAGCATGCGTATGTAAATTCAATTCAAGATTTTTTGCAGTAGTAGGCGGTGGTTTTGAGCGATTTGAATTTTTTTTTTTCATATTGTATATAATTTTACTTTAACATTTTACATTGGGTATCATACACCCCAGTGTGCAGTTCATGTAAGGGTTTTTTACAGTTTGTGAATAAAGGCGTTTAGGTGGTTTTACTTCCTTTTTAGTAGTTTATCCAGCATTTGAATAAAAAAAAAATAGAAATATATTGATCTGCATGTGTGAGGTTTGTTTATTCATAAAAAATAGGTTTAAGATGGGGTTTGAAAGAAATTATCGAAGGAGTATTGAACAGTGAATCATAAAATGAAACGACAGCCAGTTTTGAAGCACGACAACCAACAAATTTAGAAAAATATGTTAGATGCAACTTCCTTGGCAGCAAAAAGATAGAAAAACAAAAAAAGGGTGTGTGGCATGTCAACAGCCTATGCACGAAGAGCATTGCTCGCTGCATTGTATCGAATGCAGTAAACAAAATTTCGTTTTTGGTAGATGCATTTCAATACTCCGCTAACAATGGTTTGCAACAAAAAATGCGGAATATTTTACAATATTATATAACATTATTTCGCACAACATATGTGCTATTTTTTTATATATACACATACAACTTTTGAGAAATTTGACTTTTATTCAACACCTAATTTTTTATGATTTTTTTTAAATAACTTTTTTTCTTTAATAAATATTTTTTTTTTAGATAAGTGGATTATTGAACCCTATTTGGGTGTCTAAAAGAAATAAATAACGAATAAAAATTTAACTCAACAGAAACACATCTTTTTTTCTACATTTATAACACCCCAGTACCTAACCTAACACCCCAGTGTGAGGACGGCGAAAGTAATACTTAGGTGTGAGGACGAAAGGTTAAAAAGAGTATTCAGGCTGCCGTTCAACGCCCAGAACTATATGCTATATCCGGAATCGGGTTTGTCACCACTGTTTATGGAAACATTAAGAATTCATTTCGACTACATCCTTAGGGTCATGGCGATGCCACATAATCAGATCCCAGAACAAATTGCTCTTTGAGCAATGGCTTGCGCAGAAGTACAATGTAAACCTCGTCCTTCAATCATATAATACTGGCGAGTGGAAAATCATACTCTATGATTTCCTACAGGACATTGACTGTAAGATCAGGAACGAGTTTGAAATGCAAGCTAAATCAGCAATCCATAGGAGCTACTACAAGCAGCTGAAATGTAACCTGTGTGATTCAAACTATTTCAACGACAACCATGAAGTAGATCATATCTCTATTATATTTAAAGCTAGAGGAGAGCTGGTAACTAAACTACCTCCCACATCGACCCGATCTTCCCATCTTATGTTCTCTATGCAACCTACAAGTCAGAAAAGATATCCTACATTTCATTGCCGTATGTCCTATCCTGAGAGAATTGAGAAAAGCCTTTTTTAACGCAAATGAGATACAACCGCACACGCTGATCGACATACCCAATGAACCTTTTCTTGTACTGCAATTGCTTATACAAGTCAAATTATTGATGAACCCTTCTAATTTGTATTCTTGTTAATCTGTTTTTGTTTAAATTTTCTTTAAATAACTCTTTTACTCTACTTAATTATAATAGCCGTATTTTATTATCACCCAAGATCCATATAGATCACACGACGAAAATAAAACGATCCGGATCTGGATCAATGAATATTTTTCATTGTGCCTTGTAGTGTGGTTGTGTAACCTACCAAAGAATAAAAAAAAAAAATGTCTGGATCACGAAATTGATCCTAATAGAAAGCAAGATCTTGTATTGTTGTTGTATTGCATAGAAATTAATGATCCATATGGATCATGAGTTATAATATAATACGGCTAATATATTCAATCTTCATTTCACTATATATTATTATTTTTTTTTTTATACGATTGAATCGAATATCTTTCTACAATTAAATGAATTATTTAATTTGCCACTCAGGCTAACGGCGCTGTCATGTCCTGAAACACATTTTATCATCATTGGGTTTTAACTCTTCAATGCTAAGGTAATCTTACAATTATTTAAGTGATAGGAGGGAATTGGTAAAGATTGATAGTGTTAAATCTAGGTGAGTAAAAGTAATTTCTCGCATCGCACAAGGTAGTCATCTAGGCCGCCATCTGGAATGTGCAATGCCATAGTCAGCGCGTATATTTGAATTTGTGTTTGCATATGCATGGGAGAGCGATAAGTAGAGTTATAAGAAAAAGATAGGCGAGTAGCACATGCCTATAAGTCAACTACGAGTTTGTATCGGTATCGATTACTACGTTTCCATGCCGGTTTGAATCAAGATTCAATTCGGTTTGAGTACCATGGATTTGAACGACCTCTGGTTCATGTAGGATGGCACGCCATGCCACACAGCCCATCCCACAATCGGTCTTTTGGGCATCAAATTCCCAAATCGTGTTATCAGCCATCTCGGCGATGTCAATTGGCCGCCTCGGAGCTGCGATTTGACCCCTTTGGACTTTTTTTTTGTGGGGAACCGTGAAGAACCGATGTAAAGCCAACAATCCGGAAGCGATTCAAGTACTTAAGGCCAATATTATCCAAGCGATCTGTGAGCTACAGTCCGAAACCATCAACCAGGTCTTGGAAAATTGGAGTGATAGAAAGCGCTACTGCGAGCCAGCCGAGGCAGCCACTTGAACAACGTTGTATTCCATAATTAATGGGAAAGTTTGCTCTTACTAATAAAGCCATAATACATGGAACAAATTCATTTTGTTCATTTTATTGCATTTTTAAAAAGAAACTTGTAGTTGGCCAACCCTGTAAACGGCGATCGGAAGTTCGAGTATGACAGAGTGTGATAGAGAAAGAAGAGAGAGTAGTGAAAGGAAAGGAACCTCACGTACAGTGGAAGAAGTGTCAAATTCAATTCTCTTTCGTTTTAATTCTAAGTGAAATCGCGAATCGAAACTCAATTCTGTGTCAATCCGATCTCTCAATCCGGTCCTGTAAACTTAGTAGATGCTTAGCTGTTGTGTGCTCGGTGTACGTGTACGGCTTATGCGTTTAAATAATATAATACGTTTTATTTAACTGTTTCACTTGAACCATGTGCTCATGCGGGTTAGGCTCAAACATGTTTTTTTTCATTCACTGACTTAAATGCCCCTTTTTTTCGAAAAATGTGTAAGAAGTTGTTTTCGCATAATATTTAAGATCAAAAATATCATGCCATGGAGGTGATAAATTATAGCACTTCTATATGGTTTAATTCTAAAATACGTCTGAGAGTACGTATAAATTATCAGCAATCGTAAACGAGAAGAAATGGTGGAGATTCTTGAATGTATTGGTTTGAAGCTAAGCGTTGTTATACTACAACTAGACTGTTTGACACTCTATCAAATATCTGCGAATTTTTGTTGCTAAATACATCCAATCAGTTCTTCTTCTTCAATCTGCTTCGGCGAGGTTATGATCTGAACACTTTTTCTTCTTATTTCGGCGAAGTTATAATCCGAAAACATAAATTCTTTTCATGCAAGTATTTTGTTCCTTACAAAACCCCATAAACAATTAGGCATGATCACAGAGGAAGCGATTACACCGTGTGATCTAGTATCAACATTTTGTTTGTTTGCTTACATTCTGCGGATGGAAACCATATGACAATGAGCTTGACCCGAAAGCGTCAAGTAGTGGTTGGGAGCCAATGATAATTTGAAAATTTGCTGAACAATGTAACATAGCGCTTGGATCATTACAAAAAAAAACATTTGCCTCGAATTTGAATTAAATCTGTTGTCGCAAACAATCTAAGTGTAGCTTAAGGATTCATTGCTCTATGGGTGGTGTCTGACTTGGTGACGAGAAAACTGCAACAAGCACATACGAAAAGCAGAATGAGGGTAAGGATATGATTGAATGGCGACAAAGCTGGGACATCTCATCAACGAACGGTAAACCCCGCGATCAATAAATATCTTAAGGATATGAAATGATCACACGCATAAATGAAACGATTGTCTCCATTCTTTTTTCGCAATTCGCAGTTCCTTGCCTTTACAAAAAAAAAAAAAAACTGCCGTCGAATTTTACTATGTACGTATTTTGCAGTGAAATATTACCTAAAGTTTTTACAACAATCCCTAATACTAGAGGTGGTGCTGAAATATATTATTTAAGTAGTTGCAGATTTTCCTTTAATATATTGTACTAACTTTACTAAACAGATTTAAGTCCCTTACATACCACTCAGGCCCACTGTACTCCTGCAATGTTACCAAATCATCAATAAAAATCCACAATCAAAAAAACCGACAGCAACGACTCTTATAGAAGTATATTTTAACATAACAACAACAAAAACGAAATCCCTTCAGAATTCAATAATTTGCTTCACCCCTTGAAATGAGAATATCCTTAGTCCTTTTCGTGCTCCACCCACTCGTTCTCGTCGTCGCCCTAATTCCTTGTCTTTAGTGTTTGCTTTTCATCGATTCAGTAAATTTTGAAGAGAATCCCGCAGTAGAATTCCTTTCCAACCTAGATTTTTTTTTATCCTGCGCTCCTTCGACAACAAGGAAATGAAATTCGATAGCAAAGTAGATGAATCCAAGTCAAGCGGAACGAGGTTAAGAAGAAAAAACAAAATGACTGTAACTCCAATCTTCTACGCTTCATTTGAGTTCGAATTGGTACCGATTTCCTAGGCAAACGTTCATTGATTACATTCGATTCACCTCTAAACAGTGGAACGTCATTCTAACCATAAACACCCCCGCCCGTTGGTCGTTAGGGAATGACCTTTTCTTTGGTTGACTTACTGTCCAAGTGGGGAGTGATTCGGACACTCTGACGACTGACCAACGCATCTGCTGCGATGGAATTGATTTAACGTCTGCTAAGTAATGGTCTGGAACCACGTAGATATAGCTCCTGCTTTCTTGATACAAAACGGGGGTGTGAAACGGGTAGATTCAAATAAATCAAAGAGAATGTTGTTTTACTTCGGCAAGGGATGACTATTGCGGCACTGTTGTGGACAGCAGCATAAAGATATCCTTCGTTTGGGAATATTCCTTACGTGATTGATGTACGCAAGTAATTGCGTTTGGGGCTGGGTCAGGGTGGTCTCATATGCGTGATGGTTGCTCATTTGTGGTTATTACCGGGGGACTGGGCTATGAGCCAATGGAAGCGGCTGTGTTTGGTAAATCGTCTCTGATTATCGTACAAATTGTTCGGTAGAATCAAACTATGCTCGAAAAGTGATTTGGACAGATAGTGAGTAACGAGGGATTAGCGCCACTGACGCAATAAGTTACTCGAATGCAATCGCACTTTATCTAGGGAAGTTTATACAAATAAGGTAACTCATTAGGGCGTTGTTGTTCAATTTAGTGCGCCCAAATGATTTGACCATGCGAGGTATATTAATACTCAGGACGCCAATAATGTATGATGGAAGTGTTACTTTGGGACCTATGTATTTCATTTGCAAATAATTAAGAACGTGACCTGCATTTCCTTCTCTGTGGTAAATACTTCTGAGATATTGACGATGTAATCTTTGGCAATGAGTCCATTGAGACACCGCAACACATTATGGAATCTTGTGCGACATTGTCCCACAAAAAAATAAAATAACTAGGCAAGTTTCTAACACAGATATATCGACTATGGACTCACATTTTCGGTTTCCTGATCATGTCACAATGGATTTTTAAATATAAAGTCCTCTAAGCTGCTCGGTTAGGGCGGGAGCAAATACGCGCATTTATTTTTGAACTCACCCGCTTCCTACTTACTTCTGAGTTATTTTCATTCATCACCACTTCACTTTTCATGTTCACTTCATGCGAATCTATCACGTTCGAATTTACTTAATCAAAAAATTATCTATGGACATTCCACTCCCCATCAGGTATAAGTGGCAACATCAAACAAACCATCGCGTAAATCTAACAAAATTGAAACATCAGAATATTTGCTTCGCATTCTAATAAGTGGCAATTGTACTCCGGAAGGCATATCACTCAAGAACGAGGCAAAACAAAAACCTTTTCCCTTACCATCTGCAGCTTTTAGTTGTTCCCAGATATTCTCGTATTTACAGCAGGATCCTCTGTGCTATACCAAGTGGAAGAAGGAGCATTCAAGCAGAACACTGGTAATTCATCACTAAACACCCGAGCTTAACTATCCACACACTGCAAACGCCCACAGCATTAGAGCTGGACGGTGGATGGGGGTGGGTTATTGTAAAAAGGACATTCTTCACCGTTGTCGGGTATCTTTTCCTGCTAATATGACATGCACATCACGTACTTGGCACCGCTCTCGATTGCTTGGCTTGTTATGCTATGTGCGGAACTCTCCCTCTCGATCGCCATCGAAGATGTTGACGGTTTGTTTTTCATTTCAGCCAGAAACAAGACGAACGTAGCGATGCATTTGTGATTCGTAGATATCGATGTGCTCGTACATGAGGTTAATGTATCTTTTCTAATGCGACTGAGTTTAATTCATTTTGCGACTTTTCATGTAGCGACTTTTCTGATTTGTCCTCTAAGTGGTTCGCTTTAAAATTGACGTTGACGTTGCTCTGAAATGACGTTCTCTATCTGAGATGACAGGGAGCCGTCTGTCTAGTGGCATCTCGCACCCACTACCCTGGTTCGTACTGGTTGACTCTATGCTTCTGCTGTTAATTGCTCTGTTAAGCTACAATGTTCCTACAAATGATCGACGAATAGTGCCCAAGGAATGGGCTTTCAGCTAATCTTTTCAACGGTTGGTGTCGATACCACTGATGCATTACTTAAGCTCCTCATCTTGTAAATTGTAGCAGGATAACATAATGAGTGCAATTTTTCATGTAAGAAGAAGTCGATTTTCGTAAAAGTCCTACTGGAGATATGATGAACTTACGTGACGCTTGTCCTTCAACTCCTGTGTTATCTTGCTGTTAGACGCAATGATATGCTGCGCAGTTTAAAAAATAACTTCCCTCATGCTCAGGACTAGGTCCGGTTGGAATCTTTGCCAGGAAGGGATTGTCTTCGAAATTTCATGGAGGGACTAAAGTGAAAGGGGGGAATTTCTGCGCCTGTGGTCACAGTATGGCACACTTGACGATAAAGTTTGAAAAAAGAAATAACTCTCGGTCTCAACTTTGAGCCTTTTTCGATTCCTAAGTCACAATGGGATGCAGAAATGGGATCTGCTATAAGCTTTCTATAGAAGGCTTAAATCCGTATTAAATTTAGCTGAGACCTTGGTCAGGACTTACATTTACGGTTGAGTTTGCAGTTAATATAATTGTGTAAGCTCCTACCCTTCTCCGCGACTACCATGCCCTCGCTCGTATCAAGCTGCAATTTTTTTTAAACTGATGTGATCAGTGCTGGCCTACTTCCTGATAGTACATTGGAGTATTGAATCTGACTCGTACAATGGAGCACCTCCTACCACAACAAAATAAAACTCTATATTGAAAGAGATTTTAATCCAGGAATTGGAACGAGGGCGCGTCCTGCCTCTCCCTCTTCTGAAACCAATTTCATCTGCAAAAACTCGGAAAAGATATTACGTTTAATACTACTTCTGCAAGTAATAAACCAAGCTTCCTTTGCCATAACCAACCCATCTGCTGTCCAGGATGCATAAATCAAGAATTACACTCAAAATCCAATCACAAACAAACAAGTAATCAGCAATAAAATTCATGTTTTTATTACCACATCCTTGACGAGCGCAACGAATAAAAGGTACTGGGTACTTACCTCTGCGCAGCATAAAAAGTGATTTTTTTTTAATATGCGAGGATATATATTGTCCTGGGCAACCATAAACCTGTCCCCAATCCACTCAACCACAAATCCTCATTCAAATGTAATAAATGCGATGAAAATCTGAAAATCCTGAACCAGCAACTCAAACACGAGAATGCAATTTAATTGCGCACTACTACACCCTCCAGCCAATGCAATTGTCTGGATAATACTCCTTCAAATGATGCCCATGAATCACATGACCTGAGAGAATTAGTTGCAAAAACTTATTTTATTACGAATGAACAGCATCCTACACTTTGGCCAGGACCTGCACTATACCTACACTCAAGCAACGAAACAATTCGCCGAAATGCTGTAATGCCACACAAATAAATTAGAAATTGCGTGCGGGATGTGCACAGCAACGCAGTGATAGTTGTGCCCATCCATTGCAAGTGAAGGCGGCAAGGACCTTGCCTGCAATCATTGTACTCAGGAATCTTGTAACGACTGCTTCTCAAGAATGCGATGTCGTTGTCTTTATTAGAACGAATAATCGTTAAGGATAATACGTAAATGGATTTCGAGAAAAGAAAACAGCTCCATTTAGAAGATAGTGGTACTGGTGGTGTACCACCCCTGTCACGTTGTGGCATCACAGTTTTGGAATTACAAAGGAAAAAGTTAAATCAACTTTGGCTGTGAGACAAAAATCTCATTACCTCGTTTGCTGAGTAGTTTGTCTAACCGTAAAGCTGACGTGCATGTCATTTGTAGTTAAGGGGATATTGAACTTGTAGGACACTATTAAGATAAGTGGGTATGATGGAAGTCGATCAATATTTTACTTAGGTAATCTAGTCTAGACTGCTATTACAACCAGCTTAAGAGGGGTTCTGTGATATTTGGTATAATGTGTGGATTAAAAACAAAAAAAAATTAACAGTGACAGTCGATGAGAAAATATTGAAGCTAAAGGGGCACTTCAGGCATACACTATCATGATCAAGGATAACTTGCTTTTTTTAAATTGATTCTTTAGTCCTGAATGGACCTATGCTGAGACAGTCAGCTAAGTTGATTGAGATCTTAGTTCAACTGCACACGCTATCGAAGTTGAAGTCTGCCTGTCCTGCGTAGTCCTTTAGGGTTAGGGTGGAAGTCTCGTCCGGACGGAAAAACGTCAGTTTCATAAACATGTATCAAGTTACTGTGCGTTACATGAAAAATTTTAAATTAGACTAACCCAGTCATTGAGGCTAGATGGCGCTTCTAAAAAATCAGATAAGTCTCCGGGAGACGATCAGGGTGGACTTGACATTCCGTAACAATACACATATGTACCTGAATGTATGTGCCGCTCAACTCTGCAATCACAGTTTGTTGAAGTTGCAGTACCCCACTTATGCAGCGTGTCAGCACAGGTTTTATAGTGGAACCGTAGACCAAGTTTAAACTAGCTAAAGGCACCGTGTGGTTTTTGATTTGGATCAAGCCACTTGCATGACTATTCATCTACTAAGTTTGTCAACCACGATGGAGGTGCTATTGTTTGATCACTGAGGTAATGTCTCAGAGTTTTTCAAGCTGAAAAATAGGCTTTTGAAATCGGCGTTCGGATTAACCTTGCTAAAGGAATCAGAATTCTCGAACAGTGAAGCAGCATTTAAAGTGCTGTCCTGAGCAGAACCAAGTTTAAAAAAAAAAAAGCTAAACTTTTTTGACATCCAGTTCAATCGAGGCTAATGCTACGACCATGCTTACAGTTACTTGCTTACGTTCTGTATTTTCTCGTGGGTGCTAGAGCCTCTACTACGCCTACGCGCCATCGTGTACGGTTTCTGGCAATGTGTCTGAGCTCTCTCCAACCTTTGCCCAACTGCCGTGCCTCCTTCTCGACTGTTCTGCGCCATGTTATTCTCGGACCGCCAGGTCTTCTGCCATTCTGAGTAAAAGGGTTCCATTGCATAGCATGGTTCGCTATGGAACTGTCACCCTTTCGGAATGTGTGACCAATCCACTGCCACTTCCGTCGTTGGATGGTTGTGCTTATTGGTTTCTGACCCATTTTCTCATAAAGGTGTTCATTAGAGATACGATTGGGTCAGAAAATCCTTAAGATATTGCGCAGACACCTATTAACGAACGGTTGCAGCTTTCTGGTGATAGTAGTGGTCAATCTCTATATGCTGCATCCATATAACAGCACGGATTCAACATTGGAGCGAAACAGTCTTAGCTTGGTGTTCAAACTGATTGCATTGCTTCGCCATATTTAGGACAACATCACAAACGCGGACTTTGCTTTGGCAAACCTCTTGGCTATATCCAGTTCGGATACACCATCGTTCGAGACAATACTCTGCTTACAGTTGGTCTTCCAAGTTTGGGTCTGGATCTTGGGACCGATTGAAGGTGGACATATTATTGTGTAGTGGCAATAGAGGTTTATTGGCTATTTGTGTACCTTATACACATGGACTAGTGCTTAAGACCAGAGAACTTTCGGTGGTGCTTAGTTATAGCACCATAAGACAATATGCTTAGGTTTGCAGTCGTAATTGAGTTTAGAATTTATTTTCGGAGTATAATTCACACCAATAGCACAGTAGCTCACCATGATACCCCAGCAAGTTCCAAGATGATACTCAATTTTCCCAGTGAGGTTGTAGGGTGGACCCAGCAACATATTGATCTGTGAAGCAAAACTACAATGCACTTTGAGTATAGATTCGGATGCAATGGATTCTGATAAAGACTGTCGGTTTGGTGTTAATATGGAAGCAGCAAACCTTCGTTTTCTGACATGTTTTGGCACATTCGCTACTCTCTGAAATAATTATTCATCACCTCAGGATCTGTGTTCAAGATATGTTTAGTCGTTGCTAGATTCCGGTGTAGCTACGAGTATAGCGATGTCCTCGAGATATAAAAAACTTTTTTAGCACTATCGGAAGTATGTCATAAATGTTAAAGTTGGACAAGGTTATTGCCAGTACTAACCACTATTGGTAGTCCGATACTGTGCTTTGTATTTTACTAATAGCATCATTAAGGAAAACCTGGTGTATACAATTGAATATCATATTGTCCACTAGGTGAGCTATATAAGAGAATGGCTTAATCTTCAAAAGCTTGTATAATATCCGACACTGTATCATTAACCGCTGAGATCAATTAATGCCACAAATATTGTTATGCTCTGGGGGGCACGTTGCTCGATGGAAATATGCTCATTTATGGTTGGATTGGTTCTGTGAAACTACAATCTCACTGTTCGATAAAATGTCAAACGTTTGACGCTTTTCAATCTCAAACAATATCGCGCAGTATATTCTTCAAATTTTTTTTTGTCAAAGGTTTGATATTCGGCCGCTTGACCGGGTTTGGCAGCAAACGAGAACTTGACAATTTGTCAAACAGTATATTCAGGTGGAAGTGGCTGTGTTGGTGGAAAGATTTGGTGAAGTAGTTTCAGAGTGGCGTCGAGATAACTAGGGAGATTTTTTATTATTTTTTCTCTTATGCTCCTGATTCATAGTATTTTTTTTTTTCTTTTTTTTGATAACCTATATCATAGGCAAATCAACATCAACAGAGTGAGCAATTTTTCCAGCCATATGACCAACATACTGCCAGTGTTATGCCTTCGCAGTACTGGACACACAAGCTTTCGCAATTGATCGGACTGACTTTATATATTTCATGAGAAATAAATAAACGCTCGCTGACATCAGGATTTGAACCATGAATCATTAGCGTAGCAATTGACGACGTTACCACTACGCCAACCCTAATTTTCAAATTACTGCTCGCAAGAAGTCGTCAAAATAATTTCTAAAATAAGCGACAAATACCTTTCATGAAATTACAAATAGTGTAATACTTATAGCTCGAAACCGTTTTTCAAATAGTTTGTCCTCGAAAATTTGACACTTTCAGAAAATGTGTCATACAGTGTAATATAGCATTTGGACGCGATTCAAGCATTCGATTGACTAAAATTTGCGACGTATTTTTCTAGTCAAACTTTTGGCACTGTACAAACAATGAAATCGTAGTTTTAGAAATAGAAAGGGTTTAGGGCTTATAAATTGGTTTTTCGTATCTTAAAGGGTCAACGTTTCTGGTCCTTTGAAGACCAATTGAGGTCCTCGCGTCTCTAGAATTTTACTATCACTGAGTACTGCTTCCTGCATGTTTTAGGAATTCTGGGTAGATGTTGTCGACTTTGGCTGCTTTGTCCATTTTCACATATAACAAATTGACTGTTCTCTTCTGATGTGACCACCAACGTTGGCAAAAGTACCACTGACAGCTTTACTTTGCACAATTTTGCCAGCACAAAATTGAAGAGACTGCCTTGTCACAGAGCGATATGAGTATGACGCGATTTACTCTGTCTTAAACAGCCTGGCTTCCAACAAATAGGTCAAGGGAGTCAATTTGGTATTCTTGTGCCTTAATTACAAATCGACTGTTGGTTTTCCAGAACAAATAACGCCCAATCAGTTCCTAGACATAGAGTCTTAGGTACTTAAATATTACACCTGAATACATTGTTAAGGTGATCATCTTTTTTATGGATCGGCTATATAGCGCTGAGAATCAATCTTTCAGCCTAGAATAATAGCCTGAAATATTTCAACTCCTAAACTATCTAAAGCAGGGGCTTGATTGGAGCTAAGCCTGGCTATCACTTCATTCTTTTATATCTCTTACAGAAATGTCTATTCTTCTTCCTGAGCAAATGTTTCGTCCCGTCGCGCTTTTTCTTTAGTACAACGCTATTCTGTACATACTAATATTTCACCTGTCTACATCCAGCATTAAGCTATGAATTTTGAGCAATTGGTGGAGTGATAGTCTACTTGCAATTACTGCCACTTGTCTTTCACTCCAACTATTGCTGCTATATTGACTTCTTAAGGAATACAGCTTCCGATTGTTACTTGCAATTGTATTGTCGAAATTACATAGCTTGCATTACTTATACTAAGATACACTTTACATTATATACTTAAATATTAACTTTACACACAAAGTCAATCATACATTTCTAATGTACGAATCTATACAAAGTCAAATTGCTACAATGTCACAAAATATATTCTCAATAGACTTCAACGTGTTTTCTCAAGAAATATTCCCTTTTGAACCACATAACGATACAACTCCCCTCATGAATCGCAAGAATAATTTTCCACCTTACTAATCACTCTTCCCCATCACTGGTCTGTATTCAAATCGACATGATACTCTGCTTATGACTCGCTTCTTCGATCCGATTTACAGTAGAGTTGAGGGTATTTACCATGAAGTCAATTACTTTTCAAGAATCCATCTGATTCGAACATGTGTACATCAACACAGCAGGCTTAGTGAAGTAACCCCTTACGGGCCCTCCTCCATTGTGCAATCAATAGCAGACAGCCTGCTCCAAGAAAGCAGTTGAATGCATTTTAGTCTATACACACGTCCTTACCACCATCCTGCTGGCAAACTTCATCCATGTTTATATTTGGTGATGGTGTCGGTTAAAAAAAAAAAAAAAAAAAATCTGACTAGATGTACAAAAGCTCAAACTAGCAGCAGCCTTGAGTTGAGGAAAATGAACAAACGCACAGTGTTTCATCCTCTATAGGAGCGGAAGTGCTTGACGATGTAGAAAACGTGTTTACGAACGTTCTCTGCACGTGATACCGATACACCTGTATGAGGTATTTTTATTCATGCAGAAACCACCACCCGCCTTACCGCACTCTATACACACACAGAAGCGAGTTTCTTTTTCGATTTTTCTTCTTCGTGCAAATAGTGGGAGAGTTAGAGAAAAAACAAACCCTCCTAAGGATATCATTACCCGGGTGAATATGGACAAAAAAAAAAGAAAACACAAAAAACTAGGGTGAAGCATATGGGGTTGAAAATCGGTCAACCGGAACTGGAGGTGCAGCTACAAGAGATACGTCAGTCACACTTTCCACAAGAAATTGTGGGTGAAACTTTTTCTAAAAATACATTAAAAGAATCAAGTTCCATAAACGGACGGATAGGGGTGTCTGGTAGAGGTAGCCGGATAGGAAAAAGATTTTCA
This sequence comes from Brachypalpus laphriformis, assembly GCA_945910035.1. NCBI lineage: Eukaryota > Metazoa > Arthropoda > Insecta > Diptera > Syrphidae > Brachypalpus > Brachypalpus laphriformis. The sequence continues at coordinate 324,048,162 of OX246753.1, forward strand.
AATAAAATAATAAAATCGTTTGAAGTGGAAGGCGAAATGGAAGGAATAAGAAGCCAAATTGTGAGGGCAAACACCCCCAATATTGCTGAATAAATGTTAGGGAGCCTGGAGTAATAGTCAGGTAAGGAAAGTTTAGGTAGTAGACGAGTACGCAAGCATACAGACGGGCTCTATCTGTAAGGCAAACGTGATATTATTTTCTGTGACTCACACTGTGCTGACTGACTATGCAAGGACGTATTTTCGGGGACTACCACGTAAAGATGAAGCCAGCTTGTCTTGCAGAGTTATGTTAAAAAGTCCCTGTCTCTGACTCTGGCTCTGACTTAGCCTCAGCCAGAGAAGTTCAGCTTAGACCATTATCTTCAGATAAGCTGTTTTAACGAAATTAAGGTCGGCATATTTTCATCTGATATTTGGAAATTGCCTATACATTTCATTCGTTGTAAGTCAATGCGCCAGAAGGCTCCAGAATATATTTCAGGGTCTCACTGAATCCATTTCAAAATCTACAAAAGTCTTCACCTATTAAACCAAATGTCTGCAGCTGATGACTGCTTCGATCTCGTCGAGCTATAGTTCCCAATAGTTGATTAGCCTGTCTCTGACCTTGAGTATTATTCTAGGTTCTGACTCTGAATTCTTTCTTTCGACTGTTTCTTTCCTGACCGTTTCCGCAGAATGGATGTGGTCCTATAAAGGCCCCGCGCAGGGACGGGTTAAGAATATCACTGCAGCGCCCCCAACAACTAGCGCTTGTCTTAAAAGGTGACTAAGGGGACAAATCAGATCTAGGCAATATAAGACCCAAGTGAGCCTAGCGACACAAACACTAGCTTAAAAACCCCTTCCACAAGTGTGCATGCGAGTCCCTGGGTTGACACGACTGGAGATCACCGGTGTCATAGAAGAAAGATCAAACAAACAATAATAAAACAGGAGCATGCATGTGTCAAACAACAAACACCATCGCAATATGGTAATATTGCAAAACTGTATCATTATGGTAACACTTGCTAAAAGAAAGGCACTACACCGCCAGGCACTACCACTGCTGTGCATGGTACTGATGCTACAAAGAGCAGAAATGTTCAGGTCACAGCTGTACGGATTCTGGGGGCTAGCCAAATGATGAAACAGTTTGGTCGAAATTTGAGAGTCGCGAGTTGGAACGTTGGAAGCATGACCGGTCGAAGTTACGAGCTACAAGAGATGATGAATAGAAGGCGGGTGGATATCTTGTGTGTCCAAGAGACGAAATGGAAAAACACCGGAAATCGAGCGCGTTTCTTAGACTTTAGGACAAAAGATTGCAAGATGTTCAACTACGAAACGGAAAAGGCTAGAAATGGAATCGGTATCATTCTTGCGACAGAGTTACTTGGTAACGTCTTGAGAATTTCGAAGTCCAGCGATCGTTTGATGTCTCTTAAACTAGTAATACAAGGAGAGGTGTGGAATATTGTCAGTGCATATGCTCCGCAAAATAGGTGCAATCAGACAGATAAAGATGCATTTTGGCTAGATTTCCACAATCTCCTTAAGAACATCCCAAAGGAAGAGTTTCTGTTTGTTGGAGGATATTTGAATGGACATATCGGTAAGTCAAACGAAGACTATGAAGACTGCCATGGAGGACTAGGATATGGCACCAGGAACCTTCCTGGTGAAGACATCCTAAGCATGTGATAATCACATGGTCTTATCGTGTTAAATACAATGTTCATCAAACAAAGCCGACACATGATCACTTACAGCAGTGGTGGAGATGAAACTCAGATTGACTACCATTTGGTAGCCAGTTTCATGAAGCCTCGGGTAAAAGATTGCAAAGTGATCCTGGGAGAGGCAATCGCTCGGCAACACCGTCTCCCGCTAACAGAAATTCTTGTGAAATCACCGATGAAATGCAGACAAACAAGGGTCTCTGAGAAAATCAAGTGGTACAATCTCGACGAAGAAAAAGGCGAGGCTTTTGTTTTCGAGATGGAAAATCACCTCTTTCACACCATCAACGGAACTGAGGATGGTGAGTGCAGAGCACAAAATATGTGGGATTCCCTACAGCGAACTTGCTTAAAGAAGGCCAAATCACTGCTAGGAGATTCAAAAGGCCACCATCGACACGCCAAAGAAACATGGGGCTGAAGTGATGAAGCTAAAAAGGTGATAAATGAGAAGAAAGCGGCTTTCAAAGCTTGGTCAAAGTGCCGCTCTAATAATAGTGACGAAAAACCTCGTCTCGAAATTGAATACAGATGTTGCAAGAGTACGGAGGCGCTGTAACGGGAGCTGGAGAAAATATCTTCCCCGGTTGCTGATGCGAACCAAGCAGGAGCTACGAGCTACGAAGACACAATATGAACAAGAGCGAAATCATCTTCAAAATAGCCGCCCAAAGATGGAGGAATGCTCAAGAGATTCGTTCGCCAAAGTTCATTAACAATGCTCATGGCCAGATTCTTGTAGATGACGACAAAATTCTGCAGAGGTGGCGGCAGTATTGTAAAGAACTTTTGAACGAACAGGTTCCCCGGCTTTACTTTCCAAGAGCCACCCCTAACTGTGAAGAAATGCCCGACATTACAGTCGAAGAAGTTAGTAAGGCGGTCAAATACTCCAAAAAATGAAAAGCGGTTGGGCCAGACGAGATGCCCTCTGAGTTCTGGAAAAAGATAGGAGACGTCGGGTTCAGATGGCTCAGAATTCTCATCTCCAAATTTGTGAGAGGTGATCTTATGCCGAATCAATGCAAGGAAAGTTACCTTCTCCCTGTATACAAAGGGAAGGGTGATACGCGAAACTGTGATAACTACCGCTCGATTAAGCTGATGTCACACACCATGGAGATCGTTGAGCGGGTATTAAGTGGCCGCTTGCGAAAAGTAATACGGCTATCTGATGATCAGTGCGGGTTTTTCTCGGGTAAATCAACCACAGATGCAATCCAAAGTATAAGGATCATAATGGAAAAACATCGTGATTCCTTAAAGGATTTGCATATTGTATTGGTTGACTTTGAAAAGGCATTCGACAGACAACCACGAAATCTGATATGGGTGGCGCTAAGACATCGAGGGGTTCCAGAAACCTATGTACAGATGATCATGGATATGTACGAAGGAGCAAGGACAAGAGTAAGATGCCCCGCTTGGGTAACCAAAGAGTTCCCAATCAAAGTCGGGGTGCACCAGGGAAGTGTTTTAAGTCCTTTGCTCTTTATTACAGTCCTTGATTATCTGCTTGAAGGTAAAGTGATGGCCCCAAGGTACATCAGTTATTCTTTGCTGATGATGGAGCCATCATAAGTGAGGATCCTACATCCCTGCAACGAGCACTTGATGTGTGGGTGGACGTCCTGGAGGGAAATGGGTATCGCATTTGTTCAAAAAAGACAGAGTACTTGTGCTGCCCGTCCTCTGATCCAATCAGATATATTCCAGACATTTATTTGAATGGAACAGTGCTTCCCAATTGCGAAAAGTTCAAATATCTGTAATCTATGATCAATAGCAAAGCAACTTGTGATGACGACATCAATCGTCGCGTAAGCGAAAGGTGGATAAAGTGGCGAGAAAATTCCGTTATCTTCTGTGACAGAAAAATGCCCCCTAAGTTGAAAGAAATGCTCTACACCGCAGTTGTGCGTCCAGCGCTCACATACGGTTCACAATGTTGGACGATGTACAAAACGTATGAGAGTAAATTAACGGCAACTAAGATGAAGATGCTTCGCATGACAGTAGGAGTAACAAAGCTTGATCGAATAAGAAGTTCGAAGATCCGTGGAAGCTTTCACATCAAGGAAACCATCGTACAAAAAATAGAGCGCGACCGGCTCAGCTGGTATTGCCACGTTCAAAGAAGAGATCATTTGAACCCCGTTAAAAAGCAATATCAATGCTCGTTGATCGCGATGTAGGAAAGGCAGGCCTATAAACTCCTGGATCGCACAAATGCGACGACATCGGCATTTCATTGGCCTCAGTAACCGAGTGATCCAAAATCGGCGGGCCTGTCGATATTTTCTGAGGTCAAATAGGCGAACCCCACAGACGGATCAGTAGAAATGCGATGAAGTGGGAGGGTTGTGATGCCTTATTTTCGGATCATAACCTCGCTGATAAAAGGAAGAAGAAGAAGAAGAAGGATGTGGTCCTATAAGGGATTCTGCTGCCTTAGTCTTGCTAAAAAATCTGCTATTTCACTATGTTCCAATCCGACGTGGACGAGAATCCAGAAAGCAAGCTTATTGTTATTGCTTGCACAGACATAGATCTGGCGATATGGGCATCAAGTACATTCATTGGTGTCTAACTATCTGGCATTGTAGGTATGTCGCAAGTTCTATATTTTTATTATTTTCTTTTTTTTAATTGATTTGGAGTCATCTGTTGACGGTATGATTCTCTTGCCTTTTGGTTCGTGTTCAAACGGCGTTGGTTTTTTCTTCAACTCACTTATTTATATACCTCTCCATTGCCGAGACTATACCATAGATTGTGGATTCATTATTCTAGACCTTCTTATTGCTCAGCTTTGTGAGAAAGTCTGTTTTTAAAATAAATTTACTAATGCTGCCATTCATACGAGTTGCTTAACTTCTTATGTCATACTGGGCATCGTTCTGTTTAGGCTTTCCTCAACCACAAACCATGGGGTAGACAATTGGAGAAGTTTGCCCTTGGTTGGGCATGTTCACATGGTCAGTCTCTACACTATGTTGAATGTCTCCCCCGTTGTGATTAGAATGTCACGGTTTTCCACGCTATTGCTTCACTAGTTTCACTGATTTCACAACAACTATATATGTGCATGCATCCAAGGATGCTCGGACTTCATACCAAAGACTTGCCCGCTTGACTCTTATGCATCAAAAGAACACTAGTGGCCTTTCTGGGTATCTCTTCTATGCATTTTTTGTTACAGGTACTATAGTTCATGTATAGTCCTAGACTATATATTTTGTATGTTCTCACAAAGATTTCATAAACCTAACCCTGATGATTTATACTACTTCATCAGCAATTGATTCCAAGGTTGATTAGCTTGTCAAACAGTTTATCCACAATCAGACTCCACATCAAGATAATCCCAATTGTGGGCATCTTCTTTTTTTTAACTTTGATCATTTTTAGCGAAATTTGAGTCTCCGCCGATCTTTTACCCAGCAGCTCTACAATATACCATATGCACTTTAATACTGACCTATTCACTCGTTTTTTCAGTGCTTCTTTGAAGACTTCATGTGGAGTATCACTGAATGCCTCTTCGATGTCCAATAGGGCAATATGTACTATCTTCTTCGCTTCAAAAGCTATAAAGCAGATATAAGGCAGTCTCAGTGGTTTCGCTCCCATAGTAGACATGTTGACGGTGGTGAAGAGGGAATGAGTTATTATATTATAAGAAGTATTTCTCTTATAAGGTCTCATTAAATTTTCAAGTTAATTTTCCAAGTAATTTCATCTCAAATTAAATTTATCACTATGTGCTCTAACGAACATAACCTTGCAAAGCAAACCAGGTAACCAATGTCCACTATCCTAACATTCATTTCCAAATCAAGGACACACACACAGTTCATTATATTCGAAATTGACCATAAAAGGTATATCGAATTCCCATGCACCTTTCTATGTCATATACATCATAACCAAACATTAAACAGTCGACACATCTCAAGGATCCACTCTAGTTCTCCCTTCAAACCCAAACTTACTCCTCACTAACCTTGACATTCTGTTGTCTGTTTGTCCAAAGTGATTTCATCACATTATTAAGTATCTTCCTGTATTATGTACGTACATTATCGTTGCCACCTTTATCACACCGTCACCGCTGCCATCATCTTTTTTATGATGCAGGGGGAAGGTTGTTATTTACTTGTCGTTGTCAGAACAGAAACCAGGGACACACTTCCTTTCTCCCATATCATTAGACCCAAAGGCATATCAAAGACCAATTTGAGTTCTTTTCTTTTGGATGTGTGTTTCTTTAACTTTATTTTGCCGCAGAGGGCGGATGTTCGGAAAGTTTTTTTTTTTTTTTTGGTTGGGTTGAATCCCAAAATATGATCATCCTGGTTACGCTCTTTTGCTTAACCTTTCAGTGTTTCTTTGAATGGGATGAATATTTAAAAAAAAAAAAAAAAAAGAAACCTTTCAGCGATGATTTCTTTAAACGCTTAAGGAGTGAGAAGGGTTAAATGCGTGTCATCTTTTTGAGAGATTTTGATTTATTTTTTTGTCATAATATTTTCCCGTCCGCAAAAAAGGAGTATCCTTGTTGAGTTATAAATGACATAATGGCCAATAAAATGGGACAGTCAATTTGCTTTATATGATTAGGTTAGGAGACAAAAGATGACGCATTTTAGATATTGTATTTATTTATTTCTGAATTCTTGGGGATAATTTTATTTATTTGAAAGTGGGCAGCATATTGTAGGAATAGCCTTCCAGGTATGACAACGTCAGCAGTCAAGTAATTGCAGCTTTTATGGTTCAATACTATAATCATTTTCATATTAACGAGCGGTGAGTAGCATTTGTAAAAAATTGGTAGGAATAGGCCAACAAAAGTATACAAAAATAGGTATGTAACATATACATACTCGTATGTACGAACATACAATGAATATAGGAAAGGTACTGATGAAAACCAAAGAAAGCCGCTTTATTTCTAAACTGGGTAAAAGGCACAAAGGAAAACCAACAAATTAATGTTTCGATCTAAGTTATTCATGCTAAGATGTAAAATTATCTTCTAAGTGAGTTCCAGATCAACTTCAAAAAAATGTACTGGAACTGAGGACAACATCTTCATACTTACACTAGCATTACGGGATCATACCTGGACAATAGAACCAAACTGTATGCGTTGTTCATTTCTTCAAGCTGTTTTCGATAAGATTTTTGAAAACTTCCCATTATTCAAGACAAGTAACCAGGGAAATCAACGAAAGAGCATACGTCAGTTCGAAGCTTTACGAAGAAAATATACAACGGGGTTGAGTTAAAAATGATATTCCAATTCAAAAATAAACTGAACTTTCTCGCCAGCCACAACAAAATAATCTCACTTGGGTACCGTGCACTAAGTTATAGCGAGAATTGACCAACAAGGAATGTGGTTGGTAACATTGAACTGAACCCGCCCAAGGTGCAAAATATGAACAGATACGATAGGAGTTCAATAAATACTGGATCGATCTTGAAACATGGCCAGGTCTATGGAAATGGAGCTGAACAATAAAACCGTTAAATGATCACTGAGATCTGGCAAAATACAATTAAAATTGACGGTGGGACTACGTTAGGGTTGAAGTGGCTACTAGCTGAGAATCGCCGACACACTTAGACCAATAATAGGTCCATGGTGATACCACGTGAATCATAGGAGATAATCTCTCCACCTACTCGCTAAAACCATTTTGAGCTTCGTATGAAGCGTAAGAGGCTCTTAATATCGATATCTATCAGGTCGCCTAAGTCGTTGTAATAGGGTGCTCCTAAGTGAAGCTTCTTTCTACGGGAGAGAGCTGGGCAGAAATAAAGAAGGTGAGGAATAGTTTCTTTTCTTCTTCATCTATGCAGCTTCTACAGAAGTCGTTCGCAAAAAGACTTAGTCTTGTAGCATGCTTGCCTATTATACAGTGTCCAGTGATGACACCTGATGCCGATATGAAATCTGTTGGGAGAAATTAAGTTCTTAGAACGTTTTAGATCCATCTTCGGCCAAATAATCGCTTAACATGTTGATCCACTTGTCCACCTTAGATTTGTACCCTCGACAGCATTCAGCTTAAATTTAAGTTTGCGAGTACCGATTGGTATACCTAAGGTGCCTTTATCCGGCCGGATGGGTATAGTTGTTCCTATTCTGGCGATTTCATCCACCTTACAATTCCCTGGAATGTCCCTATGCCCTGCACCCAACATAAGTGAATATTAACCTACTCATCCATCTCCGCAGGAGATAAGCAGCAGTTTAGAGCTACTGACTGTGGGACTAATATCAGGAAACATTGATCGCAGACAACATAAGTCCCAACTCGATCTGACAAAGTTTCAAGTTTCAAGTTTCATGTTTTATTTATTCACATTTTTTTTTATGACTTTACAATTGGTAACCTGCGAAGCCGCATGGTTATCTGCAGGAGATTATTCACTAGTATTTACTCTTTAATAAAATTTCAATCACCAAAGTGAATTTTGATATTCTTTAAAAATTAGAAATCAAGAATTTATGAAAAAGATTAATATTTAATTCAAGTAACGAATTTACTTTTTTTTTAAACATTAAAGGATTATTGTGTTATTTCTAATAAAAATGATTTTAATTTTCTCTTTCTGACATTGACCTGGTTTATATTTTTCAGATGTTGTTAAATATTCTAGGCACAGTGTACATAAGTCTTCTTTGGCCGTACTCATTTATGATGGAAGGAAGTTGATACATTCCCTCCGCTCGTCGTCTGGTATTAAACTGGTGACTGATTTGAGTTCGGAAGATCGGATCATCATAGTATTCCAGCGCCGCTGTCATTTCGTATATCTGCTTCACTTTTAGAACTCTTACGTTGCTGCTTATGGCGTCTCTTCTAGATAGTAACTTGATCGCTCTATCTTGGATGTTTTGTAACTTCTCGATGTGTGTTTGCGCTGCACCTCCCCAAGCCAGTACACCGTATCTCAGCCTGGACTCTATAAGAGCATGGTACACTTGCTTTTGTATTGTGTACATACTGTAGATTTGTACTGCAGACAGGCCAACGCAAACAGGGACCCCCTCAGCTTGTTACGGATATCATTTATATGAGCATCCCAAAGAAAGTGGTTATCGATAGTGATGCCTAGATATTTGTATGTATCGACAACCTCAATATCTTCGCAATCAGATATGGTGGCACATCCAAAAGTCTTTAGTACGATTGGTGACGCTGGGTACTGTAGACTTCGGATATGCATAAGTTTTATTTTTGATGCGTTGATTACGATCCCATTGTCATGGCACCACTTGCCGACTTCACGAAATTCATCTTGCATCAACCTTGCTGCTGATTCCACAGATTGATGGCAGACAACGATCGCTGTGTCATCTGCAGAAGCTCCTCTTCAAACATCTTAGCATTTCATTCGTATACAAAATGAACAGAAGTGGGCCAAGTTTTGAGCCTTGGGGGACTCCACATTGTACTCTTTGCTCACTACTACAACAATTCTTGATTTTTACGCGGAAGGTCCTTGCTTTTAGGTAATCAGTTAACCAGTATGCCAATTTTCCCCTAATTCCGGCTTTTTGGATAGTTTCTATAAGCCTATTATGGTCCAGTGTATCAAATGCTTTGCTAAAATCGAGAAATAGAACTAGCACGTGATGTCGTTTGCTTAAGCTGGTATTAACCAAGTTTGCAAAGTCTCCATGGAGTTGGTTAGTACTTCTACCTTTTTGGAATCCATATTGTTTTTTGCATACTAATTCATGCTTTCCGATGAAATCCCGAATTCGATCTGCAACTATTTGCTCCATAATCATCTCGATGGCAGGCAAGATCGCAATTGGACGATAGTTCGTTAACTGGATTTTACTTCCTCACTTGTAAATAAATTGATCGAACAACTGATTCTTTAAGCTTTTTAGGCACTGTTGATTTATCGAAGCTCAGATTTATCAACTTTGTTATAATGGGAGCAAAAATGTTTATATTTGATTTCAGATCTATCGTTCTGATACCATCTGCTCCAGGCGCCTTTTGGACATTTAGGCGATGCAACAAGCTTTCTATCTCCGAGCATTCAATATCTCCAAAATACATAGAGTCTCGGAATATCGCATTACTATGCTCTGATGTTGTTAGAGTACACCGATGAATGATCGAAACTGCCTGCTGCGAAAAAAGGTTTGCAAATTCGTCTGCTAGTGCAGCTGTGTTCGTACTACGTGAGAAGTTTTTTCGAATGATGTCGTCCAAACACGGCTTCTTTCGTCCTAAAATTTCATTTATTAACGCCCACGTTTTCTTCGGATCGCGTTTGCTCAAACTTTTCTTTGTAGAATTGATCCTTGGTTCTAGAAATTTTTTTGTTCACCCGGTTGCGCAGCTTTTTGTACTCAGTTTCATATGTCACATTGCCACGGTTGTTCTTCCACCTACGGTATAGTACATCTCGTTCCTTGCATAACTCAACGATATCCCTGGTGATCCATGCAGCACTTTTTCTGTGATTGTTTTCCTCACAAACAATTTTTGCGTTAGAATATATTTCATTCATTTTTTCCATCAATAAGTTAAAAAGTATTTCGGGTTCCGTTTCCTCAATTACTGGGGCCCAATTCGTAGCTCTTATCATCTGATTTACTTTGCTCGTCTTTACGACATAGCGCAATGACATGTCATTATCAAGTTGTTGCTGATGTTGATTGTAAACCCCATATAATGTGCTGTAATGATCGGATATGTCATTTTCTACAATAGCCGAAAACGTTTTTGTATCGGGTAAATTCACCAAAACATGATCAATTAGTGTGCAGGTACCTATGTTCAGATCGATCCTAGTAGCCCCTTTTATGATGTTGCACAGCCCATGTGAAGCGAGCATTTCGTGGTAATTCAGGACGTTACTATTTAGGTTATCATTTATATTTATGTTCATATCACCCAAAACTACCAGATCGTTGTCCGCTCTTTTCACGTTGGTGATTTTTATAAATTCATCCAGGAATTCACTTTGATTGTGTTTCGGTGGTCGATAGATTGCACTTATAACTTTTCTTTTCGAAAATGACAAGGTTTTAATGGTTAGGTTTTCATACGCTATTGTTTTAATATCTAGTCGTTCGTAGTTTATATTATTTTTAATGAACATAGCTATGCCTCCACCTTTTCTGTGCGTCCGATTATCAAATTCAGCACAAAAACCGTCCAAATGATACAGACTGTTCTCCTCTATTTTTATATTTATTTCTACCAAAACGATTATTTCAATATAATTTATAATTGGGAAAATACGTGCATAAAAGACATCCCAATTTGTTCGTAATGATCTAATATTTAAACATAAACAACGAAAATTCATTTTTTTCAATTCGTTTTTTGCTTGACAGAAATCTTGGAATTCCATAAAATTTAAATCGAGCAGTTCTTCTAAAAGACAACCATCTGCGCTAATTATAAAGAAAACATGGAATACTTTCTCTACCAACTTCGCCAAAAAAAACCTGGGGCCTTGACGAGACGTGCAGATGTAAGCCCTTGCTATCAAAGTACTTACAGGGAATGGAAGTATGTGCATTGTCTGTTTTTTATGACATGTATGTCTATTTAGTTGCATTCGTCATACCCTTGTTTTTTTTTCCATTAATTTTTTGATAAACATGTTGAGGGTATTTTTAGTACGAATTGCTTACGTACCTCAGACAGTAAGAAATTGTGGGTGTACTAAAATAAGGTACTTTCTCGATTAATATATGTACATCGTAATTCGTCAACGACTCGACAAATGTACCTAATACCCGAATATACCACGTAGATAGAAGAGCCACAGATAAAGGAATCCTATATGAACATATCGACTTAAGGGAAGTAAATTCTGACTTCAGATACGTGTAATAAAACAATCATAAATACTGATGGCTCGACTCAGATTTTGCCAATGTTACTTTTTCATTCATAGAGACTATACCTTCGACAAAATGTTCGACAAGAGTTTCGGAGTCATTATCTCTTAAAGATAGTTCTGAGCTGAGGCTATTACACTTTTTACACCGATAGCTCCAATACCAATGATGGAATAGAAAGGGGTGTCTTCTTTGATAGGCTAAGCCTTAATATTCCCTCCGCTTAATTTCGTGGTGGAAATAGAGGCGATTACAGGAGCCCAGTAGTCTTGTTTTGGTTGAATCGAAATGTGTAATATTAAAGAAACTATGAGATCTTCAGAACAAGTTTCGTTAATGTCAGAAGTAGCAAGTCACTGTGAATACAACCTATGAATGTGAATGTATGGAAGTAATTTTTTTTACGAATAAAGAATTCTTTGGGAAGAAGATCTAAACACCATAATTCAATTATAAATCGATCAATATTTATACTATTGATTTCGTGTGTCGTAAAATTTTGATAATTCGTTTATTTACATGTGTGGATGTATGCATGTACTAAACCTATTTGTACTGTTTTCTCTCATTGTTTTTTTTTCACATAGTTATGTCAGTTTCTTTTTGTGTATGCGCTGTTTTGGGAACCAAGTCAATTGAGCGTATACAATACATACCGAGTTAAACCGAGTTGCAAACTGATCCATTTGAATTCGTATTCGGTTCGATTTTAGTTTCTTATATGACGGTGGAATAATTGTGTTACAAACGGAGTTAGCCAACCCGGTTTGCATCTCGGTTTGCTTAACTTCCAACTCGGTTTAATTCGGTTTGAGAAATTTTCGGTTTGGTACATCACTAGTATAACCCAACGAATAACATACATTTCATAAATCTGCATGTTGTGTGTGTACCCAAGCCATTTCGTTTACCACGTTTTGCTTTGTTCTATCAATCCTTCGCTGCCTCGCACTTCAGTATACATAGATGTGATGTAAAAAAGGATTTCTGCCTTATTCGCAATAGGTATACACATGTTCGTTCTTCGTTTGTCACTCTGCACTGAGCAGTGCCAGCTCTGTATCGTTTATTGTGAACATTTCGTTCTTCGTTCGTCCCTCTGTACTGAGCAATGCCAGCTCTGTATCGTTCGGTGTGTACATTTCGTTCTTCGTTCGTTGCTCTGCACTAAGCAATGCTAGCGGTATATCTTTTATTGTGAGTACAGAAATGTGGTGTGAAAAAGAATTATTTATTCACCTTTTAAGCATTCACAGTTTATTTTTAAATTGTTCACAGGCTGCGAATGTAAATATTCATTCGCAGTGCATACTTCGCAGAAAGTGATCTTATGCCCATCTTTACTAGATTGTGCAACACCCATTTGTAGCACCGGAAACTTGCAAGGCTGATGAGATTTAATAATTTCTATCCGACCTGACATTAGGTATTTCACTCGCTACCCATGAACTATTATATAAGCTGGATACAATCGGCAAAACAAACCTTTGATTTAGTCCGAATTAGAACAGAAATAACCTAAGCCTTTTCTCTCCGTAAGCATTCATACGTCAATAAAACGATAGATGTCGCTACTCGACACTGCTTCTAAGGCAAACATGCAAGAAGGTTCAACTAGTGACTTCTGTAGGAGCAAGACTCGAGAAAGAAAATAGGAATGTTATCCTCATCCTGTGCACATATACATCCCTTTTTTCAAAAGATGTCGTGGTATCACAATGGGCCTTTTGTATAAAAATAAAAAAAACTAATTCTAGTGAATTGAATAATGGGAAGTCAATTGTTGTAAATTTGTAACAAAAAAAACACAAAACTTTTTGAAGGATAAAAGTGACACATTGTTATTACTACGTACTATTTATTATTGTTATACCCTAATAATTGTATTATTGTCATTAAGAAATACGCTAAGTCACACCAATCACAACCCTTTCGACACTGGGGGAAACTTCCATATTTATCACCAAGCCACTCCCAGAACTTAGTACCAGATAGAAAATCAAATTTGCTATAGAAACTTAAAACAATTATTATGAAAGGAAAAAGGTCCTTTGAATGAAACAAACACTTCGTTTAGAACACAGTGCACGTCGAGGACTTAATTTGATTTGCACACGCGAGAAAAAAATTAAGCGCTATTACCGCACTCAATTAGTGAAACAAAATATTACTCGCACTTTCACATAGAAGAAGATACTTGTAGATACTTCGTTGTACAAATGGGAAATTGAAACAAAAAAAAAACCAACACCGTGTCTATCGAAGCAAGAAAATGTATATACCCGCCCATGCAATGTTGCACAGCAGGATATGAAATTTATTAAAGTATGGCATGTTGCATTAAGATTTTATTATAAGGTTGCATGAAATGATGGTAATCTTCTAATTATCCCTTTTCCACTATTTATTTCGCTTTTAAAGTTAATAGGATTAAATAGAGGAAAACAAGTTTCCACGATATCCTCTGTCGACTAAGCTAAGTAATTGTTTAGTTCCACGTTGTAAAATGGTGAATTAAGGAACTAATTACTCTTTAAAAATAGCAGCGATACTAAGCTGAATAAAGTATTAAATAGCCAGATGGATGCCATTTACAGTACAAAGGAAACGTCTAGTAATCCTTTATTGTGACGCCGCACAATGGCTCATTTAGGCAAAAGTGCTTGCATAATTCAATTTCCGGGTGGGCTTATAATGCAAACTTTTGAAATTCACTGGACTAACAAAAGTTTGGAGCTCTGGTAACCGAAAAAGCTAATACTTTTGGATCAATAGTTTTGCCTGTAGAGCCAGTCAAAGTTGAGTAATTCTTAAGGTTACCTAAAAATAATTAAACAAAGGGTTTCAAAAATTTTGTGTGATATAAATATCTGTTTATTTTTTAAATCAAAACTGAGGGAATTTTGTTTTTAGTTTTTTTTTTAAAACGACTTAATTTAAAGTTTTTTGAAACACTATTTCCGGTACACTTTTTAGAATTTAGGTTGAGTTTAAAAAAAAAGTCCGTCCTGAATCCAACGGGAAATTAATTCCTATATACTTGTAACTATATACTGAAAAACTCAGATGCCGAAACTTGGTCAGCCAAATTTTATTTTTTTTTCTTCTCTCTCTCTCTCGCTCTCTCTCTCTCTCTCTCTCTCTCTCAATATATATATATCTCATTGGTGAAGTGCAGAGCTGTAAAAAATTATAGACTCAAATCCAAATTTGTATTTTTATTAGAATGAGTAATAAATATAGTGGGCGCCGTGGCGTAAGTGATTAGTGTGTCAGACCACTGTGCGTGAGGTTCCAAGTTCGATTCCCAGAAAACACCAAACAGATTTTTCTCTGTCCCACCTAAACTGGAGCTCCCTTCCTTTCGTGTGAAAAATATAACGCACACAACATGAGCGGTTGCGAGAAGCTAGGCCCTGGCACTTAAAGAGCTCTTGCGCCAAATATTTTTCTTTTTAATAAACATTTATTATTGGTTTTATTTTAATTTATTGTCAGATAATTGTAATTCAGGGATTACGATTACTAAACTGAATAAAAATAATTATTTAAAAATTCATTAGCAAGCTAATTATCTGGTAGATGCAGGCAATAAACGATTTACAATCAAATGCTCAAGTGACTTACAAATAAATGTTCAAGTGACCCGATGGCCTGAATACGCCATAAACATAAGTATTTAATTAGCGGAAAATCACAGGTACTTAATACTACTTAACAGCTCAAATGGTGAACATTGGAGGGACCCTCGTCCATCATCAGTTAATTTTTACTAACTTATATCCTTTAACCCCTCGGGGGCATAGGGCATCATCAGTTAATTTTTGCCGACCCATAATGTTCCAAAGGAAACTAGAGAACTCAGATCAAGTCAGTCAATGATATCAAAAATTGAATTGCTAATCCTCAACCTACTGAATATAAAGTTAAAGACGAAATAGGGATAGTTATCAACCACGAGTTCTTTTTAACTGTTGTTGACGGAAAAGTTCTAAGTGAAATAACAGATACACAGTCAACGCGGTTATGTTCCATATGCAAGAGAACTCAAAAAACTTCAACAATCAAGATGATTCAAATAATGATGAACATAACTATGAATGGGCTAAGACGGCAATTGAGTAGCAAAGCCTTATCTCGAACTACTAAGGTAGCTCTGTATAAGATTCTAATCATCCCAGTCCTGCAGTATGGCGCAGAGGCATGGGCTTTGACAAAACCGGATGAGGATGCCTTTGGTTATTTTGAGCGATCTTTGGTCCCATCTGCATAGACAGTGAGTGGACGAGAAGGTACAATAACGAGCTATACGACCTGTACAAGGACATCGACTTAGCCAGGAGAGTTCACATACAGGGACTAAGATGGCTGGATCATTTAGAGTGGATGGAGCCCAACATTCCCACCAAGAAAGTCTTCAAATCCACCCCGGATGGACGACGCAGTAGAGAACGACCTCGCGGTAAGTAGCACAATCAAGTGGAGGGGGACCTCAACCAACTTGGCGTGCGCAAGTGGAGGCAGCTGGCTCATAACCGTGCTGGCTGGAGAGGTTGGTTGGTTGAAGCCCAGGTCCACCCGGACTGTAAGGCCACCTAAGTAAGTAGGCTGCATATGTGGCCAGTTTCCTTGTCACATGGGATCTTGATAATCTTATTATTATGTGCATTGTCTACAAAAGTATATTCCTCACAACTCATATATCAAAATTTCAATATAGATATCCAAAAGTTATTTCAAAATCCAATGGGGTTATGGTATCGTGTTCTTAAATTTCTAGAGAAAGCAAAATGTCACTGCATGTATTAACATTTAACCACCACACTTTCCTCTACATCTATGCCGCAGGCAAATGAAAATGTCCTTTGACTTCATAGTGTCATACTTCCCTTTGTCTGCAAAGCCAAAAGCATTCCCCATTCACTGAATATCCTTGCTCATTCTAAAATTTGTCAAAAATCCGTTCACAGCAAATTACAACATGTTTGTCGCCTGCAAATGTTTTTCAATTGATTTATGTCAATTGATTGATTGTCCCTTAAAGGCAGCACAAAGATCAGAGATGAAAGTGCTGCTCGTGCCTCTTCCTATTCACTCTGCCTCCGTCTAGTAAGTGAAGTACTTTTGTTCACCATAATTGAAATTTACAACACAGTCAGGTGCTCACCATTCAATCACTAGCTATTCGTCTACGTACCTATACATAATTACAGCAAACAATGTGCCAAACCTTTGTATGTGTTTCTCATTCCCGTAGTGGTAAGTAAGTACATACACGTACGAAGATACAGTAGATTACAGCATTTGACTAAAGTGTGTCAAGGCAGCTCAGTGGCAAGATGAAAGAGCACAAGAGCCCCATGAACATCATCGTGATAAGGTTTTGTAAATTTGTCGTCCTTTGCACAGTAGGTAGTCCTATAGGAGAGAAGCTCTGTATAGAAAGTTTTATTAAATTCACTGAAAGGATCTAGTGCACGTTATTTTACTTATGGGTATATAGGTATAGGCTTCTACTTAATTCAATAATAGGAAGTTTTTTGAGGCAACACCGTTAAAAGCCAAGCGTTCCATTAGAGGGATTTTGCGCACATATATTAATAACTATTGTGTAAGGATGTCACACGTGATACAAATTGAACAAGATAATTCATACTTACTCGTATGTATTATAGCAGTGAATGATAGATTTCTAGAGGATATATGTAGAGAAATTGACTAGGGGAACTAAATGATTTATTTGACCAAATACTAAACTTGATCGTCCTTCAAACTCTAAACTTTTGCAAAAATATTTGTTATATCCACGCCGCGGCTGCCATTATACAAAACAACGGGACAAAAGTTGTTCTCTTAGGTCCCACTTACAGGGCCTGGTTTCTACATCATTTCTGCGAACACAAGCTGTGTGTCTCCGAAACAGTGTTTTTGAAATAGCGTCGATGGGCCGCTTACTAATAAAATTAAGGAAACTATGAGCTAAAGGCGAGGGCATCTGTGAACTGAGAGAAACTTTAGGTTATGGTGATAAAATTGTTGATAGATTTGGGCGGATTCTTGCTCACCATCTTGGTAAACTCACAAAATGTATTTTTTTTATGCTCTTCGAATATACATAGGCGACAAAGTAGATTTCTTTTCAATGAATATAATCCTCAGTTTAAGTTGGAAAGTCATTACAATTGATATACAATGAATCAATGGCATACTAAAAAGACAAGGCTTAATAAACCGAATGATCTCGAAGACTATAAACGTTATCTGGCACGAACCCAGTGGTCAGTCAATTTTCTTGCGAAATGCTGATGGATACATTGCTAATCCAAACTATCCAAAAGACCAATCAACCGAAGGAATTGGAGGATGCTTCTCCTGTTCGCTATCGAAGAGAATATATTCGTTTGGACTGACCTGGATAGGTAAAAGGGAAATGGAGTGCACATTCTTCCTCTACTTCGTCCCTGCAGACGATGCAGAAGTTATTTGAAAAAGGAGCCCGAACTTTTAGCGCAATGGCTTATTGAATAGAACCTTGAGAGGACATCCATAATGGAGCTAATCTGTGATTGCCTCATTAAGGCCAAACAGTTAGATAGATTCCGATCCAACCTAGGACAGATTTGTCTAGGTTTGGCACGTCATACGATCCTTTCCTCTGCGTTTGGCCTTGTTAAGTTGATACCGAAAGCGGACCAAAATCCTGCCGTTTCGGTAAATACCCCTCAAGCAAACGTACTCCATCAAATTGCCTTTCTTTAGAACTTAGATAGTCATAGAGCTCTTCCACTCCTTGGAGAAGCAGGAGCTCGACGGAGATATAAACTGAAAGTATGATATCGAAACATTCAGCTTTATTTAATTTGAGCTTCAAAATCGTGGGTGAAAAGTAGGAACCATCGCATATGCACACCCTCTTCTTACTTATTTTCTTCTTCCTCAGCTTGCGAGCTAAAGGTGATGAAGCAGTGTCGCTTGTCATGTCGTTTGCATAGTGCCCCTTACGTGGTAGTAAGAGGCAGCTATAATTGGAGTTTTCACTAAGATTTGCTCTTCGATCCGTTTATAGGTATCTGCAGATAGACGATGCAGATGCGATTTGGTCAGACAAAGATTTGTGCATTTAACAATGAGTGCTCGATAATGCTAGCATGTGATGAACTTGTTATTGCTTCGGCTTCTTCCACGATAAGCGTTTTAAATTGTACACCTGAGCTACGAAAGGGTATATAATATTAAATATGATAAAGGGAGAATAGTGCTAATGAGCTTCAATTGTGAAACTTTAAAAACTGATTGCCTATGATTGTGTATTGATATGTTTAGCAATATACTTTAGTCTGGGTGTAGCGTCATCTTTGACAGATTTAAATAGAA
Organism: Brachypalpus laphriformis; assembly: GCA_945910035.1. NCBI lineage: Eukaryota > Metazoa > Arthropoda > Insecta > Diptera > Syrphidae > Brachypalpus > Brachypalpus laphriformis. The sequence goes on from OX246753.1 coordinate 324,067,158, forward strand.
TAGTTCGGCCTTAAGTTTGATTCTTTAAGTTCGGATATGACTGGTTTGAAGTCAAGGTATTCAAGCTTTTAAAAATATATGGAATAGTTAACTTGTGCTTCTGGTTTATTACTGATTGACACTGGGATACCAGCATTAGGTTGTAATATTTTTACATAGTGCAAACCTTAGTTTGTGACCTCATGTCGTAGACTCTAATAAAAAATATAGGAATAGTCTCACAGTTGCTACAAGGACCTCTGTCAATTTTTCTTTATTGTTTGCTTTGCAACAACTTTCAATAAACTAACCCCTTTTCCAAAACAGTCATTGCAGCTCAAATAAACAACAATTAAAGGCAACTTCAATTTATCATCAATAAAGTTACTCCTCCTTTAAAAGTCCATCGTACACAATGTATCCGATTTCCTTTTATGGGGCTAATCTGTGAAATTCAAAACTCCGACATTTATTTGCACTCAAATAATACACAAACTCAAGTATCTGCCATCACGTTACGTTTGCCATTGGCAAATGTACACACATGTCTGTGTATATGCACACATATCAGATAGCTCAAGTACCCCCTAAATCATTGGCAGACTTTGAGGCCGCATCATCCTTTCTTTCTTTATATTCATTTGAAGAGTCCTAACCATAGAACACGTCATACGGTCAAGATACTTTTGCTGACTCTCCTTACCTCTTTGTCATACACTTACTTACAGACGGGTTGGGTATTTTGGGATATTTGCTTTATCTTCCCCCTTGAGAAGGCTTAGGGATTCTCGCATCACTATCATCATCATCAACATCTTTGACCATCATCCGAGCTACTGTCCTTTTCGAGTGTCCTTTCTGAATTTGAAAAATGTTATATTTCAGTGCGCTGTTTGCCTATTTGCTGTCGCTAGATATTTGTGCCAAATGTTATGTTTACTGCCCTGTCCTTCCCACCCTCCTTGGTTTCATTACCCCCTTTGTGTTAAATTCAGTTCAGTTTAACTAATATGATATCTTCTCCTTGTTACTTTTTGCAGATTTGGCTTTCACCATCTCACCGAATCTGAAGGACTGAATTTATTGAAATAGAAAATCCCAAAATGAAGAGGAGAAGAAAAACAGAAATAAAGGAAAACAATTGGGGTTTCGTCCTGACAATGGGTATATTAACCTCGTTCAAACAAAAGACATGACACAATATATGGAGGTGGGGTTGCTGGCAGCTAGTCACTATCTCTTCGGTAATCATCGATTGCGACAGAAAGCATAATTTCTATACAGTGTGAGTTGTTTCTTTGTTTTCAGACAATGACATCGAATACATACAAATTTTCTGGAAAAAAAAGAAATCAACTTCAGCTACGAAACTCCATTTTAATAATTAAATCATTCGAACAGCAGTGACTCTGACGTGGAACCGTTTTTTGTTGGAATTGTACGAAGGGAAATACATGATATCCAAATGTATCTATTATATTTAACGTTTCCATACGTTCAAATGGAGTACATGTTAGGTATTCCATGAATGAATTCCTCATGCATATATGCATAACACCCTTCAGTATAATTTGTTGAGAATTTGTTCGTTACTACGCCATATGTGCCTCACATACAAATTTTAAGAAAATCAACTTTACAAAAAAGGACTTTACACTTTTATTAAGATATTCGAAGGTTTTATGTTTACAATGCTATCGTAATGCTTCCTGTAAGGATTTTATTGGATTTCCAAAGAGGATCTGAACTACCCATTAAAATGGGTATGCATGCTCTAACAACTTATACGAGTATGTACTAAATTTAATTACGAAAGGTAGAAGGTAAGTATTAGACCTCATTTGAAAATCGAGAGTTCACAGATGAGCGAAACTACTGTTGTTATGTCATCAAAATACTCGTAACTATCAATGGAAACATGTTTTCCTCAGCCTTAGAAGAAAAGAAAAACTTGTACCTAAAGGGTTTTCCATTAAGCGTTTCCTATCTGTAAATTTTAATAAAACAAACTGTGAGTGAGATATCATTGAATTTTTTTAATTTAGACCCATGTATGCCACTATGTATGGAATATAACATCATTCAAATGTCGGCCGAGGCTTCGCTGGGTCGCGCGTATCCGAAACGTTCAATTTTCCATAACTCTGGCGCATAAATCAGGCTGAATGGGACCAATGGCATTCATTATATTGGCTTTCAGAGCAGTGGTGGTTTGTGGTTTATTGGCATTGGCCTGAGATTTAAGAAAGCGCCACAAGAAGAAGTCTAACGGGGTCAAATTGCACGATATCGGTGGCTAATTCACATCGCCTCCGCGTGAGATAACCATGTTCGGAAATCGCTCGTGCAGAATGTCCATCGTGGCACCAGCTGTGTGGAATGGAGCGCCGTCCTGTTGAAACCACATATCGTCGGTGTCCATATCATCCAATTCGGGCCAAAAGAAATTGGTTATCATCGACCGATAGCACTCGCTGTTGACGGTGATGGCCTGGCCAACATCGTTCTCAAAGAAGTATGGACCGATAATGCCGCCAGCCCAAAATCCACACCAAACAGTGACTTTCTCTAGATGCATTGCAATTTGGTGGATCTCGTGTGTATTGTTATCGTTCCAAATTCGACAATTTTGCTTATTGACGAACTCATTCATCCAGAAATGGGCCTCGTCATTAAATATGATTTTTCGACCGAAATTGTGGTCAACTGCGAAATATTGCACGAACAGAAGACCCACTTTCATAAAACAATTTAATCATTTGCACATGTTCTTGAACGCTATAACTCTTCATGTTGATTTGGTAAGACAGACTATTGCCTGCGCAATATCTTAACGATTTTCTGGGCCAATCGTATCTCTAATTAACACCTGTACGAGAGAATGGGTCAGGAACCAATAGGCACAACCATCCAATGGCGGAAGTGGCAGTGGATTGGACATACGTTCCGAAAGGGTGACAGTTCCATAGCGAACCATGCTATGCAATGGAACCCTTTAACTCAGGATTGCAGGAGATCTGCCGGTTCGAGGAGAACATGGCGCAGAACAGTCGAGAAGGAAGCACGACAGTTGGACAAAAGTTTGGGAGAACTCAGGCACATTGTCAGAAACCGTACACGATGGCGCGTAGGTTTAGTAGAGGATCTAGGACCCACAGGGGATACAGGACATAAATAAAGTAAGTAAAATAAGACAGACTAAATAAATGACAGCCAATTTGACAGATGTAGCTTCAACAATATAGCCGCAATCACCTGTCAAAGTTCGGAAATCCCTATTGGAAAACCCTTTATACAATAAAGTTAGAGAAAAATTGGGACGAAAATGCAATGGATCCTTCTGTCCATAAATTTTGGTTTCTTAAAAAATCTTGAGGTGTATATTGTTTTAGGTTGCGGTTAATTAAGTATCATTGCGAATATGCGTATAAACGTTATATGTTTCTAGCGTGTTCAGTATTTGCGAAGATATTTGCCAGTTAGATAGATTGCTTATTGTCTTTCTCCATGGTTCTTTTTTTTTTTTGTGTAAATCTTCTAAAGACACCATAAAGCCCGACCGTGCGTATGGTAGTGTAAGATTGTGAGACTTTAGCTCACTAAAAAAACACCTCTCTTCCAGTTAATACTACAACTAAGCCGACGCTTATCCAGCAGTTTTATTTTCGCTTACGAAACTCGTGATTTTTGGAAAAAGATGTTGGTATGTATGGTAATTTAATAGGAATGTAGCACTTTAGACAGGTTAAATTCCAGTAAAGGTTCTTGCTTTACGACGAATTGAATTATTCGCGTCAAGTAGTTGAATGACGGTACGGTTACAATAGCTATGAATACGATCTTTGTCTCTTTGACGACGCTGGGAATTCCTAGATCCCGATGAATATCTTCATTACGTACATATCACGGTGCGCTAACGTTCGTTCTAAGATGTTTATTTTCAAAAGTTTGTAGGATGTTTCTATTACTTTTCCTGGTACAACCCCATAGTTGTAGACCATACGTTCACACTTGCTTTAGCACTTGCTTATAGATAAGCAGTTTATCATGTAGGCTCAACTTCGAATGTTTTCCGAGGAGCCAGTACATTTGTCGGTATCTGTTTTCGAGCTCGTCGCGTTTTCTTTTTACGTGCGATTTCCATTTAAGCTTAACTTCAAGAGTTACTCCTAGATAATTTGCTTCATTCGCGTACGATATTTGAGCCGAGTTTAGATATACAGGCAATCTATGAGATTTTACGTGAAAAGATTTGCTTTCGTTTAGCACAATACGCCAAGACTTCGTCCAAGCTTCGACTTTATTAATAGCATGTTGCAGCTTTCCAGTTGCTGCTTCAATAGTCTCGCCAGTTGTCAATATCACCGTATCGTCCGCAAACGTGGCGATGATGCAGTTTCCTTCTTGCGGGATATAACGCGTGTAGAGTAAATATTGATGCAGGCAAGAACACTTCCTTGTGGGACTCCGGCCGCAATCTCCTTGAAGTCAGAGTAATCATTGCCGTGCTGAACACGAAAGAGTCTCTCAGTAGGGTACGATCGTAAGATTAGAAAGAGTTGCCGTGGCAGTAAAAGTTGCAATTTATACCCCCACGTCAAAAAATACACGTTGTGAGACGTCAAAAAATACACCACAACAAATCTTCTAGAACTCTCTCAATCACGTCAGTTGTTTTGTGGACTTGGTCGATTGTAGAATGTTTGATTCTAAATCCAAACTGATCGTCAGGAATGAGACGTCTTCCGTCGATTATGGGTTGTCGACGTTTAGAAAGTAGTTTTTCGAATATTTTTCAGAAAACTGACAACAGGAAAATAGACCGATATGATTTCTTCTCATTCAGAGATTTGCCTGGTTTTGGAACCATTCTAATCTCGGCGACTTTCCATTGTCTCGGAACGTAGAGCAATCTGAACGAAGCATTGATCAAATAGAGCAGTTTGGCAAGAGCTTTATTCGGCAATTCCTTGACCACCTGCACCGTTATCAAGTCGTTACCCGGAGATTTTTTGTGTTTAGATTTTTAATCACCTCCCTCAGTTCAATCCATGCAACTTTTTTTACTTTAAAGTTATCAGAGGTTGTGACTAGAGAGTCGGGCATTTATAATCTCCATTGTGAATGCAGTGATTCTTTTTAGCAATATATGACGAGCATATAATTTTTTGATAGAAATCAAAATTACTTAAATCGATTCGTTTAGTTTTATAGAAAAGGAGTTCAAAATCTTGAAAAGATATGGAAATTGGAAGTTTTGTGTTGCTTTTTTGCCCATTGCAAGATAATGCCTACAGATAACAAAGTAACAACTTGAGAGTATAGACATAAACTTTTGCAGCATTATCTGGTATTCGTTACTCAATTCAGTCGTATTTTCACTCAGACGGTTACGCTTTATGACCCTAGATATTCGAGGAAAAATGTGTTTGTAAGACACAAAATTCAGAGTCACATTCAGTCCTCTACATTGCAATCTTTGCTAGATTCTACTCATTATCCCGAAGTCTACGTATTCAGTTCCATTGTCAAGAAAGAATTCATAGGACTAATTATGCCCAAAGTGACCGTATTTGCTCTTAATATACTTAAATAAAATAAAATTGCTTCTGTGTTAAAGAATTTTCTGTAAAATGGGTGCGGGATGGAAAAACATTTTGGCATCAAGTGAGTGTTGTAAATTGTGAAAATTATTAAAATAGGAATATAGTTACGAGTAGGTGTTTTAAACATAAAGTCCTTTCCATCAGAAAAGCGATACTTTTCTCTTCAAATATTTATCTCCCTGAATATATGACCCATAGTTATAAAACGTGTGACATTTTGTTCCTAGTAGCAAGTTATTTGAGTCCACAAAATATGAGGCGACAATATTTATTTTCATACCTACCGAAAAAACATTATCACAAAAAAAAAAACGAAAATTAGTTTTGTCTCGGAAAATTGGCCAAATATTACAATATTCCTTCAAGAAAGGCACAGCATCCTACCGTTGATATTTAAACACTGCATTGAAAACGGGAAGAGTTTTAGAACAGTAAAGGGAATGGTACTCACAGACCCATAACTCCGTGAAAATAACTCGACCCGAGTCTTTGAACTTGCACCATTCACCAAACAGAATTTGAACAAAGGCTAGATATGTTAGGTATAAGATTTTCTGTTCTTATAGGAAATGATAAAAATTTTCTTATACATGGAACCTTGAAGACTATAATACACTGCCGGACAAAATAAGAGGAACGATGATAGTTTTTTGCATTACGGTTAAATACATGGTACACTAAGGGAATATTTTTCTTTACATGGTTTATGTACCCCTTCGGATAGGGGTTAGAATATATCCGAGATAGTCATGCTTATCGTAAGAGGCGACTAAAATTCACCCTCCGTATACCGAGCGTAGTGTATACACAAAAATGCAATGAGCAAAACAAAATGGTTAAATACCCCAGATGGCAGCCCAGGTTCACTGGAAAATCCATCCTCTTTGGAGGTCGGCTCTACGGATTCTGGGAAGAGCCATTTATTGCAACTAATAAATCCTTTCTTAATAAGTACAAGGCTATATCGATATGCACCAATAAGATTGAACGTCTCCGGAAAAAGAAGTTCACCGGAGGCGCAAGCGCGTGAAAAACAAGACTCAGTGAAATTAAAAAGCATTGAGGAGGAAAACAACGAACTCCGTACTAAGCTTACCGAAATGGAGCTACTCTATCTTGAGCTTAAAAAAGAAACGACCTAGCGAAAAACGCAAAGCTGTTCCTCACCAGAAGTTGACCCATAAAAAGATGAAAAGCGCAAGGAGTTGCAAGAAAAGCCACAACAAATAAAATTACGCCCTCCGCCACCGATAAACGTCGTTGGAATTACGGACTATAATAAGTTGCATTGCCTCTTTAAAGAAACGCTGGCATCGAAATTTAAGGTGACATCTCTCCGAAACAATACGTGGCAAATCAATGTCGTTGATAATGATTGCTGAGAAGATTCAGTGGTATACTTACAAAAATAAATTAGAAAGACCACTGCTTGTTGTAGCAAGGGGACTCCACCCCTCGAGCACCAAAGAAGATGAAATGAACGACCTTCACACAAAGGCTTTAAAATTGTTGATGCCGTCAATATTATCAAGAAGGGGAAGCAACAGCCGGAAGGAGATCAGGAAGAAATGGTAATTCAAGGACTTCCACATTTCTGCTAAATGTTGATAAAGACGAAAATAAAGATATAATATATGACATTAAGACTATTCTAAACATCGTAGTAAAAATCAAACATATGCGTAAGAGCTCCAGATCGACCCCGCAGTGTAAGCACTATCAAGGCTTCAATCATACGCGCATTTCAACCAGAATATGAAAGAAAGGCTTAAAATTTTTACTTACGCCAACAGGTTCATACGAAGACTCGACGAGTTAAAAATATTTATTCGAGAAAAAGATATTGATACGAATTTATGCTTGGTCTGTGAAACTCATCTGACAAAACAAGCGAACGTTAAGATAAGGGGATATAGCGTGTATCACGCCTTCCACCCATCGGAAAGAGCCAGAGGCGGATCATCTTTGTTATCGGAACTTATCTATTTGATCAAATTTATTAAACTTTGCATCCAATTCTTTAAAAATTATGTTTTTCTTCGACTTTTCTTATCATTTAATTTCAATATTAGCAACGTAAAATGTCACCAGCATTGTAACAAATGCAACCACTCAACTTGCATCTAAAACTTTCACATTATGTGATCGGCTTCGTATCCAACGGTGCACTTCATTATTTATTCCAGCCCTCATTACTCTGCCTCACAGAATCTTAAAACAATATAAGAGTTTCGTAGAAATGTAAGTTCCTTTCAAATCTCGAGCAACGAATTCAATTGAGAGCATATTTTTCAGTAACTCCTCATGGCATCAGAGTTCAAATTTAATTACAGATTCAGCAAATAAGTAAGGTTTAGAAAAATATATGAGATCAGGTCCAAATCGCTATTTCCCTTGAAACAAAGGAGGATTTATTATTCTCTAGAACATTCAGCAGCTATGGCTCCTGAAGATAAATAAACAATTTGATAACTTCATTCCAACAGCGTTCGAATTTACAACATATATTTAAGACCCCTGTTTTGGTTGTATATGGTCCTTAGGCTTAAAACTCTTTTTGTACGTATTTTATTTGTTTACTTTGTGGCAAGCAAATTTACACTGCGATTTGTAACATCCATTAAATGCGAAATCCACTCGTGCGAAAAATGTAACGCACATAGCACTTAATGAGCTGTAGCGCCAAATATATACACATACATATACATATACCTAGAACCACTTCAATGAAGAAATCCTAAAGCTTCACAAGGCTTAATTCCATTCACTTGAGGGATCAGTCGCACTTTGCCTCAGAATACCAATGCCTTTTCGATAAGACCTGATATCTTCTTCCTACATTTTGGCTGCTATTGCCTTTTATCACCTTTTAAGTTTACATATATTCCCCTATATTCTGCTTTAAGGGCTTTATATGGTTTTGCTGATTTTTACCAATATTGTGCAAACTCAAGTATATACTTTCGTTTAGAATAAAATTATGTATGACAACCACCCGAAGGGTTTGGTAGAACACAAGGTATTCAAACACAAACGTTCTCTGCTTTCACAGTCTTTGACACAACAGACAACATACCGTCTTTAATGCAACATACAACGTACCTAAGCAATGGAATCCCTCAACCTCAAGTTCCCATTAAAATCACTCAAACTAACACTCAAATGACATTCAACCTGCTTACTGAAACCAATATCAATTACATCTCAACCGTGTTTCCAAGGAATCTCCCCAAATTCACCGAAATTAAGTATCCTTCACCACCCACTACTACCAACAACCACCCTTCCAAGGTAAACAACACTCCACAGAACAGCTGTACATTTCACAACTACATTGTGAGAATTTCCACACCTCGGCAGAAAGCCGCGACTTTCAGCATATATCCTTGCTGAACGAAATTAAATGTGTGGCAATAAACCAAATTGTTATCATCGCAAAAACTATTTTTCCCTCTTTAAGACAAAGTGTGCAGGAACTTTAAGTGTCGAATTATATTCACCAACACAGTGTTTGTTGGCGCAAGGTAAACCCAAACTTGCCTAAGGATATAACATACGAACAGAGGAATTCTACATCCGCCCTCCAAGAGGCGATAAATCTTCTAATATAACAAGCATATCCATTACACATAAGAAGAGAGAGAGATTTACTCACTATGTAGTGAATGGCATTTAAAAAAGGGACTCAAAGGACGAGGAAGAATAATACTAAAACCCCATGTGTACTTAGAGCAATCATTTCCAAACAGAATCCCCTACAGTGGTTAAGGGATAGAAAAAATTCGTTTTCAGTGGAATTTCTTACCTTAAACTGTTTCTTATTCATTCTACTCCCTTGGCAAGGAGGAGATCCTTAATTTTTTTTTTTTGTCTCTTCTGTCCTCTTGCGTGTATGGTCCTCGGTAAGCAGCACAAAGCGATTTCATTAACTCTTCCACATCGTTGCATAAATATCCCGACACGTTAGTCTTTTTTTTTCAGGCTTCAAATGACAGCTCTTCGCTCACACATACAAGCAAATCATCAGAACAAAACAAAAACCGAAATAGAAAAGGAAACTTGAAATAGACAGCACACAATTCTTTGCCCGAAATTTCTTTTTCTTTCTTTTTCTCCCCCGTTTTTCTGCTGCAGGGGGGCTGGGTTACTTCGTGGTAACTATCCACACCGAATGTAGGTTACGAGACACACACACATACTATGACAACTCTTTATTCCTTCTTAATTGATAAATAACACCACCATACCACACAGTAGCGAACCACCAAATCTTAGACGATGATCAGTAGAAATGAGACGAAAAAAAGGTTACGTATACGCCATAGTGTGAGTTTTCACTTTAGACACACAAAAATTCTTTCCGACGACGGTCTTGAGAGGATAATAGGCGATGGGATCAAATTTAGTGAAAAAAAAATCAATATTTAGAGTATTTAGGGTTGCGGGTAAAATAATAGAAAAAAAATACGAATAGAGACCGACGACGAGAAACAGAAGAAGGGGCAGTACAAATGTGTGACACTTGGATTTTTTTGCTAATTATTTTCGTAGCCGTAGCCCAAAAATAGAAAGAAAGACAACAAAAGCCCGACCCTTCTGTTTTGGTTGCGGTTTTTTTGTTTTTCCTTACGAAGAGTCTTTATCCTTTTGAAGCTCACGAACACGACTTTTCACGAAAAGTTCTAACGACAAACTGAACTACGGTGAATGGTCTCTCTTCGATGAAAGTTGGCCGAGACCGTCGTCGTTGGAAAAAAAGTTTGTATATCGTCGTAGTACCGGTTAAATGTGATACAATGGAATGTGTACCATTTTTGCCGTTTCAACCACCCCCCTTAGTCACCGAACACCAAATAGTAGGGGTAGAATGAAAGTATATAACATTTTGACACTCGCAGACGCAGTTCAGAGACCTAGTTTCTCGACAGATTTGTAGATATCTGGGGAAATGTACAGCAGTCATGCGCGCTGGTTATTCGTATTGTTTTGGTTATTATATCGAAGATACTGCTTGGTTTGGGGGAGCGTTGTTTGTTTACATTTATCGAGCAACCACGTGGTGGCTGGGATATAGGTTGTACATATGTGGATACTGTTGTGCAAGTGAAGAGATAGAAAAAAAAGTACTAAATACAAAAAGATTTGTAAACGTACTTTTTAAGAATGACTCTCACTAGAAACTACGTTAGAGTTATAATTTACTATGGAATTAGGTTATTTCTTTACCTATCAGATTTTCACTTGAATATATTTTGCACTCCCATTGATTCACCACTTTAACCGTTCCAGCATTCTAACACATTTTTATACAAGTGATCTCTAACTCCATGAGTCCAACCAACCCCTCAGACAAATCAATAAATTGCAATTTTCTGTATCTTTTATCATCAGTTCATCTCACTGGGAAACGGGTCTAACAACTGGTTTGTCTATACTATCATTCTGACCACATTAACTTCTACTGATCTCCTGTTCTAATTGATCTTCGGCAGCACTCAAATTAATGCTTTACTACAGTTGGTTTGCCAACTTAATTGACCTATATAACACTCCAATTCATGATCTCCTAACATTACCCCTGTTTTCTTGGCGTTTGTAGGCAGTAAAGCGAAGTAAAGTAAACCACACTTAAAAAAAAACGATCCGCAGCTGCCAGATTTTCTATATTTCAAAATTTCCTATTTCCTTATAAAAAAACACCAGACCTACCGATATTTCTGACTTTCAATTAAAAAATAGACGCACGTAAATAAAAAAATTCCAAATCTTTATCTTTGCCAACTTGGATGAACGAAATAATTGAACTCGCAATCGAGTCTCGAAAAATTATCTACACTTGAATCCAGCTGCGGAACTTATTGGCAGTCATTGTAGTAGATTTACGTACAAAATCCTACATTACTTCACTTCGATGTGCCAAAAAACAGGGGTATTATCTCATTTTCAGCTGATCGTCTAATCCTTCAATTCAGTTTAATTCATAGTTCATTCACTATCTTCCAAATACGAGTATCAACAATCAAATCAGACTTACGAACTGATCTAGTCTAACTGAATTTAAATTTTTAAGGGTCTTCTAACACTCACTCGTTGTACCAGCTGACTTTATTGATCTTGACTTCCAATGCTGATCCTTTGTAGCTTGCCTAGCATCCCCCTGATTAATGGACAGCTCCAATCAAATTGATAACCCACCAGTTGTTCCTTGGAAGTGAACTTCTATCACAGTTCTTTGTTTGATCAGGCTTTCTATTCCACTTGAACCTCTTTACCAACTAGCCCTAGGAACATCAAAACCTCTACAATATAACAAGAGACTTTCTAAGCCAGTAGACTGAGTATCTGGATTCAAGGTGGAATATTTCAGAGATAAATTTTAAAAGTAGATGCCAGAGGAGACTCCAACGGCTTCAGCTAGCAAATCGGTAGAAGAGATGGAAAATGCGCGACAAGAGTATACCACGTCGAAAGTAAATCATGATGAGATTATGTTGCTAATATCTGGTATGACAGCATCAAAGTCGTCAAAACGTTTGTTTTTCACAACCATTGACATTCAGGTTGAGGGTTGAGCTTCTCAGTGATGATCTATCTTGTGATTTAATATATCTCTTGAACTTTTATTGCTTGAGCGATAGCTGGATTTCGTAAGAGTATCTGGTGCAGGTTCCACTTATCAGAAAGTGATACCAATACTGTACCTACCATATTTGGATAGGCTTTCCGTTCACCAGTAAATGTTGCAGTTAGATATAGTCGATTATTTCATCGGAATTGTTTACACGATAATTTTTGATTAAGTATTATTTGGCAACCACTAGGCTAAGGCTGAATGCATTGATCGTTGCTCTCCATTGCTGTTGTGCAGGTGATTGAGTGTAACTCTAATTCCTTCAGTAAAATTTCGAAATCCCACAGCTGAAAGTGGTCCTAGTGACAAAATACTGGTTTTAGGTTTCTGAGGTGAAATTGAATTACTTTTGATTTAAGATTGGTCCTTAAGCTTGATTCAGTTGCTAGCCGATCACCCTGACCCGATGAAACTTAAATTGAAGTCAGTGGAGGTTCTACGAGTGAAATCTGATGTACAACTGCTTATGACATGAGATCGTGTGATGGGTTAGTATTGCATTGAGTTGACTGAACTTTCTTGCCTTAAGAGTGTCAAAGTAAAATAAAAGTTTTCAAAGGAGAAAAGGATGGGAAAATATCGTTTATGGTCATTGGCCTTGTTTCTCAGCCATGAGTTTGTGCAATACTTTTCGACTTAAAGCACCCAGTGTCAGTTCGTCGCTGAGTTTGACCATGAAGAATGGCAGTTCGCTGAATTTTCGGCTACGTTGGTGTAACTGGTACTCTTCCTGCGAAATTTAATCAGTAAACACTTTTGTCTAGGAATGTAGGATTGTAGATTGTTGTAAGAGGTGGGATAAGGCCGCCTTATCAGTGCGGCCACATTGGATCTATTGTGATTTCCTCTGATCACAAAACTTACTCAGTATGCCTGATTTTGTGCTTAACCCTACTAGGTTTTGAGATTGCAGAAAGTTCTTCTGCTTCAAGGTAGAATTTACCTAAATTACAATGACATGTTCTGATTAGACAGTTACAGTGACATAAGATACTTATGATCTGACATAAGATACATTCATGTATCTGACATAATATACATTCATGAATATATCTTATGTACATACAGTGAGATAAGATACATTCTGCAGTTACTGTTTTGTGCTATTCCCACAGCCATGAGATGTTTTTTCACTCGACAGTGGCCTGCAAGGAAACTTGTGGCTATTCGAATCTGACTCCTAATTAATTGTAGGAGTTGTTTCGTTGTTTTCAGGGAAGTATTTGGCAGAAAGATCTAGGATTGTCTATTATATTCAGTTCCCATCTAGTTATGGTGCGCTTTTCTTTTTAGCCAATTTTTAATACAGCTTTTGTCGTACTCACTGGTAATCCACAGAATGGTCTTGGCATCATAAAGTTTAACGCAGCTCCTGTTCTAGCTACCAAGTCAGCCTTTTCATTTCTTTTTCAAATCTGCTGTGTTCTGGCACCCAAATGAGATGAACTATGTTTGTGCTGGCTAATGGTATGAGAAGTTGAAAGCAGTCCCATACTGGTACTAATTTAGATGCTATTTCATAAGCCTTAATTGCCAGTAAAGAAACCTTGCTATCTGACAGAAAAATTAAAAGTAGTTATTTTTGGTTATAGATCTATTTATATTTTCTCTGATGCAAAGTTCTATAGCGAATACTTCGGCTTGGAATACGGAGTTACTTTTCTTCATAGACGAGTGAATGAACTTTTTCATAACAACGTCGTGCACCCCAGCCCGAACTCACTTATCTGTCTTGGATCCGTCTGTGTAATTTACATGTTACATGTGTACCATTAGTTAGAGTTATATGCAGGTTTGCTCTGTTCCAAGTTATTGCAATTTGGGAATGTATCCTCATATTAAATTCTTTCATTTCTTCTTTTCGAATACAGTGCAAAGGAAGGTAGTAGTTACAGGCTTGATAAAACTTGTTGTGGTGGTAAGAACTCAGTTTGCTTCGACTTTTCCTGTGTGATAAAAACTATGATCACTTTTGTAAATAAGTCCCTTATTGTTGATCTCTCGCAAGCTTCTGACAAACATCCGGGAGTATTGTTGTCACGAAAAGATTCTCAAATCGCCGTTCGGATTCGACACTAAACTGCAGGTTCCTTCTATTCGTGTGATAAATATAATGCACACAACATGAGTGGTTGCGAGAAGTTAGGCCCTGGCACTTAAAGAGCTGTTGCGCCAAATATTTATTTATTTATTTATTGTTGATCTGCGAAAAATATCTGAAGTACACAGTAGAAAAACAACTAAATATCATTTGAAATGAAAAGGCGAAGCCAATGTACTTGCGTGGTCTTCAAATCCAATCCCGGGACAAAGTCTTAACCAAAGAATTGCGTATATGTAAGTCCCGTATTCCACTAACATAATTTATGAAATATCTTACATTTATAAAAAGGTTTTTTTCCTGTAAGGCGTACTGTATATACTTACATGAACTATGTCTACTGTCAAGACCGTGCGTTATTGCGCAGTTTGTAGCCGTTTCCTCCAAATGTACCTTCAAATGTGGGACACAAATGTTACACTTATTTCATTCCGCTATATACTTGTCTAGTGACAAGGCCCCCCTTATCACAACGGTAGTGCTGAGGTGCTTTGTCTTCTTTAACCCTTAACGTAAACAAGAACGCAATACTCTCTTTTCCGGTCTAAAAAACTCTCTTCTAAATGGTTTTCTCTTCTAAAATGACTTCCAAATCGAAGAGACTGCCTACCAATTCACTGGGAAATTCATTTTCATCGTTTTATTGATTTTCACTGCGAAACGACTGCAGGAAAAGGACATTCAAGTTGAATGACACCAGTGGGAATGGATTGCTGTATGTATCAGGACTGAACTTTTCTACAGAATCCTCTTCCTGGCTGTGGGTGTATATATGTGTGTTGGAATTTTTAGGTCAGTTATGCGAAACGCAATTTAACCCTTCTGTGAGTATTAAATAGTAAGTCTGTCATAATAAAGGCATGCAATATTTCTATGGATATGGAAAATTCCATAAATGGGTTCGCCATTATCGTATATATTCTAAAGGAAAGGGGATGATTTTGTACACTTAAGCTTAGACTTAACAGCACTTGAAGGTTCTTTTGATCAATCAGAGCTACTTCCTCCGCCGAATGGTTTAACATCTGAAATCCGATATGCTCTGTAAGGTGAGAATACACCCAAACTCTTGGGAAGAAAAAATATTTCAAAATCGTTTTAAAGAATGGCATGAAAACTTCTTTGTGTTTAATTAAGCAGTCGTCTCGAACCGTTTGGCATTTGGGTTCCGGCTCTGGCTTTTGATTAGGGTTGACAATCATATCTGAGTTGACTTTTGGAGAAGATACCCTGATAAGTACTCGTAATGGCTCACTATTTCAATGAGAACCCTTACAGATAATAAGTTGAAAACAAGTCGACCGACATTTTAAACGCTCTGACTATTGATAATATTGTGCAAAATAGAACTGTCTTCTCTTACTCTTCACCAGTATTAATCTTCATTTCAACAAATTTGGTCCTCTTTAAAGTTATAGTATGATTAAATGTGTGGGAAAGAGGTTTGGGATTATTGGAACTTGGCGTTCGTGCTAAAATATCCTGGTAACGTGTGTATGTATACGTTAAAACTTGAGAATTTAAAATGTTAATTTTGCGAGATGCTTTCTTAATATGTTTACACAATTTAGCACGAAAATGTTCTGTGGTTTGTTCAAAAAAAATTTGCTTAAGGCGTATAGCATTTAGTTCCAGGCTTAAACTTCGTGCAAAAGCATGTTGTACTGTATATGATAACGAATCAAAGGTGTCAACGCTGCAAGTTAATAGAGCCGTCAATTTAGGCATCCTGTTGAATGAACGATAGGATACACAAATAGCCAAAACTGCAGGTTATAGTCACAGAGCATTGGAAAATTGGAAGGGAGATACTAGACGTGATATGCCAGAATGAGTAAGGGCTCTGCAACTTTTTTAAGACCGCCTGGTTTTGCTTAGTCCCTTGAAAAGATCAAAGTGCTTCCTCATATAAATATCGCTGGATCAGTCAGATTGTTACCTACAATATATTCACAGAGAAAATAATAAATAAATCTTATCGGTCGGTATTTCAAGTAAAAAATACAGCACAATAAAGGCTAACGATAAAGGATAACGATAGCTCACTCCATTCTCTGACGTAAAAACGCAGCGTTAGAACGTGGCGTTTTATGAAAACACAGACCTGTATTCCAAAAACCACTTACTAGTTGAGTGTTTTCGATTGAGACAAATAAAATAATTTTTTAATTGCAAATTCATTACCTAATATGGTCAAAATTGATATTTTAATATCATAGATAGCGTGGTACCATCTACGGATAAAGAAAAATGTTGGACGTCAAGAAAGCAGAGTTGGTGAATTTGGATATATTTAGTCGTATCTATGGATCGAAAAAAGAGTTTGCCTTGTTGTATGGTATCATAGAACCTATTAGATGAGTCCCTTACAGGAAGAAGGGTGAAATACTTGGATTGCAGCTTGCACAAGTGGTATTTCAAAAATAATAAATATTCGCGTTATATTTTTCGCAGGAAAGGAAAAGACCTAAAAAAATGTGCCATATCTGAAATGCAATTTTTATTTTGTTTTTCGAGAATCTTCTCATGACAACAATATTCTCAGATGTTTGTCAGACGTTCGTGACAGGTGGGACCGTGAAACAACTTTTTGGTTTTTTCAGGGATTCGCACATTGAAGCTCACGAGCAGTGGTCTGACACACTAACCACTGTGCCACGGCACCCACAGAGTGCTATTTTAAGAGAGCTATATCTGGCCTACCATATGAAACTGAGGACGAAAATTTCAGTATAGGAGGACGAGGCTGTCACTCTATTGCACAGAATAAGCTGCCTAATAGTGGAATCAGGCAGAGATGAGAGGTGTACTGCAGACAGTAAACAGCACATCAGTGGCGGTGAGCGCTCAAATACATAGTTGGTAGCTCCTAGATGTGTTAACTTCGGGTATCATCTATAGAAAGTAGATACATACATACATACATACATTTTCAATGGCCCGCTAATATTTCATGAAGGTCGCCGGGGTAGGATGCTCAGGTGGACCCTACATCTTTCCCGATCGTCCGCCATTGACTCCAATTCATCAGGACGAATCCCTAGACGGCTCCAGGAAAGATGTCGGGCTTGGTCCAACCATCTATTTCTAGGCCTTCCACGGAGTCGCCTACCTGATGGCACGGCAACCCCATAGCACGTCTTGGAAGCCGGTCTGGGGGCATACACACTACGTGACCAAACCATCGTAGCATAGATCGTTCCGTTCGGAGAAGTAGATGCTCAACATTGAGCGCCTCGTGTACTCTGGTGTTGCGCACTTGATCCCTATGAGTTATTCTAGCAACACCGTGAAGGAACCTCATTCGCCAGCTTGTATCCGCGATCTTATTCTTTCGGTCACTACCTAAATGTCATGACCATAGGTGGTGGATCTTCTTGAAAAATATACATACAGACTAATAGAAGTGATAGAAGTGGTAACAAGCTTCTTTTTTTTTTTTCATTCATTTTCAATGGCCCGCTAATCCTTCATGAGGGTCGCGGGGGTAGGATGCTCAGGTGGACTCTCCATCCTTCTCGATCCTCTGCCATTGACTCCAATTCATCAGAAGGAATCCCTAAGCGGCTCCAGGAGAGATGTCGGACTTGATCCAACCATCTATTTCTAGGCCTACCTGATGGTACGGCAATCATGGCATTGTCTTGGAAGCCGGTCTGAGGGCATACACACTACTTGACCGTTCGGAGAAGTAGCTGCTCAACATTGATCGCTTCGCGTACTCTGGTATTGCGCACTCGATCCCTACGGGTTATTCCAGCAACACCGCGAAGGAACCTCATTTCGGCAGCTTGTATCCGCGATCTTATTCATTCGGTCACTACCCAAATTTCATGACCATAGGTGGTGGATCTTCTTGAAAAATATACATACAGACTAATAGAAGTGATAGAAGTGGTAACAAGCTTTTTTTTTTTCATTCATTTTCAATGGCCCGCTAATCCTTCATGAGGGTCGCGGGGGTAGGATGCTCAGGTGGACTCTCCATCCTTCTCGATCCTCCGCCATTGACTCCAATTCATCAGAAGGAATCCCTAAGCGGCTCCAGGAGAGATGTCGGACTTGGTCCAACCATCTATTTCTAGGCCTTCCGCGAAGTCGCCTACCTGATGGCACGGCATTGTATCAAGCTTTGACAATTTAATTTGAGAACTTCGGATACCAATACAAGTTGGAAAACCAAAGGATTAGTCTGAAAGTGTTCTACGAAATACTAACTAGATACGAAATAGCTGGCTCGCCGTAGCTGCTGAGAGAATCAAAGCTACCAGCTGCTGTTGCTGCTGCTACTCCCCAACAGGTCCAGGCCGAGTTTTTTTTTTTTTATAATTTGCGCGCACTCAAAGGGTTATGGATACCTTTTAACATGATTACACACAGGGCGGATGTTGGAAAGGATAGAAACAGAGAGAGAGAGGAAAATTTGTTTGGTGTAGTTGAAGCTCAGTTGCTTATACATAAGAGACACTCCGGGGGTGGCGTCCAGATAACTAGGGAGATTTTTTGTTATTTTTTATATTTGGTTCTGATTCACAGTACTTTTTCCCGATAACCGATGTTAAGGGTAAATCACCATTAATAGAGCGAACAATTTTTCCCGCCGATTGAGCAAGTTACTGCCAGTGTTATGCCTTCGCAGTAGTGTTCACACAAGCTTTCGCAAATGATCGGACTGACTTTATATATTTCATGAGAAATAAATAAATACTTGATGATACGACGTTACCATTACACCAGTTGCTTCGATTTGAAGGACGATGAGTGCGGTGCACTTAGTCTACCCCAACGCTCTCCCGAATCCAAGGTATAGGGCGACCGGTGTCCAAGCCTCCTGATTTCATTAGAGACCTTAGAAATAACAAGCTCAAGGTGGCTCTAGTAGAATGTTTAACACAATACTGGGAGAATGGTGAACTAGTACCATTTATAGGCAACAAAACAATTCATTTCAATTATGATTTATGTTATCGCTTTAAATGTCATAACTATAAAATAATAAAACTAATTGACAACACTTACTCCTGCGAAAAGTACGAAGAAGCCTATACAAAAATAATGTAACACAACTAAAGTAAAAGATGAACATAACTTTTTTTGTAGATGCTCTGATACTAATTTTCTTACAATACATCTTGGAAACATGAAAAATCCGTAAAATTCAATAAATATTTGGATGGAGGTTGGTGTTGGGAACTATCAACGATACATTGATGTATCCAAAGTTTACCTTTCCTTAAAAGAACCACTATCAAGTTCCTTGCCAGATTTTCATGCGACAGCTGGATGCGATTATAATCCAGCATTTTTCAGAAAAGGAAAATTAAAGCCGTGCAAACTACCTGAAAATTGTTAAGAATATCAAACAGCATTCGCTAAACTAGGAGAAACCGATTTTGTTTCTAGCGGCCTAGTTTGTTCGAAGCGGCCTTTAGAGATTGAAATCTTTGTGTGCTACATGTATAACATCAGAAATACAGAAACGATAGACGACGCAGGATTCGAAACATTTAATAACACACATAAGGTAAAGGATCTCAAAAGTCATTTGTCGTTAAACTCAAAAGTTTCGATGCTTTGAGTTTGCCACCCTGTCGATGTGAACTACGACAATAACTCTTCACGCCCAATAACGTAACTATTGCAGTGACGAAGAATCAAATGATGAGGGAAATCTTTCAGTGATGGAGATTGACGAAAAGTTGAGTTTGTTAATTATTACTAGAAAAAATATTTTAATTTTATAGTTTAATTACGATTGCATTAGCAGAAGATTAAAACTGCTGCAATTTGAACAAGCGAATTTATTTTAATTTATTCGTACTTTTCAATAAATTCATCTCATGTTTACGTATAGTTTAAAGTGAGTAATGCAATGTGTTTTGACTTAAAGTAAAGACTTTTCTTTCCGATTGCAGATTTTGCAATTGATTGGACTTTCTGAAAATAAAAACAACAAAATATCCCTCTTAGGCTACTTTAGGTGTAGAAACATCATGAACAGAAAAAGTATTTGGTTCATTTCGAAAAGGTTGATTTTAGAACAACAATTCCTTATACGAACCATTGAAAAGGCCCCTCACGCACAATGCGCTTTGAAGTGCTCTAGCAAGGTGTTGCGACCGGAATTTTGCTCTGGCATTTCAGTTCTAGATTCACCAATATATAATAGATGATATACCAAAATTTGAGTTTGGATGAACTAACTTAAAAACTGGAGTTTCTGTATCATGTTTCGTGAGCTCTGCCAGGGGTTTGCGACCACCCAATCGCTCTGGCAATTTCACTACACAATATGATTTTTAATTGCGATTCATCAAGCAAAGATCAAGTTTTTTTTAAAACTTTGAGGTCCTGTAGCCCCTAAAGCGCCCGACCTAGGTACGCCACATCTGTCCGACCACAACAACCAAAAACTAAGCAAAATGTTGACGACAAAATAATCATAACCAAATTTCACAAATGCTCCGTCTATAGAGAAGAGAAGTGGGCTTAGCGGGCATCCCTATTTTCTCCCATTTCTGACCTTAACCAGTTAGATAATCTGCTACCGCCCCAAACAGCTGTTCGGTTTTCCTCATAGAGGCTGCGAATTACCTTGAGTATTTTGGTAGACAGTCCTAAATTGCTTAGTTTGTAGAATGAAGCTGAAGCCAAATACAGCCTTGAAATCAACAAATAACGCGTATAATTTGTTTCCCTTGTCCAGATAAGACCTTATTATACTTGTTAGAGTAAAAATATTATCGACTGCTGCCTCTTTCGAAAGCCAGCTTGGAATTGGCTGAGAAAGCTCTGGCTCGAAATCCATTGGGAAAGAAGGTCTAAAATGATTCCTGTGAATATTTTCATAGTTACGCTAAATAATTCTCAGACGCTCTAGGACATTCGGAAGATGTCCTATTGCCTAACTAAGAGCAATAACATTTCAGACATGTCACTACCAGGAAGGGACGTTTACTTGATTAAACATTTTTAGGGCTTCTTTCTACCTTAAGGTTTATAGGTACGAAGTCTAAATTATGTACACACCTAACAGTGGAAGAAGTACTAAGCCCAACCGTCTTTCATCGTTAGAGCTAATACAGATCTGAAAGCTTTTACTAGCAGTAATTGGTAAAGGTACTAAATAAGGCAAAATGCTTCAACAAATCCAAAAGTGTTGTCGAAGACAGCGGATATATCTAAGAATATTGACGTATCTGGGGATCAAGAAACAAAAACTAAACTGAAATCGAGATTCACCCAACCAGAATATCTTACTAATTTAGTCTCGACAGCAACAAAGACATGGGTTCATATGGCCCTAATTATTGCGATGGAGAACAAGGCGAAGAAGGGATACAGTCCTTAGGTTGCGAGGACTAATGTTCAGGTTCAGATCGTTTGCAGTGGAGCTGGGAGATTGATCGTACCGGGTAACAGCTGGTACACAAGGAGTATGTCAGTAACCTTAGACCAGCGCTTAATGAGGATAGTGTTGGCTCTATTGATAATATGATCGAAATTTGGGGGTGGCGAGTTGGAACGTTGGAAACATGACCGGTCGAAGTTTCGAGCTGGAGGAGATAATAAATAGAAGATCGGTGGATATCTTGTGTGTCCAAGAGATGAAATGGGAAAACATCGGAAATCGGGCGCGTTTCTTGGACGTTAGAGCAAAAGTATTCATTGAAGGAGATTCCCCGGCAGTTGGTGGGGTCTTTTAATACTCCTTTCTTAAACAAAGGAAATATTATATTTTTCATAAAACTTTCCGGAACTTCACCTGTATTATAAATGTAATTATACGCCTCTCTAAGTTCTTTATAACTCGTTCAGTGGCGTTTTTGAAGAATTCATATGGCATCCGATCTTCTCCAGGGGCTTTAATATCGGCTTATGACATTTTGACTTATGACAGAGATTGTTCGATCCTCTTGCCTTATGTTAAATGCGGTCGAGATAGTTTTATAGACCTTGAGCCTAGGTAAACTGAGGCCACAAAATTGTCCATTATTTTTCTAACAATCAATGTTGACTTTTTAATCACCCAGACCATCCTCACTACAGTTATATAGGATTTCTCTGCCATGCTACTCTCTACATATACAGTGTATTCTAACGCCCACTACGCACCGTGTTTTTCTACACAGTAAAGTGCTATAATGAAGTGCTGTAGATTGAAAACACCTGTTCATATCAAAAATAAATTATGTGTTATAAGTCTTTCATAGCTTCATAGAAATATATATTTATTTAAAAAAAAAAATATGCCAGAGAATTTTCTATATTCATTCTCTTTTGCTAACAACAACCAATGGCATTAACCATAAACAAAAAAATAAATAAGAAAACACATTGATTGCAACATTCTATTTCCACTAAAACGACAAATACCTACGTATTTGCGATTACTTTTCCTATCTAATCTGTGTTGTCCAAGACCCTAAATAGCATTCTCATTACAGCCAAAAAGTTGACAGCAATTATTTTCATTGTCTACTTTACACGACGCTAGGAAGGGAGGTATGTTTCACAACTTCACTCTATTAGAAAAAACTTATAAGAAAGTTCTTATAGACATATTACGGAAAAATATCTCACAGTCTTGACACAAGGTTGAGTATCCGAAACTTTTTAATGATTTCTTTCCCACAGTCGTCGGCTAGATTTATGTTTGCACTTCAAAATTGGTGTCTTATTTGCCATCTTACTTACTAATATTTTACTTAGGGGAATTCCAAATTAAACAATTTTTCTATTTTTCTTATTCAGAATCAATTAATGAAATTGACGCCCCAACACCCCACAAACATGCTCCGAAAGTAAACAAAACCGAAATAACCGGTGAATGACTATAGATATTCATATAAAGTGGTGTAGACACTCAAAGCTATCGAAAATGAAAGTTTTACCTCTTAGTTTATCGAGTGACTATCTGTGAGTCTGACGGGTTTCTTTTTTTTTTTTAGATCAGTCTTGCGAACTACACAATTGGTGTGGTGGAAATGTGCTTTCGCGCTGCCAAGTCGTAGTGCATTGTCGCGAGGGCAGTTGGGTTTATGTCATAAAGCCGATTATTTATTATTATCTGTCGATAATATATATTAGAAAAATGTTCAAAACATAGATAAGATATATATTTCCAAATTATCAGCACACCTGCCACCGTTTGAATTCAATCAAAATCGCAAAACAGTCTGGAGTTGATTGCCGACGCCCTAAGTTGGTAAAAAGTTATTCGTGCGCGGAGATAGTTTGCGAATTATAGTTGAAATTGAAATCGATGATTTAAAAAGAAGTTTGTGAAAATAAAAATGGAAAATAACCCAAAAATAAGACGGCGAATCATTACGCCAACGAGTGATCCTCCTCACAATACAGATCCATTGCTGGCGCATTCTTCTCCATACGATGAGGTAAATACATAGTGATGGACTTTGACTTCGGTGCATAAAATGAAGTATTTGTCATATCACTTCGTGACCGCTAGATAACATCAAAGAGATTATAGTGTATGAAAGTCAGTTTTTTTTTATTAATATTATTAAAGCTGACACAATTTATATTACCGGGAGAAATTAAGCATTTAGTGCTATCGTTAGGTGTGATATACATACGTGACCTCATTGGCTTCGACGCCCGGCATAGTTTATTATCAGTGCGCGGGATCATCTTATGGCAATGAAATATTAATTAGATAGCTTTTAGTAAAGTTATAAAAAACCAGGAAAGTTTAATTTAGGACAAGATAATTTTGTTCCGCTCTATAGATATTCATACATACTTATCTCTATAATCCTTCTTAAAAGTGAAGTTTTTTTTAAATATTTTTTTTTATTTATGTTAGATTTACGACGACATTGGTAAATGCTAAATGCTTCAATTTAGATGAACATAAAATCACTTATGTGCTAAATAATTGTGATTTGGTAATCAGCGGAATGTTTTTTTTTATTTGGTTGGTATTATTATAGTTATAAATAGTACTGCGTTATAAGTAACTCCATGAAACATATTTAAAATATTGGCTTGTAAAATATTTTGAACTATTGCTGGATCTATGCACAATGTTGGCTTTTTTTTTAAAGCACCATCAAAGCCATATTCCGTTGGTGTGTCGGACTTCCTCCGACTAAACCCCTTTCCAACTTCAAGCAATCTGTCCCTGGGACTGCTTCTTGCATTACATCAGTATGCAGAACCACTTTTCTTAGCCTCTATGGTGTACCAACCTTTTTTGATCATAACAGTGTTATGTCTTGTTCTCTCTTCCTTATCTTCAACACGTCTGCCATGTAGGAGCGTACTTATGGCTCCAGTTTTCTTCTCTTAGCCTTCGTCTTTAATCGAGTTACCATACTGGCATGCTCGGCTTCCTTTTTTTTTCTAATCCTGTGCTGGTATTTGTTAAAGAAACTGAGCCCGTTAGGTAATTATGTGAGGAAGAAATTTATTACCGCGTACTTTCGCTCTATAAAATCCGCGATGTTTCCGATTAGTCTTGCAGTTCGTACATGCCTAACTTATCTGCTCCAATGTTTTTACCAATGACATACTTATATAGGAACATCCAACAAGCGGTGTCATTTTAAATCAATAGAAATACGCAACATTTTTATGAAAAGCGGTTACATTTTTATTTTAACCGAAAGTACAAACTTTAAGGTTAGTAACGAAATACAATATCTTCCAAATGTCTGCCTCAGCTCTGTCTACAAATAGCCATTCTTTTTATGAAATTTGTATCACGTTTTCGCATAATTGCGGCTGTATTTCGCAAACAACAGTTCTGATATTTTCTTTTGCTGCATGAATCATTGGCTTAGACTTTATCTTTAACATATCCCCAAAGGAAAAAGTCGAATGGAGTTAAATGGCACAATCTCAGCGCTAAATTGAAGTCTCTATTTCGAGAATAAGTAATTTCTAGCTGTGTGGCATGAGCGCCACCTTGCGATAAATAAACGTCGTCCACATCCATAGCATACATTTCAGGTAAGAAAAAGTCAATCAACATCGTTTGGTAACACGAGACATTCACATTCACACCACCAGCCAAAAAACCGCACCAAACTGTCAGTCGTTGTGGATAAAGAGGTTATTCCACTGTTCCTCTTGAGTTTTCGGAGCCCCAAATGCGGCAGTTTTATTTGTGTATGCATCCAGACAAATGGAATTGCACCCAATCAGCGAAAGTACGGCAATGTGCCTGGTCTGTTGACTTCAGTTCTTATGTCAACTGGACCTTATAAGCGTGTAGGCCAAGATCTGTATGCAAAATGCGGTGCAAAGTGGTTGCGGATAGACTCAATTCCTATGATCGTCTCGAAATAGACACACCTGGGTTTCAATCACACTCTCAGCTACGGCGGCGATATTTTCAGCTGACCTTGCCGGACGAGCATGAGTTGATGTGTTCATATCACTAACCTGTCCGAGAAGTTCAAATTTATCAATCAAATTCACTTCAGCTATGCTAGAAGGCGCTTGAAGATGACCAAAAGTAGTACGAACTTTATGAAACGTTTCCGCGATATCAATAAATTTGGCTAATACTAACCATTGATCGAAGGCCCTTTTAGCAGGTAATCAATCAGCAAAACACCATCGCTGTTCCAAAAAACAGTCGCCACAAGCTTTAAAGCCAACTTTTCCACCTTGGATTTTTCCGGCGGCCTCTCGTCTTTTCCAATCCACTGCATAGACCCTTGTTTGGACTCCGGATCGTATTGGCAAACCCAAGTCTCATCTACAGTGACGATTCGGTTGCAAATTTCGTCGAGATTGTCCTTGGCTAACTCCAAAAATCCTTTGCAGTACTCGAGTTATCGTTGCTTGTCGAACGGCATGAGCATTTTCGGTAACCTGCGCGTAGAAATTTTATTCATGTTTAAATGCTCATGGAAATACCCGACACCCGTCGATGAAGCTAGTAAGGCAGTCAAATACTCAAAAAAAAAAAACGAAAGCGGTTGGGCCAGATGATTTACCCTCTGAGTTCTGGAAAATGATGGGAGACATCGGGTTCAGATGGCTCAGAATTCTCATCTCCAAGTTTATGAGAGGTGATCCAATGCCAATTCAGTCCAATTTTTTTGATCCAATGCCGAATCAATGGAGAGAAAGTTACCTTCTCCCTATATACAAAGGGAAGGGTGATACGCGAACTGTGATAATTACCATTCGATCAAGTTATTGTCACACACCATGAAGATCGATGAGCGGATATTTTGCGGCCGACTGCGAAATTAATCAGCGAGGGTTTGTCACCGGTAAATTAACCACAGATGCAATCCAAAGTAAAAGGATCATAATGGAAACACTTTGCGATTCCTTAAAGGATTTGCATATTGTATTGGCTGACTTTGAAAAGGCAATCGACAGACAACCACGAGATCTGATATGGGTGGCGCTAAGACATCGGGGGTTCCAGAAACCTACATACTTATATGTAGATGATCATGGACATGTACGAAAGAGCAAAGACAAGAGTAAGATACCCCGCTGGCGTAGCCGAAGAGTTTCCTATTAAAGTCGGGGTGCACCAGTGAAGCGTCTTAAAGGAGCCACGGATGAACATTGGTCTTAAATGTCTGTAGGTCTGGGAGAGCATTCTGCAAACGTGCTGTGCAGCTCATAAAAGAATCCCTATACCATATTTCACGGTGCATTCGAAGATAAGTTTAAAAGTAAACTGATGAGCATTCTAGGCATGACGAGTATTGCGGTTAAAACAAAGAAAAGGAGGAATGCTATTGACTATTCTATTTGGGCGTTTTCGGTGAAAGCATCGATAAAACGGCAGTGTTCGAGCATGTTCGAGCGAAACAAAATATATCGCAATGCTTGTGTCTCTACATGTAGCTTTATATCGCGATTTTGTATCCTATCTACCAAGTGCAATATGGTTTTTGGTGCAGCTGACCAGATGAGAGCGTTATACTCTAACTTAGGGCGAATGTATGACTTATAAATTGAAGCTAGATCAGGTATGGTGAAATAGTTCTTACACCGCTTTAAGAAACCTAAACATTTCCCGGCATTCTTGGCGATTTCGAATGTATGGTTATTTCAACAGAGTTTGTTGTTAGCCGAGCATACCGAGCATGGAAAGTTTTTCGGTTTCAACGAATCAAGTGCCATTCATAGATAACAGCTGATGATTAGGGTATCGCTTTAATGACAGAAGACAGCATTGAGTGTGTTTATTTATTTCAATCTACGATTTACATGAATCCACAGGCTAAGAATAATAATTATAATATATAAAAAATGTACATTTGAGTTCCATTAAAAGTTAACACTAAATGCGTCTTAAAAGTATTTCCTGGCATACAAATATCTAAATTATCATACACCGAATTAAATAAATTTTAACATAATGTAATAGGCTCACGGGTGCAGTATAAGGTATGGGGACGGGCTTCAAACAGTAGTGGTCCCGCTCTAAGTATTCTTTGCAGATTTTCGCAATCTAGCGAAGGACAAAGTAAGTCCATAACGAACATGACGCCATACACTTTCCGCCTTAGTTCAAAATATTGCATTCCGAGCAACAATCATGTTTATATATAAGAAACCCTGATGTTGGAGTTAAGGAAAAAATTACGCAGCGCAAAACAAAGAAAGTTTATTTTTGACTCTTTCAATTCTGGTAATCTTATAAATACTATAAAAGCAAAGACGATTTTCCTTGTGAACACGGTTCTCCAAAACTGCTAGACGTAGGTACTTGAAATTTTGCACAGTTATTCCTTATTTTGCGTAGATGCGAGATAAGAAGGGATTTTCCAGAATTCAATGTATAAGTGGCTTAAAGGTGGTTGAGATCGAATTGTCCGTCACTAAAAATTGATTACACAGCCCTAGCTCATCGAATTAAAACAATAAAAAATAGGTTAATATAGTAAATTCGCCGCTGATTCATTTAAGGTATAAATCATCCTTCCGCATTATCCCGCAGCTGAGCAATGCTAAAAACAATTACTCACAATTTTCCTTGGGTGAAGTCCACTGCCAGCATTCATGCAACAGTGGCTATCGTTGCAATAGTGTGTGTGTGATTATATGGGCGCGCTATTACAAGATTATGTTTTGAACTTTAGTGTGTGATCTCTTCCAGAGTAAAAATTGAAAAAAAAATCGTTATCAGTGCCAAATATAAGACATTTAAAATTTTATTAATTAGGATATGCATGTGCTATCAAAACTTTGTGCAATTAAGAGATTTGGCAATATGTACATATATATGCATGTACAGATATAGAAACATTTGTTGATCGTTCGATTTGTCCACATTTCAGAATGTTTTAATAGATTTAAAATAAATTATTGACAGGGTGGCGTAGGCAGTATATTGCAGGTTGAATACTCATACTTTTACTCATACTAGTCTGTTTTCGTACTTCTTAGACCAAAGATAGAAAAAGTTAAAATGTTTAAGATTAGGAGACAAATTACAGAAGAACAATAATACGGAAACGTATTAAACCGCAAAAGTGGAGCACCTTTGAGAACTAATTCGAAATGCATTAAAAATGTCAAAGTTGATTCGACAAGTATAGTTTTTTATAGAAAAAGATTAACGCTACTTAGATCTGTCAAATTCGATTTCTTTGTGCTCTGTGAAAAATCTCTATTTTCTTTATTTTCATCACATTTTAAATTGGCTAATTATCATTTTGCTAAACCTAAGTGAGCCTATAAACTGCAAAACATCGAGTACAAGTGAGTTATAGAGTTTTAAGACCGAATAGCCCTGAATAAAATTGTAGAAACTAAGTCAGTAGTTCATAACCTCAACTTTATGAGCCTATATATATTTTGCCCATGAATCGAGAAAAACGAAAGCTTGACCAAACCTCTCCAGAAGTCTCCAATACAGTGAAGAAAACTTTAAAACAGAATACCATGTCGAATCTGCCAAATGAGAAGGATAGTATCTCTTATTCGAAATTGGAAGAACTTCTTGGAAGCATTTTGGATAAAAAGCGTAACCAGGGAGGACATTGAAAGGCTTCGGGAAGATACAAGACAGTTGATTGTAAAAAATGAAGAGCTGTCGGCCAGGGTCATTCACTTGGAGAGTCGCTGCGAATTGTTGGAGAACAAAATCGAGTCTATGGAGCTGAGGGGTCTTGAGAGAAATTTGGTTGTACGCATGCAAAGCTTAGAAGGGGTTGACGATACCGAAAAAATTAAGGGGATTTGCATTAAACTTCTGAATAACTCCTCTGACGTCAGAGTGGAACAGGTGCGACAATTGCCTTCGTCATCAAGAGCAGGCGGAATGACTAGTTATGTTGTTGAGCTTAATTCCAAGCAATGTAGTCAATGCGCTCAAATCTGCGAAGTCTCTGAAAGGCACTGGAATAGTTATTCAAAAAGATCTACCCCTGTCCATGCGAAGAAAGCGGGGTAAGCTGTTGCATATTCGGCGAATCATAAAACAGAACGCTAGAGGCGCGAGGGTTGGTGTAAGTGACGATCGGCTGTATTTTGGTGGTAACATCTTTACATGGAGTCCTGAAGTTGGATTAAAATGTGGCGAGTTGGATGGATACCGTATTCTGAACGATTTGTTGACGGCAGAACGAGTTGTTTTGAAATTTGAGAGGGATGTTGACAACGCAGATTTATTTATTGCTACAAGTCCATTTGGTAATGTCACTAATGTCATCGGTGGTATCAAAGGAAACCTCAATAACAACAACGAAGCTGGCAGCAGTGCGGACATCGGCCAGCCTGAAAGTATGCAAGCTAATCATTCAAGTAATCAAAACTAGGAAATAGCCGTCTGCCATGTTTGTAAAAGTAGTTCGTTAAGTTTAAATTTATGTAAATATAATATTTTAGCGTATAATGTATTTGGTTTAAATAGTAAGGATTTGTTCCCAGAGTTTTTTAATTTTGTAAATGAAATGGATTTTGTGTTTCTTTTTGAAACTTTTGTAATAGAGGAAGATTATCATAAATTTGAGGAAAAGTTTATAAATTATAACTTCGTATGGGTACCGGCGATTAAAATCAATCGACATGGACGTGCATCAGGAGGTTGTTATTTTGGAATAAAGAAAACGGTCACCGTCGACCTTAAATGCGAATTCAAAGTTGCCGAAAATGGAATAACATATGTTGAATTGGAAATTTTATCACAGCGATTATTAATTATTCCAACTTATCTTAATTGCAATGGTGACAAATGGCAGAGGGAGTTCAACCGACTAGAAGTAATAACTTGCTGGTAATTGGCGATATGAATGGTAGAATTGGGAATTTAAGCGGTGCAGACATTGGTGTTAGAGGAATCCAACGGAAGTCAAAAGATGCGGTTGTTAACACGTGCGGAAGGAAAATTCTGGACCTGATGGATTCAATGGGACTTGCAGTATATAATGGATGCAGTAAATCTGATTCAAATGGGAAATATACCTATATTAAAGCGAACTGTGCAACTATAATAGATTATTGCTTCGCCGGAGGAGACTGGCGCTCTTTTATAACGGACTTCGAAGTTAGGGCTCTTCCATTCTCCGATCACTTCCCTATCATTGTCACGATAGGTCTAGAAAAGATCGGGGCGGATCACATACGAGATTTGAAACTTCTTCCGCAACTCGTCTGGAAAGAGGAGACAGCGATCCTATACAGAAATAATCTCAACAGTCGCCTTTGTGAACAGAGTACCAACGCTGAATTAAATATGGACAGTCTGGAAGAAATGATTAAATCATCCATTCCGAGGCAAAGTCAAGTCGGCAATACTTATCGAAAACATGTTAATAACAATAAGAAACCCTGGTTCGATGGAGATTGCTTAAAATTGAGGAAGCGCACATTCGCTTTTCTTCGATTGTTCAGGAAATACAACGAAGAGTTATTCAAGAAGCTATACTTCAGAGTCAGATCCCACTATAAGTGTCTATGCAAACTTAAAAAGTCGCAATATTTTGAAAATGAGGCTAGTAAACTTGCAAACTGCAGAAACTCAGCAGTTTTCTGGAAATCAGCGAGAAAACTCAACGGTATCTCTCCAAAAATCAGCAATAAGCTCACTGTTCAGGTCTTAAAAAGTCACTTCGAAAATCTTCTTAATCCACCTAATCACGCTAGTCCTATCCAGTATGCGAAGCCACTTTATTTCAATGAAACATTAGATGCTACAATTTCGAATGAAGAAGTAAAAGAAGCCCTAATTCGATTCAAAGATTCCAAAGCACCTGGCTACGATAGAATACCAGCAGAATTCTTCAAATACAGCTCAGATGAATTTTTAGTCGCATTAACCACTGTTTTTAATAATATATTTGAATCGGGTAGCGTGCCGGAAAGCTTCAAACAAGCCATAATTTTTCCAATATTTAAGAAAGGCGACTCGTCAGACCCGGCCAATTACCGTGGGATATCCCTCTTAAACGCTTCTGCAAAAATCTTCACAAGTGTTCTACATTGTCGTTTATCGCGCTGGATTCAGGAAACGCGCTCATAGGAGAATTTCAAGCAGGTTTTCGACCTGGGTATTCAACGGTAGATCATATCTTTGTGTTAAATAACATAGCAGAGAAGTTCATAGAACGCAAACAAAAGCTGTATGCTTTTTTTATCGACTTCAGAGCTGCTTTTGATACCATAGACCGGCAAAAGTTATTCTACAAGCTCTATCAATATGGAATATCTCATAAATTTGGAAAGATTATGGAAAATTTATACGATGGCACTAAAGCAGCAGTATGGAATGGAGATGGGTTGTCAGAATGGTTCGTCACAGAGTTAGGGGTTAGACAAGGTTGCAACGCGAGCCCGTCACTATTTGCGTTTTATATCGAAGACATCATCAGTTACCTTCCAGGGGGAATTTCATATGCAGACACCCTAATTAAGGCTCTCCTGTATGCTGATGATGTGGTCCTGTTAGCAAAATCACCAGAGACCCTACAACTCATGATTAACCGAGTTTATGATTATTGTGTGCTGTGGAGTTTACAAATCAACCTGATGAAATCCAAAGTGATGATTTTCAGAAGAGGCGGGGGTAGACAAACAAGGGCGGAAAGGTGGACCTTTAATGGCGATAGCATTGAAGTCGTAAAGCAATACAAATACCTTGGAGCTATAATTTCAAACAATTTAAGTATGGAACCGCATTTGGCTGAAAAACTTCGGCAGTCTAAAAGTGCGATAACCTCAACATGGAAAAATTGCTTTCAAAATCGCAGCATACATCACAGCCTTAAATATCGGGTGTTTGAAGCGGTTTCAAAGTCAATACTCCTGTACGGGGCACAAGCATGGGGTCATAGGTGCTATGATACAGTAGAAAAGTTGCAGAGATTCTATCTACGGAGAACATTCCAATTACCTACAACTGCACCTAACTACATGCTGTTGATTGAAACAGGTCTCGCCCCGTTGTTTTTACAAACACTCAAACTGAATATTGACTATATTCTCAGCACACTCAGGATGGGAGAAGAGCGATTGCCAAGAAAGGTTGTTAAATACGCAGTACATACCCGAAGTCTGTGGTATAAAGAGATGATCAATTTGGCGGAAAATTACGAGTACCATTTAGAATTGGACTGGAATGCGCGAAGTAGTTGGAAGAGTTACCTCTATGACTTTCTGTCGCAATTAGATACACAGATTCGGCAAAAATATATCGAGCAAGCGAGTGTGTCAACCCATAGGGAGATCTACAATGAACTACAGCTGAACCTGGGCTCTCTAAACTACTTTAAGGACACGAATAAAATAAGATGCATCTCTATAATCTTTCGTGCAAGGGGAGAGCTACTTCCACTAAACTTTATACCGCATAGAGATGACCTTCCGGTTTTATGTTCATTGTGCAATATGTCACAGAGGGAGAACGTTATGCATTTCATAGGGATTTGTCCAATTTTTCGTGATATTAGGAGGTTCCACTTTGGGAAAGCCAGCTTGCTATCTGAAGACGTCAAGGCATTGCTAAACGGGTCCAATTGGAGAGCTCTCACATCATATTGCGAAATAAGTTTAGCTTACAGAAAAAGAATTATGGAGGAGAATTTTTAAATTTTCTAAAGTGAATCAAATGTAAAATTATGCTGTTAATCTTTGGCAGACGGCTTTTAGCCATGTCACTTAAAATAGATTTAGTACTTTTATTATTTTTGTAATGAATTTAAACCAATTGGAATTAATAAAATCTATCTAATCTAATCTAAATCTATCTAGTTTTTTATAGTTGCTTTCTGTTAAATGGTACCAACAGAAATTGTTGGGGTAAGTATGTTAAGAAGTGAAGGGACCATTATAAGGTAATATTATAAGAGATCGGATGATACATCACCAGTTCAGAGGCTGATTAGAGCAACATTTAAAACTGGGAACACAAATATCCGGACAATCTGAAGAAAAAGTTTAAGTGCTATTCTGTCTCCTGCTTCCAGAAGTTCAAGAGTCTTGATAATTCTATATTTCACTCAGCTTGCCAGAATCGGGACCTATTGGAAAACATTAAGGCCAGACAGTGAAAGAAATTTCTGTTTCTGATTTACATCATCATTTTGCTTTTATGCTTTCTTTTTTTGTTGCAAAGTGTTGCATCTAATACGTCTCTAGGAGTATCACAGAGAGAGAGAAGGACAAATATAATTTGGCAGAATAAACATACAAACAAAAAAAGGGTTGAGCTCTTAGCATCAGCTGAAATATCTGGCAACCACAATTACTTCAGAGAACGTCATATTAAATCGGCGATCTATTTTGAAAAGTAATCGGCTTTTCAAATTTGATCTATATAATTTTTTCAATTTCTATTCTCTTAGTTGGGTTTTAAGGAAAATATATTATAGAGATCTAATGAAATAAGTTAGTGGTACGTACGATTAAAATACTTTAAAAATATAAATGCACATATCTAAGAACTTGCAACTAAAATAATTTATGACCACGAGCGAAACCGGGTGGGTCAGCTAGTTTTAATTAAACCAATAGGATTCTAGACAACACAACAGCATTCGAGTATTGGGCGAACTATGCTACAATAGATTGCATTTAGAGTTTCGCTTAAGGAAGCCGAGGAAAGAATTAGTCTTAGATATTAAATACTCGACATGAAGGTTCGAAATTACTCCAAGATCCTTTAAGTCATATACAACCTTTAATAATGTATTATCTATTGGATACCTGGGTTGAATATTAAAGAGTGACCGGGTAAATTACATTGAGGCACATTTCTCAGTGTTTACATTCAAATCGATCAAAAGACACCACTCTGGAAAGCTATTTATGTCAATATGAAACTGGTTACAGACTGTTATGCTTGTAATGTTGGAAAGAATTTAGTATCATCAATGTACAAGAGATAATGACAAAACGTTAAGACTGAGAGCAAATCGTTTATAAAGAACAGAAACACAGAAGACCCCAGATGACTTCCCTCTGGAACGCTAGAAGTAACTACAATTTCTTTAGAAAAGTACTCTCCAAGCTCTTTGTTTTCTGTCCGTTAAGTATGATCGTAACCATTCGGGCAATTGCCCAAAGAAACCGAAAGCTTTTACTTTTTTAAGAAATGTATTCGAATTTACTCTGCTGATTGACTAAAAATTATTTGCAGTGGCGTACAAAGTGTCTTAGCGCAATGTTTTAGGACATTTGGATGAAATCCTAAAACATCAGCTTTAGAATTTGCTTACAGTCCAAATACGAGACTGGATGAATTGGTACAACTCGGCAAAGAATCGAAGTAATCATTATGGAGGCTAACCAGATTCGAAGAATTGTAAATATTTTAAACAAATTCGGCAAACATATCCGGAATTTTTTCCACATTACTGGTGGTTTCCCCAAAAATGACATCACTGCTGGGAAACCTACAAATTGAATTGATAAAGGACCAAAAGTACTTAGCGATAGTTTTAAGTTTACTTTCCAACGAATGCAAATATTTACTCGCGAGAAACTTCGATAAAAATATTGGGTTGGCCAATAAGTTCTCTCTGTTTTCTTAGACGAAATGAAAGATTAAATATTTATTGTTAGAAAAAACTTTAATCAGTTATATATGCACCATTTTCTTCCGCTTTATGCCATCTTTCGGATAATTTTATAATGCCCCATTTGGTAGAACGTTTGATTTTTATTGGCGAAGAATTTGCTCTAAGTGGATTTTATAAGCTTTCAGCGAGGCGAAATTTTTTCCATTAAGTGAGTTCTGCAGGGACCGGACCAACTGCACCAACTTCTACCGAGTCTGCAAAGAGACATCTAGTCTAGCGTTGTCTTGATTCAAAGTTAACGGGAACACTAACAATAAACAGAGGGAATTTATTGGCCAACCCAATATAAACTTTTTCCTTAATCGGGAAAATATCTGGCAGTCCGCAGGGAAATTAATATTTTTGAAATGCTTATGAGCAGCACTTTTCACGTTTTTTAATTTCCAAAGACGGTTATTGTACCAAGGTGGACGAGAAGTTACTCTCTTGCACACTATGGGAACACAACTACATAAGAGAGTACGAAATTTTTCGGAAAAAACCGTGAAATTCTCGGCCACATTATTGTGTTGAAGCTCACTACACCAATTAACAGCGTTTAAACGTTCGTTAAGCGTATTTGAATTAACAGTGCTAAACTTGAAATTACAGCTTGTGGAAGATAAACACATCATTTTGTTGCAGCAATTTTTTTCCAAGTTATTTTCTTTAATAAACTTCCAATTTCTCCTAAAAAGTTTCAACGCATACTCTAAAACAGTGTTTTTAAGAACTAAATCAGTTTTCCTCATAGTTCGCGATATTTGTTTTGCTGTTTTGCTTTTTAAACAAAATAATTTGCTGTCGTACATTATCAACCGTTGCTTCTTTGTGTGCTAATTGTTTGCAAAATAACAGAACTGCCGCATAGACCAGAGACCAGATTCTTATCAAAAAATAGACCCCAAACACCAAACACTGGCAAAACATTTGAGATGCGACTCATGAGACAACTCGAAGATTTCAACTCCGAATTAAAGTCCACAGTACAAGACATGCATAACACATTGCTGGCAAAACTTAACACAATCGTTGAAGATTTCAACCACCGCTTCGATGATGTCAACAAATCCATCTCTGTGTTGACCGTACGAATTGAAGTCCTCGAGCAAACCTCTAAGTCGGTCTTGTGCTCCCAATTAAGGAGCGAAATATCAACTCTGCAAAATAAAATCGGTGCGATGGAGCGTGACAAACTCTACAGTGACGCTATTATTCATGGCGTTCCAATGACCGCTGATGAAGACCTTAACTGCATGTACAGCCGGCTATGCACTGCCGCTGATTGTACACCTGCGCCTGTGCCAAAAGAAATTTTCCGCACGAGACCTAAAGGAAACCTGGGCAACTCTGCCATCATTATTAAATTCTCTTCGGTCGCAGATAAAATCGCCGTACTTCGTTCCGCCAATACCACCTATCGGAAAACTGAAAAGCGCATTTGTCTACATCAACTTGGACTCCAGTCTGATAAACCGATCTCTATCAACGAAAGCCTCACTGCGCCCAACATTGTCATCTTTCGGAAAGCTCATGGGCTGAAGAAACTAAAACAACTGTTCTCTGTTTTAACACCGGGCGGACGAGTGTATGTACGTCAAACTCACAATGGACGAGCTTTTTTGGTCGACAGTATTCAACACTTGGATTCTTTTGCTGCTGCCACTACATATGATGATGCTACATAGAGTTTTTTATAATTCTTTTTTTTATTTTATTTTAACTTATAAGTATTCTCTGTATTTCTTTTTTATGTTCGCAATTTGAGTTTAAGTCATTTGTTCCGCGCTTTGAGCTTCTTCACGTTGGAGATGCACTATTTGCTAATTTTCACTGACAGGTGATATTAGTAGTGCCGTTTCCAGTGGCGATGGCGATGGTGTGTATGATAAGCTGCGTGTGCTTATCAATCTTTTGTGTGCACAATATGATGGCCTAAAAGTATCCCATATTAATGCACAAAGTTTGTTCAGGAAAATGGATGAATTTAAGAGTCTGTTTGTTGGTTCAAATGTTGATGTAATTTGCGTTTCCAAAACATGGTTTGACCCGAATATTTCGGATAAAGTGTATTCTGTGCCTGGATACAACATTTTTCGTGCCAATAGAGTAAACAGAATCGGTGGGGGGGTTGCAATTTATGTGCGCAACTCATTGATCGTTAAACTCATTTCAACCTCACCCCCGGCAGTTTATTCGAGTAATGCTTCATTGAGCTTTTGAGCGAGGGCAGGAAATGCTTACTTGGTGTTGTATATCGACCTAAAAGTCACATTGACCTTTCACCTCTTTACAAGTTTTTTAGAAAGCAATTCGACCTTCTTTTGGAAAATCATCTTGTGCGGTGATTTCAACTGCAACATACTAAATTTTGAAAATTCGACTTTAACACAGGTAATGAAAACTTTAAACTTAGATCTCCTAAATTCTTCCATCCCTTCAAATTTTACCAGATCGATTCTTGGATGTATTTTTTGCAAGCGATTTTCAAAACAGCTTTTAAAGCCAAGTCCCTGCTCCAGCGTTCTCGAAGCATGATTTAATTTTTGCCTGATTTGTCTCTGCATGCAGTAGACAACTATCAAAGCACTCCTTTAGAGATTTTAAAAATCTCAAACCGGATTTGCCTGAGCTTGACCTGCAGTGTGTCAATTGACATCCAATATTTTCTAAAGCTTCCCCGGACGCTCAAGTCGATTACTTTTAGGGTCTGCTTACCCAGTTGTTTGATTTGCATGTTCCTTTAAAATCGATGCTCGCAAAGTACAATATTAACCCGTAGTTTACACCAGAAATCCATAGACCTAGAAATCAAAGAGATAATGCATATAAGAAGTGGAAGTCTTTTCGACTTCCGGAATTTTTTGAAGCTTACAAGATTTTAAGAAACCTAGTTTGTTCGCATATCAAGCAAGCAAAGCGGAACTTTTTTAGCGAACATTTAAATCATCAACTTCCCAAAACAAAAACTCTATGGAAAAATCAGCGCCAATTTGGTATAAGCTCTAAAGCAAACTCTGATATTGACACCATTCATCCAAACCAGCTAAATAGGGAGTTTGTTAAAACACAATCGACCCCAAATACTAGTACATCTACTCTGTCACCATCACATGGTTCATTTGAATTTACCAGAATTGAACAAACTGATGTTGTCAAGGCAATTCTTAAAATAAAATCAAAAGCTGTCGGTTGTGATGGGATCCATCCCCATTTCATAAAAATGATTTTTCCGTACATTCTCCCAGCACTAACTCACATTGTCAACACTATTATAACCACAACAAACTTCCCAGTATCTTGGAAAGCTGCGAAAATCATCCCAGTTCTCACAAAGAAAGCTACGAGTAACTCGGCTGCGGCGTACGGACCCATTGCAATCCTCCCGTATTTGTCAAAGGTCTAGGAAAAGTTTATTCACTATCAAATGTCAACCTACCTCCAGCGAAATAATTTGCTCTGCCCGCATCAATCTGGTTTTAGGCAATACCACAGTTGCACTTCAGCATTGCTAAAGGCAACGGATGATATTCGGGCAGCGATCGATAAAGACTATTTCACTTTTCTGACGCTTTTAGACTTTTTCAAGTCATTTGACACAGTCAATCACGGACTTCTGGTCAGAAAACTTCACATGTCTTTTGGATTCTCTTCATCCCCGGCGAACCTTATCCTGTCCTACCTCTCTGGTCACAAACAAGCTGTTTTCTTGAACACTGGTCAATCTGATTTTGCTCCAACTTCAGCGGGTGTCCCCCAAGGATCAATTTTAGGCCCTTTGCTTTTTACAATTTTTATCAATGATCTTCCAACAGTCGTTCAAAGTTCGTCGTTGCACGTGTTTGCAGATGATGTACAGCTGTATTTTAGTAGTGATCTCAGTTTGGTCGAGGATGCGGCATATAAACACAACGAAGACCTGAAGAAAGTTCTTACCTGGTCTAATGAAAATGGTCTTCAACTTAACCCGAATAAAACTAAATGCCTATTCATAAGCAGAAACCACGTCGACACTACCTGCTTTCCTAACATTTACCTTGGCAAGTCACGAATAGATTTTGTTGATAAAGCAAAAAACCTAGGCGTCTGGTTCAATAAAACTTTGCGTTGAAATGATCATATTCGAACGATAATCGGGAACATTTATGGGTGCCTTAGAAATTTTTCTCTGTCGCACAGTTACACACCGCTGAACACCAAACTAATGTTGGCAAGATCCTTGGTCGTCCCACTTATCACTTATAGCTGCGAAGTTTTTTGTTGCAATAGTGCACTTATTAATTGTAAACTCCAGGTTGCGTTTAATAATATCACACGTTTTAGCCTACGATAAAAACATCCTTGACTGTTCACTGGACAAGTTTCTTGACTTTTCTTCAATCAAGTATTTACACAAAGTCTTAACCACCAAGCAGCCTCATTATCTATACTTTAAATTACACTTTTCACAATCAAACCGCACTCTGAGCTTTATTCTGCCCCGTGATACATACCAGGTTTCACAATGCCAGTTTTTCGTTCACACCATTCGCCTCTGGAATGCCCTACCTCTAAGCGTGAGAAGGCTCTATAATGCGAAAAAATTTGGTGATATTCTCTTTCGGCACATTGCAAGCAACAAATAAATACAGAAAATACAATACTATTTAGGGTAAATTATTTGCTTTCTTTCTTCTTTCTTTTCTCCTTTTCATTATAATTTTTATTTCCATGTTAGTTTAAACTTAATAACATTAAGCATTTAGCAAAATCTAAATATCTAATTTAAAACTTTCGCGTATACTATTTCGCATTTATTACTTATAGATGATGTAAAGTCTACTATGAATACTGTTGAAATATTTAATAAATATGAAATATGTAATATGAAACTTGTAAGTAAGACTGTCGCGGTTAAAGTATGCCAACAAATTTTTAAACATGTAGTTACTAATAGTTTTGGAAGCATTTAGCAATTCTATTATTTCCTCTTCTACTAAGTATGTTTTTTTAAAGTATTTGTGTCTGAATTCTCCAAGAATAGGACATCTCCCCATGAAGTATTGAATGTTTTCGATTTCTTTGAGATTATTCTTTGATCTGTTTACCTTAAAAGTAGTTTCGTTGAATTCTGTCAAGTCGCAGCCTTAAAAATGCCAAAAATTTAATTTTAGTCATTAAGGTCGATGAAGTACCGATTTCATTTCGCAAAGTCAAGACTTTTATAAAATCTGCTACTTCTTGTCGCTCTTTGAATCCGTTTCTGGTTGTAACTTAGCTGAAAACGGCTCAGTGGTTGCATTCTTTTATTATTTCACTCCGTTTGTGTTATATTTTCGTTTCTCCAATTGAGATAAAAATCGTAACCTAGCTTATTCAAATGATTGACCCAAAATAAACCTTTTTGCATTAGCTTTAGGGTAAGTTGATTTGACGATCAGTTAATCCCGTCACACTTACATTTTGATTATAATTTTGGTCTTGATTTTAATTATTTTTATTCCATAACATTTTTTTTACAAATTTGCCAAAAACCCAGACAGATTTAAATTAATGTTTATTCCTACTTCATGAAAAATACTAAGTCCATTAAACGTGTCCCAAATTTGGCAATACCTTCGAACGTAATGCGTTTGGATATACATGTTCCCCACTCCCTAATTTGTCTGCTTGAAACCAGTGCACAACCCTTATTTTTTACGGTGTACAGATTCTACAGACGTATAATTAAGTGTTTGCGCTTTTGATTCCTTGCACGGCAAACCCTTGCGCTCGACGCACAGTGGGACGTTTATGCAATCTAGCTGATCAAAATTAACTAAAGATTGATGATAACTTTTTATGTCAACAGAAGTATATTTCTCTGTTGGATAATTTCAATACAACAAATTTTTCAAACAAAAATAAATTGAACTCAAAGTAAAACAAAAATATGGAGCTATGCTGATTCTGAACTGTCATCGAATTTATCCTCATAATCGCTTTCAATTTCACCTAGATTATCAGGGGTAACTAAAAGTTCCAAAACATCTTCTTTATATTTTAAATAACTCTTCGATTGAGTCAAATGTCGATAAGTGGAAATCAGCGGATCTGAACTAGCCAATAAATTGTGCAAAATATCCACATTTGCATTGGTTCTTGAGGATCTCCTTGAGAAAATCTCATGCATTTTCTTATATTCTGAATGCCTAATTCCTTGAATATCTTCAGACAGGTCTCCAATTGGAATAAGAACATGTTTAATTATAAGCGATCCGTGTATAAGGAGTTTTCGAACGGTCACCGGCATTGGATACCAATTATACAGGTCCATAAATAATTCTGCAGTTTTCGAAACGAAGACTTCAAAAAAGAGTACATTTATATCTATTCGAGAGGCGGATGCTTGCAATATTACACTAAATTTGTCAATTAAAAATGTTCGTCGATTCCAAAGATGGTTGAAGAAAGGATCTCCGAAAAATCTTTTCCTACTATTTCCATCACTTGTGCTTCCTCCACCTTGCTTGGGGGTATCGAGCAGAAGTCCAGTCTGACATCTAAATCTGTCTATAATAATATTTTTTTTTTTTGTTCTTTACATTTTCTCTTCTGGGTCCGTGCCTGCGATATTTTGAAGTCCAATATGTAGGCTGTATGGAGCAAGCATTCCACAACGGTATATATGCATGCAGGGAAGACAACCTCCACTCAAAGTAATCTTCTTTGCATGCTTGTTGTTTGGATTTGTTGAGGTTATTCATATCTCCGCATATGAAGCATTTTTGAGTTTAGAAATTCGATGCTAAGGCATTGCACACTTTACCATCCACCATTGTTAGTTAAAACTTGGATTTAATCTGTAAAGTTTTTCCAGTCACTTCTACAATACTTCCGTAGACCGTATGCTTTCGATTTTGGTGTTTTAAGTATGAGACTTCATTAACTGATTCGTTTTCTGTTTCTTTAATGAATCTGAATGGTAGAGGGCGACAGAATCTTGTTGAAGATGATAGTGGATTCTGCCACAATATACATTTTTCCTGACATCTATTAACTCAACATAGCTGTATAGGTATAAACGAAGAATATATTTAAGTTTTGCTCCATAGCAATACCGAGTTCATTCAAAGAGCGCTATTCCACAAGATTTTTTAGTTTTCGTTTTCTAGCTAGAGGACCACCAAGGGTAAGATCTTTCTTAGGGCGACCACGATTTTTCGAAGTAGTACTAGGCATGCACTACAATCTATTATTGTTACTTCTCCGTTCAACTAGTTGCCATGTTTTGAATTGCATAATTCCAATCTTCTGCAACACTGAGTCCAGTAGAGCTTCAGCATCACCATAAATATAATTAAGCAGCCCAAAATTTTCTTTGTCTCTGCTTCTGTTGGCTTCAAAATGTTATATTTCTCCCTAACGTATTCAAGACGAATATTTCTTCCAATGGTAAAACTGGGGATAGATTAGCTGCTCACCCGCAGCCACTGGAACAATTGACTTCGTTTAACAATAATTTTTCTTTTCGAAAACAATAAAATATTTATTTTTCTTTTAATCGCAAATAATCGCAAAAGAAAATAGATTTGACTGAAACTACAATGATGATGGAATGCAGTAATATGCATCTTATGTAGTCATTCTAGTTATTAAAAAACTGGAGCTTTTGGAAATTGAATCCAATGCGAATTTGATGATTTTAATTTCCTCAGACTTCTCAAATCTTAATTTCCGTAAATGGGAATATAAACCTGTTTTCAAAGAATCCATATTTTGACCACGTTAGTAGAATTTTAGAAAAACAAATAAAACTACTTGCTTATTGAATGCTAATTAAACAGAAACTGCCTCATGTTAAGAGGTGCCATAATCTCTTTTTTATCAACTGTTTATTCGTTTGTTGGAATCTCTCCATTTACCAACGGTTTGCTTGCTTTACAAAATTTGCCGGTGATCCTTTCTAAGATCAGTGAGTTCATAGGTAACAATTAGATATAGTTAAAATTGAAATCAAGTGGTATGATTTTTTCAATTATGATCAGCTGGATTGTTCTAAACGACCCACTCTGCGACGTATTAAACTGTCATGCTCCACTTACCCAATTAAATTCTCGATTTGAAATAAAAAGTAAACAAAACAGCATAATTATTTCGCATTACATAAATATGTAGAACTTTCAATTAACCCTTCTGTCAATAGATGTTTTAAAACCTTCCCATCAATGGAATAGGTCTGGCTGGACCTTCATACATTTTGTATGAAAATTGGTGGAACTCAATGAAATAATTGAAGTTTTTTTGTTATTTTGGACATGTTATTATTTTTTATTTATTTTTATTTTAAAGTTTTTTTTTACATAGCATTAATATTACGAAGTATTTTCTAGATTTACACATTTATGGCATTTATATAACTGAATACTGTGTTATAAACAGACAGGCTCTTCGCAGACTTTGCATGCAAATCTGGTTTTCCTTTGTATTTTATCGTTTATTCTGCAAACTCTATACGACTTTTTCTAGCCCGTTGATGTCTGGCTACTGCTGGGCTGTGGAATCCTATTTTGCAATGGTGCCATTTCGAACAGAAAACACTCCTATTATCCTCGGATCGTTCATCCTTGCTTCGATCTGAAGGGTCACTGCTTGCTCAATCAAAGAATGCAAAAATTGTCGACGTGCATTGGCTTTGTTCATTGCACTCATATCATTCACTTTTTTGTAAATTATGAAAGATGCTAATGCTGCGACATCCGACATGTTGTAGAAAAAAGCAATTGGCCATCGCTTCGTCTGTCGCTTACATGTACATTCCCCCAACATTTGATCCATGTCGTCGACGCCAACTTTATGTTTGTTGTAAAACAGAATTGCTTCACTCATACATATATACCCACAAACTGAACAAAAATAACTAACTGTAAAATTCACTAATGATCTAATTATCTGGAAGTCGTAGGCAATAAACGATTTACAATCAAATACGGAATGTTCAAGTGACCCAATGGCCTGCATACGTCATAAACATAAGTAAGTAGTGGAAAACTCCAGGCAGTTGCATATTTTTGCAAAATACCGTAATAAATTATTTTGTTTATATATAATGCATTAAACAAAACTAATAATTACTTGACGAACTTAGGTAAAAAGATTTTTTTTTCGGATGAAATGTTAAATAAAATCGTTTCTCCATACAATAAGTAGCAAGGTCTGGCCAGACCTATTCCATTGATTCTAGGTGTTGTTGTAGAAAAACTTTTTTTTTTTTTCACCCACTTAGATTTACAATTTATTGTCCACACTAAAGCATTAAAAATATGTACGCTGACAAAGTAAGGAAATTTGTAAAAAATAAAAATAGCTACACAATC
Source organism: Brachypalpus laphriformis (assembly GCA_945910035.1). Taxonomy (NCBI): domain Eukaryota; kingdom Metazoa; phylum Arthropoda; class Insecta; order Diptera; family Syrphidae; genus Brachypalpus; species Brachypalpus laphriformis. The sequence goes on from OX246753.1 coordinate 324,111,815, forward strand.
AATTCGGAAAAAATGGTTTCGAAAATGGAAAAGGTCTGGCCAGACCTACTCATTGACAGAAGGGTTAACTAATTATAAAATGAATGTACATACTCTCATATATCTATACAGAATGACCTCGAATTTAAAATTTTCAAGGGAGCATGTATAAGCTCCTAAAACCTTAATAGTTGTCATCAATCATTATGGCCTTTTGTTATAAATATTTCATGTATGAGTATGATACACTCCAACGAATTTCAGAAAGTTAGTCATAGATACAAAATTGGTAGCATTTTCATCTTGGACAGATAAGCACTCAACTTTTTCACAGGAAAAATATAACTGATTAAACCGATAGGGTTCAAGAATTCGTCCATAGTCATAGTCCGAAAGTGACGAAAAATGATTTATTACATAAACCTTCTATATTTTTCGATAGATATGCCAATCATGTATGCAAAGATAAGACATAAAACTAAACATAGTAACTGAACAAATATTTGGATTGCCAGTGATAAGATATGCGGCAAAGTCAACAAGGTCTCAAAAGCCTTTTTGCCACAGTAGTTATGTCACATGCGATAAAATCAATAAAAAAAATTGTTTCACTTTTTAGGAAGAGGCACCCTACTTGAAATTCCTGATAACAAAAAGCAAAATCAATGCCTACTGGGGACCGGTGTTTTTAGCCTTTTGGATCCTGCTCTACTACTTAATAGCAATTCCAGCCTTTCATCATCTGCCAAAGCCAATAAATATCCGAGATGAAGCCAAGCATCCAGATCGTTTCATTGCCGAGCGTGCTGAGATTAATCTACGCCGTCTGGTTGATATTGGACCTCGTGTTGTCGGAAGTAAAGCCAATGAACAGGATACCATAAACTTCTTCTTCGATGCGATTCGGAAGGTGAAAAAGGAAGCACATCCTGATATCGATATTGAAACAGACGTACAGGTCGCATCAGGCAGCTACATTCACTGGGAGATGATCAACATGTACCAGGGTATTCAAAATTTTATCGTGAAAATCGGACCAAAGGATAGCAATAGTACATCGTATTTATTGGTGAATAGTCATTACGATTCTGTTCCTGGTGGGCCTGGTAAGTTATCTATTTTTATTTGTTCAAAATGTTGTGATTTATAAGTTTATATGTTATAGGTGCTGGTGATGATGGTACTATGGTTGCCATAATGTTGGAGGTTATACGAGTCTTATCCAAGTCGAAGCCTTTAAGAAATCCAGTTCTATTTCTATTCAATGGTGCCGAGGAAAATCCGTTGCAAGCATCACATGCATTCATTACGCAGCACAAGTGGGCTAAATACGCTAAGTAAGTTTGAGTTAAAGTTAATTTTTTTATTTCAATATCATTATAAACTATAAAGGTCTAAAGTAAATTAAGTTAGGTTAGATTAGGTTGGAGGGAAGTGCGCCTGACTGCTTGTCACTAGGGCCATACCATCCATTGTGTTTCCCTTTTGTTATGTGGAACCTGTATTTGAAACATTTGTCTTCCGGTCGGCTCTGTTATAAACCAGGTTGCGCTTTTTATGAACCATATCATGTTCCTAGGTTAGGTTAGGTTAGGTTGGAGGGACGTGCACCTAAGTGCTTATCACGGGGGCCATTCGGTCCATTGTGTTTCTCTTTGTAGTGTGGAACCTATACTTAAAAAATAACTTGCAGTCGGTTCTGTTGTGAACCAGCCCGTGCTCTTTATGAAGCCTCTCATGTTCCTTAGTGGGACTTATTTGATATCCCCTAGTTCGTCAAAACACCTGTTTCCCATATGATGGAGGCGGCGGTTTTGAAGATTTGGGTAATCGCATAACTGGTGTTTGATGGTTTGATGATCATGTTCCTAAGTGGAACATGTACGGGATCCCCTAGTTCGTCAGGAACCCTATGTCCCATATGTTGGAAGGCGGCTTTGAAGATTTAGGAAATCACATAGCTTAATTGTTTCTATGCTTGATTGTTTCAATCTCCTCTACATCTTGACAGCTCCTGCAATGACCGGATGTGTTGATGCCTAGTCTAAGATCCATTTCCCCTATCACGCACTGCCGTGTTAGTGTGCCTATCAAGATACGAATTTCTTTTTTATTCATCGCCAGTAGGCTTTTGGTTCTGTTTTCATCCAGTGTCGGCCATAAGCTGTGAGATATGACGCAGTTGCTTCTGGTGGACCATGCGTAGTTAATCAGTTCTCTTGCTTTTAGGTATATTTTTCCATTTAGTACACCAATTGGGGTTCTTATGCTATCCGAGTATATTGAAAATCTAGTGCTGATCCCGTTTTAGCTAATTCATCTGCTATCTGGCTTCGTCCTATATTTTTATGTCTAAAGCATCTTGAGACATCTTACAGAAGTAGTTTTGCTCTGATTGCAAGAGTTTGTCAAAAAACGGCGTAGGGCAATAATCTTTCTTTCTCTCTTATTTCATTGGCCCATCCCTGTTACAAGTCTAACGTCAGGTATTTCTTCACACTTTGTGTTCTTACTCAGCTATTTGTATCTCCTTTTAGAACCCCGTTGAAGACTTCCCTATTTATCATTTTTATTTGGTAAAGTTCCTACAAAGCAGTCGCTGCCAAGGCTGTTTTTTTTTTTTTTTTTTTTTTGAGTATGCGCCAAGGATGTATAATCTTCATAGATACTATTAGCCCGAGTGCACGATTCGCTGCCAAGGCTGTGTCCGGTATCTTTTTTGCAATGAAGGCATGAGAGCCATTATGTTTTCTGTGCTCGGAGACTACCATATGTTTTATTTGAAAACGCACGGGTTCACAGCTGTGAAAAAAGGCAAGTTGCTGTGCTGTTTTACAAAAAAAGCTAAAGCAAAAGAAAGATAATCATATCCGAATCTGTTTCTGTCCAAGTATGCACTGAAGCATATAGGCGTGACAGTGTGTTAACTCAGTTAGAAGTCGATCCTGGGGGTGGCAATGATGTAGTTGTAACGTCGTCAATTGCCACGCTAATCGTTCATGGTTCAAATCCAAACGTCAGCACGTATTTATTTATTTCTCATGAAATATATAAAGTCAGTCCGATCAGTTGCGAAAGCTTGTGTGAACACTACTGCGAAGGCATAACACTGGCAGTAGCTTGCGCATATGGCTGCAAAAATTCTTCGCTTTGTTGGATGACTAATATGCCTATGACGTTGGTAGTCGCGGAAAAGTATCTTTTCATCAATATTCTGCAATCAGAAGCAAATACAAAAATTAACTAAAATCTTCCCAGTTATTTGGACGCCACTCCCGGAGTTTCTCTGAAGTAGAAACAACTTAGCTTCAAACCACTACACCAAATCTTTCTTTCTCTCTATCTATCCTTTCCAATGCCCGCACTGTGCAAAACATGTTAAGGGTATTCATAACCCCTTGAGTGCGCGCGAATTATAAAAAAAAAACGTGTTCTGCTTTCTATTTGGGCTGGATAAAACGTTCATGGGTGTGGCATAAGTTGATAAACTCATTCAATCGTTGAATGAGCCCATACACCTAGTTGATCAACTCATTCGATCGTTGCATAAGCCCGTACACCAAGTTCACCTAAAGTCAAAAAAAGCTCACGCCAACAAAAAATTCCAAAAAATGATCAACGCGTTGAAAAGATAATATGCAGCACATTATTTTGAAATCGTTGTTCAACGCTATGCGAAACGATGTCCAACGAGCTACACGAGCTCGCACGCTACCCATATACTTGTTGAGCAACGCGTTGATCAACAATTTCCAACCATCTCCAACGCGTTGGTCGGACAGAATTTAAAGCGCCGTACATAAGATTTGAATACGTTGAATGAAAAATTGATACGTTGCGCACGTAGCATTATTCTTAACCGACTTACTTTTTTTCTAGTTGATGAAACCAAAGACTGCTTTTTTTATTGTCGACTGTCGGGAGAGATGTACCCAGTGCACTGCGACAGAACCCCCAGATGTCTGCAAATGCCTGTTGACTCTGTCCTTGAATAGCTACACAGATTCGAAAATGTTCTGCGTCATTTTTGCCTATTAACATTGGACTGCTTCCCGTCGATGTTGAACTCTTAACCGCGACTATAAACCTCTTAAAGAAAATCTTCCAAACATTTTCTTTTTTTAAAGTGATTTACATAGCTGGACATACTTTTTTACAATTCCATTCCTGATTTTAGGATTGAAATTTCCTCAAGTGAATATTTTAAATTTCAGTTGAAGTCGAAGCCCGAAATAGGATTACTTAGTTCGGAACCTAATATTGTACTAACGATAATCAACCGCACTTGTATACGGATGTCAAACCCTGTTTGATTTTAAACGAAGATTTCCGTTGCTATTTTTTATTTCCTGGAAACGGGGTTAAAATTTCATTAAACAAAATTCGGAAACCAGGTTTCATAAAGAATAATTCCCGATTTTGGAACCACAAATGTGACTTTGAAACAAAATCTGATGAAAAAGTCATCCAAATGATTTAGAGTATCGATCAAGTTGGTTCTTTAGCTCCTTATTACGATCCTCAATCTTACTTCGAAGCTATTAACTCACGCTATCTGTAAAAGATGGTTCCCTATTATTCGAAGCGCATTTGTTCTTAATTCAATCCATGTGCAAATCGCACATTTCACTTAACAATCGGGACTGAGAAGTGATATATATATAAAATGTGGTTTAATTCTTAGGGCACTGATCAACTTAGACTCAGCTGGAAGTGGTGGACGAGAGATCCTTTTCCAATCTGGCCCTAACCATCCTTGGCTTATGAAGGTATGAATCCATTGTTTATTGTTATTCCTTTTTTTATAAATTTACACTTTTTTAACAGTATTACCGCAAAAGCATTATGCACCCCTATGCATCGACGGTCGCTGAGGAGATGTTCCAGAGGCATTTTATCCCATCGGACACTGATTTCAGAATTTTCCGCGATCATGGTCGTGTTCCTGGTAAGTAGAACTTCAACCAAAGTATTGTAAGGCAATTCAAAACTGTCTTCTATATCCAGGTCTTGACATGGCGCACCAATATAATGGATACGTATACCACACTCAGTTTGATCGTGCTGAGATCATCCCAAGAGGTACTTTCCAAAACACCGGCGATAACGTCCTGGCACTCTGCAGAGCATTAGCGAATGCTCCGGAGTTGGTAGATCCATCGGTAAGAAGATACAAAATAAATCATTTGACCGCCTTAACCTCCTCTAATTGCAGGAATATGCTGAAGGTAACACAGTATTCTTCGACGTTCTCGGCTCTTTCTTGGTCTTCTACTCCGAAACCGAAGGCATCATTCTCAACGTATTAACCTGCGTTGCAGCAATCGCCTCTATTGGTGTCTCCTTTTATTTGATGGCACAACACTCTGGCCTAGCTATTAGCAAAATACTCAAACGCGCCGTTATAATGTTTGGAGTTCAAGTCATCGCCTGTATTGCTGGTGCGACATTCACCTTCCTAATGGGCATATTCATGGACTTGCTGCATATGCCAATGTCATGGTTCACCAACTCATGGTTGATACTTGGCCTTTACTTCTGTCCGCTGTTCTTTGGTTTGGGCATTGTTCCAGCTTTGTATATTGCTACCACCAAGGACGTAAGGAACGTTTACTCTGCTTTGCAGGACATTCACTTACATTGATTGAATTTTGCAGGATCGTCTACCGGTTTTCTTTAGAGTGCACCTTCTACTGCATTGCCACTGTTTGTTTTTGGTCCTGCTGACCCTGGTTATGACCATCTGCAGTATTCGGTCAGCATTCATGTTTATGCTGACCATTCTGTTCTACACAATGGGACTGATTATCAACTTGGTCACCAAGCTACATAACAGACGTAAGTGGACGAGAAAAGAATATACCTGTATGTGTATTTAATTTATTTTCGAATGATGCATTCTTGCAGCACTTCCTTGGATGATTCCACATGTGATATGCCAGATATGTCCGTTCCTGTTCTACGCCTACTTGTCGCATGGATTTTTTGTTACCTTCATACCGATGACTGGACGTTTTGGCGAGAGTGTGAATCCTGATTTGATTATTTGTGCATTTACCGTGGGTGTTGGCATTCTTTGTGGGGCGTTTATGGTAAGATTCGTATATAATTAAAATGGTAGAGGGCTTTGGGTCGCAAAGTATTAAAGGTCAATCCAATCAGTAAGAAAATGTTTGACTTTTACTACGAGCTGCTGATTCATATGAATTTCTGAGTATATATTGATATTTTGGTGGTGATTTCCCTCTCAAATCATTGCAAATGAATGAGTAAATATTACTGAAGTATAGTGAAGAATTTTTGGATGGGTACTAATGATATGGATTTTTTGGTTTTTTGTTTAACGACGATGTATCTGTACATAAATGTTTGAGATATTGTGCTAACTGATCAATGTGGCGTACCCTTTGTCACTCAGAATTATTTTTAATTAAAGGCTTACATTAAAATGCAAACAATTATTTCAGACCTAGCATTTCGTTTCGTTTTCTATAACCTATTCTTGGCTCTACATACTCCCAATATTTCGGTGATCTAGAAGTGGGGGACTTATACTCAGATAGTATTCCTTTTTAACTTCCCATCTAAGCTCTGAATGAATAAATAAATTAGATCGGGGATGAAAGTAAGTTAACACTACACATGGTAAAGAATGTACAACGGACGCATGGCCATGATTCCGTACGTCGTGAAAAGTCGTCAGATTTTTATAAAAATGTTCTAAGCCTAAACAAAATTGCTTTTTTGTGATATACGAGTATATGCTTTTTGAATTGGCGTTTGCATGGCTGTTGAATAGAAATGTATGAAATGGGTATGAAATCATAAATCAAGTTAGAGCTGGAATTGTGTTTTGACAGCAAGACTCCACTGTTGGTATTTCCCTTCCTTGAATACTGTTGCCATATCGTCTGCAATGTTTACGAAATGAAATAACCAGCTTGAATGTAAATCTATAAAACAATGTAACCTATCTTCTAATTAACCAATTAAATTCTCCTTCACAGATTCCAGTACTGAACCTCTTCAAAAAGTCGAAAACTCTCATCTCATCATTGCTCGTGATAACTCTTCTCTTCATCATACTAGCGGCCACACCAATTGGTTTCCCATATCGTCCTGAAACATCGGTTCAACGTTTCTCAATTTTGGTAACTATCGCAACATAGCACTAATTAGTGGTAGATGGAACAACTTTTGATGGTAACCCACTTTCAGCATACGAGGCGCACATTCCACGATGCGAATCTATCGGTTCGTCGAGTAGAAACAGGATATTTCATTCTGCCAAACGATAGACGAACGTATTCGGTGAAAAGTAAGTGGCACACTCGAGAATTGAGAATCGTTCAAACCGCAGGTCATTAAATTTGTGTTTCTCTCTTCCTTTCCTTCTCCAGGACAAGCTCTCAATATGACTCTGGCACGAACTCTTACGGATGATTGTGAAACTGAGGTATTCTGCGGCTTACCTGTTTACAATCATAGGTGGCATAAAGCCAGGTAAGGAATCTGTACAATGTATATCTAATCTTAGCTGATTTCTATCTGTATCTGCAGGGCGTCGAGTATATGGATTCCAGGGCCCGAACCAGTTTTCGATAAAGTTCCACAACTACAAGTGGTTTCTAAGAACCAAATATCGAAGACGAAAATTCGCTACGAACTGAAAGTTACTGGCCCAGATCACATGAGTATCTTCATAAATCCATTGAATGGTGCAAAGGTTAACGATTGGACGTTTCACCAAACGCCACTACGACTGAATTGGAAACCGCCGTTCTTCATATACTTCTCGTATGGTATCGACCCGAAACCGCTGAGTTTCTTTGTCGAACTTGAGGTAGGTAAAGAGATGAATTGATAAGTTTTTGTAACGATGCAAACCAAATACTAAATTGCGACAAGCCAGGTAGCTGTTTACCTTCGTGATTAATTGGTCTGCTTCTTTAAATAAGTGCACAGTGGGGTAGTTTGTGCAATAAATGGGACACAAGATTGTGAGAAAGAGCGCGAATGAAGTTGCACTGTTATTACGAGAGGGAATTCTTTAAAGATATGTTGGACTCTTATGGACCTTAAGGATTTTCTTTCTTTTGTCATCATGCTCTGAAGTTTTCTGTAGGCATATACAATTTTTAAATTTTTAAATATTGAATTTTTATATATCGACTGACTTAGCTTTGAAGTTTCCGATAAAATCTCTCCCTGTGTTTTCCTCTCATAAATAATGGGTCGTTTGCAGTAAAATCAAGTCTCATCCTTTAATTGCTTACAAAATATAAAAAATGGGATATCGCAAATCATAGCTTACTACTCACCCGGTTATATGAGAGTCTTGAAAGTTCATGAAAGAGTGTACGTGATACACAGCCACAGCCACAGTTATACGTTATTCAATTTTGTCCGGCGTCGTTACCTGTATTACCATCAACTCGGCATATCTTAACTAAACCAAAACGTTTTTTTCACGGTCCCACCTATCGCTCACGAAAAAACTTCTCAAAGAAAATAAAAATTGCGCCCTTTGGATACGGCACAAAACTGTAGGTCCCTTCCATTCGTGCAAAAAATATAACGCACACGATACGAGTGGTAGCGAGAAGCTAAGCCTAGGCCGTCTACGAGCTGTTGCGCCAAATATGTACATAGGTATGTAAATTAGATCCACATATAGGAAATACAAAGATGTGCCTTGTTGCTCAAGGCTGTAACTCAGTCAATGTATTTTTGCAGACAAACTGACTGCCGATCTTTAATTAAAGTTTTTGGTCTTGTTTTTGGTAGAGATTCAGACTTTTTGCAATATATTTCGACAGCTACCCAAGGCAGAGCATTCTCATCTGCCTGTTGTCATAGACAAGAGTCATTCCCATCAATGTAAGGACGGCTTCCGTCGATATTTTTAGATAGCGGACACTATCTCGAACGATTTGTTTTCTGTGCTGACTCTAATGTTATAAAGGCAATCGGCGCGCTATTGTCTAACTGACCCGTTTAACAGGAATGATGAAAAAAATGTGGCCACTTTTAAGCCAGAGGGGTGAATTCTATATCAATTCTAGCCTTGTACATTTCAATAAGTTTATTTTTTATTGTATAGTAATGTCGGGTAATTACTGTACGTGAGATTTATAACAAAGGAAGTAAAAGTATATCAAAAAACAGCATTGACTTACACTAGTCACTATTAGACTTAATTAAATATTTTCATATAGCTCTTCGACAACACAACACTGCTAGTTTTTGTAAGACCATCTGTCGCGGCATTGGAATTGGCAATAAGGGCCCTTCATTATTTTGGCATTATTCAGAGATTCCCGACTTTTCCAGAAAATGATCTTCAAGAGAACTTCTTCATGCATATGTACATAAAGTTTGACAAGTACAATAGCATTCGGAAATAGTGATCAGCACCAACAAGCGAGTCGAATGAGCGTATAAGTCCATTAACATGTTTGTCACATGTTTTTAGATATTAAATTTAGAGCTAGGAAAATGGCATACAGTACATACGAGTATGTAGATGCTTTCAAAATCCTAAGGACTACCAGTAAACAACCGATTGACACTTTTCTGCATGTTTTGACCTTCTTCTTTAGTCCATCACTCCTTTCTCATTCCACTCCTTATGAGAGCTTTTTTTCTTAAAACGTGAAGGTTAGAAGAATTCAATATTAATAGTCTGTTTTAGTCGTATATTTCTAGACTCAAACTAGAATACTGGGTTCAGTGAGATGTCCTCCATTGAATCCCTTCTCAAAATCAAAAGTTTATCGGCCAAACCAGAAATAAAATTTCAGAAACTCTGAAAGTTTATCTGTAAAACCAGAAATAATGTTTTTAGATTAACGACCTTGACAAACCTCCGATTTTATATATGTATATATTATACATATAACTTTTTTGATTTATCTGTTCGTGTGTCCTTTATAGACTCGCGAACCGCTCGACGGATTTTGATGAAATTGTGTGTGTGTGTTCTTTATGGTATGTGAAAGCAACTTGGGATAGTTTGGTTTATTTACGGTATGCGGAAATACATGGATTTATTGTATGACCGGTTTTGGGCCTTAAATTTTAAGCTTAGTCAATGAAATTTTGTATACGAGGTCCTTGGAGAATTAAACAATACAAATATAAAAATGTTCAGTATCAGCCCACTAACATGCCCACTTTTCAAAAATGTACTTTTTCCAGTCATTTTACAAGAAACTCGAAGAAACTTACTTAAGTAAATATGTAGATATTGGCTTGCTCTATATATCATCCATACTTTGTGTACGACCACTCCCAATTTTTAGGGGCTTTTTTTTAATTGCTTTTTTTGTCGATTACATTAGAAAAATATCAGTTCTTAGGAATAAACTACAGTATTGACATTTTCTTAAAATCCGCCAACAAAAAAAAAAGTTTACGTCAAGCTGATGTATTTGCCACAACATTGCTATACTCCGAAATACCTCAATATAACAATTGGAATCAATCGTCGAAAGTTTTTTAACGACACGCAAGGAAAACCAGTTGAAGGTCATCAAAATATGTTTTCAACAGATGCTTAGGGACGAATTTATAAAGTTCACCCCAACAAAACTGAGTGTTTTTACTTGAGTCTGTTGTTGATTAACGTTCGTGAACCAACATAATTCCAAAATTTGCGAACAGTTGATGGACGATTTTATGTGACATATCATGGAGCATGTTAACAATTGCATTTAGTCATCCCCCAGACTCGCATTGGGAGGTTACACTTGCCAACGCATCAATTTCATCTCATCGGCATCAAATGCGGACATTATCTTCAATAATAATATCAACATGTTTCCCATCAAATCCACTTGAATTATGGAGGAAATATCGAGATTATATGAAAGATGATATTTTACATCGAATTTGTCGCACTTCAAATTTAGAATTGACAATCAAAAACGAAATGCATAATAAAGCATTGATTGTGATCGAAGACGTGTGTTTAGCGATAACAAATAAAGCACAAGTAGGCATGATATCGTCCAAAGCACGATAAATTTAATCGAGATTTCCAACGCGAGCAACAATTTGATTGCAATGAATTGAGCACATTTGTACAATCAAATACATACTCCAAAATTGAATTATCAACAAAAACATGCCTACTATTCAATTATGCAAGTTGTTAACGACGAAAGTAGTGGAATGTATTTTTTGAATGCGCCTGGAGGCACGGGAAAAACATTTTTGATTTCATTGGTCTTAGCAGCAGAATAAAATATCATTGGTACTCTGTTTTGCGGGAATTGCTGCCACTTTGTTGGATGGCGCTTGAACAGCACACTCTGCAATAAAATTACCATTGAATATGCAGTTGATCGACAACCCTACATGCAACATTCCTAGGACATCTGGAATGGCAAAAGTTTTGCAAAAATACAAACTAATCGTATGGGATGAGTGTAATATGATCCACAAGAAATAATTGGAAGTATTAGATAGAACATTGAGAAATCTACGAGGAAATCAAAAACTGTTTGGTGGTGCCATGGTATTGTTAGCAGATGATTTTCGACAAACATTGATTGTTATTCCTCGATCTACTGCTCCTGACGAACTAAGCGCGTGTTTGAAACCTTCAGATTTGTGAAGAACTGTTAAAATACATGCACTCACTACAAACACGCGTATTCAATGTATTCAATTGCATAACGATCCATCAGCAGATGAGTTTTCAAAACAATTGCTGAACATCGAAAATGGCAAAATGCCAATAGATTGATTTAACTGGTTTCATAACACTGCCAACCACACACCAAAAACGAAGATGTCAATGATCTTAACGATCTTAGAAGACATTTTCCATTTCCTTGGCCAGTGTCCAATATTACGTGAAATAGGAGAGCTGTGTTCGAAACGAACTTCTTAGGAGAAGAAGAAATATTAAGCATTTTAAATGGAGCCAAAAGTTGGAGCACACTTTTTAGATTTATTCAGCACTCATTAATATATCGAAGGAAAATTTTAACAGAAAGTTTTTAATATTTTTCTTTTTTTTTCTTCTTCTTATGCTTTAACGTAACAATAACACTTAATTATAATAATTGAAATTGAAGTTATCTACATTACTTTGTATCTTTCTTATTTTCTGAACTTGATAAATTGTACTATTATTTTGCTTAAGTCAATCTGACCGACGGTTTCTATACCAGGTCACTAAAGACAATGTACCTTGTAATCTGTATTCTGAATTTGCTAAATAAAGTCTTTACTAATCTATCTAATCTGATCTTACCGCAATGACATAGCAGGCCAATTAGTTACATACAAATCAGTGGATACTGTTATGAATCAAGATGATGTGGTGAATTGTGCTACCGAATTTTTGAATTCACTTTATTTGCCAGGAATGCCACCACACAATCTATAACTAAGAGTTGGAGCACTATGATTAATATAAATATATAAAACAACCACGACTTTGCAATGGTACTAGACTTATATTCCGCCTGTTCCGTTTAGCCTACTTAAAAATATTGATATCTTTTTTAAGGGATTCATTTTAAAAGTATGTGATAAATCTGCCAACCGATAGAACTGATATTCGCACCATATATCCGCAAGGTTCAGAGTAAGGGCTTTGAATCATTAACATCGGCCCACTACCTTACTAATTCATTATCACTCCTCATAATAAAAATACTAATAAGTACTAATACCACGCGAACGAAGTCGCGGGTAACAGCTAGTAAAATATAAAAACAAATGACCAACTCCTTTTCCACTCCGTCGGCCCCACTGTACATTCGCATTTCTTCCACCAGCTAGAGATCATTGACGGATATAACGAATGACAGGCAACCAACATTTTCTGTGAGATTGGGTGAACTAGTGGCCCTTTGGAGGAACTCTAAATTCCTTAGAACTTGCCACAATAAATTATTGAGTAATGTTGAATCAACATAGTCGAGAGATGATGGCGATTTTAATTAGTCCCTGGTTTCGGCTATGGTTGGAAAGTTTTATTGATTGAGGTCTGCAAGGTGTTTTGGTTTTTCTTCTCTGCTAATTGAGAAGAAGTTCATGGGTGGTACAAGAGACGCAGACGGTTTTCAGTGAATATTATATTTCGGTTTTTCGTCCCTTGGAAGTGATTGTGGTTTCTAGTTATTTATTGATGTTGTTTTACCTTTTCAGAGATCCACCGGGAACTGGAGTTTGGAGAATATCGAGATTGGTGTAAGCGGGCACTGGAATCATCATGAAGAAATGAAAACGGAGCAGTTTAAGAAATTCTTAGCAAGTTTTCCAAAGTATGTGGATACTACAGCATGGCCCAGTTCGTATGAGTCATGGAAATATTAGTGGCACACATAGTCATTTCTGTAATTTGCGAGACAAATCTTAGATTTTTAAGTAATAAAGAGAATATGTTTTTTTTACACATGTACGTACAAGTATATGGAACGCGTTTTGATTTTTTTCATTTAAATGTGGTCTTTCAAAAAACACATGTAGGTATACCTGCTAAAAAAATTAAGGAAATTTCAGATAAATGAAAGCCCTAAGTGATTTAGATAAGAGAGCTGACATAGTTGATGACTTAACGTGGATCGCTGATGGTATCTTCTGCATCGAATTAAGGGTAGTTCTAGAAGGCTGAATGATCTGCAGAATCGTGAGCTAATTTTTTACAGACAACCTAGCGATTTGAGAACGATAAGCTTTTCCTCTCTGTAGTGCAAGTACGTACGACCCACGCTAGGCATAGAAGCGTCTTTAAAGCGAAAGCTCCAACTATTGTTGATCAGGTTGAAGCAGGAGCACCAGTAAGAAATGAATTTCCTGTATGTCAGCTTAAAGTCAATCGTAAGGATCTCGACTCAGTATTAGATGATACTCAATGATTGGACAGTAGTGTCGTCGAGAAACAGATGCAACCAGCAAGGTAAAGGTACATAGAACGACACTGCATGCAGATCATCGAGCAGCTTTTGAGGCCTACGTACAACCAAAGAAAGGGAACTATAAGTAGAGCTATAGAGTTTGGAAAAATACTTTTCAGGCAGATAATGGCGACTACGACTTAAGCAGGTTGATCTTGGTTGGGTGTCAAATCGCCCAAAACCAAATGTCACATCGCCCAAAAATGTTGGCGATATGACACTGCGACACATCGCCCAAAAATTAAAAAATAACAAAACGCCCAAGAAAGCGTTAAAAAAAAGTTAAAATTAACTGTTGCTTAGAGCCAACTTTAGGAAAAATGGGTCTTCTTAAAAATAGCTACTACGCTGTGGTTCAAATTTCACATTTGAGTTTGTTTTGTGTAGCATACCAGGTTTTCGCAAAAACCCAAAATTTCATATTTAGGTAGATAGATAGATATTGAATTGTAGTGAGGTGCAAGTAACATATACTGCGGCCTTTAACAGATCTATTGTGCTCCCTATACTGGGGCTCCAGTCGATGATATACTCGGTCTAGAGCACTTCCTCCAGTCCAGCTGCTACTACGAAATATCTTGAGTAGATCCAGCGAAGGTAAATTCATTTCTGATAGGAGGTATGCAACTAGGTGATTTCTTCTTTTGATCAGTGCTTCGCATACCATACCGCTGGAGTTTTTGTGAAGTCCCGGCAGAATCTGCAATGTCCGTCTACCTCTATTCCTAGCTTCCTAAGGTGCTCCTTGAGTCTGCAGTGACCCGTTTACGTGTCCGTCAAGATGTGAAATCGATCCTTCCTAACTTTTAGGCAAATCCTGTTTCTTTTCTGGTTGTAGCAGTAAGTAGTAACATTGTGGTTTTATCAACAATGGAAAAGTATTTAAAAAATGACAAAATACAGCATTGCCATTTCGCTCAGCCGGATAAGAGAGATTTACAATTTGTAGCAGGCTATTATTGAAAATAAAATTAATAATTAAGTTTACTTTTTTAGTGTACATACAAATGTAATTTAAAATGCTTCATCTACTATTTCTTGTCGATATTTCAATGATGACTTTAAGTAGATAGGCAGTGTACTCCAATTTTGGCCATTTAGGATTGAAATTACTTACTTACTTACTTAGGTGGCGCTACAGTTCGGGGTGAACCTGGGCCTCAACCAACAAGCCTCTCCATTTAGCTCGGTCTTTAGCTAATTCCCTCCAGTTGCGCACTCCAAGTTGGTCGAGGTCCCCTTGAACTTGTGCGCGCCACCTACGGCGATGATTCCCTCTACTGCGTCGTCCCTCGGGATTAGATTCGAAGACTCTGCGGGCCGGAGCGTTGGTGTCCATTCGCTCTACATGTCCTAGCCATCTCAGACGTCCAATACGCAGTTTTTTGAATAGGTCGATGTCGCTGTACAGCTCGTATAGTTCGTGATTGAATCTTCTCCTCCAAAACCCGTCAACGCAAACGGGACCGAAAATCTTACGAAGAATTTTTCTCTCGAAGCGACCAAGGATATCTTCATCCTCTTTTAATAAAGTCCATGTTTTAGCGCCGTAAAGCAGGACTGGGATAGGACTTATATAGAGTCTCCTTAGTTGTTCAAGATAGGGCTTTACTATTGAATTGCCTTATAAGCCCAAAAAAATAGCGATTGGCAAGAGTTATTCTTCGATTGATTTCTGCACTGATTTTGTTTGCTGAATTTATAGCAGATCCAAGGTAGACAAAGTCCCTTACTACCTCGAAGTTATAGCTGCCCACTGTGACGTTTTGTCCAATTCGTCGATGTTGGTTTTCCCTTCTTGTTGCATAAACTTAGTTTTGCCCTCGTTTATTGCTAAACCCATTTTGGCCGCTTCCGCCTCAATGCTTGCAAACGCACCGGTGACAGCCCGCTGAGTTCTTCCGATAATGTCTATATCGTCGGCGTATGCAAGCAGTTGTACAGACTTGTAATAGATTGTGCCTCCGGTGTTGGCTTGTGAGTTCCGCACAATCCGTTCAAGTACAATATTGAAGAAGTCACATGACAGCGCGTCACCTTGTCTAAAGCCTTTTTTGACATCAAAGGTCTCGGTGAGGTCATTACCGACCTTGATGGAGCAGCGAGCGTTCTCCATCGTTAGCCTGCACAGACGGACGAGTTTGGCAGGGATGTCAAAACTAGACATGGCTCTATAAAGCTCTTCTCTATAGATGCTGTCATAGGCGGCCTTGAAATCGATAAAGAGGTGGTGAGTATCGATTTGGAATTCTTGGGTTTTCTCCAGGATCTGCCGAAGTGTGAATATTTGATCGATGGTGGACTTTCCTGGCCTGAAACCGCACTGATAAAGTCCAATCAGGCTGTTGATAAAAGGTTTCAGGCGTTCACACAATATCGCAGAAAAGACCTTGTACGCGATGTTGAGGAGACTGATGCATCTATAATTGGCGCAGTTGAGGGGGTCTCCTTTCTTGTGGATCGGGCAAACGATGCTGAGATTCCATTCATCAGGCATACACTCGTCTGAGCAAATATTAGAAATGAGTTGGTGTATGCACTCTACCAATTCATCCCATGCTGCCTTGAAGAGTTCGGCCAGTAAGCCGTCAGGTCCAGCAGCCTTGTTCGATTTTAGCTTAGATATTGCTATCCTCACTTCGTTTTGGTCAAGTGGACGGAAATTTTGACTATCATCTTCTATGTTGAATGGTTCATTCTGCCTGACAGCGGGATGTTGGTCTTCGTCGCCGTTATACAGTCTGCAGATGTAGTTTTTCCATATTCTCAGCACCGACTGTGATTCTACTACGAGGTTTCCATTTTCACCTCTACAGGTTTCTGTATGGGCATTACTTCTCTGACACGTTCTTTTTACCTTTTGGTAAAACTTCCGTACATTGTTCCTGGAGTATAAACTCTCGATATTCTCAAACGCGCGCTTCGAATGCTCTTTCTTCTTCTTTTGGAGAAGCCGATGTTCTTCCCGTCTCTTTTGCTCGTAGAGCTCACGAGCAGCTCTCGTCTTCCTTTGCAGCGCCGCTTTATATGCCTCTTGTTTTGCTGCATGCACTCGCTGGCATTCTTCGTCAAACCAGGGGTTTCGGGTTGGTGGGCGAGCGAGACCCAGCACATCAATCGTGGCGTTTCTGATGGCATGTTGGTAGCGTTGCCACTGGTATTCGGTACTTGATGCTGGCGGCAAATGTGTGATTGAGAGATTTCGGGATACGCGTTCAGCGAAGAGTCTGGGGGTCTCTTGCGATTGTAGCTTTTCGACGTTAAATTTTCTCACAGTAATTCTTGTTTGTTGCTCAGATTGTGATATCCGCATTCGTACCTTGGCTAAAACAAGGTAATGATCCGAGTCTATATTGGCCGCTCGGAAGGTCCGGACACCCAGAATACTGGAGGCATGCCTTGCGTCGATCGCAGAAAGATCAATTTGGTTGATCGTTACATGATCATTAGACCGCCATGTCTGCTTATGAATATCGAGATGAGGAAACTGCGAGTATGTGCTTGCTATGGTGACATTTCGCTCCACAGCGAAATCAATTAACCTTAGTCCGTTATCAGACGTGGTGTCGTGTAGGCTATGCTTACCAACTGCCCTACCAAAGACGTCCTCCTTTAATATTTTGGCGTTAAAATCGCCCAATACGATTTTAACGTCGTATTTAGGACATTGCTCGTATGTTTTGTCGAGAAGCTCGTAGAAACACTCTTTGGTGGCAGGGTCCTTTTCTTCCGTGGGGGCATAAACACATATTAGGCTTATGTTAGCGAATTTAGCCTTGATCCGGTGTTGCTGCACAACAAACTAAAAAAAAACGAAAACCAAAACACTTCACACATTTGACACCTTACTCGTAGATGCAATTAATAGGCTGTGTGCATTGAATTACCAAGGACAATATGGAGTAATAGTAAGTTGCACTTGCAACTAACATATTGCAAACTTGGTGGTTCAATGAACATTAGTCAATTCAATTTATACGAGAATTAAATATATCTTAATTAAGCACACGCGAAACGTAACCACACGATGTAAACATGTCGAAAAGAAAAAAAAACTAATGTCAAATATGTGAAGTTATAAAGCTAGGCCACTTGTAATGCATGCTATCTCTCTCTGACACATCATAAAGCTAATTGCTTACAATAGGTAATATAAAATACGGCTGAATTAATGATGGCCGAATTAAGGAAAGAGAAAGGATGCACTGCAAGAATAGATGCATTACTCTAACTACAAGGCTTTCAATAGGGGGCATTGATCACATTGTTCATCTATGTATTATCTTTTGTATGTAAATGTAAGAGATCATGGTCAGAAATTTATGGCAAAGTTTATTGAACTCGATACACATTGTATATAAAATCAGCTGGAACTTGTATATAGAAACAGAGGTTTCATTTAACGTAGCTTCAACGAATTTTGTCACTCTTTCCCTTTGAGTTAACAAGAAAATATCAAGTGTCACGACCTAAGTTAGTTTCCAATAAATAAAAGTATTTGTAACGTATCAGAACTACGGTGTTAGAGTTTCCTTCCAACTTTCTTCCAACCACAACTTACGGTTGCAAAGTCGTGGTTTGGACTAACAGCTTAAGTCCCCTTTCAACTACACCTTACGGTTGCAAGGTCCACTTTCGTTTGGTTTGGACTAACAACTTAAGTCCGGAACATTGGTCCTTCGAGTATTGGTCCAGCGAAGCTTTCGTCCTGCGAAGCCTTAAGGAATTTTGCCTTAAGGATACCACTCCACATCAAGGAGTCAAAAGACCATTTCAACGGAGCAGAAAAAGGAGTACGAGTCCGGTTCAACGGAGCAGAAACTGGTTCAACGGAGCAGGAACTGGTTCAACGGAAACCTGGAGCAACGGTCGCGGCAAGTACTGGAGCAACGGGTAGGAGTAGCAGAACAGCATTGAACCACCAGCATTGAAGACACCAAGCGGTTACTACGGATATCAAGTAGCGGCATCCAGCAACAACGGAGTGGAATCAATTCAGTTTTCAACTCATTGAACTGAAATATTAAGGTAGGAATTTCAACTTATTTTCTACCAATTCTACCCAAACATACATTTAAATAAATTAAGATTTAAGCAATTTAAGTGAATAAAAATCAACATATAACGCCCATACTTGATTCTAAATAAAATATCAACCAAGTGCTAGTGCAAATTTATTTATAAAATGTCTAAACTGTGCAAATACATTGAAATTCAAGACAAAACTCTTGAAGAACTTCAAACGGATTTTGAAGATTTTAAAAAAGAAATCGTGTCGCGAAGTTCAAGGGGGTATGTGAACGCGTATCGCGATGAGATTGAAGATGTTTTCAAACAGGCTAAAAAGAATCACAGTGCTATCGTAAATAACGCTGCTGATCCTATAAAAGATAAATATTTTGAAAACGAAACATTTTTAAAAATCAAGCGAATTTACTTGAGTTTTATCGGTATGTTTCAAGATGAAATCGACAAATTTGCAGAGAAAAGCAATTCGGTTTTAGAAACGTCTCGTTTAAATACTACAAAGTCATCCTCATGTGAAGTACGCCTTCAACCAATTCACATTAAGCCTTTCTCTGGCAAATTTGAGGAATGGTGTGAGTTTCACAACTTATTTGAGAGTATGATCGATCAAAACGCCGATCTATCTGACGTTCAGAAACTGCAGTACCTTAAAACCTCTGTGTGTGACGAAGCTGCACGCTTAATACAACACCTCCCCATCGACGCCAAAAGTTATGTATCTGCTTGGGAAATCCTAAATGACAGATTTCAGAACAAGCGTAAACTTGTTAACACACAGCTTAGAATACTAATGGAACAAAAGAAACTCACCCATGAATCCGCCACAGGTCTCAAATCCTTGCATGATACCAGCACTGAGTGTATTCATGCACTTAACAATCTAGGAATAGCAACCGACGCTTGGGATTGCATACTTATATATGTAGTATACCACAAACTTCCTCCTCAAACACAAAGAGATTGGGAAAATAAGTTAGGCACTTCCAAGGCGCTTCCTGACTGGAAGACTTTTTCATCTTTTATTGAAGGTCGATTCAGTTCGTTAGAAAATTTTTTAGAAGAAAACGGATTTTCAAGACAGCCAGGACCAACAACTAACTTTCGCAAACCTACAGCTACAGCCTTCCACGTTAAAGCGCAAGCTGGAAACAAGCAATTTCTTTGCCGCCTGTGCAAGGCCTCTCATGGAATACGGCATTGCAAGAAATTTTTGAGCATGGAACCAAAAGCACGCGTCGAAGTAGTTAGGCAAAATTCCATATGTTCTAACTGCCTTGGTTATGATCACCATTCATCAATTTGCAGCAGCAGTAACCGTTGCTATAAATGTGGCCTTAAGCACCACACTACACTACATATTGAGTCGAAAGTTGTGTTGAATTCAAACAATAACCAACAGACTACGCCGCATAATGCGCATTTCGGGAGGCACAACAGTAATTCCCAGTATAACACTCACTTAATTCAAAATACGAATCACGTTATCACATCCAATACGCTTAACAATGAGCAAGAGGGTGCTTCAACCTCCGAAAATCAAACGTTTAATGCGCATTTTAATCAAATGCGATCTAAAGCCCTACTAGCTACAGCCTTGGTGAAAGTTTATTCCTCTACGGGAACGCAACATGTTCTTAGGGCATTGGTGGACCCTGGCTCAGAGGCTACCTTCATTACAGAGAATGCCGTTCAACTTCTCAACTTAAGAAAGCGACGGACATTAGCGAATGTTACTGGTTTAGGGCAAATTTCAACGGGCACCGCATTCCATCAGGTCGATTTCACTATTTTTTCCTTAACCAATGCATCATTCTGTCTCGATGTCAAGGGGTTTGTTTTCACTCAATTGACCTCTTTGTTGCCAACGTATCACATGGAGGTCTCGCAATGGAATCACCTGTCGGAACTTAAATTAGCAGATCCATCCTACAATGTTCCTGGGAAGATTGATCTTCTGATAGGTGCCGACGTGTATGCTTCCATCATCTTAGAAGGCCTGGTGAAGGGTTAACAGGGGTCTCCGGTTGCACAACAGACCACGTTAGGGTGGATTCTGACAGGTACCACAAATATCGAGTCACGTTTGAGTACTCTGACGGTTCAAACCCACTATAATTCCCTAGATGCGCAACTCAAGCAATTTTGGGAAATTGAAGAAAATTTGGACGATAGAAAACTCACGCAGGAGGAAGAAAGGTGTGAACAACACTTCCAGCAGACAGTGCAGCGAAGGAATGACGGTAGATACCAGGTACGGCTCCCATTCAAGGACAACATCCGTCCAAAACTTGGAAATTCGAAGGGGGCAGCAATGGCTAGGTTTTTTCAAATTGAAAGACGCCTCGAATCCAACACAAAACTGAAGGAAGCATACACCAAATGCATCAACGAATATGTAGAACTTGGTCATATGAAAGAGGTTGAAATAAATTTTGAGAAGATCAACGAAGAACACTACTTCCTTCCTCACCATGCTGTTTTTAAGGAATCAAGCACCACAACCAAACTTCGTGTGGTTTTCGATGCGTCTTGCAAAACCTCAAACGGAATTTCCTTGAACGACCACTTGATGGTGGGTCCGAGGATTCAACAAGATATCAGAGATATCATTGCTCAATGGAGGAAATTCAAGGTAGTTGTTGCAGCAGATATAAGTATGATGTATCGACAGATATGGATGGCGCCGGAGGATACTCCATACCAACTCATTTTATGGAGAGAGAAAATTGATAGGCCCATCAAAGTATTTGCTCTCAATACGGTTACTTTTGGTACGGCATCAGCACCATTCTCAGCAATACGGACACTGCATCAAGTAGCCTCTGATGTAGAAACCATCCTCATGTAACTAAAGCTATTCTTGAAGGGTCTTACGTCGATGATTTTTTATATGGGTCCGACAACAAAGAGGACACCATTACATTGCAAGGAGATGTTCTATCGACTTTAAGGGAAGCGGGATTTCCTCTGCGCAAATGGGCTAGTAATTTCTCAGCGGTTCTGGAGCAAATACCTGAAACGGAAAGAGAAGTCAACCTTCCGTTAACTTTTGATTCTCCGGATGCTATCAAAACCCTGGGTATCCAATGGCATCCGGGAAAGGATGTTTTCAATTACACATTCAAACTACCCAAGGTAGAAAAACACACCAAACGTTCCGTGTTGGGGGATATTGCTAGACTTTTCGACCCTCTAGGATGGATCTCGCCTTGCATTGTCAAGGCCAAGCTAATATTACAACAGCTTTGGCTGAAGGATTTGTCTTGGGATGGTCCGATACCTCGAGATATAGAAGAATCTTGGAGAGACCTTCGCAATAGTCTTTCCAAATTACAAGACATCCAAATACCGCGCTGGATTGAGTACGAAAACTCTGCCAAGGTCCAACTGCATGGCTTCAGCGATGCGTCTGAGAAAGCGTATGCAGCAGTGGTGTACACAAGAGTTGTAAAAAATGGTCAGGAGCACATCCGTTTGATAACTTCTAAAACTAGAGTCGCTCCAGTAAAATGTATATCACTACCACGCCTAGAGCTCTGCGCAGCATTGCTATTGGCTAGGCTTCTACGTAAAACAGAGAAGGCTATGCAGTTCAATGAGGTGGAACTATTCGCATGGTCCGACTCTATGATAACTTTAGCATGGATCAAGGGAAATCCGTCAATTCGCACAACATTCGTAGCTAATCGGGTAGCCGAAATCCAAGCACTTGTGAGCTCTACTACTTGGCGACATGTGGGTAGTAAGGACAATCCTGCAGATTTCGGATCCAGAGGATTATCTCCGGAAGAGCTCTTTGGTAACCAAATGTGGTGGAATGGCCCCACTTTCCTTCAAGGGTTCCTTGAAACCAACTTCTCAGCAGAAACACCGTTTAAAACCGATTTGGAGACAAGAGGACGAAATAAAACTGCAGAAACAAGAGCATTCTTTCACGACGACAAACAAACAAATACACTCACCAATCTCTTGAACGTGACATCACATTGCGGCATCACAAACGAATCCATAATTAAAAAATTTTCCAGTTTGAAACGACTTGTTCGCTGTATAGCTATCTGGCGACGGTATGTCTGCAACCTAAGACATAAGGTAAAGAGGAGGCTACTGGACACGCATCCAATCACTTGTGAGGAATTGAGCTCAGCTCATGATAAGCTTATCAATATGGTTCAAAGAGAGCTGTTTCCAGAAGAAATTAAAGCGTTACAGCTTAACAAGCCCATCACAAAAAACAGTAGTATTCGAAACCTAAATCCGTTTCTCGATTCCAAGGAAATATTACGCGTAGGAGGTCGTTTAACGAATTCACCACTCCCCTTTAACCAAAAACATCCCCTAATACTTAAGGAATCACATCACTTTTCAAAATTAGTTGTGCGCGATGTGCACCAACGTACCCTTCATGGTGGCCAACAACTAATGATGGCTGAAATCCGAAGCATCTACTGGATAACGAATTTGAAAGGGCTGGTGAAATCAGCGATTCGTAACTGCGTCTGATGCCATCGCTACAACGCAAAAATGCAACAGCAGCTCATGGGCAGCCTTCCAGCAGAGCGGATTGTTGTCTCAAGACCATTTAGCAACACGGGTGTGGATTATGCTGGCCCCATAAAGTTAAAGTTGTGGAAGGGTAGGTGCAACAAATCTACCAAGGGATATATTGCCATCTTCCTCTGCCTATCCACTAAAGCCATCCACATAGAATTAGTCAGTGATCTCAGCGCAGCAGCCTTTATAGCAGCATATAGAAGATTTGTGGCCAGACGAGGAAGTTGTGCTAATTTGTTTAGCGACTGCGGCACCAACTTCAAAGGAGCGAACAACGAACTTCGGAAGGATAGTCGATTTATTTCCTCGGAATGGTCAACTGAAGTCGCTGAAAGTCTCGCTTCTCAGAATACCATGTGGCACTTTAACCCTCCCTCATCACCACATTTTGGAGGACTTTGGGAGGCAGGAGTTAAGTCAATAAAATTTCACCTTAAGCGAACCATCGGCGCGGCCAAGTTAACATTCGAAGAATATGCGACGCTTCTCGCTCAAATTGAAGCATGCCTCAACTCAAGGCCGTTGTGTCCAATGACGTCCGACCCTGATGATCTGTCAGTATTGACACCGGGACATTTTCTCATTGGAGCTCCACTTCGCAAAGTTCCCGACAGAAATTTCAACGACAAAAATATCAATAACTTGGATCGATGGAGATACCTTCAACGTTTAACGCAAGAGTTCTGGAAGCAATGGAGCTCAACGTACCTCCATCTTCTACAACATCGTCCAAAATGGCATCAGCAAAGGCCAAACATCAACGTGGGAGACATTGTCCTCGTCAAGGAAGATAATCTGCCTCCAACGTCGTGGTTACTCGCGCGGGTAATAGAACTCCATTCCGGAGCAGATGGTCTTACGCGCGTGGTGACCATAAAAACCGAAAAGTCAGTATTAAAACGTCCGATCGTAAAATGATCCCCCTTGCCGGTATCCAATTCGTCGAACGAATCGCAAACATAAACATTGGACTATTGAACTTTTTGAAATATAACCAGCCGTGGAATAAACGTGTATGAACTTATAAATACATGAATTATAAACCCCATAAAACTTTCCCCGTATATATAAGCAACCCCAATAAGCAAGGTCAACGCACCCAACTCACCTAAAAGCATATCCACCTCCGGGTGAAGTGAAGGCACAACACCAGCTAAATATTCACATTAATCTACCAGAAATCTGTTAAACAAACTCTAATGCAACCATTTTTTATTATTTCTTTGGGTGAGAAACCTCACGATTTAGCATCGAGATGTACACAAGCTACGAAAGACATCTGAACTAAACATCATTGCGAAAAATGGTTGCATGAATGCATACTTAGATGTCCACAAGATCACCTCAAACACTATAATCTGCACAGGAAGCCGATGACTTACTTACTTACTTACTTACTTAGGTGGCGCTACAGTTCGAGGTGAACCTGGGCCTCAACCAACAAGCCTCTCCATTTAGCTCGGTCTTTAGCTAATTGCCTCCAGTTGCGCACTCCAAGTTGGTCGAGGTCCCCTTGAACTTGTGCGCGCCACCTACGGCGATAATTCCCTCTACTGCGTCGTCCCTCGGGGTTAGATTCGAAGACTCTGCGGGCCGGAGCGTTGGTGTCCATTCGCTCTACATGTCCTAGCCATCTCAGACGTCCAATACGCAGTTTTTTGACTAGGTCGATGTCGCTGTACAGCTCGTATAGTTCGTGATTGAATCTTCTCCTCCAAAACCCGTCAACGCAAACGGGACCGAAAATCTTACGAAGAATTTTTCTCTCGAAGCGACCAAGGATATCTTCATCCTCTTTTAATAAAGTCCATGTTTCAGCGCCGTACAGCAGGACTGGGATGATCAAGGTCTTATATAGAGTCTCCTTAGTTGCTCGAGAGAGGGCTTTACTGTTGAATTGCCTTATAAGCCCAAAAAAACAGCGATTGGCAAGAGTTATTCTTCGATTGATTTCTGCGCTGATTTTGTTTGCTGAATTTATAGCAGAGCCAAGGTAGACAAAGTCCCTTACTACCTCGAAGTTATAGCTGCCCACGGTGACGTTTTGTCCAATTCGTCGATGTTGGTTATCCCTTCTAGTTGACAGCATATACTTGGTTTTGCCCTCGTTTATCGCCAAACCCATTTTGGCCGCTTCCGCCTCAATGCTTGCAAAAGCACCGGTGACAGCCCGCTGAGATCTTCCGATAATGTCTATATCGTCGGCGTATGCAAGCAGTTGTACAGACTTGTAATAGATTGTGCCTCCGGTGTTGGCTTGTGAGTTCCGCACAATCCGTTCAAGTACAATATTGAAGAAGTCACATGACAGCGCGTCACCTTGTCTAAAGCCTTTTTTGACATCAAAGGTCTCGGTGAGGTCATTACCGACCTTGATGGAGCAGCGAGCGTTCTCCATCGTCAGCCTGCACAGGCGGATAAGTTTGGCAGGGATGTCAAAACTAGACATGGCTCTATAAAGCTCTTCTCTATAGATGCTGTCATAGGCGGCCTTGAAATCGATAAAGAGGTGGTGAGTATCGATTTGGAATTCTTGGGTTTTCTCCAGGATCTGCCGAAGTGTGAAGATTTGATCGATGGTGGACTTTCCTGGCCTGAAACCGCACTGATAGGGTCCAATCAGGCTGTTGATAAAAGGTTTCAGGCGTTCACACAATATCGCAGAAAAGATCTTGTACGCGATGTTGAGGAGACTGATGCCTCTATAATTGGCGCAGTTGAGGGGGTCTCCTTTCTTGTGGATCGGACAAACGATGCTGAGATTCCATTCATCAGGCATACACTCCTCTGACCAAATATTAGAAATGAGTTGGTGTATGCACTCTACCAATTCATCCCCAGCTGCCTTGAAAAGTTCGGCCGATGACCGCAGCTGTAACTCATCCACACTTAACATCACTAACTCGACATCCTGAGGCGGGGAGCATGTTGCTGCACAACAAACTAAAAAAAAAACGAAAACCAAAACACTTCACACATTTGACACCTTACTCGTAGATGCAATTAATAGGCTGTGTGCATTGAATTACCAAGGACAATATGGAGTAATAGTAAGTTGCACTTGCAACTAACATATTGCAAACTTGGTGGTTCAATGAACATTAGTCAATTCAATTTATACGAGAATTAAATATATCTTAATTAAGCACACGCGAAACGTAACCACACGATGTAAACATGTCGAAAAGAAAAAAAACTAATGTCAAATATGTGAAGTTATAAAGCTAGGCCACTTGTAATGCATGCTATCTCTCTCTGACACATCATAAAGCTAATTGCTTACAATAGGTAATATAAAATACGGCTGAATTAATGATGGCCGAATTAAGGAAAGAGAAAGGATGCACTGCAAGAATAGATGCATTACTCTAACTACAAGGCTTTCAATAGGGGGCATTGATCACATTGTTCATCTATGTATTATCTTTTGTATGTAAATGTAAGAGATCATGGTCAGAAATTTATGGCAAAGTTTATTGAACTCGATACACATTGTATATAAAATCAGCTGGAACTTGTATATAGAAACAGAGGTTTCATTTAACGTAGCTTCAACGAATTTTGTCACTCTTTCCCTTTGAGTTAACAAGAAAATATCAAGTGTCACGACCTAAGTTAGTTTCCAATAAATAAAAGTATTTGTAACGTATCAGAACTACGGTGTTAGAGTTTCCTTCCAACTTTCTTTCAACCACAACTTACGGTTGCAAAGTCGTGGTTTGGACTAACAGCTTAAGTCCCCTTTCAACTACACCTTACGGTTGCAAGGTCCACTTTCGTTTGGTTTGGACTAACAACTTAAGTCCGGAACATCAGGATAGTCATAATACGCTCGCTAACGTGTCGTAGGCTTAAGACTTCTTGCCTAAGTCTGCCGCGTATGACAAATCCGCATCCGAATAAGCGTTGTCTGTTGCCTCTGTAGCAATCACCGTAGTAGATGTCACAGTTTTTCATCCTCTTTTTGCCCGGCCCATCCCATCGCACTTCCTGGATGGCGGTAATATCTGCTTTATAATAGTCTAGGGCCTCTGCTAGTTGTTCGGCTGCACGTGGTCTGTAAAGGGACAGAACATTCCACGTACAGATCCGAAGGTCGTTGTCCTTATTTCGTTTGCTGGGGTCGTCATTAGTTGAGTCATCCTTATCCGAGGCTTTTGGTTGTTTCGGAACCATGAGTTTTTTTACGTGGTAAGGAAGTTACCCCGACGGCACAACCCCCAACCTGGAGGGCCAGTTCCTTAATTATCCCCCTAGGACGAGGGGCCGGGTACACCGGTGCCAGTAGTCCACTACGGGAGTATGAGCGCTGCCGTTGGCCCATTAAGGGCTCCTCCGCCACCATCTCTATTCCAATGTCCTGACCAACATTGGAAATTCCTTACCGACCTGTGATCCGAATACGTCGAAGCAGCTCGCGCAAGGTATTCACTAAGTTCAACCTAACTGGAACTATAGACGCCACCGTTGACTCCATCTAAGGAATTCGTCCGCTGTCGCCTGGAACAGGAAGAAGTGCTCTAGTGGAAAAGCACTCTTCCCCCCCTCTCTCATCTGCTGCCACCAAGAATCCGCCAAACGGGGTTGGTTACCCATTTCTTGAATTAAGGTACTAGGCACCCGGCTGTCACCGCGTGGAGGTTGAGAGTAGGAGTTGGTAGGCCTCAGCTGAGTGAAAACGCTTGTGTTTTCATATGATCGCATGCACTACCGTTTGACAACCAACTGAAATTACTTGATTGAAATTACTTCGCTTGTTAATAGAGTATGTATTTCCCAATGTGCTCTTCCAATCCCCTTTAGTAATGATCTCATGCAAGGTCAGTGCTTTGATAGCAGCTTGGCTGTCTGACAGTATTGCGATGTCATGCCTGCGATATTTCCTGTCTAGGTTCTATTGTGCGCTTCTTTCGGTCGCGTGAACTTCTGCTTAAAATATACTTGGGAATATTCCCAGTGATTCTGGGTATTTAATTCTGGGCCCGTACACTCCTGTTCCAGTACCAGTAGATGTTTTCGATCCGTCTGTGTACCATTTAATTATATGTTGTTTGAATTGATACTTATCGGATTCACTCCTCCAGTCTCTTTTGTTGCTCAGCTTTGAGTCAAATTTCCAAAATCAGTATTTCTTGACCATATCACCTCTGGGCTAGTCCAGAAACGGTTTTCAATATGGTCTCCTTGGCGATTCGCTCTAGCAATATGGTATGTGTAGGTAGGTAGGTAGGTAGAAGTGGTTGTGTCAACAAACCATGCCGAAACTTAATTAGCGCAGAAGCGCCGTTTTAATACCATAACTCAAGTGACCTATCGGATGTAGAAAGGACGTCGACTTATAGGGAAAGGGAAAAGGAGTAAGGATTGTTCAAATTCACCCCATTACATTGAGGAAACTGATAATATCCCGAATGCTAATCTCCGCTAATTCTATTAGGTTGTCCAAAAATGGTTTACCTAAGGTGCCCTGTCTTGCCTTGCCTATAGCTGGACACTTGCAGAGGAAGTGTAAGATTGTTTCTATCTCGTTAGCAATATTGGAGCTGCGACAGTGCCCATTAAATGTAATGCCCATTCTGGCCGCATGAACCCCGATGGGCCAGTGCCCAGTACTAACTGCCAAAACTCTTGCGATATCTGCACGGTTTCTCTTAAGTAGATCTTTCGTTCTTTTCCGGAAGTATTTGGGCCACATCTGCGTGAAGATGACACAGTTCCGCACCCCCTGCCATCTGCTATCAGCCTTTAGCAGATAGTGTGTCAAGATGCCTCCCTTAAGGACCCACAACGGGACGTTCACCTCCTTTGCTAGGGAAGCATCAGGGGCAGATTCCTGCCTCGCCAGTTCATCAACTCGCTCATTTCCCTTAATGTTGCTGTGACCTGGAATCCAAAGGAGACAGATCCTTAACCGATGACCTAGCGAGGTGAGTTCCTTTTTGCACTGTTCTACTAGCCTCGAGGATGTAGTGGCAGATACTATAGCCTTAATAGCGGTCTGTCTGTCAATGAGGATGGCAATGGTATTAAAGGGTGAAGAGGTTTTATTAAGTAGGCGGCAGGCCTCACATACAGCAAAATCTTCGCCTGGGAGACACTGCACGAATCAGGAAGTCGGTAAGACCTGGAAATATTGAGGGAATCAGAGAATATCCCCGCCCCTACCTCGCAGTCCATTTTTGAACCGTCTGTGAAGATTGTTGTTTCGAACTCATTTGTCAGTTCGCCAGTTTCCCATTCCGCCATGGTTGGGAATCTGACCGTGACGTCATTTCTAAAGTTCACTGTGGGAATTATATAGTCGGTCAGATTAGCTACCAGATCCTGCGGTAACAAATTCAGGATACTGCTGTGACCATACGGATTGGTGCACCAGCATCCTGTTTCCCTTAGCCTGACCGCACTATATGATTTTAGATGCATAATGTGAAGATCGAGTGGTAAAAGGTGCAGGATAACGTTCAAGGCTTCCGTTGGACATGTTCTCATGGCACCCGTTGCGCCTATAGCCGCAGTTCTTTGTACCCTGTTGATAAGTTTGATGTTATAAGCTTTCCTTAACGTAGGCCACCAGACTAGCGATCCATATGAAGGAATGGAATGCAGCGCGGCAGTGTACATCCATAAGACCATCTTCGGGCGAAGTCCCCACTTCTTACCAAAGGTCTTGTTGCAGGCATAGAAAGTCACACAAGCCTTCTTTACCCGTTGCTCAATGTTAAGCTTCCAGCTTAATTTTATGTCAAGTACCGCACCTAGGTACTTAGGACTGGAGGATAGAGAGAGTAGATGATTGTTTAGCCGTGGAAGCGTAAACGTCGGTATTTTGGTTTTAGTTGTAAAGAACATCAATTCAGTTTTGCTTGGGTTGACGCTGAATCCACATCTAGGGACTCATGTGCTAATCTTGTCGAAGGCACCTTCCATAATCTCACTGATTACGGATGGAAACATCCCCGATACCAGTATTACCACGTCATCTGCATACGCGACAGCCGTAACTCCATCCCTGTCAAGTCTACACAAGATTTTGTTGATGATCATAAGCCATAGAAGAGGAGATAAGACCCCACCTTGAGGAGTTCTTCTAGCAACAGATATGGTGGAGCTGCTGTTGCCGAGAGTCGATTGAATGATTCTAGTTTTTAGCATTCTCAATATCCATTTGCTAATAAACTCTTACATACCCAATTGGATAAGAGCTTCCTGAATCGATTCCGTGCTGACGTTATTGAAGACGCCTTCAACGTCTAAGAAGGTAGCTAGGGTATATTGTTTGAAGTGGATTGTCTTTTCTATCGTTCGTGCAACTTCGTAGAGCGCCGTCTCTGTCGATCGCCCCTTAGTGTACGCATGTTGAGATTTGGATAGAAGGGATTTGTCTAAGGTACTTCGAATATGTATATCTAAGATGCGTTCCAACGTTCTGCGTTCTGAGGTCAAATAGGCGAACCCCACAGGCGGATCAGTAGAAATGCGGTGAAGTGGGAGGGTTATGATCCCTTATTTTCGGATCATAACCTGGCTGATAAAAGGAAGAAGAAGAAGAAGATGCTTTCCAACGTCTTTAAAAGAAAAGAGGATAAACTGATGGGTCTGAAATCCTTTGCGGATCCATGACCCCGCTTCCCAGCTTTCGGGATAAATACAACACGAACACGTCTCCAGCTCAGCTTCTGTAGATCGGTACTAGTCATAGGACCACCTGGTCTAATGTTTTTTGCAGCATAATCGGAGAATGCCGTCAAGGCCGGCCGATTTATAGCGAGAGAAACTGTCAATAGCCCAGGAGGTATTAACTGCTGTAATTGTTGTCTTAATGTCATTCCAGGAATCTCATTTGTACAACCTGGAAAGTGTGTTTGCAGTAAAAGTTACAGGGACTCGTTAGAGGAGTCCGGCCAAGTCCCATCCGGCCGTTTAATAAAAGACGGACTAGAATGTTCCTTAGACAAAATTTTACTCAGCCTAGCAGAATCTTTTATAGTCTCAATGGACTGACAGTAGTCTTTCCAGGCAAGAGACTTGTCACTTTTAATGGATTTCTTATATTCCCTCAGACAATCCTTATATGGTTGCCAGAACTTGTGTTTAAAGCAGATATTGAAGATATCTCTAGTAATCTTTCTCATATTGGATAGATCTTCGTTCCACCAATGGGGGGGGGGGATTTTTTCTTGCTATATTTAAAAGGACACGAAACCTTAAAAGCCACACCCATGGCTGTTTCGAGGGTCCTAATTTTGGCGTCTATTTCCACGACTGATTCAATTATTATGTGTAGAGGAGGTATACCTACGATTACGATTTGGAAAATCGGCTATATCTAGACTGTCTATGTATTAACCGATTTTGCTCAAAATCAATATTTAAACAATTTTCCACATACGGTGCATATCATATAGCGATACTGACACTGTCAACACAATACCCCGCCGATTTAATCAGTTGGCATTAAGTGGTAATAATATGAGATTAACAACTGCAAAATTATTGACTTGTTTTTGTTTGAAAAAAAGGAGAACAGTTTTTGGATTAATGAGTTAAGCCTACAAAGCATTGACAATACTGGCTTTCTGTCGCTTCTTTTATCTAGTAACCGCTTCCAAATTATCAACATAAGAACAGAGAAAAGTTATTGGTTTTAAGTAATGCGCTACCGCTAAATGATATCAGTAATAAAATATTTAGTAGCGATAGCGATTAATCAGATTTGGCTGCCCTTATGCTTGTCTAATCTGTTCTTTTACACTTGATTACCGAAAAGTTAACGAATAGACGAACGATAACTGGAGTGCTGTGCAGTTCAGAGCCAGTGAGTTTTGCCAGTTTAATATTAGAGTTCGTGTGGACGTTATGAGGATAATGGGCGGTATTTCAGTTTAATTGCGTAGAAAGTCGTTTGGTGCTAAGTGAAAGAAGATTGAAGTGCAATAAGCGGAAGTAAGGTCTTAACTATTAGAGATCATCAATGGGTTTCACTTGTGGAAACACGATTAGCTTTTCAAATAAGGCTTATTTAAGGCTTTAAATCACATCGCATCAGTTAGAGTCTTGAAAAAGTGCAAATTTTGTCTTCCGTGATTTTCAAACCAACTGGATTTGAAGTCTCCTTCTAAGACTATTTCATATTCTTATTTCAGTGGCAGTGTAGTATACCCCATTCCAGCCCAACCACTGAACTCGAAAAGTAATGTGTAGGTATAGTGTTAGTGCTAGTGGGATTAAGTACCTTAATTTGAATTTCAGCATTTTTGTCGAGTATAATATAAGCGGATACGTGACATACGTGACTTCATCCATACTTTTTGCTCCATCGACAGTATTTATAGTGCTACACTTGTATCCATTGGCAATGTTTTGGACTAATATGTTTGTACATATATATTACGCAACTTGGCCCTTTGGTCTCCATTTATACAAATATGGTAGGACAATTACCATATCATAAACAGTTATCAAATCTTTAAATAGAACAAAATTACGAACAATAATTTGAACAAAATCTGATAGTGGTTATCTAACATACCGAAACGCGGCTTACCACAAGTGGAGGCCTCTATTCGAATTCTAGGGGGGCCGTCTATTTTTCTTATTTATCTTCAACATATCTTGCTATAAAATTAGGTTTTAAAGTTGTTATTGAATTACAATAGAAATTTCTAACCCAAGTTTGATAACATCTAATCTTTGTCGGAACTACATCACTTTAAACATGAGCATCAGATCGGCAATGCTATAAGCTGATTTGGTGCTTTATCGAGTGCAAATAATATATAAATAAATTAAATATAAATAAATCAATTTTCGGTTTTAATTAATAACGTTTCTTGCTATTGAATTAAATTATACGTCTAGCTAAGTGCATATGAACAAGTTGTACGTGCAAATAAATGTTCAAACAACGAATTTAACTTCTATAAATTTTTAACTATAGACAACATCTTCGTACATCGTATGTTAGCAAAAAACGGATTGTTTCTTTTTTTCAAAGTTTCTCCTTCAGCACACGTGATAAATTACTGTTGAAAACATAAAGAAAAGCTTTGAATATATTAAAAACCAGCGTTTTTATTGATATAGCTGCAAAAATGCACCATTACTTTTTTATAATTAGCGCGCTCTCAAGGGGTTATCAATACTCCTTAAATGTTTTTTTGTATGGTGCGGGCGTAAGACAGGATAGATAGAGAGAAAGAAAGATTGGTGTAGTATTTTGAAACTCTGATATTGTTTCAGAAAGGGTCCGTGAGTGGCGTCCAAATATTTTGCTATTGTTGTCTTTGCTTTCGATTCACAGCATTTTTTTTTCTCGACCTTCTGATGTCATAATATATCAACCATCCAACAGAGCAACCAATTTTTTCAACCAAATGACCAGTCTGCCAATGTTGCCTTTGAAATAATGTTGACATTATTGATGGAATTACCACTACACCATACTTACTTACTTAGGTGACGCTACAGTTCGGGGTGAACCTGGGCCTCAACCAACAAGCCTCTCCATTTAGCTCGGTCTTTAGCTAGTTGCCTCCAGTTGCGCACTCCAAGTTGGTCGAGGTCCCCTTGAACTTGTGCGCGCCACCTACGGCGATGATTCCCTCTACTGCGTCGTCCCTCGGGGTTAGATTCGAAGACTCTGCGGGCCGGAGCGTTGGTGTCCATTCGCTCTATATGTCCTAGCCATCTCAGACGTCCAATACGCAGTTTTTTGACTAGGTCGATGTCGCTGTACAGCTCGTATACTTCGTGATTCAATCTTCTCCTCCAAAACCCGTCAACGCAAACGGAACCGAAAATCTTCCGAAGAATTTTTCGCTCGAAGCGACCAAGGATATCTTCATCCAAAGTCCCTTACGACCTCGAAGTTATAGCTGCCCACTGTGACGTTTTTTCCAATTCGTCGGTGTTGGTTTTCCCTTCTTGTTGACAGCATATACTTGGTTTTGCCCTCGTGTATCGCTGAACCCATTTTGGCCGCTTCCGCCTCAATGCTTGCAAACGCACCGGTGACAGCCCGCTGAGTTCTTCCGATAATGTCTATATCGTCGGCGTATGCAAGCAGTTGTACAGACTTGTAATAGATTGTGCCTCCGATGTTAGCTTGTGAGTTCCGCACAATCCGTTCCAGTACAATATTAAAGAAGTCACATGACAGCGCGTCACCTTGTCTAAAACCTTTTTTGACATCAAAGGTCTCGGTGAGGTCATTGCCGACCATGATGGAGCAGCGAGCGTTCTCCATCGTCAGCCTGTACAGACGGACAAGTTTGGCAGGGACGTCAAAACTAGAAATGGCTCTATAAAGCTCTTCTCTATAGATGCTGTCATAGGCGGCCTTGAAATCGATGAAGAGATGATGAGTATCGATTTGGCCTTCTTATGTTTTCTCCAGCATCGAGCAGCTCTCGTCTTCCTTTGCAGCACCGCCTTCTATGCCTCTTCTTTTGCTGCATGCACTCGCTGGCATTCTTCGTCAAAGCAGGGGTTTCGCGGTGGTGGGCGAGCGAGACCCAGCACATCAGTCGCGGCGTTTCAGATGGCATGTTGGCACCATTCCCACTGGTCGCATTCGTACCTTGGCTACAACAAGGTAATGATCCGAGTCTATGTTGGCCGCTCGGAAGGTCCGGACATCCAAAATACTGGAGGCATGCCTTGCGTCGATCGCAGAAAGATCAATTTGGTTGATCGTTACATGATCATTGGACCGCCATGTCTGCTTATAAATATCGAGATGAGGAAACCATGTGCTTGCTTGCTCCACAGTGATATTGTTTCAGAAAACGTCCGTGGGTTTCGTTCAAATATTTTGTTATTTTTGTCTTTGCTTTCGATTCACAGCATTTTTTTTTCTCGACCTTCTGATGTCATAATATATCAACCATCCAACAGAGCAACCAATTTTTCCAACTAAATGACCAGTATGCCAATGTTGCCATCGCAATAATGTTGACATTATTGATGGTATTACCACTACACCATGGCCACCCCCAAATATCGCGTGCATTTATGCGATGGAGACAATTGCAGCTTCTTTTGCTTGCATTACCTCACTACAGCTCGAAAATAACAGTTGTTCGAAAAATGACACAGACAAGAAGTCCATATTTAACACATCCTGTGAATAATTCACAAATGTAGCATGTACAGTTTAGGAGTAGTAGCAGACAGACATATAAATGACTGACGCATGAGTGAGCGAAAACAATAGGAATTTCCGGGGTCATTTCCAAGTGGCCGTCCAACCATCTCATGTTCTCTACTTTCCTTTCCTAGGGGCTTGTGTATTTCACTTCCCTAGCATCCCTCACGATATATGTGCAGCTGAACACTCAGACCTGCGTAAGCACATCTGGGTGAACTTCAGCGCGCATATGTCTAACCGGACGAGGCATCTCTTGTTGACCTGATCGGCTGAAATATGCGTCTCAGAAGTCTAGCATAGAGGTCCTTAGAAGGAGGACGTGCGGCGGACGAATTCTCTCGATGGAATCAACGGTGACGTCTACAGACCAGCGGATACCTTACTGGAGCTACTTCAACATATTTGGAGCTGAGGTCTGTAAGGATTTTCAATACTACGTCAGGGTATTGAAAAAGAGATGTGACGACCCATGCAAACGTAAAAAGGACAACGATCTTCGTGTCTGCACATGGAATGTTAGGTCCCTCTACAAACCACGTGCAGCCGAACAACTTGCGGAGGCCCTAGAGTGTCTCAAAGCGGACATTACCGCCATCCAAGAAGTGCGATGGGATGGGCCGGGCAAAAGGAGTATGAAAAACTGCGACATCTACTACGGCGATTGCTACAGACAAAAAGGACAGCGTCTATTCGGGTGCGGATTTGTCATTGGAGGCAGACTTAGGCAAGAAGTCTTGAGTTTCAGGCATGTGAACGAGCGCCTTATGACTATCCGTATCAAGGCTAAATTTGCCAACATTAGCCTAATATGCGTTCACGCCCCTCACGAGGAGAAGGACGACGCGACAAAGGATGACTTCTACCAGCTCTTGGACAAGACGTATGAGCAATGCCCTAGCCACGACGTTAAAATTATCCTAGGCGACTTTAACGCAAAGCTAGGAAGAGAGGAAGTCTTTAGTAGCGTGGTCGGAAAGCACAGCCTGCACGACAACACTTCCGGCAACGGACTCAGGCTAATCGACTTTGCGGCGGGGCGAAACTTTGTTGTAGCTAGTACGCGGTTCCCACGTCTCGATATTCACAAAGGAACATGGCTCTCCTTTGATCGAAAAATCGTCAACCAAATCGATCACATTGCGATCGACGCAAGGCACTCTTCCAGTATTCTGGGTGTCCGGACTTTCCGAGAAGCCAACGTGGACTCGGATCACTACCTATTTTTAGCCAAGGTACGGATGCGGATATCCACAACGGAGCGAAATCTACGAAATGCTGTGAGGAAATTTGACGTCGAAAAGCTACAATCGCAAGAGACCGCCAGAACCTTTGCCGATCGTGTTTCTTCTAATCTCAATCTAAGTCCTATGCCGCCAGCAGCAAATGCGGAAGACCAGTGGCAGCGTTGCCAAAAAGCCATCAGAGGTGCCGCCTCTGATGTACTGGGTTTCTCTCGCCCACTACAACGAAACCCCTGGTTTGATGAGGAATGCCGGCAAGCACATGCAGCAAAACAAGAGGCGTACAAAGCGGCGCTGCATAGAAGGACTAGAGCTGCTTACGACCTCTACGTGCGCAGGAGAACAGAGGAACATCGACTTCTCAGAAAGAAGAAAACAGAGCATGAGAAGCGCTCGATCGAGGAGATTGAGAGACTTTATTGCAGGAATAATGTTCGAAAATTTTACCAAAGGATAAAAAGAACATGCCAGGGTTTCAAAGCCAGAACAGAAGCCTGCAGGGACGAAAATGGCAACATAGTAGTAGAATCGCAGTCGGTGCTGAGGATATGGAAGGAACACTTCTGCAGACTGTTAAACGGCGATGATGACCAATATTCCGCTGTCAGGCAGAATGAGCCATTCAACAGTGACGATGGCAGTCAAAATTCCCGTCAACCCGATCATAATGAAGTGAGGATAGCGATATCTAAACTCAAATCCAACAAAGCTGCTGGAGCCGACGGCCTTGCCGCTGAACTTTTCAAGGCAGGAGGAGATGAGTTGGTAAGGAGCATGAACCAGCTCATCTGTAAAATCTGGTCGGACGAAAGTATGCCCGATGAATGGAACCTCAGCATCGTTTGCCCGATCCTGAAGAAAGGAGACCCTCTGAACTGCGCCAACTACAGAGGTATAAGTCTCCTAAATATCGCATATAAGATCCTGTCTGCCGTACTATGTGAACGCCTAAAACCGATCGTCAGCAACCTGATAGGTCCTTATCAGTGCGGTTTCAGGCCTGGAAAGTCCACCATTGACCAAATATTCACACTACGGCAGATCTTGGAAAAAACCCATGAATATAAAATCGATACGCACCACCTTTTCATCGATTTCAAAGTTGCCTATGATAGCGTGTATAGAGACGAGTTATACAGAGCCATGTCTAGTCTTGGCATCCCTGCCAAGCTCGTCCGTTTGTGCAGAATGACGATGGAGAACTCTCGCTGCTCCATCAAAGTCGGTAAGAACATCACCGAACCGTTCGATGTCAGGAAAGGTCTTAGACAAGGCGACGCGCTATCATGCGATCACTTTAACATAGTACTTGAGAGAATTGTACGAAACTCACAAGCCAACCCCGGAGGTACAATCTTCTTCAAGTCTGTACAACTACTCGCTTATGCCGATGACATTGACATAATCGGAAGAACTCAGCGGGCCGTCAATGGGGCATTTACGAGTATTGAGATCGAGGCAGCAAAGATGGGTCTAGCGGTCAATGAAAGCAAAACAAAATATATGCTGTCTACAAAAAAGGACACCCAACCTCGGCGTCTTGGGCAGAACGCCACAATAGACAGATATAATTTTGAGGTAGTAAAGGATTTTGTCTACCTAGGCTCTATGATCAGCTCCGCAAATGACATGAGTGGAGAGATCACACGGAGAATTACTCTTGCCAATCGTTGTTTCTATGGGCTTAAACGGCAATTGAGTAGCAAAGCCCTATCTCGAACTACTAAGGTAACTCTTTACAAGACATTAATCATCCCAGTCCTGCTGTATGGCGCAGAGGCATGGGCTTTGAAAAAACCGGATGAGGATGCCCTTGGTTATTTCGAGAGAAAAGTTCTTCGAGTGATCTTTGGTCCCGTCTGCATAGACGGTGAGTGGAGGAGAAGGTACAATGCCGAACTATACGGCATGTACAAGGACATCGACTAAACCAGAAGAGTTCACATACAGCGACTAAGATGGCTGGGTCATTTAGAGCGGATGGAGCCCAACCTTCCCGCTAAGAAAGTCTTCGAATCCACCCCGGACGGACGGCGCAGTAGAGGACGACCTCGTGGTAGGTGGCGCAAACAAGTGGAGGGGGACCTCAACCAACTTGGCGTGCGCAACTGGAGGCAGCTGGCTCGTAACCGTGCTGGCTGGAGAGGTTTGTTGGTTGAGGCCCAGGTCCACCCCGGACTGTAGCGCCATCTAAGTAAGTAAGTAAGCATCTCGATTCAAGCTGTCGAAAGCCTTCTCGAAGTCGATAAACAGTAAATGTAGCGGAGACCTATACTCAACGCATTGCTCGATTATGATCCGTAAGGTATTTATGTGGTCGATGCAGGAGGATCCAGCGCCAAAGCCTGCCGGTTCGACATCGAGAGTTGAATCTAAATGTTCTTTAATTCATTCTAGAATTATTCTAGCCATTATTTTGGCTACAGCTGGAAGAACGCATATACCTCTCCAGTTACTGGACTCCATCAAGTTTCCCTTCTTTGGAAGCTTAATGATCATCCCCCTTTTTCACCCCTGTGGAAATTGTTCACTATCCCAAGCTCTCCATATTAGCGGATGCATCAAATCTGACGATGTATTTGGCGCCACTTGAAATAGCTTGACAAGAATGCCATCAATACCCATCGCTTTGATTGCTGTTATTATTTCGGTTTTACTGGGAGGTACGGTGCGAATTCGGGAATTTGTTGCTTCGAACTGCTCATTCGAATTCAAGATCATACCGCCATCGTCTAAGTGATTTAGCACTGTAGCAAAATGTTCTCTCCATCTAGTGAGCTGATCCTCATCCGAAATCAGAAGGTTACCGTCTAGACTCTTTAGTGGGTGTTGTTTGGAGTTCCGACCCCCAATGAGCTCTTTAGTGATGTTGTTAACAGTCCTACTGTCGCATCTACTCAATGCTTCTTCAGCCTTTGAGGCCAGTGAGTTCACACATTGACGTTTGTCACGTCTCACACTACGCTGCACTTTTTTCTTCTTCGCACGGTAGTGGGCTTCAAGCTCGGTTCTCTCTACTGCTGATGCCGCTGCAATCCGAACCTTGATTGCTGTACGCTCATCAATCCGTATCCAGGTGTCTGTAGAAAGCCATGTGCGGTGGTGTTTCTGCTTTTTACCGACATACGTGCGTGCCCCAGTCGCGAAAGCATTTTTCACAGCACTCCAGTGGTCATCCATGTTCTCTATTCTGCTGATTGCTTCTGCTTCTAAGACAAGATGGTCCCTGAACTGTTGGCGCACTTGGGGAACCTTGAACCTGTCGATATTAAGCCTGGTGATGTTAAGTAGGTTTGAGCGGTTGCCGTTGACGGATGCAGTACGAAGGCGTAAATGAGCTACCATAAGATGGTGATCTCGTTCAAGTCCGACGTCAGCTCCACGTCTGTTTCGGACGTCCAGGAGACAATTTCTAAAGCAGGGACTGATCGCAATGTGGTCGATGTGGTTGAATGTTCGTTGCCTATCAGTGGAGACCCAACTGATCTTATGGCAGGTGTTATGCTTAAACAACGTACCTCCGATGACTAGGTGGTTGGTATTGCAGAAGTCCACAAACCGCACACCGTTGTCATTACGGTCTCCCACGCCGTGAACTCCCATCACGTGCTTTAGCATGGTGTTGTCGCTACCGCATCTCTCATCACCATTACGACGTCCCCATTGGGCGTTTGGTTGTAGGCGGCGCCTAAGTGGCTATAAAAATCATCCTTTTCATCCTCCTTCGCGTCTAGAGTCGGATTTTTCTAACCCTACTCTGGAACCTAGCTACCAATATGGGGTTTCCAAGATATGAGGCTACTACGTGCTGCTGGAGTAAGCATGAGTCCTACGCCGAAACTCCGTGCACTTCCAGCTGGTTTACCAGAGTAGAGCATCACAGTGCTTTTTGTTGGGGAGATGTATTCCCCAGCATCGTACCATCTTATCTCGCTCAGCCTTAAGATGTCGATTTTATACCGTGCGAATTCGCGCTCCAATTCGCGAGGAATCTGGAGTTATAAGGCCCTTCCTTGAGTGAGTCCAGGAGGGGCTTAACGTTCCAGAATCCGATCGTTGTCCGTGTCCGATAGCCAAAGGTCGTCAACAAATGATCCGTCCTTATACGAGGCGATTGTTTCCGTTTCGGAGCAATAGTTTGTTTTACGGTTGCGGCTCGCTGGGCCACAGACCAACCGACACTTATTCTGTTTTTTGGCGCAGGAAGCTCGCCATTCGTCCTCTCCCGTTAGCAATTTCCGAAGAAATTCCCAGATGACACCACGAGGAGGTGGGAGTAGGTTTTCGGCTGCAGTGGCTCCTTCTCGTTACTTAGCGCAACTATCGAGAGATGCTGCCCCTACGAGGCCTTTGTTAGTCGTTTGCCATCCAATATTAACCTTACGTTGATTAATCAAGCAAGATTTTGACCCACAAAAAACACAATCTTCACATAATTTATTATACACTAATAAATACCTGCTAAAATTGTTAATAAATACTCTGAATTCTATATTTATCCTTATCTTAATTATTAACAAATTTGCCATTAGTAATCAAAATGGCTTATCACCTCATTAATTTGAGTGCTCCAGGAAGGTTATACTATGGATTTGCCACTACATCACTTCAAATGCAACTAAAACTCATGAAAATATTCCAATTATATGATATTATTCAAATCAGTAGCCACTAGTAAATAAATAATTCCACTGAAAATGTCCACTTAAATTTTACACGGTCCATTAATGCATTTGGTTAGCATCAATTTTGATTTCGGTACTCCAACCCGACCTTATACTATCTGTGTTTGGATAAATTAAATAGTTGCAGGGAAAATTAGATTCGATTTAAAATGCTGTTAATGTTGCGTGAAATGCAATTGTGGGTAGCTTTACTCTGGCATTTTTGTCTGCAAAGGTAATTAATGCAGATAAATTGAATAGAGATTAACTGTTGTGATATCCAGCAGGATGACATTTAAAAATGTACTCGTGGGAGGTAATGCAATTTGTTTGGATACAATTTTAACTACCACGCTTAATGGAATTTTAAAGGTGAATGAAAGTTTTCGAATTCGATTAGCTCTGACTGATAATGAAAGAATATGCAACGACACTCAATTGAACAGATAGTAGTATAAATGTGTTGAATCTATATCTCTGCCCTCAAATGTTGGAAGTATATATTCCACTCTTATCTAGATTTTTACGATGATGTTGCTTACCCCTCTCTATTCTTTGTCCCCAACTGTAAGACCTTCATCGTAAATACTGCATCCACCTTCAATTTTTTTACGGGTGTTCTGTAATCAGCAGTGCAGTCCGCGATAAGATATGCCTATTCGAAATGACATTTGAAAAAACCCTTAACGAGTATTCAGTTGGCACCCGCCGGATACAACACTACCTGCTACAAATAGTTTAAATCTAAAAGAGCTTTTCCTGACCCCATTTCTTTTGTAGATGACTTTCACATATAATATCGAACTGAACAACACCAAAAACGAAAAGAAGGTAAAATTTGATTGGTACTGGCCACCGATATTCTGTGCAGTTTGGTATGCGATTTTCTATGCCGCAGTCATCCCAAGTTTCTATGCGTTCCCCAAAGTCATTCAAATCAAAGATGAACAATACCATCCCGATCAATTCATCGGTGAAAGAGCTGAGATTCAACTACTAGGACTGACAAATATTGGCGTGAAGCTAACAGGTACGCCTGAGAATGAAGT
This sequence comes from Brachypalpus laphriformis, assembly GCA_945910035.1. NCBI lineage: Eukaryota > Metazoa > Arthropoda > Insecta > Diptera > Syrphidae > Brachypalpus > Brachypalpus laphriformis. The sequence goes on from OX246753.1 coordinate 324,154,394, forward strand.
TCAAGCTGTTCGGTTCCTGCTCAACCAGATCGACATCATCAAGAAAGCAGCTCGGGTTGATCTATACGACATAGATGTTGACGTGCAGTTTTCGTCTGGGGAGTTCATGCTTTGGGGTATGCCCACCGTCTATCATAATGTTCAGAATGTCATTGTTAAAATCAGCCCGAAGGACTCATCAAGTACATCCTATCTGCTTCTCAATAGCCACTTTGACTCCGAAATTGGATCACCAGGTGAGGACCATTGATCTTTTCATATCTATTTCTACCACTAATGACTACCAAAATTCACAGCTGCTGGTGACGATGGAGTTATGGTGGTGATTATGTTGGAGACTTTCAGAGTGATTTCGAGGTCAGAAACGCCTTTGAAAAATCCAGTCGTGTTTCTTTTTAATGGAGCTGAGGAGATCAATCTCCAAGGTTCACATGGCTTCATCACTCAACACAAGTGGGCAGAGCATTGCAAGTAAGACAAAGTTATAGATACATTTTCTATATGAAATAATAAAAAAAAACATCAATTAGAGCTCTTATCAATCTGGATTCAGCGGGTTCCGGAGGGAGGGAAGTTCTTTTTCAATCTGGGCCCAATCATCCTTGGTTAATGAGGGTTTGTAAATGAATCCATTTAAGATCTATGTATTTATTTTCTTTTTGTTTTCCAGTACTATGGTCAGAGTGTTCCACATCCATTTGCATCAACTTTGGCGGAAGAGCTTTTCCAAAATGATTTTATTCCATCGGATACGGACTTTAGAATTTTTCGTGATCATAAGGGGGTTCCTGGGCTTGATATGGCACATACGTATAATGGATACGTATACCACACGAAATATGATCGATTCAGTGTACTACCGAGAGGTACTTATCAAACGACTGGGGATAACATATTGGCCTTGACGAGAGCATTAGCCAATGCACCTGAGTTGGAAGATCCAGAGGTGAGTTGGGTGGGAAGTACTTAAGCTTTTACTAATTTCGGTAGAATTAAAAGTCGAAAAAGTGAAGTTCCTGAGAATTACTAAAATGTCCTGAAGAAATCTCGAAAATTCTTTAAACGAAGTCGATGCTTTATCTGTATGTACATATGTATGTATGAATGGAGGAATTCCTTACGAATATATTTTAACTCTCTACTTGGCTAGGAGTAGGAAGTAAGAAGGCTTATGAAATGGCTGGACTAGATACAACTTCTTTGGTTGGATTGGTGTGGTATTGTCCACAGGCTCTGTGGTTTTCCCATCCACTGCACCAAGGAAAGGTTTCTACCTGTTAGTACAATAGACCGGAGAGTCGGATTGCCCTGGGATTTGAGTTTCCTTTATATAATAAGGGTGGACTGCAATCTCGGCTTAAGAAAGATCTATCGGTGACTGCCCTAAATTTGTACTTAAGCTACGGTGGGTACAGGGGCATGCATGTATCAAATGATATAGAATTGCTGATAAGCTAGTAAGATATTTTATCAGTGATGCACTAACATAGAATCGAAATCTTCCGTTAAATATCCTACCCCGCATTCAGGGGAATAATAGGCAAATAAAAATGCAATCCTACTGCGAAAATTCTACAGATCTCACCCTCAAATATAGAAGGAATATTACCAATAGACTTATCGGATTCCTCTCCAGTTGTTGCCTCTCTAGATATGATTGTAACAAAATTAAGAATACTGAATAGATACTCAATATCAAGAAGGGGATGGAATTACGGAACAGGTTAGCCCAGAGCCTTCATTGAAAGAACCAAAATTGTATCGTCCACCTTCAACCTGTTTAAGTTGCTGCTACACATCTTAAGCGAACTATTTCCAAATATCGCAACAAAAATATCCTATTGTTAGGATCCTGAAGAATGACAGAAAAACTGGTGAAATATCAATGCGGTTACAAAACTTTGCAGTCTGCTATAGAAGCCATCAGAGTAGTAGTAACACAAAATATGTTAGACATAAGATAGGGTCTCTAGCTTCGGAGATAGCGATTTTAGAGCATCAAACAATAATTTGTTTGGTACTTAAAATTCTTTTATTATTTTTAGAAATACTCCGAAGGACATACGATCTTCTACGACTACCTTGGCTGGTTCATCGTTCACTATACAGAGGGCGTAGGTCTTGCTATCAATATCACAGTATCTGTATGTGCTCTCATCAGTATCGCAGCCTCCTTTGGATTGATGCTCAAACAAAAAGGTTACGAAACCAAACCATCCTGCATTCGCTTTCTTCAAATTTGTGCAGTTCAACTCTTAGCCGTTGTCGTTGCTGTTGGCCTAACCATTCTCATCGGAGTTATTGTTGATGCCATGGGACTCACTCTATCATGGTATCACGATTCATGGTTCATATTTGGCTTATATTTTTGTCCTATGTTCTTTGCCTTGGGTATTATTCCAGCTTTCTATCTGGGTTGGACCAAGCAGAAAGTAAGTCTTTATACTTCCTTGGAATATCATAAAACTATATCCTTCTCTGAATTTCAGACAATAATGGGCCTTCATTGTTCGGTGCAACTATTTCTACACTCACATGCTATAATTTTAATCTTCCTAACACTTTTGATGACCGGATTGGGTGTAAGATCGGCATTCTTACCAATGGTTGGTGTGTTTTTTTATGCGATTTCAGTCATTTTGACCCTCATAGTGACTGCTATTTTCAAGACGAGTAAGCTTTTGACTTTCCTAAAGACGGATGCTTAAAAATGTTTCTATTCCTTTTAGAATTTTTATGGCTCCCAGTACATCTAATCTGTCAACTGTTTCCATTTTGGTTTTATACATATATGACATACAGCTTTTTCAGCGTATTCAATGCAATGCAAGGACGTGATGGACCAGACAGTAAACCGGAACTGCTCATCAGCGGGGTGACCGCAATTATGTGCGTCCACTTTGCTGGTTTCATTGTAAGCTAGTCTTGAAGTCAGCAGTAAGTCGTGGGCCTTCAATTTAGAATCTGCTTTCAGATTCCAATCCTCTTTTACTTCCGGAAACCCAAGATTTTCTTTTCACTTTTTGCTGTTCTAACTGTGATCTTCATCATTGTGGCCGCAACACCAGCTGGTTTCCCATTCAAGAAGGATATCGCTGCGAAACGATTCTATGTCATTGTAAGTACTTCTAAAGTTGTAAGATGCCACGATATCAATTTTTGTTTTTTAGCACACAAATCGTATCTTCCATGAGTATGGTGGTCAAATAGTTAGGAATGAGTCTGGATTCTATGTGCAACCTGTCGATCCTAGGAATGTTAACGTAGATAGTAAGACCTATTGCTTATATGCATATGATGGTTATAATCTTTCACTTTACCTTCAACAGCCTCAGTCTACAAAAATGCAAACCCGATCAGCTTCACCCACGAAAATTGTGAAAAAGAAATTTTCTGTGGATTGCCACTCTACAGTACTAGATGGGTGGATTGGATGTAAGTTAAATCGTTGAGCAGGATTCCCAGCTATATTTGTCCTGAAATCTTTTAGACAATCCAGTCGTTGGATACCATCTGGAATGCCAAATCTACCTGAAACAACAGAGCTGAAATTTACTGCGAAGACACTGTTACCAGGCAACAAAGTTCGCTTTGAGTTCACCTTAAAAGGAGCTGACCGAATAGTCATGTACATTGATCCGATACCAGGAGCACAAGTGACAGATTGGTCGTTCAATCGAACGCCATTAGATGAGAACTTTCCGACGCCATATTTTATTTATTCGACTTATTCGATCGATCGAATACCATTGGAGTTTTGGATTGAATTCGAGGTTTTTAATGATCTTTCTTTAAAGTTGATATAAGTAATAATTTTTTGTTTGTAGCGTGACAAGGAAGCATGGGAAGGACCAACATTTAGATTGGCCGTCGGTGGACATATGGTTTACCATAAAAACTATTATACAACCGAGTACAAGGAATATTTAGAAAAATTCCCAGAATGGGCATACCCATCGGCGTGGATTGCATCGCATGAGAGTTGGATGTTCTAAATGTGTATCATTTGTTCTCAGGTTATAGTACTTTTTTTTACATGAAAATATATAGAAATAAATTAAGAAGATCTTTCTGGCCAAACTTGTTTAAATGAATTCATAGATGGAACAAAACAAACAACATTTAGACTATTACGAGTGTGGCAAAAAGTCATTAACGTGAGCTGTTTTAATCGTTTGAATAACGCACCGCACATGATCTTATATGCGATGTGGAGGAGACTTATACCTCTGTAGCTGACACAGTTCAGAGGATCTCCTTTCTACAAGATCGTGTAAACTATGCTAAGGTTTCATTCATCGGGCATAATTTCGTCCGACCAAATTTTGCAGATGAACTATATTTCTTACCAACTCATCTTCTCCTTCTGTGCTTGCCAACATTCTTCATCAAACCAGTGATTTCGTTGTTGTGGCCGAGATATACCCAGTAAATCAGAAGCGGCATATCTAATGGCTTGTTGGTAGCTTAGGACTAAGACGAAGATTAAAAGAGAATCAATCGGTAATTTCAATCTTGCGATTATAGCCGTCCGATGTCGAATATCGTCACAGAGTATTTTGTTCGTTTCGCTCCGTTCTGGATATCCGCATCCGTACCTTGGCTACAACCAGGTAGTGAAACAAATCCATGTTGGTTCCCCTAAAAAATCCGAATACACGGAATACTGCAAGAGTGCCTTGCGTCAATCACAATGTGATCGATTTGGTTAGCTATTTAGGGGTTAGACATACCATATGTCCCCTTGCGAAAATCAAGACGTGGGAACTGCGTGCTAGCTACGAAAATGTTTCGTCCCACCGCAAAGTCGACCAGCCTGAATCCGTTGTCGAATGTGTTGTCATGCAAACTATGCTTTCCGACCACGCTACTAAAGACGTCCTCTTTTCAGGCTTTGCTTTCAATCACACAGGACAATTTTACTGTCGTGGATAGGGCGTTACTCGTGCGTCTTTTCCAGGAGCTGGTAGAAGTCATCGTTAGTCACGTCATCCATCTTCTCGTGAGGGGCATGAGCGCATATTTGGCTAATATTTGCGAATTTAGCATTGATACGGATTGTCATGAGGCACTCGTGCTATCAGCCGCTGCTTTAGAAGTAGTCTCCTGGACGTCCAAAACAGGCGAGGGGCAGATGTGGGGAGAGTACGTGATCACCATCTTATGATAGCTACTCTCCAACTACGCACTGCTGCAGTTCGAAGATCCCACGACAACACAAGAATGCCCAGGTTTAACATCGATAGACTTAGTGATCCCTCAGTGCGCCAACAATTAAGGGTGCACTTTTCACAAGGTGTGGAAGCAATCAGCAGCTCAATGCCCGCAACCATCCAAGACCATTGGTGTGCTGTGAAAAATGTTTTTACATCTGGTGCTGAAAGAATTGTCGGCCGATCGCAGGGAAGACATAAGGCGTGGCTTTCCGAGGATACCTGGAGACGGATTGACGAACGAAAACAGCTGAAAGCTCGCGTTGCATCTACCCCAGCAGTAGGGAGAAGCGAGCTAGAGTCCTTATATCGCATGAAGATGAGAGAAGTTCAGCGTAGCGTACGACGTGACAAGCGCAACTACATCAACGTGCTGGCTACAGAAGCAGAAGAAGCTGCACGGAGGTGCGACAGCAGGACCGTCTACAGAATCACGAAAGTGGTCGCAGCTCCAGCCAACACCCAGTGAAAAGCCTAAACGGCTCCTTGCTCATTTCGGATGAGGACCAGCTCAAGAGATGGAAAGAGCATTTTGCTACGGTTTTAAACCGTGTATTCGCTAGCGATATGCTCCCAAATCAGACTGCGATGCCCGAGGTGAGAAGTTCCCGAATACGCACCACGGCTCCCAGTAAAGACGAGATCATTACCGCGATCAAGGCACTCAAAACCAACAAGGCGGTAGGACTTGACGGTATTCCAGCAGAGCTCTTACGAGCAGCGCCAACAACATCGGCTGAGCTTCTGCTTTCACTTATACATACAGCTTGGGAAGCTGAGAGCTTTCCTAACGAGTGGCAAAAGGGAATGATCGTCAAGCTTCCTAAGAAAGGAAATCTAATGGAGTGCGGAAACTGGAGGGGTATCTGCGTGCTGCCTGCTGTAGCTAAGATAATAGCTAAAATCATTCTTGAGCGAATCAAACAACATCTCGAAGACACACTCGATGCCGAACAAGCAGGTTTCCGCTCTGGATCCTCCTGTGCCGACCACATCAACACCCTGCGGATTATCATCGAACAGTGTGTTGAATATCGATCGCCACTGCACCTGCTGTTCATCGATTTTGAGAAGGCGTTCGATAGTGTCAACAGGGAGTTTATTTGGTGTGCCTTACGCAGGAGAGGCATTCCCGATAAACTAATTGCTATTATCAAAGCTACATATGAAGGCTCCAAATGTCACGTTCTGCACAGGGGAAGGTTGTCTGAGGAATTTGAGATCCAAAGTGGGGTAAGACAAGGCTGTATCCTTTCACCAATATTATTCCAATTGGTGATTAGCGATGTGCTTCTTGCAGCTTTGTCGACGGGAAATGGAGGAATTCGATGGACTCTTACATCTCAACTGAAACATCTTGACCACGCAGACGATGTATGCTTACTCTCCCACAGAATTATGGACCTCCACCAAATGACAGCAGATTTGGAGAGGGAGGCAGGTGTCGTCGGGCTGAAAATTAATACGGCAAAACTAAAATTATCCTTGGAACAAACTCATCGGCTCAAATATGCATTGCCGGTAGAGAGAGTAGAGGATTTCCAGTATCTTGGGAGTATTGTCTCGACCGATGGTGGAACCGAACTGGATATAGCCAACAGGATCGCCAAAGCAAAGTCCGCGTTCGGGATATTGTCCAAAATATGGCGAAGCAATGCAATCAGTTTGAGCACCAAAATAAGACTGTTCCGCTTCAACGTTGAATCTGTGCTGCTATATGGTTGCAGCACGTGGAGAGTGACCACTACTATCACCAGAAAGCTGCAAACGTTCGTTAACAGGTGTCTGCGCAATATCTTAAGAATTTTCTGGCCCAATCGTATCTCTAACGAACACCTTTACGAGAGAACGGGTCAGGAACCAATAGGCACAACTATCCAACGGCGGAAGTGGCAGTGGATTGGTCACACGTTCCGAAAGGGCGACAGCTCCATAGCGAACCATGCTATGCAATGGAACCCTCTAACTCAGGATGGCAGAAGACCTGGCGGTCCGAGGAAAACATGGCGCAGAACAGTCGAGAAGGAGGCACGGCAGTTACGGGAAAGTTGGGGAGAACTCAGACACATTGCCAGAAACCGTACACGATGGCGCGTAGGCGTAGTAGAGGCCCTAAGACCCACAAGGGGATACAGGACATAAGAAGAAGAAAGTAAGAAGATGAGGCACTCGTTCACATGCCGGAATCTCAAAACTTCTTGCCTAAGTCTGCCTCTGTCTGTAACAATCGCCGCATTACATGCCGCAATTTATTCTCGTTTTGCCCGGCCCATCTTTTGGCACTTCTAGGATGGTGGTGATTTCTGTTTTTCAGAAAGTTTTTAGAACAAGTTATTCGGCTACACGTGGCTTATAGAATGACCTACCATTCCACGTGCAGACATGAAATCGTTAACTTTTTACGTTTGCTTAGCTATTGGTTGCTTCGTAACTAAAGTTTTTTCTTATGTGGTAGGAAGTCACCCCGATCGATGAAACAATCCCCAACCTGGAGGGCCAGATCCTTATATTAAAACTCTAGGTTAGGGGCTAGTTGCCCTGGTGCCTATTTGGGGGATATAAGGGCTATCGTTAGTCCGGTAAGGTCTAATTCGCCACTTTTTTTTTCAACATCCTGACTCAGTATTGAAACATTAAAGGGTTTACTGGTATTTGTGCTAGTGCCGATATATTAAATAGATTTTTGCTTAAGCCACTCAATAGGGTAATACCTACTGTCCAGTAATATTAAATTGTGGCTTTGACCTACATTTGTCAGTGCAAAAACCAATAAACTCGTACAGTGGGATAGAAAATCACTCTCTACTCTCATAGGAATTATTACGGGCACAACACTATGCGATACCACATGAAAAAGCTACGTGTGACGAACGAGAACTTTTGTAGGGGCTGCGGCGACGAGGCTGCGGCGACGAGGACACTATCCACTTTCTCTGCCACTGCCCAGGCCATTTCCCCCATGGCTATCACAATGGGTCTATACTGATCTGAGAGTGGTGTAGAGGACTTCCGTTCCTACATCAACCCACTAACCTAACCTAACCTAATATTGAATTGTGCACTGAAAGATGAGAGGCTCAGAACCATTGCCTTTGGTACTTTAATTCATGGAGACGTCTTTTTATCCACGGCTAGATTTGCAGTATATGCAAGTAGTTAAGTCACCTGGATTTTGCATGGACATTCCTGTGTTCTTGTCATTCACTTCTTCTGATATTTCTTGGTTTTCCCCGGGCAAATTAGGTTGCTATTGACCAGCATCATGTGTACAATATCGACGTCTTTGTTTATCTGCCAGGATAACTATTAGATACATTCTTATTATCATGAGAGCTTAGTTCAAGAAATAACTTCATACAATCCACAACTATGGATAAAGGAAAGACCAAATAGGCCAAATTCGAGCTTACCGGGAACAAGGAAAATCCATCCGTTTCATAGCCAGCAAGATTAGAAGAGGCACCACTGTTGTACACAGCTTTATAAAGGACCCGGAGAAGTATGGAAAAAATCGCAAAGGAAGAGTCAACAAAGTAACAACATGTCAGGAAAGGCGGGCGATTCTGATAGCTGCTTCAAATTCAAGGCTCTCCGTAAGTAAAACTAAGGCAGAAACTGGAGTTACAGCTAGCAGATCGACTGTTCATCGCGTGATACAGAAGGCCAGTCATATTCACCATGAAAAAAATGAAGGGGAAACCATCATTGAATGCGGCACGTAAAATGTAGCGGCTTGATTTTGAAACAAGTCACATCAGGTGGAATCGAGAGTGGCATACCGTCGTCTTTTCTGATGAAAAAAAAATTTAATTTCGACGGACTTGATGGATACAGCTGTTATTTCCATGATTTGAGAAAAGAAGAAATTCATCTTCAGAGGCGGCACAGCAAAGGAGATGGTGTAATGGCATGGGGAGCAAAAAGCTCTTACGAAACTGTGGGGCTCGATTTCCAAAGCTCCAAAATGCCGGAAATCACTTACAAATCGATACCGGAAAGAGCTTTTCCGCAGTTTTCGGAGATGTTTGGTGGACAGCGATGGACTTTCCAACAATCCAATGCACCGATACATACCGCACGGGCAACAAAAACCTGGATTCAGAACCAAAATGTAGACCTACTTGCATGGCCGCCATATTCACCCGACCTGAACATCATGGATAACGTGTGGGGTTGGCTTTCAAGAAAATTCTACGATGGAGGAAGGCAATATGATGAAACGAAAGAGATTATTGAAGCCATGAAACGAGCCTGGTCCGAAACTTCGCTAGATTATTTGACAGCACTCTATAAATCTCTACACAGCAGGCTACTTGAAGTGATTCAGCGATCAGGAGGTAGTACCCATTACTAAAAACTATTGCTACTCTTTGAATAAAACCAACATTTATTTATACAAACAAGTTTTGTATTGTTTTTTTTACCTTTTAAGCTTCTAACAAGTGAGACAAAAAAAAACAGGTAAATTTTATGACCTTTTTGGGAAAAGCGTCATAAAAGTTGCATTTATCAATTTAATCCCATTTTTTTTTTTACAATATAGACATAATATATCCTTCATTCCTAGTGCAATTGGTTTTTCCCAGATTAGCGTAGGGTTTGAAAAATATCGTAAAATTAAAACAAAAAAAACTGCCTGTTCGTAATCAAGTGAGACGGAGTGTATTTGCCTCCTCGGGTATTAGTATTTCTCAAATAAAATATATAAAATGTTCCTTTGTCTTTTAATGAACCCATGTTTCCCTTATTCCCAAAAAGATACGTTTTTGTAAAATGAGTTTTTTTTTAAGCCGACTGTATGTGAATTTATGAACCCTGATCACTAGTTAAACTACGTTCATACACCTTGCCCTTAGTTGTATGGGTAAGCCGCTGAGCATGGATCGTTGAAATTGTCTTCGATGGATAAATCCAATTTGAGTGCCTCTGAATCTCTGAAAACTCAAAAGGCTGTCGGTTGATTGGTTGAAAACGCAGGGAGCTTTCGGCTTCCTGCTTCCATCAAGATCTGATTATACACGGATGCTGTATTTGGATTTTAAAAACCACCCTTCAGATATAATACATACGTGCGCTTTCTTCGAAATAAGTCCAGGACCTACTAGCATTATGTACGCAATTGGCCGCTTGATGGTCATGTCGGTCTTATTCCCTTGTGTCAATTTTGGCATCGAAAATGCCCCTCTGATTACAATAGAAATATTTGACTTCTCATTTGCATCGCCAAGCTAATTTGTGACAAGACTTTCGGTTTTATCTCCGCATGTCTGCCAGTTCTTTAGCTTGCTTTCCAGCTTGCTTTCCATCCAGATGCATGTTTTCTGCCCTAAAAGACAGCCGCCGCAACTAATTTAAATTCAAGAAGAAACCCTTCGGTAAAATTTCGGGTATCTACATCGAAGCCAAACTGCTTTCTTAGTCTTCCAGCTCACAAACTTATTGATAGGCTGCCGATATTGTTTAAAAGTTCTTCTTTATATAACTGTGACAAGCAAATACAAATATTTGGCGCAACAGCTCTTTAAAGTGCCAGGGCCTAGCTTCTCGCAACCACTCATGTTGTGTGCGTTATATTTTTCACACGAATGGAAGGGACCTACGGTTTGATGCCGACTCCGAACGGCGATTTGAGAAGCTATTTCGTGACAACAATACTCTCGGATGTTTGTCAGACGCTCGCGAGAGGTGGGCCCGTGAAAAAACTTGTTGGTGTTTTCTGGGATTCGAACTTGGAACCTCATGCGTAGTGATCCGACACACTAACCACTTACGCCACGGCGCCCACTGTGACAAGCAGTCCCTTTTTTTTAAGGCTGCGCCACGGATGTGTAATTTTCATAGATACTAATAGCCCGAATGCTACTAGCACGCACGATACGCAAACCTGAGTAATCGATTCCAAGAATTAGCCAACGTACTAAACATGCACCTTACACCCATCAAGTACTCTCCCCGCAGAACTGCCGTTAGGTATTTCTTCGTAGGGCTCTTATCTCCGACACCGCCTCTTGGGCTCTTCTTAGGGCTCCTGCTCTTCGCAGTGCGTTCTACACGCACACACTATGAATGAGCCGGTCTCCATCCACTCGCCCTCTGATCGCGTCATGTGACTTACGAGATTAGCTGGACTTGGGAGGCTTGTTCTATCTTCTGCAAAGCGTCTGCAGTAGAACACTACAAGCTCCGCGTCCTCCTCCTCATTTGGACATTCTTGACACAGAGGCGAACTATCGTGTCCAAATCTATGGAGGTATTTCCGGTAGCCGCAGTGTCCGGTCAGGAACTGTTACAGTTCCCCCTCGCTCTCTCTGTCCATGATTCTATGGTGGGAATGGGCTTGTGGGTCCAACTGCCTTTTGTAGAGCTGTCCCATTTGGTTTGTCACAGCATTGCCGATACTGCTCGTTCCTTCTCCTTAATCCTTTTTGCATCTTGCCGGTTCGAGAGACGTCTAAAGTACACCCTCTGCATCTCATCCGCGAGGATGTCTATTGGGACTATCCCAGCTAAAATGCAGGCTGCATCGTCGGAGATAGTTCGAAAACCGCTGATCACCCTGATTGTACAGAGCCTGTGGTCTGATGATAGCTTCCTCCTACATTCATTTGTCGCCAGTATACCCGCCCATATCGGGGCAGCGTATAGAAGTACCGAGTTGACCACTCTGGATAGCAGAATCCTCCAGGCCCGCCGATGTTAGGGAGCATTCGGGAGAATACTGCTTGCATCAACGATGCCTTCTTACTAGAGTATTCGACGTGGACTTTGAAGCGCAGCCTATTATCGAGCATAACTCTAAGGTACTTCAATGATTTTTTAGACCTGAGTGTCTCTCTTCCGACCCGGAAGTTCGCATATTCATTCGCAAAAGACAAGCAGTCCTAGTTAGAGGTATTTGCGGATATTTGCGTACTGAAGTTTTCTTTTAGGTACGTCTTCCCGTAAGTTATTTTACTCTAAATTCTTTCTTCACAGAACTACAATGTTCCTCTGTGTCCTTATGCATGGTGTAGCCAACTACCTCCCGTTCTTATGCAAGACAGACCCTAATCATATGGCCTCCCATGTAGGATTTCATTTTATTTTTTCTTATTAAAAACAAACCTTCTACTTGTTATAAAGCATAAAATATTTTATTGATCTATTTTTACAGGGAATACAAAATAAATTATAACAACTAAAATCTAAATTAAAAAATGAAATTACAAAATAAATTCAACAGTATCAACACTATTCACTATTTCATCTGCACATAGATTTGTAATTTTTGTATCAAATTTGTTCGTTAAAATGGCTTCTATAAAGCTAAGCATTACCTCTTCTGCAAACTATTTACAGCCTCCAACTTTCATAGGAACTCGTCCATGTCGTTGGGTACGCCCACTCCGGGAAACTGTTTATGAACTCTCTGAATGCATCTGTATAATGAATGTCATGATGCACCAAATGCCCAACGATCGCCAAATCGAAAGTCGGTCCAGACCAATCGGGACTATGTCGCTGCAAATTATGAAATTCAATTATTTAGCATCAACCTGTATAGTTGTAATGAAAGCCTACCTCAAACTCCAAAGTGAACCTAAGAGGCCTGGCGTCGACACCATAGGAGAAGTATACAAAATATGGTGGAGCGAACTGTTTTTCAATAGGTTCTCTGTTGAAAGACCAATCGACTAACTTCGAATCTTCTAATGGCTGGAAGAATAGTCCCATGTGATCAGGCCCTGAGACTTCAATGTGAAACTCGATATTCGTTGCTGAGACTGCATCCTTTGAGAGGATCCTCATTGAAGGGATTCCAATTCTTTGAGGGCTTGGACCGGGAATCCAGAAACTTTGATTTCTATAACAAACGTATATAGGTAAGTATAAGATTTTGGAATGCTTTCTATAGGTTTTGACATACTTCCATCCCATCCATCGTGCATTGTAGATTGGAAAACCGCATACCACTTCTGTTGCGCAATCTTCATCATTGCTTTTCGTGAGATTCGAGTTAAGTAGGATATCTGAAAGAAAATTCTTAAGAAATTAGGCGTGATCCACATAAATAAAGCTCAAAGCTCTTCTTCAAGAACTCAAGGACTTTAAGGAAAACTCTTAGAGAAAGATTTTTCAAATATTTTTAGAGAGCACAAGCAAACAGATTTTAAAGGGAGAGCTTTAATAAGAATTTGAAGAAAAGCTCACCTTTTAGAGAATCAGGTCGTCGATCAACAGGCACAACGTAGAAACCAGAGTCCTCCCTTCTGACAGTCATGTCTGTGTCATAGAATGTCCTTGTTGTATGCTAAAAAAAAACGCTTTAACCTTCTTTAAAGCTTTTGTGAATTTGTAGGTCTTACCACAGCATAGAACCTCTGTGGTGCAGTTTTCGCCACATATGGAAATCCAACTGGTGTGGCAGCAAGGATAATGAACAACACACAAATGAAAGCAAATATCGAAAGGATAATCTTAGTCTTGCGGAATAGATAGAACAGAGGGATCTAAAACGAAGTTAATTTTAGTTTGTTTACTCGTCACAACAAATATTCCACTTACCAGGAATGCAGCAAATAGCAAACACATTAATGCTGTAAAGCCACTAATTAGCAATTCCGGATTACTATCGGCACCATCGCGTCCTTGCATTGGAATGAACGTTACATAGAAGGCATAGCATATGTAGGTGTAGAACAGGTAGGGAACTATCTGACATATTGTATGTGGAATCAGCCAGAGGAATGCTATAAGAAAAGGTTACATTAGTTCATGTCGCTCTGAGCCCTAAGAACAGCAAATATACTTTTCCTGTGCAGACATGTAGCTAGATTAATGATGACTGATATGGTGTAGAACAGAATGCTAATCATAATTACAAAGCTCGATCGAATTCCAACAGAGACCATGATAATGGTGACCACGACTAAGATCAAGCAGTGAGCATGCATGAAGAGCTGTACAGCAATTCCAAGAGGGATCCCATACTAAATCCGAAACAAAAGGTATCCATTAGAGTATGGTTTGGACTTCTCTATAGTTTAACTTACCTCCTTTGTCCTCTGCAAGTAGACAGCTGGTAGAATTCCCAAAAAGAAGAACATCGGACAGAAGTACAATCCAAAGATGAGCCATGGTTGTGAGAACCAGGATAATGGTAAACCCACTGCATCCATGAATATACCAAGGGAAATAGTAACACCCATAGCCAGAATGACTGAAACCAATTGTATTCCGAAGATAATGCCAAAATGAATGAACGTACGTGAACGCCTTAGTCCCATATGCTTGGGCAACAGCCAAACAAATAGGAAGATGCTTATCAGGGCAGCTACGCATACAACTATGTTGACAATTAAGCCTATAGTCTCAGTGTAGTAGACCATACCCCAGCCTAGGACATCGAAGAAGATTGTATGACCCTCAGAGTATTTCTAGAAGAACATTTTGTAAGTTTGGTTTAAAAATAGAAATATAAGAGGATTAATGTTATTACTGAAGGATCCTCCAGTTCAGGAGCATTCGCCAGGGCTTTGGTTAAAGCCAGAATGTTGTCACCCGTCAGCTGATAGGTATTCCTTGGAATCAGGTTAAATTTGTCATATTTTGTGTGATAAACAAAGCCATTTAAGGTGTGCGCCATATCAAGTCCTGTAAAAAATTTAGAAGAGGTCATTTAAACTCTAGACAAGGAAAAGGAATATCAACAGATGTAGGATAATCAACCAAGAGGCAAAATACCAAAAAAAAATATCATTTTCTGACATTGCCACACGCCAATCAAAAACCCTACTTTAGACAAAATTTGGAAGGTGATACGACATGGTACAAAATGAAAAAAAAAAATGATTTAGGGTTAACCAATATCACCTCTTAAAATTTGTTTGCTTCAACCTAAATCACCTACCTCTTATAGCCTTGATAAAGGATGCCATCCTACCAATTGTTAGCGAAAATGGGCCAAAGAAGACGTATATCACGAGCTCTACAATGTGGCTGAATTCGGAATTCTGACAAACCTGATCTGGCTGTGTCACATAACACTGGAAAATACACGGTGCTCTGTGTAATTGGGAAGCAGCTCATCTGAACTATTCCAAACTTGCACCGGACACCGTTTCCAAAAGTACATCCAGTTGCTGGGGTGGATGGAATATTAGGCGAGATGAGTTGGGCTTGAAGTAAATGAGGACAAAACCAAGAGGCTATCAGGTTAAAAGGTGTAAGCCTTCGGTCTTATATGTTATAACCAATAAATCCGCAGATAACCGGAATAAGTTCAAACAGGCCAGAAAAGACTGTTCCTCCATGCTGGCAAAACCTCTGCGTAAGCTTTTCTGTCTACCCTACTCTACTGTGCTCTTTCCTTACTTACTTACTTAGGTGGCGCTACAGTGCGGGGTGGACCTGGGCCTCAACCAACAAGCCTCTCCATTTAGCTTGGTCTTTACCTAATTGCCTCCAGTTGCGCACTCCAAGTTGGTCGAGGTCCCCTTGAACTTGTGCGCGCCACCTACGGCGATAATTCCCTCTACTGCGTCGTCCCTCGGGGTTAGATTCGAAGACTCTGCGGGCCGGAGCGTTGGTGTCCATTCGCTCTACATGTCCTAGCCATCTCAGACGTCCAATACGCAGTTTTTTGACTAGGTCGATGTCGCTGTACAGCTCGTATAGTTCGTGATTGAATCTTCTCCTCCAAAACCCGTCAACGCAAACGGGACCGAAAATCTTACGAAGAATTTTTCTCTCGAAGCGACCAAGGATATCTTCATCCTCTTTTAATAAAGTCCATGTTTCAGCGCCGTAAAGCAGGACTGGGATGATCAAGGTCTTATATAGAGTCTCCTTAGTTGCTCGAGAGAGGGCTTTACTGTTGAATTGCCTTATAAGCCCAAAAAAACAGCGATTGGCAAGAGTTATTCTTCGATTGATTTCTGCGCTGATTTTGTTTGCTGAATTTATAGCAGAGCCAAGGTAGACAAAGTCCCTTACTACCTCGAAGTTATAGCTGCCCACGGTGACGTTTTGTCCAATTCGTCGATGTTGGTTATCCCTTCTAGTTGACAGCATATACTTGGTTTTGCCCTCGTTTATCGCCAAACCCATTTTGGCCGCTTCCGCCTCAATGCTTGCAAACGCACTGGTGACAGCCCGCTGAGTTCTTCAGATAATGTCAATATCGTCGGCGTATGCAAGCAGTTGTACAGACTTGTAATAGATTGTGCCTCCGGTGTTGGCTTGTGAGTTCCGCACAATCCGTTCAAGTACAATGTTAAAGAAGTCACATGACAGCGCGTCACCTTGTCTAAAACCTTTTTTGACATCAAAGGTCTCGGTGAGGTCATTACCGACCTTGATGGAGCAGCGAGCGTTCTCCATCGTCAGCCTGCACAGACGGACGAGTTTGGCAGGGATGTCAAAACTAAACATGGCTCTATAAAGCTCTTCTCTATAGATGCTGTCATAGGCGGCCTTAAAATCGATAAAGAGGTGGTGAGTATCGATTTGGAATTCTTGGGTTTTCTCCAGGATCTGCCGAAGTGTGAAGATTTGATCGATGGTGGACTTTTCTGGCCTGAAACCGCACTGATAGGGTCCAATCAGGCTGTTGATGAAAGGTTTCAGGCGTTCACACAATATGGCATAAAAGATCTTGTATGCGATGTTGAGGAGATTGATGCCTCTATAATTGGCGCAGTTGAGGGGGTCTCCTTTCTTGTGGATCGGGCAAACGATGCTGAGATTCCATTCATCAGGCATACACTCGTCTGACCAAATCTTAGAGATGAGTTGGTGTATGCACTCTACCAATTCATCCCCAGCTGCCTTGAAAAGTTCGGCCGGTAAGCCGTCAGGTCCAGCAGCCTTGTTGGATTTTAGCTTAGATATTGCTATCCTCACTTCGTTTTGGTCAGGTGGACGGAAATTTTGACTATCATCGTCTATGTTGAATGGTTCATTCTGCCTGACAGCGGGATGATGGTCTTCGTCGCCGTTATACAGTCTGCAGAAGTGGTTTTTCCATATTCTCAGCACCGACTGTGATTCTACTACGAGGTTTCCATTTTCATCTCTACAGGTTTCTGTACGGGTATTGCTTCTCTGACACGTTCTCTTTACCTTTTGGTAAAACTTCCGTACATTGTTCCTGGAGTATAAACTCTCGATATTCTCTCGATATGCTCTTTCCGAGAAGATGAAAAACAGCATTTGTCCAGCCCGTCCGTAAAAAAGACGAATCTTCCTCTCTGTCCAATTACCGACCCATTGCACTTACGTCCATTATTTCTAAGGTCATGGAAACGATGATAAATCGTCAGTTCATGAAATATCTTGATTCACAGGGACTTTCTTATGACCGGTATTACGGTTTTTGCAGCAACAGGTCCACTAATGATTTGATGGCGTATCTCACCGAGAAGTGAACCAATCTCTCTATTACTTCGGCGAAACAAAGATGGCTGCGCCCGATATTTCTAAGGCATTTGACAGAGTTTGACCTCAGGCTCTTTTGTCGAAAATGCGTGCATATGGCATCGATGAGTCTCTTCTTCAAAGGAATAGAAACTATCTTTCGGGTCATTCAATACAAGTTGTCTTGGACGGCTTCAAGTCTGCAATTGACCATATAAATGCTGGAGTTCCCCAGGACTCCGTTTCATCTCCGAGTCTCTTTCTCATTTTTATAAATGACCTCTTGTCCGCCACTTCTAATCCAATCCATTCCTTCGCTGGTGACAGTACCCTCAGTTTTCCATATTCATTGGAAGCCTTATTTACTTCTTTTTTTCAAGACCATATATGGTCTTATATGCATTGGTGGGCCGACTGACTGAGTTTTATGGGAATATATTATTTTGCTTGTAGAATGCATTCAAAGAGCTTTTATAGGAATGATAAGCATGTAAATCCTATACCTGGTGATCTTCCGACGTGATGGCGATCTAGTTTTCAATTCTGATAGTGAACAGATCCTCCTGTTCAATTTCAATATCATAAAAGATCAGTTGTAATACCCGAGACAGAAAGCGATTCCTCCGATGACGAAACTAACTTAAATCTGTAATGGCACGATAAAGAGGATGCCCTACAAATACGATTACTGATCAAAGCAGAGATGGAACACCATTAGGGTGTGAAAATCATGCAAGTCATAGAAATCCAACCACATCCATTCCTGAAACACCAACTCAGCAAAACAAAAAGCCAGATCGAGGATTCTCCATTGAACTCAGTGAGAATTGATAATGTTGACCATATGCCCAAATGACCAAAAAAAAAAACCGCAAAAATGCCAAGTTTGTAGACAGAAAACGTTTACGAAGTGCAGAACATGTAACGTGTTCTTATGCTACAACGATAAAAAGAACTGTTTGACAAAATTCCACGAATAAAAAACTTTCAAATAATTTAAACTATGGTATAATGCATACGAAAGCATATATGGTCAGTAAATTTTTAACTGAAAATCGTCTTAGTACGTACAAACCCATATATGGTTTCTATATATAAAACAGTGTATACATTGAAAAAAAAATATATGTACTACCTTTTCTTAACCCAAAAGAAAGCTTGATAAGTATTCAAAAGTGTTTTTATTTCATTTCGTTCATAATTCATTGGTAGAGGGCTAACTCAGCATATGTACGCCCCAACTCACACCTATGGCCATGGAATCCTGGTAGTGACCGCAGGAGTAAGATCGTGGATACAAGCTTCGGAATGAGATTCATTCGTAGCGTTGCTAGAATAACTCATAGAGATCGAGTTCGTAACACCAGAGTACTCGAAACACTCAATGAGCAGTAACTTTTTAGAATGGAACAAACTATACTTCTCCAAGCTAGCATCACAAACGTTTAGTTTAGTTTAGCTTATTTAACCTACAATTTTCACAATCAACAGGTTTTTCAAAAATGAATACAATTCATGATGAAAAGATGGTTTGATCAAGTCCGATACTTCTCCTGAACTCAACTGGGAATTCCCCCGATAAGTCGGAGTCTGTGGTGAAGGATCGAGAAGAATGTTCACCTGAGCATCCTACCAAGTAAGCAATTGAAGATATATATATATATGTACCTATATGTATAAAAGCATTGATTACAGATTATGAAACTATGCGCCTATTGTCGACCATGGGATCTCATTCAGAATCTTCTAGCAGCCACTGCTACGATAGATAACAATATATATCAGGTTCATATGAATGCAGTACTTCTTCTCGGTAAATTATTACTGAGAAGATAACAAATGTATCTGCATAGATACTAACTATCAATAGATAGTTAGAAACTAACTACCGGTGATGATCATTAACAACTGCAGGGCTATGAAAGGATTTACAATTACGTACAAAAAGTATCAAGTCGAGTTCCTCTTTGTTGGAATGCAGATTGAAAAAAAAACGTGAAGAAAATAATTTAGGAGTTTGTGGTAACGCATGCATTGGCAATAAGTCAAAAGACCTCTTAAATACTTAAAGAAAAAAACTCAGATACATTGCTGCATTTCATGGCAATTGTGCAGCAGTTTAATCTCATAAAAGTCATGAATACTTCACGTGCCAGCGGACTGGTTATCAAAATAAACAAATTATCGAATTAATCAACAATTGACCGCACTCCTGCACTTGAAATTAAGTATTCAATATCTGAGAGCATTCACTGACAGGAAATCATAATACCTCATGCAAATAGCGTCGCACTATCAAAATCAGTTTAGACGAGTTCTAATAAAATACTTTGCCGATAGCCACGATCGATTTTGATAAACAAACAAGAGAATCTAAGTACTTACCAGGAATATGGCCATAATCACGAAACACTCTAAAATCTGTATCCGATGGAATGAAGTCATGTTGGAAAAGTTCTTCAGCGATTGTTGATGCATAGGGATGTTCAATGTACTGACCATAGTACTAAAAGAAAAAAGAAAACGTTCATTCAACCCTTGCACAATCCCAAATGGACTTACCCTCATGAGCCACGGGTGATCCGGGCCTGATTGGAAGAGAATTTCCCGACCACCACTTCCAGCTGAATCCAAGTTGATCAGTGCTCTATGACGAGGAGTTTTACAGGTTTTGACTAAAATATGAAGGACTTGACTTACTTAGCATGCTTTGCCCACTTGTGGCTTGTAATGAATGCATGGGAAGCCTGAAGAGGGTTCTCCTCAGCGCCATTGAACAGAAATATTACACAATGCTCCAATGGGGTATCGTTCTTAGTGATCACTCGCATTACTTCCAGCATTACAACAATCATCACACCAGCATCACCAGCACCTAAAATTAAAAAAAAAAAAAAAACATTATATACTATCTATCCATGTATCTATAGATCTTACCAGAACTCTCCGGCACCGAATCATAGTGACTGTTGATCAGTAAGCATGATGAGCTATTTGAATCTGCCCTAGTTACCTTGACAACCACACTCTGTATGCTCTGATACATGTTGACCATCTCCCAAAGGACATAGCTTCCTGATCCAATCTGAACATCAATTTCAATATCAAAAACATCATTCCGAGCTCCGCGACGTATTTCCTCCACTTCGTCGAGCAAAAACTGTACTGCACCCTGTTCATTGGCAGCACTTCCCACCACCTTTGGTCCCATTTTCGACAAGTTCAGCAGCGTTGCCTCAGCGCGCTCACCAATAAATCGAGTAGGATTACTTGCCTCATCCTGTAAGTGTAGCGTATCGGGAAAATAGTGAAAACTCGGTATGACCGTCACGTAGAACAGTATAAACCAAAAGCCCACAAATGCCGGCGCCCAATACCAACCGAATTTATTTCGGTTATAGATGATTTTAAGATTCTCGTACTTCGATTTCATCTGTAAAGAGAAGCAACAAAGGATTTTATTCATATTTGGTCCTGGAGGTAATAAAAAATAGGAAAAGCTTTTTTTAAGTAAATAATGTATCTACCAAGGGTAATAACTTCATGTTAAGAGTTTATAGCCAAGACACCACTACTTCTGATCGGCAAATTGAAAGTCACATTGTTGTGTCCTTTGGCTTGAATAGGATATTTTATTAGCCCGCAGAGTAAACTGTATAGTCAACCCTTTGGTATTGTGGATAAACTCTCACATATTTCGCTTTGAGAATATAGACTTTTAGACATTTAAATTGACCATTAAATTCTTTTAGAGCGGAAAAGGATGCGTGGCATCCTTCGGGGCGCATTAAAATAGTTCAGCTTATTTACTCTTCAAGTGGTTTATTCGAATTTTGATTGTCAGGATGTGAAGAGTGATAAAACTTGGTGGATGATGGTCGATACCAATTATAAGGGGCAATTGAAATGGCTTAATTAAAAAACATGGCGTTACTGACGGAAACGAATTTTCCCAATAAATTTGTATTGCTCTGTCAAGTAATTTCCTGAAGGACATTTATTTCAATGCTATATGGTATCAAAGATTTAAAAGCAGCGGTATGGATGGCGAAACCTATTTAAGCATTCAATGTTGGATGAGGTTTAAGTAATTAAGTTATCAAACTACAAAGTATACTTGGACTTTTCAAATAGCCTGCCATCCCGTGTTACTTACTTTACTTATGTCCTTTAACCCCTCGGGGGGCATAGGGCGTCAACCACGCCTGCGCGCCATCGTGTTCGGAGTTCTGCAACGCGTTTGAGCTGCCTCCAACTCATTCCTAAAGAGCTCGATTCCTCCTCAACTGTTCTGCGCCACGTTTGCCTAGGGCGTCCCGCTATTCTGCCTGCCTGGGTGAGCGGATTCCACTGCATAGCGTATTTCGCAATGGAGTTGTCTTCGCGCCGTAGGGTGTGTCCAATCCATTGCCACTTTCTTCTTCGTATAGTAATGCTTATAGGTTCTTGGCCCGTTCTCAGATAAAGTTGTTCGTTGGAGATGCGGTTCGGCCAAAAAATCCTCAAGATGATTCTTAAGCATTTGTTTACGAAGACTTGCAGCTTGCGTGTGTTAATGGTGTCCACCTTCCAGGTACTGCACCCATAAAGCAGCACTGATTCTACGTTGGAGCGGAACAGTCGTAGCTTGGTTCTTAAGCTAATAACATTGCTTCTCCAGATTTTGGACAGCATTCCGAACGCAGCTTTAGCCTTCCCGATTCTGCTGCACACATCCAGTTCGGTGCCACCGCGATTAGCCGAGACGACACTTCCTAAATATAGAAAGTTATCAACTTTCTCGACTTGCTTTCCGGCAATGTTAAGTTGAGCGCGGGTATTGGAAGTACTCAGGGCTTTTGTTTTGGCTGTGTTTATTTTTAGCCCCACTTTGTTTGCCTCAGCTTCTAGATTTTGGGCCATCAAATGAAGATCCATTATCCGATGTGAAAGTAGACAAACATCGTCAGCGTAATCTAGGTGTTTAAGGTAAGATGTCATAGTCCAACGAATTCCAGAATTAGCTTCCGTCAATGCTGCACGGAGTACATCGCTGATAACCACCAAGAACAATAGTGGGGACAGTATGCACCCTTGACGTACTCCACTTTGGACTTCAAAGTCCTCCGACACCTTACCATTGTGCACGACATGACACTTACCGCCCTCATATGTAGCCTTGATAATAGCTATAAGCTTTTCTGGAATGCCTCTCCTGCGCAAGGCCAGCCAGATAACATCTCGATTCAAGCTGTCGAAAGCCTTCTCGAAGTCGATAAACAGTAAATGTAGCGGAGACCTATACTCAACGCATTGTTCGATTATGATCCGTAAGGTGTTTATGTGGTCGATGCAGGAGGATCCAGCGCGAAAGCCTGCCTGTTCGACATCGAGAGTTGAATCTAAATGATCTTTAATTCGTTCTAGAATTATTCTAGCTATTATTTTGGCTACAGCTAGAAGAACACATATACCTCTCCAGTTACCGCACTCCATCAAGTTACCCTTCTTTGGAAGCTTAATGATCATCCCCCTTTTCCACTCCTGTGGAAATTGTTCACTATCCCAAGCTCTCCGTATTAGCGGATGCAGCAAATCTGCCGATGTATTTGGCGCCGCTTGAAATAGCTCGGCAGGGATGCCATCAATACCCGCCGCTTTGTTTTTCTTGAGGGACTTGATTGCTGTTATTATTTCAGCTTTACTGGGAGGTACGGTGCGAATTCGGGAATTTGTTGCTTCGAACTGCTCATTCGAATTCAAGATCATACCGCCGTCGTCTAAGTGATTTAGCACTGCAGCAAAATGTTCTCTCCATCTAGTGAGCTGATCCTCATCCGAAATCAGAAGGTCACCGTCTAGACTCTTCACTGGATGTTGTTTGGAGTTTCGACCACCAATGAGCTCCTTAGTGATGTTGTAAACAGTCCTACTGTCGCACCTACTCGCTGCTTCTTCAGCCCTTGAGGCCAGTGAGTTAACATGTTGGCGCTTGTCACGTCTCACACTACGCTGCACTTCTTTCTTCTTCGCACGGTATTGGGCTTCAAGCTCGGTTCTCTCTACTGCTGAGGCCGCTGCAATCCGAGCCTTGATTGCTGTACGCTCATCGATCCATCTCCAGGTGTCTGTAGAAAGCCATGTGCGGTGGTGTTTCTGCTTTTTACCGACATAAGTGCGTGCCCCAGTCGCAAAAGCATTTTTCACAGCACTCCAGTGGTCATCCATGTTCTCTATGCTGCTGATTGCTTCTGCTTCTAAGGCAAGATGGTCCCTGAACTGTTGGCGCACTTGGGGAACCTTGAGCCTGTCGATATTAAACCTGGTGATGTTAAGCAGGTTTGAGCGGTTGCTGTTGACGGATGCAGTACGAAGGCGTAAATGAGCTACCATAAGATGGTGATCTCGTTCTTGTCCGACGTCAGCTCCACGTCTGTTTCGGACGTCCAGGAGACAATTTCTAAAGCGGCGACTGATCGCAATGTGGTCGATCTGGTTGGATGTTCGTTGCCTATCAGTAGAGACCCAACTGATCTTATGGCAGGTGTTATGCTTAAACAGCGTACCTCCGATGACTAGGCGGTTGGTATTGCAGAAGTCCACAAACCGCTCACCATTGTCATTACGGTCTCCCACGCCGTGAACTCCCATCACGTGCTTAAGCATGGTGTTGTCGCTACCCACCTTGGCATTGAGATCTCCCATTACCATTACGATGTCCCCATTAGGCGTTTGGTTGTAGGCGGCACCTAAGTGGCTATAAAAATCATCCTTTTCATCCTCAGTCGCGTCTAGAGTCGGAGCATAACACTGTATGATGGTAATTTTTCTAACTCTACTCTGGAACCTAGCCGTCAATATCCGGTCACTATGGGGTTTCCAGGATATGAGGCTACTACGTGCTGCTGGAGTTAGCATGAGTCCTACGCCAGAACTCCGTGCACTTCCAGCTGGTTTACCAGAGTAGAGCATGACAGTGCTTTTTGTTGGGGAGATGTATTCCCCAGCATCGTACCATCTTATCTCGCTCAGCCCTAAGATGTCTATTTTATACCGTGCGAATTCGCGCTCCAATTGGAGGAATCTGGCGTTATAAGGCCCTTCCTTGAGTGAGTCGAGGAGGGTCTTAACGTTCCAGAATCCGATCGTTGTCCGTGTCCGATAGCCAAAGGTCGTCAACAAATGATCAGTCCGTATCCGAGGCTTATGTTTCCGTTTCGGAGCAATAGTTTGTTTTACGGTTGCGGCTCGCTGGGCCACAGACCAACCGACACTTATCCTGTTTTTTGGCGCAGGAAGCTCGCCATTCGTCCTCTCCCGTTAGCAATTTCCGAAAAAATTCCCAGATGGCACCACGAGGAGGTGGGAGTAGGGCTTACTAACAGAGCTGCTAGGTTTTCGGCTGCAGTGGCTCCTACTCGTTACTTAGCGGACCAGCACCTATCGGGAGATGCTGCCCCTACGAGGCCTTTGTTAGTCGTTTGCCATCCGGTGTTGTTAATTCTAAATAAAAGTATTTAAGAACCACCTATCCGACTGGGCTAATGTGCAGCTTATTTCTGGGATCATCCTGATCATTTTGATGACTAAGGTGTAAGGACATGCATCGGTGTAAGACTTTTCTTTCTTTCTTACCAGACAAAGGGAACATGAACGGTGTCTTCGAGTTCAAAATCAGTCAAGCAAGTCCACCGACCTTACTCTTGCTCTTACTTGCCCATTGCGCCTCTCAGCAAGAGTAATTTTAAGACTATGGGCTAATTTATTGCTACACCTGGTAAACGGGTGAGTAGATATTACCCTCATCTAATACCCTTGGGTAACTGGTGACAAACCCATTGAGGAATATATATTGGTTGGTCACGCTAGCCGTACAGGTTAATCTGTAGAAATTTGGGTCAGTCGCTTCCTTGATTTTATATAATTTCGCGCACTCAAGGGGTTATGAATACCATTAACATGTGTATATACAGTGCGGGCATTGGAAAGGATAGATAGAGAGAGAAAGATTTGGTGTAGCGGTTTGAAACTCAGTTGTTTATGCTTCAGAAAAACTCCGAGGATGGCGTCTAAATAACTGGGGAAATTTTCTGTTACTTTTTGCCTTTGCTTCAGATTCAAAGTATTTTTTCGCGATTACCGATGTCATTAGCAAATCAGTCTTCGAACAGAGCGAACACTTTTTCCAGTCATATGACCAAGATACTGCCAATGTTATGCATTCGCAGTAGTGCTCATACAAGTTTTCGCAATTGATCAATGCTTGCTGACGACAGGATTTGAACCATGAACCATAAGCGTGGCAATCGACGACGTTACCACTACACCATTGCCTTCAGAATGTCACAACTAAGGCAGCGCTTTACAATCTGAAGATTGATAGCTTACCTCTGGTGCTGAATTAAGAGAAAGATGGAAAGCAAACGCATCCTTAATGAACTGTGGAGTTGCCTGATTATAACCTATGCGAGGTGTATTTTCCATATTAGGAATGTTTCTCTTAACAAACATGGATGTAATGGAATTAATCCTAAGCGAACTTGTCAACGGTCGAAAGTATAAGAACTCGTGGTCGCGGTCATTCAATTAATTCAAGGCAGAGCTCAGAATATTCATATTGCATTACTCGCCGAAACCAAAGAAGTGCTGATTTGGAATTCGCAGACTGTCCCAAGTATTTGGTGATAAAGACAAAAGAGAAAACTCACTTAAAAGTTAGATATAGAAAGCTCAAATCCAATTTAATATTGGATTTCTTAATGAGAACGCAAACAGACAATACCTATCCCTGTGCTGGGTCCCTACGGATAGAAATATTTTATGTAACTGCAAAGATGGTGAGCTGGATGAAAGGGTACCAATCTACATCTTACTAAAAATGACAAAACAAAGTGGTTCTGAATATTGATTCGATCAAGTTCTACTTAAGGAGCGATGCAATAAAATTAGCCAATGTTAGGTGGAATAAGATTGACATCTGCCTTTCATCTAGATAAATGTGGCCAAGGCTGAGCTTCAGAAAGACGATTTGAGATAAGTAGAAAAAATATAGGACTTAGAGCCAGTGAGATCCTCGCTAATTGATTTATAAGAATGTGTGCAAGATGAATGGTAATAGAACAGAATTACGCAGAAGATTTAGGAGATTTCTACTCAAGTTCTCAAGTTCTCCGAATACTTAAGCCTACATGTTCAACAGATTCATCCTTGACTCCAAAGGCCTCAATAAAGCAGCCAACGATAGCAGCGATAAGCTAATCCGTTTTTATCTCACAGAGAATCAAGTCGAAAGCTACTTAGTTCAATCTCCTGCCTTAGCTTTGACAAAAGCTTTCATGTCAACATTCTTTGCACTTCAGATATCCGCATCTTTTCAGACAGCCCGGCAGCAATCAAATTTTTGGAATCGATCTGTATAAATTCATTAGTAGCTCTAGATTGCCGATAGTCCCTTATAGAGATGGCGGACCAGTTCCATATTCACATGTGTTGGATGACATACGAACATTTCGAAAATTGTAGGGCTGATGAACTCGCCAGAATAGGAACAACTAAGCCCTTCCTTCCAAATAAGGATACTCTAGGTATACCGATCGCTACTTGCAAACTCAAATTTAAGCTGTATGCTATCGAAAGAACAAATCTTAGGTGGACAAGTGGAACAACATGTACAGCGAAAAAACAGATTTGGCCCAAGCCCTAAGAATTTGATTTCTCTCAACAGAGAGAGACGCTACAAAAGGTGTCGACACAAAGCGCTTGGCGTATTTTCACACAATTTTCGCAGAAGCTTTGTGGACGAAGAAAGAGAAGAAACCATTTATCACCCTCTTTGTACCTGCCCAGCTCCCTCCCACAGAAGGGAGTTGCACTTAAATGCATTCTACTACAACGATTTAGGCGATCTGGTAAACATAGATATTAGGAGCCTCTTACGCTTTATCAGAACCTCAAAATGGTTGCAATTACATGATCCATGTGGCATCATAGAAGATCTATCTCTGGTCTAAGTGTGTTGGCTTCAACGTAACCTAACCTACCTAGTTTAATGAGACCTTTGTATTTAATAGCTGTAAATGCCGGAGTATTCGGTAACCAGTGACTTCACAATGGGTACGCCTCTGGGCAGCCATCCAACCGCCTTAACGTAATCTCATCTGGATGGACAGACAATTGATGAGAAAATTGTATAGTCACATTGACATTGTCGGAAATAAAAGCAAAACTGTTTCCTGTTAATCGGACATGTAAGGAAACATTTGCAAGTAGGAAATAAGGCAACAACCACCAAGAAACAAGAACAAGTCTAACGAAGATTATTGTACCAAATCGAAAGTATTGTACTTCTTGAAGGTGATAAAAAAAGTTTAAAGTCTTTAAATCCTTAAGGTTTTGTATGTACATATGGTATATGCACAATGCCACGTTCTGTTTGATGATGATCCATGATAATTTTAAGTACAATTTTTCCGCTGGTGTATTTGATGTGCAAAAAGTATTCCCATGTATTCGATGAGATATGACGTACTTTAATGAACATTTTTTTAATATTCATTCAAATGCTAAACTCTTTTATCAAATCGCATATTTAAAGCAAACTCTGAGTCATAAGAAGACTCGGCATAGACTTAATACAAGATATTCGTTATCTCATCTAGCGACAACTTATTTATAGTTCTATACCCTCATAAGGCCGATTTTAATAACCACCAGCACTGAAAGTATAATTTGTTTACTATCTATACCAGTTGCTTACCAAATTAATATCAACAAAATTTCGTTGGTATAAAGAAGAGCAAAAATAAAGGACTTATTTATCGAAACACATATGTATTGAAAAAAAGTTAGAAAACGTTTCCTAAGCTTAAATCCATTTACGATTACCAATAAAGCAATTTTCTCTCAACGTGGGGTACTTATCGGTTTAGACAATGATTACTTGTTATTTCACAGGAATTTGCTAAGCCTTCTGCACTTACATACATCAGGAATGCCTGTCAATTATCTACACGTTGGTCATGGAGTTCAGCACTGAAGTGTTGATCGGAGCTATCCACATGCCAAAAAGGGCTGTAATAAATTCTCAAATTACATTCTTCGATACTTAAAGATATCATTATCCAATGCAATTGCAATCCAAAAAACAACACTTCCTTGCACATTCCTCGTTCTTCTTATTATCGACCGATTAAATGAGATATCGTAAAGCAATTGTAATGGTTGCTAATTGGAAAATAATTACAATCGGCTGTGAAGTTGTTAAGTTGTATAGATTTGCGATTGGTTAGTTCAAAGGAAACCGAAAAACTTTGCTAAAAATAAGCACAAAAATATAACAACAAGATAAAGATAATAGAGTTTGGAAAATAAATAATGAAAGGGAACTTATTTTCGAACTCAATCCAAATCAAGATGACGAGACGATAAGTCTTGTGGAAAAATTATACAAAATCGCACTCATAGGGGTGACCGGACCTAATCTATTCAATTATACAATTTATTTGTTTTATTTATAAGATTTCATTTCAGATAATTACGAAGGAAGCACTGTCAAATGCATATCGAAACGCGTCAAACTGATTAAGTCAGGAGATCGAATTAAACGCATGAGTTCTAGAAATTCTGCCACGATTCACGTGTGACTTTGATAGTATGGTGGCGCTATATAGCACGATATCCGGCAATGGAATCTGATAACATAGCCTGCTGGTCATTATGATAAAGCAAAAATTGTAACAACTAAATCATAAGGAACTGAAAATCTCAAATAGTGCGTGACAAACTTTATGAGTTTTCAAGTGCTTAGATGAATAAAGAAAAGAGATCGGTTTTTACCGACGATTAAAAAAAAAATAATAACAATCGTGAGCAGACAGTGATTCACTTCTACTTAAGGCAAATGATAAGCATTTTTGGAGAAAATAAGATTAACCAGGAGTCTAGACTACACTGCCGTCAATTTCAAGACGTAATTCCCAAAATAAGCAAATCGCCTGATTTTTAATATAATCATAAGATAACTGACAATTCTTACGTTATTTACTACAGGTCCATGTATTTGGTGGCTTCCTCATATCCTTAGATACTGGGACAAATTCTTACTTCAAGCAATTACATAAATGTCGCATATAAGATCCTATCCAACGTATTGTGTGACCGTCTAACACTTTTCTGCAACACACTAAGTGGCACGTACCAATGTGGCTTCCACCCCGGCGGATCGACAGCAGACCAAATTTTCTCACTAAAGCAAGTCCTGGAACAGACCAACGAATTTCAAGTCGAAACTCACCATCTTTTCATCGACTTTAATCGATCATATATTGTCATGATCGATGTCAAAAAATTCTCGGCTATTGTGAAGAATACCATATCTGATCACTACACCACCATATTTGAAATGTATAATGCTTACTCAGCGGAGGATGTCCAACCTCTGTTTTCATTTATAACTACTGGTAAGGTGAACCAATTGATTAGAGCTACCGATTGGACGCCATTACTAGCAGAAACGGATGACGAAACTATGTTATATGCAACGCTCTACTCAAAAAAATTTGGAAATATACAAAACATTAACAGATATCTGTAGGAAAAATATGAAAAGAAAAGGTACAGAATGGATTACCGGGGACATTGTTATGAACTGCAAAGAAAGGGGCTGACTATATGGCAGGTGGAAAAATAATCGGGCCAATGTAACATAGGTATGAGATAGAGTACAGGAGAAGGTCAATAAAAAAATATGGAGGTGCAGGAACCAATGTTACCAAAGGAAATTTGAAGAAGCAAAATGCGATCCTAAAAAAGCATAGGCATTGGTCAATGAAGTTTTAGGACAAATGAAACAATTTTACGCAACTTTCGAACTAAGGAGAATATGTTGAATTAGCAGATAATTTCGAGCAGCTTTTCTCATAGCAAGCAGTTTCCATTATACACCATTGCAAAACATGTCGGCATAAAAACATTATTACTCGTGACTCGATTCACATGGAAGAAACAGACTAATATATCGAAATAGTAAACTTATTACATCTACTGATCACTCAAAAGGCACCTGGGGCTGATGGTGTTAGAGGAATCGATTTCAAGACCATATTGATATTTTTGCTCCCATTATTAAGAAGCTGATTAATATGAATCTCAACACGTCGATAGTCCCTCGGAAGCTCAAGCAAGCAATTGTCCGGCCTATTTACAAGAGTGACTCTAAGAAAAAGACCGATAGCAATACTACCTGCGATAGAGAAAAGCATGGAGCACATTGTAGTAGACAGAATATGCAAATTTATCGAAAAGCACAAATTAATAAGCAAAAACCAATATGGGTTCCAGAAAGGAAAAAGTGCAAATCAACTTCTTGGCGGTTTTGCCAATATAACTAACAAAAAATACAAATATTTGGCGCAACAGCTCTTTAAAGTGCCAGGGCCTAGCTTCTCGCAACCACTCATGTTGTGTGCGTTATATTTTCCACACGAATGGAAGGGACCTACAGTTTATTGCCGACTCCGAACGGTGATTTGAGAAGCTTTTTCGTGGCAGCAATACTCTCGGATGGTTGTCAGACGCTCGCGAGAGGTGGGACCGTGAAAAAAAAAAACTTTTTGGTATTTTTTGGGATTCGAACTTGGAACCTCATGCGCAGTGATCCGACACACTAACCACTTACGCCACGGCGCCCA
Organism: Brachypalpus laphriformis; assembly: GCA_945910035.1. Lineage (NCBI taxonomy): Eukaryota > Metazoa > Arthropoda > Insecta > Diptera > Syrphidae > Brachypalpus > Brachypalpus laphriformis. The sequence continues at coordinate 324,185,670 of OX246753.1, forward strand.
TAATATAATTAACACAAGCCTTAATAAAAGCCACCACGTCTTAGTGCTTTTCTTGGATTTCAGCATATCATTTGACACCCTAGATCACAATAAACTCGTCGATGCAATGGAAAGAGTGGGAATAAGAGGAAAATTAGCAGAGTGGTTGAGAAGCTTCCTAAGAGAGAGACTTCGCATAAGAATCAAAGATTGCTGCAGCGCCAAAAAATCGGTGCAGTATGCAGTTCCGCAAGGCTCTAGGCTCGGTCCACTACTCTTCATAATATATCCCAATGAACTGCTAAATTGCCTTAAACACAGTTTTCCTTTTGCTTATGAAGACGATACGACGATCGTGGTGTGTCATCGGTCAATAGATGAAGCTGAGAAAATGATGCAGACGGAATTCGAAGAAGCAGCGAAGTGGTGCCATGATACCGGGCTTGTTATAAATGGGCCAAAAACAAAACGCATGCACATTCGAAGCCCGCAGTATCCAGCATCGGAAATCAGAATTAACACTCCCAACTGCGTAGATCCAGGTAATTGCAAGGTTATTAAAGTAGTGGATACGTACAAATAGCTGGGTAAACTCATAGTAAACCATTTTCTGGGATGTTCATGTCAACAACTTGAGGAAAACGTTGTAGGGATCTTGTTTGCATTAAATTAATAAATATTTGGCGCAACAGCTCTTTAAGTGCCTGAGCCTAGCTTCTCGCAACCACACAAATGGGAGGGACCTACAGTTTAGTGCCGAATCCGAAGGGCAGTTTGTCTTGAGAAGCTTTCTCGTGACAACAATACTCTCAGACGTTTATCAGACATTCGCTTAAGGTCGGACCGTGAAAAAAAAATTGTTGGTGTTTTCTGGGATCCGAACATGGAACCTCACACGCAGTGGTCCGACACATTAACCAGTTGCGCCACGGCGCCCTTGTTTGTATTCACTTGCTTCAAATTTAAATCTACACCAAGTGTGCAAAACAAACATACCACGCTCTAAAAGAGTCGCGATTGTGGTACGGTATTCTGGCGTGGGGAGGGGCAGCTTAAACTCATATCGACAAAATACAAAATATACAAAATCGAGCAATCAAGCTACAAGAGCAATCGGCAAGAAATCCAACAGAAAGCAGAGTGAGGGTCTTAAATGTAAGACAAATATTCAAGATAACTGCAGCGTTGGAGTACTATGACGCCCAGCGGTTCCGGACACCAATCAGCCACAACATCAACACCAGAAGACGAACGGACGGGATGTACCAACTGCCAGCTTTTAGAAACGTTTACAGCAAAACACAATTGATGTAGGTACAATATGCCGAACATGTGTAACAATCTCCCAAATGATTTAAGAAACATTGTCCAAGCTAATTTAAGAAAAAGAAGACTAAAAGACCATGTTTTACAATCCATAACATAAAGCCTAAAGCAACTTAATGAACTTAAAATGGTAATAAAGCAAAAACTCTCATATCCTTAACTTAAAATTTATTAATATGTTCTTAATTTGAATGCATTCTTATGTGATAGAAAGCTTTGCAAATCAAACTCGGATCAAATTGTAAACTTTGATGATACAATATTTTAAGTAGCACAATTTGGATTACAATTTCCTGCAGATAAGCCACAAGGCTTCGCAGATCAAAATATGTAATAGCTTAAATTCATGGAATTAATAAAAACTGAAAATTGAAAATGTAAATCCGCTTATGACAGCATTCATCGTCTTGAACTCTACCAAGCGATAGACCAATTCGGACACCGTCAAAACTTATTCAGATTGTCGTGTAACGCTGCAAAACACGCGATACTCCATGCCACTTGGAAACAGCTCTTCCGAACTCTTTCAAACATGCACCGGATTCACGCAAGGAGATACGATGGCATGTGTCCAGATAGTGCGCACAGCAGGTGTTAATGCAGAAGGTACTATCTTTCATAAGTCTATCCGCCTGCTGAGATACGCGGACGATATTGACATCATCGTTGTAGAGACATTTACGGAAATTGAAGAGCAGGCGCAACGAGTAAGCCTTGAAGTAAATGGGAACAAGACTAACTACATGTTGTCAACAAGCAAAAAATTATCTGCTCAAAACCTTGGACAGAACGTCACGTTAAGGAGTTTGCTTATCTCGGAGCAAACATAAACTCCACAAATAACACCTTCGTGGAGATCCGATGAAAAATAACCCTAGCATACCGCTGCTACTCCGATTTGGCAAATCAACTGTGTTCAAAACTCCTAACTCGATGGTTAATTTTTCAGTATTAGGTATAAAGTATCTAACACTCTGCTAAGGACAGTTCTGATTTGAAATGGAAAATAAGGATTCCGATGGGACACGCTATAATCTGTGAACCATGCATATTGTGACTTAGGTATGATAAATACGACAAGGTGTATAACTTATAATACCACTTGGATCTTGCATTACATCTCTCTAATGAATTATTTCCACAAAATAAATCTCGAGTGTATGTACATACGATTCTATAACTAATCAGTTACCAATAGTATTCAAAACATACTCCACATCCAAGTAAGTAAATTTCAAGTCAATGGTGGATGATCTCATGTCTTTTTGTTTCTATTACGCCGTCATTGATTCCAAGGCCTCGCTTAATGAAGTTGCCTACGTAACCTCCCATGTGCATATAATATGACAAAATTATTTGACGAAATCGTGAATAGAATTTTTTAAAATTGATTTAAATGTCTTACTAATTACAATTGAGGCGTAATTGATAGCTGAAAATATTTTGTGCTCGTTTACCCTACCTATTGGATATTATTTTCTATAATTTCTGTTGTAAAGATCAATCAATCTGCATTTGCATTCTGTAAATTATCCTTATCCACAAATCTACGTCTAGCGATAGTGAGTGCTGTAGGGGTTATAATCCACTTGCAAAGACCTTTGAAATGCTCAACTTTCATATTCCAACCCATTGCATACGAGTTCGATTTAAACAAATAGAACTAAAAAAAATTTCAACATTTCAACGAACTTCGGACAGATAAGATGGCAAATAAAAATTGAACTGAAATTATTTCACAATCTTTATGATCGGCTAGCAATAATAATTATCGATGGTTGTTAATCGTTTTATCGATTGTAGGAAATAAATGTCAGTCACTCGCGCATTCAGCACACGCCTATATCAGCTGCAAGCTTACTTCTTCTTCCTTATTGAAGAGTTCCTTCGCCTTAGTACCGATCGTGCCTCGTACACACAATACACAAGTGAATCATATCTAAGCGTGGGCGAGTAGGAAAAAGACTAAAGTACGCATGCGATAAAAATATAAAAAACCGATAAAAACTATTTATGCATAAAAGATGACTAATTCTATAAACAAAACCGTTGCGGCCGACTGGCAAAACTCAATAAAGTCACGCATTTTTACATTGTAATTCGAATTTTTCTTGAATATCTTTGAGATTCGCAAAAGTCATTGGAGGCGAGGTTAGGCAAATCAAGAAAAACCGCGCAAGAGGCCATAAATAAAGATTTTCCGTTGCGATTCAAATTCAAGATCAATAAACAGCGGTAGACCCGACCGCCGACCCACTGGCCTTTTGAATTTCTCTAATCTCAATGTACAGAGGAATGAATAGATACTTTTCGTTTTATTTTCATTCGTTTTGCTGATTAATTTTTTTATTTATTGACCGAACAGATGTTTATTTGTGGACCATTAAAAGTTGTTGAACGTTGAACACATACATACTCGTATGTCGTGTACTCGTCGTCGCACATCCGGTCGTGGTGCCATCACCACGTCAATGGGACACATAAGGTCAGATGGTGTGGTGAGAACTTAATTATCGAAATGTAATTATGCTTTTTATAGCCTAATATCGTATTGTGTTATGCGTTTTTCATAGGCGTGCAGCTGGGAAAGACGCCCACTATTATGTTGGTTTTACAGCTACATGATGATCTAATGAACTTTGCGTATGGTTATGATAAAAAGAAAAGAAACACGTTAAACAAAATTTTTACAAAGCTTTATGGCTCATTAAAATAAATTATAATGAATACCCACAAGTCGTGAGCCGTGGCTATATTAGTCAGTGACTTTTTAAAGACATAACATTGGAACCGTGTTAGGGCGACGATTTGATCGTACTCAGCCAAAAATCTGACAATATATAACTAAGAACTTTAAGCAAAAATGCTTTCCGTTTGAGATACATAGATACTTTGACTAACTAAAATTAACTTGTCACACTTGATCGCCAAGGTCGACCCTTTCGTCAGAGGGTTTATTTGATGGGCTATCATATTTCTGAACTGAAAATTTTATGCCTACTACGGTTCCACCACCTGGCATGCTGAATTCAGTGCAAAGTATGTTTGATTTGAGCACGTGATGATTTGCTGAAAATCATCATCTTGTGATCTCAAAAATGTCGAAATTTCGAGCGAAATCAATAAAAGCTCGGATTTTAATTTCGTGGAAAAGAAGTATCGCTTTTCGACCATCATGTTCGATGCTTCGACATATTCGGATCTCAGATCTGTAAGGAATTTGCAATGGTAGTCAGGACCTTGGAATGGAAATGGTGGCGGAAGAGCCTCTTAATGGGCCAACGGCAGCGCTCATACTCCCGTAGTGGACTACTGCAGACAAGCCCATAAGGCTTTGCAGATACAAACCAATGTAAATATAAAGTTGTAAATTTCCTTAAAGATAAATAAATTGAATTGAAATTGTATTGTATTGAAATTGTATTGTATACACGACCCCCCAGTCCTAGAGGTATAACAAAAAGAACTGTTCCTCCAGGTTGGGGGTTAGGCCAACGGGTTAACTTCCCTACCGCGTAAAAAAAATACTAGTTCAGAAGCAACCAAAAGCCTCCGATAAGGACGACTCAACTGACGACAACGCCGGCAAACGAAAAAGGACAACGACATTCAGATTTGTACAGCCTACACTACGTGATGTTGATAAAAGACTAAGGCTTGTTGATTTCGCTGTGGGGCAAAACGTTACTATAGCAAGCTCATGGTTTCCTCATCTCAATATTCATAAGCAGACACGATCAACCAAATTGTTCATATTGCGATCAGCACAGGACATGCCTTCAGTATTCTGTATCTTCCCAGCGACCAACATAGACTATGATCATTACCTTGTTGTAGCCAAGGTACCAATGCAGATATCCCAAACTGAGCAACAAAGAAGAATCACTCTGAGATAATTTAACATCGATAAGCTACAATCGCAGAGACCGCCAGAGTCTTCGCAGAACACGTACCCCGAAATCTCTCATTCCCCCCTATGCCGCCAGCATCAAGTACCAAAAACCAGTGTCAACGCTGCCGCGACTGATGTGCTGGGCTTCACTCGACCACCACAGTAAAACACCTGGGGTCCAATCACGTCCTACGTGAACGGATAACTCGTCACGTAATTTGTATGTATGTTGTTGCTGAATCTACAAACAACACAATACAAATTACATTACCAGTCATCCGTTAACGGAGGACGAGATTCGACCCCTGGTTTGACGAAGAATGGCGCCGAGTGCATGCAGTAAAACAAGATGCACATAATTCGGCGCGGCGCTGCAACGGAAGACGAGAGCTGCTCATGAGCTCTACGAGCAAAAGAGACGGGAAGAACATCAGCTTCTCCAAAAGAAAAAGATAAACCATAAGAAGCACACGATCCAGGAACAATGTACAGAAGTTTTACCAAAAGGTAAAAAGAAAGTATCAAATAACCAAAACCTGTACAGAAACCTGTAGAGATGAAGATGGACCGACCTAAATGAAGAGACTTGTTGGTTGAAAGCCAGCTCGAACTCTAGTGTCACTTAAATCAGTAAGTTTCTTCTGACATCGAGCGAGTCTATCTTGCCACAGGATGATCATGTTCTAAATTTACAATACTTATAGCCTCATGTAGATCGTTCTGAAACATAATTGTGGTTGTAGCTATCCATTTTAGCTAAGAAAATCAGTGTAGATTATGAGAGGCATGTCACTCTCCTTCACAATTTAATCCTTATAAGAGTTGATTCGTCTTCTTCGAACCATGTTAGATGTTCGTTCAGCTCGACAAACTGTTCTCGATGGTCAAAACCGAATGACCTTGTGAATTTTTCCCGATGTGGAAAATGGTAGAAAAATAATCTTAAGGCACACATTTCACCAGACGGGAATTGTAAGTTCCTTCGATTTCGGCAAGAGTAAATAAAGGTATTTTTTAATGTGGTACTGGCTTGGCCCCACTGCCTTAGGAGTCGTTTGGACCAAGTCTATAAGAAGCTAATGGCTGGCTATTGACGGAACTGTCTTGTCATAAGTTGCTCATCTTCTTTTCAGGAGCTGCAATATTAGTACCGTGCGCATAGATTGCCAAAGCAACTCTCTTACAGTCTCACAATAAACAAATGATGCTTTACTTTATTCCTTGTGTCATTTCTTTTCAAAGTAACTGAGAAAGAAAAACTAATGGATTGTCAATCTGAGATATTTCGAGATCGAGGACAGACTTCGGTAAACGTTTTGACTGAGAGGCTTTAAATGTCTGGAATGATATCAGATAAACGAGTAAGAGTTCTCATCTTTATATTCAATACAGACTCTTCAATTTCATAGGTGCTTTATCCAGAGAACTTCTTCAGCTGACACCAAGAGAAGTAATGAGGATATGTTCTTTACTCGTTGTGCTAAATATTACAGATTTAGTCGAAAACTTACTATTCCAATTCGGTCGACAACTTACTGTTCCGATTTTGTCGGAAACTCTACACTTAATACCATCCGCTGCAAATTCTTTCATTTCTTTCTTAAATAGGTATGTATCAATAATCTTATTCCATTCATCCTTTTTTTTTCTCCTCCAAACTTTTCACATCAAAATTTATTAAACTAATCCCCACTTTTCATGTAATAGAAAATTTATTTGAAATACTTGACCAGTGAATTTGTAAAGTACGTAAATTTATTGTCATACTATTGAGTGGCGACAATTTTAGGTATATGGCGATGAGCCAACTTATTACAAGTTATGGCGCATTTGTCACGTAACATTAAACTTGGCACGTCTCTAAAGATCTCATCATTTGTACATCTGTTAAGATTTGAAAAAAGTGATGTCGGTGCGAAGAGCTCTGTAAGCAGTTTTGCAAATGGTGGAGTCGGTTTCTTTTGGTGCAGACACTACGAGCTACTCCTTTTGGCTATCACAATTGTTCATAAATTACATGACCACAAAAAGCCTACATAATGTTGTCGCATTTTTTCCGACACGCTGTAGAGGATGCTTTATGAATCATTGACCTGAATACTCATTTGTTGGGGAAACTAAAATAACTATAAATCTGCGTTGAATATGCGCTCACGACTCAAACTCAAAACAAAATTGATCACTCATGTTTTTAACTCTAAATGAAAAGAAATTGGAACCTGACTTTTGCTATTGGCACAACTCGTGAATGCAGGATTCTTATGAATGAGAATCCTCCTAAATAAAGCTTCACTTTCCACTTCAAAATGCCATAATTAATAAAATGATTCCACTTAATTCAACGATTGTACCTATTCGCGAAAAATCCCACCCCAATCTCAGATGGCACCCAACGCACGGCCTTAGGGTTGTGCCGGTAACAGGTGCCGTGACATAAGACCAAATTTTAAATTTTGGCCTTATGACGCTTTCGGAAAGCGACTTGCGACTATGTTCGCCATCAGCCTGCCTAGCAATATGCATGTTTTCGTGGCTCTTTCAGATGCGGACTTAATTTGTTCCCAGAACGTGAGCTACGTATCTATCCTAACTCCTAGGTATTTCACTGCTTCCCTAGTGTATATGACTTCCGGACCCAGCTGGATTATAGTGGGTATCCGCTTCCTCGTCAGCAGCACTATCTCTGTTTTCTCCACTGCCAAGCTTAGGCCATGGTCCTCCATCCATGTGTGCACCATCTCATGACTTGCTTTAGCCTTCTCTAAGCGTCTTCGGTGTCTCGTGCGGTGATCACTGCAGCGATGTCGTCTGCATAGCCAACCAGAAAAATGTTTCCGGGTATCTCCATGCGAAGAATTCTATCGTAGGAAATGTTCCATAAATCTGGTCCGAGAATTAAGCCCTGCGCTGCTCCGGCCGTTGTTTCTTTCCTGTGGAGTCCTTCTGTGGTGTCATATATTAGCTCTCTGTCGCTAAGGTTGTCCCTTATCACTCGTCAAAGATACTGTGGTATCCGAAAGTTTATTTCCAGGGCGTTCAGCATGTCGCACCATCTGGCCAAGTTGAAGGCATTTCTTACGTCGAGTGTTGCCAACACAACAACATTCATCGAGTAGTGGCTGCCCTGATACTTGGGCAGCCCTAACCACCTCTTCCACAGCACCTATTGTAGTATGACCTTTTCTGAACCAATGCTGCCTTTCAGCTAGGTCACCTGCTCTCTCCACTGCTACAGAGAGTCGAGGCTTCAGCATTCTCTCGAGGAGTTTTCCTGCAGTGTCCAGAATACACAGGGGTCTGTACGCTTTCTGGCAGGTACCTAGCAGTATTTGGGTGGGCCGATTCGCGAGTTAAAAGGATTCCACACTATGGGACATTCTTCAACTCTTACAATGGACGACCTTCGACTTCACATGCAGGTGCTATGCAGGCGTGTAACCAAGTATGATATAACTCCACATTGAATGTGAAAATATGTATTTCCTTCTTCTACGCGAACGTCTAAAACAAAACAAATAAAAAGTACATGTAAGTTTTTTATTTTTTTAATTGTTGCTTCCATGTCTACATATCGTTAAGGAGCACCTGCATATGAGGTTCCCTTAACGGAACAACGAAGTTGCGTAAGTGGCTAAACCCTGCGGAGAAAAGGGGGAATTCCTTTTAGCCCGCAAAAATTTTGTTTTTGAGAATTTGAGAAGGTAATAGTTTAAAAATTCGCGCCAATTAGAATAAGAATTTATATTATTGCTGTTTTGTTCCGTTTTAATTTTTGTATTAATTGGAATAATGTCATGCTTTGCAGTAAACTATTTCTCACATGAATTAATTTTTTGTTCCCATTTCTTCAAAATGAAAATATTTGAAGCTATTGTAGATTTATAGCTATTAGCCCTAAAATGTTGGAACTCTTGAGAATGGTGAATGGATCTTTCTGTAATCTGATCAGGTAAGGAAGATATATTGGAAAGTGACATAAAGCCAAATTGGCCAATTGCCAATTGTTAGAATTTGCCCTTATGTTCTCTTTCCAAAAGCGCCATAGTGAAGCAGCTTCTCACTTTATTGCTTACCAGCTTTCCGGTGAGATTCAAGGCGGTACCCAGAGCCAACATGATTCTAGCAGGTGATGGTCATAGTGAACATCGCGCTAGTGCTGCCGGTTATTTCTTCATGTGAGGGACTAAGTGCATTGCGTTTTTTTCGCGGCCGATACTAAAGCCTCCAAAATTAAACCACTACAGTCAAACGTTCATGAAATTAGCAAGTCTCGTGGAAAAGAAGGTGAATACTACACCTTACTTACAAAACTAACCCAAAGAAGTTTTTTTGAATATTTCCGTTTGACAAAACAAATTTTTGGCCAACAAGAATTAAAAATTCATTCCGGTAAAAGCTGATAAGGGCTGGTTAAGGCTTGTTACAGCAGGAAGCGGGCTCACTACGGACGCACCTATTCATCGCCGGCTTTTTTTTTAACCACCGTGAACATGCGGTTGGAAAGCGAGAAAGCGAGAAGCGACTTTGTGACCACTATGGACGTACCCTTAGGAAGAAAAAAATTGACTATGTTCTTTGCAGAATTATTATAAATCAATTAAGACCATTTTCAGCATTCGTTCAATTACGTCCAAAGTCGACCTTTTTTCCTGTTGTGACGACTAGCCAAAGAGACGACAATCAGAAATTTAAAAGGAAAATTGGCAAGCGGCCAAAACTATTATATTTTTATGCCACATTTGTCACACCACATTACACTTGACAACTCGTTCAACATCTGTTAAGATTCGAACAAAAGCCGATGGCAAGATACGTCCAGATTCTAAGGAAGAAAGCTTATCAAAAAAATCTCTGTGTGATTTTATATTACCATCCCAAACTGTTGACAATGTGTAATTAAACTTATCAACTCATAACAAATAACCTTTCGCGGTCTAAAATTACTTCAAAGGCTCTTCCATCTATCGTCAGTTCCATCCCAACTCCCATAACCACTCCCACAACAAACGCCTTTGACAAATATCTCAACCAAATTACTATCATAATCCTTTCTATAAATTCAAACGAATTTCGTTTATAGTCTTCCACTAATCCATCAGCAACTTGCTCTATGAACAGATTTTACATTTCATAAGCCACGATCAAAAACATCGCAACGCACCAAACGAAATCAATTAAAATGTTTAGATTCGATCAAAAAAAATATGTAGAAACCCCCTTCGCTTGTATGTGTAGTTAACTGTGAAAATAATTATATCCCTTTCTGGAGGAGACTGTAAACAAGGTCAATGATACATGAAAATAGAATCCCTACACCATCGAGAGCAGGAGAACCTTTCCCAATATAAACACACCTCGGAACACAATGGTGTATAGTAGGTAAGAGCAATCTGCGTATTTTTAGAATTATTCATCGTATTCATATTTTTTTTTTTCTTGCGCTTATGTTGTTTTCAATAAAAATAGAATTTGTTTTGTTGTTTTGAATATTGTGACACAATAATAGCAGATGACGGGATGAAATAATATTGTTGCACCTAAATTTGTTTTGTTCTCATGTCAGATACTTTTTCTTTACAATAACAAATTTTGTGAATTGAAAGTTCAAATAACTCACAATCACGTGAAAATTATTTCGGAATATTAAAAAAAAAAAAAACAGATCTACGAGAGATTAGCGTTATAAACATTTGTTTTTTATTATAGAACATTCTATAAAACAAGACCGTTAAAAATAAAATATGTTTTCGAATAAAATTCTACAATAGAATGTATGCCTTATTAATTTTATAAATGATATTATGGAACATCTGACTAAGTGTTGGCAGGAAGTCTATTTGTGTAGAATTTATATATAAATATTTATCGCTTCAGGCAGAAAATAAAGTATGTCTATGTCGAAAGTGGCCTTCCAATAGAGCACTTGTCCTAAAAACAAATAAAAATCAACAACAGACTTCATGAAGAGATACAAATGCTGATGTTGCAATCACTTTCCAAAGATAAAAACATCCATAGACCGGATAGCAACGCTAGACGCATGTACGAATACCTTGCCATTGATGAATAAGCTTCTTTCTTTGTACATTTTTCTGACAATATTTTCTGTGATGTAATGGAATTTTTAATTAAAAATGAATAAAATGTTGAAAATCAATTCGCAGTGTATTTACAAAGTCAGTTAGGAATGTATTGTATGTATTAAGAATGTATTGCAATTGAAAATATCAAAAGTCGGTAAGCCATTCTTTGTGTTTATATATAACAAAACAATTTCAAAAAAAAACCCATACGCTTATAGTCTCATAGTCACACTTTCCTGTGGAGTCGTAATAATCAAGAAAGATTGTACCATCCGATTATCTCGGCAGACTCTTACTGATTAAGACTTCGTTATGCTTTGTGTTGGCAATTTTATAGCAACCGGGCTATGCAAATCGTTCTAGATATCAAAATGTACTAGCACGAATAGTTTTTAAAGAATATCGCGATGGATCTTTAAATGCTTGCCTAGTGGTGAAATAGTGATATGGTGTGAGTATGCTAACAGGAGAAGTATCGAAGAAAAAATCGATAGAGATTTTAATTGAAATTGATATAACTAAAATTGGGCAATTAAATAAGTTAGTCTCGCGATTCTGTCTGCCTGCCCATCTGTCCGTTTGCTTGTCTGTCTATCTGTCTGTTTATTTGTTTCCCCAGTTATTTTGACATTGAGCGAAAAACTAGTCTATAACCTAGAGCCAGCGAGATTTACTGGTCGAACAACTAACTGGGAAGGCTTTAGGAACGAAATTCAAGATAATGTAGAACTGGGCGTTCCACTTACGACACCCTATGAACTTGAGGTTGAAGTTGATCGCTTCGTTGAGATCGTACAGCTCGCCTCTTGGAATAATACTCCCAATCCAAGGAAACCGCCGGACAGATACGGTTTACGATATCCTCCGGAAATAAAAGAATTCGTCAAGGAAAAAAGAAAAGCGCGTAAAAAATGGCAACAGAGTCGTGCTCCGCAACATAAAGCACACTTGAATCGCCTGTGCAATTCGTTGAAGAAGACTATTAAGGATTTTAATAATCGTGCAATAGACTCTTACCTTGAAAGTTTAACAGCAAAAAAAGATTCCAGTTATTCACTTTGGAAAGCCGTAAAAGGCAACAAAAGGTCCAAAGTCCCCGCGCCATCAATTAAATTAAATCAGAATGAATGGGCAAGGGAAGATAAAGAAAAAGCGGACGTCTTTGCGGCCCACCTGGAAGAAACCCTTAAGCCGTACGATGGTCAGGTGGTGTACGATAACATCAATAGGCCGTATTTACCATCTGACGATTTAACACTCACAAGTGGAACGCTAAGGGAACTCAAACATGAGATCGAGAAATTAAAACCTAAGAAAGCTCCTGTTTATGATTTGATCACCGGAGAAATTCTCAAAGTTTTACCTAGAAAAGCATTGATTAAGCTTCTCCATATTATAAATGCCGCGCTCAGATTAAAACACATGCCAAGCAAATGGAAAGTTGCGGAAGTCATTATGGTTTTAAAACCAGGAAAATCGCCAAATGAGGTAAAATCGTATAGACCAATTTCGCTTCTTCCATTCGCATCTAAAATTTTCGTAAAGATATTACTAAGGCGTCTCAAACCGGTTATAGAATAAAATAATCTTATCACTGACCACCAGTTTGAGTTCAGAAGTAAGCATTCGACGATTGACCAGGTGCATAGAATTACTGACGTAATCGAGAAAACACTTGAAGAAAAAAAAGATTTGCTCAAGCGTATTTCTTAACGTCTCGCAAGCATTTGATAAGGTGTGGCATGATGGCATGAAATGCAAACTACGACAAGTTCTCCCTGTATGCTTATACGATATTCTAGAATCATATCTTGGGAATAGACTCTTTCGTGTTAGAGATGGAATCGAATACTCCGAGCTCAAAGAAATTTCGGCCGGCGTACTGCAAGGAAGCGTTCTTGGGCCGCTTCTCTATTTGCTATATACTCGTGATATACCGAATGAAGATGGCACTATCCTTGCTACGTTTGCCGATGACACCGCTATCCTAGCAGTAGGTAAAACAGTCGAAGAAAGGACTGCAAAACGCACTGAATAATGTAAATGAATAGACGAGGGACTGCCGGATCGCCCTCAAAGAATCTAAATCTGTTCACGTGAATTTCACTTACAAGAAAACTAATAACTTGCCAATTTTCCTAAACTCGGCCCAAATACCTTTTGCAAACGAGGCCAAATACCTGGGAATGACACTCGACATAAGACTGAAATGGAATTCGCATGTGAAAATGAAACGAAAAGAACTCGAAATCAAATAAAGAGAAATGGACTGGTTACTCGGAAAACATTCCCAGCTCAGTTCTGAGAACAAACTGCTTTTATACAAGCAAGTAATAAAGCCGGTGTGGATCTACGGTATACAACTTTGGGGTTGTACCAAGAAGACAAATGCAAATATTTTACAAACTTTTCAAAATAAAGTGCTAAGAGAAATTGTCCAAGCACCGTGGTGTAGTAGAAACGCCGATATCCACAGGGATCTCGGAATTCGGACAATCGAAGCTGAAACTAGAAGCTTCGCGAGCATTGAATAAGCATAGAAACCGACTAATCGGACATGTCAACAATACAGTCCTACAAATTTTGGATGAGAGCACTTTATTGCACCAACTACAGAGGACGAAACCTTTCGACTTGGCGAGATAAGGATTAACCGCGTCTAGACTGCGGAACATGCAAGATCTTTCACTGGAAAGTAACCTGCCAAACGTTTTTATTTCGTGATAGAAATAAGGCTCGATAAGTTATTACTGCGACATCTAACAAATTTAAATCGAAGGGTGGTGTTTTTTCAGTCAGTAAGAATCTGACACTACTATGAGCACGCACTTGCTATTCGCATAGTGTCTATGGAAGATTTTTCACCTACCCTCGGAAAAAAAAGTTTATTCGTTACCGTATATCATGAAGCGAAATCCGAATTCTTATTCTAGCTCCAAAATTAATTATACTTAATGCCGATTTTGATACATAGTAGTTTTCCATTGTAACATATATACCGATGATATATATAATAGTAGTTCTTAAACGAACGAGCAGAAGACCTCCAAACCATGCTAACGTCAGAACACTTAATATATGTACCCCGTCTTCGCAGTAGAATAAGAAGTACAAGCCATAAATTACCTAGATGGACTTGCCCTTAAATAAGTTGATAACTTCGAGTACCTTAACTCGCTTATTACCAAAAGTAGAAATGTCAAGGAGGGACGGCGCATAAAATAAAGTTGAACGAAATGAAGGTCACTGATAGGCGTACTTTGCGACAAGAAAATATGGGTTGTGGATAAAAGGCAGTGTGACCTTTGATGTTGTATCGGTCCAGTGAGAGTTCTGGGGATAGAAGAGAGGAACAGAAATATAGAACCGGGGAAATGAAGACGATTCGCTGATCAAGTCGGCTCACAAAACTAAAAATAATTTGAAACGACTGCATACAAAGTACATGCAAAGTGAGGAAAAAGTAGATAAAACTCGGCTAAGATGGTGCGGATTTGTATTGAGGAGGTTACTGGAGTATTTGACAAGGCAGTTATGCAAATCAACATAGACTAAAGCAGGCCATGAAAAGAGGACATTGACGAGACTAGCTCAGAAAGATATGAAAGTAACGAGCATGAACCCCATACCAATCTAGGATGGCAAAAGCTGGCGCTATTATACATGAAAAGTTAACTCCAAATAACTTGAATAAAGCCAGGCAAGAGAGAGAATAATTTTCTTCAAAATGGCTCTAGATATGTTACTCAAATTTCATATTTAGAATAACTCAGAAATGTGCTATTAAGTCACATATCAAAATTGTTGGTTCCCGGTAATCTCCGGAACTCAAACATGTGGTATCACAATGTAGCTAACATTGGTCTAACCTAACCTAAAACATAACAGATTCAAAAATTCCTAAAAGCGTACTTTATCGGTTTAGTCGAATTTGTTAAAAAATAATATCTAAGCAATACATGGTATTCGAAACTACCTTAAAAAAAAATTGTGTATGTACATTTTGTTTTTCTTTCCTTGAAGGAGAATTTAACACATACGACATATTTACTGCTAATAAAATAAAGCGAAAAAATCGACTCTTCTACTAACTGGACTATTTTGAAGATTCTGCAACGGACTATGTTGATTCTAGCATTGTTAACGTGATTAATAAATTTTCATCCACTATACATTTAATATAGGCCTACAATTCTGCACAAGATGGAATTCAAGTCAACTCCGAGAGTATGTAGATAATGTATAAATGGTTACTTTTTGAATACTAAAATCATTGCAAATCACAAAGTCTTCGAATTTAACCCAAATGGATGACGCAATAGAGGGCCTCCTCGCCGTAGGTGGCACGTAGATGTTCAAGTGCATCTCAACCAACTTGGAGTAGGCAACTGGAAGCAATAAGCTAAAGACTGAGCTAAATGGAGATGCTTGTTGGTTGCAACCCAAGTTCACCCCCAAATCTAAAAACAAAATTGTACCAGAAACGAAGAAAGTGCATAACGCATAAGAAGAAACGTTCAAATAAGACGGCTTAGAAAAAGTCTGAATGTTAGTGTTATGGTTATGAAGGCAATACATAAACCTCGATGAAAATATGTGAGAAGATAACCCCACATATAAAGCAGCGTGCCTTAGTCATCCTTTTATAGGAGATGACGACGTTAGAAACCGGCTCAGTCCAAATCAGAATAAGTCGAATCAACGCGCATAATCGCACAAATACAGTTCTTATGCATAACTAAATACCACCAGAGGAGTTCCAAAACAAACCACATAGACTCAACGCTAATGCTACAAAACATAACCCACTGATCGTTCTGATGTCGTGACACTGATTTGGTTAGCAGGATGATATTATTTAATATCTCTTCTATCGGGAATACATAGTCGCAATATGTAAAATATTGTTGCAAATATTAAATGGAAACAATGCCACACAGAGTCAGGAAGAGAAAAAATCGTGGAAATCTATATTTACGAGGAAGAGTAAATGTAATCGAGCGAAAAGGTTCTATCAGATATCCTGATACAGAGAGAACAACAAAAACGAACTGCACCAGCTATACGGAGAAAACTGTAAGGGGATCAAAAATGTAATCCGAAACCATAAGAATAGAAGATTTTCTGACTCCTACTCTTATGATGGAGATTAGAAACTCACGTTCGTCAACGCCAACGGCAACCGTTCAAGAGATTTGGCGATAACAAATAGATAGATTTCCCTTGGGGTAGCAATGCAACTTGCTCTACTTCCCGAAATATGCAAATCTTGAATAAAAAATTAAACATTTCCTGAGTGGTAAAAGAAGCAGAAACTTGTATTACTCACCCAAAGAAAAAAAAAACCCTTAGAGAAACACTAATCTTATTTGCCAATCTGCATGTTAGATTACAAAATACAAGATCTAAGTCGCTCTTTCTGAAAATTCGCAAGAACACTCAACGGCACAATTTTTGAACAGAGCTTACAAGTTGAAGCACCTGTACGCGTTCTTTGTGGACTTTAAAGCGGCATTTGATGACGTTGATAGAAAAGCGCATTTCTATAGATAAAGCAATCCTGGAGTGACAACAAAAGTGCTTACAGTTATCGAAAGTCTCTACAAGGAGAATATGACTGCGATATGGGACGAAAACAATGTTTCAAACTGATTCGGGTCTAATATGGGTTGTGTCATGAGTCCTCTTCTTTTCGCGGTATTTATGGACGATTTACCAACACCCCTACCTGGAGGGATCGAGTTCGCTGGAATTAAAAGGCCCTCTTGCACTCTGATGACATCGTCTTCCTATTGGAAACTCCAACGATGATGCAAATGATGGTCAACAAGCTAGGAAAATATTGCAACCCTTGGAACCTTAAACCGAATACAAGCAAGTCCAATCCCCAATCCCTACACTAAGGGTGAAACATGGTTTTACCAAAACGAAGAATTTAAGAACGTGAAGGAATATAAGTATATTGGAGTAATTTTAACATCGCGAGTGGATTTTAAAAAGCACTTGCCGGAAAAACGGCAATAAATTGCAATTGGAAGGGCATATTTTCCAAAAATAACGTTCCGCTTAGTAAAGTATAAAGTCTATGAAGCATTGGTTAGGTCCATCATGTGCTATGGCCCAAGTATGGGGTATCTTTAAGTTTGAAAAAGTCGAAAAACACGCCAACGTATATGCTTCACCTGGAAACCGGACTGCCCCTTTTGTACATCTTCACAATAAAGCTGCACTTTCACTACGTCTTAAAAGCAATGTCACTCTCGAGTCAGAGGCTTTCAAATTTAGTTGCAATGCACATAATGTGCCATAGGCAACAATTTTTACTTGAATGCTCCAAGCTCTGCGACATTCATGGTATCCAGCTAGCGAATTACAATTCTATATCTTGGAGAGAGGCACTACAGGAACTAGAGGTAAAGATCTATCTAACCGTCATGCATTTAAAGTAGTTACCCCCTTCGGGTAGGGGTTAGAATATACCCGAGGTAGGCATGCCTGTCGTAAGAGGCAACTAAAATTCACCCTCCGTATACCGAGTATGGCGTATACAAAAAACATGCAATGAACAAAACAAAAGATTTGAATACCCCAGGGGGCAGTCCAGGTATACTGGAAAATCCACCCTCTTCGGAGGTCGGCTCTACGGATTCTGGGGAGAGCCATTTATTGCACCTAATAAATCCCTTCTCAAAAACTACAAGGCTATCTCGACCTCCACCAACAAGATCGAACGTCTTCGGAAAAAGAAATCCGCCGGAAGCGCAAGCGCGTGAAAAACGGGACTCAGCGAAATCAAAAAACATTCAGGAGGAAAACGACGTACTCCATACCAAGCTTACCGAAATGGAGCTACTCTATCGTGAGCTTAAGAAAGAGGTAGATTTACTCAGGCAAGAAAATAATGCCCTAAAAAACACGTATCTACAAAAAGAAAATACAGTTAGCCCACATCGCTCACCTAGTCGCGAATACCAGACGGATGAAGAAGAGCTAACACGCGAAACGAATTGGATCGAAAAGAAACGACCCAGCAAAAAACGCAAAGCTGGTTCCTCACCGGAAGTCGAGCCACAAAGAGATGAAAAGCGCAAGGAGTTACAAGAAAAGCAACAGCAACCAAATACGTCCTCCGCCACCGATAAACGTCGTTGAAATTACGGACTATAATAAGTTGCATTGCCTCCTTAAAGGAACTCTGGCATCGAAGTTTAAGGTGACATCTCTGCGAAACAATACGTGGAAAATCAATGTCAATGATGCCGACGGTATCAGTCTTCTTCTTCCTTTTATCAGCGAGGCCATGATCCGAAAACAAGGGATCACAACCCTCCCACTTTACCGCATTTCTACTGATCCGCATGTGGGGTTCGCCTATTTGACCTCAGAAAATATCGGCAGGCCTGCCGATTTTGAATCACTCGGTTACTGAGGCCAATGAAATGCCGATGTCGTCGCATTTGTCTGATCCAGGCGTTTATAGGCCTGCCTTTCCTACATCGCGATGTCTTTGGAACGTGCATTGATATTGCCTTTTTAACAGGGTTCAAATGATCTCTTCTTTGAACGTGGCAATACCAACTGAGCCGGTCACGCTCTATTTTTTGTACGATGGTTTCCTTGATGTGAAAGCTTCCACGGATCTTCGAACTTCTTATTCGATCAAGCTTTGTCACTCCTGCTGTCATGCGAAGCATCTTCATCTCAGCTGCCGTTAATTTACTCTCATACTTTTTGTACATCGTCCAACATTGTGAACCATATGTGAGCGCTTGACGTACAACTGCGGTGTAGAGCCTTCCTTTCAACTTAGGAGGCATTTTTCTGTCACAGAAGATAGCGGAATTTTCTCGCCACTTCATCCACCCTACGCTTACACGATGATTGATGTCGTCATCACAAGTTGCTTTGCTATTGATCATAGATCCCAGATATTTGAACTTTTCGCACTTGGGAAGCACTGTTCCATTCAAATAAATGTCTGGAATAGGCCTGAGTGGATCAGAGAACGGGCAGCACAAGTACTCTGTCTTTTTTGAACTAATGCGATACCCATTTCCCTCCAAAACGTCCACCCACACATCAAGTGCTCGTTGCAGGGATGTAGGATCCTCACTCATGATGGCTCCATCGTCAGCAAAGAATAACTGATGTACCTTGGGGTCCATCACTTTACCTTCAAGCAGATAATCAAGGACTGTAATAAAGAGCAAAGGACTTAAAACGCTTCCCTGGTGTACCCCGACTTTGATTGGGAACTCTTCGGTTACTCCAGCGGGGCATCTTACTCTTGTCTTTGCTCCTTCGTACATGTCCATAATCATCTGTACATAGGTTTCTGGAACCCCTCGATGTCTTAGCGCCACCCATATCAGATTTCGTGGTTGTCTGTCGAATGCCTTTTCAAAGTCAACCAATACAATATGCAAATCCCTTAAGGAATCACGATGTTTTTCCATTATGATCCTTATACTTTGGATTGCATCTGTGGTTGATTTACCCGAGACAAACCCGCACTGATCATCAGATAGCCGTATTATTTTTCGCAGTCGGCCACCTAATACCCGCTCAACGATCTTCATGGTGTGTGACATCAGCTTGATTGAACGGTAGTTATCACAGTTTCGCGTATCACCCTTCCCTTTGTATACAGGGAGAAGGTAACTTTCCCTCCATTCATTCGGCATTGGATCACCTCTCACGAATTTGGAGATGAGAATTCTGAGCCATCTGAACCCGATATCTCCCATCTTTTTCCAGAACTCAGAGGGAATTTCGTCTGGCCCAATCGCTTTTCGTTTTTTGGAGTATTTGACAGCCTCACTAACTTCTTCGACTGTAATGTCGGGTATTTCTTCACAGTTAGGGGTGGCTCTTGGAAAGTATAGCCGGGGAAACTGTTCATTCAAAAGCTCTTCACAATACTGCCGCCACCTCTGCAGAATTTTGTCGTCATCCACAAGAAGCTGGCCATGAGCATTGCTAATGAACTTTGGCGAACGAATCTCCTGAGCATTCTTCCTTCTTTGGGCGGCTATTTTGAAGATAGTGGCACTCTTGTTCATATTGTGTCTTCGCAGCTCCTGGATAGCCTGGTTTGCATCAGCAACCGGGGAAAATATTTTCTCCAGCTCCCGATACAGGCCCTCCGTACTCTCTGCTTGAAGCTGAGCGCACTTCTTCTTCGCTTTTTTCTTGCAGCATCTGTATTCCATTTCGAGGCGAGCTTTTTCGTCACTATTATTAGAGGGGCACTTTGACCAAGCTTTGAAAGCCGCTTTCTTCTCATTTATCACCTTCTTAGCTTCATCACTCCACCACCATGTTTCTTTGGCGTGTTGATGGTGGCCTTTTGAAGCTCCTAGCAGTGATTTGGCCTTCTTTAAGCAAGTTCGCTGTAGGGAACCCCACATATTTTGTGCTCTGCACTCTTCATCCTCAGCTCCGTTGATGGTGTGAGAGAGGTAATTCTTCATTACGAAAACAAAAGCCTCGCCTTTTTCTTTGTCCAGATTGTACCACTTGATTTTCTCAGAGACCCTTGTTTGTTTGCTTTTCTTTGGTGTTTTCATAAAAATTTCTGTTAGCAGGAGACGGTGTTGTCGAGCGACCTCTCCCAGGATCACTTTGCAATCTTTTACCCGAGGCTTCATGAAACTGGCTACCAAATGGTAGTCAATCTGAGTTTCATCTCCACCACTGCTGTAAGTGATCAGGTGTCGGCTTTGTTTGATGAACATGGTATTTAACACGATAAGACCGTGTGATTTGCACATGCTTAGGATGTCTTCACCAGGAAGGTTCCTGGTGCCATATCCTAGTCCTCCATGGCAGTCTTCATAGTCTTCGTTTGATTTCCCGACATGTCTATTCAAATCTCCTCCAACAAACAGAAATTCTTCCTTTGGGATGTCCTTAAGGAGATTGTGGAAATCTAGCCAAAATGCATCTTTATCTCTCTGATTGTACCCATCGTGGGGAGCATATGCACTGACAATATTCCACACCTCTCCTTGTATTACTAGTTTGAGAGACATCAAACGGTCGCTGGACTTCGAAATGCTCAAGACGTTTCCAAGTAGCTCTGCCGCTAGGATGATACCGATTCCGTTCTTAGCCTTTTCCGTTCCGTAGTAGAACATCTTGTAATCTTTTGTCCTAACGTCCAAGAAACGCGCCCGATTCCCGGTGTTTTTCCATTTCGTCTCTTGGACACACAAGATGTCCACCCGCCTTCTATTCATCATCTCTTCCAGCTCGTAACTTCGACCGGTCATGCTTCCAACGTTCCAACTCGCGACCCTTAAATTGCGTCCAAACTGTTTCATTATGTTGCTAGCCCCCGGAATCCGTATAGCTCTGACCCGAACATTTCTGCTCGGTCCAGGATCAGTACCATGCACAGCAGTGGTAGTGCCTGGCGGGGTAGTGCCTTTCCTTTTTGCAAGTATTATCATAATGATACAGTTTTGCAATACAATTTTTGCACCATATTGCGATGGTGTTTGTTGTTTGACACGTGCATGCTCCTGTTTTAGTATTGTTTGATCTTTCTTTTATGACACCGGTGATCTCCAGTCGTGTCAACCCACGGACTCGCATGCACACTTGTGGGAGGGTTTTTATGGTAGTATATGTGTCGCTAGGCTCACTTGGGTGTTATATTGCCTAGATCTGATTTGTCCCCTTAGTCGCCTTTTACGACAAGCGCTAGTTGTTGGGGGTGCGCTGCAGTGATATTCTTAACCCGTCCCTGCACGGGGCGCCGACGGTATCAGTATCTAAAAAAATTTAATGCCGAAAAGATTCAGTGGTATACTTATGAAAATAAGTTAGTAAGACCACTGCGTGTTGTAGCAAGGGGACTCCACCCGTCGTGCACTAAAGAAGATGTAATGCACGACCTTCAAGACAAAGGCTTTAAAATTCTTGATGCCGTCAATATTATCAAGAAGGAGAAGCAACAGTCAGAGGGAGATCAGGAAAAATTGGTAAAGCGCTGACTTCCACTATTCATGCTTAGTTTTGATAAAGACAAAAATATTATATATAGTATCAAGACTATTCTAAACATCGTGGTCAAAATCGAGCCTATGCGTAAGAGCTCCAGATCGATCCCCCAGTGTAAGCGCTGTCAAGGTTTCAATCATACGCAGACTTACTGCCAGAAAGAGCCGCGATGCGTTAAACATCGCAGGTAAACATCTCTCGGAAGAGTGTCACCTAAATAAGCAAACACCAGCCACCTGTACAAACTGCAAAGGAAAACATCCTGCGAACTATCGAGGTTGCGAAATGGCGAAAGGGCTTCAAAAACGCCGCGATACGCTAAAAAATTCCATGCGCCCGAATATGAAACCAATCAAGAACAGACCCAAAATAGCTACGAAAAAAGCAGCGAAAGATAGAAAATCGGTCAATATTGACTTAAGATCGGTTAATGAAAAAAAATCCAAAAGTAGTAGAGATAAGGGGACAGAAGCAAAATCTTTGAATATTGGCGTGCAGTCTTATGCTCAAGCGGCGAAGACAGTTAAGGGTACGTACACGACCGACAACTCACGGGAGATCAAAGCAAGAAACCGTCCAAACTTTAATGTAAGGACTCCTGTTCAAGTTGCGACATTGAAAAATGGTGATAGAGGTACTTCAGAAGGTATCCCATGTTTTTTCCCTAATTCTTGTGAAACTTGAAGAGCAATGCAAAATAAATAAACTAATTTTCGAGAGACTAGTTGCACTAGAAAACAACATTCATAACGCGCGCACTTCAACCAGAATATGAAAGAAACACTTAAAATTCTTACTTGGAACGCCAACGGGCTCATACAAAGACTCGACGAGTTAGAAATATTTATTCGAGAAAAAGATATTGATATATGCTTATGCTTAGTCTGTGAAACTCACCTAACAAAGCAATCGAATATTAAGATAAGGGGATATAGCGTGCATCACGCCTTCCACCCATCGGAAAGAGCCAGAGGCGGACCATCTTTGCTTATAAAAGAATCTATCGAACACTCAGCAGAAATAAAGAATGAATTAGAAGCGATGCAAGTAAGCACGGTACGCGTTAGAAATAGACATTTTGCTTTAAACATTTCGTCTATATATTGTCCACTGCGATGTAAACTTGAAGAAAGTGATTTCACAAACATCTTCAACTTCCTTAAACCAAATTTTATTATTGGTGGCGACTTCAACGCGAAACACCCCTTCTGGGGCTCAAGGTACGCCTCTCAGAAAGGTAGAAAGCTTTATAATGTGGGTATGCAATTCAGTTGCGATTTTTACTCGACGGGTAAACATATTGGCCGACTGATAGAAATTACATACCAGATTTGATTGATTTCTTTGTTGTTAAAGGAATATCTGGCAACTGTATAAAAGTTGAAGAAAGCTTTGATCTCTCCTCTGATCATTTTCCAATCATTATGACGATAAGCGAAGCTCTGATTAAAAAAGTAGGACCAGCCAGATAAACCGGCGCGAAAACTAATTGGGATGGCTTTAAAAAAGATATTGAAGCAAATATTGAGCTGAGCGTATCACTTAAAACGCCCTATGAACTTGAAGTTGAAGTAGATCGCTTCGTCGAAATCTTACAGGATGCCGCGTGGAAGAATACTCCCAAACCAAAGAGAACCCCGGCCAGTTACATTCAAACTTATCCGCAGGAAATAAAAGAGATGATTAAGGAGAAAGAAAAAGCGCGTAAAAGATGGCAACAAACTCGGGCTCCGCAACATAAAGCACATCTTAACCATTTGTGCAACTCACTAAAAACATCTATTAAAGACCTTAAGAATGATGAAATGCAAACTTACCTTGAAATCTTAACGGCAGAAAAAGAATCTAACTATTCGCTTTGGAAGGCTATAAAATGTATTAAAACACCTCAAATTCGAGCAGCGCCAATTAGGAAAAATCAAGACGAATAGGTCAGGCATGATAAAGAGAAAGCGCAAGTTTTTGCCGCCCGCCTGGAAGAAGCTTTTAAACCGTTTGACGGACAAGCTTTTATCGAAAATATAAATACGTCGTATATAGACAATAGCGTAATAAGAAATGCAACACTTACCGAACTTAAGGAAGACATGAAGAAACTTAAACCTAAGAAGGCTCCTGGATATGACCTAATTACGGGAGAGGTTCTTAAAGCACTACCAAGAAAAGCTCTAATTAAGTTTCTGTTCATTATAAACGCCGCGATTAGACTAGAATATGTTCCCAGTCAATGGAAAGTCGCCGAAGTTATAATGGTCCTTAAGCCCGGAAAACCGCCAAATGAAAAAACGTCTTATAGACCGATTTCGCTTCTTCCAATTATATCCAAAGTGTTCGAGAGAATATTGATTAGGCGAATACAGCCGGTAATAGAAGAAGGGCATCTCATTCCGGATCATCAATTCGGATTCAGAAGTTAGTATTCTACAGTTGAACAAGTACATCAAATAACACATGTAATCGAAAAGTCACTTGAAGAAAAAAAGATTTGTTCAAGCGTATTCCTTGACGTCTCTCAAGCCTTTAACAAGGTCTGGCACGAAGGCTTAATCTTTAAATTACGACAAGTTCTGCCAGAGCACCTATATAATATTTTGAAGAACTACCTTACGAATAGACTATTCCGCGTCAAATGTGGAAACGAATATTCTGATTTTAAGGAAATATTGGCTGGGGTGCCGCAAGGAAGCGTTCTTGGTCCAATCTTATATCTATTATGCACTCGTGATATACCGCAAGTAGAAGCTAGCTACATTTGCCAACAGCACTGCTATCTTGACAGTAGGTAAAACGGTCGAAGATACTACAGAAAAACTGCAAGAAGCTTTGGATAGAGTAAATGAATGGACAAAGATTTGGCGTATCGCACTCAACGAAACCAAATCTGTTCATGTAAATTTTACTTATAAGAAAATAAATAATTTGGGGATCTTTTCAAACTCGGTTCAGATCCCGTTTGCAAACGAGGCTAAGTATCTTGGAATAACACTTGATACAAAGCTAAAATGGAAAACGCACGTAAAGAAAAAACGCAAGGAACTAGATAATAAGTATAGAAAAATGTATTGGTTTCTTGGAAAATATTCCAAGCTTAATATAGATAACAAACTGCTTTTATATAAGCAAGTGCTAAGAGGTATTGTTAATGCGCCATGGTATATCCGAAATAGCGATATCCACAGAGATCTTGGCATTAAGACAATCGAAGACGAAATCAAAAACTACGCGAGAAAGCATAAAAGTCGACTAGAAAGTCACGCTAATATAACAGTCCTCCAAGTTTTGGATGAAAGAAATTTACTACGCCGTCTACAGAGAATCAAACATTTGGACTTAGCGCGTTAAGTAACCGCGTCTAAACTGCGGAACTAGCATAAACTTCTAATGGGAAGGTACCTGCAAACGTCATTATTTCGTTAAACGAAAACTACTTGATAAGTCGAATACCTACTTAGTTGTAGTAAAAATAAAAACAAGTCTGTTTTGAAGGGAGGTTTTTTAGTGGGTAAGAATCCAACACTACTATGAGCACGCGCTGTCGATCCTCATAGTGTCTTGTTGAAGATTTTCACCTACCCTCGGAAAAAAAATAAAAATTTAAAGTAAAAGCCCAAAAGAGTCAAACCACACTCACGTATCGAACTCTTCAATATGACCTGGGCGAATTGAATTACTTCCAGGACCAAAACAGTGTGAAAGATATTTCAAAAATTTTCAAGGCTAGGCGACGTTTAAAATTGCATGCCGTATAGAATTGAGCGAAATGCTGAATGCTGTGCAGCCAATGTGCCATAGAAGACGTCTTCCATTTCATCAGAGTATGTCCAATATTAAAGGCTATAAGACGAACTCATTAGGAGAAACACATGCTCTCGGAGGCTAAAGTCAGGACAATTCTAAATGGCCAAAGTTGGAAGGTTCTGCTTAGCTACTTAAAGTCTGCTTTATAATACCGGCAACAAATATTAAATGAAGCCTCTTTGGAAAATTAGAGAAAATATCTTAAATGATAGTTAAATCTACATAGATAAATTAATTTAGCTCTTTTGAATTTAAAATTTTGTAAAAGCCTCTTTTCCGGCTGTAATTATGTAAAAGAAACAATTTTCTTATGTTCAATAAATCACTTCTACTACTAATATTAGTAAACAAAAACTACTAACTAGCAGCTTATAGAGGGACAGGATTTTTGTAGAACATCAATACACAGCTTCCTTAAATAATGTTGTGTGGTGAATACCGTTTAAAATAATGAAAGCAGGGTTCCGCGAAGTTCATAACTTGATCATATTCTCATAACACAAAACCCGAATGTAGTTTAAGTAATAGGTTTTGCTGATGATTATGTTACAGCAGTGGTCTTAAAATTTTTAGATGAGATTGTACAAATCCATAATGGGTTGATAGCTACCATTAGACAAAGGCTTACTTAGGAAGCAGTAAAGCCATATTGTTTGGTTCCTTTTCATCCCTTCCCCTTTTTTTCTGGCATAATGATAGGAGAAACTGTTTTTGGTTCTCCAAAAAAACCTTAGAGGTGGCAGTTTGATGTCAAGCAACGCAAATTATTGCCCCCGGCTGTACTTGAACCACCCTACATTCAAGCAGTAAACAATTTGTTCACTATGCCCCTTGCCACCTCATACTAGGACTGCTTCCTAGCAGCTGTGCTAAGCACGTCATTATAGAGTACCATTGCTAACAAGTGAGAGGAACGGTAGCGGCGGGATGGCTACAGAATTTGACGAACTGGCTGTCAAGTTTGCTAAGAAGATTAACTGCAAAGAGTGCAAAGACTGGACAGGTATCTGTCGGTTTTCTGTAATTGCTAAACTAAATAGAAGATTTCCGTTTCGATAAATTACACTTGCGTGCTAATTTCGACTATCACTGCAATTACTTTTTTATTGACTTCGAAAAGACGAAGTGTATCCTACGAAATAATTAAAGCAAGACCATTCAATAAAACCTAATTATACAAGAAAGAAGGAGACCTGGTTGCCCTTGAAAAATTGTCGGAAAGCAGTCGAAGAGTAATGATAGCGACTAGAGGCAAAAATAGAAAGTCTAAGTCCTTAAGCTTTTTTCATGGTACGCATCCTAATCACTGTAGTATCTCAACCTCTGTCATAAAATACTTTTGAAATTATTGTTATTATTTTTTTGAATTTAGATCAATACAAATTCTTAATAATACCGTTATCTAACCGTTTTCTATTGAAACTATGAATTTCTCCTTCACACCATTTTTCCTAGAACAACCTGAGGGCCGGATACATATTTGTTGGTGTGCTTCCAATAAAATGAGTGCAGTAAAGCTAACAGATACAGTTATCTATACACGTATTTATTTACGCATGTGTTTTACTAAGAATGGAATATGAAATTGTTGAATCAAAATGTACATACATAATATATGTCCTAGTACTAAGGTAAGGGATTAAGACATTTAGAAAGGAGTTGCAGAATGAAGATTAACATTTAGATACATACTATAAAGGAATTGATACGATTCTACAACGTTGGGCTAGTACCACTCAAATGTCTATTCCTCGTACTCCTTGATATTTCATGACGAGGCCCTCTTCCCATGGACTATCGCTCACTCAGAGCGCACCCAATTAAGTATCTCGGAGTATGCAGATCATCATCTTCCTGACAATTACTAATTAGCTATCGTCTGCTATATACATGTCAATCCATCAAAAAAAATTCAAAATTCCTCGCCAATATTTCACCAGACTCAGCAGATTGTGAGACCAAAAACATCCCCACATTAACATCAGCATCAACATGTGTGCACGACCCCATCAACTCTAACTATTCCAAGACGAACTAATGAAAAAAAAAGTCTTAATCTTCAAGATAAGACAATCTCGCAGCAAAAAAAAAGCTCTGAACTCCATCTTCGTAAGAATAACCCTAAGATACAGCAGCGTCAACGTCTGTCATGTGTTGCATGGCATTTTTCACCAGTCGTCGTTGTCCGACCTAAATTCAAATACACATTTGCCTCCCCGTCCCCGCTGTACTCATATGTTAAGCTATGCATAACACAGAAACTAATAAATGTGCATCTAAACGACGAAACAGGGTGCCGGTGCATCATCCAAAAATTATTTATACAAATTCTCCCCTTAATTTCTATTTTTAAGCACACAAGTGCAGTTCTTCATCGCAGAAAAAAAACATACATACTCGTAAATTAAAGCAAGAAAAACGTTAAAATAACATGCAGATCGGCGAAACGAATGTGTGTTTACATTTCGGACTGTCTCGCAGAAGCCCAATTAACGCGCACTTCTTCTCATCGAATTTAAACCCAAACAACTGGGGCTGATAGATACTATACGAGATACACAGTGGAATCAGACAGATGGGCTTTTAGGAGGAAAGGAAAGAATTTCAATTCCATTATTCTTCCTTGCCCATGGCTGTCTGTCTTTTGTGTGAAAGACAGGTTCTCAGATGCACTAAAGATTCACTCTTACTTAGAAAGTCAATAACCTCCAACCTAAGAACGGTGCTGCACAGTGTTTGTATCTAGAACACTTCTACGAACAGAAACAAAACTTCCTGAAATTCCATTGTCAGCTGTCGCCGTGTATCTTTCTATGCTTCTTGTTAAGATATGTTCATGTGCACTATCGGATTACTTACTTTGAATATTTGCGTTGACTTCTGGTGTACCACAGCCTCACTGAGATTTAAAAGTATCTGGAACGCACTTATTCATCAATTTCCTTCTCAAATTCACTGATGCGCTCACTCTGCTATTTGTTTTGTAAATTTCCTTCACTGATCACCGACTAAACACACACATACACATATGCACATTTGCTAACACACGCACCGCGCGACAAATTCAAATTCGATGCTGCTCCACCAACGACGACGACAACGATGAGTATCTGCGTACGACAAAAACGATCTCCAAAGGTCTCTACTCTAGATGCCAGACATGACTAAATGCTCCACCAATATTCTCGAGACGATCAGGGCGACACAACAACGCTGATGATGATCAAGAAGGCGATAATGATGATGATGATGATGGCGCTACCACAGAACTGCTTGATGTTGTCGCTTAGAAGATGCAACAAAGTTCGATGTTGGAAAGAATTTCTATCTAAGATCACCACTAACCGATCGCAAGAGTATCTTTTATTCTTGTATCTGATGATCGGTGGGTTCTCCTCCGCAATTTGTTCGTATGAAGGCGTTGGCGTTGTGCTGTGTGTGTTTGCTTAAATAATAAGGTGCGGTTCACCAGCGAGGCGTACGCTAAGCTGTTTGATCGTTCGATCGTCGCGAACATGTAATTTATATAAAAAGGTAGGGAGCTAATAAATTTCAGTAGTAGAAACGGTGGTTTAATCTATAAACGATTTTTATTTTTCTTTATCTCTAGAATTCAATACGATTTTTATTTTATTTAAGTGTAGTTAAACCGACTAGTGCTAAGGTCATGTTGCATGCGAAAGAGAAAGAGAGGTAACGATTGAGCGCAATTGCTGATCTCAAGTGGGCCTCTATAAATAATTGAGGTGGCGGCAATTTTGAATCAAACTAATAGAGTGTGAGGAGAGAAATTTTATTTTATTTGATAATGGCTAAGCGGTTTTATGACCTTTTTTATTAGGATCAAGCAAAGCAGTAAAGAGTAAAGTTCTTACTCTTAAGTTTAAATTTCTCTTAGGTTTTCAAAGTATATTTGTTTTGTTTTGAATAAAAATTGTTATTCAAGTGCATTTCACAAAGAGTTTGCATTTTTTTGAGATTGCTAGGAATATTTTGTTGAACAGGCAGACATTCATTCGTTGATTGATGTGATGCTAGCATTTTAACTCAGAAAAAGAAACAATAACAAGCTCTGACAGTTGGCGCCCACACTGCGTGTAGAATGGTTAATTCTCGTCTTTCATTTAAAAGACAAAAAAAATAACGAGCGGAAAAAATACATTTTGAGCAAGATGTCGTCAGCGTAAAGCAGATGCTCTAAATTAGGAGATAAAGTTCAATGTATTGTGTTGTTCATGATCATCATCAATCATAGATTAGGTGAGGGAGGAGGAGTATTTAAGGTGAAATAGATCCTTCTACCAATTCACAGACATCGTTGCGACGTATGTACGTATACACCTTTAATTAGTTTAAGCATATAAGAGACTCAATGTCCTTTGCAAAGCGCTTTTTCAATGGAAAATTAAATATATTTGGGGGGGTCTTCAGCAGATGTTATGAAAACAAGAAAAAAGTCTTCTATTAAATCGTACCTATCGTCATTCTTAAAGAATGAGCTGTGAGGTCAACTTGACTATTGATAGAAGTAATAGATACCACAGTGTCTGGGAGGTTAAAACTGCAGCAATGAAATGACCAACCAAGGGTATGGTCCAATGCAAGTCCCAATCAGCTCTCGGCAAATTAATTCAAAGACAAAAAGAAGGGACAGATAATTCACCAGATCCGCAATAACCCTTCGGATATGATGAAGGGAATTTACGACAAATAATAAATGCTCTCGACGGAGGTATTGGCGAGCATTTTCCAATTTCAAGTGCGCATTGTAAAACAAAGCCCGTCAGCAATCTGGTGAGAATAGTCGTACGGAAGACCATTCACAAATTTTATGAGGTTTTCCTTGTGATTCAGGTAGTAAACTTCAACATATTCTATGGGATTACGTTGCATTCAAAGAAATTGGGTGCATCTTATATAGGGAATTTAAAAAGCAATCTAGTGGAGTTCGGACTTACTATTCAAGTCTTAAAGACGGCACGAGAGGAACAATCCGAAGCAAAATGCCTAAATAACCGGAAAAGAGTTTTATACAATAGTAGAAATTTAAATGTAATATCACGTATCTGTAAAACCCAGATGTAAGCCCTTCGGCACATAACGAATACTTAAGAAAGATCTCTTGGAGGTTGAACTGTGAATTTAGACGACATATGAGCCAGCTTGAAGTTTGTGTGAGAAATATTTGCCCAGTATGGACTTAGTCGATACTATCGACTGACTTAATAAAATTGGCTATTAACTCTCAGATATCCTGGTAAAAAGCCAAAGGTTGTATTGCTTAATGAACGTAAATTTACACTCGTCTGTATGTAAATGCAAATTGCTGAGCTTAACGCAGCCACCTAGGAGAGTAGATAATTCAAATAGCAACGATTTTATAGCAACTCTTACTGAATAACTGTATAATCCGATAAAGACGCACTCTATCGGCTAAAAGCCGTTGTATAAAAAATGAGTTCAATATATTCGTATATGACCTTATTTAGTGAGAGCAACTAGTAAGAACCGGATGGCTGGGAACAAGCAATTGAATATAATAGGTATGCACGTGGTGGCGCAAAGTGATGACCAAATTTGATTTAGTTATAATTTCTTTTCTAAATATAAAAATGAATGATTTTAAATTTTATTATTTTAATGTGGAACTTGAGTTTTGTTCCATTTAGTACTGAAGATGATATCATTCAAATGTTGCCTCCCAGCGCTTGTGGAAATTTTTAGCCTATTTTATGACATTTTCCATAACTTCTTTCAATACTTCCGACAGCTCGTATGTTCTATATTTCTTGTCCAATATTGTCTTTGAGGAATGCGAGAGTGTATGGATTGTTCACATAGATCAATAGCTTTAAAGAGATCGAAAGGGAGATGTCTCGAATGTTCAGATCAGATAATCTTGCGGGCCAATGCAAATCGCCAAAACGCGTTATAACATGGCCTGGTAAAAGTCTTTCATTAAATCCATTGTGTAGCCCGCTATGTGTGCAGTGGCATCATCTTTTTGAAATCACATGTGCTCCAACCCCAATTCATTAAAAAATCGCGTAATGCCCAAAAATACATATGCAGTCGTTCTGCATGCAGTTCAGCATGCAGATCTAATATATTGTCATTCGCTGACTAACAGCCGAAGTGTTTTTGTTTTTGTTAAGTTTTTCTGCCCAAATTTCCATTCTATTCTTTTTTTTTTTTTTGATTTGTTAGCATTGAATCGAATAGAGACATCTTGCAGATCTACATTGCATGTAGCAAATATATGTGGCATTTACTACATTTACATGATGGATTGAATCAAGATTCAATGCAGTTTGAGTACCATATAAACGCAGATCGGATTGAAATAAAATTGACTCGATCCGATCCCAAATTTTTCTTGGATCAAGTTGAGATTGTGCGATGTGTGGGCGCCGTGGCGTAAGTGGTTAGTGTGTCGGATTACTACGCATGAGGTTCCAAGTTCGAATCCCAGAAAACACCAAAAAGTTTTTTCACGGTCCCACCTCTCGCGAGCGTCTGACAAACATCCGAGAGTATTGTTGTCATGAAAAAGCTTCTCAAATCGCCGTTCGGTGTCGGCATTAAACTGTAGGTCCCTTCCATTCGTGTGAAGAATATAACGCACACAACATGACTGGTTGCGAGAAGCTAGGCCCTGGCACTTTAAAGAGCTGTTGCGCCAAATATTTGTATTTGGTATTGTGCGTGTAAACGCGAATCGAAAGTTCGAGTCTGACAGATAGTCATAGAACTTTATGCACAGGGGAAGATGTGACAAACTGAATCCTCTTTCGTTTCGACTCTTACTCGTTGCCTCAATTCGGTTACAGTGAAACCGCGGATCGAAACTCTATCCTATTTCAGTCCGATCATGTTAGCGCAGTAATTGATCATTACGTATATTTTGTGCATAACATGATTCTGTAGCGCTCGACAGTGACAGTTATCGCGTTATCGCCCAAACACCCTTTCAGCACAGACGCCGCGCCACATAGTATCCTTTTCTGAAACGTGAATAGTGTTTTGAGTGTGAATAGTTTTCAGTGCCCCAGAAGAGTATTTTCCTTGTTGATATCTCCGGAGAGATGAAAATGTGTTTCGTCACTCATGATTCATTTTGAAAGAGAAGCCTCTTCTTTGTTGAAGTTTTTGATGGGCTAGCTATATTCCCGACGTAATGCGCTATCTGAGCTTTATGTGAGAGATCTGCAAGTCTTTTACCAATATTTCCAGCAGAGACCGCTTATAAATGCCTAATTCCGTGGCCCATCGCCTGGCTGATGTTTTTGGACACTGTCCCACATCCTCGCGTACAGCATCAATATTCCCACCCGAACGGTCTTTTCTTGGTTTGCCAGTCGTTGCCCTATTTCGCATTGGCGTCTTATTGTGCGACCAATGGACCGAACGGTTGGGATATATTCGAAAAAATTCACATTGCGCTCTTACCACGACACAATTATTCCACGTTCTTGAGGAGTATAGCTCTCCATTGCCCATCGTCGTATTTTTCGCATCTGTTTACTATACAACCGTCAATATAACGATAACAGGAGATGCCATACGCCTAAATTTTAGCCAATTCATGTAGGATCATTACTTTTGCACCTAACTCCGCTAAGAGGAACAGTACTGCAGAAGGGGCTTAGAATCGCATTCCAACTGCTTTGAAAATCAAAACCTGAAAATAAATAGTCTGTGTCCAAGAAGCGGTTACTCTGAAACTATGCCTTAACCAACATCGGTAGGCAATATTCTGCGCGAATGCTTGGATAGGATCTAATATCAGTATGAATAGATAGCTGGTCTGACAGCAGATTACCTGAAGGATCGGGCTAACGAACCCATCTAGGCTATCCACAACAGAAGTGAGTAGACGCAACGCAATGTTCTTTACAACGAATCGCTGTCAATTTTTACGGACAGGTCCAAACCAAGGACGGAGTCGGTGCCGGAATTTTCTCGGAAGATCTGGACATACACCTCTCCTTTAACCTTCCAGACCACTGCAGCGTTTTTCAAGCCGAAATCACCGCAGTTCGCAAACCCGCTGACTGGCTAGCGGCTAGCACACTATCAACACCTGATAGTGTTATTTACGTCGACAGTCTGGCAGCCATCAAATCCCTCGCATCCAGCACTACGAGATCTAAGGCAGTGAAAGACTGTCGCATATCTCTTAACGAGATAGCTGGTCAGTACAACCTCACCCTTTCCTGGGTACCAGGTCACTGTGACATATCGGGGAATTGTGCAGCCGACGAACTTGCACGACAAGGCTCCTCTGGTACAGATAGCATAAGCATCACCGACATCAAAGCGCCAGCGTCTTATGTTAAGTACCTTATTCAAATTGACGCCGGGAATGTAGCCTATCATCGCTCGCCAACATCAGGAAGGCCACTCTAGTTGAATACTTCTACAATGATCTTAATGATCTCGGCAACGCCTGCATGGCTAATATTCACGCCTTCATTCAACGAAGCAAATGGTTCCAAGAGTAAGAGGGTGACCCACCCGCCTTACTCATCGGTAGTACAATGGACCTACTCTCTGGTCTAAGTGCATCCTCATCGAGGGCCGATCCTAAACCAACCAACCAATCAAGATATTTAAAAAAAATAAGTGATTCGATTTGAAGACCACAGGGTACTACGAAACCAAACCGAGAGAAGGAAAGTAAATCTTCAGATAAATCACACACTGACGGAAACTTAGATGTGGGCGTCTACCGCCAATCCCGCCGGTGAGACTTGCTTTCAAAGCAAAATCTTTTTCTTTTCCCAGGACGACGAAGGAGTCTTACAATCCGCACCTGTTTGAACAGTCAAGTAAGAGCAAGTCCTAAAACAAGCTGAAAAAAAACGGTCTAAATCTTCTGTAGAGGACGAAGTGACGCAGTGGCTAGTGTGTCGGACCGCTGTGCGTGAGGTT
Source organism: Brachypalpus laphriformis (assembly GCA_945910035.1). Classification (NCBI taxonomy): domain Eukaryota; kingdom Metazoa; phylum Arthropoda; class Insecta; order Diptera; family Syrphidae; genus Brachypalpus; species Brachypalpus laphriformis. The sequence goes on from OX246753.1 coordinate 324,220,689, forward strand.
CAGTGTTCGAATCTCCCAGAAAATACCAAACGTTTTTTGATTACCCCACCTCTCGCGAACGTTTGACAGTATTGTTGTCATGAAATAGCGTGATTTGGTTAGATATCTAATCTCTCTGCGTTTTTATCCCTATCCCTAGGATTTTGCTAAATAGTATGCAAAAGTTATTTTGCGCTTCTTAGCTAAGTGGTCTTCTAAGGACCTCAGAAATCCATCTAGACCATCTAGAAATCTAGGGTATTATTAACGAATGTTAGCTAGAAATAATTGTATCAACGGCTTCACGTACTGACAAAAGTTACAAACATAGGACGGCTCATACCGTATATACAAAAGTGGATGGACCGGTATCACTGAGAAGTTGATTTTTACCTCAGTCAACTCCTGACTAGACATGGATGTTTTTGAGCGTTTCCTAGCAAGTTTGGGCATAATGAATCTGATGTTGCACAGCACGTATTTTTCCGTACAGAGAAAACTTGTAGACTTGTGGAGGAAGAAAAATTAGAGAAACACAAACTCCCGAGAATATCGAAAGGAATATGATGGCATTGAGCGTAACAGAGCAACAACCAAATCCAAGACCAGACGATATCACATATACACTGAACCAATATATAATATCGATCCGCACTCCACCTGCTGTTCATCGATTTTGAAAAAGGCGTTCGATAGTGTCAACAGGGAGTTTATTTGGCGTGCCTTATGCAGGAGAGGTATTCCGGATAAGTTTATTGCTATTAACAAAGCTATATATGAAGGCTCCAAATGTCACGTTCTGCACAGGGGGAGGTTGTCTGAGGAATTTGAGATCCAAAGTGGGGTAAGACAAGACTGTGTCCTTTCACCAATATTATTCCTATTGGTGATTAGCGATGTGCTTCTTGCAGCTTTGTCGCCGGGAAACGGAGGAATTCGATGAACTCTTACATCTCAACTGAAACATCTTGACTACGCTGGCGATGAATTATGGACCTGCACCAAATGACAGCAGATATGGAGAGGGAGGCAGGCGTCGTCGGGCTGGAAATGAATACGGCAAAAACTAAAATTATCAGCATTGGAACAAACTCATCAGTAAGTAGATATATTCTTGCCGTCGATTATTCAGTTTGCGAATCGTGCATGATAGTAGCCCAGGCTACTAGTATCCTTAGGAGCGTATACATGCTTTGGTGCAACCAAAAAAAGTCAAGTGAACCCCTTTGTGGGCATCATTAACCCAGTGGTAGCTATTACTTTTCTTTCAACTTGTCGGGGTAATGCAACCAGGGTACATTGTGGCTCATGTTTATAAGCAAATAATACTTCAAAAAAGTTGTACATATCGTCGAATATCGAAAACAGAGCTGAAGACATAAGTTCAATATGGAGGAAATTAACATATTATTAGTCTAACTTCTATATAAGTATATGTAAGCTTATTACCTCAATATTAGCACGAATGTAATATATCTTCTGAATCGGGTGCATTGGATTTAGCGGAACAAAAGTGGATTCGTAGGACTCAGACTCCATTATTCTTATTTCATATCACCTGGCAAAATTTTGTCTAAAAGGAATGGTTTGTAATCAAAACTTATAAACGATCAAAGTCTCATACGAGTACCTTTCTCAACAATTATGTAGAATTTAAAGCACCTGAACATCACTCGTGGCTTTCTGCATAATTATGCGCAGCAATTTGTGCTGTCATCGAAATCAAATGATATCACTATTCACTTGAAAAATAAAAGACACTTGGCGGACTGTAAGCCCCCGAAATACCATTTACAATTATTTACAACAATTTTTGTTTACAATATGTGCTCTTGGAGCCACGGCAATAAAAGTAAAAGTAAATAAATCAAAAGTACATACTAAGTAGTTAGTAACTTAAACCCCAGCACATATAGCTAAGTACACACAGTCCCACTTGATATGGGTAAATGAAAGAGTCAAACAAAAGCCAGAAAAAAAAAAAAACAAATCTACTAGCAATGTTTGTTCAATCATCGAGTTTTGTAAATAATAGACAAGCATTGAGATTGAGCGAAATTTTAATGTCACACTGGGATGTGACATAGTCGTATTTCCACCTGTACATAGGTGGTTACCCATTTCAGAGGTAGTTCGCTGGAAGCCTCTATCGCGTCTAGGTCACATCACAACGATGTGCCCATCAGAATCAGTCATGCGTTTAGTGCAATTAGCAAATTGAATGATAGTTCGCTCTGATCTAATGCCAATTTCAATTCGTGAAATCACTCGTAGGTAGTCTTCCGGCGATCGGGTGGATTGTGGGAGTGAACTCCAAAAAAAAATTTACAAAAAAAGGAGAACAAATTTTGTCAAATATTTTTTGCCTGTGATTAGTGGAAGAGGTGTGATAAGTACCTGTGTAGCTGACAAAATGGGAATATTATTCGATATTGTAAGTAAATACGAAGTTGTTATTAGTACATGTGTAGAATTTAGTGATATTTACTTAGATGACCTAGAAAGTGAACTGTTGAAGAATTTTTTCATCTATGTGTGCGATTTGAACATGAATTTGAAATATATTGCTTTGAAAGATACGAGTACTACCTTGATTTGAGCTTTTGTCCTTATATTTCTTTATTTTAACTCTAAGCTTAAAGAACTCACAAAATGAACGTATGTATGTGTGTACTTACAAATAATTTTCAGATTTGTAAGCTATAATACATTAGATTTCATCATAGAAACTAACCTGGTAGTATGTAATATAGGTTCTGAACCTACCTTTACTAACAAAATAGACAAGAAGTAATAGATATTACTTTAGCCACCAACTCCCCAAAGCTAAATATTAGGAAATGGATGGTGTCGCAAGATATCTCTTTTTGGACCATAACTATATTCAATTTAGTTTAGAATTTACCAAACCTCCATCAAAATCCTTTAAGAATCCAAGGAATACTAACTGGCAGGTTTATAACACATTTTTAAATAATGAACTCAGCGCCGAGATAACTCAACCTTGCTCACCATCCGAAATCGACCAGATGGTAGACAAAGTTTCCGGAACTATGAACAAAGCCTTCTGGAAAGCTTGCCCGATTAGCTGGCACAAAAACGGCAATAAACCACCTTGGTGGAATTCTAACATAGCAAAACTCCGAAATAATAGTAGGAAACAATTCAATATAGCAAGGTCTTCACAATCTCCAGAAGATTGGGATAACTATAAGAACAGCCTCAGAGCTTTCAAAAAAGAGATAAGGAAAGCTAAGCGAGAATCGTGGAGATTATTCTGAAGCAATATAGAAAGGGCAAACGATTCTAGCAGATTGAGGAAAATTCTTTCCAAATCTCCTCACATCCCTAGCTTTATCTAGAAACCTAACGGAGACTGGACCAGGTCCACAGAAGAAACATTAAACCTTCTTATGGACACGCATTTCCCAGGAAACTCTCTCTCTAAACGAACATATCTATACCCCAACACCACTGACGTTCCGGCAGGAGTAATAAACACCCACACTATTCATTGGGCTGGTAATAGATTCCTACCATATAAATCTCCAGGTTTAGATGATATAACACCAGTAGAACTGCAAGAGGGCATAAAACCCCTAGCCCCTTGGCCCTACGTGATTTTCAACAGCTGCCTTAAATTCGGCTATACCCCATCCTCGTGGAAAAGAGTTAAGGTGGTCTTCATCCCGAAATGCGGTAAGACCTCCCACTATAATCTGAAAGATTTCAGACCAATCAGCCTCTCCTCCTTCTTTCTGAAAACGTTAGAAAGGCTAGTCGATAACTATATCCGTTCAAAACTCAAGGTAGAAACCTTAACTAGCTCTCAGGATGCTTACCGGAAAGTTTTTTCAGTGGAAACAGATCTACATTCGTTAGTCGGCACCATTGACAAATCTCTTGCCGTTAAAGAATATACTATGGTGTATTTCCTTGACATAGAAGGCGCCTTTAATAACGTCAATACAGAATCCATCACAAGAGCGCTCGCTGACCTGAAGTTGGACTGCTGCCTTTGCATCTGGATAGAGCGAATGCTGAACAGCAGGCAGATTCTATCCGAGCTCGGGTGCTGCGCAACCAAAAGGCTAGTGCACAGAGGCACACCCCAGGGGAGTGTTCTCTCTCCACTACTTTGGATATAAGTAGTGAATGAGCTACTTACTTCACTAGGAAATAAAGGCTACAAGGTCGTAGCATGTGCTGACGATATTGCCATAGCCATCTCAGGTAAATTCGCCCAAACCCTAAGAGATCTAATGAACTCGGCGCTAAATTTAGTAGCGAAATGGACGAACAGCGTTGGGCTCATCGTAAACCCGTCCAAAACTGAACTAGTACTTTTTACTAGGAAATACAAAATCCCGTTCATAACCCCACCTAAGCTTAGAAACACGGAACTCAGCTTTTCAAACAAAACAAAATACTTAGTGTTGACCCTCGATAGTAAACTTAACTGGAAACAGAACATTCTAGACCGAACCAAGAAAGCGGAAATCGCCATCTCATCATCTGTAAAAAGGCTATAGGTCCGAAATGGGGTCTTCAACCTAATATAGTTCACTGGTTGTTCCTGGCGGTGGTCAGACCAATCCTGCTTTATGGCGTTCTCGTCTGGTGGCCTGCACTCGAAACAAAGTGCAACACAAACTCTATCGAAAGAGTACAACGATTAGCATGCAAATGCATCACAGGAGCTCTCAGGTTTCACTCCCACAGCCGCCTTAGAAACCCTACTTAATATATATCTCATTGACATCTTTGGGAAAATGGTAGCATCTAAAGCAGCCCTAAGACTTAGAGAATCCCTCCAGTGGTCAAGCTCACAAATCGGGCACATGAAAATCTTACAAAACTCCAATCTTAGAGAAACTGATTCCATATCCCCATTTATCGATTTCAATATCAAATATGGTATAACACCACCATCCCTGATAGATCCGCATGGGATGAAGGTATCATTCTAAATGACGCCGTAATGGAAATCTACACAGATGGTTCCAAAACATCGGAGGGAACAGGATTGGGTATATTTTCCGAAATACATTTGTTAAACGTAGCTCTTTGACTTCCGGACTACTGTAGTACTTTTCAAGCGGAAATATCGGCTGTTCGTGAAGGAGCGCGCAGACTCTCTATGTATAGTTGGTAAGTCTGTCGTCCTTTTCTTAGACATTCAGTCAGCGATTAAAGCTCTGGAAACGCCAACAATAAGATCTAAGTTGGTCAAACATTGCCGCGAATCTCTTAACGAGATTGCGGGCAGATGCAATATTACTCTGTGCTGGGTCCCAGGACACAGAGATATTCCAGGCAACTGTAAAGCGGATGAACTAGCTAAACAATGCACCGTACTACCTCTAGATGTCAATAGAGAGGTACCGGCACCACCAATACAAATGATGAAAATCCGTATGTTTAACGAAGCGCAATCTATTGCAAACAATAGATGGAGTAATCTAGCCACACTAAGAAAGAAGCTACTAGGTGAATACTTCTTTGAGGACCTAAGTGACCTGTCTAACATAGACATTAAAAACTTAAATAGATAAAGTGGTAAATCCAACTGGTTTAGCTGAAATGCTGAAAGTGCTCGTTGGAGGGATGTAAGATCCTCACTTATGATGGCTTCATCGTCAGCAAAGAATAACTGATGTACCTTAGGGTCCATCACTTTACCTTCAATCAGATAATAAAGGACTGTAATAAAGTGCAAAGGACTTAAAACGCTTCCCTGGTGCACCCCGACTTTGATTGGGAACTCTTCGGCTACCCCAGGGGGCATCTTACTCTTGTCCTTGTTCCTTCGTACATATCCATGATCATCTGTACATAGGTTTCTGGAACCCCTCAATATCTTAGCGCCACCCATATCAGATCTCGTAGTCGTCTGTCGAATGCCTTTTCAAAGTCAACCAATACAATATGCCAATCCTTTAAGGGATCACGATCTTTATGGTGTGTGACATCAGCTTGATCGAACGGTAGTTATCACAGTTTCGCGTATCACCCTTCCCTTTGTATACAAGGAGAAGGTAATTTTCCCTCCATTGATTCGGCATTGGGTCACCTCTCACGAATTTGGAGATGAGAATTCTGACCCATTTGAACCCGATGTCTCCCATCTTTTTCCAGAACTCAGAGCGCATCTCGTCTGGCCCAACCGCTTTTCGTTTTTTGGAGTATTTGACCACCTCACTTCCTTCTTCGACTGTAATGTCGGGTATTTCTTCACAGTTAGGGGTGGCTCTTGGAAAGTATAGCCGGGGAACCTGTTCGTTCAAAAGTTCTTTACAATACTGCCGCCACCTCTGCAAAGTTTTGTCGTAATCCACAAGAAGCTAGCCAGGAGCATTGTTAATGAACTTTGGCGAACGAATCTCCTAAGCATTCCTCCTTCTTTGGGCGGCTATTTTGAAGATGGTTGCGCTCTTGTGCATATTATGTCTTCGCAGCTCCTGGATACCCTGGTTTGCATCAGCAACCGGGGAAAATATTTTCTCCAGCTCCCGATACAGGCCCTCCGTACTCTCTGCTTGAAGCTGGGCGCACTTCTTCTTCGCTTTTTTCTTGCAACACTTTGATCAAGCTTTGAAAGCCGCTTTCTTCTCATTTATCACCTTCTTAGCTTCATCACTTCACCCCCATGTTTCTTTGGCGTGTCGATGGTGGCCTTTTGAAGCTCCTAGCACTGATTTGGCCTTCTTTAAGCAAGTTCGCTGTAGGGAATCCCACATATTTTGTGCTCTGCACTCTCCATCCTCAGCTCCGTTGATGGTGTGAGAGAGGTAATTTTTCATCACGGAAACAAAAGCCTCGCCTTTTTCTTTATCCAGATTGTACCACTTGATTTTCTCAGACACCCTTATTTGTTCACTTTTCTTTTGTGTCTTCATAAAAATTTCTGTTAGCAGACGATGTTGCTGAGCGATTGCCTCTCCCAGGATCACTTTGCAGTCTTTTACCCGAGGCTTCATGAAACTGGCTACGATCGCTGGACTTCGAAATGCTCAAGACGTTTCCAAGTAGCTTTGCCGCAAGGATGATACCGATTCCGTTCTTGGCCTTTTCCGTTCCGTAGTAGAACATCTTGTAATCTTTTGTCCTAACGTCGAAGAAACGCTCCCGATTTCCGGTGTTTTTCCATTTCATGTCTTGGACACACAAGATATCCACCCGCCTTCTATTCATCATCTCTTCCAGCTCGAAACTTCGACCGGTCATGCTTCCAACGTTCCAACTCGCAACCCTCAAATTTCGTTGAAACTGTTTAATTATTTTGCTAGCCCCTGGAATCCGTATAGCTCTGACCCGAACATTTCTGCTCGGTCGAGGATCAGTACCATGCACAGTAGTGGTAGTGGCTGACAGGGTAGTGCCTTTTCTTTTAGCAAGTATTACCATAATGATAAAGTTTTGCGCAATATTACCATATTTCGATGGTGCTCGTTGTTTGACACATGCATGCTCCTGTTTTATTATTGTTTGTTTGATCTTTCTTCTATGACACCGGTGATTTCCAGTCGTGTCAACCCACGGACTCGCATACACACTTGTGGGAGGGTTTTTAAGGTAGTGTATGTGTCGCTAGACTCACTTAGGTGTTATATTGCCTAGATCTAATTTGTCCCCCTAGTCGCCTTTTACGACAAGCGCTGGTTGTTGGGGGCGCTGCAGTGATATTCTTAACCCGTCCCTGCACGGGGCTATCTTTGGATAATTATTGGCACTTTTTGTAATTATCCTTGGATAATTATTGACACTTTGTAATTATCTTTGGTTAATTATTAGCACTTTTTGTAATTATCTTTGAATAATTATTAGCACTTTTTTTTTAGCTGTCTTTAGTTTCTACTAACAACAGTAGGCTTTACCGACTGCGTCAACTATGGATGTCCTTCGGGACTATTCCAAAAAAAAAACATGAACACGATTTGTTTTTTAACGAGAACGCTCTGTTTATTACGAATCTAAAACTTAGACTGAGAATTTACAATTTTATTTTATTACATGTTACTTCGTTTTTCTTTCATTCTTGCATTCGTTGAACTTAGTTTAATATTACATAGCAAGTTTTTTTCACGGTCCCACCTCTCGCGAACGTCTGACAAACATCCGAGGGTAATGTTGTCACGAAGAAGATTCTCAAATCGCCGTTTGGATTCGGCACTAAACTGTAGGTCCCTTCCAATCGCGTGGGAAATATAACGTACACAGCATGAGTGGTTGCGAGAAGCTAGGCCCTGGCACTTAAAGAGCTGTTGTGCCAAATATTTTTTTTTTAATTTTTAATAAAAAGGATACATATCGCACAACTCTGATTAGTTTTAGTATTTTTTTTTTTTTATTTCTCGGAGTTCCACAATTCATTCACTTGTTAGTTTTAGGTGAATCTCCATCTCAGAGAAAGTTGTTTCACTTAGATAGAAAAATCTACGCACACAAACGTGAAGACAAAAATTCGAATATAACTGTGAGCTGTCAAACGCGAGGCAATAGGTCTGTTTTCTGAAATTCGCACCAGGATCGACCCAGGTTTTTTTGACAACTCTCGAATTTGCGAAAAAAATGTTTGATATTATTGTGAGGCTTTCAGAGTTAAAACTCTTGCCTACTTTCTGCATCGTTCGCTGTATCTTATAATTGAAGTTATGCTATGGATTCATGGTAAAGGTGGAACGCATTGATCCACGAACACTCAAAGCGATAGGTGCAGATTTTCATATAATTCCATATTAACTGATAACACCTACAACTCGTCTTTGTACCTTATACCTTACTCTCTACATTCCGTCAGTCCGATAAGATCAAGAATGATATTTCATTCTCCTATAATAAGATTAATTTTTCTCAGTCACTATACTGGAATAGAGGTTTTAATGTTCAAACTCCTATGCTCGTAAGTACAAAGTCTCTTTATTTGCTAGTAAGAGGAGTCCCTGAGTGGCCTAATGGTTGACCCATGGTATCACAAGAGACCTTCACTAGTCTAAGTGTGTCTACACTCTCGTACGGACAGCGAACATAACCTAACCTACTAGTAAGAGGCCTTCGCTATTGAGAACAACGATCCTTTGCTTAATCCCAGTGCTAGCAATACTTAAGGAATTTACAATCCAATCAAACATTGCCTACTATTGTTATCTTAAGTTTGTATATCCCTATTATGAAGTTCTGCCCGAGCCTCCCACAAGTCTTCAATAAAAGGTTTATTTCTTGAAAACCTTTACATACATAGAAAGCCGAAAGACCAATGTTGGCACTACCATTGAATATTTACGGCTTTTATGTGCACAAACTTTTTTTTACTCTAAATTTTGAGTTTGGAACAGTGTCCAAAAATCCATTCGAAATCACATGTTGTTGACTCTTAAATCAGAAAGCAATAAAAGCCTTGGTCAATTCATTGTGTACCATAATAAAAAGGCAATAATGTCGAGGGCACCCTAAAAATATTTATTCAACGTTATTATAGCTGTGCTTCAACAAATATCACTTTGTTTTTACAATTCTGTCATTTTATACAGCCAAATACTGTGTTCTAATTGCTTCAAATCAAAGTTCATCAACTTCGTATATTCTTCGCCATTTTTGACTCCATCGATTCCTCATTTACTAACTTTGTCAATTGAAAATTATAGTCTACTCTGAATATAGCAGTACATACTTATGCGCCTAATCAAAATTGTGGGAATGTACCGACAACTTCATCATCATCAAAAAAAAAGTCAGTCCAATGCGTAAACGTCAATTAATTGACTTCAGAACACGAAGAAAATATGTTCACCTCTAGTTGTATTTGTATCTTTACAATTCGATATAAACAGCCATCATTACAATAAAGATAAACTCACAGTACCTACCTACATATGTACGTATGCCTCAAATGCATGTGAGCTCACTTAGTGGTATTTCACACACTACCCTCACACGTGAATGGTGAACCCTGCTGAGAATTGCTGAAAACTGAAACTATTGTATCTAAAGTGTTCTACTGTGTAGGTGTGTTTAATCGTTTGTTGAGGTTTTAGATAAATTCCCATTTTATGTTGCCGAGAGTCTCGATAGCACAGCCATTCGATTTAAGACTCAATTCGATATGAAGGCGCGTCGAAGACGGTTTGGCCTTTGGTAAAAAGATACAAAATTTCGGTTCGGCAGTTCTCATTCGAATTCCAAACAAAAATTTATTTTAATGCAAAGGTGTAGTGGATTTTTTAGTGTGAAATCTAGCAGGACTCTAGGATCGTAGGTCCTTTGATATAGTGGAAGTGATTTCAAGTGATCGAGAGTGTTGAAATAAACTCCAAAACTATTTGGAATTTTCATCGAACATTTTCATACAACGATCGCTGTTGACTTGGATTACTTTAAACTGAAAATCATCCTGTCTAGTGATGAAAATATTCAGAGTAAGTTTACTACTCGTTTACTAAACTGAAGAGTTCTTACCAGCAATTCTGATTGCGATCCATTCAAATACTCTACAAAAATATTTAAAAAAATAACTGGCAAATAGAGAATTTAATTCAAGCTATCGAGAAACATTTTAAATTTCTTATCTTCAACTATAATACGCTGTCAATATCTTTAAGACGGAATGGAGACAAACTGGATTTATTAGAAGAATATCGAAACTAAAACTACAACCGTTGAAAATTACAGAAGTGCATGTGAATTAGGGTAGAGAGAACGAATAATAATTACAAATCAGCAGAGATTACCAGAAAAATTTGGCACTGGATTGCCGGTGCGTCTGACTCTTACTCTATGTTACATCTTAAAACACTAAAGGACACACCAAACAGCTTCTGGAATGTACTCAGAAACCCATTAGGGTATAAAGCAACGGCTCAGATTTTCATACCCCTTTTGTACCTCACCGCAAATAAAATTAAGGCCTTTATTATTTTTAACACTAATTAAGCAAAAACAAAAATTACAATTTTAAGTTTTCGAAATCGTACATTATATATCGAAATTTTGACTAGAATTAATATTCCGATTTCACCTCGGCATATAACATAAACCCAAAGACCCTAAACTTTTTTTTTTTTGTGTAGGTGAAAAATCTTCATAGACACTATGTACCTGGTGCTCATATTAGTGTTAAATGTTTACTCACTAAAAATACCTCCCTTCTACCTGTTTACTACGACTAAGTTGTTTGTCAAAATAATACGTTCTTTCATACTTTGGGTTGTGACCCATGTCTTCAATAACATAATAATGACTTCCACGTTCTCGGCTTCATGGAAATTAGCAAAAGAAGGCACCAGCTAACTCTATGGCTGAATGCAGACCAGTTGCTATCCTTCCTTATTTGTCAAAGGTGCTAGAGAAACTTATTCATAATCACATTTCAAGTTTTGTCCAACGGAATAAGATCCTCTGCGCTAATCAATCCGGTTTCAGAGGAAAACACAGTTGTACAACCGCACTACTTAAGGTCGCTAAAGATTTCAAAAGCTTTAGACGAAAACCTTATAATATTTCTAACGCTACTAGACTTTTCCAAGGCATGTATGGTTTTCCTGATTCGGCTACAAAATATATTCTCTCATACCTCCAGGGAAGGAAGCAAGCAGTCTTCAAAAATAATTTCTGAATTAATTGAAATATTAACAGGCCTTCCACAAGGTTCAGTTCTTGGTCCTCTTCTTTTCATGCTTTTCGTTAATGATCTTCCGACAATAACTAAATATTCATTAGCACACATGTATGCAGATGATGTTCAACTATACATGAGCTGTAAGCCTGGGCTAACTGCGGAAGCTGTACTCAAGCTGAATGACGATCTTCGCAGGATTTTAAATTGGTCTCAAGAAAACTTTTTGAAACAGAATCCCATAAAATAATACATCATAATCAGCAGAATTGAAACAGATTTAAGACATTTTCCTGCTAAATGCCTTGGCCATGATCCAATCGAGTATGTTGGCAAGGCTAAAAATCTTGTTATCTGGTTCAATCCCAAGCTAAGTTGGAATGATCATGTTACTACGATAAACGCTAAAATTGATGGTTCTCTTAGAAATTTACGAGTTTCCCAAAGCTGCACACCAGTTAAAACTCGACTTATATTAGCAAAATCTCTTCTCGTAGCTTATGGTTGTGAAATCTGCTGTTGCGTCAAAGCAATTACCAAGGGAAGACTTAATGTTGCGTTCAACAATATTATTCGATATGTCTATATCTTAAAACGATATAATCATGTTTCTGCTTACGCCAAAAATATTTTTGGATGCTCATTTGACCAGTATCTGAAATGTTGCATTATTAAATGTCTTCACAGGACTACCTCCAAACCGCATTTATATTTATTTAATAAACTCATTTTTGCACAGTCTAATCGGTCTTTAACCTTAGTTCTCCTGCGGTATTACTATCTTTGCACCGAACGTCAATTTTTCGTTTATGCCATTCGCATTTGGAATGCACTTCCTCTCAGCATAAGAAGATCTTGTTATGCGAATTCCTTGATCACACTCTCTTCAGGTATATGGCGCTTAATTTACTTAGTAATCGAATTGATTTTGAATAGTAAGAATAGTTTAAATATAAGACAAATTGTGTTTTGCAGTTGTTTTCTTAAATTTTACAAGCCATCCGTATTGTTATCACTACACAGGTAAATTAAATTAAATGATTGCTTCACTCTATTTTTCCGGTTTGCATCTTCATTTATAACTTAAAGATTATATTAGTCTACTGCAAATGATGTTGATATGAAATAAATATGAAATATGAAATAAGTTTTCTTACCAAGTAATTTTAGTTTCAAAAATATTCGCGTTGGGCAGGTAGATTTCCAGCAAAAGCACCTGCTGAAACCCGCCATTAAATGCGGCGTGTCCTTATTGCGCTAGATCGAATGATTTCGTTCTTTGTAGTCGGCATACAACGTTTGTCTCGTCCAGAATTTAGAGTAAAACGTTGTTGCAATGACCATGAAGACAAATACGGAGTTTTCGAGCAAAGTTCGTTATATCCTTGTCGACGCACGGTAGTTACTCCTAAGTCTCTGTGGACATTATCGTTTCTGATATACCATTGGGCATTTACTATGACTCTTAGCATTTTGTTTTAAAAAGATTGTAGGATATTTCTATTGCTTCGTTTAGTATAACCCAAAGTTGTATACTATACGTTCAATCAGGCTTAAGCACTTGCTTGGATAAAAGCAGTTTGTTATATATGCTTAATTTGGAATATCTTCCAAGTAGTCAATACATTTGTCTGAATCTATTTTCAAGCTCATACCGTTTGTTTAGACCCTACATATGAAATTTAACGAAAACTCGTTCACACGTTTAGTATGTTATAGAAGAACGGGTAGATTAACAGGATAACGAGGCCTAGTTTTCCTGATTCTATACATCTAGTACTTACTTACTTACTTAGGTGGCGCTACAGTTCGGGGTGAACCTGGGCCTCAACCAACAAGCCTCTCCATTTAGCTCGGTCTTTAGCTAATTGCCTCCAGTTGCGCACTCCAAGTTGGTCGAGGTCCCCTTGAACTTGTGCGCGCCACCTACGGCGATAATTCCCTCTACTGCGTCGTCCCTCGGGGTTAGATTCGAAGACTCTGCGGGCCGGAGCGTTGGTGTCCATTCGCTCTACATGTCATAGCCATCTCAGACGTCCAATACGCAGTTTTATGACTAGGTCGATGTCGCTGTACAGCTCGTATAGTTCGTGATTGAATCTTCTTCTCCAAAACCCGTCAACGCAAACGGGACCGAAAATCTTACGAAGAATTTTTCTCTCGAAGCGACCAAGGATATCTTCATCCTCTTTTAATAAAGTCCATGTTTCAGCGCCGTAAAGCAGGACTGGGATGATCAAGGTCTTATATAGAGTCTCCTTAGTTGTTCGAGAGAGGGCTTTACTGTTGAATTGCCTTATAAGCCCAAAAAAACAGCGATTGGCAAGAGTTATTCTTCGATTGATTTCTGCGCTGATTTTGTTTGCTGAATTTATAGCAGAGCCAAGGTAGACAAAGTCCCTTACTACCTCGAAGTTATAGCTGCCCACGGTGACGTTTTGTCCAATTCGTCGATGTTGGTTTTCCCTTCTAGTTGACAGCATATACTTGGTTTTGCCCTCGTTTATCGCCAAACCCATTTTGGCCGCTTCCGCCTCAATGCTTGCAAAAGCACCGGTGACAGCCCGCTGAGATCTTCCGATAATGTCTATATCGTCGGCGTATGCAAGCAGTTGTACAGACTTGTAATAGATTGTGCCTCCGGTGTTGGCTTGTGAGTTCCGCACAATCCGTTCAAGTACAATATTGAAGAAGTCACATGACAGCGCGTCACCTTGTCTAAAGCCTTTTTTGACATCAAAGGTCTCGGTGAGGTCATTACCGACCTTGATGGAGCAGCGAGCGTTCTCCATCGTCAGCCTGCACAGGCGGACAAGTTTGGCAGGGATGTCAAAACTAGACATGGCTCTATAAAGCTCTTCTCTATAGATGCTGTCATAGGCGGCCTTGAAATCGATAAAGAGGTGGTGAGTATCGATTTGGAATTCTTGGGTTTTCTCCAGGATCTGCCGAAATGTGAAGATTTGATCGATGGTGGACTTTCCTGGCCTGAAACCGCACTGATAGGGTCCAATCAGGCTGTTGATAAAAGGTTTCAGGCGTTCACACAATATCGCAGAAAAGATCTTGTATGCGATGTTGAGGAGACTGATGCCTCTATAATTAGCGCAGTTGAGGGGGTCTCCTTTCTTGTGGATCGGGCAAACGATGCTGAGATTCTATTCATCAGGCATACACTCCTCTTACCAAATATTATAAATGAGTTGGTGTATGCACTCTACCAATTCATCCCCAGCTGCCTTGAAAAGTTCGCCCGTAAACCGTCAGGTCCAGCAGCCTTGTTCGATTTTAGCTTGGATATTGCTATCCTCACTTCGTTTTGGTCAGGTGGACGGAAATTTTGACTATCATCGTCCATGTTAAATGGTTCATTCTGCCTGACAGCGGGATGTTGGTCTTCGTCGCCGTTATACAGTCTGCAGAAGTAGTTTTTCCATATTCTCAGCACCGACTGTGATTCTACTACGAGGTTTCCATTCTCATCTCTACAGGTTTCTGTACGGGTATTACTTCTCTGACACGTTCTTTTTACCTTTTGGTAAAACTTCCGTACATTGTTCCTGGAGTATAGACTCTCGATATTCTCAAACGCGCGCTTCTCATGCTCTTTCTTCTTCTTTTGGAGAAGCCGATGTTCTTCCCGTCTCTTTTGCTCGTAGAGCTCACGAGCAGCTCTCGTCGTCCTTTGCAGCGCCGCTTTGTATGCCTCTTGTTTTGCTGCATGCACTCGCCGGCATTCTTCGTCAAACCAGGGGTTTCGCGGTGGTGGGCGAGCGAGACCCAGCACATCAGTCGCGGCGTTTCTGATGGCATGTTGGCAGCGTTGCCACTGGTCTTTGGCACTTGATGCTGGCGGTATAGGGGTGATTGAGAGATTTCGGGATACGCGTTCAGCGAAGAGTCTGGCGGTCTCTTGCGATTGTAGCTTTTCGACGTTAAATTTTCTCACAGTAATTCTTCTTTGTTGCTCAGATTGGGATATCCGCATTCGTACCTTGTCTACAACAAGGTAATGATCCGAGTCTATGTTGGCCGCTCGGACGGTCCGGACATCAAGAATACTGGAGGCATGCCTTGCGTCGATCGCAATATGATCAATTTGGTTGATCGTGACATGATCATTGAACCGCCATGTCTGCTTATGAATATCGAGATGAGGAAACCATGTGCTTGCTATGGTGACATTTCGCTCCACAGCGAAATCAATTAGCCTTAGTCCGTTATCAGACGTGGTGTCGTGTAGGCTATGCTTACCGACTGCTCTACCGAAGACGTCCTCCTTTCCTATTTTGGCGTTAAAATCGCCCAATACGATTTTAACGTCGTATTTAGGACATTGCTCGTATGTTTTGTCGAGGAGCTCGTAGAAACACTCTTTGGAGGCAGGGTCCTTTTCTTCTGTGGGGGCATGAACACATATTAGGCTTATGTTAGCGAATTTAGCCTTGATCCGGATAGTCATAATACGCTCGCTCACGTGTCGGAAGCTTAAGACTTCTTGCCTAAGTCTGCCGCGTATGACAAATCCGCATCCGAATAAGCGTTGCCTGTTGCCTCTGTAGCAATCACCGTAGTAGATGTCACAGTTTTTCATCCTCTTTTTGCCTGGCCCATCCCATCGCACTTCCTGGATGGCGGTAATATCTGCTTTATAGCAGTCTAGGGCCTCTGCTAGTTGTTCGGCTGCACGTGGTCTGTAAAGGGACAGAACATTCCACGTACAGATCCGAAGGTCGTTGTCCTTATTTCGTTTGCTGGGGTCGTCATTAGTTGGGTCATCCTTATCCGAGGCTTTTGGTTGTTTCGGAACCATGCGTTTTTTACGTGGTAGGGAAGTTACCCCGACGGCACAACCCCCAACCTGGAGGGCCAGTTCCTTAATTATTCCCCTAGGACGAGGGGCCGGGTACACCGGTGCCAGTAGTCCACTACGGGAGTATGAGCGCTGCCGTTGGCCCATTAAGGGCTCCTCCGCCACCATCTCTATTCCAATGTCCTGACCAACATTGGAAATTCCTTACCGACCTGTGATCCGAATACGTCGAAGCAGCTCGCGCAAGGTATTCACTAAGTTCAACCTAACTGGAACTATAGACGCCACCGTTGACTCCGTCTAGGGAATTCGTCCGCTGCCGCCTGGAACAGGAAGAAGTGCTCTAGTGAGAAAAGCACTCTTCCCCCCCTCTCTCATCTGCTGCCACCAAGAATCCGCCAAACGGGGTTGGTTACCCATTTCTTGGATTAAGGTACTAGGCACCCGGCTGTCACCGCGTGGAGGTTGAGAGTAGGAGTTGGTAGCCCTCAGCTGAGTGAAAACGCTTGTGTTTTCATATGATCGCATGCACTACCGTTTGACTAGCCCTATACATCTAGTCTTAATATTAATTTGTAAGTAGATACATTTTTTTCACTGATACAATACTTTCCCTGCTCTGTAGGCACACACAATCCAGAAAATGTGACGTATCCTAAGTATTCCCATTTTTGTAGTAAACTAGATAAATTATTTAACTTTTACAGTAAAAAAATAAAAACAAAATGTAGTCCTAAGATAACTAAAATATAGTCATGTAATAAGTGTTTAAACTGGTGTGTAGGGTCTGTTTATCCAAATGTAGCTCCTCTTAAAGATGCGTTTTTGAGACAAAACCCACAAGACCCATGTAGTTAGCCTTTCTATACTTCTGATACCTGTTATCCTTCGCAAACACTTGACTGAATGGTTTATCATTTGGAGATTTTGATCAATCAAAAGGACATATAATCACCCAAAAGATTTATTGCCTACAATTAAGATCCATACATAAGACGACAAGTTTTAAGAGTGTCTATTTATGGAATAATACCAGCTTCATCTTAAAAAGGATCCGTGTTACGAAAAATATTGTGAAAGCATTTTTTCTATAAAGTTGATATTGAATTTTAAGTTTACTAATATATACATATGTAGAAATAAGTACATACTTGCTGCCTAGTTTTGCCCTTTAATTTTTAATTGTTGAACTTGAACTAACCAACCAGTCGTATTAATTTCTGGCAATTATAATCGAATTATAATGGTGACCTACAACACGATCATTTATCGGTGTTTAGAGGGTATTTTGTTATCAAACGAGCACTCTACCGTAAAGCTTGCACATTATAAATGGTGGTGATTAGAAACTATTGAGAGGAAATTACCTACATTACTTACTCATTATTATAAAATCCCATTCACCTAGACAACTCTATCCATACAAATGAAATCAGCCTATTCGTAGAACGATCAACAAGGTCTGTCTTATTCTTCTATTTTTAAGAATCACGTTTTTCATTTGATATTATCAAAACGATTTGCTTACTCTAACAATTGTATATGTTTAATTTTCATCCGACCATCTAACAGATCGCTGGAGTAATAAGACCCAAAATCATTTATTCAGATTGCAATCAATGCATTTAATGGTGAAAGGGTAGCATTTTTATAGAAAGTGTGAAATGAATTACCTCCTTTCAAAAGGAAGCCATACATACGGCGAGGAGACCATCTACTGCGTCGTCCCTCTAGATTCGAAGACTCTGTGGGCCGGAGCGTTGGTATCCATCTCAAACGTCCAATATTCAGTTTTAGACTAGGTCGATGTCGCTATATAGCTCGTATCTTCTCCCCCAAAACCCGTCAACGCAAAGGTGACTGGATATCTTACGAAAAGCTTTTTTTTCAAAGCGACCAAGGATATCTTCATCCACTTTCAGTAAAGTCCTGGGATGTTCAGGGTCTTATGTAGCGTCTCCTTAGTTATTCAAAACAAGACTTTACTGTTGAGTTGCCTATACGCCAAAAAAACAACGATTGGCAAGGGTTATTCTTCGCTTGATTTCTGCGCTGATATCATTCTCCGAATTTATAGCAGAGTCAAGGTAGGCAAAGTCCCTTACTACCTCGAAGTTGTAGCTGCCTACTATGATGTTCTGTCCAATTTATCAATAGTAATTATCCTTTCTGGTCGACTGCACATACTTGATTTTACGCTCTATTATCGCTAACGGATAAGGGCCAAACAGGCCGTTGATGAAAGGTTTCGGACGTTCACACAATATCGCGGAAAGTTCTTGTATGTAATGTAATGTTGAGGCTGATGTTCTATAATTGGCGCAACTGAGGAGGACTCCTTTCTTGTGGATCGAACAAATGGATTTGAGATTTCATTCATCAACATACATTCGTCTGACCAAATCTTGGAAAAGAGTTGGTGTATGGTCTTTACCATTTCATCACCAGCTACCTTGAAAAGCTTGGCCGGTTAGGCATCAGGTCCGGCAGCCCTGTTGGATGTCAGATCGGATATTGCTATACTGACTTCGCTTAGGTCGGGTGGACAGGCATTTTGACTATCAACGTCTATGTTGGATTTTTCATTCTGCCTGACAGCGGAACGTTGGTTTTCGTCGCCGTTCTGCATTCTGCAGAATTAGTTTCTCCATATTCTTGTGATTCTACTACGAGGTTTCCATTTCCAGCTCTATAGGTTTCTATACGGGTTTTGCTATTTTGACATGTTCTTTGTACCTTTTGGTAAAACTTTCGTACGATGTTCCTGGAGTATAAGATTTCAATATTCTTGATCGCGCTCCTCTCATGATCTTTGTTTTTCTTTTGGAGAAGTCGATGTTCTTTCCGTCAAGATCAGAATTATGCACCACCCATGTTGTAGAACCTACGTCTGTTGTCCAAATTATCTCGAAATGATTTCGAATTCACGATGGTATTAACCAGTTTCTACTTTTAAGGTTTAATGCTATATTCTGCTGGGACAATACTCGAATTTTCTTTAGATCTCTTCATTGGCTGAAATCAAAATAAGTCTAGCAGTGGCAAAACGGTTTTGTCTCTACATCAAGTAAACCAAAATATTTTTGATAGTCCTATCTTCTGCCAACATCTAATAAAATTTTATATCTAAAAAAATTGCAGATACAAGTGGGCCTGATGTTTCAATAATGTGACTGTTAGTTTTAAGGCTTTCCTTTTTAAATTTTCGAATGGTGTATCGATGCTCCTCGACCTTGAACTACCTTTTCTTTACACACTAATTTCCTCTCATATCACAAGCAGGTGTTGGCGTACTGGCCTAAATTCATTTTCTTTTACCCACAGTCAATCGTTCGGAACCTAACTTGTCTAGTTTTTCAAGGCAGCCACATACCTATCTACATATATACCTTGGAAACTCTTATATTTTTCATTTCATATTCATTCCATACTAGTATGTGACGATACTTGCGTAGCTCGTGGAAAGTATATACATTTCAGAAACGGACCTAATCCACTGTTGTCAGGTGATATAGCTCTGACGAAACAGAAGGTTTCAGTTAAAGGCCAAGCCTCTGCCATTCAGAAAAATAAGTCTAGCTCTATTCTAAGAAAGTGGAGTACGAATTACAAGACTTAGTTTACAAAATTAGTGGTCGGACAGGTAGACCTTCCGAAATAATAGAGATTCTCTTCAGCCACTTTTGCAGAAAGTGCTGTTTTCCTTCCAATAGTAACAACGAAACATCCTCATAAGGAACTCTGGGCTCAAATTGAATTATGTAAGTAGAAGAGGGAATTTAAAGGATTAAGACCGCAACGATTCCGTGAACTTCTGGCAATGGAAATTCCCTTTGCGTTTGTTTAGCTTATCCTAAAAAAAATTCAACAAAGCCTCCAGTTTGGTATTTCAAACTGCATTGAAGTGCCTATGTGAGTTTAATACAGAGATTGCTAACTTTAGGGAATAGATATCGATTATATTGCTTACGTATAAAAGTATTCATTATGAAATCAAAATGTAACATTTCAGAGGACCCTATTCCACTGATCTCTCCCCGCAGTTTCATGCCTTTAAGGATAACTCATATTTTCCCAGCTCTTAAATCTGCAAGTCATACCAAAAAGACAAATGTTCCCAAGCAACAGCGGATGGCATCAGCCAGAAGGATTAATCACCATCCACCATCGCAAATCAAATTTTTTGCGGCATTATGTGTAATCGCTTTCGATACAAAAGAATTTACCTGCTTTTTTATGACGCCCTAAACTTGAGCGGATAAGACAATGTTAACCAAACTTTTATCGCGAACTTTATCAGAGACTAATTTGTTTCTCCAGCTAGAATTTGTGTTGCCATTTTTTCGGCTCCATTTGCCATTTTTTTATTGAAACAATAAAAATTCAATGTCAACCATTCCGATAGCAATCGATCACACGCTTTATGTCAGGGAATAAGAAATTACAGACACCACCCCTTCTATAGATGGGTTCCATCAATGAAACCGCATTTCTGTGAACAGGAAATGGTCATTTTGGATTAATAAATACATTTTTTGGTGAAGTACCGCGATCGTGTGGCATATAGACTGACGTCACTGCACGTGTATTCAATTGTAGTCAGGTGAATTGAATCTATCGATAACACCGGTTTTTTTTTTTTTTTCAGACCCACATCTTCGAAAAGAAATCGAAGTATCACCTGGACGTCCTCTACGAAGTTCCAGAAAAGATCAGCTGGTGGTATGCGCCAGTTTTTGCTGCATTTTGGAGCATCCTATATCTAGCTGTTGTCCTAAGTTTATCTATCGCTTTACCAACGCCGTTAAAACTTAAAGATGAACCCAATGCACCGAATCGATTTATTGCTGAACGGGCTCAGTCGGTGTTGCTGGGTCTGGTTAGGCTTGGACCGCGTGTTGTGGGCAGCGAAGCGAATGAAGTTGGCACCGTGAACTATTTGATGGACGAAGTCGAGAAAGTTCGAGCACAGGCTAGTGATTATTTTCAAATCGAAGCTGAAGTACAGCAAGCGTCTGGTAGTTATATGCACTGGGAGATGATTAACATGTATCAGGGTGTACAGAATGTCGTGGTGAAGCTAAGTGCTAAAGGATCGACGAGTAATTCCTATTTGCTGATCAACAGTCATTTCGATTCGGTGCCTGGGAGTACTGGAGGTGGTGATGATGGTAGTATGGTGGCGGTGATGCTGGAAGTTATGAGAGTTATTGCAAAGTCCGATGGACCAATAGAGCATCCGATTGTGTTTCTGTTCAATGGAGCGGAGGAGAATCCTTTGCAGGCATCACATGCCTTCATTACGCAGCACAAATGGGCTAAAAATTGCAAGTAAGTAGAAGGAAAATGTTTATATTTCAACTGGTATTGTGATTTGAATAATTACAGGGCACTTATAAACTTAGATGCTGCTGGAAATGGTGGCAAGGAAGTACTCTTTCAATCTGGACCGAAACATCCATGGCTTATGAGAGTAAGTGAAGATTACTCGTAATCTTTTAATTCTGTTATTGGTACCCAGAAACCCTTTTTGTACAAAATGAAGAAGAAGAACGATACGGAACGATTTGAAACATCTTTTGTACCAATGAGAAGCTTGTATTAGAGACACAACCACCTTGAATCTTACCCTAGTATGTTCTCCTTGCTTTGAATAGAACTGGGATTTTGCCGTTCTAGAACCACTATTCACAGATTAATTTGACTGAAATACTTTTGTGTACTCGCTTACAGTCTCAGGTCCAATACAGTCATAGATTTTGACTTGTTTCACACATCTGTCATTCACACTTTCGCCGTACCGGAACTAAATATTCCGCGAAGTTCTAGCCACCTCTTCTATCGCCCAACACTTGACAGTGTGTATCAAAACTGATGGGGAGTCTAACTTCAAATTGAATCTTTTAACATTTTTTAATAGATTTTTGTCAATTTTTGGAAAAGCTCAAATGGACTGTTTTGAAATTATATATGATTACAAAGTCTTCGAAATCAATTGTGAGATTCACGGTTAAATTTATTAAATAATTCCAGAATTTAACACCAGTTCAGTAAATTCCGAACGGCCCAAGCCAAATAATATGGCTTCGGCTTGGTTCTGCTTATATTCAGGAAAGATATGCCCGAGGACAAGAAGTCCTTAAAAGATCCGAACTCCGAATATACGGAGCGTAATTCCCGGAGTGAATTTGTTCAATCTTACTTGATTGGTGACTTGATGCTTTCACCAAACCAAAGCCTCAGCTAAAATCAGAAAATTTCTATAGGAGAGCCCTGAAAGCAACCAAACTAGTCAAAACTTCAATTTTAAGGAACTCTGTTTATAAAAATCACATCTTGTTTCTAAAATAAAAGAACATATTTTTTTTTATTTAGCGGATCTTGAAAATATGATATTTATCTGCAAACAAATTAAATTCTAATTGTGCGCACAGTATTCTGTTCCCCGATTGGCAGGCCTCAGGTAATTGCAAGCTCCTATCAGAATCCTCTCTTGCACGGATAATTCTATACAGCAGCTCTATCAAAAGATTTAAATTACTTGGCTCCATATTTACGAGGGCAAGGTGAAAAGTTCTCGGCCTGACAATGAAAGACTGCGATTTTCAGTTAAAAAATAATTTTATTTTTCTACATAATCTCCCTTGACTTCAACACACTTAGTCCAGCGTTTCTCCAACATCAGTATTCCTTCTCGGAAGTGAGAGTCTGGAAGGCTGTGAAAATATTCATCTACGGACCTCTCAACTTCTGCATTGGATGCGAAGCGCTTCCCAGAAACAAATTTCTTCTAGTTTGGGAACAGATGGAAGTCTGAGGGTGCCAAATCAGGTGAATAGGGGGGATGGCCGAGCAAATCATACCCCAAATGCCGCAGTTTTCCCATCGCCAACAATGTGCAGGTGCATTGTTCTGGTGAAAGATGATTTTTTTCTTCTTCAAGCCAGGCCTCTTGTCGCGAATTTTGGCATCCAGCTGGTCAAGAAGGTTGGAGTAATATTCGCCTGTAATTGTTCTGCCTTTCTCAAGGTAATCAATTTACAGGATCCCTTTCGCATCCCAAAACACACTGGCCACGACCTTTCCGGCAGGTGCGATCGACTTCGCTTTCTTTGGCGCTGTACCACCGGCTTCCACCCACTGCTGCACTGCTGTTTCGTTTCTGGCGTGTAGTGGTGGACCCATGTCTTATCCATGGTGACAAATCGCCGCACAAAATCGGTCGGATCCCTATTGAATCGGTCCAAAGATTGCCGCGAAAATCGTTTGCTCATTTGCTTTTGATCGGCATTCTGCAAATGCGGCACCCATCTTGCGCAGATCTTTCGCATCCCTAAGTTTTTGTGCAAGATATTTCGCACCCTCTCTTCCGATATACACACAGCCTCAGCTATCTCACTCACCTTCACTCGCCTATCGTCCAACACGATCATGCACTTTTTCGATGGTTTCGGGTGTGGTTGCGGTTTTTGGCCGTCCTTCACGTGGGTCATCTTCGAGGGACGTGCGACCACGTTTAAATTCAGCCGCCGACTTTTTAACGGTTGACATGGAAGGAGCAGAGTCCCCGTAAGCTTTTGGCAACTTTGGATGAATTTCCTTAGGGGTTAACCCATCCAAACGATATTCAAGTTCCATTTTAACGAAAAACACGCAAGACGTCTACTGCAAAAATTCGTGTAAACAAACTACTTGAGAGAACAAGTTGAAACTTGTCATACGAACTAATGAGAAGTGCATCCAGGCAGGAAACACAAATGTTTGCTGATTGGAACGCTATCTCTGCCTCAGGCGGAGAACTTTTCACCTTGCCCTCGTAAGTCGACCCCGCATGCATTTCTGCAACCATTTATACCTTTCGATTCTGATAAAATTACCAGATATTCAGCATACGAGTACATTGTGCGCCATTTTGATACCACAACTCGAGTTCAGGTAAAGGACGAAGGCTCCAATACTTTTCTCAGATATCTGTCTTAGGTCATCGAAGTTGGGTTTCCCTAGAGTACGTGGTCTGTTTATCGCTAGGGCCGGGTAGCTGCAAAGAAAATGAAGAAGAGATTCTTTCTCGTTAGTATCTCTGCAACTACGACTCGTATGACAGAAAGTATTATGGGCAATGCCAAGCTTTGCTGCATGGTCTCATATTGGCCTATGGCCTGTACTTATGGCTACAATTCTGACAGTATCTGGTCTTACTCTGCTTGGTAGCTCATTTTATTAAGGCTTATTGTGCCTGGGCCATGTCTTTCTCGATAAAGCGCAACTAGAATTCATGTTCCACCCGATATTATCCAGCTTTAAAGAGTAATGATGTATGTTAAAGACTCCTAGTGGAACGTTGATTCTTTCTGCCAGAGCGCCGTTGAAGAATGATCCTTGATTGGCCGGATCGTCTGCTCGTTCATTTCCCTCAAAGTTACTGTATCTTTAGACCTAGATGAGAGTGATTTTTGATTGTGTGCCTAGTTTGTTTAATACTTTCTGGCATTACTCTACCAGTTTTGAAGATGTAGTAGCTAAATAAGTAGCTTTGATAGCACCTTGGCTATCAGTGAAGATAGCATGATTACTTTCAGGTATTGCCGAAACGTTCAGTATGCGACGAGCCTCCTGAATCGCGATAACCTCTGCCTGAAAAGCACTAACAAAATTCTATAAAGGGAAGGAATTCAAAACGTTCAGCTTGTCCGAGAATATGCATGCGTCGATGATATAAAAATCGTTATGCACTTTTATATATAAGATCAAAGGCAAATTTGAAATCAACAAAAAATGTCTTACTAAAATGCTTGACTATGGATGACAAAGGAAAATTGTGATCGACCGCTGAAGGGTTTTTTTCTGAATCCTGCTTGGAGGTCTATAGATGTGGATTATAGTATAGTTGGCGAGGTGCAAGTACACTGCGATCCATGGTAGATCTATTGTACCCCTCAAACTAGGGCTGTAGTCAATGGCGTGCTCGATTTAGAGCACTTCCTATAGTCTATGTGCTTTCATGAACGAACCGAAGTATCTGAAGTGGATCCAGCGAAGATAGATTTGTCTCTGACAGGAGATAGGCACCTATGTGATGTCTTCTTTTGTGTTTCTATAGGTACAGAATATAAAATGTCTCTTCTCTTTTATTCCCAGTTTCCTAAGGTGCTCTTTCAGTTTGCAGTAACCCGTTAGCATGCATGTCAAGATGCGGAGTCGATTTTGGCTAACTCTTAGACCGGTTCTGCTTCATTTCTAATTGTAATTCCCCAGAACTTTTACCGGTCTCAATCGTTGCAGTGCTTACTTATTTTATGAGGTGCTATCCTACAAAAATGTTCCGGTCCAAGGAACAGGTTGTCTGAGTCATTTCTTGCTAGTTCATCATCTGCTTTGTTTCCCTCCACTCCTAAGTGTGGTAGTAACCAGTAGCTCAGCCATACCAGTCTGGATGTGATCTCTTGTGAGTTCAGTGCCTTGATGGCGGCTTGGCTATATAACAGTATTGCGATATCTTGCCCGCAAGTTGAATTGAGCCTCTGCTTGGAATATACTGGGAAAAATTCCCAAAGATGCCCCAGTGCCCGAAGATCCATGTACCATTTAATAGTATTATATATGGTTTGAATACTTATCGGACTCACTGCTCAAATCTTTTTTATTGCTCAGCTTGAAGTCCAATTTTCTTTCAAACTAGTATTTCTTGGCCATATCGCCTCGATAGTCAGATACAGTACTATATATTTTGGTGTTAAATTCCTCGTTAGCCAAAGATTGCTACTTCTTTTAGCACATTGTAACATTGACTGTAACAAAATCAGATCAGATACGATCAGAGTGGTCATAGCTATACTTCCATATTGTAGACTACAGAATTTTTCTTTACCTTATCTGCAGCTGGAAAATATATACAGCTTTGGAAATATACAACGATGGGTCTAAGACAGAGGATGGCGGGGGGGCAGGCATGTTCTCGGCACCCCTGGATGTACAAAAGTCTTTTAGACTACCAGATTATTGCAGTGTATTCCAAGCGGAAGCTAAGGCTATTCGTGAAGCGGCTGAATGAATAATGAATAGTTCTGAGCTAATCATTTGTGAATTGTGAACATTGCTTAGAAAACTTTAGGAGCCTTCGCTGCAGCTTAACCCTTAAACTTTCTAACTCTCACTTTATGTCATTTCTGGTGTGCTGATATACAGGCGTATATGTATATGCAAAATTCCGCATTAAGAGTGATTGGTGACAAACTCATGTTATACATCCCTACTAACCTAAATGATCAATATCAGCTTTTTTGCAGTTCTCGCACCTAATATCCCTGTTTGAAGAGAATCTAGCACTTGTGGAAAATCGAACGCTCTCCAATTTTGTTTCTTAAGATATGACCTTCCAACCTTCAAATGACTAAAAGCCATCTGTCGCGAATTGCGTTTATATCTCAGCTTCAGAGCATTGCGTGATATTCTTATATATTTTTGCATTCTATTCAACTTCGATTGACGATTAACCTTATGATTTCCAGTATTACCGTGAGAATGTCATGCATCCCTATGCTACGACAATGGCTGAAGAGATTTTTCAAGCTAATCTCATTCCATCTGATACTGATTTCCGGATTTTCCGTGATTATGGAGGAGTTCCTGGTAATTATACAATTTCATGTCCTACAACTAACAAACTAACCTATAGGAGGTCTGTTACCCTTTCAGGTCTAGATTTAGCTTACACCTACAATGGCTATGTCTACCACACGAAATACGATCGCTTCAACATCGTACCGATGGGAAGCTTACAAAACACTGGTGATAATGTCCTTGCTGTGGCAAGAGCAATTGCCAATGCACCTGAATTGGTTGACATTTCTGTAAGTATTGTACTTAAATCCGTAGACAAACATGAAGAGCTCATAACTAATAAATTTCAACAGCAACACGAAGACGGCCATGTAATTTTCTACGACTTCCTGGGATGGTTCATGATCTTCTACACACAAACCGTCAGCACTATCATCAATGTCGTCGTCTGCTGCGCAGGATTGGCAGCAATTGGTGTATCGATGTTCTTCATGATTGCACGTTCAGGGCTCAGTGTGCGGGATATTACCAAACGATTTGCCAGCACTATTGGCCTACAAATTCTTTCACTGCTCCTTGGATCTGGATTGACACTCCTAGTTGCTGTGTTCATGGATGGAGTCAACAGACCTCTATCATGGTTCTCAGAAACATGGCTTCTGTTTGGCTTGTACTACTGTCCGATGTTCTTTGGAATGGGAATCCTTGCCGCTATCTACTCACAGTACATGAAACGGGATCAACTCAGTTTAGGTTTCAGGATTCAGATGTTCATGCATGCGCATTGTATTCTACTTGTGATACTGACCATTGTCCTGACTTGTATTGGAATCCGATCGGCTTTCATGACGATGTTGGCTGTATTCTTTGACATAATTGCTTTAATCATCAATTTGGTCACAAAGTGGCATAGGAGAGGTAAGTGGGATACCATGGTGTCCATATAAGGTCCTACTGAATTATACTTTCAGGATACCTCTTTGCTGTGGCGGTAATAGTTTGTCAGATCCTTCCGTTCATCTACTTCACAAACATCACGTATTCCTTCTTATACACACTGATTCCGATGATGGGACGAAATGGATCTGGCATGAATCCAGACCTTATGATGGCCGGGATGGGAATATTTATGTCGATTTTATTTGCTGGGTTTTTGGTAAGCTCTAGAGACCCATTTGGCTGTGGAAAGTTGTAAGGATTTCCCTCTTATTACAGATGCCATTGTTCCTTTTCTTCCGGAAGACGAGAATCTTGATTTCGATTTTTTTCGCTGTCACTATTCTGTTCATAATTATTGCCGTAACTCCAGCTGGATTCCCCTATGAAGCCAAGACCTCACCCCAGCGGTTCTCCTTGATTGTAAGCTAAAATCTAAGAGTATCCTGGAAAATGCCTGATTATTTTTTATCTACAGCACACCAGAAGGGTTTTGCATGACGCTGACTCTTCGGTAAGAATGACTGGCTCTGGAATTTATGTCTACCCCCAGGACAGAAGGACTACCTCTGTTGACGGTAAGGAATGCTTGCGCCACTTTCGACTCTTTATTCACCCTCTTCATTTTTCAGATATAGTCCCCTTGTTCGCCGATAGGCAACAGATCAGCACATTCTGCGAAACAGAGATGTTCTGTGGAGTTCCATTGTTTAATCACAGATGGAACAAGGCGAGGTAACTACACAGCCTTCCAGGTGCCTCTTTGTCATTACAATACATTTCTATTCCAGAGAACGAAGTTATTGGGTACAATTTAGTGAACCCGACCTGCCCTCCACTCCCATATTCGAACTACTTTCAAAAGAGGTCAAAACCACCACTACTGCCCGGTTTGAGTTCAGGCTCACCGGAACCGACCACATGACGATATTCATTGGAACGAAAAACGATGCCAAAGTAAGTGGTTGGACCTTTAACGACACAATGCTTAGAGAAAACTGGGAGCAACCATACTTTATTTACTACTCATACGGAAAGGATACTAGTCCTTTGGAGTTTTTCATTGACGTTGAGGTAAGATTGGGAGGGATTCCTTTGATCAGAGTGAAATGTTTTTAATTTTTTTTTTCAGAAACCGAGTGGAACTTTCTCGGATTCAAGTCTTGAAATCGGAATCGGAGCACATTGGGTGCATCAGAATATTACTCCAACAAAGGAGTTTCAAGAGTTTTTGGATTCATTTCCAGCATGGTCGGCGGTCACCAGTTGGGTGGCTTCATACGAGACTTGGGTTTTCTAGGAGAGGCTGAAAGAAATGCTAATAAGGTTAGCATTTTGGCAATGAAACTAATTTTTAAAGTTGGATTGTAGCAATCTCGGATATCATTGATGTATTTAATAAATGTTATGTAAATTATTGTTAATTTATTTAATGTGTGCAATTTTACGAATATGTTGACTCGTTGCGGAAAAAAGTTTTTTTTTTAACATTGCGAGAGAAATATATAGAATACTTATGCAAGGTGTACCATAGATTAAGATGTCCGCTTTTACTGTCCCCTTGGTATCAATATTCACTCAGATTGTCGTTGGCGTTTGTCGCTTTCGACGATTGTCGTTTTATTCATAGCTATGACCAGCTGACCGTTAAACTGTACTAAGCAATTTGTTTGTCATGTAGAATACTATTGCAACTCTTTCACAGTGAAAAAGTTATGAAAACGTGCTACATCTGAAGAATAAAACGACAATCGTCGAAAAGCGACAAACGCCAACTACAATCAGGGTGATTATCTACTCAACTAGATGGCAAGGTTTATCTTTAAACTTAGCTCGATAGTATACAATATAATCTTCTCTATACCAGACTACTATTTAAGTTGAGTTTAACTTTGAAGTAATACGAGTATTGTACCACCAAATTTATCCATGAATTTGATAAAAAACTGAAAATGCAGAATAGGCAGCATTTGGTAAGTATTGGTCGGAAACTAACGGTGACTATATAATTGAGTAACACTGTTTAAATTCAAAAGGATCTCCCTATGGGACAATAATCTACATTCAACTACCAAAACCAGTAGCTGTCGCTTCACATTTGGATTTTCTTTGCGCATGGCATTGATGCAAAGTAAAATGTGTTAAATTTCATCCTCTCTTAGTAGACTTTTAAGATAAATTTATGATCAAAACTGTATATGCCACAAACCATATATTTAATAAAAATAATAAATAAATATTTGGCGCAACAGCTCTTTAAGTGCCAGGGCCTAGCTTCTCGGCACCACTCATGTTGTGTGCGTTATATTTATCACTGGAAGGGACCTACAGTTTAGTGCCGTATCCGAACAGCGATTTGAGAAGCTTTTTTATGACAACAATACTCTCCGATGTTTGTCAGACGCTCGCGAGAGGTGGGACCCTGAAAAACTTTTTGGTTTTCCTGGGATTCGAACTTGAAACCTCACGCGAAGTGATCCGACACACTAACCACTTACGCCACGGCGCCCACCAAACTATATATTGTTCATTTTAAAAAGCGTTCACTGAGTGTTCGGATTCGGAGGAGAAGCAGATTTTTTTTTTTTTCGTTGAAAGGAAACACTTTTCTTTTGTGTTCAATTTCCTTTAACGTAAAATATTTTAAAGCATCGTACATGAAATGCAACGTGGCATTTCTTGCACCGAGTTAGTGTCTTTAGATGGCATACCGTGCAGCGAGTTCGATATGCTTGCTCTACCACGTATGTGATTGAATCTTGAGTCTACATTTTCCAATATATGTATGTGGACGTGTAGAACCTATTTTCTTACGCTGACAGGCAAGTTACAAGCAAAAGTTTTGTGTACAAATTGTTTGCTAGTGTTCCGGTACGACGCGACGGTTGCATCGTGCATGGCCCTCTTTTCTCTATTGTACTGAGGGTGGGATGTAATAAGTTTTCAGTTTGCCGACGAGTATGCAATAGAAATCTCAGGTTTCCCAAAAATGCAACGAGACGAAATTCAATAACCTACATTTAAGCGGGTATGAAATCTCAACACCGTCAAATATGCTATACTTTTAATAGTTTTTTTTTCGTAGTCGAACTTTGATATTTCATCACATACTTATAGATGCCACAAGGACAGCAACACCAAAGTCTATGCAATGCAAATTAAACTTTCAACGAATGTACGCCGCGGTTTTCTTATTTTACACAATGGAGCGTTGTAATACACCAGCGATTTTAATGTTTAATATGTTTAATGTGTGATGGAGGAATTTTTCTGAGAGTTTTTATATATGTACAGTGGTGAAAATAATTATAAAGGCAACAACAAAAATGCGATAACAACCATCCCATTTGTAATTCGGCAATAATTTGTTTGGCAACATATTGCAGTTCATGTCCCAAACTAACAGTCAAATTCCAGTCGTCTGATGTGATCCGTAGCTACAGATATTATTAGTGTCCGACCGAAGCTTCGGCTTCGGCCACATGCGGCTAAAAAAAACTACAATCGGCTAAACCTTAGGCTTCGGCCAAAATAGACTGAAGTTTTGGCCGAAGCCGAACGTTTAGTTTATGGTTGATTGGTTGTCCTGCGTCGTGGTAGGTGCCGAAAATTATTGATTGGATTAATGTTTTTTATTATTCTAATGAATTAATTGTTTTTTTTTTTTGTTATTTATGAGTTATTTCTTGTTTTGTTTTGAACTATTTACTATTTCAATAAAATATTAAAATTGATACCAGCTTAATTTGCTATTATTTTTGAAAAGTTAATTTATCCCGTTAGTTTGCTTATTGCATGCATACATTCCAGAAAAACTTCCAAAAAATCATTATTTTTTTCACTTTTAGTCAATCTTAAATGGAAATTCTTTAAGTTATTCAGGGTTATCGGGAATAAATTTTCCCTCGGAATTTCTCCCCCGAACAAAAACTAAGTGCCTTCAAAAATAGGGAAAAAATTCATCGGGGAGAAATTAAATACCACGATCGCGTTGAAAATTCTCCTGAATTATCATTTATGATACCTATTTCTTTTCCGCGGAATTATTTCCTCTTTTTTGAAGATACCTAATTTTTGTTCGGGGGAAAAATTCCGAGGGAACATTTATTCACGATAACCCTGATTAAAGCTTCGGCCGAAGGTTGTTGTTTAGCCGAATATTCGGCTTGGGCATCGGCTTCGGCTAGAAATAGACCTTCGGTCGGACACTAGATATTATTACTGGTGAAAAGGCAGCATTTAAAAAGTGTAAGCAATAAGATATCAACTGCTAATTGTTAATTAATTTTTCTTGGAATTGAAAAACAAAAGGTAGCTTTAATCATTTCTAAAATCTATTAAAAGTGTTTAGTGTGTATCTATTTAGTCATATTTTATTTTGTATTCAGTCATGCCTCGATCAAAAGGACTTAACGACGAAGAAAAAATAAAAATTCGAATTCTTAAGGGAGAAGGCTTATCGAACAAGGCCATAGCCAAAGAAATAAACCGATCTCCAACAGTGGTTAACAACTTCGTTTCTTTACAAGGAGATTATGGTAAAAAAACGAAGGTCGGGTCGAAAGTTGTCACTCACACCCCGCCAAAAGAAACTGATTAGAATAACAGGACCAAGTATTTCTTCCAATACTGAATTATCTACACGATCTTTCTACCACCAGCGCGAATTTGGGAACAAATATACCCACTGTTAACATTCCAACCTCTAGCATAACAAATACTCATATAGCCCCAATCAAAAATCGTCTATCAGCGTTGCCTAAGCTGAAGGAAATCTTCGTTTCTAGACTACTTCCTGGCACGTCCTGTGACGACATAATTAACAATTTAAAAGACTATTCTGTTGACGTATCTAAAATTAAATGTCAAAAAATTAATAAAAAAAAACTAGTTCCTTCGCCTCGTTTAAACTAACGACGGAGTTATGTCTCTTTGAAAAGCTATTGAACAAAGAGATGTGGCCGCAGGATGCATTCATTAGAGAGTTTGTTGCTAAGCCACAGAATAACAACCCTCGCCCTGTTCTCAATTCTCCAAAAACTAAAGCGCTTATCCCTTTACTACCAAAATGTAAGGGGACTCCGCACGAAAACTAGAAATTTATTATTGGCATCTCATGCATCGATCCATGATGTGATTGCACTAACGGAAACTTGGCTCAATTTTACCTTTTTAAACACGGAGTTATTCTCCACAGACTTTGAGGTATATCGTAAAGATAGATACTTAGATATTGAGCATCTAAGGGGTGGTGGAGTCCTAATTGCTGTTCGAAATTCTTTGCAAAGTTGTATCTTTCCAATTCCTAATACAGACTCGCTAGACGTTATCTGTGTGAAATTAAATCTAGGATATAAGTTCGTTATAATTATTAACATTTATATTCCTCCTGAAAGCTCGATCGTGGTATATAAGCATGCTACTGATGCCATAAATTATGTATCCGAAACTTGTAATCCTCTCGACGACATTTTATTGGTGGGTGATTTTAATCTACCCAACTTAAAGTGGACCCTTTCTGACGACGAATTTAGTTTTGTGGTAGCTCATGGGTCCTTACCTCAAGAAACAATTTTGGTGGACAATGTGATGTCTTGTGGATTACTGCAACTAAGCGGTAAAAAAAATTTTCTTGATAGACAACATGACCTGGTTTTTTATACAAATTCGAGCAGTTGTATTGTGGAACCTAGTTCCACAACGATGAGTACTATTGACGCGTATCATCCTCCACTTCACGTTATTCTTTCACATGACGACGTGGTTCATGATACTTTTGAAAATCTTACTCTTGTATTTGATTTTAAGAAATCAGACTTTAATTTACTGAACGAACTAATATCTAGCATTGATTTTGTAGGAATCTTCAACAGCAATAGTAATATTGAACAAATGACTGAATATTTTTACATACGTATATTTGACTGTTTTATCTCGTCCGTACCGGTGAGAAACACACGTAAGGATATGTCTACAACTGCACCTTGGTACAATAACCAATTACGGAGTCTGCGTAATAAAAGAAATAAAGCGTGGAAAAATTATTTAACGACAAACAGAACAAGCGATTATAACCAGTTCGCTATCCTCTATAGAGACTTTCAAATCTTATCGAAAAATCTATATGATAGTTACATTAATAAAATGCGTGGCTCACTTCTTTACGATCCCAAAGTTTTCTGGAAATTTGTAAACAGTAAGAAAAAAACGGATGGTTATCCTGCCAATATGTCTTACTTAAGCGAATCAAGCAGCAGCCCTCTTGTAATCTGCAATATGTTCTCTTCATTCTTTGGTCTATCTTTCTGTTCTGACAACTATTCACCTACCCCAAGTAATTTTGCCCACCTTGAAGGTTTCTCTAGCAGCTCAATGGGCCAGATTTCAATAATTGATGAAGATGTGAGAGAGCATTTAGCTTTACTTAGCAACGATACTACCTGTGGCCCGGATGGAATTCCTCCGATTGTGCTAAAATATTGTTGCAATACTTTGGCAACACCCTTAGCCGTGCTATTTCGGGAATCATTAAAGCAGAGCATTTTTCCTAAAATTTGGAAAAACTCTTTTATTATTCCAATAAATTGGAAATTTCGAGAAATCGAGGTGAAATTTCTAATTATAGACCTATTGCCAAGCTATCATGTGTGCCAAAACTGTTCGAGGCTATAGTTTGTAAGGGTTTTTATTTTGCTTGTAAACCATTTCTTTCAACCAAGCAGCATGGGTTCATGAATAGAAGACCCACTGTTACCAACCTGTTGGAATTTACTTCTTTTACAAACAAAGTTGTCGAGGAGGGTGGTCAGGTCGACTGTATTTATACAGACTTTAACAAGGCCTTTGACAAACTTTCTCACAGCTTAATTCTGTTTAAAATGACCTCTTTGGGCTTTCCAAATCATTTTGTTCGATGGATATGTTCCTACCTTGAAGAACGAACTTATCAAGTTTTATTTCGGGGAATAACATCCGTTGCAATCCTCGCTACATCCGGTGTACCCCAAGGAAGTCACTTAGGTCCTCTTTTATTTATCATTGCGATCAATGACGTGGTGGCAATACTTAAGAGTACTCGAATTTTAATCTATGCTGACGACATGAAAATCTTTAGACTTGTACGCAGTCAATCTGATTCCATTGCTATGCAGAATGATTTAGATACGTTCGCTGAGTGGTGCTGTAATAACAATTTATTTTTGAACGTATCTAAATGCCAGTCGATGATCTTTCCAAGAAAACGTAATTTAATAAGTTATGATTACAATCTCAATGAATCTGTACTTAACAAAGTCACATCAATATGTGATTTGGGAGTGCATTTTTCTCAAAATATCGACTTCGATTTTCACATTGAACAGATTGTCAATAAAGCGAATTCAATGCTTGGCTTTATAAAACGTTGGAGTAAAGAATTCAAGTGTCTTCTTATAACATCCACACTTTATAATACCTTTGTTCGTCCGCAGTTAGAGTATGCGTCTAATATTTGGTCTCCAATGTATGCAGTACACATTAACCGTATTAAATCGGTACAGCGTAAGTTTGTCCGATTTGCACTTCGCCATTTAAACTGGAATGACCCTACACGTCTTCCACCATATTGCGACCGCCTTCTTCTCCTAAATCGTCATTCTTTGGAGAAACGTAGGGAAGTATGTGATGTAGTATTTTTACACCAGCTGGTAAATGGTTTTATTGACTCGCCGGATCTTTTAAATAAAGTCGGTTTAAACGTAAGATGCTACAACTCCAGAAATACCGAAATTTTCCGCGTAAATTTCCACAGAACGAACTACGGTTCTAACGAACCTCTTACGCGTATGGCGAAGGAAGTAAATAGTAACCGCGACAAATTTGATTACAACCATAGTAAATTATATATAAAACATAAATTATACGAACGATACTAGTTTCTTTGTTGAAAGTGTTTAGTGTAATTTTGACTTATGCGTAGCATATTCATTTTTAGTTCATACTTTTGTTTAGTATGCATTCTGCTTTTTGTTTACTTGTCCAGTCTTTTTGTGTAATGTGTTAGGCTTTATAAATATTCGCAATACTAACAACTAACACCACGCTAAATGATGACTGTGACAAGCTGGATATTACTTAGTAGCTGTTTTGAGTTTTTCTCTTTCAGTTCAAAGTAATATTCGTCACAAATGCTTGCCCTTAAGCAGTACTGATAGCGTTATTATATATGAGGCCTCGAAAAATAAGTTATTCTCAAGTCAAATCAAAGCTAAACTCGATCTTCCAGTTAAATGCAGAAGGGTCAGGCAAATTTTAAACGGAGATAAAAACTTTTTTTTTTTTTAAGAAAACGAAGAAGAAACCAATGCTCACTGCTTCTCATAAATCCGCACGACTCGAATTCGCCAAAAACTATATGAGTTGGGCAGAGCAGTGGAGCCAAGTGATTTTTAGTGACGAAAAGAAATTTAGCTTGGATGGCCCTGATAGCATACGGAGTTACTGGTACGACTTAAGGTCTAAAAACGAGGTTCTGATAAGCAGAAACTTCGGAGGAGGCTCTGCCTTGGTGTGGGGTGGCTTCAATTTAAATGAACATTGCCAATTGAATTCATTTCAACAAAAATAAACTTCACTGCTTATATCCAGATACGGCAATTTATTTACAAATGCTGACGATTTGGTAGGCGCAACCTGGATGTTTCAGCAAGATAATGCAGCCATACACTGTTCTCGCGCTGCTATGAAGTGCTTTGAGGACAGTGGGATAACAGGTTTAGATTGGCCATCTCGAAGCCCAGATATGAACCCTATAAAAAATCTGTGGGGCTTCTTGCTCGAAGGGTTTATGCAAATGGACGTCAATTTGACTGCGTGGGAGCACTTAAACAAAAAATTGAGGAAGAATGGTCCAATTTAGGTGTAAGTATTCTCCAAAACTTAATACATTCGATGCCAGAAAGAATATGTGAAGTTATTTTAAACAATGGAGAACATACTAAGTATTAATTGTAAAAATTGTAGATTTCCTTTGCTCCATAGATCGAGTAGGAAGCAATTACGATTTCTTTAGTATTATTTCCACTACTGTACATATATGTATACTAAAGGTCCGGCTTTTCGAGTTTCGAAGATATAAGCCTTCAAAGTCTCCATACAAACCGCAGCGTGACAGTGTTAGCTGCTGTCTATAAACACTTTGTATAAAATATTTTGGTGAGTATTAACCAACCGTTTCCAGTGTGGAGCCCAAGAGTGAAGAATAGCAAAAATTACACTCCTTTCGAACAACGTACCACAGGCTTAACCGAGTAATAAATAGTTTGCTCTTTCATTTCTTATTTACTGACGTGATGCCATAACTGGGAAATGCAATGGTCCCAAGAAAATTCCGAGCTAAGTGGGTATCGAACAGTATACAGCCTTCCCAAAAACCTAACGTAACCTAACAGTGATTTCAGCGGTTGAATTTATAAAGACAAAGGTTTAATCAATATGAGAAGTTTTATATATATACATTTGATTTTTAGCAGACTCATAAACTTGCATAAAACTCCGAACGCGAAGATTCCCCTCCCCGCGCAGCTAATCCCAAATATCACACGGACGAAGAAGAGCTTGCACGCGAAACGAATTGCGTCTTAAAGAAAAGACCTAGCAAAAAACGCAGAGCCGGCTCTTCGCCCGAAATCGAGCCGCGAAAAGAAGACAAGCAAAATGAGTCGAAGCCAAAACAAACTCAAGCTAAAGCACGTCCTCCGCCTGCAATAAACGTCGTTGGCATAACGGACTACAGTAAGCTACATTGCCTTCTTAAAGGAACGACGACATCGAAATTCAAGGTAACGTCACTCAGGAACAATGCGTGGAAAATTAACGTTGATGACTCCGATGGCTACCGAACAATATCACAAAAATTAAACACGGAAAAGATCCAGTAGTATACTTATGAAAATAAGTCAGAAAGACCACTGCGTGTTATAGCAAGGGGGCTCCACCCCTCGTGCACAAAAGACGACGTAATGAACGACCTCAAAGCTAAAGGTTTAAAAATTCTTAATGCCGTCAATATTCTCAAAAAGGTGAAGCAACAAACGGAACAAGGCCAGGAAATCATGGTCAAGCATGGACTTCCGCTCTTTATGCTTACCTTTGACAGGAGCGAAAATGTAGACGATATTTATAACGTTAAAACTATTCTGAATATCGTAGTCAAGATTGAGCCTATGCGTACGAGTACGAGATCGATACCTTTAATCACACACAGTCGTATTGTCAAAAAGAGCCGAGATGCGTAAAATGTGCTGGTAACCATCTCTCGGAAAAGTGTGACCTAAATAAGCAGGCCCCTGCTATCTGCATTAACTGCAAAGGAAAGCACCCAGCGAACTATCGAGGTTACGAAGTGGCAAAAGAGCTTCAAAAAAGGCGAGATACATTTAAAAATATTCAACGCCAGAACACAGAACCGGTTAAAAATAGTCGTGAAATTGCTAAGCCAAGGGTAACGACCGTCAATAAACACGTCAAAGTTAAGACGAGAGTCGATCAAAGTAAAGTTCCTTCGGCAAAATCAAAGGAAAAGCCACAATCTCCAGAGACGCTAACATATGCTCAAGCTGCGTCGCTAGAAAACAAGCAAAGCGGTGTTACGGTAGACCCAGTCTCTCAAGTCTTCTCTATAATTCTTGCGAAACTTGAGGAGCAAACGAAGGTAAACAAAGTCATATTTGATAAATTGAGCAAGCTCGAGTTAAAACCTCGCCAAAAAAGAACTCCCATATGAATATGAATCAGTTACTAAAAATTTTAACATGGAACGCAAACGGCCTTCTACAAAAAAACGCCGAATTAGAAGTATTCTTACGGAATGACAACATTGACATTTGCTTGATCTCTGAAACTCATTTGACAAAGGAATCCGGAGTAAAAATAAGAGGGTATCGTGCTTATCACGCATACCACTCTTCCGGAAGAGCTAGAGGCGGATCCTCCTTATTCATTAAAGACTGCATTGAGCACTCCATAAATACGACGATTGAAATCGATACAATGCAAACAAGTTCAGTTCGAGTTAAGAATAGGCACTCGTATTTCAACATCGCGTCTATTTATTGTCCTCCGCGATGCACGTTTAGAAGTAACGACTTTGTACGTCTCATTGACTCACTTGGACCGAATTTCATTATAGGTGGC
Organism: Brachypalpus laphriformis; assembly: GCA_945910035.1. NCBI lineage: Eukaryota > Metazoa > Arthropoda > Insecta > Diptera > Syrphidae > Brachypalpus > Brachypalpus laphriformis. The sequence continues at coordinate 324,259,760 of OX246753.1, forward strand.
GATTTCAACGCAAAACACACCTTTTGGGGTTCCAGATCCAATTCACGGAAAGGCAGACTTCTGTACGAAGCCGGTATGCAATTCGGGGTTGATTTCTTTTCGACGGGGAAACCGACGCATTGGCCCTCTGATACAGCAAAAACACCGGACCTAATAGACTTCTTCGTAGCAAAAGGAGTATCTTCAAATTTTGCGAAAGTAGAGGAAAGCTTTGATCTCTCCTCAGATCACTCGCCGGTAATCTTGACAATAAGTGACCGACTAATGACAGTAGAAGGTGTGCTGCCTAGATTAACTAACAAAAAAACTAACTGGCGCGACTTTAGAACTGATTGCGAAGAAAATATTGTCTTAAATGTATCGCTCAAAACACCCTTCGAAATAGAAGATGAACTCGGCAAACTTATTGAATCAATACAGAATGCCGCGTGGAAAAATACACCTTTAAGGAGGAAAGAAGTCCCATGCAATGAAGCTAATTATCCGCCGGAAATAAAAGAACTTATTCGAGAAAAGAGGAGAGCACGCAAAATATGGCAACAAACTCGCGCTCCCCAGCATAAAACCCACTAGAATTTCCTATGCAATAAGCTTAAAAAAGCGATCCAAGACCTAAAAAACCGAGAGACTTCAGCTTATCTTGAAGGTTTGACCGCCGAAAAAACCACTAATTACTCGCTCTGGAAAGCTGTCAAAAGAATTAAAAAACCCCAAATACATTCGCCACCGATAAGAAAAAACAACGACGAATGGGCAAAAGGTGACAAAGAAAAAGCGGATCTATTTGCCGAGCACTTAGAAGAGACTTTTAAGCCATTTGATGGAGAAACATTGGTAGACGATTTTACCGGTACGACTACAATATCTGACAACCTTAGAATAAAAAGTGTGTCATTTATAGAACTTTGCCAGGCAATAAAAAACCTGAAAAATAATAAAGCTCCTGGCTATGATTTAATAACCGGACAAATCCTCAAGGAATTACCAAAAAAGGCACTATTAAAATTGCTTTATTTAATAAATGCTTCTATTAGATTATTATACGTTCCAAATCAATGGAAAGTCGCAGAAGTCATAATGGTTCCGAAACCGGGGAAATCTCCAAATGACAAAAAATCGTACAGACCGATATCGCTACTACCAATAATATCGAAGGTATTTGAAAAACTCGTACTGAAACGGATTCTTCCGGTCATTGAAGAGAGACGTCTAATACCTGACCACCAATTCGGGTTCAGAATCAAGCATTCCACAATTGACCAGGTTTATAGAATAACCGACGAAATTGAAAAAGCCCTTGAGGAGAAAAAGAGTTGTTCTAGCGCTTTTCTTGACGTATCTCAAGCCTTCGACAGGGTTTGGCACGATGGATTGAATTATAAGCTAAGACGAATCCTTCCGGAGCAACTTTATAAGATCTTAGAATCATACCTTAAAAACAGACTTTTTCGTGTCAAGCACGGAACTGAATATTCTGATTTTAAAGAAATCGCCGCCGAAGTTCCGCAAGGAAGTGTCCTTGGGCCTATCTTATTCTTGCTGTACACTCGGGACATACCACAAACTGAAGGCACTATTGTAGCTACGTTCGCGGACGATACGGCTATTCTGGCAACGGAAAGTTCAATCGAGTCAGCAACCATAAAACTCCAACGAGCCTTGGATAAAATCTGTGAGTGGACAAAAACTTGGCGCATTGTTCTTAACGAGACCAAATCGACGCATGTTAACTTCACTTACAAAAAAATAATCAACCTTCCCGTTTTCATTAACTCGGTACAAATACCGCATGCAAACGGAGCTAAATATCTGGGAATGACACTAGACGCGAAACTTAAATGGAAACCTCACGTTAAAAAGAAACGTGACGAAGTCGAAAATCGACTTAGAGAAATGTATTGGCTAATTGGAAGATATTCCAAACTAAGCGTATATAACAAACTGCTTCTGTATAAGCAAGTGCTTAAACCCGTGTGGACGTACGGTATACAACTCTGGGGTTGTACCAAACCAAGCAATAGGAATCTCATACAATCATTCCAAAATAAAATTATAAGAATAATCGTAAACGCTCTCTGGTATATCAGAAACAATGATATCCACAGAGACTTAGGGATAGCTACCGTGGAGGACGAAATAAAAAACTTCGCTCGCAAGCTTCGTATTCGTCTTCATGGCCATTGCAACTGTGCCATACTCCAAACTTTGGATGTGACAAATCTTACGCGTCGACTTCAAAGAACGAAACCGTTCGAATTAGCGCAATAAGACAAAAAGCCGCATGTCATGACGGTTTCAGCAGGTGCTTTTATTGAAAATCTACCTGCCTCACGCGAATATTCTCTTCTGAAGCTTAAACTACTTGATAAGGTCTAACTTAGTCATAGTAAACAAAACGAAGGGAAGGGTGTTTTTAGTCAGTAGACATCTGACACTACTATGAGTACACGGTCTCATAGTGTCTCATGAAGATAAAACTTCCACCTACCCAATGTGGGTACAACGGTCGGTTGTGTGGATACACACGATACAATTATCGTATACAACACCGAAGCTGTCAACCCGTTGGTACAATAGTTGTATCGTGTATTTCCCACTTAGTAGTCGCAAATGTTGGGACAATTAACCCCGCCTTTTATTGTACACACAACTTCTGATATCCTGTGCTTAATTGGGAAAGATACATTGAATTATTTTAAATCACAGATCTATACGTGTATGCCCTCACTTATTTTACTTCCGCGAAGATCAAACTTAAATCACTGCACATTCTTACGCGGCCGCACCTCTCCGTTGCTTTAGTGAAGTAAAATCTTCCATGTATGTATATATGTATCTCCAGTAATCCTATGAGTTAGAGGGCGTGTTTTTTTTTATTCCTCCTGAAAACCTCTTAGAACTTTTGTACAAAGTTAAGTAACAAGAAAGAGTGGAGCAACGAATCTACGTTATACGGACTAGGCAGCAACACGATAAGGAAGTATACAGACAGTTCGAGAACTGAGGAAGGCACAGGGGCAGCCGTGTTTCGGCCAAGAAAAAAGCACTTATAACCCATGAGCAAGAGTACCAGCATCTTTCAAGCTGAAATATGTGCTATAGATAGATGTATCGAAATCAATCTCGAAAGAAGATACAGCAACTCCGATATAGCAATACTGTCAGACAGTCCAGCAGCTATCAAAGTACTTGAATCCTATGTCATTAAGTGAAAACTTGTGTGGAAATAGCTACACAAACTGAATGAGTTGGGTAGAAATAATAAAGTTACGCTTTACACGATACCCGGTCATGTCGGGATAAAAGGTAATAAAGCAGCAGACGCCTTGGGAAGATAAGGAGCTGCGGAACCCTTCATTGGACTTGAACTATTCTGCGGAATAGGGGAACATACCATAAGTCAAGAATTCAGAAAAATAGAGAAAGAAAACACGGAAAGAACCTGGAATAACACCACAGGTCTGAGACAAGCTAAGAAACGGATGTTACAACTGAAAAAATTCGAAGCCTATATCTGCGTTAGCAAGAATAACCTACGAACCCTAACAGGCCTCCTAACGGGGCACTGCAAACTCAGAGAGCACTTGCGGAAACCAGGTATAACAAATAAAGGCCTTTGTAGATTCTGTAATGAGTCAAGATAGACTCCGAAGCACCTTCTGGAATCTTTTGGGCCACTGAATGGCAAAAGATTGAATTACCTAGGCAAGAATCAAATATCAGATGAGGATATGCCTACCATGATCCACTTCTCATTCTCAGTTTCCTAAAAGAAACTGGTTTGGAGAGAAAACTCTAAGGTGAACTATTTTCGCCAAGGCAAACTCTTACTTTGCCTTTGTATGACCTTTAAACACAATTCCGAAGGAATTTTTTTGTGAGGGGAACTCTAGCAAGGGAATAATCCTCTTCAAGGTACTAGCAGGGGCACAATAGACCACTAGGTCGCAGTGCAACATAACCATCTACAATGAATAATAACCACTTAGACTTATGATATCGAACACAATATCAACGAAGCACCAAATCCCCTTTTCGGTGGATTATTATTTGAAGAGTTTGCTAACAATATAAACCATTAGAATGATATAAGGACAATTAATATAATTATGTTAGTAAACTTCCCTTGCTACGTGCAATAAAACATTAGACTTTGTAATTGTTTTCTGTTCTTAATTTAAACATTCAATTCTTCACTAACATTACAAATATACAAGTCTGGGAATTCGAAATTTAATTTTCTTGGTACAGTTTGAGATATACTACTCGTAATATAGGGGTCTGCAATAAAATGTCAACTACTTTTAGGTGCACGTTTTAAAAGTGCTACCAAATCATTTACTTTGAATGCCAGTTTTCAAATTAGAATCAACAAATTCATTTTCGTATTTATGTACTTTCATTTTTCAACGGCTTATGAACACTGTCGAATTAATTATAGGCCAGCATAATCCAGAAGGAAATATTTCTCATTAGTTGAATTAAACGTACTGTTTATACTTATTACAATAACCCCCCATTTGACCTTTACCAAACTACAATTAATTCAAAGCGTCAAAGTTCTAATAGCTCATGACAACATTTCCCTGGCAATAATAGTTCAGGATATACCAAAAGCTTTAAATATAGACAAACAGCACGAAATCTGCACAAAATTACAGTATTTATATTTCATTACAGCACACAGTAAGTCAAGCGTAACGAAAACAATTTCCTTAATTTAGCCACCATCTCATTTCATTAATCAAAAACATACTTGCTGATACGAAATTAGTTTTTTCTTCGCAAATACATTACATACTCGTATATGGATATTTCATGGCCTTCGCATAAGTTTAGTTGGAATTGAATTAGTTCAGATCGTGTGGGGTATGCGATGACATACTTGGAAAGTTGTTACACATCCTTAAATAAACATTGGACATTGGTTGGACATCACGTTATTAGTCTAAAGCGATTGTTTAACAGAAAAGTGGGGGTAAGTTTGTTCGAGCTTTCTTAACACCACAGTATAACTGAAAAGAAGTACTTCATATGGTGCAAGACCATTAGTTCATAGTCTGGTTGTGGACATATGTACATATAATACAGCTAAGGTAGTCATGAGTCCAAATAAAGTTTCTATGGACTTATGACCCACACATCCCATTTAAAGGATGAAGTTACGATCCACGAGATTGAAAAAAAAAATAACCCCTTCTTAAATATGTGGAATTATGAACCTGATGTGAGCCTTGGTAAGCGGCAAAAATGAAGTGAAACCTGAATAAATCCTCTTATTTATTCAATCCATGTAGGTTCAATTTTTTTTTATAAATTGCCCGCACTTAAGGGGTAATCAATACGCTTTAAATGTTTTTACATAGTGCGAGCGTAGGAAAGGATTGATAGAGAAAGAGAAAAATTAGTGTAGTCGTTTTAAACTCAGATGTTGTTTAAAAAAAAACTCGGAGAGGTAGCGTCCAGACAACTAGGAAAGCTTTTGCTATTTTTATCTTTGCTTCTGATCAACAGTATTTTTTTCCGCGAGGACCTGATGTGGGTGCCATGGCGCAGTGATTAGTGTGTTTGACCACTGCGCGTGTGGTTCCATGTTCGAATCCCAGAAAACGCCAAAAAGTCTTTTTTGACGATCCCACCTCTCGCGAACGTCTGATATCCGAAAGTATTGTTGTTACGAAAAAACTTCTCAAAAACAAAATAAAAATTGCCCTTCGGATACGGCACAAAACTGTAGGCCCCTTCCATTCGTGTAAAAATTATGACGCACACAACACGAGTGGTTGCGAGAAGCTAGGTGTAGGCACTTGATGAGCTGATGCGTCAAATATGTATGGTATGCCTTCGCAATAGTGCTCACACAAGCTTTCGCAATTGATAGGACTGATTTTATATATTTCATAAGAAATAAATAAATATGTGCTGACATCAGGACTTAAACCATGAACCTTTAGCGTGGCAATCGATGACGTTACCACTACACCATTGCCAGCCCAATGATTTGGCAATCCATGCCATATATAAACTTTAGCAGTTTTTTTGTGATATCAATCAGAGAAAAGAACTCCCTGCTGAAGTGTTTTGGTCTGCAGCAGGCAATATCTTGTTCACAGAAAATGTTGTTCCGCTGCTTCTAGGTCTTTAAAGCAGAGTCGGTATTTGTCTGAAAAGCTTGGCTTACCGCCTTAAACTGCTGTTTATACCTCATAGAAGTTCAATACTCACCTATACTATGTGCCAGCCCACAGAGACATTTCAGGTCCATGGGTGACGAGCTCGCCAGAAAAGGTATTAATCTAAGGATTTGAATACTGCCGAAATGGCGAACCCTGAGTATGCTCCTTGCTGCATGTAACCATCTACTTAAGCTGGACGTTATTGGCAAAATCAATCACAGATGGGAAAATGGCTCATCGTGTCATTATTTCGAGGCAGATCAGCTACCTTATTGGTGTCCTCACTAGACACTATCTGATAGGTCAGCATGGTAAAAAGTTGGGCCTCTTTTCCAACAACTTCTGCATGAGCTGTAAAGACGAAAAGGAGGAGGAAATCATCCTTCACCACATATGCGCATGTCCGGCCGTGTCCCAAAAATAAGCTGCTCTAACTAGGGGCTCCTTTCTTCGACGACCTTGGCGAACTGGCCTCCTAAGTAGTTATGAGCATCATTGGCTCTATTAGAGCTCTAGTTTGTTTAATTAGTCTCTGGGTAGCCAAATGGAAAGATCCATGACATCACAATGGACCTTTTCTGGTCTAAGTGTGTCTATATTTTTATACAGACAGCCACACTAACCTAGCCTAACCTAACCTAAGCTAAGCTTGGCTTACATTTTTGAGATAAAAGTTGAGAGAACAATGACTGGTGTGGTGGTGAGCTGATCTTGGTCTTTCTCTTAGCTTACCTAACTTCTAGATTGGACTTCCATTTATGTTTGTTGTTCTTCTAGCTCTCAGGTTACCACCAGCTTTAAGTGACTAATAGGTAGACCACAAAAAGGTTAAGGGTGGTTAGCATCACCTTCATCCGCGATCTCGATAACGTAACACTTTTGTACCCAAGATACATGGAGAGCAAGAATTCATTAAAGGCAAGGAGCTGCAGTGTTTCGAATTAGAATAATAAAAATTTAAAGCTTTTGGTCTTTGCTTGAAAATTAAGACTAAGCATCCGAAAGGACTGCTGCTTGAAGTTGAGAACACAAGTACCAGAACCGTAGTCCACATTCCATTTGAGATGTCTTTGAACCATACATACATGTAGATTGTAAGTTTCTGCAATAATGATTTTGAATGATCGGTGATTAAGAATGAGATTTACGTCTTCAAAATACATTTAAGGTTCGGCTTAAGTTAGACCATTAATTTTGCTTGTTAATAGATAAATACACTTGTGGTCACAATGCATGTATGTCTAACTCGAGTTAGGATGAAATTTAGCTGAGAATACCAGAAGATACTTACTTACTTATGTCCTCTATCCCCTTGTGGGTCCTAGGACCTCTACTACGCCTAAGCGCCATCGTGTACGGTTTCTGGCAATGTGTCTGAGATGTCTGTGCTTGACTTTACTACCTGCAGTGGTTATTGAGGTAGGGGCAAAGAAACAAAGCTAAAATTCCGCTGTCACATAATATGTTCCCGAAAAAAAAAATCTAACGAATTTTTTGAAAAATTGACTTAGGCGGCTATGCCTTATGACCACGAAAATATTTGGCACAAATAGCATATAAAGGGTGTAAAGCCAGGTTTCTCGCAACTAATCGTGTTGTATGTGTTATATTTTTCGCAAGATTAGAAATAACCTACAGTTTCTTGCAGTATCAGAAGGGTAATTTATTTATTTTTTCAACCTTAAACAAAGCAAACCTTAAAGTTGCAAAGCTCATCCTCGCATGCACGCACTAACTGTTCTAATTTTTTTTTTTTAAATATTGTAATACAGTGTCCGTATCTTATACCTTCAACAAATGTGTATACGAAACAGGTGCTAAGCCTCACGTGCAAAATGCCATGCTTTAGCTCATTCAAGTATCATAATTTTTTTGTGAAAGCATAAAAAGCACGTTTTAAGACTCTCCTCATCATAAGCATGGAAACAAGAACTTGCCATCATAATTTCATTTTAAATTAAATAAGATTACACGGTGTCACACTTTCTGCCGAGCGCCGTCAGACTTGAGTATATTGCCCTCGTATTCCCAAATCTCATGAGTACACTTAAACTGTTTGCTCGGCATAAAGTTCATCGATAGTCAGGAAGATATGAACTCGATTGCACTCTACTAAAAGAACAGATTAAAATACACAGTTTTTTATGAGAGAAATATTATTTTTACAATTCGAAGATAAGGTGGGAAAAAAAAAACCCAAAAACTATTACCATCCCTTATCTTCTTTGACACAGCAATCGTAATGTCAAAGATGGTTTATTGTAGAAATTCAAATGAAAACGTTGCGAATTTCTTTGTATATTTGTTTAAACTTAATGGAATTATGACGTAGCAATATTTCTGTTTCATCTGTGGATTTATTGTGCAATTATATTTGCACTTACTCTCAAATCTGTTAAAGCGATACCTCTCATGAAGGATAAACGTAGTCTCTATGTCAGTTGGTAACTAATTATTATTTATTAAGAATCGGGTCAGTATCCTTACCTAAATTCTATCAATGTAGTTATAGCTTTATGAACTTAAATTGCTTTTCCCCTACTTCTTCACTTATTTTTTTTTTTTTTTAGTGGCCATGCCCATGTCACTGGGCACTGGGACCAGAAAGATCTATTGTGCCGGAAGCCACCTTTTAGAACTGCAATACTTCTACTCTTCTAATAAAAGTGATAATTACGGCTGCGGTGGAGTTCCTTAGGTCTGTTTGAGATATGATCTCCTTAAGGAAAAAGCTTCTTCTGATCTTACACTGACCTGCACACTCACATAGTATGTGTTCTGCGGTTTCGTTCTCTTCTAGGCAGAGGCGGCAGATGATATCCTCCGAGATTCTCATTTTGTTAGGGTGGTAGAGTACTTGGTAATGACCGGTAAAGAAGCTCACAAGCCTTCGTAAGGCGTCCTAGCTGTATTTAAGGATATCAACTGCCTTTTTTTTGGAAGGGTTGGACAGTTGCGTTTATAACTGATTAGGGTATATTTAAAATCCGATATTCCGCAAAAGGATTCAGGTCCAGTCAACAACTCAGAGCCTTTTCTGGCTAGCAGATCTGCAGTTTCGTTGCCGTCAACGCCTACATAACTTTATTGTATCGAGCCAAGTTTTCTAAACTATTGAAGCACCTTAGAACTGATTTTGAACTGATCAAGTGGGAGGTCAGTCCTTTAAGCGCCGCTTAGTTGTCGGTGAGTATGTGGAAAGCGGCACCATTGATGCCTGAGTGCAATTTTATACCAGCACAAGTCTCGATAGCGTAAAGATCGACCTGGAACAGACAGGGACTCTTTCCTAGTAGTTTCGAAACTTTATAGTACACTAAGTACATATATTTTAAAGAGATAGTGAGGGATATATCCCGATGACGCCTGCCTCCCTCTCCACATCTGCTGTCATTTGGTGGAGGTCCATATTTCTGTGGGAGAGTAAGCATACGTCGTCAGCGTAGTCAAGATGTTTTAGTTGAGATGTAAGAGTCCATCGAATTCCTCCGTTTCCCGTTAGTCAGTATTTTGGATTGTTGTCGTTGGATTATGTTTTTGTTCGATTTCTTAGCTGTGCCCCAGATTTGAGCTCCGTAAGTCCAGATTGGTTTAATGATAGCTCTTTATAATAGGATTTTGTTGTTTATGGATAATGGTGAGTCTCGTTTAAGCAGCCAGTGTAATTGTCTGAATTTGTTCTTCATTTGGTTCCGCTTCTGTTGTATGTGGTGCTTCCAGTTTAGCTTGCTGTCTAAATAGATTCCTAGATATTTGGCTACCGTGTCGATACAGATGTCTATGTTGTTGATTTTCAGTGGTTGGGGTGTAAATTTCGTTTTTGTAGTAAATATAACCTGGACCGTTTTGTCTTCATTTACTTTTATGCGCCAGTCGTCAAACCATTTAGAAGTGTCGTCTAGAATTGTTTGTAATTTCGTTGTCGCTGTTTGTAAGCATTTGTGGGAGTAAAGCAGTATGGTGTCATCAGCAAAAGTGACAATCATCGATGTTGTCTGTGTTGGAAGAGGAATGCATCTGGTATAGAGGTTGTACAGTAATGGTCCTAATAAACTGCCTTGAGGAACCCCAGCTCGTGTTGTAGGTATATAGTTTTGAGTGATCGTCTTCATAATTGACATAGAAATGTCGATCAGTTAACTAGCTTTTAATCATCAGATAGAAGTCCTTTGGTAGAAGATTTTCTAGTTTTAGCAGTAGGTCAGCGTGCCATACGGGGTAGAAGGCTTTAGCGACGTCAAGGAATACTCCTACGCAGAATCTTTTCTCCTCCAAGTCGGTTGGAATTTTGTAAGTCACTCTGAATTTGTTGGATTGTCGAATGTTGTGTTCGAAATCCAAACTCGTAGTTAGGTATTGCATTTAGGCTGTTCAATATGAGTGTCATACGGTCGCTCAGTAGTCTTGCAAAGATTTTCAATAGGACGGGAAGTAAGCTGATTGGTCTGTATGAGGTTGTTATGGTTCAATCTTTCCAGGTTTTGGTATTGCTATTATTTTCGCAACTTTCCATACTTTTGGAAAATGCTTCAGTCTAATCATTGCATTGTATATGTTTCGAATGAGTTGGAATGTTTTTATAGGTAGTTTGTTGAGTATTTCTCCTGTTATAAGATCATATCCTGGGGCTTTTCTCTTGTCTACTTTGTACAATATCTTATGCATCGTTTTATTTCACTTAATGTTACATTATTGATTTTTGGGTTGTTAGTCCTGTGGGTTTGTAGCTGTGGAATGTTAGTGTTGCTATCGTCATTGGAGAAAGTTTTCCAGAGTATTTGCTTTCTCATGATTTTCTCTAGCCCAGTTTCCATCCGTTTTCCTCAGAGATGGATAGTGAATTACCAAAGTAAAATATTTTCAAAAGTGTAAATGTTAGACTTTGTATGCAGTCTTAAAGGCCTTTAATCAGCTATTCTTTTTTGAATGGTGCACATATTTCCGAAGATATGGAATAATTCTTCGTAAGAGTCGTTGGCAAAGCACCCTACGCACAATGCACTTTTTCGCACTCTGCCGGGGTGTTATGACCCTATCGTTTTGCCAATTACACAAAAAAATATGTCTTTCATCAGAGATTTACCATGCAAAGCTCAGATTGGATACCATAATTTTTTTTAAAGAGATTTTACAAGTTTGAGGTCCTTTAGCTCCTAACCATCCGGGTTAGGTTCTTGTTTTCTTCTTGTTTTTTTTTTTTTTTTTTCGCTTCCTTTTTTTCTAAATCCGACGTGACATCTATTATTTATAATCTTGATAACCATAAACACCTTCTTATGGAATACAAAGCACTAATTTATAAAAGAAGACATCGCCTAGGTGCCTATCTTTTATCAGAGATGGATCCGCTTCAGATACTCCGTTTCATCAAAGCAGCTGGACTAGATGAAGTGCTCTAAATCGACCATAGAATCTGCTAGAGCCTTAGCTTGGAGACCTACTGACGGTCGCAGTGCACATGCACCTCACAACCCATACATATACACTATAAAGAGGTGGGCACCACCCTAATTAGAGGTGGGCAAGAGATCTTTTGAAATTTAATTTTGCAATTTGCCATTTAATCGTGGTTGCTAATTAAATTAGGGAGAAGAAGGTTTTGGGCAATGATATTCAAGTTTGGGTTTGGATCTGCCTACATATACTTGGAAAGGACTTGTAGACATCAACCTATGGTATTAATAAGACGGCACTATTTGGAAAATATCGGTCGTAACATTGAAATCTTTAAAGTGAAATCTCTGTTTGGCCTGAAGCCATAATATATAAAATGATAAGTTTAAACATTCATTCGTACATCTGTAAAGTAGTCCAAAGTTTCTTGTCCAGTCATCATTTCAAATTCCATATTAATAGTACTGTTTCCGACGGGTTTTCGATCAGGTGTTCCACAAGGCTCAGTTCTTGCCCCTCAACTCTTGCCCCAATATAACATTTATACATCTGATATTCCAGGGTTACCCCACTGTGATATAGCCATTTTTGCAGATTATATCGCAATATTTTCATCTCATGAACTCGCTCTCAATATTGAGAGGAATCTTCAAAATGGAATGGGAATATTAATAAAATACTATCACAAATGGAAAATCAAGGTGAACGAAGTGAAAACACAAGCAACTTTTTTCACCTAAAAAAGAAAATCTAGCTGTCTTACCAGCAGCCAGCTTCAGCTAAATGGAAGTAATATAAATTGGTAGCCCTCTGTTCGATATCTGAGTATTTATCTAGATACCAAGCTGACATTTAAGGACCATATCGTCAAAACCTTAAAGAAAATCGGAATAGCAATAAAGATCTTGTACCCCTTCATTAATAGAAAATCACTTCTTCCCACTGACAGCAATATTATTGGACAAAGTAATTTTTCAGGCAATTCTGCCATATGTGCCAGATTGCAAGTGTCACAAAACAAGCTTTTGAAAATGATGCTAGACTTACCTTTGCACCACGCAACTCTTGATATTCGCCAAAGAGCGAATGCTGAATTGCCAATAGAATCCTTAAACTCAATAACACGTTTAAAACAAGATGCAGTTTGCCGCTTGTGAATGCATTGAATACTTAAGATTGTTAAAATGTAAAAAATACAAATGCACTTACTCCTTTATACCTATTTATTTATGTACTTTATGTTTAATTCTTTACAATTATTGTTACTTATTTATTGATTTATCTGTGTACATATATGTATCTTCCTTTTTCGAATTTTTTTTTTTTTTTTTTTAAGTAATTATTTGTTTATTATTTATTTATATTATTTATTTATATATATTTATTTATATATATTTATTTATTTATTTATATTATTTATTTATATATTTATTTATTTATTAATTTATTTACTTTCATTCATTTCTCGTTAGGCAAATATGCGTCTGTTTTCCAAGCGGAAACTTATGCAATCCTAATGGCCATGAACTATGCTGTGAAGAACAGGTGGAAGGGACGTAGCATTTATGTCTGTAGTGACAGTAAGGCTGCGCTTAAGGCCTTGCTTAACCATATAACCACTTCCAAAATAGTTCGTGAAACCAAAAACTCTTTGAACTCGGTCGCAAGGCTGAATTCTCTGTCTCTTATCTGGGGCCCAGGTCACACTGGGATCTTGGGGAACGAGATCTCCGATCTCGTTCCATCCGGTCGATAATTTTCTCTTCTAACTTCTTAATTATTGGATCGGTTCCCGTGACATTTTTAATTTTTCACACCTGTAAGGTAAAAGTGGAACACTAATATCTCTCTGTCTGTATGCCTGTCTCTCAGTAAGTCACACCCTTGTAACAATTGAATGATTCGACCTGAATAGCTAAAATTTTCAGCAGCATTATTTTGTAAGCACCAATGATACGTACATATACTTTCAATGGCCCGATTTTCCTTCATGGCGGTGAAGGAGTAAGATACGCCCTTCTTCTCAATCCTCTAATATCGAGTCAAAATCAGCAGGAGAAATTCCCAGACGTGCAAGAAGAGATGTCGGTTTTGATCAACTAATCTATTTCTATGCCTATCAAGCGATTGCTTTCCTGATGGCATTTCAAACAGGACACGTCTTGGAAGGTGGTTTAATAAAGACAGCCGTACTATGGGTATATGTTCAAACCATCGTAGTATAGTTTCATCCGAAGAAATAACTGCTCAATATTGAGGGCATCGCCTTCTAGCTTACTCAATACCTACGAGTTATTCCAGTAGCACCATTTCAGCGGTTTGTATCCGCGATTTTATTTCTGCGGGCACTACTCTGATTTCATGACCAGAGATGAGAGCTAGAACATAAGTGTAGTTTAAGACCGATAACTTAGTGTGGACACTAAACATAGAGCGCGACCGGCTCAGCTGGTATTGCCACGTTCAAAGAAGTGATCATTTGAACCCTGTTAAAAAGGCAATATCAATGCACGTTCCAAAGACAACGCGATGTAGGAAAGGCAGGCCTATAAACGCCTGGATCACACAAATGCGACGACATCGGCATTTCATTGGCCTCAGTAACCGAGTGATCCAAGATATTTTCTAAGGTCAAATAGGCGAACCCCTCAGACGGATCAATAGAAATGCGGTGAAGTAGGAGGGTTGTGATCCCTTATTTTTGGATCATAATCTCGCTGATAAAAGGAAGAACAAGAAGAACTTAGTGTGGACACTGACACTAACCTAACCTAACGTGTCGAGTGCACTGAACGGGTGTTCTGGAAACGACATCACTTCCAACTTCCTGATCAAAATCTTCTTCTCTTTCCTTTTTTGGCGATTTGAATTCAAGGGGTCATAAACATCACCTTCACTGCATTTTTACTAAACCACCTGTGGAGTTTGCCGGTTTGACCTCAGGTAATATCGGCAGGCCTCCCGATTTTGGATCACTTCGTTACAGAGGCAAACTAAATGCTGGTGTTGTTGCATTTATGTAATCGAGGAGCTTTTTTGATGGATTTTAAACGACCTTCGACGTCCATGATCATATGTATAAAGGTTTCTGGAACCCCTCGTTGTCTTAACCCTTACCGGCACTCATATCAGATCTCGTAGTCGTATGTAGAATGCTCTTTCAAAGTGTAATAAGCAAATCCTTTAGGGAATCACACTGTTTTCCTGTTATGACTCTTGTAATCCTTTACTTTGGATTGCATCTGTGGTTGATTTACTCGCAACGAACCCACACTGATCATCACATAACTGTATTATTTTTCGCAAGCTGTGTGACATCAACTTGATCGATCGGTAATTATCACAGTTTTGCCTATCATCCTTCTGAGCTGATCAATCCAAAAAAAAGAAACCCTCACTAGTTTCCGCCAGTTATATATGTACATATATATTTTCTCCTTAACTAACTCTTGTCATTATTCTTTCGTCGTAAAAAAAAAAAAATAAAGATTTACTTTTCTCAAATACTTAACACAATTCATAGCCTCTTTACCTGGAAACACTTGAAGTTACACCCTTTTTTGCCTAATTATACCACTGAGTCCGTCCAGTTAGAGACTATCCGCATAGGGACGACTTCTCACATCATTTCATGTTCAACCCGTGAGTTGTCCGATTCACCGATTCATTAAAAATCGTTTCAAGCCCGTTTAATAAGTACATATTTACAGTAGATTTAAATCTTTCATATCTGGGGCAATTTTTTTTTTCTCGAAATACCTCTTTTGTTCAAATGTCATATGTATGTAACTCTCCTGAAATTAGTACTAGCGGATTGCATAGCAGATTTTTCGAATCAAGATTTTATACAATAGTATAACGATATTTTACGTATTGACCACTTTTTAGAAAATTCCTCTTTCTTGACTACCTATTAGGCGATTTTGTTCAAGTACACTATTTCAACAACATTTGAAATATTCAAGATTATGGTATACCAAATTTTGAACAGAAATATTTGTTCTGAGAACAATTGTATTCTACCACTTATATTAAAGTACGTTTTGACTAAGAAGGATATGTTTTCCAGTTACAGTGAAGTAAATAGAGAGAAACTTAGATTACAATTGAATGAAGGTATACCTGCAACCTTTCCAAGAAAATGTAAAACGCTGCATGAATTTCACGCGTGTCTAATAGCAAAATTAAAAAGAAAAAAATTGAACTATCCAGAATCTTCTATTGCATATACGGAATCTACTCCAAATACTTTCTTTTACAGTTAAATTAACAAAATTACCTAATTGGTTTATATTCCACAATATTTACCCAAGATATCCCATTTAATTGTGTTTAAGAGATTTTTTGTCTTAGGTATAATGGGTTACCACATATTGCGGTACTAACAGCCCCTACCACCATAAAACATCATAAATCAGATAATGATGCCTAATTGTGAAGAATCACCAATATAATTCTTTTTTTTTGCAAAGCCTTGACTTAGTATAAATGCTCTCGGTAAAAAGCTACCAAACCACTTGACTTCAAAATTCGTTTCGAAGTAGACCTACCAGGAACATCTTGAGTTAGAATTTGAACATTTTTGAAACAAAATGGGCAGAAAGAGCAAGAAGGAGGTTAGAGATCCATAAAGTCCATAAGATATTTATAACACTAACGCACGCTCTTTTCACAGTTGAGCTCATCGGATTCTGATTCCGATTCCGATGTCGAAGTCAAACCAAAGAAGACCAAGAATGTCAAGAAGATCAAACGTCAGGACAATAGAATCTCGTGGGGATGGGTTTTGCCATTCGCTTTACTCTGGTTAGCACTTTTCTACGGAGTGGTTGTGAGATATGCTAGCAAGTTACCCACACCACTTACCAACGTGACGGAAGCACAGAACCCGGGGCGTTTCATTGCTGGCAGAGCATGGGACATATTGACGAACTATGAAGCTATTGGACCGAAAGTTGTAGGAAGTAATGCCAATGAAAATCTCACAGTGAACTTTCTCTTAAATGAGATCACAAAGATCAATAACGTTTTGAACACAAAATATTTCACGTTGGAAGTGAGCCAACAACAGGCATCGGGAGCCTTCATTTGGTGGGAAATGACAAACATGTACCAAGGATTGCAGAATGTCGCCGTGAAACTTAGCAACAAGACATCGATTAGTTCCTCATATCTGTTGATCAATACTCACTTTGACAGCAAACCAGGAAGCCCAGGTAGGGGAATGAGGTTTTTGTTCTCTATTGGTACTTGAGAGGTAATTGATTTGGCTGTAGGTTCTGGTGACCCGGGAGCAATGGTTGTTGTAATGCTGGAAGTACTTAGAGTGTTGGCGACCGGCAATGGTACCTTAATTCATCCCATCATTTTCCTGTTTAATGGCGCCGAAGAGAATCCACTACAAGGCTCGCATGCTTTCATTACCCAACACAAGTGGGCCAAGAATTGCAAGTAAGTGATGCAAATGATCAATCATATCAGGGTGGATGTGATTTACTTCTACCAGATGGAAGATTCAATAATAGGGTCATTCCTTCAGATAAATCCCTTTACATTAAGCATTCCACTTGAACATGCAAATCAATCTTTAAACATTCTATCCACAGAGCTCTCATTAACTTGGACTCGGCCGGTAGTGGTAATCGTGACATAGTCTTCCAATCCGGACCAAGTAATCCCTGGATTATGAAATACTACAAGCTAGCCGCTGTCCATCCTTACGCCACAACCGTAGCTGAAGAGTTGTTCCAATTGAACATTATCCCATCCGATACGGACTTCCGAGTTTTTCAGCAATTTGGACCAGTTCCTGGCTTGGATATGGCTCAAACTTACAATGGTTACGTATACCACACCAAATATGATAAGTTGAGCGTTTTTACAAGTGGAACTGTACAAAACACTGGTGACAACATCCTCTCATTAGCTAAAGCATTCTCTAATGCCCCAGAACTCGAAGATCCTTCTGTAAGTCTAAACATACGACTATACCTTTCTTAAGAGCCAAGAGCCTTTGTTTTGATGAAATCTCTTTTGTAGAAATATGCCGCTGGAGCCACAGTCTTCTATGATCTCCTTGGTCAGTACTTAGTGATCTATACCAGTGCTCAGGGTATACAGCTCAACTATGGAGTATCAATCGCGGCTGCCATTGTGGTCTTCTTTTCCATTTCCTTCATAAGTGGCAATACCAGTCTCACATTCGTTGGTGTCTTGGGAAGATTAATTTTGTCTTTTATCGTTCAACTGATTGGATTGGTGTTGGGCGCTGGACTTACAGTTGGATTGGGCATTTATCTTGACATCTTAGGGGTATCAATGTCATGGTTCACCTTCAAGTGGATGGTTCTCGGATTGTACTTCGCTCCATTCATCTTTGGATTAGGATTACCAACGGTTATTCTCATTGCAGCCACCAGAAAAGTAAGTTAGAAAAAAATGCTCCAAAATTGCGTGTGTAACTCCTATCGTTCTAGGACAAGCTCAGCCTCCCGCTCAGGACACAATTGATTCTGAACTCTCAACTGATTGTGGTGGCTCTTGCATCGGCCGGTATCACATATTATGGTCTCAAGTCGGCTTATTTATTCATGTTGGCTACACTGATCTACACTCTTTCCCTGATAATCAACATACTAACTACATTGTATAGAAGAGGTAAGCTTTTAGGTCCACTTTCTACCTACACTTATGATCAAAACTACTCCTGTAGGACTCGCATGGTTCTACGTTGTGATTCTGCTACAGATTCCAGCCTTCAGCTATTTCACCTACGTTGGATACATCTTCTTCAGTACCCTGATTCCGATGATGGGACGTTTCGGACCGACAACTAATCCCGACCTATACATTTCTGGACTTGCAGCTCTAATTGGAATACTTGCTCTTGGCTTCATTGTGCCACTGATAAACCTCTTCCGAAAACCACAGATTCCTATCATTGGAGCTCTGCTCATTGCTGTGGCATTTGTTGGTGTTGCTCTAAGTCCATATGGATTCCCATTCCGTCCAGCTACCAATGTGGAGAGATTTGATTTTGTGGTAAGTCTACCTTTTATCATCGAGAAAAATCTTCTATAAGCTGATCGCCCACAGCATACTCGTCGAGTTTTCCATGAAGCTAACTTAACCGTGAGCTTGAATGAGTCCGGTTACTACTTCTACCCCAATGATAGAAAGGGTTTCACTGCCGTATCAAGTATGTCTATCTAAATTCCTCAACAAACCCGTATTAAAATCTGTTCCTCTAGGTGTCTTCAACATTAGCAAAGTCGTTTCAGTGGCTCCACAATGCGCTGAGTACATGTTCTGTGGTCTTCCAGTGTTTAATCATCGTTGGAACCGAGCTAAGTATGTATCATCATATTCCTCTAAAAATAAACCCCTTACTAACATCTATTTCTAGGCTCCTAGGCCAGTGGCTCCCATCTGGTCCAGCTTCTCCCCCAGGAATTCCCAAACTAACACTTGTCAGCAAAACACCAAATCAAAGCTTCCTGACCATTCGATTTGACTTTACGCTAGACGGACCAGACCATATGGGCATATTTATAGGGCCACTGGCAGGTTCGAATGTCACAGATTGGAGTTTCATCGATGACATGATCGAGAACAACTGGGCTCCGCCATACTTTATTTATTTCTCAAAAGCAAACGATCAGTCGACATTGAAGTTCTACGTAACTTTCCAAAAAACGGCGGACTCGTTCAAGTTACCAACATTTGAAATCGGAATTGGCGGTCATTATATTAATTATCCTAATGAAAATAGCGCTGAAAATATAGCTTTCCTTCAAAGCTTCCCGCCGTACACATTCTCGGCAGAATGGCCTGCGTCGTATGAACGATGGGTTTATTAATATTTTTTGTGGAACGCGTTCATTTTGAATTAATAAAAAGTTCCTTCTTTTGCATATTTTAATAACATTTTGTTTTTACTCAAACGCTGAATTCGGTCTGAAAATTGTCCAGAGCTCTAGCTCCCATATACTCTCGAGTTTCTAGGAAATCAAGCAACAGAAAAAAATGGAAAGGAATGAGAATGTTCGCTTCTAGATTCGGCGTTGTTTGGCAGAGAAGACAGTCGAAACACACCCTCATGATCCATAGGCTTCATATCTTCATTGGTGGACATTATCCGCTAACATCACAAATACTCTTTGCAGCAAAAGCATACTGTCAAAGCCTTTAGCAGTTTAGCTAAGCATATGTAAAGGGTTTTTCTTGGCTGAGAAAGAACTAACGATAAGGGTCACTACCAAACAGAGTTGTCATTCTGTCCATACATTTTGGCATTTATGTTTCTTATAGTCCGACGAATCATCATTAATAGACTTGCGCTTAAACAACGCTACCAAATTACCCAAATTTGCTTTGAAAACCGACGTGTCGTGTCGTTTCGCGAAACTTATAGACGGCTGTGTGATTTTAAGTATTTTTTTTATAATTTGCTAATTTGCGCGCACTTAAACACTCTTAAGATGTTTAACATAGTGAGGGCGTTGAAAAGGATAGACAGAGAGGCTAAACATTGGTGTATTGGTTTGAAACTCAGACATTAGATTTCAGAAAAACTCTATGGGTGGTGTCCCATAGATTTGTTTTGTTATCTTGTCTTTGCTTCTAATTTACAGAATTTCTTTCTCGACCACTTAGTCATGTCAATTATCCTATCCACTTTGGAAAGCTGTAAAAGGCACCAAAAAGCCCAAAGTCCCCGCGGCGCCAATCAAATTAAATCAAAATGAATAGGCGAGGGAAAATAAAGAAAAAGCGGACGTCTTTGCGGCCCACCTGGAAGAAACATTTAAACCGTACGATGGTCAAGTGGTTTACGACAGCCGCAATAGGCTGGATTTACCATCTGACGATTTGATGCTCACAAGTGCAACGCTAAGGGAACTCAAACATGAGATCGAGAATCTAAAACCTAAGAAATCTCCTAGTTATGACTTGATTACCGGAGAAATTCTCAAAGTTTTACCTAGAAAAGCATTAATTAAACTTCTGCATATTGTAAATGCTGCACTCAGATTAAAATACGTGCCGAGCCAATAGAAAGTTGCGGAAGTCATAATGGTTTTAAAACCAGGAAAACCGCCAAATGAAGTAAAATCATATAGACCAATTTCGCTTATTCCAATCATATCGAAAATTTTCGAGGGGATATTATATAGGCGTCTCCAATCGGTTATAGAAGAAAATAATCTTATCCCTGATCACCAGTTTATGTTCAGAAGCAAGCATACGACGATTGACCAGGTGCATAGAATTACTGACGTAATCGAAAAAGCACTTGAAGCAAAAAAGATTTGCTCAAGCGTATTTCTTGACGTCTCGCAAACCTTTGATAAGGTGTGGCATAATGGCTTGAAATTCAAACTACGACAAGTTCTCCCTGTATGCTTACACGATATTCTAGAATCATATCTCCGGAATAGAATCTTTCGTGTTAGACATGGAGTCGAATACTCCGAGCTCAAAGAAATTTCTGCCGTCGTACCGCAAGGAAGCGTTCTTGGACCGCTTCTCTATTTGCTATATACTCGTGATATACCGAACGAAGATGGCACGATCCTTGCTACGTTTGCCGATGACACCGCTATCGTAGCAGTAGGTAAAACAATCGAAGAAACGACAGCAAAACGCACTGAATAATGTAAATGAATAGACGAGGGACTGGCGGATCACCCTCAACGAATCTAAATCTGTTCACGTGAATTTCACGTACAAGAAAACTAATAACTTGCCAATGTTCCTAAACTCGGCCCGAATACCTTTTGCAAACGAGGCCAAATACCTGGGAATGACACTCGACGCAAGGCTAAAATGGAATTCGCACGTAAAAGAGAAACGTAAAGAAATCAAATATAGAGAAATGTACTGGTTACTCGGAAAACATTCCCAGCTCAGTACTGAGAACAAACTGCTTTTATACAAGCAAGTGCTAAAGCCGGTGTGGACCTACGGTATACAACTTTGGGGTTGTACCAAGAAAACAAATGCAAATATTTTACAAGCTCTTCAAAATAAAGTGCTAAGAGAAATTGTCCAAGCACCGTGGTATAGTGAAACGACGATATCCACAGGGATCTCGGAATTCCGACAATCGAAGCTGAAACTAGAAGCTTCGCAAGAAAGCATAGAAACCGATTAATCGGACATGTCAACAATACAGTCCTACAAATTTTGGATGAGAGCAATTTATTGCGCCGACTACAAAGGGCGAAACCTTTCGACTTGGCGAGATAATGATTAACAGCGTCTAGATTGCGGAATATGCAGGATCTTTCAGTGGAAAATAACCTGCCAAACGTTTTTATTTCGTGATAGAGAAATTGCTTGATAAGTTTATACCTAGTTGCGATATCTAACAAATTTATATCGAAGGGTGGTGTTTTTTTAGTTAGTAAGAATCTGACACTACTATGAGCAAGCGCTTGCTATTCTCATAGTGTCTATGGAAGATTTTTCACCTACCCTCGGAAAAAGAAAAAAAAAAAGTCAATTATCCAGCAAATCGAACAATTTCAGTTCCATGTGATCAACCTTCTGCTAGTATTATGCCTTCGCAATAGTATTGACATAAACTTTAGCAATTGACTGAACGGGCTCTTTATACATTTCATGACAAATAAATATGTAAATGCTTGCTGACATCAGGATTTGAACCATGAACCATTAGCGTGATAATCGATGACATTACCACTACACCATCGGCACCCGCATTAAGTATATTATCGTACATCTGAGCAATCCGAACTGTAGATGGATTTTATACTACATACTCTCTAAATGGTGATGCAATAAATCCGACTAGTCAAATGAAAGTGCGTACTGCGGAGAATATCACCGCTGTAAACGAAATTATGCAAGAAGATCCAAATTATTCATTCATCGTCGGTCACAGCAATTAGAACTCCTCTTCTTCTTCTTCTTTCTATTTCGGCGCTATTATGATCTGAAATCAAGGGATCATAGCTCTTCCACTTCACTGCATTTCTACTGATCCGCCTGTGGGATTCGGAAAATATTGGCAGTCCTCCCAATTTTGGATCACTTCGTTACTGAGAAATCACCAAATGCTGGTATCGTTGGATTTGTGTGATCCAGGAGTTTATAGGCCAGAATTATCGCATATAGAACAAAACCAATCTAGAAAACACCCTACAGACACCAAGGCTACGAAGAAAATGCACCGTTTGATGCAGTTTCCAAACTGGTGGTATAATCAGACCTTATTTCTTCAAAAATTAGGATTCGGCCGCAATAAGCGCGAATTAGATGTGGTTTCAGGAGGATAACGCTACCTACCATAAGACGATTGAAACCATCGACCATCGCTAAGTTTATTTCGAGAAATGCGCTTGTCAATTTGCCTTCAAGATCAAGCGATTTGACCCCTCTCAATTATTTCCTGTGGGAATTCGTGAAGTCATTGGTTTATTCTGATAAAACAGTAAAACTTGATGCCTTGGAAGCCAACATTGTTCGAGTTATTCGTAACATGCAGCCACCATTGCGCAGAAAAGAGATCCAAAATTGGATGGACAAAAGAACATAAAAAACACCGCGATCGTCATATGCCGAAAATCATTTTCAAATATTTATACAGTGAATTAATCTTTCAAATAGAAAAACATTCTTGATTTCAAGTTAATCTTTTGTGTATTTTTTTTTTAATTTTAAGTTCTATTAGGCTATAAAAATCAGCCTTTAGTTAGAAAAAATGTAAAAATAATATCCCATGAATGCTTAAATAGAGCGACCAAGATTGTACAATCTTAAACTAAAACATATGATTACTTTCTTGTGTATGAAGAGAGGACGTGCCAGGTTTTGATTGCTGGCGCCGTGGTGCAAGTGGTTAGTGTGTCGGACCACTGCGCGTAAGGTTCCAAGTTCCAATCCCAGAAAAACCAAAATGTTTTTTCACGGTCACCTCTCGCGAACGTCTGAAAAATATCATACGAGTACTCGTATTCAGTCACACAACACGAGTGGTTGCGAGAAGCTACGCCCAGGCACTAAAAGAGATGTTGCGCCAAATATGTATGTATATATGTAGGTTTGATGGTGCTCTGTCACACAATTTGGAACGTTTAGTCAGCATGAAAGTAAGTCACCGAAACTAAAATCTTCGTCGCCAAAAATCGTCAAATTTTCGTATCTTCTTCATATAACACAAATTATTTTTGGAAGCGAAAAAAACATTTAACAGACTAGTCCTCCATCGTCAGAGAAAGCAAACCAGCTTAACAATAAGTAACGTTAACCACGACTGCATATTAGTAATATGGATTGATTGAGTCAACCAACTCTAATACTTGTATGCACCTAGGTACTAACGGTTCGATTGATTCTTTCACCCTACCTATCCAGACCGATTATCATATTACCCATAGTTCAACTGCACAATAGTGCAAAGGTTTGATTGAATCAGTCACTTCATTTACACTTATGGACTCCCACTACCTGCACGGTCCACCTAGGTATGAAGGGTTTGATTGAAACAGTTACCCTACCTAGTCAACACCTATGCATAGCCGTACTTAGAGTTATAATTATAATTTATTTAAGTTATAATTTATTTATATATATTTTTTAATTTATTTATTTATTTATACTATTTATTTACTTATTATTATTATTTATTATCTATTTATTTATTTATTTATTTATATTATTTATTTATTTATTTATTTATTTATTTATTTATTTATTCTTTTATTTACTTATTTATTTACTCTTGTTTGAGTACTTATTTGTTTCTTGTTTTTTGTTTATTATTTATTTAAATATATATTTATTTAATTATTCTTGTTTAAGTGTTTGCTTATGGCTTATTTGTTTATTTTTATTTTGATTTACAATATTTAACTAATTTTACTTACTTTATTAATTTTTATTTTTTTTTCTCTATTGAAAGTTTTTTTTTCTTATTTTCCTTCAAGCTTGCCACGTTTTCCTATATACGCTCTTAATAAATATAAATAATGTTTCAGTTGAAAGATAATATCCCAATTATCAAATCTCTGTAAAATGTGCAATAACACAAATTCTATAACTAAATTTATATACGAAATAAAAATCTATCTATCTATCTATCTAGTAGTAGTAGCAGTAGTAGTAATGTGATTTTATTAATACTTCATTTTACTAGATTTACAATTTCACAAATTATAGCATTGGCTTTTGCCGTCAGCCAGAGAAAGAAAGAGTTTACTATCAGTTAAATACATAAGTACTCGTAGTAATAAAATAAAAAAATTCAAAAAAAATTTCAATCGAATTTAAAATGCTTAATTAATAATTTGTTGACGATATCGCAGAGCGGACTTTACATAGCTATACAGAACTGCCCAGTCCTAGCCATTTAGTGCGTCTATGGTTTCGCTTGTAGATAGAGTGAATTTACCCCAATGAACTCGCCTTATCTCACCCAAAATGGGACAGATCCCAACAAAGTGCTGTACATTTTGTTTCTCCCTGAGATTGCATAAACTACACTCTGTGTTTCGCTCAGGGCCATGTGGGAGATGCAAAAGCTCTCCCCTGACTTTGAAAATCCAAGAGATAGTATCTAGAGTGTAACGGTCGTTGAAGTAGTTTTTTATTCCGAGGTCATGTTGGAGTATACGATACATGTTTCTAGACTCACTTTGCTGTGCTCTGTCTGTAAACTTTTGGAAGCTAGTCTTTTCGATTTCGCCCAGAATAGTTTGAAAATAACTTTTCCGAGAATCCGCGCCTCCTTCCTCCAGCCTGGACAGTACGTTATGTTGAAAAGCCAGCCTTGACCATTCCTCGAAGAACTGTAGTTTTCGCTGAAGAAGGTGCTTTGTAATCATATGGGGAAGTCGGTGACTTGGGAGTGACGTTAAGATTCCACAAACAACAATACCGCTGCAATCTGTGTATCATCATTTGCAACATGTGTGGGGTCTCCGCCAGTATAACGATGTCATCCGCATACAGGAGCATTTTGATGATCAGCCCGACGAACATGATCCCACCTGGTAAGTATGTTGTAAGGTCATCTAAAAAGAGCGAGAAAAGTAGAGGACTTAGTAGGCAGCCTTGCTTTACTCCCATTTTCGTCTGAAACCACGCGGATCCTTCATTTCCATCCCAGACTGAGGTCTTGTTTTCATCATAAAGGCTTTGGATTACTTTGAGCATCGTTGTTGACATTCCCAGGTTGCTCAGCTTCTATCTATCTATATTTCGGCATTCCTTCTGGATAATATTCTTTAGTTCATTTAACGAAAATGAACTTAATCCAGTGAGTTTCGGCAAGTTCTATGGATTCCTTTGATGCCCCAAAATGAAAAATAATATCACACGTTTGGAGATGAATCGCACAATTTGGCAAAACTGATGGTAGGTGCGCCGGGCCTCTGAGCTGTAAGCTCGAGGTATGAGTCTCAGAAAACACCAAAACCATAACACGATCCCATCTGTCCACTCTTAAGAACATCTGACAAGCATCCGAGATTATATAGGTACAATAAACCGCACTCGCGCACTCAAAGGGTTATGAATACCTTTAACATGTTAACACACAGTGCGGGCGTTGGAAAGGATATATAGAGAGAGAGAGGAAGATTTTTTTTTGTGTAGTGGTTCTTGAAGCTCAGTTGTTTATGCTTCAGAGATTCATTGAAATGTTGAAGCTCATGAGATAAAGGGCTAAAATATTCAGAATAGATACATATTTTCTTGGGGCCCACAAAAATGTAAAAAAAAAAACAATTAACAACTTTTTGGGGGCTTCATGTGCTGTGGGTAAAAATAAATACCAATTTCCCTCCAAAACATCCACCCATACTTACACAAGGACATCGACTTAGCCAGAAGAGTTCACATACAGCGACTAAGACGGCTGGGTCATGTAGAGCGGATGGAGCCCAACGTTCTCGCCAAGAAAGTCTTCGAATCCACCTGGGATGGACGGCGCAAAAGAGGACGACCTCGTGGTAGGTGGCGCAAACAAGTGCAGGGGGACCTCAACCAACTTGGCGTGCACAACTGGAGGCAGCTGACTCGGAACCGAGCTGGCTGGACAAGTTTGTTGGTTGAGGCCCACGTCCAGCCCGAAATGTAGCCCCACCTATGTAAAGTAAGTAAGTAAAAAGCGATCATCTGAACTAAAGGTGCGACCAAAACCAATTTCTAAAGCGTAGTCATACCCAGACGCTGCCATACAACCGAACACTAGTTTCCACCACCAGTATTGACATAGGAGCGCTAAATATTCAACATTGAGTCAAACGTACAAACAACAATATTATCAAAAACCATCCTTAATGGTCATAAAAGTAGTAATAGGCATAATAGAACACTTTCTCTCTGTGTACAAAGAGAAGGGTGATATGTGAAACTGTGATAACTACCAATCAATCAAGCTGAAGCCACACACCATAAGGTTCGTTGAGCGGGTATTAGATGGCCGACTGCGAAATATAATATAAGTGTCTGATGATCAGTAGGGACTTGTCGCAGGTAAATAAACATAAGACGGGATCCAAAGTATAAGGATCGTAATGGAATATATTGTATTGGTTGACTTTGAAAAGACATTCGTCAGATAACCACAAAATCTGATATGGGTGGCGCTAAGACATCGAAAGGTTCCAGAAACCTGTGCACAGGTGATCATGGATACGCATGAAGGAGCAAAGACAAGACTAAGAGGCCCCGCTGGAGTAACCGAAGAGTTCCCAATCAAAGTCGGGGTACACCAGGCAAGCGTCTTAAGTCACTTACTCTTTATTGCAGACATTGACTATGGATGGGCCCACTCCTTCAACTCGATCTGTACGATACTAGAATTTATATTTTTATGAATTTGAGGGGTCTTACTTACTTATATAGGCGTCAACCACGCCTGCGCGCCATCGTGTTCGAAGTTCTGCAACGCGTTTAAGCTGCCTCCAACTCATTCCTAAAGAGCTCGATTCCTCCTCAACTGTTCTGCGCCACGTTTGCCTAGGGCGTCCCGCTATTCTGCCTGCCTGGGTGAGCGGATTCCACTGCATGGCGTATTTCGCAATGGAGTTGTCTTCGCACCGTAGGGTGTGTCCGATCCATTGCCACTTTCTTCTTCGTATAGTAATGCTTATAGGTTCTTGGCCCGTTCTCAGATAAAGTTGTTCATTGGAGATGCGGTTCGGCCAAAAAATCCTCAAGATGATTCGTAAGCATTTGTTTACGAAGACTTGCAGCTTGCGTGTGTTAATGGTGTCCACCTTCCAGGTACTGCACCCATAAAGCAGCACTGATTCTACGTTGGAGCGGAACAGTCGTAGCTTGGTTCTTAAGCTAATAACATTGCTTCTCCAGATTTTGGACAGCATTCCGAACGCAGCTTTAGCCTTCCCGATTCTGCTGCACACATCTAGTTCGGTGCCACCGCGATTAGCCGAGACGAAACTTCCTAAATATAGAAAGTTATCAACTTTCTCGACTTGCTTTCCGGCAATGTTAAGTTGAGCGCGGGTATTGGAAGTACTCAAGGCTTTGGTTTTGGCTGTGTTTATTTTTAGCCCCACTTTGTTTGCCTCAGCCTCTAGATTTTGGGCCATCGAATGAAGATCCATTATCCGATGTGAAAGTAGACAAACATCGTCAGCGTAATCTAGGTGTTTAAGGTAAGATGTCATAGTCCAACGAATTCCAGAATAAGCTTCCGTCAATGCTGCACGGAGTACATCGCTGATAACCACCAAGAACAATAGTGGGGACAGTATGCACCCTTGACGTACTCCACTTTGGACTTCAAAATCCTCCGACACCTTACCATTGTGCACGACGTGGCACTTGCCGCCCTCATATGTAGCCTTGATAATAGCTATGAGCTTTTCTGGAATGCCTCTCCTGCGCAAGGCCAACCAGATAGCATCTCGATTCAAGATGTCAAAAGCCTTCTCGAAGTCGATAAACAGTAAATGTAGCGGGACCTGCATTGCGATTGATCGGGAAACTACTGACTGCTCAAAACTTGGCTTGGGCCAGTAGCGCAACAATCAAGTTCGTGATGAAGTGCTTACTTTACCTCCTAGTGGTGGTCCCCGGGCAACTATACGTATAAACCCTTATACGTATAGGCCAAAATTGTAAGTGCGGGTTGTCTAGGGCCTTGATTCTAGGCTGGGTAACGTGGGCCAGCAACCTGCGTTACTGAAACCAGCTCGCTACTGAAACCGACACTATGCCTCGGATAAGGACTGATCACATGTTGACGACTTTTGGCTATTGTACCCGGACAAAGATAGGTTTCTGGAATGTAAAGACGCTCCTCGACTCGGGAAGAGAAGGTCCTTACAATGCCAGATTCCTCCAACTGGAAAAGGAATTCATGCGATATAAACTGGACATTTTGGGGGTAAGTGAAGTAAGATGGTTAGAAGCGGGCGAGTACCAGTCTCCAACGCGTAACACTGTACTACTCTATTCTGGAAGACCATCCGGAAGTCCGCGGGAATATGGAGTCGGACTACTGCTAACAACAACAGCACGCAAGGGCCTGATTTCCTGGCAGCCTCATGGTGATAGGATTTTGACGGCCAGATTCCGGACTAGAGTACGACGCGTCACCATCATACAGTGTTACGCCCCAACGAATAGTTCGTCTGAGGACGAAAAGGAGAGCTTCTACAATCTCTTAAGCGCCGTCTTCAACACAACACCAAATGGAGACATTGTCATAGTGATGGGGGATTTGAATGCCAAGGTAGGCAGCGACAACGAAGGGCTCAAGCATGTAATCGGGAAGCATGGACTAGGCAACCGCAATGACAACGGCGAAAGGTTTGTGGATTTCTGCAATGCCAACCGCCTTGTGATAGGTGGCACCATGTTTGAGCACAAGACCTGCCACAAAGTCAGCTGGGTTTCCAATGACAGGCAAGCAACCTCCAACCAAATTGACCATTTTGCTATCAGCCGCCGCTTTAGAAGCAGTCTCGTGGACGTCCGAAACAGACGAGGGGCAGATGTGGGGATAGTACGTGATCACCATCTTATGATAGCTACTCTCCAACTACGCACTGCTGCAGTTCGAAGATCCCACGACAACACAAGAATGCCCAGGTTCAACATCGATAGACTTAGTGATCCTTCAGTGCGCCAACAATTAAGGGAGCACTTTTCGCAAGGTGTGGAAGCAATCAGCAGCTCAATGCCCGCAACCATCCAAGACCATTGGTGTGCTGTGAAAAATGTTTTTACATCTGGTGCTGAAAGAATTGTCGGTCGATCGCAGGGAAGACATAGGGCGTGGCTTTCCGAGGATACCTGGAGACGGATTGACGAACGAAAACAGCTAAAAGCTCGCGTTGCAGCTACCCCAGCAGCAGGGAGAAGCGAGCTAGAGTCCCTATATCGCATGAAGATGAGAGAAGTTCAGCGTAGCGTACGACGTGACAAGCGCAACTACATCAACGCGCTGGCTACAGAAGCAGAAGAAGCTGCACGGAGGTGCGACAGCAGGACTGTCTACAGAATCACGAAAGAGCTGACAGGTGGTCGCAGCTCCAGCCAATACCTAGTGAAAAGCCTAGACGGCTCCTTGCTCATTTCGGATGAGGACCAGCTCAAGAGATGGAAAGAGCATTTTGCTACGGTTTTGAACCGTGTATTCGCTAGCGATATGCTCCCAAATCAGACTGAGATGCCCGAGGTGAGAAGTTCCCGAATACGCACCACGACTCCCAGTAAAGATGAGATCATTACCGCGATCAAGGCACTCAAAACCAACAAGGCGGTAGGACTTGACGGTATTCCAGCAGAGCTCTTACGAGCAACGCCAACAACATCGGCTGAGCTTCTGCTTCCACTTATAGATAGAGCTTGGGAAGCTGAGAGCTTTCCTAACGAGTGGAAAAAGGGAATGATCGTCAAGCTTCCTAAGAAAGGAAATTTAATGGAGTGCGGAAACTGGAGGGGTATCTGCGTGCTGCCTGCTGTAGCTAAGATAATAGCTAAAATCATCCTTGAGCGAATCAAACAACATCTCGAAGACACACTCGATGCCGAACAAGCAGGTTTCCGCTCTGGATCCTCCTGTGCCGACCACATCAACACCCTGCGGATTATCATCGAACAGTGTGTTGAATATCGATCGCCACTGCACCTGCTGTTCATCGATTTTGAGAAGGCGTTCGATAGTGTCAACAGGGAGTTTATTTGGCGTGCCTTACGCAGGAGAGGTATTCCCGATAAACTAATTGCTATTATCAAAGCTACATATGAAGGCTACATATGGAGGAATTTGAGATCCAAAGTGGGGTAAGACAAGGCTGTATCCTTTCACCAATATTATTCCTATTGGTGATTAGCGATGTGCTTCATGCAGCTTTGTCGACGGGAAACGGAGGAATTCGATGGACTCTTACATCTCAACTGAAGCATCTTGACTACGCAGACGATGTATGCTTACTCTCCCACAGAATTATGGACCTCCACCAAATGACAGCAGATGTGGAGAGGGAGGCAGGTGTCGTCGGGCTGAAAATTAATACGACAAAAACTAAAATCATCAGCCTTGGAACTAACTCATCGGCTCAAATATGCATTGCTGGACAACCGGTGGAGAGAGTAGAGGATTTCCAGTATCTTGGGAGTATTGTCTCGACCGATGGTGGAACCGAACTGGATATAGCCAACAGGATCGCCAAAGCAAAGTCCGCGTTCGGGATGTTGTCCAAAATATGGCGAAGCAATGCAATCAGTTTGAGCACCAAAATAAGACTGTTCCGCTCCAACGTTGAATCCGTGCTGCTATATGGTTGCAGCACGTGGAGAGTGACCACTACTATCACCAGAAAGCTGCAAACGTTCGTTAATAGGTGTCTGCGCAATATCTTAAGGATTTTCTGGCCCAATCGTATCTCTAACGAACACCTTTACGAGAGAACGGGTCAGGAACCAATAGGCACAACTATCCAACGGCGGAAGTGGCAGTGGATTGGTCACACGTTCCGAAAGGGTGACAGCTCCATAGCGAACCATGCTATGCAATGGAACCCTCTAACTCAGGATGGCAGAAGACCTGGCGGTCCGCGGAAAACATGGCGCAGAACAGTCGAGAAGGAGGCACGGCAGTTAGGGAAAAGTTGGGGAGAACTCAGACACATTGCCAGAAACCGTACACGATGGCGCGTAGGCGTAGTAGAGGCCCTAGGACCCACAAGGGGATACAGGACATAAGTAAGTAAGTAAGTAGTAAATGTAGCGGAGACCTATACTCAACGCATTGTTCGATTATGATCCGTAAGGTGTTTATGTGGTCGATGCAGGAGGATCCAGCGCGAAAGCCTGCCTGTTCGACATCGAGAGTTGAATCTAAATGTTCTTTAATTCGTTCTAGAATTATTCTAGCTATTATTTTGGCTACAGCTGGAAGAACGCATATACCTCTCCAGTTACCTCACTCCATCAAGTTACCCTTCTTTGGAAGTTTAATGATCATCCCCCTTTTCCACTCCTGTGGAAATTGTTCACTATCCCAAGCTCTCCGTATTAGCGGATGCAGCAAATCTGCCGATGTATTTGGCGCCGCTTGAAATAGCTCGGCAGGGATGCCATCAATACCCACCGCCTTGTTCTTCTTGAGGGACTTGATTGCTGTTATTATTTCAGTTTTACTGGGAGGTACGGTGCGAATTCGGGAATTTGTTGCTTCGAACTGCTCATTTGAATTCAAGATCATACCGCCGTCGTCTAAGTGATTTAGGTTAGGTTAGGTTGGCTGTCCACACGAGAGTGCAGACACACTTAGACCAAAGAAGGTCCTTTGTGATACCATGGATCAAACCATTAGGCCACTCAGGGACTAACAAAACTAACCGATGGATGCTCATGACGTCCAAGGACGCCAGATCGCAGAGGTCGTCAAGGAAGGGGGACCCTAGATGGAGCATTCTTTTATGCGACAGGGCCGGACATGTGCATAGGAGGTGAAGGATGGTTTCCCCCTCCTCCTCGTCCCTACAGCTTCTGCAGAAGTCATTGGAGAAGAGGCCAAGTCTTTTGGCGTGTTGGCCTATAAGACAGTGTCCAGTGAGAACACCGACAACGGAGCTGATTTGTGTACGCTTTAACTTGATCAGATCGGCACTACGTTTTTGATCCAGCTTAGGCCAGATCTGTCTCGAAATGTGACACCTTGAGCCGTTTCCCCATCTGAGGTTGGTCGTGCTAATAGCGTTCAGCTTTAGTAGATACTTACATGTAGCGAGGGGCATACCCAGGGCTTGCCTTTCAGGCAAAATCGTTAGAGTGGTACCCTGTCTGGCGAGGTCGTCAGCCCTGCAGTTACCTGGAATGTCTCTATGGCCCGGCACCCAGCATAGGTGAATGTTGAACTGCTCTGTCATGTCCATAAGAGATAGACGACAGTTTAAGGCAGCCTTTGAAGTGAAGGAGAACGATTCCAGGGACTTGATTGCCGCTTGGCTGTCAGTGAAAATGCTTATATCCCTGACAGATAATACATTACATTTCAGCCAGAACAGGGCTTCTTTAATCGCCATGATTTCCGGAAAACGCTACAATGATCAGGGAGGCGGAAAGAGATGCTCAGATTGAGCTGTTCGGAGAAAACACCACAACCCACGCCACCCTCCGTCTTAGATCCATCTGTAAAGAAGTGAACCGAACTGCCATCGACAGGGGGGGAAGTGTCCCATACATCCCGGTTAGGGATGCTCGTACGGAAGTTACGGTCAAATCTCAGTTTCGGCGGGGTGTAGTCCGTGTTTTCGTGTTTGAAGTTGAGAAGATCAAGGATCGAGGAGTGGACAAAGCGATAGCTAGACCACTGAGAGGAGGCTTTCAAGCGGATGGCCGCACAAGCAGCCAACTGTTTGCCGAAAATATCTGAGGGTAGCAGGTTGAACAAGATGTCCAGTGCCGCGGAGGGAGTAGTTCTAAGTGCACCACTGATGCAGATGCATGCAGATCTTTGCACCTTAGCTAGTTGAGTGAGGTGGACAGCTCTTTCAAGAGCAGGCCACCATACGATCACGCCATATAGTAGTATAGGCCTGATAACGGACGCGTATAGCCAATGGGTGATTTGAGGTTTAATACCCCAGCTCCTACCTATAGCCTTTTTACAGGAATAGAGAGCTACATTAGCTTTCTTGACGCGCTCTAGTAGATTGGCCTTCCAGTTTAATTTCCTATCCAAAATAAGACCCAGATATTTTGCGTTTTCAGAGAAGGTGAGACTGGTGCCGTTAATCAAAGGAGGGTCTATGAGGGGAACTTTATATTTCCTCGTGAAGAGAACGAGTTCCGTTTTATGGGGGTTAACCCCCAGTCCACAATTGGAGGCCCATTTGGTGAGCCGAAGGAGAGCGTATTGGAGGATATCCCTGAGAGTGTCCGGGTGTTTACCGGAGGAAGCAATAGCAATGTCATCAGCACAAACTAAGTGATTTAGCACTGTAGCAAAATGTTCTCTCCATCTAGTGAGCTGATCCTCATCCGAAATCAGAAGGTTACCGTCTAGACTCTTCACTGGGTGTTATTTGGAGTTTCGACCACCAATGAGCTCCTTAGTTATGTTGTAAACAGTCCTACTGTCGCACCTACTCGCTGCTTCTTCAGCCCTTGAGGCCAGTGAGTTGACATATTGACGTTTGTCACGTCTCACACTACGCTGCACTTCTTTCTTCTTCGCACGGTATTGGGCTTCAAGCTCGGTTCTCTCTACTGCTGAGGCCGCTGCAATCCGAGCCTTGATTGTTGTACGCTCATCGATCCGTCTCCAGGTGTCTGTAGAAAGCCATGTGCGGTGGTATTTCTGCTTTTTACCGACATTCGTGCGTGCCCCAGTCGCAAAAGCATTTTTCACAGCACTCCAGTGGTCATCCATGTTCTCTATGCTGCTGATTGCTTCTGCTTCTAAGGCAAGATGGTCCCTGAACTGTTGGCGCACTTGGGGAACCTTGAGCCAGTCGATATTAAACCTGGTGATGTTAAGTAGGTTTGAGCGGTTGCTGTTGACGGATGTAATACGAAGGCGTAAATGAGCTACCATAAGATGGTGATCTCGTTCTTGTCCGACGTCAGCTCCACGTCTGTTTCGGACGTCCAGGAGACAATTTCTAAAGCGGCGACTGATCGCAATGTGGTCGATCTGGTTGGATGTTCGTTGCCTATCAGTAGAGACCCAACTGATCTTATGGCAGGTGTTATGCTTAAACAGCGTACCTCCGATGACTAGGCGGTTGGTATTGCAGAAGTCCACAAACCGCTCACCATTGTCATTACGGTCTCCCACGCCGTGAACTCCCATCACGTGCTTAAGCATGGTGTTGTCGCTACCCACCTTGGCATTGAGATCTCCCATTACCATTACGATGTCCCCATTAGGCGTTTGGTTGTAGGCGGCGCCTAAGTGACTATAAAAATTATCCTTTTCATCCTCAGTCGCGTCTAGAGTCGGAGCATAACACTGTATGATGCTAATTTTTCTAACTCTACTCTGGAACCCAGCCGTCAATATCCGGTCACTATGGAGGTTCCAGGAATTTGAGGGGTCGTGGGATGAAAATTTAATTTATAATTCCATAAACTACTGTGCTCCTTATTCCCTCTGGTAACTTTGGACAATGAGTGGTAGATTGCACCACATATTTATTTCCTGTTATTTAAGTGACACTAAACCTTTATTATTATTAATAAATCCATCTTTCATACGATGCAGTCCATTCTGCTAAGAATGTGTAGGGTGGGAAGCTTTGAAGGAATGCTGTGTTTTCAGCACTCCTCTCATCTTCATTACTAATATAATGCCCACCAATTCCAATCTCAAATGTTGGTTCTCGGAAGGTGTTCGATGTTTTCTTAAATGTCAAATGGAACTTTAGTGTTGATTGGTCTTTTGCTTTTGAGAAATATATAAAATAAGGTGGGGCCCAGTTGTCATCCAGCATATCATCTAAGAAGCTCCATTCTGTAATGTTTGAACCTGCCAGTGGTCCTATAAAGATGCCCATATGAGGCGGTCCATCTAATAGAAAATCATACTGAACAGTCAAAGAGAGGAGATTGCTCTTTTTTCCGAGTAGAGTGAGCTTGGGAATTCCTGGGGGAGAAGCTGGGCCTGATGGAAGCCAATGGCCTAGTAGCCTAGAAATAAATGTTAGTAATAGGTTTTCCTTTAGGGGAACGTAATGATATGTACTTAGCTCGGTTCCAACGATGATTAAACACTGGAAGTCCGCAGAACATGTATTGAGCACATTGGGGAGCCACTGAAATGACTTTGCTAATATTGAAGACGCCTTAAGGAAAAGGGTTTTAAAAAGAATGTTAAAAACAATATCAGAATGCATCTATTGACATACTTGCTACAGCGGTGAAACCCTTTCTATCATTCGGATTGAAGTAATAGCCAGATTCATTCTTGCTAATGCTGAAGTTAGCTTCATGAAATACCCGACGAGTATGCTGTAAGCAATAGACTTATAGAACATCGTCCTTGAGAGCAAGAGGTGAACTGACCACAAAATCGAATCTCTCCACATTGGTAGCTGGACGGAATGGGAATCCATATGGGCTTAGAGCAACACCAACAAACGCCACAGCAATGAGCAGAGCTCCAATGAGGGGAATCTGTGGTTTTCGGAAGAGGTTTATCAGTGGCACAATGAAGCCAAGAGCAAGTATTCCAATTAGAGCTGAAAGTCCAGAAATGTATAGGTCGGGATTAGTTGTCGGTCCGAAACGTCCCATCATCGGAATCAGGGTACTGAAGAAAATGTATCCGATGTAGGTGAAATAGCTGAAGGCTGGAATCTGTAGCAGAATCACAACGTAGAACCATGCGAGTCCTAAAAGGATAGTTCTGATCATGAGTCTAGGTCTAGAAGGTGGACTTAAAAGCTTACCTCTTCTATACAAGGTAGTCAGTATGTTGATTATCAAGGAAAGAGTGTAGATCAGTGTAGCTAACATGAATAAATAA
Organism: Brachypalpus laphriformis; assembly: GCA_945910035.1. Lineage (NCBI taxonomy): Eukaryota > Metazoa > Arthropoda > Insecta > Diptera > Syrphidae > Brachypalpus > Brachypalpus laphriformis. The sequence goes on from OX246753.1 coordinate 324,296,312, forward strand.
GCCGACTTGAGGCCATAATATGTGATACCGGCCGATGCAAGAGCCACCACAATAAGTTGAGAGTTCAGAATCAATTGTGTCCTGAGCGGGAGGCTGAGCTTATCCTAGAACGATAGGAATTGCATACGCAATTCTGAAGGATTTTTCTCTAACTTACTTTTCTGGTGGCTGCAATGAGAATAACCGTTGGTAATCCTAATCCAAAGATGAATGGAGCGAAGTACAATCCGAGAACCATCCACTTGAAGGTGAACCATGACATTGATACCCCTAAGATGTCAAGATAAATGCCCAATCCAACTGTAAGTCCAGCGCCCAACACCAATCCAATCAGTTGAACGATAAAAGACAAAATGAATCTTCCCAATACACCAACGAATGTGAGACTGGTGTTGCCACTTATGAAGAAAATGAAAAAGAAGACTACAATGGCAGCCGCGATTGATACTCCATAGTTGAGCTGTATACCCTGAGCACTGGTATAGATCACTAAGTACTGACCAAGAAGGTCATAGAAGACTGTGGCTCCAGCGGCATATTTCTACAAAAGAGATTTCATCAAAACAAAGGCTCTCGACTCTTAAGAAAAGTACACTCATATGTTTAGACTTACAGAAGGATCTTCAAGTTCTGGGGCATTAGAGAATGCTTTAGCTAATGAGAGGATGTTGTCACCAGTGTTTTGTATAGTTCCACTTGTAAAAACGCTCAACTTGTCATACTTGGTGTGGTATACGTAACCATTGTAAGTGTGAGCCATATCCAAGCCAGGAACTGGTCCAAATTGCTGAAAAACTCGGAAGTCCGTATCGGATGGGATGATGTTCAATTGGAACAACTCTTCAGCTACGGTTGTGGCGTAAGGATAGACAGCGGCTAGCTTGTAGTATTTCATAATCCAGGGATTACTTGGTCCGGATTGGAAGACTATGTCACGATTACCACTACCGGCCGAGTCCAAGTTGATGAGAGCTCTGTGGATAGAATATTGAAGGATTGATGTTACACGTATTCCCAAGTGGAATGTTTAGTGTAAAGGGATTTATCTGAAGGAATGACCCTATTATTGAATCTTCCACCTGGTGGGAGTCAATCGCATCTATCCTATCATTTGCATCACTTACTTGCAATTCTTGGCCCATTTGTGTTGGGTAATGAAAGCATGCGAGCCTTGTAGTGGATTCTCTTCGGCGCCATTGAACAGGAAAATGATGGGATGAATTAAGGTACCATTGCCGGTCACCAACACTCTAAGTACCTCCAGCATTACAACAACCATTGCTCCCGGGTCACCAGAACCTACAATTAAATCAATTACCTCTCAAATACCAATAGAGAACAAAAATTTCATTCTCCTACCTGGGCTTCCTGGTTTGCTGTCAAAATGAGTATTGATCAAAAGATATGAGGAACTAATCGATGTCTTGTTGCTAAGTTTCACGGCGACATTCTGCAATCCTTGGTACATGTTTGTCATTTCCCAGTGTATGAAGGCTCCCGATGCTTTTTGCACATCCACTTCCATTTTGAACAGATTTGTATTCAACGCGTTATTAACTTTTGTAATCTCTCCCAAAAGGAATTTTACCGTGAGATTTTCATTGGCATTACTTCCTACAACTTTCGGTCCAATAGCTTCATAGTTCTTCAATATGTCCCATGCTCTACCAGCAATGAAGCGCCCCTTGTTCTGTGCTTCCGTCACGTTGGTAAGTGGTGTGGGTAACTTGCTAGCATATCTCACAACCACTCCGTAGAAAAGTGCTAACCAGAGTAAAGCGAATGGCAAGATCCATCCCCACGGGATTCTATTATCCTGACGTTTGATCTTCTTGACATTCTTGGTCTTCTTTGGTTTGACTTCGACATCGGAATCGGAATCAGAATCCGATGAGCTCAACTGTGAAAACAGAATGCATTAGTGTTATTAATATCTATTCAACTTTACTGAGTTCTAACCACCTCCTTCTTGCTCTTTCTGCCCATAGTGTTATGAAAAAAGTCAAGTTCACACTCAAGATGTTCCTGGTAGGTCTACTTCGGAATAACTATGTCAAGTAATTCGTCAACTTTCTAGTAACGGCTTTTATACTAAGTCAAGGCTTTGGAAAAATATATTATACTCTTCTTGCAATTAGGCATCATTATCTGATTTATGGACTTATATGGCTGTATGGACTGTTCGCCGCGGTGATGATGCGTGGTTACCCGATACAGGTAAGAATAAAAAACTTTTTACCACCACTAAATGGGATATCTTGAGTAAATATTATGAGGTATAAGCCAATCGCAAATAGATGATTTTTTATGATACAGCAGGTTCTGAAATAGACATTTGAGAGTATTTTTTATTTTTTTATTTTTCTCTCTGATCAATTCTAAATTCTAAATTCTAATATTATTTCTTAACCATGTTTGCTTCTTTTTATTTATTAACAGCGTAATACAGCATTTCACATGTTATCACCAACAGCTTTCTAACTGAATTTTTTCACGTCATTTGTGCTGTGGATCTTCTGCGCTATAGGGTTAAATCAACACAACTGAATTATATTCATGGCCACTGTTGATGGATATAGCTCTATAAGTGATGGGATGGACGGGAATCTGCGCGTTATGTTAAATATATTTTGTAGACAGCGTACTAGACTTAAAGTAAATCACATTAATGCGCAAAGTTTAAATCCAAAAATCGATTAATTCCGCAGGCTGTTTGTTGGGTCGAAGGTGGATATTGTTTGTGTTTCCGAAACATGGTTCCAGGAAAATGTTGATGATGAGCATTATAGTCTCCAAGGGTACAAAATGTTTTGTGTAGATAGAAAGGAGAGAATAGGTAATGATGTCGCACTTTATATTCGCGTTGGAATCAACTCCAAAGTAGTAACCTAGTAGTAATCTACACCAGGTAGCCTGATCGATTATTGCTTTATTAATATTGCTGAATGTGAAATGTCTGTTTGGTGTCGTTTATAAACCAAATTCTAGTGTAGATCTTTCACCCCTCTTTTCTGTATTAGAAAATTTGTCGTCTTCGTTCAAAAATGTAATTATATGTGGGGACTTTAATTGTAACATCTTAAACGATGTCGTTTTAAAACCGTTTATAGACAACATGGAAACGCTAAGCTTACTCCCAGTAAACACAAGTATACCGACACATTTCTCCAATACCACCAGTACACTGTTAGAACTATTTTTTGTGAGCGATTGCCAAAATGTTCTCTGCTACAACCAGCTTTCCGCCCTTGTGTTTTCACGACACGATTTGAGTATTGCCACCTTCAACATAGCTCATTGTCCTCCTCAAACATATGCACATACGGAGACTACAATCATGTAAATGCTGATCTTCTTGAGTTGGATATCTTACGGGTGAACTGGCAACTAATCTACTTCATGTCGTCCCAAGATTCACAAACTGATTTCATACAAAATCAGATCTCAGAATTTGGGGACCTGCATTGCGATTGATCGGGAAACTACTGACTGCTCAAAACTTGGCTTGGGCCAGTAGCGCAACAATCAAGTTCGTGATGAAGTGCTTACTTTACCTCCTAGTGGTGGCAACCTGCGTTACCGAATATTGCCCGCTACAGAAACCGACACTATGCCTCGGATAAGGACGACTTTTGGCTATTGTACCCGGACAAAGATAGGTTTCTGGAATGTAAAGACGCTCCTCGACTCGGGAAGAGAAGGCCCTTAAAATGCCAGATTCATCCAATTGGAAAAAAGAATTCATGCGATATCAGTTGGACATTTTGGGGGTAAGTGAAGTAAGATGGTTAGAAGCGGGCGAGTACCAGTCTCCAACGCGTAACACTGTACTACTCTATTCTGGAAGATCATCCGGAAGTCCGCGGGAATATGGAGTCGGACTACTGCTAACAACAACAGCACGCAAGGGCCTAATTTCCTGGCAGCCTCATGGTGATAGGATTTTGACGGCCAGATTCCGGACTAGAGTACGACGCGTCACCATCATACAGTGTTACGCCCCAACGAATAGTTCGTCCGAGGACGAAAAGGAGAGCTTCTACAATCTCTTAAGCGCCGTCTTCAACACAACACCAAATGGAGACATTGACATAGTGATGGGGGATTTGAATGCCAAGGTAGGCAACGATAACGAAGGGCTCTAACATGTAATCGGGAAGCATGGACTAGGCAACCGCAATGACAACGGCGAAAGGTTTGTGGATTTCTGCAATGCCAACCGCCTTGTGATAGGTGGCACCTTGTTTGAGCACAAGACCTGCCACAAAGTCAGCTGGGTTTCCAATGACAGGCAAACAACCTCCAACCAAATTGACCATTTTGCCATCAGCCGCCACTTTAGAAGTAGTCTCCTGGACGTCCAAAACAGGCGAGGGGCAGATGTGGGGATAATACGTGATCACCATCTTATGATAGCTACTCTCCAACTACGCACTGCTGCAGTTCAAAGATCCCACGACAACACAAGAATGCCCAGGTTCAACATCGATAGACTTAGTGATAGTGTGGAAGCAATCAGCAGCTCAATGCCCGCAACCATCCAAGACCATTGGTGTGCTGTGAAAAATGTTTTTACATCTGGTGCTGAAAGAATTGTCGGTCGATCGCAGGGAAGACATAGGGCGTGGCTTTCCGAGGATACCTGGAGACGGATTGACGAACGAAAACAGCTGAAAGCTCGCGTTGCACCTACCCCAGCAGCAGGGAGAAGCGAGCTAGAGTCCCTATATCGCATGAAGATGAGAAAAGTTCAGCGTAGCGTGCGACGTGACAAGCGCAACTACATCAACGCGCTGGCTACAGAAGCAGAAGAAGCTGCACGGAGGTGCGACAGCAGGACCGTCTACAGAATCACGAAAGAGCTGACAGGTGATCGCAGCTCCAGCCAACACCCAGTGAAAAGCCTAGACGGCTCCTTGCTCATTTCGGATGAGGACCAGCTCAAGAGATGGAAAGAGCATTTTGCTACGGTTTTGAACCGTGTATTTGCTAGCGATATGCTCCAAAATCAGACTGAGATGCCCGAGGTGAGAAGCTCCCGAATACGCACCACGACTCCCAGTAAAGATGAGATCATTACCGCGATCAAAGCACTCAAAACCAACAAGGCGGTAGGACTTGACGGTATTCCAGCAGAGCTCTTACGAGCAGCGCCCACAACATCGGCTGAGCTTCTGCTTCCACTTATAGAGAGAGCTTGGGAAGCTGAGAGCTTTCCTAACGAGTGGAAAAGGGGAATGATCATCAAGCTTCCTAAGAAAGGAAATTTAATAGCTAAAGATAATAGCTAAAATCATCCTTGAGCGAATCAAACAACATCTCGAAGACGCACTCGAAGCCGAACAAGCAGGTTTCCGCTCTGGTGGAATGGTGGAACCGAACTGGATATAGCCAACAGGATCGCCAAAGCAAAGTCCGCGTTCGGGATGTTGTCCAAAATATGGCGAAGCAATGCAATCAGTGGGCGCCGTGGCGTAAGTGGTTAGTGTGTCGGATCACTACGCATGAGATTCCAAGTTCGAATCCCAGAAAACACCAAACAGTTTTTTCACGGTCCCACCTCTCGCGAGCGTCTGACAAACATCCGAGGGTATTGTTGTGACAAAAAAGGTTCTCAAATCGCCGTTCGGGTACGGCACTAAACTGTAGGCCCCTTCCATTCGTGCGAAAAATATAACGCCCACAACATGAGTGGTTGCGAGGAGCTAGACCCTGGCACTTAAAAAGCTGTTGCGCCAAATATATATTATAATATAAATCTCAATAATAGTCTAGACTCTAAAAAACTGTGGACAAATTTAAGAGATATATCCGTAGGTGTAGGCCGCAATAAAAAAACATGAAAATAAGGGTATTGACCCCGATCAACTAAATAATTAATTTTTAGGTTCTCAGACGGCAGTTCCCAACTCTTTGCAACCAAGTCTTATGAATCTCTACAGCAATAAACTAGAACTCTTCAATCAATTCCAGTTTCGCAACGTTGAGCAGATCGATGTACTTGATGCGATTCTTAAAATTAAATCCAAATCACCTGGCGTTGGTGAGATACAGTCAACACTCATAAAAGCCATTGTACCCCACATTCTTCCCGTGCTCACTCATGTATTTTAGCACCGTTTTTCTCTTGTCAATTTTTCCTGTCTCTTGGAAAGTTGCAAAAACCATACTTATCTTAAAAAAAGAGGTCTAGGCACTCTCCACCAAAATATAAACCTATTTTTATGGTTTCTTTCCTATCAAAAGTTACTTATTTATTTATTTTATTTTATTTTATACTTGCTAACACAGTAAGAATTCACTTATAAATCTGTGAAAGATAAATAATATTTCGCTTAAGCTTTAATTTTGAATTTACATTTTAGTTTTAGAGAAATTATTTATTTAAAATAAAAGTAAGTTAAATTTAATTATTCATTTTAGGTTTTATCTTTGAATTGCAAAATTAAATATTAATTGAAATTGCCTGAGAATGGTAAAGGGTTGGGTAAACCTACTTGCTCTGATTTTAAAGGAAATGTTGAAGTTCGTTTCTAAATCGTCATGCGTCATCTAGCTCTCGTATGTTACGTCTCTCAGATGTTAAACATGAAAATCTCGGAAGCAGTAAACATGCAAATCTGCTAGACACCGGAAACTGGATTTTTTGTAGAGAAAAGAAGTAGAAGCGTGCGAAATTTAATATAATTTTGAAATGACATGTTTACTAAGTTTTTAGCTAGATATGAAATATGGTCATATCTTTTGAGACGATAAACATATCGAATGGTAGGGTTAAATTCTACTTGTAGTTTTCTTTTGCTCTCAGCGTCACAAACATAAAAAAATTCGCATCCGTAAATTAGCAGGGGAATAACTAAGGCTTGGCAAGTAGCAGTATTGTTTTAGTCGGTGTGCACTTTTGGGCAGTCCATAGTGTTCGGAGAGCGCTATATGTTTTTCCCACTACGGAATTTATATGTCTGTTCCACGTTAGTGTTCGATTGAAGACTACACCTAGATTTTTCGAAAATTCAACGAATTCAATTTTTGAGCCGTTTAGCATTAAATGTGGGAAATAGGAGAGATCTAGAGTAGTTTGAGAGATAACTAAACATTTACATTTTGCCGGCTTGAGTAGTAAGTCATCAGCGAAAATGTGTGTTTCAATGAGATCAATATTACAGAAGCTATATCATTGATATAGACTGAAAATAAGAGATGCCCTAAGATCGATTCTTCGGGAACACCTTTAGTTAAGGGCAGAAAATCAGATAGGGCACCCTCTATCGACACAGCCTATTTTCTTTCACTAAGATATGACAAGATAAATTTAATTGAAGAAGAAGAAATGGAAAAGCAGTGCCGTAATTTTCTGATCAAAGTAGAGTGATCTACCATATCAAAAGCCTCAGAAAAGTCCAATAGCACTACAAACGTAACATTGTTATTATCCAATCTATCTCTTATGTCTTCAACTACATTCAGCAAAGCTGTCCCAAGTAATTTCAAACTCATCCCTACACATGTATGCTGACGACGTACAAATATATACTAGCAGTAAGTTAGGAACGATTGAAGACTGCGTCTGCAGGCTGAATGATGTTCTAAAGGAAATCCTTCTTTGGTCTGAGAGAAACATATTACAACAAACCCGAATAAATATAATTGTCTAACCATCTACAAAATAAAACTCGACTGAAGCTGCCTCTCAGCTATCTACCTAGGAAACGCAGTGCTCCAATATGTTGATAAGGCAAAGAACTTGGGAATTTATTTCAACAGAACCTTGGAATGGGACGACTACATTCAATCTGTCATTGGGAAGGTGTACGCGTGTCTTAGAAATCTATCCATGACGAAACACTATACTCTTTTGGGCACTAAAATACTGTTAGTTAAATCCCTTATCGTGCCTATAATAACATATGACATATGACAGATAGAAAACAGGAAAAGCCTAATGGATCAACGGAAAGTAATTGTAGCAGTGTTTCTGGATTTCAATAAAGCTTTTGAAACGGTGGACCGGGAGATTCTAATAAAAAAACTGATTAAGTATGGAGTCAATGGCAATGAACTGGAATGGTTTGAGTCATATCTAAACGGCCGCACTCAACGCACAATAGTAACTGAAAGTATCGCGGATCCAATTGAAATTAAAATAGGAGTACCCCAAGGCTCGGTATTGGGTGTTTTTCTTTTCTTAATATATATAAATTACATAAACGCAGCAGTGAAATATAGCAAATTGTGTATGTTCGCGGATGATGCGCTCCTATTTGTCAGTGGAAGTAATTCAGGGGAATGCATCCAAAAAATAAACGAGGACCTGAAATCGGTGAGCAAGTGACTAAAAGTGAATAAGCTGATGTTAAACATAAAAAAGACAAAGTACATGTGCATAAAGAGTGATCAGAGTGGATGTGTTAAAATTGATGGGGAAGACATAGAGCTTGTGAATGAATTTAAATATCTTGGTGTAATAATTGATGACCAGATGAGTTTGAGAGCCAATATTGATTATATATTTAAGAAAGTATCCAAGAAAATATATTTCCTTAGCAGAATTCGGCAAAAAATATCTACTGTTACAGCGATAAGAATATATAATGCAATGATAAGACCGCATTTCCAATATTGTTCAACAATACTTTATCTATCAACGGAAGGAGACTTAACAAGGCTACAAAGGCTCCAAAATAAAGGCATGAGGATAATTCTCAAGTGCGCAAGAATAACCCACATAAAGGATATGCTGGAAAGGCTTAAATGGCTAAGTATAAGGCAGCATATCAACCTAAACGTGTTAGTGTTCGTCTTTAAAATGAAAAACGAAATGCTCCCCAACTATCTTTTTAACAATCTAAGATACATAAGTGAAAGTCAGCCTTATAACCTAGAGGTGCTTAAAATTTTCGATTAGAACTGAAATCATCCGCGCGTGCTCAGAATACTTTAATATTCAAAGGTTTACTTACTTACTTAGGTGGCGCTACAGTTCGGGGTGAACATGGGCCTCAACCAACAAGCCTCTCCATTTAGCTCGGTCTTTAGCTAATTGCCTCCAGTTGCGCACTCCAAGCTGGTCGAGGTCCCCTTGAACTTGTGCGCGCCACCTACGGCGGTGATTCCCTCTACTGCGTCGTCCCTCGGGGTTAGATTCGAAGACTCTGTGGGCCGGAGCGTTGGTGTCCATTCGCTCTACATGTCCTAGCCATCTCAGACGTCCAATACGCAGTTTTTTGACAAGGTCGATGTCGCTGTACAGCTCGTATAGTTCGTGATTGAATCTTCACCTCCAAAACCCGACAACGCAAACGGGACCGAAAATCTTACGAAGAATTTTTCTCTCAAAGCGACCAAGGATATCTTCATCCTCTTTTAATAAAGTCCATGTTTCAGCGCCGTAGAGCAGGACTGGGATGATCAGGGTCTTATACAGAGTCTCCTTAGTTGTTCGAGATAGGCCTTTACTATTGAACTACTTATAAGCCCAAAAAACAGCGATTGGCAAGGGTTATTCTTCACTTGATTTCTGCGCTGATCTTATTTTTCGAGTTTATACCAGAGCCAAGGTAGACAAAGTCCCGTACTACCTTCGAAGTTATAGCTGCCCGCTGTGATGTTCTGTCCAATTCGCGACGTTCTGTCCAATTGTTCTATGCTTGTATTACTTTATTTTTTGTATCTTATCCCTGTTCTCTTTTTCTTTTCTTTTTTCTATGAATATGTTCCAATTACTCAATTTGTATCTTGTTAATAACTTTTGCCCTCTAAAGATTGATGCAATCTATTGTGAAATATTTTTTATGAATAAATAAATATGAAATATGAAATGTGAGTAACGGATAGTTCTAAATTTAGAGGCTTTTCGCAGGTATTCATTTTGAAAACTGATGAAAGTTCGATAGTAATGTCCACCCTCTTGCGACGAGTCCCATTTTAACAATTTAACGTCGCACGATATAGTTTCAATAGTTTTAAAAGCACACGTGTGTGAAGACGAACTGAAGAACACCAAAAGTCGTTGTTGGCAGCCACATTTCCGTTGCCATGTTATTCGTAATCTTTTTGTGGAAGGTATCATATTTATAGCTCATCATTATGCGGTGTATTTAATTAGTTTTATAATCAAACATCATTATACTAGCACGCTATCAGATTTATGAATTTTTATGGTGCCGACGAGTGTGAGGGAAACCCGCAGTTGAAAATACAAAAAATCTGTTAACCAAGACCAAAGGCGATATCTTGGGCAAATATTATGGTATAAAAGTACTCATATAAAGAACTAAGAAAGTAAACTATAATTCGATTGGAGTAAGCAGGGTCATGGATGACTTACGAATATGGCCGGAGTATACGTATATGTACATACAAGTATTTATGGGAACTAGGGGGAAATTGATGGTACGATTATCTGTACTTATAATAGAATTCGTATTATTTTTACTAAATGTATGTAGTTTTTAATATAATATGATCCACATTTTTCAATCGAAAATTCATCTAGTCCAAGGCTTGTTATATTGAATTCCCATTCTGTGGTCCCTACAACTTGACGGAATTATTCATAAATCGCAGTCAGAAAAGATTCAATATGTCTAGAATCGGAAATTCGTAATCTTTCTTTTAAAAGTAAACCTAGCATTTTCTACTTATTATTATTATTTTATATACGTACATATATACTCGTAAGGTCGTATTCTGGATTTGAGAGGTAACAAGTGCAAGTTTGTTCGCACACAGAGGGGTTCTGTTAGAAACTATTAATCTAAAGAAAGAAACATCGTTCTTTCGGTCAATTTCTTTTATAACTTCTGAAGTATTGGACGTGCGGCGGATGAGTTCTCCCGATAGAATCAACGGTGACATCTACAAGCCAGCGAATATTTTACTTGAGCTACTTCGACATATTTGGAGCTGAGGTCTATAAGGATTTTCAATACTGCGTCAGGGTACTGAAAAAAAGATAGTGGCGGATGAACCCTTAATGGGCCAACGGTAGCGCACATATCCCCGAAGGGTTACTGGCATCGGTGCATCCGGCCCCTCGTCCTAGGGGTTGCAAAAAGCATCTGGTCCTCCAGGTTGTGGGTTGTACCGTCGAGTTAACTTCCCTACCACGTAAAACAAAACCGGCTACGAAGCAACTAACAGCCTCGGATATGAATGATTTTACTGTTGACGACCCAAGCAAACGTAAAAAGGACAAAAATATTCGTGTCTGCACGTGAAATGCTAGGTCCCTCTACAAACCACGTGCAGCCGAACAACTTGCAGAGGCCCTAGACTGTTCCTAACTAGGCATTCACGCAATCCAAGAAGTGCGATGGGATGGGCCGGCAAAAGGAGTATGAAAAACTGCGACATCTACTACGGCGAATGCTACAGACAACAAGGACAGCGTCTATTCGGATGCGGATTTCTCATTCGAGGCAGACTTAGGCAAGAAGTCTTGTGTTTCCGGCATGTGAACGAGCGCCTCATGACTATCGGTATCAAGGCTAAACTCTTCAACAATAGCCGTGTATGCGTTCACGAGAAGATGAACGACGCGACAAAGGATGACTTATACCAGCTCTTAAACAAGACGGTATGAGCAATGCCCTATACATGATGTTATAATTAACGCAAAGGTAGGAAGAGAGCATGTCTTAAGTAGCGTGGTCGGAAAATACAGCCTGCATGAAATTACATCCGACAACGGACTCAGGCTAGTCCTTTGATCGAAAAACTATTAACCAAATTTGACGTCGGACGTCTACAATCAATCGTTTAATCTTAACTAAGTCCTACGCCGCCAGCAAGTGCGGAAGACCAGTGGCAGCGTTGCCATTAAGCCATCAGAGATGCCGCCTCTGATATACTGGGTTTCTCTCGACCAACACAATGAAACCCCTGGTTTGATAAGGAATGCCGGCAAGCACATGCAGCAAAACAAGAGGCGTACAAAGCTGCGCTGCATAGAAGAACTGGAGCTGCTCGCGAGCGGAGGAGAAAAGAGGAACATCGACTTCTCAGAAAGATGAAAAGGAGCATGAGAAGCGCTCGGCCGAGTAGATTGAGCGATTTTATTACAGGAATGCTGTTCGAAAATGTTACCAAAAAGTAAAAAGAACATGCCAGGGTTTCAAAGGACAGAAGCCTGCAGGGGCGAAAGTGGCAATATAGTAGTAGTAGAATCGCAGTCAGTGCTGAGGATATGGAAGGAACACTTCTGCAGACTGTTAAACGGCTATGATGAGCAAAATTATAATATTTACTTACATACTTACCTATCGTCAACAACCTAATAGGTCCTTATCAGTGCGGTTTCAGGGCTGGAAAGTCCACCATTAACCAAATATTCACACTGCGGCAGATCTTGAAAAATACCCATGAATATAAAATCGATACGCACCACCTCTTCATCGATTTCAAAGTTGCCTCTGATAGTGTGTATAGAGGCGAGTTATACAGAGCCATGTCCAGTCTTGACATTCCTGCCAAGCTCGTCCGTTTGTGTAGAATGACGTTGGAGAATGTCAGGAAGGGTTTTCTGAGGTATTGGACAGAAATTTTGTCAAAAATTGAATTTTTTTTGTCAACATAAAAACCTTCCTGAAAAGTATTGTGATGCAAATTTTTTAGGTTGCTCCTTCCTGTCGCTATGCTGCTACATATATGTTTCCAGCAAATATAGATCGGATTTCGTACGAGGATGCAAGGATGCACAAATCACAAACATGATCAATTTTAACATCGTTTATGTGAGATTTATTTTAAGTCACGAGATTTATTTGCTAAAATTTGTATGGTAAATCCTATGGATTTACTGAAGATTTAGGATACAATTCACTAAACCTTCATCTCAGTCCAGTGGCAACATAGCGTAATGTTTTTTTTTTTTACCTGAGTTTTAACTTCAACATTTTACTCTGATTTGACTTTATTAAACTTAAGTTTAAGTCCGAGAGCATTTGACTAAATAATATATATTTTTTTTTTTGTAGAGACATCACTAGCTACAAGATGGAGACAGATAGGTAGACCTACAAACAAAGGGATGGACAGCAGAGCGCAAGAAACAGGGTTTTCGTCGTATTCGAGTATGTACGGATCGCCTGGAAAGACCTTTCCATGATGATGATTTTCTAACTAGAAACAAGTCCGTTTATAAAGCTAAAGAATGCATACTTCAACACTGTCTAAAGGTATTCCAGTAAGCAAGCAATTGAGTGAAATAATTCGTGCGAAAAGAACGGACGATTTTCGATGAGCAGGAAAAAGAAAAGTTATTTTTATTAAAGTAGTACCCATATTGTTCGTTGGAATGGCTTTCATGTTTGCGCCCGGGGTCTAATACTTCATCCCTTCTAAGCATACAGAAAGTTATTTTCAATTCAATTTTTATTATTAATTCTTTTCTTTATTGATATCTTAAATAATTAGCATTTTGATATAATTATCTGCAAAGCCTTAGGGGATTATCTGTAGAAGATTAGTTACATAATATTTGTTTTTTTATTTTATGTAAGTTGAGCATCAAATTTTGTATATAAAGAACCAAAAAAAATTAGTTAATATGTACGTACATACATATGATGATATTTATTCTTTTCTATCCTATCTTCAAAAAATACTGTTTCGCTTTTTAAAGTAAAAGAGGTTTTGAAAGATTTCTAAAATCACTTGGAAGTTCATTAAATATTTTCGGTATATCGCCTTCGGCCACACTCATTCCAGTGTCGCGGAATGTTAGTTATATTGAACTGGAATTTCGTAAGTGTTATCATTCCAAAATCTCGAAATAACTTCTATCATATTATGCATTTGTTCGATGTTAAGTAGTATCATCATGTTACTGATCTGCTATCGGTTGTAATGCTGCCCTGTCTTTATGCGGTGTATTATTTTGTCGATTCTTGTTTGTGTTTGCTGTAATGATTGAATCTGAGGCGCATTTCCCCACGCTAATATACCATGTTATAGATGAGATTCTACTAGTCCAAAATAACACTGCCGTAGAATATCCGCCGTGCAAACGTTGCTGAGGTGGGACAGCGCGTAAGATGACTGCTGAAGTTTTGTTTCAAGCGCTCTTATATGGTAGCTCCACTTAAAATTGTAGTCTACGAGGACCCCAAGATACTTATAAGTTGGCACATTTTCAATAAAAGTTTCGCAACTGTCGTCTCTTTCAAGTTGCATATGATTCCCTGGTATATTTTTATTGTGGTTTCTCCACATCCATATCTGTATACGCATATCCCTTACTTTGCGAAAAGTAGAAAGTAGGTCATTTACATATATATTGAAAAGTCACCTCAAGATGACCCCGCCGCACTCCTCTAGTTGCCGTAATATGATATATTCCCATGACTCAGGGTTTCTAACGCCTTTTTGAAGTCGATGAATAAGACTACTATATTTTGGTTTCATTCCAGGCTGCGTTTATTTGATTGGCGAACTCTGCTAATAGTTGATTTATACTTCTGTTCTTCCGAAACCCAAACTGGTTTCTTTCTATGATATTGTACCCTGCTAGGTATCGATAAAGCCTACCTGAGATTACGCCTTCAAGTATTTTATCGACTACTGACAAGATAGAACTAGGTCAGTAGTTCAGTATGTCACTTTTTCCCCACTCTTGTATATTGTGGTTTCTCCACATCCATATCTGTATACGCATATCCCTTACTTTGCGAAAAGTAGAAAGTAGGTCATTTACATATATATTGAAAAGTCACCTCAAGATGACCCCGCCGCACTCCTCTAGTTGCCGTAATATGATATATTCCCATGACTCAGGGTTTCTAACGCCTTTTTGAAGTCGATGAATAAGACTACTATATTTTGGTTTCTTTCCAGGCTGCGTTTATTTGATTGGCGAACTCTGCTAATAGTTGATTTATACTTCTGTTCTTCCGAAACCCAAACTGGTTTCTTTCTATGATATTGTACCCTGCTAGGTATCGATAAAGCCTACCTGAGATTACGCCTTCAAGTATTTTATCGACTACTGACAAGATAGAACTAGGTCAGTAGTTCAGTATGTCACTTTTTCCCCACTCTTGTATATTGGTCTCACTTAGAGACTTTATGCCTGAAACACAATATCGCCTCGACCTCAGCTTCGCCTGACGTCTATGAGTTGAACTATAGGAAGTCAATGTATCCTATCACAATATCGCTTCCACCTCGACCTCACGTTTTCCATTCGTAAAGAAAAACGTAATGCTATGTAACGACACTCAAACCCAAGGCAGAGTTGAAATGAGTCATATGAGTGGATATGACTGGAATAGACAATTTTGTTTGTGTATTCAACCACTTGGGGATGTTCTCATATACAAATAGCACTCATATCTCGAATGATCATTCGATACATTTTCTCTTTGCTTTCGTTCTGGGTTTTAGCTGCTTCGTAGGAAGTAGGTATAGGAAATAATTCGAATGATTTTAGACGATGTTCTCATATGCATATAGCATTCATATCTCGATTGATCATTCGAGACATTTCATTCAAATGACTTGAGAAGATGGGTTCTCGAGAACTTCTCGATTTCTTTTTGTGTTGCGAAACATGATAACGAGAAGACAATTACTGTGAAAAAAAGCATTATAGTCAGAAGTCTATTAATTTTACAGGTATTTGGCTGCGATCCATTTAATATTATTTACATGCCATATGTAAGCATATTTATTTTCTTTCACAATGGCTTAATTCGTTTCATTTTTACAGTTTGAGTTACAAATTTAAGAATATTGAGTTGGTTTTTCTGTTATAATTTTCATTCGTAGAAAACCGTGCGTTATTCAAAATCATTAGACAGATTTCTTGTATTTCGTAGCGTATGGCTTTTAAATTTCTGCATACCGATATTAACACAACATTGCAATTTTTTTTTTTCATTTATTCGTATCTCGAATGATCATTCGATTCTTCAAATCATTCGAATACTTTTGTCTCGATTCTTCAAATCATTCAATTATGCCCATCACTAGTACAGAGTATATTCTGCACTTCTCTCACAGTCACTTCCTCTCGATACATCGAGCGTGTTGCACTTGACATTGAACCGATAAAAGTTTGCTGACTATACTAGGCGTTTTTCTTTTTTCGTTTCGAACAGAATTCGAGTACATCAAGGGTTCTCTGAACGTGCTCTGAACCGAGCGTGCTCAGAGCGCTCTGATTTGTTTATGAAACACACTTGAGTACTTGGATGTCCATTTAAACCCTAAAACAAGTTTATGCATGAATAGAATATCTATTGATAGTTATTTTTTATGTTATTAGAACAACAAATTTCGTCCGCTATTTCAATTGCTGAATTTTTTTTTCCCTTGTCCTATCCGGTCAAATATGAAAAATGGCCGTGCTCAGGATTTTGCTGTGAACGCTCCGTCAATTTATTCTGAGTTCATAGAATGCGCTCTGAGCAAGAAAAAAGAAAAACGAATTCCGAACTCTGATGTGTCTAAGCTAAAAAAGAAAAACGATTTTTTTTTGAGAACTTTGACTCTGTTCTGAACGAAAAAAGAAAAACGCCTATTAATGCACTACTTTCCGAGCCAAAAACTAATAAATTGCCAAATATGACATGATGAGGCTAAAAACTCTCAGAGAGCGGAAAATCTAAGCAACAGTACGCGAATGAAAAGCGAGCCATTTCGAGCCAATTGTCTTTAAAAAAAATTATAATGAACAAATTAAACTCCTGTGAAAACTAACAAATTTAAATTAAGTCAAAAAGAGATGTTTTTGTAGAACATTCACACATCACAGCATTTTCTTCAAGATACTTTGCATCTATTTTTTATGTCTATCGACTTTTTGAAATGGAATCAAAAACTTGTTGGCTCATTTGACAATCATTTGGCAGTTTTTACGTTTGTGGCCGCAGAAATTCTTCGAGTACATTCAGGCACAGAGGGGAAATACTCGTTACTCGTTACTTATCAATTTTTCTCTTTATTTGTCATGTTCGCTTAGTACGCGAATACACTTCAAGCACTTTAGAGCTCTTTAAAGAACCTTAAAGCGCTTTAGATTATGTACGCGAATGGACCTACTATATTGCTAACCTATAGTGATAGCTGATTTGCAAACTTGTTCGCAAGACCTCCTATCAGTCTCGACCGGATCATTTTATAACATATCACTTAATTTTAAATCCATCCTTATATTGTAATATGCAAGTGAAATCGAAACTTTCTAATTCAATCCAAATGCTTCTCTTATGACAAATGAAAAATTCAAACTAATAATATTTATGAAATAGAGAGGCTTTATTTCCACATTCACGCAAATTATACAAATTTTATTTAATCATCATTTGAATTTAGAAATACCAATGCTCGTACGAACTGGGCCATTCCATTATATATGCATATGGTGGGAAACTGTTTTTAAACGCCAAAAGCTGATGACTTCGTTGGTTCTCCACACTAAGGAAATGTCCACCAATGGCAAGTTCGAGTACAGGCACATCCAAAGCACCTACCTTTTTCTATAAATTAAATAAATAACAATAAGGAGTTTTGCTGAAACTAGTTCATCATCTAACACTTACCTCAAGAACCACGTAGAACTTTAGTGTTGATTGATCATTAGCCTTGGAGAAGAAAATAAAATACGGTGGATCCCAGTTATCCTTGAGCATATTGTCTATGAATGACCATGCGACAATTTGAGCTCCATCAAGTGGTCCCAAATATATTCCCATATGTGGTGGGCCGTCCAATTCGAAATCGAAGCGAACTGTTGAAGTTTCAGTATCGATATCCTTTTGAATTAGTCTTAATTCGGGGGCTGAACCTGGCAGTTCGGCGGGATCTGATGGTAACCAATAGGCTTGCTCTCTGTAAAGAAAGAGAAATGTTAGACGATAAGTTTAGTTTTTGTATAGATATAGGAGAGTTCAAGGAGAAGAATTATGTAAAGTAGAAGAGGATACCAAAACTGTTTGATCAGTCTTACAACCATTTAAAGCAAACAAATAGTAGAAATCAAGGATCAGTGAAATTTTTTTTTTTTTTTTTTCGAGGGTTGGTGAAAAATCTTCCATAGACACTATGAGAATAGCAAGCGCGTGCTCATAGTAGTGTCAGATTCTTACTGACTAAAAAAAACACCACCCTTCGATATAACTTTGTTAGATATCGCAACTAAGTAATAACTTATCAAGCAATTTTTCTTTCACGAAATAAAAACGTTTGGCAGGTTACTTTCCACTGAAAGATCCTGCATGCTCCGCAATCTAAACGCGGTTTATCATTATCTCGCCAAGTCGAAGGGTTTCGTCCTTTGTAGTCGGCGCAATAAATTGCTCTCATCCAATATTTGTAGGACTGTATTGTTGACATGTCCGATTAGTCGGTTTCTATGCTTTCTTGCGAAGCTTCTAGTTTCAGCTTCGATTGTCGGAATTCCGAGATCCCTGTGGATATCGTTGTTTCTAATATACCACGGTGCTTGGACAATCTCTCATAGCACTTTATTTTGAAAAGTTTGTAAAATATTGGCATTTGTTTTCTTGGTACAACCCCAAAGTTGTATACCGTAGGTCCACACCGGCTTTAGCACTTGCTTGTATAAAAGCAGTTTGTTCTCAGTACTGAGCTGGGAATGTTTTCCGAGTAACCAGTACATTTCGCTATATTTGATTTCGAGTTCTTTACGTTTCATTTTCACGTGCGAATTCCATTTCAGTCTTGCGTCGAGTGTCATTCCCAGGTATTTGGCCTCGTTTGCAAAAGGTATTCGGGCCGAGTTTAGGAAAATTGGCAAGTTATTAGTTTTCTTGTAAGTGAAATTCACGTGAACAGATTTAGATTCGTTGAGGCCAATCCGCCAGTCCCTCGTCCATTCATTTACTTTATTTAGCGCGTTTTGCAGTTTTTCAGTCGTTTCTTCGATTGTTTTACCTACTGCTAGGATAGCGGTGTCATCGGCAAACGTAGCAAGGATAGTGCCATCTTCGTTCGGTATATCACGAGTATATAACAGATAGAGAAGCGGCCCAAGAACGCTTCCTTGCGGGACGCCGGCCGGAATTTCTTTGAGCTGCGAGTATTCGTTTCCATGTCTAACACGGAAGAGTCTATTCCCAAGATATGATACTAGAATATCGTATAAGCAAACAGGGAGAACTTGTCGTAGTTTGGATTTCAAGCCATCATGCCACACCTTATCAAAGGCCTGCGAGACGTCAAGAAATACGCTTGAGCAAATCTTTTTTTCTTCAAGTGCTTTCTCGATTACGTCAGTAATTCTATGCACCTGGTCAATCGTCGATTGCTTACTTCTGAACCCAAACTGGTGGTCAGGGATAAGATTATTTTATTCTATAACCGGTTGGAGACGCCTATATAATATCCTCTCGAAAATTTTCGATATGATTGGAAGAAGCGAAATTGGTCTATACGTTTGGTTTTTTTCCTGGTTTTAAAACCATTATGACTTCCGCAACTTTCCATTGGCTCGGCACGTGTTTTAATCTGAGTGCAGCATTTACAATATGGAGAAGCTTAATCAATGCTTTTCTACGTAAAACTTTGAGAATTTCTCCGGTAATCCGGTAAACCACTTGACCATCGTACGGTTTAAATGTTTCTTCCAGGTGGGCCGCAAAGACGTCCGCCTTTTCTTTATCTTCCCTCGACCATTCATTTTGATTTAATTTGATTGGCGCCGCGGGGACTTTGGGTCTTTTGGTGCCTTTTACAGCTTTCCAAAGTGAATAATTGGAATCTTTTTTCGCTGTTAAACTTTCAAGGTAAGAGCCTATTGCACGATTCTTTAAATCCTTAATAGTCTTCTTCATCGAATTGCACAGACGATTCAAGTGTGCTTTATGTTGCGGAGCACGACTCTGTTGCCATTTTTTACGCGCTTTTCTTTTTTCCTTGACCAATTCCTTTATTTCCGGAGGATATCGCAAACCGTATCTATCCGGCGTTTTCCTTGGATTGGGCGTATTATTCCAAGAGGCGAGCTGTACGATCTCAACGAAGCGATCAACTTCAACCTCAAGTTCAGGGTGTCGTAAGTGGAGCGCTCAGTTCAACATTATCTTCAATTTCGTTCCTAAAGCCTTCCGAGTTAGTTGTTCGACCAGTTAATCTCGCTGGCTCTAGGTTATAGACTAGTTTTTCGCTGATTGTTAAAATAACCGGGGAATGATCAGACGACAGATCAAAGCTGTCTTCGACTTTTATGTGGTTGGTAGATATTCCTTTCACAACGAAAAAATCGATCAGGTCAGGTATTTTCGAAGTATCAGTTGGCCAGTAAGTCGGTTTACCCGTCGAATGGAAATCACAACTGTACTCCATACCTGCCCCATAGAGCATTCTACCTTTTTTCGAGCTGTATCTTGAGCCCCAGAACATATGTTTAGCATTAAAGTCGCCGCCAATGATAAAATTAGATTTCAGCGATTCAAACAAGTTAGTAAAATCAGATTTTTCAAGCGCGGAACGCGGTGGACAGTAGATAGATGAGATTTTAAGAGTACCCTGACTATTTTTAACTCGGATCATGCACAGTTGCAAAGTTTCAAGTTCTATCTTTAGGTCTTCGGATTGTTCGATGCAGTCTTTAATAAACAAGGATGATCCGCCTCTCGCTTTTCCTGAAGGGTGACAAGCGTGGTAATCATTTTAGCCTTTTATTTTTAAATGCGATTCCTTTTTTACGTGGGTTTCAGAAATCAAGCAAATATCCATATCTTTTTCGCGCATAAATATTTCCAATTCGTCAAATTTTTGCAAAAGTCCGTTTGCATTCCAAGTACATATTTTTAACATTCGTTTGTCATTCATATTCTAGTTGAAGTACGCGTTTTCTGAGAATTATTTTCAAGCTTAACCAGACTATCGAGAATAATTTTATTTATTTTGCTTTGTTCTTCAAATTTCTCGAGAATAACCGACAAGACATGAGAGACAGGGTCCGTCGAAATTTCAACGTTTTTTGGTTTTTCGGATGCCGCGGTCTGAGCGTAAGTCTGCACTCCTGCTGTCCGAGGACCATTACCTGGCGGCTTTTTCGATGTTAGCTTTTCAGTACCGTTTCTTTTAAGAACTGAGGTCGAGGACTTTTCTGTTGTCACTCTTTCCCTCACTTTTTTGCGCTCTGAACCCGGTAGTTTTAGTTTAGCTAGTTTCTCCTGTGCATTCTTACGCTTTGGCTTAGTTTGCAGCTTAGATTTTGCATTTAGGGGCTTAAGGAGCACGTCTCTCCGTTTTTGCAACTCCTTACCTACTTCACAGCCTCTATAATTTGCCGGGTGCTTTCCCTTACAATTAGCACATGTTGCAGAGGTTTGTTTGTTTACTCCACAGACTTGGGAGAGGTGATTTCCGGCGCATTTCACACATCGCGGTTCTTTTTTGCAGTACATTTGTGTATGGTTAAATCCTTGGCAACGTTTGCACTGCGGAATCATCCTTAGATTTCTACGCATGGGCTCAATTTTGAGCACGATATTTAGTATAGCTCTAATTCGGTAAATATCGTCGATATTATCAGACTTATCGAAGGTAAGCATAAAAAGCGGAAGTCCACGCCTTACCATGACGTCTTTATCTATTTCCGTTTGTTGCTTCTCCTTCTTGATAATATTAACGGCATCAAGAATTTTAAAGCCTTTGGCTTGAAGGTCAGTCATAACCTCTTCTTTGGTGCATGAGGGGTGGAGTCCCCTTGCAATGACACGATGTGGCCTTTCTGACTTGATTTCGAAAGTATACCACTGAATCTTTTCGGTATTTAGCTTTTCGGACACAGCTCGGTAGTCATTGTAGTCGTCGACATTGATTTTCCACGCATTATCCCTCAAAGATGTAACCTTATACTTGGATGTTATTATCCCTTTAAGGAGGCTTTGCAACTTATTGTATTCCGTTATCCCGACGATGTTTATTGGTGGGGGTGGACGAAATTGCGCTCGAAGTTGCTTTTCTTGCGGTTCTTTGTGATTTTCTTCTTTCACGGGCTCGACTTCGGGCGATGAACTGGCGCTCCGTTTCTTACTAGGTCTTTTCTTTGGGAGCCGATACGTTTCGCGTGCTAGCTCTTCTTCGTCTGTGTGATATTCCAGACTAGCTAAGCGTGCTGGAGTACTTTCGCGTTCTTTCTCGAAATGCGTGTTCTTTAGGACCTTATTTTCTCCTTTTAATAAGTCTATCTCTTTCTTAAGATCTTGATACAATAGATTCATTTCGTTAAGCTTGATTCGGAGTGTTTTATTTTCTTCCTCAAGACTTTTGTATTTCGCTGAGTCCTGAATTTCGCGCGCTGGCGCTTCCGGTGGACTTCTTTTCCCGGAGTTATTCGATCTTGGTGGAGGAGATCGACATACCCTTGCACTTTTTAAGAAGGGATTTATTAGTTGCAATAACTGGGTCTCCCCAGAATCCGTAGAGCCGGCCTCCGAAGAGGGTGGATTTCCCAGTGAACCTGGGCTGCCACCTGGTGTAATGAGTGAAAATGAGTGATCAGATGGGCTAAAGACCGCAATAGATGATAGCAATAGGGAAGGCACATTGGCGTCAGTAGAAAATTAGCTGCAAAAATGATTGTTGATAAAATAAAAAATAGGATCAAAGTAAATCAAATGCTCCCACTTTTTTTTTTTGATCAGTCGGTATGTAATCAGATCAGACGAACATCTAAAAAATAAATGAAATCATTTTGATACAAAATTTGAAAGGAACTTCCAGGCTCTTTAGAGATGAAGATCGACTGGAAGTGTAAGATCAGGGGGGATCATGATGATCGTGTACGATTGTTAATGATGAAGAGTCAGTCAGGAGATTATTATTCATTCGGGTAACCCAATGTATTTTATAAGATCAATTGAGAGTCAAGATCAATAGAGAATCTGCTCGAAGGGAATTTCTCGTTAAGTCAGCTCAATGACAGGGGGACTATTTGGCAATTCAGGTGCTTCGAAGGATGGATTGAAATCCAAGATCGGAACAGAGTAAGCGAGAATGTAGGAAATGCAAGATTGTAGCGATTGGTTGGTATAGTAAAAGATCAGTGATCATTGGCCCCTAAATGCCTGGTTAAAATGAGGGATGAATTCAAATGCAAGATCAACTAGAAAAACATAGGTTAGGGGTACAATTTTAGTAAAAGTCCACGTTAACAGCCATTTGGAGTTGAAGATCGATTAATGTGAAGAGTGATTCGTAGATACAGGATCAATGGATACAAAAAGTAGACAGAAAACAAATTTCTATTATTGAGGCAATGAAAGAAAAACGAGGAGTAGATATACCAAAATGCCTTATTTGCCAGAAAAGGGTAAAAAGATCAGTTAACCAAAAAGTTCAAATGTGTATTATGTTTCAGAGGATCGATAGGTATCATTATTATTGATTATAATAAACGGTTAAGAATCACTTCTTTTTCGTCTAGAATAGGGCCGTATAAGCTGGATTATAGTCGTGATTCTATTTACTGATCAATGCTAGTCACACATCAGTATAATTTGAGGATCAGTCACATGAGACACAAAAGATTATTTATGAAAATTGTTACAAGGTATTTGCCATTGAAATATTTGAAATCAGAACATGAGTTGAGTTTGTAGTTGTATAGCAAAGGATACTTACTTCGCCCTATTCCATCGATGATTGAACACTGGTAGTCCACAGTACATTTCTTCATAACACTTATCCTCCATTGGAACAATTTTACTGGTGTCAATGAATCCTAAAAGGGAAGTTGTTATCAAATTTGTAACAGAAAGTTATTCCACGAACCTTCAAGCGTAGTAAAGCCTCTTCTATCCTGTGGATCAAAATAGAATCCAGAATCTGCTTTGATCACTGAATTGTCTGGTGCGTGGAATGTACGGCGAACGTGCTATAAAGGGTTGACTTCAAAAATATTCCCACGAATCATAAAGAAAAGGCAAACTCACCAACCAATTAAACCTTTCAATATTGGTTTCTGGCCGGAATGGGAATCCAATAGGACTGGCAGAGATACCCACAAATATAGCAGCGGTTATTATGAACAAGGACAACACCGTTTTTGGTTGACGGAACAAATTAAGAAGTGGAATCTGTTAAGAAAAAAGTTTTAAAATTATCTTCTATGGTAATCGGCCAAATCCTTACCACAAAACCGAAGCTCAAGATCGTTATGACTATTGAAATTCCTCCAATGTATATATCTGGATTTCGGAGATCTCCAAAACGTGCCATCATCGGCATTATTGTAAAGAACATGAAGTAGGAAAGGTAGGTGTAGTAGATGAACGGAAGGACCTGCACTACGATCACCGTAATCGCCCATTTTAAGTCTAGAAATTAATGCTTTAGTCAAACTGCAAAACTTCTTAACCCAATGAACACACCTCTCTTATACAGTGTGGTAAAAGTGTTGAATATTAACGTGATGGTATAAAATAGAGCTGACAACATGAGCATATAAGCCGACCTATACCCCAAGTAGGTAACCACAGCAGTTAAAATTGCCATCAAAAGAAGATGAGCGTTCAAAACCAATTGAACTCGATACGAAAGATTGATTCTGTCTTTTTTACCGGAGCTTACATAAATTGCTGTTGGAAGTCCCATTCCAAATATTGTTGGACAGAAGTACAATCCAACCACCATCCATTTATTGGTAAACCATGTCAACGAGAGGTTAAAACTATCCAGTTGTACTGCGACAAGGAGTGCTAAGCCAACACCCAGAACAACACCCACCAAATGCCAGAGGAACGTAAGGAAAAACTCTCCAATAACTTCTCCTTGAGATGCCTTCGAATTGCAAGCAATCGCGATTACAGATGTTGCGATTGCAGCAAGAGCAACTACGGTCACCAAGTAATTTATCTTAACACCTTCAGCTTGAGTGTACATGACAACGAATTTTCCAAGTACATCGAAGAATACAACATGCCCTGTAGCGTATTTCTAAAAGCAAAAAGGATATGAATTTTCTTGTGTCAATCTTAAATATATTTAGCTTACCGACGGATCTTCTAATTCGGGAGCATTGGCATAGGCCCTAGCTAAAGCTAGTAAATTTTCACCACTATTTTGGATTGTTCCCTTAGGAATGGTGCTTATCTTGTCGAACTTTGTGTGGTACACATAGCCGCCATAGGTGTGCGCCATGTCCATACCTGTAAATTGTTTAAATTAGTAGATAGCATATAGTATTGTAGAATATTCGTTTGAATATAAGACCTAAGCCCAGTTGTTTCTTGAAAAGCTATAAAAAGTTACTGGCTAAAGCAAAAGTAGTTAATTTTAAAAGATATTATATGTAGACCCACTGCTGAAGTTTCATAATGTGTTTTTCCGAAACTATACGGAAACTTACCAGGAATTTTTCCAAAATCTCTGAAAATTCTAAAATCTGAATCCGATGGAATGAGTCCTGTTTCGAATATTTCTTCAGCCACAGTAGTACAGTGAGGATGCGCTGCATATTCTTTGTAGTATTTCATAAGCCATGGATGATTTGGTCCAGTTTGGAAAACAACGTCCCTGTTAGCACTACCAGCTGACTCCAGATTCAAAAATGCTCTATAGAAAAAATTAGCTGTACTGTGTGCTAAAATAATTTCATAGAACCTTACTTGACATTATTTGCCCATCTATGTTGAGTGATAAAGCCATGGGATGACTGCAATGGATTCTCTTCAGCTCCGTTGAACAAAAAGATAATTGGATGCTGGAATGTCTCCTTGCTGATTGCCATAACTCGAAGAACTTCTAGAGCAGCAACAACCATAGCACCATCATCCCCAGATCCTTAAAAGTATCGAGGTATAATAAAATAAAATGAATATAAATTTCTAAACAATGGCCCGCCCAAATTCTAAAAGTTTTTTTTTTTTTTTTTGTAATCCTAGAAAGGGCTTTAGATTTAGAAGAGAATTTTATCAAAATTCCCGTCAACCCGATCAGAATAAAATGAGGATAGCGATATCTAAACTCAAATCCAACAAAGCTGCTGGAGCCGACGGCCTTGCCGCTGAACTTTTCAAGGCAGGAGGAGATGAGTTGGTAAGGAGCATGCACCAGCTCATCTGTAAAATCTGGTCGGACGAAAGTATGCCCGATGAATGGAACCTCAGCATCGTTTGCCCAATCCTGAAGAAAGGAGATCCTCTAAACTGCGCCAATTACAGAGGTATAAGTCTCCTCAACATCGTATATAAGAGCCTGTCTGCCGTATTAAGTGAAAGCCTAGAACCGATAGTCAGCAACCTGATAGGTCCTTATCAGTGCGGTTTCAGGCCGGGAAAGTCCATCATTGGCCAAATATTCACACTACGGCAGATCTTGGAAAAAACCCATGAATATAAAATCGATATGCACCACCTCTTCATCGATTTTAAAGTTGCCTATGATAGCGTGTATAGAGACGAGTTATACTGACAGAGCCATGTCTAGTATTGGCATCAGTGCCAAGCTCGTCCGTTTGTGCAGAATGACGACGGAGAACTCTCGCTGCTCCATCAAAGTCAGTAAGAACATCACCGAACCGGTTGATGTCAGGAAAGGTCTTAGATAAGGTGACGCGCTATTATGCGATCTCTTTAACATAGTACTTGAGAGAATTGTACGAAACTCACAAGCCAACCCCGGAGGTACAATCTTCTTCAAGTCTGTACAACTACTCGCTTATGCCGATGACATTGACATAATCGGAAGAACTTAGCGGGCAGTCAATTGGGCATTTACGAGTATATAGACAGTAATAGACAGATATAATTTTGAGGTAGTAAAGGATTTTGTCTACCTAGGCTCTATGGTGAACTCCGCAAATGACATCAGTGGAGAGATCACACGGAGAATTACACTTGCCAATCGTTGTTTCTATGGGCTAAAACGGCAATTGAGTAGCAAAGCCCTATCTCGGACTGCTAAGGTAACTCTTTATAAGACATTAATCATCCCAGTCCTGCTGTATGGTACAGAGGCATGGGCTTTGACAAAACCGGATGAGGATGCCCTTGGTTATTTCGAGAGAAAAGTTCTTCGAGCGATCTTTGGTCCCGTCTGCATAGACGGTGAGTGGAGGAGAAGGTACAATGCCGAGCTATATGGCCTGTACAAGAACATCGACTTAGCCAGTAGAGTTCACATACAGTGATTAAGATGGCTGGGTCATTTAGAGCGGATGGAGCCCAACCTTCCCGCTAAGAAAGTTTTCGAATCCACCCCGGACGGACGGCGCAGTAGAGGACGACCTCGCGGTAGGTGGCGCAAACAAGTGGAACGGGACCTCAACCAACTTGGCGTGCGCAACTGGAGGCAGCTGGCTCGTAACTGTGCTGGCTGGAGAGGTTTGTTGCTTGAGGCCCAGGTCTACCCTGGATTGCGCCATCTAAGTAAGTAAGTATATGTTAACAAGCCATGAGTAATTCAGGGCATATTCCATTGAATCCATTGAAGATGCGGAGCACGCCAAATTTTATTGGCCACGTTACAAAACCGCAATGCATCAACTGTGCGAGAATGTGTGAGAGGCTATCACCCTAGAAGATGTAACCAGATGGGTGGTTGAATCTCAGGAGAGCTGGGATACCTTCAGCGAAAGAACGGAGAACTGACCAGTTGCAGAATACAAATCTAAGCAATCCAATGACATAAGGCTGGATCAGCACCGATGAAATGTTTGACGGCAATTTTGCGATGATCAGAACGTAGAAGGCGAATTGGGTTTAGTAAGTGGAAATCTTACCCCTTTATTGAGTAACAGGCTCAGTTTCGTCTCTGAGAAATCCCACCTTCCTAGCACTCTTCCCTTTTAGTTGAAAAATAGTCGTTGGTCTCAGTTCAGTTTCGATTAAGCCATTGTTTTAGCTTATATGGCCAGAAAAAGGGTATATGCCATCAGATTTAAAAGAAGACACCCCATATCCTTCATCTGACTCTGCTAATATATAACAACCCTCATGGATAAATGAGCAAGGTCCTGAATTTTTATTCATATTCAAGTACCCCATTCATATATTCTATTTATTTCTCTACATTTTTACACAAAATTAGGGTTGAAGCTAATACGTTCATATACGATGACTAAAAGAATGACGACAAAGCTGTAATGCCCCTAAGAAAGACATATATGTAGATACACCAACTCACACCCCATTACTTGACATACAGACTCGTATATCAGGGTAAATCGTGTCAGAACATTATGCTCCTAACAGAACGTGGATACCTACTTTCGCCCATACTCGCATGCTGAAGTACTATCAATCCTTCGTTCTTCATGTGTAAACTGAAAACGCCAAGTAAATGATTTCCCAATTAGCATGATTTCTAAGGTCAAGGCCATTTAGTCACGCTTGGAAGCAATTTTAGAAATTTATTTTAGAGAATGCGATCAGCGCATCTTTCTTCCCAACAGTCTAACTCTTTATGGATTCTACTTTATGAAAACTAACTACAAGGACATATGCGGCTATCGTCTGGCGGCCAAAAACCCTCTAGCAGACAACGGCAAACAAGTTGCAGAAGTTGCAAAGAACTGCCTGTCTCGGCATTACAGGTGCGATGCGCACCTGCCCCACGACAGCTCTTGAAGCTATTGTCGGGCTAACACCCTTACCAATCTTCATTAGGAAGATGGCTGCTAGATACCATATGCCATTAACCTGCAGCTAGATTATGAGTATAAACCAGGTGACCTAGTGGGGCATCTAAAGATACTCAACTCGATCCCTAAAAGAGACATGTTTTGTACTATACCGGATATTATGGTCAGGCAACGTTGCTTCGGAAGGTTATTCGAGGTAGAAATATTTGAACGCGGAAATTGGTCCAATGGTGTTCCAACACTGGACCCCAAAAGTCTCGTCTGGTTCACCGACGGATCGAAAATGGATTCTGGAGTTGGAGCCGGGGTCTTTGGACCCAACACAAAAATGTCGGTACCTATGGGTACGACTCCCACTGTGTTTCAGTCTGAAATCCATGCCATTGAGATTTGCGCCAGGCACAATCTCCGTAAGGGAATTAAGGGCGCTAGGATTCACATATTTTCAGATAGCCAGGCAGCACTTAGGGCATTATCGTCCAACCAAATGGACTCCGTAACTGTAAAATGCTGCTACGATGCTTTACAAGATCTTGTCAAACACCATAGAGAAATGCTCGGTTGGGTCCCTGGACACCAGGGAATTGTGGGCAACGAATCTGCAGATGAGCTTGCTAGGGCTGGCTCAGAATCTGCGTTTATAGGTCCCGAACCTTATTGTAGCGTCAATTGGACAACAGCTACAGCGTTGATTAACGAATGGGAGAACAAACTTCGTCTAGATCACTGGACTAATGGGCCCGGTTTAAGACAATCCAAACGTTTAATCAAGCCTTATTCCTATAAGGAAATCCTTAACTTAGATAGGGAAAGCATTAGGAAGCTAGTGAGCTTTCTAACTGGCCATTGCGACCTAAGATACCACCTTAACAAGTTGAACCTGTGCCAAGAGAAGGACTGAAGGCTATGCCTAGAGGAGGATGAAACATCCGAACACATTCTTTGTGAATGCCCGGCACTACACTGGTTAACGAAACGTATTTTCCACATGGAGATACTCACTTCAGTGGAACTGAAATGCTCCACTACTAGAGACATACTCACTTTCATAAGGGAGGTAGTACGTCTGTTAGGTTAACTCCAACCCTCCGATACAATAGATCTATCAGGTCGCAGTGTCGTTGCCGCGCGGACATGGTTTGTACAAGAGGACAAAAAAAAAAAAAACTACAAGATCTTTCCCCCTGAAAAATTGTCTGGATCTACCGCTTAACAATGCAAATTATCATAGATTAATGCCCTGAATCAAAGTTGCCAATATCCCTGCTCATCCCAATAACAGATCTTGAAGGATTGGATTTTATGCTAGAATTACGATCGGACAAGATTGCACTCTATTGCTATTTTCACTAGAGACGAATGTGTGAATGAATTGGCTGCGCAGCTTGAGCACTTCAAGGATGGCTGGGCTCAGATATCTATTCTGTTTTTACGCTACTGGGTAGATAGCTTCTTGAAAATCTGGAAAGTTAAAATTTTCAGCACGATAATTAAGCTGTTAATTTAATATGTCCCAAAGGATCCTCAATGGTGTAGTGGTAACGTCGTCAATTGCCACGCTTATGGTTCATGTATGTATTTCTCATGAAAAATCATATATAAAGACAGTCCGATGAATTGCGGAAGCTTGTGTGAATCTTACTGCGAAGGCTTAAAACTGACAGTAGCTTGGTCTTATGGCTGGAAAAAATGTTCGCTCTACTGGATGATGGGTATGCCTATGACATCGGTGCTCGGGAAAAGAATACTGTGAATCAGAAGCAAAGACATAACAAAAATCTCCCCAGTTATCTGGACGCCATCCCCAGAGTTTTTCTGAAACATAAACAACTGAGTTTCAAACCACTACACCAAACCTTTCTCTTCCTCTCTTTATCTATCGCACTATGTAAAAACATTTAAATGGTATTAATAACACCTTGAGTGCGCGCAAACTATAAAAAAAATACCAGTTCTCTTTAATAAATGTTGAGACTAACCGGATGGACGCGTTGGAAAAGTTATCAAGTAAACTTCTACGTACTAGTGGGTAATTTCTACATATTTCAAAAACCAAATAACCGCAATTTGAGTAAAAAGTTACTCTAAATAAATCACAGACTAAGCTACCGGTACCTTTGAATAATCCAGTGATCAACAATTTGCTCTGCAATCAGATAGATCATAAACTTGTAACATTATTGCAGTTTGACTGCCATGGTAAATCTCAATCAAATCATGAAAGAATAGATATGAGTAACAACTGTCATCTAATTTGCAGCACTATCTTTCTGTCAGTTCTATTAGTATTATTTAGCAGTACCTACCTAATCACCATCCTTTTTTTCTAAACAACACGCAGCTAGCCTTTCTTAAGATAACCTATTGTTGGTCAAGTGCAATTCAAAACGAAAATAATCAATATTTTCCGGTACTCGTTTAAATCTGTGATATCATAACAAATTAGGCTGATTAGAAACATAACTTTTGGTGACACGCGGCGTTGTTGCTTAAATGAATAGCATGACTATCACGTTATTTATAAATCAATCAAACCGTAATCTTTATTATTCAATTTATTGAAGTGGTTACGGATGTATTACCATTACCCCCAATAATTATGTGTTTACGAACTTGATAAAATAAAATTTGATAAAATCACCAAGACTCCTTGGTTGCAAGTTGCAAATTTTTTCGAAAAGCAATAACAAATAAGACAATATGAGAGATAGAATCGATAAGTATACCATAAGTCTGAAAGCTAACCAATGGAATTCAAACTTGCGTACAAACTCGTACACACATATGAACATAATCTCGGGCGGTCTGATGTCTCACACATCAGGTTAACCACATTTCTTAAATGGGAGATCGATACAAGTGTAAATCGTAATATATCTGACAAACAAAATTTCTAGTGAAAGTGCACTGCTTTAGAACAGCCAAATTGATCGAGAGGCATATAAATCGTAAAAATGTGTCCACAATATTTTAAACTGACATGAAGCCAAAGAACGTTTCTTTGATCAAAAAGATACAATTAAAGAAGTCATTTGATGAATTTCGGAAATATCTGCAATATACTTCACATCATTACGTGCACATTTTTTCTTTTCTTTATGTTTACGATACTACCGACTTCCAGCATAAACACGTTATATAAATTATTTTAGGGTTCAATGCACTATATTACGTTTGTTGCACATATTTTCCAAATTTACGATATTATTAATATTATTATAAAATTCTATTCATATACGCATAAAATTAACACAATTGTAACTAACGACAGTAAATATTTCAAAATATTAACAATTTCAAACAATATTAACTTATAGACATACCTGTACTTCCTGGTTTCGAATCGAAATGCGCATTCACCAACAAATATGCATCACTAGCACATCCCTTCCTGCTCAATTTCACTGCAATATTCTGCAATCCCTGATACATATTCACCAACTCCCAGTGTACATAAGCTCCCGATGCTTGCTGCATATCGATTTCCATTTCATGCACATCAGTATTCAAGACTTGTTTGATTTTGTCAAGTTCCTCTAAAATCAATTTAACCGCTTCTACTTCATTCGCCCTACTGCTGACAACTCTCTCGCCGAGATTTTCAATTTTCACCAAAATTTGTTCCGCCCGTTCACCAATGAAACGACCATGATTGAGATGTTCTGTTTGGATTTTCAATGGTTCCGGAAGTGCTGTAGCAAATCTCAACACCACAACATAGTAGACGGCAATCCAGAAGACAATGAACACCACCGACAATTCAAAGGCTAATCTTGTAATTTTTTGATTGTTCTGTTGCTTCTTTGATTTCAATTTCTTTGATGATTTCTCAACATCGGAGTCGGATTCATTTGAAGATGGTAACTAAAGGTTAAAATAGAGGTCAGTTAAAATGAAATTAAAATGGCGAACTTATTATAAATCCTTACAAGTCTCTCTGTCTCACTCATTTTGAAAAATCTAAGCCCCGATGCCTTCTCGACACGATCGTTTCACAAAATGATCTCAATATTGGTCAATTCAAGAATTTATAGAGAAAATTAAGGCTGTTTTGGGAGGTTTTTTTTTTTATTATATAAGATATCGCGGTACATAGGTTAGGATTTTATGAATTATACAATTGCGATGTTTATCTTTATCCGAAAAGAATTGATATCGTGTTAGCGATAGTAGTTAAATTGCACCGGTGTAAAACGATAATAACCATATTTCCCAAATTGAACGGTTTCAATTTGTACAGCTAGTATTTTAAAAAAAACATTATGGATTCTGTGACGTAAAAGAAGTGGTGCAGATGAGTAAGTTGCAATTGAAATTGCTTTTATTCTCCAGGTGGTAATATTGAATTGTTAGCGTAAGGCAAAAAATAGGTAATTTCAAAGAGTCCTTCGAAAGAGAAGTTAGTTAAGGTTGCGACTTTCAACTTTGGAATCTTCTTACGATTTTTATTCCAGCGGCAATTCTAATAAGGAAACGAGAGTTTGACATTTATCATAAATTGTACATAGTATGTCGGTACATATATGTATGTACATAATGTACACCACAGACTTAGAAATTAAATGTGCATGTACATATATTAAATACCTATCTATGTATGTAAAGGGCTTTCCAATAGAGATGGGTAGGTTTTGACAGTTCATGGCGGCCATGTTGTTTTATCTGTTGTTAATTTCCCCTGTTTTTTATTTTTTCAGAAACTATAGATAAATCACCGGTGGGCAAAATCGCATCATCACCTCCCCGTGGTGCCCGCTGGATAGCTATCTGATAGTGAACTAACGATGAGCGTATGCTGAGTCTGACGATATATGGGTAGCTGAACACTAGGACCTGCGTAAGCACATCTGGGTGAACTTCAGCGCGCATATGTTTAACCGGACGAGGCATCTCTTGTTGACCTGATCGGCTGAAATATGCGTCTCAGAAGTCTAACAAGAGGTCCTCAGAAGGAGGACGTGCGGCGGATGAATTCTCCCGATGGAATCAACGGTGACGTCTACAGGCCAGCGGAAACCTTACCGGAGCTACTTCGACATATTTGAAGCTGAGGTCTGTAAGGATTTTCAATACTTCGTCAGGGTATTGAAAAAGAGATGGTGGCGGATGAACCCTTAATGGGCCAACGGCAGCGCTCATATCCCCGAAGTGAGTTACTGACATCGGTGTATCCGGCCCCTCGTCCTAGGGGTTGCTAAAAAAGGATCTGGTCCTCCAGGTTGGGGGTTGTGCCGTCGGGTTAACTTCCCTACCACGTAAAAAACCTTCGGTTACGAAGCAACCAACAGCCTCGGATACGGATGAATTTACTGTTGACGACCCAAGCAAACGTAAAAAGGACAACGATCTTCGTGTCTGCACGTGGAATGTTAGGTCCCTCTACAAACCACGTGCAGCCGAACAACTTGCGGAGGCCCTAGAGTGTCTCAAAGCAGACATTACCGCCATCCAAGAAGTGCGATGGGATGGGCCGGGCAAAAGGAGTATGCAAAACTGCGACATCTACTACGGCGATTGCTACACACAAAAAGGACAGCGTCTATTCGGGTGCGGATTTGTTATTGGAGACAGACTTAGGCAAGAAGTCTTGAGTTTCCGGCATGTGAACGAGCGCCTTATGACTATCCGTATCAAGGCTAAATTTGCCAACATTAGCCTAATATGCGTTCACGCCCCTCATGAGGAGAAGGACGACGCGACAAAGGACGACTTCTACCAGCTCTTGGACAAGACGCATGAGCAATGCCCTAGCCACGACGTTAAAATTATCCTAGGTGATTTTAACGCAAAGCAAGGAAGAGAGGATGTCTTTAGTAGCGTGGTCGGAAAGCACAGCCTTCACGATAACACATCCGACAATGGACTCAGGCTAATCGACTTTGCAGCGGGGCGAAACTTTGTCGTAGCTAGTACGCGGTTCCCACGTCTCGATATTCACAAAGGAACATGGCTCTCCTTTGATCGAAAAATCGTCAACCAAATCGATCACATTGCGATCGACGCAAGGCACTCTTCCAGTATTCTGGGTGTCCGGACTTTCCGAGGAGCCAACGTGGACTCGGATCACTACCTAGTTGTAGCCAAGGTACGGATGCGGATATCCACAACGGAGCGAAATCAACGAAATGCTGTGAGGAAATTTGACGTCGAAAAGCTACAATCGCAAGAGACCGCCAGAACCTTTGCCGATCGTGTTTCTTCTAATCTTAATCTAAGTCCTATGCCGCCAGCAGCAAATGCGGAAGACTAGTGGCAGCCATCAGAGATGCCGCCTCTGATGTACTGGGTTTCTCTCGCCCACCACAACGAAACCCCTGGTTTGATGAGGAATGCCGGCAAGCACATGCAGCAAAACAAGAGGCGTACAAAGCGGCGCTGCATAGAAGGACTAGAGCTGCTTACGAGCTCTACGTGCGCAGGAGAAAAGAGGAACATCGACTTCTCAGAAAGAAGAAAAAGAGCATGAGAAGCTCTCGATCGAGGAGATTGAGAGACTCTATTGCAGAAATAATGTTCGAAAATGTTACCAAAGGGTAAAAAGAACATGCCAGGGTTTTTTTTTTTTTTTTTTTTTTTTCACGGTCCCACCTCTCGCGAGCGTCTGACAAACATCCGAGAGTATTGTTGTCACGAAAAAGCTTCTCAAATCGCCGTTCGGATTCGGCATTAAACTGTAGGTCCCTTCCATTCGTGTGAAAAATATAACGCACACAACATGAGTGGTTGCGAGAAGCTAGGCCCTGGCACTTTAAAGAGCTGTTGCGCCAAATATTTGTATTTGTATTAGGGTTTCAAAGCCAGAACAGAAGCCTGCAGGGACGAAAATGGCAACATAGTAGTGGAATCGCAGTCGGTGCTGAGGATATGGAAGGAACACTTCTGCAGACTGTTAAACGGCGATGATGACCAATATTCCGCTGTCAGGCAGAATGAGCCATTCAACAGTGACGATGGCAGTCAAGATTCCCGTCAACTCGATCAGAATGAAGTGAGGATAGCGATATCTAAACTCAAATCCAACAAAGCTGCTGGAGCCGACGGCCTTGCCGCTGAACTTTTCAAGGCAGGAGGAGATGAGTTGGTAAGGAGCATGCACCAGCTCATCTGTAAAATCTGGTCGGACGAAAGTATGCCCGATGAATGGAACATCAGCATCGTTTGCCCGATCCTGAAGAAAGGAGACCCTCTGAACTGCACCAATTACAGAGGTATAAGTTTCCTCAACATCGCATACAAAATCCTGTCTGCCGTATTATGTGAACGCCTAAAACCGATCGTCAACAACCTGATAGGTCCTTATCAGTGCGGTTTCAGGCCTAGAAAGTCCACCATTGATCAAATATTCACACTACGGCAGATCTTGGAAAAAACCCATGAATACAAAATCGATACGCACCACCTCTTTATCGATTTCAAAGTTGCCTATGATAGCGTGTATAGAGATGAGTTATACAGAGCCATGTCTAGTATTGGCATCAGTGCCAAGCTCGTCCGTTTGTGCAGAATGACGATGGAGAACTCTCGCTGCTCCATCAAAGTCGGTAAGAACATCACCGAACCGTTCGATGTCAGGAAAGGTCTTAGACAAAGTGACGCGCTATCTTGGGATCTCTTTAATATAGTACTTGAGAGAATTGTACGAAACTCACAAGCAGAAACCGAAGGTACAATCTCTTACAAGTCTGTACAACTACTCGCTTATGCCGATGACATTGACATAATCAGAAGAACTCAGCGGGCAGTCAATGGGGCATTTACGAGTATTGAGATCGAGGCAGCAAAGATGGATCTAACGGTCAATGAAAGCAAAACAAAATATATGCTGTCTACAAAAAAGGACACCCAACATCGGCGTCTTGGACAGAGCGCCACAATAAACAGATATAATTTTGAGGTAGGCTCTATGGTGAACTCCGCAAATGACATCAGTGGAGAGATCACACGGAGAATTACACTTGCCAATCGTTGTTTCTATGGGCTAAAACGGCAATTGAGTAGCAAAGCCCTATCTCGAACTACTAAGGTAACTCTTTATAAGACACTAATCATCCCAGTCCTGCTGTATGGCGCAGAGGCATGGGCTTTGACAAAACCGGATGAGGATGCCCTTGGTTATTTCGAGAGAAAAGTTCTTCGAGCGATCTTTGGTCCCGTCTGCATAGACGGTGAGTGGAGGAGAAGGTACAATGCCGAGCTATACGGCATGTACAAGGACATCGACTTAGCCAGAAGAGTTCACATACAGCGACTAAGATGGCTGGGTCATTTAGAGCGGATGGAGCCCAACGTTCCCGCTAAGAAAGCTTTCGAATCCACTCCGGATGTACGACGCAGTAGAGGACGACCTCGCGGTAGGTGACGCAAACAAGTGAAGGGGGACCTCAACCAACTTGGCGTGCGCAACTGGAGGCAGCTGGCTCGTAATCGTGCTGGCTGGAGAG
The DNA here is from genome assembly GCA_945910035.1 of Brachypalpus laphriformis. Lineage (NCBI taxonomy): Eukaryota > Metazoa > Arthropoda > Insecta > Diptera > Syrphidae > Brachypalpus > Brachypalpus laphriformis. The sequence goes on from OX246753.1 coordinate 324,333,311, forward strand.
GTTTGTTGGTTGAGGCCCAGGTCCACCCCGAACCGTAACGCCATCTAAGTAAGTAAATAAGTATAGATAAATCACCATGGCAAGTTGCAGCGTCGAGCAACACGTTCGCTGACTGAATTTTTAAGTAGTTGGAAGCGGACCCCGATTTCAGCAAAAAAATCATCTTCAGTGACGAGGCCCATTTTTGGATTAACGGGTACGTTAACAAGCAAAATTGCCGGATTTGGAACGATGCCAATCCACACGACGCCCACCAAGTGGCAATGCATCCACAGAAACTCACTGTTTGGTGTGGATTGTGGGTCGGTGGCATTATCGGCCCGTACTTCTTTGAAAACGACGATAGCGTTGCCGTCACCATCAACGGAGAGCGCTACCAATCGATGATAACTAATTTCTTTTGGCCCAATTGGATAATATGGATGTGAACGATATGTGGTTCCAATAGGACGGCACTTCATGCCACACAGCTGACGCCACAATGGACATTCTGCACAAGCGGTTTAGAGGCGCTGTTAACTCACGCAGAGGCGACGTTAACTGGCCACCGAAATCGTGCGATTTGACCCCGTTTGAGTTTTTTTTGTGGGGTTTCCTTAAGTCGCAAAGAAGCGGTGACCTCAAAGTCAACATAACCCGTGCCATCACCTAAATTCACCTTGATCTGTGCGCCAGAGTCATCGAAAATTGAACCTCTCTTATGTGCGCCTCCCAGCGAAGCGCGGCTTTGCTATTAGCCATTTGAACAATGTCACATTCCACACATAATGTCATTGATAGGCCTTTCAAATAAAATTTAAAATTCGTTGATGTCTCATACACAACTTGTGTTATTCAATTTTAACTTCTACCCATCCCTATTAGAAAACCCTTTATGTATGCACAGAAACGGTCAAAATATCGGAAAGTCTACATTTATTCCTGTATTTCGATATATATCGCATCTTCTAAGGCAGCAATATAGACCCTGCTTTAAGCTACTGTCGTCAAAGCCATATAAGACTTATCAAGCGAGATTCTTTTGGATCATAAGCGCAAATTTTACTCGGGTTCTCAGTTCCGAGAAGCCACCGATCAGCAACTTCCTAAGTTTTTATTTGGCCCAGACATGAGAAAGTTGTCATAAAGGCAGCTTTATCTACCCAGAAATTTCTAAGTCATGGCTCTGTGCCGAATGAATTGATGCAGTATTTAGATCAACCCATCATTATCACTGTACATCAGATCCATTAAAGTTTGGGCTTAACGGCCTCCGTTTGGAAATATGTTCCTTTGGAAATAAGCCAAGCAATTCTGATATCACATGCTCCGTTCCTTCAGAAGATATTTCCTCAATCATTACTTGTAAGTTTTTAGTAAAAAACAATCGAAATCGGCTCTGCATAAAACATACAAAAAAAACAGTTTGTCAATAGTTCCTGACAGATACTAGGTGTTTCAATGCAAAATATGCTTAAAAATAGAAAATCTGCCTTTTTTTAATTTCCAATGCATTATTTTAATGTGAAATAAAAAATAATAAAAATTGATCGAATATATCAAGCACCGATATCGATATTATTTAAATATACATATATATATATATATATACATATATTTAAATATAAATATATATAACTAGCGCGAATGGGTACTTGTCACTGACGAATTCTGGTCAACTGCTAAATACCTAACAAATCGGACTGAGAAAATCTAAAACTAGAATTCCAAGTAGAACTGGAAACAAGGAAAAGGAAAAGGAAACAAGGATTGCTTCACTTACTAAAGTATCCCAGGTATCAACAAAATTCCTTCGATGGAGACGATCTTTTTTTATCGATAATGATGGCAGCAAAGACAGCAACATTAGCCAAGTTGAATTACTAGAATCTTTCTTTATATACTTAAATCGAATACACAGACTATTCATTATCCATCCACTATTTATAAGATCAATTAAAGTAATTAAACGGAGCTTTGTAGTTGAGTAATTTACCAAAAAATTGATGCAGGCCTATTTTACGACCTTTAAGTAGAAAAACAGAGGGTTAAAAATCAGCTTTATGCTTATGTGTATACTAAAGAGTGCCAAAAGCTACCGTAGACCTCCTGCTTTCACATATAAGCCTATTCTTTATCATATTAAGTCGATAACTCTAGAAAAACTCACAGCCGTGTGCTGTATTATATTACTAAAAGCACAATCTTGCTTTATCAGTAAAAGTGTCGTATACATACCAAATATGAGACATTTAACACCATCTACAATTTTTCAATTATAAATGGTATGCCATTGTCTTTATACCAACTAACAAGACCATCATCATGCAGTTTCTGCTCAACTTAAACTGTTTCTACAAATTCGCTTTTATTCACAATATCGTTTATTTTCAAGACCAATTTCCAAATAATTAACTCTCACAGTAATCGCACTTGTTCATCGCTATTTTCACCTCTATCGACTTTATCTTCTCTGATGGTGGTTGGCATATTTGTACCAAACTAGTATCACTTGTGGTCGAAATTCAACCGAGGGGAAATAAGCAAACAGCGAGAGAAACAACGCTATTTATTTGTTTTTATAACTTTTTTTTTGTAATATTCTCCCGTGCAGGGATCTAAGGGATCTAAGCTCATACAGCCATGAACGTGTTCAAAATGTTTCATTTAATTGGTTGTTAATGGGGAAATCATGTATGTTTGTTCATTTTATTTTACCTGACATAACGGCAACGTACACACATGATTTTTTCTTTTTTCTGCACATCTATGGCACAGTACCTTTCGAATGGTGTAATTTTCATTCCCTGCCTTTTATAATAAATACTAAAAAACGTACGATAAATTTCGTGTTAATGTATTAATAAATAACATACAAGAACCTCTAGAACATTTTTCGAATATGCTAGATGTCACTAGGGCTGAATTATGGAATTTGAAATGTGGAACAAACTGATGTCCATAATGGCAGTTTTGACAAATGGGAATAGTGTTGGCACACCGTGCTCGTTGGTAAAGCAGTGCGAAAATCGCTTTCTGTGAATGCTACAATTGTCCTATGCCGCACCATGACTTTCTATATCGATTCCTACGAGTATAATTGAAAATCAAATTGAAGGAAGACCTGTTGTGTTGTAAACCATTATATTTATATTTATTTGACACACAATTCTTAGTTTAAATAATTTAAATTATGTATCTAAATAATTTTAAATATTTTCTGGTACATCGTCAAGAATAATTTTATGAATGAGTAAGTTACGAAAATTTAATTAACAAAAAATTAAGTTTGCTTTGTCTAACAAAAATTGTATGTAACGGAACGTGTTTTAAACGTTTTATTAAACATGATCAGTGCAAGTATCTAAAATATAAATGTAAGTTATTCTGTATAGAGTTTGAAATTGCTTGGGTTTCATCCCTGCAACAATAGAAAGTTACGTTCGTAGTACACATCACTCTGAAACAGATTTTCAGTGCAAAAAAGTGGTTCGAAACCTTGGACTCAACAATAAATCAATTTTATGTCCGTTATCGAGATTTTGGTTTTCATCGTAAACATACGCGTAATGACTTAATTAAATACCTGTAATGATACCTTTTTTATTTATTTATTACTAGGCGTCATGGCACTTAATTTGGGGTAAAAGTCTCCTGATAAGGGTTGGAGGGTAAACCACAGAAATGTTACCAGCAGGACGAGAGGACACGTCGGACTAACAGGGTACTGAAACATATATGTATAACTAAGTGGCCTGAGACTCTGACTCTCGAAATCCTAACATTTGCTTCCTAGACACCAGGTAGAACATAATGAACTAAAAACAAAAATCTTATTGTGATGTCGTCGTAGGAGTTCTCCAAATCAATAAAACCCAGCGACGCATGGTTCCATCATGATCCGTAGAAAACGAAATTCGTCATCACCGACGGCGCTAATAAATTTTAACTTGCATAGTACTATCATAAATACTGTTACAACTTTTAACGGTTCCCTACAGCCTTAGGTATTACCCGCACCCCTGTGTTGGCTTGCGTCATTTGTGGTCTTAAATTTGGTCTGCTCATACGCAAATTTAAATAAAGATTTGCTAAGTTTTTAACAAGGAGTGGAGCGATAAGAAAAACAGGATTGCGGTTATTGCGTATATTCCTCGCTTCATAACCATTGATCATTGGCCATCAGCAAGTCCGAATCTTAATCATTTGGATTACAAGCTATGGTTCGTTTTGGAGGGCATGATTTCTATGAAAAGACACCCAAACCTGGAGTCGCTAAAAATTAGCTTAAGAACAGCAGTCGACACTTTTGCAATAGAAATCGTGCGTGCTACGATTGATGAGTGGCCAACTCGTCTCAAGGCCTGTATAAGAGTAAATGGAGGTCATTTTGAATAAATTGTTTTATTTTTTTTTTATATTTAGGATAAACCAATAAACAAGTCTCTCCATTTAGCTCGGTCTTTAGCTAATTGCCTCCAGTTGCGCACTCCAAGTTGGTCGAGGTCCCCTTGCACTTGTGCGCGCCACCTACGGCGATGATTCCCTCTACTCTGTCGTCCCTCGGGATTAGAGTGTTGGTGTCCATTCGCTCTACATGTCCTAGCCATCTCAGACGTCCAATATGCAATTTTTTGACTAGGTCGATGTCGCTGTACAGCTCGTATAGTTCGTGATTGAATCTTCTTCTCCAAAACCCGTCAACGCAAACGGGACCGAAAATCTAATGAAGAATTTTTCTCTCGAAGCGGCCAAAGATATCTTCATCCTCTTTTAATGAAGTCCATGTTTCAGCGCCGTAAAGCAGGACTGGGATGATCAGGGTCTTATACAGAGTCTCCTTAGTAGTTCGAGATAGGGCTTTAGTGTTGAATTGCCTTATAAGCCCAAAAAACAGCGATTGGCAAGAGCTATTCTTCACTTGATTTCTGCGCTGATGTTGTTCTCAGAGTTTATAGCAGAGCCAAGGTAGACAAAGTCCCTTACTACCTCGAAGTTATAGCTACCCACTGTGACGTTTTGTCCAATTCGTCGGTATTGGCTTTCTCTTCTTGTTGACAGCATATACTTGGTTTTGCCCTCGTTTATCGCTAAACCCATTTTGGCCGCTTCCGCTTCAATGCTTGCAAACGCACCGGTGACAGCCCGCTGAGTTCTTCCGATAAGGTCTATATCATCGGCGTACGCAAGCAGTTGTACAATCTTGTAATAGATTGTGCCTCCAGTGTTGGCTTGTGAGTTCCGCACAATCCGTTCAAGTACAATGTTAAAGAAGTCACATGACAACGCGTCACCTTGTCTAAAACCTTTTTTGACATCAAAGGTCTCGGTGAGGTCATTACCGACAAGTTTGGCAGGGATGTCAAAACTAGACATGGCTCTATAAAGCTCTTCTCTATAGATGCTGTCATAGGCGGCCTTGAAATCGATAAAGAGGTGGTGAGTATCGATTTGGAATTCTTGGTTTTTCTCCAGGATCTGCCAAAGTATGAAGACTTGATCGATGGTGGACTTCCCTGGCCTGAAACCGCACTGATAGGGTCCAATCAGGCTGTTCATAAAAGGTTTCAGGCGTTCACACAATATCGCAGAAAAGATCTTGTATGCGATGTTGAGGAGACTGATGCCTCTATAATTGGCGCAGTTGAGGGGGTCTCCTTTCTTGTGGATCGGGCAAACGATGCTGAGGTTCTATTCATCAGGCATACACTCGTCTGACCAAATCTTAGAGATGAGTTGGTGTATGCACTCTACCAATTCATCCCCAGCTGCCTTGAAAAGTTCGGCCGGTAAGCCGTCAGGTCCAGCAGCCTTGTTCGATTTTAGCTTGGATATTGCTATCTTCACTTCATTTTGGTCAGGTGGACAGAAATTTTGACTATCATCGTGTATGTTGAATGGTTCATTCTGCCTGACAGCGGGATGTTGGTCTTCGTCGCCGTTATACAGTCTGCAGAAGTAGTTTTTCCATATTCTCAGCACCGACTGTGATTATACTACGAGGTTTCCATTTTCATCTCTACAGGTTTCTGTACGGGTATTGCTCCTCTGACACGTTCTTTTTACCTTTTGGTAAAACTTCCGTACATTTTTCCTGGAGTACTCTCGATATTCTCAACGCGCGCTTCTCATGCTCTTTCTTCTTTTTTGGAGAAGCCGATATTCTTTCTGTCTCTTTTGCTCGTAGAGCTCACGAGCAGCTCTCGTTTTCCTTTGCAGCGCCGCTTTGTATGCCTCTTGTTTTGCTGCATGTACTCGCCGGCATTCTTCGTCAAACCAGGGGTTTCGCGGTGGTGGGCGAGCGAGACCCAGCACTTCAGTCGCGGCGTTTCTGATGGCATGTTGCCAGAGATTTCAATTGTGATTGTGATTGAGAGATTTCGGGATACGCGTTCAGCGAAGAGTCTGGCGGTCTCTTGCGATTGTAGCTTTTCGACGTTAAATTTTCTCACAGTGATTCTTCTTTGTTGCTCGGATTGCGATATCCGCATTCGTACCTTGGCTACAACAAGGTAATGATCCGAGTCTATGTTGGCCGCTCGGAAGCTCCGGACATCCAGAATACTGGAGGCATGCCTTGCGTCGATCGCAATATGATCGATTTGGTTGATCATTACATGATCACTGGACCGCCATGTCTGCTCATGAATATCGAGATGAGGAAACCATGTGCTTGCTATGGTGACATTTCGCTCCACAGCGAAATCAAGTAGCCTTAGTCCGTTATGGTTGAAATGCAAACTTTAAATTACTTCGCTAGTCGAGCCTCGAAGTTATCTGCAGACAACTATGGTCTCTTTGTTATCCGCCTCCAATACTATATGCGTATTTTTTAGAGCATTTTAGTGTTCCTCTTTGATCTTTGGGATGGCACAAATATGTCGCAGATGATTCCGATCCTTTTGGCTCACAATTGGTCCATTAATCCTCTGGCTGATTTTTTAACCGTACTTTATGTATCGCATTTTGAAAGGGGCATAAGTTACTTTAAGATTTGTTTTCTAGGAACGTAATTGATTGGTACAGAGCTCCTTTTCATTTAAACACCAAAGTTTAACGATTAATAGCATCATTCCAAAGCTAGAGGCAAATTGATAAAGAAGCTTTTTAAATCCAGCTCGTAGTATCTACTCAAAGTTTCGTTATCTTTTTACTTCTATAATACAACTGAACTGAGTAATCATTCTTAGCGTGCGGTAATGATGATATCGTAAAATGTCACCACCACTATCCGGTACAAGTTCTTTTATCCACTTTTCTCTTAAATGGAGTCATCTGCTACCCCTACAACGACCAAACTATGCCTGGAAAAAATTTAGTCTCACTAGGACGTCTTGTAATTCATTGTTTCTACGTGTCTGACCACTCGTAAGTTCTCGAGGCTGTTCATAAATAGAACAAAATATCATTCTTAAATTTATAGAAGAAGGTACCTAGTAAGTTACATTATTGCTCTGTCTTTACTACTACTAGTTATGCCTGTCGTATGCTAACTGTACGCCCTCCGGAAATCATGATTAAAAAGCGAAAATCATTACTTACGTCAATATAATACATTATATGAAATGAAGAGAAATGAATTCTACTTAATTTAATAATATATCCATCATTGTGTCAAACGAAAAAATGATATCTTTAATTCGTGTGTACTTTATATTTATTTTATATACATATATACGTATGTACATATTTATGTTAACATACACACAAAATAATAACAAATCTCTTATCAAAGTATGTATGTACCTCAAGTCCTTTATCATCTTCGAATTCTTCAACCATCCGCTCAAGGCCTGAGGACCTTGATGTGGACAAGTTTTTTTTCATCGTTTTAATCTTTCGTTTTCTCATTTGGATGCACTATATTACTTTATTGGATGTAAATAAAGGTTAGGATATGTATTTTTTTTTTTCTAAATACAAAATCTATAGTTAATTATGTTCATGCAGTTAATGTAGAAATTTTTAATATTTTCCACTTTTAAACAAAACTTAAATGTTTCACGCTGTTGATAGCACTTGTCACTATGGTTTGTAGATAACTGCTGGTGGTTTAAAAATTCACTCGCGCAGGTGGGCTTAGTACGTTATTATTATATTTGATTGTTTGCGCTCAATTTTGGAGTATTTTTTTTTTATTAAAAAAGTAAATATAATTAGAGGTGACAGCGGTTGGTTAGAGCGCTGCCAATTGTAACGATCGTAGCAAATTTAAATTTACATCACTATTCCAGTCTATTTTTTAGATGCTTTTTTTTACCCAATTTTTTTCTACTACATGTACCTTGTATTTTTATCATCTTCACATTTGGTGATAAGTGTTCCATGGCCATCTCGATTTGGACATTTTTGTCATAATTTTGTTCGTCAAAAACACATTCCTAAACTTCCTCTTCTAATATGCCATCCAAACTTTTTTTTGCTTGTAAAGAAATTTTCTAAATTGTATCCGCATCGCATAAATTTCATACAAACCAACCCCACACAGGTTCAAGTAGGTACGTACGAACCAGTTGTACCACTTTATATTTTTTAAATCCGATAAAAGCAATAAAATATTTGTTTTTAATTTTCCGGGTTGGTTGCACGTAATATGTTGAGAAAATATTTATTTTGAATCAAATTGAAGCAGAAATAGGCAATTTAAAAACGGGGCTAGTAAGTAAGGTTTGGTTATACAATTTTTTAGTACAAAAAAAAAAGTGATACATCAACTGTGGTAGTAGAAACTGCCAAATCGTCAATATTTCTAAGTATAAAAATAGTAATCATATACTACATACAAAAGCAAATCTCGCAAAAGTCTGAAGTGTGTACTCTTGTTTCTACACACTCTCCAACTTAACGTCATAAATCTTAATTCACACAAATTGTGAATACAGACTTTGGTCTGTACAGATAGTAATTTTTTATGAAATATTAATTCAGATAGGGCCCGCTTTTAGGGAAGGTTTCTATTTTCATTTCTTTTTTTTTTTGTTTTGTTTATGATGATGATTAAGCATACCATATTTAAATTTCTCTAAAATTGGTAACAACCACTCCCACTTTCAGCTAAGAAGGAATAATAAAAAAAAAGTTTTTCGCATAAATTTCCTCAAAAATTAAGGAAATTCTATGTCAGGGTAAAAAAGATGTCACCTCATTTACATTTTAAATTTCTGGACGCCACGTATGTATGTATGTACCTATGGGGAGGTTTGACGGTGAGAGATAGAGTGTAATTCGATTAATTCCAGGGAAAATTTAGTTTTTCTATATGTTTGTAAAAACGTTTGCCAGCAGTTTAGGTGATATAGTATTTTACCCCCTTGTTTAAGCCCCTTGATAACTTATGTATATTGCACGTTTATCATCGCATAGCTGCGTTATCATTGTCAGTGTTGCCGCAAAAGTATTATATAAGAGAGCGTATTACTTTTTAATAATACACAAATTCTCAAGAAACCCAGAGAATTGATCTATATTCAGGGAAAACCTTAAAAGATACATAAATTTATAACCCAAAAGCCAAACAAGTACAAAACAGAAAATGTGGCTTTTTCACTGTGAAAACGTGACCCAAGCTAGCAATTCTTTTTTATTAATATCATAATAAGTTATGCCTAAGATCTTAGCTCTTCTAATACAGCTGCAACGCTTAAGTTGGAATTGACAAGAAGAAATATTTTGTAGTAGTAGTTTGAAACTCTGGTGATATTAGGTCTTATTGCATACTTACTCTTTCGCTGGGAGCACAATGCGCATAATGAAGATTCTAAGAACCCTAGAAAGGGAAAGGAAAGAATCAGACCGGGAAAATGAAATAAATGCTGAGCAGGAAAATGCAAACATGCACTAGTCGAATATATCAGACTAAAAGCCGGTACCGCGGGTAATGGGGCGGTTGTGAGAGGGGGGTTTAGTGGGTAAGAGTCCCACACTGTTACTCAGGACGTACTGAGTTTCGTCTTTTGAAGATTACCCCTCCCAATCAAAAAAAAAAAAAAAAGCATACTTACACTTAGGTAGTGCTTTTTAAAAGCTAGTGCAAGTGATATTAATAATTTGATTTAACTTAATCCAATGAAAAGTATAGTTATACTAAGCTAAGTTTACTCAAAAAACAATTTGTGTAATTTTAATTATTTTCTTTAGTTTTAATTTTTTTTTTTTTTTTAATTTACAATTAAGTTGGGTTCAGAGGCCTGCTATTCTAAAAGGGAGGTTTTAAAATTCTTTTCTAAAATTCTTTTCGAATCACCTGAGAGGGTGTTCCAGAGACCAGTGATGTAAACCAAAAATTGTCTTTCAGATGTCAGACAAAAGGGTTTTGGTTGAATGAGTACAGATGTCCTTTAAGAACTCGGAAAAAAAATTGACATACCGATATTCGGGCAGATGTGTTTGCATTGTTTCGTGCATGGATATCAGTGGCAAATATTTAAGATAGTTATCAAGAACACAACCAAATATTTTCCATGAAAATGCGAAGATATGGTCGCACCATCTTTTATTATATAATATAACGAGTATTTCGTCTGCCACCTAGTACGCCGAACTACCTTATTATGCTGGAAACAGGGGTAGCTCCTCTCTTCATAAAGACCCTAAAACTGCAGGTGGACCATGTTCTTAAAGTTCTAGGAATGCCAGAGGAAAGACTGCCTAGAATAGGCAGCTTGCAAGATTATATCAAACGGGAGCAGCTGGTATGGCGATTGGCTTGACCTAGTCCAAGAATGTGGGGTGGAATTAAACTTGCAAGCAGCGGATTATACGACCTGGAAATCAATGCTGTACGAACTAATTGCGAATGTGGATTTAAAGTATCGTGAGAAATTCTTAGAGGAGGCATAAAATTCACTACATAGAACAGTCTACAGGCGCTTAAGTCACAATCTAGGGTATCTTAATTATTTCCGGGACGAGCACAAAGTGGAAGAAATATGGAGGATTATCAAATTGAGAGAAGAATTGCTAAATTTAAACTATATACCTCATAGGGAAGACCTTCCTGCTATATGTGGCTTATGTTATGTAGATGAACGGGAGGATACGATACATTTTGTTGGAAAGTGCTCAACACTAAGGGAAACTCGGCGTCGTATATTCGGTACCGATTATCTATTGGACGAATAGGTTATCGACATGCTTAATGAGGTGAATGTTCCTCAATTATTCGAATACTGCAAAATCGCCTTGCCCTATCGTGCGAGAATAATTCAAAAAAACTTTTGCAGAAAAAGCGTGTATTGGTATATTGGTGTATTTCGTTCTGGTCTCTATTTCTATTTTTATTAAATTAGAGTCTAAATATATACTGCTTAAATCTAGTTGTCAATCGGCAGACGGCAAAGCCATGTTATGTTGATTTTTTTTTATAAGTTAATGATGAAAAAAAAAAAATTAAAAATCACTCAAATTCAATAATATAACGAGCAATATTATTAAAAACCATATTAATCTTCCTGTTGCTACAGTAGTCGACATTACAAACGTTTTCGCAACCATATAACAAGATCGGTAGAAGCAAAGATTTTGCAAGGATTAATCTGCATTTCATTGGTGTATAAGATTGAATAACATATAAATGACATAGAACACCGTATACCTTTCCGATTGTGGCGTTTATATGGTCAGACCATTTAAGACTTCGATTAAAAGTCAGCCATAGGTTTCTGGCCATGTTAACATATTCAATTGAAGGCAAGGAATACATATTTATGAGTTTCTTTTGTGTTATTAACGTCTTAGATTTGGCGGGGTTTAAACAAAGATTGTTTTTCGTGACCATAACAGATGGCAAAACAAGGTTCTGATTCATATTCGATATGCCATGAGATGCAGAGTGGAGAGGGCAACTAGTAAATAACTGAACGTCGTCAGCATACATGTGCACTGGACAATGTCTAACCAGATTCGGAGAGAATTTGCTGTGATTTTTCCGCATTTGGCTTTCAATTTTGTTGATTAACTCTAGATTATGTGTACCTCATCATTTAATCTGAGTTGTTTGGTTGGTAACAGAACACATTAAAATTACACCATGACACCCACTATAAAAATAGACAAAATCCTGTTGACATTTTCTTCTATGCCAACTTTATCTAGAAATCAGATGGTAGCTGGATCATAGCTGTATCAAAAGGCGGATAGACGACAAAACTTTCAAAACTCTGTAACCTATGTATCTACTCTCTGACTTGCCTTAGCAGTATCATTAGAAAATCCAGATAGATGATGCATTACAATATTCTTTAAGTAAAACTACAATATAATTTCTACAGGAATAAGTATTCTGTAAACAATTAGTCCGTCGGCAAAGTGGAGACTATGGTCTTGGTGTAGAGCAACCTATAAACTATTTCTAAAATACTTACTTGCATAGATGGCGCTAAGGTTCTGGGTGAACCAGGACCTCAACCAACAAAGAAAAAGCCTCTCCATTTAGCTAATTGCGTCCAGTTACCCACTCCAAATTGATTGTGGTCCCCTTGAACTTGTGCGTGCCATCTACGGCAAGGAGGCCCTCTACTGCGTCGTTCCTCCAGGTTAGATTCGAAGACTCTGCAGGACGGAGCTTGCTGTCAATTCGCTATATGTCTTAGTCATCTCAAACGTCCAATACGCAGTTTGTTGACTAGTTTGAGGTCGCTCTAGAGCTCGTATAGTTCGTCATTGAATCTTTTCCTCCAAAACCCGTCAATGCAAATGGGACCGAATATCTTACGAAGAAATTTTCTCGCGAAGCAAAGATATCTCCATCCGCTTTCATTAAAGTCCATGCTTTAGCACCGTAAAGTAGGACTAGGATGATCAGGGTCTTATACAGAGTCTCCTTAATTGTTCTAGATAGGACTTTACTATTATATTGCCTTATTAACCCAAAAAAAACACCGATTGGCAAGAGTTATTTTTCGCTTGATTTCTGCAGTAATATCTTTGTCAGAATTTATAGAAGAGCCAAGGTAGACGAAGTCACTTACTACCTCCAAGTCTAAAATGCTGTAGATAAATTTAGCAAAAGCATAATATGAGTCAGTTCTCTCAAATTTATAGCACATATCACAACCATTTAATTGAAATATCCCAACCACACACAATTAAATTAAATTAAATTTAAACATTGAAAAACAAAATAATAGTCTACACCTATCTACATATGTACGTGTACAGAACGCTGTAGTCTACACCATGTGTATTATGCGACACAACGCTGATTACCTTATTGTTCTAAGTTTGCTCCTAAATAGGTTTTTTTTTTTTTTTTTTGCCGAGAGCAGGTGATAAATCTTCTAAAGACACCATAGGGCCCGACCGCGCGTGCTTATGGTAGTGTGAGATTTTTACTCACTAAAAAAATACTTCTCTTCAAAATGAATACTACCACTAAACTGACGCTTATCCAGCAGTTTTATTTTCGCTTACGAAAATAAAACAAATATTTGGCGCAACAGCTCTTTAAAGTGCCAGGGTGTTTTTTTTTTTTTTTTTTAGGTTGCGCCAGGGATGTGTAATCTTCATAGATACTAATAGCCCGAGTGCTACTAGCATGCACGATTCGCAAACCTGAGTAATCGATTTCAGGAATACGCCTACGTACTAAACACACACCCTTCACACTTCTACCACTCTCCCCGCGGGACTGCCGTTAGGTATTACTTCGCGGGGCTGGTTAGCAATTTATGCTGTACTTTCTGCTTCTCGACGTATTCGTTCTTGAATTCGAAGCTGCATTTGCACATGCGTAATAAACGCGCAAATTTCCATCCATTTTTCCTCAGATTGTACCATATGATCTATGAGGAATGGGGGACTGGGAAGTTCGTTTCTCCAGTTTTCAAATCGCCTACAGTAGAAGACTGCATGCTCCGTATCTTCCTCCTGGTCTGGACATTCTGGACACAACGGAGAGCTATCGTGTCCAAACCGGTAAAGATATTTGCGATAACCTCCATGGCCAGACAGGAACTGCGTGAGGTGGTAGGTGCAGTTCCCATGTGCTCGGTTTATCCAAATGTCGATGGTGGGGATTAATTTATAGGTCCATCTGCCTTTAACCGCATTATCCCATCGATCTTGCCACACAGCTCTTGAAGCTGCTTTTTCTTCTTCTATAACCCTTCTTCTTTCGCTAGCCTCTTGGTGGCTCGAGCGTCTCCGATTGTAGATTCTCTGCATCTCGTTCGCGAGGATGTTGATAGGAACTATTCCTGCTATGACAAAGGCTGCTTCGTCAGAGATAGTTCTAAAACCACTGATGGTCCTTATAGCGCAGAGTCTGTAGGCTGATGTAAGTTTCCTCCTTGTTTCTTTGGTCGCGAGAGCCCCCGCCCAAACCGGAGCCGCATAAAGAAGGACTGAGCTGACAACTCTGGATAGTAGGATCCTCCTAGCGTATCCAGGTCCTCCATTGTTGGGCATTATCCTTGAGAGTGCTGCCTGAAGTCGTGACGCTTTTTTGCTCGAATAATCAACATGCTGTTTAAACCGCAGTCTATTGTCGAGCATTACTCCTAAGTATTTGATTGCTTCTTTGGATCTGATGATTTGGGTCCCAACCTGTACATTCATATATTCCACAGATTTCCGACTGGTTATTAGAACAGCTTCAGTTTTGTGGTCAGCTAATTCTAAACCGGCGGATCCTAGCCAGCTTTTGATTTGACTGATTGCCACATTTGTAGCTGATTCTACTTCACTGATTTGTTTTGCTACTGTAACAACAGCGATGTCGTCAGCAAATCCAATTATATTCACTTTAGGTGGCAGTGGTAGTCGTAAAACTCCGTCGTACATTATGTTCCATAGTAATGGGCCCAGCACCGATCCTTGCGGGACCCCAGCTGTAACATCGTAGTACTTCACTCCTTCGTCGGTATCATACCTCAGTTTCCTGTTGGTAAAGTAGCTCGCCATTATCTGCAGCAAGTAAGATGGTGTATCCATCCTAGCAAGAGATCTTCTTATAGTGGGCCAGTCTGCCGAATTAAATGCGTTTTTGACATCTAGCGTCACTACTGCACAGTATTCCTTGGTGCAGTATCGCCATCTTTCACCTTCAATTGCTTCCGCTGCTATGTTAACTACAGCTTTAATGGCGTCAATTGTTGAGCGAGACTTTCGGAATCCGAATTGCTGGTTGGACAAAGCCCCTTTCTCCTCCGCTATTGTGAGCAATCTGTTGTAAATGATTCGCTCCAGGATCTTTCCCATTGTGTCCAGTAGGCATATCAAGTGCCAGGGTGTAGCTTCTCGCAACCACTCATGTTGTGTGCGTTATATTTTTCACACGAATAGAAGGAACGTACAGTTTAATGCCGAATCCGAACGGCGATTTAAAAAGCTTTTTCGTGACAACAATACTCTCGGATGTTTGTCAGACGCTCGCTAGAGATGGGACCGTGAAAAAACTTTTTGGTATTTTCTGGGATTCGAACTTGGAACCTCATGCGTAGTGATCCGACACACTGACCACTTACGCCACGGCGCCCACAAGACTCGTGATTTTTGGAAAAAGATGTTCGTATGTAGTTAAAAAGAAATGTAGCGCTTTAGACAGGTTAAATTCCAATGAAAGTTTTTCACAACCGGCATACCACCTTGATCAAAAAGTTCCCGGAATAAAAGCCGTGTGGCGCTCCCATCGTTCCGATTTGAGTTCTGTTTTCTTTGTTAAGTTGGTACATTTGTTGCGTCATAGCTTGACATTTGCAAAAGTTACGTAGCCAAGAGTACATCTATCTCTATGTGTGTTGGCGATTTTTTACCAGACCAGAATTGTGGGCAGAAAACTCGTGGATTTTGCACCATGATAACGCACCGTCGCACAGTGCCATCATTATTCGTAATTTTTTGACGGGAAATGCAACAAATACCATCCAACAGCCAGCGAATTCACCTGATTTGGCTCCCTGTGACTTCTTTCTGTTCAATCGAGTTAAAAAACCATTACGGGGAACGCGTTTCAGCAGCCGAGAGGAAGTAATGGAAAAAACCTAGGAAGCACTGATGGACATAGCGAAAACCGAATATAAGAAATGTTTCGAAGATTGGGTCAAGCGCTGGCATAAGTGTATTGCAGTCGATGGGGATTACTTTGAAGGGGATAATATAGATTTAGATGAATAAACTTGTATTTTTAATTTTCTGAATAAATTCCGGGAACTTTTTGATCAAGGTGGTATACTATGACGCGAGGTCAAAAGGTTTTGTCCTTTGCAGACGACGAATTGAATTGTTCGCGTCAAGTAGTTGAATGACGGTACGGTTACGACACGATCTTTGTGTTTACGCGCAAATTTTGTTATCTCTTCGACGACGCTGGGAATTCCCAGATCTCGGTGAATATCTTCGTAACGATCGTTATAAGAACTTTATTTTCAAAAGTTTGTATGATGTTTCTATTGCTTTTCTTGGTGCAACCCCATGTTGTAGACCATACGTCCACACTGGCTTTAGCATTTGCTTATAGATAAGCAGTTTGTTATGTAGCCTCAACTTCGAATGTTTTCCGAGTAGCCAGTACATTTGCCGGTATTTGTTTTCGAGCTCGTCACGTTTCTTTTTTACGTGCGATTTCCATTTAAGCTTAACATCCAGAGTCATTCCTAAATATTTTGCTTCGTTCGCGTACGGTATTTGAGCCGAGTTAAGATATACAGGTAATCTATCAACTTTTTTGTAGGTAAAGTTGACGTGGTTAGATTTGCTTTCATTCCGCACAATACGCCAAGAATTCGTACAAGCATGGACTATATTAATAGCATGTTGCAGCTTTATAGTTCCTGCTTCAATAGTATAGCCCATTGTGAATATCGCCGTATCGTCCGCAAATGATGGGGATGACGCAGTTTCTTTCTTATGGAATATCACGCGTGTAAAGTACATATAGAAGTGGGCCAAGGACACTTCCTTGTGTGACTCCGGCCGCAATCTCCTTGAAGTCTGAGTAATCATTTCCGTGCTTAACACGAAAGAGTCTCTCGGTGAGGTAAAGAAGAAAGAAAGAGTTGCCGTGGCAGTAGTAGTTGCAATTTATACTCCAAGCTTTCGTGCCAAACCTTATCGAACCTTGAGACGTCAAGAAATACACCGCAACAAATCTTTTTTTCTTCGAGAGCGTTCTCAATCACGTCACTTATTTTGTGGACTTGGTCGATTGTAGAAAGTTTGATTCTAAATTCAAACTGATGGTCATGAATGAGAATTCTTTCGTCGATTATGGGTTGTAGACGTTTAGAAAGAAGTTTTTCGAATATTTTTAAGAAAACCGACAATAGAGAAATAGGCCGATATAATTTCTTCTCATTCAGAGGTTTGCCTAGTTTCGGAACTATTATAATCTCGGCTACTTTCCATTGCTTCGGAACGCAGAGCAATCTGAAAGAAGCGTTGATCAAATAGAGCAGTTTGATAAGAGCTTTATTTGGTAATTCCTTGACCACCTCCGCCGTTATCAAGCCGTAACCCGGAGAATTTTTCGTCTTTAGATTTTTAATTACTTAGTTCAATCAATGCAACTTTTTTACTTTAAAGTTGTCAGATGTCATGACTGGGGAGTCGGGCGTTAACGAAAGACCGTCGAACGGCTTAAACGTTTCTTTTAAGTGCATAGCAAAAAGTTCTACCTTTTCTTTGTCGCCCTTGGCCCAATTTCTATCGTTTTTTCCAAATTGGTGGCGGTTGCATTTTAGGTTTCCGGATGCCTTTTAGCGCTTTCCAAAGCGAATAATTTGATTCTCTTTCACCGGAGAGATTTTCAAGGTAGGTTGCTATCTTTTTGCTTTTAAATTCCCGAATACTATCTCTAAGGCGATTGCATAGTCGGTTATGAACCGTTTTATACTGCCGTGCACCAGTGATTTGCCATTTCTTTCGTGCTTTTCGTTTCTCCCTCACCAGTTCAATGATTTCTCTGGGATACTTTTCGTTGCTGTTGATCTTATAGCTTCTAGAAGGAGTGTTTCTCCATGCTGCTCTTTGGATTGCTTCCACGAAACGATCAACTTCGTCCTCTAGTTCACAAAGTGTTTAAAGTGATGCATTTAAGTCGATATTTGTTTCGCAAGCATTCCTAAAGCCCTCCCAGTTTGTTCTATTGGTAGTAATTCTTGGAGGTCCTTTTTTCTTGATCAAGAAATTCCTAAATTGGTGTTCTTCTTACCAAGGATCGTCTTTGAGAAGCCCTTATAAGAAAAATGTAATTATGTAAATATTTTTGCTATGGGTTTTACACACAAAGAAATCACTCTTGAACGGACATAATGGGACTGAGAAATTCGTTCGTTCAATGAAGGTTTCAGTTTAAGAGAGTTGATCATAAATAAATTATTTCCTCAACAGAAATGTCCGTTAAGGAAGAGAGCTGCAGTTGTATGCCCTAATGGCAATAACAAATTCAAATTACCACACGCTACCCACTGAGCCAAAATGAGAATGAATCGGTGCCATCGGAATGAAATTTTATTTAATCAAACAAGGGGTACGCAAGTGTAAACACTGAGTCCATAACTATGAAACTCATAAAATATTCAGCAAACCGCAGAATACTCGTACGAGTATAAAAGTACGGATGACACCACCACCGGCTATTTGAAATAAATTTGCATACCAATTGTAAAACCAACGAACATCGACTACAAGCCAAACTCTGTGAGTCACACTTCCTCAGCACTCCCCCACACACCACGAGTCTCTTATTTTTCATTTTATTTAATTAATACCTCCTTACCTATTATTTTGCTAATTTCTTTTATTGAAAGATCAATGTTTACAAACTCGTTCAAGCTTTTTTCTATTCTTTCGCTTTTTTTTGCGAAAAAAACCCACGATCTAGCCAACACATACCCCACTTCTGAGCATAAGTTCGTGACCTACAAACTATCTAATGTGTTGTTGTTTCCAATTTGCTTTTGTTTTGTTTTTTTCTTCCTAATTTTAGATGAGATACATTATTCTATCGCAGAAAACTATGACGCTAGCCAGCTAAAGGCGCTCACGATCGCACTCTTCGCTTCTTCTTAGAGACTATTTCAATTTTAGTAGTAAGATCGCAATGATCATGCCGCCACCGTTTAAATTTTGACTCGCTCGTTTTTGTTTTCATCCACAGTGGATGATCTTTTATATAAAAAAAAAAATTATAAAATAATTTTCTTCAATTCTCCGGCTCGTTTATTAGTTATTTTCGGCGACTTTTTTGGCAAAAATCAAAATATTCGAAGGGTGACACCACAGTTTTAATTTATACACAACAGAAGTTTTGATAGAGGTAATCAGAGAAACTTGTTTGGAACTTGTATTGTTGGACGGGAAAAAAATGTTAATGCGCCTCACTTGACCAGATTCTGCGGGTGTCTATCTCTCTGATGAATCTGAAGTCATGCAAAAATCATGCATCGTGCGGTTCGTTAGTGGCATTCAGTCGGGTTAATTAAAGGCAATTCAACTAACTTAAGGTTAAAATTGAAAATAAAAATAAAAATAAAAATCTTTATGCGTTTGTGAAGGAAAAAACTTTGAAAAGTCTCCACGTGCGGTTGGAAAATTCTGTGCAACTGTAAAATTCTTAATCTAATTTTAGTCTGTTGTAAGTGCGTGTATTTCGAATAAGTTTATATAAACAATCGTGATGAGAAATAGACTGTCGGGTTTTGTGGAATTTGCATGGGTTTTTTGTTCGGAAAATTGTAGACTTTCGCGTTAAATATAAGTGTACAAAGAGTTTTATACATACTTTGTTAAAAAATACCTGGAAGGCCACAGAAGAAAATAGAGTAATTGTTAGTGAAATTCTGACGGCATACAAAGCATGTCGTTAATATAAACCCGTTGAACCCCCGATTAGGTTGGGGATGTTACTATCGAAACATGTCGCCTCCAAATATGGCCTTGAATTTGATAACTAGTGACGATCAGTGATCAGTATGTATCAATACCCTTGAAAACAGGGTTTAGGAGCCACTTACCCCATGAAATATATTCAAAAGCAATATCTATTTAAAATGTGCAATTCTGATATTGCATTGTATAGGAAGTGAATTGGTATTCCTAACCATTTGTCATAAATTAGTCATCTCATAAGTATTCAAAATTATTCTAAAATCTAGTCAGGCAGGACTGGCTTTTAATAGTAAAATGTTATAATTCATCATTGACAGTACACTCAGTTAGTCTGAGTGTTGCACTGGCTACTACTTCCCTCACCATCAGCCGACAAAAAATTGCTCGAACTACCAATTTCTTTCGACATAATAAAATTTTATAACTTGTTCTGACTCACAGAAGCATTAACAAAAAAAAAAATAATGAAGGTTTTTTTTTTATATTACTTTCATGTTACATTAACTAGCACACTATGCATACAATATTATTTTGCGAATCGTGTA
Organism: Brachypalpus laphriformis; assembly: GCA_945910035.1. NCBI lineage: Eukaryota > Metazoa > Arthropoda > Insecta > Diptera > Syrphidae > Brachypalpus > Brachypalpus laphriformis. Next base: position 324,353,662 of record OX246753.1, read on the forward strand.
CTGTATGAAACTTAAAACGTCTATAGCAGTCTTACGTATGTACAAACTCGTACATGGACCTAAACTTCATTGGCTCATCAGAGTAGTAATAGTAATAAAACTATTTGCTAGTATTTTTTTTTTTTATCGTAAGGTGAAGCAAAATACTTTCGCATTTTTATTCCCAGGTTTTCTTGAACTTGAACTTAACTCAATGTTTGTAATTAATCCACCTTATTGATAGTGACAGTTTATAAGGAATTTCAAATACCGGCATTTGTTATCACTACTTACATTACATACTTGATTAATTATATTGTTTACAAACAATGCATGCAGGTATGTATATGTACATACATATATACTTAATTTAAAGTTAAGGGAAAATTGATGATACGCCTAAGATTATGCACTCATTCATAATACCGCACAAGTGCTTGATAGGTTAAATAATTGTACGTTATAGGGTCATCTACAGCTGGAAATAAAACTACAGATCTAAAGTATCGATATATTGCTCATTGTGCTTATCGAAAGAAAGCTTATCGCGTGATTTCCTCATTGTTTATGTCGCTTGTTCCCTGGGATTTGAATGTCTTCTCGTCATCGAATCATTCTTTGGAGAGCTCGAAATAGATATTCTGATTGGTGCCAAATTGAGTATGATAATTCCCTTGGATTTTGTTGACATTCGTCATTCCTCAAAATACTAAGCAGGCTCATCCGCCAATTGTGTGTCGCTGTCCATACACATACTTACATTATGTATGCTTCGGAGCTGTGATGGATGCTGAAAGCTCTACGTAGCATTGATATGATATGATCACTACGTTTTTCGCTCCACGCGTCCATTTGCCCTTAATACACCTATTCTGACCGTCACGACGTAATAGATATCAGGATATATCCAGACAACCTTGAAGAAGGAATGGTCTGCATAAATCTACGTATATAATACACACATCTCTCTTGTCGGAGATAGTAGACCTGTGTAAGTGGTTGGAATGATAACTTATCAGTGGTCCATCTTCACTCGCACTCGCTGGTGCGCATCATTGAAAAGTCTATAGATTACAAAGAATACATACTGGTAGCATTTCTAGATACCGAGGGAGATTTTGACAATGCTGAACCTGGATCAATTATGCTAGCAGTCACAAACCTTGGCACTGCGAAGCCGATTGACGCCTTGGTTAACCAGTTATTGACAAACAGGGTTATCAACTTTAAGCTGGGTGACGGCGCCATAGCTCAAAGGTTTGTGAGTAGAGGAACTCCGCAAGGCGGGGTGGTTTCTCCCCTTCTTTGGAACCTAACGGTGAATGAACTGCTTTTATCCTGGAAGAGGAAGGCTGTAAAGTAGTTGCTTACGCGGACGACATTGCTATAGCTGTCTCGGGGAAACACCTCAATACGCTCAGAGATCTTTTGTAAAACGCCTTTTCTAAGATCTCTAAATGGACTTAAGGATGTGATTTTGGTGTCAACTCACAAAAAACAGAAATGATCTTCCTCACAAGGAAATACAAAATTCCGCATTTTGGTCCTCCAAAACTATAATATGTGGCACAAGTCTAACACTCCTAGACAAAGCCAAATATTTGGGTCTCATTCTTGACAAAAAACTTAGCTGGAAACCCAATATCCTAGAACACGTTACGAAGGGCACTACAGCTCTATACTACTGTAAAAAGGCAATCTATATCTGTATACATATAAAAAAATGTGGGCTCCGTGGCGTAAGTGGTTAGTGTGTCGGATCACTGCACGTGAGTTTCCAAGTTCGAATCCCACAAGACACCAACAAGTTTTTTCACGGTCCCATCTCTCGCGAGCGTCTGACAAACGTCCGAGAGTATTGTTGTCACGAAAATGTAGGTCCCTTCCTTTCGTGTGAAAAATATAATGCACACAACATGAGTGGTTGCGAGAAGCTACGCCCTGCCACTTAAAGAGCTGTTGCGCCAAATATTTATTTATTTATAATAAAATGGGAATGGGCAGATATCACGCAGAACCTACATCACAGACATAAACAAAACTTTGGCGTTTTATACCTTAGGATATTGGTCTTTATATCCAATAAGAATTATCACGATAATCCCTAAGGGGATTAAGATATTAAAAGAAATAAACACAGAGATAAAAAAAAAACAAACAAAACCAGGCATTATAAGACTAAACATTCGGAAAGTTTGAGAACTACTGAATTGTTTCCATACTTTTGGGTGCAGTATAAAAAAAATAAACACATTAATTTCCTATTGGTTGAGGCCCAGACTCACCCCAAACTGTAGCGCCTTCTAAGTAAGTAAGTGGTTTATTTCCTTACCTATCTATATGCGCAAATTTATAGCTATAGTATAAAAGCTAAATACATACATATGAGGTGGTTAAAGTCATGCTGGTGAAAGTCATTTCTCAAAAATATTAGTGTAAGTCCAGAAATGAATACTACACATGCCAAACTCTTGCATGAAAATGTGAAGTAAATTAAAGTGTTACTACTTAAACAACAGATGGTAGCCCAAACTTGATAGATAAAGGAAAAGTTGATATGTATTGTTAAAAGTTATAGCCTTGCAAATCTTAAGTTTTTAAGCTAAATATGACCACCACTAACTTTAACCGCCTCACATAAAGATATTGTGAACCACGCAGACAAAGTTGCGGGTATCTGCTAGTAGGAAATAAATGGGGAATACAGCCACGTACTGGCTCTATGTATCTGTCCTCAGGCGCATACTAGCATATGGCGTGGTCGTCTGCTGGGCAGCCTTGGAGAAAGCTGTTTACCTAACCTATCTTAGCTGTGTGCAAAGGTCGGCATGTCTATGCATCAGTGGAGCAGTAAGAAATACACCAACAATGGCTCTAGACATTCTTTTTCACTTACCACCCTTGGATATCTTGTTTATAGCAAACAAGTGACAGCTCGTGCAGCCGCTCGCATGAAGGCCATATCTCAGTGTTCTAGTCTAAGTACAGGGCACCCCTCTCTTCTTAACGATCTTGAATTCTATTCGCAAGACACCGACTTCATACAAAACATTTGACACCCGCATCCCCTCCAGACTTGATTGAGCATATGCTTCTTCACTTTCGAATCCAAAACAGAATCGGGAGTACAAGAGGGTGTCTCCTCTAATAATCTAAACATAAGTATCTTTTTCCGCCTTCCTAACTACTGCAGCGTTTTTCAGGACGATTATGACGATAAAGAAAGCTATATCGTGGCTAAGGTACAATTTGATATCTAATCCGAATATAACTATTTTTATGTACAGTCAAGCGGTGATCAAATCCCTGGAATCCGTCACCTTCAATTCTCCTGTTTGTCTCCTGTCTCTTAACGAGATGGCTAAAAAATGCAGCATTCACCTCATTTGGGTGCCGGGACACAGAGATATCCCAGGTAATTGCATGGCCGACGAACTCGCCACACAGGGCACTAGCCTATCGATTTCACCGAACAAGGGGAATATCGGTATGCCTCTCGTTACAGTGAAATTGCTGCTTAAGTTCAACGCTATCAACGTAACCAACTGCAGATGGGCAAACGGCACTAAGTGCCTCATCATTATACAAATCTGGCCTAAGACGGATCAAAAACGCTCGAATTGCCTAATTAGATAGAAGAAAGCACTCATTACAACTATAGTAGGTGTTATACAGAGTATTGCATCATTGGGAGGTATGCCATTAGGCTAGGCCTCCTCGCAAACGACTTCTGTAGAAGCTGTATGGACGAGGAAGAGGAGGAAACCATACTACACCTCCTTTATACGTACCAGGCTCTCTCCGCTCGAAGAAGATTGTACTTAGGAGCCTGCTTTTTTGACGGTTTAGGCAAATTGCCTAACGCCAACATCAATAGCCTCCAGCGCTTCATAACAAGCTCCAATTGGTTCCAAGGATACTTCTTTCTGGGGATCATAGATGCATGTGGTGCCACAATGGAACTTTGCTGGTCTAAGTGAGGCCGCATCTAATGCAACCTGCCACGCTAACCTTCCTTAACCTATAATAAGAGCCTGGCTTTGTCTATGCTATAGAGCTCAGAAATTCTTTCTATAGTTATACCCAAGCACTCTAATTCCTTTAATAGTTCCATAGTTTCACCAAAAAGTCTGGACTTCATCTACTTGTGAAGGCAATTGGATATCTGGGATTGGACCATCCTAGTTTTGGCTAGTCTATTCCGAGTATTGAATAGACCTCTTAGTCAAAGTCATCTTAGCCCATCCTCCATTCACCCTGAGCTGCAACAAACGACCATTACTTCCATTTGCTATAGCTTCTCTGTACAATTTTTAACGCCTTATCTTGATCACTTATCAGTAGCAAAAGTAGTCAATAAAAGTGTGTAGACATTTTTCTTAATTAGAAAAGGAGATATAGTACATACATACGAAATGATAAAATTGTGAAGACAACTCTATAGATAGCGATAATGGTAATTCACGTAAATGCCTCATTTACGCTTGTACATGGTTTATCAGAGAAATTTATTTGCAAAAACTTTGCCGCTACCTTTGAGACTATGCCATAATTCGGAGACAATCTAAAAGTCTACCTCACACAAGTGATAACTGAAAGTAAAGTATAGTCAACCAAATACAGGGAGTTGTTGAACTCGAAGTATTCAATGAAATATTTGAAATTGTCAAATAAAAAGAAACATGTACGAAGCTCTAAAAATAAAAGTCAGATACAAATATTGCGGAAACTAATATATTTTTGTCGAATTCTAGGTGGAATGCGAGGCCGAGATGCGTTACACTAGAGTGGCAAATGGCAAGAAACGAAAGAGTCGTCGAATTCCCTGGTACTGGGCACCACCTTTCATTGGGCTTTGGGTACTACTCTATTTCGGAGTAGTTCTACCACTCTATCATCATCTGCCGTACGCACTTAGCATTAAGGATGAGCATGTAAACCATGACCGGTTTATTGCTGAACGAGCGGAACAGACTTTGGCCAAACTTGAGGCTATTGGACCAAAAGTGGTTGGCAGTAATGCCAATGAAGTGGTTGCGGTGAATCTGTTAGTAAGCGAAGTGGAAAAAGTGAGCAAAGCTATGAACAAGGAACTTTTTACTTTGGATCTGGATGTACAAGAAGTTTCTGGAGCGTATATACACTGGGATATGGTGAATATGTATCAGGGGCTGCAAAATGTTGTCGTGAAATTCGCATCGAAATATTCGAACAGCTCATCGTATTTGTTGATTAATACGCACTTTGATTCGAAGCCTGGATCTCCTGGTGAGTTGACATGATAATAAGTCCTTTCTGATTGGATATATGTATAACATATCTGTTTTACTAAGGATCTGGTGATGCTGGAGCTATGGTTGGAGTGATGCTGGAGGTCCTCAGAGTTCTGGCCGTTGGACGACAAACTTTCGATCATCCGATTGTGTTCCTATTCAACGGTGCGGAAGAAAATCCTTTACAAGCTTCACATGGATTCATCACGCAGCATAAGTGGGCCAAGAACTGCAAGTATGTAATACGAGTATATTGAGAACAGATAGATACGAGTAGGTCTCAAGTCATGGAATTAAATCAAGTGTTCAATACGTTCGACATAGAAACTGCATCGTTTAATGTGTCGACACTCAAGTATCTGTTATTCATTCGAGGTTCCCGCTTAGTATTCACTGATAAAAAAAAAAATTAAAAATATTTGGCGCAACAGCTCTTTAAATGCCAGTGCGTAGCTTCTCGCAACCACTCATGTTGAGTGCGTAATATTTTTCACACGAATGGAAGGGACCTACAGTTTAGTGTTTGTCAGACGCTCGCTAGAGGTGGGACCGTGAAAAAACTTGTTGTTGTTTTCTGGGATTCAAACTTTGAACCTCACGCGCAGTGATCCGACACACTAACCACTTACGCCATGGCACCCACTGATAGTCATATGTTAACGATCCTTTTCATTGACTGACTAGATAGGTACTCGGATATAACTGTTTTAAAGTACTCCTCACGACTAGTTATTATTCTCTCAGATTTGAAAGTTATTCGTTATTGATACCCCAACATGACTATTTGTAGTCGATATTCATCGGCCATCCTCCCTTTGGGATGCATTCGTTATTGGTCAACAATCATGACTGATTAGTAATCACTTATCATGTTGTTTGCTCTCTGTCATGGTTTGTCAATGGTCTCTCGTTAATGGTCATCATTTCCTATTATCCACTGTGAACAGTCACCAATCATTGTTCATTCATTGATTCTGGCAATTTGTGGTTTATTCTCCGCAGGAGACAACTTTTGAATGGGCTGCGCTAAAAACGGACAACTTTTCCGGTATTCTATTAATGACTAGTGAATCTGAGACTGATTCGCATTGTTATCTTACAATGCTTAGAGAGAGATGGCCATTAAACGAACCATATTGAGAAGGTCGTTAAGGGTCAAATTGATAATGAAAATCTTTAAGCGGGTTCTTTATTCGAAGTTTTAACACCCGGTATACACTTTTTAGGAATAGTTCGTAGTGCCGGTATTGAGAGGTTCTCGGTTCACTAGTGGAATAGAATTCGTTCTGTCTTTTTCATTATTTTAGGAAGAAAATTCATTTCCAAAGCGGTTCTCCAAGCTAGCTCTCCGAATCGATCCTAAGTGGAACTAGAGATGTCTGGCGTATTGAGCGATAGATATTTGTCTTAATCAAAAATGGACCCTTTTCCCCTGATCTTAGCGCCACTAGTGATGTCCACACATCGGGATATCTTACCGTACAATTCTAAAGCACTCAACACTTATAAGCATTTACATATTGAAACTATGTAGGATTAACAATATTTAAGATCAAAGGCAGCAGAGGGAAGGCAGCAAAACGTACGTTCATTGTAAAGCAAAAAGTCCCGTTCGTTGCATGAGTTGGAACGATTTCAACGCATCAAAACATTTAAAAGTAGCTAACCAAAAAGTCAGGAAGACAATCCCAATATTCTATGGAACACAGGTTACGAATACCAAAGACAGCTCCTAATGAATTTTGTCGAGAGAGTACTTATAAGTTGACACCTCCCTTGATGTGTTTCGCCTACATAATAGCGCTATTTGCCTTTAATGAGTCCCCAGTTGCCCCCGTAAGACATCCTTCCTTCGTCGTCGCCAGACTATCCTTAACTATTTTAGATAGGACTGTAGAGTTCGTGCCACTTTTAAGGCATTGGGACCTAACCATTCCAGCCCCATTCTATTTGATACACCCATCCAGAACAATATGGCTAAGAGTCCTTTTCTCAGAACAGAATCTTATGCTTCAAGCGGAGGCTAGGTAATTCATTAAGGGTTTCGACTGATGTGAGCGATTGTCCATCATTCATAATCTATTCTTAAGCCCCTGTATGAAGTTTAAGTTAAAAAAACACCATTGTGGGATGTCTTTATATTAAGATTTCCTCTGATTGTTATTGCATTCATTGACTATTAAATTTTCCTCTTTATCTAACAGAGCTGTGATCAATCTTGACTCCGCTGGTAGTGGCAACCGTGACATTCTCTTCCAGACTGGTCCCAATAATCCATGGCTCCTCAAGTACTACAAGAACCACGCAGTTCATCCGTTTGCCAGCACCATTGCAGAGGAACTCTTTCAGGCGAATATAATCCCATCGGATACGGATTTCAGAAATTTCAAAAATTTCGGAAACATTCCTGGTAAGGCATTAAAGTCTCCATAACAAACTCCAAATGAATTCATTTGTCCACCCCAGGCTTGGATATAGCTCATACCTACAACGGTTACGTGTATCACACAAAATTCGATACAATGGATATTATTCCCCGTGAAACCCTACAGAATACCGGTGATAACGTACTATCGCTCGCCAAAGCTTTTGCTAATGCACCAGAGTTGGAAGATCCCTCGGCAAGCAATAACCCCAAATATATCCCACTTCGCGCCTGCCTAATGATTTCTATTTCCCCTCCTCTCTTTACAGATATATGCCAAAGGACATACAGTCTTTTACGACATCTTTGGTACATTCCTGGTCTACTACACCGAAGCTCAGGCGGTGCAAATCAATTGCATCGTATCTGCACTAGCGTTGCTTGTGGTTGTATTTTCCCTGTGGCGTATGGCACGAGTAGGTGAGGTATCCTTCGCAGATGTCCTCGGCACATTCCTCTGTGTGTTCTGTGTGCATGTTATTGCTTTTGTTTTGGCCATTACACTGCCAATTGGCTTGGCAGTTGGACTGGATTTACTGGGATTATCGATGACATGGTTCACCAATAAATGGATGATTATTGGTTTGTATGGGTGTCCGACACTATTTGGTCTAGGTATCCCCACCGCAATTTATATTAGATCCGCTAAGGTTTGTACATTTAACTGGGAATGGGTGTTTAATTTTAATATACCATTTGCCTTCCACACACAGGACAGACTGAACATCTCGTTTAAGACTCAAATGGTTTTGCATTCGCAGTGTATCCTGTTGGCCCTGTTGACAATCGTTGCGACAGTTTTCAGGATACGCTCATCGTATGTACTGATGATTGGGGTTCTGTTCTATTTGGTACCGTTGGTAGTAAATACCGTGAGCGGATTGTATCGGAGAGGTGAGAAAGTATGGGATTATTTAACAAACAGTGCTTTTTAATAGATTCTTGTATTTTGCTTTACAGGATATCAATGGGCGGTTGTGGTCGTTGTATGCCAGATTCCTGCTTTCATGTATATTACTTACATGTCATGTATGTTCTTTGTTAACCTAATACCGATGATGGGACGTTTTGGATCACAGAGTAACCCTGATTTAATAATTGGAGGAGTTTCAACGTTGACTGCTTTACTCTCGCTGGGGTACATAGTGAGTATAAGGATTTGGAAATATTCCATTCAGTTTAAAATGTTCATTGGACTCATTTTATCTGGTCAATAGAAAACCAATCTTATCCTCTTAAGACCTAAACAAAAATTAAACAAGATAGTTGATATATTATGCATTTTTAAACACATTTGGGTCAAAATAAGAACCATGAGTTTTTTCAAACTTTTTTATTTGTTAAACTTTATAAAAAAAAAGTAGGTGCACATGTGTGTACTTTGGTTTTCAATAAGGACCAAACTTCTTATAGGTATGGTAATTTTCAAAACAATTATTGGATACAACACAAAGATATAAATTACATTTAACACATATAGTTCAGCAGCGTGAGAAACATGTTGGAAGCCGACATTTGGACGCGTTCTTTGAGTCAACAAAACGTGGCAAGTGATCCACATTATCAAGTCTGATTTCAGCTGTTGGATGAGCTACCACTCGCCTTTGTTTGTTCGTCGGAGGTTCGTTTTCGCTTTCTCGCTTACTTGCTGTTGAGCTAGGACTGGATGTAGTATTGGATCTTGAACTAGAGCCAGGTCGCAAAAGATACGGTTCGATTTGCCCACCGCCATACTTCATCATAGCTTTCGCTAGATCTAGTCTGAATTGCAGTAGAGAGAACCTATTTTTTCGTGCAATGTTTTCCTATACAACAGCGAATGTACATAATCCAACAATTAACCACGGCTACATCAACAAAGTGGCAAAAACTTCTCATTTTACCGTTCTCATGGTGCTTCGATAATAGGCAATTAGTCTGTTACACAAATCTATCTCGCCCATGCAAGTATTATAATTTTTGACGATTGCTGGCTGGGCCACGTCAATTTTTCTTTTTTGAGCCTTGCACCATCGCTTGCAGGTGTCAGCACGAGCACCTCCTGTACATGTCGAAAGCATTGTGACAGCCTTCGTATCCTTCCACTTTACAATACATACTTTCTCATCGCTTCTTACTTTTTCATCCCACTGCCCCCTTAGCAATTGTTTCTCTGTTTTTAACTTTCTGGATACTGGTCCTATCCTATTTGTCATTACGGTCCCAGTTGGAAATATCTCCTTTTCATTTTTAATTAAATGATCAGCAAGTTTCAGGCTGATGAAGAACCTATCAGTGTACAAAACACAACTGCTGCCAATTGTACGCCAAATAACTTGTACAATACCGGCTCCAAGTCCTAGATTTGTCATGACTTGTTGAGGAATTGTGTTTTTCCCAACATATATCTCAAAATCAAGGACTAGCCCATCTCGGGCAGCTAGCACAAAGTTTTTTAAGCCAAGTGGGTTCGGTTTTGATGGTACATACTGGCGGTATTCACATCGACCTGAGAACGGGATCATTTGCTCGTCTATTGACATATGCTTTGAGCGAGGCAGGCTGTGGCACTTTTCAAGATCAGATCTATTGTTGGCCTTATTTTCCAGAGCTTATCATTGTTATTTTGATAGTCGACATCATTTACAAAGTGCAGATGATTCCATAGCTCAAAAAACCTGTCCCTAGTCATAGTGACCCTCACGAGAGGGACACACAGATCTCTGTTCCAGTAAAGGTTTCCTTGATGATATTTTAGGGTACCCATCATAAGCTGTATACCTGCAAAGCGTATCATTTCAATGCGATTGGTATTAACTGATTTTAAATTACGCTTTTGTGCCGAATACAAGTTGGTTTGCTCCGCTACCAACTCCCAAAAGTCTACCCCCAAATATTCAAAAAAAGCAATCCAATATATTCATTTCAGAACTTCCCTGCGAAATAAGAACATCATCTAAAATATCTGGTCTTTGGCAAGCCATCTCTTTTGTACGCCAAAACAATTGCGGGGCTTCCACATGTTCCTCCTCGGTACCTTCTTCAACTTGATCATTCTCTCTCACTTCGTCAATATCCTCAGACTCGCGACGGCCCCTAGCAACTTCTGGGGGCAAGTACTCGTCGTCATTATCATCGTCAGAAAAATCCCAATCACTACTATTCAGTAAATTCTCTATTTCCTGATCATTCATGATTTATTTGAAAACAGTCATATATTACACAAACCTAATTTGAATTCCTAAAGTACACACTTGTGGATCTAGGAAACAACAAGGAAATTTTCCAGGAAAAATAAACACAACACTTCAATTTATATTTTCACATGTTAGAACTATTAATTAACAGTAAAAAACAGTTAAATTCTATAATGAAAGTAAACAATTGCAAAATTTACGAATTTTCTAAGCGCAGTTGTGGAGGCTTTGAGAAAATAATTGAAACTATCAATTTTGAATATTTTTTCAAACTCAACTTTTTGCGCTACCCCCACCTACAGTATTTTTTTTGTAGCTTTGTTGCATTTAGTAATTTATCTTTGTATTGCTGTTCGTCACAAGATCGCCGCACAAGAAATATAAGGAAAAAACTAAAGTACACACATGTGTACCCACGGTCTTAAGAGGTTATTGGGTAGGGAAATTTCCTGAATGGATTAGTTCACACGAAGTTTTACGGGCTTATTATACCGTCCATGTGCAAGCATAAAATAGTTACCGTCCTGGAACTAGAGGTGTAGGACTGCTTCTTTCAATTCTATTAGGCCCAGTTGTAAAGTGACACTCAAATCCTAAGCTTTACTTTCAAATGTACATAATTAAGGGTGGCAATGGTGTAGTGGTAACCTCGTCAACGGTCACGCTAATAATTCATGGTTCAAATCCTGATGTCAGCACATATTTATTTATTTCTCATGAAATATATAAAGTCAGTCTGATCATTTGCGAAAGCTTGTATGAACACTACTGCGAAGGCGTAACACTGGCAGTATGACGCTTATAATCCAAGACCAGTAACGGACTTTTGTCAGTATTCTACCTATATACGCGAAATACTTTAGGGGTATTATTTCGTCTTCAAAACGAAAAGGAGTATGAGCCAAGAATTCTCAGATCCCATTCCGAAGTCAGCTCCACTGCTGTTTCCAAACCTAAGCAAGAGATTTCTGAAATGCCGACAAATGCCTAAGATTTAGATACTAGTGGTTGTTCTTACAGTTACGCTCCACTAGCAATAGCTTGGTCATATACATATTTACATTCGATTCCTATCAATTATGAAAGCTTATGTCAGCACTATTGCGAAGGCGTAACACTAGCAGTATGACGCTTATAATCCAAGATCAATAACGGACTTTTGTCAGTATTCTACCTATATACGCGAAATACATTATGGGTATTATTTCGTGTTCAAACCGAAGAGGAGTATGAGCCAAGAGTTCTCAGGTCCCATTCCGATGTCAGCTCCACGGCTGTTTCGAACCCTAAACAAGAGATTTCTGAAATGCCGACAAATGCCTAAGATTTAGATATTAGTGGTTGTTCTTGCAGTCATGCTCCAATGATATATTTATATTGTATTTTAAAACAAATCTAAATAGTCGACTCCACTGTCTACTAGAAGCCTAGAATAAAATAATTATTTCTAATCCACCCTCGTAAAAAATCAGAATTTTCTAATGTAACAAGTACCAAAATTTAATTCTAGGTCCCGCTGCTAAACTTGTTCCGCAAATCAATGGGAATCATTACATCTTTCCTGATTGTTACTGTGATTTTCATCACATTTACTGTCACACCGATAGGATTTCCGTTCCGAGAGAAAACCAACGTCGAAAGATTCCATCTACAGGTAAGTTCGCCCACCAAACTCATTCACTTACTCAGCTCACTTCATCACCACTGCAGCATGTACGCAGAGTCTTCCACGAAGCTGATTTGTCCGTCAGCCGAAATGAGTCTGGATACTACTTCGACCTTCAGGACCGCAGGCAATTTAACACCATAAAAGGTTGATTCACAGCGTAAAACTGGTAACCGAGGTCCTTATTTAAGTCTTCTCTTGCAGATGTCTTTGACACCTCAAAACTAGTAGATATGTCCAAAGAATGCAATGAGCACATATTCTGTGGATTCCCTATATACAACCATCGCTGGAACAAAGCTAAGTAGGTTCGATGCAACCCACATATTTTGGCTGCAAAGATGACTTTGCTTTGTATCTCTTTCAGATTATCCTCACAGTGGCTTCCCTCCGATGATAATTCAATTCCCGGATCACCAAAACTAACCCTACTGAGTAGGAATGACTCAACGAATGGTTCTACAGTTCGATATGATTTCGAGCTGACTGGACCATCACACATTGGTATTTACCTGAACCCACTGAACGAGTCAAAAATCATTGATTGGTCCTTCTTGGACACAATGATTCGTAAAAACTGGAGTCCTCCATATTTCATATACTTCTCAATGGGAAAGGACAAGAGTCCTCTGGAATTCTATGTTGTTCTCGAGGTAGGAGGTTTCTTATTTTTATCCTCATAACCCTTTTATAATCTCATCACCGAAATATAGACGCCAAACGAAGTCGATGCAAATAGTACAAGTCCCACATTGGAGTTGGGTATTGGAGGACACTACATCAGCTTTGAGCATAACCGTAGCCTAGCGAACAAGGCATTTATTCAAAGCTTCCCGCCATATGCGTATGTCATGGAGTGGCCAAGCTCCTACGAGCGATGGATCTTCTAGAGTTGTTTCCTAGATTGTAGTCTTTTATACTCATAATTAAAGAAAAGTAAATTATTGATGTTGAAACATAGTCAGTTTCATTGTTTTATCGATCCGGATAAGGGAGGGAGTTCCATAAATCTATTCCACTTCGCTGCGTTGTCGTCGGTAGTCATGTCGTTGGACGAAAGACGTGTGGTTTTATTCTCTGTGTGCCTTCCCCTTCAGTCAGCAGTTCTCAATTCAATGAATATTATTATGTCTGCACCTTTTTTTTTTGTAGTCCTGCGCTCACCAGGAACGATTAATCGTTTGTGTCCCTTCTCCATTCATGCACACATGTAGCCCGTGATAGGTTTAAATGTTAAACGGAAACGACTTTAAAAATGAACGGATATGCGTCCATGACCGAGTTTGATAGCAAAATGGAAAAATGAGGTGGACAAGCGGTCTCATTAGCAGAAATATCACGACCGCGTCGTTGTGGTACCATTTGTGAAATGTTATTGGTCTGCGCGAATTGATATGCAAATCTCATTGAAGGAGGGGGTATGGAAATTCAATTGGAAACATTGTACAAGATACGAGGGAATGTGTTCTTTGAACAATGAATGAATAAATATTCATAACTACGTACTTCAGCTGATTTCCTGGTGTCATTTGTACCTTGCAAGGGGGATATAGCCGTCTGTGTGCTACATTTTTCCACTTAACTTTACATACTTATATCGTTTGTGAACATTGCTACTTTTGTTATACGCTTCCTATATAGACGACAAGTTCTGGGAAAGGATTATTAAATATGAATATGTTTTATGATTACGAGAGTACAGATTGGTGCATAGTGATTCTAATACATGTTCTAAGATTAGTCAGCATGTTTTGTAGTTGTTAAAAAGATGGAGTGTGCCGAATATAAAGCGGACTATGTTAGGTGGCACCCCTTGGGGGTGGCAATGGTGCAGTGGGTAGTGTGTTTGCTCGTTAACCGATGTGTGCAGGTTCAAGCTCCAGCGGGGAACAGCAATCATGGGCCACCCAAGTATAAAGGAAAAACGAATTACATCGAAGTTTTTCCAACCACTGCACCAAAGAAAGGTTCCTGCCTGGTAGTACAATGGACCGGAGAGTCTGAGTGCTCTGGGATTTGGGTTTCATTTTTTTTAAACAAAAAAAAAAAATGTTAGGTTAGGTAAATGGGTGCCATTGTTGATGGAGGTGTCAACGGCTCACTTAGACTAAATAGAATCCATTGTGACTTCTTTGGTCAGTAAATCCTGGAAACCTAAAATGGGTTTCTACCGCTAACTAAACCACCACGATAAATGTATGAATTTTAGGACTTTGTCTGGGCCAGTGTTTCGTAGCTCATCTAGCTCTGAAATGAAGTAACTGGCAAGAGTGATGTATCTTTTAAGGGCAAGTGCAGGACAATTACAATAGGTGGCGAATAGATTCTATTTCTTCTTCGGCCCTATTTCCTTGAATAATGTGCTAAGCAGTGTGCTAGCCTCAACTAGAGCATGTGAAGGATTCATATCTGATCCTCTTATTGCTAGCTCGCCCGTGAACTTTTAAAGACAAGCATCGAATTTGGGGTCTGGGTACAACTATTAGTATACTTTTCAAGGTGAGAAATTAGGCAGGATACTATGTATTTGTAACCATTTTAACAGAGCTGCAGATGAAACTTAAAACAACTGAAGACTGTTTGAAAAAAAAATATATGCACTGGCCTTGCTTTAAAAGAATGATTTCAAATGCCATACGAGTATTTCCATATCTTTATCGTGAATATCTTTGAGGTAAATAAGTTGATTTGGTACAATATTGGACAATATTTTAAATAGTGGTTTAGAAGTCTGCGTGAATTCAATGTTGGTAATATCTTAGCACACTGAGGAGAAGAAGAATAAAGCGATAGTAAGGACAAAAGAAAAAATTGTGAGAAGCAAATCTGCAGTGACGACGCTTGTAACTACCATTACAAAAATAACAAACAGCACCAGGAAGCCTTCCCTGTTTACGTTGCTACTTTGGCAGGCCAAAACTAAGGAAAAGGCTGGTGCTGTAGCTTTCGAAGAAACACTATTTAACTTAGTACAAGTTCTAGCAATATACTCAATAGCATTCCTTTCTCTCTCTTTCTCGTTGGTGGTTGGTAGCCCTATCCCGGACCCACCGGTTGTTGCCATTTATTGCTGGTAAATACATATCAGCTTCCTTCCATAAAATTCCTTGTTAATATGGGTTTCGGCTTCATCGCGAGGCGTGTGAGCACATATAATGCTGATCTGTAGGGAGTATTTGATGAGGATCACATCCAAGCACACTACCGGGTTAAAGTCAATCACACTTGATCATAGCGACGGGTCCGGTAATAACTGGCAGATTTTCCCTAATCCTATTTACCGTATCTCCTGAATCGCGGTATAATCCGTCTTTTACTACTAGAGGACAACATCAAATCTTTAATAATCTAAAATGCATTCTTTTACAACTCGGCTACATGTCTCCTGAATAGGTTGTTGTATTTCGGGCGAATGCAATGGGAGAACAGACATAACCAACATATTATTATTTGTAAAAAGCGTATGATGCACTGAGAACTAGAGGTCTATCATTCCCCCAACTACAACCTTGGAGAGGTTTGTTCCCTCTTTTCAGAATTAAATTTGAGGATAGCATAGTATTAATTAGCATTGGAGAGAATAGTCCACCCTAAAGCTCTCTCCTCAGGTCAGCTTCTCTAAGGAATCTGAGAATGAGAAGAAGATGGTTCATGATCAGCATATGTATCTTCATCTGATATTTGGTACTAGCCCAAATACGAGGGTGGTCTGAAGAGTTTCCAACCTAACAAAGGTACAAGACATTTTTTCTTCAAATTTATTGTTATTTTTCTACATAAGTCTCCTTGTAAGTCTTCACAGTTCTCCTAGCGATGCTCCCATCTCTTTAACCCGACCAAATAGTACTCGGCGTCTATCTCTGTAAAATAATTGCTTGCGAAGGTGATGGCCTCCTCATTTGATGTAAATCTCTACCCTCCGAGCGCAACTTTTAACTTAGGGAACAAAAAAAAGTCGCTTGGGGCTAGATATGGTGAGTAAGAAGGGTAGTCAAGCAGTTCAAACCGTAATTCCTGGATTTTCGCCATGGCAACTGCTGAAGTGTGAGACGACGCATTGTCTTGGTGAAACAAAAACTTTCTCTTCTTCAAAATATGGCCGTTTTCCCTCACTTTCCACCTTCAGCTTGCTTGTCAAGTAATGATGCGTAGTATACTCCTGTAATGGTTTTCCCTTTTTGAAGATAATCGATTAAGATAACTCCATGACTATCCCAAAAAACAGTCCCTTCGCAGTCCACTTTTTTTACTGTATTTTTGTTTCTGGGGTTCAGTGGTGTATACAAATTTTATCTACAGTAATTAATCGGCGGCAAAACTCTGATTTATTGCGCCTAAACTCCGCCAACAGAGCGTTGGAAACAGCATTTGGTCTAACGTAAGCAAACGCGGCACCCAACGCGCGGTCAGTTTTCTCGTGCCTAAATCTTGAATCAATATGTGACAAAACGTTCCTTGGACACATTCGTAGCCTCTGCTACATCTCCTGACTTTAATTCGACGGTTGTCTGGCACCATTAAGTAAACTTGAGTGTCAGTGGTTGCAGTTTTTGGACGTCCCGAACGTTCATCACCTCTCAAGTGATTGTTGCCATTTATAGCTGGTAAATACATACTAGCTTCCTTCCATAAAATTCTTTGTTAATATGGGTTTCGGCTTTATTGCTATGCGTGTGAGCACATATAAGGCTGATGTGTAGGGAGTATTTGATGAGGATCACATCCAAGCACACTACCGGATTAAAATCAATCACACTTGATCATAGCGACGGGTCCGGTAATAACTGGCAGATTTTCCATAATCCCATTTACCGTATCTCCTGAATCGCGGTACAATCCGTCTTTTACCACTGGAGGACAACATCAAATCTTTAATAATCTAAAATACATTCTTTTACAACTCGGATACATGTCTCCTGAATATGTTGTTGTATTTCGGGCGAATGCAATGGGAGAACAGACATAACCAACATATTATTATTTGTAAAAAGCGTATGATGCACTGAGAACTAGTGGTCTATCATTCCCCCAACTGCAACCTTGAAGAGGTTTTTTCCCTCTTTTCAGAATTATATTTGAGGGTAGCATAGTATTAATTAGCATTGGACAGAATAGTCCACCCTAAAGCTCTCTCCTCAGGTCAGATTCTCAAAGGAATCTGAGAATGAGAAGAAGATGGTTCATGATCAGCATATGTATCTTCATCTGATATTTGGTACTAACTAGCCCAAATACGAGGGTGGTCTGAAGAGTTTCCAACCTAACAAAGGTACAAAACATTTTTTCTTCAAATTTATTTTTATTTTTCTACATAAGTCTCCTTGTAAGTCTACACAGTTCTCCTGGCGATGCTTCCATCTCTTTAACCCGACCAAATAGTACTTTTCGTCTATCTCTGTAAAATAATTGCTTGCGAAGGTGATGGCCTCATTTGATGTAAATCTCTACCCTCCGAGCGCAACTTTAACTTAGGGAACAAAAACAAGTCGCTTGGGGCTAGATCTGGTGAGTAAGAAGGGTAGTCAAGCAGTTCGAACCGTAATTCGTGGATTTTCGCCATGGCAACTGCTGAAGTGTGAGACGACGCATTGTCTTGGTGAAATAAAAACTTTCTCTTCTTCAAAATATGGCCGTTTTTCCTCACTTTCCACCTTCAGCTTGCTTGTCAAGTAATGATGCGTAGTATACTCCTGTAATGGTTTTCCTTTTTGAAGATAATCGATTAAGATAACTCCATGACTATCCCAAAAAACAGTCCCTTCGCAGTCCACTTTTTTGGCTGTATTTTTGTTTCTGGGGTTCAATGGTGTATACAAATTTCATCTACAGTAATTAAACGGTGGCAAAACTCTGATTTATTGCGCCTAAACTCCGCCAACAGAGCGTTGGAAATAGCGTTTGGTCTAACGTAAGCAAACGCGGCACCAAACGCGCGGGCAGTTTTCTCGTGCCTAAATCTTGAGTCAATATGTGACAAACACATTCCTTGGAGACATTCGTAGCCTCTGCTATCTCTCCTGACTTTAATTCGACGGTTGTCTAGCACCATTAAGTAAACTTGAGCGATGTTATCGTCAGTGGTTTCAGTTTTTGGACGTCCCGAACGTACATCACCTCTCAAGTTGGTACGACCACGTTTAAATTCAGCTGCCCAAAATTTCGAAGTGGTTAATAATGGCGCAGAGTACCAATATACTGCATTCAACTCGTCTTTGATTTACGTAGGAGTATTGCCTTTCAAAAACAAATATTTAATGACAGCTCGATACTCGATTTTTTTCATTTTCACAAAAACACACATTGACTTACTCAAACGATTGTCAAACAAAAACTGTGCGCCCAAAATGGCTGAAATTTCGGTGAGTACCTTTCAAAAGATGCGCAAACACAATCCCTAGCTTTTATTGACGAATGCTGCTATCTTCATGTTGAGATCGGAAACTTTTCAAACCACCCTCGTAGCTTATTCTTTAGTGGCTCAGTGCCACACAGGACTCTAGAAAGTCTCACTGAACTCATTGCAGAATCTGCAAATGCATACTTCTGCAATGCCTAGTTCCCTTAGGTATTTCTTGGGTTAACAATGCCCCGTTAGGAAGCCTGGTTATTTTTGCTTGGCCTAACGCATGCTTTAAATCTTTTCCGATTGCAGTTCCGTAATAGATTCTTCGCCTGTCTTAGACCCTCAGTATTATTCCAGGTTCTGGTCCTGTTTTTCTTTCTTTATTTCCTGGATTCTCCCTTAAGGGTACGACCCCCTTCCACAGAATGGCTCAGTTCCTATAAAGGGTACTGCTGTCCCTTGTCTTGATAAAGGGCCGGCTGCTTTGTTACACTCTATACCGAATATGCCGTATATCTAGTAGTGTCGTCTTATTTCTCCTATCCAATTCGCTAGGTTTGTGTAGGTATTCCCACACAAGTTTAGACTTGGCGCCATAGATGGCTGCTCGGCTATCAGACATTATCATTGCTATGTTGGAATTTATGTATTTATAACCAACTTAAGTCTCCACTCGAAAGAAAAAAAGCTGAGTGCTTTTCCAACTATAATTAAATCCAACAAATAATTTATTCGAACTTAAACCAAAATATTAAAGTGATACTTCTAAGAATTGCCGCTCATAATGTTCCTCACAGTTTTATCGAACTTCCTGCAAATAGTAACAAAACATCAAAAAACTTTAAAAATTAATAAAATCCAAACACTACCTAGATGCAAGGGGTTCCCCAGGAGCGTAAAATGGATTACAAACAGCATCGGTGTACAGAATGTGTAGATTACGAAACATCTGAAATTATTCAATAAATACTACACGAAATTTTAAACAAACCATAAATTTACCGATCTAACTTCGTTTTCCCTCAGCGCAATATTTCCTGAGTCGACAACGATTATAAACTTTATCTTTGTATTCGTAACGAATCCATAGCTGCAAATAAAAGAGGTAGTTAACAGGACAACAGATAAAAGCCACTTGTCTCACATTTTATGAGTCTCTGTGGAGTACAAAAGCCCCAGATAGAGTTCCTTAGATTCGGGTGTAGCTTTTGGCTGTGGTAAGCACTTTTCCTCTACAACATCTAAAGCTGCATGCACTCGATATTGCAGTTCCAATTCTTTATCCAAATCTGTTGTTGCCAAGTATAAGGGAGCATTCTGTTGAGAAAGCATAATAGTATAATACGCTAAGAGTTTTTACTAAAAATAAAAAAAAATTTCTAGCAAAACCAACTTAAGCGTGAATTAATTCTTCCGGGGAACTATCCCCTCTAGCAAAAAATAGCTGTCTTGAAAAAAAAAAAAGAAACAAATTCATGCTTTAAAAATTCACGATACAATTTTTTTCTTTTTGAAAAATTCATTCCTTTCTTCTGTATATACATATGTATATATTTGGCCCAAGAGCTCATCAAGTGCCTATGCTTAGCTTCTCGCAATCACTTATGTTGTGTGCCTTATATTTATCGCATGAATGGAAGGGACCTACCGTTGGCGTTTTGTGACGTATCCGTCCGAAGGGCAATTTTTATTTTTGTTTTTTTTTTTTGGCGTTCTCAATACAACAATACTCGGATGATTGTCAAACGTTCGCGAGAGGTAGCACCATGAGAAAAAACTTTTCGGTGTTTTCTGGGATTCAAACATTGAACCGCACGATCAGTGGTCCGACACGCTTACCACTGCGCCACGGCAGTGTTAGTGACTCAGTGTTCAGTGTTTCTATGTAAGTAAGTAAGGTATGTAAGTCCCAAGCAAGTGAAAACAGTTGGAAATAGATCATACGCATTGAAAACAACACAGTTAAGGAAATAGTTTTCATCTTTTAGAGCATTAACATTTTGCTGGTTCATCTTTTAGAACAAATATTTTGTTCATCTTTCCGACCAGTTCATCTGACCTTGATGGAGCATTTTTTTTCCATTGTCATCCTACATAAGCGGATTAGTTTAGCAGGGATGTCAAAACTAGACATTGATCTGTATACCTATTCTCGATATATACTGCCATAGGCGGCTTTAAAATTGATAAAGATGTTGTTAGTGGGTATAGATTTTGTATTTCGGGGTTTTTTCCAAAATCTGCCGATGGACTTTCCCGTTTTTTTTTTTCAAATTCAAACTTTCTTCTTCCCATTTGGCCATACTTTGAATACATTACCCTATAGCCACCGTCGATAATAAAGTTCACTTCGACTCACACTTGAGCACCACACATCTGCTAAATCTCACAAACCCCGTTCAACCCAGCCATAGCTATTACACAGAAAATAAAACAAAACGCAGAATATACATCATACTTTCTCGCTCATCCTGGAATGTCATCAAGTCCGCGGACCAAACCACGTCTTAAATTTTACCCTCTCGCTGTTAAATCCCACGAACTAAACATTTCCCGCTGTAGTGCAACAGAATTAATTTAAACCATTTACCGACCTGGTAAGCTTCTGAATTAAACTCTTAATTATCGTTAATAACTTACATCTTTGCCGATAATGGAAATGCAAACAGCCATCTCAACTTATCGATAAAGTTTATCACAATCAACTGTCAAATAGGAAAAACAAACATCCCCCTAACTGACAGATCTCGTGCACCGCCACCTATGTATCGAATGTCCACAACACAATGGAACCTGAAGCAGGAAATGCAGGTCAAAACGAAATCATTCGTTCGGGAAATTCCCTGGAGAAAGCATTTGTAATGTTCGTCAACAGTACTCACCGCATGGTATCTATCTACTGGATAGACTTTAGCGGCAATCCCATAATATATGTACAGCTCGTTCCTAATGCGTTGGTTGAAATCAATACATTTCGATCGCATGCTTGGCTCTTTCGTGATTCCAGTACTGGCGAAAGGTTGCAAGTACAGAGGCAGAGTATATTTTGGGCGCAGCCATATTTCACAAGGAATCCTCGCAATCAAAATGAAATAGTTCCTGCTCGAAAGCGTCTACAAATACATGTTCCACTAAAACCGCTGCGAGAGCTTATGCTCTGGTATGTGGTTCGTAAATTGAATATCACCTCGGAAGATGCAATCTATCAGTACGAACTTCCAAAAACCCTGAAGGACGACTTGGTTTTGCATCTAAAGAAAGTTGTAGCGTTCACAGCCTTAGGCCTTAGAGATACCTGACAATTTGCTTAGAATATCATTTAGGATTATTTTTGTATAATAAATATTAGTTTAATTATTTTTTGAGTGTTTTTTTTATGGTCTTATCAAAACAACAATTTGTTGTCAATTTTTCGCGATTACTGATTTATTGTGCCGTGTTCCCGATTTTCATAAGCGATTATAAGATTTTCCTGTCCTCTGGAAAAGCACTCGATTCTTTTCATTTTTGGTTTTTGAGCTATACTGCCGTCGTAAGAAGAAAGGGCGCATCTCCATTTTAGTAGTTTTGATATAAATTAATTTGACTGTTTCTGGTCTGCCTTTTTTACTTAGGAATAGAGATATGTGACAATGCCGTTTGCAGTTGGGAATATATCTTTTAAGCTTCCAAATATGCCGCTAACTCAATTTCGGTGTTTGCATCCGTTTTCCTTAGGGCAGCAGTATAGTCATAATATCCTGCTAATTATCAAAGTTGATTGTAGAATTTGTACAAATCAATTCAGAATAAAGCGACCATCACCAAAAAACGACACCTTTTTTCAAAATATTTTTTCCAAAATCTATTTTCTCAAAATACCTTTCCCGAAAATACGTTTTCGACAAAATACCTTTTCCCAAATTACCTTTTGGACAAAATACTTTTTCCTAAAATACCTTTAGGAGAAAATACCTTTTTGTGAAATGTAAATTCTTGAGAGGCGACGCGCACCTATACACTATTATATAGATGAGGCCAACAAAGGGGAAGTGGCGCCCTTCGTACGATCAATTTAACAAATTCCGCTTTCTCGAGTAGTCTAACCGCTCACGCGACTTCGCTTCTCTGGTATGTCAACAACTGCCTCGCAGGCGCCTGGAGGAATAACAAAGATTGGGTTTAGTATTGGCGAAATCTGAAAATACCTTTCAAATCCCTTTTTCTCGAACCGAAGGCATTCTGATAAAGGGGATTTAGAAAAAAGTTGTTTTGTCCAATAGGTATTTTCACAAAAAAAAGGATAACCAAAGGTTAGCACATCAAAAAAATGTATTTTGCCCAAAAGGTATTTTTAAATTAGGTATTTGATCGGGTTCGCGACAACTATGGCTGAGTTTCAAAAGGTAAAAAGAGTTCCAAATAAATTGAACTCACAGCGTTTGGAATGTAAGGGTCGAGTCGTTTGTGAAGAGTACAGCTATTGATATGATACGACTTAAAGAATGGCACGAAAACATAGGTCCGTTCGCGTACTTTTTGCACTAAAATTCGTAGGTTGTTTCATAGAGTGGGGGTAAAATTCTCTCAGAGAGAGGTCAAATTACGAAAAAGTAAACGAACCACAAAATTTGCCCAGAAAGAGAAGGAAGGAATAATCACCCTGATGTTGTTGTTGTAGCAACTATGTTGATTCGTATGGTTCAAACGTTAAGGTGGTGCAGGTGGGTTGTCATCAGTGAGGTCGAGGCCCAGGAAGCGGCAGCTTCGACTAGGTGAGTCCATAAGGATCTTGGTGTAAGTGTTGTGGGATGCGACGGACAGCTGAACAAATGGGCGGTGTTATGTGGTGACGAGCCACAGTCTGGGCATTGATCAGTGATACTGTCGCGTAAGCGGTGCATATAATTGTTCAGCATGCAGCTCCAGCCGGATCGCAGTTGGGCAAGTGTGGATCTGGTGCGTCTAGGAAGATGATCTTCACTATGATGTATCGGTGGAGGACGGCCGCCTAGCACAATGTTAGTCTGGCGGTTATCAAGCGCAGTTTGGACAGCGTGTTGGTGAATAGAGTTCAAAGCCAGCTTGTGAGACGCTGGGACAAGTGGTGTATGAGTTATAAACCTATTAACCTCTTCACGGTATGAACGGATGTCAGATCGAATATGCCTCGGAGGTGTAGGGAGGCTGAGTATATCTCGGTTCGGGTGATCGGGACGATTGCAAGCCAGTAAGAACTGTTTCGATAGAAGTTCGTTATGCTCTTTGAGTTTGAGCAACTTTGTTTCCTGATGTAGGTGATCTTCATGGGACATGCGGAGACAGCCTGTGATAATGCGTAGAGCAGCATTCTGGATTGTTTGGAGCTTATGCCATTGAGTATCACTGAGGCGTGGGGTCCAGATTGGTGCCGCAAAGTTGAGAACCGATCTTCCGATTGCTTGATATGTGGTGAGGAGTTTCTTTGTCTTTCCCCCATGTGCTACCGGCCAGAGATTTTAGGACCTTATTCCTGGACATGACTCGTTCACTGACATTTCTAGAATGATTAGAGAAAGTCAGTAGGCTGTCAAATATGACTCCTAGAATCTTTGGGTGGTTTGTTGTCGGGATCGCCCTGCCATGTATCTCAATGTCGAGTGGTAGGTTTACCTCTTTGGTCCAGGTGGTGAATAGGGTGGATGAGGATTTTTCTGGGGACAGCTTGAGATGCGACTGGCGAAGAAGTAATCACCCTGATTACCGCTGGCGGTTTACGCTTTTCGACGATTGTCGTTTTATTCCTCAGATGTACCACGAATCCATTTTCATAACGTTTTAAATGTGAAAGAGTTGTTATAGTATTTCTCATGACAAAAACAATGCTTAGTGACGTTTAACGGTCAGCAGGTCGTAGCTATGAATTAAAGGACAATCGTCGAAAAGCGTAAAACGCCAACGGTAATCGGGGTGAATATAGCAAAAAATGACATATACAGCGATTTGACAGATTTGACAGTTTTTACAAGCCAGCCCAAAGAAATTTCTTGCACTAAAATTCGCAGCTTGTGGAAATTTTCCTAATCTCTCGAGAGCACTCTCTTCTGTGAAAAACTACGAAAATTCTCCGTACTCGAACAGGTTTTCGTAAAAGTTCGTAACTTTTCGTAAAAATTCGGTGTTTTGGGAGGGTACGCGAACGAACCTCATGTCTAATTAATAGACTAACGACAGCTTACTCAATGTGGTTATTTTCGAAAACGTCATCTACACTAAATTGGTTTTGCAACGTGTTTGAAAAAGCAGGTTGCATACACGAATTAGTTCCATGACGATCATTTGACTTTCAAAATGGTCAGTATTTCCTTGGGAAATCTAATTGATCTGAACAGATGCCAGATCTATACCATATATGTGCGTACAGTGTACATGTTAGGGGACAAGAACAGTCACCCCAATTCTTCAACTCGTATATGACAGTCGATGAATACGACTCCTGTCAAAAATAACATACGAGTATGTTCGTAAAATACGACTTTGTAATAAGTAAATACGATCATGGTCGGATTCGACTGTCGTATACGAGTTGAAGAATCGGGGTGAGTGTCAAACTTGAACGGCTTTTCGAAATGGTGATCCTAGCAATTTCGACAACTCACAAATGACTTGGCTATTCGCGAAGAATAACACGGTTCTTTACAAATTTTAAATTTTTTTTTATTAATTTCTTAGCGCAGTTTTGTTTTTAGTTTTGTTTATTAAATATTTTTGAGTATATACATATACTCTTTGAGAATGACATAATGATATTACTAAGTGTTAAATGCTATTAACCTTTCTTTAAACATTTTTCTTTACGAAAATTCTTTTATCAATTGGCTTGCTTTTGTGTTTCTTTTTTTCTCTGATAAAATATAATAGAATACTGGAATATTGGAATTCTGAAACAAGCCAAAGAAAGGGGGAAACAAAAGGAACTGAAACAAAGGTTAGTTAAGTTAAAAATATAATTTAATATTTAGGTTTTATGTAAGAACTTTTAGTTAAGGAATATAAACATAAGGATTATCTAGAGTTGTTGCTGTAAGTTTGGCGTAAGTCTGTACACTTATAAGATTATTTTATTGCTTTCAATGAGGGGAATAGAAGTACAAGCTGAAAACAGTAGTAGCCTGCACTACAGAAAGCGTAATCCTTTATAAGGATCATTTGCATAATTTTGAATGCCACAAAACAGATGGAATTCGATTCCTTGTCACGGCAAACAGAATAAGCAAATACCACTTATGTGGAGCAAGCTACAATAGTTTACAGCTATAACAAGAAACACACAACATATAGAACTTATACAACAACAGTAGAAAGGTTTTTTTTTTTTTGGGAGGAGGGTAAGGGGGATAAATATGCCATTTCATTAAGCTATAGTTTACGGTTATCCTCTGAGGGGCATTTTATCTTCAATCCTCTATCTGCATTGATGTATGTTTTGTACCAAAAGAAATGATTTTTTTCATTTTTTTAATGTGTATATAACAGGGATTCATTTCCATTTTAGATCTTAGCATCGTAGCTAAAGTTTGGCTTGGTTTTGTATTGGAAAGTCAGGTCGGCTGATTGCTTCCATATGAAGTGACGTACGGTACGGAGGTCCATGTTTGGATCGACAACCTGAAAACGAATTAAGAAGACACATTACACCATTTGAAGTGATGAAGATGAGGATTGAGCAACTCACCACATCGTTGCACTGCAACTCAATTCGATCCTCCGGTGGAATTTGAGAGCCTTCCGAATTGGCGTCACTTTGACTATTCTGTGATGAGTTTGATGCATTGCCACCACTTGGTGTTGTTTCAGCGCCCAATACCTTCTCTAGGACATGTTCGCATACTTTTCTGCACTGAATGAATTCATTGGCGACCAGTCGATCCTAGAATCAAATAAGTTTTCTATGAGAGATAAGGCAAATAAGAAAACTAGCTAGATCAACCTTTTTAGTTCGTTCTGGTTTGACCATAGAGGGATGTGGCTGCAGGAAGAACGATATCTTAATGAATTTAGGAGTATTCTTTTCAATGACTACATCTGTAACCCATTGAGGAACGGTTTCGTGTAGACCTGTACTTTCATTTTCGCCAGCTGCGTCTCTCACCAGCAAGCGACACGTCGTTCGACCAGCAACCTCACTGTAAAACAAACAAAAAAATGAAAAACAAGAAAAAAAAAACTTATATAAGAGTTTAGCGATATATGTAGATTTAGACCGTGTGGAGAGCTTCAAATAGGGGAACTTTCCATTTAAATTTCTGAGAAGGCACTCTACCGACAGATTCAAACAGTCTCTCAAGGGGCAGTTCTCAGCTTCCAGTCCAATTGTTACTTTCCATTCCAAAACCGAATTAATAAAAGAGTTTCCTTGCCGAGTTTTGACGAATTTGGCTACACGGAAGCTGTAACAACACAATATGAACAAAGGCACAACCATCTTCAAAATAGCCGCTCAAAGGAGAAATGCTTAGGAGATTCGTTCGCCAAACTTCATTAACAATGCTCGGAGCCAGCTTCCTGTTAATGAAGACAAACAGGTGATGACAGCTTCCCCGGCTATACTTTCGAAGAGCCGCCCCTTATTTTGAAGAAGTACCCGACATTACAGGCAAAGAAGTTAGTGAGGCGGTCAAATACTCCAAAAAACGAAAAAAGTTTGGACCAAACGATATACTCTCTGAGTTTAGGAAAAATATGGCAGACATTGGGTTTAGATGGTTCCTGATTCTCATCTCATTTTGGAGGAAAATGGGTACCACATTAGTCTAAAAACATCGAGTACTTGTTGTGCCCGCTCTTTGATCCACTGAGGCCTATTCCAGACATTTATTTTAATGGAACAGTGCTTCCCAAGTACGAAATGTTTAAATATCTGGGATCTATGATCAAAAACAACTTGTGATGACGACATCAATCATTGCGTAAGCGTAGAGCGAATATAGTGGCGGGAAAACTACGCTATCTTCTGTGGCCGAAGCATGCCCCCTAAGCTCAAGGAAGGCTCTACATCGCAGTTATTGTACGACCAGCAGTCACGTACGATTCGCAATATTGGACAATGTACAAATCATGAACGTAAACTAACGACAGCTAAGATAAAGATGCTTCGCGTGACAGCAGCAGCGACAAAGCTTGATCGAAAAAGAAGTTTGAAGATCCGAGGAAGCATTCACGTCACACAAACCATCTCACAAAAATAGAGCACGACTGACTCGTCTGGTTTTGTCGTGCTCAAAGGAGAGGTCCTATCGTGGGCTTTGTCCATGTGTTTTTTCGAGAAGCTCGTATATACAGTTCCTACTATCATATTCTAGTTTACCTTCCCCTAAACATTTAATTGATGCTGTTCGATGTAACATCCTATTATCATCGGATGTATTTATCTCTTATCATACTTCCAACTCAACAACACACTTACCTGAATATAACAGGAGTGTGTTTCGGGACTTGAAAATAGCCGTTTCCCCTTATATCTGAATCGAGTTCATCAGCGGGTAGACTATGCGGTGGTCTCCAGTATTCGAGTAAAGCTTCCAAAAGCAGTTTACCATAATTAATCTAGAAGTAAAAATTCAGTTACGATTCTTTTAAAAAGCACAGTTTACGGTTACCTTTATATCTGAAGTTGGTTCAGCTAACTCAGGAAGACCAGCTTCTATTGATACCCACGCTGCAAAACAATCAACCTCATCCTGACCTAAAACAATCGTTGGCATCTGCAAAAGAGCAAGCAACTGGCAATCACATTCCAAACATAAACTACTTAGCCTTACACCAGTTTTGAGATCTACCGTAAACCAATTTGGAATGTATACTTTGTAATTTCGTTTCTTAATCTCCTCCTCGTAGTCGACTTTGCCGAGATCCTCCTTCTTGACCACCCGCAGCACATCATATATGGCCACGTTGTCTTCAGTATCCTTTGTCACAATATGCCGTTTATCATTTAACACAGTTGACTTCTTAATTGCCGCACCACCTAGCGAAACATTTCTCTAGAACTAAGAACGTTTGCGGTCGTCTATCACTTACCCTTAATGCAAGTGATTTCAACACCTTTCGCACTTCCATCGGCAGCCGTCGTAGAAATCAGCGTACTCTTATCGTAATGCGGCAGCTTCCAACACCGAATGTCCGAGTTCCACGTTGTCGCCCACACGCCTGTCTTATCAATGTCATAGCACATACTCAAGACAGGCGCCTTTTCCTCACACACCAACACACTATTGCTTGGATTCCGTAGTTCGGTGACGAATATTTTCTTGTCCCGACTACCAGATATTACGTATTGGAAGTTCTCACTCATCAGCAGCGCCCAGACACCTTCTGTGTGAACATTTATCGTCTGAATGCAACCCTGTTGTCCCAGATGCCACAGCTTGATTGTACCATCTGAACTGCCTGACACCACTTGGGTGCCATCGGGTGATACGACAAGGGCACGAACATTCTCCGCATGACCGCGTAGTTTCATAATTTTTTTGCACATACGCGGGTCCCATATTCGAAGAACGTTCTCTGTTGAACCGCTTACAATCACAGTGCCGGAGGGATTCATAGCTAAGCTGTATATTGAGTCCCTAGAGCCCAAGAGATTTGATGCTGTTTGGAAAGAGATTGAGAGTTAATTAGTCACCTTTTGGGATTTAAGTGAACTTACTTGATACGGTATTGTTACTGGCAGTCAGAGCTGTTAAGGTATTGACGTCCCATAAGAAGATAGATTTATCTAGACCCGCACTGGCCACCTTTGGGATGAGAGGTTTGGAAATTCTCTGGAGTTGTGATACCTCGTTTAATACTCAAACTTACCTGCTCCCTGTCTTTAGCGTAGGCCAGTGCTTGCACATAATCTCGGTGAGTTTTTAGTGTGGACATACAGAAGCCTTGGTGGGCGTTCCACACTTTAACAGTTGTATCACAGCTGGCACTAATCACTGCAAAGAATTTGGAGAAATGAAGTAGTAGATCTTTGGACTAGAGTAAAGAAAATTGTGAAATTGAAGATCGTCTAGGGGGGCATAATCTTTCTAAGGCAAATGATCCTACAGAGGAGACGATCTCCTAATAACGACAGTTAACTAACTTTTTGTTAGATTACCTTTAGAAAGCGATCATTTTAGGAGAATAGATCTTGAACACTATGTTGTAAGAACTGACGATCGCCTGCGGACAGATAATATTGAAAACTGTCGTTTATCCGAGCTGGTGATTTTAAATAATTTATGCAGATGGCAAAAACAATACGTGGAGTCAGAAAAAAGACGACTTCTGAAGACAACATGTAATTAGAATGCAGATGATCATCCGATGACCGTTTCTTGCCTGATATTTATAGGCGACGGTCACAAAAAGATTTAGTACGATTGCCTATTTGTCGCTTGAAAGGATGCTTTGTCAAATATTTGATTTGGTAGTCGGTCTTTCGTTTGATACAACAGTCTTTCTATTCTCTGATACGATTATCATCTTAAAGTGAAGATACATCTTAAAATAAATGATAGCCTACGGCCGCACGATTAAATTGGACAAAAGATAGATAGCTACAAGCTTTAGGTAGCTTTGTCTCTACCGTCCTAGAAGTAAATATAAATTTTGAAAATGATCCCAACCCATAGATCAAACGAAGGATTACTGACCCCTGTTTCCTATTGGCAAGAAGGCGATTGAATAGCAAAACTCCAAGAGACTTTACTGAAAATTCGTATGAACCCAGTGTTAATGCGTAAGGAGTCAACTTTTGTCCTTCGGAGCAGGTCAATTAAGGCAACAACATAGAAAACATGTGTGGAAGAATGTTGTACGGGCAACTTAAGATCCACCCCGAACCACCACCTTATTTTCAATGGGAATCCCACGATTAACAATTCTAAATGATAAGAGTGATGTGAAACATTTATATTTGAGCAAGAGTATCTCTTAATATACTAAGAGTACATAAGAAAAGCATAAATTGAGTAGAAGAATGAGTAGAAAATAAGATATACAGGGCCCTAGGTTTATTGAAGATTTAAAGAGCATACACCAGCTGACAGTGTGCCACAGAATGAAGAATATTCGTCACAACATAATTCTAGGCGGTCGGCCGCCTTCCACAAAATCAAAATGTAGTCTCCCACGTATTATTTGTGTAAGATTATCTTGCACTGCGACCTGATTGTCTATTGTGCCCGTCTCCCACGTAAGATAACGATCCCTCTAGCTCAACTACGTTCAGCATGGTGCCGCTCCGTAAACAGCTACATGCGCAGTCTCAACTCTTCCATCTAAGACAAATACCTCGCCTACGGAAATGGTATGATGTATGTAAATGACACTCTGGCTTACGTTAATATTACAAAAAAAAATGTGCTTCAATTAGGAAACGATAACTATTCATTGTGCCCATTTAAAGCGAAGGGCAGGGACATGCAGAACATGTGTTCTTCCACTGTCCGAGATTATCAAATGTTCATGAAAGGCTAACAGAAAAAATCGACCAATGTCCAACTCCGGACAACTTCGCACATCCGATTTACGATTAAAATTGTGACAACAAGCATCATACACAACGAAAACGAGAAGCGAACAGAAGCCATAGCAGCGGCAGCAAGATATACACAAGGAACAGTGAATACTGAATGCCAACGAATGATATCTTCTTCTTATGGTTTCTCTCCGTTCCGGAGGTTAGAAATCATCGATGCAAGTGTTTGTTTATTTCGCACTCCTCTAAATAAGTCTATCGTTGAAAGATTGAGCCGTTTTCTTAAGTTTAATAACCATGTCGACCTCGGTCCTCCGACGCGTCTACTTCTTTCGATCGTTCCTCGTAGAATTAGTTGGAGAAGTTGACTTTTTTTTTTGTTTCTCATGATGTATCCTAAGTATTTGAGATTTCTTTTCTTGATTGTCAGCATTATTTCTCTTTTTCTTCCTACTCGTCTTAAGACTTCCACGTTATTAATTCTGTCAACCCAGGAAATTCGTGATGTCTTAAAGAACTGTGATCCAATAGTTTTAATAGAACTGACAGAAAATGGAACAAAACGCCAATTGGTGAGCCAATTCATGCAATTGGAATAACTTTCTCAAGAAGGACAGTGTAGGTAGTGCAAAAGCCTGAAGCGGGGTAGTCGCTGATGAAGCACGTCAATTAAGGAGTTTAGACACAATTTCAAGAACCATACACGTTGCGCGCAAGCGTAGTAGATGTCCTAAGCATAAGAAAGAGACAGAGACCTAAGTAGTCATCATCTCAAGCCTGCTGGCTATCGGAGTCAAGTATTTGAATCCTTTTAAATGAAAATTTGTTCCGAAAATACGGTCCTACCACGACTAATCAAGAACAACACAGATGGTACGCAGTAAGGCAGCGATAAGTACTATAGCAAAATTAAAGTGAACCTCCTAGTTCGCCGCAGCAGTTTGCCTCACTTGGGTACCTGAGCACGAAGGTGTACCAGGAAACTAAAGAGCCGATGAACTGTCAAGGAACTTTGCTAGTGGCAGAGAATAGATACCCATAGGGATAGCAGGCATTCTATTCGTTCTATTGAGACAAATTTTTAATAAATGAACGGAAAAGACAGAAATTCACAACTATTGGATGGTTCCTGCTATATGTAAAGTGGTCAGACCTATAATAAAGGTCACAGCTTGCCAAATAATCACTGCGTTCCAATACAACATAGTTAAGATTGATAATAATGAGACAGTGCACATCTAAAAAAAAAAAATAGGAGAAAGACGTAGAACGCTTTCTCTGCCAGTACCCAGCAATAGCGGGGAAACTGTTAGAATTATCAACGACATCGGGCAATGCGCTTTCCGATTGCTAAACGTAGCATCTCTTTTCTACATAACCCTAACACCACCACAAAGCCAACGTTCGCCAATCCCAATGAAGAAATAAATGATGAACGAAGGATTACCACTACCACGAAGTATATTAATGCGGCTAAGACCAACTCCAGTTCCTAACTGTAGCGTCAATTGCAGTAAGTACAAAGTGATCCGCCTTTTCATCCCCAACTCACTCCATTAACATAAATATCTGTTGAATGCCGTTTGTTGCGTCAATATTGAAGTAACACCCAATTGGTGGCTACGTCACACCGAACTTAATGAGGTGATAAGAGAGCAAATTTAGAGAACGTGACAGTGTCATTCTTTAGCCCACGCGTTAAAGGAAAACTTATATCGACTAGAAAAATACAAAACCAATAGTCTCTTACAGTTCCTTCCATTGCAGCACAGGACAATGTCGTTGACCCAATCGTTGTGATGTTCCATGCTTTTGATGTATTTATTCTGCACCTCCGTTTCCTTGGTGTTCCATACCCTGATGATTGCATCTCTCCCTGCAGAGTAAACAGATATGAACAGTGCTCCCACACAGCCCTCCGACCTCCCACTCACCAGCTGAATAGAGTTTTCCATTATTTTGATCCAATTGTAGTGCATTGACTCCATTCCTGTGTTGTTTCTCCTCGGCATCTCGTATGACGAATGATACCTGCCATTTGGGTGGACAATCAGTATGTTTTACCCAAAGGAATTCAATAAAAAAAAGGGGCAGAGCCCCACACAGTCAGACACTCGGTATTTCGGTCATTAAGCCCGCAAATTTAATTAGTCGCGTGGACAGCGACTTTTTTCGTTGTACCAGCTATTTGCGTTTTGCCTGCACGAGTTGAGGTTAATGCCGAGCTGAATTCACCGAAAATTTACCGAAAAAATGGAAATTTTCTACACGGATTTACCTGCATTTTCTTACGCGCCCCTTGACAACCTTTGTGCGTCAACATAATACGAATAGAGCGCTGTTTTTTTATAAGGAAAAACTAAAAAACTTGCTGGCTGCTGGTTTTGTTTTTCATTTATTTGCGTAAATTATGTATTTTTCTTTGAATTTTGTAAAAATAAAAAAAAACTTTTTTTTACTAACCCATCTGTCAACAATAAACAAGAATTACACAGCTCTGAAGTTGGCTGGGATTCAGTTGTTGACAGGTGAATGTCAGTTGGAATTGGGAGTAGAAATGCCAATGGGATTTATTTGTATATAGTAGAGGAGTGAGTTCGGTAATGGAAGATACCAGGTTATTTTCAACGAAGAAGAGAGTGGATCTATTAGCAACGGATTAATGGGGTAGAACAACATATGCATTCTCTCTTTTACATGCAATTAACCTGGAACCTGATAACCAACACCCCATGGAATCAAAAATAAATCTACCTCCTCCTCGCGATGAACTCCGAAAACATCGAGTTTTTATAAATTTAAGTGGGATCAGCATTATTTACTCAAGAAAGTGGGGTTAACTTAACTTTACAATGGATACCCGATTAACCGGGCACCAACTAACGAGATACCTAATCAGTCAGAAAATGTATGCCCCTCTTGTGGAAACCAAATTCAGTTGTAGTTTGGTTGTAAGAACAGAATTAGTTTTATCGATATCAACTTTGAGACAAACAGTTGTCTATCAGCTGTCAATCCGAGCCAACTACAAATTTTGGATTGGCTGTGTAGTTGTCTTCGCATTTTCTCTGTATTATGATACACAACGCAATTGTGCATTGGTTGTGTGAACTGTCAAAACCACACTACCTCGATTTTGCAGTTGTAGTTGTTGGTTCTCTGGGGAAAAGAGAATTGATTTGTTAAAAGAAATACAGAAATAAGTACCAACAAGTGAAATGGAAATAACTTTACAGAATTTTTACAGTCTGAAAGTTATAAATAAATACTTTCGATAGCTTCCTACAAAAAACAAAATGAAGAGCAGCAGCCAGTTTCAAGATCGGTGGTATTGACGAAGAGCGCACCATAGCTCTAAATAAATCCCTTACTTTATTCAAAATGTAGAAAAATGCTTCTTTGTTTAGTCTGAGCTCAGGATATTTGGATTGGATCTTTGGTATTTGAATGATCGCAAATACTTTTTCGTATACTAGGAACATTAATGACATCTTTCTATTCAAGGTCATCATCAAAAAATACTGAAAACGCGTTTCCATATTTGTATTTCGTTTAATATTAATTTTCTTCTTTTTACATCGAAATGTCAATGTCAATTTACAATTTTCGTACTCCAAATTGGCTGCATTAGCTCAACTGAAAATTGTTGTATTCCATAATTCCAAAAATTAGTTCGGTTTCATTGAAGTTGAGTTATGTGGAAGACAACACAACCAAGTTGAGTTGCGATACATAATAGACACATTAAAACAAAATATCGTCTCAGGAAATTCATCGAAGCACGGCTACTTTAAAATTTATTCTTTTTCATTCTTTCGTATTTTTTAAATAAATTTAATTTATAGATTCCAAATTGTGCACTGGCATTTATTTGGGTTGATAGTGAGACCGTGTTCAGAGCGCCGACGACCAGCTACAAGCTGAATACAATGTTTTCTCAAAATGGCTGCTCCCATTAGCCAATATGTCAGTTTAGCTAAAACCATAGTCCGAAATGTGGTTTTGATAGTGCAGTGCAGCGATACTTTTTATTTAAATTCAATTTTGGCAATATGTATGTTTTTAACACAAGCAGTGGGGGTGGCAATGGTGTAGTGGTAACGTCGTCAATTGCAACGCTAATGGTTCATGGTTCAAATCCTGATGTCAGCAAACATTTATTTCTTTCTCAGGAAATATACAGTCGACTCCGCTTAACTGAAACACCATTTTGCCACAATTATTTTTTTACTTAAGCGGTATTTTCTCTTAAGCGAACTTTGGATAACTCTAAAGTAAACTAAAAATTTCATTTAACTTTTGTTCGTTCGGATAACTGAAAAACAATTTCACTTATCCAACCTGGAAATCAAAAAAATACCAACAACATAACTTTTAATATGTCAATCAATATTTTAGCAAAAAAACTCGAAACAAAACAAAACTTCGATAACATG
Source organism: Brachypalpus laphriformis (assembly GCA_945910035.1). Taxonomy (NCBI): domain Eukaryota; kingdom Metazoa; phylum Arthropoda; class Insecta; order Diptera; family Syrphidae; genus Brachypalpus; species Brachypalpus laphriformis. The sequence goes on from OX246753.1 coordinate 324,389,432, forward strand.
TAAATAAAGAAAAACAAAAATAGGAAAAATAAATATTTTTATGCTAATTTACAGGTCACTTTTAGGGATGGGCGCATTCAGTTATTTGATTTCAGTTATGCGGAGTAGTTTGAGTATAAATTAATAATTTCTGTTGTAAAAGTTTTTTCAGTTAACCAGGTTTTTCAATTAAGCGGAGTAATTTGTATGAAGATTGTGAAAAAATGCTCCGTGAGAAATTTCGTGTTTCAGTTAACCGATATTTTCAGTAAAGCGTAGCTCAGATAATCGGAGTTGACTGTATATACAAAGTTTGTTCGATCAATGCGAGAGCTTGTGTGATCACTACTCGGAAGGCATAACACTGGCAGTAGCTTGATCATATGGCTGGAAAAATTGTTCGATCTGTTCGTGATGATTTGCCTGTGACATCGGTTATCAGGAAAAAAAACTGTGAATCAAAAACAAAGACAAAAAAAGATAACAAAAATCCCAGTTATCTGGACGCCACCTCCGGAGTTTCTCTAAAGCATAAACAACTAAGCACTATGTGTAAACATGTTAAGGGTATTCATAGCCCTTTGAGTGCGCGCAAAATTATATATAAAAAAAAGCAGAAATCAACGGGAAATGTCCAATAATGTCGTTTTCCTTTGGTTTCACTCTCGATTTCACTCTTTTTTGATTCCAATGGAACATGCGAAATCGTCCTCTGCTTACTTTTGTGTGTGTTGGTGAATGTCTAATTTTTGTTTACATTTTTCACAGAAAAATAAAGCAAAAAATAGCTTCTTTTTGCCTAATGGAAAACCACATTAGCAATTCTATCATGTTTTTATTAATATATTATCAATTTTTTTAATTATATCTATGCAAAATTTGTTTCTACTAACTTGCCCCAACTGAAAAAATAATATAAACAAAAGAATGCGTATTGTACCATATGACTTTGACAAGTAGTCCGATGTAAGGGTTTATATGTATGAGTGCATTTTGAAAGCACTCCCAAATGAAATCCGGAAGAGAAAAACACTCCCGGAACAGCACTCCAAACAGCCAATGGAACATGATTGGGAGTGCTTTTTCTGTGCGGAACACAAAAAGAGTACTCCTTTTGGCCCAATGGAAAACGACATAAGAAAACACAGAGGGGTTCGAAATGTTGACGTAGAAATGACACCATCCTTTGATTTAATTTTTTACTTCACTTTGCTCTGTATGAATTCCCGATACACATGACGTAGATACAACATTATTAGATTAGAAAACAACATTAGTTCGACTTACCTTGTATTACCATGATATATTTATGTGTTTTAGGTATATAGTACTTTCAAAGATAAAGGGAAGGACACATTTTTTTGAAACATCCCTCCACTGCTTCTTTTTTTTTTTAATTTGAGATTTACTTTTTTGTTTTGCGAATCCATTGTGATACAAGGTCCGTTCGATTACTTGCAAATTCGTACAAATTCCTTCCTTCCTTCGTACGATTCCTTTACTTTTTCGTCGTTTCTATCTTTGAAAGAGAATTTCATTCTTTGTTTCATAATTTCTCTTTTATGAATTTTCTACCCAAAAAGAAAAGGATCAGACCTATATTATGAACTAACTATAAGTAAGTCTCAGTCAAAAAAAGATTTATTTTTAAGTTGACTTGGTATAATATCCTTACTTTTTTTTATTTTAATAATTTGATATATATTTACTTTCTATTATAAATAAAAAAAAAAATACATACTGTAAAGAATGAACACAAACGAATGGATTTTATAGATACGAGGCACCGATTAGTTAGGTACGACATATGTTCCCAAAAATTGCTTTTTAATGCAGGTAATAAAATGACATAAATATTATTAGCTAACTAAATAAAAAATGTAATTTAATAATATTTGTATTTATATTTTCTTGTTTTATTCGAATTAACAACCACAAAAGGGAAAAAATAATTATTCTCGTTGCAAGATATCTTAAATGCTAGGGTATCAATGTTTCTCTCTTCTTCTTTTTTTATAAATTAACAGTTTTGTGACGTAAAATGTACATTTAAATTTAATGAGATAAAAAATCGTGTTAATGAAATATAAAAAATAAAAATAAAATAATAAATATTATAAGTGCATGATTTCTTATTTTGTTTAAAATTAATGTTTAGTCTTCTTCGTTCCTCTTTTTTCTTTTTCTTGCTTCTCTTCTTTATAACTTGATTTTGCATAATTTTAATTTAATTAACTAGTGACCTTATATGTATCATATAATCTTTTTTAAGGTATAAAGCTGTTTTCAGGAAATAGTATTGCTTCAATTATTCGAACTTATATCCTAATCAAACTTAGATTTAATAAATAATTTTTATTTTGTCTTGTGCAGTAAAAGAAATAGTCTCTGCGTTGAAATAAAATCAATTAAATATTATATATTTAAATTTGGAAAGAGAAACTGTGAACATATAAATGTAGAGAAGGAAACATAAGGGTGTACTTAAATATGATATAAAGCTTTTTGGTTTCAGTTAACTTTTACTAAATTCTTTTCTTTTTTTTTTCTTTTGCTAAATGTAAAACTTATGATTGATTAACGAAGATGTAAAATACTTTTTTTTTTTTTTGATAATGTAAATAGTTTTACTTTGCTTTGTTTTGATCAGTTTGAATTACTCATCGTCGGCTTCAGTTATAATGGAGTTTTTAATTGTCGTCTCTTTCTTCAGAAGCAGTTGATTGTAGTGCTGGGGGGAAATAAGAAAGAAAAGGTAAATAGAAGATGAACTATTTGGTAAGAATATGTAATAAACCTCTTCGTTTTGGATTTGTATTATTCTGTGTTGGATTTTAGGGGCGAGTTGGCAGCTTATCTGCTCAAGATCGTCTAGAGAAGCCCGCCTTAACATCTGAAAACATGTAAATATAAGTAAATAATAAATTGCATATATACATATATATATAATTTTATGAAATATTGCGCAAGTATGTTTTATTGACATGCTGTCTACGACATCGAATGCAATGCATTTGGAGTTTAGCTGTTTGGAGGAGAATGCAATAGGACCATCATTTAAGGTGGGACTTTATACCACTACACATTCTTAAATAAATACCTCATACAAACTTATCGTACGTACAACAACATTAACAACAAAGTATTTCCCTCAATAAATATGATTTAAATCGAACTGCACCTACCAGCAGCAGAAAGTAGAAAATTGCCAAAAAGAGGCAATGTCATGGAGCTTCTGATCTATGAAACTATATCTGCAACCTCCATTTTTTTTAAATGGAAACAGATATGAATTCAACACACATGCAGTGATATAATATTTGCCTAGTGATGATATGTTGTGCTTTGTAACTCGATAAAATGTTCACCTAACCCATCGCACAAATGAATAATTAATTAATTAATATGATTTTTTATGCTGACTCCGTAATTTACAAGGTAGACAGATCGAGACATAGCCAACAATTTCTTTTAAATTTGTAAATGAAATGAGATTACCAAGGCCGACAAATGAAGCTATAATACACCTATATGGGATACTTATGTCGTTTTCCATTGGTTTTACTCCCGATTTCACTCCTTTTTGATTTCAACGGAACATGTGAAATCGCCTTCTGCTTACTTCTGCGTGTGTTGGTAATGTCTGATTTTTTGTTTACATTTTTCACAAAAAAAAACCAGGCCCAATGGAAAACGACATTAGCAATTGCATCATATTTTTATTAATATATTATCAATTTGTTAATTATATCTATGTAAAATTTGTTTCTAAGGCGAACCCCACATGCGGATCAGTAGAAATGCGGTGAAGTGGGAGGGTTGTGATCCCTTGTTTTCGGATCATGGCCTCGCTGATAAAAGGAAAAAGTAAAATTTGTTTCTAATAACTTGCCCCAACCGAGAAAATAAAATAAACAAAAGAATGCATCTTGTACCATATGACTTTGACAAGTAGTCCGATGTAAGGGTTAATATGTGTTAGTGCATTTTGAGAGCACTCCTAAATGAAATCGAGAAAAGAAAAACACTCCCGGAACAGCACTCCAAACAGCCAATGGAACATGATTGGGAGTGCTTTTTCTGTACGGAACACAAAAAGAGTACTCCTTTTGGCCCAATGGAAAACGAAATTATAGCGTAAGAAAAAAAATTCTTCCTACCTTAGAAGCACTAGTGCTATGATCGATGGATTTTGAGTTATGTCCACTCGATAACTTTCTTATCGGTGATGGACCGTCTAGGTCTAAATTATCTAGCATTTGTACCATGCTATGTCTTCGTGATAATGTAACCAAGGATTGTCTATGCTTTGAATTGCGACATTTCCCCGTTCGCATATTGATCGCCTTGAAGTGATTTTGTACCACGAGACCCAATTCTGGACAGGAATCATCATCCATCTGTAAGAATACATTACAATCTCAAGCTTGCACCGATATATATGAATAGTGTAACTTACCAATACTTTAGCATCCTTAAACATAGTAAACCCATCACAACCGCCATGCATATAGCTTTTTATACATATCTTATAGATCTGATTAAAGTTTAGAAACTCGTCAGCAATTTGGACTAATTGCGGATCTATTCGCTGTCCCGGCGGCTTCGATGGATCAAATGCAAATGTTACTCCTGAGACCTGAGAAAATGGGAACGTTATCCCTTATGAGGAACACTAATAAAAATCATTTGCCTTACCTGTGGAAAGCGCCCCTCCAACTTGGGGTAACTTGAAACGGCATTCTCCAGTGTGGCCAATAAACATCTTCCTGTGATTTCCAATAAAATCAAAGGATCCCGCATTGGAATAATATTTACTAAATCCTTCATTGTAAATGGACCTGGTGGATGGACTTGATCGGATCGGAAAGTACCAGAATTAATAACAACCACATCAGCACCCGTAGCAGCTAATACCACGTCGCACACCCAATCACCGAGATTTGTTTCTTGCGTCCGAATGGCCGAAAAGCGACCATCAAGTTCTACACTAAAGTTACCTAACACCTCGGTCATTTTTGCCTCAATTACATCTGAAAAGATTAGAAGTTTTCAAATAGGAGGTCCCAAAATATACATACAAACACGATCAAACTCACCAGAATACTTAGCCAGTTCAGCCTTCAATTCCGGTTCCTCTTCAAAGGCCGACGTCACATCAACAGGCTCAACATCGACCTGAATCTTACCATTATCACCCTTGATCTTATTTAGGGTGATCTTTGAAAATTGCCGGAAATCCGTTCCGGACTTGATAATCTTAATGCCATTGATTTCCTTAATCTCATAAACATGATCGTGTCCACCTAAAATCAGATCGATTCCAGGACAATGTTGCGCCAAGTTAATGTCATTAGGTGTACGCATGTGCGTTAGTGCAATAACAATTTCACAGCCTTCGTTGCGCAGCTCTTCGGCTAGTTTGTTACCAGCTTCTACATAATCAATATAGGTGACTTCTTTGGGATCGATTGTGGGCAAGGTTTCAAGCCATTCCCTTTCAACGAGGCCAATTAGACCGATTGAGGTTTGATTGTGAAAAATGAAATGAGTTATCTTTCCCCCGCCCAATGGTCGACCAGTTTCATTATCTACTACATTCGACATCAGCCAAGGGAAGTTGGTCTTTTTGATTAAATCACTGAGGACGTCAAGACCATGATCTGTGGATGCATAAAAATGGCAATATTTTACTACTTGTATTATATCTAAGAATTGATATTTTCGACTTTGTCTAAAATTAGGTATTATAAGCGTTGCCACCGTCCCTCACCATTTATGTATATGTACATAAACAACGTACATAAAATGAATCAGAGAGCAATAAGAGCAAAACCACAGCGACTATGAAGTTCATGCTAAGTCTTATTCCGTTAAAATCTCTACTGCAACAGTAAAGTGGTTAGATCTGCACTCAGATAATGCCTTCATCTTGTCCCGATGGGAGGCTGCAAACAGTTGAGACAGAAACTATTTAACAAAGAAGAATCAACAAGTTACAATTACAGGAGCTGAGGTTTAGTGTGAAACCCTAGGAGTCAGCCGTTCCTTAAGAATTAACAACAACTGTAGTGTTTTCAAGCTGCAATCAAAGCCATTATCTTGGAATTTAAGCGGTGTACGAAGCGATAAGGTACGAAGAACCAATGCGGTTACTGGGGCATTTGGATATCACAGGTAGTGAAAAAGCAGATGAACTTGTAAGTTGCATATGGCGTTGCACACTCTGAAGGCTTTGCTTTATGTAAGGGTTTGTTTTTTTTTTTTTTTTTAAAGGGATGTATTAACAATGAATCCTCTAGTAGAGCCAATATGTGCTGCATTTAGCTGAACTCTATTATGGCTGGTGTAAAAAAAAGAGATCCCCTTCTCAGAGTCCGTCTCGGGCAGCATTACTGGGCAATGTGCTATTGGCCTTCATGTGGATGGTCTGTGTACCCGGCTAACATAAGCTGAAGAGACGAAGAAATTGAATCTTTTCGCCACCTGCAGTGTAAATCTCCTGTCCTCGCCGACGGGGAAATGAGGGTTCTGGAAAAATATTTCTTCACGGAACTGGAGGGGTCACGTAATATTGAGTTGGAATAGCTCCCGAGATTCATATCCTTATCTGTATGGTTCTAAATCAGCGGATCCATCCTTACAGGTTCCCCAGAATAATACAAATGTACACAATGGACCCATTTGCCTTTCATCGCAAACCAGCGCAGAGGAAGCGAAGTGAATTATGCAACCAAGATGGTCGTCTGTAGGTCGCCTGCCTTAGCCTTCAAGAAAATGGTACAGAAAAGACAATTCAATAGCCTGAGAAAAAGCAAGTTTACCCTATGTAGGGTATGTTTGGACCGAATACAGATTCGCAAGTTCTAAATACAAACTAACCTGAACCAACTGCAACACCTCTGCTAACACGAGAAGTGGATACAATAGAGCTTTAAGGTCGTAGTGCATATAATCGCTTTGCACTTCATTTCTAAATTACTCTACAAATGATTACTCTTTCAACAGCAACCGAAACAAACAAATTCAATCAGCACAAATGTTTAATTCAAACTTACCAAAGTCATGATTCCCAAACACTGCGCAGTGTGTATCAACCGAATTGAGTACCGGTACCATTTGTTCACCCTGAGTGAAAGTACTTACTGAAATACAAAACAAAAATCTCAGTACACATTTTTTCCCATAATTCTTTCAATTCATACTTACACATGCTTGGCGAGAATATATCCCCACTGAAAAGTATCAAAGGATCCAGCTCCTTTAACGATCTCATTGCGGTACAGAATCTCGCAGCGCCACCAATCGGTTCAATATCCGAATTCGCTTCTATATTGTACACATCGTTGTAATGCAAAATGGTCAACGGTTTTAGATCCTTCATATTTGTGTTTCTGGACTTTTCCAATTGACTGATGATAGAGTTGTTTCGATGAATTTGCTTTGGCGAATCACAGGACGCAGGATTCTGGCTCGATATGAGTTGCTGATTCGATGGTTGCTGATGATTTTGATGGGAAAATTCCTCAACAGTGCTCGAGTCGAGATCGTGGGACATAAAATTCGGATTTGTGCTTTGTATTTGAGATACGGCTCTTTTGCCAGCCTCGCGAACTTCTATAGAAGCCTAAATGTGTGTGAATTATTTTGAATTATTTTTTAATTGAATAATATGGAAATGTTGTAATTGTGTGGTTCTTTCGGTTTTTTTTTGTAAAAATATGCGCCGTGAATACACAGAAGCAGTCTAAGACACAAGCAAATTAATGAGAAAAGATGTGAAAGCTTGTCTTTCTAGATTAAAAATTAGCGATGAAAGGGGTTTTCTATTTGAGAGCAAACTGAAAGTATGACTTGATTTATATTAGGGATTATTGTCTTGTTTTTTATAAACAGGTTTTATATGTATTTGGGGATTCCCCTATTTAATCGACAATGTCGAGTAAGGATTTCGGATCTTTTCGTATACCATACTAATACTATGGATATCTATGTGGGTGTTAAGTGCCATGCGTTTAAGAAGGGTAAGATGTAAGATGTCTAAATGATACAGCAGGGTTGTACAATATATTGTTCACCACTGTTATTCATGGTCATGAAACTGCGAGCAACCTTAACAGGTAAAACATAAAGAACGCAGTGGACAATGACAACTTATCTTATGTCGTGTTTTGGTGAGAATTGTGAAAAGCAAAGTGAAAGCTTCTCCACAAATCGATCCCCAGTCAATATGGTTTAAAACCTTTTTCTTACTTTTTGAAGATTGGTGATTAAATTGAAATTGAATTGAAAAGTGTGAAAAAGTTGTGCTTACATTTGTGAAATACTACTGAATCATTCAACTTAATTCAAATTGAATGAAAAAGCTCTTTTCAGCGCCTTCTGAAATTTAGTAGCTCAACCTAAACATCCCAACTCATTTTTTGGTAGAGTGGTTGCCAGTCATTTTTTGTTGTTGTACTCCGTGCTAAATCTTACTTCACTGAGAAGCGACGTCTCACCAAAACACGCCATTAAACAGCAAGAGTAACGGACTTACATCAAATGGTGCATAGTTTATGAACTAAAGGAAAAACAGTTGTGCCAAAGATTATAATGGCAACGAAGGTTTTTGTTTTTTTTGTATTCCTACTTTTTTCTTGAATTTCGATTCCCTTAATTGTGTAACGTACAAACCACTGACCCAAACCTTCATTTCTTTATCTTGGCTGATATTAGCATTGAATTGGATGTAAACAGCAGAATCGAGGCAGTTAAAGCTGGGCTCAGCATTCTGCCAGACCTTATCCAGAGTAGTTAAAAATGTGAAATCATAAATTTCATTGAACTAGCACGGATTTCTAAAAGCCTACTGATGACAAGTGGATGAAAATGTGCACACGCTTTACAATTCTAGCAGGTAACATAACACACCAAAGCCTCCTCCTCCACCTAAGATGAGTGCGCTTAAGCATGACATACCTTTGCAGTGGCTGTGGTGACGTGAAGACAGATGCGGACGAAACCCGTTTTCTATCAACAAAACAAAAACCATCTTCGGAGAAACGGAGTTAAGTTTCAGTTTTACCGACTGCTCGCCTCGTCAGGGAAAAGGCACGAAGAATAACAGTCAAGAGGGTAAGAGAGGAGCGTTCGAGGAAAAACCTCTAGATCAAGCAAAAATTAGACGGAGCCTAGAGTTGACTTTGGTGGGCAAAATCGCATCATCACCTCCACGCGGTGCCCGCTGGATAGCTATCTGATAGTGAACTAACGATGAGCGTATGCTGAGTCTGACGATATATGTGCAGCTGAACACTCAGACCTGCATAAGCACATCTGGGTGAACTTCAGCGCGCATATGTCTAACCGGACGAGGCATCTCTTGTTGACCTGATCGGCTGAAATATGCGTCTCAGAAGTCTAGCAAGAGGTCCTCAGAAGGAGGACGTGCGGCGGACGAATTCTCTCGATGGAATCAACGGTGACGTCTACAGACCAGCGGATACCTTACTGGAGCTACTTCAACATATTTGGAGCTGAGGTCTGTAAGGATTTTCAATACTACGTCAGGGTATTGAAAAAGAGATTGTGGCGGATGAACCCTTAATGGGCCAACGGCAGCGCTCATATCCCCGAAGTGGGTTACTGACATCGGTGTATCCGGCCTCTTGCCCTGGGGGTACAAAAAAAAAGGATCTGGCCCTCCAGGTTGGGGGTTGTGCCGTCGGGTTAACTTCCCTACCACGTAAAAAACCTTTGGTTACGAAGCAACCAACAGCCTCGGATACGGATGATCTTACTGTTGACGACCCATGCAAACGTAAAAAGGACAACGATCTTCGTGTCTGCACATGGAATGTTAGGTCCCTCTACAAACCACGTGCAGCCGAACAACTTGCGGAGGCCCTAGAGTGTCTCAAAGCAGACATTACCGCCATCCAAGAAGTGCGATGGGATGGGCCGGGCAAAAGGAGTATGAAAAACTGCGACATCTACTACGGCGATTGCTACAGACAAAAAGGACAGCGTCTATTCGGGTGCGGATTTGTCATTGGAGACAGACTTAGGCAAGAAGTCTGGAGTTTCCGGCATGTGAACGAGCGCCTCATGACTATCCGTATCAAGGCTAAATTTGCCAACATTAGCCTAATATGCGTTCACGCCCCTCACGAGGAGAAGGACGACGCGACAAAGGATGACTTCTACCAGCTCTTGGACAAGACGTATGAGCAATGCCCTAGCCACGACGTTAAAATTATCCTAGGCGACTTTAACGCAAAGCTAGGAAGAGAGGAAGTCTTTAGTAGCGTGGTCGGAAAGCACAGCCTGCACGACAACACTTCCGGCAACGGACTCAGGCTAATCGACTTTGCGGCGGGTCGAAACTTTGTCGTAGCTAGTACGCGGTTCCCACGTCTCGATATTCACAAAGGAACATGGCTCTCCTTTGATCGAAAAATCGTCAACCAAATCGATCACATTGCGATCGACGCAAGGCACTCTTCCAGTATTCTGGGTGTCCGGACTTTCCGAGGAGCCAACGTGGACTCGGATCACTACCTAGTTGTAGCCAAGGTACGGATGCGGAAATCCACAACGGAGCGAAATCAACGAAATGCTGTGAGGAAATTTGACGTCGAAAAGCTACAATCGCAAGAGACCGCCAGAACCTTTGCCGAGCGTGTTTCTTCTAATCTCAATCTTAGTCCTATGCCGCCAGCAGCAAATGCGGAAGACCAGTGGCAGCGTTGCCAAAAAGCCATCAGAGATGCCGCCTCTGATGTACTGGGTTTCTCTCGCCCACCACAACGAAACCCCTGGTTTGATGAGGAATGCCGGCAAGCACATGCAGCAAAACAAGAGGCGTACAAAGCGGCGCTGCATAGAAGGACTAGAGCTGCTTACGAGCTCTACGTGCGCAGGAGAAAAGAGGAACATCGACTTCTCAGAAAGAAGAAAAAAGAGCATGAGAAGCGCTCGATCGAGGAGATTGAGAGACTCTATTGCAGGAATAATGTTCGAAAATTTTACCAAAGGGTAAAAAGAACATGCCAGGGTTTCAAAGCCAGAACAGAAGCCTGCAGGGACGAAAATGGCAACATAGTAGTAGAATCGCAGTCGGTGCTGAGGATATGGAAGGAACACTTCTGCAGACTGTTAAACGGCAATGATGATCAATATTCCGCTGTCAGGCAGAATGAGCCATTCAACAGTGACGATGGCAGTCAAAATTCCCGTCAACCCGATCATAATGAAGTGAGGATAGCGATACCTAAACTCAAATCCAACAAAGCTGCTGGAGCCGACGGCCTTGCCGCTGAACTTTTCAAGGCAGGAGGAGATGAGTTGGTAAGGAGCATGCATCAGCTCATCTGTAAAATCTGGTCGGACGAGAGTATGCCCGATGAATGGAACCTCAGCATCGTTTGCCCGATCCTGAAGAAAGGAGACCCTCTGAACTGCGCCAACTACAGAGGTACAAGTCTCCTAAATATCGCATATAAGATCCTGTCTGCCGTACTATGTGAACGCCTAAAACCGATCGTCAACAACCTGAGGTCCTTATCAGTGCGGTTTCAGGCCTGGAAAGTCCACCATTGACCAAATATTCACACTACGGCAGATCTTGGAAAAAACCCATGAATATAAAATCGATACGCACCACCTTTTCATCGATTTCAAAGTTGCCTATGATAGCGTGTATAGAGACGAGTTATACAGAGCCATGTCTAGTCTTGGCATCCCTGCCAAGCTCGTCCGTTTGTGCAGAATGACGATGGAGAACTCTCGCTGCTCCATCAAAGTCGGTAAGAACATCACCGAACCGTTCGATGTCAGGAAAGGTCTTAGACAAGGCGACGCGCTATCATGCGATCTCTTTAACATAATACTTGAGAGAATTGTACGAAACTCACAAGCCAACCCCGGAGGTACAATCTTCTTCAAGTCTGTACAACTACTCGCTTATGCCGATGACATTGACATAATCGGAAGAACTCAGCGGGCCGTCAATGGGGCATTTACGAGTATTGAGATCGAGGCAGCAAAGATGGGTCTAGCGGTCAATGAAAGCAAAACAAAATATATGCTGTCTACAAAAAAGGACACCCAACATCGGCGTCTTGGGCAGAACGCCACAATAGACAGATACAATTTTGAGATAGTAAAGGATTTTGTCTACCTAGGCTCTATGGTCAGCTCCGCAAATGACATGAGTGGAGAGATCACACGGAGAATTACTCTTGCCAATCGTTGTTTCTATGGGCTAAAACGGCAATTGAGTAGCAAAGCCCTATCTCGAACTACTAAGGTAACTCTTTATAAGACATTAATCATCCCAGTCCTGCTGTATGGCACAGAGGCATGGGCTTCGACAAAACCGGATGAGGATGCCCTTGGTTATTTCGAGAGAAAAGTTCTTCGAGCGATCTTTGGTCCCGTCTGCATAGACGGTGAGTGGAGGAGAAGGTACAATGCCGAACTATACGGCTTGTACAAGGACATCGACTTAGCCAGAAGAGTTCACATACAGCGACTAAGATGGCTGGGTCATTTAGAGCGGATGGAGCCCAACCTTCCCGCTAAGAAAGTCTTCGAATCCAACCCGGACGGACGGCGCAGTAGAGGACGACCTCGCGGTAGGTGGCGCAAACAAGTGGAGGGGGACCTCAACCAACTTGGCGTGCGCAACTGGAGGCAGCTGGCTCGTAACCGTGCTGGCTGGAGAGGTTTGTTGGTTGAGGCCCAGGTCCACCCCGGACTGTAGCGCCATCTAAGTAAGTAAGTAAGAGTTGACTTTGTCCAATTGAAGATTGATAACTAGCATAGCTATAAATATGCAAGCTATCAGTATTCAATGGGACAAAGTCAATTTTAGGCTTCGTCAAATTTTTGCTTGATCTGGAGCTTTTTGCCGAAACGCTCATACAATACAATGCGCAACTAAAAGAACCATTTAGCTCAGACTGGATACACTCGTTTCCGATGCAACAGGCCGTACTACTTTGATTAAAGCAGTTGATTTTTGTGCGTGGACTTAAGAATGAGATAATTCAAATACCAGCAACAGAAGAGGAAGCATATGTTATGCTGTTTTTGTATTACTGGAAATGCGTATACCACGTAGTCTTCAAAATCAGTTGCATTGCGGTAGGAACTGCTAAAGCTATAGCATTAGATCAAAACTCTTTTCGCACATGCACAAGGAGCAGAAGTAATGTTAATCAAGATGAAAAAATCAACCTGAACAACCAGTTCTGTAGCTCGTAACTATGATGCCTTGGAAAACTACTAACGCAACACAAGGAAAAGCAAAAGGTTCGCATATAAGTGATTAACATCGGCATAGTGATAATCAAAAAATTGAACCTCATATTATCCCAATTTCAGCTACGAACCGGAAAATGTTCAACATGATCTATTAAAATTACAACTCCTCGAAGAAAGGAAGGAAATCGTCCAATAACCAGCGCAGGGAAATATTGTATCTGAGTGCTCTAGAAAAGAAGGACCTAGCTTGGCTAATGGGAATGAAAGAATTAGAGGATTTTCTCAGAAAGAAATGAGACTAGTAACCTAACCTTTATCAAGACCTTCATGACAGTTAGTGACATCAGCAGACCATTTGCACCACTTTCTGTATGTACAATCATCTTTAAGATGACTAAAAAAAATTGTTTTTAATAAATTTAGGAAAAACTGCACAATCTGCGTCATCAAACATGTATTTAATTTCAGCCCTTCTTCTCCTGGCAAAACGCTGTAGTTAACATTCTTATCGCCGCATTAATTATAAATAAACTCCGACAATAAAATCGAAAAACATTTCAATTATTTATATATAACTCTTTGAATCAGCATGCAGTGAATCACGCTCTCAGTAATTGAGATCAAGTTTTTATTAGTAAGAGGCTCGAACAGATATGGTACACTTGACAACCTATATTTCTATAAGCAAAAAATAAGCCAATACCAAACGCAAAACATTATGGGGCTAATGAACTTAGAAAAAAGGTAAACAATGTGGTAATACTATATATTCAAAATAAATTAGCGCCACCTCTTGAGTATTTGAATGACATCAATTACATTATGGTATTCATATATCTTACACCATATCTCGCACACAATAAAATATAGAATATGATGCAGGTACTCGTAATATGAGAAATGAGAATGTTGTCTAATAGCCAGATTATCTATATGAGTGCTCCTACTAAACAAAAATCACACATCTATAAAAAATTAAATAAAAAAACCTAGGTACTATAAATACTAAGAGATAACATTTAGGTATGTGCATTTTACAGTGACGTGGAAATATATTGTAACATCAAATTAAATTTTGGGACACAACAAAAAAATAAATAAATAAAGAGTATTACTAATCCAATTTGTAACAAACAACCAATGATGGAAAATAAGCCGAAAATAATTTTTTTTTTTAACTTTAAGAACAACATTTATATTTAGGAAATTTTTTAAATGCAAGTGACCTGTTTTAACCATCCAACAACATTTCTAAGACCTTTTGTTACTTCGGTTGCTTCTGTGAGAGCCGTAGAGCTATTTTCAACCAAATCACCCAATTTAGATCGGAGTCCTGATTGTGATGTAATTTCTGCCATTATACTGTATTAAATAATGATATTATTAAATTTTTGTTTTAGTTTTTTTTTTTTTCTTAATTTTATCTAATTTTTTTTGCAATTTTGAAATAAAATTTTTAAAATAGAGTATTTTTCAGTATCTGAGATTTAAGACAAAGTGTTTTATTCGCGGTTAGATTAAGAAAGAGATTACCTTAAAAATATATGCATACATATATAGTGTATTTTGTTTTTTAGTGATTTGTATTATGCTTCCTTAAAATAATTGTTGTGTACGTGTAAGAGATATCATATATATTTAAACTAAAATAAAATAAAGGACACGACTGTGTTATGCGTACTTGCGCCTGTATGGTATTAGATTTATAAATTGCAAAACTGGTAAAGTGACTATTGAAAAAAAAAATTAGATTAAAATATTTCTAAAAATTTTTAAAACTTGCTATAGAATGTCGTCTATATAATTTATGTTGCTTAAGTATTTTTTTTAAACAAAGTTGACTGGCAATAGTCTAATTTCAGAAAGCAGTTAGTAACTAAAGTACCTTTATATGATTTTTAACCAAAAAAGAGCACCAGACCTACCATCTGACAACATATATGTATATCTAAAATAGTATACAAATCAGAATTGTTAGAGCTATTTTGAATAAAACTTCAATATTTTTTCCTTAAGTAGAGTACGATTAATTTGGCCAGCTATCACAGATATGAAGATTGAAGTGAACATGTCCAGTTGTTTAGACGGTATACATATAACAGATTTGATAGACACTTTTTCAAGTTTCTATATCCATATGTAATATGTATGATATGAATGTCCAAGTAAAAACCGAATTTGGACTCTATCACGTGTCTTTTTCTACCTCGAGAACCCTTTTACAGTTGAAGCTTTATTTTGATAATTTTGATCGAAAGATAATATTTATGGTGTTCCGGGAATACGGGTCAACTTTGATACCACGTATACTAGAGCTCATTTTAAGTAAAAAATATAATGCAGTAACTTTCCCTACTTAAAGATATATACCAGTATTTTTGGTTTCTTACAAACACTTTCTTAAAATCGGTCTATTTGTATCAAGTGTGGCAGTGGATTGGTCACACGTTCCGAAAAGGTGACAGTTCCATAGCGAGTCATGTTATGCAATGGAACCCTTTAATTTAGGACGGCAGAAGGCCTGGCGGTCCGAGGACAATATGGCGTAGAACAGTCGAGAAGGAGACACGGCAATTGGGGAAAAGTTGGGGAGAACTGAGACACATTGCCAGAAATCGTATACGATGGTGCGTAGGCATAGTAAAGACCCTATGGCCCACAATGGGATACAGACATAAGTAAGTAAGTATAATATAGGATGTCTTTGAACACTGTTTTTTTTACAGTCTAACGAATTCATTTAAGTATTGTTAATAAGAAGCTTAATAAATATAGTAAATCAGGAAAAGTACGAAATTACGAACAGTACAAAAGCGACATGAATGCCTTTAATTGCCTTCCCTTTGTTTGAATGTTCTAACGCTGGAATAAAAGTTTTGGATTTGAGGGATTTCACGATAGATAACTCACCGTCTTAAATTCTGTTTCCTCTTATCAATTGAATTATGCTAAGGAATTAATTATTTCAATTCAACTTATCAGTGTTTATTATAAAATCCAATTAGAGATCATACTTATGTATTATATTAATTGCGCTTTATACCTTTACTCTCACTAAAGAGTATGTATGTATGTAGCGACAATAAAAGCATTCAACACGAGACACTTTTGAAAGACATGGTTTCCTTTCAAATAATATTTGAACGAGCTGCAAAAAAAAGAAGCAAAATCTTCGTCTTCACTGTACTTACTCAGCTGTTTGTGGTGAAAACAGCTACTAAAAACAAACCTAACCTAATAACTGTAATTGTTTACACAGTGCTACATAACTCTGTCGTTTTGTTTTCGGTAAAATTTATCACTTTCGATTTGTCTTTTTTTTTCAGGAAGTATACAAACTGTCTACCATTATTGATTTTATAATTTGTTTGCGCTAGTATTTTTTTATTTTTTATTTTTATTTTGAAAACCTGAATAAATGTTCAAAAACTTCAATTTTGAAACATATGTATGTACATATCTGCATAAATATCATTGCAACATCATTTTTCATTCACCAACCCGTGTAAATAACTTTCACAATGTGTTCATTACTTTTTATTACCCATTCTAATGCACCTTATTCTCGAAATAGTCAATTAAAAAAAATAATTTTTCATCACTTTGAAATCATATAACACTTGTCTTAACTTCTCAGATTCTTATTATATAATTTTATACGAAAAGTATTTTTATAAAACAAATCTATTCGACATCCAATAAAAAGCCAATCCAAAAAAATTGCAATAAAGCAGCATTTAAGTAGATCATTCCCTATGTTTTGTAATATCTAATAAATCAAAACAAAAATATTTTTTGTTGTCTAAGGCAATCTGCTACTTTTTTTTTTCATTTTCTAAGCACTATCTTAAAAATGAAAACTATATCACAAACCAACTCACTAAATAAATCTCTGCATTTTGTATTTTATTATATTATTTTTAATTTATCACTTATTTTTGTTGTAATTTTCCTGTAAGAACCTTCAAACCGGGCAGTATAGACAAAAAAAAACTTGCAGGGAAATCTTTGAAATGACAATCAACACGCATACATCACGAGACTAGGTTTGGTTTCTTTTTCACCAAATAAGACAGATAACACAACATAGACACTATTTAAATAAGAATAAATACAAAAAAAAAAAAACATTTAAATTTGTAAACAATCAACGAATAACCACAGCATTACAACACTTTATGCAACCGCGCGCGTCGTACTGCAAGATCCACTGAAACACCGAATTGATTTAAAAAAATAATAAAATAAAATAAATAAATAACAAACACTTGTTAATTTAACACGCCACAACGTGCTGTAGCAATAAATATTTACTCTTTCCCGTTGACTTTAGTTTATGTATTTATTATGTACTTTATTTGTTTATAAATATACATATATATTTACATTTATTTGCAGTCTAATGTCAAATTCAAAATCAAGGTTTGAACGCATTTATTAGATCAAGTTCATCGTAGAGCGCCAACAAAAATGCTTGTTTAAGCATTTTCTAATTTTAAAACTACAAGAGAAAAGTGTTTGTTGAATAACAGACAAAAATGATTGAATTGTATTTTATGTTTCTGCTATAAACAGAAGATATTCACGTAATAATCGCACTGGGGATACTTGCAGTTGCAGGCAACTTATCACACATTTGACGTAGAATGCATAATAATACAGACACATTGGCAAAGTTCAAGCATCGGGTTATTATATGGTATTAAATTCATTGATTTGCAACTTGGCGGTTTCGTTATCAAGAACACACTTTCAAAAGTCGACGCGAAGTAATGTAAAACGCGATTTGCAAACACCTACACGCAATTCTCTATAGTACTGGTGCGAGTCGCTTTATTTACTATCTAACTGATATTTGTCTATACGCGGTTTTACACTGAACTCTAAAACTACACTGGATGCGGATAAAATTCTTTCACAGTTGAAAATTAATTTTTGAAAATTCATCTTAATGGTAACTTGTAGCCCTAGAATTTTATACTTAGATTTTAAAACATCGGAAAGTTGAATTTTAGATATTCCAAATATAGGGTACTGGAAAGAAATATGACAACACTGTCTGAAATGCATATATAAAGTGCGAAGGCACTCCTGCTTTTTCTCCGAGAGATGAGGAAATTGCATTAAAAATATTATATCAGCTGATAGCACAATGAACCTGTCTTGCGTTGAACAGTGTTTACAACATTTCAACAAAAAAAGATTAGCAGTGAACTCGAAATTATACCCAATAATGATGGAACGCTATACATATGTATATAGGTAGAACTGAGGTCGGTTTTTAAGGAGAACGACGGTTTTGATAGACTTTGTTGGAGGTGGAGGAGTCGAAGCAAGTTTCGAAGATTATTGTTATCAGAGCTACTTTCACGCTTTATGCTGAGACTAAGACTGCCATCAAAACCGAAATCCGTACTCAGATCGAGACCGAAACTAAGACAGCTACTGGAAACGAAGCAAAGACTTAATCTGAAACCGAAACTAAAACAGGAACTGGAACGAAAGCACTTAAGAACCTGCAGATGGAAAATACTAAGTATAGATGTTTCCATTGAGTCTGAAATGGAAAATAAGGAAAATATTGAAAAATAGCGGCTACCCGGCGTGCGTTTCTACGCCTAACAAAGAGAAATATATGTTTTTTTATTACTAAAGAAAATAAGGACAGATTTTGACGAAATTCCACAGAAACACTCTCGGGCCAAAGATTGCCTGAAAATTTGAGGTCAATCGGTTCAGTAGTTTCGGAGTCCATAGCATAGTTACAAACATAGGCACATTGAGTTTTATATATACTCGTACATATATAGGTAGATAAGATTGAAATTGTAAGAACAAATTCAATGAAATTAAAGATGGATTCAAAATTAAAACAACAAATAAGGCTGAGATTAAGACTGTAAGGGAGAAAGAGGCCGACATAAACACCGGCCCTGTTACGTGCCTTATAAGCCTAGCACTTATGTAGTGGAGTTATTTTACAATCGAAACTAATAAGGATTTTGAACCTGTGCAATTGAAATGTGTAACGAAAGTGGCAATAACAAAAATATAGAAGACAAAATCACGACTGAGGATGACATAATAGGCCCAATTCAAAAATGCAGTGTTACTCAAATCAAGATTTTTTTTTTGCAACATCAGCGCAACCAACCAACATTGCTTTCCTTTGTTATGAGCTCTTGTTTGTTTTTTCCAAGCGAGCAATGGATGAAAGGTAAACGTTTAACAATATAAATGTTCTATTTATATAATATATGTAAATATTTTTACTACATTCACCATTTTTTCCTATTGTACATTCCATTATAATGCAATCGTTCATAAATGTCAAAATAATTGGCGCAGAGCAACAGCAACAGTGCAGTAGCAAGGCAACAGCAACAGAAAGCCTGTTCTGTTGCCACAACACTGCACAGTATTTTAACGTTTTTTTTTGACTTGCCTACCAGCAAGTAGGGTAGGACGCTCGAATGTGAACATTATATCGAATAAATCTCTTTCTCCTTTAAGTCCATTTCGATGCACAGTAAAGTTTAAATTCAACTTCCTCCATGTGGATCTGTATATCAAAAGAATCCAGAATATTATCTTTTTAAAGTACACAACATGGTTATTCACGCTATCTAGCGACGGATCTGAATGCCGTGAACCATTAAGATCAGAGTTGCTTTGTGTTTCACATTTATAATTTAGCGGACTTTACTATACTGAAAGAAATTAATTTTAGTATGAATGAATATTTCACCACTGTACTACACATTTACTATTCAGAACAATAACAAAATTTCACTTACACGCCTTATCGGTAAGTACGGTAATGTAACCGCTTAGGCAAACAAACAATAATTTGCGCCAGCGGAGCTCTGCGCGATATCAGCAAAGTATTATTGTCATCAATAATAAAATTAAAGGGGTACACAGCAGATTGCCTCTAAGTAGCTTGGTAGATAATGTTATTTAATTAATATAATTAAAACAAAAGTAAGCAGCCGTCCATTCTAATGATGTTGACCATAAACAAAGTGCGGCAGCCCATTAATGGTTGACTGTGTTTATTCAATTTCGGATTTGAGCCCTAGTATTGCAGCCAATTTGCAAATTAAAAAAAAAATTAAACTAAGCAAAACTGTATATTAAGCAAAACTGAATCAGTGAAAGTATGAATGAGTGATTGCTTTCGCTTATTTATTCAGATTTCTTGTCATGAGATACAACAAAGCATTTTATAAGATCTGTGTTTTTTGAATGCGACAATTTTTAGTCGTGTCCTGCAATCTCTATAACATCGCTACTTCTGCTGGTGATCAGTGTAAATTGTTAGAATTCAAACGAATAGTAGAACTTATAGGAAATACTCCGCTACGGACGTGTTGGTCTCCTATCGCCTAGTGAACTAATATCAATGCATTTAGTGATAGAGTCAAATCCAGTGTAGAAACTAAACCCCACCAAAACCATAATTCAGAACCTTATAACATTACAGAATTTAAAGTAGCTTGGATGCATGCACTGTCTCGATTGCTGGCGCCGAGCGGGGCGTCCCTTTATATTTTGACCTCCCATTTTATGCTAACCACACCTTAGTTCCTTTCTCGTATGTATAGCTACATAGACGAGTACATATGCTTTTTTTACTACTCACCTAAACAACAATCTCATGCGCTACGGATAATCTTAATGAGATTCACTGTAATAGTTTCTGATAGTCGTCATCATAAGTAGATGGCATTGAAACTTTAGTATGGTTGTTGCCAATTAAGTCGGTAGTGCGTGTAGATGCACATCAGTGAACAAATTTCTATTCTAGCACCTCATTATATATTTACAATCCGAATTGACACAGTACAATGCGATTATTTCTTGTGTCTGGATTTGCTGTTTTCAGTGACTATGTTCTATGCAACTTTCGATGTGAATAAAAATGATAGTATATGTAGTTAGAGAGAATTTGATGCGCCCTCGTGCATTGTATTTTTTATATTCTTATAGCATCTAATACTACAAAAATAGGTATGTCAGGAAAAAATATTAATATTATATATCTATCATATATGGTATGTATTTGCGAAACTTTATTTTAAATGCTTGTTTCTATCCTAAGGAGCCGGACGGTATATTAAAAAACCATCTTCAGGTAGCTTTTGAAATAATAGGACTCGGAACGCTATTATATCGATTAAGTATCTACATAAAGGGCTGAATGAAAAAGATGTTGCTATCCAAATCGCAAAGTACAAATCCTTCGAATCAGCTCTAATTCTAAATTGAAAAATTCCTCCTATGAGATCCTCTACAAAACTTATGAAAAGTAACGTATCTTCCAAAGCAATATTGAATATATTGACTGCACAATACGGCCTCTTGGTGACGGACTTATGATAATGTCACTTATATTTCAAGAGTATTCTCTTGCGAATTAGTAGTTATTACACAGTCAAACTTATCATTTTTAGAAAATTCATAATGTGAAAACTATTTGCTATAAATAAAAACTAAAATGCACAATGTAGCATGTCATCATTTTCGAGGACACACTAATCCTTCATGACAGTCGCAGGTGTATGATGCTCAGGCTAATTCTCCGTCATTCAGAGTTTTCAGCTGATGAGTAGGAATCCAGAGGAGATGTCGAACCCTTATTTACCTAATGGCATGTGGTAAATCGGTTTTATTCCTTAGTTTGTGAAATACTGCCGAAAAGTAGTACAACTTTAGCCTAATAAGTGCAAATTGGGATTCGAATTAAATTTCAGGAGAGCATACATTTTTTTGTAAACTGTAAAACTGTTGTTGGCGGAATAGCGCCTAAACGGTAAAAGAAATGAAGCTACAACTGGGTTCCAATGATGTTTTTATAACATGAGAACCAATCAAAATCTCAAAATGTTCATTTTGGAAGTTACGACACTTGTCATCTCAGGGTGCAATATGTCCGACGAATAGAACCTCATCATCACCTGTCGAATTCTAGAGAAGAAGGATCCTCTGATCTGTGTCAACTATAAAGCAATAAGTCTCTTCAGTACTAGGCTCTTGTCAATAATGTCATTGGATAGAATAACTATAGTTTTTGGTCAAGAAATTTCAAGAAAATTGAGGAGCTTTAAGTCTGTACCCATAATCATCGTAGCGTTTACAGAGATGAACTACACAAAAGCGCATCTTCGAATAGTTTGGTATCTGTGCGAAGCTCGTCCGTCTATGTATCAGAGAACTCCTGCAAGCAGCTCGGTTTTATGAGCCACTCGAAACATTCACTGCCTTCTAAATATTCACATCGTTCACATTTAGTCAAAGAAATGATTAATCATTGCAATCATCAGGGCAGCCAGCAGTGTGTTTATGTTCATTTAAGGGAAGGTTTTCTTTCTTTGTTTTTTCTTTCTTCTGTCTGATTTAGCTACGGAGAAGTGCGATTTGAAGAAATTGCAGGTAATAATCCTTAATCAACGGGTGCATAATGACTTGAAGTTTTGGGTGCGGATGAGCGTGGGTAGATTGATAGTATACTTTTTTTAAATTCAATATGTAAAGGAAACCGTTAATATATCAAAATACATACTTACAAGCATACATAATGAATTCAACATTTTGTCGTTTCTTGTTTTTTATATATAATATATTTTTTTATACAATGTAATTAGTCAACTTTCTGACTTTACTTAAATAAATATCATATACAACGAATATTCACTGCACTCACTTCATTCCAAGAAATGATTAGCTTCCCTCATACTTTCCCTCTGATAGAACAAAATCAAGACAGAGAATTTGTGGAGAATATTGTCTATTGCCGTTCGTGAATGTATACTGAAAATTCTACACTTATTTAATGCGAACTACTTGAAACTATTCGAAAGCTCGTTGCATTTGTGAATATTCCAAATCAGTGAATACTTTGATTACTTTGGCTGGTCAAATGGTAGTGCATGCGATCATATGAAAACACAAGCGTTTTCACTCAGCTGAGGCCTACCAACTCCTACTCTCAACCTCCACGCTGTGACAGCCGGGTGCCTAGTACCTTAATTCAAGAAATGGGTAACCAACCCCGTTTGGCGGATTCTTGGCGGCAGCAGATGAGAGAGGGGGGGAAGAGTGTTTTCTCACTAGAGCACTTATTCCTGTTCCAGGCGGCAGCGGACGAATTCCCTAGACGGAGTCAACGGTGGCGTCTATAGTTCCAGTTAGGTTGAACTTAGTGAATACCTTGCGCGAGCTGCTTCGACGTATTCGGATCACAGGTCGGTAAGGAATTTCCAATGTTGGTCAGGACATTGGAATAGAGATGGTGGCGGAGGAGCCCTTAATGGACCAACGGCAGCGCTCATACTCCCATAGTGGACTACTGGCACCGGTGTACCCGGCCCCTCGTCCTAGGGGAATAATTAAGGAACTGGCCCTCCAGGTTGGGGGTTGTGCCCTACCACGTAAAAAACATATGGTTCCGAAACAACCAAAAGCCTCGGATAAGGATGACTCAACTAATGACGACCCCAGCAAACGAAATAAGGACAACGACCTTCGGATCTGTACGTGGAATGTTCTGTCCCTTTACAGACCACGTGCAGCCGAACAACTAGCAGAGGCCCTAGACTGCTATAAAGCAGATATTACCGCCATCCAGGAAGTGCGATGGGATGGGCCGGGAAAAAAGAGGATGAAAAACTGTGACATCTACTGCGGTGATTGCTACAGAGGTAACAGACAACGCTTATTCGGATGCGGATTTGTCATACGCGTCAGACTTAGGCAAGAAGTCTTAAGCTTCCGACACGTAAGCGAGCTTATTATGACTATCCGGATCAAGGCTAAATTCGCTAACATAAACCTAATATGTGTTCATACCCCCACGGAAGAAAAGGACCCTGCCACCAAAGAGTGTTTCTACGAGCTCCTCGACAAAACATACGAGCAATGTCCTAAATACGACGTTAAAATCGTATTGGGCGATTTTAACGCCAAAATAGGAAAGGAGGACGACTTTGGTAGGGCAGTCGATAAGCATAGCCTACACGACACCACGTCTGATAACGGACTAAGGTTAATTGATTTCGCTGTGGAGTGAAATGTCACCATAGCAAGCACATGGTTTCCTCATCTAGATATTCATAAGCAGACATGGCGGTCCAATGATCATGTAACGATCAACCAAATTGATCATATTGCGATCGACGCAAGGCATGCCTCCAGTATTCTGGATGTCCGGACCTTCCGAGCGGCCAACATAGACTCGGATCATTACCTTGTTGTAGCCAAGGTACGAATGCGGATATCCCAATCTGAGCAACAAAGAAGAATCACTGTGAGAAAATTTAACGTCGAAAAGCTTCAATCGCAAGAGACCGGCAGACTCTTCGCTGAACGCGTATCCCGAAATCTTTCAATCACCCTTATGCCGCCAGCATCAAGTGCCGAAGACCAGTGACAACGCTACCGACATGCCACCAGAAACGCCGCGAATGATATGCTGGGTCTCGCTCGCCTACCACCGCGAAACCCCTGGTTTGACGAAGAATGCCGGCGAGGGCACGCAGCAAAACAAGAGGCATGCAAAGCGGCGCTGCAAAGGAAAACGAGAGCTGCTCGTGAGCTCTACGAGCAAAAGAGATGGGAAGAACATCGGCTTCTCCAAAAGAAGAAGAAAGAGCATGAGAAGCGCGCATTTAAGAATATCGAGAGTTTATACTCCAGGAACAATGTACGGAAGTCTTACCAAAAGGTAAAAAGAACGTGTCAGAGGAGCAATACCCCCACAGAAACCTGTAGAGATGAAAATGGAAACCTCGTAGTGGAATCACAGTCGAGAATATGGAAAAACTACTTCTGCAGACTGTATAACGGCGACGAAGACCAACATCCCGCTGTCAGGCAGAATGAACCATTCAACATGGACGATGATAGTCAAAATTTCCGTCCACCTGACCAAAACGAAGTGAGGATAGCAATATCCAAGCTAAAATCCAACAAGGCTGCTGGACCTGACGGCTTACCGGCCGAACTTTTCAAGGCAGCTCATCAAGTCATCTCTAAGATTTGGTCAGACGAGTGTATGCCTGATGAATGGAATCTCAGATCGATCGATCGATCTATCGATCAAGTCTTCACACTTTGGCAGATCCTGGAGAAAACCCAAGAATTCCAAATCGATACTCACCACCTCTTTATCGATTTCAAGGCCGCTTATGACAGCATCTATAGAGAAGAGCTTTATAGAGCCATGTCTAGTTTTGACATCCCTGCCAAACTTGTCCGTCTGTGTAGGATGACGATGGAGAACGCTAGCTGCTCCATGAAGGTCGGTAATGACCTCACCGAGATCTTTGATGTCATAAAAAGTTTTAGACAAGGTGACGCGCTGTCATGTGACTTCTTTAACATTGTGCTTGAACGGATTGTGCGGAACTCACAAGCCAACACCGGAGGCACAATCTATTACAAGTCTGTACAACTGCTTGCATACGCCGACGATATAGACATTATCGGAAGAACTCAGCGGGCTGTCACCGGTGCGTTTGCAAGCATTGAGGCGGAAGCGGCCAAAATGGGTTTGGCGATAAACGAGGGCAAAACCAAGTATATGCTGTCAACAAGAAGGGAAAGCCAAGACCGACGAATTAGACAAAACGTCACAGTGAGCAGCTATAACTTCGAGGTAGTAAGAATAACTCTTGCCAATCGCTGTTTTTTTGGGCTTATAAGGCAATTCAACAGTAAAGCCCTATCTCGAACAACTGTATAAGACCCCGATCATCCCATTCCTGCTTTACGGCGCTAAAACATGGACTTTATTAAAATAGGATGAAGATATCCTTGGTCGCTTCGAGAGAAAAATTCTTCGTAAGATTTTCGGTCCCGTTTGCGTTGACGGGTTTCGGAGAAGACGATTCAGTCACGAACTATACGAGCTGTACAACGACATCAACCTAGTCAAAAAACTGCGTATTGGATGTCTGAGATGGCTAGGACATGTAGAGCGAATGGACACCAATGCTCCGGCCCGCAGAGTCTTCGAATCTAATCCCGAGGGACGACGCAGTATAGGGAAACATCGCCGTAGGTGGCGCGCACAAGTTCAAGACGACCTAAACCAACTTGGAGTGCGCAACTGGAGGCAATTAGCTAAAGACCGAGCTAAATGGAGAGGCTTGTTGGTTGAGGCCCAGGTTCACCCCGAACTGTAGCGCCACCTAAGTAAGTAAGTAGAATACTTTGAGTGCGAGCCTACTACGCATTCACATATTCATTGTTTTCTTTGAGTGTGAGACTGTGGATGGCTCGTATTTCAGCGAATGATTCACAACGGCAGATGAGTGGCTTGATGCAGTTCTCTGCTATATGCGATAACGTCGAGATTACACTGTCATAAAAATTGCCACTTAAAGTCAAGCAATCAGACAAACGGTGATCAAAGAAAGCTACAATTTCGGGGTAGTTAGGAATTTTTATCTACCTAGCCTTCTCTATAAGTCCTATAGAGATCATGCAAGCATTCATTGTGGTTATTCTCTGTTTTTTTGAGCAGATACGGCAATTACTTACTTACTTTCTTACTTATATCCTTTAACCCCTCGGGTGGCATAGGGCGTCAACCACGCCTGCGCGCCATCGTGTTCGGAGTTCTGCAACGCGTTTGAGCTGCCTCCAACTCATTCCTAAAGAGCTCGATTCCTCCTCAACTGTTCTGCGCCACGTTTGCCTATGGCGTCCCGCTATTCTGCCTGCCTGGGTGAGCGGATTCCACTGCATAGCGTATTTCGCAATGGAGTTGTCTTCGCGCCGTAGGGTGTGCCCAATCCATTGCCACTTTCTTCTTCGTATAGTAATGCTTATAGGTTCTTGGCCCGTTCTCAGATAAAGTTGTTCGTTGGAGATGCGGTTCGGCCAAAAAATCCTCAAGATGATTCTTAAGCATTTGTTTACGAAGACTTGCAGCTTGCCTGTGTTAATGGTGTCCACCTTCCAGGTACTGCACCCATAAAGCAGCACTGATTCTACGTTGGAGCGGAACAGTCGTAGCTTGGTTCTTAAGCTAATAACATTGCTTCTCCAGATTTTGGACAGCATTCCGAACGCAGCTTTAGCCTTCCCGATTCTGCTGCACACATCCAGTTCGGTGCCACCGCGATTAGCCGAGACGACACTTCCTAAATATAGAAAGTTATCAACTTTCTCGACTTGCTTTCCGGCAATGTTAAGTTGAGCGCGGGTATTGGAAGTACTCAGGGCTTTTGTTTTACTTACTTACTTAGGTGGCGCTACAGTTCGGGGTGAACCTGGGCCTCAACCAACAAGCCTCTCCATTTAGCTCGGTCTTTAGCTAATTGCCTCCAGTTGCGCACTCCAAGTTGGTTTAGGTCGTCTTGAACTTGTGCGCGCCACCTACGGCGATAATTCCCTCTACTGCGTCGTCCCTCGGGGTTAGATTCGAAGACTCTGCGGGCCGGAGCGTTGGTGTCCATTCGCTCTACATGTCCTAGCCATCTCAGACGTCCAATACGCAGTTTTTTGACTAGGTCGATGTCGCTGTACAGCTCGTATAGTTCGTGATTGAATCTTCTCCTCCAAAACCCGTCAACGCAAACGGGACCGAACATCTTACGAAGAATTTTTCTCTCGAAGCGACCAAGGATATCTTCATCCTCTTTTAATAAAGTCCATGTTTCAGCGCCGTAAAGCAGGACTGGGATGATCAAGGTCTTATATAGAGTCTCCTTAGTTGCTGAATTGCCTTATAAGCCAAAAAAAACAGCGATTGGCAAGAGTTATTCTTCGATTGATTTCTGCGCTGATTTTGTTTGCTGAATTTATAGCAGAGCCAAGGTAGACAAAGTCCCTTACTACCTCGAAGTTATAGCTGCCCACGGTGACGTTTTGTCCAATTCGTCGATGTTGGTTTTCCCTTCTAGTTGACAGCATATACTTGGTTTTGCCCTCGTTTATCGCCAAACCCATTTTGGCCGCTTCCGCCTCAATGCTTGCAAAAGCACCGGTGACAGCCCGCTGAGATCTTCCGATAATGTCTATATCGTCGGCGTATGCAAGCAGTTGTACAGACTTGTAATAGATTGTGCCTCCGGTGTTGGCTTGTGAGTTCCGCACAATCCGTTCAAGTACAATATTGAAGAAGTCACATGACAGCGCGTCACCTTGTCTAAAGCCTTTTTTGACATCAAAGGTCTCGGTGAGGTCATTACCGACCTTGATGGAGCAGCGAGCGTTCTCCATCGTCAGCCTGCACAGGCGGACAAGTTTGGCAGGGATGTCAAAACTAGACATGGCTCTATAAAGCTCTTCTCTATAGATGCTGTCATAGGCGGCCTTGAAATCGATAAAGAGGTGGTGAGTATCGATTTGGAATTCTTGGGTTTTCTCCAGGATCTGCCGAAGTGTGAAGATTTGATCGATGGTGGACTTTCCTGGCCTGAAACCGCACTGATAGGGTCCAATCAGGCTGTTGATAAAAGGTTTCAGGCGTTCACACAATATCGCAGAAAAGATCTTGTACGCGATGTTGAGGAGACTGATGCCTCTATAATTGGCGCAGTTGAGGGGGTCTCCTTTCTTGTGGATCGGGCAAACGATGCTGAGATTCCATTCATCAGGCATACACTCCTCTGACCAAATATTAGAAATGAGTTGGTGTATGCACTCTACCAATTCATCCCCAGCTGCCTTGAAAAGTTCGGCCGGTAAACCGTCAGGTCCAGCAGCCTTGTTCGATTTTAGCTTGGATATTGCTATCCTCACTTCGTTTTGGTCAGGTGGACGGAAATTTTGACTATCATCGTCCATGTTGAATGGTTCATTCTGCCTGACAGCGGGATGTTGGTCTTCGTCGCCGTTATACAGTCTGCAGAAGTAGTTTTTCCATATTCTCAGCACCGACTGTGATTCTACTACGAGGTTTCTATTCTCATCTCTACAGGTTTCTGTACGGGTATTACTTCTCTGACACGTTCTTTTTACCTTTTGGTAAAACTTCCGTACATTGTTCCTGGAGTATAGACTCTCGATATTCTCAAACGCGGGCTTCTCAAGCTCTTTCTTCTTCTTTTGGAGAAGCCGATGTTCTTCCCGTCTCTTTTGCTCGTAGAGCTCACGAGCAGCTCTCGTCTTCCCTTGCAGCGCCGCTTTGTATGCCTCTTGTTTTGCTGCATGCACTCGCCGGCATTCTTCGTCAAACCAGGGGTTTCGCGGTGGTGGGCGAGCGAGACCCAGCACATCAGTCGCGGCGTTTCTGATGGCATGTTGGTAGCGTTGCCACTGGTCTTCGGCACTTGATGCTGGCGGTATAGGGGTGATTGAGAGATTTCGGGATACGCGTTCAGCGAAGAGTCTGCCGGTCTCTTGCGATTGTAGCTTTTCGACGTTAAATTTTCTCACAGTAATTCTTCGTTGTTGCTCAGATTGGGATATCCGCATTCGTACCTTGGCTACAACAAGGTAATGATCCGAGTCTATGTTGGCCGCTCGGAAAGTCCGGACATCCAGAATACTGGAGGCATGCCTTGCGTCGATCGCAATATGATCAATTTGGTTGATCGTGACATGATCATTGGACCGCCATGTCTGCTTATGAATATCGACATAAGGGAAACCATGTGCTTGCTATGGTGACATTTCGCTCCACAGCGAAATCAATTAGCCTTAGTCCGTTATCAGACGTGGTGTCGTGTAGGCTATGCTTACCGACTGCTCTACCGAAGACGTCCTCCTTTCCTATTTTGGCGTTAAAATCGCCCAATACGATCTTAACGTCGTATTTAGGACATTGCTCGTATGTTTTGTCGAGGAGCTCGTAGAAACACTCTTTGGAGGCAGGGTCGTTTTCTTCTGTGGGGGCGTGAACACATATTAGGCTTATGTTAGCGAATTTAGCCTTGATCCGGATCGTCATAATACGCTCGCTCACGTGTCGGAAGCTTAAGACTTCTTGCCTAAGTCTGCCGCGTATGACAAATCCGCATCCGAATAAGCGTTGCCTGTTGCCTCTGTAGCAATCACCGTAGTAGATGTCACAGTTTTTCATCCTCTTTTTGCCTGGCCCATCCCATCGCACTTCCTGGATGGCGGTAATATCTGCTTTATAGCAGTCTAGGGCCTCTGCTAGTTGTTCGGCTGCACGTGGTCTGTAAAGGGACAGAACATTCCACGTACAGATCCGAAGGTCGTTGTCCTTATTTCGTTTGCTGGGGTCGTCATTAGTTGGGTCATCCTTATCCGAGGCTTTTGGTTGTTTCGGAACCATGCGGAACCATGCTTTTGTTTTGGCTGTGTTTATTTCTAGCCCCACTTTGTTTGCCTCAGCTTCTAGATTTTGGAGCATCAAATGAAGATCCTTTATCCGATGTGAAAGTAGACAAACATCGTCAGCGTAATCTAGGTGTTTAAGATAAGATGTCATAGTCCAACGAATTCCAGAATTAGCTTCCGTCAATGCTGCACGGAGTACATCGCTGATAACCACCAAGAACAATAGTGGGGACAGTATGCACCCTTGACGTACTCCACTTTGGACTTCAAAGTCCTCCGACACCTTACCATTGTGCACGACGTGACACTTGCCGCCCTCATATGTAGCCTTGATAATAGCTATAAGCTTTTCTGGAATGCCTCTCCTGCGCAAGGCCAACTAGATAGCATCTCGATTCAAGCTGTCGAAAGCCTTCTCGAAGTCGATAAACAGTAAATGTAGCGGAGACCTATACTCAACGCATTGTTCGATTATGATCCGTAAGGTGTTTATGTGGTCGATGCAGGAGGATCCAGCGCGAAAGCCTGCCTGTTCGACATCGAGAGTTGAATCTAAATGATCTTTAATTCATTCTAGAATTATTCTAGCTATTATTTTGGCTACAGCTGGAAGAACGCATATACCTCTCCAGTTACCGCACTCCATCAAGTTACCCTTCTTTGGAAGCTTAATGATCATCCCCCTTTTCCACTCCTGTGGAAATTGTTCACTATCCCAAGCTCTCCGTATTAGGGGATGCAGCAAATCTGCCGATGTATTTGGCGCTACTTGAAATAGCTCAGCAGGGATGCCATCAATACCCACCGCTTTGTTTTTCTTGAGGGACTTGATTGCTGTTATTATTTCAGCTTTACTGGGAGGTATGGTGCGAATTCGGGAATTTGTTGCTTCGAACAGCTCATTCGAATTCAAGATCATACCGCCGTCGTCTAAGTGATTTAGCACTGCAGCAAAATGTTCTCTCCATCTAGTGAGCTGATCCTCATCCGAAATCAGAAGGTTACCGTCTAGACTCTTCACTGGATGTTGTTTGGAGTTTCGACCACGAATGAGCTCCTTAGTGATGTTGTAAACAGTCCTACTGTCGCACCTACTCGCTGCTTCTTCAGCCCTTGAGGCCAGTGAGTTGACATGTTGACGTTTGTCACGTCTTACACTACGCTGCACTTCTTTCTTCTTCGCACGGTATTGAGCTTCAAGCTCGGTTCTCTCTACTGCTGAGGCCGCTGCAATCCGAGCGTTGATTGCTGTACGCTCATCGATCCGTCTCCAGGTGTCTGTAGAAAGCCATGTGCGGTGGTGTTTCTGCTTTTTACCGACATAAGTGCGTGCCCCAGTCGCAAAAGCATTTTTCACAGCACTCCAGTGGTCATCCATGTTCTCTATGCTGCTGATTGCTTCTGCTTCTAAGGCAAGATCGTCCCTGAACTGTTGGCGCACTTGGGGAACCATGAGCCTGTCGATATTAAACCTGGTGATGTTAAGCAGGTTTGAGCGGTTGCTGTTGACGGATGCAGTACGAAGGCGTAAATGAGCTACCATAAGATGGTGATCTCGTTCTTGTCCGACGTCAGCTCCACGTCTGTTTTGGACGTCCAGGAGACAATTTCTAAAGCGGCGACTGATCGCAATGTGGTCGATCTGGTTGGATGTTCGTTGCCTATCAGTAGAGACCCAACTGATCTTATGGCAGGTGTTATGCTTAAACAGCGTACCTCCGATGACTAGGCGGTTGGTATTGCAGAAGTCCACAAACCGCTCACCATTGTCATTACGGTCTCCCACGCCGTGAACTCCCATCACGTGCTTAAGCATGGTGTTGTCGCTACCCACCTTGGCATTGAGATCTCCCATTACCATTATGATGTCCCCATTAGGCGTTTGGTTGTAGGCGGCGCCTAAGTGGCTATAAAAATTATCCTTTTCATCCTCAGTCGCGTCTAGAGTCGGAGCATAACACTGTATGGTGGTGATTTTTCTAACTCTACTCTGGAACCTAGCCGTCAATATCCGGTCACTATGGGGTTTCCAGTATATGAGGCTACTACGTGCTGCTGGAGTTAGCATGAGACCTACGCCAGAACTCCGTGCACTTCCAGCTGGTTTACCAGAGTAGAGCATCACAGTGCTTTTTGTTGGGGAGATGTATTCCCCAGCATCGTACCATCTTATCTCGCTCAGCCCTAAGATGTCGATTTTATACCGTGCGAATTCGCGCTCCAATTGGAGGAATCTGGCGTTATAAGGCCCTTCCTTGAGTGAGTCCAGGAGGGTCTTAACGTTCCAGAATCCGATCGTTGTCCGTGTCCGATAGCCAAAGGTCGTCAACAAATTATCCGTCCTTATCCGAGGCGATTGTTTCCGTTTCGGAGCAAGATTTGTTTTACGGTTGCGGCTCGCTGGGCCACAGACCAACCGACACTTATCCTGTTTTTTGGCGCAGGAAGCTCGCCATTCGTCCTCTCCCGTTAGCAATTTCCGAAGAAATTCCCAGATGACACCACGAGGAGGTGGGAGTAGGGCTTACTAACAGAGCTGCTAGGTTTTCGGCTGCAGTGGCTCCTTCTCGTTACTTAGCGGACCAACACCTATCGGGAGATGCTGCCCCTACGAGGCCTTTGTTAGTCGTTTGCCATCCCCAATTATATACGGCAATTGAGTAGTAAAAATCTCAACCGAAACACAAAGGAACAACGACTACTATTATCATGGAGCCGCTTAAAAAGGAAATTATGAACATAATCATTGGCTGCTTTGAAATGCAAAATGGTACGTTGCACCAAAATTCAACTGCTCCTAATAATAATATTTTAGCAAACTACTATTCTGTGCGAAAATGTTGAAACTGTTTTTCTTTTTCAACTTTGGTGATTATAATTAGAAATATACTAAAATATATTTAGTGTGGGCTGTGTTAGTGTGTTGGACAACTGCGGGCGAGGTTCAATGTTTAAATTTTAGAAATCACGAAAAAGTTTTTCAAGATACTACCTCTTGTAAATGTTTGGCAAACATCAAGAAAGCTTGAAAGCTTTTTGAAAAAAATTGCCCTTCGTATACGGCATAAAATTGTAGGTAAATTCTGTTCTATTCGTGCGAAAAATAAAACGCCCACAATACGAGTAGTGGCAATAAACTAGAGTCATTCTCCCTTCATTTAAGGTTTGCGGTAAATACTGCCAATATTGTGACACCATGGATCTCTAGGTCCCAAATAGAAATTAACAGAATTTTATACTTACATTTTTTATCACTATTACCTACAATCGAGGCGCTTTAAGTTGAAGTGATAATAGAAGGCTTTCGCTCATAAGCCGGGTGCTAAAGTACGAAAATAAATGATACGCTATGACTGAACTTAAAACCCACATACAATTTTAAGAGCATTTTTTGTGTTTATAGTTTTGGTGACTTAACAAAATTACTCACTTTACTGTCACCACTTGACAACTACAATTGTATCACCATAATGATAATGTCATCCAATTAATGCGATTCTAATGCAAGAAAATATTATATATCTCAATAAGTCTCCTTCAGGAGACAGGAAACAACTAGTTGAATCTTGAATAGACCTCATTGAGTACTTTTGCCAACATTAAGTGCTCATCATACAAAAAAATAACAAAAAGTCTTATAGCTTTAAGAGCTTAACCGCTACACACAATGGAATGACTTGCACAAAAAAAAAAAATTACAAAATCGACAAATAATTGCCGATGAAATCGTCCGCCTACACCACCACTGGCAGTTATTTTGTGATGAAAAATTAATTGTTTTTCCAGTTGAAAAATTCCCAAAATTTTACCCTCATGCCATTTTTTTTTTTTTTACATTAACGACTTATTCGCTCAAATTATGTATAACAGTTCGCAGAAGACATCCAACAAAATATAACTTATAATTCAATTAATTTGGATTTAAATACCCCTAGATGTATATTTGCAACATTTTCTATTGGTATCCAAAAAAAAAACCATCCGAACAGTCTTTCATGAAAAGTTGATAATTGAATTTGCGATATTTTTTGCCTTTCCAACGGAAGAGCGAATCAAACTGGAAACTCAATTTCCAGAACTCAATCCAAAGCGGGTACGTTTTGCTTTGAAAATATCATCATCTCCTTTTTTTCTTTTTATTTAAAAGGCAAAATCATTTTATGGAGGTAATTTAATGCCTCACCCCTCGTAACAGCGTCACTCATCGTTATCGTCGCCGTCGCCATCGTAATCATCAGGGGTGGTGACTGTGATGAATGAACTGAGTGCGAAAAAATCTACCCCACATGCAGCGTCACTACTGCGATCCTCAGTGGTATTATTGTGTATTAATAAAATAAATTAAGCACTCTCTGTTCTCGTGTGCAAAGGTGCTCATCTAAGGGGGTAAATGAGAAGGCAGTTCGCATTACCATGCGGAATTCATTCGATAAAACACTGACTGACTGACTGACAGAATGGTTATCAATGTATCAAGTTCTCTGATTTCATCCGAGAAGGATTTCAATTGAATTAATAATGCATTCGGTATTCGATAGCCGATTAAGGGATATATCGAATGGAGATTGTTCATCAGAAATTCGAGATTTTCTCCTTAAAATGAAACCTAGAGAAAATATAACGTATTCGCCCCCGTAAAACGTATCCGGTAGTTTCTGGTTAACATGAAACTTGAGCAAACGATTTCCTGATATGATTAATCAATTTGTTGCAATCAATTACACATGGGAGAATGTTTAACACTATTATTGCTTGTAAGTGATAACAATGGGGAAGTGATTGATTTGGCTATTAACAGCACCTATACAGATAATGTCTGTTTCATTGAAGGGAAGACAAGATAAAGGCAACTAAATTGGTGTTGACTCTGCACTAATGCTGCTTTTGAGTAATTTTTTTTTTTTGCCGACTGATAGACATCGATTTTTTGTTGTTTATTTTGGTAAATACCTAAATAAAGAAGCAGACTATTTGTTTTTCATTGTTTATCCTTTACCATCGATATTTTCTCAATTTTCTGGCACAAAGGCAAATTGATTTTATATGGACGCAAATACTCGTAATGTGTGGCTTCATCAAATATGAAGCTGAAGTAAGCTCTTGGAATCTGTTTTGTACAGATTAACTGAGTGTAGAGGCTTTGATCATAAAATGAAGACGTCAGTGAAACGTTGAGTATAATACTTTTTATTCTAGGCTTGACCATACCTTCTTCATTAAAGGGGGAAAAACTTAACTAACTTTGCTTTGATCCCTATGTTAAATCTTCTGCCAAAGTTGAGAGACTTGGGCATGAAGTTATGCAGAACATCTACCTGTGAATTTTTTTTTAATTCCCTTGTTTCTGCTGTCTGTAATATTCTATACATTGCCGATTAATCACACTATGTAAACGTCTATAATCAATGCAACTTCGTTGGTTATTAGTCCAATGCTCTACAATTCATACGGCTACAAGTTCACAAAGCCTTTGTCACCTTGACGGTTGCATTATTCATATAAGTATTCTTGATGAGTCTTCTGTATAAGATATTTAACTTCAAATTTGAACTCGACGGCTTTAG
The DNA here is from genome assembly GCA_945910035.1 of Brachypalpus laphriformis. Taxonomy (NCBI): domain Eukaryota; kingdom Metazoa; phylum Arthropoda; class Insecta; order Diptera; family Syrphidae; genus Brachypalpus; species Brachypalpus laphriformis. Next base: position 324,425,485 of record OX246753.1, read on the forward strand.
TATTATCCAATTAAGGATTCGATATTTGGAAAGGACTTATTACCTTTTATTTTATTTTAATAAAAAGGAAACTCAAATCCCAAACCACTCAGACTCGCCGGCCCATCGTACTACCACGCAGGAGACTTTGGTGACTTTGGTGAAGTGGTTGGAAATATTCCTTTTCAAGCTCGGGTGGCCGATGATTGCTGTTCCCCGATGGGGCTTCAACCTGCAACTATTTGTTAACTAACAAACACACTACTCACTGCAACATTGCAACCCCTTATACATTGATATTTCCTGAAAATTCCTTTTTCCAATCAAGATACTGAAGGGCTCCCAAGGCGGATCTTCTCTCCCTGTACGCAGTTTAACTTTAGTACTTAATGAGCTCGGTTGGTAACCTACCCAGCAGAAAATAAATTTTTCTCCAAATCTGTGGTATGTAACCCTGGTTGAAGGTTGCCTTGATTAATTGTGTTATGACCAATAGTATGCAATCGAAGCCTTTTGGACTAACTACCCACTTAACAATGGAAACTTTCTATACGAATTATTTTCTACAGTTAAGGTGCGTGGTTAATTCCGTTGGCATTTTAAAAATTCAAACCTGAGAAGTACACCTTGACCAGAGACTATAACGTTTTCCTTCGATTTGATATAGGGATAGTATCCGATTGCAGAAGTAACCCTACACCATTGAATATTCCTTTGATAGAGTTCTATGGAGTCTTTTGTGACCATGAGTTTTTCTCAACAAAAGCCTAAAGCGCTCTTGTTTATTTCTATTCAAAAATTGGTCCTCACATTGACATGAGATATTCATGTTAAATCCATCGATTTTTAAACCAAATCATGAATTCGTGAATGTATAAAATAATAGCGACGGCCTCAAATATGGTATCGGGGAACACACCCTTTGTGTTTTTTTAAGTGATAAATTTTCGCTATGAGTGCATTCAAAACAACAAAGTTATGAAGTCTAGATACAGCACTTGAAATGTAACTGCCACTTTAATAAAAAAAAAAAAAAAAAAGCAGTAAACGCTAGTGAATGAGTTTCTGCGAAGTATTTTGAGAATTTTTGTTAAAGTAATTACTAACTGACCAGGTTCTCGGAGATGCCTCTGAGACTACTCATCTAAGATTGGAACCAGTAATATATGCTGCCTTTAAAAAAAACAAACTCTTTTTCGGGAATATACGTAATCACGAAAAATTGGGCTCTATCCAGTATCCCCATTAAAGATATGAATATAGCTTATCACCTTTGTTCCGAATGCTCCTTATATCGACGCAAATAAATAAAATATTCATAAGCTAATTTATTTTAGCCCCCGAGTAAACTTGGTAGAACAAATTGTCAGAATGGCAGAAACTGCCAGTTAGAACTATAATTCATATGGCATTAACCTGGACTTACATACTCGTATGTATGGCAAGTGAAATATAATGCTTATTACTCTATTAACCTTACTCTATTCAGGAAAACTCATGCAGAAGTCTGATGTTGATTACTCTCACTTCCAGACCAACCCAAATTCCCAAAAGCCTTTCAGTGAAGATATATTTCATCAATTGGGAAAAGCTGGTTGGATTATGACTATCATTCATAAGTGTAAGGTCAATCCGAAATACACTCTCCTCCTTAGATCGAGCAGACCCCTTGGTCCCCAGGCAGATTTAATGTGCAATATGTACTTCATTAGCAAGCCACATTTATTAGCAAAACAATTTGTAGCGTATTTACCCTGAAGCTCAACACTCCATGAAATTCAGTGTTTTAACGACTTTTATTAAGCACAGCGACGCAAACCTACATAGCCCCCAGTATCGCCACCGTAAATTGTCGCCAACCCATAATGAACATCTCTCCTGGGGGGCTAAGAACTGGCTAAGAAACTTTTTTTGATAGTTATATGATGAAACAAAATTTACTGTCACATCCCAAAGTCTCTCTCATTTCCTGACCTTCTTTTGTCTAGAAGATTACTTGTGTGGATATACGACCCAATTATCACCACAACACTCTAACTAATGTGAAGGGCTCTTTAATTAACTTACACTACATCCCTGGGAAAATAAATTTTCACCTACACTACTCTGCTTCTCTTTTATTTTTTGTAAATAATTAAGCACACAATGTAGATATCGTTCTTTACGATCCTTTACTCCTTCACGGGTCCTTTACTAACATAATTTTTCTTCTTTCTCCCCACAATCACTCACTTTGTTTGTAGTGTAGTGTAATTTCCTTTTAAAGGAAGGACAAGCAACCAGCAGAGTTGCAAAGAGGATACGCGGTGCGATGGAAATTGTATTAAATAATCAATGATTCACTTTAGCTTATTCACCTGGAAAATGAGTGAAAGAATGTATAAGCTTACACAGGTACATCCAGACTTAATCAACTCAATGTTTTCACCTCCATTGCACATCTTGGCCAAGATGAGTATCTACAGAGTCCTGTGTAACTAACCTGTAGCAATATACCTATACTGAGTAGAGTCAAGCATAATAATTTGACACCGACTGACATTGACAGCGACAATATGACAAAAAAAAGGCAGAGAAGAAAGAGAAAGGCAATGCGAAAATGAAAAGTGTCTATAAGGCTTTGCATTCGCAGTTGTTGTTGTTGTTACTGAGGTTTAAGTATATCTGCCTGCACAATGGACAAGTATATTTTTTGGACCAACAGACTATGAGACTACCTACTACCTGTTTCACTGTTGACCTTGAATTCGAGAGGAATGCCCTCTAAAAGTTCAAATTTTTATTTTAACAATTCGCATGGAAATGCATGACTAACGTGAGAATGTTGGTCCCTATCCAGGCTTAATGACTAAGAAACCTGTTCGCCCGTCAATTTTTTAAGTATTACGTGAATTGGTAGAAACACATGTGTAGGTATTATTAAACGCATTGTTGAGGTGTTGTAATAAAAAAAATTAATAACTACTCTACCATGCAATAGATACACAAGTATCTTATACACTACACAATACAACATTTAGTAGACACACACGCACTATTTTTTTTTTTAAGTTTTACCTATGTAGTTTTTCTGTAGTTTAATCAATTTGGAATCGTTGGTATGGTAATTAGGCGGGGCTACACGAAAGGAATACGTATACAGCACTTCTAGCACCTTATATCCTTTTTTTCTTATTTTTCTCTATTGATTGTACACTTTTTTATAGTTAAAGAAAATAAAAACAAGTTTTCCACTTGAAATTACACTGAAGTGTTGAACCGCACTCAGCCGACGACGATGGATCTTTATCGATTCTACCGAGCGTTTGACTGAGGGATTACTGGATGTACATATACTGCTGCTGCCAATGCACATGTGGGGAAAAGTCTACCCCAACCAACTGACGAGCACCGAGGAAGAGTATCGCAGTATCCAAAATGAAGAGAGACCAAACTAGTGAGCCAGAATCAGTACTGATTAACAAATTGCGTTAGATGCCATGAAAGAGTAAAGAGTTTTATTCTCTCTAGTACGCGCACGTGCAATTGACGTCAGATATCGAATGGAACGTATTGCAAACGTACGAATTGAATGCCAGCAAAATTGGTACTGAAGCGACCAAGTTCAAGCGACTTTGTTTTAACAGACGCATGCTGTGTTGGGTGGGAATGATTTAATAGCCACATCACAGGTCCGCTAATGGGGTACACATATTAAGAAGGCGCATAAGGTTAGATTTTAAATAGAAATTAGATGTGATGTGTAGATTTATGTTGAGTTTAACGTACGCAATAGTTTTACTTGTACTATAACAGCGCCATAACGATATATACAAATAAGTTGCAACTTACGATGATGCTAAGAGAAACTTTATATCTTCATTGTATCTATTTTTTAAATAAATTTATTATATAAAGTTTACGTACGTAACATTAGATGGCACTGAAATCGTTGAAGGAATTTTCTTTAAAAATATTTACATGTAGGTATTATAAATTTTTATTTTTATTACCTCTTTTCTTTTCTTTCTTTCCTTTTTTCAGCACTATCAGATCTGTGTCGTAGAGTTCTCAAGCAAGCCGCTACCACGAGCAGAGATTTGCCAAACATACAAAATGCTTCCAAAAACTCATCACTTCGTGCTAGAGTTAGAGACATAAGTATTGTATTGTATATTTCTTCACACAATACAAATTCGAATAATAACGCAAAGAAGTGCCACAAATAAAAATAATAACAAGCCTAAGGACGTAAAATATTACTGCGTAGTAATTTTTTAGCCCTGCTTTACTAATGTTAAATTCAACAGGATTCAGCTAATCGTCTCATGTAGTCCATAATTCATTCTAGGATATGAAGTATGTATATATATAATTCTAAATTACGTACGTTTATTGGGGTCCCCACGAAAATTAAACTCAACTAAAAAAGGCAATTCTAGTTCATCTATTTGGTCCGATATAAGTGGTTGTAAAAAAAAATTATGTCACAATTTACCCTTCATTGAGATGAAGAAGGTAAAATTTGTTTTTGTGAGGGGTGTATGTGGGGAGGTTGAATGGGTCTTCCCATGGAAAGCCTTTTAATGCAAAATGAATAAAGTTACTCTGAATAGCCTTGTTCAGATCGATATAAATTTCATAACATGGAGTCCCCACTGAGAAGCATACTCAAGGCGGGGACGCACAAAAAAATTACATAATGCAAGAGTTACGTAAGGATCGTTCAACTCTTTAGACCATCTTTTTATAAAGCCCAGCATAGAATTAGACTTATTGACGGTCAGTCTGGCTACTAACATTCTGACATCTAATAAATTTTCATATCATCAGCATAGATACGAATGTCGCTATGATTTATGACGTAACATTATTTAACATATAGCGTGTACATAAAGGTTGGGACCTGGGTGAGTTCCTTGAGGAACACAGAGTGAGCTATGAAACATTTAGACAGTGAACCTCTAAGCTGACTTGGTAAGACCTCATGTTAAGGTAGGAACTAACCCATGCACTAAATACTAAAGAGAAACCAAACACTTTAAATTTACAGATAATTAAGTTATGGAAGAGTTAATCGAAGGCTTTGGAGAATTCTGTGTAGATGCAGTCAACTTCTTGCCCTCTTTCCAAAGCATTAGAATACTTGTGTAAGAAGTTAACAGATTTCTGACAGTTGGCCTGTTTTTAACAAATCGATGCAGCTCTTTAGATATAATATTACGACGTGATATCGCCTCTTTCTCCTTTTTTGAAACAGGTATGATAAAAAGAGCATCCCCTTTTGCAATAACTAGGAAATCTCCCTGTTGCTAAAGACAGCTTTACACGAAACCACTGTATAGTCTTTACAAGTGAAATTAGCTGAAAAACCATTCGAAATTCTCATTTCATTCAAAAAATTATTTTATAAGCAACTGGAAAGGATTTTGAATTCGTTGAAGAACGTTGTATACGTAATATATGTAGTCAGGTTCACCGAGACTTTTGATATAATTCTTCCAAACCCTGTTTCGCTTTCCCTTTCTAAGAGGATATATATGTAGTTTTAGCACATACATATATATATAGTTTGTAACATAGTGAAACAATGAAAGTAGACTTTGTGAGGCATATACCTATATGTATATGTATAAATGGTCAATTATCAGCAGCAGAATCAATTCAGCCATATAGAAGCTTTAAGGCTAATTACTCTCAATGCAGGAGCCTTACTGAGCTTTGCTTGATGGAAGCACATACAACAAGAATGTACCTTCAACGGTTTCTATAGAAGCTTTAAGGCCGTAAATAGTCTATTCTATCCACTTTAACAAGAACAAAAAGTCCGTTATATCGCAGGGAGAATCTAAGGGTCAGAAGTCACCCAGCGCAATTTCTTCAATGAGAACATTACATAAAATTGAAATTGGCTTCACGACATTTTTGGAAAGTTTTCAAATTAAAGTCTTATTAACAATTTGGATATTCCCAGAAAAGTAAAGTTGTGACTTAGACTGGTTTTTCTTTAAATTGCTTCTAAAACGTGAACATGTTTTTTAAATAATAAATAATAATTTCTATGCAAATTTATTAAGAAAGTAATTTAAATTTTAGTATTTAGTATTTTACCAGTTTTTTTAGTTTGGCAAGTCCTGTAAGCACTAAGTTGGCCAAAGTATGCTCTTGATGTGGCTTAGTCGTTGATAGACTGCAGACAGCTTTAATCTTTTTAGCGCCCACTATGCGTATACATTTTCAGTCCACCCCTGAAATTATCATGCTAATGACCGTGGATAGCAAAATTTAACCCGAGCAGAACTAAATGCACATCTACTCGTATATACATATACACATATCTAGGTCTACACATGTATACCTACTATAGAATATAAAAAGACCATGTTAACTAAATATAATACACAATATATGTACGTATACATAGTTATCCACTAAAAAATTCGCACACAAATATTTTTATAACACTTGATTGAAGAGCAAGAGTCGCGATGAAAATTTGGTTAAACGTGCCTAATGACACTGGGAATTTCAGTGCTAAATTGGTTAATTGAGGACATCCGAGATTATAGCGGCAGCTACAGTGGTGGCGGTGGCGTATGATTAATCTAAGTTCGGTATATATACATGCTTTGGCACGCAAATTGTTTTGTTTTATAGAAAAGCTGTACATACATTCTAGCACACAATAGAAGCAAAGAGTCGCTAAAATGATTTGTTGTGGGTGGACCAACGTTTTTCTCTTAAGAGACAAAACGACTGAGATACAATTTGTTTCAATTGAAGAGTGATGTTTAAGAAATATTTGCTTTGTGAGAGAAAACTGCAGTAAAGCTTATCACATCGAAGCTTTAGCAGACAGTAGTAGGTACAAAATGGAAGGCACAGCATCAAACAGCCTAAAAGCTTTGAAGACGTTTATAAAGGCATTAAGAAACAATAAAGATCAACAGGTAGTCAAGAAAATAGTGATGGTTTGGTCCACACTTTTATGAACTTGACTGCTGTCATCGAAGCATGGACGCCGTTAACAAAGAATAAGTAAGGCTAGTAGATATCTTATATGAAGAAGGTCCAATCGAAAAATCCAGTGTTACGGCAATCAAAAAACATGTCAAACAGTGCAAGAATTTCGTAGAACCACGTATGATTATTCCCTTTCACAACCTAGAAAACTTTTATTTCTACAGCTCCCTCAAGATTCGGAAGTGTATCACAGACATCACGCAAACGACGAATATCATTAAAATGGCGCCCAACGCAGGACCAATGAGTAGCACCAGTGACTTGGTTAAATAACATTTATTTCTTAAATTAATAATACAACAATAAACATCACCATTACATCTACTCGGTTGAGATAATATTTCTCATCTGCCGCACGGCGGTCACCAATCTGGGCTCGCAGCCAGCGCTCAGGGACAAATAATTCTCCGGCAATGCTTTCAACAAATTTAAGATCTGACTCAAGTGAAGTGTAATGGAAAGGCCCAGTTCTTCAACCACGTTGCTCAAGTACTCAATATCAACAGAAAGCTGTTTAGCGGCACCCGCATGCAGTGACTTGATCTGTAGAATCTGACTCTGATACATGACGCAGCATTGTTCGACGACCAGCGAAAGCAGGACATCGGCGCACGGAATACTCTGCGAGTACTTGATGTTGCACATCTCCAAGCCGACTTTCAACAGAGCTGATGGCGACAGCAGGAGAGGTTCCAAGTGCTGCGGCAACGTCAGCAAGTACTGTCCAATTTGTGTGATGCACTCTTGTGGAGCAAAACTAAACGCTGGCATGTCTACTCCCACGGGGCTGTTAGGGTTGTCCAGCGGTTGAATGTTTCTCAGCTGCTGCTCAATGGGGGACAACAGAATGGTCAGGCTAATGTCGTGAGTTTCAATGAAACTCGCCTTGAGGGCTTCATAGATCGAGGGGAATATACCGAGCATAGTTGCTGATTGAGAGGAGTCGTTCTTCTTCTGTTGGTAGTCCTTTATTGTTGCCAGAAGGCGCTTCAGTTCCGACCTCTCACAAATGGAGAAGATGCTTAAGGCCGGTGACTGGTTCATGCTCATCAGTTTTTCTTCTAACGACGCCATCTTCTCGTGCAGGAGCTTCTCGAATTTGTTTAGCCGGCTCTGGAAGTCACTCAAGCATTGCAACAGAGACATGCAGTTCTGGAGAAGTGTCCAATTTTGCTCGGAGTGGATGCTCAGGTTCAACTGGCGCTGTGTCTTTACGTAGTTCTCCAGAACTTTCTTGAAAACTACACTAAGGATGCCAATCAACTTGCACAGACTGAGGTCACTAGTGATGACCTCACTGCGATGGCAGGATTCTTGCAGCCAGTCGAAGATCTTCCTATTGGAGTCCTCCAGCTGGTGGATGGAATCACCTGCGTTCGTGTGCGCCAGCGCAACCCTCTCGATCTGGCTGAGCAGGTGGGCCTCCTCGATCCGTGGGTATTGCTGAATGAACTTCTGGAAATAGTCAAACACCGCCTCAGATAGAGCGGTTCTCTGCTGGCCAGACAGTGCCACAAAGTTGTTCTTCAGTGCGGCGTTTAGTTGGGTAACGAAGGTTCTGTTAGCGTTAGCAAACTTCTCCAGTACCTCCAGCTTTTCGTTGGAGTTCTTCAAAATTTGCAGAATCTGGGCATCCCTCGCCGGTTGCAAAGCCGGAAGCACCTCGGTCAGAACGACGAACGGCTGGTCGCCAGAGTTGTCGCCGAAAACTTGCTCGCACCATTTGACCTGCTTCTGGCAGTTCTCCGCGAGGAACTCGTAGAAATTCGGGAGGAAGTTGTTGGAGTTGTCCGCCAGTTCGATGGTCTCCTTCCACTGCTGCTGCAGCGAGGTTTTCTGGACGGCTCGGTAGTACTGCTTGAGCTGAGGCAGCCGATAAATTGCCTCGAAGATCTTTACGTACTTTTGCGAACTCTCCACATCGGACAGGGAGAACGCCTGCACGACACTGGGACTAGCCAGTGCTTCTAGTCTGTTCTTAAAGTCCTCGACTTGACTGACTCGCTCGGTGTGCCCGGACAGCTTTTCCTGGGCGACTAGAGACTTCTGCAATGAGACCAGTTTCTCACAGACGGCCAGCAAGTCGTTACGCTCGAAACTGTCCTCCAATTCGGAGATAAGGTTACCCCAACCATCAGATTCTTGAAGGCTCTCCTTAGCGACTTGAAGTTTCGTCTGGAGCTTGTTCAATTTCTCCAGGGAGTCCATGCAGTCGCCGGTTTCCTCTTGGACAGCCTGTACTTCAGAGCGCACTTGGCCCATTCGTTGTTGGAGCGATTCCACATCAGAGTGGAGGTGTTTGACGTCCTTTATGATCCGAGGGAGATTTCCAATAAGCTGCTGACTGGTGTCCTCAACCGCAAAGTTTACTTGCTGCACGTAGAGTTGGAGTTTTGAGACGAATGACGAGATGAAGAGGTTCTTGTCGTCTTTGCCATCAAAGTTGCGGAAATTCGTGTTTATCCAGTCGGTGGGGTTGAAATTCACTTCGGAAAGAGCGGATATATCCATGGTGAGCTGGGGGAATGCGCAAATTAAGGTTGTTGCAAGAGAATTTAAGAAATCTTACAGGAAATAGGTATTTGCCGAAAGAAGTCGAAGATATTTACGAATGTTGACAGTTGTAGTGACAACAAAGCAAGGTAGTGACAGCTGTAAATGAATGCATCTAGTGAAGAAATCGAAATATTTTATCTTCTATATAGAGTGACACTGTACAAAATCTAATTAGGTCTGTTCGCGTACTGCCCAAATCTACGAATTTGATGAAAAATTGTCAAATTCTATTCCCGTACGCCAAATTTTCTTAGAAGAGAGAGGCCCCTATTTTGAGTGTTGATAATTGATCGGTAAGCAGATTGCAGATTTTGGCACTGTGTATTGTGATGGTTATTGTTGATTTGACAGTCGCTTGTAGTTGATCAAAAATTTTTGGGCGATGCTTTGTGTTGGAGAAAAGTGAAAGAGTTTGTGTGTATGAAATTTAAATGATTTTAATAAAAATAATGTATTTATGTTTAAAAAAAAAACTATTAATTATAAATTTAAATATAGTGGGTTACAAGCAAAAAAACAATAATTGGAGCTTCTGGTTTCATTTATGTAAACAAATCATGATAAGGCGAAGGGAGTTTGTATAAACCTATTACACCTGATATCACAGTGGTGGGTGGAAAGCTTTATATATGTTTATATACATATTTTATATATGTATATCCACAACTCAATTGAATTCATTTTTTTAAATTACTTTAAATACAAATAAATAATTATGAAAACAATAGCCAAACTACTGTCAAAGTATAATGTATTCACAATATTCACATTTTTATTCACAATAATCTATTTCTCTATCGATTGAGTTACACAAAGCCACAGCTAAAATCAAGCGACGCAATCGACAATCGTCGTGACGATTGCTGTTCGACAATCACAATAATGGCCAGAGCTCACGAAAAAGGAAGAAATTTCCCCATGCTGTGAATTTCTATGGGCTGATTTATGTAATCCGTCAAATTAAAAGTGTGGAGTTATTTGTTTTTATTGGTTGTCAAAAAATCGGAAACAATGCAGAAATGCCACAAAGAATTATTCGTAGAATGTTCCCCTAATACACTCCACTGTATACAAAACTTTTAAATCTTAATTATTTAAGTTTTTCATTCATATAAATATTCACTATTTATGTTTTTCTCACATATATTTCTGACGTTAAAAAGGGGCATTTTTTTGCTCAAAACGTTTCCGTACTTTTTTATAAATTTGTTTCTATCTAAGAGATCTTTATTTCCACTTCTTGAAATATGACAAGCTGCGAATTTTGGTGCAGAAAGTACGAGAACAGACCTATTATTTATTTCTCCAAGTAATTTTTCTTTTCAAGTCAAAATTTAACTCTTTGGAAGCAAATCTGATAATTTTTATTTTGAGAAACTCAGTATCTTAATTGCTGCGCGTTAAGTTACATTAAGTAAGCGATAGCTAGTGTCATAATTCAACGAAAATTAAGCGCGCGTATTGTCAAAATTCTGTAGTACCCATAATTGCACTGTTCAAATGCGATCGTATTTCAAGTGGTTTTGCCTTCCTCGGTAGATTGTAACGAAGTGACATGTTTCCCTACCTTCAATTACCAACCGAGAAAGGAAACAGGGTATACAGCCAGGTGTTTTGGTAGAGGACGACCCATGCCACCAAAAGAGTTGCATACTTTTGGGCACCTCTACAAAGACGACCTATTCATAAGGAAGTATGGTATAGCCTAAGGCACGCCAATATAAAAGAAAGCCCGAAAGACAATGAGACATAAACAACAACAAAACACGAAGGAGTTTTAAAAAGTCACACTTCGTTCTTGCAAGGATATTCCATAAGTAAGAGAACGCAAGTGGCAGTTGGGAGAGTCTGCTCAGTGGTGATAGGTGTACCAATCCAGTGTACGTGGAACAGACTCTCCCCCGAATTCGGTCACCAATTTGGTTTTCTGGTTTTCGTGCCTTCACCCCAGTGAGTGGGTATTCAGCTAAGGGTCCGTTCTGACCACAGCAGCCGTCCCTTGATAAGTGTCTCCATTCCTTTGGGACAAATTCCCCAGACCGGCATTTAGCGGAGTGTTACCGGCAGCCTTTCCCGCCCCAAGCTTACGCTTGGCTCCCCTTCCTGAGAAGCAGCCCGGACTCTGTCTGGACTCGCCAGTCAGCCCGAGCCTTGCTCGGACTGATAGCCGGCCCGAGCCTTGCTCGGACCAGCCAGGGGGCCCGTGCCCTGCACGGACACCCAGCCAGCCCGTGCCCTGCACGGACATAGCCAGTCAGCCCGAGCCTTGCTCGGACACCCAGCCAGCCCGTGCCCTGCACGGACATAGCCAGTCAGCCCGAGCCTTGCTCGGACTGATAGCCGGCCCGAGCCTTGCTCGGACCAGCCAGGGGGCCCATGCCTTGCACGGACACCCAGCCAGCCCGTGCCCTGCACGGACATAGCCAGTCAGCCCGAGCCTTGCTCGGACTGATAGCCGGCCCGAGCCTTGCTCGGACCAGCCAGGGGGCCCATGCCTTGCACGGACACCCAGCCAGCCCGTGCCCTGCACGGACATAGCCAGTCAGCCCGAGCCTTGCTCGGACTGATAGCCGGCCCGAGGCTTGCTCGGACCAGCCAGGGGGCCCGTGCCCTGCACGGACACCCAGCCAGCCCGTGCCCTGCACGGACATAGCCAGTCAGCCCGAGCCTTGCTCGGGCTGATAGCCGGCCTGAGCCTTACTCGGACCAGCCAGGGGGCCCGTGCCTTGCACGGACACCCAGCCAGCCCGTGCCCTGCACGGACATAGCCAGTACCAGTACCGCGTGTGGACCGCACGACCTGTCAAGCCGTTCCAAGACACCGCAACCCCAGAGACCCGCCGAGGAGGCCAGTCCAAGCCTGAGTTGGGGGTTTAAGTATTATTAGTGTAGAATTAAGTTTATTCCTGAAATGTTAAGTATAAGAGTTGTTATTCACAGAATATTGCATTGTTAAAGGGAACACTGTACACTAGTCTCATAGTTTCAATAAAGTACCTCTTTCCCAAAGTTTTAGGGTATTTCTTTGGAGCTGACCCTGGAGCCGGCGAGCTCACCTCAGCCTTCGATAAAAAAGACCTTTACAAGATGGAGCTGAAAAAATCGTTTTTGCACAGAGCATAATATAACAAAGTAATAGAGCAAAAGTGGTGTAAGTTGAATACACCACTTTTGCAAACAATGTGATCTCTTCCATAACAAAATTAAACGTGCCAGACAAGGATTAAAAGACGACACGACCTTGGCAAAATCATCTGCTGACGTCACTGTAATCACCTTTGACTTAATGAAAACCCTACTTACCCCTGTGTTGAGTACTGGAATAGTGTAGAGACAACTTTGGGCTTTTTGCTTTGGAATTCACAACATGGGGACAGATGATGCCTACATATTTGTTTGGGACGAGTCTGATGCTTCTCGAGGACCCCAAGAAATTCGATCTTGTTTGCTTCACTTTTTTAAAAATTTTGTGACCACTAAAAAAGTAATCATGTATTCTGACCAGTGTGGGGGACAGAATAGAAAGTATCTCACTTGGACTTTACTATTGAAGGAATAGGTCATAAATTTTTGGTCAGTGGACATTCATATTTACCATGTGACCAAGATTTTGGTCTAATAGAAAAAAATAAAAAATTCTTCAAAGAAATATACGTTCCAGAAAACTGGCTCGAAGTAATTAAAACGGCTCGAAAAAGGCAACCATTCAAGATAATACAAATGAGCGCAAGTGATTTTTTCTCTTCTAAATCGCTGGAAAAAAATATAACAAACAGAAAAATTTCGGTTAGTAACACCAAGATGGAGTGGTTGAAAGTTCAGTGGCTAGGATTCCATAAAATCCATCAATTTCCAATTTTTTACAAGTATTCTAACAATGAAGATGTCCTCTTTAACGAAGTCAGTGTTGAAAAATGACAGTCAGTGACCATAACACAACTAGATGCATTGAGAAACCAACCATAGCTGAAAAAAAGAAAAAGGACTTTCTTGAATTGTTGCACCTCATCCCGCCAGTTCATCACACTTTTTATAACAACCTGAATTGCTCCAACAGTGTCAAGGATAAGGTGTATTATGATGAGACAGATGATGAATAGCTCTTGTACTATGTATTTTGACTGATATCTAATTAAACTTGTCCTAAAGTGGTGTAACTTGTTTATTATTTTAAATTGGACAAAAATATCATAAATGCAGAAGTGGTGTAACCCACATTTTTTCCTATAATATTAACTTAATAAATGCAAAAATACACAGCTATTGTAAATTTGGAAGTTCTTTTTATAAGTTAAAAATAAAACAGTCAAAATAATGTTCACAAAAGAAATGAAATTCCAAAAAATATTTACCAAATTTAAAATCCTCATTCTCTCTTAATTAAATAGTTTGGGGTTACACCACTTTTGCGCTGACAGCCTCAATTATGGGTTTTATCCCTAGCACCTAGCTAACTACTAAAAGATCTCTTAGTATTGCATAACCGTACTCCGGTTGCCTGAACGCCTCTGGTACCTTCTAACAGTTGAAGAAGCTCACTGCACCTTCCACTGACGTTTCCATTGTTTACAAATCAGAGTGTCATCAGCGTCATTTTCTGTTTTCCTCGTCGGTAGTAGTTTTCCGCCTGCGAAATAAGTTTTCGCACTTTTACTCCGATAAATCTCGAATCACGTCGAAATCCTTGGCTCCCATCAAAATGTCCGAAGCATGGGATATGGAAATCAAGGCAATTAAAAACAAACGCAATACTTATCGCGAGAAACTCGAGAAACGCAAGAAGGAGCGTCATGACATTTTCTCGTCCACTGCCACCTTGCTGTCGTCGCCAAACAGTGGGACGAGCATCAAGAGCGATCCCACCGAGGATTCGGTAGCTCCTGTAAAGGCCGAAACTGGTAAGTGCCCAATAAAAGGCTTAGAGACCTTTGCTCATCTTATTTCCTCCAGAATCCGACACAGAGATCGAGAAGACAATCCTTCAGATGCTTTCGTCCAGCTCTTTGGTACTTCCCATCATATCAACCCAGCTTACGGAGAAGCTAGAGAGAAACCTAGAGAAATCCGCCTCAAAGGAGTTGGTAAACTATATTCTGAGCAAGCTGTCCAATCAGGGCGCCATTGGGTGAGGAGTCGATGGGAGGGCGTTGTTTCCTTTTGATTGCTATGATTGTCTCCCCTTACAGGATCAAAAGTGTCACCATAGGCAAGGAAGTTGGCTGCGAGGTGATCTCTGTCCAGCGGACGGCTGTCCTGAGTCTGTACAAAGAATTTGTATCCGAGACGTATGCCGTAAAAGATGAGTTCAAGCGAAAATGTGAGTGTCTCTCCGCTGAAACCCTCTTGCCCCGCTTGATTCTATGATTTTCAGGTGAAAATGAAGACGACGACGATGATAGCAGCTCAAGAAAAGCCGTCAAGACCGAGTCAGACAAGAAAATCAACAAAGACAGCAGCAGCAATGATGCTTCCGACGACATTATGGTTGGTTCTCCCCGCTTTCCATTAATTTTTGTAATATCTTCTTATTACAGTCCCTGCTGTCGATGCCGTCAACACGTGAGAAACAAAGCAAACAAGTCGGCGAAGAAATACTGGAGCTACTGACGAAACCCACTGCCAAAGAGAGATCTCTAGCGGAAAAGTTCAAATCACACGGGGGTGCTCAAGTGATGGAGTTCTGTCCGTATGGGACGAAAATTGAATGCTTGAAAGCGCAGCAAGCTACAGCGGAGATGGCTGCCAAGAAACGTCGTGAGATTGAGCAGGCGCTGGCGTGCGACAAAGCTGAAGACTCGAGTGCTGAGACAAACTCTAGTGGTACTCCCGACGAATCGACTACAAACTTGGAGGAGTTGAAGAAAGAAGACCCCGTTCAATTGTTGTCATCCACTCCCTTGGAGGAGATTATTGAAAACACGGACAAATGTACAAAACTGCATTTTAAAAAGATCATCCAGTCGCACACGGATGAGTCGCTGGGCGATTGTAGTTTCTTGAACACGTGCTTTCACATGGCCACTTGCAAGTAAGTTCGCTTCCAACAGAATACATGATTGCGTAGCTAAGTATAGAATGTGAAGAATACCGTCTTGTATAAGTCTACTCATTTCTTATGACCCGAAGGAATAGGATTCCACTGAATCATCTGCAAGTAGCAGGTCAAATCCTTACTATATCTTCTCTGTGTGGCTTGTGCATATTTGCGTTCCAATATAGAAGTATAGCTGACCCAATACTTTGATTGATTGGCGTGAGTTGGGACTGCATTGGGCTATTGACCAGACCAAAAGCCATTGTATGGAACTCGAATAATCCTTCATCCTTCTACCATTTCTACTTCGAGTATGGTAAACAAACTTATTTTTGGAAAACAACCGCCATTTTGCGCAGATCGCAAAGTATTTGCTCTCATAATCCATACACCTTCTGTGTAGAAAGTGCGCCGTGGCGCAAGTGGTTAGTGTGTTGGACCACTGCGCATGAGGTTCCAAATTCGAATCCCAGAAAACACCGAAAAGTTTTTTCACAGTCCCACCTCTCGCGAACGTCTGGCAATCATCCGAGAGTATTGTTGTCTCGAAAAAGCTTCTCAAATCAAATTGCCCTTGGGATACGGCACTAAAAGAGCTGTTGCGCTAAATATCTATTTTTTATTCTGTGTAGAAATAGCCTTGGTAATTTCATTCTTGATAGCTGAGTGAGCTCTCTATATTTTAGTCTACATACGATTGCTTCTTCTTCTTCTTCCTTTTTCGGCAAGTTTATGATCCGAAAACGAGGAATCATAACTCTCCCACTTCACCGCATGTCTACTGATCCGTCTGTGGGGTTCGCCTGCATTCGATTGCTGCCCTTCCTTTTCCACAATATCATCTTACGCATTTAAGTATATTAAATTTCATATCTTCTTCAGATATGTGCACTACGAAGTGGACGCCCATCCAAACATCAACAACAACAAACATGAGGACGTAAAAACCAATCTGTGCATAAAAAGAAACACCGATCCCAGTGTAACCCTGTATCCACCTCAGTGGATTCAATGTGATCTGAGGTATATACATCATCGAAGCATTATTATCTACAATTTTCTTTATTCATCTTCGTTCTACTCTTAGGTATCTAGATATGACAGTTTTAGGGAAATTCGCTGTCGTTATGGCCGATCCTCCTTGGGATATTCATATGGAACTGCCTTATGGTAACAGTATCTTTTCAAATAGAACATAATAGTAATAGTATCTTCAACAGGAACCATGTCGGATGATGAAATGAGACAACTTGGTGTTCCAGCTCTTCAAGACGACGGCTTAATTTTCCTCTGGGTCACTGGTAGAGCCATGGAATTAGGCAGAGAGTGCCTTAAGTTATGGGGGTCAGTAGCGCACCAGCACAGGAAACGCAAATCGATCTAACAATATGTCCTCTCCTTCGCAGTTATGAACGTGTCGATGAGCTAATTTGGGTAAAGACTAATCAACTTCAGCGGATCATTCGTACGGGACGAACTGGCCACTGGTTGAATCATGGAAAAGAGCACTGCCTTGTCGGAATGAAGGGTAATCCGACGAATTTGAATCGTGGCCTAGACTGCGACGTTATAGTCGCTGAAGTTCGCGCGACCAGTCATAAGCCAGACGAAATTTACGGAATCATAGAGCGACTGAGTCCGGGAACACGTAAAATTGAACTTTTCGGACGACCACATAATGTTCAACCAAATTGGATAACTTTGGGCAACCAATTGGATGGTATTCGATTGGTTGACCCAGAATTAATAACACAATTCCAGAAAAGGTATCCCGATGGTAATTGTATGGCACCAGCGCAAGGTGTTAAGAAATGATAGAGTGTATGGGTAGAAGCATTTTTTCTTTAAGAAATAAAATTATTACCTTTTCTAAACTTTTGGAATTTATGTTTGCTTGCTGGCATGAGAAATACGCAGTTCATCAGACTACCAATTTGGGTTCAAGCAGTTCGCCCACTGAACTTTTTTCACACAAGTACCCACGAAAAGTCGATCTAATATGGAGCTGCTTCTAATCAAAGCAAATATTAGTATACGTTTCCCTGAAATTGATTTTATAATGACGCTTAACGTTGGAATATTTATGTAGCCAAATCGACAAAGAATCACCCCAATTCTTGAACTCGTATACAACAGTCGAATCCAACTATCGTCGCATTTAGTCGCACACTTGTACGTAATTCGTACGTAAAATACGACTTTGTAATAACTGAATGCGACCATGGTCGTATACGAGTTGAAGAATCGAGGTGAATATCGAATTGGTTATCATTGCATACGCTGACGATATAGCAGTTAAGATCGCGAAATTCTTGGACAAACTAGTGTAAAGCTGCACGAATCTACTAAAAACCTAGTTGAACTCCGGCGACACAAACCCAGATGAACAGAAAGAAGAAGAAGGAATTTACTGCTTTCAAAGTCGACAGAGTCGCAATCAGTCATTAATTAAATGAGATGATACTAATTGAATATTCAGGGTTCTCGTGAATAAATTTTCCCTCGGAATTTTTCCCCCGAACAAAGATTAGGTATCTTCAAAAAATAGGAAATAATTCCACGGAAATGAAATAGAATTTTCAACGCAATCGCGATATTTAATTTTTTCCCTTTTTTTGAAGATGCCTAATTTTTGTTCGGCGGAAAAATTCCGAGGGAATTTATTCACGATAACCCTGATTGGTAGCTATTCTAGCCATAATTCTAATTCAAAATGTACCACGGAAGTTCCGCAACTGCGGCTTATCAGTTAGAATAATCAATGGCAGTAGGAGGAAAAAAGATAATCACAATTAACAGCTAAATTAAAGCAAACAAATTCAATTTGTAAAACATCTAATACTTTGAAGGTTTATTGTTAAATATTTTTAAGTAGAAATAAAGAATTACACTTTATTTGTTGTAACTAAATATACTTATTTTAAATGAGACAATTATTTCTTGTTTTTAAGTCATAGACTTCTGTAATACGTACATAATATAGTTTTGTTACACAATTGTTATGCCACAAGTTCATACATTTATGCATCTACATCGTTCATACGTATGCATGTATTGACCAGAACTTAAAGGCCTCTATTCCTTTAGTCGTATTACCCGTGACATGGCATATTCAAATAAAAAATCACAGTCACAAGGTGTCATGTAAAATGTGTTACCCACGACTATGGAAATAAGGGTGACATTTGTATATGTGTATTTAACGTATTTTAAGTGAAATCTGTATTTTTGTTGAGTTTTCTGCAGCTTGAAAGCGATGCAACGTTTGTAGTTAGTTTAATCGGAGATATGATGCAAATAAATTTTAAAACATAGACCGTCCAAAGTGAACTAAACTCAGTACTAGGGCCCTATTATCATTCGCGAGTCGATTAAAAAGTCAGGTAAAATTGTTTTTTACGTTCATTCGTCAAATCTGCAATTGAACATTATTATTGATCTGTTTTTATCGAATAACTCTTCGACCAGAAAATCATAATAGAAATTCAGATTACTTTGAATTTTTGTTCGATTCACAAACGGCAATAGGACCCTTATTAACAAAAAAATATAGAGGAATTAACTAAAATACACAACGAAAAAACAAAGCAAAGATACCGTACGTAATGGTAGATGAACAAAATATCTTTCTTCTAATTCAAGTAGACAAGCAATTACAGTGACAGGTTAAGTTTCATATTTCCCAAGTCCTATGGTGTGATGAGTGTCACTTTGAGTGGCAACCATTTACAGAATACAGTCACACTTGACTTAGAGAATAACACCCCTATTATGGTTAGCGAATCGAACGTTCGATTCAAGTCGGACTGCCAGGCGAATTGTTTCTGTCGCTTTTGACGCTTCACAGATGACATTTAATTTTTCTTTCTTTTGTCAGCACTGATTCTTTACTCGGATGAAAATGTTCGCTAACAGCAATACCACACCAGAAGCAATTCTCTGGCAGTTCGACTTGATTCGAACGTTCGATTCGCCAACTATAATAGGGGTGTAAGAATGAAAAAATAAAATAAAAAATAAACTGAAAGTTTCGTGCAATAATTTTTATTTCACAAATAAATGCAAAAATGTAGAAAACGTCTTTTTGTTGTTAAATAAAACTCAATGAACTGTTTATAGTTACATATGTATGTATAAGATGAAGCAAAAATAAATTTAAATAAAAATTTAAATAAATAAATAAGAACAACAATTGGAGAGCGGAGGTAGCGAAGAGAATACGAATGCTATTGGGGCTCAATAGCGTGGGGCATATAACGTCGAAAGAAAACCGATTACCGGATATCATTTCTTCTTTTTATTCTTTCCTGATGCTGGTGGTTCGGTAATGCCAGTAATTGTGGATAATTCCTTCTTCAGGGCAAGCAGCGCATCGACTTCAGGCTTCCATACGGATGGATCAGAGCTGCTTTTCAATTCACGGACTTTTTCCCCCTAGAAGGCAAATAAAATAAGAAAATGATCTTCAAAGTATACTTAAAAGGTACTACCTGCTTGGCGATTTTATCCTCTAGGTCCTTGATCTTAGAATCTCCACTTGGAGTGGAATTAGTCACCGGAGTCAGTGGTGTAGAAGCAGCCTGAGCACTGGCTAATTGCTTTTTTAAGTCAAGTAAAATATTAACCTCTGGCTGCCACACAGACTTATCCGCTTTGCTTTGTTTGAGTGCACGAACCTTATCGCCCTGTTCGCTCACGGCTTTCTCCAGTTCAGCTGCGGTTAGAGAAACACCAGAGGTAGTTACTAGTGCGGCTGGCACGGTAGCAGCCTGAGCACTAGCTAATTGCTTTTTTAAATCCAACAAAATGTTGACCTGTGGTTGCCATACAGACTTATCTGCTTTATTTTGCTTAAGTGCGCGGACCTTCTCGCCTTGTTCATTTACTGCTTTCTCCAATTCAGCTACGGTCTGAGAAGCACCCGAAATAGTCCCTGGAGTAGGTGCTACGGATGCAACCTGAGCACTGGCTAATTGCTTTTTTAGATCCAACAAAATGTTAACCTCTGGTTGCCATACAGACTTATCAGTTTTGCTTTGCTTGAGTGCACGAATTTTCTCGCCCTGTTCGCTGACTGCTTTCTCCAGTTCGGCCACGGTTAGAGGGCCACCGGAGCTAGAGCTCACAACCTGGGGACCTGCGTACTTCTTCTTTAGTTCATCGATGCGTGTCTGCTCGATCTTTACGAAAAGTGGTGCAGGTTTACCCATCTTGTGACCAGTCTGGAGGAGAATGCTGGCAAAAGGTTGTCTAAGGGGAGAAACACACTTGTAGGAGTGTACAACTATTTGGTTTGCTAATACTTACTCAGGATTAATGTGAGCCTGCTTTGAGTTAAGCTGCTCAAACAGAATTCTTGCCGTCGACGGCATGTACGGGAACAATACGTTGGCTAACAAGCACGCGATGTTGCAACACACTCCAATAATAGTGGCCGCCCGGGCCTTTTCATCATCCGTGCCCTTGAGTAACACCCATGGCTGCTGCGCTTGCATGTATCCATTGCCATGCCTTGATATGGACAGAATATGCCGCACACCGTCTCTTAGACGAGCCTTCTCCAGCGACTGCACGTAGCCCTTCACTTCTCGATTGACTAGAGCCAGAAGAATCAACTCATCCTTAGTCAGCTTCATCGGTGGGATGATAGAGCTGTAATTCTTCTCACAAAACACCAACGCACGATTGACAAAGTTACCAAAGTTATTCAACAACTCTGAGTTGTTTCTTGCACCAAGATCATTCCAGCTGAAACTCGAGTCCTGTCCTTCTGGTCGAGCTGAGGCCAAGTAGAAACGCCAGACATCAGCAGGAATACCAGTCTCTTGAGCATCATTGCCAAAGACACCAATACCCCGGCTCTTACTGAATTTGCCGTCCTCGTAGTTCAGATATTCCGTGGCCATGATGTGCGACACAAGAACATGACCCTTATCCGTAGCCAGCAGGGATGATGGGAACATAACCGAATGGAAAGGTACATTGTCTTTCGCCATGAATTGGAAGAGTTCAACGTTGACACCGGGAGCTGGCTTCCACCAGTCAGTGTAGTGTTCTCGGCTGTAACGCTTGGTTATCGACACATAACCGTATGGAGCATCGAACCACACGTAGAAGACTTTCGATTCGAAACCCTTCAGGGGCACGGGAATGCCCCATTTCAAATCACGTGTGATGCAACGTGGCTTGAGACCTTCACGCAGCCAGGAACGAGTAATGACGCGAGCATTGTTTGTCCAACCGCTGTCAGACTTGTCAATCCACTCCTTCAGCTTCGGTTCAATTTTCGGCAAATCGAGAAACAGCTGATCAGAGCTACGGATCACTGGAGCTGTATTGCAAACTTTACAGCGTGGACGGATCAGTTCAATGGCGTTGACTAGTTTACCACATTTATCGCATTGATCGCCACGAGCGTCGTCGTAGCCACAACCTGGATGGGGACATGTTCCCTCAACGAAACTGAAATATAGAATCTTACGTGAGTAACAGAAAAGGGCGCTAAAATAGAATATTCAGACGTAGAATAGCCACAACAAAGGGGAACGGAACGTGGGGGGGTTTGAGGTTCTGAGACCAAACCTTGTTTTTTTCTCCAGGCTGCTATATATGTACATATGAAAAAACTGTTCCATGACCTTGGCATCCTTATGTGAAGACATCTACTGTTAGTTTATTTCCTTTGGGAATAAAGCCTCTTTCGCCGATCAGTGAAAGGAATTGTTTAATTGAATTAAACGAAAGATTAGGGACTCTGTGGAGGTCAGGAGGCTTATCCGATTGTGCTTAGGACTTGGCATACTCATAAGAAACAAGCAAGCAAAAACTTTTTTTACGACCCCACCTCTCGCAAACGTCTGAGAGTATTGTTATGAGAAAACTTCTCTAAAAATGGATACGGTACAAAACTGTAGGTTCCTTCCATTCGTGCGAAAAATATAACGCACACAGCACGAGTGGTTGAAAGAAGCTAGGCCTTAGGCCCTTTATTATTGCGCCAAATATGTATGTATGGTGTACCTCTGCTGTGAGTCTCAACCCATACCCTGATCTAAATATATGTATGTATTTGATGAACAAGTATGACCACCTCAATCTACATCTGCATGTTCTATTGTATGGCGGTAATCTAGTAACTTACCGATCGGCCAAGAATCGGTCGCACTTCTGACACAGCAGCTGCTCCACGCTCTCGGTTAGAACGTAACCGGCCTTGTAAATGTCTTGGAAAGCCTCTTGGACAACCCTGGAAGGACGAAAATCATTTAAATCATGACAACAAGCCCACATAACCGCTACTCACTCAGTTTGCTCGATATTAGTGGTCCTTCCGAAGTAATCGAATCCAATACCAAACCACCTGTATACAGAGTTATGCAACTCGAAGTACTTATCGCAGATTTCTTTCGGTGTCAGCCCTTCAGCCAGGGCTTTGTTCTCCGTCGCTGTACCATATTCATCGGTACCACATACATAAAGCGTATTGTACCCACAACTGCGAGCGTACCTCGCATATATATCCGCGGACAGGACGCACCCAATGATGTTCCCTAGATGAGGGACATTGTTCACATAAGGTAGCGCCGATGTGATGAGAATATTCCGTTCGCCCTTCTTTGGCAGAACTGTCCGTTGCTCCTTGCGCACTGGTGCCTCTCTAAACACAAAGGCAGACCGTGCCGCCTCCATCTCCTCGTCAGTAACAGTCTCGGCAAGGTTACCGCCCGTCTCTGCCAGCAACTTGGACGAATCGTCACTCGGTGTAGAGAGCACGATGTGGTGGAGACCACCGAACCGATTCGACTGCTGCAGGGAGTTGAAGCTCAATTGATTCAGGGGCTGCTCGACGAGTGCAGACTTGATCTCAGGAAGGTCAGTGATTTTGCGGTACCAAGCGAGGAGATTCTCAATATTCTGGGCACCCTTCAGCGTGCCATCAGGCGCCAAAAGGCACCACACAAAGAGATCAGCTGTTGTAATCTTATCCCCAGCGATGTACGGCGAAACCTTTAGCCGATCGTCGAGCTTCTTCACCAAAGCGTTGAGCACTGGCAGGGCGTTGGGATCGGCACGATGGCCAACGCCCATGTTGTGCGCTAAGGCCGGAGCCAGCTGAGTGGTGGACCACTCAAGCCACTGGTGGGTGATTCATTAGATAGAGAGACTTGCTGATGAAATTTGATTCTGTACTTACTTCATCTCTGGCGAGCCCTTCGTCGGGAAAGAGGTACCTCGCTGCGGCGGCGGTTGAGAAGAGCTGTAGGCCCGAGTCGAGTTCTAGGATTGGCAGCTGTTTTAGACCCTGTATTGCTGGATCTATTTGGAGATGACGAGATGAGTATTGGAAATATGAGGACAAATTAGGGATTAGTGTTACCATTGAGGTTAGTTCTCCTGAGTGTCGCTTTCTTTTTGGCGAACTTCGTTAACACTAGCAGCTTCAATCCAAAAGGATTGCCTATGTTCGTGTAGATAATCATTGCACTTAGCTTCTGTAGATTTTAGTTTAAACTTAATTTACGTGGCAAGGAAAAGAAATTATATTATAACACGCGACTGGTACCCAAGCTGGTTTTCCTCGAACTTTGTGGTGATTCGCATGTGTCAGCGAGTTCGATGACAGCGCAGTGGCTGACAGTTTGGCTGAGTAGTAAGTGGTGCCAGGTTGACGAAATCACAGGGGTGTTTTGTTCGCGTGTGAAACAATTTCGTCTTTTTAACTATTTTTCTAACGATGTTTTCTATTTTGATATATATAGGGAGGCAAATTGAAATACTGAATGAAACTCATTGTCTGTCTGAACTTTCACATTTCTAATTATTTTTCTAGACGACTAATGATGTTTTCTATTTTGACAAAAATATGAACAAAGAGGGAGCCTAATTTGAAATACTCATGAAACTCACTGTCTGTCTGACCTAGTAATCTACTGTGTTCTAGCGCTTTGTTATACATTTTAAAAGAAACATAGTTGCTAAAAATAATGATTTGATTCTTTTTCTTGATACCTCCAGCACTTGGCGAGGGAAAATAAATGAAAAACAAAATTGGCAATTATAAAAGTACCAAATGAGAGAATGTCCAAACAGTTAGTTAAACAACCAACAAGAATAGAACTTAATAGTAAAAAAAAATAAATAAATATTTGGCGCAACAGCTCTTTAAGTGCCAGGGCCTAGCTTCTCGCAACCACTCATGTTGTGTGCGTTATATTTTTCACACGAATGGAAGGGACCTACAGTTTAGTGCCGTATCCGAACGGCGATTTGAGAAGCTTTTTCGAGACAACAATACTCTCGGATGTTTGTCAGACGCTCGCGAGAGGTGGGACCGTGAAAAAACTTTTTGGTGTTTTGTAGGATTCGAACTCGGAACCTCACGCGTAGTGATCCGACACACTAACCACTTACGCCACGGCGCCCACAGAACTTAATAGTAGTAGTTCCTATTATTTGTAGCAGAAAGCAATATTAATATATGTAATATAAAATTGAAAGAAAATATACTTAATATTAGAGAATACCTTAATATGAATAAACTTAAATTGAATGTCGATAAAACTAAAATTATGTTCTTCAAAGATATTTGTCAAAGTGAGCGTTTTGAAGATTTTGAATGTGTAAAACAAATTAAATATTTAGGTGTCATTATTGATAGTAATTTGAATTTTAAAAAACATTTTGAATATATATGTAATAAAATTGCAAAAAAAATTGGATTCTTTAGAAGAATAAGAAAGGACATATGTACATTAACATCAATTAAAATATATAACACCATAATAGCCGCGTTTTGTTTTCCCCTTGAACTGGTTTAGTTCATATTTTTACACAGGATGCAAAAACAACAATTGAACCACCACTTGAACTGGTTCACCACTAGATGGCTTTTCATAAAAAAAATGATATGTAAAGCTTGGCAGCTCTGCTGAATGGCAGAAGTAATTCATAGTTATTTGTCGTATCCTCACTTTCTGTATCGAAAAACACTTAATTATTAAACAAATATAAAAATATTAAGCACTTTTCTCGCTTCGATTGCTATTTTTCCGCCATTTTTAATTCATATTAAACGTCAGTGAGTAGCTGCTGCTACCAGCTTGTGAAAATGAAATTTCTGGGTGAAACAGGAGCGTTTTTTTATTTTGAGATGAACTAGTTTAGTTCACGGAGAAACAAAACGCGGCTAATAAGACCTCACTTTGAATATTGTGCAACTGTATTGTTTTTATGATCGGCATATGTATTTAATAAATTGCAGAAATTACAAAACAAAGCCACGCGATGCATATTAAAATGTAATAGATACAGTAGGATTAATTATATGTTGGAAGCCTTGCGATGGCTTAATATAAAACAGAGAATCGTAATGTGTGTGCTAATGTTTGTATTTAAAATAAAAAATAATATATTACCAGATTATCTTAGTAGAAAATTAACTTTGAGGATAGATGCACAGCCATATAACTTAAGGAATAATTATGACTTTAACTTACAATTATTTAGAAATAATAAAACACAAAATATGTTGTTCTATAAAGGAGTTAAGTTATTCAATGAGCTACCAAATTTTGTTAAAAATGATACCAACTTAAAAAGATTTAAAAGTGAAGTAATTTCTTTTGTAAAATTAAATTATTAATGTATAATCGTCTAATATATAGCTGTATAATTTACGTACATATATTGTAATGTAAAAATAGCAATAATAGCTAAATAAACGTTTAATAATAAAAATAATAATAAAAAGTAAAGTGGGAAATACACTGTTGGACCAACGGTTTGACAGCTTTGGTGTTGTATACGATAATTCTAGCGTGTGCATCCACACAACCGGCTGTTGTGCCGATATCGCATGGTCGCATGGTCTTGACTGTACAACCGCTGTCACATGCACAGATTGTATGGAAATTGTGTGTATGTGTAAAATGACTGAATAAAATGGCTGGTTGTACGTAAATCGTACGCAGATTGTATAATGTGTATCCCGCATATAACTGTTGGTCCGATGTCGGTACAACACAAGTTGGTACGACGGTTATATCGTGTATTTGCCGCTTAATTTACTTCGCGATGGAAGTAATATTGCCAATGCAACTGCCTCAAATAATATTTCGTGACACGCAGTGTAATAATGAATATGACTATTTAGCTCCCAGATTTCATAGGATCATCTTTTTTAAATATGAATAGTCCAATCAAATCAAATGCGCATTCTTCATTCGCCAATACTTGGCTGACTTGGTACTTGCATGTTCCTCGCTAGTGTCTTCATGCATATACGAGTTTAACGCTTGCTTACGCTTTAAATTGACGATTTTCATGCTGCTGCTCGGATTGCACATTAAATTTTCTCTAAGTGCGTAGTCAACGATCTGATTTTGGTTTAATGAAATAAGGAGACACGCTTCCTAACTCTGTGCTTAAAAGTATGTCTTTGAAGTGAAAATGGGGAGATGATCGAATTTTATTTGATTTCGAAATTAATCTTCATAACAAAGAATAATATTCACAGGAAACATATAAATGGACGATTCAATGCATTGTGACACCACCTAGATGTAGAATTTAAATGCGAAATGGGAATTCCAACTCAACTTCCACAATATGCCAAAATTAGAGTGTGATTCACAACAGATACTTCAGGGTGGCTTTTGTTAAATGAGATCTATGCAAGAACTATTTAATTAAACTGGGGTTCAGCAGGTTAGATTAGGTTAGATTGGCTATCTGCACGACGATGCAGACACACTTTGACCGGTAAAGGTCCATTTTGATGCCAAGGATCTACCATTAGACCACTCAGGTCTAATAAAACCAACCGGAGCTTTTGATGAAGCGATGGATGCTCATGACGTCTAAGGACGCCAAATCGCTGAGTTCATCAAGGAAGGGAGCTCCTAGATGGGGCATTCTTTTGCGTGATAGAGCAGAACATGTGACACCGATAACACCGATGACACCGATAACGCAGCTGATCTGTAATCGCTATAGTTTAACCAACTCGGCACTACGTTTCTGGTCCAGCTTAGGCCAGATCTGCCTCGAAATGTGACACGTTGAGCCAATATCCCACCTAAGGTTGGTCTTGCTAATAGCGTTCAGCTTCAGTAGATAGTTACATGTAGCGAGGGGCATACCAAGGGCTTGTCTATCTGGCAGAATCCTTAGAGTAGTACCCTGTCTAGCGAGTTCGTCCGCCCTACAGTTTCCTGGAATGTGTCTGTGACCTGGCACCCAGCATTGGTGAATGTTGAACTGCTCTGTCATCTCCGTAAGAGACAAACGGGAATCTAAGACGGCCTTTGAAGTAAAAGAGCACGATTCCAGGGACTTGATAGCCGCTTGACTGTCAGTGAAAATCCTAATATCGCTGACAGATAATACATTACATTTCAGCCAAGACAGGCCTTCCTTAATCCCCATGATTTCCGCCTGAAAAACGCTACAATGCTCAGGGAGGCGGAACGATATGCTCAGGCTGAGCTTTTCGGAGAAAACACCACAGCCCACCCCACCTTCGGTCTTAGAGCCATCTGTGTAGAAGTGCACCCAATTTCCATAATCAGGGGGAGAGCCATCCCACTCATCCCGTTCAGGGATACTCGTACGGAAGTGTCGGTCAAATCTCAGATTCGGTGGGGTGTAGTTCGTGTTTTCATGTGTGAAGTTGAGAAGATCAAGGATCGAGGAGTGGCCAATGTGATAACTAGGCCACTGAGAGGAGGCTTTAAGACGGATAGCCGCACTGGCAGCAGTCTGTATGCCAAGGATATCAAGGGGTAACAGGTTGAACAAAATGTTCAAAGCCGCAGACGGGGTAGTTCTTAGTGCACCATATTTGCACTTTAACTACTTGAGAGATGTGAACAGCCCTGTCAAGAGCAGGTCACCAAACGATCACGCCATAGAGTGGTATAGGCCTGACAACAGACACGTAAAGCCAGCGAGGTATTTCAGGTTACATACCCCAGCTCCTACCTATAGCCTTTTTACAGGAATAGAGAGCTACATTGGCTTTCCTTACGCGTTCTAGTAGATTGACTTTCCAGTTCAGTTTTCTGTCCAGAATAAGACCCAGGTATTTTGCGCTAACAGTGAAGGTGAGACTGGTGCCATTAGTCATAGGTGGGTCTACGAGGGGAACTTTATATTTCCTTGTGAAGAGAACAATTTCTGTTTTATGAGGGTTAACCCCCAATCCACATTTCGAGGCCCACCTAGTGAGACGAGAGAGAGCATATTGGAGGATTTCCTTGAGAGTATCTGGGTACTTGCCAGATAATCGCAATGTTATCAGCATAGGCAATCACTCTACAGTCTGACCTGTCCAGGTCCACCAGTAGCTCATTCACTACAAGATTCTACAGAAGAGGGGACAAAACTCCACATTGGGGTGTTCCGCAGCCGGCAAGTTTTCTGGCCGATGCTCCACCCAGCTGTGTGTTGATAATCCTGCGTATTAGCAATTGATTGATCAACACTTCGAGCGAAGTATCCACTTTCAAATTTGCAACTGCGTCTGTGATTGCCTTTGATTTGACATTGTTAAAAGCTCCTTCAATGTCAAGGAAAGTCACCATGGTATATTCTTTAATGCTCAGAAATTTTTCAATGATGCACACAAGCGAGTGTAAGGCTGTCTCAACGGATTTGCATTTGCAGTACACATGTTGGGACGGAGAGAGCAAAGACGGGCTAATGCTCTGAGGGAGGTGAATATCAATCAGCCTTTCCAGCGTTTTCAGTAGAATGGATGATAGACTGATACGTCGGAGATCTTTTGGTTCCACATGCGAGCTCTTACCTGCCTTAGAAATGAAGATAACTCCAACCTCGGTCCACGTCTTGGGGATGTAGATCAGATTAAGACAGCTCGATAAGATGACTTTGAGCCATGGAAGCAAAATGTCCCCATTTTTGAAATTCCGTAGGAATAATACCGACAGGTCCTGGGGACTTGAAGGGCTTGAAGCTGCGCATGGCCCAGCGGATCTTTTCTGTAGTTACTTATAGTAACTAGGGGAGTTGCTGCACGGTAGAGAGCAAGTACGGGTAATACTCGATAGCGAAACAGCAACAGGGGAGCTACCAGGGAAGTGAGTATCCAGTAAGATGTCAATGGATTCCTTAGCAGAGGTGGTTCAGTGACCATCTGGATGTAAGATGTAGCTAGGTGTTGAAGGGCTTTTAGGGAGGATTTTTCGCAACCTAGAGGCTTCCGAGGATTCTTCAATGCCGTCGCAGAAAAGTCTCCAGGAGCGTCGTTGCTCTTTCCTCAGTGAGATTTTATATTTCCTGGGAGACAGTTTGTAGGTGTCCCCATCGGCCGTCTCGCGAGAGCTTTTAGCAATATTAAAGATGAGTCTGCTGTCTTTCCTAAGAGTACTAAGATTTGCATTCCACCAAGGCGGTTTCTTCGTACCTCGAGGAGTGCGGTTAGGGCACGCCACAGACAAGGCACCGTTAAGTGCCGATGTTAAGGTGTTGACCAACCTGTCAAAATCATCAGTACTAGTAGGTTCAGTAGGCAAAAGGGAAGGGATAAGCGTCAATAAGTGCTTCCTGTATAGAGACCAATTGGTTTTTTTATAATTTCTAAAAACTCTCTGATGAGGCAGGCGGTCGTCAAAACTGAATTGGAGGTAGCGATGGTCTGAGAAAGAGTGCTCTTCAGAGACTCTCCAGCCCTTTACCAGGTTATATATATGATCAGAGACAAGGGTAATACCCAGGACTTCTTGTCGGTTACGAGTAATTAAGGCTGGTTTAGACCCTCGGTTACAAATGAGGAGATTAGTAGTGAGGATAAATTCAAAAAATTGCTCACCTCTTTCATTTATGTCGGAACTACCCCAGATTGAGTGATGAGCGTTCGCATCACAACCAATGATGAGACCAGTCTTAAGGCTCTCCGCTTTCGCAATCAAGCTCCTCAAGATGTCTGGAGGGAGTGGGCCCACTTAATCGTGACCCAAGTAGGCCGAAACCAGCCAGTAATTTTTTGAATGCAATTCCAGGTTGGTAGCGACTATGTCTTGATTGCTGAAATTAGAGAGTAAAAAGATGTTAAGATGGGTCCTCGCAAGGATACAAGATCTCGGTTTACCTTCCATCCTTGCGGAGATTAGTTTGTAGTTTAGAGTTTCCAACAACCCATGGTTCCTGAATCAAGACTAAGTCTTCCCCGTTTTTAGTAAGCCGGAGAATAAGGGAGGCCGAAGCCGAGATGGAGTGATGCAGGTTAATCTGAAGGATCTGCAGCATTGGAGCTACTTCTCTGTTCAAATACTATTATCACGGTGTTGTTGGCGTCCTCTGAATCTGATGACAGGAGGTCATCCTCAAGGCCATTAGGACCACTGTCCATCTCCGTGTTCGTCAAACCCACGGACCCACGGATAGATGGTGAGGGAGAAGGGGGACCGGAAAAGTCCAGTTTGAGAAGAGCGTTGACCATTTCCGTGTCCGCTGACGAAGAGTCGACCCCCAAGAGGGGTGGAGCGGCGGAGGGAAGCGAGGGAATGGGCTCCGAAGGGAGCGAGGGAATGGGCTCGCAAGGAGAGAAACTCGTGACTGGCTCGGAAGAGACGTCCACTTTGGAAGGGACTCTCTCGGGCTCTTTCTCATCGCATTTATAGATTTTTAGAGTGATAGAGCTGAAGCCGTAATTTATCACTCCTTTTGAAGATACCAAGGGCGCCAGAGACTCTTCATTGATGGCAATGATGACGCTTCTAATGTCTCCTCTCGGCTCGTCTACTTTGGAAATCTTCCAGTTGTGGGTGGGAAGGGAGCTGTTACTGATCCTGAGGATATCCAGGATCACCCTAGGATCGGAGGGTTCGACCGGAGTGGTAGCACGTATCCTAGGTCGGTTAGGAATTTGGTCTTTTTGCACGACCTCCAACTGTGCACCTGGCCAAACCTGCCCCAATCTGGAAACAGCA
Source organism: Brachypalpus laphriformis (assembly GCA_945910035.1). Taxonomy (NCBI): domain Eukaryota; kingdom Metazoa; phylum Arthropoda; class Insecta; order Diptera; family Syrphidae; genus Brachypalpus; species Brachypalpus laphriformis. The sequence continues at coordinate 324,457,006 of OX246753.1, forward strand.
ATTTTATATAGATCCTTAGATCTTTGGTCAGCACAGGCAATGATTTTTACGTGCCCTTGATACTAGCCAGCATCTCTGCAAGAAACCTTAGGGCCGGGATGGTCACGTAAGACTTGGAGACAATTGGTGGCGAGCTTTATCTTCACCTTCCTCCATTTGTCAGCTGTGATGCTACCATCCGATTCACTGTGGTCAACGACCGCGATCTCCAAGTGTGCCTTAAGCACTTGGTTGAAGGGCTTGGAGGTAATGTTGGCAACTACTACCTTGGTTTTCTTTGCTATGGTGGGAGACCTGAGATCTTTGACGTTTGGACGATAAGTCTTTTTTGGATGAGTCGGAGGGGAGCTGTACTCGTTTAGTTGCCCAGATTAAGGAAGTTTTGTGTTTTGAGTTCTCCCTCGTTCAGGGATAGCCTGAATGCGACGAATTAGCTTGTAGGCTAGCCTTCGATCTTGGTAAGAGATCTTGGAGGGAGCAATGTTCCGCAAGCTCAAAGCCGAACTGTCTGTCGCCCCTGAGAGAGATTTAAGAAGGGGGTGTGGATCCTTCGAGGAGGAGGGAGCAGCGTGCTGTAGGCTCGAGGTCGAACAGTTAGCTGTCCCTGAAGGTGCAGAGATATTGTGGTGGTTGACCCCAATGCGTCAGCAGGAGTTGCAATAGCAGAGCTTGCAGGCGTGCTTCCAGTAGGCTGGAAGACGGTTTTTCAAGAGGATCGTCCTCTTTTTGAATATTTTGTTTTTTTTAATTTTCTTGGTTGTTTGGTTGTTTGTTTGTTTTAGTTCATATTAGGACCCACGAGTGGCGGAGAATGGGAAAGTCGACGTGCACAGAGATTCGCATTGTGCAGGCAAGGCAGGCTAATCCGGATACTCCGTTAGCAACTGGGCTATTATTTTGAATGGGCCCTCAGCCAGGCTGATCCTCGGCACGGGTCGTGTAACACCTTATAAGATATGACAGGGGGGGGGGGGGGGGGGGGGACGACTGAAACTTGGCTTCAGGTCTCATCTGGGGATACCGCCCTACACCACGGCGAAGTGTGCAGTCAGCACAGTAACTTTTAAAAATTGTATTACTGCCGGCCATATGTTTTTTTATTACTCAGAAGCATCAATTTAACTTCTTTTGGCTAAGTTGATAGATATGATGGTTCCCATCTTCTTTTTCTTCTTCCTTTTTAGGGAGGGTTACGACCCGAAAACAAGGGATCATAACCTTCCCACCGCATTTCTACTGATCCGACTGTGGGGATCGCCTATTTAACCTTAGAAAATATTGGCAGGCCTGTCGATTTTGGATAACTCGGTTACTGAGGCAAATGAAATGCCGATGTCTTCGCATTTGTGTTATCCAGGCGTCTATAGGCCTGTCTCTCCTGCCTCGCGAAGTCTTTGGAACGTTCATTGATATTGCCTTCTTAACAGGGTTCAAATGATCTCTTCTTTGTACGTGGCAATACCAGCTGAGCCGGTCGTGCTCTGTCTTTTGAATGATGGTTTCCTTGACGTGAAGGCTATATATATGAAGTTTCCCATCATTTATGTTAAATGAAGCATTCCGTCTGAGCCGGGGGGAACCGAATTTGGGTCGCAACAGCCATTTATATGGCCATTTATCTCCAAATTTAAAGCTTATGACTCTAATACTTTCCGTCGTTATCCGTGCAGACTGATCATCTAGTTATTTCATCATCTTTAAAATTTCCGAGGAACAATTCGAAATTATTTCGTCCGTCTAATTGTCATGTTAAAAGACCTGTTTAGATGTTAACTGATGAGTGCGCACTAGACAGTCATGTCGTGTCTACCTGTGCTATGCTCAGTGCTCCACTATTTCGGGGCGGAATGAGTGAATTGATACAACTGTGTATCGGACAGCGTTCTCTCATCCAAATATCCATATTATCCCTTGAGCTTCACTACTCCACGATCGAACTAATAATGAAAAAATGGAAAAGAATGGAACATTTTGAATGTGGAACGTGACTTTGCTCTCGATTTTTATATTTTCTTCATGACTGTTGCCCTCTCTTTACCCCTCACTCTTCTCACCCAAAAACTATCGACATAAGGCACTCATCAGTTAACATCTAAACAGGGTCAAAGTGATTGGTATATGTAGAATTTGGTCAAATAAACATAACAAACGGTGGTCACAAACAATTTGGATTTGGTATCACTTTTGTTGGCAATACTGACACTGACGTTTTTTAGTCGATAAACTTCTTTATTTACGTTTCAGACTACTCAATAAGTTTTGGTTTTCATTAATATTCCGTGGAAAACGTTAAAGTTTGTATTAAAAAATGGGTGAGCGCAAGGGCCAGAACAAGTACTACCCGCCCGACTATGACCCGAAGCGTGGTGGCCTCAATAAATTCCTTGGAACTCATGCACTGCGAGAGCGGGCTCGCAAGATCCACCTGGGGATCTTGATCATCCGCTTCGAGATGCCCTACAACATCTGGTGCGAAGGTTGCAACAACCACATCGGCATGGGTGTCCGCTATAACGCGGAGAAGAAGAAGGTCGGTATGTACTACTCCACACCGGTGTACCAGTTCCGCATGAAGTGCCACTTGTGCGACAACCACTTCGAGATCAAGACGGACCCAGGGAACTTGGACTATGTAATACTGTCTGGTGCCAGGCGGCAGGAAAACCGCTGGGATCCGCTCCAGAACGAGCAAGTCGTGCCCGAGACCAAAGAGGTACAGAAGCGTCTGTTCGACGACCCGATGTACAAATTAGAACATCTGGCAAAGGACGTCAAATCGGGCGAAGACGCCAAGCCAGTGCTGGAGAAGCTATACGAGCGGAACGAGAACCTGTGGGAGGACTGTTACGAGGCCAATTGCAAACTGAGAGCTGAATTTAGAGTAAGTTGAACCTTCGACTGGACCATAGTCGGTGAAACTTATTATATTCCGTTGCAGAAGCAGAAGAAGGACCTGAAGAATCAAAAGGAATTGGATGACAAGTTGCTGCAAAGGAGCAGCTTGGAGATCAGTCTTCTCCCGGAGAGCGAACAAGACCGACAAATGGCTGCACTCATGAAGCTGCAGTCGAAACCAGCCAAAGAGCGGGAGGATGAGAAACGATTGGACATCTTGATGCGGCCAGCGTTACCAAGCGCAACGCAAACCACATTCGGTGGCTTGAAGCGGCAAAAGCTCATCAATTTCAAACTGAATTTTAAGGATTTGGGCATCAAGAAAAGGCGAGAGGATGAGGCCAATTCAAAAAAGGAGGAGGCTGAGAGTCCGCAGATTAACGGTGGCGAAGTGGAAAAGACTGAAGAATGTAACGAAAACGAAGGCAATAAAAGTAGCTTGTCACTTGTATGTGACTATTCTAGCTCCAGCGAGTGAAAAGCTGTTCAAATGTAATTTATAGGGTTTCTGAAACCATTACCTAGTTAATTTTTATTTTAGTTTTTAAATAAAACGCATGTTTCAAGTTCAGCTGCAAAAATAATTTTATTTCAAATCAAAATGAAAGCTTTCGCTTGCTTGTTTGGGAATTAGGGCTCTTCTAGGTGGGGACTCAAGACGCAAATGCTTGGCAAAGTACGTGTGCCGAATGTTTTTAATCGCTGATAACGATCCCCGAAGAAATAATAATAGACAACTTTGTCGGGTCCTTGTCGCCGCTCTTCCATGCTAACCCAGAGATATTCTCTGGGCTTTTCCAGAAGTAAAATTCATAGCCTGGTCCTCGTGCTGATGCCAGAATTTATTACTGTAAAGTTATCTGGCTGATTCGGTTTAAAGTCTCCAGTCATTCAGGCTTAGTCCGATTTGGCTTGTCTAGTTATGGTCACCACTGGGCACTGCTTATGGTTTTACCATTCAATGTTTTTACTAAGAACCTGACACTACTGATTATCATAGTGGTGCCCATACTAAGCTCTATCGTGAAGAAGAAGCTTACTTACTTACTTATGTGGCGCTACAGTTCGGGTGAACCTTACCTCAACCAACAACCAAGAAACTACCTGCTTCAGTTCTACTATCCAACATGCACTTATGTGGTACAAAAGCTATTTTCCCATATCCCTGTCCGGGCCTGATACATCCTTCAATGGACTCTCATGGTATCTTCCAGCAGCACAAACTTATTTTATGTGTGTACATATCATATATCCATAATCTCATTCTTCATGATGAGATGGTATCGCACTTGTTTTCTTTAAAAAAAAAAAAGATGCACCCGCAGAATTCGTATAATCAGTTCCATATCTCATCTTGCTGTATTTCTTATTGCACATTTGCCAAACGTTGTACCCTATGCCTCATTAGGGTCAGTTGTTTCTGCGACCATATTTTTTTTTTCAAGGGGTTATGAATACCCTTAACATGTGTGCACACAGTGCGGTCGTTGGAAAGGAAAGATAGACAGAGAGAGAAAGATTTGATGTACTGGTTTGAAGCTCAGTTGTTTATGCTTCAGAGAAACTCCGGGGGTGGCGTCCAGATAACTGGGGATATTTTTTGTTATTTTTTGCCTTTGCTTCTGATTCACAGTATTTTTTTTAGCAATTCAATCGTCCAAAAGAACAATTTTTCCAGCCATATGGCCAAGCCACTGCCAGTGTTATGCCTTCGCAGTAGTATTCTCACAAGCTTTCGCATTTGATCGGACTGACTTATATATTTCATGAGAAATAAATAAATATGTGCTGACATCAGGATTTGAACCATGAACCATTAGCGTGGGAGTTGAGGACGTTACCACTACACCATTGCCACCATCCCAAATATCACCGATATCTGCTCCCGTATACCTATGTATATCTGCTATATAGCGGAAATGGAATGAAAGAAAACGTTACCTACGGTCTGCAGCAACAATCTGTAGTGTAGCCTTTATAAAAAGGAAATACCCTTTATTGGTCAGAAAAAAAAAACAAGACATAATTATCTTAAAAAAAAAAAAAACTGATATAAAATTAGAGGGGTGCTTTCATACTCTGGTTTATATTAGCTCATTTCCTGCTTCCCCGGCTACCTCTCTCTCTCTGCATCCCACATTCGGCTGTCTTGACTTGACGGTTGTCCGGCTCTGATGATTCATCATTGCTCTGGAGGTAATATTTGATTTTGTCCGTACTTGTACAAGTCTGCTTGGGTCCATCATGTTCCCCTATCTTTTGTACTTTGTAGATATCCAGACCCTGCACTTCGATTGCTTTGTAAAGTCCTTCATTACTGATGTGTTGATGGAGAGTAAGTAGAATCTAAGAAATTTTGCACGGATTCCACCGGTCCGGTGAACTGTAGATAAACTTGGTCTATAATATTTCTACCGTTAAGCATGGGGTACGGTTGTGGAACGGTCTTCCATACGAATTGCAAAGGACAAGCTCATCAGCTGTACTTCGGAGAAGATTACTTACTTATGTCGAATCAAAATTCAATTTCATAGAACAAAAACAATGTTTTTTTTTTTTAATTTTTGAAAACTTTATCAACATTTTAAATTTACATAATTAGATTCATACATAATTTGTATTTATCTTCTTTTCTTGCTACTCTTTACTTTACTTACTTATGTCCTGTATCCAGCATGGTTCGCTATGGAGCTGTTACCCTTTCGGAACGTGTGACCAATCCACTGCCACTTCCGTCTTTGGATGGTTGTGCCTATCGGTTCTTGACCCGTTCTCTCGTAAACGTGTTCGTTAGAGATACGATTGGGCCAGAAAATCCTTAAGATATTGCGTAGGCACCTATTAACGAACGTTTGCAGCTTTCTGGTTATAGTAGTTGTCACTCTTCACGTGCAGCAACCATATAACAGCACGGATTTAACGTTGGAGCGGAACAGTCTTATTTTGGTGCTCAAACTGATTGCATTGCTTCGCCATATTTTGGACAACATCCCGAAGGCGGACTTTGCTTTGGCGATCCTGTTGGCTATATCCAGTTCGGTTCCACCATCGGTCGAGACAATACTACCAAGATACTAGAAATCCTCTACTCTCTCTACCGGGTGTCCAGCAATGCATATTTGAGCCGATGAGTTTGTTCCAAGGCTGATAATTTTAGTTTTTGCCGTATTCATTTTCAGCCCGACGACACCTGCCTCCCTCTCCACATCTGCTGTCATTTGGTGGAGATCCATAATTCTGTGGGAGAGTAAGCATACATCGTCTGCGTAGTCAAGATGCTTCAGTTGAGATGTAAGAGTCCATCGAATTCCTCCGTTTCCCGTCGACAAAGCTGCATGAAGCACATCGCTAATCACCAATAGGAATAATATTGGTGAAAGGATACAGCCTTGTCTTACCCCACTTTGGATCTCAAATTCCTCAGACAACCTTCCCCTGTGCAGAACGTGACATTTGGAGCCTTCATATGTAGCTTTGATAATAACAATTAGTTTATCGGGGATGCCTCTCCTGCGTAAGGCACGCCAAATAAACTCCCTGTTGACACTATCGAACGCCTTCTCAAAATCGATGAACAGCAGGTGCAGTGGCGATCGATATTCAACACACTGTTCGATGATAATCCGCAGGGTGTTGATGTGGTCGGCACAGGAGGATCCAGAGCGGAAACCTGCTTGTTCGGCATCGAGTGTGTCTTCGAGATGTTGTTTGATTCGCTCAAGGATGATTTTAGCTATTATCTTAGCTGCAGCAGGAAGCACGCAGATACCCCTCCAGTTTCCGCACTACATTAAATTTCCTTTCTTAGGAAGCTTGACGATCATTCCCTTTTTCCACTCGTTAGGAAAGCTCTCAGCTTCCCAAGCTCTATCTATAAGTGGAAGCAGAAGCTCAGCCGATGTTGTTGGCGTTGCTCGCAAGAGCTCTGCTGGAATACCGTCAAGTCCTACCGCCTTGTTGGTTTTGAGTGCCTTGATCGCGGTAATAATCTCATCTTTACTGGGAGTCGTGGTGCGTATTCGGGTACTTCTCACCTCGGGTATCTCAGTCTGATTTGGGAGCATATCGCTAGCGAATACACGGTTCAAAACCGTAGCAAAATGCTCTTTCCATCTCTTGAGCTGGTCCTCATCCGAAATGAGCAAGGAGCCGTCTAGACTTTTCACTGGGTGTTGGCGGGAGCTGCGCCCACCTGTCAGCTCCTTCGTGATTCTGTAGACGGTCCTGCTGTCGCACCTCCGTGCAGCTTCTTCGGCTTCTGTAGCCAGCGCGTTGATGTAGTTGCGCTTGTCACGTCGTACGCTACGCTGAACTTCTCTCATCTTCATGCGATATAGGGACTCTAGCTCGCTTCTCCCTGCTGCTGGGGTAGCTGCAACGCGAGTTTTTAGCTGTTTTCGTTCGTCAATCCGTCTCCAGGTATCCTCGGAAAGCCACGCCCTATGTCTTCCCTGCGATCGACCGACAATTCTTTCAGCACCAGATGTAAAAACATTTTTCACAGCACACCAATGGTCTTGGATGGTTGAGGGCATTGAGCTGCTGATTGCTTCCACACCTTGCGAAAAGTGCTCCCTTAATTGTTGGCGCACTGAGGGATCACTAAGTCTATCGATGTTGAACCTGGGCATTCTTGTGTTGTCGTGGGATCTTCGAACTGCAGCAGTGCGTAGTTGGAGAGTAGCTATCATAAGATGGTGATCACGTACTATCCCCACATCTGCCCCTCGCCTGTTTCGGACGTCCAGGAGACTACTTCTAAAGCGGCGGCTGATAGCAAAATGGTCAATTTGGTTGGAGGTTGCTTGCCTTTCATTGGAAACCCAGCTGACTTTTTGGCAGGTCTTGTGCTCAAACATGGTGCCACCTATCACAAGGCGGTTGGCATTGCAGAAATCCACAAACCTTTCGCCGTTGTCATTCCGGTTGCCTAGTCCATGCTTCCCGATTACATGTTTGAGCCCTTCGTTGTCGCTGCCTACCTTGGCATTCAAATCCCCCATCACTATGACAATGTCTCCATTTGGTGTTGTGTTGAAGACGGTGCTTAAGAGATTGTAGAAGCTCTCCTTTTCGTCCTCAGACGAACTATTCGTTGGGGCGTAACACTGTATGATGGTGACGCGTCGTACTCTAGTCCGGAATCTGGCCGTCAAAATCCTATCACCATGAGGCTGCCAGGAAATTAGGCCCTTGCGTGCTGTTGTTGTTAGCAGCAGTCCGACTCCATATTCCCGCGGGTTTCCGGATGGTCTTCCAGAATAGAGTAGTACAGTGTTACGCGTTGGAGACTGGTACTCGCCCGCTTCTAACCATCTTACTTCACTTACCCCCAAAATGTCCAGTTTATATCGCATGAATTCGTTTTCCAATTGGAGGAATCTGGCATTGTAAGGACCTTCTCTTCCCGAGTCGAGGAGCGTCTTTACATTCCAGAAACCTATCTTTGTCCGGGTACAATAGCCAAAAGTCGTCAAAATGTGATCAGTCCTTATCCGAGGCATAGTGTCGGTTTCTGCAGCGAGCTGGTTTCAGTAACGCCGGTTGCTGGCCCACGTTACCTAGCCTAAAATCAAGGCCCTAGACAACCCGCACTTACAATTTTGGCCTATACGTATAAGGTTTTATACGTATAGTTGCCCGGGGACCACCACTAGGAGGTAAAGTAAGCACTTCATCACGAACTTGATTGTTGCGCTACTGGCCCAAGCCAAGTTTTGGGCAGTCAGTAGTTTCCCGATCAATCGCAGTGCAGGTCCCCAACGTGAAAGGATACAGCCTTGTCTTTAGATGTCAAATTCCTCAGACAACCTTTCTCTGTACATTTGGAGCCTTCATACGTAGCTTTGATAATAGCAATTAGTTTATCGGGGATACCTCTCTCCATATTGACACTATCGAACGCCTTCTCAAAATCGATGAACAGCAGGTGGAGTGGCGATCGATATTCCTCGCACTGTTCGGTGATAATCCGCAGGGTGTTGATGTGGACGGCACAGGAGGATCCAGAGCCGAAACCTGCTTGTTTGGCATCGAGTGTGTCTTCGAGATGTTGTTTGATTCGCTCCAGTAATATTTTAGCTATTATCTTAGCTACAGCTGACAGCACGCAGATACCCCTCCAGTTTCAGCACTCCATTATATTTCCTTTTTTAGGAAGCTTGACGATCATTGCCTTTTTTCACTCGTTAGGTAAGCTCTCAGTTTTCCAAGCGCTCTCTATAAGTGGAAGCAGAAGCTCAGCTGATGTTGTTGGCGCTGCTCGTAAGAGCTCTACTGGAATACCGTCAAGTCATACCACCTTGTTGGTTTTGAGTGCCTTGATCGCGGTAGCGATCTCATCATTACTGGGAGTCGTAGTGCGTATTCGGGAACTTCTCACCTCGGGCATCTCAGTCTGATTTGGGAGCATATCGCTAGCGAATTTGCGGTTCAAAGCCGTAGTAAAATGCTCTTTCCATCTCTTGAGCTGGTCCTCATCCGACATGAGCAAGGAGTCACTGGGTGTTGGCGGGAGCTGCGACCACCTGTCAGCTCTTTGGTGATTCTGTAGACGATCCTGCTGTCACACCTCCGTGCAGCTTCTTCTGCTTCTGTGACCAGCGCGTTAATGTAGTTGCGCCTGTCACGTTGTCACGCTACGCTGAACTTCTCTCATCTTCATGCGATATAGGGACTCTAGCTCGCTTCTCCCTGCTGCTGGAGTAGCTGCAACGCGAGCTTTCAGCTGTTTTCGTTCGTCAATCCGTCTCCAGGTATCCTCGGAAAGCCACGCCCTATGTCTTCCCTGCGGTCGACCGACAATTCTTTCAGCACCAGATGTAAAAACATTTTTCACAGCAAACCAATGATCTTGGATGATTGCGGACATTGAGCTGCTGATTGCTTCCGCACCTTACGAAAAGTGCTCTCTTAATTGTTGGCGCCCTGAGGGATCAGTAAGTATATCGATGTTGAACATGGGCATTCTTGTGTTGTCGTGGGACTTTCGAACTGCAGCAGTGCGTAGTTGGAGAGCAGCTATCATAAGATGGTGATCTCGTACTATACCCACATCTGCCCTCGCCTATTTCGGATGTCCAGGAGACCACTTCTAAAGCGGCGGCTGATGGAAAAATGGTCAATTTGGTTGGAGGTTGCTTGCCTGTAATTGGAAACCCAGCTGACTTTGTGGCAGGTCTTGTGCTCAAACACGGTGCCACCTATCACAAAGCGGTTGGTATTGCAGAAATCCACAAACCTTTCGTCGTTGTCATTGCGGTTGCCTATTCCATGCTTCCCGATTACATGTTTGAGCCCTTCGTTGTCGTTGCCTACCTTGGCATTCAAATCCCCCATCACTATGACAATGTCTCCATTTGGTACTGTGTTGAAGGTGGCTCTTAAAAGATTGTAGAAGCTCTGCTTTTCGTTCTCAGAGGAACTATTCGGGGCGTAACACTGTATGATGGTGACGCGTCGTACTCTGGTCCGGAACCTGGCCGTCATAATCCTATCACCATGAGGCTGCCAGGAAATTAGGCCCTTAAGTGCTGCTGTTGTTAAGAGAAGTCCGACACCATATTCCCGCGGACTTCCGGATGGTCTTCCAGAATAGAGTAGTACAGAGTTACGCGTTGGAGACTGGTACTCACCCGCTTCTTACCATCTTATTTCACTTACCCCCAAAATGTCCAATTAATATCGCATGAATTCTTTTTCCAATTGAATGAATCTGGCATTGTAAGGACCTTCGGTTCCCGAGTCGAGGAGCGTCTTTACATTCCAGAAACCTATCTTTGTCCGTGTACAATAGCCAAAAGTCGCCAACATGTGATCAATCCTTATCCGAGGCATAGTGTCGGTTTCTGTAGCGAGCTGGTTTGAGTAACGCAGGTTGCTGGCCCACGTTACCTAGTCTAGAATCAAAGCCCTAGATAACCCAGATTTGCAATTTTAGCATACACGTATAAGGGTTTATACATATCGGTGCCCAGGGACCACCACTAGGAGGTAAATTAAGCACTTCATCACGAACTTGATTGTTGCGCTACTGGTCCAAGCCAAGTTTTGAGCAGTCAGTAGTTTTCCGATCATTTCTACTAACATTTGGTTATGAAAAACGTTATCTGCTTCATCACTATTTTCGCATGAAAGACGCCCTTCGTTTAACCGATATCTTAGCTCACAGTCAAAGAACAATTTTGCCGAATCGCAAAACACCACATGTACTTCTTATTTTCGTCCCAACCTCGCTTGTGCTTGACGAACCCATTTTTAATTCGTTGCCGGCCATCCCCGCTGGACGGTTTTATTGCCGTATCGAACAACATTGCACTTAGGTGAATGTTTACTTTATCGAAAGATGTTTAGTGTATATATAGCGTACGCTCTCCGAACACACTAAATAAATTTCTTTTCAACCAATGTACGCTGCCTCTGGTTGCAGCATGCACTTTTGCTTAACTTATGAACACTCCCGGAACCGGAAACGCTCCACTGTTTAAGCTCACCCTTTTTGGTTTTGTATCAACTCGAAAATCTTGGGCACCAACCACGTCATCAAAAATGAAAACTCTCCATTTTAGGTTTTGGTACGAACTAGACAATCTTGAGCACCAACCACGCCACCAAAACTGTTCTACTGTTCAATCGTTATACTGAGAACTTTCACCTTGTTCACCAACCACACACTGCACAGTTTGACGATCACTCGCTTTTTATTCGTTTACCCTTCTCATTATTTTTTTTTTCGTCTGGGCGCAGTTGTTCCTATTTTGGGGAAAAAATGTTTCTATGTACATAAGGTATGTAAATTCGGTCACATACGCGAGAGTCTGAGTCCAATTTAACAAAACTTATGCACAATCGCCGCACCAACGTAACGAATTTTTCAACTACCAATAACCGCCACGAGCCGCACAAGCAACCATACCACTAGCCCTTGACTGCACTACACAAGGAAACTTTTACTTACAGCGAGTGGGCTACGTGCAGCAGTGAAGGGCAGATTAGCACGAGAATTCGGAGCCGGAAACCAAGTGTTTCATTACACAGCCATTTCAACACCGTCTGCAAACCTCAAAGAGAGCGGGTTGATTTTACGTCAGGAACAAGCAGCAACATTGTGCACTCCCGTGTTCTGGCTTGGACTCGGAAGCTCCACGACCTTCGCCGATGCAGAGAAAAATACATTCAAGCAATGGAGATCCAAAACTTCTTCTGTTAGAAAGAAAATTAGAACCCGAGAACAAATAGAAAATTAGATCATTAATTACTTTAATTTCACTGCAAATAATAGGTTCATTCGCGTACACAATCAAAAGCGCTTTAAGGTGCTTTGAACGTAAAAACTGCAAAGTGGAATCAACTGATTGTCAAATGAGTAAAAGAGTTTTTGATTCCATTTCAAAAAGTTAATAAAAAAAAAATAGATGTAAAGTTCTTCCAAAAGATTTATTTTTAACTTAATATGAATCTGTTGGATTTCACACGAGTTTAATTTGTTGATAATAATTTTTTTAATAACAGTTGGCTCGAAATGGCTCGCTTTTGCTTAGATTTTCCGCTCTCTGGGGGTTTTCACTCTCATCACATCCGAGCGAAAAAGCTTCTCAAATCGCCGTTTAGATACGGCACTAAACTGTAGGTCCCTTCCATTCGTGTGAAAAATATAACGCACACAACATGAGTGGTTGCGAGCAGCTAGGCCCTGGCACTTAAAGAGCTGTTGCGCCAAATACGAGTACGACTACGAGTATTTCACATATTTAATTAAGCACAACTTTTCATACTTTTCACTTCAATTTCAATTCGATCACCAATCTTTAAACAATAAAAAAAGTTTTTAATCAGATGGACTTGGAATCGTTTTGTGGAGAAGCTTTCACTTTGCTTTGCATTATTCTCACCAAAACGCACTTTTTATATCAACCGCAGAAACGTCACTTTGTGAGTTGTAGTAAAATTTCTCTAGTACAATTTTATTTTCATTCGACAGGTGAGCTTTCGAGTGCCATCATCCCAGTGATGTTAATCAATCATTCGATCACGAGTCCTACTAACTCACTCATTATCGATTGCGGTAATTCGGCTACTGGTGCTATTGTGTCAGACAGCATATTCATGAAACCGGAGTCGTAGGCTAAGTGTCGCGCAAAGTCATCAAAACTCCAGTGTAGACTATACTAAGAAACATCCCGCCTATGACGATAGATGGCTTTAATAGTACAGCCCGTGATATACATACGAGTATGTACATATGTGTCAAAAGGAACTAAGTTCAACATAACATGTTGATGCGAGTGCTATTGCTTAAGTTTTTTTTCGAGTAGGGCTCTTTCTCTGTGAAATTATCCCGTTCTTCAGCCTTCAAGGCCTACTTGAAGTCCCTAAAAAATTCGAAGGAAGAAAAATCTTTTAGTTTAATTTTATTTTTTTACAAATTATTTAAATTATTTTATTTTATTTTTTTTTGTTCTAATAAAATATAATCAGTAATTACATTTCTTATAGTTCATACATAAATATATACAATACCTAAAATTTGTATAAAATAATTCAGATTACAATATTTTCTCTTATTATTAATTATAATGTCGATTTCCTTTCAATTGGAATTCTTTAAATTGTTAATTTAATATTTTCAAACCTCCAGGTGAAGATTTTTAAGAAGAAACGAAAAATTCTTTTATATGAAATTTTGTGCTTTTAAATTTCAAGAAAATATAATTAAGGGAAAATAAATTCTACTATTTACATCAAAAATACATTTGACTGAGTCATTCGGAAACTTTTAAAAGGGAAAAACACCAGCTCAAGTACTTGGTACAGATCGTAAAATACAAAAATCGATTAGGAGCCATGGTGAAGTGAAAAAAACAGTGATTGCGCTTTCTGACCAAATGACTTGTTCAAAATATTTTCCATCGTCTTGTCTAAAAAGTTTTCGAATGACAGAGTCTGTGCATAAATAACCATTATTATAACCTAGTAGTAAAAAATAATAATAAAAAAAAAAAAACACACCTAGTCTGCCTAATTCGCTGCATTAGTTCGATTTTATCCCCTTTTAAATTCCTGAATGGCATACATACATACAAAAGCTTCCTGTAAACGAAGCATAAATCCTATTATTTCATGTAATAACTACTTGGCGCTCTCCCAGACGTATACGTGCTCATTGGTATACCCTGTGGCCCGGGTATATGCGTTGACATATGACTTTGACTTTGCGAACCGTACATATCCACTCCACCTCCGCCTCCGCCACCATTTCCTGATGGTTCATAATCCACGTCGTAGTATATACCCGATTGGTTCTAAAAAAAAAGTGCATTAGGCGAGCTTTAAAATGAAAGACTGAGCACACTCTAACTCACAGCTATACTATTGTTACTCCGACTCTTTGGCCGTGGAACTTGGAAGTTTCTTCCTAAGAGATCTGTACGATCCTCTTCTTCACTAGAACTAGAGTTCTCCAGCGTTCGCATCCCACTCGATCGGGATCCCAGACCTAGTCTACTAAAGAATGAAATTTAGAATATGATATTTTAGGGTTAGGATGGGAGAGAGGGAACCAAGCGACTTACCTTGGCAGTGGAACAGGTGGAAGAGCACCGTTTTGATGCATCTGCATTGTACTACCCATATGGGACATGCCGCCTAGAATTCGAATCAATGTGTTATTCAAGGGGGTTCTAGAATTAGTGTGTATATATACCCATAGTTCCCAGTCCCATTGCATGAAGGTTAGGATACCCGAACATTGCCGATGACGGCCGCGTCTGCGCAATTGGTTCAGCCTAAAGCAATAAAACAAAATCAGTCAACACAGACAACGAAACTTACTAAAGACAGCTCACTCACTCCATAATGATTAGCTTGAGCCATAACATCGGCAATCTGTGCCCATCGCATTCGATCTTCTAGTGTGACTTGGTAACCAGGTTGTAGCATACCAGCTGACTTTAGCGGTGCCGTATTCATGTATCCAAATACCGGTGAACCAATTGCATTCTTTTGCTCTCGCTGCCATCTTCTCGACCACATTATAAGGCAGACCAAGGTCAGTACAATGATAATAACTGCCGCCACAGACGCTCCAATAGCCACTCCGAGTACTTCACCATCGATCTCGCATTGTCCGCCATAGTGGCTGCCATCACAGGCACACACCTGTGTGCCTTCTTCACTGTAACTACATGTACCACGATTATTACAGTATGCATCCGGGCATGACTGACATTCTCGGCCGGCTCGCTGGAACTGGTCAGCCCAAGGATCACGGAAGCCAGCTTCACAAGCGCATCGGAAACTTCCCCAGATATTCGTGCATAGAGCATGTGCGTGACAGTCGTTGAGTTCCTTCGATTGACATTCGTCCAGGTCTTGAATGTTAGAGATAGCACCTTGAGGGGATTCCACATAAAGGACAGAATTTCCGATGTTGTTATTCCGACGGTGTATCACTCCAAGTAGATGCTTTTGAACATCACTTCGAAGGTTGGGTCGCAGAGTTTCAGCGTTCTCCTCGATCTGTAAAGAGAGAAATAGAAAATGAGTTTTGTAGTCTTTGATTGGGCACCATCTAAACAGAGTGACACAAGTCTATAGACAGACTTAAAAAATGTCACAATAAACTTACCTTCAGTGTGAGATTTACAAAAACTCCAGGCGTTCCCTGACTTGGATCTCCTCGGTAAATGTTGTTAACTCTAGCTTCCATGAATTCATCGGAATATGGTGTCATTGACATAGCAGAATCCATCTTTAAACGTAATGATTGTTAGAAGGAATTTAAAGGGATGCAGGACTGATAATACTTACAGCTCTAGCAGATTCATAGCTTAGTTGACTGTATGGCTCACTACTTCTATCGAGCAGCTTACTGTCCCATACAATTCTATGCTCGTAGAACCGATCCACTCGAAGTCCCATGAAAAATGAAACCACTTTCCTACATGGTTCACGGTGTTTCCGGCGTGAGTAGCCTGCAAAAAAGAATAAAGTTATTCGAGTTAAAGGAATCGTTTAAAGTAAGGTAACGAAGGTAAGGGTACGGCTGATAACTAAATTCTAGTGCCGCATTAGTCTGGTCAAAGGTGTTAGGTTTCATTTAACAGGTAGCCATTGGGCTTTGTTGGCTCCACAACAAGCGGATGGCAGTTAAGCTTCTGCAAAATGATTGGTTGCCGCGTTACTTCCTTTTGAAAGCATGAAAGCGTAAGACCAAATAGCATCGGATAGTCGCTCGGATAGTTCTTCTAATTTAAGGTTAGAATTGTTTTAACTAATGAAATTCGAAAACTTTTCTCGGGAAATGAAGCAGTGATTAGTGTTTTTGGAATACGGGTCAACCTTGACACTGTGTATAGTAGAGGTAGAAGGAGAAGTTGAGAAGGTGTTCAATGGAGTTTTTATGGCGCATCCTACCCAGGGGAAGCATCTTGTTGAAATAGTTGCTTTATTAAGGTAGGGCACACATATGGCTTAATCAAGCCAACCATTCGTCAAAGTTAATAATCTTATTGAGAGTAGAGCAATAGCACGAGCAACCATGCATGTATCATATCCTAAGGCAATAGTGAGCTATAATGTAAATATAGCAGATTGACTAAATCCTTCGAAAGAACGATACATGCGCACATCGCTACACCATACAAGAAGGAAGGATAATGGGTGGTGCTCGAAATACTTGGCACAGGAAAGGAATTCAAAGAAATTTGGGAGCAGCTGGTCATAGCAGACCTAATCACACCAACTTTGGGGACCGCAGACCAGAGATAAATACTTGGGAACGGTTGATAGCCTGATTAATAGAGATGTTATTGGAGATACCTACATATTTATTTAAATTTACAAATCTCCATTTAGAAAGTGGCTGTAGGATAATAAATTCAGCTCCAACTCTCTCCTTGGTAATGCTCCATCAGTTTTAGTGGCGGAACTCATGATTAAGAACACGACCTACTTCACCCTAAAAGACGTGAAAAGTGAGTCTACTAGTCTACTACTGAGGTCTTCGATTCGGCCTCCTTTTACCATTTATAGCGGAACCCATTCATTACATATAACTGTACGACAAGGTCGACGACTCTTGAGAACAAATACTGCTTTTAATCTTAACAACGATCCAAAAGAAGGCATGAAGGAAAAGCTATCCTTCTAAGCTAACAAAGGCAGGATGCAAGCCAACTTCTGAGCTGGAAAAGAAAACTGTTCCTTCAATAATTTTTTTACTTACCAGGACGACAATGACAACTAGAAACACCATTCTCCGTTTTACATCGTTCATGCTGCGCCTGGTCGCAGGTGGAGTCATCGCCGACTATACATGTATCAATTCGAACCGGTGGTTGAGTAGTCCTTGGTCTATAATGCGGTCTCTGCGCTGGCGTTTGATTTGTTTGCCCAGTAGGCTTGGTATTCGCCTTCGAAGGAGTCACTTCAACCACTTCTGTCTCGGGCACGGCATAACCAGTTCCTGAGCCAATAGCTGGCGGTGGTGGTGGATTCACAGGTTTCTGCTGTTGACTAGAATTGTTCAGAATCTGTGATATAGCTGTCGTTGGAGGAGTTGCAGCTGTTGTTGTCGCAGCTACTGCCGGTGGATCTGTGGGATCTCCAAATAGGTTTATATAGGTTCTTTTACCATCGATCGATACGAATCCATCGTCGCCAGATGGGGAAATAATGATGTCACCATTTCCTAATCCCCCTTGTTGCCCACCATATCCATAGGGCTTGATGTCAATAGTTTGCTGGGATCCACTACCCGAACCAGGTCCCTGAATGGCAGAAAGGGTGACATCAAAAATCTCTCCATACCCTGGTGGCAATTGCTGGCGAGTGGGTTGAATGTGTGGTAGTTGAGGACGATGTGGTCGTCCTATTGGAGGTCGACCATGACCAGGCTTGAATTCTGGATCATCTAGCACGATACCAGGTCTTGGAAGATAAGGAATACCAGAGGAACTTAGTGGTGTTGAAGTGCTATGGGATTCTTCCGTGCTCGAGCTGGAAATAACCTCGACTAGAATTTCACTGGATGTCGTCGTCGTCGTTGTTGTGGTCTCAGGAGGCTTCATTGATATACTGGGTGTAGTTGTTGGTAAAGTTGTGCTGATGTCAAGAGATGGTGTCTTCTTTGGACTTGAGGTGGTCATGAAAATGATGTCCTCTGATGATGCGTTTATAGAATCCTCATTTGACATCGGTTCATATGTTGAAGACGATGATGATACTACTTGAGTAGACATACTATTTACTATCGAAGTAGTTTCAATCATTGTGCTATAATCCTCCGTGGCAGTGGGCATCACCTTCTTGTCGGAGGACTTTGTTTTCGTTGTTAGCTTCTTTTTTGAACTTTCATCCTTTTTCACTGGCACTTCTTCTGTGATTATGGAAGGAAGCTCCAGCTCTAGTTGACTGGAAGTGCTCTGTTCCACATTGTTTGCATACTCCTCGATTGGCAGATCGTTATCGTAGGTGGTGTCCGTTGGGGCTATTTCCGCGGTCTCATTATTCTCATTCTCTAATGCGGATAGTTGAACTTCTTCTTCTGGCTCAGGCTCTGGATGATCAAAGTGTTCAGAAAGCTCTGGTTGCTCTGGAAGTTCAGGATGTTCATTGAGATTTGGTGGTGGTTTATACTGCGGAATCGGTCGACGACCACCAGAGGTTATAGGAGGTCTTGGGCGATTTCTATGCCATGGAGGGCGATTGCTCACAAATCCTGGTCGGTAGGGAACAATTTGCTCGGGAATTGGCACTCCTGTGATAAATGGCCTTTCAGGTCGATCAAATGGGTATGGTGGGGGACGCATTGAACTACCCGGCATTGGCTTTTGAATGTCATAGTCCAGCGGTAGAGTCTGAACGTCTGTGATTCTAGGTGGTCCACGATTATTAATGCGACTAGCAGTCGGTCTACGGTGGCCCACTTGAGTATTCGCATGGACATTCACATTTCCATTGAGCAACTTCACTATTCCCGTGATAATGTCCTGAATATCCGGATTTGGATTTTGCCGTCCTTGATTAGGCACCGGCGCAGTCGCTAAGATCGGTGTAACAGAACTCGGAGTTATAGGTGCGTTGGGGGACCCCGATGAAACCGATCGTAGGTCCCCTTTCAATAAAAAAGAACCATCCACTGTTAGGCCTTTAGCCTCACGGGAGCTCTTTGTTATTTCGGCTTTTTCCGACAAATCACCCAGTGTTTCAGTGGGCTTGATATTGTACTGAAAGTATCGGCCGGCCTCGAACTTCTGCGTGTCTAAATCGTCATCGTCCAGCTCGTTTGGACCCATTTTGGGACGATTTAGATCGTTAAGGATTGGCAAAGCGGATCTCTCCATTCGTGTGTGTCCTCTCGTTTCATTTTCATCGTTGTCCAGGCTTGGATCTAGCAGGGTGCTCTCAAGCTTCGGCACTGACTTTGATGTGCCGCCGTCGTTTCGTGCGTTTGTTGACTTTGGGGAGATTTGTGAAACTGACGGTAGGTAGTTCAAGCAATCTAAAAAGAAAAGAAAACTAAGATGATTAGAACCAGGTCGGAAAGAGTAGAACAAGAAATTTGATAAAAAATGTAGTCTTCATCTTTAACGCCAAATATGGGTTACAATTTCAGTTGGGCTTGTGTTCATTAGCCCACAAAACTGGCTCGCGCAAATAATCATTTCTTGGGTTCATTAGCTGGTATTTGAGTTTAACAAGCTATTGGTTCTACATATGAGAGATACAAATTGCCAATCATCGTGTCGTTGAGCAGACATCTGTTTCGAGTGGATGGTGCGGAGAAAATGCGAATAATCTGCTGCAATTAAGAACATGTTCATGAGAATGTATCTGACGGTATACCGGTATGATTATGCAAATTTTATTCTTTTTTTCTTAATTATTTTATGCAACAAGAGTTGTTTAATTCGTGCGGTTGTCTGTTTTGAACGTAAAATTATTAACTATGTTCAATTTACGGTCAATAATGAATGTTGTGCTACGTTATTTGATGTAATGATGGCAATTTGCGCTAGATTAGATGAAGAAATTATTACTTTTTGCCGTAATAACAGTAAGATAAGAGGATGTATCTAGTTCCTTGGTGGTTCGCTGGAAGTGCATCAATATTTAATTTATACCGAAGGCGGTTTCTCGCATTCAAGAATAGAGAATCTATGAAACAAGATCTCTGATTACTGATCTGTGTTAAGTAGAAAACAAATAAGCAGAGTATATTTTGAGATAACAACAATACCACTTAAGAGTGTTAGAATGTTAAAATACAAAGAAAGCGACAGATTATCTGTTGAGTTTAACTTGGTTTGAGTTTGACTTTGAAGTGATTAGTGTTTGGCGGTTTTGTGAGCATCTGCTATTGTACATTATTAGGGACTAGTGACACAAAAATTCATAAGAGAACTATAAACCTTCAAAAGGTATTTAACTGTTTCATGTATCAAATATTTTTGTAAGTTTTTCGATTACGTATCCAATAATCCACAGACACCAAAGCTCTACCTTGACTCATGTAAATAGGAGCATCTCACTTCGATACATGTTAATGCAGCGGACTTATTTTATGGAATTGTCATATATGTATACCTAAGAGCTCATGCAGATATTTCTACAACTTGTATTAGATTGATGTACTTCTACCATTTTCTTAACCAATGCTCAACGATCTTCTATGTGCTACTCGCAGCCCAATCCATTCCTTGGCGGATGATAGAACTTTTGATTTTGCCGCAGCGAAGCCCCCAAGCTGTGCAGTCATAGCACTAGCGAATATTAACCGAACTCAACTATGTCATTGATGTTATCATCTATTTGGGTGTCAAAAACCAAGTTGAGTTCATCGCGATAAAAACCCAATGCTGCCGCCTCTCTCTGAAGCAGATCTCTACAGCTAATCTAAATATGAATGGAGTTGACATTAAAGAATCCAATGGCTTGTCAATGGTTGGTATGCATGTTACCCCAGACCTTTGGTAGAATCAGCAGATTACTGAAGTTGTGAAAGGTGGTGCTAGATGCCTAGGATTCTTCAAAAAATTTAAGTTTTTTTCACTCCTACAGACTTGGCTACGATCTATTAAACTTACATTCGCCCGAAACTTGAATATAACTCGCACGTCTGAGTGGGAACTCCCGCAACGTGTTTCAGTTTCACTTAATCGTGTTGAGCATCACGCTTTTAGGCTGATCGATGATCAGTCTATTAGCACGCAAATTTCTTCGCTTGAACATAGCGGAAATGTTAGGTGCTTAGCGTTCCTTTATTAGCGTCCCACCACAAGCGTCCAAATGAAATATATAGTTGTGTCCCGTTGGTCCGTCTTTTTAATCCCAACACACGTGTAGCAGCGTCTGCACATTATTCATCGAATGTTTTAAGCTAAATATTAATAAGAATCGGTTATAGTGGTGTTTTATATTTTTACAACTCTCTCCATATTGTTTAGTATCTACTTTCAAATCAAAATTCAGTGAATTAATTTAACCAAAAAAAATGTACTAGTTACCGCAGCTAGTTATAAAAAAAATAAGTTTTTAACCAAAAAGATTAAAGGCGGGATCGGAAATCGCATATGAAATTTAAACAAGACTGCCGAAGCCATTTTCAAAAAAAAAAAAGAAATGTTTTTTAAAATCGGTTTTATATCATATTCTTTTTGAATGAATTGAACTTCCTTTCATTCATAGACACAGAAGCTCATTTACATCTTTTTGAAGCTAAATGCAGTGACGACTGATCATCGTATGTTAATAAAAAATACGACTTCACGTCCCCCGTCTTACGAGGTTTGATTATGAAAGATAAGTCATCGTAAATGGACTATAACTTTACGCATGTTGATAGATCATCAAATTCCCTACTACAAAAGAAAAGCTTATCAAAACTTACCATAAAAGCCCAAACCAATTGGAATAAACGATCTACCACTTGAGAATATGAGAATAACCTCAACAAATAACCACGGTAAATAAAGTTCAAGATTTATTGTTATTACCCCCACTTTCATACACAAAATTGTATCTCGAATTACTCAGCTCATTGTGTGAAACGTAGACAAAAAATTTATGTAACAGACCAAAACACAAAGAATAGACTCTCTACACACATTGGTGCTGAGTACACTACACTGTAGAGAGCTATTAATTAAACCCAACGATCATCACTCCATATTACACCACTATCCAAGAGCTCAAAGTACTCCATGCGCAATATATGTATCTACGTACGAACGAACGGGGCGTCATGCATAAGCGTTTCGTTCGCGCCACTCTTTGTATGTGAGTTCCAAAACCTAATTGAAATGGCTAACGTTGTATAGACTCCCTACCATCAAAGTGTGGGCATCAAAGTGCACATAAGTGAGTAGCTATACCTTTCTGACTGCTTATAGTTTCCTCTAGTATTTTGTAGGAATATCTAGTCGAAGTGCTTTAGAAAGTGAAAAGCCGTTTACCTTTCCGGAGTTAACTGGCTAAGAAGTGTAACTAATTGGATGTGGAACTATAGCCCACCAGTGCCATTGAACTCTATGGACTCTCTATCTAAACACACATACACATACACACATGCGCACGCACACTTGGTTAGAGATAGAAGGAGGTGTTAGGTGCTGAAAACGAGAAAGAGTTGAAGTTCGGTGCTTTAAGGCTTCGCTTATTATAGCAGTCATTGCTCCAGGCCGAATTTCTATCTAGACACACGACAGCGCTCTGCAATAAAAAACGAAAGCATTTCTGAGACGGTTTTTTTTTTTTTTTTTGTTAACTAATTAAAGATTTCCTCTGACAATTAAAAGTATTTTTTTCTACCGGGAATTCCTTTTGTCGAGTTGGATGTCAATGGAATTGTAAAGAGGAATAGCCATGAAAGATACGTTAACGATCTAAGTTAATGTAGCTTGGTGGTACTACTGATGGTGGGGATGCATTTATTATAAAAGCACGGTTAGATATTTTTTTCTGTTCTTGTTTCGTTTGGATTTTAAAATATTCTGATGGCCAAACTGGTTATGAGCTTACACAAAGTTTGCTACTTCAAATTGATACCGTTACATAATTTGAATGAAGGAACACGCAGTTGAAACACTTGAGCAATTTTATTGAAATATCAGTCTAACAGTGGTCTAAAAATTAAGACTGAAGATTTCTGATGGCTTAGAACTGTTATGCAATAGTTTGTTGAATTTTCGTATGCGAATGGAGATTATAAATGCAAGCAAGTCAGTGGGTAAATGTTCCATGAAACTGGTTTATATTTATGTACGTGTCGTATATGTAGAGTAAGTTTAGTATTATCGTTCAAGTGCAATTTAATAGATAAGTAAACGTGCAACATTTTTGGTATCTAGATGTATGCAAGTGAAGAATTAATACTTTAGGATTTATGGTGATTCGACTACATATATTGTTTCTTTTTGGATATTAATATGATACTAGCCAGATGTGCCATTGAGTTTTTAATTATTTATTGCTTTGGATTACAAAATATAAATGAGCCAGAGCCACGGAGATATTGCCTCGTTCTGAGTTGAATCTCATCTGCCTGAGATTACTCACACGGGATAGGTTCTTTCAAAGACAAGTCTTGCAAACTTGGTATTTCGGTCTTAGCTGGCATTCAGTTGGCTTTAAGGTAGCCCTTTATATTCTTAGTTTCAGTTGTACTAAAGATGAATTAATATGGCAAAACTAGGAGACCCTGTTCGATAAGCCGATACAATTCTGAGGCGTGTTACTGCACAAAATATGAGCAGAGCTATAGAATTGCCAAAAAGGACAAACTGAGATAAATTTCCAAACTAAGAAAGTTAAAGGAATTATAATGGGAATGTCACCAATCCTACTACTACTCACTCAATTGCAATGTGAGATGTCAAGAATTATCCTTTTCACTCAGGCCACATGCTGGCCCATTTTGCGAAAAAGGTATGTACCTAATTCTACTACTACGGGCGGTTTGATATCTCACACCTCTTAGGTTGACCGCATTCAATCATCATCAATAGAGCGAACAATTTTTCCAGCTATAAGGTGGGCTGAGTTGGGCTCGCCGGCCCCAGGGTCAACCCAAAGGAACACACTAGACTTTGGGAAAGAGGTACTTTATTTCGCTGATTGGTTATTGACAATAGTTGCTTGGGCACAATTCTAGTAGGGTTTTTTATAATTCCTTAACAATTTTTATACCTAACAATAGAAATGATAAGCTTAATACTATCGTCGTCCTGCTGCTGGTTCTGGTACGGGCCGGGGCTACGCGACTTGTTGTCTGGCTCGGTTCGGTGCGTCGTCTCGAAGGAGTTCCAGTCCGCACTTAGAGCAGGCTTAGAAGGTTGCAGTCCGCACTTAGGGCAGGCTTAGGATGGATCCAGTCCGCACTTAGGGCAGGCTTGCTGTGATCCAGTCCACACTTAGGGCAGGCTTAGGAGGGATCCAGTCCGCACTTAGGGCAGGCTTGGAAGGTAGCAGTCCGCACTTAGGGCAGGCTTGCTGTGACCCAGTTCGCACTTAGGGTAGGCTTAGGAGGGATCCAGTCCGCACTTAGAGCAGGCTTTGAATGTAGCTTAACAAAGGGGCGGCAAATCCGCTATGGTTAAATCGGTTTGTTTCTCTCAGACGGGGAGAAACCTATCCGACGGGCCGCCTATAGCTAGTAGCAGAACCGTGGGTTATTGCCCCATCACTGGGATGAAGGCAGAAAAAGATCAGTGGAAAGTCCTAAGACTAATTCCTAGAGAGGCTGCCAAGAGTACTCTTGATTGGTACTACCACGCTTGAGCAGACTCTGCCGAATGACTTTCATCCACTCTCCTTTATGGAAAAATCCTGCAAGACGAGAATGTGAATCATGAGCCAATGCAAAATTTCCTCCACATTCTCGTCTGCGACCTTTGTAGTCTCCCTTTCCTCCGTTTCCTCTTGTTCGACTGAGGATTCGGAGAATATTCGCGGTTTCGCTACCTGCCAACAAATGGCGGCCTCCGCATTAGGTGTTTAGTGAGGTGTGCGTAGAGTGTGGATGATCGCTAGTTTTGTACTTCTGTGGAGGTGGATTATGTCACTTCGTTACAATATATTTATATGCTGTCTGTCTATTTGTCTCCCAGTACTGTAAATAACCCCACATTTTGATTAAGTTCATTTTAATGGGGGATGATGATATAATAACCATCCACAATACACAATTTTGTTTCTCCATTTCTGCAATAGCTACCCAGTCTCCCTAACGATCTCTGGATATAGTCTGTATCAAAAGAAAGACAGTCTCTCGGACCATGGGCTATTTAAAAATCTGGTACTGGTAAATACGAAGTGTACTCGGACCTTCTTAGTTAATAGTTATGAGACTTTTGTTATATGCTGGGAATCGTCTTCTAACAGAGATAAGGTAAATGAGATATTTAACTTGCAATCCTTACAAGAGATACAACCTTTTTGAATCATTCCATCTACCGTCCTCGGCTGGATAACTTTTGCTTAGGACGGTTATTTTGGAAAGCACAAAAGTTAGTACTGAAGCTCGCTTTACTTAGGATTTTGTTTTATACTTTTTAGTGAAGTGTATGAAGTCTTGAAAAGTTCTCGGAGCCTTTTGAAGGATCTCTGGCACCATGGAATATTCTTCCAGAAGACAGTGCTTCCAAGTTTCATCGACCTGGTTTGAATACTAACGATTTGGTAAGGCATATTGCTATTTGGAAAAAAAATCGCAGTCATTGATAATCCTCGACAGTCGTTTCAGTCATGAAGC
Organism: Brachypalpus laphriformis; assembly: GCA_945910035.1. NCBI lineage: Eukaryota > Metazoa > Arthropoda > Insecta > Diptera > Syrphidae > Brachypalpus > Brachypalpus laphriformis. Next base: position 324,482,651 of record OX246753.1, read on the forward strand.
TTCAAATTGTGTCAAATGTTAATACAGACTAAAATCTATATGATATTCTACTGTAGGGCTTCTTGAGAAAAAGCACTGCTCAGATAACTTTGTCCCTAATGACTAGGATACAATCTCTCCATCACGATCAACATTTGAAAGTGTAAAGTAGTATTAAATAAAATACACTCACCCCGATCACGGCTGGCGTTTTTCGCTTTTCGACGATTATGGTTTTATTCATAACTACAGCCTGCTGACCATTAAACGTCACTAAGCAGTTTTTTTTTGTCGTGTAGAACACTATTACAACTCTTTCACATTAAAGAAGTTATGAAAATGGATTCGTGAAACAACAATCGTCGAAAAACGAAAACACCAGCCGTAATCGGGGTGACTTACTCTACGGAATTCATTACCGAATTAGCTGCAGGTCAAGACTTTTCCTCATTATGGCCATAAATAAACGTTTGTATAACTAACCAGACAATAGAAACCAACCAATTTCACATGGGTATTAGTCAGTATAAGATTAGGTATCATTATCTATCTTAGAATACGTGCCTTGGCAAAAAAAAAAAAAAATATAAAATCCTTCCCTCTCACTGACCTACAGACCGCAAAATTGCGGTTTTTTCTTCACTTCCGTCATAGTGCGCCATTGTCATTTGTCACTTTCACTTCTCACCATGCACACATGTGACCGGTCCGACTGTCGAAAAAGACATACAACCCTTTCTGACCACTTTTCCCTCTTTTGACCAGATAACCAGTTTACAGATGCATTCCCCTTCATTAATCTTTTGCTTACACTTGTCGTTATCATCATCATCATCATCATCGTTGTCGGTGTCTCTGTGAAGTTCATCCTTCAATCGACTCGCTGTGCACGCGGCGACTTAATTTTCATCAGAATTTGCATTCACAAGCTGTATGGTCCACCAATTCTTGTTAGTTGTAACTTTCACGCATTATTATCAGCATTCCGCAGAGAAACGCTTTAGGGAAAGAAATTTTCATCTGCACGCAAAATTCCTCGCCATCGCCAAGCATAGGTGAGGCTGTGATTATGATAAGTCTCTTTAATTCCAGTTGATCATTTTGTGGAGAAAAAAATGAAACAACAAATCAAATGAAAACCAGTCTCAGTCTGCCTTGAAGTGGGTCATCGTTATAATAACTTCCAGGCGAATCCAATAGATATGTTGTCGTCATTGTATTATAGTTGTCTTCGGTTGAAAACAAGACGACATTGTCCATCTATAGGTGAAGTTGGTGGTGATTAGCTACTATAAGAAGACTATAACGACAACACTGTTGGTTGTGCCTTCAATCAGAAAAATTTAGCCATTCAGTGGGTCAGTCAACTTGTTTTTCAGCTTCGCCGCGTGAATTTTTTATTTTATTTTGTATCTCAATAGCGGTACCGTCAGATCAAGTTTTGTCACACATTTTCTGTTTGTTTTTGCTGTACTGTTGTTGTGGAGCTATTTATTCAAATAACAAATGGAAAGAGATGTTCTTTGAGGTAGCTATGTGCATTGGTCCCCACTGTGGTCAGTCTTCATCATCACCACTGTTCCCATCGTCGGAAACAGGTGAAGTGATCGCTAGTCTTTCAAGTAGTTATTGAGTGGGGGGTTTTCTTAAGATGATAATGGCAATATGATTAATTATGAGCTCCAGTCGGAGAGTTCATTTTGCTTTTTTTTTCTCCTGTTTAAAGTTGTAATATATTTTCAGACCTAATTTGAACTGAAAAGAGTAACAGTTTTGGTTGAAAACGTAAGTATATAGATGGGAAGTGGTTACTTGTAGAAGGGTATTTATCTTTGTCATATTTTATAAAGTGCAGACATGCATGATGTTTTTAAGAATCCAATGGGAAACTTTGGAAATTTTTCATTGTTTCTTTTTGATCAGAAACTGTAAAATTTGATGTTGACGAAATTTTCAATTCAACTCAGCCAATGCTTGACAAAGAAAATAGGAAAATTGACATTTAAATCCTCGAGTAACAATAATTATTTAGAATTTAATGCAGACCAAAACTAGATTGAAAGGAAAGTGTCACTAAACGTGTCACAAAGAGCCTGTTTGGTCTATATTCAAACTCGTTGTTGCCTTCTATTTCAAAAATATTTGATAAAAATAGTTAAATGCAGTGTTTTGAAATACATATCTCTAAAATAAACATTTTTAAGTTCAAGCCAGTTCGGGTTTTTTTAGGCGGATCAGTAGAAATGCAGTGAAGTGGGAGGGTTATGATCTCTTGCTTTCGGGTCATAACCTCGCCGAAATAGGAAGAAGAAGAAGAAGAAGAAGAAGAAGAAGCCAGTTTGGACTTAGATTAGGTCTTTCTTCGTAAGACGTCCTATTGCAATTTTGTTCCTTCATACATAAAGAATTAGATGATAAAAGATTTTACAGTGAGCTTTTTGTAGATATAACCAGAGCCTTCGACACTGTTGAACAGAGCATTCTTTTGAATGGGATTTCCATGGTTGTATCAATGATCGGTTCAGTTCTTATCTGATGGACAGAGAACAAAAATTGAAAATACGAACCAGTCTTAGTAACCCGAGATCTATTAAACTAGGCGTTCCCAAGGATCTGTTCTTGATCCTATTTTGTTTTTGATTTATATCAATTCTATGTTTTAAAAACTATTTGTTGGAAAAATGAAGGCCTTTGCAGATGATTTGGGAATCACTTACAGATGAGTGAGCCCCTTGAACTAAGTAGCCGATATAAATCAAGACGTTCATTTATTAAGAATTTCGTTTGTTGGGTATAAACTATTGGTTAGTAAGAAAACTAAACTCGTGTTTTTTAGCCTTAGTACGGAAGTATCCCCTGATATTTGTGTTACACTTCATGTCTCAGATTGCGGAAGGTACAACCTGTTTACTGGTGCCTATTCTGCTCTTAATTCGAAGGTACCCTTTGAAGCGAACGTCGCTTGTAACGTCAGTAGTTTTAATATTGATAATGTTTACTACTATAAATACCCAAACTTAAAATATGCTGGGACCAACTCAAATTACGGTCAATTATAACGCAATTGACCGAAATTTGAGTTAGTCCCAGCATATTTTAAGTCTGAAGCAAAATCTTCTTTCTACCATTCCTTGATTTTTCATCTTAGAATGTATCGTTCTAACAATAGCTTAAACAAAATATATTGCGTAATTTGTTTGTTGGTGGCTCATATCTGAATAAACCTCATCAGCTAAACGAATATATTTTATGAAACAATTCCCATCCTTATTTCCCAATCGCTTTATTTCACACTACAAGCTTTAGAAATGTGTATTCCATTGCTTCATGCAAATTGCTTAACCAACTCCCTGTTGACATACGATTCAAAACAATTCTGCCCGCCTGGCTTCTCGGTTTCAAACATAATGAAAAAAAACTTTTGCTGCGCCAAAATTTAATCATACCTTGAATTACTCTTCTAATGTTTTTGAATTAGTATTATATTTGCACAACCTACACTTAATTTACTTATGTCCTGTATCCCCTTTTGGGTCCTAGGGCCTCTACTACGCCTACGCGACATCGTGTACGGTTTCTGGCAATGTGTCTGAGTTCTCCCCAACTTTTCCTTAACTGCCGTGCCTCCTTCTCGACTGTTTTACTCCATGTTCTCCTCGGACCGCCAGGTCTTCTGCCATCCTGAGTTAGAGGGTTCCATTGCATAGCATGGTTCGCTATAGAACTGTCACCCTTACGAAACGTGTGACCAATCCACTGCCACTTCCGCCATTGGATGGTTGTGCCTATTGGTTCCTGACCCGTTCTCTAGTAAAGGTGTTCGTTAGAGATACGATTGGGCCAGAAAATCCTTAAAATATTGCGCAGGCACCTATTAACAAACGTTTGCAGCTTTCGGGTGATAGTAGTGGTCACTCTCCACGTGCTGCAACCATATAACAGCACGGATTCAACGTTGGAGCGGAACAGTCTTATTTTGGTGCTCAAACTGATTGCATTACAAATACAAATATTTGGCGCAACAGCTCTTGAAAGTGCCAGGGCCTAGCTTCTCGCAACCACTCATGTTGTGTGCGTTATATTTTTCACACGAATGGAAGGGACCTACAGTTTAATGCCGAATCCGAACGGCGATTTGAGAAGCTTTTTCGTGACAACAATACTCCCGGATGTTTGTCAGACGCTCGCGAGAGGTGGGACCGTGAAAAAACTTTTTGGTGTTTTCTGGGATTCGAACTTGCACCTCATGCGTAGTGATCCGACACACTAACCACTTATGCCACGGCGCCCACTGATTGCATTGCTTCGCCATATTTTGGACAACATACCGAACGCGGACTTTGCTTTGGCGATCCTGTTGGCTATATCCAGTTCGGTTCCACCATCGGTCCAGACAATACTCCCAAGATACTAGAAATCCTCTACTCTCTCTATCGGTTGTCCAGCAATGCATATTTGAGCCAATGAGTTAGTTCCAAGGCTGATAATTTTAGTTTTTGCCGTACTAATTTTCAGCGCGACGACGCCTGCCTCCCTCTCCACATCTGCTGTCATTTGATGGAGGTCCATAATTCTGTGGGAGAGTAAGCATACATCGTCAGCGTAGTCAAGATATTTGAGTTGAGAAGTAAGAGTCCATCGAATTCCTCCATTTCCCGTCGACAAAGCTGCATGAAGCACATCGCTAATCACCAGTAGGAATAATATTGGAGAAAGGATACAGCCTTGTCTTACCCCACTTTGGATCTCAAATTCCTCAGACAACCTCCCCGTGTGCAGAACGTGACATTTGGAGCCTTCATATGTAGCTTTGATAACAGCAATTAGTTTATCGAGAATACCTCTCCTGCGTAAGGTACACCAAATAAATAACCTACAATGAACAATGAGTTATTAGCTTTGAAGTGGCATTGGCTCTATTTTTTATGAATACAAATGTCACTAACTATTCTCCCTGTACTTTGTTAGTTAAGTTTAGTATACAAATAAATATACATACAGTTTGTAAAATGAGAATAAAAATAAAACCGGTAGCATAACATAATATCGCACCAAAAACATACATGTAAAAAAGCAGGTCAACTTCTCGTCGGGACTGTGTATTTTTTATCTAAAAATAAATACCATAACTAAAATGTAGAAATTATGCCAAGTTCCTTGCCTACACATTGTTAGCAGAAAAATATTGTGCGAATAGATAAGTTTACAGACCAGACTTGACAAGTTTGCAAGGTCTCAATATTGCTCACTTCTTTAATGAAAACTTGCCAAGTTTAGGCTATTTGGTAGTGAAGGTTCTCAATATTGCTCAGTTTTTTATTATAAAATTATCAATTTAGGTCTTATTGATTTTCAATGGTCGAAACATTGCTCAGTCATTTAATGAAAACTTAACCCTCCTCTGGAAAAACTCAGTCATGTAACATAACTAGAAGATAGAGGTGGTCGGAAAAGGCTCGAAATGGTTCGTATAATTATGGCATAGTGCGCACGCGGTCGGTTTTTCGATGACTTGGCCTGCTGCACCCTGTGCGCTTAGATTAGTTAGACCAACTTTTACTTTTCAATTACTTACTTACTTACTTAGGTGGCGCTACAGTTCGGGGTAAACCTGGGCCTCTCCACTTAGCTCGGTCTTTAGCTAATTCCCTCCAGTTGCGCACTCCAAGTTGGTCGAGGTCCCCTTGAACTTGTGCGCGCCACCTACGGCGATGATTCGCTCTACTGCGTCGCCCTTCGGCGTTAGATTCGAAGACTCTGAGACCCGGAGCGTTGGTGTCCATTCGCTCTACATGTCCAATCCATCTCAGACGTCCAATACGCAGTTTTTTGACTAGGTCGATGTCGCTATACAGCTCGTATAGTTCATGATTGAATCTTCTCCTCCAAAACCCGTCAACGCAAACGGGACCGAAAATCTTACGAAGAATTTTTCTCTCGAAGCGACCAAGGATATCTTCATCCTCTTTTAATAAAGAACTGGGATGATCAAGGTCTATATAGAGTCTCCTTAGTTGTTCGAGATAGGGCTTTACTGTTGAATTGCCTTATAAGCCCAAAAAAACAACGATTGGCAAGAGTTATTCTTCGAGCGATTTCTGCGCTGATCTTGTTTGTAGAATTTATAGCAGAGCCAAGGTAGACAAAGTCCCTTACTACCTCGAAGTTATAGCTGCCCACTGTGACGTTTTGTCCAATACGTCGGTGTTGGCTGTCCCTTCTTGTTGACAGCATATACTTGGTTTTGCCCTCGTTTATCGCTAAACACATTTTGGCCGCTTCCGCCTCAATGCTTGCAAAAGCACCGGTGACAGCCCGGTGAGTTCTTTCGATAATGTCTTTATCGTCGGCGTATGCAAGCAGTTGTACGGACTTGTAATAGATTGTGCCTCCGGTGTTGGCTTGTGAGTTCCGCACAATCCGTTCAAGCGCAATATTAAAGAAGTCACATGACAGCGCGTCACCTTGTCTAAAACCTTTTTTGACATCAAAGGTCTCGGTGAGGTCATTACCGACCTTGATGGAGCAGCGATCGTTCTCCATCGTCAGCCTGCACAGACGGACAAGTTTGGCAGGGATGTCATGGCTCTGTAAAGCTCTTCTCTATAGATGCTGTCATAGGCGGCCTTGAAATCGATAAAGAGGTGGTGAGTATCGATTTGGAATTCTTGGGTTTTCTCCAGGATCTGCCGAAGTGTGAAGATTTGATCGATGGTGGATTTTCCTGGCCTCAAAAACGGAACTGATAGGGTCCAATCAGGCTGTTGATTTCAGGCGTTCACACAATATCGCAGAAAAGATCTTGTATGCGATGTTGAGGAGACTGATGCCTCTATAATTGGCGCAGTTGAGGGGGTCTCCTTTCTTGTGGATTCGGTAAACGAGTCTATGTTGGCCTCTCGGAAGGTTCGTGCATCCAGAATACTGGAGGCATGCCTCGCGTCGATCGCAATATGATTGAATTTGGTTGATCGTTACATGATCGTTGGACCGCCATGTCTGCTTATGAATATCTAGATGAGGAAACCATGTGCTTGCTATGGTGAAATTCAATCAGCGAAATCAATTAGCCTTAGTCCGTTATCAGACGTGGTGTCGTGTAGACTATGCTTACCGACTGCCCTACCAAAGACGTCCTCCTTTCCTATTTTGGCGCTAAAATCGCCCAATACGATTTTACGTCGTATTTAGGACATTGCTCATATGTTTTGTCAAGGAGCTCGTAGAAACACTCTTTATTGGCAGGGTCATTTTCTTCCGTGGGGGCATGAACACATATTAGGCTTACGTAAGCGAATTTAGCCTTGATCCGGATAGTCATAATATGCTCGCTTACGTGTCGGAAGCTTAAGAATTCTTGCCTAAGTCTGCCGCGTATGACAAATCCGCATCCGAATAAGCGTTGCCTGTTGCCTCTGTAGTAATCACCGTAGTAGATGTCACAGTTTTTCATCCTCTTTTTGCCCGGCCCATCCCATCGCACTTCCTGGATGGCGGTAATATCTGCTTTATAGCAGTCTAGGGCCTCTGCTAGTTGTTCGGCTGCACGTGGTCTGTAAAGGGACAGAACATTCCACGTACAGATCCGAAGGTCGTTGTCCTTATTTCGTTTGCTGGGGTCGTCATTAGTTGAGTCATCCTTATCCGAGGCTTTTGGTTGTTTCGGAACCATAGATTTTTTACGTGGTAGGGAAGTTACCCCAACGGCACAACCCCCAACCTGGAGGGCCAATTACCTAAATAACTTAAAATTACTAGATCAAACTTAACAATTATCTTCTGCGCTTTATCGCAATCGGCCACATCAGCAGGCAACGGACGGTATTAACACTCTGAAGGATTCCCAGCATTTAAGATGCCAAAATTCTATCGAAATTTGCCTTCTGTTACTGACTATTTTGCCGACAAACTAGATTTTAATTCAATAATATACCAAATCCCCCTTTAGATCAAAATCCTTCTCAAATTCAGAGAAAAGAAATTCAACAAAATAAGTCCAATAGTCATTAAGCAAATACCCATCAATCAACCCAAATTTTGAACAGATTGAAACCGACCAGATACTGGTCCTAGCGACAAACATTAAATCATGATACGAATAAATGTTCAGTTATTTTATTCGGCACATTTGTAGACATTATACGACACTACTTCGAGAACTGGAAAATTTAGTCAATAATCCTCTGCCATTGCACTCAGATATTACTACCATGAATCTCTTATTCGTTCGTGAGGTCAAATTCTCGAATGCTAGAAGAATAGTGAATGTGTTAATCTGACTTGCCAAGATATTTATGAGTACTACTCAATCGCATACATTTCAACTGCGGCTATTGTCACATTGCACAAACGATGTCTTAGATTAAACAAAGTACGACTGCAGATCTGAGCGACAAACAATAATAATCCAAAGTTCACAAAGAACGTATATGTTTCTCTTCAAATCATATTCTTTTCATACGTCCCTCGACTGCTGATCCCTTCTGTGGAGGGTGCAAACAAAAGAGTTGGCGTGCGAACTTTTTGGTTAAATAAACAAATTATTTGAATTGTCATGTAACAATACAGATTAATCAATAAATTCATTAAGGTATCATTAAAAACTGTTGAGCACTTCACAGAGCTGACTTTTCTGTGCAAAATCATATCAACAAACCACTCAAAATAAATTATTTGCGGATCAACTAAATTCACCCAAAAATCACAGACTGCGTCATTTGTGTTGACAAGAAAATGTATATTATTTTTTCTATCTCTTCTTATAAGACTACGTACTTATTTATCAATCCTTCAGTCAACTAAATTATTTGTCTATATTTTTTTGCAACTTTCATTTGTCACGACCTCCAGTTCTTTTTCTTGTGGTGACTGTTACCCGTATCGGCATACACATTTGGAGTATATGTATGTATGTAACAGCTACTGTACGTGAAGAGAAATTGAAAACAAACCACGTAGCATTCAGTCTATTAGAGAAGATATTTGTCAAGAGAAGGTTATTTATTTTTAACTGCGGGTACGAAATTAATCATAATTTTCTACAGTTATGGGTTACGCACCAATATCCGCATTGCAGCATTGTGGTTATAGCATTATCTGCGTCACTCAATTGTGTTGCAATTTTCTGTGATGAGGTTATATGATTATACCAGTCTTTCGTGAGTCAGGCAGTTGGTTTGGATTTTTCATACAAAATAAGTGAAGAAAACGATACATTTGTCTTATGTAATGATTGGAAAGAAGTATAGAAAAGGTATACCTCCATCAAATTAAATTCAAGTACCTAAAATCATTTTTTCATCGCGTTAAGATGTAAGATACATCAAATCATAGTCTTTACGTGCTATCGATTGAGAATATACTCTCTAGGTCAACGCAAGCATGTTAGCAATGATTTCGACCTCCGACAAACAGATACTTTCTCTGATCATTAGCACATATTTCTGCCAGTAAATGTCGCATGATCGTGTGCAGAGATTTTTTTCTTTTGTTTTCAGATTTATTGTTGAATTTCACCCACAATCGGCTATAGAAATCCGCAAAAAGAATAAATGATCTTTATGGGTCACGTGTTGTGAATACGTCATATTATTTTAATGAGGAAAAGGCATTAAGCATTCTAGAAGAGGAGTTTGGAACGTTTAATGGTGAAGCAACGACATTTGATTCGGTCCTTGATGATACTCGTAATTGGATGCCGTTTCTTCAAATACATATTATTTGTCAGAAGCTTGTGCAGATGATGAAGAAATTATATTTTATTTGGCAAATCATAGAAAATACCACCACATATAGTTAATTGTATCGGTTTAAATGTTATTGTGCTGAAAATGATTTGGGGGAATTCAAAGTTTGTGTTGATACTGGTTCTGATGCCTTAAACTTTGTACTTGTTACTTTAGTAATTTATTTAAACCCTCCTCTTTTTAGCGTTGATCAGACTTATGCATTGAATTTTATATAAGCAGCATACGATGCTGCGATTTGGTAGAGATACATTTAAGATTTTTATCCAAAGAATATTTAATCTTTCATCAAACACACCCAAATACAAGGCATTTTTGGAAACAGGGGTATCTGTTTTGTACATTACGACTTCGAAACCTAGCGCCAAGTCTACTTTGAAAACAATAAATTTCAATGAATGAAAGTAGAGTCCTCAGAAAAATAACCACACACAATGTTCAGAGTAGGTGTTTGTGGATTAAAGATTAATCCAAACAGCGATTAAATGCGGAGTAATACTTTACTTCAATTGCACCAACATTAGCTCATGGAAAAGTAGATTCTCCAAAAATGTTCGAGGCATGAATAAAAATGAGAAGTATGAATGGATATAACCGCAAACTCTATGAGATGAACCAGCTATTGATGAAATCGAAAAAGAGGCGACTATACTGACTGGAACACTTAGTACAAAGACGCTTCGGACAAAAGGGGCTTTGCAATTGCAGTATGCGTGCCCTATCTGTAAAGAAAATCCAAGCCTGCGGATAAGACTTGGTGGAGGATGGAAGAGTGCTTTGTCTCACACCATTCACCCCATTCGTAGACCTGCCAAATAAATCTTACACACAAAAAAAAAATAATAATAATATTAATAATAAATAAATATTTGCCATAACAAGCCTATTTTATTGTTTCCTGGAGCTCGAATTTTGAATTTTCCACTATGTAGTCCACCAACTTTCACTTGCTGAAATATTGTAATATGTTCAAAAGCAGCATCGTGTGTCCAGATAATAGCGTTGGCGCCTGACTTAAGCCCCCTTCACCGTTCATATTCATTGTTACAAAACATTTGTATCAAACAACCTATTTTCTTAAAATAAATTCGCATCTTATCGTAAACTGGGGGAGTTTGCCAAATTCAAGCTTAACCTAATTGCCCTTAATAATTATTTTACACCTACGAGAATCAATCACCTTTTGTTGTTTCTTTTCAAATCTATCCAATTCGTTTCACACCTGTAAAACCTCCATCAAAAATTTTCCATGCAATTTGGGTTATGCCAACATTAAGCCATCAAAATCATGGTCAGTCAGTCATAAGAAGGCGTTATTGACTTTACCTAAAATCAAACCCATCCAAAGATCAAATAGATGTATCTCGCGATAGAAAAAGAACTCAACGGTTAATGCCATCCACCCATTGACCCCATCTATTCTCCAATTCATCGAACTATTTATCTAAGTAATAAGAAACAGGTGAGCTCATCACTGCGCCCACAAGCATCACACCTTAGCGCAAGAAGATTACACCAAAGCAAAATGAAAAAAAATGATAAATAAGCCACCGATGAGAAGTTGGCAAGGCCAGTGAAAGCATTCTCCTTGATTTGCTTTCTGTGCTGCAGTGCTATGCCCAGAAGAATTTGAATGAATTTAAAAAAAAAAACTTTATTTATTGGTTTTCTTGTAAAATAATCACCACCAGCAACTGCCAAACAATTTGACAATTTTGACCCAAATTTTAAGTTAAGGTTGACTTAAAGCCGATTATAGATTCAAACCTGGTCTCCAATTGAATTTGGTTCAAATTCCATTGCAACCCAAGAAAAGTGGGCGTCTACTCTCAGGAAATAATGAGAGAAAAATTTGTAAAATATGTAAAAATGTGGAATTTCAAATCCATGAGAGAAAAACCGAAATGGAAGAAGAAAAAAAAACGGCGGAAAAGTTTCTGGGAAAAATGTGAAAAGTGAAATTTTTGCTCCAAAAGAAAAACCAAGTGGGAAAAATAAGAAAAAAAAATTTCACCGCGTTGAGGTTGATCTGAAGGCAACACAGAGACAGTGATGATGGAAATGGAGATGTTGATGATGATAGTGATGAACGGCTGTGAATGTGGGGGAACAAATGGAAAAAAAAGATCTCATTGTGGCAAAGATAAGAATACAATGTGAGTATATACATATGGTATGTTGGTCATATACTTCACATACTCCATATATGTATGCATTTGTTATCAGCAGGGTTAGGATTTTGTTGACATAAGAAAGTAAAAAAAGGCAAAACAAAACACTTAAAAAGGCAAAAAAAGAGGCATTTATTAAAAAATAAGAAAAGGAAAGTAAATGCATATTTAGTTATAGTAGCATTGAACTACCAAGAGCCTTTTGAAATTTCTGGTAATAATCTTCTCCGGTTCTTTCTTAGAAGCGCCTTTAGAGAGCTAAATGACTGAAACGAGTGGAGCCCATTTAAAGCTTTCAACATTATTAACATCAATATTTTCTGGAAGTTTGGAATCCAAGTCGCCGTTCATTATAGAATTTATCTGCTCAATAGTTTTCAGTCCCGTATTTGCGTTGAAAACGGCAGTAAACTTCTTCAGGACTTCCTTTGCAATCGGCCCTTTTACTTTTTTCAAGTTTTGCTGAATGTTCTTTAAAGCCGGCAACACTTCGTCAATTAATGTTCCTTGATCAGAATAATACTAGTTAAAATTATAAGTAAAAAAATTGTTTTTGTTGGGTCGACTAAAAACCTAAAATTGACTTTGATGTACGCCAGCTGCGCTTGTACTGCTTCATCTTCAATCAATTCCTTTGCGAACACAACACAGCTTGCATCGTCTTCAAGAACACTGACGATTTTTTTAATCCGAGCAAAATAATCCGCATATTATGTATTGTATACAAACAAGAAATATGTAATAGAGTTATACGCAGTAACGTCTGCAGTCACATACAAGTGCAAACCGTCTGTGGTCATGTACATATTTCCATGTTGACTCTCCCCACGGACTAGACGTTTTCAATTTTAAGGTGTCTAGGAATTTAGGTATGCGTATTACGTATTCTGAGTAAGAAATATGTTTGCACAGATATACATACATGCAAACGCGCATTTTTCTACAATTTTGTTAGCGAATAAACTTTGAGAAAAAAGCAGAATAGGCAAAAAAGGCAGAAAAAGGCAACAACGGCAAAAAAAGGCAAAAAAAGGCAATAACGATATAAAAAGGCAAAAAAAGGCAAAATAAAATACATATATTTGGAATCAGGAGGACATGAAACGTATTTGTGTAAAGTCGATACTATCTTCCGATTTAGCAAAAAAAAGAGGCAAAATTAGCAAAATCCTATCCCTGGTTATCAGACTCTGATCCTACTTAAAGCATAATCTGCATTTTTCTTTTCTTAACTTCATTGTGCTGATACAGTGATGAAAAATATAGTTTATGAGGATAGTGCGATGAATTCTTATAACTGAAATGAATTTAAATTTGCTGTTGTTCTTTGTAAGGCTCAACTGAATTTCAATATTTCGAAAGCTTTCTTCAGAAAACATAGATAGCAGTTGACATCTTGAATAATTGGAATACTAGACACTAGCTAGGTTATTACATCTGATTAGTCTAGAGTAGTCACTCCAGTTGCTCGCACATCCTCATCCTACGAGTAACCGTAGAACAAAAGGATGAATATTCATTGATACCAGCAACGGGTTGTCTCTACACAAAGCCGCACAAATTCCTGGCTCTGCACCATCCAGTAGAAAATATTGCATGCAAAAGAAATAGCATTCTGCTCTGGTGCTTTTCACAATTCGTTCTATTTCTTATTGATGAAACCTATCGAAAAAATATTTGTCACTATGAAGTTTATAAAAGTCTACAGCTAAGGTGATGTTTTTTTTTTTTTTCAACACCGACTTCGAAATTAAACATACGGTTTTACCTTTCAAAGTCACGATTATGATTTAGCCATAATCATGAGTGGCAGCCATGAAGCAAATTTAACCGCTGCAATGCAATCTGCCTTAAGAGAAGTGAAATATTGGGGGAACATGAGGTATAAACAAAAACAACAAAAGGACCATTATTGACCAACTCTATGGCTCAAATAGATTGGTAATGGTCAGGATGCTGGACATTGGAAAAAAATTATAGAAGTAATCCCACAGAAAGTATGCTTTTAGACTCATTTTTCGTTGTAGAATGTAATAACAAGGGAAGCAAATGACGAACTCAATGATTTGAGAAAATCTGATAAAAGGGACGTGTTAAGCGTCCATATGTTGGAAGACTTCCACCTAACGTTCAACAGTAGACAAATTTTTGGAATTCTACTTGGTGAATTTTTCTTCAGTGCAGTCATTTCCTTTTTTTTTTAATGTAGTTGTACTGATTAAGTACATTCGGAGAATGTTCGTACTCGTCAAACAAAGTTTTTTTCGGACACTTTTTTCATGGAGAGTCTTATTTCCGACCAGTTAGGAAAATTTCACGTGACAGAAGTCGATTATAGTGGATGGATGCGTTTAATGCAGATAATACGTATGGTTGGAATTGTGTTTTTTATGTACTTCTTTCCTCTGATTTCGGGCCAAAAAAAAGGGCGGAAAAAGTACAAAGTAAAGGAGTGGAATCAAAACGGATCTGGGTCCGAGAAAAAAAGGTATCCTTTATATTAAAGTGGAGTTGGGAGGACTAGGTATACCTATATATTTTGCTCAGAATTTCGCTGCAAGTTCCACACTCCGAGATTGTGTCCTGCATCCTCTTGTGCTTGAGCGCGTCGAATATTCTATTCTTATTCTTCCACTCTGACAAAACCATCCCGCAAGCTTTTTCATCTATCCTATTCCTCTGGACTCTTTCCGAACAAATGGAAAACAGCATTTGTCCAGCCCGTCCCTAAAAAATACGAATCTTTTTCTCCCTCCGCCTATCGATCCATTGCACTTACGCCCCTTCTGTCTAAGATCATGGAAACGCTGTTAAATTGTCAGCTTATGAAATATCTTGAATTTCGAACGCTCTTTAATGACCGGCAGTACGGTTTTCGTAGTAAAATGTCCACTGGTGATTTGATGGCATATCTCACCGAAAAGTGGAACCAATCTCTCCATCACTCTGGTGAAAGTAACATTATTGTACTTCGCATTTTTAAGGCATTTGAAAGAGTTTGGCATCTAGCTCATTTGCGAATATGCGTGCATTTGGTATCGTTGAATCTCTTCTTCAATGGATTGGAAATTAACTTTCTGACCGTTTAATTCAAGTTGTTTTGAATCATTTCAAGTCTGCAATCTACCATATTAATGCTGGTGTTCCCGAATGATGCTCCGTTTTGTCTCCGACTCTCTTCCTTATTTTTATTAATGACCTCTTTTCTACTACTTCTAATCCAATACACTCCTTTGCTGATGACAGTACTCTTAGCTTCTCATATTCGTATATAGATTCACGTCCCTGCTCTTCGGCTGTGGAACTGGAGCGGTAGCGTATGTAATTAAATGGGGTACAAAGAATAGAGTGGAACTTAATGCTTCGAAAAGTCAATGCTGTCTTTTGTCGCTCAAGCGAAACCTAAACCCTCAGCCATTATCAGTGAAGGCACTTGCATCTCCGAAATCGAAAGACTTTCCATTCCCGGTATGTGTGTTAACGATAACCTACGTTGGAATGACCACATATTTCATATCGCCAAGAACGCAGCGAAACGTTAAGGATTCCTTAAACGGTGCAATAAATACATTACACCCTCTTATCTGGGTGCGATATAAAAAGTATACGTCTGCCCCAAGCTCAAGTATAACGCCCATGTCTGGTCCGGTGCATTGCACTTACTGGATCGGATTCAAAACCGTGCGTTAAAACTATTAGGAAGCAGAAGCATTGCGGAGTCAATAGACCCTCTAGAATACCGAAGAAATGATTCCTATCTTTCTTTATTTCATCGTTCTTTTCTACAAACAGTGCGTCAGCGAAATAGCCAGCCGCATTCCGTCTCTTTAACAGTTCTCTCGCAATACTCGTCACGCCCTGAATGCTCATCATTTCACCCTTAAACCAATTTTCGGGCGTAATGTAAAATACAGACTTTCTTTCCAAAACCGTACAACACGAATGTGGAATTTTTCCCTCTCATTATAACCCACAGGCATTTAAAACCAATGTTCACCGGTTTTCCTTCTTATTTGCTCCTAATTTTCCTACCACCCGCACTGTGTTTTAACACATTAAGGGCAGCCATAACCCCTTGTGCGTATGGAAATTGTATATACTCGTACATACATATATAAAAAAAAAAGTAGATGTAAATTGTGTAAGTTTAGTTTAGTTTAGTTTGTAGTTTGAATTTTCCCAACAAATTCGTGTACCTTTTTTCTAATCATTCTATCGAGATCCCCTGTAAAAAAAGGTCCGAAAAAAATTCTAACGAGTATATTGCAGAGCAATAAAATGAATATGTATAGGCCCCAGTATTTTTCTAACTCACTGTGCATGTAGTAACCGCATTGCATTATCCATCTAGAATCGGATACATAATCTCAATTCGCGTTCACCTATCTACATTATTCGCACAGTACACTTTCTACAATTTAGCTCAATGCAACTAGGAATATGTGAGATTGAATGACACGATGTGTGCCATGTGTATTAATGCAATATCTTTTGTGTGCTAAACACGACATAATATTTGAATGTATGCAGATTCCGCCACATTCTTCAGATAATTAGGGACACGCTATGCTATTTCAGTGAAATGCGTGATGTTCTCAATGCAAATGGTTATAAGCCTTTACAATCTTCATCGTGCAAAAGTATAAAAACTAAGAACTAGCACGCGACATTAAAGTTTATTGTTATTATTTTGTTGTAAATTTTACGAGTTAATCTTCACTGTAAAAAGACATGTATTTAATTAATAGTTATTAAATGGCAATTCAGTCTTTATAATTCACATTTATGACGTTCAATATCAAGGTGAGCTTACTAATTGCAATATTCATAGCTCTGGTTTCGTTTATTTGCAGTTATATTATTGACCCAGATCGGTCTGGACCTTCAAAAGAAATTTTCTGCAAAAGTTCCTATCAATAGTTTCGATTTATTGGAAACTAAATGTGGCACCAGAATACTGTGAAGCAATCAAAATCTCATAATATTTTCGGTTATGTTTCCTCTCTTCTTTTTAAGACCACCTGGGGAGAAGAATTATAGTGGCTCACATTTTCAGTAGCTGCCGTATGAATATAAGGCTTTGGCTCATTAAAATGGTTGAAATACGTTATTGAATTAATATTATGACTAGAGTAAGACCCGTGAAGATTGGAAATTTATGTGGTAAAACTTTGCTGCGGTCTATTTAGCGTGGTGGTGATTAAAAAATCATTACCGTGTATATTCTGAAAATGGAAATTACCATAAAAGCTTAAACACTTTGTTATAGAAAACGAAAGTGAAACTTAAGTACATTTAGTAGGAATTAGTTACAGCAAGATTGTTTTGCTCTAATGCAATTTAGACAAGTTCTGAAATTAAGATTTTTAAACCAATATGAATTTTAAAAATTAAATTTTACTTTAAAGTGAAAAAAAAGAACTCTTCAACCTGAACAAAACCAACACAAATAGCAAATAATTGGGGAGGATCTGGTGTCCATTTACTGAGAACACAAAGCTACGTATTCGTACAAGACGTGTGTCGTTGAATACATTTCTACATCGAAATGGATACGTCAAGTGTGGGCGTTGATGGGAAAAATGCAGAGTGAAATATGTTTTCTATTTAATTGATTTGCATATCAATCTCAACTGATAGGTGGTGAAACAACTTTTGCTCAATAGAACTATATTTCAAGGTTATGAAACTATGCTAGACGACTGTCCGAATATCGACTTACATTTCATTTTAAAAATAAGAAAAGTGCTATGCAGGGTACGTGTCGCATCGAAGTGTATGTTGGAACATTCGTCAACATATCCTGAATCTAACATGCATTTTTTAAAACTGAATTAAAGCAAAAAAGAACAAGAGACTTAAGGTATCAATTTATTTTTTCAATATAATTTTGAAACTAAGAGAGCACTTCGAAGCTGCTTCGTTAGGTATATGCAACAAAAAAAGACTCTTGACATTTTATCAAAAGCGAAAACTATTGAATTAAATTGAATTAGATCGGGGGGACAAATGTAAGTTTATTCCAAGCACTTGGACACAAAGCGATCTATTGTAAAAAAACCCCTAGTCATCATCTACTTAAATAAATTCCTGCGTACTCTTGGTGAAGCGTTGAATTTCGACCATGTAGAAGATCGATTGCAAATAGCAGAGAAAATGCTTCGTAGTGTCCTCGCTTTCGAGGCAAGATTCGCACGTAGTGTTTGCAATGATTCTCTTGCACGTGGTGACCACATGCATTGCCAACCATAGTCCTGCAGTCCTTCCTTCTCAAATTGAAAAGACATTTTGCAACGCTACTATCAGGTCGTCTACAAATTCGCTATAAGCCAGTACTCAAATACAACGAACCCTGTGTCATTTGGAAATCGTAATCAGTCTGACTTCACATTCTATAACAATCCTTCGGTGATTTGTGGGAGTCTCACGCACCTTAAGGGCAGCTTGTTTATCATTACAGCTGCGGATGCTTCTATCACGCCATCTCTTGTCAATTATTGAGTTTGCCAGTCAGATTATGTTGAAAACTTCCATCTGAAAGATAGTCTCCATATTGCGTAGAGCGTAGGGGAATTTGGTCGTGTTGTCCAAATAATATCCAGCTCCAGTTCCATTAGTGCTGCTTGAGCCATCAGTGTAGTACACATTAGTGAAATCCTGAAGAAGCTCATTTTAATATTCCCATTTGACTATCTCTCAGATTTTACGAAATAGTGCTGCATGCCGAATGCCCTTCGTGCAAACCCTCGTTTTCCTAAATCGTCACATGGCATTCATTGCCTTCTTCTGAACAGCTAAGTCCAATTGTAGTAAATTGAGCAGCGCGTTAAGAGCGTTGCTAAAAGTAGTACGCATGGCACCAGAAACCCCAAGACACACTTCTCTCTGCAGTCTAATAAGTATAGAATAGGCAGATTGAACCAACGCCCTTGGCCACCATACTACCACCAGATAGACGCAGTAAAAACTGTAGCAAGGAATTTCATTAACAGCACTGAGTACATGCCGAAACCAAATTATTGGAAGTATACCAGCAGTCAGAGTGACTAAATCATGACCATTTAGTTCCTGTGGGATTGATCTTTGTGGACCAATATTCGGATAATGAAAAATCCAGAACAGGGATTCGTATAAGATATATGTGCGAATTTACATGTATTTCATTTTGAAAGTGCTACAGTTCGAAGTCATCCCAGTAGGCTTCTTAATTGAAGACTTTCTAACACTAGTCTTACAACTAACTAAACTAACTTTATGTTAGTACCATTGAATATGTCACTTACTCGTTTGTCTTAATAAAGAAATACTATAAACCGTCAACATAGACAAGGAAACTTAGCTTGCTAGTCGTTTGTAACTCTATATAATTTTGCCATGAACATAGGCAGAGCTTACTCATAGAAATACCTGATCTATCAAAAGCTCCCTCACGAATAGAAAACGGAATGATTGCCAAGGTCTGAAAAAATTGGCAACCCAACCTAGTATAAGAACTGAAGATGATAATAACTAAAACAAGATATCTTAAATAACTGTGAAGCGAGTGAAGTAACTCCTGGACCACACTTAGATGATCAGCATGGAGGTTTTTGACGTCAAGTATAAATCTCTAGGCTTTCGTAAGTATATATGTAAAGTGTTGCATAACAGTGGGCTGTCGAGATTTAATCTTGATATTGATGTCCCACAAGGACGTATACTACCGTCACTACTTTTCAGATGAGTAGTAGCTCGCTTTGCAGTGCTTTCGATTCGAAATGACTTCCCATTGGCTAAAATTTTAAACTTACACCAATTATCCTCAGAATTGGTGACGAAACTGGAGTTTATCTTCGGCCAAATCCAAGTTGTCAACCTTGCTAAGAACGTTGGCTATATTTGGCGCATAAGTAATTCCGCTAAGGAAGTATACCGCTAGTTCTGTCTTGCTAATTAAAAGCTATTGACTACCAACATCGAGCAGCAACCTATTATACGAGTATTTGTTTGCTTATAATTTGAACATAACATTACTGACTAATGAATGAATAATAATATCAAATCAGATCTGATGTAACTAAAAATGGAGACTATTAAAAGCAGAGCAAAAAAATATAACAAACAATTAGCGGACCAGTTTCAAAGTTCACTGGACCTATAAATGCTATTCTCCTCCAAGCAAAAAACATTTTTATTATTCAACAATAAGTGCTTCGCGTTTCACTCATTTTAATTCTCCAGACTTTCGTAGATTCAGAGATAAAGATGCAAAATTATTTATTCTGAAAAATTCTGTCCAATACACGCACCGCAAGGGTGTCCCATATAGACTTCATTGACAAATGATCATGCCCTAGAAACACAAACTGCAACAATGATTAAATCTTCAAGGAAAAGGAAACAAACCAAAACATCATTGCAAAAACGGCTATTAACTAACTCAGCATTAGGTAACCAGTTGTCTGCAAACGGCACACAGAAGCATCATCACTACCAGCATCCTCATAATACGCGTACACACTTAGTTGCACCATAGTAAATCTCAATAATTGTTTAAGAACATAGAAAGATGCAAACATATCTATGGCAGCTGGTCAAACCTGAAATAGAATTCCGTTAAAAGATTCTTACGGAAACCAAACCGAGAGCATGACACAATATTGAAGAGAAGTCGCACAATCGCGGACACAGATTCTTTTGGGCCAACAGTTTGGAATGTTGCGTTCAGGTATGTTTCTGGCTGGTGTATGGGTAGCTAGCTTATGACACTAGTGTTGATTTTGCATCGAAGATAGTTGACCAATTGGTGTGTGGTGACACACTTACCACTTGGTGTAGACCTAAATTTTGTAGTTTAGATACGCGAGTATCTTACCAGACATGGAGAGAGCATAAACAGGTATCCATGTATGATTATGATGTATGATCTTGTGTACAAAGTGATTTAATTTTATTGCCTTTCTGGCCTGAATATGCTAATATATATTATTAAAATAGAAAAAAAAGTAGGGAAACGATATGAAAAAATTTGCAACAAATTAGAAAGGTGAAAACTTTCGCTTATGATGATTGTACCATAATGTTTACGAAATAGTAATTTCGATATTATGCAATAAAACTGCAAATTTTTAATTAAATAAGTATGACGGTTAAATGAGAAGGAAAAATCAGCGAATGATTGCGAAGACAGGTACAAAAGACGGAAGATTCTATTTTTAGAATAATATTGTACAAGTGGATAACGAAAATATAAATAAATAGTTGACAGGAGCCTTATAAAAGGAAACCAATTTTATATCAAAAATATGTAATAAAAAAGTTTTGTACATAATTGACAATATGGTACATTAATATTTAGGATGACAACGACTAATACGATTTAGGTTTTATAGCTCGGTTCATCAGTTCTTCTACAAGCCTACTTCAAGCGTTCTATTGGTTTTTGTAAATTTGAATTTTAATTGGAGAGGATAAGTGCAACAAAAAGGATTTCCGAAATGGATAACCACACCTCTAATAAAGATAGACACTTTGTGATTATGGGATATGTTGACGCTTTCAGACTAAGGGAATGAAAATTCTCAACACATGAGACACATCTATATTAGCATTAACACCTTGGGACTGAGTAAATAAAGTATACCTATGCCGCGGATCACCAATCACCGATAGGTAACACTGTGTTGCTCTTCTTTAGATGTCCACAGGAAGTGCTCGTGAATTCATCTAACACCAACGATGCTAAAGTCGCATTGCATGGAATTTGGTTAGTGTAAAATCTGCATATCGTATGAGTATTCCCAGATCGAAGCCATGATAGACGATGGGTTTTATAGCCATTTTTTTAATCATTTGAAGCACATATAGCCTGACACAAAATAAGCTGTTTTTCACCTGACCCGGTATCAGATCCATTAGAAACAAATCCATGCCACATAACTATCTGCATACTTAGAAATCAAACAACGTAAGTCACTTAAGGCTTGAATTATAGCTGCTTCAGCAATAGAGTTAAGCTTGTCCGAGAACCACATGAACAGAAACCCTGATGCTAAACGGACATACATACATACATACATTTTCAATGGCCCGCTAATGTTCATGAGGGTCGCGGGGGTAGGGTGCTCAGGTGGACTCTCCATCCTTCTCGATCCTCCACCATTGACTCCAATTCATCAGGAGGAATACCTAGGCGGCTCCAGGAGAGATGTCGGACTTGGTCCAACCATCTATTTCTAGGCCTTCCGCGGAGTCGCCTACCTGATGGCACGGCAACCATGGCGCGTCTTGGAAGCTGGTCTGGGGGCATACGCAATACGTGACCAAACCATCGAAGCATAAACGGACAATTAAATCTAATTCAGATATGTACTATAAAGTCAAGAATGATAACTGACTTCTTTGTAAATTGGCGTAGCTGCAGTCACACGTGTAGAGATGATAATTACTGAAGGATGGATATTACTGAAATCGTCGATGAGTTATGAGGTAAAATAAATTCTTAGGCCCTATACTTAGATTTATCGCCATCGGTGCTAAGGATATGGAAGGAATACTTCGGCAGACTGTTAAATGGCGACGTTGGTCAATATTCCGCTATGAGGCAGAAGAAACGATTCAACAGCGACGATGACAGTCAAGATTCCCCTCAACTCGATCAGAACGCAGTGAGGATAATGAGATCTAGACTTAAATTTAACAAAGCTGCTGCCAACGGCCTTGTCACCCAACTTTTCAAGACGGGAGGGGATAAGTTGATGAAAAGCATGTATCAGCTTATTAAATTAAAATTTGGTCGGCATAGTTTGCCCGATCTTGAAGAAAGGAGATCCTCTGAACTGCGCCAACTGCAGAGTTAAAAGTCTTCTCAACATCCTATCTGTCGTATTATGTGAACGCCTAAAACCGATCGTCAACAACCTGATAAGTCCTTATCAGTGCGGTTTCGGGCCGGGAAGTCCACCATTCACCAATTATTCACACTGCAGCCAATTTTGGACAAAAAAAAAACCACGAATATAAAATCAATAAGCACCACTTCTTCATAGATTTCAAAGTTACCTTAGATAACGTGTATAGAGACGAGCTAGCTAGTCTCGGCAACCCTATCGTCTATGAAGAATGGCGTTGGAGAACTCTCGCTGCTCCATCAAAGTTAGTAAGAACATCACCCAACCGTTCGGTGTCAGAAAAAGTCTTAGACAAGGTGACGCACTATCTCTTGCGATCTCTTTAACACAGTACTTCAAAGAATTGATTGAAACTCACAAATCAACACCGGAGGTCCAATATTTTACAATTCTGTACAACATCGGCGCCTTGGACAGAATGCCGCAATAGTTCGATATCATTTTAAGGTAGTAAATGGCTCTGTCCACACCAGTAAGGAGCTCACAGGAAGAATTACTCCAGTCAATCGCTGTTCTATGCGCTAAGAAAGCATTTAAGTTACAAAGTTACTCTCATGAGCCAACCAAGAAGATGTTGCATAAGACACTAACCATCCCAGTCCTGGGGCCTTATTTTGTATTGCGTTTCTATAGCAAATGTATACGAAATTCGGAAATTGGCATTTTCTATTTCTATTCCAAGTAATTTAAGTGACGTTTGATAGATGTTTTGACAATCTAACTTTCGAAAATGTTTGATTTTGAGTTGGAAGGACTTACACCCAATCCGAGAACTATACAAAATACCAATTCATTTTAGAATCGGATTACATTTTCGAATGGCAATCCGAATCCGAAAGCAGTACAAAATAAGGCCCCTGCTGTATAACGCAAGAACATGGACTTTATCAAAACCGGATGAAGATGCCATTAGTTACTTTGAGAAAAAATTTCTTCGAGTAATCGACGGCGAGTTGAGGAGAAAATACAATGCTGAATTATGAGGCCTACCATATATAATGACAGCGACTTAGCCAGAAGAGTTCACTTACAGCAACTTAGATGGCTGGGTCATATAGGGCAGATGAAACCCTAAGTTTCAGCCTGGAAAATGTTAAAATCCATCCCGGATGGACGGTGCAGTAGAGTACGGCCTCGTCGCAAGTGACGCAAACAAGTGGAAGCCTCAGCCAACTTGGCGAGCGTAATTGGAGGCAACCGACTCGTAACCGGGCTGGTTGAAGCCCAGGTCCACCCTGGACTGCAGTGCCACATAAGTAAGTAAGTAAGACCTTTTACTGTCTTTGAATCTGAAGAGGCAATATGTATCGTAGTACCAAACTAACTGGGCAACTTAAAACCTTAATCATTTTGTGGTCAAATCATGTCTCAATATAAAAAGAAGTGTCAATGTATCCATCACCTTACAATAGTTTCTCAATCCAGGAGAATTGTGTCAGCTGCAAGTTCGGAAGAATAAGATACTTGTTTTTTGGGCTGAATTTTGTATAATTTTATTGTATTTTTTTTATTTAACTACTTGTATATATAGTCATTTCGCTTAAAAAATATTGGGCGTCAACAGTGCAGGTTGAAGACATGCCTATTCAAAAGCCATGGCGCAGCGGTTAGTGTGTCGGACCACTGCGCCTGAGGTTCCATGTTCGAATCCCGCAAAACGCCAAACATTTTTTCCCGCTCCCACCTCTCGCGAACGTCTGACAAACATCCGAGGGTATTGTTGTTACGAGAAAGCTTCTCAAAAACAAAATAAAAATTGCCCTTCGGATACGGCACAAAACTGTAGGTCCCTTCCATTCGTGTGAAAAATATAACGCACACAACACAAGTTGTTGCGAGAAGCTAGGACTAGGCACTTAGTTAGTTAGTTAGTTTCAGTTTATTTAGCTAGATAGCCATTTTGGATACATTAAATAGGTACATACAAATTTAAATAGTGAACCATTTTTTTAAGTTTCTATACATTCTACTTATACAATATTTCTTCTTGTGTAGTCAGATATTAGTCTTTTAAATTCATTAAGATTGTTTGGTTATTTTATGTTGGTTGGTAGGTTATTGAAAGATTCGCTGTCCTCTCGTTGTAGCAGCTCGTTGAATGTGCAATTCGTCTTTATTTCGTAGGATGTAAGGTGACTGTTGGTTCGTGGATGCTCTTTGCCTTAAGTATTGTGGACACATATTGCGTTTAATAAGCTGTTGCGCTGAATTTATATATACATATGTATATTCAAAAGCCTAGGTATATTATGAATGCTTTACTTTTGACATTTAATCTTAACATGTATCCAAAAGGCGAATTATTGTTCCAATATTTGTCAACCGTTCCGAATGGGAAACTTTTGTATGAGATCAGAACCTTAAACATCTTTCTCAGTAGCTCTGCATAGGTTAAAATATGTCAAAAATCATGTCTCAACAAAATTCATTTACTATGTTGTTAACATTCTCCTTATTCACTTCTTTTGTCAAACACAAGACTAAGCAGTTAGCTAGATATGTCGCAATTAAATAATTGACACAGATTTTAGTCTTCTGTCCCGTCATTCAATCTGCCCAAGAAGAATTTCTTCAGAATTACCAACAGAAAAAGAATAAAAATCCACAGATCATTTACCTACAATCATTACGAAAGTCCAACAACTTTAATGGCGCAGATTATTCAACGGCATTCTAGACAAGAAAAATTGTTTAAGAAAAAAAATACTTTCAAGCACCACCATTGTTTCAATTTATATACGAATCTGTATAATTATTTAAAATGTCCACAGGCGGCTGCATCCGATGGTGGTTAATGTCCTAACATAGCACCAACTGTAGAAGATGATTTTTTTTGCGCCCATTATGCTGCTGGACTATGGCGTTGCCTTGCACTACAAGAGTTCGTTTATAGGACATAATCTGTCTAATCGGAGCAAGTTCTTTAAGCAGCAAGTTGTCTGTTAGGTGCATTTCCATGCAGCGACGTGATTCAACTTTTTTCTTTTTTTGCTTCTCTCGTGCTCAGTCTTAGTTTTCTTCTGATATTAGATCAGACCTTGATTAAGGTCATTCGCTCGGTTGGACGTCTGGCTTGGCTAGATGCATGTGCGACTGTGTTGCACTGAGATATTTATGCAGACAGCACAGGCAAAGTTTGCATGTTATTCCGCTGTTGTGCAGTTTGAGAGCCAATTTATTTTCTCCCCTCGTAGGTCGTATATCTTTGAATTGGAAGAGGAGAAGCGCATCGAAAAGGTTGCACATTTCTTCCATGAATATTAAAGTAAATGAAATTTAATCAAAGACAAAGTATACCCGATTGCGGATGAAGGAATGACATTGGATAGTTTGCATGGAGATGGGATGTGTAGCGATTACATGACCGGTAATACTTTTCCTCGTAATATGAAATGAAAATTGCAAAATGTTTTCTGAGAAAATGAAAAAAAATAGTGAGGATGTGCGAATTATGCACGCCCGTAACAAAGTATAAATTAATTTAAGTAACACTCAATGCTTACTTACTTACTTAGGTGGCGCTACAGTTCGGGGTGAACCTGGGCCTCAACCAACAAGCCTCTCCATTTAGCTCAGTTTTCAGCTAATTCCCTCC
Source organism: Brachypalpus laphriformis (assembly GCA_945910035.1). Lineage (NCBI taxonomy): Eukaryota > Metazoa > Arthropoda > Insecta > Diptera > Syrphidae > Brachypalpus > Brachypalpus laphriformis. The sequence goes on from OX246753.1 coordinate 324,509,031, forward strand.
AGTTGCGCACTCCCTTGAACTTGTGCGCGCCACCTACGGCGATGATTCCCTCTACTGCGTCGTCCCTCGGGGTTAGATTCGAACAGTCTGCGGGCCGGAGCGTTGGTGTCCATTCGCTCTACACGTCCTAGCCATCTCAGACGTCCAATACGCAGTTTTTTGACTAGGTCGATGTCGCTCGTATAGTTCGTGATTGAATCTTCTCCTCCAAAACCCGTCAACGCAAACGGGACCGAAAATCTTACGAAAAATTTTTCTCTCGAAGCGACCAAGGATATCTTCATCCTGTTTTAATAAAGGACTGAGATCATCAAGGTCTTTTATAGAGTCTCCTTAGTTGTTCGAGATAGGGCTTTACGGTTGAATTGCCTTATAAGCCCCAAAAAAACAGCGATTGGCAAGAGTTATTCTTCGATTTATTTCTGCACTGATCTTGTTTGTAGAATTGATAGCAGAGCCAAGGTAGACAAAGTCCCTTACTACCTCGAAGTTATAGCTGCCCACTGTGACGTTTTGTCCAATTCGTCGGTGTTAGCTTTCCCTTCTTGTTGACAGCATATACTTGGTTTTGCCTCGTTTATCGCTAAACCCATTTTGGCCGCTTCCGCCTCAATGCAAACGCACCGATGACAGCCCGCTGAGTTCTTCCGATAATGTCTATATCGTCGGCGTATGCAAGCAGTTGTACACACTTGTAATAGATTGTGCCTCCGGTGTTGGCTTGTGAGTTCCGCACACTCAATGCTGACTGGTTGAGTATAGAGTATGCAATTAAGAAGAACTTAAACCTAATGAATTAATCAAGCATTCACAAATTGATGGCATTTTGAAACTGAAATTCAAAATATGAAGCATGTGTGGAACTAAATTTATAAAAAGGCGATTAAGAAAAAGAAAAGTAAAAAATCGTAATAAAGAAAAAAGAACATAAAGACTGGCAAAGTTTCAGATTTATGAAGTTGGTACGGTGGTTCTTGGCATAACTACATAAAAGCGAGAAAGCAGATTAATTCCATGTACATATATACTTCATTAGGTATTTGTTCTTTCTTAATAGTTAAATTGTTCAGATTGCAACAAAGCAATAGAATAGTAATATCAACTTTGTTTCGATGTTACGATTATAAGGGCTGCATTATGTATCAAACGTTTTATTTATAAGGCATATAAGCTCTAGTCTTATGAGCTCAGTCCTTGACTTATAAATTAAGATTATTTGGTCAATGTTTAGTTCTCTATAAGAGTCCAGTGAATGACTTAGAGATTGTTAATATTTTTTTTTTCCTTCATAGAACCTGTCTTTCCAGCATTACTATTAATTTCTATGAATCCAAAGAATACATTGTAAAAGCAAAAAGACTTTTCATCACTTTAAGTACGCATATAAAAGCATTTAAATTGCGCAAATATATATATATGAAGTAGATCGGATCGGAGTTTATAAATGTGCTTGTATAAAAGCGTTGAAAAAGTTCGTCGAAGTATTGATAAACTTAGTTTAAGTAGCAAGGATATGAACATAGTAGCGGTGAATACCCTTAATCCTTACATTAGACTGATTTCAATTTCGACTGTTATTGACTTCTAATGAATGTGAAGATTCAAATCAAAAAGGTGTCATCTGATAAATATGCGAGAGTTTCGCTGTCATAAGAAAATGTATACATACATTTTCAATGGCCCGATAATCCCTCATGAGGGTCGCGGGGTTAGGATGCTCAGGTGAATTCTCAATTCTTCGCGATCCTCCGCCATTGACTCCAACTCATCAGCAGGAATCCCTAGACGGCTCCAAGAGAGATGTCAGACTTGACCCAACTATCTTTTTCTAGGCCTGCCGAGGGTTCGCATACCTGATGGCATGGCAACCATGGCACGTCTCGGAAGCCGATCTGACGGCATACGCACTATGTGTCCAAACCATAGAAGCATAGATCGTTCCGTTCACAAAATTAGCTGTACCTCACGTACTCTGGTGTTGCGCAGTCGATCCCTGCGAGTTATTCTAGCAACACTCTGAAGGAACCTCATATACTCCGCATATTTTACTCTTTCGGTCATAGCATTCATTTCGTTCCATTCGTTCCTTACATTCGTGTGAAAAATATAACGCACACATCGCGAATGGCTGCGGGAAGTTGGGTTCTAGGCACTTTATGGCCTGCTTGCGTCAAGTATTTATTTATTTTATCTTTATGTTAGAATTTGAAATGTAAATCAAGTTATCATGGAATAAGCCAATCGGTTCCCTCTTTAAAGAGTCATACTTGCAGGTGTTGATTTTTTAACACAAAGCTCTCAATCTCAGTAAGGCTAGAAAGACCTAGTCGCCGATACAAGTAAAAAAACGCCGTTTCTAAATCACCTATCTTAACAAATTAACAACATCATATAAACACGTAGATGGAAACCAGAATTGAATTAAACCTTAAAGTTTAACACTTCCGCTTCAAACGTAAGCAAATATATTGAGTGAAAGGGGAATCCTAGATAATTTAACATATAAAGTAGCAAGACAGCAACTGCACAGAAAGCCGCTCAAAAATTAACATAAATAATGTTTTACTATTATCTTTAAGTTTTTCAGCAATACTCGTCAGTGACCAAGAACTCAAAATCCAGTAGAAAACCGCGCTCCATTTGCTTCCAGTTAAGATGTCAACTTATCGTATTTTGTGTGTTGGAATATTTATGCACTTTTTCTAGAGCACAGATAAGTGAAATACTTTTGTAACCTGTTTTTAATTACCAAAATTTATAGGTTTTAGAACATTATTAAGCACTAAATTAGAATAAAACAGATACTGACGTAAAAACCACACAAGAATATAATTTGATTAGACTCTACATGTATGCCACCCACCTCAAGAGCACTACACATTAATGGAAATCTGAATAAATTAGCATTCGTTTTTTCTGAAAATTGAGTGGAAAAACAAAAGAGGAGGGGCCAAAATAACCTGGAACAACACCTTCAAAAAAATATTAAGGGAAGCTGGGGAGAATTGATACTCGGCCAAGCAACTAGCCAGAGACAGAAGCCCTTGGAAGAACTTCCAGAGGAAAAGATTAAGTATAGACGCAACCTCGACATCCTAAGAGGACCTGATTAAGTTGACTTAAGTTTTCTGAAAGGTAATACAAACTATATCTTTTGAGCCGTAAAAAATCACATAAATCGTCAATAGCCCGGGAACAAACTGCACCGAATTTTACTACGGAAAATTTAGCTTCAACACGCATACTTTCACAAACTAAGGCGTATTATACTATAAAATAGCACAAGTCCAGCTAAATAGGGTCATAGCTACTCCAAGATTTTCTCGCAGCATTTTTTCCGATAAAATCTCTCAAGAAACGAGGAAATAGATTATGATTCATACTCGTGTTGTGTTTGAATCAAAAAATGTGCAACCTTAGTTCTTTGTATTATAAGATGATAGATAAGGTATAAGCTGTACGTTATTATTACATTTTCTGCAGAAGACTAGTAGGGCTTTGACATCGCCTAGCGGAACACTACCATTGTCTATGTTATATCGCTCTCTTTCAGCTACAACCCATAGCAGAGAGTACATAAGGCACAAATGTGATGTTGCAGAATTGACCGGAAAAGAAAACATCCAGGGATAGCTCAGTGGTAGAGCGTTGGTGGCTAAAACGATAGCTATCGCAGGTTCGTCTACTGCCACTGGAAAAATATTTTCTTGTTTGATCAATTCTTTACATTGATAAGGTATAAGACCATTCTTTCCAAATGCACGGTAACTCTTTGCGTACTTTTATTATGTCGTACTAAAAAGAAACGCTACAAGAAGTCACTGAATGGATGCAGCTGAATGTAACACAACGAAGACGCTATCGTTAAATACCATCGGCAATTTCACCAAATCCCAATGCATTAAAAAATGTAACGAAAAATAATTTCACAATAATTGCATACCTCTTAACCATCAAACCGTAAACCACGATACATTCATCTAGGTGTACGTCTACTACAGTCGACAGAAAAGAAATGAACAACAAATAAAAATTGAAATCCAGTAGTGTAGCTTATACGAGTAGCTCATGAAGCATGGCAATTTATTTTATCATGCGATACTGTATTCTGAAGAATTGGTTTCATTACTTTGTGGTGGCATCTCATCATTGTGCGGCAGGGTATGTATTAAGACCTCAATTACATTAGAGATTGCTGCTCGTCCATTGGGAATCCAATTTTTATTTGATTAACCAAATATATAGAAAAATTGGAATTCAATACGCTCTGTTGCGAGTGTTAACCTAATTTATAGTCTTCAATTGATTGTGCATGCGGGATACTTAAATTACAAGCACAGTACTTGGTATCTCTAAGTTCAGCAGGGTTTCATGTTCAAGTGAAAGTCAGTAGCGAAGCGATAAATCAACTTTCACGCGGAAATTCATCAGTGAAATGGTGACAAATTGTAGATAAGGGTATTTGTCACTTGTAGAGCGTAGTAGAAAAAGCAGTAAACTATGCATGAGTATTAAAATGGCTAGCTAAGCTTGCTTAGGTCCCCTTGTAAATACAATTAAGAGTAGAAGAATATTGATTTGCTCTCTTTTAGAACAAACTTCGTAATAAGCTGTGAGTGATATTTACAGAGTTTAGTAGGTAGATAGACTTTCAAGCGAGTCCTTCTATTAGTATTCATATATAACTATAAGATTTGTATGCACGATTTTTATATAGAAATTTGTTCGGTACCTTTGTAAGAAAAACATAGACAAAGGTTGAATATCAGATGAAAATAATCATTCAATTTCTCGTCATTTAACCATACCCATCGATCATCGATCAATGTGACTCTGAAGACATACGAGTCATATGCAAGTTAATAGATTGTTGTCAAGTCTGTAAAAAAAGCGTTTACATCTCCACTTACAGCTATTGGATGACATTATAAATATATTTGTCCTAAAGAATTTGAAACCTAGTTCAATATGAGCAAAGAGGATTAACATCTGGCGAGGTGGAATTTGCCGCAAGTATTGCATCTGGTAGGTTATCTTTCTCTTCGGAAGCCATAATATAGTTATCATTATAGACACGAAGTTGGATGGTAGATAAGGCATAACTTTATCCTTTTTATCAATGTAGTTTTTCTGCCCAACATTTCGAGTTCGCAAAAATTGACCATCGGTTTTCCTCAAAAGGTATTTGAGAACATAAAGCAAAATCTTGTACCTTAGCATCTATGCACTAAGAAAAGTGTAGAAATACTAGTTCTAAATTGTTACCGCAATAAATCTGTAATGAAACGCACATTATTCATTGCTTGGATAACCAACGCATGCAATATATAATTATCTGTTCCTCTTTCTATTAAAAATGAAAGACAGAGCGTCAATTGCAAATGCAGTCAACGTACAGTATAAATTTCTAGTTCGCTGTTCAACTCTTTTATTTTCGAAATGTTTATCTTAAATGTTTCTTCCATCATTTCCGGTCATTAGCTTATTTTAATGAAATGAAATTAGAGAATATGTTAACCAAATGTTAGACTTCGTTTGACCAAAACATCATAGGTATAGATATGGAGGAACATTTTAACTGTAAGATCCAGAGCAATCAACTTTTCAGAAGCTTATCAAGTTCACGACAATGCAGTAGAATATCTGATGTCGAGAGACGAAAGAAAGATACTTTCTAATTCATTTAAATAAGTCACCAAACTATGCACTGAAACTCAAATATTAGTGTATATTTCCCAACTTCAAATATCTTAAAATCGAATAAAGAATCAGTCAAGCAGGTACACACAAGAGAAGGCATTCTTTGACAAAAATATTTCCCTCCTCCGTATTTCTGAACTCTTTCGCACTTCAGTTCACGTACTCGGAGATAGATATATTTCTTAAAGAAAACTAATAAAAATAAAACTTCTTTTACCAAGAAGTCATTGACTACACGTGTGCAACACAATCTCTTTAAACACACTTAAGTATCTCTCAATTTGCATTTGCCACACTATCCAATAGTCTAGTGGTCAACAACACAAAAGGCCATCAACATATCACCTTCTTGTAACATAAACACGTACGACACACGCTGAATGGTCTTGATCTCCGAGCACAGAGTGAGAGAGAAATTTTCTAGGTTAAGCCAATTACTCAAGAACTGACATTTTTGTAAGCACATTGCATACGCATAAGCTCTACTCGTACAACCTGAATTCTTAAGTTCATCACACTTGTTACCTGTTGGCAGTCGCCTTCTACAGACTGGTCAGCGTCATGCATGTTTTTCTCAATCGTTGAATATTATTTAAATGAAAAATCAAAAAGAGAAATGTTAAAAGGCTAAAATGGTAAGAGATACCTTATTAGTTATTCTATTGAAGATTTTTCCTCAAATTTTCGTTTTCTTCTTCGTTTTTCGAATTTTCTTAACACAAATTATAATAAAAAAAAAAAGAAGACTTACCACAATAGACTAGCAGCAAAGTCGTAAAAATTGTTATTCTCGTCCAAATCCTATTGTTTGTCGACATTTTGGAAAACAAGTAGATTTGATTTTATTTATTTATTTTTTATCTCTGTAGAGATTGGTGCATACAAATGCAACGGTTTTGTTGAAATACTGATTTTTATTTATTTCTTCTTCACGCACTTTGGAAAGTAAACACTAATTTCATTGAATAAACATTGTATAGAGCACTATTTTTTTTTTGTTAAACTAATTTCTACCAATATTTACGTTGTCTACACTAGAACTATTCACAATAGGTTGAATTTCAAAAAGTTATTTTAAAATTTGATGATAATTTATCCATTTTGATTGATGATGTATGGCGGCCTGGAAATAAAAAGAAGAGTTTTAGGTATATCAGCTATTCTCTCTAAATTCAAATTAATTGAAAAGTTTGTGATTTCAAATCAAAGTTTCATAAACTTTAACCACTCCTTCATCAGCATCAAAATTGATTTCAGAAAAAAATCCACAGAATGTCTTTTTTGCCATCAGGTCACACCTGAGTGGGTACAAATCATTCCCACACATTAGCATTCTTGGAATGTGTAAATTGAGCTTTCTACTCACACCTTTCGCATTCAACTAAAAATAAAAATAAAACTTTTGATTCTTATTCGGATGAAATCAACGCTAATATCATACACCAACCATCGAATCAAATAACCAATTCTTAACACACGTTGTGTGATTTGGTGCGTATGATTCAAAAAAGTTTCACTTTTACATTTTGATCTTACGCTTTCCCCAAAAACAAAAAAAAATATAATAATGATTTCAGACGATTTTTAGTGATGTTTTTATGTATTTTTCTTTAATCATGAACTAAATATATGCTTCTGCATTCTATTTTAATTTGGAAATGAAAGCGAAAATTGATTATTTCGCTCAGGTTTCTTAATTAATATAAATGCATACAAATGTATAAAATTTATTTCAAGTTCGCTGCTCAGCTCTTTTGTTTTCGGTGGGAAACAACGCGTTTGGATGTATTTGGTTCAGAAGCTGTTGTCATGGGCTTGTGTAAATGAAATGACGCAGTGTATCTTAACTAATTAGATCCGGAAAATGGACTATTAATCAAATTAACCTGATGAAAGGTAAGAATTCGGCATATTAAGCGTGCGTAAGTAGATTCAGAAGAGAAACGTCAACTTCACCCTTCAGTTAGTTGTTACTAATTAAGACAGCTAATCAAAAATATCACAAAATAATGACATCAAGAAGAGTAAAAACTATCTCAAACAAAACCAAGTCATACATAAAGAAGCTAACCGAGGACACGTCCGGTAAAAAAAAACTAGAACCGATGGAATGCATAAGTAGATATACTTGTATGAACCGAAGCAATAAAAGCAATAAATATAGTTTCATTTTAAGTGAGATTTCTCTCCTTGCATAAAAAAAATAGCTACTTAGCCTTTGTGCTATCTGGCTAAGTTATAAATGTGAGAATAACAAAGCTAAGAGAATCCTTATAAGATTCATGAAAATCTAAGCTTAATTTGTGATGAGAGTCAGTCCCACTTATTTAAATAGCGACAATATTTCAAGGCAGATCTGTACTGCAACGAGTATGCTGACACCAAATACAACTAAAGTCGATTAACTTCAAGCAAAAGAATAATCATTTTATGCAAGCAAGAGAATTTGCACAAATTTTCCAACCACCTTTTTAAATTGTATACTCGTACCTCAATTTTTCTAAAAAAAATTGTGTTCCAGCCGGTATGGGCTTAAGCTACTTTTACTTAAGAACACGCACACTTCATAGCAAAAGTATCGAAAGAAAAAAATTTAAGCACTGAATATTTGCAGACACAGAGGAATAGAACACGGATTGAAACACGGCGATCAAACACTTGAGAACTTTGATAAATAAATGGTTTATGTTTCGCTTTATTGGCAGAAGATATTGTTACTTTTCTAAAGCATTGATTTCAACTTTTTATTTGGAATGGAAATGATAGGCAAAATATAAGGAAATACTTCAACATATTATTAGAAGAGGTAAATATGATACAAGTGATATGATGGACTGGTAATTGAATGGAGGACAAGAAAAGCTTTTAGGAATGGACTGTACAAATGTTACTTTCTATCGAACAAGGAAGTTTTCAAAAGCGTAGGATCGATGACTCAACCTACACAGTGGTTTTTCCAGAGCGAACAAATACCTCTTCAGGCCGTTGGGTGAAATATTATTTAGACGCGTGAGCTTGTATACTGTTACAGCTGTACTAATTGAAAAACAAAGCCTCTCAATGGAATATTAAAACACCGGAGGATACTATATAACTAAATAACAAGCAGATTGGTTTTATGCAATAGAATATCATTGAAAGTTTGTTACGATGAATGTCATATCGCTACGAAACAGGAATTTTATTCTTGAGTTATTCCCAAAACCATATAATGTTTTTCATAGAGCCATTCATTTTAATAATGAAAATTCCATTTCGATCATTTAGATCGCTAATTAAATATTATACAGTATCCTTCTCCTATCTCTGTAACCTTCGATTAGATTGCAAACTAACCTGGAAGGATAACATTGCCGAACGCATAAAAAAAAACAAGCGTAGCTTTCTATTTTTGTAAAAAGGCATTCAGTAATATGAGTAAGTGGGGTTTCAAACCAGCTGTGGTGTACTCGATATACATGGCGGTTGTAAGAGCCATTCTCACCTATGGTTCACTGATATGGTGGATGGTACTTGAGAAGCAATACCAGCTTTCAAACCTCACCAAAATCCAGAGGGCAGCGTGCATTGGAGTCATGGGATCAATGAGAACAACATCAACAGAGGCAATGAAAAACATGCTTAGTTTCATTCCGCTTGATGTATACTGCAGCAGTCTAGCGGCCAAATCCGCTGTAAGACTGAGAGAAGGCCGATTGTGGTTATCGAGCCTTTACCGCCATGCCTCAACTTTGTCCCGATAGGGGAGTACCAGCGAATCGATGGAAACTGATCACATGAACCCGATGCTAACAATTGAAAAGAGATTTGTTACAAGAATTCCTGATAAGATGTACTGGAAAAACCGAAGAACCATGCAATAGGAATAAACCACTCCTTTAGAATCAGCGATGACTGCAGCGTCTTTCTGGCTGAAGTTACAGCTATTATACAGGCTGCTGAAATTATACGCGAGAGTAATATTTTTGGTAAAAATATCACTGTTTATATATAGGCAGGTAGCGGTTAAGGCTCTGGACTCTGCTGTAATTAGATCGAGGCTTGTGAGGCCTGCATATCACTTTTAAATGAGATATCTAGAGCCAATGCGGTGATCCTCTGTTGGATACCAGGGCATATGGATATCGAGGAAGAGCTGGGTCGACCTTACACATATCGTATGCCCTCCCTTTTGTAGTGACCCCAATCAGTTCCTTACGGAAGAAAAAATAAGATAAAGCCACCGGTCGAGCAAACAGATGCTAAGTTCATCTGGACACGTGCGCAACAGCCAGGGCGGTATGGCCGTCCTTTAACAAGAAGAGATCGACCTCTACGGTGAAACTTAGTCATCATAGTCATAGTACGAGTCATTTCCGACATAATCACTGGTCACTGTGCGATTGGGATTCATGCGGAAAGACTAGATGTTCTGTACAACGACTATTGTAGAAGATGCAGGGACGAAGAAGAAATTGAATCTGTTCGTTACCTGCTGTGTAATTGTCCTGCCCTATTCGTCAGAAGAAAGAAGACTCTTGGTAGTTACTTCTTCTTGGAGCTGGAGGACTTAGGTAATATTGAGCTGATGGATCTCCTGAGATTCATATCACTATCTGAGTGGACCATTTCTACAGTGTTTCCCGGATTAAATTATTGGACACAATGGACCCGAATTGTTGGTCTAAATATACAGTAATTCTTTTGCCACAAGACACCCATATACCTAACCTAACCTAACCTTTGATGAAGTCAACACTTACGTTAAATTAGGTAAGTGGATTGGTGTAGGGGGTAGAAATCCTCTACACCACATTTATGATACCCAACCTCTGAGCATGTATACGGTGATAACGTTTTGTGAGTTTAGAGGTTTTATCTATTCGGCGGAACATGGTTTCCATCTGCTAAGACAGAAATTTATAGACTAAAAATAAAATAAATATTTGGCGCAACAGCTCTTTAAGTGCCAGGGCCTAGCTTCTCGCAACCACTCATGTTGTGTGCGTTATATTTTTCACACAAATGGAAGGGACCTACAGTTTAGTACCGATTCCGAACGGCGATTTGAGAAGCTTTTTCGTGACAACAATACTCTCGGATGCTTGTCAGACGCTCGCGAGAGGTGGGACCGTGAAAAAACTTTTTGGTGTTTTCTGGGATTCGAACTTGGAACCTCATGCGTAGTGATCCGACACACTAACCACTTACGCCACGGCGCCCACGTACAAGTCTTTTAGTACAAGTCAGGAAATTCGCAAGTGATATTAATATGTAAATTTTGTCTTAACAGCAGCTGCTTTTAGCTAGTGAGCCCTCTCTTGCTTGTTTATCAGCAGCATAGTTTTCACGCATATTACAATAAGTCGTTTGTAATATACATTTGTTAATATATATTTGAGAAGCAGCCTTTTACTACTCTAGATTTTACTAAGATGGCTCCGAGTAATATGATTGCTGCCTGGCTGTCAATAATTAATTGAAATTTCAGCTTGTGGTATTGAACTCATTGAAAGTCATATGATAGCCAGACGAAATAACTTCAGCATTGCTATAATAGTTCGACAGATTGTAGCACACATTTATGTACAAATGTGTGTCGAAATCTCTAAAAGACACTGATAAAATCCCTCATTTGTTTTTGAACCATACGTAAACATATGTAGGGGTTGAATTAATATTTGTTTTTGTGAGACCCTATTCTACCCTTACCGGCATTAGCCATTTGAAACCGATGTTATAATTTATTTTAGTAAATCCATAGGGAGGTTGCATTGTAGCTTTCAAATGTTGGCATGTCCTTCATCCTATTCGCGCTATTTTCGCTAGTCCTGTAGTCTTAGGAGCGAATTTGTGGAAAGTTGAAAATTTCAAATATCTATTGGGAGAAAGTAAAGGATGAACCGGACTTTTTTCGTTTAATCTTTTTGTGTTTCCGAGCAAGTCACAAAATAAGAGTATCAAGCGACTTTGGTTATTTCTTTTGTTTCAGAAACCCAAAATTTGCAAAGATTTAAAACTAGCGCGCATCACCACCTCGCTCTTTTTTGTTCTCGGTGATATCTTTAGCTCTTCTCTATATTCGTACTTTTTATTCGGTTATTGGCTTTTTAATGTTTTGGAGAAAAGTCTTCTAAATATTCGATAATCAAATTTAAAATTTCTTGGTATAAACATCTAAAATAGACTTATTTCAAAGATCCCCAAAGAAGTCTTTCATGAGGAAATACACATACAATACAATAAAAAATAGATAAGCTTTCATAACATAATATAATATTTTCAACAGATAAGCTTAGTGCATATTAATTCAATTCCTTGACGTTGAACTTTCCATGGCTTCAGCCTATTAGTACATGACGACAATTATCGAAAACTTATACGTATTGAAGTTATCTTTTTGTCATAGTTTGCGTATATACTTATGTAAGCTGTTTAAATTCTTTTTTACAGGCTGGCTTATAAAATGATTTTAAAACCCTTAAAGCTAACTTGCCAAAACCGAAAAAGATGAACTCACAATTCTAGTAAAGTCTCAATAGAAATTTGGTTAAAAACCTATATTCATGATTAGTCCTGCCAATTACACCTTATTATAAAAGACACTCCTTTTTTTCGGATCCAGATCCTTCTTGATTTTTTTGGCCCGCAATCAAGGAAAAAAAAGTATAGAAACAACGCAACTCCAAAGGTACGTATTGCTTACATTAAACGCATCCAATCATTATAAACGACTTTTGTCACGTGAAATTTTCCTATCTGGTCGGAAATAAGACTCTCCATGAAAAACATGTCCGAAAAAACATAGTTTGATGATTATGAACATTCTTCGGATGTACTTGATCAGTAAAATTTGCCAAATGGAATTCCGAAAAATTGTCTACTATTGAACGTTGGGTGAAGTTTTCCCACATATGGACGTTCAACACGTGCCTTTTATGAAATCATAGAGCTTCTCTGGCTCCTCAGCTCCGGTTCCGGTTGAACGTGTGCTTTCGCAAACGAAGAAAGTTTGAAAAAAAGAAGAGCTCTACTCTTTAACTAGTTTTTAACTTAAACTCTGATGTTACACACAATTTTCCACTGAAATACATGTACTTTTTTATCCTTTGCATTGAAAGCAGATATACTTTTTTATACTTGTTTTTAATCCTTTTTTTTCTGAAAAAGAGTTGGTAGGACTAGTCATGATGCATCTGCACTATATTTGTTTTGAAGATAAGGTGATTTGCAAATATTGACAGTGTTATTGAGCTACCTATCGTATGTGTTTATATGAATATAACATCGTCAAATGATTTCAATAACTAGGTAACTTGATTTTTTGCATTTTTGAGTTTACAACGTTTTTAGTTACCTATGACGTATGAAAATGTACATAATTTAAAAACAACCGTAGTCATATTCCTTCCATGTCAACATTTATTGGCGAGTAAAAAAAACTAGACAAACAAAATAACCTTTGCCGTTCAGCACAAGAAGAAACTTAATGTAAAACTCTTTTTGACGATATCTCAAAACAAGAAAAATCAAGTTACCTAGTTCTTGAAATCAGGTGACGATATATAAATAGTCCTAGCTTCTCGCAACCACTCGTGTTGTGTGCGTTATATTTTTCGCACGAATGGAAGGGACCTACAGTTTTGCGCCATATCCGAAGGACATTTTTGTTTTTGAGAAGCTTTCTCATGACTCGTATGTGTATATATGTAGCTTTCATTAAAAGCTGTTGAAATTTCAATGAAATATTCACGCCCTAGATGTCACACCCTTCCCGATTTCAAGTCATCATTTGAACTAGAAATAATATATCACTAAATCATTGCTTAACGGAAATCCGAAAAATATTTCTGCAATTCACCTTAATAATCTCAAAAACAACCAACCATATACTATATATTTACGTAACATAATGAAATGACGATGAAGATTGCCATAATAGCCATTTACTCAGCCAAAATCTACCCACGCCTTAATGTTGAGCAACCGCCCAATTTTTCTCGCCACCACCATAACGATTCCAATGAAATTCATATGCAATCCATTTTCATAAAAAAAAAAGAGTCTGCACATTTAAAATTACAAACTGGAACGAATAGCTTCTCTTCTGTCTTTCTTCATCATTTTTGCATCTTTGCATCTCTCACTCTCTGTGTAGTCTATTAAGAAAAAAGAAACTTTCTATTTCGTTGAACTTTACCATCAGGTTAATCGACTGAATAACCGATTACAAGACAACACGAACAGTTAAAGATACAAAAAAGCATCAAAAAATAACCTAATTGTTACTATGATCCCTATCGACTCGATGGTCACGAAAAGGAATTCAGATACATACAGTAAAAACAGATTTTTTTCTTTCTTTTTAAATCAGATATACAAAATGAAATAAACAAATCGTTGCGTATACCTTCGAAATGCTTTCACTTTCACGAAATATTTTTCAAGTATCTCCGCAGTATAAGGGAATTCCATCATTCGATGAACTTCATCATTAATCAACCGAATCAAAGGCAATTAATTGATTTTCGTTGAAAAAGTATCTCTGAGAGGTGTGTGTAAAATCTTATTTGTTTTCTTACCTTTAGATAAATAAAATAACAGCTATTCCTAATATGAGTGTGTGTGTGATTTATTGAAACAAGTTTCGTTTCGAGTTGTCCAACTTTCCGAGACGAGCGAAAGAAATGGTACAAGAAACGGTTTATAAGTAGAGTGAGTACTATTTACTCCATCAAATCGCCACGTCCGGGTGGTGGAATTTAACTTTTAACGCGCGTATCCACAGTGTCCATGTTCATATGTCCCAGTATCCAGTTGCACTTGGTACCAGTTTGTCTTCTTCAATTACCCTGATATCTATCTATACAAGCGATGGGAGTAGGGGGCTTCTAAACATTCCTTATTAGCACTCTATATGTAATCCACTGTCGTATGTGTCATAGGAAAATGGTTTCCATTTGCGAAAATCGCGCAATCCAAAAGGGTAAAGATAGAAAAGATATCCGGAATGCGCGCACAGCTTCACATATGAAGTGGATCTTTTCTTTTGATTTTAACTTTTTTTCACATAACTTTCTTGGTTCACTCAGTGATGACGAGGTTCACTTTACAATCTTTTTTTTTTTATTATTATTCTCCACTACCTTCGTGTAGATTTGCACCTCTCGCGCGAGTAATGAAAAGTAAGACGAACACAGAAAAGATATGAAAAAATGTGGTCTTGTAGCGTAATTCACATTCACTGGGTAAGTAGGCAAATTGTTTTCACCAAAAAGATTATAAAAAATCTACGTTCCTCACAGATACGATTGAGTAAAGAATTTTAATTAATCAAAAAGAAAAACATTTTCACATTTCACACAGCCTATGCATGGAAACTTTCATCCTTCACTGTGTATCTTTTGCTTGTAGGGGCCATCTAAGATATTTTTCTCTAACTATTTTTTTAACAGATATGGAAAGTTAACAATTGATTTATTTTCCCCAAACTTGAAGCGCTCTCTTATTTTAATTTGGATCCCGACAAGGCTTCACACATTCAATGCATCAACTCCACACGATGGTTCGGAAAAAACTGACGCTTGGCAATTGGTTTTCTTTAACCAGACCCTCAAGATACAAGATATGCTAGTAGCATACACCTATACATATGCTTCTTGGCCGGTTTTATATTGTGGTCTTGTGAATGAGAGTACAAAGTGGAAGAGAGCATGAGTTGGTTTGGTTACTTCTTGCTTTTTTTTTTTTTTTTTGTGGTATCTTTCTTCTGAGACCAAGTTGGTTTGGTATAGAGTGCTGTCCGTCTGCCAAATTTAAAGTGGTATTTCACTTTTTTTTATATATTTTTGCGCCATTTGTGTATTGTTATCATCGTATTTGAAGTTTCATTGGTTTCGCATAGAAAATTCTTTATTAAAGCACCCAACTGTTGGCATTTTTTACGTGTATGGTAAAATATGAGTAACGTATGTATGGTAACGTATGAGGTAAAATGTTAAATTAAGGGAGTTTTTTTCTTATAGTTGAATGCTGAGAAAGAAAAAATTGATAAGTGAGGAATATGTATGCATAGTCTTTTGAAGTGAACTGAACTAAATAGAGATACCTACATATCTACGAGTATGTTGGTATGGCACTTGATGTTGGTGATAAGTAGATTCTTGATTAGCCTTGAAAATGAAAAATTAGTTTGAAATAACTTTTGAGGGTGCGGTTGACTTGTTAAAAATAAATGGTTCTTGATGATTTATAAACAGATTTGAATTTAATTTTAAACTTAGCAGAATAGCCGTCAAATTTCACAGATGAAATACCATTTAGAGGTGTT
The DNA here is from genome assembly GCA_945910035.1 of Brachypalpus laphriformis. Classification (NCBI taxonomy): domain Eukaryota; kingdom Metazoa; phylum Arthropoda; class Insecta; order Diptera; family Syrphidae; genus Brachypalpus; species Brachypalpus laphriformis. Next base: position 324,525,040 of record OX246753.1, read on the forward strand.
GAAGTCTGATTTTGGTTTCTAATGAGCATAACAAGCGACAAAGGTAAAAAAATAAGTTCTGGGTTCCATTATACAAGTAGAGCTATAGAAGCAATATTTTCCACAGTACTGTGAAAATAAATTTTAAAATTAAAATGATATGTTCAATTAAAATTAACATAAGAAGATAACTATAAAAATATTACTCACTCAGTTCAGTACAAATAAAACGTGTTTTAATTTTGCAATCTTCAGATATTTAAAAATACCCTAACTTGCTAGTATTACAGTATTACATTATTAAGAATTCACACAGTTTCTAATCACAACAAAAATAGCCTTCATTCCATATCTGCTTGTCTATTTTGCAAATTACATTACTTCTTTAAATCTTACACGACCAACTTAATACAGCCTTTGCTTTTGAAGTTCAAGTGATCGAATTCTATTAGCACTAACATTTACGGAAACCATTTACTGAGCATATCCTACAAAGCATGGCACGCGATACCAATTTCTTAACACTCACGATGGTACTCTTGGCACTCTCCTGCTAATCAGAAAACCATTACAAAATTTGGTCACATTACGATAGATGGAAGACACTCCACTAGTATATTTGATATCTGAACATTCTGGGGAACCAACATATATTCCAACCACTACCTAGTTATAGCCAAGGTACGTTTAATCGGAATAGAGTGAAACCAACGACCAAGCGGATCAGTAGAAATGCGGTGAAGTGGGAGGGTTGTGATCCCTTGTTTTTGGATCATAACCTCGCTGATAAGAGGAAGAAGAAGAAGAAGAGTGAAACCAACATAATATTGAAGACGTTTGAAGTCGAACGGTTATAATTACAACAGACTGCACTAGTCAATAATCTCTAAGCTTGGGTATGCCTATAGTACAAATAATAAAGGGTGTCCCAAATTGTAAGCTGGATTTCATTTTGAAATAAAACCAAAACTTTTTGCAGTTCAGTCAAATAATGTTTATTGAATGGTAAAATATAGTAGATATTATGTAGTTAAATATGGAAAATTGCGTAGTTCAAATAACCACCAGTACTACTGTTGCAGGATTTGACCTTTCTGCAAAATTCTCAATAACGTCTGATCAGGCCAGGATGGATACACCATACTACCTTCTGAGGATAGTCACGGACTACTTCAGCAATAGGAAACTAAGATACCATATTGACGATGGCGTTAAGCACTACAGTGTTTCCGCGGGAGTCCCGCAAGAGTCGGTTCTGGGACCTCTCCTATGGAACATTATGTACGACGGAGTTCTGCGACTAACACTGCCCGAGGAAGTCAAAGTAATTGGCTTCGCTGACGATATAGCAGTGGTTACAGTAGCCAAGCACGTACACGAGTCGGAGTCTGCCACGGATGAGGCAGTTATAAGAATAAGGGAATAGCTGGAGTCTACCGGTCTGGCAATAGCTGCCCACAAGACCGAAGCTGTCCTAATAACTAGCCGCAAAAATGTGGAATATGCCAGCTTCCGGGTCGGAAACCAGACAATCAGGTCCAAAGAATCCTTGAAGTACCTTAGAGTTATGCTCGACAACAGGCTGCGCTTCAAAGCCCACATCGAGTATTCTACTAAGAAAGCATCGCTGATGCAGGCAGCACTCTCCCGAATGCTCCCGAACATCGGCGGGCCTGGATACGCCCGCAGGATCCTGCTGTCCAGAGTGGTCAACTGGGTACTTCTATACGCTGCCCCGATATGGGCAGGTGCACTGGCGACAAATGAGTGCAGGAAGAAGCCATCATCAGCTCACAGGCTCTGCGCAATCAGAGTGATCAGCGGCTTCCGAACTATCTCCGACGATGCAGCCTGCGTTTTAGCTGGGATGTTCCCAATCGACATCCTCGCTAATGAGATGCAGAGGGTATATCTTAGACGTCCCTAGAACCGGCAAGAGGCAAAAGGATTAAGGAGGAGGAAAGGGCAGCATCAGCAACGCTGTGGCAAACCAGGTGGGACTGCTCTACAAAAAGCAGGTGGACCCACAAGCTCATTCCCACTATAAAATCATGGACAGAGAGAGCGAGGGGAAACTGTAACTACCACCTCACACAGTTCCTGTCCGGACACTGTGGCTACCGGAAATACCTCCATATATTGGACACGATAGTTCGCCCCTGTGTCCAGAATGTCCAAACGAAGAGGAGAACGCGGAGCATGCAGTGTTTTACTGCAGACGCTTTGCAGAAGATAGAGCAAACCTGCCAAGTCCAGAAAATCTTGTAAGTCACATGACACGATCAGAGGAGATGTGGATGGAGATCTGCTCACTCATAGTATGTGTGCAGAGCGCGCTGCGAAGAGCAGAAGCCCTAAGAAGAGCCCATGAGGCTGCCTCGGAGACTAGAGCATAATTGTTAACCAGCCCCGCGAAGAAATACCTAACGGCAGTGCCGCGGGGAGAGTGGTTGAAATGTGTATGGTGTGTGTTTAGTACGTAGGCGTATTCCTGGAATCGATTACCTTAGGTTTGCGAATCGTGCATGCTAGTAGCACTTGGGCTATTAGTATCTATGAAGAATACACATCTTTGGCGCAACCTAAAAAAAAAAAAAGATAGTCTGATCAATTTGGACGATGAGGTGCCAGATTTATTTTTTAAGCTCAGAAATTGTATTTAGCTCTATAGCGGAACTGACTTTGAATTAAAGATATCCGCACAAAAAGAGGGGAGGGGGTTAAATCGCAAGATCTGTGTGGCCAATTTACCGCCGACCGCCTTCAAATTAAACACTGTGGAAACTTATTTGCCTGTAAAGTTATTATTTCATATTTCTGCGGCTGTATGACTTGTGGCACCGTCAACCACATTTGATCGAGACCCATAACTTTCAACTATTGCGAAAGTTCCTATAGCATGTTTCGTTACCTGACACCATTGCAACCGCATTGCTGGTCTCATTTTGGAAAACAAAATGGGCCTGTAACCTAGCCGAACCAAAAACCGTACCAAACAGCAACTTTTTGAGCAAGAATCTGTCTCTCACAAATATCACAAGGCTTTTTCAAACTCCAGATCCGAAAATTATGCTTATTTACGAATCCGTCAGGATGGAAAAGGGTCTCGTCAATAAAAATAGTTTTTTCGCCAAAGTGATGGTCCACTACTCTAAAATCTAGTTGACAAAATGTCGACGTTACAAATCCTCAGCACACTTTCACTCTTTTCTCTCTCACTCACAAATCTTTTAGCATTATTCGTTGGACAGAGGTCCTTGAAATGTCCAATTGTTGAGAACGATACCGAATTGACGTTCTCTGGTTTTCGGTTTCGACGATTGCCTCAATCATGGAACATTTTCGGCTCACCTTGAACTACGTTAATAAACATGAGGAGTTGCAATAAATCACTGAACAAGTTTTCTCAAATTTCTTGATTAAACACTAAAGTGAGGACTTATTTGGTACACCACGCCGACTGAAAATTTAACCGAGCTTGGGAATTGTTTTAGTAAAATGTTCACTATTTTTATAATAACTTTTAACAATAATGATGCGTTGTTCTTTCTCATTGACTAATTACAATTATCATATAAAACGTCTGCCAAAGAAACAGAACTTCCAACCGTAAAACAAAAAAATGTAGAATATTAAAATCCGCCGTTCAATTTGATACACCGTTTAATATAGGCTTAGTTCTGAAGAGGTGAATGAAATGATTTTTAATATATTTGGACGTCCTTTCAGGCAGACTGCTAGGGCACACCACCATATTCACATAGCAACAGCTCAAACATAATTTAATTAAATTTGTTTTTGGGAAGAGCTAGCCTACTTTTGAACCTACCTACTAGAGACATATCTCCAAAGCTTTCAGTCTACAGCAATGTATCTATTTAAAGTATTTACATGCATTTTGGGGCGGTATCCGTATCCGCCGAAAAAGATTGAAAAAAAAAAACAGATTACACTCTCATTTTAAAAAACTCTAATTTATATAACACCTAAGCAAAGAGGCTTGCGCAGCCATGGTTTAATTAGAAAATGTAGACCCCATTGTCTAGGTTATGATTCCCGCACCTACAACACAGACATTCTCCTTTCCATAATATCAGCTCTACTATTTATATTAAAAACAATCATTATTCATGTCATGTTTCTGTCCAAATACATTTATGGATAATAATAATTTTATTGAGTAATACCGGTGTGCCCACACATGACTCGAAGTGCATTCACTCTCTAGAGCTGCCTTTTTCGAGTGGACCCACTTAAAGTATTGTCTACGCAGACCCAAAAGTACTCGATATTCATGGAATTATACTCACGTACAGTGACACCACAACAATGTTATTCCTTCAACCGACGACACGACTCAGACGCCAATGACATTTGCGTAACTTTATTGTTTTATAATTTCTTCGTTTGTTATTTTGTTTATTTTCATAAATAACTTTCACTGCTACAAGAATGTGAATGGGTATGTAATGTACAGCGATAGAAAGATACTATACCAACGTGTACTACAGCATTAGATAATCACCTTAAAAGGGGAAAACAGAAACAATTTAAAGACTCATTGGACATGATTGTGGGCAAGTTTTTCAATAGTACTTAGAAGTGTTAATTGTAATTACTTCGATTACAAATGGTTGTTTATTAAATTTTCTTCATTTATCGAGGAAATTTTCTCGTGTCAATTAGCTGTGGTAGTATTAAAGTACTTTCTTTTCTCAAATTGTTCAGTTTTTATTTCTGGCTTGAGATAAGTGCATTTTTTAATTATTGCTTTTATTTTTTAACATAAAGTCATAAATTAAAATTTAACACACTTATAATATGCAACTTTAGTCATGTCGACGGTACGTCGCATAAATTCTACATTTGCTTATTGTAGTTCCGATTTTAAGAAATCCGTTTACTGCATTTATGTATTTTCAGAACTTTTTACCTTAACTGCAGCATGTAGCCTGAATTTTAAGTTTTAATTTGGTGACTAAATTTCAATCTGTATTTTTTATCATAACTTTTTCTATCATTGCAGAATATAAACTATTAGGAAAACGCTCCGCAAAAATTTGAGTGGAGAATTCAGAAGATCGCCACAGCTTTCTACCCATGCAGTCAATAAATATTCAGTAAAACTTTGTATCAGGTTGTGCAAAGCAAACAGCCAACAAATCATGAACTTTCATCTCGAAAATGCAAAGGATGGGGTATATTGGTGCTATACTATCGATTCTAGTACAATAACGACCACGCTAATGACTTGTATTGATATGCATCTCAACCGGCTTCCATTAGACTACTTAATTCCAGAAATCACGTAAGAACCAACCAATCATAAAGTCGGAAATTGAGTAGGTACGTGGGGTTTATTGAGGTACTAAGTAAATACGTTAGGTAATGTAAATAACTGCTCCCTACACAATGCTTTAACTAAACCTCAATAGAGTTAACGTCAACAATAACGAATCCAATAAAGACCATGTTTTACCCAAATGAATCAGGCTGCATGGTCTAGAAAAAAAAATCCTAGCAATGACGAAAGCCACCCATGGGTCTGTGATAAAAGCAACGCTACGCTCATGGAAAGTCAGGCAGCGGAAATGGTATGGAAACGGAAACTTATAAAGAGCTAAGGAAGGTAAGGAAGAGTACATGGCTCTTGAAATAAAGTAGTTCTACCTTTTGGCAATCCAGGAGCTGAAAGAAAGGGGTGATAAACTATCAAAAAAATACTCGCACTGAACCTAGAAGCAATTAAAATGTCCGTTTTGCAAACTTTAGCATGAAACATAATAAAAGAATCTCATAGAAGCAAACAGCAGATTTTGATGAGTACATTTCCTGTATTGCAGCAAGAAAATTATGGACGCTTTTCAACGAATCCAAGAACGGGAGAATTCTGCAGAAAGGTAGAAGACTTGCATCTCTACTTGTAGGAATAGATACAATGCATACGCTACGATACCACATGAAAGGCTGGGTGAATATTACTTCTGTAGAATATTGAAGAACTAGCAAATAATAGATGACTCGAAACCCGAAGGAAATGGAATTATTTTGTTGATCACTCAATCCTAATGTTTGACTATATATTTTCCTCAGCTCACCAATCGCAGAAGATCTCATTAGTAAGCATTTTTTAGGTTGCTACTTACATTTTGTTTTACCTCGCTTTAGGGGGTTTCACTTGTATCGAATGCAATCAACCTATGAAGTGTGAGATATCAGACCGCCCATGATCTCATTTAATACAAAACGGACTAGAAAATCTTATTATTTACTTTAAAACTTGAGTGTTCATTTGAAATAACCGGTTCTTCCACTTTAAATATTCCCAGGTCAATATATTCTTTTTAGATCGCCATTTTTGCACACAATTTATGTACCTACTTAATATATAATTTTCAATTAATCGCAACTCTCCGATTAAGGTTATCCATATTACAGTGCGACGACACCAATACCGCAGGTAGTCTTTTCTTAAAATAAAATTCGCCACAGGTACCTAACTTATTTGCGTGCCATTGTCGTCCAATTGAAATTGACTATACAACGAATTTTTTTTTATTTAATTTTTGTTCCTTTTCATGTTCATCGCCACCAATAATCGGATATATCACAAGAGCATATAAATTGGATCAACGATATATGTAACATATGTACGATATAAAAGAACAGAACAATAAGCACCTGAAAGATTGATTGCCAATCGAGAGTATTTCATGCGTGTTGTTTGCCATTTCCATGGAATTGAACAAAAGCAGATCACTAGGCCTATCTGGAGGAAAAGAAGAATCAACCTAATTGCCTTGTCGAACGATCGCATAAACAGCCAGTGCCAACAGCAAAAGCAAACAACCACCGACTTAAAATGGGTTAAAAAAAAACTTACTTCTGCCAGTATTTGCTGCATAGCAAATATAAAAGAAATCGGAATAAGAGTTGGATTTTGGTTTTTGGTGCAACATGCAACATGAAGCATGGAATATTATTTTATTTTATTTTTATCAGAGTATAAGAAAACTTCTTATGGACTAATTATTATTATATATGGATATTATATTATAGGATAGAGACCGATCAGTGCGATTTTAGGCCAAGTCCACTATCGATCAAATCTTCACACTTCGGCAGATCCTGGAGAAAACCCAAGAAGTCTTAATCGATACATCTCTTTATCGATTTCAAAGCCGCCATATCTAGTTTTGACATCCCTGCCAAACTTGTCCGTCTGTGCAGGATGACGATGGAGAACGCTCGCTGCTCCATCAAGGTCGGTAATGACCTCACCGAGACCTTTGATGTCAAAAAATGTTTTAGACACAGTGACGCGCATCATGTGACTTCTTTAATATTGTACTTGAACGGATTGTGCGGAACTCACAAGCCAACACCAGAGGCATAATCTATAAAAAAAACTGCTTGCATACGCCGACGATGTTGACATTATTGGAAGAATTCAACGGACATAATCGATAAATGAAGACAAAACCAAGTACATGCTGTCCACAAGGAGGGACAATCAACACTGACGATTTGGACAGAACGTAACAGTTGGCAGCTTCAACTTCGAGGTAATAGGGAACTTTGTCTACCTTGGCTCTGCTATAAATTCTGAAAATGACATCAGCGCAGAAATCAAGCGAAAAATAACTCCTGCCAATCGCCTTTTTTTGGACTAGTGAGGCAATTGAACAGTAAAGCCCTATCTCGAACAACTAAGGAGACTCTATATAAAACTCTGACTATCCAAGTCCTGCTTTACGGCGCTGAAACATAGACTTTATTGAAAGTCCTTGAAAATATCGTTGAAAAATTCTTCGCAAGAAATTCGGTCCCGTTTGCATAGACTCGTTTTGGAGGAGAAGATTAAATGTCGAACTATACGACCTGTCTGTACAACACAACCTAGTCAAAAGCTGTGTATTGGACGTTTGTTTATCGTAAACAATGTAGAAAGTGTTAAAAGTTACAATAATGAAATAAAATGGAAAACAATAAAATGAACCTTATAATGGAGATGACACTACAAAGCCCAGTTTGCTGAACTTAGTTTACGTTAGCTAGCCTTTGATTGCGATTTTAACTTAAACAAAAACTGTTCGTTGGGTGTTTTTAATCATCGGGTAAAAACTGATGATTGTAGAGAATTGTGGGTGTTGGATTTCAAAGTTAAATACTATAAAATTTGTTGTCCTTAAGATTACTTTTAGAGCAAAAAATGTGCAAAAATAGTAAAATGAATTTAAACCGAAAATTGTTAGACATATTTTAGTCTCGATTTCTCATGCAACTATTTGAATAGTTCTCTCACAAGCCTCATTTGACATTTTAATTAATAAGAAATTAATGAAAACATACTTTAACCGGAGATTGGTGTCTTAACCCTGAAAAGTTGTTTGGTAAGTATACTAAGTCAAAGGTCATGTGCCTAACAAGAAGATCTTTGGTTAAAAAAAGCTAACACACTTTTTAGTTGTTAATTGTTGGTTATCGCTGTTTCTAATCAAATGTAAATATCAAAGCTTTCCTATTTCTTATCATTACCATCAATGTTTCTAAATACGATTTTCTTCATGGATTTTCTAAATGGATGTTGTTTAATGAACTCAACAATTTTTTTATTTAATTGCTATGAAAAAATTGAGATTAGGTTAATCAAAACAATAGTGATATTAAAGGAACTACCATATAAAAAAACTGGGCTTTTATTTTGATTAAAACAAAACTATAGGTACATATTTATTATATATTCAAAAGAGAAGGACTGTAATAGCGAACAATCTGGCTCTAGATCTGCTTAATGCAAGACTTAAAATTTCTAGTTCAGCTTAAATGAAAAAGGGGGCTGTAAAATAGTGTATGAACATGCTTTTCTCTCAATTTTTGTTAATTTCAACTATATATGACAAGCATATGTACTCGTATATATGAGAAAAAGAATGAGCACAGGGTTTCCAAAATCTGGCTGCTCGGGTACGTCAGAATACATAGAACGCAGAAAATGTTTGTGCCAGTCAGTCAGTGTCAAGCTTTTTCCTCGCAATTTGCGAAGACACAATTCAACAATTCAAGTATAAAACCATCCGGAAAATAAATTATTCTGTTGTCAAAATTATTCGGAATATATAAATCCACCAAAGTTTTATCGAAACTTAAAAGAATTACACCAACCTGAATTGTTGCTATCTTTGTGTGTATTAGATTTGCTTTTAGATAAAGATCTGCTTTCTAGATTTATTTCTCAGAGTTTACTGAGTCAGCTGATTAAATATCACATAGATTTATGAGACGGTTGCCCAATCAGGAACGCAAAAAATCCAAATATCAGGAAACCTGAGTGTGCCCAATAATGAAATAACAAAAGCAAAAATATAGTATATGACTTCCGGCCTACAATGGAAAAGCATCTTTTGTCTCTGTGTTACAATATCCGTTTAGCAAATTGCCAGAATATATAAGATAGGATTCATTCTAATCAAACATTTAAGAACCCTTTACTTCCTTAAATTCTTACCAAATGAAAACCTTGTCAGATGAGGAAGCTGTCGGAGTATACATACCTGTCAACACTACACTGTATGGCAACCCTCACACTTTTCATATGTTTTGCTGTCAAAGCTGGGATTCCTTTTTTTGTTCCTTCTCTCCTTTTTTATATGTTTATATCCGCCATAGCAGCAAGCCGTTTATAAAGAGGGCTCTGGCATTTAAATAAAATCCAAGTTATTTTAAACCATCCATTTTATTATTCAATAGAAGCTCAATTGAAAACGGACCATCACCCGACCTTTGCTTATATACAGTGGAAACGAAACGTAAATTGCACAATTACAATCTGTAGTGAACAAGAAAATAATAAGGAAAGTCTAAAAAAAATCATGCATATTTACCAACAAGGAAATGGAGATATGGTGATCTATAGCAAGAATGAGGCCGATACGTTTGAGCAGAAGATCGTAGATAAAGGTGTTAAAGAGGATAGTCTACAAGTTAACAAAATTGCAATACAAAATACAAGTAGTAGCGAAATACTGGTTTATTGTAATTTTCTATAAATAAATATTTGCTTTTCAAAGAATACTTACTTTCGTTAAGTATTGATCAGTAAATCGAGTATATAAAAGAAATTGTTTTGCTATAATATTTATTATAACAATTTTAAATGATTCAAAACTAAATTTTAGCTATTATTTCAGAAACTCATTTTGTGACTTAAAGACTTTTGTGTTTAACTCTCTAATGACATATTCAGGTAAATGAAACATATATTTTAAACTTAGTTTTATTTAATGTGAAACCAAAATACACACAATTTCTTCTCAACTGTTCAGAGCCCAGCTTTCTTTATTCTTAACGTGTTGCCTACTACACTCGTATTTTGAATTTAGACCGACTTTTCTACGTACATACTGTCACCAAGAAAATGTATTTCGTACCTATAGGAAATTAATCTTAAAAAATGTAGCTTTGCACGAACGGAATTCAGTACATTTAATTTTGACATCATACATGCATATTAAAAACATACCACTAAACACCTGAACGCCGCTTTCCAACTGACAGTTCTCCTTCAGATACTCATCTGACAAGTGTATACGTCTCACACTTGTGCTATTTTCTTTTTTCTTCTTTTGTATACTTTTGTTCTGCGAGAAGAAAAAAAAATATAAAAATGGCTGATGGAAACTTACCCACGGTCGTGTTCCCCTAAAATCGCAAACGTCCCAAAAAAAATATTCCGAAATCATTTAGAGAAGTGCTCGTCACTCTCCAAAATTCCGCGCTTTGCTAAATATTTTCCAAAAATCCCCCCAACTCGGGCGTGAAACCAGCCTGCGTATACAACCTGCTTCGTATTCAACAATTAGAAGAGAGGAAAAACCCCCGCACGAGAAAGCAACCAAAATGGACGGAACCGACAGGGAGCCCTCCTTTGGGCATATGGGACCCATCTCGCCGCCAGAAATCAAGCCAGACATCTCCCTGTTGAATGGGAACAGCGCCGAGGGCTTCTCTCCAGGCCCGGGCAGCCCGGGTCAGTTCGTATCGATTAGCAGCTTACAGGCAGTGACCGCCATGAATGAATCTCCAACGAACCAGAACCGCCTGCACTCGCAACAGCAACAACAGCTTTCACACCAACAGCAGCCGCAGTATCCACCCAACCACCCGCTGAGTGGCTCCAAGCACCTATGCTCTATCTGCGGCGACCGAGCCAGCGGTAAGCACTACGGCGTCTACAGCTGCGAGGGCTGCAAGGGCTTCTTCAAACGGACTGTCCGCAAGGACCTCACGTACGCGTGCCGCGAGGACAAGAACTGCATCATTGATAAGAGACAACGAAACCGCTGCCAGTACTGTCGATACCAGAAGTGTTTAACGTGCGGTATGAAGCGCGAAGCAGTGCAGGAGGAGCGTCAGCGCGGAGCCAAGATCGCCAACGCCCGCAACGAAGACCTCAATCCAACAAGCTCTGTGCGGGACCTCACCATCGAGCGGATCATCGAATCTGAACAGAAGGCCGAAGCCCGGTGTGGCGATCATGCGATCCCCTTTCTCCGCGTGGGACACACTTCGATGGTCCAGCCGGACTACAAGGGCGCCGTCTCCCATCTCTGCCAAATGGTGAACAAACAGCTGTTCCAGATGGTCGAGTATGCTCGTCGCATGCCACACTTCTCGCAGCTGCATCGCGAGGATCAGATTTTGCTGCTGAAGGCCGGTTGGAATGAGTTGCTCATTGCCAGTGTGGCCTGGCGCAGCATTGAGTACTTGGACATCGAATGCACAAACGCCGATGGGACCATTGACCGACGCACGCCGATAAGACCACCACAGCAACTCTGTCTGGCACCGAACTTCACCTATCACCGCAACAGCGCTTTGCAGGCGGGTGTGGCCACCATCTTCGATAGAATCCTCTCCGAGCTGAGTGTAAAGATGAAGCGTCTGAATATTGACCGTTCCGAGTTATCGTGTCTGCGGGCGATTATACTGTTCAATCCAGACATACGCGGGCTGAAGAGCCGCAACGATGTCGAGATGTGCAGGGAGAAGGTGTACGCATGTCTGGATGAACATTGCCGCAACGAACACCCTGGCGATGATAGTCGATTTGCACAGCTGCTGTTGAGGCTGCCCGCTTTGCGGTCCATCAGTCTCAAGTGTCTCGATCATTTGTTCTTTTTCCGTATCATCGGCGAGAAGCCTCTGGAGAACTTTATAGCTGAGATTCTGTCCACTCCGCTTTCTTAGGTCTACTGTTTTGACGAACTGCCACCCTTATTACCGACGACGTCTATCAAAAGTGGCAGGCGAGATGACTCTGTTTTTCGCACACATTCCAATTGAATGGGAAACTAATGTTTTTTTATCTAGACTTTCTTGCTGGCTAATGGGTCTGTTATCAATTGCGAGTCGAATGTAATTTATAGTTCACGAATAGGTGTCATTCGCCCAAGTCAATCGAATTAAAAATGTCAGTGACTGACGGCGAATGAAAAGCAAAACCAATTTCACGTAGCTCGGGTCTTTAATTTGTGAATTGCAAATCCGTTAATCGGGTGTCGAGTGGTTCTGTGGACGCCATGGTGCAGTGATTAGTGTGTCGGACTACTGCGCGAGAACTCAATGTTCGAATTCCAGAAAACACGAAAAGTTTTTCTCAAGGTCCCACAAACATCCGGGAGTATTGTCATGAAAAAGCTTCTCAAAAACAAAATAAGAATTGCCCTTCGGATACGGCACAAAACAGTAGGTCCCTTCCATTCGTGCGTAAAATATAACGGACACAACACGAGTGGTTGCGAGAAGCTAACCCTTCATGGGCTGTTGCGCCAAATATGTATGAGTGGTTCGCAAAGTAAACAATAAATCGCTCACAGCGTTTAAAGCAACTCATTGCTTTGAACTGTTAATTGTTTTCAAATACAACAATTCGCCCCACTGCATTCGATTCGCGAATGATAATAGGATCCTAAGCCATATATTGCGGAATGCGTGCCATAAAAAGAGTCGACTCGCATACAGCTTTCGACTGTTGTTATCCGTAATAAAGGTGTTACAATATAGAGAGCGCGTTGTTCTCAGTTTTCTATATATTTAGCATCGCAAGTATTTTTTGTTCTTTTCTGTTTTATTTTTCAAAGTAAATTGTTTTTGAAATAGTACGTATACATATATATATAATATATAAATTATCGATATTTATTTTGAAGCAATTTCAAAACGTTGTTATATCCGTTTATAAACGCAATTTAGTATCAAATGCTTTTTATTGTATAATTCCTTCTCTTGTAGGTAAGGTACATACTTCTCTTTGAGAAGGAGAAATTATTAATTATAGTATATAATGTTATATGGTCGGTTAGACTTTCACTCAAGTTTTATTAGAAATAAAAGTTAACAAAAAAAACTAGTAATACTCGTTTTATTGGAAACGACATTGAAACAATAAATGTGTTTCACGCTTATTGCGTAGGTGAACGTTCATACATATATTTATTGTGAGTAATCGCCATTGCTGACATTAATAACTGATTGTAGCGGATTTATTTCTTGCAATCGATGGATAACGTTTTATGGGAGACTGGCGTTTACATTAACCTCGCTGGAGTAACTGTACCGCAATGAGCGGTTTAGTGCTTCGTGGTGTTTTTATCAGCGGCATCCTATACTTTTATGAGGTAGTCAATGAGTATATATATATATATTTCTGTATATTTTGTTACCTCAGTTCCTAGCGAAATTAAAAACAAATCCAAATAGTCATTCGACAGTCCTTTTAGGGTACTGCCAGCCTTTGTCGAAAGTTTGCCACAAAATATGTCTTAAAGCCGCTACAATTCTGTTGAGAAAGGGTATCAAGCTCGAAAAGTTAGAAGACTGTAAACACTATTGACTGGCACACACACAAACGCTGCAGCGCAAAATAAGGGCAACAAGAGAAGAGTATCGAGACACAAAAGGGGAAGTAGCATTTTCATCAGATGCTAAACGGATATAAAGTAGGGAGAGTGATAGGGAAAGAAGAGAAACCACGATCAGCCAATGAAGAAGTAGTACCTCCACCCGTTCAAAAGGAATTGACGCAACAGTTAGAACGCTGAAAGACAACAAAACCGGAGGAGATGCATTGGTTGGGTGTATGCACCAAGTCATCGCCCATGTATGGGTGGACAAAAGCATGCCCGATGACGAGTAACAGCTCTGTATGCCCAATCTTAAAAATAGGCGACACCAGTTCTTGCAAAAGTGACTGAGTTATATCGCTGCTAAATAGCGTATATAAAATCCTATCCAACGTATTGTGTGAACGTCTTAAGCCTTCTGCAACAAAATAATCGGCCGTACCAGTGGGTTCAAATTTTTACACTAAAGTAAATCCTGAAAATACCAAAGAATTTTATGGTATGTCCAAACTTTTTACTTCTTTATTCATTTTAAGGCCGCATATAATAGCATTCACCGTCTTGAGCGCAACAATGCGATGGGGATCCCGTCAAAACTTATCCAGCTGTGTCGTGTAACGCTGGAAAATACGCGATGCCTTGTGTAATTTAGAAACAGCGCATATAAACTGTTTCGATTTCGGCAAAGAGTCATACTGTCACGTGATTTCTTCGATCTAGTCCTGGGATAGATAGAATTTTCCTGGAAAAATTGAATGAAGTGGTGGCGAACAAAGCACATTCCAGAAAAACAATGTCGAAAATTAATGCAAAAAGTACCCGATTAGTTCGGATTCCATTTTATTCCTCATGTGTACCACGAATCCATTTTCATACATTTTTCAATGTGAAAGAGTTTGTATATTAGGATTCTACACAATAAAAAAATTGCTTAGCAAAGTTTAACGGTCAGGAAGTCGTAGCTATGAATAAAACGACAATCGTCGGAAAGCCGAAAACGCTAACGGTAATCGGGGTGATTGAAAGAAAAACACAGAGATTAAAAAAAAACAGACAAAACCAGACATTATAAAACTAAACATTCGGAAAGTCTGAGAACTACTGATTATTTTTGCATAATCTTAGGTAAGGTATAAGAAAAATAAACACATTAATTTCCTGTTGGTTGAGGCCCAGACTCACCCCAAACTGTAGCGTCTTCTAAGTAAGTCGTTTATTTCCTTGCCTACCTATAGGGGCAAATTTATAGCTATGGTATGCACATGTGCATTTTGACGCAGTCCTTCTGTTAGCTAAATATGATACATATGCGGCGGTTAACGTCATGCTGGTGTAAGTCATTTCGCGAAAATATTGGTGTAAGTCCAAAAATGAATACTACACTACACATGCCAAAATGTTGCATGAAAATGTGAAATAAATTAAAATGTTAGGTCCGTTTGCGTACTTTTTGCACTAAAATTCGTAAATTGTTGAATTTCAAAGAGTGGGGGTAAAATTCTCGCAGAAAGGTAAATTACGAAAAACTAAACGAACTCGTTGAACCACAAAAATTGGCCACTTTTTAAACGTCAAACCTCAAACTCAATTATACGCAAAAGAAATAAAAAGAAGGAGCAAGCCAACAAAATAGGTCTGTTCGCGTACACTCCCAAACCAGCGAATTTTTTTACGAAAAGTTACGAATTTTTACGAACACCTGTTCGAGTACTAAGAATTTTCGTACGCGAACAGACCTGTTACTACTTCAACAGCAGATGGTAGCACAAACTTGATAGATAAAGGAAAAGCTGATAGGTATGTATTGTTGAAAGTTACAGTGGTGCAAATCTTAAGTTCTTGAGCTAAATATGACTTGCACCACTAACTTTAACCGTCTCACATAAAGTTATTGTGGACCACGCAGACAAAGTTGCGGGTATCTGCTAGTCTACAATAAAACAAAGTGAAATGTTACAAATTTCTAAACAAATTTGTTTTACCCTCACATATTTAAATGCCCATGATAGTGGCCGATACTGTACCCTTACCTTTTGTCGACTAAGTGTTATTCTTTAAAGAATCATTGTTTGCTAGTAAAAAAGAGCCTTACTACCAGGGTTGATATTATAAAATATCTTTCGCTAAAATCCCGTTGTGCCCATGTAAACAGACTCATTCGAATTATTAAGTCTATTATACTGTCTAATATATTTTATGGTTTAGTAATTTATGGTGAATGCTCGAAGTCATCACTCTAACTTACATATAAAGCCGCAATATCACGCTGCAATAGGAATAACTCTAAGAGCTCTCTACAGCATGCTAATCGAATCCGGCCTTCCATCAGTTGAAGATAGATTTCAATACCTCTCTTCACTAGTCATACCCAAACTATGCTGCTCGCCCAAAGCACCCTTAACAACGTTTGCCAGATAAGTCCTAAGCCGAACAAGAAGCTACATCTGTCCATCAGCAATTTATAACGGTCTATCGTTAGCAAAGCAAACAGACATTCCACTCTTGCTTCAAACAGCAAAAGATCCAACCTACCCACCATGATCGCTGACATCAAGTTCCATCATCACTGACCTCAGTAAATTCCCTAAAACTTCAACAAGCAATGAATCCTATAAAGTATTATTTACAGAAATATCCGTTCACCATAGGCAAAATAATTGGAAACTCATATGTACGCTGTCGTAGACGAAAGCGGAAAAGTTCTAAATAAATGCGTTTTCCCACTATTCTCATCAGTCCTATCAGCTGAATCCTCTGCAGTCCTCTGTGCCACCAAAATAAAAACAAATAATAAAATACTCATTGGTACCGACAGCTTCTCAACTATAAACGCTGTGATTAACACCAACAACCGGACTCCAATTATCCAAGGAATCCGAGACAAACTAGTGGAACACAACAACCGAATAAAACTGATCTGGATACCAAGTCATACCGACATAAAACGGAACAAATTGGCTGATAGTGCGTCAAAATCTGCAACACAAGAACCATTGATCACTTTTTACATACCCAACAAGAAAGATCTTACAAAAAAAATTTAATCACACTGGGATAATGTAAGGCAAGATTTTTTGGATGCAATTCCTTCGACTACGTTTGGGCAACGCACAGCCACCACAATGTCACATGTGCAACGTTGAAACGCTTACCATACCTCATCTACTCTCTTACTAAGTAGACATACTAATCAGGGTTATCGTAAATAAATTTTCCCTCGGAATTTTTCCGCCGAACAAAAATTAGGTTCCTTCAAAAAAGAGGAAATAATTCCGCGGAAAAGAAATAGGTATAATAAATGGCAATTCAGCAGACTTTTCAACGCAATCGCGATATTTAATTTTTCCCCGATGATTTTTTTCCCTATTTTTAAAGATACTTAATTTTTGTTCGGGGGAAAAATTCCGAGGGAAAATTTATTCGCGATAACCCTTTTAGAAATTCTTAAAGATCCTTCTGACCAAAATTTTAATTTAATTTTCAAGCTATTAATTATTATTTAAAGAACATAGTGTCCGGCATGAGATTCAGGTCGGATGTACCCTGATATCTCAGAGCCGTTCACTTTCTCACTTTCTATCCACATCTACTGCAATAATCAGTCCATGTTGGGTTCCGTGAATGGGTTTTGTGATATGTAGTAGGTAATAAGTTGGGGCCATAGTGTGAGCCCCTCACATTTTATTAGTTTTCAAGATATGACTGGAAGTTAAGTTCAATGTATTTTAGGACTATGGTTTCTTACTTGATATCCGAAGCACTGAACTCTTGAGATTATTTTACCGAAACTTCAGTACTGGACCTATTTTCCTGAAAAGCAGGCTTGTAGCAAAATATCTACAAACATTTTGAATATTCTGCTAATCTACAGTTTAGTCGTGGCAGGTACATTGTCCACCTGATGTGTCCGAAGGCTATAGTCTATATTTATTACGTGATGTTCTTTTCCATTAAAAGTGTAATCAAAGAAAAATAACACAAAATCATGGAGAAGTTACAATACATATTTATTCGAACATAAACTTTCACTCTAAAAGCAAACACAATCTACACAAAGCTTTAAAGTAATCGCTGACGGCAATTCGGAGCCCCACACTGGCAATACAATACTTTTCCGGGCACGACACCGACTTCATAGTTATAGTTCCACGTCAGCTCAGTGCCAGCTCTTATGTGTGTGAAAGCAAAGAACGCTACCCAAGGGAACCTCAAGTCATGAGTATCAACGAATACATTTTGCACAAAAAGATTTGGCGAACAGGAATGCTAAAAAGGTAATCAATCAATAACTTGTTACATCAATTCAAGAGACGCCTTACATTAAAGTATCTCCCCAAATTGCCAGTGATCTTGGCATCCATGATGTAGCAAGCCTCATCTTTACCAAACAGTTTTCGGATTGTCCTAAAATGTAAATGAAATGGTTAAGTAATGCAGTAGTGATAGTCGCAAGGCGGATTACGGTTTCTCTGAAGTGGAATTACCCGGTTGACCCATTGTCCTGTTCGGTTCGAAGCTGATCACCTGTCTTTCCTGTGAGTCGTGTTCAGCATCGTTGCTGCTCTTTGTTGACCGTCTTGTTCTTAAACGAGTGCTAAATGCTTTGTTATGATGCGATTCACTAGGGGCGACGAACTCGTCATCATCGTCTTCCTTTTCGGGATTGTAGAGTTCCTAGAAGGAAACTAATTTTATCAGAAACACACAATAATATGACTATCCACCAACTTCATCCTCGTCTGGTTCTACAACATCAGACTCATAGCCCTCTTTAATTTGTTCGGCCACTTCAATGTAATCCAATTCGGCAAAGTACTCGTCTCCTGCATCCAAACCACCCTACAGATAGAAATTAACAATTCAATTGAAGTTGCGCCAAGATATCTTCCCATATCTCACCTCATTCGCCTTCTGTTCGGTAAGCAGATGACCAGCATAGACACAGATAAAACTGCCACGTGGGACGTCATTTATACAACGCAAGCCCCAGCCACGATTCGAGGTTTTGAAGACTTGTAACTTGGATTGAAGTGGTTGCTGGACAACTCGATTCACGCAATTCGCTTTGCATTTGCATCTGAATAGGGAGATAGGATGTCAGAACAACGTAACAACAAATGACGACTTACCTTGAATTGCATTCATAGATTCCTGTAGGGACATGCTCATACAATCGCTTGTACTGATAGCCAACCATCTCGTTGGGGACGTTCGGCATGCCATACTTAGCTCCAGCGTAGGTCAATTCCCAGCAGGAACACTTTGTTTTGTCCTATAAAGTGATAAAGTGATATTGTTGTTCGGAAATCATTTAGAAAAGTTATCTCGTACTTACGGAACAATCATCCTCACAATCGCAGCCGACCAAGAATTCTCTGTCCAAATTTAGAGGAACACCCTCAGTGGGAATCCGTCGACTGGAGTATACGCAATTTGGTGGCATTGTGTGATCGTAGTAGTTCACGCACGGAATTGGCATTTTCTCCTTTCCATTGGAGATATCCTGGAAAAATGATAAAATAAATACGTTGCACATCTAGATCAACACGAACCATGCCTCAGTAATGCCGATTCAAGATCAGCAAAGATTGCTAGATATCTGGGAACTTGAATCTCTCAGCAATACAAGATATTCATCCTGATTGTCGTTGGCGTTTGTCGCTTTTCGACAATTGTCGTTTTGTTCATAGCTACGACCTGCTGACCGTTAAATATTACTAAGTATTTTGTTTGTCGTGTAGAATACTATTACAACACGTTCACAATGAAAAAGTTATGAAAATGGATTCGTACTACATCTGAAGATTAAAACGACAATCGTCGAAAAGCGACAAACGCCAACGACAATCAGGGTGATTGTCAAAATAGTGAAGGACAAGAGATCGAGAGGAATCTCGGAATCTGACAAATCTATGACCACTACAATAGTTCATTGTTTGCGACTAGACTAAGGAATCTCAGAAATTATAATCCTCACTCACCTTTTTCTGGACGATACAACTTTCGATGACATACTCGGCTAAGCAATTTGTTTCTGGGCTAAAATCAAAATTATCCACATTCAGTTCGTTCTCGGTGACCCGAAGGTATCTATGAAGTTCTTCCATGCTACGCATACGTTTACCGCACGGCCCACGATAGACGATAAACTTCTTTGATTTTTGCCGGAATACTTGCCGTTCCCAGCCAGAGAGCAGTGGCTTTGCCAGTGGACTGTAATACAGCAAGTTGTGTGTTATGGTGAACGGACATGATGGACCGCAAATATGTGTCACGTAATCTCGTGGTGGAAGGTTCTTTCGTGCTGTATAGTAAACCACCTGAAACATATTGTAAAGTATCAACACATTTAAACAATTTGAAGGAAATGTGCACTTACCTTTCCCTTAGGTTTGTTATCATCATCGACAAAGATAGTTGAATTGTTCAAATGACGAACGATTGCTACTGGCTGTGAGCTTTGTGGTGTATCAACTCGACTTACACTTTTCTTAGCCACTGAACGAGGTTCGCTAGATTTTGACTGCTGTTGACATTCTTGTGGCTGTTGTGTTGATGTTGTGGAATCATCACCATTGAAATAACGAATAAATGGTTCTGTACGCTGTAAAGAATTGAAAAGGAGTTTCATTGAGATTCATTGCAAACCCTACAAGTTCATGGGTCTAAAACTCACTGGAACAGTTGTCGACTTAATCTAATACCTTATATAGCATGCATGTTGCTCATTACATACTCAGAATCTCTGGGCGCTTTCTCCAGTATTTTTCAAGCAGAGGTTCACGCAATAGAAATATGCGCACAATTCAACACCGACAGGAAATATCGCAGGCGAGACTTCGCAATACTGTCGGATAGCTAGGCGGCAATTAAGGCATTAAACTCACATGAGATTGAATCCAAACTATAATAGTATGGGAGTGCTTCATTGGCCCAGGTCAATAAAGTAATCCTTTACAAGGTACCAATACATGTACGAGTAGAGAAAATGAGGCAGCCGATGCACTAGCAAGAAACAGCTCGAAAACCCCGTTCTTCGGACCAGAATCATTCTACGGGTTACGGCTGCACAAAATGTGAGGTGCATTAAAAACCGAAGAAGAACGCAAATGGGGCAAGCATTGGGATGATATTCCCCAACTGAGACAGGCCAAATAACTTCTGGGAAACTACAACCAGAAAAGAAACAAGATATGCCTAAGCGTTAGCAAAAATCAGCTTCGCATTCTGACAGGTGTGCTAACACTGTATACTCAAGGAGCACTGGGTATAGAAGAAAATGGACACCGTAGATTCTGCGGGGACTTCTTATGAAATGTGAAGCACTAATTCACAAAAGAAGACATCACCTGGAAGCCTGTACCTTCGCTAGATTTTCTAGATTCAGACATACCCTGGTGCTGAGCGTTATAAAACATTCAAATAAATTTTAGAAACTCACCCTTCGGGATGTACCCCATTGGTTCTTTTGCACTAAGTTGTTGGATTCCTTATATACGGGCCCCAAACGTGTAGATCCTCTATAAATCCATTCGGAGCGACTTTGTCCTTCGTAGAGCATCTGCACCAAACTACAATCGACGTCAATTACACGCGCATAGATCCATTTACCATTGTAATCGACCAACATGCTTTGACCCTTTTGTGTCTGTACCATCGGCCGATTTACCGCATATTGAGTGAGATAATTATGAATAAATTCTCGAGACTGATGATGAACATCCTCCCAAACTTGTTCCGAAGCCTGACAAACAAGACGAACGTCCTTGTGATAGACGTACTGAAAGTAACCATCATCATAGAACACAAGATACCTGAAACAATTTTTGATTCAATGTAAATATTATTTCAAATAGGTCCTTTCTCGCAGCAAACAAACCTAAAGTTATTGGTTTGCTTTAGAGGCTCTGCAATGATACCTGGGTAGAAGGCGCTTGGAATTTGCATTTTCTCCTTACCCCTCGACAGAGATGATGCATCAAAGTATGCAATTACTCGTGTTCCTATAGAAAAGAAAAATTAAAATTCATTTCGGATAAACTACGTAAAGCCATACCAATTGGCAGTCTAACTTTCGGTGAATTAAAGTAGGCCATATGCTTGGCTGCAACAGTCTTAAGCATGGGATACTTTGATTTTACAAATTTAATCTTGTAGTACTTCGAATTCTTTGAGTGCGGAAGATAACCGTCAATGGCTTCGACAACTTTACATGGTACCCAACTGGCAATGGCCTTGTTCTTCACAGCGTAGTATGTTTCGTTCAAATGAATATTTGCTCGTATGACTTCGCCAATGGGTGGTATCTGAAAGATGATTAGAAGTTTTTTTTTTTTTGTAAATTTATGCCTATAGCTAAAGTGAATATTAAAATTCTACTCACTGTAGATTCTGTTTCTGGATTATACGAACGTCCACTGTTCAAATCCAAGGGAGTCAACTGACGAATTTTAATTTTTGGACACTGGTACAGTGAGTTGTGCATGTTGTCGGTTTTCTTTTGGAGTAGACGCAGTTGTTCGCTTACAAATTCTGTATCCTCTTCCAGACTGTTTAGACGTTGTTGCAATATCTGCTTTGTCCATGACAATTGATTTTGAATCTCTACATTGTGCATGACTTTACGAATTGCACCTTCCAGCTCAGCCTCGAGAAGTTGGATGCTTTCCTTAGGAAGTACATTTTCATCTAAAGTGGAAAAAAGTTACTATAAGTTAATGCAATTGCGATTGGTCGGGAAACTGGTCAAAACTTGATTTGGATCAGTAGCGCAACAACCAAGTTCGTGAACTGATGGTTTTATCTCCATCTTAGTTCTAGACTGGGTATCGTGGGTTAGGATTCTACGTTAACGAAAATTAATGCACGCATGTTACAAAACAGACACTACCCCTCATACAAGAATTGATTACACGTTGACGACTTTTGGCTAAAATACCCTTATTGGTTTCGCCTTGACCGTGGAAGTGAAAGATCTGATAAACCGAAGTTGATGAATATATGCAGGAGAGTAGCCAATCCCCCCGGGAGTTGATACTGGACTAGAACATGACGCTTCACGGTAATATCTACAATGTCACGCTATAACAAAGCGTTCATATAAAGATGAAAAGCACTGGCGCAAACAACGCCAAAAACCTTGTCTTAGATATGACGGAACTTACTGAAGATATCTGGAGGCGGATAGATGAACCTACATAACTTAAAGTTTACAATGCAAGTACCTCAGCAGTAGGAAAGGGAGATCTATAGTCCTAATCTCTATATCTGCATATATTTTAGAAGACATATTTTGTGTTTGCCCGTAAAAAAAAGTAGGTGGCTAACGAAATCCAAAATTTATTATATATAGATCAATTTGTTTTGAAAAGAAAAAGGACGAAAGAATTTTAGAATCCAAAATATTTTTTGACTGTTGAACGCATTTATATATTCTTTTATATAGGCACTTTAAAAAACTTTTTGTTTACTTTACACGCTTCTAACTTAATAATAACCGAACCGATTTGAATATAATTAAATTGTCTGATTAGTGCAATAATCGCTTAAGAGATTGAGATATCAATCATTAATCGGTGCTTCCTAGAACAGGAGAACTGAACCAAAATATAAGCTCTTGCGTAAACGAAAAATCATAAACGATCGCGTCATTGCTATCAACAGGGCACCAGTGGCTGAGGTTCACGTGTCTATGTTCGTTTAACGTTTGGAAGAATTGGAAGAAATTGCAGGTAATTATCCTTAATCAATTGAACCATAAGGGTTTTTAGTTTTGCATGCGGACGAATGTGGTTGAGTCAAATCAAAAGACTAATTCGTTTATCTTTCAGGAAACTGAGAGGGCTCTTACAAAGTCTATGTATGCACATTAAATTGCATATTAAAACACCCAGCGAAGTGGGTACAATAAAAAGGAGAGAAGTTTTGAGCTTTTGCATCCTCTTGTGACGACAGCTCACAGTTTTCGCTAGAAGGGGGAGTGTGGTTCGTAAGCTACCAGAGTAAGGAAATTTAATACAGTGTGAAAACTCGAGAGGTATTTATGTTCTCCTTGCATTTGCGAACTAACTCCAAAGGAAGAACGGCGAACAAAAAATCGAAATACTTTTAAAAATCATGATGTGCGGCTACCCTTCTTCTAGGTGACAGCCGAATTTTCGCCACTATTGCGAACAAATGGCACTAACAACATATAAGAGAAATTTCTTTCAACGCAAAAAGACAGGCGATACAAATCTTCATTCGAATTTCACCATTCTGTTTGTGTGACGAAGAACAACCTCTGCGTTCAAGTTTTACTGGTTCAATTTACTTAAATTGTTTTCGGCTTCTATACCGTAAATTAGTTTCATAAAACTTAATAAATCCTTGAATTCGGTTGTTACCTTGGGGAGTTTTGATTATTTCAAAAGTGGATACCGACATCCATAAATGTAATGCAACTATGGCCATCTATAGGAAGTTGTATCATTCAACGGTTAACGCATCTACATGTTTTCTGTACCCGAGAGAAAATAATAATAAAGCAAATACTCTAAGAAAATAGGAATAACCTAACTCACCCTTGAATTTTTCTGCAGCGCTATCACTCTCCTCCTCGTCACTGCTATCGATTATTTCTACATATTCCTGGCCCTTAAACGTCGTACCAAGCAAAAGAGGTTGTTTCTGCTTCAGCGTTCTACACATTTCCTATAGACAAACATACGCTTATCTGATTAATGTCTCCGTTCTAATATCTCTTCCACTCACCTCATACGCATCTAGTGCTCGATCATAACACTCTTCACACACAAATTGCACCTTATTCCGTTTCTTTGATATTCTGTAGTAATTCAATGAAAACAAAGTGGCTCGATAGAAGTTCTTGCTGCCGTGCTTGCACTCATAGCTCACACAATCCTTATCGTGGAATATCTCCAGTGATCCATCACTACTGGAGTCAGTCGATGGTGCTGATGTAGCTGTCTGTTCTGTCTCGGTATCCATATCATTATCCTCGTTATCATTTTCTTCTTGGTGAGCTGAATCTATCATCAGCAAAGGTTCATCGTCATCGTCATGAAGACGCTGTACAGAATAATTTTCGGGAGGTTTCATCGTGGTGTCATCTTTGGTGGTTTGTTCCTCTTTTGGTTTGTTATCTGCAGCAAGTGCATCTTCATTATCGCTTGTCTCAATGATTTCCAACATTTCAACGTCATCATCTTTGTCTGCACCTACTTCAGATTTATCGATCTGCTTTGCTTCGACTTTTTTATATTCTGGAACTGAGTCTGGTTTCTCTGATGGCTTTTTCACCGGCATTACCTTTACTTCCACAGCAGGGACCTGCTTTACATCGTCTTTTTCTTTTCCAGGCTGTAGCGTGTCCTTAAAACATAACCAAATTCAAATAAGTGCTTAGTGCATCTGAGATGAAGCTATTAAGGAGTTGCGTTCATTGTACTATTCAGCGATAGGATCAAATCTGGAGTCATCAAGCCTGACCATACTCACAAGGATCAAGAATTAATTAAACGCGAAGATCAGCTTATCGCAAAAGCAAGCAAATGAAGTAGACGAAAGACAGCACCAAAAATGTTCGCAGAGATTGGCAAATATCGGTCACAGTAAAAAAAAACGTTTAAGAGAAAAAGTTGTATTGACTAATAGCCTTGAGACACCCCTTAAAACAGTAATTAGAGGCTAAAATTCGCACTAACCTATTGGAATTTAACTGAAGAAGTACTTCGAACTGACAAATCCACGCTTAAGCTGTTCGTTGTAGTTCTGTACAAAAATTGCTGCCTTAAAGTTTTGTGACTACTCGTAATTGTAACATATAAACGTGAAAAATACGGGAATACACAACGCATCTATCATTTTGGTTTTTATGCTAATATCTTACCTTTTTTTCGATAAATTCAAACACGATCTCATTTGAATTTTGAGGTTAAACTCTCGTGAATGTGGATTGTGTCCTACATTTGTGGAATGTGAATAAAAGCTGACAGTTCGCAAGGAACATTCGCTTAAACTGCCCGAACACAATGGTGAAGCTGTAGTACGAAGCGCTGTCGACAAAATCGCTCACTGAAATAGCTGAGTACGAACATAATGGTGAAGCGCTGCACGGGTGTTTGTTGTTGGTAATCCAATTGCTTTGGACATTTTTTTCCACACCACGGCAATTTTTTTTTATATTTATATAGCGAGGATTACTCAAATCCTATAGAATTGGTCCTTTTTACTAGCTCGATTAATTTTTCTGTTGACTGATCTACCACATCTGTTTTTGTTTTTGTTTTCTATTCAAATGTCAAAAAGTGGCGCTGCATGAAGCTGAAGTTGACTCCACTTCTACTTCGTACTACAGCTTCAGCTTCACCATTGTTTTCGGTCACTATTCAAGGAAAAATTACCGAATTGAATTATAATTAAACGAAAGATAAATTAAGCTCTGCTTTCTTTTTGGATTGGTACAATTTCCAATGCGTTCTAAAAACAGTTTGTTCGCAGGTCAGACCTGTGAATGAGCCTTAACTGTGTGGTGGCAACAATTGAGCAGGGCAGAGGATTCGATATGATCTAGGGATATTTCCCTGCAAGCGTAATAGAAAATTTTAATTCCATCGGTGGACTCATGACGAAAAAGCTGAACAAAAAGATACTAGAAGATAATCAGGGTTATGGTGAATAAATTTTCCGTCGGAATTTTTCCCACGAACAAAAATTAGGTACCTTCAAAAAAGAGGAAATAATTCCGCGGAAAAGAAATAGGTATCATGAACAATAATTCAGGAGAATTTTCAACGCAATCGCGATTTTTAATTTTTTCCTGATGATTTTTTTCCCTATTTTTGAAGATACCTAATTTTTGTTCGGAGGAAAAATTCCGAGGGAAAATTTATTCACGATAACCCTGAATGCTGTGTCATATGGCTTAAGAAGAATTGGAAATCGATTCATCATCCAACAAAACAAGAATCCTAAACACAGCTGAAAATTATGCAGAAAAACACTGTCTGATTACTACAATCTGTGAACTTAAGATGCATAGAATTGTTGCGGGAAGAGCCGAATAAGAGTCATGATGAATGTCTCTCAATAAAGAAGCTATTGTGAATTACTTTGTTAGATTCGCTGAATTGCTGCACCTTACTTCAATACCTTTCATCTGACGAAGACGAATATTTAAACATTACGTCACAAGACAGTAGTAATGCAGCAGAAGATATACAGGAAAACGTGTAACACAAAAGACCGATGGATGTACAGGTTTAATCTCCAACGTCGATAGATATATGCATTGTTTGCGCGTAACTACTTAGGCTTGATCACGATAAATGGAGTTCACACTGTTGAACATATCTGACATGGTCTGACAAACTCAAATCTGATCGTGAAACGCAAGAAACGACGGTCTGTTAGACATGTCGGATGGTTTTCGAAATTGTTTGATATTTTGGTGGTTGGACAGACATATCTGATAGTGTGAATGAGTGTCTGCCCGACCTGGGGAAAATTTCATTTCCGAAAGATATTCACGTTGTGTGGTTGTTCGCAAAAAATTAAGCTCAAATAAAAAATGTCTGTTTGCGAGAATATGCAATTGTGGAAAGATTTTTTTGAAATATATAGAAGTGTACCGGAGAAGTGTATAAAAATGCAAATTTAAGAAACAGAGCCTACGAACAATTATTAGTAAAATTTTATCTATCACGAGTTCTGCAACGAATACGTCCACCATCATTGAAATTCACTTGAAAAGTGAAGTCTGACGACATGTTTGCCAACGATATCGGTCTGTCCGACATCCATCAGACCAAGCCTATCAGATATGTTTGAAAGTGTTAACCCCCTCTATAGAACACCTTAAGGCCCATTCACAGCTCATTTTTAGCACATTTGTAAACACACAATTGACAATTTTACCATTCCAAAAGAACAGAGCTTAATTTTATAAATCGTTAAATATAAAAAAAAAAAATAATCATAATCAGTTTTTGCGAAGAAACTAGCAATTCACTGATTTTTCCACGAATAAGTGGAAATGTTTCTTGTGAACTGTTAACTTTTTAGCGACCTACGAATGCCCGAATTGCGAACAAAGCATTTTTAGCACATTTATAAGCATACCACTTGAATTTCTACTATTCCAAAAGAACAGTGCTTAATTTATCTATCCATTAATATAAAAAAGGTTGAATTGTAATTTGTTTCTGCGAAGAAATTGACAATTCGCCAATTTTTCCGCGAACAAGCGAATACTTTTTGCAAACCGTCAAGTTTTATTCACATTCCATCGATCGTTCTTGAATTTATCAAAAAGAAGGTAAGATATTGACCATATAAAATAAAAATGAAAGCTACGTTATTGATTTATGTATTTTTACGTTTAGGCAATTAGTTATGAATGACAACTAAAATTTGCTATCATGTGACTTCTTTAATATTGTACTTGAACGGATTATGCGGAGCTCATAAGCCAACACCTTTGGTGTTGGTGTTGCACAATCTATCAAAATTCCGTACAACTGCTTGCATACGCCGACGATATTGACATATTTGAAATAACTCAGCAAGCTGACACTGGTGCGTTTGCAAGCATTGAAGCAGAAGCGGCCAAAATGGGTTTAGCGATAAACGAGGACAAAACCAGGTATATGCTGTCAACAAAAAGGGATAATCAACAGCGACGAATTGTGCAGAACGTCATAGTGGGCAGCCACAACTTCGAGGCAGTAAGGGACTTTGTCTACATTGGCTCTGTTATTCATTTTGACAATGATACCAGCGCAGAAATCAAGCGAAGAATAACTTGCCAATCGCTGCTTTTTTGGACTAATAAGGCAATTCAACAGTAAAGCCATATCTCGAACAACTAAGAAGACTCTATATAAGACCTTGGTTATCCCATTCCTGCTTTACGGTGGTGAAACATGGACTTTGTTAAAAGCGGGTGAAGATATCCTTGGTCGCTTCGAGAGAAAAATTATTCGTAAGATATCCGGCCCCGTTTGCATTGGCGGATTTTAGAGAAGATTCAATGACGAACTGTTTCCTTTCAGATCAAGGAAACCATTGTACAAAAAATAGAGCGCGACCGGCTCAGCTGGTATTGCCACGTTCAAAGAAGAGATCATTTGAACCCTTTTAAAAAGGCAATATCAATGCACGTTCCACAAACATCGCGATGTAGGAAAGGCAGGCCTATAAACGCCAGGATCACACAAATGCGACGACATCGTCATTTCATTGGCCTCAGTAACCGGGTGATCCAAAATCGGCGGGCCTGTCGATATTTTCTAAGGACAAATAGGCGAACCCCACAGGCGGATTAGTAGAAATGCGGTAAAGTGGAAGGGTTGTGATCCCTTATTTTCGGATCATAACCTCGCTGATAGAAGGAAGAAGAAGATTCAATGACGAACTGTACAGCGACATCAACCTAGTCAAAAAACTGCGTATTGGAATTTTGAGATGGCTAGGACATGTAGAGCGAATGGACACCAACGTTCCTGCCCGCAGAGTCTTCGAATCTAACCCGGAGGGACGACGCAGTAGAGGACCTCCTTGCCGTAGGTGGCGCGCACAAGTTCAAGGGGACCTCGACCAACTTGGAGTGCGCAACTGAAGGCAATAAATTAAAGACCGAGTTAAATGGAAATGCCTGATGAATGAGGCCCAGGTTCATCCCGAACTGTAGCGCCACCTAAGTTAGTAAGTAAATGTCATCATTTGTGAATATTCGCTCGTTCGCAGGAAGCTGTAAATGGAACTTGCTGTTCAAGATTTACAGGCACGATTCGGGTACAACTACGTATTTTAATGCTCACGCTGGTTGATAGTACAAGAGTTGGTCAAAACGACATTAGATAAGACCATATCTCCCGGAATGGACAGAAGAAAAGAGTAAAACAGTCAACATCTTTCGGTTTTTAATTATGAACCTACGGCGGCGTAAAGAGTGAAACTGCTCTTTAGATACTATATGTAATACTTCGAAAATAAGTAAGTAGGTAATATGGGTAGTGTGTTTACTTATTAACCGATGTGTACAGCTTCAAGCCCCAGCAGGGAACAGCAATCATCAGCCGCCCGACTATAAAAAGGAGAATGAATCATGTCAATTTTTTTTCAACCACTGCACCAAAGAAAGGTTCCTGCCTGGAAGTACAATGGATGGACGAGTTTGAGTGCTCTGGGTGCTTTTTTTTTTTTTTTAAGTAAGGAGTCTTGTATTACCAAGATCGGGATCGAAGGGACAACTGAGGAGGGGAAGGTGGAGGTACATATGTTTATACTTTTTTTTAGTACCTCTTTACATTGATTTGCATTGTTTGAAGTATCAGCACCCTCTTCGATTACTTCAGCTGCTGAGTCAGCTTTTTTAGTTTCTGTAGCATTTTCTTCGCTTGATTTGGTTTCTTCGACTTTTCCGATATCGTTTACAGCATCCACTTGCTTATTGTTGCCGTCATTGTCATTAACATCGTCGTCATCGTCGTCGCAGATTTCTATGACGTCGGGTTCATTTGATTTTGTTGTTATTGGTTCTCTTGTTTTATTTTCTACTCTTGAATTATGTTCAGCTTTATCAATTGAAGTATTATCCTCTGCACCTGCGCATGCGGATTTATCCTCGATCTTCTTCTTCATAGCTTCACCGGTTTCTGCTCCGTCTGATACCTCTTCTCTCTTAGAAGTCTCTCTAATTGAGGAATCGATAATCTTCTCCACTGATTTACGTCCACTTTCTGTCGGTTTACTCTGTTCATTATCTGCAGATTCCTTAGAGTTCTCCAGCAATTTTTCAGCTGTTTCTTGAGATTTCTCGTCTTTCATTCCTTCCTTGGAATTCTCACCATCAGTGATAACTTTTTCTTTCGCAATTTCAACTTCAGTTGTATCCTTCACACTTTCCTTCGATTCCTCAACTATTTCTGGTGATGTCTTCTCTTCGGTCACATCCTCTGTACTTTTATCGGTTTTTTTTAATTTCTCGGCTAAAATTTGTTCACCACTGGAGTTTTTTTGCGATGCCTCAGCTTCTATTGGATTCACCACACTGTCCTTCGATTTTTCAGACGACTCCAATGCTTTCGAAGCGTCACTAAGGCTCATCGTACGCTTCACAGATGCATCAGCTGTCTTCAACAAATTATCAGTATCGGTAAGGTTTTCTAAACATTCTTTGAAAGGATCTTCAGTTGTTGTCAAGAATTTTACAGCTAGATTCAAGGAGGTATCAGCTTCCTTTGGAGATTCGTTATTTCCTACTGGATGTTTCTCAAGATACCCTGTTTCTTCTTGTGATTCTTTATTCTCCGTTAAGATTTTCGAAGGTTCTTCGGGCTTTTGCAGTTTCTCCTCCGATTGCTTCGATTTATCTACTAGTTTCTCATTTTCGGTTGCAGTCATCACATCTTCGGATATCTCAGATAATATCTGGGATTTGTCAGCTGTTGTCAGGGATACAACTTTTGTTTCATGCAATGTCACTTCTTCAGAACTTTTCTCCTCGTCGGTATGAAGGGATTCCTCGGATTGGAGCATTTTATCTAGAGTTTGCTCAGCAACTTCAAAGATCTTTGGAGTACTTTCCTTCTTCTTGGGATTCGTTTCACATTCTGTGTCAACTTCCATTGCTTCTTCAACATCAATTTTGTTCTTCGCAGGTATATTTGATTCGTCCTCATCAGTCCTCTTCATGGGATTTGTTTCAACTTGAGTGTCAACTTCAATTGCCTGCTGAACATAAGTGACATCTTTAGATGTCAGGCACTCGTTGCCTGTAAGTGTCGTGCTGCTTGAAGTTTCAAGGTCATCAATATCATCTTCCGCTGCTTTTGTACTCTTTATTGATCTGCCTACTATTTCACTGCCATCGGCCACAGAGACTTGATCATCGATCTCCGTCTTCTCTTTCGTGACTGCCGTGGTCGTTTGTGCATCTTCTTCTGCCACTTCTTGTGTTGCATCATCACCCACTGAATTAACAACGATCGTCTCTCCTGAAACAGAAAATACAGTAGTATTTATAATCTTTAAAATTTGCAAGACTACAGGAACTAAATGTTTTAATACAATTTTGCGGAACTCTGAGAAGTTGCTAACATTAAAACCTGAGAATAAAAAAAAACAAAACCTAAGCCAGTCCAAAAGGAAGATAGTTTTCCTATATTTCCAAAAGACGACTAGCCCTGCATCCCTATAATATGAATTAGTCTAGAGTTGACTTATGAATAAGAAACGCTGCTTGCAGAGACCGAGTGTATACGGACCCAGAGGTACATATGTATGTACATATATGTACATGTACATAGTCGAAATCCATCAGAATTTTACCAAATATTTTTCTATTAGGAGTTTATGTAAAGGAAAGATGCGCTTCATTCAATCTCGACAAGAGATAACGAACGCAAGATTCTCGATGTCTTCTGCATTCTATCTGATTCCTATAGATCTAAAAAACTGAGGATAAGGCAAACATAAAAAAGAGTAGGCACGCCTACAATCCAAATCTAAATCAAACCAGATCAGAAAATGGTTTGCCGGTATGAGGCCTGAATCCTCAGTCGATCAAATCATGAGATGATCTCTTTGCTGCATGGGCTGTATCACTTGAAAGAGGTTCAAGTAACACAGCGCATTAGGTGTCTGCAGGTAGGTAGACATCAACACATGGTGTTCAGAAAATCAACGAATATGCAATTCAGAATGAATTGCCACTGGCTTGAGCGAATGAAAATGTAGAGGTAGAAGCAAAGTAAAAGGCGTGCGCACAGGAGTCTGCCTGGGAATTTCTGCAGCAGAGTGGTGAACGACTTCACCACGAAATGGAACAAGTTAATAAAGTAGAAATTCTAAGCATGGAGTGATCAACACTTAAACAAATAAATAAGACTAATCATGTCCCGCTAATGTGAATGGTGGAAGAGAGATAAAATGGGACCCAACACACTGCTTGGATACGATTTCCCTTGAACTGCATATATTTGTTAAAAAACACATTAATTCTTATTCTCCGTTTTTTCTTCTGCTTATATTATTCTGTTGCACTTGTGTATTTATTAAAACTTTGACGACAGCTAAGGTATCACAAGTAGGTGCACTAGTGTAATGCAAACCATTTTCTACTCTTAAAACATAACCGTTCAATATGGGCGCCCAAAAAAATTGAGTGAAAATCAAGCTTCATCAATTCAATCAATTAAAAGTCGAACAACCAGAAATATCCGCTTGTGTCATGACTGAGGTATAACATAGCTATATGAGAGAACAGGCCAGGAATAAATAAAAAAAAAATAAATAAATAAATATTTGGCACAATAGCTCTCCAAGTGCCTGGGCCTAGCTTCTCGCAACCAATCGTGTTGTGTGTGTTATATTTATTCACACAAATGGAAGGGACCTGCAGTTTTGTGCCGTATCCGAAGGACCTTTTTGAGAAGCTTTTTCATGACAACAATACTCTCGGATTTTTGTCCGACGCTCGCGAGAGATGGGACCATGAAAAAACTTTTTGGTGTTTTCTGGGATTCGAACAATGGAACCTCACGCGCAGTGATCCGACACACTAACCACTTGCGCCACGGCGCCCACAGGCCAGGAATGTATAAATACGATTATTCAAAAGAGAAAGTGACAATGGTTTGGTCAAACTATCCGAAAGAGCGATGACTGCATAGCAAGTAAGACTATGCAATGAAATTCGCTAACCAAAGAAAAGAACAGCTAGTCGCCATAAAGGTACTTGGGCAAGTAAAATCGAAAGGCAAATTGGAGGAAAGCTGGAGAGAATTGAGATACATCAACAGGAACCGAACACGATAGAGCGTAGGTTTGGTAGATGCCGTAAGACACATAACTTGACACAGGACCTAAGAAGAAGACACAACCGTACAATATGTGGGACTGTATTAGGTTTTTTTTTTAATCAATTAATGGAACCTAAATAAATAAATAAATTAAGTTAAAATACTGAGCTCTTTCTTACCAGCCTCGTCTGCCCCGCCTGCATCCTCTTCAAATGGCGTAAGAGCTACATCTTCTTCTTTGTCATCATCCTCTACTACTCCATCCGTCGCTGGACTTCCTTCACTACTTTTATTTAATTCATATACTCCAGCCTCCCGAGAAGTTGATTCAATATCCTCGACCACCGGATCATTGGTAGCACTGAAAGATTCCTCATAAATTACTGGCGTTGTACTAACTACACTTGATTCATTATCCTCAACCACGGGTTCATTGGTTGCACTGGAAGATTCCTCATAAATTAGTGCCGTTGTACTGACTGGACTTGATTCATTATCCTCGACCACCGGTTCATTGGTTGCACTGGTAGATTCCTCATAAATTAGTGACGTTTTACTAGCTGGAACTTCTTCTTCCTCAGCTTCGTTGCTGGCATTTTCCACTTCACACATTGGATCTAATTCACTCAACTCTTCTTCCTTCGACGGTGTCACCGTTGGATCTCCCTCAAACAACAAAGATTCCTCGAAATCTTCTTCATCCGACTCAACTGGCTCAAACTCAGGTTCGATTGGCTTTGACTCTTCATGAGGCCTTACCTTCGCCGGTGGTTCTACCAAGTCAAGAACTAGGTCACCAGCTTTGACTGCAGCTGCCTTTATTGGTGTAGACTTCGGTTCATATACTTGACTATCGTCAGAGCTCTCTATGTCGGAGAAGTATTTCTCTGCGGCGGTTTTCTTCACTTCAGCAACCTCCTCGATTGCATCCTCAAATGTTTCCTCATCGCTTGATTGCAACCGCAAGACGAAATCATCCTCTTCTTTCTCAACTACATCAACTTCGACTAGCTTCTTAACCCCGGACTTACCACCCACCGGTTCTCCTATGCCACCTTCTGTACCTAAATCGAGTGAAACATTTTGCTCACAATTTCCTAGTTTTTCTGCAGACACACTTGAACAAAACCCTTCCGCATGGATGCCGCCTCCGCCACCACCGCTGGATGTGCCGCTGCTCTCAGTGGCGCTCTTTCGTGGTAAAACTTTTGTTATATTCTTTTCCATTCTAGTTTGTTACGTTATCCTTAATTTAAAACATCAATAAACATTGTTTTTGCGGCGGAAATCCTTTGAAAAAAATATGTATAATCCGTCGTTTCAGGCATTAATAACCAAGCTAATTTCTTGTTGTTCTTAAAATTGTGACGTTTTTATTGGCTGACAGCAGCGTTTTCTTTTCGCACAGGACCTCTCAAACTCTTATTGGGTCCTGGCGCTGAATGGGATTGGTGAAAGCATTCAGTGTAGTAAGATTGATATATCTTGAAATAATCGTGATCTATTGGAGAATCCACAACATTTTCCATTTAAATTTAAAAAAAGAAAATAGTGTAGAACTATCTACATTGTTTGCCCCATATTGCAGGAAATTCTACACTTCAGAAATACCAACAGGTGAAAGAAACCGGGAACACAAATCAACAATCAATAACACATTTGTATCGGAAGTGCATTAGCAGTGTCCCAATCAGGCTGAGCAAAGAATAGACATCACCTAATTTAGACTTGTGTATGCGGGAATCGATATTTGGTGGAAGGCTTAGCCACAGTTACGCTACCCAGCTGCTCTACTCTTTATTAGGAGCACTGTAAAACTCTTTCGCTAGCAATCAGATATTGGGTGGTGTGAATAAAAACTGAGTGAACACTCCGAGTAAACCCTCTTGAGTAAAGTGTTTTCGTTAAAGGGAACACTCAATTCGGTGCGAATAAAAATTTCCCTCTAAATAGGTTCTTCCGCTCAAATTGACGTTTGAAAACCGGAGTGGAGACCTATCAAATTCATTTGTCAAATTTGTTTACAATTTACTTACAAAAGTGTGCACAAAAGACAAAATGTATAATGTTTTTAAATATACGAACGCGAAAAATCAAAAATTATACTTCACGGCGTTTCGGCGACACAGGGGTTAATTTTAAGAGCCTGTACCGATTCGAGTTTCGTAATGTGGAATATTTATGCAATCAATTCCTTTTCGATATTGCTGAAGAAACCCGTGGTGGTGCTATACCAAAAGTTGAGAAAATGAAAATATTCCTAAGATACATTGGTGACCCGGGATTCCAAGTTGGAGTTGGTGAAGACATAGGGATTCATAGATCCACTGTATCGAAAATAGTCTGGCAAGTTTGTTGTGCTATGTGTGCTAAATCAAATCTATGGATCAAATTTCCATCATCGATCGAGGAAATGAGAGAAGCTAAGCAAGAATGTAAATCCAAATACTGTTTTCCCAGTGCAATAGGAGCTCTAGATTGTACTCATGTTGAAATATTAAAGCCTCATTTGCATGGCGATGAGTACCTAAATCGTAAGGGATATTTCTCTTTGAATGTGCAGGCCACGTGTAATGCTAAGGAATGCTTCACAAGTGTTGATGTTCAGTGGCCAGGATCTGTGCATGATTCAAGAATTTGGCGAAATTCAGCTGTTTTTTATATTATTAACCATAATCCAGCTGGAGCCATTATTCTTGCAGATGAAGGCTATGGTTTAATACCATGGATTATGATGCCTTTTAAGAATCCAGTAGCAGAAGCCGCAAAGAATTATAATAAATTACATACTCGGGAAAGAGTAATTATTGAGCGTGTTTGGACAAGTAAAACGAAGATTCCCTTTATTGGCTTCCCGAGTTAGACTAGCTACAGAAAAAGTACCTACAATTGTAGTGGCTTGTTTTGTTTTGCATAATATAGCAAAATATCTCAACGACGAAGACTTTCC
Source organism: Brachypalpus laphriformis (assembly GCA_945910035.1). Classification (NCBI taxonomy): domain Eukaryota; kingdom Metazoa; phylum Arthropoda; class Insecta; order Diptera; family Syrphidae; genus Brachypalpus; species Brachypalpus laphriformis. The sequence goes on from OX246753.1 coordinate 324,561,678, forward strand.
AGAGAGTGAGATCGTTATATTTCCGGAAGCGCCTATACCGGAACCTTCTGAAGAGAATAATACTATTTACAAGCGGGGAAAATCCAGAAGAAATGAAATATCATCAATAATTCAAGGTTTCTTTATGTGATAATAGTTGGATTATTTTTGTAATCCATCAAATCCATCAACTGCTTCTCGTGGGCTTTTAAAATTATTGGAAAATTGCCCATCTTATTTTTGTCTCCTTTTAATTTGAGGCGCGCCTTCAAGTTTTCAATTTTTTTTTTTTTTTGATTTGAGGTGTTGAGATCAATCCCATGGAGTTTTTTGATTTTTTCTTCCACACTTTGCATCGCTACTCGTTTTTTATTTTTCATGGCTGGAGTTTGGCTTTTATCCAGCAAACAAGGATAACACTGTATAATTCTAATAAAATCTTCCTCACAAATAGAAAATCTCCTCTTTTTTGAAGGTTTTTCACCGATTTCGTCCAAGTATTCTTCGTCGCAGAATGTATTTTCCATTATTGTTTAATTTGAAGTGTCGTTCTTTGCACACTCAACTACTTCAAGTGCACACTCGACAGATTTCGTTTTTATTCACACCAAAATCGAGCGTACACTCAACTGTCAAAATATGTGAGTGAAGGGTTTTCGTTAAACTCAACGAAAGTTATTTTTATTCACCCCAAATGGAGTGTTCGCTTCAAAATGTTAAGGAAACACTCACACTAAATTTTTATTCACACCACCCATTTTGGGAAATTCTTGTTGAGGTCTAAAGTGGAAAATACACGATACAACCGTCGTACTGACTTGTGATGTACCGACATCAACCCAATTGTAAGCACACACATTATACAATCTGCGTACGGTTTACGTACAACCAGACATTTTATTCAGTCATTTTACACATACACACCATCAGGGATATCATGAATAAATTTCCATCAGAATTTTTCCCCCGAACAAATATTAAGTATCTTAAAAGTAAGGAAATAATTCCGTGGAATATAAATAGGTATAATGAATGGCAATTCAGGAGCATTTTCAACGCAATCGCGATGCTTAATTTTTCCCTGATGAATTTTTTTCCTATTTTTGAAGATACATAATTTTTGTTCGGGGGAAAAATTCCGAGGGAAAATTTATTCGCGATAACCCCGCATATAATTTCCAAACAATATGTGCATGTGACAGCGGTTGTACAGTCAAGATTATGCGACAATACGATATCGGTACAACGACCGGTTGTGTGGATACACACGATATAATTATCGTATACAACACCAAAGCTGTCAAACCGTTAATACAACAGTTGTATCGTGTATTTCCCACTTGAGACAAATTAGGTATCACCGGAGAGGACTATACCTAACTGGCTGAACACAATGCATACCGCTGCGGCGTAGCAGCAGCGTAGTATAGTACGAAGTTGGTTTACTTTTAACTTGTGTAGCGCTACTAGTGACAGACAGAGAAATCGACGACTGTTGAAGACGGTTTTGGTTTTCTATACGATGTTTTCGTGGTGGATTCTTAAACTGAGTTCAGCAGTAGCGCAACAAATTTGAAATATACGTTACAGTTCAAATGGAAGAGCACCCCGTGGAAAAATTTATTTTGCTGGTGAAAGGAAAATAAATTTATCCATCTCTTATTATTTTTATTGTATTATTGTAGCACAATAATCTCACAAAAATAATCAAATCTCAATAACACTCAAAAAGAAGAACACGATTTTAATCAGCTCAAATTATTTGGCATTATTACGCGTTACACCATTGTGGGCGAATTTTGCGAGTGTAGCGTCGCACCATTTGACAGCTCTACGTACTACGCTACTGCTACGCCGCAGCGTCATGCATTGTGTTCAGCCAGTCAAAGCTACGTCTTTTGTTGTTTTTTGGATCTATTCCCTACAGGGTGGATGGCACATCGTCTGAAATAACTTTTCACACTAATTAAAAATATATATTATAATTTTCTTGCTTGGGTTTGTAATAATAAAACTGTCTTGTGCGCATTCAAACTATTTACTAACAAGCAACTACCAAATTCAGGTTTGTTTTTAAAAGATTACGGAATCTCTTTATTCTTTATCACTCTTAGGTTAAACTATCTGTACGAACATTACTTTCGATCAAAATATCGCGTATTGCAAATACCAATTTTTAAATAATTAAATTTCACAGTAATCGCACTTCTTACACCTTATCACCAATAAGATCGACTATGTGTGACCAATTTTTTTTCTCACGGTCCCACCTCTAGCGTACGTTTGACAAACATCCGAGAGTATTGTCGTCATGAAAAAGTTTTCCAAAAACAGATTGCCCTTCGGATATGGCACTAGGTAGGTCCTTTCCATTCACGTGAAAAAGTATAACGCACACAACACGAGTGGTTGCGAGAAGCGAGGCCCAGACACTTGAAGAGCTGTCACGCCAAATATTTATTTTTGTGTGTGACCATTTGCCGCTTCATGTATTTATATCAAATACAAGAACCTTTAGAATATTTTCGAAAATGCTAGATTTCAAGTGAATTACTGTGTAGACTAATCACCAGAACTCTGGGAGCGGACTGTGTAACAGACAGTTGTGGTGTTGCAACATTTAATTCGCTGGTAATGCGAAATAAAATCAACACTCTTCGAATCTGTGAAACATTGAGCACATTCAGGTTTCCAGATATCTGAATTTTGTAATTTTGCATACTGATCGGGCAATCATCTTGAAAATCTAGGTGACTATGTATAGTCTGCTAGAGGAGGGTTTTGGGAGTTAGGATTTGAAAAAAATGACAGGAAACAAGGATGTGGATGGGACTTAAGGATGGGATGGGACTGAAAAGGAAAAGAGTGTCGGCTACGAGGGACGTGGCATGCTTACTATATGCTCGGCTTAACTCGCCGGAAATGGGGCGGTTCTTGCCCCCGTAACACGACCAAACCTACTACAAAAACATAAATCATGCCAAAAGTACTTACTTATTTTTCACCATTGAACGGACGGACGTTCACCACACTGAGGGCGCTGCAGATGATGTGGCAGCGTTGGCCTTTGCCCTCCAACCCATGAAGTCCGGCGGCCTCAACTAGGACTTCCCAAGGACTGATGCTGCTGCCAGGTCACTCCATCTTCGCTGAAAGGGCTTGAGTCACCCTACCGCACCCCCTGAAAATTTCACCTTAAAAAGCCATCAAGCTATCATGATAGTAATGAAACACACACACTTCATAGGCAAAGATATTCACAATTTATTTTGTTCTTTAAACTTCATCAAAAAAAAGATAAATATTTAGTTTCTCCCAGCGCGACATATACCTCAGGTAAATCTTTTGTTACCCTTACTCTACTTAGCTTAAACCGTTTTTTCTACCTAGAGAGAGCTCTATTTAGGTGTACCATATGTAATATATTTATGCACTTAAAACTAACGCGAAAAATAAAGGACAGGGCAAACGAAATCTTCACACTTAACTCCTATTTTACTTAATTTTATATTACAAATTTCACCTCACTAAGGCCTGTATTCACCGACCAATCTTAAACTAAGAGCTTCATAAACCTATTCACCAACCAATATTAGTGCAGATTTATTAGCGCTCATAAGACTTATGATTGGTCCCACCCACTCTTAAGTTATTAGTGCTCATAACTTAGGAATTTCGAAAGCTTTCGAAATCAGCTGTGAACTGTCACTCAGACCAAACAAAGGACAAGCTGCATTGGCGAAACGCAAAAGAAGAAATGCCGACGAATTTAATGCCTCCAGCATTTCCGTCAATAGAACTGCCAACCAAATAAAAAATAAAATGTGCCGTGATTAATTCTGACTAAAATCAGGAAAATACAATGTTTTCTTTTTCATTGGCATTTCTCACAGTTCGAAAGAGAGTTCGAAGCTCATTGTGGAAATCGGAAAATTAATTTTTCGCATATTCGAATTAGCATGGACACAATCCTATTAGTGCTTGGTGAATACGTAGCAAAAATTTAAAACTAAGAGCTTCATAAAATTAAACTTGATTTAAGAGCGCTTGGTAATTACCATCCTAAGATACAAATATGAACATTAAAAAAAATTATATATATATATATGTACGGACATTAGTGGATATATGTGGGAATGTATACTTTATGATAACTTAATATACCTTTTTCGGCATTCACGAGAAACAAAAATCTTAATACGGAATCCGTATATACTATACATATACATACATACATATGTGGTTATATTCATTATGAAGGAATAATCCCTTCTCCGGGTGGGGCTTCTCTGGCGTAGTGGAGTTAGAGCACACACTCTTACTACTGAAGTAGATTCTACCATATTTCATCCAAAAATGATTTAACTCGGACTTCTTAAACGTAACTATATTTGCACAGATACGTATGTAAGCACTACAAGTACGTGTGTATGTAGGTGCAAGTATGTTTAAAGTTACTTGAATAATTAAAAAAAAAAAAAAAAGTTGGCGGCCACATCTTGGGCTCTATGAGTCTATGGCCGCCTTGGTATCGACAAGGTAGTGTAGAGCCTAATTTTAAATTTCGTTAAAAAAATTCACAAAATAATCACTAATCACTCACCCCTTAAAACAGATTTGAATTTTGTAAACAAAAAACTATATTTTGTCCTTCACTGGCACACTTCCTCTGCGTTAACTTTTTAGTTTCCTTACTTTTCTATAATGGTACACTGCTTCTACTTTAACTTATTAGTTTGCTTATTTTCTTATATGGCACACTGCCTTCTCTAGGGAAGGTCTTTATAGGTAGCACTGCACTTTTTAAAAAAAATATTTTTTATGTGAAGGCAAGTGTTGCCTTCCACCACTTGATGAGGAATGTTATGCTGTATTCCTCCATAGCTCTATGCCAGACCCGCAACGTCGACCAAGAATCCCTCTAGCCATACGGATTACTCCATGGTCTGATTTGAATTTAGCCGCTAATAGAAAAGGCAAAAAAATGAAAAAAACTACCAACATTCCTTTCTTACCCCATCTTTAAAAAGTTGGTTTGTGTCTGGGCTTAGCATAGTTTAAACTGGTCTAAATTGCAGTGACAGAGGAAGCTGTAAAAAAAAAAAAAACAAAACTCAAACAAATCAACAGAAATTTCATTTGGGGTAAGTATTATTTTTATTTTCTTTTTCTATTTGTTTTCTATTTATCGCTAATTCTCTTTTTTTTCTTTTTATGTGACCCACTCTGAGGAATTCGGCTACCCCTTAAACATAAGTGGCCACGATACGAGGCCAACCAGCACTCTTGGAGGACACCCACACAGTTGTTGCCGCAAATCGAGGGGAAGAATTCGCCCTTCATCATTTAGGCTGTCGTGCCTCACTTCAGGAGCTCCAGGCGTCATCATGCCCAACTGTTCGCTGCTCCCTCGGCAATCGGCTGTGCACCTTGGTGCAACTCGAGGACAAAGCCTCGACCAAGGGTCGTTAACCTCAGCTACACAGCTTTTGCAGCAACAACAAAGATGACATTCGTGTTTAAGAGGAGGAAACAAAAAATATTGTAGGTAAGATTATGGATTATGGAAATTCTTTTAAATTTCGATAAAATCTTGATGAATTTCTCTGCGTCGAATAATTAATTTTACATTTAAAGTGTTCGAAAATGGCACGGGAAAAGCTTGACACCGACTGAATGGCCAGCCGGATTTTGCATTTTGTGTAATCTGACGTGCCTGACCAGAGCAGGCAGAATCTGGAAAAGTGAATGTGACTATTAATTAGGGTAATTTTATTTCAATTTGTTCCAATTTTGAAGAATTCATAGTTCTATACGAGAATGTGTATTATTGCATCACATTTTTAAATGGAGCATGATGTGCTTTTTATGTCTATTAGTAGATTATTTCTACTTATATTTAAGCTTTTGACGATGTCGGCAAACATAACCTATAAATTTACTCTCACTGCTGTCGTGGCAAATATTTACGTTAAATATAAAATTATGTTCTACTTCAATGTGTACAAGATAAAGACTCTGTGCCAACAAAATAAAGAGACCTCCTTTGAAATTTGTTGTTTTTCTGTAGTTGTATAAATTGGGAAATACAACTACAACTGTTGTACCAGCGGTTTGACATGTTTGATGTTGTATACGGTAACTGTATCGTATATATCCACACAACCAGTCGTTGTACCAATATCGTATGGTCGCATGGTCTTGGCTGTACAACCGTCACATGCACAGATTGTATGGAAATTATATGGTGTGTATGTTTAAAGTTACTGAATAAAATGTCTGGTTGTACGTCAACCGTACGCAGATTGTATAATGTGTGTGTTGCATACAACAGTTGGGCTGGTGTCGGTACGACGGTTGTATCGTGTATTTCCCACTTAACAAAAATGACCATTCGAAAAGTCAAATTATTCCTTTTTACCTATCGTAAGTAAAGTTACTTGAGTGGCGAAATGTTATTTACCGCATTGGATCGCGTGCAGTTCCCAGTTTCCAGGAGATTCTCACTTTAAGGAAAATGTTAAGCCTGCTAAGAGTGATTTAAAAAAAAAAACTAGTTTTCAAGCAGTTGACTTGGCACCATTTACAATTAAATGACAGCATGATGTCAACATATTCCCAGTTGGACGTGTAAAAAATTCGTTGTCCTACTCAAATGGACTGCATTTCAATTAACTTATCCCAATAAAAACGAATTCAAAAATGCCCAGCATTGACGACCGGGTGGTTGAGAAGTTAAACAACGAAATCGGCAAAGATTTCAAGAAATTATATCGTGCCTCCTGCTTGGTGGACAGTTACAAGCAGCGCTACGCTCAAATCGAAGAAAAGGTGCGTGCCTTTGTGTGGCAATAGAATCTGATTTATTTCCCTAATTCGCATCAACCTTTCGCTAGTTAAACTATGACGATGAAAAGAATACATTCAGCATACGTGCCGCACTCCAAAGTGGTGAGGATGCCTGCAAAAGTATGGATTTCCAAATGGAAAAGCTGAATCGCTTCGAGAAGAAGCTCGCCGTGAAGATACACGATTCCAGGCGGGTGTTAAGTGAAGTCAAGCCACACCTTGACCAGGTGCGGCATCTCCAACGATTGGTCGAATATCTGAGTGTCGTGCGAGACATACAGGACATTAGGTATGAGTACAGCGAAGTGGAAGGAGGTTCTGGTAATTTTCCAAGTTTTTCTTCAGCACCTCGCTGACCTCGACGATAAATGGAAGGGATGAGACGAAGATGGTTAACTTGTATCTGTCGCTGAGTGGGGAACATGATTCTGGGAATAGCGTCATCGGAAGATTAGAGGCTGTCGAGGCTCCTTTCTTGAAATCTTTCGCTGTACGAACGGCAGTCTACTGGCATGGTCTGTTGAAGGAGAAGTTCTCGAAGTAGGTTGGGTTAGACTGTAGGGCATATTTTTTCATTTTCTTTCTTTTAGTGAATTTGAAACTCTTCTCAAAAATATCCGATGGGCTCACCAAGGGCAGGACCCGCTCACATTTGCTCCGTCCAGGGACCACATGGGCAAATTGGTCTTACTCGCTGAGTATCTATTTTTGGTTAGTTTGGGTTAGAGTCTTGCCTTCCCTGAAATATAGCCATCTTCTTTCTTTTGTAGTTAAAATCCCCAACGGAAGAGCTTGAGTCGTTGCAGGTTATCACTCCAAGTATCCTTCTGCAACCCATTAGCACAGTAACCAAACTGCTTCTCAAACAATTCAGGCAGCGGTAGGAATGTGTCTTTAGACAGAACTTAGCAATATAATTGCATTCTTTTACTGCAGCTTCCAGTTCCACTTTACTGGGACAAAACAAACAAACCGCTTGGACAAACCCGAATGGTACTACACACAAATCCTCAACTGGGCCAAGGAGACGCATTTGTTTGTCGGCAGAAGTTTTCAATCAGCGGTGGTCAAAGCCGGGCGTGTCGACTTCAATATTCGGGTAAGACTCACACCGTCGGTTTGGTGAATCATTCTCGTATCTATCATTTAACTGGTTATTCCTTTTTCGGCGAGATTTTGATCTGAATTTAAGGGATTATAACCTTCCCACTTCATTGAATTTCTACTGTTCCGCCTGTAAGGTTCGCTTACGTTTGACTAGTTGTGGAAAATTGTTAAATTCAATTACCAAAGTTACAAAGGAACTCCAGAAGAAATTTATTTCTCTCCTATGGGTTCTTGTCCCCTACGAATCTCTGACGATCTTAAAAAAAAAAGAAGGTAGTAGTGAACGCTGACAACCCTGTAATCGATGGGAAACGGCTATCTTCCGATAAACTGTTTCTGTCCACTACCAAGTACCAGCGTCTGAGGTCACTGCTATATCTCGCAGCTTATAGTCAATACTCAATTAAAGAACAATAGCCTTCATTGGTAAGGGAAAGGAGAGAAACGTGTACCCTAACAGATATGCTAGCAGGATACAGCTCTATAAGTGCAATAGCCGCTCATCTGAACATCTAGTAAGTACTACAGGAGCTGCGGAAAATGTATGGAAACTACCAGACAGCTGCTACATGAATGCTCAGATCTTGAAACGCGTCGCATCAGCTAGAGGGGAAACAGACTATTTGAAGAACTTTGCACAAGTTCTATTGGCAGCTGTCTTTGAATCCAGAAAGCAAATTATTCGAAACAACACAGGAAACCTATCCTCAGAGACGCAGCAGCACCCAATTCAGAACCAATAAACAAGTACAACAAAGCCGCCGGCTGTGATGGCCTTTGTAGGGTGCATGCTCGAGTTCATCAAGCAAGCATTACTGGACGAAAGCTTCACTATGACTAAGTTATCAGCTCATGCCCCACAAAAAGGCGATTGTATGTGCTATAAAAACTACAGACACACCGCATTTTAATATCGCGTACAAGATCCTATTAGTATTACTTGTGAGAAGGGTATATTACACTACGACCTATTGGACTATTGTGTCCCATACTAATACCTTGAAAGGCATTAAAATTTTTTACAGAATTAGATTTGAGAGTCATGTACTCTTTACTCAGTTTCGGCGAGAATAGATCACTCTTAGAACATCTTTTTCAGTCCAGTTTTTGTAAGGAATTTTAAAATGAGAAGCCCAGATATTTCATTCTTTTATGGGCCTGTACTCCATAAGACTCCAGAATGTGTTCCGTAGTCTCACTGGACTTGTTGAACAATCGAAAAAGTATTTCTTTTGCTATACCTAGTTTTCTTGGATGTTTCTTGAGTCTACAGTGTCCCGTTAGGAAGCCTATTAGGATATGTAGATTACACTTATTTAGGTTGAAACATGCTTCCAATCTGTATTTTCCTCGCTTGGCTCAGACCTTGGGTGTTAATCCAACTACTGGCCTGTTCGATCACTCACAAGTTCGGGGTGACAAAGAAGTCCAAACATTCGTAGGTGGCTCGTCGTACAGAAGTATGATTCGCAAGGCGAAGGGTTGAGATTTTCGTTAAGTGTAAAGATCTGGAGGGGATACCAACTTAAGAAAAGATACGTACATTTTTTTAGCCGTCCAGAAATAATTAAAGGTGTCAGGAATTACGTCTTTAAAAAAAATCTTGACCGGGATCCAAATAGTGTTGTCGATCTTCTGGTAAATGTAGCTAAAAAGTTTCTTCATTTTCCACACACGGGAATCATTTATTCAAGCAGCGACATGTCATTTCTTTTTTACGAATTTTGTACCTATTTCCTCTCTAGCTTGAGTTTATTCGTGGGCTTGTTCAGCTGACAATCGAAAAGTTATCCGCCGATATTGACGAGATTAGTCATGATGAGAATCTCTTTGCCCACTTACTCGACGAAACTCTGGCTTTTGAAGCTGAACTTCGAGAAACCTTTGGCTATCCGGCAAGTTTTCCCAGTGCTATAACTGTGATAACTCAATCTACTTACTTGCTTAAGTGGATCTCCCTGGAGGAGAGATGTAAGTAGGTATTTCATTTGATAAGCCTCTATCGAATGTTTGATTCCCTAGTTTGTGCTGACAAAATGGATCAGATACTACAAGGTTACGATCCGTGGGCCCTCATTGATCCTGGGACACATGATGAGCTGAAGATTCCTAAATGTGCAGATCAGTTCATTCGACTGCTGGAGGCAATCAAGGATCGTTATTACTCGCTGATTCAGCCAGGACATCAGCTGCAGTTTCTAAATCTCCAATTGGGACTGGTCGATAACTTTCGCACGAGATTAGTGCAGCTACATAGTAGTTCGGTAGTGAGCAGTATTCAAATATTGAACGCAATTAACTACATCAATTCAGTACTCCGCGAGTGGGGTGAAAATGTGGTGAGTGGGAGAATGATGTCTATTTATGGAATCTGGTAATTGAATTGAAATGTTGCAGCATTATTTGCATCTCCATGCGGCATTAGTAGGTCCAAATGCCAACGAAATCAATTCAGTGTTCGAAGATCCCGTAGAGAAACTTGAACATTGGCAAAAGCAGTTGATCAAAAACTTGGCCACGAAGGCAGTAAATGAAATTAAAGCTAAATCAATGCCATATCGACACGATAACTGGCAATCATTGCCAGATAATGTGTCCAGGGAACCTTTTATGCTTTCCACCAGCGCTGGAGAGATGTTTCAGGTGAGTTTGGTTTTTACAAGCTGCAGGCACGCTTTACTAAGTCTCCTCCTTTTCCTTCTTCATCCTGCAGGTCATGGTAACAACACTGCACAACCTGGAAAGGGATCTCTCAAGCAATCTCTTCAATCTCGCCCTCCGTTTGATTGCCAAACAAATGGACGACTACTTCCTCGACAGTATGGTGATGAATACAAAGTTTTCATCCGCTGGAGCTGCACAGTTCAACTACGATATGACAAGGAATCTATTCGCCCTCTTCGGACAATACTCCAGGCGACCGGACTTGTTGTTCAAAAAGTAAGAGGCGCCGAATGAAAATAATTTTTTTTCAATGAAATGCCTTCCCACAGAGTTCACGATATCTGTAAACTTTTGACGATTCCTCGAGGTCCAGCTATGCTTCTGCTTGAAACTTTGAATGGTGACTATGCGTTTGTCGAAAAACAAAAAGCTATAAAGGAACTTGGCGTGGTGCACTTCAATCCCAGCACGAGCATCGATGTCATCGAGAGACGAACAGACATTCGACTATTCTAAGTTGATTCCATCTATGTGATCAGTTTCTGTGTATATTTTATAATACAAATAAAGTGCGAGCTGCATAATTCTAGCGGAACACTAGGCGTTCCTTTTATTATTTGTTTTGTGTGTTAACTTACATCGAACTGATAAAATCTGTAAACTAGGTCTAAACGTTCAGCATAACAGAATAGCAGTACTTGTGGTGAAAAAATTAGCCTAATCGAAGAGAAGAGGAGTTGAACCAAAAGAAGACGTGAACTGTCAACTAAATGCCCTTGCGATATTTTTCGCCAACAGTAAACTCGGTCATTCCTTTGCCAGATACACCGCAGGTACCAATGCCAACACGTCCCTCGACGTTCTCGGGCGACGCGAATATGCTTTTCACTTTCATGCCGGGCTTCTTGGAATTCTTGGTGGTAAAGTTAAGCCACTTATTCTTGTCGTGCTCTCGCTCCTCTTCGAGCTCCTTGAAGCGTTGCTGTTTCTTTTGTTTACGTTTCTTGAGGTATTCTTTTTGATTCGGTCGATGTCGTCTGAAAATAGAAAACAAAATATGTTTAGATAAAGATAGAGAAGAAAGGGATAACTAAATAGTTCCATACAAGTCTGACAAATTTAGTATGTAGTCTATGCGAATTCTACGGGCACACTGCTGAGATCGTATCACTTTCTCCAAAGCGACAGGTTGACTCAGATATGGGATGGCTACGTTGATGACATTGTTTTAACAACTAGGAGCAAATTCAAGAAGATGTAGTACAGAGAGGTGCCAGTCGTCGGGTTTAAGCTTTAATCTAGCTGAGACCAAAGTCATATTCTTTCTAGAAAATGGCTTTAGTTTCATTTAAGACTTATCCAGATAGGAGAAGCGTTGAGCGGGAGTTGTGTTGCAGTTGCTTTGCAGCATTAATAAAAGTGTTAGGAGACAGGGATCAGGCTGACAATTTCAAGCAGATGATAGAACTTGCATCATTTTGCATCGTCTGATGGCAGAACGGACTCTGAACATTGAAAACCGGATAAATTAAGCCCACAGTGACTTTGGAATACTTTCTTCTGTGTGGAACTCTGATCTAGTTTCTTTACGCACCAAGCTGAGACTTTCTGGGCTACTGTGCTTTCCTGTGCAACCCTATGCCACACCCTGGGTGAAAGGACAACAAATGAGAGATTTCTAAATTCCCAATACTCACTTTGTAGACGGGAAGACTTCGTTGCGTGTCGTTCGCTCCTTGAGCTCCTTGAGCGTGGTCGTCGAACGGTTTTGATATGCGTCAAATATCACACTGACCTCGCCCTCGTCGGTGATGCCCTCGATGGTGGCGTCGTAGTACTGGCCATCCTCGGTCCACTTGGCCTGGCATTTGTCGCCGATTTTCCAGATCTTCACCGGACAGACTAACTTCTCGGCTTCCAGCAGAGCGGCTTCGATCTCATCATAGTACGATGTTGAGGTGGCTGGTTCGACGTACGAGGACTTCTTCTGTTCCTCGAGCTGTGTCTTGATTAGATCGCGCGTCAGTTCTATGACCTCCTCGAGGTCCTTCTTCAGCTTGAGCAGCTCCGAGTTCTCGGGATCCGTGAGCAGCGCTGCCTCGACCTGTGGTGAGAGGTGTAGTCTTGAGTTGTTGTTCACAAATGTATGGAGAAAGTCAATGTACCTGTTGTAGTTGCAGTTTGTAGCTTTGCAAATCATCGGCCATCGTTTGATTTCCAAATAAAACAAAAGAAATTCTATTCCGCAAACAAAAACCAAAAATTTTCCAAAACACGTCCTTTCGTTGACATACGCTGCCAAAATTTTGTTTGACAGTTCTTGAAGGGGAAATTTGAGTACTCAAAAGTGATGCCAGACTTCTACTCTGGGAGATGCTCCAAAACGAGATGAATGCTTTGCATTAAGGGTGCGTTTTTTTACTTCGTTTTCATTAGACCTAATGAGCTCTTACCTGAAAACTCACTAATGATCTTATTTCATTAGCTCAACTATCTCCTGACCAGCATATCATGTTGCAAGAAAGAGAGAGAGGAAGAGGAAGATAAGGACAGAAAGAGCGACAAGATCAAATGTGATTTTTATCGGTTCTTAAGTTTTATAAAAAAAATAATTAATAATAATTGATTAAGGCATAATTTATTTTTTGTTTATCCAGTTTACTTGGCTCAGTAGCCCTTTCTTTAAGAACATTTTTACAACTTATTGCGTTTTTATTTACATTTAAACTTTAGTTGATTAAGGACCGATTTTTCAATGGTTAGAGAAATAGTCTGATTGCTAACTAATGATTAAATTTATTCCGCTCTTTATCTACTAGACAATCAGTATTATATTCCTCGAGTAGCTGCTATACGACTAAAGCAGCCCATACACAATTCAATTCGATTGTAAACTGAATTGATACTTGGCCACATACTACATCAATTGAATTAATAGACTTTGCTTCAACTGTCAAAAATATTATTTTTTTTGGAAGTGGTACGACGCGAAGTTAAAAAAAAAACACGACGAGCGCATGTGCAGACGATTTGACAATGAATATCTACTGCAAATTCTTAAATTTGACAGGTAGTCAAATGACACGCAGTTCAATTGAGTTGAAAGACTCGCCAGTCAACTTCCAAAATTGAAAATCTTTTTATTTTTCTTCAACCAACTCGTCAACCACCAAACTGATCAATTGACAAAGCCATACACGGGTTGATTTTACTGTGATTTGACTGAGTTGATGATTGAATTGAATTGTGTATGGTCTGCATAATAAAAAAATGCATTTATGTTTTATCTGACAGTTTATCTCTATCTGATTGTTTATCTGACTATTGAAAAATTGGACCTAAATAATTTAAAAAGTTAATTTATTAAGACCCACGAAATGAATTTCGTTGAGGTATATACTGAACAGTGTAGGTAAATAACAATAAGTCTGCGGTTTAAAGGCATACACCAAAGACATCACAAGCCCCATAAGAAGTTATCAAGTGACATCAAACCGCGTGACACCGGTGGCGAATTCACTAGTCCATTGTGCCATATAATGTTGTTGTTGAATCGAGTCCTCAGTAGAAGAATGTAGAGAGTTTTTCGCAAAATTTTTCACATAGTAGACGGACAAATGCCAAACTGTTGATCGACGCCGAATTAACAATTCCGGAACTGCCGCCACACTTTCACTCACAGCGGCTACAGTTTCTCTGTACGCGCATTACGTTGATGTGTTTCTGGCTTTGCGTCACATAGAGTGTATGACGAAATTTATCCACAACACAACGAATAGCGAGCTCAGTTGATTGTTTGTGAAGACCAAAAAATTATGTAATCTTCAATACGTTTTGCGAAATGAAGGTCGATTTTCAAAACAATGTAACAAAAATTGCCGATCATGCCGAATCCTTCCCAAAGTTGCGACGGATGATTTTTCTTGGTGAAAAGTCTGCGCGTCTCTAGTAGCCGCTGTCATCGCTGACCAAAGCAGAACTCATCCCAGGGCTTCTGCTAACCTGCTTTTTTCCGTCGCCAGAATTCCATTTGCCAAAAATCTGGTAAGTTCTGGTACCTCGGGCTGACAGCTCCGAGATGTCTCTCGGGGATTCCCGGTTGTTTCTGTTGGCTTGTGTGCTCGCGTAACAATAAGTTTGAATGATACAGAAGCGTTCTTCTTGCGTAAGACTATGATGATTTGTCAGACAATACAATAAGACAATACTTCCAATAAATATGAAAGAAATGTTAAAAATGACAGCACGGTTTGAAAGATACATCTATTGGAATCACAACAATGTTTTCAAATATTTACATGCCGGCCGTTAACTTAGCAATGTTTTTACCAATAACAATTAAATCATTTTTATTTTGCTTGGGGTATTTGCCGTCAAAGATTTAAAGCCGTGGGTCATACTCATATGCTTCAGCTGAGACATATGTATGTAGTTATAGATTAGAATCATTGATAAACCACAATCACGATCATGAGCCTTTTGAGAAAGGGTTGCTTATGCAGTAGTCTACGAAACCCACATCAATCGCTGTCGAGAGATAAAAACATTTAATTTAATTGCTAATAGACCTCCTAATGGATATTCTTCTTCGATACAGAAAGAAAAAAATGAAAAAATCGCTGCAGTTTTTCATTTTATGACGATACCTCTAGAGAAACGGAAGTACCGAAAGTACCAGTAGCATATACAAGGATCGTTCACTTCAGCTACACAACTGCTACATCAACAACACATCTGAAAGAGATTTCGGAGAAGGTCTATTTGTTTTCTGAAATGTGCATATTCGGGTGTATAATTTTTTATTTTGTACATAATAATAGGAATTAAAAATCCTAGACAGGAATCTTTCTTTGGCGCAACAGTTTTCGTTTTCCTTTTATGCTCAATTACCCATTTGCTGCTGTTCTCCACCGGGACACCTCTGAAATCTATATAAATAAAAATTAAATGCTGTTCGTTGGTAAGCGCATCACTTCAGAACGGCTGGACCGATTTGACCCTTTTTTTAAATGTTCGTAATAGTCTGAATAAGGTTTTTACGGAAAGACAAATTGGAAAAGTTGACCCGAAAATGGGCAAAACTGAAAGTGCTTTTTTTATGGTATTTTCGTATGAGCTCGCAACCATAACTCACTATTCGAATGATGGACTTGCGTAATTATTTTTGTTTTCAGTAAAATGAAAAATTAGCACAGGGCAACGTCTGTCGGGTCAGCTAGTAATTTCATAAATAAGTTTATTCACTCTTTTGATTAGTCTACAATACATTTAACAACATTTTTTACTGCTATTTTACCAAGTGACAGCATATTAATAGATGATGTTTTGGGTATGGGCAAAGAACTAGTAAAGAAACTCTCGCGGGTATGCAAGTGTTACTCGTAGTAATAACGGAAGCCATGTTCATGTGCAATTATATAGGTATGCACACTTTTTGCACCACATCATAGTTTGTCTAGATTCAAAAAGAGGTAAAGTTCTTTCAGAGAGAAATTACCAAAAAGAAAACGAACGCGAACAAAAGTTGCCCACTTTTTAAATGCCAAACTTCAAGTGGAAAGAAATAAAACGAACACAACCACACAAGCCAACAAGAAAATTCCATATACAGTGATTTGAAAGACTTGGACTAAAATTTAAAGCGTGGGGAACTTGGACAGGATTTCTTAGAAAATTCGTTCTGCTCTTAAAAATCTAGAGGCTCTGCTCACACACATCTTATTTTCTCCGTTTTGGCTTCACTGAAATTTATTAATCGCAACCAACTTTACTTTTGTTTTCATTTGCGACATTTGTAAAATACCTTACCGGACGCTTTTTAGTAGAAAATTCCCGCTCCCGTGTAATTTGTGCTAAAATATCGCTTCATCTGCTTAAAACGAAATTAAATCATGGTTGAGCCGAAGTCTGGTAAAAATAAGAGTATAGACACAGCTCTGCCATTGAGCAGAATTAGGACAATAATGAAGAGTTCCGTCGACACCGGCAACATCACCAACGAAGTGCTCTTCGTCGTTGAGAAGTCCGCAGTGAGTGTCCAGATCCACTGGCCAAACCAGTTAAATACTTTACAATTTCCAGGAAATGTTCATTCAACACATGGCCAAGAACGCATACAAGAACTGCAAACAAGGAAACCTACTTAAGTACGAGCACCTCTCCTCGTTTGTCAGCGACGACGATTCGCTGGAATTTCTGTTGCAAATAGTCCCGCAGAAGATCTCCGTGAAGGACTTCAAGGATATCATTGCAGACGACAGAGAAAGCGATGAATCGTCTTCGGAGAGCGACGAAGAACCCGAGCCAGTGGTGAAGAAGAAGACGTCGAGTAAGAAGTAGTCAGGTAGTGGTGGGTCTTTCTGTGTGTAAGTTCTTTGTACGTGTGGAATTGTGAAAATAAAGTGAACAGTTTAGCATTGTATTCTGGTGGTTTAGTTAACTTTCTGTTTTAAGGAAATACTAAGGGGCAGGATATTGGAAGATGTTCTGGTCCTACGCGATAGCCGTCTACAAGAAATCGTATGTACCTAAGGAATAAGTTCGTCCAATTTTCTGAATTCGTATGTAGCCTTATTAGCGGTGGATTCAAAGGAAAAATGAGACCGTCATTATAGGAAGACATCTGACGTAGAGCTAACCGCATAGATCTGTTGGTTGAAGGCCGGTTGAACCCCAAACCGTAGAGCCAACTAAAGTAGGTATATAATTGGTAGGAGTCTTCGGCTTAATCAACGCACAGAACTGTACCTACTACCAATATGGCAAAAATGCAAAAAGTCGAAGTTATCACAGTAGAAATGTTAACATTTTTGAAACCCGATCAAATCCCAAACATATTTCTTAAAACGCTATTTCCTAGAAATTGTAGAAGAAACCTGGGGCCTCACTCTGTATTGCTACTCGAAAGTCAAATTTTTGCGAAAGTGCTTTACGATTCTAATCTTAGCCGGCACTCTGTAATGTCGTTTTCCATTGGGCAAAAAGGAGTACTCTTTTTGTGTTCCGCACAGAAAAAGCACTCCCAACCATGTCCCATTGGCTGTTTGGAGTGCTGTTCCGGGAGTGTTTTTCTCTTCCGGATTTCATTTGGGAGTGCTTTCAAAATGCACTCATACATATAAACCCTTACATCGGACTACTTGTCAAAGTCATATGGTACAATACACATTCTTTTGTTTATTTTATTTTCTCAGTTGGGGCTTGTTAGTAGAAACAAATTTTACATAGATATAATTAAAAAAAATTGATAATATATTAATAAAAACATGATAGAATTGCTAATGTGGTTTTCCATTAGGCAAAATGAAGCCATTTTTTGCTTTCTTTTTCTGTGAAAAATGTAAACAAAAATCAGACATTCACCAACACACACAAAAGTAAGCAGAAGACGATTTCACATGTTCCATTGGAATCAAAAAAGAGTCAAATCGGGAGTGAAACCAAAACGACATAAGAAAACAGAATCGAATGGAAGTATTGCCAACTGGGGTTATGAAATGTGCGAATCTAACTTCGAGTATCGAACGCTGAAATGTCACTTTCAAGCAAATTTCGTTCCAAAGAATTTTGTGTTTTATTTATATTTGAGAAAGAAAGTTAAATATATGTTAAGAAATGGAAATGGATGCTGTCGAATTGTGGTTTCATCAAGATGACATACAAGGAGAAAGAATAGAAGGCAGGCGAATTAGAAATAGATCGAATATAATGGAGCTAAGTGATAAAAAGTAGAAGAAAAAAAAAACAGTGGTTGGTTCAACCCGAAACTGAGAGTATTAGGTGGGAAATACACGATACAACCGTCGTACCGGCAATTTGCATACGACTTTCGTGCAACCAGACATTTTACACATACACAGCATATAATTTCCATACAGTTTGTGTATGTTACAGCGGTTGTAGAGTCAAGACCATGCGACAATACGATATCGGTACAACGGTCGGTTGTGTGAATACACACGACACAATTATCGTATACAACACCGAAGCTGTGAAACCGTTCGTAGAATAGTTGTGTCGTGTATTTCCCACTTTACTCATTCTATCCACTGCTACCTTCAAGAGAAGTTAAGGTGGAGTTTTAATCAAGTAATTTCACAAAACTATTTTATGTATATCACTTTCACCGTATTTTGAGTTAAAAATAACATTTTATGTCATAAAATACTTACATTTTAAAAGAAACACAATTGCTTACCTCAACATCCGCAAACCAAATAGCAATAGAACAAAATGATGCGAATTCGAGTTACTTTGACATTTCGTTTAGCAATACAGAGTGCCAGATTTGCAACAAAAGTTTGTTCGATTGTCATAAATTTGAATTTGCGATTCGAATTACAGAGTGACAATTCTACGAATTCGAATAATTTGACTTTAGAGTAGCAATACAGGTTGAGGCCCCTGTAATAGCAAGATACATGCGAATTGTAGGCATGTGCAAAAAGTAAGTATCCGGTACTTAAATTCGTTACTTGAAATGAGTATCGGTAGCGAATACTGCTAAAAATTAGTATTCGATACCGTAAATAACTTTTATATTTTAAAAGGTGTCCAATATTTTGAAATGCTTTGTACCCTGTTACAAGGCATACTTTATAAATTTACAGTGACTTGCTAAAATCATGGCTAGTAATTTTATCAAATTGTATGCTTCGTTAAATGGTGCAGGAATTGATACATGCAAATATAGTGGATGTAAATGATTATACACACGTATGTAGAGTACAAAAAGCAAAAAGTATGTATACAAAACAAACAGACATTTTTCAAAATGTATTGCTTTTTTTAAGCTGTGCAGCGACAGTGACAGCGAACAGAATACTAGGCCTATTCGCCTACCCGATCTAAAGCGCTTAAAGCGCGTGTTATTTATGATTTAGCTATATCTCCCTAAATCTAAAGGATCACGATAGTGTAAGAATGTTACCACTGGCTAAAGTTGAACCCGAATTGATGCACGGTCTACAGCGTAAACGTTTTTCTTGTTTTCTTTGCAATATATGTATGTTTCTGACATTTCGATTGTGCACAACTTTTGTTGTTTAACAAATTCGCGTACATTTTAGTCTTTTTACCTTCTTTAAGCTAATAAATTACGATTTTTGGTGCAACTTGTGCGTAGTGCTTTCCAGATCCTATCCGAACACAAAAATGTTGGCTATACCACTTGAGTTTAACTGGTTCAGGAGCTGCATACATTTTGGACAATTGGTAAAAATCTGACATTTACTATTGGTGGCTAATGTTATGTTCGAAGAAATGGATTAAATTATAACTCATTCGAGACATAAGCCTGAATGCCTATTTTTCCCTCGTAAGGCAGTTTCTAAATTAATTTGTAATGGCTTAAATTTTTACATTTTTATGGGCAAATCTATTTTTAAAGATTGCACACATTATATTCATAACAGCGAACGCTAAAATTATAGAAGCTACTGACTGTCGATAAATTTTGACAATTGAGTTGAAATTCAATTCTGAGAGTCAAAATTAACCACCTTCGAAACAGCAAATTTTTGGAAATCAGCCAAAATTTTGATTTAAATATTTAGATACATATTTGCATAAATCCCACAGGCGGATCAGTAGAAAAGCGGTGAAGTGGGAGGGTTATGATCTCTTGTTTTCGGATCATAACCTCGCTGAAAAAGGAAGAAGAAGATGTACATAAATTTGTCCAAAAATTTTCCTTATTCCCATAAACACATCCCTACAATTTCTCAAACTGACATACCTTATGCAGAGAATACAACGTCTTGTATTCCACAGGTTCATGTCCGTGCTACTGTTTTGTTTTGGTCAATTTTCACTTTCTCCAACTGACAGCTGCAGCCGACTGCTGTGTTGACAGCTTTCTATGATGTTTACGTCATGCTGACAAGTTGGCGAAGAATTTCCAAAGCTGCTGCAGTTCTACATCTTTCGTGTTGCGATAAAAAATCTCAAAAAAACCCGAAAATTTTCCATTCGCAGGGTTTAAATTGGATCCAGACGAACTTCCCACCACGGATAACTCGAGGATAAACACAGGAAATGTACGGATAGTGGAGGATTGCGCGGTTTTATGCAGAAACAGAATCGATTTGCCGCACGTCGTCGAATGAGGAGCTGATAGCTGATTTGGCCAACACTTGATCTCCGTGCAACAGTAGAGGAGGGCACGCTCGTCCCTTTGCATAAAGTTTAGAGTTTTTGATTTATTTTACTTTGTGACACAACGCTCGAGTCTAGTGGCTAGAAGACGGTGTAAGACGACACAATGCCAGCAGAGAACGGAGAGAGGGCTGGCTATCGACGGGCCGATGTCGATTGGAATCGGTAAGAAGACTTGCTAGCGGTGGTATTTATAATTTATCGGGGTTTTGAGGGCAAATTGTTGCATGCAACAATCTAGTCAGCGATAAACAGTGCGCGTGCACAGCAAGTGTGTAATTGGGTAATCTTTGGCACGTTTGCCTGCCTCGAACTTGAATCTTGAGTCATAGACGAGTGATTCATTGAATGCACAAGAGATAAACAAACTTTTTGTCTTCGACGTTCCATTGGCACTGATATAGATAATTGTTTGATCCACGTTAAGCCTCATACAGCAGTTCGGCTTTGAGGTAATCAAAAAGTTGTTTATTTACACGCTCCAGTTGTCTTTGTTTTCATTCATGAATACGTTCTACTACTGCCACTAGAGGTACAGGGGTACAGTAGTGGTAGACGTAGTGGTTCAGTACGAATCTAATTAGCTCTAAAAAGCACGTTGTTTTGAATGCCTACATGGTTGAGAGACTGATGCTCTTAGATCTATTTTGTGAACTTGAGTCTTTTTTTGTAGATATCTCTCCGAACAATGACCTGTCCACTGCGTACTGTCTGGATTTCGCTACGGCCGGATATTAGGAAAAAAACATGACTTCATCGTAGACTGCCCATATCGATCTATCTAATCGACACCAGCCTTTATAAGCTTTCTCGAGAGATTCTGTGTCTATTTCCCTGTAGGATTTGTTAAGCGGTATGCTAGCCTGAACTAGAGCATTTGAAGAGTTCTTGTTGGATCATATGCTTGCTAGCTCGCCCGCTTTTTCGCTTATGGGGATGCCCATGTGTCCCGGTACCCAGTAGCTTGTATCTTACCGATGTTGATTGCAACGCTTTTATGGTTGCTTAACTGCCAATATACAGGGTAAGCCAACTACAAGTTTCTTTTTAAAAATGCAATAAAATGAACAAAATAAATTTTTTCCATGTATTATGGCTTTATTAGTAAGAGCAAACATTCCCATTAATCATGCAACACAATGTCGTTCAAGTGGCTGCCTCGGCTGGCCTCGCAGTAGCGCATTCTATCACTCTAATTTTCCAAGACCTTGTTGATGGTTTCGGGCTGTAGCTCACGGATTGCTTGGATGATATTGGCCTTAAGTGCTTGAATCGTTTCCGGATTGTTGACATAACATCGGTCCTTCACGGTTCCCCACAAAAAAGAGTCCAAAGGGGTCAAATCGCAGCTCAGAGGCGCCCAATTGACCGCCAAGACGGCTGATAACACGATTTGGGAATTTGGTGCGCAAAAGACCGATTGTGGCACGGGCTGTGTGGCATGGTGCGCCATCCTGCATGAACCAGAGGTCGTCCAAATCCAGGCCTTCAATTTCAGTAAAAAAAACAAGTCGAAATGTTGAGCTGAGATCGATGACGAGTTGATGTTCGTGAATTGAGTCTCACACTCTCGGCTACAGCAGCCACATTCTCGTCTGTGCGCACCGTACAACGAACGGGGACCATGAGTGTTGTCCACTAGCATACCAGTCTCACGAACTTTTTGCACAAACTTGCGTACAGCAGGCGCGGTGGGTGCTTCAATTCGGCCAAAACTTTTTTCAAAAAACGCACTGTTTGGGCTACACAGCACTTACTTTGGAAATAAGTTTTCAATATTTCCCAATGTTTTTCAAGCGTAAAGCGACTCATTTCGTTCCGCGGAGGTATGATACTGACTTTCAGTCAAGATTTCGAGCGGGAAACAGCTGTCAGTGTCAAAATAACCTATGATTTAAAAAGAAATCACTAGATGGCCCACCCGTTATGTATGTTGCTTTTCTGAAATACCAACTTCACATCTTGGAATCCTTTTAGTGACCGGATATAGAGTACTCAAGAAGACCAATCTCCGTAACCATTACCGCGTACATCTATGCCGCAAATGGTGAACAGTCAATTGCTCATTACTCAATGTAAATGCGTTTTCATGACCCTTCAACCCATCCCTAACGAAATTTAGCAAGGCCTGAGGTACAGCATGATCATTTTACAAGTTCAAATACCATAGGACTTGCAAAAAAAGCCTTATGCAATGGAATCCATTTGCTTAATGTGACAGAAGAATCTAGGTTTTCGGGAATGAGGTGAAGCAAGGTTGATTTGATGATTTTCTTGTTAAGTATACCTATTTCTAACGTTCAATATGTACATCTCGCTGCACATAGTTTAACAGGGTCATTCATCTCATCATATGGAGTGCACTATCATCGGCTACTCTTTCGTAGCTTGTTTTATTTTATAACATCTCTTTGTATCCTGTACTTAGTTGGTTTCACTTCCATTATAGGTACGGTCTCGGTGACGATGACGAACCTAACTTTCGGCAAAGATCCAACACAGGAGGCTTTGTAGATCTGGGAAACGAGTACACCTACGCAGCTGGCGGTCATCATGCATCTGGAGCAAATGAAATATTCGCCGCAGAACAGGGTGATAAGCCATGGTAAGAGCGTCAAACTCTTCAATGAATCACACATTCCAATGAATCCTTCATTCCAGGTGGCGAACAAACTTTTTTATCTCTCAACCAGTATTATTCGGTGTATGGGATGGTGTATTCACTACCTGTCTGATCAATGTTTTCGGAGTCATTGTGTTTCTACGTTCCGGATGGATTGTCGCCCAAGCGGGCATTGTGAATGCAGTTTTGATTATTTTTTGTACAGTGGTTATTGCCTTGGTGTCTGTGCTATCGGCGGTTGGGATTTGTGAACGGTGTCGCGTCGAGAGTGGAGGCGTATACTTTTTAATTGCTCATACATTAGGATCGAGATTCGGTGGATCATTGGGTTTGCTGTATTGTTTCGGACAGGCTGTTGGTTGTGCGCTGAATGTAATGGGTTTCGGAGAATCCATGGCTGGACTGGTCGGTTTAGAGGGAAACACTTGGGCTATTCGAGGATTTGCTGCTGCAGCTGTACTTCTGCTGGGTGTCATCAATGTAGCCGGTGTTAAATGGGTTATTAAGCTGCAGTTTGTGTTGCTGATGATTTTGTTGATATCAGCGCTGGATTTCATGGTCGGTAGCTTTGTTGGAGAGGATCCAGGTGGGTTGTCATACGATTTCTGGCTGTAAAATGGGAAATACTTGTTTTTTGATTTTCTAGCAAATGGCTTCGATGGTTGGGTCAGCAGTAATTTCGTTGATAATCTATGGCAGAAGTATGAAGACGGTTACTCCTGGTTCCGCGTGTTTGGAGTGTTTTTCCCAACTGTGACGGGTGTACTGTCTGGCATCAATATGAGTGGCGATTTGCGTGCTCCTTCGACTGATATTCCTAATGGGACACTGGCGGCCTTTGGAACTTCGTAAGACGATTGGAAATTTACTCAAAATTCAATCTCATGCGTTATTGTTTTTTTTTTTTTTACGGCAGAACCTTCCTGTATCTAGTATTCGTGCTGTTCCTTGGATCGACGTGCAATCGTGAGACACTGCTCACAGATTTTATGATCTCTGTGAAAGTGTCCGCCGTACAATTCCTATTGTTGGCTGGAATTTATGTCTCCAGTATGTCATCGTGTCTGGGTGCTATGTATGGGACCCCTAGGGTGCTCCAAAGTATCGCCCAGGAGAGCGTAATTCCAGGAATCGATATCCTCGGCAAGGGAGTAAGTAAATACGGTATTCTATGTTATGAGTTAGTATAACAGAATTAAATCCATAGCGAGGCCCTAACAAAGTTCCCCTCTACTCAATGGCGGTAGTAGCAGCCATCACAATCACCTTCATCATGGTTGGTGATATTAATTTTCTAGCTCCCATTGTTACTATGCCTTTTTTGATGACCTACGCTTGCATTGATTACTCATACTTTGCGTTGGCTCAAACCTTTGATATTCAGGAGCAACGCGAAGAGAGATATCGTATTCAGGCATCAAGCCCATCGTATGAGAGTCGCCGCTATGGCGCCGTTCAGGGTGATAACGATCTTGATCTTCTATTTCCAGATCGTGTACGTCATAAGAATTTACAGGTAAGCAGACGTCGTCGTCGTTGCGTGGGAGTTCTGTTTTTTTTTTTCTATATTTCTACTTTGTTGCAGAGTCCATCGACATCGCAACAAAATTCACCACTACATGTGCCTTCAAGAACACCAGTTACAATAGAAAACAATCGTACCAACGAGACTGATAGGAACAACACAAATCATATAGAATTGAATAGCACAAACCCCAATAGCAGTACGAGCAGCAGCAATAACACAGATTCAGTGATATTCCGCGATGGAACAAACAGTACAAACATATCTGGTCTAGGAGGACCAGATAATGAGGAAGATGAAGAGCCTATTGCACCCATCCGTCCACCGATTCATTCGAAAACAAAGAATTGGTACTCGGGATATTGCAATCGATGGGCATCTCTTTTGGGAGTAAGTACTCGTAGTGCAGGATGCAGAATGGCAAACGGTCACATTTTGTCTAACACCCATCTTGTTCTAGGCATTAACTAAAATTTTTGTCATGCTCCTGGTCAACTGGTACTACGCGCTGACATGCTTTGTTGTCGTGTTTTTCGTGTGGTTTTATGTGGGCACGGCGAATCCGGCTGTTAAGCCAGGCGTGACTGCAGAGTTCAACTTGTTCGGGTGGCTGAAAAGTGTGGTATTCAGATGTTTCGGGTAAGTCGATAGTTTCATTGAAAAAGTAAAAAAGGAGCGACCCTTGTGGCAATTGGTCGTTTAAAACATAATTTGCGTTAGCAGCTAAAAAATAAGTTCGTATTCCTGTTCTTGTCTTATATTCTTGTGGTGGTTTCCGACCATTACTTGTCTATGACTGAAATGTCTTAGTTTTTTCGACGTCGATAAAGTAATAATCATAAGATTGGGTTAACATCCTAAGACAGAGGCTGGTAACCGACAAGAAAATCGGCACCTACATTGACAGGCTGCGCTGAAGGCGCTAGAGTCCTACGTCACTAAATCTGAGATCGTCAGGAATTGCCACACAATGCTTACGACATTATGCACGCAAAACCGTGTCAGGTACTTGGACCCTGCGACATAAAAGGCAACGAAAAGGTCCAAGCGCTGGCCAAAAGAGGAGCAGATCTCCCGCATAGGGAGAAAATTGGTAGCATTAAACCACCAAGGTGTGTGGCTAGGGGAATTATTCGTGATAGAATCATCAACATGACTAATTGAAGATGGTCCAACTTAGATGGTCATAAGGTATCCAAAGCCTTGTGGTCTGTGTTAGACCGCAGGAAATCTGAAGAGATCATAAAACTAGGAAGACCATGGCTTAGAATAGCTATATGAATACTCTCTGGTCATTGTCTTCTAAGGAAGCATGCTATGAAACTAGGTTTATCAAATGCGGATGTTTGTAGGTACTGCAATGTTTCAAGGACATAACTTGGTGCCTAGTGTTTTATGAAAACCTCATAACCCTACCTAACCTAACCTATACGGCGGCGATGACCCAACAGCGCGCTGTCAGGCAGGACGAACTATTCATTAAAGATGGCAACTGAGAATACAGTTAGCCCTAAAAGAAGTAAGGATATCACCACTACTACTACTAATTTGTTTGTTGGGACTGGCAATCTGGTTGTAAGCTTTTCAGAGCGGCGGGAGATGACTTCTGTACCGAGCATGGAGGAGAAGATTCAACGGCGAAATAAAATCGATAGCGAATTCGACCTACTCTTAGCACGTTTATATGAAGGGTTGAAATTGGTTCCAAACCGGTTTTAAATTTATATAAACGCAGATCGAGTTAGAATGTGTTTGACTCAACTCGACTCAGCCAACAGAACTGGGTCGAGTTAGAAAAATGCATGTATACCTGAGTTGAGTGGTTGAAGTGACATGTTGTCTCTGTGCGTGTGATCTCTTTCTTTGTTTTAGTTTTTTTCTCTGTTCGGGATGGAAATCGCTTTGTTTTGATTGAGTTCGTGGTTAGCTGCGGGTAAAGTTGTGTGTTAAGTTATTTCATATTTATTAAATGCAAAAACTAAAACTAAACAGAACACTAACACAATCAAAAGCTTAATGTCTGCTGTACTCATCTGTCACTTCAACCGCGTTCGAAATTTTCAACCTTTCGACTCGGTGTGTAGAAATACTCTGATCGAAATCTCAATTCGAACCTCACTCGACTCCTCGACTTTGCATATAAACGTACTACTAGTCTAAGATGATTAGGACAAGTGGGCCATATGAACACCAGCGTACGAGCTGACGTAACGTAAGTCATGGAAGACATGAAGGAGCCTTACTTATCTTTCCGTAGGAAAATGGATGTATCTGGGTTGGCCTATAAGCTGGGATACTTGTCCACCCCACAAATAAATAAATAAATATTTGGCGCAACAGCTCTTCAAGTGCCAGGGCCTAGCTTCTCGCAACCACTTATGTTGTGTGCGCTATATTTTTCACACGTATGAAAGGGACCTACAGTTAGTGCCGAATCCGAACGGCGATTTGAGAAGCTTTTTCGTGACAACAATACTCTCGGTTGTGTGTCAGACGCTCGCGAGAGGTGGGACCGTGAAAACTCGTTTTGGTGTTTTCTGGGATTCGAACTTGGAACCTCATGCCTAGTGATCCGACACACTAACCACTTACGCCACGACGCCCACACTTTGTCCATCCACTTTAGCCCTATCTGAGGGAAGATCCATAGTGAATTCACAATTAGCAAATGTTTCTCGACTCAACGGTGCCACACAGGTCCTCTAGTTTAAATCAGAATTATTCTTAAGATACATATGTATGTTCCAGCACCTTAAGTAATTTAATTTCTTTTCAGCAAACGAATACACGGCTACGAACAAATTGTTGTTACTCCTTCATGCCCTGGTGTGGATCTCTCACCAACACAGCTCAATGATGATAACGAGGACTTTTCACAGCGCCGGAGATATCATCATTCGTCCCTTGTTCAGGGTCATTTAGTTGATGATATATAATAAACTTTAAACTAAAAGCACACACACGCACGTATGTTAACTGCTGCTGCTGCTGCTGTTGTATAGGACCAAAACCTTAAATTAACAAAGAATGATAATAATAGTTTTAGAAATAAAAGCAAAGTGCAACTAAAAAGAAAAACAAAAAGGTTTAAGCATTTATTGTAACTGTGTTGACATTATATGTACGTATTGAGCCTTTTTTATCATTATAATTATATTCCTTATAATTTTATCTTTTGTGCATTTAATTTTTAATTATTATACTTTTTATAGATTTTATAAAACAATTTTTCTTTACCATTTATAATTAACATTAAATGAATAACAAAATTTATAAATACAACTACTGGTTGGATGTACTGGATATTTATGTAAATTTAATAAAAATGAATGTTATATATATATACATATACACACACACTATATACATATTTGCTAGTATACAAGTGCATATTTAATTAAAAGAAAATATAACAAATTATGAATAAAAAAAAATGCTACTGATAAGATAACAAAGAAAGAAAAAATAAAAAAAAAAAAACCAAATGTGCATAAAATTGAATAGCAATTTATAAATAACAAATAAAGTGTAAACTAATTTTTGTTAAAAAAAATATATATGTCGTACAATGTTTGGAAAGTTTACTTAACGGACAGGTTCTTTAATACAAATTTTACATGTATCAGCTGAGTAGTGGGTTTGTAGATCGACTTATCCAATTTCAACGATAAATAGTATCTAGTTTTTCTCATCGCTTAATACTCAATTGCTTGATTGAAAACTAACAATGGACGAACTCCTATTTGGTCTACATAATGTGTTAAAAACAAAAAAGCTCATGGGCCGGATAGAATCTTAAAAGTGTTATAAGAATGCTTCCTTAGACGCACGCTTACTTAGTTCACTTACACATTTGAAACTGGAGATGTTCAATTGCCATTGTTTGAAATTGTTTTTCCTATTTACGTAAGAGGAAGTGTTAACCTGTTCAATAATATTTATATCTCTTTCATGATCACAATACTAAAATATTTCCCTCATTTCCTTTAAGTCGTACTCCTTCAGCATAAGCGTAGGGTGGATGAAGTGGCGGGAAAACTCGGCTATCTTCTGTGCGGACAAAATGGCGCCTAATCTGAAAGGAAGGTTCTACACCGCAGTTGTACGTCAAGCACTCACAACTGTTCACAATGTTGGACAATTTATTGCACAATGAGGGTATGATGGTATGAAAGTAAATAACGGCAGCTGAGATGAAGATGTTTCGCAGGACAGCAGGAGTGATAAAGCTTGATCGAATAGAAGTTCGAAGATCCGTGGAATCTTTAGGTTAAAGAAACAATCTCACCCTTGTTTTCAGATCATAATATTTCCGAAAGAGGAAGACGAAGAAGCTTATGGACGAATATGCCATATTGAGTTTGGAAAACTGACCAAAAGCATTGTTGGCAATTTTTTACGAACAAAGAAAAATATGGTTTTTGGTATCAGAAGTCTTGTGATCGGATCGAGTCAGTCCTATTTTAATCTATTTGCATTTATGTATATGGTACTCGAACCGATTTGGAACCGTCATTGTTAACGTAGCAATCGACACTGACCTAAACTCGTAGTTGACTTAGGGGCACGCGCTACTCATCCATCTTTCTCTTATACATCTACTCATCGCCTTTCATAGTTCAAATCCTGAAGTCAGGAAGCATTTATTTATTCATTCATTCATTCATTTTCAATGGCCCGCTAATCCTTCATGAGGGTCGCGGGGGTAGGATGCTCAGGTGGACTCTCCATCCTTCTCGATCCTCCGCCATTGACTCCAATTCATCAGGGAGAATCCCTAAGCGGCTCCAAGAGAGATGTCGGACTTGATCCAACCATCTATTTCTGGGCCTTCCGCGAAGTCGTCTACCTGATGGTACGGCAACCATGGCGCGTCTTGGAAGCCGGTCTGGGGACATACGCACTACGTGACCAAACCATCGAAGCATAGATCGTTCCGTTCGGAGAAGTAGCTGCTCAACGTTGAGCGCCTCGCGTACTCTGGTGTTGCGCACTCGATCGCTACGAGTTATTCCAACAACACCGCGAAGGAACCTCATTTCGGCAGCTTGTATCCGCGATCTTATTCTTTCGGTCACTACCCAAATTTCATGACCATAGGTGAGAGTTGGAACATACACCAAGTTAAAAACCGATAGCTTAGCTTGAATACTAAGTTCGGCCTTCCTTATAACAGATTGGCCAAGCTCTCTCAAAATTGATCCAGCCTGACCAATTCTACAGGATAACTCGGCATTGCTCCTCCCATCACTCGTGAATAAAACCCCGAGGTACTTAAACTTCTCCACCTGCTTCAGTGGGACTCCACTAACATGCAGAGTGCACTGAATGGGTTTTTGGAAACGACCATTACTTCCGATTTGTTCACGTTGATCTTCATTCCAGCATCATCACAAACGGCTACAAACCTTTCGAGTGCGCGCTGAAGTTCGGTTTGAGAGGACCCAAGGATGACCAAATCATCCGCAAAGAGCAGATGACTAATCCTTAGGTCTCCCACTTTGAAACATTCTCCGCCACGGCTGCGGAAGAAGAAGAGGAGAGGTGACAAAACGCACCCCTGGCGGAGTCCAACGCCCACAGTGAAAGGTATTGATTTAATACCGTTTATCCGAACACAGCTTTTACAGTTTGTATATAAAGACTGAATCGACCTTAACAGGGAACCATCAATCCCATACTCCTGCAGAACACTCCAGAGTTTGCCTCGAGGAACCCTATCATATGCTTTTTCCAAATCCACAAAACAAGTGTAGACAGGTTTGGCATATTCCCAGGCTTTCTCAAGAACCATTCTGAGAGTGAACAACTGGTCGGTTGTGCTTCTACCGGGACGAAAACCGCACTGCTCATCCCCCAAACTGTCCTCAACCACAGCTCTGGAACGCTTTTCTAGCACCTTAGCGAAGACTTTTCCAGGGAGACTTAAAAGAGATATACCCCTGTAGTTGGCGCAATCTCTTTTGTCCCCTTTTTTAAAAAGAGGAACTATCACCCCCATTTGCCAATCAGCAGGTGTTTCACCGCATTCCCAGGCCACTTTAATGACACGCGAGAGCCATTGCACTCCCTCTTTACCTAAAGCCTTGAGCATTTCTGGCCGAATTTCGTCCACACCAGCAGATTTGCCAACTTTTAGCGATTTGATCGCCAAAGTTACTTCCTCTACCGTAGGACTACTTTCCGCCCAACTCTCGACCATAGGTCTGTCATCTTCGGTGCCCTGTTCGGGATTGAGCAATTCTGAAAAGTGCTCGCTCCATCTGCGTAAGATGTCCTCCTCATTGGAAAGAAGTCTACCGTCTTTGGATTTGACTCCTTCAACGATATTCAACTTTTTTCCTCTGAGTCGGCGGACGGTCTGCCAGAACATTTTATTTGCAGATCTGTGGTCACGTTCCAATTTCTCGCCAAACTCCTTCCAAGACTGTTCTTTCGCTGTTTTCACAGCTAATTTGCAAGTTCTTCGCGCCTCAGTGTACCGATTTCGAGAATCGGAGTTCCCCAAGTGAATCCACACCTTAAAGGCTCTCTTCTTCTCTCTGATGGCTTCTTGAACTCCGGGCGTTTTAAACCAAGCAGTTCTTTTCTCACCACCAGCCGCCACACCAAGCCGCTTCACTCCACAAACATCTCCCGCAGAGGCAATAACCGCTGTTGAAAACAGTTGCCATTCTTCCTCTACATTTGATGGAACAGTTGGAATTCGTTCAAACCTCTCAGATATTTGCCGCGCAAATGTCTCCCGTATCTCATCGTCCTGTAACCTCTCCCATCGTATGCGTGTAACCATCCTTGGTTTACGCTTTGGTAGGGGAGGCACTCTCTCGGTAAGATACAATTTGCACAGCACTAAGTGATGATCAGTTGACAGTTCGGCCCCTCTCAATACGCGAACATCACAAACCATTCTCTTCAGACACGATGGTACCACAAAGAAATCGATCAGCGACTTCTGCTGAAGACTCTGACGGTACCACGTGTATTTGTGAATGTCTTTGTGTGGAAAGATGGTGTTCATGATGGATAAGCCATTTTCACAACAAAAATCCAACAACCTCTCTCCGTTCGCGTTTTGATCAGGATCACCGTTCCTCCCAATCACACTCCCCCATGTCATAACATCTACACCCACATGAGCATTGAAGTCACCCATCAGGACAAAAGAATCCATATCTGCAACCTTTTCAAGGGCAACATCAACTTCATCTAAGAAAGCTGCGTACTCTGACAGAAGGTTCGGTGCATACACCTGCACCAATGCCAGAGTTGATCTTTCAAGCTTGAGCTTTAAGATCGCAACTCTCCCTCCTAATGGTATCCACTCCAATACTCTGTCTGTCAACCTGGGACTTGTGAGTATCCCCACTCCCGCCCGAGCAGACATTGAGGGTGCGACTCCTGACAGGAAGAGCTTCCACCCACCCGAAAGGTCCACAGTTTTAGAACCTCTCTGCTTTGTTGAAGAAACGCCAACTATATCTAGTCGACTTTTAACAGCCTCCCCAACAAGCTCAAGATCCTTCCCTGTGAGCGATGAGACGTTCCATGTGCCTATCCTAAGTCGATGCCGTTGTCGAATCTCAGAGAGTCCATCTGTGCCCCTATCGGTGCACAGCGCGTTCACCCCTTGACCCCCGTAATGGTTCGCGAGACCATTGACAGGAAGCTCGTAGCCATTTCGGGTTTGACCCGGCCGGCTGCCGAGCGGGACAAGCCGACCACCAGACGCTCGCATCCTGACACCCTTCAGGCCTGGCTCCAAAGGATGCCCTGGCTTACCAGGCTTGGCAATATCCGAGGCCGGTCGTCTTCGTGTCATCATGGGGTGTGCGCTTTGTTAGCCGTGACTGGGTTGTATGGATGGGAATAACTATTTAAGTTACCCCATCCGCACATCCCAGTCACGTTGCCCGCCCCCCACCACGAGGAGGTCAGCTGCCAGGGGGGCAGCATTTATTTATTTCCCATGAAATATATAAAGTCAGTCCGATCAATTGCGAAATCTTGTGTGAACACTACTGCGAAGGCATAACACTGGCAGTAGCTTGGTCATGTGGCTGGCAAAATTGTTCGCTCTATTGATGATGATTTGCCTATGACATCGGTTATCGGAAAACAAATATTGTGAATCAGAAGCAAAAAGACAAAAAAACAACAAAAATTTCCCCAGTTATCTGGACGCCACCCCCGGAGTGTCTCTGATGTATAAACAACTGAGCTTCAAACCACTACACCAAATCTTTCTCTCCCTCTATCTATCCTTTTCAACGGCCGCACTGTGTAAAAACGAGTTGGGGTATTGGGTATTCATAAATCCTTGAGTGCACGTAAATTATTAAAAAAAAAATATATATGTAAATACACATTCAAACGTATGTACTTATTCTTAGGCTTTGGCCTCTCACTTTCCAGATGATGGCGTTACTTTTATTACGCGAGATGTAAAACTATCGGCATTGACGAATTGCCTTACTCGTACATATATCACTTAAATAATTAGGAAACCACTTTAGCATTGAAGAATGAAAACCCAATGATTTAAGCTTAGCTAAAAGTATGGTGTACTCTATCAAAAACTTTTGTGAAATCTGTGCGGGCGTGGTTGATCGTTTCATGTTTGGTTTTTTGTGTCGAGGTCATTCCGATTCACTAGTCTCGCTAAAGAAGTTTCACTTCAAAATTAAAACAACGCTGGGTATGGCATTAACCGTTAACTTACAAAGTTGTGAAGAACATATCAAGTTTTCTAATTTCCGAAGGATGTGCGTTGGGCGCTATCTTTAAAAGAAGACAACTAAGTGATTGATTGCTTGGAGAAAAATCGCTAGGATTCTTAAATTTCACTATAAAAAAATGCTTTCATAATATTTCTCGTAGTATGAATCGTTTTCGAGATAGAGCTGATAGAAGACTGAAACTGTTCCATAAGTAGGCACTTAAAAAACTTGTCTTGTAAAGGGAACTGAATTTCACACAATCAAACTTGTTGGAGATTATACGCCCAGCCGGTCTAATCCACCTCCCATACAGTTTAAACTTTGGAAAGAAAAGTGAAATTATTTGAAAAATAAATAAAATTAATGATGCAAGAAAAATTAGCAAAATTATTAATTACACACATACATTTTCAATGCCGCTAATCCTTCTTGAGGGTCGCGGGTGTAGGATGCTCAGTTGGACTCTCCATCCTTCTCGATCCTCCGCCATTGACCGCAACTCATCAGGGCGAATCCCTAGACGGCTCCAAGAGAGATGTCGAGATCTACTTCTAGGTCTACCGAGGGGTCGCCTAGCTGATGGCACGGCAACCATGGCACAACTTGGAAGACAGTCTGGGGGCATACGCACTACGTGACCAAACCATCGAAGCATAGATCGTTCCGTTCGGAGAAGTAGCTGCTCAACTTTGAGCGCCTCGCGTACTCTGGTGTTGCGCACTATGTAACACTATTACAGAGAGAGTTTGTTTCAATTATAGGTATTTCTGATTTCGATGACCGGCCTCTGTTCTGACGACTGCGTTAATCTGCAAAACTGACTAATTTGGAAATGAAAAGCATATCATACATATGTTTTTGTGTTCGCAATTTTCTAGCCAGAATGTGGTTTCGAAATGCAATGTCATTTCATTTCTTGATTGCCAGTGCTGATTAAAGCTATCTGAGTTTATTCGCTTTCTATAAACTGGGCTATTGTGGTTTGTAACAAAAAGATAAGAAAAATTGAATTTGGAGTGAGAAAAAAATACTTTAAATACTTGCAGAATGGTGAATATAATTTCATAACAAGTCTAATATCAGAACACTAATAATATCTCCATCATGTCAACTGAAAATCCAAAAACTACACCACAGGAACTTTCTTCATCGACCAAACAAATCTTCAGATGGGTTGACCATACTAACACAATTTCGAACAAACAGCGGTCTTTCTATGAAAATAAGGAATTCTTTGATGTATCTGTAATCGCAGGTGCCAATAGTGTTAAAATACAAGCACATAAGATTGTTGTGTCCGCATCAAGCGATTATTTTCTGGCAGCGTTTCGTAGCTCTAATCCTACTGAAATCATAATTAAGGAAATCGATGGCATCACAATGAAGTCAATAGTCGACTTCATGTACACGGCATCAATTGAGCTGAGCTTTGAATCTGTGAAGACGACATTAAAGGCCGCAACATTTCTCCAAATGAACACCTTGATAGACGCCTGCTGTGACTTCATGGCAGAACAGTTGGATCCTAGCAATTGTCTAGGTATTGCCTTATATGCAGAGCAGCATAACTATACCAGGCTTTACAAGAAAGCCACTTCGTTTGCCTACAAGAATTTTGACAAGGTCTCAATGGGGAAGGAATTTGTTCAGCTCAGTGAGGAGTTGCTAATTAAATTCATTACTAGTGATGATTTTATTCCATCTTCAGAGGAGAATGTCTGCCAGAGTTTGGTGGTATGGGTTGAATACGATCAAGAAAATCGGGAAAAACTGATTTTAAATCTTCTGTCTAACGTCTGGTTCGTGTTTCTGAAGCGGAAATTCGCCATCGAGAAAGGACAATCAATAAGTAAAACAATTGAGTGCTACAAGTCGTTCTGCAGTTGGCTTCAATCGCATTTGTCTCCTAAAAGTTCTTCGCAATTTCTTGTTTTTATATCTGGACTCACAGCCAGCGATTTAAGGGTACAGATTTTCAATCGACAGTTAAATAGTTGGTCATTTGAAAAGGTTCCGGCTATACCAAAAACAAAAACCTCATATAGTAAGATCGTTATAAATAAAAAGTTGATCATCGTTGGAGGTCACCTTGAAGAAACAAACAGCGTTGAGTGTTTGGACCTCGAGACCAAGGAATGGACTGAACTACCTCCGATGAGGCAAAAACGATACGGACCTGGGGTGGCTGAATTGAATGGAGATTTGTACGTTATCGGCGGTAAACAAAATGGAAATGCTATACATTCCGTAGAGAAATACAATTTTGCGACGTGCGAATGGCAAGATGTGAAGCCGTTGAATTTCCCAGTTTTTCCATTGATATCGACAGCTGTTCTCGATGGACTTTTGTACGTTGTTGACAATGGTTATAGTGTCATGGAATGTTATGATCCCATCAAAGATCAGTGGACTGGGAAGACGCTCAAGAACGAACGATTGCAGTGGTTTGGTTTCACTGCAGTTGGTGCACACTTATACGCTGTGGGTGGTCATTGGAATAATAAAAAAAGTTCAACAGTTGAGCGGTATCATCCTTCTACAGATTCTTGGACATCCGTTAGCCCGCTTAGAGTACCGATATCTAATGTACGATGTACTTCATTGAATAATCGACTTATAGTATGCGGTGGGGATATTGGTGATGGTAATAAATTTGTAGATACAGTGGAAGAGTATAATCCTGAGACCAACGAATGGAAGACATTAGCTCCATTTTTCAATGATAATTGGGATCTTTATAATTGTAGTCTATTCTCAATGTAAAACAATGTTAAGCAATGTAAAATAAAGTTAAGTACATATGTACATTGTTTTTAGAAATAAGATTGCTTTAAAGTTATCTATTGAACTAGCAAACTTATTTTTCATTTTTCTCCTTCATTCAGATTGTACTTTAGACATATAGTATAGTTAAGTCACTTCAAGCAAAAAAGAAGGTTTTTCGAAATAAAAAATTTCATACAAGCAAACGAGTTGCAATTCACCCTACTTTACATACACTCCGACTTCTTCAACAAGAGATCATAACCCTCCCACTTCACCGCATTTCTACTGATCCCCCTGTGGGGTTCGCCTATTTGACTTCAGAATATATCGGTAGGCCTTCCGATTTTGGATCATCCGGTTACTTAGGCCAATGAAATGCCGATGTCGCATTTGTGTGATCCAGGCGTTTATAGGCCTCGCGAAGTCTTTGGAACGTCCATTGATATTCCCTTTTTAACAGGGTTCAAATGATCTCTTCTTTGAACGTGGCAATACCAGCTGAGCCGGTCGCGCTTTATCTTTCGTAAGATGGTTTTCTTGACGTGAAGGTTTCCACGGATCTTCGAACTTCTTATTCGATCAAGCTTTGTCACTCCTGCTGTCATGCGAAGCATCTTCATCGCAGCTGCAGTCAATTTACTCTCATACTTTTTGTGCATCGTAAAACATTGTGAACCGTTTCTGAGCACTGGATGCACAACTGCGGTGTAGAACCTTCCTTTCAACTTAGGGGTCATTTTTCGGTCACAGAAGATAGCGTAGTTTTCTCGCCACTTCATCCACCCTATACTTACGCGATGATTAATGTCTTCATCACAGGTTGCTTTGGTATTGATCATAGATCCCAGATATTTGAACTTCTCGTACTTGGGAATAATTGATGTACCGTTGGGTTCGTCACTTTACCTTCAAGCAGATAGTCAAGAACTGTAATAAAGAGCAAATGACTAAAGACGCTTCCCTGGTGCACACCGACTTTGATTGAGAACTCTTCGGTTACTCCAGCCGGACATCTTACTCTTGTCTTTGCTCCTTCGTACATGTCCAGATTATCTGTACATACGCTTCTGGAACCCCTCGATGTCTTAGCGCCACCGATATCAGATCTCGTGGTTGTCTGTCGAATGCCTTTTCAAAGTCAAACAATACAATATGCAAATCCTTTAAGGAATCCCGACTAGTTGATTTAAATTGTATACATATATTCCCCAGGAAGAAAATATGTTCAGGCCCCATCTTAGAAAATTTCGGCCAAATTTATGATAATTTTCTCACGAGCCGCCAACTTTACAGAGAGAAATATGCAAACAAAAGATACAATCTTTGATACAACAGTTTTTTGATTTAACAAATATTCGAGGTACAAAAAGGTCTTGAACTTTTCCATATCCTTTTCAATACCTTTGTGTACCCACTTATTTGGCCTGTGTGTTTTATTAAGCACTGGCAGGAAGCCATTAGACAAGCTTAAGCCTTGCAGACTTACATCTTAATCAATGTGTCAGTTTTCTAAACACAGGGTGAACCAAAGATCATTTTGGTATTTTCTACAATTTAATTTTCCAACGATCACGAGTATCTTTCGCTATCTTTTAGGTATCTGGGATAATCTAGTGAGATGAAACTTTGCACATTTATAGAAGGGATCATGAGCAAGGATATACAGGAAATTATATTTTGGTTTAGCTTCAAATGATATTTTCAGCAGAATCCTGAAGCTCATGACGTGTCGGACTCTTATAGAAACCGACCGAATTGTTGGGTATATTTTCGTCTGCCTTTCAAGATTACTTTTGGGTAGAGATACGTCCGGAAATTCTCCAGAGCTCCATCAAATCTGACCTGGATTTGTTTATTTCCTTGAAGGCTATTTGGGTGACCTTCTGACTTCTCGACCTGGGGTAGCCCAAGATCTCTTTTCCTTTTGCCAGCTGATGCCGGAAATTGCATGTGCCGCAGTTTTTTACTTTTCCGTACATAGTTACCCTCTAAAAGAAGGATTTTATTTGATATCTAATGATACTACCATATGTCCTGCGAGCATCGCTACCAATCATTTAATTATTTCCCGCTCCATACTTAGAGCTTGCCGTAATCTACAGCATTTTTATTGCCATTTTGCCTTGTTTAACTTATGTTTAGTTGGTTACCATGTAGTACAGTTTCGTATTATCCCATTTACCGATCAATTTCCAACTCATTCTTTGCTTAATGTAACAACACGTTCAGGGTTAAGTAAATACGTGGATCAATCTTTTTTAGTTACTTACTTTGCTTCCGAGTGGCCAGTTGACCCTCTCGTAAAGGATCTACGCGCATGCTGGGTGGTACACTGAGATTTCTGTGTCCAGACTTAAGTAAATATATGGTAGACTTTTCTTTTTCTCAGAATACTCCGCATTGCCAGCGACTATGAATCCACATGAAGTCAAAAGATGCATTTGGGCCCAAAGCTGCAAAAGTAGTTTGAGTCGATTTTATTGCGTATTAAGTTGTTAGTTTAAGTTGTGAATGTACTGCAGAGCACATTAATAAGGCACAATATGCGCTTCCTGCTGTTCTGGCAAACATTTGTGTTGCCCCGTAATCCTATTTGGGTTAGGACTATCTCAGGAGAGGCGAGCATATAACGTTAAGACAGCGCAGCGCCCCGATTTGCTTCCAGATGTCTTTCGATTCTGTCCTTAAATAGCTGGAAATTGTAAGATTCTGGAATGATGCTTCCTGACAGGTAGTACGCTAGAGGCTTATCTGTTCTAATGAACTCCATCTATGGTAACACATATTTCTTATTATATTCAATACTTCGAGATTGGATGTGATGTTCATTTAGACTCATGTATTACTTTTGTGTGCCGTCAAGTAGATGTAGAGAACCGGTAGCATTTCTGAAGGTGTGAGATGTTTTCGTTCATGAGAATGTTGTCTGAGCAAGATGTTATTATGGTACTATCGTCGGCAAAACTAAGAACATAGTTACTTGCCGAATTTAGAAGGTCGAGCTGACGAAAGAATAGATCCCTATGGTACTCCAGCGGCTATGGCAAAAGTTTAAAAAAAAGCACTATCGACCAGAAGTTGAATAGATCTGTACTAAACAAAGTTTTCGATACATCTAATCAGCAGCTGTTCAGTTGATTAGCACTGGTTGTATTTAGTTCAGCTCTCTGAATGTATACATTGGTAAAACAAAGTTTACAATACTATCCTGTTCTCACAATTTTAGACCAATTAGAGTGATTAAATAGAGATGTTTGCGGAAATGATCAACATTTCTCAGGCAAAGTACCGCACATTACTGGTGCTGATAGTCAACACACTTTAAACCCGTTTTCTTATTCAATCGCTATCTGTGCTCCCCTTGAAATTAATTATGCCCAGCCTGTCCGTAAGTTTAATCGCTATAAATTTCGCACGTAAACATTCAAATAAAACTTTGCATTCTATTTCTTTTTCCTTCCAAACTTTAAGCTCTTCAATCAATGATTTATTTAAGTATAAAAGACATAATGTAGTTCTAAGTGCTGCAAACCAATCAAAGAATACGATCTTCATTAATCTAGATATTCTTGTTTGGAGAAGAACACTAGTACCGCAGCTTGCATTCTCCTAGAATATTTCTAGAAAACAAATGAAAAAAAAAATCGTATTCGTGTAATTATTAAATTTCAACCATCAATTCAACTTGATTAGCCCGATCGTAACCACAGTAAGTTGATTGACGACCTATTATCTGCATGCACACTACCATATTATACAACGTTGTTGATTCAATCACGTATTCTACCGATCGTTAGTTGTAAATCAAGATCTGCTGGAAACACTTTATTTGACAAAGATGATTTATTTAATACTGATCACAACTTTTGTAACACTTTACATCTACTACTGGATATGGAGTTCGACATATTGGTCTCGTCGAGGGATCAAAGGACCAACTGGGATGCCAATTTTTGGAAATATGTTTAACTATTTGATTGGAAGGAGGCATTTTGGTTATGTCTACGAAGACATTTATAAGTGATTTAACAAAGATATTTAATGAAGCTATTATATATAGTCTAAGGGTTTCTGTTTGCAGATCATTACCAAACGTATCCTACATCGGAATGTATCGAGTGCTGAATGAACCTGCGATTTTGCTACGTGATCTTGACATGATCAAACAAATAATGATCAAAAACTTTCCCAGCTTTTTGAACAATGTACTGTATGTCGATGAAGGGCGTGATGCGATTATAATGTGTGATCCCTTTGTGGCAAAGGACGAAAAATGGAGAGTGATGCGAAATGAACTTGTTCCTATTTTTACACCAAACAAAGTAGATTTTCTCTTAGCAAATATTATTTTTGCAGAACTTTTTGTCTATTTTTAGGTGAAACTTTCATTTCCTCACATTGCTTCGGTCTGCAAACAACTCGACTCATATCTTGAAGATAATATCGGGACAAAATGCTTTGAGGCTAAAAATGTATGTATTGTAGATATTAATACAGAACCTCTTTATAACCACTTTTTAAAGCTTTGTTCAAAGTATACATTAGATGTTGTAGCTTCAGCTGCATTTGGCTTAGACGGTCAATCCTTTACGAATGCCAAGTCAGATTTTACGCAAATGGTAGAGAATCTCTTCATGCCGAATCCTTTAAGTTTGGTCGAAACAACTGCCTTACTTTTCCTACCAAAACTTGGAGATTTGATTAAATATCGGTAGGTGCGATTCAGGTATACTATATTCAAATACAACGAAATACAACGTAGATTTCTCAGGTACATACCAATAAAAGTACAGGAATGGCTGACTGTAGTAGTTGGAAGGGTGCTGTCCCAGCGACGGCAGTCAAAGACTTTTGAGGATACATCTACCTATAGTGACTTCGTTCAGTGGCTTATTGAGGCAAAACAAAAGGCTGGTGAACCTGTGGATGAATTTATCATACTGGGACATTGTAGTACATTCCTGCTGGAGGGATTTGAAACATCTGCATCGCTGATGTCGTTTGCTTTGTATGAGGTAATAGTGTGGGTATAAATATATCTCTTGAGTTTAGGAAGAGTGAATAGTAATTGATGTGACAAAGAGTATTAAACTACAAATAACATCTACTGTAGACAAGTCACAACTTACGATAGGTCGGTTAGTCAGTAGTCTATCTAATATGTTTATTTTTCCTTTATTTCTAAAGTTTGCTATAAATTCTCACATCCAGAACAAAATTCACAATGAAATTGATAGAGTTCTAAGCAAATATAATGGACAATTATGCTATGAGGCGATTCTGGAAATGTCTTATTTGGAGGCAGCTTTATACGGTCTGCATCCAAAGCACCAAAAAATTGTTTTATGTATGTATTTCTTTTAACAGAAATACTGCGCCTATATCCCGCGATGCTGGCTTTACTGAAACGCTGTACAAAACCATTTGAGCTACCGTCACAATTTAAAGACATCCAAATCAAGAAAAGGGTCGTCATTAAAGAGGGAACTGTCCTCATTATTCCTGTAAAGGCTATTCATTAGTAAAAGTCTATGCCTTACTCTGCGAACTGTGATTCTATATTGTTTGTTTTTTTTTTTAGTGATCCGGAATTATATCCAGAACCTTATAAGTTTGATCCTGAACGTTTTACAGAAGAAAACAAGCGTCACAGAGCGAATTGTGCTTTCCTCGGCTTTGGTGAGGGACCTCGAATGTGCCCAGGTAATTGAAACTTCCTGACAGATTTAAAAACAAAAAAAAAATAAAATTTATCTCGTTTCAGGCATGCGTTTTGGATTAGCTCAGAGCAAGGCTGGTCTTGTAACAATGCTCCTGAAATATAAAGTTGAGCTATCACCTGAAGCCGAACCATTAAATATCGCCCCAACAACATTTCTGACATCGAGTCAGAACGGAATTTGGATTAAATTCAAGCCAAGAAGCTTATAGAAATTTAATATTTTATCGTGTACAGTGCGCGAAATAATTACGAGTATATCGGACAAGCATTTCTACTTGCGTTTAAACAAATAAAATAAAAAAATTTGTGTAAAATATAGTTTTTTCAGTGTGCTGATATTTGGAGTGGAGTGTGTAAAATATAGCGGTATTTCTAACTCTCCCATTTTACTTTTATTCTTGTTTCGGGCTATTCTTTCCGGTGTTGTTAGTTTTGCGGTGCGAAATAAATATGTATAACAGACAAGAGTTTCAGTCGTACGTTTAAGTGTTAAATATAATACAAATTTGAACGGAACATTTAGTACAAATTATGTTATTATCATTCACTCTCCATTAAAAGGATTTATAGCATTTAGCTATTGGCGTCACAAATTACACTCCATTAAGCACAAATAAATTTGCTATTTATTCACTCGTCATTAGTTTGGCAAACAGATTGCTGCCAGTGCGGCCATCCGTCTTAAAGCCTCCTCCCAATGATCTAGTTATCACATTGGCCACTTCTCGATCCTTGATTTTCTGAACTTGACTCATGAAAACATGGAATACACGCCGCCGAAACTGATATTTGACCGAAATTTCCATACGAGTATCCCTAAATGATGATGTTAGTTCGCTTCACTTTCTTACAGATGTCTCTAAGACCGAAGATGAGGTGAGTTGTGTTTTTTTCTCCGAAAAGCTCGATCTAAGCATCTCGTTCCGCCTCCCTGATCATTGTAGCGTTTTTCAGGCGGAAATCATGACGATTAAGGAAGCCCTGTCCTGGCTAAAGTGTAATGTACCATTTGTCTGGGATATTAGCATTTTCACTGACAGCCAAGTGGTAATCA
This sequence comes from Brachypalpus laphriformis, assembly GCA_945910035.1. NCBI lineage: Eukaryota > Metazoa > Arthropoda > Insecta > Diptera > Syrphidae > Brachypalpus > Brachypalpus laphriformis. The sequence goes on from OX246753.1 coordinate 324,604,842, forward strand.
AGTCCCTGGAATCCTGCTCTTTCCGCATTAAACTGCCGTTTATCTCTTACGGAGACCACAGAGCAGTTCAACATTCACGTATGCCGGGTACCACGCCACAGGGATATTCCAGGTAACTTCAGGGTAGACGAGCTTGCCAGACAGGGTACAACTCTAAGGATTCTGCCAGATAGGCAAGCCCTAGGTATACCTCTCGCTACATGTAAGCATCTACTAAAGCTGAACGCTATTAGCAAGAGCAACCACAGGTGGCAAAATGTCTCAACGTGTTACATTTCGAGGCAGATCTGGGCTAAGCTGGACCAGAATTGTAGAGTCGAGTTGATCAAGCTAAAGCGATCACAAATCAGCTACGTTGTCGGTGTACTCACTGGACACTGTCTAACAGGCCAACATGCCAAAAGACTTGGCGTCTTTTCCAAGGACTTGTGCAAGAGCTGCAGGGACGACGAGAAGGAGGAAACAATCCTTCACCTCCTATGCACATGTTCTGCTATATCACGTAAAAGAATGCTCCATCTAGGGCCTCCCTTCCTTGATGACCTCTGTGATTTGGCGTCCTTAGGCGTCATGAGCATCCATCTCTTCATCAAAAGCTCCGGTTGGTTTTATTAGTCCCTGAATGGTCTAATGGTAGATTCTTGGCATCACAATTGACCTTTACTGGTCTATGTGTTTCTGCACCCTCGTCCAGACAGAAGTGCATTTAAAGACATGCAACAATTATTGAAAATAAGATAACAGATGCATGTACATTAAAGGAAAAACAACGCGTTCGGGACAAAATCGAAAAAGAATTTAAACATTTATGTCCGAATGTTGTACCGTTCTAGAGAGTAGTCCAAATCTGGTCAAATAATTCCAAGTACTTTAGCCACTGTAGGTTTGGTCAAACGAAATCGTTGGAAGAAATCTTCATCATCCCAATATTCCATATTTATTCATTCTAACAGGTGGGAAAAATCGCATTATCACCTCCCCGTGGTGCCCGCTGGATAGCTATCTGATAGTGAACTAACGATGAGCGTATGCTGAGTCTGACGATATATGAGTAGCTGAACACTCGGACCTGCGTAAGCACATCTGGGTGAACTTCAGCGCGCATATGTTTAACCGGACGAGGCATCTCTTGTTGACCTGATCGGCTGAAATATGCGTCTCAGAAGTCTAACAAGAGGTCCTCAGAAGGAGGACGTGCGGCGGATGAATTCTCCCGATGGAATCAACGGTGACGTCCACAGGCCAGCGGAAACCTAAAAAAGGATCTGGTCCTCCAGGTTGGGGGTTGTGCCGTCAGGTTAACTTCCCTACCACGTAAAAAACCTTCGGTTACGAAGCAACCAACAGCCTCGGATACGGATGAATTTACTGTTGACGACCCTAGCAAACGTAAAAAGGACAACGATCTTCGTGTCTGCACGTGGAATGTTAGGTCCCTCTACAAACCACGTGCAGCCGAACAACTTGCGGAGGCCCTAGAGTGTCTCAAAGCAGACATTACCGCCATCCAAGAAGTGCGATGGGATGTGCCGGGCAAAAGGAGTATGAAAAACTGCGACATCTACTACGGCGATTGCTACAGACAAAAAGGACAGCGTCTATTCGGGTGCGGATTTGTTATTGGAGGCAGACTTAGGCAAGAAGTCTTGAGTTTCAGGCATGTGAACGAGCGCCTTATAACTATCCGTATCAAGGCTAAATTTGCCAACATAAGCCTAATATGCGTTCACGCCCCTCATGAGGAGAAGGACGACGCGACAAAGGATGACTTCTACCAGCTCTTGGACAAGACGTATGAGCAATGCCCTAGCCACGACGTTAAAATTATCCTAGGTGATTTTAACGCAAAGCTAGGAAGAGAGGACGTCTTTAGTAGCGTGGTCGGAAAGCACAGCCTGCACGACAACACATCCGACAACGGACTCAGGCTAATCGACTTTGCAGCGGGGCGAAACTTTGTCGTAGCTAGTACGCGGTTCCCACGTCTCGATATTCACAAAGGAACATGGCTCTCCTTTGATCGAAAAATCGTCAACCAAATCGATCACATTGCGATCGACGCAAGGCACTCTTCCAGTATTCTGGGTGTCCGAACTTTCCGAGGAGCCAACGTGGACTCGGATCACTACCTAGTTGTAGCCAAGGTACGGATGCGGATATCCACAACGGAGCGAAATCAACGAAATACTGTGAGGAAATTTGACGTCGAAAAGCTACAATTGCAAGAGACCGCCAGAACCTTTGCCGATCGTGTTTCTTCTAATCTCAATCTAAGTCCTATGCCGCCAGCAGCAAATGCGGAAGACCAGTGGCAGCGTTGCCAACAGGCCACCACAACGAAACCCCTGGTTTGATGAAGAATGCCGGCAAGCACATGCAGCAAAACAAGAGGCGTACAAAGCGGCGCTGCATAGAAGGACTAGAGCTGCTTACGAGCTCTACGTGCGCAGGAGAAAAGAGGAACATCGACTTCTCAGTAAGAAGAAAAAGGAGCATGAGAAGCGCTCGATCGAGGAGATTGAGAGACTCTATTGCAGGAATAATGTTCGAAAATTTTACCAAAGGGTAAAAAGAACATGCCAGGGTTTCAAAACCAGAACAGAAGCCTGCAGGGACGAAAATGGCAACATAGTAGTGGAATCGCAGTCGGTGCTGAGGATATGGAAGGAACACTTCTGCAGACTGCTAAACGGCGATGATGACCAATATTCCGCTGTCAGGCAGAATGAGCCATTCAACAGTGACGATGGCAGTCAAGATTCCCGTCAACCCGATCAGAATGAAGTGAGGATAGCAATATCTAAACTCAGATCCAACAAAGCTGCTGGAGCCGACGGCCTTGCCGCTGAACTTTTCAAGGCAGGAGGAGATGAGTTGGTAAGGAGCATGCACCAGCTCATCTGTAAAATCTGGTCGGACGAAAGTATGCCCGGTGAATGGAACCTCGGCATCGTTTGCCCGATCCTGGAGAAAGGAGACCCTCTGAACTGCGCCAATTACAGAGGTATAAGTCTCCTCAACATCGCATATAAGATCCTGCCTGCCGTATTATGTGAACGCCTAAAACCGATCGTCAACAACCTGATAGGTCCTTATCAGTGCGGTTTCAGGCCGGGAAAGTCCACCATTGACCAAATATTCACACTACGGCAGATCTTGGAAAAAACCCATGAATACAAAATCGATACGCACCACCTCTTTATCGATTTAAAAGTTGCCTATGATAGCGTGTATAGAGACGAGTTATACAGAGCCATGTCTAGTCTTGGCATCCCTGCCAAGCTCGTCCGTTTGTGCAGAATGACGATGGAGAACTCTCGCTGCTCCATCAAAGTCGGTAAGAACATCACCGAACCGTTCGATGTCAGGAAAGGTCTTAGACAAGGCGACGCGCTATCATGCGATCTCTTTAATATAGTACTTGAGAGAATTGTACGAAACTCACAAGCCAATACCGGAGGTACAATCTTTTACAAGTCTGTACAACTACTCGCTTATGCCGATGACATTGACATAATCGGAGAACTCAGCGGGCCGTCAATGGGGCATTTACGAGTATTGAGATCGAGGCAGCAAAGATGGGTCTAGCGGTCAATGAAAGCAAAACAAAATATATGCTGTCTACAAAAAAGGCCACCCAACATCGGCGTCTTGGACAGAACGCCAAAATAGACAGATATAATTTTGAGGTAGTAAAGGATTTTGTCTACCTAGGCTCTATGGTGAACTCCGCAAATGACATCAGTAGGGAGATCACACGAAGAATTACTCTTGCCAATCGTTGTTTCTATGGGCTAAAACGGCAATTGAGTAGCAAAGCCCTATCTCGAACTACTAAGGTAACTCTTTATAAGACACTAATCATCCCAGTCCTGCTGTATGGCGCAGAGGCATGGGCTTTGAGAAAACCGGATGAGGATGCCCTTGGTTATTTCGAGAGAAAAGTTCTTCGATCGATCTTTGGTCCCGTCTGCATAGACGGTGAGTGGAGGAGAAGGTACAATGCCGAGCTATACGGCATGTACAAGGACATCGACTTAGCCAGAAGAGTTCACATACAGCGACTAAGAAGGCTGGGTCATTTAGAGCGGATGGAGCCCAACGTTCCCGCTAAGAAAGCTTTCGAATCCACCCCGGATGGACGGCGCAGTAGAGGACGACCTCGCGGTAGGTGGCGCAAACAAGTGGAGGGGGACCTCAACCAACTTGGCGTGCGCAACTGGAGGCAGCTGGCTCGTAACCGTGCTAGCTGGAGAGGTTTGTTGGTTGAGACCCAGGTCCACCCCGGACCGTAGCGCCATCTAAGTAAGTAAGTAAGTATTCTTTCTAACATCTTGTATTGCCTACTTTCGGTGAAAAGTGTATTTTCGTCGTCATCACTTAAATCCAACAAATATTGAAGATAATTGCCCATAATACACTTTCACATTCAGATAAAAAGACAATTATCAAAAATAAAAACTAACTGTCAACGCTAATGGAAAGTGAATAAATATAAATGCTCCATTAAACCTCCATTAGCTTTAAAAATCTCTTAAAATGTGGATTTTGACGTTTTAGCTAACACCGGTTTTAAATTATAGGCGCTATTATTGTATTTAATAAAGGCAGCCTCCATTAAATGAGATTAAATCTCATTTAATGGAGAGTCAATAAATCGGGCCTTAAATTGGTATATTATTAAAAATATTTAGTGCACTTAATTACTTATTTTTGCAACCAAAAGAAAATATCTAGCACATACCAAGTGCTTGTTGCAGGGACGTAGGATGCTCACTTATAGTGGCTCCATCGTTAGCAAAGAATAGTTGATGTACCTTGGAGTTCGTCACTTTACCTTCAAGCAGATAGTCAAGAACTGTAATAAAGAGCAAATGACTTTGGTTTAGCCTCAAATGGTATTTTCAGCAGAATCCTGAAGTTCATGACGTGTCGGTCCATCCGACTCTTATAGAAACCGACCGAATTGTTGGGTACATTTTCGTCTGCCTTTCAAGATTACTTTTGGGTAGAGATACGTCCGGAAATTCTCCAGAGCTCCATCAAATCTGACCTGGATTTGTTTATTTCCTTGAAGGCTATTTGGGTGACCTTCTGACTACTCAACCAGGGGTAGCCCTAAGATCTCTTTTCCTTTTGCTTTTTTTTTTACTTTTCCGTACATAGTTACCCTCTAAAAGAAGGATTTTATCTGATATCTAATGATACTATGTCCTGCGAGCATTGCTACCAGTCATTTAATTATTTCCCGCTCCATACTTAGAGCTTGCCGTAATCTACAGTCTGTTGGCATTTTTATTGTCATTTTGCCTTGTTTAACTTATGTTTCGTTTGTTACCATGTAGTACAGTTTAGTATTAGCCCATTTATCGATCAATTTCCAACTCATTCTTTGCTTAATGTAACAACACGTTCAAGATTAAGTAAATAGGTGGATGAATCTTTTTTAGTTACTTACTTTGCTTCCGAGTGGGCAGTTGACCCTCTCGTAAATGATCTACGCGCATGCTGGGTGGTACTCTGAGATTTTTGTGTCCAGACTTAAGTAAATATATGGTAGACTTTCCCGTTTCTCAGAATACTCCGCATTACCAGCGACTATGAGATCAAAAGATGTATTTGGGCCCAAAGCTGCAAAAGTAGTTTGAGTCGATTTTATTGCTACCCAGCGTATTAAGTTGATAGTTTGAGTTGTGAATGTACTGCAGAGCACAATAATAAGGCACAATATGCGCTTCCTGCTGTTCTGGCAAACATTTGTGTTGCCCCGTTGTCCTATTTGGCTTAAGACTATCTCAGAAGAGGCGAGCATATAACGTTAAGACAGCGCAGCGGCCCGATTTGCTTCCAGATGTCTTTCGATTCTGCCCTTAAATAGAAATTGCAAGATTCTGGACTGATGCTTCCTGGCAGGTAGTACGCTAGAGGCTTGTCTGTTCTAATGAACTCCATCTATGGTAACACATATTTCTTATTATATTCTATACTTCGAGATTGGATGTGATCTTCATTTAGACTCATATATTACTTTTGTGTGCCGTCAAGTAGATGTAGAGAACCGGTAGCATTTCTGAAGGTGTAAGATGTTTTCGTTCATGAGAATGTTGCCTGAGCAAGATGTTATTATGGTACTATCGTCGGCAAAATTAAGGACCTAGTTATTTGCCGAATTTAGAAGGTCGAGCTGACGAAAGAATAGATCCCTATGGTACTCCAGCGGCTATGGTAGAAGTTTAAAAAAAAGCACTATCGACCAGAAGTTGAATAGATCTGTACTCAACAAAGTTTTCGATACATATTATCAGCAGCTGTTCAGTTGATTAGCACTGGTTGTATTTAGTTCAGCTCTCTCAATGTCTACATTGGTAAAGTAAAGTTTACAATACTATCCTGTTCTCACAATTTTAGACCAATTAGAGTGATTAAACAGAGATGTTTGCGGAAATGATCAACATTTCTCAGGCAAAGTACCGCACATTACTGGCGCTGATAGTCAACACACTTTAAACCCGTTTTCTTATTCAATCGCTATCTGTGCTCCCCTTGCATATAATTATGCCCAGCCTGTCCGTAAGTTTTATCGCTATAAATTTCGCACGTAAACATTCAAATAAAACTTTGCATTCTATTTCTTTTTCCCTCCAAACTTTAAGCCCACGCCATACCCTTCTTCTCACTCAATCATTGATTTATTTAAGTATAAAAGACATAATGTAGTTCCAAGTGCTGCAAACCAATCAAAGAATAAGATCTTCATTAATCTAGATGTTCTTGTTTGGAGAAGAACACTAGTACCGCAGCTTGCATTCTCCTAGAATATTCCTAGAAAACAAATCTTCTTCTTCTTCCTTTTATCAGCGAGGTTATGTTCCGAAAACAAGGGATCACAACCGTCCAACTTCACCGCATTTCTACTGATCCGCCTGTGGGGTTCGCCTAGAAAACAAAGGAAAAAAAAATCGTATTCGTGTAATTATTAAATTTTATCCATCAATTCAACCTGATTAGCCCGATCATAAGCACAGTAAGTTGATTCACAACCTATTACCTGCATGCACACTACCATATTATACAACGTCGTTGTTTCAATCACGAATTCCACCGATCGTTAGTTGTAAATCAAGATCTGCTGGAAACACTTTATTTCACAAAGATGATCTATTTAATACTGATCACAACTTTTGTAACACTTTACATCTACTACTGGATATGGAGTTCGACATATTGGTCCCGTCGAGGGATCAAAGGACCAACTGGGATGCCAATTTTTGGAAATATGTTCAAATATTTGATTGGAAGGAGGCATTTTGGTTATGTCTACGAAGACATTTATAAGTGATTTAACAAAGATATTTAATGAAGTTATTATATATAGTCTAAGGGTTTCTGTTTGCAGATCATTACCAAACGTATCCTACATCGGAATGTATCGAGTGCTGAATGAACCTGCGATTTTGCTACGTGACCTTGACATGATCAAACAAATAATGATCAAAAACTTTCCCAGCTTTTTGAACAATGTACTGTATGTCGATGAAGGGCGTGATGCGATTATAATGTGTGATCCCTTTGTGGCAAAGGACAAAAAATGGAGAGTGATGCGAAATGAACTTGTTCCCATTTTTACACAAAACAAAGTAGATTTTCTCTTAGCAAATATTATTTTTGCAGAACTTTTTGTCTATTTTTAGGTCAAACTTTCATTTCCTCACATTGCTTCGGTCTGCAAAAAACTGGACTCATATCTTGAAGATAATATCGGGACGAAAGGCTTTGAGGCTAAATATGTATGTATTGTAGATATTAATATAGAACCTCTTTATAACCACTTTTTAAAGCTTTGTTTGAAGTATACATCAGATGTTGTAGCTTCAGCTGCATTTGGTTTAGACGGTCAATCCTTTACGAATGCCAAGTCAGATTTTATGCAAATGGTAGAGAATCTCTTCATGCCGAATCCTTTAAGTTTGGTCGAAACAACTGCCTCACTTTTCCTACCAAAACTTGGAGATTTGATTAAATATCGGTAGGTGTGATTCAGGTATACTATATTCAAATACAACGTAGATTTCTCAGGCACATACCAATAAAAGTACAGGAATGGGTGACTGTAGTAATTGGAAGGGTGCTGTCTCAGCGACGGCAGTCAAAGACTTTTGGGGATACATCTACCTATAGTGACTTCATTCAGTGGCTTATTGAGGCAAAACAAAAGGCTGGTGAACCTGTGGATGAATTTATCATACTGGGACATTTTAGTACATTTTTGCTGCAGGGAGTTGAAACATCTGCATCGCTGATGTCGTTTGCTTTGTATGAGGTAATAGTGTGGGTATAAGTATTTTGAGTTTAGGTAGCCTGAAGGGTAATAGATGTGACAAAGAGTATTAAACTACAAATAACATCCGCTGTAGATAAGTCATAATTTACGATAGGTCGGTCAGTCAGCAGTCTATCTAATATGTTTATTTTTCCTTTATTTCCAAAGTTTGCTATAAATTCTCACATCCAGAGCAAAATTCACAATGAAATTGATAGGGTTCTAAGCAAATATAATGGACAGTTATGCTCTGAGGCCATACTGGAAATGTCTTATTTGGAAGCAGCTTTATACGGTCTGCATCCAAAGCACCACAAAATTTGTTTTATATATGTATTTCTTTTAACAGAAATACTGCGCCTATATCCCGCTATGTTGGCTTTACTGAAACGCTGTACAAAACCATTTGAGCTACCGTCACAATTTAAAGACATCCAAATCAAGAAAAGGGTCGTCATTAAAGAGGGAACTGTCCTCATTATTCCTGTAAAGGCTATTCATTAGTAAAAGTCTATGCCTTACTCTGCGAACTGTGATTCTATATTGTTTGTTTTTTTTTTTTAGTGATCCGGAATTATATCCAGAACCTTATAAGTTTGATCCTGAACGTTTTACAGAAGAAAACAAGCGTCACAGAGCGAATTGTGCTTTCCTCGGCTTTGGTGCGGGACCTCGAATGTGCCCAGGTAATTGAAACTTCCTGACAGATTTAAAAACAAAAAAAAAATAAAATTTATCTCGTTTCAGGCATGCGTTTTGCATTAGCTCAGAGCAAGGCTGGTCTTGTAACAATGCTCTTGAAATATAAAGTTGAGCTATCACCTGAAGCCGAACCATTAAATATCGCCCCAACAACATTTCTGACATCGAGTCAGAACGGAATTTGGATTAAATTCAAGCCAAGAAGCTTATAGAAATTTAATATTTTATCGTGTACAGTGCGCGAAATAATTACGAGTATATCGGGACAAGCATTTCCACTTGCGTTTAAGCAAATATAATATTTTTTTTTGTAATACATACTTTTTTTCAGTGTGCTGATATGTGGAGTGTGTTAAGTAATATATAGCGGTATTTTAAAATTTCTCATTATCCTTTTATTCTTCTTTCGGGCTATTCTTTCCGGTGTTGTAAGTTTTGCGAGTTTTAGTCATACGTTTAAATATTAAATACAATTTTAAACGGAACATTTAGTACAAATTAGGTTAAATTGGTATATTATTGAAAATATTTAGTGCGCTTAATTACTTCTTATTTTTGCAACCAAGAGAAAATATATAGGGGAAGAACACTGTCCGTGGACGAGAGGCTAACATTTTCAAATTTAAAAGAAATAGTTTAACCATTAGAGAGATAGCGGAGGAAGTACATCGAAATAAGAATACAGTCCAAAATTTCTTAAAATATACTGATAACTATGGGATACTCTGGTCGTCCATCAAAAGTTGGCAAAAGAATTAAGGCAGCAAGTCAGTTCTTCCCAAGCTTGATAATGCAGTCGTACACTTATCAGCATAAAAAAAGCTTTTTAGTGTGGCGTAATATCCCTATTGTTCGTTGGACTGCAGTAAGTTTTACCTTAAACCTCATAGAAAACCTATGGGGCATAATATCGAAGGGGTTTACTCAGGTGGAATCCAGTTTAAATCACTTCTGAAGCTAAAAACCGCTATTCAGGAAGAATGTCTAAAAATTTAGAGGAAGAACAAACCATTTTCTAAACATTCTACTTAAATTATAACAGCAGAATTAACTTTTAAGTTCTTGTCTGTTATACTTGTTTCGTTCAGAGTTATACAAAATGCAGTTTTTTTTTTAATACATCTAACCTACATTTTTTTTTATAGTTTTTATCTTCATTTTATGCATATAATTTAAATAAAATAAAGCCCTTCAAACAGTAATAAAAAAGTTTTAGATTTTACATGTTTTTTGCTTGTCCGATATACATATATATGTGGGAGTACCAAAATATAGAGTAAGCATTCTTTTTCGATTAATCATAATAAGTATCTATTTTCATGCATCGTCGGGCGTCGTCAAACGAGAGGTCATCACCACGATCGATTTGCAGTAGACGCGATCACGTATCTATTTTCATGCATCGTCTGGCGTCGTCAAACGAGAGGTTATCACCACGATCGATTTACAGTAGACGCGATCACGTTTGCACTGGCAGGCATAGCAGCATAATGGGGAAAGCGATATGGATTGTTGCCGTCTTGGGTGTGGGGTTCATGTTTACTCTACTATGAATGTGGTTCAAGTCGTTGAACCTCCCAGCTGTGTGGGATTTTGCTGACTGGACGAGGGCGACGACGGCGACGATGCAAAGAGGAAAGAGGAGAAAATGGCCAGGGGGAGTCGAAGAAAAACCATCATCGAGGAACGGTCGTGTGCGTGGACGAGTGAAGAAAAGAACGAGCCGGTAGTGAAAATAATAAGTCTACTTCTAAATATTCTAAATATTCCTATATATATATAATTATTTCGCGCATTTCTGGATACATTTTTTCTTCTCTTACCAAAAATATTTAATTGTTTTTATTGCTGAACGAAAGCCGAACAAATATTGGTGACCTTAGTGCGTTAGATATCGAATTAGTCGTAAATTCGTCAGAATAAGCTCCTTATGCTATAACTGTCTTCGAATAGAGCATTATTCTATGAAATTTGGGTTTCTTAAGACAAATCAAACTCCTTATTTGCCAGATTTATATACAGGGTCGACCCTAGGTTCACATCGGATTAAAACTCATATAGACGCGAATCGAGTCGAAGCTAATTTCACTCGACGCGATTCGGAAATTGGGCCGAAATCAAAAATGTACGTATACCTGGGTTGAATAGTTGAAATGATAGATATTTGTGCAATTTTTCCGTTTGGCAGTGAAAAAGTGATTTATTTTGATTGACAGATTGAGTGTTGGCTGTGCTCTTCTGTCAATCCAATCCGGTTTGTACTCAATTGCGATTCAATCCTTTAGCACGGTGTGATGGTCGAAATTTGATCTCTTTGACTTCTGTCAAAACGGCACGTATCACGATCTCAACCTTGAATTTAAAAAAAAAATTGCAGAGACCACTTCCCAAGTAGTCCATTCATTCAACCATATTTTACAAATGAATTGATATATTGTGATTTAAATGTGAAGAAGTTAGAAATTTAGTTGCAGTAGCACGGTTGGATTTAAACGCAGACGTTGGCATCTTTAATCTATAAATGTCAGCAATGATTATGCTTCTACTGCTAAATTATTCATTCAGGCTTCTGTTCGGGTTCAAAGGCTTTATCTTACCACAGGCACTTTATACTATTTATTTCAAAGAAAACAATCTTATTATGTATAACATTTTCTACAACTGTCTCCCAATGTGTCACAAGCTTGTGCGTTTCGCTTTCATAGAAATTGCGCGGTTTTCCTTCAAAAAAACGTCCTAAGGTAGTTTTTGACTGCTTCCACGGAACGAAATTTCTTACCATCAAAACCAGAAGAAAGCTCTAGAGAATATGGTCAGTGCTGGAGGCCTTTCCCTTCAAACTCTTTCAATTGCGTAGCGTCTGTTGAGCGACATGCGGTCGGGCGTTATAGTACTGGAAGACGACATCTTTCTGATTGCTCAAAACCGGGCGATTTTCTTGAACTTACTCATTAAGCTTAGAAAAGTTTTTCGCAGTACTTCTTCGCCGTGATTGTTTCGCGAGGTGAAAGAAGCATGAAGAAAATTTTTTCCCTTTTTCCCTACGATCCCACCTAATAGATATCAGAACCTTCACTGAATACAGACTAGTTTTAGCCGCGGGATCTGCGCCTTTGCCTGCTTGTTTGCAGCTCTTTTTTCATTGCATGTTTTTATACAGGATTCACTTCTTGTCAACTGCTACGACTCGATGCAAGTAGATCCAAGCAGTGTTGCCACTCAGCCAAAAATGTATTGGCCAAAACCGTACAAAAAATCGGCCATACCGCGAAAAAATTAGCCAGCATAATTTTTATTCAAGAGCTTCCTAGAAACGTCTTAACACGTTGAACGCCATGACACTCATATGTGAGTGTCACCACCGTCTCCGCTGGTACATGAAACCCACTTGTGAGTGTCATCCTAGTGTAAAACTGGAAAATGACACTCATATATGGGCGACAGGTACCAGACAGCTTTTTCAATTGACGTACAGGTTTCCCATATGTGAGTGTCACAGAAAATGGCCAAAGTTAATAAAATTGGCCGATTAGCCGAATTCCAAAGGTGGCAACCGTGGATCCAAGTAGAGAAATGATCACAGAGATGGGATCTACCTTATTTTCACCGTCAACGAAGGCCAAATGCTGACAAATGGTAAATATTCAGTTTCTCACCAATTTCCCCAGTTGAAATTCGCTGGACAGAGTGGGGTTGATCGTCCAAGTTAAAATCACCTTTCCAAAATTTACCAAACCACTTTTTAACTGTCCTATCCGAATAAACGCTCTAAATGTGTTTTGTTTCAGTTTCAACACTTACTGCTTTTCGATGTTCGTATAGCATTAGGCTGCGTGCACAGTGATGCGAGAAGCGAGGCGAGAGCGATAAAAATGTTCACATGTATTTTTATGTACATGCGTACTGGGAAGCGAGATTCGCGAGCTTCTCGCACGGCTCTCGCAAATTTCTCGCACGAAAACTGTTCTGACCGCTTTTTGAACCGAGTCTGTGCGAGAAGTATTCATTGTTGTTGATGGATGAGTATGGGAAAATTATGTGCATTCGATTCTTGCAAATATAAACTGCGATTTTAAGTCAATTGCCTTTGATTGTTGTTTCTTCTGATGCAATTTCATTTCCTTTGCAGGAAAATCGAAACAAAGAAGAAAAAAAAAAAAAATATTTAAGTTATTTGCATTGTACTGCAGGGTGGTTGTAATCATGCGGTTTGGTGGTAATTACCTTAAAGGAAATACAAAAAGCAATCTTAAATCATAAATCATCATGATTAGTCATTTAAAAACTCTCCCTCTGATGATGAGTATATCACGACAAGCATCAAAATAGCACAGAACAGTTTTACTGCGCGCAGCATCTCGCATCGCTTTTGGCTTTCTCGCATCACTGTGCGGCCAGCTTTAGATGGCGATAGTGCATCTTTTCATTCTCCATTTTGGAATTTCTTCTTTCAGACAAAAATTCAACCGATAAAATGATTGAGGGTGCCACAATCTGTATACATCATATAATGCATACGAGTACAGCAAACTTCCCGCTATGTATCAAGATCGGGCACGAACTTTGTAATCATCAAATACGTTACCTAAAAGTATCGAATATTTTGTAAAATTGCATTTTTAATTAAACATGTGCCTATAGGGGAAGTATTATTTTCGTGAAAAAAACGATGCTGAAATTTTGAACACGCAAAGTTTGAAAATTCACCCCCCTTGCCAGCCAGTGCATCGTATTCTAGCCCAAGCCGCTAAATAGATTTCTACATGATGTATTTCGACCTATATTCGTATGTATTCCAGGGTAAAATCAAAATTCTCATGTTAGCCCCAAAGTCAACGATAGGTACTTTACTTATAATCGATTTTAAAAAATTGCAATTTCCTCAAAAATAGCTCAGTGATGAGACATATGGCGGTAAGATGCCGTACCAGGCTTTTGACTTGTAGCGGGTCGACGGCGCTCTTAGTGCGGCATCGCTGTCAATTAAATAAATGCCAGTGCACACATATTTTAAAATATTTCAAATTTTTTAATTTATTTTTTGAAAACTCGAAAGAAAGAATACAATTTAGACACGACCTCCTTCGATCAATTTCTTAGACGACTGAATTTGATTTTTGAATTTTGTCAAACGCCAAAGACTAAAGATTCCCAAAGTGGAACAATAGGTCCATTCGCGTACATAATCTAAAGCGCTTTAAGGTGCTTTAAGGTGTTCTAAAGCTCTCGAAGTGTATTCACGTACTGAGCGAACATGACAAATAAAGAGAAAAATTGATAAGTAACGAGTAACGAGTATTCCCCCTCTGCCAAATGATTGTCAAATGACTCAAAAAATTTCGGATTCCATTTCAAAAAGTCAATAGACATAAAAAATAGATGGCAAACATTTTAGATAAAATGCTGTTATGTGTGAATGTTCTTCCAAAACATTTGATTTTAACTTAATTTAAATTTGTTAGTCTTCACACGAGTTTAATTTGTTCATTATAATTTTTTTTAATGACAGTTGACAATTTATTAGTTCTTGGCTCGGAAAGTACGCGAACGGACCTAATACTTCACTTACAAATTTCTTTACTTAAGTGTAATAATTAGCGAATTAATAAGAGATTCTTTTTCGGCAAGAATGTTCTAAAAGAACATGAGGTTTTTGAGTACCTGAACGGAACCAACTGGATCTAGTCTTACGAGAATTGCAAAGAGTTCATGTCATACAGAAAAAAATTATCAGCGAGAGCTTTTAAAATCAAAATTTTTCGTTTGAGCCAAACTAAAAGTCCTTAAGGTACTAAATCTTAGTTGTAATTTCTTAATCGGAAATGTAATAATATTTTAATGCCAAATATTTAAATTGTTCTTATTGCAACTTAGGCAGATGGCATGCCGTAAATTATTCTAGAAATGAAACATGAAAATTGTACTGAAAATGTACGAGTATAATGCGGTGAATAAACTATCGGTATATCAATTATGAGAATTGAACTTAAATTTAAATTGCTAAAGCTAAAAATACATATATAGACTTTATTAATTAAGAAGAAGGTTAAAAATTCTTAATGCTAAAGAACTAATCAATTTAAAATCAAACATTGACAATGGAGTGGTAAAATGTATGGAAAAGGTTGTACGACGAGGGATACTGGTCGTGAATGAAGTAAGACCTGTCAGGTGTTGGAAGACGATTGCTGGAAAACGTGATATATTGACGTTTATTGACATCGACTTCAAAGGAATTCTTACGACAATAGATAGAGAACTTATTCATATCAGAAATGGAATGTTTCTGAAGGATAACAAGGATAGACAAAGTCCCTTACTGCCTCGAAGTTTTAGCTGTCCACTGTGACACTTTTTCAATTTGTCGGTGTTGATTGTCCCTTCTTGTTTACAGCATAGGTATACTGGTTTTGCTCTCGTTTATCACTAAACAAATTGTGGTCGCTTCTGCTTCAATGCTTGCAAACGCGCCGGTGACAGCCCACTGAGTTCTTCCAATAATATCAATATCATCGGTATATGGAAGAAAGAAAGAAGTTCCGCACAACCCGTTCAAGTACAATATTAAAGAAGTCACATGAGAGCGCGTCACTCTGTCTAAAAACTTTTTTGACATCGAAGGCCTCGGTGAGGTCATTGCAGACCTTGATAAAGCAGCGAGCGTTCTCTATTGTCATCCTAAACAGGTTTGTCAGGGATGTCAAAACTTGATATGGCTCTTTATAGCTCTTCTCTATAGAGGCCGTCATAGGCGGTCTTGAAATCGATAAAGAGATGATGAGTATCAATTTGGACTCCTTGGGATTTCTTCAGGATCTGTCGAAGTGTGAAGATTTGATCGATGGTGGACTTTCTGGCCTGAAACCCCACTGATAGGGCAGAAAAGATCTTGTATGCGATGTTGAGGAGACTAATGTCTCTATAATTGGCGCAGTTGAGGGGTCTCCTTTCTTGTGGATCGGGCAAACGATGCTGAGATTCCATTCATCAGGCATACATTCGTCTGACCAAATTTTAGAGATGGGTTGGTGTATGCTCTCTACCAATTCATCACCAACTGCCTTGAAAAGTTGGGCCGAAAAGCCGTCAGGTCCAGCAGCCTTGTTAGATTTCAGTTTGTGTATTGCTGTCTTACTTCGCTTTGGCCAGGTGGATGGAAATGTTTGCTATCATCATTCATGTAGACACAATTACAATCGCAATACATAGTATTTAAAAACCAAGAACCATTAATTTATATAGAATAATCTTAGTAATAATTATCTATTTTGCAAAATTGACTGCATACTGTTAGGATTCTCAGTCGATTTCGTTCAAAGTCAATAAAATATTTTTATGATTTTGCATATATTTTAAATCAGACTCAATTACAAACGAGCACCATACTGACACAAACTTTAATTAATGGATCCAGTTTAATTTAAAATTGTCTGATGATAGAAAAGCTAAAATAGAATTTATTGGATTAGCCTCGTAAAGGACTCTTTTTTGTTGTTGTTCTTGCTAACAAACCGCAGGGGAATAGGTAATCCAGATAAAATTTAACTCATATTTTAGGCAATTTATCTTTATTACCCCAGCACCAATGTCACCTGCCATACCAACTAATCGAGTATTCCATCACCCGGCATCCATAAAATCCCTGATGACCCAGCAAACTTATAAGCATTTTAAGCGCCCAACCCGCCTTTATCATCAGAGACTAATTCTATTGCAACAAGTACCTCATCCCTCTTTTACAACATCAAACACCCTCACATAAAAAAAGGATCGAATTACGTTTTGTGTTATCCACCGTGTCGTAACACCTGTGTGCAAAAATCATTACGATATTGAAACGATAATAAAAGGGAAATTTTAATGAAATTAATCCTCGTAATCCTATTAAGAGTCGCGTCAGTCACATGGCATTAACCTTATCGCAATCCGAACAGCAAAGAAAGACTTTCCACATTTAATCTACGATAGAGGAATCCTCAAAGGGACGACGAATATCCCAACCCCAGTGACATTGTCCTTTGTTTTGTTTTTTTCTACTTTTTTTTTTTTTTTTGAGACATTTCAAGATGAAATTAATTAGCCGAAGCGAGAAATATCACGCAATTTTAACGACTCGTGTTGTGGTATGCCGACAACACCGTTGTGGTCGCCCTGCTCTCGATATGCTTTGCGGGTCAATGTTAATGTAAAAAGATTAGAATCACATACCGCACACTGTGCTCCATTAGGACTTCAGCACGATTCTTTCATAAATCCCACAGTGTGGTGTAGTAAATTTTGTCTAAAAATAGGAGAGCTGTTAAAAAATGACTTGGCGGCTTGTTTCAGGCAACGCAAGGGTGGAATGGGGTGAATTTATATCTGTTTAAGACTTCCGGTAAGCTTATTAAAATGCAAGCTCATTCGTGGTAATTTGCCGTAAAAAGGAAAAAAAATTATATGCAATAAACATTTTAGGAATATTTTATTGCACGTTCATTGAATGACGTACATTACATATTTAGCAGTCTGAATTGCAGTAAAAAGAGCTACATATGTAGGGAGTTACGATGTTTTATTTGTATTTCTTGCGAATTAAGGGTAAATGAAAACATATGTCCCTAGAAAAAAAAGTATGTGGTTGCATATGAGTATAAGCCTAGTGCTAAGAAATGCAACCACAGCCTGTCTTATGGACTGAGAACTGTGGAATAAATAAATATATACAAAATTAGTCCTATTTAAAAAACAAACAGACAATTTTAGGCCCAGCTCCCTCAAAGCTTGAATGATCTACCTTGAACTTCCTTAACAGTGTGAGCTTTCTGGGAGCCAGGTGAGAAAGGATACCATCATGGAAGGAAGTTTTTTTTTTTTTTTTTATAATTTTTTATAATTTGCGCACACTCAACGGGTTATGAATACCTTTAACATGTTTACACACAGTGCGGGCGTTGGAAAGGATGGATAGAGAGAGAGAGAGAGAGAGAGAGAGAGAGAGAAGGAGAGAAAGATTTTGGTGTAGTGGTTCTTGAAGCTCAGTTGTTTATGCTTCAGCTATTCTTCGGGTGTGGCGTCCAGATAACTGGGGAGATTTTTGTTATTATTGTCTTTGCTTCTGATTCACAGTACTTTTTCCCCGATAACCGATGTCAAGGGCAAACCATCATCAACAGAGCGAACAATTTTTCCAGCCACATGACCAAGCTACAGCCAGTGTTATGCCTTCGCAGTAGTGTTCACAGAAGTTTTTGCAAATGATCGGACTGACTTTATATATTTCACGAGAAATAAATAAATGCCTGCTGACATCAGGATTTGAACCATGAAGCATCAGCGTGGCAATTGACGACGTTACCACTACACCATTGCCACCCCAAATGCTGCACGTGCTAGGAAATCTTGTATTGTTTTATATATGTACAAGACACTGTTGACCTCGTTTACACATTAAAGTGTTTCATTGATTTCTACCGGATCAAAAAGAATAAACTATACATACTAGCATCGCGTGTGGTCGAAAATCGACCGAAGGGAAATGAACAAACAAAAAGTGAGTGAAACAACACTATGTACTTGTTTACATAACTTTTTTTTTGTAATATTCCCCCTGTGCAGGGAAGGCAAGGGGATGTAAGCTCATGCAGTCAGGAACGTGATCAAAATGCTTTCATTTAATTGATAAAAGCGTTTTGAGGAAATTATGTGTGTATTTTCACTTTATTTTACCTGATATAACTGCAACGTACACACACGATTTGTTTATTCTACACATCTATGGCACAGTAGCTTTCGAATGATATAAGTATCGTTTTCCTCCTTTTATAACAAATACTGAAAAAATGTACGATAAGTTCCGTGTTCACGTATTAATATATAAGGTTCTTCATAGAATTTAAGGCTGCGTTTGACTCGGTAAACAGATCAGTACTTTTTTACAAATTGTTAGACTTATCTTACAAAGTGATCAAATTTCTTAAGGCACGTTATAATGAAAATATGATCACTGTTTGGGATGGATGCTCATTATCTGCTGAATTCAAAAGCACAACGGGGAATAAGGCTTCATTCTGTAGTTCGCTACTGTTTATTCTTTTTATAGACAAACACGGCCATGAAAACTCGAAAGATTTCAGACCAATCAGTCTAACTTCCATTGTACTGAAGACTCTCGAGTGACTCCTAGACAACCATTTGCGAAGCAAAATAGAACCATTCCTCTCCAAACCTCAGCACGCATACCTCAAAGGTAGATAAACAGAGACAGCTCTTCACGAGGTAGTGCGTACTATAGAAACTCCATATACTACAAATAATATACCCTACCTACCTTTCTAGACATAAAAGGAGCATTTAATAACGTACACACTGAAGCAATCCTAGAGTCTCTTACGGAGAGACTCTAGTCTCTTACGGAGCTGGGAATAGAAAGCAATCTGAGTTAATGGATCGTTTCTATGCTTAGCACTATAATTATTCAGGCAACACTATATATAACCAAATTTGCCAGTAGGGGAACACCTCAGGGCGGTGTTATCTCACCTCTGCTATGGCTGATAGTCATGAATATAATCCCTTTAACATTAGACAGAGAAAGAATCAAGGTAGTATGGTGATACTAGTGTCGGGAAAGTTTCTCTCCGTCTTAAGCGAAATCACGGAAAGAGCTCCGAGCAAAGTAAGCACTTGGGCCAAAAAGTGTCGTCTCGGTGTCAACTCAAGCAAAACTGAACTGATGCTCTTCACCACTAAAACCAAAATACCTGACCTCGCACTTCCTCAGCTAAATGGCTAACTGCTCTCCTTATCGTCCAGTGCTAGGTATTTAGGAGTCATCCTAGATCCTAAACTTAACTGGAAGCTAACCATAGAACAACGAGTAAAGAAGGCATGTATAGCTTTCTAAATTGCTTGTAGCAGAACCTTCGGGAGAAAATGGGTACTGCAGCCAAAATTCACCTTATGAATGTACACAGCCGTGGTACTACCACATATGGGTCAATAGTATGGTGGCTAGCTCTAAAAAGAAGCTTGTAATATAACGAAACTTAACAAGGTATAAAGAACGGCATGGATAGGCACCACAGGCGCTCTACGGTCAACCCCGACCGCTGCTCCAACAGTCTTTTTGCATCTTCTACCTTTAGATCTACACATAATAAGCATCATAGCTTATAGTGCGGTTAGACTCAAGGAGGCTGGGTGCTGGATTATGAAACCCTATGAGCATAGTAACTAAACTCTCTGCCAAGAGAACTCGTTTTGCAAACATCAGATTACATTATACCCAAGTTGAATTTCACAAAGCGCTTCGACGTTCAATTCCCCACAAGATCAGAATGGCAAGATGGGCAGGTGATTAAGGATTTCGACGTAGCAATCTACACAGACGGTTCAAAGATGGACCGTGGAGTCGGTGCGGGTATGTTTTCCGAATCCTTAAACATCTACAAATCATATAAGTCTCCGGATTCTGCCAGTGTGTTCCAGGCAGAATTACACTCTGTCCGGGAAGCTTGTCGTCAGATCAAAACATACACCAATATAACGCCAAGGCAAAATATTGCTATTTTATTGATAGCCAAGCACGCATCAAAGCCATTGCATCGGTTACTGCATCTTCCAAGCTGGTGCTTGGATGCCAAAATAAACTGAGAGAGAAACCTTTATCCACTTTTTAAGCGCCTGTCCGGCACTAGGCCAGACAACGAGCTTTAGGAAAATCCTTTTTTGATTCCCTTAAGGAAGTCTCAGAGAGAAACCTTAAAGACTTAACAATCTTTTTAAACTTCACAGGCTGGATCTAGAGACTTCATACCAACACACTTTTTACATCCAGGTACACGAGTCCGAGCAAATTGGGTTCTTCTTTTTCTTAGAAGAACCACCACACCTACCTACCTACCTACCTAAACTTTTCAAAGCAACTGCAAAAAATGTCATGTTTTATGGGTCCCAAGTTTGGGATACCAAGCATGATTATGTGGAAAAACTCCTAGCTTACAACCCAAAACAAACTTTTAGACTGCCATCAAACACACCAATTATATGATATACCTAGAAACCGGATTGTCTCCTCTCCACATAGATACTTTTAAACTACATAATAGATTATATCATTAAAACTCGACATATGCACCCGGATAGAACATCACATAAAATCAATAAATTCATACTAATGGAAAGTAACATTTGGTTTATGAAATGGAAGACCGCATGCGATAAATTTCAAATAAATTCCAACCAGGACTTTATGAACACCGAAGAAATTAAATAAGTTATGGACAATGCATTGAAAGCTACAGATTGCCACCTACGAGAAGAATTTCTTCAAAGAGACAATCAATCGATTCATAGGGAACACTATCCCAATCTCGTACACAACGTCTGTGAAATCAACTATTTCCACAAGAACAATAGCACCGAAATGATATCTCAATTTTTAATGCTCATGGAGAACTACTGGAATTAAACTACATGTCGCACAGAAATTATCTTTTCATCTTTTGCTCTATGTGCAATTTGAAAACTCGCGAAGATGTCGTTCACCTTATAGCGAACTGTCCTGTATTAAAAGAAATACACTGTTTCCATCTAAGCGTAAATTTGATGACACACGAAATACAGCAACTTAATTGGTTTTAACAACTGGACGAATCTTTACAATTTCATCAAATACAGCATGAGATTTCGCAAATGATTATGAGAGAATCCTTTTAGTTAGTTGTAAGATTATATTGAATTAATTTAATTTAACTTAACCTTCTTTAACGTCAATCTAGCAGACGGCCTAAGGCAATTGTCAATTTATAGACTTTGTAAAACATTGTAAATCTAAATGAAATTTATAAAATAAAGTCTCTTAAATCTTAATCTACAATATCTAAAATCTACTTGTGCAAGAAGGCTATAGGGAGGGTTACAGTTGTGCGACTAGAGTCGTACGAGTATTATGCGACTTCTACTTATTCAAAAAGAATTCAAATGTAAGAATTCAAGTTCAAATAATTTCCCAAAGCACATAATAGGTACGGTGCAGAATACATATGTCTTTTTCAGAAACTGAATTAAGTATTTTCAGCTGTCCCATAAGATTGAGTGGCTCAAATCTGTATTCCAGATGTAGTAGCATATTTAGCTGCTGTCTTCCTAACGAACACTTGTATTGACGAAAGCCTTATGATAGTTCCTAGTGCAGACGTAGGGCGCTGCGCATGACACCTGAGATGCCAAGACAGACAGACACACAGGTAGTGCGCTCCATGGTTGACCTGATGTGCAAATTCTAATTTAACCTTGTATCTAGAACGACCTCTGGGTATTTGACTTCATTGGAACAATCTAATGCAGCATCTATTTCATTTCATTTCATTTCATTTATTATCATTGTAATGCCTATACACTTTAAGATACACTTATTTACTTAGATGGCGCTACGGTCCGGGGTGGACCTGGGCCTCAACCACCAAACCTCTCCAGCTAGCACGATTACGAGCCAGCTGCCTCCAGTTGCGCACGCCTTAGAGTTCACCATAGAGCCTAGGTAGACAAAATCCTTTACTACCTCAAAATGATATCTGTCTATTGTGGCGTTCTGTCCAAGACGCCGATGTTGGGTGTCCTTTTTTGTAGACAGCATATATTTTGTTTTGCTTTCATTGACCGCTAGACCCATCTTTGACCCATCTTTGCTGCCTCGATCTCAATACTCGTAAATGCCCCATTGATGGCCCGCTGAGTTCTCCGATTATGTCAATGTCATCGCCATAAGCGAGTAGTTGTACAGACTTGTAAAAGATTGTACCTCCGGTGTTGGCTTGTGAGTTTCGTACAATTCTCTCAAGTACTATATTAAAGAGATCGCATGATAGCGCGTCACCTTGTCTAAGACCTTTCCTCACATCGAACGGATCGGTGATGTTCTTACCGACTTTGATGGAGCAGCGAGAGTTCTCCATCGTCATTCTGCACAAACGGACGAGCTTGGCAGGGATGCCAAGACTAGACATGGCTCTGTATAACTCGTCTCTATACACGCTATCATAGGCAACTTTGAAATCGATAAAGAGGTGGTGCGTATCGATTTTGTATTCATGGGTTTTTTCCAAGATCTGCCGTAGTGTGAATATTTGGTCAATGGTGAACTTTCCCGGCCTGAAACCGCACTGTTAAGGACCTATCAGGTTGTTGACGATCGGTTTTAGGCGTTCACATAATACGGCAGACAGGATTTTATATGCGATGTTGAGGAGACTTATACCTCTGTAATTGGCGCAGTTCAGAGGGTCTCCTTTCTTCAGGATCGGGCAAACGATGCTGAGGTTCCATTCATTGGGCATACTTTCGTCCGATCAGATTTTACAGATGAGCTGATGCATGCTCCTTACCAACTCATCTCCTCCTGCCTTGAAAAGTTCAGCGGCAAGACCGTCGGCTCCAGGAGCTTTGTTGGATCTGAGTTTAGATATCGCTATCCTCACTTCATTCTGATCGGGTTGACGGGAATCTTGACTGCCATCGTCACTGTTGAATGGC
Organism: Brachypalpus laphriformis; assembly: GCA_945910035.1. Lineage (NCBI taxonomy): Eukaryota > Metazoa > Arthropoda > Insecta > Diptera > Syrphidae > Brachypalpus > Brachypalpus laphriformis. The sequence continues at coordinate 324,628,378 of OX246753.1, forward strand.
TCATTCTGCCTGACAGCGGAATATTGGTCATCATCGCCGTTTAGCAGTCTGCAGAAGTGTTCCTTCCATATCCTCAGCACCGACTGCGATTCCACTACTATGTTGCCATTTTCGTCCCTGCAGGCTTCTGTTCTGGTTTTGAAACCCTGGCATGTTCTTTTTACCATTTGATCAAATTTTCGAACATTATTCCTGCAATAGAGTCTCTCAATCTCCTCGATCGAGCGCTTCTCATGCTCTTTTTTCTTCTTTCTGAGAAGTCGATGTTCCTCTTTTCTCCTGCGCACGTAGAGCTCGTAAGCAGCTCTAGTCCTTCTATGCAGCGCCGCTTTGTACGCCTCTTGTTTTGCTGCATGTGCTTGCCGGCATTCCTCATCAAACCAGGGGTTTCGTTGTGGTGGGCGAGAGAAACCCAGTACATCAGAGGCGGCATCTCTGATGGCTTTTTGGCAACGCTGCCACTGGTCTTCCGCATTTGCTGCTGGTGGCATAGGACTTAGATTGAGATTAGAAGAAACACGATCGGCAAAGGTTCTGGCGGTCTCTTGCGATTGTAGCTTTTCGACGTCAAATTTCCTCACAGTATTTCGTTGATTTCGCTCCGTTGTGGATATCCGCATCCGTACCTTGGCTACAACTAGGTAGTGATCCGAGTCCACGTTGGCTCCTCGGAAAGTCCGGACACCCAGAATACTGGAAGAGTACCTTGCGTCGATCGCAATGTGATCGATTTGGTTGACGATTTTTCGATCAAAGGAGAGCCATGTTCGTTTGTGAATATCGAGACGTGGGAACCGCGTACTAGCTACGACAAAGTTTCGCCCCGCTGCAAAGTCGATTAGACTGAGTCCGTTATCGGATGTGTTGTCGTGCAGGCTGTGCTTTCCGACCACGCTACTAAAGACGTCCTCTCTTCCTAGCTTTGCGTTAAAATCACCTAGGATAATTTTAACGTCGTGGCTAGGGCATTGCTCATACGTCTTGTCCAAGAGCTGGCAGAAGTCGTCCATTGTCGCGTCGTCCTTCTCCTTGTGAGGGGCGTGAACGCATATTAGGCTTATGTTGGCAAATTTAGCCTTGATACGGATAGTCATAAGGCGCTCGTTCACATGCCGGAAACTCAAGACTTCTTGCCTAAGTCTGCCTCCAATAACAAATCTGCACCCGAATAGAAGCTGTCCTTTTTGTCTGTAGCAATCGCCGTAGTAAATGTCGCAGTTTTTCATACACCTTTTGCCCGGCCCATCCCATCGCACTTCTTGGATGGCGGTAATGTCTACTTTGAGACACTCTAGGGCCTCCGCAAGTTGTTCGGCTGCACGTGGTTTGTAGAGGGACCTAACATTCCACGTGCAGACACGAAGATCGTTGGCCTTTTTACGTTTGCTAGGGTCGTCAACAGTAAATTCATCCGTATCCGAGGCTGCTGGTTGCTTCGTAACCGAAGGTTTTTTACGTGGTAGGGAAGTTAACCCGACGGCACAACCCCCAACCTGGTGGACCAGATCCTTTTTTAGTAACCCCTAGGACGAGGGGCCGGATACACCGATGTCAGTGACCCACTTCGCGGATATGAGCGCTGCCGTTGGCCCATTAAGGGTTCATCCGCCACCATCTCTTGTTCAATACCCTGACGTAGTATTGAAAATCCTTACAGACCTCAGCTTCAAATATGTCGAAGTAGCTCCGGTAAGGTTTCCGCTGGCCTGTAGACGTCACCGTTAATTCCATCGGGAGAATTCATCCGCCGCACGTCCTCCTTCTGAGGACCTCTTGTTAGACTTCTGAGACGCATATTTCAGCCGATCAGGTCAACAAGAAATGCCTCGTCCGGTTAAACATATGCGCGCTGAAGTTCACCCAGATGTGCTTACGCAGGTCCGAGTGTTCAGCTACCCATATATTGTCAGACTTAGATAATAAATGTATATATATATAAACATACTATATACAACTAGCTGGTTGTACCCGCTCGCTGGGTCTTTAAATGTGCGATTTCAAGTACACTTCTTTAGAGCACTCTCCGTTTTGTCATTAAAATAGTTCACTAGTTCAGGATAATTAGGTGCACTCTCCATCATTTTTGAACCTCCGCCGTCGACTCCAACTCATCTGGAGAAATCCCTAGATGGCTCCAAGAGAGATGTCGGACTTGATCCTTCTTCTTCTTCTTCCTTTTATCAGCGAGGCTATGATCCGAAAACAAGGGATCACAACCCTCCCACTTCACCGCATTTCTACTGATCCGCCTGTGGGGTTCGCCTATTTGACCTCAGAAAATATCGGCAGGCCTGCCGATTTTGGATCACTCGGTTACTGAGGCCAATGAAATGCCGATGTCGTCGCATTTGTCTGATCCAGGCGTTTATAGGCCTGCCCTTCCTACATCGCGATGTCTTTGGAACGTGCATTGATATTGCCTTTTTAACAGGGTTCAAATGATCTCTTCTTTGAACGTGGCAATACCAACTGAGCCGGTCACGCTCTATTTTTTGTACGATGGTTTCCTTGATGTGAAAGCTTCCACGGATCTTCGAACTTCTTATTCGATCAAGCTTTGTCACTCCTGCTGTCATGCGAAGCATCTTCATCTCAGCTGCCGTTAATTTACTCTCATACTTTTTGTACATCGTCCAACATTGTGAACCGTATGTGAACGCTGGACGTACAACTGCGGTGTAGAGCCTTCCTTTCAACTTAGGGGGCATTTTTCTGTCACAAAAGATAGCGGAATTTTCTCGCCACTTCATCCACCCTACGCTTACACGATGATTAATGTCGTCATCACAAGTTGCTTTGCTATTGATCATAGATCCCAGATATTTGAACTTTTCGCACTTGGGAAGCACTGTTCCATTCAAATAAATGTCTGGAATAGGCCTGAGTGGATCAGAGAACGGGCAGCACAAGTACTCTGTCTTTTTTGAACTAATGCGATACCCATCTCCCTCCAAAACGTCCACCCACACATTAAGTGCTCGTTGCAGGGATGTAGGATCCTCACTTATGATGGCTCCATCGTCAGCAAAGAATAACTGATGTACCTTGGGGTCCATCACTTTACCTTCAGCAGATAATCAAGGACTGTAATAAAGAGCAAAGGACTTAAAACGCTTCCCTGGTGTACCCCGACTTTGATTGGGAACTCTTCGGTTACTCCAGCGGGGCATCTTACTTTTGTCTTTGCTCCTTCGTACATGTCGGACTTGATCCAACCATCTATTTGTAGGCCTACCGAGGGATCGCTAACTTGATGGTGCGGCAATCATGACACGTCTTGGAAACCAGCTGGGGACACGCTCTACGCGACGAAACCGTCAAAGCATAAATCCTTCTGTTCGAAAAAGTAGCTGCTCTACATTGAGTGCCTCGCGTACTCTGGTGTTACGCAACACAGCGAAAGAACCTCTTTCAGCAGCTTGTATCCGCGACTGTAGGTGAGAGTTGGAACATATACCACGTTAAAAACCGATAATTACGTTTGAACACTATAGGTAAGTTCGGCCTTCCTTATAACAGATTGACCAAACTCTCTCAAAATTGATCCAGTTTGACCATTTCTACAGAATAACTCGACATTGCTTTTTCCATCACTCGTGAATAAGATCCCGAGATACTTAAACGTATCCACCTGCTTCATTGAGACTCTACAAACATGCAGAGTGTACTGAATAGGCGTTATGGAAACAATCAATACTTCCGACAAACGATCAAGGATCACCAAATCATCCCCAAAGAGAGGATGACTAATCCTTAAGTCCCCCACTTTGCAACATTCTCTGCCACAGATGCACTGCAGCATCCAGTCCATATATACCATACAATGAAGAGGCGAGGTGACAAAAGGTACCCTTGGCACCCTGCCCAACTCCCACAATGAAGGGTATTGATTTACCGCCATTTACCCGAACACAGATTCTATAATTTGTATATATGTATACACCGAATCGCCCTTATCATAGCCTAAGGGCCTTTTCAAGAATCATTCTGAGAGTGTATAACTGGTCGGTCCTGCTCCTACCGGGACGAAAAACGCATTGTTTATCCCCTAAACTATCCTCAACCAAAGCTCTGGCACGTGTCTCTAACACCTTAGCAAAGACTTTTCCAGGGATACTTAAAATAAATACCATATACCCTTGTAGATGGCGCAATCTTTTGTCCCCTTGTTTACAAAGAGGGACAATCACTCCCATTTGCCAATCACCAGGTGTTTCACCGCATTCCCAGGCCACTTTAATGACACGTGAGAGTCATTGCACTTACTCTTTACCAAAAGCCTTTAGCATTTCTGGTCGGATTTCATCCAAACCGGTAGATTCGCCAACTTCTTGCGATTAGATCGACCAAATCTCTATCATCTTCCTGATGACATAACTTGTTCGGGATTGAGCAATTCTGAAAAGTGCTCGCTTCATCTCCATCACTCATTGGAAAGCAGTGTACCGTCTTTGCTTTTGACTCCTTTCACGATATTCAACTTCTTCTGATTCGGCAAACGGTTGCCAGAATATTTTATTTACAGATAGGCAGTCTCGTTTCAATTGAAAAACACGTATAATTACCTGAAGTATTTCTCGAAACACACCTTCTAAAAGGTAGGAAAATAGACTTAAAGTATGAGTATTCAATTTGCAATATACTACCTACCCCACTCTGTTAAGGGTTTATTTTAAATCTAATAAAACATTCTAAAATGTGGACAAATAAACAACGATAAAAAAAAATATTACAATGTTTCTATGTCTGTATGTACGTATGTATTATGTGTACATATGGTCGCGTATATTGCCAAATCTCTTAATAGCATGAAGGTTTGGAAATGTCTTAGATTTGGCATTGGCAATTTTTACTCCAGAAGAGATCACACACTAAAGTTCAAAACAGCGCGCCCATATTCTCACATACACACACTGTTGCAGCGATAGCCTCTGCTGTATGGCTGCTGGCAGTAGTCTTCATTAAAGGAAAATTAGAGCAATTTTTAATACACTCTTCCCCGGGAAATGCAGATCATAACAGTTAAAACTGCATCCAAATCCCTTCAGTGGTTCCCGAGATTATCCCAGTCATTCACGTTTTGGGGACTTCCTTTTATACGATGTAGTTTGTTTGATGAACATGAATATGCTTGCATTCCACTGGTGGGGCATTGATTGCAATGAACCACGCATATCTGTGATATTTTTGTATCTCAAATAATTATATTTTTGCTTATTATTTCTGTTATAAGAATCATAGAATAATGATTTATACCTCAATCTCTTCAGTAGGAAATGCGCTAATCGAGAAATTAAGTCATATTCAAATCAGTTCAGCCATTTCGTAGTCATTTGTGTGTAAAGCATAGAACAATTATTTTTGTCCGTAAAAAAAACATTTGAAATGGGTTTAAGAGCCCAATAACGGATTCAGGATACTAAAATGTATCCTAAGTTATTCCTCTTCTTACGACAAATCGATTGATACATATATTGTTGAGGTACCGTTACGTACTTACTCCCTATTCGCGGACAAACAGAAAAAATGCGTTCTCTTTTATAGATGTAGAGACTAGCTAATGTCTCGAAGTCTTTCCGTTTATCGAATTTCGGCAGCGTCTTTCAAGCAAAGCTTCTCGTGATTGGTGAGGGTTGCCGCATACTGAATGCCCTCCCAACTCTCAACTGCAGTTTTGCTATCTTCAGTGATAGCCAAGCTACTATCAAAGCTATTGATTCAGCTATCACATCTTCAAAACTGGTAGACCAATGCCAGCAAAAGCTAAACAAACTCGGCGCTCAATTGAAATTCGCACTCATCAGGGTCCCTGGACACAATAACTTCGAGGGAAATGAGAGAGCGGATGATCTGGCCAGGCAAGGGTTAGCCCTTAGCGACTCTCTGGGAGTCGTTAAAGGTAACATTCTCAACCACTTCTTAAAGCTAGCTAACCATGGGCGGAAATAACTTTCTAGCTGCGTTATATCAAGAAAGACACGACCCATCTATAACAAACTTAAATCAAATGAGTTGCTTAGCAGATCAAGACCAGATATTACCAGAATCGTAGCCATCATTACAGGTCATTGGCCGATAGGAGACTGTGCAGTCAAGCTTGGCATCCCCCATAATACCTTCTGCAGAAATTCTAATGAGAGAGAATCTATTTTCATTTTCTTTACAGATGCCCAGTCCTAGCGAGAACCAGACAGCGTACCCTAGGTAAATCCTTCTACGACGACCTGGGAGATATATCTGATAAAAGGATTGGAGCTCTCATTCTTTACCTAAACTCGACAGGCTGGGCCTAGCATATCCATCTTCTTGAACCGAATTCTCCATCATACAACCAGGTGTGCACGAGTTTTGTGATATCCAAATGGTGCAATAGCGCTAATTGAGCTCTTTTTGAAGCACTACCAACCAACCAACCAACCAACCAACCAACCAACCAACCAACCGACCAACCAACCAACCAAACAACCAACCAACCAACCAACCAACAACCAACAACCAACCAATAACCAACCAACAACCAACCAACATCCAACCAACATCCAACCAACCAACAACCAACCAACAACCAACCAACCAACAACCAATCAACCAACAACCAACCAACAACCAACCAACCAACCAACAATCAACCAACAACCAACCAACAACCAACCAACACCCAACCAACATCCAACCAACCAACATCCAACCAACAACCAACCAACAACCAACCAACAACCAACCAACATCCAACCACCATCCAACCAACCAACAACCAATCAACCAACAACCAACCAACCAACAACCAACCAACAACCAACCAACCAACCAACCAACAACCAACAACCAACATCCAACCAACCAACAACCAACCAACAACCAACCAACAACCAACAAATAACCAACAACCAACCAACAACAAACCAACAACCAACCAACAACCAATCAACAACCAACCAACAACCAACCAACATCCAACCAACATCCAACCAAGCAACCAACCAACAACCAACAACCAACAACCAACATCCAACCAACCAACAACCAACCAACAACAAACCAACAACCAACCTACAACCAACCAACAACCAAGCAACAACCAAGCAACAACCAACCAACATCCAACCAACATCCAACCGACATCCAACCAACATCCAACCAACAACCAACCGACATCCAACCAACATCCAACCAACATCCAACCAACAGTTAACCAACAACCACCAACCAACCAACCAACAACCAACCAACATCGAACCGACATCCAACCAACATCCAACCAACATCGAACCGACATCCAACCAACATCCAACCAACATCGAACCGACATCGAACCGACATCGAACCAACATCGAACCAACATCGAACCGACATCGAACAGACATCGAACCAACATCGGACAGACATCGAACAGACATCGAACCGACATCGAACCGACATCGAACCAACATCGAACCGACATCGAGCCGACATCGAACCGACATCGAACCGACATCGAACCGACATCGAACCGACATCGAACTGACATCCAACCAACATCCAACCAACATCGAACCGACATCAAACCGACATCCAACCAACATCGAACCGACATCCAACCAACATCCAACCAACATCCAACCACCATCGAACCGACATCCAAATAACAACCAACCAACAACCAACCAACATCCAACCAACCAACAACCAACCAACGACCAACCAACAACCAACCAACAACCAACCAACAACCAACCAACGACCAACCAACATCCAACCAACGACCAACCAACATCCAACCAACATCCAACCAACATCGAACCGACATCGAACCGACATCGAACCAACATCGAACCGACATCGAACAGACATCGAACCAACATCGGACAGACATCGAACAGACATCGAACCGACATCGAACCGACATCGAACCAACATCGAACCGACATCGAGCCGACATCGAACCGACATCGAACCGACATCGAACCGACATCGAACCGACATCGAACCGACATTGAACCGACATCGAACCGACATCGAACCGACATCGAACCGACATCGAACCGACATCGAACCGACATCGAACCGACATCGAACCGACATCGAACCGACATCCAACCAACATCCAACCAACATCGAACCGACATCGAACCGACATCGAACCGACATCGAACCGACATCGAACCGACATCGAACCAACATCGAACCGACATCGAACAGACATCGAACCAACATCGGACAGACATCGAACAGACATCGAACCGACATCGAACCGACATCGAACCAACATCGAACCGACATCGAGCCGACATCGAACCGACATCGAACCGACATCGAACCGACATCGAACCGACATCGAACCGACATTGAACCGACATCGAACCGACATCGAACCGACATCGAACCGACATCGAACCGACATCGAACCGACATCGAACCGACATTGAACCGACATCGAACCGACATCGAACCGACATCGAACCGACATCGAACCGACATCGAACCGACATCGAACCGACATCGAACCGACATCGAACCGACATTGAACCGACATCGAACCGACATCGAACCGACATCGAACCGACATCGAACCGACATCGAACCGACATCGAACCGACATCGAACCGACATCGAACAGACATCGAACCGACATCGAACAGACATCGAACCGACATCGAACCGACATCGAACCAACATCGAACCGACATCGAACCGACATCGAACCGACATCCAACCAACATCGAACCGACATCGAACTGACATCCAACCAACATCCAACCAACATCGAACCGACATCAAACCGACATCCAACCAACATCGAACCGACATCCAACCAACATCCAACCAACATCCAACCACCATCGAACCGACATCCAAATAACAACCAACCAACAACCAACCAACATCCAACCAACATCCAACCAACCAACATCCAACCAACAACCAACCAACAACCAACCAACAACCAACTAACATCCAACCAACATCCAACCAACCAACAACCAACCAACCAACAACCAACCAACAATCAACCAACAACCAAGCAACAACCAACCAACCAACCAACCAGCAACCAACAACCAACCAATAACCAACCAACAACCAACCAACATCCAACCAACAACCAACATCCAACCAACCAACAACCAACCAACAACCAACCAACCAACAACCAATCAACCAACAACCAACCAACAACCAACCAACCAACCAACAATCAACCAACAACCAACTAACAACCAACCAACACCCAACCAGCATCCAACCAACCAACATCCAACCAACAACCAACCAACAACCAACCAAGAACCAACCAACATCCAACCACCATCCAACCACCATCCAACCAACCAACAACCAATCAACCAACAACCAACCAACCAACAACCAACCAACAACCAACCAACAACCAATCAACCAACCACCAACCAACCAACAACCAACCAACCAACTAACAACCAACTACCAACATCCAACCAACCAACAACCAAAAAACAACCAACCAACAACCAACAAATAACCAACAACCAACCAACAACCAACCAACAACCAACCAACAACCAACCAACATCCAACCAACATCGAACTGACATCCAACCAACATCCAACCGACATCCAACCAACATCCAACGAATAGCCAACCAACAACCAACCAACCAACCAACCAACAACCAACCAACATCCAACCAACACTTAACCAACAACCAACCAACCAACCAACCAACAACCAACAACCAACCAATTACCAACCAACAACCAACCAACATCCAACCAACAACCAACATCCAACCAACCAACAACCAACCAACAACCAACCAACCAACAACCAATCAACCAACACCCAACCAACAACCAACCAACCAACCAACAACCAACCAACACCCAACCAACATCCAACCAACCAACATCCAACCAACAACCAACCAACAACCAACCAACAACCAACCAACATCCAACCACCATCCAACCAACCAACAACCAATCAACCAACAACCAACCAACCAACAACCAACCAACAACCAACCAACAACCAATCAACCAACCACCAACCACCCAACAACCAACCAACAACCAACCAACCAACTAACAACCAACTACCAACATCCAACCAACCAACAACCAAAAAACAACCAACCAACAACCAACAAATAACCAACAACCAACCAACAACCAACCAACAACCAACCAACAACCAACCAACATCGAACTGACATCCAACCAACATCCAACCGACATCCAACCAACATCCAACGAATAGCCAACCAACAACCAACCAACCAACCAACCAACAACCAACCAACATCCAACCAACGTCCAACCAACAACCAACCACCAACCAACCAACAACCAACCAACAACCAACCAAAAACCAACCAACAACCAACCAACAACCAACCAACATCCAACCAAAATCCAACCGACATCCAACCAGCATCCAACCAACAACCAACCGACATCCAACCAACATCCAACCAACATCCAACCAACCAACCAACCAACATCCAACCAACCAACAACCAACTAACAACCAACCAACAACCAACAAATAACCAACAACCAACCAACAACCAACCAACAACCAACCAACAACCAACCAACGAACCAACCAACAACCAACCAACCAACATCCAACCAACATCCAACCAACATCCAACCAACTAACCAACCAACAACCAACAACCAACAACCAACATCCAACCAACCAACAACCAACCAACAACCAACCAACAACCAACCAACAACCAACCAACAACCAAGCAACAACCAAGCAAAAACCAACCAACATCCAACCAACATCCAACCGACATCCAACCAACATCCAACCAACAACCAACCGACATCCAACCAACATCCAGCCAACATCTAACCAACACTTAACCAACAACCAACCAACCAACCAACCAACAACCAACCAACATCCAACCGACATCCAACCAACATCCAACCAACATCGAACCGACATCGAACCGACATCGAACCAACAACATCGAACCGACATCGAACCGACATCGAACCAACATCGAACCGACATCGAACCGACATCGAACCGACATCGAACCGACATCCAACCAACATCCAACCAACAACCAACCGACATCCAACCAACATCCAACCAACATCCAACCAACACTTAACCAACAACCAACCAACCAACCAACGAACAATCAACCAACATCCAACCGACATCCAACCAACATCCAACCAACATCGAACCGACATCGAACCGACATCGAACCAACAACATCGAACCTACATCGAACCGACATCGAACCAACATCGAACCGACATCGAACCGACATCGAACCAACATCGAACCGACATCGAACCGACATCGAACCAACATCGAACCGACATCGAACCGACATCGAACCAACATCGAACCGACATCGAACCGACATCGAACCGACATCGAACCGACATCGAACCGACATCCAACCAACATCCAACCAACAACCAACCAACCAACAACCAACCAACCAACAACCAACCAGCAACCAAAAAACCAACCAACCAACAACCAACAACCAACCAACCAACAACCAACCAACATCGAACCGACATCGAACCGACATCGAACCGACATCGAACCAGCATCGAACCGACATCGAACCGACATCGAACCGACATCGAACCAACATCGAACCGACATCGAACCGACATCGAACCGACATCCAACCAACATCCAACCAACAACCAACCAACCAACAACCAACCAACCAACAACCAACCAGCAACCAAAAAACCAACCAACCAACAACCAACAACCAACCAACCAACAACCAACCAACATCGAACCGACATCGAACCGACATCGAACCGACATCGAACCGACATCGAACCAACATCGAACCGACATCGAACCGACATCGAACCGACATCGAACCGACATCGATCCGACATCGAACCAACATCGAACCGACATCGAACCAACATCGAACCGACATCGAACCGACATCGAACCGACATCGAACCGACATCGAACCAACATCGAACCGACATCGAACCGACACCGAACCAACATCGAACCGACACCGAACCGACATCGAACCAACATCGAACCGACATCGAACCGACATCGAACCGACATCGAACCAACATCGAACCGATATCGAACCGACATCGAACCGACATCGATCCGACATCGAACCAACATCGAACCAACATCGAACCGACATCGAACCAACATCGAACCGACATCGAACCGACATCGAACCGACATCGAACCGACATTGAACCAACATCGAACCGACATCGAACCGACACCGAACCGACATCGAACCAACATCGAACCAACATCGAACCGACATCGAACCGACGTCGAACCAACATCGAACCAACATCGAACCGACATCCAACCAACATCCAACCAACAACCAACCAACCAACAACCAACCAACATCGAACCGACATCGAACCGACATCGAACCGACATCCAACCAACAACCAACCAACCAACAACCAACCAACCAACAACCAACCAGCAACCAACCAACCAACCAACCAACAACCAACAACCAACCAACCAACAACCAACCAACATCGAACCGACATCGAACCGACATCGAACCAACATCGAACCGACATCGAACCAACATCGAACCGACATCGAACCGACATCGAACCGACATCGAACCGACATCGAACCGACATCGAACCGACATCGAACCGACATCCAACCGACATCGAACCGACATCGAACAGACATCGAACCGACATCGAACCAACATCGAACCAACATCGAACCGACATCGAACCGACATCGAACCGACATCGAACCAACATCGAACCAACATCGAACCGACATCGAATCGACATCGAACCGACATCGAACCGACATCGAACCGACATCGAACCGACATCGAACCGACATCGAACCGACATCGATCCGACATCGAACCAACATCGAACCGACATCGAACCAACATCGAACCGACATCGAACCGACATCGAACCGACATCGAACCGACATCGAACCAACATCGAACCGACATCGAACCGACACCGAACCAACATCGAACCGACACCGAACCGACATCGAACCAACATCGAACCGACATCGAACCGACATCGAACCGACATCGAACCAACATCGAACCGATATCGAACCGACATCGAACCGACATCGATCCGACATCGAACCAACATCGAACCAACATCGAACCGACATCGAACCAACATCGAACCGACATCGAACCGACATCGAACCGACATCGAACCGACATTGAACCAACATCGAACCGACATCGAACCGACACCGAACCGACATCGAACCAACATCGAACCAACATCGAACCGACATCGAACCGACGTCGAACCAACATCGAACCGACATCGAACCGACATCGAACCGACATCGAACCGACGTCGAACCGACATCGAACCGACATCGAACCGACATCGAACCGACATCGATCCGACATCGAACCGACATCCAAACAACATCGAACCGACATCGAACCGACACCGAACCGACATCGAACCAACATCGAACCAACATCGAACCGACATCGAACCGACGTCGAACCAACATCGAACCGACATCGAACCGACATCGAACCGACATCGAACCGACATCGAACCGACATCGAACCGACATCGAACCGACATCGAACCAACATCGAACCGACATCGAACCAACATCGAACCGACATCGAACCGACATCGAACCAACATCGAACCGACATCGAACCGACATCGAACCGACATCGAACCGACATCGAACCGACATCCAAACAACATCGAACCGACATCGAACCGACACCGAACCGACATCGAACCAACATCGAACCAACATCGAACCGACATCGAACCGACGTCGAACCAACATCGAACCGACATCGAACCGACATCGAACCGACATCGAACCGACATCGAACCGACATCGAACCGACATCGAACCGACATCGAACCGACATCGAACCAACATCGAACCGACATCGAACCGACATCGAACCGACATCGAACCGACATCGAACCAACATCGAACCGACTTCGAACCGACATCGAACCGACATCGAACCGACATCGAACCGACATCGAACCGACATCGAACCGACATCGATCCGACATCGAACCAACATCGAACCAACATCGAACCGACATCGAACCAACATCGAACCGACATCGAACCGACATCGAACCGACATCGAACCGACATCGAACCGACATCGAACCGACATCCAACCAACAACCAACCAACCAACAACCAACCAACATCGAACCAACATCGAACCGACATCGAACCGACATCGAACCGACATCGAACCGACATCGAACCAACATCGAACCGACATCGAACCGACATCCAACCAACAACCAACCAACCAACAACCAACCAACCAACAACCAACCAGCAACCAACCAACCAACCAACCAACAACCAACAACCAACCAACCAACAACCAACCAACATCGAACCGACATCGAACCGACATCGAACCAACATCGAACCGACATCGAACCAACATCGAACCGACATCGAACCGACATCGAACCGACATCGAACCGACATCGAACCGACATCGAACCGACATCGAACCGACATCCAACCGACATCGAACCGACATCGAACAGACATCGAACCGACATCGAACCAACATCGAACCAACATCGAACCGACATCGAACCGACATCGAACCGACATCGAACCAACATCGAACCAACATCGAACCAACATCGAATCGACATCGAACCGACATCGAACCGACATCGAACCGACATCGAACCGACATCGAACCGACATCGAACCGACATCGATCCGACATCGAACCAACATCGAACCAACATCGAACCAACATCGAACCGACATCGAACCGACATCGAACCGACATCGAACCGACATCGAACCAACATCGAACCGACATCGAACCGACACCGAACCGACATCGAACCAACATCGAACCAACATCGAACCGACACCGAACCGACATCGAACCAACATCGAACCGACATCGAACCGACATCGAACCGACATCGAACCAACATCGAACCGATATCGAACCGACATCGAACCGACATCGATCCGACATCGAACCAACATCGAACCAACATCGAACCGACATCGAACCAACATCGAACCGACATCGAACCGACATCGAACCGACATCGAACCGACATTGAACCAACATCGAACCGACATCGAACCGACACCGAACCGACATCGAACCAACATCGAACCAACATCGAACCGACATCGAACCGACGTCGAACCAACATCGAACCGACATCGAACCGACATCGAACCGACATCGAACCGACGTCGAACCGACATCGAACCGACATCGAACCGACATCGAACCGACATCGATCCGACATCGAACCGACATCCAAACAACATCGAACCGACATCGAACCGACACCGAACCGACATCGAACCAACATCGGACCAACATCGAACCGACATCGAACCGACATCGAACCAACATCGAACCGACATCGAACCGACATCGAACCGACATCGAACCGACATCGAACCGACATCGAACCGACATCGAACCGACATCGAACCAACATCGAACCGACATCGAACCAACATCGAACCGACATCGAACCGACATCGAACCGACATCGAACCGACATCGAACCGACATCCAAACAACATCCAACCAACAACCAACCAACCAACAACCAACCAACCAACAACCAACCAGCAACCAACCAACCAACCAACCAACAACCAACAACCAACCAACCAACAACCAGCCAACATCGAACCGACATCCAACCAACATCCAACCAACATCCAACCAACAACGAACCAACAACCAACCAACAACCAACCAACATCCAGCCAACATCCAACTAACATCCAACCAACATCCAACCAACAACCAACCAACAACCAACCAACCAACAACCAACCAACCAACAACCAACCAACCATTAAAATAGTTCACCCGCTAATCCTTTTGAGGGTCGCGAGGGTAGGATAATTTGGTGCACTCTCCATCATTTTTGAACCTCCGCCGTCGACTCCAACTCATCTGGAGAAATCGCTAGACGGCTCCAAGAGAGATGTTGGACTTGAGCCAACCATCTATTTATAGGCCTACCGAGGGTTCGCTAACTTGATGATGCGGAAATCATGACACGTCTTGGAAACCAGCTGGGGACACACTCTACGCGACGAAACCGTCAAAGTATAAATCCTTCCGTTCGAAAAAGTAGCTTCTCTACATTGGGTGCCTCGCGTACTCTGGTGTTACGCATCACCGCGAAGGAACCTCTTTCAGCAGCTTGTATCCACAACTGTAGGTGAGAGTTGGAACATATACCAAGTTAAAAACCGATAATTAGGTCTGAACAAGTAGTTTGGCCTTCCTTATAACAGATTGACCACACTCTCTCAAAATTGATCCAGTTTGACCATTTCTACAGAATAACTCGACATTGCTTTTTCCATCACTCGTGAATAAGATCCCGAGATACTTAAACGTATCCACCTGCTTCATTGAGACTCTACAAACATGCAGAGTGTACTGAATAGGCGTTATGGAAACAATCAATACTTCCGACAAACGATCAAGGATCACCAAATCATCCCCAAAGAGAGGATGACTAATCCTTAAGTCCCCCACTTTGCAACATTCTCTGCCACAGATGCACTGCAGCATCCAGCCCATATATACAATGAAGAGGCAAGGTGACAAAAGGCACCCTTGGCACCCTGCCCAACCCCCACAATGAAGGGTATTGATTTACCGACCACAGCTTCTATAATTTGTATATATGTATGTATATATCGAATCACCTTTATCATAGTCTAACACATGATTTCGCCAAATAAACAAAACAGGTGTATACAGGTTCAGGATGCTCCTAGGCCTTTTCAAGAATCATTCTGAGAGTGTATAACTGGTCGGTCCTGCTTCTACCGGGACGAAAAACGCATTGTTCATCCCCTAAACTATCCTCAACCAAAGCTTTGCACGTGTCTCTAACACCTTAGCAAAGACTTTTCCAGGGATACTTAAAATAAATATACCCGTGTAGTTGGCGCAATCTTTTGCCCCCTTGTTTACAAAGAGCGACAATCACTCCCATTTGCCAATCACCAGGTGTTTCACCGCATTCCTATGCCACTTTAATGACACGTGAGAGTCATTGCACTCACTCTTTACCAAAAGCCTTTAGCATTTCTGGCCGGATTTCATCCAAACCGGTAGATTCGCCAACTTCTAGCGATTTAATTACCTGAAGTATTTCTCGAAACACACCTTCTAAAAGGTAGGAAAATAGACTTAAAGTATGAGTATTCAATTTGCAATATACTACCTACCCTACTCTGTTAAGGGTTTATTTTAAATCTATCAAAACATTCTAAAATGTGGACAAATAAACAACGATCAACAAAATCTCATTTAATAAAATGGAAAAATATTACAATGTTCCTATTGCAGCGATAGCCTCTGCCTGGGCCAGTCTGTTTAATTCGGCAGACTGGCCCACTATAAGAAGATCTCTTGCTAGGATGGATACACCATCTTACTTTCTGCAGAGATAATGGCGAGCTACTTTACCAACAGGAAACTGAGGCATGATACCGACGAAGGAATGAAGTACTACGATGTTACAGCTGGGGTCCCGCAAGGATCGGTGCTGGGCCCATTACTACGGAACATAATGTACGACGTAGTTTTACGACTACCACTGCCACCTAAAGTGAATATAATTGGATTTGCTGACGACATCGCTGTTGTTACAGTAGCAAAACAAATCAGTGAAGTAGAATCAGCTACAAATGTGGCAATCAGTCAAATCAAAAGCTGGCTAGGATCCGCCGGTTTAGAATTAGCTGACCACAAAACTGAAGCTGTTCTAATAACCAGTCGGAAATCTGTGGAATATATGAATGTACAGGTTGGAACCCAAATCATCAAATCCAAAGAAGCAATCAAATACCTTGGAGTAATGCTCGACAATAGATTGCGGTTTAAACAGCATGTTGATTATTCGAGCAAAAAAGCGTCACGACTTCAGGCAGCACTCTCAATGATAATGCCCAACATTAGAGGACGTGGATACGCTAGGAGGATCCTACTATCCAGAGTTGTCAGCTCAGTCCTTCTTTATGCGGTTCCGGTGGGGGGGGCTCTCGCGACCAAAGAAACAAGGAGGAAACTTACATCAGCCTACAGACTCTGCGCTATAAGGACCATCAGTGGTTTTAAAACTATCTCTGACGAAGCAGCCTTTGTCATAGCAGGAATGGTTGCTATCGACATCCTCGCGAACGAGATGCAGAGAATCTACAATCGGAGAGGCTCGAGCCATCAAGAGGCTAGCGAAAGAAGAAGGGTTATAGAAGAAGAAAAAGCAGCTTCAAGAGCTGTGTGGCAAGATCGATGGGATAATGCGGTTAAAGGCAGATGGACCTATAATTTAATCCCCACCATCGACATTTGGATAAACCGAGCACATGGGAACTGCACCTACCACCTCACGCAGTTCCTGTCTGGCCATGGAGGTTACCGCAAATATCTTTACCGGTTTGGACACGATAGCTTTCCGTTGTGTCCAGAATGTCCAGCCCAGGAGGCAAATACGGAGCATGCAGTCTTCTACTGTAGGCGATTTGAAAACTGGAGAAACGAACTTCCCAGTCCCCCATTCCTCATAGATCATATGGTACAATCTGAGGAAAAATGGATGGAAATTTGCGCGTTTATTACGCACGTGCAAATGCAGCTTCGAATTCAAGAAAGAATACGTCGAGAAGCAGAAAGTACAGCATAAATTGCTAACCAGCCCCGCGAAGTAATACCTAACGGCAGTCCCGCGGGGAGAGTGGTTGAAGTGTGTAGGGTGTGTGTTTAGTACGTAGACGTATTCCTGAAATCGATTACTCAGGTTTGCGAATCGTGCATGCTAGTAGCACTCGGGCTATTAGTATCTATGAAGATTACACACCCCCGGCGCAACCTAAAAAAAAAAAAAGCCTCTGCTGCATGGCTGCTGACAGTAGTCTTCATTAAAGGAAAATTCGAGCAATTTTTAATACAATCTTCCCCGGGAAATGCAGATCATAACAGTGAAAACTGCATCCAAATCCCTTTAGTGGGCGCCGTGGCGTAAGTGGTTAGTGTGTCGGATCACTATGCATGAGGTTCCAAGTTCGAATCCCAGAAAATACCAAAAACTTTTTTCACGGTCCCACCTCTCGCGAGCGTCTAAAAAACATCCGAGAGTATTGTTGTCTCGAAAAAGCTTCTCAAATCGCCGTTCGGATTCGGCATTAAACTGTAGGTCCCTTCCATTCGTGTAAAAAATATAACGCACACAACATGAGTGGTTGCGAGAAGCTAGGCCCTGGCACTTTAAAGAGCTGTTGCGCCAAATATTAGTTTTTTTTTGGTTCCCGAGATTATCCCAGTCATTCACGTTTTGGGGACTTCCTTCTATACGATGTAGTTTGTTTGATGAACATGAATATGCGTGCACTCCACTAGTGGGCCATTGATTGCAATGACCCACGCATATCTGTGATATTTTTATATCTCAAATAATTATATTTTTGCTTATTATTTCTGTTATAAGAATCATGGAATAATGATTTATACCTCAATCCCTTCAGTAGGAAATGCACTAATCGATGAATTAAGTCATATTCAAATCAGTTCAGCCATTTCGTAGTCATATGTGTGTAAGGCATAGAAAAATTATTTTTGTCTGTAAAAAAACATATAAAATGGGTTTAAGAGCTCAATAACGGATTCAGGATCCTAAAGTGTATTCTAAGTTATTCCTCTTCTTACGACAAATCGATTGATGTATATATTGTTAAGGTACCGTTACGTACTTACTACCTATTCGCGGACAAACAGAAAAAATGCGTTCTCTTTTATAGATGTAGAGATAAGTAAGTGCTTTCAAGTGGGCGCCGTGGGACAGTGGTTAGTGTGCTGGACCACAGCGCATGAGGTTCCATGTTCGAATCCCAGAAAATACCAACAAGTTTTTCCACGGCCCCACCTCTCGCGAATGTTTGACATACATCCGAGAGTACAGCTGTCACGACAAAGCTTCTCAAAAGCAAAAAATCCCTTTCGGATATGGCACAAAACTGTAGGTCCCTCCCATTCGTGCGAAAAATATAACGCACACAACAAGAGTGGTTGCGAGAAGCTAGGCCTAGGCACTTAATGAGCTGTTGCGCCAAATATATATAAATCGTTTCAAGGAGCACAAAAAATATTTTAAATTTATGGATGCTACGTAGATACGATTACCACACTTTACTTAGTTTCACTACACCATGAAGTTTTCTTGTTTATTCTTACGCTTGCTAGTGAAGGATGCGAGGAGTTAGAAGCCAAAACTTTACCAATTGATCACGCGTGTGGAGGAGCAGATCAGAGAAATTTTTCTAGAGGAGGCATCAGGGTCACTCCATAGAGCAGTCTACAGTCGGTTATGCCACAATTTGGAGCACAAATTACTTCCGGGATGTGTACAGCATAGAAGAAATAGCAACTGTCCTAAAACTGCATGGAGAGCTCCTGTAACTGAATTATGTATATACCCCCCAGCGATGAACTACCGCTAGTCTGCAGCATGTGCAATTTGTCATGTGCATTTTGTTGACAAGTGCCCAATTTTACGAGACAAGGAGATCTGTTTTTGGAAATGATACCTTATCGGAGAATCAAGTCTTGCAAATGCTTAATCAGATTAATGGCACAACACTAACCAGGTATTGTAAAATTGGTTTACAATTACTTGAATGAAAACTTAAAAAAAAAAAATGTATATGGAAAATATTGTGCTATTAAGCTATAATTAATAATTTTTTACATTTTGTCCACCAGGCAGACGGCAATGCCATGCTAACTGATTTTTGTTCATACGCTCTTTTATAAATATTTTAGTTTCACAAGGAATACACAATGGTAGCTTTCTTAGACATAGAGTGTGCTTTTACCAATGTCAATGTAACAGCGATTGCAGATGCACTTTCAGACCTGCGAATTGATCAGTTTACTGCTTAATGGCCGGATTATCAACTGAGAGCTAGGTGGGACGTCTTCTAGAAGATCTGTTAGTAGAGGCACTCCGCAAGGTGACGTCCTATCTCCTCTCCTTTGGAATTTGGTGGTTAATGAACTATTGACAATACTGGAGGGTGAGGGATGCACGGTGATTGCTTATGCAGATGATGTTGCTATAGAAGTCTCAGAAAAGCACTTTGATACTCTAAAAGAACTGCTACAAAACGTTTTAAACAAGTTAACCAGATGGGCGGTTTGGTGTGGTTTGGGTGTAAACTCACCCAAAACTGAACTAGCACTCTTCTCAAGGAAATACAAAATTCTGTTCATCGATCCTCCCTCTCTTAATGGTATCAGCTTTACTTTCTCTGATAAAGCAAAATATTTGGGTTTTACCCTGGATAGGAAACTAAGCTGGAAACCTAACATTCAAGAAAGAGTCAAGAAAGCTACAGTAGCACTTTTCTCTTGCAAAAAAGCTATTGGAAATAAATGGGGTTTTCAGCCTCGAATAATTAACTGGCTATACATTTCGGTCATTAGACCGATACTCACATACGGGGCGATTGTCTGGTGGACAGCCTTAGAAAAAGCTATAAATCGTAACTATCTAAGCAAGGTCCAGCGAACAGCTTGTCGGTGCATAAGCGGAGAACTACGTACAACTCCCTCTGCGGCACTGGACATCATGTTTTATCTGATACCCCTCGATATACCATATTTAGCAAGCAAATGGCATCGAATGCAGCCGTTGGCACTGAAGCTATCCAACAGTGGTCAAGAAAAGAATTTGGCCACGCCTCCATTCTGAATAAATTCACAATCTCTCACGAAAACACGGACTACACCATCCCACGTCTATATTTTGACAAGAACTTCTTTGTCGCGATCCCTTCCAGATCACTCTGGAATGAAGAGGCTTTTTTAGAAGATGAGTCGATCCACTTCTATACTGACGGCTCAAACTCTAAAGACGGAGTTGGTGGAAGTGTTTTCTCTGACAGGCTTAATCTTAAGCTGTCCATGCGGCTACCAAATCATTGCAGTGTGTTCCAGATGGAAATAATGGCGATTAACGAGGTCTTATCTTTGCTAAAATAAACCAAGGACGTCCGTATCTTTTCAGATAGCTAAGCAGCAAACAAATCCTTGGAATCGATCTCTATAAATTCAGTAGTAGCCCTAGACTGCCATTCGTCTCTTAAGGAGATGTCGGAGCAGTTTAATATTCACCTCTGTTGGGTGCCGGGGCATAGGGATATTCCGAGAAATTTTAAGGCTGATGAACTCGCCAGAATAGGAACAACTGTACCCATCCTTCCAGACGAGGATAATCTAGGTACTAATCGCTACTTGTAAATTCAAGCTGGATGCAATCGAAAGAACAAATCTTAGGTGGACGAGTGGTACAACATGTCTAGCGACTAAGCAGATTTGGCCCAAGTTGCATCTGAAACGCTCTATGAAATTGATCTTTCTCAATCGATTGCATATTGGCTCTATTATAGGTGTAATTACAGGACACTGTCTAATAACCAAGCATGCAACAATGCTTGGCGTATACTAAAATAATTTTTGCAGAAGCTGCATGAACGAAGAAGAGGAAGAAACCATTCCTCACCTTCTTTGTGCGTGTCCAGCTATCTCCCATAGAAGAAAGCTTAACCTAGGAGCTTTCTATTTTAACGATTTAGGCGATCTGATAGATTCAGACATCCTGAGCCTCCTTCGCTTCATTAGAAGCTCTAATTGGTTTTAACGAGTAGGCTGGGATTACATGATCCTTCGTGGTACCACAGCGGACCTTCCTTGGTCTATGTGTGCTGGCGTAATCTGGCAACCACTTCAATCTAACCTAACCTAGTATACAAATAATAGATAGATATTTATTTTCCTTTTATAGTTCAACATTTACATTCATTTTTTTGTTGATTTAGCACAGCTTGTACAGAGATATGGTTATTGATACCTTATTACTGAAAGATCCAATTGATTTTTAAATGCTTTTTGTATTAACAAAAATGTTGGGAGGAAAAACTATAGAAAAAAACCTCCATATAAAGGAGAGTATAAAACTAAAAATCTACCTTATCTACCCTAATCTCCTTGCGCTTTTATAATATTGTAATACCATACATTTTTTGATTTTACGACCTTTTTGGATAAATGAGATCTTATGAGACGTTTGACAAATATCCGAGAGTATTGTTGTCATGGGAAAGCCTTTCAAAAACAAAATAAAAATTTGCCTTCAGCACAAAACTGTAGGTCCCTTCCATTCGTGCAAATGGTTGCGAGAAGTTAGGCCTAGGTCCCTCCCTCATGAGCTGTTGCGACAAATATGTATGTATGTATGTATACAGAAGCTGCACTTAGTCGTATATACAACTAAGACTAGCTATGTTCATTGCTCCGTCGAAGTTCCAAAAACGCATTGTATTTGCATAAGTCAAACATTTGTTCTCCTATCTCATCCCGCTCTCATGTCTACTAAGAACACCACACAAGACTGGTATGCGACGGCCAAATTTCCAAAATCGATATGTTTATTTCGGTTATTTATTTTTAAACAACATTAAGTGAGTCTCATTCCGAATTGGCTTTACAAAGTCTTATTTCTATTTCAAGACTAATTACCACCCAAATCATACAGTGGAAATGACGTCTGCCATTAACATCGATGTTTTCAAAAGATCTCCTCCAAATGAAAAGTGCGGAAAAAAAAAAATCAATTTCATGAAAATGAAAAGAAGGTTGATGACGCTTTTTTTCCAGTCATTCAATTTGTGTAATTATTTTTGTTTTTTTTATTTTTTTATTTTTATTTTTGTAATTAATTACATTACACATTTAAGATGAACCACAGACTCATTGTAGAAACGAGATTTGTGTTTGTGCAATGAGACACATTGTGTCAATGACAACATTGAGAAGTCAGTCACCCCGCAAATCGAGTGCTATGAATCGGACATAATTGTATCGGAAGCCATCAATCTTAGCATCTGATATGTATGTATAGGTATACACATGAAGATTTTTGAAGATACACGTGTAGATACTTAAAACTGGGTGAGTTAATAGAATGTCCTTGATATGATAATGTACGAGTATATAACCTATGAAACGGCGAACTGCGAAAGCTAATTTAAATACGATTACTGATGTTAATTTATTAATGAGCTGAGTTCACAGTGGAACGGCTTTAACCCATGTCAATGTACACGTACTCTTATTTTGGCTTTGTTGTTAGATTGAGCCCGCCTCGACCCCTGTGTTGTGCTACACAAAGGTTGTGCTCCGTGGCGCAACTTGTAGAGGACAGAAATACATTCGAACTCACCACCGCTGATAGTCTAGTCATACGAGTAAGTACTATTGGTAGCCATGAAGTGAACAACCACAATCCTTGGATAAGGAAGACTCTTTAACGCTATCAGTACTGCTTAAAGGCAAGTACTTTTGTGATGAGTATTACCTATATACTGAGAGAGAAGTACTCAACTTAGTTACTAAGTAATACCCAGCTTGTCACAGTCATCATTTAGCGTGGTGTTAATTGTTAGTATTGTGTGTATATATGATATATAGCCTAACACCGCACACAAAAAGACTGCACAAGTAAATAAAAAGCAGATTGCATACTACCATAAACAAAAGAGGGCGCCGTGGCGCAAGTGGTCAGTGGGTTGGACCACTGCGCATTAGGTTCCAAGTTCGAATCCCAGAAAACACCAAAAAGTTTTTTTACGGTCCCACCTCTTGCGAACGGCTGACAAACATCCGAGGGTATTGTTGTCACGAGGATGCTTCTCAAAACAAATTGCCTTTCGAATACGGCATTAAACTGTAGGTTCCTTCCAATCGTGTCAAAAATATAACGCACACAACAAGAGTGGTTGCGAGAAGCTAGGCCTACGCACTTAAAAGCCTTTACAGCAAATATTTATTTCATTTTTTATACTAAACAAAAGTATGAATCAAAGATTTTAATCCTCTTCTTCCTTTTATCAGCGAGGCTACGATCTGAAAACAAGGGATCATAACCCTCCCACTTCACCACATTTCTACTGATCCGCCTGTTGGGTTCGCCTCAAAGAATCAAAGATTTTAATATGCTACGCATAAGTCAAACATTACACAACATCAAGAAGCCAGTATCGCCGGTACAATTTATGTTTTAAATTTAATTTACTATAGTTGAAGTCAAATTTATCGCGGTTATTATTTACTTCCTTGCCATACACGTAAGAGGTTTGTTAGAACCGTAGTTCCTTCGATGAAAATTTACGAGGAAAATGTCAGTATTTCTAGAGCTGCAGCTTCTTACATTTCATTTCATTTCATTTTTTTCATTAAAAGTGTTGTACAGTAAGATAAGATCTTTTATAGTACTTAGTATTTAATTTAGAAGATTTTGAATAAATATAATTAGGTGGTTTAAAACTAAAATCTATTACAGAAGACATTAAAAAAAAAAAAAAAAATTTGATTAATTATGGGGGGAGTAAAGTAGTAACTGGAAAAGTGAAAAACGAAACGGAGAGAAACAAGTTAGTCTAGAGATGGGGAAGATGAGAAGTGAAGAAGTATTGCACTTTTAAAACTGGCAGGATTAGAAATATTTCTAATTCGCGGCGGTAACGAGTTCCATAGTTTGACAGTGTGAATAAAAAACAAACGCCAGTAATTAAAGTATTGGTAACGATAAGGGATAATGCTAATGGTTTTGTTGAACGAGTGAGCTTTAGTTTGCAAAACAGATGCGGAGGGCACTTATTGTGAATGATTTTATGTAAAAACATACAGTTCCTGGCATTAATGAATTCTTGCATAGTGCAACCCAGTAGCATATTAGAATGTACCGAGATATGGTCATATCTACGAAGTCCATGAATATATCGAACTAATTTTCGCTGAGATGAGAAATCAAGCGAACAATACACAACTTTAGCATAGAAGATAAGAGGTAACATTAGGATTGTTATAAGCTTTTGACGGGTTTGTTTAGCGAAATATGCCGTTAGCCACAGTTTTCGGAGTCATCCATATATGCGACCGATGACCACGTTGGTGTGATTGTAACCAGATAAATTGCGATTGATTACATAGCCGAGGCTAGCGGCAGATTCTATAGCTTTGATTTTTTTGTTCGAAAGTCATATCTCAGGTAAGAAGTTGAGGTTAAAAATCGCATTTGAAATTGGGATTATTTGAGAATTTTCAGGATTTAATTGTAACCCATTCGATAACGACCAAATGTTTATATATTTTAGATCCTCGTTAAGAAGAGAAGCAAGTCTTTTTAAGTTGTTTAGCGGTTTGGCTAAATGAAGTTGAACATCATCTGCATATAGATGCACTGAAGAGTGCTTGCATAAAGATGGAAGATCATTTATAAATATGCAAAACAAAATCGGTCCCAGTATTGACCCTTGTGGAACTTCTTGAACGATTGGCCTTAAAGCTGACATTTTTTTGCCACAGATAACTCTTTGTAACTTACTAGAAAGAAAGCTATTTATCAGTTTGACCGCCCTATCACTAAAACCAAAAATCTTTTTTAGCCTCCAGCAGAGGATTTTGTGATTAACTTTATCAAAAGCCTTCGAGAAATCGAGCAAACAAAGAAGCGAAACATACTTACTTACTTACTTAGATGGCGCCACAGTCCGGGGTGGACCTGGGCCTCAACCAACAAACCTCTCCAGCCAGCGCGGTTACGAGCCAGCTGCCTCCAGTTGCGCACGCCAAGTTGGTTGAAGTCCCCCTCCACTTGTTTGCGCTACCTACCGCGAGGTCGTCCTCTACTGCGTCGTCCATCCGAGGTGGATTCGAAGACTTTCTTAGCGGGAACGTTGGGCTCCATCCGCTCTAAATGACCCAGCCATCTAAGTCCTTGTACAGGCCGTATAGTTCGTACCTTCTCCTCCACTCACCGTCTATGCAGACAGGACCAAAGATCGCTCGAAGAACTTTTCTCTCGAAATAACCAAGGGCATCCTCATCCGGTTTTGTCGAAGCCCATGCCTCTGCGCCATACAGCAGGACAGGGATGATTAGTGTCTTATAAAGAGTTACCTTATTGGTTCGAGACAGGGCTTTGCTACTCAATTGCAGTCTTAGCCCATAGAAACAACGATTGGCAAGAGTAATTCTTCGTGTGATCTCCCTACTGATGACATTTGTGGAGTTCGCCATAGAGCCTAGGTAGACAAAATCCTTTACTACCTCAAAATTATATCTGTCTATTGTGGCGTTCTGTCCAAGACGCCGATGTTGGGTGTCTTTTTTTGTAGACAGCATATATTTTGTTTTGCTTTCATTGACCGCTAGGCCCATCTTTGCTGCCTCGATCTCAATACTCGTAAATGCCCCATTGGAGGCCCGCTGAGTTCTTCCGATTATATCAATATCATCGGCATAAGCGAGTAGTTATACCGACTTGTAAAAAATTGTACCTCCGGTATTGGCTTGTGAGTTCCGTACAATTCTCTCAAGTACTATGTTAAAGAGATCGCATGATAGCGCGTCACCTTGTCTAAGACCTTTCCTGACATCGAATGGTTCGGTTATGTTCTTACCGACTTTGATGGAACAGCGAGAGTCCTCCATCGTCATTCTGCACAAATGGACGTGCTTGGCAGGGATGCCAAGACCTCGTCTCTATACACACTATGATAGGCAACTTTGAAATCGATGAAGAGGTGGTGCGTATCGATTTTATATTCATGGGTTTTTTCCAATATCTGCCGTAGTGTGAATATTTGGTCAATGGTGGACTTTCCCGGCTTGAAACCGCACTGATAAGGACTTATCAGGTTGTTGACGATCGGTTTAAGGCGTTCACATAATATGACAGACAGGATCTTATATGCGATGTTGAGGAGACTTATACCCCTGTAATTGGCGCAGTTTAGAGGGTCTCCTTTCTTTAGGATCGGGCAAACGATGCTGAGGTTCCATTCATCGGGCATACTTTCGTCCGACCAGATTTTACAGATGAGCTGGTGCATGCTCCTTACCAACTCATCTCTTCCTGCCTTGAAAAGTTCAGCGGCAAGGTCGTCTGCTCCAGCAGCTTTGTTGGATTTGAGTTTAGATATCGCTATCCTCACTTCATTTTGATCGGGTTCACGGGAATCTTGATTGCCATTGTCACTGTTGAATGGCTCATTCTGCCTGATAGCGGAATATTGGTCATCATCGCCGTTTAACAGTCTGCAGAAGTATTCCTTCCATATCCTCAGCACCGACTGCGATTCTACTACTATGTTACCATTTTCGTCCCTGCAGGCTTCTGTTCTGGCTTTGAAACCCTGGCATGTTTTTTTTATCTTTTGGTAAAATTTTCGAACATCATTCCTGCAATAAAGTCTCTTAATTTCCTCGATCGAGCGCTTCTCATGCTCTTTTCTCTTCTTTCTGAAAAGTCGATGTTCCTCTTTTCTCCTGCTCACGTAGAGCTCGTAAGCAGCTCTGGTCCTTCTATACAGCGCCGCTTTTTATGGCTCTTGTTTTGCTGCATGTGCTTGCCGGCTTTCCTCATCAAACCAGGGCTTTCGTTGTGGTGGCCGAGAGAAACCCAGTACATCAGAGGCGGCATCTCTGATGGCTTGTTGGCAACGCTGCCACTGGTCTTCCGCATTTGCTGCTGGCGGCATAGAACTTAGATTAAGATTAAGAGAAACTCGATCGGCAAAGGCTATGGCGGTCTCTTGTGATTGTAGCTTTTCGACGTCAAATTTCCTCGCAGTATTTCGTTGATTTCGCTCCGTTCTGGATATCCCCATCCGTATCTTGGCTACAACTAGATAGTGATCCGAGTCCACGTTGGCTCCTCGGAAAGTCCGGACACCCAGAATACTGGAAGAGTGCCTTGCGTTGATCGCAATGTGATCGATTTGGTTTACAGTTTTTCGATCAAAGGAGAGCCGTGTTCCTTTGTGATTGTCGAGACGTGGGAACCGCGTACTGGCTACGACAAAGTTTCGCCCCGCTGCAAAGTCGATTAGCTTGAGTCCGTTACCGGATGTGATGTCGTGCAGGCTATGCTTTCCGACCACGCTACTAAAGACGTCCTCTCTTCCTAGCTTTGCATTAAAATCACCTAGGATAATTTTAACGTCGTGGCTAGGGCATTGCTCATACGTCTTGTCCAAGAACTGGTAGAAGTTATCATTTGTCGCATCGTCCTTCTCCTCGTGAGGGGCGTGAACGCATATTAGGCTAATGTTGGCAAATTTAGCCTTGATACGGATAGTCATAAGGCGCTCGTTCACATGCCGGAAACTCAAGACGTCTTGCTTAAGTCTGCCGCCAATGACAAATCCGCACCCGAATAGAAGCTGTCCTTTTTGTCTGTAGCAATCGCCGTCGTAGATGTCGCAGTTTTTCATACTCCTTTTGCCCGGCCCATCCCATCGCACTTCTTGGATGGTGGTAATGTCTACTTTGAGACACTCTAGGGCCTCCGCAAGTTGTTCGGCTGCACGTGATTTATAGAGGGACCTAACATTCCACGTGCAGACACGAAGATCGTTGTCCTTTTTACGTTTGCTTGGATCATCAACAGTAAAATCATTCGTATCTGTTGGTTGCTTCGTAACCAAAGGTTTTTTACGTGGTAGGGAGGTTAACCCGATGGCACAATCCCCAACCTGGAGGACCAGATCCTTTTTTTGCAACCCCTAGGACGAGAGGCCGGATACACCGATGTCAGTAACCCACTTCGGGGATATGAGCGCTGCCGTTGGCCCATTAAGGGTTCATCCGCCACCATCTCTTTTCAATACCCTGACATAGTATTGAAAATCTTTACAGACCTCAGCTCCAAATATGTTGACGTAGCTCCGGTAAGGTATCCGCTGGTCTGTAGACGTCACCGTTGATTCTATCGAGAGAATTCATCCGCCGCACGTCCTCCTTCTGAGGAGCTCTTGCTAGACTTCTGAGGCCCATATTTCAGCCAATCAGGTCAACAAGAGATGCCTCGTCCGGTTAAACATATGTGCGCTGAAGTTCACCCAGATGTGCTTACGCAGGTCTGAGTGTTCAGCTACACATATATGGTCAGACTCAGCATACGCTCATCGTTAGTTCACTATCAGATAGCTATCCAGCGGGCACCGCGTGGAGGTGATGATGCGATTTTGCCACGCAGCGAAATGTAACCCTTGTCAAAATCTTGTCTTAGTTCCTCAAATAAGTTGATCATAGCCGAAGAACAATTGTGGTTGGCTCTGAAACCAGACTGATGAGGATTCAACAATTGATAGTGTGTCGGGTGTTTCAAAATTTGTCTTGCTATAAATTTCTCAAGGGCCTTTGATAAGCATGGTAGGATGCTGATCGGTCTGAAGTAAACGAGCAAAGACGAATTGGCTTTCTTCGCAATAGGTAAAACCTTTGCAATTTTCCATGACTGGGGAAAGGTTGACGTCATTATGCAGTGGTTTATAATATGCGTTAGATGCTTGACAATTAGTGGTAAAATTAGTTTTATAAACCGTATTGGAATGCCATCCTCTCTTATGGAGTCGGACTTTATAGCTCTAATACAAGCGCAAACATCATTTTCCGTTACCACTTCAAAGTCATCCAATATTTTTGGCAGTTGTCCTGAGTTTTGAACTAAATTGAAGTCAAAATTAGGTGTACTAATGTCACTGCCCAGAAAAAAATGATTAAGCTCATCAGGTTCAATGTCACAGTTTGTATTATTATTTCTGCTGGAGACACCAATCTCACGTAAATTCCTCCAGAGCCTTTTCGCAGATAGAAGGGTGTTCAGGTTTAAGGCATAATCATTTTGCTTTGAGGTACGAATTACGGTGGTAGCATTATTTCGGGCAATTTTGTAGGCAATCCAGTTGGTATAAGTTGGTCTGTGCTTCCTTTTGCTATACAGCTTATTACGATTTTTGATAGTACCAACTACATAGGACGTAAACCAGGGGCAAGCTTGATTTCGAATGGTCACTGTTTTGTTTGGTATACATTGAGTGTACAATTCTGACACAAGTAACTGGAAATACTTTACTTTTTCATTCGGATCAGCAATTAGTTTACATCCTTCCCAAGGGGCTGAAGAGATAGCAGTACTGAGTGCATGTACGTCGATAGAGCGAAAGTCCTTGAACGTAAAAGATCGGGGTGAACTGGAATGCAAAAAGCTCATGTCATAAGTCCAAAACAGGAGGTCATGATTAGAAACAAAGTCAATTGATAATTGATCAAAGAGAAGAACAGATGACAAATCGGAAACGATGGTAAAATGAAGTAGTATAGGTGAACAATTATGAGCAAATCTTATTGGGTACTTATGCACTATTACAAGTTCTAATGAGGAAACTGAATCACTTATTAGAAAGGAACGAGCATTATTTTTTAGCAAATCTGAATTAAAATCGCCGCAGATAATGAGATGTTCATAGCGTGCACAATACTCAGCAAGAACTGAGAAAAAAGGAGCTGGGGAGCTACCCCTGTTATTTATATAAGCACATGAAACTAAGCATTTTGTACTGCCGTCATGTATTTCAACTATCACAAATTCCACACCATGCTCGCTTGACTTATTAATTACATTGCATTTCACGGTCGATTTGCAATAAATAGCTACACCCCGTCCTATAATAACAGTAACTCTATCATTTCTAAAGAGCTTATAGTTTGGTATATTTAAAGACAGATCAGGCATTGTTGACTTGAACCAGGTTTCACTAACACATATAACATCAACACAGGAATTGGCAAATAAGTATTTTAAATAATTTAACTTACAAGGACTGAGGCTACGCGCATTTAAATAACATACTTTGAGTCCATCACGACGTTTAGCAAGAACATTTAGGATAGTGCACGTAGATTTTTCATTCACACTGCTAACACATGAAGAAGAACTTCTAGCGTCCATGATCAATACAAAAAATAAAAATTTGTACGGTTAATAAAAAAAAACATTAAAATAAGTGCAATTCAACTTTACAAGGGGGAAAAGAAGAGGTTAGCGGTTTTACAAAACCAGCGGAAATTAGAGTAGAACATTTAGACCAACTTCATTGATCCGGCGAGTCAATAAAACCAATTACTTACTTACTTACTTAGGTGGCGCTACAGTTCGGGGTGAACCTGGGCCTCAACCAACAAGCCTCTCCATTTAGCTCGGTCTTTAGCTAATTGCCTCCAGTTGCGCACTCCAAGTTGGTCGAGGTCCCCTTGAACTTGTGCGCGCCACCTACGGCGATGATTCCCTCTACTGCGTCGTCCCTCGGGGTTAGATTCGAAGACTCTGCGGGCCGGAGCGTTGGTGTCCATTCGCTCTACATGTCCTAGCCATCTCAGACGTCCAATACGCAGTTTTTTGACTAGGTCGATGTCGCTGTACAGCTCGTGTAGTTCGTGATTGAATCTTCTCCTCCAAAACCCGTCAACGCAAACGGGACCGAAAATCTTACGAAGAATTTTTCTCTCGAAGCGACCAAGGATATCTTCATCCTCTTTTAATAAAGTCCATGTTTCAGCGCCGCAAAGCAGGACTAGCATGATCAAGGTCTTATATAGAGTCTTCTTAGTTGTTCGAGATAGGGCTTTACTGTTGAATTACCTTATAAGCCCAAAAAAAACAGCGATTGGCAAGAGTTATTCTTCGCTTGATTTCTGCGCTGATGTTGTTTGTAAAATTTATAGCAGAGCCAAGGTAGACAAAGTCCCTTACTACATCGAAGTTATAGCTGCCGACTGTGACGTTTTGTCCAATTTGTCGGTGTTGGCTTTCCCTTCTTGTTGACAGCATATACTTG
Organism: Brachypalpus laphriformis; assembly: GCA_945910035.1. NCBI lineage: Eukaryota > Metazoa > Arthropoda > Insecta > Diptera > Syrphidae > Brachypalpus > Brachypalpus laphriformis. Next base: position 324,661,124 of record OX246753.1, read on the forward strand.
GTTTTGCCCTCGTTTATCGCTAAACCCATTTTGACCGCTTCCGCCTCAATGCTTGCAAACGCACCGGTGACAGCCCGCTGAGCTCTTCCGATAATGTCTATATCGTCGGCGTATGCAATCCGTTGTACAGACTTGTAATAGATCGTGCTTCCGGTGTTGGCTTGTGAGTTCCGCACAATCCGTTCAAGTACAATGTTAAAGAAGTCACATGACAGCGCGTCACCTTGTCTTAAATCTTTTTTGACATCAAAGGTCTCCGCGAGGTCATTACCAACCTTGATGGAGCAGCGATCGTTCTCCATCGTCAGCCTGCACAGACGGACAAGTTTGGCAGGGATGTCAAAACTAGACATGGCTCTATAAAGCTCTTCTCTATAGATGCTGTCATAGGCGGCCTTGAAATCGATAAAGAGGTGGTGAGTATCGATTTGGAATTCTTGGGTTTTCTCCAGGATCTGTCGAAGTGTGAAGATTTGATCGATGGTGGACTTTCCTGGCCTGAAACCGCACTGATAGGGTCCAATCAGGCTGTTGATAAAAGGTTTCAGGCGTTCACACAATATCGCAGAAAAGATCTTATATGCGATGTTGAGAAGACTGATGCCTCTTTAATTGGCGCAGTTGAGGGGGTCTCCTTTCTTGTGGATCGGACAAACGATGCAGAGGTTCCATTCATCAGGCATACACTCGTCTGACCAAATCTTAGAGATGCGTTGGTGTATGCTCTCTACCAGTTCATCACCAGCTGCCTTGAAAAGTTCGGATGGTAAGCCGTCAGGTCCAGCAGCCTTGTTGGATTTCAGCGTGGATATTGCTATCCTCACTTCATTTTGGTCAGGTGGACGGACGGTTTCTGTACGGGTATTGCTCCTCTGACACGTTCTTTTAACCTTTTGGTAAAACTTCCGTACATTGTTCCTGGAGTATAGACTCTCGATATTCTCAAACGCGCGCTTCTCATGCTCTTTCTTCTTCTTTTGGAGAAGCCGATGTTCTTCCCGTCTCTTTTGCTCGTAGAGCTCACGAGCAGCTCTCGTTTTCCTTTGCAGCGCCACTTTGTATGTCTCTTGTTTTGCTGCATGCACTCGCCGGCATCCTTCGTCAAACCAGGGGTTTCGCGGTGGTGGGCGAGCGAGACCCAGCACATCAGTCGCGGCGTTTCTGATGGCATGTTGGCAGCGTTGCCACTGGTCTTTGGCACTTGATGCTGGCGGCATAAGGGTGATTGAGAGATTTCGGGATACGTGCTGAGCGAAGAGTCTGGCGGTCTCTTGCGATTGTAGCTTTTCGACGTTAAATTTTATCACAGTGATTCTTCTTTGTTGCTCAGATTGGGATATCCGCATTCGTACCTTGGCTACAACAAGGTAATGATCCGAGTCTATGTTGGCCGCTCAGAAGGTCCGGACATCCAGAATACTGAAGGCATGCCTTGCGTCGATCGCAATGTGATCAATTTGGTTGATCGTTACATGATCATTGGACCGCCATGTCTGCTTATGAATATCGAGATGAGGAAACCATGTGCTTGCTATGGTGACATTTCGCTCCATAGCGAAATCAATTAGCCTTAGTCCGTTATCAGACGTGGTGTCGTGTAGGCTATGCTTACCGACTGCCCTACCAAAGACGTCCTCCTTTCCTATTTTGGAGTTAAAATCGCCCAATTCGATTTTAACGTCGCATTTAGGACATTGGTCATATGCCTTGTCGAGGAGCTTGTAGAAACACTCTTTGGTGGCAGGGTCCTTTTCTTCCGTGGGAGCATGAACACATATTAGGCTTATGTTTGCGAATTTAGCCTTGATCCGGATAGTCATAATACGCTCGCTCACGTGTCGGAAGCTTAAGACTTCTTGCCTAAGTCTGACGCGTATGACAAATCCGCATCCGAATAAGCGTTGCCTGTTGCCTCTGTAGCAATCACCGTAGTAGATGTCACAGTTTTTCATCCTCTTTTTGCCCGGCCCATCCCATCGCACTTCCTGGATGGCGGTAATATCTGCTTTATAGCTGTCTAGGGCCTCTGCTAGTTTGTTCGGCTGCACGTGGTCTGTAAAGGGACAGGACATTCCACGTACAGATCCGAAGGTCGTTATCCTTATTTCGTTTGCTGGGGTTGTCATCAGTTGAGTCATCCTTATCCGAGGCTTTTGGTTGTTTCGGAACCATCGATTTTTTACGTGGTAGGGAAGTTACCCTGACGGCACAACCCCCAACCTGGAGGGCCAGTTCCTTAATTATTCCCCTAGGACGAGCGGCCGGGTACACCGGTGCCAGTAGTCCACTACGGGAGTATGAGCGCTGCCGTTGGCCCATTAAGGGCTCATCCGCCACCATCTCTATTCCAATGTCTTGACCAACATTGGAAATTCCTTACCGACCTGTGATCCGAATACGTCGAAGCAGCTCGCGCAAGGTATTCACTAAGTTCAACCTAACTGGAACTATAGACGCCACCGTTGACTCCGTCTAGGGAATTCGTCCGCTGCCGCCTGGAAGAAGAAGAAGTGCTCTAGTGAGAGAACACTCTTCCACCCCTCTCTCATCTGCTACCGCCAAGAATCCTCCAAACGGCGTTGGTTACCCATTTCTTGGATTAAGGTACTAGGCACCCGGCTGTCACCGCGTGGAGGTTGAGAGTAGGAGTTGGTAGGCCTCAGCTGAGTGAAAACGCTTGTGTTTTCATATGATCGCATGCACTACCGTTTGACCAGCAAAAAAAAAAAACCAATTACCAGTTGGTGTAAAAATGCTGCATCACATACTTCCCGATGTTTCTCCAAAGAACGAAGATTTAGGAGAAAAAGGCGGTCGTAATATGGTGGAAGACATGTATGGTCATTCCAGTTTAAGTGGCGAAGTGTTATATTCATAACATAGATAACATTGTGGTTTCAAAGTCATAAGCCTATCGAAGTCACTCTTCTGTTAAACTAGAAAATAAAATGAAGGATTACGTACCACCTCCGAAACGCTTAAGACCAAAGGCAAACAAGCATGGCTAACAATTTTTTTTAAAATAACGTTTTTATTATTTACTTACTTACTTAGGTGGCGCTACAGTCCGCGGTGGAACTGAGCCTCAACGAAAAAACCTCTCCAGCCAGCACTGTTACAAGCCAGCTGCCTCCAGTTGCGCACGCCAAGTTGGTTGGCCCGGGTCGTCCTCTACTGCGCCGTCCATCCGGTGTGGATTCGAAGACTTTTTATTATTTACTCTTATTAAATAAAGATGACATACAATTTCTTCAAATTCGTCAGTTAAAAAATTCGAAGAAAAGTTTCTCGTCACAATGTCAACATTTTCTATTTGACTTCCTTTCCTAAAAGTTTCATTCCTCCTTCGGAGAAAACTTTTTTTTTTTTAGTTCCTACGAAAAATCCATCATCCGTCTCACTTAGTGGGAAGTTGTTTTTTCATTTACAAACTTCTGACAGCAGGAAAAGCGTATAATTAACTCAAATTAAGGAAGTAAATAGACTTCGGGTCAATAAACTTTGACTGACTATTGTAGTCGCGATGTGTACAACAACTTTTCCTATCTAATAAAAGTGACTCCGTCAATTACCCTACCAATAAGGATAAGAAGAAAAAAGAAAAAAAAAACTTTTCCTTCCTTTTCTTCTACCCCACTTCAGCGTTAGGAAATTTTGTACACATGCTATAAATAAACATCCTGACATCCGGTCTCCGCATTCCAACAAGCGATTTGTATAACACTAATTCGATAAGACATCTCGTGCTCATGCAACGTTTTCAGTCCTCGCCCCTTCACATTATCTATGAATAAAAGTTGCATCCACCATAGGTTTCTGTTTATTTTTTTTTTTTGGGGCAACGACTATCTGGGAGAGGGCTTGAAAAATCTAGGTTACATCCGTGAATGAGCGAATGTGTGAATGCCTTGCGTGATGGCATGCATCAATATCCTTGGACTTTTACTCCCCAAACGGAATTAAGCAGCAAAGTATGAGAATAAAATTCCGCCTACTCATTGGAGTGCCCTTGAAGGACGAAAAATTTAGACTTACACTCTGATCGCTCTGCTGGATAATAAATTGTGGAGACACCTTACAACAGCTCTAACTGGGTGTGTTTGTAATTGGTTTTCTAATTCACTTATAGATACAATTATCCTGTTGCCACCAAGACAGCAGGTGACCTACTAAATCAACCTTAAGAGACTGGGCAACATTTTTCCGCTTTCCGTTTGAGTGTCCTTACGGAACAAATTAAATGTGTTTTAGCTAGGTGAGGACGAACAGCAAGAAGCCAAAGCCACCACAAGAACTCAACCAACCATCGTACACTCAATTGGACAAGAATTCCTTCCTTGTTCAGCAGTTCGGTTTAGGATCTAGACGGGCGCACACGTGTGAAAACCGTGGAAAAAAAAATATAAGAAGTATATTTCAGCTACGTTTGAATGGGTGGATGAAAAAGGACAAACGAACGAAACGCTATTATTGTGCGCGGAGCCGTGTAGCTCCTCTCTGGTAGACGGTATCCTGTTTTCCTTCGCCGCGTGTGCTAGGGTGGTGGAAATACTCGTAGGTTGAAGAATTTGATCCGATTGAATGATTTATAGTGGTGGCATTTAATATACAATCTGGAAAGCTTTGATGTGAACAGCTAAGTAGGTTCGTTTGGAGTTGCTCGCTCATGTAAAATGACAAACAACTGGAAAACGGAGAAGGATAAAAATGTTTCAAGGTAAATTTGTTTACATACACGATAATATTTCCTTTGCTATATATACCTGAACATTATATCATTTAAAAGCATTCTTTTACGTTCTATAATCTGATCCATTTGATTGTAAACAAAGGACGAGTATGTTGATGTGTCTTTTTTTTTGTTGCTTTATTGCGTATCTAAATAGGTTTATTTAAATTTGTATTTTGCTTGATATCGCTAGTTCAAAGAGTATTTGATCGCGCGTTTTCAACGAATTTTCTTTGACGTACGGTAATGTGTCGAAGCGAACATCAATCCAATTTGTCTGTGTACTTCAATCAACCAAACATGTGGATAGAGTTTAGGTCGATTTATCCCAAACCAGGCAATTATATTTCTATACATGTACCAAAGTGGGCGGTTCTTAAAAATTGTTAAACAGCTTATGTCTCTAAAAGTATTAATATGAAATTGCATTCCACTACCTAAATAATTAAGGCCCAAAAATTGCTGATTTGCCTCTGGGCATAGATCATCGACTCGGCTATTGGTACAGATTCAACATTTTCCGGTCTGCATATTACATTAAGAAAACTGTATATCACTGCGAATTTTTCATGTGATCGTTTTCATTATTCAATACTTTATTTTCATCAAAATTTGATATAAGTTAGTTAGAGTTAGATGAGATGAGATGCACTGAATTTCTTTCAAACGTTAAACTATGTATATTTTACACCTACTTCATTCGGTTAGTCCCATTAAAATTAAAATTCAGTCGATATTATCTTTTGTCTCCTGGACGTCCGAAACAGACGTGGAGCTGACATCGGACTAGAACGAGATCACCATCTCATGTAGGCTCATATATGCCTTCGTACGGCATCCGTCAATACCAACCGCTAAAACTTACTTAACACCACCAGGTTTAATATCGACAGGCTCAAGGTTACCCAAGTGCGCCAACAGTTTAAGGACCATCTTACCTTAGAAGCAGAAGCAATCAGCAGCACAATGCAGGAGAGCATGGATGACCACTGGAATGCTGTGAAAAATACTTTTACGGCTGGGGCATGCACCTATGTCGGTAAAAGGCAGAAAAACCATCGCACATGGCTATCTGCAGACACCTGGAGACGGGTCGATGAGCGTACAGCAATCAAGGCTCGGATTGCAGCAGCCTTAGCAGTAGAGAGAACAAAGCCAGAAGCCCAATACCGTGCGAAGAAGAAAGAAGTGCAGCGTAGTGTGAGGCGTGACAAACGTCAGCATATTAACTCACTGGCTTCAAGGGCTGAAGAAGCAGCGAGCAGGTGCTACAGTAGGACTGTTTATAGTATCACTAAGGAGCTGACTGGTGGCCGGAACTCCAAACAACACCCAGTGAAAAGCCTAGATGGTAACCTTCTGATCTCGGATGAGGATCAGCTCACTAGATGGAGAGAATATTTTGCTACAGTGTTAAACCACTTAGACGATGGCGGTATGATCTCGAATTCGAATAAGCAGTTCGAAGCAATAAATTCCCGAATTCGCACCGTACCTCCCAGTAAAACCGAAATAATAACAGCAATCAAGTCACTCAAGAAGACCAAGGCATTAGGTATTGATAGCATCCCTGCCGAATTATTTCAAGCGGCGTCTCCGCTACATTTGCTGTTTATCGACTTCGAGAAGGCTTTCGACAGCTTGAATCCAGATGCTATCTGGTTGGCCTTGCGCAGGAGAGGCATCCCAGAAAAACTTATAGCTATTATTAAGGCTACATACGAGGGGGGTAAGTGTCACGTCTTACACAATGGTACTCGTAAGGTGTCGGCAGATTTTGAAGTCCAAATTGGAGTACGTCAGGGGTGCATACGGTCGCCACTAATGTTCTTGGTGCTAAACAGCGATGTACTCCGTGCAGCATTGACGGAAGGTAATTATGGAATTCGTTGGACTATGACATCTTACCTCAAACCCCTAGATTACACTGATGATGTTTGTCTACTTGCACATTGGATAATGGATCTTTATTTGATGGACCAAAATCTAGAATCTGAGGCTAACAAAGTGGTGCTAAAAATAAACACAGCCAAAATAAAAGCCCTGAGCACTTCCAATACCTGCGCTCAACTTAACATTGCCGGACAGGACGTCGAGAAAGTTAATAACTTTCTTTATTTAGGAAGTGTGGTCTCGGCTAATCGCGGAGGCACCAAACTGGATGTGTGCAGCAGAATCGAGAAGGCTAAAGCTGCATTCGGAATGCTATCCAAAATCTGAAGAAGCAATGTTATCAGCTTAAGAACCAAGCTGGTGCAGTACTTGGAAGGTGGACACCATTAACACAAGCAAGCTGCAAGTCTTCGTAAACAAATGTTTAAGGATCATCTTGATGATTTTTTGCCCGAACCGCATCTCCAACGAACAACTTTATACGAAAACGGGTCAAGCACCTATAAGCATTACTATACCAAGGAGACAGTGGCAGGGGATTAGACACACCCTACGGCGCGAAGACAACTCCATTGCGAAATACGCCATACAGTGGAATTCGCTTACCCAGGCAGGCAGAATAGCGGGACGCTCTAGGCAAACGTGGCGCAGAACAGTTGAGGAGGAATCTAGTTCTTTAGGAATGAGTTGGATGCAGCCCAAATGCGTTGCACAACTCCAAACAAGATAGCGCATAGCTCAAGTTATAGCCCATCTATAGTTCAAGTTATAGCCCATCAAAGTGAGTAACCTCTTCTTTGGAGGTTTGACCACTTTAAACGCTATTGCTTCTAAACTATTATAGGTACATACAAAAATAGTTTTATATATTTCAGAAAGATAATTTAGTAGCGTATACAAGTTTTAAACACATTCGGTACAGCTGTGCAGCTACAAAAAAGTTATGGCTCCATAAACTCAAAATAATGAAAATTTGTTGTTCCATTTTCTCACTTAAAATGCATTCATTCATTCATTCACTCATTTTCAATGGCCCGCTAATCCTTCATGAGGGTCGCGGGGGTAGGATGCATTTTTCTCAAAATTTTTACTTAATATTTTTTTTATTTAATGTAATTTTCCAATTTCCCTAAAAAATTTCCTTAAATTTATGGTAAGCAACTTTTTTACGTACGATCAACAGAAGTTGTAGTAAAAGCCATTTTTGTCAAACAAAAATGGTCAAAAAGAAGTGTAGGTACCTACTAAATTATTCTTAAAACAGAACAGTTTATGGAATGTTTATAGCAATTGTTCGAAGTGCCTTCCTTCCATTTGAATACACTTTCGGGCGCGTTTAAGCATTTCGGATGGCAGATTAATGAGCAGCAAACTTCTTCTCATCTCGTCTGAAAAGGCACTAATTTTTTCCTGGAGCTCTTCCAGACTCCACATTTCTCTAAAATAAACTTTTTCTTTCATAGCACCCCAGAAGAAGAAATCCATGGTTGTTAGATCAGGAAATCTGGGTGGCCAAGGGTTGGGGCTAAATTGACCAATCCACTGTTCGTTAAAAGTATGGTTGAGGAACGAAGTTACTCCGCTACTGTGACAAGGTGCTCCATCCTGTTGAAAGAACATCGCCCTTCTCTGAACAAGAGGAACATCTTCAGCAGCTTCGGCAATCGTTCTCCAAGAAATTCCAGGTAGTAATGGGAATTAACTCGAACGTGCGGGCCTACTAAAGTGTTTCCTATTAATCCAGCCCAAACATTTACGCTAAACCTCCTTTAAAATAAGCAACACATTTTGAAGAAGTTGTTCACAATAATTAAATTCTTACCTTTGAAAGGATGTTATGCGTATTAAATGGGGATTGGAGTCTGACCAAAAATTGTGTAAATTATGGTGGTTTGTTACCCCATCTCTTGTAAATTGCGTTTCGTCAGTCCACAGAACGTTATTGAGGAAGTGCCCGTTTTCTGCTTGTTTGCACAGTAACCATTGGCAAAATTCCACTCTTCTTTGCGCATCTCCTGGTAGTAAATCCTGTACCGGTGTTAAATGGAAAGGGTGTAATCTATTACTCTGTAGAGTTCTGTGAATCCTGGTTCTGGGAAGTTCCAACTGCACAGCTAGTCTGCGGACGCTGACTGAAGGCTGAACTTCCACAGCACGTAAAATCCCACTCTCAACTTCTGCCGCCGCTGTGTCTTAATGTCGTTCCCTTTTATATGGTGCAGCTGACCCAGTATCAACAAGGCGCTGATACGCATCAGCGAACATCCGACTACATGGTGTTCTACGATTTGGGTATCGTCGTTGGTACTCCAATCATGCCAATTAAGCGTTTCCATTGCAGAACCCGTATACAAACACTGTTTCCGCGTATTCAAGTTTGGAATACATTTTGTGGGGATCGGCTGTTACCTTACAGAGCAAAATGTTGATTGTAAATCAGTTGAAACAAAATTACCGTACATTTGCAAATATGTGATAATTCTTTGTAACGCTTTTTTTTCCTATTCGACAATTAACTGTTAACTGCATTGCTCATAGGTACGTTAGTTTATTATTTTCACTTAATTTTGTTTGACCATTTTTGTCTTACAAAAAACGGCTTTTACTACAACTTCTGTTGATCGTACGTAAAAAAGTTGCTTAACATAATTTTAAGGAAATTCGTTAGGGATAAAAATTTCATAAAAAAAAAATAAAATATTAAGTAAACATTTTGAGTAAAATGCATTTTAAGTGAAAAAATGGAACAACAAATTTTCATTATTTTGAGTTTAAGGAGCCATAACTTTTTTGTAGCTGCACAGCTGTACCCAATGTGTTTGAAACGACTTGTATGTGCTACTTAATTGTCTTTGCAAAATGTATAAAACTATTTTAGTACCTATATTAGTTTAGAAGTAATAGAGTTTAAAGTGGTTATACCTCCAAATAAGAGGTCACCCACTTTGATGGGCTATAACTTCATATGTGGTGAGAATACAATTTTTTTTCGGCGGAACTTCAGGTATCTCCTCTTAAAGGATTATACTGCTTAACTGGGACACCCTGTATATATAAAACTAAGTGGCAAAATGCGTAGGTTTCCCTCTACCGGCCGTAATTTTCAACCAATTTAGTAGTTTTTTTTTTAATTACGGTACAAAGGTGATAGGCAAAAAAAAAATAAATTACAAAAACATTGAAAAAAAAACTGACATTTTTGTGTGTCTGGCGAAGCGGGCTAGGCTTAAGCTAGTCTATATAAATAAAAAATGAAATGCTGTTTGTTGGTCATCGCATCACTTGAGAACGGTTTGACCGATTTGGCTAATTTTTTTTTCAAATGCTCGTAATAATCCGAATAAAGTTTATACGGAAAGAAAAATTGGAAAAGTTGCCCGGAAAATTGAAGAATTCGGGAAAAACTGTAAGTCATTTTTTCCATGGGAAAAATGTGTGTACCTATGGGTGTGTGGGCACCGTGGCGTAAGTGGTTAGTGTGTTGGATCACTACGCAAGAGGTTCCAAGTTCGAATCCCAGAAAACACCAACAAGTTTTTTCACGGTCCCACCTCTCGCGAGCGTCTGACAAACATCCGAGAGTATTGTTGTCACGAAAAAGCTTCTCAAATCGCCGTTCGGATACTGCACTAAACTGTAGGTCCCTTCCATTCGTGTGAAAAAATATAACACACACAACATGAGTGGTTGCGAGAAGTTAGGCCTTGGCACTTAAAGAGCTGTTGCGCCAAATATATATACCATATAACGGTGGGCTTTACGCTTGAACAACATTGGGAAATATTGAAAACTTATTTCCAAAGTGAGTGCTGTGTAGCCCAAACAGTGCGTTTTTTGAAAAGAAGTTTTGGCCGAAATGAAGCACCCACCGCGCCTGCTGTACGCAAATTTGTGCAAAAAGTTCATGAGACTGGTATGATAGTGGACAACACTCATGGTCCCCGTCGTCGTACGGTGCGCACAAATGAGAATGTGGCTGCTGTAGCCGAGAATGTGAGACTCAATTCACGAACATCAACTCGTCATCGATCTCAACAGCTCAATATTTCACGCACTAGCCTGAGGAGAATTCTGCACAAAGATCTGGGATTATTCGCTTACAAGGTCCAATTGATTCAGCAATTGAAAGCGCACGACCATCCGCTTCGTTATCGCTTCGCAGTTTGGGCCTTAGAGCAGCTTGAATTGGACAACGATTTTGGGCGAAAAATCATCTTTTCTGACGAGGCACATTTTCATCACGGCGGCTACGTTAACAAACAAAATTGTCGCATCTGGGGCTCGGAAAGCCCGCACGTTATTGTCGAGAAGCCAATGCATCCACAGAGAGTGACAGTTTGGCGCGGATTGTGGAGTGGTGGCATCATTGGACCATTTTTCTTCGAAAATGAGGCTGAGAACAACGTTTCGGTCAACGGTGGGCGCTGCAGAGCCATGTTAACGACTTCTGAAACATGGATTTGGACGACCTCTGGTTCATGCAGGATGGCACGCCATGCCACACAGCCCATGCCACAATCGGTCTTTTGCGCACCAAATTCCCAAATCGTGTTATCAGCCGTCTTAGCGATGTCAATTGGCCGCCCCGGAGCTGCGATTTGACCCCTTTGGACTTTTTTTTTTTGTGGGGAACCGTGAAGGACCGATGTTATGCCAACAATCTGGAAACGATTCAACTACTTAAGGCCAATATCATCCAAGCAATCCGTGAGCTACAGCCCGAAACCATCAACAAGGTCTTGGAAAAAAATTCATTTTGTTCATTCTATTGCATTTTTGAAAAGAAACTTGTAGTTGGCCCACCCTGTATATGTATATATATATATGGGTGTGTGCTTTGGACTCCGAAACCACGCAACCGATTGTGCTCAAATTCTCAGGCAATCTTCGGTATTGCCCGGGAGTGTTCCTGTGAAGTTTAGTCGAAATCGGTTCACTACTTTAGTATTATCGTACCTTAGTACTAAAAAAAAATTTCTTTTGCTAGTCGCAGCAAACCACGCTGGTACCCGGGTCCAGCAGTTTGCCCACTACTTTATTATTATTTAAGGTTGGACCACTTACCCACTGTTGACCGGCACAAAACTGTTTTCTAATAGGCTTAGCCATAGGCGCCTGCCTGACAGTCGTTTTTTTTTTTTTTTTTGTTAGGAGCAGAAACGCAATATTTTTGACGAATGATCAACCATTTTTACTGCCTTTCGGACATTGTATAATTTTTTGCCTACATTTTTGGTCATATAAGAATTTTACACGTCGAATGTGAGCATTGTAGTCATTTCTGGCTTATTTAAACTTCTTTCGGTTTTCCTCAGATTTGTTGGCTTAAGAAAGAGACCGCAAACTTACCTCTTTCAACCTGATAGCCTTTTTGCAGCTCTGATCAAACCACGAGTTTGCCTAGGAATTAGTCATTCATACCTAAGAGGATGGTGTGAGTAATCATATCAGCGGCAGCATCGCTATCGAGGAAGCATAGCTGCCTTCTGACATCATTTGATCGAATGTTCGATGTTATTAATCTTGTTGGATCTGTAGGTTAGAATTCGAAGATTCTTTAAGAATTGTTATCCATTGACTCAGTGTGTCTCTTGAACATCTATGTTCTTCGTAGAATTAATTGTTTTATTTTCTGTTCTATTTATCCTCATCATATACTGGACAAAATACTTATATTTTTTTCTTTGCGGCCATTCTTTTGTCCTGTATCCCCTTGTAGGTTTTAGGGGCTCTATATGTTTTCGCGCCATCGCGGTATAGTTTCTGGCAATAAGTTTCAGCTCTGGCTAATTCTTTCCTAAATGCCGTGACTCACCCTTGACTGTTCTGCACCATGTACTCCTCGGATGGCGAAGTCTTCTGGCATCCTGGATTAATAGGTTCCATGATGATCCGCTGTGTGTTGCTGTGGTCATCGCGGCAGTTGATCTTTGATTAGCTCGAGGATTAGTTAATACGATAGCAACATGCAGCGTGCGGATACGATATCGTGCTGGATAATATTTAATGTCTTAGGAAGCGATCATTCCCTTCTTTCATGCGTCAGAAAATCTCTAGGCGTACCAGTTCTCTGTACTGCCGGTCGCGGGAATACCATCAAATCTTGGCGACTTGTGATTTTATACTTACTGGGGGTTGTGGTGTATTCACTTGAACTGATTCTTACCTGAAATAAGCAATAAACCATAGAAATCTTCCACTGGTTGTGAAAGGCTTAAGACCACAGGAAGATTCATCAATGCATAGATCGGGCTAGTAGTTTCGAATATCATTGCTATGCCAAAACCTGTAGTTTACAGTTTATTATTAATAGTATTAAGCAATGTAAAATCAGAAGTTTTGAGAAAAGTGATGTTGGGGCCTATATACATACATACGAGTGTATCAAATATGGTCCGAGTACGATTCGGCCGCCGGTTCAGTTACAATACTGAATTCCTATCAATACTGATTGGGCCATATTCAATTCGTATTCAGTCTCCGTGTTAATTAAATGCCTTAAGTAGGTCCTAAAACTGCTTCAATTGTATATTTTTCTGCCATTAACTACCACCAGTTTTTAAATCTGTAAATCGATTAAAAATTCTCTCGAGTGTTATTACTAACTCCTGCGAAATGTTAAATAAATCGCCATAGCTGTCTGTCCTTCTATTTGAGTTGCAGCGAATTCATTCTTTTCCAGAATATCGACAGGATGTAAAACTGCTTGGATGTATTACAACCGCCTACAGAACAGATATCATTTCATTTCTTTCTTCCTAACACCACTCTCTAATTTAAGTTCAATATTATGCAAAGCCAAACACAATCAGAAGACATGTCACATCTTCCTTCCTTATTACCGCATCTTTGCTTTCATCCTTTGTACAAAACACAACATCAAATGAATAGAATATGTAAATGACTCTTTGTACGGTGTTTTCACTATACACACATGATACATTCTTGCAAGCCTGTTTGAGTACCCCATCGGGGAGTCAAACAAAGCGCCAGCCTTATGCACTCATTCGACTAGTGAAAAGTGAAAAGGTCAGCAGCGTGCATTACACATTGTTGACATTCATTCTGTCAACGTATATGGACTTGAGACAAGGACACTGCACGCCGCCTATTCCAACATTCTTGACTCTGTTCATAAATCAAGCAAGTTCAAACAAAAAATATGAAGAATTTGCACAAACATATGCATAACTTGCTGACGAGGCAGGAAATAGCGCAGATGGCACTTGGGCCGATTATTACTATATTTTCGCTGAAAATAGTTTTGAAGTATTGGATTGGTACGAAAGTGTGGTGCAGATGGGAGGAATAGATTGAGATTTTATAGATTTTCATTTTTTTTAATTGGCACAGATGATTGGAAGAACTTTTTCCCAATAAATTGAAAAAGTGGTGAAAAAAATCAATCACTAGGATAGATCCAATAGGTAAAACACAGAAAATAAGCGCACAAAAGAGAATTTTATTTAAAAAGAATTGCTGGTAATGCTTATGACCTCCAACAGGAATAAAATTGTACAAAGAATTGAGGTAGCTGACATTATCGTCTTTCCAGGTATATTTAATCGCAATTAGTACGAGTGACTCATTCGTTCTATAATGTATAGATCTGGAGAGTACGCTGGCCATTATGTAACCTCAATTGATTGCCCGCGAAGCCAGTCTTTCTCTATTCTTGCAGTATGAATGGTCGCATTATCTTGTTGGAAAATGATAGGAATGGTGTGGAAAACATTTTTAATCTTGTGCATTACATTATGTGGAATATCTTTGTTAGCGCTAGCATTCTGCACGCCTTTCATTTCCACGAGCGCAAATGTCCTATACCAATATATTGCACCCCATAACATAATGCAATATATTACATTACCTGTTACCTGTTCTTGCGTGATGCTCGGATAAAATCTTTTCTTCTCTCCCAATATCATGGAAATAATAATTGTATGCATCGGGATCATCCAAGTTAATCTTCTTTTCACCGCTTTTTTTTTTTTATAATTTGGGCGCACTCAAGGGGTTATGAATACCCTTAACATGTTTAAACACTATGCGGGCGTTGGAAAGGATAGATAGAGAGAGAGAGAGAGAAAAAGATTTGGTGTATTCCTTTTGAAGCTCAGTTGTTTATGCTTAATAGAAACTCCGGTGGTGGCGTCCAGATAACTGCGGATATTTTTATTTCTTGTCTTGCTTGCTTCTGATTCACAGTATTTTTTTTCTGATAACCGATGTCATAAGCAAATCATCATCAGCAGAGCGAACATTTTTTCCGGCCATATGACCAAGCTACTGCCAGTGTTATGCCTTCGCTGTTAAACACAGTATTAAACGTTCGCAAATTATCGGACTGACTTTATATATTTCATGAGAAATAGATAAATGCTTGCTGACATCAGGATTTGAACCGTGAACCATAAGCGTGGCAATTGTCGATGTTATCACTACACCATTGCCACCCCTATATAAATAATACTTATTTCCATTTATTTTTCCAATCCATATTATGTCTGACAAAATACAAGCGAATGACCTTGTGGTGTTCTGTAAGAACAGGCTTGCACTTCTTTTTATTCCGTTTGAGGTTAGGTGAGGCCTTCAGAATTCGTCGTACAGTTGAAATGATGATGATGCCGAAGCACTGATTTGTGCAGCAATTTTTGGTGCCGAATCTCCAGAATTGGAAGTGAAGTTGAAAATATCAAGAATCGAGGAGTGACCAATGCGATAACCACTGCGAGGAGGCTTTTAGATGGATGGCCGCACGGGTAGCAATTTGTTTGGAAAAAATATGAAAATGACATAAAGATTACACAGATCGGTGATTGGTAGAAAATTCGATATCTGACGACCCCGGCATGGTGGATTCGGCCAATCTAATCTTATCCACAAAAACATGATTTCCTCGAAAAGTATGCATTGCAAAGAAAATTTAATCACAGATGTCCAGTGTACAGCACAGGGAGGGAGTAGTTCTCAGTGCACCACTGATGCGCATGCATGCACATATTAGTTAGTTGAGTGTATCACCAACACAAGAAAAACCTGCACAATATTTCCTTATACCAAGAGAAGCTTTTTGACCATGTACGCGTACGACCATAACGTGTTCTATCAGACGATGATATCCAAACAAGTATCAGAACGTTTGATTAGTTTGGTGACTATCTTTGCGCCATACAACAGGACTGGGGTGATTAGTGCCTTATACAGCGTTAGCTTAGTAATTCGAGACAAAGCTTTGCTTCTCAATTGCCTTCTTGGCTCATAAAAACAGCGATTGGCAAGAATAATTCTTCGTTTGATCTTTTGCGGAGCTCGCCATAGAGCCTAAGTTAAGAAAGTCCTTTGCTTTACTTTTTTGTGGCGTTTTGTCCACAATGCTGATGTTGGGTGTCCTTTTTTGTTGACAACATATGCTTCGTTTTGCTTTCATTGACCGCTAAACCCATCTTTGCTGAGTTCCTCTGACTTTTTCAATGCCATCGGCATAGCCAAATCGTTGTACAGACTTGTAAAAGATTGGACCTCCGGTGTTGGCTTGTGAGTATCGTACAATTCGTTCAAGTGTTATGCTTTAGAGGACGCATAATAGCGTTACCTTATTTAAGACCTTTCCTGATATCAAACGGTTTGGTGGTGTTCTTATCTTTGATGGAGCAGCGAGAGTTCCCCAATGTTATTCTGAACAGACAGACGAGCTTGGCAGGGATGCCGGGATTAGATATGGCTCTGTATAACTCGCCTCTATACACACTATCATAGGCGCCGGCACCGTGGCGTAAGTGGTTAGTGTGTTGGATCACTACGCATGAGGTTCCAAGTTCGAATCCCAGAAAACACCAACAAGTTTTTTCACGGTTCCACCTCTCGCGAGCGTCTGACAAACATCCGAGATTATTGTTGTCACGAAAAAGCTTCTCAAATCGCCGGATTCGGCATTAAACTGTAGGTCCCTTCCATTCGTGTAAAAAATATAACGCACACAACATGAGTGGTTGCGAGAAGCTAGGCCCTGGCACTTTTAAAGAGCTGTTGCGCCAAATATTTTTTTTTTTATTGGTAACTTTGAAATCGATGAAGAGGTGGTGCGTATTCATTTTACATTCGTGAATTTTTTCCGAGATCAGGTTTAGGTGTTCACATAATACGGCAGACAAGATGTTATGAAGACCTCTACGTCTGTAGTTGGTGCAGTTCAGAGGGTCTCCTTTCTTCAGAATCGGACAAACGATGCTCAGGTTTCATTCATCGGTCATATTTTTTTCCAACCAAATTTTACGAATGAGCTCGTACATGCTGCATACCGACTCATCTGCTCCTGCCTTGAAAAGTTCGGCGGTAAGTCCGTCGACCCCAGCACCTTCGTTGGATTTAAGTTTAGATATCGCTGTCATTACTTCATTCTGATTCGGTTGATGGAAAAATTGACTGTTCATCTTCACTGTTGAATGGCCCATCCTGCCTAACAGCGGAGTATTGGTCACAGTCGCCGTTTAGCAGTGTACAGAAGTACTTCTTCCATATCCTCAGCACCGACTGCGATTCTATTACTATATTACCATTTTCGTTTCTGGCATGTTCTTCTTACTTTTTGGTAAAATTTTTGAACAACATTCCTGCAATAAAGTCTCTCAATCTCCTCGATCGAGCGCTTCTCACACTTCTTTTTCTTTTTCCTTAGGAGTCGATGCTCCTCTTATCTCCTCTGCGCGTAGAGCTCGGGAGGAGCTCTAGTCCTTCTATGCAGCGCCACTTTGTACGCCTTTTGTTTTGCTGCATGTGCTTGTCAGCTTTCCTCATCAAACCAGGGGTTTCGTTGTGGCCGAGAGAAAGCCGGTATATCAGAGGTGGCATTTCTTATGTCTTATCGTTAACGTTGCCACTGGTCTTCCGCATTTGCTGCTGGCGACATAGGACTTAGATTGAGATTAAAAGCGACTCAATCGGCAAAATCTCTGGCAGTCTCTTGCGATTGTAGCCGTCCGACGTCAAATTTCCTCACAGTATTTCGTTGATTTCGCTCCATTCTAGATATCCGCATCCCTGTCTTGGCTGCAACTAGGTAGTGATCTGAGTCCAGGTTGCCTCCTCGGAAAGTCCGGATACCCAGAATACAGGAAGAGTGCCTTGTGTCGATCGCAATGTGATTGCGATTACTATTCGATCAAAAGAGAATCATGTCCTCTTGTGAATATCTAGACGTGGGAACCGCGTACTAGCTACGGCAACGTTTCGCTCCACCGCAAAGTCGACTAGCCTCAATCCATTATCAGATGTGCTGTCGTGTAGGCTATGCCTTCCGACCACGCTACTAAAGACGTCCTCTCTTCCTAGCTTTGCGTTAAAATCACCCAAGAAAATTTTAACGTCGTGATTAGGGCATTGCTTCTTGTCCAAGAGCTGGTAGAGGTCATCCTTCGTCGTGTCGTCCATCTTCCATCTTCTCGTGAGGGTCGTGAGCGCATATTAGGCTTATGTTAGCGAATTTAACCTTGATACGAATAGTCATGAGGCACTCGTTCACATGCCGGAAACTCAAGACTTCTTGCCTAAGTCTGCCTCTTACAACAAATCTTCAACCGAATAGACGCTCTCTTTGTTTGTCCGTTCGAGTAGTAATCGCCGTAGTAGATGTCGCAATTTTTCATACTCCTTTTGCCCCGCCCATCTCATTACACGGTTGTTGTATAGGATTGCAAGTGGTTTGTAGAGGGACCCAACATTCCATGTGCAGACATGAAGATCATTGTCCTTTTTATGTTTGCGAGGTTAGTCAACAGTAAAATCATTTGTATCCCAGGTTGTTGGTTGCTTAATACATTTAAAAATAACAGGTTCTTATGGGTAGGTTGGAAAAAAATATTAGATTTCGAATGGTCTTATCTCAAAAGGATACCTACATGTTACGTGTAGTATCGCCATGAAATTTATTTTGATCGGCTATTGAAGGCCGGCAGCTATTAAGATAATAAAATGGCTTTCAGTTCGACCACTTTTCTGCACTGGCGACTCAAAGCGACGTTTACCCTTACCGATGTTTTGAATGCTTTCGACTACAATTAATAGCGTAATAACAAGTCCTTAAAAGCTATTATAAACTCATCAAATGCCCAAGGGCATCAAATAATGGTGATAAATCGCAATGTTTGGCAACAACTTTCCCTACTGATTGCTAGTTTCTTTTTTGCTCAATGTTATGGGTTTATAATTGACGTCAATTTGTATTAAATTCTGGTTGCCTAATAAAAGTTACATTTTGTTATCTGGCCTCCCGAAATAAGAATTTTTTTATTGTCATCTCATCTTTCTTTCTGTCTATAATCTTATTAAATCTCAATAAAATTCAGAGATAAAAAGAAACACTCAGCGAAGATTCCTCGAAATCTGACAAAGTAATCGATAAGACATTCGCGATGTTCGACAGGATTTTCACCTCTATTTCACTCAGGGATCTTCCACTTAATCGCTTAATCGAAATCGTGTTTCAATGGTTGTCTTTAATTTTTTTTATGGCCCATAAAACTAACGTAGCCTTGCGTCCAACAGACACCCACACACACACATTTGAATTCTTAGGCAGAACTGGGGTATGGTGAAATAAAAGACGATGACCTCGATACGACGATGAATTTGATATTTTCTACGAAAGACAATGAAATTTTGTAGGCGTAGTTCAATGATTCTGTTTTTTTAATATTTTTTTATTATTTTTCAATCCGTAAACAAAATAATTTCATTTTCAACATGCGAATGGATTCGGGGAATTGTAAACATGCGAGGACGATAAATTGTCTACTCGAGTGTCCTTTTATTATTTGTTCTTAGCCTTCAGTCGAGTCAATGCACTTTTACTCCTTCCTGCGAAGAAAGAAAGACTTCTCGAATAGTCATTGGATTCGCTTGGAAGGAGAATAAACCTCTAATTGGTATAAAAACGGAAATTGATTATTCAGGGGCTACCCTCCTCAAATAGACGGAATTAAGGTCAAGTTGGGGTTAGGATATTCGAAAGTTCAATTCTGCTTGTAAGGAACAAAGGTAAATGGAGGTTTTTTTTTATACTTTCGTACCTGGGGTAGATAGCTACTTGATTCCCTTACTGTTATGGGGGGAGGGTTTGAAGCTGGAAAAAGGATGTTTGTGCACTTAATGGGAATTTAGCTTTCTACCCAAACTCTGACCTATTTTGAAGAGGATGAAACTAGAATTTCAAAGACATTAACGAGCAAAGTCCTATTTTTAATGAAAATTAAAAATTTGTTTCCTTTAAGGTGTAAGGTAAGTGGTTACGTTTCCGGATAACTCCAATTTATATGAAGGTTATTGCATATTTGCTGGCGTAAATAAGGGATGGGTACTCGAAAATTCAGTAAGCTGCTTCATGAAGGTAGTAAATTAGGAAACGATGATTTGCTACCGCTTACTTCGATTTTTACTCCTACTGCGCTACAAAACCGCGCATTTTTCGGCCGTGCTTTTCAATATGAAATACCTCCGATTTGTTAGTGGTAGAAATAGGCCTAGACCAAGCTAGCAGGAGTTACCGTCTTGACGTTAGGAGGCAACTGGTCGTAAAAAAATATGGCCAATCAAAACAAAGCTTCCACTAATGAAAAGTGCAAACATACGAACAAGTATGCATACTAGGGCATCCCCCAGAAGCGACAAAGGACACATGAATCAGAATATGGCGTTCACCCAAAGCGAAGCAAACCAATTAAAATAAAATAGATAATCAACCTGGGACATAGGTTTAATAACTGGAACTAGCTGAAGTACTAAAACGCAGACAATTTAATATTTGTTGCATAAAAGAAATGATATGGAAAGGCGAAGAAACCAGAAACATAGGGAATGGATTTAAACTCATTTATCACGGCACAGCGGTAAAACTTATGACTTCATGACAGCATTTTAGAGGCCAATCAGGCTAGTCAATTGGTAGTGCATGCGATTATATAAAAACACAAGCGTTTTCATTTAGCTGAGGCCTACCAACTCCTACTTTCAACCTCCACGCGGTGACAGCTGGGCACCTAGTACCTTAATCTAACAAATGGGTAACTAACCCCATTTGGATGATTTTGGTGGCAGCAGATGAGAGAGGGGAAGAGTGCTTTCTCACTAGAGCACTTCTTCTTCTTCCAGGCGGCAGCGGACGAATTCCGTAGACGGAGTCAACGGTGGCGTCTGTAGTTCCAGTTAGGTTGAACTTAGTGAATACCTCACGCGAGCTGCTTCGACGTATTCGGATCACAGGTCAGTAACGAATTTCCAATGCCTTTAATCGGCCAACGTCAGCGCTCACACTTTCGTAGTGAACTACTGGCACCAGTGTACTCGATCTCTAGTCCTAGAGGTATAACTAAAGGAACTGGCCTTCCAAGTTGGCGGTTGTGCCGTCGGGGTAACTTCCCTACCACGTAAAAAAACGAATGGTTCCGAAACAACCGAAAGCCTCGGATAAGGACGACTTAACTGATGACAACCCCAGCAAACGAAATAAGGACAACGACATTCGGATCTGTACGTGGAATGTTCTGCTCCTTTACTGACCACGTGCAGACGAACAATTAGCAGAGGCCCTAGACTGCTATAAAGCAGATATAACCGCCATCCAAGAAGTGTGATGGGATGGGCCCGGCTAAAAGGAAATGAAAAACTGTGACTTCTACTACGGTGATTGTTACAGAGGCAACAAGCAGCGCTTACTCGTATGCGGATTTCTCATACGCGGTAGACTTAGGCAAGAAGTCTTAAGCTTCCGACACGTGAGCGGGCGTATTCTGATTATCCGGATCAAGGCTAAATTCGCTAACGTAGGCCTAATATGTGCTCATGCCCCCACGGAAGAAATGGACCGAGCTCCTCGACAAAACATACAAGCAATGTCCTAAATACCAAGTCTTAAATTTTTTCAATTCATGTTTTAATTATTCACATTTTTTTAAAACTTTAAAATTGATAACCTGCGAAGCCACATGGTTTCGTTAGATTTTACTTTTTAATATAAATTCAAATATCAAAGTGAATTTTTTATGCTTTAAAAATGATTTGAAACTGAAGTATTATGAAAATGAAATTGTGCAATTTATGAAAACGATTAATATTTAATTCAAGTTACGAGTTTACTTTTGAATTTTTTAAAAATACTAAAAGATTATGATGTTATTTCTAATAAAAATGATTTTAATTTTCTCTTTTTGACATTGACCTGGTTTATATTTTTCAGATGTTGGGGTAGGATGTTCAATATTCTATGCACGGTGTACATCAGTCTTCTTTCGCCGTACTCATTTATAATGGAAGGAAGTTGATACATTCCCTCCGTTCGTCGTCTGGTATCAAACTGGATTTGTGTTCGGAAGGTCATCATAGTATTCAAATATCTGCTTCACTTTTAGAACTCTTACGTTGTTGCTTATGGTGCCTCTTCTAGATAGTAATTTGATTGCTCTATCTTGGATGTTTTGTAAGTTCTCGATGTGCGTTTGCACTGCACCTCCCCAAGCCAGTACACCGTATCTCAGCCTGGACTCTGTAAGAGCATGGTACACTTGCTTTTGTACACAAGCTATAGATAAATGTACTGCAGACAGGTCAACGCAACCAGGGACCACCTCAGCTTGTTACTTAGATCATTTAAATGAGCATCCCAGAGAAAATGGTTATCGATAGTGATGCCTAGATATTTGTATGTAACGACAACCTCAATATCTTCGCAATCAGCTGAGGTGGCACATCCAAAAGTCTTTAGTACGATTGGTGACACTGGGAACTGTGGACTTCGGATATGCATAAGTTTTGTTTTTGATGAGTTGATTACTATCGTATTGTCATAGCACCTCTTGCTGAATTCATAAAATTCATCTTGCATCAACTTTGCTGCTGATTCCAGAGATTGATGGCAGACAACGATCGTTGCGTCATCTGCATAAGCAAACGGGAAGCTCCTCTTCAAACATGTTAGCATTTCATTCGTATACAAAATGAACAGAAGTGGGCCAAGTTTTGAGTCTTGCGTTTGTTTTTTCACGCGGAAGGTCCTTGTTTTTAGGTAATCGGTTAACCAGTATGCTAATTTTCCCCTAATTTGGGCATTTTGAAAAGTTTCTATAAGCCTATTATGGTCCAGTGTATCAAATGCTTTGCTTAAGCCTAGAAATAGAATTAACACGTGTTGTCCTTTGCTTAAGCTGGTATTAAGCAAGTTTGCAAAGTGTCCACGGAGTTGGTTAGTGCTCTACCCTTTGGAAGCCATATTGTTTTCTGCATACTAAGTTATGCTTTCCGATGAAATCCCAAATTCGATCTGCAACTATTTGCTCCATAATCTTCTCGATGGCAGGCAATATCGCAATTGGACGGTAGTTCGTTAAATGAATTTAACTTCCTCCCTTGTATATTGGACAAACAACTGATTCTTTAAGCTTTTTAGGTACTGTTGACTTATCGAAGCTCAGCTTTATCAACTTTGTTATAATGGGAGCAAAGTGTTTATATTTGATTTCAGATCTATCGTTCTGATACCATCTGCTCCAGGCAACTTTTGAACATTTAGGCGATGTAACAAGCTTTCTTTCTCCGAGCATTTAATATCTGTAAAATACATAGAGTCTCGGAGTATCGCACTAATAAGTAAAAAAGTGTTTCGGGTACGTTAAAATCGTATTGGGCGATTTTAAAGTGAAAATAGAACATCTTTGGTAGGGCAGTCGGTAAGCATATCCTACACGACACCACGTCTGATAATGGACTAAGGCTAATTGATCTCGCTACAGAGTGAAACGTCATCATAGCAAGCACATGGTTTCTTCATCTCAATATTCATAGCAGACATGGCGGTCCAATGATCATGTAACGATCAACTAAGTTCATCATATTGCGATCGACGCAAGACATGCCTCCAGTATTTTTGATGTCCGGACCTTCTGAGCGGCCAACATAGAGTCGGATCATTACCTTGTTGTAGCCAAGGTACGAATGCGGATATCCAAAACTGAGCAACAAAGAAGAATCACTGTGAGAAAATTTAATGTCGAAAAGCTACAATCGCAAGAGACCGCCAGACTCTTCGCTCAGCACGTATCCCGAAATCTCTCAATCACCCCTATGTCGCCAGCATCAAGTGCTAAAGACCAGTGGCAACGCTGCCAACATGCCATCAGAAATGCTGCGACTGATGTGCTGGGTCTCGCTCGCCCACCACCGCGAAACCCCTGGTTTGACGAAGAATGCCGGCGAGTGCATGCAGTAAAATAAGAGGCATATAAAGCGGCGCTGCAAAGGAAGACACGAGCTGCTAGTGAGATCTACAAGCAAAAGGGAGGGGAAGAACGTCGGTTTCTCCAAAAGAAGAAGAAAGAGCATGAGAAGCGCGTGGCTGAGACCACTGAAAGCTTATTCTCCAGGAACAATATAAGGAAGTTTTACCAAAAGATAAAAAAAAACGTGTCAGAGAAGCTTAACCCGTACAGAAACCTCGTAGTAGAATCACAGTCGGTGCTGAGATAATGGCAAAACTACTTCTGCAGTCTGTATAACGGCGACGAAGACCAACATCCCGCTATCAGGTAGAATAACCCATTCAACATTGATGATGATAGTCAATATTTCCGTCCACCTGACCAAAATGAAGTGAGGATAGCAATATCCAAGCTGAAATCCAACGAGGCTGTTGGACCTGACAGCTTACCATCCGAACTTTTCAAGGCAGCTGGTGATGAACTGGTAGAGAGCATACACCAACTCATCTCTAAGATTTGGTCAGACGAGTGTACGAGTATGTCTGATGAATGGAATTTCAGCATCGTTTGCCCGATCCACAAGAAAGGAGACCCCCTCAACTGCGCCAATTATAGAGTCGTCAGTCTCCTCAACATCGCATACAAGATCTTTTCTGCGATATTGTGTGAACGCCTGAAACCTTTTATCAACAGCCTGATTGGCCCCTATCAGTGCGGTGTCAGGCCAGGAAAGTCCACCATCGATCAAATCTCCACACTTCGGCAGATCCTGGAGAAAATCCAAGAAACGATACTCACAATCTCTTTATCGATTTCAAGGCCACCTGTGATATCATCTATAGAGAAGAGCTTTATAGAGCCATATCTAGTTTTGACATCCCTGCCAAACTTGTTCATCTGTGCAGGATAATGATGGAAAACGCTCGCTGCACCATCAAGGTTGGTAATGACCTCACCGAGAACTTTGATGTCAAAAAAGGCTTTAGACAAGGTGACGCGCTGTCATGCGACTTCTTTAATATTGTTCTTGAACGGATTGTGCGGAACTCACAAGCACAATCTATCAAAAGTCCGTACAACTACTTGCATACGCCGACGATATTTATATAATTGGAAGAACTCAGCGAGCTGTCACCGATGCGCTTGCAAGCAATGAAGCAGAAACGGCCAAAATGGGTTTAGCGATAAACGAGGGCAAAACCAAGTATACGCTGTTAAAAAGAAGGGATAATCAACACCGACGAAGTAGACAGAACGTCACAGTGGGCAGCTATAACTTCGAGGTAGTAAGGGACTTTGTCTACCTTGGCTCTGCTATAAATTCAACAAACAAAATCAGTGCAGAAATCAATCGAAGAATAACTCTTGCCAATCGCTGTTTTTTTGGGCTTATAAGGCAATTCAACAGTAAAGCCCTATCTCGAACAACTAAGGAGACTCTATATAAGACCTTGATCATCCCAGTCCTGCTTTACGGCGCTGAAACATGGACTTTATTAAAAGAGGATGAAGATATCCTTGGTCGCTTCGAGAGAAAAATTCTTCGTAAGATTTTCGGTCCCGTTTGCGTTGACGGGTTTTGGAGGAGAAGATTCAATCACGAACCATACGAGCTGAGCTGTACAGCGACATCGACCTAGTCAAAAAACTGCGTATTGGACGTCTGAGATGGCATGTAGAGCGAATGGACACCAACGCTCCGGCCCGCAGAGTCTTCGAATCTAACCCCGAGGGACGACGCAGTAGAGGGAATCACGTCGTAGGTGGCGCGCACAAGTTCAAGGGGACCTGGACCAACTTGGAGTGCGCAACTGGAGGCAATTAGCTAAAGACCGAGCTAAATGGAGAGGCTTGTTGGTTGAGGCCCAGGTTCACCCCGAACTGTAGTGCCACCTAAGTAAGTAATGATCTTGGATAGTTGCGGGCAGTGAGCTGCTGATTGCTTCCACACCTTGCGAAATGTGCTCCCTTAATTGTTGGCGCACTGAGGGATCACTAAGTCTATTGATGTTGAACCTGGGCATTCTTGTATTGTCGTGGGATCTCTTGCAGCAGTACGTGTTTGGAGAGTAGCTTTCATAAGATGGTGATCTCGTTCTATTACCACATCTGCCCCTCGCCTATTTAGGACATCCAGGAGACTACCTCTAAAGCGGCGGCTGATGGCAAAATGATCAATTTGGTTGGAGGTTGCTTGCCTGCAATTTCATTCCTCACGAAACTCTTCAATAAAATTGTCATCGAGAGAAAGCTTTTTTTTGCCATTCTACAAGAACAAAGAGGGCGTTCGTCTCTGTGAGAACTATAGGGTTATCAAAGTGATAGCGCATACCAGCATCAAAGACTGAAGAGTGTCAACTACTACATCAACTACTGACGCCGTACATTCCATAAGAATCCTGCTAGAAAAGTACCGCGACAATAGAAAAAACCTACATCTCGCATTCATAGATCTCGAAAAAGCATTCGACAGAGTCCCAAGGGAATTAATATGACAGTCATTAAGATCCCAGAACGTTCCAGAGACCTATATAGACCTGGTAAAAGATATGTATGAAAGCGTCTCAATTCGTGTTAAAGGACCAGCTGGCACCAGTTACGAGTTCATGATTGGAGTACGAGTACACCAAGGATCAGCATTCAGTCCACTATTGTTCAAAATTGTAATGAATTACTTAACAGAAAAACTCAATCAAATGCCCCATGGAATATACTCTAAGCCGACGACATAGTCCTGATAAGCGACACAGCAGAAGCCTTCAGAATATGTTGCATGAGTGGCAGACCGCTTTAGAATCACGGAGCCTAGGCATACAGAAAACAGAATATATGCGATGCGAATTTTTTAACCACCAAAAGCCAAAAAACACTATGTGCCTGGAAGGTTCTGCATTAAATGAGGTCTTGAATTTCAGTTATCTGGGTTTGAGACGGTAAAATCTATGCAGATGTAAACCACTACACGACCTGTGGGTGGATAAAGTGAAGAATGCTATCTGGAGTATTATGCGAGAGAAAAATGGTGGGTTTAGGAGCAAGGGCGGTGAAAGAATGCATGCTCTACGTCCTCCACGATGTCTATACAGTGCGGACAATAAGAACAATCATCAGGATTGAATCGGTAGATATCGGTAGATTTGAATGACGCACGTTTTGTTAATACTTGCGTTGCATAGACACATACTTTAAGTTTTTTATCCTGTTACCTTGGATGCTACTGGTAACAAGACGGATGGGCTGGACGGACTGTTGATGTAATCGAGTACACTCATTCTTTCAGCGTTTTTAGGATATGTTGCCCAATACTGCTTAATGCCTCTATTCCATCTGCGTCCTGCGACGTTAACAATTTTAAAGGAGTCGTCATTTGAGTGGGCTCTTCGTAAATCATATTGATGCTCTGTTAGTCCTTCGATGTTGCCTTTGACTGCTTCGAGCCTGTAGCAGATCATTGGCTACAATGGTTTTCCTTAACATGCAGAAAGGATGGTATGACAACAAAACTCCCAAGTGACTCTATTTGTTTCCTTTGGGGAGTAGCACCAGTCTAGGCATTTTATATTGAAGAGTTCCTTTACTTAGGCATGAGTTGTACAACATGTACGTAAACAGTTCAAAGACAATCAGCTTTTTTTTTATTTAACCTAGCAGAAAGGGTCCGGTGATAAGTTGTGTGTGTTGAGGTGTTCCTTTAGCAGGGGGTCACCATATCAGTTAGGTTCACAAGAAAATACCAATTCTTCACAGCGCAGGGACAAAGTTTTGATGCAATTTCTGTCCTCAAGTTTCCATCCAAACTGCATTGCTATTCGACAGGGTCTGTACTGTCATATTCTTTATAAACATTCTCCCGTACTCCGAAGAGGAATTTATTGCACCAATGAGGAGGTTATAGCTTTGATTCTGGCAGAAGTATTTGCGTGTGGGGATCAGTGTAGGAATGCTAATTCTGAAAGAATTTTGACAATCTAACGGACTAGCTACATACTCATTGTGGGTGAGTAAAATGCATAAAAATGGCTGGGCTATCAAAGAAAGTCATGTGCGCATAGGGTGACTGAGAGCTTACGGAGGATTCCACACCCAGATCCGCTATACAGATATTTCTTAGGAAGACCACTGAGTAGTTCTCCCTTGGAGCTGTAATTTGGAAGTATATCATGCAATAGCAAATATAATTAAATACTGGGTAATGTCATGGTAATGTCTATAGCCGAAGTTTTCGAGACAGAAGAACGTCCACAGGTTTAGCCCAGCTTCCGTTGCAATATGAGCTTATACTGTATGTAAGCTCAGAATAACAGTTCGTTGCAGCTTTTCGATGGTAGTTTCTTCCGTCATATTTGCCCACGATACCTCGTTCATATAAACAATGTCTCCAGCTTCTAATACAGTTGTGTTGACGGATCCAGTAAGTAGGTCTGTCAATGTAAATACTCGTATATGGTACGATTGGCATGCCAATGCCTGTCACTTTATTTCTCTTGAGGGTTGTGATGGCGATTAAAACCCTCGGAAGGCCAGGTACGTATTCTGAAATGTTCTGTTATGGATGACTCAGTTGAATTCAGGAGTATCTTTCTATTCAGGACAAAGAAAACTTTATCTAAACTCATGCATACCTGTAGTAAAAGGTCAACAAACACCCGTACTACAAAACAACCCCAACTACCAAGTTATAGGTCAACGCTACGGTAAAAGAGGAAACCCAAGTAGCCACTGGAATGTAAGAACACAAAAATAGAAATCCACAACTGGGTCAAACGTCAGTCAAACGGTCCGGTCGGTAAGGATGACTTTTCTTTTTCTCCCCTTGTATTTGCCATAGCTTACCATTCTGACCTTGGTCCGTCTGATTTGTTTTACCACACGTCTCCACTCCTCCGGGGGTAGACATTCACACAGAGTTGACCTAACGATAACAGTGCCGACAACAAGAGGTCAATAGTTGTGATGAATTGGATTGCGTGACGGGTCAGCGGTAGATTTGAAATTAATTTTCACTTAATGGAATTTTGTGGTAATCATCCAATTTTTAGGTAAGGATTTGAATTGATTTCACAGTTTCATTAGATTTAATTGAATGATTGATTGTTTTGTGGGAACTTAATTCACTGGCTTAGAAAATCCTTTATCCGTTCCCATGAATGTTTGCATTTACCGGGAAAATTTATCAAAAAAAAAGGACATGGGGTAGCAAGTTAAATCTTAAATTACCACTGAGTGTAATTGGAAAATAGTGGCAATATTTTACAATCCTTTTTCCTATGCAACTGTGCAATTAAAAATCCATTAAATTTTGCTTAACAATTTTTTGTTTTTAAACTGACCTACCATCACGTGCGTGTCAATGCAAACGGATTGGTCTTAAAGGAAACGTATAATAGTTTCTTTGTGGAGATGGAGAATGGTATCCTTAGCAGTTGCGTGCCTGAAATGCTTTCCTTTCTATCTGACCACACAGTATGGGAAAAGTCGGAAGGCGATTTCAGTATTTAGATATCATTTAGCACAAGGTCCTTGTGTTCGAATTTAAAAATGATTTGTTACATTCAAATTGGGGTTGTTTGCTAAGTTATAAGCAATTAGTCAGGATTTCGATGAGAAAGTTTTAACTTTTTGTTGTATTTTCAAAAGTGGGATAATCGGTATTCTAAAAAGTTACATGCATACGTTCGTGTTATATCTCTGGTTTCCCAGGATTTTCTAGAGTTCTTCAGTGAACTCAATTCTTTATCTCAAGATCAAGGTTCTTCCTAAGCTCTCGTCTGCTTGTTATTTTCGGTAGAAAATTATAATCAACATGAGTAACTGATTTTCATCGCTAAGACCAAATCAAAAAGTCTCACTCCCAGAACAGAGTCTACAGAAAGTGAAGCGCCATAAACTAGTAAGAATTGGCTCGAAATTGGGCTAGTCAATGGTTAATTACTTATGTTCCAAACAATTTTCAAAATCATTTCTAGAAATCGGTGAAATTTCAAAAGGTAACTTATGAGAGAAGTAGTATTCTCTTATGATACCGCATTTGGAGGAAAATTTAGATGCACAGTTATATCATCTGATCTCTCGTCAAGTTTGTCGTCGGAAGTTGGCAACGTTTCATCGCTTCAAATTTGGGAAACAGCCGCTGTGCAACATGCAGAAAACTTGGGGGCGCACATAAGCATACGCTCGAGAGAACAAGCAGGTGATCGTTTACACTATAAATTGAATTGAGACGGTCCGGTCTACCAGAGCCAGATAAAATGTTTAGATTTAAAAATATTAGGATATAATGTCGCAGGACTCAAAAATAAGTTTTTTGAAATGAAGTTTTTTGATTATGTAAAAAGTGTTGATATATTTGTAATTTTTGAAACACATGTTTTAGAAGATGAGGAGGAAAAATTTAAAGCAATATTTAGGAACTATGAATTAAAGTGGATTCCAGCAGTGAAAGTAAATACATTTGGAAGAGGAAGTGGAGGGGAACTAGTAGGCTATAGAAAGTGCCTGGAAGGAGTTGTTTTAAATTTCGAGCGATCTGGAGAAATTGATGTCTTAGAGGTAAAAACCAAAGGTTCTGACCTCTTTATTGTACCCATTTACCTGAACTGTAATCACTAAAAAAGGGATTATGACCAGCTTTGCGACGCATTACAGGATTTAGGGTCAATGGATTTGCTTCTTGTTGGTGATTTTAACGCAACGATTGGTATGTCGCAAAATAATTTTGTAAGTGGATCTGTAACAAGAATTATTAATCCAACCCGCAAATCAAAAGATGAAGTGTATGATGGGAAAGGGACTAAAATACTGGAAATTGCTGATGCTTTAGACGCAATGATTTTAAATGGAAGCTGTAAAGGAGACCCGAATGGCGAATATACGTTTATTCGCGGAACGGCGTGTTCAGTTATTGATTACTGTTTTATGTCGGGGAAGTGGTGCTCTATTCTGAGCAACTTCAGTATAGCTGCACAAGTTTTCTCAGACCAAATGCCCTTGGAAATTTCATGCATAGTTCAGGAATCGAAAGAAGCACTCAGCACGAAGCAACTGAGACTAATGCCAAAGTTGATATGGAGAGATCGATTTCAAACTATATTTCAAAATAATTTAGATCAGGCAATTGTTAAACGAAGATTGGAAAACAAGCCACTGCACATGGAGGACCTTACTCGAATTATAATTAAAGCTGTTCCAACAAACACTACAGGAAAGCGTAAGGGTACTCTTAAACAGGTCTGGTTTGACGCTGAATGCTATAAAGCCCGAAAAAAATCCTTTCCGTTTCTTAGGCTCTTAAGGACCTACAATACCACATTTTTAAAAAATATGTATGCAGTCGCCAATAGGGACTTTAAACATCTCTGTTTTGTAAAAAGAAAACAAGTGGAGCAACAAACCGTAGCCGTTTTAAATTCGTCAAGGTCCTCAGCAGAATTTTGGAAAGCCGCCAAAACTATCAACGGGAGAACCAATATCATTTCATCATCCTTACAAGCATCTGAACTTCGGGACTATTTTAAGAACCTGCTTAACACCCCGCAATTTTCGCCTCTTCCTCAATACGCAGCACCATTTTTTACAGATGATCTCCTAGATGCTCCATGTACAATTTCTGAAGTACAGAGTGCAATCGCAAAATCGAAGACTGGTAAAGCTCCAGGAGACGACCGAGTTCCAGCTGAATTCTTTAAAAACTGCTCAACTGAATTCCTGTCCGCATTAACTAAGGAATACAATAGGATATTTGAGACAGCGAGTGTTTCAAATAGCTTTAAAAGAGCAATGATATTTCCCCTACACAAAAAAGGATCATACGATAACCCTGAAAACTATCGAGGCATTTCGTTCCTGAATACATCAGTGAAGTTGTTTAGTGCTATGATTTTCAACAGGCTAACGCAGTGGATTGAGAATAAGAAGATTCTGAATGAATTTCAAGCGGGATTTAGGAGAAACTATTCATCTTTAGGCCAAATATTCATCCTGACGAACATTGCGGAGAGCTTCAAAAGAGGAAATAAAAAGTTATATGCTTTCTTCGTTGACTTTCGCGCTGCTCCTATTGATTCTATTGCACGTGAAGCACTTTTTTATAAGCTATTTAAGATGGGAATCTCAAGCAAAATTGTCATTTTATTACAAGCGATGTACGAAAACAACGTCGCTTATGTATGGGATGGTGAGCTTGTATCGGAAGACTTTACAACACGAATGGGTGTCAGGCAAGGATGTGTTACTTTTCATTTTATTTATAAATGATATAATGGATGCGATTCAGTTTGAAAGTATGCAGATACCAGGACTCCTTTTCGCAGACGATATAGTTTTTCTATCTGAATCAGTGGAAGGAATGCAGCGAATGGTGAACCATCTTGAGCGCTACTGTGAACTTTGGAATCTGTCTGTAAATTTAGAAAAATCTAAAATGATGGTGTTCAGAGATGGTGGTGGTAGATATTCTCGTAATGAAAAATGGACATACAAAGGAGAAAATGTTTCAATAGTTCGGGAGTATAAGTATCTAGGTGTATTAATTACGGCGAATCTCAACATGCGAAAACATTTCCAACTCAAACTAGCGGAGGTGAAGAGAGCTGTTTCTTCAGTATGGGGCCGTTGCATCAATAATAAATTTATTGAACATAACGCAAAGCTTAAATTATTTCGTGCGACTGCAATCTCTATATTGCTATATGGGGCTCAAGTTTAGGGATACTGTCAGTTTGATGAGGTTGAAAGATTCCTGAGGTATTTTCTGAAACTGATTTTGCGGCTACCAACCTGCATCCCTTATTATATGCTGCATTTGGAAACAACAGTGCCACCTCTATTTTTAGACACTCTTAAGCTGCATTTCGATTTTATTATTAAAGTGTTGGAGATGGAAGATGGACGGCTGCCTAAACTAGTGCTTAAGAGAGCTATATCAACAAGAGGAAGCCTTATCGAAAAGTGGGAAGAGCTGGGGGAGAGTTTTGGTGAAAGTGTGAGAATTGCAGCAGATATTAACTCTGCTGAGTTAAGGATGGTATTTAAAAATCTTTTAAAGAGAGCAAGCTACACTACTTATGATTGTTGCAAAACGGAAGCTGAAACTTCCCAGCATAGAATGATTTACAGCAAACTCAAATATAATCTTCAACAACATACGTACTTTCTCAACCGCTTTCCGCTGAATATGATTAGCCTAATATTAAAACTAAGAGGGGAAATAATAAATTTAAATTACATCCCACATCGATCAGACTGGTCAGTTCTATGTAACCTGTGTAATCTTCAAGAAACGGAGGATGTATACCACTTTATTGCCAGATGCCCTATCTTAAGTGAGTTTCGTGTGAGATACTTTGGCGCAACTGCATTGGATATGAATGAGGTCTTTAACATTTTGAACGGCAACCTTGGTTGGGAAGTTTTATATAAATATGCATTAACCACATTTACCTACAGAGCACGTATTATAGAAGGAGACTTTTAAATATCAATGTGTATCCAAATATAAATGCGAAAAATAAATTGTAAATCTGGTACACAGCCGTGGGCCAAACCATATTTAACTTAAGATTATGAAATTGTATTAAAGTATTATTTAAGTTTAAATAGGGTTTTCAAAACTAACTAAACTCACTTGATCTCACAAGTCGATACCCAGTCGTATGCCTCGAACAGACTAGCCCAACACGAGATAGGGCACGGGTTGACAAACCAAAAACAAGTCGTTAGGCAGAGAATACAGATACTTTGTGCAAAAACGTGGAAAAGTATCCAGAAATATTAGCGAGACGACTTGCCATGCAATTGGGCAGACCACCTGGTCTCTGCAGCGTATTTTGATGAGAAAGATGTATATATATATACCATAATATATACTCAGCTGCTGGGCGCAGACCACCAAGTCCCTCTTGAATATGACCAGAGAATCATAAACTTCAACCATGAAAAGAACGATTTTCCTTCAAAATTAATAACGATTGACGAAGCAGATTTCCATCTCTCCGGACATGCCAACAAGCGGAATGATTACTTCTGGAGTATTAACAGAGCCCACATTATTAACAAATCGACATTACATCCACTGAAAAATACTGTGTGGTGCGGCGTGATTGGTGTGGCTGAAAGGGTTATTGGGCCCTACTTTTTCAACGGTGTTGCTGGCAACGTGATAACGTTACTGAACTATGTACGCGATTTTCGATACCCGAATGGGATGAATTGGGTTTGAAACAGATGTAGTTTCAACAAAATAGTACCACTGCACATAAAGCGGCCCACACAATGGACTTAGTTTAGGGGACTTTTACAAGCCGGGTTATCCTCCATTTTGGCGATATAGATTGGCTCGCAAGATCACCCGACCTGTCCATCCTTCTTCTTTGTTTGGAGTTATTCGAAGCCATAGGTCTATGTGAACAAACCACATATTTTCGCAGCTCCAAAGATAGCAGTAGGCAAGAAATAGAGAACATAACACCGGAAGTATTGAGAAAAGTCATGAAAAATGCAATAAAAAAGGACTCAAATTTGCATATGCATGGATGTCCACTTTTGAAAGATATCAAGTTCAGTACCCTACCAAACAAAATTTAAGATACAGATAAAATAATAAAAAATAAGCTCATCGTTTTTTTAACTTGGAAAAAAATGTAAAGTTAAATGAAATTGAGTCATAACTTTTGCGCCATCTTTTACAGCTACCCCTACAACTGATACGTGAACTTTAAGTCCACCGGGGTGAATTAAAAATTTGTTATAGGCTAGTAACCTGTTGATTTATAGCAATGCGTAATGTGAGCATAAGCAATGAGCTCTGTTGGGGCCCTGGGTCTTACTGAGGAGATTTCTCAAACAGAAAAGACCGTTTGACACGCACCTCATGTATAAGGTCATCAAGAAAACATGCAATATTGATTAGTCAACCCTCAAACCGCGACATTTACAGAGTCACTCGTCTACTTACCAGTGCGTTTAAGGCCATACCTGCTAAGTGCAATTGTTAGGCGTTTTTTATTTTAAAATATTGAGTCTAATACAGCAAATGACAGCTTCGGTATGCCAATCATAACAGGAAGTAGAAAAAAGGTTAAGTTAGCTAAAGGATATTATGGCTGCAGGTTTAGGTGGGATTTCTATAGAAACTCCGCTGAACAGAAAACTTGTTTAGCAGTATTTGTGCAAGGTATATCAATATCCCCATCTATCAAAAAGGAAGATTTTCGGATCCGAGTAATTATCGAGGCATTTGTTTTTAAATGCGCCCTTTGCGCGCTATTTTCAAAAGAAGGTTCAGACGATGGTCAGAAACTAATAATGTTTCAAAGAAATACCAGGCAGAAATTAAGCTGAGCTATTCTACAAACGACCATATATTTGCCTTAACGAGCATTATAACGTAATTCCTCAGTCGAAATTAAAAAAACTTTATGCACTCTTCGTCGATTTTATGACACAGAGGACAGAAAAGTCCCTTTATATTCGTATGTATCACTAAAGTGTGGACGGGCATTACAGAGTCTTTATACGGATACCTAGACAGCAGTATGTAATGGCAATGTCAGATCCGAGGTTTGAGGTAAAGCGACAATGCTGCACGCTAGGTCCAAGTTTGTTTCCCCTTTTAATTGAGAATTTGACCGATTGTCTGCCAAGGTTTCTGCCCCCACCACGGGGTTATGAATTCCCATAAAATGTTTTACACAGTGGGGTGTTGGAAAGGTTAGAGAGAGATTGAGAAAGAACGGTGTAGTGGCTTGAAACTCAGATGTTATGTTTCAGAAAAACTGCAGGGATGGTGTTCAGATCTCACAAATTATCTTTTTCTAATTTTTCAATTTTTGCCTTTGCTTCTGATTCACAGTGTTTTTTTCACGGCCACCTGTTGTTCAGGACTTGCTACGGCCAGAGTCTGAACCAAAAATGGAATGTAGTCGAATCTTCAAGGATGGCTTCGAAACCACTCTGGTGCTGATGTCTTCGTGGAAGGAGATAACATTAGGCTTCACTTCTCGTTAGGAAAAATCACAGTGGCTATGAACTATATGAATAATATAAGGAATATGTGCAAAGGTGGGATTATTTGTATCTGTAGTGACAGTCAGACTAAATGCTTTGTTCAACCCTTTGACTACTTCCAAAACAGTTCGTGCAAATGTAAATACTTTTTGAAGTCGATCGCAAGGCTGACTCCTGTCTGGGTCTCAGGTGAAACTGGGATCTTGTGGAAGGAGATTTCCGATGAGATTACTAGGTCAAGGCTTAGAAGAAGTTTTATCAGGACTCGAACCTGAGTTGGGTTTTCCAGCGTCCTTTTTGTATTCATAATTTATGCGCCAATACCCTAATACTGGTTATCAGGGAGAGGAACAGAGGAGATGCAGTTTTGCGCTGGCTTTAAATGAGGCTAGTAGATCATTCCACTTACGTGCTGTTCGGTTATTAACGAATTCCTGTATTTGATAGTATGTCTGAAGTTGGGCTTGATGATGAACTGTGCATTCGAAGAATGACGCGCATTGTGGGTGAAATTTTGAAGGAGAGAAATGGAACTGGATATTTCGCTGAGTGAATTTTTTCTTTATAAAAAAGCGATAAACTATTGAAAGTGTAATCCTAGACATTTTGCCGCATTTTCGGCGACCTCGAACTTGAAGAAAGGAGACCCTCTGAGTCATAAGCTTTTCAACATCCTGTCTGTCGTATAATGTGAATGCCTAAAGCCAATCTCCATGACTTGATAGGATCCTAGCAGTCCGGCTTTAGGCCAGGAAACACACTACGGATGACATTGCTCCATCAAAGTCGGTAAGAACACTACCGAATCGTTTGATGTCAGGAAAGGTCTTAAACAAGAAAACGCGCTATCATGCGATCTCTCTAATATAATACTTAAAAGAATTGTACGAAACTTACAAGCCAACACCGGAGGTACAATTTTTTACAAGTTTATACAACTACTCGCTTACGCCGATGACATTAATATACTTGGAAGAACTTAGCGAACCGTCAGTGGGGCATTTGCGTGTATTGAGGTCGAAGCAGCAAAGATGGGTTTAGGGGTTAATGAAAGCAAAGCAAAATATATGTTATCTACAAAAAAGGACACCCAACATCGGCGTCTTGGGCAGAATGCCATAATGGACAGATATCATTTTGAGGTAGTAAATGACTTCATCTGCCTAGGCTCACCTCAGTGGTGAGATAAAACGAAGGATTACTCATGCCAATCGCGATTTTTATGGTCTAAGAAGGCAATTGAGTAACAAAGCCCTATCTCGCACTACTAAGGTAACTCCGTATAAAACACTAATTATCCCAGTCCTGCTGTATGGCGCAGATGCATGGACTTTGCCAAAATCGGATGAAGAAAGTTACTTTGAAAGAAAAGTTTTTCGAGTGATCTTTGGTCTCATTTGCATAGACAGCGAGTGGAAGAGAAGGTACAATGCCGAACTATATGCCCTTAACCAGAAGAGTTCACATACAGCTCGGATGGAGCCCAGTGAAGTAGTAGAGGACGACATCGGTAGATGACGCAAATAAGTGAAGGGGAACCACAACCAAATTGGCGTGCGCAACGCGTGGTAACTGGCTGGAGAGTCTTATTGGTTGAGGCCCAGGTCCACCCCGGACTGTAGCGTCACATAAGTAAGTACGTTTGGCGACCACGAACGTGGCAAGCTTTTCGGATTCAGCGATGCAAGTACGATTTTGGATAATGGTTGAGGGTCTTGGTTTCACTTAAGAGGCAGAAGACAGAATTGTGTTTTGGATGCATTAAATTCCATTCTTTTAGCTGAATCCCATTTGGTTATGCTGTCCAGGTTGGAATTTGATGTGTTCAACATACGTTGGCGTTTCACCTCTACGGCCGAAGAGCAGGGACGTGAGTTAGGGAATGACTATGAAAAACTGAGGGTTCTGTCATCAGCGAA
The DNA here is from genome assembly GCA_945910035.1 of Brachypalpus laphriformis. Lineage (NCBI taxonomy): Eukaryota > Metazoa > Arthropoda > Insecta > Diptera > Syrphidae > Brachypalpus > Brachypalpus laphriformis. The sequence continues at coordinate 324,698,914 of OX246753.1, forward strand.
GGAACGGATTGGATAAGAAGTTGCAGACAAGAGATCATTTATAAAATACCCGTGGTAGGTACTGGTGCTGTAAACAAACTAAATACGCTAAGAGCTGCAACATCGACATTCCCATTAAGTACATAGGTACTCCTGTTTAGCTCTCAAAAGGTTAAGTAATTTCAAATCACTTTTTGGGTAATAGTCTCGGCTGGAGTATAATACTTCCGAGCGGAAATTTAAAAGGCATGTCGACCCCTAACCATGATTGACACCCGGAAGTTTACTAAAATTCCCAGGCACTCTTCCTTAAACTACCCCCCACCCCGGAAAAACATTACACAAAATACAACACAACTGTAACAGGCACGCACAAAGTCCATCAAAACCCATCCATTTATAGGATATCAATTACAGAAATTTTCCAGGTCTAACCCCCATCCCCGGTGTTAATAAAATAAAAAGGGTGCCGCTTGGATTTCCTATATTCGAAGGCTTAACGCTAAGGCGCATCGCCAACATTCCATGAGATAACGATGATGTCAGTTACAGTCCCATTCTCCATCAGATAAGCATTCAATTGGATTCGAAATTGCGTAGGAGCATTTCAAATCGAGGAATAGAAACCAATGACTATGAAAGTACTCACCATCACCAACACTACCATCAAGCAAAAGAAGCTACCAGCAATCTGGCACACACAACCTGCAACGATAAATAGAATCCGTATCATGCCGTACCAGGACGAGGCCTCATTCGCAATCACTGCTGCTGGGAAACGATTCCTGGCACGTAGACACAAACTCTATGGAATTTTCTGCTTTCGTGTTCTTCTCCTTCACGTCACGTGAGCAATAATATAAATAAAAATCAGAAAAGAAAGGAAGATCCTGGATTGAGTGCATTAGAAATGTTTCCTTTCCTCACAAGTCACTGCCAGAGATAAAGAAGACGAACAGAGTTATCGATTTGTTAAATGAAAATAAATTCCTTTAAACAGTTTCGGCTGGGATGATGACACTTGGTGGGCTACTTATGGCTCGAAAAGGATGTGTTTTGCATTTGAAATGACCAGGACGTTGCTTGATTTCATTGGCCAAAACGGTTCACATGGCAGAGTATAACAATTGTCCTGTTGAAATATGTTGTTAGGGGTTTTGGTCCGTTTTGAACGTGTTACGCTTTTTGTGATCATTTGCAAGGATTATGAGATTGCGGCTGGATTTGTGCCTGGACAAGATGGTGTGAAAGGGCCGAACTTCGTGACCGCATTTTAAACTTTAAAATATTTCTGTTATTATTTGTTTGAGAGAATTTTGATGGATTTAATGGAATTTGGGGCGTGGAATACAGATTGGAATATAATGAAGGTCGCATTAGGTACGAGTGTCTACACATTATAACATGGTGACATGACTGAGTTTGATAGAAACATCGAAAATCTTGATTCATCATCAATGAAATTAATAGATAAAGCCAACAATAACAAAACAACATCAACTCCAATCACAACCAATACACTCAACATTCAGAAATCCCTTTGCCTACCTTTTCCTTTAAGAATTGTCAACACGAAACGAAAAAAAAAAAAAAATAAAAAAAATATGTATATACATATATATAAAGAGTGACAACTGCCGCTTAGAATTTTTCCACTCCAAGTCAGACTTCGCTCCACAGTGTTCCGTGTGGTGAGCCTTACATTAGTATCTAGATTGGACAAACTAAATGAGAAGGTAAATGTTTATGGTATCTGGTGCTGAAAGATTTGTCGGTCGATCGCAGGGAAGACATAGGGCATAGCTTTCCGTGAATACCTGGAGATAGATTGACGAACGAAAATAGCTGAAAGTTCGCATTGCAGCTACACCAGCAGCGAGCTAGAGTCCTTGCAACGCATAAAGATAAGAGAAGTTTGCTGGTTACAGAAGCAGAAGAGACTGCAAGTAGGTGCAACAACAGGACAGTCTATATAATCACCAAAGAGCTGAAAGGTGGTCGCAGCTCCAGCCTATATGGTTCTTTACTAATTTTGGATGAGGATCAGCTCAAGAGATGCACGGATCATTTTGCTATGTTTTTGAACCTTGTATTCGCTAGCGATATGCCCCCAAATCAGACTGAGGTGCCCAAGGTGAGTAATGCCCGAATATGCACTACAATTTCTAGTAAGAACGAGATCATTACCGCGATCAAAGCACTTAAAACCAAGAAGTCGGTATTCCCACGGAGCTTTTACGAGGAGTGCCAACAACATCGGCTGAGCTACTGCTTCCATTTATAGAGAGGTTTGGGAAGCTGATAGCTTTCTGACGGGTGGAAAAAGTGAATGATCGTCGAGCTACCTAAGAAAGGAAATTTGATGGAGTACGGAAATTGGAGGGGTATCTGCGTGCTGTCTACTGTAGCTAAAATAATAGTTAAAATCATCCTGGAGCGAATGAAATAATATCTCGAAGACACTCACAATGCCGAACAAGCAGGTTCCCGCTCTGAATCCTCCTGTGTGACCACATCAACACACTGCCGATTATCATTAAACAGTGCGTGATTAGCGATGTGCTTCATGTAGTTTGGGCGATGGAAAACGCTTTAATTCGATATACTCTTACATTCCAACTGAAGCATATTGACTACGCTGACGATGTTTGCTTACCCTCTCACAGAATTATGGATCTCCACCAAACGATAGCAGATGTGGAGAGGGAGGCAGGTGTCTTCGAACCGTAAATTAACACGGCAAAAACTAAGATTATCAACCTTGGAACAAGCTCATTCTTTTTTTTGAAAAAGAACTGCCTTTTTTTCGAAGGGTCGGATAGCTTTTTTAGCTTGACTGAGAAAAATAAAATAAATATTTAGCGCAACAGCTCTTTAAGCGCCTGGGCCTAGCTTCTCGCAATTTTTGACACGATTGGAAGCGACCTACAGTTTAGTGCCATATCCGAAGGTCAATTTGTTTTGAGAAGCGTTCTCGAGACAACAATACTCTCTGATATTTGTCAGACGTTCGTGAGAGGTGGGACAGCGAAAAAACTTGTTTGTGTTTTCTGGAATTCGAACTTGGAACCTCTCGCGCAGTAATGCGCCACATTAACCGCTTACGCCGCGGCGCCCACTGAGCTTGACTGAGATCTAGGGAGTTAATCCAGTGAGAAATGCACATGTTGCGTTCCCAACTGATTAGGGTATATTTAAAAGCAGAATCAGATATTCGACAAAAGGGTTCTGGTCGAATGAAAAACTTAGAGGAGCCTTCTCTGTCGAGCAGATCCACAGTTTCATTGCCGTCAACGCCTAAATGACCCGGTATCCACCACAGTTTTACTTTGTTGTATTGGGCCAGGTTTTGTAAACTGTGGAAGTAGCGAAGTGATTTTGAACTGATCAAGTGGGAGATCAGTGCTTCGGGCGCCGCTTGGCTGTCGGTGAGTATGTGGATGGTGGCACCTTTGATACCTGAATGCAAGTTTATACTAGCGCAAGTCACAGTAGCGTAAAGCTCGGCGTGGAAAACACTATGTGACACAATAGTTGTCCCATATACTCCGGCGCTAACTCCTGAATCCATTTTTAATCCGTTGGTTTACCACATGATTGCTTTTTGGATCAAGCAGCGGTTCGGCATTATTCCATGTAACACAGCTTGCGATCTCAATAAACAAACAAAAAACAAATATTTGGCGCAACAGCTTTTTAAAGTGCCAGGGCCTAGCTACTCGCAACCACTCATGTTGTGTGCGTTATATTTTTCACATGAATGGAAGGGACCTACAGATTAATGCCGAATACGAACGCCGATTTAAGAAGCTTTTTCGTGACAACAATACTCTCGGATGTTTGTCAGACGCTCGTGAGAGGTGGGACCGTGAAAAAACTTTTTGGTATTTTCTGGGATTCGAACTTGTAACAGTATTATATAATCAGCAAATGCTTTAGTTCTTTCTCTGTCCTTCAAGAAATCGCTTAACAAAACACAAAGGATAATTGCAAAATTCACTGTTCCTTTCTGTAGATCGTTTTTAATATAAAAAGGTCAAGTTGTCGAACCACGATTTTTTTTTAATTCAAATAATCTGAGAGCTTTTTCGAATAAACCATCCATCCAAACGACATCGAATTTTTTCTCTAAATTTATTACACAACTTTTTAATTTACGTTGGAAATAAGTTTTCCTATGGCGTGTAATATCGTGTGGCGTCTTCGAAAACCAAAGTGATTTTCAAGAAGAGACGGCTCTTCTGTTCACCATCTCAAAGATTGTCCCAACATTAGAAAAAGACGAATTGGCCTGTAACTTGTCGAAGCTGAAGTATCTTTATTCTTTTTTTCTATCAGCAACATCTAACAATCCTCCAGCATGCTGGAAAATACAGATTGCTTAATAAGATTTTGTACAAAACGTACTCCCTCATGATAGTCCCTGATAAATATCTTAATCCTACATTAGGAGTGTTATCCAACAATATTCTTGAACTTTTAAGATTTAGTTTTTTAACACCATTATTTATAACGAATTCATTATAAGAACTTAAAACTTCATGAGTATCAATCCCTGCATGTTGCAAAAGTACTCGGCCAACATTACTGTCTCGTTGTAGCCACGGCAGTGCTGCTTGTGTAAAGATCTAACCGAGTTCCAAAGAACTATATAACTCCTTCCGATTGAAATGAATTGATTCCTATTAATATTTGTACTGGACATAATCCCTATTAGGAGATACAAGTAGTTCGCAAAGTAATTTCAGAAGTTGGTTCATTAGGATCGAATGTCCACTAACTTATATACGTTTACTTCAGAACCACAACAAAAGTTTGCAAGTGAGGAGGCTAGTCACCTCGTTTCTCATACATAATCTAAACTAATTATCTAAAATTTAGCAAATGAGTCAGAAACAAAACAAAACAAAGTTCAACAGTAAAACATGCCTTTTATTGAATTGAATTCAGTTTATTGTCACTGGAAATATTTAATTATGACATTCAGTACATTCAGTACATTCCAAGCAGTCCATTAGCTAGTTAGATGGCTAAATTTCGCTAACAAATCTAGCGATGTTTAGCTAAAGAAGTGTTGTCCTGGTATAAAACGATTTTTTTAATGTTTTGCATCGCTTAGGGCTATGTCCTTTAAAGTTGTCAAACCAGTAATGGAGTGAAAGGGTATAAACGAGAGTTAGAGATCAGAAAAGGAAAGAAAAGAGAGAGAGGCGACGGTGCGCTCTAATTTTTAATCTTTGTAGGTTGTGTGTTTCTGGAAATACTGAGGAGGGCAAATCATTCCACATTCGTGTTGAGTGGTTAAAAAATGAACTTCTATATTTCACTGTGTGCCCAAAACTGGGCTTTAAGATGTAGGGATGTGCGGAAGAGGCCACACGCGTATTTCGATGGAACTGACGGACAGGCAAGATACAACTATGGGTTCGTCTGAACAATTATGGTGGAAGTACCGGTACAGGAGAGCCAAGCGTCGAACCTTCCTTCGGTGTTCCAGTGAAGGGATTTGGCTACAAATTGACTGATCACGCTGAACACGATCTACTAAACTCAAATATGTGGCAGGAGCACCCGCCCAAATATGCGAGTTAAATTGAAGTTTCGGACGAATATATGTTTTGTAGATGATAGCCAAATCCGTAGGAGTGGAAAGTCGTTTGCATATTTTGAGGAAACCGAGGCATCTAGCACCAGCTTTAGCAGCATCTGAAATCTGTTGATTCAATTTCAATTTCAATTTCAATTTCAATTTCAATTTATTTATAAAAAGACATAGTCTTTAATAGTACAAGTTAAATTTACATAAATCTCAAAGTCAATAATACAACATAATAATTCATAATAATGATTAATAAATAAAGAAGGAAAAAGGAAAGAAGAAAAGAAAAGTAGTGAAATGACAGAATAGGGTTAGCAAAATAAACTTTAGAGGAGAATGAAGATATTTATTTGTATTTCTATTTTTAATGCTGCGATGTGTAATATCTTAAGAGTGCAGTCTTAATGTTTTTGACATTTGATACATTTTTAATATGTGGCGGCAAGGAGTTCCATAACCGGATAGCATTGATTAAAAATAGTCGAGAAGAATTCCGGTAATTGTAGTGATGTGTATTAATGTTGAAAGTTCTAGTGGAGCGCGAAAATTCAAGTTTGGATTACAAGTATGGGGGTGATTGCGTTGTAATAATTTTGTGCATAAATAAACAAGTTCTAATATTCATATGCTGCTGTAGTGTACAGCCTAGAAAATCTTTCGAATACGTAGAGATTCGATCATACCTACGGAGCTGGTGAACATACCTGACAGCATCATTGAAAGCTACTTGCAGCTTATGAAATGAAAGTGAATCAAGACTGCTGTAGACCACTTCAGCGTATGCTATTATAGGCATGATGAGTGTTTGCACAAGCATTTATCCCCCACAACTACTCTCTGCAACCTATCACTCAAAAAACTACCTATGAGTATTGCAGCTCTATCACTTAAGCCAAAATAGCGCCGCAGTTTCCAACAGAGTATGGAATGATTTACTTTGTCAAAGGCCCTTGAAAAGTCCAGAAGGCAAAGCAAGGTCACAAATCCCTTATCAAATTCCTTTCTTATAACATCCAAGATATTGACCATAGCGGACGCACAGCTATGGCCTGTTCTGAAGCCGGACTGAAGGGGGCTTAGCAAGGAATTTAGGGATAGGTGATTTTGAATCTGTCCAGGCAGTACTCTTTCAAAGACCTTAGAGAGACAAGGCAGAATGCTGATAGGCCTGTAATCATTGGCAGAAGCAGCATTAGGCTTCATAGGAACAGGTATAATTCTTGCACGCTTCCAGGCCAGAGGAAAGGTTGAAGTCATTATATAGGAATTGACGATGTGTACTACCTCAGTAACAACCTCAAAATCGGCTTGATGATCAAGAACTATATGAGGGATCTTATTATAGTCAAACCTGTCAGGCACAAGTTCATTTGCAAGAAAGGAATCATTCAGGTCATTTAAATCAAGAGCACAACTACTACTACTTTTACCTATCATACCAATCTGACGCAAGTTTCTCCATAGAATTTTTGAAAGAAGAGAAGTGCTTAGGAGAAATAGTGTCGTTTAAATGCTCGAACGGCAATTGTTGAGGCATTACGTGCAGTTTTATATAAACTCCAGTTTGTGGGAGAGATGCCAGTGGAGTTCTGAAATTACATGCATACCAAGCATTGACAAGCCATCACATACCTCATTGTCAACTCCATTCATTTTAATTTAACCATATTATCGTCCTGCTTCAGAGATAGGAGACAGCATTGCGTTTTTGACGAATTGACTCAACTCGGTTTTTAACACCCCAGTTAATGATAGCATCAATACAACTTGTATTGATTGATTACTTAAAAAACTCGCAATCCATGAAGAAAAAATGTTACCAAAACCATAAGCTTGAAGCTTTTTTATGAGGGCACGATGCCATACTCTGCCATTAGTGAATTGCATGAAACGTGCCGATTTTTTGCCTGTTTTGATCCCCAAAAAGTTGAGATAAATTTAGTATGAATGCTTTCACATTAGTTGTTTGAAATATCTCATTTGGGTCTGATGTAATATAATAAGGTCCAAAACTAAAGCAGCGGGAGTTAGTTCATTTTGGTTTTTCAAGTTACATTAAAATGAAGCTCTCCGTATATCAATTCAGCATGAGCCAGATTTTGATCCAGGACCCAGAACGAGTGTTTACTACCGTATTATCCACCCGAGAAAGTATAATATATTGGTAGTTAAAGGAATTTCAAGCAGGATTTAGACCAGGATATTCGTCTATGGATCATTTGCTTGTACTAAGTAGTATTGTGGACTCTTTTCTCATACGCAGTAAAAAACATTTTCGTGGACTTTAAAGCAGCCTTCGATACAGTGAACCGTAACGCATTATTTTATAAGCTCTACAACTTGGGTATGTCGTTAAAATTTGGACGGGTTATCCAAAACCTACATAGTAATACCAGGGCAGCTGTGTGGAATGGGAACGGACTGTCGGAATGGTTCTATTCGTGTACAGGAGTAAGACAAGGTTGTTCTCTAAGCCCAAGTCTTTTTGCACTCTTCATTGAAGACATAATTGAGTTCCTGCCAGGAGGAGTTGAATCTGCAGGAGTCCTGATCAAAGCACTTCTATTGGCAGACGACGTAGTCTTACTGTCGTATTCTCCAGAACAGATACAGCTTATGATCAGCCGACTTAGTGATTACTGGATAAGTCTAAAGTTATGGTGTCCAAAAAAGGCGGAGGCAGATACTGTGCTAACGAGAAATGGAATTACAATGCGGACATAATTGAAGTTGTGAAGAAATATAAGTACATTCGAGTGTGCCTTACAAAAAATCTTAATATGAATATTCATCTCGAGGAAAAATTAGCAAAATTAAAAACAGCCATCAATTTAGCTTGGAGGAGATGCTTTAACAACAAATTTATTACCCAGAGCGCTAAATATAACATTTTTGAGGCGGTATCGGAGTCCATTCTACTCTACGCACCACAAGTATGGGGAGGTAAAAGATATGAAGCCGTTGAGAAACTATTAAGACACTACCTCGAAAGAATATTTCATCTCCCTCCAAACACGCCACGCTATGTGCTTATGTTGGAAACATGATTAGCACCCCTTTTCACAAAAACGCTGAAGCTCCAAGTGGATTATGTTCTGAAGGTCCTTAACATACCGGATTACCGACTTCCAAAAATAGTACCTGCACAAGCTATACAAAGAAGAACAGGACGGTTTCACGACTGGATGGATTTAGCTCGTGGCTGTGGCATTGAAATTAATCACGAGGATTTAACGTGTCTGAAGAATCAGCTTTATCAGTTCACCAAGGGAGTTAATGCCCAGACTAGGGAAAGGTATTTAGAAGAAGCTGCGGGATCCTTACATAGATCGATATACAGCCGTTTGAACCACAACTTGTTGTAGAAGAATTATTGTCGGGATGAACACAGCATTGATTAAATATCGATGTTCTTGAGGCTGCGGGCCGAACTTTTAAAACTTAATTATGTACCTCACAGAGAAGATTTGCCTATGCTATATAGTTTGTGCAATTTGACAGAGAGGGAGGATACTCTGCACTTCATGGGAAAATGTCCAGTTTTGCGAGAAATAAGAAGACAGATTTTTGGAAGCGATGTCCTGGCGGAGAATCAAGTCATAGCACTCCTTAACGATGTAAATGTTCCTAATTTGTTTCAGTATTGCAAAATTGCAGTACAATATCGGGAGAGAATACCAAATGGGAATTTTTAATAAATGGTAGTCCACCTTATTTTGCTATTGCACAGTTATTTAATTGGAATTGAAAAATAATATATTATATGTCAATCAGGCAGACGGCAATGCCATGCAAATTGATTTTGTAATGAATCTGAAGTACGTAAATAAAATCTAACTTATCTAATATAAAAATCTAAATGTATATTGTTCTACTGATAAATTTGTGCTTTAGCCTACATAATTCATGTTAGCAATTTTTACACTCTAGGCATTGAAAATTTGTTTTCGCTAATTTTGAGATTTTTGACGATTTTTCACGTAGCAGTGCGTAAGAGTTACTTTAATTTGCCAAAAAAGAACGAGATCCATTGTTTCACCAATCGGACTTATTTTGCTTTCAGTTCGGGATTTAATTCTTGTTACGGTTTGGTTTAGTTTAGTTCGGAAAATAGTAGGACTTTATTCATATAAGACAAGTCCCCAATTTCGTGGGAATCAGTTCATTGATTTGACAATATAAATATTTTATTCTTATGAAAAATGTCCAGAAGGTTAACTTTCCTTAAGGCCTTTGGGCTAGAATAACTATTTCCGCTACTGTATCTGTTGTTGGAATTATAATAAGGTTTTGTCAATTTGTTAGCCGTTTTCAAGGAGCTATGTTTACCGAATGAGTAGGTCTTGGATTGCAATATACTGGCCTTCATTTTTAATCATATTCCTCTATCGAACCTTCAATTAATCAATTTTGTATTGAAAAACAACCTAAGTTTCGAGATCTCCCTCACTTCATCCTGGATGTTTTTTAAACTCCTGAATATCTCACCTTTCACCTCCAGAACGTGATGCGTCAATTGCAAAAGATGGTAATTTGATGAAGCAAGGCTTGGACATAATGATGGATATAAAAGACATTGTATCCTAGAGTCCGGAGTTTTTATTTGATGTCCAAAGACACATGATCATTTCGATCATTATCATGCATGAAACCAGTGATCTACCTGAACGATTCAACTCAATTGCCAAATGTAAAACTCTAATGTAACTCTGTGTATCTTGTTTCAAGAGCTCCGAGTGGATAGAACCGGGCTTATCCTACGAAATGAACGACATCAACTTTCTCTCGTCCATTTCAGGCTTCTTTTTTTTGCGTGCTCACCTAACATTTCCCTGTAATCGCGATGCCAGAAAGAAATGGGTCCTGGACAAAAGCATCTTTGATTTCTTGTCATTTTGTGTGTTTGTCCCGCCGTTTTGCTGATTATCTTCAATGAATATGACCTCGGATCTGAACTTGGCGAACCATGTTTGCACCTTATGGATGTCTGCAAAAGCCAGTCCACATTTTCATGGGTCTGCGTGGCCTTATGAGCTTGAAGTCAAAAAGTGTGTCATACGTTGAAGAGGTCTTAACATCATTCATTATTTGTGCTGGATGGTAGAATGTTTCCAATATGTTCCCGATTGAACATCCTCCCATAATTCGATTGAGTGCCTGAATTGGTTGAAGCACAATGATAAAAGAAATTAACAAGGTGAAGTTATAAAAAAAGTACAAGACAAGAAAGAGTATGCGTTTTCCTTTTCTTTTTGTAGCATTTCAACCCAGTTTCCTCAGAAGAGGAACCTTAGAGGGATAAATATATTTTGCTATTGCACGTATCTTATTTCCTCAAACGATCTCTTAAGATGTGATGAAAAGAAGAAAAGAGTGCAAAGCCCCCAATCGATTTTAAGTACGTGAGGTGTACACTCTTATTTGGTTGGCTCGTGAGGAAGATGAGTAAATTAAAGACCTACTCAAAATATTGAATGGCACACAATTATGCGGGAAATAAAAAGAAATGTTAACGCTTTATGCAATATCATTTGTATTAATGGCATTCAGTGCCCTTCGCGCTAATAGTCCCGGGCAAAGTACATCGTACTCTGAGTTCCATACAGCATATAGGTAGCGTTGACTCGGGTCTACTTGAGCACGTGAATATGCCTGATAAGCAGCACTCTCCTTCAGTATAAATATAAGAAATTAAATCTTCATAACAATTTCCCTTGAATTCATTCCTTTAAAGGTCAATTGGAAACAAATAAAAAGAAAAGTCGTATATAATACAATTCATAATAAATGCCTTCCACGAAAAAAGAAATAAGATATAGCCTGAATCTTAATTTGTATCACAGACATACCTATATGTATATCAGACAGATGCCTTTTGGCTACCCAATGATAAGTGACCCATGAACATTTACAAATACCTCGATTGATTGATTTTGCAAAAAATAAGAAATAAAAGAAGAGGGAATAAGGATCAACCATTAAGGTACCCTTATTAGCTGTGTAAGTTTTTTGCTCAGGAGCTATAAGGTAATGAATGGAATCAGAAGTGGTGTGATGATACTTTTGTGCTCGTAAATATGGCTTCAAGTGGCAGCACGTTTTCTAATGATTGGCCCCAGATATTTATGTAATCACTCAAAGTAGATTTGCAAATAAATTACTTGCCATTTCTCAGAAAGGATCTGACATTCTGAGAAGAAATGGGTATCTTTAGGGATATTGGCATTTAGAATTGTAAATTTAATAGTCGCTGTCGAGAGTTTTATTCTCGGGGGGTTTTCCTCTGAATTGATAATTTGAGTCGCCATCGATTGTATAGAAGAAAAGGAAGAAACTTTTCCAATGAATTTGCAAAAATTGCCGCCCAACGTGAGAACACACTTTATATTCAATGAACTTTAATTTCGCAAATTTATTCCTTATTTCGCGATCCCAATGGAAAATAACACAAATGCAACAAGTTCAGGGCATATTTCTAAAAATAAATTTGCATAATTGCTGACTAAAAATAAAATTTTACATTCACTCACCCAACAGTCCCCATGAATGTGAACCCTCACTTCTACCGACATATTTTTACGCCATTGCGCATAAAAGAGGTTAAAATATCTGTAACCATTATGGAACCTATGGAATTTTGCATTCCGTGTCGAGTGAGAGTTAGTATATCAATTTCGCATTCAGCTAATAATTTCCCGCCCTCCGTGGCACGTGGTGCTCCGTGTGCCATTGTATTACTTCACGTATGCACAACTGAAAGGTCTAGATGGTTATTATGTGGATAACTCCAAAAATTCGAATTATTAATTCTATACGAAGAATATTTCATCGATTAACAAATGATTGGGAATTCCTTGAAACGGATACACTTCTGGCAGGTTATCGCCAGAATGCAATTTAGTTTTTCCTGTTTTTGAACCAATAATGTAATTCCCCCACTTATGTAGGCTAGGGAGTGGTTGTTTATGTAGGTTTCCATAGATTCGCAAAGTTTTCCTAGAAAACTGTTGTTAGCATGCAATTTTTCTTCTAATTGAACCTATTCGCCAAGCTGAGGGGGAATTGCTTTAGTTGAGGATTGGAGTTTATGAGAACAACTTGAATAAGAAGTTAAGGTGTGATAAAAAAATGTTCAAAATAGGCAATTCAAATTGAATCACCATATGTGTGTAGTTTTGAAGTGACACTAAATTTTTACAATTCTGCTTTAAAACGATATTAAAAAGACAATAAAAATTAGGAACTGTGCATATGCAATTATAGTGCTAAATGAAGACGAGAGTGTGTAAAGAAATTCTTGGATACAGCAAATAAAATTCAAAAAACAATTTTCATGGTAAGTCTTTTTTTAAAATCTACAAATACAAAACTTTAATACAGCTTAGACAATATCTGACTGTGAATTCCACTATATATTATTCCCAATTTATCGAACATGACCTTTTTCAAATTAAAGGAAAGTGTTATAAATACAACGCACCTGCTGCCCAAACCAATTGGCCATTGATGCGGTCGACTCCCTGTTTCATGTCGCTGATCCTAGTGATAACCTTATTATCCTAGTCGACTTCAACCTTCCCCACTTGCAATGGAAGGGGATGAATCCTCATTTTTTACAATTAATGCTACCTCCGAAAAAGAAATCCTTCTTACCGATCGCTTCTCTGTCTCTGATTTTTTTTCAAATCAGTGGCATCTGCAATAATCCAGGAAGACAATTAGACCTTGTTTTCTCGTCCGACGCCCACAATACTTAAGTTACCAAGAGTAACCACCTACTTTCCCCTATAAACCCTTATATCTCACCTTTTCCTACGATCATGATATCATTTCCATCGACATTAAGAACTCTTGCTTCTTCAACTTTCGCAAAATTAAATATCCTGCTCGACAACATAAATTTCAACCTCCTCTCAGATAAGCATATTTCTATCAAGCCTGTTATCGAGTTCTTCTACAACAATTACTCCTTTACTCTCCTCTGTCTCTTTCCCCCCTTTTCCCAACCGCCTGTGCCCTGAGAATCAGTATAAGGGTATTAATAATCCCTTTGGCACGCGCAAATTATAAAAAAAAAAAATGTGGCTCGAAAAAACTGTACGTCTTCGCCTCCTTGGTACAATAAGCAATTAAGAGCTCTCCATAATATTAGAAAGTTTGCTTCCTTTCTTGTGATCTATATCTGTCTCAGACTATTTCACTTACCTGCAAGCATACTTTCATTTTTGCGCGCTCTATGAATCCCTTTATCATAAGTATCTTGACTGGATGCAGCTAAGTTTGATCACAAACCCCAAGCGCTTTTACCAACTCATCAACGTCCAAAGAAAGTCCAATGGCTTTTTCTCCGCTCTAAAATTAAAAGTTAAAAAGTTAGACATTTTAATATTTTTTCGATTTATCTTTATTTTTTGATGAGGGTTTATAACTTGTTCAATTTTTAAAAAAAAAAAAATTTGTTACTTGTTTTCCTATGAAAAAAAGCACAAATGCCTAAAAAGGGATATTTTGCCTAAATTAATGTTTTTTTATCAATTTATACAATTTCCAGTATACCTTTAAAGCTCAGCGAAGTTGAGGATGATTTTAACAGGTATTCAACCTCTTGCTTAAATTACTATACGAGGTCTCATTGGCATACTTTTGATAATGCTATCGATGCTATCCTGGGGTATTTGGTCCTCCAAAGAGGATGGGTCCATATTTCTTTGCTTTAACTCTCTACCGAGCATGTCCCAGATATGGTCAATGGGATGTATGTCAGGGGAGTAGATTGGCCAGGCCAGGGTGCTCAGTGGGGCCACTGGAAGATACTTCGAAACCCTATTCGCAGTATGGGGACGAGCGTTATCTTGCATTAAAAGGAAATTGCAGTGCTGTAAAAGAATGCAATCATTTTGTCATTTAATTCATTTGACTTCACGTGGATTTGTTTCAATTCAATGACTTCAATAATGACTTCAACTTAGAAAAAATAAATCACCATTCATTTTGAAGTCATGATTTAGCAATCATTTTCTGCAATCATAATTTGAAGTCAAAATGAATGCAATCATTTTGAATGCTCTGCACTCATTGAAGTTACCTTGAAGTCACTAGCATTCATTGCATTCACTTGAAGTCATTGAAGTCCTTGAAGTCATCTGAAGTCATCAAAATCTTTGAAGTCATTGAAGTCATCTGAAGTCATTGAAGTCTTTGAAGTCATTGAAGTCATCGGAAGTTATTGAAGTCATCGGAAGTTATTGAAGTCATCGGAAGTCATTGAAGTCTTTGAAGTCATTGAAGCCATCTGAAGTCATTGAAGTCATTGACGTTTTTTAATTCGTTGAAGCCATTCAAGTTATTTTTTTTTTTTTGGTTGCGCCTGGAGGTGCAGGAATCTTCAAAAGATACCAATGGTCCGTACCATTGGTTATGCCCGATTCATATATCTGACAATGCCATCAGTGCTAGTCAGTATATGCCTACGGGCTAAACACCGGCTGCGCGTACTCATAGTAGTAGGAAATTCGTCCCTCTCATTTTTTCATTTTTGCGATGAGTACGACTAAGTTGCCTTAACGAGTAGTTTACGCTTCTGTAGTGTTAATCGCGTTAGGTAGGTAGCTTTCCAGTGAAGGCACCTACTAATACCGTCATTACATGCGGTTTTTCCTTACGGCGCTAGGTCGAAAGGTCTTGTTCTTTGTAGTCGGCGCTCAAGGTTTGTCACGTCCATAGTACGGATTATTTCATTATTGCAATGAACATGAAGACGGGTACGAAGTTTGCGAGCAAAGTTTGTTACTTCGTCCTTCGTCCTCAAGTTATTGAATCTGTTTTTCTAGTTTCGTCTACCAGAAGAATAAATAACTTTATTATGGCTTTTACACGAAGATGTACAAACATTATGTTACCATTTTTAATGTTTTGACCACGATCGAGTGCGAACTAGCGCTAGTGTTTGAGGAGTTTTTGTTGCGAGTTAGTGAACAAGTTCGGTTCCGAGTTATTGTTAAGTGGAAAGGTCCAGAAGGGACCAAGGAAAAAAATACAAGAGCGAAAAGGAAGAGCAGGAGTAACAGGAGGAGATAAGGAGGAAGGAACAGGAAGGAAGAGGATTTTGAGGAGAAACATCCTGGAGACGAGGAGTAAGGAGCAGATTAACCACTCCAAAAAGCCAGATAAGTTACATTATTTTTTTTGCATTCTTTGTTCCGGTTAGTGTAGGATTTTGTGCGTTATAAATCCCGGTAGGGTGTCATTTCGGTAATTTCCCGGTGAAAGCGGGACACGCGACCTAATTCCGGTTTAACGTTTAAAGTTGCGGGACCGGTGATAGCGGGCCACCCCAACGGCTACTTACCGTTTGGTACTTTTCCGTTTGCTATTTTCAACTTCTCTTGTTCATATATACCCTTTTCTTAATTAAATAAAATAGCCGTACTCGTAAAGAGTTCTATAACGTACGTAGATTTTTTCTGTTTTTCTTTTCATTGGCACAGTTTCAGGATTCCCACCCCATTCATTTTCCCAAGGTTTCCCGATCCCTTTCAAAGATCTGGTGGCGCCCATTTTCCGTATCGTGTGTAAACACCCAATTTCGCTAATTCCAGTGAACTCACCCCAGCTGAGTAACCGGGAGAGTAGCATCCTACAGGCTGCTTTTGTCGCACTTTCCCGATCCTCTTGACTATTATCTGTGGCTATCTGTCACTCTCGTTTTTTTCCCTTCCTAGCGTGCGCGGCCGGCTTTCGCTTGTGTGTTTTGTTTTTCTTGTTTTAAATAATTCGGGAAGAATTCTGTGCGACAAATTGCGTGTTTTCTTTTTCAATTTATGTATTGGTACTGATTCAGTCATTTTTTATTTTTATTTACTTTTTTCTCTGGTAGACGACACTATAAATAACTTGAATGACTTCGGATGACTTTAAAGACTTCAAAGACTTCAATGACTTCAAGTGAATGCAATGAATGCTAGTGACTTCATGGTGACTTCAACGAGTGCAGAGCATTCGAAATGATTGTATTCATTTTGACTTCGAAATTATTATTGCAGAAAATGATTGCTAAATCATGACTTCGAAATGAATGGTGATTTATTTTTTTTAAGTCGAAGTCATTATTAAAGTCACTGAATTGAAACAAATCCACGTGAATTCTTAGTATGACTTCAGTGAATGCATTTCGCAATGATTGCATTCTTTTACAGTCCTGGAAATTGGCGCCGATGCTTAAGGCAAACGGCACAACAATTTCTTCTAAAATGTCCCCTACATACCGCTCTGTTGTTAAGGACCCATTTTCTACCATATGTTACTCACCTGATCGTCTATACACTTTTCCTCATCTGTCGTCTGGATTCAGTCAAAATCTGGACTCATCAGTGAAAAGCACTCGCTTCCAGTCTTCCTCAGACGTCTGCTAAAAATGGGGCCCTCTGCTGGTTTGTACGTTTTTAATCCAGAATCTTTGAGTCTTCTTCTTACGGGAAGATACCTGAACATTTCGCACTTGCGGTCCTGCTTCTGGGGGCATAATTTACCAGAAATCGATTGTCTCTTTGCGTTCGAAAGAATAACTGAAAAAAAAGCGAAAAGCTCAACCTTGGTGATACACATTTAATGACCAAATGTCTACTGGCTGCAATTAAATTTCTTTAAGCGCATTCCCGTTAGCCAAATGAGTTTAAATCTGACAGCTACATACCATATAAGAGTACCTTGAAACATAAAATATGTTAAAAAATATATCCCGTTAGCTTATATTTAACCGTCAAACAAAATAAACTACCATCGCTTCCTCTGTCCAGCAGTGTATTTGAACATATAAGCTACCAAAACACTGAATAACTTCTAAAATCGCAAAAAGTCGCAGCCGACATTTGTTTCGTATATAATTACACATACTCAACTATTATAATATGTAAAAATTAGAGGTGGGCACTGTTGGCAACGTAAACAAAATGTCCATAATATATGGTCATTAATAAGCAAACGAACTCCCAGAAACACAATTTCACAATTATGTAACTAAAACACAAAAATAACACTCAATCTTTTTTATTCACATAGTATATACGAGTACCTTAGAAAACCGATCCCATTTCGGACGTAAGTCAATTATTTAATTTTAATTTAATTACACAGCATAAACTACGAGCAATTTTTAACAATCTTTTAACATTGTACACTTGCACCTCTAATAAGGACGCGATTGCAATGATGAATTAGATCTATGTATTGGAATGTTACTATATTTTTCTTAAAGCTACGATATTAAGCTTGAAAAGTGCGTTATTTTTTTTGTTTAATATACAAATTTTTTTGAGTTATTGCCGTGTTTGGCATATAAATATCCTACAGTGGGTGCCAACGGCTTGCCTGCAATTGCTCTTAAACAGAGTTTTAATATCTTGTCGTAATCTCTCAAAAATCTTTTTCAATTTTCACTCTCACAGGCAGTCTTTTCAATCTTGTGGAAGTACTCGTACATTTTCTCTATCCACAAAAAAGGCTGCAAAAATCTTCTTCCCTGTGCACTTCCCGTATAGTACCGTATCCGAAGGGCAATTTGTTTTGAGAAGCTTTTTCGAGACAAGAATACTCTCAGACGTTCGCGAGAGGTGGGACCGTGAAAACAGTTTTTAATGTTTTCTGGGATTCGAACTTGGAACATCACTCGCAGTGATCCGATTCACTAACCACTTACGCCACGGCGCCCACGCAGTACAGGATGGTAATGAAGTTAATTGTATTACCATCGATTACAGTATACAACTTACCTCAAATTCAAAACCCTCGGTTTCCAACCATCTTTTTTTTCCTGGATTAGATCATACTAAGAAGATAAATGAGAAGAAAGTGGCTTTCAAAGCTTGGTCAAAGTGCCCCTCTAATAATAGAGACGAAAAAGCTCGCCTCGAAGTGGAATACAGTTGTTGCAACAAAAAAGCGGAGAAGAAATGTGCTCAGATTCAAGCAGAGAGTGCGAAAATATCTTCCCCGGTTGCTGATGCAAACCAGGCTACCCAGGAGCTGTGAAGTTACAATATGAACAAGTGCGCAACGATCTTCAAAATATCCGCCCAAAGAAGGACGAATGCTGAGGAGATTCGTTCGCCAAAGTTCATTAACAATGCTCATTGGCAGCTTCTTGTGGATGACGACAAAATTCTGCAGAGGTGGCGGCAGTATTGTGAAGAACTTTTGCATAAACAGTTTCCTCGGCTATACTTTCCATGAGCCAAACCAAACTGTAAAGAAATACCCGACATTACAGTCGAAGAAGTAAGTGAAGCGGTCAAATACTCCAAAAAACGAAAGCGGTTGGGCCAGACGAGATGCCCTCTGAGTTCTGGAAAAAGATGGGAGACGTCGGGTTCAGATGACTCAGAATTCTCATTTATTATTGGTGATCCAATGCCGATTTATGAGAGGTGACCCAATGCCGAATCAATGGAGGGAAAGCCACCTTCTCCGTTAATACAAAGGGAAGGGTGATACGCGAAACTGTGATAACTACCACTTAATCAAGGTGATGTCACACACCATGAAGATCGTTGAGCGGGTATCAGGTGGCCGACTGCGAAAAATAATACGGCTATCTCATGATCAGTGCGAGTTTATCGCGGGTAAATCAACCACAGATGAAATCCAAGGTATGAGGCTCATAATTGAAAACATCGCAATTCCTTAAAGGATTTGCATATTGTTGGGTTGACTTTGAAAAGGCATTCGACAGACAACCACGAGATCTGATGTGGGTGGCTCTAAGACATCGAGGGGTTCCAGAAACCTTTGTACAGATGATCATGGACATGTACGAAGGAGGAAAGTCAAGAGTAAGATGCCCCGCTAGAGTAACCGAAGAGTTCCCAATCAAAGTCGGTGTGCACCAGGGAAGCGTCTTAAGTCCTTTGCTCTTTATTACAGTCCTTGATTATCTGCTTGAAGGTAAAGTGATGGACCCCATGGTACATCAGTTATTCTTTGCTGGCGATGGAGCCATCATAAGTGAGGATCTTACATCCCTGCAACGAGCACTTGATGTGTGGGTGGACGCTCTAGAGGGAAATGGGTATCGCATTAGTTAAAAAAA
This sequence comes from Brachypalpus laphriformis, assembly GCA_945910035.1. Lineage (NCBI taxonomy): Eukaryota > Metazoa > Arthropoda > Insecta > Diptera > Syrphidae > Brachypalpus > Brachypalpus laphriformis. The sequence continues at coordinate 324,718,575 of OX246753.1, forward strand.
AGACAGAGTACTTGTGCTGCCTGCTCTCTGATCCACTCAGGCCTATTCCAGACATTTATTTGAATGGAACAGTGCTTCCCAAGTGTAAAAAGTACAAATATCTGGGATCTAGAATCTAGAGCAAAGCAACCTGTGATGACGATATCAATCATCACGTAAGCGTAGGGTGGATGAAGTGGCGAGAAAACTCCGCTATCTTCTGTGACCATAAATTACCCCTAAGTTGAAAGGAAGGCTCTACATTGCAGTTATGCGTCCAGCGCTCACATACGGTTCACAATGTTGAACAATGTAAAAAAATATGAGAGTAAATTAACGGCAGCTGAGATGAAGATGCCTCGCATGACAGCAGGAGTGACAAAGCTTGATCGAATAAGAAGAGACAATTTGAATCCTGTTCAAAAGGCAATATCAACGAACGTTCCAAAGACATCGCGACGCAGAAGAAGCAGGCATATAAACGACTGAATTACACAAATGCGACGACATCGGCATTTCATTGGCCTCAGTAAGCGAGTGATCCAAAATCGAGAGGCCTGCCCATACATATATTCTGAGGTCAACCAGGCGAACCCAATTCTCTAAGTCTAAACTAGAAAAGTATTGATTAAGCTTCTCCATATTGTAAATGATGCGCTCAGATTAGAACACGTGCCGAGCCAATGGAAAGTTGCGGAAGTCATAATAGTTAAAACCAGGAAAACCGCCAAATGACGTAAACTCGTATAGACCAATTTTGCTTCTCCCAGTCATGTCTAAAATTGTCGAGGGGATATGACTAAGGCGTCTCCAGAATAGAAGAAAATAATCTTATCTCTGGCCATCAGTTTGGATTCAGAAGTAAGCATTCGATGATTGACTAGGTGCCATAGAATTACTGACGTAATCGGAAAAGCACTTGAAGAAAAAAAGATATGCTCAAGCGCATTTCTTAACGTCTTGCAAGCCTTTGACAAGGTGTGGCATGATGGCTTGAAATGCAAGTTACCATAAGTTCTCCCTGTATGCCTATACGATATTCTAGAATTATATCTCGGGAACAGACTCAAAGAAATTTCGACCGGCGTACCGCAAGGAAGCGTTTTTGGGCCGCTTCTCTATTTGTGACATACCGAAAGAATATGGCACTATCCTTGCTACGTTCGCCAATGACACCCCTATCCCAGCAGTAGGCAAAACAATCAAAGAAACGACTGCAAAACTGCAAAACGCACTGAATAAAGTAAATGAATGGACGAGGGACGGGCGGATCGCCTTCAACGAATTTAAATCTGTTCACGTGAATTTCACTTATAAGAAAATGAATGACTTGCCATTTTTTCTAAACTCGGCCCGAATACCCCTTGCAAACGAGGCCAAATACCTGGGAATGACACTCAACGCAGGGCTGAAATAGAATTCGCACGCGAAAATGAAACGAAGAGAACTCGAAATCAAATATAGAGCAATGTACTGGTTACTCGGAAAACATTCTCAGCTCAGCACTGAAAACAAACCGTTTTTATACAAGCAAGTACTAAGGCCGGTGTGGACCTACGATATACAACTTTGGGGTTGTACCAAGAAACCAAATATCAATATTTTACAAACTTTTCAAAATAAAATGCTAAGAGAAATTATTCAAGCACCCTGGTATACTAGAAACGACGATATCCACAGGGATCTCGGAATTCCGACAATCGCAGCTGAAATTAGAAGCTTCGCGAGAAAGCATAGAAACCGACTAATCGGACATGTCAACAATACTTACTTACTTAGATGGCGCTACAGTCCGGGGTGGACCTGGGCCTCAACCAACAAACCTCTCCAGCCAGCACGGTTACGAGCCAGCTGCCTCCAGTTGCGCACGCCAAGTTTGTTGAGGTTCCCCTCCACTTGTTTGCCCCACCTACCGCGAGGTCGTCCTCTACTGCATCGCCCATCCGGGGTGGATTCGAAGACTTTCTTAGCGGGGACGTTGGGCTCCATCCGCTCCTAATGACCCAGCCATCCTAGTCGCTGTATGTGAACTCTTCTGGCTAAGTCGATGTCCTTGTACAGGCCGCACAGTTCGGCATTGTACCTTCTCCTCCACTCACCGTCTATGCACACGGGACTAAAGATCGGTCGAAGAACTTTTCGCTCGAAATAACCAGAGGAATCTTCATCCGGTTTTGTCAAAGCCCATGCCTCTGCGCCATACAGCAGGACTGGGATGATTAGTGTCTTATAAAGAGTTACCTTAGTAGTTCGAGATAGGGCTTTGCTACTCAATTGCCGTTTTAGCCCATAGAAACAACGATTGGCAAGAGTAATTCTTCGTGTGATCTCCCTACTGATGTCATTTGTGGAGCTGACCATAGAGCCTAGGTAGACAAAATCTTTTACTGCCTCAAAATTAATCTGTCTATTGTGGCGTTCTCTCCAAGATGCCGATGTTGGGTGTCTTTTTTGTAGACAGCATATATTTTGTTTTGCTTTCATTGACCGCTAGACCCATCTTTGCTGCCTCGATCTCAATACTCGTAAATGTCCCATTGACGGCCCGCTGAGTTCTTCTGATTATGTCAATGTCATCGGCATAAGCGAGTAGTTGTACAGACATGAAGAAGATTGTACCTTCGGGGTTGGCTTGTGAGTTTCGTACAATTCTTTCAAGTACTATGTTAAAGAGATCGCATGATAGCGCGTCACAATGTCTACGACCTTTCCTGACATCGAATGGTTCGGTGATGTTCTTACCGACTTTGATGGAGCAGCGAGAGTTCTCCATCGTCATTTTGCACAAACGGACGAGCTTGGCAGGGATGCCAAGACTAGACATGGCTCTGTATAACTCGTCTCTATACACGCTATCATAGGCAACTTTGAAATCGATGAAAAGGTGGTGCGTATCGATTTTATATTCATGGGTTTTTTCCAAGATCTGCCGTAGTGTGAATATTTGGTCAATGGTGGACTTTCCCGGCCTGAAACCGCACTGATAAGGACCTATCAGGTTGTTGACGATCGGTTTTAGGCGTTCACATAATACGGCAGACAGGATCTTATATGCGATGTTGAGGAGACTTATACCTCTGTAATTGGCGTATTTCGGGAGGTCTCCTTTCTTCAGGATCGGGCAAATGATGCTGAGGTTCCATTCATCGGGCATACTTTCGTCCGACCAGATTTTACAGATGAGCTGATGCATGCACCTTACCAACCCATCTCCTCCTGCCTTGAAAGGAAAGTACAGCGGCAAGGCCGTCTGCTCCAGCAGCTTGTTGGATTTGAGTTTAGATATCGCTATCCTCACTTCATTCCGATCGGGTTGACGGGAAGCTTGACTGCGATCATCACTGTTGAATGGCTCATTTTACCTGACAGCGGAATATTGGTCATTATCGCCGTTTAACAGTCTGCAGAAGTGTTCCTTCCATATCCTCAGCAGCGACTACGATTCTACTACTATGTTGCCATTTTCGTCCCTGCAGGCTTCTGTTCTGGCTTTGAAACCCTGGCATGTTCTTTTCACCTTTTGGTCAAATTTTGGAATATCATTCCTGCAATTTCTCAATTTCCTGGATCGAGCGCTTCTCATGCTCTTTTTTCTTCTTTCTGAGAAGTCGATGTTCCTCTTTTCTCCTGCGCACATAGAGCTCGTAAGCAGCTCTAGTCCTTCTATGCAGCGCCGCTTTGTACGCCTCTTGTTTAGCTGCATGTGCTATACATGTCAACAATACAGTCCTTAAAATTTTGGACTAGAGCAATTTACTGCACCGCCTACAAAGGACGAAACCTATCGACTTGGCGAGTAGGATTTTACCCCGTCTAGATTGTGGAACATGCAGGATCTTTCAGTGGAAAATAACCTGCCATACGCATTTATTTCGCGATCGAAAAAATGCTTGATAAGTTATTACTTTGTTGCAATATCTGACAAATTTATATCGAAGGGTATCAGCAGAGGTTTGAGCGCGGGTAGTGTTCATCTCCGGCCTGCTGATTTTCGGGAGGTATTTGATTTTCCTCCAATCTTTAAGAAGTTGTAAGCGAAACATTTATGGTAAGCCTTATCTAAGACTTGGGGTCGTACTCTCGAGGGTACAGACTCCTCCGAGAGATATAATATCTACATACATCCTTCGAAGAATTCATGTTCACTATAAATTCACTAAATGCTTAAATTTTTATACAATTTTACCTGCCATGTAAATTTTATATGCAAATATCTCAATACTTAGGTGCTTTGCGTATAACGACGATGATGTATAAAATTAATTAACAATGGAAATTTCCTTATTTGCATGATTTTTGTCCTTGAATAGTAGAAATGACTAGACTACTAGGTAGGCATCTCACTCTCCCTCTCCCATACTACAGTCGTGACTGTTCCTTATTTGCCCTTAAATCATTATAATGGCGTGAAATAATTCATTATCATAAATTCATTCATCTCGAAAACAATTTAACGTATGAAAAACAACTTCATCATTGGAAACTTATACTAACACAAAAAGTTTCACAACAATTCATTTTCTTGGTACTTTGTATTCTCCTTCCGAAAAAAGTTTCACTGCTTATGTTCTTAGCTGTGATGTCCTTGTTGTATTATAATTTATAGTCGATTTTCTTGGCGACCTCTTCTTTAGCTCAATATTGGTCTATTAAGTGACAAGCAAAAGTTTATGAATGAAATACTTCAATAAAAAGTTTATCCTTGAGTTATTTCGATGCCTTTAAGGATCCAAAAGAAGATTGTTCCTGGAAACTTTAAGGAAAAATATTTTTATTTCCTATTTCCATGTGTGGGAGATAATAATTATTTGTCTTTTCAGATCAAAAGATAACGCCCTTGCAGAATTTGATTGGAATAGGTCCATATCGGAGCCGGATTTAACAGGTCGTTTGACTTATTTAATCGAATTACTGATGCAATTCTAAATATCTTGTAGATTCGTCACACTTTCTTGATCGATTTGTAATTCGACATCTCCATGAGCACGTATCTGTTGATGATCTTAAGTTTTACCGAAGAAAGAGACCGCCAGGTATGATCGCTTCTTAAGTACCTTTTCTTTGATTTGGTTCTAATACACTCCACAGATTCTCACACACGAAGTACCTTTTGTCTGTACAACGAAGATGAACCAGTGCTTCCATTTGGCTCCTTTAAATCTGAATACACTAAGCGATTCCGTAACCCCGAGCGAACTCCCCGTCGGGGCTTGCTAAGACGATCGACATCACTACACTTAGAAGGTTCAATGAACACAAAAACCGAGCATCAATCACAGTATCTTCCATATTCACAAGAAGACATCCAAAGGTACTGCCAAGTGCTGCTAAATTTCACATTCTCATTCTCTCTATTTCTTCCTTTCAGCTGCCGCATATATCCAATTCGAAATCCAGAATCGCTACAGCTCATTGGTGAAACCGAAATGAGTGGTGAATATCGGTCCTCGTTTATATCCTATCCCATGGTTGACCGAACCGCTTCAATTTTACCACGAGAGGCATTCAAGGTTTCCGAATGTGAAGCACCCACTACTGATGATCGCTTTAGGAGAAACCCCACTGCCCAACGCGAAGATCCATCACAAAAGTCTCACCTCCGTTTTACAGAAGAAATGTCATATGCCCCGTCGGAATACAAGCGACAGTACATACAGTTTCCCATCGAGAAGGCTCACTCCATACCCCAACTGAGCCACATAAAGATGCATGGTGACTTCATTGGAATACCAGAATACCGCGACAATTACAAGATGTATGATAGTTACTCAAAGAGCGCCCCCATCAAGAAAGCCGATAATCTAACCATATCCGGGGAAGTTTGTGAGGCCAAGCAAGTTCCAGAGTACAGCGAAAAATTCCAAGAACCACCGAAAATTACCATCGATAAACCTCTCAAGACAGAGGACCATCTCCACCCAAGAGGAGAGTTCACCAAAGATATCCCCGAGTATTTTGAGAGCTTTCGTGATCCGCAGGTGAAAGAAAAACCTGAACGTGGCAAATGCCGTGAGCCATACCTACGCCTGAAGGGTAAAATCGAGTTCAATCCGGAGTATCGCAGTACCTATCTGGACTACCCACGATCGCGGCCGGTGGTAAAGAAAGCCACATCATCGATTCGCCTATCAAATGCCACCTCACCAAGGCGAAAATTTAAATCCAGTTCACCCAATAGATACGTTGACACTGATCCAACACTGCCATTGACCCACCAACCAGAGTACCGTCGAGCACAGTACAACTATCAGATTCGAGAGCGAACACCACCACACAGGATTGCAGATTCTTTGCCAGAACCGGCCAAAGGTAAGGGCAGGGAAAATGTGAATTTGAATGGTAAAACCCAAAAACGTCGGACCTCTAGACATCGACAGGTTTCATCTATAGCCGATCTGAAGGCCAAACAAGAGAGTTTCGAAAGTGTTGGCTCATCCAAGAAGTTGGCAAAGTTCGGAAGGAGGGCTTCCATTGCACCGACAGTAGTTGTTGAAGGAAATCCGAAGTTTGCAACAAGGAGACCAACAAATGAAGTTCTTGCCCCGATTAGGAAGGAGAATAAAGAGTCATTTGTTATTTTGAAGGAACCATGTAGGAAGAGCGTTTGGATGAAGAAGTCTTGGTATGAGTCGTAGGTAAAGCTTGACAGGGAGGTGGTGTATTCGAATTAAAGAAATGTTAAGAAATTTTATGGGGAATGAGTTTCATTTTCCGGTGGATATACCTATAGAGAATAAGTCTGCTATAGATCAGGCTTTGGTCATAAGTAAGTATTTTTTAGAAAGCAAGCCCAAGAGTATATGCCATAAAAGAGGTACCAAGAAGTAAAATACGTCTCTGCTGATTTTTAATACAGCAGCTGAACAATTTTCAGTTGCAAATGTATTGGCAAAATAATTAAACAAAAGCATTAAACGCGGTAGGCTGATCTTAGAGACATATCGTATCCCACTCCTTCACTTCAAGAATTGATTCCTGTTGGATCGATCTGCCGCAATCTGTCTACGCCTTTAAGGATTGAGTGTCAATATTTCTTAAAGAAGCACTTTCGAAACATATATTTAACCAACGTCAGGAACAGCTTATAAAATAGAATAATTTAAACCCTAATATCTATTGGTGAGTGACTATTTAAAAAGCATTTCGATTTAGGATCATTTAGTAGAATCTAACCTCTCAAAGCATATATACTATATAGTCCATGTTCAGAATTCGAAGGCCTCTCAAGAAGGTTTCATCACAACTTAAAATAGTGTAATATCCCAATATACCATAGACCGATGATGTAGATACCAAAGAAAGAAGACCTTCTCAACTGCCCCAATTATAGAGGCATTAATATCCTCAACATCGCATACAAGATCTTTACTGTGATATTGTGTGAACGCCTAAAACCTTTTATCAACAGCCTGATTGGCCCTTATCAGTACGGTTTCAGGCCAATACTTTGGCAGATCCTGGAGAAAACCGAAGAAGTCCAAGTCAATACTCATCATCTCTTTATCGATTTCAAGGCCGCCTATGACAGCATCTATAGAGAAGAGCTATATGAAGCCATGTCTAGTTTTGAGATTTCTGCCAAACTTGTCCGTCTGATGACGATGGAGAACGCACGCTGCTCCATCGAGGGTGGTAGTTTTTTTTTTTTTCCCGAGGGTTGGTAAAAAATCTTCCATAGACACTATGAGAATAGCAAGCGCGTGCTCATAGTAGTGTCAGATTCTTCTTCTTCTTCTTAGATGGCGCTACAGTCTGGGGTGGACCTGGGCCTCAACCAACAAACCTCTCCAGCCAGCACGGCTACGAGCCAGCTGCCTCCAGTTGCGCGCCTCAAGTTGGTTGAGGTCCCCCTCCACTTGTTTGCGCCACCTACCGCGAGGTCGTCCTCTACTGCGCCGTCCGTCTGGGGTGGATTCGAAGACTTTCTTAGCGGGAATGTTGGGCTCCATCCGCTCTAAATGACCCAGCCATCTTAGTCGCTGTATGCGAACTCTTCTGGCTAAGTCGATGTCCTTGTACAGGCCGTATAGTTCGGCATTGTACCTTCTCCTCCACTCTCCGTCTATGCAGACGGGACCAAAGATCGCTCGAAGAACTTTTCTCTCGAAATAACCAAGGGCATCCTCATCCGGTTTGTCAAAGCCCATGCCTCTGCGCCATACAGCAGGACTGGGATGATTAATGTCTTATAAAGAGTTACCTTGGTAGTTCGAGATAGGGCTTTGCTACTCAATTGCCGTTTTAGCCCATAGAAACAACGATTGGCAAGAGTAATTCTCCGTGTGATCTCTCCACTCATCTCATTTGCGGAGCTGACAATAGAGCCTAGGTAGACAAAATCCTTTATTACCTCAAAATTATATCTGTCTATTGTGGCGTTCTGTCCAAGACGCCGATGTTGGGTGTCCTTTTTTGTAGACAGCATACATTTTGTTTTGCTTTCATTGACCGCTAGACCCATCTTTGCTGCCTCGTTCTCAATACTCGTAAATGCCCCATTGACGGCCCGCTGAGTTCTTCCGATTATATCAATGTCATCGGCATAAGCGAGTAGTTGTACAGACTTGAAGAAGATTGTACCTCCGGTGTTGGCTTGTGAGTTTCGTACAATTCTCTCAAGTACTATGTTAAAGAGATCGTATGATAGCGCGTCGCCTTGTCTAAGACCTTTCCTGACATCGAACGGTTCGGTTATGTTCTTACCGACTTTGATGGAGCAGCGAGAGTTCTCCATCGTCATTCTGCACAAACGGACGAGCTTGGCAGGGATGCCAAGACTAGACATGGCTCTGTATAACTCGTCTCTATACACGCTATCATAGGCAACTTTGAAATCGATGAAAAGGTGGTGCGTATCGATTTTGTATTCATGGGTCTTTTCCAAGATCTGCCGTAGTGTGAATATTTGGTCAATGGTGGACTTTCCCGGCCTGAAACCGCACTGATAAGGACCTATCAGGTTGTTGACGATCGGTTTTAGGCGTTCACATAGTACGGCAGACAGGATCTTATATGCGATATTTAGGAGACTTATACCTCTGTAGTTGGCGCAGTTCAGGGGGTCTCCTTTCTTCAGGATCGGGCAAACGATGTCGAGTGTCAGATTCTTACTGACTAAAAAAACACCACCCTTCGATATAAATTTGTTAGATATCGCAACTAAGTATTAACTTATCAAGCAATTTTTCTATCATGAAATAAAAACGTTTGGCAGGTTACTTTCCACTGAATCACGGTTAATCATTATCTCGCCAAGTCGAAAGGTTTCGTCCTTTGTAGTCGGCGCAATAAATTGCTCTCATCTAAAATTTGTAGGACTGTATTGTTGACATGTCCGATTAGTCGGTTTCTATGCTTTCGCGCGAAGCTTCTAGTTTCAGCTTCGATTGCCGGAATTTCGAGATCCCTGTGGATATCGTCGTTTCTACTATACCACGGTGCTTGGACAATTTCTCTTAGCACTTTATTTTGAAAAGCTTGTAAAATATTTGCATTTGTTTTCTTGGTACATCCCCAAAGTTGTATACCGTAGGTCCACACCGGCTTTAGCACTTGCTTGTATAAAAGCAGTTTGTTCTCAGTACTGAGCTGGGAATGTTTTCCGAGTAACCAGTACATTTCTCTATATTTGATTTCGAGTTCTTTTCGTTTCATTTTCACGTGCGAATTCCATTAGTGACTTCACTGAGACCTTTGATGGCAAAAAAAGATTTTAGACAAGCTGACGCGCTGTCATGTGACTTCTTTAATATTGTACTTGAACGGATTGTGCGGAGTTCACAAGCCAACACCAGACGCACAATCTATCAAAAGTCCCTACAACTGTTTGCATACGGCGACGATTTTGACATAATTCGAAGAACTCAGCATGCTGTCACCGATGCGATTACAACCATTGAAGCAGAAGCGGCCGAAATGGGTTCAGCGATAATCTAGGGCAAAACGAAGTATATGCTGTCAACAAGAATGAACAATCAACACCGACGAATTGGACAGAACTTCACAGTGGGCAGCTACATCTTCGAGGTAGTAAGCGACTTTGTCTACCTTGGCTCTGCTATTAGTTCTAACGATGATAACAGTGCTGTCTTTTTGGGCTAATGAGGCAAGACAACAATAAAGACCTATCTCGAACAATGAAGGTGACTCTATATAAGATCCTGATCATCCTACCCCTGCTTTACGGCACTGAAACATGGACTTTATTGAAAGCGGCTGAAGATATCCTTGGTCGCTTCGAGAGAAAAATTCTTCGTAGCAGTAGCTTGGTCATGTGGCTGGAAAAATTGTTCGTTTTGTTGATAGTGATAGTCATCAGTTATCGGGAAAAAAGTACTGTGAATCAGAAGCAAAGACAAAAAATAACAAAAATCTCCCCAGCTATCTGGACTCCACCCCCGGAGAATCTCTGAAGCATAAACAACTAAGCTTCAAGAACCACTACACCAAAATCTTTCTCTCTCTCTCTCTATCTATCCCTACCGACGCCCACACTGTGTGTAAACATGTTAAAATGTATTCATAACTCTTTGAGTGCGCGCAAATTAAAAAAAAAAGAGTAGATTCTACGAGCAAGTTTTTATGTATTTTGAATGCTTATTTCTGACACTTTGCCAATGTACCGACGACTGCTGTTAGACAGAATCAATATCTCACGCTTCTCTGAAAAGGATAACTATGAAAAGCTAACAGAATCCTTGAGCAATTATCATATCATCAGTACATACGAGTATAATAAAACCATACATTTTGTCTGTTTGTCTGTTTATTTGAACGCGCATCGCGTTAAAACTACTAACCCAATCCGTACGAGTTTTTCAGGGGTATCGGGCTTGTCAGGGAGAATGATCAGCTTTTTTTTTTACTGCAGTCGGCTTACTCATTCAGTGTGGGCGCCGTGGCGTAAGTGGTTAGTGTGTCGGATCACTACGCATAAGGTTCCAAGTTCGAAACTCAGAAAACACCGAAAAGTTTTTTCACGGTCCCACCTCTCGCGAGCGTCTGACAAACATCCGAGAGTATTGTTGTCTCGAAAAAGCTTCTCAAATCGCCCTTCGGATACGGCAATAAACTGTAGGTTCCCTTCATTCGTATAAAAAATATAACGCACACTTTAAACAGCTGTTGCGCCAAATATTTATTTATTTATTTATTTACTCATTCAGGAGATAAGCGAAAAAAAATTAGCAAAATAGTTGAATTTTACGCCACTAAAAGATAATTAATCAGGCTTAACTTAATAATATCTTATCGGATTGAAAAACTAAAATAATAGATGGATTTAGGAAATTTCCCCTTGATTCATTTAAGATATGGAACATTCTCCGTTGTCCTGAAGCTGAGCAATGTTCAAAATAATTATTCAATTCATCTCCCACAATTTTCCTTCAATGCAAACCACTGCCAGTAGTCATGCAGCAGTGGGTGTCGTTACAATAGTGTATGTGTGAGTATAGTGCGCGCTCTAGCGTGATCATGTTTTCTTACTGCTGGAGAGCATGGCTCTCAAAAACTGCGTCCACAATGAAGTCGTATGCTTATGTCATTTTACTATCAGCTGGCATGAAAATTTGTCTAATATAGTAAGTGAAGGAATCAGTTTTGCGAAATAAATTAGTTAATGCAAAAGACTAAGAAGAAGAATGTGTGTTTTTAACGATGGAGATAAATATCTGATATTTATCGTACAAGCTTTTGAAAATAACAAAGCGAAGATGGTAGTCCTTCCCTGGAGATGGTCTTTTATACCGCGGAAAGAGTAGCAACGATTTTTTTTCCAAACAGCCTTTGCCTTCATAAAGGAGCGTGATCCTGATCTCTTTTTCAAAGCACCTCGAATGAACATCATGCAATACGAATTGCTTTCGAGTTTGGTGAAGAAATTGATCACGAAAACAAAGAACGAAAATTGTCTGTCTGCTGCGCCTCCATTGTTTATCAATTGTCAAACACGTAGTACGACAAAAGTTAAAAGTTGGCCAACTCACGCGACTACGACAGCGACAGCGTTACCATTGTGTTCTAGCAGTTATTCTCGGTTTCTTTTTCTGGTATACCTGCTTGACGGGCTGTGTGTTGTGTGCAGGTTTATGTGTACTTTGGTGGGAATTCCCACTGGTTTACACATTTTCAGTATTGTACTCGTATGTATGCAGTTGGCTATTATATTTCATTAATGTATGGTTCCCACTGAGGATGTTTTAGTAATTGAGTAATTCCTAGCAATATGTGCATCTGTGGACTATAGAAATGCCTTAAAAAAAATACTTTTTTGTTTTAAAAGTGAAAGGCGGGCGAAGCAAGGCGAGCACGGGCCAGCTAGTTCCTAATTAAATTAAAAGAAATATAAACGTAACTATATAGGAAACACTGGGAGTGGACGAAAATGGTTGCATTGTTTGACGAAAACTGTTGGTAAAGCGGCTTTCATGCCTAATATTCGTGTCGAAAACACGTCTGTGCCTAATAAAAACCTTTATTACTTAGAAATGCTTTCAGAAATAAAGTTTTATATATATCAGTCAATACACCAGTATCCACGCCCGCACAAAAAAATATAATTATCAGCAAACCACACCCGATCGTGGAGTGCGCACTCAAACCGATGCTATTTTTATACACCCGAAATGCATGCCTATGTTTGGTCTGATTTCTGGGACCTAAGCCTCAACGGATTCGATTATAAAAGGCACACAAGCAATCAACATGCACGTCAGATTTCCGCTGAAATTCACATGGTTAAGTCAAGTTTAAGTCCGAGATATTGTATTAATTTTTTAGTTTGATTTAAATAAAGTTTCTTTTATTTTTAAAATCCTAATCTATAAATTTAATTTATATATGTACACATATACATATATATATATAATAAAATCGACTAGACAGCCCTGCGAAATATATTCAATGAGCCTCCGTCTTCCTTAAAAAAAATAAAAATTGTAATGTCTTTATATGATAACCTAAAAGCTAAGAAATTCAATACCTATCCACGTTTGTAGCATACTGTTGTTTTCTGTATCCATCCAACGTGATTTAGTCATTTCTTAATTGAACCCTCTGACATTAAACCGTCTGCACGCATCCGTCTGTATAGCCCCAAGAAACCTCTCCCACGTACGAGTAAAAAAATTTATCTTAACGTATACGTACATACATACATAGCATATAATACAATTTTCAAGGATAATTTCGGTAACATCCTCTGCTTGTCCTTCATGAATTGGCTAACAGGACAAATTGGCAGCCACAACATGTGGCCAGCATTGCTTCTCGTCGAATTGTCGAAACAAGCATAACTTTTAATTGTATATTTTCGTGGCCATAGTACGAGTTAAGACATTAAAATGGTTATCCCTAAACGATGGTGTTATTATTAAGTTTAACTGTTATCACATTTCGACAAAAATACGAGTAAAAAAATAGGAGGGGCAGTATATGATTCAATTAGTTCAATTAATTCGACCAAAAGTTTTCTCAAGAGTCCTTCAACTTCAACTCAAGCGTAATAATTAAATCTACCAGTTGTTGAGGTTTGAAGTTAAGCACTAATAGCTTCTCTATTAAACATAATTAAAATTGATGCTTTAATAAGTTGGGACGTAAAAATCTACGTGCAATCATTTTTTTTTTTTTATGGATCATCAGTCATGGCAAGCAGTAAAAGTGTTTAATCACGAAGTATCCGAAAGCTGAAAGGACATGAATGGCAATATCTTATTTGAGGATACTGCGGTCGTTAAACTTACTTACAGGTGCGACAAGTTTTATTTGTTCACTATAGTTGAGGACACTGATCATGTTTGACTAAGTAACTCAAAAGGTAAACTTATATCGGAAGGGAACTACCCTAACAAACCAATTTTTCACCCATACAAGTCTAAATGGATCCATTACGCTCATACGAACTAAGCTCACATAACCCCAACGTAGATTAAAGTGGACTCACTTTCATTTAAGGATACCCTTAAATGTACTTAAAACCTTCTCTCATCAAGGTTAAGACCAAGCAGAAAATACGATATTCCTTATGTATTCGTGCTTCAAGAACACACCACTTTAGCCAAGGATGCTTGTCGAGTGGAAGTTTATTGGCATTAATTAACAGGACTACCGGCCCCATCGCCTGCTGTTGTTTAATGTATTACCCTCTCGAATGCTGCTGATACTACTCATTGAGATGAGCAGATTATACCACCTTTCGTCGATGCTGTAGTGGCATGTATCCACAATGAGCTCACAAACAAGCCTGCGGTTAAAAGCTTAATTAAAATGCAGGTAACATACAATATTTTGTTATCATCACCTTCATTATCTTTCTTTCTTTGTTTATACCAGCACCATTGGCAATTATTATTCTGCGGAATTTTTCGGTTACGAATTAATCTCGTTACATTTTGCCAATACAGATGCATAAGCTGCCGCAGGCTAAAATAATAAACTTTTTAAAATTTTTGGTGAGAAATTTGGGGGGATGACCAGAATGAACTGATAATCGAGGAAGAATGGGCTGTTGGATATTTAACATACGTTTTTTATAGCGCCCTATGTCGATTCTGTAGTGACATGTATCCACAATGAGTTCACAAACAAGCCTGCGGTTAAAAGCTTCATTAAAATGAAGGTAACATGAATATTTTGCTGTTATCACCTTCAACACCTTTCTCATTTTGTTTATACCAGCACCATTGGCAATTATTATCTTGCAGAATTTTTCGGTTACAAGTGAATCTCGTTACATTTTGCCAATACAGATGCATAAGTTGCCGCAGGATAAAATGTTTGACTTTTTGCAATTTTTGGTGAGAAATTTGGCGGGATGACCAGAATGAATAGAGGAAGAATGGGATGTAAAATATTTAACATTTCATTCTGCGGGCGAACAGTAATGGGTATAAGTACTTACGTACTCGAATGATTTTCTTTGAGGCGAATTGGTATGTAGTACAATATGAACACTTCGGAGGCGAATGAGTAACATTTTTTTAAATAAGGTTAGAACACATATTTATTTGATTTCTTAATTTCAAGTCTTATGATTTTGTCTTGAAAATGTTGCATTATGAGTATCCTATTTACATAGATACGTGTGGGCGCCGTGGCGTAAGTGCTTAGTGTGCCGGATCACCGCGCGTGAGGTTCCAAGTTGGAATCCCAGAAAACACCAACACGTTTTTTCACGGTCCCACCTTCCGCGAACGTCTGACAAACATCCGAGAATGTTATTGTCACGAAAAAGCTTCTCAAAACCAATTGCCCTTCGGATATGTAGGTAGGTTCCTTAAATTTGTGTAAAAAATATAACGCGCACAACGTGAGTGGTTGCGAGTAGCTAGGCCCTGGCACAGAGCTGTTGCGCCAAGAATTTTTTATTTTTTTTACATAGATCAGGAGAAGGAGGAAATTATTTATTTGCAGCATGTCGAATGAAATTGATATGCCTTTTCTGCAGATAAAGGACATGTTGTCGTAAAAGTAACCTAAACAAAGTGGAATAAGACCAAATATGGTACGCCCTCTTCAGGCACCCAAAACCCTTTATCTGTCTACAGAATACATCGGCCTTCACTTGTATAAATTACTTTCTTTGTCCGGCGTTGTGAAACCTGTATTTGGACCAGAGAAGTCAGAATTTAATCATGAAGCGATATACACTTAAAGAAAGTGCGATTATTGTGTAGATTTATATACATACAATTATTATGTTGACGCAGGGATGCCAAGACATATCGGTATGTCATGTTGAACAACATGAGATACTGGCAGGTGTAAGATGTTATGACAGATTGTGAAAAATACGTTCGGTGGAGAATATGAATGTGGCGCATGAAAGCGTGGAGCAATAACCAGGAAATTCAACAAGATCACATGGCACGCAAATTTCATACCAAGACTTGCATATGGTAGGTGCCGTGACACAAGGCCTAGTGACATAAGGCCAATTTTAAAATTTGGCATTATGACGCTTCCGGAAAGCGACATAAGACCGCATTTTAACATTAGGCTTTATGTCGCTTTCACAAAGTGACATAAGGCAAAATTATTTTGAGACATAAAACCAAATGCGACTTTGATTTGTTCAGTGACAAAAACTTGTTCTCACGTAATTTCGTTGCTCTGCTAAGGGTAAGTGTTTATTGTCTGGCAGGTACTTATGCATTAATTGGCAGTACTTGGGTGGATTGATTTGCGGTTTAAAAAAATTTCGCACTATGGGACATTTTTCGACCCATACACCAAACGGCCTTCGGCCTCACATGCAAGTGCTTTGTAGGGGTGCATCCAAGTATGAAATAACTCCACATTAAATGTGAAAATATGTATTTCCTTCTTCTATGCAAACGTCTCAAATAAAATAAATAAAAAGTACATGGACGTTTTTTATATTATTAAATGTTGCCTCCATGTTTACATTTGATTACGGAGTACCAGCATATGAGTCGGAGTCCGACGATTTTTTTTTTTTTTTGGTTGCGCCAAGGGATGTGGTAATCTTCGAAAGATACTAGCAGGCACGATTCGCAAGCCCGAATAATCGATGCCAGGAATGCGCCTACGTACTAATCCACATCCTGCACACTTCTACCACTCTCCCAGCGGGACTGCCCTTAGGTATTACTTTGCGGGGCTGGTTAGCAATTTATGCTGTACTTTTTGCTTCTCGACGTATTCTTTCTTGAATTCGATGCTCTTTTTGCACGTGTGTAAAAAACGCCCAAATATCCATCCATTTTATATGGTCTATGAGGAATGGAGGACTGGGAAGGTCATTTGTCCAGCTTTCCAATCACCTACGGTAGAAGACTGCATGCTCCGTATATTTCTCCTGGTCTGGACATTTTGGACACAACGGAGAGCTATCCTGTCCAAGCCGGTGAAGATATTTGCGATAATCTCCATGGCCAGACAGGAACTGCGTGAGGTGGTAATTGCAGTTCCCATATGCTCGGTTTATCCAAATGTCGATGGTGGGGATTAATTTATAGGTCCACTTGCCTTTAATCGTATTATCCCATCGAGCTTGCCACACAGCTCTTGAAGCTGTTTTTTCTTCTTCTTTAACCCTTCTTCTTTCGCTAGCCTCTTGAGCCTCTCCTATTGTAGATTCTCTGCATCTCGTTCGCAAGGATATCAATCGGAACCATTCCTGCTATAACAAAGGCTGCCTCGTCAGAGATAGTTCTAAAACCACTGATGGTCCTTATAGCGCAGAGTCTGTAGGCTGATGTCAGTTTCCTCCTTGTTTCTTTGGTTGCGAGAGCCCCCGCCCAAACCGGAGCCGCATAAAGTAGGACTGAGCTGACAACTCTGGACAGTAGGATCCTCCAATGTTGGGCATTACCCTTGAGAGTGCTGCCTGAAGTCTTGATGCTTTTTTGCTCGAATAATCAACATGTTGTTTAAATTGCAGTCTATTATCGAGCATTACTCCTAGGTATTTGATGGCTTCTTTGGATCTGATGATTTGGATTCCAACCTGGACATTCATATATTCCACAGATTTCCGACTGGTTATTAGAACATCTGCAGTTTTGTGGTCAGCTAATTTAAGACCGGTGGATCCTAGCCAGCTTTTGCTTACGGAGTCAGGTGTATGAGTCGAAGAATGTCAAAAAGTGTGAAATCCTTTTAACCACGAACCGAGCCACACAAGTACTGTTAAACATAGGGGCCTGCAATTACCCTCAACGGAGCAATGAAGTTGCGTGTGTAGCTAATCCTTGTGGAGAAAACAGTGAATTCTTTTTACCCCACGAAGATTACGTCCTAAAATGTTGGAACATTTCAGAATGGTGAATGGATCTTTCCGTAAATTAATCAGGTAAGGAAGATATATTGGAAAGTGACATAAAGCCAAATTGGCCTTATGTCGCTTTATGAAAGCGTTTTAAAATTTGGCCTTATGCCACGCCACCGTTCTTGTATAAAGTACACGTGACTTATTAGCTATTACCCAAGACCAGCAGATTTAGGCCATCCTAAATTTCAATGCAGAAATTGTCGGTTGTGGCGAGAATCTCGTCATGACCAACAAAGTCAATTCTTACCTCAATATCAACAACCAAAACTCCTGCTTTTGGGGAACTGAGAACCTACGTATGACACGTACTCTCTTGCAGGACACCGCAGAAAACGCCAGCAGGTTGTAACAGTTGGAGAACATCTTTGAGATCGAAATGAAAGAGCCATACCTGGAGAACGTGTGGTTTTAGCGAGGTGATCCTACAGTACACGCATCCCGTGAAATAAATTTTGAAGTATGACCTACGCGATCATGGCAGGGCTTATTTCTAATATAATGCTTGACATACTATACTAAACTAGGGCTTTGTACGCACTGCGACCTATAAGATCTATTGTGCCGGCCCAGTGTTTACTGGAGAACTGATTTAAGACATTGCCCTCAAAGCCTTCGAGTCCTGGTATCTAGGCCACAGTAAGGGTGTTTTCTCCGAGTAGATGCAGACAGTCCGATATAAGTTTGGATCCTACTATGTGCTGCCTGGCTGTCGGAGAGCATGTAGATACGGGTGCCTTCGACCCTTCTTCGCAGGCATTCTCGTAAACAGAGTTCGATTGCATGGACCTCCGCCTGAAATACTGTTGGTGATTTCCCAAGCGCTGCTGCACGTTGGAACCTGGGTCCATAAATCCCTACACCACTGCTACCGGTTTCCCGTTTGGAACCATCTGCGTACCAAGTTTGTTGATAAGACTACAAGCCTTTGATCCCTTCATGTGTGGCGGTTACCTATGATCACATTGAATCTTCTGGAGAACCGTTATTTCTTGAGCATGATATCTTGGATCTTGAGAATAGGATTATTTTGGATGTACTTTAGAATCTTCAAATGGGCTACGAGTATAAAGTTGCCGATTTTAAGGACCGAAATCTTGGACAGCCGAAGAGCACTTAGCATAGCTTCTTTTTGTGCAGCTACTGTGGGCCACGTTTTCATTGCCGCTGTGATACCCAGACTGGCTAGGCGATAGATTTTATTCAACTGTTCCTGAGTCTTGACCTGCAAGGTTTTCGGCCACCAAGCCAACGATGCATAAGTGATTATGGGTTTGGTAATGGCGCTATACGTCCAGTGTTTTCTTGGGTTTTAGTCCTTAAGTTTTACCGTGTAGGCGCGGGCACATACACATTGCTCTTATCGCCTTCTCGGTAACCTTCTTCAGGTGAGCGTTTTATCGAAGGTAACATCTAGGTATTTCGCTTCGCTGGATATGTCGATTGGGATGTTTTCCAGTGTAATTTGTTTAAGAGTATGATGCCTTTTCCTGGACGAAAAAAAAAAATTTATAAAAAAAGGAAAATATATGGTCGTCACTTACTAGGCATTATTTTCTAGTGATTTAATAAATTTCTAAGGACACAGAGAAATAGAGACCCTCAGATGTTGAAATTGAATAAAACAAGTTATGTGTGAGATATCAATGAATTTTTTATTTTTTTTTTTAAAAGGCCTATGCATCCGAGAGGTCCAGTTTTCGATGACTCTGGCGAATAGATCAGGCTGAATTTGAGCGATGGCACGGGTTATGTTGAATTTGAGGGAACTGCTCATTTGCAGCTTATTGGCCTGCGACTTAACGAAACCCCACAAGAAAAAGTCTAACGGGGTCAAATCACACGATCTCGGTGGCCAGTTGACGTTGCCCCTGCATTAGATAACCATGCCCTCAAATCGCTCGTGCATAATGCCCATTGTGGCATCAGCTCATTGTGGTGTACGGCATGGAGTGCCGCCCTTTTGGAACCACATGTCACTTATATCCATATTATCCAATTTGGGCTAAAAGAAAATGTTTATCATCGATTGGTAGCGCTCTCCGTTGATGGTGATGGCAATGCCATCATAGTTTTCATGGAAGTATGGACTGATGATGCCGCCGGCCCGCATTCCACACAAAATAGTGACTTTCTACGGATGCATTGTCACTTGGTGGACCTTGCGTGGATTGGTATCGTCCCAAATCCGACAATTTTGCTTGTTGACGTACCCGTTCATCAGAAAATGGGCCTCGACGCTGAAGATGATTTTTTTTGTTTTTTGCAGAAGTAAGGGTCCCCTTCAAACTGCTCCAAAACCCAGTGAGCAAACACACGGCATTGTTTATGGTCGTTTTCCTTTAGCTCCTGTGTCAGTTGGATTTTGTACTGATGTAGTTTCAAATCTCGACACAAAATTCGCCGACTTCATGTCTGCGAAAGGGCGAGTTCTGTGCGCGGCGCGGAATTGACTGCCTCGGGTTCTCCTGCACACTCTCATGAACAGCGGCGACGTTTTCAGCAGATCTTGTGTTTCGTTGACGTAGTGATATTGGCTGATTATTCACTGAATCGGTTGACTCAAATTTGTCCACCAAACGTTGAACAGTAGACTGGGAAGGACCAACATGTAAACCGTAAAATGGGCGCAATGAGCGCATTGTTGCCACAACAAAACACCCATTTTTAAAGTAAAGTTTTATCATTTACAAGTATTACTCGACGCTGTAACTTGCCATGGTGATTTGCCTTTAATGTTTGAAATATAAAAATAGGAAAACTAACAACACAGCGCCGCCATGAACTGTTAAAATCTACCAGCCCCTATTGGAAAACCCTTTATAGTCATAGGTACAAGTAACAAATAGTGGCTCTCCTCTAGCTTGCACTGGAGCTTGTCCAACGATTGAATGAGTTGACCAATCAGGTGTATCGGCTTGTCCAACGATTGAATGAGTTGACCAACTAGGTGCAAGGGCTTGTTCAATAATTGGATGAGTTTATCAACTACGTGTACAAGGCTTCCAACGCTTTCAGCATGAAAAAGTTCAATTTTTAGTCAAACTGCGTTACTCAACGCGAGCAACGTGAGTTTGTGCACTAGTGTACTAGTGTGGAAAGCAATGGAGTGGGGAGTAGTGTGTTTACTCGTTAACCGATGTGTGCAGATTTAAGCCCCAACGGCGAATGGCAATCATCAGCCACCCAAGTATATAGGAAAAGTAATTACATCGACATTTTTTCAACCACTGCACCAAAGAATAGTTCCTGCCTCGACGTACAATAGACCAAAAAATCTGAGTGCTTCAGGATTTAGGTGTCCTTTAATAAAAACAAAAAACAAAAATAAAAGGCAGTGATGGTTTTTCTGATTTCACAGGAAGGCAAAAGGAAGGGATCCTCTCTACTTCCTCGGCAAGTCTTGCAGGTCAAGTAGATTCTGGGAAAATGAGGAGAATATTTTTTCATAAAAGCGTATCACCATGGAATTAGCGGGACTTACGAGTATGTTTCGATAGATACCATTCAATTCCCTCAAAGAGTTTCTCTTAGAATTTGCCTCTGGCTATTTTAAATTTTTTTCCGAGTTGTCAACAAAGTTACACATGCTAAATGTATTTTCAATAGATAAATAATGAAAGGTCACCCTAGCTACACAAAGTACGATGACGCTAGAAATGTCATTCACAAATTCCAACGAATTGGTAACGACCTATACAGCAACTGGCTTATTTGCAACCTTTTGATCGCCTAAAGAATATTTTATTCTGTTTATATGAAACTAAGTTCCTAGAAAAACCCTAGCAAATTATAAATCAAATATTCGGAAAAGGGCTTTAAAAGATTCTTAGAAAACCAATAAGCCCACTTCACAACTATGCAGTTCTAAGTATCAAAGATGTGGTTTACATCAGGACATTTTTCCTATCAGTCCATTCTTACAGACCTTCCGAATTCAATCGAAAAATCAGCCTAAATAACCTGCAGCTATATTTTCAAAACTCAATAGTTCATCAGAAAAGTTTTCTTTTCTTATTGACAAACCACACATATTGATTCCCTACAGCACACACACACACATATATATATATATATATACCAACCATCCATTATACTTGGAAGAAGGGGACACAAATGAAAATACATCAAGTTATCTTAATACTTTATTTGTCATCCTCAAGTAGATATATAACATCCTTCGGCTTCAGGATGCAATAGTAAACAATTAAAGTGATTGAGAAGATAACCCCACAATAGATGACACCATCGTACATAAAGCCAAACCACCAGGACTCGAACTCTGCATGGAACCACCAGGTAAATGTCATGATAAGATTCTCCACCATTGTGACCACAAAAAAGCCAACATACCACACCCGTATGTGCTTGAACTTGATACGAAACTCAAGGATGACAAAGATATATACATATGCCAGGAGCAGATAGAACAGTGTTCTGTTAAGCTTATCCTGGAACTTTGATTCGAGTGCCAACCAAAAGAGCATTAACACGTAATGGGCCCCAACAAGGATGAAGAATCCACGAGTGTAGAAGATACAGAAAGTGGACAGGGCAACCATTCGCATGCAGATGAATGCCAACCATCCGAGAAAGGCGACAGCCTTGGCAGCAAAATCGTCCTGTTCAATGCCATTGACAATTATCCGTGGCCGAGGGATGAAAAAATCAGGTTCATCCTTTAGCGGTGGTACGGGACTGGGACTGGGACTGGGTGGCACATCCCGGCCATCGGTTTGGGCTTTTTCTTCGAGTCGGCCGGTTAGCATTTTGGGAGGTCGTGGCACGTTCTCTTTTATGTACAGCTGTGCATTGAGCCACAGCATGTCCTTGAAAGTTGATATCCTATTTGCTGTAGTAGAGAATCGATTCTTTCCTCCTGTTGATGTGTTTGATGGCTCGACAGATGCCTGAGTGCGGAGATCGGGTGCGGGATATTCTCTCACAAAAGGTAGTGGTGGCGGAGGAGTCTCGGGAACCATATCGCACGTTTCAATCGCGTTTATGGAGCCCTGCCTGGCCTGGGAATATGCTAGCAGCTTGGGGCTATTCGATTTGATTTTCTCATCATCTGTGGAATTGATGGTGGGAATTTCTGTCTTCGGTGAGGTGGTGGGCTGTGAGTGAATGGTGATGAGTGGTTGCGTGACATCGGCACCCCCACCGTTGTCGACTTCATCTTTACCACTTACATGGACAACGATTTCAGGTGCCTCATCGTCATTGGTGTCGCCACTCTGGCGGTGGCTGTTCGAATTGGGGTCACTGTGGCGCAATTTGAAATTTTCCATTATCTTATTGCTCTCCGGGAAGTCGGAGATTTTACGTTCGGATTCACGTCGCTTCCGTTCACTTTCAACTCGCAGGCGATCGGCGGCAAGTAGTCGTTGCTTCTGGCATTCGATTTGGTTGGGTACGGCCCATGGATATGGGCGACCGGCGAGTTTTTGGCTCTCGAATCGTTGATAGGTGACGGTGATGCCTGCCAAGTTAATTGCGGAAAACACCAAACAGATTGCTTGGACGGTTGCTGGAAAAAATGAAAAATAAATAAATCTTTAGGACTTACATATGTATACAAATGGAGGTTTTAAAGAAAGAAATTTGGGTGTACTGAGAATTCTTAAAATCGTTGTCTTTTTATGGAGATAACTTTCATTTTATGGCGTTTTATGACTTTGTGACGTGGAATTTGGCAAATGGGTCGGGAGGGTTTTCAGAGGCTTTCGATTCGGATCTCCTCGGAGAATTTAACAGGATTCGTTACTTCTAGAAAATTTAAATGAATTCAGGAGTATCCTAGTCCTTCTTCTCTTCTCAGAGTCAGACGTTTATGCATCAACATTTCTCGCATTTGGGAAATTTTGACAATGCTCTAATATCTACATTACACATACATACTATTCATTGGGCTGTTAACAGTTTCCTACCATATAAATCTCCAGGTTTAAATGGTATAACACCAGTAGAACTGCAAGAGGGCATCCCTTAGCCCACTGGCTCTACGTAATTTCCAATAGCTGTCTTAAATTCGGCTATACCCCATCCTCGTGGCAAAGAGTTAAGGTGATCTTCATCCCAAAATGCGGTATGACCTTTCACTATACTCCGAAAGATTTCAAACCATTTAGTTTCTCCTCTTTCTCTCTGAAAACATTAGAATGGCTAGTTGATAACTATATCCGTTTAAAACTCAGGTACAAACCTTATCTAACTCCCAGCATGCCTACCGGAAAGGCTTTTCAGTGGAAACAGCTCCACATTCGCTAATAGGCACCACTGAAAAATCTCTTGCCGTTAAAGAATATACTATGGTGTCTTTCATTGACATAGAAAGCGCCTTTAATAACGTCAATACAGAATCCACCATAAGAACGCTCGTTGACCTGAAGGTGGAGTGCTGCCTATGTATCTGGATAGAGCGAATGCTAACCAGAAGACAAATTCTGTCCAAGCTCGGGTACTGCTCAACCAAAAGGTTAGCGCACAGAGGCACACCCCAGGGGGTGTTCTCTCTCCGCTACTTTGGATATTAGTAGTGAATAAGCTACTCACTTCACTAGAAAATAAAGCCTACAAGATCGTACCATATGCTGACGACATCGCCATAGCCATTTCAGGTAAATTCCCCCAAACCCTAAGAGATCTAATGAATTCGGCGCTAAATTTAGTAGTGAAATGGACGGATAGCGTTGGGCTTAACTAAAATCCGTCCAAAACTGAACTAGTACATCTTACTAGGAAATCCAAAATCCCGTTCATAGCTCCACCTAAGCTTAGAAACACGGAACTCAGCTTTATAAACACAACAAAATACTTAGGGTTAACCCTTGATAGTAAACTTAACTGGAAACAGAACATTCTAGACCGAACCAAGAAAGCGGAAACCGCCATCTACACCTGTAAAAAGGCTATAGGCCCTAAATGGGGTCTTCAACCTAATATAGTCCACTGTTTGTACCTGGCGGTGGTCAGACCAATCCCGCTTTATGGCGTTCACATCTGGTGGCCTGTACTTGAAATAAGGTGCAACACAAGCTCTATCGAAAGAGTACAACGATTAGCATGCACATGCATCACAAGGGCTCTCAGGTCTACTCCCACAGCCGCCTTAGAAACCCTTCTTAACATTCATCCCATTGACATCTTTGGGAAAATGGTAGCGTCTAAAGCAGCCCTAAGACTTGGAGAATCTCTACAGTGGTCAAGCTCACAAATCGGGCACATGAAAATCTTACAAAACTCCTATCTTAGAGAAACTGATTACATATCCCCATTTATCGATTTCAATATCAAATATAACACCACCATCCCTGGTAGATCCGCATGGGATGAAGGTATCATTCTAAATGACGCCGCAATCGAAAGCTATACAGATGGTTCCAAAACATCGGAGGGAACAGGATTGGGTATATTTTCCGAAATACCTTTGTTAAACGTAGCTCTTCGACTTCCGGACCACTGTAGTATTTTTTAAGCGGAAATATCGGCTGTTCGTGAAGCAGCGCACAGACTCTCTATGTACCCGATAGATGGTAAGTCTGTCGTCCTTTACATAGACAGTCAGTCGGCGATTAAAGCTCTGGAAACGCAAATAATAAGATCTATGTTGGTCAAATCAAATCTCTTAACGAGATTGCGGACAGATGCAATATTACTCTGTGCTGGGTCCCGGGACACAGAGATATTCCAGGCAATTGTAAAGCGGATGAATTAGCTGAACAAGGCACCGTCCTACCTTTAGCTGTCAATAGAGAGGTACCGGCACCCCGAATACAATTGATGAAACTCCATATGTTCAACGAAGCGCAAGCTATTGCACACAATAGATGGAGTAATCTAGCTACGTGCGTATCGACCAGAAAGATCTGGCCTTTACTAGACGCTAAGAAAACCAAAAAACTCCTTTCATTAAATAGAAGGAACATAAGCCTCACAGTAGGAATAATCACAGGACACTGCACGCCACTAGAACGGGTGTCTCGGCAAACGATTTCTGTAGAAGCTGCAGAGATGAAGAGGAGGAGGAGAATAGTCTCCACCTCCTCGGCACATGCGCAGCGCTAGCCACACTGAATTAGATTTAGTCACTCTACTACGCTTATGCATCCCTAAACCTTCACGGTTAACTTAGATCTGCCAATAACTTACACAACAGTACAGTGGGTTCGATTGAATCAATCACCCGCAATACTTGGTTGTACACATACCTTCTCGGTACACTTTGACTTTAAAGTTGATTAAGTCAGTCACCCTCTCTAGCCATTTAAGGCATAGCTATTCTCAGCCAATACCCTCATGAGAAAGGTTAAGCTTCTCCCGGTAACCGGTGACTCATCCGGTCCCTACCATATGTGGTATCACAATGGATCCTGTCAGGACAGCCACCTTTACTTAACCTACATTACACACGGTACAGATTCCAGTGATGGACGGCAGGATTATTGATGCTTAGTTTTGAATAACAGGGTCTGATTGGGAGGTGCTACGTAATCTCCATGTACTGACATAGTAAGTAGGTTTCAGGGGTACGCTCAGCTGCTAAAGACAGAGGAATTGTGTCACAAACCACCACAAAAGAGTTTGGCGTTCTTATTGCGGAGAGAGCTTGACAGATAATACATTTCAGTATGCAGAGCCCAACAAGTACTTGTGACTGTTTTTCCAGCAGAAGTGAATTGGACTTCGAATGAATTCTGAAGGCTGCTTTGCGGTGCAAAATAAAAATTCTTTTCAGAGTAAATAGATCCGTCGCGAATTCTTCAAGCTAAAACCATCCTCATATAGAAGATGCGGCTGGCAAGGTTCCGGAGCAGAAGACATCGGACAATGCCACATTGGTTATCACAAGCAGATAGATAGATATTAAAGCAGGGGTTGGACGGGCTGAAAATAATCGAAGGACCTATGGGCTATCTAACTCAACTGTTGAACAGAGTGTGGATATTTTCGCTTATAGCGTGATCGATTTTATATATCCGCAAGAGCAGAGTACTTAAGAACATCGATGACGCATTCCGCCGTTTTAGGGATTCTGAATACGCCAAAATGAACCAGTCCGCAAAGTATTCATACAATAAGATAGCCAAAAGCTATCCTGATTCATCGCTTCCATTTTTGGTTAATTCTAACAACTTCAGTCATTCTTCAGTCATGATAGCTGCGATTCAACTATCGACCTACTGAGCTCTTTAATCCACCTGTAAATAACATCAATCATCAAACTGCAGGACAGTTCAATTAACGTCGGTAGTGTATCTTCCGATACCCTTGCTAGAAGCATTGGAGTGCCACAGGGGTGTAGTCTTTCACCAACTCTATTTGTATTCAATATTATTGAATAAATAAAAATAAATATTTGGCGCAACAGCTCTTTAAGTACCAGGGCCTAGCTTCTCGCAACCACTCATGTTGTGTGCATTATATTTTTCACACGAATGGAAGGGACCTACAGTTTAGTGCCGTATCCGAACGGCGATTTGAGAAGCTTTTTCGAGACAACAATACTCTCGGATGTTTGTCAGACGCTCGCGAGAGGTGGGACCGTGAAAAAACTTTTTGGTGTTTTGTAGGGTTCGTACATGGAACCTCAAGCGTAGTGATCCGACACCTAATCACTTACGCCACGGCGCCCACATATTATTGAATAGACAAACAAAAAATAATATTTTTTTAGTCTAAGATCAATTTCCTGGAACAGCATGCATACCGTATCTTCACATCGACAGAGATGCAAGCGATATTCATTTCCATTTATTAAATACAGAACTGAATTGGAGGATCAGATGAACCTAAGGGCAACGTGCATCCTTTGGTGCCATACCCCTCATTGCTGTAACATGACATGTCTATATAACATATCTAATACCTTAATATCAGCATCCACGAGGCTAAAGACATACTTCACAACGGAGCTTCTTCTTCTATAAAAAGTGCAGGGTATATCGGGGCTGAAGTATAGGGGTCTTTGGCTTGGAGTTTGGTCCCAAAATACTCTCCATGTTCATGGAAGATGGGCACAAAAGTATATCTACGGTAGATGTTTCGTAGAACTCAAATAAATGCATGACATGTAGAATTTAGGTACACCATATTCGTATACCCGTTCACTCAGAAAACTTGCAAACATAACTCTATCAAAATTGGTGTTACAGAACAAGCAGGAGACATATTTTCATGAGCAAAGATTAGAATAAAAGCCGTCTACAAGCATCTTGGAACTTTGAGTCTGAGTTATAGGTTTGTGGAAGAAGGTTATAAAGGGGGCACCATCGGTTGCAGATGGTTTCCCGTCTATACATACAATATATACAATATATATCCAGGTTCACAAACATTTTTCAGAACTTCCTTAACATGTACAGCACATACATAAGGCCACGTTTTTAGGAACCTGGGCCTATACTCATGTTAACAACTAAAAAGATTAAAAGTTCTACCGATTTCATTCGGTTGACTTTCACAAGTAAAAGTTACCTAGGTGGCGCTAAAGTCCGGTGCAAACATCGCGAGGCAGGAAAGGCAGGCCTATAAACGCCTGGATCACACAAATGCGACCACATTGGTATTTCACTGGCCTCAGTAACCGAGTGATCCAAAA
Source organism: Brachypalpus laphriformis (assembly GCA_945910035.1). NCBI lineage: Eukaryota > Metazoa > Arthropoda > Insecta > Diptera > Syrphidae > Brachypalpus > Brachypalpus laphriformis. The sequence continues at coordinate 324,746,948 of OX246753.1, forward strand.
TCGGAAAATCTGCTGATATTTTCTGAGGCCAAATAAGCGAACCCACAGGCGGATCAGTAGAAATGCAGTGAATTGGGAGGGTTATGATCCCTTATTTTCGGATCATACCCTCGCTGAAAAAGGAAAAAGAAGAAGACAGTCCGGGGTGGACATGGCCCTCAACCAATAAACCTCTCCAGCCAACACGGTTACGAGCCAGCTGCCTTCAGTTGCGCACGCCAAGTTGGTTGAGGTCTCTACTTGTAGGCGCCACCTACCGCGAGGTCGTTCTCTATTGCGCCGTCCATCCGGTGTGGATTCGAAAACTTTCTGGGGGGAAAAGATGGTCTCCATCCACTCTAAATGATCCAGCTATCTTAGTCGCTGTATGTGAACTTTTCTGGCTAAGTCGATGTCCTTATATAGGCCGTATAGTTCGGCATTGTTTCTTCTCCTCCACTCACCGTCTATGCAGACGGGACCAAAGATCGATCGAAGAACTTTTCTCTCAAAATAACTAAGGGCATCCTCATCCGGTTTTGACAAAGCCCATACAGCAGGACAGGGATGATTAGTGTCTTATAAAGAGTTACCTTAGTAGTTCGAGATAGGGCTTTGTTACTCAATTGCCTTCTTAGCCCATAGAAATAACGATTAGCAAGAGTAATTCTTCGTCTGATGTCCCAAGTAAAATGGTAACAAATGAATAGATCGCTAAAAGATAAGTGCGTTGTCCAAAACGACGTACGTGAATGTAGAATGATTAAACACAATCGAATCTTGGTTAACATGTGAATGATTTAATAATGACAAAGTCATGAACATCAGCATTCTATTCCGAATCTAATTAGCAATAACTTTGCAGTTATTATTAATTAGCTTCGATCTACAATGCCGTCCAAAAGCTAATTAACACACACTGACTAATTAATATTTCCTTTGGGAATTAAATCAAAGAGCCTCTCCTTATTGGGTTTTAGTAAATGTGTGTATTCATGTGAAACCAGGACGAAGGCCATACCATGCAATGACTGGGGTATTATACGAGTAAATCGTTTCACATTTAACCAGAGTGTTAGAGTATATCCGTCCAGCGACAAATAGTGTAATTGAGGCTGCAATCAGTGAAAATCGGAGAGCGTTGCCATCTTCAAAAGAATGTCCATGGCATTTGTGGCGAAAAAAACGAGATAGTTTTATAGCGTGCCGCAATTGGAAAGTACAATAAATAAAACATTTGTTTTTTAATCTTCTGCAATTGATAGGAAAATTTAACAGTCCAGTTAAATTAGCTAAAATTAAGGCAAAACATCGATATTTGTAATAGTAATATGGAACGTTTTGGAAATGATTTGGAATCTACCCCAGAAAATATTTACAAATAAAAAAATCGGTTAAGGGCTTCGCTGCCATTTTGCGAAAAAAAAGGTCTGCCATATTGAATATTTTTGAACTGCACGTGATAGAACATGGTTTAAAGTAGCTCAAAATATGTACCTGGCACAGATATTCTGACATATTATCTGGACCAGATTCCAAACCATTTCCATTTGAAAATGTTCCCTATTGTCATGTCCAGGTGAAGACATCATTTAACAGTACTAGGTATGGAGTAGGAGGAGGAAACCATCCTTCACCTCCTATGCACATGTCCGGCCCTGTCGCATAAAAGAATGCTCCATCTAGGGTCCCCCTTCCTTGACGACCTCTGCGATCTGGCGTCCCTGGACGTCATGAGCATCCATCGCTTTGTCAAAAGCTCCGGTTGGTTTTGTTAGTCCCTGAGTGGCCTAATGGGTTGATCCATGGTATCACAAAGAACCTTCACTGGTCTAAGTGTGTCTGCACTCTCGTGTGGACAGCCAACCTAACCTAACCTAACCTAGGTATGGAGTAGTAGTAGAATATCGGTCGGTACTGAGGATAGGGAGGGAACACTTCTGTAGACTGTTAAACGGCGATAATGACCAATGTTCTGCTGTCAGGCAGGATGAGCCATTCAACAGTGACGATCACAGTCAAGATTCCCGTCAACCTGATTAGAATGAAGTGAGGATAGCGATACGAGTATCTAAACTCAAATCTATCAAAGCCGCTGGAGCCGACGGCCTTGCCGCTGTACTTTATTTTCAAGGCAGGAGGAGATGAGTTGGTAAGGAGCATGCATCAGCTCATCTGTAAAATCTGGTCGGACGAAAGTATGCCCGATGAATGGAACCTCAGCATCATTTTCCCGATCCTGACGAAAGGAGACCCTCTGAAGTGCGCCAACTACAGAGGTATAAGTATCCTCAACATCGCATATAAGATCCTGTCTGCCATATTATGTGAACCCCCAAAAACCGATCGTCAACAACCTGATAGGTCCTTATCAGTGCGGTTTCAGGCCGGGAAAGTCCACCATTGACCAAATATTCACACTACGGCAAATCTTGGAAAAGACCCATGAATATAAAATCGATACGCACCACCTCTTCATCGATTTCAAAGTTGCCTATGATACCGTGTATAGAGACGAGTTATACAGAGCCATGTCTAGTCTTGGCATCCCTGCCAAGCTCGTCCGTTTGTGCAGAATGAGGATGGAGAAATCTCGCTGCTCCAGCAAAGTCGGTAAGAACATCACCGAACCGTTCGATGTCAGGAACGTCTTAGACAAGGTGACGCGCTATTATGCGATCTCTTTAACATAGTACTTGAGAGAATTGTACGAAACTCACAAGCCACGACCGGAGGTACAATCTTTTACAAGTCTGTACAACTACTCGCTTATGCCGATGACATTGACATAATCGGAAGAACTCGGCGGGCAGCCAGTGGAGGATCTACGGGTATTGAGATCGAGGCAGCAAAGATGAGTCTAGCGGTCAATGAAAGCAAAACAAAATATATGCTGTCTACAAAAAGGACACCCAACATCGGCGTTTTGGACAGAATGCCACAATAGACAGATATAATTTTGAGGTAGTAAAGGATTTCGTCTACCTAGGCTCTATGGTCAGCGCCACAAATCACATCAGTAGGGAGATCACACGGAGAATTACTCTTGCCAATCGTTGTTTCTATGGGCTAAAGCGGCAATTGAGTAGCAAATCCCTGTTTTGAACTACTAAGGTAACTCTTTATAAGACACTAATCATCTCAGTCCTGCTGTATGGCGCAGAGGCATGGGGTTTGACAAAACTGGATGAAGATGCCCTTGGTTATCTCGAGAGAAAAGTTCTTCGATCGATCTTTGGTCCCGTCTGCATAGACAGTGAGTGGAGGAGAAGGTACAATGCCGAACTACCATATACGGCCTTTACAAGGACATCCACTTAGCCAGAAGAGTTCACATACAGCGACTAAGATGGCTGGGTCATTTAGAGTGGATGGAGCCCAACGTTCCCGCCCAGAAAGTTTTCGAATCCATCCCGGATGGACGACCTCGCGGTAGGTGGCGCAAACAAGTGGAGGGGGACCTAAACCAGCTTGGCGTGCGCAACTGAAGGCAGCTGGCTCATAACCGTGCTGGCTGGAGAGGTTTGTTGGTTAAGGCCAGGTCTACCCCGGACTCTAGCGCCATCTAAGTAGTAAGTAAGAAGGTATGGAGTATTACTAACTGAATTTAATATTATCTATACACATAATAAAACTGTGAATATCCTGCCTGTACCATATGTTTATTTGTACTGGTATCACACAAAAACTACTGAACGGAATTGAACGGGGTTTCCGCAATTGCTTGAAGTCTAGCTTAATATATAATGTATGCTTTATTTAGAAAGATCAAACAATACTAAAACAGGAGCATGCACGTGTCAAACAACAAACACCATCGCAATATGGTGCAAAAATTGTATTGCAAAACTGTATCATTATGATAATACTTGCAAAAAGGAAAGGCATTACCCCGCCAGGCACTACCACTGCTGTGCATGGTACTGATCCTGGACCGAGCAGAAATGTTCGGGTCAGAGCTATACGGATTCCGGGGGCTAGCAACATAATGAAACAGTTTGGACGCAATTTAAGGGTCGCGAGTTGGAACGTTGGAAGCATGACCGGTCGAAGTTACGAGCTGGAAGAGATGATGAATAGAAGGCGGGTGGACATCTTGTGTGTCCAAGAGACGAAATGGAAAAACACCGGGAATCAGGCGCGTTTCTTGGACGTTAGGACAAAAGATTACAAGATGTTCTACTACGGAACGGAAAAGGCTACGAACGGAATCGGTATCATCCTTGCGGCAGAGCTACTTGGAAACGTCCTGAGCATTTCGAAGTCCAGCGACCGTTTGATGTCTCTCAAACTAGTAATACAAGGAGAGGTGTGGAATATTGTCAGTGCATATGCTCCCCACAATGGGTGCAATCAGATAGATAAGGATGCATTTTGGCTAGATTTCCACAATCTCCTTAAGAACATCCCAAAGGAAGAATTTCTGTTTGTGGGAGGAGATTTGAATGGACATGTCGGGAAATCAAACGAAGACTATGAAGACTGCCATGGAGGACTAGGATATGGCACCAGGAACCTTCCTGGTGAAGACGTCCTAAGCATGTGCAAATCACACGGTCTTATCGTGTTAAATACCATGTTCATCAAACAAAGCCGACACCTGATCACTTACAGCAGTGGTGGAGATGAAACTCAGATTGACTACCATTTGGTAGCCAGTTTCATGAAGCCTCGGGTAAAAGATTGCAAAGTGATCCTGGGAGAGGTAATCGCTCGTCAACACCGTCTCCTGCTAACAGAAATTTTTATGAAAACACCAAAGAAAAGCAAACAAACAGGGGTCTCTGAGAAAATCAAGTGGTACAATCTGGACAAGGAAAAAGGCGATGTTTTTGTTTTCGTAATGAAAAATTACCTCTCTCACACCATCAACGGAGCTGAGGATGAAGAGTGCAGAGCACAAAATATGTGGGATTCCCTACAGCGAACTTGCTTAAAGAAGGCCAAATCACTGCTAGGAGCTTCAAAAGGCCACCATCAACACGCCAAAGAAACATGGTGGTGGAGTGATGAAGCTAAGAAAGTGATAAATGAGAAGAAAGCGGCTTTCAAAGCTTGGTCAAAGTGCCCCTCTAATAATAATGACGAAAAAGCTCGCCTCGAAATGGAATACAGATGCTGCAAGAAAAAAGCGAAGAAGAAGTGCGCTCAGCTTCAAGCAGAGAGTACGGAGGGCCTGTATCGGGAGCTGGATAAAATATTTTCCCCGGTTGCTGATGCAAACCAGGATATCCAGGAGCTGCGAAGACACAATAAGAACAAGAGTGCCACTATCTTCAAAATAGCCGCCCAAAGAAGGAAGAATGCTCAGGAGATTCGTTCGCCAAAGTTCATTAGCAATGCTCATGGCCAGCTTCTTGTGGATGACGACAAAATTCTGCAGAGGTGGCGGCAGTATTGTGAAGAGCTTTTAAATTAAAAGTTTCCCCGGCTATACTTTCCAAGAGCCAACCCTAACTGTGAAGAAATACCCGACATTACAGTCGAAGAAGTTAGTGAGGCGGTCAAATACTCCAAAAAACGAAAAGCGGTTGGGCCAGACGAGATACCCTCTGAGTTCTGGAAAAAGATGGGAGACATCGGGTTCAGATGGCTCAGAATTCTCATCTCCAAATTCGTGAGAGGTGATCCAATGCCGAATGAATGGAGGGAAAGTTACCTTCTCCCTGTATACAAAGGGAAGGGTGATACGCGAAACTGTGATAACTACCGTTCGATCAAGCTGATGTCACACACCATGAAAATCGTTGAGCGGGTATTAGGTGGCCGACTGCGAAAAATAATACGGCTATCTGATGATCAGTGCGGGTTTGTCTCGGGTAAATCAACCACAGATGCAATCCAAAGTATAAGGATCATAATGGAAAACATCGTGATTCCTTAAGGGATTTGCATATTGTATTGGTTGACTTTGAAAAGGCATTCGACAGACAACCACGAGATCTGATATGGGTGGCGCTAAGACATCGAGGGGTTCCAGAAACCTATGTACAGATGATTATGGACATGTACGAAGGAGCAAAGACAAAAGTAAGATGCCCCGCTGGAGTAACCGAAGAGTTCCGAATCAAAGTCGGGGTGCACCAGGGAAGCGTTTTAAGTCCTTTGCTCTTTATTACAGTCCTTGATTATCTGCTTGAAGGTAAAGTGATGGACCCCAAGGTACATCAGTTATTCTTTGCTGACGATGGAGCCATCATAAGTGAGGATCCTACATCCCTGCAACGAGCACTTGATGTGTGGGTGGACGATTTGGAGGGAAATGGGTATCGCATTAGTTCAAAAAGACAGAGTACTTGTGCTGCCCGTTCTCTGATCCACTCAGGCCTATTCCAGACATTTATTTGAATGGAACAGTGCTTCCCAAGTGCGAAAAGTTCAAATATCTGGGATCTATGATCAATAGCAAAGCAACTTGTGATGACGACATCAATCATCGTGTAAGCGTAGGGTGGATGAAGTGGCGAGAAAATTCCGCTATCTTCTGTGACAGAAAAATGCCCCCTAAGTTGAAAGGAAGGCTCTACACCGCAGTTGTACGTCCAGCGCTCACATACGGTTCACAATGTTGGACGATGTACAAAAAGTATGAGAGTAAATTAACGGCAGCTGAGATGAAGATGCTTCGCATGACAGCAGGAGTGACCAAGCTTGATCGAATAAGAAGTTCGAAGATCCGTGGAAGCTTTCACATCAAGGAAACCATCGTACGAAAATTAGAGCGCGACCGGCTCAGCTGGTATTGCCACGTTCAAAGAAGAGATCATTTGAACCCTATAAAAAAGGCAATATCTATGCACGTTCCAAAGACATCGCGATGTAGGAAAGGCAGGCCTATAAACGCCTGGATCAGACAAATGCGACGTCATCGGCATTTCATTGGCCTCAGTAACCGAGTGATCCAAAATCGGAAGGCCTGCCGATATTTTCTGAGGTCAAATAGGCGAACCCCACAGGCGGATCAGTAGAAATGCGGTGAAGTGGGAGGGTTGTGATCCCTAGTTTTCGGATCATAACCTCGCTGATAAAAGGAAGAAGAAGTATGCTTTATTGTCATCTAGTATTTCGAATCTGAGATCTAATCAAAAATATAATAAAACTGTAACAAAAGACTCTTTCCACATGTACCACACAAAAACTGCTGAACGAAGTCGATCGGTGTTGTCGCACTTCAGTTGCTTGGAGTCTAGAAGTTGAGATCTAATAAAAAAATATCTTTTACAAAATTTAGAATTTACTTAATTTTTCTGATCATGTTCTCGAATCTGCACTTTTCTATTCTCCTTTCGCTATCTTTATGAGCAGAGCCAACTAGCTGTCGGAAGGGGGTGGTACTCTTGGTGTTTTTTTATTCTTCTGATTCCCACTAGAGAATTTAACTAATATTACAGGGAAGGTAAAACAACACAATTATGTACCCGTGACGTTAATGAAAAGTGCGACATAAAAGTTGCGTATTTGGTACGTGGTGCAAACGGATCGAACCACATAATGTGTGCATTACACGATATTGTGTAAAAAAATACATATAAAAAATCTTTCATATGCGTACACAACGTTGTTAGATATTTTTATGTAGATTAGACTATAGTCCAAATTCTTCACATTCAGTTTATGCAAATGTGCAAAACTATATATTCACAACAGATGTTTTTGACGCTTCGCAAATATTCCGAGAAAGAACTGACCTGCTGTTTTATATTGTTGGGCACGCATCTGGCTGAAAATATTAAGAAAAAAATTGTAGGAATTGAAAAAGGTGTGGAAACGTCGCGTTTGGGGCAAGAATTGGGTGCTACTTCCGAAAACGGAAGGCATTCAAGTAGAAAAGAAGAACCATCAAAAACACGAACAAAGGAATGCTTATTAGTTAAGCAAAAAGAAATAACCCAAAAAATGTATTCAACATTTCTACTACTCAACCCAAATACCTATGTACATAGTAATGTCCAAGCAGTCCCGACCTAATCACCAAACTTCGAAAAATTTCTGAGAACAAATTTTTCTTTTCCATTATTCCTCGAAGTCCTTAATGAAAAATGGTAAAAAGAAATTCAGGTCAATGAATTTTCGTTGATTTAGTGATTTGAATAACGTGCAGTTCTTAGAAATCTTCAAAAAAGGGATGTTGAATATCGTGCGGTAATGAAATTCTTTACACAGAAGGGACTTATCCCAAAGTAAATAAAGAACGAGCTGGATTATATTTGTGCATCATCGTATAAAGTTATGATGACTGGTTACATACAAGCACAGAACAAAAGCATGTCACTGTAAGTTTTTCAGACGGGCACTCATTTTTACTGCCACACATTTGTGTAGCAAAGCTTTTAAATGTCAAAAGTTGTATGTGCCACCTAATTACAGGATTTGTTAAAATGCACATACTATATTTTATGGGATATGGGTACACATATTATTGATACAATTCTATGTGCTATGTGCGAGTGACATATATACGTCCATTAGACAATATGTAATGATAAAAAAATAAAAAAATAAATATTTGGTGCAACAGCTCTTTAAGTGCCTGGGCCTAGCTTCGCGCAACCACTCGTGTTGTGTACGTTATATTTTTTTCAGACGAATAGAAGGGACCTACAGTTTAGTGCCGTATCCAAAGGACAATTTGAGAAGCTTTTTCGTGACAACAATACTCTTGGATGTTTGTCAGACGCTCGCGAGAGGTGGGACCGTGAAAAAAACTTTTTGGTATTTTTGGGATTCGAACTTAGAACCTCACGGGCAGTGATCCGATACACTAACCACTTGCGCCGAGGCGCCCCGGTATAGAATGATATGTAACCATTGATGACAGAAGGCTGACATCAAAATTACGTCACGAATACATGTAGGGATCCCGGAGTTCTGATAATAATAAAACACGACTTTAACTAATACAACTTTAATTCTACCTCCAATTTACAGATTTAAAGCTTTAAAAGATATCCGTCTCGATTGCCTGCTTCACGTGTTCTGTCTTCTGTGTTCGGTATCCTTCCGTTCCGCCTCGTGTTTCGTCTTCTTGATGTGTTCCGTCTTATTGATGTGTTTCGTATTCTTGGTGTGTTTCGTCTCATGGTTGCCGACCATGCTTGGGGCCATGTTCCCGGTCCCACATATTGTACATATGTAAGTATGTAGTTTTCACATTCCGTCAAAAGTCAAAACCGCTTCATCGATTTCAATTAAATAATATTTTATTATTTAAAGGAAGTTTCATCTCTAGTAGGGACTCACTAAGCCTACTCTTAGGTACTCACATCCCCGGAAAGACAGCAGAGGACGACTTCAATCCCGAAACATTTAGGTTAGAAGCGCCACAAATTTTAGAGGTAGTTGTAAATGACCGAAAGCTCTTGTGGGCGGTAAAAACTTTCCTTCCATACAAATCGGCAGGACCAGATGGAGTTATCCCAGCGGAGATATGCATATTAGATCTCCTCTGAGATAATGGCATTCTTCGTCCCTGGTTGATTAAGCTGTTCCAATCCTGGCTAGATAATAGTTATATACCTAAACTTTGGAGAGAGGTAAGAGTAGTTTTTATTCCTAAGACCGGGAAAGCCTAACACAGCACCCCAAAGGATTTTAAACCTACTAGCCTGCCTTCGTATCTACTAAAAGCTCTGGAGAGCTTAGTGGATATATACTTGTATATATTGTGTGTAGCAAGATTAATGTAAAAATGCTTTCGCTCTCGCAGCACGCTTAAAGTAACGGTTAGTCCGTAGAGACCACCCTGCACTCTCTCGTTGGCACTGTTGAAAAATTGCTGGCCAGCAAAGAATTCTCGATGTTGCCTTTTCTCGATAGAGAGGGGGCTTTCAATAATATCAAACCGGCGGCCATAATGGAAAAAAAAAAAAAAATATTTGGCGCAACAGCTCTTTGAGTGCCAGGGCCTAGCTTCTCGCAACCACTCATGTTGTGTGCGTTATATTTTTCACATGAATGGAAGGGACCTACAGTTTAGTGCCGTATCCGAACGGCGATTTGAGAAGCTTTTTCGAGACAACAATACTCTCGGATGTTTGTCAGACGCTCGCGAGAGGTGGGACCGTGAAAAAACTTTTTGGTGTTTTGTAGGATTCGAACTTGGAACCTCACGCGTAGTGATCCCACACACTAACCACTTACGCCACGGCGCCCACTGGAATGGAAGCCATAATGGAAGCCTTCAGTTAATTAGAGATTAATGCTAGGTTAAGTCACTGGATCAACCAAATGATGTTAAGTAGGGTGATCAATTCAGAACTTGGCTGCTGCAAATCAAGAAGATTAGTTCAACGCGGAACACCACACGGAGGAGTGTTATCTCCACAGCTATGGCTTCTTACCGTCAACAAAATACTCCCCACCTTAGAAAAGGAAGGATATCAAGTTATAGCTTATTATAGCTATAGCAATCAGTGGTAAACGAGACCTCATGGAATCAGCTATCGCAAAATTAGTCAAGTGGTCTAATAGATGCGGACTTAATGTCAACCCGGTGAAAACTAAGCTGTTGCTATTTACAAAAAGGCACGTAATTCCGGAGATGACACCACAAAAATTAAAGAAATACACCTAAGTTTCTCTGAAATTGCCAGAAACCTAGGCCTTATACTGGACAGGAAAATAAACAGGGAAATGAACGTATGTACATGAACGTATTAAGAAGGCCGCTATGGCACTATATGCATTTAAAGACCCTTGGACTATAAGTGGGGTGTTCATCCGCAAGTAATGCACTGGCTCTATACAGCGGTAGTAAGACCAATACTCATGTATGGGATCTTAGTCTGGTGGACTACACTGGAAAAGGTATCAACGATTTAAAACCACAGGTAATTTTAGCATGTTGTCCTGTAGCTGAGAAATTCACGAATGAATATGGAAAGTAAAATAAATTCTTAAACGCGAGCAGAGTCGCGGCTCCAGCTAGATTGAAATCAAAATATGAACCGTTTTGGAAATGTTTAGGGATTTCCTCCAAGAAGGGAAAGTTACCTTCTTCCTGTAAACAAAGAGAAAGGGTGATACGCGAAAATGTGATAACTACCATTCGATCAAGTTCACACACCATGAAGATCGTTGAGCGGGTATTAGGTGGCCGACTGCGAAAAATAATACGTGCGGGTTTGTCTCGGGTAAATCAACCAGAGATGCAATCCAAAGTATAAGGATAATAATGGAAAAACATCGTGCTTCCTTAAAGGATTTGCATATTGATGGGTTGACTTTGAAAAGGGATTCGACGGACAACCACGAGATCTGATATGGGTGGCGCTAAGACATCGAAAGGATCCAGAAACCTATGTACAGATGATCTGGACATGTTTGAAGGCATAAAGATAAGAGTAAGATGCTCCGCTGGAGTAACCGAAGATTCCCCAATCAAAGTGCACCAGGGAAGCGTTTTAAGTCCTTTGCTCTTTATTACAGTCCTTGACTATCTACTTGAAGAGTGACAGACCCAACGGTACATTAATTATTCTTTGCTGACGATGGACCCATCATAATTGAGGATCCTACATCCCTGCAACGAGCACTTGATGTCTGGGTGGACGTTTTGGAGGGAAATGGGTATCGTATTAGTTAAAAAAAGGCAGGGTGCTGCCCGTTCTCTGATCCACTCAGGCCTATTCCAGACATTTATTTGAATGGAATAGTGCTTCCCAAGAGCGAAAAGTTTAAATATCTGGGATCTATGATCAATAGCAAAGCAGCTTGTGATGACGGCATCATACGCATAAGCGTAGGGTGGATGAAGTGGCGAGAAAATTCCGCTATCTTCTGTTACAGAAAAATGCCCCCTAAGTTGAAAGGAAGGCTCTACACCGCAGTTGTCCGTCCAGCGCTCAGATGCGGTTCACAATGTTGGACAATGTACAAAAAGTATGAGAGTGAACTAACGGCAGCTGAGATGAAGATGCTTCGCATGACAGCAGGAGTGCCAAAGCCTGATCGAATAAGAAGTTCAAAAATCCGTGAAAGCCTTAACGTCAAGGAAACCATCTTACGAAAGATAAAGCGTGACCGGCTCAGCTGGTAAACAGCTGGTTCAAAGAAGAGATCATTTGAACCCTGTTAAAAAGGTAATGTCAGTGAACGTTCCAAAAACATCGGGAGGTAGGAGAGGCAGGCCTATAAACGCCTGGATCACACAAATGCGACGACATCGGCATTTTATTGGCCTCAGTAACCGAGTGATCCAAAATCGGAAGGCCTGCCGATATTTTCTGATGTCAAATAGGCGAAATGCGGTGAAGTGGGAGGGTTATGATCCCTGATCCAATTTAGCTTCTGTGTTTGGGATCTATTGGTGGATGTAGGTCATTTTTAAGTTGTTCGTAGCTGCCTACTTTCATAGTTTGATACTTCGATTGACATGAATGTTTACTTATCATTTCCTTGTAGCGCCGATAAACTAAACGAGTGAAAGCTATTTTGATTTGGTAGCACTTGCAGCATAAAAGAGAGACCTTCCACGGAAACATGTTTCAGCTCATTCTAAAATCAAATTTTTTTTTACAACCAACGAAATGCACTGACTATTAAGGGTGCCTTGGTAATGATGACGTTCACCAAGCATATTTTGAAAGATGTGTTCTACGCATACATATGTGTATGTCTGAAAAAAAATATTCTCGCCTGCACTGAATTAATTTGAAAAATGTCATTTGCTTGAAAAAGGATACTGGCTTTATCTGAAAGTCAATATAACCAACTTTACATAATTTGTGTATCAGCTAAATGATTTGACAGGGTGACGTCCAAGCGAGCGAGGGCAATATGTCTATAGTAGCTCTGTGTAAGGCATTTATCATTTATCAGCTTAATGACTTTGACAGGGTGACGTCCAAGTGAGCGATGACAAAAGGTGTATATTAGCACTTTTGTAAATTGCACTCAAAGTTTAAAGATTAAACCGTGTCATCTAATCTAAATTAAGGTCATAAAGAGGAAAAGTTTGAATACTTCCTTTGTTTGACTATTGCTCTTTCAGTTAAGAACTACCTAATCGATTGCGATGAAACTTTTATAAGTATATCAGGTATTGTATCCGAAATAACATACGAGTGGGCTAGGTTAGGTTATTTTAGATGGAAGTGGCTGCAGCTGAGAATCGCCAACACACTTAGACCAATAATAGGTCCATCGTGATGCCACGTGGATCATGGGAAAAAGTTTCTCCTACCTAATCGTTAAACCATTTGGAGCTTCTTATGAAGCGTAGGAGGCTCTTGATGTCGATGTTTTTCAGGTCGCCAATGTCGTTGTAATAGAGAGCTCCTAGGTGAAGCTTCCTTCTACGAGAGAGAGCTGGGAAGAAACAAAGAAGGTAAGGAATAGTTTCTTTCTCTTCTTCATGCATGCAGCTTCTACAAAAGTCGTTCGTTAAAAGGCCTAGCGTTGTAGCGTGTTTGCCTATTAGACAGTGTCCAGTGATGGCACCAACTTTAGTGCCGATATACAATCTGTTGAGAGAAATCAATCAAATCAAAGCTTCAGCCAAATCGGTTTTGTCGCTAGACATGTGGGTCCACTGTCCACCTAAGATTGGTACTCTCGATCCAGCTTAAATTTGAGTTTGCAAGTAGCGATTGGTTTACATAAGGAGCCTTTGTCCGGCAGGATGGGTATAGTTGTTCCTATTCTGGCGAGTTCATCGGCCTTACAATTTCCTGGAATGTCCCTATGCAACGGCACATGACGCAGGGGAATATTGAACTGCTCGGCCATCTCCGCGAGAAACGATCGGCAGTTTAGAGCTACTAAGGACTTTATAGAGGTCAATTCCAGGGATTTGATTGCTGCTTGGCTGTCTGAAATGATATGGATATCTAAAGCAGATATCACGTTTTTCTAAAGCCAAGATAAAACTTCTTTAGTCGCCGTTATTTCCGCCTGGAACACGCTACAAAGATTTGGTAGACGGAGGGAGAGCTTAAGATTAAGCTTGTCAGAGAAAACACCTCCACCAACTCCGTCCTTTGTTTTTGAGCTGTTAGTGTATAAGTGGATTGACCCATCATCTAAAAATGTATCATCATTCCAGAGTGATCTAGAGGGGATGGTGACGAGGAAGTTCTTGTCAAAATTTAAACGTGAGGTGGTTAAGTCCGGGTTTTCGTTAGATTTTTAATTAATTCAGAATGGAAGCGTGGCCAAATTCTTTTCTTGACCACTGTTGGGTAGCTCCAATGCGAAGGGCTGCAGTCGCTGCCAATTGCTTTCTAAATATATCGAGGGGTATCAGTTGAAACAAATTGTGCAGCGCGACAGAGAGAGTTGTACGCAGTGCTCCGCTTATGCATAGACAAGCTGTACGCTGGACGTTACTAAGATAATCGCGATTTATAGCCTTTTCTAAGGCTGTCCACCAGACAATCACCCCGTGTGTGAGTATCGGTCTTATGACCGAGATGTAGAGCTAGTGAGTGAATCGGGGTTGTAAACCTCATCTGCTCCCAATAGCTTTTTTGCAAAAGAAGAATGTTACTGTAGCTTTCTTGACTTTTTCTTGAATATAAGATTTCCAGCTTAATTTCTTATCCAGGATAACACCCAAATATTTTGCTGTGTCAGAGAAAGTTAAGCTGATACCATTGAAAGAGGGAGGGTCGACGAACGGAATTTTATATTTCCTGGAGAAGAGTGCTAGTTCCGTTTTGTGTGGGTTTACACCCAAATTACACCGAATTGCCCATCTAGTGAGCTTATTTAAAACGTTTTGTAGCAGTTCTTTTAGAGTATTTAGGAGTTTTTTCGAGACAACCAAAGCAACATCATCTGCCTAAGTGATCGCCGTGCATCCTTCGCCTTTCATGATTATCAATAGTTCATTGACCACCAAATTCCACAAAAGAGGGATAGAGCACCTCCTTGCGGAGTGCCTTTACTAACAAATCTTCTAGTAGACGTCCCACCCAGCTTAGAGTTGATAATCCGGCCATTAAGCAGTAGATTAATCAATTCGCAAAGTGAGCTGTCGACCTTCAGGTCTGATTGTGCATCCGCTATCGCTGATGTATTGACATTGTTGAAAATGCCTTCTATAGCCAGAAAAGCAACCATTGTAAGGAGTATTTATGAAACAGGGAATATTTTATATTACGCACTAGTGAGTGTAATGCCGTCTCCGCTGATTCACCTTTGTAATATGCATGTTGGACCGCCGATAGCAGTTTCTTATCAATACTGTTGCGTAAATGGATATCAATCAGACGTTCCAATGTTTTTAAGAGGAATGATGATAGACTAATAGGTCTGAAATCTTTTGGATTGGTATGAGAGCATTTACCCGCTTTGGGTATGAAGACAACTTTAACTTCTCTCCATATCTTTGGGATATACACCAGATCTAGATAGCTTTCTAATATTGCCTCAAGCACCGGCAGGATTATGCTTGATGACTTCTACAACTCTGCAGGTATTATGCCGTCTGGTCCCGCGGATTTATATGGTTTGAAGCTATATAGTGCCCAATGGAGTTTGCTCTGTGTAATCAATTTTGAGGAGTTGGTTATTTGTGCAGATGGTCTGTTGAAAACCATGTTGCTAACAACTTAGGAACTACCTGAGAAATAAGTGTCAAGCAGTAAGTTTAGGGGGGTTCACATTCTCAAATATGCTTGACAAGCATGGCTTGATGATGTTTGATGGATTGAAGCCATTTTCCTTTCACATTTGTCAAACAGGCTGTCAAAAATCAGTTCTCTTTAGAATTTTAACCATGGCGACGTTTTGATTGCAGCTCTTGTAATAGATCAAATTTTAGAAGAAGAAGAACAAGAAAAAAAAAGGCAACAAAATAAGAGGAAACGAATTTGGACTAAGGAATGGCTAAAAAAGCGTCCAAAATTTTCTTCTTTTTTTCTTTTCTTTGATGCGCACAGGTTGACAACTTTTTTTAGAATGAAATTTCCTCCTGGTTTGACAAGAATGCGTTCATATTCTCAAACATGTGTGTCAAGCAAGCAAAATATCAAAATATTTTGATATCCATCCAACATGCTTGTCAAACTGTTTGATGGAGCGTTCACATTTTCAAATTCGAGTCAAACAAACCATGCTTGTCAAGCATATTTGAGAATGTGAACCCCCCTTTTAGCGAATTTTCGCTGGAAGTCGTCCAAGACCCATCAGTTTCCTTAAGGAAGCTGGGTGTTATTGGATTTTAGGAGAGAATTTTCCTTAGTCTAGATGCTTTAGAGGTTTCTTATTCTAAAGGAGCCTCCAAGAATTATGTTTGGCATTCCTTAATTCTTTTTTGTATATGTTTAAAGGGGACTGAACAGTAAAGTAAACTGAAGAAAATAATGACTTTGGACGACTTTTATTGCTAACGCTAAACCGTTTTAGAAATATCAAAATAATGAATGAACGAACTATTGACGATAAAAAGCTCCACACACCATACTCGTATTTATGTTTATCTAATAGCTGGGTACGACAGCTAGTGTAACATAAAACGTCTTAAAATGGCAATGTCATGTCACATCGGCAATGCTGTTAAGTACTGCGTCCAAGGGTTTGGGTGATTAATAGGTGACCTCGTTTATAAATATCCCGGATTTTTGGGCATTTGACTGTCCCCAACATCCACTCAACCATGAGTGTGTGTCCAAAGTGGAATTAAATTTCCAAGGGTTCGGCTCCGGGTGGAACAGATTTCCGTAATAAACCGTCCGCTCATAAATCAGTTGTTAGCCTCAATAGGACATTGCCCATCAAGTTTAGGTTTGTTGTATGATTTCCTTTATTTATCACAAAGTCTATTCAACTTACTTGTATTGTAGCTTCGAAAGAGATCTTGTGTTAGCATATGGTAAAGCTGGAGAATGATTTGTGGTGCTGATTGTGCATATGCCTGGATGAGATGATACAGCTCACATGTTGTGCATTCACCTGATTTGGCCAGGCAGTACATGCGTTCGTTGTCATCATGGTCATGGAAGAGTGCCTCTATTGACCAGAATATCCGTCTGGCAAATCTAAAAAAAAAAAAGTATATAATGAGCAAGCATTAGTCACACAGCAGGGGTTTGGTTAATATTTTTGGTTCGACTAATTACTTGCTTATTGCCTGACATTCATCATCATCTCAACTTTTTTCTTTTTTTATCAACAAAGTGGACTAGACTGTGCGACGAGGGATTGTAAGTATTGTGGGGACTGTGATAGCTAAGAAAAAGTAATCGATTAAGGGAGAAAGATTCGCTGCCAAAGACAGAGTATAAGAAATGATTCAATTGCTAGTCTGGGTGTACAGAATGCACAGAGCGACGACGTGTGATTAATTTCTTGTCATGTAAGTTGACATTGTGTTGCGAGACGACGGTGTAGAAGTGCGTGTATTGGTTTTATAAAAAGGTAGACCACTGAAGGTGGGCTAAATGGTACTCGAATATATCAAAAGATATCCCAAGGTTATTTTGAAAGGTTGGCGGTATGTATTCCGTTTATTTACGGGGCTTTGAGAGTATGATGGAATCCATAACATTAGTATGAAGGGGGTTGTAGAAAGCTAGCTTAAGACAGCCCTTGAATGAGAAGCAGTTTCGAATAATGGCTGATAGAAAATGACAGACAACACTTCGACAGTGATTAATTGAACTCAATGAACTTTAGTAGGATTTTTGGTATTTAATGTATATCGTTTGAGCGGGCACATATCGGTATACATATACTACTCTTTCACATTCATATTATAATTCTAGCGATAAATGTATTCAATTAGTGTTGAGTACGCCATCGATTATAGGTTCATCGGTTAATACAGCTCAGATTTTCTAATTATGGTCACGATATTGAAATGAGCTCCGAATTGTCCCACGTTTTTAAGAAAGTTAGCAAATTTTTGAAAGAAAGTAAAGCTTTATCAGATAATGTATCCAAATAATTATATGTTAGAGCATTTAGTAGCAGGGTCACGGCTTCTGTCTTTCTGGTTCTAGTTTTTAGCCCTACTCTATTGTTTGTCAGGAATAGGTTGGGTGATACTCTAATTTACTGTGACGTAAGTCCACCTATTTGTCTCAGAGGCTCTCGAAGTTCCCTTCTACTTTCCCTTTAATATTTTTCGGTATTCGCCGGCCAAATAGCATATTCCTAATCAGTGTCATTTATGCAGTATTAACATTTATCTGCCGGAATGTATATTGAAGGCATTCTTGTCACCAGGCAGATTACATCGATTGAGTAAGTGTAAAATGCACAGCATGACGCTGTTTAGACGTTTACTGATGAGTGCGTTTTGCCAATAGTTTTTGGGTGAGAAGAGTGAAGGGTAAAGAGAGAGAAGTAGTCATGAAGGAAATATAAAAATCAAGAGAAAAGTCACGTTCCACACCCAAAAAGTTCCATTCTCTTCCATTTTATCATTATTAGTTCGATCGTGGAGTAGTAATGATCGAGGAATTATATGAATATTTTGATGAGAGAACGCTATCTGATACACAATTGTTTCAATTTACTTATTTCACCTCGAAACGTTGGCAAGTAGTGCAGCACTGAGAACTACAGTGTGTGAACACGACATGACTGCTCACTACGCACTCATCAGTTGACGTCTAAACAGGCTCCATGCATATATTTAGTACGCTCACGCAATAAATTTTTTTAGGGATTTGCAAAAAATTACAAATTTCTTCAAGTTTGGGAACAGATGGAAGTCTGAGGGTGCCAAATAAGGTGAAAAGGCATTTTGCCATCCAGCTGGTCAAGAAGGTTGGAGTAATATTCGCCTGTTATTGTTCTGCCTTTCTCAAGGTAATCAATTAACAGGATGCTTTTCGCATCCCAAAACACACTGGCCATGACCTTTCCGGCAGATGCGATCAACTTCGCTTTCTTTGGCGCTGAACCACCGGCTCCCACCCACTGCTTCGACTGCTGTTTTGTTTCTGGCGTGTAGTGGTGAACCCATGTCTCATCCATGGTGACAAATCGCCGCAGAAAATCGGTCGGATCCCTATTGAATCGGTCCAAAGATTGCCGCGAAAATCGTTTGCGCATTTGCTTTTGATCGGCATTCAGCAAATGCGGCACCCATCTTGCGCAGAGCCTTCGCACTCTCTCTTCCGATATACACACAGTCTCAGCTATCTCACTCACCTTCACTCGCCTATCGTTCAACACGATATCATGCACTTTTCGATGATTTCGGGTGTGGCTGGAGTTTTTGGCCGTCCTTCACGTGGGTCATCTTCGAGGGACGTGCGATCGCGTTTAAATGCAGCTGCCCACTTTTTAACTGTTGACATGGAAGGAGCAGAGTCCCCGTAAACTTTTGTACTTTGAATGAATTTCCTTAGGGGTTAACCCATCCAAAACGAAGAAGTTTACGACCGCATGATATTCAAGTATATCCATTTTAACGAAAAACACGCAAGACGTCTACTGCAAAAATTCGTGTAAACAAACTACTTGAGAGAACAAATTGAAACTTGTCATACGAACTAATGAAAAGTGCACCCAGGCAGGAAACATAAATTTTTGCTGATTGGAACGCTATCTCTGCGTCAGGCCGAGAATTTTTCACCTTGCCATCGTACATACATTTTCAATAGTCCCCAAATTTTTCATAAGGGTTGGGTGGGTAGGATGCTGGACTCTCCATCATCTCGATCCTCCGCCATTGATTCCAACTCATCAGAAGGAATGCCTAGATGGCTCCAGGAGAGATGTCGGACTTGATCCATCTTTTTCTAGGCCTACCGAGGCGTCATCTACCTGATGAAACAGTGGATGAACCAGCAAAGATAAGCCTAATAATCATTCTGCGTACTACAACAGCTGCATACACAGAAGAAGAAATGCTTTGGGATGAGCTTAGCCAATCGAGGTAAACGAACTTCTTGGGAACCATAACCGCCTGAGGAATAAAAGCCGCACATGCGTAGTTAGGATACGGCTTTGCTTTAAGATTTCACTATAGACTTAAAGAGCATCTTAGGAAACTACACATAGAGGAAGCTAGGTACTTCCGTTTTTATGGTGATGAAGAGGGAACAACAGCATAGAAGAAGTGACAAAGGAGAAAAAAATAGCCTCGACTTTTCAAAAGCAAAAAGAAGTAAGAACAAGAAAGAAATCGTAAGTGTCCAATCGAGGAGATAGAGACTTCAATGCAGGAATGGTATTCAAAACTTTCACCAAAAGGCAAAAGCAATATGCCAAGGCTTTAAAGCCAGAGCACAGGCCTGCAGGCATGCAAATGAACACTATGGGGTAGAGAATATGAAAGGAGTACTTTTACAGACTGTTAAACGTCGACGAAGTAAGGCAGAATAACGTGCTTAATATGGACGATGATGGACAGCATTTCTTTTTGGCCGAGGATAGCAATACTAAAATTTAATTCTAATAAAGATGACTTGGTATGAATACACCGACTCATTTATAAAAAATGGTCTGACGAAATTGTACCCAATGAGTGTAACCTCAACATCGTTTATTCAGTTTTTGAAAAATGGAGCTTTCTAAATTGCGCCAAAAACAGGGGTATTAGTCTCCTAAGCGCCGTGGCGTAAGTGGTTAGTGTGTTGGATCACTACGCATGAGGTTCCAAGTTCGAATCCCAGAAAATACCAGTTTTTTCACGGTCCCACCTCTCGCGAGCGTCTGACAAATATCCGAGACTATTGTTGTCACGAAAAAGCTTCTCAAATCGCCGTTCGGATACGGCATTAAACTGTAGGTCCCTTCCATTCGTGTGAAAAATATAACGCACACAACATGAGTGGTTGCGAGAAGCTAGGCCCTGGCACTTTAAAGAGCTGTTGCGCCAAATATTTGTTTTATTTGTTTTTAGTCTCCTAAGCATCACCCACACAATCTTATCTGCTGTTGTGTGTGAATGTCTAAAACCATTTGTCAATAATTTGATTGGTCCATATCAACGAGGCCAGGAAAGTCCACTATAGACCAAATATTCACACTAGGGTAGATCTTTGTATCGATTTTAAGTGCTATATACAATAGGTCTAGTTTCGTCATCCCTGTCAAGCTTGTCTGGCTATGAACTACAATACAATGTTGAAGAAATCACGCCATCAAAAGTGTTTAGAAAAAGGGACACACTCTCATAGGACTTTTCCAACGTAGTACTCGAAAGGATTGTGCGTAACTCACAAACCAAGATAAGAGGCACAATTTTTCAGCGCGAATGACATTCACATTCGTGAGTATTGAAGCAGAAGTGGCAAAAATAAGTCTACCAGTGAACGAGGGCAAAACTAAATGCGTGTTGCCAGTGAGAAAGGACAGTCATCATCGATAGAATGTCACGATATCCAGTTACAACTTTGCTGAAGTTAAAGACCGTGCCTACCTAGGTCGTGCTATAGATTTCATTACTCGAATCACACCAGCACGGAAATCAAGCAAGGAATCGATCTAGCTAATCGCAGTTTCTTTGGGCTGAAAAGCCAACTGACTACTAAATCGCTTTCTCGAACATTTAAGCTAGCTCTGTAGAAGATACTATTTATCCCAGTCTGCGGATGAGATGCCCTTGGTTAGTTCGAAAACAAGGTTCTTCGATTGGTCTTTGGTCTCGTCTGTGCATACAGGGAATGGAGGAGAAGGTACAATGATGAATTGTATGAACTGTACTGAACTGCAATATCGAACTTAATAATAGAGTACGTATACAGCAACTCAACTGGCTTGGACATTTAAAGCGAATGGACGATCTATCAGTTCGAGAAGAATACAGAAATATTTTTTTCAAATTTATGGTTTGTAACATACGTTCATAGTGGAGGAATGTTTCGCCCCTTTTGTTTGAAGCACATAGAGTTCGAGCAAAGTCGCACTTCACGAATTTTCTTATAATTTCATTTCCAAATTGTCAAGATATCAAAATCATATATCGGTCATCGATCAGTGCGGATATTCTTAGATATATAGGTATTGTCTCCTGGCCCTCATCTAATCTATTTCAGTAATATTTGTGCGTCATCTTTGCATAAACTCATGCCAAAATAAGCATTTGTAGCTTCACTGTATTGTTATTCGATAAGTCAATTAAACAAACAATTCCATGCTCACCACTGCACCTATGATGTCACTTAACCAAACTTAACTTCTAACTAGACAAAGGAAGCAGTCGAATTGCTATTCACCATCACTGATAAGAGTCATTGTTTTGGGGTTTGTGTGTGCAAATTACTTATCCACTAGTTCCTTCTTTTAACCGATTTAGGTACACCTGTATAGTTTCAAAACAAGGTCAAGTTCCGGGGGAAATTTTAAGGTAAAATTAAGCTTATCTAAAAAGCTTATCTACACTCCCCCCTCGTTAGCACACACCTATTTCGTCATTAATTGCAAAATTACCTGTAAACTGCAAACAACGGAAATAGAAACAAATTCACCAACTGATAACCAAAGAATCGTGTTTTATTGGCATGCCTCGGATTAGACCACTGTTCAGCTGATGTCACTACAAACACGAAACACAATACAGGTGGTGCTAGAACCAACATCAACGTTAGCCATCCAAATAGAGGTTGACCACAATGGAAGTGCTGGTAGGACACTGCACAATCGGCGATAATTTGAATAATATAAACAATTAACTCCAGGCATGATGGTATAAGATATGACACATAAATCCGCGTACGACTTCGGATCGTATAGCCGAGAATGTGTTCAGGACTGCCATCGCGGGCATCCATAACGTTGGCTAAGGCCAAGTGTCACTGACTTGTGTTTTGTTTTTTAATGTCCTTCAAAGGATTTGGGGAATATTTTCGAAATTATTTTTCCCCCCGCGGCTTTTAGTTACGCCAAAATCGATATTGTACTGAGGTTTAATTTACACACGACATACAGTACCTTCGGGTGACTAAACAATCGTATCTGTAAGTCTATTCTGCTTTGAAGATAAGATAAGCCAGCTGGTGAGAGTGCGGGTGAACACTTTTATTTAAGAGTGTGTATTTCTCAGAAAAGGTCATTTAGTTGTGCTGTAGAGTGAAGAGAGAAATTTAAGTCTTTGGACTGATAAGACAAGAACCATCGAATGGCAATAGATACTTCTATAAATATGATTAGTAATTAAGAATTGTTTTGGGTTTTTACGTTTTTTTTTTGTCTGAAGAAATGGATGTCAAGGTCTTTTACAACGTTTGCAGTTGTTCTTAGGAGCTGATACGTTGTAATATCTGCACGCACGTATCTTTTGGATGGCTGAACGTTTACCCATCACGTAGTGCTCACCTGCAAGGAGGAGGATGTACTATACAAGCATTAAATTCTCATTTGGAATAAAAAAAATATCATACAAGTTTCGAAACTTTTTTTCAGGAAAATTCTTGCAAGGCGTTTTCATTACCCTTGGTTGCCTGAAGAGGTTACCGTGTTTAATGTTTTGTGTTCTAAGTCAAATATTTTTTTTGGTGCTTGATAGAGAATAAATGGCTGCGCTAGGGGCCGGTTTAAAGTGAGGAAGTTAAGCGGTTTGGCTTTAGGCGTGTTGCTAATGAGATTGAATAATAGTTAAGTGCACTGTCTGGAAGAATAAACTAGTACGTACTTCATTGTTAAATGCGGTGGATTTCAAGGGTATGTCCAGAATAGGACATAAAAGGGGCTTCAATATGAAGTACAGTATGTATGTAGAGGTAGAAACACAGAAATCAAACGTTATAAAGTTTCAATTTATTAAAATAGGGTAGGTAGGTAGTTTTAATTCAAATATTGCAATTTAGATAAATAGGTAGGATTTAATTAATTAGTTGAAATGATGTAAACTATGGTATATGATGATCTTCCGATAGACGAGCGATAGTAGCGATGGTGTCGAGGATTGGAGCTTTCCCTTCGATGGTTGGCGGCAAAGAGATCGAATACTTGCTAGCTCAATCTCCACTATAGCTCCCTCTTCTTGTTCTACTTTTTACTTCCTCTTTCTTCGAATTAGGTCACAACGTAGGACGTATCCCAGTTTACTGCGGTGTTGCCAGATGCTCGATATTTGTTCCCTACAACTCGGCCATCCTTTGATTCTACGTCTCGAAGAATGCAATTGGATTTCACATGTCATCTCTAGTAGTCGTAGTTTGCAGATCATCTAAGCAGTCATCTCACTTCTCTTCGTGTCAGTCGCCTCAGGCACGTATTCCTTGTCATTAGTCATCTCAGATATTCGGCAATCGTAGTTAAATTGAAGTATCTCCCAAAGCTTTTGTCATCATCAGTCATCGCAGAAAGGTCATCTCAAACAAGGGTTGGTTAATTCTGAACAGCATCCATCATTGCTGATGAATAACGGCTCAACTCTGGTAAGGTGGCGTTGTCATCGTGCACAGAGGTTTCATCTTCTCCTGAACTGTCGTCATATGGCACCCAAGGTTTCATGTGGTCAGCGTTGGTGCTGGTCTTTCTGGGACCTTCCGACTCCCCAACCTTTTCCACGTCGTAGCGATCATGAGGACCAACGTTTGTTACCCTGTAAGGACCAAAGAATTTTTTATGAATTTTGATTAGGTTACCAAACTGTGTCCGACGAATAGCTACTAGGTCCCCAAGCCCATAAGTCCTAGCACGTTTCCTTTTTTTGTTGTAGGTCCTCGAATTTTCTTGCTGGATGATTTTGATTTCTTCTTTAGCTTTTTCACGGATGATGTCGCGCTCTTCATCGAAGACTTCTAAAAGTTCAGCAGCTACAACTTCGGCGATCCGTAGGTCTTCTTTATTTCTCATTTGGATCCCGAACATTACTTCAAAGGGACATCTTTGTGTACTTCTACTGATGCTGGAATTTAGAAACTGTTGTACTTTATTAGTAAATTTGTACCAATCGTTTGGTTCAGCCAGAGATAATTTGGTTAAAATAGGTATGATAGTTCTATTAATTCGCTCTACCTGCCCGTTACCTCTAGGGACACCTGTAGTTATCTTGATGTGATTAATGCCCTCTTCTTGACAATATTCATCGAAAATATTAGAGTTAAAAGCGGCCCCTTTATCTGTGATTACTCGCTGTGGGTTACCAAACACAGAGCTTTGTAGGTGAAGTTTCTGGAGGACTTCGGCTGTTGTAAGCGTTTTCGTCGGATATATCCAAACAAATTTGCTAAAACCGTCTATTACAACGAAAATATACTTGTAGCGCTTTCCAGTAGCCGACAGTGGTTCCAAGTGATTCAAATGGTAGGTGTGCAGAGGACGGTCCTCCTTTGGTATGGGATATAAGTATCCTTCCTGTTTGCCCTGCTTCTTTTCTGCTAGAATGCACTGAATACAACTTTGCCTACATCTCTCAATTTTTTCCCGAAGGTTAGGTATTGAGTACTCCCGTTTAATAATCTCTTCGACCTTTCGCACAGCAAAGTGCCCTTGTTCGTGTGCCCTTCTTATGATCTCTTTCTCCATGCCTTTTGGAACACACATTAGGCGATCCCCTTGGCCATTGACCTCATAAAGAATGCCGTTTTCTGACACGAAATTTCTGTAAGGTCCTCGCTCCAACATTTTCAAAATTAAGCTGATTTTTTCGTCCCTCCTCTGCTCTGCTACTATTCTATCAACAACTTCACTCTGAATAGTCATAACTAAGGGGTTTCGACTGAGTGCGTCGACATGTCTCATTTTCGTTCCTGCCCTATGTTCTAGTTGATAGTTATAGTCCTGTAGTAACAGAGCCCATCCTGCTATTCTTGGGGCCAAATCCCTTTTCTCCATCGTCATTTTAAAAGCTGCACAGTCAGTAATTATTTTAAAACTAAGTCCTAGTAGATATACTCTGAATTTTTTTAAGGCTGCTACGATGGCTAAAACTTCCAACTCATAGCTGCTATACCGTTCTTGTGCTGGCGAAGTTTTGCGACTAAAATAGTACACGGGATGAAACATGTTATCATCGCTAGATCTCTGCATCAGAATTGCTCCAAAGCCGATTTTCGACGCATCGGTATGCAGCTCTGTTTGTGCTTTGGGGTTATATATCATAAGTGTGGGTTTCTGCGATAAAGCCGACTTTATTTGGACAAATGCTTCTCTCTGCTGATCTCCAAAGTTAAATTTACTGTTCTTTCTTAGTAAATCACTTAATGGTTTTGCTAGAACTCCATAGTTTTTCACAAACTTTCTGAAATATCCTGATAAGCCCAAAAAACTCTGAACATTTTTAACAGACTTGGGCTCTGGGAAATGTTGTACAGCTTTTATTTTTAGCTGGGATGGGCTAATGCTTCCATTAGCAATTTCATATCCCAAGTACTCTATTCTTGTACAAAGAAAATGACATTTTTTCCATTTGAACTGGAGACCGTACTTCCCAGCAAGGTCAAAGACCCTTTTCAAATTTTTTATAGCCTCTGCATAGTCTTTTGCGACAATTATAAAATCATCCATGTAAATTATAATAACTTTTTCTTTAATCAGGGGTTGAAATATTGAAATAATGAATTTCTGGAATATAGTAGGTGAAGTACACAGACCAAAAGGCATTCTCAAGAACTCGTATTGGCCGGTGGGAGTCACAAAAGAAGTGTACTTTCTGCTTCCCTCCTCAACTGATACATGAAAGAATCCGTTTTCGAGGTCTAGGGTACTGAATATTTGCGCCCCAGATAGTTGATCCACCTGATCCTCTATAAGTGGGAGTGGAAAATGATCTCTAATAACATGTTTATTCAATCTCCTATAGTCGACACAAAGGCGTTTAGTCCCATCTTTTTTTGAGACTAAGACTATGGGACTGGCAAAGTCCGATGAGCTTGGTCTTATTATTCCTTTCTCGAGCCATTCCTCAATTTGGGATTCAACCAAATCCTTTTCTAAAGGTGAAAGTCGACGAGGGTGTTGAAAAATAGGAGTGTCATCCTTCAAGATGATCTTCATCTCAAAATTATGCTGCCTTTCTTCTACCGGCCTATATCCTTCTACGGCTTGCTTTACCTCTTCCCGATAAGCCTCATTTTCTACATTCAGCTCAGCTTCCGTCTCTGTGTTGATCGAAAAACAGTCTAGCAGATTGTCAAGCCTTTTTACCTTAACCGTCTCAGGAGTTACCATGATTTGGGTGTTAGTGAAGACATTTTGTCCCAAAATCATTGGTATTGAAAGAAAGCGATCCGAAATGACGTGAACCACTTCCTCGAAAACATTCTCATCAAAAGCTATTCTAGCAACGAAGCTTCCTAGTGTTTCCACCCCACTTTCTGCTAGACCTTGCAATGGGGTTTTCTTTCCCGATAATGTTGGTGAACCTAACTGAATGAATTCGTCTGAGCGAAGAAGTGTTACTTCACTTCCCGTGTCTAGAAGTGCGTTTACTGAGTACCCATTGTCGACAAAGTGGACTGCTTTGTGGAAAGTGCCATTAGAACTTGGCAAGATATTAGCTGCCTTAACATGTCTAGCGACCGCATCTTTTGAACACTGTGGAGCCTTATGGCCAAACTCCTTACATCTAAAACACTTGGGCCCTTGCGATATTTTACAGCATTCACTAGCACGATGTCCTTTCGAACCGCAGTTGAAGCAGGTTAGGTCGGAGCTTCTCGTCTTCCCAGCAGGTGAAGAACTGGTCTGCTTTCTTTCTGAATAAAAATTCGAATTCGATGACTGATTTCTTTCAGAAAAAACTCTGTAAACTTCTATTTTTCTCTTAAATTCTTTAAAATTACTTGCTCCATAAAGCAGAGCTTTGTTATTGTGAGTATCTTTAACACCATCTACGACATACTGTATTACAGAAACCTCATCAATGTTTCCCCTAGAACCTAGCTCCTTCATTTTCAGAAAATACTGCAACACTGTCTCTCCTTGTTGTTGTTTCCGCATCATTAATTTTCGGTGAACTTCCGCACTTGAAAAATGTTCACCAAACTCCTCTATTAGAAACTTTTTCAATTCTGCCCACGTTGTTAGCCCTGGCTCTGAACGCACAGCCATCCTTGCGGACCCCGACAAAAGTCTTTTTGCGTACAGCAAATTCTCTAAGGGTGTCCATTGCATAAGCTTAGCTCCGCTCTCGACTTCGTCTACCCAACACAAAATGTTAAAATCATCGTCCCCATTGAACTCTTGAATCGAGCTCGACACATCTTGGAATGAAGCAGTACCCCTACTTCTATTTCTTAAATACGCCACTTCGTCTTGCAATAAAGACATCTCTACCTCTTTTCTAATCGTAGTTTCTTTCTCTTGTAGATTCTTCTCGCGGATCTCTAACTGTCTACTCTTTTCTTCTAACTCTGCCATGGCATCGGATATGTCCAAGCTTTGTGGCAATCTGGCTGTACTATTTCTGTTTCGCCTTCCCATCTTAGACATCAATTAAAACGAGAGTGGCACCAACTACAGAATGCACAGCAAAGAAACTTCGACGAGTATCAAAGAAGACAAACGAAAATTAAACTTGTTCACAGCGTATGATATGATTTCCTTATCTACCACTTTTTTGCCTAAGACACTGAGTGAACTGATCGTGTCATGCACTCTTAGTACAGTCGGTACAAATATGTGCTATACTTATTTTATGTTTTAACCTCGGAATAGTCTTATCAAGCTGTTTATCCTCTATTCTTAAGTACTCCGATATAATTAATAATAATAATTTTTATACAGATTATACCAATTGTGCCGGGTGAAATAAGTATCACGGCAACCTTTTCCCTCGATGACTAAAGGTGTGGTGTACTAAGTAGCCTCCCTTGATGCCCGAGCGCGCGTAAAACGATGATCGCGACGAACTCGATGATATAACCGCAATGTTTTTATGTCTTTAATTTAAGTTCGATTAATTTAAGTCTTTAATAATCCCGGTTGAGCCCCCATGTAGAGGTAGAAACACAGAAATCAAACGTTATAAAGTTTCAATTTATTAAAATAGGGTAGGTAGGTAGTTTTAATTCAAATATTGCAATTTAGATAAATAGGTAGGATTTAATTAATTAGTTGAAATGATGTAAACTATGGTATATGATGATCTTCCGATAGACGAGCGATAGTAGCGATGGTGTCGAGGATTGGAGCTTTCCCTTCGATGGTTGGCGGCAAAGAGATCGAATACTTGCTAGCTCAATCTCCACTATAGCTCCCTCTTCTTGTTCTACTTTTTACTTCCTCTTTCTTCGAATTAGGTCACAACGTAGGACGTATCCCAGTTTACTGCGGTGTTGCCAGATGCTCGATATTTGTTCCCTACATGTATGGTATATACTGTCGATTAGCCCATTTGCGCCCAAATAAAAAGTAGCAGTAAAAAGTTTTATATTCGTTTATAAGCAGTTAAAGACTTATCTACTTATAACATAAAAGAAAAAACAAAACCAAAAATATTATTTTCTTAAAAAACAACACCGTCCTTAAATGGGGCTCATGCGGTGTGGAAAATTTCAAAACACTGCTTCTTAATAAATAGTGTCTTCAAGCACTTTTTACATTGCCAACGTGCTTTTTTGTGGCAAATTGCACATCGTAGCTGTTGAGCTAACTTTTCTGGATAGTGACTTGGCACCACAGACGCTGAAGGGCGCACATTTTGAGCATATGTGTGTCTCAAATAGTGACGAGCGATGTAGCGGCGGAAGTGGAGCAGATCAAGCTTTGTATCATGAGTCAGAAGTAGTAAACGCCATGCATTAGAAACTGAAAGATCAAGCAAGTAAGTGAATAGAACCCACCACCACTTTTTGCCTCGGATCTTCTTCTCCTTCTTCCTTTTATCAGCGAGGTTATGATCCGAAAATAAGGGATCATAACCCTCCCACTTCACTGCATTTCTACAGATCCGTCTGTGGGGTTCGCCTTTGCTTTTGCCTCGGATGGCTGTGCGATATTGAAAAATCGACTGATCCACTTGATCTATCCCGCCCATGCCCTTGTTATAACTCTGAAATACATGCAATATAACCAGGTCGACTTTCTCTTTATGAGCAGTACTCCATCGCTTTACCTTACCCAGAGGAACAACGGTGTCATGGTTAGAACTCATTGTGCAGAGGCTGTTATCAAGTCAACGAACAAACAGGACTTGATTGACAGTATCAAATCGGTAGTCAAAATCTACACGGTTCTTCTTCTTTATATCTTTTACTGATACCAAGGGGCACTTCTTAGTACTTCCTTGGCGAACAGTGCCAGTTCCTCGGTACCCAGATTGCCACACATCACGTAACAAATCATAACTCGTAAAAAAATTATCAAAGAAGACAATAGGAGTATTCTGCTATTTATCAAGCAGATGCTTCACAACCCTTATACCTAATGGTTCATTAGTATTTGTTGCTGTAGATTTTCCACAATAAACATCAAATGCATAGCAATAACCATCTGAACTTGCAACCATCCAATTTTTATATTCAAATCGCACTGGCTTTCCCCTTATGAATTGTTTAGATGGATGACGCCCAAAGTACTTTACCATATAACAAAATACGCCATGTGCCTATTGGCCCCATTTGGGGACACTATTATAAATCAACCTCGCAAATTATAACAAACGTAGTTTTATCTAATTCTTCATTTTTATCTTATAGTTAAAAATATAAGCAATAAACTATTGAAGCAAGATATTATAATTATTTAAAAATACTATTATAAAAATGATACTTACTTCTCGGTAAAAATTATGAACCAACTCACTTTACAAAATGAACTGCATAACCACTTTTAAATGATGACAAAATTGTTTTCTCTTGATAACTGTAAAGAACCGCTATTTAGCTTGACACATTCACTATAGTAATGAGTACTAAATGTTAATATGAATAAAATGAGAGTACTTTAAGAACCGTCCTCGTTTAGGCACGGTGGGCTTAAAGGCTTCATTAGAAGTTTTGTCTGGAAAAGATCATGCTTTATAGGACCATGGCTTCAGCATTTTAAGCAGCAAAACAAAGAAATATCAAAAATGCGTAACTTGGGATTATAGCATTTGCAAAAGTCTTCCAAAGGCTTTAAAGGTAGGCTACGCGAATGCTGGGGGCAGCCTGCACGCAAACTATCAGTGCGGTTTCAGACAATAAAAGTCCACCATCGATCAAATCTTCACACTTCGGCAGATCTTGGAGAAAATCCAAGAAGTGCAAATCGATACTCAGGGGTGGAATCGGCTAAGTTGATAGTTGACTGTTGACAATCTAATACCAATGTTTTGCTCTGCGTAAGTTGATAATCAAGTTGATAGTCGTTTTCGAACTGTCGTTTTCGTGTGATAGCTATTTAGGTGTCGTTTTCGCATATTTCAGTCGATTTCATTTGCTAGTCGGTACAATTTTATGTGATTAAAGTTCAGTGGACTAAAAAAAATGTTTACGTAGTTGAAATTATTCAATTCATGTAATAATGAAAAAGAAAACGATTATAAATACGTGAGGTTACTTCGAATTAATTTAAGGAATGCATCGAATATTCTTGAACTTCCTTATCCAATGTATGTTTCTGTACATAGGGGATGTTAAGTCTAAACCCAGCTCGTGGAGTTCAGGAAGATGATTAGTTCTCCAATCCTCTTGTCCGCTATCTCTCTCAGATCCTCGAAGAAGGGTTTGCCAAGAGTTTGTTGTCTGATACTGGCCAGGGCCGGACATCTGCAAAGGAAATGACATAGAGATCCTTTCTCATTAATATCCTTGCAGCTCCTACAAAAGGTGTTGTGGGGGATACCAAGCTTGGCCGCATAGTCTCCAACTGGCCGGTGACCTGTGATAATAGCTACGATTTTGGCAATAACTGGTCTTGGTTTGCCTAGTAACTCTTTTGACCTGGGTTTGTTGAAACTGGGCCACGTCTTCCTAGAATGACACAGCTTGTGAGGCTGTTCCACCCGCGATTAGCTAGCTGGAGGAAGTGAAGGTGAATATAGCTTTTAACGGCTCCAAGCGGAATGTCGACTCTTTCTGCTAGAGAGCCGTTAAGGGCCGACCCTTGCCTGGCCAGCTCATCCGCACGCTCATTACCCTCATGGTTGCTGTGCCCTGGGACCCAGATGAGAGTGATTCTCGAGTGAGTGTTTTGTTGATTCAATTCAAACCGGCATTGTTCTACCAGTTTTGAACAGATGCAGACCGCATCAATGGCCTTGATGGCAGCCTGGCTATCCGAAAAAATAGCGATATTGTGAGTAGATGTTGGAAGATTGTTTAGCAGGCGGCAGGCTTTTCGAATCGCCAGAAGCTCCGCTTGGAAAACGCTAGCAGAGTCTGGGAGACGGAAGGACCTTGATATAT
The DNA here is from genome assembly GCA_945910035.1 of Brachypalpus laphriformis. NCBI lineage: Eukaryota > Metazoa > Arthropoda > Insecta > Diptera > Syrphidae > Brachypalpus > Brachypalpus laphriformis. The sequence goes on from OX246753.1 coordinate 324,779,107, forward strand.
TCAGCTGGTCAGAGAAGATGCCTGCGCCGTCTCCGCAGTCCATCTTCGAAAGGTCCATGTATATCCCTATATCATAGTTGCAGGTAACGCTTCCGTTCTTCCATTCTTCTCTGGAAGGGAATTTTGCTAAGAAAGATTTTTTGAAGTTGAGTTTGGGTATCGTGTAGTCGGTAGAGGGCGCAACCAGTTCACTTGGAATCGTCTCCAGGACCTTGCCGTGACCATATGGCCTTGTGGTCCAGCATCCATATCCCCTGAGCTGGACTGCGCTGCATATAGCTGTGTCTATGATGTGTAGTTCGAGAGGGATCAGATGCAAGATTACACTAAGAGCATCTGTTGGACAAGACCTCATTGCTCCTGTGATACCCATGCACGCCGATCTCTGTACTTTTTTTATTCTGTCGATATTGTACTTTTTGCTCAAAGCTGGCCACCAAACGATAGCGCCGTAAGTAAGAATTGGACGCACAACGGCTGTGTACATCCAAAGGGTCATCTTTGGCTGGAGTCCCCATTTCTTACCGAATGTTTTATTACAGGTATAGAAGGCTACTTCTGTACATATGTGTATGTATATATGCAATTATATCAATAGTTATATTGTATTTTAGATTTTTTAAAATTGTTCGGCTAAGTAAGGAAGCTTTTCTGTATATCTTGAATTTATTGGATTTAGCAGATGGTGTAAGGTCAGCTCGGCTGGTCAAACGGTAGCGCATGCGATCATATGAAAACACAAGCGTTTTCACTCAGCTAAGGCTTACCAACTCCTACTCTCAACCTCCACGTGGTGACAGCCGGGTGTCTTAATCCAAGAAGTGCGCAACTGCAGGCAATTAACTAAAGACCAAGATAATTGCAGAGGTTTGTTGGTTGACGCCCAAGTTCACCCTGAACTATACAGCCACCTAAGTAAGTATATTGACGCATCGATTATAATCTTTTTTTCCATAACTTTTCCACGAAACAAAAAATGTGTGTTTTCTGAAAAGGAGAAAGTTCCCGAGGAAAAATAGGCGTCGTAACTGCGTTTAATATTCTCTTGGGTTGCCATAGACTATTACTTGTCTCGCGTATTTTTTTCTACATTTTCGAAAATATTAGGTCTGTTCCTTTACTTGCAAATTCGTACAAATTTGTACGAATTTGTACGAATTCTTACTCAACAGCGTTCCTTTACTCAAAAAAGTAGTAAAAGAGAGAGGCAACGAGAGAGTAAAAATTTGCCCTCAGTGAAAAATCTTACGAATTCTTACTCAACAAATTTCTGCCGGTAAGAAGTGTACTTTCGGTCAAAGTCAGCTGTTACTTTGTTTGGATGTTTTTATTTTTCTTATGTTTTGGATTATTTTTCATTTTAATCCAATTTGCTGCAAAAGGGCAAATAAAAAATGAAAAAAAGAGACCCAAATGAAAGTTGAATATTTTCCTAAGACATTTCTGCGCATTAAATATGTAAATTCATATTTAAAAGCAATAAAAACGAACTTCAAAGTTCAATGAAAATGGTTTACATAGATGTGGAGTACGGAAGAAACAGCTGAAAACGTTGACGTTTAATTATGGGAAAGTTTTTTTTTGTCTAACGCGTTCCTTTACTTTTTTGTAGCTTCTCTCTTTGAGACAGAATTTTACTCTTAAGGTTGATAATTTCTCTTCTACTATTTTTTGCCCAAAAAGTAAAAGAACAGACCTATTGTATATATTTTTTGTTTCATAGATTCCGGGTGAAATCTATTGACGATAGGTCTGTACGTCAAGGAACGTGGTGTAATGTTGAAAAGCTTTCGCTTCGGAGACTCGGAATAAGAAAGGTGTCCCTTTCGGCTGAAAATTAAGTAAATTCTATAAAGCCACTTCCAAGATTCTTCATCAAAATCCATCAATTTATTGACGAAATATACAAAAGTCCAACAGTGCTACATCCGAACATCGTCATCATCATATTAGTCATCGAATTTTCCACGTTGATGTGAGGTGGGCACGGTTATGGTAGCTATTCGCTTAAAGCTGCATGAAAATTCCCCCTTTGGATTCCAAGCAGTTATGGCGGCAGTCGAATACAGTGGATATTTATTTGTTAACTCCTCACCAGCTATATCATTCTTCTTTTTGCCGGCAAGTTCTGGTGCTGGCTTACCAAACTCATCATAGTACTCAGAAGTAGGGTCTCCAGGTCGCATTGCTTCCAATCGTTGCTTCGAACGAATATACTCATCGTAGAATTCATGCCAAAGGAATTGCTCAAGTCTTTTGGCACGAGTGACTGAAAATGAAATTAGATGGCAAGAGCTATATGTTTTTCAGACATGCAACCACGTTGACAACTCACCAGCAGGCTTTTTTAAAACAGGGCTTTGGAAATTCTGCTTCATCTCGCTCTCCATCACTTTGCAAACGGTTGTGGGATCATTTAAATGGTCAATTTTATTTGGATTATTTTGAAACATTTTGGCAAGCTAGTAGGTAAGACGTCAGAGCTAGTAAATTTGTAAATAAATCTTGTTTTGATTTTATAAATAGGGGTTGCTAGAGTTCCGAATAAATGAAATACAATTTCTATAGTTACAGCGCAGCAGTCGTTGTTAGGAGAAAGTCGTTATTGGTCATCATGGTAGACCGTAGTAGACTGCAATTCGAGTTCCAAATATTGTATTCATCTACAAAAATTTAACTTCCGCGTGGAATCCATGCAGTGGGTCAACAGTTTGGAGGATAGGTGTATGTTTCTGTTTCTTCATTTGTTATCAAGTTATTCATAAAGAGAGATACTGAACAATTAAGTAGGTATTTGGAAACTAGGTTGACATAGATTTCATTAGGCTGTGGATCTACTACAATGTAGGGTAAGATTTTCGACTTTGAAAGTTACACATAGACTACAGTACTAAAGTGGCAAGGGGTTTCAGCACTTCATAATGCAGATACAAGCTACTCTAAGCTGTACGCATGAAAGGGTGGTTTGGTGCAGTGGGCAGTATGTTTGCTTGCTACTTTACCCAATGGATGCAGGGTTCCAGCACCTTCGAGGAGCGGTAACCAACAGCAAGGGAAGCGAATAACACCAAAGTTTTCCCAACCACCACACCAAACGTTTGCGTCCATTTCAACCAAAACCATAGATACTTTGTGTAGCTTACAAAACTTGAGCTCTGAAGGTGTTGCGCAGGCCTGCTTCCACTGATTTACACTTTGAATAAGTATCTGTGATGGTATTAAGTCTCAGAAGTCTAGCAAGAGGTCCTCAGAAGGAGGACGTGGGGCGGATGAATTCTCTCGATGGAATCAACGGTGACGTCTACAGACCAGCGGATACCTTACTGGAGCTACTTCAACATATTTGGAGCTGAGGTCTGTAAGGATTTTCAATACTACGTCAGGGTATTGAAAAAGAGATGGTGGCGGATGAACGCTTAATGGGCCAACGGCAGCGCTCATATCCCCGAAGTTGGTTACTGACATCGGTGTATCCGGCCTCTTGTCCTAGGGGTACAAAAAAAGGATCTGGCCCTCCAGGTTGGGGGTTGTGCCATCGGGTTAACTTCCCTACCACGTAAAAAACCTTTGGTTACGAAGCAACCAACAGCCTCGGATACGGATGATCTTACTGACGACCCATGCAAACGTAAAAAGGACAACGATGGGATGGGCCGGGCAAAAGGAGTACGAAAAACTGCGACATCTACTACGGCGATTGCTACAGACCAAAAGGACAGCGTCTATTCGGGTGCGGATTTGTCATTGGAGACAGACTTAGGCAAGAAGTCTTGAGTTTCCGGCATGTGAACGAGCGCCTTATGACTATCCGTATCAAGGCTAAATTTGCCACCTTAGCCTAATATGCGTTCACGCTCCTCATGAGGAGAAGGACGACGCGATAAAGGATGACTTCTACCAGCTCTTGGACAAGACGTATGAGCAATGCCCTAGCCACGACGTTAAAATTATCCTAGGCGACTTTAAGGCAAAGCTAGGAAGAGAGGAAGTCTTTAGTAGCGTGGTCGGAAAGCGCAGCCTGCACGACAACACATCCGGCAACGGACTCAGGCTAATCGACTTTGCGGCGGGGCGAAACTTTGTTGTAGCTAGTACGCTGTTCCCACGTCTTGATATTCACAAAGGAACATGGCTCTCCTTTGATCGAAAAATCGTCAACCAAATCGATCACATTGCGATTGACGCAAGGCACTCTTCCAGTATTCTGGGTGTCCGGACTTTCCGAGGAGCCAACGTGGACTCGGATCACTACCTAGTTGTAGCCAAGGTACGCATGCGGATATCCACAACGGAGCGAAATTAACGAAATACTGGGAGGAAATTTGACGTCGGGCGGCTACAATCGCAAGATACCGCCAGAACCTTTGCCGATCGTGTTTCTTCTAATCTCAATCTAAGTCCTATTCCGCCAGCAGCAAATGCGGAAGACCAGTGGCAGCGTTGCCAACAAGCCATCAGAGATGCCGCCTCTGATGTACTGGGTTTCTCTCGCCCACCACAACGAAAGCCCTGGTTTGATGAGGAATGCCGGCAAGCACATGCAGCAAAACAAGAGGCGTACAAAGCGGCGCTGCATAGAAGGACTAGAGCTGCTTACGAGCTCTACGTGCGCAGGAGAAAAGAGGAACATCAACTTCTCAGAAAGAAGAAAAAAGAGCATGAGAAGCGCTGGATCGAGGAGATTGAGAGACTTTATTGCAGGAATAACGTTCGAAAATTTTACCAAAGGGTAAAAAGAACATGCCAGGGTTTCAAAGACAGAACAGAAGCCTGCAGGGACGAAAATGGCAACATAGTAGTAGAACCGCAGTCGGTGCTGAGGATATGGAAGGAACGCTTCTGCAGGCTGTTAAACGGCGATGATGATCATTATTCCGCTGTCAGGAAGAATGAGCCATTCAATAGAGACGATGGCAGTCAAAATTCCCGTCAACCCCTGCGCTGGCCTTGCGCAGGAGAGGCATTCCAGAAAAGCTTATAGCTATTATCAAGGCTACATATGAGGGCGGCAAGTGTCACGTCGTGCACAATGGTAAGGTGTCGGAGGACTTTGAAGTCCAAAGTGGAGTACGTCAAGGGTGCATACTGTCCCCACTATTGTTCTTGGTGGTTATCAGCGATGTACTCCGTGCAGCATTGACGGAAGCTAATTCTGGAATTCGTTGGACTATGACATCTTACCTTAAACACCTAGATTACGCTGACGATGTTTGTCTACTTTCACATCGGATAATGGATCTTCATTTGATGGCCCAAAATCTAGAAGCTGAGGCAAACAAAGTGGGGCTAAAAATAAACACAGCCAAAACAAAAGCCCTGAGTACTTCCAATACCCGCGCTCAACTTAACATTGCCGGAAAGCAAGTCGAGAAAGTTGATAACTTTCTATATTTAGGAAGTGTGGTCTCGGCTAATCGCGGTGGCACCGAACTGGATGTGTGCAGCAGAATCGGGAAGGCTAAAGCTGCGTTCGGAATGCTGTCCAAAATCTGGAGAAGCAATGTTATTAGCTTAAGAACCAAGCTACGACTGTTCCGCTCCAACGTAGAATCAGTGCTGCTTTATGGGTGCAGTACTTGGAAGGTGGACACCATTAACACACGCAAGCTGCAAGTCTTCGTAAACAAATGCTTAAGAATCATCTTGAGGATTTTTTGGCCGAACCGCATCTCCAACGAACAACTTTATCTTAGAACGGGCCAAGAACCTATAAGCATTACTATACGAAGAAGAAAGTGGCAATGGATTGGACACACCCTACGGCGCGAAGACAACTCCATTGCGAAATACGCTATGCAGTGGAATCCGCTCACCCAGGCAGGCAGAATAGCGGGACGCCCTAGGCAAACGTGGCGCAGAACAGTTGAGGAGGAATCGAGCTCTTTAGGAATGAGTTGGAGGCAGCTCAAACGCGTTGCAGAACTCCGAACACGATGGCGCGCAGGCGTTGTTGACGCCCTATGCCCCCCGAGGGGTTAAAAGACATAAGAAGAAGAGAAGAAGAAACTCAAATCCAACAAAGCTGCTGGAGCCAACGGCCTTGCCACTGAACTTTTCAAGGCAGGAGGAGATGAGTTGGTAAGGAGCATGCACCAGCTTTTGTCTCTATGGTCAGCTCCGCAAATGACATCAGTAGGGAGATCACACGGAGAATTACTCTTGCCAATCGTTGTTTCTATGGGCCTAGAAGGCAATTGAGTAGCAAAGCCCTGTCTCGAACTACTAAGGTAACTCTTTATAAGACATTAATCATCCCAGTCCTGCTGTATGGCGCAGAGGCATGGGCTTTGACAAAACCGGATGAGGATGCCCTTGGCTATTTCGAGAGAAAAGTTCTTCGAGCGATCTTTGGTCCTGTCTGCATAGACGGTGAGTGGAGGAGAAGGTACAATGCCGAATTATACGGCCTGTACAAGGACATCGACTTAGCCAGAAGAGTTCACATACAGAGACTAAGATGGCTGGGTCATTTAGAGCGGATGGAGCCTAACCTTCCCGCTAAGAAAGTCTTCGAATCCACCCCGGACCGACGGCGCAGTAGAGGACGACCTCGCGGTAGGTGGCGCAAACAAGTGGAGTGGGACCTAAACCAACTTGGCGTGCGCAACTGGGGGCAGCTGGCTCGTAACCGTGCTGGCTGGAGAGGTTTGTTGGTTGAGGCCCAGGTCCACCCCGGACTGTAGCGCCATCTAAGTAAGTAAGTAAGATGGTATTAAGTCGAAAAAGATATTGCGATGCACATCCGAGTATGTCTTTATTCTAGGAACAGATCTGAACATTAGGGGTACGTAGCTCTGACTTTATATCATCACAAGCCTGATACTGTAAATTGCCCTACATTTTTCTGTTTGGATTTGAAAATACTGCTGGACTACAGCAGCTTACAAATCTTAAAACTTAGAAAGAGTAGTATTGTCAGAGATATGTACATTGTACATACATAGTCGTATATCTTTTCACAGATTCAAGGATTATTATTCTGAATCCACCTTGGGTTTAGAAGGATGCATGGTATTTATAGGGATCAAAAGAGCACTGTGGGCGATCTAGATCTCAAGCCATGTCCAGCCTAGTAGTATGTTAATTTTATTTTCAAGTAGTTTGGACAAAATCGTTACGATTTATGCTTTTATTATGAAAATGCTGGTGGCATAGATTAACAAATTATGTAATCATTCGCCTTCTTTACAATATGATTTGAAGACTTTGACAGAAACTTGGTTGAAAGACGAGCATCATAATTCGGAGATGTTCGATAGTAAAGACTACACGATATTTCGCAAAGACAGATGCCTACAAAAAACTGGTTTAACCAAAGGTGGGGGTTTTTGATTGCAGTTCCCTTTTCTTTTTTTCTGTGTGGAGATTTAATTACGCTCCTCCTCTTCTTCTGATTCTTTGGAGTATGGCAGCGATCAACTGGCTGTTCTGATTTCAATAAATAACCTTTAGACCAGATTGTTTAATTAATTTATACCAATTGTATTTTAATAACTGGCGTAGCATCCTATCTGATTTAAAACTTAATCAACACGTTTTTATACTTGGTGATTTTAAATTATCAAACATTGATTAGGTTTGCTTTGATGATCTATCCTTTTGCCTTTGAAGTATATTAATAAATGTGAAATAATTAATTCTTCTGCTGACCTTAACCTGATCCAAATTAATAATATAAAACATTTGACGCTCAAATTTTGTTTCGGTTATATGAATCTCGACTAAATATACGCGCCATGGCGCAAGTGGTTAGTGTGTAAGACCATGGCAATATGACGCCTGCTGGAACTTTTGAATTAAAAAATGGTCTGCAACAGGGTGCGATTAATTCGCCGATCTTTTTCAGTATTCACACAAGCGATCTCATAAGTTCACTTCACGATGCCATAGCGTACGCAGACGATTTGGTCGCGAACAGATTAGGGTCTAAGATTCTGGTCATTGCAATACTCTTGCAGCTTTACTTCGACAAGATCAAGAGATACTGCGACGACTGGAAGCTGAAGATTAACTTTCACAAGTCGGGGACCATCCTGTTCATAACGCCACTGTCTGGGGCTTCTAGGGACACCAGAAAGAACTAGTGAAAGTTCTCTATCGTGAGACAGCACGGGCAGCCACTTGCGGGTCGAAGTGTAGTCAGGTACCTTGGGGTCTGACTAGATCAATATCTATATTTTAACAAACATATAGATGCTGCTCTGGCTAGAGCCAAAGTTGCTTTCGCCCTTACAAAGAGACTGTTTTATAGCGGCGAACTCGATGCAAGGGTGACGGTAATCTGCCACATGGCCCTTATTGAGCATATGCTCGCATATGGATGTCCCGTGTGGTTTAAAGTGGGGCCAAGTTTGTTGGAAAAGATGCGGGTGCTTTAGAGGACTTGCTTTCGTTTGTACAGGACACCAGAGTCTGAGTACAAAAAATTCTATCCTAAACTGATCCGAATCTGATCAGAGTGGATCATTTCTTGATCAAGACGATTTAAACGAACATTACAAGCGCAATGACCTCGATGAATGGCCTGATCTTTGGGGGTTATTGCCCCAACCATCTCTATCACGAGGGTGTACACCTTAATGGCTTTATCCCTCTAGAAGCGTTCCTATATCTCGATGAAAGAGGTCTGATCCAGAATAAGTTAGCGGTGCCGCTAATCTTCCACGTCGCCAGAACAGGTATGGATAGGCGACTCAACTACCACCGAGACGTCGTACAGAGTTGTGTAGAGCGTCTCCAGTACAGTAAGGAGGTCTCATACCGCAACATTGAAGATGTTAGTAGGCAGCATGACTAATTTGCTGGCTTATTGATGAAGAGGGAACGCCGTCGTCGTTTCCCCATAATCCGGGTTAGCTTGCAACGGGACAGAGCGGATCGTCTATCTATTTTATATAATAGCCATGGCTGGCTTACATAGTTTTAAGGTACTCTTAAGTTTGTATAATATAATAAAAAAAATTAAAAAAAATTAAAAACATAAAAATGGCATAGCACTTGGCTAATTAAAAAACCAAAAAAAAATCAAGCACAGAACGTCGTTAAAAAAAAAAGGAGTGTCTTTAATTACAGACCGCAGTTAAGTTAGCTTACGTTTATTTTAAGGTGGTTTACAAGTGTTATTTATATACGTACCAACAAAACAAGTCCATTCCCTAAGTTTTTTTTTACAAAAAACATTGGCGCAAAATTATAGTCCCCGTGCGTTAAGTAGGTTAAGTGTATACTATGTAGTATCATGTTAATTTTAAAACCAGGTCCTAACTTTGTATTTAATTATAAACACTTTTTAACTTACTTACAACTTGTATCAGTTTTAGAACGAGTCCGCATGAATTTTAGTCAAACAAACCCGAATGACAGAAGTTTCAATGTCGATACTAAAAGATAATATGGGCTCTCGTTGGTTTTAAGTTTAGTACGGGGTTATATAGATCAAATGGGGATTATATCGACTATAATTAAGATTGCACAAATTTTAACTTTGGTACGTACTAAAATAATTTTAAAGTTCACTTTATCCGACTATAATTTTGCGACATTTTTCTTAGTATTTTCAATTGTCATTGAAAAAAATAAATATTTGGCGCAACAGCTCTTTAAGTGCCTGGGTGTTATATTTTTCATACGAATGGAAGGGACCTACAGCTTAGTGCCATGTCCAAAGGGCAATTTGTTTTGAGAAGCTTTTTTGAGACAACAATACTCTCGGATGTTTGTCAGACGCTCGCGAGAGGTGGGACCGTAAATTAACTTTTTTGTGCTTTCTGGGTTTGGAACTTGGAACCTCACGCACAGTGATCCGACATACTAACCACTTACGCCACGCGCTCACTTTGTCATTAGTTAATTTATAGTAAATACATTTAGTTAGGTTACGTAGAAAGACATACTCATTGGTTAAGAGTTAAGAGTAGATTATTAGAGCGTCCGCATGGGGCCATTAAGTTAGAATAATAAAGTTAAATTAATTAAGGTAGTTTTAAGCGTTTTTGTTAGCAGGTAAGGTATTCGAAATTAAAAAAATAAAATGAAAATAGTGTTTCGGACCACTGCGTGTGATGTTCCAAGTTCGAATCCCAGAAAAAAGCAAGAAGTTTTTCCACGGTTCCACCACTCGCAAACGTCTGACAAACATCCGACAGTATTGTTGTCACGAGAAAGCTTCTTAAAACAAATTGCCCTTCGGATATGGCACTAAACTTTAGGTTCCTTCCATTCGTGTGGAAAAATATAATGCATACAATACGAGTGGTTGCGAGATGCTAGGATCAGGCACTTAAAGAGCTGTTGCGCCAAATATTTTTTTTTTACACATACATATATGTATATCAAACAATTTTACATATTCGAAAAATGTGTGAAAAAATATTTTGTTCCACAAGCCGTAAGGGTTATACGTTTTTTTCTTGCGAATACATAAATCTGTTATTAATCGTTTCTTTGTACAAAATCAATGAAAAGATGTTATAATGGTTCCAAATCCGGGAAAATCTCCAAACGACAAGAAATTCGGCAGAACAATACGAATAATATCAAAGGTATTTGAAAAAACCTATTGAAACGCATTTAATCGATCATTGAAGAAAGACCCCTAATACCTGACCACCAATTCGGGTTCAGAATCAAGCATTCCACAATTGACCAAGTTTACAGAATAACCGATGAAATTGAAAAAGCCCTAGAGGAGAAGAAGCGCTCTAGCGCTTTTTTGGCGTATCTCAAGCCTAGAACAGGGTTTGGCACCATAACTTGAAGTATAAGCTAAGACGGGTCCTTCTCGAGCACCTACAAAAGATCTTAGAAACTTAAATAGAAAACAGACTTTTCCATGTTAAACACGGAACCAAATAATCTGAATTTAAGGAAAACGTCGCTGGAGTTCCGCAAGGAAGTGTCCATGGGCCCATCTTATTCTTGCTGTACACTCGGGACATAACATAAATTGAAAGCACCATTGTAGCTACGTTCGCGGACGATATGGCTATTCTGGCAACGGAAAGTTCAATCGAGTCAGCAACTACAAAACTACAACGAGCTGCGAGTGGACAAAAACTCGGTGTATTGTTCTTAACGAGACCAAATCGACGCATGTTAACTTCACTTACAAGAAAATAACCCACCTACCTGTTTTCGTTAAATCTATACAGATACCATATGCAAATTCAGCAAAATAACTGGGAATGACACTGGACGCGAAACGTAAGTGGAAGCTGCACGTTAGAAAGGAACGCGATGTGCTTGAAAATTGATTTAGAGAAATGTATTCGCTAATTGGAAGATATTCCAAGCTAAACATACATACTCGTATATAACAATCTGCTTCTATATAAGCAAGTGCTTAAACCTGTATGGACGTACGGTATACAACTCTGGGGTTGTACCAAACGAAGTAATAGAAATTTTATATTATACAAACACTCCAAAATAAAGTTATAACAGCAATCGTGAATGCTTATTGGTATATTAGAAACAATGATATCTACAGAGACTTAGGGATAGCCACCGTTGAAGACGAATTAACAAACTTTGCCCGCAAGCTCCATGTTCGTCTTTATGGTCATTGCAATCGTGCCATACTCCAAATTTGACAGTGACAAACCTTACGCACCGACTCCAAAGAACGAAACCATACGATTGAGCACAATAAGAAGTAGCCTCATGTAATGACGGTATCAGCAGGTGCTTTGCTCGAAATCTACCTGTCTCACGCGAATATTCTTATTTGAAGCTTAAACTACTTGATAAGTACATAACTTAGTTGTAGTAAGCAAAGAGGGAAGGCTGTTTTTAGTTAATAGAGATCTGACACTGCTATGAGTACAGGGTGTCTCATAGTGTCTCAAGAAAATTTTAACCTTCCCCAAAAAAAAAAGAGCTGGAAGTTCACTTCCAGATGTGAAAAATCATAGCACAACTCTGTTATTCATGAATTCTAAATTTGTTTCGATGGGGCATAATTTATGATGCCAGCTATCCTTTTTTCGCGGGATACTCATTTTTTCAGCTCCCAAAAACCTATCCCGCGAACATTTTCTATATCGCTTTTTTTCATACAAAATTCCAAACGTATATAGAACATTAGACTGTTAGTCTGAATGATGACAGCAGGCGAATATTATACATGTTCATAGCGAACGAGTGAATTATAATAGTCGGAAGCAATCGGAAACTAATGTCATAATTCCGCGTTAAGTACTTTCAATTGAAAAAGTAGCTTATAATAGGCGTATGTGTTCGGAAGCAACTGTGCGCTTCATAGCCATTCACAGCTGTGCAACTGTCAAATTTTTGTATGAAAGAGCGAATTGATGAAGTGAACGAAACTTAACGAATAAAAGCAAAAGCTATTATGGTCGCACAATACAAATCCTTTGTATTCACACTATTTCGGAAGTGGTCGTGCGAAACCATTCTTCTATTATAGTTCAGCCTTAAACCATACACATTGCTACTATCATTCATGTGCGCGTCACTTTTTGTTGCATTTGCTGCACGTCAGTTTTAATGAACTTGTTTGCATCCGTGTTTCATTAATCTAAAGAAAAAAAGAATGCCGAAACCGAAAGGAAAATGCGGTACCGTTAAGCTCTGAAGCACAGCCAGTGCAATGTACCATATATCGACATAGATGCATACATAGATATATACATTTAACGGCGTATAAAAAGTGAGGCAGGTATGGTGGGCCATGCTGCCCCCGTGCAACCCCCCTGCTTGGGGTCACTGTTGGATTTGAGGTAGGTGCGAGGATGGGTGTATGTAAGGTTTCTTTATATCCATGTTTCTCACCCAATCTCGCACCCACCTCAAATCCAACAGTTATTTATATACATAACATACTGATAAAGTTTTATCAAAACTGTTGCATTGCACTGGCTGTGCTTCAGAGCTCAAAAACATTTTATGGCATTAGTTCATATTTGAATGTGAATTAACACCCTATGGCGTTAGTTCACATTAAGTGATGGCTTTAGTTCTCATTTGAAAGTGAATTAACGCCATAAGTGGATTATGGCGTTAATTCGTATTTGAAAGTGAATTAACGCCATTATGGCGTTATTTCATATGGCCTTAGTTCACGGCACCTTTTTTGCTGCATACAGGCTGCAATCGAAGACACGAACGGTTTTCTACGAACAAAATTACTACTCAAATTAATTGCTTACAATTATAAAAAAAAGTTGATATTTCCTGTGTCCGGGTCTTATCGGAACACTGTTGAACGTATTACAATATGATGATTTTTATTGGTTGATTATGAAATCTCGTGGAGCAGGTTCATACTTACTTACTTACTTAGATGGCGCTACGGTCCGGGGTGGACCTGGGCCTCAATCAACAAACCTCTCCAGCTAGCACGGTTACGAGCCAGCTGCCTCCAGTTGCGCACGCCAAGTTGGTTGAGGTCCCCTTCCACTTGTTTGCGCCACCTACCGCGAGGTCGTCCTCTACTGCGTCGTCCATCTGGGGTGGATTCGAAAACTTTCTTAGCGGGAACAGGTTCATATAAAACCCTTTATTCGGTTTTGAGTCGTCAAAAAAAAAAAAAAAAAACAGGTATCTGCAAAGCAACTGAACACTCTCTAGGCACATAATAGAAATAGATTTGTTAAGTTGTGAAAGCGGATAGGTATGAAAGAATGTGAAGATAGCTATGTAAATAAGTTTTGCGCGGTTTATTCGCGAGGCTTCCATCGTGTCTGATTGGGATATAAACCATCACACCCGTTTTCTACTCAAACCTATAGGAGGGTTCACACGGTCCAATATATCTGACAGACTTGGTCGGATGGATGTCGGACAGATCGATGTCGTTAGTGTTCATATTGTCAAACATGTCGTCAGATTTCACTTTTCAAGTGTATTTCAATGATGGTGGTTGTACGCTTGTGGTAAATAAAATTTTAAAAGGAGAACAAATCGATCTTTATACTCTTCATTTTTATCTTCGAAGTCTCCGGTACACTTCTGTATATTTCAGAAAATTCTTTCCAGAATTGCACATTTCGCAAAAAGCCATTTTTTACTTCAGTTTAATTTTCCGCAAACAACCACACAGCTGGAATATCTTTTCGGAAATGAAATTTCCTCCAGGTCGGACAGACACTCATTCACACTATCAGATATGTCTGTCCAACCATCAAAATATTAAAAAAAATTTGAAAACCATCCAACATGTCTGAGAGACCGTCGTTTCTTGCGTTCACATGATCAAATTTGAGTCTGTCAGACCATGTCTGTCAGATATGTTGGACCATGTGAACACCCCTTATTACAAATAATAAATGCTAGGGTATCAATGCGTAGTCGACTGCATATATATTTTCAGTATAGATTTAATAATTCAACTGATGTATGAGAGGAATGTAGCAGAAGGGTAGCTAATAATACCACCCAATCCGACCTTGTCTGGGATATGCATTTACAAAGTTAATTCGCTTTTAACTCATTACTGTGTTCACATCAATAGCAGCCCACAACAGAAAGTCACTTCACCTGAAATGTACATCAAACACATGTTTACCTCTTATTCAATTCACCGCACAAACAATAAATACGACTAGTTAAACAAATAAGGATTTATATACCCATATATAGGTATGTACGTGTTTCCTAAGCAGCAGACGTTGCTCAATGAGGTATTCCATATAATTTTATTCCAGTGGCAACCTGAAGAAAAGGCCTTTGAAGTTTTTCTTTGTTCCTCAGAGCTGGAATGACTGCTAAGGATACAAAAATAATAAACGATATCATTTGTGGCATACCTGTTATATCTTAGGGTTGCTTGGCTACACTGCTCACTGTCTGCTTATGATCTTCGTTTAACACAATTTTTGAAGGTTTCTGCGTACGTTTCCTTCAAATCCGTCTAGGTAGGTATGTACATATGTCAATTATATTTAAACAAGGACTTAAATTCTCTTTTCGATTGAGGAAGTCTCTTAAATTGAATTATTTTTGAACGTAAACGGTTAGAAGTATATTGTGGCTATTTGCTTCGAACCGTATACTGAGTGCTGTGTATCTCACAGGTGTACAGTGTCTGACAACCTGTTGATTTGTGAATGAATTTTGATTCTGCGCAGATTATAAGGATTTACTACTCTAAACCATGAATTGGCAATACTGGCACTATTCCAATCATCCCCTCTATTCCAGCACGAAAAATAATTTCGAAATTATTCCAAAGTTCGTGTCTACAGACTGGATGCTTAGTTTTAGTTGTCCCCCGAGTACATGCAATCCTATTATTATCCTTGTGGGAATTATTTTCTACTTTTTTTTTTGAGGATATTTCGTGCAATGAATTGCAGATTGTGTTTGTTCAGCTATTATAAGACATGACATTGTGACTGATGTCATGTCATGTCCTGTTAATGTCAGACAGCTAACGTATTCCTTAGATCTCTTCCAGGAGTGGTAGTAGATTGAGATATGGCGGGGAAATTAATTATTTTCCTTGGCATGGAGTACAGGGTTATACATTTTTAGGGAGTAAATGTCCTTATAACCGGAAATCCATTAAGTGTAGATGGCATCCTTCCTGTACTGGATTTTGATACATTTTATGCAATAGCGTTTATTATGGTGAAGAGGGAGACGAGCTTGCGATCAATTGGCAGGGAATGGGGGTGAACTACTTCGCAATGCAGTTATAAAAAAAAATTTAAGGCTTTATGGACTACATTAAGTCTGAAGATTTAATCATGAACTAGATAGATCATGCCTGCAGGGACGAACATGGCAATATGGTAGTAAAATCGCACTCGGGGCTGAGGATATGGAAGGAAGGCTCCTGCAGATTGCAGAGCCATTCAACAGTGACGATGATAGTCAAGATTTCCGTCAACCCGATCAGAGTGAAGTGAGGATAGCGATATCTAAGCTTAAATCCAACAAAGATGCTAGAGCCGACAGGCTCGCTGCCGAACTTTCAAGGCAGGAGGTGATGAGTTGATAAGGAGCATATACCAGCTCATCTGTAAAATCTAGTCGGACGAAAGCATGCCCGATGAATAGAACCTCAGCATCGCTTGCCCGATCCTTAAGAAAGGAGACCCTCTGAGCTGCGTCAACTACAGAGGTATAAGTCTTCTCAACATCCCGTCTGCCGTATTACGTGAACGTCCAAAATCGATCGCCAACAACCTAGAAGGACCTTATCAGTGCGGTTTTAGGCCCGAAAACTCCACAATTGACCATTTTTTCACACTACGGCAGCTTTGGAAAAAAATCCATAAATATAAAATCGATACTCATCACATTTTCATCGATTTCAAAGTCGATTTCAAAGCCTCGTAGGGGCAGCATCTCCCGATAGGTGTTGTTCCGCTAAGTAACGAGAAAGAGCCACTGCAGCCGAAAACCTAGCAGCTCTGTTAGTAAGCCCTACTCCCACCTCCTCGTGGTGCCATCTGGGGATTTCTTCGGAAATTGCTAACGGGAGAGGACGAATGGCGAGCTTCCTGCGCCAAAAAACAGGATAAGTGTCGGTTGGTCTGTGGCCCAGCGAGCCGCAACCGTAAAAACAAATTTTGCTCCGAAACGGAAACCAACGCCTCGGATACGGACGGATAATTTGTTGACAACCTTTGGCTATCGGACACGGACAACGATCGGATTCTGGAACGTTAAGACCCTCCTGGACTCACTCAAGAAAGGGCCTTATAACGCCAGATTCCTCCAATTGGAGCGCGAATTCGCACGGTATAAAATAGACATCTTAGGGCTGAGCGAGATAAGATGGATCGATTCTGGGGAATTCATCTCCCCAACAAAAAGCACTATCATGCTCTACTCTGATAAACCAGCTGGAAGTGCACGGAGTTCTGGCGTAGGACTCATGCTAACTCCAGCAGCACGTAGTAGCCTCATATCCTGGAAACCCCATAGTGACCGGATATTAACGGCTAGGTTCCAGAGTAGAGTTAGAAACATTACCATCATACAGTGTTATGCTCCGACTCTAGACGCGACTGAGGATGAAAAGGATAATTTTTGTAGCCACTTAGGCGCCGCCTACAACCAAACGCCTAATGGGGATATCGTAATGGTGATGGGAGATCTCAATGCCAAGGTGGGTAGCGACAACACCATGCTTAAGTACGTGATGGGAGTTCACGGCGTGGGAGATCGTAATGATAACGGTGAGCGGTTTGTGGACTTCTGAAATACCAACCTCCTAGTCATCGGAGGTACGCTGTTTAAGCATAACACCTGCCATAAGATCAGTTGGGTCTCTATTGATAGGCAACGAACATCCAACCAGATCGACCACATTGCGGTCAGTCGCCGCTTTAGAAATTGTCTCCTGGACGTCCGAAACAGACGTGGAGCTGACGTCGGACAAGAACGAGATCACCATCTTATGGTAGCTCATTTACGCCTTCGTACTGCATCCGTCAACAGCAACCGCTCAAACCTACTTAACATCACCAAGTTTAATATCGACAGGCTCAAGGTTCCCCAAGTGCGCCAACAGTTCAGGGACCATCTTGCCTTAGAAGCAGAAGCGATCAGCAGCATAGAGAACATGGATGACCACTGGAGTGCTGTGAAAAATGCTTTTGCGACTGGGGCACGCACGTATGTCGGTAAAAAGCAGAAACACCACCGCAATGGCTTTCTACAGACACCTGGAGACAGATCGATGAGCGTACAGCAATCAAGGCTCGATTTGCAGCCGCCTCAGCAGTAGAGAGAACCGAGCTTGAAACCCAATACTGTGCGAAGAAGAAAGAAGTGCAGCGTAGTGTGAGACGTGACAAACGTCAATATGTCAACTCACTGGCCTCAAGGGCTGAAGAAGCAGCGAGTAGGTGCGACAGTAGGACTGTTTACAACATCACTAAGGAGCTCATTGGTGGTCGAAACTCCAAACAACATCCAGTGAAAAGTCTAGACGGTAACCTTCTGATTTCGGATGAGGATCAGCTCACTAGATGGAGAGAACATTTTGCTGCAGTGCTAAATCACTTAGACGATGGCGGTATGATCTTGAATTCGAATGAGCAGTTCGAAGCAACAATTTCCCGAATTCGCAACGTACCTCCCAGTAAAACTGAAATGATAATAGCAATCAAGTCCCTCAAGAAAAATAAAGCGGTGGGTATTGATGGCATCCCTGCCGAGCTATTTCAAGCGGCGCTAAATACATCGGCAGATTTGCTGCATCCGCTAATACGGAGAGCTTGGGATAGGGAACAGTTTCCACAGGAGTGGAAAAGGGGGATGATCATTAAACTTCCAAAGAAGGGAAACTTGATGGATTGCGGTAACTGGAGAGGTATATGCGTTCTTCCAGCCGTGGCTAAAATAATAGCTAAAATAATTCTAGGACGAATTAAAGAACATTTAGATTCAACTCTCGATGTCGAACAGTCGGCTTTCGCGCCGGATCATTATCATTATCATTATCAGTAAGTGTCACGTCGTGCACAATGGTAAGGTGTCGGAGGATTTTGAAGTCCAAAGTGGAGTACGTCAACGGTGCATACTGTCGCCACTATTGTTCTTGGTGGTTATCAGCGATGTACTCCGTGCAGCATTGACGGAAGGCAACTATGGAATTCGTTGGACTATGACATCTTACCTTAAACACCTAAATTACGCTGACGATGTTTGTCTACTTTCACATCGGATAATGGATCTTCATCTGATGGCCCAAAATCTAGAAGCTGAGGCAAACAAAGTGGGGCTAAAAATAATCACAGCCAAAACAAAAGCCCTGAGCGCTTCTAATACCCGCGCTCAACGTAATGTTGCCGGACAGGAAGTCGAGAAAGTTGATAACTTTCTTTATTTAGGAAGTGTGGTCTCGGCTAATCGCGGTGGCACCGAACTGGATGTGTGCAGCAGAATCGGGAAGGCTAAAGCTGCGTTCGGAATGCTGTCCAAAATCTGGAGAAGCAATGTTATTAGCTTAAGAACCAAGCTGCGACTGTTCCGCTCCAACGTAGAATCAGTGCTGCTTTATGGGTGCAGTACTTGGAAGGTGGACACCATTAACACACGCAAGCTGCATCTCTTTGTAAACAAATGCTTAAGAATCATCTTGAGGATTTTTTGGCCGAACCGCATCTCTAACGAACAGCTTTATCTGAAAACGGGTCAAGAACCTATAAGCATTACTATACGAAGGAGAAAATGGCAGTGGATTGGACACACCCTACGGCGCGAAGACAAATCCATTGCGAAATACGCCATGCTGTGGAATCCGCTCACCCAGGCAGGCAGAATAGCGGGACGCCCTAGGCAAACGTGGCGCAGAACAGTTGAGGAGGAATCGAGCTCTTTAGGAATGAGTTGGAGGCAGCTCAAACGCGTTGCAGAACTCCGAACAAGATGGCGCGCGGGCGCGGTTGACGCCCTATGCCCCCCGAGGGGTTAAAGGATTTACGTAAGTAAGTATGTCTATTCTCGGCATCCCTGCCAAGTTTGTTCGTTTGTACAGGATGACAATGAAGTGGTAAGAATACCACTGAACAGTTGGATTGGCATGCGCGACTGGATGCAGCTGGCTCGTAACCGGGCTGGCTGGACATGTTTGTTGGTTGAGGCCCAGGTCCGCCCCGGACTATAGCGCCACCTAAGTACTAAGATATATCATGCCTATTAATGTTCCCTTTGGGAGATGAACAATCTTCAAGAGATACTAAAAGACGGTTCCATACCGTTATATTTGATTTTTGAAGACTAAAATGGCCTTCCCATTTCCTGTTTTTTTTTCTCGCATTTCATCGCGAAGTTGGTTTTTGTTATTCCGGATTAAGTCTGTTCATACTTCTCCCATCAGCAGATGCTGTTCTCCTTGGTATTGCGGACAATGAAATATGAAGTATTGCTACATACTATCTGCCGTCTTGCTTCTGTACAATCTCATCTTCATAGCACCGACCCAATTTGGGACCTGTTACCGATGACAGAACTCTTGTTAAGAGCAGTCTCCTCCTATATTTTGGTCCGCCAATGTGAAGGCGACGGTTGCCTTTGCTGCCTTTCAGCTTCATACAGCAAGAGTTCTGTCATGGATGCTGAGATGCTGTGGTACCGTAGATTGGTTCTTTCAAGAAAAGACGATATATTGGGTTTTCTTCAAATTGAATTCAAACAAGTTAATATGGTTTATAAATCTTAATTTAATGACCAGATTTGAGATGTCTAGGGCATCGGGTTGGGCGTGGGCGATTTCCTGGCACGATGGTGCGTAAGACATAGAGAAGAGTTTCCAAAGAATAAGTGCTAACTCCGGTACGCACTGTTTTAGGACTGTGTCTGGTGTTCCGTTTGGCCCAGTTGCCTTTTTGCAGTCCACTTCATTGAGGATGCGTCGAATTGCACGAAGTCAAAGCTCTACATTTGTCATTAGTGATCGCACTTGGGATATTGTTGGTGGCCCTACTGTAACGAGTCTCATGTCGAATTGCTTGAAAATAAATATGAAAAGAGGTTGGCTTTCTCCTTGGGAGCTGTAGCTAGTGATCCGCTCTCTTTCACCAAAGTGGGAAGTAAAGTGTACCTTAAAGTGCATTTAGGGATGGCGATAGTGGTAAAGTCTAATCTAATCTAAAAAAATTATAATCTAGGGCTAAAGTCATCGACTGCCACGCCAATGCTTCATGGTTCCAATCCTGATAAGCAAGCATTTATTTATTTCTCATGAAATATATAAAGTCACTTTGATCAATTTCGAAAGCTTTTATGAACACTATTGCGAAGGCAGAATATTGGTAATAGGTTGCTCATATGGCTGGAAAAATTGTTCGCTCTATTAGAATATTGGTATGACTATGACATCAGGTGGTCGGTAAAAAAAGTACTGTGAATCAGAAGCAAAGAAAAAAAAAAAAATACCCCAGTTATCTGGTCGCCACCCCTCGAATTTTTCGGAAACAACATCTGAGTTTCAAACCACTGCAGCAATCTTTCTCTCTCTAAATCTATCCTTTCCAACGCCCGTACTACGAGTATATAAAAATATTTAAAGGGTATTCATAACCCTTTGAATGTGCTCAAATAATAAAAAGAAAACTATAACAATATACCAAGGAACCTTAGCTTCGGCTTGGAAATCACGGTGTGATTGACGACGCACGGCTACTTTTATAGTTAATATGACTTTCTTGCTGCTAATTAGCACTACCTACTCCTGTTGTTTCATCTGCAAAAATTGTAAACCAAAGGATGTCAGCAGTTTTGGCCATCCTGATAGCTCCGTTGCAGTCCGTCTATTCTTATACGAGTTTGCTATATCGTCAGCGAAGTCAATCAATTCTCAATCTACCTTCATATGAGTATATCAGATTCGTCAGTAGTGGACCGACCTAGTGATGAATTTTGCAAAGCACGGTCTGCGACGTTGTACTGCCTTGTTCCATCATCGTTGTCGTGACTACCAGATCTCGAGGGTGGGCGCCGTGGCGCGTGTGTGAGGTTCCAAGTTCGAGTCCCAGAAAATACCAAAAAGTTGTTCACGGTCCCATCTCTCGCGAACGTCTGACAAACATCCGAGAGTATTGTTGTCACGAGAAAGCTTCTCAAAACAAGTTGCCCTTCAGATACGGCACTAAACTGTAGGTCCCTTCCATTCATGTGAAAAATATAACGCACACAACACGAATGCTTGGGAGCAGCTAGGCCCAGGGACTTAAAGAGCTATTGCGCCCAATATTTATTTACGGAGGGACTAACAAAAGTTCGCTTAGTTGGTGTCAATTTAGTTAGGTTATGTTAGGTTCAAGTGGCTGCTAGCTTACGCCAACACACATAGACCAAGAAAGGTCCATTGTGGTACCACGAGGATCATGTTATCCCAGCCTACTCATTAAAACCAATTAGAGCTTCTGATGAAGAGAAGGAGGCTCCTGATATCTAAATCTATCAGATCGCCTAAATCGTTAAAGTAGGAAGCTCCTAGGTGAAGCTTCCTTCTATGGGAGAGAGCTGGACATGCACAAAGAAGGTGAGTAATTGTTTCTTCCTCTTCTGCGTCCATGCAGTTTCTGCAAAAATCATTTGAAAATACGCCAAGCCTTGTTGCATGCTTGCCTATTAGACAGTGTCATGTAATTACACCTATAATAGAGCCAATATGCAATCGATTGAGAGAGATCAATTTCTTAGAGCGTTTCAGATCCAACTTGTGCCAAATCTGCTTATTGGCTAGACATGTTGTACCACTTATCCACCTAAGATTGGTTCTTTCGATTGCATCTAGCTTAAATTTAAGTTTACAAGTAGCGATTGGTATACCTAAATTATCTTTATCTGGAATGATGGGTACAGTTGTTCCTAATTTGGCGAGTTCGTCAGCCTTACAATTTCCCGGAATATCCCTATGCCCCGGCACCCAACAGTGGTGAATGTTAAACTGCTCCGACATCTCCGCAAGAGACGAATGGCAGTCTAGGGCTACTACTGAATTTATAGAGATCGATTCCAAGGATTTGATTGCTGCTTAGCTATCTGAAAAGATATGGATGTCCTTGGCGGATATCACGTTTTTCTTTAGCCAAGATAAGACCTCCTTAATTGCCATTACTTCCGACTGGAACACGCTACAATAATCTGGTAGACGGAAGGAGAGCTCAAGATTAAGCCTGCCAGATAAAAAACCTCCACCAACACCGTCTTTCGTTTTCGAGCCGTCAGTGTAGAAGTGGATCGACTCGTCTTCTATGAAAGCCTCTTCATTCCAGAGTGATCTGGAAGGGATGGTGACAAGGAAGTTCTTGTCAATGTTTAGACGAAGGATGGTGTAGTCCGTGTTTTCGCGAGAGATTGTGAATTTATTCAGAATGGATGCGTGGCCAAATTCTTTCCTTGACCACTGTTGGGTAGCTACAAGGCGAACGGCTGCATTCGCTGCCATTTGCTTGCTAAATATATCAAGGGGTAACAGATGAAGCATAATATCTAGTGCCGCAGAGGGAGTTGTACGCAGTGCTCCGCTTATGCGCAGACAAGCTATACGCTGGACTTTGCTTAGATAGTCGCGATTTATAGCTTTTTCTAAGGCTGTCCACCAAACAATCACCCGGTATGTGAGTTATTCGAGGCTGTAAGCCCCATTTATTTCCAATAGCTTTTTTGCAAGAGAAAAGTGCTACTGTAGCTTTCTTGATTCTTTCTTGAATGTTAGGTTTCCAGGATAAGACCCAAATATTTCGCTTTATCAGAGAAAGTTAAGCTGATACCATTAAGAGAGGGAGGATCGATGAACGGAATTTCATATTTCCTTGAGAAGAGTACCAGTTCAGTTTTATGTGGGTTTACACTCAACCCACACCGAGCCGCCCATCTGGTTAGCTTGTTTAAAGCCTTTTGTAGTAGTTCTTTTAGAGTATTAAGGTGCTTTCCTGAGACCGCTATAGTAACATCATCTGCATAAGTAATCACCGTGCATCCCTCACCCTCTAGTATTGTCAATAGTTCATTAACCACTAAATTCCAAAGGAGAGGAGATAGAATACCACCTTGCAGAGTGCCTCTACTGACAGATCTTCTAGAAGACGTCCCACCTAGCTCTGAGTTGATAATCCGACCATTAAGCAGTAAATTGATCAATTCGCATAGTGAGTTGTCTACCTTCAGGTCCGAGAGTGCATTTGCACTCGCTTATGCATTGACATTGTTAAAAGCACCCTCTATATCTAAGAAGGCTACCCTTGTATATTCCTTGTGAAACAGGGAGTACTCAATGTTACGAATCAACGAGTGAAATGACGTGACGCAAAATAAGGTCCGACGACTTCTGTAGTTCGGCTGGTATTATGACGTCCGGTCCTGCGAATTTGTATGGTTCGAAGCTGTGTAGAGGAGTTGTTTAAACTTGCAGCTGGTCTATTAGAGACAATTTTGCTGATAACTTGGGAGCTACCTGGGAAATGTGTGTTAAGTAGTAGATTTAGCGAATGCTAAATCGCTGGAAGTCGTCCAACTCCCATCTAATTTCTTGAGATAATTGGGCATTATTGGATTTGTGGAGAGGATTTTTCTTAACCTAGATGCCTCAGAGACCCCTTCTATTTTGCCACAAAAGAGTCTCCAAGAATTGCGCTTAGCATTTCTCAGTTCTTTTTTGTAGATAGTTAGGGATGCTTTGTACAAGACCCAGTCTGTTGCATCCTTCGTGCTTTTGGCATGGTTGAAGAGTCTTCTACAATTAGTTCTTAAAGGACCTAAATCTGCATTCCACCAATGAGGCTTTTTCTTACCCCTGGGCCGTACTATAGGGCAGGAGAAAGACATCGCTTTATTAAGGGCTGAGGTAAGATCCTCAACCATGCCATTTAATTCTTGGGTATTGCAAGGGGTCCTAGAGGGAATCGAGGTAAGTAATTTCTTTACAGTTACTCTGTATTTGAGCCAGTCAGTTATCGGATAATTTCTAAAGACTTTGGGGCCTATAGGGTCGATGTTCAGGCTAAATTGAAGATATCGATGGTCTGAGAAGGAATGTTCACCTGCTACCTTCCAGTTCTTGATCCTTTGAAGGATGTTGTCAGAGACAAAGGTAATGTCTAGCACTTCTTGTCGATTTTTGATAATTAATGTTGGTTCATTACCGATATTGCACACAATGAGATTTGTACTTAAAATAAAATCAAAAAGTAGCTCACCTCTTTCGTTGATGTCCAAGCTGCCCCATACGGTGTGGTGAGCGTTTGCGTCACACCCTATTATGAGACCCGTTTTCTGCCTCCCTGCATCTGCGATCAATCTTTCCAGGTTGTACCCAAAAAGAGAGTTCATATTTCCGTGGGCGAGATATGCTGATACCAAGTAGTATGACCCACTTGACGTCTCTATCTTTGCCGCCGTGGTATCTCGATCGCTGTAATTAGGGAGTAAGGTTAGGTTAGGTTAGATTAGCTGTCTGCACCACGATGCAGACACACTTAGACCAGTAAAGGTCCATTGTGATACCAAGGATCTACCATTAGACCACTCAGGGACTAATAAAACCAACCGGAGCTTTTGATGAAGCGATGGATGTTCATGACGTCTAAGGACGCCAAATCGCTGAGGTCGTCAAGGAAGGGAGCTCCTAGATGGAGCATTCTTTTGCATGATAGAGCAGGACATGTGCATAGGAAGTGAAGAATGGTTTCCTCCTCCTCCTCGTCCCTACAGCTCCTGCAGAAGTCATTGGAAAAGAGGCCAAGTCTTTTGGCATGTTGGCCGATTAGACAGTGTCCGGTGATGACACCGATAACGCAGCTGATCTGTGATCGCTTTAGTTTAACCAACTCGGCACTACGTATCTGGTCCAACTTAGGCCAGATCTGCCTCGAAATAAGACACGTAGAGCCACTATCCCACTTAAGCTTGGTCTTACTAATAGAGTTCAGCTTCAGTAGATGCTTACATGTAGCGAGGGGCATACCTAGGGCTTGCCTATCTGGCAGAATCCTTAGGGTAGCACCCTGTCAATTGAGTTCATCCGCCCTACAGTTTCCTGGAATGTCACTGTGACCTGGCACCCAGCATAGGTGAATGTTGAACTGCTCTGTCATCTCTTTAAGAGATGAACGGCAGTCTAAGACGGTCTTTGAAGTAAAGGAGCACGATTCCAGGGACTTGATAGCAGCTTGACTGTCAGTGAAAATGCTAATATCGCTGACAGATAGTACATTACATTTCAGCCAAGACAGGGCTTCCTTAATCGCCATGATTTCCGCCTGAAAAACGCTACAATGATCAGGGAGGCGAAACGAGATGCTCAGGTTGAGCTTATCGGAGAAAACACCACAGCCCACCCCACCTTCGGTCTTAGAGCCATCTGTGTAGAAGTGCACCGACTTTCCATCATCAGGGGGAGAGCCATCCCACTCATCCCGTTCAGGGATACTCGTACGGAAGTGTCGGTCAAATCTCAGTTTCGGTGGGGTGTAGTCCGTGTTTTCATGTGTGAAGTTGAGAAGATCAAGGATCGAGGAGTGACCAATGTGATAACTAGACCACTGAGAGGAGGCTTTAAGACGAATAGCCGCACTGGCAGCAGTCTGTCTGCCAAGGATATCCAGGGGTAACAGGTTGAACATAATGTTCAGTGCCGCAGAGGGGGTAGTTCTTAGTGCACCACTGATGCACATGCAAGCGGATCGTTGCACTTTAGCTACCTGAGAGAGTTGAACAGCCCTGTCAAGGGCAGGCCACCAAACGATCACGCCATAGAGTAGTATGGGCCTGACAACAGACACGTAAAGCCAGCGAGTGATTTCAGGTTTCAGCCTTTTTACAGGAATAGAGAGCTACATTGGCTTTCCTTACGCGTTCTAGTAGATTGGCTTTCCAGTTCAGTTTTCTGTCCAGAATAAGACCCATGTATTTTGCATTAACAGTGAAGGTGAGACTGGTGCCATTAATCATAGGAGGGTCTACGTGGGGAACTTTATATTTCCTTGTGAAGAGAACAAGTTCCGTTTTATGAGGGTTAACCCCCAATCCACAATTGGAGGCCCACCTAGAGAGCCGAGAGAGAGCATATTGGAGGATTTCCTTGAGAGTGTCTGGGTGCTTGCCAGACGCAGCAATCGCAATGTCATCAGCATAGGCAATCACCCTACAGCCTGACCTGTCCAGGTCTACTAGTAGCTCATTCACTACAAGATTCCACAGGAGGGGGGACAAAACACCACCTTGGGGGGTTCCGCAGCAGGCAAGTCTTCTGGCCGATGCTCCACCCAGCTGTGTGTTGATAATCCTGCGTGTTAGCAATTGATTGATCAACACTCCGAGCGAAGTATCCACCTTCAGATTTGCAAGTGCGTCTGTGATTGCCTTTGGTTTGACATTGTTAAAAGCTCCCTCAATGTCAAGGAAAGCCACCATGGTATATTCTTTGATGCTCAGAGATTTTTCAATGATGCGCACAAGCGAGTGTAAGGCTGTTTCGACGGATTTGCCTTTGCAGTACGGATGTTGGGACGGCGAGAGCAAAGACGGGCTAATGCTCTGATGGAGGTGAATAACAATCAGCCTTTCCAGCGTTTTCAGTAGAAAGGACGATAGACTGATAGGTCGGAGATCCTTTGGTTCCACATGCGAGCTCTTACCTCCCTTAGGAATGAAGACAACTTCGACCTCGGTCCACGCCTTGGGGATGTAGACCAGATAAAGACAGCTCGATAAGATGACCTTGAGCCATGGAAGCACAATGTCCTCACATTTTTGAAATTCAGCAGGAATAATGCCGTCAGGTCCTGGGGACTTGAGGGGCTTGAAGCTGCGCATGGCCCAGCGGATCTTTTCTGTAGTTACTATAACCAGGGAGCTGCTGCACGGTATAGAGCAAGTACGGGTAATGCCCGATAATGAAACAGCAACAGGGGAGCTACCAGGGAAGTGAGTATCCAGTAGGATGTCAATGGATTCCTTAGCAGAGGTGGTCCAGTGACCATCTGGATGTAAGAGGTAGCTAGGTGTTGAAAGGCTTTTTGAGAGGATTTTCCGCAACCTAGAGGCTTCCGAGGATTCTTCAATACTGTCGCAGAAAAGTCTCCAGGAGCGTCGTTGATCTTTCCTCAGTGAGATTTTATATTTCCTGAGAGACAGTTTGTAGCTGTCCCAATCGGCCGTCTCGCGAGAACTTTTAGCAATATTAAAGAGGAGTCTGCTGTCCTTCCTAAGAGTACTGAGATTTGCATTCCACCAAGGTGGTTTCTTCTTACCTCGAGGAGTGCGGTTAGGGCACGCCACAGTCAAGGCACCGTTAAGTGCCGATGTAAAGGAGTTGACCAACCTGTCAAGATCATCCGTACTAGTAGGTTCAGTAGGCAGAAGGGAGGGAATAAGCGTCAATAAGCGCTTCCTGTATAGAGACCAATTAGTTTTTTTTTAGTTTCTAAAAACTTTCTGATGAGGTAGATGGTCGTCAAGACTGAATTGGAGGTAGCGATGGTCTGAGAAAGAGTGCTCTTCAGAGACTCTCCAGTCCTTTACCAGGTTATAAATATGATCAGAGACAAGGGTAATGTCCAGGACTTCTTGTCAGTTACGAGTAATAAAGGTCGGTTTAGACCCTCGGTTACAAATAAGGAGATTAGTACTGAGGATAAAATCAAAAAGTTGCTCACCTCTTTCATTTATGTCGGAACTGCCCCAGATTGAGTGATGAGCGTTCGCGTCACAGCCAATGATGAGACCAGTCTTAAGGCTCTCTGCTTTCGCAATCAAGCTCCCCAAGATGTCCGGAGAGAGTGGGCCCACTTGATCGTGACCCAAATAGGCCGAAACCAGCCAGTAATTTTTTGAATACAATTCCAGGTTGGTAGCGACTATGTCTTGATTGCTGAAATTAGAGAGTAAAAAGATGTTAAGGTGGGTCTTCGCAAGGATACAAGATCTCGGTTTACCTTCCATCCTTGCGTAGATTAGTTTGTAGTTTGGAGTCTTGAGCCCACAAACCCGGTTTCCAATAACCCATGGTTCCTGGATCAAGACTAAGTCTTCCCCGTTTTTAGCAAGCCGGAGAATAAGGGAGGCCGAAGCCGAGATGGAGTGATGCAGGTTAATCTGAAGGATCCGCAGCATTGGAGCTACTTCTCTGTTCAGATACCATTATCACGGTATTGTTGCCGTCCTCTGAATCTGATGACAGGAGGTCATCCTCAAGAGAAGGGCCATTTGGATCGCTATCCATCTCCGTGTCCGTCAAACCGAAGTCGGACTCACGGATAGATGGTGAGGGAGAAGGGGGACCGGAAAAGTCCAGTTTGAGAAGAGCGCCAACCATTTCCGTGTCCGTCGACGAAGAGTCGACCCTCAAGAGGGGTGGAACAGCGGAGGGGAGCGAGGGAATGGGCTCCGAATGGAGCGAGGGAATGGGCTCGGAAGGAGAGAAACTCGCGACTGGTATGGAAGAAGCGTCTAGTTTGGGAGGGACTCTCTCGGCCTCTTTCTCATCGCATTTATAAACTTTAAGAGTGATAGAGCTGAAGCCGTAATTAATCACTCCTTTTGAAGATGCCAAGGGGGCCAGGGACTCTTCATTGATGACAATTATGACGCTTCTTATGTCACCTCTCGGCTCGTCCACTTTGGCAATCTTCCAGTTGTGAGTAGGGAGAGAGCCTTTGCTGATCCTGAGGATATCCAGGATCACCCTAGGATCGGAGGGTTCGACCGGAATGGTAGCACGAGTTCTAGGACGATTAGGAATTTGGTCTTTTTCCACGACCTCTAACTGTGCACCTGGCCAAACCTGCCCCAATCTGGAGACAGCAATTTTGTAAAGATCCTTGGATCTTTGATCAGCACAGGCAATGATTTTTACGTGCCCTTGATACCAGCCAGCATCTCTGCAAGAAACATCAGGGCCGGGATAGTCACGTAAGACTTGGAGACAATTGGTGGCGAGCTTTATCTCCACCTTCCTCCATTTGTCAGCTGTGATGCTACCATCCAGATCGCTGTGGTCGACGACCGCGATCTCCAAGTGTGCCTTAAGTACTTGGTTGAAGGGCTTGGAGGTAGTGTTGGCAAGTACTACCTTGGTTTTTTTTGCTGAGGTGGGAGACTCATTCTGAGATCTTTGACGTTTGGACGATAAGTCCTTGTTGGATGAGTCGGAGGGGAGCTGGACACGTTTAGTAGCCCAGCTTAAGGACGTTTTATGTGTCCTCTCTCTTTCAGGGATAGCCTGAATGTGGCGAATTAGCTTGTAGGCTAGCCGTCGATCTCGGTAAAAGATCTTGGAGGGAGCGACGTTCCGCGAGCTCGAAGCCGAGCTGTCCGTCGCCCCTGAGACAGATTTAAGAAGGGGATGTGGATCCTTCGAGGAGGAGGGAGCAGCGTGCTGTAAGCTCGAGGCCGAACAGTTAGCTGTCCCTGAGGGTAAAGAGCTAATGTGGGGGTTGACCCCACGCGCTACATGGTCTGGCTTTACGATGGGACCAGGTGTTGAGACCACAGTCCTATCCGCCAGCGTACCAGGCGCGCGTTCAGCAATCATGGAAGCGACCACTTGCTTACAACTGCTCGCATAGCTAGTGCTAGGCTTCAGAGCCAATGCGCCAGCAGGAGTTGCAATAGCAGAGCTTGCAGGTGTGCTTTCCAGGAGGCTGGAAGACGGTTTTTCAAGAGGACCGTCCTCTTTTTTAAAATTTATTTTTGTTTTTTTTTTCTTGTTTTGGTTGTTTTGTTTTTTTTTTGATTCATACTAGGACCCACGAGTGGCGGAGAATGGGAAGGTCGACCTGCACAGAGATCCGCATTGTGCAGGCAAGGCAGGCTAATCCGGAGGTCGCCAGGTATCCGGATTCTCCGTTAGCGACTGGGCTATTATTTAGAGTGGGCCCCCAGCCAGGCTGATCCTCGGCACGGGTCGTGTAACACCTTGAATCCGGCCCACCGGAAGGGAGAGGGGAATGGATAGGATATGACAGGGGGGGTAAGGACGACTGCAACTTAGCTTCATGTCTCATCTGGGGATAGGTACCCGAGAATCCTTGACCTTTACTAGGCCCCTACACCACGGCGAGGTGTGCAGTCAGATAGGGGTAGGGAGTAAGGTTACTTTTAGGCTACTTTTTACCAGTATACAAGATCTGGGTTTACCTTTATCTGGTGTATACAGGGAGTAGTATTTTGGAGTCTTCAGTCCACATACCAAGTTGTTCACAACCCAAGGCTCTTGGACCAGACGATATCTTCCCTATCCTTGGAGAGACGGAGAAGAAGGCCGGCAGAAGCCGTAATGGAGTGATGGAGGTTAATCTGTACTAACGGCAGCATTGTCGCTACAATCAGGTAAAGAATCTCCACCACGGTAGAATTTAAGACTTCCGAGTCTGAGGAGCTAGCCAAAAGATCGTCCTCACTCAGAAGAATTTTGTTGAAGCAGTCATCCGTCTCCATGTGTGACAAGATGTCATCATCGACTAGAGAGGGAATTTGCTGAAAAGCTGAGGAAAAGGAGTCATCACTCTCTAGGGATGGATGGCAAACGACTAACAAAGGCCTCGTAGGGGCAGCATCTCCCGATAGGTGCTGGTCCGCTAAGTAACGAGTAGGAGCCACTGCAGCCGAAAACCTAGCAGCTCTGTTAGTAAGCCCTACTCCCACCTCCTCGTGGTGTCATCAGGGTATTTCTTCGGAAATTGCTAACGGGAGAGGACGAATGGCGAGCTTCCTGCGCCAAAAAACAGGATAAGTGTCGGTTGGTCTGTGGCCCAGCGAGCCGCAACCGTAAAACAAATCTTGCTCCGAAACGGAAACAATCGCCTCGGATACGGACGGATAATTTGTTGACAACCTTTGGCTATCGGACACGGACAACGATCGGATTCTGGAACGTTAAGACCCTCCTGGACTCACTCAAGAAAGGGCCTTATAACGCCAGATTCCTCCAATTGGAGCGCGAATTCGCACGGTATAAAATAGACATCTTAGGGCTGAGCGAGATAAGATGGTACGATGCTGGGGAATACATCTCCCCAACAAAAAGCATTGTGATGCTCTACTCTGATAAACCAGCTGGAAGTGCACGGAGTTCTGGCGTAGGACTCATGCTAACTCCAGCAGCACGTAGTAGCCTCATATCCTGGAAACCCCATAGTGACCGGATATTGACGGCTAGGTTCCAAAGTAGAGTTAAAAAAATCACCATCATACATTGTTATGCTCCGACTCTAGACGCGACTGAGGATGAAAAGGATAATTTTTGTAGCCACTTAGGCGCCGCCTACAACCAAACGCCTAATGGAGACATCGTAATGGTGATGGGAGATCTCAATGCCAAGGTGGGTAGCGACAACACCATGCTTAAGCACGTGATGGGAGTTCACGGCGTGGGAGACCGTAATGACAATGGTGAGCGGTTTGTGGACTTCTGCAATACCAACCTCCTAGTCATCGGAGGTACGCTGTTTAAGTATAACACCTGCCATAAGATCAGTTGGGTCTCTACTGATAGGCAACGAACATCCAACCAGATCGACCACATTGCGATCAGTCGCCGCTTTAGAAATTGTCTCCTGGACGTCAGAAACAGACGTGGAGCTGACGTCGGACAAGAACGAGATCACCATCTTATGGTAGCTCATTTACGCCTTCGTACTGCATCCGTCAACAGCAACCGCTCAAACCTGCTTAACATCACCAGGTTTAATATCGACAGGCTCAAGGTTCCCCAAGTGCGCCAACAGTTCAGGGACGATCTTGCCTTAGAAGCAGAAGCAATCAGCAGCATAGAGAACATGGATGACCACTGGAGTGCTCTGAAAAATGCTTTTGCGACTGGGGCACGCACGTATGTCGGTAAAAAGCAGAAACACCACCGAAATGGCTTTCTACAGACACCTGGAGACGGATCGATGAGCATACAGCAATCAAGGTTCGGATTGCAGCGGCCTCAGCAGTAGAGAGAACCGAGCTTGAAACCCAATATCGTGCGAAGAGAAAAGAAGTGCAGCGTAGTGTGAGACGTGACAAACGTCAACATGTCAACTCACTGGCCTCAAGGGGTGAAGAAGCAGCGAGTAGGTGCGACAGTAGGACTGTTTACAACATCACTAAGGAGCTCATTGGTGGTCGAAACTCCAAACAACATCCAGTGAAGAGTCTAGACGGTAACCTTCTGATTTCGGATGAGGATCAGCTCACTAGATGGAGACAACATTTTGCTGCAGTGCTAAATCACTTAGACGATGGCGGTATGATCTTGAATTCGAATGAGCAGTTCGAAGCAACAAATTCCCGAATTCGCAGCGTACCTCCCAGTAAAACTGAAATGATAATAGCAATCAAGTCCCTCAAGAAAAACAAAGCGGTGGGTATTGATGGCATCCCTGCCGAGCTATTTGAAGCGGCGCCAAATACATCGGCAGATTTGCTGCATCCGCTAATACGGAGAGCTTGGGATAGTGAACAATTTCCACAGGAGTGGAAAAGGGGGATGATCATTAAGCTTCCAAAGAAGGGTAACTTAATAGAGGGCGGTAACTGGAGAGGTATATGTGTTCTTCCAGCTGTAGCCAAAATAATAGTTAGAATAATTCTAGAACGAATTAAATATCATTTAGATTCAACTCTCGATGTCGAACAGGCATCGACCACATAAACACCTTACGGATCATAATCGAACAATGCGTTGAGTATAGGTCTCCGCTACATTTACTGTTTATCGACTTCGAGAAGGCTTTCGACAGCTTGAATCGAGATGCTATCTGGTTGGCCTTGCGTAGGAGAGGCATTTCAGAAAAGCTTATAGCTATTATCAAGGCTACATATGAGGGCGGCAAGTGTCACGTCGTGCACAATGGTAAGGTGTCGGAGGACTTTGAAGTCCAAAGTGGAGTACGTCAACGGTGCATACTGTCGCCACTATTATTCTTGGTGGTTATCAGCGATGTACTCAGTGCAGCATTGACGGAAGCTAATTATGGAATTCTTTGGACTATGACATCTTACCTTAAACACCTAGATTACGCTGACGATGTTTGTCTACTTTCACATCGGATAATGGATATTCATTTGATGGCCCAAAATCTAGAAGCTGAGGCAAACAAAGTGGGGCTAAAAATAAACACAGCCAAAACAAAAGCCCTGAGAACTTCCAATACCCGCGCTCAACTTAACGTTGCCGGAAAGCAAGTCGAGAAAGTTGATAACTTTCTATATTTAGGAAGTGTGGTCTCGGCTAATCGCGGTGGCACCGAACTGGATGTGTGCAGCAGAATCGGGAAGGCTAAAGCTGCGTTCGGAATGCTGTCCAAAATCTGGAGAAGCAATTTTATTAGCTTAAGAACCAAGCTACGACTGTTCCGCTCCAACGTAGAATCAGTGCTGCTTTATGGGTGCAGTACCTGGAAGGTGGACACCATTAACACACGCAAGCTGCAAGTCTTCGTAAACAAATGCTTAAAAATCATCTTGAGGATTTTTTGGCCGAACCGCATTTCCAACGAACAACTTTATACGGGAATGGGCCAAGAACCTATAAGCATTACTATACGAAGGAGAAAATGGCAGTGGATTGGACACACCCTACGGCGCGAAGACAACTCCATTGCGAAATACGCTATGCAGTGGAATCCGCTCACCCAGGCAGGCAGAATAGCGGGACGCCCTAGGCAAACGTGGCGCAGAACAGTTGAGGAGGAATCGAGCTCTTTAGGAATGAGTTGGAGGCAGCTCAAACGCGTTGCAGAACTCCGAACACGATGGCGCGCAGGCGTGGTTGACGCCCTATGCCCGCCGAGGGGTTAAAGGATATAAGTAAGTAAGTACTCTCTAGGGATGGAAAGGAGATGGGTGACACAGGGTCCGTAATAGTGGGAGTAGGGTGCATAGGGAGGGGGGAAGTCTGCCCGAGTTAGAGATGGATGGTACCGATCCTTAAAAAATGGGAAAAGGGTCCATAGGGTGGGGGGAGTTTGCCCGAGTCAGACTCTTCGTCCTTTTTATATACTTTTAAGGTAATTGGATCAAATCCATAATAGATCACACCTTCAGTCTTCGCCAAAGGAGCAACGGATTCTTTATTAACCACTATGAGGGCGCACCTATAAATGCCTTTTTGCTCATCCAGCTTGGCGACCTTCCAATTGTGAGTTGGTAACTCCGGATTGCTAAGACGGATGATGTTGAGGGTCACAACCGGGTCGGAGGGCTCAGCTGGGATTCAGGCGCGAGTTCTCGGTCTACTCGGGATATCTTCCCTCGCAACGACCTCGGGCTTTGCACCTGGCCATACCCATTCAATTTCAGTATGGCCGCCTTGTACATATCGTATGACCTTTGATCGGCCTTGATGCCATCCACCGTCGCGGCAAATAGGAGGAGGACCAGGGTACTCCTGCATGATTTCCACAAAAACTATGGGGAGTTTAGCCGGTATTATACACCAATTTTAGGAGCGATCATACCATCAGGATAGCTTCTGTCAACCACCGCCAGCACGATCTTGTCTTTAAGGACCTCGCTGTAGGACTTAGATATGGTGTTGGTGGGCTTGGAGGAAGTGCTGGTGTTACGCACCTTGACCCTTTTGGAATTTGAAACGGGTTCTTCCAACGATCTATTTCGCTTCGACGTTAAGTCTCCGCTAGTCCCAGCTACTTCGTTGCCGTCGATTTTGATGGACCATTCCATCGTGGCTTTGATTTTTTCCGATCTCTTCCACTCCGGATCATTTCCAAAGTGCTGGAGAATCCTGCTGGCTTTACGGCGATTTTTATACGCCTGTTTTGAGGGAGCGATATGCCGCAAGCTAGCGCTACGACTCGGTCCCGAAGTGTCCCTAATGGACTGTGGGGTGGTATTCCCATCTTTACGCTCCACGCGGCTTTTGAAGGTAGTTGGACCATGTGAGGCCACAATCCTCTTACCAGCCAGCACTTCAGGAGCTGTTACCTTAGACAGCTTGGTCGCCGTACTACCGCCCGGTTTTGAAGAAGTACCGGTCTCAGTTTTTATTTGGTTTGTTTGTTTTGAATTCATAATGTGTTCCCACGAGTAGCGGAGAAGGGAATGTCCGTCAGATAAGGCTGGTTAATTTGGATGTCGCTAGGTTTCCGAATACTCCGTTCGCGACTGAGCTAGTTTTGGGATGGGCTCTCAGCCAGGTTGATGCTCGGCACGGGTCGTATGACACCTTGATCCAGCCCACCGGAGTGAAGAGAGGGGAGGGAAAAGGATATGAGAGGAAGGAATGGGGTCGACTGCAGCTTCGCTTTAAATATTATCTGGGGAAGACTACTACCCGAGAATCTTTAACCACGACGAGGTGTGCAGTCACGTAAGGCTCAATTTAGTAGTTTTGGAAAAAAAGACGCATTTCTGTAGCTTTTAATCCAAAAATATTTATTTTCAAATTTCAGAATAATAGGTAAAAATGGAGACGAGAAAGAGAAAAATTAGTGACGTAAGCTCGGTTGAAGTCCCACCGTCAACACAGGAAGAAATTCGTTTTGCCATTCTCTTCGGATTTCGACATCAACTCACGCCAGTCAAAATTCTGCACGAATGCCAAAATACATACGGAATAAATGCATCATCTCTTGTTACTATTTCAAAGTAGTTTCGAAGATTCCAGACTGGCCATTTTTCTGTGGAGGACGAATTTCGTGAAGGTCGGCCCAAATCCTCGATAGACGATACAAATGTGGCCCTGGTGAAGGCTAAAATTGACGAAAATACCAGGATGACACAGAAGATGATAGCGGATGAACTGGGCTTGAATGTCATGGCTGTGTCACGAAGTTTAAATTATCACCTGAAATATTCGAAGAAGTCAGCTCGATAGGTTACAAAAATTTTGAATAGAGAGCAAACAGAGGCTCGTGTTCGTTTTGCTCAATATTATAATTTAAGTTTGAAAATGGAGAGCCAAGCTGCTTCAATACGATTGTTACAGGTGATGAATCTTGATTTTACAAGTACGACCCGGAAACCAAACAGCAGTCCATGGTATGAAGCCCAGAAGGAGCAAATCGTCCAGTAAATGCCAAACAACAAAAGTCAGCGACAAAAGTTATGATGTCGATGTACTTCACCAGGGCGAAAATGGTCGCCGGTATCCCGCTTAAAACTAGTCAGACAGTCACTGCTAATTAGTATACTGAAACTTACTTACCACAAGTTTTCCAAAATTTGCTAGGACACCGACAAAAAGAGGAGCTGCGCCCCTACTTTTTGCACCACGACAATGCGTCTGCGCAACACTGCTGAGAAAACCAAAAACTTTCTTGCGCTCTCGGGCATCAATGAAATTCGCCCAGCACCTTATTCTTGAGATCTAGAGCCGTGTGGCTTTGGCTGTTTCCGAAAATAAAAAAAGATTTGAGGGGAAAAATCTTCACATCTAATGAGGAGATTATTAATGCAGTCAATGTCGAAATCGAAAAGCTCCAAAAAGAGGATTTTGAAAGCTATTTTGCAAGATGAATCTACCGGCTGAAGAAATGTATTGAAATAAATGGGAATTACGTGAAGAAATTACAAAAAGGATGACGATTAAATAGGTTAAGTTAAAATTATTTTTGTGTTTTATTATTCAATCAACTAAGCGAACTTTTGTTAGCCACTACGTATTTTTAAACATTTTGAGGAGTCACAGGCTTTGGCGCCACTTCATAAGATCTTCAGGGATCGTGATTGGCCCGCTTAAGTTGCCTAGTGTTTAAGAATTATGCATATCAACTTCCAAAATAAATTATCGGAAGTTTGGACCATTAGCAGCTTTAGATTTCCTAATTCAGCTACACACTTTCAGTTCAGTGATCTCCAGTCTCAATATGTCAATATACATTATGATCCACAACATGTGACTTAAGCTTGTGGAACCCTGTCAGTAGTTTTCTATCGGTTTTCCCCATCGTTGTTGCCGAAAAGAAGGACCGTATTTTCGAAACCTAGTAATTCCACACTATTTTAATGAGGTACTTCGGTACAATTTAGCTCTTAGGGTCAGAGCTACTATTACATTTATGCTTCCAGTCTGCAGTATTGAAGGCATTTTAATGTCTAGCGTTATTATAATACAGTACTGCTTGCTTGGGTTCATGTGCGGTTAAGCATTTGCTTTTACAGAAATGTTTGAAATAATCCTCTCAAATGTAAATTTGCCTACATTCCAATCATGGCTCCAATGGAATTGTAAAAGTTCCCAAACCATTGCACACAACAGTCAAAGCCATTACTACCTACGATTTTAATTTAGAAAAATGTTCAAAGTTTTGTACAGACATCCTCTTTGTACATAAGCCGAAGCGAAAAGAAATGTTTCCATTTGTGTAGGCGAAATAAATTATTTGGACGTCCAAGCTTTTAAAAGATTAACATTACTCGGATATCTTTAAGGACATTTAGTAAATACAAAGAATAAAACAAATTCACAGCTTAGTAGCTTCCTGGGCATGGTCGGGATTTATGGTATTTTTAAAGCTGAATTCTCTTCCTTCCTAAATGAGTTGGCCCTTATGTCCCTTGGAGGTGGTGAAGCGTAGTGTGTAACGCAATTTCATCGCACAAGCTTAAGATTTTATAGGTCATCAGGGATGCTATTGTTTTATGGCGGTGTGGTAAATTTTGGAATAGTCCCATGTACAAGATGCTTTGGAGCGAAGGTAAATTCCAATCATGGAATGGGCAGAATGTGTCTAATGCCCGGGGGACAAGTTTTACTTCAAGCTAAAGTTTTTATATGAAATAAAAACCCGAATCTGTTAACAAGAATAAGGCAAAGTAATCACAGAACCACACTTGCAGAGGTTTTGGCATCCATTAAGGAAGGGGAATTTGGCAGAAGTTCTTAAAATTATTAAGAACTTCCGGATTTTTGTTGAAGTAAAAGAGGCCGCATAGCATGGTTTTCATTTTGAAAAGTGAATCGTAAATACTTTTTTCTAAGGTAGAAGACAATATGGAAATGAGCTATGGTTTATAGCTTTTGGATGCTTTTATGATGGATTTAGGTGTGCAATCATATGTGAATACTCATTAGCTGTGTAGTTGAAGACATATAACAAAGGATTTACTTTGAATGACGGCATTTCGATATTGAACTGCGTCACTACAACGCACTAAACTAGTCAAAGGAATTTTCCAATTTCTTTCACAACACTCTCAAATTAGGCACATAAATCTCTGCACATACTTCCACAGCGTGACACACAGAGGCTTCTGCCAATCAGTTGACTTGTATATACTTCGTACAAATCCATTAACCAATTAATCCGCCCTCTTAAGATCGTCATTCCACAGAAAAGCCAACCCCACCAATACAAGTACACGCATTGAAATGTATCCAGGTCTAGTCTTACCCCACACCGCTTACATAAATGATTAAAAGTGATATCATAAGGTCGTGTTCTTAGCTTTCAATAGAGTCATCCCTAAACAGGATATTAGATGATATTGAGTGCCAATTACATTAAATAGAATTGCGCTGAGTTTTATAGTTTCTAATATATTGTTTCTAATGATTGTGGTGGCGTTAGTTCGAGTATTTGTCGGTAGTAATTAGCAATTTCAAACTAGGGGAAATAATTTAATTTCTAAATATACCTCGGATATTTGCATTAATTAAGATGCAGGGCGGTTTGTGTCCATGCCCTGAAAACCAAATTATAAAAAAAAATTTAAAAAAAAGAAGACATTATT
The DNA here is from genome assembly GCA_945910035.1 of Brachypalpus laphriformis. Taxonomy (NCBI): domain Eukaryota; kingdom Metazoa; phylum Arthropoda; class Insecta; order Diptera; family Syrphidae; genus Brachypalpus; species Brachypalpus laphriformis. The sequence goes on from OX246753.1 coordinate 324,818,218, forward strand.
CCAGAAAATTTATTGAAGGAATCTCTTGCAGTTTAAGAAACTGATGAGAAGACCTGAGCTAAATATCTCTCCTATAGTATGTTGGATATGATTTTATCGTCCACTTAATAATAGGCAGTATATTCACAGAACATTGAACTAAGTGATTAAGGACATTAGGAAGTCACAAGCGAACTTAAGTGTTTCGTAAATTACAGGAAAAATAATGCCATTCACCACATTTAGCATAAGCTCACTCACTTTACTAATGTCCTGTTTCTTTTATGCGTCTAAAGGCGAAATAACATTTCCAAGATATAAGGAACTACCTAATCTCTCAACAGGTTGTCCAGTAATGGCTCCCTAAGTGGATGAGTTACTTTCAAGTCAAGAATTTTCGATACTTAGGTAAACGATACCTGTGTGTGCTACTACACACGTTGCTTGTTCGGTTTTTTCCATCTTATTTGCATTTGTTTTTCTTTTCTTCGCATTTTTTTCACGTACTTTGATTCATTTGACTTTTCTTTCTGCATCCGCATTGCACGCGTTCTGCATCCGCACTGCATTAGCAAGTGCGGGTTCAGGCTTCAGTGCGCCTGCAGTGCGGACGTAGTGCGGTTGTAGTTAAGATGGAGAGTGGTTACATGCGGTCGCAGTGCGGCTGCAGTGAGGTTATAGTTTCATAGGCTACTAGATTTATTTTTTTTTGGTTGCGCCTGGAGGTGCAGGAATCTTCAAAAGATACCAATGGTCTGTACCATTGGTTATGCCCGATTCATATATCTGACAATGCCATCAGTGCTAGTCAGTATATGCCTACGGGCTAAACCTCACCCCCTCAGAGAGGCACTATGAGAACCGGCTGCGCGTACTCATAGTAGTAGGAAATTCGTTCCTCTCATTTTTTCATTTTTGTGCTGACTACGACTAAGTTGCCTTAACGAGTAGTTTACGCTTGTGTTAATCGCGATAGGTAGGTAGCTTTCCAGTGAAGGCACCTACTAATACCGTCATTACATGCGGTTTTTCCTTACGGCGTTAGGTCGAAAGGTCTTGTTCTTTGTAGTCGGCGCTCAAGGTTTGTCACGTCCATAGTACGAATTAATTCATTATTGCAATGAACATGAAGACGGGTACGAAGTTTGCGAGCAAAGTTTGTTACTTCGTCCCTCACGGTAGCAATTCCTAGATCTCTGTGAATATCACTATTTCCTATATACCAAGGAGCATTCACGATTGCTCTTAGTATTTTGTTTTGAAATGCTTGCAGTAGAGCCATTATGCTTGGTTTGTCACAACCCCAAAGTTGTATACCATATGTCCAAGACGGTTTTAGCACTTGCTTATACAGAAGCAGTTTGTTGTATACGCTTAACTTCGAGTATCTTCCGAGTAGCCAATATATTTCTCTAAATCTGATTTCGAGCTCTTCGCACTTCTTTTTAACGTGGGGTTTCCACTTAAGTTTTGCGTCTAAGGTCATTCCTAAATATTTTGCCTCGTTTGCGTACGGTATTTGCACCAAGTTAATGGATATAGGTAAGTTGTTTATCTTCCTTAACGTAAAATTGACATGCGTTGATTTTGTCTCATTCAGGACTATTCGCCAGGTTTTGTCCATTCGCATACTTTGTTCAAAGCTCGTTGGAGTTTTCCCGTTGATGATTCGACTTACTCATCCGTTACGAGGATAGCCGTGTCGTCTGCGAACGTTGCTACAACGGTCCCTTCATCTTGTGGTATATCTCTTGTATAGAGCAGGAACAGGATTGGACCGAGAACACTTCCTTGTGGAACACCGGCGTAGATTTCTTTGAAATCCAAATATTCACTCCAGAATAAGATTCCAATATTCTGTACAACTTTTCCGGTAAGATTACCCTTAGCTTATACCTTAGGCCTTCGTGCCATACCTTGTCGAAGGCTTGCGATACGTCGAGAAAAGCGCTAGAGCATATTTTTTTCCCTTCTAGAGCTTTTACAATCTCGTTCGTTATTCGATACACCTGATCGATTGTGGAATGTTTGACCCGAAACCCGAATTGATGATCCGGGATCAAGTGTCTTTCTTCAATTACTGGTTGTAATAGTTTCAGCAGAAGTTTCTCGAAGACCTTAGATGTTATTGGCAGAAGTGAAATGGGTCTATATGATTTCTTGTCATTTGCACATTTCCCCGGTTTCGGAACCATAATAACTTCGGCGACTTTCCATTGCTTTGGAACATATAATAGTCTTAAGGAAGCATTTATAATGTAGAGCAACTTAACCAGCACTTTTTTGGTAGCTCTTTCAAAATTTCGCCAGTGATTAAATCATATCCCGGAGCCTTGTTATTTTTAAATTTTTTTTATTGTCATTCGAAGTTCGACAGGGATACGGTTTTTACTCTAAAGTTGTCGGGTGCCATATTATCATTCGGATCTTCGATCAACGGTTGTCCATCGAATGGCTTAAACGTTTCCTCTAAGTGATCGGCAAATAATTCTGCTTTCTCTTTGTCTTCTTTTGCCCATTCCCCGTTAGCTTTCCTAATTGGCGGCGAGTGCATTACAGGTTTCCTTATGGACTTCAAGGCTTTCCATAGAGAGTAGTTTGAATACTTATCAGCGGTCAGACTCTCGAGGTAAGTAGAAGTCTCCTGATTTTTTAGGTCCTGCAGCACTTTTTTAAGCTTGTTTCAAAGGTGGTTCAGATAAGTTTTATCCTGTGGCGCGCGGGATTGTTGCCATCTATTGCGCGAGTTACGCAGGGACATCAAGCTGACACGGCACCTCCAAAGCCTCCGCGATTGACCGGATGTTAAAAGTAATTCACCTATTGCGGTCATCGTTCCAGTCATCGCTCCGGTCATCGCTCCAGACATACACTTTTACTTTTGTTCTTTCGCTTTTCCAAGAAATTGTTAATTTTACACTTTATTATTTGAATCTGTCAATTTAGCATTATTATTTACTTTCCAAGAAATTGAATTATTATTTGAATTGTCAATTTAGTAATATGATTTGCTTTTCAAGAAATTATCTAGAAATGCATTATTGCATTAATTATTGTTCAATCAAAAGTCAAAGAAGAATTGTGAAAAATGAAATCAGAATAAACTTGTCAGTCAAAGAAATAAGTTCGTCTTTTTTTTAATCTCCGCGAGGTTCAGTCTCGTAATTGGCGCAGTCGTCCGGTTCGGTTAACAGTCGCTTCACATTCAGCACAAAAAGTGAAAGTTTTTATATATCGAAAGAATATCGCTATAAAAATTTTTTTTTAAACAATCGCGAGCAAATAAGTGTTGCGAGAACGAAATTGCGAAGGAACATCGCATTAGTTCTTGGTATCGAGTGAATATCGATATTGAAAAACACAAATATAATCGCGAGTTGGAAGTGAAGTGAAAAAGTGTGGCGAGAGTAAGATAGTGAAGGAATATCACTTAATCTTAACTCTTGGTACCGAGGGCATATCGGTATAAAAACACACAAAGACTGTTGGATTTTAATCCTTTATAACCAAAGAACCAGCTCCTTAAAAAGACAGTATGATGAACACATCTTTGCTATTAATAATTGGATGCCTGGAAGTACACGAATGCATATAAATAAATAACCAATAAACAAGAAAAAAAAAAAATTAAAAATAAAAACAAAAAAGAAAAAAAAAAAAATTTGAAATTTTTTTTTTCTCCAAATCATTATATTGCAAATATCGAAACAAAGTAAATATAAATTAGAACGTACCCATTTGTTGTGAAAAAAAAAGTTAATTATATTGCAAATATTTAAAAATAATAAATTAATAAATTTGTACACATTAGAGGAAATTTAAAGAAATAAATAAATACTATATATATATATATTAAAATTGAATTAAATAATACCATTTCAAATATACAAAAAAAAAGAAAAAAAAGTTTTAATAAATAGAAGAGTATAAAATAAAATGGAAAAGAATTATATTAATAAATAAAATAAAAAAAAAGAGAAAAGAAAACCACATACAAAGAAACATTTATATTTATAAATAACAAAAAAAAAGTATTTTGTATCAAGAAAATTATTTGATCTAATATACATAACTTTCAAATGCCAGAACAAAATAAATCAAATGTTTAGAAAAACCAAAAAACTATTTAAATTTACTCCCTATACAAGAAGTCTACCAAATCTCTCTAGAAGCGAAAGCCCTATTACCAATCTCTCTAAAGGTGAAAGCCTTGCAACTATATTTGAAGAAGTTGACTTAATACAACTTGAAAACACCTTCCAAATGAGATGATTAAGGAGAAGAGAAAAGCGCGTAAAAGATGGCAACAAACTCGGGCTCCGCAACATAAAGCACATCTTAACCGTTTGTGCAACTCACTAAAACGATCTATTAAAGACCTTAAGAATAATGAAATACAAACTTACCTAGAAAGCTTAACGGCAGAAAAAGATTCTAACTATTCGCTTTGGAAGGCTATAAAAGGTATTAAAAAACCTCAAATTCAAGCCGCGCCAATTAGGAAAAATCAAGACGAATGGGCCAGGCATGATAAAGAGAAAGCGCAAGTTTTTGCCGCCCACCTGGAAGAAACTTTCAAACCGTTTGATGGACAAGCTCTTATTGAAAATATAAATACGTCGTATATAGACAATAGCGTAATAAGAAATGCAACGCTTACCGAGCTTAAGGAAGAAATAAAGAAACTTAAACCTAAGAAAGCTCCTGGATACGACCTAATTACGGGAGAGGTTCTTAAAGCACTACCAAGAAAAGCTCTAATTAAGCTTCTGTTCATTATAAACGCCGCGATTAGACTAGAATATGTTCCCAGTCAATGGAAAGTCGCCGAAGTTATAATGGTCCTTAAGCCTGGAAAACCGCCGAATGAAAAAACCTCTTATAGACCGATTTCGCTTCTTCCAATTATATCCAAAGTGTTCGAGAGAATATTGGTTAGGCGAATACAGCCGGTTATAGAAGAAGGGCATCTCATCCCTGATCATCAATTCGGATTTAGAAGTAAGCATTCTACAGTTGAACAAGTACATCGAATAACACATGTAATCGAAAAATCACTTGAAGAAAAAAAGATTTGTTCAAGCGTATTCCTTGACGTTTCTCAAGCCTTTGACAAGGTCTGGCACAAAGGCTTAAAGTTTAAATTACGACAAGTTCTGCCAGAGCACCTATATAATATTTTGAAGAACTATCTTACGAATAGGCTATTCCGCGTCAAATGTGGAAATGAATATTCAGATTTTAAGGAAATAATGGCTGGGGTGCCGCAAGGAAGCGTTCTTGGTCCAGTCTTATATCTATTATACACTCGTGATATACCGCAAGTAGAAGGCACTGAGCTAGCTACATTTGCCGACGACACTGCTATCTTGACAGTAGGTAAAACGGTCGAAGATACTACAGAAAAACTGCAAGAAGCTTTGAATAGAGTAAATGAATGGACAAAGATTTGGCGAATCGCACTCAACGAGACCAAATTTGTTCATGTAAATTTTACTTATAAAAAAATAAATAATTTGCCGATCTTTTCAAACTCGGTTCAAATCCCGTTTGCAAACGAGGCTAAGTATCTTGGAATGACACTTGATACAAAGCTGAAATGGAAAACGCGCGTTAAGAAAAAACGCAAAGAACTAGATAACAAATATCGAGAAATGTATTGGTTACTTGGAAAATATTCCAAGCTTAATATATATAACAAACTGCTTTTATATAAGCAAGTGCTAAAGCCTGTATGGACATATGGTATACAACTCTGGGGTTGTACCAAAATAAGTAATATTAAAATTTTACAAACTTTTGAAAACAAAGTGCTAAGAGGTATTGTAAATGCGCCATGGTATATCAGAAATAGCGATATCCACAGAGACCTTGGCATTAAAACAATCGAAGATGAAATTCAAACCTACGTGAGAAAGCATAGAAGTCGACTAGAAAGTCACGTAAATATTACAGTCCTCCAACTTTTGGAAGAAAGAAATTTACTGCGCCGTCTACAAAGAACCAAACCTTTAGACCTAGCGCGATAAGTAACCGCGTCTAAACTGCGGAGCTGGCAGGAACTTCCAATGGGAAGGTACCTGCAAAACGTCATTATTTCGCGAAACGAAAACTACTTGATAAGTCGAATACTTAGTTGTAGTAAAAATAAAAACAAGTCTGTTTTGAAGGGAGGTTTTTTAGTGGGTAAGAATCCCACACTACTATGAGCACGCGCTGTCGATCCTCATAGTGTCTTGTTGAAGATTTTCACCTACCCTCGGAAAAAAAAAAAAAAAAAAAAAAAAAAACCTTCCAAATGACTTTTAACCAAGAACCCCAAACTCCTTCGGTATCCCAAGCTTCTTCGGGACCCATCATGAACCAAGACATCTTTCAATCATTACGCATCCCCGATGCAGTAAAAGATCTTCCACAGTTCGACGGAAACCCTCGTATGCTCTACGAGTTCTTAAATAATGTCGAGGAAATCCTCTTGTATGTGAGAGGAACTGATAGAACGCCGTATGGGCAAATAATCCTGCGGGCTATAAGAAACAAGATCACCGGACAAGCAAATGAGGTCTTAAATATGTTCGGCACTGCCCTGAATTGGGACGATATAAAAAATAACTTAATTCTCCACTATTCGGATAAGAGGACGGAAACGTCCTAAGTAAGAGACTTACACAACCTCAGACAATACAGCAAGTCTATAGAACGTTTCTACAGCGAAATTATTGAGATCCAATCTTCATTATGCAACAATGTTCTGATACATGAGAAAGATCAAAACGTCATTTCTGCAAAAAAAGACCTTTACGCCGAAATGTGCTTAAACGCTTTTCTAACAGGTTTAAGAGAACCCTTAGGCTCAAGTGTCAGAGCAATGCGACCGGAATCGATCGCAACAGCCCTTTCGTTCTGTATAAAAGAACAAAATATATTTTATATGCGTGCAGAACCATTCAAACCAAATTATAGGTTCAATTCTTCTAAGCCCTATGCTTCACAACCGCCAAATCGTTTTAATAACAGAGCTTTTCAGAATCAGCAAAGACCCTATAATACCAATACAACAGCCCCTTTTTACAACAGAGTATACCCAAATTATCAAAAACCATACGTACCCAACACATTCACCCATAACCCGCCATTTAACAGAGGCATACAACAAAACCAAAACACGTTTAGACCCAATTTTGGTAATAATTCATTTTATACCAACAGGTCCAACCAACCACCGCCAGAACCCATGGACACAAGCAGTGGTTTATCCCACATAAACAACTCACAAAGATTCTTTAAAACAAGCCCTAGCATGCGAACAAACTCTAACAGAACACGCAATTTTAAAAATGATGAAATAAATTTTATTAACAAATCAAATAACTTTAAAAATCCACCACAAAGTAATATGTACCAACAAGAACTAGATCAATATCAGGAAGATACAACCGAAGACTTAAATAACATAGAAGATTCACCAAATTTTCGACTACATACCTCGAACAACCAACAGGTTATTTAGATATTAATAAACATTATTATTATTATTATTATTATTATTAACTTTATTTCAAAGCAAAACTTATAGCTAAAAATTTAACAATTATTGTGGGAAAATACATAAGTTTTAAAGAATCTTACAGTTTTTGCATGAAATAGTGTAGGATACACTCAGTTGTCAGAAGACAAGAGGCGAATGTATCGGGTAATAATTGAAGTTCTTATTTAAAACAGTTGATGGGGAAAATTCAACATATCATCAAAAATTGGTAGGTTATTGAAAGAAAAAAAAAAAAAATAAATAAATAAAAAGTAAAAATGTAAAAATGAAGCAGAAAATCCAAACAGAATTTAAAATAAATCATAACATAGGAATGTAAAATGTCTCAATTGCAGAATAATTAAGAGTGGAAAGCCACTTTTTAATGCTACGCAAGAAAACTGTTTTCACTCTTTCGCATCTAAGGATTTCAGGTAGTAAATTAAACAGTCGAGGCGCAGTGACAAAGTAGAACCGTGAAAAGTGCGTTTTATTGATTATTGGTAATGTGACAAAATTTCTGGTATTGACACGTAAATTGTAATTTTCATCTAATCTGACAGCATAGTATCCAGAATTTTCAAAAAATATTTTTAAAACTTTGTAACAATATAAGTGCCGTAATGGTAGAATTTCAAGGATCCGAAACAACTCAAAACTAGGAGTACAACGATTCACTTTGCACATAATTCTAATTGCATGTTTTTGTTTCATTAATAAAGGTTTTATATTAACAAAGTACGAGCCACCCCAGCAAGATAACCCGTACTGTAGCTTGGATTTAAACAGACCATTGTAAACCAATTTTAAGATAAATAAACTACAGTAGAGATTAAGATGATAGAGCTGTTTAACTACTCTATTTGAATATAGCTTCAGATAGGAAGTATGTTCCTTCCAACTGAGCTTATAATCCAATATAATACCCAAATATTTAAAATTAAGGACACGTTCAATTTCAAAGCAAGCATCACTACAACTTAGATTGTCCTTAAAGATAACAGAATTATGCTGGCAACCAACCAAACAAAATCGTGTGCAAATCGGTGAATGATAATATAGAGGAAAATCATCGCAGATTGTACCCTTGATATTAAAGAACATAAACTTCGTTTTAGTGCTGATTACGAGACGATGTTGCTTGAACCACTTTCGCAGGATTTCTAAATCATTATTAACATCCAAAAAAAGATTAAAATAATTGGTATTAGAATACGAAAGAGCAGTATCGTCAGCGAAGGCAGTGATTTTACCTTTAAAAGGTTGGATAAACAATGAATTGACATAAATTAAAAACAGTATGGGCCCCAAAACAGAACCCTGTGGAACGCCCATATTAATGGACTTTGGAGAACTAAGGCAGTTTTTGATCTTGACCATTTGCTTACGGTTTTTTAAATATGAAGCAAACCACTCATGGATAAATCCTCTAAAACCCGCATGATAAAGCTTACTTAATAGTAAAGAGTGGTTCACCATATCGAAAGCTTTGGTTATATCTATGAATAGGGCAGCAGAGATTTGAGATGCATTTACACTATTATATATTTCACCAGTTAATTTAAGTAGAGCACTCTCTGTGGACCTGCCGCTCCTGAAACCAAACTGGCAATCGCTGAAGAACTTCGTCCTGTCTAAAAAAGATAAAACTCTAGACTTCATACCTCTTTCGAAAATTTTCGAAAACACTGAGAGAAGTGAAATAGGACGGTAATTGTTTAGCACCATCGTATCACCTTTTTTATGGAGTGGAATCACAACCGCTGTTTTCAGTGCTACCGGAAAAATTCCGCGCTTAACGCAGAGATTAAAAATGAAGCTTAAGACATCTGCAATGTGGAAAGAAATTTGCTTCAAGACATAGCTGGAGATCTGGTCAAAAGAAGATGAATTAGTTATTTTAAGAGACATAATGATTTTATGAATCTCAAGTGCTGAAAATTCCTCAAAGAAAAAGGTTTGTGATTGCAAACACGCTTCTTTTAGACCGTAATCACATTGACAAGTAAAACTATCATCATTTGGAAAACCAAACGAAGAGTTCAAATTGGTAAAAAAGTCTTTGAACAAGTTTGCAACTTGTAAAGGCTCAGACACATTAACATTATTATTGCTTAAGATGATATCATCATTCTTCTTGGTTCTGTTTAAAATCTCGTTAACAATTTCCCATTCCTTTTTAGCGTTGCCAATATTTTCAGCTAATTTATTCCTAAAATAGGTATCCCTGCAAAGTGGTATATCAGTTTTTAGTTCTAGACACAATTTGTTATAATAATTTTTAAGTCTAGCATTGTTAGGATGTTTTTTAACTCGTGAATGTAGTTGTTTTTTCTTTCTTATTTTACTGAGTAAAGGAAGAGTCATCCACTGTTTAAGACATCTTAACTTGCTATTTTTATTCAGACTACAGCTTGATAAATAAGACTGCAGCTTGTTTAGAAACAAATCAAAAGCAATGGATGGATCCAGTGAATCGAAAACATCATCCCAAAGCTCAAAGTTCAGACGTGATTTAAGAGCAACAAAGTCAATTTTGTTGTGATTCTTATACAAGGATTGTTTAATTCTATGTACCTTGCAATCAAGTTGAATACTAGTTAAGCTATGGTCCGTTATTCTTAAATCATAGGCCACCACTTTATAAGTAACATTATTGTTTCTATGAAGCCTTAAAAAAATATGGTCTAAACAAGACTCAGACCGAGTAGGTTGATTCAAAAGAGAATCAAAACCAAACGAAGCCAAAATCGATAAATAATTGTCTACATCGGCTGAATCAGACAAAATATTAATATTTAAATCGCCCAACAAAATCATGTTCCTACAAGATTTAAGTTCCAAGAATCCTGAAAACTCATTTAAAAAGGCCCTTACCGTACACTTGTGAAGTCTATAGATACATATAAAACAGTAACGAACACCAGAAATTTCACAACAAATATCAATAATATCTGCACTTTCCATTTTCGAGTTTTTAATTTCACATTCCATTAAATCACTTCTGTAGAATACTGCGACACCTCCGGCTGAGTAAGAGTCGTTACAATTAGCTACAAAAGTATAATTTGGTATTTTATAGTCGGAAATCTCTTCTTCGAAAATCCAAATTTCAGAAAGAAAAATAAGATCAGGTAAATGATCCAAAGATGCAAGATGAGTGGAAAAAGTATCAAAGTTAGTCCGCATACTGCGAATGTTTTGATGTATGACCGAAAAACCTGAAAACTGCTCATTGCTTGGATGATCTATACAAAGGCAATTAAAGTTATTGGAAAAGGAAAAGCTATTATTATCACTTGTGTTATCATGAGGATTAATAAATGAATTAGTATTATTTAACATAGATCAGAAAGAAAAGAAAAATTATATGTTATCAAGTTTGGAAAAATCCTCAAAACTGCTAATTTTAATTACTTTCCCGCCTTCTCTTTTCCTGATGAGAACAGTTGCATTCCTAACCCAAACAAATTTGCATTTGATGTCATGTTTGAGGTCATTCGCCTTTTTCAATAAAGATCGTGTATACGTAGTGAGACAATCATTAATGTAGATCTTGCTGTTGCTGCTGCTGCTGTTGGTGTTGTTGTTGCTGCTGTTATGATTGTTATCAATCTTCTTTAGAGCACCGAAAACATTGGACGAAGAAAGGTGTCTGCTCTCACGCATCTTTTTCATCACAGTTTTTTTACGTAAGAGAGATGAGAATTTTACACACACGATGTTAGAAGCCGCATTATTCTTTTTGTTTATAGTGTTCACTCTTACACTCTTGACGTAACAAGATTCAACTTCGTTTGCATCGAATTCTTCACCATTGAGAGCCGTTAAAAGTGTTTTCACTCTCTCCTCAACATTTGCATCGCTTACATCGGGTATGCCAACAATGTCAACCGAACATTGTTTCTCTCTCTGCTCAAGTGCATTCAATTTTAACTCCAAAAAGTCTACCTTCTTATTAAGAGAAGCATTCTTTTCTTCAAGGTGGCTGATTTTAGAGAGCGCCTCAGTGACAACTTGACTCAGTTTAATGATCTCAGCATATAACATTTGAATTGTTATTGTTCGATCAGCCGTATTATTGACGTCATTGGAAGCAAGCGAAGAGATTGTAGCTGTTGGACTTTTAATTACTGTAGACGTACTTGCAATAACACTACCGCTACCGGAACGAGAACCAGAAGTATTTGGAGGGTGTGTAGAAGAAGTACTCTTAGAAGAGACGATGTCAGCAGATGGATTTATGGGAGCATCAATTAGTATTGATTTTCTCCTCTGTGTGACGCAACTAATACATGGACTAGAATTAACATATATAAATATATCTTCCCCTTTGGGCAGACCATTAAAATTTTTAATAGATACAGGTGCTTCATCATCATTTATAAGCCCTGAATTTATTAACTCAACTGATCAAACGCAATGCAATCCAATAACTATACAACAGTCCTTAATCGACACACATTAAACAAGCAAGTTAAGCTACCTAAAATAGACTTAGTAGAAAAAATCGTTTATACAAATAATGCTAGGATTCCCCTACAATTAAAACCAAACCTCACCTCAGGCAAACACAACATTGCCCCAAACTCTAAAGTCCTACTGAAACTTCCCTTAGATGTACGCACAGATGTTTATTTGAACACCACCAAACTAAGCGGAAATCTATATATTCCAGAAGGAATATACCACTTAAAAGAATGGTATGGTATAGTGGAAGTAATTAATACCTCAGATAAAGAAGAAATACTTCTATTGGAACAACCGCTTAAAGCTAACCCATATAATAACTCCCAATTTATTGAAATTAACAATATCAATTTGGAATATACGGAAAACGACAAACAAGCAAACATTTCTGAGCTACTTCGTATAGACCATCTCAATACGGAAGAAAGAAAATCGCTTCTGAAAGTATGCAAAAAGTACGATGATATTTTCTATAAAGAAGGTCAAGCGTTAACCTTTTCTAACAAAATTAAACACAAAATTGTCACAACCTATCCACAAGGAGGAGGTGCAAGCACAAATCACCAAGTTGCTAGATCAAGATATAATTCGCCCTAGCTACTCTCCTTGGAGCTCGCCTGTTTGGATTGTACCCAAAAAACAGGACGCTAGTGGAAAACAGAAATGGAGAATGGTAATCGATTTTCGAAAACTAAATGAAAAAACAATTTCAGACAGATACCCCCTCCCAAACATAGCCGAAATACTGGACAAACTCGGCAAATGTATGTATTTCACCACTTTAGATCTTGCCAGCGGCTTCCATCAAATAGAGATGGACAAAAAAGACATTCAAAAAACTGCCTTTACGGTAGAAGGTGGTCACTATGAGTATGTACGAATGCCGTTTGGTCTAACGAACGCTCCTTCAACCTTCCAACGGGTAATGGACAACGTTCTGAAAGAACTTATTGGGAAAATTTGTTTAGTTGACTTAGATGATATCATCATCTTCTCTACTTCGCTCCAGGAGCACATAGAAAGTCTCACACTAGTTTTCGAAAAATTACGTACATTCAACTTCAAAATCCAGCTTGACAAATCAGAATTCCTGCGGAAGGAAATCGCCTTCCTAGGGCACATCGTTTCCACTGAGGGCATAAAACCCAATCCCGCAAAAATCCATGCTATACAGAACTACCCCATACCACGTAACCAAAAAGAAATAAAAGGTTTCATAGGAGTGTTAGGATACTACAGAAAATTTATCCAAGATTTCTCAAAACTAACCAAGCCACTAACAGAATGCCTAAAGAAGGGTAGAACAGTACAGTTGTCCGATCGATATGTAAAAACATTTGAAATGTGCAAAAGCATTCTCACTAACGACCCAATTTTACAGTACCCCGATTTCTCAAAACCTTTTATCTTAAATACCGATGCCAGCAATTATGCACTTGGCGCAATTCTATCACAAAGTCGTATCGGGAGTGATAACCCTATATGTTATGCAAGTAGGACCCTTTCAGACTCCGAGATAAACTACTCGACAATAGAAAAGGAATTCTTAGCCATAGTGTGGGCTACGAAATATTTCAGGCCGTACCTATTCGGCCGCAAATTCCAAATCGTAACAGATCACAAGCCGCTCACCTGGTTAATGAGTCTTAAAGAACCCAGTTCTAAGTTAGTAAGATGGCGTCTAAAGTTAGAGGAATTCGATTACCAGATAGTGTACAAGAAAGGCAAAATGAACACTAATGCCGATGCACTAAGTCGTGCTCAAATCGACAACCCAACTCTGGAAATAAACTTAAATGACGGAGCCTCTAACCAAGGAACATCCGGTAGTACTATACATTCTGCGGATGAAAACTCCGATGATGGAATCGAAATATCAGAAAAGCCCCTCAATGAATTCAACCTCCAAACAATTTTGCTAAAATCATCTGAATCACCAGTAGTATCCTTAGAAGTACCATTTCGAAATAAACAACGCCGAACCATACGCAATTCAGAATTTACGGAAGAAAAAGTAGTAGAAATATTTAAAAAATATTTACCTCCAAACAAACTCTCTGCCATATTTTCAGATGACAAAACATTTAAAACGGTACAGCTAGTCTATTCGAAATATTTTGCAAATAATAAAACATTTAGAGTAGTGCGCTGTAAAGAAATGCTATTAGATACAACACAAAATGACGACCAAGACAAAATAATTAGGGATTATCATATAAACAATAATCATAGAGGTATAAACGAAACATATCTCCACCTCAAAAGAGACTATTACTTTCCACTCATGCACAATAAAATCCAACAAATCATCAACAACTGTGAATTATGTCAAATATCTAAATACGATAGAAACCCTCCGAAAATTAAATTTCAGATACCAGAAACTCCACCTAAACCATTAGACATAATTCATATCGACATATACACAATTAATCATCAGCAAATCCTAACTGTGATTGATAAATCATCAAAATTTGCTTCAGCATATACCCTTCCAGCTAGAAACAGCATTTCCATTCTTAAATCACTTAAAAATTTTATAAGCCTTTACGGCATACCCAAAAAGGTTATTTGTGACCAAGGTTCAGAGTTCACAGCTAATATCTTCAAAGATTTTTGCAAACAATTTCAGATTGAATTACACTGTACCTCTTTTCAACAGAGCTCTAGTAACTCACCTGTAGAGCGGCTACATTCGACATTAACAGAAATCTATAGAATCATACTTTTTACGCGAAAAGAAGCAAATCTTGATTTAGAACACGACGAAATCCTGTCTGAAACTATCATAACCTATAACAATTCTATTCATTCTACCACCAAACTTACCCCCTTCGAGCTTTTCTTCGGAAATACCTATAAATTTAACAATTCTGTTACCTTCTCTAACGAGCATGAATATTTAAAGAAACTGAATGAATTTCAAGAAAAACTCTATCTCATGATAAAAGAAAATGTTGAGGAGTTAACAAAATCAAGAATAGATAAACTAAATGAATCAAGAAATGACCCTGGAAACTGGGAAAATGATGAAATAGTATATAGGAAAGAATGTCGAAGGAATAAAATAACCCCTAGATTTTCCCGACATAAGATTAGAAAAAACAACAAGTAAACTCTAATAACCACAAAAAACCAAAAAAAAAAAGAAAGCCAGAATAAAAAATAAAAAGAAAAACATACAAACTAATAGTACTAACCATTAATATATTTTAGAATCTCAATGATAACCACCCAAACTCTCGAAATACATGACCTGACTAGGAATCAAGGCATCGCCCAGTTACAACTTGGACAAGCAAGAGAAATTGTACAGTTCGACAATCTCATACATATAGTAAATCTTGAGGAATACCACCAAAACGTCAGAAATATTAAAATTCATTCATTCATTCATTCATTTATTTATTCCATTCAATTAATTCATATTAAAAATATTAACTACAATAAACTAAAATGCACAAGAAAACTTATCTTATAAAAAGCTATAAAAATATTGCTTAACAATGTCATTGAGGAATATTTTAGATCCATCCTTTAGTTACGAAAACTAGTGGCGGATGAATCGAGTAAAACAAATTAAAAAACAAAACTAATTCAAATAAAATGATTGAGGGGTGGTGATAGTGTAAATTCCAAGTGTACAATAAAAAAGTATTATAAAAATAAAAATAAAAAAATTAATGATTTCAAAGATATAAAGACTACAAGAAAACTACAAGATCCTTTAAATAATTACCCTTATTAGGTTATTGATTTCAAGAAAGTCGAAGTTGAACAGCCATGATTTGATTTTCTTATTGAAAGCAAAAGAGTTACGAATACTACGAAGTTCAATAGGTAGTCGATTGAAAAGCCTAGGTGCTACTGAGCTGTAAAAGTTTAAGAAGGTATGGTTATTATGCGACGGAATTGAAGCCAGAAAACGTTCATTACTACGAAGACTATAAGCGGTTACATTTTGATTGAGAAAATTACCACTTCTTAAGTAAAAAATTTTTAAGACTTTATAAAAGTATAGATGCTTTAGTGGAAGTATCTTAGAATTTACAAATAGATAAAAGCTGTGTTCGCGCCGCCTTTTTTTCCACATAATTCGTAGGATATGTTTTTGGACAATAATTAAGGGTTGTAAGTTGTAGCTAAATGTACTACCCCAGAATACGAGCCCGTACTGCAATTTAGACTGCACTAAGCCGTAGTAAATAGTTTCAAGGAGTTTCCGAGAACAGAACTGTTTTAGATGATACATAATGTAAGTAGTTGACAGAAGATACTTTTTTAATTGGGAGGTGTGAACGCTCCAGTTAAGGTTGCTGTCTAAAAACAAGCCCAAGTACTTAAAAACAGAAACGTTTTCGATTATAAAACATTTTGAAGAGCAGCTTAGGCTATCATCAAATGTTGAAGTGGAACTGCTCGCAGTGCAAGTAGCAGCATTAACACACATTTTTTTGCAATCAAAACTGTGGTAGATGATGTTCGGGGAGTGCAGATAAAATGTAGGTAAATTAAAAAACATAAGTTTGGTTTTGCCACTTATGACTAGTTTATGCATACCAAACCAGTGTCTCAGGATTTCCAAATCGTGGTTGATGTTCGCTACCAAGTCCAGTGCCGAATTATTTGAGTATGAACATGCTAGGTCATCTGCAAAACCAGTTTTTTGCCCCTTTAGATCAAGGTTAAAAATAGAATTAATAAAGATTAGAAATAAAAGGGGACCAAGTACCGAACCCTGTGGAACCCCGATTTGAATATCCAGACACACACTGAACACGTTATCAATCTTCACCCTTTGTTTTCTATCCTTAAGGTAGGAAGCGAACCATTTAAGAATAAAACCCCTAAAGCCAGCCCTTTCTAGTTTCATCATTAGGAGTTTGTGGTCCACTGTATCAAAAGCCTTGGTAATGTCAATAAAAAGTGCAGCAATCATTTGTCTTTTATTTAAACTATCGTAGATCTGACTACACAAATTTAAAAGCGCATCTTCCGTTGATTTGCCAGCTCTAAAACCGTGTTGATTAACGCTTAAAAACGAACATCTCTCAAGAAATGTAATAATTCTAACTTTGATCACTTTTTCGAAAAGCTTAGAAAAAACCGGTAGAAGGGATATTGGCCTATAATTATTTAATTTTTTGGGGTCATCTTTTTTGAATATGGGTATAACCTCAGCAATCCTTAAACTGCTAGGAAAAATACCACCATAAACGCTTTTGTTGAAAATATGTGCTAAGACATCCACAACGTTCAAAGAAATGTTTTTTAGGAAAGCATTTGAAAAGCTGTTCTGTGTAAAAGAATTAGAATTGTTAAGTTTCAAGATATTCCTATACAGTTCGAAAGACGAGATAGGTTCGAAGAAAAAGCTATTTGACGAGGCACTTTCCTTAATAAAACATTGTTCAGTACAAACGTTTTGAGATAAGGATGTAAAACCTGCATTTGAAAGGGTATCAGTGGCAACACTAGTGAAAAACTTATTAAAAATATTGGCCATTTCAATTGGAGAATGGATTTCCTTGTCCTTGTAGGAGATACAAGATGAACCATCAGAAGAGTTACTTCTAGAAAACATCTCATTAACGATTCCCCATTCTTTTTTGAGATTGCCTTTTGCTCTATGAAATTTTCCAATATAGAAATTATCCTTACAAATAGGAACATCCGCGGCAACTTTTTTGCAAATTCTTTCATAGGCCTTGCGAATTTGTTCATTATTTGGCTGTTTATTGGATTTAGAACGCAGTACATTTTTTTTATAAATTTTATGTAATAAATAGTCAGACATCCACGGCTGCAGTTTCTTCAATTTACTTCTCTTGTTAGCAGAGGGTGCCGAGCAATTCCTAACGTGGTCATTTAAGACCCTACAAAACATATCAAAAGCCAGAGAAGGATCATTTTGGTTGTAGATATCTGACCAGTCTTCCAAGAACAAGCTTGAGTTCAAGCTCTCAAAGTTAATTTTATTTGCTGTTTGAAAAGCACCAGAATTTTTATTTTTTGTAGGATACTGTTGTTGAAGAACGAGACAAGTCATGCAATGATCAGAAATTTTCAAATCAGATATTGCACTGGTGAGAGAAATGTCAACCTTCCTATCAAGCCTAGCAAAAATATGGTCAATGCGACGTATCAGAAATTCTGGTTGGGTTATTTATGCACGACTCAAAACCATTAGCAGACATTAGGGTAATGTATCTTTCAGTGACCAAAGATGTAACTAGAATATCCAGATTCATATCACCTAGTAAAACCACATTTCTCGAATGTTCATCCCTCAAGAGGAAAGATAAATCATCAACAAAAACATCTTTACTTTTATCATGAAGCCTATAAAAACACATAAAAATAAATCTATTAGCATTTATGGTGCAAGTGACCTTAACCATATCAGAACTTGAAAGCTGAGGGCATAAAACAACACAATTTTCAAAAATGCTATCGCTTATATACACCGCAGTACCACCCGCCGCATAAGAATTATTACAATTAGCATAAAATTTGTACCCAGGTATTATAAAAAAATCTTTCTCATGAGCGTAGATCCAAATTTCAGTCAAGAAAATTATAACAGGCTTATTCAAGAATGATTCCAAGTGGACCAGTAGTAAATCAAAATTTTTTCTCAAGCTTCTAATGTTTAGATGAATAATGATGAAATTATGTTTAAATTCATCACTATAAAATAAACTTTTAGAATCTTCTTTATCATAAAAATTACAAAAGGGTATATTAACTAAACTATTTAAAGGAACTTCAGTTGACCTATTAAGGGAATTGTTCA
Source organism: Brachypalpus laphriformis (assembly GCA_945910035.1). Classification (NCBI taxonomy): domain Eukaryota; kingdom Metazoa; phylum Arthropoda; class Insecta; order Diptera; family Syrphidae; genus Brachypalpus; species Brachypalpus laphriformis. The sequence continues at coordinate 324,836,991 of OX246753.1, forward strand.
TGTTAATATTATACAGGACAAAAAATATATTAAATTAATTTATCTAAATCCTCAAAACAAGAAATGCGTAAAACTTTATCACCTTCATTTTTTCTCATCAAAACTACTCCATTATGAACCCAAACAAAAGAATATTTTTTTTCAACTTTAAGTTTTCTTGCTTTGTTATAAAGAGATCTATTGAACATAGATAGACTTTCGTTTATAAAAATAGGCTTATTGCCAAAGTTTTGACCGAATATACCCATTGACAGCTTCTTCTTACGTTTCTTGCTAATTATACTCAGCTTGCATTCCATGGACTTAAACTTCATACGCACAATTTTCGTAGCTACCTCCGATGATGCGTCGGAATGTTTGTAGTTCTTCTTATCAGCTGACTTGCTTGCGATAGTTTTAACATAGCACGACTTGACATCATCCACAGTCACATTTTCACCTAGGCCTTCTGAAAGAAGCTGAACAGCACAACTCAAAGCATTTTCATTGTTGACATTTGGGATTCCAACAATATCAATGCAATTACGAAACGGTTTTTGCTGAAGTACGTTGACTGCTTTCTGCAAGTCATTAACCTTGTTCTCAAGCGCTTTATTGACACCTTGAAGTGAGTTGATACGCAATAGTGCATCGGAGTAAATTCGCTTGAGAGAGATGATCTCGCTGTATAACACTTCTAGGGTCACGACTGGGGGAGAAGAACAACTGGTTTCTGCTCTAACGGCGACGATTGAAGGCGAATTGAGTAGCTCGTAGTTGGAAGTTGACAGAGGAGCCTCCTCAGCAGCTGGCGATGGCGACGACGGTTTTGATGATAAAGTGATAGCACAAGAGTCATTGGCGTAGTGCCCTAGCAGGTTGGGTGGAGGAGAGCGAATGGATTTGCGTCTGATTTTAGTGCATGAGCCACAAAAAAAGGGAAAATTGTTCTTTTTCATATAGTCACAATCACTTGGCGTAAGGTTAGCGCAGCCTAAGTGAAATAGCACTTGACACCCGCCACATTGGATTTTGGCATCAGAGCGAACCACTTTTTGACCGCACAAGCACTGCATTCTTAAATGGAAATAAATGCACTATGCTTCTAACTTTAGATATTTTATTTTTTGTTTTTTGATTTAGTTCTTTATTTAGTTTTTATTATTATTATAATTTTTTTTTTTTTTTTTGATTAAGATGTAAGTAAACTTATACGAAAATCAAAATTAGATATAGAACTCTTAGAGAAATTCACTATGTTTGTGCACCCCACAACGCAACAAAGTAAACTGAACGCCTTAAGCATGCTTGAAAAACGTAGTACATTAACAAATCTAATAAGAACATCTAACCTTAAACTAACAGAACTTGAAAACAAACTCCAGTCACTAACACCTATCAAAAGAAATAAAAGAGGTTTAATTAATGGACTAGGTACAGCTATAAAACTCATAACAGGCAATATGGACGCGAATGATGCGGACAATTTAAACATGCAAATAAAACACTTATACACAAATGAACACACTATTACTAGCACACTTTCAAAACAACACACACTCAATAACTAGATGATAGAAAGACTCAATAATCTAACAACACACATTAACAAAGAACAACAAACTATTGAAACATTTATAAAAAGAAACACACAGGAGGTGTTATTGATCGAATAAGAAGTTCGAAGATCCGTGGAAGCTTTCACATCAAGGAAACCATCGTACACAAGATAAAGCGCGACCGGCTCAGCTGGTATTGCCACTTCAGAGAAGAAATCATTTGAATCCTGTTAAAAAGGCAATATCTATGCACGTTCCAAGGACATCGCGATGTAGGAAAGGCAGGCCTATAAACGCCTGGATCAGACAAATGCGACGACATCGGCATTTCATTGGCCTCAGTAACCGAGTGATCCAAAATCGGCAGGCCTGCCGATATTTTCTGAGGTCAAATAGGCGAACCCCACAGGCGGATCAGTAGAAATGCGGTGAAGTGGGAGGGTTGTGATCCCTTGTTTTTGGATCATAGCCTCGCTGATAAAAGGAAGAAGAAGAAGACACAGGAGGTTACAAATAGAATACAGCGTGAAGAAATTCAATTAATAGAAATACAATACCTTAGTCAGATTAATTATAATATAGACCTTTTGAATAATCACATAACAAACATAGCCGAAACAATTATACTGGCAAAACTGAACATTATATCAAAATTAATATTAAATCAAGACGAACTGAATGAAATTTACAATTACATGAATAATCAAAACATACAAATAATCTCGAATGAACACTTATATGAACTATTAGAGCTACAAGCTTATTATAACAACACTAATATAATATTTAATGTTAAAATACCAAAATTATCCGAAGAGAAATATTATATTTATCATATTATACCGCTTCCAATAAATAGTACAAAACAAATTATAACACAACCCTATATAACACATAACGAAAAAAGCATTCAGTACTACGATAAGGCATGTCCAAAAATAGAAAACATATATTTCTGCAAGAATCCTGTTTACCGAGAAGCAACAAGGAACTCCACCTGTCTGGGACGCCTATTGAACAACGAAGAAGCCCAATGCAACCTAAACGACACAGGCAAAATTGAAACAATTTTCCAACCAGAAGAAAACTATATCATTTTTATAAATATTCCAAATACACTAATAAACTCTACTTGCAGTAAAGCGTCTCATGAAGTGACAGGCACAGCAATACTCCAATACAAGAATTGTTCCGTAGAAGTCAATGGCATTACCTACAAGGACAACCTGAACGTATTCTGGGACGAAGTACGAATCGCACCCCCAACATACGCAAGCATCCAGGCGAAAATCTATCACCAACACCCTTAATCTGCAAAAACTTCACCTTCATCAGCTGCAGAACCATGAAGCAGTCTGGACACTACGCAACGACACAAATCAAACAAATTATATAACCTACATAACAATAACTACCTTCGGGATACTTGTAGCAGCTGCCCTACTATTTTTATGGAAGAAGAGGAAGATATCATACATCATCGAAGTGAGAGATGACATCGCTCCAGCCCCATCGAATTCTCTGTGGCCGTCGCTCTATCTTAAGGGGGGAGGAGTTACGCAGGGACATCAAGCTGACACAGCACCTCCAAAGCCTCCGCGATTGACCGGATGTTAAAAGTAATTCACCTATTGCGGTCATCGTTCCGGTCATCGCTCCGGTCATCGCTCCAGACATACACTTTTACTTTTGTTCTTTCGCTTTTCCAAGAAATTGTTAATTTTACACTTTATTATTTGAATCTGTCAATTTAGAATTATTATTTACTTTCCAAGAAATTGAATTATTATTTGAATTGTCAATTTAGTAATATGATTTGTTTTCCAAGAAATTATCTAGAAATGCATTATTGCATTAATTATTGTTCAATCAAAAGTCAAAGAAGAATTGTGAAAAATGAAATCAGAATAAACTTGTCAGTCAAAGAAATAAGTTCGTCTTTTTTTTAATCTCCGCGAGGTTCAGTCTCGTAATTCGCGCTCTCCTCTTTTCTCGTATGGGGTCTTCGATTTCAGGCTGGTATTTGCCTTTATTGTTCCGTGCTTCTGTCTTTCACAAAGGAGTGTTTTTCCACGCTGAGCTCTGAATGGCTTCGACGAGTTTGTCGATTTCTTCTTCTATTTCGAACGGTGACTTTAGCGGTACATTTAAAGCAACATTTTCCTTGCAGTCTCTTCTGAAAGCGTCCCAGTTAGTTTTGTTACTAGTTAACCTAGGCGGTCCTTCTTTTTTTACTAGACTTCCACCTATTTTCAGAGTGACTGCCGAGTGATCTGAGCATACATCATAGCATTCTTCGATTTCCGTCAAATTTTTAGTTAACCCTTTTGCGATAAAGAAGTCGACGAGGTCAGGGATTTTATTTTTGTCAGTTGGCCAATAAGTTGGCTTTCTTGTCGAAAAAAGTTCACCCCACGTTTCATGCTGGCTATGTACAATAATCTGCCTTTTGTCGAATTGCATCTTGATCCCCAGAAAGTGTGTTTCGCATTAAAGTCACCACCTAAGACAAAATTAGGTCCGAGTGAGTCAAAGAGACGAACGAGGTCGTCTTCTACTAGCTTATATCCCGGAGGGAAGTAACTAGATCCGATGTTGTAGTCTAAGTGGTTTATTTTTACGGAGACTGAGCTTATTTGCATAGAATCAAATTCTATTTCTATGTTTTCGGAGTGCTTAATACAGTCTTTGATGTAAAGAGAGGACCCGCCTCTCGCATTTTCCGAAGGATGATTCGCATGGTAATCGCTGTAGCCTTTTATTTTGGATCTAAGTCCCTTTTTTAAGTGCGTTTCCGATACCAAACATATATCAATGTTATTTTTCCGTAGAAACACTTCTAACTCGTCGATTTTTTTCAGAAGGCCGTTTGCGTTCCACGTTAGTATCTTAAGTAGTTGTTTCATATTCATGTTTTTTGATTGTCTTGCGAGGTTTGAACTCGAGCTTGCTCAATTTGTCAAGTATAATTTTATTAACTTTGGTTTGCTCCTCAAATTTTTCAAATATAATGGTAAATATTTGGTTAACCGGATCTGTTGTAGCTGATCTTAATATATTTTCGTTTGACGCGACTTGCGCGTACGATATCGCGTCAACCTGTGGCGGTTTTTCCGCTGCACTTGGACCAGCGACGTTCTCTCGCGCAATTTTTTTAATTCCCTTTATCGGTCTCGTCGTTTTGACTGGCTTAGCGGTCTTAGGCTTATCGGTTTTACGATCTCTTAAGCTTGGGTTCGGGTGTATCGGTTTCTTGAGAGTATCGCGCCTTTTTTGAAGCTCCTTTGCTACTTCACAACCTCGATAGTTTGCTGGGTGCTTGCCTTTGCAGTTTATGCAGGTCGCCGGAGCCTGCTTATTTAAGTCACACCTTTCTGATAAGTGGTTCCTGGCACATTTTACACATTTCGGTTCTTTTTGGCAATACGACTGGGTGTGATTGAAACCTTGACAGCGTTTGCACTGAGGTATCGATCGTGTATTAGTACGCATAGGCTCGATTTTAACTACGATATTCAAAATACTTTTTACGTTATAAATATCGTCTATATTTTCGCTTCTATCGAAGGTTAGCATAAAGAGCGGAAGTCCATGCTTGACCAAGATTTCATTGCCTTGTTCCGTTTTCTGCTTTATCTTTTTAAGATATTAATTGCGTCAATAATTTTCAAGCCTTTTCCTTTAAGGTCATTTATAATGTCATCTTTAGTGCACGAGGGGTGGAGACCCCTCGCTATAACACGGAGGGGTCTTTCTGATTTATTTTCGTAGGTGAACCACTAGATCTTTTCCGCGTTTAGTTTTTTCGATATTGCTCGGTAGCCGTCAGAGTCAACTACATTAATTTTCCAATCATTGTTTCGGAATGACGTTACTTTAAATTCCGATGTCACAGTTCCCTTGAGAAGGCAATGCAATTTATTGTAGTCCGTACAGCCGACGACGTTGTCGTGAGTTTGTTTCTGTTTCAAGTCTTTTTCTTCGTCTTGTTTTCGTGGCTCGACTTCAGGTGAAGAACGGGCTCTTTGTTCTTTGCTGGGTCTTTTCTTTGAGACCCCATTTGTTTCGCGTGATAGCTCTTCTTCATCCGTGTGATATTTGGGACTAGCTGCACGGGGTGGGGTAATTTCCCGTTCTCTTTGCAAAAGTGAATTCCTTAACGCCTTGTTTTCCTCTTTTAGTGATTCTACCTCTCTCTTAAGCTCTTGGTAGAGTAGATCCATTTTATTTAGCTTAATACGGAGTTCATTGTTTTCTTCCTCAAAGCTATTACATTTCACTGAGTGCCGTTTCTCTTGCGCTTGCGCTTCCGGCGGACTTCTTTTCCCGGAGACATTCATCTTGATGGTGGAGACCGAGTTATCCTTGAATTTCTCAAAAAGGGGTTTATTAAATGCAACAATTGGCTCTCCCCAGAATTTGTAGAGCCTACCTACGAGAGGGTGGATTTTCCAGAGAACCTGGACTGCCACCTGGGGTACTATATCTATTTGATTTACTCATTGCATATTATGTATACATTTTATCCCCGGTATACGAAGGGTGGATTTTAGTCGCCTCTTACGACAAGCATGCCTACCTCGGGTATATTCTGGCACCTACCCGAAGGGGAAGATACTACTAGATGACGTAGAAGTTTTGCTTTTTGCTAAAAATTCGTATATATAGGTAGGTAATTTCAAGTTTGAATTCAGCAATATGCGATACAAATATCAAATATTGCATACCAAGATTTGAAAAATTAAAAAAACAATAAGCTTTATAAGCGAAATTTGATTTTTAACGGTTTAAACGTGCGACCAGTTGTGCCATTTTATTTCTAAATATCGAAAGATTTTGTTTTGTTGAAATGAAATTCTTAAATTAGAAGAAATTCGTCATACTTTCTGGAGCCAATTCAGCCGTTAGTCTGCAACTTTTCTAACCAGGCAATTATCCTGATACTGTTCATAAAATTTCTTTCCTTCTTAAACAACTTCCCCCTTGTGGCTATCCAATTCCGTAAAGTACTACCTACACATGGAGTGTGCTCTTACTTGTAATATTACTTAAGTGGTAACCCATACAAGCCTTCACATAACTTACTGTCCGCCATTTATCACTAATCCTTCTTCACATTACTTTTATTGTGAATATTCCCCAAGCAAACACATTGACCTACATACTAGACGAATTGGAAAACTCGGAAGTGCTTCCTTCCAAGACAATATCTTTTTTTGCCCCGCCCCAGAAGCAAACATATTTTCAAAACCAAAATCCGTCAATCATAAAACCCCCTCGACAGAGGAAAACTGATTGCTTAAGGGCCGCTCCCTGGTTTCCCCTCACACACATCACTTAGTAATGAGCAAAATTGTAATGGTTACATTTGAAGGATCATCGCGGAAAAAAATCCTCTCAACAAATCAACCGCGGCTGACAAGCGCACATGCAACACACTGTCTCCCATTCTCCCTGACGTTTATAAGAGTTCCATAATTCAAATCATCATCGCCATGACGCATACCGTATGCGTTGCTTCCTCCCAACAATAATGTAACAAGACGAATTCAATCAAAGTGTTCTCATAGGTAGCTTAACAGCTTATGCCGAGGAAGAAGCAACCTTCTGGGATGGAAACCACTTTGCATTCCTCCTCAAGGGCACCTAAGTAATCAATCTTACGACAGTAAAGGATAATTGAAAGGTGTTTCTGTTTATTCGTACCGTACGGCCTATGTGTCAGGTCTTAGCTACTATACATATGCCAACAAGAATCCTTAAGGATTACACGAGTTGCCTGGAGGGTTGGGTTACACCAGATTTTTGCCAACACCTCCTGCCGTCGACAAAACACGTTATGGTAAGCCAATCGGCCTAAATCAAAACGTTCTCAGCCCCCCTCCGTTTAATCGAATCTAACTTCATCACGCAGCGGGTTTCATTTTTAATCAGTACCTGAGTATAATTGAACTTTGGATGCTGGAGTCCTGTAAACACGTGCTGTCGGCAGTTTTGAGCTGACGCGCCACAACGTTACAGTGCAGCCTTCCGGAAATAAATAAATTAATTTGGAATCGATTCCAGGAAAGCGACTCTCACTGTGAGTCAGTTTTTTCTTGCCCATTTGTGTCCTTTTGTGTTACAGCATTACAATGGGATATCTGGTTTTAGGCGGCGCGTTTATGCAATGATAAGTTTGGTTTTCAGCTAAAAATCACATCACATGGTGATGAGAATTTTTTTCAACAGCGCGTGTTGGCAGTTTTGAAGGTCCTGAGGTAGTCGATGTAAATGGTTGATAAAGGTGTCAAATTTGTTTTGTATGAGGGTGGTGTGGTAGCTCGTGACAGGTCTTAAGTGAGAGTAAGGTGTCGAGAGAATTATTATAGGAAACTTTAGGCTATCTATAAATTGAAAGTCATTAGCGGACTTTAGGGCGCCAATTAGGCGTGTTCTGGAATGAAAAACGGTTTAAATGTTTTAGCAGGAGTGTGGCATTTAATTGGCTTTAGAGCTAGAATCTGTATCTGTGGTGCAAAAGTAATAAATATCATCCAAGCAATAGCTTGAGTGCAATTAGAATGACAGCTCAGCTTGACAGTTATCGCTATCGCAGCTTTTTAGAAGCAAAAATAAAACACCCATCATGTACTTAGAAACAAAAACTGGATACAATCGTGTGCTTACTGAATAAATATAGGTAATGCTTAGATATGTATATTCAATCTTCACAGAGTGCTTCTATTGATGACAAGAAGCGGAACGCACTATACGTGTTTACGATTAAATGTGATAAATCACTTTATTTCTGTACCGCCTTTGCTCTTTTTTATTTCTTTAAAGATGTACAATTGATGACGATGATTGAAGGAAATTAACTTGATGTGTAACTTCAGTTCTTCAGATTTCAACATAATCTACAAAATTCCCTTATGTCATTCCATTCGTTTGTTGGCCATCAACTGCGAAGGCTGCCAAATCAATCAAATACTTGCCTCAAGTCATCCCGAAATATATTATTAGCCCCGTCTAAGGTATACTGGACCAACAATCTAAAAAAATTACGAACTGGAATTGTTTACGTTAATTATACTTACGTATGTAGGTCTAAATGATTCCCAAAACTCAATGCCATAAACGCTCAGGGCTGGAGATAAATGTGCCATTTTTATTAATGCTACCCGAACAACTTTGAGCAGACAAAACCCATGTAATATATGAGGGGGGCGGTGGTAGACTGGACTCTGTGTGTGATATGTATCTACCAAAATAAATAAGTTTCTTAGACCGTAAATTATATCAATAAATATTTTATTGACGACAACCACAGCCGTGCGATGTGAAAGTACCTTTCAAGGGTGGTGTGTCACCGTCGCCATTGTGGTTAATTCGTCCTTATTCGAATTAAATGGCTTCCTAACCATGGGACCTCAATTTTTATTGCAGTGTATCATCATCATTTACTTGAAGGTCCTTATTCATCCTGGAAAATCGTTATTACCGGAACGTAGAATTTGTCTTTAAGGATGTACTCGTATTAAAAAGATACTTTGCCGAATAGTAATTTGGTTGATAGCCTTGATTTGGCATACCAATCAGTCTTCACATGTTTGCAAACAACTGAGAGTCGAGTATACCACCCGCGCTCTAGATGAAAGTAATTTAATTGAAACTCAAATGAAAAGTATCATCGAATGATATTCTTCCCTCTCCTATGCGACCATACACCGGAAGCAAAATTAAAAGTGATTGACGATAAGGGACCCTACCCTACCTACTCTCGGAAGTAAATTCCTCCCTCGAGTGTTGAGATGAAAATTGATCCATTAAAAGTAAATTTGAGGGGAAAATAAAAAAATAAAATGAAAATATGGTTGTTTGTGGATGTCGATGGGGGTAGGGGTGTTGGTGTTGATATTTCTCATTTTCTTTTTCGGGACTTTCTCTTCTTCAAATTTATTGGAGTCACTTTTCTTTGTGCGTTTTTTCTTTCAAAGTGTATATAAACAAGAGGTTAATGTAGGTGTATGTGCTGAAGCTGAGCCGAGGGTTGTGATTGATTGACAGAGCTCTTCAGGCATCCGGATATCAAGGAAACTTTCCTAAAGTGTGTATTAAATTACCATGTTAAGTGAACGTGATGTGAGGGATCTTATCATTTGGGAATTATTTTGAGGAGTTAGAGTGTTGTTTGACTTAAAGCCAGGAGTGGTAAGGAAGCATGGTGTTTAAATTATACATTATTAACTAATGAATAAGGAATCAGTGCTGCTGCTAGAATTTTGAAAATAAAATATGTCTAGGCGGGAGGATATATAAGAATTAATTTCAATTAATTTTCGTTTTTGAAATAAATCGTATATCAGCCTATACCCAAGTACTATACCTGTAAGTCATTATTTGGTACATTAGTTAGTTCTCAATCAAAACTTACGGAGGAAATGAATTATTAGAAATCAGAAAGATTCCTAATGTCGCTTCCTTCCATTCGAGTGAAGAACGGAAGACGAATGCCTGCGACCTCGACTTGGAATGCGGTTGGTCCAGAAATGGTGACGTGAAATAACCCCTTACAAAAAAGGGCAAACATTTAATTTGGCCTTATTTCCATATGAAAATTGAAATAACACAAAAGTGGCCAAGGAGTGGAAATGGTGTAGTAGTAACGTCATCACAAAGTATACTGTACTCCTTAGTCCAGTTTGTACACTGTGCCTAGAAATGACAATTCGCGGTAATTAGATATGATGTCCACCTCGCAAGGAATTATGAACTATTTCGGTTTCAAATACATCGCTGAGGACTATATGAATTTCCTTAATTATAAAATTCGTAAGGTATAGCATTTATTCCCGATGCTTTGTTTCCTCTTGGTGATGAGAGGTGGCTTACATTATTTCTTCCAACCGGTTTTTATAATTACATCAATAAATATCTAGTTTGGGGACGGGAAGTATGAATGTGTTGGGAGCTTCGGTTTGTGGTAGTCGATTTTGACCATTTGTCATATAGTGAAATCTTGGCTTGATAGTATCTAGTTTTCTTTAATTTGCCATAGGTCTTATAGTTCTGTATAGTATTTCTTTCAGGTAGTTGAAAGCAGAGTTCCTAATTGTACTTATGTAAAATTGACTGAAAAACAGACAAAATACGACGAATATTTAAAAATGGGCGAATTTTCTGAATAACCTGGTATTAGAAAATATTAGGAATTAAAATAAATAGAAAATATCTAGTTTTTCGAAAATCTCTCCTCTGGACAGTTTCATATATCTTGAGGTTAAAATGAAAATCGCGATACCACTTTGGGGTATAAGCCTACAGATCTCAGATATGAAGTAAATGTGCTTAGCCGCTTAGACTGCAGACCGAGGTATAGACGGATTGGCGAATTGAAATTATCTGTCAATATTTGTTATGCCAGCTAATTGATTTCGCTGTGGAACGAAACATCACCATAGCAAGAACATGGTTTCCTCATCTCGGTCCAATGACCATGTAACGATCAACTAAGTTGATCATACTCGTATTGCGATCGGCGCAAGACATGCCTCTAGTATTCTGAATGTCTGGACCTTCCGAACGGCCAACATAGACTCAGATTATTATCTTGTTGTAGCCAAGGTACGAATGCGGATATTTCAAACTGAGCAACAAAGAAGAATCACAGTGAGAAAATCTAACGTCGAAAAGCTACAATCGCAAGAGACCGCCAGACTCTTCGCTGAACGCGCATCCTGAAATCTCTCAATCACCCCTATGATACCAGCATGAAGTGCCGAAGTCCAGTCGTAACGTTGCCAACATGCCATCAGAAACGGCGCGACTGATGTGCTGGGTCTCGCTCGCCCACCACCGCGAAACCCCTGATTTGACGAAGAATGCCGGCGAGTGCATACAGCAAAATAAGAGGCATAGAAGGTGGCGCTGCAAAAGAAGACGAGAGCTGCTCATGGGCTCTACGACAAAAAAAGAAGGGAAGAACATCGGCTTCTCCAAGAGAAGAAGAAAGAGCATGAAAAGCGCCCGATCGAGAATACTGAGAGTTTATAGTTCAGGAACAATCTACGGAAGTTTTACTAAAAGGTAAAAAGAACGTGTCAGAGAAGCAATACCCGTACAGAAACCTATAGAGATGAAAATGGAAACCTCATAGTAGAATCACCGTCGGTGCTGAGAATATAAAAAAACTCCTTTTGCAGACTGCATAACGGCAACGAAGAACAACATCCCCCTGTCAGGCAGAATGAACCATTCAACATAGATGACGACAGTCAAAACTTCCGTCCACCTGAATACCACATCCAAGCTAAAATCCAACAAGGCTGCTGGACCGAACTTTTCAAGATGATAAACTGGTGGAGAGCATACACTAATTCATCTCTAAAATTTGGCCAGACGAGTGTACGAGTATGCCTGATGAATGGAATCTCAGCATCGTTTGCCCGATCCACAAGAAAGGAGACCCCCTCAACTGCGCCAATTATAAAGGCATCAGTCTCCTCAACATCGCATACAAGATCTTTTCTGCGATATTGTGTGAACGGCAGAAACCTTTTATGAACGCCTGACTGGACCCTATCAGTGCGGTTTCAGGCCAGGAAAGTCCACCATCGATCAAATCTTCACATTTCGGCGGATCCTGGATAAAACCCAAGAATTCCAAATCGATACTCACCACCTCTTTATCGATTTCAAGGCCGCCTATGACAGCATCTATAGAGAAGAGCCTTATAGAGCCATGCCTAGTTTTAACATCCCTGCCAAACTTGTCCGTCTGTGCAGGCTGACGATGGAGAACGCTCGCTGCTCCATCAAGGTCGGTAACGACCTCACCGAGACCTTTGATGTCAAAAAAGGTTTTAGACAAGGTGACGCGCTGTCATGTGACTTCTTTAATATTGTGCTTAATATTGTATTACTTAGTGGGCAGCTATAACTTCGAGGTAGTAAGGGACTTTGTCTACCTTGGCTCTGCTATAAATTCTAATTCTACAAACAAGATCAGTGCAGAAATCAATCGAAGAATAACTCTTGCCAATCGCTGTTTTTTTTTTGGCTTATAAGGCAATTCAACACTAAAGCAATATCTCGAACAACTAAAGAGATTCTATGTAAGACCCTGATCATCCCAGTCCTGCTTTACGGTGCTAAAACATGGACTTTATTAAAAGAGGATGAAGATATCCTTGGTCGCTTCGAGAGAAAAAATTCTTCGTAAGATTTTCGGTCCCGTTTGCGTTGACCGGTTTTGGAGGAGAAGATTCAATCACGAACTATACGAGCTGTACAGCGACATCGACCTAGTCAAAAAACTGCGTATTGGACGTCTGAGATGGCTAGGACATGTAGAGCGAATGGACACCAACGATCCGGCCCGCAGAGTCTTCGAATCTAATCTCGAGGGACGACGCAGTAGAGGGAATCATCGCCGTAGGTGGCACGCACAAGTTCAAGGGGACCTCGACCAACTTGGAGTGCGCAACTGGAGGCAATTAGCTAAAGACCGAGCTAAGTGGAGAGGCTTGTGCCGAAGTTTGAGGCCCAGATTCACCCCGAACTTTAGCGCCACCTAAATAAGTAACTATGCCTGGATAAGGTTGTTTAAGTCATTGCTATAAATTATCGACTTTTTCTTGGCGCTTATCAAAAGAAAACAGAGATTTGGTTGAGAAAACAAGAAAAAAACATTCAGAAACCATTTAAAAGTCAGCTATCACTTATTGTGGACAAGCCAAAACCGGGCTTTAGGAATTCTAATGAATAATAATATAGCTCATAAGTTTTTTTTTTTCAAAATCACACGTCTTCATCATCAATAACAAATATCGATCCAGAACACAACAGAAGAATATGTGTAATACTGCAAACTATTTCAAGCGCGTTTAATAAATGCACAAAATATTGAATAACATTGCATTGAGACGCCTTCCTTATATGTGAAGCTATATCCTTGGATACCTATGGCTCTAACTCTTCACAAGATATTGATTCATATCACTGTAATAGTTCGTGAGGCCTTATTGCCTATTGGTATGCTTAGTGAAGAGGCCCAAGAAGCCCGCAATAAGGATTTCAAGTCATATAGAGAATTTTTCGCTAGAAAAACATCACGAACTAATAACATCACTGACGTTATGAACCGGTTGTTAATTTCGTCGACAATTTCGAAATTTCCATACAAATGACAAAAAAGTGTCTGATAGTGAAGTTACTAATATGTTTGAAGACGAAATATAAAATATAAAATAACTGAACGCATTTTTATCATTTTATTACACGAAACAATATTTTATTAGTTTTGGGTATGTTTTCCTTAGAATGGCCCCAGTGTCTGCCGTGGCGTAAGTGGTTAGTGTGTCAGACTAGTGCGCGTGAAGTTCGATGTTCGAATCGCACAAAACATCAAAAAGTTTTTTTCATGGTCTCACCTCTCGCGAACGTCTGACAAACATCCGAGAGTATTGTTGTCACGAGAAAGCTTCTCAAAATAAATTGCTCTTCGGATACGGCACTAAACTGTAGGTCCCTTCCATTTGTGTGAAAAATATAACGCACACAACATGAGTGGTTGCGAGAAAGCTAGGCCCTGGCACTTAAAGAGCTGTTGCGCCAAATATTTTTTTATTTTTTTAAAAGAAGCATAAATAGGGGTGACAATGGTGTAGTGGTAATGTCGTCGAACCACGCTAATGGTTCATGGGTTAAATCCTGATGTCAGGAAACATTTATTTATACTAGTATAGCATGTGGTCGAAATTCGACCATAAACGTGAATTTCATTTAATTGGTTAAATCGTTTTGTCTGGGGAAATTGTGTATGTAGGTTCACCTTAGCTTACCTGACATAAAGGCAACGAACACACATGATGTTTTTTTTGCACATCTATGGGACAGTACCTTTCGACTGATATAAGTTTCACCCCCCTTCTTTTATAATAAATACTAGAAAGACGTGCGATGAATTTCATGTTCACGTATTAATGTATAAGTTACTTCTCATGAACTATGGGAAAAAAGTCAGTCAGATTAATTGCGAGAGCATAACACTGGCAGAAGATTGGTCATACGAGTATACGTATGCATGTACAAAATACTCGTAGCTGGAAAAATATTTTGCTGTGGTTAATGATTGATATGCTTATGAAATCAGGTGGTCGGGAAATAAATACTGTGAATCAGAAGCAAAGACAAAATGACAAAACAAATCTCCCCAGTTATCTGAACACAACCGCGACATTTTTCAGAAACCTAATATCTGATCCACAAGCCACTACACAACCACGAGGCATTTGCATGTGACAAGACAAATTTATTGTCCCTAAGCTGAACTTTAACCAATAGTCTTAGGTTCAAGCACCTAACACCCTCGCTATTCACTATGCCATTACTTACTTACTTGATTAGTGCTATAGTTTGGGGTGAACCAGGGATTCAATAAACACGCATCTACATTTAGTTGGGCCCTTAGCTATTGGCTCCAGTTGGGCACTTCAAGTTGGTGGAGGTTCTCTTGAACTTGTGCGCGCCACCTACGGCGAGGAGTCCCTCTACTGCGTCACCCTTCTTGGTAAGATTCAAAAACTCTACACCACTACGCCATTGCCTTCCTCTAAATTAAACATAAAATAAGTTTGTGCAATTCGTTCCACTTTTTGGTTCAAGTGTGAACTTTCAAGATCAGAGCAATTCAGTTGTTCCATACCAACTTCGACATACAAGTTGACTTAACACGCACCAAGAAATATCAACTCCATCCATTCTTGACAAACTCCTTCAAATATGGTAAATAATAAATGAAGTAATTTCACACGTAACCCACTGAATCACTCCTGCATACATCATTTAACAAAACTCTTCACTTTAACGCTTTAATTCGAATTAATTTGAGTCATTTCATCACACTCCTTTGCTCTCATAAAATAAAAGACGAGCACATACCCATCTACCCGTAAAAGTCACCATTTGCCTCCCATCAACGCGAAGCACAATAAAATCGTAGAAATCCCAAGGACTCATATAATGAAATCACCTAATTAATCTCGGCCAAGTAGACGATATTATGTTACGATTAATTATATCCCCAGCAAGTAGATTACCTCAGTCATCCATAATATGCCTGCTTTAGCTGCTGTATTCACCTCTAACGTCATGTTCACCCTCGTTGCCCAATTGAACTGATGAAATGTCTTTTAAATTGTAATCGAACGAACAGTGTACTTCCATCCGCCCTCATTATTTGCGATTTTCGCTTCATTAGATCGAAAAAATGAACGCGAGTCTACCCCAGGCCTCCTTTATTTGACAGTCTTGTAATTAAAAGCACAAAGAAATACAATTGTTATGTTTGGGATGTTTTATTTTTGTTTGGTTTCCTTTTTCTGATCCTGAAGGAAGGAGAAGAGAGGTTATTGAACAAGCTGGCGAATTGTTTTTTGATGAATAAGTTTTTACGTGTAATTAGTAAATTGTATAAGAAAATAATTGTTTAATGAGTCAACAAATTGACAGAAAAAGGTGGATTAGAGTACGGCTGTCAAGAAATGTTGCGGGGATAATGATTTTAAGGCAAACATAGGATTACGTAGGGATACATATTTTCTGATGGAAAAATAAGGAATAATGTATGAGAGCGAAACAAATTGATTTAAAGCCAATCCTTTTATTTGTATACCAGCTTCACATCGAGGGAGTTCTTGATCAACATCAACTTGGGACAATTCGTAAAGAGCACGATAAGTGAAAGACCTTGTCTAATCGCTTGGCCAATTTAGAAGGACACGTCCCCAAACAAAGCACTGTACGCGTTAGAAATAGACATTTTGCCTTCAACATTTCGTCTATATATTGTCCAATGCGATGTAAACTTGAAGAAAGTGATTTCACAATCATCTTCCCTATTAGCGTTACTTACTTTCTTAGGTGGCGCTACAGCCCGGGGTGGACATGGGCTTCAACCAACAAACCTTTCCAGGCAGCACGGTTACGAGCCAGCTGCCTCCAGTTGCGCACGCTAAGTTAGTTGAGGTCCACCTCCACTTGTTTGCGCCACCTACAGCGAGGTCGTCCTCTACTGCGTCGTCCATCCGGGGTGGATTCGAAGACTTTCTTGGCAGGAACGTTGGGCTCCTTCCGCTCTAAACGACCCAGCCATCTTAGTCGCTGTATGTGAACTCTTCCATGTCCATACATAGGCCGTATAATTCGGCATTGTACTTTCTCCTCCACTCACCGTCTATGCAGATGGGGCCAAAGATCGCTCGAAGAACTATTCTCTCAAAATAACCAAGGACATCCTCATCCAGTTTTGACAAAGCCCATGCCTCTGCGCCATACAACAGGACTGGGTAGACTAGAGTTTATAAAGAGTTACCTTAGTAGTTCGAGATAGGACTTTGTTACTCAATTACCGTCTTAGCTCATAGAAACAACGATTGGCAATAGTAATTCTTTGTGTGATCTCCTTACAGATATCATTTACGGAGTTCACCATAGAGCCTAGGTAGACAAACTCCTTTACTACCTCAAAATTGTATCTGTCTATTGCGGTGTTCTGTCAAAAGACGCCGATGTTGGGTGTCCTTTTTTGTAGACAGCATGTATTTTATTTTGCTTTCATTGACCGCCAGACCCATCTTTGCTACCTCGATCTCAATACTAGCAAATCCCCTATTGACGGCCCGTTTAGTTCTTCCGATTATGCCAATGTCATTGGCATAAGCGAGTAGTTGTACAGACTTGTAAAAGATTGTACCTCCAGTGTTGGCTTGTGAGCTTCGTACAATTCTCTCAAGTACTATGTCAAAGAGATCGCATGATATCGCGTCACCTTGTCTAAGACCTTTCCTTACCGACTTCTTACCGACTTTGATGGAGCAACGAGAGTTCTCCATCGTCATTCTATACAAACGGACGAGCTTGACAGGGATGCCAAAACTAGACATGGCTCTGTATAACTCGTCTCTATACACGGTATCATAGGCAACTTTGAAATCGATGAAGAGGTGGTGCGTATCGATTTCATATATTCATGGGTCTTTTCCAAGATCTGCCGTAGTGTGAATATTTGGTCAATGGTGGACTTTCCAGGCCTGAAACCTATAAGGACCGATAAGGACCTATCAGGTTGTTGACAATCGGTTTTAGGCGTTCACATAGTACTCTTATATGAGATGTTGAGGAGACTTATATCTCTGTAGTTGGCGTAGTTCAGAGGGTCTCCTTTCTTCAGGATTGGGCAAGCGATGCTGAGGTTCCATTCATCGGGCATACTTTCGTCCGACCAGATTTTACAGATGAGCTGGTGCATGCTCCTTACCAACTCATCTCCTCCTGCCTTGAAAAGTTCAGCGGCAAGGCCGTCGGCTCCAGCAGCTTTGTTGGATTTGAGTTTAGATATCGCTATCCTCACTTCATTCTGATCGGGTTGACGGGAATCTTGACTGTCATCGTCACTGTTGAATGGCTCATTTTGCCTGACAGCGGAATATTGGTCATCACCGCCGTTCAGCAGTCTGCAGAGTGTTCCTTCCATATCGTCAGCACCGATTGCGATTCTACTACTACGAGTATATTGCCATTTTCGTCCCTCAGGCTTTGAAACCCTGGCATGTTCTTTTTACCTTTTGGTCAAATTTTTGAACATCATTCCTGCAATAAAGTCTCTCAATCTCCTCGATCGAGCGCTTCTCATGCTCCTTTTTCTTCTTCCTGAGAAGTCTTCTTACTTACTTTGGTGGCGCTACAGTTCGGGGTGAACCTGGGCCTCAACCAACAAGCCTCTCCATTTAGCTCGGTCTTTAGCTAATTGCCTCCAGTTGCGCACTCCAAGTTGGTCGAGGTCCCCTTGAACTTGTGCGCGCCACCTACGGCGATGATTCCCTTTACTGCGTCGTCCCTCCGGGTTAGATTCGAAGACTCTGCGGGCCGGAGCGTTGGTGTCCATTCGCTCTACATGTCCTAGCCATCTCAGACGTCCAATACACAGTTTTTTGACTAGGTCGATGTCGCTGTACAGCTCGTATAGTTCGTGATTGAATCTTCTCCTCCAAAACCCGTCAACACAAACGGGACCGAAAATCTTACGAAGAATTTTTCTCTCGAAGCGACCAAGGATATCTTCATCCTCTTTTAATAAAGTCCATGTTTCAGCGCCGTAAAGCAGGACTGGGATGATCAAGGTCTTATATAGAGTCTCCTTAGTTGTTCGAGATATTGCTTTAGAGTTGAATTGCCTTATAAGCCCAAAAAAACAGCGATTGGCAAGAGTTATTCTTCGATTGATTTCTACGCTGATTTTGTTAGAAGAATTTATAGCAGAGCCAAGGTAGACAAAGTCCCTTACTACCTCGAAGTTATAGCTGCCCACGGTGACGTTTTGTCCAATTCGTCGGTGTTGGTTTTCCCTTCTAGTTGACAGCATATACTTGGTTTTGCCCTCGTTTATCGCCAAACCCATTTTGGCCGCTTCCGCCTCAATGCTTGCAAAAGCACCGGTGACAGCCCGCTGAGATCTTCCGATAATGTCTATATCGTCGGCGTATGCAAGCAGTTGTACAGACTTGTAATAGATTGTGCCTCCGGTGTTGGCTTGTGAATTCCGCACAATCCGTTCAAGTACAATATTGAAGAAGTCACATGACAGCGCGTCACCTTGTCTAAAGCCTTTTTTGACATCAAAGGTCTCGGTGAGGTCATTATCGACCTTGATGGAGCAGCGAGCGTTCTCCATCGTCAGCCTGCACAGACGGACAAGTTTGGCAGGGATGTCAAAACTAGACATGGCTCTATAAAGCTCTTCTCTATAGATGCTGTCATAGGCGGCCTTGAAATCGATAAAGAGGTGGTGAGTATCGATTTGGAATTCTTGGGTTTTCTCCAGGATCTGCCGAAGTGTGAAGACTTGATCGATGGTGGACTTTCCTGGTCTGAAACCGCACTGATAGGGTCCAATCAGGCTGTTGATAAAGGGTTTCAGGCGTTCACACAATATCGCAGAAAAGATCTTGTATGCGATGTTGAGGAGACTGATGCCTCTATAATTGGCGCAGTTGAGGGGGTCTCCTTTCTTGTGGATCGGGCAAACGATGCTGAGATTCCATTCATCAGGCATACACTCGTCTGACCAAATATTAGAAATGAGTTGGTGTATGCACTCTACCAATTCATCCCCAGCTGCCTTGAAAAGTTCGGCCGGTAAGCCGTCAAGTCCAGCAGCCTTGTTGGATTTTAGCTTGGATATTGCTATCCTCACTTCGTTTTGGTCAGGTGGACGGAAATTTTGACTATCATCGTCTATGTTGAATGGTTCATTCTGCCTGACAGCGGGATGTTGGTCTTCGTCGCCGTTATACAGTCTGCAGAAGTAGTTTTTCCATATTCTCAGCACCGACTGTGATTCTACTACGAGGTTTCCATTTTCATCTCTACAGGTTTCTGTACGGGTATTACTTCTCTGACACGTTCTTTTTACCTTTTGGTAAAACTTCCGTACATTGTTCCTGGAGTATAGACTCGCGTTTCGATATTCTCAAACGCGCGCTTCTCATGCTCTTTCTTCTTCTTTTGGAGAAGCCGATGTTCTTCCCGTCTTTTTTGCTCGTAGAGCTCACGAGCAGCTCTCGTCTTCCTTTGCAGCGCCGCTTTGTATGCCTCTTGTTTTGCTGCATGCACTCGCCGGCATTCTTCGTCAAACCAGGGGTTTCGCGGTGGTGGTCGAGCGAGACCCAACACATCAGTCGCGGCGTTTCTGATGGCATGTTGGCAGCGTTGCCACTGGTCTTCGGTACTTGATGCTGCCGGCAAAGGGGTGATTGAGAGATTTCGGGATACGCGTTCAGCGAAGAGTCTGGCGGTCTCTTGCGATTGTAGCTTTTCGACGTTAAATTTTCTCACTGTGATTCTTCTTTGTTGCTCAGATTGGGATATCCGCATTCGTACCTTGGCTACAACAAGGTAATGATCCGAGTCTATGTTGGCCGCTCGGAAGGTCCGGACATCCAGAATACTGGAGGCATGCCTTGCGTCGATCGCAATATGATCAATTTGGTTGATCGTGACATGATCATTGGACCGCCATGTCTGCTTATGAATATCGAGATGAGGAAACCATGTGCTTGCTATGGTGACATTTCGCTCCACAGCGAAATCAATTAGCCTTAGTCCGTTATCAGACGTGGTGCCGTGTCGGCTATGCTTACCGACTGCCCTACCAAAGACGTCCTCCTTTCCTATTTTGGCGTTAAAATCGCCCAATACGATTTTAACGTCGTATTTAGGACATTGCTCGTATGTTTTGTCGAGGAGCTCGTAGAAACACTCTTTGGTGGCAGGGTCCTTTTCTTCTGTGGGGGCATGAACACATATTAGGCTTATGTTAGCGAATTTAGCCTTGATCCGGATAGTCATAATACGCTCGCTCACGTGTCGGAAGCTTAAGACTTCTTGCCTAAGTCTGCCGCGTATGACAAATCCGCATCCGAATAAGCGTTGCCTGTTGCCTCTGTAGCAATCACCGTAGTAGATGTCACAGTTTTTCATCCTCTTTTTGCCCGGCCCATCCCATCGCACTTCCTGGATGGCGGTAATATCTGCTTTATAGCAGTCTAGGGCCTCTGCTAGTTGTTCGGCTGCACGTGGTCTGTAAAGGGACAGAACATTCCACGTACAGATCCGAAGGTCGTTGTCCTTATTTCGTTTGCTGGGGTCGTCATTAGTTGAGTCATCCTTATCCGAGGCTTTTGGTTGTTTCGGAACCATGCGGTTTTTACGTGGTAGGGAAGTTACCCCGACGGCACAACCCCCAACCTGGAGGGCCAGTTCCTTAATTATTCCCCAAGGACGAGGGGCCGGGTACACCGGTGCCAATAGTCCACTACGGGAGTATGAGCGCTGCCGTTGGCCCATTAAGGGCTCCTCCGCCACCATCTCTATTCCAATGTCCTGACCAACATTGGAAATTCCTTACCGACCTGTGATCCGAATACGTCGAAGCAGCTCGCGCAAGGTGTTCACTAAGTTCAACCTAACTGGAACTATAGACGCCACCGTTGACTCCGTCTAGGGAATTCGTCCGCTGCCGCCTGGAACAGGAAGAAGCGCTCTAGTGAGAAAAGCACTCTTCCCCCCTCTCTCATCTGCTGCCACCAAGAATCCGCCAAACGGGGTTGGTTACCCATTTCTTGGATTAAGGTACTAGGCACCCGGCTGTCACCGCGTGGAGGTTGAGAGTAGGAGTTGGTAGGCCTCAGCTGAGTGAAAACGCTTGTGTTTTCATATGATCGCATGCACTACCGTTTGACCAGCCTGAGAAGTCGATGTTCCTCTTTTCTCCTCCGCTCGTAGAGCTCGTAAGCAGATCTAGTCCTTCTATGCAGCGCCGCTTTGTATGCCTCTTGTTTAGCTACAGGTGCTTGCTGGCATTCCTCATCAAACCAGGGGTTTCGTTGTGGTGGCCGGGAGAAACCCAGGACATCAGAGGCGGCATCTCTGATGGCTTGTTGGCAATGCTGCCACTAGTCTTCCGCATTTGCTGCTGGCGGCATAGGACATAGATTAAGATTAGAAGAAACACGGTCGGCAAAGGTTCTGGCGGTCTCTTGCGATTGTAGCCGCCCGACGTCAAATTTCCTCAGAACATTTCGTTGATTTAGTGGGCGCCGTGGCGTAAGTGGTTAGTGTGTCGGATCACTACGCACGAGGTTCCAAGTTCGAATCCCAGAAAACACCAAAAAGTTTTTTCACGGTCCCACCTCTCGCGAGCGTCTGACAAACATCCGAGAGTATTGTTGTCACGATAAAGCTTCTCAAATCGCCGTTCGGAGTCGGCATTAAACTGTAGGTCCCGTCCATTCGTGTGAAAAATATAAAAAAATATAACGCACACAACATGAGTGGTTGCGAGAAGTTAGGCCCTGGCACGTTAAAGAGCTATTGCGCGAAATAAAAAAAAAAAAAAAAAAAAAAAAAAAAAAAAAACTTTCGTTGATTTCGCTCCATTCTGCACATCCGCATCCGTACCTTGGCTACAACTAGGTAGTGATCCGAGTCCGGACACGCAGAATACTGGAAGGGTACCTTGTGTCGATCGCAATGTAATCGATTTGGTTGACACTTTTTCGATCAAAGGAGAGCCATGTTGGTAATGTTTGCTTTGAAACACCCTAGGGCCTCCGCAAGTTGTTCGGCTGCACGTGGTTTGTAGAGGGACCTAACATTCCATATGCAGACACGAAGATCGATAACCTTTTTACGTTTGCTTGGGTCGTCAACAGTAGAATCATCCGTATCTGAGGCTGTTGGTTGCTTCATAACCGAAGGTTTTTTACGTAGTAGGGAAGTTAAACCGACGGCACAATCCCAAATCTGGAGGATCAGATCCTCTTTTGCAACCCTAGGACGAGGGCCCGGATACACCGATCCCAGTAACCCACTTCGGGGATATGAGGGCTGTCGTTGGCCCATTAAGGGTTCATCCGCCACCATCTCTTTTCCAATACCCTGACGTAGTATTGAAAATCCTTACAGATCTCAGTTCCAAATATGTCGAAGTAGCTCAAGTAAGGTATCCGCTGGCCTGTAGACATCACCGTCGATTCCATCGGGAGAATTCAACCGCCGCACGTCCTCCTTCTAAGGAGCTCTTGCTAAATTTCTGAGACGTATATTTTAGCCAATTCTCAAAATCGCCGTTCGGATACGGCACTAAAAACTGTAGGTCCCTTCCATTCGTGTGAAAAATATAACGCACACAACATGAGTGGTTGCGAGAAGCTAGGCCCTGGCACTTAAAGAGCTGTTGCGCCAAATATTTATTTATTTTTTTAGGTCAACAAGAGATGCATCGTCCGGTTAAACATATGCGTGCTTAAGTTCACGCAGATGTGCTAACGCAGGTCTGAATGTTCAGCTACACATATACCATCAGACTAAGCATACGCTCATCGTTAGTTCACTATCAGATAACTATCCAGCGGGCACCACGGGGAGGTGATGATGCGATTTTGCCACGCCTAGCGCTAGGCCAGAAATAAAGAAGGCAGCAGAATCTCATCACCAATAACTGCTGTACTACTTATCACAGTGATTATCATTCCCGATGAGGAAAGGTAAAACTGTGATTGCGATCACTGCTTAAATTTGTATATCGCAAACTCTGTTTATCACACTGAGTAGGGCACAGTGGAAGATACGTTTATGTCGAGTTACAGGGCATAGTTTGATTGATTGTTATGGTACAGCTGTTTGGCTGCTTGGCTTCTTAGTGCTCAGGGTAGGTACATATCATATCACTGAGCATAATTGTGATTGCGATTGTGATGGTGATTGTTCTATTCCTCAGGGTAGGTACATGTCGAAACACTATTGTCTCTTTTAGCTTGTCTAGGTGTGTATGATTCTGGGGATGACAAAATTCAAGAATTTCATTCAGTGAAGTAAGTGCATCAATATTCGTGTTGTATTTGTCTTCTGTTTGGTTACATTTGTTATTTACGACAACAAACGCTAACTTAAGATGTGATTAAATCACTGTTTGTTTTACAGTTTTTGCCCCAAATTGCTTTATGTGATCACTGCTCACTGAAAGTCACTCTTCAGCCAGTCTTCACTGATGATCATCAAGCTGTTGCCGCCTCAAGTCTACACTTGCTGAAAGAAAGAGAACTACCAGCAGCGCCTATAAGTAGACCCATGTTCGATCGGTGAAATAAGTAAAAAATCGACGAAAACAATACAAAAATAAAAAAAAATTGTCCAGGTACAATTATTTAAAATTGGGACTTACGAGTTTCCCTGTCATAAAAGTGTAAATTGGCAGAAAATGGGACGCTGCAAGTTAGCAAAATCAAGATTGATTTGAACGCATTTGTCTATGGCATATTATATATTTGTGCCTGAAAGATGCTGATGCTCTTATCCATGGGTTTAAAGTACTTTGACCTTGCCAAAAATACTCCTACACCAGTTCGTCCTCAGTTCTTGATCCATCTGTACACCATTTTATGGTGTGGTTGTTCAGACTCAAGACTGTGGATGCATTGCTCCGGTTCCTTTATTGTAGAGCTTCCATAGAAAAATCCATTTGAAGCTGAATTTCCTAATACTGTCGTCCCAAGGAATTGCTAAAAGAAGAAGTTTTTTTTTACTAAACACGTCGAATTGTCTTGCTCCGATGCACTTCTGTTTCCTGATTCCTTCTTTGGCCATTGTTCATTGTGTTTGCGCAGTCCTCAATTGTAAGGTATACGAAAGTGCGTTCCATGAGCACCTCCATGGCCCCTGGACAAGTTCTCATGGCTTTAGTAATACAGAGGCACGCCGGTCGTTGCACTTTATTGAGTGCATCTCTCGTTCTGTCTAAGCTAGTGCGTTTCCCCGTGCTATGGCCCCATAGGTGATCATAAGCCTTGCAATGGCTAGGTCAATCTATTTAAGGATCCTTGGACTGCATCCTCATGATCTGCCCGCTAGGCTTCTGCATATCATTAGAGCGCGAGTAGCCTTCATAAATATCTCTTCTGTATGTTTTTTCCAGATGAGTTAGTGTCTAGGTATAGTCCTAGATACTTTTCTTCCTTGACTTGTGTCAGTACCTAGCCTCACATTGGGATACGTTTCAGTCTTTCGAGTTTTAATTTTCTTGTTAAAGGTAAAATCATCATTTTAGCCAGGTTCATGTTAAACCCAGCCGTGGAACACCACTTTATCATTTTTAGCCCACTTTGTGTAGGTATGATATCACAAAGGATTCTTCGAACTTTCCTCTGTCGGTCAGTGCCATGTCATCAGCATAGACTTGACAATTAATGCCCAGATTGGTTAACTTATCAAGCACAACAACTTTCCACATTAGAGATGATATTACTCCAACTTGTGGTGGCAATGGTGTAGTGTAGTGGTGTAGTGCCATATTAATGGTCCATGGTTGAAATCCTGACGTCATTTATTTATTTCTCATTAGATATATAAAGTCAGTGCGATCAATTGCTAAAGATTCTGTGAACACTACTGCAAAGGCATAACACTGGTAGTAGCTTGGTCATATGATTGGAAAAATTGTTAGCTCTGTTGGGTGATTGATATACCTATGACATCGGTGGTCACGAAAAAAATATTGTGATTCAGAATCAAAGACAAAAAATAACAAAAATCTCCCCAGTTATCTGAACGCCACCCCCCAGAGATTCTCTGAAGCATAAATAACTGAGTTTCAAACCACTATACCAAATCTTTCTCTCTCTATCTATCCTTTCCAGCCCCCGCACTATGTAAAAACATGTTAAGAGTATTCAAACCCCTTGAGTGCGCGCAGATTATAAAAAAAAAATCCCCTTGATTGAAACCTTGATTGTTCGCTCTGACTCTGCTGATCTTGTGCTCAAGAGCTACAGATCTACCTGGATACTGATCTATTGACTCCTTTTCTTTCCAGGAGTCGTTTGAAGGCTCCAGGTGAAGTGTTATCAAATGCTCCTTCTATGTCTAGGAGTGCACAGAGCACTATTTACAATACTTCGTTTCAAGAGCACGCCAAAGAATCTTCGTAAGCTAATACATAGTAGTCTTAGTTGATCTGCCGCTCTATATGAATGTTGTGAGTGATCAAGGGGGGACGGCTATTCCATCGTTTTGAATAGAAATGATGTTAAGCTGATTGATCTATAAGAATTTAGTTATCTTGGGCCATTGATGATTCGAAGAGCCAATGTAGTCGACGTATCCGAGCTTTTTGGATTACATCCACGTCTTATATCAGCTCATAGTGGTCGCGGTTAAATCTCCTCCTCGCATACAGGATCTAATATCCGACAACATATTTTTCTCTGGAAAAAATTCAGTACTAGCTCCATTTTCTTACTTATCGTCCAGCACTCGGTGCTTTAGAGCAGAACTGGTAAGTTAATTAAGTCCGTCGAGTTAGCAGTTTTCAGCCGTGTTGTTTTGCTAAGCAATAGTAGCAGCGGAGTAGGACTAGTCTTTATCAAATTTCCACGAAGGTGCCGTTTTTGGGATAGACATTTACTCCAAGGTAGGTGAACTCTTGACCACCTCTAACCTCGATACCTCACCAATCGATAATTTCAAGTAAAATTTTCTGGAAGTTACGGTGAACTGACGAGAATAGAATACGGTGTACCACAGGGTTCAAAACTAACTACGAGTAAGTCAACTATTGTTTATAATCTACACGAACGAACTGCTTTGAGTCTTCACAAAAGGCGTTCCCCTTGCGTATGCTGATGATACAGTGATTTTGGTGAAACATCTATTCGTAGGGCGCCGTGGCGTAAGTGGTTAGTGTGTCAGATCACTACGCATGAGGTTCCAAGTTCGAATCCCAGAAAATACCAAAAAGTTTTTTCACGGTCCCACCTCTCGCGAGCGTCTGACAAACATCCGAGAGTATTGTTGCTCCGAAAAAGCTTCTCAAATCGCCGTTCGGATTCGGCATTAAACTGTAGGTCCCTTCCATTCTTGTGAAAAATATAACTCACACAACATGAGTGGTTGCGAGAAGCTAGGCCCTAGCACTTTAAAGAGCTGTTGCGCCAAATATTTGTTTGTTTTTTATCTATTCGTAGATACCGCGAGGCAAATAATGCAAGCAGAATTCGACAAAGCTGTAGGATGGTGTCATGACAACGGCCTCGTCATAAATGCGTCGAAAATGAAATTGATGCATGTACTTGGACCTCATTGTCAACCGGTAAATATGGATATCATTTATCAGAACAACGACTATCTAACCCCAACAACCGCGTTATATATCGAGGAATTTAAGACCCATAAGTACTTAGTACAATAGACTGCAATTTTAGATGGGACACTCACATAGCTAATGCTCGCTGTAAGTTAAAGAGCGCCTTGTTTGCATTGTTCTATTTAAAAAAGTACACACCACAACTGGTATTACAGCAAGTGTACTATGCACTGATAAATAGAATCACAGCTTCGGTATGGCATTCTTGCATGGGGTGGAGCAGCAAAGACATATATAGAAAAGCTGGAGAAACTGAAGAGTAGAGCCCTGAATGTTATAGGTAGCAACGATCTTAAAATTCTTCGCCTTTCAAATATCTTTAAGATGGCAGGAGTTCTGAAATATAATGTTAACAACCGTTTCCAAAGTCCTTTACAAAACGATGTCAACACAAGAAGATAAGCCCAGCGTATGCTACATCTACCTCAAATATATAATGTGTACGGAAAACTTCAATTGAGGCATATAGCACCAATCCTTCTGAAAGAGCTACCCAGATCTCTTATCAACATCGGAAGTCAATTTCTTCCTCCTTTTATCAGCGAGGCTATGATCCGAAAACAAGGGATCACAGCCCTCCCACTTCACCGCATTTCTACTGATCCGCCTGTGGGGTTCGCCTATTTAACCTCAGAAAATAACGGCAGGCCTGCCGATTTTGGATCACTCGGTTACTGAGGCCAATGAAATGCCGATGTCGTCGCATTTGTCTGATCCAGGCGTTTATAGGCGTGCCTTTCCTACATCGCGATGTCTTTGGAACGTGCATAGATATTGCCTTTTTAACAGGATTCAAATGATTTCTTCTTTGAACGTGGCAATACCAGCTGAGCCGGTCGCGCTTTATCTTGTGTACGATGGTTTCCTTGATGTGAAAGCTTCCACGGATCTTCGAACTTCTTATTCGATCAAGCTTGGTCACTCCTGCTGTCATGCGAAGCATCTTCATCTCAGCTGCCCTTAATTTACTCTCATACTTTTTGTACATCGTCCAACATTGTGAACCGTATGTGAGCGCTGGACGTACAACTGCGGTGTAGAGCCTTCCTTTCAACTTAGGGGGCATTTTTCTGTCACAGAAGATAGCGGAATTTTCTCGCCACTTCATCCACCCTACGCTTACACGATGATTGATGTCGTCATCACAAGTTGCTTTGCTATTGATCATAGATCCCAGATATTTGAACTTTTCGCACTTGGATAGCACTGTTCCATTCAAATAAATGTCTGGAATAGGCCTGAGTGGATCAGAGAACGGGCAGCACAAGTACTCTGTCTTTTTTGAACTAATGCGATACCCATTTCCCTCCAAAACGTCCACCCACACATCAAGTGCTCGTTGCAGGGATGTAGGATCCTCACTTATGATAGCTCCATCGTCAGCAAAGAATAACTGATGTACCTTGGGGTCCATCACTTTACCTTCAAGCAGATAATCAAGGACTGTAATAAAGAGCAAAGGACTTAAAACGCTTCCCTGGTGCACCCCGACTTTGATTGGGAACTCTTCGGTTACTCTAGCGGGGCATCTTACTCTTGTCTTTGCTCCTTCGTACATGTCCATGATCATCTGTACATAGGTTTCTGGAACCCCTCGATGTCTTAGCGCCACCCATATCAGATCTCGTGGTTGTATGTCGAATGCCTTTTCAAAGTCAACCAATACAATATGCAAATCCCTTAAGGAATCACGATGTTTTTCCATTATGATCCTTATACTTTGGATTGCATCTGTAGTTGATTTACCCGAGACAAACCCGCACTGATCATCAGATAGCCGTATTATTTTTCGCAGTCGGCCACCTAATACTCGCTCAACGATCTTCATGGTGTGTGACATCAGCTTGATCGAACGGTAGTTATCACAGTTTCGCGTATCACCCTTCCCTTTGTATACAGGGAGAAGGTAACTTTCCCTCCATTGATTCGGCATTGGATCACCTCTCACGAATTTGGAGATGAGAATTCTGAGCCATCTGAACCCGATGTCTCCCATCTTTTTCCAGAACTCAGAGGGTATCTCGTCTGGCCCAACCGCTTTTCGTTTTTTGGAGTATTTGACCGCCTCACTAACTTCTTCGACTGTAATGTCGGGTATTTCTTCACAGTTAGGGGTGGTTCTTGGAAAGTATAGCCGGGGAAACTTTTCATTTAAAAGCTCTTCACAATACTGCCGCCACCTCTGCAGAATTTTGTCGTCATCCACAAGAAGCTGGCCATGAGCATTGCTAATGAACTTTGGCGAACGAATCTCCTGAGCATTCTTCCTTCTTTGGGCGGCTATTTTGAAGATAGTGGCACTCTTGTTCATATTGTGTCTTCGCAGCTCCTGGATAGCCTGGTTTGCATCAGCAACCGGGGAAAATATTTTCTCCAGCTCCCGATACAGGCCCTCCGTACTCTCTGCTTGAAGCTGGGCGCACTTCTTCTTCGCTTTTTTCTTGCAGCATCTATATTCCATTTCGAGGCGAGCTTTTTCGTCATTATTATTAGAGGGGCACTTTGACCAAGCTTTGAAAGCCACTTTCTTCTCATTTAGCACTTTCTCAGCTTCATCACTCCACCACCATGTTTCTTTGGCGTGTTGATGGTGGCCTTTTGAAGCTCATAGCAGTGATTTGGCCTTCTTTAAGCAAGTTCGCTGTAGGGAATCCCACATATTTTGTGCTCTGCACTCTTCATCCTCAGCTCCGTTGATGGTGTGAGAGAGGTAATTTATCATTACGAAAACAAAAGCTTCGCCTTTTTCTTTGTCCAGATTGTACCACTTGATTTTCTCAGAGACCCTTGTTTGTTTGCTTTTCTTTGGTGTTTTCATAAAAATTTCTGTTAGCAGGAGACGGTGTTGCCGAGCGATTGCCTCTTCCAGGATCACTTTGCAATCTTTTACCCGAGGCTTCATGAAACTGCCTACCAAATGGTAGTCAATCTGAGTTTCATCTCCACCACTGCTGTAAGTGATCAGGTGTCGGCTTTGTTTGATGAACATGGTATTTAACACGATAAGACCGTGTGATTTGCACATGCTTAGGATGTCTTCACCAGGAAGTTTCCTGGTGCCATATCCTAGTCCTCCATGGCAGTCTTCATAGTCTTCGTTTGATTTCCCGACATGTCCATTCAAATCTCCTCCAACAAACAGAAATTCTTCCTTTGGGATGTTCTTAAGGAGATTGTGGAAATCTAGCCAAAATGCATCTTTATCTCTCTGATTGTACCCATCGTGGGGAGCATATGCACTGACAATATTCCACACCTCTCCTTGTATTACTAGTTTGAGAGACATCAAACGGTCGCTGGACTTCGAAATGCTCAAGACGTTCTCAAGTAGCTCTGCCGCAAGGATGATACCGGTTCCGTTCTTAGACTTTTCCGTTCCGTAGTAGAACATCTTGTAATCTTTTGTCCTAACGTCCAAGAAACGCGCTGCAGTGATATTCTTAACCCGTCCCTGCACGGGGGCAACATCGGAAGTCAACAAAGTTGCTGGACAGCCGAAAACTATGCAGCTGACACGATCCGATGACAGTGATTTCAGTGTATGCGTGCTTAGTATCGATTCGAGCGCGGTAGATTTGGTTGGAAGTTCGTCCATCAAAAGAAAATCAGGTTACTGTGTGGATTCTTAGCCGGAGAAACCTAGTGCTACTAATCACCGTACTGTGAGCTGTTGCAAAGTCCATTAGTTGGAGGTCGTTATCTGTTATTATGTCATGGAGGCTGTACTTTCAAACTTACCTGTCGAAGGTGTTCTTCTTACCGATCTTAGCATTAAAATCGCAGAGTACGATCTTGACACCGTAGGCACCGTCGAAGAAGTTATAAAATTCCTCTTTGATAGTGTCTTTAGCTTCGTTGGTAGAGGCGTGTGCACATATTAGGATGATATCGTAGAGCATAGCAATGCTTTGATGCTGATCACAGTCAAGCGATCACTTATCGACTTGAAGTTCATGGCACTTAGTCTAAGGCGATTTCCCACATCGAATCAGCATCCAAATCTGTGCACTCCTTTATGGCAGCTTTAATATATGTCGCAATCTTTTACGCTTTTGCATACTTGATCTTGCATATCTGATCCATCGTATCTCCTGAATTGCAGAAATGTATGCCTCATAGCACCTGGGGTGTACAACATGCGTACGTTCCAGGTACGTTCGTAGTCCGTGGCCATGTAGCCATTTAAAAGCCACACGGCATTTTTCATTTTATTAATATTCAAGCAGCATCTAGAAAGATGTGGCCAAACTACAGCAAAGCAAAAACAACCGACTTCTTAAACAGAACACGTTGGGACATCCCCAGGATAACAGCAACTACCACGGGTCACTGGCCTATAAGAGACAAACTAGGTATGACATGCAGTCAAACTAGGATTTCCACACAATACACACGGTTGCAGTTGCAATTTCGCAACTGAGAATGAAAGTCTTACCCACTTTTTATGCGCCTGTCGGGCATTAGCTAGGGCCAAACAACGAGCTTTAGGAAAACCCCTTTTCGATTCCCTTAAGGACGTGTCAGAGAGAAGCTTTAAAGATTCTTCTAAAGATCTTCTTAAACTCCACAGGTTGGATCTAGAGATTCTCCACCAACATACCTTTTACATCGAGCTATATCAGTTTTTTGGTATCATAACGGCAACTAGTGCTATTTGGGTTCTTCTTTTCTAAGAGGAACCACGCTACCATCTCTATTTCAGGGTCCTGATTAACCATGAAAATTCTTTACCGACTTAAAGTCCGAAAACCTTGAGGCAAGGTATTCACTGTAGATGCCTCCATTGACTCCATCTAGGGAATTCGTCTGCTGTCATCTGGAACAAGACGAAGTGCCCTAGGTACTCTTACCCCCTCTCTCATCTACTGCGACAAAGACCTTCCAAAGACTTATTTGCTATTTCATAAGATTTGTTGACCACTTTAAAATAATGGAACTTATATGTAAAACAAATGCTAGAGTACACCAATGACAAAAAGCGACTAGGTGGTGAGAGTAGAATTGATTGGGTCAAGCCTAACTGCTGAAGTAACCGCAGGAGTATGCACATGGCTTCCGTAGGATTATCAAACAAAAAACAAGAAATTCGGACATTGCAGAATTCATTGCTAAAATTGGACATTTATTCAATTGATAGAACGTGTATTTACGCTTCGCACAGTAGAAGTTATCCCACATTTTCCTGACCTCCAACTGTCTATTTATTTCAATAACTTATCCTTAACTCATTTTTTAAAATGAAAATAAATTCCTAACTATGCTGTGATGTCGGGCAATGTATACTGAAATACCCTTACATCTCCCTTGCACCCCAGGGAGTCCAATCACATTTGACAGTAACTTCATGAGGTTGCGGTGAACCCTTGCCTGCATGACATATTATAATTTTAAATTCTAAACCCAACATTCCAACTGTTTTGTAACTTAGTCCCAAAACACTTTCGTGCTACCTACCTATAAATTTAAGACTTTCCATCATTTGCACTCAGCGATAAGTCAAAATGGTCCTGCCTGTCACCAGCGCCTATTGTATCGGTTCGAGAATAATTTTACAAAAATAATGGAACTACTCCATTTGATCGATTATCCCCTCTGGCATTCACCATTAGTCCAGACTCGTAACTCCATGGAACTGCGTCCTCTAAATCCCATCTCGGGGTGATAATTGAGTGCAGATGTAGAGCGTATTGTTTGCACTTGACATTGTTCAATGGAACCTTTTGCTAAGCTCCACTGTGCGTTTCAGCGCACAAAAAAAAAAGAGAATGATT
The DNA here is from genome assembly GCA_945910035.1 of Brachypalpus laphriformis. Taxonomy (NCBI): domain Eukaryota; kingdom Metazoa; phylum Arthropoda; class Insecta; order Diptera; family Syrphidae; genus Brachypalpus; species Brachypalpus laphriformis. Next base: position 324,870,041 of record OX246753.1, read on the forward strand.
CTTTGGATTAAAAGGATATTTTTATTTGCATGCTTTGCTGTCTGTCCTTCGGATGAGCTAAGACTGACAGTATTGAAGACAACGACTTTCAAGAGATCCTTTAAGCCACGCGTGCCTAAGTGAATGATTGACTACTCCTTTCTCCTTTTATTTAATTTGAATCCCTAAAGTGTCCTTAATTTTTCGAGAAATGTAGCAGAGGTATGTGTGTATATGTCCTTGTTGATAGACATTAACATTTAACTTTTGATGTTAGCTGGCACCACATGCACGCTTGCTGCCTTTTCCTGCTAAACCCTGATAAATTACCCGAGGTATTAAAGTCGACCTTGGTTCATGAATCAGCGTACCCTGTAGATGCAAATTTATTGACAATAAAACGGCCATACGGCCTTCTGAAATCATTGTACTCAGTGAAAGAAGGTATCCTGTTGTAGGTGTTCTTTATTCGCTTCTTTTTATTGACGGGGCTTTGAAAAGACGGATGACGGCAGACGGAGGCGGCAGAGAAATTGTAATTCACGTCACACGCTGGGATCGATACCTTGCTGACCATCTTAAAAGGTGATTCGAAGAAGCGAACCCATTTTGCGTGGAGCTTTATTTTTTAATTAAGGGTTTTATGTTACTAGAGAGGTATCAGTTAAGAGAGGTAGCGTTTGTTGTGCTTAGGAATTTATTTAAATTTTGTATTAAATTTTTCTAGGAACAACACAAGCATGGGGTTCGTTTTGTGAGATTGATTCTTTGAACAGTAGCGAAAAAACGTTGACTACAAGGGTTGTTTAAATAGGGTTGTTGGCTCAACAGAATCAATTTAATTCACACAGCGTGGGTTGAGAAAGGACGAATGCTTCACTTACACCATCAGTTCAGTGGCTCATCTGCGCTTACTTTTCGGCAATAACTCAGTGATTCAGTTGAAGATGTGAATAATAAATACGAGATATAAGCTTGTCACCATCCTAAGGAGGTTGACATCACTCTCAGACGATGACAATTGCTAACAGATCTCGAAAATGGGTGTGATAATGAGTAACTATCTTTTTTGTTCTCTCAGGCTATGCTTGAAAAGCAGCTCGTAAAAGACCACTCAAGAGCGTTGCATATTTGTTCAAGTTGAAAGCACATATGTGTGTAGAGGCAGCATTAGTTACCAAATAGCTTTGAAGGAATGGGGTGGTGTATGCAGAGGAATACAGTGGTATATGGATGGGTTTATTCTTAAGTATCCCAAACAATTTTGATAAAATCCAGATGAATTGAAGAAAGTTTGGCCATGCGTAGCATTCTAGGCATTGGTACAATACATTACAGCAGTAATACAAATACAAATATTTGGCGCAACAGCTCTTTAAAGTGCCAGGGCCTAGCTTCTCTCAACCACTCATGTTGTGTGCGTTATATTTTTCACACAAATGGAAGGGACCTACGGTTTTAATGCCGAATCCGAACGGCGATTTGAGAAGCTTTTTCGTGACAACAATACTCTCGAATGTTTGTCAGACGCTCGCGAGAGGTGGGACCGTGAAAAACCTTTTTGGTGTTTGCTGGGATTCGAACTTGGAACCTGATGCGTAGTGATCCGACACACTAACCACTTACGCCACGGGGCCCACCCCAGTAATGGGGTGGTGAAAAGAAGCCGGACGAGGGTGAGGAGAGATCATTTGGAGCAACGTAGGTCAATCGATTTTCTTGATAATAACTGATTTACAAACAGCATATCGACAACTAAATGATAACTAATTTCAAAAGATCCTCACAATGGAGTAAGTGTTATATGCCGGCCCAAAGAAGAGCACGTAGAGCAAAACGGATGAACCTGAATTGGATAGTTTCCTATGATCTCAGACGAGTCTCTTGACGCGCCGTTTACAGTGAGTGAAGTAGTGGCGGTCATCCGGAAAACCAAGAGAAACAAAGCGCCAGGAATGGATCGCATCCCGTTCGAGTTCTACCAGCACTGCTCATCAGAATTTCTAACAGCTATTACACAGGAATTTAACCGAATATTTGAATCAGCGGAGGTGCCCGAATGTTTCCAAAAATCAATTATTTTCCCTCTACACAAAAAAGGTGACTACGATGACCCAGCAAATTATAGAGGAATTTCGTTCTTAAACACATCCGCCAAATTGTTTGCTAGTTTGCTTTTCGGTAGAATTACGGAGTGGGTGGAAAAAAAAGAAGGTCCTATCTGAATTCCAAGCGGGGTTTAGGAGAAATCATTCAACTATAGATCAAATCTTCTCGCTTGTGAACATTGCAGAAATTTATAAGAAGAAGCATAAAAAACTTTACGCTTTTTTCGTAGATTTTCGTGCTGCTTTCGACTCGATCCCAAGGCAAACACTCTTCTACAAGCTTTATAGTTATGGAATTTCATCCAAAGTAATAAAAGTGCTGAGAGCAATGTACGAAAACAATAAAGCATGTGTTTGGGATGGCAGCCATCTTTCAGAAGAATTTGAAGCATCGGTGGGTGTTAAGCAAGGTTGCGTCCTGAGTACATTATTCTTTATTTTGTACATAAATGACATAACTGAACATGTTAAAGGAGGTATAGAGCTGAGCGGAATTAAAATTCCAGCACTATTATTTGCCGACGATATCGTTTTGCTTGCTGAGAAAGTAGAGACTATGCAGTTTATGATAAATAGGCTGGATACATATTGCACAACTTGGAACTTATCTGTAAACTTAGCAAAATCGAAGATGATGATTTTCAGAGATGGTGGAGGGAGGTATGCTAGAAGCGATAAGTGGGTGTTTCAAGGTAAGGAGATTGAAAGGGTAAAGGAATATAAGTACCTAGGAGTGTTGATTACCCCCAACTTAAACATGAAGAAACACCTCGAAATTAAACTTGCTGAAGCCAAACGGGCAATTTGTGCAGTTTGGGGAAGTTGCATTAACAACAAAAACGTCTCGCATAAAGCTAAACAAAAAATATTTCGTGCTACCGCTACTTCCGTCCTTCTATATGCATCTCAAGTCTGGGGTTTTTGCCTGAAATTGTGCAAAAGTTCCTCCGCTACTTTATAAAGCGAGTATTTAAACTCCCAAGTAGTTCGCCCACCTATATGATTCACTTGGAGTCTGGAGTAGCACCTCTGTTTCTGGACACTCTCAAACTACATTTTGATTATGTTGTAAAAGTCATGGCAATGAATCCTGAAAGAATACCGAGGTTAGTGCTCCTGCAAATGCTACGGAGCAGAGTAAAATGTGTTCAGGAGTGGGAAAAGCTAGGAACGGAAAATAGCTTTAATATAAATACTACACCAAATGAGCAGCCAGTTTCACTCCAACAAAAATTCAACATCTCATTGGAAAAAACAGGTCACAGATTATACGACAGTTTTGTAAGTGAAGCTCAGTCATCCGTACATAGATCTTACTATAGCCAACTCGATCATTGTTTAGAAGATAAGACGTATTTTTCGATCAACAACTCTACAGATAAAATTAGCGCTATCTTTAAAATAAGAGGAGAACTGCTTAGTCTTAACTACATCCCACACCGCCAAGAGTTACCATTTCTATGTGGCCTATGTAACCTCAGGGAACGAGAAGATGTGTTGCACTTCATTGCGAAATGCCCTATTCTTAAGGAATTGCGCCTACATTTTTTCGGAGCACAGGCGCTGGAGTTGGATGAAGCAATCCGCATCCTAAATGGTGACAAAGGCTGGGACATACTATACCGCTACAAGGTAAATGCACTACGATACAGGAGTCAAATAATAGAAGAAAGGTTTTAAGAAATCACAAACTTCTCAATTTTTAATTTTTTACTTCTTATAATACATACTTATATTCATATAGTAAACTATTATTTAATGTCAATCTGGTAGACGGTCAAGAGGGCCAAACCTTAAAGACTAAGAACTATCCGATGTAAGAAAATTTTATACATTTTTTTTTTTTGAAATAAAGTAGTCAATTAAACTAACTAACTAACTAGTTTCGATTTGAGAAGAATAGGTTTCATGGTAGAGAAATAAGACTTGGTTAGCATATTCAAGGATCAGCAGATATGTGAAATACTGGAATTTTGCGACAGCTGAGTTCAAGAAAATTTGTTTAGTTGAAAATCTGTTCAAGTCATCTTCAAAAGGTGCCCAAAGATAAGAATCTTCAGTTATAAAATGAAAATCATTAATTAATGAAATGAATATCGGATGACCTAGATGACTACCTTGAGGGACTCCGCCTTAATGTGGTTTAATACAGAAGATTTAACGAAGACTTTATACTGCCGTTCTTTAAGGTACTATTTGATCTACTCCTTGAACACCGATCGAAGGGTTTTAAGAGCTTTAAAATTCTACGATTCTCTTTAAATAATCATAGATGTCGTATCATAAAAGCTTCGGAAAGCGCTATACATAAGGCAGGGATGAGGCAGAACAAGATTGTTGGGAAAATGGTGGGTCTTATCATAGCAAGAGTATCAGGGGTGCGATTCATAACGTTGCATGGGTTAGAAGAGGCCAGTAAGAATAGGGTTCGTGGTCAAGTGTTTCCTTTACCTAATAACTAGCTTATGTCCTGTATCCCCTTGTGGGTCCTAGGGCCTCTACTATGCCTATGCACCATCGTAAACGGTTTCTGGTAATATGCCTCAGCTCTCCCCAACTGTTCCCCAACTGCCGTGCCTCGGTCTCGACTATTCTGCGCCAGGTTTTCCTTGGACTGCCAGGTCTTCTGCCATCATGAGTTAATGGGTTCCATTGCATAGCATGGTTCATTATGGAACTGTCACCTTCTCGCAACGTGTGCTCAATCAACTGCCACTTCCGTTATTGGAAGGTTGTGACTATTAGTTCCTGACGCATTCTCTTGTAAAAGTGTTCGTTAGAGATACAATTGGGCCAGAAAATCCTTAAGATATTGCGCGGGCACCTACTAACAAACATTTGCATATCATTGTTCACTATGGAACTGTCAGCTTTTCGAAACGTGTGATCAATCCACTTCCGCTATTGGATGGTTGTGCCTATTCGTTCCTGACCCATTCTCTCGTAGAAGTTTTCGTCAGAGATACGACTGCGCTAGAAAATCCTTAAGATACTGCGCAGACAAGTATTAACGAACGTTTGCAGCTTTCTGGTGATGGTAGTGGTCACTTCCACGTGCTGCATCCATATAAGAGCACGGATTCAACGTTGGAACGAAACAACCTTACCATGGTGTTCAAACTGATTGCATTGCTTCGCCATATTTTGGACAACATACTGAACGCGGGCTTTACTTTGGCGATCCTGTTGGCTATATCCAGTTCGGTTCCACCATCGGTCGAGACAATACTCCCAAGATACTGGAAATCCTCCACTCTCTCTACCGGTTGTCCAGCAATGCATATTTGAGCCGATGAGTTTGTTCCAAGGCTGATAAGTTTAGTTTTTACCGTATTAATTTTCAACTCGACGACACCTGCCTCCCTTTCCACATCTGCTGTTATTTGGTGGAGGTACATAATTCTGTGAGAGAGTAAAAAAACATCATCAGCGTAGTCAAGATGATTCATTTGGGATGTAAGAGTCCATCGAATTCCTCCGTTTTCCATCGACAAACCTACACGAAGCATATCGCCAATCACTAATAGGAATAATATTGGTGAAAGAATACAGCCTTGTGTTACCCCACTTTGGATCTCAAATTCCTCAGACAACCTCCCTCTGTGCAGAACGTGAAATTTGGATCCTTCATATGTAGCTTTACCTACCACGTAACGAAATTTATAATAGTTACGTCAATTGCCAGGCTAGGCACCTACATGCATTACATACTCGTTATAGGCATTCCCCCAGTTTATTTGGAGGTAAGTTGTACAAAAAGGCTTCACAACTGCGTGAATGTTTGAAGGTGGCTGGTGGTAGATGAATATAATCGGCCAAAAGTAGCGTCTGGATCCTCGAAGTGGGTTACTGACCAGCATTCTTGACCCCTTGTATAGCGAACAAAAATATTGTTGTTCAGTTTGGCAGTTGTTCGTAGAGCGTAAAAAAATGTTTGACAGCTTAAATGACAACATGACGAAGAGAGACAATGAGCTATTATTTGGAAGTTGTTCCTGGAACATGCACATTCGCTACACTCCGAATGCTACCGAAAACTGGAATTTGCAGCTCCGCTGTGCTAGCCAGATATTAGAGCGGCATAGAAAATACGATGATCACGATATATGATGAAGAATAATATGTCGGAGTGAGGTAAACGCCATCATCTGCTACCAAAAATTGCGGGAATAAGTTACTCGCATTAGGCGAAATCGGGAAGAGAACTCAACTGAAGACATAATGGTCAAAGCTTATCCCGGCGGAACCGGAGATCAAAAGAGACCTTACTGTCACTGTTATAAAGGACTAATCTGAGGCTTTAAGCGATCGCCTGCTACTATCGGCATCAGGGCCATAATCTACGACATAAGTTTCTATCGAAGATTCTGAGGCAATATCAGACAGCTTTATGACCTCCGCTTCAGGTAAAAATAGTGTCTGGAACTCTCATTCAATTCATTACAAAAGCTTCCATGTATTTAAGATTTCACGGCACATTCCGTTACGTTTCAGTGAGTTTTCTAAGTCACGCATAAGAAGTTTCACTTCAATAAAATATTTGCCTTTGACGCTTATTTAACGAAGCGCTATTATTGCTGTCACCGGACGTGCTCTCTATCGCAACAGTCAGTATAAAATACTTCATATTATCACAGACTTGAAAACTGTAGTTCAAAGTAACACCATTCACCGAAATGAGTGTGTCTATGGTGATTTACTCTAAACAAATATCAAAAATAAGATCCGAATGCAAAAAACATCCCTAAGTAGTCCGGACACCAACCATGTAAGCATCCACTGAAACAAATTATTATGTGAGTTTCAATCCATTACATAAAAATAACTTTTAAAGTTGAACTTTTAATCGTAAGTTATTATTAAAAAAATAAAAAATAAAAAATACAAGGAGGTGGCTAAATTCGAGAAAGGTGGATGTAGAGATGGCTATACTGTCTCAGACTGGGAAGTATATGGTGATCTCTGCGATTGGCCCACTACAGCTGTACTTCGTTACACAAACGATTCTTTCGCGAATTTTGAAGTAGATCCAGCAATAAACTCTATGACCTGTATCCATGTCAAAGCCTGACCGTCAAATAAATAGATAGGAAAGCTCCCACTAGTGGGATTTTCAAATTTCAGCTACTAGGTTCGATAAGACAAATAATCCTCCGCTTCAAAAAAGACTAAGATATCGTGAATGTCATGCAGCTTGACGTGACATACTGAAAAAATCGGAGACAAACCACATAGGATGAACGAGATCTACGGTTTTACAGGCAGAAACTCTTCACGGGTCGGGAGCTTGTCAAGAAAGTAATTGAGTACTAAAGTTTTACTGACGTCGTAGGATTCCAGAACAGACAGCAATAAACCTATTTTCAGTAACCACTCTAATTAAAGCCCACATTATAGAACATAAAACTCCTGACCTATCTCAATCAGTCGGCTTATTCCACTTCCATGGCAAGTCCCTTTCAATGGCAAACATTCCATTTAATGCTGGAATAAAGGGTAGGAAAACCTTCACAATCAAAAGCGATTACCATTGTTGATCACCGAAATGGTGACAAGAAATAATCCACCAAAATCAAATAAAACAAATCCCTATTCCTTGTTGAATAATATACTCCACGCTTTTAATTACCAAGGCGAGGTGGAGGACGAAGGACTCACTGTATTCAAAATGATGAATAGTCTCCAGCTACCATAATGATGGATGACTTGTGAGTTATGATACCGGATTGCATTGTATTCAAAGTGCAAATCACTGACATCTCAAGCACATCATATACATTGTGAAAGGTGAGATCCATTTTGTTTGCCATTGTCCTTTAGAAATCCTTGCGTTATAAATGGAATTTTTGATTTATATGTATGCGTTTCCATCATCATTAGTGTCAAGTTTTTTGTTTCGTTGCTCTTTATTTTTCGTCTGTGGTTTGGGATAATTAACGTTATTTGTTTACTACAGAATTCATTAAATTACCTACATATGAGCACATTCCCCACACTACGGTATATCAATTAATGCATGGAATACATTTTAGGGATTAAATTTCTAAATAATTCTTCCACATTGCATAAATGTAAATTTTTATCAAATTTAGTCCCACAAGGGAATTTTCAGTGAAGTTCTGTTAATTATATGTAATTAGGACGTTCGTGGTCCTTCTGGATATTGTACTAATCTGTGAATGTATGTAGATTATTGTGTACCATTTGGCATTACGGTATTCGCATAATAACTCCTACACAGACCTTCTTTCATTCTGTCCATAAATTTAGTGTATTTCCATTCGCCTTTGGGATTTGTAAACTGAATTTAAAATTGAAATATTGTTTGAGAAAGAATATTGCTTACATAATATAAAGCTGTTTTGTTCAACTATTCATAGGTATGAGTATATTTCAGTACCTGTATGGCAGTGAGATGAATAAGAGTATTGTAATAAAAACTTCCGATCACGCACAATGTTTCCCAAAAACAAACCCAATGTCCCTGGTTCGCGTGAGGGTTTTTTTTGAACTTATTTTATTTTATTGAAACTGTTTTCAACTTAATTAACTTTTAACAACAAAATTAAATCTAGTACAACTTTTCTTGGGTTGAACTCTGCGCGTCTCTACCTATAACATCTTCTGTCATCTCTTAGCAACACAGAACTCTTCCCTGGGCTTCTGCAAACCTCCTTTTATATTTGACTCTGGCTTTCCAGGCAAATTCCCAAATTTCCGATTCACCGATGGAATTCTATTTGCCAAGAATCTGGCAAGTTCTGGTACCTTCGTCTTGACAGCTTCCAGATGTCTTTCAAATCCTCTCAGTTTTCGTTGTTACTGCGCTCGTGCAACAATATTAAGCACGGTCGAGTGACATACTCTTAGTAGATCAGGAACTCGAACGACTCTTGACTATATGAGCTGGTACTTAAAAAACGACGCTGAGTTTGGGAAATAAGGCATATTGCCTAAGATCCTTTAACCCCTCGGGGGGTATAGGGCGTCAAACACGCCTGCGCGCCATCTTGTTCGGAATTCTGCAACGCGTTTTAACTGCCTCCAACACATTCCTAAAGAGTTCGATTCCTCCTCAACTGTTCTGCGCCACGTTTGCCTAGGGCGCTCCGCTATTCTGCTTGCCAGGGTGAGCGGATTCCACTGCATGGCCTATTTCGCAATGGAGTTGTCTTCGCGCCGTAGGGTGTGTCCAAACCATTGCCACTTTCTTCTTCGTAAAGTAATGTTTATATGCTTCTTGGGTCATTCTTGTATAAAGTTGTTCGTTGGACATGCGGTTCGGCCAAAAAATCCTCAAGATGATCCTTAAACATTGTTTACGAAGACTTGCAGCTTTCGTGTGTTAATGGTGTCTACCTTCCAAGTACTGCACCCAAAAGCAGCACCTATTCTACGTTGAAGTGGAACAGTCGCAGCTTGGTTCTTAAGCTAATAACATTGCTTCTCCAGATTTTGGATAGCATTCCGAACGTAGCTTTATCCTTTCTGATTCTGCTGCACGCATCCAGTTCGGTGCCACCTCGATTAGCCGAGACCACACTTCCTAGATAAAGAAAGTTATCAACTTTCTCGACTTCCTGTCCGGCAATGTTACGTTGAGCGCGAGTATTAGAAGTGCTCAGAGCTTTTGTGCTTATTTTTAGCCCCACTTTGTTTACCTCAGCTTTTAGATTTTGGGCCATCAAATGATGATTCAATATCCCATGTGAAAGTCGACAAACATCGTCAGCGTAATTTAGGTGTTTAAGGTAAGATGTCATAGTCCAACGAATTCCATAGTTGCATTCCGTCAATGCTGCACGGAGTACATCGCTGAGAATACCAAGAACAATAGTGGCGACAGTATGCACCCTTGACGTATTCCACTTTGGACTTTCAAATCATCCGACACCTCACCATTGTGTAAAACGTGACACAATGGTATGCCTCTCCTGCGCAAGGCCAACCAGATAGTATCTCAATTCAAGCTGCCGAAAGCCTTCTCGAAGTCAAAATATCAAATGTAGCGGAGACATGTACTTAACGCATTGTTCGGTTATGATCCATGAGGTGTTTATGTGGTCGATGCAGGAGGATCCAGCGCGAAAGTGATGATATCTTCAAATTCTGTAGGGAAATTGAGTGTTTAGGAGAATTGGTTTAGTTCTTTTTGCTGTGAAGGTTCCCTAGAATATGCAATGGGCCCACCTTGGTACCTAGTATCCTATGATAACATCATAACCCTACTCAACCTAACCTAACCTAGATTGGAAATGGAGAGACTTTGAACCTTGTAGAGCTGCTTGGCTATTTAACAGAATGTTTGTATGTATGTGTTCTTCGGATGCTAATTCTGATGTATTGGCTAGGGAATTGCCCGCGACAGCATAAGGCTTGGAAGATAGTAGTAGTGTCCATTAGTAGATTTGAAGGTAGAAGCGAAGGATGGTGAGATATCTAGGATTGCTTTCACTGTAAGAATGCTACAGCAAGTAATACGATCTTTTGACGAGATACAAATATAAAAAAAGAAGAGCTAGGATTAAGTGCAACAAATCTGGAATTCAAATAGCCTAATATCTAAGCTATACTAACTATTTAAGAGGGAGAAGAAATGGTATGGGGTATGCACCAGTTAAATATTGGCGGCATAGTGCAGTAGAAATATGTTGTATTATTGAGTGTACGGTTTTTGGTTCAGGTACAAACCATGAAGATCAACTTTTTCTTGTAATGGTATTAAATGATACGCTTGCACACCACATAGAACAACCCAACACGTACTTAAAATAAATACCAACAATCAAAACCGAATACAAAAATCACAGAAGAGTAAGTCTGGATCTGTAAGGTCGAAACATAATCGTTCTGGACTTCTATTGCAGCAGCAAAGCTGAGAAAACTGCCCCCTGGTTTATAAAAGTCGGGTCTTGGCCAGTAATGCAATCTGCTGTAGTGGGGTATGTTAGATAATTCTATAAATACCCATTATTTGACGCCGTCACTAATATTTGACTAGAAAAAGCAGATTATAAAAAGGAAACCGGAGCCAGACTTATTCACTGACAGATCTCAAATGAATTTGGGTGCTAGAGATGGAGTTTAATTGCAGTGTTCTTTAAGCCAAGGGTACGAACATTTTACAAACAGCAAATCGAATCGGGGTTGATCACGAAATCGACAGGATCATCCGTATATGTTGACAGTAAGGCGGGCGTTATCATCTATGACTGTCTTCCAACGTGACTTTTTATTTTTTTTTTCTGTTGGGATAGGAAACGCTCGACTGAAGCATTCAGACGCAACTGATCCATTGTACTACCAGAGAGCAAACCCTGATTTACCCATTTTATTGAAATTTCCTTGTCTTTCTAAGAAACCCAAGTAAGCACTTCAGTGATAAGGAGCTTACAGAACCAACACTCACCACATCAGTACCGAGGATCTTGCACCTGATACTAGCAAAGGCCGGACACTCAGAGAAATAATGTTCCGCGGTGTTGTCGCTCTCTCCACAAGCGTCGCAGATTGTAATGTCACTCAAGCCCAACACGTTAAGGTTCTTGGCAAAGGTAAAGTGGCCTGTCAAGACGCCAATAAGGTGTCTACAGTCTTTTCTGCTGAAAGACAACAAGAATGCCGCTGATTTCTTACAGACTCGGGGAGCATACGTTTAGTCAACCTGCATCCTGGAGAGTTATGCAACACACAATTGTGCTCGTGAGAAACCCAATCGTCAATGGAAACCCTAACCGAGGAGGCTGGGAGGCCCAACGCGGGTTCGAGACTTGAGAAAGCCTTCTCTGAGCCTTGTCTAGCAATTTCATCGGAGATCTCGGTTCCCAAGATCCCAGTACAACCTGGGACCCAGATAAGAGGCAGAGAATTCAGCCTTGTGACCGAGTTCAAAAAGATTTTGGTTTCACGAACTATTTTGGAAGTGGTTAAAGGGTTAAGCAAGGCCTTAAGCGCAGCCTGACTGTTACTACAGACGCAAATACTACGTCCCTTCCACCTGTTCTTCACAACATAGTTCATGGCCATTAGGATTGCATAAGTTTCCGCTTGGAAAACAGACGCATATTTGCCTAACGAGAAAAGAAGTCTAATGTTGTCGACTTCCACGAAGACACCAGCACCAGACCCTTGACTGGTTTTGGAACCATCCGTGAAAAGAAATACCACTGCATTTCATTCCTGGCTCAGACTCTGACCGAAGCCAATCCTGAGCACAAGGAAAGTCGACTCTGAATTTGCGCATCAGCTGGAGTTCTGGTGTCATTGCGTCAGACGGCATATCCAAAAGACAAGAGTCGTAAGATAATTGTCGCGCAAGTTAATCAAAATTTCAGTGTGGAGTATACCAAAAACCGCCCCGCCTAAGACGATGGATGACTTTGATAGTGCAACCCATTATATAAGTATCGAGGGGAGGTAAGTTCAGCAAAGCGTCTAGAGCAGAGCCAGGCGTACTCGGAAAAGCTACCGTGCAGCCGATATACAAGTTCAAATATTCCTTTTTCGTAGAAGTGCTGAGTTTTTTAGGCAATGAAATCTTCAAAGGTTTTTATGATCTTTGCTCAGTTCCGACCTTCTGCCGGCAAAATGAATCCAGATTGTGGAAAAGGTGGTAGTCCGTTGGGGAAGATCAGGAGCGTAAGGTGGACGCGGAAGAATTTAAAATCCCAACTGCAACAGTTTTTTCACCGTTTCGCGTGAGATAAGGGGTCTAGCATTGTCATGCAATAGGATCGGACCATGTCTACTGACCAACATAGGTTGCTTTTAAGCCAATTTTGTATGCAATATGTCGATTCCCTCACAATATTTAATAGCGTTTATCGTTTCTCCTGATTGAAGAAATGAAAAGTGGATTGGACCTTTCGATGTCCACCAGATTGTCACCATAACCTTTTTTGGGTGAAGATCGGGCTTAGGGGTGTGGTTTGGTTTTTCGTCTGCATTCAATCCCTGCCCAGGTCTTTTACGGTTGTCTTACAGAATCTACTTTTCATCACAGGTGATTATGCGGTGCAAAAACGGTTCAGTTTGGTATTTTAATCTAAGCGATTAGCAGATGTCTAGGCGCTGTAGTTTTTGGGACTCGTTTAGTTCATTGGGTACTTATCGAGTTTCTTTACCTTTCCTATGAGAGAAAGGTGTCGACTTAGTGTCATAGGGGATACTAACATGTTTTGTGCAATCTCCCGCACTGATTTTGTTGGTCCTGCATCTACCGTTGCTCTTAAGACATCGTCGTCAATTAACGTTTCTGGTTTCCCACGTGGTTCGTTTTCGATGCTTAAATCTCCCGAATGGAACTTTTCAAACCAACGTTGAATAGTGCGTTCGTTTACTGCTACATTTTTAAATGCGTTTTTAATGTTTTTCATTGCCAATAATGCATTCTTTCTCATTTTAAATTCATAAAGGAAGAGGGTCCGAATTTGAACTGCCGTCAGCATGGCAAATAATTCCTAGAGAAAAATAACACTTGTACTTGTATCGAACCCTAGAAGTTTCATACGTTAAACACACGTATATACCACATGAAATGTGAGATTTTCGCTTAGTCCGAAATAAGAAGCTCATCTGTGCCAGAACGTGCAATTTGCTTTTTTATTGGGTAAAGTGGTATGTACCAAATCCAAATGTACTGAACGGATTTGAGTGTGGTTTTTTTTTTTACCTCAGCCAGCAGTCGTGCAGCAGTGGCTAACATTGCGCCATTTGGTGTGAGTCTGTGGTTTTGCGCTCCTAGTGTTTGCTTGGTGTATGTTCGTAATCCAGAAGGCTATAAAATAGGCCCAACTAATCTTAATATATGGACAATAGCGAGTACACTTTGGCCAGTCCTTGATAAGACCTAGTTGTCGGTTTTGGTCATAAGAAGGCTCCTGACTCTTGGTAGTTACTTCTTCGATGAGTTAGAAGAATAACGTACTTTGAACTGGGAAGCTCTTAAGATTTTTATCTTTATTCGGGCGGATCCAATCCAGTAGTTATTCTTTTTAGGGTTTCCAGCATAATAATATAAGCGTTGCAGCATTTCCAATAATGACTTCTGGAAGTGCTTTTGGGGTGAGGTTTTGAACAGACAACAACAACTGCACTTCCTGCGTAAGTACCCTGCATTCGCTAATATTAGAAATGCTTCACTAAATGAATACCTTATCAGAGATCCTAACAAATTTAGTAACACCTGCATGGTAAAAGTAAACAATTCGATTATATTTATGCCACATTAGAGCACAAGTTTTTCGCATACATTTTAAGAACGACCATTTTAATTGTATATCTACAAATAACGAATTTATGGTCATTTAGGCAGGCTGATAAAGCTGAGCATGCACACAAATTATATGACAGTAGGCTTTGGACATGCATTCATGAGTGTGTTTCAGTTTCAAACTAGCAGAGAGACAACGAAAATTGTTTCAATATTTATTCGAGTTTATAAACCTATAGACATAGAAGATATCCATCTAAGCGGAGCAAATAGTACAATGGACTAGTTGCATCTGAGTGCTCCAGTCGAGCGTTTCCTATCCCAACAACATAACAAAAGTGAAGCAAAAATGTCTGTCCTGTTTGCAGGTTTTGCAGGACATTTGAGAAGCAGAAATCTCTGCCATTGCAGCGTGTGTGTGTGTAATGGAATAAAATTTAACAAATGTAGTAAGTATTACACACTGCAGGCTATGCACTGTGTTGTGGGAATGGAAAGGACTAAGGACATATGTTACACAGGAAGTTTAAAAGAATTGCATCACCGAGAGTAGAAATAAAATATTGCAAACCATGGTCGCATAAAATATTGTAGTTGTCGAATATATGTGGATTTATATCAGACTTATTGGCCGTTTCCATTAAAGGCTTAATCTGTTAATATGATCGGATTGAATGGTTATTTGGTCGGATTATTTTTAACTATGAAAATGTCTGCCGGTAAATAGAGAGGTTTGTAGAGAGGTTTATTGAAATCTCTATGAAAGGTGGATGGAGATAATTATTTTCTAGAGTATTCATGAATAAATTGGAAAGCCTGTTAGGGTTTCGATTTCTATGCAATCCAATTAACTATATTCGAGAGTATTGAGGCAAACATATGCTGCTACATATTAATTATAAACTTATGAGTATCAACGAGCAAAATCCCTTGAATACCTCAAATATACGCATACATTGTATAAGCTATAGGGATAGTATTCATACTTCTTTTCCAAGTACCCCTTCTTTTAGTTCCCAAAACTTGAAACTGAAGGCGTCGTTAAAGTTATAACCGACTTTAATGGATCTGTGCTTATGCTATTATGATTTCCTTGTCGTCCTGTACAAGGAAATCAGGAATGTTAACATTTTAAATAGCTCTATACAGCTCGTATCCATATATACAATACCATATGTAAGACCCATATTCTAACAAGCCCCATTCGCTGCTGATCTGCGATTTCGCACCAAACCGAGAGCTCAAAACCTCCCCATTATTCTCGCAAGGTTGATTTCGAACAGCTCGCCCTCTTCAAGCGAGTGTTTGCCTAAGGTAGCCATCCCGATTCGACTGAAGGCTGGACATTCACGTTTTGTTCGCCGCAACACAGCATTCAGAGGGACTTAAGTGTCTTAAACCAATGGTTTTAGGATGCTTGCATACATATTTGGCGCAACAGCTACAGCTCGAATGGAAGGGAGCTACAGTTTTGTGCCGTATCCTCAGGGTAACTTTTTTTTTTGTTTTTGAGAAGCTTCCTCATGACAACATAATTCTCGGAAATTTGTCAAACGTACGCCACAATAACCACCATGCCACGGCGCTCAGCATACAACTGGGCTCAAAACTCCTAAGTCGATGGACTAAAGGAATGTACTGCAGAACACTAATCTTATCAGTCCTGCTATATGGCGCCAAGAGCTGGACGATAAGTAATAAAGCGGAGCTAATATTGAATTCTTTCGGGAGAAAAGTACTTCGTCGGATATGGACAACCATGCTCCAGTCAAGAGAATCTTCGGATCACAGCCCACATGTTTCAGACGACGACCACTGAACGTCCAGTATAAAGAGCAAGTAATTGTGGGTGCCAGAAAACTTGATTTGGGAAACTGGATGTGGCGTGACAGAGACTCAATAGATAGGAGGCCCATTAAATAAGTTATTTAATTCAGAAGATGAAATATTGTGTGCCATGTTCTGAGGTTCTATGCTCCTTACAAGATCATCTCCAGAGGGAAATGAGCAGATGCTTTTAAGCAGATGTCTTATCTTAAGCACCAGTGTAATCCTTCTGCCAGATGGCTTTTATATTGTTAATTTTTGGGCGTGCTCATAGCATATCATCTCTTTACATCTTTGATCGAGTGTTTCTTAGACTCCTCTCTCCTTTGCTCGTAGAATTTGTGTGCTCTGACTCTGTTATGCAACGTCGCCTTAGTCTGTTTTTTTATATTAGAAGGATGTGGTTGAAATGGTGTTTTGCTTTTGCCATTTTCTTTGAAAACTATGCATTGCACACAAAAAATTGTTATGTTATGAATTTATGAATCACTAAGAGAAAATGGAAGAAAGCACAGTCTGCACTAACAAACTTCTTTAAATTACATTTTTGAATGACCGTGTATAATTTCCGCCACCATTTACACGCCTCGCATATCATAGCAATATATAAATTCGCAGGTTTATAGTTGCGATTTTGGAACCATGGTAGCACAGCATCTAGAGTAGGATACAATTTTTTAAGAATGCCTTCCTTCTGTAAAGTTAAAGCTGTGTAGTGATTGAGTCTGCTATATTTGTTAAGCATGGGTTATTGACTTGAACGGATTGTGCGGAACTCACAAGCCAACACTAGCGGCACAATCTATCAAAAGGCCGTACAACTGCTTGCATACGCCGAAGATATTAGCATTATTGGAAAAATCAGCCGGCTATCACCGGTGCAATTGCAAGCATTGAAGGAGAAGCGGCCAAAATGGGTTAAGCGATAAACGAGAGCAAAACCAAGTATACGCTGTCAACAAGAAGGGACAATCAACACCGACGAATTGGACAGAACGTCACAGTGGGCAGCTACAACTTCGAGGTAGTAAGAGACATTATCTACCTCGACTCTGCTATTACCACTGACAATGACACCAGCGCAGATATCAGGCGCAGAATAACTCTTTCCAATCGCTGTTTTTTGAGCTAATAAGGCAACTCAACACTAAAGATCTATTTCTAATTTGTATGTATGTATGTATATTTTTATTTTAGTAAATATTACTATTACAATTCATTTATATACAATAATTATCTTAAAGTAAGTTTACAAGTAGGTATATGTGTGTAATTAGAAGACTAAGCATGTCTATACAATTGTATTTCTAATATGGGATATAAGTAGTTTTTTAAATCTTAACAACACCCTTTCATTTTTTATTGCTCGAGGTAGTTCATTGTACGGTTTTAGCCCACGATACTTAAGCATATTTTGTGTTCTAGAGTCTCTAAATAAATTAAGTATAAAATCTGAGTTTGCTCTTAAGTTATACGGTTGAGAGTCCCCGATATAAACTAAATTCGTTAACTAGTTAGGCGGCAGGTTGTACTTCATTTTAAACACGAACATTAACACGCTGAATATGATTCGTCGTTTGATGTTCAACCATTTTAAACAGGATAGCAACCATGTAATTGGTGTATAAAAGCTACATTTGGGAATAGTTCTCATGGCTTTATTTTCCAGCACTTGCAGATGATTTATATGTTCATTATTACCTAAAAATAAGATCGTAGAACAAAATTCAAAATGTGTTTTGTTTAATAATCGTATTGTATACATTGACCGCGCGTATTGTGGTTATATTTTTTCGGATCCTTTTAAGGAACCCTATTTTCTTTGAGACTTTTTTCGCTACATAAATCATATGACTATTAAAGTTCAAACAATTATTCAATATTATGCCTAGATATTTAATTTCATTCGATGGCTTTTCCTTCAATTAGTAAATTAATAATGTCACTACTATTTATCACCATGCATTTAGTTTTGTTAACATTAATTTCCAGTTTGTTTTGTCGTAGCCATAAGAAAAGGTATTCTAGATCATCCTTAATGTATTCAACAAGTTCACTTAAAGTTTTACCACTTATGAACATAAGAGCATCATCGGCAAAGAAAGATATCATTAAACTCACCTATAGGGATGCCTGCCTATAATGCTAGGTGTTTATTACTTGGACTAGTGTCTTTTGAGAAAAGACGTAAATACTTTTCCATTATGTTTATCCGTGATCTTTTAACCTATCATATTAAATGCCCTCCGTTACTCCAACTTATTGATTTGCATTCTCCTTCCAGAATGTTGCGTGAACAGTTATTATTCTACGAGCAAATTCATCGCTCTAACTATAGTCGTAATGAACCATTTTTGCGTTGCATCAGAAAAGGTAATTGAATTTGTTCTGAAGTAGACTTTTTCGATAATTGTATGCGTGATACTTTCAAATCTAGAATTCTTTGTTTGCTTGCCAATTAAACAGTATAAGCTATTTCTCATTAATTTTTTATATGTATTTATTTTTCGTTTTATTCTTTACTGATAATAACGTTTTGTTTATGTTAACTAAAGGCGTTAATGTATTGCACATATTTAGTTGTATTATCATTTTTATTATACTTATAGTCTATAAGAGATATATGTACTCTGATTGATGAATAAATGAAATGAAAAGAAATGAAACAATTAAGAAGACAAGAGTACTGTAGTACAAGACCTTGATCATCCCAGTCCTGCTTCATGGTGCCGTGGCGTAAGTGGTTAGTGTGTCGGATCACTACGCATGAGGTTCCAAGTTCGAATCCCAGAAAATACCAAAAAGTTTTTTCACGGTCCCACCTCTCGCGTGCGTCTGACAAACATCCGAGAGTATTGTTGTCACGAAAAACCTTCTCAAATCGCCGTTCGGATTCGGCATTAAACTGTAGGTCCCTTCCATTCGTGTGAAAAATATAACGCACACAACATGAGTGGTTGCGAGAAGCTAGGCCCTGGCACTTTAAAGAGCTGTTGCGCCAAATATTTGTATTTTTCATGGCGCTGAAACATGGACTTCATTGAAATCTGATGAAAATATCCTTGGAGAAAAATTCTTTGTAAGATATTCGGTCCTGTTTGCGTTGACGGAGTGGGCGCCGTGGCGTAAGTGGTTAGTGTGTCGGATCACTACGCATGAGGTTCCAAGTTCGAACGCCAGAAAACACCAAAAAGTTTTTTCACGGTCCTACCTCTCGCGAGCGTCTGACAAACATCCGAGAGTATTGTTGTCACGAAAAAGCTTCTCAAATCGCCGTTCGGAGTCGGCATTAAAACTGTAGGTCCCTTCCATTCGTGTGAAAAATATAACGCACACAACATGAGTGGTTGCGAGAAGCTAGGCCCTGGCACTTTAAGGAGCTGTTGCGCCAAATATTTATTTTATTTATTTTTTTTTGCGTTGACGGATTTTGGGCGGAAAAATTCACGACGAACTATACGAGCTGTACAGCGATATCGACCTAGTCAAAAAAATGCGTACTGGACGTGCGAGATGGCTAGGATATGTAGAGCAGATGGACACCAACGCTTCGGCCCGCAGAGTCTTCGAATCCAACCCGTTCCCATTCTTCAGCTGCTTTGACGTAGCGGAACGACTTAAGAGTCAATGACCCTAAGGGTCTGAAAGGACCCCAGGTGAGACATCGAACTAAAGGCTGAAGTCGTTTTGACTGTGATGTAAAACCTGTTAAATAGTATGATGGAGAAACAAATATGATAACTACTCCAGGTGGTACTCGCGTAAGCGACAATCCACCCGTGGTCTTTTCGACCTCGGCCGGGACAGGGATTCTGGAGGTCCCAACCAGCTTACTCATACCCGCTGCCTCTGGCGTTGACCCGGAAGTAGTAGCGATGCTTGCTGGAGCTCTGCCTCCGACTCGTTTAGTAGACTAGGCTGGAATGACAGAGAAAGTGTCGGGAAGGCTTCGGCTGGAACGTGTTATCTCTGTTTTAATAATAGGGCAGCTGATCGAAGTTGCGTTGGTGATGGTTTTTTATTTGAGCTCCTGAAATGGCGCACTCTGATAAGCTCCTGACTAAGAGTCAGCTGAAAAGGAGAAGAAGGAAGGCGGCTATGGCGCAGTGCAAACTGGCTGCGGATTCAGCTGAAGGTGCAAGCGCCGATAGCAGTCATCCCCCAATGGCGACGGGAAAGGGGCCTAGGTTGGCAGAAAGTACTCCAACTGGAGTCGATGTATCCCTCGAACCCAACGCTGGCTCACTTTCGGTTGGCTCGAATAGGTCAAAGCGGACGAAGCAATTTTCGCCTACTTTCCTCAGTGGAAGCGTGTGCGCATCTAATGCGCACCCCTCTGCTGGACACACTCTTACCGGTGGCGTTATCTGCGCACAAGATCTGGGTGATGCTGGTGTTGTTACCCCTAAAGGTCCCAACACTAGTGGCCAGAAAATAGCAGACGCAGGCGATGCCACGGGCAAGGGTGCTCGTCTCGGCGGAAGCGTAGGTGCATAAGGTGCTCGCCCTTCTGCCAATAAGCCTCAAACCGGAGGTATTACCCGAGCACAAAGTCTGGGTGATGCGCGTGTTGGAACTTCTAAAAGCTCCAGCACCTGCGAACAGAAACAACCCGGATCGAAGGAGCGAAGGGAGCAGATTCTGTATAGTGAAACTGCTGCCTCCGCTCATACTTTACGAATCACAAGAGCTGGCAATGATCATAAGATGACCGACGCGGAGTGCAAACACTGCGAAGATCGTTTGTGGGAGCTAGCTTCGGCATTCTTGCTGTATCCTAGCAGAAAAGACTGTAGACAACTTATTGGCGTCTTGACAGTCCACTTTGCTTTTGCCAAGCGTTAACGTGTTGGGCTTAAGTGACACTACAATCTGCCACGCTTGTGGAGAGAGCGACGACATTACCTCTGTGAGTGTCCGGCCTTTGCTCGTATTAGGTGGCAGATCCTCGGTGCTGATGTGGTGAGTGCTGGTACTGTAAGCTCTTCATCACTGAAGAGCTTGTTTGACTTTCTTAGAAAGACAAGAAAATTCCAAAAAAATGGGTAAATCAGGGTTTGCGCTCTGGTAGTACAATGGATCAGTTGCGTCTGAGTGCTCCACTCGAGCGTTTCCTATCCCGACAAAAAAAAAAAAAAACCTGAAGGGACGACACAGTAGATGCCTCCTTTCAGTAGGTGGCGTGCAAAAGTTCAAGGGGACCTCGACCAACTTGGAGTGCGCAACTGGAGGCTATTAGCTAAAGACCGAGCTAAATGGAGAGGCTTGTTGGTCACCACTACATTTCGTTCGCTTCGCGGTTTTTTGGATATCTGCGCACATTGGTTACAACTAAATAGTGATGTGCAACTATGTCGACTGTTGTGATCGACTATCCAATATACTGAGCAAGTGCCTTGTATCGATCTTATTTTGGTTGACAATTTTAATTAGGAGATATGTTGAAAGCACATGCGACGATGAACATTTCGAAACACTGTTGTAAATTCGATTTGATACCCCTGCGAGGGATACATAGCTTGGCAGGATGGTTAGTTAACTTATTGCATCTGATGTTGGAGAGCTTAAAAAAGTGGTAGTGTATATTGACCTTAACGACTCCTAGAGGAATACAGACTCTTTCCGGCAAAGAGCCGTTAAAGGTTGTCCCTCGTCTGGCTAATTCGTTCACTCGTTCGTTTCTTTAAAAATGACTATGCCCTGGGACTCAGATGAAAGTAACTCTTGATTGAAAACATAGTTTGTTGAGTTCATTGTGCGAATCAAAGGCTTTGATTAGGACTTGGTTGCCGGTTAACAGAGCAATATTATGGGTGAATGTTGGGAAATTTTTTAGTGTGCGACAAGCCTCACGATTTGCGAACAGTGGTCAAACCATCATTTCAGTTTTATCCGGATGTACTTCGAGACTACAGCTCATGACCCATGCCTGTACTTTATCCTGAGCGGTCTCGTTATCACGGAGAGGAACTTTCCTAATATTAATATTACCACGTCATCTGCATACGTAACCACCTTCATTCGCTTCTTGTCTAGTCGGTGGCTCAAGCTCCGATTTGGAGGTCCAACTCCTTATTTACAACTCCTATATCTAGTAACAGGATAATCTGACGGCAATCACCTACTTGACGATATGGGAGTTGGCATTGTCCCATTAAGGTTTCAAGGTGATCGGAACTCGACTCAGTCTTAAGAATTTGACCTCAGCACCAAACATGCTGAAATAGCTTGCATCAGGCATCTGCTAGTCTTGCTTAAGCCATTGTTGATCCTTTCTGCAGCATTTATTTCTTCATGGAGGTCCTTGATAGACCCCTCGGATACAGTTTTGTTAAATGAAAGACTTCTGCTCAGGTTGACTTCAAAGGATAGAAGAGTAAGAATATTAGATTCGTACATTATAGTTTGCTAGTGTATTAGATACATTCATATATCGTAAACTATAGTTCAGTGTATTTAATGAGTGTATTCAAAGTAATGTAAGAAAAAGATAGAGTTTAATAATGTCTACTCAACAATTTATCAAAAGATACCTTGCCCGGTTGATACATGTGTGTCTTAGTTTTATTCAGTGAGACAGTCAGACTCAGTCTACTTCCGTCGCTTACTCAATCAAGTAGCCATCCAGCGAGCACCGCAGGGAGGAAGTGACAAGATTTTGACTGCCGGTGATGTGAACTGGATATTACTTCCCTACAAATAATTTTTAAGTGAATTTGTTCAATTGAAGCAAATGGTCTGCCAACGTAGAGTCCAGTTTCCCTGCTTAACATTCCTTAAGCAACACTTCTGCTAAACAACGAGTGAAACATTTGCTTCCTTCCTTCCGTTTCAATAGTTATGTCAATACCTTCATTTCATCGAGCGTAATTTTGCAAAACATAGATTTTTAAAGAAATTTCTCCAGTTTCACCATTTTCAATGAATGGGCTTAACTAGCCCTATTTGCACTTTCGCAGGTTCTTTCGGATTTCATTGGAAAAAAAAACTTTTCTTTACTTTGTATAATACCATTTTCTAACGGACATTCTTGTTTGCCATGGCAATGTGGATCGAAGAGAAACATTTATGCCAGCAGCTTAAAAAATGGATTTCAATTCGCAGATTTCAAAGGAATTTCAAATGGAAGGTCGAGGTGATGTTAAACTCAGAGGTCAAGCATTTTGGGTAATTAGTATAAAAACCAATTTGCCCTTTTAGAATCGCCACCCACCATCAAATTGAAGTCAATCTGTGCTCCCAGTTAGTACTCGATTTGATTTCCAATTTTCCTTAGAAAATCATTCATTGATGTTATGAATAAATTTAAATTTAATCATGAGAATTTGAGCACGTTTTGGGTAAGGACCAAAATGGGTTGCATAATTTTTCAAGTGAAAATTTATTTTTGGAATATATTGTATAATTTAAATTAATTTATGTTTCATGGGAGAGCAATCAAAATAAAATTATTTATTTGTCTATTTTCCTGGTGGTAATTCGTCTACTGAAAAAAGATAACATTTGAACACCGATTTTAGAAAATTGGAGGTGACTTAAACTGTAGACATAGAATCTGGGGGTGCAATAGAGCGATTGCGTGTGGTAACTTACTGTCAACTCTGTCAAATGTGTTCCCAGTTTCTGGATTGTTTCCGTCTAGTCCTACATATATTCCATCTAGTAAAAGAAGTCTCCCATCTACACTCGACATTTTTTCAACAAATTCACCTAGTTTACTCTCTCAGTCGGTTGCGCTAAATCAACTTAGTTCTGACCATAACCCAGTCTTCTGTCGAATTCTTCAATCGGGTAGAAAAACAACACAGTATTTTCTAGACTTCAAATATGCAAACTGGGCACGATTCCGTTCAGAAATGAAGTCGAGACTCTGAAATATTTCAAACCGACCTAGATAATGTTTCCATGGTCCCATCAGCCATAGGCCCACTTACCCGGCATCCTGCCTTGACAACCATATAGGTACACAGAGGACAATGACCCTAATCGAGAGAGAGGGCGAGAGAGCATGGAGGGAATGGACAGTTTTCTGAGAACATACGCGAGCCGAGCGATGAAGACCAGAGGATCAGCGATGACAAAGGAGATATGATGGACCGCCCTGATTAATTGCGCAATACAAACATACGCAACTCAAATGCAAGACGAACTAAAGGGACAAAGAGGCTGTCGCAGAACATAAACACCAAATTGGAGTCCCAGAACTACAAACACACACAACATCAACTACATGCACACATTATACACACTAAAACATCGACAGCAGATGAGAAGCTATCCACATTGGGGTCCTAAAACTACAGATACATACAACATCAACTATCCGTGGACTGAGGAAAGTTCGGGCCGGACCTTTCATCAGCCGGGAGCCCACCCTAACCGTCGACCTACTGTATGGAGTGGCGTGTTAAGGACTCGCTCTCCATCCCCAAATCTGCACGGAATTCTACCGAATAGATTAGTTTGAATCGCGCCAGTTTTAGTTATTCTTTCCTGCTTTGTTCTCCTTCCTTATTAGCGCTGTTTAATGCAGAATGGGCGTTGTAAAGCTTGCCCTGCAACTGACCTTCATAAGTCATATTTTTCCTTTTTATATGTGGGATAATGCCCACAGTAATTGTTTTTAACTTTCAAGGTAATTCTCACTTTTTGGTTCTTAAACTGAACAGATCGGATAGGGGGAAATGTCGAACTCGGGCGAATTCAGAAACAGTGGATTCACCGGAAATTAAAAGAGAGAAAAGAGCCACTCTTGACATATGGTATATCTGAATGAGCGAAAACGCATGAGGGTGCTTGTGATAATAATTCGATCCGAGTAGACTAAGTACCCCGCGGTCGACACTTCTTGGTTGACCAGTGATTTGTAAGGAATTTTTTTTTGAGAGCCAAAAAAGTTAGAAGTGTTCGGAACGTAGAGGACAAGTGGGAGAAAGAAAAAGGAAAGGTGTGAAAAGACGAAAGTTACAGGACGAGAGGATTTAAAGAGAGGAAACAGGAAAGAGAGGAAACCCTCGTCAGAACGGAATGAAGGGAATAGGAGGAGAACAAAACAAGGACATAAAAAAAAACAGATGAGTTTTTGTAGTTGTTTTTTCCTTTTTGTCTGAATTCGCGTTTGGTGGAGGAACGTTGTCATTTGAGATTCAGTAGATTTCCGTTCCGTTGATTTTTCCCGGCGAAAGCGGGACTTGCGCCGGTAATTCGATTCGACTTTTCAAATTCGGGACCGAGCACAACGCCACACTCTTAACGGCGATAAAAATAATTTCAATTTTTGTGGATCTTTTTTTCCCCCTCAATTGGTTTTTTTTGTCGATCCTTTAATTTATTTTGCCTTTGTGACTTTGCCTTAATTCTTTTTAATAAATCGCCGCATCCTAGAGGAGCATTTATAAAGTGGTAAAATACAGTTTTAGTGTATGTACCATTTTTCTCTCCCAAAGGTTTCGTCGTCTTCCTTCTAAAAGACGCCTTGGCGCTCACCTTAATTTAAATCATTTTAGCCAATCTAATCTGATCTGCATTCATTTCTTCTATCGACATTTTTTTTCTTCGTATTATCATTTACCCTATCGTGATCGAGTTTTTCGAAATGGACCCACCCTAACTGAGCAGCCGGTAGTGAACAGCACTAAAGGTGCTGTGCTGTTGCACTTCTTTTCGCTGCTTTTTTTTTTTTTTTCTTTTGACGTTTCATATATTTTCGATTCGGTCGCAGAAGCGATCGCCGGGTTTTATTTTTATTCTTTTTTGCGAGAAAGTTTAGCGAGTTAGCTAATCGGTGTCGGTGCACGGATTAACTAATTAATCAATCAACCCTGCGGAAAAGTGCGACAATGTAGTTAGGATTGTTAAGAGTAAGAATAGGAGAATTCCTAGCCTCTGGTAAAGTTTTTCACACGGACATCAACAGGGCCAACATTTTTGGTTCAAGAACCATGCTGTATCCCAGCACCTTGGTGATGCGGACACCAACGCTCTAGTTAATGAAGCCTATGACAGGCTTTATTCCCAAAGTTGTGTGCTATCCCCAGATGAGTACGAATCTCGAAATCGTGGATGTGCTGAAAAGTTTGCGACTGAGGAAATCAGACGGCCTTGATGGCATTAAAAACCTATATCTCAAGCAATTAGCAAAATCAGGGACACGATTCTTAACTTTTCTGGTAAATGTATGCCTAAAGCTTCAGTAGTTTCCGAATGCCTGCAAAATTGCGAAAATGGTACCGATTTCGAGGCTAGGAAGAAAATTTAAAACACAGATAGCTACACCCCAATAAGTCCACATAGTTGCCTCAGCAAAGTGGTAAAAATAAACTTAAAACTTTTATTATTGACAGGCGTATCTTCCCTGATGAGCAATTTGGCTTCAAGGGTCACCACAGCACGTCTCATCAAGTGCTCAGAATATGCCAGCATGTCAAAACGAACCGTGCGTTGGGCAAATCTACTGGCTTAGTTTTGCTCTATATTGAGAAAGCTTTTGGTTCCGTTTGGTACAATAGGATCATGTACAAAATGATTGACTTCGGCTTTACCCTGTATCTAGTCAAAACTATACAAAGTTTTTGACTAATAGACGTTTCAGAGTTTACGTCAGTGGCAAAGCATCATCTTTACAGCACGTTTACGCAGGGGTGGCCCAGGGTTCAGTCCTCAGTCCAGTGCGTTGCAATATTTACACCTCTGACTTTCCAGTGGTAAAAACCGCTCGGCTCCCAGCATGTAAAACAGCTATTTACGCTAACGATACAGGTATATTTCCATCGCATGAGGTTAGTCTCAATATTGAGACTAACCTGCAAAATGTGATTAGAATATTAGTTGATTATTTTAACAAGTGGAAAATCAACCTTAATGCCGGAAAAGTGCAATAAATTTTTTTCAGTCGAAAAAGAATGAGTTGCTGTCTGCCCAACAATCCGCTTAACGTGTGTGGTGTAAGAGCCGATTGAAAGCCAAGTGTTAAGTATCACCTAGATAAAAAACTGACTTTCAGAGAACACATTTCCAATACCATTAATAAAGTAAATTTTGCTATCAAGATGCTTTATCCATTTGTAAACAGGAAGTCAATGCTAAGCAGCTTAAAGAAAATCGTAATCCATAAAGTAGTATTTCAAGCAATACTATAATACTTTATGGATGTCAAGTATAGGGAAATTGTGCAATATGTCATAAAAGGAAGTTACAAGTGTCGCAAAACAAACAGCTGAAAATGATGCTTAACCTATTCAGATACCATTCTACGACTGATCTTTGCTTCCAACCGAATGTTGAGTTGATCTCCGACAGAATCATTAAGCTAACAGACAAATTTTTGTAAAACTGTATTTTTTCAGACAATCCTCTTATAAACCAATTAGATGTTTGAACATATTTTTTCTCTTGTCTCAATCCATATAACTATATGTTCATTTATTTATTTATTCATGTGTTTATGTAATTATTTATTTATTTATTTGTTAATTTATTTATTTATTTTTCTGTTACATTGTGCTTTATCTTATTAAATACATTTATACATTTATTTATTATTCATGCCGATTATTGAATCCAGCGGATTGATTGCGGAGGGATCTGATCCGATCCACACCTATTCACTTTCTCTGTGTGATCCCATTATAGAAACCGCCGGATGAACTACATCATCGGTCCGCAAAAGCAAATTATTAACGACATCGAATTCAGCCCTTTTCTGTCAAATGAAAATATTCCTCAACAAATATTCAATATTACCGCGAGTTGTTCCATGCGTTCCTTGTGCCTTTTTATTTCTTAAAGCAGTAACTGATGGATTGCATTCCCTTTTCTTTGGTAGTCACTCAGTCGATCTATTGACCGGTAGACTTTTTTCAAACAAGAATTTGTTTCCCCGGATTGTTCTCTAACAGTTAAAAGCAGTTTTGATATTTGTTCATATATTTGTTCTTGCACAGTGCTTTTAGTGCAAGTAGTTGTAATGGCTTTGGTTTTTCTCTCGACGGTTCTTCTGGTTTATTAGGTGATATAGTATTGCAGGTGTCCTGGTCATTTGCCTGGTCAAGCCTATGGACGTATTGCTTTTGTCATCAGATGTTTCAGTTAGCAAGTTCATTGTAACTTGTAACACAGGTAACTGGATGTGTGATATGCTAAGAACTAGGACTGCTGAGATAGAGGTGGGACAGAAAACCATCACAATAGGCACCACTAGAGGCTGTCCACAAGGAGGGGTATTATCACCATTGATGTGGAGCCTAGTAGCAGATGAACTACTGCACAAACTGACAGATGCCGGTATTACGTGCCAGGGGTGCGCCGACGATATAGTCATTGCCGCAAGATGGAAATTTGAAGAAACGCTATGCGAAATCATTCAAAGGGGTCTACGAATCACACAGAAGTGGTGTAAAATGGTAGGACTTAGAGTGAACCCTACCAAAACCACTGTGATACCCTTCACCAAGAGAAGACAACTAAAGCGTATGAAACCTATCCTGTTGGAAGGGATCAGAGTCAACGCACAAAAACAGGTCAAGTATCTAGGTCTAACACTAGACAGTAAACTCCTTTGGGGAGAACATGTAGAAACTGTGGTAACCAAAGGCATCAAAGCACTTATGGTGGTGCAGGAGCATTTCAGGAAAAACTTGGGGTTGCAGCCCAGCCGCACTGAGATGGATATACCTGATGATAGTAAGACCCATCATCACTTACGGAGCAGTGGCAGGGGTTAACAGAACTAGGCTAACCACGACGAGGACATCCCTCAACAAAGTGCAGAAATTAGCCTGCATATATGGAGCCATGCGAACCTGTCCCACAGCAGTACTGGAAGTGATCGTAGGTATACCTCCGCTACACGTAGTGCTAGAGCGAATCGCCAAGGAGACCATATTGAGAATCAGCAAAGAGGGCATCGGGAAAGGAACATGCATCGCAAATAAAGAGCGAATAACCCTATCTAAATCAGTGCCGCTTCTGGATTGGCCCAGAAATGATATGGTCAAGAAATACTGCTTTGAAAGGAAATTTGACTCAAAGCTGAGCAACAAAAGAGACTGGAGCAGCGAATCCGATAAATACCAACTCAAACAACACACAACTAAATGGTACACAGACGGATCGAAAACATCTACTGGCACTGGGGCAGGAGTGTACGGGCCCAGGACTAGATACTCAGAATCACTGGGAATATTCCCCAGTATATTTCAAGCAGAAGTTCACGCGATCGAAAGATGCGCGAAATTCAACCTAGACAGGAAATATCGCGGGCAGGACATCGCAATACTGTCAGACAGTCAAGCCGCTATTAAAGCACCGACCTAGTATGATCAGATCCAAACTGGTATGGGAATGTCTCACCAGGATCATGTAGGAGTGGAGGGAAACGAAGCAGCTGATGAACTAGCTAGAAACGGATCAGACATGCCGTTCCTTGGACCAGAACCCTTCTGTGGGACAGGACCCCAAAAAATAAGGGAAGACTTAAGGAAAGAGGAAGAGAACAAATGGGCCAAACATTGGGACTATATCCCCCAAATAAGACAGGCAAAAGAAATTCTGGGGAAATACAACCAGAAAAGAAGCAGAGCCTGCCTAAGAGTTAGTCAGAATCGACTTCGCATCTTGGCGGGCATGTTAACGGGTCACTGCAGACTTAAGGAGCACCTTAGGAAACTGGGAATAGAAGGAGACGGACACTGCAGATTCTGCATGGACTTTGCAGAAATACCAGCGCAGCTTCTTACGGAATGCGAAGCATTGATCCACAAAAGAAGGAATCACCTAGGTGCCTACCTCCTATCAAAAACGGATTTACCTTCGCTGGATCCACTGAAGATACTCCGGTTTGCTGTAGCAGCTGGACTGGAGGAAGTGCTCTAGACCGAGTATATCATCGGCTAGAGCCGTAGTATGGGGGGCACAATAAATCTTTTGTAAGTCGCAGTGCACTTGCACCTCACAATAATATACATCTAAGTAGGTACATCTAGCAAGTTCATTTCACTTTCAAGAGACATATCCATATATTGTGGCATACTGCAGGTAGAGGCAATGGTTTTTATTGGTGTACCATAATTCTTTGTCTCAAGCAAACCCCCCATGCAGTCTTTCAAGCACATGCGTTTAACTACATCGTCCTCCGAAGGAGTGAAATGAACTTCATTGTAGCGTTCAACTCACGTTTATTATGGACCAATTTCTTTCGTAAGAATGACTTGTAGTCCGCCCAAACCTAAATTCAGATACGTATCTATCTATCTTCATATGTACTCGTATATTGAAACATACTTTTTATTGCTTTTCATCATTTCGAAGAGAAAAATTGCCAACTGTTACCGTAATCCGCAGCTATCTTGATGCGTATTGAAAACGTCTGACTTTGTATGGAGTGCGAATCGTTTGCGGTTTCAATAATGCTTACTTTCTGTCACTTTCTTACCGACATTCGTCCACTTGCTAGCCGACGGTTTCAATGATGGGAAATATGTGCGGATCGAATGAGATCCCTCCGCAATCAATCCGCCGGATTCAATAATCGGCATAATTATTTATTTGTTTATATTGTTGACACGTTATTATAGAACATATAATTTTTTTTTCTTCTTCATATTAAAGGTTTTTCGTAGTTTCTTTCAGAGTAATATATCATATTTCTTTTTCTCTTTATCTTAAAGTCCTAAAAGATAATGTTTCAGTTGAAAGATACAAAAGTAGTTACCGAATCTTTGTATGTAAATTTAGTACAAATGTAAATTTAGCCTTAATGTAAATTTAGTACGAAAACAAAATATTTATTTATAATATAAATAGTGTTTCTGGTAAACAAGGACATTCCCAATAGTTTAACAAATTAATTTGTTTATAAAATCATTTCCATTACACATGCCGATTATACGGAATTCTATTTTTTGTTATGTCTGAGCGATGCACTCTTAAAATGTGGATAGGAATAGGTATTAAAGGTTGGCATTTAAAGAACATCGACCAAATAAAGATCATTAGTTTGAAACATACACACATTTAAAGGTTTTTCTGTGATACTTGTGGGCACAACGAAGGCAATTGTGTACTCGAAACCGTATATGTGTTTAATTGATGCTGCTTGCCAAATTATTGTTGGTGTGCTAAATACTCTCTTAAGAAAGGTCCATAAGGTCTGCAACAATTTTTGGTTGCAATGTCGACAGTCAATATTAATGCTTTTGTTTCGCGAAATTACTGAACCTCTATTATTATTATTATTTGTGTGAGGTTATCTTGCACTGCGACCTAATGGTTTATTGTACCTTTTGCTTGGAGAGGTTTATTCCCTCATTAGAGTTCCCTTCGGAACTATGTTTGCGGATCATACACTCTTACTTTGCATTGGGGAGAATAGTTTACCCTAGAGCTCTCTCTCCAATCCAATTTCTCTGAGGAATCTGAGAATGAGATGTGGGTCCATGTCGTCATCTGATATTTGGTGCTTGCCCAAGTATTTCAGACTTTTGTGTGTTAATTGGCCACAAGACTTCAGAAAATGTTCAAGAGTCTCGCAAAGGCCTTCATCTGCTATACCAATTTTCCTTAAATGCTCTTTGAGTTTGCAATCCCTCGTTAGGAAGCCTGTTAAGATACGTAGGTTATTCTTATTAAGGCAGATGAATGCTTCGAATCTTTTCCGGTTGTAGCATCCAAGAAGTTTCTTAGCTTGCGTCAGACTTGTAGTATTATTCCAGACTCTCGCTCTGTTTTCTTTCTTCATTTTGCTTAGTGAACCCCTAACGATATTTTCGTGGTTGCCAGATGAACATGAAAATGGTGAGCACTAAGAGCCTGCATGGTAAAACGTTCAAATGTCATATTTTTTGGGATCATATTGTTGAGTTCGTCTGAATATTTGACCTAGTAGTATCTGTATTGAATTGTAACACTATTAAATACCGACAGAATCCTTGGGAATACAAGTTCATTCATGGCGTACCACAGAGGATTTCACAACGGCTTCTGACAAGACGAATACCTATTGTAGGTTTTAGGTTAGGTTAGGTTAGGTTAGGATCGGCCCTCGATGAGGATGTACTTAGACCAATAAGTAGGTCCATTGTACTGCCGATGTGTAAGGCGGGTGGATCATCCTCTTACTCTTGGAACCATTTGCTTCGTTGAATGAAGTCGAGAATTTTAGCCGTGCAGGCGTTGCCGAGATCATTAAGATCATTGTAGAAGTATTCACCCAGAGTGGCCTTCCTGATGTTGGCGAGCGCTGGACAGGCGCACAGGAGATGACTGATGGTCTCTTCTTCCTCTTCATCTCTGCAGCTTCTGCAGAAGTCGTTGTGAGGGATACCTAATCTCTGGGCATGTCTTCCTATGACGCAGTGTCCGGTGAGGAGATTTGTTATTTTTGAGAGGGTTCCTCTCTTGTGCTTCAAGAGTCCGATGGACCTGGATTTATTGAGTATCGGCCAGAGCTGTCTGGCGGTATGACATTGGTATAGATGTTGCCATCGATGATTGGCTACTTTCTCGGCATCAATTTGAATAAGGTACTTAACATAAGACGCTGGCGCTTCGATGTCGGTAATGCTTATGCTATCTGTACCAGAGGAGCCTTGTCGTGCTAGTTCGTCGGCTGCACAATTCCCCGGTATGTCACAGTGACCTGGTACCCAGCAAAGGGTGAGGTTGTACTGACCAGCTATCTCGTTAAGAGATATGCGACAGTCTTTCACTGCCTTAGATCTCGTAGTGCTGGATGCGAGGGATTTGATGGCTGCCTGACTGTCGACATAAATAACAATATCAGTTGTTGATAGTGTGCTAGCCGCCAACCAGTCAGCAGCTTTGCGAACTGCGGTGATTTCGGCTGGAAAAACGCTGCAGTAGTCTGGAAGGTTAAAGGAGAGGTGTATGTCCAGATGACGATGACGATGACGGTGCACCGAAAGTATATTGGCATGTCCCGTGTGTTGCTCCTTCCACTGCCTGGAGCCTCTCAGTCTTATTGCCGAGCTGACAGCCAATTGCTTACTGACGATGTCAATCGGAAGCAGATGGAGCATGGTTTGGAGCGCCGCTGTGGGAGAAGTTCTCAGTGCACCGGTAATACTGAGACATGCAACTCGCTGAGTTTTTTCCATTGTGGATAGGTTGGATTTCTTCTCCAAGGCGGGCCACCATACCAATACTCCATACATGAGAATCGGTTTAATGACCGACGTGTATAGCCAGTGCATGATGCTTGGTTTAAGGCCCCCGGTGGAGCCTACTGCTTTCTTGCAGATGTATAGAGCGGCCAGCGATTTCCTGGCCCGTTCGACGACATTCTCCTTCCAAATTAGCTTGCGGTCAAGCTTTAGGCCTAAATAGCTAGCACTATTTGAAAGCTTGAGGGTGGATCCCCTTATCTTGGGCGGAGTGAAGTCAGGTAGCTTGTGTTTTCTTGTGAATAGAACTAGCTCGGTCTTCGTCGAGTTAACGGAGAGGCCGCATTTATCGGTCCATCTGAGCAGTTCATTGAGAGCAGACTGCATGACATCGGCCAGCGTCTGCGGGTATTTGCCTGTTGTTAGAATGGCGACATCATCTGCATAGGCAATAACATTGCATTCAGTTTTTTCGATCTTTAGAAGGGCCTCGTTGAGCACCAAATTCCACAATAGTGGAGACAGTACACCCCCTTGAGGGGTGCCTCGATGTACATGTCGCTTGACAGTACTACTTCCGAAGGATGCTGTTATCACCCTGTTCTTTAGAATGTGTTCTACGAAACAACAGATGGGTTCGCAGATGTTGAGCCTACGTAACGCACTGGTAATCGAATTAGTTTCAACGCTGTTGAAGGCTCCCTCTATGTCTAGAAATGACACTAGGGTGAACTCTTTGGTTGAGAGTGATTTCTCGATAGGGTGGATGATGGAGTGCAAGGCCGTTTCCACAGACTTACCTTTTTGGTAGGCGTGCTGTGACATGGATAGTAGGGTGCTATCAATAGTGGCCTTGATGTGTAGGTCCAGGATTCTTTCCAGAATCTTGAGAAGGAACGACGTTAGACTAATAGGTCTTAGGTCCTTTGGGAGGGTGTGCGATGTCTTACCTGCTTTGGGTATAAAGACCACTCTTACCTCGGTCCAGGCAGTTGGTGTTGTTCCGAGCTCAAGACAAGCCTTCAGAATGCAGGAAAGATACTGCCATACTATATTGAAGGCCGTCTGAATCTGGGCCGGAAAAACACCATCCGGTCCCGGGGATTTGAATGGTTCGAAACTGTTTACTGCCCATTTCAGCTTATCTTCTCTGATAAGA
This sequence comes from Brachypalpus laphriformis, assembly GCA_945910035.1. Classification (NCBI taxonomy): domain Eukaryota; kingdom Metazoa; phylum Arthropoda; class Insecta; order Diptera; family Syrphidae; genus Brachypalpus; species Brachypalpus laphriformis. The sequence continues at coordinate 324,904,445 of OX246753.1, forward strand.
TGAGGAGGTGCCTGTGGGCGTGCAGCATTTACCAGGGCGCGATCATCGTTGGGGGTAGGCGTGCAGCCGGGGTAGTGAGTGTCCATGAGCAGGTTGAGCGATGCTTCGTCCGATTCAGCCCAGGATCCATTGGGATTCATGAGGACACTAGGTATAGTTGGTGTTTTGGAGAGGACTTTTCGCAGTCTAGAGGATTGAGACGTGTTGTCAATACTCTGACAAAAACCGCGCCAGGATCTGCGTCTAGCTTTCCGAACCTCTATTTTGAAGTTCTTCAGACTTTCTTTGTAGATCTCCCAGTCCAGTGGTAGCCTTGTTCGTTTGGCTTTATTGAATTGCTTCCTGCTTGTGCAGCGAAGGCTGTTTAGTTCTGCATTCTACCATGGGGGACGATTGCCCACCTTTCTTCTTGTGGTCGGACAGGATTCGATGAAAGCTGTATTAAGTGCAGAAGTTAGAACGGTGTTTAGCTTGTCTAATTCCAATTGTGTAGTTGGTGTAGTGTACACTTGATTGGATAGTTTAGCAGAGAGGGATTTATTGTGTAAGCACCAGTCGGTTTTCGGTCGATTGCGGAAGACCAAGGGTGCGGTACTGTGACAGATTTCCAGTTTGTACTCCAGATAGCGGTGATCGGAAAACGAATGACTGTCAGATACAGTCCAGTTGGCAATTGCAGGATAGATACTTTGGGAAGCAAAGGTGACGTCAAGCACCTCTTGCCGGGTCTTGGTAATAAAAGAAGGACTATTTCCTCTGTTACAAACTACTAGGTCGGTGCCTACTAAATACTCGAAAATAGACCTACCTCGAGGGTTAGTGTCGGTACTTCCCCATAGATCATGGTGCGCGTTGGTGTCGCACCCCAATAAGATGGCTTTTCTTCTCCTCCTTGCTTCATCTACCACTTCTTCCACTTCCTTGGATGGAGCAGACTCGGGGTCTTCATAGGGTAGGTATCCTGACGCCAGCCAGATGGTGGTGTTTTTTGATTTAAGCAGCGTTACTGCTAGGTCTCTTGTGCTATGGTGGGGAAGAAAAGTTAAGTTTAAGGAGGTTTTAGCAAGAATGCAAGCTCGGGTTCTATATACATTCTTCGCGTGGTATAGCGTATATCCTGGGGCCCTTAATCCTATGACGGTGTCATCTCTTATCCAAGGTTCTTGGATCAGGGCGATGTCAAAGCCTCGTTCACTGAGGCGAAGTAACAGGTTAGCGGATGCTAAGGAAGAATGGTGGAGATTAATCTGTATCAGTTTTAGCATCATTATGAGCTGATACGGACCTCTCCACGACGGTAGCGTTTAGGTCATCGGGGGATGATGGTTCATCATCAGGGATTACAACGCGGGGGTGGGCGGGAGTCGCCGAGTTAGAGGGACCTGCGATGCTATCACGGTCCGCCGTGAAAAGCCTTACATCGCGCGGAGTATTGGTATTGATTCGGCAGTTAGAGAGATGACTAGCGAGCGGCCAGATCTCTTGGTGTCGTTATCCGTTTTTTTAGAACTCGGTGGCTCCTCAAATGCCTTCCAGTCTTTGACTGGTAGGTCCGGATTTTGGTAGGCAATCAGGCTAAGGACTTTTGCTGGCTCGGGCGGTTCGAGTGGAACCCAGATCCTCGCTTTCGGCCTGTGGGGGATTTGGTTCCGTTCCACCGCCTTGAGCTTGGCTCCTGGCCAGATTTCACCTATGCTGCTAGGTTGGGTGTCAAATCGCCCAAAACCCAATCGCCCAAAATGCAAAAAACAAAAAAAATGTCAAATCACCCAAAAAACAGGTTGGGCGATTTAACATTTTTATTTTTTGGGCGATTTGACATGATGTCAGAACACCCAAAAAAGTGTTTTTGGGCGATTTTGTTTTTCGGCTATCTTAAGACGGATCTGTGTCATATCGCCCAACACCAAATCGCCCAAATCTGGAAAATGTCACATCGCCCAGCATTTTTGGGCGATTTAACACTATGACAGATCGACCAAGAAATGAAATGTCAAATCACCCAAAGCAGAAATGGGCATTTCATCGCAATTTGAAAATACCAACACATAGGAAGGTCAAAAAAGACGACCAAATTGAAAAAGGTTGAAAACATTTATTTTCCGCAATTTTGGGCGCAGGGACATTAGTCCCCGGGGCATAAGTCCCACCGCGTTGGGACATAAAATGTTGGGTCTTATGTCCCACCTACAAACCTCTCAAGGAAAACAACGGCCAAATAAGATGGGGCATGCATAAGTCCACAATGTATAAACAGTGCAATGTGTAAGGCATGCTGCCCCCCTGCAACCCCCCTGCTTGGGGTCACTGTTGAATTTGAGGCGGGTGCGAGGTTGGGTGCGAAACATGGGTATAAAGAAACTTTGCATACACGCATTCTCGCACCCACCTTAAATCCAACAGTGACCCCAAGCAGGGGGGTTGCAGGGGGGCAGCATGCCCCCCCTTACACATTGCACTGTTTATGCACTGTGGACTTATGTATACGCCTCTTCGAAAAAAAAAATTTTTGACATACATATGTATGTCCCTGCGCTCATATTATATGCATTAATAATCGGAAATGAAGGATTGAAGAAATGGATGTATTGCCAAAACGCGACGTGAAAGCGCTGTGACCGCTAATGTAATTGTTACAATTCGTTTTGAATGCAGTCTTAAACCCAATTTAACGAAAATGCCAATCCGCCTAAAATCTGTTATATTTTTGGGTGATTTGATATTATGCTAAATAGCCCAAAATTAAAAACGTTAAATCGCCCAAAAAGATCGGATCGGAAGCAAGGCTATTAATAAATTCTGACAAAACGCCCACTTTCTTGGGCGTTTTGTCATTTTTTAATTTTTGGGCGATGTGTCGTTGTGTGATATCACCCATAATTTTTGGGCGATGTGACATTTATCCGATTTGGGCGATTTGACACCCAACCATGCTGCTAATGGCAGCGGCGATGAAGTCGACCGAGTTCTGATCGTCGCATGCGATCAGCTTAACAAAGCCTTGATGCTAGCCAGCGTCTTGAAAGGTGGGTGAAGAGTTAGGATGAGTTAGTATACGCTCGTAAAGGCAGTTCATCACTCTGCCTTCAATGAGCCTCCACTTATCGTAGGAGATCCTCCCCTCTTCGTCAGACAGGTCCACTATCGCGACGACGACGCTGTCCTTGACCGTCTCGGGGAAGGATTTGGAGCTCACTGAGCTCTTTGTCTTCTTCGAGGCGTTGGACTCCTCGTCTACGGACCTGCGTCTCTTGGGCGCAGAGTCTATTGCGACTACGGACTGGCCCCCAGCTTGGTTTGGTAAAACAGATCGACTCGGTGTGTCGTTAGCGTGGGAGCGATACTTTCGAGGAGAGGGATTCACTCTCTGATTCGTGGGTTGGCGAGTGCCCCGGGTGGAGGACTGGCGTGAGCCACGGGTGGAAGGGTGGCGTGTGTCACGGGTGGTTGGGTGGCGTTGCCCACGGGTAGCGAAGTGCCGCAGAGGCTTAAGCTTCATTAGCTCGCTGAACTGTCGGGCAATGTCAGTTGCCCAGACGTGGGATTCCCGCTCCTGCTGACTCCACTCCTTTTCCGTCTTTTTGCCTAGTCGGTCAAGGATGCGGAAAGCCGCTTTAGTCTCACGACTTAGCGATTTCCTCTCTTAGTCAGTGAGCTTGGGAAGAGATGGAGGAGCTGAACTGCGCGTGGGTGTAGCGCTATTCAGTTCGTCCGACAGCACGGAGCACTCGCTGACGGAATCGTCAATGCAGAGATTCTGCAGATGCTCTTCCACACGTGTAGTGCTTTTAGAGCTGCTGACGATGTCGGCTGTTTCCGGGTTTTTTTGTTGAGGTCCGGCCTCAAGGTTTGGTTTTTTGTGTTTGTTAGAAATTTTGGTCCCACGAGTAGCTGGGGAAAGGGTGGTCAGTCTGCACAGAGCACCACATTATGTAGATAAGGCAGTTGATACCAGAGCGTGCCCGCTGTCTCTGGATACACTGTTTGCGACTGAGCTATTTTTGGTTGTCCTGGGCCCTCAGCCAGGCTGATCATCGGCACAGTACGGTTGACACTTTGATCCAGCCCAGGGGGAAGAGTTGGCTGAGGGGTGGGGAAGAAGGATAGGAGAGACTAGGTAGGATGATTATCTTTTAGTTTTACTTCGAGCCTCTTCAAGTGAATCGCTCATCGTTGCGGCGATACCGCATGGGACGTGATACGTCCCCGAGCTCTAGTATAAGCCATCACACCGCGACAAGGTAGATAATCAAGTGATGAATTGTAGGTTTTACAGACGCTTAACTGTTTGAAGAGGTCGAAAAGACTACCAATTCGATAGTACGAGTTGTTGGATAGTGGCTTACGTCGGTTTGCCTGTAGACAAAACCGATACTGAGTAAGTTACACTAAGGGATTCCAAGGAATTTTTAGGGTTACAAGTATCCGACACACCGTATGAACATACCGACGTATACGTAAAATTCAGTCATTGAGTAAATAAGGTCATAGTTAACCAAGTTCTCAGAAAGCATGTAGACCCTTCCCTTTATATCTGCATAAGAACAAACATTTCACAGCCATTAGCAATTGGATTATGTCCATGCTGAATGGGAAACTGATAAACAACTCACAATACGAGGATGTCCTGAAGACGGATTTCTTGTTCTTCTGTGTACAAGTGCATATAGAAATAGTTTTCAAACTGAGCCTGTACTAGCCCTGTTATTTAAAAAAAATCTTGACTCCAGACATCATCGTGACGTTCATCTTATGCTCCTTAGTGAATTCAACATACCCAAGTACTGTTTCGATTGAATTAACATCGTAGTCGTCCATCCAATGAGTGACTGGGAAAATTGTATGCCCTGCCGATTACAGTGATCTAGTGTGGTATACGAATGGTTTTAAAATTGACTGTGAATCTAGGTCTGACATATTCGGTCCGATAATTTACCACATCTAAATCATTCTTAAAATCAATTCCATCTTCTCGAATAGTAAAGTTGTTTCGAAAGTGCTTAATTCAGCAGCGTTAACATTACAACTAGTCCTGGAGACAGTTGAAATGCTTTCAGAATTAGCCAGAAAAAATAATCCTTCTGCATTGGATTCGTGCACATAAAGTCCACCAGGTCAATAAAATTACTGGCGCAGCATCCTACTTTACTGGCCCTTAATCTTTCTGTGGCGTGAGAAAGGCATCTCGACAAACTTGAACAATCATCGGTCGGTAAGCTATGTCTGGAGAGCCGTCCATGTGAGAAAGGCGATTCTTATTTCAAGCAAAGAAATCTTACACATGAAATACAAGGAAATTTGCTCGGTTTTAGCCGTAGGTGTTTCACAAACTCTTCCTTCAAGGTTTTTCAAAACTTAATAAAGTACGAAAATTGCTTCCATGTGAGTCCAGAGGATGAGAGTTTAAAAAGTTTAAATTATGCACATTGGGTGTCTAGCAATTTTACGAAATTATACTTTCTCCACATATCGCCCTCAACTTTCTCATGGTTTGCTATGAACCTCAATGAAATATTTACACGAGTACCCTTCCAAAAGAACATCGCATTGCAGATAGTCGAAAGAAAGAAACTACCAAACTGCCACCACGACCTAGTACTCAAAATAATCGTTCCACTTATGTATGTATCTCGCTGCAAAGCTCTAAAAATATGAACCTCCACCTCACATTCAACAAGTGCAATAATATCTCAATCCGAACCACGTGTTTGCCGCCTGTATCTGCAAACACAACACACCCACTCTGCGCATTCCAATTTCGCGCAGTTGTCTGACGTTCATGCCTGGAACTGCCACTACTACCACCCCCATCGTGCACGGCAACACTCTTTGATTCCAGTCCAACAAGACGATGATGATTACTACCAAAGCCATAGGTTTCTAGTCGGAGGATAATTTTCAGTTGAAGATTTTCACTCGCTACGAACGGTTCCTGGTGCTGTTCCATACTCTCTACCCGGCATTATCTTTCGGCGAAACTAGAAATCACGTAAATTCGGCAATCTTTCCCGCCCCGAGTCCGAGTTTGAATTTACTAATTGGATGCGGATCTAATGGACGGGATTTCCTCGCCCAGCGCAGCCCCCCGACAAAGTGTTTACTTTAGCGCCTCGTTATTGATGTAATTTGTTTGAGAAAAGAATTCGGTCAGTGGGTGTAGAGTGGCAGCTCTCTGCAACACAGGTGAGGAGAATCGTTTCAATTGATCTCCCAATTGAATGTTCAGTATAATTCAAGTGTGTGCTTTGAATCATCCTGTTGAGGTTGTTCTATTGAATTTCGTTCGCCCAGATATACGGTGTGTACCCTCCCCGATCCCTCAGAGTTTTTGTGTGGAATTTTGCGCTTAAAGTGCTGCTTTCTCGGTGTGTTACTGGTGGTTATGTGGTGTTAGGAAGGTTTTAAGACGGATAATATGCGGTGCAAATAATCTACTCTCCACTAGGATCGGCAAAATTAGTTTACACTGTTCTCGCCATTCATTGAATACCAGAGACGGATAAACATTCTTGAATCACAGCGGGTAAGTTGTATAGATACATTGGGGTTGCTTGTTTGTAGAATATTTTTGGTGATGGACGGATGGAGGATTATCTCTCAAAACTGATATTGATGGCGAACTTCCTCTCGAAAATACAATCGCATTTAAGAACTCTTCACACGGTGAGGGTGTTGGGTAGTCCAACACATACACATGGGTATGTAGAAGATTGTTGTGGGCATCGCGAATAATTGTCCTTGTTCACTAGTGTATGATGGTGAGTGAGAAAAAGAAAATGTGTTCCTTAAAATCCAAACTCGCATTAAATGTGGAGAATTTCAAATTAAGTCCTGGTGAAAGCATCGCCTTGTTCACGACTTAGTCGCGAGGGGTTTAAACGTTCATTAACTGTGGTTGGGTCTTAATTGAAAAATCGTGTAACTGCTACCTTGTGCAGTTGGTAAACTGAAAGAAAAATCCAAGCAAAGGTCTCCTCGCTAAAAATCTATTCCAATTGATATATATTTAAATTTAATCATCGCAGCAGCTGGTGGCACAATTCTTCTTTTTTGATACACAGTTGGTTCGGTTGAAGGACATTGAAACCTTAATTGATATTAACTTCGTGTTGGTTTTTAATTTTGAAAATGATCGCCACGTGCTGATACGAGGGGAATGGATCACGAGCGATAAACTGAAAAGGTCAATATTGACGGTGAGTGTAGGAAGACCAAGTCTTAGAGAAATTAACTCGATTAAGAATGAAGGATATGTGACCAATTTTTAGAGTTGACACAATCACTCATTTTTCTATTTGCTCTAAATAAATATAGGGCTAGTTAACACTTTTAGAGATGGGGAGTGTGCTGAAATAAAGCGGCTATTCATTTTTTTGTAAGACTTTTGTGTAGGTAAGATGCTAGATAAATCCCCTTCGAAATTTGTCATAAGTCAAAACAAATTTGGTTTATGTAAAGTACTAAGGCTAGTTAGTGGCATTATAGCCGAATTTCTTTTTCATATATATTTTATATAAGCAAGAAAATGTGAATATTACACACAAAAATTAATTGGAAATTAGTGTTTATTGGCCATTATCATGAGAAACATTCAGCTCAAGGTCTAATCATAATTTATTAAGTATGTAATCTCTAAATTTTTAGTCTGAATTTTTTTTTGATTGGATTTAGCAAGAACGGAATTATGAATAAGACTCGAAGGATTACCTCATAAAACACATTTTTTTTAACACGTTGGCTGCCAGTGTGTTCACCGGTGATCACAACAAAAGCCATCCCCCAGAAGCCATTGTATCACCGGTGATCACATCAAAAATTGTTCACCAGGTGCCAAGCAGAATTATACTTGTTAGGATGAGCTGGTGACTGAGATCTGAAAAATGTTATATCTAAATTTCGTTCGCAATAAGTAAAAGTGGTTCAAGTAAAATTTTAGGGGGATTTTAATGATTTTTCAGAAGAGACGTTTGAAGTTGTCGCTCACATAAAACTAGTGCGATGTGTATGTATTACAAAAAATAAAAAATGAAGAGCATGCTTTTTTGATTAGAATTGAAAAATACTTCCTTCAGAATTCGAAAATACGTTCACATTTGAAAAAAGCCAGAAGAAAATGCATGCCTTTCTCCACCTCCCAAGTGAACGAGGTGGCAATGGCGCCAGATTATGAGGAGAACTCGTTCACCTGAACTGCATCCAGCACCACGACGATCTTCCTATTTTATGCAGCTTTTATGTAACTTAGAGCAAGGCGAGGACATACTACATTTTATGACAAGCTGCTCAATCTTAAAGGAAACAATGAGGCATTTCTTGTGTGTGGACATTCTAGTAGACCACCAAATTGTAGCCCTGCTCAACGAAGAAGCCTTGAGATACCATGAGAAGATAATCAATGAACATTTTTCAATTTAATTCCTTTGGCATAGATTTATAGTTTTCTTTTTAGAACTATACTACTCTCCGAACTGTTAATTGAAAAGAATATATTTATATGCATACATGTATATGTACATCTTAAAATTATTAACTCGTTTTTAACCCACATTATCTCAGAGTATTGAAATCACAACTTTTAAAAAAATGCTGTATGTACATAGAAGAAAAGGGGGCTAAAAGAGACAAAAATAACCATTTTACACTTCTGAATTTTATACAAACTGAGTTTCAGGACCGCACCTCAAGGGGGCGCTGAGAGAATATGCCTATGGGCGCTGAACAAAAACTAATAAATTCCATATAAAAATACAAAATATCAATGGCTCAAAATTATAGTCGGATAAAATGCAATTAAAAATTATTTAAGTATGGAACAAAGTTAAAATTTGTGTTATCCTAATAGATAGATAGATAGATAGACTATAATTTATTTTTCATAAAAAAGCTTATACAAAATTATACAAAAATTATTGTCGCATGGCATTGCCGTTTGCCTTGTTGATTATTTTTAACAAACCATTTTACCACAAGTATTGAACAAAGTAACGGATTTTTTATTTAAAAGTTTCCACTCATAATTTGTTGTCGGTACTCTAGGGCAATTTTGTAGTACTGGTATAGTCCATTCACCTCAACTTCATTCAGTAGAGTTATCACATCACCCTCAGTTAACTCCAAATATCTGCCTCCTTACTTCACTCAGGATCGGACATCTCCCCATAGAATCGAAAATATTTTCCTTTTCCTCCAGATTACACATGCTGCTGCTGCATAAGATGGGTAGGTCCTCTCTGAGGGGTACGCAGTTTAGCATCAAGAGCTCCCCTCGTAGCCTCAATATCGTTGCTATTTCCTCAATTCTATATCTCTTACGAAAGTAATTGTTCTGCTCCAAATTATGATTGAGTTAGGTGTATTCGATGAGAGACGGAATACTCTTTTTACATAGAATCTCAGGAGCTTTTCCACGGTGTCGTATTCCTTACCGTCCTATACTTGTGCCGCATATAGCATGATGGACTCGGATACCGCTTCAAAAACCCTGTATTTGCTACTATGCGAAATATATTTGTCGGAAAAACAATTCTTCCAAGCTACATTTATATCGTTTTTGGATTTTAAAAGTTTTTCTTTAAGGTACCATTCCATATTTATGTTCCTAGTGATGATAACCGCAAGATATTTAAATTCCTTAACAATTTCAAATTCTTCTCCATTGTACTCGTATTGCCATTTCGGCCTCCTCCTTTTTTGAAGATCATGATTTTGGTTTTGCTAAGGTTGACCACTAAACTCCTGCTGTCTGGTGTAATCCTGCAGGCGATTTATCATGAGTTGCAGGACCTCCGGGGAGTACGCCAATAAAAGAACATCGTCAGCAAACAATAGGGCTTTGACGAGCACACCTGCATATTCAATACCACCTGGCAAGTAGTTGATCAGATCTTCAATAAAAAGGGCGAATAGCGTTGGACTTAGTGTACATCCCTGCCTAACTCCTGAGGGAGTATGAAACCACGCCGACAGTAACTCACCATCCCATACCGCCGCTTTAGTATTGGCATATAGATTTTCAATAAGCCTTCCAAACTTCAGCTATACTCCCCATCCGTACAGCTCTGTCAACCGAGTCGAAGGCTGCCTTAAAGTCAATAAAGACAGCGTGTTATCTTAATTATAGTCGACATAATGCCCACTTTGTCTTTAAAACCCCGTACTAAACTTAAAACCAACGACAGCACATAATATGTTATAGTATCGACTTTGAACGTTCTGTAAGTTTTTTTTGGTTTGCTTGACTAAAATTATTGCGGATTCGTTGGAAACCTGATACTTGTTGTAGGTATTGGTTTAAAAGTGTTTATAGTTAAATACAAAGTTAGGAACCGAATTTAAAGTTAACATGCTACTACTTGGTATGCACTTAACATACTTAAAATACGGTGACTATTAGTTTGCGACATTTGTTTTTAAAGTATCTACTAATAGTCTAGTTTATAAACATAAAAAAAAACAACAGTAATATTAGAACAATACCATATACTCTTAACATTACTACTTACGATTATTACATTATTATAGTAGCATTATTACTACCGATATCCTAGAATTCATGTTGGCCAAAATAAACGAATTGTTCAAAATAAACGAGGTCATATGAACTTCTACAACATCTGCTTAATTACACTTAAAGAAAGTTAAAGTAAAGTTTAGAATAAAATTTTGAAATTTACCCTAACTTATTGAATAATAAGAAATTTGAAACAAAGTGTAGGTGCACCTTAAATGGGGCGCTCGGATAATAGGGGTTAATCTCCCATCCAATAATGGCATGCTATGAGATGCTTTATATCATGAATTGTGCATTTCATCATTTATCAATAGTTACATAAATAAAACCTAATCTACTACAATATAAATGGGAAAGTTTGGATGTTTAGATGTTGTTGCTCAATCACGCCTTAACAGCTGAATAGATTTGGATAAAATTCAGTGGGTAGATACTTTACGTCCTGGATGAGCATATAGCTTCGAAAAAATGAATAATTCTAGAAAAATGCACACTTCCTTGGGAAATTACTATTTTAGTTCGGTTCAGTAGTTTGGGCTAGAACTACGATTTCACATCATTGGCTCTACTACGCAAAAGACCCCCATCGATACAAACATAGGATGTTAAAATCATAACTCTTTTTTTACTTTGTCGTAGTAGTTGGATTGAAATTAATCAGTTTTTTTCAAGTTTATTACAAGCTTTATGTTATAGGTATACTCGTAGATAGCTATTACTCAAAATAACGCCAAAATCGTTTCATCGATTTCCATGAAATTAATTTTATCATTTGCAGTAAATATAAGAATAAATTGAATTGAATTGAATTGAAATATAAGTATCATCAAGGATTTAAAACCGTAGATCATTTTAGTACGCCATACTGAAGCTGAGAAATACACAAATTAAATTGGGAAACCTCATACATTTTTAAACATCTAATGTATTATAGTATAATCTGATCTAAATATTAATCCAAAAAAAAAATAAATAGTAGTAGTTTTATGTTTTAAATAGTTTTCTGGAATTAACATTCCTTATAATTTTTAACAGATTGTTTACTTTCTCGTACGTTCTTAAAACAACGACAAAGAAAATTGTATGCCCAATATTTACTACAAAAATGGGAATTATTAGAGAAAAAGAACAAAGGACAAAGGTGCTGCAGAAATTATATAACGGATTTTTGCAAATCACTATGGTATAAGCAATGACATATTTCGTGAAAAGTTTCGATATTTCGCTTAGTTTTCCAGGTGTCGAGAGATAGTCACACGCATGGTTACCATCCTACTACATGTGAACGAGTATGTTACAGATCTACTACATTTGGCGATGTGGGAATTGTAAAATCTTCCGACGACAGAGTAACGGTACACCAGCATGTCTAGAAAAGATTGCATTTGACAAATTTGTATGAGTGTCATGTATTAAGCAGGAAATCAACTAATTGTTACAATTTTGTTCATAATACGGATTCGATTGAGGAAGTACTTATAGTTGAAACATCAAAAAACGTCTTATGTTGGAGTAGCTTTGTGCACTACGCCATCTGATAAGAAAAGTCCTGAAGATCTTAAGGACTGCACCATTATCCGAAACCAAGACATCAAATAAATGAAAATAAATATTTGGCGCAACAGCTCTTTAAGTGCCAGGACCTAGCTTCTCGCAACCACTCATGTTGTGTGCGTTATATTTTTCACACGAATGGAAGGGACCTACAGTTTAATGCCGAATCCGAACGGCGATTTGAGAAACTTTTTCGTGACAACAATACTCCCGGATGTTTGTCAGACGCTCGCGAGAGGTGGGACCGTGAAAAAACTTTTTGGTGTTTTCTGGGATTGGAACTTGGAACCTCATGCGTAGTGATCCAACACACTAACCACTTACACCACGGCGCCCCCACGCCCAACAAGACATCGCATAAGCCACACTTCGCCAGTGTTTCTCTCAGCTAATCTCTTGTAAATTGAGATGTTGCTTGCTTTGTTTTAAACACCTCCAGCCACTTTGACCTGGAGTCAATGATGACTAAAAACCAGTGGTTCCACTTGGTCCCTGCGTAGTCAACGTGAATACGGGACCATGTTTTTCTGTAATTAGCCTAGGTACTAACTCGGCTTTGGATGGATTGTCATTATTTACTTTGCGTGCTTCATAACTCTTACAACGACTTTCTAAGTCTTTATTTATACTGGACCACCAAAAATATTTTTGAGCAATGGATTTTATTTTAACTATGCGCATGTGAGGGAAATGTAACTCGTCTAGAATTGTGGTTTGTATTATAGTTTTCTGGAAACAGTTACACGATCTCCCCAAAACAGCATACTATTTTCTGTACTGATTTCCCTGCTTCTTTTCGTGACCGGACTATACTTAGCATCCCTTAAAAGGTACAGAGTTTCTAGTTTTAATGTTTTTATTTCATCAATGGAAAATGGCATATAGTTACTCTCGCCTAAAAATTTAATTTGAACTATCTCTTCTTCATATTCCTTATCTTCTGAATTATTTAACCTAGATAAAGGATCAGCAATATTTTCTTTACCAGAAACGTATTTTATTGTATGAAATCATACTCACTTATGAAGGAAGATCAACACTTAAGTCTTTCATTCGCTAACACAGGTGTTTCTTTATCCGGGCTAAATATTCTTAGAAGTGATTTCTGATCAGTCCTTAATTCAAACTGTGTACCTAGTAAGTATTGTCTGAGTATACTATGGCTAGAGCCTCTTTGTCAACGATTGAGTAATTTAGCTCTGCTTTGTTTAATCTTTGGGATATAAAAGCTATTCAATACCCTTCTGAACTGTTAATAAGATACCAGCAATGATGTGCTTTGAAGCATCTTTGTAAGTATTAGAGGAGAGTTTAAATCAAAATGGGATAGTGCTATGTCCTGAGCTATTTTATCTTTAATTATCTGAAATGAAATGCGTCTACAATTTTCATTAAACTCAAATTTATTACTTTTCGTTAAAGATTATAAATTGGTGACATGAACTCAGGTAAATTACCAACGAATTTTGAGTAATAGTTAACAATGCCACAAAATGCTTTAGTTTCGTTCACATTTCTGAGCTCAGCTGTTTCCAAGAAAGCTTTGACTCTGCTCATATTCTTTGATAGACCTTTTGAATTAATTGTATGCGCATGATAATCAAATGGGCTAGCCAGATACATACACTTGTTTTTGTTTCGTTCAATTAAACCCGGGCTGCTTAATTTTTAAATAACATTTCTAATCTTTTAAGGGGTTATATGCAGTTGCAAGGACAAAAAAAGTTGTTTATTTACGATTTTTTTCTGAAAAGGGATTTTATTTGACAAATACAAGCAGTATTTATACATATAGCTGTCATTTTTAACTTTACATCGATTTGTTTCATTTTTATAAATATTGAGTTACAGTGCTCTTGTAGGCGATCTCCTGGAAGTCCTTTAAAAAAGGTGTCTGGCGGTGAGCAAGATATCTCCGGTTTGGATTATCTAAAATAAAAAAAAGCTAAAATGATTCTTTTAGCGGATAGATAAATCTAGGTATTGATCAATGGAATATGAGTAGTCGAAATTTTGATTTTTGACAAAATGGTGGCTCCAAAAAGAAAAAAACTCCGATTTTCGTCCAAAGTTTTTTTGGTTAAATTGTTTAAAAAAATAGAAACAATTTTCGGAAATCTTATTCCTTCCACCAATTCCTGAAGAATATATCTAAAAAGGTTGTGTTAAAATTTCAGACCGATTGGTTGAGCCGTTTTTGAGAAATCGTGCTCACCGACTTTGACCGCACCGTTTTGAGAAAAACGCCTTCAAAGTTTCAAAAGACGTTTACACACGCTCCGGGACGTCCTTATAAATATGCGTGTATTTCCAAGAATATTTGCCGGATCGATTTCAAATTTTCCAAAAATATACTCAAATATATGGTATGTACATTCCGAAAATGCAATAAAAATAAAATCGATTTTTTGAAATTTCTAACTGCGTATAACCCCTTAATGGTTTCTTCTTCCGATTTCCCTGAAACGAGAAAATCCTTTACATATGCCACTATCTCTGGTAAGCTTGAAATAATGTTTTCCATTTCCTGCTGAAACATTCCTGTGGCCACTTTTATACCATAAGGCATTCTGTGCATTTTGAAAATACCAATGTGAGAGCTTAAAACCCAAAGCATTTGCGACTTTTCGTCAAGCAAACACCGCATAAATGCCTCTTTTATATCGCATTTGCAGTGGAACTGACCACCTGATAATGAAGCAAAGATATCCTCAATTAAAAGTAGGGGATGATTGAAATTTGTTAAGTATTGATTTAGTGTTACTTTGTAATCACCACAAATGCTTATACCTTCTTTTTAAGGCACTACAACAATACTAGTTCTTTCTTAGCGAATGGTATTGGTCTAGACTTACAGAACTTTGGATGGACATCCTCTTTTAATTTATGGCTATATTTCTATATTTATATGCGCCTAGCGCATCATAAAACAAATCACTATACTTTTCTAAAAGAGTTGCTATTTGTATACTCCAAGTTTTATTATCTACATGTAGAATTGAGAAACATGTACATATACATTGAATTTTTGGAAAAAAATCGCTGCCTAGTACCTTTGTCGTTGCATTTTTTATGACATGCATTCTAATATTTAAATATAATGGAAACATTAAAATATCCAAGGCAATATAAATTTTCACCGGAGTAAGAGGTAACATTCTGTACACTTTTTGCCAACAAAACGTCTTTAAAGAGGGTTTTATATTCCGCTTCTGCCATGGCTGATAAGGCTGCTCCACTGTCCAGTTCAAATCGTATGATTTTACCTAGAATAGAAACGGTTACTATAACAGGTTTATGTACATGTTCAACAATAATTTTGCTCCCTAACTTATCTTCTATGTTAGCAATATTGATATGCAGAGAACTGATGTTCTTTTGTTGTCCATTTGCTTGTTGATTTCCGTACGTTTTGGTTTGTTAGTTGAGCTTCCTTGATGTCGTCTGTGATAACAGGCTTCACTTAAGTGTCCAATTTTTCCACATGTTGAGCATGTGTAAATCTTGTACCGGCAGTTTTTCGGCGAGTGTCCAGCTATTACACCGATTACAACGAAAAGCATATACTTGCGTGTACTGTGGGTAATGCTCTCCAGCGATCACTGCGTTGACTTGGCTTTCATTGTTTGATTTGGTTTCCATCGCCTGAGCACTAAAGATAGTGCTTGTGGTAGATCTACTTAATTTTTTTTCGGTTAAGCGTTGAAAGATTTTTTTTGCGAATACCAGTCATAAATTTATTTTTAACTATTTCTGATATCTCGGCACCAAATTCACATTTTGCAGCTGATTTCATGAGGTGGGCATACCATGCTGTCACGTCTTCATCCTAATTTTGCACCATTTCCAGAAATTTTCTTCGCTCGTTCCATATGTTTTACGCTGGCACGTAGTGTTTGTTCAAAATTGTGCATAATTCTTTGAATGTTTTTTGTTCAGGTTTGACTAGGGTTGTTAGATCCCTCAGTAGTTTATAGGCACTGGAGTTTAGCACTGTAATAAGGACGCTTACCATTTCCTCAAGTCTATCTTTGGTTATGTTGAAAAGATGTGCTAGTTTTTCCTTGTAAATGGTCCAGTCATCTGTTGCAATAATAAACTGTTTTGTACTTAGGAGGAAATTGGAAAGAATTGCTCGGCTGAAGTCCATAATTAGAGACAAATCCTCCCCATCCTCGCCATTCTTTTCCGCGCTGCACGTGCGTTGTTTTGGTTTCCCCATTTACATTGGGTACTGAATGAACTTTTATTAAATTTGTTTCGTTTTGTTTTCACTGGGTTGTAATTAATTTTTTGTACCATTTTGTATTAGTTTTCCTCGTCGCCAATTGTATGTTATCTCCGGATTAATAAAACTGCCATTGTTCCCTACTTCGTAGTTTTTATTGTCCTTCGTTAGAAAGGTTATCCCAGACATTACCTAATGCTACCAACATAATTGGTATTTATAGTTCAGTGAGCTTTTTTTTTTTTTTCTCCTCTTGCTCACGTGGCAAGGACACTGCGACCTGATAGATCTATTGTATCGGAGGGTTGGAGTTAATCTAACAGACGTACTACCTCCTTGTGGAGAATACGTTTCCTTAACCAGTGTAGTGCCGGGCATTCACAAAGAATGTGTTCGGGAGTTTCATCCTCCTCTAAACATAACCGATAGTCCTTGTCTTGGTTCAACATGTTAAGGTGGTATCTCAGGCCGCAATGGCCAGTTAGAAAGCTCACGAGATTAGTAATGTTTTCCCTATCTAAGTTAAGGATTTACTTATAGGAATCAGGCTTGATTAATCGTTTGGATTGTCTTAGACCTGGCCCATTATTCCAGTGGTTTAGACGAAGTTTGTTTTCCCATTCGTTAATTAGCGTTGTAGCTGTCACTCAGTTGATGCCACAACAAGACTCAGGACCTATGAACGTAGATTCTGAGCCAGTCCTAGCAAGCTCATCTGCCGATTCGTTGCCCACAATCCCTTGGTGTCCAGGGACCCAACCGAGTTTTAGCTTGTTGTATTTGGCAAGGTCTTGCAATGCATAGTAGCAGCATTTCACAGTTCTGGAGTCCATTGGTTTGCACGATAGTGCCATAAGTGCTGCTGGGCTATCGGGAAAGATATGCATTCTAGCGCTCTTGCTCCCCTTGCGGAGGTTGTGTCTAGCGCAGATCTCAATGGCATGAATTACAGCCTGAAACACAGTGGGAGTCGTACCCATAGTTACCGAAATCTTTACGTTGGGTCCAAAGACCCCAGCTCCAACTCCAGAATCCATTTTCGAACCGTCGGTGAACCAGACCAGACTTCTAGTATCTAGTGTTGGAGCATAATTGGACCAATCTCCGCGGTCCAATATTTCAACCTAAAATAACCTACCGAAACAATGTAGTTCAGTGAGTTAGTTCTTTTCGTTTATCATCTTTGGTTTATCATTACTATCATTTGCTTAGTCTTGAATCATCTTTTCCACACCCCAAAAGCCCGATTTTCAAATTTTACTTTCCAAATTTGTATTTCCAAAAAGTATAATTTGCTCCGTTCTATTGCTTAGCTAACTGAAATAACATTTATTTCAAATTTAATGTTTGATGTTTTTTATGGACGCTTTCTGATGGGATTGATACGTGGAAAATGAAAAGATCAACTCGTCTGATTCGCATTATAAAATGGACTGAACTATATTCTATTTCACTTTGATTATAAGTTTGACACACGACAAAATTCATGACTTCATGACAATAACCTTTACTTTGAAATATGTGAATTGGATTAAAATTGAATGATAATAAAATTGGCGAAAAAATTAATATTATAATTATATTTAATAAAGCTTTAAAAAAACGGCCAAAAATTATAAATACAGTAGATACTGTTACAAAAATGTCGGGGCCGACGTTGACTCTGACCTGAGGAGAGGAAAATAAGAACTCAAACACTAGTTTTTACTGGTTCCCGAGAGGGTTTTAAATTTTTATTTTTATTTTGGAAAAAAAACCAATGTTAAAACTTGTCCTCAAGACTCGTTGCTCCAAACTTCACCACCAACTCGCCTCTTGACCTCCTAACAGCGGCTTTTTATAGGCCCATCGCTAGTTTCCAACGGCCTTCCAGTCTCCACCGTCATCATGCTGGAAAATTTCACACGTCCGCCATCTTGTCTAAGCTTGCCACGACTATATTACCTCCCCCGCAAATTTTCCACCAAAATCATCGCTTTTTCCGAATTCCTCGTCAAATTCCCTTTCTTTTGTTATGTGATATGTCCCCACCCTTATAAGGTGTAATCGGACTGCAGGATTTGTTTGCCTCGAGCCGGCCGACATCGCCATGGGAGCAGCTGTCAAACACAGCTGTAGGGGAGATTGGTGATCCATGCGGTTTCGATAAAAATTTATTTTCGTGGCTCCGGGATACGCGACGACTTCGTTCGTAACAATACAGTAGATTTCTAAAAATTCCGATTTTATTTCGATATACGTATATGAACACATAGAGCACAAGTATTTATTTTGAAGTAAATCCGTCAGCAATAGTGCGATGTACAAACCGATGGATGGACGGTATTGCGAAACTATAATACTTTATCGAGTTTCTCTATTGAATATCATGAGATCAACATTTGGTTTATACGTAAAGTTCGTTTTCGATCCGTTCTCTCGCTTCTTTCTCCATCTGCCAAACTCGATCTTTCGATCCGCGTTTATGTAAAAAATCTCAGCTTGATCCTAGAAAACTTTGTGATCGGATCGAGCCAATCCTATTTTAATTCGATATACGATTATATGGTATTCGAACCGAATTGAATTGTGATTCAACTCGATATGTAAACGTAGTAATCGACATCGACCTAAACGTGTAGTTGACTTATGGGCATGCGATACTCATTCATCTTTCTCTTACACATCTACTCATCGCTCTTTTACGTATATGGAAACATACACTCAAACTTATGCGCTAGCTCTGGTCTTTTACTTTGCAGATGATGGCCCAGATGACTACCTTGTGGGATGCTAGAAGTTACTTTTACTACATTAGATGTAAAATTGTTGATCTCTACCGATTGCCTTCTATAACTTAAGTAATTGGAAAACCACCTTTACCAAAGTTAAAATGTGATTTACCCTCAAAAGCTCAGAAGTTTTTGTAAAATCTGTGTAGAGTTCCCAAGCGAAGCTCCATCTAAGTACTAACCGCTCCCAACGCTCCTTAATTTCGATGATTGGACAAGTGTGGTTGATTGTTTCATCTTGGGTTTTTCTGTCGAGGTTATTCCGATTCACTAGTCTCGCTTAAGAAGTTACACTTACAAAAAGACGACAATACATATAAAATACATACGTGTATTTACCTATGTATACGTATCTACCGCCCGAGATAATTTCAAAATAACATTACTACCACTTTCATCTCATTCTCTATCTTTCCAGCCTTCAGGCTTACTATACATAATTAAATCGTATACTACCGTGAACAAGACCGAGTTAATAACACAGTTCATCACAGTCAAAATATCCCGGCTGGCTGTTTATATGATACTCGTATAACAAACAAGGACCCGCTCCATTCCATCATAATTATATACATAGCACCTGCATAGCAACCTTACATATTGGTGCACCCAACGTGGTTCTTTTGTAGAGGTTTTTGAGGGTCCAATCAGGGATTATGGAGGCAGCTTTGTCTCCAGAACACAATTCTCACGCCAACTATGTAAACTAAACACCTACGTTTAGTGTTTGACTGCTTTAACAACAGGTAGCAGTACGATGTTGGTGTAAACCTTTAGCGGAAGTACAGACATAGGGGTGGATTCTGTGTGCTTTTGTCGGTTCACGTGTGTGCGGTTTCCTCAGCTCCAACAAGAGATACACCACCGGCAACAAGAGCCGGTTGTGACTTGGAATTGCGTCGTACGATACTAAATACATAGGTGTAGGGTTTACCTTTAATTTCCTCTGTAGGTGACATTCTAAAGGCAACCCACTTGACCTTGCCACTCACTACAAGCATTTTAAAATACAGCCCTATCCTCGAAGTGTGGGGCATTCTTTTTTTGGAACAGTTTCCATGGCATCAGATTAAATTTCCTATTCCTTCTGGAATGATTAAAAAAAATGCTTTTACAACATGTATTCCAAGAATGTGACAAGATGTTATTCACACACTTCGCATTGCTATGCACATACCACCAGTTTCGTACAAATTACACACTGTGTGATAATAAACAGGATGGAAAAAATGTTACACGTGTTGATATTTAAATTCTGCTAGCAAAATGTAAACCACAATGTCGGTTTTTGTATTTATTTGGTCCTTATGCGTGTTAATAAGGAATTCTTCCGTTTATCAAGCGCTCGAAAAATGTGGTAACATTTTAAACTTCTGGAAATGAACTGCTTGATGTGCCATTTAAAACACAAACTCTGATGGGCGGTTAAGGCTAGTAGAAAGTGGGGTAACCTCTCAAGGACGTCTTCAACACTTACATCTATACCGTTTTCGCTTGGTTTCACGGTTTTGTTTTTTTTTTTTTTGGTGGGTGGGTAGGGGTAAAAATACTTTATGGATACTTGAAGCCCGTGTTACGAGTTATGCCCGACTCCATGTTCCTGCATGATTATGCGCTAAAAAAAACGCCTCCGATTTCTCTGTCCTGTTATTCTCCTGCGGCACCACGAGTCAAGGCATTCCTTCGTAGGGGCAGGTTTGACATTTCGTCACTTCTTTTTAGCTGCCAGAGCTGGCAGGATCTTCGTTTCTCGCGTCTCTCGTTCCTTTCATACTCGTAATTACTTCATTCGCAGTCTCGAAGCCTTCGCTCCTTTCCAACTTAAATGAGGTCAGGTTTCTTGGGGTCACTTGCCCGCCAATTGCTCTTTCTAGGATGTTTCTGGCACTGGTATAATTTTGACATTCCATCAGTAAATGCTCTGCGTTCTGAACTTTTCCTCTAAAGCGCTGGCACAATGGGTCATCCGCGTGCTTGTACTTGTAGAGATACTCCGGAAGCATCCGTGCCCCGATAGAAATTGTATTAGGTAGTAGTTTACCTCACTGTGCTTTCTACTAATCCTTTCATCAACATCGAGGATCAATTTGTATGTCCATCGTCCTATGGTTGTGATGTTCCACCTATGTTTCCATTCTGCTTCTATAGCTACTTTAGCTATTGTTTCGTCATCGTGCTCGTTTTCGCGTAGGGCCGCAGTCATCTTCACGTCTAGATCGATAGGCATTCGGCCTGATATTACGCTTATCGTATCCGCTAATAGAGTTCTAAATACGCAGCATACTTTTAAAGATGCCATTCTATGCGCCGAGTTTCAGGCCGCAGTGTCGTTGCCACGCGAGCATGGGTTGTATAAGAGGGGGAAAAAAAATGCGCCGAGTTCATCGTTCTAATGTATGACATACGATGTGTCGCTGATGCCTTGCATTCACTGCCTTGTTCCCTCAATATTTGGCATAAGTCTACATAGTGCCGCTACTGCCCGGGAGGGCTTCTCGCCTGCGTACATTAAGTGGTCCCTGAAGCTGTGTCTGTGATCCAGCTAGACTCCCAGGTACTTGATGTACGCCTTCGATTCGATAATTTGCTCACCGACCTGTATGGTGAGGTGCTCCACTCTTTTACGGTTGCTTATTAGAACGGCTTTTGCTCTAAACTAGCTCTAAGTCTGATGTCTGTAGCCGTAGCTTCACATTTGCGATTGTTTCATTGCAGTTTTGCACAACTTTCTCTAAAGTTTTGGCCACTACTACAATTGCGATATCGTCGGCATAACCGATGATGTCTACTCCGTTCGACCTTTGTGTTCCTAGAATGCCATCGTGCATAATGTTCCATAGAATTGGTCCCAGGACTGACCCTTGTGAAACTGCTCCCGTGATTTTGTACTCTTTGGTGCCTCTTCCGTGTCATAGCAAAGGATTCTGTTTTCGAAGTAGTTCGCAATTATCCCCAGTAGGTAGTTTGGTACCTGCACGTCACTCAGTGCTTTTAGTATACATCTCCAGTCGGCTGAATTGAACGCGTTCTTGACTTCAAGTGTCACCACAGCATAGTACTATTTTGTTCCTCCGAGCCTTCTTTCTCTCGCAATTGGCTTACATGCTATATCGCACACAGCTTGCATTGCATGGTTAGTGCTTCGTTTCTTTCGGAATCTAAACTGTCGGTTACAAAGCCCCGAGTCCCCTTCCGTGTATTGCTCTTGTCTTATCCGTATAATTTTCTCGAGCAGTTTCCCCAGTGTATCTAGCATGTACAACGGCCTGTACGACGATGATTGCTCAGATGGTTTGTCGCCCTTTGGTACGAGGACTAGTCGTTGCCGTTTCCACTGAGACGGGAATTTTCCTTCTGTTAAGCATGCTGTGCAAAGGTGTGTAAAGACATCTGGTTTTTTTGGCCGCCTCCATCAGAACAAAGTTCGGGATCTCGTCCATCCCTGGCGTCTTGTTACTTTTGATAGCTGCAGCGGCTTCTATAACTTCCTCAGTTGTAACTGGTGGTGTCGTCTCCGTCTCATCTGTTGTGCCTTGTGGCAGTGTGAATCCATCTTTCCTCGGGAATAGGCTGCTAACAATTGAGTGCGTATATCGGTACAACTGCCGTGGTGCTTTTCAGTTTATTCATGACTATTTTGTATACGTTTCCTCAGAGGTAGTTCCTCTGTGAGAACCTGGAATGGTTCACTTTTGCTCTTCTTAATCATCTTACGGAGTTGTATTCGTTTCCTCTGGAATTCTCCGCAGAGTTCTTCTATGGCAAGCGGCTCTGAGTTTGACGATGTCGTCGTTCCATCAGTATACCGGCGTTTTTCTGTTTCATTTTCCCCTGCGCGGCATGGCTGCATCACACTTGCTGGTCAGAGATGATGTCACTTCTTTTGCTTGCTCCTCTGCTGTGCAACTCGTTATTTCCATGCTGTTTAGTATATACCCGAGCATGTCGGAGTCTAACTCACTCGTTTTCCAGCCCTGCTTTTGTACGAGGCAGGTTGCAGTATTGGAACAGTGTTTGCTCTCCTATATCGAATATTATAGCCTGTTGGTCGCTGTTCGTGTACAGGTCTGAGACGTGCCATTTTATTCTTCTTGCTAATGATCTGCTGGCGAATGTCAAGCCAACTATGGAGCCGCATCTCCCGTTGTCAAAGGGGTACCTGTTTCCTCTGTTTAGCTGCACTAGGTTGAGATTGGCAAAGGCTTCCATTAAAGCTTCGCCCCGTGCGTAAGTTTGTCCTGACACTGGTTTCACTGTGTAGCAGTTTTTGTCTGTATTATTACTAAGGCAGATAAACTATATTTGAGTAGATATTGAATTCTCCAGGTACAATTTCTGATATAAAGGTGTATCAGCTTCCTTGTTAACTCACAGGATTCTATCGCACTCCTTATATTATAATCGCATTACTCTCCATTCATTGTTTGATGTATATGTATTTATTAATTTTCCAGTGAGAGTGTGCCAAGATTTTTCTCTCGTGCGTGGCTGTGTAGTGTACAATGTTCTCGAAAGAAAAAAAAAAAAACAACAAGAAGAAAAAGTATCTAGTAACAAAATGAAAGAAAAAACAGAAATAACTTCACACGTTTGCGAGATTAGGTAAGGGAATGACATTTATTGACACTAAGCTTTAAGAATTTTTTTTTCATACCATGGAGAAAATATTTAGATTATCCTGCAGAAGACTTCGAAGGCGTCAATTGTTTCTGGTCTATCAGCATAAACCAGTGATCTCACGGCCTAATTTTTGAGGACTTAAGTCCGATGATGACGCTAGTGGGGACTGCACCAAATGGTGCTTTTGTTTTGTTTAGTTGGATCTATATGGTATCTCTGGATTAGTCTCATTCTACATGCGACAGTTTTGCTTATTAACAAACCCGATAAACAAAAATGAGCCTCCTGCATCTCCTGCACTGTGTATGATGGTTGGTGTTATTGCATTATCCACGGAAGCGTTATTCAGATGAACGATTATGTGTGCCATAAAAATCAATACGTCATCTATTTCAGTTTGGCGAATCGACGACCAATTTTTAAAGTAAATTCCGGCAATTTGGTAGCATGAGTCTATTTGTAATATTTGCCAGACTATGCTGAATATAGGTAAAGCAACAATTCATTCTGTAATAAAGAAGACGTAAGATCAAAGCCGGTCACTAGTGCAACACTATTCAAGAAATAATCATTGAGTACGGATGCTTCAAGATCGAAGTTTTCACTGCCAGACACTTCAATCCGACGGAGAGGAAAAGTTAAAAAATTACATTCATATTTGTACGTTTTCTGGTTTGTTTGAATATAACTCTTTCATCAATAGCTACTTATCCGATTGCGATAAAACTTTTACTGGCACATCATGCATTATCTTCAAAATAACTTCACCAAACCTTATCAAATCGGAAAGTGACAGTAAAAGTGAAGTAGTCGGGAAGAAGCGATGTCGGGTGGGTCCTTTATGGTTTAGGTTTGCTAAGTTGTTAAAACAATTCTAAAATTATGTATAAGAGAACTGTTGGCAATAATAAGACCTGCACGATAATTTAGGAGTATGCACTCGTAGCTAGTATTTTCTTTCAGAATTCGTTTTGTATCTATGGACTGACATTTATATCCACCTTGGACCGAGCAGTGTGGGTAGAGAAGGATTGAACGTTTAATGCTGGGTTGGTTTTTTAGTCTTCCTCACTCTATCTTTCGTCTAATTTGGCTTCAATCCTTCGATTGCACTAATCAAGAGTGGTCTTGAAATCAGACGTTAATTTTGTTCTCGCTGTTAAAGTAATACCATTGAATGACTGGCGCAAATTCATAGCCAGATAAAACCCATTTTAAAATTGTTTAATCATCTAGTTAAGCTTAAACCGGTTTTTTGATATTCATAGTTGTCATAAAGTCCATATTAAACCTAGAAAGCCATTTTAAACTTAAAATGAGTCAAACGTCATTTTAAGTAAATAAAATCGGCTTTTTCAGTATTTATTAATAAAGGAAGTTATTAAAATGCTTCTGAAGGATCATGATTTCCAAACTTTCGAAGATTCTAAATTATTAACAAAGTCAAAAAATCCGATCGAACC
The DNA here is from genome assembly GCA_945910035.1 of Brachypalpus laphriformis. Taxonomy (NCBI): domain Eukaryota; kingdom Metazoa; phylum Arthropoda; class Insecta; order Diptera; family Syrphidae; genus Brachypalpus; species Brachypalpus laphriformis. The sequence continues at coordinate 324,929,591 of OX246753.1, forward strand.
CATTTGAGGAGTTAGATGAGAAAGAATTTTATTCGAGGTATAGGTTCGACAAAAGCACTACTAAATTTTTAATTGATATCCTTGATATGAAACAACCTCAAACGTATCATGGGCTACCGATTCCAATACACATACAAGTGATAGTAACTTTGGAGTCGATGTGGGTGTGTTTTCCGAATCCTTAAACATCTCTAAATCATATAGGCTTCCGGATTCTGCCAGTGTGTTCCAGGCAGAATTACTCGCTATCCGGGAAGCTTGTCGTTAGATCAAAATATACACCAATATAATGCCAAGGCAAAAATCGCTATTTTTATTGATAGCCAGGCAGCCACCAAAGCCATTGCATCGGTTACTAAATCCTCCAAGCTGGTACCAAAATGAGCTAATTTCGCTAGGTAGCCAACTCCAGGTAACCCTGATTTGGATTCCAGGGCACAGTAACGTTTATGGAAACGAACTTGCGGATGAACTGGCTAGGCAAAGCTCAACCCTCCGCAGCTCTCTTGCGGAATCAGTTCAGATTCCACTTTTTATGCGCCTGTCAGACAACTGACAGCTAAGGTCAGACAACGAGCTTTAGGAAAACCCTTTCTCGATTCCCTGGAGGAAGTCTCAGGGAGAAACATTAAAGATTTAATAATCTTCTTAAACCCCACAGGCTGGATCTAGAGAGACTCCATACAAACACACCCTTTAAATCTAGCTACACGAGTTTTGTGGTATCAAAACGGCACTTAGTGCCAATTGGGCTCATCTCTTTTCTTCAAACAACCACCACACCTACTTACCCACCCTACCTAGTAACTTTACATTTTTTTTTGGAGGAAATGTTCATCAGAGTAATATTGGTAGATTAAGATATATAAGTATATATGAGGCTATCAGCGCAAAAGTGGTGTAACCGCAAACTATTTAATAGGAGAGAATGGGGATTTTAAATTTGATTGCTCTGTTACTTTGTTATATGCTCTGTGCAAAAACGATTTTTTCAGCTCCATCTGCTTTTGAATACGAAAAGGTGGCTTACACAACTTTTGTATTGATAGTTAGTAATGAAAGGAATGTATGTAACACCAGAACAGCAACCAACAAAAATTGTGGATTACACCACTTTTGCGCTGATGGCCTCATATGTACTTATAAGCAAATTACACAAATTACTATCCATTGGTATTTGCAGGATAGAATGTCGCAACTAACTGTTTCAGCATCATAGGTTCGCCTTTTCCGAGAGAAGATTATAACGGGTGGGCCATCTAGTGATTTCTTTTTAAATCATACGTTATTTTGACACTGACAGATGTTTTCCGCTCGAAATATTGACAGAAAGTCAGTATCATACCTCCGCGGAACGAAATGAGTCGCTTAATGCTTGAGCAATATTGGGAAATATTGAAAACTTATTTCCAAAGTGAGTGCTGTGTAGCCCAAGCAGTCGGTTTTTTGAAAAGAAGTTTTAGCCGAAATGAAGCACCCACCGCGCCTGCTGTACGCAAGTTTGTGCAAAAAGTTCGTGAGACTGGTATGCTAGTGGACAACACTCATGGTCCCCGTCGTCGTACGGTGCGCACAGACGAGAATGTGGCTGCTGTAGCCGAGAGTGTGAGACTCAATTCACGAACATCAACTCCTCATCGATCTCAACAGCTCAACATTTCACGCACTAGCCTGAGGAGAATTCTGCACAAAGATCTGGGATTATTCGCTTACAAGGTCCAATTGATTCAGCAATTGAAAGCGCACCACCATCCGTTTCGTTATCGCTTCGCAGTTTGGGCCTTAGAGCAGCTTGAATTGGACAACGATTTTGGGCGAAAAATCATCTTTTCTGGCGAGGCACATTTTCATCTCGGCGGCTACGTTAACAAACAAAATTGCCGCATCTGGGGCTCGGAAAACCCGCACGTTATTACCGAGAAGCCAATGCATCCACAGAGAGTGACAGTTTGGTGCGGATTGTGGAGTGGTGGTATCATTGGACCATTTTTCTTCGAAAATGAGGCTGGGAACAACGTTTCGGTCAACGGTGGGCGTTACAGAACCATGTTAACGACTTTTTTTTTACTGAAATTGAAGACATGGATTTGGATGACCTCTGGTTCATGCAGGATGGCGCGCCATGCCACACAGCCCATGCCACAATCGGTCTTTTGCGCACCAACTTTCCAAATCGTGTCGGAACTGCGATTTGACCCCTTTGGGCTTTTTTTTGTGAGGAACCGTGAAGGACCGATGTTATGCCAACAATCCGAAAACGATTCAAGCACTTAAGGCCAATATCATCCAAACAATCCGTGAGCTACAGTCCGAAACTACCAACAAGGTCTTGGAAAATTGGAGTGATAGAATGCGCTACTGCGAGGCCAGCCGAGGCAGCCACTTGAACGACGGTGTATTCTATAATTAATGGGAATATTTGCTCTTACTAATTAAGCTATAATATATGGAAAAAATTTCAATTTGTTCATTTTATTGCATTTTTAAAAAGAAGCTTGTAGTTGGCCCACCCTGTATAAAAAATATTAAAAACAAAAAATATTTTAATTTGGCATAAGTGTACTTATGCTGTTATAGCTTGTGACGACATAAATTACATTCGTTTCTTTTTTGAATCTATTTTTAAGTTTGAATTATTTTTTTATGTGAATGTACTCGATTTCCGTGAAAGTATGTTGACGATTGGGTTTGTTTGATCAAAAAACATTTAAAATACGTTAGGAACTCGTTAGAGGATGGGAAAAACGTGTCTATGAATAACAAAACTTAAAATATGGTTTTAAATTTAAAACCGGTTTTAAATGGAATGGATTTTATACCCTAATCAATTGCTGACTATAAACTTGCGCCACTGTCTTTTATGATGGGCTTACAAGCAGTTTGCAATCAAACTAGATTACTACGGGAATGACTGCAGTGTAATTCTAATGGATAATGATCCAGTTACTATACTAACTGCCAAGGTTAAAGGAGTAAACCGCATCGAATTGCAGCACTCGGATCTCAAAAGGATCCATTGTGCTCCCCTGACATGGAAACTTCTGTCTGAAACACTGAAAAGATTAGAGAAAAGAAACAAATTAGGTAGAGTTCTGTGGTATTGGAGGGGCCCATCTAAACCATCCTGAAAGATTTATGAATTTCAGGATGGTGGTTGGTAGACATCAGACATATCAGACAGGTCGTCCAGATGATTGAAGAACTACTGTCCGAGGGCCATCTTTCTGGTATTGCAGAGACTAGGGCATTTGGTTGGAAGTGAGCCGTATCGTCTTCTGCGTCTGTGTTGCCGCAGCCTCTGCTCTTTAAGGAGTGCAATGCAGGTCCTCTGCCTAGGATCTTTCAAAGCTTTATGATGATTAAACAGATACAAACCACCTTTGGTCGACGTCGCAATGTAATGCTTATAAGGTGTTTCCAAAGAACGGATTTAAATTTCGTAAGGTTGTCTTTAGCTTATTCGGAATAAGCCATTCGTTCTATGATACTTATATCCTACGAATAAGCTTACTATCCACTAAATCCTGTAATCTCTTTTAATACTACTTCCAAGAAGTGAATATCCGGAAGTTTTTTTTCTGCAGTGTTTTAGTACAGAAATTGGTGCTAGATCTGAGGAATATTTTGAGAGCTCAATGCCACAGACCAGCTTGACAGGACTTTCATACACCTTATCAAGTCTGTAATAAACTCTATATCGGTACAGAAGACTCATTTTCTGCAATTGAGGTTTCGCATAACCACATTTCTTATGCTAATTTTAGTAGAGATATTACAAAGACATTTCCGCTAAGAATCATGAATTACGCCTCATTTAAGAGTTTAAAAGTCGCCAGAAGTTGTAAAATTCTAAGACTTGAATAGTTAAAAAAAAAAATTGAATTCGCCGATACAGCTACGCAAGTACGTCGATCTGGTAAGTAAGAATGAATTCATTGTTTATTTGAGTTTGAAAACAATCAAGTCATGGTTTGCCTTTCACTTCCACTTACGGACCATTTCGATAAATAAAGTTTCTCCCCTCTGTATACGAGTATATCGCCCACAGCCGTGAATGACTCCTGAAAGTCAAGAAAATAAATAGCTGTCCCTGAGTCAAATTTATCCATCAATCTTGGAGTATCTGGCAGTCTGAAATCTAAATTATTTAAATGCTTCAGGAGAATTTCAGATATTCTTTGTACATATACGTATGCATTTTCTTTCAACTTTTCGCATAATGAACGCATGCCATTAAGCCTTCTAATGAATTTAAAAACTTTTCAACATTATAAATGACTTTAAGACGGTTTCACTGTGAGCAGACTGAAAACATTAACCCCACCACCACCACCACCACCACAACAGATGACTTGTTCAATTGTGTTCAACTTAAAAAGGTTGCATTTCCAAAACCCTCCTAGTCATCATTATTCACCGCGCATCACTTCAATCCTTTGTAGATCTCTTTACATCCCAAACTTGTTTACAGTTACAACTGTGGCAAGGGAATCCTCTGCTCCTCATCGTCTTTCAAAATACATTTGACTGATGGAACTGTAAAACCCTTTTGCTGGGGAGTGACAAATGGTTAACCAAAGAATACTTTGTCACCGCTCAGCGTTTTCATGGATTTGAATAAACAATCCCTTCTGCGCGGGTAGGTGGCCGACTGTTTACGTTTAGGTCTATAGATGGAGCTATTTTTTTTACTATTTTCCTTCTTCCTAGCTACCATATGAACTCATTTTTTGTCTGATTTCATTTGTCTTTCGGTTGACAATATTGATTTTTTTAGAAATTCTTTTTCACACAGTTAACGTAATACGAAAGTCAAAATGTGTGTTCGCCTTAGGGCGGAGTACAAAATAAAAAGAAGGTTCTTGTTGCAAAAATAATAATGGTTATCCCATTCAACCCTTTCCCAAAATATGACCCTTTTTTCTCAGGCAGCTATCTTGATATGGCATAGATACCATACTGGACAGGACTCCATTTCTCGCATATTGCATATTTATTTTCCACATCAAAGGTTATGCAATAATAAGATTATAAGAGGAGCTATTGTTTATTTTTTTACATGAGCTTGGAGGAACAATCATCCTTAAAGGTATCAAAACTTTAGATTTTAACCTTAACCTTTTCAAGTATCCAATGGGAACGATAATATTCTTCTGAACATTTTAATTTAAACACCCCAGATAGTACACTTTACCCGAGAGGAATATGGTATGCGAAAGATTGGAAGCGTATAATTTAAAGTAAAATCAAAATATTTCCCATAGATTCTAGAGAATTACATTTTCTGTATTTTATATTTATTATAGTTTACTTAGAAATGCATACATACATACATACATACACACATTTTCAATAGCCTGCTAATCCTTCATAAGGGTCGCGGGATAGGATGCTCAGGTGGACCCTCTATCCTTCTCGATCCTCCGCCATTGACTCCAACTTATCAGGAGGAATCCCTAGACGGTTCTAGGAGAGATGTCGGACTTGATCAAACAATCTATTTCTAGGCCTACCGGGGAGACGCCTACCTGATGGTACGGCATTCATGGCATTATCTTGCAAGCCGGTCTGGGGGCATAAGCGCTACGTGACCAAACGTCCGAAGCATAGATCGTTCCGTTCGGAGAAGTAGCTGCTCAACGTTGAGCGCCTCGCGTACTCTGGTATTGCGCACTCGATCCCTACGGGTTATTCCAGCAACACCGCGAAAGAACTTCATTTCGGCAGCTTGTATCCGCGATCTTATTCTTTCGGTCACTACCAAAATTTCATGATCATAGGTGAGAGTTGGAACATACACCGAATTAAAAATCGACAGCTTAGCTTTCACACTAAGTTCGGCCTTCCCTATAACATATTGACCAAGCTCTCTCAAAGTTAATCCAACCTGACCAATTCTACAGGATATCCAGCATTGCTTTTCCCATCACTCGTGAATAAGACCCCGAGGTACTTAAACTTATCCACCTGCTTCAGTGGGACTCCACTAACATGCAGAGTGCACCGAATGTTTTTTTTTGGAAACGACCATTACTTCCGATTTGTTCACGTTGATCCTCATCCCAGCATCATCACAAACGGCTACAAACATTTCGAGTGCGCACTCTCCCACTTTGAAACATTCTGCATCACGGCTGCGCTGCAACATCCAATCCATATATACAATGTAGAGGAGATGTGACAAAATGCACCGTTTGCCTGAGTCCAACGCCCACAGTGAAAAGTATTGATTTAACACCGTTTATCTGAACACAGCTTCTACAGTTTGTATATCAAAACTGAATCGCCCTTAACAGGAAACCATCAATCACATACTCCTGCAGAACACACCAGAGTTTGCCTCGAGGAACCTTATCATATGATTTTTCCAAATCCAAAAAACAAGTGTAGACAGGTTTACGAGTAGCATAATCCCTGGCCTTCTCGAGAACCATTCTGAGAGTGAGTTATTGGTCGGTTGTGCTTCTACTGGGACAAAAAGCGCGCAACTCATTCCCCAAACTGTCCTCAACCACAGCTCTGGAACGCGTTTCTAGCACCTTAGCGAAGACTTTTCCAGGGAGACTTAAAAGAGACCTGTGGTTGGCGCAATCTCTTTTGCGCCTTTTTTTAAAAAGAAGGACAATCACCCCTATTTGCCAATCACCAGGTGTTTCACCGCGTTTCCAGGCCACTTTAATGACACGTGAGAGCCATTGCACTCCCTCTTTACCTAAGACCTTGAGCATTTCTGGCCGAATTTCATCCACACCAACAGATTTGCCAACCTTTAGCGCTTTGATCGCCAAATTTACTTCCTCTACCGTAGGACTACTTTCCGCCCAACTCTCGACAATAGGTCTGTCATCTTGGGTGCCCTGTCCGGGATTGAGCAATTCTGAAAAGTGTTCGCTCCATCTGCGTAAGATGTCCTTCTCATTGGAAAGAAGTGTACCGTCTTTGGATTTGACTCCCTCAACTATATTCAACTTTTTTCCTCTGAGTCGGCGGACGGTTTGCCAGAACATTTTATTTGCAGATCTGTGATCACGTTTCAATTTCCGACAAACTCCTTCCAAGACTGTTCTTTCGCTGTTTGCACAGCTAATTTGCAATTTCTTCGCGCCTCAGTGTACCGATTTCGAGAATCGGAGTTCCCAAAGTGAACCCGAACCTTAGAAGAGAGCCTCTTCTTCTCTCTGATGGCTTGTTGAACTCCGGGCATTTTAAACCAAGGCGTTCTTTCTTCACCACCAGCCGCCACACCAAGCCGCCAAGCCAAGCCGCTTCACTCCACAAACATCCGCAGAGGCAATAACTGCTGTTGAAAACAGTTGTCATTCTTCCTCCACATTTGATGGAACAGTTGGAATTCGTTCAAATCTTTCAGATATTTGCCGCGCAAATATCTCCCGTATCTCATCGTTCAGTAACCTCTCCTATCGTATGCGTGTAACCATCCTTGGCTTCCGCTTTGGTAGAGGAGGCACTATATTGCTGAGATATAATTTGCATAGCACAAAGTGATCAGTCGACAGTCCGGCCCCTTTCAATACGCGAACATCAGAAACCATTCTCTTTAGACACGATGGTACCACAAAGAAATATATCCGCGACTTCTGCTGAAGACTCTGACAGTACCATGTGTATTTGTGAATTTCTTTGTTTGGAAAATAGTGTTCATGATGGATAAGCCATTTTCACAGCAAAAGTCCAACAACTTCTCTCCGCTTGCGTTTTGATCAGGATCACCGCTCTTCCCAAACACACTCCTCCATGTCATAACATCTACACCCACGTGAGCATTGAAGTCACCCATCAGGACAAAAGAATCCATATTCGCAACCTTTTCAAGGACAGCGTAACTTCATCTAAGAAAGCTGCGTACTCTAACTGAATGTTCGGTGCATATACCTGCACCAATGCCAGGGTAGATCTTTCAAGCTTGAGCTTTAAGATCGCAACTCTCCTTCCTAATGGTATCCACTCCAATACTCTGCCTGTCAACCTGAGTCTTGTGAGTATCCCCACTTCTGCCTGAGCAAAGATTGAGGGTGCGATTCCTGACAAAAAGAGCTTTCACCCATTCGAAAAGTGCACAGTTTTAGAGCCTCTCTGCTTTGTTGTAGAGACGCCAACTACTCGTATATTTAGTCGACTTTTAACAGCCTCCCCAACAAGCTAAAGGTCCTTCCCTGTGAGCGATTAAACGTTCCATGTGCCTATCCTACGTCGGTGCAGTTGTCGAAAATCGGAGAATCCATCCGTGCCCTTATCGGTGCACAGCGCGCTCACCCTTTGACTCCCATAATGGTTCGCGAGACCATTGACAGAAAGCTCGTAGCCATTTCGGGTTTGACCCGTTCGGTTGCCGAGTGGGACACTCTGAACACTAGATGCTCGCAAACTGACCGTTCAGGCCTGGCCCCAAAGGATGCCCTGGTTTACTAGGTTTGGCAATATCCGAGGCCAGTCTTCTTCTTTTTGTCATCATGGGGTGTGCGCTTTGTTAGCCGTGACTGGATTGTATGGATGGGAATAACTACAGGGTGGGGCAGAAGGAACTCCCCCATTTGGGATGCTAATATAACAAAAAAAGGAAAAAGATATCAAAGAGATAACTTTATTCCTAAATAATACATATAATGCAGTTTTCAAATTAAGTTTTAAAAATTACGTCACTCAAGTGGCGGCCTCCATTATCGAAACACCGAGTACCCCTCTCTCGGAAGTTTTCCATTACGCGGCGTGTCATTTCAGGCGGAATGTTAGCGACTTCATGTGTTATTTCATTCTTTAGAGCTTCCAAAGTTTGCGGACGATATTTGTACAGCTGGCCTTTAAGATAGAAAGAGAAAGAAATCGCAAAGCGTTAAATCAGGCAAACGCGGGGCCACCCGATATCACCACGTACTGAGACAATACGCGCAGGAAACATTTCTCTAAGAATCGCTAGTGATGTGTGAACTGGTTGTAGGTGAAGTTCCCTGGGATTATTTTGAGACCAATACCGCAAATTTTGATTATTGACTGTTCTTAAAAGATGGAAATGAGCTTTGTTGGTAAACATTAAAACATCTCTGCGGGAAATGTTCAGAAGGGGGTCTCGACACGCAACTGTACGGGTTTCTCAATCTCATTCACTCAGTTCGTGTGCAACCATAATTTTGGAAGGATGCATTTTCAGCTCACGGTGAAGAATTCTGGGAATACTTCGATTTGATAAGCTCAATGCCACCGGCGTGTTTGCGTGCAGAACGCCGGCGGTGAAGATCGCTGAATCGAAGCCCTGACAGCGGCCACATTTTGTGCACCTGTTGAAGTACGACGTCGTTCAGGAAACTGCTTTTTGAGTGCAGATCCTATTTCTCTAAAGTTTGACACCCAAAGGTGTATTGTTTTTTTTGTCAGGAACGGAATCACGTCGACCGAGTGAGAAGTGTACGCGAAAAGCACGCTGCACCGCAGTCGGTGACCCGCCATTTTTAATCAATTCTTCGACAACAAACGCACAATATACTCCCGTCCAAACCATTATGAAAACTGAAAACCACACGATTGTCGCTGTCTATCGCCACCTCCCGCGCTTTGCTATCCCAACCCTAACCTTACCTACGTTCTCTTTAAATCGGGGAGTCTTTTCTGCCCCACCCTGCATTTAAGTTACCCCATCCGCACATCCTAGTCACGTTGCCCGCCCCCCACCACGAGGAGATCAGCTGCCAGGGGGGCCATACACTACGTTGATAAATGTGAGGAGTTGCATCAATCATCGAACCCGTTTCCTCAAATTTCTTAATGGCGATGGTGCAGTGGAAGCGTCATCCATTGCCACGATCTTTGGTTTCCATAAAATATATAGAGTCAGTCCGATCAATTCGCTCTGTTCGCTCTGTTGGATGATTGATATGTCTGTGACATCTTACTTACTTACTTAGGTGGCGCTACAGTTCGGGGTGAACCTGGGCCTCAACCAACAAGCCTCTCCATTTAGCTCGGTCTTTAGCTAATTGCCTCCAGTTGCGCACTCCTAGTTGGTCGAGGTCCCCTTGAACTTGTGCGCGCCACCTACGGCGATGATTCCCTCTACAACGTCGTCCCTCGGGATTAGATTCGAAGACTCTGCGGGCCGGAGCGTTGGTGTCCATTCGCTCTACATGTCCTAGCCATCTCAGACGTCCAATACGCAGTTTTTTGACTAGGTTGATGTCGCTGTACAGCTCGTATAGTTCGTGATTGAATCTTCTCCTCCAAAACCCGTCAACGCAAACGGGACCGAAAATCTTACGAAGAATTTTTCTCTCGAAGCGACCAAGGATATCTTCATTCTCTTTTAATAAAGTCCATGTTTCAGCGCCGTAAAGTAGGACTGGGATGATCAAGGTCTTATATAGAGTCTCCCTAGTTGTTCGAGATATGGCTTTACTGTTGAATTGCCTTATAAGCCAAAAAAAAACAGCGATTGGCAAGAGTTATTCTTCGATTGATTTCAGAGCCAAGGTAGACAAAGTCCCTTACTACCTCGAAGTTATAGCTGCCCACGGTGACGTTTTGTCCAATTCGTCGGTGTTGGTTTTCCCTTCTAGTTGACAGCATATACTTGGTTTTGCCCTCGTTTATCGCCAAACCCATTTTGGCCGCTTCTGCCTCAATGCTTGCAAAAGCACCGATGACAGCGGGCTGAGATCATCCGATAATGTCTATATCGTCGGCGTATGCAAGCAGTTGTACAGACTTGTAATAGATTGTGCCTCCGGTGTTGGCTTGTGAGTTCCGCACAATCCGTTCAAGTACAATATTGAAGAAGTCACATGACAGCGCGTCACCTTGTCTAAACCTTTTTTGACATCAAAGGTCTCGGTGAGGTCATTACCGACCTTGATGGAGCAGCGAGCGTTATCCATCGTCAGCCTGCACAGACGGACAAGTTTGGCAAGGATGTCAAAACTAGACATGGCTCTATAAAGCTCTTCTCCATAGATGCTGTCATAGGCGGGCTTAAAATCGATAAAGAGGTGGTGAGTATCGATTTGGAATTCTTGGGTTTTCTCCAGGATCTGCCGAAGTGTGAAGATTTGATCGATGGTGGACTTTCCTGGCCTGAAACCGCACTGATAGGGTCCAATCAGGCTGTTGATAAAGGGTTTCAGGCGTTCACACAATATCGCAGAAAAGATCTTATATGCGACGTTGATGAGACTGATGCCTCTATAATTGGCGCAATTGAGGGGGTCTCCTTTCTTGTGGATCGGGCAAACGATGCTGAGATTCCATTCATCAGGCATACACTCGTCTGACCATATATTAGAAATGAGTTGGTGTATGCACTCTACCAATTCATCCCCAGCTGCCTTGAAAAGTTCGGCCGGTAAGCCGTCAGGTCCACCAGCCTTGTTCGATTTTAGCTTGGATATTGCTATCCTCACTTCGTTTTGGTCCGGTGGACGGAAATTTTGACTATCATCGTCTATGTTGAATGGTTCATTCTGCCTGACAGCGGGATATTGGTCTTCGTCGCCGTTATACAGTCTGCAGAAGTAGTTTTTCCATATTCTCAGCACCGACTGTGATTCTACTACGAGGTTTCCATTTTCATCTCTACAGGTTTCTGTACGGGTATTACTTCTCTGACACGTTCTTTTTACCTTTTGGTAAAACTTCCGTACATTGTTCCTGGAGTATAGGCTTTCGATATTCTCAAACGCGCGCTTTTCATGCTCTTTCTTCGTCTTTTGGAGAAGCCGATGTTCTTCCCGTCTCTTTTGCTCGTAGAGCTCACGAGCAGCTCTCGTCTTCCTTTGCAGCGCCGCTTTGTATGCCTCTTGTTTTGCTGCATGCACTCGCCGGCATTCTTCGTCAAACCAGGGGTTTCGCGGTGGTGGTCGAGCGAGACCCAGCACATCAGTCGCGGCGTTTCTGATGGCATGTTGGCAGCGTTGCCACTGGTCTTCGGTACTTGATGCTGGCGGCAAAGGGGTGATTGACGCGTTCAGCGAAGAGTCTGGCGGTCTCTTGCGATTGTAGCTTTTCGACGTTAAATTTTCTCACATTAATTCTTCTTTGTTGCTCAGATTGGGATATCCGCATTCGTACCTATGCTACAACAAGGTAATGATCCGAGTCTATGTTGGCCGCTCGGAAGGTCCGGACATCCAGAATACTGGAGGCATGCCTTGCGTCGATCGCAATATGATCAATTTGGTTGATCGTGACATGATCATTGGACCGCCATGTCTGCTTATGAATATCGAGATGAGGAAACCACGTGCTTGCTATGGTGACATTTCGATCCACAGCGAAATCAATTAGCCTTAGTCCGTTATCAGACGTGGTGTCGTGTAGGCTATGCTTACCGACTGCCCTACCAAAGACGTCCTCCTTTCCTATTTTGGCGTTAAAATCCCCCAATACGATCTTAACGTCGTATTTAGGACATTGCTCGTATGTTTTGTCGAGGAGCTCGTAGAAACACTCTTTGGTGGCAGGGTCCTTTTCTTCTGTGGGGGCATGAACACATATTAGGCTTATGTTAGCGAATTTAGCCTTGATCCGGATCGTCATAATACGCTCGCTCACGTGTCGGAAGCTTAAGACTTCTTGCCTAAGTCTGCCGCGTATGACAAATCCGCATCCGAATAAGCGTTGCCTGTTGCCTCTGTAGCAATCACCGTAGTAGATGTCACAGTTTTTCATCCTCTTTTTGCCCGGCCCATCCTATCGCACTTCCTGGATGGCGGTAATATCTGCTTTATAGCAGTCTAGGGCCTCTGCTAGTTGTTCGGCTGCACGTGGTCTGTAAAGGGACAGAACATTCCACGTACAGATCCGAAGGTCGTTGTCCTTATTTCGTTTGCTGGGGTCGTCATTAGTTGAGTCATCCTTATCCGAGGCTTTTGGTTGTTTCGGAACCATGCGCTTTTTACGTGGTAGGGAAGTTACCCCGACGGCACAACCCCCAACCTGGAGGGCCAGTTCCTTAATTATTCCCCAAGGACGAGGGGCCGGGTACACCGGTGCCAGTAGTCCACTACGGGAGTATGAGCGCTGCCGTTGGCCCATTAAGGGCTCCTCCGCCACCATCTCTATTCCAGTGTCCTGACCAGCATTGGAAATTCCTTACCGACCTGTGATCCGAATACGTCGAAGCAGCTCGCGCAAGGTATTCACTAAGTTCAACCTAACTGGAACTATAGACGCCACCGTTGACTCCGTCTAGGGAATTCGTCCGCTGCCGGACCAACAGGAACAGGAAGAAGTGCTCTAGTGAGAAAAGCACTCTTCCCCCCCTCTCTCATCTGCTGCCACCAAGAATCCGCCAAACGGGGTTGGTTACCCATTTCTTGGATTAAGGTACTAGGCACCCGGCTGTCACCGCGTGGAGGTTGAGAGTAGGAGTTGGTAGGCCTCAGCTGAGTGAAAACGCTTGTGTTTTCATATGATCGCATGCACTACCGTTTGACCAGCCAGGTGTTCGAAAAAAAAAACTGCGAATCAGACGGAAATACAAAATAAATCAAATCTACGGAGTTATCTGGACTATGATCGCATGTGGTCGAAATTCGACCGAGGGGAAATAAATAAACAGCGAGAGAAACAACGCTATCTTGTGTGTCCAAGACACGAAATTGAAAACACCGGAAATCGGTCGCGTTTCTTGGACGTTAGGACAAAAGATTACTAGATGTTCTACTACGGAACGGAACAGGCTAGGAACGGAATCGGTATCATCCTTGCGGCAGAGCTACTTGGTAACGTCTTGAGCATTTCGAAGTCCAGCGGCCGTTTGATGTCTCTCAAGCTAGTAATACAAGGAGAGGTGTGAAATATTGTCAGTGCATATGCTCCGCAAAATGGGTGCAATCAGAAAGATAAAGATGCATTTTGGGTAGATTTCCACAATCTCCTTAAGAACGTCCCAAAGGAAGAGTTTCTGTTTGTTGGAGGAGATTTGAATGTACATGTCGGGAAGTCAAACGAAGACTATGAAGACTGCCATGGAGGACTAGGATATGGCACCAGGAACCTTTCTGGTGAAGACATCCTAAGCATGTGCAAATCACACGGTCTTATCGTGTTAAATACCATGTTCATCAAACAAAGCCGACACCTGATCACTTACAGCAGTGGTGGAGATGAAACCCAGACTGACTACCATTTGATAGCCAGTTTCATGAAGCCTCGGGTAAAAGATTGCAAAGTGATCCTGGGAGAGGCAATCGTTCGGCAACACCGTCTCCTGCTAACAGAAATTTTTATGAAAACACCAAAGAAAAGCAAACAAACAAGGGTCTCTGAGAAAATAAAGTGGCACAATCTGGACAAAGAAAAAGGCGAGGCTTTTGTTTTCGTAATGAAAAATTTCCTCTCTCACACCATCAACGGAGCTGAGGATGAAGAGTGCAGACCACAAAATATGTGGGATTCCCTACAGCGAACTTGCTTAAAGAAGGCCAAATCACTGCTAGGAGCTTCAAGAGGCCACCATCAACACGCCAAAGAAACATGGTGGTGGAGTGATGAAGCTAAGAAAGTGATAAATGAGAAGAAAGCGGCTTTCAAAGCTTGGTCAAAGTGCCCCTCTAATAATAGTGACGAAAAAGTTCGCCTCGAAATGGAATACAGATGTTGCAAGAAAAAAGCGAAGAAAAAGTGCGCCCAGCTGCAAGCAGAGAGTACGGAGGGCCTGTATCGGGAGCTGGAGAAAATATCTTCCCCGGTTGTTGATGCAAACCAGACTATCCAGGAGCTGCGAAGACGCAATATGAACAAGAACGCAACCATCTTCAAAATAGCCGCCCAAAGAAGGAGGAATGCTCAGGAGATTCTTTCGCCAAAGTTCATTAACAATGCTCATGGCCAGCTTCTTGTGGATGACGACAAAATTCTGCAGAGGTGGCGGCAGTATTGTGAAGAGCTTTTGAATGAACAGTTTCCCCGGCTATACTTTCCAAGAGCCACCCCTAACTTTGAAGAAATTCCCGACATTACAGTCGAAGAAGTTAGTGAGGCAGTCAAATACTCCAAAAAACGAAAGCGGTTGGGCCAGACGAGATGCCCTCTGAGTTCTGGAAAAAGATGGGAAACATCGGGTTCAGATGGCTCAGAATTCTCATCTCCAAATTTGTCAGAGGTGACTCAATGTCGAATCAATGGAGGGGAAGTTACCTTCTCCCTGTATACAAAGGGAAGGGTAGTACGCGAAACTGTGATAACTACCGTTCGATCAAGCTGATGTCACACACCATGAAGATCGTTGAGCGGGTATTAGATGGCCTATTGCGAAAAGTAATACGGCTATCTGATGATCAGTGTGGGTTTGTCTCGGATAAATCAACCACAGATGCAATCCAAAGTATAAGGATCATAATGGAAAACTATTCTGATTCCTTAAGGGACTTGCATATGGTATTGGTGGACTTTGAAAAGACATTCGACAGACAACCACGAGATCTGATATGGGTGGCGCTAAGACATCGAGGGGTTCCAGAAACCTATGTACAGATGATCATGGACATGTACGAAGTAGCAAAGACAAGAGTAAGATGCCCCGCTAGAGTAACCGAAGAGTTCCCAATCAAAGTCGGGTGCACCAGGGAAGCGTCTTAAGTCCTTTGCTCTTTATTACAGTCCTTGATTATCTGCTTGAAGGTAAAGTGATGGACCCCAAGGTACATCAGTTATTCTTTGATGACGATGGAGCCATCATAAGTGAGGATCCTACATCCCTGCAACGAGCACTTGATGTGTGGGTGGACGTTTTGGAGGGAAATGGGTATCGCATTAGTTCAAAAAAGACAGAGTACTTGTGCTGCCCGTTCTCTGATCCACTTAGGCCTATTCCAGACATTTATTTGAATGGAACAGTGCTTCCCAAGTGCGACAAGTTCAAATATCTGGGATCTATGATCAATAGCAAAGCAACTTGTGATGACGACATCAATCATTGCGTAAGCGTAGGGTGGATGAAGTGGCGCGAAAATTCCGCTATCTTCTGTGACAGAAAAATGTCCCCTAAGTTGAAAGGAAGGTTCTACACCGCAGTTGTACGTCCAGCGCTCACATACGGTTCACAATGTTGGACGATGTTCAAAACGTATGAGATTAACTTAACGGCAGCTGAGATGAAGATGCTTCGCATGACAGCAGGAGTGATAAAGCTTGATCGAATAAGAAGTTCGAAGAGCCGTGGAAGCTTTCGCATCAAGGAAACCATCGTACAAAAAATAGAGCGCCACTGGCTGAGCTGGTATTGCCATGTTCAAAGAAGAGATCATTTGAACCCTGTTAAAAAGGCAATATCAATGCACGTTCCAAAGACATCGCGATGTAGGAGAGGTAGGCCTATAAACGCCTGGATCACACAAATGCGACGACATCGGCATTTCATTGGCCTCAGTAACCGAGTGATCCCAAATCGGTGGGTCTGCCGATATTTTCTGAGGTAAAATAGGCGAACCCCAGAGGCGGATCAGTAGAAATGCGGTGAAGTGGGAGGGTTGTGATCCCTTGTTTTCGGATCACAAACTCGCTGAAAATGGAAGAAGAAGAAGAAGAGAGAAACAACGCTATGCACTTGGTGGCATAACATTTGTAATATTCTAAGGTCATATAGCTATGAAAGTGATCAAAATGCTTTCATTTAATTGGTTAAAGCGTTTGGTATGGGGAAATTGTGTGTGTATGTTCACTTAAGTTTACCTGACATAACGGCAATGAATACACGTGATGTTTTTTTCTGCACATCTATGGGACAGTACCTTTCAAATGATATAAGTTTTATTCCCCTCCTTTGATAATAAATACAAAAAAGACGTACGATAAATTTCGTGTTCACGTATTAATGTATAGATACTACCCCTGAAGTTTTTTGTGAAACCTAATATCTGAGTTTCAAACTATTACACCAAACTTTGTTTCTCTGTCTATCGTTTCCAACTCCAGATCCGTGTAAAACATAAGGGTATTTATAACCCCTTAAGAGCGCACAAATTATATAAAAAAAAAAACGAAAGCCCGAAGAGAAAACTCATTTGGTACACTTTGCCGACCGAAAATTGAACCAAGTTTGCGAATTGTCTCAGCAAAACTTTCACTATTTTAATAAAAAGTTTTCACAATAATAGTGCGATTTCTTTCGCATAGCATTCCGTATTGAATAATGGCAACTGTTATATATAACATCTGTCAAAAAACGGAACTGCCATGTACATACTTAGATACTATGGTGGTTCTTTTAAAGTGTGTTTCCGAATGGTCAGGAAGTGCATTTTTCTCTTTCCATAATTTAAAGCGATTTTTCAATACTTTACTTAACTGCATTGCGTATCCTCATTCCAGCCACTCTGCGACAAGCATGGTGTAAATAAGTACTACAATTACCCTCATCTATAATAGCTGCTATTACTTCACTCCCCCGATACCCTAAGTGATGAATGTATGTATATATCCTGACAAAATCAGGTCAAACCGTTTAACTCGAATGTCATACACAAGAACAATTACGATATATTTTTCACAAATGTAGGTCATCCCCCTCAGCTTCACAGCGTGTATCTGTGTCTGTATCTGTATCTTTTTATCTCTTCCACACATGTATTCACAGAAATTTACATAAAATCATTTATTTATTTGTTTACGCACCTGTCAGTGAAAACGCTGCTTCCTGTTCATGATTATTCGAAAAAAACAAACCGCTCTAGGGAGTGTAAACCTTACATTTTCAAGTTTAACCTCGGCAAACCCAGTTATTCACGATTTTTTACTCTGTTCTTTGAATGGAGAATAATTTCAAAGGAATGCCATAAAAATGTACCCCCTACCCAGCTTCTTGCAAAGTGGTTTCGAAGGCTTGTTCCTCATCAAAAGGAAGACATTTTTACGACTTTCTGAGTCGAAAAAGTTTTCTTATTTTTTTATGATTTTATAGCTCTTTAATTAGTTTCGTGTGTAGAAAATTTGTTTAGCCTTACCCCGGCACTTAATAGAAATTCGCAAATAAGCTAAAGGGCTAGATGTCAGCTAATAAATTTTAAAATCTTTTTTTACGAGATCATGAAAATATACATACACAAACATTTTATTACTTACCCACCTCTTGGGCTGTGCTAATATTTGTCAAGGGTTAGACTTTTTTTGTTTTTATAAAGGAAAGGCCTTGAGCTGCGGCTTTGTCCTTTTTGCGTGTGTGCGTATCACAGCCGCGAGAGTGTAATTTATCTAACGTGACCATGAATCATTTTCTGCTGGTTTCGTAACGACGGGACGGCATTCAAATTCTCTAGTGTCGTGTGAACAAGGGATGTTTAACCCCATCCGATGTATTACTTTTGGGTTGCATGTGAATGTCTAATTCGTGGGGACTTCCTAGTTAGGAACATGAGCTGTAGGAGGCACGTGTTCAGAGAATAAATGTCCTTTTGATTAGGCAGATACAGTTTTCATACGTGACCATATACCAGCAGTACAACCCCCTCTGGAGGGCAAGTTTGTGCTCAGCTGGAGAGCTCATTTTATGCGCGACAGCCAATGTACTTCTGGTGGAGATTTGTTGTTATTACTCCAAGCGGCAATTGAGCCTTAATTATCGACATCATGTAGAGCGGTCGTATGTCATTCGAAATATTTGCGAAACAAAAACCACGGGAAAAGTACCATTTGTTGTTTTGTTTTTCAAATTGAACGCGAAGGAGTTTTCGACATTTATTGTCTTTTTTTCCGACAGTAAAAATGTGTGTATAATATTTCAGATGATGCTCGGGGCCACACATTTTACTGTGGGTTTATTTATTTTTTATTTTTGTTTGCAATCTCTACAAAGACAAGGTAAAAATGGGTTTCATGTTATTTCGAATTTTATGCGACCAACGTGAGGGTTTATGTCTTCAATTCGTTTAGAGGGCAAATGTTGATCGCTTAAGGACAAACAAATGATGGAATGGTGACTGGAGGTATGACCCTTAAATGCGCTGACACCTACGTTATAAATTATGATATATAAATGTTTTAAGTTTCAACACGTCCGGGGGGAAGTTGTTTGCAGAATGAAAAGCATTTGTTGGGAAACTCATAACTATGCGGCGGGTTTTCGCATTAGTTGCGAGGGTTGTTCTCGTAAAACATGTATTTATTCGTTAGGCAAAGAGTGTCAGGACTTTAGGAGAAGGTGTACTTGTTTATGTTGGAGGTGAAATAAGGAATTGCTTTTGAGTGGTATTGTTGACTTACGTGAGATTTGCTTAATTTCAGGAATTTATGGCGTTTTAGTTGGTTTTGTTGAGTTTGTTTTACGACCTGTGGTAGAGACATCGTTAGTGATTTTGCAAGAGATTGCTTCCACTTGTAGGTAGCTACAGTTAAAAACTCATAAAGAAAATTGAAAGTGCGTGCCCCCAAAATATTGTGGCTTAAAAATTAATGGGGTGCTAAAATGTTTACTACTCACTTTCTGAACGAAATCATAAAATGATTCCCCTTTAGAGGGATGTGAGAACATTCTATACAGCTAGACAGAAAAGTGCTTAAAGCACTAGGATGCATGCTTCTAATCGTTCACTTGATTAAAGATTTTTCTAGAAAAGTTACTATCATACAACTTGCCGTGATAATAAAGTATACTATTGTGTACTATATATCTTTCTACACATGAACTATGCATTTATATTAGAAATTCTACTGCTTCTTGTGCCACATGCCCTGAATATAACCCATTTGTCTCCATATCTTACAATATTATTCGTCTATATATCTATCTTGATGTACATTAGAAAGTATTCAGCCTGCCGTGGTCATTCTGAGCACAACTTTCTAAACGCTACGTTCTTCAAAGGACATGCATCTCACAGGAAGCGGTTTGTGTATTGTGTTGTACCTACATAATAAAAATAAAGTTTCAGATAAAATGCCAGAGAGCTAAGAAATTTACTTACTTAAGTCCTGTACGTCCATGGCAGCCTTAGAGCATCCAACCACGTTCACCTCCATCGTGGTGAGTTCCTGACAATATATCTTGTTTCTCTACAGCTTTTCCATAGCTGCTGTGCCGCATTTTTTTAGCGTGATCCACTTGTCTTCGCTATTGAAATAGCGGATTCCGTTGCATAGCTCGACCTACTATGCAGTTGTTGCCCTTCTGGAGAGTGAGGCTAACGCAATGCTTCTTCCGCTTTTATGTAATCGCATCTATGCATTTTTAGCCTTTATTCTTAATCCCAATTTGTTATTGAGACAACAATTAACACAAGTTTGTAGCTGTCATATTACAATGGTGTTCACCTTCCAAGTACTGCACTCATAAAGCAATACTGACTCCATATATGAGAGGAATTGCCGCAGGGTGGTGTTTAAACCGACTTTTCCAGTTCGTCGAAAATGTACCAAAAGCATCCTTGGTTTTCTCCATTCGGATGCATACATCCAACTCGTTATCCTCGTCGACGAAAATAATACTCTCATGGGATCGGAAGTCTCTTTCAATGTTGGAGGGTTATTTAGGCTGAGAATCGTAGTTTCGCCGGAGCTGATTTGTATACCACATTGTTTGCTTTATTCGCCAAACAGCTGGTCATATGGTGTAAGTTTATTGTTCCGTACAATAGTAGGGAAATACTGTGTAGCCGAAGTGCTTAAGACAGGTTGCGCAACTCTATTGGATTACACCGCTTCCCACTGACAGAGAACTGCGAAGCACGTCACTGATAACCACAAAAAATAGTAGTGAACAAAGTATACGTATACAGTCTTTTTGGACACCACTTTAAATCTCAACATCAGATTCCTCTGACTACCTACTCGTTTTCGCTTCGCATTTTACGCCTTGATAACTTGCTTTGATAATAGGTACCAATTTTTGCCGAATAACTCTCCTGCTCAAGGCATGCTATATGTACTCTCTATTTACACTGGTGAAAGTCTTTCGAAAGTAATGAAAAGCCAGTCTTGCTTTGTTCAACAGGATCGGAAACAAGCTTGTGTACAGCCGAGGAAGTAGCATTCAACAGTTATTTTAGCTCGATTCCCGTACTCAGTTAAGTTATCTTTTTTTGGGAGCTAGGACTTCCAGTCTTAATTTTATAAACGGGTAGAAAAGTATAAATATACTTTAGAATTGAATTTCATTATGATTGAATTTGGAATTTAACTCAGGCAAAACAAATAAGAGATATCGAACCAAATCATCTTGATGGGTCTTTTTCGACTTTTCTTAGCATAAGCTAGGTTTCACTACAAGCTCTCCAAAGTTTCAACCTGCTCTGCTGGCGCTAACATTTGCTTAAGGTCTTACGTTTCGAAAGGCCCATGATCCTTATTCTTCTGACAGCTAATGCTCAGGTTTAGCACATTCGATATGAGTATGACCAACTGTATCTATTTAAACTGGCTAGAAGAACTTGAAGTTATCATTTTCCACAAGCATCGCCATTAACCATTCTCTTGATTATCTTTGATCACCGCTTATGGTTTGCATTACTAGTCCATTCCCCAATCAAGTTCAGCATTCTTCCTTTATATAGTGCAAGTATAATAGTTCGGGACTAGGTATCCTCGAGGCTGGCACTGCTTTGCTGTCGCGATTTTCAAATTTGTCGAGTCACCTGACATTTTCAAGGAAGGAACCCAGCGCATGTAGCAGACCACCCGTCCGCTTAAGATTTTGTCACCATATTCGTTCGACAGGCTGGATCTAGCTATTTTGAGGAGACACCTACTCTACCTGCTCATCTGCTCATTGAAGATTGGTTTAACTTTAAGGCGGTAAATTTGAATAACACAAATTCTCTACAGTTCCATCCGTATGCACATTTATGACATAATGTGGCTTTAAAATCGATACAAACGTTGGTTTTAGACGTTCAAAGAAAGTAGCAGCAGCAGTAGTTGTTTAGGAGATGACTACCCCTATACTTGGGCATATTTTCGTCCGACTATATTTTAGAGAGATGAGTCAGTGTACACTTCTTACCAAGTCATTTCCCGATTTTCTAAAGACTTCAGCAAGTAGACCATCTGTTGAGCAGCTTTATTAGAGTATAATTTGAGTACTTATTATAACCTCACCTCGTTACCATATTGAATATATCATTCTGCCTGACAGTTGAATTTTGGGTCATCATCGTCGTCATATAACAGCCCGTGGAATTTTTCTGTCGAAATTTTCAAATCCCCCCCAGACGGACGACGCAGTAGAGGAAGACTTCGCTTTTGGTGGCTTGAACTAGTGCAAAGTATAAGAAGCTTTTCGCAAAATATTTATTAGTATATGTCGACCTTAGTGGCTTGGCTATTTATTTTTTAATCCGAAAGTAAAATTCGATGGTCGCTACACATTATCAAGTTTAAGCTCTTAAAGCAACACAGGAATTACACATTGCATACTTTCGGTTCAGCAGTCTGCGTCCCACTGCTAATATTATATATCCTTGAATTTAAGAGCTCTGTGGCAATTCCAGAAAGATTGGTATTTTGGTAAGATTGTCAAATTTTATGTAAAAATTTAAAGACTATAACGTTTTATATTTTTATTAATCGTCGGAAGTTTTTGTTCTTTGATAACTCGTAAACGGTTGGGGTTTCAAAAAATACTTGCAAATGAAGGACTAATAGTTTTATTTATGAATTCCATAAATCTAAAACGGCACATTTTGTGGAATATCTTATGCAATCTTATGTCAAATTATGTTGCGCTACATAGTAAAATATCTTTTCGTTCAAAATAAAATATGTATTATATTTCTTTTCGATTTCAACCCGTTTTTTTACTTAACCCTACGCGGCTTGGGTTAGATCTTTTGCTGGGTTTCACTGTCTGCGGACCCTATTGTTTGGTAAGAGGGTGGCAATGGTGCAACGGGTAGTGTATTTGCCCGTTAACCGATGTGTGCACGTTCAAACCCCAGCGGGAACAGCAATCATCAGCTACCCGAGTATAAAGGAATACGAATTACATTGTAGTTTTTCCAACCACACCACCAAAGAAAGGTTCCTGCCTAAGTTTTACAAAGGACCAGAGAGTCTGAGTGCTCTAGGATTTGGGTTTCCTTTTATTAAAAAAAAAAGAAGAAAAATAGAATAAAATATAAAATTGTTTGACAAGAAAGATTAAATCCTTTTTTGCATTTATAAAGGTTTCGACTCATATTCTTACATCCTCTCTTTTGCCTAGCTTCGTACAGATTATCCGAATATTATTTTTCGGGAGGGGCCGAGATGTAAAAAAGTTTATCCTCACACCCTGAGTTCTTTTCCGAACATAATATTCCGTTTGAATAGATTTTCAAATACATCCTCAATATATGTACCTTCATCTTAAAGTAATTCAGTGCCGATTAGGGTTTTCCTTTCGCATAAAAATATGTATATGTGAGTATAGTAATAGCATCCTTTTGATTTTTATCTCTCCAAAACGGAAAACTGGGAAATGGTGTACACCCATCTAAATGCCAATCGCCCTTAATCCAAAACCGAAATATAAATCTCCAACCCTCGGAAATTCATGTATGATGCTTGCTCACTTATCCTTGTCAATCAAATAGCAAAAAAGTTAGAAAGCATCTGCGGCGGAAATCGATCACGAAAATATGTGTAGGATTTGCGCTTAACCTAGAGACCCAACACCACAAGGCTAAAGCACTCCTCGGGCTCATCGCCGAACAATACAGCCAAATACAGTTTATTTTTGTAGTCGAAAATGAAAATATGACAGGGATCAGTTTGCATAGTGGGCGTATAACTAATGTACGCAGTATTTCATATTCCCAGTCAACATTATTAAATTCCCAGAAGAAAGGACGAAATAGCAATTAAACTAAGACGGAAATGAACACCGTAGTCACATTGGAGTCTCCCGAGCTCAGGGATTATGGTTTCGATTTTGCCATCTCATTATGGCAGATATTCAATTTCATTATTTGGGGGTGAGGGCATTAGTAGAGGCTATTGAAATTCACCCCCTTGGTGTTTAAGAGCTTTGTATACGCAGCCAGGTATGCTTCCTGTCGGCAGTTGATGTAGATGGTAATGCTGCAATAACAATTGTTTGACTTGTACGATTCCTTTGTATAAACATAGACAGCCATCGAAAGCGGGTGTTCCTTTCATTTCGTGCAGCTCAATAAGAGTATCTCCATCCAGCAAATAATGTGCAAAATAAAAAGGGGTGACATCAACTGAAAAGGGCACTTAGTTTTCCTTTGAAAACGACTTCTGTGTCTGAAATTTAGTAATTTATTCAATAATGGGGTTAGTGTTGGGGTATTTACATTATGTAGTGCATTCCGAAAATTGAGAATACCTACTAGGAATTGAAATAATTTGTGGAAGTTTAGTTTAAAATGGACTTTTAACACTGTATGAGTTTCAATAACTTAAAGAAAAATCGATCATGAACATTTTATTTTATACTGGTTTGCTTGTGTTGGGTCTCGTAGTGTAAGTATATGTATGAAAAAATCGTAATTTGCAGTTGCGGTTAAAAATTAACCCTGAAAACAACTATTATTACAAAAATAGGTACATTTATTATTATAACGATATTTTATAGACTAATTAAAGAAACAATGGAAGCAAAAACTTAAATAACATTTATATTTATAAGGAATTCATAATACTAAGCTTACAACACATTCTGTTGAAATCAATTAAATTTTCGTACACATTATGTATACATAGTCCTGCCAACTATACTTTATTATAAAGGATACTACTTTTTTTCGGATCAAGATCAGTTTTGATTTCACTCTTGGGACTGTGCCGGACATGTGGATAGAAGGTGAAGGACGGTTTCGAAAGCATTGGAAGTAACATTTTTCATTGTCCAAGTCCAAACTGACAGAAATACGGAGTACCATTCGGCGTGTTTTTTTTTTTTTTTTTTTTTTTATCAAAAATCTGGCGTGGCATTTTGCTACATGTAACCGGGTCACTAAAATTATTGAATTTAGATAGACAGATTGATATACTTTATTCCGCAATATAATTTACATTCGCTACCGCATATTTTACAATTCAGAGGTATTATACATTTTTATCTTCCTACTTAAATATTATTTAAGCACCTTTGAAAGCTATTTATGAAACACACAAATTTTTCGGAGGTAGATGCGAGAAAACCTCCAATTTAGGAAAAAAAAAAGTAATAATAATATAATTCAAAAGAGATATTTGTTTTTAATAAATTAACAATATAAACTGAAGCGTATCACAGAAAAAATTAATACAAAATCAGTATGTAGATTAGTAAGAAATTAATCAGTAAATACATTATTATTATTATTTATTTTTCCGCACTATTATATTATATGTAAATATAAAAATACATTTTCGAAATTAGTTAAGAGATTTTGGATATTAGGATCCTTTACATCTTTAACCCATAGCTTATATACAATGATCAGAAATATATTTATAGTAATAGATTGATTTAAGGGAAAATACTACGATGGAAAAACCCTCACATAAATCTTAAGGACTAGTATTACTCCTATCCCATATCTACATTTTCGTAGTGACTTTATTTTTAGTTAGCATTATTCGAGAGTTGCAATATTAGTTCGTTAACTGAAAAGAACATTTTCAGAAACAATTTTGTTAGGATCTGTTCGTAAGGAATGCAATCGTATGGACGGTAGCCTTATCATGAAGGCCATTGGTAGAGTAATACCATGGCAATCTAAGCATCATTTCAGGAATATAGTTTTAAACATTAGAATTTTGTTTTGAATGCTCAGCCGAAATTTTCGATTTAGGGAAGGATATAAGATCCTTGTTGTTAAATTAACTTTATCGTATTAGTAACGGGTTTTTGAAAAGTTAGTTCATTGTCTATGACTACGCCATGGTATTTGCAATCGTTGGACCACTCAATGTCTTCTGAGCATATGGGGAGCTTAGCATTTGGAAGGAAGCAGGGTTTTTGCGATGAGTAAACCATATCGCTTGTGTTTTAGCTGCATTCACTTTAATTTTCCCCTTCAGGAAAAAAAAAAACATCAGGAGGACTAAAAAAACATCACGGAAAATAATATCGGATGCAAAAAAAACAGTATCATCCGCGAACATGGCTAGATGGGTATCGATAAAAGGCATATCGGAGGCAAATAAATTAAACAGGGTTGGACCCATAGTCTCTTATTTGGTACATCAAAGAAAAATTTGGGAAGTCGATTTTACGTTTTCTATATGAACTGCAAACTTTCTGTGGTTTTAAAAAGCTCTATACCATTCTGACAACTGGAACTGGAAAGTCTAGTTTCATAAGTTTATATGGTATACCAGCACATCATGCCAAACGGTGTCAAAAGCCTTTTCGATATCCAGAAGGACAATTTCAGTGGATTTCTTCAATTTAAGTTTATCTTTTACATATTTTTTAATTCTTACAATTTGGTGACAAGTTGGGTGCCCAGGCCTGAAACCAAACTGACAGTTGAGGAAAAGTTCGAGATCGATAATATATCAATAAATAAATAAATAAATGTATAAGTAAATAAATAAATTCATTCATTAATGAATAATAAATGAAGAACTATTTACACACATAAATAAATAAATATACGAAGCAATAAACAAATAAGGAAAGTAAATAACAAAAAAAAGTAAGTGAGAACTTTCACATAAATGAATAAATACATTTTTTTTTCCGAGGGTAGGTGAAAATCTTCAACAAGACACTATGAGGATCGACAGCGCGTGCTCATAGTAGTGTGGGATTCTTACCCACTAAACAACCTCCCTTCAAAACAGATTTGTTTTTATTTTTACTACAACTAAGTATTCGACTTATCAAATAGTTTTCATTTCACGAAATAAAGACGTTTTGCAGGGACCTTCCCATTAGAAGTTCCTGCCAGCTCCCCAGCTTAGACGCGGTTACTTATCGCGCTAAGTCTAAAGGTTTGGTTCTTTGTAGACGGCGCAGTAAATTTCTTTCTTCCAAAAGTTGGAGGACTGTAATATTTACGTGACTTTCTAGTCGACTTCTATGCTTTCTCGCGTAGGTTTGAATTTCGTCTTTTATAGTTTTAATGCCAATATCTCTATGGATATCGCTATTTCTGATATATCCTGGCGTATTAACAATACCTCTTAGCACTTTGTTTTCAAAAGTTTGTAAAATTTTAATATTACTTATTTTGGTACAACCCCAGAGTTGTATACCATATGCCCATACAGGCTTTAGCACTTGCTTATATAAAAGCAGTTTGTTATATATATTAAGCTTGGAATATTTTCCAAGTAACCAATACATTTCTCGATATTTGTTATCTAGTTCTTTGCGTTTTTTCTTAACGTGCGTTTTCCATTTCAGCTTTGTATCAAGTGTCATTCCAAGATACTTAGCCTCGTTTGCAAACGGGATTTGAACCGAGTTTGAAAAGATCGGCAAATTATTTATTTTTTTATAAGTAAAATTTACATGAACAGATTTGGTCTCGTTGAGTGCGATTCGCCAAATCTTTGTCCATTCATTTACTCTATTCAAAGCTTCTTGCAGTTTTTCTGTAGTATCTATGACCGTTTTACCTACTGCCAAGATAGCAGTGTCGTCGGCAAATGTAGATAGCTACTTCTTCTTGCGGTATATCACGGGTGTATAATAGATACAAGACTGGACCAAGAATGCTTCCTTGCGCCACCCCAGCCATTATTTCCTTGAAATCTGAATATTCGTTTCCACATTTGACGCGGAATAGTCTATTCGTAAGGTAGTTCTTCAAAATATTATATGAGGTGCTCCGGCAGAACTTGTCGTAATTTAAACTTTAAGCCTTCGTGCCAGACTTTGTCAAAGGCTTGAGAGACGTCAAGGAATACGCTTGAACAAATTTTTTTGTTCCTCAAGTGACTTTTCGATTACATGTGTTATTCGATGTACTTGTTCAACTGTAGAATGCTTACTTCTGAATCCGAATTGATGACCTGGAATGAGATGCCCTTCTTCTATTACCGGCTGTATTCGCCTAATCAATATTCTCGCGAACACATTGGATATGATTGGAAGAAGCGAAATCGGTCTATAAGAGGTTTTTTCATTCGGAGGTTTTCCGGGCTTAAGGACCATTATGATTTCGGCAACTTTCCATTGACTGGGAACATATTCTAGTCTAAGTGCGGCGTTTATAATGAACAAAGGCTTAATTAGGGGCTTTAAGAACCTCTCCCGTAATTAGGTCGTATCCAGGAGCCTTCTTAGGTCTAAGTTTCTTTATTTCTTCCTTAAGTTCGGTAAGTGTTGCATTTCTTATTACGCTATTGTCTATATAAGACGTATTTATATTTTGAATAAGAGCTTGTCCATCAAACGGTTTGAAAGTTTCTTCCAGGTGGGCGGCAAAACTTGCGCTTTCTCTTTATCGTGCCTGGCCCATTCGTCTTAATTTTTTCCTAATTGGGGCGGCTTGAATTTGAGGTTTTTGAATACCTTTTATAGCCTTCCAAAGCGAGTAATTGGAATGTTTTCTGCTGTTGAGCTTTCTAGGTAAGTTTACATTTCATTATTCTTAAGCTTTTTAATAGATCTTTTTAGTGAGTTGCACAAACAGTTAAGATGTGCTATATGTTGCGGAGCCCGAGTTTGTTGCCATTTTTTGCGTGCTTTTCTCTTCTCCTTAATCATCTCTTTTATTTCCTGCGGATAAGTTTGAATGTAGCTTGCTGGCGTTTTCTTTGGTTTGGGAGTGGGAATAAATACATATGTACATAGATATAAGAAAACATGTTATATATTAATACGTGAACACGAAACTTATCGTACGTTTTTTTTTTTAATTTATTATAAACGGAAGGGGATGAAACTTATATCATTCGAAAGGTACTGTACCATAGCAGTGCAGACAAGAAAAAATCATGCGCGTATGTTACCGTTAAGGCAGTTAAAAAAAACATACACACATGATTTCCCCATATAAAATGCTTTAACCATTAGCATTTTGATCATATTCATGACTGTATGAGCTTAGATCCCTTTGCCTTCCCTGCACGGGAGGATATTACTTATTGTGTAAGCAAATCCATAACGTTGTTTCTCTTCCCGTTTGTTTTTTAACCTCGGTCGAATTTCGGCCACAGGCGGTACTAGTAGTAATAAATATTGTTCATAGGTACAAAAATTAAATAAATAAATGAATAATTTTCTGAAAAACTAAATAAGTAAGGAAACAAGGTAATATAAATAAAATGAAGAATCTAAACATTTAATTGATTAACAAGAGGATTATCTGAAAGAATACAATTAATTGAAAATATATTTGTAAGCTTTTGGATTCTGTCTACAAGCACTTCAACATTCGCTCTATTGCGCAAGTCTGAAGTGGAATAATGCCAAGGAAAATATAGCTCAATTTTTAGCAATCCTTGTTCACTTATTTGAAGTTTGATAGAGTGACATTTTGCACAAGTTCCCTAAACTTGGCAACTGCATAGAAGAATGATTTGAAAAACGATCTTATGAATTATTAATTTTTTATCATTAGACAAGGAAGATTTTTTGTTTATAATATTTGTTTTGATAGCAATATTGATTTTCTTCAAGGTTTGCTTGGTATATACTTGGAAAGTTAACTTAGTATCCAGATGTATACCCAAGTATTTAACAGAAGGCGTCCATACTATATTATTTAATTTGCTTACTTACTTGGGTGGCGCTAGAGTTCGGGGTAAACCTGCGCCTCAACCAGCAAGCCATTTAGCTCGGTCTTTAACTAATTGCCTCCAGTTGCACACTCTAAGTTGGTCAAGGTCCCCTTGAACTTGTGCGCGCCACCTACGGCGAGGAGGTCCTCTACTGCGTCGTCCCTCGGGGTTAGATTCGAAGACTCTATGGGCCAGAGCGTTGGCGTCCATTCGCTCTATATGACTTAGCCATATCAAACGCCCAATATGCAGTTTTTGACTAGGTCGATTACAGCTCATATAGTTCGTCATTGGATCTTCTCCTCCAAAACCCGCCAACACAAACGGTACCGAATATCTTACGAATGAATTTTGTCTCGAAGCGACCAAGGATATCTTCATCCGCTTTCAATAAAGTCCATGTTTCAGCGCCGTAAAGCAGAACTGGGATGATCAGAGTCTTATACAAAGTCTCCTTAATTGTTCGAGATAGGGCTTTACTGTTGAATTGCCTTATAAGCCAAAAAAAAAAAAAACAGCGCTTGATTCCTGCGCTGATCTTGTTTTTAGTGATTTTAGCAGAGCCAAGGTAGAGTCCCTTTTTGTTGACAGCATATACTTGGTTTTGCCCTCGATTATCGTTAAACCCATTTTGGCCGCTTTTGCTTCAATGCTTGCAAACGCACCGGTGACAGCCCGCTGAGTTCTTTCGATAATGTCTATATCGTCGGCGTATGTAAGCAGTTGCACGGTTGCAGTTGCAGTTGTTGATAGATTGTGCTTGTGTGTTCCGCACAACCCGTTCAAGTACAATATTAAAGAAGTCACATGACAGCGCGTCACCTTGTCTTAAACCTGTTTTGACATCAGAGGTTCGGCTCTGACTTTGATGGAGCAGCGAGCATTCTTCATCGTCATCCTGCACAGACCAACAAGCTTGGCAGGGATGTTAAGCCTAGACTTTTTTTTTCGAATATAGACATAGACACTATGAGAATAGCAGGCGCGTGCTCATAGTAGTGTCAGATTCTTACTGACTAAAAAAACACCACCCTTCGGTATTAATTTGTTAGATATCACAACTAAGTAATAACTTATCAAGCAATGTTTCTATCATGCAATAAAAGCGTTTGGTAGCTTACTTTCCACTGAAAGAACCTGCATGTTTCGCAATGTAGACGCGGTTAATCATTATCTCGCCAAGTCGAAAGGTTTCGTCCTTTATAGTCGGCGCAATAAATTACTCTCATACAAAATTTGTAGGACTGTATTGTTGACATGTCCGATTAATCGGTTTCTATGCTTTCTCGCGAAGCTTCTAGTTTCAGCTTCGATTGTCGGAATTCCGAGATCGCTGTGGATATCGTCGTTTCTACTATACCACGGTGCTTGGGCAATTTCTCTTAGCATTTTATTTTGTAGTTTGTACAGAAGGCTATTGTGCGAAGCGGAGTGAACAGCTTTTTCTTTATCTAGCGATAGCATCCCGGTCGAAGTTCCTAATTGCCGGTTTTCTTTAATGCTATTGCAGATCCTGAGTACTTGGTAGCAGGTTCTATGGTAGCGCTTTAAACCAAGTAGTTCATTCGGATATATGTACGTATATTTCTATGACAGATAATTTTGAGCACGTGTTCCTTAATGACCTATTCATAGACTTGCTTATAGAGCTCAACAAGCTAATTGTCCAGTAACTTTCGGGGCTATTTGGATTTTGTCCCTCTTTTAAAACCGGCACAACTTTCGTTTTTTTTTTTCAATCATGCAAAATACTGCACATTTATACAGGCTTTTAAAATGAGATCTAAAAATGTCACCCCATATTTAAGTAGGCAAATATTTGAGGTATATATTCCTTATATTGTCATGCCTCCTGTTTTATTTTTTTTTAACTGGCAAACCGCACACTGTTGAATTTGGGTAGTCGTTCGAGCAGTTTTTGAAAAAAATATGCGTTTTACATTTTCGTTACAAATTTTCTTAACATACTCGTATTTCCGTTACACTCACCCTAAAGAAGTGTCACTTTTATATTATGATCAATGTGCACTAGCCGTCAAATTATTACATTTCGTGTCTTTTGTAGTTTGTTTGAATTTTATTTTCTACTTTAACTACTATAGTACTACTAAACTTGACTGCACACAGAGTTATTAATGATTTTTTCCAAAACAACAATCACTCGACTACTGTAAAACTGTGTTTAAAGTAAATCCACTCACCGAAAAGATTGCGCATATCTATGCTTTCTTGTACATACTTTCGTTTTCATAACACATTTCTCTTTGCATCCTTCCGCACTCGAGTGTAGCTGCCGTTCGGTGTTTTGTTACATTTGAGCAA
Source organism: Brachypalpus laphriformis (assembly GCA_945910035.1). Classification (NCBI taxonomy): domain Eukaryota; kingdom Metazoa; phylum Arthropoda; class Insecta; order Diptera; family Syrphidae; genus Brachypalpus; species Brachypalpus laphriformis. The sequence goes on from OX246753.1 coordinate 324,961,517, forward strand.
ATTTTCGTTCGCATTTTTTATTATACCTTCGATTCGCTCTTTAGTCTTAGGCGTGTTTGTAACAACTTTTGTTCGGGTTTTCATTACACTCGGGCACAAGCTGTCAAATTATGGCGTTAAAGTAAGTCCAATCATCGGAGTGAGTAATTTAAGCACCAGCGTCTGCATCTAGGCTTTAATGAACAATATACAAGTATAGTACACTTTGGTTTCGATAACATATTTCCGAGTGTAACTTCCATTCTTCTTTTTTTGTGCCACTAGAGTGTATATTCATACTATGACCTTTGTTCTCATTAGTGTTTCACTTGAGTGTTTAATGTATTTCTATGCTAAAAATTCTATTCGCATTTTTGTTATACACGAGCACATTTACTCCACAGATGCTAAATAAGTTTTACTTAAATAAAATGAAACATGTTAAACAAAAATTGTTGTGAAAACTATTAAAAGTTTGATAAAAGGGGAACAAAATAACAAATGCATCAGACGTGGGAACTATTTTAAAATAATATTCATCTGCTTCACGTCACGAAAGTTTCAGCAGCAATAAAACATGCTCTGTTGCAAATTTTGAATGCAGGTACGTGTATCAGATTTGGAACTAAAAAAAGTTGTTAAATTTTGTGAGTCACAGCGTATGAAATGCACTACTCCTATGAGTTGCTTTAAAGTGCGCATTACTCCTAATGGAAAGCAATTTCAATTTTTTTTTTAAATTGCATGAAAACATGAAATGTTTTTAAGTTTTTCTGTAATTTTGCTTTATTGGTTATTTTATATAACAAACTTGATATATGTATGCGACCCATGCCTGGGTTCAAAATATAATATATTGTCACGAAAAAGAGTTCAAGGTTGTACATACTGCACCTTTATGTTGGTTTTTTTTTTTTAATGGGAATTTTTCTCATCTATATTAAAATTGTTCATCCATGTTTTTTTCTTTCTTCAGAATTACGCGTGGAGCACTGGGTCGTGAAACAGCTCATGCTGTCTAATAGCATTAGTCTGAATATGTCGCATTCTATGTAGGAAGCAAATTTATTCTTCATAGAAAAATGCCTATACATAAGTAGATACCTAAAAGGTTTCCCTTTTGAAATTTGTGTTCAAAAATGTGTTGAAATACTGTCTACTCTCCTTTAGTTCATCCAATTGACATTAAAAACAACCAACTGGATACAACATATGTATATGTCCACATAGTTATGAGGGTCTGTTGTTATTTGATAACAAACACATCGAGACAAGCGGTAAGCAGACTGATTGTTTGTTTTCCAGGAAACTGGCTAAAAATGAGTTAAGTTACACAAATGAACAACATCGACATCAACAACATCAAGAGGGGCATGAAAGTAATTAAAAGTTTGGCAGAATTTGGTCCAGACAACTGTGAGGATGGATAGCAACCAAACAACGTTAGCTAAACACACAAGAGCACTGCAATAGCACGTTTTCAGCAAGGGAGCAATTAATCTGAACATTTCTCGGTTAAACTATTTAATAGCTGAAGAGTTACATCACATTTAGTGTGCCAATAAAGTGACGCAAATAGATACTCGACTACGAGGAGAATAATAAACAAATAATTTAGCGCTTGATCTGTCTTTTCTTACACTCGACTATGTATGACTTTAATGGTACTTTGAGGAAGAAATCATTAAAATGATTGCAGGCTAAGAGATTTTCATAATACAGGTCATTCGATTTACGGATACAAGTTCAGAGGCTTATCAATCGACCTTTTTTATTACGCATACTTAAATCCGCCATATGAAGCAAATCTTTTATGTTATGATCTTTATAGAAAGTTTACTTTAGCAATCGGTTGCCAAAATGATGAGCTGTATGGTCGTGGGTATTTGATGTTGAGTAAGGGCGAAATGTCTTACCGGAGGAATCGCAACCTCCAGAAAAGATTCGCGTACCGACAAATTAGCACATTGTTTAAGTTTAGGTCAAAATTATTTTATTGATCTACTCTATAATCGACAACTCTCGCAAGCGGAAAAAGAAAAAAACTATGCAATGTCAAACTTGAAAAAAAATAAAGAAATGAATATGCCTGAACCCTCAGATCTAGGATCCAAACCTAAAAGCGCCGCAACGTTGCCACCCTTTTGTTCACACACCCAACTAGTACGCTCAAGAAGGGTACTTACGAGTAGGCTTATATAATAATAATAATATAAATGTGAATTAGAAATGAATTATGATCAACTACCTAATGAAAACTAAGATACTACGTACAAACAAAAAAAGACAATAGGAAAACAATAGACAAAATCAGCCTGGGACTCGAACACTGTTGCCCTACGATGTAGGTTGACATACTCTCCGGCCAACGTGCACTCAGCAGATACCCTAGACTTGAACACGGTTGTCCTACGATGTAGGTTGATGGACTCTTCGACCACCGTGCACTCGGCAAATCCCTCGCCAACCAACCTCGTCCAGTCCTCTCCGACTCCCGCGCACGCCCAAGGGAAAAACCTCAGATGCCTTACTCGGCTTGCTTAGCGCTGCCTCTCGCTGAAGAAACTAGCTCGGATTTTGCTATAATCCTTTGACACCGTGGTGTCTACTTGTAGGGTTCGCAACAATTTCAAAGTCCGAATGAACACTAAGCTGGCTGATTTCACCATGGTCACAATTAAATATATAGAGAGAAAGGATTTTATCCAGCACCCTCGAGCGGATTTCTTCCACACGCACACCCGCTTTACTCAATTTCGAAATTCGCAATGGGGATGTGATGGTTGTACTTATCTATCACCCACGTATGTACATTGTACACTTTAATAAAAAAAAACCCAAAAATTACAAATTTCAACCCCGGACCACGTCTGTCTGTGCTGAGGATTTCCACCCAAGTCCTATTGTTCGTTTTTCTTCTTTTTTTTTTAACGAGACTCGATCGGTCGTAGATGATGATCTCATCCCCTACGTGACTGGAATGTCGTCGATGAGAACTCATGTCTACGTGACTGGATTGTGTTCGGTGGTGATATCCTGACAAACAGAAGGCGATGGCATGTGGTTACAAGGATCAGGGTCGCCACAGAGGTTTTTGTATTTTGCAAAGTTTTTGTATTTTGAAAAAGCGAATCCTAGATCCACCAAGTGCCATTGTGGTAGTTGTGTTGTTAATTCGTAAGACAAAGTGTTGCATATTGTGCTTAAGTTTATACCCTAGAATGCGGGACATAATTCTTAAATGTTAGCGCCTTCTGCTTGCTTTGAATTATCGACAGAATGTGGGCCAATCCTCTATTAGGTGTTCCACTTTCTAAGAGTGTGGTAGAGGTATCCCTGACTATGTTTTCATTTTTGTTTGCGATTTAAATTTGCTCTCAGCAGATTCTCAAAATATAATACGAGTATGATTTATGGATGTAGTGATATGGCAATTCAGACTTTACAGCCGAGTTCAGTATAAGAGAAATACGCAAAGTTGGAAAACATTGAGCGGTTCGAGTTTCATCTTAAATACTATAAAGGCAAAGTCTATTTCCCTTGTAAACACCATTTCTCGAAAACCACTTGACGTAGGTACTTGAAATTTTACGCAGTTATTCCTTATTTTACCTTGATGCGAGATAAGAAGGGATTTTCTGAAATTCAAGGTCTAAGTGGCATAAAGGGGGTTGAGATCGAATTTTCCATCTGTAATTATTGATTCCACAGCCATAGCTCAGTACTGGCTCTCCGGATTAAAAAAATAAAAAATATGCGAATTTAGTAAATTTGCCGCTGATTCATTTAAGGTATAAAATATCCTTCGGCGTTGTCCTGAAGCTGAGCAATGTTAAAAACAATTAATCAAATCATCGCCCATAAATTTCCTTCAGTGAAGACCACGACCAGCAGTCATGCAGCAGTGGCTATCGTTGCAATAGTATGTGTGTGTGAGTATATGGGCGCGCTATCCCATGATTAAGTTTTGATCTTCAGTGTGCTATCTCTTCCAGAGTTAAAATTAAAAAAAAAAAGAAACGTTATCAGTGCCAAATCTAAGATATTGTAAAATGTGCTGTCAAAACTTCATGCAATTAAGAGACTTGGGAATATACGCGTAGGTACATACGAGTATGTGCATGAATATGCATGTGTAGGCATACTCCTAGAACTATTGCAATATTTTTGCATTTTGTTAGATGACATGTTGATCGTTGGATTTGTCCATATTTTAGAATGTTTTAATGAATTTAAAATAAATTGTGTGTTGGAAGCGGGTTTGCCTAAGCTCTGGTGGGATTCCCACGGGGGAAGTTATAATTGAGTTTACACATTTTCGGTATTGTATTCAGTTGGCATTTATATTTTAACAAGTAAATAACCGTCAACTAAAATGCGGCGAAGCAAGGCGTGCACTGGTCAGCTAGTATTATACTAAGTAGCGAAGAGGATCGATTGGGTGCACTATTTATTACATACACATTTGGCACAAACAGCCCATGAAGGGACTAATGTCTAGCTTCTCAAAACCACATATGTTGTCTGAGTTATATATTTCGCACGATTCGAAAGGATCTGCAGTTTTGTGGCGTATCCGAAGGGCAATAATTATTTTGTTTTTTGAAAAGCTTTCTCATGACAACTATACTCTCGGATGTTTGTCAGAGGTACGTGAGAGGTGAGTCAGTGGAAAACTTTTGGTGTTCTCTGGATTTCGAACATTAAATCTCACGCGCAGCGGTCCAACTCACTACCTATTGCGCCACGGTGTCCACTGTTCATTGTATCATCCGTAATACTTCAGTCATGTTTAGCTTTTAGCGTTCTCAGTCCTAATAAACTTATCTGTAAAATGTATAGATCCTTTGCTGCTATATTAGGCCATCAAGGCAACCAGTTGGCTGTAGACTCGAACAATTCTCTGCTTAATATTGTTGACCCCTGCGAGTTTGTGATACTTTTGGCGAATTTTTATTTCCGCTACCTTCAATGGGTTCTGTCAGATAACGAGTCCCACTTTGTTGCTACAAATCACATCTTAGATAAGGAGGTCCTTTTCATTAAATGTCTCTTTGGCTCTAGCTTTTATCAGTTAAGTAGCGTTACTAACAACTTAGGTAGACAACTCGACCTTATCTTCTCATCAGATGCCGATAGCTACGTCTTTCCTAAAAGCAACTATCATCTCTCCAAATGAGATTGCTATCACATACCTCTATCCCTTCTATCTACCTATTGTACAACAACGATAATAATACTCAGCACTTTGAGAACTCATAAATCGGGCTTCGTATAACTGAGCAAGCTTTTGAGGAACGTCAACTGCCAAGGCACTAGTGGAAACGCAATACAACAACTCAAGTACGAATTCTCTGCTGGGCCTGTTTCGCCCAGCCCCTTACGGCTCCTTTTAAACTTGAAGCACTTTTGGAGTCCCTCAAAGTAACCTTCTTGGTCCTCGGATATATTCAATTTGTTAGTTAAGGCTATTGACTGTATAAAAGTAGGGTCTTATCACCTGTACGCTGAAAACATGAAAATATTCAGGCACTCTCAAGCTATTACATATTCCCAAAAGCTACAATAAAAAAAAAAAAAAGAACACTCAAGGATTTAAATTAATTTCAATGGAAAATTCAAATAGAAACCATAAACCTCTAATTTATTTTTTTTTTAACATCAATCAGAGAGTACAAAAACATATATTATCCTTTAGACCTTTTTCATAGCTTATATCAAAAATACAGAATGTCACAACCTTTCTTATATTTCTTATTGATAGGACTGAATTGTTTGTTTATTGAACTTATTTTTTTATATCCTAAATTATAAGAAATAATAAATAATACAAATAATACGAATAATACGACTACAAAAAAAAGATTAACAAATGAACATTTGAAATAGATAAACATCAGGCTAAGATGAACTCAAAATGAATAAAACATTTCTTTTGAAAGCATTACGACTGTGGTGAGTATGAAAGTCAATATGATCACAAATCGAATTGGCATCTCTAATGCAGCGTGTAAGACGTTCATTAAGACCATAGTTTACTCTGTGTACTGATTCGTAAAAAATATTTCATACGCGCAGATTCCGTGTGGGAGCATAAATGTTATTAAAGATAACAGAAGGAGACAATTGATTCGAGACGTTAATATAACTCTAATTCTGGAGGTTGAATGCCAATTAGTTGGCATCTGACACTATAAGAAGGCATGGCATGCGTATATTCCAATTTAGCTTATAAATAAAACGCCTTGTGAAGCGTTTTTGAATTTTTTCGATCCTAATGGAATGAGTACTATAAAATGGACTCCAGATTAAGCAGCAATATTCGAGGGATGATCTAACAAAAGCGAAAAAAGGGATCTTAGGATGAATGGATGTCTTAATTCTTTGGAGTTTCGCAAAACAAATCCCATCATACAATTAGCTTTAGCTACGATAAAATCAATATGTGATGTGAAGCAGAGGTTAGAATTAAACACCACTCCAAGATCTTTTTTTTTCCAGCAACTCTATGAAGATCGGTTAGAGCTTACGACTGAAAGATAAAGATTAGCATTTAGCTATGTTTAGAAACAATTGGTTATTGGCACAGCATTCATGTAGAATCAACAGGTCTTCTTGCAGTAAGAAACAATCAGCTGAGGTCTCTATACACCGGAAAATTTTAATATCATCTGCAAACATTAGGCAGGTGGATTGCTTTATAAAATCAGGAATATCATTAACCAGCAGCAGAAAGAGGAGAGGTCCGTAATGACTCCCCTGTGGTACTCCAGAGGTAACAAGTATTGGAGTTACGTACGATCTTTTAGATACGATTCAAGCCATTTTAAAATATTGGAATGGAAACCAAGTGCTTTCACTTTACTTAGAAGTATTTGATGGTCAACCCTATCAAACGCTTCAGAAAAATCAGTATAAATAACATCACATTGGTATCCGTTTTCAAGACATTTTGTCACATAATTACAGAAAAATCGCTAAGTTGGTTGTAGTTGACCTACCAATTACGAAACCATATTGGGACTGTGAGATCGTTTCTTTAAGAATAGAAGTCAATTTCTGATAAACAATTTTTTCAAAAGTTTTTGGAATAGTAATAATTTACTGATGGGACTATAGTTAGTAACTAACGTTAGTAAATTACGCGCCGTGGCGTAAGTGGTTAGCGTGTCGGATTACTACGCATGAGGTTCCAAGTTCGAATCCCAGAAAACACCAAGAAGTTTTTTCACGGTCCCACCTCTCGCGAGCGTCTGACAAACATCCGAGAGTATTGTTGTCATGAAAAAGCTTCTCAAATCGCCGTTCGGATACGGCACTAAATTGTAGGTCTCTTCCATTCGTGTAAAAAATATAACGCACACAACATGAGTGGTTGCGAGAAGCTAGGCCCTGGTACTTAAGAAGCTGTTGCGCCAAATATTTACTTATTTTTTATAGTTAGTAACTAGTTGCTTAGGTCCGGATTTATGTATGGGAACAATATAAGACATTTTTCAATCACTCAAAAAATACCCTTTTCAAGAGAAACATTAAATAACAGCATTAATGGTCTCGAAAGAGCTGCAAGGCAGCATTTTAACACAATTGGAGGTATGCGATCTGGGCCAGCGAGGCTATCAAGATTTAAATTTCCCCGGGCAATCTCTACATTTGAGTTGCTTAAGCATAAACTACCGATGTTGTTTGAATTTATTGATGAATTTGGAACGGTGCTGCGTGAGACATTAGAAGGTGTGTAAACGGATTGAAAGAAATTTGAAAAAAAAAATTGCAGATAGTGGGAAGATCAAAATGTTTGGGTTGGTTAATGCTTCAAATTCACTATTTGAAATGTTTATACAGTTCTAATAAAAAGACTGACCACAAAGGGATTCACAGGTGATAAAAGAATGATTTCTTTTGATAGCAGAGCACAAGATTTCGGCATTTTAAATTTTGATGGTTTGAGAAGAAGGAAGCAAAACGATGTTCATTCACTGAAAGCTCTACTTCGAATGAAGTTCAATTATTCATCGCATCATTAACCTCATTAATATTATCGATATGGGATTGTCATTTTAAAGCGTTGCAGAGTACTTTCCTTTTAAATAATAAAAACAAAACACTTAAAATTCAAAAAAAAATAAAAATAAAAAAACACATCGCAAAGCGTCGCATTTTTGACCCATCTTAGGTCCATAGAAGGTCCCCATTAGACCAAACTGAACGATGTAAAAATTAAACCTCAAATAACATTGAAAATAGCACCAGGGTGTATAATTATGTCTTTTTCGGGAACTGAGTCATGTTTCTACAGGTTCCCATAAGACCGCCTGGTTTAAACTTACCACCATCTTTCTAATTGAGTCTTGTAATGGTGAAAGCTCTATGACAACTCCTAGCGCAGACGTTGAGCAGGGGGGTGTAGCACCTGTGACACAAAAACATGCAATCCTTTGTAGCTTCTCCAGCTTCATTACGTGTTATGCTGAAGTACATCAGGCGACCAAATAACGGTCGCGTTTGACATAATGGGTCTGACCATCTTGACGTACACTCCAATTGACACCCCAAGTTCTGCCATAAAGGGAGCAACCAGCACACATTGCTCTGGTTGTGCGTCTCATGAATGATTTAATTAAATTCCACTTCAGTCTGTAGGACAACACCTACGTATTTGACTTCATTGGAATAAACTAGTGTTGTACCATTGAGTGAAATAGGCCCTAGATTGACATTTCTCCTTTTAGTGAAAGAAATGGCTTTCGCAAGAATTAATGGATAGTCGTTCTCTGTTACGCCTCTCCGAGATATAAAGCAAGGAGCGTTGAATAGCGCTTGTGATAGTTGTTTCATGGTTACCACATATAATCACCGTTGAGATATCAGCTTATCCAATGGCGTAGTATTGCAAACTATGAAGTTCAATCAGAAGATTATCGATGATCAAGGAGCACAATAATGGAGAGAGTACTTTTCCATGGGTATAATCTTAGTTGTGGTAATAGATTTCGACACTTCTTTGGAAGAAGAACCTATTAATTGACTTTCTTACTTACTTACTTAGATGGCGCTACAGTCCGGGGTGGACCTGGGCCTCAACCAACAAACCTCTCCAGCCAGCACGGTTACGAGCCAGCTGCCTCCAGTTGCGTACGCCAAGTTGGTTGAGGTCCCCCTCCACTTGCTTGCGCCACCTACCGCGAGGTCGTCCTCTACTGCGCCGTCCGTCCGGGGTGGATTCGAAGACTTTCTTAGCGGGAAGGTTGGGCTCCATCCGCTCTAAATGACCCAGCCATCTTAATCGCTGCATGTGAACTCTTCTGGCTAAGTCGATGTCCTTGTACAGGCCGTATAGTTCGGCATTGTACCTTCTCCTCCACTCACCGTCTATGCAGACGGGACCAAAGATCGCTCGAAGAACTTTTCTCTCGAAATAACCAAGGGCATCCTCATCCGGTTTTTTCAAAGCCCATGCCTCTGCGCCATACAGCAGGACTGGGATGATTAATGTCTTATAAAGAGTTACCTTAGTAGTTCGAGATAGGGCTTTGCTACTCAATTACCGTTTTAGCCCATAGAAACAACGATTGGCAAGAGTAATTCTCCGTGTGATCTCTCCACTCATGGCATTTGCGGAGCTGACCATAGAGCCTAGGTAGACAAAATCCTTTACTACCTCAAAATTATATCTGTCTATTGTGGCGTTCTGCCCAAGACGCCGATGTTGGGTGTCCTTTTTTGTAGATAGCATATATTTTGTTTTGCTTTCATTGACCGCTAGACCCATCTTTGCTGCCTCGATCTCAATACTCGTAAATGTCCCATTGACGGCCCGCCGAGTTCTTCCGATTATGTCAATGTCATCGGCATAAGCGAGTAGTTGTACAGACTTGAAGAAGATTGTACCTCCGGGGTTGGCTTGTGAGTTTCGTACAATTCTCTCAAGTACTATGTTAAAGAGATCGCATGATAGCGCGTCGCCTTGTCTAAGACCTTTCCTGACATCGAATGGTTCGGTGATGTTCTTACCGACTTTGATGGAGCAGCGAGAGTTCTCCATCGTCATTCTGCACAAACGGACGAGCTTGGCAGGGATGCCAAGACTAGACATGGCTCTGTATAACTCGTCTCTATACACGCTATCATAGGCAACTTTGAAATCGATGAAAAGGTGGTGCGTATCGATTTTATATTCATGGGTTTTTTCCAAGATCTGTCGTAGTGTGAATATTTGGTCAATGGTGGACTTTCCAGGCCTGAAACCGCACTGATAAGGACCTATCAGCTTTAGGCGTTCACATAATACGGCAGACAGGATCTATATGCGATATTTAGGAGACTTATACCTCTGTAGTTGGCGTAGTTCAGAGAGTCTCCTTTCTTCAGGATCGGGCAAACGATGCTGAGGTTCCATTCATCGGGCATACTTTCGTCCGACCAGATTTTACAGATGAGCTGGTGCATGCTCCTTACCAACTCATCTCCCCCTGCCTTGAAAAGTTCAGCGGCAAGGCCGTCGGCTCCAGCACCTTTGTTGGATTTGAGTTTAGATATCGCTATCCTCACTTCATTATGATCGGGTGGACGGGAATTTTGACTGCCATCGTCACTGTTGAATGGCTCATTCTGCCTGACAGCGGAATATTGATCATCATCGCCGTTTAACAGTCTGCAGAAGTGTTCCTGCCATATCCTCAGCACCGACTGCGATTCTACTACTATGCTGCCATTTTCGTCCCTGCAGGCTTCTGTTCTGGCTTTGTAACCCAGGCATGTTCTTTTTACCTTTTGGTAAAATTTTCGAACATTATTCCTGCAATAGAGTCTCTCAATCTCCTCGATCGAGCGCTTCTCATTCTCTTTTTTCTTCTTTCTGAGAAATCGATGTTCCTCTTTTCTCCTGCGCACGTAGAGCTCGTAAGCAGCTCCAGTCCTTCTATGCAGCGCCGCTTTGTACGCCTCTTGTTTTGCTGCATGTGCTTGCCGGCATTCCTCATCAAACCAGGGGTTTCATTGTGGTGGGCGAGAGAAACCCAGTACATCAGAGGCGGCATCTCTGATGGCTTTTTGGCAAGGCTGCCACTGGTCTTCCGCATTTGCTGCTGGCGGCATAGGACTAAGATTGAGATTAGAAGAAACACGATCGGCAAAGGTTCTGGCGGTCTCTTGCGATTGTAGCTTTTCGACGTCAAATTTCCTCACAGCATTTCGTTGATTTCGCTCCATTGTGGATATCCGCATCCGTACCTTGGCTACAACTAGGTAGTGATCCGAGTCCACGTTGGCTCCTCGGAAAGTCCGGGCACCCAGAATACTGGAAGAGTGCCTTGCGTCGATCGCAATGTGATCGATTTGGTTGACGATTTTTCGATCAAAGGAGAGCCATGTTCCTTTGTGAATATCGAGACGTGGGAACCGCGTACTAGCTACAACAAAGTTTCGCCCCGCCGCAAAGTCGATTAGCCTGAGTCCGTTGCCGGAAGTGTTGTCGTGCAGGCTGTGCTTTCCGACCACGCTACTAAAGACTTCCTCTCTTCCTACCTTTCCGTTAAAGTCGCCTAGGATAATTTTAACGTCGTGGCTAGGGCATTGCTCATACGTCTTAGTCATGTCATGAGGAGCTCTTTCACATGCCGGAAACTCAAGACTTCTTGCCTAAGTCTGCCTCCAATGACAAATCCGCACCCGAATAGACGCTGTCCTTTTGGTCTGTAGCAATCGCCGTAGTAGATGTCGCAGTTTTTCATACTCCTTTTGCCCGGCCCATCCCATCGCACTTCTTGGATGGCGGTAATGTCTGCTTTGAGACGCTCTAGGGCCTCCGCAAGTTGTTCGGCTGCACGTGGTTTGTAGAGGGTCCTAACATTCCATGTGCTGACACGAAGATCGTTGTCCTTTTTACGTTTGCATGGGTCGTCAACAGTAAGATCATCCGTATCCGAAGCTGTTGGTTACTTCGTAACCAAAGGTTTTTTACGTAGTAGGGAAGTTAAACCGACGGCACAAACCCCAACCTGGAGGGCCAGATCCTTTTTTTTGTACCCCTAGGACAAGAGGCCGGATACACCGATGTCTGTAACCCACTTCGGGGATATGAGAGCTGCCGTTGGCCCATTAAGGGTTCATCCGCCACCATCTCTTTTTCAATACCCTGACGTAGTATTGAAAATCCTTACAGACTTCAGCTCCAAATATGTTGAAGTAGCTCCAGTAAGGTATCCGCTGGTCTGTAGACGTCACCGTTGATTCTATCAAGAGAATTCATCCGCCGCACGTCCTCCTTCTGAGGACCTCTTGCTAGACTACTGAGACGCATATTTCAGCCGATCAGGTCAACAAGAGATGCCTCGTCCGGTTAGACATATGCGCGCTGAAGTTCAACCAGATGTGCTTACGCAGGTCTGAGTGTTCAGCTGCACATATATCGTCAGACTCAGCATACGCTCATCGTTAGTTCACTATCAGATAGCTATCCAGCGGGCACCGCGTGGAGGTGATGATGGAATTTGGCCAACTATGGCTTTCTAACGTGGCTTTTATTGGGCGAGTCATCAATCCTTCTAGATCTGACTGCCCTTGAAATCGAGTCGTATCCGGTTATCAAAAACACCCTTAGTATCCAGAAAGGCATAGAGAAATACTAGGTCGAACTACCCTGTCTAACTTTTTCTTCTATACGCATACTGGGAAGAGTTTAAACTTTATGCATTCATGGAACATATGTAGTTATAAAGCTACGTATTGGCCTACATTGTAAGTTACTTCCGAAGACTATCGCGTTCTAGAAAATTCTAATAAATGCCAACCACTTTTACATACAAAATATTTCTAAAAATAAAAATATCCTTCAGTTTTCCGTCGCCTTAATAAAACTAAGTGAAAGTCTACATAGATACACTATTTCGTTACGAATACCCTTCCGTAATATGAGCGCCACCTACAATATCCAAACAATAATTAATTATGTTTAGTTGTTTACCGAGGTGATTACAGACACTAATAATATCCTAACAATACGAAATACTAATCGTATTTACTGTAGAACTTCCGGCTAAAAATATAACCAGTGAAAGTCATATAATTTCCCTTGAATGGAAGCAATATCCCCACCAGCAATTATCAGGAGTAGTTTCAGAATTAATTAACACATCTGCAGATTTGCTTACAAATAAATTTCAACCGAAATCGCAATTACTAAATATTTTAGAATCCAAACAAATAGGTTAAAGTGAGCTATTAATTGACCAAAATACCTTAAATATATTTTTAGACAGACTAATTGTGTGTGTGTATTGCATATCTGTTGGCAGACATAAACAGTATTTAGTGTAAATTTATGTGTTTCGCGCTGAAATGCTAACATTTAAGAACTTGAACGGAAAACATTTTCCATTGACCATGTGAGATGCATCAAGTATCGCCCGTCGTTACATTTGATATTTACTGATTGCAATTGATGATGTGCATCTGTTACAAAGTGGGTTAAATAATACAGCTGATAGAGCTTCCTCTACTGACTCGCAAATATTGTTGTTATAGCTTAAACACACACAATGTAGTGCTATAGTAGGACACGTAATTTGATGAGTTTGCATTTTGAAACGTTTAGCGGAACAATGTCCCACCACAAATGAGGTGTTGTATTGCATTCTCCTCAAATGAGTTGAGATGCTGTAGTCTCCGTAAAGGCACTGTGCATACGTTTACATTTCTTGCCGTAGAAAGCACGTCATTGTGCAATATTTTGTGAACATGTCCTCAAATTAGACTCTGCTCTCATTCTTATGAAATTCATTTTGAAATATTTTATCTTCCTCACGGAATGGCAGTTTTTTTATTCTTAGATGGCTTTATCAGGTCTGCGTCGTTAAGTGCTTAAAACAAGTACCTATCTCGAACAAAGATTTGCCAAGCATGTCAAATGATTCTACAGGCTCATCATTTAGTGATAGTGCTATTTGTTAGAGAAAAACTATGTATTAATACTCAATACTATCGCAATCATATATTATATATAAAATAATAGTACAAATGTAAAACAAAAACGCAATTAATAAAGTGAATGGCAAGAAGGCCAGAGCTTAAATTATGTATTGTATAGGCCCTTCAATAAGAGCAATCGATCTTAATATTTAATTATAAAGATTTGTATGTAAAATATGCTTGAATATTAGTGCCATTATATCTTGAAAGTAACATCACTCGAATGGCCTCCACGGGTTCATTTTATTTATTTACCATATGACAAGTACCATTTTACAATGAACATTATATACACACTTAAACTATCCCTTATAATATAAAAGAAAGCGAATATTTCTTTGCAAAGACCTACACACCAAACGGGTTTTGATAATTTTTTTTTGTTGATTAGGCTTTGTAAAGGAGCAGGTTCGTGCGTACAAACATATTCGATTTTGATTGTAAAAGACCAAGAAATTCAATAATTAGTCTTTGGACTCAAAAAAGCAAACTTTTCTTTCTTCTATTTCAATGAAACTAAGTTCAGTTTTTAGAGTTCTAAAATACGTATCTTTTAAGTCCAAAATTATATTTCTACGTCCTCTAAAAGCTGAGCAATATTAAACATCTTTGCGAAATTTCTTTTTTTTTTAATTTCTTAATTGACCAAGATTTCCAAATCAATCTCAGTGGTGTTTTCTGCTTTTAGTTTCCTTTCGAGACCTATTCGTAATTTTTTAAGAGAGCAAGAGCTAATTACTTCTCTTTTTTCTATACATACGTGCTTGAGCTTGAGTCCAATGAATTTGTGTCTGCTCAAGCGTAAAAGTTTTGTCAGTCTGCATTTGTTTTCTTTTGGTTCTGCATTATGTACATTTGTGTGTACACACTACCTACGAGTAGTCAGCGCAGATGTAAATAGAAATGCAGTGACGTGAGTCATATTCGTGTAATCGTGATTATATTTGAGTGCAATTTAAATGTGCCAGGCAGGCGAAGCACGGCGAGCATGGCCAGCTATAATCTGTTTCATTACAATTGTCAGTATAGGCCTTATGGGGGAGCTTTTTTTTAAACACTCGCGCCTGTACATGTTTTCATGGCACTTAGTTAGAAAAATTGCCACTGAAATAAAAACCAAACCACTGACTTACACACAATTTGTTTTTGTAATTTTCCTAAAATTCGCATATACCACGCCATAACTAGCAGCCATAACTAGCATCCACGCCATACTTACTTACTTAGATGCTTTAACCCCTCGGGGGGCATAGGGCGTCAGCCACGCCTGCGCGCCATTTTGTTCGAAGTTCTGCAACGCGTTTGAGCTGCCTCCAACTCATTCCTAAAGAGCTCGATTCCTCCTCAACTGTTCTGTTAGGGCGTCCCGCTATTCGGCCTGCCTGGGTGAGCGGATTCCACTGCATGGCGTATTTCGCAATGGAGTTGTCTTCGCGCCGTAGGGTGTGTGCAATCCATTGCCACTTTCTTCTTCGTATAGTAATGCTTATATGTAGGTTCTTGGCCCGTTCTCAGATAAAGTTGTTCGTTAGAGATGCGGTTCGGCCAAAAAATCCTCAAGATGATTCTTAAGCATTTGTTTACGAAGACTTGCAGCTTGCGTGTGTTAATGGTGTCCACCTTCCAAGTACTGCACCCATAAAGCAGCACTGATTCTACGTTGAAGCGGAACAGTCGCAGCTTGGTTCTTAAGCTGATAATATTACTTCTCCAGATTTTAGATAGCATTCCTAACGCAGCTTTAGCCTACCCGATTCTGCTGCACACATCCAGTTCGGTGCCACCCGCGATTAGCCGAGACCACACTTCCTAAATAAAGAAAATTATCAACTTTCTCGACTTCCTGTCCGGCAATGTTAAGTTGAGCGCGGTTGTTAGAAGAAGTGCTCAGGGCTTTTGTTTTGGCTGTGTTTATTTTTAGCCCCACTTTGTTTGCCTCAGCTTCTAGATTTTGGGCCATCAGATGAAGATCCATTATCCGATGTGAAAGTAGACAAACATCGTCAGCGTAATCTAGGTGTTTAAGGTAAGGTCATAGTCCAACGAATTCCATAATTAGCTTCCGTCAATGCTGCACGGAGTACATCGCTGATAACCACCAAGAACAATAGTGGTGATAGTATGCACCCTGACGTACTCCACTTTGGACTTCAAAATCCTCCGACACCTTAACATTGTGCACGATGTGACACTTACCGCCCTCGTATGTATCCTTGATAATAGCTATAAGGTTTTCTGGAATGCCTCTCCTGCGCAAGGCCAACCAGATAGCATCTCGATTCAATCTGTCGAAAGCTTTCTCGAAGTCGATAAACATTAAATGTAGCGGAGACCTATACTCAACACATTGCTCGATAA
This sequence comes from Brachypalpus laphriformis, assembly GCA_945910035.1. NCBI lineage: Eukaryota > Metazoa > Arthropoda > Insecta > Diptera > Syrphidae > Brachypalpus > Brachypalpus laphriformis. Next base: position 324,977,822 of record OX246753.1, read on the forward strand.
TGATCCGTAAGGTGTTTATGTGGTCGATGCAGGAGGATCCAGCGTGAAAGCCTGCCTGTTCGACATCGAGAGTTGAATCTAAATGTTCTTTAATTCGTTCTAGAATTATTTTAGCTATTATTTTAGCTACGGCTGGAAGAACGCATATACCTCTCCAGTTACCGCAATCCATCAAGTTTCCCTTCTTTGGAAGTTGAATGATCATCCCCCTTTTCCACTTCTGTGGAAATTGTTCGCTATCCCAAGCTCTCCGTATTAGGGGATGCAGCAAGTCTGTCGATGTATTTGGCGCCGCTTGAAATAGCTCGGCAGGGATGCCATCAATACCCACCGCCTTGTTCTTCTTGAGGGACTTGATTGCTGTTATTATCTCGGTTTTACTGGGAGGTGCGGTGCGAATTCGGGAATTTGTTGCTTCGAACTGCTCATTCGAATTCGAGATCATACCGCCATCGTCTAAGTGATTTAGCACTGTAGCAAAATGTTCTCTCCATCTAGTGAGCTGATCCTCATCCGAAATCAGAAGGTTACCGTCTAGACTCTTCACTGGATGTTGTTTGGAGTTTCGACTACCGATGAGCTCCTTAGTGATGCTATAAACAGTCCTACTGTCGCACCTAATCGCTGCTTCTTCAGCCCTTGAGGCCAGTGAGTTGACATATTGACGTTTGTCACGTCTCACACTACGCTGCACTTCTTTCTTCTTCGCATGGTATTGGGTTTCAAGCTCGGTACTCTCTACTGCTGAGACCGCTGCAATCCGAGCCTTGATTGCTGTACGCTCATCGATCCGTCTCCAGGTGTCTGTAGAAGCCATGTGCGGTGGTGCTTCTGCTTTTTACCGACATACGTGCGTGCCCCAGTCGCGAAAGCATTTTTCACAGCACTCCAGTGGTCATCCATGTTCTCTATGCTGCTGATTGCTTCTGTTTCTAATGCAAGATGGTCCCTGAACTGTTGGCGCACTTGGGGAACCTTGAGCCTGTCGATATTAAACTTGGTGATGTTAAGTAGGTTTGAGCGGTTGCTGTTGACGGATGCAGTACGAAGGCGTAAATGAGCTACCATAAGATGGTGATCTCGTTCTAGTCCGACGTCAGCTCCACGTCTGTTTCGGACGTCCAGGAGACAATTTCTAAAGCGGCGACTGACCGCAATGTGGTCGATCTGGTTGGATGTTCGTTGCCTATCAATAGAGACCCAACTGATCTTATGGCAGGTGTTATGCTTAAACAGCGTACCTCCGATGACTAGGCGGTTGGTATTGCAGAAGTCCACAAACCGCTCACCGCTATCATTACGGTCTCCCACGCCGTGAACTCCCATCACGTGCTTAAGCATGGTGTTGTTGCTACCCACCTTGGCATTGAGATCTTCCATCACCATTACGATGTCCCCATTAGGCGTTTGGTTGTAGGCGGCGCCTAAGTTGCTATAAAAATCATCCCTTTCATCCTCAGTCGCGTCTAGAGTCGGAGCATAACACTGTATGATGGTGATTTTTCTAACTCTACTCTGGAACCTAGCCGTCAATATCCGGTTACTATGAGGTTTCCAGGATATGAGGCTACTACGTGCTGCTGGAGTTAGCATGAGTCCTACGCCAGAACTCCGTGCACTTCCAGCTGGTTTACCAGAGTAGAGCATGATAGTGCTTTTTGTTGGGGAGATGAATTCCCCAGCATCGAACCACGTGCGAATTCGCGTTCTAATTGGATGAATCTGGCGTTATAAGGCCCTTCCTTGAGTGAGTCCAGGAGGGTCTTAACGTTCCAGAATCCGATCGTTGTCCGTGTCCGATAGCCAAAGGTCGTCATCAAATTATCCGTCCGAGGCGTTGGTTTCCGTTTCGGAGCAAGATTTGTTTTTGCGGTTGCGGCTCGCTGGGCCACAGACCAACCGACACTTATCCTGTTTTTTGGCGCAGGAAGCTCGCTATTCGTCCTCTCCCGTTAGCAATTTCCGAAGAAATCCCCAGATGGCATCACGAGGAGGTGGGAGTAGGGCTTACTAACGTAGCTGCTAGGTTTTCGGCTGCAGTGGCTCTTTCTCGTTACATAGCGGACCAACACCTATCGGGAGATGCTGCGCCTACGAGGCCTTTGTTAGTCGTTTGCCATTGCCATAACTGTGCTTTATAATTTGTAACTTTTGCATGCGTATAGTGATATTTTGTTTCTTGTGCTTTATAGTTTATATAAAACTAGAATTTGATCAAAATCGAGGTGGTGTCCACTTTGTACACAACTATCTTTATTTCGTTCAACAAATAGTGTTGTTTTTAAACTAGCAGATGGTTTAAAGAGTTATAAGTTATAAATTGTTTTAAAATTGAATGTCAAGGTTCTGTAGCCATTGGATAGCAGCGGGAGAGGCAGTGATGAAGTCGGATGGTTCGCCGTGGTACTTTCGGAGATCCCATTCGGTGGTCACGTGTTTGATATTCTGTATTGCAACGCAACAGTCGCAGTGTGGTGAATCGGACGGTCCCCATATGTAGAGTGTTGCCGCGCATCTACCACGGTTCGTTCACAAACGGTTAAGACTCACCCATGTTTTCCTGTGTAAGTCGTTACCTGCTGGCATGGTTGTAGGATCATGTATGTGAAATAAGTCGTTCGCAGAAGAGGAACTCCACACATTCTTCCATACTTTTGCTGCCCTGAAGTTGCTGGTGTTAACTTCTTGTGCCAGTCATAGGGGAGGGCGTCGTGATTTAAGTCGAGATCTTACACTAGATTCGATGTCGTTGTGGATTGGCATGAGAAAGTTGGCATTAAATTTGTTGAACTCGCGCAGTAAAACATTTTGACGACGGAGGAATGCCGGGAGGATGTTGCTCATCACCGGGAGAAATCTTGTTGGGGTTGCACTAATAGTTCCTGTGATTATGCGCACTGAAACAAAAAACTGCTTCATTTGTAGGAGGTGATTCAAGAGACCTAATTTTGGATAAATCTTTCATGTTAATCGGTCTGGATTTCACCAACGGCTTAAATGACGTCGTGAATTCTTGCTGGTTCATTGGCATAGGCCAAGACTACTTAACGTAGCCTGAAAGAAAAGGTCTAAGGCCTTAAATCGTATAATTGTGGTGGCCAGTTGATATTACCTCTTCTCGAAATAACGCGGCCTGGAAAACATTAATGTTTCATTTGTTGTATAACATGTAACACCGTTCTGCTAGAGCCACATATTGTCGATGTCTGTATCGTCCAATCCAGGTCAACAAAATTGGTTTTGATATAGTATAGCATAGACTTAGACTTGTGAAATCAATTTTGTGGGTAAAATAATCTCCAAGATCCATAAAACCATCTAAATTATCCTGTGATAAAGTCTTCTACAGAATGTCATCTGTTGACACTTAACACGATTCAGAAGTAGATCATTCTAACACACCATGTCGTGATACTGTTAATATCTGACTGCAGAAGTATTCGGTCATTTTGCCTATTAATACATATGTAAATTTCTTTCCATCACTTCCAGATCACTCTGAATGATGAATGAACTTTCATCTTGCTAGAAGATTACCGGATATTGCAGTGAAATCAATCAATCTAACCAATTCAATGTAGTCATGAAACAAGTTTTGCAGTTCGGCGATTATCTTATGTTTGGCGCCTGGATTGAGTCTTTCGCGCTGTTGAACATGAGCGACATAATCCGCTCCTCCATGAAATAAATTTGCGAACATTTGTGCTCAATCGGATCGTTAGTTTTTGAGTTTGAGCTTTCGATGTTCAGCGCCATCTATCGGAAAACTTGAAAACGTGCCTTTACCACTTCATCACAAATATATTGTGTAAATTGCAGCTCAGTCGGACTGTTACTACTTGATTTTTTTTTATTGTTCAGCTTCATCTATCGGAAAACTTGAAAATTTTTGATTAACGTGCACTTCTCACTTCGTAGCAAATTTGTTGGGCAACTTTCAGCTCAATCGTTTGAGTTTGAGAATTTGATGTTCAGCTCCATCTATCGGAAAACTTGAAAACTTTTGATTTATGTGCACTTCTGACTTCATAATAAATTTGTCTTGTAACTTTCAGCTCAATGAGATGGTTGGTTTTTGAGATTTTGATTTTCAGCGCCATCTTGAAAACTTTTGATTTTCGTGCACTTCTCACTTGATAACAAATATATTGTGTCAATCCGATGGTTCGTTTTTGAGATATTATCATACATACTTGTGGGCGCCGTGGCGTAAGTGGTTAGTGTGTCGGATCACTACGCATGAGGTTCCAAGTTCGAATCCCAGAAAATACCAAAAAGTTTTTTCACGGTCCCACTTCTCGCGAGCATCTGACAAACATCCGAGAGTATTGTTGTCACGAAAAAGCTTCTCAAATCGCCGTTTGGATACGGCGGCATTAAACTGTAGGTCCCTTCCATTCGTGTGAAAAATATAACGCACACAACATGAGTGGTTGCCATGGCACTTAAAGAGCTGTTGCGCCAAATATCTGTATTTGTATTTGTATATACTGTAGCATCAGGGAAACGTTTAAATCAGCACAGAAAATGAAACAATGTTTAAGTGTGGTATTTTCTCTAGATGCGTAATACAGATGTCAATAGATTTGCTTACACCGCCATTTCTTGAAAGCTTACACAACTTGAATTATGCAACTTAAACAAAATAAATTATAGCTCTTTTTTGCCATAAAAAAATCCTGAAACCACATTAAAAAATATTGAAGGGTGGGGGCTTAGGGAAGTTAAAATAGGTGGTTGTATGTATTTTTGGATGAGAAATTTTAAAAAAATAAAAAAATAAAAACTTCGTTAAAAAAAAAAGTTAAATCTCGACAACAGCGCCACCTATCGCGTTCATAATTATCCAACCAACCGTTTCGGTTTCGGAGATTAGCGTGTACGAACACAGTGACACGTGATTTTTATATATTACGATATTTCGACAGAAAAGCTTTAACCTATTGCAGATAGGCCTGTAGTTAGTAATATCACCTCCTTCCCTTTTTTGAAAATAAGAGTAATAAAGGAATTTCTCAAAAATCATGGAATATTCCTGTAGTTAAAGATACTTACTTGAATAAGTGCTTAAGAAGCAGACCATCGCCAAATGATTTACAAAAGCGATCAGCGAACGAATTGCTTATAGATGCGCTTTGGTGACGTCGCTTCTCAATGAAGTAAGATTTGGCACGAAGTACAAAAGCAAAAAGTGACTGCGAACCACTTTAACTTTTTTCCGCTATTAAAACTGAGTTGAGATGTTTAGTTTGCACTACTCAATTTCAGAGGGCGCTGAAAAGAGCTTTTTCATTCAAGTTCAATGATTCAGTAGTATTTCACAAATTTAAGAGCAACTTTTTCATACTTTTTAATTCAATTTCAATTCAATCACCAATCTTCGAACAATAAAAAAAAGTCTTAAGCCAGATGGATGGGGATCATTTTGTGGAGAAGCTGTGGCTTTGAATAATTATCACCAAAAGCACCTTATATCAACTGTGTTATTGGCTATGTATTTATTGTAAGTGAATTTATTATTTGATTTTTTTTTTAGAATTCACAAACTCCAAAAACCTTTTGGGTCATTTTCAAAATGAAACTTAATAAAGCTTTGTAGCCCTTAAATCAGAACGTCGCATTCTGTTGGATCCTGAGAAACGTACATGCCCTTAGAAATGAAAAAAGACAACGTATCGAATTTGATAAATTCCTGCTACTGCAACTTTTAATTACAAGGGATACTCGTATGGTACAGTAGGCAAACTAAAACTGAAGTGGTTGTGTGTGTACGCCTATTTCGATTTTTTTTTATAGCATAACCCTTGATGCATTTTCTCGTCAATCCCACTTGGTCAACAATAGCCAGGAATCCTAAATAAACAAAGTTTAGGTTAGGTTGAAGTGGCTGTCAGCTAAGGCCAATACACTGAGACCAATGATGGGTCCGTTGTTATACCACAGGGGTCATGAAAAATTTCCCATACCTACTTGTTGAATTAATTGAAGCTTCTGATGAACAATTTTAAATCTAATTTGCACGTAGCGATTGCTAAGGTACATTTTACTGGTAAAATGGGTGTAGTCGTTCCACGTCTGGCAAGTTCATCAGCCTAATAGTATTGTGGAATGTCTCTCTGCCGCGGCACCCAATAGAGGCAAATATTAAACTGCTCTGCCATCTCTATGAAAGACAATCAGCAATCTAGATTTTGAATTAAGAGAAAAAGATTCCAAGGATTTGATTGCTGCTTAGCTGTTCCAAACATAATAGAATTAAAAGAAAAAAAATGGAGAAACCTAAAAGGATATCTCCACCACCCTTCTATCGTTGAGTTCTTAATGGTCAGAAACGTGACAGTGAATAAAAAAATAAAAAATAAAAATAAGACCACTTTAATAAAGGGAGCCTTTGGTTAGGCTTGTGCGTTTCCTGTTCCTACCATACAGTCGCTACCATGTTATTGTTTGCTGCTGTCGTTGCAGAAGTAAACAAACTTTCCCATTAAAATTTCCATTTTTTTGTTTATGTGTATTCTAATCTCCTTCCCGGAAATACAGAAAATAGAATGAACATTTTTCGGTAGGTAGTCAAGGTGGTTTATGCTAATGTTGTATGTACACATCCTTCCAGCCACCATGTTATCCTAATTTTACGTATCACTGGGAATATATCCTCAGAATAGCTTTTACTGATGTTTCGCAAGATAAGGCCAGATGGCTTTTCCTCTGTGTCTTAAATTTGTTGATATCCTCGACTATCTGGGGAACAAAAAATTGTCTCTTAATAATGTGTAAAACGGCATAAGACGACCACAAAAAGTTGAATTGGGTAATAAACGAATTAAAGCTCTCTCTTAGGAAATTAAAGTGTATGGAGTGGTTCCTTTTTTATATGAATTCAACCGTAAATTTGTGGTGGCAGAAAAGAGTGTCACAAACGACCGAGGGGAGCTATTGTTTCGGCCCATTTCGGTCTATTGTCCATAAAGGGGAGTTCTAGGAAATTTATTCACAAGATTGTCGTAAAATTATAATATTTCCACAGCGTTCAATCACGTTTCAGGATCAGTAGTTCAGAGGTTAACAAACAAACAAAAGCATCTACATCTGGACCTAAAACCCCCTCAAAAATGGTATCAATCGCTGCCGATAAATTTTATTATAAAATTTCTAGTATGTGAATATAAATTTTTAAGCAAACATAAACATGTCACTCGAAGTTTTCCAGATATGACGCTTTTGTCATTTAGATTGGTTTATTCTGATCTCTGGGGAATACCCATTGTATCTGCTATATAATTTAGAGCCTCTACGAAAGTCATAAATTTTACTCAAAATATAGATACATACGTATGTTCGTAGGGGTACATATCTTCGATTTGATTTATTTTATTTATGAACTACAACCCTTTAGTGCATAGATTCATTCTGTTTTGTTGATAGAGTCACATATTTATATCCTTTGCCCTTACATCGACGCAACGACTAAAACAAAAAATTTGTTATAAGAAAAGTCCGCATGTATGCATGTAATTACAATCAACTGGATACGTCAGAACCTAACAATTTCGAATTTATTACGAATCCCAATTCGAATCATTAATCTTTTTTTATACTCTCCGGGATATTGTAAACATTTTTATGTTTAGCATAGCTAAACGCCCACGTCGGCATACATAAATCTGAGTTTATGTGTCGGATTTTGGACAAAAAACGAAAACATCTCACAGTATAATTTTGTCTTCTGCTATTGATACTCCTTGAGTATTGATTTTGGAAAAGAAAAAATTAGAACCATTTCAAGAGCACTAACTGTCAAGACCAGCTACTGGTAATAGGCAATCATGAAATCAATGGGGTGAGGTACACATAGTACATAATAAAAACGTGTACGAGTAAATATTTCACGGTGATGGATGAAAGGAGTCTGTTTTTCATTATAGTATTTCTTTTGCAATGTAAATGAGGTAAGTTACAATACATTGTTAAGATGCCATAAAAATATATCTATTTATGGTTGTGTCTCCTGCAAATCATTTACGTAATCAAATTTGAGTTTTTAGTTTCGCAGTCGATTGCTTGTTTATATGCATGTCTTACGTGTAAAATTATAACTCTTTTTATGTAACTAGGTAATTGCACTAGGTAAAATGGAAAGATGAAGATTTTTAGGTGTATTGGTTTCAAAGCTCAGGTTTTATTGCATACTCCGTGGATGGCGTCCAAACTCGACAGGGAGAAGTCAATTTTGTTTTAATTCGTTTTTGTTTCAACATTTCTTTTGAAGCATTTGATTACATGATTAGGATTGGTATTTGAACCGACTATTCAATAGCGAGACACATTGCGCTGCAAATAATTTAAGGTACTACTGAGACCAATTAATTATGTTCCTACTTTTTAGGTCTTATCTTACTATCGTTTTTTGACCCGTAGAATGAGTTTCACCTTCCTTCATCTAATTATTAAAGTGCTTGACGTAAGTAAGTAATAATGACTTGTTTTATTTAAAAAGAGTTACATATGAAAAAAGCTTCTTTGTCTCCTTAAGCATCGCATTACGCCGTCTACCAGATTAACAACTGTCTAAGTTTATATTCTAATTCAAGATAAGCGAATTAGAAGGACGCAAAGTTTAAAAATCTTCCTGGACGATATGCCTTCTGTAGCGAAAAACATCTACGGTGTAGGAGTATCCTTGTTGCCCGCTAAAGATATTAATTGCTTCGTCTACAACCAGGAACTCTGAGTCGAATTATCTTTTACGAAACTCTTTTGAAATTAGACATTCCCCTAGGAAGTGTAATACGTCCTCTCTCACTCTCTGATTGCAGACAAGTTACAAGTTAACTTTATTGAGGCATATAATTCAGTACATTAATATTTACAATCAATTTAAATTTTGGTCGACTTAATGATATGTCTGACTTAAAGAAAATTCATAAAATATTTAAGACGATTTTAAACAAAATCAATCACAATATAGGTGTGAAGTCACTTCATTTGTGTATGCTTGCTCCCGGCATACCGTCACTACTTTGCTCTTTTTTGGCGCGGATTTGGGTCTTGTTAAAGAATTCTCTGATTGCAGAGACTGTACAAAATCGGAAGTTAAGCTTATTGAGGTATAAAGCTAATTTTATTAACTCCCCTCTCATTTTGAAAATAGTGCTTATTTTGTTTATTGGGTTGCGGTTAAGGAAATAAGTCTTATTCTGTCGGTTATTCAGGCGAACCCCACAGGCGGATCAGTAGAAATGCAGTGAAGTGGGAGGGTTATGATCCCTTATTTTCTGATCATAACCTCGCTGACTAAAGGAAGAAGAAGATTCTGTAGGTTGTAATTCAATTGTCTGTAGTACAAACGATATTGAAGACCGAGCTTCAGAGGCATATTTTTCGTACATGACACAAATCATTTTTTTCGTTAAAATGCCAAATTATCTATTTAGGGCAGTGGGGGTAAAGGAAAGGCTAAGCCCACAGTCCGACGCGAGGCATCCCTTATCTTGGACAATCCTTTCTCTAGTCATAATGATATGCGTAAGTACTATCCTGGGTAACCATGTTTCTTCCATCTCCATCACATTCACCACATAATCGAAATGTAACAGATGCAACATGTAATTGGGCGCGTTTGTCGACAATTGAAAGATACGCTTTAGGATGTAGCGCAGAAACTTTTCCACTTCCTCGAAGGAGCGATATCCCCACACTTGAGCACCGTGCAGAGGTATCGAGGCAGCGGTTGAGCGAAATAAAAGTTTGCTTTCAGCTATGAGCTATTTATTTACTGTTGAAACAGGGGCCTCACACAGATCAAATTGTTCGCTTATCTTTAGCTAATTTACCCTCCAGACGTTTTCTCATATTTAGGTTCGCCGATATGAGTAATCTTAGTTACTTATATTCACGGACAATTTCAACTATTTCACCTTGGTACTTCCACTTTTCATTGCCAGAATATCTGCCCCGCATTCTCTGAATATCATCATTTTCAATTTTGCTAGATTTATAGTTAAGTTCCAGCGGTTACAATATGCGTCGACCCTGTTCATCATAAGCTCCATGCCGTCTATCGACTCGGAGAAGAAAACATTGTCATCCACATATGTACAACAGAGCAAGGACTCTTGTACGGTTGATATCAATTTCTCCCCCTACGAAGTCGGTGATATCGTCAATGGACAATATAAACAGCAACGTATTTAAGATACACCCCGATTTCACACCCGTCTGTGTTGGAAATTCTTCGGATATTATCTCTCCCTCCCATACATATGCAACGTTATTATCTTACAATGCTTTTAATATGTGCATGATTTTACTCGAAATTAGGATCTCGGACAGTTTCTAAAGAGTGCATCACGCTCAATGGAATCGAAGGTCGCTGGGAAGTCCACAAAGAAGGCACACAAGTTTTCTTTTTTCTATTTGTAGATGTTAGATGGCTATGTTAATCAGTGCAAATATATGGTCAATAGTGGAGTAGTTCGTCTTAAATCCTGCTGGGAACTCTGATAAAATTTGATGTCTTCTAACCTAATTTTTAAGTCTCTTGAAAGCAGCGAACAATTTGGTCGACCTATTTAGAAATGATATTTCTCTGCAATTCGTTGGGTCGTAGTAGGTTCCCTTTTTATGCAGCGGAAAAACTATTGCCTTTTTGAAGCTTTCAGGAACAGCAGCGGTTTCGAAAATTTGATTGAACTCCGTGGTTAGCGCGTGTACAAATTCCGTTCTGCAGTTTTTGTAGAATTCGAAAGGAATTCGGTTGTGCCCAAGAGCTTTATGCGCCTTGGTATTTTCGATGACTTTTTGAACTTTTGAGTCATAAATGGTGCACCCAATCGTCAAGGAACAAAGGTGCGGCATATTGGATTGGTGACTAAGGGGACAAATCAGACCTAGGCAATATAACACAGAAGTGAGCTTAGCGACGCATATACTACCTTAAAAACCCTCCCACAAGTGTGCATGCGAGTCCGTGGGTTGACACGACTGGAGATCACTGGTGTCATAGAAGAAAGATTAAACAAATAATAATAAAACAGGAGCATGCACGTGTCAAACAACAAACACCATCGCAATATGGTAATATTGAAAAACTGTATCATTGCGGTAATACTTGCTAAAAGGAAAGGCACCACCCGCCAGGTACTACCAGTATTGCGCATGGTACTGATCCTGGACCGAGCAGAAATGATAGGGTCAGAGCTATACGGATTCCGGGGGCTAGCAAAATAATGGAACAGTTTCGTCGAAATTTGAGGGTCGCGAGTTGGAATGTTGGAAGCATGACCGGTAGAAGTTACGAGCTGAAAGAGATGATGAATAGAAAGCGGGTGGATATCTTGTGTGTCCAAGAGACGAAATGGAAAACACCGGAAATCGGGCGCGTTTCTTGGACGTTAGAACAAAAGATTACAAGATGTTCTACTACGGAACGGAAAAGGCTAAAAACGGAATCGGTATCATCCTTGCGGCAGAGCTACTTGGAAACCTCTTGAGCATTTCGAAGTCCAGCGACCGTTTGATGTCTCTCAAACTTGTAATACAAGGAGAGGTGTGGAATATTGTCAGTGCAAATGCTCGCCAAAATGGGTGCAATCAGAGAGATAAAGATGCATTTTGGCTAGATTTCCACAATCTCATTAAGAACATCCCAAAGGAAGAGTTTCTGTTTGTTGGAGGAGATTTGAATGGACATGTCGGGAAGCCAAACGAAGACATGATTGCAAAGTGATCATGGGAGAGGATATCGCTCGGCTACACCGTCTTCGGCTAACAGAAATTTTTATGAAAACACCGAAGAAAAGCAAACTAACAAGGATCTCTGAGAAAATCAAGTGGTACAATCTGGACAAAGAAAAAGGCGAGGTTTTTGTTTTCGTGATGAAAAACTACCTCTCTCACACCATCAACGGAGCTGAGGATGAAGAGTGCAGAGCACAAAATATGTGGGATTCGCTACAGCGAACTTGCTTAAAGAAGGCCAAATCACTGCTAGGAGCTTCAAAAGGCCACCATCAACACGCCAAAGAAACATGGTGGTGGAGTGATGAAGCTAAGAAAGTGATAAATGAGAAGAAAGCGGCTTTCGAAGCTTGGTCAAAGTGCCCCTCTAATAATAGTGATGAAAAAGTTCGCATCGAAATGGAATACAGATATTGCAAGGAAAAGCGAAGAATAAGTACGCCCAGCTTTAAGCGGAGAGTACGAAGGGCCTGTATCGGGAGCTGGAGAAAATATCTTCCCCGGTTGCTAATGCAAACCAGGCTATCCAGGAGCTGCGAAGACACAATATGAACAAGAGGGCAACCATCTTCAAAATAGCCGCCCAAAGAAGGAGGAATGCTCAGGAGATTATTTCGCCAAAGTTCATTAACAATGCTCATGGCCAGCTTCTTGTGGATGACGACAAAATTCTGCAGAGGTGGCGGCAGTATTGTGAAGAACTTTTGAATGAAACGTTTCCCCGGCTATACTTTCCAAGAGCCACCCCTAACTGTGAAGAAGAACCCGACATTACAGTCGAAGAAGTTAGTAAGGCGGTCAAATACTCCAAAACACGAAAAGCGATTGGGCCAGACGAGATGCCCTCTGAGTTCTGGAAAAAGATGGGAGTCGTCGGGTTCATATGGCTCAGAATTCTCATCTCCAAATTTGTGAGAGGTGATCCAATGCCGAATCAATGGAGGGAAAGTTACCTTCTCCCTGTATACAAAGGGAAGGTTGATACACGAAACTGTGATAACTACCATTCGATCAAGCTGATGTCACACCCCATGAAGATCGTTGTGCGGGTATTAGGTGGCCGACTGTGAAAAATAATACGGCTTTCTGATGATCAGTGCGGGTTTGTCTCGGGTAAATAAACCACAGATGCAATCCAAAGTATAAGGATCATAATGGAAAACATCGTGATTCCTTAAAGGATTTGCATATGGTATTGGTTGACTTTGAAAAGGCATTCGACAGACAACCACGAGATCTGATATGGGTGGTGCCAAGACATCGAGGGGTTCCAGTAACCTATGTACAGATGATCATGGATATGAACGAAACAGCAAAGACAAGAGTAAGATGCCCCGCTGGAGTAACCGAAGATTTCCCAATCAAAGTTGGGGTGCACCAGGGAAGTGTTTTAAATCCTTTACTCTTTATTACAGTTCTTGACTATCTGCTTGAAGGTAAAGTGACGGACCCCAAGGTACATTAGTTATTCTTTGCTGACGATGAAGCCATCATAAGTGAGGATCCTACATCCCTGCAACAAGCACTTGATGTGTCGGTGGACGTTTTGGAGGGAAATGGGTATCGCATTAGTTGAGAAAGACAGATCATGTGCTGCCCGTTTTCTGATTTCTACGGTGTTCAAGTGAGACTATGGAGTTCACAATGACTCTAGCACCTATAAGTTTAAACGCGCGGCTCTGTACCCTATCTAGAATGTACAAGACGGTCTTGGGTGTACCAGAACAGATGTTGGCGTTATATTCCAGCTTCGGACGGATGAATGCCTTGTAGATCGAGGCCTGATCAGAAGGGTAAAATATTTGTTATACCGTTGAAGGAGTCCTAGGCATTTTTGGCGATTTCGAATATTTGATCATTCCATCGAAGACGGTTATTAATGCAAATACCGAGAATGGCAAGCCTTTCAGGTTTAGCGATGCAAGTACCATTAAAGGGTTGAGGGCCTTGGTTTCGCTTGAGAGACAGAAGACAGCATTTTGTTTTGGTTGCATTAAATTCCACTCTACTGGTTGAACCCCAGTTGGTTATGCTGTCCAGGTCGAAATTTAATGTGTTTTACATACGCTGACGTTCCTCTTCTACAGCCAAAGAGCAGGGACGTGCTATAGGGAAGGAAAATGGAAAACTGAGGGTATTGTCATCAGCAAAGGAATGGATCGGATTAGAAGTAGCAGACAAGAGGTCATTCATCAACGTGAGAAAGAGAGTCGGAGACAAAACGAAACCCTAGGGAACACCAGCATTTATATGGTGAAGCAATTTATATGGTGAATTTCCTTTCCTAGAGACTGGCTGGACAATTGTTTTCCACCTTCTCGGAAAGAGCCAAGAAGAGTAGGATAAACAGAAAAGTTTACGCAGAGGTTTTGCCAGCGTGAAAGAACACCTCTTCAGAACTATGGGGACTGGCCTTTTTTTAGAGATGGGCTGGACAAATGCTGTTTTCCATCTTTTCGGAAAGAGTCCAGAAGAGTAGGATAGACAGAAAAGCTTACGCAGATGTTTTTCCAGCGTGGAAGAACACATCTTCAGAATTACGGGGCAGATACCATCTAGACCAGCGGATTTATGTATATTGAGACCTTTGAGTACTCTTGCAACTGAACGAGTGCGAAAGTGAACTTAACCCATGGAAAATTCGACGCTCTCAAGTACAGGCGGAGACAAAGCACTATCTGACAGGGTGGAGTTCGCTGCCAAGTGAGCAGCAAGCAGATTAGCTTTGTTTAAGGAGTTGACAGCTGAAATGTTATTCTAAATGAGCTTCGGGATAGTAGACGAGGCAAAATTTTTAATATTTTTGACGAAAGACCAAAAATGTGTATTACCTTTGGGATATTGCGGAATTGTTTGCCTCAATTTTTGGTCATATACGAATGTCAGCAATCCAGTTTTTCTGGCTTGTTTAAACTTATTCCGGATATCCTCAGATTTGTTGGCTATATGAGATCGAAAACTTACCTCTTTTAAGCTCTGGAAAAACCACGTCTTAGGTCTTTTATGCCTGAGAGGATTGTGTGAGTAATCCTAACGGCGGCGGCATCCAAGTCGCTATCGAGTAACGACCCGTTAAAACTCCTAAAGAACATCAATGATGTATTTATTAGAGTGTGAAGTAAGATGCACATAAGAAAGCGACAGAAGATGCACATAAGAAAGCGCTGCAGCAAAAGACAAGAACAGCGAGAGAGGAGTAACGGATCAGAAGAAGGGTAGAAAAAGCTTCCAACTGGCTTCAAACTTGGAACATAGGTTCTTCGTCTCAGCGAAGGCAACCTAGTCACCGAAATGCAGGGAATTGTTGATGTGTTTGCGTCACACTTCTAGCAGTTGCCTAACGGGCAGCAAACAGAGAGAGTGATAGAACAAGAAGAGAACCCGCTTCCAATATTGAAGAAGCGCAGCCAACAGAAAACTAAAAAACAACAAAGCCGCTGGCTTTGATGCCCTTCCGGCTGAAATTTTTAAATACGAAGGCGATATCTTAGTCGGATGCATGCACCAACTCATCAGCCAAGTATGGATAGAGGAAAGCATGTCCGACGACTGAAGCATCAGCTCTATATGCCCCATCTTCAAAAGAGGCGATCCTATTTCTTGTAAGAACTATCGAGCCATATCCCTGCTAAATATCCCATATAAAATCCTATCCAACGTATTGTATGAACGTCTAAAACCTTTCTGCAATACACTAATAGGCACGTACCAGTGTGGCTTCCGGCCCAGCAGATCCACAATAGACCAAATTTTCATACTAAAACAAATCCTGGAAAAGACCAACGAATATCAAGTCGAAACTCACCATCTTTTTATCGACTTTAAATCTGTTTATGACAGCATTCATCGTCTTGAACTCTATCAAGCGATGGTCCAATTCGAGATACCGTCAAAACTTATCCAGATGTGTCGCGTAACGCTGGAAAGCACGCGATGTTCTGTGCAACTTGGAAACAGGACTTCTGAACTTTTCCAAACATGCACCGGGTTCCAGCAAGGAGATGCGCTGTCATGTGACTTCTTCAATATTGTGCTGGAGCAGATAGTGCGTAGGGGAGGTGTACACACGGAAGACACTATCTTTCACAAATCAATCCAACTGCTGGGATACGCGGACGATATTGACATCATCGGAAGATCCCGGCATGCCATTGTCGAGGCATTTACGGTAATTGAAGAGCAAGTAGGTCTTGAAGTAAAGGAGGACAAGACTAAGTACATACGTTACATGTTGTCAACAAACAAAAAATTAGCTGCTCAAAACCTTGGACAAAACGTCACTGTTGATGACTATAACTTCGAGGTAGTTAAGGAGTTTATCTACCTCGAAGCAAACATAAACCCCACAAATGACACCTTCGTGGAGATCCTACGGAGATTAACCTTAGCAAATCGCTGCTACTTCGGTTTGGCAAAACAACTGGGTTCAAAACTCCTAACTCGACGGATCAAATTAATACTCTATAGGACGCTCATCTTACCAGTCTTGCTTTATGGCACCGAGTGCCTTACGATAAGTACGAAAGCAGAGCAAATATTGGGGACCTTTGAGAGAAAAATACTTCGTCGGATATTAGGTCTCACATGCGAGGAGGGCGAATGGAGGAGAAGATACAACCGTGAACTCTATGAGTTGTACCAGGATGTGGATGTAGTCCAAAAAGCAAAGACACGTCGACTACATTGGCTCGCCCACATCGAGCGAATGGAGAACAACGGTCCAGCCAAGAGAATCTTCGAATCTGAATCTGAAGATGGCAAAAGGCAAAAAAGGCCGAACATCGGTATAAAGACCAAGCTGTCGCGGATGCCAGAAAACTTGGTCTTCACAACTGGAAGCAGCGTTCCCGGGATCGCAGAGGATGGAAAGCAGCCGTGTCTCAGACAGAGAGTCTCCAAGGGTCGGAAGTCCTTCAAGTAAGTAAGTAAGTAAGTAAGTAAGAAACAAGTCCACAGTATTGGCAGAATATCTTTCAATGTCCAGTATACGTGTAGGCTAATTTACAAGCTGAGTCAAATTGTTTATCTCAGCGAAAAGATGGACATACCCTCCTTCGGGTGTTGTCTGGCCAGAATGCTGAAGCCAATCCGAATTGGGTAGATTGAAATCGCACGCAATGACGATTTTACTATGGGGGTTATAGGGAGATAATTCGTGTGATGGAATCGGACAGCGTATCAAACTCGTTAAAAGTTCAATTGCTATCCGCACTAGGGCTTCTCTAAATAAAACAGTAGTAAATTATTGCTTACGGACGGTGAATTAAAGTCATTTGTAATTAAATTCCGGATTGGAACAGTGGCCATACTGTGGTGGAATTTGGTAAACTATGTCACTACGAATGTAAATGGCGAGGTCGCGATGAGGAAAGAATAATGCCACTAAGTTATATCCAGGCAGCTTTATATAGGTCGATTCTTTGATTACCTATGTTCCGCTAAGTGCCAAAATAGTTGGTTTATGGGAATGAGCCAATAGGTCAAAGAAATTTTGTTCGAAGCCCACGAATGTTGGTATAATCAACTCAAAATTACCTCATCATTACAACATAAATACATAAAAAGACACAACTCTGACTCTACTAGGCAGAACTATGGAGTGTAGATTCAAGGAATAGTTTTCCACAACAAACTATCGCCGGTGTTAAGCCCAAACGACAATCAGCTGTGGTCTGCTATTCGGATAAAATCGATAGATGGCAACATCGAATATGACTTATGACTTATTACTCGCTTTTTTAAAATTCGCGTTTCTCACTTGATTTGGTTGAAAATGAATACATAAAGCAAAAGAGTTTTGGAAAATTGAAAATTTTGTTTACTTGTTAACCGAATTTTCAGGCAAATGAACAGACAGGCTGTGGCACTGATTATTATTAATGTTGGTTCTATCTGCATTGTTTCTTTAAAGATATAAAGAATTAGTCACGGTTAGTAAATAATCCTTATAAAAGAGACATTTGAAGGAATATTATATACATTATAATTTCAATGCCAACATCCTTATCTGCATTTCAACTGGTACTATATAGAATTTAAAATGGATTTTCAATCCAAGAGCAAACTTGAGAATCTTTTTGCATACCCAACAATATATTCAAATTTATTTTGACAACATTAAACATGCCATTTGATTTTTGAGGTTTTCACTATCTCCATTGAACGACAAATTTCCATTTGTTTCCTGCAAATCTGCGACCAAGATTTATTTATTTTTAAGCAAATTGACAGACAAATTTATTCCACAAGCGCGTTTCTGTTCAAAAGTGCGTGGAGTTGTGGTTTCAAGAGACTCTATTTAAAGCATAATGCAGACATCTGGGGAAATCTCGCACATCCATCCGCAATCATCCTTAGTAGGTATTTCAAAAAGGCATTTGTTACAATTTACGTTCTAAAGTACCCATTTCTAAAATGTGTGAACAGCTTTACAGTGGAACTGATTTGATATCTCAAAAGCACTTAACGCCTGAGCGAGAATTATTTATTGCTGCAATATGAAGACGATAAAGGGTAAGCCAGTGAATCCCTAATTGCCTGAATAGAATCGTTAATAAATAATCTGTTTATGAGCACAGAATACTTAATTGAAAAACTGCGTTAGGGGATTTCACGGATATAGTTGTTATCTTTTGTATGGCTGAAATGGTTGTGTATCATATGGAGTATATCACTATGTAATCACCTTGACAGCATAATCTCACCACCGGAGTAAAGTTTTTAATTTCAGCCTTACAAACAGTGAATTGAAAATTGAAATGAGTAAATTTTGCGGCCTGATTGACTGCACGAACTAAATTGCATTTGACTAGTCATGACTGTCCCCTTTATTTCTCCTTCCTTATCTGAAACTTTTTTTCAATTAAGAGCCTTTTAATTAGCCATCGATCTACAGGGGAGTTAAATAACTAATTTCAAACCACAAATGCGCTGAACTTGTTTTTCTCTCACCAGAACTTTACATAAACTGGCAAAAGTAGCCAAAAACTTATATAGTCTTTATGTCAAAACCATTCCTGACAAATTACTGACAGAGCAAAAACTTACTATTCACACCGACTTTCGCCGACCCATTCGACAAGAGAGAACTCAAGTTAGCTCATTAAATTCAAATAATGTCACAACTCCAAACAGCCACCCCAATTACTAACTTCTCCTAGGCAG
Source organism: Brachypalpus laphriformis (assembly GCA_945910035.1). NCBI lineage: Eukaryota > Metazoa > Arthropoda > Insecta > Diptera > Syrphidae > Brachypalpus > Brachypalpus laphriformis. The sequence goes on from OX246753.1 coordinate 324,996,725, forward strand.
GCCGACGACAACTTAAAGCGAAATCCGATTGACAGGAGGATAACCTTGATTCCCTTGTTATAGCAATGTCACCCCCATCAATGTGGACAGTGAGGTGGCGCGCTCCCCTACCCCCAATGAGTAATCTGATGTAAAGGACATAAACAAACTTATTACAGCCGGCCATGGGGTCAAAAGGTACTCGTACATCAGCCATAACAAGCTTAACCCAGTTTTGGCGAAACATCCAGCCAGTCCACCACCCCATCATGTTGTTGTTATCAGGAATTATAAATCAAGTGTACACAATCGAATTTTATTTATTAGATCTCAACATGGAAAATTTTCAAAAAACGTTATTTGGCGAAACAAAACCTGGGGGGACGGCTACATCGTCATTTCGAAAATAAATAATGGATAACCTTTAGGGGTGGCTAATAAAATATGTTTCTGATATTATTACAATCTATAATGGGCTGGACGCAAATGTGTTGGTATTAGTTGACAATATATTTGAATGAATAAAGCGTTGTCATTTTCGGGTAGAATCTCGATTGGACATGCGAATAAATCTTGGGTTGGCCCTGTGGGAATAGACATAAGGATTATGGGCGCACAGTGTTGCAAATGAAAATGATTACCTAAATCTTCGTCGATCTTTCGTTGGGCGGTGAATCGAAAGAAAAGGACACGGGACCTAGATCAAATTTTTTGGCACGTATTACAGTTTTTGTTGCTTTTTTCGCATCCTTTAATGGATTAGCTGTAACGAAGTACCTTTGGATACTTCGTTATCGGTGGACCTTTTGAGAGGGATTTTTCAATAAAATCGATGATTGATATTATTTTTCATGCTTCATGGGACTAAAAGTTATACATTGACAGAAAAACGTCAACTGTCATGTGAATAAAGAATTTATACAACTCAGCAGTCCACTTAAATTATCGTTATGTTGATGGAATGTTTCCTTCATTATAGAGCATGCATGAGGCCCTCGGGCGATAAAGGGTTTCAAATTGAAACTAGTGGTGACTTTTGTGTATCAAGTGTGGGCACAAGAATGTTATGTGAATTATACTAAACAACCTCCTGGAGAAAAAAAGGTTACAGTATGCGCCGTTTTAACTGCAAATTTCTTCCACTCATTTCATCATAAAAATATGGCAAGCGCTTACTTAGACCACTTGGAGTCCAACTTCTTTATGTACCCTGGATCCTTTAAATTTCAATCGCTAACTTAACCATCGAGATGAATTTAAGGTTTTTGTTTGGCTCAATGTTTCGTAGGTTACTCAGTCAATGTTTTCGTAGGCCAGTGCAGGTGGCGAACATATTCTATTTCTTCTTCATTCCTACAACTTCCACAGTAATTTTTGTATTGTTGCCTATCACACAGTGATCGCAGGCAGCAGTTCGAACTTCTTACAACTAAGTTTTATTATATTGATAGATCTCTTCTTATTGTATTTTGGTCATATCGATCTACCTGTGGCGCATGTTTCTTATTGATAACAGGGTTTAATAGCTTTTTCGATTATCTCTATGTTCATATTCCTGTACATTGTGCTTACCGACTTACTAGCCTCAATTAGGGCCTACTGCATTGCCTTTATATTTGCCCTAATGTCAAATCAGTACTTGGCTCTGAGAAAAGAGTTGGTCGCCCTAACTAAATACAATCGGTATCACAGGTACTATGCATACTTGTCTCACAACAGCCATAGAAGCCATAATCGGTCTCGTGTCAATTCGCAGTGCAGTTAGTTTCGGAAGTCGGGTGTTACTAGTACATGGCATCATGTGAATCTAATGGATCTATTAACCAACCTCCCCGACCTAGACATGCTCAGCACGGTTTCCGACTTTACGCCCAAATCACTCTACTTTGGTAGAAGGTTTGAGATTGTGATCCCAAGCTGTGATATACCAGGAAAATGGAGGGCCGTCGCTTGATCCAAAAGGAACAGTATGGTATACCGATGGATCAAAAATGGATTCAGGAGTTGGCGCCGGTGTGTATGGACCAAATTATAAAATTTCGAAATCACTTGGAAAGAGTCCCAGTCTTTTCTTAAAAAAAAACACTCAGACATTAAAGGTGCCTCTATCCACATACTCACCGATATCCAAGCGGCGCTTTAAGCACTGATCTCCCACTTGATCAGTTCAAAATCAGTTCTAAGCTGCTTCGAGAGTTTACAAAACATACAATAAAGAAAAATGGTGGTGGGTACCGGGTCATGTAGGTGTTGACGGTAACGAAACTGTAGACCTACTAGCTAGGAAAGGCTCCTCTGAGTTGTTCACTGGACCTGAACCTTTCTGCGGAATATCTTATTCCGCCTATAAACTGACCCTAAACATTTGGGAACGTAACATGCGCATCTCCCACTGGAATTAGTCCCAAGGTCTCAGATAAGCTAAAAGAGCTGACTAATCCTTCCAAAAACAGGCAGTTTATATCCTAAAATATGGCAGAAATGACATAAGAAGGCTTGTGAGCTTCCTTACCGGTCACTGTCAACTACTTTACCACCTTAACAAAATGGGAATTACGGAGGATATCACCTCTGCCTAGAAAAGGACGAAACCGCAGAACAGATTCTATGTGAGTGCGTAGCTCTGCGTAGAATTAGGAGAAGCATTTTCCTTAAAGAGATCATATCTCTAAAAGACTTAAGGAACTCCTTCGCAGCTGTAACTATGTATAGCTTTCATAAGGAGAGTGAAAGTAATGCTGCCCTGAAAAGTGGCCTCTGGTACGCAGTGGTCGCAGTGCCTACACGCCATTTGGGCGCGGCCACATATCTGCTTAAAAAAAAAAAAAAACTAAACGCCATATCGCCACCAAAGAGAGACAGGATCTAAATCAAAGTTGGCTACCAGAAACCTAGTATGTTCTATAAGTTCGCAAAGTTTAATTGTTTATAGATCACCCGGTGCTTTCCTGGCACACAGAGCGGACACATATTTAGCATATAATTTTTTTCTAAACAACTTTTCTGTTAAATCGGTGATTTTTGAGAAAGTATTTCTCAGGCCTACCAACTCCCATTTCAAACCATGTCACGTATTCAGAGCCCCCACAAAAAGACAAAAAAAAAGTCGATACTATTATCACCTCCGGAAGTACATGTATGAAAAAGTCCTCTTAATTACCCCGTCATCATTGACATAAACGACCCATTTCCCGAACGATTTTACCACAAACCCACCAAACTGCTCACGTACAAACTGATGCGATCTTATTTTGGTAATTAACATCTTTTTGAAATTTTATACACCTTCCTCCTATTATCACAGTATGCGGGCTAGAACCCACCCGCACTTCATATTCTCATTAAACCACGCGACATAGACGACGAAGACGGCGGCGGCAATTTATCCGCAACCACCACCCTTGCAGCACCGCACTTGAAACTTAATTACAATTACAGCCCTTTTTCAGTTCGTAACAGGAAACACTAATGGAGTAATGTAAACCCCAAGTACATAATCACAACTTTTATGGTGACACATAGTTGTAGTTCACAGTAGTGGCTGCCTTGCCAACCAGAGTAACCGATTTTAATGGAGCTCACCACCAAGCTCATTTATTTAGCCTTAATCCTCTATCGATGCGAAGAAGTGTTCCCATCGACAATAGCATTCAGAAAGTGTTAACAAAATTGCTCATAGCTACGCAAAGTGTATATACATATAACTATAATATTTTTAATAACTCAAAATGCTGTAATTAAAGTTCATTAGAGGAGAATGCGATGGGCGGGAGTCCTAGGTACCAGGACTTATAGACTTTGCCTATCAATAATCTTTTTATTGACAGATGATGAAAAAGAAGAAAAGGACACAAAGCAAAAGGCGATCAATCATTTTATTGTTAATTAAGAAATTATGGCGGACTATAGCCTGCTGCTTATTCCCTTTACTCTAAGAATGTCTTCTCCTCTGATTTCGGAGGTTTGGGACACACTAAGAAGGACGTTAAGAACTCATTTGCAAGAATTATTCCAATCAATCTTGTTTTGAGTAAACAAAATATTAAGAATGATAAACACTGATTTCAATTTGCTTACCTTGTGGTTACGTGCTCGCACACGCACACGGACTGAAGCATGCATAGTATTTAGAAGGAGGTAGTTTTGCAGCCCCTATTAATTTATAAGAATCAAAACGGAATACAATTAAATTCATGTCGAAGGATTCTTAATTAATTTCCCGTGTGCAATTGGAAGTGTTTGGCAAACCATCATAGTGTCCGGATGCCCTTGGCAACCCATGTCTTATCAGTGAAACTAAAGCAATAGTTCACGCTAGCCGCCAAATTGTTTAGCACAGTGTTTCGCCTAAAGGTTTTTGTAGGGTGTTTATGGTGAAGGAAGTAAAATTGTTTACCATAAATACCTCTGGCAGATCCTTAGGTACCACAAAGTTCCGGAGCAGTACGTTTGCACCATAAGCGACGTGTATAGAAACACAACTACTCAAATCAGAAGCAGCCTCAGAGTCTCGGTGGAATTCGAAGTTGAAGTAGACGTACACCAAGGATGAGCATTAAGCCCATTGCTGTTCATTACTAGACATCTTCAGGGATGATATTCGAGGTGTTGCCCCATAGGTGACACATGGGGCCATAATTCCAGTTAAAGCATTCGCTTACTATGTATTATGCAATTTGACGTATACATTGTGTAAATAAAATTTATTAAAAATGCGTGGATAACATTTTAAGTTGTTAAAAAACTTGGTTTTTTGGAACTGTGAGCATTTATAAATACTCAAGGAAACTAAAAGACCTTAAAATGAATTGAAAGTAATTGAAAGTGCTTAAAAGAAATTGAAAGTAATTCAATGGAATTAAAATGAGCTTAAGTACAATTTTAACAACTAATGAATTGCACTTGTACTTAAAAGAAAATAAGTATGAGGTAATTGTACTTAAGTTGTAACCGTACTTCCGTTCGCAAATACTTAATTAATTTACAGATTTGCTTGGGATACATATAACATGCAAACGAAGACAGACAAAAATGGGCGAAACCTCATGAAATCAGACTGGCTGAAATGGCGTTCTGTGACTGGGGTGTTGTGCGATAAGAAGTTTACCCCAAAACGTAAAAGTAAAATTTATAAAGCAACTGTTAAACCTGCTGTTATGGTATATCCGGCGCGGAGTGCTGTGCAACAAATAAGGTACAATATCAAAAACTTCTCTTTCCAGAAATATGAATGTTGCGTTGGTACCTGAGGGGTACCATTAAAATCGCAGACATTCATATAAAACTAACCGAACAATTGCCCGGATAACACGGCCATGGTAGTTTAGGTTAGGTTAGGTTAGGTAGGGTTATGAGGTTATCATAAAACACTAGCCATCAAAGTGGGCCCATCGCGATCCCTAGGGAACCTTCACTACAGAAGACCTAAACTCATTCTCCCAAACAATTAATCTCCCTACAGAATCTGAAGAGATCCTTGTTGCGGTTTAAGGACCTCACCTCTTCAAGGTTATCGAAGAAGTATCTACCAATGTGCTTTAGCCTTGTCCTGGCAATTCCTTGACATTCACAGAGTATATGAGTTATATCCTCTGAGACATGTACATATGTCATCGCAGTACCTACAAACAGCGGTGTCAGATAACCCAAGTCTCATGGTATGCTTCCTTAGGAGACAGTGGCCAGAGAGTATTCCTATCGCTGTTCTTAGCCTTGATCTATCTAATTTAATTATCTCCCTAGATTTTCTGTGGTCTAACATAGGCCACAAGGCCTTAGACACCCTGTGACCATCTTAGATTAGCCGTGTCAATGATTTAATCCCGGATAATTCCCTTAGCCACACAACCTGATGGTTTAATACTACCAATTATATCGCTACGTGGGAGCCACACTCCTCTTTTAGCCAGTGCGTCGGCTTGCTCGTTGCCTTCGATATCGCAGTGTCCAGGTACCCAACATAATCTGACTCGATTCTGAGTACATAATACCCTAAGCATTGTGCGGCAATTCCTGATTATCTCGGATTTGTTGACGTAAGACTCTAGCGCCTTAAGCGCAGCCTGACTGTCAATGTACGAGTAGGTGGCGATATTCTTATCGGATATTGATCCTATCTCAAGTAATTCCGCAGCTTTAAGTATAGCTAGAACCTCTGCTTGGAACACACTGCATGTGTTCCGAAGTCTCAGGGCCACCTGTAGTTTCATATCTCTCGAGTAAATACCTGACCCCGTGCCCTCACTGGCCTTAGAACCATCTGTGTATATTGCAGTCTCGTTATGGATAGAGACTGTCTTCCTTCGCCAGTCCTCTCTAATAGGATACAGAACTTCGTATGGTATGTCGAAGTCTAAGGTGCCAAGTATATCGTCCGTTTTGTCAGGGATTCCGGGAAATGATTTCTTGAAAATGGAGCTATGTTCTATGTTATTAGTCTTGAAGAGACCAACGTTAGTGAGCCGAAGCGCACTGTTGCCCGCTTGAAATTTAATTTGTAGGTCTAGTGGTAAAAGATACAGAAAGATCTCAAGTGCAGCCATAGGTGTTGTGCGTAGGCCACCTGTGATGGTAATGCAAGCTGTTCCTTGTACCATGGCCAACTTATCCCGTATGTTTTTCGTATTCGTTGCCTTGCACCACACAAGAGCCCCATACGTAAGGATGGGTCTGACTATCAAGATGTACAGCCAGTGCATCATTGCGGGCTTCAGGCCCTATTTTTTCCCTGCGGTCCTCTTACGGATGAAGAGAGTATTATAAGCCTTGCGGACTCTTTCCTGTATGTTAAGTTACCAATTTAGTGTCCTATCCAGCATTATACCAAGATATCTAGCGCGATCCAAAAGGGAAAGCTCCACCCCTGCTAGCTTAGGCAGTTTGAAGGGTGGTATCTTTTATTTTCTGCTGAAGACTACCAATTCTGTTTTATCCGAGTTGACGTGTAGTCCACACCCTCTAGCCCATTTTTCGAGACTATTAAGGGCTGATTCCATCATTTCACTTAATGTGTCAGGGAATTTGCCCTGAACCAAAATCACCACGTGCGTCGTCTGCGTAAGCAGTGACGCTTATGCCTGTATTGCTTAGTTCTTTAAGTATCCCATCGATGACTAGAACCCAGAAGAGGGGTGAGATAACGCCACCCTGGGGAGTCCCCCTGGTAAAGGATTTTCTTATTGAACTATTTCCGATAGTGGAGTTAATGTTCCTAGTGCTGAGCATATCGCAGAGCCAATTGATAATGCTATGCTCGACATTCATAGATTCTAGGGCCTGTTTGATGGGCCTTCCTTCTACAATACATTATTGAAAGCACCTTCTATGTCTAGGAAGGCTGCTAATGCAAATTCCTTATGGTGAAGGCTAGCTTCTATCTTCCCTACTACGTCGTGTAAAGCTGTTTCCACCGATTTTCCCTTCAAATATGCATGTTGAGCTTTGCATAGAGTGCCGTTGCAACACTAACTTCTGATGCGAATATCGAGAAGTCTTTCAAGTGTCTTGAGGAGGAATGACGAGAGACTTATGGGTCCGTAGTCTTTCGCTGAAGTGTGGCTTGGTTTACCTGCTTAAGGTATGAATATAACCCGCACTTCCCTCCATACCACTGGTACGTAATATGACCTTAAACAGTGTTTAAAAATGTATCTAAGACTGTTTCTAACTTTGGCTGGAGCTTTTTGCAGCATAACTGGAAAAATTCCATCAGGGCCTGGTGCTTTGAATGGTGCGAGTGACATAATAGCAGTACACGAGTAGCTATTAGTAGTAGAATCTATTGGTGATCTACTTCCTGGAAAGTGAGCTTCAATTAACGTTACTTAAACATCTTCGCTACTCTCTGCCCACGAGACGTCAGATTTTTTGATGAAGCTTGGGACAGAAGTGTCCTTAGCTAGCATCTTGCGAAGTCTGGAAGCTTCACTAGTATTCGCAATGGACTCACAGAATTCCTTCCACGACTTTCTTTTTGATTGCCTGATTAAGTACTTAAACTCCCTCTTGCGGTCTTTATATTCATCCCATGTAGTACCGTCCCCTATTTCTTTGGCCCTGTTGTAGAAATGCCTAACCTGTTTTTTCTTGGAGTTAATTTGCTTGCTCCACCAAGGAGGTTGAGACCTCTTGGACTTCTTTCTTAGTAGAAAGGCCCTTTCGAATGCCATGTTCATTACTTTGCCTAAGTTGTCTACCGCTTTATCTATATCCTGAGGATCACCGTTGCGAATAGGCCCATCCTTAAGATGTCGAGTTATATCAATCACTTCTTGTCTGTTCCTTACTATAAAAGTTGGCGTAGATCCCTTATTGCATATGGTGAGCTTGGTCGAAAGAATGAAATCAAAAAGACACTCACCTCTTGTATTAGTATCACTGCTACCCCATTGCGAGTGATGCGCATTTGCATCGCAGCCCACGATGAAGAGCCAGTTGTCCTTCCTTACCAACTGCTTCATCTTCACAAATGGAATCCCCGCCAGCTCTTACGGGAGATATGCAGAGGCCAGGCACAGCGGTTTACTTCCCTCTCTTTCACAGGAGACTGCTACTAGATCGCCATTACTGAAATTATTCAAAAGAAATGCCCTTATGTTGTTTTTTAATAGTATACAAGCCCGGATTTTACCTTCGTTGGCTTTGTAGAACAACGTGTAATTCCTGTTTTTGAGCCCTTAGATCTGGTTGTTGTCGCTGATCCATGACTATTGTACCAGTATGTCCGAGACGTCATGCTTGATGATGTAGTTGATCAAGCATGCCGTCGCAGCCTTACTGTGATGCAGGTTTCTTTGCATTACTTCCATCATATTTGGGCTCCTCCTCCTCCTCCACACCCTTGGTCATGAGCTTTAGCATGACCTTCCCCATGCTATATCGCACCATCTCTTTGGTCTTTTCAAGGGATGGCAGCGATTCCCTATGTGGGCGCCGTGGCGTAAGTGGTTAGTGTGTCGGGTCACTACGCATCAGGTTCCAAGTTCGAATCCCAGAAAATACCAAAAAAGTTTTTCACGGTCCCACCTCTCGCGAGCGTCTGATAAACATCCGAGAGTATTATTGTCACGAAAAAGCTTCTCAACTCGCATTTCGGATTCGGCATTAAAACTGTAGGTCCCTTCCATTCGTGTGAAAAATATAAGGCACACAACATGAGTGGTTGCGAGAAGCTAGGCCCTGGCACTTTAAAGATCTGTTGCGCCAAAATTTTTTTTTTTTTTTTAGCGATTCCCTATTTAGGGCCAGCAAGAAGTGCTGACCAAACTGTTTTCTAGCCCCTGTATTGAGCACCCTCCATGTTTCGGCCTTCAACACCCTGTTCTGCATATGGAGAAGACCAAGCAGTTTTTCTGAGTAGGTGTATGGCAGCGGAACCCAGACCCAAGCTTTGGGCGGAGTGTATCTAGCCAACTCCGCCACAGTCACGTACTTTAGCTGCGACCCGCTCCATACTTCCCCAATCTCCGAAATAAACTATCTGAGGAAGTCAGCAGAGGCTTTGTTTTCACAGGCAAAAACCTTCGGCCATGGTAAGAATCTCGCTTTCTCAAAAGGAAACCCAAAAGGCACCGTCAATGGAGACATGAAAGCAGTAATACAAACATAACTTCAAAACCATTGACGTGGACCTCAAGGCCCATGGGTTAGTATGTTGAATGTACGTACGTTGCATTCGTGATACATATCTTGTGTTTGTTTTATTTTTATCTGGCGTTAGTATTTGGTTGGATATTGACTCAGAATGAGTCAACGTGCTGATTATAAGTCGTTTAGAAAGGAAAATAAGTAAAAAAGTAACCACTTTTTAGTCAACATGTAAATACAGATTAATGAGTATAAACGAGTTTTCTTTTTGGATATAGAGGGAGCTCGTAGTGATAATTAATTATTTGCTTTTCGATAGGATTAAAAGCTAGAATTCACGGCATACCTCACAATTTTGTTGTACACTCGTGGGAGTTTGTTTTTTTCTTATAAAAATGCAGAATAGTTACTTTTATTCGTCTAATCCTATAATTAATTCGCACTTTTAATGCGAATGTTTTGATATAATGATTTGATTACTTATGTTAAAAAATGATAATGTGCTCGGTAGTTCACAATTCGATCCCAATAACAACCACTTAATGATGTAATAGCACACCTACTAGAACAAGCGAACACAAACTTTAAAAAAAAAACCAGTGGTCTATTTCACTAACTTACAAATTTGTATATACGAGGGTTGCTTCGTAAGTTTTGAGATATGGCAACACTAGCGTGAATATGTCAAATCTGACATTGTCAGCATAAATTTGACATTTTTAATAGTAATCGTACTCAGAATGTTTTGAAATACGTATACGAATGCTATTTGTGTTGTGAACAAGTACTTTAAGTATTTATCTTGGTCAAAAAATGGAATTAAATCGTGAACATTTTCGTGCGATATTTTTTTATGAGTTTCGACGTGGATTATACCAACAACAGTGTGCCAATGAAGTCGCTTCGACTTTTGGTAATGAAGCACCATTTTAACCCACCGTGTTTTGCTGGTTTTCCGAATTCAGTCGTGGTTGCACTTCGCTACAGGACGAATTTCGTGAAGGTTGTCCAAAATCGGTTGCTGTGCGAGAAAAAATTGGTGCTGTGCGTGAACTGATGTCGCAAGATCATCATGTGACATACCGCGAGATCGAGGCATGCTTGGGCATTAGTCCCACTTGCATACATTCAATATTGCATGAACATTCGGCCATCAAAAAGATTTGTTCGCGTTGAATACCGCATAATTTGACAACGGCTCAAAAAAAGGTTTGGGCCGATTGGTGTCAAGAAATGTTGAAAAACTTCAATCGCGGTACTTCAAAAGACGTCTATAAAATCGTGGTAGTCGACGAATCATGGATCTATGCATATGAAACCGAAACTAAACAACAATCGACTGTATGGGTCTTTCAAGATCCACTGTACAGTAGTGATTTGGCACCCAGTGATTTCTTCTTATTCCCGCAGATCAAAAATAAAATTCGAGGTCAACGTTTTTTGAAACGATTGATGCGTTCAAATCACATGTTTTGGAGGTACCTCAATCGGAGTGGAAAAAGTGCTTCGAAAATTGGTTCGAACGCGTGCAAAAATATATTATTCGATTATAAATATTAATTTTGACTTGTCTATTTCAAAACTTAAGTAGCAACCTACATACAAGCATTTTTTAACGAAATTTGTAAACTATTTGATGTATGTCTTTCACCACTGGCTCTGGGTATTACAAATTCGTAGTTGCATTTAAGAAAGGGAAATTTGTGAGAATATTTCACTTTTCGTTTCACCAAAAATTGTTTGTAGTTGTAATTTAAAAGTTACAAATTTGTGAATATTCGACTTATTTGTAAGTTTATGTTTCACCAAAGAAAATTAAGTTACAAATTTTGTTCAATATGTGAGAATATTTCACAAGTGAAAGTTGACGTGTAATTCCTCCTACAAGTTTTGTTTCTTATTGAAAATGTCTTTGCGACGAAGGCATAGTAGTAGCGATAGTAGCAAAAGTCACGATATTGTTTTAATGTTAAATGCCCGAACACAATGCATGGTAGCTGTGACGTAGCAGTAGCAGTAGTGTAGTACGAAGTTAGAGAGAGACGCTCGCTGCCACACTCAGGTCAGCGTTGATCCATTGTGATATACCATACATAGGGGAAAAAGTAACTTACCCATTGAGGCCTAGTGAAAACCGGCAAAAAACTATTCAAACTCAATCACTTACTTCGCTTCTGCATACAAACCACCCTGATGATTTGATGAAGTTCAGCATCTTTCCTATCGAAACGATGATCCTGGAAAAAAGATTTACCAAGAAACTTTTTCTTGGAGTGTTGAAGACCCGGCCAGTGGCACAGGAAGTGGGTAGTGTCCTCAAAACGTCCCTCATCACCACAGCCCCTACAGAGTTCCTCCTCCGTCAGGCGTAGTTTCTTAAAGTGGTACCGTAGAGTATTATACCCCGTGATGATGCCCATGAAGGTGGAAAGGGATTTCCTGTCTTTCCAAGTAATTCTCTCGGTCCTTGCTTTGTCGAAAGACGGCCATAGCTTCCTTGTGGTGGCACAAGTTTCCACGGAGGTCCATCTTGTGTTCGACTCTCTAATAGCTTTATTCCCTGCAACGAGCTTGAGTGTGCAAGGCGGGATACACACAGAGGGGTCAACTTATTCTAGTAAGGCTGCTGAGCCGATTCTTGCTAGCTCGCCGGCTTTCTCATTTTCTGGGTTACCCTCGTGACCAGGGACCCAGCAGAGTAATACCTTTTATATCTGCTGTGGTCTGAAAGTCGCATGGATTTCGATATACCTAGAGGGTCGGAGAAGATGCCTGATCCAACGCCAGTGTTCATTTTTGAACCATCTGCATAGATGGCTATAGATTCGGCGTTAGGTATGTGACCGCTTTTTCATTCTTCCCTGCTAGGGTAGGCGGTAGAAAGAGGCCTTACAAAGTTTAAATATGGCGTCTTGTAGTTTGTTATGGGCATGAGGAGAAAGTAATCAAGTAGGATCATAGAGTGACCTATTTGGTTTCTAGTTTGCTGACTGGCTAATTCTCATGGCATTGACTAATATTTCACGATAGGTAACAGATAACTATTTCGAAATGTTCACCACTAAAGAGGAAAAAAACTTAAAGTACCCAAATGAAAGTGAAGACAACTTGAATGGATGCGCTACCTTACAATATTTTCTAGATCATTTTTCATGGAAATTTAATAAAAGAGGAATTTATCAATGATAAGCAAAACATATCTATTCGTTTTTTTTTTAATAACTAAACATACGCGTTCTTTCTTCAGACTCTGAATTTTGAACATTTTGAGTCTGAATGAAAGATGTCTCCTCCAGTTTCGCAGTTAAGCGACTTACTGGTAACCCTAGATCCCTCTCCTTTATCCGCGCATCCAATTGCAAATTGTAGATTTCCAATTGCAGTCTCTTATTTTTTCAAGAAAACGATATCTGATATCTACCGCCTTCCGTTTGGTGCATGACTTTTGGAGAGGCTTAAAAAAAAACAACCACCGTGCATATAAGTTAAATTCATTAACAATCAAATGTATTTTGGACAACTTCACCTTTTCGCTGTCAACATAAGACTACTCTCTTCTCTCTTTATTGAATCAAAAAAAAACATTTTTTATAAGTTTTACATTTTTTGATTAATAACATGGAGTACAGATAAAAACTAGACGCTGACGCTGCAGTACAGCAAAGCATGTGGATACTGATAGATGCAAGTACAGTTAATCAGACGCTGACGCTGCAAAAGCGCGGAAGCATACGGATACCTGGTAGCTAAATGATTTAATAAAAAAAAAAACGAAAAATAACTTGACACTGCAGTGCAACAATGTATTAACCTAAACGATTTGAGATAAATGATTTTATAAATGATTTGATAAAAGAGCAAAAAATAACTTGACACTGCAGTGCAACAATATGTTTACTTAAGCGATTTGACAAAAAAACAAATAACGACGCTGCAATGCAACAATGTGTTAAATTATACAATTTTGTAAAGAACAAACGTTTTATCTTACCTTATTTCGTCTTCACTATTCTCTAGATTTGCAGACTTAGGTGATGGGCCATTTTCTAATGGTATTGAAAAGGAATCATCACCAATCCCAGTCAATGTTGGCGATTCCTTACCGATAATATCAATTATCGAGATCTGTAAATATGCAGTTCGTACCACCTGCAGAATCAGTTTTCTTCGAATTATCAATTTTCACCTTGTCGTTAAATTATACTAAAAACGATATAGTCTTAGGCGTAGGTAAGAATCGTAAGAAAAGCATATAAATACATACAATTTTCCGCATTTTTTTATGAAAATGTCGCCAAAACGGGGCATAACCTAATATAATATCTACTCTACAGAAAAACTCTGGAAAAAATCAATCAATCAACATTTTTTTTTATTTTTTAAAACAAATTTTGAAAGGGAGCAGGTTCCTTCTGCTCAGACCATCCCCGATACTTACGTAAGCTTTCTCTGAATAAAAATCTTTCTCTTCAGAATTAATACAATTATTTTATTTAACAATATTTGAATGCAAAAAAACGGAGTCTCTGACAAGCGCCAATTAATAGCTATTACGAGAATTGGTTTATTAGGCACTCTTCACTCAATCTTTCAACGAGTCTGCCACAGCACTTTGTATTCAACTGCCAAATCCACAAGCACTGTGAATAATAAGTCACTTCTTTGAATACATATGGCAGGCAGACACATAAATTCTCACATATGTCAAGAGTCTGCTCTTCGTTTAGTCGGTTCTCGTGGTGGAAATTCTCCTGTGAATGGTTACTCAATTGGAAGCGTGCACGAGGCTGTCTGCATGAAATTTTCTGAAAAAATCCCAAATGTGTGCTCCAGTCTGTACCAGGCTAATCATACTTTAACACTAATTGGGCCTGGTTTATGAATTTTTTAATTCAAATTCCAATCCTTGCGGGAATTGAGTGAAAATTAGGCTTTTAATTATGGAGTACTCTCACTAAGCACTCGACAGAACCGCTGACGCAATTCGAAAAATTTTATTCATTGAAAGTTCAAAAAGAATACCATTCCACTTGAACCACAGCACCTTAGAACCACATTTAGAATGATAATTGCTTTACCAAGGGATTCCCAATTATGTGCCCGCATCAGACAAAACACCTACTCCGGCACACGGTGTAAAAGTCGAATCTTCAAAGAAACCCGACTAATTAGAAACGCCTTTTACCTTAACCCCTGCAAATGAGGGAAGCATCCAAAAAGGCTTAAATTGAAAGAACGAATCCCCTTGCCCTACATTTAGGGATAATAGACGTGCCTTGAAGGTACCACAAAATTTGTGAGCAAATATTTTCGATCAGACACTCTTGGTGTTGTTGCGTGGAGGTATTATCGATTTTCTAGTTATTTTCCTGTTTCCGGATTACCAGAGGGCTTCACACACAGGATACACCTACATACGACGATTTGTCTCTCGTGGAGGGAATCCCAATTTCGAAACAAATGTCCGTCTATCTTTTGCAGGAAAACAATTGGATTTCGCAATAAATTGAGGGTCCTTTCATCTGCTTGCAGTACAGAAGTGCTGTGTCGAGCAATTTAAAGATATCTCACCGAACTGAAGGGAGGTGTGTGTAGCGCAATTTATTTTTGTTAAAAAACATGAGATAAATCTGACAAATGAGGTCGATTAATGGTGGCAGCATTTTATCTTAACTTTTTTGTCTAATCCGATTGAGTAACAAAATTTTGTTTTATTGGCGAGCAATCAATTTGCGATTATCTGATACGTTTTCCAAGTCACCTTATTGGAATTTCCTGGGAATTTTCTTGGAATGACTGAGATGTTTTTTAAGTTATCGTGCTTCCTTCATTTCATAAAATTGCTTTTATCCACCTTTTTGGGTGAATTGTATGATTTGACTGTGGGTTCTGTCAGTTTCTATTTCTGTCGATGAGCGCGGAGTTTTTTTTATCATAAAAACGTGGCGTTGCGAGATATTGGAAATTATGGATTAAGTTTCAACAAAATCATAAATAGCTTAACCCTTCTATTGGATGGATGTTCTAAAACCTTCCCACCAATGGAATAGGTCTGGCTGGACCGTAATACATTTTGTTTATAAATTAATGGCACATAATAAGATAATCGAAGTTTCTTTTGTTATTTTGGACATGTTATTATTTTTGTTTGTAATTTAAAGTCCTTTCGTTTTTTACATAATAGTGATATTAAAAAGTATTTTCTTTATTTACACATTTATAGTATTTATGTAACTGAATACTGTGTTGTAAACAGATAGGGTCTTCGCAGGCAGTGCATACAAATCTGGTTTTCCTTTGGATTTTGTCGCTTATTCTGCTAATTTTGCACGACTCTTACTGGCCAGCCGATACCTGGCTGCCACTGAGCTGTGGAATCCTATGTTTTGATAGTGCTCCGAAGAAAGAATTGATTGCATTTCGAATTGAAATCATCCCTTTTACCCTTGGATTGTTTATCCTTTCTTCGATCTGAGGGGTGACTAACTGCTCAATTAAAAAAATGCATAAATTGTCGACGTGATTTTTTTTTTTGGTTTTTGGTTCGTTGCGCTCATGTTATTTACTTCTTTGGAAATTATGAAAGATGCCAATGTTGCATTCAAAATTTTGTAGAGAAAAGCTAATGGCCATCCCTTCGTTTGTCATTTGCATGTATATTCTCCCGAAATTTGGTCCATGATGTGGACCACTCTAACTTTGTGTTTGTTCTAAAATAGAATAGCTTGCGGCTTTCTTGCTTATCTAACCAATTTTGTGTTATAGTGAAGTGTTGACTGTAATATGACTGCCTTTGATTTTACGGCACATAAGACACTATGCGACGTTATCCACAAATCCAAAGATAGTAAATTAATCTGCCCTTTGTCGTTCTACACGAGTCCTTTGATAGTCATAAACCTTTTTATAGCCCAAAATCAGTGTACCAACATCATTGCTCTGTATACTCGTATGGGATCTCTTTTGGTTTTCCACAATTCTTCTGCATGCTGCATGTTTGCGTGATTTACACCAGCCGGCTAGACAAAGACCAAAATAGACATACGTATACAAACACATTTATTTTTTAGTAAAAGATTTCCAAATTATTTGGTTACTTTCCTTATATTTCGCAATATCTCGTTGAAGGCTTTTATTAGTTTCTCACATGAAATGTGAAATAAATACGTTTCTCCATATAACATGCAGCGAGGTCTTGTTGATTCTGGAGTTGTTGTACAAAAACGTTATTTGAAGGTGAGGGATTATTTGCCAATGGTTGTGCGCTGAGGAAACTGTTAATATTTGGCAGGACTCTAATTGTTCTGTAATTAATCTGTTTATTTGGAATTTGTTTGAAGCCAAAATTTAGTAATTAATGTCGCGAAGTACATATGTAGACACATACTGAGACAGTACTATATGGTACAATATTTTCCTTATTTACGGATATAATCTTTAAAGCCCTACACAATAGTTTTAAATTTCAAATTCAAAAGGACATGGAACCCACAGAATTTGATAGTATCATTTAAGCATTATACGGGATAGTTAAGGATCAGACAATCAAATTTATTTAGCGAACCTAGAGGCCATTCGACCTAAGAAGGTTATTCTTATAGCAGCGCGCTGTGGTAGCCTAATAGAATTCTGTCTTAAGAAACACTTGAATCACCGCACCGTCTCAAGCTTCTTCTGAAGTTTGCTCTACTAGTGAGACTAATGATTTTTTTTTTTGCCGAGGGCAGGTGAACAATCTTTCAAAGACACCATAAGGCTCGACCGCGCGTGCTTATGGTAGTGTGAGATTTTTACTCACTAAAAAAACACCTCTCTTCAAAATTATTACTACAACTAAGCCGACGCTTATCCAGTAGTTTTATTTTAGCTTACGAAAATCGTGATTCTAGAAAAAGATCATCGTATGTGATTAAAAATAAATGTAGCACTTTAGGCAGGTTAAATTCCAATGAAAGTTCCTGCCTTTTTCACGACCGGCATATACTATGACGCGAGGTCAAAAGGTTTTGTCCTTTGAAGACGATGAATTGAATTGTTCGCGTCAAGTAGTTGAATACCAGTACGGTTACAATGGCCGTGAACACAATCTTTGTATTTACGCGCAAATTTTGTTATTTCTTCGACGACGCTGGGAGTTCACAGATCCCGATGAATATCTTCGTTACGTACATACCACGGTGCATTAACGATCGTTCTAAGAACATTATTTTCAAAAGTTTGTATGATGTTTCTATTGCTTTTCTTGGTACATACAACCCCTTAGTTGTATACCATACGTCCACACTGGACTTAGCACTTGCTTATATATAAGCAGTTTGTTATGTAGGCTCAACTTCGAATGTTTTCCGAGCAGCCAGTACATTTGTCGGTATTTGTTTTGAAGCTCGTCGCGTTTCATTTTTACCTGCGATTTCTATTTGAGCTTAACATCTAGAGTCATTCCTAGGTATTTTGCTTCGTTTGCGTACGATATTTGAGCCGAGTTTAGATATACACGTAATCTATCCACTTTTTTGTACGTAAGGTTGACGTGAGTAGATTTGCTTTCGTTCAGCACAATACGCCAAGAATTCGTCCAAGCGTGGACTTTATTAATAGCATGTTGAAGCTTTCCAGTTGCTGCTGCAATAGTTTCGCCCGTTGTCAATATCGCCGTATCGTCCGCAAACGTGGCAATGACGCAGTTTCTTTCCTGCGGGATATCACGCGTGTACAGTACATATAGAAGCGGGCCAAGGACACTTCCTTGTGGAACTCCGGCCGCAATCTCCTTGAAGTCAGAGTAATCATTTTCGTGCTTAACACGAAAGAGTCTCTCGGTGAGGTAGGATCGTAAGATTAGAAAGATTTGCCGTGGCAGTAGTCATTGCAATTTATACTCCAAGCCTTCGTGCCAAACCTTATCGAAAGCTTGTGAGACGTCAAGAAATACACCACAACAAATCTTTTTTTCTTCCAGAGCTTTCTCAATCACGCCAGTTATTTTGTGGGCTTGGTCGATTGTAAAATGCTTGATTCTAAATCCAAACTGATGGTCAGGAATGAGACGTTTTTCGTCGATTACGGGCTGTAGACGTTTGGAAAGTAGTTTTTCAAATATTTTTGAGATAACCGGTAATAAGAAAATAGGCGGATATGATTTCTTCTCATTTAGCGGTTTGCCTGGTTTCGGGACCATTATAATCTCCGCGACTTTCCATTGTCACGGAACATAAAGCAATCTGAACGAAGCGTTGATCAAATAAAGCAGTTTGATAATTGCTTTATTCGGCAATTCCTTGACTACCTGCGCCGTTATCAAGTCATAACCCGGTGCTCTTTTCATCTTTAAATTTTTAATCACTTCCCTTAGTTCAATCAATGCAACTTTTTTTACTTTAAAGTTGTCAGATGTCGTGACTGGGGAGTCGGGCGTTAACGAAGGGCCGTCGAACGGCTTAAACGTTTCTTCTAAGTGTAGAGCAAAAAGTTCTGCCTTTTCTTTGTCGCTTTTGGCCCAGTTTCCATCGTTTTTCCGAATTGGTAGTGCTTGCATTTGAGGTTTCCGGATGCCTTTTAGCCCTTTCCAAAGCGAATAATTGCATTCTCTTTCATCGGAGAGATTTTCAAGGTAGGTCGCTATCTTTTTGCTTTTAAATTCGCGAATACTATCTCTGAAAAAATAACTAATTCTTTAATCACAATGAAGTGAGCTAAGAAAAATGTCCAATAGAAAAAAAACAACTCAAATGATTCTTTAACTTCTTTAATTTAATTGTTACCGCGACAGTGGTTAAAATGCAAGTGCTCCATAAACTGAGCTAACCATATAATGCATGAAAAGAAAAAAAAAACAGTATTTGGGGATAGCGGAATATATCAAAATATTAATGTAATACATATTATGTACATAAGAGGCGTGAGCTATCTGCTGATACCACGAAAAAAAAAAAAAATCTATCAAAGCAATTACAATTATACAGTGTTGCGAGCAAGAAAATTTAAATTTAAGATATTAAATTTAAAATGTTAAATAAATTCTATTTGGTCCCAAACAATCTCTAAGGCGATTGCATAGTCGGTTAAGGACCGTTATATGCTGCGGTGCACGAGTGATTTGCCATTTCTTCCGTGCTGTTCATTTCTCTCTCACCAGTTCAATGAGTTCTCTGGGATACTTTTCGTTACGGTTGATCTTATAGCTCCTGGAAGGAGTGTTTCTCCACGCCGCTCTTTGGATTGTTTCCACGAAACGATCAACTTCATCCTCTAGTTCACAAGGTGTTTTAAGTCATACATACCATATAAGGGGATATTTGTTTCGCAATCATTTCTGAATCCCCCCCAGTTTGTTCTATTGGTAGTAAGTCTTGGAGGTCCTTTTTTCTTGATCAGCGAAAGTAATAAAATTAGCGGCGAGTGATCAGAAGAGAGATCAAAACATTCTTCGACTGTAATAAACTTCTCGTAAATGCCTTTTGTAACCTAAAAATCAATAAGATCGGGAATTTTTCCTGAATCGGTTGGCCAATAGGTCTGTTTTCCAGTCGAATGAAAACAACAACCGAATTCATTTCGGTAATATGATGGCAATTAACTTATGCCAGTATGCCATAAAATAACGTTAGCTGTAATATATTACGTATAGATACCATTTAAAAAAATACATATATATGATATATATTCTAATCTAGTGACTTTAACCTCAAATCTATGAAACTATTTGAATAAATCTATGCATTTAAAAAAACTATACATGGTCGAATGTTTTTGTCTTTCTGTGCACGCATGGAGTGGAAACTACTAAACGAAACTAAACGCAGTTGTATTGCTTAAAGTCTTACTTTTAAAATGGTAAACATACTCGTATATTTTAGGACAATTTAAGCTGAGATCTAATCAGAAATAACTTGGGCAAATTAATAAATCAATTAATTAACTTTTATTAATTTTTTCTTGATCCATGATCTCAAATCTACACTCAGTGGATCTAATAATTCCTTTTTTTAAATCTCCTTTCGTTTTATTTATTTATTGGGTTGTTTAGTGCAGTTGGGTAAAAAGTACAAACGCAGTCAATTTTGCCAAACATTTTTAAACAAAATGGTTCAGTAATTGTTGTACCAGACTATTGAGTTTAAAATTAAATTCCCAAGAGACAACATCTTTTCTTTCACGGTCTTTCGTGAACATCAAAGAAACATGCGAAAATAGAGCTGTCATGAAAAGTTAAAAAAAAAAACATATGGCATAAAACAATAGGTCACCTTCCATTCATGCCAAACAATATAACATGTCCTGTATGACCTGTTTGCGCATAGTATTTAATTATCCCATCTTATGCTGAATCTATTTATTTACTTATTTATTTTTGTACTGTGTGTATATGTCACAGGATACAAACTACTGCTTCCACTTTTTACATGCATAGTCTCGATGCTTAGAAACTTTCGTTTGGTAAAACCTTTCGACATTCTGATCGCCAGTTTGAATTATCTACGAGTACATTCTTTTGTAGTTAACCACTCTTTATAGTGTTCAGTCGTCGTTAGGACTTCTACTAAATATTATACTCGTAGAAAACTGGATTGGGAACTACTATAAAAGAGATATTACATTTTCCAAGATCGCGAGATTATTAATCAGTGAAACAAATAACTTTAAGAATCGTCCAATCTGATAGTCCCGCGCCGCTTATATTTATTTCCATAAAAGTGTTGATGCACCGCACCTATTATATTTGCAGCTATAAAGTGGTGGTGGATACAGGTGCAGTTATCTTCTCTGAAGGGACTCTGAAAGGGCTAACAGTTGTTGGGAAAGTAATCAAATTTCAGCTCTTAAATTGCAATAGTAAATGGTTCTTTGCTCATAATTCCAGTGAGGACTCACACATTATGTTGGGAAATTGATTACAAAACTTAAAGTTCGATATGATTTCCTGTTTATCAAGATGCAAGGTATTGTTTTGTACCATGAAAACGCATGTATTGAAACGTTGGGTAAGCCTACATTGCCGAACGTCCTCTGTTTATTAGTTGAAACCCTTATCAATTTGGTTCTAAGTTCGTTAATAAGACGTTAGTTACGTCTTCAACAATAAACTGACTTGTATTGCAAAACTCCGCTAATCATTATTTCGCATCACAACTGCCCAATTTAAATTTATTGGGCAGCAAAGCTTAATTCTCCGTAACCTTTCTTTACAAAAGTATGCACATTTCTTCTAAAAAAGAATGCTGTGTGCTCGATATTCTGTAAATATCGAGAAAAAGATCTGCACACTCGTACACGCCATCACTGCATGAGCGGTCGGGTCCTATGTGTGTATATGTGGGATCGCTCTCTCTCTAACCTTAACCATTGTTATCACTCCTGAACGAACTTTCGAATAAAGAAGACGGGTTCCAGTGCGTGGCACAATAAAAGAGTTTTTGTGTTTTTATTATATTAGTTTTCAAATATAAGTACAGTTACAGTCCACTAGCCCTCGAACTATTATTCATTGTGTCTTACTTGCAGATTTTCCTGACTATGTGTATGAGATTCGATAAATTTTGTTCCATAGGCAAAAGTCATTGAAAATATGTTCTTGAATTCTTGGTTCATTGCCTCAGGATACTGATTCTGCAGATGTTACTACTGCATGAACACCACCAGGAAATGGCACTATCCTCAGTTTTGTAAAAATTGATTCACCATTGAAAGTTGCAATGCACCAAACCATCACACGGGACGTGATATGAAATTAAATCCATTGCCAAACTCGTACCCTGTTCGTGTGTGTAATTCCCACCATCCTTTTTGAAAAATTGACGAATCCTTTAATTAAAACACTCTCCATCGTTGCGTAAGAAAAATCACCGAAACCCCTATTAGAGAGCCCACAGGCCACAATCAGTCTGTTGACCCTAATTCATGCATAAGTTATGAGACCCGTTTTCAGGATGAAAATGCGTTCTATAGCACCAAATAAGAATTTAATTTGAAAGGACATCCCCACGGATGAATATCTCATAAAGTTTTGTCTCATACATATATTTCCCTCATGGATGATGTTATTCCATTATCTCTGCTCTGCAACACAATCTGCAACCATAACCGCTCATAATTCATGTGATATATGTATCATACATACATGGATCGATGGAATGTGGTGTATGCCACAGACTTGCTCAGATTTCCATCGATAAAATTTCTCATACTCGTATATAAGGATGTTCTCTCTCTTCTGACCAGTCCTGGTTTTTCTTTTTCTCTTTACGTTTCATGAAAATCGTAGCAATGTCCGAAAGTGAGAAACCAAACAACCTTGCAGGAGAATTCGGGTGAACCAATTTAATGCATGCACACAACTTTAATCAGAGGATAATTCTGAAAGCCAGAGATGAAATAAGGGGTGAACGCCATTGGGTAACAAGACCCGACCTTTTTTGGGGAAATAAATGGAAAATCTTTCAAGAGGTGCTGTTATTTAAAAGCAATCATAAAAGAAGCCGATGGCAAAGGGATAAGTTCGGACTGCCTTTGAGGGATTTTTAATTAAGTTTGCCAATCCCGCTGGCAATAGTAATTAAAAAAAATAAAAATATTTAAATTCAACTTAAATTCGAATTAGTACCAGTTTCACTCGAAGGGGCAGGAAATGATATTATTCACTTTCTGGAGAACTCTTTAGATTACGACAGTAAATAGGATTAAAGAAACCAACAACTATTTACTTTCCTAGAGGTTAGTCCCAGCAAAGCAAGTAATAAGGACATTTTTACTGAATTTTTTATTGCTGGGGAGGAGATGAGCCTAGATATATGATCCTTGGTCAGACATTTTTCGCTGGAAATAAAGTAATAGATAGGCATCATAACGTAATAAGTTTTGATCTCCTTATTAAATATTATTAAATAAGT
Organism: Brachypalpus laphriformis; assembly: GCA_945910035.1. Lineage (NCBI taxonomy): Eukaryota > Metazoa > Arthropoda > Insecta > Diptera > Syrphidae > Brachypalpus > Brachypalpus laphriformis. Next base: position 325,020,175 of record OX246753.1, read on the forward strand.
CTGGTAGACAAGTGCTTTTTTTTCCACTATCACTTTAAGAAAATTGATTCAAAAGCGAACTTATAACGATGAACCAGGACCCACAGATGCCCGCATACATATGCCTTTCTCTTGAATAGTAACAGATTCCTATCCACTTGGAAGTTGGAAGTTGGAAGTCGGATTCAATTCATATTAATCCTATTTCACATCAAGGAAAACTTATTCTGTAGCAACAGAGGCACAATAGGTAAGTTGTAGTGCACTTTTACCTCACTAATCATCATCGTCAAAAGAGGTTTATACAACAGATGTTCTCGTAATTGCTAGATGAATATAGAAGTTGTGTATCTTTTTGGCCATAGTGGTACCAAGTGTCGCGTTTCTAAAACTAGTCCTACAGATGTCTTCTGAACGTAATTTTAGTGTACGAGTATGTCTTTGTACCTCTATCTAAGTTTGATACGCACCTTCGATGAACTTATGATTAAAAATTGGGTGCTGGATGCTGTCGAGTGGATAGAGCATTAACCGTGGGAACAATACTTAAGCCAAAATGTAACTTGAGCATCATATAGAAGAAGGAGCTGCGCCGTTATGAACTATATTTATTGTTCATAATGGGAAGCTCAACTTCATGGATGTTGATTTTGCGATGCTGGATATGTCGTCGCGCCACGCTATACTAGTTTTTATTGTACCACCAAGATGTAGGCTTTCCTTGGATCGATCAAGAGAAACTACTACCACATCTAGTTAGAATAACAATAGACAAAGCTATGGATAACTTCCTAAGAAAGAATGTACTAGCACATCCTCATTTCACTACCGTTAGTATGCATACAGAACGGGCAGATCTACTGAGATGGCTCTTTTTCAGTTGACGGAAATCATCCAAAGAGCTCTTCAACCAAACGAGATAGTACTCTGCGCCTTCCTAGACATCGATAACACTTTGCATGAAGCTATTAAACGAGCCCTAGACATAAAAGGAGTAAGCAGAACAGTATCTAAGTGGTTGTACGAGTTGCTGAGAACAAGATCAGCAGAAACTCAAACATCAAGTAGAATTATCAAGGTCAACACAACACGAGGATTCCCACAAGGAAAAATGCTATCTTTTTTAATGTAGCGTCTTTTGTGGTTGAACTATTTGAAAGTAAACAAACCTCGGAATCAATTGTCAAGCTTATGCTGATGATATTGTACTGATTGCCAGGGGAATGTTTGAAGAAACCCATGGTTTTATCATAGGTTAGATTAGGTTGGAGGGAAGTGCACCTAAGTGCTTATTACGGGAGCCATTCGGTCCATTGTGTTTCCCTTTGCAGAGCGGAACCTATACTAAAAGGATTATCTTGCGGTCGGTTCTGTTGTGAATCAGCCTGTGCTCTTTATGAAGCCTATCATGTTCCTTAGTGGGACTGTATGAGATCCCCTAGTTCGTCAAAAAAACCTGTTTCCCATATGATGGAGGCGGCGGTTTTGAAGATTTGGGCAATCGCGTAGCAGTTGTTTGATGGTTTCTGTCTCCTCTATATCATGACAGCTTCTGCAGTAGCCGTGTGTGTTCACGCCAAATCTAGCAGCCATTACCCCTATCGCGCAGTGTCCTGTTAGCGCCCCTGTCAAGATGCGAATTTCTTTTATATTCATCGCCAAAAGGCTTTTTGTTCTGTTTTCATCTACTATCGGTCATAAGCCACGAGATATGACACAGTCGCTTCTGGTGGACTATGCGGAGTTAATCAGTTCTCTTGCTTTTAGGTCAATTTTCCTTTTCAGTTCACCAATTGGAGTTTTTACTGCCATCCAAGTATGTTGAAAATGCAATGCTGATCCCTTTTTGGCTAGTTCATCTGCTGTCTCGTTTCCTTTTATATTACGGTGTTATCATACAAAGGGGCCTTATAATAACACAAGAATGTTACCGCACGGCTGGGCTCAATATGAAACCGGCTAAAACCACAATAGTACCATTCAGGAGAAAAAGAAAATTTGGATTGAACCCAATCTGGCCCTTGCGCATGATACTGATACCAGTAAAACATCTAGGACTACACCTAGATAGTAAACTCATGTGGAAAAAGCACACGGAGGAGGTATCCAAAAAGGCTACGAGTGCTCTCATGATATGTAGGAGCCTAGCGGGTAAGTCCTGGGGACTTAGTCCAAATATTCTAAGATCGATGTATATTGCCATTGTGAGGCCAATGATCACATATAGAGCGATAGCGTGGGCAAAACAAACAAGTCTAGTCACAACGAGGGGGACACTCACAGAAGTGCAAAGCCTTGCGTGCCTCTGCATTACCGGGATCGTAATAAAGTATCCAACTGCAGCCATGGAGGTACTCCTAGAGCTAACTCCACTTCATCTCTTAGTGGAGCAAAATGAAAAGCGGATGATCCGAAGGATGTCAAAAGAAGGTGTTGGAAGGGAGAAATGCGATAGTTCGAGAGAATGCGATGCAGTTCTTAAGAAACTTGTCCTTTTGGCAGTCCCCAGGGACGACAATATCAGAAAATTTAACTTTGGGAAAAGCTTTTGTGCGAAGTTAAGTAACAAGAAAGACTGGAGTAACGAATCTAAAATATACGAACTGGGAAACCACACAATAAAGTAATATACAGACGGTTCGAGAACTAAGGAAGGAACAGGGGTAGGTGTGTTTGGGCTGAGAACGAAGCACGCAGAAGCCATGGGCAAGAGTATCAGCATCTTTTAAGTTGAAATACGAGTATGCGCTTTAGATAGATGTTTCCGACTCAGTCTCGAAAGAAGCTACAGTAACTGCCACATAGCAATACTGTTAGATCGTCAAGTAGCTATCAAAGCACTTGACTCCTATGTTATTTGAAACTGAGCTGGAGAGGGGTAATACAAATGAAAGAATAAGGAAAGCGTACGTTGCGTTCTATGCTTGCAGTAGAATCATTGGTAAAAAATGGGTACATAAACCTGCCATCATCCACTGGATGTACACTGCCATAAGCAGATCCCTTCTTACATATGGGTGCATTGTCTGGTGGCCAATAGCAGAGAAAGTCATACATCTCAAAGAACTAACAAAAATCCAGAATCTTACTTGCATAGCATCCACTGGCGCCATAAGAACCATCCTAACAGCAGACCTCAAAACAATTCTCGCACTGATTCCACGCTCACCTAGAAGCCACAACCGACTATCTTCCTCTACCCTCCCCCGACTTCAGCTTAAACGTCAGAACGGTCATCCCATCAAGGGAACACTGAGAAGCCAGTGGGACCATCAGCCCGCATAGTATATCAGTTTTCACTGACGGGTCCAAAACAAATGAGTGGGTTCGGGTATATTCTCAGCAGAACCCGATATTGCAATATCACTAAGACTTCCGAACCACGGAAGTGTGTTCCAAGCGGAAGTCCTAGCGATAGCAGAGGCAGGACGAGAACATTCCGCGAAGTTTGTTGCTAGAAAAGAGGTTGACATTTACATAGATAGCCAAGCTGCTATATTTCATCTGCGGTAATAAAATCAAAGCTAATAAAACGCTGCCCGAGGAGCTTAAAATGCTCACGAATAGCAACCATGTTACACTCTGGTGGGTCCCAAGATACGAAGAAATTCCAGGGAATGAAATGGCAGACGAACTAGCAAGGAAGAGATCAGAACAAGACCTCTCAATGGTCCAAGACTCAGTCCTTCCTCCCCTGTCAACTAATCCGGTTTCCCTCCACTGAAGGATATTCTGGAGATATTCATTTAGTGACTGCATTTATTCTCATCTATGAATATGTACGCAGTGTTTGTATTCAGAGGCATGGTGTTCAATCAAGATCCTGTTAGGGTGCTGTCATCGGCAAATTTTAAATGAATTGTTACGTGTCAACCCAATCAGATCATTAATATGGAGTAAAAATTTAATTCGTGAAACAACCGAACCCTGTGGCACTCCAGCGCTTAGAGAAAAGGAATAGGAAGACCAAGTATCAGGGCGAATTACTTATTCTGATTTCGAGACATGTTTGGATTTGTGGTCAAATGTTCCCACAAACTTCTCCGCTTATCTTTATTCGAAATCAGTAGAAAACCCTGTGAATTCTTCGCTGGATATGGACGTTGGGCTTGGCCCCTTTTGTGACTTCATCGGCAGTTCTACTGTCGCACATAATGGATGCAATGCCAATCTTAATTGTGTCCGGTCTTTGATCCGTTTTCAAATATCTACGGATGTACCATAAAATTGTCTGGTACATTTTCACTGTGTTCCAGTAGATTGGCCCCTGCGGATCGAGTGTGAACTTGACATAATTTAGAACATTCGGCTCCAGGGAGAATTTGAATGACTGTGGTATTAATCTACCAAAAGACTGCATCTCAAAAGACTCGTTTATTCTGACGTTTACTTAGTTTTAGTTCCGAGAGAAACTTCTGAAACGACCTCAGATCGCCATACGATTAATTGAATTGACACTTCCTTGTTTATCAATAGACTGATGTTTTTAAATACAGAAGAATCATCAAATCACATTCCCCTTACAATCCGCGATTGCGGTCAAAATTCTCAACTGGTTGGTGGGTTTTAAAAGAACTTGTAACTACAATCTTAGCATCCATCAATTTCAAAGAGCTTTATCTTGAGGTCATCTTCAGTCCTTCAAATGAGTTATCTAGGTTCGCAATGTTTTTTAAGCATTTTTATACATTATTTAATCAGCGGTTTCGAATCTATTTGAATTGGAGATGGGAGTATCTAGTCATTTTCAACAGTTTCTCTTGCAGTTATAAGACTCTATTGAGCTAAGTTTACTTTATTTTTTGTAGATGGCTTTTGTGAAACGATTCCGTTTATAGGGCAGACTTTATGTTTCACCTATTACTTTGCACTCCGTTAGTTGAAGGATATCATTAAAAATAACAGAAAATGTATAACATGTACATATTTGACATTTTGTTACCTATATGTGGCTGTACTTCAGTTTCATACCAAACCTTATGTCCCTGAAACAACTTGAAGATTGTCATCAACTGCATTAACAATCTAGCATAAAGTTCATTCCTATTATTACGAATATCATAGTTTTCACAATAGTAGGTCGTCTACGTAATAAGCAACCCGGCATATAGAAACCAATAAAGCAATTTCGTTACTAAAACTTTTGAATAAACTTTTAAGTAAACTTATGTGCTATAAAATGACAACATATGTACGAGTATCTCATGTTCTGGCGAATCGATTTTCTTTTTCTTCTTTTCTATTTAAAGCACATAGCAGATTCAACTCCTGTGAGTACCCGTACTCGACCTCAGCCCCCCTGAAGGATGCTCACATGAATTTAAGCAAAGGTAAAATGGGAAACTTCCAAATTTACCGCTCAAGAGAATTTTATTCAAATTACGAGAAGATGCAGAGGGTGATAGCCACCTGCCTGCTTGCCTGGAAGTGCTTATCGCCAGGAAATGTGTTTCTCACATTGAAGGAGTGATAACACTTTGATGGGGAGGTAGAGGAATTTCGTGCAACCCAGGAACCCAAAGAATTATTTTTTTTACTCTGTGCTAAAACAGTGTGGTTGTATATAAATTCAACGAGTAAGCTGTCAGAAAATGACAGGAAATTTAGGAGGTGTGGGTATGGTATTAGTCCACCTTCTTACAGACGGTAATTCATCAGACGATAAATGTTAAGAAGTCACGACTTCCTTTTTGAAACAATTGACAGACGCACGCAAAGGAAGCAGTAGTACACTGGATCGTAAGATTAATCGTTTTCTAGTGAAATGTGACTCAATTACAGTAATAAATGTCACATTGGTGGTCTGGTATTATTGATGTCCTTAGAGCGGTCTGACATGGTGTTTAATTTTTTTTTGTTTTCATTACTTGTTCACAAGAAGTAGGATAAAAAAAAAAGATCGGCCTTAGTAGGGTAATCACCTTAAATTCCCTTAAGCCAAGCCACTCAATTTCAGATTCTCAGACATCAGATAGAAAGCCTTCAACTATATTCTAACCATATTTTCTTCATGAAATTCCACCTAAATTAACATAATAAATCCACAGTCATAAAAGAATTTCCAATTTTCGAAATCAGTGCCAGTGGTGTGATTATTATACACACAATTTTGTTTTATTCATTTTTTGCTTTTTTGTTTTTTTTTTTTTTTGGCACACAAATTACACTAATGTACAATATAATCTCCAATTTGTGTGTGTTGTAACTTATCGTGGCAGTAAATTTAATATGGTTATGCTTATAAAGAAATATATGTGTACACACTTTGGCGATATATTGTGTCACAAAATGAACAATTGCGGTTAAGCATGAAAAATAAAAGCGAACAACATTTCGAGGTAATTCGAGTGAAATTAATGCCACCAATTTGTGTGTCCTTTCGAAACATTCTAAAAGTCTACTTTATGTTGGGGAGAAAATAAAAAATAAATCTTTTTTTAATTTATTGCGTTCGATTAAGAGTACTCGTTTCGCTAAAGAAACATTTAAAGTATTTTTTGTTTTTGATTTATTTTGTGTTCCTTGTAAGATAATACGAAATGTTTATGTACTAAGTATACATGTGGGTTGTATTTAAGTTTTTGTTTTGGGGGAAAAGCATTCGTTTGTCTTAATTAAGATAGGGTAGATACCATTTGTAATGATGGCTTAAAAGGGAAGACGTTGTTTGGGGTTGTTTAGTCTATTTTCCCGAGTGTTAAGGAATTATAATATAATTTTGAATTTTTCCGGGACAAAGAGCTTTTTTATCCTTAGCCCACATAGCCTTACTTTATGAAGGTGGTATTAGATTAGGTTAGGTTATGTTGAGTCGAGTTATGAGGTTATCATGAGACACTAGGCATCAAGGTGGGCCCATTGCAATCCCTACGGAACTTTTACGGCTAGAAGACCTAAACCAATTCTCCCATACAATTGATTTTCTTACAAAATTTGAAGATATCCTTATTATGGTTCCTGGACCTCTTCTAGGTTATCGAAGAAATATCTTTTAAGGTGCTTTAGCCTTGTTCTGGCAATGCCTTGGGATTCACAGAGTATATGTGTTATATCTTCCGAAACATGTATGTCATTGCAGTACCTGCAAACATCCGTATTTGATAAACCCAGTCTCATAGCATGCTTTCTTAGAACACAATGACCAGAGAGTATTCCTATCGCTGTTCTTAGCCCTGACCTTTCTAGTTTTATGATATCCCCAAATTTCCAGTGATCTAATACAGGCCACAAGGCCTTAGACACCTAATGATCATCTAAGTTGGACCATCTTAGATTAACTATGCTGATGATTCTATCCCGAATAATTCCCCTAGCCACACACCTTGGTGGTTTAATGTTACCGATTATGTCAACATCTGTCGTGAGAATCAGGCTGTACTTAGGGTGCTTGAGGGTCCCATAAATCACTGAAGCATTGTTCTAGAATGTAAGAACAGACTAAAAAAATCTCTGCGAATGGAATAGAGTTTATTTCATTTGTGTATCGGGTCAAAACGGAACTGTAAGCAATGAAATCTCTGACGCCCTTGTGAAAGAGTGATCATCAAAAACGTAAATTAGGAGCCGATAATTGGTGTTAGTGTGATAAAAAATCGTGTCCTAGATCGACTCTTATATGCTGTCTGTACATAATGAGTAATGGTCTATGTCTTTCTGCGAGGTGAGAAATGCCAGGATACGTGCCACGACTCCCAGTAAGGATGGGACCAATACCGCGATCAAACCACTTAAAACCAACAAGGCGGTAGGACTTGACGGTATTCCCGCAGAGCTCTTACGAGCAGCGCCAACAACATTGGTTGCACTTCTGCTTCCACTTATATTACAGATAGAGCTTCGGAAGCTGAGAGCTTTCCTGACGAGTGGAAAAAGGGAATGATTGTCTAACTTCCTAAGAAAGGAAATTTAATGGAGTGCAGAATCACTTCACTTGTGATTTTCATCGTGTTAGGACGTCTCTTTTGATTAGTCGTACATCTAAACGTATTGTTTTACTATTTCCCACTCGCATACCGTTTGCAAATTGCCGCTTAACTTTTCCCGCAAATAACATCGTTTCATTCAGTGTTTTCGTTCTGTTAACCGGCGATCAATCTGTTTACATAGCTTTGCATTGTGTTGGTGACTTTTAATAAACTGTGCATAAACCGTATACACATACTTACAGCGTGTTGACATTGACAGCTGTCATGGGCTAAGGCTTGGCGTTTGATTTGCGTTGCATTAACATCAGTATCGGTATACAGTGTTGATAACACAGTGCCTTAGGCCGTACTTTCAAACATTTAAAAAATCGAATATTATTATTATCTTATTTTTTATGCATTTTTTTTTAATTGCTTTTAATTAAATCGCTTTAAAATGGATATCGGTTGTGCTGAATGCGAAAAAGTATATAGCTGTAATGACATTTTTTTTTTTTTTTTTTTATAATTTGCGCGTACCAAAGGGATTATTAATACCCTTATACTGGTTCTCAGGGCACGGGCGTTTGGGGAAAGGGGGGAAAGAGACAGAGGAGATGCCGGTTTGCGTTGGCTTTAAATGTTTGTAGGCTGTAATGATGAGGAAACACAGAGGCTGGTAGGTCGTTCCACAAACGTGTTGTTCGGCTTATAAACGAATCCCTATATTTGACAGTACGTCCGAAGTTGGGCTTGAGGGTGAACTGATGTGCATTCGAAGCATGACGCGTATTGCGGGTGAAGTTTTGAAGGGGAGGAATGCAGCTGGCTATTTCGCTGGAGCATTTTTTGTAAAAGATGCGATAAAAAAGGGAAAGACATGAGACATTTCTACGATGTTCAAGTGAGACTATGGAGTTCACAATGTCTCTATCACCTATTAGTTTTAACGCGCGGTTCTGTACCCTATCTAGAATGTGCAGAACGGTCTTGGGTGCACCAGACCAGATGTGGGCGTTATATTCCAGCTTTGGGCGGATGAATGCCTTATAGATGGAGGCCAGATCAGACGGGATAAAATATTTCTTGCACCGCTTAAGGAATCCTAGACATTTTGCAGCATTTTTGGCGACTTCGAATATGTGATCGTTCCATCGAAGACGGTTATTGATGCACATACCGAGAATGGCAAGACTTTCGGATTCAACGATATAAGTACCATTTATGGATAATGGTTGAGGGTCTTGGTTTCGCTTGAGAGACAGAAGACAGCATTGAGTTTTGGATACATTAAATTCCACTCTATTGATTGAACCCCATTTGGTTATGCTGTCCAGGTCGGAATTTAATGTGTTTAACATACGATGTCGTTCCTCTTCTACGGCCGAATAGCAGGGACGTGAGCTAGGGAACGAATATGAAAAACTGAGGGTACCGTCATCAGCGAAGGAATGGATTGGATTAGAAGTAGCAGACAAGAGGTCATTTATAAAAATGAGAAAGAGAGTCGGAGACAAAACGGAGCCCTGGGGAACACCAGCATTTATATGGTGAATTGCAGACTTGAAGCCGTCCAAGACAACTTGTATTGAACGGTCCGAAAGGTAATTTCTAATCCATTGAAGAAGAGACTCATCGATGCCATATGCACGCATTTTCGACAAAAGAGCCTGATGCCAAACTCTGTCAAATGCCTTAGAAATATCGAGCGCAACCATCTTTGTTTCGCCGAAGTGATGGAGAGATTGGTTCCACTTCTCGGTGAGATATGCCATCAAATCACCAGTGGACCTGTTGCTATGAAAACCATACTGCCGGTCATTGAAGAGTTTTCGTGAATCAAGATATTTCATAAGCTGACGATTTATCAGCGTTTCCATGACCTTGGAAAGAAGGGACGTTAGTGCAATGGGTCGGTAATTGGAAGGGGAAGAAGATTCGCCTTTTTTAGGGACGGGCTGGACAAATGCTGTTTTCCATCTTCTCGGAAAGAGCCCAGAAGAGTAGGACAGACAGAAAAGCTTACGCAGAGGTTTTGGCAGCGTGGAAGAACACCTCTTCAGGACTATGGGGGAGATTCCATCTGGACCAGCGGATTTGTGTATGTTGAGACCTTTGAGTACTCCTGCAACTGTACGAGTGCGAAAGTGGACTTTTCCCATGGAAAATTCGACGCTCTCAAGTACAGGTGGAGACAAAGTACTATCTGGTAGGGTGGAGTTCACTGCGAAGTGAGCAGCAAGCAGATTGGTTTTGTCTAAGGAGCTGACAGCTGGAATGTCATTATAAATGAGCGTTGGGATGGCGGGCGAGGCAGAATTTTTAATATTTTTGACGAATGACCAAAAATGTTTACTACCTTTGGGACATTGCGGAATTTTTGCCTCAATTTTTGGTCATATAGGAATTTTACACATCGAATATGAGCATTGCAGTCATTTCTGGCTTGTTTAAACTTCTTTCGGTTTTCCTCAGATTTATTGGCTTTATAAGACCGAAAACTTACTTCTTTCACCCTAATAGCCTCTTTGCAGATCTGGTCAAACCACGATTTTGCCTTAGGTTTGATGCTTTTTGTTCTGTTAGGAATAAAGGCATCCATACCTAAGGGGATGGTGTCAGTAATCATATCAGCGGCAGCATCCACGTCGCTATCGAGGAAGCATAGCGACCAGTTAAAACTCCTAAAAAAAACTATTAAGGCCGTCCCAATTGGCTTTCTCGTATCGCCATACTTTTCTTTTTGGAGTTTTTTCTTTAACTGTGTGGTCAGAATACGAGAATTTAGCTGATATGATGTTTTGGTCGGACCGGCCTAGAGGCGCTAAAACATCGCTGATGTATTTATCAGGGTGTGAAGTTAGAAACAAGTCCAGAGTGTTGGCAGAATGACTTACAATGTCCGGTATACGTGTAGGCTCATTTACAAGCTGAGTCAGATTGTTTATCTCAGCGAAAAGTTCAACATACCTTCCTTCGGGTGTTGTCTGGCCAGGATGTCGAAGCCACTCCGAATTGTGTATATTGAAATCGCCCGCAATGACGATTTCAGTATGAGGATACAGGGAGACAATTCGTGTGATGGAATCGGACAACGCATCAAATTCGTTAAAAGTCGAGTTGCTATCCGCACTAGGGCTTCTGTAGATAAAACAGTAGTGGATTATTTGCTTACGGACGGTGAATTTTAGCCATTTGAAATTAAATTCCGGATTGGAACAGTGGCCATACTGTGGTGGAATTTGGTAAGCTATATCACTACGGACGTAAATGGCGAGGCCGCGATGGGGAAAGAATAATGACACTAAGTTATATCCAAGCAGCTTAAGATCGGAAGATTCTTCGACTACCTGTGTTTCGCTCAGTGCCAAAACAGCTGGTTTATGGGAATAAGCATGGGCGTATAGATCAAAGAAATTCGTTCGAAGTAATTTATATATCCTGCGACGGTTGTTTCAAACTGTTCCATACTAAATGCGTTAATCTGCCTGCCAGGACTGGAGATTACTTGCGAAGTACTACCCCTAATGGTCTTCAGTGATTCTAGGTCTTCGCTTTTGAGATTGCTTGCCGACTGTAGAGTGCCAGCCTACTGAACTTTAACTGAACTCAATCGCTTACAGTCATAATTCAAAGAGCATCTATCCAACTGCAACAAACTGTACCATCGCGCTTGTCGCAATGAAGCTGCACCGAATGAGGGGAAACCTACCAATTCCAAAAATCTCGCCAAATCAAAAAAAAAAAGGAAGGACTTGGCGATTTCAACTGCTGTAGCCGCCGGGACTTCTTTGCTGCCTAGTTCGCTAGTTGCTGATATTCCTGCTGTGGATTTAATTGTACCAGTCGATGGTCCTTCTGAGAGCACTCAACTAACTCCTGTTCTTGTGGGGAATATATCCATTTCTGCCCCAGTTTCACTTATCCTACCTGCAGCCAATTCTCCGGGTCTTCCTCCATCATCCGTCAATTTAGTTGTGGTAGAAAAGCCCGTTCGAAAATGAACTTCATCAGAAGCAAAATTTCCTCGCCTGGGCCTATCATCAAATGCTTTAAATTTAACTTCAATGTACATCGGGAAATAGCATCCTTTAAGCTGTTTCCATCGGATGGCTTCTTCGGCCTTCTGCTCTCTAAAGATTTCTGGCCTGATGGGACAGTGGTTCATGAATTTGTTGCGAAGGGAAGAAACGCTTCGCTGAATTTTCCTTCTATGCCTGCTGTTGCTATTTCTGCTGCTATGCCTACTTCTGTTTTGTCAGCTGCTCATCCAGAAAACGATTAGTTCTTCCTAATACGAGATCCAAATTCTCTGATGTTGCTGCTGTTCTACCTCAACTTTCATCGTCATCATCATCACCTAAATCACCTTGTCTTAATGAAAGTAATCTGTATTTATTTTACCAAAATATCGGTGGTTGTAAGTCCAAACTTAAATTTATTTACTTATTTTTTTTCTTCTTACTTGTATGACATTGTTATTTTAACCGAGACTTGCTTAACTGATAATCAACTAACCACTGAATTGTTTAATGCTAATAATTACACTGTGTTAAGGAAAGATCGTAACCTACCTTTGTCAGGTAAACATACTGGTGGTGGAGTGTTGATTGCAATTCGTTCTTCCTTGTCATGCAGATTAATCGAATTGAAATCAAACTCTTCATGTTCAGTTTCTCAATTATTAGTCAGTATAAAGTTAGATGGTGAATTAGAATTAATTTTAATGGTAAGCTACATTCCACCTAAGAGCTCACTTCAACTTTATGATTTACATCTAAACAACTGTGGTTTCATTTTAGATAACCTTAATTGCTCTCAGCATGTTTTATGTATCGGTGACTTTAATTTAGGTGACATCAATTGGCTTTTTGATTCAGACGATAAATGCCTAATTCCTTTTAATGTTACCACTCAAGTTGAAGCATCTGTAATTGATTTTTTCAGTCACTAAGATCTTATTCAAGTCAATAAGCATCGCAATAACCTCAATCGTTTACTTGAACTAGTGTTTGTTGATAGGGAATTTAATATTACCGTCGATCTATCTAATTTCGCTATCATTAAAAACTCTGTTCACCATCTTGCTTTAGATGCTAAAATTAGTTTCTTTAGTTACTTAAAACAGAAAATGTCAAAAAATTATACTAATTATAGTTACAAAAATGCTAACTTTGATGCAATGTGCGAATACTTGTCTTCTGTGCCATGGGATACCATTTTGGGTTCCTCTTATTTAAATAACATTTACGAATCCTTTCTTTCCTTTTAAAATTGCGCGATTAGTCAATTTGTACCTAAAATGAGTATTAGATGTAAATCCAATCCTATATGGCTCAACAAAAGGCTATCTAAACTTTATAGGAATAACAGGGAGTATTTAGAACCCCACAGAGTTTAGGCGAACCCCACAGGCGGATCAGTAGAAATGCAGTGAAGTGGGAGGGTTATGATCCCTTATTTTCGGATCATAACCTCACTGATAAAATGAAGAAGAAGAACAGGGAGAATTTAGAGTTTCGCGATTGTTACTTAGCTCGTCAGCGCGCTCGCTCAATAAATTCTTATATCGTGACTACGTTTTGTCAGCTGAATCAAGATTAAAAAGCGACAGCAAATATTTTTGGAGCAAGCGTAAGATATCCAAATTGTATAAGCTACTCAGGAGCAACTAAAAACAAACAAACAAATATTTGGCGCTACAGCTCTTTAAAGTGCCAGGGCCTAGCTTCTCGCAACCACTCATGTTGTGTGCGTTATATTTTTCACACGAATGGAAGGGACCCACGGTTTAATGCCGAATCCGAACGGCGATTTGAGAAGCTTTTTCATGTCAACAATACAAACAATGTTTGTCAGACGCTCACGAGAGGTGGGACCGTGAAAAAACTTTTTGGTATTTTGTGGGATTCGAACTTGGAACCTCATGCGTAGTGATCCGACACACTAACCACTTACGCCACGGCGCCCTCTCTTCGCTCCTCGCTCAGGAGCAACTACTAGTGATGTATCCACAATTTGTAATATGTTTGCTACCCACTTTAAATCTGTTTATTCATCCGTTTCTCCGAAGACTTACCGAATGTGTCTGAAATCTTTGATTTAGGTTCACTTAATGTTGCTGTCATGGAGCTGGAGAAGGCGTTATCATTATTAGACTGCAATAAAAAAGAGAGACCGGATGGTATTCCACCCTTACTGCTTAAGAGTTGTGCCAGCGCAGTAGCTAAGCCGTTAACTCATATTTTCAATATGTCTCTTTCTAATGGCGACTTTTTAAACGAGTGGAAGGTATCCTTCATATCACCAATTTTCAAATCTGGCTCCAAACAAGATGTTACAAGTAATAGATCTGTCTGTAAAATTTCGACTATTCCTAAGTTATTCGAAAAAATTATTTATAATAAACTTTATTTCCTCGCTAAAGAATACATTTCCGTGTATCAACTTGGGTTTGTCTCCGGTAAATCCACGACTACAAACTTGTCTATTCTGACAAATTTCATAGTCACAGGTTTTGAAAAAAAGGTTGCAGACCGATATTATCTTTACGGACTTTGCCAAGGCCTTTGATAGGGTGAGCCATACGGTCTTGTTGCGTAGCTAATCGAAAATCATTTTGGAGCGAATTAAACAACATCTCGAAGACACACTCGATGCCGAACAAGCAGGTTTTCGTTCTGGATCCTCCCGTGTGGAACACATTAACACCCTGCGGATTTATCATCGAACAGTGCATTGAGCATTGATCGCCACTTCACTTGCTGTTCATCGATTTTGAGAAGGCGTTCGATAGTGTCAACAGGCCCGATACAATAGATCTTTCAGGTAGCAGTGTCGTTGCCACGTGGGCATGGGTTGTACAGGAGGAAAAACAAAAAGAAAAATGTGTCAATAGGGAGTTTATTTAGCGTGCCTTACGCAGGAGAGGTATTCTCAATAAATGAATTGCTATTATCAAAGCTACACAAATGAAGAGTCCAAATGTCACGTTCTGCACAGAGGGAGGTTATCTGAGGAATTTAAGATCCACAATGGGGTAAGACAAGGCTTTATTCTTTCACCAATACTATTCCCATTGGTGATTGGCGATGTGCTTTGTGCACTCTTTGTCGACGGGAAACCGAGGAACAGATTCTTGCATCGCAACTGAAACATCTTTACTATGCTGTTCACGTATGCTTACTCTCTCACAAAATTATGGACAAATGAGAGCAGATGTGGAGAGGGAGGCAGCCGTCGTCGGGCTGAAAACTAATAGCACAAAAACTAAAATTATCACCTAAAACTAAAATATCAAACTCATCGGCTCAAATATGCATTGCTGGACAACCGGTAGAGAGAGTAAAGGATTTCCAGTATCTCGGGAGTATTGAATCCACCGATGGTAGAACCGAACTGGATACAGCCAGCAGGATCGCCAAAGCAAAGTCCGCGTTCGGAATGTTGTCCAAAATATGGCGAAGCAATGTAATCAGTTTGAACACCAAGCTAAGACTGTTCTGCTTCAGCGTTAAATCCGTGCTGTTGTATGGATGCAGCACGTGGAGAGTGACCACTACTATCACAAGAGAGCTGCAAACGTTTGTTAATAGGTTCCTGCGCAATTTCCTAACGAATTTCTGGACCAATCGTATCTTTAACAAACATCTCTACCAGAGAACGGGTCAGAAGGTTGACACTAAGCATTAAAATCTGTGTCAGTTGCAAGCAATTTCATACATAAGTCCAGGTGTGTCCCCTTTTTATTCCTAATTGACTTTATTACAACTTGATAGGCTAAAAGTGGAAAAACTTTTTGATGACAAATTAGTGGAACAAAATAATTTAAATCACTATTGAAAATGTGAAAATCTCAGGGCTTACAGTACCAAAATCCTTTCGCTCCTCATCTAGTTGCTTGTTGTTAATAGTATTTAAATAAGATGGACATTGGTAACTTCGAAAGCACTGTATCGGAAGTGCTATAGTTCAAACTTTTCGAAGTAAAGAGGGGGAAGTATTTTCATTTTACGATTCAACGTAGTAAAACTCAAACTTTCAATTTGCAAAGAATACTCGTAAGTCGGGCTGATTTATAATCGCCTTATGTCAAGAATAACAACGTTACCTTAATTAGAAAACTCATTATATTCGATTTTAGGGGAGACGCAAATATTTTTATTTTTTCACATTAAATACATATAACGTGGATTAATTTACTTCTTGAAGTATGCACATATCATATGTAAGAAACTTTTGTAATCGATGTGTTGTGATGTTATTTAGCAGATGGCGGTGAAATGTATTTCTGGCCAAATTTGTAATCACAAAGTTTTTCAATTAGTACGGTGCGGTTTGACCTTCTTTCTTCATATATAACGAAGCATATCAAAACACAACTGAACGAACCTGTACCATGACTGTAAGCTTTGTATACTCTCAGTTTGCTAGTGATCTTTACTGGATCAGTCTTAAACTGTTATATTTATTAATATTTATTAATACATTAGTTGGGTAGATTAGTCCTCGATATTGATGAAACATTTTCGGTGGAAAATAGATTCTGAAACAGCTTCAACAAAACATGCTACTATGAGCGACACACCTGTTGGCAAAGCATTTTTACCAAACTATGAGTACGTTGATAGTTATTTTCAACTTGAACAATTTTTACAATAAATTTTACCCATATCTCTCCATATTAATGTTTCTCGCTAGATGCACTCCTACGTATTTATATTCTTTAACCACTTGAATTGTATTGCCATTTATTATTTGCACAATTTCTGCTCCCAATTCCTTTGAAAACCATTACTTGAAACTCATTCAAATTAACCACGAGATTGTATATTTTATTATATTCAAATAGCCGATTTATCCTAAGCTATAACGATTCGAGTGAGTATGCCATCAATACAAACTGCAAACAGATGAGCTTTAACCAGCACACCTGCATACTTCCATACAGCCGCCTTGGTATCTTAGTATAGGAAACATTTCTCACTATAAATTTCACTTTCCTTATACTATATGTACATGTAAATATATATACGAGTATGTACATATGTGTTGGGGACCTGCATTGCGATTGATCGGGAAACTACTGACTGCCCAAAACTTGGCTTGGGCCAGTAGCGCAACAATCAAGTTCGTGATGAAGTGCTTACTTTACCTAGTGGTGGTCCCCGGGCAACTATACGTATAAACCCTTATACGTATAGGCCAAAATTGAAAGTGCGGGTTGTCTAGGGCCTTGATTCTAGGCTAGGTAACATGGGCCAGCAACCTGCGTTACTGAAACCAGCTCGCTACTGAAACCGACACTATGCCTCGGATAAGGAATGATCACATGTTGACGACTTTTGGCTATTGTACCCGGACAAAGATAGGTTTCTGGAATGTAAAGACGCTCCTCGACTCGGGAAGAGAAGGTCCTTACAATGCCAGATTCCTCCAACTGGAAAACGAATTCATGCGATATAAACTGGACATTTTGGGGGTAAGTGAAGTAAGATGGTTAGAAGCGGGCGAGTACCAGTCTCCAACGCGTAACACTGTACTACTCTATTCTGGAAGACCATCCGGAAGTCTGCGGGAATATGGAGTCGGACTACTGCTAACAACAACAGCACGCAAGGGCCTGATTTCCTGGCAGCCTCATGGTGATAGGATTTTGACGGCCAGATTCCGGACTAGAGTACGACGCGCCGCCATCATACAGTGTTACGCCCCAACGAATAGTTCGTCTGAGGACGAAAAGGAGAGCTTCTACAATCTCTTAAGCGCCGTCTTCAACACAACACCAAATGGAGACATTGTCATAGTGATGGGGGATTTGAATGCCAAGGTAGGCAGCGACAACGAAGGGCTCAAGCAAGTAATCGGGAAGCATGGACTAGGCAACCGCAATGACAACGGCGAAAGGTTTGTGGATTTCTGCAATGCTAACCGCCTTGTGATAGGTGGCACCATGTTTGAGCACAAGACCTGCCGCAAAGTCAGCTGGGTTTCCAATGACAGGCAAGCAACCTCCAACCATTGACCATTTTGCTATCAGCCGCCGCTTTAGAAGCAGTCTCCTGGACGTCCGAAACAGACGAGGGGCAGATGTGGGGATAGTACGTGATCACCATCTTATGATAGCTACTCTCCAACTACGCACTGCTGCAGTTCGAAGATCCCACGACAACACAAGAATGCCCAGGTTCAACATCGATAGACGTAGTGATCCCTCAGTGCGCCAACAATTAAGGGAGCACTTTTTGCAAGGTGTGGAAGCAATCAGCAACTCAATGCCCGCAACCATCCAAGACCATTGGTGTGCTGTGAAAAATGTTTTTACATCTGGTGCTGAAAGAATTGTCGGTCGATCGCAGGGAAGACATAGGGCGTGGCTTTCCGAGGATACCTGGAGACGGATTGACGAACGAAAACAGCTAAAAGCTCGCGATGCAGCTACCCCAGCAGCAGGGAGAAGCGAGCTAGAATCCCTATATCGGATGAAGATGAGAGAAGTTCAGCGTAGCGTACGACGTGACAAGCGCAACTACATCAACGCGCTGGCTACAGAAGCAGAAGAAGCTGCACGGAGGTGCGACAGCAGGACTGTCTACAGAATCACGAAAGAGCTGACAGGTGGTCGCAGCTCCAGCCAATACCCAGTGAAAAGCCTAGACGGCTCCTTGCTCATTTCAGATGAGGACCAGCTCAACAGATGGAAAGAGCATTTTGCTACGGTTTTGAACCGTGTATTCGCTAGCGATATGCTCCCAAATCAGACTGAGATGCCCGAGGTGAGAAGTTCCCGAATACGCACCACGACTCCCAGTAAAGATGAGATCATTACGGCGATCAAGGCACTCAAAACCAACAAGGCGGTAGGACTTGACAGTATTCCAGCAGAGCTCTTACGAGCAGCGCCAACAACATCGGCTGAGCTTCTGCTTCCACTTATAGATAGAGCTTGGGAAGCTGAGAGCTTTCCTAACGAGTGGAAAAAGGGAATGATCGTCAAGCTTCCTAAGAAAGGAAATTTGATGGAGTGCGGAAACTGGAGGGGTATCTGCGTGCTGCCTGCTGTAGCTAAGATAATAGCTAAAATTATCCTTGAGCGAATCAAACAACATCTCGAAGACACACTCGATGCCGAACAAGCAGGTTTCCGCTCTGGATCCTCCTGTGCCGACCACATCAACACCCTGCGGATTATCATCGAACAGTGTGTTGAATATCGATCGCCACTGCACCTGCTGTTCATCGATTTTGAGAAGGCGTTCGATAGTGTCAACAGGGAGTTTATTTGGCGTGCCTTACGCAGGAGAGGCATTCCCGATAAACTAATTGCTATTATCAAAGCTACATATGAAGGCTCCAAATGTCACGTTCTGCACAGGGGAAGGTTGTCTGAGGAATTTGAGATCCAAAGTGGGGTAAGACAAGGCTGTATCCTTTCACCAATATTATTCCTATTGGTGATTAGCGATGTGCTTCATGCAACTTTGTCGACGGGAAACGGAGGAATTCGATGGACTCTTACATCTCAACTGAAACATCTTGACTACGCAGACGATGTATGCTTACTCTCCCACAGAATTATGGACCTCCACCAAATGACAGCAGATGTGGAGAGGGAGGCAGGTCTCGTCGGGCTGAAAATTAATACGACAAAAACTAAAATCATCAGCCTTGGAACTAACTCATCGGCTCAAATATGCATTGCTGGACAACCGGTAGAGAGAGTAGAGGATTTCCAGTATCTTGGGAGTATTGTCTCGACCGATGGTGGAACCGAACTGGATATAGCCAACAGGATCGCCAAAGCAAAGTCCGCGTTCGGGATGTTGTCCAAAATATGGCGAAGCAATGCAATCAGTTTGAGCACCAAAATAAGACTGTTCCGCTCCAACGTTGAATCCGTGCTGCTATATGGTTGCAGCACGTGGAGAGTGACCATTACTATCACCAGAAAGCTGCAAACGTTCATTAATAGGTGTCTGCGCAATATCTTAAGGATTTTCTGGACCAATCGTATCTCTAACGAACACCTTTACGGGCGAACGGGTCAGGAACCAATACACGTTCCGAAAGGGTGACAGCTCCATAGCGAACCATGCTATGCAATGGAACCCTCTAACTCAGGATGGCAGAAGACCTGGCGGTCCGCTGAAAACATGGCGCAGAACAGTCGAGAAGGAGGCACGGCAGTTAGGGAACAGTTGGGGAGAACTCAGACACATTGCCAGAAACCGTAAACGATGGCGCGTAGGCGTAGTGGAGGCCCTAGGACCCACAAGGGGATACAGGACATAAAGAAAAAAGAAAAGAAATGACATATGTATAAACTGCCCAATTGTTGCATCTATTTGAGAGAATACTGAGCTCACCTAATAGAATATTCCATACTCACATCATATCAGACCTGTGCCTGTACCACAATTAAAGGGTAGTGGGCGCTGTGGCGCAGTGGTTAGTGTGTCGGATCACTGCGCATGAGGTTCAATATTCGAATCCCAGAAAACCCCAAAAAGTTTTTTCACGCTCCCACCTCTTGCGAACGTCTGACAAATATCCAAGAGTATTGATGTCATGAGAAAGTCTTTCAAAAACAAAATAAAAATTTCCCTTCGGATACGGCACAAAACTGTCAATCGCGTGGAGAATATAACGCACATAATGTACAAATAAAGGGTGTGGTATTTCATTGTATTCTTTAGTTTATGGTATTTATGTATGAAACCGATATCCAAAAAAATGCCCGACCATGGCTCCTCTAGCAACACAAGATATGCGTATTAAAATGTTCCAGGACCTTGTGCCATATTTCGGGTTTTACTTTGTTAATAACGTGTACCATTTCGTCCTTCAGCTCGAATCGCCTTGGGCTTGTTGGCATAGACCTTACTTTTCATGTAGCCCCAGAAAAAAATTTTCTTGAATGACCTGTTGATTTTCGGTACCCCAAATGCAGCAATTTTGCTTGTTAACGTATCGGTGTTGGTGCAAATGTGCTTTATGATTTGTGCTGAAGATGTTTTTTTTTTTTTTTGAGAAATCGGCAAGTAATTGATTGTAGTTCAAGCATCCAATTGGTAAATTGAATTTTATTGGGGTGTAATAATACATATGTTGGTCTTTTACTAAAATTCGCTAACTGGTCATATAGGACAGGTTCACCTGCTGTGCATGTCGACGAATTGAGGTTGTCGGAGCATGGGCTACACTCTCCTCCACAACAGCAATATTTTCGGTAAAAGAACTTGGACGATGACGTGCGGGTATTTTCGCGTTTTAGAAACGACCCCAATTCTAGAAATTTCTGCACCAAAAGGCTTATTGCTGTCTCAGATGACCGGTTATGTTGACTGAAAAAATCACACAATGCGCGAAATGCAGTTCTTGCAAAGCGACCATTTTCGTAAATCCCTTCGATCACTTTTACGCCCGTTCAACTATATATTGATTCATGGCTATATTTGCTAAGGGAGTACGAGATATGCTGAACGCTATGGAAATAAACTTTCGGGTACCACAGTATCTTCGACGACTGATAAGGGACTACCTTAGCGACAGAGAGCTAATTTATGACACCACAGAAAGACCCCACAGAAAATAAATAACGCCCGTAGCAGCGCATGGCTCAATTCTGGGACCAAATTTATGGAACATCTCCTACGATGAAATTCTTCGCATGTAGAAATGCTTCGAAGACTAAATCAAGTCATGAGACGGGTGGACACGTGGATGGAGGACCATGGTCTAAGCCTAGCAGTGGAGAAAACCGAGATAGTTCTGCTGACGGGGAAGCGGATACCCACAATAATCGAGCTGGGTCCGGAAGTCATACACACACCCGGAGTTTCTCTGAAGCATAAACAACTGAGCTTCAAACCACTACACCAAAATCGTTCTCTCTCTATCTATCTGTTCTTTTCAATGTCCGCATTATGTGTTTACATGTTAAGGGTATTCATAACCCATTGAATGCGAGTAAGTTATAAAAAAAAACTAAGGAAACTGTAAAATATCTAGGAGTTAGGCTTGATACGAAGCTCACGTTCTGGCAACAAATTAAGTCCGCATCTGAATAGGGACACGAAAACATTCCTATTGCTTAGCAGACTGATGGCGAACATAGGAGGTTCCACGGCTCCGAGATCTGGGATAACGTGCTCAAAAAGGAGATATACAAGAAGAAAGTGGCCGTGGTGCAACGAATAGGAGCCCTTTGGATAACGAGTTCATACCGAACAGCGTCGGAACCAGTAGCCCTAGTTGTCGCAGGAGTGACGCCCATTGATCTCCTAGCAGCAGCAAGGAAGTACGTTCACGACAAATGGACGGAAGTAGGCGCTACAACAGCAGCTAGAGAAGCGAAGCAACTCTCGAAGCACAAGTGGCAAAATAGATGGAATGCCGAAACTAGGGGAAGGTGGATCTACCGGTTGATCAGAGACGTTGCTGCATGCACGGAGCGAGAGTACGGTGAATTTAATTATTATATCACCCAGTTTCTTACCGGACATGGTTACTTCAACCATTACCTGCACAAGATGAGAAAGTAGGGAGCGCAGTCTGCCAATACGGAGACCTTTTTCACCTGTAATAGTTGGGCAGTAGAAAGAAATAGCCTGGAGTCGGAGATAGACAACTTTTCTCAAAAAAATGGCGTAAACAAGATAGCCTCAAGTAACGACATGTGGAATAAAGTATCTTTATTCATTGAGATGGTACTCAGATCGAAAAGAGAGAGAGGAGGAAGTAAACATACCCTCAGTAAGTTTAGCAAATTGATGTAAGCCTTACCGGCAAGATATTATAAACTCGAATAAGAGGAAAAATGTGAAAAGCTGGTCCCCAGAGGGGAAAGAAAACGAAATCACTCTGAATTAATGCTAAAGCGGTTGCGGAGTGGATGTAGTTAGGTTGAAAAGGGGTTAAATGTGGTTTTTTAGTGAGTAGGACTCTCACACTACTTGAAACAGAGCGGGACTGTTTCTCGTGCGTATTAGCGTTTTTCCATTGCCCGTAGGGAAAAAAGAAAAAAAAGTAGTACGAATAGATGCCAATTGTTTTAATATAAAAGTAATCACTCTCAAAGATGTGTGTTACCATGAATCCCATGAAACCCTTTACTACTAAGATTCCGAAAAATTTCGAGAAAAAATCTTGGACGTCCATAGAAATCGCTAGAATGCACAACTTTTGTTTTTACCTGACAACCGTACACAAAATTCCTGTTCTTAGAAAACGAACAAATTTTGAAACTCACTCTCAGCAATCATTTTTCCAGAAGCTTAATGTCTCCAGCTAATCCAGAGCAGAATCAGCGTTATTAGCGTTGTAACATACCTAAGTTCGCATCTACTGAGAGAAGATTATACAAAAAACAACGCACAAGGAGTCATCTTGGGCAGAAAGGTTTCGTAGAAATCAAGTGCAAAATGTAATAAAAGCACCACAAGCTTATGGATTTGATCCAAGAGCTGGAGTCATGATGAATGTACTCGTGCACAATTATTGCCAGGTCCAAACTATTATTGGTTGACAAATACAGACAAATTACTACAATCAGAAGGATAGATGACATTCAGCACGGCTCGTTCAGTTTTCTTAGATAGCCGTCCAAAATGTTTTATATATATAATACTTACGTAACGAAGTTTACAGAATAGGAGACCATTCCTAGTTGGCGAAGCTTCTGACCTACAAAAGCAATGCGTAGAGACTGCTGTGTACATTATCCCTTTTCATGATGTTTATTATTTTACTTTCGCTTTATTACTACAAAAGCGCTGTAAAGCGTCAATTTCCAATCAATACAAATTTTCAAACAACATTTGTTGTACGAAAACACCTTTTCCCTCTTCTAATGCATATGCTTTTTTTTTTACAGACTTCATGCGCTTCATACATAAAATAAATATTTATTTCCAAAAGTATCTGCTACAAGGTTATACATATGGGATTTTAACTTTTATGTTGCTTTTTTTTCTTCAGTACTGTATCTGCCTTCTTTAATCGCATGTGGAAAGATAATAAAAAAAATAAATAAATAGCATCTGATGGTACAATAGAAGTATTTATTTACTCAGAGTTTCAAATGACGAAATGTCTCCGCAGATGTATCCTTGGATTACACCATTACTAAAATTTGATTATTCTGTTTAATGCCCTCTAAAATTTTTGTATTCTTGTTTTAAAAGTAAATGCAAAATAAATTTATTATGAAATCTGAAACCACTTCGTGAGTAAGATCAACATTGTGATGTGTGCACATGGCTGCATGTTTTCTTTTCGAGGAAATTGGAGGTGGTTTTATGCAGCTTACTTTACTTTATTTATTTATTTTATACTCGTAAATATTTTAAAATAAAATATTTACCAACGTGTAAATTCAGATCACATATATTTCGGAATTAAATGCAAGGACGATGAAGTGATGAAATATTTTTATCACCAAAACAAGAGGAGGAATAGTGGCGTCATTAAATTTTTAGCCCTGTTCAGTGTCGGGCATCATTCAAATCACCAGTGATTACGTCTGAAAAATTAAAATCATCGAATAGCGTTCCTGTAAAAATAAAATAATAAGAATTTTAGTAAGACACAGCTTTGGGCCCCGGTTAGTAAATGATTGATTATTTTACACATTTCATTGAACAATTTAAAGTTATTTACCTTCTCCCTTCATTTGTAAGCCCACCAAATGACGAATTTGGCCCAGCATTGGGAGCCGTTTAGTAAAATAATGATTATGTCACAAATTCCAACGGAGAAATAAGTAAGTTCATATACGTATGTATGTCTGTAAGCTCAGCAGCCCATTGTCTACTTTTCGAAAAGCAAATTCAGTTGAGCTATGTGTTGAGCGCCACTTAATAAAGTACACTTTTATCATAACTTTCCAGAAACAAAATAGCAAAGTCGTTATACGCCATTATCTGCAACCTATAACGAACCTTTAAAAAGAACAACAACTTCGAAAGCCAAGTAGAGCGACATTTAATGAACAACCGATTATGTCACAAATTCTAAGGAAGATAAAGGAACACTAGTCACCATAAGCCTTTATGTGTAAATCCATAAAAAGCCATGCTCCTGAAAAAACGACAGCTTCAATTCGACCTTGCGTCGGGCGCCATTTAGTAAAACACATATTATGCCGCAAATTCCAGTGAAAAAATGCAAATTTAGTTACCATAAGCCTTCATGTGCAAATCCATCAACTTCCCCTGACAAATCTTTTACATTAGATACGCGCTCCTAAAAATTCCTCGAGCATTTACGTGTTCGGCTTACTAACGAATTTATATATATATTTTTTATGAAACTGACACTTAAATCCACGCGATACAAAGAGCAAATTGAATTTCATTGAAATTTTGTTAACACTTTAAACAGGCATCGTCTAACCTCCACATGCTCATATATTTCAACCAATAAACTTTCCACATAGCAACCACATCCAAGGAAGAGTTTCGCTAGTATTCAGTGACTGAAAGTCAAAGTAAGTACTCGATTTGGAACAGCAAAGCATTTTCAAGTGGGAATGAGGTATGAAAAGTGTCGTAAAATATGCACACAATTTCACTGATGAAGTTTTATCTGCTTGTCAAAGGACTCACATGCTTGTGCAGGAATTCATAGCTCCTTGTGGTGTATCTGTTCTAACCTTATTAACTGTTTCTTTGCGTTTCATTTTGGGGCAAAGTTTAATTTAACAGATTCGTGGTATTTTATTTTTGAAATTTATTTGCATATTTCCAAACAATCAATCATCCTAGCTGTCATATAAAATGCAAAATCAAATATCCAACGAGCGGAATTAGGGCTTAATAAATAATTTAATAGCCACATTGGTTATGGAGAGCAAGAAGCGTGACAAACTTGGCACTTTCCCAAATTATAATTTGGTTCGATTAATGCCTGAAGGACTTTCATTTCATTGCCAGAAGTTTTCAATTTGAGATAATTAAGAATTTATGGCGAAAATATTGGGCGGAAATTTCTTGGATACAAATGGAAGTGAATATTCATCAAAAACAGTCGAACTTCCCAGGGACTTAGTGCCCACACGTTCTTTTTGGAAGCTTTGTATTTCTTTGAATGAGTATCTACAATGAATTCACATCAGTAGATGACATTTGAATAACTGCTGGTGGCGAAGGTTTTCTGGGTAAATATTAACTTTTGTGCATCTAATCAAGTAATTGCACAAAGTAATTTATAAGTAGGATAGGGCATATCGGTGTAGGAGTCATGTGTTCTCAGGGCTTAGCTCATGAGTATGTACCATCCCTTTGATACATTGTTAAAGTGTTCTTTCTTTGTTCTCATACCTTAGAAAGTAGGTAAAACTTTGGCGAAAAGTTTTAGACCTATCAGCCCATACTAATTTTTGGTGAAACGTTAAGAATAAAAAAATAAAAAAATAAAAAAATAAAAAAAAAAAATTAAGAAAAAGAAAAATATTTATGAACACAAAAGGTAAATACACTGACGAGTATGTAAATATTAAAAATAATTGAGTTGAGATATTATTGTTAAAGGGATATACTATACAATACAATTATAGGAGAAAAACGGCAGTATTAAACTTTTTACAAGATGTAATTTCATCTTCCGGTGCAGTAAACTCGAAGAGGCTCTCAAACTGAGCAATCCACAGTAGATTTTACTGATTGTATCAGATGTGGCATCGCAGCAACTCATTTTTCTGTTTATCCTAAAACCCAAATATTTGACATGCTCTATATAAGGTATAGCAACACCATTTACTACAAGGGGATGGACATTGAGTAAGCATCCCTCACTTCTGGTGCATACCATACCAACAGACTTAAGTGGATTGAGACAAAGTTTATTGAAATCAGCCCAGCTCTGAATGTGTGACAAATCTTCATTTATTCTAGCCACACAATAATCTTTAAACCCCAGTCTTCTAGAAAGATAAATAACAACATCATCTGCGTAAAGTGTACTTGGCAATTCACAAGAATATCAGGGAGATCATTCACAAATCCAGAGAACAGGAGTGGTCCAAGGACCGATCCTTGTGGAATGCCTGTATTCACCAGATACGGACTAGAGCTTCCCTGTTCCGTTTTGACCGTCTGTAAACAATTACTCAGATAATGGAAAATCTGTTCAGTGGCAGACCTAGAAAACTAGAAATTATTTTTAAGTTTGAGCAGTAGCAATGAATGATTAATAGAGTCAAAAGCCTTGCAAAATCGAATAGTACCATCACACTGATTTCATCTAAATCCAATGCTGCCCTTAAATCAGTAGTTACCGCTGATTCACAACTATGCCTTTTCCGATGGCCTGATTGCCACTTAGAAATCTTATTACGTTTATCTTAGTCTTTTTGAATCTGTTGGGCCAAGATCTTTTCAAAGACTTTCGATAGGAAGGGTAATAAGCTTATGGGTCTAAACTCAGCAGGGTTCTTAGAATTTGAATTTTTTGCGATCGGAATAATTTTGGCTCTCTTCCACATCTCCGGAAATTGATTGCTGTATATACAGTAGTTGAATATGTGCACTAAGTAAGGAAGAAGTACAGGAAGGATCAACTTAGCGCATTTCGGAGAAATACCGTCTGACCCGATCGCATTCGATTTAACTGCTCGAATTGCTAATTCAACATCCGGTATGTTGACACACCTAAATGCGAAGCACTCAGTAGCGGATGGACTATTTGAATCAAGCTCAGCTGCATCCGATGCTGTAGGAACGAGTACAGCGCCCATTTCGGTCGGACTGAAAGTACATCTACTTACTTACTTAGATGGCGCTACGGTCCGGGGCGGACCTGGGCTTCAACCAACAAACCTCTCCAGCTAGCCCGATTTCGAGCCAGCTGCCTCCAATTGCGCACGCCAAGTTGGTTGAGGTCCCCTTCCACTTGTTTGTGCCACCTACCTCGAGGTCGTCCTCTACTGCGTCGTCCATCCGGGGTGGATTCGAAAACTTTCTTAGCGGGAACGTTGGGCTCCATCCGCTCTAAATGACCCAGCCATCTTAGTCGCTGTATGTGAACTCTTCTGGCTAAGTCGATGTCCTTGTACATACCGTATAGCTCGGCATTGTACCTTCTCCTCCACTCACCGTCTATGCAGACGGGACCAAAGATCGCTCGAAGAATTCTTCTCTCGAAATAACCAAGGGCATCCTCATCCGGTTTTGTCAAAGCCCATGCCTCTGCGCCATACAGCAGGACTGGGATGATTAGTGTCTTATAAAGAGTTGCCTTAATAGTTCGAGATAGGGCTTTGTTACTTCATTGCCGTTTTAGCCCATAGAAACAACGATTGGCAAGAGTAATTCTTCGTATGATCTCCCTACTGATGTCATTTGCGGAGTTCACCATAGAGCCTAGGTAGACAAAATCCTTTACTACCTCAAAATTATATCTGTCTATTGTGGCGTTCTGTCCAAGACGCCGATGTTGGGTGTCCTTTTTTGTAGACAGCATATATTTTGTTTTGCTTTCATTGACCGCTAGACCCATCTTTGCTGCCTCGATCTCAATACTCGTAAATGCCCCATTGACGGCCCGCTGAGTTCTACCGATTATGTCAATGTCATCGGCATAAGCGAGTAGTTGTACAGACTTGTAAAAGATTGTACCTCCGGTGTTGGCTTGTGAGTTTCGTACAATTCTCTCAAGTACTATATTAAAGAGATCGCATGATAGCGCGTCGCCTTGTCTAAGACCTTTCCTGACATCGAACGGTTCGGTGATGTTCTTACCGACTTTGATGGAGCAGCGAGAGTTCTCCATCGTCATTTTGCACAAACGGACGAGCTTGGCAGGGATGCCAAGACTAGACATGGCTCTGTATAACTCGTCTCTATACACGCTATCATAGGCAACTTTGAAATCGATAAAGAGGTGGTGCGTATCGATTTTGTATTCATGGGTTTTTTCCAAGATCTGCCGTAGTGTGAATATTTGGTCAATGGTGGACTTTCCCGGCCTGAAACCGCACAGATAAGGACCTATCAGGTTGTTGACGATCGGTTTTAGGAGTTCACATAATATTGCGCAGTTCAGAGGGTCTCCTTTCTTCAGGATCGGGCAAACGATGCTGAGGTTCCATTTATCGGGCATACTTTCGTTCGACCAGATTTTACAGATGAGCTGGTGCATGCCCCTTACCAACTCATCTCCTCCTGCCTTGAAAAGTTCAGCGGCAAGGCCGTCGGCTCCAGCAGCTTTGTTGGATTTGAGTTTAGATATCGCTATCCT
Source organism: Brachypalpus laphriformis (assembly GCA_945910035.1). Taxonomy (NCBI): domain Eukaryota; kingdom Metazoa; phylum Arthropoda; class Insecta; order Diptera; family Syrphidae; genus Brachypalpus; species Brachypalpus laphriformis. The sequence goes on from OX246753.1 coordinate 325,049,295, forward strand.
CACTTCATTCTGATCGGGTTGACGGGAATCTTGACTGCCATCGTCACTGTTGAATGGCTCATTCTGCCTGACAGCGGAATATTGATCATCATCGCCGTTTAACAGTCTGCAGAAGTGTTCCTTCCATATCCTCAGCACCGACTGCGATTTCACTACTATGTTGCCATTTTCGTCCCTGCAGGCTTCTGTTCTGGCTTTGAAACCCTGGCATGTTCTTTTTACCCTTTGGTAAAATTTTCGAACATTATTTCTGTACCTAATAGAGTCTCTCAATCTCCTCGATCGAGCGCTTCTCATGCTCCTTTTTCTTCTTTCTGAGAAGTCAATGTTCCTCTTTTCTCCTGCGCACGTAGAGCTCGTAAGCAGCTCTAGTCCTTCTATGCAGCGCCGCTTTGTACGCCTCTTGTTTTGCTGCATGTGCTTGCCGGCATTCCTCATCAAACCAGGGGTTCGTTGTGGTGGGCGAGAGAAACCCAGTGCGTCAGAGGCGGCATCTCTAATGGCTTGTTGGCAACGCTGCCACTGGTCTTCCGCATTTGCTGCTGGCGGCATCGGACTTAGATTGAGATTAGAAGAAACACGATCGGCAAAGGTTCTGGCGGTCTCTTGCGATTGTAGCCGCCCGACGTCAAATTTCCTCCCAGTATTTCGTTGATTTCGCTGCGTTCTGGATATCCGCATCCGTACCTTGGCTACAACTAGGTAGTGATCCGAGTCCACGTTGGCTCCGCGGAAAGTCCGGACACCCAGAATACTGGAAGAGTGCCTTGCGTCGATCGCAATGTGATCGATTTGGTTGACGATTTTTCGATCAAAGGAGAGCCATGTTCCTTTGTGAATATCGAGACGTGGGAACCGCGTACTAGCTACGACAAAGTTTCGCCCCGCTGCAAAGTCGATTAGCCTGAGTCCGTTATCGGATGTGTTGTCGTGCAGGCTGTGCTTTCCGACCACGCTACTAAAGACTTCCTCTCTTCCTAGCTTTGCGTTAAAATTACCTAGGATAATTTTAACGTCTTGTCCAAGAGCTGGCAGAAGTCGTCCTTTGTCGCGTCGTCCTTCTCCTTGTGAGGGGCGTGAACGCATATTAGGCTAATGTTGGCAAATCTAGCCTTGATACGGATAGTCATAAGGCGCTCGTTCATATGCCGGAAACTCAAGACTTCTTGCCTAAGTCTGCCTCCAATAACAAATCCACACCCGAATAGACGCTCTCCTTTTTATCTGTAGCAATCGCCGTAGTAGATGTCGCAGTTTTTCATACTCCTTTTGCCCGGCCCATCCCATCGCACGTCTTGGATGGCGGTAATGTCTGCTTTGAGACACTCTAGGGCCTCCGCAAGTTGTTCGGTTGCACGTGGTTTGTAGAGGGATCTAACATTCCACGTGCAGACACGAAGATCGTTGTCCTTTTTACGTTTGCTTGGGTCGTCAACAGTAAATTCATCCGTATCCGAGGCTGTTAGTTGCTTCGTAGCCGAAGGTTTTTTACGTGGTAGGGAAGTTAACCCGACGGCACAACCCCTAACCTGGAGGACCAGATCCTTTTTTAGCAACCCCTAGGACGAGGGGCCGGATACACCGATATCAGTAACCCACTTCGGGGATATGAGCGCTGCCGTTGGCCCATTAAGGGTTCATCCGCCACCATCTCTTTTTCAATACCCTGACGTAGTATTGAAAATCCTTACAGACCTCAGTTTCAAAAATGTCGAAGTAGCTCCGGTAAGGTTTCCGCTGGAAAGTACATCTAGGCCTGTCATTATCCAACACACCTACGTGTTTTAAGTTATTCCACAGAACTTTTGAGTTTAACTTTGTGTTGAGACGTTTCAGGAAATATGAACGCTTGGAGGAACGTATCATAGCAGTAACTCTATTTCTAGCAAAGATATATTGACACCTATTGCACTCTGACGGCATTCTTTTGAACCTTCTGGAAAAGCGTTGTCTTTTCTGAATTAAAAATTTAAGTTGGTTAGTAAACCATGGACAACTTTGAGGCCTTAACACTTTTGTTATTTCCGGGAAAAAGGTGTCATACAGCTCATTTGTTAGCGTAGTTAGTAAAGAAACTTTTGAATCAATGTCTACAGCGTTGTAAATATCATTAAAACCAAAGCTACCAATATTTTCTTGCAGTTGTGGAAAATCAAAATGACGAATTGATCTGTACTTCAATATTCAATCTTCAACTTACCACTGATGTAAAATACCTAGAAATAATCTTAGATATTAAGCTGAAATGGCATAAGTCTCGAGTTCTCAAAATTTGCTAGCAGTGTCGAAGAGCTTTCTGTACAACATGGGATCTGAGGCCTGCTGCGAATCATTGGTGCTACAGAGCTATCATCAGACCAGTTGCTCTGTAAGATGGTGGTCCAGGAGTGCCTATTCGGTACTTACCGGATTGCGAAGGGAAGCCTGCGTAATAGTTAATAGCGCCATGCTGCTCAACTTGATTAGCTGTTGAGAAAGAGGTAATGAAAGTTATGTGTCGACTCATACAAAACAAGGTCTGGCACGAAGTTTATGACATTCGGCATGAAGCACTATTTTGTAAGATGTCAGAGCAATGTGCTTTGTTTATGATGCCTATCGCTAAAATGAGCTACTCGTATGTCGTCATCTTCGGCAGAATATACAAAGTGTATTTTGCCGAAATCGTTAAGGGGGAAAATCCAAATGAGCTTTTTCAGAGTTTCTCTAATGCATTCTACACTGGTGGCTATAGCACTACTTGTGGGACTCAAAGATTATTCTAGAAGTTAAAAGCAGACTTAAGAACCTTTTTAATTGAAATAAAGTTTGTTCCATTTAGGTACAAGGTCATAGCAGAATTTAAGGCAATTACATTTCTGACGCGCTTGTGAAAGAGGGTTCAGAGACCTTTCTTCTAAGTCCGGAACCAATCATTGATGCCAGCTTGGAAAAAAACCTGTAATGGATCGATTCTTATATGGAGTCGATACATAATGGGAGATGGTGTAGTTGAATTCTCGCAGAATCACTGTGTTTTGTAAGAGATCTTGACAGTAGCATTGCGAAATATCTTCTCAATTTGAGCAGGAAGGACTGCAGAGCTATGGTTGGGCTAATCACAAAACATGATGCATTTGATCATAACATGATTAACTGGGGATTACTGCAGACACTAAGTGAAAGTCTTACCTTGGAAGCGATGATGGAACGAAGCATTTTCTTTTCCAGTGTCCCACCTTCGCAAGATCGAGACAACGTATCTTGGGTCTTGATGTTTTTGGAATGGGCTTAATCCACTCTTTTTCGCAGGCCTAATTCTGAGAAATTTAGCTAGATGCTTGATACAGGTTTAGGTGCAATGAACCGCCTTGTATCTGAGTGCTTAGGAAAAACTTACCTTCATTTCATTTGACTCAATTCATTCATTCATTGCTTTAGGTGTTGTTAGCTTTCGGTACTCAATGAGTTGCGTTCAAACTAATTTTTGGGACTTTTTTTTGCAAGTTGTGATTCCAATTCAATGCCTAAACATATTTATAATATTTTTGGATTGGACTAATCACTAAATAGATAAGAACGGAATATTATTATCACTATATGTTCATACCCTGACTACCCATGAAGTGGAACTTAATGAAACAAAATTAATGTTCATAATGCAAAATAGAGTGCATTTCGGACGTAATAGGATAATAACGTTTAGCAACTCCTTCTCATCTGTATCTGTCATTTAAGTTTTAAATCTTATGGTGTTTTCAAAAACCAAATGATATTTGGAAATCCTTCTTCTCAAAGGAGGACGTCCAAGCCTTCGCCGAAACCCATAGCTCGGATTCCTTATGGGAATCAAATGGCTCTATGCCTATATATTCGTATAAAATTTGAATATATTTCGCGTGGTTGGAGACGTGTTTCGCTACCATATTTGAGCTTTCAGTGTCAAGTATACAGTGACCATATGACCAGCTTATTTGCAGTCGAATTCCTTTGTTAGAGCACCACGGGAATGTTGGATGCTTAGCTTTCATGTACCAGTGAATTACTGTTCGGATTAAGTATACTGATGTGTTCCGACTGTTCATTCTTAATATCCGTGTGACATCTTCCGCACACCCCGATACCTTACAGCCTTTTTTCGGGCGAACGGTGAAACAAAGAAGTTTATTCTTTAATCGCTTATACGATTATGGATTGCTAAAAACCCTAAAGTTTCAGACATATTTTCTTTCCTTTGTCTAATTTATATCCTTTATTTTTACTCCATCACTGGGTCTTTAAACTTTAAAGCCCTCAGTTCTAATATATGTAAAGCAGAAAATTCATTTAAGCTGTTGCAGATGATATGTTTCAAAATCTAACCAACCAAACCAGCACCGTACTATATTGCTTTTGGTCGACTTGGTTGCACAATTCATTAAAAAAATATATTTGCGTGTTATAAAAGCCCAGTCTAGGTCCCTTTTTGAGTATTTTGAGAAGACTATGATGCTCTTCCAATAATACATTTTTATAATACACTCTCAGATAGGCCAATTATTACAGGTCGAAATTATCCAGCACAAGGCAACAACCCCTTTGACAGTCGATTATCGGCATGGACACTCAATAGTGTTAGCTTGGTCAGTATTACAGACGTTTCCTTTAGCCTGATCATTGTGCAAGCTCTATTGATGCAGGCAGGCAAATATTAGGCCAGAGTAGCCATTAAAATAAGTTCCTCCTTCTTTATTGCCTCAAGTCTTGGGCTATGATTTACTGACTTACCATGACTATATATTTGTGCAAGCATCAATTCCTTCAATTTTGAAATCAATATCGCATCAATTCTACACTGATGTGGCCCTAAAATCCCAAAAAGGCACAACTTTTGAATTCAGATTTTTCCAATGATACATAACTTGTTAACTTAATTGTGGGTGGTCAGGGCAATATGGCTGTCACAAGTTCGTCTTATCATATAAATTATTAAAAACGATTCACTTGTCTAGGCTAACTGACCATAATATCACTTTACCAGTATACTTCCTTTACCAACCATTATCACTACCTCGCAACGCAAAAAAACTCCTACAACTGAATACCGCGCTGAATTATTCAAATACGCCCAAGGCTTGTAGGTCTATCTTAACCACACGGCAAATATTTTACCATCTCTATCCACTAGCTGTTCCAAGGAATTATTACTTCAAAGGTCACCAACGCAGATAAGTCCAACAAAATCTATCCAGCAAAAGAAATAGACACCTCCAGACTCCTTGATGAAATTAAAATTCACTGAGTGGCTATCGTGCCAACAGAAAAGGTGAAAAAAAAAAGAAACTTCAAGTTGTCACGTTGATTAAATGACTGCATTCGCCTTTTCTGTCCTTATTCGCAAGTACATTCATTTTTAGATTTCTTTTCCTCCAAATAGTAGTATAAGGTTAATTAAAAGATGAATAGCTGCTGACAGTCTTAAGCTAGACATATTTTAGTCACGAACTTGAAAATGAAAGATGACCCTTTTTCTGTGAGGGCACTGAGTGAATTAAGTTCATTTTGATGATTTAATTGATTTTAAGATAAAGTATATCTTGCTGTAATGGATTCGGTTAAGCTAAGTAATTTCTGGTTCATTAGAGTTCACTCTATTACATAGGTAGAGGTTCAAATTTAACGAATGCCTATAACGATATTTATTATTCGTAGAATTTCAAGACTCTCTGTTCATCCCATGACGCAAGGAGCTAAGTCTGAGCAGGTTGAACCAATTACGCTCAAGAAGTCTTCAGTATGTTTAAAATCCTACGTCAGTACACCTATAGACATTTCGTATAACTAGATTTCTGTATAATAGGATAGGAAAATATTTTAAGGATTAAAGTCTCACCGTGGGGCACCGTCATATTTTTATAGCACGGATCTAATGTCAAACAAAGAGGAAAAGTTTTGTTTTTTTTCTCGAAAATATAATCATCCGGTTTCTTGGAAATTAGAGGTAGGTGATGCAGTGACGCTATTGTGAACACCAAGTTATTTATTTGTTGTGACTCGAATTCAAACCTAAAGGACATAGTTGTTGTTTATTATTCCATTTGCTGTCGACTTGTGAAGAATCAATAATCAGTCTTTGTTTTTGTTTGACACTTTGTTGATGGAATTGGGTTGCAAAATATGTGCCTCATTGAAGAAAAAAAATTGAAATAATAATTTCGCAATAAAAGAATACATTAGTATTTGAGAAACATTTTTGATTTTAACTGCTTTTATGAAGAGAATGTATAATAATGTTAGCTTTAGTCGATTGGAAGGGGGGAAAAGTGGTCAATGAAAATGAATAAATCATGATCATACATTTTTTTAGGTGTCCTATTGGTTTATCACTTGACATTGATGAAGGTTATAAGGAGGGAGTATGTTGTCATAAATTACGATTCCAGTTTCATTTTATCAAATTTAAACTATATTTTTAAAAGAAGACCCACTTCAAAAAGACTCACGTGCTATATGACAGCATATGAAGTCATAAATCAAAAATTTACAGCCAATCCCTTGACCTCGGTGCTATCTATTTTCTCGAAAAGGTTATTGTATTGTATGTTAGCTTAGTTTGCATTTTTTTTTTTGTTATATCGCTGCTCAACCCTCGTTTGCTGCATATGGCAACAGAGAAAGATTTTTTTCTCCTATGTGCTGCACTATGCAGTAAGACTGAGAATTTTCTCCGACGTATTCTTAGTTTTTCACTTTCGCATATCGCGTGGTTTTGGCCAAGGCAACTGTTTCTCTTATTATTTCCTATAATCAAACATCATTTAGCGGTCTCTGATCCTATGCTCCTGACAGTTCCGGTAAAATACTTGCAAAGTGATATCCATGTCCAGGTCCATATAGCTAAGTGACGTATGCAAAAATTATCGAAAGCTAGTTTCATTTCAACTTTTTCCTAATTTTATTTATTGCTAACGCCGAAAACAAGAGCTAGCTAGGCGACTATTGGCCACTTGGAAATAAATGCTCGAAACTTAAGCTGCTAAAAAGCACCGCCGTCATCAAAACAAGCAAAATGGTATGGACTGCACAACATGGGAATGAATACCACTGAGTGAATGTGACAGACAAAAATCGGAGGCAGCCTTTCTTTGAATACATATCTATTGTAAGAAGTAGATTTTGAGCTTTAGCCGAATACCTGATATGAATCCGCGTTAGCCCTTATTCTCCGAAGGCAAGAAATACTTACACAAACTTGATGAAATTCAGCATCATGCCTTGAAATGGCTTAAGAAATTAGAAATACGAAACAAACAAAAATATCAAAGTTCGAGTACGGAGTTAGGGGGTGTCCTCATATGAGGACACTCGGAGAATATGTATGTGTAAGAAATATATAACTTTTTCTTTTTAAATAAGTTTTATTTTTTAAGATAAACATAACATATACACAAGACTTTACTTCAAAAACTTAAAAAAAATGCAATGCTTAAAAAAAAGGCTTGAGTTTTGTATGGTATGGTATGGCAGAAATCAGCTGATATATATAGATGGACCTACATTGCACTTAAAGTACTCAATCCTGACTTTTGACTTGAAGTTATCTCCAGCGCATCTTCTCTTTTTTTTTACCATAGTGTCCGATTTGATCAAATCGAATCACCTGCATTACATGTGGCAGTTTTGATTTGTTGCAGATTTCGACTGTGCAAACAACCAAGCGTTTTGAAACGAAACGTCCAGCATCCATGTGAATAATTACCACCACCATTTTTTCCACGAATTGATATGTGATGTGCGTTTACGCTCTGGTCCATTCTATCTGTACTACACTATCGATTGTACTTTTGGATCGCATGAGGAATGTCAGCGAAAATATTTTCTTTTTCACTTTTGCTGTACCTTCTAACACTTCCCTCAGGATCACCTGCAAAACAAGTTACGAGGCAATCTCTCGACGTTCACTCCATCCTCTTTGTCCGAGTCTTCGTCTGTTAGGGTACTCACAGCCGGTGGCTCAATGAAACGTCTGAATTATCATCATCGTCTTGCTGTAACATGTCCAGAACTTCAGTTAGTGTCAAACATCTAGTCCATAAAAAAAAAGGAATACACATTCTCCGTGTGTCATCATATGAGGATACGTAATTTCACAAGCAAGTTTCGTGTAACTGAATAACAGCACATAACTTTAATTTTCTTTGCTTTGATAGACGACTTCTATACATTCCAAATAATGGGCAAACTTAAAGATTCAACAACAATTACAATAATTAGAACTTACTTTCTTGACGAAGCCATATTTTCAGCACTTTTCACGAAACTCTAACTTTTTGGTTGCACAACACGTCTGTACTACCCAAATTTTACCAACGAAATGCATTTTCCCGATAAGAATAACATTCAGTCGTACCAATAATCAGCTTGTCACATACCTAACTAAACGTCAACGATTTCGATTCGCACGAAATTTAAAGTAACCTTTCTTGCGTCCTCATATGAGGACGCCAGGAGAATATGGGTTAAGGAAATATTCTAATATGCCCCCAGATCCCATAAGGACGATGAAACCAAGGATTGTTCTTATAAGATTTTCGAAAGGATTTAAGGATTTAATGTCATCGATATGTTGAATACGATGAAAAATTTTGATAAAAAGAAAAGAGTCTTTGGAAAATATAGCAACCCTTCACTCAAAGTAAAGTGTTAAGTATGCTGAGCATGGTGCATACCTAACGTTCCCATATTTGTTTTGCTGAAATACAGGATAAATTGGAAAATATATGCCATTTATCGGGATCAAAGAAGAAAAAAAAAACAGGATTATTGCAGGAAATGCAAATTATATTTTTTTTTCATATCTTATTTTTAATTTTATAATTAATTTATTAATCTTCAACCTCTTCCGAATACTTTAAACTTGATTGAATTTTTCTCGATTACAAGAGGATAACCAAAATCTTACCAACGGTATTTGACTAACACAGACAAGACACGCACAACGACGAAACGTGTAACTGTTCAGACTGATAAATACGCAAAAGTACATATGTGTAGAAAAGCACAGTCGCTCACGGGCACAAAATTAAATTATAAATAGAACACTGTAAACAAATGTGCTTCGAGGTGTAAAACAATAAAAGCTTTTGAATCTTGGTAAGAAAGATCTTTGGTGGTGAGTTTTAAAGTGTAATGGTAAAGTTAAGGAGATGAACATAAAATAATTTTAAACTCTACGAATCTTGAATAGGGAGTTGTGAGTTGAAATGATGCCTGCATTGGATTACAAGGTGTTCGTAGGAAAATACAGGAGTGACATATTGGAATGAGAAAACAGGATAATCCTGCGAAATACAGGATAGATGGGAGCGTTATGCATACCTTAAACTGTACGTCTGAGGAAACAACTTTATTTTTATTTATTTTTTTGGAAAGTCCGGTTTAAAAATTTAATAACTCCTTTTTTTGTATCATCAGCGATGAAGGTCATTTTCCCTGAATGGCTTTCTTTACAAGCAGAACACTCGGTTTCGGGGTACTTAAAATCCATGATTCATCTATCAACGTGAATTGCATCTCATTTGAAATGGTGGTATGGTGTGGCATTACATCTGAGAGGATCATTGGGACTTACTTTTCGAAAATGAAGATACAAATGTAGTTACTTGAGAGCGGTGTCAGTTCAAAATTGAAAATTTGGTACGCTCTGCTGTTCAAAACAGCATGATGCAAAAGCACATTTCTGAAAATTCAGATTCTTTGGGGTTATTTGGAAAACCGCATCTATGCGAGCAAGCCCGAGACAATCTCCGAGTTCAAGGTCAACATTCTTTATTTTTTATTTTATATATTTCATCTACAAGCTTTGCTTAACAGACTTATCCAATATTTACAATAGATTTCTCAAAAAAAATACAGAAGTAATAAAATAACAATAAATATACCTTATGAAATAAAATAAAATAAAATGTTTTTGAAACAATCTCTTGAAAGGTGAAAGTCTATATCTTTAGTAAGTTCATTGAAAGAGGTAATAGTTTTGTACATAGGTTCGTTGAGTCCATAGTTCGTTCTATGTGCGGGTCGAAATAGAAATTGCTTTTCTCTCAATGGCTTTCAGGAGCATAGATCGGCAAAAGATATCATATAAAAGTATAGATATATAAGGCTCTTAATGCAATCTTCTTCTTCCTATTTCGGCGAGGTTATGATTTGAAAACAAGGCATCATAACCCTCCCACTTCACCGCATTTCTACTGATACGCCTCCGGGGTTCGCTTATTTGACTCAAATAAAATATCGGCAGGCCTCCTGATTTTGAATCACTAAGTCACTGAGGCCAATGAAATGCGATAACATAACAAATCTCTAACAAACATAATGTCATGAGCATATCTTATGATAAACTTGAGAGTCAAAATACCTAATAACTGAGTATTATAGGAAGTCATAAAATTCCAGCGCATTTTTCTAAAAATGTTTTTGATAAAGCGTCTCTGGGCACCTTCAAGACGATCGTAGTGAATTAAATATGCAGGATTCCAGATCACATCGGCATACTTAAGAAGAGACCTTACCAATGAAATATAAGTGACGTAAGCGTATGGGCATCTGTAAAATCTTTCCCATTTCTCTCTATGAATCCGACAATTGAATTGACTTTAGAGACTACAAAATCAGCATGATTGCATGGATTGCCACGCTAATAGTTCATGGTTCAAATCCTGATATCAGCAAGCATTTATTTATTTCTAATGAAATATATAGAGTCAGTCCGATCATTTGCGAAAGCTTGTGGCTACTGGCAGTAGCTTGGTCATGCGGCTGGAAAAATTGTTCGCTCTGTGGATGGTTGAGGGTTGCCCTTGACATCAGTTATCGGGAAAAAAGGACTGTGAATTGTGGGCACCGTGGCGTAAGTGGGTAGTGTGTCGGATCACTACGCATGAGGTTCCAAGTTCGAATCCCAGAAAGTACCAAAAAGTTTTTTCACGGTCTCACCTCTCGCGAGCGTCTGACAAACATCCGAGGGTATTGTTGTCACGAAAAAAGCTTCTCAAATCGCCGTTCGGATTCGGCATTAAACTGTAGGTCCCTTCCATTCATGTGAAAAATATAACGCACACAACATGAGTGGTTGCGAGAAGCTAGGCCCTGACACTGTAAAGAGCTGTTGCGCTAAATATTTGTATTCTTTGTATCTGAAGCAAAAGACAAAAAATAACAAAAATCTCCCCAGTTATCTGGACGCCACCCCCGGAGTTTCTCTTAAGCATAAACAACTGAGCTTCAAGAACCACTACACTAAAATCTTTCTCTCTCTCTCTCTCTCTATCTATCCATTCCAACGTCCGCATTGTGTGTAAACATGTTTAAGGTATTCATAACCCTTTGAGTGCGCGCAAATTATAAAAAAAAAAAAAAAAAAATGAGAATTCAAGGTTAACTTAGTATCAAAATTGATGCCAAGGACTTTAATTGTCTCGATTTTATTTAATTCGCAATATTGTTATTGTATAGGAAATGCGCAAGACTTCTATAAAGGGGCATAGCACTGCATTTCTTTATATTTAATTTTAATCAGTTATCGATACAGCAATTCGATAAACAGTTAATGTCATGCTGAATTTTCACACAATCATTAATAGTTATTATCCTACGAAATATCTTTAGGTCATCCGCGTACATTAAGTACTGACTATCCTTTATATCCAGGGCAATGTCATTAATAAAAATTATGAATAATAAGGGGCCTAGGTGACTTCCGTGCGGAACACCCGACTAACAACTTATCATTCTTGAACAGTGATTCCCAGTCTTTACTTTTTGAACCCTTCCTGTAAAAAATGATGAGATCCAATTAAACATTGCGGAATGAAATCCTAAATTCCTTAATTTTTTTAGTAAGCTTTTATGACTAACATAATCGAAAGCCTTGCTAAAATCAGTGTAAATAGCATAGACTTTATAACCTTTTACTACAGTGTTGATAACATACAACGTAAAGTATGCCAAGTTAGATGTGTGGACCGACCGGAGGCAAATCGTTGTTGAACTTCAGAAATATTTTCCTTTATAAAAAAATTCAATTTACTTTTCACTATACTTTCAAGTAGCTTAGGAATTGCAGATGATTTACAAAATCACTCTACAATTTTCAATACTATTCTTGGAACCGGTTTTGAATATAGGGATGAGAACGGAAGTCTTCCGTTCATCAAGAAAAGTACCAGAGGACAACGACAAATTAAAAACCAGGAGCAAAGGAAGGCAGATTGATTCCCTGCATTTTTTCAAAATAATTGCTGGAATACCATTAGCGCCGACATTTGAATTGGGCTTAAGTCTGCTAAGTGCAGTAAGAACTATCTGGAGATCAAGTCCAATTGAACGAATATCGATTTTAGATATAAGGTTGGAAATAATGTTACCATTAGAGTTAGAGTTAGAATACTCTGATTCGAAATATTTCGCAAATAGTTTAAGGGTTGTTTGAACATCATTAGATTCGACATTATTAATAACCATTGTTTTTGGCATACCAGTAGAGTTCTTCTTGTAGTTTACAAACGACCAAAAACCCTTGGAATCAGTTTTTAGTTTTCTCTCAATATTCATTATTCATTCTTTAAATTATTGCCGTCATTATGTAGCCGTAAATTAAATTTTTCATTAATACGTAACACAAAAGAAAAAATATTCAATTTTGCATACTTTATAAAACATGATGTTTTTTTGCATTAAGCAAACCAAAAAAAAGTTTCTGTTCTTTGATACCGTCCTTATACTTTGGATCTGCTTTCATCAAATATGTACCAATTAAAACACTCATTTACTCAATGAATTATTTCTAGGTTCCCAATATCTTGGAACAACTTAATAATCTCGAACTGTTAGTTTTCGTACAATCCCAAGATGACACACATTTTTCCAACACTTTTCCATTTGAACATCATTTTTTGGGCGAATAGTCTAGAATTTATGAATATTTTTATTGCATAGTACGAAAGGTAGTCTATATTCTAAATCCGTACAAATTCTGTCAACTTGTATTTTATTTAAAGGTAAACACGGTTTTTGTACAAAGCGGAAAATTAGGGGTATTAATGAACCCCATTATCCCGTCATCTCTAATATGTCAGATTCCAACGTCTTTAAGAAAACATATTCAAAATTTGAAACGTAAATTTCGTTCAAACTCGTCTAGAAATTTTAAGGATACTCGTAGGTGTGTTAGAAGAATTCATTGAAATTCTTACTTGCAGTTTGGTTTTCATATCGATTACATCATTTTTAACTCGTCTTGCTATAATTTGTGTCTCATAAATATGTAAATAGAAGAGGTGGTTTCTGAAACTTCTTCTCAGACAAAAATATTGAAGGGGCAAAAGTAAGCGAGGTGAAATTTTGTCGAGGCGTATTTAAGTTTACTTCGTTAACGTATTATATCATTAGCTTAAATTGGACAATTCAGGCGATACTCAGGCGGGGAAAAATTCGCGGCAGAGTACTGCCGAGTCGACAAATCATTGAATCCTAACAGCTGAGGTGGTGCAATGCAAAACAAAATTTCTTCAGACGCAGAAAAAAATATATTCATAATTCACGAGTATATAGTTTTCAATCATACGCTAGGGGCTCAATCACTAGAATTCCTCAGCAGCTTGAGTGACATTGTCAACTCGATGATATGCCTCGTAGTTGCCTCGACTGTGCCTCAACAAGAATTTGCCCAGTTTGTTTATAAATAGTCGTTTTGTTTCTTTGCACGTAGGAGTTTCCTTGCTTGAATTCAAATAACACAAACAAAATAGCACTCTAATTAGGGAAAGTATTTAAAAATCTGATTATATTTGAGCTAATAGAGCTGGGCAGCTTCCCTTATCACACATTTCTACATTATTTTCAAGGACTTGTGTGGTCTTTTCATTTCTTTTTGGGAAAGACTTTTCTGTCCATCCTTTTTTGAAAAATGCGGAAACTAGAACTACACTTACAGCATGATATTTTCTAAGAATAATCCTCATTTGAATCTCAACACTCGAAACTAGTGCCAGTCATTTCCTGGAAAACTTCTTCAAATTTATTCCAACTCATTTACGTTGAATATTCAAAAGTTCTCTCTTCTCCAAATGGCATTTTCAATGCCCGGTGGTTGCCTTTCAATTTCCCTTCCATTATTCAATTCAATTCTATATACATGTCTAAGAAGTATTTTTTAAGTATGTATACCATTGCATAAGCTGCCATCTGCATCTAACGTTTTATTGGAATCCAAAGTCCATTCATCTGAGAGAATTTAATTTAACTTCCTTGAAAGCAAAGCTGACCATGAGAGTTCCCTGTGGTCACTTCCCTTACTACTGGCAATGATTAACGTTTAGTTTTCCTGATGTATTGGTAACCATATAATATCCTTGAAAGAACCCCATCACACTCCTGTGATTAATGATGTAATGCTTTATTCTATGTGATAATGGTTTATGTCGAAATGAAAAATGTTGCATGTAAGTCAGGGGTTTCTAATCTTTTTCGAGTTCCGGAACTGTTAATTATCACGCTAATTCTGTGTCTTGATTCGGATCGACTTTTGTTCGACTCTCTCCAAATGAAATTCTTGATTTCGATATCGATCGAGATTCGTGTTTCTTCATTTACTCATTTGATTCTCGGTTTCACTCGAATCGAATTAAATGTCATTTTTCATTTGAGCAGAAATTATTGTCGAGCTGATTTTACAAAATGTAAGTTATGGTTTTTTATTGTTTTATTTGTAAAACTTTTTTGTTTATTTTGTAACATAACATATATGTACATGGTAGGACTCAATCCAAGACTAACCGCGGCCAGTTTGAGACTATGGTACGGAAACAAAGCCCGATATCGCCAATGGTTTTATCACAATAAACAGAACTGCGATACATTTTGAAAAGAGGGTGCAATTAAATTAATCAGTTTGGGACCCCCTTCCAAGAATGCCACCAGCTGGACTAAGGTAAATGAAATGCAAGAAAAGTCCGACAGGGTGTTTATTTTTCTTATTTTCTATTGCTAGGCGTGGGTCGACTTCAAGGCGAATATAAAAACAAAAACTGCCTCTGGAAGATGATGCTATAAGAATAACTGCGATTAACATGCCATCTTTCAGATTAGGTGAATTTGATTTCTCTCTTAACGTTTTTCTCTTTATTTTGTTTAATTCCTGGAGACCTGGAATAAGCATGAATAAGTAAGTTAAGTCTTTAAAAGCTATATGAGCGCCAGGCTATGAGCCAAATTGGATTATTTTTTTTTTTATAATTTGCGCTCACTCAAGGGTTTATGAATACCTTTAACAAGTTTATACACAATGCGGGCGTTGGAAAGGATAGGAAGAGAAAGACAGAGAAAGGTTGGTCTAGTGATTTGGAAACTCAGATGTTATGTTTCAGAGAAACGCCGGGAGTGCCGTCCAGATAACTGAGGAGATTTTTTTTATTATTTTTTGTCTTTGCTTCTGATTCATAGTATTTTTATTTCCCGACTGCCTGATGTCATATGTATATCAATCACCCAATAGAGCGAACAGTTTTCCCTGCCATATGACCAACCTACTGTGTTATGCTTTCGCAATAGTGCTGTTTGCAATTGAGCGCACTGACTCTTTATTTCATGAGAAATAAATAAATGCTTGCTGACAAGGAGATTTGAACCATGAACCATTAGCGTGGCAATTGACGACGTTACCACTACATTATGGCCACTACACATGTGACTCTCCAGGAGCTCATAACTCCTCCTGTTACTTAGATGTTAAAAAAAGATCTTAACACCAATAAAAACAATCTATACATATAACAAAACTGTGGAGGGTCGAATATTCTTGTCTTGCTGTGCACGTATAACGCGGAAAGGACTCCATGGATTTTGATTAAACTTGTCATAATAATAGCTTATATATTATTAGCGGAGTAGGCGAATCAGTCAATGACATTTGTGCTGTCTCGCAGGATCACCTGTGCAGTATAGATAAATTCTGCGTAGAAGAAGAAATTTGGTCTGACCACATGCCAATAGTTCTATCTCTAAAATTTGCAGTTGATCAGAGTACGAGGAAAAGTAACCTTTTACCCAAAATGAAGTGGAATAATAATTATAAGATAAAGTATAACGAAGCGATAACAAAAGAAATAAATTTGCGTAAACAACAAAATAAAAGTTTTGAACTAGAAGAATTGGTTGAAATCATAAAGGTAGCGGCGCCATCGACTTTAACAACACCTTTTTATACACCAAAGAATGGATGGTTCAACGCTAAATGCTATAATGCCAGAAAGAAGTCATTTAATCAGTTACGTAAATATAAAAGAATAGGCGGCTGGGAAAATAAGCAAAAATACTTGCGTGCGCTCCAATATTATAAAAAAGTATGCGCTGAGCAAAAATCGCAATATTATCAAAACATAGTTAACACGGTAAACTCAATTAATAATAACAAGGAATGGTGGAGGCTTGTTCGGCAAATACAAGGTACAACTAGCCAAATGGCTATAGATATAACCGCATCGGAGTTTAGAGAATATTTTAGTAACTTACTAAACCCGCCTCAATTATCACAGGATATGCAATATGCCATAATGCCACAAGAAGACGATGATTTAGATGGAATAATAACGGTGGCAGAAATAAAACAAATCTTGGCAAAAGTAAAACTAAACAAAGCACCTGGAGAAGATCGGATACCATATGAATTTATTAAAAATGCACAGGATGGGTTTCTGATAGAATTAGCAACAGCATGCAATAACCTATATAACAGTGGAAAACTTGACAAGACATTTGTGACCAGCATTATTTTCCCCATATATAAAAAAGGCGACAGCAAACAACCAAATAACTACCGAGGCGTATCTTTTATGAACTGCATAGCAAAGATAATGATGGGCATTATAAATGATAGGCTATATAAGTGGGTAGAAAAGCACAACATATTAAACGAATACCAAGCGGGTTTTAGAAAAGGCTGCTCCACGTCAGATAATATATACAGCTTGGCAGCAATTGTGCACTGGAAATTCATGGAGAAGAAGAGAGTCTATGCTTTTTTTGTTGATTTCAAAGCAGCATTTGACAAAGTATCACGAAAGGCGCTAATTTATAAACTGCATGAGCTGCGTATATCCTTCAAACTGGTAAAGTTTATAGAAACCATATACAGCAATACCAAATCTGCTGTATGGTCTGGAGAGGAGCTATCGGAGGACTTCGATACGCTATCGGGTGTAAAGCAAGGATGCCTATTATCGCCTTTATTGTTTGCACTCTACTTGAACGATCTACACGATCACCTGGAGGGGGGTGGAAGAAACAAATGTAAGACTGCTTTTATATGCTGATGACATAGTGATTCTCGCGGACGCCATCCATATAATGCAGAATATGATAGGTAGATTGGAACAATAGTGCAGACTGTGGAATCTGGAAGTAAACATGAACAAGTCAAAAATGATGATCTGCAGAAAAGGCGGACGAATATCTGGCCGAGAAAATTGGATATTTAAGGGCAATCCAATCAAAGTTGTGTCACAGTATTGCTATTTGGGAGTTATACTTACGCCTCAGATGAATTTTGGGAAGCATGTCGAAAAGAGAAACTACTCGGTGAAAAATAGTATAAATGCCACCTGGAATAACTTTCTGAGTAAAGCAAACGTTTCACTCTCAGCTAAGTGGAGGCTTTTTCTGGCGGTTTGTAGAGCAATACAAACCTAAGGTGCGCAGGTTTGGGGCTATAAATTGTTTGACGAAGTAGACAAACTGCAGCGTTTCTTTATAAAAAAGATATTGAAACTGCCTAACTGTACACCAACTTATATATTGATGCTGGAGACTGGAATTGAAGACAGCCATATGTACACACTAGATTTGCACCTCAGATATTCTTTGAAAGTGTTGTTTGAGCAACCAACGATTACCACATATACTGACGAAAAAAGTTATAGCAAAAAACATATTTTGGGTAAATGAACTAAATAAACTTGGAGAAGAGTACAATTTGAGATGGGGTGAGGAAGATTTAAACAGGAATATGTGGGAAATAAAAAGAGAGGAATTGTTACATAGTCTAAGGTATTCATGTTTTCAAAAAAGAATACGCAGAGCAACAGAGATAAATAGATTTTACCAAAAGTTAAACCATTCAAGGGGACATCTATATTTGTTAGACTGTAAAACGCAACAAGATATAACTTGGATTTTTAAGGCTCGCTGTGATTTAATTGAACTTAATGCAACCAGATTAAAAAGAAATGCATCTAAACTCTGTTCGCTGTGCAGCAAAAGTGAGAATGAGGATTTCAAACACTTCCTAGGCATATGTCCAATTCTTAAGGAATTCAGATTAAAATATTTGGGCAGGAATGAATTAAATGAAGAAGAGATAATTTATTTACTAAATGGGGAAGATGGTCAGTGGCAAAATCTCATAAGTTACATTAAGATAGCAATAAAATATAGAAAACAACTAATAGATGAATTTAATTACTGATTTTTAGAATAAAGTTATTATTTGTATTATATACATAGGTATGTTTTTAGCCTTTAAATAAAATCAAACCACCGACAGACGACAAAATTGTCATTGTCGTAGGTTCTTTTCATAATTATAAAACAGATACTGTGTTTTGAAAAATGTGAAGTTAAAATAGATATAGAACATGTAAATAAAAACAAATAAATAATAAAAAATAATAGCTTATATCCTGGGTCAACATTTAAGATACTTTTATCTCGACAAATGAAAGGGTTGACTACAATATAGTCAAAATCTATCTATACGTATAATTCAATTCAATTCAATTCAAATTCAATTTTATTTTCACTTCAAATATTTTACAATTTTTTTTCAATATTGAATAAGACAATGGCTTAGTTGCCGTCTGCCAGATTGACAATTAATTTAGCAAAAAAAGAACAAATTTAATGAATTCATTTCAAAATCTTCCTCCATAATTCTTCTTTTATACTCTAAACTTATTTTACAGTATTTGTAGAGCTTTTCCAAGTTCAATCTATTTAAGAATTCCAGTATTTGCTCTAACACAAGATACTTTCACCCCATATCGCTCTCCTTGTCTCCTTCAACACTGGACAAACACATAAATGCCTTGCATATACCCTCTCTATCCTCCAAAGAGAACATGTCAGTGGTAAGTCATCCTTATGCAGAATATAATTTGTATTTCACAGCTCTCCTCTTGTTTTAAAGATCATAGAAATGGATTCAACACTCATATCGTTTTGAAAACAATTTTTAGCTTCAAGGTTATATTCGAGGCGACTGTAATAATTCCGGTGTAATGGAGCTCTGGCTGAATTAAAAAACTGTTGGCGGTACTTTCCCATCTAAATTTTGCAATAGTAGACATAGCTGCCCTCCCCAACTTGAGATGTTTTCCATAGACAGTTCTACCGTGCAGTTACAAAAATCTGCTAGGTCTAGCCATTTTTTTTAACCAGTAAGACTTTCGAGTGATCATTTATTCGAGTTTTGTCGGAATTCTTCTGCTATCCCATGACAATATTTTGAGGTAATCCTGTTTTTGCATATAACATGTAGTTTGGTGTAGTCTGTGGCAGCCTTAAAAGTCGTTTTAAGAATATTCTTAACAGCTTCCCTGTAAAAATCTATACGTATGTTATGTGGAAACAGCTCACATGCACCGCGCAAAAACTACCGCGCGAAATTGAACGGGGTTTTCGCAGCTGAACATTGAGCATGTTCCTTTTAGCAGTATTTCGATGAAATGGAATTTTTTGGACCCAAAGGGGTTCTTCCAATTTTTCAATACCGAATGGAAATCTGATGGTAGTCCTTCTACTTGAAAATCTTCCAACTGTTCGGCTGCGGATCCAAAAATATTCACAAGTCTTATTGCGGTAGTTGACAGGCTTATTGCCAAACTTTCATGCATATCCAAGCTTTTTGAGATCATAGTTTACGACTCGTTGCTCTTTTCCTGCAAATCAATTAGAATGGGCTCCTTAAGGGCAGATTTATAACCGCAAACCTTACTGAATTTCTTTGTAACACATTATGTGCCTTGTAAATTGGTAAGAAAGTGGAGGTCGTGGATACTGGTTTCAGTAAAGCGTTTGACAAAATCTCTCACCAAATCGTACTCCTCAAACTTAGAACGTAGTATTTCAGCGATATTTATTTTATGGGCTAGGTCTTATACAGAAGTGAACCAATATAGCGTTCCATTCAAACTCAATTGAATATGACCTCAGAAGTACCCCACGGTAGCCGTTTAGGACTTTTGATCGGCATGCTGATTATAAACGAAGTTGAACTTGTCGGGATCAAGGGTTCTTACCTAGAGATCATGAGTAATCTTGATAGCATTAAGATCTCTATTCAAATTTTCAGCACTTCTCATTCTCGCACTGTGAGGGCTGAGCTAAATAGTTTCTCCATCTGGTGTCGGCAAAACCTCTTAGAGTTCAACGTAAAAAAAATGTCGTCGTCAGCGTAGTCAAGATGTTACAGTTAGGATGTAAGAGTACATCGAATTCCTCTATTTTCTGTCAACAAAGTTGCACGAAGCACATTGCTAATCCCCAATAGGAATAGTATTAGTGAAGGAATACTGCCTTGTCTTACCCCACTTTGGATCTCAAATTCCTCAGATAACCTTCGTATGCAACCTTTCTTTGTGCAGAACGTGACATTTGGAGCCTTCATATGTAGCTCTGATAATAGCAATTAGTTTATCGGGGATACCTCTCCTGTATAAGTTACGTCAAACGAAATCTCTATCGATACTATCGAACGCCTTCTCAAAATCGATGAACAGCAAGTGAAGTGGCGATCGATGTTCAATACACTGTTGATAATCAGCAAGATGTTGATGTGGTCGACACAGGAAGATCCAGAGCGGAAACCTGCTTGTTAGGAATTGAGTGTGTCTTCGAGATGTTGTTTGATTCACTCCAGGATGACTTTGGCTACTATCACGATAGTGATCTTATCCTTACTAGAGGTCGTGATGCGTTTTCAGGAATTTCTTACGTAGGGTACCTCAGCTTGATTTGGGAGCACATCAAAACTATAGCAAAGTGCTCCTTCCATCTTTTGAGCTGGTCTTTACCCAAAATAAGCAAGGAACCGTCTAGACTTTGCACTAGGTGTTGGCTGGAGCTGCGACCATCTGTCAGCTCTTTGGTGGTTCTGTAGACGGTCCTGCTGTAGCACCTCCTTGCAGCTTCTTTTGCTTTTGCAGCCAGCATGTTGATGTAGTTGCGCATGTCACGTCGCACGCTATGCTAAACTTCTCTCATCTTCATGCGATGAACGGACCCTAACTCCCTACTCCCTGATGCAGGAGTAGTTGCAATGGGAGCCTTCAGCTGTTTTCATTCGTCATTCCGTCTCCTGGTATCTTCGGAAAGCCGCGCCTTATGTCGTCCTTGCGATCAACCGACATTCCAGCACCAGATGTAAATATATTCATCACAGCGCATCAATGGTATTGGATAGTTGACGGCAGCTGCTGATTGCTTCTACACTTTGCGAAAGGTGGTCCCTCAATTTTTGGCGCACTAAGGGATTACTTAGTCTATTGATGTTGAACCTGAGCATTCTTGTGTTGTCGTGGAATCCACGATCAGTAGTAGTGCATAGTTGGAGAGTAGCTACCCTAAGATGGTGATCACGTACTATCCCCACATCTGCCAGATTCGGACGTCCAGGAGACTACTCCTAAAGGAGCGACTGATAGCTAAATTATCAATTTGATTGAATGTTGCTTGCCTGTCGTTAGTAACCCAACTGACTTTGTGGCAGGTCTTGTGCTCAAATATGGTGCCACGTCTTACAAGTCAATTGGCATTGCAGAAATCTAAAAATCTTTCGCTGTTATCGTTGCGGTTGCCTAGTCCATGTTTCCTGATAACATGATTGAGCCCTTCGTTGTCATTGCTTACTTTAACAATCAAATCCCCGATCAATATGACAATGTCTCCATTTGGTGTTGTGTTGAAGACGGCACTTAAGTGATTGTAGAAGCTCTTCTTCTCGTCCTCCCACGAGCTATTCGTTGGAGCATAGCGCTGTATATTGGTGACGCGTCGTACTCTAGTCCGGAATCTGGTTTTCATAATGCTATCACCATGAGGCTGCCAGGAAATTAAGCCGTTGCGTGCTGTTGGTACTAGCAGCAGTCCGGCTCCATGTACCCGTGGGCTTACGGATGGTCTTCCAGAATAGAGTAGTACAGTGTTACGCGTTGGGGACTGGAACTGGCTTCGTCTTACCATCTGATTTCACTTACCCCCAATATGCAAAGTCTATATCGCATGAATTCTTTTTCCAATTGAAGGAATCTGGCATTGTAAGGGCGTTCGCTTTCAGAGTCGAGGAGCGTTTACATATTCCAGAACCCCATCTTTGCCGGGTACAATAGCAAAATTCGCCAGCATGTAATCATTCTTTATCCGAGGCATAGTGTCAGTTTCTTGTAGCAAGCAGGGTTCAGTAACGCACGTTGCTGGCCTACATTACCTAATCTGGAATCAAGGCACTACACAACCCGCACTTTGAACTTTAGCTACCCGGGGACCACCACTAGTAGCTAAAACAAGCACATCATCACAAATCTAATCTCAGCGTTACTGGCCCAAGGCATGCTTTGAGCAGTCAGTACTTTCCTGATCAATCGCAATTCAGATCCTCTAATGAATGGCTTTGATAGTATAGCCTGTGCTATGGGTATCAAGAGGAGGGAAGTTCAACAAAGCATATACAGCACAGCCAGGCGTTCTCGGAAAAGCTCCCGTGTAGCCGAGAGCATTCTGCATTGACCTGATTGCTGTTTTGTAAAGCTTTCCTCGTAGTTGGTATTGATTGGACCAAAGTATGAATATTTTCAAACGGTAAGATCATGTTCTCTGTTTTTGTAAGGTTGATGTACATTGTGTTACTACCGAAAGCTTCATTCCACAAGTTAAGTCAGCGTTGATGGCGATGCTTGCCATTGTAGGGAATTCATGCATGCAATTGAAATGAAAGTCGCACACAAGAAAATAAATACAGAGATATATACTGATTACTTAAATTTTATACAAAGCTGATGATAGAAAACAAACTGTTTTTAAACAAGCAAATGTTAAAGCCGGGATGAACATATGAAATAAAACACTAGGGTTATATCAAAAAATAATATCAATAGCAATCGTGAATATGCACCGTGGCACATTAAAAATTACGATATCCACAGACATCTCGGCAAAAAAATATTGAGATAGATTTATTGTGTCGCCTACGTGATAGAGAATAACCGCTTCTAAATTGCGAAACAAGCAGGAACTTTTGTTAGTAAGGTATCCGCTGAGCGTTTTTAGTTCGTAAAAGAAAAACTATTCGATAAGAAGAGAGGAAAATGACAATGCATGCTTCCATAGCATATCCTTATTGTGTGCTATCTACCTTTCTGAATAAGTTCTGAACTTTTGTCCACGATTATGTGAGGTTGCATAGTGCATATTACAATGATTAATCCCCCACCCCATTTATAGAGAAAATCCAGCGCATTTTAATTCTTTCCTAGTCTCAGGGTTTGTTAAAATCGATCAATACTTTGACAATATTCTTCCTCCGAACATCATAGTCATACCATACTTTAATGTTCTTAGAATAAGTTATTATGCAGTTTCCCATAGTAAATTTGCTGTCCTCAATAATATCAACTCAAGTTTTATATCTTAAATCACGAGCCGTAGAGCAATTCTCGCCTTCTGGGATAATAAATATGATTCTATCCGGAGTTATGAAATGCAACCGGAAGGTGGAAACAAGTATTTCATATGCCTCAAAGTGAACCAGAACTTACTTGCAACGTCCTGCAGGGAGAAATGTTGACTATAAGAATTCCAATCAAAGTACTCGTTTGCTGTTGCCTAGCTCATCTCTAAATTGTATCTTTCCCATCGTATTTAAAGCCTTAAAGATGACCCACATTCCACTTAACTGGCTTACAACGTTGACAGGCTTATCACGCATGGTTAACTTTGTTCGATAGATTTCACCTTTTGGGACTAATGATTCAAAGGAGATTGCTTGTGTGCGAAGTATCACCTGTGGTAACCGAAATCAAAGAAATCGCCCATTGACTTATCGTCTCAAGCGTATTTCTTACAACAGATTGATTACTCGAACAGTCGTCCTAAGAGGGATACACAATTTGGCTTACCCAAACAGGTTGACCCTTTATCTATTTGTGTTCGACTTCCTTTGGAAAAAAAAAATGCCTTTACTTGTATTTAGGGAGATAATCCAACAAAAAAAAATATTAAGTTTACGATCCATTATCGATTTTTTCCTCCGAATGATACACGGTTCTTCCCTAGCATAGAGTAAAGATTACCTACGGTAAATGATTTATGTGGGTCAGTTCTTTATTGAGTAAAATGCTGCCATTAATTTATTTCCAAAGTTAAAAGGACACACAAAGCGTGTATAGGCATTGAGAGGATTAGTTTGCACTAATAGTTTCGGACACATCCTTCTTATTTTCAGTTTTTTTTCTTCCGGAGTTTCAGTCTCTCGAGATCAACTTATCACCCAATGCCCCCGGGCTTATGGCACGCCCAAAGAGAAACCAAAAAAGTGAAAGTGAAATCTCATTTGAGGATAAAAAGTTTTGCCAGGAAGTTTTTGTGTGTTACCCCGTTTAGGGGGAGACCCTCAAGCCATCAGACGGGAAAGGGGTGCAAGACAACATCCGGAAATTTCGTTTTTATCAGTTATTGAACGAGGAGATAAGCGGCACAGTAATTTGCTTCCGAATTTTCTGGATTTTGAAACTTCCGAATTTTGAATTTTCCCGATTCTGTCATCCGCAGTAGAAATATTATTCTATTGCAAAACCTGCAAATATACCTTTGGGGGACTTTGTTGGAATAGTTAACTTTATTCTTGCTGTACTCAAGAGTTAATGGTCCCTTTGAGATGTTTGTGGCTTAAGTTGTTTGTTAAGGGGAATTTATGTGAGAGATCCCTTGTCTATCTCGGGGGAGGATGATATTATAGCGTCAGAAATGAAAGGGGTTGAATAAGGAGCTTATCACCCCATAAAATTTTGCATCACCTGGCATCGTATTTGCCTCAATTAGGTTTTATTGAGAATTTCTTTGTAGTGTGTCCTGGGGATACAGACGACTGTGCTTTTGTTCTCTTTTAGTAACAGATACGATTTGTTTGTGTCTCTACCTTTCAGTGTTGTTGAACAAATTTACCTGTTTAACAATGAAGTCCACAAAATATCTCCAGGGAACTGAAGCACGCCATGTCAAATGAATCAGATGACAATGACAAAGGGACCCGTCAGTGACTGTTCTCTAGAGTGTTCAAAATCAAAGTTTTATTTGCGAATTGAAATGAAATACTGTGTGGGATGTACATATATCACTTTTTTATATCTTACTTCTGAAACCTAGCGGCTCCTGATTGTAGTTACAAAATAAAAATGTCATTGAGTTTATCTACATGGGGAACTTCACTTCCTATACGTCAAAATCGTAACAACGTTCTGTATATTTCAGTTGTTAAAGTTTCTTCGCTTCCCATGAATAAAGTTAGTTGAAAAGAAATCAAATTCTAAACTAAAATCCATAAATCCATTTATATGTAGCTTTAAAATGATGTATGGTACAGTACGCATATTTATAAAGAGAATATGAAACATAAACGTACATATGTACACAGTTTAATTCTTAGTTGGTTGGAAGATAAGATCTAAAGACCTGGTTTGTGAAATTATGTTGATACACTGTTTCCAAAAAAAAAAAATCGTGGGATTTTTTTTCACCCTACCATAACTTAACTTACCCTACTTCCATTCGTGTGAGAAATATAACGCACATAACACGAATGGCTGCGAGAAGCTAGGCCCAGGCACTTGGCTAGCTGTTGGGCCAAATATTTATTTATTGTTTAATTTTCATCAAATATAATGACTTCAAGGCAACGGCGGGGGCGATCGTCTTTTATGGAGCACAAGTATAGGGAATTGGCGGATAAGAGGTAGTGGAAAATCTGCTGTGTTTTTACCTAAGGAAAGTATTCTGTCTTCCGAAAAATACTCGAAAATATATGTTAAATCTCGAAACAGAACTGTCATCCTATCCTATCTATAAAACATTGAAATTTAACGTGGATTACCTAGTACAGATAATGAAAATGGCTGATACTAGGCTATCAAAACAGCTGTTGCAGTATGCAGTGCAGTTTAAAGCCATCATCTACAAGGATTGGATTAACTTTGCGGCGAACAGTGGTATTACTCTCGATCTGTTTGGGAAGGCCCCCCCGGAGTGGAGAAGCTCATTGAATGAAATAATCAGGACAAGAAATGAGAATGAGAGATACTCTTTTATTGAAAGAGCTACATCTTCTACGGAGAGAACTTTCTATTCGAAGGTGAATTATAACCTTAAGGATCTGAATTATTTCAAGAATGAATACACCTTCACTATATGGTAATAGGAACCATCTTTAGACTAAGAAAAGAACTGTAGAAATTAAAGATTTAGCTACATAGGAGCGGAAATGCTGCATTATGCACCCTATATAACAAACAGGAAAAAGAAGATATCGACCAGTTTCTTGCGACATGTCCAATCCTGATGGAGTTAAGGATACTCTTTTTCGGCAAGAATGTGCTATTTATTGCATGAGATTTTCGATTTGGCCACATCTTTCTAAACACAGTTTGTTAGCCTAGTCTATCTGAGGTTGGCTTGGGCAAGGAATTTTGAGGATATTTCTGCTTTGACTGCTCCAAGCGGAATCTGAACTGATTCCACAAGAGAGCTGTGGAAGGCTGAGCCTTGCCTAGTCAGTTCATCCGCAAGTTCGTTTCCATAAACGTTATTGTGCCCTGGAACGCAAATCAGGGTTACCTTGAGTTGCTATCTAGCGAAGCTTGCTCATTTTGGCATTCAAGCACCAGTTTGGAGGATGTAGTAACCGATGCAATGGCTTTGATGGCTGCTTGGCTATCAATAAAAATAGCGATCTTTTGCCTCTGTTTTTATCTGACGGCAAGCTTCCCGGACAGCGAGTAATTTTGCCTGGAACACACTGGCAGAATCCGGGAGCCTATATGATTTAGAGATGTTTAAGGATTCGGAAAGCACATCCGCACCGACTCCACAGTCCATCTTTGAACCGTCTGCGTAGATTGTTACGTCGAAGTCCTTAATCACCTGTCCATCTTGCCATTCTGACCATGTGGGGAATTGAACGTCGGAGCGCTTTGTGAAAACCAAATCTGTTCATGTAAAATTTACTTACAAGAAAATAAATAATTTGCCGATCTTTTCAGACTCGGTTCAAATTCCGTTTGTAAACGAGGCTAAGTATCTTGGAATGACACTTCATGCAAAGCTGAAATGGAAAGCGCATGTAAAGAAAAAACGCAAAGAATTAGGTAATAAATATAGAGAAATGTATTGGTTACTTGAAAAATATTCCAAGCTTAATATAGAGAACAAACTGCTTTTATATAAGCAAGTGCTAAAGCTTGTATGGACATATGGTATACAACTCTCGGGTTGTACCAATATAAGTAACATTAATATTTTACAAACTTTTGAAAACAAATTGCTATGTGCTATTGTGAATGCGCCATGGTATATCAGAAATAGCGATATCCACAGAGAACTTGGCATTAAAACAATCGAAGACGAAATCAAAAACTACCGTCCTCCAAGTTTTGGATGAAAGAAATTTCCTACGCCGTCTACAAAGAACCAAACCTTTGCATTTAGTCCGATAAATAACCGCCACTAAACTGCGGAGCTACCAGGAACTTCTAAAGGGGATGTACCTGTAAAACGTCCTTATTTTGTGAAATGAAAACTACTTGATAAGTCGAATACTTAGTTGTAGTAAAAATAAAAACAAGTTTGTTTTGAAGGGAGGTTTTTTAGTGGGTAAGAATCCCACACTACTATTGTATTTATTGTATTTATTTATTGTGCAAAATAATATTTTTTTCACATTATGCTACAAGATAAAGGTATCTTTTAGAAGCATTCATTGTTAGGGCAAATTACAAAAATGATTGCTTATATCACGTAATATTAAAGACAAAATTAAACAAAAAGAAAAATCAAAATAAAAATAAATAAATAAATATATAAAATCGATGATAACATTTTTAGTCAAATTGTGATACTATTATTTGACAAATAAATAAAAAATTCGGTAATGGAATTGATTGTTTGCAATTCATGTGGAAGGCGGTTCCACAAACGAATTGTAGAAACAAAAAAAGAACGTTCTCCGATACAATGTGTAAATCGTGGCACAATTAATTTAATACCGCTCACTGATCGAGCAAAAGTAATCTTTTTCATGTAGATAGGCAGGGCACTTAAAGTGAATAATTTTAAAAAGTTTCAGAATATTACGATAACTAGAATAAAGGTCCAAATTCAAACCCAAAACAGAAGACTTCAAAGGGGACACACTACAAAACCTAGGGATATTATATATAAAACGGACACAGTCATTGAACGCAACATTTAATTTATTTTTACATTCGTAATCAAGACAAGGGTATAGAGTACAATTAAAAATCAAAAAAGGCATAATCAATATCTTGATTAATCGTGTTTTGAGACACTGTTGCATTAAGCTAGCAGAATGCCTTAAGCATCGTAGCCCGGAGTACACTTTCCTAATTGCATCTGCAGTTGCATTACAGCAAGTAAGTGTACAAAATAGTGTATCCAAGGTATTTCACAACATCAACTAGAGGAATAATATCTTTATTAAGTACAATGGGTGAGAAATCTGTGGGATGAATTTTCGATCTTGAGCATATCATGCTAACTGTCTTGTCAGGGTTAAGTTTCAATTTATTGCATGTTGACCATTTTAGGATATTTTCGAGGTCTTCATTTACCCTTGCCACACAATCTTCTCTTAGGCCAAGTGAGGCAAATCGTTATTAAATAAGGAGAACAACAACCGGTCCCATCACAGAACCCTGTGGAACTCCTACATTAACAAAGCTCGGGTTTGAAACCCCTCGTTCAGTGACTACTGTTTGAACCATATCGCGTAGATAAAAAAGCAGTAACCTGATGGAAGAATGTGAAAAATTGAACTTATTTTCGAGTTTTGAAAGGAGTATTTTATGGTCAATACAGTCAAATAAAAAAAAAAAAATATTTGGCGCAACAGCTCTTTAAAGTGCCAGGGCCTAGCTTCTCGCAACCACTCATGTTGTGTGCGTTATATTTTTCACACCAATGGAAGGGACCTACAGTTTAATGCCGAATCCGAACGGTGATTTGAGAAGCTTTTTCGTGACAACAATACTCTCGGATGTTTGTCAGACGCTCGCGAGAGGTGGGACCGTGAAAAAACTTTTTGGTATTTTCTGGGATTCGAACTTGGAACCTTATGCGTAGTGATCCGACATACTAACCACTTACGCCACGGCGAGACTTACAGTCAAATGCTTTCGAGAAGTCAAGCAAAACCAATATTCCGATTTCATCTGAATCTAAAGCTGAGCGAAGATCGCTGGTTACCTTAAGAACAGCTGATTCACAGCTGTGGTCACTGCGGAAGCCTGACTGCCATTTCGATAACATATTATTATTATTCAAATGATGTTGTATCTGGTTTGAAAGTATTTTTTCGAAAGCCTTGGACAAAAAACAAAGAATACTGATTGGTCTATAGTCAGATGGGTTTAGAGGATTGGCTTGTTTTGGAACTGGAATAACTTTTGCAGTTTTCCAGTATTCAGGAAACTGAGAGCTATATAAACAAAAGTTGAAAGTGTGATGTAAATAAGGCAATAAATAGTGGATAAGAAGCTTAAGGAATCGAGGAGGTATACTATCTGGGCCAGTAGCGTTAGACTTAATTGAATGAATCGCTTTAATTACATCGACTTCATCAATGCACTGAAAAGAAAAGTTTGTAGAATCAGGTGGTTCAGGTAATCCCTGATCAAGAATTATATCTGGTGAATCAGAGGAATGTGGCGTAAAAAAGGAATTCATTTCGTTTGGGCATATTGAACACTTAACTGAATTTGTATTGCCTGAAACACCAAGTTTCCTAAGGTTTCCGTAGGCTGTACAAACAATTTCCCTAATAAGATCTTGTGTGTCACATTGACACACCAACATTATAGTGCTATTTGTCTAGCCAACAGACTAGGCAGAACTTGTAGTTCGTCTGATTTTGCGGCTCATACTATTTTAATTGGTTTTGGTCAGTGTATGAATATTCCTACGTCTTTTTTACTGTTTATTGAACCATTTGAAAAATTGTTCTCCAAATGACGAATTTGAATGACGTTCATCGATACAAGAATGACTGGATGGACATTGACATGATTGAAATGCGTGCTTTTTTTGTTTATTTATATTGGTTGGACTTTACCGTTCAAAAGGAGAGTTTAGGGCTGCATCAGAAATCCAATGCCAATAACATCAAGCGCAGAGCAGATTGAGCAGCCACCACAATTATAATCGGTAGGCTTAGAAATAGATGGTTCGATCAAGTCCGACATCTCTCCTGTGGCCGTTTAAGGATTCCTCCTGATGAGTTAGAGTCAATGGCGAAGAATCGATAAGGATGAAGGATCCACCTTACTTACTTACTTAGGTGGCGCTACAGTTTGGGGTGAACCTGGGCCTCAACCAACAAGCCTCTCCATTTAGCTCGGTCTTTAGCTAATTGCCTCCAGTTGCGCACTCCAAGTTGGTCGAGGTCCCATTGAACTTGTGCGCGCCACCTACGGCGATAATTCCCTCTACTGCGTCGTCCCTTGGGGTTAGATTCAAAGACTCTGCGGGCCGGAGCGTTGGTGTCCATTCGCTCTACATGTCCTAGCCATCTCAGACGTCCAATACGCAGTTTTTTGACTAGGTCGATGTCGCTGTACAGCTCGTATAGTTCGTGATTGAATCTTCTCCTCCAAAACCCGTCAACGCAAACGGGACCGAAAATCTTACGAAGAATTTTTCTCTCGAAGCGACCAAGGATATCTTCATCCTCTTTTAATAAAGTCCATGTTTCAGCGCCGTAAAGTAGGACTGGGATGATCAAGGTCTTATATAGAGTCTCCTTAGTTGTTCAAGATAGGGCTTTACTGTTGAATTGCCTTATAAGCCCAAAAAAACAGCGATTGGCAAGAGTTATTCTTCGATTGATTTCTGCACTGATTTTGTTTTTCGAGTTTATAGCAGAGCCAAGGTAGACAAAGTCCCTTACTACCTCGAAGTTATAGCTGCCCACGGTGACGTTTCGTCCAATTCGTCGGTGTTGGTTTTCCCTTCTAGTTGACAGCATATACTTGGTTTTGCCCTCGTTTATCGCCAAATCCATTTTGGCCGCTTCCGCCTCAATGCTTGCAAAAGCACCGGTGACAGCCCGCTGAGATCTTCCGAAAATGTCTATATCATCGGCGTATGCAAGCAGTTGTACAGACTTGTAATAGATTGTGCCTCCGATGTTGGCTTGAGAGTTCCGCACAATCCGTTCAAGTACAATATTGAAGAAGTCACATGACAGCGCGTCACCTTGTCTAAAGCCTTTTTTGACATCAAAGGTCTCGGTGAGGTCATTACCTACCTTGATGGAGCAGCGAGCGTTATCCATCGTCAGCCTGCACAGACGGACAAGTTTGGCAGGGATGTCAAAACTAGACATGGCTCTATAAAGCTCTTCTCTATAGATACTGTCATAGGCGGCTTTGAAATCGATAAAGAGGTGGTGAGTATCGATTTGGAATTCTTGGGTTTTCTCCAGGATCTGCCGAAGTGTGAAGATTTGATCGATGGTGGACTTTCCTGACCTGAAACCGCACTGATAGGGTCCAATCAGGCTGTTGATAAAAGGTTTCAGGCGTTCACACAATATCGCAGAAAAGATCTTGTATGCGATGTTGAGGAGACTGATGCCTCTATAATTGGCACAGTTGAGGGGGTCTCCTTTCTTGTGGATCGGGCAAACGATGCTGAGATTCCATTCATCAGGCATACACTCGTCTGACCAAATATTAGAAATGAGTTGGTGTATGCACTCTACGAATTCATCCCCAGCTGCCTTGAAAAGTTCGGCCGGTAAGCCGTCAGGTCCAGCAGCCTTGTTCGATTTTAGCTTGGATATTGCTATCCTCATTTCGTTTTGGTCAGGTGGACGGAAATTTTGACTATCATCGTCTATGTTGAATGGTTCATTCTGCCTGACAGCGGAATGTTGGTCTTCGTCGCCGTTATACAGTCTGCAGAAGAAGTTTTTCCATATTCTCAGCACCGACTGTGATTCTACTACGAGGCTTCCATCTTCATCTCTACAGGTTTCTGTACGGGTATTACTTCTCTGACACGTTCTTCTTACCTTTTGGTAAAACTTCCGTACATTGTTCCTGGAGTATAGGCTCTCGATATTCTCAAACGCGCGCTTCTCATGCTCTTTCTTCTTCTTTTGGAGAAGCCGATGTTCTTCCCGCCTCTTTTGCTCGTAGAACTCACGAGCAGCTCTCGTCTTCCTTTGCAGCGCCGCTTTGTATGCCCCTTGTTTTGCTGCATGCACTCGCCGGCATTCTTCGTCAAACCAGGGGTTTCGCGGTGGTGGTCGAGCGAGACCCAGCACATCAGTCACGGCGTTTCTGATGGCATGTTGGCAGCGTTGCCACTGGTCTTCGGTACTTGATGCTGGCGGCAAAGGGGTGATTGAGAGATTTCGGGATACGCGTTCAGCGAAGAGTCTGGCGGTCTCTTGCGATTGTAGCTTTTCGACGTTAAATTTTCTCACAGTAATTCTTCTTTGTTGCTCAGATTGGGATATCCGCATTCGTACCTTGGCTACAACAAGGTAATGATCCGAGTCTATGTTGGCCGCTCGGAAGGTCCGGACATCCAGAATACTGGAGGCATGCCTTGCGTCGATCGCAATATGATCAATTTGGTTGATCGTGACATGATCATTGGACCGCCATGTCTGCTTATGAATGTCGAGATGAGGAAACCATGTGCTTGCTATGGTGACATTTCGCTCCACAGCGAAATCAATTAGCCTTAGTCCGTTATCAGACGTGG
Organism: Brachypalpus laphriformis; assembly: GCA_945910035.1. Lineage (NCBI taxonomy): Eukaryota > Metazoa > Arthropoda > Insecta > Diptera > Syrphidae > Brachypalpus > Brachypalpus laphriformis. Next base: position 325,082,364 of record OX246753.1, read on the forward strand.
TGCCGTGTAGGCTATGCTTACCGACTGCCCTACCAAAGACGTCCTCCTTTCCTATTTTGGCGTTAAAATCGCCCAATTCGATTTTAACGTCGTATTTAGGACATTGCTCGTATGTTTTGTCGAGGAGCTCGTAGAAACACTCTTTGGTGGCAGGGTCCTTTTCTTCTGTGGGGGCATGAACACATATTAGGCTTATGTTAGCGAATTTAGCCTTGATCCGGATAGTCATAATACGCTCGCTCACGTGTCGGAAGCTTAAGACTTCTTGCCTAAGTCTGCCGCGTATGACAAATCCGCATCCGAATAAGCGTTGCCTGTTGCCTCTGTAGCAATCACCGTAGTAGATGTCACAGTTTTTCATCCTCTTTTTGCCCGGCCCATCCCATCGCACTTCCTGGATGGCGGTAATATCTGCTTTATAGCAGTCTAGGGCCTCTGCTAGTTGTTCGGCTGCACGTGGTCTGTAAAGGGACAGAACATTCCACGTACAGATCCGAAGGTCGTTGTCCTTATTTCGTTTGCTGGGGTCGTCAGTAGTTGAGTTATCCTTATCCGAGGCTTTTGGTTGAAGGATCCACCTGAGCATCCTATCATCGTGACCCTCATGAATGATTAGCGGACCATTGAAAATGTGTGTAAAATGTATGCCACAAGTCGAATCATTGCCGTTGACTCATAAGCTAGTCATTAAGAAACGAGCTCGTTGTCACATGTGGCCTTCACGCTGAAACTCCAACATTCACTCCGCACGGTGTGATGAGTTTTTGAAATATATCTGTCCATCTCACTATTTCAAAATTTACGAAAAATGTGCACGAGATACTGGATTGATTTGAAGTAAATTGAATTTTTGCATGTTATTTCGAGATTTCCCAATGCTTTAGAAACATTTTGTTAATCTTTTTGCATGAATATCGATCCGAAATTCATGTTTTCTATTTAAACGAATAAACCAATAAATAATAAACAATTTTCAGCAGAAAATCAACTTGATTTCATTCATCGACAAAAATAAAAGTACTGGAATATGTGTGTCAGTTTGACACACAAAAAACTTTAAAGTTACTCGAAATAAATTAAATTAAAAATTAAAAATAAAAAAATATTCTAATGTGATGCTTAAGCTAGAGTGAAGTAGTTACTACCAGCGTTGCCACTTCTTCTAGAGCAAATGTATCGTACTGACAATAAAAATGTAGCATTTTTAAAGAAAATGTAGCAAAACATTATAGACATTTCTGTTAACTTTCTTTATTTTTGCTTTATACTTATAGCATTTAGCTTCAGCAATACAAAATATAATAAAATAAAAAACATAATAAAAAATAATAATTCAACAGCTAAGGTCAGGTGAGGTTAACTTGGCTGTCCAGTAAAGGTCCTTTGTGCCATGGGTCAACCATTAGGCCACTCAAGGACTAACAGAACTAACCGGAGCTTTTGATAAAGCGATGGATGCTCATGACGTCAAAGGACGCCAGATCGCCGTTCAAGGAAGGGGGCTCCGAGATGGGGCATTCTTTTATGCGATAGTGCTGGACAAGTGCATAGGAAATTATGGATGCTTTCCTCTTTGTTCTCGTTCCTACAGCTCCTGCAGAAGTCGTTGGAGAAGAGGCCAAGTCTTTTGGCATGTTGGTCTATAAGACAGTGTCCAGTGAGGACACCGACAACGCAGCTGATCTGTGATGACTTTAGCTTGACCAACTAGGCACTACGTTTATGGTCCAGCTTAGACCAATAGCCAGTAAAATTAATTCCACAGTATCTCAACTTAACCTATTAATAATATGACTTAAAAACAAGAAAAAACATAAATAATAATTAGGTAGACCGTTTAAAGAAATGTAGCATAATGAGAAAAAGATAGCAAAGGTGGTAACATTGTAGGGTAGAGGCACCAGTATCCGGACAGTGCTATTATCCGGACAGTGCTAGTATCCGGACACTACGTCGTTTATTTAAAAGAAATAAGCAAATTTTACAGTTTAGTCTCAAACAACTACCAAATAACAGTCCTTTATGTATTATACAACCAGATGCAAAGTTTTAAGTAAATGTAAGGTCTGCTGTAAGAGTTACACGTAAGTTTGTGTCTGAGGTCTAAGAGGATGGTAGTCTACGTCGTGTTTTGTCTAAAAAAAAAATAGTGCGACAGCTTACATAATATAAGTACTTTAAGCATTATTCATAAATTTATTCTAATCGAAAATGGTTTGTTTTCATTGAAATATATATTACTTGTATGTATAAAATATAAAAGTAAAACATAACATATTATTTTTGATAAAATAATTGGTGTCCGGTTACTAAAACCGAAATTATAATTCTTTTCAGTTTCCGGACATACTGTCCGGCTACTGAAAATGTGAGAAAAATGTCAAAATCTTATTTGAAAACTTTTAAATGATAACTAAGTACATTTAAAACGATTTGCAGAAAGAGAATTGTATTTTCCCTCAGATTTTCAGTATCTGGACAGGGTTTACTGAATCAGAAACCGTCTGTCCGGCTAATGGAAAACAAGGTTCAGTATCCGTACAACGTTATTTTGTATGTAATTAACGTACCTAGACTATTGAATAAGGTTTTCTACTATTAATCTTTTTTTAAAGTATGGAAGCAGATAACTTAACGAAGGCTTTGGAGGAAATAAGGACAAACAAATTAAGCGTAGGGAAAGCAGCTCTTAAATATGGTTTGTGTAAATCAACGTTGCAGATCGATTGAAGGGCAAACGACTTATTGGTGAGAAATCAACAAATAAAAGCGTCCAGATCCTTACTTAACCGTCGAAGAAGTACAGATTGCCCGGTGGTGTTCCGACTTATGTAAATGTAGTTTTCTATTAAAAACATTTTTTGAATATGATACAGAAGATAATTAAAGACACGAAGAGAAAAAACTGTTCAAAAATGACCGGCCAGGGAAAACATAGATGCGATCATTTATGAAAAGAAATCCTTCATTAGCAATAAAAGAAGGTGAAAATATTAGCAAGGGTAGAGCAATAGTCATCCAGGAAGTCATATTGAACTAATTCAGTGATTTTAACGATTATTTAAAAAGTGTTAACCAGGAATACATTATGGATGACCCGTCAAGAAACTTAAATTTTTTTTTTTTTTTTTTCCGAGGGTAGGTGAAAATCTTCAACAAGGCACTATGAGGATCGACAGCGCGTGCTCATAGTAGTGTGGGATTCTTACCCACTAAAAAAACCTCCTTCAAAACAGACTTGTTTTTATTTTTACTACAACTAAGTATTCGACTTATCAAGTAGTTTTCGTTTCGCGAAATAATGACGTTTTGCAGGTACCTTCCCATTGGAAGTTCCTGCCAGCTCCGCAGTTTAGACGCGGTTACTTATCGCGCTAGGTCTAAAGGTTTGGTTCTTTGTAGACGGCGCAGTAAATTTCTTTCTTCCAAAAGTTGGAGGACTGTAATATTTACGTGACTTTCTAGTCGACGTCTATGCTTTCTCGCGTAGGTTTGAATTTCGTCTTCGATTGTTTTAATGCCAAGGTCTCTGTGGATATCGCTATTTCTGATATACCATGGCGCATTTACAATACCTCTTAGCACTTTGTTTTCAAAAGTTTGTAAAATTTTAATATTACTTATTTTGGTACAACCCCAGAGTTGTATACCATATGTCCATACAGGCTTTAGCACTTGCTTATATAAAAGCAGTTTGTTATATATATTAAGCTTGGAATATTTTCCAAGTAACATTTCTCGATATTTGTTATCTAGTTCTTTGCGTTTTTTCTTAACGTGCGTTTTCCATTTCAGCTTTGTATCAAGTGTCATTCCAAGATACTTAGCCTCGTTTGCAAACGGGATTTGAACCGAGTTTGAAAAGATCGGCAAATTATTTATTTTTTTATAAGTAAAATTTACATGAACAGATTTGGTCTCGTTGAGTGTGATTCGCCAAATCTTTGTCCATTCACTTACTCTATTCAAAGCTTCTTGCAGTTTTTCTGTAGTATCTTCGACCGTTTTACCTACTGTCAAGATAGCACTGTCGTCGGCAAATGTAGCTAGCTCAGTGCCTTCTACTTGCGGTATATCACGAGTGTATAATAGATATAAGACTGGACCAAGAACGCTTCCTTGCGGCACCCCAGCCATTATTTCCTTAAAATCAGAATATTCGTTTCCACATTTGACGCGGAATAGCCTATTCGTAAGGTAGTTCTTCAAAATATTATATAGGTGCTCTGGCAGAACTTGTCGTAATTTAAACTTTAAGCCTTCGTGCCAGACCTTGTCAAAGGCTTGAGAAACGTCAAGGAATACGCTTGAACAAATCTTTTTTTCTTCAAGTGATTTTTCGATTACATGTGTTATTCGATGTACTTGTTCAACTGTAGAATGCTTACTTCTAAATCCGAATTGATGATCAGGGATGAGATGCCCTTCTTCTATAACCGGCTATATTCGCCTAACCAATATTCTCTCGAACACTTTGGATATAATTGGAAGCAGCGGAATCGGTCTATAAGAGGTTTTTTCATTCGGCGGTTTTCCAGGCTTAAGGACCATTATAACTTCGGCGACTTTCCATTGACTGGGAACATATTCTAGTCTAATCGCGGCGTTTATAATGAACAGAAGCTTAATTAGAGCTTTTCTTGGTAGTGCTTTAAGAACCTCTCCCGTAATTAGGTCGTATCCAGGAGCTTTCTTAGGTTTAAGTTTCTTTATTTCTTCCTTAAGTTCGGTAAGCGTTGCATTTCTTATTACGCTATTGTCTATATACGACGTATTTATATTTTCAATAAGAGCTTGTCCATCAAACGGTTTGAAAGTTTCTTCCAGGTGGGTGGCGAAAACTTGCGCTTTCTCTTTATCATGCCTGGCCCATTCGTCTTGATTTTTCCTAATTGGGGCGGCTTGAATTTGAGGTTTTTTAATACCTTTTATAGCCTTCCAAAGCGAATAGTTAGAATCTTTTTCTGCCGTTAAGCTTTCTAGGTAAGTTTGTATTTCATTATTCTTAAGGTCTTTAATAGATCGTTTTAGTGAGTTGCACAAACGGTTAAGATGTGCTTTATGTTGCACAGCCCGAGTTTGTTGCCATCTTTTACGCGCTTTTCTCTTCTCCTTAATCATCTCTTTTATTTCCTGCGGATAAATTTTAATGTAACTGGCCGGGGTTCTCTTTAGGTTGGGAGTATTCTTCCACGCGGCATCTTGTAAGATTTCGACGAAGCGATCTACTTCAACTTCAAGTTCATAGGGCGTTTTAAGTGATAACGCTCAGCTCAATATTTGCTTCAATATCTTTTTTAAAGCCGTCCCAATTAGTTTTCGCGCCAGTTAATCTGGCCGGTCCTACTTTTTTAATCAAAGCTTCGCTTATCGTCATAATGATTGGAGAATGATCAGAGGAGAGATCAAAGCTTTCTTCAACTTTTATACAGTTGCCAGATATTCCTTTAACAACAAAGAAATCAATCAGATCTGGTATCTTATTTCTATTAGTTGGCCAATATGTTGGTTTACCCGTCGAGTAAAAATCACAACTGAATTGCATACCCGCATTATAAAGCTTTCTACCTTTCTGAGAGGCGTACCTTGAGCCCCAGAAGGGGTGTTTCGCGTTGAAGTCACCACCAATAATAAAATTTGGTTTAAGGAAGTTGAAGATGTTTGTGAAATTACTTTCTTCAAGTTTACATCGCAGTGGACAATATATAGACGAAATGTTGAAAGCAAAATGTCTATTTCTAACGCGTACCGTGCTTACTTGCATTGCTTCTAATTCAATTTTTATTTCCGCTGAGTGTTCGATATTTTCTTTTATAAACAAAGATGATCCGCCTCTGGCTCTTTCCGATGGGTGAAAGGCGTGATATCCGCTATATCCCCTTATCTTAATATTCGATTGCTTTTTCAGATGAGTTTCACAGACCAAGCATATATCAATATCTTTCTCTCGCATAAATATTTCTAACTCGTCGAGTCTTTGTATGAGCCCGTTAGCGTTCCAAGTAAGAATTTTAAGCGTTTCTTTTATATTCTGGTTGAAGTGCGCGTGTTATGAACGTTGTTTTCTAGTGCAACTAGTCTCTCGAAAATTAGTTTATTTGTTTTGCATTGCTCTTCAAGTTTCGCAAGAATTGGGGAAAAAACATTGGATACATGATCTTCTGAACTACCTCTATCACTATTTTTCAATGTCGCAACTTGAGAAGGAGTTTTTACATTAAAGTTTGGACGGTTTCTTGCTTTGATCTCGCGTGAGTTGTCGGTCGTGTACGTACCCTTAACTGTCTTCGCCGCTTGAGCATAAGACTGCACGCCAATATTCGGAGATTTTGCTTCTGTTACCTTATCTCTATTACTTTCGGATTTTTTATCATTAACCGATCTTAAGTTAATATTGACGGACTTTCTATCTTTCGCTGCTTTTTTCGTAGCTATTTTGGGTCTGTTCTTGATTGGTTTCATATTCGGACGCATCGAATTTTTTGCGTATCGCGGCGTTTCTGAAGCTCTTTCGCCACTTCGCAACCTCGATAGTTCGCAGGATGTTTTCCTTTGCAATTTATACAAGTGGCTGGGGTTTGCTTGTTTAGGTGACACTCTTCCGAGAGATGTTTACCTGCGCATTTGACGCATCGCGGCTCTTTCTGGCAGTAAGTCTGCGTGTGATTGAAGCCTTGACAGCGCTTACACTGCGGGATCGATCTGGAGGTCTTACGCATGGGTTCGATTTTGACCACGATGTTTAAAATAGTCTTGATACCATATATAATGTCTTTATTTTCGTCTTTATCAAAACTAAGCATGAATAGTGGAAGACCGCGCTTTACCAATTTTTCATGATCTCCCTCCGACTGTTGCTTCTCCTTCTTGATAATATTGACGGCATCAAGAATTTTAAAGCCTTTGTCTTGAAGGTCGTGCATTACATCTTCTTTAGTGCACGAGGGGTGGAGTCCCCTTGCTACAACACGCAGTGGTCTTTCTAACTTATTTTCATAAGTATACCACTGAATCTTTTCGGCATTCAATTTTTTAGATACTGATCGGTAACCGTCGGCATCATCGACATTGATTTTCCACGTATTGTTTCGCAGAGATGTCACCTTAAACTTCGAAGCCAGAGTTCCTTTAAGGAGGCAATGCAACTTATTATAGTCCGTAATTCCAACGACGTTTGTCGGTGGCGGAGGACGTAATTTTGGTTGTTGTTGCTTTTCTTGCATCTCCTTGCGCTTTTCATCTTTTTGTGGCTCGACTTCCGGTGAGGAACCAGCTTTTCGTTTTTTGCTAGGTCGTTTCTTTTCGACCCAATTCGTTTCGCGTGTTAGCTCTTCTTCATCCGTATGGTATTCGCGACTAGGTGAGCGATGTGAGCTAACTGTATTTTCTTTTTGTAGGTACGTGTTTTTTAGGGCATTATTTTCTTGCCTGAGTAAATCTACCTCTTTCTTGAGCTCACGATAGAGTAGCTCCATTTCGCTAAGCTTGGTACGGAGTACGTCGTTTTCCTCCTCAATGCTTTTAGATTTCGCTGAGTCCCGTTTTTCACGCGTTTGCGCTTCCAGCGGACTTCTTTTTCCGGAGTCGTTCGATCTTGTTGGTGGAGATCGAGATACCCTTGTACTTTTTGAGAAGGGATTTATAAGGTGCAATAAATGGCTCTCCCCAGAATCCGTAGAGCCGACCTCCGAAGAGGGTGGATTTTCCAGTTTACCTGGACTGCCACCTGGGGTATTTAAATCTTTTGTTTTGTTCATTGCATGTTTTTTGTATACGCCATACTCGGTATACGGAGGGTGGATTTTAGTCGCCTCTTACGACAGGCATGCCTACCTCGGGTATATTCTAACCCCTACCCGAAGGGGGTGAAACTTAAATGGAGACGAAAGCAGCTTTTGCCTCTGCCCGAAAAATGGTTAAGTCACAGTCCACAAAGGATACAAAAATGTGTACCAAATCTCTGCTGGAAATGAAAAAAAAAAACGCTAACGGTTCTGATTGTTTTTTCAGTCGATGGTATATTGTTTGAGCCAATGGTGGTATTTCCATACCTACGTCCACCGAAAGATATTGTAGAGACTTAGAGAGTATGCCGAAATCCTGGTTCTTAGGAAGAAGTAAAAGCGGAGATCGATGCGAAGCGAATCGTTTTTCAAGTACGTCGCTAACGGTGTATATCAATGCTTATTTGCAGATAAAGGGGAACGGTCAGTTATTTTCCTTGTTGATGGGCACAAATCACACTTAATTTTAGAGCTCAGTGAGTTTTGTAGCAAGCGGTAAATAATTTTATATGCACTACCACCAAATACTGCCCATATCATGCAGCTAGAGGACGTTAGAGCGTTTAAGCCACTGAAATCCGATTGGAAGCAGACTGTACGCGAATGGTAATCGAAAAATCTGGGAAAACAAACTTCTGCTCACTTTTTAATGAGGCAATCATTAAATATAAAGACATGGTGACCACCATACAAAATGGTTTTTGCAAATGTGGGTTATATCTACTTAATCCAACAGCTGTTGATTTCTCGAAATGCGTTAAGAATACTGCTCAAAACTTAATAATTGCCCAAGCTCCACAATCACCCAGTTTAGGTCAATCCATGGAATTGACTAGATTAAGAATTGCTGCGGAAGTTATACTCGTAGAGTCATTATCAGAGCAGCTAAGAAATGTTGGAGTTGATGTTGAAATCGTCTATAATCATTTCGTTTCTGATCATTTATATTTCCGAAACAAAAAAGAGTTTCAATTTCACCAAAACTTCTGTGTCCGAATACTAAAATAAAAGTGTCCGGACACTAAATTCTACTGTCTGGATACCAGCGCAAATCGTACTTTTTTGAAGAACATAATTAAATATTATACGTAGTCATTTCATTGCTTTTAATCCTATACAATATTATCAAAAAATATCTACACTTTTAGAAACAATATAAATATTTACTGTAGTCTTCGTAGTAAGAAAATAAAGTTAAGTTAAATTCGCGAAATGTGTTAACTGTCCGGCTACTAGTGCCTTTACCCTACCACCCTTTTTTATAAAGAGGTCCCCCATGATTAGGTTTAGTCTATTGTGTTATCACAAAGCGGATCTGAACATTTGCTTTAATATTCGCAATATAAATTTGAATTGGCAATTGGACTTCGGATAGGTATAATAATATCCCATAATTCGTTTACTTGTCGTGCCAGTGCTTTTCTTCCAGATAAGAAAAAAAAAAAAAAACAAAAATAACTTTGTGTACATGCTCGTATCTGTATATTTCACTTATTTTATTTCTCGATGGATATTCCCTTCGTCTGCTACTGAATGAATTTACCAGCACAATGCAGGATTTCCTTTTAAATCTTCCACGTGCCCTTCGAGAACACAAAAGCCAAACAGGAAATCGAAAATTTGTATATATATGTAGGTATATCAAGGGTATCTGTACAACAACAACAAATTTGCATTTATTTACCAGACCCAACAGTAATTTAAACTAATAGAAAAGATTCTCTTGAGAACTTCCACAAATCACGTGTACATATGTTTTTGAATACGACAACGATAAGCGAAAGTAACCCAAACCCAAGCTCGGCATGGCGCCACATAGAAATGTGCAAATCTAGCCGTGATTTTGTTTGCATTTTTTTTTTTTTTTTTTTAACGCCCTAGACACCCCGTTTCACATACCCACATGGTATGAATTGCGTCGGTAATGTACATAATTCATCCCACAATCACCGAGGTGGATGTACCCATGAATATATTCATGGGGTGAGGTATTTTACTCTCCACCCCACACACACGTATGCCAGATTTTTGCCCTTTTATGAGATGCCGCCACTTTAATTCTGGTGGAGAATTTTAAACTTTGCCATTATGTCACACATATGCGAACACATTATATCATTTCCATAATTTTCCTTTTTTCGACGGTAAAAGGAACGATTTATAGGAAGCAGCGCCTTACAATTCAGATTGTTTATGCGCACAGTGAGTGACAAAACAATTATATCACTTATTATATGTATAACTTATTATATAAAGTGGTGTAAAAATCTGCGTTTCCCTAGTGCAGCTTGAAGGTTGACTTCTCCAAAGAGGTTGCTACGAAGGCCTACCTAGATGGTCGAAAAATTTTCTCCGAATACATATGAACTTAGAGATTATGTCTATCATCTCTGCAAGATTCTGGAAAGGATTTATTTAGGAAGCAAGTCCAAATTATGACTTAAGTGATAAAATGCATGAGTCCCTACAATTTTTAAAACTAATACCATCCAAAATAGTCTCCATGATATCACCCGAAAAGTTTCGTGTTATCTCTGAGCTTGGTAATCCTTACGGTCTAAGAGTAAATGACCAATTTTTCTGTCGCTCACTGTGCACAGTACATTTTATGACAACCAATGGAAATAATATTCATAACATTTCTTCCTAGAGGTGTGAAATTGCAAATTACTGTTATGTATGTGCTATCACGTAGACATACTTTTGCCTTTGGTTTAATACAATCAACATGAGCAACAATAAAAAAAAACTAGACCACGGTGTGTGTGGATTCCGGAAATCCTTGATTCGATACATGAAATTATTTTCCTCTTTTTAATGCCTGTTTTCAGTTTGCAATATTATCCTTGAGAAGTTGCTTGAAAATGGAATTTAATTTAGTGAACCTGGTCCTCCTCCAGTAAGACTGAATATACATTTGATTAGAGGCGGACTTTGGGGCTGTTCTTTACGCAGTTAATCGTTTAATCTCACAATCTCGCACATGCAATGTTCAAGGCTAATAAAAGCTCCATGGAGTTGCTGATTATTAAGGGATTTTTGTTCGAGAATTCTTATATCCAGTATCCATTATATGTCCCGTCAATCTCTGGGTAGCTGTCAAACCTTATTTTCGTTTGGAGATAGCATGAAAAGCTGACAGTGCTAGCCGTCGTTTATTTTTCGGATACGTATGTATGTCGAGGAGGTTTTCGATGGTAAGATTCCCAGTCTGGGGATGTTATCAGCTTGTTTCTTCATTATTCTTAATTCGATATATATTTTTTGTTAGCTATGTTGGTTGACCCTCAATTAAGTCGGGTCAGTTCAAATGTGTCTGTGGGAGTAAACTAAGTTAATGTTGACGCTGTCCTATTCATGGGAAAGAGGAGTACACAATCATACATTAATCGGTGGGTAGACATGGTTATGATAGATATCAGGGGATTATAGGGATGCGTCTACGTTTACAATGCCAACGTAATCCAACACATATTGGATAGAATTTTCGCTTAATTTGCTTTACTCAGACAAATTTGTGAGTAAGTAATTGCGCTAAAATTGAATGACCACTAAAAGATGCACAGCTGCTATGTCTAAGAGGGTCAGCAGTCCCTTTGTAACTTGTGTGTCAGAGAAATTCTTACTTTGTACTGCTTGAAATCCGTCTGCAAATATTTACATCATCGAACAGCTTAGAAATTCTGCCAGCTCCAAACAATTTTAGAGTCGGAGTACATACATATTTGGCGCAAACAACCCATGAAGGGTTTAAGGTCAAGCTTCTTGCAGTCGCTCGTGTTGTGTGCGAATGGAAGGGAACTACATATATGTGCCGTGTCCGAAGGGCAATTTTGATTTCGTTTTTTGAAAAGCTTTCTCATGATAACAATACTCTCGGATGTTTGTCAGAGGTGGGATCGTGAAAAAAAGAGCATGATACGATGGGTTTCGTATGTAGCAATCCGAGTTAATTTCAGAACACCAAATTGCCCAGAAACAACCTTATCTCTCGATTTTGTTCAAAGGTAGAATTGATAAGAGAAGAAAACCCTCACCAGAGACATGGACAACAAATTTGCAAAATGCTAATTTCATTAGCCATTCCATTCGTGTGAAAAATATAACGCACACAACATGAGTGGTTACGAGAAGCTAATCCCTGGCACTTTAAAGAGCTGTTGCGCCAAATATTTTGTATTTTTGCAATTTCATTAGCATGACGTAATAGTAACTTCATCGATTGCCACACTCATGAAATAAATGCTGTCAGTCCGATTAATTGCAAAAGCTTATGTCAACACTACTGCGAAGGGATAACACTGGCAGTAAGTTGTTATTATGGCTGGAAAAATTGTTTGTATTGTGCGACATACTATATATGGACTGCTAGTAGCCACCTTCGCGTTGGTTTCAACATAAACGTTAGCTCTCTTGGTTCGGAGCGGAAAAAACATGGAAACTCACACTTGTTTGAAAATTCGTTGGATGCAGTTGGGTGTGCAAAGACAGTGTTTGCATTGACATATTGCATACAAAAATGATTGGTAATAAATATGCGAATATTGTGCAATTCATGGGGCAGTAAAATGCAAATACAGCAATTTTTTATTAAAATTTTGTTGGCTCCATCTATGGGTACTTATGTATTTGAACTAGTACATTTTTGAGGTGATATCTGCTGCAAACAATGTCTCAACAATTTGAATTTTAACTGATTTACTAAGCAAATCCACACAAATCCAAGAGATGTCTCTATCATTCTATGGAGAAATTCAAGATGGTTGGCATTTTGTTTCCACATTTTCCCCCTTTGAATCAAGAAGGCTAGTTATATTGGCAATATTTCATTTTTTGGGCAAAGATTGCATGGAACTGACATTTCTAGCAGTCCATATATAGTATGTCAATGATGTGAATGATATCAGGTGGTCGGAAAAAAAATACTGTGAATCATAAGGAAGGACGTGATAACACAACAATTCTTCCTAATTCTTAGATAAAAAGGAAACACGAGAGAGACGAAAGAGAAGTACCACGTATACCGCACGCTCGCACCACACCTAATTAACTTTCATTTCATCAAAATTAGAATAGTTTTAAGTAAATCATTAAAGTCTTTTTATTAATTTGAAAACCGATTTTTCATTGGTTCTACAAAATCTTCGGATTGTTTTATGTGGTAAAGTAGAACAAGAAAGACTTCAAAACTTCAAAACCGTGGATGTTAACAGTTTCTCCAATACCTGGTTTACTTCTTCACACTGTTCATCGCTCAAAAATATTCCAGTGATGAAAAACTACAGGGCTTGCAATCGCCGAATAATTCTTCATAAGACTGTGTGCCAAAAAACCACTTTGCGATGGATAAAGAATTTTTTTAGGCTTTTTGTTGCAATCCTCTCAAAATTCTATAAGATGTACGACAAATAATATGAAGATATATTATATTTTTCACTGATACATTTCAATTTTGTAGAAAATATATTCAAAAACCTGTAATGTTAAGTTTTTTGCGAATATTTCTACAGCAGCGCAATAAAATGTATCCACAGCAAAATTGTGAAGGGAAAGAAACACAACAACAAAGCATACGCCCTGAGTAGTGAAATTCTCTTATTAGTAATGTTGTCCTTTCAATACTCTCTGCCAATTATGTATCTGAAGAATTTATCCACTTTTTCGGATATGTTGGGGATAAAGTCTTCAGTAACTGGCTTTACTCTAAATTGTTGATTTATTTTACATGTAAGGTTCTGCTGTGGTGTATAGAAAGCTAGAAAAAAAGCATGCCTAGGTAGTGCCAAATGTGCTTCTATTTTAGACTTCAATAGTTCACGCGAATAGCGTTGTAACTAGCAAACTTGCAGCTTTTCAGGAGAGGGTTTTAAACTTAAAGTATTTCCATATATATTTTCGCTAACTAAGAATTTGAGAGTCAAAATTGTTGCTACTTCTGATCAGAAAAACTGCCGATCGTCTCTCTCGGAGATGGGTTAGCAGTTCAATTTTCTTTTGTGCTGGGTGCCGTGGCATAGGGACATTCCAGAGAATTGTAAGGCCGGTGAACTCGCCAGAATAGGAACAACTATACCCATTCTGCTGGACAAAGACTCCATAGGTATACCAATCGCTACTTACAAACTCAAATTTAAGCTGGATCCTATCGAGAGTACAAATCTTAGGTGGAAAAGTGCGACAAAATAGATTTGGCCAAAGCTGGATCTAAAACGTTCTAAGAATTTGATTTCTCTCAACAGATTGCATATCAGCGCTACAGTAGGTGTCATCACTGGGCACTGTCTAATATGCACGCATGCTACAAGGCTGGGCCTTTTTGTGAGCGACTTTTGTAGAAGCTACATGGATGAAGAAGAGGAAGAAACTATTCCTCACCTGCCCAGCTCTCTCCGGTACAATGAAGCTGATAGACATAGATATTCATACCGATTATTGAATCCGTCGTATTGATTGCGGAGGGATCTCATCCGATCCGCACCTATTCACTTTCTCTGTGTGATCCTATTATAGAAACCGCCGGATGAACTACATTATCGGTCCACAAAAGCACATTATTAACGACTTCGAATTCACCAATTTTTCTGTCTCCAACAAATATTCAAAACAGGCGAAATATTTTGAAAATAATGGAAATCATTAACTCAAGTTAAAGGATATCTCTTTTTAATTAATTTGTTTCTACTGCGAGTTGTTTCATGCGTTCTTTTTATTTCTGCAAGCAGTGACTGATGGATTGCATTCTCTTTTCTTAGGTAGCCATTCCGTGATCTCTTGACCGGTATACTTTTTTCAAACAAGAATTTGTTTTCCCGGATTGTTCTCTAACGGTTAAAAACAATTCGGCAAAGCCATGCATAAACGATTTTTATATTATAAAAAAACAATTTTGTAAGTTCTTAAAAGAAAATAAATCGAAATATCTAATTATCTATCAGTTCGGATATTTTTTCATATATTTAGTTTTTTTCTCGACGGTTTCTAAGCCTATAGATGGATTGCTTTTGTCACCAGATGGTTCGTTAGCAAGTTCATTTCACTTTCAAGATATATATCCATATCTTGTAGCATACTACAGGTAAAGGCAATGGTTTTTATTGGTGTACCATAACTTTTGGTCTCAAGCAAACCCTCCGTGCAGTCTTTTAAGCACATGAGCTAAATACGTCGTCCTCCAAAGGAGTGAAATGAACTTCATTGTTTTCCCCACCAGCTGTAGCTTTCAACTCACGTTATTATTAGCCAATTTCTTTCGTAAGGATGACTTGTAGGCCACCCAAACCTAAAATCAAATACGTATCTATCTATCTATCTTCATATGTATATTAAAACATACTTTCTATTACTTTTCATCATTTCGAAGAGAAAAAGAACCAACTGTTACCGTAATCCGCAGCTATATTGATGCGTTTTGAAAATGTCTGATTTTGTATGGAGCGCGAATCCTTTGCAGTTTTAATAATGCTTACTTTCTGTCACTTCCTTATCGACTTTTGTTTTGCTAGCCGAAGTTTTCAATGATGGGGAATAGGTGCGGATCGATTGAGATCCCTCCGCAATCAATCCGCCGGATTCAATAATCGGCATGACTATATTAAGAGCCTTCTACGCTTCATAAGGAGCTCAAATGGTTTAACGAGTAGGAAGGAGAAACTTTCTCCCATGATCTACATGGTATCACAATGGACCTATTATTGGTATATGTCTTCTTCTTCTTCTTCCTTTTATCAGCGAGGTTATGATCCGAAAACAAGGGATCACAGCCCTCCCATTTCACCGCATTTCTACTGATCCGCCTGTGGGGTTCGCCTCTATTATTGGTCTATGTGTGCTGATGATTCTCAGCTGGTAGCTTACTTAACGGTATTTCGCTATGCCAAAATATAGAGAACTTAATGTAGAATTTTCTTCCATTAAAATCAAGAAAAAACCAAATTTGTAGTTACAATGTTTTTCGCGTGATCTTTCGTGTCTCAAAACCGATTATCATTTGTCTATTATTATATTGGCAGCTTCTTGTTCTTATTTCAATGAGATTATGATCTGAACTTACAGGGTTACACTCCTACTTCACTGCAAATAAGTAATAAAATATCGAGAGGCCTCCCGATTTTGGATCACTTCGTTACTGAGGCAAACCAAATGCTGGTATCGTTGCATTTGTATGATCCAGGAGTTTATAGACCTGCTATTCTTTCGCGATATCTTTGGAACATTGCTTTTTAACGGAGTTCGAATGGTCTCTTCTTTCAACATGAGAATACCAGCTGAGCCGGTCGTGCTCTATTTTTCGTGAGACGATTTCTTTGACGTGAAGACTTTCACGGATATTCGAAGTTTTAACCGATCAAGCCTTGTCACTTCTGCTGTCATGCGAACCATCTTCTTCTCAGCTGCTGTTAATTTACCCTCATACGTTTTGTACATCGTCCAACATTATGAACCGTATGTGAGTGCTAGATGCACAACTACGGTGTAGAGCATTCCCTTCAGCGTATGAACTATTTTTCGGTCACAGAAGATAGCGAAGTTTTCCCGCCACTTCATTCACCTTACGTTTACGCGTCATCACAAGTTGCTTCGGTATTGATCATAGATTCTAAATATTTCAACTTTTCGCGATTGGGAAGCACCGTTCCATTGAAATAAATGTGTGAAAAAGACTAAATGGATCAGAGAACAGGCAGCAAAAGCACTCGATCTTTTTTAACCTAACATAATACCCATTTCCCTCCAAAACGTCAACCCAAACGACAAGTGCCCGTTGCAGGCACGTAGGATCTTCTCTTATGATGGCTTCATCGTCAGCAAAAAAATAACAGATATACTCTGAATTCCGTCACTTTACCTTCAAGCAGATAGTCAAGGACTGCAAAAAAGAGCAAAGGACTCAAGATCTACCATTACACTGGCACCATTTGAGGCAAATCGAATTAATATCAGACTAAGCAACCCAGATACCGCTTCTAAAAAATATGTCTTTAGTATTTGCCTCAGGAGCCGCAATTATGGATCTTGTAACCTCATTAAGTGGTTTGACCCATTACTATTATCAACTGTATTACTATTATAACAGCGTGTTTGTATATTTGCTTGTCACTCTCTCACTTAAGAATTACTTATCCGCTTGCGATGAAAACCGAAAGTAAAGTAGGTTATGTATCATCAAGAGGCCTGAACAGTGGCGATAACAGCGAAGTAAGTTGGGGAGAAAATGCTATTCAAATGGCTTTCATTGCTTAAATGAAAAAAAGGACACAAAAAAATGCACGATAGCATATATATGTCTATCTATCAGATCGGGCTTACATGAAGCACTTTTTAATTTTACTTGAGCGAAGCTAACAACCACATCTAGTTTACAGTCATAGAATAATGTTGAAATATTTTTCTTAAAATAATGTTCTAGTAATATTCTAAGCAATTGATCTGGTTTCTGCTCTACTAAGTGACAACTGCCTCCATACGACAACATGCCTCCCTTTGAAGATTACGTAATTCTGTATTCAACCATAGAAACGTGCCCCTGTCTTGTGTGTCTATTAATGGGGCGTACCCTAACAGCAGTTCTTTAACGTATTATATTATTCCTGACCCCTCTAGAAAGTCTTAATTCTCCGTTCACAAGTTTAACGATTGCAAAAGCCAGTCAGAGCTCATGGTTAAAGGCGTAATTTTTAAATCTGTTTATCCAAATTATTCGAAGAGTTTGACAGCCACCAAGATCAAAGCAAAGAGTCTACATTGGAAGATTACCATTTTTCTTACAAAAAAAAATATTGAAAACCCAATTATTTACCTAAATGCCGATGGCGTTGTTGTCAACCTTCTTTTAAATGAAAGGACATCCGAGCAATAAAGGAAGACCATTAACCCATAAATTCTAGCGAGACAGCAACTTGCCCCTTAGCAGTCATAATTTCCAATAACCTTTGTCGTTGGTATTTCCGAAGAGAAAACCGATAATTTATTATACGAATTTATCGACAATTTGAACCCCAAAAGTGCACGTCATTGGTAATCATGTTCTGCGATTGTATTTAGTAGAAATAAAAATAAAAGTTTCCCTTGCTTTGCTCTCAGAGGATCTGATTTAACTTTCTAATGAGCTCAGTTCGTCCTTTTTCTCTTGGTTGTTGTTGTCCCCGCAGGTCTACATAGGCTATTCACCCGCCGAAAATTATGCGAAAAAAAAATCTACGATAATGAGGTTTGAATGCGATGTCCTAGAATACTCCTTCAAACTTATATTGACATCCGAATAAATATCTGGCAGATGCTGAGGGTCTTTCCAGTCAAAACTAATCAGAATTTAAATGGAAAATTTATGTGTTTTTTGTGTTGGGGCCAGTGATAGCCACTTTGAGGAGGATATATCCCAAGTGTACTTTAATTTCGTGCAAACCAAAAGAGATGATAAAAGTTTTGCATCCGTATGTCTATATCTGATGGATACGTCAGTATGTATGTATCATCTCATAATTTTCGGGTTATATACAGTGACCAAAAAAAGTATTCCACAAAGTATTCCCAAATCTACTCTTAGCTTTCCATAAATCCAATAAAAAGTGTAAAAGAAAAAATATCAAATTCAATTTCTTTAAAGCAAAATTAAATACTAGTCCTATTTACTTATTGTATTTTTTATTTCATTTCAAAAAACCAAATCATATAAAATGAAAAGAAATTCACAACCAAAAAAGTATTCGACATTAAAGAAAATTAGTCGAAATATATATTTAATTGAAACACTAATATTTAGTTCCTCGTCCTTTGTGTCGTATGACCTCTCGTAGAGGGTTTGACATCGATTTGACCAATGTTTTGGTGTATTCGGGATCAATGTAGTCCATGATCCCAGTAAAGCAGTTTTCATTTGGTTTCCGTTGGTAAAGGTGTGTGCTCGCAATTTTTTCCAAATGACCCCATAAGTGCTCTATGGGGTTCAGATCGGGTGATTGGGCAGGCGTTTTAATTACTTTGGGGCAGTTATACAGAAGCTGAAGTCTTCTATTTAAGGCGATGTGCTTTGGATGATTATCTTAATAGAACTGAAAATGTTGTCCAAGCTCTAATTTTTCTGCTTAGCGAGTACATTTTCCTTTAGAACATTAATATAATATATATGTTCGATCATTCCGTAAAAAACAAAAACACAAATTTCCCACACCCGAAGCTGCCATAACACCCCCTTTTTGGGTTGCGAGTTTCTCTTCATTTTATATGATTTAGTTTTTTTTATTCTTGAAATGGGAAAAATTAAATAAATTATGAATTAAAATAAAAAATAAATAAGACTAGTATGTAATTTTGCTTTTAAGCAAATTGAATTTGATACTTTTCTTACACACTTTTTATTGCATTTATGGAAAGGTACCCTTATGTCGAATACTTGTTCTGATCACTGTAGTCACAATATCCTGTCAATTTCATTCAATAGCAACATTTGCAAATTTTCTAAATGAACTACTAAAACTAAGACTTTGTTAAAGTCTAGTAGAGTTCCGAAGTGGATTCTCACGACACAATGGGATATTTACGAACCGAATAATAAAACAAGTTATATAGGCTTTAAATTTCCAGGAATTCACTTGATGATTGTTTTCAGTTTCAAAGAATTCGCAGAATGATTGCCGGAGCAATGGTGGACCATAATTTGAGGAAATCCAATTCCTTCCGGGATAAGGGGCTGTTAGACATAAATTTTACTGACGGTATTATGGCTTGAAATACGACTCGATGACGATGAGGGTGACTATTATGATTGCTTAGCAAGAAAGATGGGTTTAACTTTTCGCTTGAACTGGCAATATGGACAGAACAGTTGGATTAGTGACGCAAGTAGAAATAAAACTCTCTGATAACATTCAGAATTTCCGTATAAATTGCTGTCGGCCATAGAAATGAAATATCTATTCGGGGTATACATAGAGGGATAGTAAAAAGAATGATGACAATGTAAGTGCCGCACTTGAGGCGTGCGCGCTATTTTTAGCACAAACATATTTTTATTTATGATAGCCTTCGGGCAATGGATTTCTCGTTAACTTGTCTTCATAGCAATTTTATTGTAATTCAAATCAAAATCAGTTAACCATAATTTATTCTATTGAACACTCAATGTTGAAGCAAAGTGGCTAATATTTGTTAGATATTCAATATTCTTTTCACCTTACTTGTAAACCTGACTAAATTAATAAACACATGTTCCTTGTACTATTATAACGCGCCTAGGGGGTAGTACCTTAAACGTCCATTGGCCTGTAGGCAGTATCAGAAAACATTTGCAATGCTGCCATTGTGAGATACATGCTGCGGTGATTACCGTATCTAGTGTCCTGGTAGGACAGATATCGACAACGTACCTACATAGAAGTATCCAATTCTATAGTACTTCCAAGTTATAGAAACATCGGTTCAGACAACCTACTGGTTCGATTATTTTGTGTATTTTTAGGATTGTGAAGGTACATGGTAAAGTCTTTAAACTTGGATGGAGTGATGGATTGATCTTTGCTGATTTATACTAAAAGGACGAAATTAGACTAGGTCAGTTAGTCACTGATATGAAGATGTTCAGCCTAAGTGACGAATTTATTAAGAGAGAGACATAAAACTAAAGGGCATCGACAAGTATATTTCGGTCATGAAAATCTTCGTTCAAAATTAGATTCTAAGGCAGAAGTGATGCAGAGGCACTTTCGTCCAAAGGAATTCGACAATGAGGTAGTTAAGTTTGCAAATACTTACTTACTTACTTAGATGGCGCTACAGTCAGAGTAATTCTCCGTGTAATCTCCCTACTGATGTCATTTGCGAAGCTGACCATAGAGCCTAGGTAGACAAAATCCTTTACTACCTCAAAATTATATTTGTCTATTGTGGCGTTCTGTCCAAGACGCCGATGTTGGGTGTCCTTTTTGTAGACAGCATATATTTTGTTATGCTTTCATTGACCGCTAGACCCATCTTTGCTGCCTCGTTCTCAATACTCGTAAATGCCCCATTGACGGCCCGCTGAGTTCTTCCAATTATGTCAATGTCATCGGCATAAGCGAGTAGTCATACAGACTTGAAGAAGATTGTACCTTTGGTGTTGGCTTGTGAGTTTCGTACAATTCTTTCAAGTACTATGTTAAAGGGATCGAATGATAGCGCGTCACCTTGTCTAAGACCTTTCCTGACATCGAACGGTTCGGTGATGTTCTTACCGACTTTGATGGAGCAGCGAGAGTTCTCCATCGTCATTCTGCACAAACAGACGAGCTTGGCAGGGATGCCAAGACTAGACACGGCTCTGTATAACTCGTCTCTATACACACTATCATAGGCAACTTTGAAATCGATGAAAAGGTGGTGCATATCGATTTTATATTCATGGGTTTTTTCCAAGATCTGCCGTAGTGTGAATATTTGGTCAATGGTGGACTTTCCCAGCCTGAAACCGCACTGATAAGGACCTATCAGGTTGTTGACGATCGGTTTCAGGCGTTCACATAATACGGCAGACAGGATTTTATATGCGATGTTGAGGAGACTTATACCTCTGTAATTGGCGCAGTTCAGAGGGCCTCCTTTCTTCAGGATCGGGCAAACGATGCTGAGGTTCCATTCATCGGGCATACTTTCGTCCGACCAGATTTTACAGATGAGCTGGTGCATGCTCCTTACCAACTCATCTCCTCCTGCCTTGAAAAGTTTAGCGGCAAGGCCGTCGGCTCCAGCAGCTTTGTTGTTGTTTAGAAATCGCTATCCTCACTTCATTCTGATCGGGTTGACGGGAATCTTGACTGCCATCGTTACTGTTGAATAGCTCAGCCTGACAGCGGAATATTGGTCATCATCGCCGTTTAACAGTCTGCAGAAGTGTTCCTTCCATATTCTCAGCACCGACTGCGATTCTACTACTATGTTGCCATTTTCGTCCCTGCAGGCTTCTGTTCTGGCTTTGAAACCCTGGCATGTTCTTTTTACCCTTTGGTAAAATTTTCGAATATTATTCCTGCAATAAAGTCTCTCAATCTCCTCGATCGAGCGCTTCTCATGCTCCTTTTTCTTCTTTCTGAGAAGTCGATGTTCCTCTTTTCTCCTGCGCACGTAGAGCTCGTAAGCATCTCTAGTCCTTCTATGCAGCGCCGCTTTGTACGCCTTTTATTTTGCTGCATGTGCTTGCCGGCATTCCTCATCAAACCAGGGGTTTCGTTGTGGTGGGCGAGAGAAACCCAGAAACCTCAGAGGCGGCATCTCTGATGTCTTGTTGGCAACGCTGCCACTGATCTTCCGCATTTGCTGCTGGCGGCATCGGACTTGTATTGAGATTATAGGAAACAAATACTAATCCTGCGTAAATTATATAATTACATGTAAGACCGATGCAGCTGGACCGGATTTCCCTTTCTGATAGATTTTCGGAATAGAAGCAGGCTATGGAAGGTCTTAAGAATAAAATAGTTCAATATCTAACCCATCTGAGGGGACTAAGTTCTCCTTATTGAATCAGAACATATTTATGAACGTACTGCTCACACTATCAAAAAAATGTCAACGGAGATAGAGCTATAAATCTATAGTGCAAGTACGGACCCTGGGCACTTAGACAACATTTCGATTCGGAAAAACACTTTTTGGACCTCTGGGCTAAACTATATTTCGTTCTCAGTGCTCAAGTATCGCACTTAATTCTTAGTTAAGTCTCTATTTAGGCCGGAAGACATTCCATAGGATGCAGGCTTTGACAATTTAGGACGTTCTATTCCGACAAGGGTTTCAGCCTAACGTGCCTGGATCACGCATTATTGCAGTTTGCTGCTCTGTACTTCTCTGCTGTTCTCTGAAGCTTTTGTTGCAAATAGTCCTTTCTATTTCCATTCGCCTATCCCATAATTCGCGTATGAATAATGATG
This sequence comes from Brachypalpus laphriformis, assembly GCA_945910035.1. NCBI lineage: Eukaryota > Metazoa > Arthropoda > Insecta > Diptera > Syrphidae > Brachypalpus > Brachypalpus laphriformis. Next base: position 325,105,048 of record OX246753.1, read on the forward strand.
TCCACTGCTTTAAAGATGCTTCTAAGATCAATTTCGATCTTTTGACACTGAAGGAATGCATGTTCCGCATGTTCTTAGTCCTCTCCGCAATTTGAATATAATGTGAAGCAACGCTCGATAACATCCATGCTCTGTTTGCTCCTAAATGGGATAAAAGTCATCTTAATGGCGGCTTACCCATTTTGCTATATCAGGTATGAGTCGATACTAGTCGAACTTCCGATTATCCATTGATTCATTCTATCTCTGTTGCCGTATGCTCGTCCTTCTAGTTCTTTCAGTCTTCTTTGATTCTCTAGCTAAACCTCGTGTTGTCGAATTATTGGTGTCTTATTCTTTCTGCTATTCTCCTTCAAGAATGTCCACTGGAAGCAGGCCTGCAATAACGTCTACAGCATCGTCTGACGTTCTATAGTTCTGAAGTCGCTGCAACTCTCATAGATTGCATTAATCGCTCTGCGCATTGATCTACCTAATTTTTACTCGATCCTTGAGAAAATTTCGCACTCTTTAGTTTTTTTTTATTTAGTTTATTGAGTTACAATTACATTTTCATTGTAAATTCTTAACTAAACATACTCACAAAGTTTTAAATTCTTTCAGATTTCGTACAAATGTGTGGTGATTAGTTTCATCCTGTCTCATGGTAAGTTGTAGTTGTTGTATGGTGTATTTCGTTTATATTTCAATAAGTACAAGAATTGATCAAGAAAATTACTCTTTCACTTTATATCTGATGCCCAGTCAAAAATATTTCAAGAAATATAAGGCATTGAACTCTTTAAATGTATCCGATTATGCTATAAGGAAAATGTCTATTGGCATACAAATTATGTGTGACACCATAGAGTCTTATTACTCCGTTATTAATAAACTAAAGCAGCGTCTTCGCCATTCACAAGCAATAACAACAATGCATCTATTCCCACCGGTGAGTTGTTCACAATGGAAGAATTGAACTCACTCGTTATGGAAATGATAATGAAGTTAAGTTCTTGTAAAACTAAGTTAGAACAATTTAATGCCATTGCTCAATTAGCAACTAAACTTTTGTACTCTAATGTCAAGTAGTTTAATAGATAGTAATATAAATATTGTAGCATGGAATGCCAGAGGTATTAGTAATAAACATGTTGAATTCATTAATTTTTTAAACGCTAATAAGGTCGATATAGCGCTAGTCACGGAAACTTGGTTGAAATCCTCAATTCGAATTTCAAATTCGGTTTTTAAATGTTATCGAATTGATAGAGAAAATAGAAGAGGCGGTGGAGTAGCAATTCTAATAAGAAGGTCAATTCAACATAAGCTTGTGAGAAGTGTGCAAACACAGTTTGTTGAAAATCTAGGTATAGAAGTTAAGCTAAGAAATGGTAGTACAGTAAAAATATTTTGTGTATATTTTCCTGGTGGAATTAGTAGAATTGACAGAAGATTAGGATTGAAATCCGATTTTTAATTGGAGAATTTTTAATTGGAGGTGATCTCAATTGTAGACACAGGGATTGGGCATCCGAGTAAATTCTTGAAGTAATGTATTGTCTAACCTTGTTGCTTTGTTACCAGTTCGTGTTCTGTTTCCGTCCTATCCTGCTGATATTCCAGCTGGTTCACGTGGTCGTCCTTCTGTATTAGATTCATTTATTACTAATATATTTAGTCATATTTCTCAACCAGTATCCTTAAACGATTTGTCATCAGACCACAAACCTGTCCTTTTTCAACTTCCATGGTCGGGGAAAAAAACGTGCAATATATTCAGGACTTTAAAAATGCTAATTGGGCAGTTTTTCGTTTAGAAATAAAAAGTAAACTTCGAAACTTACCTCTTAGTTTAGAAAGTGTATCTAGCAAAGCAGATGTTGATAATATTGTCCATCAATTTTTTGAACATATACTTAGTTCTGCTGATTGTAGTGTACCAAAAATAGAAAAAAAAACATTCTTGTGTACCACTTCCAGGTCACATATTAGAGCTCATAAGGCTGAGAAATATGCATAGGCGAAACTGGCAAAGGTACAGGGAACCTATTTTCCAAAGCCAAGTAAAGCATCTAAATAAATTAATAGCAAAGTTCATTCATAATAAACGCAACGATGAATGGAATTCCAAGCTTAATTCACTAGATAAGGCATCTAAACCCTTTTGGAATATAGTGAAAGTCATTGAAAGTAAAAATAAGCAAATTCCTAGCCTTGAACATAGTGGTAACATATATTACACTGATCTCGACAAAGCCAATGTACTAAGCGAGAAATTTGCAGAAAATCATCCTGTAGCTCAACACCTAGGGGACGCAAATACCAACTTACTTGTACGCAACTCTCTGCAGGCATTTACCTCTCTTGTTGTAGAAACACCGGCGAGTGCGTTTGTAAGTGAAGCTGATAAAAAATCTTTTACAGATAACCTTATTACTAAAAAAAACAGGTGGTCTGGATAATATAAGAAATATTTACTTAAAACAATTACCTAAAATTGGTATTAAAAATTAAATTATGAATTATTATTAATTGGCAGTATCCAACTGCATGGAAAGAAGTCAAAATTGTACCTATTCCGAAAGCAGAAAACCTGCTAATAGACCGGAAAGCTACAGGCCCATTAGTTTGTAAGTAGCTTAAGTAAAATTTATGAAAGAGTACTTAAGGATAAATTGTTAAAATTTATCGATGACCAACATATTTTTCCCAATGAACAGTTTGGTTTTAGACGTTACCATAGTACTTGCCACCAAATTCCCAGAATTTTCAATACTATAAAAATAAATCGTGTTGTAGGGAAATCGACGGGATGGATACTCCTCGATATTTAGAAGGCGTTTGACACCGTTTGGCACAATGGCCTTTTATTCAAAATTCTTGATTTTAATTTCCCAATATTTCTTTGTAAAATCGTCCAAAGTTTTTTGTCAAGTCGTTGTTGAAGAGTGTATATCAATAAAAGTCCGTCCAATTTATTAAATATTGTCGCAGGTGTTCCCCAAGGCTCAGTTCTTGGGCTGATCTTGTACAACTTGTACACATCAGATATCCCATACATACCAGAATGTGAAATTGCTGTATATGCCGATGATTCTGCAATATATTCGTCACATGAATTCGGTCTCAACATTGAGACGAATCTTCAAAATGCGGCAGAACTATTAATAAACTATTACAATTCTTCGAGAGCATCGTTTACGACTCGATGTTTTTTCATTGCAAACCCTTATTCTCTTCCAACCGACACGGGTTACTTAAAAGTAGATCAACAACCACCAACTTAACTGAATTCATTTCTCAGGCGCTGTGTATATTCGAAGATGGCAGCGAAATCGATGTAATTGCCACCGACTTCAGTAAAGCATTTGATAAAATATCCCATGGAATTATTATTCTTAAGTTGAAAGCTCTTGGTTTTCAACCCGGTTTTATCAACTGGATCAAATCCTACTTGGAAGGTCGGCAGTACGAGGTTATATTTAGATCTTCCGTCTCTAACTCCTTTAAGGCCACTTCGGGTGTCCCTCAAGGCAGTCCTTGGGCCTTTAATTTTTGTCCTGACCACCGACGATGTCGACTGCATCATCAAAGACTCGTATCTCTCTGTCTATGCTGATGATATGAAAATATTTAGATACATATCTTCTCCCAATGACTCTCGCCCAGTTCAAGATGACCTAAACCGATTTTCTCTCTGGTGCCAGAAAAATTATCTTGAACTTAACGTCAGCAAATGCCAATTCATCACCTACTCCCGTAAACGACTTCCATCAACCCATAGGAGCTACTTACTCTGCAACGAGCTTGTCCCACAAGTTTCTTTTTTGCGTGATTTAGGTGTAATCTGCGATAGGGAACTTAACTCCCGTTCCCATATTGACCGCATAATAAATAGAGCCAATTCTGCGCTTGGCTTTGTAAGACGTTGGTCAATGGAATTTTCGAACTCATACGTCACCAAATCACTTTATATAACTTCGTTAGACCTATCCTCGAATATGCTAGCCAAGCCTGGTCGCCACACTATGCTGTACACATCCGACGTATTGAAGCCGTCCAGCGCAGGTTTATCCGTTTCGCCCTACGCGGTCTCCCTTGGCTTGATAGATACGACTTACCTCCCTACTCTGAACGCTTAAAGCTCATCAATCTTCAGCCTCTCAAAACTCGTCGCGATATTGCCGAATTACTCTTCCTCCATCAGCTAATCACTGGTCAAATTGATGGCCCCGCGCTTATTGAATTAGTCTCATTTAACACCAATCCCCGTAACCTAAGGTCCATTCCAATCTTCCGTCTCTCTTATCATTGCACCAATTATGGTTATAATGCACCACTGTCCAGAATGTTGCGCTTGGCTAACTATATGGAAAAAGCATTTGACTTCCACTGCAGCAGAACCACCCTTCGAAACGATCTTCAGCTCCGCCTCAATTTCACCTAGTCCTGTCTTGATTTTACCACCCCCACACCCAAATTCTCACCTTTTTTCCATCCTCTGTTAGTTTTAAGTTAAGTTTTAGATTGTTTAAGCTTGTGTTAAAGAAAAAAAAAAATAATAATAAATAATAATAGTTTTAAGCTTAGCGTTAAGTCCCCTTTTTTCTTAGTTTTTGAGTTTTAGCTTTAAGTTGATGCTTGTATTAAGCTTAGATAAATAAATAAATAAATAAACAATGGATAATATAAGTAAATGCGGAAAAGATTCAAGCTATCCTTTTCTCAAGAAAAAGAAAGACTTGCTTCCTACCGTCTAACCATTTGATAATAAATGGCCATCAGATTGATTGGGAGCCATTTGCTAAGTATTTAGGAGTTTATCTCGATAAAAAAATAACATTTAAAAAGCACACTGCAAGGACATTACATAAAATAAGTATAGCTATCAAGATGTTATATCCGTTCATAAATAGAAATTCTTTATTGTCAAACGAGAACAAAATTGTTATATGCAAAGTCATATTCCAGGCAATTTTACTATATGGCTGTCAAGTGTGGGGCAAATGTGCAGACTGCCATATCAAAAAATTACAAACACAGCAAAATAAATTATTAAAAATGATGCTGAACCTTTCCTGGCATTATTCCACCTCCGATTTACATAACAGGGCCAATGTTGAATTGATCTCCGATAGAATTCTTAGACTTATCGGAACGTTTTTGATCAGATGCGACCTCTCCAATAACCCTCTAGTACAAGAATTGAAAATTACTTTCCATACATTGAACTGATTTCCGCATGTTTATTTGTACCTATATCTTTATATGATTTATTTACCTAGTTCTTAAGCTACATATTTTCTTGTTAATTTTATTTATTTATATATTACTTAATTCATTTACATTATATGTTAATTTATATATTTAGTAATTAATTAATTATTCTTTGTAAAAGTGTTGCTCTGTAACTATTTGTTAATTTATTATATTACTTATTTATTTATTTAATTGTTTATCTATTTATTTATTTGTTTATTTATTTATATGATTCTTAATTTATTTGTTTATTTATTTGTTTGTTTATTTATTTGTTTATTTATTTATTTGTTTATTTATTTATTTGTTTATTTATTTATAAGTTTATTTATTTAATTAATTTTTTATAAATTTACTTATTTATTTATTTACCTACTAAATTATTTATTTACTTAATTATTTATTTATGTTATTTATTTATTTATTTATATAATATACACTAATTTGTTGCTAACTTACCTGATTTGTGATTAATTTATTCTGTTTTTGTTTTTTATTATAATTATATTTAATTATATAATAATAATTATATTTAATTTGTATGTAGCATATTTAATGCTGCGCAAAATGTTGCAACTTATCCATACCATTTTATTGTACCTTTTTTTCTTTTTTTTTTTGTCAAATGAGGGATTTTCTCGTTGTTTCCCTTCAAAGAAAAATTCAATTATTATAAGCTAAATATTTAATTTATTAAACAAAATTTCAGTTGAAAGATATTCATAAATCCCCATACATCATATCTCTGTATTGTAAATTGTATGGTGACATGCCACTGTTATTTTATAAACGAAATAAAGAATAAAGAATAAGGCCTCGTGAGCTGAAATTCCAGATCTCTTCGCAAATAGGGGCATCAGGAAAAAACAGGAAATGGGAAAATTTCAATACGTACCAAACTTCAATACTTAATGCCCAGAATCCTTCGGATATTCCCCCTCATACTCTTTCAGTAAAAGCAGGTGGCTTGGTAATGCTCATAATGAAATTAGTGGAATTAATATTTTACTCTTGTGATTAAAATGGTAAATGTTAGATGCCAACTGTGCGGTCATTCTGTCGGGCGCAGAGCTAACAGGAATTTTAGCATTTAACGCCTTTTGGTTTTTGAGTAATTGGATGCCGATTGTGCGGTCATTTCAAGGATGCGGGGACCAAAACGCAGGAAGTATACCATTTTTGAAGTATTCATTCTTTCCAAAGAACTACCTTCCTGTTAAATTTCAGCTTTCTAAGCCTTATAGTTCTTGAGATGTTTAGATACCTGACAATTATTATATATCGTAAGGTAACCTCCATACATGTCTTATACATGTCAAAGCATCAAATTTATATTGAGTGCCCAAACACAAGATCCTCTTACTGCTAACAACCACCTTAGACTAAATTTTATTACTATACCTCATAACTGGCAAAAATATTGATGTATGACAAGGAGTCCTTCAGCATACGGTTATTGGTATTTGTGCTGTACAAGGAGTTATAATCGGATAGTATACCTTAAGCTCATTAAATACTGTAACTACCCACTCATTACTCTACTAATAACATACTTAATTCCGCTGAAAGGAAAAATAAAAGTAAGTACAAGCACTTAATTAGGTTAATCACTGCGATTTGCTTTGTAATTTGATTTAAGTAACTAAGAAAATATTTCATTTAGTAGCAATCATGAAAGCAGCATGTCTGAAACAATGATTGTATTTTGAATTATTTAATGAAATGAACCCAGGACCGTTCATACGATGTAGTAATTGACTCCGTTCGGTTGTACTGCCTACATTTATGGTATGTACTTATGTTGCAAAATCGTGATGCATTTGCTTTTCAATTTGAGAACATTTATGTAAACCGTGTACGCTCATTCAGCAAAAGCACGATTTATCGCCAAAGGTAGAAGGCGCATAATGAACGGGCACTGGTGTTTCCCCATGACGCCGAAGATGATGATGCACTCTTTCCTTTGGTAACTGCGGAAGCTGTTATATGTTTATTATTTATTTTTCATAATTTTCACAAACATTTTTACTAAATTTACGTTTAATACGATATGGACATTTTATAAAGTTTTTGGAAAACAAAAATCATAAAGCCCATAGAAATACGACTTTCCTTCAGAGTTTGGTATACCGGTTGGCAGGAATTTTTATATCTCGTCTAATTGTTTACTTTTTACAATTTAGTATTGACCAAATTGACCAAAACCTTAGAAATAAATTTAAAGCTCACGGATGCATGAGTTAGAAAATAAAATAGTTTCATACATTTTTCTTCAAAATTAGTAATTTAGGCTTGGCGTGAACAATTTTTTAAAAAAAGTTCTGGAACAAATAATTTCGTGTATCCGACACCGTTTCCGATTTTAAATCTTAGATTTGTCTATCTAGAGACAATATTGCTTGCGAGTTTTGTCTCTAATATTCATGATTTGCTTACACTTCTTCGATGCTACCACGACTGTCACTTGCAATCCTACCTATAGACCCAAGAAATATATTATATTCGTCGATTATTAAAACGATTGTGAACAGAAGAAAAATTTGCATCTCGGACAGAGCCGAGAGTACTTGGCGACTCCCCTGTATAACCATATTGTACCTCAGAAAGAGTATGAACTGTAAAAGCAACCTGGGACACACGCAACTTTACCAGCAACGCTGAAAATTTTCCGACTGTATAGATTCCATCATAATTTGACTTAAGCCCTTGATTTGGAACCGTGGAAAAGCCAAAGCATATTTGTACCTTTTATATTAAACTGCATGAAAATATTCATCTTTATGTTAGCTCACTACTGCACAAACATCCATCTACCCGAATTTAAGAACCGCCAAACCCAAACCGGAGAAAACCAATTTAGGATCCGAATCTAGGCTTTATTATGTCCAGATATGTCCGATATGTCTAGATACCCGCATATTCCAGATCGTAAAGTAGTCCGGACCTGAGAGATTAATTAGAGTTCTAATGAATTCACGCCTTTGTAAATTCTGAACAGACTGACGTAGAGAGATGAGTTCTTTAGTACGGATATGTACTTCCAACTGCAGTCATTAAGCATGAAATTGTGTCTAGTATTTTGTGTTGAGGGAGAAAAATGATTGATTATTACTATGTTGTCCGAAGCGTCTAGAAGTCGCAGTGTTATTGAAAAATTGAGTTTAATGAATTAAGAAAAATACTCGGTGGTACAGGGTGTATTTTCAATTGAAAATTATTTACTCTAGACCGTACTTTATTGAATTGTCTGTTATTATTCCAGGATTTAGTTTTATTCATTTTATTATTAATGTTCTGTATCCACTTGTGGGTCCTAGGGCCTCTACTACGCCTACGCGCCATCGTGTACGGTTTCTGACAATGTGTCTAAGTTCTTCCCAACTTTTCCCCAACTGACGTGCCTCCTTCTAGACTATTCTGCGCCATGTTCTCCTCCGAGCGCCAGATCTTCTGCCATCCTGGGATAAAGGATGGCACAGCATAGCATTTTTCGCTATGGAACTGTCATCCTTTCGGAGCGTTTTTTTTAGGTTGCGCCAAGGATGTATAATCTTCATAGATACTAATAGCCCGAGTGCTACTAGCATGCACGATTCGCAAACCTGAGTAATCGATTCCAGGAATACGCCTACGTACTAAACACACACCCTACACACTTCAACCACTCTCCCCGCGGTACTGCCGTTAGATATTTCTTCGCGGGGCTGGTTAGCAATTATGCTTTAGTCTCCGAGGCCGCCTCTTGGGCTCTTCTTAGGGCTTCTGCTCTTCGCAGCGCATTCTGCACACACACCATGAATGAGCAGATCTCCATCCACTCGCCCTCTGAGCGACTAACAATATTTTCTGGACTTGGCAGGTTTGCTCTGTCTTCTGCAAAGCGTCTGCAGTAGAACACTGCATGCTCCGCGTCCTCCTCTTCGTTTGGGCATATTGGACACAGGGGCGAACTATCGTGTCCAAATATATGGAGGTATTTCCGGTAGCCACCGTGTCCGCACAGGAACTGTGTGAGGTGTTAGTTACAGTTCCCCCTCGCTCTCTCTGTCCATGATTTTATAGTGGGAATGAGCTTGTGGGTCCACCTGCCTTTGGTAGAGTTGTCCCACCTGGTTTGCCACAGCGTTGCTGATGCTGCCCTTTCCTCCTCCTTAATCCTTTTTGCCTCTTGCCGGTTCGAGGGACGTCTAAGGTATACTCTCTGCATCTCTTCAGCGAGGATGTCGATTGGGACCATCCCAGCTAAAACGCAGGCTGCATCGTCGGAGATAGTTCGGAAGCCGCTGATCACTCTGATTGCGCAGAGCCTGTGAGCTGATGATAGCTTCTTCCTGCACTCATTTGTCGCCAGTGCACCTGCCCATATCGGGGCAGCGTATAGATGTACCGAGCTGACCACTCTGGACAGTAGGATCCTGCGGGCGTATCCAGGCCCGCCGATGTTCGGGAGCATTCGGGAGAGTGCTGCCTGCATGCTTTCTTACTGGAATACTCGACGTGGACTTTGAAGCGCAGCCTGTTGTCGAGCATGACTCCAAGGTACCTCAAGGATTCTTTGGACCTGATTATCTGGTTTCCGACCCGGAAGCTGGCGTATTCCACCTTTTTGCGGCTGGTTATTAGGATAGCTTCGGTCTTGTGGGCAGCTAGTTCCGGGCCGATAAACAGCCATTCCTTTATTCTTATAACTGCCTCATCCGTGGCAGACTCCACCTCGTGTACGTGCTTGGCTACTGTAACCACTGCGATATCGTCAGCGAAGCCAATTACTTTGACTCCCTCGGGTAGTGCTAGTCGCAGAACTCCGTCGTACATAATGTTCCATAGGAGAGGTCCCAGAACCGACCCTTGCGGGACTCCCGCGGAAACACTGTAGTGCTTAACGCCATCGTCAGTATGGTATCTTAGCTTCCTATTGCTGAAGTAGTCCGTGACTATCCTCAGCAGGTAGTATGGTGTATCCATCCTGGCCAGGGATCTCCTAATGGATGGCCAGCTTGCCGAGTTGAACGCATTTTTGACGTCGAGCGTTACTACTGCGCAGTATTTCTTCGTCCCCCATTTCCACCTTTTCCCTTGTATTGCTTCAGTTGCTATATCTACTACCGCCTTTATGGCATCGACGGTAGAGCGTGATTTTCTGAAGCCGTACTGACAGTCTGACAGGGCTCCGTTTTCCTCCGCCACCGCAAGCAGTCTGTCATAGATGATACGCTCTAGGATCGTCCCCAGCGTATCGAGCAGGCATATTGGGCGATACGATGATGGTTGTCCGGGCGGCTTATTGCCCTTTGGAAGCAGCACTAAGTGTTGTAATTTCCATGGTGTAGGGAATACCCCTTCCTCTATGCACCTTTGCATCGTTGTTAGAAAGATGTCCGGTCTCGTCTTAACAGCCGCCTTGATTGCCCTATTCGGGATGCCATCCGGTCCAGGTGCTTTGCTGTCTCCGATTTTTCTGCATGCCCCAAAGAGTTCTTCTGACGTGATTGCCGGGATATGCTCCATGCTGATCTCCCTCGTGATGGAGACCATAGTAGTTGGTCTATGGGGGAATAGGTGCTCTACTATAGTCTTTAGCATTGCCGGGCATGTAAGTTGTGGAGACCTGCTGCTTTTAAGCTTCTTCATCACCACTCTATACGCCATGCCCCAGGGGTCTAATTCGGCCTCGTCACAGAGCCGCCTAAAGCTCCTTGACTTACTCTCCTTAATGGCCCTTTCCAGTTCTCGCCTAGCCAATTTAAATGTGGTTAGCCGCTCTTGGAAATCTTGTCTGCCTCTGGATCTCTGAGATCTGCGTCGTGCTTGTAGGCACTTCGCCCTGAGCCGTTTAATCTCGTCGGTCCACCAGTAGCAGGGCTCGCCTCTTTTACTGACAGACCTTCTGGGCATTGCTGCGTCGCACGCTGTGGTTATGACCTGGATCAGCTGATGCGAAAGTGCCTCAGCCAATCCATTATTTGTTGTGGCACTGGTGCTTAGCATTTCTTCGAACGTGTCTTTGTCGAAGAGCGACGCAGTCTACGTTTCTCCTCGCCGACATTAAATATAATTGCCTGGTGGTCACTGTGGGTATAGTCTTCGCTGACCCGCCATTTGGTTTTCCGCAGGAGTGAGTTGCTCATGAATGTGATGTCAATGATTGACCCCCTGCCTGCCTTTCGAAACGTTTCCGCTGTACCGTCGTTGGCCAGACTAATGTTCAGTGCTGCGAAACATTCGAGGAGAGCTCTTCCCCTTGCGTCTGTGGTTCTACTGCCCCAATCAGTAGCCCAGGCGTTGAAATCTCCAGCTATAATCACTGGGTGTTTCCCCCGCGCGTCAGCAACGATGTCGTCCAGCAGCTTTAGATAGTCCGCCAGTGTTATACTGGGGGGCGCATAGCAACTATAGAAGTGCACACCATTTATCCTTGCATATACGAAAAGGTCAGCCTGGTGGCCGACTGACTGCAGAGCATAGCTCCCGCAGGTCCATATCGCGGCTTTTTTCGTGGTGTCGTCTATCCAGCTACTTCCATTTATGGGCTTGTACGGTTCGCTTATTAGGGCTACGTCGATCCTTTTCTCTCGTACGCCCCTTTCGGAGCGTGTAACCAATCTACTGCCACTTCCGTCGTTGGATGGTTATGCCTATTGATTCCTGACCCGTTCTCTCGTAAAGGTGTTCGTAAAAGATATGATTGGGCCAGAAAATCCTTAAGATATTGCGCAGGCACCTATTAAAGAACATTTGCAGCTTCCTGTTGATAGTAATGGTCACTCTCCACGTGCTGCAACCATATAACAGCACGCATTCAGCATTGGAGCGGAACAGTATTAACTTAGTATTCAAACTTGCATTGCTTCGCCATATTTTGGACAACATCCCGAACGCGGACTTTGTTTTGGTAATGCTGTTAACTACATCCACTTCGGTTCCACCATTGGTCGAGACAATATTCCCAAGATACTGTAAATCATCTACCCTCTCTACCGGTTATCCAGCAATGCATATGTGAGCTGATGAGTTTGTTCCAAGGCTGATCATTTTAAATTCTGCCGTATCAATTTTCAGCCCAACGACGCCCGCCTCCCTCTCTACATCTGCTGTCCTTTGGTGGAGGTCAATAATTCTGTGTGAGAGCAAGCATAAGCACGAAGCACATCGCTAATCACCAATAGGAATAGTATTGGTGAAATGATACGGCCTTGTCTTACCCCATTTTGGATCTCAAATTCTTCAGACAACCTTCCTCTGTGCAGAACGTGACACTTGGTGCCTTGCTAATAGCAATTAATTTATCGGGAATACCTCTCCTGCGTAAGGCACACCAAATAAACTCCCTGTTAACACTATTCAACGCCTTCTTAAAATCGGTGAACAGCAAGTGGAGTGGTGATCGATATACCATATACATATATAAATACATATTTTACCTACAGCAGGCAGCACGCAGGATACCCCTCCAGTTTCCGCCCTCCATTAAATCTTCTTTCTTAGGAAACTTGACGATCATTCCCTTTTTCCACTCGTTAAGAAAGCTCTCAGCTTCCCAAGATCTTTCTATAAGTGGAAGCAGAAGCTCAGCCGATGTTGTTGGCGCTGCGCGTAAGAGCTCTGCGGAAATACCGTCAAGTCCTACCGCCTTGTTGGTTTTAAGTGCCTTGATCGCGGTAGTGATCTCATCATTACTCGGAGTCGTGGTGCGTATTCGGGCACTCCTCACCTCGGGCACCGCAGTCTGATTTCGGAGCATAACGCCAGCGAATACACGGTTCAAAACTGTAGCAAAATACTATTTCCATCTTTTGAGCTAGTCCTCACCTGAAGTGACCAAGGAGCCGTCTAGGCTTTTACTGTGTGTTGGCTGGAACTACGACACCTGTCAGCTCTTTGGTGATTCCTGTCGCACCTCCGTGAAGCCAGCGTGTTGATATAGTTGCGCCTGTCATATAATCATATAATTTAATGAATGGTCTTTTAATCGAGAAAAATTATTTGTGGCTTGAAATCTTAGCACGGTTTAATAACATTGGAGTTATAGTTTGTTGGTCGAACGGAAGTGCATGCGAATACATAAAAACATAAAGTTCTTACTTAGATTAGACCTACAAACTCCTACTCTCCACCTCCACGTTGGTGACCGCTGGGTGCCTAGTACATTGATCGGAGACTGTATAATCCTTTCGAAGATCTTGGCGACAGGAAACTAGAGAGGGGGGAAGAGTTCTTTCCCACTAGAGCACTTCTTCTTGTTCCAGACGGCAGCTGACGAGTTACATAGATGGAGTCAACGGTGGCGTCTACAGTGCCAGGTAGGTTGAACTTAGTGAACACTTTGCACGAGCTTGTTCAACATATTCGGATCACAGATCGATTAGGAATTTCCAATGTTCGTCAGGATCTTGGATAGTGATAGTAGCGGAGGAGCCAACAGCAGCACTTATACTCTCGTAGCGGATTATTGGAATCGGCGTACCCGAACTGGCCCTCCATGTTGGGGATTGTGCCGTCGGGTTAACTTTCCTATCAAATAAAAAATGTATATATACGAAGCAACCAAAAGCCTCGGATATGGATGCTTTTACTGTTTACGATCCTTGCAAATGTAACAAGGACAACGAGCTTTGTGGCTGTACGTGGAATGTCAGGTCTCTCTACAATTCCCGTGCAGCTCAACAACTTGCAGAGGCCCTAGACTGCTGCAAAGCAGACATTACCGCCATTCAAGAAGTGCAATGGGATGGACCGGCCAAAAGCAGGATAAGGAACTGCGATATCTACTACGGCGATTGCTACGGAGAACATGGACAGCATCTATTCGGGTGCGGATTTATTATTAAACACAGACTTAGGTAAGAGGTCTTGAGTTTCCAGCATGTGGGTGAGTACCTCATGACAATGCGTATCAAGGCTAAATACGCCAACATTAGCCTTGTATGCGTTCACGTCCCTCACGTGAATTTGGCTGATGCCACTAAAGATGACTTCTACCAGCTTTTAGGCAATTTAACGCAACGCTAGGTCCGTTTGAAGTTGGGTGTCTACAGTCGCAAGAGGCCGCCAATACTTTTGCCAAACGAGTCTCTTTTAATCTCAATCTAACTCATATGCCGCCAGCAGCGAATGTCGGAGACTAGTGCTAACGTTGCCAATATGCCATCAGAGATGCCGGTTTTTATATACAGAGATTCTCCCGGCCCGGCACAACGAAACCCCTGGTTTGATGGAGAATGCCAGCTAGCACATACGGCAAAACAAAAGATGTACAAAATGGTGCTACATAGCAGGACTAGAGCGGCTTGCGAGCTTTACGAGCGGAGGAGAACAGAGGAGCATGGATTTCTGATAGAGAAGAAAAAGAAAATTATTGTAGGAATGATGCTCGGAAATTTCACCAAAAGGTAAGAAGAACATGTCAGGGTTTGAAAGCCAGAACGTAATCCTGCAGAGATAGAAATGGTATACGATTAGTACTTGAGTCGCAGTCGGTGATGAGTATATGGAAGCAACACTTTAGCTCAACGGTGACGATGACCAATATTCCGGTGTTACGTAGAACGAACAATTCAACTCTGACGATGACATTTAAGGTTCCCGTCAACCTGATCAGAATGAAGTGAGGATAGCGATATCTAAACTTAGATCCAACAAAGCTGCTGGAGGTAACGGCTTTGTCGCTGAAATTTTCAAGGCAGAAGCATGCGCGATTGAAGGCAACTGGCTCGTAATCGGTCTGGCTAGAGAGGTTTGCTGGTTGAGGCCCAGGTCCATCCTGGACTGTAGCACCACCTAAGTAAGTGTAGTTTGTGTACAGATCTAATAACTGTACTGTACTTTTCTCGAATATAAATAATTTGTTTGCCCATAAATCCATAATAACCCCAAATACAAATGACAGTCTAACATTTTATGAGCTTGGTAAAATAATAGCCATTTTGATCTTATCTAATTCACGTGGTACTACTAGAATTTTAAGAATGTAGAGACGTCAATTGCGTTAAAAAAAACTTGAATTTCTAGGAAGCTGCGGGGCAGATTTGCATTGCTTTGGATATGAAAAAACACACCCATTTCAGCTCCAATTTAAAGTCATACACAGTTCACAAAACTCTCGAAACTCACTTGAGTATTTTTTGCTCTACTACACAAACTCTTTGTGTATAAACATAAGAGTATCTTACAATATCAAGCAAACAAAAATTTAATTATAGGCACTCTCCTTCTATTTCGTTGGTATTTCATGGCCAATCGATTTCCGGCGAAAAACACAAACTAACGCGAGTAATGAACTTTGTTCCATTCACCCTTTAAATAGAATTTTCGCTAACAAAAACATAAAACAAAAAATCAATAAAACTTATATAATTTGCTTACAGCTGACGGCCTAAATACTTTAGCCATAACTAACCCTAATACCAATTGAAATAAAAAAATATATATGCAGAAAATCCCAAAAATAAACGAAAATTTTTGGCGGGAAATTGGAAATAAATTTTTATGTTTTCGCTTATATTCCCCCCCATACACAAGGGGAAGTATCGAAGAATTTATTACATTACTTTTGCCGCACATACTCCTTCTTTTGTGTATTTACTGCCTTTTAATGTGCCAAAGTACAGTTAACTGTTTCCAATATTGTCGGAGTATGAATCCTGCAGAGTACCAGCGAATAAGGAATTATGTATTTATGGATTTTATTTCAGAATATAATTTATACTCCAAGCGGATTACTGTGGAAAGCGTACTGTATACGATTTCGAGAATTTATGGGACTTAAATATAAAGGGCATCCATACTCTAGTTCGAAGTAAAACATAAATATTTTATCAACCATCTGAAATTAGGAGGAATAATTCGTAATAAATATAAAACAGTTTGGATGAATTCCTAAAAATTGTATTCAATAAAATTCCTAGAGATACGACCAAAGGACAGATTCCGAGGAAGTATTGGATTATGCATTGAGTTATTAGAAAAGTTGTTCATGGAAATACTTTGCATGAACTCACAAAACTCGGAATAATGGGTCCCGCATATGGTGACAGGAATTGTCCGGAAAAGTAATTGACCCAATAAAGGGGAAAATGTAACGAAAGAATGACGAGAAGCAGGAATTTCGAAATGAGGGTTCCAAAAGATTGGTCCTTTTAGCCATAAATATTTATTGTAGAAATGCCTGTAAATTAGTTCAGCGTGGTGTACGATAACAAATTATTTATTGCATACTGGTTGGACATTTTAATAACAACGACTCGTATTGACTACAAGTATTGCTTAAAATTATGTCACGAAACCTCAGAACATGTTATGAAGCTTGAAGGGCCCTTTATTTTTTTATTTTCTACAGTGTAAATGGTGTATTTAAAGGTGGAGCCGCTACTTCGGTGTCTGGGATAGCATTTGAAGATAAAAATCTTCGATGGATATATTGTACATTTGTAGAAGAAGAAGATGGTGACAAAGCAACTGGTGTAACTCGTTAATGGTAAAAGTCAGACGTATATATCATTTAATATTTATTTTTAATTAAAGTTGAATGCTCTATCATATGTGGGACTATCTGCCCGACTTTAGGAAAAAAAAGGCATTGATGTTCGCCAGTCCTTACAATGAAATTATCAATAATTAAGTGAACTGGTGGACTGGTGGGGATGCCACGGTGAGCCTCAGAAGGTTTCCCGCCGCGCTTTTTCTTTTGTTTGAGAGCAATTTAGTTGTTCGACCTCCGATATATTTTTAATATTATTTGCTTATAGGTACACCTTTGTGGCCAGGAACTCAGACCGTTGTTGTCAGATAATTAAATCGCTAATGTAAGTTCATTTTTACAGTGGCGTCGCTTTAAACTAATCGTTATATAGCTCGTTTATCTGAACAAACCGTTTTTATTTCGAAATTGTAATAAATTTTTGTCGTCCGTATGCTTGTACTTCGGGTAGTGGATAGTGAACCTAAAAACTGAATAGATTTACTTGAAATTTCATAGTTGTCGAATACATTATGTTCCTAACTAGAAGTCTTACGAGACGACGACTTCTCTTCAATACCTATTCAAGTAAGCTGTAGTAATTCGAAGTTAGCTAGTGGCAACTTTTGCAACTGGAATGGTAAGATAGTGATTTGTGGAGAATCAGCTTTTATGCAGAATATTGCAAAAAGTGCCAGTGACAACAAAGAGACAAAGATAAAATAGAATTTTATTCGCTAAATCGCACATGGATTGGGATTAATGGAAAGGAGTAGCCTAAAGTCTTGTGGTCTTTCTCGTTTACTTAATTAGTTAGGTGACGCTACAGTTCGGGGTGAATCTGGGCCTCAACCAACAAACCTCTCCATTAAGCTCGGTCTTTAGCTAATTGCCTCCAGTTGCGCACTCCAAGTTGGTCGAGGTCTCCTTGAATTTGTGCGCGCCACCTACGGCGATGATTCCCTCTACTGCGTCTTCCCTCGGGATTAGATTCGAAGAATCTGCGGGCCGGAGTGTTGGTGTCCATTCGCTCTATATGTCCTAGCCATCTCAGACGTCCAATACGCAGTTTTTTGACTAGGTCGATGTCGCTGTACAGCTCGTACAGTTCGTCATTGAATCTTCTCCTCCAAAACCCGTCAACGCAAACGGGACCGAAAATCTTACGATGACAGCGCGTCACCTTGTCTAAAACCTTTTTTGACATCAAAGGTCTCGGCGAGGTCATTACCGACCTTGATGGAGCAGCGAGCGTTCTCCATCGTCAGCCTGCACAGACGGACAAGTTTCGCAGGGATGTCAAAACTAGACAAGGCTCTATAAAGCTCTTCTCTATAGATGCTGTCATAGGCGGCCTTAAAATCGATAAAGAGGTGGTGAGTATCGATTTGGAATTCTTGGGTTTTCTCCAGGATCTGCCGAAGAGTGAAGATTTGATCGATGGTGGACTTTCCTGGCCTGAAACCGCACTGATAGGGTCCAATGAGGCTGTTGATAAAAGGTTTCAGGCGTTCACACAATATCGCTGAAAAGATCTTGTATGCGATGTTGAGGAGACTGATGCCTCTATAATTGGCGCAGTTGAGGGGGTCCCCTTTCTTATGGGTCGGGCAAACGATGCTGAGATTCCATTCATCAGGCATACACTCGTCGGACCAAATCTTAGAGATGAGTTTGTGTATGCACTCTACCAATTCATCCCCAGCTGCCTTGAAAAGTTCGGCCGGTAAGCCGTCAGGTCCACCAGCCTCGTTGGATTTTAGCTTGGATATTGCTATCCTCATTTCGTTTTGGTCAGGTGGACGGAAATTTTGACTATCATCGTCTATGTTGAATGGTTCATTCTGCCTGACAGCGGGATGTTGGTCTTCGTCGCCGTTATACAGTCTGTAGAAGTCGTTTTTCCAAATTCTCAGCACCGACTGTGATTCTACTACGAGGTTTCCATTTTCATCTCTACAGGTTTCTGTACGGGTATTGGTCCTCTGACACGTTCTTTTTACCGTTTGGTAAAACTTCCGTACATTGTTCCTGGAGTATAGACTCACGATATTCTCAAACGCGCGCTTCTCATGCTCTTTCTTCTTCTTTTGGAGAAGCCGATGTTCTTCCCGCCTCTTTTGCTCGTAGAGCTCACGAGCAGCTCTTGTCTTCCTTTGCAGCGCCGCTTTGTATGCCTCTTGTTTTGCTGCATGCACTCGCCGGCATTCTTCGTCAAACTAGGGGTTTCGCGGTGGTGGGCGAGCGAGACCCAGCACATCAGTCGCGGCGTTCCTGACGGCATGTTGGCAACGTTGCCACTGGTCTTCGGCACTTGATGCTGGCGGCAAAGGGGTGATTGAAAGATTTCGGGATACGCGTTCAGCGAAGAGTCTGGCGGTCTCTTGCGATTGTAGCTTTTCGACGTTAAATTTTCTCACAGTGATTCTTCTTTGTTGCTCAGATTGGGATATCCGCATTCGTATCTTGGCTACAACAAGGTAATGATCCGAGTCTATGTTGGCCGCTCGGAAGGTTCGGATATCCAGAATACTGGAGGCATGCCTTGCGTCGATCGCAATATGATCAATTTGGTTGATCGTTACATTATCATTGGACCGCCATGTCTGCTTATGAATATCGAGATGAGGAAACCATGTGCTTGCTATGGTGACATTTCGCTCCACAGCGAAACCTATTAGCCTTAGCCCGTTATCAGACGTGGTGTCGTGTAGGCTATGCTTACCGACTGCCCTACCAAAGACGTCCTCCTTTCCTATTTTGGCGTTAAAATCACCCAATGCGATTTTAACGTCGTATTTAGGACATTGCTCGTATGTTTTGTCGAGGAGCTCGTAGAAACACTCTTTGGTGGCAGGGTCCTTTTCTTCTGTGGGGGCATGAACACATATTAAGCTTATGTTAGCGAATTTAGCTTTGATCCGGATAGTCATAATACGCTCGCTCACGTGTCGGAAGCTTAAGACTTCTTGCCTAAGTCTGCCGCGTATGACAAATCCGCATCCGAATAAGCATTGCCTGTTGCCTCTGTAGCAATCACCGTAGTAGATGTCTTAGTTTTTCATCCTCTTTTTGCCCGGCCCATCCCATCGCACTTCCTGGATGGCGGTAATATCTGCTTTATAGCAGTCTAGGGCCTCTGCTAGTTGTTTGGCTGCACGTGGTCTGTAAAGGGACAGAACATTCCACGTACAGATCCGAATGTCGTTGTCCTTATTTCGTTTGCTGGGGTCGTCATTAGTTGAGTCATCCTTATCCGAGGCTTTTGGTTGTTTCGGAACCATAAATTTTTTACGTGGTAGGGAAGTTACCCCGATGGCACAACCCCCAACGTGGAGGGCCAGTTCCTTAATTATTCTCCTAGAACGAGGGGCCGGGTACACCGGTGCCAGTAGTCCACTACGGGAGTATGAGCGCTGCCGTTGGCCCATTAAGTGCTCCTCCGCCACCATCTCTATTCCAATGTCTTGACCAACATTGGAAATTCCTTACCGACCTGTGATCCGAATACGTCGAAGCAGCTCGCGCAAGGTATTCACTAAGTTCAACCTAACTGGAAGTATAGACGCCACGGTTGACTCCGTCTAGGGAATTCGTTCGCTGCCGCCTGGAACAGGAAGAAGTGCTCTAGTGAGAGAACACTCTTCCCCCTCTCTCATCTGCTGCCGCCAGAAATCCTCCAAACGGGGTTGGTTACCCATTTCTTGGATTAAGGTACTAGGCACCCGGCTGTCACCGCGTGGAGGTTGAAAGTAGGAGTTAGTAGGCCTCAGCTTTTTCGTTTGGGTAGGCCGAAATTCGCCAGGCCATTCTGTCATAGGTTGTCTGGTCGTCTACACTTTTATTTCGTATGTCCTTTTTCCAAGTTCTTAGTTGTCTACCTGATCCTCTTCTTATCTCTGGAACATCTAACTCTTGCTTCACCGCATGGTCGTAGGGTCTCCGCATAACATGTTCGTACCAGCAGGGACAGTTCTCCTTGACATTTTCACACATCGGTGTTATTTTGCTGCTACCTCTTCTGTGTTTGTTGCAACTCCATCCCACTGGTTCACCTTAGCATACGCATTTCAGTGACATAGAGTTTTGTTCTGGAAGCTTTTCAACTGCTCTAAAATCCTTTTGCCCGATAGTCCCCTAGCTGCGGCGCTCCAGCTTTGACATCCAAAGACATGTGAGCCTTGGTACCTGTCAGATTATCTCTGACGGGTTGGTTATCTATTTTCGGTTGCACCACGATGCCATCATTTTCGTCAAAACGAAAGACAATCATTTCAGTTCTGGTACAGCTTGTCCTAAAGGCATAAGACTCAAAAGCATTCATCCAGAATAGCTTTTCTTGCCGAAGTGTCAGCTAATAACGTTGCTATCAGCGTATAACAGGGTCCACAGGAATTTTTCTTAGATTTCGCGAGTCAGGAGGCCCATCACAAAATTAAATAGCAATGAGCTCAAAGCTGAGTCCAGATTGACACCCACTTTTGGTTCTGCTCCCTTTTTTTGGATATCTTTTTGCGTTTAAGAAACTACACACAAGTATGTTTACGTATACATTTCTAGCGAGATAATGCAGCCATATGCCGTGTATAAAACTCAATTTTCTTGACAATTTAAACAGACTTCTAGTCTAAATCCGTGTTTTCTACTCCTAATATGCAAAAATGTTTGAATGTATTTTGTTGAAATTTGTTAGGCGTTTACCTACCCCGGTTAATACCGTTGATTAGGCTCAGATGGAGCACAGTCCACGTTGCTCTTCGATGATATTGCGATCTAGTCACCTGAACGAATTAGCAATTTTTCTCTGATCTCTATTGTCGTTATTTTCGATTCAAGAGTTCTGCCCATTAGCTTCTCTTGACAGATGATAGTGTCAAATAGGCGAACTCCACAGGCGGATCAGTAGAAATACGGTGAAGTGGAAGGGTTATGATCCCTTATTTTCGGATCATAACCTCGCTAAAAAAGGAAGAAGAAGACAGATGATAGTGTCTACTTATGTATATACCTATAAGTAAGTGCATAGAACATAAGTGGGATTTAATCCGCTCAAAACGTGGGGTAATAGATTCACACCGAGTGCCCCGACGCTCGTCATTGTCATTCTATTACAGTCGCATATAAATATTTTCGAATATAAGGTAGATATCCAGATACATATCTATATTATATATTTATAAATGTGGGTGTTCTGATACGCCGAGGTCAATTCAAATGGCTTTGTCTTTTCGAGCCTTCGCACTATATTTGCGTTGTCTAAAAGTTATACTACCTCAGTGTTAGTCTTTTGTTGAAGCCTTGATTCATGCCTTGCATTTTTTCTAGTTTCATCTGTGATACTCCTAAATCCCTGTCGAGGTCATTATTCCTTATGTACCAGGGTGCATTAACGATACTCCTTAGCACTTTGTTTCGAAATCTTTGGATGATGTCTGCGTTGCTCTTTTTGGTACAGTCCCATAGTTGAATACCATATTTCCATATTGGCTTCAATGATTGCTTATATAATAAAAGTTTATTATAGATTGATAGTGGTGAATCCTTTCCTATCAGCTAATACATGTTTCTGTATTTTATTTCCAATTCTGTTTTTTTCTTTCTTAATGTGTTCTTTCCATCTTAGCTTAGCGTCCAGGGTCATTCCAAAATATTTTGCTATATTCGCGTACGGCACTACCTTTTGGTTGATAGTTACCGGGATATAATTTATTATTCTATTAGTTAAGTTTATGTGCACTGATTTGCTTTCATAAACCTTCATTCGCCATTTTACTGTCCAATTGCAAATTTTGTTCACAGCTGATTATGTTGATTCTATATTGTTCTTTCCTACTGCTAGGATTGCAGTGTGATCAACAAATGTAGCCAACGTGCTATTTTCAAGCTTTGGGAGGTCACCAGTGTATAGGAGGTACAGAATGGGGCCCAGTACGCTATCTTGCGGAACTCCGTCTTTAATTTCCGTTAGTTCTGAGTACAAATCTTCCTCTTTTATTTTGAAAAATTGTCCGCTTAGAATGATTCTAAGATTGCAGCATATTGTTTTGATAGGAGGCATCGAAGTTTATGATTTAGTCCTGCATGTCTTCTAAGTCCGAACTGATAATGTGGAATTAGGTTTTTTCGTTCAATAATGTGATTAATTCGTTTAACAAATAGTTTTGATATGACTGGCAGTATTGAAATTGGCCTGTATGATGCCGCTTCATTAGGTGGCTTTCCGGGCTTAGAGATCATTATTACTTCAGCCACTTCCATAGGCTAGGAACACATTTCATTCTAAAAGCAACATTGATTAAATTCGTTAGTATATTTACAGCTTTCCTTGGTAACTGCGTCAATATTTCACCAGATAAAAGGTCATAGCCAGGACATTTTTTCGGGTTAATGTTATTTTTAATCTCATTTCTCAATTCGCTTGGAGTCAAAAGTCTTATTTCTTCACTTTCGTCTCCGACTGTTTCCACACGCATGTATATTTCTTGCTCTACGTGTAGGATAAATACAGTTTTTGAGTATTCTGCGAATATTTGGGCTTTATGTTCGTTACTTCTAGCCCACTTTCCTTCGACTGTTTTGATGGGTGGTATTTGTATAATTGGCCTTTTGGTGTTTTTCATTACTTTCCATAGCATTAGTGGTTTTTTTGTTGGTTAATCCTCTAAGATAATCGTTGATTGAGTCTTCTTTTAATGTTCTAATTTCTCTTCTTAACTGTTGAGTATGATTATTCAATTTCGTTTTGTCTCGGGGGGCTTTAGTTTACTGCCATATTTTTCTTGCGCGTCTTCTATCCACAATAAGTTCTCTGATTTCCCTGGGATAGTTGTTCCCTTTAATTTTCCTTCTAATTTCTGGTGTGTTTGTCCAGGCTGATTATTGAACATCATTAACAAATTTTTCGACTTCTGTTTCCAGTTGTTCAATATTGTACAAAGGCACGCTTAGTTCAATCCTGTCTACCAAAGTTTTTTTGAAACTATTCCAGTCGGAACATTTGTTAGTTAGCGTTTGCTTGTCTGCTTTGCTTCTGAACTATATTCTCAATCAACGTAAGTAGTATTTCGAAATGATCAGAGTTTATATCATTGAACTCATCAATTTGAGGATAATTTGCAGATATGTCAGATCTGGTATTTTATTTGAATCAGCCGGCCAATATTTCGATTTTCCAGTTGGCAAGACTTCGCATCCGTAAGGTCTAGTTGCGTTGAATAATTCCCTTTCTTTTGTTGACGTCAATCTGGATTCCCAGTGAACATGTTTGCGTTAAAGTCTCCACCAATTATAAATCTATTTCCCAGTTTTCTCAGCAGTTTCAGGTAATCGTCTACTTTTAACAAATGTGTTGGTGGATAGTAGATTGCTATTATGTTGAAAGAATAATTGTTTGCTTTTATATTTACAGCTATTGCTTGTATTTCTTCGGTAATATATTTCAATTCGCTTGATACAGGGATGTTTTTTTATGTTAAAAAAAAAGAAATAATAAATCCAGAAATGTCTAGCGTTTTACCTATTCGGTCCAAAAGAAGCTATGCTGTAAAAAATGGCGTAAGAATTTCTCAAAGTATCTGCTCTCTGCAATCTTCAAAAATAAACATTTAGGCTCTAATGTAAACGTTGGTTCATTATCTGTCATCTTAGTGGTGATCTGACTAAAGTACAGAAGATTCTGAAACTTTGGAGAACGAAGCAGCCTTCGTACCAAAAGTACTTCACTCTACTCTCAATTTATACATTAGCCTTGACTGTTAATTATTTAATCTAACCTCATTATACTATATACTTTGAAATATGTTAGACTGGTGTGCATTCTAAGAATTGAGTGTATTTAAATATATCATTCATTATTAAATTACTCAAAAGTCTCTCGCTACATCTCACCTCTTTCATTAAAAAAAAATTCATTTTGTACAACTAAACTATTTTCGAAATCAGCGTATATTTGGTTCTCGTTTTTTAATTTACACCTTAAGTTCCAACTCTTGGTACCCTTGTTGACGCAGATACTTCAAATTAATAAGAATTTTCTTATAAATACGTGAAGATATCGAGCTGTGATCATCTCAAGTGTCTGTCGGTTTATTCGTGACGTTACGAGACAGATGTGTGAAGTGAATTTCATACCGTACACAAAAGTAGGAACGTATGAGTAAGAATGTATGGTTGATAACATTAATAAAGCATATGTACAAGTATACATATCAATAAAGTCCTATTCATTAAAACGAATTCAATATTCCCCCTCTATTCTCAGTGTGCGTTCGTGCATGCCCTTCTATGCTCCCTAGTGTCTCTTCTGCCATTTGTCGTTTGTTTCATTACTGTCACTTCGCATCAGAGCTTATATTATTCCTCCAGAAGAAAAATAAATTTTCTCCTCGATACAAATAACATAATCCAAGGGAAATTTATTAAAGGTCGCTCTGGTAAGCATTACATTTTAATTAAAATGAAACTATTCACCATGTGTGGAGTATTGATCATATCTAAGCAACCGTTGCTAATAAAGGGTCTTTTGTACTATATGTCTTTATGTCTTCACTTGAAAATTGATTATCTCAATTGGTATCCTATTTATTGTTTGACACGTCTCTCATTGGGATATAATCAAATTCAAATCCCAAAATGACACACGGAATATCAATTTGAATTCCCTCGGTTACACTGTTACTCAATTACCAACTCCTACGGGAATCCCACTCCTACCAGAGTTTGTATCTGTCGTTGAATATTAACACATATCAAATGAAACATTTATGCTATCATCACACCCGTTAAGTTGTTCACCAACATTTGGCAGTTTAACGTACCTTAAGCCTTGGAGCAGCTAAACTGATTCAAGGACGACTGTACCCTCTGATAAATTCTTTAAGGAAAAGGGATCAAATATTTGCTTTAACATTTTCATTCACAAAAGGCTCTTTTCATTGTATCCTTTTACGGTAATACGAGAGAAATTTTGGAAAGGATTCTCATTCGCACAGTTGATGTTTACTCAAGTATTCCAGTCAAAAGAAATTGCTTCTTAGGCACTTTCACATCCCATAACAGTGGTATAAAATAAATATTCTGGACAAGGCATCAACCTTAATTAAAAAATAAATAAAATAAAAGTTAAACACTCACTCAGGAGAGGTCGAACATGCTCAGACAACTTGAAATACTTTCGGAACAATCCATCCATTCTTCACAAACTTATATTATTATTTTCTTAGTAAAAGTTTAAAAATTGAAATGAAAGTGGATGTCTGGTTCAGAAAAGTGTTTGATTTTTCAAAGGATATCCTTAGATCAACATTTTAGTTACGAGAACAATCGCCCACGAAGGGAAAAATAAACTTGTTTTGTCATTTAATTAGGAAGGATAACACATGGAAAAATAACTGAAAGGCAATGAAAATTAATTAAAAATGTATACAACAGAGAAAGTTTACGAAGATTCAACACACCTGAATAAAGTATACATCTAATTCAGGAAAACTAATTAGCACCTTTTTTTCTGAAAATAGTGGATGAATAAACTAAACACTCACTTGTTTACTTGCTGCGACTTTTCTTCCATCCGATACCAAAACCTTTTAAAAATTTATTTTACAAATACAATGCACGTCACGACGACTCAATAACGTTGAATTCATGATGGGATGAATTAAGACAGCGCCCTGGCGGAACAAGCCAAGGCAACCGCTATATGCGACTGTAGAGCCATCAAGGGGACCTTCTATGAAAATCTCAAAACCTCAAAATGTTACGTACCAAAACTTATTTTCCTTTCGTCCACATGAATAATAAGGAACTCCATCAGTGGACGAATAGATAATACGCATCGTTTATGTATGCAATTGGATTTTCCGATGAATTACTTTGAATAGGAGTTAAGCCCGTTCTTACGGTGGCTACACAATGAATAGAATAGGGTGCACCATAAGTCATAATGGAGTTTATAAATTCAATAACTTTTCCTTTAGATATTTTTCTAAATTTTGTTTTCCACAAAATTATGAAGAAATTCTCAGCTGAACACAGAATCAGAATAATAGATTTTAAAACAGAAATGGAAATGGCTTTATTCAAAATCTTATCATCAGTGATGAAGGCAATTTTTACTTGAATAGTTTTCTTAAGAAGCAGAGCTCGAGATTTTGAATCCGAGATCCATTTACCAGTCTTAACTGAACCCCATTAAATGTATGATATGGTGTGGCATTTCGAAAATATTGATAAAAGTGAGTGTGAAAGATTTCAACAAGATAAAGCCACTCCTCGTAGTACTTGAGCCACAATGACATTTTAAGGCCGAATTTTGTAGTGTGAGAAATTTCCAAAACTTGGGAAATAAATTGTAGGGTACATAAGCAAGTCCGAGGCAATCCCCGAGCTCAAGGACAACGTTCACACGCTTTAGCCAGAAACTTTAAAATATTTTACAGAAAAAAAGCCGGCCATTTAGGTGATATAATTTTCATAATTACAAGAAATTTTTATTTTGGATATTTTATAAGGAAAAATTAAGTTAAATATATATACATACATATAACAAAAAACTTAAACTAAACAAGACTTATAGCCCTGTAGACTTATGGTGTTGATCCCTCTAGATACGTCGTGTTTGTCTTTATGTTTGATGTTAAACAAAAAAATAAAGAGAAAATACAATATGCAAATACAATGCTGGATATTGCTAATAGTCTCCATAAATCATTATTTACGTCGGTGGCACTACAGTTCCGGATGCATATGGGCATCAACCAATAACAACAATAGTTGGCATCTGCAGCTAGCGTGGTTACGAGCCAGTTGTCTCCAGTTGGGCAATGTTACTTGTTTGCGTCACCTGTCACAGGACCATACTCTACTGCACTGCCCATCCGGAGTAGGAGTATGTTCGAAGATTTTCCAGGTTGGAACTTGGGCTCCATCCGCTCTACATGCCCTACTTAAATTCTCGTATTTGTATGATAATTTGATCAGGAAGGGTAGTGTGATCTTTTGAGAGCTTATACCTTTAAACAACTGTGCTTTGAATACCTTTTAGGGAATATTTGAACCCAGTCTTACACTTAGTCCAGCCTTGTCAATGGTGTCCAACGAGCTTGGCGAGGATTAATCTATCATAGGTGGTTTTACAATATAATAGATATAATTATGAGGCGTACAACTGACTCCTTCAAACACCGCACTGTTCTTTTTCACATTTTCTATTCAACAAGTCAACACAAAATGCATCGTCCAGCTTTATACCTTATATGTGCTTGCGCAGAAGCGATTATTCAGCTATTTCTGTACAGTGAGAGATACATACATAGGTACGTACAATACGCCCAATCTTTAGCAAATTGGTCTTTGAAGAATGGTTGGGAGCAGGCTTTGAAATAATTCTCAATCTCTTGATCCTTTGGTGGATCAAATGGCCTGCTATCGCTGCAATAAACCAAATCTAATCGACGGTTAGTTATCCTACGGTAAGCCAATGTAACCTACGCCTCTGCATTCCTTTTGTTTTGCAGTAGTTATCTTTCCAAACTTCAATCGCTTTATTCTCAGTCACAACAAAAAGATTTTCTCCAAGGGATTAATGTCAAAATACTCCCCCACTTGTATCTAATAAATATATGCTTTGGCTATGGGAAAGACCCACTACACCCACAGAAAATTCCTAAAAATCATTGCGTGAGCTTATCTTAAAACATCTCTAACCGCAGTTAGATAGGCCATGAACCGATAATGCTGACTCATTCATCCAGAAAACACAAATAAATTGAATCCAATACATATCCCACGCGCTACACATTATTACAAATTCATTTAATTCTAAAGAATGACGAAATCATCCTTAAAAGGCCAGTGCTCTGATTGGCCGTAAAGTGGTATATAAACTTAAGACTTTGGCCTCAATTTTAATGATTCACTGAAGTAGTAAAATGTTTTATCACTCCGTACAATAATAAATTTTAGAAACAATCAGTCCTTTTAGAAGATTACTATTGGTATTGGGAACCAATCCTTTTCCTTTTATTTCGGAAAAGGATTACCAACTACAAAAGCCCTTCCGTCAGTCAATTTTGATTAAGTTTAATGTCGAATGGAATTCTATGAATAAATTTTGTCTGAATACGCTCCAACCTAGACGCTCTTCCTCTCTCGTCTTTAATGGTAATCGGATTTAGGGTTACACAACAAACAGGCGTACACTTAATTCTGTTATCATTTTGACTTTGCTTGAAACGTATACAGCACAGGAAGGAGTGAATGGAAATCTAAGTTCAATACGGTGTCAGTAGCTTTAATGTTGTGTTGCTGATGATTTTTTTTATCGATGATCAGGGTGTTTAAGGACGAATTTTATATTTAAAAGAAAATTATCCCCATATAGGGGGAGAACTTTAGCATCAAAGAATATCTTATCGATGGAAGGTTGATTTTAGAGATTTTGGCTACTTATAATAGTTATACACGTGATTTTTTGATTGAAAGGATTCAAATAACTTGATGATTATATGAATTTTGCATTAAAAAAGATTATGTATAGGATTTAAAGAATTTTGATTGAAATGATGTTTTTTTCTAAAGTACGAGTAGTTTTATTCATCATTTCAAAGAAAGTGAAGGGTTTCGACCATTGTGAAGGTTGAGTGCAATTTTTTGGCTATTTAATTTTTTCTTAGCCTACAGATTTCATTTTTCTTACCCAAATCAACAGAACAAAGTATGGGAGAACTGGAAAATCCCTTCTGATCCTATTGTTATGGTTGCCTAGAATATTTATTTGATTTTGCTTTCATTGGCATTTTGAGGGGATGTCACTGCTAAATTGAATGCCTAAGCAAACACTAACTAAGGGCCACATGTAGAGGTTCCTTTGGAAATTCTTTGTTTATCTATGAAAACATTGGTGGAGGAGGGTCATATTTTTGAATAAATGTTGCTTCATTAAATAGAAGACATTGTTTCTTATGAAATTATAAAAGCATACGAATATCACCCTTGAATGTGTTTTCGCTCAAAACTGCTTTCCGGTGAAGGTGACCAAGTAGAGGACGATCAGTTATTTATAACTTTTAGGGATATTAAAACTATTTTGTAGATTAAGATATATGTAAATAGACCTTCCACTAGAGAAAACCTTCGTTTTAGCCTTTGGAATATATAATTAAGAACATGGCTGAATCCCATTAAGCGGCTGCTAAACTAAATAGCCCTAAAGTGGATTTCAATGTCATTTGTAAAACTCCTATCGTGCATCCATCATATGTAAAAAAAAACGTTGTTGGAAAATTCCGCAAACTAAAGCATTTGGTCCAGAGTCATAAACCGAACCTACAATAGCTAAGATCTTAGGCACGTGCTCACCTGGATGTCTTCTTCTTCATGCGATTCTCCGCCATTAAAAGGAAACACTTCTCCAGCTTATTCGATCTTTAACTAGTCATTGAAAGCTTGCATGTGGAATCGTTATATCATTTTGCATGCCAATTGAGGTCATTCATGATTGCTTTGTCCTTCAAGCCTAGATATAAAAACGCTCTGAGCTTTACACAACCAAACAATCTAACGTTATCATATCTGATGAGGTTTCGGTGATATTACCAGTGACTGAGGCCACCAAGCTATTGACTATACGCATGGTCACTATGATCAATAGAAATCAGGAAAGCAAAGCTTGTAAATAGAGACCCCAGCGAAGATCGTATAGCCTATTTTAATCTACGTATTTTAAGACTCTGCTTACTACATGCAAGACAATTTTAAAAATCGCTGTGCCCAGGCCACTATCTTGAAAACTGCCACCAAAATAAGACCTTTTTCAATTTGTTCCCAAAGCCTTAGGAAACCCTTAGACAGACATCTTTCAGCATTGAAGCAATAAGCTATTAATACATTGAAGCAATGAGCTATTAATAATTGTATAACGAACTGTGTAGTGTTCTAAAGAAATACAGTCCGAGGTGGAATGGGACCTGAACCAACTAACATTTCCCACTAGCCGGTTACAAGGTTACAACTGTCTAAGAGAGGATGTACTCAATACATCCCCACTTCATTACCATCAGCATGCATGCAAAGCGGGCAGATCCACTGAGACGGCTCTTTATCAGCTGACGGAAACCATCCAAAGAGCTCTTGAAACAAGAGAGATATTATTCTGCGCCTTCCTAAATATCGAAAGGGCATTTGATAATAGTTCGGACGAAGTTAGTAGCACTGGATAGAAAAGGAGATAGCAGAACAGTAACTAAGTGGATGTACGACTTGCTGAGAACAAGATCAGCAGAAACTCACACATCACCTAGAATTATCAAGGTGAACACAACAAGAGGGTACCCACAAGGAGGAGTGTTATCTCCTCTAATGTAGATGAACTACTTGAAAAATTAGCAAATCTTGGAATTAATTGTCAAGCTTATGCTGATGACACTGTATTGATTTCCAGGGGTAAATTTAAAAAAAAACCCTACGTGATATTATACACAAGGGACTAATAGTAACTCAAGAATGGTGCAACATGGCTGGGCTCAATATAAACCTGGCTAAAACTACAATAGTACCGTTCACGAGAAAAAGGAAACTTGAACTGAAGCCAATTCGACTGTTGGGCACGATACTGACACCGGTAAAGGAAGTGCAGTATGTAGGACTTCGCCTAGATAGTAAACTCACATGGAAAAGCACACGAAGGAGATATCCAAAAAGGCTACTCGTGCTCTAATGATATGAGCTTAGCGGCTAAGTCTTGGAGATTTAGTCCAAACATTCAAAGATGGATGTATATTGGCATTGTGAGGCCAATGATAACATATGTAGCTATAGCGTGGACAAAGCAGACTAGTCTAGTTACAACAAGGGAGACACTCATAAAAGTGCAAAGACTTGCGTGCTTCTGCATCACTAGGGCCCATGAGAATATGTCCAACTGCAGCCATGGAAGTACTCCTAGAGCTAACACCGCTCCATCTCGTAGTTGAGCAAAATGCAAAGCGGACGATCATAAGGATGGCAAAATAAGGCTTTGGAAGGGAGAAATGCGCTGATTTGAGGTAATACGATTACTTAAGAAACTTTCCCTTCTGGTAATTCCTAGGGACGATAGTTCAGAAAATTTAACTTTGGAAAAAACCTTTGTACAAAGTTAAGTAACAAGCAAGAGTGGAGCAACGAATCTATAATTGGTATACAGGCGGATCGAACTGAGGAAGGAACAGGGGCAGGCGTGTTTGGCCACGAACGAGCCACTCAGACGCCTTCATTGGACCTGAACCATTCTGCTGAATAGGTGAACATACCATACGCGAAGAATTCAGGAAAATGGAGAAAGAAGACAGGACAAGAACCTAGAATAACACCACAGGTCTGAGGCAAGCTAAGAAAGTACTGGGATGTTACAACCGGAAAAGATTCGAAGCCTATATCTGCCTTACCAAGAATAACCTACGAATCCTATTAGGCTTCCTAACGGGACACTGCAAACTCAAAGAACACTTAAAGAAACTAGGTATAACAAATGAAGGCCTTTGCAGACTCTGCAATGAGTTACGTGAGACTCCGGAGCACCTCGATCAGATGAGGATATGCCTACCATGGATCAACTTCTCATTCTCAGATTCCTAAAAGAAACTGGTTTGGAAAGAGAGCCTTAAGGTGAATTATTCCCGCCAAGGAAAAGTAAGACTGTATGACCTTCAAACACAATTCCGAAGGAATTGTTTTGCGAGGGAAACTCTAACGAGGTAAAAAAATCTCTCCAAGGTACTAGCAAGGCGCACAATAGCCCACTAGGTCGCAGTGCAAAATAACCCCATACAAATATTATAATAATAATAATACCTCGAAGTCGTCTTCTATTGCGCCGTCCATCCAGGGTGAATTTGAAAATTTTCCGGGCCGGAGGAGTAGGTTCCATCCGCTCTACTCTGCCCAGCCATCTTAGTCGCTGTACGTGAGCTCTTCTGGTTGAGTCGATGTCCTTGTATGGGCCGTATAGTTCGGCATTGTACCTTCTCTTTACTCAGCGTCAGTGTAGACAGGACCAAAGATCACTAGAATAACATTCCTTTCAAAGTAACCAAGTGCATTCTCAGCCGATTTTGCCAAAACCTATGCCTCTGCGCCATAGAGCAGAACTGGAATGATTAGAGTCTTATGCAGAGTTACCTTTGTAGTTCGAGATAGTGCTTTGTTACTCAATTGCCTTCTCAGCCCATAAAAATACCAATTGGTAGGAGAAATTCTTCGTTTGATCTCCCCAATTATATCATTTACGGAGGTAGACAAAGTCTTTTACTACTTCAAAATTATATCTGTCCTTTGTGGCATTCTGTCTGTAGACAGCATATATTTTGTTTTGCTTTCATTAACCGCTAAACCCTGCTTTGCTGCTCTGTCTCAATACTCGCAAGCAAGTGGGACCACTGGCAGTCTGCTGAGTTCTTCCGACTATATGTCATCGACGTAAGCGAGTAGTTGTGTAGATTTGTAAAAGATTGTTTTTCCGGTTTTGGCTTATGAGCTTCGTAAAATTCGTTGAAGTATTGTATTATGTTAAAGAGATCGCACGACAGAGTTTCACCTTGTCTAAGACCTTTCATGACATCAAAAGGTTCGGTGTTGTTCTTACCGAATTTGATGGAGCAGCGAAAGTTCTGCATCATTATCCTGCACAATCCTAACCAAGCATCATTGGAAGCTAAGAGAAAGTACCATGTTTGCATTGGTATATCTGAGAAAGTACTCATTATAGT
The DNA here is from genome assembly GCA_945910035.1 of Brachypalpus laphriformis. Lineage (NCBI taxonomy): Eukaryota > Metazoa > Arthropoda > Insecta > Diptera > Syrphidae > Brachypalpus > Brachypalpus laphriformis. The sequence goes on from OX246753.1 coordinate 325,138,486, forward strand.
TGCTACTTCAGCGTGCATTTCTTGCAAGTGGTGGTGCAGCAAAAGCGCATACAAAAGCACTGGAGAGATTTCAGAAGTGTCGTAAGAGTAGCTGTCAAAGACGACTTTAAAATTCTGCGCATTTCATATATTAGGTATGTTCGCGTACTTTCTGCACCAAAATCGCAGTTTGTCAAATTTCCACGGGTGGGGATATAATTCTCTCAAAGAGAGGTAAAATTACGAAAAAGTAAATGAACCCGTTGAACCACAAAAGTTGCCCACTTTTTAAACGTCAAACCCAAATGTACGCGAAAGAAGGAAAGAGAAGGGATAATCCAACAAAAAAGACATATACAGCGATTTGACAGTTTTCATAAACTAGCCCACAGAAATTCCTTGCACTAGAATTCGCAGCATGGAGAAATTTCTTACTCTCTCGAGAGCGCTACGAAAATTCTCAGTACTCGAACAGATTTTCGTAAAAATTCGTAACTTTTGATAAAAATTTGCTATTTTTGGGGGGTACACGAACATACAAAAAAAAAAAACAAATACAAATATTTGACGCAACAGCTCTTTAAAGTGCCAGGGCCTAGCTTCCCGAAACCACTCATGTTGTGCGCGTTATATTTTTCACACGAATGGAAGGGACCTACAAGTTTAATGCCGAATCCGAACGGCGATTTGAGAAGCTTTTTCGTGACAACAATACTCTCGGATGTTTGTCAGATGCTCGCGAGAGGTGGGACCGTGAAAAAACTTGTTGGTATTTTCTGGGATTCAAACTTGGAACCTCATGCGTAGTGATCCAACACACTAACCACTAACGCCATGGCGCCCACGGTTACGCGAACATACCTATTATTAATATGACAGTCTTGCTTGAGCACTCCCTATTAATAAAATTACAGTTTAATGTCGGTAACAAGATGAAGTTTGCCACGATTACGTTTTGCTTTTAATTCTTATGGAAGACCCCATTTGAAGCAATATTAAAACAAATAACAAGAAGCAAGCAAACCGTATGTTAATTGCTTTCTTCCTTTCAAACAAATTCATCTTGATTGTTTGCTTAAGCTAAGACAATACAAAATTTTGATGTGAATAAATAAATATGCAGCATTTCCAGAAACAAATTTACCCCATTATCTATCAAAACAACGACAAAAGAAAAACAAATTCTCCTGCAAATGGGCTGAATACCAATATCCCTCACGCCTCCCAATTATCTTAGCCACGTCACATAGACGTGATTAGATGGCCCAAAACAAATCATCACAATTCATCATGATATACTCTGCCTACCCGCACTCTACAGTTGTTACCTAATTGCTAATTCTCTCATCGACATGAATCGACCGTGGTTGACGACAGACAACCAACATTGTAACAAGTTATGAAACAGATGTGATTGGAATTGATCCTGGAAGATGATTGCAAATTTGATTGATTGATACACTGTTACAACAAGGACATCGGTTTGGCGATATAAACATTATCATATTACAAATTAAATAAGGATTATATTTGTACATCCATAGATAGCCTGAATATGAATATCCTTGGTGTGTCATTGAATTAATTCCACATTGCCCACCCGACGAGACCCTCTCCATCGACTAGTACCATCTTACTTTTCTTCTGCACCGTTTTGGCCTATATTCGTTAAAGTTTATTAAACTTCCTGAAAGAATTAGGACGTGAAGTGTCCTTTTCTGTTTAGAGGAAGAAAAGTAATGGCGCAGCAATTATGTCTAGTGGTAGAAATTTAAGATTTTTTTTCTTCCTAGACATTAAAAGATTACCAAAATCAAGTAGAGGGTATTAAATGAAAATAAGGACAGCATAACGGAGAACGATAAATTCAGTCTTGCAAAACCCAAGTTTATCTTTTCTATTCCCAATTACGGTGAACGGGGAAAAGGCTAATAGAATAACTGATTTATGGTCGGGATTAATTTGGGATTTCTTGGACTTTCAACTAATCCTAAAGGCTGCATAATTAAGCAAAGGAATAAATCAGAAACACAAAGAAATGTACGCCCTGTCGGAGATTTTTCCTGTGGAAAAATTAATTTAATTTTTACTCAAAATCCAATTCCGTTATAAAATGTTGGTACTTTAAAATGTAGACCAATTGATATTTTTTCAGTCGATTGGCAAATAGAGGCATCATCATCATGACTTTCTTGCTTTAAAGAGCTCCCGACCCTTGATGATTCTCTGCCTGAGACACTTCTATCCTCTGCGGTCCCGGGCACGCTACTTCTACTCGTAAGTAGTTGTGAAGACCAAGTTTTATGGCATCCGCGACAGCTTGGCCCTTACACCGGAGGTTCGGTATTTTTCGCCGTCTCGAACCTGGGGCTGAGATTGAAAGATTCTATCGTTGGAGCGTTGCTGTCCATTCGCACGATGCGAGCGAGCCAATGTAGTCAACGTGTCTTGGCTTTTTGGACTACATCTACATCTTGGTACAACTTATAGAGTTAGTGGTTGTATTTTCTTCTCCATTCGCCCTCCTCGCATATGGGATCTAATATCCGACTTTCGTTCAAAAGTAGCCAATATTTGCTCTACTTTCTTACTTATCGTCCTGCACTCGGCGCAATAAAGCAAGTCTGGCAAGATGAGCGTTTTATGGAGCATTAATTTGGTCCGCCGTGTTAGGAGTTTCGAACCCAGTTGTTTTGTCAAACCGAAGTAGCAGGGGTTTTCTAAGGTTATTTTCCATAGGATCTCCACGAAGGTGTCATTTGTGGGATTTATGTTTGCTCTGAGGTAAATAAACTCCTTAACTACCACGAAGTTGTAGTCATCAACAGCGATGTTCTGTCCAAGGTTCTGAGCACATAATTTCTTCTTTGTTGACAACATGTAATTAGTCTTGTCCTTACTTGCTTCAAAGCCCGCCTGTTTCGCCTATTCTTCAATTGCCATTAATGCCTCTACAACGATTTGCCGGTGCATGTTTGGAAAAGTTCGGAAAAGTTGTTTCCAAGTTACACAGTGCAGCGCTTGTTTTTCGGTACTACGCGACACACCTGGGTAAGTTTTAAGGGTATCCCGAATTGGGCCATCGCTTGGTAGAGTTCAAGATGATGAATGCTCTCATAAGCGGCTTTAAAGTCAATGAAAAGGTGGTGAGTTTCGACTTCATATTCGTTGGCCTTTTCCAGTATTTGCTTTCGTGTGAAAATTTGGTCTATTGTCGATCTGCCGGGCCGGAAGCCACACTGTTACGTGCCGATTAGTATGTTGCAGAAGGATTTTAGATGTTCACACAATACGTTGGATAGGATCTTTAGGACATTTATCAGAGATATGCTTCGGTAGTTCTTACAAGACATAGGATCGCATTTATTGAAAAGGGGGTATATATGTTTTTCAGTTTTCTGATGGCTGCGCTTACTTCCTCAATACTGGGTGGTGGTCTTGGTTTATCATTGACTGGAAGCAAGTTCTCTTGTTGCCCTATCACTCTCTCTGTTTGCTGCCCGTTAAGCAACTACTTGAAGTGCTGCTTAAACACATGAATAATTTCCTGCGTTTCGGTGACTAGGTTGCCTTCGCTGTTACGAAGGGCCTGTGTTCCAGGTTTGAAGCCAGCTGCCAGCTGCTTGGATTTTCGATAAAAATTCTGGATCTAATTGCGCTCGCGATACTCCTCGATATCCTTGAGCTAAGAAGCTGCATGGTTCATTTTCTTTTTACGCAGACTCTTTTTCTCTTCCCTTCTTCTGATCTGGTACTCCTCCCTCGCTGCTCCTGTCTTGTGCTGCAGCGCTTTCTTATGTGCATCTTCTATCATTTTCTATTACCTTTTTCCGTTGAACGCACTCATCATTGTACCAAGGGGTCCTTTTTAATGGTGGCTGGTAGCCAAGCGTGGTCACGACCACCTCCTCGATAATGTTGCGGTATTCGGTCGACTGATTGTTTGCGTTTGTGGTTGGTGAATGCACTACAGAAAGTTTCTCAGACAGGTGCTCTTTATAGGCTCTGTCTCCTTCTGGCGTAATAAGGCGTCCAAAGTTAAACTTCTTCTTCTGGCCGGCTTACTGCTTCTTCCTGTTGGACAATCTGGGTCTGAATTTAGCTGAATTAAGGTGAATTTAGCTGCGTCGATTAGCACGTGGTCGATTTTGTTGCGTGTTCGACCATCAAAGGAAAGCCTGGTTACTTCGTGGATTCTTAGTCTAGGAAACCTAGTGCACTTATCACTGTATTACGAGCTGGTGCAAAATCAATTAGTCGGAAACCGTCTTCTGTTGGTGGGTGCTGTATTTACCGACTAGTCTGCCAACGATGGTTTCCTTACTGATTTTCGCATTGGAGTCCCCAAAGCCCCCGTAGGCACCATCCAGGAGATCATACAATCTTTCTTTGACAGGGTCTTCAGAATCTTCGATAGGGGCGTGTGCACATATTAATCTGATATTGTATAATGTTGCTCTGATGCGCATTACAGCCAGGCGATCATTTAAAGGCTTGAAGTCGATAACTCTTGATCGTAGCCGATTTCCCACGACGAATCTGCACCCCAGCTTGTACAATCTTTTACAACTATAATAAATGTCACAACTGGGTCTTTTTTGCATTCCTTATCTTATCCATCATATCTCCTGGATCGCAGTAATATCTGCCTTGTAATGCGTGAGAACGTGATTCAAGTGTTTTGGCGGCACCCGGAGTATGCAGAGAAGGCACATTTCAGGTGCATACCCGTAAATCGTTGTCTATGGACGTCCCGGGTCGACTTGCTAATTGAGGAGAATTATTGTTGTTATCCGAGGCTGGTGTCTCTCTCATCACTAGCTTTTTTTTACGCTAATAAGGTCCTGGTAATAGAAGGTAGGTTCTTCAAAAATGATTTTAGATTTAGAAGTTTAGTTTTAAAACCACAGTTTCCCTACAGTTTAATTATGTCACGTAACACTCTACTCTATCTCTTTTATAGTATTAGGTTGTAGCACATAAAATATCCGATTTTCGCTCAGTCCGAAATAAGAAGCTCTCTGTGCCAGAACGTGCAATTTGCTTTTTTTTATAAGGTAAAGTGGTACGTGTGTTGGACGTGTGAAACTTTTAGGGTTCGTTACAAGTAAGGTTTTTTTTTCTAGGAATAGACGTGGTGTTATACATTTCTTGATTAAGGAAATAAATGAACAAATAATTGTAAATTCGTAAGTTCATTTTTAGGAAATCAACCCAAAAAGATAGATTGGCCACAAGCAATGCATGGAGGAATATAAGATAGAGATATTCAGTCTGAGATATTAAATTTTTCACTTCACTAACAAAATGGAACTGACCTTATATAATTTTTGTGTGAATTATAGATATTTTCAATGCCTACGTATTTTGTTAGATAATTCAACTTTATAGTATCTCTGATCAAATATAAAAAACGATAGTTTTCAGTACTGATTGTGAGGTTAAATGAGGCCGAACGAAATAACACCAAAAGCATAGAAATTGGAGCTTGCTTTAGAAACAATCCCAAATTATTTGGTTTTTTTCCCGTGTTACATCTAAATTTGTTGACATACTACTCTACAGAAATTTGAGCACAAGACCTGCCACAAAGTCAGTTGGGTTTCCAATAATAGGCAAGCAACTTCCAACCATATTGCCATCATCCCTCAGTACGCCAAAAAACACGGCTTCAAACAGAACCTTATATAGAGCACTTGTTGTGACCACAACAGCAATTACGTTTTCTTATTATAATCACAACACCGGATAATGTACTCATGTTCGATGTTGTTGTCAAAATTTATTTTGTAATTTCTCAGCCAGTCAGCACAAATATTCTTCGTACTGGCTGTGTATATTGATTCATAATGTGTAACAACAAACTTTAGCACCTACTTTTGTACAGTTAGCATAATTTTAGTATTTAAGGCAGGTCATTTTAATATACAGTGAGTTCACGTTGAACCCGCAACAAAGTCAGTGTTTTTATTATAGACTTCCCCCCACTAGCGGTAAGCGGTCTTTATTAACCTAACTTGCTGGTGAAATCAGCACTCATTACGGAATACGTCCTATAACTTGCAAAAATGAGATGCAACTGAAGTAAATTTTGAATAGAGGAGGAATAATTCTAACGGTAACCAAAAATTATTAACGTCTGCGACTAACAGGTTAATTTTTACGAGCTACAAGCTTTTGCCAAACACACTGTACTTTAACAAATTTAAATTTTAGAATACAATCTTGGAATTGTTCAGCCAATTTTCCGAAGTTTATCCTGTAACAACTCGGGCTTCTATAAAGTTATGAACCGGTTCGGAAATTATCTATTAATTAAAATCATATTCATCGAAAAACTCGAAGCGACAAAGGAAAACATTCACTACTACTTAGATTTATAAAACAATTTATTTAAAATTATCTGGTTACAAGCTTTTTTTTTTTCCTTATCTTAGTTTACTATCAAATCCAGCGAATAGTCACTCATGGCCCTTAAATCCTACACGGTAGAGTCAAAGATGGTTTGGAACTCCTTGTGAACTAAGAATCTAACCTTAAGCTGGATACCGGGTCATGAAGGTTTCGAGGGAAACGAAAGAGCGTAATGTCTAGACAGAAGAGGCCCCAGGCTCCCACCGAGAAATGCTCACTTAAAAAAAAAAAAAAAGTGACCAGTATATAACTTCAATGAAAACTAGGCCACAATTAAGGGCTTAGGGCAGGCAAAAAGGGGCCGTGGCGTAAGTGGTTAGTGTGTCGGATTACTACGCATGAGGATCCAAGTTCGAATCCCAGAAAATACCAAAAAGTTTTTTCACGGTCCCACCTCTCGCGAGCGTCTGACAAACATCCGAGAGTATTGTTGTCACAAAAATGCTTCTCAAATTACCGTTCGGATTCGGCATTAAACTGTAGGTCCCTTCTATTCGTGTGAAAAATATAACGCACACAACATGAGTGGTTGCGAGAAGCTAGGCCCTGGCTTTCAAAGAGCTGTTGCGCCAAATATTTGTCTTTTTGCAGGCAAAAAGTACATCACCTTCACCAAAATAAAGTCAAAAAGTTTCGAGAATAAAACAAAGAAGAACTGATGGTCTAAACCGGCTTTCGGACAAGATTATAGGTCTTTATGAATAGACTTTGTGGAGAACTTGTCCCAGGCTACAATATTTGGCAAATATTTAGAACACAAAGCCGAAAGTGGCTCAATCGGGTTCGCGGGTAAATACAAGGCCCGCACAAAAGATCGCATAAAGATATTTTCGAAGACATGTCATCGAGTCTTTGTATTCCATGGTCAAATAATGGACTTGCTTATTTCACCAAAAACGAGAAAGCGGTGAAGACGACCCCCGTCCAGGGCATCCTGTGTCCTGCGGCCACTGCTGAAAACGTCGAAAAAGTCAAAAAATTAGTTTTTAATGACTAAAGAATAAAAATGTGGCAGATAGCGGACGAGTTGCACATCAGAAAAGAATAAACTTGAGAAATTTTGCACGAGCATTTAAACATGAAAAAAGTGTGTGTGCGCTGGGTGCTGAAAATGCTCACGATGATCGACAAGCAACGACGACTCGAGTGCGGCAAAGATTTTTTGGAGTTTGCCGGGGACAATCTCTATAAATTTGTAACCAAATCTTAACTGAAGATGAGACTAGGATTCACTTCCTCGTTTTCTCAAATTTGAAAAAGGAGCTACGAGGCCGAAGATTTGTAGATGAGAACAAAATTGATGAGGCTGTAGAAAGCCATTTTGAAGGCAACGAAAATAATATTTTTTCAGTGGTATTAAGGCACTGTATGCCCGATGTGAGACATGCATTTCACTCGAGGGAGACTATATTGAGAAATAGATTCTTTTAATGGGATCTCTTCTTTCAATGAATACCTTAGGCCGCGAACTTATCAGCCGCCCCTCGTATATTGATATAGTAACGAAAACGCGAGCGTCGTCTTCTTTATCAATTTGCTTTATTCGAGTTATGACTTACAACTAACAAAATTGAATCATACTTAAACTAAAGTTTTTATCATTTATTACGTGGATCCTATTGCACAAAATTCCATTCCTCTTATCTAGATCTTCGAGTTCGGAATTCGCGTTAACAACAATTCTCACTGCGACTCGATATTTGATGCCGAGTAAACAATAAGGAATGTGCCCAATGTGCAAGGTGTTGAATGTGCACGTGTAATATAAGTGCGCATATAACAACATAGTTTTGTTTCAAGAAACAATAATTTTCTTCATATTTTGCTTTTTGACATCCGAAGAGGAAAACATTCTGTACAAGTTGATAAAACGTTTTATGTTGCTCGCTGAATTTTGTTCTGAAGATTTTAATGCCGAGGAATTGAGTTTCCCAATTCTATCTGTTTATCCATCTGTTTGCCTGTACTTCGATCTGCAATTTAAGTGGATTTTAAACTTCCTATCTGAAGTCTCTAGGCTTTATACCATCAGGAATTATAAAGACCCGTAATGACTTCGTAAAAAATGTACATTTGGGCTATCTTTCTCGGCCACTTTTCTATTGACATACTTTAAAAGTAATATTTAGGCAATATATGGTAATACAGCAATATGGCATATCAAGTTATGCAAAATTACAAGAAAAATGATTGACTTTATAAAAGGTATGAATTTCAAATCTGCATAATACGTACATAATATTTGTACAGTATATGTGATTCAGTAGTTTCCTTTATTTTTATTGCTCAGGCAAGCCTTAGCCGCTTCAATCTGCTATTTATTCATATTTCCGTGAAAAATCGAATACCTACGGCGATATCTTATCGAACTTTTAAACCATTTTTTGTTTTTGTTTTTAATTGAAAGCCCTCAATTGGCCACCGAAATTTGATACCTCATTGAAGGAAAAGCCTTTTCGTAAAATAATAGCAGAAAGAAATACAAGTGGCACTTAAACAGCGGGTATTTTAGGTACTTATCTATATTCTATACTGTTACCATATAAACCCAGTTCTAACCCCTCACATTTGGAACCACTTTGAATCCTGTCCAAATCCATACACATGCATTACTTCATTGAATAAGTGCACCGTTATAGCAGATACTCATTTTCATAAATCAAGTCCAAATTTTTTTTCGCCCAATGCCTACTTTAGGTCAATATTATACTTTGGTAATCAACTCATACTCAGACAGACATCAACTCCCGACACTAGATTCGAATGTAATTCCTGTAATAAAATTATTTCTCACAGAACGACCACTTAATATATTTCCAATCAACTTGGCTTATAACACAAATTAATAGCATAGATGCCGCAAGATTTTTACGACCGTCTTCGATGACGATGACTCTTGTAATGTCAACATTTCAACACACATTTATGTCTAATAATTTTCTTAATTAACAATACTTACAAGGAACCTCTTAATTACATTAATATGATCGCTCCATTAGAGTACAATGTACATTGGGTCAGACACCCCCCCATTTATCGCTGGGCCTCTAAAATCTCGCCCATCAACCCTGATGGCTCTTGCGTTGACCCATCCCTTATCACTCTATGCCTTTATCTTCGCATCAATTCTTTTATAGTTGACCTCCTCCCGACCATGATGCCTATCATCCAATCTTCATTACGTTTAAATGCCATACCCTCAGCAGGAGCAGGAAATTAAGTTTCCACATCGAATCGATAGCAGACAGTAAGGAAGCCAACTAAATCTGTTGCTTGCCATGGCTATAAATTGAATGCCCAGCTCCCTTTCGTTTTCGGGAGACGATAAGAAATCAATTTATGTGCCTTATGTGATGTCGATGATTATCGTTTGGGAATCATTCAATTACCATGACAAACAAGCTTCGTATCCTTGAAAAAATCTACTCAATGGAAGGATGCAAAGAGATTATTTCAGAATCTTGTTTTGTTCAAAAAATATAACAGCCTCAACAGATGTTCCTAATTGAGAACTCTCAGGATTCTCAACAAAGCAAATACTCGATGTTATATGGATGCGGGTTGAATGTGGTTGATCCTTTCTTTTTTGTGTAGAATACTGTATATATGTATCTTTAAAATGTAAGAGGTGGTTATTTATGGGAAAAATCATTACTATGGCATTCGAGAGCACTTGTGAGACAGATATGAAATTTGGTATTGATAAAAGGTTCACTTGAGCACATTTTCTCGTCCTCTTTGCCCATAAATATTTTGCTGAAGGGTGGACCCTTTTTTATAATATTTTGTGTTTGATGTTTAGTATATGTTGGCATCGACAGATTTTCATTCAAGTCCTCTGTGAGGAATCATAAAATTGGAAGGTTGATACGCAATTTCTACTACTTCTATGTAAAGCTTAAAGGACTGGCACTTATTTTGTAAAAGAAGACCACAACGTCTATGTACTTGAAACAAGAGAAAACTAGTTTTATGCAAATTCAAAATGATCCTATTAGCAATCTGTTGGCTGAATAACTAACATATTCAGAAGGAGAGACGGTGAGAACATGTCAAGAACTTGACACTATTCCTGTAAAATTTTTCTACTCATCAAAAATGGTTGTCACTGATTTATATCAAGAAATGTTCTTCTCTATATCATGGCCATGTATTTTCCAAGATGCCGCCATGGGACAGTATCCAATGGATTACCGTGAAAGAGGTTGTATTATTCAGCTATTAATAGCGCAAAGAGCAACCCTGTAGGCAATCTGTGTCCGGAAGAAGGAAGTCAGTCAGAGAAGCAACGTGACATTGAAATCATAATAGCATGTCTGCTGTATTTTTAGTACTTTTTTGGAGAATATCTCAGAGCTGAACCTGAATTGGTAATACTGCTAGCAGAGGAATGAATCCATGAACATTGAAAGTGGCATGATTTTCATAAAAGCTCTTGGGCTTGTAGGTACTGAAATATGTAAAATGTGCTTCTTACTCAGGAAGAAATGTTGAAAAATATTAAAGTTTATGTCATTTCTTTGAGTAAAACCCACAGACGTATATTTTCCGTTTGAACTTTTTGTATATGTTACAACGCCGACTCGCAAAATCTCGAAATCCTGATATCTCGATTTCACCTCATCGTTTAACTATTTTTTCCACAACCACCCACTGTACCTACTTATACAAAAAAAAAAAACCCACCGAGTATATTGTTAATTTGAATTTAAATTTGGAATACATATCTTAATTTTCAAATATACAATCGATACAATAACAAAAAGCTAGAGTTCTTAGAGCATTTACTGCCAAAAATGTAAGGCAGCTGATGAAATGGCCAAATGAATATGGGAAGCGTAATACGTTTTTGAAACACGTGCAGGAAAGTGCGTGTGGCTAGTTTTGAAATAAAAGATTTCTTAAAATCGAGATTTTATATAAAATACAGTTTTAATTTAATTACAATTTTTTAATTGCTATTGGGTTACCGATATCTTGGGACACTCGTAACACTGTTTAAACACATTAGCAGTGATGGGAGAAACTTTTCCACAGCAGCTCATGGACTCAGTGTTGTCACTTTACCACAATTGAGGTAGATCTACCACAATTTTAAACGTTTTTCAAATCTACAACATCTACAACGGAATGCAAAAATTCTACCACGTTTTTGAATTCTGTCCTGCCCATATTGAATAAACCAATTCAATTCAGTTCCCTTCGTTTCGTTCCGTTTTAACACATTCCCACTTTCAATAAATCTTTCATTCATTTGTGTCGAAACTCGTTCTCGTCATCCTCATCCGCACATCATTTGATACAATGTATTCGTTCTTCATGTGTAGAGTGTGGCCCGTAGCAGAGTACAACGTACCAATGTCAATGTTATCAAATCTACCACCATTTTTTTAAATCTACCACATTTTTTGATCAATCTGCCACTTTTTTCAAAATAGATCTAGAATGCATTTTTAAAAAGTCTGCGATACGTACTTCAACTGCTTATTCTTAAGGGTTAAATTGTCTTGTTTACTTCATCATATACAACAAACAAATTTCATTCAAACTAAAATGACCTTACGATTTTCGCAAAAATAAAAAAAATAAAAACAAAATAGTTCAGCACTCACGTAAAAAATGTCCCACATACGCCACCGAAACTGAGCGAGTAAAATTACGCATACGCCCCTCAGTGGATCGAGTCAGTGTAAAGCCCTGCACATTGGTCAAAAATGAAATCACTGAATTTCTTCCATCTTGTGGCTACAATTAATTTCTGTAAATGTCCTCTTTTAAATTTACTATAGATAAACTCGAAAATATCTGCATTATGTTTTATTTGTGAGTTTTTTTTACTGTTTAACTCATGTAATTGAAATATAAAATCGGGTATACATATATTTTTGTAAATAAATAATTAAAATTTTGAAATGCTATCATATTTTTATTACTTGAACAGCTAAATAAAAAAAAAATTAAATAATCCCGAAGCGAGCGGTACCGATTTCGAAAGACTCTCGCAAACTTACGGGTCAAAAGACACAAAAAACAATAGCTATGATGATCTAGTTTTAAATGTTGGCTTCACTTTGTGCGACTTTCCGCGATCTTGAGAAATATTTACGTGATTCTCTCCAAAAAAAACGGATTAAATTGGCAAAGATAAAATTACACATAATCTTCGGTTGGGTGTCAAATCGCCCAAAACCAAATCACCCAAAATGCAAAAAACTAAAAAAATGTCAAATCACCCAAAAAACAGGTTAGGCGATTTAACATTTTTATTTTTTGGGCGATTTGACATGATGTCAAAACACCCAAAAAAGAGATTTTGGGCGATTTTGTGTTTCGGCTATCTTAAGACGGATCTGTGTCAGATCGCCCAACACCAAATCGCCCAAATCTGGAAAATGTCACATCGCCCAACATTTTTGGGCGATTCAACACCATGACAGGTCGACCAAGAAATGAAATGTCAAATCACCCAAAGCAGAAATGGGCATTTCATCGCAATTTGAAAATACCAACACATTGGAAGGTCAAAAAAGACGACCAAATTGAAAAAGGTTGAAAACATTTATTTTCCGCAATTTTGGGCGCAGGGACATTAGTCCCCGGGCATAAGTCCCACCGCATTGGGACATAAAATGTTGGGTCTTATGTCCCACCTACAAACCTCTCAAGGAAAACAACGGCCAAACAAGATGGGGCATACATAAGTCCACAATGTATAAACAGTGCAATGTGTAAGGGGGGGTGCGAAACATGGATATAAAGAAACTTTGCATACACGCATCCTCGCACCCACCTCAAATCCAACAGTGACCCCAAGCAGGGGGGTTGCAGGGGGGCAGCATGCCCCGCCTGACACATTGCACTGTTTATGCATTGTGGACTTATGTATGCCCCATCTTGTTTGGCCGTTGTTTTCCTTGAGAGGAAAAAAAAATTTGACATACATATGTATGTCTGTGACCGCTAATGTAATTGTTACAATTCGTTTTGAATGCAGTCTTAAACCCAATTTAACGAAAATGTCAATCCACCCAAAATATGTGCAAATTAAAAATGTTAAATCGCCCAAAAAGATTTTTGGGCGATTTGACATATTTCTGTATTTTTTCGCATTTTGGGCGATTTGGTTTTGGGCGATCGGAAGCAAGGCTATTAATGAATTCTGACAAATCGCCCACTTTCTTGGACGTTTTGTCATATTTTAATTTTTGGGCGATGTGTCGTTGTGTCATATCGTCCATAATTTTTGGGCGATGTGACATTTTTCCGATTTGGCGATTTGGTTTTGGGCGATTTGACACCCAACCATAATCTTCATGACCCATTATCTCGACAGATCCTAATGAAATTTAGCATATTTGTCCTTTATCTCGTTTCTAAAAAACTGGGTTAAGGATTTTTCGAAATATGAAAAAAATAAGTGTATAATGAATGCTTAATTCGTTGCTTTCTTGCAATTTAGAATTAAGGTTCCGTATTAATTATCCAAACCAAATTTTAAAAAAAAAACCGCCCATGCAGTTTAAAGTCAATGTTGTTCTTTATAAGAGAAAAGAAAAATGTATCTAGATATCTCTTGTAGTTCCGGAGAAACGTGAATTTAAAAATAAAAGACCCTAACGAGGAATTTTACAACTTTGGTTTATCACCATTGCTGGCCAAAATTCGATTCTTTAAGTGCCTGCTTAACATTTCATACAACTTTGGATTGAAATGGTCAAGCAGATCTCCATAGCAAAAAGCACTTCAAAATGCATCAAAATTATCGAATCAAAATAAATTTCGTATGGAACTAGGATTGATTGTAGATCAAGTCCGACAGGGAAAAGGCACTAAAAATAAATGGAAATACCACCCGCAAATTCTTCTAAAATCCCAAAATTTCATCCGAAATCACTAGAATTGATGAACGTTTGGTATATAGATTTGCAGTGATTCTCAAAGCAATTGCCTCTGGAATGGAAAACCGCCCACCCATTTGTGTCTTTGTACCCGTAGTATTATATAGCAGTAGCTGTCCAAAAAGTTTTATCCATGACGAGGAAATAATCAAGAAAGTGTTGGTTTCAATTGGACATCTATCTGAGGAAGCATAGGAAACTCGAAATAAAGATTTTCGAAAATTTTGAGAACATCAATCTAGAAAATTAAGGCAGCAAGCTACTAACGCAGATATCTTGCATGCAATACCTATAACATGTGATTCTCATATTTTAAACATGCAGCCAAAATGGCCGGTAGATTCCAGTAGTAAGCTTTCCCGGAATCGCTGGACCTCTTAAAGATTGGAGATCATCGTCAATCTGAAACTAGTGATACTGAGATGGAATGGGAGGAAATGGAATCTAGTACGTTAATTTAGAAATGCACCATTAAACAAGCAAATTAAGAAATTGAGTTTGATTTCTGAATCCGATTTTAGAGAACAGCTTTTCAAAGAGAGTTAAAATATATTATTTCATATTCGAAGTACATAGTGGTAGCCGTTCTTTGGAAATATGAATGTGCCTATAGATTTTTTTCTTTTCTTTTAGAAAAATGAATTTGTTTAATTTTATAAATAAGTAATATAATATTTTATTATAATTTGTATTTAACATTTGTTAATAGTTTTGTGTTATTTGCTTAGTTTAACACTTTCTTTAGTCTTTTTTTATGAAGTTAAAATGAAGCTAAGCATTTGCGTAATTATTTTCGTTGCTTAGAGTTTTTAGATATCCTTGAAATTTAACACGGTTTTAGACTAATATTTTGAACAGCTCACAAAATTTCATCAAAATTAGTTCACTAGTATTCAAGTAATTGTCAGTTCCACTGTGCGCCCCAAGCTACCTATTTTGTTTAAGTGGTGTTTAAGTGGACGCAGCTAAATATTAAACAATAATATTAAACAATATAACTGCCGCAAAAGGGCGTAAAATGGGCACTCACAACTATTTAGATAAAATGTGAGCATGTGTTCATGACATAAAAAAACATTCACCATCGATCAGATTTTCCATTAAAAACCATTTTAAGAACCCTACTAGAAGAAGAAACTACAGACATTATGCAGGCTAAGCTCAATTCAAAATGCAATTCTATATCAGACTGTTAAAGTGTTTTAAGAATTTTATCTAGCATCACTGTGAGAACTGTCGCATTATTATAACAACACTCAACTTGAAGTTTGTTCCCTCTTTTTTCTAATTTAATGAAATACTCAAGATCTTTTGTTTAAAATTACTTTTCAATTGGTGTAGCGAGGACGAGAAAACTTGGTGGCTGATCTTTTGTGCAATTTTATCAAGTTTTGTATTATTCCTTCGATAGGACGATGGAGAGGAAAACTTTGAAAAGCGATGAAGGCGAGCTCGCCCTCTTATAACACATAAGATGACTTTGGGTAAGTTTTGCATGAAGGCTTCGAATATTGTTTCGAATTTCTTGAAACAATGGCAAACACTTACAATTTCCAGTTATATTTCGATGTTTTTCTTATGAACAAACGTAGATGGTACTTACTTGGAGAAAATTGGATTGGAGCATTGTCAAGAGCTACAGTAGCTTACCTCGTTGGCTCCTTAATGCTAAATACATTTGAATGATATTGAATCAACAATCTAAGCCACTTAAGTCAACTTCTCAGACGTTTAACTACCCTTGTCCTTGTTTTTTGTGCATAGGTCTTTTCTTTTGGACACTTTTCGTTTCCTACATGTTTTGTGCAAAATTTAGAAGTTATGGAAGAATGCAATTACTTTGTAGCGCATTCATTAAACTTTCAATTAACGATCTGCACTTAATTGCTTGATAGAATGATTTGATTTCGGTACTTCGACTTCAAAAACACCAATTATCATTCATTTTGATTGAATATGCAATCATTTTGCAGCGATCAAAGGAATGTAATCATGCTAGTGAAATGATCTATTGTATCTTCTTCAAAAGTCATTCGAAGCTGTCTGCATTCACTTAGATCATTTACTCTAATTGACGTCATTTAAAATTATTAAAGGCATTTGAATCTCATATCATATCGAATACGCCTCTTCTCATATGAAATATCCGACATGAAGTACTAGAGCGCCTATAGCCACAACTTCTGACCAATACTTTTCGCATATCACCTATAATACATTGTACCTACAGGTATATACATTTATTCCGAATAAACTATTCATTAGAAAAACGTTCAAGCTACTCCCAGACGCTCACTGTTCAGAACTTAATAACAGGCAGAATGAACCATTCAACATAGACGATGATAGTCAAAATTTCCGTCCACCTGACCAAAACGAAGTGAGGATAGCAATATCCAAGCTAAAATCGAACAAAGCTGGTGGACCTGACGGCTTACCGGCCGAACTTTTCAAGGCAGCTGGGGATGAATTGGTAGAGTGCATACACCAATTCATTTTTAATATTTGGTCAGACGAGTGTATGCCTGATGAATGGAATCTCAGCACCGATCCACAAGAAAGGAGACCATCTCAACTGCGCCAATTATAGAGGCATCAGTCTCCTCAACATCGCACACAAGATCTTTTCTGCGATATTGTGTGAACGCCTGAGACCTTTTATCAACAGCCTGATTGGACCCTATCAGTGCGGTTTCAGGCCTGGAAAGTCCACCATCGATCAAATCTTCACACTTCGGCAGATCCTGGAGAAAACCCAAGAATTCCAAATCGATACTCACCACCTCTTTATCGATTTTAAGGCCGCCTATGACAGCATCTATAGAGAAGAGCTTTATAGAGCCTTGTCTAGTTTTGACATCCCTGCGAAACTTGTCCGTCTGTGCAGGCTGACGATGGAGAACGCTCGCTGCTCCATCGAGGTCGGTAATGACCTCGCCGAGACCTTTGATGTCAAAAAAGGTTTAGACAAGGTGACGCGCTGTCATGTGACTTCTTTAACATTGTATTGTACTTGAACGGATTGTGCGGAACTCATAAACTAACACCTCTATTCAATCTATTACAAGTCTGTACAACTGCTTGCATACGCCGACGATATAGACATTATCGGAAGAACTCAGCGGGCTGTCACCGGTGCTTTTGCAAGCATTGAGGCAGAAGCGGCCAAAATGGGTTTAGCGATAAATGAGGGCAAAACCAAGTATATGCTGTCAACAAGAAGGGAAAACCAACACCGACGAATTGGACAAAACGTCACCGTGGGCAGCTATAACTTCGATGTAGTAAGGGACTTTGTCTACCTTGGCTCTGCTATAAATTCAACAAACAAAATCAGTGCAGAAATCAATCGAAGAATAACTCTTGCCAATCGCTGTTTTTTGGGGCTTATAAGGCAATTCAACAGTAAAGCCCTATCTCGAACAACTAAGGAGACTCTATATAAGACCTTGATTATCCCAGTCCTGCTTTACGGCGCTGAAACATGGACTTTATTAAAAGAGGATGAAGATATCCTTGGTCGCTTCGAGAGAAAAATTCTTCGTTAAATTTTCGGTCCCGTTTGCGTTGACGGGTTTTGGAGGAGAAGATTCAATCACGAACTATACGAGCTGTACAGCGACATCGACCTAGTCAAAAAACTGCGTATTGGACGTCTAAGATGGCTAGGACATGTAGAGCGAATGGACACCAACGCTCCGGCCCGCAGAGTCTTCGAATCTAACCCCGAGGGACGACGCAGTAGAGGGAATCATCACCGTAGGTGGCGCGTACAAGTTCAAGGGGACCTCGAGCAACTTGGAGTGCGCAACTGGAGGCAATTAGCTAAAGACTGAGCTGAATGGAGAGGCTTGTTGGTTGAGGCCCAGGTTCACCCCGAACTGTAGCGCTTCCTTAGAAGACAATGGCCAGCGAGTATTCCTATAGCTGTTCCTAGCCTTGATCTTTCTAGTTTTATGATCTCCCCAGATTTTCTACGGTCTAACACAGGCTGCAAGACCTTGCATACCTAATAACCAAATAAGTTGGACCATATTAAATTAGCCATGTTGATGATTTTATCCCGAATAATTCCCTTAGCCACTCACCCTATGAGGGAGCTCTGCTCCTCTTTTGGCCAGCTCGTCAGTCTTTTCATAGCCTTTTATATCGCAATGTCTAGGTACCCAACATAATCTGCCACGGTTCTGCATACATAATGCCTTAAGCATTGTTCGGCAATTCCCGACGCTCTCAGATTTAGTGACACAAGACTCTAGTGAGTTTAGCGCAGCCTGACTGTCAGTGAAGATGGCGATATTCTTGTTGGATATTGATCCCATCTCAAATAATTCCGCAGCTTTAAGTACAGCTTTAACCTCTGCTTGGATCACACTGCATGTGTCCGGAAGTCTCGAGTATGTACCTGAGCCCATGCCCTCTCCGGTCTTAGAATCATCTGTGTATATTGCAATCTCGTTGTGGACAGAGACTGTCTTCCTTTGCCAATCCCACCTTTTACTTTGTCCCTCCAGGTTGCATTCGAAAACTCTGCAGGCCGAAGCGTTAGTGGCTATTCGCTCTATATGTCTTAGGCATTTAAAACGTCCAATACGGTGTTTTTTTGACTAAGTCTATGTCGCTGTACAGCTTGTATAGTTCGTCATTAAATCTTCTCCTTTAAAACCCGTCAACGCAAACAGAACCGAATATCTTATGAAGCGACCAAGGATATCTTCATCTGCTTTCAATACCGTAAAGCAGGCTGCGATGATCAGGGTCTTATATAGATACGGTAGTACAATGGTCCTTCTCTGGTACCTCATCGAGAGTAATTTTAAATAAACCAATCATTGGTTTAGTATTGTAAGACCATGTACGATCTAAAATTTTACCGAAAAGACAATTAGGGCTACAAATGAATACATTTTGTTCCAGTAATCCATTCCTAAGGCCACCCTAGAACTGTCATTGCCGACACCTTTTAATAGGTTACTAGAGCTTATTTCATTTACAGATTTATTCCCTTTCTTTAACAATATGTCTGTTACTCCTTTCGGGGATCACAATAGATTGGAACTCGGAATGAGGCTTTCTGTGTAGTCTTTCCGTGTATTCTTCCCATTTCATCTAATCTAATCAAGAATTACTGTGAATCGCAATTGATAACGCTGAGGACTTGGATGTTTTACAATCCTCCAACTTTTTAGGCCGAACCAATATTTTTAAAAGCTGGCCACCTGAGTAGCGCTTTCTACATGATTAGCATCCATCATGGAGACAGTGTGGATATTACTCAAGTATAGCATCCATGCAAAGTGAGGATAACATAATACTCAGAACGCCTTCTGAAATACAAAAAAATATTTCTCCATTTCCATCAAATGCTAAGGAGGAAGAAGAAGATATAGTATACTCCTCAACGATCTTAATAATAGCATCCATCAACATCTGTGCGGCTGAAGTAAACTTTTCGTTCGAAAATAATATGGTACTACCATTGTGACTGACTTCTTTTTGGTTTAAATATACCCCACCAAGTGCTATCTCAAACCAACCCACCAATCAAGCCCTCAAAGACAAACGAAGATCAAAAAGTTATTTAAGAACAAATAAACAAGAAAAAGCATCTTGTTTGGGTGGCTTCAAACTAGGCTAAGAAGTTATCTTTACATTTTTAAAGTTAGCATCAACCTGAAACGATACAACCACACTATCAGCAAAATTATTCCAAAGATATTTTGCAAAGCATTGATAGTCTGACTTTGGTTTCCACTTATGCGACACACTGCGTACTCAGTAAAATCTCCTTCAAATAGTTCCGTTTTCTTCTATAAAATTCGATGAACTAGCAGATAGGCGAGATGAAGATGAACAAAGTGTATATGCACCATTAGCGACAGCATCCACCACCGCCTAACAACTGGCATCATCACCTCCTCTGATGTTACATGTTTAATTCATTAGATCTTTTCCGCTCTCTTTGCAGCAAGTTATGCGCATATCTTTAGATCCTTTCCATCTCTTTCATTATGAGCTTCCTAATCCTCTGGACCAATCATTTCCTTCTAGGAAAACTACTGACTAATGTTATCCTCTTCACCTAGGTATCCACCTCCTACACACAGCCGACTTACAGGCGTAATCATACCTAATATGCCTCGCTCTCACACAAATCCTTATCGATTTTCTTTTCCTCGTAAGTTTGCTACAAAACACAATAAAGTGCTGAACGGGAGGGAGGATAGAATGTTTAGAAGGAAAAAGAACCATCTCCGCAGATGCCATGGACACGTCCTTGAAATTTGCGTAATTTTTTTTTACCAGAAATCTCTTGTCATTCATTAAGGATTAATACAAGGGAGACACTTATTTTTTCTCGTCCTTTTTCCTTCTTCCTTGCTCCTTTGTGAAGAACTTCTGACCTTCGGCTAACAACCATTACTATGCGATAGTTTATGAGTAATAAATTCATAACTTACGTCGACTAAGATTAAAATCAACTTGCCGACAGGACACCACCCGTATGTAAGTCTAGGACAGTATCTCGTGCTTTTTTTACGACCAAATTTTATGACGATGCGATGGCACAGATACGTACATATTTAGATACATGACTTCCACAAAAATCAAGTTTAAGGACAAACTAGATAGAAATTTCAAGGGCACGCCAATGGCATGCTGCAGAGGAGATTCCATGCATTAAGACTTATCCAATTTGCTCCAGATACATTCATCTACAAATTTATGATGCGTTTCACGCCACATGTGTGTGGGAGCAAGTGTGTGTGAAATTCTTTTCGGTAAACCAAATGGATATTAATAAGACATACGTAGTTAGTCTGTTGCTTCTGTTACGGACGAATAAATTAATGTGAGCACACAGGCGGATGTGTTACTGTGGCTAATTTACACACACAAGAACACAACGCTAAGGGGGCTGAGAGCAAATAAAACCGTCAACATAAAACAGATGGATGCCAGCTAATCTACCCACTACTGTGCACGTATTTAACGGACGTGAGCATAGATTGACCTAGAAAATGTTTTGTGTGCTTGCGAGGGAGTTGTGTTTAGGAAAGGCAAATATCTAGGTATTAGAATTTTAGTAGTAAAGTGATTTCCAGGAAAACAAAGGGAAGGGGGTGCTGAGAGTAAACTTATACTCATGTCTTGGGCTTGGGGTTTGGGGAAAAAATAAATTCGGTTCGAATGCTTTCAGTCTTTGGTTACTAATTGAGTGGGTGTATGCCATTTTGGAGGAAAGAGAAAAGATTTTACTTTTTTTAATTAATTTAGAAGGTTTCCTGATGTCAGCAGTGAGTAAGCATGTTATGTAGAGCATAGGATTTCAATGTATTGAAAGCAATTTTGGTTAAGCTCTGGTAATGAAATATTTATGGTTGATGATGTGGATACTTTTGAATTCTCCTCAAGCTTTGTCATGTCAAAAAGAAATGAAAGAAATTATATTCGAATTTTTATTGGATTTTGTGAAACATGAGTTACGTGTTGCGTTATTTAACCACCAGAGCTCAGTCTACACCGAAAAATAGAAGCGCGCGTTGGAGCTCAGATTCAATCAAACATTTTTTATGTAATATTTTTCGCGCATACAAGAGATTTGAAATTCGATTCATAGGGCGATACTAAGCAACACCTCATGCTCAAAAGTTAGACAGACGTTTGCAAAAAGTTTGCACCGAACCTGGTGCATTAATCCCATAGTCGCAGCCATACCAAAGTAGTTAGTTATCTTTTTGACGCGTTTTTGATGTGTTTTTTTAGTACCATATTTGGAAAAGATAGATTCGGTTAGTCATAGTAGGTGCGGGGATCAGAACTGCGTATATGAGCATTGTTTCTTTAAGTTCTGAATACTAACTAGATAGTTCAAGACATCAGTCCTAGGAAGAGACTTTTAATCGTCGCAACTACGTTTCGATTTGATTTCATTGCATATGCTGGCATATTTTCCTGCAAAAATTAACAATGACACACTTTTCGTTTGGCAATTGCAAGTTTTGAGAAGTATAGATAGGAGGGATATTAGAACCGATTTAAAAGTGAAGATGAAGCAAACTTCAGAATAACAGGGGACTATAGATACCACTTTCAGGTTTTTAACCTAAGATTCTGGTGCATGAGTAGGATTGTACCGAGAAGAAAGTAGGATATACTTTACAGCGGCTATAGATTTGCTTTTCATATTCTAGGTAACATACCGAATGCACTTAGAGGTATTAAATCCATTAGTGCTGTCAACAGCTGAATTACTTTCAAGTATCGAAAATCGTGGTGTCAGACCATTAACTAAAAACAGAAAGAGTATCAGTGTTTATAATCTGCAAGGGTATAATTATGGGGATATTTCGATCGCTAGAGACGTTAGGTGAGGTAAACATGTAAAGTGATTATTTTCCATGATCGGAAGGTCTTACTTAGAGCAGATGAGGTTCATTGTAAGACCATATGAGCCCATTATTTCTCTTACTTCTAGAACTATTTTTAATTTTGGTTTAGTTTCCATATTTCGTTGATATCCGAGTTGGCAGTATCTGTAAGTTCTTCAAAAAACTATTCACTGAAGATCTGCTCACTTGCTGAGGATAGTGCTGGGCCGGAATTCCTAGACTCACAGCGGTTAGAAGTAGAAGACACTGAGAGAACGAACTCATTATTAAAGTAATAGGTTCTGAGGGGTGGGATGAGAATGTTATGAATTGACATTTACCGACATTGCGTTGTAAGAAGTTCTTATCGCCTCATGTGTGGAATGAATTTAGGTGATTTTAAAGTAAGAGAGAATCGGTGGGGGTAGATATTACGTTAACGATTTTCATGTCATCCGCGTAAATAGACAGATCAGAGTCATTTATGATGTGACTAACATCGTTTATGACTGCCTTAAGGAACCCCTGAAGTGGCGTCAATAGCGTCAAAGACTAAAAATCGCAAGAAAACCCTATACTGGTGTTTCTCTAGGTACGATCTCAGTAAAGTTTAAGGTAAATAGCTAGGTAGCATATTTTATCAAACGCCTTGCTGATATCGTTGGTATTATAATGACATCCACTTCATCTTACTCTAACGCTTGTATTGTTTTGGAAACAAATTCCGTTAGGTTATTCGTTTTGGACATACCCTTTAAGAAATCGCGCTGTTGTTAGAAAAAAATGGATTTACAGTGGAAATACAGTGAGTCGTATACAATACGTTCGAAGAGCTTGGGGATAGACCAGAGTTTGGCTATGGGTCGATAGTTCGATATGTGGTTATTACTGCCATTTTTATGGACAGAGAAAATGAAGGAGTCCTTCCATTGGATAGAGATAGTGAGAGTCGAAATAGAGTTGTAAGGGGCTGGCATAGGAATATGGCAGGCAGCCCATCGGGACTGGGAGAAAAGTCATTCTTGAGCCTATGATTGGAAAATTACAGTCAAATATTGCTGTGTAGAAGAATACGAGAGCGATATCAATAGGGGTGCTAAAGTTTAGAAAGTTGCTAAAATTTATGTTATTGACTAGGTTATTAAATTTAACGAAGTCAGCTTTACGAAAGTTGGAAGAGAGAGAGTTCTCAAAATCAACAGTGATGTGGTCGTTTTCATTCGAAAACGCAAGAGCGAGAGTGGTCTAGGGTGGAAAGAAGATGGTTACGTGCGGTAACCAAGGAATTATGGGGGTCGGATGACAAAATGAGATGAATATATGGATCTGCCTTCCGCAGTCAAGAGCTCAAGTTTTTGTTAGTTTTATCCAATTCGTCTACTTTGCAGTTGCCTAAAATTTCAGAATAACCAGAAACTCAGTACAGCGCGATGTTGCTTCAACAATTTAGATCTAATTATTAGTTATCTGAGTGCTTTTTTAGCTGGTTTAGTGAGCTTTGAAACTCAATCGTTTACTCATAGGAGATGGTGGAAATGGACTATTTAAATCCCCCAAAGCGTCTGATTAATTCTAAGTTGGAAGAAGAACGGCCGCTTAAGAAAATGTGGCCTAGGGCAATAGAATGAGGAAGCTCTGCAGTTAGGAAAAAGAGATTTAAAACAGATTGTAAGTCACCATTAATTGAACTCTGAGATCAATAAAGGCAAACAGGATATAAGTGTATTATATATATATAGTTGTATACATACTTCATTGGAATGCTTTCTTTCACTTTCCCTTTTTTCCCAAACTTTAAACAATGTTTCACAATGCTTAGTTTTCCATCTGAGTATAGCAGAGGGTATAAATACATTTGCAGTCGACCTTAGCCTTAGATTTGTTTATATTAATTACAAATAAATGTCATTAATGCAAAAATATTTTCATAAAATCATAGTTAGTACGAACAATTTTTTCTCCACACTTACAATTCCACTTCGACATTTTCTCTACCAATTAATTCGCATTATTAAAGCGTATCCATTGGATACCAAACTGATGATTACATTATACTACACACAAAGCCACTAAAAACAAGTACAATGTATTTCTAATTTCTATTCATAGCTATGTAAAATCGCTATCAAATTTCCTACCTCATAACATCGATCTTTTCTTTTAATATAAATGTCATTCATGCATAACTGAATCTTTAATCAAATACGGATCTTGTATCTTCTTACGTAAGCATACCGAAATTTCTTTGATTCTAATGCGAGTGTACACTCTTCTTAAGAACAATACAATTATTGTAAGGTCATATAGATCGCCTACACAGCAGCTTGTCAACATAGCTTTAGCTTCAAATTCGCACAAGAAATATGACGAAAGGCGGTGTTGATAAAATCTGTGAACTTTTCAACGTGACTTGGAAAAAAAGAAATCTCAGTTCATTGCACACGCCATTCTGTCTAAGCGAGGTACGGTTCATCAAGTCTTTAAATTGAAGTACTCCCAGCACTGATTCATCGAAAAATATCTCATATATGTAATTCCATAGTAGTACACATTCATTTGCTCATCTATTTTCCATTCAAGGATACATTTCTTGTTGTGAGTCGTAGGTGTGTCGAATGTGTTCGAATACAAATCAGAATAATGACATTTTATGCTGAGCTAGACTCTGACAGGAGAATCACTGTCAATCATTCCTCGATCTCCCAATGTGGCCCTAGTAACATGCATGTGTGCCTACCTAGTGCCAACCCCCTCAAGGTATTATTATTTTCCTTTCATGGTGTTTGATTAGGGTGGACTTGGGTTTTTTTTTTTTTTTGAGGGTAACACCCATAAATCCCTTCGTCACTCATCCGTAAATGCTAATGGCTGTGCACCCCCTTTTTTGGTCTTTTGAGGCGTTTTTTTATTGGAAAACTCCTAATGGAAATGGCTTCATCAATTATTTGATATTGGTGCTCGCGGTACTGTATTTTTGGATGTAATAAATAATTTATGTTCAAAAATGTGTTTCGGCTGAATGTAGCAAAGTAACACAACGGAACACATGTGGAATAATGCTTTTAAGTTGTTTATTATATGTTTAAGAAAGTAAGCAAGGATGAGCCATACTCAAAGGAGGTACTTTTTTATATGACTGTGGAAAGTGTATTGATTTATTGGATCTGAAAATATGTTCAATCAAAAGTCGACAGCTGAATATAAAAACGAGCTAATGGAGAGACTAATGCCTTTATCAGACCCGGTGAGGATGTTCAATCATCAAATGGATTTACGATTCGTTTTAGTGCTTGAGAATTTGTTTTACTGTAAATGAGTTTGTTCGAACTTCAATGTGACAAATGTGTTAAGTAATCCAAGATTTTCCCTTGTTATTTGAATATTCGAACGCGGTTAAGGATTCAATGTAGGCATTTTAAAAAAAAAGTTTTTTTTTTATCTAGATATTTATCTAGATAAACTCAAAAGGCAAGGTTTGAAAGCGGCAATTTTGTCTCAATATCTACTGCATATCCATTGCATGCGTAGTTAAATAAGAATGAGCGTTATGCCTCTGTGATTCTCTATTTCAGTTACGGCTTTCAGAGTAGTGGCGCAATTAAATTTTTTTTTCCGAGGGTAGATGAAAATCTTCAACAAGACACTACGAGGATCATCAGCGTGTGCTCATAGTAGTATGGGATTCTTAATTATTAAAAAATATCGGCTCAAAACAGACTTGTTTTTATTTTTACTACAACTAAGTATTCGACTTATCAAGCAGTTTTCATTTCACGAAATACTGACGTTTTGCAGGTACTTTCCCATTGACTCGTTTGCAAACGGAATTTGAACGGAGATTGAAAAGATCGGCAAATTATTTATTTTCTTATAAGTAAAATTGACATAAACAGATTTGGTCTCGTTGAGTGCGATTCACTAAACCTTTGTCCATTAATTTACTCTATCCAAAGCTTCTTGCAGTTTTTCTGTAGTGTCTTCCACCGTTTTACGTACTACCAAGAAAGCAGTGTCGTCGGCAAATGTAGCTAGCTCAGTGCCTTCTACTTGCGGTATATCACGAGTATACGAGTATAATAGATATAAAACTAGGTCAAGAATGGTTCTTTGCGGCACCCCAGCCATCATTTCCTTAAAATCTGAATAATCGTTTCAACTTTTGACGCGGAATAGTCTAATCGTAAGGTAGTTCTTCAAAATATCATATAGGTGTTCTGGCAGAGCTTATCTTAATTTAAACTTTAAGCCTTTATGCCAGACCTTGTCAATGGCTTGGAAAACTTCAAGACATACGCTTGAACAAGTCCTTTTTCCTTCAACAGATTTTTCGATAACATGTGTTATTCTATACACTTGTTCAACTGTAGTATGCTTACTTCTGAATCCAAGTTGATGATCCGGAATGAGATGCCTTTTTCTATTACCGGCTGTATTTGCATAATCAATATTCTTTCGAACACGTTGGATATAATTGGAAGGAGCGAAATCGGTCCATAAGATGTGGTCTATAAGATGCTTAAGGACCATTATGACTTCGGCGACTTTCCCTTGACCGGGTCTAGTCTAAGCGCGGCGTTTATAATGAACAGAAGCCTAGCTAGAGCTTTTCTTGGTAGTGCTTTAGAACCTCTCTCGTAATTAGGTCGTATCCAGGAGCGTTCTTAGGTTTAAGTTTCTTTATCTCTTCCTTAAGTTCGGTGATTTCGATTTTGTATAATAAATAACATAAATTTGGCGCAACAGCTCATTAAGTGCCTAGGCCTAGCTTCTCACAACCACTCGTGTTGTGTGCGTTATGTTTTTCGCACGAATAGAAGGGACCTACAGTTTAGTGCCGTATCCGAAAGGCAATTTGTTTTGAGAAGCTTTCTCGTGACAACAAATACTCTCGGATGTTTGTCAAACGTTCGCGAGAAGTGGGACCGTAAAAAAATTTTTTGTTGTTTTCTGCGATTCGAACATGGAACCTCAAGTGCAGTAGTACAACACGCTAACCACTGCGCCACGGCGCACACCTATTTCCTAGTCAACTGATTATTTCCCATGCTGAGATTTCAAACTTCTTCAACGATATCGTCACTAGTCGGCCCCTTCGAACATCCACTGCGAGGATCATCATCCTCTGCCGAACTTGAATTGGAGTGACGAGAATTTAAGAGCTAAAAACCAAGGAGGATTAAGCAGCCTGTAAGAGCTTATTTAATTTGACGGATAGAAATGTGGGTTTGGTGAAATTCAAAAATCTGTACCACTTGTCTTTGATTAATTATGATAGCCAAGCTACCACTTACTAAATTTGTCTGTAGGAATCCGGAACTCATTGGAAATGTTGTCTAAAAAAAGATTAGACGAATAGCCCTTTGGGCAGTGTGTGTGAGATTGAATCCTAAACCACCCTCATTAAGGTCCAAATATTTGTGTAGCAGATGTGTGGGATATATGGAAAATATTTAACTGTAAACTTTAAGCAAAAAAAGTCACACAATTATTTTGCATCTTTTATCTTTAACGAATTGTAGAAGTTTTAGAGTTTTTCACTACAGTCTACAAAGTGTTCACTCTGTTTTGAATTGTTTGTTCATTGTTTGTTTATTTGTAGCAGAAATGTTTACTTAGATATATATTAAAATAAAAGTACATAGATGTGTAGTTATTTACCTTTCTTATGAAAAACATATAAAATGAATGCAAGCAAAATAAATATGTAGATAAATAGTTGAAGGAAAAAGCCACTTAAAACCTTCATTCAAAAAATATCACAGTGGTTGAGTGTTGTATGTTGAACATTCAAAGAAATTAAATTAGTTATAATAAATACAAATAAGTACATGAATAATACAAAAGTGAACAAATAACAAAGAATAATTAGCATGTATAATATGGTATATTAACAAAAAAAAATAAATAAATAAATAAGTAAATACATAAATAAATAAATAAATAAATAAATAAATATATAAATAAATAAGGGCATAAATAAATAAATAAATAATTAGATAGATAAAAGATAAATAAATAAATATATAAATAAATAAATAAATAAATATATAAATAAATAATAAATAAATAAATAAAGATATTAATATATACATAAGTAAATAAATAAAAACAAATAAATAAATAGTAAAGTAAACGTAGGTTCATGTATGTGATTAAACTAATCTGAATAACAACAGTAATCATAATTTTGAATTTTTTTTCATTATCATGATTCAAATAAATGCACATGAATCTCTTCCAGAATTTGTATACATTTACTACTGTAACGTGACTTGTCACCAAATGATGACAAGATAAAAATCTCTTACTTCCTATATCTTTTCATAAACTAACCTTTTAATGCGGTTTGAGTGACGGTGTAGTGTTCGCAAAGCCTCTGACTAATCAGTTTTTCGTTCAAATATTCTTCAACATACTTATCTGCCTTCGAAGGAAGGAACAGCAACAATATGGTTTAATGACGAAAAAAGTCAACGTCATTAATTAATGATCATGTTAATTTTGATCGTGTCATAGCTACTAATTTTCTGGCCTTACACTATATTAAATAATACTGACTCAACTGCGTCAATTGTAGAGCTTACAGAGCTCTAAATAGTACAATATGAGGGGCACCCAATATGAGGATATCAAGCAAGCTTATCACTAGATCAACCGCTGGCTCTGCCGACTTAGGCATCAATTAAAACGTTATTTAAGACATATTCTCAGTAGTGCTGCATGTTGCAGCAGACTTCATAAGAGGAACATTATGAGGTTCCTTGAAAAGGTTTTGTACCTTTGGTGTATCCCTAACTTATGAACAGCAACACTGATCTGAATTGAAAAAAAAAAAAAACCCTGCATTTTTTTTTTATTCCATGACTTTCCACGACTTTCCCTGAACAAAATTCTTCTCTTTGACTTGTCTACCATTTGATATCATTACGAAATTTGAAGAGATGGTAAAAATACTTCCACGTATTCCAAAAAAAGCCTGCAGTTCGAACTAAAAAAACTCCCCGGGATAAGACAGTACAATATACAAATTTAGTTAGCAATCCAATAAAGGCAATGGTCCTGGAGATTTCAGTAGCGCAAAACTGTTCACCGCTCTAAATAATTTAGAAAAAATTCGCCGCGTACAGCATACCATATATTGCTGCAAAGAACACTGGTTGTTCGCTTAAAAAATTCAAATTCAAATTCTTTGCAATCAAAATTATTCACCAATCATACCTTTATTCGAACGTACATATCTTTATAGCCTTGACATATCTCAAAAGTTCTAGACACTAATAAATTTTGAATCCTTGTGTATACTAATGAATTTATGAATAACGTAACTAAATTCGTTGATCCATTCCATCCAAGAACTCTTAAATTTCAAAATAATGAATAATTCAACACATTCCTTAAGCAAACATAAGTCCTTTCAAATTCCATAATTTACATAAACAAACTCCTTCAATGTTCATACCGTTCAAAAATTGATCACATTCGTCTGTGATACATGCTACTTAGGCTGCTGCATATTTTAAATTTTTGTCTCACATATAATTCAAATGAATTTTAAAACATTTCAAAAATGTATCCAACCAATGTACTTTCCTTAAGAAAAGCGCAACACAACAAATCGAATGCCACAAAGAGAGCAAGTTGTTTGCTTTAGTTGCTCTTTTGGCCTTGGTATAAGAAATGTACTCGTAAAAGAAGCAGGGAATAAAAAAAAATTTCTGCATTTCGATTTACCAATGTCAAACAGAGAGAGAAAGTTATTAAGATTTATTTTTTTTTTCGAACTTAAAAGGAAAAATGGCATGCCAAGACCAAATACACCCAACTTCATCAAAGCAATTGCAATTGTAAAGAGCAATATTTCTGATGCAAATAATTCTGGTTGAAAAACCATAAAGTATAACTTCATTAAATAAGTAACCTAGAAGCAAAACATCTGTTAAAGCAAGTGCTCCTTTATGAACACTGCAAGTCCTCTTTATGAAAACTGATAGTATTTCAGAGAAGACTCAAAAGCATACAAAATTAAAAAGACAAGCAAGAGTACGATTATCCTTTAAACCATAATGCTTTGCTATTTTTTGGTTTTTCAACGATGAGACTAGGAATAGCTTTTAACTTTAATTTCGGAGCAGAAATATTGATGTTGGTCAGGTGTCCTTTTGGATGTAAATATCAGATGAATACCCATTTCCGCTCCTCTGGGAAGGCACCATCCTCTTTTAAAGTTTTCCGCAACACTTTGGTATAAATGAGGCTTTAGATCTTTAGGTTTCAATTCATTTTAAGTCTATTGCACATAACTGAGTCTTCACGCAGCCTTAGAGAAAGGTGTTAAGTCAGAAGGTCCCATGTGGATTTTCAGCAGCTCAAATACGAATCTACTGAATTGAAAAAGTGCTTCGTTACTGAATATGATTTTCTTTGAATAACTGCTTGTTGCTTCGGCATCCAATCAGAAAATGTATGGTGCTGTTCCTGTGTTAATAGAACATTTTATGCGTCTGAATGCAAATATGAGCAACAAATGTTCCCATGGATTATAACAAATTGAAGTATAGAGGCTCGTCTGCAATTTGTCTCACAAAACCAAACATTATATTGGAACGGCCTGCACGAATGCGGGTGGTTAATTTTTTATAATTTGCGCGCACTCAAGGGGTTATGATACCCTTAACATGGGCAAGAGGGAAAGAGGAGAGAGAGAGAGAGAGAGAGAGAAACTCCGTGGCTGGCATCCAGATAACTGGCGAAATTTTTTCTTATTTTTGCCTTTGCTTTTGATTCACAGTGTTTTTTCCATGACTACCAGATGTCACAGGCATATCAATTACCCAACAGAGTGAACATTTTTCCCCGTCATATGACCAAGGTAATATCAGTTTTATGCTTTCGCAATAGTGTTGGCATAACCTTTCGCAATTGATCGGACTGACTCTTTATTTCATGAGAAATAAATAAATGCTTGCTGGCATCGGGATTTGAATCATGCAGCATTAGTGTGGCAATTGATGGCGTTACCACTGCAGTACCGTCATCCCACGAATACGGGTGTTTTTAAGCTTTATCGACCAAACTTCTTCTAATTTATGGAATAACTAGCGGGTACCCGGCGAGCGTTGCTTTGCCTAACAAAAAAGAAAACAACTATCAGGCAGACGCCTGGGGCTTAGTCTATTAGAGAACAGTTTTGTGCCGACCAACAGTAGGTAAAACTCGTAAATATATATATTAAAAAAAATTAGTAGTAAATGACTACAATACTAAGGTAGTGGGCAAACTGATGGACCGATGGTACCCGACGTGCTTCTGCGCCTAACAAAAGAACATTTTTTTAGTACTAAAGTACTATAATACTAAAGTAGTCGACCGATTTTGACCAAACTACACCGGAATACTCTAGAGCCAATACCAAAGATTGCCTGAAAATTCCAGCTCAATCGGTTTCGAGGTTTCGGAGTCCATAGCACACATTTTTTCCCATGGAAAAAAGCACTTTCAATTTTTCCCGAATTTTCGAATTTTCCTAGCAACTTTTCCAATTTTTCTTTCCGTAAAAACCTTATTCGCACTATTGTGAACATTTTAAAGAAAACAAATGAGCCAAATCGGCCCAGCCGTTCTCAAGTGATGCGATGACCAACGAACAGCATCTCATTTTTATTTGTATAGATCTCCTTACTACGTTGTCGGGTGGTGCATTATTCCTACCAAATTCTCCTCGAACTTTCCTAGCTGTTTCCGCAAAACGTTCCCCATTTACGAGTATGTTATGTGTTGCCACATAAAATACGTAGTGCACCCTTCGTAACTAAATCAGAAAATAAATGGCGGTCTTTGTTTGATAAGAAGGAAATGGAATGGAAATGTTTTCGGTTATTGAGTGGTAGATTTTCGATTCAAGTGCCAACAAGTTTTAGAAAAAGTACTGTGAATTATAAATTAATGCAGAAAGTTCTTCTTGCGCAGTTTGGAAGCTATTTATGGAGTATGCAATGAAACATAATATTATCTAAAGCTACTGCACCTAAGAAAATATCTCTTTTCTATTTTATCTCTTCATTTTCTACTCACGTAATGCAATCATTCAGTTACATTATAAGTGAATTTCATATAAGAAAAAGGTTTACATTTACAAACTATAGCATTTGTCTTACAAGTTCAAATAAATGAACTTGAAGTGAATCTGAACCCTGATGCTAGAAGTGAAGCCTAAAAACATCACCTCTACTCTTGCAACTTTAGGAGCGATTATAATCTACAAAAGATGAATGTGAAGCAATTAAAACTTAAGCTTATAGTATTTTCTGATTCCTTGATGGTTTTTAATCATCGGTTTTTTATTTATGTGAATGAAACCAATAACATTATTTCAAAGTAACATACCTGGGCTAATATTCAACTTTTGAAATTAGATGCAAACTGGTTATAGCGATAATGAAAAGCTATCATTTTCATCCATATCCTTTTTTACATTTGTAACAGAAAAGAATATCTAACATTAAAAATCCCAAAGGTAAAAATAGATACCCATTTGTTCCGATTAAATCTTTTCACAGAAAATGAAGGAGTGAAGAATAATTCCATTTAGTGGCAATAGAATAATCCCCAACTGAGTTATTCTAACCCTTTAGAATGCTTTTTACAAAAAAGGAAACCAATTGTTTGCACAAGCAGAACAACCCACTTTATTTCATGGAATTTACGCGAAACAACTTCTGGTGGAAAAAGATGTGAAAACCCAAGGACGCTATAGGGATTTCAAGTTATGTTATTAGTCGAATGCATCCCTGATGACATTTTTTTTTTTAACCCCAAGAAACTGTGAAGATTATATAATGTTTATAAGTTAACGAAAACTTACAAAAATCCCATTTCTTAGTCAGTTTTACTTGCGTACGTATTTATAGAGTATAGTCAATAAAAAAAAAGGCCAATATTGAGCACTCGATGCAATTAATCACTTATTTGCCATCTTCTGAACGTACTTTTAAAACAAAAGCAAGCAGGGAAACTTTTCGATAACTTTGACTTTAGGACTTCTTTCACTTTTTACACCAAAAATTTATAAATGCTTGTGATTATTGTGTTTTTATTTACATGTCAAACTCAAGAAATATATCAAAGTCATGCCTAGATTTATCATCAAATAGGAAAAGATCAGAGAGTAGAGGTACATACTCGTATGTGTAATGAAATAGTGAAATTAAGGTCACCTACTAATTCTAAATATAGCTACTCATAGTTTAGAACTTACAATTACTTTAATTTTGTGTCTTAGGGCATTAACTACGCCTACGTGTCATTGTGTTCAGTTCCTAGCGATGTGTTTCAACTTCATCTAGCTTTTTCCCATTTGCGAATTGCTTTTCAACTGTTCTGCACCACGTCACGAGGACTCCCTTTACTCGCCCTTATTGTGTTAACAAATTCCATTACATTGCTTATCGGGCAGTACAACTTTTGTCCGGTGTGACCAATCCACTGCCATCTACGTTTTTGTCCCGTTCTGTCACAAAGCTGTTCGTTTCAGTTACGATTTGACCAAAATTCTCGTAACATGCTTCTCAGACATATAAGACCACCGATTTCACTTTAAAGCTCAATAGTCGTAACTTTATGTTTAACCTGATAGTTTGAACTTGAGCGCTATGAATTTCGTATCAGTTCTTTTATCATCTGACTGCGAAATACTATCTATTCTGCTTAGAAATGATGACAGGGTTATCCATGCTTCCATTTGATTACAAGACGTACCTTTAGACTTAAGATACGTCTTGTACTCATTCTAAGTTGACCAACGCATTATAATGCATCCCTGGCCCGAACATATATGATACATATGAATATGTGTAACTCAAATTTATGAAGAATAAACTATTAGACTTAATGGGTATTATGCCAGATAATGAAGGCAGACATACAATTTAGGCATCTCAACTACAATGACGTAATTTACTATAAGAAAACTACATATCTCAGAGCACTAAGAAGCTCTTCAACAGATTATAGCAAGCCACAGAGAGGTGCTAAGTGACTACCTTGTGCCATTAAATGAATGTAAATGAATGAATGTTTGGGGCAGAAGCTAGGGGTTCTATAATCTAAAGAGTGTATCAGCGAAAAATCATGAGTGCAGCCGTTCACCAGAAACTTAATAAGTATCCGGCAAAGTTTCAGTTTTGTATATTACTGCGGATAGAGATACAGTGTAACCTTGATAGCTCGAAGTTTTTAACATTTCCCTTAAAATCTTCGTAGCACTTGTGTAAGCCTTGATAACTGAACAACTACATAACACGAGCTAAGATTGATTCTCTTTAGACTTTCAGTTGTCGAGGTTCCACTGTATATTCATTACACATCACACATGAATTGTAGCTTTTACCCAACATTTTTTACCAATGGCAAGGCCATCAATTTTGTGGCATGAACAGGACTATTTTTACTCCTAAGCAAGCAAGACAAAAATTTGAAATATTCCAACAAAAAATACAACGCGCAACCAAATAATGAGATTCAATTTATATCCACAGTGCAAATGATGTAAACACCGAAGGAGTTCGCTTATGTAGATTATGAAAGCAACCAAGTCCGTGAAAGGATTTATTCCTTCATAAATTCCTTCCATAAAATTGGCATTTAGAAAGATGACGAATTTCATGGCTACAGTAAAAAATTTGATTTGAATTATTCATTGCAAGCGAAATAGGCGATTAATCTGTGACAACCATAAGCGTGAAATGACACTTCGTTCACGAATATCAATTCTAAAAAACTCGTAAAAAAAATTATACTTAAGTACTTACTATTATTCATTTCACACTTATGTTAAAACTGAGCTCGTAAAGGGTTGAGTATTCGAACGCTTGGTTAGTGATAACCTTGAAAATAAAAGTCATGTAGAAAATCTTGATGTTAAAAGCTGTACTTGTAGCAGTAGTGGTGTTAGTAATAGTAGTAGTACTAGACTGGCCTAGAGCTCTGTCAGGCACGCACTTCCCCCTGCTCATATGCCTTGTATAAAAGCAGAATAAAAGACATGGACAAATATCGGCATAAAAGTATCGTGCATCATAATTGGGTCAATAATGTACGTATTACGTATGCTGTTCGAACGTGTTTTTTTTAAAAGGTAAAGAGAGTGCGATAGTGTGACAAAGGCGGATCAGAGATGTGCAGAAATAAAGAACTAAATGCAGTTAAAATCTGTTAAACAGCAACCATTACAAAATGTTCACTATATGACAGAAGGGTTGATTGCACCTTGATGATATCAACCAATAATTCCATCCACTTGGTCAAAATGACTATGTCTAATTTTTACCTTCCTATCGAACTCATCTGTCTATATAGGATGACAGTGGAGAAAACACGCTGCTCCAGTACCGAAACCTTTGATGTCGGGAAAGGTTTTACATATGTGAGGCGACTAGCTATCATGTGATTTCTTTAATGCCATACCCAAATACTTTAATGGAATGCAGACTATTTCCTAGCAGCTATCAGAGGCACTGATTTTAAGAATATAACGACATAGTTAAAAGAAATCAGCAAGCTGTGGCAGAAGTAGTTTATTGGTTAAGAACCTCATACGGTATATATAATATGTACATTCATATGCTGACATCAAAAGGCTAAAAAGATCTGAATCCGGCCCTAGCCTAAAAAGTTTTTAAGTCCAAGCTGAAGGGACAACGCTGTAGAGTAAAACTTCACCTTCGAAACGAAACTACAATCAACTTTGCACGTGAAATAAGAGGTAGCTGTCTGCTTTATGATACCTGGTAATGTTTTCCTATTTTGAGGTACTCCTCGCAACTATTGACTCGTTCGTGGACGCTATGGCTATGGTCATTATTCTTTGTGGTAAGCTATTAACGTCAGATCTTTGGTCGGTATAGAGGATACCTCGACAGCATTTTTCTCTGCCACGTACATACATTAAACAAAATTTCTTATGTCCATCTGGTTGTCCTGTACTTCCTAGAGTGGAAGGGGTCTAAGCAAACTTAATTAACGAGTAGAAGTGGAAGTATGAGTAGCAGACAGTGCGTGTTTTGCCATTCGCTAAATTCCTTGGAGCTCAGCTGTTAATTGAATGATGTCTTAAAAATGTTAACTCTCACAATTTTGAATTTTCCCTCTTTATCATAATATGCCACCACGCCACCTAACAAAACATCATATTTTTAAATACTTTTTAACTTACTACTCCGTGTCCACATTTTGATGTTCTTCAACTTTTATTAATGAAAATTGTTTCAAAAAATGTTTTCGTCCCATTTTTTGAGGTGAAGAAAAAGTTCAAAAGACTTGTTATTCACTTATATCACTTGGACCATGAAAAAGTGTTCTTTTACATTTCTTACCTTATTAAATAAAAAAACTCACACTCTTACTTTTATACTTGGAAAGAACTTTTCCCCTACACAAACTCATTCTTCCAAATTAGTTACTTTTAATTATTTCGAAATGTTTTTATTCATTTTTTGTGAAGTGTTTTTTTTTTTTTGTATTTACTTTCTCGGGGAAAGTTGTAAGAAATTTGATGAAATTATGTAACAGTTATTTTTATGGAACATTATCATTACAGAGAAAATCATTTTTAAAACTTATTTATTATACGTGCACGTTTTATAGAATTGAAGGGATATATATGACCAAGTTTCTTGGATAGTTTTAATATTTTAATGAGCAATTTAATGAGATCCTGTATCTGTTGAGCCCTTGTTGATGGAATAATACCTATAGAAATTGCAGCATGGAATTTTTTCGCAAAAATATCAAAATTTATTTGTGAAAGTTTTTGTTTTGGATTCAATTCACCCACCAACTAACGACCAAGTTTTAGATACCTTATTTGTGTTAGCGACACCCTACATTATAACAGCAAATAAAAGGAATGATTTCGAGTTTAGATGTAAACTTAGCGCTCGACAAAGCGCTTTTATCTGGCCATCGCTAGATACTTTCTGGATAGCTGAGCACTGCGAATAAAAGCTTCTTTAGAAATTTAATGGCAAACTAGTCAAACGAAATGCCCAAAAGAGGGCCTATGGATCAATACAGTAGAGATATAAGCCAGTTCACCCAAATCGCTTCTTTAAAATTCCAGATTGTGGCTCAAAAGGCAGAAACCAGATACCATGGTAAGCTGTAAAAAAATTAAAATTAATATTTGGCGCAACAGCTCTTCAAGTGCCAGAGCCTAGCTTCTCGCAACCACTCGCGCTGTGTGCGTTATATTTTTTCACATGAACGGAAAAGACCTATAGTTTAGTGCAGTATCCGCAGGGTAATTTATATTTGAGAAGCTTTCTCATGACAACGATACTCTCGGATTATTGTTAGAAGTTCGCGAGAGGTGGGACCGTGAAAAAAACCTTCTGATGTTTTCTAAGATATGAACACGGAACCTTGCGCGCAGTGGTTCGACACACAACCACTTACGCCACAGCGCCCACATGGTAAACTGTAAGTGCTGTGTAAATTGTTTGGAGCTACTGAGCTGGAACCTCGTAAATTAGTGGGTTATCGAGCAGCTCACTTAGAAAAGAACTCCTCAAGAAGGAGAGTAGAAGATGAAAAAATTAGGAATTTCTTCAAATGCCGAGCGAAAGATTCATTTACACATTACTACTGATTAGTACTTATATCTATTAGCCCCACGGGGGGCATAGGGCGTCAACCACGCCTGTGCGCCATCGTGTTCGGAGTTCTGTAACGCGTTTGAGCTGCATCCAACTCATTCCTAAAGAGCTCGATCCTCCTCAACTGTTCTGCGCCACGTTTGCCTAGGGCTTCCCGCTATTCTGCCTACCTGGATGAGCCGATTCCACTGCATGGCGTATTTCGCAATGGAGTTGTCTTCGCGCCGTAGGGTGTGTCCAATCCATTGCCACTTTCTTCTTCGTATAGTAATGCTTATAGGTTCTTGGCCCGTTCTCAGATAAAGTTGTTCGTTGGAGATGTGGTTCGGCCAAAAAATCCTCAAGATGATTCTTAAGCATTTGTTTACGAAGATTGCAGCACTGATTCTACGTTGGAGCGGAACAGTCGTAGCTTGGTTCTTATGCTGATAACATTGCTTCGCCAGATTTTGGACAGCATTCCGAACCCAGCTTTAGCCTTCCCGATTCGGCTGCACACATCCAGTTCGGTGCCACCGCGATTAGCCGAGACGACACTTCCTAAATATAGAAAGTTATCAAGTTATTATACGCGGGTATTAGAAGGGCTCAGGGCTTTTATTTTGGCTGTGTTTATTTTTAGCCCCACTTTGTTTGCCTCAGCTTCTAGATTTTGGGCCATCAAATGAAGATCCAATATCCGATGTGAAAGTAGACAAACATCGTCAGCGTAATCTAGGTGTTTAAGGTAAGATTTCATCGTCCAACGAATTCCATAATTAGCTTCCGTCAAGGCTGCACGGAGTACATCGCTGATAACCACAAAGAACAGTAGTGGGGACAGTATGCACCCTTGACGTACTCCACTTTGCACTTCAAAATCCTCCGACACCTTACCACTGTGCACGACGTGACACTTGCCGCCCTCGTATGTAGCCTTGATAATAGCTATAAGTTTTTCTGGAATACCTCTCCTGCGCAAGGCCAACCAGATAGCATCTCGATTCAAGCTGTCGGAAGCCTTCTCGAAGTCGATAAACAGTAAATGTAGCGGAGACCTGTACTCAACGCATTGTTCGATTATGATCCGTAAAGTGTTTATATGGTCGATGCAGGAGGATCCAGCGCGAAAGCCTGCCTGTTCGACATCGAGAGTTGAATCTAAATGTTCTTTAATTCGTTCTAGAATTATTCTAGCTATTATTTTGGCTACAGCTGGAAGAACACATATACCTCTCCAGTTACCGCACTCCATCAAGTTACCCTTCTTTGGAAGCTTAATGATCATCCCCCTTTACCACTCCTGTGGAAATTGTTCGCTATCCCAAGCTCTCCGTACTAGGGGATGCAGCAAATCTGTCGATGTATTTGGCGCCACTTGAAATAGATCGGCAGGGATGCCATCAATACCCACCGCTTTGTTCTTCTTGAGGGACTTGATTGCTGTTATTATTTGGGTTTGACATTTGATCTGTCAAATTGTGAAGTCCACTTGGTACAAGAGCTCCGGAGTTATACCACAATATCTAAATACAAAGTGAAATTTCGGATATAATATCATATTTTTATTCATATCTACACCACAAAGTTTCAATTCAATTCAAATTTGTAAGTTTTTTGATCACTTATTCACTTTTTGAAACATTCTCGTGGAGGTTTGAGGCCTAACCTATAAAAGTCATCCTGCCACCTTCGGGTAATGGTCAAAAGAGGTATTGCAGAAACTTCTCCCGAACAATTCGGAGCTGATAAACGCCGACAGAATAGTTGCACAATGTCATCCGTTAGCAATATGAGTATTGTCGATTTGGAACGTCTCTTGGACTCCAAGTTAAGTTCCCTAGCCTCTAAATCGGACATGCAAGCTCTTTATAGAGAAATCACGGACTTAAAGACTACTCAGGACCTCCTCGCAACCAAACTTTCAGTTTTGGAAGACCGCAACTCATACCTAGAAGCTGAAGTTGAGAGACTGTTAAAGAAAGACACCGAGAAAAATCTAATAGTTCACTTGCCGGTAGAGGGTACGCCCGATCTTCTGACAAGGGCAAAAAACATTTGTAATGGCCTCTTGGACGACACCCGAGAAGAGGCAGTGCAATCGGCGCTCCAAGTTAATTGTACAAGGCCAGACATGGCCAATGTCGTGGTCCAAATGAACACACGCGCGTCGGCAGTAAAAATTCTCAAAAAAACTAAGAAGCTAAAGGGCACAGACATCTTCATCAACAAGGATCTTCCATTTTTTGTACGCCAGAAGAGAAGAAAGTTAGCTGAGGTACAATCGGCGATACGCAAGAATAACCTGCAAATAAAGACATCTATGAGGGACGACAGATTAATGGTGGTTGGGACGATTTTTAGCTGGGATACCGCTCATGGCCTGC
Organism: Brachypalpus laphriformis; assembly: GCA_945910035.1. NCBI lineage: Eukaryota > Metazoa > Arthropoda > Insecta > Diptera > Syrphidae > Brachypalpus > Brachypalpus laphriformis. The sequence goes on from OX246753.1 coordinate 325,179,165, forward strand.
GCATTGGAAATGTCGATGGATTTAAATTATTGGGTGATAAATTTGTAGAATTGCGCGATTTACAACAACAAATTGAAACCAAAACAAGCACCCAAGATCAACAAAAATCTTCAAACGTCAAACTATTGAAGCTTGTCAAATCCTCCCACATCTTGCCGCCAGCGACATCTCTTGGTCACCAGCAGGAAAATTCTGGTACCGGAAGCAGTTTCCATTGACACCCTTCCGTCGGTCAGCCGTTAAATTCAAAAAAATTTAAGAAAAGTAATCATTTTTTAGATCTAAGAATATTAAGTTACAATATTGCAGGGCTTAATAATAAAAATATTTTCCCCGATTTCTTTAACTTCATAAGAGAATTTGATATATTTGTGCTCGTAGAAACTTTTTTAACAGAAAACCATTATGAAAGATACAACAACCTTTTCAAAGGTTATGAACTTGCTTGGACGGCAGCTTCCAGAACTTCCAACTTTGGAAGAGCAAGCGGAGGACTGTTGGTTGGATTTAGAAGCTCCCTTAGAAATATTCTAAAATTTCAAATGCATGGAGATACTAGTATTATTGCGTGTCAGATAGACGGTATAAAGGGATTCTTTGTCCCGGTATACTTAAACTGCAATCATTGGAATGAAGATTTTTGCCAGTTGGAAGATCTCCTCGCAGACCTGGATGGAAATAATGTCCTTTTGATGGGTGACTTCAACGCCAGAATCGGAGCTGAGCAGTGTTGGCCAGCTAACTCCTTGATAATTCCAAGCAGTTTGAACAGCTATCGTGCCTCAAAAGACAATCGAAGGGACAATAAGGGTATCCGGTTATTAGATCTGTGCGACTCTTACAACCTTTATATGCTGAATGGCAGAAGCTTAAGTGATCCTGCCGGCGAATTTACTTTTGTGCGTTCTTCTGCTCGCTCAATCATAGATTATTGTTTAGCAGCTGGAAACTGGTTGAATATCATATCTGACTTCAAGGTTGGCGCAAAAACGTTTTCAGATCACATGCCACTCATAGCAGTAATTCGATGTACTACTACTCCTGATACTGTTGAGGAAATGGAACTTAAGCTTTTGCCGAAATTTAAATGGAACAATAGCTTTCTCAGTGAATACCAAGGGAATCTGAATAACAAGCTGATGACATTGAATAGTTCTTCGCGTATGGAGGACATGCTCGAAATTATAAAAGCTTCAATTCCTAGTCAGCCAAGTGGTCCAAATCGAAGAAAGTTTTTTAAGGAAAAGTGGTTCGACAACGAGTGCGAAGTTGCTAGGAAGAAATCATTTGCTCTCCTCTCATTGTTCCGAACCTATAATAACTCATACTTCAGGCTTAGTTACACTGCAGCTATCAAACAATATAAGAAGTTATGCGCGGGAAAGAAGAAAGCCCACAGCATGAGCATTATTGCCTCCTTGTCAAATGCAAGATTGCCAGGTGATTTTTGGAAAGCTATGAAAGCGGCAAACGGTTCGTCTTACTCAATAGGCTGCTCTCTCAAGGCAAATGAGCTAAAAGAATACTTTGCCTCTCTACTCAACATTGAGCGCAGAGCTATTCGGTTTCAGTATGCCGAGCCACTGATAGCAGATCGATTTCTTGATGCCGATTTCACAGTAGAAGAGCTCCTGATAACTCTAGGTACCACCAAACTAAACAAGGCAGCTGGCATGGACAGAATCTCGTACGAGTTTTTTAAAAATGCCACTCCGGAATATATGGCGAAATTAACTGACTGCTACAATAAGATCTTCCAGAATTGCGAGATACCATCGGGATTCCTGTGTTCAATCATCTTTCCGATATTTAAAAAGGGAGACATTAACCTTCCAGAAAACTATAGAGGTATCTCTTTTTTGAATACGTCAATGAAGCTTTTTGGAGGGATGCTATATCGCAGATTAACAACCTGGGTTAACGAAAGGAGGCCACTCAGTGAGTTTCAGTCTGGTTTTCGAGCTAAGTATTCTACAATAGATCAAGTGTTCTTATTATCGAACCTTGCCCAGTCTTATCTGCAGCGCAGTAAAAAATTGTTCACCTTCTTTGTTGACTTCAAAGCAGCGTTCGATTCAATAGATAGGGAAAGCCTATTCTACAAATTGTCGAATTTAGGAATCTCTTCTAAGGTTATAGCAACTCTAAGAGCTCTGTATGCGGCCGATACGATAGCTGTGTGGGATGGTGAATCGGTTTCTGATCAATTTAGTTCATCGATGGGCCTTAAGCAAGGATGTGTGTTGAGCACCCTTCTCTTTGCTATATTTATTGATGACATCGTAGAATGCCTTGGAGGAGGCGTAGATGTAGCAGGTGTTATCGTACCGGTGTTATTATACGCTGATGACATAGTACTTTTAGCAGACTCCCCTAAGCAGCTGCAAGAAATGATCAACAGGTTGGAGAAGTACTGTGACACTTGGAACCTAACTATCAACACTAGTAAGTCCAAAATCATGATTTTCCAAAAAGGACTCGGAAGATATGCTGCAAATGAAAAATGGTACTTTAAAGGACAAGAGATGGACTTAGTAAAGGAGTTCAAGTACCTAGGTGTAACCCTTACAAGCAATATTAGCTTCAAAAAGCACCTCACGTCTAAACTTTCCGAAGCCAAAGCTGCCATATGTGCATCCTGAAAAAGTTGTATGTCAAACAGGCATATTGGACATCCGGAAAAATACAAGCTGTTTCAAGCAGTTTCCAAATCCATCATGTTGTATGCGGCACAAGTATGGGGTTATAAACAATACGAAGAAGTGGAAAAATTGCTTCGTTTCTTCCTAAAGCGGATCTTCAAACTACCATCCACAACGCCAAACTATATGCTACATATTGAGACTGGTTTGCCGAACATGTTTTTAGACATACTCAAGCTGCATTTTGATTACGTTCTCAAGCTCCTTCAAATGGATTCTTCAAGACTCATCCACAGGTTTGCTAAGTTCTTGGTCACAAACCATCTTAATTTCATAAATGATTGGACACTACTCTCTGAGTCCTACGGAGTTCCTCTGCGGCTGGTCGTGAATAATGCAACTGATCTACGTACACAGCTATATGAGCTGCTATCATCTATAGACGCAAAATCACGAGAAGAGTATATTAGTTTGGCAAGATCTTCGCAACAAAGGCAATATTACTCCAGACTAAATTTAAATTTGTATGCAGAAAATTACTTTAATGCGAATTATTCATTGGATATGATCTCAACTGTCTTCCGAGCTAGAGGTGAAATATTGCGCTTAAATTATGTTCCTCATAGGCCAGACCTGCCACTCTACTGCCCAATGTGCAATATGCGAGTTAGAGAAGACATTTCCATTTCCTTGGCCAGTGTCCAATATTACGTGAAATTAGGAGAGCTGTGTTCGAAACGAACTTCTTAGGAGAAGAAGAAATATTAAGCATTTTAAATGGAGCCAAAGGTTGGAGCACACTTTTTAGATTTATTCAGCACTCATTAATATATCGGAGGAAAATTTTAACAAAAAGTTTTTAATATTTTTATTTTTCTTTTTCCTATTCTCTGCTTTAACGTAACAATCTTAATTATAATAATTGAAATTGAAGTTATCTACATTACTTTGTATCTTTCTCATTTTCTGAACTTGATAAATTGTACTATTATTTTGCTTAAGTCAATCTGACCGACGATTTCTATACCAGGTCACTAAAGACAATGTACCGTGTAATATGTATTCTGAATTTGCTAAATAAAGTCTTTTCTAATCTAAATCTCTACTGGGAGGTACGGTGCGAATTCGGGAATTTGTTGCTTCGAACTGCTCATTCGAATTCAAGATCATACCGCCATCGTTTAAGTGATTTAGCATTGTAGTAAAATGTTCTCTCCATCTAGTGAGCTGATCCTCATCCGAAATCAGAAGGTTACCGTCTAGACTCTTCACTGTATGTTGTTTGGAGTTTCGACCACCAATGAGCTCCTTAGTGATATTGTAAACAGTCCTGATGTCGCACCTAATCGCTGCTTATTCAGCCCTCGAGGCCAGTGAGTTGACATATTGAGGTTTGTCACGTCTCACACTACGCTGCTCTTCTTTCTTCTTCGCATGGTATTGGGCTTCAAGCTCGGTTCTCTCTACTGCTGAGGCCGCTGCAATCCGAGCCTTGGTCGCTGTACGCTCATCGGTCGGTCTCCAGGTGTCTGTAGAAAGCCATGTGCAGTGGTGTTTCTGCTTTTAACCGACATACGTGCGTGCCCTAGTCGCAAAAGCATTTTTCACAGCACTCCAGTGGTCATCCACGTTCTCTATGCTGCTGATTGCTTCTGCTTCTAAGGCAAGATGATCCCTGAACTGTTGGCGCACTTGGGGAACCTTCAGATATTTAATTGATGTTTCGAAATTGATTATACCAATAGCATCACGACCTCTTGAATATAATAATTTCACTTCAATTTGCCTTCAAATATTAAAGATTACATAACATGCCGCATAAATATAGAGCTAACGCACACTTACGTTAACATTTAAAAAGAAAAACTTTCAACTAAGAAAAAAAAAATTCTTAATAACATTGTTCTCTCAATGTCGTGTCACCCAATTCGATTTCACATTGAATTTTACTTTGGATATATTTACATATATCTATATAAAGGTAAAGTGTCCTTTCAAATTTTCTTTAACTTGATTGTCATTTTATAATAGATTTAACTTAACAGTTAAAAAATGTATTGTAATGCAATTCAAATTAACTGTATCTCTGTATCTGTAAGTGGACTTATAGAACTCTGAGGACGGTGGGCTTTAAAGTCTTCAAATTTTCCTCCTTAAAAACATAATTGGTTTTGATTAAATTTCGTTCTAACATTTGGTCTAATGTGCAGGTAATTTCGTCTGGAATTTATTCAAATTTAGCTGAACTAACTAATTGAAATCACTATTCGGTGAACTCATTGTAGTGTGACATGTACATCAATCTTTCCGCTGGGAATGCATAGCATAGAATATATGCATGTATATTTTATATGTTATTTCTTTCTTTCTTTCTTTCTTTCTTTCATCTAACAGAGTATAATAATCTCTTACAGACTAAATAACAAAATTAAGAAGTATTTTGGATACAAAACAAACATTCATAAAATAAACTCATACAATTATTTTATTTTAAATAAATAAGAAAGGAAGCTTAACAATCAAACATTATCAGATAAGATTAATAGTAGATTATTTTTAAATTTAAGTCTGGAACAATTAAGAAAAATATCTATTGATGCTAATATGGAGTTAACTTCAGTGATGCAACGAGCAATTGGCTCATTTTGACCGTAATTAGTCCGGTGTATACTTTCACGGAAGTGGAACTGAGCGCGTAGCATTCGAGAAGGAGAATAAAAATCAAGCATAGATAGCAAGGTAGGACACTGAATTTGATAATGAATTAAGTCTCTGACCAGCATAACGCAAAAATATTTACGACGACATTCTAAAGTATTTAAGTTAAATAACAATAATCTGGTTTTATAGGAAGGCGTTTCGATACGCCAATTTAGTTTGAAAAATAAAAATCTAGTAAAACTTCTCTGTACTCTTTCAATTCGATAGGAGTGCAAATTGTAAGAAGGATTCCAAATAACACTGCAATACTCCAAGTGGGGTCTAACTAAAGAAATGAAAAGAGTTTTCAGTGTGTAGGGATCAGTAAAATCTCTTGAGTTACGTTTAAGGAAACCTAGCAGAGAATTAGCCTTGCACACAATATAGTCAATGTGTTCATTGAAAGTTAGGCGAGGATCAAGCAAAATACCCAGGTCCTTTTTTGAGGTCACTCTATCAAGTGGACTGTTTTTAATGTAATAACAATGCAAAATGGAAGTAAAAGACCTAGAAAGTGTGAAGCATTGACACTTCGAAGTATTCAGGGGCAAATTGTTAACAACACACCATTTGTCCACTGCATTAATGTCTTCCTGCAAAAGATTACAATCGTTTTTAGTTTTAATTGCACGAAATATCTTTAGATCATCAGCAAACAAAAGACATTCAGAATGCTTGATGACGTCCGGAAGATCATTAATAAAAAGTAGGAATAACAACGGGCCAAGGTGGCTACCTTGTGGGACGCCCGAAGTTACATTAATAGGTTTAGACAGAGTGTCATTAATTTTCACAAATTGGATCCGATTACTTAAATAAGACTCAATCCAATCAAGTAAATTTGAGTGGAAACCCAAGCAGGAAAGTTTCCTTATTAATGTTTTGTGGCTAACCCTATCGAATGCTTTTGCAAAATCAGTGAAAACCACATCAGTTTGCAGGCCGATCTCGAAGTTTTTTATAACAAAATTGCAGAAAATCGACAAGTTTGTATATGTAGATCTGCCCTGAATAAACCCATGCTGCTGAACAGAAATAAAATTCTTTACTAAGGAAGACACCTTGTTTGTAATTAGCTTTTCAAACAATTTCGGAATGGAAGGGATCTTGCAAATAGGACGGTAATTGCTAACGTTTTGCTTAGGACCGGATTTATGGATCGGCACAATGTGAGATATTTTCCAAATATCTAAGAAACTTCCAGACGCGATTGATTTTGATAGGATAAGATGAAGTGGGAAAGATAAAGAAGTTGCACAGTTCTTAAGTAAGATAGGAGAAATACCATCAGGACCTTCACTTTTTACACCCTTAAGGCCAACAAGAGCTTTTTCAATATCTAATCTATCAAAATGCAAATCACCAAGGTTTATCATAGATTCCAAATCCGAAAAAGAATCAACTCCATCATAATTACTATAAACTGAACTAAAATAGTCAGCAAAGTAATCACAAATCGCCTTAGTATCATTAGATGAAGAGTCATTAAAATACATAAGATTTGGTAACCCATTAGTATTTCTTTTGGAATTTATGAAGTTCCAGAAAAATTTTCTATTCGATTTTAATTTATTTTCACACGATAATATGTAACCTCTGTACAAAAATTTGTTTAGAACATCAAATTCCTTTTGGCAAAGTAAGTACCAAGATTTTAGTTCTATATTAGATCTGTCATTCTTTAAACGCTTGTAGGCCTTATTCTTTTTATTTTTAAGATTAAAAAGCCTCCTATTAAACCAGACCGGGTGTCCATGCAAAGAATAGAAACATTATTTAAGAAAAGTGTTCAATGCTATTGTCAAACTCCTACCTAACTCTTGAACTAGCTTTTAAATCCTTCGATCGACCTCTGATGCTGAGAGAGAGAAAAAGCGAAGCAAGTAAAAAGCGTAGAAGAAGTCCGCCCAGCTTCAGGCAGAGAATATGGAGGGTCTATATCGGGAGCTAAAAAAAAATACCTATCTCGGCTGCTGAAACAAATCAGGCTATCCAAGAGTTGCGATGACACAATATGAACAGGAGCGTAACCATCTTCAAAAGAGTCACCCAGAGAAGAAGGAATGCTCAGGAGATTGATTAACAATACTCATACTCATGGCCAGCTTCTTGTGGATGACAACAACATATTATGAAAGACATTTGAATGAACAGTTTCCCCGGCTATATTTTCCAAGAGCCACCTGTAACTGTGAAAAAATATCCAACATTACAGTCGAAGACGTTAGTGAGGCGGTTGAATACTCCAAAAAACGAAAAGCGGTTGGGCCAGATGAGATCCCCTTTGAGTTCTGGAAAAAGATGAGAGACATTGGGTTCAGATGGCTCAGAATTCTCATCTCCAAATTTATGAGAGGTGATCTAACGCCAAATCAATGGAGGGAAAGTTACCTTCTCCCTGTATACAAAGGGAAGGGTGATACGTGATACTGTGATAACTACCGGTCGATCAAGCTGATGTTACACACCATGAAGATCGTTGAGCGGGTTAGGGTTAGGTGGCCGATTGCGAAAAATAATATGGCTATCTGACGATCAGTGCGGGTTTGCGGCGGGTAAATCAACCACAGATGCAATTCATCGAGGGGTTCCAGAAACCTATGTGCAGATAATATGGACATTTACGAAGGAGCAACGACAAAAGTAAGATGTCCCGCTGGAGTAACCGAAGAGTTCCCAATCAAAGTCGGGGTGCACCAGGGAAGCGTCTTAAGTCATTTGCTCTTTATTACAGTTCTTGATTATCTGCTTGAAGGTAAAGTGACGAACCCCAAGCTACATCAATTATTCTCTGATCAACTCAGGCCTATTCCAGACATTTATTTGAATGGAACAGTGCTTCCCAAGTGCGAAAAGTTCAAATATCTGGGATCTATGATCAATAATAAAGCAAGTTGTGATGACGACATCAATCATTGCGTAAGCGTAGGGTGGATGAAGTGGCAAGAAAATGTCGCTATCTTCTGTGACCCAAAAAAGCAGACAGCAGAAGTGACAAAGCTTAATCGAATAAGAATTTCGAAGATTCGTGGAAGCCTTCACGTCAAGGAAACGACGAATAATAGAGCGCGATCGGCTCATCTGGTATTGCCACGTTCAAAGAAAAGATCATTTAAGCCCTGTTAAAAAGGGCATATCAATGAATATTCCAAAGACGTCGCCGGAGGGGCAGGTCTATGGACGCTTGGATCACACATTTGCGACGATATTGGCAGTTTATTAACCTCAGTAACCCAGTGATCCGAAATCGGGAAGCCTGCGGATATTTTCTGAGGACAAATAGGAGAATCCGACAGGCAAATCAGTAGAAATGTGGTGAAGTGAGAGGGTTATGACCCCTTGTTTTCGGATCATACCGTCGCCGAAATAGGAAGAAGAAGAAGCCTACCCTTGAGTAATGCAAGCAATATTGCAATCTGTCTGGATAGACCTTTTCCATTTTCAAAACCATTTTTCCTAATTAATTGTGTAGCTATCTTTACTAAATTTCCTGACTTTGTCAGTGTATATATTTTTAATGCTTTATTATGGTTAAGCATTATAGGTGTAAGTGGGTGCGAAAAAAATAACGATTTATACAACAACCCCACACTCAATAAAATAGGTCTGGCCAGACCTTGCTACGTATTTAGAGACAAACGAATAGAAGGGTTTAACAAGATATTGCAAAATACAACGAAAGTAACCAAATAATTTGGAAATCTGTTACTGAAAAACAACGACTCATACTTATGTACATATATGCCTCTTTTAGTCATTATCTAACCGGCTGGCGTAAATCACGCAAACATGCAGCATACCGAAGAATTGTGGAAAACCAACAGGGATCCCATGGACGTCATGGACCAAATTTTGGGAGAATATACATGCAAACGACGGACGAAGCCATGGCTATTAGCTTTTTCTACAAAATGTTGGAGGTCACGGCATTGGTATCTTTTATAATTTCCAAAAAAAAAGGAAATAAAAAGAGTGCAATGAACAAATCCAATGGACGTCGACAATTTCTACATTTTTTGATTAAGCAGTTAGTGACCACTCAGATCGAAGCAAGGATGGACAATCCAAGGGTAAAAGGAATGTTTTTTGTTCGAAATGGTATCGAATCTATATTCGGAGTGCTATCACAACAAAGGATTTCACAGCTCAGCAGTAGCCAGATATTAACTGGTCAGAAAAAGTCGTGCAAAATTAGCAAAACAAACGAAAAAACGCAAAGGAAAACCAGATGTGCATGTACATTGTACAGCCTGTAAAGAGCCTGTCTGTTTACAACACAGTATTCAGTTACATAAAAGCCATAAATGTGTAAATCAAGAAAATACTTATTAATATCACTATTATGTAAAAAATAATAATAACATGTCCAAAATAACAAAAAACTTACATTATTTCATTGTGTTCCATTAATTTTCATGCAAAATGTATGAAGGTCAAGACAGATCAATTCCATTGATGGAAAGGTCTTAAAACATCCATTGATAGAATGATTATGCAACAAATCCTAAAAAATTATTCTCTCTATTCATAGTTATTCCCATCCTGATGAATGTAGGCACTTACCACGAATTCTCGTGAATTCATTCGGGTCAACTCTTCATTACACATGCAATAAATATAAAAGAGGGAAGAAAATTATACCAGGAATAAAGTAATTCCCACTAAAACCTGACCCACTTAGCATAAAACATTTCCGTTTCATAAAACCAAATTACGTCTTCATTCACAGAAAGTACTAAATAATTCTGCGAATCAAAGTTCTTTAGTTGTGCTATACAGCGAATTTTCTAATCAAAAATGTTTCCACTTAACCCCGATACCTTGCAGATAAATGCTAAAACTTAATTCTTTTCACACCCAATGTGAATATTATTCGTAGAAATTGAATTGTAAATTTTCAATCTAATGGGAACAATATAGAATAATTAAATCGAAATATTTGCAGGATGTGCTGTTTTGATCGCACTCATTGTATCATATAATGCACAAAATGTATTATTAATAGGAACAACCTACATATATCCTATATATTAATACGAGAACATGAAATTTATCATACGTTTTTTTAGTATTTATTATGAAAGGAGGGGGATGAATCTTATATCATTCGAAAGGTACTATGTTATACTCGTAGATGTACAGAAAAAATAAATCAAGTGCGTAGATTACAGTTAAGTCAGGTAAAATAAAGACCACATATACACATGATTTTCCTACACAAAACGCTTTACTCGTAACCAATTAAATGAAAGCATTTTGATCACTTTTATGGATATACATATGAGCTTGGATCTCTGTGCCTTCCCTGCACAGGAGGTCGAATTTCACAAGCAATACTAGTTTATATAATTAAAAAAATTGCACGGATTTGTTTCAGTGATTATCGTATGAATTTTGGAAAATAACATAGAGTCATAGTGTAACAATTTTATACAGAAGTGTTATAACAATGCATTTTGTAGATATCAATGTAGCTTATAAAATGACTATTAATATCATGGAAAATCCAGGACTACTGTATCTGCTGCTGATGCCATATCAATATTGATGTTTTACTTAATAAAACGGAATAATAAATTTATGTTAGTTTAGGAATACGTCGAAATTTACTGCCACTATCGTCATGAAATTTGGGTAGTGACCGAAAGAATAAGATCGCGGATACAAGCTGCCGAAATGAGGTTGGAATTATTCGTAGGGATCGAGTGTGCTACACCAGAGTACGCGAAGCGATCAATGTTGAGCAGCTCCTTTTCCGATCGAAACGATCTATGTTTCGATGGTTTGGTGATGTAGTGCGTATGCCCCCATATCGGTTTCCAAGACGAGCCATGATTGTCATGCCAACATTTAAGCGACCCCTCGGTAGGTCTAGAAATAGATGGTTGGATCAAGTCCGACATCTCTCTTGCAGACGTGTTGGGATTCCTTTTGATGAGTTGGAGTCGATGGCGGAGGATCGAGAAGGATGGAGAGTCGATGGCGGAGGATCGAGAAGGATGGAGAGTCCACCTGAGCACCCTAACCCCCGGGACCCTCATGAAGGTTTAACGAAATATTGTAAATGTATGTAAAATATGTGTATAGAAATACGTGAATCGGCAATACTCAGGTCATTCTAAATTTTCTGGTTACTTTCACAGATTCTATCTGTGATTGTTGTTGGAGCGGAAATGATGTACAGACGTTTCTAAAATCATAGCAATGAAATGGTATATAATATACGTATTTGTGGTATACTTGTTTTTACTTTACGCAAATTATGTTTATAAACAGATACATTCTTTAGCCTAAGATAGTATGGTTTAACAGTAAAAGAAACAGTACTATAACAATAATATACATTTCAGAAAATAGCGAATATCTTGAAAATATTTTTTTAACATATTTCCATCTGGGGTTGGTCAAGTTTTTAATCTTAAAAAGCTCTTAGTGCAAAACACTTAGCCCCCTTCAGAAATGTTTCTATATGTTTTCTTAAATTTTTAATTTTAAGGCAGATAGGCAGGCATTTTATTTGAAAAATAATTAAAATAAACTTGGGAATGGTTGCTTACGTATCTGTGAAGGAAAAAAGAAGAACCAAGGACTTTATTGTTTAACATGAAATTATGTCTAAAAAATGTTTTATATTATTATATTTTTCAGTACATTCTTAGCGAGATAGAGCTGGTGGAAACACAATCTTTTCCATAAGTAGGCAAGCAAAGAGTTTACATGAAATTATAGGTCTTAAAGTGATAAAATAAATGTTGGAGAAAGGTTTTGAAATGCTATCAAAATATATGACATGCTGTACTTCAAATCTGAAGATTTGCGGTTTTACCAACAAAACAAATGCAAATATTTTACAAACTTTTCAAAATAAAGTGCTAAGAAAAATTGTCCAAGCACCGTGGTATAGTAGAAACGACGATATCCACTGGGATCTCGGAATTCCGACAATCGAAGTTGAAACTAGAAGCTTCGCGAGAAAGCATAGAAACCGACTAATCGGACATGTCAACAATACAGTCCTGCAAATTTTGGATGAGAGCAATTTATTGCGCCGACTACAAAGGACGAAACCTTTCGACTTGGTGAGATAATGATTAACCGCGTCTAGATTGCGGAATATGCAGGATCTTTCAGTGGAAAGAAACCTGCCAAACGTTTTTATTTCATGATAGAAATATTGCTTGATAAGTTAATACTTAGTTGCGATATCTAACAAATTTATATCGATGGGTGGTGTATTTTTAGTCAGTAAGAATCTGACACTACTATGAGCACGCGCTTGCTATTATCATAGTGCCTATGGAAGATTTTTCACCTACCCTCGAAAAAAAAAAAAATAATAATAAAAATCTGAAACTAATTTCAGGGGCATATATGGACGAATGACAACAATCCTGTCTTTCAGAATTGACATCCGATGTATTCTACCAGTATTCACTTACGTCTAAGAGTTGATTTTGCGCGACACGACGTGAAATTGAAATGAAGAGAAGAGATAGGATAGAGTTATTTTTGGTGTAGTGGTGTCCAACTTAGGTCATATGATATTTGGTTTCAGTACATGCTTAATCTATGGGTGTTGTCCGAACTAGTCGGGTTAGAATTATCTGTGATTTTTCATGCAAGTATGTGTCGAGTTACTCTAGCTCAGCGTTGTCACTTTTGCTACGCAATAAGCTTAAAAAAGCGATCCAAGACCTAAAAAACGGAGAGACTTCAGCTTATCTTGAAGGTTTAACCGCCGAAAAAACCACTAATTACTCGCTCTGGAAAGCTGTCAAAAGAATTAAAAAACCGCAAATACACTCGCCACCGATAAGAAAAAACAACGACGAATGGGCAAAAGGTGACAAAGAAAAAGCGGATCTATTTGCCGAGCACTTAGAAGAGACTTTTAAGCCATTTGATGGAGAAACATTGGTAGACGATTTTACCGGTACGACTACGACATCTGACAGCCTAAGAATAAAAAGTGTGTCACTTATAGAACTTTGCCAGGCAATAAAAAACCTGAAGAACAATAAAACTCCTGGCTATGATTTAATAACCGGACAAATCCTCAAGGAATTACCAAAAAAGGCACTATTAAAATTGCTTTATTTAATAAATGCTTCCATTAGATTATTATACGTTCCAAATCAATGGAAAGTCGCAGAAGTCATAATGGTTCCGAAACCGGGGAAATCTCCAAATGACAAAAAATCGTACAGACCGATATCGCTACTACCAATAATATCGAAGGTATTTGAGAAACTCCTTCTGAAACGGATTCTTCCGGTCATTGAAGAGAGACGCCTAATACCTGACCACCAATTCGGGTTCAGAATCAAGCATTCCACAATTGACCAGGTTTATAGAATAACCGACGAAATTGAAAAAGCCCTTGAGGAGAAAAAGATTTGTTCTAGCGCTTTTCTTGACGTATCTCAAGCCTTCGACAGGGTTTGGCACGATGGATTGAATTATAAGCTAAGACGAATCCTTCCGGAGCAACTTCATAAGATCTTAAAAACAGACTTTTTCGTGTTAAGCACGGAACTGAATATTCTGATTTTAAAGAAATCGCCGCCGGAGTTCCACAAGGAAGTGTCCTTGGGCCTATCTTATTCTTGCTGTACACTCGGGACATACCTCAAACTGAAGGCACTATTGTAGCTACATTCGCGGACGATACGGCTATTCTGGCAACGGAAAGTTCAATCGAGTCAGCAACCATAAAACTCCAACGAGCCTTGGATAAAATCTGTGAGTGGACAAAAACTTGGCGCATTGTTCTTAACGAGACCAAATCGACGCATGTTAACTTCACTTACAAGAAAATAATCAACCTTCCCGTTTTCATTAACTCGGTACAAATACCGCATGCAAACGAAGCTAAATATCTGGGAATGACACTAGACGCGAAACTTAAATGGAAACCTCACGTTAAAAAGAAACGTGACGAAGTCGAAAATCGACTTAGAGAAATGTATTGGCTAATTGGAAGATATTCCAAACTAAGCGTATATAACAAACTGCTTCTGTATAAGCAAGTGCTTAAACCCGTGTGGACGTACGGTATACAACTCTGGGGTTGTACCAAACCAAGCAATAGGAATCTCATACAATCATTGCAAAATAAAATTATAAGAATAATCGTGAACGCTCCCTGGTATATCAGAAACAATGATATCCGCAGAGACTTAGGGATAGCTACCGTGGAGGACGAAATAAAAAACTTCGCTCGCAAGCTTCGTATTCGTCTTCATGGCCATTGCAACTGTGCCATACTCCAAACTTTGGATGTGACAAATCTTACGCGCCGACTTCAAAGAACGAAACCGTTCGAATTAGCGCTATAAGACAAAAAGCCGCATGTCATGACGGTTTCAGCAGGTGCTTTTATTGGAAATCTACCTGCCTCACGCTAATATAAATCTGAAGCTTAAACTACTTGATAAGGTCAAACTTAGTCGTAGTAAACAAAACGAAGGGAAGGGTGTTTTTAGTCAGTAGAAATCTGACACTACTATGAGTACACGGTCTCATAGTGTCTCATGAAGATTTTCACCTACCCACGAAAAAAAAAAAAAAAAAAAAAAAAAAAAAAAACTTTTGCTACATATGGTATGTAGCAAAACTGCTACATTTTGGAGTGCCATGCTACATGTTACATCTTGCCCTCATTATGCTACATATTTCTAAAGTGTCTACCTAATTTTTTACTTTTTTGTATTTTGCTTCTTTTCTTCATCTTCTTCCTTTTTCAACAAGGTTATGATTCGAAAACAAGGGATTATAACTCTTCCACTTCATCGCATTTCTACTGGTTCGCCTGTTTGACCTCAGAAAATATCGGCACGCCTACCGATTTTGGATTACTCGGTAACTGAGGCCAATGAAATGCCGATGTCGTCGCATTTGTGTGATCCAGGCGTTTATAGGTCTACCTCCTGCGATGTCTTTGGAACGTTAATTGATATTGCCGTTTAACAGGATTCAAATGCTCTCTTCTTTGAATGTGGCAATACCAGCTGAGCCGGTCGCACTCTATCTTTTGTACGATGGTTTCCTTGACGTGAAGGCTTCCACGGATCTTCGAACTTCTTATTCGATCCAGCTTTGTCACTCTTGCTGTCATGCGAAGCATCTTCATCTCAGCTGCCGTTCATTTACTTTCATACTTTTTGTACATCGTCCAACATTGTGAACCGTATGTGAGCGCTGGACGCACAACTGCGGTGTAAACCCATTCTTTCAACTTAAATGGCATTTTTCGGTTACAGAAGATAGTGGAGTTTTCTCTCAACTTCATCCACCCTATGCTTACGCGATGATTGATGTCGTCATCACAAGTTGCTTTGCTATTGATCATAGATCCCAGATATTTGAACTTTTCGCCCTTGGGAAGCACTGTTCCATTCAAATAAATGTCTGGAATAAACCAGAGTGGATCAGAGAACGGGCAGCACAAGTACTCTGTCTTTTTTTTAACTTATGCGATACCCATTTCTCTCCAAAACATCCACCCATACATCAAGTGCTCGGTGCAGGGATGTAGGATACTCACTTATGATGGCTCCATCGTCAGCAAAGAATAACTGATGTACCTTGGGGTCCGTCACTTTACTTTCAAGCATATAGTCAAGGACTGTAATAAAGAGCAAATGACTTAAAAGCGGGACATCTTACTCTTGTCTTTGCTCTTTCGTACATGTCCATGATCATCTGATCATCTTTCTGAAACCCCTCGATGTCTTAGCGCCACCCATATCACATCTCGTGGTGCCAATGTTGTAAATTGCATCAAAGCTACATGTGCCCATTTTGCACATAGCCCCAAGCGACAAGCCCAGTTCAAAGACTTTCAAGAACATTTTAATTGTTAGGGGCATAAATTATTGCGTCATGTAACAACATATTGTCTGTCTTTGGAAGCCGTAATAAATAGAGTGTTAGAACAATGGAGTTCCTTGTTTCACTATTTCACATTGGCATCATTTGAGGATGAAAATGAGAAGGTTATTTGCGATTTTTTTTTATTAATGAGGAGAATAAACTTTATTTACTGTTTTCATCGTGTTTATTAAAACAAACTTAACGATTTGAATAAATCTTTTAAAACAGAAAGGTACAAATATACTCGTATTTATTAAATAAAGAAGTAACAAATTTATTATAAAAATTTTATTAAGCCTCAATATTTAAATATAGATATCGATTTTAAAAATAATTTTTATCATTTACAATCGGTAAATTGTTATACCGGTATGCAATTTGAAGTATGTGTACAATCATCTAAAATAAACTCAAACTTAATAGGTATTGTAAAGTCAAATGCAATAAAAGTTTGTATTGAATTATGCAAGCAGCTACATCAAAGATTTGATTTAAAAAACTCCAAGACACAAATAGTTAGGTACTTAAATCCTTTGCTAATTATATGCTTCATTTCTGTTGACTTCCCCACAGTAGTGCTTGCGCTGAACGAAAGTTTTCTGAATTAAACATAATAAAAGACGATCTGAGAAATCGGCTAAGTTCAGAAGCTGTAAACTCAATTTTACTGGCTAACGAGCTATTAAAAACTGAAGCAATATTTTATCCTTCTGAGGAGTTGCGAAGATTTTGCTTACATTTTAAATTTGTCGATTGCAAATACAAATTAAGTAAAAATGTTTGCTCCTCTTATTAGCATTCTCCTTTTATTTTATATAGGAGACACCTACTTCTCTGTGCAATTGAATATGTATTGAATTAGCTTTTATTTTTTTATTTAATTTTTTGTTTTATCAATGAATCCCTACTATTATTTATTTAATGCTATCGATTTGAGATTTATAAATGAATTTATTATTTTTCTTTTTTGTTAACTTTGTTACGAGTATGTTAATGAATTTTCGTATGTTATTTGTTATTTAAAGTTTAATAACGCAAAATTAAAGAAAATTAACAAACATTTTTCTTATGCTAAATTTTTTTCAAAAATGCCACATTTTTAATGTCAGTATGCTACATTGCTCTGGATAGAAGTGGCAACGCTGCTCTAGCTAGCATATGGTTGCATCATTTAATTTTAGTTTTGGAAACATGAATGGATGTGGTTGGCACTTGAACCGATAACTTACCATTCACTAACCAAACATATTATCACTACATCATGACACCCACAAATTATCCAAGTCTTTTCTCCATCTGCTGAAATCGGTAAATAGTTTTACAATTTCTATGTTCTTGTTATCATTTACTCACAATTCAATGTCTGGCCATTTTCATTTGCCATATTTGAGTGCATTAAATCAGAGCGGAAACAAAGTCGCTTTCCCTTACTTTCTTTTCACCAAATAGAGAATATATCATATGTGGAGATAATATGTTTTAGTGCTCTTCAGTATTTCAATTGAATTGAGACACTTTACAAATAGTACCCGAATGGCCCATTCGCATGTTTGAAAGCAATTTACTAACTCATATAGTTACCATCCCTTTTCCGTTGATATTGTTCTTATTTTTATCTACACTTACTTACACATTCTTGCAACTACTTACTCAGTTAAGTGCCAAATTAGTTAAATTAAATCAGGATTTTATGTTAATGGTGACTTTTATTTGAACTTCGAATATTTTATGGATATGTATCCAATGAAATTGTTTCGACAAATAAAACTTTGTGTAGGCGTTGTGTAAATATCCGTGGGTCGTAAAGCCTTTTTGTATGAAGTGAAACAGTATCCGGATTGAAATTACAAAGTCTAAAATATGTTTATATATGGAATGAATTTTTAATGGAATGCTATTAATGTTCTTAAATATTCTAATAATTACAAGGTATATGAATATTTATTTTTGTATTTCCAAGTCAATTAATACGAGTCACAAGGATATGCCAAATAAATCAAAACGAAGACTTTCCTTTTTACCTGTATCTATATCAGTTATTTATAGAATTTGAAGAATTTGTAAGATAATATATACAGCATTCCATTTTTGCCCTGAGATACTCATACGAGTATGTAAATTGATATTTAATGATGAATTATGAGTTCCTTTCCTAGAATTATGAAATAATATTGACTGTTCTGGGGAAAGCGCAAATTGGCATTCGAATTTCCCAGATATAAATTAAGTTCTGCTCACATATGATTTTAATGGAAGTTTCCTTATCGTCATGGTTTAGGTATTTTATTAGAAATTAACATTGGTGAATGATAGGATGTATTATAGAATATGACAAGCCTTGTGACCATACGCATATATGTAGTTGTTTAGTGATATTATGCTAGAAAAGGTTAGGAATATCTGTCAAAATCATGTCATATTTTGTAATACAAGGAGATACATTATTTCTATGACAGTAACCCACACATTTGCTATCCGTAAAACCGATCATGATTTATGTAGGTCCTTTTGACACGGGATACTGGAGAAGTCCAAATTTTATTCCGCCCTTCATTTCCCGACCAGATGCCCACATTTTATTCTAATTGTAGACAGGGAGCTAATGATACAACGAAATAATTTTACCAAACATTTTCATAATGAAGTGATTCTAAGCATTGCTTACATAGGCAGTACATATGTAATTATGTTTGTTTCTACTATCAAACCTATTATCTTAATTACTCTATCGATTGTAGGGCAGAAATAAAGCACTCCGATAACTCGTAACAATCACGTATTGATAAAATCACGCTGATAAAACTAAGAGGTGTAAACATCGTTTGGTAAACGGCAATAAGAACTTGAGAAATAGGGGAAAAGGACACTAATTATATTTCCATTTGTTAGCAAGTTTATGATAACGAAAATCTATTAATGTGAATTTGATTGGTTTTGAACATAAATGTTTAGCACTTGAAAATACCGGTGAATACGTAGGAATATGCTCACTTTAATAGTTATATAAGTTCGTGTTGTACAATTTAAACTTAAGAACATTCCTTAATAATTCGGTCATAATGGCTGGAAAAATGGTTCGCTCTGTTGATGATGATTTGCCTATGACATCGGTTATCGGGAAAAAAAATACAGTGAATCAGAAGCAAAAGACAAAAAATAACAAAAATCTCCTCAGTTATCTGGACGCCACCCCTGGAGTTTCTCTGAAGCGTAAAAAACTAAGCTTCAAACCACTACACCAAATCTTTCTCTCTCTCTCTCTCTATCTATCCTTTCCAACACCCGCACTGTGCAAAAGTATATTAAGGGTATTCATAACCCCTTGAGTGCGCGCAAATTATAAAAATAAAATTATAATAATTGGCTTAGTATTAAATTACAGTTTCCCATCTAAATTGGTCGGGAGACAACTATATTTTTATATTTGTTTAATTTTTAAGTTACTTATTTGAGTGGATACCAACAGAAGGAGTACACGAGAGAGGCAGAGCTAGCGGAGGCTGTTTCTTTGGCTACAAAAGGGATATTAGAGGAATTAAATGCGAGTTCAGGAAATTTGAGGATTTAGTCTACGTGAATTTGGTGTTCGATAATAATGCGTTCTGTATTATCCCATCGTATATTAACTGCAACCATTGGGATAGAGATTTTGGAAAGCTGCAGGAAGCGGTTATGTGCTGTGATAACCAATATTTAATGATAATCGGCGACATGAACGCAAGAATAGGTAATGAAGAGGGAGCAGTTAATAAAGGAACTGGAAAAAGTAGGCAGTCAAAGGATAAGCAATGTAACGTCAGAGGGAGAAAGTTTTTGGATTTCTGTGACTCTTTTGGGCTAAGAATTCTAAATGGGACTAGCGAACAGTGATCGGAATGGCGAATTTACATTTGTTGGAAAACAAGGCGTGTCCGTTATCGACTACTGTTTAATAAGAGGCGAATGGAACTCGTATATAATAGATATGGAAGTGGAACAAATGCCATATTCCGATCATCGCCCGGTTGTTAGCACATTTAGTCTCAGAGTAGTGGTGTAATGAGGATGCAAAAGATATGAACCTTTTGCCCAAACTGGTGTGGAATGCCGCCAAGGAATCCTTGTATAAGACCCTAATGTATGAGCAATTACCAATGCAACCAGATGAAAATCTCACTGATATTGAACGAATTATAAATGACTTATATATACGCATCAACTGGAATACCAAATATTCGAAGAAGCATTTCAAAGAACCGTGGTTTGATGAAGATTGCTTTAAGGCTAGGCAAATATCATTCGCATGGCTCAGGCTATTTCGGCATTACAACGAGGATGAGATAAAAAGTTTGTATTTGCTACATTGAAAAAAAAGCAAAAGAATTATTACGAATCGCTTGCTCGAAATTTGGTAAATTGCAAAAATTCTGCAGAATTTTGGAAATCGGCAAAAAAACTCAATGGCTGCAATTTTAAAATCAATCCCAAGCTAAGTTCCAGTGCCCTTTTTGA
Source organism: Brachypalpus laphriformis (assembly GCA_945910035.1). Lineage (NCBI taxonomy): Eukaryota > Metazoa > Arthropoda > Insecta > Diptera > Syrphidae > Brachypalpus > Brachypalpus laphriformis. Next base: position 325,199,873 of record OX246753.1, read on the forward strand.
TCATTTTAATGCACTTCTAAACCCGTCCCCTAGTACGTTAAGCTTTCACTACGCTATTATTTTCAAAATAATATCTTGGACAGAGAGATGTCATACGAAGAGGTCATTACTTACTTACTTAGGTGGCGCTACAGTTCGGGGTGAACCTGGGCCTCAACCAACAAGCCTCTCCATTTAGCTCGGTCTTTAGCTAATTGCCTCCAGTTGCGCACTCCAAGTTGGTCGAGGTCCCCTTGAACTTGTGCGCGCCACCTACGGCGATAATTCCCTCTACTGCGTCGTCCCTCGGGGTTAGATTCGAAGACTCTGCGGGCCGGAGCGTTGGTGTCCATTCGCTCTACATGTCCTAGCCATCTCAGACGTCCAATACGCAGTTTTTTGACTAGGTCGATGTCGCTGTACAGCTCGTATAGTTCGTGATTGAATCTTCTCCTCCAAAACCCGTCAACGCAAACGGGACCGAAAATCTTACGAAGAATTTTTCTCTCGAAGCGACCAAGGATATCTTCATCCTCTTTTAATAAAGTCCATGTTTCAGCACCGTAAAGCAGGACTGGGATGATCAAGGTCTTATATAGAGTCTCCTTAGTTGTTCGAGAGAGGGCTTTACTGTTGAATTGCCTTATAAGCCCAAAAAAACAGCGATTGGCAAGAGTTATTCTTCGATTGATTTCTGCGCTGATTTTGTTTGCTGAATTTATAGCAGAGCCAAGGTAGACAAAGTCCCTTACTACCTCGAAGTTATAGCTGCCCACGGTGACGTTTTGTCCAATTCGTCGATGTTGGTTTTCCCCTCTAGTTGACAGCATATACTTGGTTTTGCCCTCGTTTATCGCCAAACGCATTTTGGCCGCTTCTGCCTCAATGCTTGCAAAAGCACCGGTGACAGCCCGCTGAGATCTTCCGATAATGTCTATATCGTCGGCGTATGCAAGCAGTTGTACAGACTTGTAATAGATTGTGCTTCCGGTGTTGGCTTGTGAGTTCCGCACAATCCGTTCAAGTACAATATTGAAGAAGTCACATGACAGCGCGTCACCTTGTTTAAAGCCTTTTTTGACATCAAAGGTCTCGGTGAGGTCATTACCGACCTTGATGGAGCAGCGAGCGTTCTCCATCGTCAGCCTGCACAGGCGGACAAGTTTGGCAGGGATGTCAAAACTAGACAAGGCTCTATAAAGCTCTTCTCTATAGATGCTGTCATAGGCGGGCTTAAAATTGATAAAGAGGTGGTGAGTATCGATTTGGAATTCTTGGGTTTTCTCCACGATCTGCCGAAGTGTGAAGATTTGATCGATGGTGGACTTTCCTGGCCTGAAACCGCACTGATAGGGTCCAATCAGGCTGTTGATAAAAGGTTTCAGGCGTTCACGCAATATCGCAGAAAAGATCTTGTATGCGATGTTGAGGAGACTGATGCCTCTATAATTGGCGCAGTTGAGGGGGTCTCCTTTCTTGTGGATCGGGCAAACGATGCTGAGATTCCATTCATCAGGCATACACTCCTCTGACCAAATATTAGAAATGAGTTGGTGTATGCACTCTACCAATTCATCCCCAGCTGCCTTGAAAAGTTCGGCCGGTAAACCGTCAGGTCCAGCAGCCTTGTTCGATTTTATCTTGGATATTGCTATCCTCACTTCGTTTTGGTCAGGTGGACGGAAATTTTGACTATCATCGTCCATGTTGAATGGTTCATTCTGCCTGACAGCGGGATGTTGGTCTTCGTCGCCGTTATACAGTCTGTAGAAGTAGTTTTTCCATATTCTCAGCACCGACTGTGATTCTACTACGAGGTTTCCATTCTCATCTCTACAGGTTTCTGTACGGGTATTACTTCTCTGACACGTTCTTTTTACCTTTTGGTAAAACTTCCGTACATTATTCCTGGAGTATAGACTCTCGATATTCTCAAACGCGCGCTCCTCATGCTCTTTCTTCTTCTTTTGGAGAAGCCGATGTTCTTCCCGTCTCTTTTGCTCGTAGAGCTCACGAGCAGCTCTCGTCTTCCTTTGCAGCGCCGCTTTGTATGCCTCTTGTTTTGCTGCATGCACTCGCCGGCATTCTTCGTCAAACCAGGGGTTTCGCGGTGGTGGGCGAGCGAGACCCAGCACATCAGTCGCGGCGTTTCTGATGGCATGTTGGCAGCGTTGCCACTGGTCTTCGGCACTTGATGCTGGCGGTATAGGGGTGATTGAGAGATTTCGGGATACGCGTTCAGCGAAGAGTCTGGCGGTCTCTTGCGATTGTAGCTTTTCGACGTTAAATTTTCTCACAATAATTCTTCTTTGTTGCTCAGATTGGGATATCCGCATTTGTACCTTGGCTACAACAAGGTAATGATCCGAGTCTATGTTGGCCGCTCGGAAGGTCCGGACATCCAGAATACTGGAGGCATGCCTTGCGTCGATCGCAATATGATCAATTTGGTTGATCGTGACATGATCATTGGACCGCCATGTCTGCTTATGAATATCGAGATGAGGAAACCATGTGCTTGCTATGGTGCCATTTCGCTCCACAGCGAAATCAATTAGCCTTAGTCCGTTATCAGACGTGGTGTCGTGTAGGCTATGCTTACCGACTGCTCTACCGAAGACGTCCTCCTTTCCTATTTTGGCGTTAAAATCGCCCAATACGATCTTAACGTCGTATTTAGGACATTGCTCGTATGTTTTGTCGAGGAGCTCGTAGAAACACTCTTTGGTGGCAGGGTCCTTTTCTTCTGTGGGGGCATGAACACATATTAGGCTTATGTTAGCGAATTTAGTCTTGATCCGGATAGTCATAATACGCTCGCTCACGTGTCGGAAGCTTAAGACTTCTTGCCTAAGTCTGCCGCGTATGACAAATCCGCATCCGAATAAGCGTTGCCTGTTGCCTCTGTAGCAATCACCGTAGTAGATGTCACAGTTTTTCATCCTCTTTTTGCCTGGCCCATCCCATCGCACTTCCTGGATGGCGGTAATATCTGCTTTATAGCAGTCTAGGGCCTCTGCTAGTTGTTCGGCTGCACGTGGTCTGTAAAGGGACAGAACATTCCACGTACAGATCCGAAGGTCGTTGTCCTTATTTCGTTTGCTGGGGTCGTCATTAGTTGGGTCATCCTTATCCGAGGCTTTTGGTTGTTTCGGAACCATGCGTTTTTTACGTGGTAGGGAAGTTACCCCGACGGCACAACCCCCAACCTGGAGGGCCAGTTCCTTAATTAGGTCATTGGAGCGCTAAGTATTTTAAAGGATGGTAAAGCTTCAGGATCTGACGGCATACCTTCCGAGTTTTATAAATATGGCAATGAGGAATTGCGTAAGAAGCTCGTGACAATATTGAGTAAGATCCTTGACAGTGGAGTAATTCCTAACCGTTTTAAGGAAGCAGTCTTTTTTCCAATTTATAAAAAGAGATGTGCAGCGGATCCGGCAAATTACAGAGGAATTTCCTTTTTAAATGCATCTTACAAAATATTTACATCAATTCTACAGGGTCGACTAACGGAATGGATAAGAGAGAATAACCTAATTAAAGAAAACCAAGCGGGGTTCAGGTCGGGATATTCTACTATTGATCATATCTTTGTCTTGAGGAGCATTGCGGAATCCTTTATTGGAAGAGGTAAAAAACTTTATGCGTTCTTTGTCGATTTTAAATCTGCTTTCCACACTGTGGAAAGAAAAGCTCTTTTTTATAAGCTGTACAGGATGGGCATGTCGATGAAATTTGGGCGAATTATCCAGAACCTGTATGCAGATACTACGGCAGCGGTGTGGAATGGTATGGAGTTGTCAGCATGGTTTCGTACGTGGTCGGGTGTTAGACATGGACGTTCCTTGAGTCCAAGCTTATTCGCTCTATACATCGAGGATATGGTTGAAATTCTACCAGGAGGTGTTGAGTACGCAGGACTGCTGATCAAAGCATTACTGTTTGCTGATGATATAGTGCTGCTGGCTGCAACTAATGATTAATAGACTATATGAGTATTGTAAGCTGTGGAACCTGATAGTTAATCTAAATAAGTCGAAAATCATGATCTTTAAAAGCGGAGGAGGAAAACGCTATGGAAATGAGAAATAGCATTACAACGGCGAATATATAGGAGTTGTGAACGAATATAAGTATCTTGGCGTTTATTTCACTAGAAACTTTGATATGGAGAGACACCTAGAGGAAAAATGAAGCAAATCTAAAACGGCCATCAACACGGTTTGGAAGAATTGTCTCAACAACAAACACATTGCCCACAGTAGCAAATATAAGGTATTTATGGCAGTCTCTGAATCCATACTATTTTATGCTGCGCAAGTTTGGGGAGTAAGGAAGTACGAGAATGTGGAGAAACTGTTACGATATTATATAAAAAGAACATTCCATCTGCCACCTAACACCCCAAATTATATGATAATGTTGGAAACAGGTTTATCTCCTCTCTTCATAAAAACGCTAAAATTGCATGTAGACTACATTTTAAAGGTCGTGAAGATGTCAGATACCCGATTGCCGTAAAAAGCGGCAATGCAAGCCATGCGGTCCAAGACGGGGTGGTACAGTGAGTGGCTGGAACTTGCTAGTACTGTGGAATTGAGTTAAACCTCGATGACAGCAAGTGTTGGAAACGTCAACTTTACCAAATTATTGCAAGTGTGGACGAGAAGCTTCGAGCAGGATACGTAGAGCAGGCGACGGCGTCGCTACATAGAATAACCTACAGCCGTTTAGGTCATAACTTGCAGGAGAGTAATTACTTCCGTGATGAAAATAGCATTGAAGAAATATCGACTGTGTTTAAGCTGCGGGAAGAGCTTCTAAAGCTTAATTATATTCCGCACAGAGATGATCTACCAATACTGTGCAGCTTGTGTAACTTGGCGGAGAGGGAAGACGTTATACATTTCGTTGGAAAGTGTCCAGTATTAAAAAAAACGAGCAGATATACTTTCGGAAGTGATATTCTGGCGACGGAACAAGTGTTAACAATTCTTAACGAAATAAACGTACCGAAACTATTTCAGTACTGCAAAGTCGCACTAAAGTATCGTCGTGGAATAATCAACGAAAATTTATAATTTAATTAATTGCTATTTTATGTATTTATATAATTGTTGCTAATCTGGCAGACGGCAAAGCCAAGCTAATTGATTTTTGTTAAAATGATGTTTAAATATGAAGTACATTAATAAAAATCTAATCTAATCTAGTCTAATCTATTCGTTTAAAATTCACAGTATTTTGTTGTATCTGTTTGATTGCTCTAGGTGTTCTGATCCTCCCTGCCTTGGAAAAATGCGACAAGGGATATGAAAAAACATGATCATACATCACACCATTTCTATTGCGATTGCAGCCGATACGATACGGAATTGGAAATAACTAAGTACCTCATATTAAAGATATTTGACCCCTAATATGGTCACAAGCTATATTATCAGATTTAATATGATATTGGCAGTGAAAAAGAGATTCACGAAACTTTTAACAAGTTCATTTTATGTCTAGCTTCAAGTTTTTTTAGAAGGATTCATCGCCAACTTGTATTACAAGCAACCATTATAAGACATTTTTTTTTTTTTTTTTTTTTTTTTTTTGAAAAAAGGAAACCCAAATCCCAGAGCACTCAGACTCTCCGGTCCATTGTACTACCAGGCAGGAACCTTTCTTTGGTGCAGTGGTTGGAAAAACACATCGGTTAACGAGCAAACACACTACCCACTGCACCATTGCCACCCCCATTATAAGACATACCACCTTGATCAAAAAGTTCCCGGAATTTATTTAGAAAATTAAAAATACAAGTTTATTCATCTAAATCTATATTGTCCCCTTCAAAGTAATCCCCATCGACTGCAACACACTTATGCCAGCGCTTGATCCAATCTTCGAAACTTTTTTTATATTCGGTTTTCGGTATGTCATCAGTGCTTCCTGCGATTTTTCCATTACTTCCTCTCGGCTGCTGAAACGCGTTCCCCGTAATGGTTTTTTAACTCGATTAAACAGAAAGAAGTCACAGGGAGCCAAATCAGGTGAATTCGGTGGCTGTTGGATGGTATTTGTTGCATTTCTCGTCAAAAAATTACGAATAATGATGGCACTGTGCGACGGTGGGTTATTATGGTGCAAAATCCACGAGTTTTCTGCCCACAATTCTGGTCTGGTAAAAAATCGCCAACACACACAGAGATAGATGTACTCTTGGCTACATAACTTTTGCAAATGTCAAGCTATGATGCTGAGATTTAGAGGGAATTACAACAACAGATGTACCAACTTAACAAAGAAAACAGAACTCAAATCGGAACGATGGGAGCGCCACACGGTTTTTATTCCGGGAACTTTTTGATCATATATAATTAGTGATATCCTGGGCTTCATATCTCTGACAACAAAATTTCGCAAGACTCAAGAATAAATGGATATACAGCCAATCCACAATAAACACTGGCAGATGGTTAAGACACATACGCATGTAACTATATGTACGTCAAACAATAGACTATTTTCTTAAAAATTAAGAAATTATTTAAGTCTCTTAAATCAAAAAAAAAAAATAAAAAACTCTGTCCAAACATATTTATGCACTTTTTAGAGCCTAGCTGTAAACCAGCAACCTGTTTAAAAGCCCGAAGCCTCGGAGCGAAAACTAATGCTGAAATGATCGAAGGATAATGCCTTTACGACCTTAACTACTCCAGATTCCTCTAGCTTCGGTGACCAGACTGACGTTGGCGAGCGCTTTGAAGCCTTTTGCAGTGCTATTCATCTTATCACATTGCTTAAGTCTAACACATGCATGTTGGGTTTCAAATGAAAAATTTCCATCAGTTATCAGCCGGTCTTTTGGAGGTTACAGCTTAGACCTTCATTTTACAAAGGCTCTTATTCGTCTTCGTATTGCTAAGAGAGAGAGAGAAAGATTTTGGTGTAGTGGTTCTTGAAGCTCAGTTGTTTATGCTTCAGCTATTCTCCTGGGGTGGCGTCCAGATAAATTGGGATATTTTTGTTATTATTGCCTTTGCTTCTGATTCACAGTACTTTTTTCCCGATAACCGATGTCAAGGGCAAACCATCATCAACAGAGCGAACAATTTTTCCAGCCACATGACCAAGCTACTGCCAGTGTTATGCCTTCGCAGTAGTGTTCACAGAAGCTTTTTGCAAATGATCGGACTGACTTTATATATTTCATGAGAAATAAATAAATGATTGCTGACGACAGGATTTGAACCATGAACCATTAGCGTGACAATTGGCGACGTTACCACTACACCATTGCCACCCCCACTAAGAGAAGACGCATCTGTCACTTCAAAATGTTGTAATAAAACTGACTACTCTCTCTCTGGCTAGCCACGAAACAGTACAAACGGCCCGCTCAAGTAGAATCTCGTCTTCGTTTACCTGATGGAAACTGGGCTAGAGACGATACCGCGAAAGGTTTAGCGTTTGCCGAACACTTGTGCAAAGTCTTTACATCAAACCAATTCTCAAATCTCGGATGTCTCCCCGAAATCCCTGACACACCGTTGCAAGCTCCTATCAAAATAGAGAATAAAAACTTAGCGGAGGCAATCAAAAACTTAAAAATAAAAAAGCACGTGGATGCGATGGTATTACTCCCAAAATGTTGAAGGAACTTCCCAATGCTGCCGTAACACAGCTTCTACATATATTAAATGCTTCACTACGCCTTAGTTACTCTCCGAACTACTGGAAACAATCCACAATCATAGTAATCGCTAAACCGGGAAAATATCCTACCAATGTAAACTCCTACAGACCTATAAGCCTCCTACCCATTGCGTCCAAGATATTCGAGAAGCTCATACTCGAACAACTTATGCCACACATAAATGATACAAACATAATACCACTCCATCAGTTTGAATTTAGGAGAAGGCATAATACTACTGAACAAGTGCATCACATAGATACAAAAATTAGAAGAGCATTCGAAGAAAAACATTATTGCTCAGCTTTGTTCATTGATATTACCCAAGCTTTCGATAAGGTTTGGCACAAGGGACTATTACACAAAATAAAGATAATGCTTCCACAAAACACCCACGGCATTTTAGAAAGTTACCTTTCAGATCGTAAATTCCGCACTAAATACAAGAATTTTACATCCCATCTATACAACATCGAAGCCGGAGTCCCTCAAGGGAGCATATTAGGCCCGTTTTTGTATTTAATTTACACATCTGATATGCCAACTAACTACTTTACACTTACCTCAACATTTGCAGACGACACAGCAATCATCAGTTCTCATAAAGACCCAAATCTCGCATCTCGCACACAACATGAGTGATTGCGAGAAGCTAGGCCCTGGCACTTAAAGAGCTGTTGCGCCAAATATTTTTTTTTTAACGTCTCCAAAGTCATATTCATGACTTAGAAAAATGGTTGGAAACTTGGAGAATAAAAGTGAACGAAACCAAATGTGCTCACATTACATTTACCCTGAGGAAAGGAAATTGTGCCATCATCAAAATCAATGGTCTCACCATCCCATTGCACTCGGAGTATAAATACTTGGGCAACCATTTAGATCGCTGTCTCACTTGGAGCAAACACATAGATATGAAATCAGCTCAAATCCAACTTAAATTCAAATCACTCTACTGGTTATTAAACAGAAACTCAAAACTAAGTCTAGAAAATAAAGTACTGGTTTGTAATGCTATATATCAAGCCAATTTGGTCATACGGAATCCAACTCTGGGGTACTTCATCCGCTTCCAACATTGCCAAACTAGAAAGAAGACAGTCAAAAGTCCTACGAGCCATCACCGACTCCCCGTGGTTCATTAGAAATGCCAACATCTTACGTGACCTGAAAATCCCTACCATACAAGAAGAAATTCGAAGACCTACTAAAAATTACATCAACAAACTGGAAATCCACTTGCTAGAAACCTTCTATTTTCACATAGACATGTACGACTGAAGTAAAAAGATACTCTAGATTTAATAGATAATGCTTAACTTAGAACGTATCCTAGTTAAAAAAAAAAGTTGTTCAATACACTGGTAGAGAAGATTATAGTATTTTTAGTTCCTAAGATTTGTTAAATTATTGTTATAACTTAGTATGATTGATCCAATAAATAATTATGTACCATTAAAAAAAAAATAAAAAATCTATCATAGAGAAATACGTCAAGCACAGGTCTTCAATGTACATGCTATTTATTATTGACCTCGAGAAGGCTTTCGAATCAACAATGTTTTTTTTTTTTTTTTTGCCGATAGTAGGTGAAAAATCTTCTAAAGACCCGACCGAGCGTGTAGTGTGAGATTTTTACTCACTAAAATAACACCTCTCTTCAAAAGTAATACTACAACTAAGCCGACGCTTATCCAGCAGTTTTATTTTCGCTTACGATACACGTGATTTTTGGAAAAAAAAAATAAAAATTCGTACGAACTTAAAAGGAATATAGAACTTTAGGCAGGTTGAATTCCAATGATAGTTCCTGCCTTTTTTGCGACCGGCGTATACTATGACGCGAGGTCAAAAGGTTTTATCCTTTGCAGACGACGAATTGAATTATTCGCGTCAAGTAGTTGAATGACGGTACGGTTACAATGGCCGTGAACACGATCTTTGTGTTTACGCGCAAATTTTGTTATCTCTTCGACGACGCTGGGAATTCCCAGATCTCGATGAATATCTTCGTTACGTACATACCACGGTGCGTTGACGATCGTTCTAAGAACTTTATTTTCAAAAGTTTGTACGATGTTTCTATTGCTTTTCTTAGTACAACCCCATACTTGTATACCATACGTCCACACATTCTTTAGCATTGGCTTATAGACAAGCAGTTTGTTATGTAGGCTCAACTTCGAATGTTTTCCGAGTAGTCAGTACATTTGTCGGTATTTGTTTTCTAGCTCGTCGCGTTTCTTTTTTACGTGTGATTTCCATTTAAGCTTAACATTTAGAGTCATTCCTAGATATTTTCCTTCGTTCGCGTACGATATTTGAGCCGAGTTAAGATATAGAGGTAATCTATCCACTTTTTTATAGGTAAAGTTGGCGTGAGTAGATTTGCTTTCGTTCAGCACAATACGCCAAGAATTCGTCCAAGCGTGGACCTTATTAATAGCATGTTGCAGCTTTCTAGTTGATGCTTCAATAGTTTCGCCCGTGGTCAATATCGCCGTATCTTCCGCAAACGTGGCGACAACGCAGTTTCTTTCCTGCGGGATATCACGCGTGTGGAGTACATGTAGAAGCGAGCCAAGGACACTTCCTTGTGGAACTCCGGCCGCAATCTCCTTGAAGTCAGAGTAATCATTTCCGTGCTTAACACGAAAGAGTCTCTCGGTGAGATACGATAGGAGGATTAGAAAGATTTGCCGTGGCAGTAGTCATTGCAATTTATACTCCAAGCCTTCGTGCCAAACCTTATCGAAAGCTTGTGAGACGTCAAGAAATACACCACAACAAATCTTTTTTTCTTCCAGAGCTTTCTCAATCACGTCAGTTATTTTGTGGACTTGGTCAATTGTAGAATGTTTAATTCTAAATCCAAACTGATGGTCAGGAATGAGACGTCCTTCGTCGATTACGGGCTGTAGACGTTTGGAAAGAAGTTTTTCAAATATTTTTGAGATAACCGGCAATAGGGAAATAGGCCGATATGATTTCTTCTCATTTAGCGGTTTGCCTGGTTTCGGGACCATTATAATCTCGGCGACTTTCCATTGCCTCGGAACATAAAGCAATCTGAACGAAGCGTTGATCAAATAGAGCAGTTTGATAATAGCTTTATTCGGCAATTCCTTGACTACCTGCGCCGTTATCAAGTCGTAACCTGGAGCTTTTTTTGTCTTTAAATTTTTAATCACTTCCCTCAGTTCAACCAATGCAATTTTGTTTACTTTAAAGTTGTCAAATGTCGTGACTGGGGAGTCGGGCGTTAACGAAGGGGCGTCGAACGGCTTAAACGTTTCTTCTAAGTGCAAAGCAAAAAGTTCTGCCTTTTCTTTGTCGCTCTTGGCACAGTTTCCATCGATTTTCCAAATTGGTGGTGCTTGCATTTGAGGTTTCCGGATGCCTTTTAGCGCTTTCCAAAGCGAATAATTTGATTCTCTTTCACCGGAGAGATTTTCAAGGTAGGTCGCTATCTTTTTGCTTTTAAATTCCGGAATACTATCTCTAAGTCGATTGCATAGTCGGTTAAAGGCCGTTTTATGCTGCGGTGCACGAGTGACACTTCTTTCGTGCTTTTCGTTTCTCCCTCATCAGTTCAATGATTTCTCTGGGATACTTTTCGTTGCGGTTGATCTTATAGCTTCTAGAAGGAGTGTTTCTCCATGCCGCTCTTTGAATTGCTTCCACGAAACGAATTTCGAATTTCGTCCTCTAGTTCACAAGGTGTTCTAAGTGATACATTAAAGGCGATATTTGTTTCGCAATCATTTCTAAAGCCCTCCCAATCTGTTCTATTGCTAGTGAGTCGTGGAGGTCCTTTTTTCTTGATCAGCGCTTCTCCAAGTAATAAAATTACCGGCGAGTGGTCAGAAGAGAGATCAAAACATTCTTTGACTGTAACAAACTTCTCGTAAATGCTTTTTGTGACAAAAAGATCGATATGATCGGGAATTTTTTTTAAGTCAGTTGGACAGTTTTCCTGTCGAATAAAAACAACAACTGAATTCATATGCCACTTCGTAGAGAATTTTTCCTTTAGAAGTTGTACATCTTGAACCCCAGAAGATGTGCTTCGCGTTTAAATCTCCACCAATAAGGAAATTTGAACCAAGGTCATTGAAGACACGAAAGTAGTCATCTTTTCTAGTAAGCATCGCGGCGGACAGTAAACAGATGCTATATTGCAGCTCAGGTGTTTATTTTTAACCCTTACCGCGCACAACTGCAGTTTTTCCAGCTCTATGCTTATATCGGCCGAATGTTCGATGTTAGTTTTAATGAATAAGGACGAACCGGCGTTGTAGATTTTTTCCGTCGCATCTGTAGTTCCTTAGCGACTTCGCAACCGCGATAATTTGCTGTTTGCCTTCCTTTGCAGTTAACGCAACTTGCTTTTTCATTTTTGCTCAAACTGGAATTTTCCGAAGAGTGTTTTCCAGCGAACTTAACGCAGCGCGGCTCTTTCCGACAGTACGCCTGTGTATGGTTAAACTCTTGGCAACGCTTACATTGAGGGATGGTCTTCGTGTTGACACGTAGCGGCTCGATTTTAACGACTATACTCATGATTGTACGAATGTTATATATCTTTTTCTGGCTTTCCGTTTTATCGAATGACAGCACAAAAAGCGGAAGTTTACGTTTCACTATAGGTTCTTCTCCACGCTCGGGTCGTTTTCTCTCCTTTTTTAAAAGGTTCACGGCGTCGAGAATGTTATAACCTCTATCGCGTAAATCACCTATAATGTCTTCTTTAGCGTATGATGGATGAAGTCCTCTAGCTACGACCCTCAAGGGTCTATCAGACTTGTTTTCGTAAGTATGCCATTGAATTTTTTCATTGTTAAGCTTTTGAGATACAGCCCGATAGCCCTCAGCGTCATTAACCTTGATTTTCCATGCATCGTTTCGCAAGGATGCATGCCTCTTGCGAGTGTGGATTTTCCAGTTGAACTGGGCTGCCAGCTGGGGTATTAAACAACAATGTGAATCGAATCTGGCATGACTTATGCAGTAAATGTAGCGCTGTAAATAAAAAAAAACATATCTACTTTAACGACTACCTACGAGAGTGCTGAATTCCACTTCTTGAGCAATGGTTAAGTGAATTGACATACAAGGTATGTTCCAAAGTAAATAGGACTTTTTAAAAATACGTATTTCTACTGAGGCCATCTATTAGCAATTACATTGGAAAGGTAGGTCCTTCACTGATGTACACTGTGTTTTGCGTCTGAAGTGACAACAGTATTTTTGTGTCATCGGTACAAAAATGTGCATCAAACAAAGAGTTCAATGTTTTAAACTTGGTAAAACTTTTACCGAAACGTTTCAATTGATAAAACCAGTTTATGGTCATGATTATTTATCCCGTGGCAGAGTTAATGAGCGGTATAAGTGGTTTAAAAACGGTCATATGATGAGCAACATACATGATGAGCAACATGTTGGCCAATCGAAATCCGTGATCACCACAGATTCCATCAAAACTGTGCGTGAATTCACCAAAGATCAGCCAAAGTCTTCATTGAAATTCATGAAATTAGAATTGAGCATCTCAAAAACATCAGTTTATCGTATTTCGACCGAACATTTGGGCTACCGAAAAGTGTATGCACGGTTTGTTCCGCACAAGTCGACTGACGACCAAAAATTGCTCAGAATTCAATACTTGTGACCGATTTTTTTACTAGAAATCGCATTTTAACTGTCAACCGCTCACCTGATTTGGCACCGTGGGACTTTTACCTTTTCGTAAAAATGCATTTGCCGAAGAAAGGAAAGCGTTTTGCCTACGTAGAAGCCATCCAAAAGGCTTGTACCGACGTCCTGAAGGACACCCCTGCCGACGAGCTGAAACACTCATTTGACATGCTTTTACACCTTGGAAACCGCTGTATTGAGTCGGAAGGGGACTATTTTGAATAAAATAAATCGGCTTTGACAAAAAACTTTTTGTTGTTCTTATTTTCAAAAAGTCCTGTTTACTTTGGAATGCACCTTATACTTCCACAACTGTTATTTTTTGTGGTTATTAGTGATGCCTGATAAGAAGAAAAACATCGTTATTCTGAATTTTCAGGCCATGACTTGCTGTTTGTTCCTACTCAAAAATTTACTGTTTTCTCATGCCTCTATGGTGTGGGCAGCGAACTTTTAAAAGAATAAAGTTTCCTTTCCATTACAAAATAAGTTTTGCAAAACTTCTATTTCCGATAAGCCTTTTTTGGCCCATAACCCATCAATTTCAATATAAATTAACAACGCCTTCTATTAGAATACGTTTTCCCCAATACGTCTTCAATTACATCGGTTGCATTAAAACTTTTCCGAAAACAGTTTAACAAAATTTGTATGCAGGCCTCAATCAGAACCCTGAAGAGGCTGCAGCGCAAAAAAAAATAAGTTAACCCACCGACCTTACTTTCAAGGTACCAACGTACTCAAATGCCTGGCATGGGAAACTTTGCCATCTGACAAATCATTCAGTTATTCAGGACATGGATTCGCTATTCATAGCAATTTGCAAAACGTCAAATGAAACGGCACACGCCTCCTGTCGGCAGCTTCTATCGTCGCCCTCTGTGTAACTTTGCCAAAATCATTTACAGGGAAACGCCTAGTGGTAAGAAAAACAAAAGGCGCAAGCACCCATGGCCAAGTTTCGAATTTATTAAAATTAATGAAACCTTTAAGTCCACGAATTCAAATGGCACGTCCCTGCGATAAATGATTCCCCACACCAGGGGGAAAATACTAACCGCACGACCAGCGCACGACCATACATTTCAATTTCAAAATCGAAATGCACTGAAGCACAAACCATCGGCATACCGCTCATATAAATTAATTTGGGCAACTCCTTGGCAGGGAGAATGTATCTCGAACAGAATACCGACACAATTACTGCGAGCAATCATAGATAGAGTATTTGGTGAAATGTTGGACAACATTTTTGAGAGGAAAACCCAACGAGCCAGGTGAGCTTCACTCACTCGCGGCCACGGCGAACTGATAAATCGACTAGCACCCACTTAAGTGAGCCAGCTAATCCGTAGTTTAATTAAATCTACCAAGCTCGGGACCAGAATCCTTAAACCCCTCCGCTGGCTGGCAAATAAAGATGGATACTAACACAGTGAATTGCTGTCGATTACATCGCGCATCGAATGGCGAAAAGTTTTCGTCGGCTTGGATGGACGTAGAGGAGGGAGGACCACAGCGAAATGTTTTCATCTATCGGATGTAGCTCTATAATGGAAGGGCATTTGCAATTCAAGTCGTGGTCCTCTACACCAATGACTTCCAATTCATATTGTCGGCTTTTCTCGTTTATTTTTCGGTAATGTGCGAGATAAAAACGTTTGATAATGTAAATTGGATAAAACTTGATGGATTATATACAGGAACGGATGTTGGTCGCAGGAAGTCACGCAATGTTTTTTTTTTTTTTGGAGAGGAAACCATTTCGTGCTCGTGGTCAAGAAAGTTCGTAAATTAAATTAAATACAATATCGCAACAGAACGCTAATTTTTTGTTGAGGTAGTTTATCCCACAGTAGTGGGGGTGTGATGGATTAGCTGATAGCATCATTGTTGTGGTGGATTTGCGTTTCTAATTAAAAACATGTTTTATTCGTTAGTCACTGTAGTTGACTGTCAACTTGTAAAAGGTTTGGAAATTAATCAGTGATACCGGGGGGAAATGAACATTATTTGGAAGCTTAGACACGGAATATACCGTGGGTGACCCATTTTGTCGGTAATAAATTTCGGATGGTGCAAATGGCTTTATGTCGTGCGACTTAGTAAGAGATAAAAAGTCTGTTCAAAATGACTGTTCTGTCTTTTTAGACTTCCAGTTTGAGGTGTTGAATACATTAATTTCGGTGTAACTGTAACCCAAGAAAATCAACTATGCCCCCACTTGATGCCAGCTGAAGTTTTTTTTTTCGGATCAGGGTTCTCCTACTAGTTTAATGTTTTTTAGAGCACCCAACAGATCCTTTTTTTCGCATATCGATCTATTCATATTTCGAATTCGACTCTTTTTCCGATAGTTTTGGACATATTTTTTATTTAAATTTCATGCAATTTTTTAAACTTACAAGTAATATTTTACTGATTGTTAGACAAAGAATTCTAAGACATAGACAAAATGTGGACATTCTTTTTAAATTAAGTACAGTTTTAGAATCCATTTGTCTTGCAGAAAAAATGGTAGGTAAGCCAAATATTATATATATTAAATATATGGTATATTCTTAACAAAAACTTTCTTTATTTTTTATTCAAGGGAATATTTTCAACTTCAAGACAACATTTTTAGAAATTCGAAAAATTGCGAAGATTTCATTTCGGGAATGTTCGCAGTCTTGACATTTTTTTAGGTAGCTGAAAGAATTTAAGGTACCTGAATTTGAAAAACGATATCCAAGAAAATTTAATTAGAAGTCAGACATTATAGAAAACTGAATACAGTTTTGAAAATATTCAACATCCAACTTATAAAGAATTCAGGATCACTTTCATAGCTGTTGCATAGCATGTTGCCACTGATCCAACCAATCTTTTCACTTTTCTAATTCTTTTCTCAGTTGCGCTTAAATATGAACTTTGACTGGTTCTATTTATCTGAGTCCTGTATAGCGTTATATGTGCTACTAGCATCGTATATAGCTCTGGCGATCTGCTATTATACGATTTCACCAAGAGCAAGATATTGAGACTGATCTAACCTTTTATATAATACTATGAATACTCTACTCGATATTCTAAGTATCCCCCACTAAACCAGGTTTCAAATACGGTAGAAGCCTTTTGCGTGCAGTTTTCACTTAATATTTACTTACTTACTTACTTAAATCTGTTCATCTCTCGAGGGGGCGTCAACAACTCCTGTGCACAATTTTAGTCGGAGTTCTGCAATGTATTTGAGCTCTCCCCAGTCATAACTAAGGATCTCGATTTCTCCTCAAATGATCTGTGCCATGATTCCTTAGGACGACTCGCTTGTCTCCCTAACTGAGTAAGTGGATTCCACTGCATAGCGTATTTTGCAATGGAATTGTTTTCGCTCCGTAAGGCATGAGCGATCTACTGCGACTTTTTCCTCCATATGATGATGCCTATAGGTGTCTGAACTAATCTCTGATAAAGCTGTTCATTAGAGGTACGATAGGACCAAAAAATGTTTGAATATTCACTTAAATATTTAAACATCTATTTACGAAATTTTGCAACTTGTGAATGTGAATAGTAGTCACCTTCATGAACTTCACCCATACAACAGTACTGGATCGATGTACTGCACTGAAAACATTGCTTTTTCAGATTTTTGATACCATGTCGAGCTTTTGCTTTCCTGATTTTCCTGCACGCATGCAATTTGGTGCCACCACGGTCGGCCGACACCACACATCCTAGGTATAAAGAATTGTCAACTTTCCCGACCGGCTATTCTGCAATGTTAACCTCCTGACAGCTGGCGTCCTTTGGGTAGTACATTGAATTAAAAAAATTGTTGCCGCAATATTTTTTATTGGTTTGCACGTAAATGTGGCTAAAAACAATGCTTATAATCATGCCTTCTCTTAGAAAGAGAATTCATATCTCAGTTGGTGATCTATTGTTCTTCAAAAGGGGGGAAAGTCGTCGGCGCCAGTTTGAAAAGGGGACCACCCGTAAGCAATTTGAATTTATTTTGGACATCCTACATACATATATTTTTTTTATCCAGTTTATTTGTAAAAATGAATGTACAACGAACTTAAAGCACCTTTTAGGTGCGTTGCCAGTTATGTTCTTTCAGTTCTCACTGTGGATGCGATCCTTAAAGCGTTTAATGGCTTTGGCAGCGATGGCGATGATCCTGAATTCGATTCGACGTTCCTCCTCGAGAAAATAAGCGATCCTCAGGATGTTGAAAGCGATTCTTCAGACGAGGAGTAACCAACTGAAGTTGAATGGACATTGACCCCTACGGAGGAATCGGTCAGCAGCTCTCAAGTTCACACACCAGTTCCAGCCCCCTCAAGTTTCAGTTTCTGGAAATTGTTCGTTAATACCCGTAAAAGAGGCCGACACGCCCAACAACACATCCTTTTTCCATTCCGAATTATATAGAAAGGGATGTATTTGATTTGGATTGATATGCATCTTTTAATCATTACATCGAAGACACTATTTTAATAATACTGATCAATGCGACTAATCAAACTTACGGCTTTGGAAAGGAAAACTATAAATGAAAGAGAAGACTACTGAAATTTGTTTTTTTTTTTTAAATGTGTTTTAACGCAGATTTAAATGGAGTTTTGAATTAATATTCACAAAATTATTATTATATGAATTCACCCAATGTCCTTTGTATAGTACATTGGTCTGAAGAAAATATCTAAGGAAACACCGAATGTCCTACGGAAACATTTTCCAATGACCAAGAAATTTTAAACATCTCTTCTTAGTTCTATAGCTTAATATAACAAACCACAACAGAATTGTGGCTCTCGGTGTCAGGAGATTAAGTTGAGTATGAGAGTTTGAAGTGCTCAGGACTTTTGCTTTTGAAGTGTTAATCTTTGCTTCGGATTCCAGATGTTGGATCACTAAATGTAGATCCATTATCTTAGGTGAAAGTAGGCACCCCTGTCATACACTGCTTTGGACTTCCAAGTCCTCGAACACCTTACCATTGTGCAAAACATGACCCTAACCCCCTCATACGTAGCCTTTATAATAGTTTTGAGCTTTTTTGAGATGCCAAACTCTTTCACTCTGTACTTAAGTTCTTTATTTAGTTAAGAAGTTTCTGTCTACTTCTTTTTGAGAATATCTTGCGAAGTTTTGTCACAGCCTTTATATGCGAAAAGAGTCAGAGCGTCTTTGACTTTTAGCACCAGTTCAGACACAGCGGAATCTACGTGGATGCAAACCGTGAAGATCAACCGCGTAGAGCTTATTTACTTTACTGTCTTCATATTCGTTCATACCTGTCCACGCGGATTGTCAATCTACGCGGCTGCCACCAGTCGACACCGGATCTATTTCTATGGCTTGTCTAAAAAGCTTTCCGTTGCTTTCTGGAGACCGTGTGTTTTGGACGGGTGTCACCATGGATCGATTCGATACTGACCTGTTTATCGATAAACCGAGGTGTATGTAACCTCGCTCCTTCGAGGTATTAAGGAACTTTGTCTACCTTGACTCTGCTATAAACTCTGAAAATGACCACAGCGCAGAAATCAAGGCTGATAAGGCAATTCAGCAGCAAAACCTTATCTCGATTAACTAAGGAGACTCTATATAAGACCCTGATCATCCTAGTCTGAAACATGGACTTTATTGAAAGCGGATGAAGATATCCTTGGTCGCTTCGAGAGAAAAATTCTTCCCATTTGCGTTGCCGGATTTTGGAGGAAAAGATTCAATGACGAACTATACGAGCTCTACAGCGACATTGACTTAGTCAAAAAACTGCATATTGGACGCTTGATATGGCTAAGACATTTAAAGCGAATGGACACCAACGCTTTGCGCCGCAGAGTCTTCGAATCTAACTCAGAAGGAACACACAGTATAAGACATCCTCGCCGTAGGTGGAGCGCACAAGTTCAAGGCGACATCAACCAACTTGGAGTGCGCAACTGGAGGCAATTAGTTTAAGGTCGAGATAAATGGATAGACTTGTTGGTTGGGGCCTAAGTTCACCCCGAACTGTAGCGCCACCTAAGTAAGTAAGCAAGCATAGAAAAGGTGAATACAAAACCTAATAGGAATGCTAAGACTTCCACTTTTATTCAAATTTTCAGAACTACATCTTAAGTTTTCATCAAGTTCTGAGAAATTTAAATTATTAAATTAAAACACCCACTCTCTCAAGCTGAAACAGGTAAATTGAAAGCACATGTATAAAGTGGTTTGCTAATTGCCATATTGAGCTCCCACAAATTTCCAGAAATGTTTGATTTCAATTTATTACAATATTAGACGCTTGGATGACATTTCGTAGAATTAATTCTAGTTATATTTTCCCACTGAAAGGACCTGCATATAGCAGAACATGTATTTATAAGCTACATACATACAATATGTACTTTGCAGAAGCCCACTCTGTACTACTTCACTTCATTACAGCAATATTATGAATTCAATTTGCATGTCCTTTATACACGCTTTTAGTTGCAGTAGTTTTTTTTTTTTTTTTGTATCTATGCATTAACAGGGAAAATTATTATTATACTCTTCTGATGGAAATTGCGACTACAAAGCAAACGATACTTAGAAATAATGAAAGGACATTTTTAATTTTGCCATGAAAGTGGAAAAAAGTATAAAAAATTCAACAAAGAGTTGTGCAGTTCGGCTGGGCAAAAACAAAATGTTAAAAGCGGATGGTTTCTGTTAACGGATATTTATTAATGATAGATAGTCCTTATACCGAATCGCAAAAGACTAACATGCAGACAAGTGCTTGGATACCAATTAACTCCATAGCTCTATGATAGAAATATTAACACGCTATGGCTAAGTGTATGGCATCATAATTCATAGCATTAAAACATCAACAATGCCACAATAGTTTTCTATATTTTTTTAATAAAAAAAGTCGATTGAACTATTTGAATGAATTTTTTTTTTTTACAGAAATGTTGCGGCACGGTGTTTGTAAATAGACAATTAATTGAAAAACTAGGACCTCTATGTATAAGGTAAGAATTAAGTATTATTTTAATATTAGTTTCTGATAAGATGTGACTGTACCTAATGTATTTAATGGACGAAACATTATAGAAATGTATGTGCAAAATTAGCTTGTTTGGTACAGAAAATTCATTTAAAATCACCCGAGTCTTAGGAAGACACTCTATAGATACTCGTACGATTATTATTACATAATGCTACTTACTTACTTAGGTGGCGCTACAGTCCGGGGTGGACCTGGGCCTCAGCTAACAAACCTCTCCAGCTAGCACGGTTACGAGCCAGCTGCCTCCAGTTGCGCACGCCAAGTTGGTTGAGGTCCCAAGGCATCCTTATCCGGTTTTGACAAAGCCCATGCCTCTGCGCCATACAGCAGGACTGGGATGATTAGTGTCTTATAAAGAGTTACCTTAGTAGTTCGAGAAAGGGCTTTGTTACTCAATTGTCCTCTTAGCCCATAGAAACAACGATTGGCAAGAGTAATTCTTCAATTGATCTCCCCACTGATGTCATTTGCGGAGCTCATCATAGAGCCTAGGTAGAAAAAGTCCTTTATTACCTCAAAATTATATCTGTCTATTGTGGCGTTCTGTCCAAGACGCCGATGTTGGGTGTCCCTTTTTGTAAACAGCATATATTTTGTTTTGCTTTCATTGACCGCTAAACCCATCTTTGCTGCCTCGATCTCAATACTCGTAAATGCCCCATTGACGGCCCGCTGAGTTGTTCCGATTATGTTAATGTCATCGGCATAAGTGAGTAGTTGTACAGACTTGTAAAAGATTATACCTCCGGTGTTGGCTTGTGAGTTTCGTACAATTCTCTCAAGTACTATGTTAAAGAGATCGCATGATAGTGCGTCACCTTGTCTAAGACCTTTCCTGACATCGAACGGTTCGGTGATGTTCTTACCGACTTTGATGGAGCAGCGAGAGTTCTCCATCGTCATTCTGCACAAACGGACGAGCTTGGCAGGGATGTCAAGACTAGACATGCATTTGTATAATTCGCCTCTATATACGCTATAATAGGCAACTTTGAAATCGGTGAAGAGGTGGTGCGTATCAATTTTATATTCATAGGTTTTTTTCCAAGATCTGCCGTAGTGTGAATATTTGGTCAATGGTGGACTTTCCCGGCCTGAAACCGCACTGATAAGGATCTATCAGGATGTGGACGATCGGTATTAGGAGTTCACATAGTACGGCAGGCAAGATCTTATATGCGATGTTGAGGAGACTTATACCTCTGCAGTTGGTGCAGTTCTGTGGGTCTCCTTTCTCCAGGATCGGGCAAACGATGCTGAGGTTCCATTTATCGGGCATACTCTTATTCGACCAGATTTTACAGATGAAAAATGCTCCTTACCAACTCATCTCCTCCTGCCTTGAAAAGTTCGGCGGAAAGGCCGTCAGCTCCAGCAGCTTTGTTGGATTTAAGTTTAGATGTCGCTATCCTCGCTTCATTCTGATCGGATTGACGGGAATCTTGACTGCGATCGTCACTGTTGAATGGCTCATTCTGCCTGACAGCGGAATACTGGTCATCATCGCCGTTTAACAGTCTGCAGAAGTGTTCCTTCCATATCCTCAGCACCGATTTTACTACTATATTGCCATTTCCGTCCCTGTAGGCCTCTGTTCTGGGTTTGAAACCCTGGCATGTTCTTTTTACCTTTTTGCAAAATTTTCGAACATGATTCCTGCAATAAAGTATCTCAATCTCCTCGATCGAGCGCTTCTCATGCTCCTTTTTCTTCGTTCTAAAAAGTCGATGTTCTTCTTTTCTCCTCCGCTCATAGAGCTCGCGTGTAGCTCTAGTCCTTCTATGTAGCGCCGCTTTGTACGCCTCTTGTTTTGCTGCATGTGTTTGTCGGCATTCTTCATCAAACCAGGGGTTTCATTGTGGTGGCCGAGAGAAACCCTGTACATCTGATGGCTTATTGGCAACGCTGGCACTGGTCTTCCGCATTTGCTGCTGGGGGCATAGGACTTATATTAAGATTAAAAGAAACTCGATCGGCAAAGTCTCTGGCGGTCTCTTGCAATTATAGCCGCCCGGCGTCAAATTTCCTCACAGTATTTCGTTGATTTCGTTGCATTCTGGATATCTGTATCCGTACCTTGGCTACAACTTGGTAGTGATCCGAGTTCACGTTGGCTCCTCGAAAAGTCCGGACACCCAGAATACTGGAAGAGTGCCTTGCGTCGATCGCAATGTGATTGATTTGGTTCACAGTTTTCCGATCAAAGGAGAGCCATGTTTCCCTTGTGAATATCGAGACATAGGAACCGCGAACTAGCTATCACAAAGTTTCGTCCCACCGCAAATTCGACTGTTATGAGTCCGTTGTCGGATGTGATGTTATGCAGGCTGTGCTTTCCAACCACGCTACTAAAGACTTCCTCTCTTTCTAGCTTTGTGTTAAATTCCCCTAGGAGAATTTTAACATCGTGACTAGGGCATTGCTCATACGTCTTGTCCAAGAGCTGGTAGAAGTCATCCTTTGTCGCGTCGTCCATCTTCTCGTGAGGGGCGTGAGCGCATATTAGGCTAATGTTATCATATTCAGCCTTAATACGGATAGTCATGAGGAGCTCGTTCACATGCCGGAAACTCAAGACTTCTTGCCTAAGTCTGCCTCCAATGACAAATCTTCACCCTAACAGATGCTGTCCTTGTTGTCTGTAGCAATCGCCGTAGTAGATGTCGCTGTTTTTCATCCTCCTTTTGCTCGGCCCATCCCATAGCACTTCTTGGATGGCGGTGATGTCTGCTTTGACGCACTCTAGGGCCTCCGCAAGTTGTTCGGCTGCACGTGGTTTGTAGAGGGACCTAACATTCCACTTGCAGACACGAAGATAGTTGTCCTTTTTACGTTTGCTTGGGTCGTCAACAGTAAAATCATCTGTATCCGAGGCTGTTGGTTGCTTTGTAACCGAAGGTTTTTTACGTGGTAGGGAAGTTAACCCGACGGCACAACCCCCAACCTGCAGGACCAGATCCGTTTTTGCAACCCCTAGGACTAAGGGCCGCATACACAAATGCCAGTAACCCACTTTGGGGATATGAGCGCTGCGCTTGGCTCATTAAGGGTTCATCCGCCACCATCTCTTTTTTAGTATCCTGACGCAGTATTGAAAATCCTTACAAACCTCAGCTCGAAAAATGTCGAAGTAGCTCCAGTAAGCTATTCGCTGGCCTGTAGACGTCACCGTTGGTTCTATCGGGAGAATTCATCCGCCGCACGTCCTCCTTCTGGAGAGCTCTTGCTAGACTTCTAAGACACATATTTCAGCCAATCAGGTCAACAAGAGATGCCTCGTCCGGTTAAATGTGTGCTGAAGTTCACCCAGATGTGCTTATGTAGGTCTGCGTATTCAGCTACACATAACATATGTATATCGTCAGACTCAACATACGCTCATTGTTAGTTCACTATTAGATAGCTATCCAGCGGGCACCACGAGGAGGTGATGATGCGATTTTGCCACGCCTTGACATAATGTTAATATATAATATAATAATAATAATATATTTATATATGTATATATCATTATGTAATAAGTAAAATAAGTTGTCCGATATCGATATATAATTTTGCATTTACATTGATTTTACTCATAAATATTTTTGTGAAATTTTTAGCCGCATTTGAGAAAATGATGTGGTTATTAAAAACTGTAACCTAAGGTTAGTTAAGGTTTAAGGGAAGTGCACCTAAGTGCTTATCACGGAGGCCATACGGTCCTTTGTGTTTCCCTTTTATTGAGCGGAACCTGTATTTAAAACGTTTTCCTTGCGGTCGGTTTTGTTGCAGACCAGCCTGTGCTCTATATGAAGCCTATCATGTTCCTAAGTGGTACTTGTACAAGTTCTCCTAAAGGAGGAAATATCTCCTCTATATCTTGACAGTTCTTGCAGTAGTTGGGTGTGTTGATGCCTAGTTTAGCAGCCATTCGCCTATCGCACAGTGCCCTGTTAGCGCGCCTATCAAGATGCGAATTTCTTTTTATTCATCGACAATAGGCTTTTTGTTCTGTTTTCATCCACTGTCAGCCATATGCTGCGAGATATGATACAGTCGCTTCTGGCGGGCCATGCGGAATTAATTAATTCTCTACATTTTAAGTATTTTTTTTTTTAGTTCACCAATTGGAGCTTCTACTGATATCCGAGTATTTTTGAAAATCCAATGCTGATCCGTTTTGAGCTAGTTCATCTGCTGTCTCGTTTCCTTCTATATTGCTTTGTCCAGGAACCCAGGAGAGAGTTCGTCATGGTGTTGAATATTCTGTTCAACGTACTACGACATCTGAAAACTGTTTTTGATCTGACTTCCTCGCTGTCTAGTTCCTTGATTGCCGCTTGACTACCCACGAAAATTGTAATCTTGGAAGAATTTATTTTTTTGCTATGTATAGTCTGTGCAGCCTGGGTGAGCAGATTCCACTGCATGCCATATTTCGCAATGGACTTATCTTCGCGCCGTAGGGTGTGTCCAATCCACTGCCACTTCCTCCTTCGTATAGTAATGTTTATAGGTTCTTGGCCCGTTCTCATATAAAATTGTTCGGCCAAAAAATCCTCAAGATAAGACATTTGCTTATGAAGACTTGCAGCTTGTGCGTGTTAATGATGACAGCCTTCCAGGTACTTCATCCATAAAGCAGCACCGATTCTACGTTGGAGCGGAACAGTCGCAGCTTGGTTCTTAAGCTAAGAATACTGCTTCTCCTGGATAGTATTTCGAACGCAGCTTTAGCCTTCCCGATTCTGTTACACACATTCGGTGCCACCGCGATTAGCCGAGACCACACTTCCTAGATATAGAAAGTTGTTAACTTTTCGGACAGAACCCGCAATTTTAAGCAGAGCGCTGGTGTTAGAAGTGCTCAGGTCTTTTGTTTTATTTGTGTTTATTTTTAGCCCCATTTTGTTTGCCTCAGCTTCTAGATTGTGGGCCATCAAACGAAGATCCATTATCCGATGTGAAAGTCGATGTGAAACATCGTCAGCATAATCTGGGTGCTTAAGGTAAGATGTCAAGAACAATAGTGGTGACTGTATACACCCTTGACGTACTCCACTTTGGACTTCAAAATCCTCCGACACCTTACAGTTGTGTAAGACGTGACACATACCGCCCTCGTATGTAGTCTTGATAATAGCTATACGTTTTTCTGGGATGCCTCTCCTGCGCAAGACCAACCAGATAGCATCTCGATTCAAGCTGTCAAAAGCCTTCTCGAAGTCGATAAACAGGAAATGTAGTGGAGACCTATGCTTAACGCATTGCTCGATTATGATCCGTAAGGTGTTTATGTGGTCGATCCAGGAAGATCCAGCGCGAAAGCTTTATCAGCTCATCGAAGGAGTCGACTTTCAGGCTAGGGCAAGGTATTTAGAGGAAGCTTCTTTATGTCTGCATAGAATGATATACAGCCGTTTGAATCACAAATTGATGCAGAAGAATTATTTCCGGGATAAATATAGCATCGATGAAATAGCGACGATCTTGAGGCTGCGGGGCGAACTCCTAAAACTTAATTATATAACTCACAGAGAAGATTTACCTCTTCAACGCAGTTTATGTAATTTGGTAGAGAGGGAGGATACTCTGCATTTCATTGGCAATTGTCCAGTTTTGCGGGAAACAAGAATACATATCTTGGGAAGCGATACCCTGTCGGAGAATCAAGTCATAACATTCTTCAACGATGTTAATGTTCCTAAGTTATTTCGTTATTGCAAAATTTTACTCCAATGTCGCCAGAGAATATTGGCTGGAAATTTTTATTCAATGTTAGTCCACCTTATTTCGCTACTTTATATTAAATGAGATTTGGAAAATTACGTACATACATAGGTACTTGATTATATTGTCAATCAGGCAGACGGCAATGCCATGCAAACTGATTTTTGTTAACCTTTTTTGTAATCAATTTTGAAGTACACAAATAAAAATCGAATCTAATCTAATCTTGTTTGGAGTTCCGACCACCAATAAGCTCCTTAGTTATGCTATAAACAATCCTACTGTCACGACTACTCGCTGCTTCTTCAGCCCTTGAAGCCAGTGAGTTGATATGTTGACGTTTGTCATGTCTCACACTAAGCTGCACTTCCTTCTTCTTCGCACAGAGCTACCATAAGATGGTAATCTCGTTCTTTTCCTATGTTAGTCCTACATGTGTTTCGGACGTCCAGGAGGCAATTTCTAAGTAATTCTAGCTGGATGTTCGGTGTCTATCAGTTGAGACCCAACTGATCTTGTGGCAGGTGTTATGCTTAAACAGCGTACCTCCAATGACAAGGCGGTTGGTATTGCAGAGGTTAACAAACCGCTCACCGGTGTCATTACGGTCTCCAAGTTAGTCGTTTACCATCCGCTGGACCCAGCATAACACTATGTGGTGTATTAAGTCATCAAATTACTCCTGCCATTCAAAAGTTACGATTAATGTCCGTTTCTTCAGAGCAACAAAAAGATAAACCGATCACCACGCATAGTAATTTTTCTGACACTTAATCCCAAGAATTTAAGCATCAAGTTTTAGGTAAGAGGACGTAGGTTAGTTCAAGCAAATGTGAATTGAAACAACTACGGTATCTAAGAACCTGCAATAATTTTTCATTTCACAATGATCCAATTTTAGGAAGAATGACCAAGTAGATGAGTCGTCCAGAGATTTTTTTTTTATAATTTGCGCACACTTAAGAGCTCATGTATACCCTTTAAATGTTTTTTATATATTGCGAGCGTAGGAAAAAGCTGCGTTTTGTTTTCCCCGTGAACTGGTTCAGTTCATATTTTTACACAGGATGCAAAAACATCAATTGAACCAGTATTTGAGCTGGTTCAATTTTCGTGAACCAGAATTTCTATCCCATACCTCACCACTAGATGGATTTTCACAAAAGAAAATTATATGTAAAGCTTGGCAGCTCTGCTGAATGACAGAAGTAAATCATAGTTATTTGTTGTATCCTCTCTTTCTAACATAGATACTCTAAAAACACTCAATTATTAAGCAAATATAAAAATACTAAGCACTTTTCTCACTTCGATTGCTATTTGTCCGCTATTTTTAATCAATATTAAATGTCAGTTTGTAGCTGCTGCTACCTACTTGTGAAAATGAATTTTCTAGGTGAACCAGGAGGGTTTTTTTATTTTGAGATGAACTATTTCAGTTCACGGGGAAAACAAAAAGCGGCTAAAGATAGATAGATAGAAGGATTGGTGTACTGGTTTGAAACTTTGATGCTGTTTCAGAAAAACTCCAAATAACTGGTGAGGTTTTTGTTATTTTTGTCTTTGTTTCTGATTCACAGAATTTGTTCCATCAGAAACGTTAAATTTTAGACATTAAACACAGGCCGTGTTTCACTGCCCTCGTAAATCTGATGATAATGATTTATTAGATCATTAACATAAATTCACAACAATACGTGATCTTGATCTCTATTGAGATTATTTTTTAGATTCGCTTTTCAATTCCAATTCTCATAACCAGATGTGCTAAAATATTTTAAAAGTTAACTGCTTATATTTCTCCAAAGCAAAATGCAATAAATTCAATACATTTTGATCACAGACAAAATACAACAGCTACGTGTAAGTAGAATAACCGGCTGGGTTCTACTCTTACTTTTCTCTCCAGCCACAACTATATATATATTTATCGCCACCTGGCAGCACAACCATTTAAGCACAACTTTTTCATACTTTTCAATTCCATTTTAATTCAATCGCCAATCTTCAAACAATAAAAAATTTTTAAACCAGATTGACTAGGGATCGTGTTGTGGTGAAGCTTTCACTTTGCTTTGCATAATTCTCACACCAAAACACGCCAATTGACTGAAGTTGTGCAATCAAACTGCACTCAAATTAAATTTTACTGAATTTTATAATACTCTTAATCTTTCAATAATACTACGTATATATAAGGTGTTTGTAATAAAAGGATTAAATTTGAACACATAATAATAACTATAGTTATTATCTAAGAAAAAAATCAGTGCCAAACCATCTCCGATGTTTTTGCAAAGTTATGTAGGTACTTTGGATTTCGAGTAAATTTCTTTGCTTAAATGTTCTATGTAGTTAATTCATAGAAGTTTCAGTTATTTGCCGAATCTGATCATAAGTACTTTTTCTTTTAGCCATTGAAACAGAGAATATTTTGACTTACGAAATAAATTTTAAACGAAATCGAAAAGAATTTAAGATTAAACGAATTTGTATAAATATTACTAAAGTTGTAGGGACGACAGCACTGCTGCTTAGTGCCATTTCTATTTATTGGTGTGTGTCAGTTCAGAGATTCGCCAATGAGCGGACTGCGAACAAATCATTTTTTAACACATTTACTGCTGGAAAGACAATGATGTCGCTGTCGCTGTCAAAAGTTGAAATACACACAAATGAATAGAAGTGAACACAATGAGTCGCTGTCGTTGTCATCGTCGCGTGGGTTGGTCAACTTTTTATATTTGTCGCGCGACAAGGCTGACAAGTAATAGACAATGGAGGAGCAGGAAATAGAAAAATTGATTGGATTATTGAAATCATATGAAATATTGTGGAATCTATCACATCCGCCTTAAAAAAAAACCCTTCCCAGACTTTTATTTGAATTTAATAAACACATTTTCAATCCAGTTTATATTTAAATAATATAAGTATGCGACTTCATTGTGGACGCGTTTTTGATAGGCATGCGACGTGCGACGCGATTGTCATGAACGCGACGTACTACATCGACAGCAACACCATTGTGTTCCAGCAGTTATGTTATAATTGGCAATTTTACTGCTCCAAAAGAACAGAGCTTCATTTATCTATCCATTAATATCAAATAAAAGTTGACATTTCTAATCAGTTTCTTCGAAAAAATTAACAATTCGCCGAATAAGCGAATACTTCTTGCGAACTGTCAACTTTAATTCACATATGTAGGACGCAGTCCACATTCGTGCGACCAGACCAAAACATTCGCAAGAGTTTTATCTCACAGTTATTTTGTTTTGCTCTCGGTGGATAAAATCCTGGTTGAATTTATCGAAAAGAAGGTAGGATATAGACCATATAAAATAGAAATGAAAACTACGTTCTGTATTTATGTATTTTTTACGTTTTGGCAGTTATACCATGTTCCCACCGAACCGAAATCCGGAGATTTCGATGAACTTTTACCGAAATCTCGAAAGCCGTTCCCACCGAGTTAAAGTGATTTCAAATGTCAATAATTGTCAATTTTGTAGGCTGGAGTGCGTTCTAAGTCAAGCAAATATTATGAATAGTACCTTACATCTCGGAACAGCTGAGATAACCAAATTAATCATGTTTGGGAGTGGAGGTAAGATGGGTTTTCGCAACCACAATCAACGAATTTTTTTTTTAATTTGCGCCCACTCAAGGGGCTATGAATAACGTGTTTGTACACAGTGTGGGTGTTGAAGAAAATAGATAGGGAGAGAGAAAGATTTGGTAGAGTAGACAGAAGCTCAGCTGTTTATGCTTCAAAGAAACTCCGGGGATGCTGTCCAAATAACTGGGAAATTTTAATTAATTTTTTTATTTTATATTATTTTATTAATAGAGCGAACAATTTTTCCAGCCATATGACCAAGCTACTGCCAGTGTCACGCCTTCGCAGTAGTGTTCACCATTAGAATGGCAATTGACGACGTTGCTACTATACTATTGCCACCCCCAAAGATAGCCGAAATGAGAACTGTCATGAGACCTGTTCCACTGAGGGAAGAAATAGCTTCGTATCGATGAACTTTATAACAGTTTTTTGTTTTGTTGATACATTTTTATCACGCAAATAAGGTTCTGTACTTTTTTTTTTATTTCTGTGTCTTACAACTCACTCCCGTATTGGTTTTAAGATCAGTATCCCCTTCGGCGAATGTTGTTTCACTTAAAAAAAATAAATTCAACTAAGAAATTGGCGAAATATCCCTTTTTCCTTTGTATATCAAGCATGCTTATGAACACAAGGAAAGAGAAATGGCAAATGCTTTCAGCTTATGTGAAATTAATAAATTAACTGGATCTAGTCCCAAATCCAAACTAGCATATTTCGCAAATTTCACAAATTGCACCTGACCTGGAACGCACTACTAATGTTTTGACATCTATTAATGAACAGCAAAATGATCGAAAGTTCACGCTGTAGGCTTGTTTGGTTTGACAACCTATCACGGCTGGATGAACTCAAGGAGATTTTCAGTAGATTTCGCTGAAATCTCCTGATTTCGAAATCTTGAAAATGTATTGCGAAATCTCCTAGATTTTGGGGAGATTTATCGAAATCTTGGGATTTCGTTTGGTGGGAACATGGTATTAGTCACAAAATTAACGACAACTGAATTATATGTAAAAATTAGCGAATATTCGCTCGTTCGCATTCACAGGCCGCTGAGTTATGATTAAATGTGAAATTGGGTAATCATGCTCGGGAGTGGAGGTAAAACAGGTTTTTACACAAACCGTCAAAGAGATAACTGAAATGAGAACTGTCATGAGGTGTGTTTCACTGAGAGCGGTATTGGAATTATTTCCTCATCAGATTCATTCTCATTCAATTCATTTTGATGAAATATCTTCGTATGAGTTAACTTTATAACATTTTTGTTTTTATATTTTTTTTAATATTTCGGTCTCCTACAACTCACTCCCGGGTTGATTTCTAGATAAATATCCTCCTCCGGAAATGATGTTCCACTTAAAAAAAATTCAACTAAGAAATTGGCGAAAAATCACTCGTTCTTTTAAAGGACAAACATGCTTACGCACACGTGGAAAGAGAAATGACTGAGGCCGGTAATTATCAAGCGCTCTTAAATCGATTTTAATTTTATAAAGCTCTTAGTTTTAAATTGTTGCTGCGTATTCACCAAGCACTAATAGGTTTGTGTCCATGCTAATTCGAATATCCGAAAAATTAATTTTCGGATTTCCAAACGCGTTCTAAAATGAGTTTCCGAACTCTCTTTCGAACTGGGAGAAATGCCAATGAAAAAGAAAACATTATATTTTCCTGATTTTAGTGGGAATTAATCACGGCACATTTTATTTTTTTATTTGGTTGGCAGTTCTTTTGACGGAAATGCTGGAGGCATTAAATTCGTCGGCATTTCTTCTTTTGCATTTCGCCAATGCAGCCTGTCCTTTGTTTGGTCTGAGTGAGAGTTCACAGCTGATTTCGAAAATTTTCGAAATTCCTAAGTTATGAGCACTCATAAGGCGTTTTTCTTTTTTAGTTCAGAGCAGAGCCTGAACTGTCAAAAAAAAAATCGTGTTTCTTTTTTAGCTCAGACACATCAGAGCTCTGAATTCGTTTTTCTTTTTTCGCTCAGAGCATGCTCTGAGCGCACTCTATGAACTCTGGATTAATTGACCGAGCGTTCAGAGCAAAATCCTGAGCACAGTCGTTTTTCGTGTTTGACAGGAGGACGAGGAAAAAAAAATGCAAAACAACTGAAATGGCGGACGAAATTAGTTGTTCTGGTGCAGAAAGTAAATATAACATAAAAAATAACTATCAATAGATATTCTATTCATATTTTGACAGCTCAAGCTCTAATTACTAATCAAATGACTCAGAGTACTTAATTGTGTTTCATAAACAAATCTGAACGCTCTGAGCACGTTCAGAGCGCGCTCGATGTGCTCGAGCTCTGCTCTGAACAAAAAAAGAAAAACTCTTCTAACTTAAGAGTGGGTGGGACCACTTATAAGTCTTATGAGCGCTAATAAATCTGCACTATTATTGGTTGGTGAATAGGTTTATGAAGCTCTTAGTTTAAGATTGGTCGGTGAATACCGGCCTGAATGAATGACGTGGATGAGAAGGTGACAGCTAACGGCAAATCAATAAATTAACTCGTTGAGTCCCATATCCAAAAAACAAGAATTTTGTATTTTTACTAAATTTCGCTTTACTTGGAATGCACTGCTAATATTTTGACATCTATAAATTAACTCCGAAATAAACCAAAATTCACGCTGTAGGGTTGTTTGGATCGACAACCTCTCACGAATGAATGAACTCAAAGAGATTTCAACTAGATTTCGCCGAAATCTTTGAGGTTTCAACAAATTTGGCGAAACCTCGCGATTTCGTTTGGTGGGAACATGGTATTATATAAATTTAGGTACAAAAGAAAGTGACGTAAAAAATGATTGCTTTGATTTTGCTTATTATTTATCAAAATCGAGACAAACATCATTTTCATGGAATTTTTTTCTATTTTCTATTTATTCATGTCCCCTTTCTATAATTAATAAAAATAGCACGATAAACAATGATGATGTAGGCACCCCTTTAATTTCCACCACATCAAAAAGATAGATTTATCTCTCAGCATTTCTGTATACTGCACAACTTAATAAAAATAGTAAAGCACTATTAATTATAGAACGATCTATTTTTAGCAAAATTAAATGAATAAACCACCCTGTACCGCATCTACTTTTATTAAAAAAAAAAACATGCCTCGGAACAAATCCGAACACAATTAACTTTGTTACTGTACCCAACTTTGTTATCAGACTGTACCATAGCACCTAACAATATGTGATTAATTTCGATGACTTCCATTGACCGGCAATATTTTGACGTTTAATGACATAACCCACCCCTAATCCATACTAAATTCACTAAATTACACACTTTCCAAGTAAATAACATTCCATCAGCTACAAAACAATGAGTTTCCATTGATTTTTCCTGAAGAAATCATCCGCCGTCATTGTGTAAACATTTTTTTTTTGCATCTCTTCGCAGAAGCAGCACCAAACCATCTGCACTCTTTCCGTCCGTTGGCAAAAATCAATACCACTCTAGTGTCACACTCCTCTCGCAACCCAGACTCGCTGCTGTTATTCACAATAGTGCGCATTTTTATTTCTTATAATTCATTATATCCAAAATGGCCGTATAACACTGTCTACGTGCAAGCATCGTCGCCGCGTAAAACAATTTTTTATTTCGTCACACCCGTGTGAGATTATCGTGAAGTACAATTAAACTGACATTTAACTGTTAATTAATAAAGTGAAATAATTTTTATTCGCGAAAACTTAAAACTCAAGCTATTGTGAACGAGGTAATGTTGTTGTGTATTTCCAGGGTTCACAATTGACAGTAAATAGGAAAAGAAAGTGAAGAATTTTTATTTTTTAACGATATAAGCCCCCGAAGGGTGTGAAGAGTATAAAACCTGTTCCGTGTGGAGGGCTACACTGTGGCTATGGATATGGAAGTGTTGGCCTCGTCTCAGGATGGATCGCCCAGCGACGAGGAGGATGCGGCGCCCATCGCTGCCCCCGCAGGCGAGGAAGGCAACATAAACACGAGCGCCATTGACATGTTGCAGGAACATGTGTACAACAACGAGGACGGAGGTGTTGATTTGGCGCCAGAACTGAACGTCGACGAGAACACCATCCTGCTGCCGGTGGCCGGGGAGAATGGCCTGAATGCGGATGACCCCGCGATAGCTTTCAGTGCCAGCGACTATCTTCAGGTGAGTTTTGATGTGGTATTTCCTTCAGTGGGTGTCTAAAGATGTGTATCTTTCCAGGAAGAGGAGGAAGTGGTGGATCCGATGGATACAAACGTCGAGGAGGAGCCTGCCCCTTTGAAGAGGTCGAACAGACGGACGCCGGACGCGAGGAAAACTCCGTCGCAGGTGCCAAAGAAGCGCCGCGACCCCGTCTTTGAGGCAGAGGAGGAGGACTCTGCGGATGCGAAGAGAAAGCGTCGTGGCCGCAAGCCTGGTTCGAAAGTGATCAACGGACAGGTCTTCTATCCGACGGACGAGCAGGGAATGACCTTCTCGAAGAATAATCCAAAGGCGGCGGGGAACACTCCAAAACCGGTGGAGAACACGTCAAAGCTCAGGTCAAAAACGAGATCCACTCCACGGGCGCCGCCAGTGCCACTAGTGAAGGAGGAGACCACCGCTGTCGATGAGCACCAGTGCCGCGTTTGCACATCTAACGGGGATCTACTGAGCATGTTCAAGAAAGAGCACACGAAGACCTACGCCGAGAAGCTGATGGCCATCTGCCCGGGAGTCAGTATTCAGCGGAAGGACTTCCTGCCGCAGTATATCTGCGGTATCTGTGTGAGTAGCGTCAACGCCGCCTTCGCCCTGAAGATCCAATGCGAGCAGACTGACGCCGAGCTACGTGAATGCCTCGAGAAGTCGCTGAAGAAAGTACGGCGCCCATTGTCTACCAGTTACGTGGCTCCGGACAGTGAGCCCGAGGAATTCCCTGACCCGCCGCAGGATCAGGACTTCAAGCTGTCAGACGCGTCACCGCCATCCGCTGACGACTCGGACTCAGACTATGACAAACCCCTTGCGAAGCGCCGAACGCGTCGGAGGACCAGGAAAAGTTCAGCCGCCGCTGCGGTGGCAAGCACATCCACCAAACCCATAAAGATCGAGCAAAAGTCCAAGTCCAAGTCGGCGTCCCCCACTAAAAAGGTGGTCAAGACTGAGCCGGACCTGAACACAAGCAAATCATCGGAGCAGGACGCTGAACCAGCAGCTGGTGGTGACTTCAGCAGCGGCAGCGAGGAGAACTACTCTCCGCCGAAGAAGCGACGCTCCAAGCAGTCCAAGTCAACAGAGAAGGAAGGTTTTACGTGTCGCGTTTGCAGCGAGACAGTTCAGTCCCGCGAGGAGCTGAGGACGCACCGAAAGGAAAAGCATTCGCAGCACGAATGTGAGCTCTGCGGCCGTAAGTTCCGAGTGCAAAGCAGCCTGAAGACACACATGGAAAAGCACACACAGTCAGGGGAGCTAAAGTGCGACCAATGCGAGAAGCACTTCCCTAACAAGACAGAGCGCCGGAAGCACATGGTCGACGTGCACAATCAGGCACCAGCACAATTCGTCTGCGAGAAGTGCAAACGTGCGTTCACCAGCGAAGTGCGCCTGCTGAAGCACAACGAGTCGCGCTGCCCAGGATTCGACACATCTATGAACAAGAAGCGGGTGGAGATGGACTCGCTGGCTATGGGCAAGGATCTCTTCAAGTGTGTAGCACCGCTGACGACGACCTACTGGAGTGATAGCTTCTCCGATTGAATGGGATGCAGTGCGTTGTTATATTTTTGACGAGAATTGTATGAAAAAAATGTCCTGAGTGTTGAGAGTTAGAGTCGTGGAAATAAAGTTTTATTAGTGGAAGAAATGGATTTTTTTTTTTTTTGCTTTGGGGTGGTATCGGCTAAGAGTCTGCGCAGTGGATAGGACATTGTGTGCGGCAAGAAAAAGGGCAAGTGGTCTGGTTTGTATTGGCGTTGTATGTGACAGGGAATAAAGAAAAAAACAATTTGGTTTGGGTTTATATAAAATCAGATGAAGTGAAACTATTCCTCGTCGTTGTACTGTATCTTTGCGCTATAATCTGAGGCTGGTGTGCTATGCATCTACAACAACAAACTCATTTCGAAACAGCACTCACCCTGATTGTCGTTGGCGTTTGTCGCTTTTAGACGATTGTCGTTTTATTCATAGCTACGACCTTCTGACCGTTAAACGTTACAAAGCAATTTTTTTGTCGTGTAGAATACTATTACAACTCTTTCACAGTGAAAAAGTTATGAAAATGGATTTATGCTTCATCTGAAGAATAAAACGACAATCGTCAAAAAGCGACTATCAGGGTGACTGTTTTTGAAAACGCATCTATAGAGCTTTTTGAACGCACAGTTTTTCTTGAGCTATTTGGTATTATGGTTTGCGAACTAGAATCTGGCACACAAATGTAACGATTTACCTGAAATTGTGTTTTCTTCTTTTCGCTCATTGAACTGGTGGAACACAATGGTGTCGCTGTCGCTTTCGTACGTCCTGTCAAAAGTTGAAATACACAAATAAATAAAAAAATAAAAATAAATAGGTATTTGGCACAACAGCTCTTTAAGTGCCAGGGGCCCTAGCTTCTCGCAACCACTCACGTTGTGTGCTTTATATTTTTCACACGAATGGAAGCGACCTACAGTTTAGTGCCGTATCCGAAGGGGAATTTGTTTTTAGAAACTTTTTCGAGACAACAACAGGGGGAGTTGGGGCACCTTGATACGACTTTTGTTGGGACTCAAAGAAAAGGCAGCATATTGACAGAAATAACAAAGTAAAGTATTTGATGTGTTCATTGTCTTTCTAACTAGCTTATATCAGACGAACTTACTCTCAGATCCATTCACAAAAAATATTAGGACCTATTTATTGAAGAAGTAAATTTGTGTCAAACTACCCCACTCACGGGGTACATTGGTACATATCAGGGGCACTTTGATTCATAGCCAATTAATCAGTATTTATTGAAAAACCTCAATTATTAAAACATTTTTTTTATTATTCTAATAACACATAATAATACAAACAGTATTTAGGTATTTGGTAATTCATGTTAACCTAAGTTTTAATTAAAAATAAATGATTTCCTAATCTTTTTATATAAATAACGTAAACAAAAGAACTCAAAACAAGGAACTTGGTATTTAAAGTATAAAATAAACAGTCATTCGGATAAATATAATTAGCATTTTTAATATTCAAGTATTAAATCAGCGTCTTACATAGAAATGTTATAAGGATAAAAATTGATTTTAAAATTAAATAGGGAAGCTGTTCTGCAGGCGCCTTTCTTAACTATAGGCTTTGGTAACTTAAGGACAATGTCGGAAATATTCACAGAAGCCTCATCTTTTATATCTGGGAATACAAAAGTTCCAGTAGGCTTACGCTTCAAAAAAGATACTTGAAAATCGTTTCCTCGACCCTCTAGGTATCTGAATATAATTTTTCCAACAAAATGCTTAAATAGTCGCTTCTTTTCTAAGTTCATTATCTTTATTATAACATAATCCCCTTCCTGCAGATCACTGGCTACAGGTGGGGCAGTATTAACAGTGCCATCATCAGACAATTCCATATTGTATTCTTCGGAATCGAGTGATTCTTCTGAATCGAATGATTCTTGCAATTCAACTTCATCGGAACAGTTTGATGAATCTGAATACATTGAATTAGCCTTTTTAGAATTCCTGTTTAACTTTCTAATGGGATTTGAAACTATGCCAAGTAATTTCTGTGAACTTTTTAAATCTTTTGCACGTCTTCTTTGTTCTTTTTTTTAAGTTTGTTTCATGTTTAGACTTCTGTAGTTCTTCTAGTCTATTCTTCTCTGGAGTATCTGTGTAGATTCTCGATTTACCTTTTTCTTTTCCTTCTTAGCTGTCGTTTTTTTAATCATTTTTGGATAGGGCCTTACAGTTTCAGGGGTTATGCATTATTTTGACGTTGACGCTTTGTTATTTACCTGAGAAGCTCTTGATGTGGAGGGCATATTATAAAACTCAGAATCATCTGTACCATTTGACAGCTTGGTAGTAGGGGGTGGTGTTCTACATTGCTTATTTATTGTCGTTTCTTCAGGTTAGACAGGATTGCCAAAAATTGAATTGTCTTCACGTTCGACAACAGGATTGACAAAACTTAAATTGTCTTCACGTTCGACAGGACTGGCAGAACTTAAATTGTCCTCAGGAGCATCTTGCGATTTTTGGTTGCTATAAATTTCACAAGGAGAAAAATCTTCATTTGAGAAAGCCAATTTGTTAAATGGTACAATTCCAGGCTTGGCAAATGCACTCGTTATATTTCTTGCAGTGAAGGATTCGAAAAAGGCCAGCTTAGCAAGACTTGGAATGTCATAAATAGTTAACGCTTTTCCAGGGTGATTAACGTACTTTACTTTTACTTATGTCCTGTATCCCCTTGTGGGCCCTAGGGCCTCTACTACGCCTACGCGCCATCGTGTACGATTTCTGGCAATGTGTCTGAGTTCTCCCCAACTTTTCCCTAACTGCCGTGCCTCCTTCTCGACTGTTCTGCGCCATGTTCTCCTCGGACCGCCAGGTCTTCTGTCATCCTGAGTTAGAGGGTTCCATTGCATAGCATGGTTCGCTATGGAGCTGTCACCCTTTCGGAACGTATGACCAATCCACTGCCACTTCCGCCGTTGGATAGTTGTGCCTATTGGTTCCTGACCCGTTCTCTCGTAAAGGTGTTCATTAGAGATACGATTGGGCCAGAAAATCCTTAAGACATTGCGCAGACACCTATTAACGAACGTTTGCAGCTTTCTGGTGATAGTAGTGGTCACTCTCCACGTGCTGCAACCATATAGCAGCACGGATTCAACGTTGGAGCGGAACAGTCTTATTTTGGTGCTCAAACTGATTGCATTGCTTCGCCATATTGTGGACAGAATCCCGAACGCGGACTTTGCTTTGGCGATCCTGTTGGCTATATCCAGTTCGGTTCCACCATCGGTCGAGACAATACTCCCAAGATACTGGAAATCCTCTACTCTCTCTACCGGTTGTCCAGCAATGCATATTTGAGCCGATGAGTTTGTTCCAAGGCTGATAATTTTAGTTTTTGCCGTATTAATTTTCAGCCCGACGACACCTGCCTCCCTCTCCACATCTGCTGTCATTTGGTGGAGGTCCATAATTCTGTGGGAGAGTAAGCATACATCGTCTGCGTAGTCAAGATGCTTCAGTTGAGATGTAAGAGTCCATCGAATTCCTCCGTTTCCCGTCGACAAAGCTGCACGAAGCACGTCGCTAATCACCAATAGGAATAATATTGGTGAAAGGATACAGCCTTGTCTTACCCCACTTTGGATCTCAAATTCCTCAGACAACCTTCCCCTGTGCAGAACACTTGGAGTGACATTTGGAGCCTTCATAAGTAGCTTTGATAATAGCAATTAGTTTATCGGGAATGCCTCTCCTGCGTAAGGCACGCCAAATAAACTCCCTGTTGACACTATCGAACGCCTTCTCAAAATCGATGAACAGCAGGTGCAGTGGCGATCGATATTCAACACACTGTTCGATGATAATCCGCAGGGTGTTGAAGTGATCGGCACAGGAGGATCCAGAGCGGAAACCTGCTTGTTCGGCATCGAGTGTGTCTTCGAGATGTTGTTTGATTCGCTCAAGGATGATTTTAGCTATTATCTTAGCTACAGCAGGCAGCACGCAGATACCACTCCAGTTTCCGCACTCCATTAAATTTCCTTTCTTAGGAGGCTTGACGATCATTCCCTTTTTCCACTCGTTAGGAAAGCTCTCAGCTTCCCAAGCTCTATCTATAAGTGGAAGCAGAAGCTCAGCCGATGTTGTTGGCGTTGCTCGTAAGAGCTCTGCTGGAATACCCTCAAGTCCTACCGCCTTGGTCCTACCGTTGGTTTTGAGTGCCTTGATCGCGGTAATGATCTCATCTTTACTGGGAGTCGTGGTGCGTATTCGGGTACTTCTCACCTCGGGCATCTCAGTCTGATTTGGGAGTATATCGCTAGCGAATACACGGTTCAAAACCGTAGCAAAATGCTCTTTCCATCTGTTGAGCTGGTCCTCATCCGAAATGAGCAAGGAGCCGTCTAGGCTTTTCACTGGGTGTTGGCTGGAGCTGCGACCACCTGTCAGCTCCTTCGTGATTCTGTAGACGGTCCTGCTGTCGCACCTCCGTGCAGCTTCTTCTGCTTCTGTAGCCAGCGCGTTGATGTAGTTCCGCTTGTCACGTCGTACGCTACGCTGAACTTTTCTCATCTTCATGCGATATAGGGACCCTAGCTCGCTTCTCCCTGCTGCTGGGGTAGCTGCAACGCGAGCTTTTAGCTGTTTTCGTTCGTCAATCCTTCTCCAGGTATCCTCGGAAAGCCACGCCCTATGTCTTCCCTGCGATCGACCGACAATTCTTTCAGCACCAGATGTAAAAACATTTTTCACAGCACACCAATGGTCTTGGATGGTTGCGGGCATTGAGCTGCTGATTGCTTCCACACCTTGCGAAAAGTGCTCCCTTAATTGTTGGCGCACTGAGGGATCACTCTATCGATGTTGAACCTGGGCATTCTTGTGTTGTCGTGGGATCTTCGAACTGCAGCAGTGCGTAGTTGGAGAGTAGCTATCATAAGATGGTGATCACGTACTATCCCCACATCTGCCCCTCGCCTATTTCGGACGTCCAGGAGATTACTTCTAAAGCGGCGGCTGATAGCAAAATAGTCAATTTGGTTGGAGGTTGCTTGCCTGTCATTGGAAACCCAGCTGACTTTGTGGCAGGTCTTGTGCTCAAACATGGTGCCACCTATCACAAGGCGGTTGGCATTGCAGAAATCCACAAACCTTTCGCCGTTGTCATTGCGGTTGCCTACTCCATGCTTCCCGATTACATGTTTGAGCCCTTCGTTATCGCTGCCTACCTTGGCATTCAAATCCCCCATCACTATGACAATGTCTCCATTTGGTGTTATGTTGAAGACGGTACTTAAGAGATTGTAGAAGCTCTCCTTATCGTCCTCAGACGAACTATTCGTTGGGGCGTAACACTGTATGATGGTGACGCGTCGTACTCTAGTCCGGAATCTGGCCGTCAAAATCCTATCACCATGAGGCTGCCAGGAAATTAGGCCCTTGCGTGCTGTTGTTGTTAGCAGTAGTCCGACTCCATATTCCCGCGGACTTCCGGATGGTCTTCCGGAATAGAGTAGTACAGTGTTACGCGTTGGAGACTGGTACTCGCCCGCTTCTAACGATCTTACTTCACTTACCCCCAAAATGTCCAGTTTATATCGCATGAATTCCTTTTCCAATTGGAGGAATCTGGCATTGTAAGGACCTTCTCTTCCCGAGTCGAAGAGCGTCTTTACATTCCAGAAACCTATCTTTGTCCGGATACAATAGCCAAAAGTCATCAACATGTGATCATTCCTTATCCGAGGCATAGTGTCGGTTTCCGTAGCGGGCAATATTCGGTAACGCAGGTTGCTGGCCCACGTTACCTAGCCTAGAATCAAGGCCCTAGACAACCCGTACTTACAATTTTGGCCTGTACGTATAAGGGTTTATACGTATAGTTGCCCGGGGACCACCACTAGGAGGTAAAGTAAGCACTTCATCACGAACTTGATTGTTGCGCTACTGGCCCAAGCCAAGTTTTGGGCAGTCAGTAGTTTCCCGATCAATCGCAATGCAGGTCCCCAAATTGATTAACGTGCCAGGCATTAAATGCTACCTTAAGCTTTGCCGTAAACGGACCGAAGACACCAATATCAAGAGGCTGTAGTTTGTGGGACGTGTGTGGAGGAAACGATAAGTAAACTATTCCATTGTCACGAGAATAATTAATTGCATCGACTGAAACATGGGACTCATGATTATCACAAATAAGAAGAATTGGCATTTCTTTTGTACTGTTCATATGTTTTTGAATGTGTTGAAGGACTTCCAAAAATAGTTCAGTATTTATCCATCCAGATCTAGATGACAAACCCAAAGATCCCTCTGAAGCACCATTCAAGAAATGACTTTTATAATGAACTCTGGGAAACACATAAACTGGTGGAATAGTATTACCACAGGCAGTTATAGTTCCTCCAAAAGTCACTAACTCCCCTCTCTCCGCAGAAACGTTTTGACCAACTTGACGCTGCGTTTTTTCTGCCAAAATGTTTGGAGTATTCAAAACCGTAGTGATGCCAGTTTCATCGAAATTAATTATTCGATTAGGTGTAAAACTGAAACTTAAAAGAACATGTTCTAGATTTTTGAAGAATATGTCTACAGCAGCCTTATTGAATGATCGAGCTATACTTGTGCTTTCAGATTTCCTTAAACTCATATTAGGGTTTCTCTTACGGTAACCCTATATCCAATCTAAGCCGGCACTTTTATTATCATCCCAGGATGTTGCGTAACTGCAATTTAGTTTTTTGGCGTATTGGTAAGCAAGCTGTCGTACTTGAGTTAAAGTCAGTCCATGATGCATTTTACTGCATTTTATAATATATTCATTTAACTGTTGCTCTTGTTACATTGTAAATACTTACTGGGAGGTGTACTTAGACGAAAAACGTTCGTGTTCTACTTCTGTCTTCTTCTTTTTTTCAATTCTATGTTGAAGAGTAGCAGGTTTCAAATTATATATATCAGTAGCTTTTCGAATTGATAATCTGCCTTCCAGTACATCGGATATCGCAGACGCCACTGCAACTTCATCGATGTTAGTTCTATCCGTTATTCGTTTGTACGTTCGCACCATTTTCCTTTGAAAAAAATTAAAATATTACCTTGTATTTTACATAGAGAAGATTTGTGGGGCACATTGATACGCATCAAACTACCCCGGGGTCGTATGTATCAATGTGCCCCAACTTACTTCACAGAAAATAAATATTAAATGCATTTAAAGCAATATTTTATAACAAAATTTTAAGTAAATATCACATTAAGAAGGACATATACTCACCAAATAACTTCATATGAAACTGTTAACACAAATATACTAAAAAAAACCTCGCCCCAAAAAAAAAGACAAAAATTTACTTGCAAACGTGCGAAACACGTTTGTGCATGTTGGGCCCAAAGCGATGACTGAACAGTGATGTCAACCAGATACGTTTTTGCATTGATAGACATGTTGCGCTGTGTGTTTCGTTGAGTGGCCTGCTGCGTTTTGTTTTCAAATAATGTCGATTGTATCTATGTGTCCAATGTATCAATGTACCCCATCTCCCCCTACTCTCGGATGTTTGTCAGACGCTCGCGAGAGGTGGGACCTGGAAAAATTTTGTTTTGTGTTTTCTGGGATTTGAACTTCGAACCTCATGCGCAGTGATCCGGCACACTAACACTTACGCCACGGCGCCCACACGCAAATGAATAGAAGCGAACACAATTGAGTCGTTGTCGTTGTCGCGTGAGTTCATCAACTTTTAATATTTGTCGCGCAACAAGGGTGGTAAGTAGTAGGCAATGGAGCAGCAGCAAACAGAAAAATTGATTGAATTTGTGGAATCATATGAAATATTGTGGAACCTATCACATCCACTTTAAAAAAAACCCTTCTCTTAATTTTATTTGCATTTTATGAACACATTTTCAATCCAGTTGATATTTAAATGACAAGTATACGACTTCATAATGCACGCATTTTTTAAGAGGCATACGATGATGTACGATGTACGACAGCGACACCATTGTGCTCCAGCAGTAAATCAGTCGCTGAAGATTTGCAGAGAACTGTTCAATTTGTAAGAACGAAAGTTCAGATTCATCGGAATCTCCTTTCGAGTTACTTATGTCGTTTTCCATTGGTTTCGCTCCCGATTTCACTGCTTTTTGATTCTAATGGAACATGTGAAATCGTCTTCTGCTTACTTCTGTGTGAGTTGGTGAATGTCTGATTTTTTGTTTACATTTTTCACAGGAAAACAAAGCAAAAAGTGAATTCTTTTTGCCCAATGGAAAACGACATAAGCAATTCCATCATGTTTTTATTAACATATAAAGGGTATTCACTTAAACTGATAAATTCACTCATCTCGTAATTCTGTAAATTTGCTTTAAATGAATATTCTTTGGAAATAAGTTGCGTAATTGAATCAGCTTTTCTGCAACTGTCAGAAATGCCGAAAATTAGTGAAGAGAAAAAGCTTGTTAGATTGTATTCCACCTCTGCCATAGTTTCAATCAAATTTGACAGCAGCACTATTTTCGACAGCAATGTAATTTTCTGAGAGTGATTTCCGAGCCAAAATAGTCGCAGAAATTTACGGGGCTCTCGTAAATAATTTTTCATATAAAATTTGTGAGGCCATTTACGCGATGATAAATTTATACGGTTTACGTGGTTTATGATTATGAGGGTTTTACGAGTTTAAGTGTATACCCTTATTATCAATTTGTTCTATCAATTTTTAATCTATGTAAAATTTGTTTCTACTAACTTGACCCAACTGAGAAAATAAAATAAACCAAGAAATGCGTCTTGTACCATATGACTTTGACAAGTAGTCCGATGTAAGGGTTTATATGTGTGAATGCATTTCGAGAGCACTCCCAAATGAAATCCGGAACAGAAAAACACTCCCGGAACAGCACTCCAAACAGCCAATGGAACGTGATTGGGAGTGCTT
Organism: Brachypalpus laphriformis; assembly: GCA_945910035.1. Classification (NCBI taxonomy): domain Eukaryota; kingdom Metazoa; phylum Arthropoda; class Insecta; order Diptera; family Syrphidae; genus Brachypalpus; species Brachypalpus laphriformis. The sequence goes on from OX246753.1 coordinate 325,244,278, forward strand.
TTTCTGTGCGGAACACAGAAAGAGTACTCCCTTTTGCCCAATGGAAAATGGCATTAATATTCACTGCGGTTACTGTTGCTGTTTATACGCTTTGTTCGTCCGCTAGACTTCTATTGCAAATCTTTCACCCCGAAAAGTAATTGAATTGGATTCAAAAAATGTCTGGCAAATAAAATCAAGATCGTAAAAAAAAAAAACGGCAACCGTAATCGAGTTGATTATCAACGGGGTAAAGGAATGCGCTACCATAGCTCAGTGAGTGGTTATACAGGGTGACCCAAAAACACTCACACGATGTTGTTTTGGTATATCTTTACAATGAAACGACGCAATTTCATAATTTTTCTTTTTAATATTTTCTTGGACTCTTGCACAACTCTTTAAGTTGCTTTCCATTGCTTTTCGAAGGTGATAGTCAAGTAGGCGCCGACATTGTTGATGACCATTTGGGCTCTTTTTACCACATTTTCAATCGTTTTGGCGAGAACTTCAGGAGATAAGTTCTCGCACACTTGTTGGATATTCTCTTTGAGATTGTTACGCCTGCGTACCTGGAGAAATAAAGAAACAAATTAAAAAAAAAAAAAACGAAACACAGCCAACAGTCCGAAAAATGTAAGATGTTACTTGCCAGAGTGTGCTTCCTGGCAGCACCGGTATGCTGCATTGTTTAAGTGTTCCCACCTGAAAAAAAAAGGACAAATAATAAAATGATGGAAGGAAAATAGGAAAAGAAAAGCAGATAATATTATTACCTCGGCGTAAATATTATTTTGTTGAAATTTTTGCCAAACTGCATTTGTCCCTCTTCCACTATCTGTTTGTCTCCTTCTGTCATTTTAACAATTGTAGTAAATTTGTTTAGAATAAAAAAGTGTAAAGATACAGGCTGGCTTAAAACATATCAGAGATGAAGAATTTACTGGATCTAGGGGGTAAGGCTTAAAGGGTTGAATATTCTCTGAGAGCAGATCTTTTCCAGGATCGGATGATTTTGAAAATAGAGGGATTATGTGGAGATGCTGCGGCCTGACCAACCCATGAAATTGCGTCAGAAGTGCAATATGGAGCAGACGTCTCCAAGTTTCTTAAGCAAAGTACAGTAACCATATACCTATACCCAGCGGAGTAAGTTTTTTTTTTGTATATTGGGGGGTGTTTCCCTAAATGATTTTATTTTACATCTAGTATTCTAGGCCAGCCAAATACCATCCAAAATTAAGGGAGTAGTCGCTAAAATCTTAAATCTTCACATTTTCATCTTCACATGAGTGCGGAATCAAATATGGTGCGATTTGGAGCAACACATTTGTGCACACAACGAATACCTCGCATCCACAGAGAAATATAAAAAAACGGCTACACATAGGTATATGTGTGCAAAACAAGTAAAATAGGATCACTTGCCCACTACATACCAATATACCTATCAATATCATTATGTATATCATCAATATACATACATATGCGTATACAATGCGAATCATCGATATAAAAAAAGCGGCTAATTAAAATTGGTGTGACCATTGGGTCCAAATATAAAATCAAGCCGCGTTTTTTTTCCCCCGTGAACTGAACTAGTTCATCTCACAATAAAAAAATGCTCCTGGTTCACCTAGATAATTCATTTTCACAAGTTGGTAGCAGCAGCTACACACTGACGTTTAATATGGATTAAAAATGGCGGAAAAATAGCAATCGAAGTGAGAAAAGTGCTTAGTATTTTTATATTTGTTTAATAATTAAGTGTTTTTAGAGTATATATGTCAGAAAGTGAGGATAGAACAAATAATTATGATTTACTTCTGTCATTCAGCAGAGCTGCCAAGCTTTACATATAATTTTTTTTTGTGAAAAGCCATCTAGTGGTGAGGTATGGCATAGAAATTCTGGTTCACGAAAATTGAACCAGCTCAAGTGCTGGTTCAATTGTTGTTTTTACATCCTGTGTAAAAATATGAACTGAACCAGTTCACTGGGAAAACAAAACGCGGCTAATATTAAGCTAAGTGTTAGTGTGACCTTCTGTCCTTTTTATGTTATTCAATAGTTTTCTTTTGTTATTATTTTATAGTTTAATTTCATCTCTTTCATTTTTTTTATTATTGCAACTAATTTTTTTGGTAAATTGACTTTTTTTTCTGTAATAAGTTCGGTTGTCCGTCGCGAGTATCTGCCCCAGAGTTTGTTTTAGGTAAACTAATAATATATATACAAAAACGTTCCGAGACATAGATCTGGTACCAACGGCTACTTACAGTGAAACCCGATTTAGTTTCCAGTTTTTTTCTATAATTTTTGTTTGAACAGATAGCAGACTGAATAAATTTTGTAAATGAAAATTATCGGAACTCAACTGTTTTTATTTTCGTTACGCCCATGAGCCATAGAAATATTTCATGAAAAAAGCTGGCCAAAAATATTTTATTTCTTTGTTGTTACAACTGCTGGATTATTAAGTTACAATAAGTTTTTATATGTTATCTAATTGTTTTTATTGCTTATTTGAATAAAAATAATAAAAAAATTATTGTTGTTTTCAATTATTATTCTTCAATTTCTTCTTCAAACTCTTCGCCCATCATATCGTCGTTCAATATCAATATCAATTTCTGTGGTTTCCGGAAGCAGAATTTCTAAAGTTTCTCTAGAAAACGGCTTGCTTTTGTTATTTGACTTTGGCCTGTTGCTACTCAAGAAAGGTTCAGAAGTTAGTCAGAGTCTGCTAAGTACGACTTTGTTGCATTCTTGCCGGGAAAATTTCCTTGCAAAATATCGATCTTGGTTTACCACTTCTAGCTGCAATATATGGCTTTGCAAGCGAAAATCCAAATTCACGTAGAAAATTCCTTCATATTGTTGTTTTTTGTGTTGCTTGCCTATTCAGATTCACTTCTTTGAAAATAATTAAAAAATTCAAAGCAGAAATATCAATCAAATTTGCAAATACAGCCATTGGCCATTTGTTTGTTTTTCTTTTACAGCTGTAGCAAGAAAGCATTTTGTCAACTGTATCTACACCGCCTATATCGAATGAAAACAAAAAACATTAGAGGACTTGGAATTTGAAGGGGCAGTGTATATGAACAAACTTTTTGTTTTATTGTAATACTCCATAATTGATGGTAACATTTTTTCACCAGATCCAATTTCAATAGAGTTATGCTTTGTACTTTGCAATACAGTACAATTATTTTTTCTTCCAATGTACGAAACAAGTGTTGTGTTGTCGGTAAATGCAAATGTAAATTGATACAACGGCCTTTTTTACATTCAAGAACCTTTGGTTGAATGCTTCTTTTATTTTTTCTCACAGTTGCAACCATTGTAAGACCTTTTGACAACACCAGCTAAAATCAAAACCTGAATATATGCTTACAACATGTTTGAATCGATTTGTTTGAAGTCATTACCGTTTTTAGCTTGTGAATACGCATTTGAATGTTTCAAAATAAAATTTTCAATATGTGGTGAGAAAAAAAAGTAAAAAAACATCTTTGATATCACTAACACGAACTTTTGCATATCTTGTTGTTCCAGGACGAAGAGAAACCACATATTCATTCCTAGATCTACCACTTTGATGCTGAAATGGTTGTGGTTGCCACACAATACCATCTTTTGAAACAAGCAATGGATCCATACTTTCACTTTGAACAACTGATTCGTTTGTTTCATTTGATTCACTTGCTTCCTCTTCAACGTCAGAATTATACTATCGTCTGAGTACAATTCATCGTCATAACCAACATTTTCTTCTGGCACAAATTCGTCATCCCTGTCTCCAGAAATATCACTATCATCACTTTCATTCAAAAATGCTTCCATTTCTTCAACTGTAAGATATCTTGGTCTCGACATAGTTTTTTTTTAATTATTATTATTACATTCACAATATATAGGCACGATGTTCACTTGCGAAAAGACTCAATCCAACTGTCATTTCATATGAAATGCACTAATTATTCACATGTGTAGAAATTTACATAAGATGGTAGACAACGTAATCTTAGCAATAACAACCGTTAAAAACCTTCTTTTTTTTGGGAAATACGTTTTTTTTTTATATAAAATAATAAAGTCAGAAAATCTCGGAAGCTAGCAATTAGTGGTAGTTTATGTGTAGTTTTCTACACAAGGGTGTGATGAAGGTTAAAGCTATTAAGTAATAAAAAAAAATTATTTTAACATTTTTATTTTTTTATGTTATTACATTAACTTTTCCTCAAAATATTTGTTTAATGTTTTTAGGCCTTTTTACAATAATTAAAAAAAAAAATTTTTTGTTTTTGAAGAAAATTTGCTATATTGGAAACCCGCTCAAAAAAAATTATTTTTTTGGTATTTTATTTTAAATTTATTTGCAAAACAAACGTCACTTTTGTTACTTCATCAGCGGAAAGCTTAATTGGTCTAACTTTAAAACTTATGTCCTTTAACCCCTCGGGGGGCATAGGGCGTCAACCACGCCTGCGCGCCATCGTGTTCGGAGTTCTGCAACGCGTTTGAGCTGCCTCCAACTCATTCCTAAAGAGCTCGATTCCTCCTCAACTGTTCTGCGCCACGTTTGCCTAGGGCGTCCCGCTATTCTGCCTGCCTGGGTGAGCGGATTCCACTGCATAGCGTATTTCGCAATGGAGTTGTCTTCGCGCCGTAGGGTGTGTCCAATCCATTGCCACTTTCTTCTTCGTATAGTAATGCTTATAGGTTCTTGGCCCGTTCTCAGATAAAGCTGTTCGTTGGAGATGCGGTTCGGCCAAAAAATCCTCAAGATGATTCTTAAGCATTTGTTTACGAAGACTTGCAGCTTCCGTGTGTTAATGGTGTCCACCTTCCAGGTACTGCACCCATAAAGCAGCACTGATTCTACGTTGGAGCGGAACAGTCGTAGCTTGGTTCTTAAGCTAATAACATTGCTTCTCCAGATTTTGGACAGCATTCCGAACGCAGCTTTAGCCTTCCCGATTCTGCTGCACACATCCAGTTCGGTGCCACCGCGATTAGCCGAGACGACACTTCCTAAATATAGAAAGTTATCAACTTTCTCGACTTGCTTTCCGGCAATGTTAAGTTGAGCGCGGGTATTGGAAGTACTCAGGGCTTTTGTTTTGGCTGTGTTTATTTTTAGCCCCACTTTGTTTGCCTCAGCTTCTAGATTTTGGGCCATCAAATGAAGATCCATTATCCGATGTGAAAGTAGACAAACATCGTCAGCGTAATCTAGGTGTTTAAGGTAAGATGTCATAGTCCAACGAATTCCAGAATTAGCTTCCGTCAATGCTGCACGGAGTACATCGCTGATAACCACCAAGAACAATAGTGGGGACAGTATGCACCCTTGACGTACTCCACTTTGGACTTCAAAGTCCTCCGACACCTTACCATTGTGCACGACGTGACACTTGCCGCCCTCATATGTAGCCTTGATAATAGCTATAAGCTTTTCTGGAATGCCTCTCCTGCGCAAAGCCAGCCAGATAGCATCTCGATTCAAGCTGTCGAAAGCCTTCTCGAAGTCGATAAACAGTAAATGTAGCGGAGACCTATACTCAACGCATTGTTCGATTATGATCCGTAAGGTGTTTATGTGGTCGATGCAGGAGGATCCAGCGCGAAAGCCTGCCTGTTCGACATCGAGAGTTGAATCTAAATGATCTTTAATTCGTTCTAGAATTATTCTAGCTATTATTTTGGCTACAGCTGGAAGAACACATATACCTCTCCAGTTACCGCACTCCATCAAGTTACCCTTCTTTGGAAGCTTAATGATCATCCCCCTTTTCCACTCCTGTGGAAATTGTTCACTATCCCAAGCTCTCCGTATTAGCGGATGCAGCAAATCTGCCGATGTATTTGGCGCCGCTTGAAATAGCTCGGCAGGGATACCATCAATACCCACCGCTTTGTTTTTCTTGAGGGACTTGATTGCTGTTATTATTTCAGCTTTACTGGGAGGTACGGTGCGAATTCGGGAATTTGTTGCTTCGAACTGCTCATTCGAATTCAAGATCATACCGCCGTCGTCTAAGTGATTTAGCACTGCAGCAAAATGTTCTCTCCATCTAGTGAGCTGATCCTCATCCGAAATCAGAAGGTCACCGTCTAGACTCTTCACTGGATGTTGTTTGGAGTTTCGACCACCAATGAACTCCTTAGTGATGTTGTAAACAGTCCTACTGTCGCACCTACTCGCTGCTTCTTCAGCCCTTGAGGCCAGTGAGTTGACATGTTGACGCTTGTCACGTCTCACACTACGCTGCACTTCTTTCTTCTTCGCACGGTATTGGGCTTCAAGCTCGGTTCTCTCTACTGCTGAGGCCGCTGCAATCCGAGCCTTGATTGCTGTACGCTCATCGATCCGTCTCCAGGTGTCTGTAGAAAGCCATGTGCGGTGGTGTTTCTGCTTTTTACCGACATAAGTGCGTGCCCCAGTCGCAAAAGCATTTTTCACAGCACTCCAGTGGTCATCCATGTTCTCTATGCTGCTGATTGCTTCTGCTTCTAAGGCAAGATGGTCCCTGAACTGTTGGCGCACTTGGGGAACCTTGAGCCTGTCGATATTAAACCTGGTGATGTTAAGCAGGTTTGAGCGGTTGCTGTTGACGGATGCAGTACGAAGGCGTAAATGAGCTACCATAAGATGGTGATCTCGTTCTTGTCCGACGTCAGCTCCACGTCTGTTTCGGACGTCCAGGAGACAATTTCTAAAGCGGCGACTGATCGCAATGTGATCGATCTGGTTGGATGTTCGTTGCCTATCAGTAGAGACCCAACTGATCTTATGGCAGGTGTTATGCTTAAACAGCGTACCTCCGATGACTAGGCGGTTGGTATTGCAGAAGTCCACAAACCGCTCACCATTGTCATTACGGTCTCCCACGCCGTGAACTCCCATCACGTGCTTAAGCATGGTGTTGTCGCTACCCACCTTGGCATTGAGATCCCCCATTACCATTACGATGTCCCCATTAGGCGTTTGGTTGTAGGCGGCACCTAAGTGACTATAAAAATTATCCTTTTCATCCTCAGTCGCGTCTAGAGTCGGAGCATAACACTGTATGATGGTAATTTTTCTAACTCTACTCTGGAACCTAGCCGTCAATATCCGGTCACTATGGGGTTTCCAGGATATGAGGCTACTACGTGCTGCTGGAGTTAGCATGAGTCCTACGCCAGAACTCCGTGCACTTCCAGCTGGTTTACCAGAGTAGAGCATCACAGTGCTTTTTGTTGGGGAGATGTATTCCCCAGCATCGTACCATCTTATCTCGCTCAGCCCTAAGATGTCGATTTTATACCGTGCGAATTCGCGCTCCAATTGGAGGAATCTGGCGTTATAAGGCCCTTCCTTGAGTGAGTCCAGGAGGGTCTTAACGTTCCAGAATCCGATCGTTGTCCGTGTCCGATAGCCAAAGGTCGTCAACAAATGATCAGTCCGTATCCGAGGCGTATGTTTCCGTTTCGGAGCAATAGTTTGTTTTTACGGTTGCGGCTCGCTGGGCCACAGACCAACCGACACTTATCCTGTTTTTTGGCGCAGGAAGCTCGCCATTCGTCCTCTCCCGTTAGCAATTTCCGAAGAAATTCCCAGATGGCACCACGAGGAGGTGGGAGTAGGGCTTACTAACAGAGCTGCTAGGTTTTCGGCTGCAGTGGCTCCTACTCGTTACTTAGCGGACCAGCACCTATCGGGAGATGCTGCCCCTACGAGGCCTTTGTTAGTCGTTTGCCATCCAAAAAATTGGTCTAAGTCACAGAAATAAAATTTTACAGGGGACGATTTTGTTTTGTTTTAAATTGAATTATAGTCACTTTTGTAGACTCGTTGGTAACTCATGGAATATGTTTTAAGTTCTCTTACCATTTTTTTTTTTAATAAAAAAAATTGCTTCATAAATAACTATCTACTATTTTTCAATTATTTTAAAAACAAAAAAAAACACAAAAATGTAGGTAGAGCTCATTCATATACAAGTGTGCATCCTCTTAAAAAATAACATGGACATAGAAAAAAATTCAGCAGTGCACTGTTTGATATAGACCAAATAAGAATTTTTTGTCGCTTTGAACAACATGTCCCAGTTGGTCTAAGCGACATTTTAAATAGGACTTAGACCATTTTAGATGTTTTGAAGGTGTATGAAAAATTCTTCTATTCCATGCAATTACATATGTCTCTTTAAACAATTTGGAATGAATTTCCCTTTAAAAATTTGGCTCTTAGAATAAAGAGGGTATAAATTACACTGGTCGACAATGGTTTGGTTGCCCTTGATATGAAAGTGTTTTCGAATAATTTTATGTCTGCAATTTATGAAACTATAAATGAATTTGGAATATTGGCTCTGGTTTTTTTAAAATCTTCATTTTCTTATTACACTACAAAAAACAGAATAATATAACTCGTACATATATACTTTAATATCATACTTTAATATTATATTTAATACTTTTATATATTTTTATTGAAAAATGGTACTAATTGCTTTGTTTTAGTGTTTAATTAATGAACATAGAATCAAAAAGAGAGAACATTTTGTGGAACTTATGTTATACTTTAGAGAAACACCCTTTGAAAGCTTTTCTTCTATAAGTATTTTGGGCGCAATCTCTTCTTAAAGACCAGCAGTAATCTGCCTTCATGTGATGGTCCCATCTACCCTGATACCTTTCCTGCGTCACTTTTAGGTTCTGGGGGAAGCGCTCTCCCTGTTCCTCACTATAATTTTCCAGATTATCAGGAAATCTATCCAGGTGACTGTAGAGAAGTGTAATTTTATGCTTACAATTGGTCCTAACATCTTCAAGCTTTCCAACATCTGTTGCACAATTTTTATGTAATTTGGTGCTTTATAGTTACCTAAAAAAAAATCTGTAGACTGTAAATCTGGATATAGCATTTGCAAATTTATTTAGCCTAAACGCAAATAAGATTAACCCGAACACAAATATATTTAGCAGATAACTTTAAGCCTTTAGCAAATATGTTTAACCTCTTAACAAATATGTTTAACATTTTAGCAAATATGTGTAACCCATTTAACAAATATATTTAACCAAAGAACAAATATATTTAAACTATAAGCAAATCATTTCAACCGTTACCAAGGAATAATGTATTACAAGATTTTAACAAACTCCCCTCAAACAAGTTTTGTTCATTTCTCCATGAACTTCCAGAAAAACTGAAAAACACATATCTTAATGGTGGCTTCTTAATTTTGGATAACACAAAAATCCATAAGACACAAGAACTTCAAGACATCTTATCTACTACGAATTTCAGATTGAAATGCTTGCCTCCTTACTCTCCCATGCTTAACCCAATTGAAAAATCTTTTTCAAAAACGAAGGTGTACCATATTTTAACTTTTAAATGCTTTTAGCAGGGACCATAACTTGGTGGCAGTTATTGAAGATATATAGTTTGCAACAAATTACACAAGCCGATTGCGCTAATTATAATTGCGTGTAATGAATACGGCTTTACTAATTCCAAAGGCATAAAATGTACTAAACATTTTTAAAAAACATTAATTTCGGCTTCAAAGGTTTTATACAATGCAAAGATGAAATAAATTTGTGTTTTGGTTAAAATGATTTGCTTTTAGTTTAAATATATATTTGTTCTTCATTCATTCATTAATTCATTTTCAATGGCCCGCTAATCCTTCATGAGGGTCGCGGGGGTAGGATGCTCAGGTGGACTTTCGATCCTTCTCGATCCTCCGCCATTGATTCCAATTCATCAGGAGGAATCCCTAAGCGGCTCCAAGAGAGATGTCGGACTTGATCCAACCATCTATTTCTAGGCCTTCCGCGAAGTCGCCTACCTGATGGCACGGCAATTTGTTCTTTGGTTAAACAAATTTGCTAAAAGGCTAAACATATTTGCTAAAAGGTTAAAGTTATTTGCTAATGTGCCAAATATATTTGTGTTTGGGTTAAATTTATTTGCTGTTAGGTTAAATAAATGTGCAAATGCTATATATCAATATTTTATTTCGATTGAAACCTTTAACGTCTACTACGCAAAAGTAGCAATCATCTAAATGATTTTAAGGTTCCATCCAGATCATAGGGATACCGAAATCGAACCCTTGGAGTTCTCCTTTTTCCACAAACGTAAAGATTCAACACAGGATTTACAAACCTTATGAGAAACCCATGGCTTACCTTTTTTCTCAATATCTAGTTCGAAATAATCGGTATAAACCTCTTTGATAAAGTCTGTGATATGTATCTGGGGGTCACGTGATGTATGTATCGCGATGTATGTATAAATGTATGCGCGAAATAAATACACAGAAAGCAAATTTCATAAAAAAAAACCAAACACTTATTAATAACTCGTGTTCTGAAGAGCCGGCTTAGACTGTTAATTATTTTAAATATAGGATACGCCAAAATCATAAAAACCAGAGCCAATTAAGTACTTTCATGAATATATTCACAAACCGGGTACTGAAAATATAGAAATCCTCAGAGATATCCAGGGTAAACATTTTTTTTTTGTGCTGTGTTATCTGATAAACAGAATTAGATACACCAAAACGGACTTTAGATTTGGAAAGAGCATCCTCAAATTAGTAAAACTGCATTATTAATTCATTTTCGAAAAAAGTGGACATAGAACAATTTAGCTTTCCGCTGACGACTTATCACATAAACGCTATTATAGGAGCAACACATCCTACTTGATACTGGTCGATATAGGTAAACTTCTCAGACGGATTCTACGGTACCAACGGGAAGTGAAAATAAATCGAATGAATGAAGGGAATCTTTGATCCATCGGTTGCTACAATACTTCACTCGATCTACGAATCTTCTTCTTCCTTTTATCACCGAGGCTATGATCCGAAAACAAGGGATCACAGCCCTCCCACTTCACCGCATTTCTACTGATCCGCCTGTGGGGTTCGCCTATCTCTCGATCTACGAATATAGATACATATGTATGTATGTACGTAGAAAATCCGAATATAGTACCTATTAGGTTACGTCTTATCTTTCGAATCGGAATCTGTACAATGAATGTTTAAAATAACTCGGTACTTTATAGCGGCTAAACTGAAGCACTCGTTCACCCATAAGATCATCAAAACCACACCAAAGGAGTTTAAGAGAGAAACAAACTCAATACTCAATACGGCGCGAGAGTATTAGAAGACTAAAGAATGTTATATGCGTTATTGGGCAAGTGACTAAAAATTACTTAGTTACTAGCAAATTATTTCTATTTACAAGTTGTAAGTACTTAGTTACAAGTAAGCAATCGATGATATCCTCTGCACGGTATATTAATTTTTCCTTGTAGGATAAATTACATTACATTCGTAGGGATTTTGCTGAATTAAGCTTCAAAACTAGGTGCAGCACAATATCAGACGTGTATTTTTCGTTAGAAATCGAATTTATAAAAATAGAAGGTGTCCAGTTGGTGAAGATTTTCATGTATCAATTTAATGAAGAGGACGTGAAATTATTAGCTTAAGAATTTTTGCCAAACCTGGAAACACGAGATGATGCTTTGACGAATAAAGAAAAAATGAGAAGTTTTGAGCGCTACGAGTATATAGGAGGCCCCTGACTTCAAATAGGAGTTAGTGAAGAAACTGGTGTACATCAATCAACTATATCTAGAATAACACAGCAAGTTGCAGCAGAAATCGCAAGCTATGCGATTGATTGAATCGTATTCCCACATACTTCGGAAAAAATACAAGAAGCACAAAGGATATGGAGTAGTATGTATGAATTTCCTTACGCAATTGGTGCTCTTGATTGCACTCACATCCGTATAAAGAAACTACTAAATCACTATGAGGAGTACGTCAATCGGAAAGGATTCTACTCAATATATGTGCAAACTACATGCTACGCAGAAGAAAAGTTTACCAGTGTTGAAGTTTGTTGGACAGGACCCGTTAACGACTACCGCATTTAAAAAAATAAATAAATATTTGGCGCAACAGCTCTTTAAGTGCCTGGGCATAGTTTCTCCCAACCACTCGTGCCGTATCCGGAGGGGAAGCTTTCTCGTGACAACAATACTCTCGGATGCTTGGCAGACGTTCGCGAGAGATGAGACGGTGAAAACCTTTTTGGTGCTTTCTGGGATTTGAACTAGTAACCTCACGCGCAATGGCCCGACACATTAACCAGTTGCGCTACGGCACCCACGCATTTAAAAACAAAACTCTTTCTTATTTAATCATATGAGTGATGATTCATCAGCAATACTGTTGGGCGATGAAGGATATGGCATTACTCTTTGCTCAATGAAACCATCTAAATAAACAAGTTATGATGCTGAACGTAAATTCAATGCTGTTTTAACAAAAGAAAAAATAAACATAGACAGATGTTTATGATGAGTGAGATTTTATTTTCCTTCAGTTCTTTAACCAAAAATTTATTAAAGTGATCCAATTCTCTGTTAAAAACCACACTCTCTATTTCACTCTCAGAGGACATTTCAATTTTTTTTAACTTACCGCTAAGAAATTCTGATCACAACTAAATAAGACACAGGGCTTTGAGATCTGACTTAAATCCTAGTCAGAGCCGTTGAGAATGATCTAATTGTTTTACATATGAAACTGAGTCCGAGTTCCGCTTTGCACAATCGATCCACATGTGAGTTCAAGCTCGTCAGCTCTGACTCTGAGATCGTGCTCATCTTTTTGCATACGACCCATTGACAATGGTCTAAAAAGTCGGCGTACTAAAGAAAATGCCCATTCAAATTGGATGCAGTTCTTCTTCTTCTTCCTTTTATCAGCGAGGTTATGATCCGAAAATAAGGGATCATAACCCTCCCACTTCACCGCATTTCTACTGATCCGCCTGTGGGGTTCGCCTATTTGACCTCAGAAAATATCGGCAGGATCACTCGGTTACTGAGGCCAATGAAATGCCGATGTCGTCGCATTTGTCTGATCCAGGCGTTTATAGGCCTGCCTTTCCTACATCGCGATATCTTTGGAACGTGCACTGATATTGCCTTTTTAACAGGGTTCAAATGATCTCTTCTTTGAACGTGGCAATACCAACTGAGCCGGTCGCGCTCTATTTTTTGTACGATGGTTTCCTTGATGCGAAAGCTTCCACGGATCTTCGAACTTCTTATTCGATCAAGCTTTGTCACTCCTGCTGTCATGCGAAGCATCTTCATCTCAGCTGCCGTTAATTTACTCTCATACGTTTTGTACATTGTCCAACATTGTGAACCGTATGTGAGCGCTGGACGCACAACTGCCGTGTAGAGCCTTCCTTTCAACTTAGGGGGCACTTTTCTGTAACAGAAGATAGCGGAATTTTCTCGCCACTTCATCCACCCTACGCTTACGCAATGATTGATGTCGTCATCACAGGTTGCTTTTCTATTGATCCTAGATTCCAGATATTTGAACTTTTCGCACTTGGGAAGCAACGACTTAAAACTAATTAAGAAAATAGTATTAAACTACTAATTTACGGCCTGAAGGTAATTATGAGGAAGCGTAAATGTAGCTTCTGACGGTAGATCTGTTGAGGTAAAAATTTAGGGAGTTTTGGCCATACACACCATAAGAGTGACAATATCTGGCTCGAAATATTTGGGTAGCTGTAGTTGGTGCGTCACATAAATTAAATTTATCCCCACACTTTTAAGTGTGACTTGCTCCGCTCGAGACTTGAACTTTTAGTTCTCAAAATTCATTCACATGTGTTCATGTGCAGAGATATATATATAATAGGGTCAAATACCATCTAGACCAGTGTCAACCTCAATAACACCATATATGACTCCCTAATCAGGAGAGTGAATATATTTTTCGAATGCAAATTGTCGAATCATAAAAAAGCATTTTTTTTTTTTTTTATTTTCAAATCTCCAAAGTAAAATGTGAACAACACTTCAAAAAAAAGAACATCTGTTGAATTTTGAATTCAATTTTGTTTTGAATTTGTTTTGAAGTTACCAGCTGAAGGGGAAAATCCGTTTGACAAATAATCATAGTCTCAGCACCCTCATTCGTCAAAGGACTTTTTCACACAGATCAAAACTCACAGACGATGACGACGACTCAATGGGTATTCAACTGTGACCATAACTTCTTTCCCTGAGTCAACATAAGAAGTGAATAATTAAAGCAACAAACCATAAAAGCGGGACAGATTGTGTGTCGGAATGATGATGGTCCTGCCACTTGGATGCCTTGTATTCACACTGGGAGAGACTGCATAAAGGACGTGATTTTTTAAAAATTCGTGAGATTTTTGTCGGAAAAGCGAGAGCATTTAAATACAAAGTATAACTAAGTAGGTAGGTATTTACTCGTATTTGTTCACAGGGATGCAAAAACAAAAATCCTTCAAATGGAAAAATGAAGGGATATTCATCTTCTTTTTCTTTGCCTCAGAATATTTGAGAAGATTCACAGGATTTAGTAACCGCATTTTGTTTTATTTAAATTGAATGTACAATCGATTAAGCATTCCATTATTGAGGGGGAATTCGAAGGAAATCCTGCGTGAATTAAATTGAATAGATCTAGCACGAGAAGTGTTGGTCACTTTTAACATCGATTTCTTGGTGAAATTGCCTGTGACCCATTTTCAGCTTGAATGAGTTTCTAATTTAATTTCGATCTAACGTGAAGTGTTTGTCAAACAAGCGACCTTTGTTGGCTAACATTTGTAAACAACTTTAAGAAAGACTTTAGAATGTGTGGGGTGTGGTAGAATGTTTAAATTCTATTTACCTACTCTCGTACTACCCCCATGCAACTGCTAACGATGCCAAGGATAAAATATTACAAAACTCACAACAGTACTACATACCTATGTAAATGCCGCATAAACTTTGTGTAAGGATAATTTTATTACACGGACTAGTCGTGCCTTCCGCACATTCAATTAAAGTAAGATATGCAAAGCACGACTCTTAAATCGATCTGCTGCGCTCTCGTGCACTGCAAGGACGAAACTGATGGAGACATTGCATGGCAATAAAAAAGAGGAAAACCAAATTAAAATGCAACTAAACATTCATCACACTGGCGTCGATAAAGATACGGCTGTGTACGAGAGGAAGGAAAAGGATTACTCGAGCCATTCGTGATGCATTTACTATGAATTCTTCACTGGAAAGAAGATAAATGAAATATTTTCTTCGGTATTTCGTTAGCGATTCACGAAGGATTGAACAAGACGATAAGTTGCAAATAAGTTTCATAATTTTTCGTTTCATCTGGGTACAAGAGATGCATAGACGGATTCTTAGAATTTTTATTCCAAGGGAAGTCCAGAAATTTCAAAACATTTTTTGATATCAGTATCTGTTTGATGTTGTAGAATTTAAGCATAATTATTATATTAAATATATATTGCAATATCTCACAACACACAGCGAAATCTTTTTTTCTTTATAAAATACCTGGAATCAATGCGGAAAGAGGTCAATAAAATTTATTTATTTATTTCTCATGAAATATGTGTATATACGTACAAGTCAGTTCAATCAATTGAGGAAGCTTGTGTCACCACTATTACAAAGGCATAACACTAGCAATAGGTTGATAGGCTGGAAAAATCGTTCACTCTGTTTGATGATTGATATGCCTATGACATCAGGTCGTGGAGAACAAATATTATGAATTAGAAGCAAAGACAAAATAACAAAAGCAAATCTCCCCAGTTATGTGGACTCCACCTCGGAATTTATCTCAAACCTAATGCCACCCGAGTTTCAAACCACTACACCAATCCCTCTGTCTACGCTTCTCAATGCCCGCATTGTATATCACACCATAAGGATGTATGTACATAAGAGTTATTAGAATGCAATCCTGAATTTCTTTTTCCTAGCTGTCGATTTGTATTTAGTCCCACAACGTACGCCTTCGTATCCACGCTTAAGATAATTTGGTGACGATCCACGATCACGTCAGAGCGCCAACAGGTGCCATCGTATCATTCAAATTTATAAATTCGCCTAAATTCCTCCGTTTTCATTCATCAAAGTATCTAATCTGCAGAGCATTATGATCCAATAATGATAATGGCGAAAGCTTGGATCTTAGGTTGGGTTAGGTATGTGGGCTGGCGTAGGGGATAGAAAACCTCTACACCACACTCAGGTCAATATAGACCCATTGTGATACCCATGGGGGGAAAAGCAGAAAAAATATCGTCTTTGTACATATCCTAAAGAAAGCATTTAGTACTTACTGTGTCCGAGATACAAAATCCAGAGGATTTGATGAAGTTTGCTATGTTAACTATTGGACAACTCTTCCAAATCCTTAAAAAGTGTTGTCCAAGGAACTTATTTCTCAAATGATAGAGTACTGGGCAGTAGCAGAGAATGTCGTCGTCACCGCAGCCTCTACAAACGTCTTTGTTCGTTACACGTAGTTTTTCCATGTGGTACCGAATGGTATTATGCCCCATAATGATTCCTATTACATCAGCGAGGGATTTTCTATTCCTCTGTACTAGTCTATTTGTTCTTACTCTATCGAATGCAGACCATAGTTTCCTCGCGGTGACACAAGTATCTAAAGAGGTCCACGTGTTGTTAGCCTCCGTTAGGGCTTTGTTTCCTACTTCGAGTTTGAGTGCGCAAGGCGGGATGTACACTGAGTAGTCGGATTGGTCCGAGTTTAGTGCTGAGCCTCCTCTAGCCAGTTCGTCGGCTTTCTCATTCCCTGGTTTGCCTTCATGACCAGGGATCCAGCAGAGCTTTACCTCGTGCTGTGTTCCAATAACCTTGAGCTCTTCTCTACAACACTTCAGAAGCTTCGATTTTATTTCTATAGTAATTGCTTTTATCGCTGCCTGGCTGTCGATGAAAAAGGTGATATCCTCCCGTGGTATTGCCCTCATCGGAGTCTCACAGGCTGCTATTGTTACTGCTACGACCTCTGTCTGGAAAACGCTACTTTCTATACCGTAGCGCGTTGACCGTGTAGTTGTATATCAGCCTCGGGCACCGTTCAGGATGCTAATCATTTTCTCCAGTTCAAGTACCTGAACTCCGAAGTATTTGCGGCGAAACCTTGAAAAGGGGGGCATATCGCGATGGAGTGAAACACGTCTTCTTGTTGCTTGAGATTACATGGGTCGCAAATAATAGTTCGGAAGCCGAGCTGACATGGAGAGACCAAGCGTTTCAGAGAAGATGCCTACACCTACAGCTATTTCCATTTTAGATCCATGTACACAGCTATGGATCGCTTGTTAGGCGTTCTGTTATTTTTCCAGTCTTCCCTACACGGAAAGGTGCTTAAAAATGGTCTGGTGAAGTCTAGGTAAGGCGTTATATAGTCTGTACTAGATACACTGCCTAGATATCTCTGCAGGATTGTGGTATGACCCATTGCATTTGGTCTCCGGCTATCTGTTTGGCTTAATCTTACGGCACTAAGAGCCGCCGATGCTTGTATAAAGATGTCTAGCGGAAGCCGATTGACAATGGCCTCGAGTGGCGATGCACGCTAATCTTTGTACTTTTGTGATAGCAGTTAGGTTGCTTATTTTGCTGGCTGCTTGCCACCATACAAGGCTGCTATAAGTTAGTATTGCAAATACTATAACAGTGTACATCCATAAGATGATTTTGGGGTTCGGTCCCCAAGTTTTCTCGAATATTCTATTGCACGAGTAAAAAAAGCTATCGTGGCTTGCGCCCCTTCGATTTGCTCGCTCAGGGTCGGGAGAAATTTTCCTGTTGCTAGCAGTACAACGTCGTCCGCATAGGCTACGGTTTTGACGCCGCTATTTCTGAGTTTAAGAAGGACTTCGTTCAGGACAATTACCCACAGCAGTGGTGATATAACCCCTCCTTGAGCGGTGTCTCTTGAGGCATAGGCTTTAAGCTTTGTTCCTCCGAGTTCAACTTTAATAGGCCTTTCCTCTAGCATATTGACGATACATTTTGTCAGGGAATTGTGAATATTGAGGTTCGTTAGAGTTCTATGAACCGCGTCTATTTTGACATTGTTAAAAGCTCCTTCAATGTCTAAGAAAACGGCTAGTGTATATTCTTTGTCTTTCAATGATTTTTCTATTGAGCCGACAACACAGTGCAGCGCTGTCTCTACGCTTTTCCCTTTATTTCAAAGGTCTTAAGGACAAGAAGCTAAGGCTTATTGGCCTTATGTCTTTCGCAGTAGTGTGGCTTGCCTCACTGACTGTGGGTATGAAGACAACTTTAGCCTCTTTCCATGCTCTAGGTACTCCACTCAATTCTTTCCTCTCTAATAAGATCCGTCAGAGTTTCCGTTACAAAGCTACTGTGGTTTCGATGTTATTATCTGGATGAGTGATACAACCCGGAAAGCGCACTTTTAGCAGGGAGCTAAGTGATTCTGCGTGGGTGCCGTGGCGTAAGTGGTTAGTCTGTCGGATCACTACGCCTGAGGTTCCAAGTTCGAATTCCAGAAAACACCAAAAAGTTTTTTCACGGTCCATCCTCTCGCGAGCGTCTGACAAGCATCCGAGAGTATTGCTGTCACGAAAAAGTATAAAATAACGCACACAACATGAGTGGTTGCGAGAAGCTAGGCCCTGCGACTTAAAGAGCTATTGCGCCAAATATTTATTTTTTTCATTTTTTTAAGTGATTCTGCACAGGATTCAGTCCACCTTCCGTCGGGTTCCTTGAGAGATTCTAGAATTTTTGATTCTCTGAATACGATTTTCCTCAATCTCGCATATTCTGTCGTAACCTTGATTTTATTACAGAAGTTCTGCCAAGAATGACGTCTAGCTTTCTGTGTCTCATTTTTGAGGTTTCTCTGACTGGACTTATATTGTCCACAGTCCGCTTCTAGCTTTGTTCTTTTGGCTACATTTAGAAGGTATCTGATTACTTTTCCAATAATAACTAGTTCAATCGACCACCATGGTGGTGATTTTTTATCTTTTCTTTTGGTTTCTGGACATGCTTTGACATAGGCTTCATTAAACTTGGGATCTTAAATTCGTACGACAAAATTACAGAATTCTCGACCCGATATTTCGACCCATCATTTATAATTGGAAGTTGAACCTATCGAATGCTTTATCAAAATAGGTAAACGGCAGGTAAAGTAGCGACAGATATTTCACGCTATGATAAATATTCCACGACCACAGTCAAATAAGTGAGGAAAGAACTCACTTCTCATTGCAATCCACTATCATACACGAATGCGTGATTGAACAACTTTTGAATTCCTTCGCACATGATTGTGCACTCTGACATGGAATCCCATCCACTAGCATTTATAATTGCGCTTATTGCGGGAATAGCATGCATGAGTCATCATGGAAGCCCAGCTTCAAGCTTTCTCCTCCGTAATGCTGGGGTAGCCGCTCTGCTAAGAGAGCTTAGTGCTTTCTACGTATTTCGATCGGCATCTAGTAAGCTATGGATATCCACGGATATCCATTATAGTTTCTGTGCTGGAATTATAATAAAAGCATCCCTAATAACATTCCAATGCTCTTGGATGGAAGGAAGTATTGAGGTTCCGATGATATGTACTTCTTGCGATTACTTATTTGATTGACGACAGCTTGGCCTTTTTTCAATATGGATTGATTTTATTTCTTCCACGTTTACATGAAACTTAAATCGGATTGAAGTCAAATTTAATGCTCCATATAAGCGGGGTGAATGACGTTCTACAAATCTGTGCCAAAGTCCCACTTTTACAAGATGGATTCGAGCACGACGTTGTCGTTGCGTACTTTTGCGGTGAGGTCACCTACTTAAATGACATTGCCCTCCATTTAGTATTGAACAGTTAGTTATACACAGTTAGTTATAGAAACTGTCTTCGTTATCATCGGACGAATGCTTGGACCGAGCTTAAAAGTTATTGGTCGTATTTTTTATTTCAGGAGTTCTACTCTGGTGTATTAATTCTCGCTTAAGTTTCAGATATCTGTCCAAGCAGAGGTTCTAGTTGTACTTAAAGCTGCGGAATTACTTGAGATGGGATCAATATCCGACAAGAATATCGCCAACTACATTGACAGTCAGGCTGCGCTAAAGGCCGTCACCAAATCTGAGATAGTCAGGAATTGCAGCATAATGCTTAGGGTATTATGTACGCAGAACCGAGTCAGATTATGTTGGGTACCTGGACACCGCGACATAGAAGGCAATGAAAAGGCTGATGAGCTGGCCAAAAGAGGAGCAGAGTTCCTGCATAGGGACATAATCGGTAACATTAAACCACCAAGGGAATTATTCGGGATAGAATCATCAACATGGCTATTCAAAGATGGTCCAACTTAGATGGTCCTAAATTGTCTAAGGCCGTATGGCCTATGTTAGATCGCAGGAAATCTGGGGAAATCGTAAAACTAGAAAGATCAGGACTAAGAACAGCGATAGAAATACTCTCTGGCCATCGTCTTCTAAGGAAGCATGCTATGAGACTGGGTTTATCAAATATGGATGTTTGCAGATACTGCAATAACCTACATGTTTCGGATGATATAACACATATACTCTGTGAATGCCAAAGCATTGCCAGAACAAGGTTAAAGCACCTTGGTAGATACTTCTTCGACAACCTTGAAGGGGTGTGGTCCCGGAACCATAATAATGACATCTTCAGATTCTGTAGGAAATCAAGTGTATGGGAGCGTTGGTTTAGGTCTTTCTGCCGTTAAGATTCCCTAGGGATCGCGATGGGCCCAACTTGGTGAGTACTGTTTTACGATAGCACTACTTAACCTAACTTAACTTTCAGAAATCGGTTATTAAGGATGAGGGTAATATACTATAGCCAATGCGCCTCGGTGCCGGTTTCAAAAGGAAACAAATTCTCCGTAATGCTTAATATCAACCCATCGTACCTAGTACAGAATTAATGCAGATGGCCTCAAGGAATTGTAGATTTATTATGCATGTGAAAAGGGTTCTCAAGGACTAACACATGGAGCTAAAGCAAGCACTAGTTGTTGCAGTGCTGATTGAAAAAAAGTTTTGAGCAATCAGTAGTTTCCCAACCGAACGCTATTTAGACTAACTCCACTGATTCATTCCCTTAAGTCTCGGATAAAGTACATTCAAGGGGCGTACGATTATCGATAGCATAGTATTTAAATACGCATATAATATATTCTTAGACTGGCTAGAAGGTTGAGATATAGTTCTAAATAAGTAGCTAACCACATATATGGTTGAGTGTTTCACGAGTTTTGTATCCTTTTGTATTAAAACTGTGTCCTACTTATCTAAACCAGCGTTAGTTTAAACGTTTCATGAGTTTTTGATAGTAGTTATATAAATCTGACATATTTTACTAAAACTTATCAATACCTTAATGAATACATATTATTAATGAATATACATTCTGTTCAATTTCCAATTTATACCCAACACGTCTCTATCTTTAGTTCAAAATTATTGCAGTTGAATTAACTTCCGGTTCAATGGTGAACCCAGTTAAATATTTCTTCATATCCTTTGAAATCGCTCCAAATTGCAGTCGCTATAGAACCAATTACATTTTACTGCTTTATAGCGATTTTTTTCCGATTTAAAAATACACCTAATAGCTACACCAATCCACCCATAAATGTTCGTTTTCCAACAAAAAAAAGTAAATACAACGAAGTTACAATAGACGTATCCTGTGCAGTAATTTTACAAAACGTTCGCCCATTAGGACCACTTTGTTCAGCCAGTTTTTCCTGGTTTAAATTTCCCGGAAACCATTTTGCTCAAAAGCCATAACAGCCGATTGCGGCGCACTCCTTAGAAATAAGCATATCATAAAACGATTTAAAAACCCGAAGCCATGAAACCCAAAGCCCATCGGGCGTCTGCGAAGATCGTTGCCAACCCACCTTCCTAATGTATTCATCGGCCCGTAAAAATCAAATTCTACGATTCCATAGTTTTCTTGGAAATGGTTGTGTCCTTAGTTGGAGAATGGGTGTGCGTACACACACATGCGAGTATGGGATCCGGAGTCTACTAAAAAAAAACTAAACAAGAAAACCTATACTCTATTGAGTGTCAATGCTCCATTAAAATGAAAGCAAAAAGGATCTGAAAAGTCAGCAGAAAGAAAGTAGTATAGAAGAACCGCTCCATACGGATGCAGTCATATTACAGTGCGTGTATTCTTAGGCTAGAAGAAAATGCTAATTCACTTTATGGCATTGCCCGTAAATTATGTAATCCTATTCCGTAATAATGAAAAGGAAATAATGGCAGGACATTGGCATCGTATGGAGAGGACTCTATGTTTCAAGGCTTAGTGCTTAGTCTACTGAAATGGATGCCAATACATGATAAACGTCTCGGCAATATACAATTCCACACGTAGTGACCATTCAGGCGAAGTGGAGCACGAAATGGGGGAATGAGTTATAGTTTTGGGACTCAAGGAGTTTATGGTACACAGTCGGTAGGTACCTCTCTAATCGAGGAGAAATATGAGGAATGCAATTTTTTCAGTAGATTGACTTAGAATCCAATTATCAATTCGGGTTTCCGGCTTTTATTGTGATTTATTGACGGGAGGTAGGATAATCGATATACCATCCGAATAATTGGGTGGTGGGTAGGTTGGTTGAACTTCTGTACTTGATCTGAATCCTTTTATCATGTTGCGTTCGTTCCCCAAGGAATTCAACTAAAAATAGAACACGAATTTCGATTTTCAATTTTGGCGAAAAATAAAAGGAGGTGGGACACATTTGAAAAGAAATTTAGGAAAATACCTTAAACTTGTCAGAAACTGGTTATAATGGAGTTCTGCTTTTTTGCTAATACTATGCATGACCTGAGTTGGAAATGAAAAAAAAAATAAAAAATAAAAAATATAGAAAAGGGAATTATTTTGGTATATTGGTTTGGAGCTTAGGTGGTATTGCATTTCAGTGAAAACTCACCGCATGGGTGGTGTCTGAACTAGTCGGGAAGAATTTGTTGCGATTTTTGAATTCTGTTTTGCGTTTGTTTCGAACACATGTTAGATAACTCAAATCTTGGGTTTAGTTAAGACTCCATCATGATCTGAAATAGTGAATGTAGTAATTAAAGTAACTTTAATCAACTAAACTGCATAAGCAGCAATGTGAAGGAATATAGAAATGTTGAGTGAAGGACATTAACAGTAACATCTTTCAAAATTATTTAATGCCCACCTTATTCTTTCTGACCAAAGGAATGGACTCTACCCTTTAATCAATTCATTCCATTGTGATTGATAAGACATAAAATATAATACAAACTAAGAGAAATGGTTCAAAATTAGTCCAAATGGATAGTGCATATTCCAAAAAGTCTGAAAGTGTATTTCAGGAGACGCGACCGTATAACTCTGGGAGAGCATCCCTGAAAACCTATTTGAAAATTTCTGCAGGTAGAAAGCTTCTGAGAGTGAACTTGCGCGGTCGCCATCAGGTGTGATCATAGAGATGTTGTGCCCAGCTGCCTGCCTTCGCAGGACGTCAATATGTATTTTTTTTCTTAAAGAACGCCCCATTTAATATTTTTTTTGGAACATTTGCCATGATAGTATCTGCAATACAGGCATAAGTTAGCTGCTAACCACTGATGAGTCATTACTTGGAGGTTGAATTTAAGTGTCGGCTCGGATGCTTTCGACTTCATTTATGTATTTTGGAGCCGAGCTTTAATCGTGCGAGCAAAACTCAAGTCTATGTCTTGAAACGGAATGAGGCTAATTGAAGTCAAGGTCAAACGATTGCTATCGAAATTGACTGGCAGATCAGGTTTGAAGATTGTTGTGTCTCCCAATCTCTTGAGAAGTCTATTGCTGTCAGCACCAAGTATTGAAGATCAATGTGAACATTGTCAAGAAGTTATCAGAAGTTCCGCCTTTGATGTGCTAGATTTCACCAATCGGCAACAAAGGAACCCGTGCTTTGAGCGGAGAAGAACTCCTCCAACTAACTCCTCTGAATAACGGTTGAATTTGACCGAAGGATAAAACAACGTACCAATGCCAAAACCCCCGAATAGTAGCCTATAGAGACGAACAGTCCAATGTCGTAGTAGAGTCACAGTCATAGGCGCTGAGAATTTGAAAAGAGCATTTCAGCAGACTGTTAAACGCCGGTGAAAATCAACAGCTCGCTGTCAGGTTAATTGGACCAGTCAACAGTGATGATATGATAGCGTTCATAGAGACAATCTACCTACATAGAGTCATGGCTTGTCTTGAAATTGCTGCAAATCTTGGCAGTTTAACACATACCTTTGCCAAAAAGAGTAAATCAGTGGATTTGTAACTATCTAGTTTCTTGTCCTATCTTTCTTTCATCAGCTATTTTAAGAAGTGGTCAAGGACGAGGATTACATTTTTGGTCGAATGAGCGTTGCTTTAAATATTTACGATACGTATGTATATGCTGGGAGCTAGTTAGACACCAGGAGCTTAAGGCCATTTCAAGTTGATGTGAGGCGTATATATTTTGCACAGGATTCCTACATAGCAATGTCTAGTTTTGACATTCCTATCATACTTGTCCGTCAGTGCAGCATGACGACGGAGAACGCTCGCTGTTCCTTTAGGGTTGCTGATGACATCGCCGAGATCTTTGATGTAAAAAAAAGGTTTTAGACAAGGTGATGCGCTGTCATGTGACTTCTTTAATATTGTATTGGAACGAATTGTGGGCGCCGTGGCTCAAGTGGTTAGTGCATTAGACCACTGCGCGTGAAGCGAGAAGGTAAGCTCAGGTACTTAAAGAGCTGTTGCGTCAAATATTTATTTATTTTTATGAACGGATTGTGCGGAATTCAAAAGCCAACACCAGAGGCACAATCTATCAAAAGTCCGTACAACTGCTTGCATACGCCGATGATATCGAATTATTGAAGGACCACAGTGGGCTTGCGTTTGCAAGCATTGAAGCAAAAGCAGCCAAAATAGGTTAAGCGATAAACAAAACCAAGTTTATGCTGTCAACAAGAATTGACAATCAACACCGATAAATTGGACAGAAAGTCACAGTGGGCAGCTACAAATTCGAGGTAGTAAGGGACTTTGTCTACTTTGGCTCAGCTAAACGATTAATTCTGACAATGATATCAGCGAAAAAATGTAAGCGAAGAATAACTCTTCCCAATCGCTGTTTAAGTGGTGCATACAAGGTCAATGGGACATCAACCAACTTGCAGTGCGCAACTGGAGGCAATTAGCTAAAGTTCGAGCTAAATGAAGATGCTTGTTGGTTTTTCCCGAACATTAGCGCCACTTAAGTATGTAAGTACTATATCTATTACGCGATGTTATATTACCTCAACAAATTGTATCATATTATTAAAAATATCTTTCTAAAGACAACTCCTTCAGAAGGAAGATTTTTTTATAATCGAACTTATAACGTGAGACAGCATACTTACATGCCCCATCTACCTATATCGTAGCACCTTTCGTCATAAACACTAGATTCATTCTGACAGAATTAGGTGAATATCACCGAGAAAACTTTTCACATACTTCTTAAGTCTCGGGATTTATCCGTTTTTATCTCAACCACTTAACGCAATTGAACAAAATGTTAGAAATTTTTTTTTTTAAGCAGAGCGGTTTGTTAAAAGCTTACTCGCTTGCACTCTGTGCCACACAAAAGGAAGAAGGGTGTAAAATAAATTGAAATTCAAGCTTCAGGCTATAAGTAGTACCTACTTATGTCTTTTGAATAAAAAAAAAAGGGGGATAAGCCAAGTGATATACCCAGCGCCATACCGTTGGCATGACATTTCAGTCATAATTAAATTCCACTTTAGCATTTCGTTTTATTGACTTTGGGGGCGGTGGTGGGTGATCTGCCAGAAAGGGGTGTTTGCCGTATGTAATTTAGTCGAGATTTATTGTTTTGGTTTACTTCTTTTTCTTTAGTGTTTGTGTTTACCCTTACCTTGGATAGCCCATTTTTAAGGACATTAAAATGGAAATCTAATAAAAAATGAATGTTTGCCATACGGATTATTTGGGTGCGAGTACTTATGAATTGTTTTTATTTTTATTGCGATAAAATAGGGAGTGGAATGTAATAAAAATAGAAATTTATTCGATTTCGTACTTGGGTTTGGGCGTTTTAGAGTATGCAAATGGGAGGATAGGGCAAACTGCTATTTCATGCCATCGTAAGGGATTAAAAAGTGGCAATAAGATTACAATTTTATTCTTTGCTTAATTTTGCAATTACGTAATAGGATCGTAAAATTTACTGCCAAAGTTTTTAAATGAATCAATGCCCAAAGTGCACCGGAATTGTAGAAGTTCTTAGTCGAAAGTAAAAGACATATTTGAAGGCACAATGTAATTTGTGAGATATCGTTTCACAAGATAAGAATGAGCATGAAAATAATAACTAATCAATTATTATTATTATTATTATTTTTTTTTTTTTCGTGGGTAGGTGAAAATCTTCATGAGACACTATGAGACCGTGTACTCATAGTAGTGTCAGATTTCTACTGACTAAAAACACCCTTCTCTTCGTTTTGTTTACTACGACTAAGTTAGACCTTATCAAGTAGTTTAAGCTTCAGATTTATATTCGCGTGAGGCAGGTGTTGTTATATACGCTTAGTTTAGAATATCTTCCAATTAGCCAATACATTTCTCTAAGTCAATTTTCTACTTCGTCACATCTCTTTTTAACGTGAGGTTTTCATTTAAGTTTCGCGTCTAGTTTCATTCTCAGATATTTAGCTTCGTTTGCATGCGGTATTTGTACCGAGTTAATGAAAACGGGTAGATTGATTATTTTCTTGTAAGTGAAGCTAACATGCGTCGATTTGGTCTCGTTAAGAACAATGCGCCAAATTTTTGTCCACTCACAGATTTTATCTAAGGCTCGTTGGAGTTTTATGGTTGCTGACTCGATTGAACTTTTCGTTGCCAGAATAGCCGTATCGTCCGCGAACGTAGCTACAATAGAGCCTTCAGTTTGTGGTATGTCCCGAGTGTACAGCAAGAATAAGATAGGCCCAAGGACACTTCCTTGCGGAACTCCGGTGGCGATTTCTTTAAAATCAGAATATTCAGTTCCGTGCTGGACACGAAAAAGTCTGTTTTTAAGGTATGATTCTGAGATCTTATGAAGTTGCACCGGAAGGATTCGTCTTAGCTTATAATTCAATCCATCGTACCAAACCCTGTCGAAGGCTTGAGATACGTCAGGAAAAGCGCTAGAACAAATCTTTTTCTCCTCAAGGGCTTTTTCAATTTCGTCGGTTTTTATGAAGGGATACGACGAGCTCGTCAAGAGTGGCTAAAAGAAATATATTTTGCTTTATTTGCTTCTGAACCATTGGTACTTGGGTGGTTTTTTATACAAAGTTTAACTTTCACTGTTGTTAATGCAACTTCAACGCAAGACATAATCTTAGGAGAAATCTATTTGATCCACTTTTAGGTATAAAGATCTAGAATACTATATAATAGCACCCAACGAACTATCATTTTATTTCAGGGACATTTTTTGCTTTGTTTGTGACTTGCAGGTTATTATTCTGTTTTTAACTGAAGTAGAAAAAAAAATTAAGGTGGGAGTATGATTAATGATATGCGCCTGCTAAGAACCGTACTTACTTACTTATGTCCTGTATCTCCTTGTGGGTCCTAGGGCCTCCACTACGCATATGCGCCATCGTGCACGGTTTCTGGCAATGTGTTTTAGCATTCCCCAACTTTTCCACAACTGCAGTGCCTCCTTCTCGACTGTCCAGCGCCATGTTCTCCTCGGATCGCCAGGGCTTCTGCCATCCTGAGTTAAAGGGTTCCATTGCATAGCATGGTTCGCTATAGAACTATCACCCTTTCGGAACGTGTAACCAATCCACTGCCACTTCCGCCGTTGGATGGTTGTGCCTATTGGTTCCTGGCCCGTTTTCTCGTAAAGGTGTTCGTTAGAAATATGATTGGATCAGAAAATCCTTAAGATTTTGCGCAGGCACCTATTAACGAACGTTTGCAGCTTCCTGGTGATAGTATTGGTCACTCTCCACGTGCTGCATCCATATAATAGCACGGATTTAACATTAGAGCGGAACAGTTTTAGTTTGGTGTTCAAACTGATTGCATTACTTCGCCATATTTTGGACAACATCCCGAACGCAGACTTTGCTTTGGCGATCCTGTTGGCTATATTTAGTGCGGTTCCACCATCGGTCGAGACAATACTTCCAAGATACTGTAAATTCTCTACTCTCTCTACCGATTGTCCGGCAATTCATATGTGAGCCGATGAGTTTGTTCCAAAGCTGATAATTTTAGTTTTTGCCATATTAATTTTCAGCCCGACGACACGTCTGCCTCTCTCTCCACATCTGCTGTTATTTGGTGGAGGTCCAGAATTCTGTGAGAGAGTAAGCATACATCACCAGCGTAGTCAAGATGTTTCAGTTGAGATGTAAGAGTCCATCGAATTCCTCCGTTTCCCGTCGACAAAACTGCACGAAGCACATCGCTAATCACCAATAGGAATAATATTGGTGAAAGGATACAGCCTTGTCTTACCCCACTTTGGATCTCAAATTACTCAGACAACCTTCCTCTGTGCAGAACGTTATATTTGGAGCCTTCATATGTAGCTTTGCTAATAGCAATTAGTTTATCGGGAATACCTCTCCTGCGTAAGGCACGTCAAATAAACTCCCTTTTGACACTATCGAACGCCTTCTCAAAATCTATGAAGAGCAGGTGGAGTGGCGATCGATATTCAAAGCACTGTTGAGAATCCTGACATTATTTCAAGTCGGGAAGTGAAAGAGGATTTGGAAAGTATGTAACTCAAGCTACAGGTTCTGCTGGTTTAGAAGGTTCAGCAGGGACGATATTTTGAGAAGACCTGTGCATATGCTTAAGATGATGGGGTGGTTGTTTACTGAAGAACATCCTTCACTCGGGTATTTGTGCATCGGTTGTGTGCCCCAGCTATGGAATACAAAAACCTCGGAAGTAGAAGAGAAGACAAAACATTAAAATGCTTAATTGATGCGCCTTCTGGAAACACGCTTAGTTTAACATGAATTTTAAAATTGCTTTTGGTGAAGACAGTTCGCCCAAATCGTTGAAGAAGAATTTTTTGATGGTCGTCTTTCTGGTTCTGCTTAGTCTTGGGCATCGCACAATAAATGAACCATGCTCTCACCTTCAACTGCGGAGCTAAAACCTCGCAAAAGTCTATAGTACTTAAAGACGTTTGTTTTGGGTGGACCGCTAGCAGTTGTACTATGTTAAGCGTAATAATGGGAGTGCACTCCATCTCTCATCCGCCCGCTTTTGAAAATTCAAAGTTATACCAGATTTAAGGCAGAAAAGGCAGTAAATCCATTACCTCGTTTCATAGAGGAAAACCCTGGGCTACAGCTCTAAAATGTTTCTGCTTCCATGCTTGACCTTGAAAATTACTAAACGATTCGCAACAAGTATTCCGCAAAAGCGCCCAGAGCACCTTCTGTTCATTATCTTTACCTCCAAAAATGCCGAACAAACAACTAAAAAAACTTTTTTTACGTCCGAAAAGTACCAGCTTAAATAATTCCCAGAAATTTGTAAATAATTTCATTACCAAAGTAATCATTGCCAGCCAACCATAATTAAATAAAATCAACTTTACGGCAGGAATTACTGGCTCCATCTGTGTGTTCATTTACAGAGGCCACTTAATTCAACTTGGGATTACGCACTAAACTATGCTGGTTCCAGTTCAAAAAATAAGAGGGAGGAAATGAGAAAATGAAAAAAAAAAAATGTTTCACTTCAAATATGGAATTTGTTAGACTTTGCTAATTACTTTTTGTCGCGTCTTGCTTTAAAGCAGACGTATAATTCATCATAATGTGCCACCCCTCGTACCGGCAGGTCTGCAATTTAACATGTTTTTAACTTTTCGCACAATTTTCCACTTACACTGTTGAACGGGTCCCTTTTGGACATACTTTGTGCTAAATGAACAGGAAACTTGTGATAGTGATGGAGGAAAATATTACAGACAGACGGTTTCACCCAAGGTCATCGTTAGTGAGGTTGAAGGAAGCACATTACAATTTTTTTCGTTTGTTCTCGGAAAAAGGGTACCTTGCTGCTCACTTTGATGACTACTGATTCGGAATTTGAATTGGCACGTGGGTGTAAGAACATTTTGTAAAGAATGTTAAGTCCGTCATCAAGTTGAAAAGGGTGTGGAATCACCCATAAAACTGGACGTAATCCCTGTATGCGTGAATGAGTTGAGTGCTTGTTGACAGTGAAGGGAGACATGCGAATTTGAAAAATAGATTTCCCTGACGTAAGACAATTATAAGGAAATTCATAATATGAATGAAAGGGTCTAAATTTCTGGAAAATATTCAAAAATAAACGAAAATTTGAATGAATTAAATAAAAGTTGGCATAGATTGGGAAATGTTAACCTAATGGGGTGAGTAAATTCTAGCAAGGGTAAGGCACGTGGGAGTCAGTGTCCTACCAGCAGTTATTCACAGTCGTTCTTTTGCCACGTGCGTCGTCCTTCTCAAATCTCAACGACACATCTCTTATAAATCCCATTTATGTTTTGTTTACTTTAATAAATCTTACCAAAAATGTATTTTCTTCTTTTTAAATACGTCAGCCTGACAGGCGACCTTTTACCATGTCAAAATTAAACTAAGTTAAGAATGTCCATGTAATTGAATTATATTGAAACAAATAGTCCTAATCTAATCTAAATCTTTTTTTCTTCTCCTTATACGTATACAAATAATTAAAGTTCTGTATTTATTACGATCTTTTGGGAACCTGCATTGCGATTGATCGGGAAACTACTGACTGCCCAAAACTTGGGTTGGGCCAGTAGCGCAACAATCAAGTTCGTGATGAAGTGCTTACTTTACCTCCTAGTGGTGGTCCCCGGGCAACTATATATATAAACCCTTGTACGTGTAGGCTAAAATTGTAAGTGCGGGTTCTCTAGGGCCTTGATTCTAGACTAGGTAACGTGGGCCAGCAACTTGCGTTACTGAAAACCAACCGCTACAGAAACCGACACTTCTTCTTCCTTTTATCATTTCTACTGATGCGCCTGTGGGGTTCGCCTATTTAACCTCAGAAAATATCGGCAGGCCTGTCGATTTTGGATCACTCGGTTGCTGAGGCCAATGAAATGCCGATGTCGTCGCATTTGTCTGATCCAGGCGTTTATAGGCCTTTTCTACATCGCGATGTCTTTGGAACGTACATTGATATTGCCTGTTTAACGGGGTTCAAATGATCTCTTCTTTGAACGTGGCAATATCAGCTGAGCCGGTCGCGCTCTATTTTTTGTAACAACAACAGCACGCAAGGGCCTAATTTCTTGGCAGAATTATGACGGCCAGATTCCGGACTAGAGTACGACGCGTCACTATCATATAGTGTTAAGCTCCAACGAATAGTTCATCGGAGGACGAAAAGGAGAGCTTCTACAATCTCTTAAGTACCGTCTTCAACACAATACCAAATGGAGACATTGTCATAGTGATGGTGGATTTGAATGCCAAGGTATGCAACGAGAACGAAGGGCTCAAACATGTAATCGGGAAGCATGGACTAGGCAACCGAATGACAACGGCGAAATGTTTGTGGATTTCTGCAATGCCAACCGTCTTGTGATAGGTGGCATCATGTTTGAGCACAAGACCTGCCATAAAGTCAGCTGGGTTCGCAACGACAGGCAAGCAACCTCCAACCAAATTGACCATTTTGCCATCAGCCGCCGCTTTATAAGTATTGTCCTGGACGTCCGAAACAGACGAGGGGCAGACGTGGGGATAGTACGTGATCCCCATCTTATGATAGCTACTCTCCAACTACGCACTGCTGCAGTTCGAAGATAGCCCGACAACACAAGAATGCTCAGGTTCAACATCGATAAACTTAGTGATCCCTCAGTGCGCCAACAATTAAGGGAGCACTTTTCGCAAGGTGGAACAGCAGCTCAATGCCCGCAACCATCCAAGACCATTGGAGTGCTGTGAAAAATGTTTTTACATCTGGTGCTGAAAGAATCGTCGGTCGATAGCAGTGAGGACATAGGGCGTGTCTTACCGAGGATACCTGGAGACGGATTGACGAACGAAAACAGCTGAAAGCTCACGTAGCAGCTACTCCAGCAGCAAGGAGAAGCGAGCTAGAGTCCCATAGCGATGTGACAAGCGCAACTACATCAACGCGCTGGCTACAGAAGCAGAAGAAGCTGCACGGAGGTGCGACAGCAGGACCGTCTACAGAAACACCAAGGAGCTGACAGGTGGTCGCAGCTCCGGCCAACACCCAGTGAAAAGTCTAGACGGCTCTTTGCTCATTTCGGATGAGGACCAGCTCAAGAGATGGAAAGAGCATTTTGCTATGGTTTTGAACTCCGTAGTCGCTAGCGATATGCTCTCAAATTAGACTGAGATGCCCGAGGTGAGAAGTTTCCGAATGCGCACCATGACTCGCAGTAATGATGAAATCACTACCGCGATCAAGGCGGTAGGACTTGACGGTATTCCAGCAGAGCTCTTACGAGCAGCGCCAACAATATCGGATGAGCTTCTGCTTCCACTTACAGATAGATCTTGGGAAGCTGAGAGCTTTACTAACGAGTGGAAAAAGGGAATGATCGTCAAGCCTCCTAAGAAAGAAAATTGAATGGATCGCGGAAACTGGAGGGGTATCTGCGTGCTGCCTGCTGTAACTAAGAGAATAGCTAAAATCATCCTAGAGCTAATCAAACAACATCTCGAAGACACACTCGATGCCGAACAAGAAGGTTTCTGCTCTGGATTCTCTTGTGTCGACCAAATCAACAACCTGCGGATTATCATCGAACAGTGTGTTGAATATCGATCGCCACTCCAACTTCTGTTCATCGATTTTGAGAAGGCGTTCGATAGTGTCAACAGGGAGTTTATTTGGCGTGCTTTACGCAGGAGAGGTAACCCCGATAAACTAATTGCTATTATCAAAGCTACATATGAAGGCACCAAATGTCACGTTCTTCACAGGGGGAGGTCGTCTGAGGAATTTGAGATCCAAAACGGGGTAAGACAAGGCTGTATCCTTTCACCGATATTATTCATGCAGCTTTGTCGACGGGAAACGGAGGAATTCGATGGACTCTTACATCTCAACTGAAACATCTTGACTACACTGACGATGTATGCTTACTCTTTCATAGAATTATGGACCACCACCAAATGACAGCAGATGTGGAGAGTGATGCAGGCGTCGTCGGGCTGAAAATGAATACGGCAAAAACTAAAATTATCAGCCTTGGAACAAACTCATCGGCTCCAATATGCATTGCCGGACAATCGGTAGAGAGAGTAGAGGATTTCCAATATCTTGGAAGTATTGTCTCGACCGATGGTGGAACCGAACTGGATATAGGCAACAGGATCGCCAAAGCAAAGTCTGCGTTCGGGATGTTGTCCAAAAAATGGCGAAGCAATGCAATCAGTTTGAACACCAAGATAAGACTGTTCCGCTCCAACGTTGAATCCGTGCTATTATATGGATGCAGCACGTGGAGAGTGACCATTACTAAACTAAACGTTCGTTAATAGGTGCCTGCGCAATATCTTAAGGATTTTCTGGCTCAATCGTACCTCAGGAAGGAACCAATTGGGCCAACCATCCAACGACGGAAGTGGCAGTGGATTGGTCGCACCTTACGTAACCATGCTATGCAATGGAACCCTTAAACTCAGGATGGTAGAAGACCTGGCGATCCGAGGAGAACATGGCGCAGAACACATTGTAATCCAACTGTCCAACCGTTTAGACGTGTTTTCATTTTCTCCTGCTTCGCGAGTCAATATTTCCGCCAAATCACTCTAAACCGCTTTTTCGCCAACTTAATATTCAGTGCATTACCCCAAGTGTCGCCCGGTTTTGCAATCAATTTCAATTAAGTGACCTACTAACTGTATTCAAGTGCGTTACCTCAAGTACTGACATTCGCCCCACTTTCATCTGACTTTGATAAAAGTGTTCCCATTAAATTTTTGCATAGATCTGCAGTAATTATCGTGCTCTGTGTCACTGTGCCACCAATTCCATTCACCCCATTTTCGCTGACGCGCTTGTTCACCCTATATTTCGCCATGTCTTGCGGTATTATCAACTGCCCAATCACTGACAATAATGCTGATTGGGTTTCTTGTAAAGGAATCTGCGGAAAATCTTTCCATGCCATATGTGTCGGTCTTAACAAAAGAAATACGGTATATGGAAAAGCACTTTCGGACAACCTCCTTTTCTTTTGTGATGAGTGCAAGAATATCTCACTCTCGCACGTTCTCCTCGCGATAAAGTGCCTTAGTGAACCAAATGACTCCCACCAAAAAAATTTCTCTAAAAAGATTATGGGTAAACTCTCCAACTTAGATAGCAGTGTTAGATGTGTTGACGATTTAGGCAACTCGGTTCAGAACTCAACCGAGGATATCAAATCCAAACTATGTAACATTGAAAAAAAAATTGCTGGTCTGACGGAGTTATTTCTTGCCAGTCCCACGAAGGAAGAATCCACCTTGCACCATCTCAACAAAGTGTTTTGTGATCTCAAAGCTAATTATACCTCGCAGATCAGTTCTTTCGATAAATTGCGCGAATGTGTAAACTCCCTACGGGAAGACTTTGACATCCTCTTCCAATCGTCAAGCAAGCATTCATCTCCTAGGCAACCTGATCCAATGCTCGACGTAATTTACGATCGAATCAATGGTGTCGGCGACGAAGTCACTGCAACGCGCTCAATCATTGTGAATGGAATTGAATCGGTATGCCACAAAATCGACGACCTACCTATCCATACCCAACATAACCCAAACATCCATTACAACACATCAATTTTGGATGAGTTACTGGATGCAGATGTCGACTCACACTCAACTCCACCTTCCCTTTTACTGCCGACGGACGAATCATCAAAATCTCTCGCTGCTCCTACTGTCCAAGAGTCCGAAACTCCACCCGTCGCTGCCCCCCGGAAACTCATCAAGCATTTTGGAACAACCTGGACACCTTCTGAGTGGCAGCGTAGGCTGAATAAATTAAGTCCTGACAACCTCCAGGTTACCACCTTCCTCATCAAAGGTAGCCCTCGTAATACTGATGTCTCGTGGATTACGAATTTGTTTTTAAAGAAATACGGTATCACCATCTCCCGATGCGAACTGATCCTGCCTTCTCACCACAGAAGTCTTCGCAACTTTAAATTCGACCTCCCGGCTAGATACGAATGGCTATTCCAAAACCCTGCTAGTTTAAATTTCAACCTCGGAAAGATGCGTATCTGCAAATGGACGGACAAGTCTACTAACATAGATAAGTTAATTAATAATAGACTTAGTAACAACCTCACCCATAGAGATAAGTTAATTAATAATAAGTTGAACCCACTCTCTATCCACTCTTCGCATAACAAATCCACCATTTCAAACAATGGACCTACCACCCACCAAAAATCCAGCAGTACTCATCTCCCGTCCTTTAACAAGTCTAAACCCGACACAAATTGGTCTTTCAAAATGGGCATCTTCCCTAACTTCAACTTTAAAACGGCAGCCGTACTGTCTAAGTCTGCTACCAAATCGCCGAATATCAAGCGAGTTTCTTTCGATGTCCCGCCGGTCCCCTCTCCCTCTCCAAACACCAAGGCCACTCCCTCAGTCAACTACCCCAATAGAATTTCAAGTAATCGCGTCTCTTTCAATCTGTCACCTGATTCCTGTCTTCCTCCAAGCCATAGCACTTCTTCTAATAACACTCCCCCCACCGTTAATTACCCGAATTTCACCCACTCCCACACTCTCAATCCTTCCTCGTTAACCACCCCCAGTTGCACCTCTGCCCATACTTCGTTCTCGGTCTCTCTTAACAATTCCATCTCGGCCAATTTGCCATCTACTGCATCTCCCCCCACTTTCGATCCAATGCTTCCTCCCACCGTCAAACTCACGTCTAAATTAATAGACCCAACGTCAACAATCAATGACCTCGATGGCCGCTACATTATGTCAAGATTGCGCGATAACCGGCTTTTTGAAAATGTGCGCCTTTACCTAGCCTATTTACATGACAAGCCTGACTCCGTCTGCATCGACGGAAAAACAAAGACTAATGTCATGCTCTGCACCCTAGACCAATATCACCCTCCTCTAGCTCTTGCCTTTTCGTATGAAAACGTCAACATTACCGTTGATTCTGAGAACTCTCTCTCTTTCAACTTCCGCAAAGCTGACTTCGTTAAACTTAACAACCTACTCAATAGCATAAATTTCAGCCTCTTCCTAAACATTAGCACACCCATTGATATCGCTCTCGTATTCTTCTACACAGCAATCTTTGACTGTCTTCTCCAATCTGTCCCTTATCTGCTTCGAAAAAACTGCTCATCATCACCTCCTTGGTATAATAAGGAATTGCGTACTCTTCGCAACGTCAGAAACAAATTATGGAAAACTTACCTGGTATCCAAATCTGCCTCAGATTACGCATATTACCAGCAAGCTTACTCCCGCTTTTCCATCCTCTGCGAATCCCTCTATCTCGAATACCTCGATAGAATGCAATTTAGTATAATCACTGACCCTAGGCGCTTTTACCAATTTATCAACGTCAAAAGAAAGTCCGACGGCTTTCCTTCCACTCTAAAATTACTTAATATTTCATCTGCTGACCCTAAAGTAATCTCCAACCTCTTTGCAACCTTTTTCAGCCAATCGTATAGTGACCATGTACACGAACCGGACCTAGATTTTTTCTCCTACCTGAATAACTGTCCTCAAACCTCTCTAGCTTCAGTCGACATTAGGTCTGATATTGTGCGAGAAAAAATTAATAGGCTCAAAGATGACTTCTCCCCTGGTCCCGATGGTCTGCCCGCCATCTTACTAAAGCAATGTGTAGATGTCCTGTGTCAGCCCCTTACAACTCTATTTCGTCTCTCACTCTCTCAAGCCGTTTTCCCAAAATTATGGAAGGACTCTTTTATTTTCCCTATCCATAAAAAAGGCAGTAAAAACGACATTTCTAACTATAGACCCATAGCCAAACTTTCCTCTATCCCTAAGCTCTTCGAAAGCATTGTCTACGACTCACTGTATTTCCACTGCAAATCCATTTTTTCCCCACAACAGCATGGTTTCTTAAAAAGTAGGTCCACTACGACTAACCTGACCGAATTCGTTTCCAAAACACTACAAGCATTAGAGAAAGGTAATGAAGTGGATGTCATTACCACCGACTTCAGCAAGGCCTTTGACAAAATCTGTCACCGAACTATTTACCTTAAACTTAAAGCCCTCGGTTTCCCACCCTCTTTCATTTCTTGGCTGAGATCGTACCTAGAAAAACGCCAGTACAGGGTTCTCTTCAGATTTTCAGTCTCTGACCCCATTAACGCCACTTCAGGGGTTCCTCAAGGCAGTCATCTTGGTCCGCTGATCTTTGTCTTAACTATAAACGATGTTGGTCACGTCATAAAAGACTCTGATCTGTCTATTTACGCGGATGATATGAAAATCACTAAGGTAATATCTACCCCCACCGATTCTCTCTTACTTCAAATCGATCTAAATTCATTCCACACATGGTGCGACAAAAACTTTCTAGAACTTAACGTCGCCAAATGTCAATCCATAACATTCTCCCGTAAACGCCTCCCCCCATCCCTCAGAACCTATTACTTTCTTAGCGAGCCCGTTCCCTCAGTCTCCTCTATATGCGATTTGGGTATTATTTGTGACAGGGAGCTAAACTTCCGTTCCCACATTGATCATATTGTACACAAGGCCAATTCTTCTCTCGGTTTCATAAAACGCTGGTCTAAAGAATTTTCAAACCCTTACGTTTCTAAATCCCTTTATATCACCTTTGTCCGACCACTCCTGGAATACGCCAGCCAAGTTTGGTCACCTTATCACAACATACACTCCCTTAGAATCGAAGCTGTGCAGCGTAGGTTTATCCGGTTTGCCTTACGCGGTCTCCCATGGGCCGACAACTATATCTTACCTCCCTATGAAGACCGGCTAAAATTGATTAACCTGCAAACCCTTACAAAACGTCGCGATGTCGCTGACATACTTTTCGTGCACCAATTATTAACCGGTATGATCGATTCCACCGCACTACTGGAAATGATTTCCCTTCGCACTAACCCTCGAAACCTCAGGTCCGTACCGCTCTTTCTTCTCCCTCACCACCGCACCAACTACGGAAATTTCGAACCAATTTCCAGAATGTTACGCCTGGCAAATAACTCACAGAACACCCTAGACTTTCATTCGAGTCTATCCGCCCTTAGAAAGTCCCTGTACACCTCTTCATGAACAGTCCCAGTTCCCTTTCTAGTTTTTAAGATAGATTTTAAGACCTAGTTTAATAAAAAATGTGTGGGCCCCCTGGGGCCCAACAAAAAAAAAATAAAAAAAAAAAAAAAAAAAAAAAAAAAAAAAAAAAAAAAAAAAAAAAAAATTGTTAAGCTTAGAGTTAAGGTCCCTCGTTGTTAGTTCTTAAGTTTAGATTTAAGCTTGCTTGTATTAAGCTAAATAAATAAATAAATAACAGTCGAGAAGGAGGCACGGCAGTTGGGGAAAAGTTGTGGAGAACTCAGACACATTGCCAGAAACCGTACACGATGGCGCGTAGGCGCAGTAGAGGCCCTAGACCCACAAGGGGATGCAGGACATATGTAAGTAAAGTAAGTAAATGTTTTTTTCTTCTCCTAATGCGTACACAAATAATTAAAGTTCTGTATTTATTACGATATTTCGTTTTTCATCCTTTACTAAAAACTAATATATGACTGAAATTAAAACTTATCACATTTATGCACACACATTTTTAAATGCAAACTGAACTTTCGAAACTTAGTTTAGTGTTCCACAAACTTTGACCAACTCTTTAAAATGTACATCCCACACAAAAAGTTGAGAAGTTGTGAATTTATTATTCCAACACTCGTAGCCCTATTATTGTGTAGAAAGTTTTCGTTCCTCTAGATTTTGTACCTGTATTTTAGACTTTGGAGCGGAATGAATGAATGTTCATTATTTTGTACAAAAAAAGACAAATACAATATTATGAGCGTAGTCAAGGTCTTAAAAAAAGGTTGCAAGAGTCCATTGGATTTTACGGTATTTCACAGCATTGTAAAGCATAGCACTCACATCCACCAGAAACATTAGTGGTTACAGTGGCTATAGAACATGAGGTTAACACAGGGAGGTGTGCTAAGGTTTTTTAACACATGTGGTAAGACATAACTGAAGTACAGTGTTCCAACAATACTGAACGATAATGGCAATAGGTTACGAACTAGGCTATTGAAATATTGCCTTAGGTTAGGTAAGTGGGTTAGTGTAGGGGGTAGAAATCCTCTACACCACATTCAGGCCAATATAGACCCATTGTGATACCCATGGGGGAAACGAAGATAGAACGAATCCCTTCCTCATGAAAAGTAATCAAATATATGCATAGCCTAGTAGAAAGCATATAATACTTACTGTGCCCGAGATACAAATCATCCAGAGGATTTAATGAATTTTGCGATGTTGTTTAACGATCTGTTGGACAATTCTTCTAAATCTCTAATAAAGTATTGTCCAAGGAACTTATTTCTTACATGGTAAAGGCCTGCGTAGTAACAAAGAAATTTGGTAGTGTTCTCTTGAACCTCTTCGTCACCACAGTCCCTACAAAGGTCTTCGTTCGTCACATGTAACTTTTTCATGGTGGTATCGCATAGTGTTAAGTGTTAGTGTATAAGAGTAAAGAGGGATTTTCTGTCCCTCTGCAGAAGTCTATTGGTTCTTGTTATGTCGAAGGCCATAGCTTCCTCGTGGTGATACAAATATCTCAAGAGGCCCACTTATTGTTAGCCTCTGTTAGAGCTTTGTTCCCAGCTTGGAGCTTCGAAATACTGACTTGAATTAAATTTTTAACAGGCAGTTATTTTTCTACATGTCCACCTCCATTCGCTATTCAGATTTTTAATTGTCGGTATCACGAACTGTGCTTGTGCACATTTCCATGTTCGTTTGCATGCTGTTTGATAAACAAAATGTTACTCCCCACAATTCAATTAGTAAACATATTCAAAATTGTGAGGGAGTTCTGGTTGTTTAATCTATCCTTGCGCATGTGTTATTGTTTCCTTAAACTTTTTTTAATGCCATCATCTCAAAGCAAAACCTCCTACATACGAATCCAGTAATATTTATTTTTTGCAGTTCTTCCAAAATGTTTTTTTTATACCTTGGCATGGAAATGTTTAAAATGTGTCTGTAAAAAAATTATGAAACATCCATATTTTTAGAAAAACCTGTTTATTTAAAAAAGTGAAAATACATGAAAATTTGTAGATATTAATTTTTTTTTTTATTCTGAAGAATTTTTGACGGGTTTTGCTTGTCTTTTATACAAGTATGGATGATCTCGTTTCAAGGTCCAACAAGAGTCTGCGAGCATTCTCGACCACCATTTACGTTGATATCGCTTTTCCATCGCCATTATGTCTTGGTGAAATCTCTCGCCATGCTCGTCGCTTACGGCACCTAAATTTTCAGGGAAAAACTCCAAATAGGAATCAAGGAAATGAATTTTTAAGGACATTTTGCATCCCAAGCTTTTGTAGTTTGTAATAGCTTATAAATGATTTCCCTGTAGTTTGGTGACTTTGTATTACTTAAGAAAATGTTGTGTCACTTCAACAAAAGAAAGCCATGGATTTTTTCCCTGTATATTTAATTTGTCAATAAAATTGGAGTGCTTCATGACCTTTCTTATATCTGGCCCTATAAAAATGCCTTCTTTTAATTTAGCTTCGCTTAATCTAGGGAACAAAGTTTTTAAATAGAGGAAACCTTCTCCAGTTTTATCCATGGCTTTAACAAAGTTTTTCATAAGTCCCAGTTTTATGTGTAAGAGCGGCAAAATGATGTTGTTTGGCTCTACTAAGGGGCTATGAGCAATATCTTTTTTTATCGTTAGTTCTTTAGTGAAGGTGGTTATAATACTCCTACGCGATAAACTTTCAGTAACCAACGTCAAGTAACGGGTGAGCCAACAATTTGTGTGGAAATTAAATTAAATTAAGTATACATTTATTTGAAATAAATATAGAACTTTATTAATTTATAAAACTAGGTCCATGGCAATTATGAGTAACATACAACATCGTTCATGTCACCACCACGGCTTCTATTGCAAGCGACCTTCTGAAGGTCAAAATTATCAATGACTTTTTGAAGAATAAGTGGGTCAATGGCCGCAATTTCAGTTTGGATGTTATGTTTGAGATTGATTATTAATTGCCATTTATTAATCAATAAAGTTCTATATTGATGTCGTAACAGATGTGTGTTTAATGTAATAAAGACTTCAACACAAATTGTTGGCTCACCCTTTATACATTTTGCCGTATATTTAGACTATCCGATGTAGTAAACTATTTCTGATATTTTTCTGTTAATACTTATGCATGTACGATTCTAAAAATGTATAACTTAATTAACGGCAAAAAATCGTGTTGACCAATGTAATTAATGTTTCCCTTAAAACAGATTAAAAATAGAAAACACTACTCAATCTAAAATGACGTAATTAATTACGAACACCCTCCTTGCTATATTATTCCTTAATGAAATACCCTTCGGTGACAACCAGTTGACGGAATTTAATAAATCATTATATATGTATCTTACAAAAAGAAAAACTCATTGTTTTTATAAGGTCACAAGCCATACCACCGATAAGTAAATATTTTTCAGGTTTAATTTGGAATTTAAATTAAATTTGTAAGTGCAAGGATCTTCCCGTAAAATTCTAAATTGGTCAAAGGACATGGATCGCAAATTGAACTCGTCTATTAAATTTTTCTACTTGCTATTTTCGTGAACAGAAATTGAAGTCATCTCGGGATACTTTCCCACGAAAAATTGGATATTTTGCAAATGGTAATCATCGAGGACCTTCATAAAGTCCTCTTTTATTTTGTGCTTCAAATAATCACGTTATTGCTTTTTCAGCCAATTTGTGGTTAACGATGAGGTTGCCTCTTGATTTCGCAGGCAAAATAAATGTACCTATACCTATACATAGGCTTATTGTGTATGTAAATGTTAACGAGAATTTAAATCATTTGGAAATAAAGAAGACAACACGAACAGAGGATAAAATAATTAAGTAACGATAATGCGATTGCAAAAGCTCCCTTTCCCTTAATTAATACGGCGCAGACTGATGGACTAATTAAAATCAAATTAATTTATTCATGTGTATGAACTACCAATTGTCTGCAACCCATTTTCCGAACTAACTGCAAAGTAAAAATAACATTAGACAATCGTTTAATGGATTTTTAAGTACTCACCAGCTACTATTGTGCTATTATTGGGAAGCTTGATCATTTAAAAATTAAGTGCAGAGAGTGAAATAGTGATTCAGTATAGTGGCACTTAATTTCCATTCAACTTCACTACAGCTGCTTCTGTAGGACGGCATTCTTTGCAGAAGCAGGAGTATGCAAATTGAATGTATTTCGCTGATTGCAGGCATTCGGGTGACTTGCCTTTATAAATGTTTCTAGTCTCGTAACGAATTTGAAGTAGAAATCAGAATGAAAGCAGTATGCCATGAAAGGATGCAACCCGAATGGAGGTGTTTTATGTCAATGAAGATTGAAAGGGAATCTATGCAGTGACAGCATTGGTTGGAATGCAAGTTAAATGATAATTGATTGATGATAATGTAAGGGTTACGAGGATGTAGGTACTCTTTTAATAGTGAAAACCTTGCACCGCTTAAACAAATGTAGACATACTAAAGAAAAGGTCAATCTAAAACAGGAGCATGCACGTGTCAAAAATAAACACCATCGCAATATGGTAATATTGCAAAACTGTATCATTATGGTAATACTTGCAAAAAGGAAAGGCACTACCCCGCCAGGCACTTCCACCGCTGTGCATGGTACTGATCCTGGACCGAGAAATGTTCGGGTCAGAGCTATACGGATTCCGGGGGCTAGCAAAATAATGAAATAGTTTGGATGCAATTTGAGGGTCGCGAGTTGGAACGTTGGAAGCATGACCGGTCGAAGTTACGAGCTGGAAGAGATGATGAATAGAAGGCGGGTGGACATCTTGTGTGTCCAAGAGACGAAATGGAAAAACACCGGGGATCGGGCGCGTTTCTTGGACGTTAGGACAAAAGATTACAAGATGTTCTACTACGGAACGGAAAAGGCTAAGAACGGAATCGGTATCATCCTTGCGGCAGAGCTACTTGGTAACGTCTTGAGCATTTCGAAGTCCAGCGACCGTTTGATGTCTCTAAAACTAGTAATACAAGGAAAGGTGTGGAATATTGTCAGCGCATATGCTCCCCACAATGGGTGCAATCAGAGAGATAAAGATGCATTTTGGCTAGATTTCCACAATCTCCTTAAGAACATCCCAAAGGAAGAATTTCTGTTTGTTGGAGGAAATTTGAATGGACGTGTCGGGAAATCAAACGAAGACTATGAAGACTGCCATGGAGGACTAGGATATGGCACCAGGAACCTTCCTGGTGAAGACATCCTAAGCATGTGCAAATCACACGGTCTTATCGTGTTAAATACCATGTTCATCAAACAAAGCCGACACCTGATCACTTACAGCAGTGGTGGAGATGAAACTCAGATTGACTACCATTTGGTAGCCAGTTTCATGAAGCCTTTGCTAAAAGATTGCAAAGTGATCCTGTGAGAGGCAATCGCTCGGTAACACCGTCTCCTGCTAACAGAAATTTTTATGGAAACACCGAAGAAAAGCAAACAAACAAGGGTCTCTGAGAAAATCAAGTGGTACAATCTGGACAAAGAAAAAGGCGAGGCTTTTGTTTTCGTAATGAAAAATTACCTCTCTCACACCATCAACGGAGCTGAGATGAAGAGTACAGAGCACAAAATATGTGGGATTCCCTACAGCGAACTTGCTTAAAGAAGGCCAAATCACTGCTAGGAGCTTCAAAAGGCCACCATCAACACGCCAAAGAAACATGGGTGATGAAGCTAAGAAAGTGATAAATGAGAAGAAAGCGGCTTTCAAAGCTTGGTCAAAGTGCCCCTCTAATAATAGTGACGAAAAAGCTCGCCTCGAAATGGAATACAGATGCTGCAAGAAAAAAGCGAAGAAGAAGTGCCCCCAGCTTCAAGCAGAGAGTACGAGGGCCTGTATCGGGAGCTGTAGAAAATATTTTCCCCGGTTGCTGATGCAAACCAGGCTATCCAGGAGCTGCGAAGACACAATATGAACAAGAGCGCCACTATCTTCAAAATAGCCGCCCAAAGAAGGAACAATGCTCAGGAGATTCGTTCGCCAAAGTTCATTAGCAATGCTCATGGCCAGCTTCTTGTGGATGACGATAAAATTCTGC
Source organism: Brachypalpus laphriformis (assembly GCA_945910035.1). Taxonomy (NCBI): domain Eukaryota; kingdom Metazoa; phylum Arthropoda; class Insecta; order Diptera; family Syrphidae; genus Brachypalpus; species Brachypalpus laphriformis. The sequence continues at coordinate 325,288,704 of OX246753.1, forward strand.
AGAGGTGGCGGCAGTATTGTGAAGAGCTTTTAAATGAACAGTTTCCTCGGCTATACTTTCCAAGAACCTCCCCCTAACTGTGAAGAAATACCCGACATTACAGTCGAAGAAGTTAGTGAGGCGATCAAATACTCAAAAAACGAAAAGGGGTTGTGCCAGACGAGATACCCTCTGAGTTCTGGAAATCGATGGGAGACATCGGGTTCAGATGGCTCAGAATTCTCATCTCCAAATTTGTGAGAGGTGATCCAATGCCGAATCAATGGAGGGAAAGTTACCTTCTCCCTGTATACAAAGGGAAGGGTGATACACGAAACTGTGATAACTACCGTTCGATCAAGCTGATGTCACACACCATGAAGATCGTTGAGTGGGTATTAGGTGGCCGACTGCGAAAAATAATACGGCTATCTGATGATCAGTGCGGGTTTGTCTCCGGTAAATCAACCACAGATGCAATCCAAAGTATAAGGATCATAATGGAAAAACATCGTGATTCCTTAAGGGATTTGCATATTGTATTGGTTGACTTTGAAAAGGCATTCGACAGACAACCACGAGATCTGATATGGGTGGCGCTAAGACATCGAGGGGTTCCAGAAACCTATGTACAGATGATCATGGATATGTACGAGGGAGCAAAGACAAGAGTAAGATGCCCCGCTGGAGTAACCGAAGAGTTCCCAATCAAAGTGTGGGTGCACCAGGGAAGCGTTTTAAGTCCTTTGCTCTTTATTACTGTCCTTGATTATCTGCTTGAAGGTAAAGTGATGGACCCCAAGGTACATCAGTTATTCTTTGCTGACGATGGAGCCATCATAAGTGAGGATCCTACATCCCTGCAACGAGCACTTGATGTGTGGGTGGACGTTTTGGAGGGAAATTGGTATCGCATTAGTTCAAAAAAGACAGAGTACTTGTGCTGCCCGTTCTCTGATCCACTCTGGTTTATTCCAGACATTTATTTGAATGGAACAGTGCTTCCCAAGTGCGAAAAGTTCAAATATCTGGGATCTATGATCAATAGCAAAGCAACTTGTGATGACGACATCAATCATCGTGTAAGCGTAGGGTGGATGAAGTGGCGAGAAAATTCCGCTATCTTCTGTAACAGAAAAATGCCACCTAAGTTTATAGGAAGTCTCTACACCGCAGTTGTACGTCCAGCGCTCACATACGGTCCACAATGTTGGACGATGTACAAAAAGTATGAGAGTAAATTAACGGCAGCTGAGATGAAGATGCTTCGCATGACAGCAGGAGTGACAAAGCTTGATCGAATAAGAAGTTCGAAGATCCGTGGAAGCTTTCACATCAAGGAAACCATCGTACAAAAAATAGAGCGTGACCGGCTCAGTTGGTATTGCCACGTTCAAAGAAGAGATCATTTAACCCTGTTAAAAAGGCAATATCAATGCACGTTCCAAAGACATCGCGATGTAGGAAAGGCAGGCCTATAAACGCCTGGATCAGACAAATGCGACGACATCGGCATTTCATTGGCCTCAGTAACCGAGTGATCCTGCCGATATTTTCTGAGGTCAAATAGGCGAACCCCACAGGCGGATCAGTAGAAATGCGGTGAAGTGGGAGGGTTGTGATCCCTTGTTTTCGGATCATAGCCTCACTGATAAAAGGAAGAAGAAGAAGAAGAAGAAGAAGAAGAAGAAGAAGACTAAAGAAAAGGTCGATCGGAAGATATCATTTATAGTGGGTTTTAAGTTCATTTAGAATACTTTCATCATCATCAACGTTTCACATTACACCTTCTGTAAACGGCTTTGTAAAAGAGGAGGACGGACCCTGTCTCTCATGTTTTGTCGGTTATTCTCGCGAAATTTGAGGAACAAAGCAAAATAAATAAAATTATTCTCGATAGGCTGTTTAAGCTTGAAAATAGTTCTCAGAAAACTAGAATATGAATGACAAACGAATGTTAAAAATATGTATTTGGAATGCAAACGGACTTTTGGAAAAACTCGACGAAGTGGAAATATTCATGCGTTATTGATATTTGCTTGATTTTTGAAACCCACGTAAAAAAGAAATCGCATTTAAAAATAAAAGGCTAAAATGATTACAACGCTTGTCACCCTTCGGGAAAAGCGGGAGATGGATCATCCTTGTTTATTAAAGACTACATCGAACAATCCGAAGACCTAAAGATAGAACTTGAAACTTTGCAACTGTGCACGATTCGAGTTAAAAGTATTCAAAAATAAAATACTTAAAATCTCATCTTTCTGCTGTCCACCGCGTTCCGCGCTTGAAAAAAGTGACTTTACTAATTTGTTTGAATCGCTGAAACCTAATTTTATCATTAGCGGTGACTTTAATGCGAAACATACGTTCTGGGGCTCAAGACCCAGCTCGAAAGAGGGTAGAATGCTCTATGGGGCAGGTATGGAGTACAGTTGTGATTTCCATTCGACGGGTAAACCGACTTACTGGCCAACTGATACTTCGTTGTTAAGGGAATATCTACCAACCACATAAAAGTCAAAGAGAGCTTTGATCTGCCCCCGGTTATTTTAACAATTAGCGAAAAACTAGTCTATAACCTAGAGCCAGCGAGATTAACTGGTCGAACAACTAACTGGGAAGGCTTTAGGAACGAAATTGAAGATAATGTTGAACTAGGCGTTCCACTTACGACACTCTATGAACTTGAGGTTGAAGTTGATCGCTTCGTTGAGATCGTACAGCTCGCCTCTTGGAATAATACGCCCAATCCAAGGAAAATGCCGGACAGAAAATGCAAGTTTGCGATATCCTCCGGAAATAAAGGAATTGGTCAAAGAAAAAAGAAAAGCTTGTTAAAAATGGCAACAGAGTCGTGCTCCGCAGCATAAAGCACATTTGAATCGTCTGTGCAATTTGTTGAAGAAGACTATTAAACATTTTAGGAATCGTGCAATAGGCTCTTACCTTGAAAGTTTAACAGCGAGAAAAGATTCACTTTGGAAAACCGTAAAAGGCACCAAAAGGCTCAAAGTCCCCGCGCCAGCAATCAAATTAAATCAAAATGAATTGGCAAGGGAAGATAAGGAAAAAGCTTACGTCTTTGTGGCCCACCTGGAAGAAACCTTTAAACCGTACGATGGTCAAGTGGTTTACGACAACATCAATAGGCTGGATTTACCATCTGACTATTTAACACTTACAAGTGCAACGCTAAGGGAACTCAAACATGCGATCGAGAATCTAAAACCTAAGAAAGCTCCTAGTTATGATTTGATTACCGGAGAAATTCTCAAAGTTTTACCTAGAAAAGCATTGATTAAGCTTCTCCATATTGTAAATGCTGCACTCAGATTCAAACACGTGCCGAGCCAATGGAAAGTTGCAGAAGTTATAATGGTTTTAAAACCAGGAAACCCGCCAAATGAGGTAAAATCGTATAGACCAATTTCGCTTCTTCCAGTCATATCGAAAATTTTCGAGAGGATATTATTAAGGCGTCTCCAACCGGCTATAGAAGAAAATAATCTTATCCCTTACCACCAGTTTGGGTTCAGAAATGAACATTCGACGATTGACCAGGTGCATAGAATTACTGACGTAATTGAGAAAGCATTTGAGGAAAAAAAGATTTGCTCAAGCGTATTTCTTGACGTCTCGCAAGGCTTTGATAAGGTGTGGCATGATGCTTGAAATCCAAACTACGAACAAGTTCTCCCTCTATGCTTATACGATATTATAGAATCATATCTCGGGAATAGACTCTTTCATGTTAGACATGGAGTCGAATACTCCGAGCTCAAAGAAATTTCGGCCGGCGTACCGCAAGGAAGAGTTCTTGAGCCGCTTCTCTATTTGCTACATACTCGTGATGTACCGAACGAAGAAGGCACTATCCTTGCTATGTTTGCCGATGACACCGCTATCCTAGCAGTAGGTAAAACAATCGAAGAAAAGACTGCAAAACTGCAAAACGCACTGAATAAAGTAAATGAATGGATGAGGGGGACTGGCGGATCGCCCTCAACGAATCTAAATCTGTTCACGTGAATTTCACTTACAAGAAAACTAGTGACTTGACAATTTTCCTAAACTCGGCGCGAATACCTTTTGCACACGAAGCCAAATACCTGGGAATGACACTCGACGCAAGGCTGAAATGGAATTCGCACGTGAAAATGAAACGAAAAGAACTCGAAATCAAATATAGAGAAATGTACTGGTTACTCGGGAAACATTCCCAGCTCAGTACGGAGAACAAATTGCTTTTATACAAGCAAGTGCTAAAGCCGATGTGGACCTACGGTATACAACTTTGGGGTTGTACCAAGAAAACAAATGCAAATATTTTACAAGCTTTTCAAAATAAAGTGCTAAGAGAAATTGTCCAAGCAACGTGGTATAATAGAAACGATGATATCCACAGGGATCTCGGAATTCCGACAATCGAAGCTGAAACTAGAAGCTTCGCGAGAAAGCATAGAAACCGACTAATCGGACATGCCAACAATACAGTCCTATAAATTTTGGATGAGAGCAATTTATTGCGCCGACTACAAAGGACGAAACCTTACGACTTGGCGAGATAAGGATTAACCGCGTCTAGATTGCGGAACATGCAGGATCTTTCAGTGGAAAGTAACCTGGCAAAAGTTTTTATTTCATGATAGAAAAATTGCTTGATAAGTTAATACTTAGTTGCGATATCTACCTAATAAATTTATATCGAAGGGTGGTGTTCTTTTAGTCAGTAAGAATCTGACACTACTATGAGCACGCGCTTGCTATTCTCATAGTGTCTATGGAAGATTTTTCACCTACCCTCGGAAAAAAAAACCTTCTGTAAACGGCTTTGTAAAAGAGGAATCGACGATGCATAAGGTCTGTGTTATCTGATCGTCTTTTGAGAGCTAGGAGGAACTTTAGAATGTATTTTCGAATCCAATTCAATATGTTAATTGAATTGGATTTGAGAATACGTTCAGCTGGAGAGTTCGACTTTAGCAGAATGCTCGGCAGTGCCATCTTGCTAAAGAACAATACTGTTACTAAAAATTGTACATAAAAGTGGTTAGGTACTTCGAAAACTATAAATTAAACTCTTAAAAACGAAAGCTCAGCAAAAACACAGTACGCAATAAATCCTGACATAAAACAAAGTAAGTGCGTTCAAGCTTCTGTTTTCTTTAGGGGAATTTTGGATGTGTTTTCTTCTTTGGTTGTCGACAAGTTTGTACTTTTCCAGATATTGCGATTTCAGAGACGCCTAATTTGGAGTACGCCGTTTCCTAGTTCAGAGGTCCCAGCCACCAACGCCAAAAATAATTTTCCCGAAAGCAAGCAAATTTCTGCGGAGTTCTACATCTCCATTGCCATTGCTTTACCATACAACTAAAAGCAAAATAAATAACTAAATAGAAAGAAAAATAATAGTGAACTTGATACCTGAACCTGTACGCTATTTGTTACCGAATTTATTTACGATCGGCAACATTTTTACGAAACCAATATCCGTACTCTTTACTGATAGGTGTAAATAAAATAGAACTCCGTGGCGAACTTCATGCTGTTTAAGATGTCTACGACCGAATTTGCATATTCAAAGCAAGGAATACCAAAAATCATAATTGCCCCATCTTACAAGCTTTTGAAATTGTTCGAAGCATGAACGGAAACTAACTATTTCGTGCATATTTCGATGCTCTATTATTATCATTTATGAGAAGTGAACATTGTTAATTTGGTCTTATCCTGTTGATTGTTCCTATTTGACCTTTACGATAAGCCTCCAACGACATTTAGTGAAATTTGGTTTCTTGGGTTGATCTAGAACGTAGATGGTTTGAAAAAAAAACCATTGAAATCGAACATATAGATAGTTTGACCACGAAAATTCTTAAAAGATGATTTTCAATTAAATCCTTGTCACACTTAATGAATTTTTATCAAATTTGATTTGACAGTTTGAGCTTACGTGTAGATCATTTGAAAGTCATCAACATTTAAAGTAGTAATGGCATGCAGAGTATTAATTGGAGTGAAATTATTTATTTCTAAGCATATTTGGAAAATTTAGTACAAAAGCTTAATAGCTTTTCACTTAATATAACATAAAAGTTAAAAGAAAATATAAAGTGATGAGGCTTGTAAATTAAAATTAAAACTGTTGAATTATAGTTATCTAATTGGGACTATATAATTATAACTTGTATGCACATGCATATAGAGCAGAATTATTACTTTTGCTGATTTCTAGTCTAGTCTAGTTCCAAGAGTATCATAATTATAATTTTTGAATGCAGTGATGACACTAGTTTGTATACACACAAGTTCACGGAAAATTCCGAATACGTTTCAGAAATTGTCACTTCGAAGCAGAAAGTTATGAGACGAAATTTCTATGACATCTCATTTTCTAATACTGTTTGTTGAATAAAAATGCTCAAAAATCATTTCAAAAATGATGTCCTACACCACTCTTTCTCTCCTAATTAAAAACGAATTTAAACGAAATATCCAGTAACTATACGAAATTATGCTAAATTTATGGAAGAACTATAGAAATAATCTGGCCGCGTGGTGCAGTTGTTGCTATGCAAAAGCTTCTCAAAAACAAAATAAAAATGTTTCTTCGGATACGGCACAAAACGGTAGGTCATTTCAATTCGTCCGAAAAAATATAACACACATAACGCGAGCGGTTGCAAGAAGCTAGGCCCATGCCCTTTATGAACTATTCCGCCAAAATATATACATATGTATGGGAATAATCTGAAAATGCATTTGTTTATTAATTTTTTTTTTAACGTACGTATATAATCTGAAAACTTGCGGAATTTCGTTATTTTATCCCTATCGTGATACCAAAACATAACTAAATTTCGAGACTTAAAATATCTACTAAGGTAGTTATACTCATATACAGGTGCAAGTAACAGTTTGCTGAAACACATAGTCTTGGAAAAAATATACACTGAGGCGCGAAGCTGTGAAAACAGGGAAAGAACAGTCTTGGAAAGAGTTTGACGAGAAATTGGAACGTGGCCACAGATCTGCAAATAAGATGTTCTAGCAGACCGTCCACCGACTCAGAGGAAAAAAGTTGAATGTCGTTAAAGGAGTCAAAACCAAAGACGGTACACTTCTTTCTAATGAGGAGGTCATCTTATGCAGATGGAGCAAGCACTTTTTAAAATTGCTCAATCCCGAACAGGATACCGAAGATGACAGACCTAGGGAGAGTAGGGCGGAAAGTAGTCCGACAGTAGAGGAAGTAACTTTGGCGATCAAAGCGCAAAAGTTGGCAAATCTGCTGGTGTGGATGAAATCCGACCAGAAATGCTCAATTCTTTAGGTAAAGAGGGAGTGCAATGGCCCTCGCATGTCATTAAAGTGGCCTGGGAATGCGGCGAAACATCTGGTGATTGGCAATTGGGGGTGATTGTTCCTGTTTTTAAAAAAGGGGGCAAACAAGATTGCGCCAGCTACAGGGGTATATCTCCTTGGAAAAATCTTCGTTAAGGTGCTAGAAACGCGTTCCAGAGCTCAGGTTGAGGACAGTTTGGGAGATGTGCAGTGCGGTTTTCGTCCCGGTAGAAGCAGAACCGACCAGTTATTCACTCTCAGAATGGTTCTTGAGAAGGCCTGGGAGTATGCTAAACCTGTCTACACTTGTTTGATGGATCTGGAAAAAGCATATGATAGGGTTTATCGAGGCAAACTCTGGAGTGTTCTGCAGGAGTATGGGATTGATGGTTTCCTGTTAAGGGCAATTCAGTCTTTTTACACAAACTGTAGAAGCTGTGTTCGGATAAACGGGTTTAAATTAATACCTTTCACTGTGTGCGTTGGACTCCGCTAAGGGTGCGTTTTGTCACCTCTCCTCTTCATTGTATATATGGATTAGATGTTGCAGCGCAGCCGTGGCGGGGAATGTATCAAAGTGAGGATTAGTCATCTGGTCTTTGCGGATGATTTGGTTATCCTTGGCTTCTCTTGAACCAAACTCCAGCCCGCACTCGAAAGGTTTGTAGCCATTTGTAATGGTGCTGGAATGAAGATCAACGTGAACAAATCGCAAGTAATGGTCGTTCCAAAAAACCCATTCAGTGCACTCTGCATGTTAATGGAGTCCCACTGAAGCAGGTGGATAAGTTTAAGAACATCGGGGTCTTATTTACGAGTGTTGGGAAGAGCAAGGCCGAGTTATCCTGTAGAATTGGTCAGGCTGGATCAATTTTGAGAGCTTGGTCAATCTGTTATAAGGCCGATCTTAGTGTTCAAGCTAAGCTATCGGTCTTTAACTCGGTGTATGTTCCAATTCTCACCTATGGTCATGAAATTTTGGTAATGACTGAAAGCATAAGATCGCGAAAACAAGCTGCCGAAATGAGGTTCCTTCGCAGTGTTGCTGGAATAACTCGTAGAGATCGAGTGCGCAATACCAGAGTTCGCGGGGCTCTCAATGTTGAGCAGCTACTTCTCCGAACGGAACAATCTATGCTTCGATGGTTTGGTCACGTAGTGTGCATGCCCCCAGACCGGCTTCCAAGACGTGCCATGGTTGCCGTGCCATCACGTAGGAGATTCCCCAGTAGGCCTAGAAATAGATGGTTGGACCAAGTCCGACATCTCTTCTGGAGCCATCTAGGGATTCCTCCTGATGAGTTGGAGTCAAGGGCGGAGGATTGAGAAGGATGGCGGGTCCACCTGAGCATCCTACCCCGCGACCCTCATGAAGGATTAGTGGACTATTTGAAAATGTATGTATGTATGTATGTATGTTCGGTTATTTACTCACCTCACTATATCATTCTGTATTTGGATATAATTTCAATATATTTCAAGAGAAACTCTTTCAATGTCACATCGAAATTACACCATGGTTCTTCAGCAAGGCGTGTTAGAAGAATGTAGAAATTTTCTTTAAATATAAGAGAAGTATTTGACAGATGCTGTAAATTGAATAATATATCGAAACTCAGGTATAAAGCACACAATTACTCTAAAACATGTACATGAAAAGAATGTTCCTTGAACAAAGCCGCGAAATTACAAATAATTACATTCTAACTTTACAGTGCCTTTATTCATGCTAATGCTATTATCGGCTTTATGGATCTCCTGCATCTGAGGTTATGCAATATGAATTTGTTCAATGAGACACATGACAACATCTCTTCAATAGTTGGGTAAACCTGTGGTATCAAAGGATATCCATGTCAATGTAATCAACTATCATTCAACCATAATTGACACCCAGCCGGAACTCACAGCAACTCTGATAAAGTTCCCAATTCCCATGTATCACTCCCTGCAATAGATTGTCAGGGACCATGCACCGAAACCAAAACCACAAGGTACACTCAGATATCAATTGGAAGCCATTATTCATTCTATTCATAGTTTTCGTCGTGTCATTTCAGAGTGAAAGGTCCGACTCAATTACTTGTACCTCCAATTACGTCTGAAAATGCAAATTGAATTGGAAGTTTTGTGTGTACCCCCAAGAGCATGCGGCGGCGGACTCAAAAATCTCAATATTATTCCAATTGAGTTATCATCGATCTTTTCAGTGACACTTACCACCACTCACTTCGGTACCAACCAGCTAAGGTGGGCGTTAACTTTTAATATTACAAACTCAGAGCTTAGAATAGATACTTTTGAGCAGTTGAATCTGGTTAAGTGTGTCATTACGATTCATCACTTTGGTAATTGGCGACACTCAATATGAGCAATTAATTCATTTAGTTAATTAATTTACTATTTGAAATATACATGAAATATGCAGATTTCTTAATTACTGGTAAATGGGGCGCTTAAATATTATTTTGCATTTTTTATTGCATGTACAAATAATTAAATATATTTTACTTCAGCCATCGATTGATTATAGTATTGGTTTGTTCATATTACTGGTTTCGGAATTAGATGAGTTTTGCTTACATTTTTGAAGTTTGCGTTAATCTAAAGTGGAAACAGGAATTTTTATTTAAAAAAAGGGGTGCACATATGCCTAGAAGTGGGTCATGTTTCTATAGCGAAGCACAAGCAATTTAATTAAAAATGTATGTGGTAAATTTGTAAAATGATATGTAGAGTGTTTCCTCAAAGGCGTATAACCGCATTTAATTAACGCGAACATTTAGCAGATACACATCTACCACAAAGGGGAGGAAAAGTAATGAACGTGAAATACGAACCAATTTAGTCGAATAGTTGGAAGGCTCTTAAAGTATTTTTATTCTTAATATGAAACCGCAGTCTATTAATATTAATTTCGTTGAAAGTGCTGATATCGACAGCTATTAATTGAAAGAGATTAAATGTTGATTTACCTCCAAGTAGAATGTGGTATAAGTATATGGTACATCTGCTGCTTAGCTAAAAGTGGCATGGTAAGAAATGATCACTATATAGGTAGTTAATTTAAGGTTGTATTCTTATACCTTTGTTCTTGCACTTATGGTAGTCTATACTATAAGACTATAGGTAGTCTTGTCATTATATAATATTTTCATAACCATGCTTCGACCTTGTAGTGCTAACAAAATTTTCTCGAAATGGATTTAGACTTGTGAATGTTTTTCCATCTATCCTGAACTGACAGTGAGGCTCTGAACGTGGTTCTAATATCGGTCAATTACTAAGACAAAATCTTATTCATTCTACCGTGTTCGCTAGTAGATACGTATGGCTTATTGTTATCTTTCTAGCCTACAGTGTTGGATAGCTTGCCGAAGTCTTATTAGGTTGCTATAAAGATTAAGAGCTGACACTGATCCTCATCTCACTTACAAACCTTCTCTCTCTAGTGTTTAATTGTCTTCTACATCGTTTCTTCTCCTCCTATGACTGCGTTCGAAAACATGTAATAGAAGAAAATTGAATGACTTACATATGTGCCTATTATGAATCATAACTCAACTTGGTTGTGTTGTCTTTCACACAACTCAACTTCAATACAATTTTTTGAATTATGGAACACAACCAATTCCAATTGAGCTAATGCAGCCATCTTGAAATACGAAAATGGTAAATTAGCACTGACCTTTCGACGAAAACAGAAGATTATTCGAAAGTGCCTGGTAATCTTTTTAATAGTAAACGAGATGCAAAAATGGAAATCAGTTTTGAGCTATTTTCTGATAATGGCCATGAATAGAAAGATGGTATCAATTTTGCGCGAGTTACGTATCACTAACCTACCTCACTAACCATACATAGCACATACACCGTAGCAAAAATGCAGCACTTAGCAACAGCTCTCTCAAAAAAAATACTTGCGATAAGAATGAGATGTCTCTTCTAGCCGACGCTAAGTATGATGTACTTGTTTACATAGCTTAAGTTAGTTCAGTTTTGGCGGTCAATGTCGACGCATCAAAATTAAAGAAAATAAAAATTATAACGTTTATATAAAAAAATGAAGAAAATTTGAGTTTTTTTTAAAAGACATTTACTAGTACGTATAGTTAAGACGTATACATAACTGGTGCAGTCGAAAAACGTGTAAATTCGGAGGTCGCGTAGAAACAAAAAAAAAAGTTATTGGAACAATCAAAATAATATTGCAAGTGCATATTGCAATAAATAAATTCAGTGACTTTGACTGTACTGTGCGTGAACCTCGCATCGAAAGAATATCGGTGTATAGTGAATTTATACCAAAGGACCAGGGCACACCTCAAGTGTGGAGAATTTCAATTCATTGGCCCAGGAGAACCCTTCGAAACCCCAATCACCAGACGACCAACTGTACCTAAAACTAGCATCGATTCTCCAGCAGATTATACCCTTCGAAACCCCAACCACCAGACGACCAACTGTACCTACGATAAAACCAGCATCGATTCTCCAGCAGATTATTGTTCATGCAAGTCGATAAGTTGGATTTATTATAGTAGCTCAAAACCTCTCCCTTACTTATCCCTACAATTTTGATCTACATCTATATATGTCGAACAGTTATACTAGGTATAAGAAAATAACATCGTGTCGATATAAGCCATATTGTGTAAATAGTGAAAGCGAGGAGGAATTACATACACCTTTAAATATGGAGGGTCAGGTCCTTACACTGCCACCCAATATTAGCAACGGAGCTTCTGGTGTAGAAATAGGTGATAACTGTACTTATAGTTTAGGTAATAACTGCCCCGAGGCATACGGAGCTTTAGGTAACAATAGCTTAAGTAGTAAGATAAGTCACGTTTCGAATAATAATTTAACTAAGAATATGTATGCGAATTTACATGTGGATAATGACGATAAAAAAAACATCAAATAATATTAACATAGGCGACGTAAACAATATTTTTAACGCACTTAAAATCAAAGATGCTGTAAAAGATCTACCGCAACTCAATGGTAATCCCAGATTACTTTATGAATTCATAAACAATGTCGAGGAGATCTTAGAGCTTATGGGAGCAATTAATAACACACCATATGCAAGAATTATTATGAAAGCTATACGCAATAAAGTAACGGGTCAGGCAAACGAAGTTATAAATATGTTCGGAACACCTTTGGACTGGATCCAAATTAAAACAAATCTCATTTTGCACTATTCAGATAAAAGAAATGAGACCTCACTAATTAGAGACCTACATTCCTTGAGACAGTCTTCTGACACTGTAGAGAAATTTTATTCTAAAATAGTCGAAATAATGTCAACCCTTAACAACCATTTGCGTATACACGAGAGTGATCCTAACGTTATCTTGGCTAAAAGTGGCCTTTATTCAGAAATGTGCTTAAACACGTTTTTGATCCGATTAAAGGAACCTTTGGGATCCATTGTTAGAGCTATGAAGCCTAGTAATATTCAGGAAGCTTTTAATTTTTGCAGAAAAGAGCAGAATTCTTATTATATGCGATATACTGAATACAATTTTAGACCATTTAGACCACCCTACGCACAACAAACAAATCAGAATCCATATACCTTTAATCAGAGTACTAATTCTTTCGGGCAGAGGCCGAACACCTTCAATCCTAGGGGAGCTATGTAACATGCTGTTCCAATTAACAATACTTTTGGACGAAATAATTACCCTCAACATCGACAATACCAGAGCGTTGCTCACCCAAACAACAACCGTTTTCCCCCAATACCAAACCAAAATCAAAATGTGTTCGTACCCAGACCAGTAAATCAACCACAGCCTCTCCTCATCCCAATGGACATACTTACTTACTTATATCCTTTAACCCCTCGGGGGGCATAGGGCGTAAACCACGCCTGCGCGCCATCGTGTTCGGAGTTCTGCAACGCGTTTGACCTGCCTCCAACTCATTCCTAAAGAGCTCGATTCCTCCTCAATTGTTCTGCGCCACGTTTGCCTAGGGCGTCCCGCTATTCTGCCTGCCTGGGTGAGCGGATTCCACTGCATAGCGTATTTCGCAAGGAGTTGTCTTCGCGTCGTAGGTCGTGTCCAATCCATTGCCACTTTCTTCTTCGTATAGTAATGCTTATAGGTTCTTGGCCCGTTCTCAGATAAAGTTGTCCATTGGAGATGCGGTTCGGCCAAAAAATCCTCAAGATGATTCTTAAGCATTTGTTTACGAAGACTTGCAGCTTGTGTGTGTTAATGGTGTCCACCTTCCAGGTACTGCACCCATAAAGCAGCACTGATTCTACGTTGGAGCGGAACAGTCGTAGCTTGGTTCTTAAGCTGATAACATTGCTTCTCCAGATTTTGGACAGCATTCCGAACGCAGCTTTAGCCTTCCCGATTCTGCTGCACACATCCAGTTCGGTGCCACCGCGATTAGCCGAGACGACACTTCCTAAATATAGAAAGTTATCAACTTTCTCGACTTGCTTTCCGGCAATGTTAAGTTGAGCGCGGGTATTGGAAGTACTCAGGGCTTTTGTTTTGGCTGTGTTTATTTTTAGCCCCACTTTGTTTGCCTCAGCTTCCAGATTTTGGGCCATCAAATGAAGATCCATTATCTGATGTGAAAGTAGACAAACATCGTCAGCGTAATCTAGGTGTTTAAGGTAAGATGTCATAGTCCAACGAATTCCAGAATTAGCTTCCGTCAATGCTGCACGGAGTACATCGCTGATAACCACCAAGAACAATAGTGGGGACAGTATGCACCCTTGACGTACTCCACTTTGGACTTCAAAGTCCTCCGACACCTTACCATGTGCACGACGTGACACTTGCCGCCCTCATATGTAGCCTTGATAATAGCTATAAGCTTTCTGGAATGCCTCTCCTGCGCAAGGCCAACCAGATAGCATCTCGATTCAAGCTGTCGAAAGCCTTCTCGAAGTCGATAAACAGTAAATGTAGCGGAGACCTATACTCAACGCATTGTTCGATTATGATCCGTAAGGTGTTTATGTGGTCGATGCAGGAGGATCCAGCGCGAAAGCCTGCCTGTTCGACATCGAGAGTTGAATCTAAATGTTCTTTAATTCGTTCTAGAATTATTCTAGCTGTTATTTTGGCTACAGCTGGAAGAACACATATACCTCTCCAGTTACCGCACTCCATCAAGTTACCCTTCTTTGGAGGCTTAATGATCATCCCCCTTTTCTACTCCTGTGGAAATTGTTCACTATCGCAAGCTCTCCGTATTAGCGGATGCAGCAAATCTGCCGATGTATTTGGCGCCGCTTGAAATAGCTCGGCAGGGATGCCATCAATACCCACCGCTTTGTTTTTCTTGAGGGACTTGATTGCTGTTATTATTTCAGCTTTACTGGGAGGTACGGTGCGAATTCAGAAATTTGTTGCTTCGAACTGCTCATTTGAATTCAAGATCATACCGCCATCGTCTAAGTGATTTAGCACTGCAGCAAAATGTTCTCTCCATCTAGTGAGCTGATCCTCATCCGAAATCAGAAGGTTACCGTCTAGACTCTTCACTGGATGTTGTTTGGAGTTTCGACCACCAATGAGCTCCTTAGTGATGTTGTAAACAGTCCTACTGTCGCACCTACTCGCTGCTTCTTCAGCCCTTGAGGCCAGTGAGTTGACATGTTGACGTTTGTCACGTCTCACACTACGCTGCACTTCTTTCTTCGTCGCACGGTATTGGGCTTCAAGCTCGGTTCTCTCTACTGCTGAGGCCGCTGCAATCCGAGCCTTGATTGCTGTACGCTCATCGATCCGTCTCCAGGTGTCTGTAGAAAGCCATGTGCGGTGGTGTTTCTGCTTTTACCGACATAAGTGCGTGCCCCAGTTGCAAAAGCATTTTTCACAGCACTCCAGTGGTCATCCATGTTCTCTTGCAATATGCTGCTGATTGCTTCTGCTTCTAAGGCAAGATGGTCCCTGAACTGTTGGTGCACTTGGGGAACCTTGAGCCTGTCCATATTAAGCCTGGTGATGTTAAGCAGGTTTGAGCGGTTGCTGTTGACGGATGCAGTACGAAGGCGTAAGTGAGCTACCATAAGATGGTGATCTCGTTCTTGTCCGACGTCAGCTCCACGTCTGTTTCGGACGTCCAGGAGACAATTTCTAAAGCGGCGACTGATCGCAATGTGGTCGATCTGGTTGGATGTTCGTTGCCTATCAGTAGAGACCCAACTGATCTTATGGCAGGTGTTATGCTTAAACAGCGTACCTCCGATGACTAGGCGGTTGGTATTGCAGAAGTGCACAAACCGCTCACCATTGTCATTACGGTCTCCCACGCCGTGAACTCCCATCACGTGCTTAAGCATGGTGTTGTCGCTACCCACCTTGGCATTGAGATCTCCCATTACCATTACGATGTCCCCATTAGGCGTTTGGTTGTAGGCGGCACCTAAGTGGCTATAAAAATTATCCTTTTCATCCTCAGTCGCGTCTAGAGTCGGAGCATAACACTGTATGATGGTGATTTTTCTAACTCTACTCTGGAACCTAGCCGTCAATATCCGGTCACTATGGGGTTTCCAGGAAATGAGGCTACTACGTGCTGCTGGAGTTAGCATGAGTCCTACGCCAGAACTCCGTGCACTTCGAGCTGGTTTACCAGAGTAGAGCATGACAGTGCTTTTTGTTGGGGAGATGTATTCCCCAGCATCGTACCATCTTATTTCGCTCAGCCCTAAGATGTCGATTTTATACCGTGCGAATTCGCGCTCCAATTGGAGGAATCTGGCGTTATAAGGCCCTTTCTTGAGTGAGTCCAGGAGGGTCTTAACGTTCCAGAATCCGATCGTTGTCCGTGTCCGATAGCCAAAGGTCGTCAACAAATTATCCGTCCCTATCGGAGGCGATTGTTTCCGTTTCGGAGCAAAATTTGTTTTACGGTTGCGGCTCGCTGGGCCACAGACCAACCGACACTTATCCTGTTTTTTGGCGCAGGAAGCTCGCCATTCGTCTTCTCCCGTTAGCAATTTCCGAAGAAATTCCCAGATGACACCACGAGGAGGTGGGAGTAGGGCTTACTAACAGAGCTGCTAGTGGCTCCTACTCGTTACTTAGCGGACCAGCACCTATCGGGAGATGCTGCCCCTACGAGGCCTTTGTTAGCCGTTTGCCATCCAATGGACATAAGTAGTGGTAACACTCGCAATACAAAGAGAACTCAAATATCAAATTCGGGAGATTTATCTTCGTATAAAAGACAGAACAATATCACCTTAAATAACAACAGTACAGCACCTAACCGTAATTACTCCATTGGAGAATTTCATAACATTCACACAAATCCGACCGAGCTTCAATACCCGACTTCTTCTCATGTAAACTTTAACCCAGAACTTTACTCAGAGCTAGACCATTTTTTACCTGCAGAAAATCATGGTTTCGTAGAAGGCAGCGCTAATATGTATGACGGGGGAAGCTGCGAAATAGACGATAGAAATTTTCAATTAGTAGCCTCGGACAACAAATTGGATTTCTTGACGTCAATACCACAGATCTTGGAACTGGCTGCTGCTCGTCTTTTTTTCCTCTGAAGGGATCTATCAAAATTCGAGTGTTTGTTTATAACTTTCAGACTGTAAAAGTACTGTTAAATTATTTTCATTTTTATTTATTTATACTACTAAATTTTTTTTTAACAAAACCTACCCTCTTTTTCCTGAACAACCAACTACAACTGCAAAATCAAGGTTGCGTGGTTTTGACAGTTCACACAACCAATACACAATTGAGTTGTGTATCCTAATAAAATCAAAATGCGCAGATAACTACACAGACAACCAAAAATTTACAGTTGCCTCGGATTGACAAATGACACGCAACTGATCGTCTCAAAGTTGGGATCGATAATACTAATTCTGTATTTACAACTGAAGTTGTGTTCCATAATAGGGGCATTATACTTTTTTAAGAAGTTACCACATAGTATCAGTTAACTCTAGCAGTTAATGATCAAAAAAGGTAGTAAAGAGAGCAATGATAAAATTGGCTTCAGACCCATACGCCTCATTATGTTCTGAGTCATAACGCTAGCATCCATATTAATAGGCTGGTAGGTATACTGACTGCTGAGGACCACCTTTGAAAATTGATCATAAAAAGTCTCTGTTAAGAGGAATATCTCTGTATACGCACCCGTTTTCTGATAGTTTTTGACTGCTCATAACTGATTAACCCAAGAAATGTGATTTTGATGAAATTGGTATCTGAATTTCCACCTCTTGCAAACAAAATTGATTCCTTTTTGGGACAAAAATATTAATTTAACAAATATTCTGATCATAATTTCATATAAAATGTTGAAAATAGTAGTTTGGAAGAGATGGACAAATTTGGGTCTCTTAATTCTGCGTCACTGTTAGCATATCCTCATGTATGTGTAGCTTAAGATGTAAACTTGGGTTTTTCTAAAACCTCATGTCTCGCATTTCTTGAAAACATTAGCAATTTTACATGACTTTCCTTACTTCAATATTTAAAACACCAAAGTTCTTACTTACCTGTTTAAATGGAGCTAGCATCCAGGGTAAACCTAGACCTTAGCCAACAGGCTCCTATAGCAGGTTCGGGCATTATCTAGTTGCCTTCAGTTCTTTGCTCCAAGTTAGTTGAGGTCCCTTTCCATTTGTTTGCGCCACCTAAGATAAGGCTTTCCTCTACCATCTCGAACCATCTGTTCTACTCGTACATGTCCAAGCCATCTCAGTCGCTTTATGTGTACTCTTCCGGTTAGGTCATCAAATTTTGGTCGATTATTAAAGTTGGATTGATCTAAAAACTTCTACTTTTTTTTTAGAGAGAGAAGAACTACTGGAAACTTTGGTAGTCCCACTTTTTCAAAATTAAAAGCATTAGCTCACAACTGACTCAGTTTTGAAATCCCAGGGAATTTCAAAATCACTCGTGTTAAAAACGTGCTAAGTGGTATACTACCACTTACTGTGTTAACCCAAATGTATAATTCGAAACAAACGATGTTGAAGTGCATTCGAGATTTCCTTTTCAAAATCGGTTAAGTGTCGTTAATAATGGGAGTAGATTAAAAAAAATGTCGTAAGCCCAAAGTAAATCTGCTTGGCCATTTGCAGGAAATGCTAAACCCACTTTAGTTTTTTGCGGAAACTCATTTTCGGACCCAAGATCTGCAGACTATTTAAATTTTGGTCAATATAACGTACCTGCCTTAGTTTTGCTCAAGAATAAAAACAGTTAAATCTTAGAAGGCTATGTGTTCTTTTTTACTTATTGAGTTCCAGTATTCCACCCTTAGCTCAAATCACGGCAATTGAAAATACTAAAATATTTGTTCTATTCTCTAAACTCTTTTCACATGCTAAGCTTCAAAACAAGATCTACATGAAATGAGTGTTTTAAGAAATATTTAATGGCGTTGAGGTAAATCATCTTTTTTACGCCTATGACCCAAAATGTTTAACACTGGAATTGAAACTATCAGAAATGAATGTCAAGGATGTTATAGAATATAACATTCTCAAATCTCTAGGTCAATTAGTTCAAGTTCATGTATAAATGGACAGCCACCTTGTGGTGTGAAATAATAAACCTCAAAGGTGACGATAGAAAAATCAGAAATCAAATATTGTCCATAGAAACAATATATCGTTCCCATGACACTTATTCTTAAAATTGAACGCCATATCAGTTCCAAAAAAACTGCCCGTATCCGAATAAGAAATCATCAAATCATAAAATGTTCAGTTCTTAATTGAATGCATATATTTTTATCACACCAACTAAATCAGTCACACGTCAACATCGTTCAATGTACATATACTTGTGGAACTGTATACAAAATTAAGAAACAAATTCCATACATGACCTTTTCAAGACTGAAATAATAAAATCTGTCCCTTTTTCTTTACATGCACATCTCTTCGAAAACCTCGTAAAAAAGAAGACAAAGGAAACCTTGAGATTTTACCATCAAACCATCAAACCTAAATTATGATAGATCACCCCTCATAAAATACCTTGCCCACTCAAAGTTCGAAAAGGACCCTTGAGCTATAAGTTCTGTTTTACCACTTATTCATCAAGACAATTCATCTTAATATACATGTTTTCGTTCTTCTCATGTATCAAAGCAAAGCGTTGAGACAGCTTTAAATTTAAAGATTATTATCACTCAACTGAATAGCGTAATTAATTAACAAGAATAGGATCATGGTTTTTTCGCGACACAGACCACGGCGCCAAATGGACCTTGAGGAAAATTTTGTTTATTTCGTCCACAGGCTAATCATAATCATTTACATTTATCCACTGAATTCCTATAACCAGATTCGAATTCAAAACCAACTCAAAGTCTGTCGCATGTGTCAATCATCGTTTAGGCATTGATCTTATAATTCTTTAAAATTTCGCACAGCTGGGATTTGATTTGTAAATCAATTGGCCTCGAGTGCAAATGCAAAATTAATTTTTTTCTCCTTTTTCTGTTTAACAGAAGAAAAAAATATATTCAACCACCAGACTATGAATAAATCAATTAGGCGCTCGACGTAAAAATTTCAACGTCGACCCGCTTACACAAATGAGCGTTTATTGGTG
This sequence comes from Brachypalpus laphriformis, assembly GCA_945910035.1. Taxonomy (NCBI): domain Eukaryota; kingdom Metazoa; phylum Arthropoda; class Insecta; order Diptera; family Syrphidae; genus Brachypalpus; species Brachypalpus laphriformis. Next base: position 325,308,617 of record OX246753.1, read on the forward strand.
TGTACAGAATAGATACGATGTATCCGTAATCATTGCGTTAATTTTGTCATGTGAATAATTTGGAAGGAGTTATGTGCTGCATGCCGTTCTTGGGACAATTTTCTTTGACAGTTGCATTGACTTGACATAGTAGGTAGCGTGCTGCAAAATAGCTGGCAAATTGGATGTTAAATTATTTTGTTACAATAATGTTGGTTGTCACTTATGGAAAATGATTTACTGGCTATTGGAGTTCAAATTTTGTTAATGCATAATGCACCCGTACCATATAAGTGATGTATGAAGTGTAATCTATCTGGGGAACAATAATTATTCCACTAAGTTTGTAAATGTTAGAATACCTACTGGTCCACTTGTTTTCAGTTAGTGAATAATAAGTCGATTACCAACATGTGTTTGGTAAGTTCGGGACTCGGAGTGATAATAATAATAGTAATTTTGATATCCCAGGCAACGTTTCCACAGTTTGAAAAAAAGAGACCCTCTGAAGTCTTCTCAACATAGCATATAAAATCCTGTCTGCCGTATTATGTGAACGCCTTAAACCGATCGCCAACAACCTGATAGGTACTTATCAGTGCGGTTTCAGGCTGGGAAGGTCTAACATTGACCAAATATTCACACTACGGCAGATTTTGGAAAAAATTCATGAATGTAAAATCGGTACCCACCACTTCTTCATCGATTTCAAAGTTGCCTATGATAGCGTGTGCTCGTAAAGAGGCGAGTTATAAGGATCATTGTATATGTATAGTCTCGGCATCTCTGCCAAGCTTGTCCATCTGTGCAGGATGACGATGGAGAACTCTCGCTGCTCCATCAAAGTTGATAAGAACACCAACGAACCGTTCGATTTCAGGAAAGGTTTTGGAGAATGTGCCGCGCTATCATGCGATCTTTTTAACATAGTACTTGAAAGAATTGTACCAAACGTACAAGCCAACACCGGAGGTATAATGTCTAGTCGCGTACGCCGATGACATCGACATAGTCGGAAGAACTCAGCGGGCCGTCGCGTCATTGGAGCATTAGCGAGTATTGAGGCAGAGGCAGCAAAGATGGGTTCAGCGGTCAATGAAAACAAAACAAAATATGTGCTGTCTACAAAAAGGACACACAACATCGGCATCTTGGACAAAACGCTATAATCTTTCGGACATTATTTTGAGGTAGTAAAGGACTTTGTCTACGAGTACCTAAGCGCTATGGTGAGCTGTGCAAATGACATCAGTAGGGAGATCAAGCGAAGAATTAATCTTGCCAATCGTTATTTTTATTTGCTAAGAAAGTAATTGAGTAACAATATCCTATCTCGAACTACTGATGTAACTCCGTATAAGATACTAATCATCCCAGTCCTGCTGTATGGAGCGAGGTATGGACTTCATCAAACTCGGGTGAGGATATTCTTCGTTACCTTGAGAGAAAAGTTATTCAAGTGATCGTTGGTCCCGTCTGTGTAGGCGTTGAGTGAAGCAGAAGGTACATTGCCAAACTATAGAGTCTATGCAAGGACATTGACTTAGCCAGAAGAGTTCACATACAGCAACTAAGATGGCTGGGTCATGTAAAATGGATGGAGCCCAACGTTCTAGTCTGGAAAGTCTTCGAATCCACTCTGTATGGACGGCTCAGTAAATGACGGCTTCAATCAACTTGGCGTGCGCAACTTTAAATGGCTGGCTCGTAACCGGGCTGGCTAGCGAGGTTTACTACTTAAGACCCATGTTCACCCCGGGACTTAAGTAAGTAAGTAAGTTGATAACCCAGAAGTTTGAATTTTAAGATAAATTATAGCAAATAGCTAATTTAATTGTTAAAATTCCGAACCAAAAAATAATTTTTAGGCAATTACAAAATTATTTTAAAGAAAACTAAATCACATTTTGCATTAACTTTCGTGATGATAGTTTAGCAATAATAAAACTATCGTGCTGTTTCCCTCCACACACCGCTTCTAAAGTTTCGGTCATTAGATGTTACAAGGAAAAAGTCCCTCTGTCTTCTGTATCTACGCCATTTTCTGCATTGTTTTTTAATGCCTAGCAGATAAGCTTGCAATCAAGATAATTGTTGACCACTAGCATTTTGCTCCATTTGTGCATTACGAATGGCGCTTGATTTCAAACCACACCCATCCTCACACTTTCGTCACAAAACTGCATTTCTTCCAGGTTTAGTCTCAGTAACATACAGTATGAGAGTAAATTAATGGCAGCTGAGATGAAGATGCTTCGCATGACAGCAGGAATGACAAAGCTTGATCGAATAAGAAGTTCGAAGATCCGTGGAAACTTTCACATCAAGGAAACCATCGTACAAAAGAAAGAGCGCGACCGGCTCAGTTGGTATTGCCATGTTCAAAGAAGAGATCATTTGAACCCTGTTAAAAAGGTAATACGCACGTTCCTAAGACATCGCGATGTAGGAAAGGCAGGCCTATAAACGCCTGGATCAGACAAATGCGACGACATCTGCATTTCATTGGCCTCAGTAACCGAGTGATCCAAAATCGGCAGGGGGGCCGATATTTTCTGAGTTGAAATAGGCGAACCCCACAGGCGGATCAGTAGAAATACGGTGAAGTGGGAGGTTTGTGATCCCTTGTTTTCGGATTATAACCTCGCCGATAAAAGGAAGAAGAAGAAATCTTAGTAGCATACAAGCGCAAGATCCAGCTAGCAGTTGTTAACCATCTGGAGTAACTGAGCGGACTAAGTTAATTCTTGGCTAAATCAGCAGAAAATACACCTAATTGCGATCATAACTTCTAAAAGGTATTGTTGATCCGTACTATGATTTTTTCTTAAGACATTGTTTTCCGGACAATTTTGAAGTTGGAAATCTAGAGGTCTTGTTTACTATTCATCTAAGTTTATCAGTAAATTTCGTAAGCTAATACATTCGAATGCAGTAGTAAGATGAACGAATATAAGGGTTTGATAAATTCTTCATCTAAAATATAAATGACAATACGGTTTTTTTTCCTAAAAAAGGAAAATGCAGGCTTCAAAACATTTTACTTGGATCCATTAAACATTTTTTTTCAAACCTTTGCTTAATTTATAGAAGTTAATGAATTTTACGAGAAATGGAGAGATTAAAGACAGCTTATTGTATCGTAAATTTATTGGTTGTGTACATATTGCTTGGAAATTCTCTTCAGTCTGTGAGTGCAAAAGGAAGCTAAAATAGGCCAAAGTATGAATTTTATGCAAAAAACTAGAATTTGTTCCTTTGAAAAATGGTTGTTGTCACAAGAAAGCTTCTCAAAAACAAATTGCCTTTCGGATACGGTACTTAACTGTAGGTCCCTTCCATTCGTGTGAAAAAGTATAACACACATAACACGAGTGGTTGTGAGAAGCTAGGCCCAGGCAGTTAAAGAGTCCGGCCCCTTCAATATCAATGACAGTACAGGTATTTGGCCACGAAATTTTTGGCATTTTCATTGGGAGGTCACTTGTAGTTTTTTTTTTTAAATTTTAACTTCTTCTTCCTTTTATTAGCGAGGCTATGATCCGAAAACAAGGGATCACAACCATTCCACTTCACCCCATTTCTACTGAGCCTGTGGGGTTGGCCTATTTGACCTCAGAAAATATCGGCAGGTCTGCCGATTTTGGATCACTCGGTTACTGAGGCCAATGAAATGCCGATGTCGTCGCATTTGTCTGATCCAGGCGTTTATAGGCTTGCCTTTCCTACATCGCGATGTCTTTGGAACGTGCATTGGTATTGCCTTTTTAACTGGGTTCAAATGATCTCTTCTTTGAACGTGGCAATACCAACTGAGCTGGTCGCGCTCTATTTTTTGTACGATGGTTTCCTTGATGTGAAAGCTTCCACGGATCTTCGAACTTCTTATTCGATCAAGCTTTCTCACTCCTGCTGTCATGCGAAGCATCTTCATCTCAGCTGCCGTTAATTTACTCTCATACTTTTTGTACATCGTCCAACATTGTGAACCGTATGTGAGCGCTGGACGTACAACTGCGGTGTAGAGCCTTCCTTTCAACTTAGGGGACATTTTTCTGTCACAGAAGATAGCGGAATTTTCTCGCCACTTCATCCACCCTACGCTTACACGATGATTGATGTCGTCATCACAAGTTGCTTTGCTATTGATCATAGATCCCAGATATTTGAACGTTTCGCACTTGGGAACCACTGTTCCATTCAAATAAATGTCTGGAATAGGCCTGAGTGGATCAGAGAACGGGCAGCACAAGTACTCTGTCTTTTTTGAACTAATGCGATACCCATTTCCCTCCAAAACGTCCACCCACACATCAAGTGCTCGTTGCAGAGATGTAGGATCCTCACTTATGATGGCTCCATCGTCAGCAAAGAATAACTGATGTACCTTGGGGTCCATCACTTTACCTTCAAGCAGGTAATCAAGGACTGTAATAAAGAGCAAAGGACTTAAAACGCTTCCCTGGTGCACCCCGACTTTGATTGGGAACTCTTCGGTTACTACAGCGGGGCATCTTACTTTTGTATTTGCTCCTTCGTACATGTCCATGATCATCTGTACATAGGTTTCTGGAACCCCTCGATGTCTTAGCGCCACCCATATCAGATCTCGTGGTTGTCTGTCGAATGCATTTTCAAAGTCAACCAATACAATATGCAAATCCCTTAAGGAATCACGATATTTTTCCATTATGATCCTTATACTTTTTTTAATTTTAACATGTTAAAGTATACAATGTATAAATTTAACTCAAATTCAAGTAAAATCACAAAACAATACGATATGGATCATCATGGATCATCCTAACAAAAACTGGTATAAACTTTTCTTGGGCTCCATTTGTACACGACAAAAAAGTACTTCCCTCCAACAAATTCAAAGTCTTCGTAGCGGCAGTAAGATCAGTACTATTCAATGCGGTGTAAGTGTGGAGTTTTCGGCGTTATGACGAAACCGAAAAACTGTTAAGATATTTCATAAATTCAATTTTCAATTTTTTTAATTCAATTTTATTTCAATTTATAATTTTCAATTTCCCAAATACAGTTATAGTTTACAATTTAAATTTTCACAAAAAGATTTCTATAAAGCTAATTTATGTAAATAGATACTTACATAAAACATATTTATGGTATTTAAAGCATATAATATGATAACACACTTTGTGGTCCTAAAAAAAAACCAGTGACAAGTGTGAATTCATTAATTATTATTGAAATATTTTAAGGATAAAAGCCGAAAGGAAAGGAAAAGTAAAGAACGCGGTATATGTAGTTCACAGTAGGCAAAAAGATATGTGGCGGGTGTCGAAGTATGAATGAATGAATTAAACGAGATGTGAAAAATGAGAATAAAACCTACAGTGGATACATTTTGTTTATTAGATCGTAACTTGTATAAGGGTCTCTACCTCAGATCTAGAGAGTAGCCAATTTCTGAGGAGTTTAAGAACCCGGTAACCGTGTGCAATTTGACTACATATTTCCGATGGCAGTTTGTTGAAAATATAAGGTGCAATGGAACTGAGAAAACGCCTACTGTGCTCTTTGTTGACTGTTGGGACGACCACATTCTGCCTATTTCTCAGCAAGTACACCTCATTTCTTCTGTAATTAATATTACCACTCCTGACAAAGAAGACTTTAAGTGCTTTGTATACATAAAAATATCGAAGAGGAAGTACTTTTGCTAATTGAAATAAGGGCTGGGAGTGTTCGATTGTTTTTTTATGTCTGATCATTTTCTTTTGTGCTGTGACAATGGGTATCAGGTTCGTTATGTACGCACTACCCCAACATGCAAGACTATATTCTAGGTGTGAATGAACCAGTGCATAATAAATTGTTAATAGCAGACTTTGACCTGATCACTGCGGAAGTCCTGAAGCGACTGTCAAACAAAGGGTTAGTGAAACTCTTACGGTTAATGAAAAAAAACAATTAGCCTTGAGTATGTACCAAGCATCTGGAAAGTAGCTGACTTGATAATGATCCCTAAACCAGGTAAAGACCCTCACGAGGTATCCTCATATAGACCAATATCGCTACTTCTGTCAACATCAAAGTTGTTTGAAAGATTGATTTTTAAGCATCTCAAACCAATCGTAGAATCAAGAAATTTAATCCCAAATCATCAGTTTGGCTTTCGAAGCAAACACTCTACGATAGATCAAGTCCACAGAATAACATCTGAAATCGAAAGATTTAGACGTAGGACAGGCTTTCGATAGAGTATGCCATGAATGTCTTCTCAATAAGCTAAAAGTGTACCTGCCAGAACAGTACTTCCACCTAATGGAGTCTTATTTAACATCGCGTTACTTCCGTATAAAACAAGAAAACTACTACTCTAAGATAATGCAGATCGAAGCCGGAGTTTCTCAAGGAAGCGTCTTCGGACATCTGTTATATCTCCTTCATACTAAATACCTACCTACAACGCCCTAAACCAAGACTGCAACTTTTGCCGACGACACGGCAGTCTTAGTAGTGGGAGATACAACGGAAGAATCGACGCAAAAGCTACAAGCTGCTACAGACCAAATTATCAGGTGGACTCAAAGATGGCGTATAAAACTAAATTGGAGCAAATCTGTACATATTGACTTCACAAATAAGTCGAGATAGACTCCCCTATAGCAATATCAGGTACGACAATACCTTACGCTAATGCAACGAAGTATCTAGGTATGACTCTAGATGCCAAGCTTCGTTAAAAAGAGCATATTAAAATGAAAAGACAAGAATTAGATATTAAATAGCGAAAATTAGAATGACTTATAGGCAGGAAGTCAGGACTATCAATTAATAATAACATTTTTTATATAACTAGATCCTAAAACCAGTGTGGAACTATGGCGCTCAACTCTGGGGATGTGTCAGCCAGACTAATATTGCAGTCATCCAACGATTCCAGAATAAATTCCTTCGAAGTATTGTGAATGCTCCATGGTACATCAGAAACAGCGACCTCCATTGAGTTTTAGATCAGACGTTTATTCATTTTTTGTATCTATTATATTCTTGCCTGCATACGAGAGAACAAGATCGTCCGCATAGCCAATTAAATGACCCTTAAGGGGTAAGTTAAAAATCGAATTGATGTAGATCAGAAAGAGTATTGGTCCAAGGACCGATCCTTGTGGAACACGAGTATTTAGACTCTTTTCTTCCTTACTTAGCACTCCATTCAACTTTACCTTTTGTTTTCTGTTGGTTTGGAATGATTTGAACCAATCAATAATGTTTCCTCTAAACCCGGCATGAAACAGTTTTTGCAACAGAATTTCATGGTTCACAAAATCGAAGGCCTTTATTAAGTCAAGGAAAATACCAACTGACTTCATATTGTTATCTAGTGCACTTTGCTCAAAAAAGCGATAATTGCATCCTCAGTACATTTGCCTTTCACAAAGCCGAATTGAGATTTATTAAAGAATTTTGTTTTAGTTAAGAATGCAATCATTCTATTAACTATTAATTTTTCAAATGTTTTTGAGAAAACAGATAGCAGCGATAAAGGCATATAGTTATCTGGTTCACTAGGGTCTCCCTTTTTATAAATTGGAATCACGATAGATGTTTTAAGAGCATCTGGAAATTTCCCACATTCAAAACTTTTATTTATAATAAAGACCAGAGGACTTAGAATTGATTTTCCTACCTTTTTGATGGCTATGCTACTTATACCATCTGTTCCACTTGATTTTTTTGACTTAAGAACGTTAATGACGGAAATAAGCTCAGCATTAGTCACCGGACTGAAAAAAAAGGAAGATGAATTTGATTTATCGACTAAAACCTTATTTGTTTCATTGAGCTTAACAGTGATTTTTGGTTTAACGTTTTCAGCAATATTTTTAAAGAACGTATTGAATTCGTTGCAGAATTCTCTGTTAGTATTAATAGCCCTATTGTTAAATTTAAGGAGTTATGTTATGTTCTTTCTGATCGTTTCCTAAAATATTATTGACTAAACGGCATTGCTGTCTAGGGTTGGATCTGTTTTCTAAAAATGTACACCTATAGTAATCAATTTTCTGTCCAGCTATAAGACAACGTACATTCATTTGTAATTCTTTGTACTTCTGTTTTATTAAAGGCTGGTTTAACCAATTCTTATTCATCGAGTAAAAATCGTGTTTCTTCTTAATCTTGAGACATATTGCATCTGTACGCGTTAGAAATAGACATTTTGCTTTCAACATTTCATCTATATATTGTCCACTGCGATGTAAACTTGAAGAAAGTGATTTCACAAACATCTTCAACTTCCTTAAACCAAATTTTATTAGTGGTGGTGACTTCAACGCGAAACACCCCTTCTGGGGCTCAAGGTACGCCTCTCAGAAAGGTAAAAAGCTTTATAATGCGGGTATGCAATATAGCTGTGATTTTTACTCGACGGGTAAACCAACATATTGGCCGACTGATAGAAATAAGATACCTGATCTGATTGATTTTTTGTTGTTAAAGGAATATCTGGCAACTGTATAAAAGTTGAAGAAAGCTTTGATCTCTCCTCTGATCATTCTCCAATCATTATGACGATAAGCGAAGCTCTGATTAAAAAAGTAGGACCGGCCAGATTAACCGGCGCGAAAACTAATTGGGATGTCTTTAAAAAAGATATTGAAGAAAATATTGAGCTGAGCGTATCACTTAAAACGCCCTATGAACTTGAAGTGGAAGTAGATCGCTTCGTCGAAATCTTACAGGATGCCGCGTGGAAGAATACTCCCAAACCAAAGAGAACCCCGCCCAGTTACATTCAAACTTATCGGCAGGAAATAAAAGAGATGATTAAGGAGAGGAGAATAGCGCGTAAAAGATGGCAATAAACTCGGGTTCCGCAACATAAAGCACATCTTAACCGTTTGTGCAACTCACTAAAAAGATCTATTAAAGACCTTAAGAATAATGAAATACAAACTTACATAGAAAGCTTAACGGCAGAAAAAGATTCTAACTATTCGCTTTGGAAGCCTATAAAAGGTATTAAAAAACCTCAAATTCAAGCCACCCCAATTAAGAAAAATCAAGACGAATGGGCCAGGCATGATAAAGAGAAAGCACAAGTTTTTGCCACCCACCTGGAAGAAACTTTCAAACCGTTTGATGGACAAGCTCTTATTGAAAATATAAATACGTCGTATATAGACAATAGCGTAATAAGAAATGCAACACTTACCGAACTTAAGCAAGAAATAAAGAAACTTAAACCTAAGAAAGCTCCTGGATACGACCTAATTACGGGAGAGGTTCTTAAAGCACTACCAAGCAAAGCTCTAATTAAGCTTCTGTTCATTATAAACGCCGCAATTAGACTAGAATATGTTCCCAGTCAATGGAAAGTCGCCGAAGTTATAATGGTCCTTAAGCCTGGAAAACCGCCGAATGAAAAAACGTCTTATAGACCGATTTCGCTTCTTCCAATTATATCCAAAGTGTTCGAGAGAATATTGGTTAGGCGAATACAGCCGGTAATAGAAGAAGGGCATCTCATCCCTGATCATCAATTCGGATTCAGAAGTAAGCATTCTACAGTTGAACAAGTACATCGAATTACACATGTAATCGAAAAATCACTTGAAGAAAAAAAGATTTGATCAAGCGTATTCCTTGACGTTTCTCAAGCCTTTGACAAAGTCTGGCACGAAGGCTTAAAGTTCAAATTACGACAAGTTCTGCCAGAGCACCTATATAATATTTTGAAGAACTACCTTACGAATAGACTATTCCGCGTCAAATGTGGAAACGAATATTCTGATTTTAAGGAAATAATGGCTGGGGTGCCGCAAGGAAGCGTTCTTGGTCCAGTCTTATATCTATTATACACTCGTGATATACCGCAAGTAGAAGAAGTGAGCTAGCTACATTTGCCGACGACACTGCTATCTTGACAGTAGGTAAAACGGTCGAAGATACTACAGAAAAACTGCAAGAAGCTTTGGATAGAGTAAATGAATGGACAAAGATTTGGCGAATCGCACTCAACGAGATCAAATCTGTTCATGTAAATTTTACTTATAAGAAAATAAATAATTTGCCGATCTTTTCAAACTCGGTTCAAATCCCGTTTGCAAACGAGGCTAAGTATCTTGGAATGACACTTGATACAAAGCTGAAATGGAAAACGCACGTAAAAAAAAAACACAAAGAATTAGATAATAAATATAGAGAAATGTATTGGTTGCTTGGAAAATATTCCAAGCTTAATATATATAACAAACTGCTTTTATATAAGCAGGTGCTAAAGCCTGTATGGACATATGGTATACAACTCTGAGGTTGTACCAAAATAAGTAACATTAAAATTTTACAAACTTTTGAGAACAAAGTGCTAAGGGGTATTGTTAATGTGCCAGGTATATCAGAAATAGCGATAACCACAGAGATCTTGGCATTAAAACGATCGAAAACGAAATCAAAAACTACGCGAGAAAGCATAAAAGTCGACTAGAAAGTCACGCTAATATAACAGTTCTCCAAGTTTTGAATGAAAGAAATTTACTACGCCGTCTACAAAGAACCAAACCTTTAGACTTAGCGCGTTAAGTAACCGCGTCTAAACTGCGGAGCTAGCAGGAACTTCTAATGGGAAGGTACCTGCAAAACGTCATTATTTCCCGAAACGAAAACTACTTGATAAGTCGAATACTTAGTTATAGTAAAAATAAAAACAAGTCTGTTTTGAAGGGAGGTTTTTTAGTGGGTAAGAATCCCACACTACTATGAGCACGCTCTGTCGATCCTCATAGTGTCTTGTTGAAGATTTTCACCTACCCTCGGAAAAAAGAAAAAATATTGCGTCCGTAATCCATTGCTTTAATTTTTTTAATTCTAATATCTTGTTTGTGTGTACTGGAAGAAGTTTCACTGTAGCTGTTTATACTTTCTAAAAATACCAAAAACGCCTCAAACTGCAGACGGAATTGTATACCGAAGTCCACATTTCTCGGATCAGGAGCTGATTAAGTTTCGCATAATTAATTTTTTTAATATATTTGCTATCAAGAATTTTCGAGGCGACAGTTGATTCACTTTTATTCAGAAAGTCTTTAAGAGCAATGCCAGTGGCCGAATGATCAGTAATGTTAAGCTCTAAAACAAATGGATGAGTATTAAGCGTCTTTCTGGACCTAAGAAAGATATGGTTAATGCAGGACGAGGTATTTTCAGTAGTCCTTGTTGGTATATTAATACACGACTGAAAACCGATTGACGAAAGCAAAAACATATATGTATTCATTACTGGCTCTTGGAAGGCTGAGAATATCTATATTTATGTCCCCTATTAAACAGACATCCCTGCAGTCTACTGTGCACAATAGACCCTCGAGTTCTTTGAGAAAAGTATCAACTTGTATAAACTGGAGCCGATATATACACACGAAAAACAGAAATTCCTTACCCACTTTCAGTTTTAAGGCAAACAGTCGGCACTTTCCATATCTGGGGTAAACCACTCGATACCATCTTTAAATTCATTTTTCACAATGACCACTGTACTGCCCGCTGCATATTTATCATTACACTTTGGATATGCATTATAGCCCGGTAGAGAACAATTACTTATTTCATCTTCAAATACCCAAATTTCTGTCAAAACTATAATTTGTGGCAGTACATTTATGCAATTAGTATCTAAATAAGCACAGAAAGTATCAAAATTCGCTCTTAAACTCCTAATATTTTGATGAAAGATCGTAAAGTCCATAAGAGAGTTACAAAATTTAGATCCAACACAGATTTCATTGCTCGCGTTCTCATATTCAGGATCGATATTATTAAAATCATCTAACGTGTTTTAAAGTTTTGTTGTTTTAAGACGCTATAGTTGCTGGAGATCAAAGATACTCCTGATGAATTTCACTTCCGATCTAGTTTCCCGTCTCATCATTACTCTTCCATTTCGCACCCAAAGGTATTCCAAACTCAGTTGCTTCTTCGCTGCTTTAGCCTCCATAAGAAGATGTTTCATTTCGCCAGACAACCACTCATCTATGTAAACATTGCTCTTTGCAGAGGAAATAATCAAATTCGCTTTGATTGGAGTCTTTTTGGCATAAGTCGCAGATAACATTTTCTCCTTCGTACATTTCCTCACCGTCTTCAGCAACACAACATCAGAATTAGAGGGATTTCCATCTAAGCGAGTTTTTTTCGGTAGCAAAGGTCAAAGTCTTCTTTCGGTATTTGAAGCCCCAGTCCAGCATCCAAGATTATCGCCACTGTCTCGCTCACACATTCATCCTCGGCAACATGTACATTGCGAATCTCCAAGTAGTTGGCATGAATTAGCCGCTCAGCGCCGTTGAGTCGCTCATTGCTGACTTCAAGCTGTGCTCTCAGTTTTTGGTTTTCCTCTTTGACTTTATTCGCCAGGTTCACTGATTGCTCCAATGCTGACAAGCGGCGATTCATTGCATCGAGAGTGATAACTGTTGATGAAAGAGATTGCTTTAGTTGTAGAATTTCGTCATACACGTTCTGTAGAGTTTTTCTGGATGAGTCACATTCAGCTGGTGGTAGTGCCGATGAGAGAGACAGTCTATCCAAGTTGTTTCGTCTTTTCTTTATGCAGTCGGCACAATTCCAAATACTCTTATTCTTGCTAATGTAGTCCACATCGGATGGATTCAGATCTGCATAATTCGGGTGCAATAAGTGTTTGCACTCATGAAAAATGAAGAATGTTCGGTTTGCCAAAAATACCTCAAACTACATGTTTCATATCGAAACAGGGCGACCTATATTATTGAACTTCTGCGATTCTTACGCTTGCATTTCAATTTCATTAGAAATTTACTTACCTATCCCGAAAACAGGCTTCCAAGAATATTGGCTATGGTAATAATTAGAGCGACAAAAGGTTAGGCGGTAAAGTGGGAGTCTATTTCCGAGTCAGTAGAATTACAAATAGACCTGAATGATATTGCCAGCTGGTATGGTGAGGTATTGCTCACCTTTAGATGCAAGGAATGGAAGAAGAAAGAGCAAAAAGCGGCCAATTCCATGATGAGTACTGCATCTTAAAGCTGGAGGAGGTTCCAAATTACTTTTCAGATGATTCGCATCACATGATAAGAATGATATTCATGGCTAGGGGAGGATTACTGAACCTAAACGCAAGGGTTTTCCAAACCAATATAGATGGAATATGCACCTTGTGCAACCTTGATTTACCAGAAAATACTTTCCTTTTTATTGCTGTTTGTCCAGTCTATAAAAGTATGAGAAGAAGGTATCTAGGAGAAGATTTATTATCCAGAGAAGCTTTTCTTAACATGCTGAATAGCCAAAACTATGAATCCTTATTTCAATACTTGTCAAATGCATACAAATGTAGGCAACTTTTAATTTCAGAATTTTCATGAAGTAATGTATGTACTCGTATATTGTGTACATATTGAAAACAGTGCCAATTAGGCGAACGATTCTGTAAGTCATAGACTTAAGTTTTTTTGTAAATAAATAATTAATGAATTAATGTTGTAAACATTTTAATGTTCAATAAAGACTACTACTACTAGGTTAGGTATGTGGGCTGGCAGGGAGGGACGCTCTCTGCCACACTCAGGTCAGCGTTGACCCATTGTGATACCCATGGGGGAAAAAGCAATCCCTTACCCAATGAAGTCACTTACTTCATTTCTGCATACAAACCACCATGATGATTTGATGAAGTTGAGCATCTTTCCTGTCGAAATGCCGAAGATCTCCTCGAGATCCTGGTATAAATATTTACTAAGGAACTTTCTCCTGGTGTGTTGAAGACTCGGACAGTGGCACAGGAAGTGGGTAGTGTCCTCAAAAACTTCATCATCACCGCAGCCTCTACAGAGTTCCTCCTCCGTCAGGCGTAGTTTTTTCAAGTGGTACCGCAGAGTGTTGTGCCCTGTGATGATGCCCACGAGGGTGGAAAGGGATTTCCTATCTTTCTGAGTGGTTCTCTCGGTCCTTGCTTTGTCGAAGGATGGCCATAGCTTTCCGGTAATGGTACAAGTTACCATGTAGTTCCATCTTGATTTCGCCTCTTTAATGGCTTTATTCCCTGCAACGAGCTTGAGTGTGCAAGGCGGGATACACACAGGGGGGTCAACTTGTTCTAGTACGGTTGCTGAGCCAATTCTCGCCAGCTCATCGGCTTTCACATTGCCTGGGATACCCTCGTGTCCAGGGTTCCAATAGAGCGATACCTTGTGCTGTGTTCCAAGAACCCTGAGCTCTTCTCGACAACACTTCACAAGCATCGATTTAATTTCTATGACAGTAATCACTTTTATATCTGCCTGGCTGTCGATAAAGATGGTGACACCTTCTGGCGGTATTGTCCTTACTGCAGACTCACGGGTGGCTGTTGCCACTGCTAAGACCTCTGCTTGGAAAACACTGCTGTGGTCTGGAAGTCGTATGGATTTTGATGCACCTAGAGGGTCGGAGAAGATACCTGATCCTACAGCAGTGCTCATTTTTGAACCATCCGTGTAGGTATATGACCGTTTTTCCAATCTTCCCTGCTAGGATAGGTGGTAGAGAAAGGCCTTGTAAAATCTAAATATGGCGTCATGTAATCCGTTACGGGCATGAGGCCAAAGTAATCGAGTAGGATCATCGAGTGACCTGTTCTGCTTGGTTTCCAGTTCGCTGACTGACTTATTCTCATAACATTAATGGCTGCTGATGTTCGTATAAAGGTGTCTTGCGGTAGCAGGTTGAGGATAGCCACGAGTCCTGCGGTTGGGGTTGTCCTCATTGCACTGATGATGCCAATGCACGCTAGTCTTTGAACTTTTGTGATTGCCTTTAAGTTGGTGGTTTTGTTGACAGCTGGCCACTATACTAGATTGCCGTAAGTCAGTATGGGTCTAACTATAGCCCTGTATATCCATAGTATGATTTTGGGGGAGGGTCCCAGGTTCTACCAAAAATTTTACTACATCAGTAAAAGGCTATTGTTGCTTCCTTAATTCATTCCTCTATATTTCATTTCCAATTGAGCTTTTTGTCCAATATAAGGTCCAGGTATTTTGCGCTATCAGACAACCTGAGTGGGATGCCATCAACAGAAGGGGTTCCACACTCTGGTACTTTTCTCTTATTCGTAAAAAGTACAAGTTCGGTTTTTTGGGGGTTAACCTTTAGACCGCAATTCCTGGTCCATATGTTAAGAGTATATAGGACTCTGTCAAGTTGTTCGCTAAGGGTAGGCAGGAATATACCTGCTGCAAGCAGCACAAAGTCATCCGCGTAAGCTGTAGCTCTGACGCCACTGTACCTTAGTTGTTGTAGTACCTCATTAAGAACAATGACCCAAAATAGTGTGGAGATTACCCCGCCTTGTGGGGTACCCCTTTAGGTGTATGCTTCGAGCTTTGAACCCTTAAGTTCGGTGGTTATGTATCTTTCCCCGAGCATGCTAAGAATACAGTTAGTGAGACAGATGTCGTTGTCTAGGTTTCTTAGAGTTCTTTTAACCACTTTGGTATTTACATTATTGAAGACTCCTTCAATGTCCAAAAATACAGCAAATTTGAACTCTTTACCTTTAAGTGATTTTTCTATACAGCCAACAACATGATTTAGGGCAGTTTCAACACATTTACCCTTTGTGTATGCGTGTTGGGCTGGGGATAAGTCCCCCGGGCGTATTCTACTATGTATGTAAATGTCGAGCATTTTTTCAAATGTTTTCAGGACGAAAGAGGTAAGGCTTATTGGCCTAAAGTCCTTTGCGGTTGTGTGACTAGCCTTGCCCGCCTTGGGAATAAAAACCCCCTTTATCTCCCTGCATGTTCTTGGTATGTGATATTGTTTAAGACTACTAGCTCTTTGAGTACTGGGATAATTGTTGGTACAGTTTTTGATCGGTATAATTCCATCAAGTCCTGGGGATTAAAAATGGAAGAACGATCTTATTGCTCACTTTATTCTATCCTCTGCTACCAAATCCACAGGTGGTCCAATTCGCTGTGATTGTATGGTATGGTCGTACACCCCGGGAAGTGCGTTTTAATGAGCAATTCTAGGGATTCCGAACAAGACTCGGTCCAGTTTCTTTCGGGGTCCTTTAGGGAACTTAGAGTTTTGATTCTCTGGAGAGGATTTCCCTCAATCTAGCCGTTTCTGTTGTACCCTTTATCTCGTCACAAAAGCGTTGCCACGACTGTCTTTGGCTTTTCGCATTGCGCTCTTGCTCTACTACTACTACTACTACTACTAGTAGCATTTTTTTTTTAATTCCAAGATGAACTTAATGCTCAAAATTTCCACTTCAACATCACTTTTTTGCCAGAAATGCCTTAACAAATAAATGTTTTTGTTCATCAGACGAATCAAAAAAACAAATTATGTTGAGGGCCCAGTTTTTTACGTAAACTTAGTGGACACCGATAGTCTACAACAGGTTGACATGATTCTCGTTAAAGTAATTTCCTT
This sequence comes from Brachypalpus laphriformis, assembly GCA_945910035.1. Classification (NCBI taxonomy): domain Eukaryota; kingdom Metazoa; phylum Arthropoda; class Insecta; order Diptera; family Syrphidae; genus Brachypalpus; species Brachypalpus laphriformis. The sequence continues at coordinate 325,325,036 of OX246753.1, forward strand.
CAATTTCAATCTAGATATTTAACAACAAGATAAAGTACTTTGCAGTAACTAGTAAAATGAAGGATACTTACTTACTTAGGTGGCGCTACAGTTCGGGGTGAACCCGGGCCTCAACCAACAAGCCTCTCCATTTAGCTCGGTCTTTAGCTAATTGCCTCCAGTTGCGCACTCCAAGTTGGTCGAGGTCCCCTTGAACTTGTGCGCGCCACCTACGGCGATGATTCCCTCTACTGCGTCGTCCCTCGGGATTAGATTCGAAGACTCTGCGGTCCGGAGCGTTGGTGTCCATTCGCTCTACATGTCCTAACCATCTCAGACGTCCAATACGCAGTTTTTTGACTACGTCGATGTCGCTGTACAGCTCGTATAGTTCGTGATTGAATCTTCTCCTCCAAAACCCGTCAACGCAAACGGGACCGAAAATCTTACGATGAATTTTTCTCTCGAAGCGACCAAGGATATCTACATCCTCTTTTAATAAAGTCCATGTTTCAGCGCCGTAAAGCAGGACTGGGATGATCAAGGTCTTATATAGAGTCTCCTTAGTTGTTCGAGATATGGCTTTACTGTTGAATTGCCTTATAAGCAAAAAAAAAAACCAATGGCAAGAGTTATATTGATTTCTGCACTGATTTTGTTAGTAGAATTTATAGCAGAGCCAAGGTAGACAAAGTCCCTTACTACCTCGAAGTTATAGCTGCCCACGGTGACGTTTTGTCCAATTCGTCGGTGTTGGTTTTCCCTTCTAGTTGACAGCATATACTTGGTTTTGCCCTCGTTTATCGCCAAACCCATTTTGGCCGCTTCCGCCTCAATGCTTGCAGCCCGCTGAGATCTTCCGATAATGTCTATATCGTCGGCGTATGCAAGCAGTTGTACAGACTTGTAATAGATTGTGCCTCCGGTGAGTTCCGCACAATCCGTTCAAGTACAATATTGAAGAAGTCACATGACAGCGCGTCACCTTGTCTAAAGCCTTTTTTGACATCAAAGGTCTCGGTGAGGTCATTGCCGACCTTGATGGAGCAGCGAGCGTTCTCCATCGTCAGCCTGCACAGATGGACAAGTTTGGCAGGGATGTCAAAACTAGACATGGCTCTATAAAGCTCTTCTCTATAAATGCTGTCATAGGCGGGCTTGAAATCGATAAAGAGGTGGTGAGTATCGATTTGGAATTCTTGGGTTTTCTCCAGGATCTGTCGAAGTGTGAAGATTTGATCGATGGTGGACTTTCCTGGCCTGAAACCGCACTGATAGGGTCCAATCAGGCTGTTGATAAAAGGTTTCAGGCGTTCACACAATATCGCAGAAAAGATCTTGTATGCGATGTTGAGGAGACTGATGCCTCTATAATTGGCGCAGTTGAGGGGGTCTCCTTTCTTGTGGATCGGGCAAACGATGCTGAGATTCCATTCATCAGGCATACACTCCTCTGACCAAATATTAGAAATGAGTTGGTGTATGCACTCTACCAATTCATCCCCAGCTGCCTTGAAAAGTTCGGCCGGTAAGCCGTCAGGACCGGCAGCCTTGTTCGATTTTAGCTTGGATATTGCTATCCTCACTTCGTTTTGGTCAGGTGGACGGAAATTTTGACTATCATCGTCCATGTTGAATGGTTCATTCTGCCTGACAGCGGGATGTTGATCTTCGTCGCCGTTATACAGTCTGCAGAAGTAGTTTTTCCATATTCTCAGCACCGACTGTGATTCTACTACGAGGTTCCCATTTTCATCTCTACAGGTTTCTGTACGGGTATTACTTCTCTGACACGTTCTTTTTACCTTTTGGTAAAACTTCCGTACATTATTCCTGGAGTATAGACTCTCGATATTCTCAAACGCGCGCTTCTCATGCTCTTTCTTCTTCTTTTGGAGAAGCCGATGTTCTTCCCGTCTCTTTTGCTCGTAGAGCTCACGAGCAGCTCTCGTCTTCCTTTGCAGCGCCGCTTTGTATGCCTCTTGTTTTGCTGCATGCACTCGCCGGCATTCTTCGTCAAACCAGGGGTTTCGCGGTGGTGGGCGAGCGAGACCCAGCACATCAGTCGCGGCGTTTCTGATGGAATGTTGGCAGCGTTGCCACTGGTCTTCGGTACTTGATGCTGGCGGCAAAGGGGGATTGAGAGATTTCGGGATATTAGTTCAGCGAAGAGTCTGGCGGTCTCTTCCGATTGTAGCTTTTCGACGTTAAATTTTCTCACAGTAATTCTTCTTTGTTGCTCAGATTGGGATATCCGCATTCGTACCTTGGCTACAACAAGGTAATGATCCGAGTCTATGTTGGCCGCTCGGAAGGTCCGGACATCCAGAATACTGGAGGCATGCCTTGCGTCGATCGCAATATGATCAATTTGGTTGATCGTGACATGATCATTGGACCGCCATGTCTGCTTATGAATATCGAGATGAGGAAACCATGTGCTTGCTATGGTGACATTTCGCTCCACAGCGAAATCAATTAGCCTTAGTCAATTAGACTGCCCTACCAAAGACGTCCTCCTTTCCTATTTTGGCGTTAAAATCGCCCAATACGATTTTAACGTCGTATTTAGGACATTGCTCGTATGTTTTGTCGAGGAGCTCGTAGAAACACTCTTTGGTGGCAGGGTCCTTTTCTTCTGTGGGGGCATGAGCACATATTAGGCTTATATTAGCGAATTTAGCCTTGATCCGGATAGTCATAATACGCTCGCTCACGTGTCGGAAGCTTAAGACTTCTTGCCTAAGTCTGCCGCGTATGACAAATCCGCATCCGAATAAGCGTTTCCTCTTGCCTCTGTAGCAATCACCGTAGTAGATGTCACAGTTTTTCATCCTCTTTTTGCCCGGCCCATCCCATCGCACTTCCTGGATGGCGGTAATATCTGCTTTATAGCAGTCTAGGGCCTCTGCTAGTTGTTCGGCTGCACGTGGTCTGTAAAGGGTCAGAACATTCCACGTACAGATCCGAAGGTCGTTGTCCTTATTTCGTTTGCTGGGGTCGTCATTAGTTGAGTCATCCTTATCCGAGGCTTTTGGTTGTTTCGGAACCATCGATTTTTTACGTGGTAGGGAAGTTAGCCCGACGCACAACCCCCAACCTGGAGGGCCAGTTCCTTAATTATTCCCCTAGGACGAGGGGCCGGGTACACCGGTGCCAGTAGTCCACTACGGGAGTATAAGCGCTGCCGTTGGCCCATTAAGGGCTCCTCCGCCACCATCTCTATTCCAATGTCCTGACTAACATTGGAAATTCCTTACCGACCTGTGATCCGAATACGTCGAAGCAGCTCGCGCAAGTTATTCACTAAGTTCAACCTAACTGGAACTATAGACGCCACCGTTGACTCCGTCTAGGGAATTCGTCCGCTGCCGCCTGGAACAGGAAGAAGTGCTCTAGTGAGAAAAGCACTCTTCCCCCCCTCTCTCATCTGCTGCCACCAAGAATCCGCCAAACGGGGTTGGTTACCCATTTCTTGGATTAAGGTACTAGGCACCCGGCTGTCACCGCGTGGAGGTTGAGAGTAGGAGTTGGTAGGCCTCAGCTGAGTGAAAACGCTTGTGTTTTCATATGATCGCATGCACTACCGTTTGACCAAATGAAGGATATCTACCAGAATTTCGTGTACTTGAACTAAGATGGCGTATACGTAACATTTTTAATAGTTTTACTCGAAGAACCTGAAGATTTTATTCTACCAGCAACGTCATTATTATATTTTAGAATAACATTTTGTTTGAACTTCAAATTTTTGTCACTGTCCTTAACTTTTGTTATCTATTAGCTTGTATACAGATATCTTTTACTTAAAACAAATATGTATGAAATAAAAAATCTGTAAATATTAGAGACCATACAAAAAGTTTTACTCATTTCCATTTGAGGCAAACTTTTTCCAACTCCTGCCGGCAAATTTCTCATTCACTCTAGGTATCATTGTTATATACATATACATATAGTCTCAAAATGTCCTGCCATAAATATCTCCCTCTGGTGCTTTGGGCAAAATAGCTTTCCATATATTAAAAGTTGTCAGATTGCTTTACCTTTTGGCTCCCAGCAGGCTAACTGTGTCAGGGGGATTTTTTATGATACACTTACTTTTGTAGTAACAACAACTTAAAATCATTTTCATCACTCAAAAGTAAACAAGGATAATATTTTACCGAAAATGTTATCACAACACTTCGCTGTTTCATTTCTGATTATGTACATTACATAATTATTGAAAACGGGAGAATTGTGTACGTATTTGTGTAGGTAGAGTAGCAACAGTCAATATTTAAAATTATGCTTAAAGTTTTTGTCGACAAGGATATCTTCTTTAATGCTAATAAACCTCCGTAAATTGGGAAATATGAGTCCTGATATTGCATTATATTTCCTGTAGAGCTAATTTGTGAGCTGATGTATTTATAAAAATTAAAACTAATTATTTTTAATATTGAAAATATTTTTTAATAAAGACTGTTCCATGAGCTCATATAAATTGTACGTAATCAAATTCTTTGAAATTATGTACTCTATGCTGGAGTGAGATTTCAGGTGAAGATAGTACTTTGCCATGATGGAACAGTTTTCAAATTTAATATTGATGAATATATACAAGAAATAATTTATTAAATTTTTGTAGAACTTTCTTAGAGACAAGTGAAAAACATCTGTAGGGAATCTGTTCCGCACTGATACTTAGCTTTGTTAGGGGGCAAAAATTAAAGAAATTCGATTCATTGTGTAGGGATTCATGCTATTGGCAGATTAGTTAGCATCAGCACTGTTTGAAATGTGTAGGGCCTATTCAAATAAGAAAGAATCACCAAAAAACTAATCTTATCTAGTGTAAGTCTACAGATGTCGGATATAAAAAATAAAGTAAACTTTGTTTAGCAATTTAGGCTATAATTCAACTCAAAGACGAATGAATACAGATGCTTAAGTAGTTAAGGGTGGAAATATGGTGAAACGGTGATCGGGAAATGCGAGTGATTGTTGCTCTTTTAACAAAAGGGGGAAAAAGAAATTGCACCAACTATAAAGGTATATTGTTATGCCTGGATAGAATGTTTATAAAAAATATGTTTTTTTTAAAGTACTTCATTAAAGACTCAGGCTGATGTCTGGTTTTGGGATTTGTCACCGTCAGTATTTCTCTTGGCTAAAATTTGAAATGCGACCCGAAGTGGAAAAATAAAGTGGAGGAAGAACTAAGAGACCATATGTTTTGTGTTTATTAAAATAAAACTATTTTATTTGAAAGAATATGTGTTAAAAGAGTTAGTAATAAAAGAGTAAGTTTCATATTTAATGTTTGAAAGCGGTGGAAGTCTGGTTAGAACTGAACTTAAATTATTCTATAAAAATAATAATTGAATTGAGTTATACTGTCGCTGCATAATGCTGCTACTGGGTTATGTTACTTTTCCTTGTGCCTACCTACATAATCCTGCTACTGGATCTTGTAACATGGCCGTCGTAATAATATCTGCTTTATTCTCCCTGGAAAGTCCTTACTAAGTGTTTGGGGGCTGAGCAATGCGGCTTTCATCTCGGTAGAAGTACAACCGACTAGTTATTCACTCTCACAATGGTTTTTGTGAAAACCTGGGAGTATGCTGAACCTATCTACACCTGTTTTCTGGATTTGGAAAAAGCAACTCTGGAGTATTCTACAGGAGTATAGAATTGTCTTTGTCGATTCAGTCTTCATATAAAAACCGTAGAAGATATGTTCGCATAAACGTTTTTTTCTTTTTTTATATATATAGATTGCGTGTGCCAAAGGGATAATTAATACGCTTATACTGGTTCTCAGAGCACGGGCGGAGGGGAAAGAAACAGAGGAGATGCCGGTTTGTGTTGGCTTTAAATGTTTGAAGGTTGTAATAATTAAGAAATGCAGAGGCTGGTAGATCGTTCCACAAACGTGTTGTTCGGCTTATGAACGAATCCCTATATTTGACAGTACGTCCAAAGTTGGGCTTGAGGGTGACCTGATGTGTATTCGAAGCATGACACGTATTGCGGGTGAAATTTTGAAGGGGAGAAACGCAACTAGCTATTTCGCTGGATCATTTTTTTTATAAAAGAAGCTATAAGAAAGACGTTCAAGTGAGACTATGGAGTTCATAATGTCTCTATCATCTATCAGCTTTAACGCGTGATTCTGTACCCTATCTAGAATGTGCAGAGCTATCTTAGGTGCACCAGACTAGATGTGGGCGGTATATTCCAGCTTTGGGTGAATGAATGCCTTATAGATGGAGGCCGGATCAGACGGGGTAAAATATTTTTTGCACAGCTTAAGGAATTCTAAACATTCTCCACCATTTCGGATTCAGCGATGCAAGTGCCATTCAAAGATAATGGTTAAGAGTCTTGGTTTCGCTTGAGAGACATCTTGTGTAATAAAAAAAAAAATATTTGGCGAACAGCTCTTCAGCTCTGGGCCTGGGTTCTCGACACCACTCGTGTTGTGTGCGTTATATTTCTTCACACAAGTGGAAGGGACCTGCAGTTTTGTGCCGTATCCTAAGGGCGATTTCGAGAAGCTTTTTCATGACAGCAATACTCTCGGATGTTTTTCAAACGCTCACGATAGGTAGGACCGTGAAAAATTTGTTTGCTGTTTTCTGGGATTCGAATATGGAACCTCACGCGCAGTGATCCGACACACTAACCACTTGCGCCACGGTGCCCACCATCTTGTGTTTTAGATGCATTAAATTCCACTCTATTGATTCAACCCCATTTATTTATGCTGTTCAGACAAGAGGTCATTTATAAAAATAAGGAAGAGAGTGGGAGACAAAACGGAGACCTGGTGAATTGCAGACTTGAAGCCATCCAAGTCAACCTGTATTGAACGGCCCTAAGGTAATTTTTAATCCATTGAAGAACAGAGTCATCGATGCTATATGCACGCATTTTCGACAAATGAGCCTGATGCCAAACTCTGTCAAATGCTTCATCGAAATGTTTCATCGAAGTGATGAAGAGATTGGTTCCACTTCTCGGATATGCCATCAAATCACCAGTGGACCTGTTGCTACGAAAACCATACTGCCGGTCATTGATGAGTTTTCGTGAATCAATATATTTCATAAGCTGACGATTTATCAGAGTTTCCATCACCTTGGAAAGAGCGACGTAAGTGCAATCGGTCGGTAATTGGACGGGAAGAAAGATTCGCCTTTTTTAGGAACGGGCTGGACAAATGCTGTTTTCCGTCTACTCGGAAAGAGCCCAGAAGAGTGGGATAGACAGAAAAGCTTTCGCAGAGGTTTTGCCAGCGTGGAAGAACACCTCTTCAGAACTATGATAGAAATATCATCTGGATAAGCGGATTTGTGTATGTTGTTAAATCAATACCTTTCACTGTGGGCGTTGGATTCCGCCAAGGGTGCGTTTTGTCACATCTGCTCTTCATCGTATATATGGACTATGTGTTACAGAGCAGCCGTAGTAGAGAATTTTTCAAAGTGGGATACTTAAGAATTAATCATCTGCTCTTTGCAGATGGATGATATTGTCATCCTTGGATCCTCTGAAACTGAACTTCAGCGCGCACTCTGAAGTTCAGTTTGAGACATAACACTTGAGATCATAACACTTGTTATGGTGCTACAATGAAGGCAAACGTAGGCGAATCATAAGTAATGGTCGTGCAACACCCCAACAGTGCACTCTGCATGTTAGCAAACGAAGCAAATGTACCATATAAATTTAAGTAACTCGGGAACTTATTCACGAGTGATGAAAAGAGCAATCCCGAATTATTTTCTATAATTGGTCAGGCTGGATCAATTTTTAGAGCTTGGTCAATCTGTTATAAGGAAGGCCGAACTTATTGTTCAAGCTAAGCTTTCGGGTTTTAACTCGGTGTATGTTCCAACTCCCACCTACGGTCATACAATTTGAATAGTGACCGAAAAATAAGATCTCTGATACAAGCTGCCGAAATGAGGTTCCTTCGCGGTGTTGCTGGAATATCTCGTAGAGATCGAGTGCGCAATACTAGAGTACGCGATGTGCTCAATGTTGAGCAGCTACTTCTCCGAACGGAACGATCTGTGCTTCGATTGTTTCGTTACGTAGTGCGTATGCCCTCAGACCGGCGTCCAAGACGTGCCATGATTGCTGTGCCATCAGGCAGGCGACCCCTCGGTAGGCCTAGAAATAGATGGTTGGATCAAGTCCGGATGGAGAGTCCACCTGAGGATCCTACACCCGCAACCCTCATGAAGGATTAGTGGACCATTAAAAATGTGTGGAAAATATATTAAATTTTTACAAAAATGTATAATTACACCAACCTTATTTTTTGTGTAATTTGTTATCAATTCTAATAACTCATGACAATTAAATGTGTTTTCAACCCGTAAATGTATTTTGTATGACTCAAATAAGAGGCAAATGCTTATGTTAATTTGATTATGTTACTTATTAACCATATAAGCTTGGGCTCACGTCTATTACTCGGAGACTCTTGATCAGTTTTTACTTTCTGTTAACAACTTTATATACGAGTACGTCCAAAAACAATAAAGCCGGGTTTTCATCACTGAAAAATTGACTTTTGTAAAAAGGACGACTTCAGTATTCGACGAAAGACGTCTCATTCCTGATCATCAGTTTGGATTTAGAATCAAACATTCTACAATCGACAAATTAACTGACGTGATTGAGAAAGCTCTTGAAGAAAAAACGATTTATTGTGGTGTATTTCTTGACGTCTCACAAGCTTTCGATAAGGTTTGACACGAAGGCTTGGAGTGTAAATTGCAATTGCTACTGCCACGGTAACTCTTTCTAATCTTACGATCATACCTCATCGAGAGACTCTTTCGTGTTAAACACTGAAATGATTACTCTGACTTCAAGGAGATTGCGGCCGGAGTCCCACAAGGAAGTGTCCTTGGCCCACTTCTATATACGTATGTACTCTACATGCGTGATATCCCGCAGAAAAGAAACTGTGTCGTCGCCACGTTTGCGGACGATACGGCGATATTGACAACGGGCCATACTATTGAAGCAGCAATTGGAAAGCTGCAACATGCTATTAACAAAGTCCACGCTTGGACGAATTCTTAGCGTATTGTGCTGAACGAAATCGAATCTACCCACGTCAACTTTACCTACAAAAAAGTGGATAGATTACCTGTATATCTAAACTCGGCTCAAATACCATACGCGAACGAAGTAAAGTATCAAGGAATGACTCTACATGTTAAGCTTAAATGGAAATCGCAAGTAAAAAAAAACCCGACGAGCTCGAAAATAAATACCGGCAAATGTACTGGCTACTCTGAAAACATTCGAAGTTGAGCCTACATAACAAACTGCTTATCTATATCAAGTGCTAAAGCCAGTGTGGACGTATGGTATACAACTATGGGGTTGTACCAAGAAAAGTAATAGAAACATCATACAAACTTTTGAAAATAAAGTTCTTAGAACGATCGACTTTACATAATAAAAACAATTTGCCATATTGACAAGCGCTTGTTTAGAACGACAATTTAACAAGCAAAGTTTATTTCCGTGCCACACTTATGTATTTAAAATAAAACAGAAACTGCAATTTCTTTACACTTGTAAATTCATTTTAGCAAGTAATCTATTTTATTTATTTTTTTTTAAGTAATTTTACAGTGGTGAATAAATGCGCACCACTCGAGAGAACGAAAATATTATTTTTGGAATTTTTTGAAACAGTCTTTAACTAATCATAACATGACTGATCTTAGCAGTTTTTAACTATTCGATAAATAATATAACATGCTGTATATCAAGCAGATCATTGTTGTGTACTATTATGTTTGCATTCAAATATTGAACTTTAGCTATAATATTTCTTAAGTAATTGCAACAATTGTTACCCTATGGTACGAAATGCAGGACATCTGCAGATTTATCGCCTGTTAACGTTAGTGAAATTAATCGTTCTGTAGTTCATTGACTTGTTACTTGATGTTTCAGAAACTAATAATAGTAATTTGTTCGAATTCGACCATTATACGATGCCTGTTGGTTTGTGGAATAGAGCAGAGATCAACTGCGATTTTGCGTACATTCATATCAATTTTCTAGCAAGCCCCTCCAATTATGAAATCTGAAATTTTTCTAGTTATTGGGAGCAGACATTCTGTTTCATACACGGCCATCTTGGGCCAGATCTTTTTCGATTCAACCAAATGCATGAACTACTCAATTGCCTCAAGACAATAAGTTTTACACTTTTGGTTCACGATAATAATTTAAGACCACTACGTGCGGCAAAGACAAATAATGTAATCCGACTATCTTTTGACAATCCTCTCTAAGCAAGATCTGTGGAATTTGTATGAAAGGTCAGCGTTAAACAATCTCTTTCTAAAAGCAAATTATAACCCAGATCTTAAGCTTGTGAAGTTTAAAAAATTACAAAGCCTTAAGCTAAACCGATTGACACATTTAAACTAAAACTAATCTCAAGAGGGCAGCCTTCATTTTTTTTTTTAATTCTAAGCTTAGCAGCTTGTTGCACTACAAAGTTTTTTAGGTGTCTAAATTCTTATCACACAAGCAATTAATCTCCAAATGGATTTTCAACATGAGATAGTGCCGCCATGATACTGCTTCATATCGAAACTCAGTGGGCTTTTAAAAATTACCTTCAATCTATAATTTGACAGATGCACTCGGTCTTTTCAAACACACCTGCAGATAATATCAATTTACCCGTGTAATGATTACGATTAATAGCACTCACAACTCATTCATTCAGTTTTCCGAAGGAATTTTGTTTACGCTTTGACACACAGTCGTAGGAAACCTGTCGACATCCTGTTTAATGGAGAAAAATAAATAATACCAATCAGAGGTAGACTTTTTTGTTTGCTTTTAAAGTGAGCTACCTACTTACCCACCAGAGACGACAACGAATATCTGTTAGTATGTCCATCAAGTTTTTCCGATATAATTGAAATTTTTTCCATGATAATTGAAACGGTTTTTCATTGAAATAAACAAGTCCCGAATGGATTTCCACTCATTTTGTTTTCCCACATATAAAACAAGAAATCTACGGCTGTGCTATAAATTCACCAACTATATGGGTTACCATTAATTGCCCAGTTATCATTGCTGCAGTTGCCTAATCGATGAAATTTCACTTTTGACGGCCTGCCAGTGCATACACTATCAAAAGTGTAGCAACTGCAAAGGCAATTCATCGTATGATTTGTAGAATGTGCAGTTGGTCAAAACAAACCGAAATATGGGCACACATCTGCGCGTAAGCAAATATCTACTCGTTGTTTAGTGGCCCATATTAGAACGTTGTCTCGGTCAAATGGAAACGTATGTAAACAACATAAGTGCTGTACGGAGTGTGCCGCGCCAGGCTCCCCTTCTCCAGCTAAGAGATTCCTTTGGATCCGACAAATTTAGAGCCAAAGCATAGAGTAACTTTGTTGCAGATGGAGAGGGAGAATGTTTTGGTCGTTAGGCACATGTGCTAGTGTCGGCGGTTAGTACGCAATATTTGTTTTTTTTTTTGTATTTTTGGCGACTTATGGCTTGTACACAGCATATATCATGCACGAAGTACGTAGGCATGGGTGTTTACCTTTCTTTTTTTTTACCAGCCCATTGCAATGTGACCGAAAGTTCGTATAAATATCAAGAGTCTAACGATTTGGGTAATAGTACACGACTTGCCATCAAATCAGACTGTAAAGTTCTTAATTTAAAAAAAAAAAATTCAGCAAGAAACCAAGAATATTAAAACAATATTTCAAAATGAAATACGCTGTAAGTGAATTTGTGGATTTAAATTTGAATATACCAAAAGTGCAGCAAAAAAGTGAAGACTTGTGATTTAAGTAGAAAAAGTTTAAAAAAAAATTTCATTCTTCCATAACATATTGTTGGATCGTCCTGTTTAAACTTATTATTCCTTAGTTAGACCCTAGCTACTAAATTACCATAATCTTTGGGCAATCTACATACATTCATACACATTTGGCAGAACAGCCCATGGGGGGTCTAGTCCTAGATTTTCGTAACCACTCGTGTTGAGTGCATTATATTTTTGCACAAATGGAAGGGACCTAGAGTTTTGTGTTGTATCCGAAGGCAATTTTTATTTTGTTTTTGAGAAGCCTTCTCATGACAACAATACTCTCGAATATTCGTCAAACGTTCACGAGAGGTAGGACCGTGAAAAAACCATTGGTGTTTCCTGGGATTCGAACATGGAACCTAACGCACAGAGGTCCGACTCACTTACCACTGCGCTATGGCGCACAATGTAGTGTGAATAAAAAGTTAATCGGAATTAAACATTTTTAGTTATAATTTGTAGACTGAGCTTAAGGCATAGATTTTGAGACATATAGCGAATATAGAATATATAAGGCAAACAAATTCTGACTAACTTTAACATTTTTGGCTACACCCTGGATTTTAGAGTTGACATCGCTTTTTTTTTTACATCTGACAAGTATTCACAATTCCAAGTTACCTATCCGCTTATTTCGAGCTCTGTGATTCTTTTTTTCTTAATTTGCGATCACTCAAAGGGTTATGAATTCCATTAATATGTTTACACACAGTGCGGGCGTTGGAAAGGATAGATAGCGAGAGAATGATTGGTGTAGTGGTTTTGAAACTCAGATGATATGTTTCAGAAAAAACTCCGGGGTGGCGTCCAGATAACTGGCGATATTTTTGCACTTTTTTGTCTTTGCTTCTGATCCACAGTATGATTTTCCCGACTACCTGATGTCATAGGCATATCAATCACCCAAGTGAGCGAACAATTTTTGCAGTCATATGACCAACCTACTGCCAGTGTTATGCATTTGCATTTGCGTTCACGTAAACTTTCCCAATTGATCGGACTGACTCTATATTTCATGAGAAACAAATTAATGTTTGCTGACATCGAGATTTGAACCATGAACCATTAGCGTAGCAATTGTTACCACTACACCATCGCCACCCTATGTTTCTTTTCTGAGCTCTCTACGTACAAACAATCAGTTTTTATGTTTTAGATCAAAGTTATGAAAATTGTCAAAGTTCATGTAAGGTCTGTTGAAGAGATAGCCCAATATAAATAATTATTTTGGACCGAATTTAATACCTATGTATATATACAAGAAGTCTTGAAATTTGATTTAGAAAGATAGCTTCTTTGAGTCCGGAAACTCTAACTTTCAGGTCTATTGAACAAATGAAATTCTTACCTTGATTTTCAACACACTTTGTGATACAATTCTTCATTACGAGTCATAAGTTTATTTCATTGTACAGGCGAACCCCACAGGCGGATCAGTAGAAATGCGGTGAAGTGGGAGGGTTGTGATCCCTAGTTTTCGGATCATAACCTCGCTGATAAAAGGAAGAAGAAGAAGAAGTTTATTTCATTGTACAAACTATTACAACTATTGAGGCGAACTATTGGGGCGAACCCCACATGCGGATCAGTAGAAATGCGGTGAAGTGGGAGGGTTGTGATCCCTTGTTTTCGGATCATGGCCTCGCTGATAAAAAAGGAAGAAGAAGAAGAAACTATTACAATAGACCTATGCTACCTATCTTGACAACTGAGCTCTTTATATAATTTCTAACAACCAACGCATGGCTCAGAAATGTCAAAGAAAACTTTTAAAATTTAAGCTGATCCTTAGGGTAATGTTCTAGAATAGCTGATATGTTGAGATCTTTCTAGTTTCTAGCGTTCTAGCTCTTACTAGAAGTGGTCGTTCTCATACTGAAGCAATTTTGAAACAAATTCTAAAACGTTTGAGTAGGTGCAGTTGTTGACTAAAATGACAATAGAAGATTTCGCAATTTAATTTAATTTAATAACAACAAACTACGAGTATTTTGGCCTCTAGCCTAATTAAATTCTCTGAATCTTAAGCCCGACTGGAGTCGAAATAAAATTGTTTGCACAATAGCATTGAACCCTACCATTTTTTTTGTCGAATAAAAGTAGCTTAAGTACACTTAGTAGTACGATTTATAGCCATTTTTATTATTAAGTACGTACGAGTGCGTACTAAAAACATTGTATTGATCTAAGGCTCACAACAACCTCCTTTATTTGTATATAACTTGCGCGCACTCAATGGGTTATGAATACCCTTAACATGTTTTTACACAGTGCGAGCGATGGGAAAACGAGATAGAGAGAGAGAAAGTTCATGTCGTTTCGTTTTTTATAGACAGGAATGGGAGTAATGTTAGTAACTTAATATTTGTAGAAGAAAGGTTTGACTGTGTACAACTGGTTTCTATTTAAGTAGGAACGTACGTTAGCTTATTACCAAAACTAGTGAAATGCACAGAACCAATTTCAGACTGAGCAGATATATCTTTTGAATCTGCTTGCAAACATGTTACTGAAAGTACAGAAACCATTAGAAACAATTAAAGTCTTGTATTACAGACTTGTTGATATACCATATTGGTTAATTGCTAATCAAATCTATATTAAAAAATGCACTTTGCAATTAACATGACATAATCAAAAAAAAAATAAAAACTAGTATACCAATTCTTTTTTGGGCTGCCATGCATTGATATACAAGACAAAAAGCCCTCATCCCATATTGATTCACTGGTTCTGTACCTTGGTGTCTCTACTGGCCAACTTTGCTCGATTAGTTTTCGTTATTAATTAACTTATCTACGTGTATTCGTTTTTATAGCTTTTGGTTATCACGTTTTTTGGTTGCTTGTAATGAAGTAATTTAACTTGGTGTCGAAGTCGTTGTTTGAAAAAAATCGCATATGCAAAGTATACTACCATAAATTCATTCAAAATGGCAATATGGCATTTTTAACTGAAAACTCACAAGTACTCACAGACAGCTGGTACCTTCATACTACTTTGAATCAGTCAAATAAAACTAAATTAATTCTTCACTCTATCCACAGATCATTCTTCTTATAGTAGCCGCTGGTGCTTTTGCTGCTCCTGCTGAGTCACCCGAATCACCAAAAGCGAAACGTGGCCTTTCTTTAGGTTTGGGTCTACACGCACCACTCCTATCGCATTCAATTGTTCAACCAGCCGCTGTAGTCTCTTCGTCATCGTATATTAGTCACAGTCCATTGATATCTCATGCACCACTTATATCCCATGGATCACTTTTATCACATGGACCACTTCTATCGCATGAACCACTTCTATCCCAAGGATCACTTCTATCCCATGGACCACTTCTATCCCATGGACCTCTTCTATCACATGGATCACTTCTATCTCAAGGATCACTTCTATCCCATGGTTCATTGATTTCTCATGCGCCATTATCTCTAAGTCATTCTCCACTACTCCTTCATTAGAAATGCGATAGATGGCGTAAGTTATGATATTCCACAAAAGGAGGAAGGACACTGGCTAAAAGTTAAAAAAAAAAAAATTTAAAATTGTAAACATTTGGAATGCTTGCGAATAAAATTTTGTTTGAAAAATAATTATTTCGAGTCGATCTGAGAGAAATTTAGGAGTCTTTGTAACTCAAAAAAAAAAACGACGATTAAATCTACTCAATCTACTGTAAGTAAGCGGAGGACATTATATTGCGAAGCAGAATCTCCTAGCTAATGTCCTGTTTTTGTCGATGATAAGAGCTTCAAAGTCGGAAACTTTGGTAATCAGTTGGCATAGAAAAAACTACGAACTTGATACATGCAACGCAAATATATTTAACCAGAAAGATCTGAGCTGACGGTAAGAAGGCTCTTTCTCTATGCAGTTTTTTTTCTGAAATACCTAAAACTGTCGACTTATCAATGCTTTCACGCAAAGTATGACTCCGCAGGATACCTCTTCACATACCTGTGAATAAAGGGCTGATAAAAGTGCAAGAAAGACTCTACCGCTAGAATCAGTTCAAGCTGAGTTCCACATAGCAAAGATCAGCAAAAAGCAGAAAACAAATCTTCCTTGAGATTAAGTATAGAGTAAAATGTGCAGAAAGAACCTGAGAACAAAGCTTTTGTAAGGGCTGCAGAGATGACAAGGTTCACCGGAACAGGGCTCATTTGCTCTGACACAGCCCAAGCTCTGTCACTTTTGAAAGGTCCGCGCTGACGTAAGACGTTGAGCAGAAATATCACTTTCGTAAACCAAGTTACCTAACCTAACCTTGCTAAGATTAATTGACGTTTTAGCAACTCAGAGTTGCAGAAGATATAAAAGAAGGTAATTAACAGAACCGTTTCCGTCTTCGCAGATTTTTGAATCCTCTTAAGTAGTAGTAGTAGTAATGTGATTTTATTAAACAATTAAACGGTTTCTTTGTTGAGTCTTCTTAACCCGATACCAGTAGTCTTTTGCATCCGTGTAAGCATAAAAAAATATATTTCTTCTCAGGGATGTTCCTCCAGTTCGTAAATTCATAAGTCGTGCGTGAAATCTTTGGTCTCCCTTCCCAGCTTTGGCTTAAATAGTGCGAACCAAAGCCAGATATGACTCCTAGATCTCGGCAACTGAACCAATTATTTACAAATAATAACTACATTTTGCTAAGAATACTGGCGGCATCAGCGATGTTCAAAGCAATATTTAACCTTGCTTATCAATAGAAAGTTTTTGTCTCCAATTCACTGGTCAACAAAATCTTTTAAGAAGAAAACTGCGTGCTGCTCGTACTTTCATATCTGCTTATATTTATCTTCATTATAAAATCCTATTTTTTTTTGATTCGTTCGGGTCTTGTTTTGTAACAGTTACTACCAGATTTAGTGATTCTAAAATATGTTCTGAAAGTGTAAAAATGACCCTGATAGATTTTGTTAAATTTGTGGGGAATAAACTTTTAAAAGTCAACGAAGAAATTTTACACCGTTAGTGAAAAATTGATATCAAAGTTATATCGGCTTTCACGTGGAGCACAGGACAAAGCGTGGGTTCCTCACATCTGTTGCGCAACATTTGCATGCTTTCTTACTGAGTGGGCAACATAGTATCGATGTATTATATACCTTTCGGAATCCCCATGATCTGGATGGAACCCAGAGATCGTTCATCGATTGTTAGTTTTGCTTAAGAGAATAAAAATAAAGTTACATATCAGGATCTATCTTCTGCAAGAAAAAGGAAAAATGATCATAGCGAAGAACTGCTTGACCTGTACCAGAACAACCTGACTTAAGTGTTGAAGCCATTAAATTAGACAACGTTGCGGTTGATCCCGAATTTCAAGCAGTCTCCTCATCAAACGAACCACATTTATTAATTTAAGGAGATCTCAATAATTTAATACGCGATTTGAATCAAAACAACAGACAGAACTTCTAGGATCTCGATTGAAGTGTTGGAATTTGTTGCAACTAAAAACAAAAATATGTTACTAATGACTTTAATGCCGAAATGCATATATTGGGTCTGGAATAAAATTGGGAAGATCAGAGTCTATTTATTGACCATTCAAGCGTTAGCTTGAAGGCTGTACTTTTATATAACGGAAATGAACTTCCCACTATACCAATTGCTCATGCTGCTGACATAAAGAGTCATATGAAAACATGACACTTATTTTGGAAAAGGTTCAACGTGATGAATATGAATGGAAGATTTGTGAAGATTCAAAAGTCGTTGCTCTTCTCTTAGAGTTACAGTTTGGACATATAAAATACTGCTATTTTATTTGTGAATGGGATAGTAGAGATAGGATATAGGTATTTGAAAGAAACATTATGTTAGAAGGATTGGCCCAAAACAAAATCCTTTATTTCAGGGCAGAAGAATTTCAAAATACTATGTACTTTAGTGAAACCCAATGATGTGTTCTTATCACCTTTATATATCAAACTTGTACTAATGAAAAATTTTGTGAAAGCAATGGATCCGGACGGTACTGGTTTTTATATTCAAATGAAAAATTTACGAAAGTCAGTGACGCTAAGATCAAACAAGGCATATTTGTAGGCCCTCGATTAGGGCAGAATGTGAGTCGAAATATTCATTCATTCATTTTCATTCATTCATTTTCAATGGCCCGCTAATCCTTCATGAGGGTCGCGGGGGTAGGATGCTCAGGTGGACTCTCCATCCTTCTTGATCCTCCGCCATTGACTCCAATTCATCAGGGGGAATCCCTAAGCGTCTTGGAAGCCGGTCTGGGGGCATACGCAATACGTGACCAAACCATCGAAGCATAGATCGTTCCGTTCGGAGAAGTAGCTGCTCAACGTTGAGCGCCTCGCGTACTCTGGTGTTGCGCACTCGATCCCTACGAGTTATTCCAACAACACCGCGAAGGAACCTCATTTCGGCAGCTTGTATCCGCGATCTTATTCTTTCGGTTACTATCCAAATTTCATGACCATAGGTGAGAGTTGGAACATACACAGAGTTAAAAACCAATAGCTTAGCTTGAACACTAAGTTCGGCCTTCCTTATAACAGATTGGCCAAGCTCTCTCAAAATTGATCCAGCCTGACCAATTCTACAGGATAACTCGGCATTGCTCCTCCCATCACTCGCGAATAAAACCCCGAGGTACTTAAACTTCTCCACCTGCTTCAGTGGGACTCCACTAACATGCAGAGTGCACTGAATGGGTTTTTTGGGAACGACCATTACTTCCGATTTGATCACGTTGATATTCATTCCAGCATCATCACAAACGGCTACAAACCTTTCGAGTGCGCGCTGAAGTTCGGTTTGAGAGGACCCAACGATGACCAAATCATCCGCAAAGAGAAGATGACTAATCCTTAGGTCTCCCACTTTGAAACATTCCCTGCCACGGCTGCGCTGTAACATCCAATCCATATATACAATGAAGAGGAGAGGTGACAAAACGCACCCCTGGCGGAGTCCAACGCCCACAGTGAAAGGTATTGATTTAACACCGTTTATCCGAACACAGCTTCTACAGTTTGTATATAAAGACTGAATCGCCCTTAACAGGGAACCAGCGATCCCATACTCCTGCAGAACACTCCAGAGTTTGCCTCGAGGAACCCTATCATATGCTTTTTCCAAATCCACAAAACAAGTGTAGACAGGTTTGGCATATTCCCAGGCCTTCTCAAGAACCATTCTGAGAGTGAACAGCTGGTCGGTTGTGCTTCTACCGGCACGAAAACCGCACTGCTCATCCCCCAAACTGTCCTCAACCACAGCTCTGGAACGCGTTTCTTTCACCTTAGCGAAGACTTTTCCAGGGATACTTAAAAGAGATATACCCCTATAGTTGGCGCAATCTCTTTTGTCCCCTTTTTTAAAAAGAGGAACTATCACCCCTATTTGCCAATCACCAGGTGTTTCACCGCATTCCCGGCCACTTTAATGACACGCGAGAGCCATTGAACTCCCTCTTTACCTAAAGCCTTGAGCATTTCTGGCCGAATTTCATCCACACCAGCAGATTTGCCAACTTTTAGCGCTTTGATCGCCAAAGTTACTTCCTCTACCGTAGGACTACTTTCCGCCCAACTCTCGACCATAGGTCTGTCATCTTCGGTGTCCTGTTCGGGATTGAGCAATTCTGAAAAGTGCTCGCTCCATCTGCGTAAGATGTCCTCCTCATTGGAAAGAAGTCTACCGTCTTTGGATTTGACTCCTTCAACGATATTCAACTTTTTTCCTCTGAGTCAGCGGACGGTCTGCCAGAACATCTTATTTGCAGATCTGTGGTCACGTTCTAATTTTTCGCCAAACTCCTTCTAAGACTGTTTTTTCGCTGTTTTCACAGTTAATTTGCAAGTTCTTCGTGCTTCAGTGTACCGATTTCGAGAATCGGAGTTCCCCAAGTGAATCCACACCTTAAAGGCTTTCTTCTTCTCTCTGATGGCTTCTTAAACTCCGGGCGTTTTAAACCAAGCAGTTCTTTTCTCACCACCAGCCGCCACACCAAGCCGCTTCACTCCACAAACATCTCCCGCAGAGGCAATAACCGCTGTTGAAAACAGTTGCCATTCTTCCTCTACATTTGATGGAACAGTTGGAATTCGTTCAAACCTCTCAGATATTTGCCGCGCAAATGTCTCCCGTATCTCTTCGTCCTGTAACCTCTCCCATCGTATGCGTGTAACCATCCTTGGCTTACGCTTTGGTAGGGGAGGCACTCTCTCGCTAAGATACAATTTGCACAGCACTAAGTGATGATCAGTTGACAGTTCGGCCCCTCTCAATATGCGAACATCACAAACCATTCCCTTCAGACACGATGGTACCACAAAGAAATCGATCAGCGACTTCTGCTGAAGACTCTGACGGTACCACGTGTATTTGTGAATGTCTTTGTGCGGAATGATAGTGTTCATGATGGATAAGCCATTTTCACAACAAAAATCCAACAACCTCTCTCCGTTCGCGTTTTGATCAGGATCACCGTTCCTCCCAATCACACTCCCCCATGTCATAACATCTACACCCACATGAGCATTGAAGTCACCCATCAGGACAAAAGAATCCATATCTGCAACCTATTCAAGGGCAACATCAACTTCATCCAAGAAAGCTGCGTACTCTGACTGAAGGTTTGGTGCATACATCTGCACCAATGCCAGAGTTGATCTTTCAAGCTTGAGCTTTAAGATCGCAACTCTCCCTCCTAATGGTATCCACTCCAATACTCTATCTGTCACCCTGGGACTTGTGAGTATCCCCACACCCGCCCGAGCAGACATTGAGGGTGCGACTCCTGACAGGAAGAGCTTCCACCCACCCGAAAGGTCCACAGTTTTAGAACCTCTCTGCTTTGTTGAAGAGACGCCAACTATACCTAGTCGACTTCTAACAGCCTCCCCAACAAGCTCAAGATCCTTCCCTGCGAACGATGAGACGTTCCATGTGCCTATCCTAAGTCGATGCCGTTGTCGAATCTCAGAGAGTCCATCTGTGCCCCTATCGGTGCACAGCGCGCTCACCCCTTGACCCCCGTAATGGTTCGCGAGACCATTGTCAGGAAGCTCGTAGCCATTTCGGGTTCGACCCGGCCGGCTGCCGAGCGGGACAGGCCGACCACCAGACGCTCGCATCCTGACACCCTTCAGGCCTGGCTCCATAGAATGCCCTGGCTTACCAGGCTTGGCAATATCCGAGGCCGGTCGTCTTCTTCTTGTCATCATGGGGTGTGCGCTTTATTAGCCGTGACTGGATTGTATGGATGGGAATAATTTGGGAAATCACCGATCAGAAAACTATAAATGCTTAGTCGAAGATCTCCTAATTGCATATAAGGCATTGGGATATACAGTGTACTCTCTCCCTACGGACATCCCTCATAACCAGACAGATTTCAATTGCCATTGTCCATTATTTCCGGAACGTCAAACATAATGCCTCTATTGTAGACGCTAATGTAAGTTTTGAAGAATATGTTAGCATGATAGCATAAATAACGAAGATAAAAATCTGGAGAGCTTTTGACATTGAAAATCTGGATGAAGCTGAAATACACGAAATTGATTCGGATGATGAAACAAACAAAGATTTAAAGGTACATATATTTTTTTTTTTTTTTTTTTTTTTTTCTTCGTGGGTAGGTGAAAATCTTCATGAGACACTATGAGACCGTGTACTCATAGTAGTGTCAGATTTCTACTGACTAAAAACACCCTTCCCTTCGTTTTGTTTACTACGACTAAGTTTGACCTTATCAAGTAGTTTAAGCTTCAGATTTATATTCGCGTGAGGCAGGTAGATTTCCAATAAAAGCACCTGCTGAAACCGTCATGACATGCGGCTTTTTGTCTTATAGCGCTAATTCGAACGGTTTCGTTCTTTGAAGTCGGCGCGTAAGATTTGTCACATCCAAAGTTTGGAGTATGGCACAGTTGCAATGGCCATGAAGACGAATACGAAGCTTGCGAGCGAAGTTTTTTATTTCGTCCTCCACGGTAGCTATCCCTAAGTCTCTGTGGATATCATTGTTTCTGATATACCAAGGAGCGTTCACGATTATTCTTATAATTTTGTTTTGCAATGATTGTATGAGATTCCTATTGCTTGGTTTGGGACAACCCCAGAGTTGTATACCGTACGTCCACACGGGTTTAAGCACTTGCTTATACAGAAGCAGTTTGTTATATACGCTTAGTTTGGAATATCTTCCAATTAGCCAATACATTTCTCTAAGTCGATTTTCGACTTCGTCACGTTTCTTTTTAACGTGAGGTTTCCATTTAAGTTTCGCGTCTAGTGTCATTCCCAGATATTTAGCTTCGTTTGCATGCGGTATTTGTACCGAGTTAATGAAAACGGGAAGGTTGATTATTTTCTTGTAAGTGAAGTTAACATGCGTCGATTTGGTCTCGTTAAGAACAATGCGCCAAGTTTTTGTCCACTCACAGATTTTATCCAAGGCTCGTTGGAGTTTTATGGTTGCTGACTCGATTGAACTTTCCGTTGCCAGAATAGCCGTATCGCACGCGAACGTAGCTACAATAGTGCCTTCAGTTTGAGGTATGTCCCGAGTGTACAGCAAGAATAAGATAGGCCCAAGGACACTTCCTTGCGGAACTCCGGCGGCGATTTCTTTAAAATCAGAATATTCAGTTCCGTGCTTAACACGAAAAAGTCTGTTTTTAAGGTACGATTCTAAGATCTTATTAAGTTGCTCCGGAAGGATTCGTCTTAGCTTATAATTCAATCCATCGTACCAAACCCTGTCGAAGGCTTGAGATACGTCAAGAAAAGCGCTAGAACAAATCTTTTTCTCCTCAAGGGCTTTTTCAATTTCGTCGGTTATTCTATAAACCTGGTCAATTGTGGAATGCTTGATTCTGAACCCGAATTGGTGGTCAGGTATTAGGCGTCTCTCTTCAATGACCGGAATAATCCGTTTCAGAAGGAGTTTTTCAAATACCTTTGATATTATTGGTAGTAGCGATATCGGTTTGTACGATTTTTTGTCATTTGGAGATTTCCCCGGTTTCGGAACCATTATGACTTCTGCGACTTTCCATTGATTTGGAACGTATAATAATCTAATGGAAGCATTTATTAAATAAAGCAATTTTAATAGTGCCTTTTTTGGTAATTCCTTGAGGATTTGTCCGGTTATTAAATCATAGCCAGGAGCTTTATTATTTTTTAGGTTTTTTATTGCCTGGCAAAGTTCTATAAGTGACACACTTTTTATTCTAAGGTTGTCAGATGTCGTAGTCGTACCGGTAAAATCGTCTACCAATGTTTCTCCATCAAATGGCTTAAAAGTCTCTTCTAAGTGCTCGGCAAATAGATCCGCTTTTTCTTTGTCACCTTTTGCCCATTCGTCGTTGTTTTTTCTTATCGGTGGCGAGTGTATTTGCGGTTTTTTAATTCTTTTAACAGCTTTCCAGAGCGAGTAATTAGTGGTTTTTTCGGCGGTTAAACCTTCAAGATAAGCTGAAGTCTCTCGGTTTTTTAGGTCTTGTATCGCTTTTTTAAGCTTATTGCATAGGAAATTCGAGTGGGTTTTATGCTGGAGAGCGCGAGTTTGTTGCCATATTTTGCGTGCTCTCCTCTTTTCTCGAATAAGTTCTTTTATTTCCGGCGGATAATAAGCTTCATTGCATGGGACTTCTTTCCTCCTTAAAGGTGTATTTTTCCACGCGGCATTTTGTATTGATTCAATAAATTTGCCGAGCTCATCTTCTATTTCGAAGGGTGTTTTGAGCGATACATTTAAGACAATATTTTCTTCGCAATCAGTTCTAAAGTCGCGCCAGTTAGTTTTTTTGTTAGTTAATCTAGGCACACCTTCTACTGTCATTAGTCGGTCACTTATTGTCAAGATTACCGGCGAGTGATCTGAGGAGAGATCAAAGCTTTCCTCTACTTTTGCAAAATTTGAAGATACTCCTTTTGCTACGAAGAAGTCTATTAGGTCTGGTGTTTTTGCTGTATCAGAGGGCCAATACGTCGGTTTCCCCGTCGAAAAGAAATCAACCCCGAATTGCATACCGGCTTCGTACAGAAGTCTGCCTTTCCGTGAATTGGATCTGGAACCCCAAAAGGTGTGTTTTGCGTTGAAATCGCCACCTATAATGAAATTCGGTCCAAGTGAGTCAAGGAGACGTACAAAGTCGTTACTTCTAAACGTGCATCGCGGAGGACAATAAATGGACGCGATGTTGAAATACGAGTGCCTATTCTTAACTCGAACTGAGCTTGTTTGCATTGTATCGATTTCAATCGTCGTATTTATGGAGTGCTCAATGCAGTCTTTAATGAATAAGGAGGCCAATAAAATCTTGCAAAGAAGCCTATCGTGAAACAAAGCGACTAAGAAAATTTTCTTTAAAAAAAATTATTGTATTTAAAAGCATTTTATTTATTTATTTATTTATATATTATATTCAATTTTGTTGGGCAAACAAATTCATTTTGTTTTACAATTTTATTGATATTATTGTGGACATTGATTTCACTTCCTAACAGTGAATTTGTATCCCTTTGTTTTTGTTTATGTTTTGTAAGCGTCAGAAATATGGCATTAACATTAATTTAATAAATAAAAAAACATAAAAAACATATGGCCAATGCGTTTTTTTAAAGGTTCTCAATTTAATATATTTTCTCATAAGCGGACAATTTTCTCAGAACCGTCGGTGTCCGCTTATGAGAGAGTACACTGTATTATTATATAATAATATTTTTTTTTTTCATTCTCACGTGGACTTTTTTCATTTCATTTTCATTTATTAATTTAATGTAATCATCTTTTAAATTAGACTAACGGTCTTTACAAGTAAAAGTTAAATCGGTTACATAAATAAGTAATAATTTAGAAAAAGGAAAAAGAAGAAGAGAATTGTATATAAACTTTATAATAATAATTTTAACTAAAAATGTTCGGCAAAATGTCTGAACAAAACCTTTTCAAATTGTCTGGTGCCACGAAGTTTTCTTATGTCTAGGGGCAATGCGTTAAACTCTCTGATATTACACACAAAAAATGTACGCTCAGAATTAGTACATGTAAATCTAGGTTGGAGAAATACAAATGAGCGATTAGAGGTTGTAAATTAAATTTTTTCATATATATAATAAGGCTATTTGCTCATAAGGACTGTCTTTAACACTTTGAGTACGCGAAAGTTGATATATTTATATAAATCACATCGTAAGATACTTTTTTTATAACGCGAGATATGGTCAAAGCGATGTGATAACATTATTGAAAGCAACGGTTAGTTTTCTTTTTGTTTCGGAATTATCACAGTAAAAGATTTGGCAATCATATGTTATTATTGGCATTATAAGTGTTTTTACAAGCCTAAGTTTTATGGGTTGCGGTGTAAAGTTTTTAGTAAGCGATAAAGTTCTTAGGCAGCCATATACTTTACCAATTAAATAATGGGTGTGAAAGTCCCATTCGAGGGAAGAATTTAGCCAAATGCCAAGGTTATTACCCTTCTCCACATATTCCAGAACTGTGTCCCCAAGATACAGTACAGGAAAATAGCAAAGATTAAGTTTAGTTTTATAAACCACAAGGCACTTTGATTTTTTCGGGTTTAGACAGAGTTTATTAGCCTGCGACCAGTTCATAATATTCCTTAGGTCACTGTTTAGTCTTTCTGCTGCATCTTCGATCATTCCTAATCTGCAGTCGGTATAGATTTGAACATCTTCGGCATACATATGTACCGACGAGTTTTTAATAACATTGGGAAGATCACTGATGAACATACTGAATAACAGCGGCCCCAGAATTGACCCCTGATGTACTCCTGAAAATAACTCCAAAAAGCACGACGACCTCTTACCGACAACGACAGCTTGTCTCCTCCCACTTAAGAATGAGATCATTAAGGCAGCTGCTGACTTGGAAAATCGAAATTGGCTTACTAATTTTAAGATCAAAATATTGTGATCGACTGTATCGAATGCCTTCGAGAAGTCTAAAAGGCCAAGAAAAGACACTAGATCTCGGTTCACCGATATTCTTATGTCATCAGTGACCTTAAGAACCGCAGAGGTATAGCTACGATTACTCCTAAAACCCGATTGATGAGCACTCAACCACTTGTTTTGCAATATAAATCTAGTTGCCTGTTTATAAAGTAACTTTTCCAATACTTTAGTTAGAAATGGGAGAATAGAGATTGGCCTGTACTCTGAAGGAGATGAACGAGTTGCTGGTTTTTAAAGAATTGGCATTACCTTGCCGAACTTCCAACCCGTAGGAAAATAATTTTTTAAGATAATTGTGTATTAACATGTGTAAGTACAGGTAAAATATGTGGTAAGATTATTTTAACAAAAAGAGGGTGTACCTTATCAACACCAACAGCTTTGGATTTTATATCTAACACCGCCTTAACAACATCAGTTTCTTCCACTCGCGTGAATTGAAATATCTGAGGGTCAACATTATTGAAGAGCAAAGGTGCGCTTGCAGTGGACAAAGGGGACTTTTGTGAGGTGTTCTGTATAGTAGCAAACTCAGCATTTAAAGCGCCGACATTTAGATCCACAGAACACTGTGCTCTTTCCCGTCCAACACCAAGTTCACGAATGTTCTTCCACAATGTTTTGGATAATAAGTCTTTGTGAAACCATTCCGTATAAAAACGACTCTTGGCCTCCCTGACTTTGATACTGACTTTGTTTCTTAGAGAACGAAAAGCAGCGTTAAACTCAGGGAGTCTAAAATGCTTCCATCGCCTGTAGGCCAAATCTCTAAGCTTAATAGCTTGTAGAATTTCAGGTGTAAACCAAAAGTTGCTTACATCCCTCAGAGTTTTTGTGTTCAGTGGTACGTTTGCTTCAAACAGATTTACAATGGAATCCTGCTGAAATTTTACCTGATCCGTTGTTGACTGTATAAAATAAATTTGTTGCCAATTCAGCCAAAAAATATCTCTTTCCAACTGAATCATATCGATTCTCCTGAAATCTCGGTACTCATAAGTTGCACATATTTTTTGCGATACAACTTTAAAGATGGCGAAAATAAGATCATGTTTTGAGATCATGTTATTGATAAGAAACAGATCCAATAAAGTGGATGCAGAATTAGTGAAGTGTGTTGGATAGTCGCTGTTAATCGCGACCAATCCTAGCGTATTCATTTTGTCGATAAAGGATCTCGATACATCTTTTGAAAGCAGGTTGCAGTTGAAATCGCCACACAAAATTACTTCGGGGTAGAGGGTGGGCATATTTTCCAGAGCAGAGAAGACACCTGAAATATCAAGGTCGCTACTAGGCCTGTAAATTACACCCAGCAAACATTTATTCGTGCCATTACTGATTTCGATAAAGCAGTATTCGACTCTTTTTTCCTGCAAATTTGCGAGCCGTCAGCGAAAAGCATGACGATAAGTTCCACCAGGACATTTAAGCAATTAGGAAACAATACCAGAGCAAGTGGAGTATAAATACATTAGCGGATTATTGCTGGACACTAAGGCGATCCGTTTTTGAAGCGAATACAACTTTTACTTTAATATATAACATGTATTGTATATACTATGTCATTATTTTCATGAATTCATCTTATTTAATTTTTTTATTATATTACAAAATTATTCGTATCTGAAATTATTTGACACCAATATTTTTCTTCAAAAAATTTGTGTGTGAGAATCAGGTTGAAGTTTGTATTCTACATACATAGTTTATTCTATTCAAGACCTCTGAGAGCATTTCCGCAACATTTAACAAAATGTCTTTAGAGAATTTTCCGCGCTAATAGACAACATCGACATCAACTCAAACTCATGTCGAAACTATCTCATATCCTACCCAGATCCTTGGAGAATACTTAATCAAAGTATTCAAAATTCTTTGAAGCAGCTTTGAAACATTTATGAATCAGACTGACAACTTTGTTATTAAAGATGTCATAGCCATATATCCTGGAAATACATTATGAATCTGAACTTCTGCTCTTCTCAGAACAGCACGCTAGAATTTCTGGGGAATTTCTGGGAATAAAGTCCCTACCTATTCCAGTACATAAACCACCGCCGAAAAACTAAAATAAGAAATTGTTTGTTGTTTCCATTTCCTGCTTAGCAAGTTCAGTTCCTAACTACATAAAGCAATTTACCATGGAAAATAATCTGGACTTGTACCCACATCACTTCCGTTTCCGTAAAAATGAATGAAGGGACGGAAGTTATTCATCCATAAAAAAAACACAGATATTCATGCCATGTCTCTATCAATCAACTACTCAAGCAAATAATTGCAGAAGGACACATGAGCTCAAGGACCTCAGAGAACACCAAACGCAAACTGCCCCCTTCACGTCAACAACCTCAGGGAACTATTCGACCGCAAATAAATTTCCGTCCCCTGGTGAGCATTATTCTTCTCATCTCACATAAGTTCACAGATCGGGAGTTATTCAAAATGTCTTTAGCTTTCCCTGATGATTGTCTGTAAGTACTCCTCCACGCACATATGAGCACATTATTTTGCGTATATGAAGCGAAAATTGAAATAAATGTAAATGGCATTTGGCACTATAGAGTGAGTGGTGAGTGGTGGTGCTTCGTTTTATTATTTTCGATTAAATCTACATACGGAGAAGCAGTTCTGTTTAAGATTCGTTTTCTTTTGTGGCTTCAAGGATGAAAGAGATTAGTGCAGTCTATAGGCAGTGCTTGCCTTTGTTGTCCTAATACAAATCTTTTGTGTCCTCATGAGCATTTGGAAATATTTATTAAGTGTGGTATTACAATGATATTACTTATTTTTGGAAAGAAGGCTTAGATCCTTTGAAGTTTTATAACATTCATTCTGCATTGTATTCTGTTTGAAAGGATACTGAACAAATTTTGGAAGATTTTAAAAATGGAATTTTTATTGTATGTCTTTTATGATATGTTGTTCATTGTTTGCATGACGACTGAAGAGATTAAAGACAACTTCGAACACACGCTACTAGTGATAAGGATAAATGTTTAGGGGGTGACGGCGCTAACAAGGGCATTGCATGAAGGAATAAATACTAGTAGGAGATAAGTGCCATTAAGCCTATATGATTGTGCTTACATTTTTTCAACAACTGGCGAACAGAGCTTTTATTTTGCAGAATGTTTTATTTTTTTATTTTTTATTGTAAAAGATTGCACCTAGGGCCTAATAGGTTCCAATTAAAATGTTTTTTTCTTCTGAAATATTAACTTTCATCTAAAAATTTAACTCTAATATAATTGCACGACGCAAGTTGGAAATGAAAGAAGTGAAAGAAATGACTAATTTTTGGTATAGTGGTTTTGAACTCAGGTGACATTAAGCTTACTCCATGCGTGATGTCCGAACTAGTCGGGAAAAATTTCCTATGATTTTTGCATCCAGATCTGATATCTAGTATTTGTTGAGTCACTCTATATGGTATGTGACCGCATTATTTAATTTTTTTCGTAAAGCAATTTAATAGTTATACATATAAATAGCACTTGAATCGATAACCTACCACTCAATAACCGAACATATTTTCGGTATATGGTACAATGCCATATACGAGTACAACATGGCATCAGTCTTTTCCATTAACACGTAAAAACATCTTAGTCAAATACACATAGAATATCTTCAACACGATCTTTAGGTTGAGGTATGCCCTGTACAATTTGTGTGCACATTTTTCAGGCAAATTTTATGAAATGCATCATGCTAATATCGGGAATGTTACCAAAACTAGCTGAGGATTTCCACGAACATTAAAAAGAGATCGATTGGAATGGAAATCTGCGTAGGTCCAATACCGAAACCAAGATGAATCGTGGAGCTTGCACACGGTAGACGAGAACCATCTTATCATCCTTTATCGTAATAATATATAGATTTAAACCAATGAAATACCGAATTCGATTAAAGTTGGCTAAGCCGTTTTTAAAATATAGCTGGTTTCTAAAAGGGCTTCCAATGAGTTCATGAAACGCTATTGTATTTTATATCTATTACCGGACGTGGTTTCCAATGAGACAACCAGTATGTGTTAATATTTGTATTTGTAATAATAATATTTTATTATTCAAATCTATTATTCTAGGCACAAAAAAACAAAATCAAGAACGATCTACAATAGAACAAATAAAAATAAATCTTTATATAATACATAAATACCAAGTTCACTCATCAAGATATTATTACGGTGCTAGGTGATTTAAAGGATGGTAAAGCAACACGTACGGATGGTATACCGACCGAATTCTACAAGTATGGTACTGAAGAACTCCACAACAAACTTATTTCCTTGTTCAGCAATATCTTGAAGACAGGAGTAGCTCCGTAACGATTTAAGGAAGCCTTAATATTCCCTGTACATAAAAAGAGTTCCACGGAGGACCCAGCAAATTGTATTTTTTTTTAAACGCATCATATAAAATTTGTACAGCAACGTTGCAAAGCCGGCTTAATCAGTGGATCAGACAATCGGTTGTTAAAGGAATTTCAAGCGGGATTTATACCAGGATATTCGACTGTTGACCATTTGATTGTACTAAGTAGTATTGTGGACTCTTTTCTCATACGAAGTAAAAAACTCTATGCTTTTTTCGTGGACTTTAAAGCAGCCTTCGACACACTGAACCGTAACGCATTATTTTATAACTTCTACAACTTGGGTATGTCGTTAAAATTTGGACGGGTTATCCAAGACCTATATAGTGATACCAAGGCAGCTGTGTGGAACGGGGACTGTCGGAATGGTTCTATTCGTGTTCAGGAGTAAGACAAGGTTGTTCTCTAAGCCCAAGTCTTTTTGAACTCTTCATTGAAGACATAATTGAGTTTCTGCCAGGAGGAGTTGAATATGCAGGAGTTCTGATCAACAAAAGAGGTGAATCGCTTTTTGAATTTGTATGTACTAACAACATGGTGGTGGTAAATAGGGGAAACGTTCCTACTTTTACTAACATCATCCGCCAAGAGGTACTAGATCTCACTTTGGCAAACCCTTTTATATACAATTTCATCACAAACTGGCACGTGTCTGATGAAGTCTAAATGTCGGACCATAACCACATCAGATTAGATATAGGGATCTCCATGAGTGACACGCAAAATTACAGGAACCCTAGGCACACTAATTGGAATTCCTATCGGTTTATCCTCGAGGCAGAACTAAATCGTGCTTCGAATCCTATACATACCATTCCAGAGTTGGAATTCGAGGCAGAACACCTTCGAAAAACCATTTCCGTCGCTTATGACGGCAGTTGTGCCGAAACACAGAAAAGGACCAACTGCGACGCCCCCTGGTGGAATAAGCATCTTGAGTCACTTAGGCATGAAACTAGGAAGCTATTCAATAGAGCTAAAATCAATGGGGATTGGTGCCTTTACAAAGAAACTCTAACAAGTTATAACAAAGAACTTAGAAAATCTAAACGCGAATCTTGGAGAACTCATTGCGAACGTATCGAAAGCTTCCCCACTGCGGCTCGCCTTGAAAAGGCCCTAGCCCAGAGTCCCTCTAAGCATCTTGGCTCCCTAAAGCAACAAGAAGGGGAATTCACCAGCAGTCCAGAGGAAACCTGTCAAGCCTTACTTGATACCCACTTTCCAGGCTGTATATCCGATTATGCTGTCTCTCCAGAACACCTGAGGAACGACGTTCTCATTGCTTCTACACGAGACTATAGCCTATCTGGCAAAATCTTTACTGCCAACCATATTAGATGGGCTCTATCTACCTTTAGCCCATTTAAATCACCAGGTATATATGGCATATTTCCCTGCCTACTACAACAAGGAGCAAACCTGTTAATTCCTACCCTTATAAGAATTTTCAGATCCAGCCTTACAGTAGGCTACATACCAAAAAGTCGGAAGGAGGTTAAGGTGGTCTTCATTCCAAAGGCGGCAAAGCAGGCAGAGCAATCGCCTAAACCCTTTCGACCCATTAGTCTCAGTTCCTTTCTCCTAAAAACGATGGAGAAAATTGTCGATCATCATATAAGGGAAAAGTTCCTTATACATGATCCTCTGCATGCAAACCAATTTGCTTATCAACCTGGGAAATCTACGGAAACAGCCGTTCATAGCTTAACATTATTGATTGAAAAATTCATTAGCTGCCAAAGAAACAGCCCTATGTGCCTTCATAGATATACAGGGAGCATTCGACAACACTTCATATGAGGCTATCAAAAAGGCTACGATCAGGAAAAATATCGCTCCTCTGATCATAAACTGGATCCTAACCATGCTATGCAGCAGGAAGATAAGAATCGAGTGCGGAGGCTCGCATAAAATTATAACAGCTACCAGAGGTTGCCCGCAGGGAGGAGTCCTCTCTCCCCTGCTCTGGACCTTAGTTATTGACGAACTCCTAGAGCTACTTGAAAAATCGGGTTACGAAGTACAAGGATACGCAGACGACATTGTCATCAGCGTCAGAAGCAAATTTGAGGAAATAATTTCTCAACTAATGCAAGGTGCCCTCAATTTAAATTCCGATTGGTGCAGGACAAAGGGACTTACCATAAACCCCGGAAACACTATACTTGTACCCTTTTCCAGGAAAAGAAACCACACACTCAAAGAAATTAGACTGGAAAACGTCAAAATCGACATATCCAAGGAAGCGAAATACCTAGGTGTTATACTTGACAAGACGCTCACCTGGAATTCACACCTGAACAAGATTACCGAGAAAGCGACAAGAGCAATGTTTATGTGCCAGCGCCTACATGGTAAAACTTGGGGGCTAAAACCCAAGATAATATATTGGACGTACAGCGCCCTTATCAAACCCATGATCACCTATGCATCGTTGGCTTGGTAGCCAAAAACCTTACAGGCCAAGACTCAGGAACAGTTGAATAAAATACATCGTCTAGCCTGTCTGAGTATCACAGGAGCAATGAGAACGTGCCCTACGTCAGCAATGGGAACGATGCTTAGCCTCACACCGTTGCACCTTGCAGCACAAAAAGAAGCTATGCTGAGTGCTCTTAGGCCACCCAAGATCTCGGACCTTAAAATCGGCAACTTTACGGGCCATTTGAAGATTCTAGGTTATATTCAAAATGACCCTATTCTCAAAATCCCTATTCTCAAAATCCCAGATGATCAAGAAATACCGGTTCTCCAGGAAATTCAATGGGGTCATAGGTGACCGCCACACATGGAGGAATGAAGGACTTGTAGTCTTACCGAACTCTCAAACTTGGTACACAGATGGTTCCAAATTGGAAAATGGTAGCACTGGCGCAGGGGTTTATGGACCCAGGTTCCAACGAGTGGCTGCGCTTGGGAAATCACCAACAATATTTCAGGCGAAAGTCCATGCGATCGAGCTCTGTGTACGAGAATGTCTGCGTAGAAGAGTCGAGGACACTCGTATCTATATCCTCTCAGACAGCCAGGCAGCACTTATGGCTTTGAAATCGTACACGGTAGGATCAAAACTTGTATGGGACTGTCTAAACCTACTCGAAGATCTCGCAGCGAAAAACACAGTCACTGTGGCCTGGATACACTGGACACGAAGTCTTCGAGGGCAACGAACGGGTGGACTGCTTAGCGAGAAGAGGCGCTAGTCGCCCACTAGTTGGTCCTGGACCGTATTTTGGAGTCGCGCGGAGTAGCGTTAACATAAAAATAAAGAAATGGGAAGATGATCATCATGCAGAGTACTGGGCCAAACTCAAGGGCCTAAGACAGGCAAGGAAGTTCATTAATCTCAACCGATGCAAGGCTAAAAAGCTACTCGAGCTTAGGAAAGCAGACCTAACAACCTTAACAGGCTACTTGATTGGTCATTGCCCACTCAGGTACCATCTGCACAAGATAGGAGTAGCAGATACAGGCGAATGCCGGCTATGTGGAGAGCTAAAAAGAGACGGCAGAACATATTCTTTGTGAATGCCCCATGGCCGCAAGAAAAAGACTTCTCCATATCGGGAGGGCTTTATTAAGTCGCTCTGACTTCTGAAATATTGAGCCTGGAGCTTTGTTGAGGTTTATCAAGAGCCTTGACCAAGTTCTCAGCTTAACACCGGGCTGGCACAATAGATCTTATAGGACGCAGTGCGTATAAGGCCCTAGTAAAGTAAAGTAAAGGAGTCTTGATCAAAGCACTTCTATTCGCAGACGACGTAGTCTTACTGGCGCATTCTCCAGAAAAGCTACAGCTTATGATCAGCCGACTTAGTGATTACTGCAATCTATGGAATTTGATTGTCAATTTGGATAAGTCTGAAGTTATGGTGTTCAATAAAGGCGGAGGCAGATACTGTGCTAACGAGAAATGGAACTACAATCGGGAAATAATTGAAGTTGTGAAGAAATATAAGTACCTTGGAGTGTGCCTTACAAAAAATCTTAATATGAATATTCATCTCGAGGAAAAATTAGCAAAATCAAAAACAGCAATCAATTTAGCTTGGGGGAGATGCTTCAACAACAAATTTTTTGCCCACAGTGCTAAATTTAAAGTTTTTGAGGCGGTATCGGAGTCCATTCTATTCTACGCTGCACAAGTCTGGGGAGGTAAAAGATGTGAAGCCGTTGAGAAACTAATAAGACACTACCTCAAAAGAGTATTTCATCTTCCTCCAAACACGCCAAACTATATGCTTATGCTGGAAACATGATTAGCACCGCTTTTCATAAAAACGCTGAAACTCCAAGTGGATTATGTTCTGAAGGCCCTTAAAATGCCGGATTACTGTCTTCCAAAAATAGCAGCTGTACAAGCTATACAAAGAAGAACAGGATGGTTTAAAGAGTGGATGGATTTGGCTCGTGGCTATGGCAATGAAATTAATCACGAGGATTTAACGTGTCTGAAGAACCAGCTTTATCAGCTCATCAAGGGAGTTGGTGTACAGGCTAGGGAAAGGTATTTAGAGGAAGCTGCGGGATGGTTACATAGATCGATATACAGCCGTTTGAACCACAACTTGTTGCAGAAGAATTATTTTCGGGATGAACGCAGCATTGATGAAATATCGATGATCTTGAGGCTGCGGGGCGAACTCTTAAACCTCAATTATGTACCTCAGAGAGAAGACTTACCTTTGCTATGTAGTTTTTGCAATTTGACAGAGAGGGAAAATACTCTGCATTTCATGGAAAAATGTCCAGTTTTGCGGGAAACAAGAAGACACATTTTTGGAAGCGATGTCCTGGCGGAGAATCAAGTCATAGCACTCCTTAACGATGGAAATGTTCCTAATTTGTTATTGCACTTCAATATCGGGAGAGAATACTGAGTAAGAATTTATAATAAATGACAGTCCACCTCATTTTGCTATTGCATAGTTATTTAATTGGAGTTGAAAAATAATATGGTATATTATATTTCAATCAGGCAGACGGTAATGCCATGCAAATTGATTTTTGTAAACGTTTTTGTAATGAATCTGAAGCACGCAAATAAAATCTATCTTATCTAAAAAAAAAAAAAAAACTAAAACCAAAGTTAGGAAGTGTTCTTCATAATTAAAATACCCAGAAAAAATAAATTTAGGAGATGCTCTGTAGATAAGTCTAAGGCCAGATCTAGTAGCGAACGCTCCGTCTTAAAAAAAGAAGTTATGTCGATGGGGAGGAAAAGAAAGAGAAAATCAAAAAAATTAAAATTAAAAATGGAAAAAGAATACAAGAGTTACCTAAGTTTGAACTTTTAAAAGGTTTTCAATTTCAGTATAACTGAGATTTAAAATGCAAGATTTTATTTTTTCTTTTCAAAAAACTAACACTCTTTAAGAGTCTGATGGAATCAGGTAGTTTGTTAAAAATCATTCTATTATAAGTGGGGATATTAATATAGACATTTCAAACTGTTACCGCCTAGTGAGCTGTAGTTTAAGTAATTTCACTCACCCGAATGAGTGCGCATTTGCCTATTTTATTTTTTTATCGGGATAGGTAGCACTTCATTGGTTCACTGGAAAGCTCGTAGGTAACTGGTTAATTGTACTACCAGGAAGCAAGACCCGGATTTTTGGAATTTTCTTGTTTTTATTGAAAAGCCAAGCGAGCACTTCGATGATAATGAGTTTATAGTATCAGCACTCATAACATCAGCACCGAAGATCACCCACCTAATAAGAACAATGACAGGACAATAGCAGAGCATTTCTGCTCTATCGTGGCGTCTCTACAAACGTCACAGACTGCAATAAGGTCAGATCTGCTACTTATATAAATCAATCGTATAACGTGTACTTATGAATCTGACCATACTTCGTTCACTTCGGTGGGTGACGACTAATCCGCTATTTTCTGGATAGACTGGCACTTATGGCTTCCACGATTATGATGAAAACAGCAGAACAGTTTCTCACTTTATCTACAAGTATCAACATATGTATGTACGAGTAAGACGGTTCTCGGATACTAACTAAAGAGTCAAGTTTAAATTGTTCACCTTAGATATTTCCATGTCATTTGTGCAGTCATTGGATTTTATTCTTGAAGGAAACCATTCCAATTCTCTTCTAGAACTTTCCTAAAATATTACAAACTCTGTCCACGTTGTATCTGTTTGCTTACAACTATCTGCGACATGAAAGAGTGACAGAGAGCATACGGAAACAGGCCCTGAAATTTTGTTTCCCTAAGACTTATTTCAAACTTCCTGACTGTGAAATGTTGTTTCTGTATCTATTCTCATGCCCCATCCGTGGCACCCATTCTACGATAATTACATATACGAGTACATATATCGAATCACCTACGCAATACAATATCTTTGTTCTTACATCTTGGTCTTATAAAAAGTATTTAATAAAAGCTTCAACATCATTCACATTCCAAGATTAATTTAATTAAGTTGAACCTCAAGGAACGCCAAGTTCTCACAGGAAAGCATTTGAGTAAAAACGTCTGAAAGAATAAAGCCAATCACTTTCAGATATGTACACATTCATAACCCATGTTATACAAAACCAGGAGAAATATTTGCGCGTAATATCCGGCTTCAAAGAAAATGTAAATAAATTTCGTGCTACTACCTGCAAATCGACTTCCAGGGCCTTGCTAGAAAATCTCTGTGAAAAGTATTTTTGGTAGATATTGGAATATCTTCGTATAGTTATGCTTGGGTTAAATGAAAAATTCTGGGAAATGAAAATCGTATAGAACAATGAGTTCAAATATTGAATTTGCTAGGAATTTTCCCAAAACCTTTGATAGCATAATGCTATTGAATATTCTTTTGACATTGGATCTGGATAGATACAAGTTTAAAAGTTCGAGTAGAGTTAGAGAGTCAGTGAAACCATTAAATTAAAGGCAATCTTTTTTTTTTTTTTTGTCGAAAATGTAAATCTACCATGTACTCGTATGTTATAAGACAGAATGCTAATAAAATACACTGATTCTGAAATGCATTCTTTAAATTTGAAATAACAAGATAAAATATTTTAAACTAGTTTGGAATCTGTTCTAACTGCTGCCGAAGAAAAAAAAACATTTATATTATAAAACTTACTTACTTAGATCCGGGTGGACCTGGGCCTCAACCAACAAACCTCTCCAGCCAGCACGGTTACGAGCCAGCTGCTTCTAGTTGCGCACGCCAAGTTGGTTGACATCCTCTTCCACTTGTTTGCGCCACCTACCGCGAAGTCGTCCTCTACTGCGCCGTCCATCCGGGGTGGATTCGAAGACTTTCCGGACTACGACGTTGGCCTCCATCTGCTCTAAATGACCCAGCAATCTTAGTCGCTGTATTGGAACTCTTCTGGCTAAGTCGATGTCCTTGCATGGACTGTATAGTTCAGCAATATACCTTCTTCTTAACTCAACGCCTACATAGATGGGAGCAAAAATCACTTGAAGAACTTTTGTCTCAAGGTAACCAAGGGCATCCCCATCCGATTTTGAAGAAGTCCAAACCTCGCGCCATACAGCAGGACTGGGATGATTAGTATCTTATACGGAGTTACATCACTAGATCGAGATAGCATATTGTTACTTAGTTAGCCCATAAGACCAACGATTGGCAAGAATAATTCTCCGTTTGATCTCCCTACTGATGTCATTTGCGGAGCTCACCAAAGAGATTACGTATTCCTAGACAAAGTCCTTTACTACCTCAAAATTATATCTGTCTATTATGGCGTTCTGTCCAAGATGCCGATGTTGGGTGTCCTTTTTTGTAGACAGCATATATAATATACGCTTCTTCCTTTTATCAGCGAGGCTATGATCCGAAAATAAGGGATCACAACCCTCCCACTTCACCACATTTCTACTGATCCGCCTGTGGGGTTCGTCTTTTTGACCTCAGAAAATATCGGTAGGCCCGCCGATTTTAGATCACTCCGTTACTGAGGCCAATGTCGCCGATGTCATCGCATTTGTCTGATCCAGATGTTTATAGGCCTGCCTTTCCTACATCGCGATGTCTTTGGAACGTGCATTGATATTGCCTTTTTAACAGAGTTCAAATGATCTCTTCTTTGAACGTGGCAATACCAACTGAGCCGGTCGCGCTCTATTTTTTTGTACGATGGTTTCCTTGATGTGAAAGCTTCCACGGATCTATATAATATAGGCTATCATAGGCAATTTTGAAATCGGTGAAGAGGTGGTGCGTATCGATTTTATATTCACGGGTTTTCTTCAAGATCTGCCGTAGTGTGAACATTTGGTCAATGGTCCCGGCCTGAAACCGCACTGAAAAGAATCTATCATGTTGTTGATGATCGGTTTTAGGTGTTCATATAATACGGTAGACAAGATCTTATATGCGATATTGAGGAGACTTATACCTCTGTAGTTGGCGCAGTTCAGAGGGTCTCCTTTCTTCAGGATCGGGCAAACGATGCTGAGGTTCCATTCATCGGGCATACTTCCATTCAACCAGATTTTACAAATGAGCTGGTGCATGCTCCTTACCAGCTTATCTCCTCCTGTCTTGAAAAGTTCAGCGGCAAGGCCGTTGGCTGCAGCAGCTTTGTTGGATTTGAGTTTAGATATCGCTATCCTCACTTCATTCTGATTGAGTTGACGGGAATCTTGACTGCCATCGTCACTGTTGAATGGCTCATTCTGCCTGACAGCGGAATGTTGATCATCATCGCCGTTTAACAGTCTGCAGAAGTGTTCTTTCCATATCCTCAGCACCGACTGCGATTCTACTACTATATTGACATTTTCGTACCTGCAGGCTTCTGTTCTGGCTTTGGAACACTGGCGTGTTCTTTTTACCTTTTGGTAGCATTTTTAAACGTCATTCCTGCAATAAATTATTGCAATCTGCTCGATCAACCGCTTCTCATGCTCCTTTTTCTTCTTTCTGAGAAGTCGAGGTTCCTCTTTTCTCCTCCGCTTGTAGAACTTGCGAACAGTCGTAGTCCTTCTATGCAGCGTCGCTTTGTATGCCTCTTGTTTTGCTGCTTGTGCTCACCGGCGTTCCTCATTAAACCAGGGGCTTCGTTGTGGTGACCGAGATAAACCCAGTACAACAGAGGTGGCATTTCTGATGGCTTGTTGGCAATGCTGCCACCGGTCTTCCGTATTTACTGTTTGCTGTAAAGGCTTTGGCGGTCTCTTGCGGTTGTAGCCGTCAGCCGACAAAAATCTCCACAGTATTTCGTTGATTTCGCTCCGTTCTGGATATCCGATATCCGCATCCATACCTTGGCTACAACTAGGTAGTGATCCGAGTCCACGTTGGCTCCTCGGAAAGTCCGGACACCCAGAATAATGGAAGAGTACCTAGCGTCGATCGCATTTGGTTGAGTGTTTCTCGATCAAAGGAGAGCCATGTTCCTTTGTGAATATCGAGACGTGGGAACCGCGTTCGAGCTACGACAAAGTTTCGTCCCGCCGCAAGTCGACTAGCCTGAGTGTTTTCCGACCACGCTACTAAAGACGTCCTCTCTTCAAAGCTTTGCGTCCAAATGACCTAGGACAATTTTAGCTTCGTGTGTATGGAATTGTTCATATGTCTTGTCCAAGAGCTAGTAGAAGTCATCCTTCGTCTCGTCGTCCATCTTCTCGTGAGGAGCGTTAGTGCATATTAGGCTTATGTTGGCAAACTTAGCATTGACACCGATGGTCATAAAGCGTTCGTTCACATGCCGGAAACTCAAGACTTTTTGCCTAAATCTGCTTCCAATGACAAATCCGCACCCGTATAGACACTGTCCTTGTTGTTTGTTTTTTTTTTTTTGATCGTCCTGTTGCCCGGCCCATCCCATCGTACTTCTTGGATGGCGGTAATGTCTACTTTGAAACATTTTAGGGCCTCCGCAAGTTGTTCGGCTGCAATTGGTTTGTAGAGGAACCTAACATTCCACGTGCAGACACGAAGATCGTTGCCATTTTTACGCTTATTTGGGTTGTCAACAGTAAAATCATCCGTATCCAAGGCTTCATAACCGAAGGTTTTTATGTGGTAGAGAAGTTAACCCGACGGCACAACCCCCAACCTGGAGCACCAGATCCTTTTTTGCAATCCCCAGGACGAGAGGCCGGATACACCGATGCCAGTAACCCACTTCGGGGATAAGAGTGCTGCCATTGGGCAATAAGGGTTCGTCCGCCACCATCTCTTTTTCAGTACCCTGGCGCAGTATTGAAAATCCTTACAGACCTCATCTCCAAATATGTCGAAGTAGCTCAAATAAGGTATCCGCTGGCCTGTATATGTTACCGTTGGTTTTATCGGGAGAATTCATCCGCTGCACGTCCTCAGCTAATCAGGTCAACAAGAGATGCCTCGTCCGGTTAAACATATGTCCGGTTAAGATCAGTCCTTTATGTCAGACTACGTCGAAGGCCTTTCCGATATCCAATAATACCGTACCTGTTCTTTGACCTACATTAAAGTCTTCTTTAATCTGCTGTTTTCTTCCCAGGACCTGGCACTTTGTATTGGGACAGGAACCAAAACCAAATCGTTCAGCGGGAAAGATGGCTTCTTCCTCAACGTGTACAGATCAACAGTGAATTTT
Source organism: Brachypalpus laphriformis (assembly GCA_945910035.1). Classification (NCBI taxonomy): domain Eukaryota; kingdom Metazoa; phylum Arthropoda; class Insecta; order Diptera; family Syrphidae; genus Brachypalpus; species Brachypalpus laphriformis. The sequence continues at coordinate 325,365,845 of OX246753.1, forward strand.
TCTAGATTGAAAGGAACAACCTGGAACTATTGTGGACTAACGTCGTCCCAGATCTGATTATTGCACATCCATTTTGGTGAACTGCACAAATTTTTATAAAAACTTTTCATAATTTCTGCACTTTATTGAAGTGTGTAGTTTCCTAGTTGTGACAAAACACAAACATTACAGAATGACAGAGCTGTCATTTCAAACATAACCACAATCGACTGTCAAAGTTCAGGAGTGACTGACTATTACTTACTAAAGTCCTGTGTCCCCCTATGGGTCTTAGTGCATCAACCGTGCCTATGCGCCATAGTCTGCGGTTCCTGGCGATGTGTTTTAGCACCAAACAGCTCTTTCCCAGTTGTCGAGATTCCCTTTCGACTGTTCTATGCCACGTCATACAAGGACCTCCCTGTATTTTCCCTTGCTGTTTTAGTGAATTCCATTGCATGGCTTGTCGGGCAATACAAGTTTCGTCCTTACGAAGGGTGTGACCCATCCACTGTCACTTTCGCTTTTGTATAATCACATCTATACATTCCTGGCTCGTTCTCTCATAAAGCTGTTCGTTTCGTTCGTTCAATACGATTTGGCCAGAATACTCAAAATATGCTTCTTAGGCGAACCCCACAGGCGGATCAGTAGAAATGCGGTGAAGTTGGAGGGTTGTGATCCCTTATTTTCGGATCATAACCTCGCTGAAGAAAGGAAGAAGAAGAAGACTCAAAATATGCTTCTTAGACAGCGATTAACAAAAGTTTGCAGCTTTTTGTGACATTTACGGTCACTCCAGGTACTGCAGCCATATAAGAGTATCGATTCCGCGTTAGAACGAAATAGTCGCAATTATGTGTTTAAGCTGATTGTACTGCTTCTCCATATTTTATTCAACATACCGAATGCTGCCTTAGCTTTAGATATGCAGCTACCGACATATACCATAAATTTCAATCAAGACTTAACTTCCAAGGTAATGGAAGTTTTCTACTTTCTCTCGCGCTTATTCTGCAATGCTGATGTACCATAAGTTGTTGATGAGTTCGAAGGAAGACCTAGGATTTCACTTTTGGCGGAGTTAATCCTCAAGCCCATCAAATTTGCCTCTGTCACCAAACCAGTGGTCATTTGGTGCAAGTCCATGATTCTGTGCGATAGTAGGCAAACATCGTCGGGTTAGTCGAGGTGTTTGAGATAGGTTGTAAGGCTCCATTGGATTTCGCCACTTCTTATCGATAGGGCGCTCCGCAAAAAGAGTAGTGGTGGTAGTATGCTATCTTGCCGAACGCCACTTCCGATCTCAAATTCTTCCGAAAACCTACCTATGCCTCTCCTGCGTAAGGCATGCAATATACACTCTCTGTTTGTACTGTCGAACGCTTTTTTAAAGTCGATAAAGAGGAGGTTTAGCAAAAACCTCTACTCGGTGCATTGTTCGACGGTGTCCGTAAGGTGTTAATATGATCAACGCAGGAGGATCCAGAACTGAAACCTGCTTGTTCACTGTCCAGAGTACTTCCTAGATGTTCTTTAATGCGTTCAAGGATTATGTTGGCTTTTGTTTTTGCAACAGCAGAAAGCACGTAAATGCAAATATTTGGCGCAACAGCTCTTTAAAGTGTCAGGGCCTAGCTTCTCGCAACCACTCATGTTGTGTGCGTTATATTTTTCACACGAATGGAAGCGACCTACAGTTTAATGCCGAATCCGAACGGCGATTTGAGAAGCTTTTTCGTGACAACAATACTCTCGGATGTTTGCCAGATGCTCGCGAGAGGTGGGACCATGAAAAACTTTTTGGTATTTTCTGGGATTCGAACTTGAAACCTCATGCGTAGTGATCCGACACACTAACTACTTACGCCACGGCGTCCACGCACGTAAATGCCTCTTCAGTTTTTAGACTCTATTAGATTGCCTTTCTTTGGGATCTTAACAAGCATGCCTTTCCTCCATTCTTCATGGAAGGTTTCGCTGTTCCAAATCTTCTGCACTAATGGAAGCAGTAGGTACGGTAGTTACTGCAGGCGAAGCCTTGTAGAGCTCCGCGGGAAGGCTGTCAAGTCCTGTTTGGTTTGAGCGCTTTAATCGCGGCTGCGATTTCATCCTTACTGGGAGAAGAGATGCGAATACTGGAATTTTGGGCGTCGGGTAACTTCTGGGGTAAACCTTCATCCATCACGCTGTTTAAAATAGTAGAAAAATGTTTCTTCTATTTCCTTAGTTTGACCTCATCAGAAATCAGCAAAGACCCGTCCAAACTACTCACCGGGCGTTGGCGCAAACTGTGACTGCCTACCAGCTCTTTGGTGATTCTGTATACAGTTCTACTGTCGCATCAACTTGCTTCTTCGGCTTGTTCAGCCAGTACGTTGATGGCATTTATTTTGTTATGGCGCAGGCTATGCTGAACTTCTCTCAACTTAATGCGGTATAGAGACCCGATTTCGCTTCTACCCTTTCTGCAATGGTAGCTGCAATGCGAACTTTGACTTGTTTCCGCTCTTCGATCCGTCTCAGTAGATAACCACGTGACATGGCCTCTCCGTGGCTGCTGAAAGGCCCTGCAATTGTTATTGATCTCTCACTAAGTCAAAAATGTAGTTAAATATTATTTTTGTAAGTACGAAAGAAAAATTCGAATTTTTACTTTTTAATAACTCCCGATTTTGAACACAATTTTTCTATGTGCTCAAGATTAGGCAATATATTCTAATTTTTTATCTCTATCCCGACCTGTACCAGTTATTATTTCCTACCTATTTGCAGACACCAATCCTACTCAAAAAACATTTTACGATAATAAATTACACATACGTTTCCAAAGATATCTGCACCAAAATTCACTATAATAATATATTTCCGATAAGAACATGACGTAATGTAATCCCACCTCTTATTTGCTCAGTACTTATTCCAATGAAATACATTCAATTGGCCCTTCTAAAGGATGTATTTTTGATCGCTAAGCAAACACACACCTATCCTCTCAAAGCATATGTATGTGCCTTCTTCAGTTTCTACTTGTTTGCAGAGCTTATCACCAGATAATTCAATACGTGATAACACAATTTCTTTTCTTTATTTTTGTTTTCCTTGCAGGATTTCTCGCGTTGCGTCAATCATCTGAAAGAATTACAATGTGAATCCATACTAAAATATATCAGTCCTTGTGCTCCCTTCTGGGTGATGTTTATACACGAGGGATTGACATCGTAAATAACTACAGCGAAGTATATATTCTAGACAAACAACAGCAATGATAATAACAACGCAGCCAGAAACAATGGCAAACGATATCAATTTATCCGAATACAATCAGATCCTACAATCGGGCTCGTTTCAACAGCAGCAAAATGCTACCAAGTATCTGGAGGATTTCAACCTTACACACGACATATGGAATGATTTCCTGGAGAAGTACATGCAACAGTTCAATACTCATCGTCTGAATACCACCAGCGTGGATGAATGTGAGGATTACTGCAATGGAAATATTCGTGATTTTTTGATTGGATACAAGGGGATACACGGATATATTGCACTATTGGTGAGTATTTGACTTGTGATAAGCAATCTTCGTGGGGATTAGATTAGGACTTGTTGATTAGACATTTGTATTCATAGAAAGACACCAAGGGTGGTATTTTTCCATGTCCTTACTGTGATTTGTACTTCCTTTCTCAGAGTAGGTGGTGGGAATAATAAGATATTAAAAAGTATGTTGCAGAATGCATACGTACTAGACCGTATACTGACAATAGATGTTTTTTTCGCTATTTTATATACGTTAACGGAGAATCGCCTGTGTTAAATACAACAACAATTATAACTCATGTAAACTAAGGATAACGTTTTCTCTATGTTATTGCAAACTTGCAGGGAAATATCACAAATATCTACATTTAATTTATTTATGTTCCATGTTAATAAACAAGGATTATAGAACCAAAGCTATACATTTTCTCGCCTAAAATAAAATTCAAAAAAGAGAAAGCTTAAGTCACTGGGACGCCAAGCATACCCAATGCGAGTTTATCTTTAATTTGTCAAAAAATTAAGAGGCATTGGTATCTGACGGCAAGCTAATTTAAAATTTACAGCAGCAGCGTATATATTTGGTATTCAATTTGAATACCGTTCTTGGTATTCAAGTTGTAACATGAGTATTGCGCGATTTTTGAATATCTGTTTAATGTTAAATAATTTGCATCAAATGCAAACATTTATTGGTCAATGCAATTACCTTTATTAGACAACACTTCTGCTCACCTCTCAGGCAACATGACGAAAAAAATTCCTGAAGAGGCTCTTGAACATCATTCCGAGATCTAAATTTTATTTCATCAAGGAAGTTTTGAGACTTCGAAACAAGTGGATATCTGAAGGTGCTAAATTTGGAGAATTAGATGAATGTACAATTTTTTCCCACCAATGGAACTCCTAACTGTGTGCAAGTGGTCCTAGCTGTATCAAGGCGAGCGTTATCCTAATGAAATGGGACACCCCTTCTGCTGCTGATATTAGGCTTCTGCGGTGATAGTCTGGTTATGAGGCAACATCTCAAAGTGGATTATTCCGTCTACATACGGCCATACATACAGCAATACCTTGAACGAGTGAAGTCCATCTCTGAGATATTGTGCTGGTATGTCTTTTGCATTAAGCTATTGGTAGTGACGGTTAATGTTATTGTAAAGAAACCATTTTTCATCTCCGGTAACGATCCGATTCCAAAACAGCTTTTGATGGTGACGCAACAGTAGGGCGGTGCAAGCATTGATTCTTTGCTGAAAATTATTTAGCGACAGGTAGTGTGGTACCCATTTTCGCTGCTTTTGTCTCTTGCTGGTTTCCTTACCATTTGAGTGGGATTTCTTTTGACTGTGCACTTCAGGAGCTCATTGTCTAGTTATTCTGGCTTGCACGAACGAGGTTCAGCCTATAGGTCAAAATTGCCATTTCTAAACCACCGCCAACATTTAGACTCATTGAGAACATTCCCTTAAATAGTAATTTCAATAACGGTGATCATAGTAAGTAATCTTATATCAAAATCTCAACAACTGAGAGTAATTTAAAAAACTTTCAAGAGGTTAGAGTTCTTTTTGAGCTCTGCTTGGAATTATCGAATTATCCCTAGAAATTGTAGACAACATATATTTCATTTTCGTACTAAATTTACATTAAGGTTGTTGCCACACAATTTTGTATCTTCAACTGAAACGTTATCTTTTACGACTTTAAGATAAAGAAGAAAAGAAGTAAATTACTCTGAAGGAAACTACGAAAAACCTACAATACAAAAAATAAATAAATAAATAATAATTATAAATATATAAATAAATAAATAAATAAAATGTTATTCTAATAACGTGTGTAAAAGATGAGCGAGAGCGAAATCAAAATAAACAAACAACAACAATTTACTGTCGATTGCTTTATTTAGTATTATACTTATGTCCTGTATCCCCTTGTGGGTCCTAGGGCCTCTACTACACCTACGCGCCATCGTGTACGGTTTCTGGCAATGTGTCTGAGTTCTCCCCAACTTTTTCCCAACTGCCGTGCCTCCTTCTCGACTGTTCTGCGCCATGTTCTCCTCGGACCGCCGGGTCTTCTGTCATCCTGAGTTAAAGGGTTCCATTGCATAGCATGGTTCGCTATGGAGCTGTCACCCTTTCGGAACGTGTGACCAATCCACTGCCACTTCCGCCGTTGGATAGTTGTGCCTATTGGTTCCTGACCCGTTCTCTCGTAAAGGTGTTCGTTAGAGATACGATTGGGCCAGAAAATCCTTAAGATATTAGGCGGATACCTATTAACGAACGTTTGCAGCTTACTGGTGATAGTAGTGGTCACTCTCCACGTGCTGCAACCATATAGCAGCACGGATTCAACGTTGGAGGGGAACAGTCTTATTTTGGTGCTCAAACTGATTGCATTGCTTCGCCATATTTTGGACAACATCCCGAACGCGGACTTTGCTTTGGCGATCCTGTTGGTTATATCCAGTTCGGTTCCACCATCGGTCGAGACAATACTCCCAAGATACTGGAAATCCTCTACTCACTCTACCGGTTGTCCAGCAATGCATATTTGAGCCGATGAGTTAGTTCCAAGGCTGATGATTTTAGTTTTTGTCGTATTGATTTTCAGCCCGACGACACCTGCCTCCCTCTCCACATCTGCTGTCATTTGGTGGAGGTCCATAATTCTGTGGGAGAGTAAGCATACATCGTCAGTGTAGTCAAGATGTTTCAGTTGAGATGTAAGAGTCCATCGAATTCCTCCGTTTCCCGTCGACAAAGCTGCATGAAGCACATCGCTAATCACCAATAGGAATAATATTGGTGAAAGGATACAGCCTTGTCTTACCCCACTTTGGATCTCAAATTCCTCAGACAACCTCCCTCTGTGCAGAACGTGACATTTGGAGCCTTCATATGTAGCTTTGATAATAGCAATTAGTTTATCGGGAATGCCTCTCCTGCGTAAGGCACGCCAAATAAACTCCCTGTTGACACTATCGAACGCTTTCTCAAAATCGATGAACAGCAGGTGCAGTGGCGATCGATATTCAACACACTGTTCGATGATAATCCGCAGGGTATTGATGTGGTCGGCACAGGAGGATCCAGAGCGGAAACCTGCTTGTTCGGCATCGAGTGTGTCTTCGAGATGTTGTTTGATTCGCTCAAGGATGATTTTAGCTATTATCTTAGCTACAGCAGGCAGCACGCAGATACCCCTCCAGTTTCCGCACTCCAATAAATTTCCTTTCTTAGGAAGCTTGACGATCATTCCCTTTTTCCACTCGTTAGGAAAGCTCTCAGCTTCCCAAGCTCTATCTATAAGTGGAAGCAGAAGCTCAGCCGATGTTGTTGGCGCTGCTCGTAAGAGCTCTGCTGGAATACCGTCAAGTCCTACCGCCTTGTTGGTTTGAGTTCCTTGATCGCGGTAATGATCTCATCTTTACTGGGAGTCGTGGTGCGAATTCGGGAACTTTTTACCTCGGGCATCTCAGTCGGATTTGGGAGCATATCGCTAGCGAATGCACGGTTCAAAACCGTAGCAAAATGCTCTTTCCATCTCTTGAGCTGGTCCTCATCCGAAGTGAGCAAGGAGCCGTCTAGGCTTTTCACTGGGTGTTGGCCGGAGCTGCGACCACCTGTCAGCTCTTTCGTGATTCTGTAGACGGTCCTGTTGTCGCACCTCCGTGCAGCTTCTTCTGCTTCTGTAGCCAGTGCGTTGATGTAGTTGCGCTTGTCACGTCGCACGCTACGCTGAACTTCTCTCATCTTCATGCGATATAGGGACTCTAGCCCGCTTCTCCCTGCTGCTGGGGTAGCTGCAACGCGAGCTTTCAACTGTTTTCGTTCGTCAATCCGTCTCCAGGTATCCTCGGAAAGCCACGCCCTATGTCTTCCCTGCGATCAACCGACGATTCTTTCAGCACCAGATGTAAAAACATTTTTCACAGCACTCCAATGGTCTTGGATGGTTGCGGGCATTGAGCTGCTGTTCCACCTTGCGAAAAGTGCTCCCTTAATTGTTGGCGCACTGAGGGATCACTAAGTCTATCGATTTTGAACCTGGGCATTCTTGTGTTGTTGTGGGATCTTCTAACTGCAGCAGTGCGTAGTTGGAGAGTAGCTATCATAAGATGGACTGTTTCGGACGTCCAGGAAACTACTTCTAAAGCGGCGGCTGATAGCAAAATGGTCAATTTGGTTGGAGGTTGCTTGCCTGTCATTGGAAACCCAGCTGACTTTGTGGCAGGTCTTGTGCTCAACCATGGTGCCACCTATCACAAGACGGTTGGCATTGCAGAAATCCACAAACCTTTCGCCGTTGTCATTGCGGTTGCCTAGTCCATGCTTCCCGATTACATGTTTGAGCCCTTCATTGTCGCTTCCTACCTTGGCATTCAAATCCCCCATCACTATGACAATGTCTCCATTTGGTGTTGTGTTGAAGGCGCTTAAGAGATTGTAGAAGCTCTCCTTTTCGTCCTCAGACAAACTATTCGTTGGGGCGTAACAGTGTATGATGGTGACGCGTCGGACTCTAGTCCGGAATCTCGCCGTCAAAATCCTATCACCATGAAGCTGCCAGGAAATTAGGCCCTTGCGTGCTATTGTTGTTAGCAGTAGTCCGACTCCATATTCCCGCGGACTTCCGGATGGTCTTCCAGAATAGAGTAGTACAGTGTTACGCGTTGGAAACTGGTACTCGCCCGATTCTAACCATCTTACTTCACTTACCCCCAAATGTCCAGTTAATATCGCATGAATTCATTTTCCAATTGGATAAATCTGGCATTGTAAAAACCTTCTCTTCCCGAGTCGAGGAGCGTCTTTACATTCCAGAAACCTATCTTTGTCCGGGTACAATAGCCAAAAGTCGTCAACATGTGATCATTCCGTATCCGAGGCATAGTGTCGGTTTCTGTAGCGAGCAATATTCGGTAACGCAGGTTGCTGGCCCACGTTACCTAGCCTAGAATCAAGGCCATAAACAACCCGCACTTACAATTTTGGCTTACTTAAATATAAGGGTTTATACGTATAGTTGCCCATGGGGACCACCACTAGGATGTAAAGTAAGCACTTCACCACGAACTTGATTGTTGCGCTACTGGCCCAAGCCAAGTTTTGGGCAGTCAGTAGTTTCCCGATCAATCGCAATGCAGGTCCCCAAATTTAGTATTATCACTGTTGCGAACTATTGGTGATTGACCCCAAATTCAGCTGCAGTAATTCTTTAAATACCTCTGTGGTTACCGTTGACGTTACAACTCGGCCTTGCTTAACTGATCGTGTCCTCACGATCCGAACCTCGATGTCGCTTTTCGTGTTGAGTTTTTTCCTTGGAACGCTGATCCTCGAAATCCCTGGGCAGTGCTGCTCTCTTCCTCTCCGGCGGCTTTGAGGCACTTTTTGATCGAGAGCGCGACCTTGATTTGGAGTACAGCTGCGCTTGGGCCACTAACACTGCGTCGGCAACTGCCAGATTTGCCTTTGTTCCTTCTCGATCTGCCACGACTTCGCCTTGGGCCGCTCCGAGTGCGGCTCCCAATACCCGACTTAGGCCTCGAGCTTTCTGGTCACCTGGGTCTGCTCCTGCTTGGCCTTGACTTTGTTGCACCTCGATCCACTATCGCACTTGCTTTGGCTCGATCCGCTCCTTCTGCGCCTGCTGACCCTCCTACTGCGACTTGGACTTGCTGAGCGTCTCCTAGATTCACTGCGACTTCTCCGGGGGGACTTAGTCTGACAGTCTATGATGGAGATGATCTGCATGCCTTCACAACCTTCACCTGCGGTTGATTCAGCAACTAACGCCCAATCAGCATCGCACGCGGTTGGCTCTCATCCGGCACTATTAATAGTTCGCACCATGAGGTGAGTTTGTCAACAGTTACCTCGGCGTATACTCGCCCAATGGCCTGGCAGGTCCCTCCTCTAAATCCACTCAGGTGCGTCCGGTCTGCGACGTACTTGATGTGACTCTCGTCTGCGACTGAACGACGCAAAGTAACAAAGTGATTGGGTACCCGTTGACAGTGGCGTCCTTGATGTACTCGGTCGTGTCGCTTTCAGGCGTGTCCACCATCGGCCCCTCCTTCAAAATCAACTGGGTAAGTTTCCCGGTCTTCCCCACTGCATCGACGGTCCGTTCAACACTCGTAGCTTCGGCACGTTGCAGTGGGCAATCACGTTTGTAGTGCCCCATCTTCTGGCACCCAAATCACCTTTCTTCGACACCCTCGGATCTGGACACTGATCCATCGTCTCGGTGTTCCGACTTCCGGTGTCGAGACTTCTTCGGCACGCGTCAACTCCTGGGCCTTAGTCCAACAACCCATCGGACTCTTTGCAGGAGATCGTCCACCGACTTTGGCCTCACCACCCGAAACGCTTCCTGGCACTCTACATCTGCGATCCCCTGGGTAATATACTTCACCAGGGTGCCCTCCTGTACATGCCTCCCCAGAACACTGTCTCCACTCACACAGTCTGTCATGGATATCCGCTTCGTCGTCCAACGTCGGAAAGTTGCGACACAAGCCAGAAAATAATTCGTTCAAAGACACCGCTGTACCACTGTAGCTCCACAACTTCGCCGCTCCCACTAGCCTCGTGGTCGCAGCCATCAGCACTAGCTTTTCGTCGAGGATTATCTGAAAAAATACAGTTTTGTAAAAATTTGTCGGTCAGCTTAATGATTCTGTCGGAGATCAAACCAACATTCGCCCGGAAATGAAGACCCGAGGTAGAATGGTATCTGGATAGGTTAGGCATCATTTTCAGTAGTTTCTTTTGCTACACTTGTAACTTCCTTTATTGACATATTGCACAGTTTTCCCATACTTAACATCCATAAAGTGGTATTGCTTGAAATACTACTTTACGGATTACGATTTTGTTTAAGCTGCTTAGCTTTGAATTCCTGTATATAAATGGATAAAGCACATTGGCAGCAATATTTAATTTATTAATGGTGTTGGAAATGTGTTCTCTGAAAGTCAGTTTTTCATCTAGGTAAATTCGCAGATACTTAACACTTGGTTTCCAATCGACTCTTACATCACACACGTTAAGCGGATTGTTGGGCAGACAGCAACTCTTAATTGCAAAAGATTGATTGCACCTTTTCGGCATTAAGCTTGATTTTCCACTTGCTAAAGTAATCAGCTCAATATTGAGACTAAACTCATGCGATGAAAATATGCCTGTGTCATCAGCGTAAATAGCTGTTTCACATGCTGGGAGTCCTAAAAAGTCAGAGGTGTAAACATTGTAAAGCACTGGACCGAGGACGGAACCCTAGGTCACCCCTGCGTAAACGTGCTGTAAAGATGATGCTCTGCCATTGATGTAAACACTAAAACGTCTGTTAGTCAAAAAAAACTTTGTATAGTTTTGACTATATACAGGAAAAAGCCGAAGTCAATCATTTTTACACAATCCCATTGTGCCAAACGGAATCAAAAGGTGTCTCAATATCGAGCAGAACTAAATCCGTAGATTTACCTAACGCACGGTTCCTTTTAACATGCTGGCATATTCTGAGCACTTGATGAGATGCGCTGTGGTGACCCCTGAGACCAAATTGCTCATCACGGAAGATACTTACTTACTTACTTATGTTCTGTATGCCCTTGCTGTATCCCCAGCTTTTCCCCAACTGCCTTGCCTCCTTCTCAACTGTTCTGCGCCATGTTCTCCTCGGACCGCCAGGTCTTCTGCCATCCTGAGTTAAAGGGTTCCATTGCATAGCATGGCTCGCTATGGAACTGTCACCCTTTCGGATCGTGTGACTAATCAGCTCCCACTTCCGTCGTGGGATGGTTGTGCCTATTGGTTCCTGACCCGTTCTCTCGTAAAGGTGTTCGTTAGAGATACGATACGAGAGAAAATCCTTGAGATATTGTGCAGGCACCTATTAACGAACGTTTGCAGCTTTCTGGTGATAGTAATGGTCACTCTCTACGTGCTGCAACCATATAACAGCACGGATTCAACGTTGGAGCGAAACAGTCTTTTGGTGTTCAAACTGATTGCATTGCTTCGCCATATTTTGGACAATATCCCGAACGCGGACTTTGCTTTGGCGATCCTGTTGGCTATATCCAGTTCGGTTCCACCATCGGTCGAGACAAAACTCGGAAGATACTGGAAATCCTCTACTCACTCTACCGGTTGTCCAGCAATGCATATTTGAGCCGATAAGTTTGTTCCAAGGCTGATAATTTTAGTTTTTGCCAGATTAATTTTCAGCCCGACAACGCCTGCCTCCCTCTCCACATCTGCTGTCATTTGGTGGAGGTCCATAATTCTGTGGGAGAGTAAGCATACATCGTCTGCGTAGTCAAGATATTTCAGTTGAGATGTACCAGTCCATCGAATTCGTCCGTTTCCCGTCGACAAAGCTGCATCAAGCACATCGCTAATCACTAATAAGAATAATATTGGAATAATATTAATAAGGATACAGCCTTGTCTTACCCCACTTTGGATCTCAAATTCCTCAGACAACCTCCCCCTGTGCAGAACGTGACATTTGGAGCCTTCATATGTAGCTTTGATAATAGCAATTAGTTTATCGGGAATGCCTCTCCTGCGTAAGGCACGCCAAATAAACTCCCTGTTGACACTATCGAACGCCTTCTCAAAATCGATGAACAGCATGTGCAGTGGCGATCGATATTCAACACACTTTTCGATGATAATCCGCAGGGTGTTGATGTGGTCGGCACAGGAGGATCCAGAGCGGAAACCTGCTTGTTCGACATCGAGTGTGTCTTCGAGATGTTGTTTGATTCGCTCCAGGATGATTTTAGCTATTCTCTTAAGTACAGCAGACAGCACGCAGATACCGCTCCAGTTTCCGCACTCCATTAAATTTCCTGTCTTACGAAGCTTGACGATTATTGTCTTTTTCCTCTAGTTAGGAAAGCTTTCAGCTTCCCAAGCTCTCTCTATAAGTGGAAGCAGAAGCTCAGCCGATGTTGTTGGCGCTGCTCGTAAGAGCTCTGCTGGAATACCGTCAAGTCCTACCGCCTTATTGGTTTTGAGTCCTTTGATCGCGGTAATGATCTCATCTTTACTGGGGAAGGTACGCCTGTCAATAATAAATGTCATAACTTTCTTTTTAATAACTTTTTCGTAAACTTTACTGAGGCAACTAAGTAGACTTATTGGCCGCTGTCTAGATTTTTAATTAGCTTCCCAGCCTTTAAAATCGGTACCGCTTTCGCAATTTTCCAGGCATTCTTTAAGTTAAAAAATCGTGTCCCTGACTTTGGCTTTTTAATGCCATCAAGACCGTCTGACTTCCTCAGTTGCAAACTTTTCAGCACTTCTACGATTTCCATTCGAGATACGTACTCATCTGCGGATAGGTCACAACTTTGGTAATATGCTTCATTAAAGTTTTTTCACGGTCCCACCTCTCGCGAGCATCTGACAAACATCCGAGAGTATTGTTGTCTCGAAAGAGCTTCTCAAATCGCCGTTCGGATACAGCACTAAACTGTAGGTCCCTTCCATTCGTGTAAAAAATGTAACGCACATAACATGAGTGGTTGCGAGAAGCTAGGCCCTGACACTTAAGGAGCTGTTGCGCCAAATATTTATTTTATTTATTTTATAGGCTTCATTAACTAGAGCGTTGGTGTCTGCATCACCAAGGTTTAAGTTTAAGTTTAAGTTAAGTTTTATTTAGCAAGAAAATGCTATTACTAGATACAATATTTTTTACAAAATTATCAACTAAATCTATTTTTTACGTAGATAAAAGTAAGTTTCTTAAATCTTAATAAATTTAATTCATTTTTTAGTTCACTTGGCAAGTCATTAAAAATAGATAATCCATTATGCATCACCATATTTCTAGTTCTTTCGTTTCTATAATTTAACAATCTAAAATCACTGGCATTTCTCAATGGATACGGTTGAACTACGGTAGGCAACAAATTAAATTTAATTTTATAAATAAAAACTAATACATTTAGAATAATTCTTTGGTTGATGCTCATCCACGACAGTTTTCTCACCATATTTAATACATGAGTTAATCTATTACATAGTAAAATAATCCTCATACCTTTATTCTGTAGTTTTTGTAGACGATATAACATTTCATTATTGCACATAAATAAAATACTAGAACAATATTCAAAGTGAGGTTTTATGATTGTATTGTAAATTCTTACAGCACTCTCTTTTGAAATCCGTTTCCTAATTCTAGCAAAAAAGTGTATTTTTTTCGGAATTTTTTTGCATATGTAATCAACATGAGGATAAAAGCTCAACCTATCGTCAATCAGGATTCCCAAACATTTAACTTCATTAACAAATTCAATCTTTTCATCATTTATAATAATATCTTTTTCTGAATTTCCATTAAAAACCATTGCTTTAGTTTTAGTTATGTTTAGCTTTAATTTGTTCATCTCAAACCATGTTTGCAGCTTTTTTAGATCGTTGCTAAGTTTATCAATGCAGTCATCAGCGGAATCACCCGATATAAACAACAGGGCATCATCAGCGAATAAAACCAAGTTTGAATAATCAATTACCTTTTCCATGTCATTTATGTATTATTATTAGAAATAATAAGACCCCAAGTAATGATCCTTGGGGGACTCCAAAATTTACAACAGTTGACTCTGAAACGATGCTGTTTATTTTAGTTTTTTGTCTTCTATTCGAAAGATAAGATTTGAACCAATCGAGTTCTATGCCTCTTACGCCGTATTGTTTCAATTTTTGGAGTAAGATTGCTCTGTCCACGGTTTCGAATGCTCTTTTTAGATCTAAAAAAACTGCAACAATTACTTTTTTATTATGAATCTCAATTTTCCATTTCGTTATTACTAAATTTATTAACGATTCGCAATTATGATTTTTTCGAAACCCGGTCTAAGCTCTTTAGCTTCATTAGTATTTTTTATTTTTGGTATTGGGGCAATAACTGCCTCCATCCAACAATCAGGAAATATCCCACCAATTAAAGATCTATTAATTATTTGCAATAATAAATTTCCACAGATTTCAAAAGAGTCCAGATACATTTTTATATTCGCATAGTTAATAACTTTTTTATTATTCATAGTTAGCAATAGTTCTTTTAATTCAATTATACTTATTTGTTTGAATCTAAAATTTATATAGTGATAATCATCAACTAAATTTCTATACTCAGTATCTTTCACCTCCCTTCTAATTTCATCAATGCTATCAACAAAATATACATTTAATAAATTTGCCATTTCAAAGTTACCTTTATATAATCTGCCATTGTAAGAAATTTCATTGATCAATTTTACATTTTCTTTCAATACCAACTTTTTTAAAGTGCTCCACATTGCAGCTTGATTACTAGATTTATTAATTTTTGATCTAATGAAATTATTTTTTATACTCTCTATTGTATACTTAAAACGGTTTCTTGTTGTTTTATATGCATTCCAATCCCTCTCATCCGAAGACCACTTGGCTATCTCGTATTTTCCGGGATACAGCTTGGTTCTTGATAAAGGTTGAACCAAAAATGTCGGCCTTGTTAATGTCCATGTAAAAAACATTACCAGAGCTTTGTAAGCTAGGAATTCTCCTATTCTTATTCTTAACAATCCTAACTACATTCCAGAATGGCTTTGCATTTTTGTCTAATAAGCTTAGTTTCCTACTCCACTCTTCGTTACTGTGTCTTTCAATTTCTGTAGAAATGAGTTTATTTAGGTACCTCATCTGGATGTGAAGAAATTGAAGATGATACCTTTGTCATTGCCTCTTTAGAGAATTTCTGATACGTATGAATTCAAGCACACGATCTGGGATCTTGGTAAAGAAATTATTCCTCACTGTTTTCGGGACACTTAAGTTAACCGAACTATGTATATATTCCGAAAAAACTTCCACAAGACTGTCAATGTATTCATTAGTGGAAACATTATCTGGGTCTGTTGAATGTTTCTGAGTCTCGACTTCATTTCTGAACGAAATTGTGCCCAGTAACCCTCATCCTGCAACAAATCATAACTCTTTCTATCGCTGCTTCTCAAGTAATTTGTAAATCTGCTTGTTTGCACCGGGAATGTCCTTGCCCATAACATAACATACTTCAGCAACGATAATGTTTTCTTTCTGTGTTGACTCGTAGGTATATGGTATACATAAAATTAAAAAGATATTTCGCCGGAAGACAAGTGAGAAATGTACTCTTTCTTAACTCAAACATAAAGGCTGTACATCAACCACACACTTATACATCTTCTCTTTCTTTTTTTTTCTTAATCTTCCCAATGAAATTCTAACAAAGGACATCTTTTAATTAAGGACAAAAACCGCACAAGAATCACCTTCAAGTCATTAGCAGCTGCAGTTTGTTGTTGATGAGGAGTGTTTATATTTTTTATATCCTTCTCAGGGATGCTATCATTGGAATTATCATTGATTGCTGATCCCTTTTTTGCGTCTTACAACAACCTTAATACCGTAGTGCTAATGGATTTAAAAAAAACTCACGAAGCATTAAGCGTTTTAGGTATAGGGGAAATTAATTGTTTTTTTTAATCCTGTTCTCACAGAGAATACAATTGAATCGAAAAAGTGAGAAAATTAAATCCTTTTTCAAAAAGTAGAAGCTTTTCATTGTTTACCATGTCACATTGACATGATACGATCGTTTGTGTTGCTCCTGTCGTTGAAATTGATATTACATAATAGAAAAAGGATTCACGTGATGACGTGACTTCTCAGTCCAAAGAGTATTGACTTTTATTCTCATTTAAATCGTTGAGCTCATTTCAAATATTGATTTATAATGATTGGCATAATTTCGATTTTGGATCCACTTTGCAGCCTTTTCCTTTGTAACGTATTCTTTTGTTTATTTCGTGTGATATATGCGGATTGGATTTCGTATTTATTGGATAAATTGAGGCTAGGTTTTGTTTGTGGATATTTTCGATTCACAGTTTGTTAGTATTATAGATTGAATGATATTGGGTTTTGTGGAATACGAGTGTTGAAATAAATTATAAAAAAAAAATTATTCGTCGTTTGATGAAATTTGATACCAAGTATTGTACGTTAGCACAATATTAGTTTGTCATTTTGTCTGGTGCTTTTATGGAGGTAAATAAAGGGTGTTTTTTTAAGAGCTATAGAATTTTTTTTTAATAATAATGATAGGAATTGAGTTTGAATAAAAAATGGTTATTCATTTTGAAGAATGTTTGATGACATTATGGCAAGTAGCGCCATTCAGCTGGAACCAGGTGTCGTCCGGATCAATGTCGTCTATATTTCCAAAGAAATAATGGCGAAAAAAGGTCACACTATTGCGATTGACGCTGAATTGATAATTCTGGATTTTCCGTCACATTTCACCCACAGCGGCTACAGTTTCTTCTCTACGCACATTGCGTTGTTGGCTTTGCGTCATGTAGAGTGTATGTGGTATGAAATTTATCCATATCACGATATCGGCTGCTTTTTCTCCGCGACCAGATGCAGTATTTCAACAAACTTATTTCTACTAAAATCCAGAAATATAAAAACATAGAATAGAATAGGAAGCCAAACACCTTGGATAAAAATACGAAACTCTTCTGGAATGTTGTTAAAATAGTAAAAAATAAAAATAGGCCAATACCCGGACTGCAAAATTCTGGCAACACCGTTTACATGGGAATCATATGGTATCCTTTCACTAATATTATTTCTATTGGTGATTAGCGATGTGCTTCATGCAGCTTTGTCGACGGGAAACGGAGGAATTCTATGGCCTCTTACATCTCAACTGAAACAACTTGACTACGCTGACGATGTATGCTTACTCTCCCACAGAATTATAGACCTCCACCAAGTGACAGCAGATGTGGAGTGGGAGGCAGGCGTTGTCGGACTGAAATTTAATACGGCAAAAACTAAAATGATCAGCCTCGGAACAAACTCATCGGCTCAAATATGAATTGCTGGACAACCAGTAAAGAGTGTAGAGAATTTCCAGTATCTTGGAAGTATTGTCTCGACCGATGGTGAAACCGAGCTGGATATAGCCAACAGGATCGCCAAAGCAAAGTCCACGTTGGGTATGTTATCCAAAATATGGCGAAGCAATGCAATCAGTTTGAACACTGAACTAAGAGTGTTCCGGTCCAACGTTGAATCCGTGCTATTATATGGATGCAATACGTGAAGTGTGACCATTACTATCACCAGTAAGCTGCAGACGTTCATTAATAGGTGCCTGCCTTAAGGATTTTCTGGTCCAATCGTATCTCTAACGAACACCTTTACGAGAGAACGGGTCAGCAACCAATAGGCACAACCATCCCACGACGGAAGTGGCAGTTTATTGGTCACACGTTCCGAAATGGTGACAGTTCTATAGCGAACCATGCTATGCAATGGAACCCTTTAACTCAGGATGGCAGAAGACCTGACGGTCCGAGCAGAACATGGCACAGAATAGTGGAGAAGGAGGCACGGCAGTTGGGGAGAGCTGAGACACATTGCCAGAAACCGTACGCGATGGCGCGTAGGCGTAGTAGAGGGCCTAGTACCCACAAGTTCATAGAGTACATAAGTAAGTAAGTAAAGAGGGGTAAAAAAAAGTATAATAATCTCTTACAGACTAGATAGCAAAATTGATAAGTATTTGGGATATATGTAAAACTTACTACGTAAATTCGATAAATATTTATTTATTTATTTAACATAATCATCTACAAGCATAGCTTAACAAATTACTGCGTAAATGAATGATAATATACAATTATAATTAAGATGAAAATGACAATTCACAAATAAAAGAGTTAAGAAATTAAATTGAAGACAGTGTTTTTAAAACTATCGCGAGAATAAGATAGGTCAACAATATTACAAACTTCGTTGAAAGAGATTATACTTCTTGTAATAGGTTCATTTAGGCCGTAGTTTGTCCGATGGCTAGGAGGAAAAAGAAATGGTCTACCTCTAAGGGCTCTTTCAGGAGCATAAATTGGCATAAGATGGCTCTTAATGTGATAATATAGCAAGTCCCGTACAAACATTATATCATGAGCATATCATCTACAATGCAGCGGAAGTAAACCCAGAAGTTGACACCTCGCCTTATAGGACGGCGAGCATTGCCAACCCATTCTATAAAAAAATGAATTTACTAAACCGCTTTTGAATTTTTTTCTACCCGATCAGAGTAATGCTGGTAATCAAGAGTCTAAATAATGTCGGCATATTTAAGTACCGATCTCATACGGTGTCTGGCCTTGCCTATAGCCGGACACTTGCAGAGGAAGTGTAAGATTGTTTCTATCTCATCAGCAGTATTGCAGTTGCGACAGTGTGCAATAAATGCAATGCCTATTCTGGCCGCATGAACCCCGATGGGCCAGTGGCCAGTACTAACTGCCAGAGTTCTTGCGATATCTGTACGGTTTCTGTTTAGTAGAACTTGCGTTCTTTTCAGGGAGTATTTGGGCCACATCTGCCTGGAGATGGCACAGTTCCACGCCCTGCCATCTACTATCTGCCTTTAGCAGATAGTGCGTGAAGATGCCTCCCTTAAGGACCCCCAACGGGACGTTCACCTCCGTCCGATCAATTGTAAAAGCTTTTGTGAACACAACTGCGAAGGCATAACACTGGCAGTAGGTGGCAGAGCTTTTCTGAAGCATAACATCTGAGCTTCAAAACCACTACACCAAACTCTCTCTCTCTCTCTCCCTCCCTATCTCTCTCCCTTTCTCCCTCCCTCTCTCTCTCTCTCTCTCTCTCTCTCACTCTCTATCTTCTTAAATATACATATAATATGTTAAAACTGTTGAGGGTCGAATTTTCTTGTCTTTCTGTGCTCGTATCACGCGAAAACTACTGCATGGATTTTGATGACACTTGACATAGTGATAGCTTATATCCTGAATCAGCATTTAAGATCCTTTTATCTCGGCAAATGAAAGGAACATAGTTAAAATCTATCTATACATATGGTAAAACTGTAAATGTAAGACTCTTTCCACACGCAGCACACAAAATCTACTACATATCCAAAAGCTGAGATCTAATCAAAAATATCTTATACAAATTTAGCTTTTAATTGATTTTTCCTTGATCGTGATCTCGAATCTGCACTCAGTATAGGTAATCATTTTTTTTATTATTATTATTTTTTTTCGCTGTTTTTTCGCAATCTTTAAGAACAGAGCCAACTTGCTGGCGGAAAAGGGATGGTATTTTCTCCGGTTTACCTTTCTGTTTTGAATACCTGGTTGATGGTGGTGTTTTGTATGCGGGTTTGTGGGTCCTCTGGTAGGGATTCCCACTGGGAAAGTTATAATTGAATTCCGGTATAGTGGGTGAAGCAAGGTGAGCACGAGTCAACTAGTGTTACCAATATTAGTGTTTATGACAACAACCCTCGTGATACAAATAGTTTCTTCGAAAGTACATACCCGTATTTTATCAACATAAAAAGTTCAAACACATCTATTTCAGGAAGTGCAAGTGAAAAGTGAGTAACGAGTGTTTCAGTGAGATACTTAAAGTAAGCTAGATAAAAAAAAAACACGTCTAATGTTCTTTCCAATACACAGAAAGGCAAATTGAAATAGGTCCCGCGCATTTCTGACTATCAGGGAACTGTAAGCTGACTATCTCATTATCCCTTATCTATGACAGTGCTCTGTATTAAAGTTTGTCAGTTTAGGTACATTTCTTAAAGAATATATTTTATCGTGAAATTTTTCAATATCTAAAAGAAGTCTTTTCTTCTCCTTTTTCCTAGATCTGTATTTTTGGAACAATAGCGAATATCCTCAACATCATTGTGCTGACAAAAAAGGACATGGCGAAGGCACCGATAAATAAAATTCTCAAATGGCTAGCTGTCGCTGATATGTTCGTAATGATCGAATACATACCCTTTGCAACATACATGTATGTTATATCACCTGGTAAGTGCCACATCAAACCAACTCTCTTAAATCCAATTTTAGTCACAAACTTTTTATTTCTCCAATTTTTTTTTTTTTTTAATTTTTCCTTCAGGAGAAAAGGACTTTCGATATGCGTGGGCTGTCTATTTGTTATTTCACATGCATTTCACACAAATCCTTCACACAATATCGATTGGTTTGACGGTCACGTTGGCTATTTGGCGTTATGTCGCTATAAGGTAAGCTAAGCAATGGGGTTGCCGCGGGCGCGCATACACAAAGAAAAGGATAGGAATTATAGAAGCTGGATTTGTAGTTTTTTATTCCCTTGTTGTTAAAGATCGTACGGAATATTAACTGTTTCGTTTTTATTAGAATTCTCTTTCCAGTACATTTTCTTTTCGCCTTTTGAAACGTGTCTACTTTTTTTGTATACTTTGCAGGCATCCTCATGGACCGTGTGCCACGTTCCTGTTATCGCACTGTTGTGAGTCGATCCTACTGTCGTTCATCATTTCGCCGATACTGTGTTTTCCAACGTACTTCGTATTCAAGGTGAAGGAACGACATTTCACCGATAGAAAAGAGACCGTTTATCATGTTGACGCTGCTGAAGATACGGCCTTGTACAGGTAAGGCAAGCATCGCTTGTTAACCCAAAGAAGTTTAGGTCCTTTTTGCCTGCAAGTTATGCAATATGTACTGTACATACTTTCTGTAATGAAGGTGAGATGGTAGGGGTAAATAAATGTGCGGCTGCCATTCAAAAGGTGGTAACTAATTTAGCTTTTTTCCTGCTTACCCAGCCCTTTAGAGGAAACAAATGGGTAGTGCTGCATGAGAAGATATCAATTTAGTTGAAGAGAGGCTGACCTACAGGTCTAGGGGTGGAATAAGGATGAAGTAATTGTTTTCTCTTGTCAAGATTCCGGAAGTCTCTTCTAGTTGTCTTTCGCTAGGTCAGGAAGGAAAAGGGATACAAAAATGCCCGTAGATTCTGTTGGTATTAAGTGGTAATATATTTGTGCTAATGGTGCCAAAGGGGTCAAAATGGGACAACAATTTAGAGAGGACAGCCTGACACTGCGAGGGTGTTCAAGCTGGTAGATGTGGGTCAAGATGAAAGTAATTTTATTTATTTTATTTTTTTTTCCCCTTCTGGAGATTTTATTCTTGAAGGGATTCTTTAATATTTAAGGAGTAAGTTCGGCTCGTTGCAGTTATGCGTGTTGCGATATTTTACGCTTTTTTGTTAGGGATGTGACGGCATTAAATATTAATCGAAAAATAAATTGCTTGCTTTGGGGCAAAAGTAGATTCGAGGTAGTTTGGAAAGGATTTGGGGTGTTCGAAGGATAAAGTGGACTTAATATGTATGCATTAAAGGGATGTTAAACTTGTTTGAATTCATAAAGGGAGCAGCTGTTAAATTGCTACGAGAACTCATTCGATTATTTTCGTCCTTTTTTGAAACCTTTTGGGTGACTTTAAACTCATTACAGAAATATTCTTAAAATCAAAGAAAGGTTGAACAAAATTGAGAGATTTGGTGTTTGAACTTTCTTTTTTTTGTGCCATGTTGTTCAAATTAACAAGAATAACATAGCGAAGGTGTAGAGAGGGTGATGTTAAGCAAATGTGTTTTGATCACTTTAAGCTTATGGCTACTATGTGAAAATGAGTAAAAATTTGAGTATGATCTCACACAAATCGAAGAAGTATTCAGCAAGGGTCGAGTTTAAATATTCCGCTTCATTTCACATGTTATAGATACACTGAATCCTAAACTGTTTTTCCTTTTAGTAAATCGTTGTTTAACTGTCAACCTGTACACATGGGTCAAAATTGCCTATTGACATCTTTTAGATAAAATAGTACGGACACTTTTTTTTATTCTTTATTTTAATTTCTTCACTAATATTTATTATACGGATTAGGTCCGTTCGCGTACTTTTCGAACCAAATGATTAGTTGTCAAATATAACATAATGAGAATAAAAATCTCAGAGAGCGGAGATGTACAGGGATAAAAAGCGAGCCATGTCGAGCCAACTGTCTTTAAAAAAAATCTATAATGAACAAATTAAACTCCTGTGAAAACCAACAGATTCATACTCGTATTAAGTTAAAAAGGAATGTTTTGGGAGAACATTCATACATCACAGCATTTTCTTCAAGATACTTTGCATCCATTTTTTATGTCTATTGACTATTTGGAATGGAATCGAAAACTCTTCGACTCATTTAGCAAACAGCTGATTCCAGTTTGTATAATACGTTCGTGCCGGCAAAAAATCTTCGAGCATATTCAAGCACAGAGAGGAAATATTAGCTATTTTCAATTTTCTCTTTATCTGTCATGTTCGCCCAGTACCCGAAAACATTTCGAGCATTT
Source organism: Brachypalpus laphriformis (assembly GCA_945910035.1). Taxonomy (NCBI): domain Eukaryota; kingdom Metazoa; phylum Arthropoda; class Insecta; order Diptera; family Syrphidae; genus Brachypalpus; species Brachypalpus laphriformis. Next base: position 325,388,680 of record OX246753.1, read on the forward strand.
TAGAGCACCTTAAAGCGCCTTAAAGCGTTTTAGATTGTTTGGACTTATTGTTTGCCTCTTTGTGACACTTTGTTTTGATTTAGTCAACTTTTCTTGTAATCTGGAATAGACCGGACACTTTTTTTTATATTCTTTAGTTTAATTTCTTGACAAATATTAATTATTGGAATTTCTTGGTTTTGTGTGACACTTTGTTTTGATTTAGTCAACTTTTCTTGTAATCTATTCTACTTTTACTTAGTTTCTACTGCTTTTTACTCGTTCAATGTCGAAAATCAACTCCACATTCCGTCATTACTACTACTACTCAGCCGGACTTCTACGTTACCAAAAAACTGTGTGATTGCAGTTCCCATCGTTTCACGTCACCTTGAATAGATATCTGAAACCTGCATGGAGTTAGGTGGCACTACAATTCGGGGTGAACCTGGACCTCAAACAACAAGCCTCTCTATTTAGCTCGGTCTTAAGCTAATTGCCTCCAGTTGCGCACTCCAAGTTGGTCGAGGTTCCCTTGAACTTGTGCGCGCCACCTACGGCGAGGAGGTCCACTACTGCGTCGTCCCTCGGGGTTAGATTTGAAAACTCTGCGGGTCAGAGCATTGGTGCCCATTCGCTCTACATGTTCTAGCCATCTCAGACGTCCAATACGCAGTTTTTTTGACTAGGTCGATGTCGCTGTACAGCTCGTATAGTTCGTGATTAAATCTTCTCCTCTAAAACCCGTCAACGCAAACGGGACCGAAAATCTTGCGAAGAATTTTTCTCATAGTTTCATCTTCTTTTTTTTCTTTTTATAATTTGCGCGCACTCAAAGGGATATGAATACCTTTAAGATGTTTACACACAGTGCGGCCGTTGGAAAGGATGGATAGAGAGAGAGAGATAACTGGGGAAATTTTTGTTATTTTTTGTCTTTGCTTCTGATTCACAGCACTTTTTCCCCGATAACCGATGTCAAGGGCAAATCATCATCAGCAGAGCGAACAATTTTTCCAGCCACATGACCAAGCTACTGCCAGTGTTATGCCTTTTAATAAAGTCCATATTTCAGTGCCGTAAAGCAGAACCAGGGTGGTCAGGGTCTCTTACATGGTCTCCTTAGTTGTTCGAGATAGGGCTTTACTGTTGAATTGCCTTATGAGCCCAAAAAACAGCGATTGGCAAGAGCTATTCTTCGCTTGATTTCTGTGCTGATCTGGTTTTTCGAGTTTATAGCAGAGCCAAGGTAGACAAAGTCCCTTACTACCTCGAAGTTATAGCTGCCCATGGTGACGTTTTGTCCAATTCGTCGGTATTGGCTTTCCCTTCTTCCTGACAGCATATACTTGGTTTTGCCCTCGTTTATCACTAAACCCATTTTGGCCGCTTCCGCCTCAATGCTTGCAAACGCACCGGTGACAGCCCGCTGAGTTCTTCCGATAATGTCTATATCGTCGGCGTATGCAAGCAGTTGTACAGACTTGTAATAGATTGTGCCTCCGGTGTTGGCTTGTGAGTTCCGCACAATCCGTTCAAGTACAATGTTAAAGAAGTCACATGACAACGCGTCACCTTGTCTAAAGCCTTTTTTGACATCAAAGGTCTCGGTGGAGTTATTACCGAACTTGATGGAGCAGCGAGCGTTCTCCATCGTCAGCCTGCACAGACGGACTACTTCGACAGGGATGTCAAAACTAGACATGGCTCTATAAAGCTCTTCTCTATAGATGCTGTTATAGGCGGCCTTGAAATCGATAAAGAGGTGGTGAGTATCGATTTGGAATTCTTGGGTTTTCTCCAGGATCTGCCGAAGTGTGAAGATTTGATCGATGGTGGACTTTCCTGGCCTGAAACCGCACTGATAGGGTCCAATCAGGCTGTTGATAAAGGGTTTCAGGCGTTCACACAATATCGCAGAAAAGATCTTGTATGCGATGTTGAGGAGACTGATGCCTCTATAATTGGCGCAGTTGAGGGGGTCTCCTTTCTTGTGGATCGGGCAAACGATGCTGAGGTTCTATTCATCAGGCATACACTCGTCTGACCAAATCTTAGAGATGAGTTGGTGTATGCACTCTACCAATTCATCCCCAGCTGCCTTGAAAAGTTCGGCCGGTAAGCCGTCAGGTCCAGCAGCCTTGTTGGATTTTAGCGTGGATATTGCTATCCTTACTTCGTTTTGGTCAGGTGGACGGAAATTTTGACTATCATCGTCTATGTTGAATGGTTCATTTTACCAGACAGCGGGATGTTGTTCTTCGTCGCCGTTATACAGTCTGCAGAAGTAGTTTTTCCATATTCTCAGCACCGGCTGTGATTCTACTACGAGGTTTCCATTTTCATCTCTACAGGTTTCTGTACGGGTATTGCTCCTCTGACACGTTCTTTTTACCTTTTGGTAAAACTTGCGTACATTGTTCATGGAGTATAAACTCTCGATATTCTCAAACGCGCGCTTCTCATGCTCTTTCTTCTTCTTTTGGAGAAGCCGATGTTCTTCCCGTCTCTTTTGCTCGTAGAGCTTACGAGCAGCTCTCGTTTTCCTTTGCAGCGCCGCTTTGTATGCCTTTTGTTTTGCTGCATGCACTCGCCGGCATTCTTCGTCAAACCAGGGGTTCCGCGGTGGTGGGCGAGCGAGACCCAGCACATGTGTCGCGGCGTTTCTGATAGCGTGTTGACAGCGTTGCCACTGGTCTTCGGCACTTGATGCTGGCGGCATAGGGGTGATTGAGAGATTTGGGGATACGCGTTCAGCGAAGAGTCTGCCGGTCTCTTGCGATTATAGCTTTTCGACGTTAAATTTTCTCACAGTGATTCTTCTTTGTTGCTCAGTTTGTACCTTGGCTACAACGAGGTAATGATCCGAGTCTATGTTGGCCGCTCGGAAGGTCCGGACATCCAGAATATTGGAGGCATGTCTTGCGTCGATCGCAATATGATCAATTTGGTTGATCGTTACATGATCATTGGACCGCCATGTCTGCTTATGAATATCGAGATGAGGAAACCATGTGCTTGCTATGGTGACATTTCGCTCCACAGCGAAATCAATTAGCCTTAGTCCGTTATCAGACGTAGTGTCGTGTAGGCTATGCTTGCCGACTGCCCTACCAAAGACGTCCTCCTTCCCCATTTTGGCGTTAAAATCGCCCAATACGATTTTAACGTCGTATTAAGGACATTGCTCATATGTCTTGTCAAGGAGCTCGTAGAAACACTCTTTGGTGGCAGGGTCCTTTTCTTCCGTGGGGGCATGAACACATATTAGGCTTATGTTAGCGAATTCAGCCTTAATCCGGATAGTCATAATACGCTCGCTCACGTTTCGGAAGCTTAAGATTTCTTGCCTAAGTCTGCCGCGTATGACAAATCCGCATCCGAATAAGCGTTGCCTGTTGCCTCTGTAGCAGTCACCGTAGTAGATGTCACAGTTTTTCATCCTCTTTTTGCCCGGCCCATCCCATCGCACTTCCTGGATGGCGGTAATATCTACTTTATAGCAGTCTAGGGCCTCTGCTAGTTATTCAGCTGCATTGATCTGTAAAGGGACAGAACATTCCACTTACAGATCCGAAGGTAGTTGTCCTTATTTCGTTTGCTGGGGTCGTCATTAGTTGAGTCATCCTTATCCGAGGCTTTTGGTTGTTTCGGAACCATGAGTTTTTTACGTGGTAGGGGAGTTACCTCGACGGCACAACCCCCGACCTGGAGGGCCACTTAGGTCCTCCTTTATTACACCGAGAACCGGCGAACTGCCCGTTCAGTCATTTCCCTGCTCATTTAATTAAAATTTTGCTTCGGCTTTATTTTACAAGCAATATTCGCCTTTATTTCGCTTTTTCCCGAATTGCTATTTTGGAAATTCCTTTTAGCTAGCCTAAGCCCTTCAGCTAAATGAGTTTTTAAACTGAAGGACTTTTTTATCCCTGCGTTTCGATAATACAAGCCTACAAAAGAAACGGTTTTTAAAGTACTTTTACATTCGAAAAATGTCTTTATTTAACTGTGGTATCCGAAATTTATAAGAATTTAAAAAATGGGCTAATTTTTGTTTTTGCATGCGAATTTTCCCCCAAATGGATTTAATGAATGATTTTTCGGCCTTTCAAGCTTTTTGTAAACGGACTCCTGTTGGGATAGGTTAGGTTAAAGGAGTTAGTTGCAACGAATGGATGTAGCCTGCACTCGGATCTCAAACGGATCCAAGTTTTGAGCGAGGATGAGCTTGGTTTTCATCTTATCATATTTTTTTAAGATGCTTCTGGAAACTCAGCATGATGGGAGTGCTCTCCATCTTTCGTCTGCTCGTCGTTTGAAGTCAAGTGCTATGTTTGATTTAACAAGTTTTAGGGGAGGAAGGACTGAGTTTTGGACCATTGACAGGTCTTGTTCTGATCCCCTCCTTTCTAGTTCATCCCCCCTTTCGTTCCCTGAAATTCCTTTGAGACCTGGGACCCACCAGAGTGTTACATGGTGGCTATGGATGAGCGCTTTAAGCTCCTCGCGGCAGCGTTTTATTAGCTTTGATTTTATTATCACGGATGAGATGGCCTTTATAGCAGCTTGACTATCTATGTAAATTTCAATCTCTTTTCTAGTAACATGTTTCGTGGATGGTTCTCGTGCCGTCTCTGCTATCGCTAGGACTTCTGCCGTGGTTCAGAAGCCTTTGTGATATTACAATATCAGGTTCTGCTGGGTAGATACCCGAACCCACTCCTTCGTTTATTTTGGACCCGTCAGTAAAGACGGGTTAATGGCCCCACCGTCTTCTCAGTATTCCCTTGATGGGATGACCGTTTTGACGTTTAGGCTGAAGTCGGGGGATGGTGGAAGATAGTCTGTGGTGGCATCTAGATGAGCCCATGTGGCCCCTTCCCCAAAGGTTGGGTTCTTTTAGGCGCAGGGCAGTTTGGGTCACCATTTTTTACCAAAAATTCTGCTGCAAGCATAGAACGTAGTGTACGCTTTCTTTTTTCTTTCATTTGTGTTATCTCTCCAGCTCAGTTTGCGGTCAAGTATACACCCTAGATACTGTGCTTTATCCGAGACTTAGAGTGGAGTGCCACCAAAAGCTGCGATTATTCTTTTGTTAGTGAAGGGGACTGCTTCTGTTTTCGCTGGACTAATGTTCAGTCCACATCTTCTCACCCAGTTATGGAGGATATCCAAAATCCTAATTTCAAAGGGATCTCGTTTCTGACTAGAGTCCATAGTAGAGAAGATAGGACCCCTCCTTGCAGATTTCCTCTAGAGGCCAATGCATTTACTTGACTGTCACCCAGCTCCGAGTTGATGTGTCTCACCTTGAGCATACATTCTATCCATTCGGAGAGTGTGGAATCTACTCTTAGTCGGTCTAAGAGTTTTATTGATTTGGTTTTCACATTGTTAAAGGCTCCTTCCATATCTACAAAGGCCGCTAATGTGAATTCTTTGTGATGAATGACTGCTCGATCATTGCTACCACTTCGTGCAGGGCTGTTTCGACTAATCGGTCCTTTCTATAGGCATGTTGTACTGGGGACACGTCTCTAGGGCTTAATTTGGAGCGAATGTGCAAATCTATTGTATTAGTTTTTCGAAAGCCTTCAACACGAGCGAAGACAGGCTGATCGGCCTAAAGTCTGTTGGGTTCGTGCAGGTCGGCTTACCAGCTTTATATATGAAAATGACTTTAACTTTCCTCCAGGCTCCAGTTTATATTCATCCACAATTTCGGCGAATAGAGTGTAATTTGCTCTAACTTCTGAGTGATGTGTTGTTGTTGTCTCCGATCGGGAAGTGAGTTCTAAGGAGGAGTTCTAGGCTCTAGGCGCATGATTCTGTCCAGGTACCATCTGGTTTCTTGATGAATTCTGGGAGCAAGTAATCTGTTGGCAGGACTTTCCGGAGTCTCGCTGCGTCTTTGGTGAATTCAATTTCGCTGCAAAATTTACTCCATGAGGTTCTTTTTGCGTATACCGTCTTTTTCTTTTCGAGTTGGCTGTCCAAAGATGAACTTCGTGGAAAATAAATTACGGTGTGTGACAGTAGCTGCATTTCTTCACGTTTTCTAACGACAACTTGCTTAATCTAACCATTTTAGAGATTTCAATTGAGTATAGGGAAACCAGTTTCTCAACTCTTTTACTAGATTTTCATATTCGCATGCAATGAGCATGTTTCTGTTTGGAATTTTTAGCGCATAGAACTCTGTAGTATTGGTTGTTCTATCTCCTTATTTTGATGGATGGTTTTGCTAGTAATTTATACTCGTAAAACTAGAGGTAATTTTCTAAGACTCAGTATTGGTGATTGATGTGGGCGCCGTGTGGCGGATGAGGTTCCAAGTTCGAATCCCAGAAAATGCCAAAAAGTTTTTTCACGGTCCCACCTCTCGCGAGCGTCTGACAAACATCCGAGAGTATTGTTGTCACGAAAAAGCTTCTCAAATCGCCGTTCGGATTCGGCATTTAACTGTAGGTCCCTTCCATTCGTGTGGAAAATATAACGCACACAACATGATGCGTGGTGGCGAGAAGCTAGGCCCTGGCACTTTAAAGAGCTGTTGCGCCAAATATTTGTTTGTTTTGTATTGGTGAAAGTTGGATCAATGCCGGTGTAGATCTATATTTATGGAATATCATCCGTACTGCGTCGAAGGAAATTTCACGCGCAGTTTCTAAAATAGAATGGTTTATACAAAAAGTACCTACTTATACCATGTCAATAACATTTGAATTCAGTTGCGATTAAATTAATTCCAGCCTTCCCTTCTAGCCATTATTTCATAGAATGTAAGAATTATACAAATATTTAGTTATTTTTTGAATTCAAGGCCAAAAATATGCAATCATAGGCACGTGCGCTTAAAAACAGAAATATAAGTACTTATTGGGTCCGCAAGAGCTCTAGGGAACCCCATGGTATTTCATGGACTTAGCATCTTCGTTAACAGAAAGCAATCGACAAGATTGCTTTTGAATAATAAAGGAATGGCAATGTGTATATACCTCCTTATCGATTTGGCACATTGATACCAGGAATGCAATTGGATTGATTGGGATACGTTATTAATCTTTTCCAGTCAACACAATTATTACTACGAATTGAATTGCAAATAAAGCTTTTTCTGCTTAACTTAGATATTAATTAATCTCCTTTTACTCCCATTTTAGCTTCAACTTTTGGGTGCATTCTGTGATAATTAAATTGCTGCCCTGTTGCATTCTAACAGTCATCAGCTTCATTCTTGTTCGAGTACTTTGCGATGCTTCCAAGCGAAAAATCAAACTCAAGGAATATAGTAATCCTAATAAAGGTGCTCAACTTAATGGACATGGAAGTCGGTAAGTAATATAATCTGACTTCTCTGAATGCAATTCATAAATTCTCTCCCATTGACAGTCCAACGAAATGTGATCGTCGGACAGACAGAACTACTATGCTCCTAGTGGCAGTCCTCATTCTATTCCTGATCACAGAATTTCCTCAAGGAATTCTAGGTCTTCTAAGTGGTATTCTACAAAAGTGCTTTTTTGTGCGATGCTATGCCTTGTTTGGTGAACTAATGGATCTATTAGCTCTCATCAATGCCGCAATTGGATTCGTCCTCTATGGCTTAATGTCTAAACAATTTCGATCAACATTTAAATCACTATTTTTCAAAAAACGTTTTTCTGGCAACGAAATGACGCGGATGACCAGAGTTACAACGACATGTGTTTGACTAAAGTTACCTAAATTCATTTTTAATTTGTAAAGTTAGATTTAAAAAGAAATTATAATAAAAATGTTTAAAAATGGAATTTCAATTATGTAATTAAAAAAAAAAAGGATACATCATTCTTCAAAATATACAAATATAAAATGTTTTAAAAGATTTAATCTAAGCAAGATAAAAATACAAAAGTGCCATTGTATAGGAAATTTTTAATTTTTTTTTTTTTATAATGAAAAAAGAAAATTATATATCATAAAAAAATATCTAGATTAGATTACGTAATAAAAGAATATTTATTGTGCAAATAATTTTAAAAATATATATGTATATGTATATATATTTTATATTTATGGGAATACTTTATCCATTTACAACGAAGTAAGGATTTGTTTAAAGATAAAATGAAATTTAATAAAATTCTTTTTGAGGTTTTGTTTTTCTTTTTAGGGAGATAATTCGCTTCAGTATACATTTTAATGAGCCCCTAAAATGTGTATTGCTGTATGAACAGCTTCCTGGCTTCTTATTTTAAAATAGGTGCACAAACATATAAAATATAAAGAGTTTTCAATAAAAATAATATTCTTAAGTTTAAAGTTATTGAACATATAAAATGTATAAACTATACCACAACAGAGAATTTAACTAATGCTAATTGATAATATAAGTTATATTTTTACTAAATAAAATGTTAATAACAAATTTCGATTGATTTTCGTTGTATTTTTTATAAACTTTTCTCGGGAAAGGCGAACCTACTCCTAATGCTGAGACAGCGCCGCGAGATACTTGCAGATGTCTGTCGAGTCTGAGTTTACATTGTGGCAGATTATATTATAGTTGTATGGAAATATTTCGCCTGGAAGTGAGTTTGGAAGATTGCTTGCTCTGGGACCTTATTTTGTATTGCATTTCTATAGCAAATGTATACAAACTCAATTTCCAAGTAATTTAAATGATGTTTGATAGATGTTTTGACAATCTAACTTTCGGAAACTCTTTTGAGTTGGAAGCACTTACACCCAATCCGAGAACCATACAAAATACCAATTTATTTTAGAATCGGATTACATTTCCGAATGGCAATTCGAATCCGAAAGCAGTACAAAATAAGGCCCCTGTTACAAAATGGATTTTGGGAGAATGATGTTCTTACTGTTGCCAGGTGAACATGAAAGTTGTGAGCGCTAGTGGCCTGCCTGGTAGGATCATTCTGTTGAGAAGTTTCGAACGTCTGTTATGGCGGTATTTATAGAATCTCTTATATTACCTACAAAAGGTAAACACGAATTTTGTGATCCCTTTTAAGGCGTTTCTACTGAAGCGATTTTCATAAATTATATACCGTTGAAAAGTCCCTGGAATCGTTCTCCTTCACTTCAAAGGCCGCCTTTAACTGTCGTTTATCTCTTATGGAGATGTCAGAGCAGTTCAACATTCACCTATGCTGGGTGGCAGGCCATAGCCACATTTCAGGAAACTGCAGGGCTGACGAGGCTGTATCCTTTCACCAATATTATTCCTATTGGTGATTAGCGATGTGCTTCATGCAGCTTTGTCGACGGGAAACGGAGGAATTCGATGAATTCTTACATCTCAACTAAAACATCTTGACTACGCAGACGATGTATGCTTACTCTCCCACAGAATTATGGACCTCCACCAAATGACAGCAGATGTGGAGAGGGAGGCAGGTGTCGTCGGGCTGAAAATCAATACGACAAAAACTAAAATCATCAGCCTTGGAACTAACTCATCGGCTCAAATATGCATTGCTGGACAACCGGTAGAGAGAGTAGAGGATTTTCAGTATCTTGGGAGTATTGTCTCGACCGATGGTGGAACCGAACTGGATATAACCAACAGGATCGCCAAAGCAAAGTCCGCGTTCGGGATGTTGTCCAAAATATGGCGAAGCAATGCAATCAGTTTGAGCACCAAAATAAGACTGTTCCGCTCCAACGTTGAATCCGTGCTGCTATATGGTTGCAGCACGTGGAGAGTGACCACTACTATCACCAGAAAGCTGCAAACGTTCGTTAATAGGTGTCTGCGCAATATCTTAAGGATTTTCTGGCCCAATCGTATCTCTAACGAACACCTTTACGAGAGAACCAATAGGCACAACTATCCAACGGCGGAAGTGGCAGTGGATTGGTCACACGTTCCGAAAGGGTGACAGCTCCATAGCGAACCATGCTATGCAATGGAACCCTCTAACTCAGGATGGCAGAAGACCTGGCGGTCCGCGGAAAACATGGCGCAGAACAGTCGAGAAGGAGGCACGGCAGTTGGGGAAAAGTTGGGGAGAACTCAGACACATTGCCAGAAACCGTACACGATGGCGCGTAGGCGTAGTAGAGGCCCTAGGACCCACAAGGGGATACAGGACATAAGTAAAAAAGTAGGGCTGACGAGCTCGCCAGACAGGGTACCACTCTAAGGATTCTGCCTGACAGGTATGCCCCTCGCTACTTGTAAGTATCTACTAAAGCTAAACGCTATTAGCACGACCAACCTCCGATGGGAAAACGGCTCAACGTGTCACATTTCGAGACTGATCTGGCCTAAGCTGGATCAAAAACGTAGTGCCGATCTGGTCAAGTTAAAGCGAACACAAATCAGCTGCGTTGTCAGTGTTCTCACTGGACACTGTCTTATAGGCCAACACGCGAATAAACTTGGTCTCTTCTCTAATGACTTCTGCAAATGCTGCAGGGACGAGGAGGAGGAGGAAACCATCCTTCAACTCCTATGCACTTGTCCAGCCCTTTCGCATAAAAGAATGCTCCATCTAGGGTCCCCCTTCCTAGACGATCTCGGCGATTTGGCGTCCTTTGACGTCATGAGCATCCATCGCTTTATCAAAAGCTCCTGTTAGTTTTGTTAGTCCCTGAGTGGCCTAATGGTTGATCCATGGTATCACAAAGGACCTTCACTGGTCTAAGTGTGTCTGCATTCTCGTGTGGACAGCCAACCAAACCTAACCTAACCTACTAACGAGTGTAGAGGCGTTTCCACTTAAACGCCTTTCCGGTAAGCATGCTGGGAGTTAGATAAGGTTTGTGCCTTGAGTTTTGAACGAATAAAGTTATCAACTAGCCTTTCTAAAGTCTTTAGTAAGAAATCTTTCGGAGTGTAGTGTGAGGTCTTACCGCATTTCGGAATGAAGACCACATTAACTTTTTTCCATGAGGAGGGAGTATAGCCGAGTTTAAGGCAGCTATTGAAAATCACGTAGAGCCAGGGGCCAAGGGTCTTATGCCCTCTTGCAGTTCTATTGGTGTTACACCATCTAATCTTGGAGATTTATACGGGAGGAAACTATTAACAGCCCATTGAATTATATGAGTGTTTATGATTCCAGCCGGAATGTCCATGATTGAGTGGTGTTGAGGTATAGATATGTTTGTATCTATAGAGTTTTCTGGGAAATGAGTGTCCATGAGAAGGTTTAATGTTTCTTCTGTGGACATGGTCCAGTCTCCGTTAGGTTTCTGGATAAAGTTAGGGATATGAGGAGATTTGGAAAGTATTATCCTCAATCTGCTAGAGTCATTTGTCCTTTCTATATTGCTACAGAATAATCTCCACGATTCTCGCTGAGCTTTTCTTGTCTCTCTTTTAAAAACCCTGAGACTGTTCTTATAGTTATCCCAGTCTTCTGGAGAACATGAGAGTTAGCTATATTGAACTGTTTCCTACTGTCATTTCGGAGTTTTGCTAAGTTAGTATTCCACCAAGGTGGTTTATTACTATTTCTGTGCCTGCTTATCGGGCGAGCTTTCAAGAAGGCTTTGTTCATAGTTTTGGACACTTTGTCTATCATCTGGTCGATTTCAGGTGGTGAGCATGGTTGAGTTATCTCGGTGTTGAGTTCTCTATTCAAACATATATTATAAACCTGCCAGTTAGTATTCCTAGGATTCCTAAAGGATTTTAGTGGAGGTTTGGTAAATTCTAGACTAAATTGTATGTAACAGTGGTCCGAAAAACAAACGTATTTCGATACCATCTATTTACTAATATTTAGCTTGGGGAAGTTGGTGGTTAATGTTAATTTTATCGTCTCGCGTATATTCGGTGTTGGTAATGGGCCTGTATCATCATAGGGCCATTATGCTGATAATATCCATAGCATGCCTTTCCCACCGTGGTCTAACTCCACACATGCGAAGTCCGAGTCGCTGAAATTTGGTAAGAGGAAGGCTGTTAGGTTATTTTTCGCTAGAATGCAGGATCTTGGTTTACCTGATCCTTTGGCACAAAACAAGGAATAGTTATTTGCCGTCAATCCAACTATGTGGTTATCGCTTGTCACCCAAGGTTTCTGGATAAGGGCAATATCCTCTCCTCCTGACAGCAGGATTTAGCAGAAGCTGCTATAGAATGATATAGAATAATCTGTACCAATCGGAGCATCATTCCTAACTGGTACAGATGCCTCTAATTCTGTGGTGTCGCCATCCTCCGACTCAGAAGATTCACCCCTATTATGCATTGGCAGCTCCATAGTCTCTATCTCACCTGCTGACTCAGCTGGTGTTCCGTCTTGTTCGATTATTACTCTTACGCCTGCTGAGTCAGCTGGCGTTTCAACGTGGGTCAAAGTGGAAGCCGTCGGTTGTGAGTGAGACGGAAGGCTATCTGGTTCGGTGTCCAATCCAAGGCTGCTTAGAGAGGAAACCATACCTGAGATGAGCCTTTCGTCTTTCTCATATACCTTCAGCACCAATTCTTCCATGCCGTAAAATATTTTATAATCCCTTTTGCTTAAAAGCTCCAGGGATTCTTGGTTAAGGAGGATTGAAACAAACCTTCCTGCCTATACCGGTTCGTCGGCTTTAATGATCCTCCAGTTCGCGGTTGGAAGGTCTGGATTCTGAATACGAATCAGGTTGAGAATGTCCGATTCATTACATGGCCCCAGGGGAATCCAAGTTCAGGCTCTTGGACGGACCTTAATATCGCTCCAGTGGCTGACCGAAAGGTCAGCTTTGGCCTAAAGGTGGTTGAGTTTAGGCACTGCCTCTTTGAGGAACGCGATGGAGCTGCTATTACTACATTTCAGTAGCTTTGCACCGTTTAGGTACCAACCAGCGTCCGAAAAGCTCGGTGGCGTAGCCATTGGATTTTTAAGGCAATACGCTAGCACGTCTGACGCAAGTCTTGCCTTGAGGAGCCTCCAGTTGTCTCCACTCCTCGGCCCTCCTCGTTTCCGCTGTCGCAGATGCGAAATACCAGGTGATCCGTCGCCACCTCGTTGTAGGACCTGAGCACTGTCTCGGTATTCTTGACCTTCTTCGGGGCTTTGGAGGCATCGTCCTGGGATTTTGGTCGCTTGGACGTTGAGTAAGTTTTGAAAACCACACCCGATCGTCCTCCCGACTCAGGTTAACGGTTCGGGGGGTTACCGAAAGGCCTGTTGCTGTTCGTAGGTCTCACCGACTCAGGTTGAGACTTACTATGTGCCGCCGGGCGTGCGAATTTTTGGGGTGGCCTCTTGTTATCAAGTGGCACACTCTTACTCGTTGAAGGGGCCTGTCCTCCCGACTCGGGTTGACTGGTCTCCTCGGCGAGAATGCTACCCACCCAGCGTAGCGTCTCGAGAATTCGTGCGAGCAGGTGCTTAGCCAAGCGAAGGTTTCAGTGCTTCTTAGCACTGGGGGAGTTCCTCTTTTGGATAGCGCTCCCGCAACGTACCGATACGGCTTTTGCTTGGGACTCCGCCTCCGAAGTGGAAAAGTCAACGGATCTGGACTCAGAATCCGATAGGTTCGTATTTTTGACGTTGTCTGTCGTGTCTCTGTAGGAAAATTTGTCGGTCGGTTCGTTGTCCTTGTTCGTAGCGTTTGTAGGCAAAGCCTGGGAATTTATGTTTGTTTTTTTTTTTTTTTTTGATTTTGATTTTGTAGTTCAAATTTTATGCATGTTCCCACGAGTAAGCCAGTGAGAAGTGTCCACCGCTAGCATAGCCGGTTTTACTGGCGGTAAGGCTTATTACGACAGGCCCTGCCAGGGCGCCTGAAGGATCTCGTTAGTGACTGATATAACCCTCAGCCTTTCATCCCTGGGCACGGTATACATAAACGCTCACTCCACCCCTTAGAATGGGTTGACTACACTTTAGCTTCAGACACTCTCTCCCGAAGACCTTACAGCGTTGGCGGCCCTACTGCAATCGCCCTCCGGGATCATTGAGTCCTTACGAAGCATCTTTACTACGACAAGGTGTGTAGTCGAAGAAGATGAAGTTAAGACTTTAACAATGAAAAAAAAAAAAAAAACTCGTGAAACGTCTATCCTTGTAGGAATAACTACAATTTATTTTTTTAAGCCGATGAGATCTTTTAAAACCTTAACAGAAATAGTTCCAAGCTTGGCTCAAAGTAGTTAAGCTCTAACTTAAGCTCAGACTACGCTTGAGCAAGGCAGAAATAAAGTGGGAAGGTTATCGCTTCTTGCTACTTTTTGATATGTTATTTGCTACTGACGAATTTCCCTTCGGCATCTTTTTAGCGAGACTGCGCTTATTCGGTCGAAATTTTATTAAGCAGTTGAGATGATTTTTATCACGAATGATTATCACGGATGATAAGCTTCTTTTAATCACCCATACCATCGTTTTTCTTTCTTAGATTATTCTACTTATTTTATTTTATTTTTTTTTTTTTAATAATTTGCGCGCACTCGAGGGATTGTGAATACCGTTTAAATGCTTTTTATTGTAAACGGTGCAGGCGTTGCAAAGGTATAGTATAGTTGGAAAGGATTGATTTAGAAAGAGAAATATTGGTGTATTGGTTTGAAATTCAGAAACTTTCAGCAAAACTCCGGGGGTGGTGTCCAAATTACTGGGAGATTTTTCTTATTTTTGTCTTTGGTTTTGATTCACAGTATTTTTTTCCCGACCACCTGATATCATAGGCATATCAACCATCCAACAGAGCGAATAATTTTTTCAGCCATATGACCAACCTACTACTAGCGTTATACCTTTCATAGTAATATTCACACAAGCTTTCGCAATTGACCATACTGACTTTATTTCAGAAATAAATAAATACTTCCTGACATCAGGATTTGATGCGTGAACCATTAGCGTGGCAATCGATGCCGTTACCATTACACCATCATCACCCCCAATCGTACTAAATAATGCTTAGTAACTTTATCCGAAATATAATTTTTGGTGAGCTCTTCACGCCCTGGGAACCAAGCTGAAACTGACTCTCCGATCTAAAAGTACTATATAATATAATACTTTAATATTTTTTTATGCTTACCCAAAGGATTTTCTCCGAACTACCTATAAGGAAAACCATTTCAAAACTTTGCTATTTTATTTATTATATTTGGAATCTGCTTATATTATAATTTTATCATCAATTACTAAAATCATCATTATCTCTGGATACAACATCAGATCCTTCAGGCATCTCCACCACAGTATTCACATCAAAAGGGGTTTCCTTTTCCACAAAATTAGCTGCATCGTTTTCACTCCAAGAGATTTGCAGTAAGGATTTCAATTTTGTTGCCTGAAATTTATACTAAAAGTGCAATCGTTTCAACAAAGATTCTTTTAAAAAAAGCCTTCTGTACTTCTACGTATATTCTTTTTTGTGCAAACAACAGTGCTACGTGTTAAAAGGACATTCACTAAATCCAATTCAATAGCAAACAATATCTACAATTTAATTCCACTTCCCGATTGAGTACTGCCACTGTAAATTCCTAAACCGATTACTAGTACAACTTACGTCCGTTGGAAGGATTAAATCCTGTGAATCCTTTAAAAAGTTATTAAAGTTCTCCGTGGCCAGTTCGAGTTTGCCAATTTCATAGCAGAATAGTGCAAAGTTCAAATACACCAACGGATTACGGGATATTGAAGGAGTGTTTGATAAAAGCGCCGACCGCTCAAAGGCAGTGAATGCATTTTCATGGTCCTCGAGTTTCCTTAAGCAGACTGCAATGGGAAATAGTTTATTCAGCTGTATATTTAATTACGTCCGACGAAAAAGGATCAACTTACTGCCTAGGAGCATGTAACACTCAGCGCTGTCTTTCCGCAAATTAATAGCCGCAGCTAGTGTATGGAATGCGCTCGCGTATTGTTGAGCTATGGGTGAAAAAAAAATTAATTCTGCAGAACTAGATGAGTAGCAGATCATCTAATGTGCTCCTTAAGCCCCTAAATGCAAAATCTTAATGCAAATCTTTCGACGGACCCTGTCTCTCATGTTTTGTCGGTTATTCTTGAGAAATTTGAAGAACAAAGCAAAATAAATAAAATTATTCTCGATAGGCTGGTTAAGCTTGAAAATAATTCTCAGAAAACGCGTACTTCAACTAGAATATAAATAACAAACGAATGTTCAAAATATGTACTTGGAATGCAAACGGACTTTTGCAAAAACTCGACGAATTGGAAATATTCATGCGTGAAAACGATATTGATATTTGCTTGATTTCTGAAACCCACGTAAAAAAGGAATCGCATTTAAAAATAAAAGGCTATAATGATTACCACGCTTGTCACCCTTCGGGAAAAGCGAGAGGCGGATCATCCTTGTTTATTAAAGACCGCATCGAACAATCCGAAGACCTAAAGATAGAGCTTGAAACTTTGCAACTGTGCACGATTCGAGTTAAAAGTAGTCAGCGTACTCTTAAAATCTCATCTATCTACTGTCCACCGCGTTCCGCGCTTGAAAAATCTGATTTTACTAACTTGTTTGATCGCTGAAACCTAATTTTATCATCGGCGGTGACTTTAATGCGAAACATACGTTCTGGGGCTCAAGATACAGCTAAAAAAAAGGTAGAATGCTCTATGGGGCAGGTATGGAGTACAGTTGTGATTTCCATTCGACGGGTAAACCGACTTACTGGCCAACTGATACTTCGAAAATACCTGCCTGATCGATTTTTTCGTTGTGAAAGGAATATATACCAACCATATAAAAGTTAAAGAGAGCTTTGATCTCTCGTCTGATCATTTCCCGGTTATTCTAGTCTATAACCTAAAGCCAGCGTGATTAACTGGGCGAACAACTAACTGGGAAAGCTTTAGGAACGAAATTGAAGATAATGTGGAACTGAGCGTCCCACTTACGACACCCTATGAACTTGAGGTTGAAGTTGATCGCTTTGTTGAGATCGTACAGCTCGCCTCTTGGAATAATACGCCCAATCGAAGGAAAACGCCGGACAGATACGGTTTACCATATCCTCCGGAAATAAAAGAATTGGTGAAGGAAAAAAGAAAAGCGCGTAAAAAATGGCAACAGAGTCGTGCTTCGCAGCATAAAAAAGAAGAAGAACTATTAAGGATTTTAAGAATAGTGCAATAGGCTCTTACCTTGAAAGTTTAACAGCGAAAAAAGATTCCAATTATTCACTTTGGAAAGCTGTAAAAGGCACCAAAAGGCCCAAAGTCCCCGCGCCGCCAATCAAATTAAATCAAAATGAATAGGCGAGGAAAGATAAAGAAAAAGCGGACGTCTTTGCGGCCCACCTGGAAGAAACCTTTAAACCGTACGATGGTCAAGTGGTTTACGACAGCCGCAATAGGCTGGATTTACCATCTGAAGATTTTACGCTCACAAGTGCAACGCTAAGGCAACTCAAACATGAGATCGAGAATCTAAAACCTAAGAAATCTCCTGGTTATGATTTGATTACCGGAGAAATTCTCAAAGCTTTACCTAGAAAAGCATTGATTAAGCTTCTTCACATTGTAAATGCTGCGCTCAGATTAAAACACGTGCCGAGCCAATGGAAAGTTGCGGAACTCATAATGGTTTTAAAACCAGGAAAACCGCCAAATGAGGTAAAATAGTATAGACCAATTTCGCTTCTTCCAATCATATCGAAAATTTTCGAGAGGATATTATTAAGGCGTCTCCAACCGGTTATAGAAGAAAATAATCTTATCCTTGACCACCAGTTTGGGTTCAGAAGCAAGCTTTCGACGATTGACCAGGTGCATAGAATTACTGACATAATCGAGAAAGCACTTGAAGAAAAAAAGATTTGCTCAAGCGTATTTCTTGACGTCTCGCAAGCCTTTGATAAGGTGTGGCATGATGGCTTGAAATGCAAACTACGACAAGTTCTCCCTGTATACTTATACGATATTTTAGAATCATATCTCGGGAATAGACTCTTTCGTGTTAGAAATGGAGTCGAATACTCCGAGCTCAAAGAAATTTCGGTCGGCGTACCGCAAGGATATATACTCGTGATATACCGAACGAAGATGGCACTATCCTTGCTACGTTTGCCCATGACACCGCTATCCTAGCAGTAGGTAAAACAATCGAAGAAACTACTGCAAAACTGCAAAACACACTGCATAATGTAAATGAATGGACGAGGGACTGGCGGATCGCCCTCAATGAATCTAAATCTGTTCACGTGAATTTCACTTACAAGAAAACTAATAACTTGCCAATTTTTCTAAACTCGGCCCGAATACCCCTTGCAAACGAGGCCAAATACCTGGCAATGACACTCGACGCAAGGCTGAAATGGAATTCGCACGTGAAAATGAAACAAAAAGAACTCGAAATCAAATATAGAGACATGTACTGGTTACTCGGAAAACATTCCGAGCTCAGTACTGAGCACAAACTGCTTTTATACAAGCAAGTGCTAAAGCCGGTCTGGACCTACGGTATACAACTTTGGGGTTGTACCAAGAAAACAAATGCAAATATTTTACAAACTTTTCAAAATAAAGTGCTAAGAGAAATTGTCCAAGCACCGTGGTATATTAGAAACGATGATATCCACAGGGATCTCGGAATTCCGACAATCGAAGCTGAAACTAGAAGCTTCGCGAGAAAGCATAGAAACCGACTAATCGGTCATGTCAACAATACAGTCATACAAATTTTGGATGAGAGTAATTTATTGCGCCGACTACAAAGGACGAAACCTTTTGACTTGGCAAGATAATGATTAACCGCGTCTAGATTGCGGAAATGCAGGATCCTTCAGTGGAAAGTAACCTGCCAAACGTTTTTATTTCGTGATAGAAAAATTGCTTGATAAGTTTATACTTAGTTTCGATATCTAACAAATTTGTATCGAAGGGTGGTATTTTTTTAGTCAGTAAGGATTTGGCACTACTATGAGCACGCGCTTGCTATTCTCATAGTGTCTATGGAAGATTTTTCACCTCCCCGCGGAAAAAAAAAATCTAATGTAACACTACCAAATATTCCTCTTTCTGCTGGGCAGAAAGATTAATTTATTTTGCGGAAAAGATTATGGTATACCAAGAAATGAAAATAATTCAACTGGAATATGTACACATGACTCCGGTTGACATTCAAATATATGGATGTAGGTACTACAGAATAGGTAAACTTAGGACTTAGTTGCCTGAAAGTTATGCACATAACTTTCCGGTGCTGTGTACTGGATTAATTTTGTCACGTATTTCAGGAAGTTAAATTCTGTAGTGCGGTAAAAGATGAATGGAGATGGATGTAAAATCCACCCGAAGGAAAACTTTTGAAGAAGTAAGGACGATCAACATTAGTCAGTGAACCTCAAGCTATGAATGGAGTTTAGTGTTACTAGTACCCATTCCATAAATAGTAACCCAAGCCTTCGCTTTTGGGACACCGATAAATTACAGTGATTTTACAAATAAATCATCACATTTTAAGCATAATTTGATGGTTTGTACGAAATATTATTCAGACCCTACGACGTTGTCATATTTCCTATGACATATGGAAGATGTTGGAAGATTTTATTTTAGCCAAATTGAAAGGCCATGGAGTAGAAGACATTTGGTTTCAGAGGAATGAATAATACCTTCCTTATTGCGAGAACCTCCTATGGCATCATCAGCCATATGTTTAATTCATTTGAAATGTCAGTATTTGATATCTTCTCACCATAACCCAACCCACGCAAGCCCTCAATTTTTGTTTCTATGTTCTAGGCGCTATGCTCTAATGCGTTTGAGCGTAGGGTTATGGACACGAGACAAGGTCATGGAGGTGATACCGATTCGATGAAATGCGGTCCAAAAAAAAAATTTAAATTAAAAAATTAATTTACTGCCTCTAGAAGAATTATCTGTACAGAAGTAATTGATTTGTTTCCTTTAACGTACCCATTTCAAATTATATGTCTTCAGAGGATATTATTTGAAAAGAGGACCCAATGCAACCGAAATTCTGTCTATGAAGGAGCAGTAATCCTTCTCAGTTTAAAAAAAAAAAACTTGCAAGGCAAAGAAAAAAGCTCAAAACAAATCTGCCTGCTAACTTACTTTATAGATTATGTAGACCGAAGTCTAAGAACTCGGCTACCATGCCAGGAAATCAAAAGCCAAAATCTTATTATCGTCACCCGCTTTAGATACATGATGAAGTTTAATCACTGTTAGTTATAGAAATGAGTATACAGATAACTTCCCAGATAAAACAAAGTAAACTGGACAGAAACCCTTTTCTAACCAGGATAGAAAAAGCCATCACAGTATGCCAAATACTAAAGAACATTCAGAAAAGAGGAGCCAATATATATTGAACTCAAATGAACTTGAAAAATCTTAGCTACATATAAATAAAGAGTAGACAGCAGTGCTTCCATCGAGAAGAGCTTCAAATGCTAATCACCAGATTGGAATATGACAAAGAAGTCGAACACTACTTAAACACATGTATCTTCACCGACGCGACGGCCGATGATACAGGATTTGTCGAATAAGTATCGGGACTGAAGACATAAAAAGAAATACTCGTATGTACAGCGAGTTAGAAATTTTCAAAATTTATCCTCCCGTATCAATTCACCGTTACCAGTGGTTTTTCCATTATTCAAACGTGCCCTGGAAGTTAGAAACTGCAAAACTGTTCATACATCTCGTTGAACTCGCTTGGACTGCCTCAATCGTCCCGAAGTGATGTCCTTTCAGGCTCGTTTGGCTTGAGAGAAGAAAAATAAGTCGGGAAAACCAAATCTGGACTGTAGGGTGATTAGGTCAGCATTGCCACGATGCGTTTGGCCAGTGCGTCTCTCACAATCACTGACGTGTGACTGGGCGCATTGTCGTAATAGAGCGATCATTGTCCAGGTATCGGCGATATCCCTTGGACGCGGCGGATCCCTATCCTCAAACGTTCGAGCACTTCTGTGTAACAATATACATAATATCGGTCTTATTCTAACATTTCGGACGCTTTAAGATGTCGGATTGCCTTTTCTTCAAACCAATTGAAAGGGTTAATGTAGAAAGTAGAATACGATAAGCTATGTAAAGCCATTCCGAACCCAATATGGCGGACGCTGCCAGCCAATATGGTCCTATTTTTCGCTCTAAACTTCATTTTGTATTCCCAGCGTTAATTGATAGGGTACCATGTAGATTATTTTTAACTTGAATATGCTCATAACGCGACACAAACAATTAGTCACAAATAAATATGTACATGCATACGTATATTTTCAGATGCCATATATCGTTTCGACAGCTTCACTTACCTTACCTAAGAAAAACCTGGATTGACTTCAGAGTGATTACAAATCGAACATAGGTTTTGCAAAAAAAAAAAACATAGATTTGAGTTTCAGAGCGATCCCAGGTTTCTCAAAAAATTGTTCAAAGCGAAACTCAAGCAAACTTAACACATTAAGTGAAATGATGGAATCAGCTCTTAATAGTCTCGAAAAATGGGCTAGATGATGTGGACTGCACGTCAACCCGGATAAAACAGAATTGGTACTCTTCAGCAGGAAATACAAGATACCACCCTTCAAACTGCCTAAACTAGCAGGGGTGGAGCTTTCCCTTTATGATCGCGCTCTTTCCATTATTCATATACATATCTTGGTATAATGCTAAATACGAAACTAAACTGGAAACTTAATATACAGAAAAGAGTTGCAAAGCTTATAATGCTCTCTTTATCTGTAAAAGGACTGCGTGGAAAAAGTGGGGCCCGAAGCCTGCAATGATGCACTGGTTACATATATTGATAGTCAGACCCATTTTTACGTATGGGGCTCTTGTGTGGTGGAAGGCAACGAATACGAAAAACATACGGGATATGTTCGCCATGGTACAAAGAACAGCCGGCATTATCATCACGGGTGCTTTAGGCACAACGCCTACGGCTGCACTTGAGATCTTTCTGTATCTCTTACCATTAGACCTACATATCAAATTTCAAGCGGGCAACAGTGCACTTCGGCTCACTAACACTAGTCTTTTTATGACCAGTAATGTGAGACATAGCTCCGTTCTTAAGGAATCATTTCCCGATATCCCTGACGAATCGGACTATATCCTTGGCAGATTAGACTTCGTTATACCGGTCGAAGTAATGTATCTTATTAGAGAAGATTGGCAAAGTAAGACAGTCTCTGTCCACAACGAGATTGTCGTAAGACCACAGAGGGCACAGGGTCAGTTATATACTCGAGAGATATTAACCTACAGGTGGCCCTGAGACTTCCGGACACATGCAGAAGTTCTAGCTGTGCTTAAAGCTGCAGAATTACTTGAGATTTGTTTTTTATAATTTGCGCACTCAAGGGGTTATGGACACCCTTAACATGTTTACACACAATGCGGGCGTTGGAAAGGATAGATAGAGAGAGGAGAACGATTTTAGTGTAGTGATTTTTGAAGCTCAGTTGTTTATGCTTCAGAGATTCTCCGGGGGTGGCGTCCAGATAACTGGGGAGATTTTTGTTATTTCTTGTCTTTGCTTCTAATTCACAGTACTTTTTTCCCGGTAACCGATGTCATAGGCAAGACATCGCGATGTAGGAAAGGCAGGCCTATAAACGCCTGGATCACACAAATGAGACAACATCGCCATTTCATTGGCCTCAGTAACCGAGTGATCCAAAATCGGCAGGCCTGCCGATATTTTTTGAGGTCAAATAGGCTAACCCCACAGGGAGGGTTATGATCCCCTATTTTCAGATCATAACCTCGCTGATAAAAGGAAGAAGAAGAAGAACCGATGTCATAGGCAAATCATCATCAACTGAGCGATTTTTCGAGCCATATGACCAAGCTACTGCCAGTGTTTTGCCTTCGCAGTAGTGTCCATACAAGCTTCGTAATTGATCGGACTGATTGTATATATTTCATTAGAAATAAATAAATGCTTTCTGACATCAGGATTTGAACCATGAACCATTAGCGTGACAATTGACGACGTTACCACTACACGATTGCCACCCCTATCAATGGAATCAATATCCAACAAGAATATCGCCATCTTCATTGACAGTCAGGCTGTACCAAAGGTATCAGAGTCTTGTGTCATTAAATCTGAGATCGTTAGGAATTTCGGCACAGTGCTTAATGGTCTAACTTAGATGGTCATAAGGTGTCTATAAGGCCTTCTGGCCTATGTCAGACCGCGAGAAATTTGGGGAGATCATAAAACTAGAAAGGTGAGGGCTAAGAACAGCGATAGGAATACTCTCTGGCCATTGTCTTCTAAGGAAGCATGCTATGAGACTGGGCTTATCAAATACGGATGTTTGCAGGTTCTGCAATGATCTACATGTTTCGGGGGATTAACACATATACTCTGTGAAGGCCAAGGCATAGCCAGAACAAGGCTAAAGCACGTTGAAAGATACTTCTTCGATAACCTAGAAGAAGTAAGGTCCCGGAACCATAATAAAAACATCTTCAAATTCTGTAGGAAATCAAGTGTATGGGAGAATTGGCTTAGGTCTTTTTGCCGTAAAGGTTACCTAGGGATCACGATGGGTCCACCTTGGTGCCTAGTGTCTTATGATATCCTCATAACCCTACTCAATCTAACCGAACCTAAACTAACTCAAGCAATCTGAGCTTTAAAAAAAAACAGACAATTTTCTTCATAGTTTCCGTTTTATTCCAATTAACCCAATTGACCTGTATTATATCAGGAAAGTAATGACCCAGCTCAAGTGCGAGTTCTCCTCATTCTCCTCTTATTTTCTTTATTCTCCTATCATACAATCTTTTATCTCCCCCTCGTACATCATGTTGCTTGAAAAGGAAAGCATCGTCCTTCTATTACAAGTTTTCTGTTGAATGATGACACCTCAAATGTACAAAAAACTACGTATTACATTTATCTTTAAAAAAATAAAAAAAATATTTACATAGTACTCATCCCAGTACATCCTAACCCAGACGTAAATAAAAACATTTCCTCTATATGAATCAGCTTCCTTACATGAACACCCCCTATAACAATCTGTCTTACCTGATATATAAATCAAACTCAAATTGTATAGTGCATTATAGTTCAATGGCGACAGCCAAACAGATTTCCGAAGACAAGAAATCGCCTGAAAAGAAATAACAAACAACGTTACAAAAAAAAAGCGTCCTTCTAAGGCTGACTTCAATTTGACACAAGTTGTTCCAATTCTCATACCACCATCTGCCAAATCGATTTCAGCACCAAACAACTAACCCAAATACAGATGACCACCCCTCTCTTACCACAATAAATTTTTTCTTCTTAAAAAAACACAAGCCAATATTATTCCAAATTTCGGCGCTCTCCAGTTCCGGACCAGTGATTTGGTTGTATTTCCCCAAGGCACCCTCTACATCGTTCCTTGACTGTAATAAAATATGTATGTAAATAGAAACTACTTCAGTGTTCGAAATGGTCCTTTCAAATCCAAATAAAATCTTCGACAGAAACGTGACACCAATTTTTTTTTCGTTTTGTAGCCCGTAAGTAATATTACGTATACGCACGAGTTACAAAGACATTATGGCATACATTACTGGCGGCAAGAATAACTTTAAGCACACAAAATGTATAGAATGTGTTTTACAATTTATTACAATGCATGAGTAGGTCTATTCGCTTGGATTAATACCGACTCTGTCGACATATGTACGTACTTGTAAAATGGCTCCAAATGCCAACAGCCCCCGCGGTGAATTCGCATCAATACTAGTCACTTCCAGTAGTTTTTCATAAGCTTTCTCGGTTTCGTTGATTTTCAAATACAAAACTCCAATCTCCGTCAGCACTTCGGTATTCTCAGGTGCAATCCTAGGAAGAAAATCGAAAAGTTTAACCAAAGTCAAACAAAGATATCCATTCACGTACTGCAGAGAAGTTTCCAGAATTTCGATGGCTTTCAAGTAGTCCTTCTCCTTTCTGTGGATTTCCGCGAGTCGTTGAAAACTTTCCAATTTTTTTCCACTTTGTACAGCTCTTTGAAAATAGATTTTTGCTTCAATTTCTTCCTCAGAAGTAGCACCTTCAGACTGGGTGTTGCTGCTAGCTCGGCGGTATAGGAGCTCCCCTATGTAATGGAAAATCTCATGATCTAGCCGAGGGGAGAGAGATTCAGCCTCACGGAATACCCCCAATGCCTGATTAAATCGTCCCATAAGGAATCTAAACCGCAAGAAATAACAAAACAATGAATTGATTATTTGAAAATGCACGACTAAAAGATGTTTACAAAGTTTTTCCAATTTCCTTGTAGGATTCAATGTTCTTCGAATTCAAGTCGATTGCCTTTTGTAAGTTCCGCAGGGCATCCAAGTAGTTCTCCTCTTCTCGAGCTATTAGACCCTGTAATTAAATTTAATGAATGTGGGTTTTTAGAAGCGGTTAGGGATACGAGTACATTGAAGAATAAGTATTTTAAAATCTATTTCAGTTTGTTTTCCAAATTAAGAACTAATGAAAAACTATCTCCGAAAGATGTTGGTTCTACTTCTATACTTTTGATTTTGGTTTCTCGATGAACAAACTTTTGGGGAATCACAAGAAACCTTAGAAGAAGAAGAATTGTTCTGTAGAATGTAAGGAATGTTTCCAAGAGGTACATTCGATAAAATATTTGACATACATACGGATGCATGTATATTTCCGCAGAATTTTGAGTTTCGAGGAAGATTTGAGTTAATGCTGATTCCTCCTATCGGCTCAACAAAAGTTCGCTTTGTTGCTGGCAATTCATTATTTTTTGAAAAGAGAAAAGTTGGTTACAGATTACGCGTACTTATAGAATCGTCAAAAATAGAGAGAGGAAATCATAAAATTAGTCATATACTCTCCTCGTAAGGCCGGATGAAATTCCATCACGCACACCTCAATAAATTTTGCTTTGATATAGGAGTTATGAATACTCT
The DNA here is from genome assembly GCA_945910035.1 of Brachypalpus laphriformis. NCBI lineage: Eukaryota > Metazoa > Arthropoda > Insecta > Diptera > Syrphidae > Brachypalpus > Brachypalpus laphriformis. The sequence goes on from OX246753.1 coordinate 325,414,524, forward strand.
TAACATGCTTACACATAGTTGGAAAGGTTAGACATACAGAGAGAGAGAGAGAGAGAGAGAGAGAGAAAGAGAAAGAAATATTTGGTGTAGTAATTTGAAGCTCAATTGTTTATGCTTCAGAGAAACTCCGGGAGTGGCGTCCAGATATCTGGGGAGAAGTGGAAGTGAGGGGAACTTCGCCGCTGTTTTTCAGGTAAAGACGTCTTTAAAATCGAAGCCATGGTGGCAATCGCACCCAAATGAGAAACAGTTTCTGTCAAAGTAATTTAAGACTTCAACAACTCGGCTAGAAGAAGACATGGCCCCGCGCTCTTGGTCTCGTTTTAATGAGGAAGGATGAAAGTTTATGCCAGTAGTACTCCGACATTCATGGCTGCCGAATCTTGCAAACTGCTCTCGCAAAGTGAAGAAAAGTACCACCAGAATTACAAAAACCGGGCACAAATGTGAAGAGATAGGAAACTTATCTTCCTATCACTTATCCGACTCTATCTATTCTAGAGAAGAGAATTTTCGGCAATTATTTCTTCATCGAACTAAAATGCCTGTCAAGTCTTGAAGTCCGAAAAATAAGTAGATTTATCTCCGCTTCCAGATCTCTCCACTGGAAGCAAATATACCCTTAAGGTTAAACCGCGATGGCTGTCTAATGTGTTCTATTTTGCAGAAAATTTAACCCTTGTGTGAATGGAAACAAAAAATTACAGTTAAAAGTGCTGTGGTACCCAGGTACTGCAGTATATTTTGTATGGTATTTGTTTACTAATTTGTGAATTATATAAAAGAAAAACTGTTTTAAGGAAAAAAAAATATATATTTTTTTTCAAAACAGATGTTTCTAAAAAGATACAATTTTCCCTATTCTCTTTATTTGAAAACAAACAAGTAATAGTAATGTAAATTACTCGGTCAACTGTGGCAGCAATTATGGATCAGCAGCGAAGCATGCGAGGCATTTTGGTAAATTTTTGCAGTGCTGATCGCATACCGGCTTTGTTCACCACATGCACTCCTAGCGTGTTTTGCACTTACGACCTGAAACACAAATGTGGCAAGTACCTTTGCACAAGGCGGCCGTCTGCTCCGCGTTCTGGTGTAGGTAGAGCAGCCTTTGTTGGCTGAATCGCTCTTCCGAGCGCTAACTTACCGAGCGCTAACTCGAAACAATCTTCATTTATTAGTCGCAGTGATGTCCGGGTTGTTGAAAGAATACACGACATAGGCTCCTAGACCGCAGATATCGAGCAAATTGTAGAACATGGTGAGCGGCCACCGTTTGGTTCTACGTTTTACTTATTTTGACGATAAGACAATCACCGCCTTATTTGTTGTCGGTCCATGTGATACCATACTGTATTTCGATTCGTCGAAGCCAAACACCCTCGAAAACTCTTCACAGTCCTTGTGTTTTTTCATTTGTGGTGTAATGAATGTTTTATTTTGGCGAACGATGCCGACCAAAGTTAAATTTTTATCGAGAAGGTATTTCACGAGGTCCAAACTAGTGAACAAATTGTCGGTGATTACATTTCGGCCTGATCCCTCGTACCTCTGCATTAACCGCTTAACTACATTTTCTCCAACGTGTCGGTCTGGCGTTCTGCACCTGCTTCCTTTCCAGTATAGATTTCACCACGCAGAGAATAATAGTTTGACGCATCGCAGGCCCACCAAACCTTAATGATATATTTGGCTGGTTTTGAGGGTATGTACTGCGTGAACTTAGGACGGCCTCTGTACAGAAACAGCTGTTCATCGACAGTGATATCTGCCGATGGCTTGTAGTTTCTATGGAGCTGTTCGTTCATTAGGTTCCAAAGATCACGAATTGGGGCGGCTTTATCAGTAGACATTCGATCAGCTTTAGTATGCATATAATCGAAGCGTATAAAGCGCGTAATTGCAGAATATCGGCAAAGTGGCATTGCAGCACCAAAATGGATGACAGAGTACGAGCTCCAGCGAACCGATGTGTGCTCTCTGCTTGAATGATGTACACCGGCCATAAAGAGAACACCCAAGTACACCTTCAACTCTTGAACGGTGAGTAGTTTCCACATTTCAGTGCGGAGTATATGGCAGTAGCCAGGTACTTTGATGTCATATTCGAGAGCATGTCAACAAAAAATTCTATAAAAGAAACATATGGCTAGATTTTCGGCCTGAATAGCGCATTTAACACAGAAATGTTTTCTAGGAAGGTACTGAAAATACTGACAAACTAGCTGTGGTCGAACACTGTTTTTTTTTTTTTTTAAAGTACCCAGGTACCTTGACATCTACACAAGGGTTAAGAACCACAATTCACTCATTAAAGTAACATTTGGTCTACGTACTCCCTTGCCCTGACATCGGTAGGCAAGCTGCATTGGACCTTGTTTTTTAAATGCTAGCACTATTTTGCATTTCTTCATTCTGATCAAATATACGAGCACGTATACGTAAGTTACAGTATCGAATCGACTTATTGTTTATATGTTTTATACGAGCAACACTGGTATACATATTCGATCTGCCTGGATACAGCATTGAGCCATTATTCTTCCACCATCACGGTCTCGTCGTATATATACGTAGTGATGTAGCCTACCAAATTCTCCCACAATACGGCCAATGTTCCAATTCGGAATTTAATTTCTTGTGGCTGAAACTCCATGTCCGTAGGCAGTTAATCCACTACTGTTTCATTTATAGAAGTCCAAATATTGACAGCAATTCAACTTATAATAAGTTTGATGCGCTGTCAGATTCCATCCTAAGAATTGTATCCTTACACCCACATTCTGAAATCGTCATTGCGGGCGATTTCAATGTCCACAATTCTAATTGGCTTCGCCACTCTGGACAGACAACACCCGAAGGAAGGTATGTTGAGATTTTTTCTGAGGTAAATAACCTAACCCAGCTTGTGAATGAGCCAACTCGTGTTCCGGACATAACTGGTCATACCGCCAACACTCTGGACTTGTTCCTTAGTTCCGACCCTAATAAATACACGGTAAATGTATTATCGCCTCTAGGTTCGTCAGACCACTGTGTCATATCGGCCAATTTCTCGTACTCCAACCACAAAGCTAAAGAACAAACTCCAAAAAGAACAGGTTGGCTATACGAGAAAGCCAATTGGAATGAACTAATTAAGTTCTTTAGGAATTTTAACTGGTCGCTATGCTTCCTCGATAGCGATGTGGACGCCGCGGCTGATATGATTACTAATACAATTCTCCTAGGTATGAGAACTTACATCCCCCACAGGATAAAAGCTATTAGACCCAAGGAAAACGCGTGGTATGACTCGAGCAGCAAACTCCACACTGCCAGATAGTGCTTTGTCTCCACCTGTACTTGAGGTCGTAGACTTTTCCATGGGACAAGTCCACTTTCGAACTCGTACAGTTGCAGGAGTACTCAAAGGTCTTAACATACACAAATCCGCTGGCCCAGATGGTATACCCCCTATTGTTCTGAAGAGGTGTTCTTCTTCGCTGGCAAAACCACTGCGTAAGCTTTTCCACCGATCCTACTCTTCAGGTCTCTTTCCGAGTAAGTGGAGAACAGCATTTGTCCAGCCCGTACCTAAAAAAGGCGATAATTCTTCTCTCTCCAACTACCGCCCCATTGCACTAACGTCCCTTCTTTCCAAGGTCATGGAAACGCTGATAAACCGTCAGCTAATGAAATATCTTGAATCACGAAAGCTCCTCAATGACCGACAGTATGGCTTTCATGGCAACAGGTCCACTGGTGATTTGATGTCATATCTCACCGATAAGTGGAACGAATCTCTGCACCACTCCGGTGAAAGTAAGATTATTGCGCTTGATATTTCAAAAGCATTTGACAGAGTTTGGCATCAAGCTCTTTTGTCGAAAATGCGTGCATTTGGGATCGATGATACTCTTCTTCTTTGGATTAGAAACTACCTTTCGGGCCATTCAATTCAAGTTGTTTTGGACGGCTTCAAGTCTGCAATTCACCATATAAATGCTGGTGTTCCCCAGGGCTCCGTTTTGTCTCCGACTCTCTTTCTCATTTTTATAAATGACCTCTTGTCTGCTACTTCTAATCCAATCCATTCCTTCGCTGATGACAGTACCCTCAGTTTTTCATATTCGTTCCCTAGCTCACGTCCCTGCTCTTCGGCCGTAGAAGAGGAACGACATCGTATGTTAAACACATTAAATTCCGACCTGGACAGCATAACCAAATGGGGTTCAATCAATAGAGTGGAATTTAATGTATCCAAAACTCAATGCTGTCTTCTGTTATTAAAGCGAAACCCTACTCATCAGCCATTATCCATGAATGGCACTTGCATTGTAGAAACCGAAAAACATTCCATGCTCGACTATGTGTTCGAAATCGCCAAGAATGCAGCGAAATGTTTAGGTTTCCTAAAGCGGTGTAAGAAATATTTCACCCCTTCTGATTTGGCTACAATTTATAAGGCGTACATTCGCCCTAAGTTAGAGTATAACGCTCACATCTGGTCTGGTGCACCAAAAACCATATTGCACTTGCTAGATAGGATTCAAAAACGCGCGATAAGACTCATCGGAGACACGAATATTACAAGCAATTTTGCTTCGCTCGAACACCGTCGTAATGTCTCCTGCCTATCCCTGTTTTATCAATACTTCCACAGAAAATGCTCAGTTGAAATAGCCAATAGCATTCCTCCCCTTCTTCGTTTTAACCGCAATATTCGCCATGCCTCGAATGCTCATCAGTTTACCCTTAAGCCTATCTTCGGACGTACCGTGAAATATAGAGATTCTTTTATGAGCCGCACAACACGTCTGTGGAATGCTCTCCCCGAGTCTGCTTTTCCTCTCCATTATAACCAACAGTCATTTAAGACCAATGTGCATCGGTGCCTCGTTTCCCCCTAACCCCTCTTCCTTAACGCTCACGCTATGTATAATGCATAAAAAGGGTAGTCATAACCCCTTTAGCGCGAGTAAATTATAAAAAAAAAAAAAAAAAAAAGTGATTTTTTATTGCAGACCGGCCATTTAAGAAAACCCAATCGAGTTGCACTATGTACTCATGATACTACATCTCCGAAAATATGAAATCGAAAATCAGTCGCATAATAGCCTTATTATTTCCATCAAAGCTTTCCAATCATTCATATTTTTCCAGAAGTACATTAACTTGGTTTGAATACAACCATACACATCCATTGATATAATATGAGGTTGAATTCATGTTGGCAGTGTCGAATACCATAGTTTGAACATTTGATTCATTGGATTCTACCAGATCAAATTACTTTTACGTGACCTTACCAGGCTCTTTGTGGAGTAATTAGTTTGAACCTTGAAATTCATTTAACTGTTCTAATTATTTACTTATTCTTTGTCAGTAATTTAGCAAGCCAATATATACAAGTGTGTCCTTAACTTTCAGGTCAAAATTACACCAATTACTAGATTTTAGAAATCTCCAAAGATTAAAATTTAAATGCTAAACTTACCTTGACAAAATACAAGTACTCTGGGTTTAAATGGTCTGGTAATTCCCTCTCAATCATTGCCTTGCAAGTTGTGAAATCCCTTCGAGCATAGTAGATGTGCAGAAGCCAGTCGATGTTCCCCGATGTGGACATCGTCGAACGAGGAGCTGAACAAATAGATTGGCTTATTAAAACCCCATCAAGCGATCTCATTACCACATGGACTCACTCATTTTGACCACTTCCAACGATGGTAAGGACGTAATTCTTCCATTGCAAACGATTTCCGATGCCATTTTCACCGAAAATGATTCTCCAAATGATTACAACGTTACCTTAACGACGGAAAGGGTCAAAACAAAGCGTTTGGTGCTGAATTTTGTGCTATCAAGGGGGAGCCTTGTGCGCAGTTGTATAATAAACGAGAAGACAGTTTCCAAACACTGCAATTCAAGTTGATTAAAGCTAACGTATATTAAAAGTAGCCATCCTGAGGGGATAAACATTAATTGAACTTCTTGTGAGGACTGCTATTTGGTAGCTGAACTGAATTGGTTGAATGCTAAATGGATATGAGTTGGGTGGGATTGCTCTAATAGATATAGCTATACACTGAAAATGATAATAACAATGTATTTAGATGTGGAAGGGACAAAGCCAAGCCGTTTTCAAACAGTCGTCAATCAAAAATTATCTAGAGTAAGGTACTTGCATATAAAGGTCTGTACTGTTTTGTGCAAAAGCTTCAGTTAAGCTTTCCAGTATTGAGGGAAGTATTTAGATTACAATTTTCGAAATCCTAAATGCGCTTTTGCTGTTTTCTTTGCTATACTCACTAGTGCAGTGTCGAAATTTATTGAAATTTATATTGTCTGTACCTTTACATTCTTGAAGTATGGGAGGCATATTACTCTGTGGGCTGGCCACACCTCTTTTACCTACAGTGGAAGAAAGTCAAAACATAACTTAAATAGCATGTGTTTGAAGTGCAATGATTCTTCACTTTTCATGGGAACTAGGCGTGGCAGTGAGACTATTCCGTTCATTTTCGCACACAAATCTTGCTGGTCTAAAAGAAAACGGTTTTTAGCAATACCAGGGTTTGACATTCATTTACTTATTTTCATTTTTTTCATCTTTTATAGTACTGTAATGCATCTGCACAGGGAAGACCCCGAAACCCAGAAATACCTTAGTGAACTGGACAGCATGCACAAAGTTGTGCTAGAGATCAAGGACGAAGCCAGTATAACAGCGCTGAGTCAGAAGCTAAAGGAAAATGATGTCAAGCATTTTGCGTGGTCAATCCAACTTGAAAGACAAAAAACCGAGGAAATATGCCGAACTTAGTCCAATACATAGTCGTCCGCAGTGACTTGAAATCTGCTCTAAATTGGCCACTTGGCGCCGTCATAGCCCAGTGCTGTCATGCCACGGCAGCTGCAATGCATTTGCACAAGAAAGACCTCGAAACCCAGGAATACCTTAGTGAACTGGACAGCATGCACAAAGTTGTGCTAGAGATCAAGGACGAAGCCAGTATAACAGCGCTGACTAAGAAGCTAAAGAAAGATGATGGTATTTTAAATTACTCGATCTTTTAATAAATATAACTAGGAGACTTAAAACTAAAACCTTTCAGAAGACATAAAAACAAAGTATTGCAATTAGGGGAGGAGGAAAGGAGTAATTGGAAAAGTGAAATTGGAAACGGAAAGAAACAAGTTAGTTTAGATGTGTAGAAGATGAGAAGTGAAGAAGTATTGCACCTTTAAAATTGGCAGGATTGGAGACATTTCTAATTAGCAACGGTAATAAGTTCCAGTTTAACAGCGTGAATAAGAAACAAACGCAAAGAATTAAGATATTGGTAACTATAGTTTGCAAAACAGACACGGAGGGCACTTATTGTGAATGATATTACCATATGTAAAAACATACAGTTCCTGGTATTGATGATTTCTTACAAAGTGCAACCCAGAAGCATAGTATTGTAGAATATACCGTGATATGGTCATATCTACGCAATCCATGAATATACCGAACTGCATAATTAAAAGGCAATTGTAATTTTTGCTGAGTTGAGAAATCAAGCGAACAATATACAAACTCAGCATAAGAGATATATATAATATAAATAAGGTGCAACATCTTATTAAGTGCCCAGGCCTAGCTTCTCGCAATCACTCATGTTGTGTGCGTTAATGTATTTTTCACACGAATAGAATGGGCCTACAATTTTGTGCCGTTTCCGAAGTGCATTTTTGTTTATGAAAAGCTTTTTCGTGAAAACAAATACTCTCGTATGTTTGTCAAATGTTCGCGAGAGGTGGGTTTCGAACATGAAACCTCACGCACAGTAGCCCGCCACACTAACCACTGCGCCACGGCGCACAGTGGCTAATTTAGGCAAAAGTGGTTGGATAATGCAATTTTTGGGTGGGTCTATAATACAAAATTTTTATATTCATTGGACTAACAAATGTTCTGGTAACCGAAAAAATTAATTCTTTTGGATCAATAGTTTTGCCTGTAGAGCCAGTCAAAATTCAGTAATTTGTAAGGTCACCTAAAAATTAAGTGGGCGCCATGGCGTAAGTGGTTAGTTAGTGTGTCGGATCACTGCGCATGAGGTTCCAAGTTTGAATCCCAGAAAACACCAACAAGTTTTTTCACGGTCCCACCTCTAGCGAGCGTCTGACAAACATCCGAGAGTATTATTGTCTCGAAAAAGCTTCTCAAAACAAATTGCCCCTCGGATACGGAACAAAACTGTAGGTCCCTTCCATTCGTGTAAATAAATATAACTCACATAACATTAGTGCTTGCGAGAAGCTAAGCCCTGGCACTTAAAGAGCTGTTACCCCAAATACTTATTTATTTATTTTTTTTATTTTTTATTTTAATTTACATACACGACCTCCCAGAAACGGCATCTAAAAAATGTGCATACGCTGACGACCTTGCAATAGCCACCCAGCACCAGAGTATGCCTTATTCTGAAGAGACCCTTGCTGAAGACCTTTCCACTAAGCTCATATTTCAAGAAGTGGAGGCTATGCCCAAGCATGAGCAAAACAGAAGTTTCATGTTTCCCTCTAAACAGCAAACTCGCTAAAACAAAACTGGAGGTATTTTTCAACAATGTTTAACTATAACAGAGGCCCACACCAAAATACCTAGGAGTCACGCGAAATCGAACATTTGCTTTCAAAAAACCACTTACTAATACTGCAGAGAAACTCAAAACCCGAAATAACATAGTCCAGAAGCTAGCCTCGACAACATGGGAAGCTACCGCAAAAACGCTCGCTCCGCCGCTCTTGAATTAGTTTACTCCGCGGCCGAATATTGTGCTCCTGTCTGAGATCAAAATGGACTGCCAACTCAGTGCATCGATGCAAAAAATATTAGGAACAATCATTTCTTCTCCTACGAGGTTCCTCCCAGTCTTGAGCAAAATACATTCTGCTAAGCTCCGTCACCAAAATGCTGCTTTCTATCTACAGCGATATCGAGAAGGCATTTTGAATAAAGAGGGGTACAGAACCATTCTAGATGGAAATGCTATACCAAGCGGTCTTCGGATAGTTGGAGAAGGGTTCGTCTAATGGCCAAAAAATTAATTTCAAAGTTCAGGCTTTCTGCATCAGAAGGAAGAAAAAGGAGTGTAAATCATCATGGTTTGGCCACCGCAGTTTCTGGATTTGAATCCATTTAATTTTTATGGGAGTCGGTGCCGTGGCGCAGTGGTTAGTGTGTCGGATCACTGCGGTGAGGTTCCATGTTCGACTCGCAGAGAACACAAACAAGTTTTTTTACGGTCCCACCTCTCGCGAACGTCTGACTAACATCCGAGAGTATTATTTTCACGAGAAAGCTTCTCAAAACAAATTGCCCTTCGGATACGGCACTAAACTGTAGGTCCCTTCCATCCGTATAAATAAATATAGCACCACAACACGAGTGGTTGCGAGAAGCTACGCCCAGCCACTTGAAGAGCTCTTGCGCCAAATATTTACTTTGTTTTTTTTTTAATTTTAAGGGATCACTTGGACAGAATGGTTCTCGAAATATCTTCTTTTCACCATGAACCTTTTAGCAGCAACTGAACGATACCTGGAATAGCATTCAAACCGACACAATATCAAAATTTGGTAATGAGAATGCCGAGACTTGTAAAAGCTGTTATGGAAACTCGAGGAGAATACTTCGACCAACCTTAAATTTAATGGTGTTCAGTAAATCTTACCTAATTTTATTTATTTTCGTTTATTATAAAAGGGATATTCATTTAAATTATAACGTCTCAGGGAAATGTATAGTAATGTCTACCTGTTAATAACTTGTGAACATTCCCTTCCACTGAACTGTAATAGTAGCTCAAATAATCATTCACAAACCACATGTCACAAAATTACCACAATGTAAGAAGGTTAACTTCCTATTCTTTCTTTATTATAGTCGAGCTACGTTATTCTTATCTCGTATTGTGCGATTTTAACGCCAAAATGGGAAAGGAAGACGTCTTTGGTAGAGCAATCGGTAAGCATAGCCTACACGACACCACGTCTGATAACGGACTAAGGCTAATTGATTTCGCTGTGGAGCGAAATGCCACCATAACAAGCATCTCATCTCGATATTCAAAAGCAGACATGGCGGTCCAATGATCATGTATCATCGTCGTCTGTTGTGGGGTACGCACACGTCGGGATCAAATTCTTTCGGTTGATTAGTCATTCCATCTTAAATTTTAATTTAAAATGTCTTGCAATACTTGCAAGTAGCCTATCCCACGCAGCATGCGTAAACGTGACGTCTGCCGATATCGAGTTCTTAAAAAGAACCAACAAACACTGGCGGTGCAAGAACTGTGTTGCCAATAAACGCCGTGACTCCCTGTCAGGGGAAGCCATAGCCTGCGTCTCAAGTGCGGTGAAGCAGCATCTCCACAAAAAAGCTGATAACAATCAACCTGCGGATGCAGGTTGCCGAATCGGATATCCCAATCTGAGCAACAAAGAAGAATCATTGTGAGAAAATTTAACGTCGGAAAGCTACAATCGCAAGAGACCGCCAGACTCTTCGCTGAACGTGTATCCCAAAATCTCTCAATCACCCCTATGCCGGCAGCATCAAGTGCCGAAGACCAGTGGCAACGCTGCCAACATGCCATCAGAAACGCCGCGTCTAATGTGCTGGGTCTCGCTCGCGCACCACCGCGAAATCCCTGGTTTGACGAAGAATGCCGGCGAGTGCATGCAGCAAAACAAGATGCATACAAAGCGGCGCTGCAAAGGAAGACGAGAGCTGCTCGTGAGCTCTACGAGCAAAGGAGACGGGAAGAAAATCGGCTTCTCCAAAAGAAGAAGAAAGAGCATGAGAAGCGCGCGTTTAAGAATATCGAGAGTTTATACTCCAGGAACAATGTACGCAAGTTTTACCAAAAGGTAAGAAGAACGTGTCAGAGAAGCAATAAAAATAAAAAAAAAAAATAAATATTTGGCGCAACAGCTCTTTAAGTGCCAGGGCCTAGCTTCTCGCAACCACTCATGTTGTGTGCGTTATATTTTTCACACGAATGGAAGGGACCTACAGTTTAGTGCCGTATCCGAACGGCGATTTGAGAAGCTTTTTCGAGACAACAATACTCTCGGATGTTTGTCAGACCGTGAAAAAACTTTTTGGTGTTTTGTAGGATTCGAACTCGGAACCTCACGCGTAGTGATCCGACACACTAACCACTTACGCCACGGCGCCCACAAGCAGAGAAGCAATACCCGTACAGAAACCTGTAGAGATGAAAATGGAAACCTCGTAGTAGAATCACAGTCGGTGCTGAGAATATGGAAAAACTACTTCTGCAGACTGTATAACGGCGACGAAGACCAACATCCCGCTGTCAGGCAGAATGAACCATTCAACATAGACGATGATAGTCAAAATTTCCGTCCACCTGACCAAAACGAAGTGAGGATAACAATATCCAAGCTAAAATCCAACAAGGCTGCTGGACCTGACGGCTTAACGGCCGAACTTTTCAAGGCAGCTGGGGATGAATTGGTAGAGTGCATACACCAACTCATCTCTAAGATTTGGTCAGACGAGTGTATGCCTGATGAATGGAACCTCAGCATCGTTTGCCCGATTCACAAGAAAGGAGACCCCCTCAATTGCGCTAGTTATAGAGGCATCAGTCTCCTCAACATCGCATACAAGATCTTTTCTGTGGTATTGTGTGAACGCCTGAAACCTTATCAACAGCCTGATTGGACCCTATCAGTGCGGTTTCAGGCCAGGAAACTCCACCATCGATCAAATCTTCACACTTCGGCAGATCTTTGAAAAGACCCAGGAAGTCCAAATCGATACTCACCACCTCTTTATCGATTTTAAGCCCGCCTATGACAGCATCTATAGAGAAGAGCTTTATAGAGCCATGTCTAGTTTTGACATCCCTGCCAAACTTGACCGTCTGTGCAGGCATACACGCTCGCTGCTCCATCAAGGTCGGTAATGACCTCACCGAGACCTTTGATGTCAAAAAAGGTTTAAGACAAGGTGACGCGCTGTCATGTGACTTCTTTAATATTGTACTTGAACGGATTGTGTAGAACTCATAAGCCAACACCGGAGGCACAATCTATCACAAGTCTGTACAACTGCTCGCATGCGCCGACGATATTGATATAATTGGAAGACCTCAGCGGGCTATCACCGGTGCGTTTGCAAGCATTGAGGCGGAAGCGGCCAAAATGGGTTTAGCGATAAACGAGGGAAAAAACCAAGTACATGCTGTCAACAAGAAGGGAAAGCCAACACCGACGAATTGGACAAAACGTCACAGTCGACAGCTATAACTTCGAGGTAGTAAGAGACTTTGTCTACCTTGGCTCTGCTATAAATTCTACAAACAAGATCAGCGCAGAAATCAATCGAAGGATAACTCTTGCCAATCGTTTTTTTTTTTTTTGGCTTATAAGGCAATTCAACAGTTAAGCCCTATCTCGAAAGGAGGCTCCATATAAGACCTTGATCATCCCAGTCCTGCTTTACGGCGCTGAAACATGGACTTTATTAAAAGAGGGTGAAGATGTCCTTGGTCGCTTCGAGAGAAAAATTCTTCGTAAGATTTTCGGTCCCGTTTGCGTTGGCAGGTTTTGGAGGAGAAGAATAAATCACGAACTATACGAGCTGTACAGCGACATCGACCTAGTCAAAAAACTGTGTATTGGACGTCTGAGATGGCTAGGACATGTAGAGCGAATGGACACCAAAGCTCATGCCCGCAGAGTCTTCGAATCTAACCCCGAGGGACGACGCAGTAGAGGGAATCATCGCCGTAGGTGGCGCGCACAAGTTCAAGGGGACCTCGACCAACTTGGAGTGCGCAACTGGAGGTAATTAGCTAAAGACCGAGCTAAATGGAGAGGCTTGTTGGTTGAGGCCCAGGTTCAACCCGAACTGTAGCGCCACCTGAGTAAGTAAGTCTTTGAGCTACCTCTAAATAAAATATTTTTGTTCGTTTTAAGGGCTTATTACAAGTTTAAGAAGCTAAACTTTAAAAAAGTCGTGGCGCACCAAAGGAACAATATCTTCTAGAATTCCCATACATTTTTGTACCAGTCTAATGTCCATACATGGTCTAGTCTACTACCAAAAAGCGGTTACATCTATTGAAGATGCAGGTACGAGAAAATGATTTCCCGAAATTTGGGTTTCTTATGCTATAAAATTCGGCATCGGCATCTTAATATCTCTATTAGGAATTAAATTTGGAAATTTTTTGAATAATGGATAAAAAGACTGTACTTTCCTTTCAATTACGCTTAGTGGACTTAGAAGGGTTAAACCTTGAAGCAATTGATTTTTAATGTCAAATCCTTTAAAAATTTAATGAACAAGCTCCATGCAGAAATCCAAGCAAATCAAACAATCCAATTGGTCTTGAACCACTACATTTAGATATAATTTGTTAAAAGAAAAAATATTCGAAGATCCCAAAACAATGGATCACAACCCTCCCACTTGACCACAATTTTATGGGGTTCACATATTTGGCCTCAGAAAATTGGTATATATTTAACCTTTAAAAATTCGGGTTTAAGAAAAAAATCTAAAATTGTGAGCACATCATCATACATTTTACATATTTGCGGCTATTCGCTTTTGGTTTTAATTTAATTTTTTTGAAGAAATTTCGAAAATTACAAATGAATTTTTTAAAAATATAAAAATTACAATATTTTTGAAAAATCGTGGAATTTCTTAATTTTTTTTGCTCACAAATCGACGAATTTTTAAGTCCAAAAATCTAAGAATATGATAAATCGTGGAATCTGGCATCGCTGGGTGTGATTGCCCAATGCTTGTACATGTGTTAGACCAAAGACCATATAATACCAAGATAGTGCAACTGGCACTTCAAATTGATGAAAAGTAAAAAGCTCTCCCAGGCACGGGCAGTCGGGAAGAAGAGGTGATCATGTTCAGAGAGAGAAAAGCTTTTTCCACTTTTTTTCAGATTGTGTGTATATCGCCAACCGAAGCATATGGAACAATTTTTTCGTTGCCGCAGCAACCACTTCAACCTATATGTGTATGATGAGTGGCCGGAGTAGGGATGAATAAATGTAAATAGCACACGATTTTCTTTATTTTTCTGGCTTCTGGTTTGTGGATCTTTATTTTGCGATACACTTTCATTCATGATTTATTTATTTATATATATATATATAGCTACTTGGAAGCGTCTTGAGCATTTCGAAGTCCAGCGAGCGCTTGATGTCTCTCAAACTAGTAATACATGGAGAGGTGTGGAATATTGTCAGTGCATATGCTCCCCAAAATGGGTGCAATCAGAGCGATAAAGATGCATTTTGGGTAGATTTCCACAATCTACTTAAGAACATCCCGAAGGAAGAATTTCTGTTTGTTGGAGGAGATTTGAATGGACATGTCGGGAAATCAAACGAAGACTATGAAGACTGCCATGGAGGACTAGGATATGGCACCAGGAACCTTCCTGGTGAAGACATCCTAAGCATGTGCAAATCACACGGTCTTATCGTGTTAAATACCATGTTCATCAAACAAAGCCGACACCTGATCACTTACAGCAGTGGTGGAGATGAAACTCAGATTGACTACCATTTGGTAGCCAGTTTCATGAAGCCTCGGGTAAAAGATTGCAAAGTGATCATGGGAGAGGCAATCGCTCGGCAACACCGTCTCCTGCTAACAGAAATTTTTATGAAAACACCGAAGAAAAGCAAACAAACAAGGGTCTCTGAGAAAATCAAGTGGTACAATCTGGACAAAGAAAAAGGCGAAGCTTTTGTTTTCGTAATGAAAAATTACCTCTCTCACACCATCAACGGAGCTGAGGATGAAGAGTGCAGAGCACAAAATATGTGGGATTTCCGACAGCGAACTTGCTTAAAGAAGGCCAAATTACTGCTAGGAGCTTCAAAAGGCCACCACCAACACGCCAAAGAAACATGGTGGTGGAGTGATGAAGCTGAGAAAGTGATAAATGAGAAGAAAGCGGCTTTCAAAACTTGGTCAAAGTGCCCCTCTAATAATAATGACGAAAAAGCTCACCTCGAAATGGAATACAGATGCTGCAAGAGAAAAGCGAAGAAGAAGTGCGCCCAGCTTCAAGCAGAGAGTACGGAGGGCCTGTATCGGGAGCTGGAGAAAATATTTTCCCCGGTTGCTGATGCAAACCAGGCTATCCAGGAGCTGCGAAGACACAATATGAACAAGAGCGCCACTATCTTCAAAATAGCCGCCCAAAGAAGGAGGAATGCTCAGGAGATTCGTTCGCCAAAGTTCATTAGCAATGCTCATGGCCAGCTTCTTGTGGATGACGACAAAATTCTGCAGAGGTGGCGGCAGTATTGTGAAGAGCTTTTAAATGAACAGTTTCCCCGGCTATACTTTCCAAGAGCCACCCCTAACTGTGAAGAAATAGCCGACATTACAGTCGAAGAAGTTAGTGAGGCGTTCAAATACTCCAAAAAACAAAAAGCGGTTGGGCCAGACGAAATACCCTCTGAGTTCTGGAAAAAGATGGGAGACATCGGGTTCAGATGGCTCAGAATTCTCATCTTCAAATTCGTGAGAGGTGATCCAATGCCGAATCAATGGAGGGAAAGTTACCTTCTCCCTGTATACAAAGGGAAGGGTGATACGCGAAACTGTGATAACTACCGTTCGATCAAACTGATGTCACACACTATGAAGATCGTTGAGCAGGTATTAGGTGGCCGACTGCGAAAAATAATACGGCTATCTGATGATCAGTGCGGGTTTGTCTCGGGTAAATCAACCACAGATGCAATCCAAAGTATAAGGATCATAATGGAAAAACATCGTGATTCCTTAAGGGATTTGCATATTGTATTGGTTGACTTTGAAAAGGCATTCGACAGACAACCACGAGATTTGATATGGGTGGCGCTAAGACATCGAGGGGTTCCAGAAACCTATGTACAGATGTTCATGGACATGTACGAAGGAGCAAAGACAGGAGTAAGATGCCCCGCTGGAGTAACCGAAGAGTTCCCAATCAAAGTCGGGGTGCACCAGGGAAGCGTTTTAAGTCCTTTGCTGTTTATTACTGTCCTTGATTATCTGCTTGAAGGTAAAGTGATGGACCCCAAGGTACATCAGTTATTCTTTGCTGACGATGGAGCCATTATAAGTGAGGATCCTACATCCCTGCAACGAGCATTTGATGTTTTGGTGGACGTTTTGGAGGGAAATGGGTATCGCATTAGTTCAAAAAAGACAGAGTACTTGTGCTGCCCGTTTTCTGATCCACTCAGGCCTATTCCAGACATTTATTTGAATGGAACAGTGCTTCCCAAGTGCGAAAAGTTCAAATATCTGGGATCTATGATCAATAGCAAAGCAACTTGTGATGACGACATCAATCATCGTGTAAGCGTAGGGTGGATGAAGTGGCGAGAAAATTCCGCTATCTTCTGTGACAGAAAAATGCCCCCTAAGTTGAAAGGAAGGCTCTACACCGCAGTTGTACGTCCAGCGCTCACATACGGTTCACAATGTTGGACGATGTACAAAAAGTATGAGAGTAAATTAACGGCAGCTGAGATGAAGATGCTTCGCATGACAGCAGGAGTGACCAAGCTTGATCGAATAAGAAGTTCGAAGATCCATGGAAGCTTTCACATCAAGGAAACCATCGTACAAAAAATAGAGCGCGACCGGCTCAGCTGGTATTGCCACGTTCAAAGAAGAGATCATTTGAACCCTGTTAAAAAGGCAATATCTATGCACGTTCCAAAGGCATCGCGATGTAGGAAAGGCAGGCCTATAAACGCCTGGATCAGACAAATGCGACGACATCGGCATTTCATTGGCCTCAGTAACCGCGTGATCCAAAATCGGCAGGCCTGCCGATATTTTCTGAGGTCAAATAGGCGAACCCCACAGGCGGATCAGTACAAATGCGGTGAAGTGGGAGGGTTATGATCTCTTGTTTTCGGATCATAACCTCGCTGATAAAAGGAAGAAGAAGAAGATACATGTATTTAATTCTGTGTTTACTAACAGTCCTGAAATAGTTGGCATAAAGGCAATAACTATCGCAAAGTGCAAGGAAAGTACACCTGATTGGTTTTGTTCTGATCGAGGAGCCTTGAGCATAAGATAAAAATTACAGAATTTCTTATTTTAGTTCTACTTCGAAAGCATTGCTCTTGGGCGGTTGAAAAAAATGAACGCAAGTCCAGTAAACAGGTCCAAATTTTAACCGGCTAGACTGAAAGTACATATATATATACGTATGGATCGATACAATTTCAACCTTTATAAAGAAAAACAAATGATACTGCAAGTTCACAGAAAATTAAATCCCACAAGATAATGCATATATGGATATGTACCTATGTACATACATACATACCGCACACAAGAAAATACAAAACCAAAAAAACAATAACAAAACGAGTTTCTGCCGATCTTTTTTCCTTTCCTTCTATTATTTTGCGAAAGAGCATTCAATAAGAAAAAAAAAGCAACAAATATCTTAAAGCTCTGAGAGCGAATGAACTTTTGCGAGCGAAAATATTGTGAAAAGCTTGGGGGTCGTGTTATACGACCCCCCCATACAAACATTTCCGAACATTTTTTTTGTATAGCGTGCACTATCTTGTTGTTATATGGTCTTTGGTAAGATTCAAGTCGTTCCAATAACCGCTCACTGGGGTGGTAGAAAATAATCTTTAATTCAATGGTTCTACGGTGGAACTACTGGCACACAAAGGGTTAAACACCATTGTGACTTATAGACCACCTTGCATTACTTTAAAATGCGCAGAAATCATCAACTTCCCCAGTCCCAATAGAACTAGTATTTCTTGCTAGTGGCAGCACTGCTCTGAACAAACCATCGCAAGCTTTCATCTTCTGCACAAACCACCGTCTGGTGTACGAAGTACAGCAAATTTCCCATATATTGGGAATTTATCGAAAAATAGTCTCTTCCTCTCTCTCTCTCTCTTTCGTAAACGTCAACCAAAAGTGGGAGCAATATTTTGTTGACATCTCTCCAACTTTTTTTTTTTTAGTTTTTCCTCCGTAGTCGCTTGATTGTTGTTCGTTTTTCTTCGTCTGGAGTATGTATAATTCTTTTCTTAAATTTATTTACATTTACATTTTACAAAATCATAAGATATATTCCCTTTAAATAGTGAATAGATTTCCCAAGTCCGCTATAGTGTTTTTGTCTCCGTCCCTATTCTGTAAAAAAAGAAATATCGAACGCAGACGGAAATACAAAAAAAAAAAGTCTTGCAAACATATTTTGCGCACCAGAAAGGTAAACGTCTGCCGATTATTAATTTATATGTCTCAATCCAAAGGCGATAATGTAATCTATTCGAGGGTTAATCCCGAAAGACGTCGTTCTGGTCAGATTTTGGGAATTATAGGAAAATTTGCCACTCAGACACTCCGCTGACCTGTTTTCTCGATGAGATTTGGATTGAATTTTTCGAAATTAGCCACTGTGACAGCGAATTTTCGGTTGTCTCCTCCGCCCAGCGCTTCAGTGACCCAAATTCCCGTCTATTTTAAGACGATTTTACAGTTTTAGTCCAAAACTTCTCTAATGGTGGCTCCATTTGATGGAGCAATTGTTGCTCCACTGTCCGCAGTTGATAACACTCTGGAATGAGATGGGAGCTCCCATGTGTACACACACAGACGGTGTATTCCTCCCACAATTGACACCTTTCATAGAGCACAAGTAGGTGCTGGTTGTGGCTGTATCATGAATCATTTGTGCTGTCGTTGTTATAGCTTATGGATGGGTTTTTGTGTTTTTATTGATTTTACCCTTGGCGCTGGTTTCTGCTGCTGTTCATTTAAATATGATACGAATGATGACGACGACGACAGCTCTTATTCAAAGGTCAATTGATAAAAACGGAGTCATTGGCTGTGCGACCTGATTATCTATATTCTCTCATCCTCTGCTGTCCCGTTGTTGTTTGTTTTTCTCTGGTGGTACTATGGTGGTGTCTATATTTATCTGTAGGCGATATGGCTTGTACATTAATATTAATGTCACTGTGCCGTCGTATTTGCATTTGAGTGGCTTTATTACCTTTGAGAACTCGGAAGAGGTAATTGGAATCCACAAAGAGGTCCGAGTAAATAGAATTTTTACTTCGCACAGAGTACACAGCCAGCTCTGTTAGCTTAACAAAATCCCAGCGCGCGTGATAATTTTAAATGGGAAGAACCGGTTGTACTAGGTCGTCGAGTAGTTCCTACAGCATTGTCACATAATTTGTTTCGTGTGATCCGTTTCAGTGTAATTAATCGGTGATTAGCTATTGAACATCCTGTGGACGTCTGGTTTGCTGGGAGCACATTTCATTCATCACTAGTACTCAACGAAGCGTGTTTCCTACTTCTAATCTGATTGCAGCAGGGTTACGGTGCTTATGCTACCGCGTGAGTGATTAGAGAATTATTTATTATTTTACACAAGATACACAAGTAGATAAGGGAAATAATTTATTTAAGCCAAAGCGAGCTCTATTCAATGACGCTTCACTCATAATTCGTTAAAAACAAAACAATTTTCTGTCAAAAGAGCAACGTGATTACCGACCAATTCTATTCTTAATGATACCAAGCGAAGTAAGGGGAAGAGTGATTGCATTTATTTATTTGCAACAAAACGTATGTTTGTTGTGTGCTCAGGGTATGGACATCATAAACAACAGCGGGAGATGAGAAAAACACGTAATTGAGTTTCCTTTCCTCTTCATCTCGCGGTTGATGTTAATCTTTTGGGCCTGTCTGTTTGCCATTAAGTTGTCCGATTAAGTTCCTTGCTGTCTGGGTCAAGTTAGTCATAGGAAAGTAAAGTAAACATTCACTTATGCACTCTCTTTCAAAGTACACCCTCGTTAATCCGGGGACACTGCTTTCAGTTATAAAGATCAAGCCTTCTGACATCCGCGATCACTTGTTGTCTTAAACCTGGAAGATGGGGTTTAAAGATACTCTAGTTGGAGCATTTTTATTAGCTCTATGTAACATATTGATGCAGCTCATAAAGAACTCGATTGAATTTTTTTCTCCATTCATCCTTTTCACACATGGGACCTTATATCCGGCGAATTATTTTTCTCTCGAAAGAGTTAACTATCTGCTCTGCTTTATTACTAATTATCGTCCAGCAGTTGAACACTCTGTAGGCATTTATTTGTATGTCGTGAAAAAGTTTTGTATCCAGTTGTATCCGAGGTAGCAGCTGGTTTCATTTGTGGAGTTAATGTGTACTCCATGGTAGCTTATAACAACATGTACTTTCTTTTGTCCTCGTTCACTTCAAGACCAACTCGTTTCACTTGATCTTCAATTACCTCGAAAACCCCTATGACTCTACAACAATAACGTGATGCCTGGCATTTCTTCTTTCTGATGTCGTCGGCATTTCTTAGCAGCTACCTCGTTCAATTTCGGCCTCTGTAAATAAATACTAGTCTTTCTCGCATTCACACAACTATGAAGTTGACTCACCCACTCTGGACTAGTCGGATCGAATTACCTTATCCGTGAACGGATGACTCGTCACGAAATTTGTATGTATGTTGTGGCTATATCTACCAACAACACAATCCAAATTACGCGGCCAGTTACACGTTCACGGATACGGTGATTCGACACCTGGTCTTATTACGATACGTATTCCATTTGAATTAATGCTATCGAACGCAAGTTCATCCGTTTCACTCTACTCGATCTACCTTGGCCCAACAGATTCAACTTTTCTCAAATTGTGGACAAAACCACTTCTGTCTTATCTCTATCATTCTAAGCAGATCGAGTTATTTGTTGGTGTATGTTGAATTTTTTTACTCCTTGTAAATCAGGATGCTAGTGCCTGATTTACAAGGTGTACCTGGGCTTCGAAAGGCGAACTCCTGCAGCCAGACACCTAATTTAATTTGCGCGCACCAAGGTAGTTAAGGACCCTTTCTAATTGTTCGTGTCATAATTGAATTTCTCGATCAACATGGTACCGCCCTTAATGAAGCATCATGCATGATTCATTGTCATCCTACACAGGTGGACGAGTTTGACGAAGATACCAAAACTTGATATTGACTCGTCATGCGCGGCCTTAAAGTTGCTAAAAGGTGATGGATATTTATTTTGTCTTAGATCTGCTTCTGTATGAATATTTAGTGACTTTTGGCCTAGTTCCGCATTAAACCCCCTTTTGAGGACCAGATAAATGAAGCTGAGGCTCCATTCATTGGGCATACATTCGTCCGGGCATATTTTATGAAGGAGTTGGTATATGCTTCTTACCAAGCCATGTTACGCGGCTTTAAAGAGTTCGGCAATATCCTCACTTTTTTGGGATCCGATGGAGAGCGCACCCCTTGTGAATTTCAAGATGTGGTAACCGTGTGTTATAAATGGCGATGTTTTGACCCAGCGTCGATACGATTAGCCTGAATCCATTTTCGAATGATATGTCGTACTACCAAGGACGTCTTTCCTTTCCTAGGTTTACGTTGATTTCGTGAAGAATTTTTATGACGTTGATTTCGTGAAGAATTTTTATGCCATGTCCAGGACAGAACTTACTTGGCTGCACGTGAGCGATTAAGAAACCAAACACCCGACGCTCAGATTTAAAAATCATATTTGTGCCGGGGTCATCCATAATCTTCGAAGTGGATAATTTTCACTTCCAGTACAACAACAATGTGAGAGCAGCCATATGCACTTTATCAACATCCTGACTCAATCTTGAAAATCATAACAGAAATTTGTTCTGAAGATGTGAAAGTAGCTTATAGAAGGTATCACCTTTTCTGACTGTAGACGCTTTGGTTGCATGAGAAGTACTCGTATGTATTCTCCCACCTCACTTGCTCATCCCAAAGAATTCTCGAAGAGACGCATAGTTCAGTCAATCTGTTTATCGGTATAATAGATGTGATGACCCGGTTGTGCGTACGCAGATCCGAGTGTTAAACTTCAAATATACAGCCAAACTAAGCATTCACCCATTTTTATTTCATTTGGATATCCAGCAGGCCGTTATATCCATAGATTTTCGAACATTAGATGATGATGTCAGATAAAAGATATACAACCAAGCAGAGAGGCTCTGAATCCGACGACTAGTCATTTTTTGATTATTCTGATTTTCTGAAAAAAATGAAATAAGCACAGCAGTGCAGTGTATCAATTCGCGCCTATGTGGAGCACCATCTGGAGAGTGATTATAGTGTTTCAGTATAAAATTATCACCATCTAAAGCTTATATGTAAGTCTGATAAACAGTTTAACAAATGGTTTCGTGCAATCCCTATTTAAAAATATATCAAATCAAGTTTGATCTAATTTGGCCAATCACAAATCCATATTCTAATAGCTAAGCTGACTAATAACAGTTTTCGTTTAATAATAACTTGAATGGCCTTTAACATGCTAAGTTTTATTTTTTTGAGTTAAATTTCTTCCAGCTTGATCCACTCTTATCTGACAGCAGTCGTGGGTTGGTTTTTCCATAGTCAATGAGGGAAAATTGCCTCGATTTTTAAAAAGGGCTGCCGTTATCTCAATTTGTACGTACTAGCAGCTATCGCACTGGGAGAACAACAAATATTGAAACACAAACCGCAGTGGCAAATAAACGAAAGTTATTTGCATTTAATTGGCTTATCTAGAATTTTATCTTTCTCTAATTAAATAGATTCAATCGCCCACAATACCCATTTGCTTTTTTCATTTATTTCTCTCATTAGTACGAGTATCTATATGTTTGTTATGACGCATCACATGATGTAGCTTCAAGATGTTTTTAGCAAATATGAACTGAAATTTAAAAAAAAAAAATTCTACTGCATCCGAAGCTTATCACTAACCGCCGATGAAGCGCACAGCACGCCACATTAATCAAAGCAAAAAACATTATAGCGTATCTGGGAACTAACAAACTAATTACACAACCACGATACTGTTGTGCAAAACAAAACCACACTATAGTAGCAATTATTATTGTTTTTCCATTACAGCTGCTGTTCAAGTGAATTACAATAAAATGGATTTTTAAGAACTCTGACTCAAGTACAGGTACATAGTACGAGGTAAAAAAAAAACATAACATCTTCTATTCATCCCGCATCAATGCATCGTCTTCGAACGAAACTCGAAATGAGAATCTGGATAAAGATCATTTAACACATACACACACGCAACAACAAAGCAACAACCGTCAACAATTCGCACAATATGCTAAGCAAGACACAAAAACTCATTCTAGGTATAGTTGTTTTAATACTCGTCGACATTATTTGGGTAACGTCCAATGAGCTCACTAAGGTAGGTTCCAGTTTTCTTTTATTTACCAAAGGAACATGTATATTATGCTAATAGTTTGTTTGTCTATTTTTTTAGTATCTATACGAGGATGAGCAATATGACAAACCATTCTTTTGCACATACTTCAAGACATCAATGTTCACAATTTACTTGATTGTGATTGGCTTGATAACACCATGGAAAGAATCATGCGAACAAAATGGAAATTACGCGGTAAGGATAAATATAATCGATTAGGGATGGGTCGATACTTTTTTACGGGTCAACGTTAAATTAGCATACATATTTGTAACATTTTCCGCTGATAAGAAACGCTGCAGTTGCCAATGGGATTCAACCCTTGGAATATTGAATTGCTAATTTACCTCACGGTTGGCTTCACGAAAAAATAGACAATTTGCAAGCAAGGCAATAAAAACTCATTGAGTTGTAGTTAGATAATTATGGTTTATGCGCCTCATAAATAAAGTGCATTTTTTTTGCAAGTTACGATGAAGAAACAGAAAATTGTTTTCAGAGCAGGAAGTCCATTATTTGTTTTTTGTTTTTTTTTTTTTTAGTATTTGATACTCTGCTTATAGCTCAAAATTTCATTCTTATGTGCACAGATATCTAGATAGATAATAGGAATGCGACATTTATGGGTCTGTTGTGTACCCTGACATGAACCTATAGCCGATGAGATACTCGTCCTTCAGTCCCAACTGTCTTGATAAAGTCCACCCAGTGGTGGTTTTAAATGTGTCCCTTGGTTTGCTGGTATTCCATCGCCAGGTGTGCTAATGTTTCCCAACATCCTTATCAATCAGCAGTATCTCTGTTCCTATACCCAGTTTCCTAAGGTGATCGTTAAGTCTCTAGTGACTCGTTAAACAAATTTGTTAGAAGCCACATTGATTTTCACTTTACAGGCACCCTATCACTTTAATAGCACCGACTCTTCATTATATTATAGCAAAACATCCGCAGTTTGGAATTGATTTCAATGTGAAGAAAACCCAATTCACTTAGGTCAGAATCCAAGAGGTATTCGCATGGACGCAAATTCATATTCTTTATGATAGGGTATTTCAGTTGTAGACTCGTAGCAGTTGTAGACTGTAGCATACGAGTAGACTCATTATTCATTCTTTCGACAACATTGCCAGTCTAATAGTTTTGGCCTTATTAAAAAAATGTGTTAGTCACCTGCAGTTTCCACTTTCTGATCCTGTTTAAAGCTATTTAAGCTCTATTAAAGAGAGAAACCTTGGATTCAATGAACAAGGGATCATAACCCTCCCACTTCACCGCATTTCTACTGATCCGCCCGTGGGGTTCGCCCATTTGACCTCGGAAAATATCGGCAGGCCTTCCGATTTTCGAACAGTTGGCTACTGAGGTCAATCAACTGCTGATGTCGTTGCATTTGCGTGATCCCGACGTTTATAGGCCTGCCTCGCGATGTCTTTGGAACGTTCATTGATATTGCTTTTTTAACAGGGTTCAAATAATCTCTTCTTTGAACGTGACAATACCAATGGAGCCGGTTGCGTTCTATTTTTCGTAAGATGGTTTCCTTGATGTGAAGGCTTCCACGGTTCTTCGGACTTTTTAGTCGATCAAGCTTTTATCAATTAACTGCCGTTAATTTACTCTCATACTTTTTGTACATTGTCCAACATTGTGAACCGTGTGTGAGCGTTGGACGCACAACTGCGGTGTAGAGCTTTCCTTTCAACTTAGAGGGCAATTTTCGAAAGCCAAGTGAAATTCTTGGAGACTCTTTTGTGGCAAAATAGAAGAAGCCTCTGAGGCATCCAGGCAAAGGAAAATGCTCTCTTTAAATCCAATAACACCCAGCTTCCTTAAGAAAACTGATGGGTCTTGGACGACTTCCAGCAAAGATCTGCTTGACACTAATTTTTCAGGCAGTTCCCAAGTTGTTAGCAACATGGTTTTCAACAGACCATCTGCACAAATAACCAACTCCTCAAACTTGACTACACAGAGCAAACTCCATTGGGCACTACATATTAGCTTCAAACCATATAAATCCACCGGACCAGACTGCATTATACCTGCAGAGTTGCAGAGGTCATCGGACATAATCATGCCGGTGCTTGAGACAATTTTAAAAAGTTGTCTAGATCTGGTCTATATTCCAAAGATATGGAGAAAAGTTAAAGTTGTTTTCATACCCAAAGCGGGTAAATGCTCTTACACAAATCCAAAAGATCTCAGATCTATTAGTCTATCATCCCTCCTTTTGCAAACATTAGAACGACTGATTGATATCCACTTACGCAACAGTATTGATAAAAAACTACTGTCGGCAGCCCAACATGCAAATTGAAAAGGTAAATCAGCGGAGATGGCATTACACTCGCTAGTGCGTAATATCGAATATTCCCTGTTTCATAATTTAAAACGTTCTAAGAATTAGATTGTTCTCAAAAGATGGTTGTCGGCGCTACAATAGGTGTCATCACCCAAGTATGAAGAAACTATTTCTCATCTTTGTTTCTGCCCAGCTCTTTCCCGTAGAAGGAACCTTCACCTAAGAGCCTCCTATTACAATGATATATATGATATCCTACGCTGCATAAGAAGCACAAAATAGTTTAACGAGTAGGTAGAGAGAAACTTTATCCCATGATCCACGTGGTATCACAATGGAACTATTATTTGTCTAAGTGTGTTGGCGATTCTCAACTGGCTGCCAATTCAACCTAACCTTACCTATGAGAACATCATTTGGTTTCCATTCTTTACGAATTTATTAGTCATCCTATCTTTTTAGTTTTATATAGGTAGAAAGCATTAACTTTCCTATGTAGTCTTCAAGAATAGATGCAACTATGTCGACATATTTGGCGTTTTTTTTATACCGCTTAGTTTCTCTTAAGTGTTTTGATTGCGGCTACAATATTGCACTGCCTATCAGTTGAAACGCAACTAATCTTGTGTGCAACCTTGTCCTCAAACAGTGTTCCTCTAATGACAAGGCTATTATCATTGCCATTGTCATTGCCGTCAGGGAATGTTGAGGCGTTGAACTATTCGGGGCGTTCAGATGTACATTCGCTTTTATCCGCGATCTTCTCTTGTTAATATAAATTTTGAAACGCAACTAATCTTGTGTGAAACCTTGTCCTCTCAAACAGTGTTCGTCTAATGACAAGGCTATTATCATTGCCATTGTCATTGCCGTCAGGGAATGTTGAGGCGTTGAACTATTCGGGGCGTTCAGCTGTACATTTTTCTTAAATATTCGCACAATATCTTAATATTTTCTATGATATAAGATCGCGAATACAAGCTGCCGAAATAAGGTTCCTTCGCGGTGTTGCTGGAATAACTCGTAGGGATCGGATGCGCAACACCAGAGTACGCGAGGCGGTCAATGTTGAGCAGCTACTTCTCCGAACGGAACGATCTATGCTTCGATGGGTCACGTAGTGCGTATGCCCACAGACCGGCTTCCAAGACGTGGCATCAGGTAAATGGCCACTCAGTAGGCCTAGAAATAGATGGCTGGACCAAGTCAGACATCTCTCCTGGAGCCGTCTAGGGATTGCTCCTGATGAGTTGGAGTCAATGGCGGATAATCGAGAAGGATGGAGGGTCCACCTGAGCATCATACCCCGCGACCCTCACGAAGGATTAGCGGGCCATTGAAAATGTATGTATGTATGTATGTATGTATAAGGCCTTAGCGTGTGATTTTGGAGTTAATAGGTATATCGCATCGATCCATAGCAAGTGTTTCTAGTAGTGAATAGCATCGTACCATCTTACTTCGTCTAATCCCAAAATGTTAATATTATATTGGGTGAGTCTACTTGCAACTTGAAAGAATTATCGTTTTGAAGATTTTCCCAAGAGCAAAGTAGAGTCCAAACTAATCTGCTTTTATGTTTGAAAATGTTTCTTAATAAATACATGACACATACTCGTACTTTCCGTAATTCCTTAAAGACATTGGTGCTTCCAAATCAAAGTATTTAAACTTTTTAATTTCTGAAGAAGATTTGCTTTCAACAGGAGCGCTCTTGTTGACCCACAGTTAGAATGTTTCACGTACTTTAGATTTAGTTAGATTTTATTTAATAGTCTCAGGTAGTGTAAGATTTAAGGTAATGTGTCCACATCCACGTTCAACACTCGATTGCCGACTGCCCTTCACGCGTTGAGTCAAGATCATACCAGTAGATGGTCCGAGTTGACGGTATATGCGTACCGCTAATCATCTACTCACACTACCACATGTATATGTAAATTCCTTTCGGATTATCTATCGAATGTCGATTTGAAATGAGAATATAATTGTGATACTTCTACTGTACAAATCTTATTAGAACTCCTTCATAGTTTCCAACACTTGGGGCGTCGAGACGAGACAATTTTAACTATTTATCTTTTCCAGGTCATGGACCAAGCAACAGATGATGAGAACTATTACGCAACACAAGGATCGCTAGTAAGTCAAAAATAAATATACTTATCAGTCGATTCCGTAACTAATTTGAAAATTTTTCAGAGCGATCCAACATTCATTCCAATACGCACACCTGGTGCCGTTTCTGGTACCGAAAGCGATGACTCAAGTATTCGTAGTGTACGCTTTAATAAAATGGCCGAAGTCCGTGAGATGTCAGCCCATGAAGCTACCGAAGCACTCATGTCGCGTCTGTCTTATGCGGCCAGCTTAAGAATACGCAGGCAAAAGACCCACCACAAAACAGCGAAAACGGCGCTATTGTTCTGTGTCCTGGTAAGCTATTCGTTATCCAACTACACTTTCATTTCTCACCCATGCGTGCCACCACATTGACAGAGTTTGTTTTACATTTTGTTTTCAGTGGTTTATTGCAAATTATTTATATCAATTATCTCTAGAACTAAGCGAAAGTGCAATGGTGGTGCTGCTAAGTTCATCGTCTAGTTTCTTTACACTAGTATTAGCTGGATTTTTCCCGTCGTCCTCTGGTGATAAATTTACATTCTCCAAGTTTTTAGCCGTCACCATGAATATTGGTGGTGTTGTAAGTTAAATGAGTGAACCTCTATATATAGAGATGATTATCATTTCTCTTTTCCTAGGTGACTGTGACAATATCTGATATCTCAGATTCAAAATTTTCTCGTGGTGTTATCCTAGCTTTATTCAGTGCATTCTTTTATGCCGCGTACCTGGTCTTTGTGAAAAGAAAAAGCGACACTGAAGAGAAAGTAGACATTCCATTATTTTTTGGTAACTATCCATATATCATCCATGTCTTCCAGAATTTGCCTGATATTTTGTTTTGTTTTTACAGGTTTCGTTGGTCTGTGGAATCTATTGCTCATGTGGCCGATATTTTTTGTTTTGAATTTTCTTCAAATAGAAACATTTGAGCTTCCCAATCAAAATCAATTTGCGGTGCTGTTTCTGAATGGCCTAATCGGTACTGTAGTATCTGAGGCACTGTGGTTATGGTAAGTTCTGTGATTACATTTCTTTGAATAAAAGACCTTTATTGTTATCGATTCGATTTTAGGGGCTGTTTTCTGACCTCATCGCTGATTGGAACACTTGCAATGACATTGCAAATACCAATGTCAATTGTTTTTGATCTCATCCTCGAGAGGAAACCATACTCATCTCTGTTTTATATAGGTTCAGTTCCCATATTTGTAGCATTGCTGCTGGTGGCGCTATTAACCAAAAATGATGATGCCGATCCAATATTCCGTTTCTTCAAATTGATATATCGCAAGCTGTGCCGATGTCGCAAGCCGAGTATTGTGCGGTAAGTTGTACAAAATGAATTTTCTTAGTCTTGAACATTTCAGCGTCTTGTTAATATACATATGTACATACATACATTTTCAATGCCGCTAATCCTTCATGAGGGGCGCGGGGGTATGATGCTCAGTTGGACTCTCCATCGTTCTCGATTCTTCGCCATTAATTCCAACTCATCAGGGGGAATCTCTATACGGCTCGGATTTGATCCAACCATCTACTTCTAGGCCTACCGAGAGGCCGCTTACTTGATGGCACGGCAACAATGACACGTCTTTAAAGCCGTTCTGTTGGCATACTCAGTACGTGACCAAACCATCGAAGCATAGATCGTTCCGTTCGGGGAGGTAGCTGCTCAACACTGAGCGCCTCGCTTACTCTGGTGTTGCGCACTCGATCCCTACGAGTTATTCCAGCAATACCGCGAAGGAACCTAATTTCGGCAGCTTTTATCCGCGATCTTGTTAATATAAATTTTAAAACAGTCTCATTTCTGGCCCTCTTTCTCCAACGGCTTATCATTTATCAACTTAAAATCATTTTCGAAAACTTTCAATTTCATCAGAGAGAATTAAATAAAAATAATCCTTATCAAATCCTTCCTTCATCAAAAGGGTATTTGATAGGTATTGCAAAGTTATCAATTCGTTCGCCAAAAAGCTTCTATTTATAACTTTTCAATAACAAAATTGATAAATTAAGCCAAACATTGCTAATAAATACGTCTGTTGTCAAACATTGTCTGTTTCTGGCAACGACTCTCCATTACTTATCACAATTTTGTACAACTTTTTCTTTCACAAAACGGAGAATCGAATGCAGTAAGCGACTAGTATGTCACTTAACTTTTGTTTCCCTAAAGAGGAAATGTATAAGTGATAGGTAATAGGAATTGATAAATTTGTATCAATAATACGTAATAAGTTAAGTGAGACACTGCTAAGAATATATTGTCAAATAGATTATAAATGTAATCGGCCAAGACAGCAACTAAGCAAACGGATTCCTCCTGATATACATACGTACATATATGTCTTCATTCCTATGTTCTTGCATTCGGTTGATTTCAGTTTTTCATGCTTGTATCGAAATAGCGTCTGGTAAAGATCTTAAGCCATCTGAAACGCTAGGAGAGACAATCATATTCTTTACTCAAAAATTATGTTACTTTACAAAAAAGCTCTATAGATCTGAAACCTCATATTGCGTTCCACTTCTTGACTTATAAGTAAGGTTCAATGAACTTAAGCCCAATTTGTTTTACAAACATGAAAAGGAAGCTAAATATCAACGTTACTAGGCTAATAGGTAGCCATCACCCAATTAAAGTCAATGAACCACAATGCTAGCGCCAATTCTTCCTTCCTTAAAGGGCACCCGACCATTGAAAGGGTCTCTAACTGAGACACGGCTGCCTTCCATCCTCTGCGGTGCCGGCACGCTGCTTCCTGTTGTGAGGACCAAGTTTTACGGCATCCGCCACAGCTTGGTCTTCTTCGCCGTCTCGAACCTGGGGGCTGAGATTCAAATATTCTCTTGGCTGGAGCATTGTTCTCCATTCGCTTGATGTGACCGAGCCAATGTAGTCGAGATGTCTTGCCTTTTTGGACTATATCCACATCCTAGTACAACTTTATGCGTTCGCGGTTGTATCTTCTCCTCCATTTGCCCTCCTCGCATATGGGACCTAATATTCGACGAAGCATTATTTATTCAAAAGTACCCACTATTTGCTCTGCTTTCTTACTTTTCGTCTAGCACTTTGCGCCATAAAGCAATACTGGTCGCGGATACAAGCTGCCGAAATGAGGTTTCTTCGCGGTGTTGTTAGAATAACTCGTAGGGATCGAGTGCGCAACACCAGAGTACGCGAGGCGCTCAACGTTGAGCAGCTACTTCTCCGAACGGAACGATCTATGCTTCGATGGTTTGGTCACGTAGTGCGTATGCCCCCAGACCGGCTTCCAAGACGCGCCATGGTTGCCGTGCCATCAGGTAGGCGACTTCGCGGAAGGCCTAGAAATAGATGGTTGGATCAAGTCCGACATCTCTCCTGGAGCCGCTTAGGGATTCCCCCTGATGAATTGGAGTCAATGGCGGAGGATCGAGAAGGATGGAGAGTCCACCTGAGCATCCTACCCCTGCGACCCTCATGAAGGGTCCATTGAAAATGAATGAATGAGCAATACTGGTAAGATGAGCGTTCTATAGGACACTAATTTGGTCCGTCGAGTTAGGAGTTTTGAACCCAGCTGTTTTGTCAAACCGAAGTAGCAGCGGTTTGCTAGGGTTATTCTTCGTCGGATCCCTACGAAGGTGTCATTTGTAGGTTTTATGTTTGCTCCGAGGTAGGTAAACTCCTTAACTAGCTCGAAATTGTACTCATCTACAGTGACATTCTGTCCAAGGTTTTGAGCAAATAATTTCATGTTTGTTGACAACATGTACTTAGTGTTGTCCTCATTTATTGTACTTCAAGACCCACTCGTTTCGCCTGCTCTTCAATTGCCGTAAATGCCTCTACAACGGCTTGCCGGGATCTTCCGATGATGTCAATATCGTCCGCGTATCCCAGTAGTTGGATGGATTTGTGAAAGATAGTGCCTTCCGTGTTTACACTTGCCCTGCGCACTATCTGCTCCAACACAATATTGAAGAAATCACATGACAGCACATCTCCTTGTCGGAATCCGGTGCATGTTTGGAAGAGTTCGGAAGAGCTGTTTCCAAGTTGCACAGAGCATCGTGTGTTTTTCAGCGTTGCGCGACACATCCTGCATAAGCTTTGACGGTATCCGAAATTGGGCCATCGCTTGGTAGAGTTCAAGATGATGAATGCTGTCATAAGCGGCCTTAAAGTCGATGAAAATGTGGTGAGTTTCGACTTGATATTCGTTGCTCTTTTCCAGGATTTGCATCTGTGTGAAAATTTATTCTATTGTCGATCTGCCGGGCCGGGCCGGAAGCCACACTGGTACGTGTCGATAAGTGCATTGTAGAAAGGTTTTAGACGTTCACACATTACGTTGGATAGAATCGTATATGCGACATTTAGCACGGATATGCCCCGATAGTTCTTACAAGACATAGGTTCACCTTTTTTGAAGATGGGGCATACCTATAGAGCTCGTCGGGTATGCTTTCCTCCAACCATATTTGGCTGATGACTTGGTGCATGCGCCACACATCACCTTAGTATTTAAAAAGTTCAGCTAGGAGGCCATCAGAACCAACGGCTTTGTTATTTTTCAGTTTTCTGGTGGCTACGCTAACTTTTTCAATACTGGGTGATGGTATTGGTTCTTAATTGAGTGAAAGCAGGTTCTCTTTTCGCCCTTTCACTCTCGTTTGCTGCTCGTTAAGTAACTGATGAAAGTGTTGCTTAAACACATCAATAATTTCCTGTGTTTTGGTGCCTTTGCTGTTACGAAGAGCCTGTGTACCGGGTTTGAAGCCAGCTGCTTTTCGATAAAAGTTCCAGATGTTGTTGCGCTCACGAAACTCCTTCGATACCATTGAGCTGGGAAGCTGTGTGGCCCCTTTTTCTTACGCAATGCCATTCACCCTGATTGTCGTTGGCGTTTGTCGCTTTTCGACGATTGTCGTTTTATTCATATACTACAACAACTCTTTCACCGTAAAAAAGTTATGAAAATGGATTGGTGCTACATCTGAAGAATAAAACGACAATCGTCGAAAAGCGACAAACGCCAACGACAATCATGGTGAATGACTTATTTAATTATCTAATGCTCTCACCAAAATCCGAATCCAAACGAAACTTCTGTTGAATCGTCAACAACTCATCACATAAAAATGTACAAAGTGCCTCTAAAGCTCCATTTCCAGGGGCACCTGAATCTTCTTTCAAAAATCGTGTGCTATCTCGGTTTCGTGCACTTCAAATACAATCTCTTAAGCGAAAACTTTCAAGATTCTAACATTTTCAACTTAAATTTTCTTTACAGGATTAACGATGAGGAACAACAGGAATCCCTCATTGGAAACCATGATTAAAAAAAAAAAACGTTTAAGCTCAAAAATATAAAGAGAGAGATAAAAACACTGGAGATTAACAGGAACCACTGCGCTTTATTCCTTTGTTTGGTTCGCCTAATGCATTATATATATTTTTGAAACAAATATACAAATATAAAAAAATAAATAAAACATTAATTCATTGTGATATCAATAATTATAAAATATAATAAAAAAAAAATCTGAACTTAGTTTAAAACAGTCTGTATATTTAGCTATTTTATTTTTATTTTTAAACTTTATTGTTATATACTCTGTATTTATTAATTTTTTGTTTTTTAAAGTCGAAGCATAATATTCCTATATTTAATTACAACAGTAACAAGCATTCTTGATGTTTTTAATGTGTAATCAATTAATCGGTTTTAACATGTAAAAAAAGAAATATAAGTAAAAGACTTTTCCCCCCACTAAGATAGCCGTATTTATTTGTATTCAATGGTAAATTTTATGTATTTAAAATGAATAATAATAGATAGTAAGATATATTTTGAAATATTCTAAAAAATAAATTAAAAAAGACATATACTGAATGGGTTTAATTTTATTGTTAAACGAATGATGAATTTTGTAAAGAAAGTGTGAATACTCTATAAAGTCGCTGAGAATATAAAGTTTAGACCAATAACGTGGGTATTGTCTAAATATGCAAAAATGCACTTTAAGTTAGAAAGTGAGTAATAACTCGGTGTAATTAAGGCTGAAATGACTACTTAAAATTATTATTGTCAGTACCAGATATCGGACAAAAAAGTTTTTATACAGCTTCAATACTTCTATACTAACGGCTCAAAAACCAAGGAGGTGGAGGTGTTTTCTCTGACAGGCTTAATCTTAAGCTCTCCTTCCGTCTACCAAATCATTGAAACGTGTTTCAGGCGGAAATAATCAGCATTATCGCGAATAAATTTTCCCTCGGAGTTTTTCCCCCGAAAAAGTATTAGGTACCTTCAAAAATAGGGAAACAATTCTTCGGGGAAAGATTAAATATTGTGATTGCGTTGAAAATTCTTCTGAATTATCATTCATGATACCTATTTCTTTTCCGTGGAATTATTTCTTCTTTTTGAAGGTAACTTATTTTTGTTCGGGGGAAAAATTCCGAGGGAAAATTTATTCACGATAAGGAGGTCTTATCTTGGCTGAAGAAAAACGTGATATCTGCTAGAGATATTCGCATCTTTTCACACAGCCAAGCTGCAATCAAATCCTTGGAATCGATCTCTATAAATTCAGTAGTAGCCCTAGACTGCCGATCGTATCTTGAGGACATGGCGGAGCAGTTTAATATTCACCTCTGTTGGATGCCGATGCATAGGGATATTCCGGGGAATTATAAGGCTAATGAACTCGCCAGAATAGGAACAATTGTACCCATCCTTCCAGACAAGGATAATCTAGATATAGCGATCGCTACTTGCAAATTTTAATTCAAGCTAGATGCAATGGAAAAAAAGAAATCTTAGGTGGACAAGTGGTACAACATGTCTAGCGACTAAGCATATTTGGCCCAAGTTGGATCTGCAACGCTCTAAGAAATTGATCTCTCTTAACCGATTGCGTATTGGCTCCATTATAGCTGTAATTACAACACACTATCTAATAGGTAAGCATGCAACAAGGCTTGGCGTATATTCAAATCATTGACATACTACATATGGGCTGCTAGTGATATGTCAGTTCCATACAATCTCTGCCCAAAAAATGACGCCCTCTTGGTTCGGAGCGGAAAAATGTGGAAACAAATTCCCAACCATCTTGAATTTCTCCATAGAATGGTAGAGGCACCTCTTGGGTTTGTGTGGATTTGCTAAGTAAAACGGTTGAAATTCAAGTTGCTAATGCATTGTTTGCAACCCCACAGGCGGATCAGTAGAAATGCGGTGAAGTGGGAGGGTTGTGATCCCTTGTTTTCGGATGATAGCCTCGATGATAAAAAATAAAAGGAAGAAGAAGAATGCATTGTTTGCAACAGATATCACCTGCAAAATACTCGTATGCTAGTTCAAATAATTACCAATAGATGGAACCAATCAAATTTAAATAAAAAATAGTTATACATACATGCATTTGACTGGTCCACAATATTCGTATATCTATTAGGAATCAATTTTTTATGTAATACCATATGTCAATGAAAACACTGTCTTTGCACACCCAACTACATCCAACGAAATTTTAGACAAGTGTGAGTTTCCATATTTTTTCGCTCCGAACCAAGAGAGCTAGCGCTAATGTTGGAACCATCGCGAAGTTGGCTACTAGCAGTCCATTGATTCGAATGAATTTTGTAGAACCTGCATGGACGAAGAAGAGGAAGAAACCATTCCTCACCTTCTTTCTGCGTGCCCAGCTCTCTCCCATAGAAGAAAGCTTCACCTAGGAGATTTCTATTTTAGCGAATTGGGCGATCTGATCGATTTAGACATCAGAAGCCCCCTTCGCTTCACTAGAAGCTGTAATTGGTTGTAACGAGTAGGCTGGAATTACATGATGTTTCGTGGTACCACAACAGACCTTCCTTCGTCTATGTGTTTCGGCATAAGCTGGCAGCCACTTCAACCTAACCTAACATACAGCTTCAATAAAGAAACACAAACGCTTTCGATAAATGCCAGTGGTTGTGAATCGACAATCATATTAATAAGATTAACGTAATACGGTATCTAAGCAAAGTGTTTGCGATTGTACATAATACTTAGTAGATACATAGACGCAAGGTCAAATAAAAAGAATATGCCGATTTTTTTCTGTTTAAAGTTTCAATTAGCTTTCAATTTTAATTGCGTTCTCTCATTCGAACACAAGAACTTGGTTTTCTACAGCGTTGCAAAAAAAAAGTTGTTCAACTCATCCACCTCAAATTTAGAAATCCCATGTTAGAGCAAGACTTGAACACAATTCTCATGTTTGGACAAGAGCAGGGTGCACCAATCTATCCCTACTAGACACTGTGGCCTGCACGTGCATCTCAGTTAAATAAGAATTCTTTTTTTTTCGTGGGTAGGTGAAAAATCTTCATAGACACTATGTGCCCGTGCGTAGAGTCGTTTACTACGACTAAGATTCCTTATCAAGTAGTTTTAGTTTCAAAAATATTCGCGTTGGGCAGGTAGCTTTCTAGCAAAAGCACCTGGTAAAACCGGCTATTTAATGCGGCTGGTCCTTATTGCGCTAAATTGAACGGTTTCGTTCTTTGTAGTCGGCGCAAAAGGTTTGTCTCGTCCAGAATTTAGAGTATAATGTTGTTGCAATGACCATGTAGATGAATACGGAGTTTTCGAGCAAAGTTCGTTATTTCGTCACCAACGGTAGTTACTCCTCGGTCTGTGGATACCATTGTTTCTGATATACCATGGGGCATTTACTCTTAGCCCTTTGTTTTGAAATGATTAAATAAGAATGAAGAAATAGGGAATTTCGTGAAAAAATGGTGTTTCAAGAAACGACGTAAATCGGAATTGTGAGGACGTTAATCGAAGCTGGAAAGTAAAAAACCGGGCAACGTAAATCGAGGTCTCCCTGTATAAAGAATCGTTTTTCCCAAGAATTGCATGCGACCTTAACAGGTCTATTGGGCCTTCCAAAATCGAGCTCTAATCGATGAGATACTACTATACTGCTTTTATAAACTAGTATGAAGAGAATCCAGCGAAGGTATGTTGATCTATCCGTGCTTTCGTGCATTCCGATGAAACTCAAACTTTTTTTATCTATCAACAACTTCATAATAATTTTTAGCCCATCAGACAAGTTGGTATGATTCTATCTACTTTAGAAAGTACTTGACCGACATGTAAAAATCAACCACAGTTTAGTTTAGTTTTTAATTTATAATGACTTTTTATTCCATAAAAACGAAAGTACATGTTTAACAATTAATAAATTCTAAGTCTAAAAGGTTTGGCTAAAGGCCGTCTACCAGATTGACATTTTCTTTTATTAAAAACTTAAATTATAAAATTTCAAGTCGCCTTCCCTGGCGCTTTTACGCCATTCTTATAAAACACATCCCATCCAAGTTCACCATTCAAAATTTTGATCACTTCTTCTCTCTCAAGTATATTTACGCCGAAAAATATCCTACGAATTTCCTTAAGAACAGGACATGACGCGATGAAATGGTATATATCTTCCCTTTCCTTTAAGTAACAGATATCGCATATAATCGGAAGTTCTGGCCGGTGCGGTATATAATTTAGTCGTAACATTTCTCCTCTCATTATAAAGATTGTACTAATCATATCCGGAGAGCTACTGTTTAAGAAGTATGTACATATGTTCGTTTAAGAAGTAATTCATTTTGCTGTAATACATTCTATGTTGCGATGACCGAGCTTCATTAGCGTGAGAAGTGAAGAGGAATTGGTATGTTTTCTCGAGTATGTCGCCAAATTTCCTTTTTAGTGATGTGGACTGATCACTGGATGAAAAACTTGTATTGCATCCACAATTGCTTGCTAAGTCTTCCCATTTTTGAACGCAGTTTCCTTTAATCGAGAGCATATGCGTAAGCAATACCCTCTCCTGTTCCATATCGTTTAACACAGTAACGAAAAAACTTTTTTACGGCGTCGAAAGGACTGTAACCCCATACTTGAGCTCCATATAGAAGAATGGCCGTCGCAGTTGCACGAATAATTTTCTACTTTGAGCTGTGATCAATTCACTTATTATTGATACAGTTACTCCAAACTGAGCTGATTGCGCGTTTTGCTTCCGATAATTTGGTTTTAAGATGCTTTTCAAAGTTCAGGTTATCTGTAATTAAAACTCCTAAGTATTTGTATTCTTTCACAACTTGTATTCGCTCCCCTTTATACGTCCATGTCTCACTTCTTGAGTAACGTCCGCCTCCATTTCTAAATATAAGAAGTTTAGTTTTCTCTAAGTTTATAGATAGGTTCCAGGTGTCGCAGTACCTTTCCAGACGATTGACCATAAGCTGCATGTTATTTACTGTATCTGCCAACAGAACAATGTCATCGGCATACATTAGTGCGCTAATCTTAGTCTCAGATATCAATACCACCCCCAATATCATCTTAATAAATATAATAAATAATATAATCTTAATAAATAGGACAAATAGAAGTGCGCTTAGGATGCAACCTTGTTTCACACCCATTGTCGTGGGGAATTCATCCGAAACACTGTTTCCGTTCCATACGGAAGCTAAATTGTTGTCATACATAGCTCTCAAGATGTTTATGAATTTACTACTAATTCCTAATAGGTAAAGCTTATAGAAGAGCTTTTCACGGGCAATGGAGTCAAAGGCTGTACGGAAATCTACGAATAGGCCATATAACTTCTTATGCTTTTTTTTGTATATCAGCAATATTCACCAGTGTAAAAATTTGGTCCACCGTCGAGTACTTTTCCCTAAATCCAGCTTGGTATTCGTGTAGGATTTTTCTATTTTTGACCCAATGAGAAAGCCTGTTGAAGAGTAAAGCAGCAAACAACTTAGCGGAAGTATTAAGGAAGGATAGGCTTCTGTAATTTGCTGGCTCATCGCAGTCTCCTTTTTTGTGAAGCGGATATATAATAGACTTCTTCTTAAAGCTTTGTGGAATGTTTACTTACTTACTTATGTCCTTTAACCCCTCGGGGGGCATAGGGCGTCAACCACGCCTGCGCGCCATCGTGTTCGGAGTTCTGCAACGCGTTTGAGCTGCCTCCAACTCATTCCTAAAGAGCTCGATTCCTCCTCAACTGTTCTGCGCCACGTTTGC
Source organism: Brachypalpus laphriformis (assembly GCA_945910035.1). Classification (NCBI taxonomy): domain Eukaryota; kingdom Metazoa; phylum Arthropoda; class Insecta; order Diptera; family Syrphidae; genus Brachypalpus; species Brachypalpus laphriformis. The sequence continues at coordinate 325,453,423 of OX246753.1, forward strand.
CTAGGGCGTCCCGCTATTCTGCCTGCCTGGGTGAGCGGATTCCACTGCATAGCGTATTTCGCAATGGAGTTGTCTTCGCGCCGTAGGGTGTGTCCAATCCATTGCCACTTTCTTCTTCGTATAGTAATGCTTATAGGTTCTTGGCCCGTTCTCAGATAAAGTTGTTCGTTGGAGATGCGGTTCGGCCAAAAAATCCTCAAGATGAATCTTAAGCATTTGTTTACGAAGACTTGCAGCTTGCGTGTGTTAATGGTGTCCACCTTCCAGGTACTGCACCCATAAAGCAGCACTGATTCTACGTTGAAGCGGAACAGTCGTAGCTTGGTTTTTAAGCTAATAACATTGCTTCTCCAGATTTTGGACAGCATTCCGAACGCAGCTTTAGCCTTCCCGATTCTGCTGCACACATCCAGTTCGGTGCCACCGCGATTAGCCGAGACGACACTTCCTAAATATAGAAAGTTATCAACTTTCTCGACTTGCTTTCCGGCAATGTTAAGTTGAGCGCGGGTATTGGAAGTACTCAGGGCTTTTGTTTTGGCAGTGTTTATTTTTAGCCCCACTTTGTTTGCCTCAGCTTCTAGATTTTGGGCCATCAAATGAAGATCCATTATCCGATGTGAAAGTAGACAAACATCGTCAGCGTAATCTAGGTGTTTAAGGTAAGATGTCATAGTCCAACGAATTCCAGAATTAGCTTCCGTCAATGCTGCACGGAGTACATCGCTGATAACCACCAAGAACAATAGTGGGGACAGTATGCACCCTTGACGTACTCCACTTTGGACTTCAAAGTCCTCCGACACCTTACCATTGTTCACGACGTGACACTTGCCGCCCTCATATGTAGCCTTGATAATAGCTATAAGCTTTTCTGGAATGCCTCTCCTGCGCAAGGCCAACCAGATAGCATCTCGATTCAAGCTGTCGAAAGCCTTCTCGAAGTCGATAAACAGTAAATGTAGCGGAGACCTATACTCAACGCATTGTTCGATTATGATCCGTAAGGTGTTTATGTGGTCGATGCAGGAGGATCCAGCGCGAAAGCCTGCCTGTTCGACATCGAGAGTTGAATCTAAATGATCTTTAATTCGTTCTAGAATTATTCTAGCTATTATTTTGGCTACAGCTGGAAGAACACATATACCTCTCCAGTTACCGCACTCCATCAAGTTACCCTTCTTTGGAAGCTTAATGATCATCCCCCTTTTCCACTCCTGTGGAAATTGTTCACTATCCCAAGCTCTCCGTATTAGCGGATGCAGCAAATCTGCTGATGTATTTGGCGCCGCTTGAAATAGCTCGGCAGGGATGCCATCAATACCCACCGCTTTGTTTTTCTTGAGGGACTTGATTGCTGTTATTATTTCAGCTTTACTGGGAGGTACGGTGCGAATTCGGGAATTTGTTGCTTCGAACTGCTCATTCGAATTCAAGATCATACCGCCGTCGTCTAAGTGATTTAGCACTGCAGCAAAATGTTCTCTCCATCTAGTGAGCTGATCCTCATCCGAAATCAGAAGGTCACCGTCTAGACTCTTCACTGGATGTTGTTTGGAGTTTCGACCACCAATGAGCTCCTTAGTGATGTTGTAAACAGTCCTACTGTCGCACCTACTCGCTGCTTCTTCAGCCCTTGAGGCCAGTGAGTTAACATGTTGACGCTTGTCACGTCTCACACTACGCTGCACTTCTTTCTTCTTCGCACGGTATTGGGCTTCAAGCTCGGTTCTCTCTACTGCTGAGGCCGCTGCAATCAGAGGCTTGATTGCTGTACGCTCATCGATCCGTCTCCAGGTGTCTGTAGAAAGCCATGTGCGGTGGTGTTTCTGCTTTTTACCGACATAAGTGCGTGCCCCAGTCGCAAAAGCATTTTTCACAGCACTCCAGTGGTCATCCATGTTCTCTATGCTGCTGATTGCTTCTGCTTCTAAGGCAAGATGGTCCCTGAACTGTTGGCGCACTTGGGGAACCTTGAGCCTGTCGATATTAAACCTGGTGATGTTAAGCAGGTTTGAGCGGTTGCTGTTGACGGATGCAGTACGAAGGCGTAAATGAGCTACCATAAGATGGTGATCTCGTTCTTGTCCGACGTCAGCTCCACGTCTGTTTCGGACGTCCAGGAGACAATTTCTAAAGCGGCGACTGATCGCAATGTGGTCGATCTGGTTGGATGTTCGTTGCCTATCAGTAGAGACCCAACTGATCTTATGGCAGGTGTTATGCTTAAACAGCGTACCTCCGATGACTAGGCAGTTGGTATTGCAGAAGTCCACAAACCGCTCACCATTGTCATTACGGTCTCCCACGCCGTGAACTCCCATCACGTGCTTAAGCATGGTGTTGTCGCTACCCACCTTGGCATTGAGATCTCCCATTACCATTACGATGTCTCCATTAGGCGTTTGGTTGTAGGCGGCACCTAAGTGGCTATAAAAATTATCCTTTTCATCCTCAGTCGCGTCTAGAGTCGGAGCATAACACTGTATGATGGTAATTTTTCTAACTCTACTCTGGAACCTAGCCGTCAATATCCGGTCACTATGGGGTTTCCAGGATATGAGGCTACTACGTGCTGCTGGAGTTAGCATGAGTCCTACGCCAGAACTCCGTGCACTTCCAGCTGGTTTACCAGAGTAGAGCATGACAGTGCTTTTTGTTGGGGAGATGTATTCCCCAGCATCGTACCATCTTATCTCGCTCAGCCCTAAGATGTCGATTTTATACCGTGCGAATTCGCGCTCCAATTGGAGGAATCTGGCGTTATAAGGCCCTTCCTTGAGTGAGTCCAGGATGGTCTTAACGTTCCAGAATCCGATCGTTGTCCGTGTCCGATAGCCAAAGGTCGTCAACAAATGATCAGTCCGTATCCGAGGCGTATGTTTCCGTTTCGGAGCAATAGTTTGTTTTACGGTTGCGGCTCGCTGGGCCACAGACCAACCGACACTTATCCTGTTTTTTGGCGCAGGAAGCTCGCCATTCGTCCTCTCCCGTTAGCAATTTCCGAAGAAATTCCCAGATGGCACCTCGAGGAGGTGGGAGTAGGGCTTACTAACAGAGCTGCTAGGTTTTCGGCTGCAGTGGCTCCTACTCGTTACTTAGCGGACCAGCACCTATCGGGAGATGCTGCCCCTACGAGGCCTTTGTTAGTCGTTTGCCATCCTCTGTAAGTGCTAATGTAAATTCAGTGGTGCAATTTAAAAAAAAATTCAAATGTGATGCGATCCTCTCGAGGGGCTTTATTCTTCTTTGCATTCTTGATTACTTGCTGCACTTCAGTTAAAGTAAATGGCGCGTCCAGATATTCGTCAACAAACAGTGGGGCAGCATATTGAAATGACGGTGAGATTTGAACTGTATTTAGTAATTTTTTGAAGTGATCAGCCATTTGTTGTGCATGAAGATGTTCTCCTATTTATCTGCATAACTGCATTCCAAAAGTCGGCTGAAGATCGAGAATTGCTTAGTGAGACTATCTTAATCTGTTCATATTCAGACTTTTTCACACGACATAGATATTTATAATCCTTGTTCGCAGTGGCATAAAGCGTTTTGAAAGTACTTGAGTTATACTCCCTTAACAGTTTAAGATAAGCAAACGACTATTATCAACCACAGTAATAGAGCACTTTTGGATTTTAATAAAAAATAAATCGGATTTTCGCATTTTTAACGACTTGCGAGATTTGGTATTCTTTGTGTTCGCAACTGATATTGTATTTTATCACTCGACCCCAAACTTTTATTTTCTTTAGAATAATTGTTTCCAACATAACCCTCTATGTACGAACATCCTTGCACTTGGCGGTTTTTTTTAAGTCTATTCGATTTTGTTTGAAATTTAACCTTTTTGTTTCGTCTTTTCGTTTTTACATGCCATGGGGAGAGTTAAGGCCTGCTAAATCAAAGCGAAATGCGAAAGCGAGAACAGGAGCGAATTTTGCACCGAAAATAAATGCATGGCGGGATATGGCCCAAGCACACAGCTGCGTCAACTTAGAGAGGCACTAGCTGGAATGTAGCGTTTTTTATTTTGGTTCGCTGCGCTGCATGCACAATCTCGGTGTCCTGCGTGTGTCTGCAGTCAAAATGTAGGGTATGGCGTTGACAGAAATCGACCTAAATAGAGACGAAATTCGCTCCCGCTTCGCGTTTGGTGTGAATGGATAGCAGTTTCCCGCTTTCGCATCTTCCCGCATTACATTCGCTTCGCTGCTCCTCCTGCATTTTGCGTTGGTTTGAGAACGCCTTTAATTTGCTATGGTAATCGAAAGAATAGCTTTATCAAAAAAAAAACGTACCTACCTCTAGCACTTTCTACCACCGATGACCGTATTCATTCCATTTGATAAATTCGTTCTCTTTACAGGAGAACGTACATACATATAGTCTTAGAAAAAAATTCAGAAAAAATACACATTTTTGTTCAAAGTTGTTAAAATTAAATTTTTATTCATTTCCGAATCAAGATCACCTGCGTCTTCTGAACGTACAAGCTCCGCACAAAAAAAAATTACGAAGTTGTAAACAAATATAACAAAGAAAAATAAAACAAAATTTAGCGTTACTACCAATGGCAATACAAACTTCAAGCGTTACTTCCAAGAGCAAAGAAAGAAAATAAATACAAAACAAAAATATAATCTTTTCCTTACGTTAGTTCCAAAAGTAATTCCCAATCGCCAAGCGCTGAGAATATATTTTCTTTCTCTTTCTGGTATCAAAATCACTAAGTTCGCTTCTTTTCCAGGGGGGGTTTACTGCACCTTGGCAGCGATATGTGAAGTGGATTGAGTTTGTGACGTGTTTTGCGACGTTGCTGTTGCATTGGATGACCCAGCTTGGGTGCCAGTGCGTTTTGTACGCTTACCACCTCGGGCATTGGTGCTCGCAAAGTCCCGCTTGTCTACACTCACCTCCAATACTCCGTCCAAATTCTGTTTGAGATCAGCTACGGCCGGTTGCTGTTCCTTGGCTGCTGCCTGCACATTTGGATTCTGGTTTTGCTGACCACGGGCTTGCATCTTGTTCGGCTTGGGCCGATGTTGAACTGCCACCTGAGTTGGTAATGGGCTTCAACACGTTGCCGACTGCTTTTGTTCGACCCTCGCGGAAGACCATCCGCTGACCAGGACGAATATATTCCGGGTGCTTGATGAAACGGAATTTCACATGAGCTTTGTCACCAGTGCGCAGGCAGGACATTGTGACAATGGAGGCTGTCTGCCGGATGCTTCCACAGTGGACCATTGCTTGGTAGCGTGATGATATCGTCGTGGGATGATGCAAAACTAGGATTTCGCCTTCGAACTCCCAGCAAGCGTGCGGTTTCAATTCTGGACTAACCATTACCATTCCCTTTCTGATCTGTGATCGTTTGATTTTCTTCAACGAGAAACTGGCCGTCTGTCCGCCGCGAACTTCCTTCACATTCATCCGCTTGCGGTGGATACTCTTAATGGCAATCGGTATAAACTGACCCAGTGGGTCGGGTCCCAGCATTAGGAGATCATTTAGCTTGATTACGCCTTGCAGGCAAGTGCCAGAGACAACAGTTCCCACGCCGGGCACAGAGTATGTATCATCGATTTGGAATTCAGCCGGCTGGTCATCTTGGCCGGACATTCGAGTGGTCAGCAAATTCAAAAACATTTTGAGTAGATGAAGATTCACTCCCGTGACGTTGGATACCTGGAAGATGGGACATAGCCTTTCGGAGACAAAATTTGTCGCGCTGAGGACCACTTCGTCGGGAGTTTTCACCATAACGGGAACTTTTCGACAACCTTGTGACTTGAGGATCTTGAAGAGTAACTTGAGGTTATCCTGCAGGACGTTCGGAGGACACATGTCAATTTTTGTCACTACAACGAATACAGGAACGGAGAGAGCGAGAGCGAGACCTAAATGCTCTTTTGTCATTCCTACAATTCCAGCATTTGCTCCGATCTAAGGACGGTATCATATTTTAATTAAGACAGAGGGAAAAAGAGAGTAATTACCATTAACATTCCAAAATCAGGTGCATGTCCTGTCATTCCAAAGACCGTGGTCTTCAAGTAGCGCTCATGGCCGGCCAAGTCAATGAATGTAATTACTTTGGCTGACTTCTCACAGATCTTAACCCAATCCAATGTGCCGTGGTCAGGCTTGTTGACCACATTACCTATGCTATCAAATCCTACAACACACAACTTTGTTAGGGATCTATGACCATCGGTTGAAATTACTGGACTCACCTAAGATATCATTACCCACAGAGCTGGTTCGCCCGCTCTCCATTTCGTGTTTGTGACGAAATAGCCTCTGTCTGGCATGGCCACGACCATTATCCAATTCACCATGTGTAAGTACACCCAACAAAGTGGACTTGCCCGCATCGACATTACCAACTACTGCAACTCTAAAAAAGAATCATAGAACCAACATTTTTGAGACTATCTTCCGCTCTTCTTACCGGATTTCCATAAAGTCCGACGTGTCAACTCGCTTCCTAATCAAATACTGTCCGGTAAGACCTTTCTCGCCCTTCCTTTGACGCAAGAGAACCATATCAGCGTCAATTGTTGTTGCCAGTGACTGCAGAGTAGCAACTGATGCTGAATACTCATCCTCATCAAGCCCACTGTCACTGCCATCTAAGTGGGGAGTTATTCATTTATTCTACTGAGAATGCAGCCAGTGATAGTACTTACCCTCGCCAACTCCAATCTCATAGATAGTCTCTCCTCGACTGTCGAGGGTACGTTCCTCGAGACGTTTCTTTAGCAACTCAAATTGCTCTTCGGTGGGACTTACAAGAACGGTTTTTCCTCGAATGATCGTATAATCCACCTTGGGATTATGCATCATTTCATCTACGTTAACCAGTGGTTTCTTAGTAGGTGTCCCAGCGTTGTTCATTTTTTGGTGTTTTGGTATAATGTCCTCTTTGCTTGGAAGTCGCTTGTGTTTATTTTCGTTTGAAGAATTTTTTATCGAAATTGTTCATTTCCTGGTTTGCTCCTAAAATAAATAAATAAATTGAAATTTTGTTGTTAGCATCACATGTGCGTTAGGCAGAAATTATTTATCTAAACTGATGGCTCAAGTGAATAGGTGGTGACTGCCTCTTGAGAAACAGAACTTGGGTTCGAGTCCCGATGAAAGTACAATATTTGCAGACGAATTTTTTTTTTTTTTTTTAAAGAAAAGCGAATATTTGGTTGCAAGGCAAGGAGGAATAATAACATTCCCATTGATTATGGGAAAGAAAGCTTCAATCGGACAATTTTTCTCACCCTCTGGCTTCTATTTTCTAAGGATGTGCGTTCACACAAGGGATACCCTGAATAGTACACATTACCCCAGTACATTTGCACCGACTACCGCAGTTATCGTCATGATACTTACTTATTCTTATGTTCGTTGACCATAGATACCTTCCTTCCAGTTTCGTTTACCCAGCTTCTTCCCAACGCTTGGCCTTCAAAGAGCAAGTTTAGTCCGCACTTGCAAGTTGCGCAAGTGCTATAGCTCATTCATACGATGTGACGTAACAGTCCCAGGGTCTTACCTTTGTGGATAACATCCATATTGCGGTCCAGCTCATAGAACTTCGAAAAAGTGTAATAAAAGCCCATTATCATCACTTGGCCGTCCAATACAACTGGTATGAGGGAATAAGCGATGTGCAGGACGAAGATTTTGTTATCTGAGATATATAGAAGTTTGGTTTACCAGCCTACCAATCTTACGGGCTTTTTGAAGATCTACTATTGATTTTTACTTTCCTTACAGACCCACACAGTATACTTCCATTTTACCCTTTCACAAAAAAATACTGACAAATTTATTTTTATTTTTTTATAATTTGCGCACACTCAAGGGGTTATGAATATCTTTAACATGTTTACAAACAGTGCGGGCGTTCGGAAGGATAGTTAGAGAGTGAGAGAAAGATTTTTGGTGTAGCGTCTTGAAGCTTGTTTATGCTTCAGAGAAACTTTGGGGGTGACGTCCAAATAACTGGGGAGATTTTTGTTATTTCTTGTCTTTGCTTCTGATTCACAGTATTTTTTCCCGATGACCGATGTCATAGGCAAATCATCAATAGAGCGAACAATTTTCCAGCCATATGACCGTGTTATGCCTTCGCAGTATTGTTCACACAAGCTTTCACTTCAATTGAGCGGACTGACTTTATATATTTCATGAGAAATTAATAAATGCTTGCTGACATCAGGATTTGAACTATGAACCATTAGCGTGACAATTGACAATACACTATGATACACTATGACTATTGCCACCCCCAAATAACTATAAAATCTGGTGGAAGGTGGTGGCAATGACGTTACCACTACACCGATTGCCACGTTAATAGTTCATGGTTCAAATCCTGATGTCAGGAAATATTTATTTATTTCCCATAAAATACAACGAAGGCATAACACTGACAAAATTATTCGAACTGTTTTGATTATTGATGTGAATAATATCAGGTGGTCGGGAAAAAAATACTGTGAATCATAAGCATCGACAAAATAAGAAGAGACGATTCGCTCCAGGAATCTGGACACCACATCAATCATTCTCTCTATCCTTTCTAACTTACGTCGTGCAATCATGAAACTGCATTCAAGCGATTGCTCTAGTACGTCTACTTACGTAATATTTAAAAAATATACAGTCGAACCTCTGTAAGTCGAATATTCACGGGATCAACAATGTGTTTGATTTATGGAATGGTCGAGTTATGGAGCATCCAAAACTCAGATAACACTTGCTTAGTTTTGAAACATTCGTTCGAGTTATAGAAAATTCGACTTAAGGATGTTCGACTTACGGAGGTTCGTCTGTATATACATATAGATATAGAAAAAAAATGCAAATGTTTAGTATGAAATCCAAAAATTTATTTATTTTAAACAAGAGAAGCAATCTTTTCATACATAAAGTGTGTAACAGTCGCCATAGTGCTTCACTGACGATTTGAAAATTCAGTGATAAGAACAAACTTTCGGAAATTATTAGGTTGTACCATATGAAATGTCAAAGTTTACCTAAACATTTAAACTATTTTTCGTAAAATTCGTTTTTAATAATCAAAATAGTTTTTGTTGACTTCAATGATATTTTTCCAATGGAATTCAAGTGCCAAAATTGTTCTCCTAAAAAAATTGATTTGTGGAAGCGGCGAAGGGACGTTGCCAAACACCTAAAAAGGTGGAAATCGGTCTGAAAAAATACCTAGGGATCACGATGGAAGCGCAAAGATCTCGTAGCCCAAGCTAAGAAGTTTTTGCATAGTTATGGGTAAAATGTCCGATCTTACGTTGTCGTACAGCTAAATTAGCCAGTATCTGTCTATTTATGTGTGTTGTTTCTATTCCAACTTCTGGTTTATTATGTCGATTTCTTCGCAGTATTTGTCTGCATTAATCGATTCACCTTTTTCTTCTTCTTCCTATTTCGGCAAGGTGATGATCCGAAAACATGGGTTCATGGGTGTATCTACTTGTACAACTTTTTAACCTTTCCTATTTGAGAAAGGTGACAACTCACAGTCATAAGATACCCGCAAACACTGCGCAATATTCTTGACTCATTCTGGGGCGTTTAAAATGGAAAATGGAAACTCACACTTGTTTGAAATTTCGTTGGATGCAGTTGGCTATACAAAGACAGTGTTTTCATTAACATATTGCATAACAAATTGATTCGTAATAAATATACGAATATTGTGCAACTTATGGAGCAGTTAAATGCATATATAACGATTTTTTGTTTAAATTTTGTTGGTTCCATCTATCAGTAATTATTTGAACTAGCACATTTTGTAGGTGACATCTGTTGCAAACAATGCCTCAACAATTTGAATTTCAACCGTTCTACTTAGCAAATCCACACAAAACCCAAGAGGTGTCTCTACAATTTTATGGAGAAATTCAAGATGGTTGGCAAATTGTTTCCACATTTTTCCGCTCCGAATCAACGGGGCCAGTTATGATGGCGTAATTTTTTGGGCAGGGATAGTATGGAACTGACATTTCACTATCAGTCCATGTATAACATAGTATGTCAATGTTCACGGCATTGAAAAAAAAAAAAATCAAATACATAGATTCGTCTAACACTTAGCTTTCCACAGTCATCGAAAGAACTTTGGTTTGTGAGATTTGGCGACAATGGAAAAAAATGAGTTTCGTGTTTAAATAAAGCACTACTTTTTGCGCGGTAAAACCATTAAAGAAACTAAGACAGACTTTAAAAATAATATGGAGACTCTGCTCCCTCGCACACAAGTGGTTCACTAAATTTCGTTGCGACCGTACGAGCACAAAAGACGCTGAGCGCCCAGGACGTCCAAATGACATCACAACGGAAGAAATGGTCAACAAAATCCACGATTTTCACTCTGATTGTCGTTGGCATTTGTCGCTTTTCGACGATTGACGTTTTATTTATAGCTACGACCTGCTGACCGTTAAGCTTTAGTAAACAATTTATTTGTCGTAGAATACTATTACAACTCTTTCATAGTGAAAAAGTTAAGAAAATGGATTCGTGTTACATTTGAAGAATAAAACGACAATCGTCGAAAACCGACAAACGCCAACGACAATCAGGGTGATTGTGTTGGACGATCGCCGGGTCTAAGTTCGTGAGATAGCTGAGATTGTAACAATTTCAAATTCGAATCGTGCATGACCATTTGGGCATGAAAAAATTATCGGCAAGATGGGTGACGCGTTTGCTGACGGTGGACCAAAAACGGATTCGGGTGAAGATTTCAGAACAAAGTTTGGGACTCTTCAAGCGCAATTCAAGTGAATTTTTACGCCGTTTCGTAACAGTTGATGAATCCTGGATACACCACTACACGCCAGAAATAAAGGAAGAATCAAAACAGTAGACTTATGCAGGCGAACGTGCTCCAAAAAGGACTAAGACGAATCCGTCGGCCGAAAAAGTCATGGCAACTGTTTTCTGGGATTCCCACGGCGTAATCTTCATTGACTATTTGGAAAAGGGAAAAACGATCACCGGACAGTTCTATGCCATTCTATTAGATAAATTTAAAGCAAAATTTATGGAAAAACGGCCCATTCAAAGAAGAAAAGTGTTTCATCACGATAATACACCGGCTTATTCGTCCGCAGTAGCAACAGCAAAATTAGCTGGATTGCGATATGAACTACTTCCTCATCCACCCTATTCTTCAGATTTGGCTTCGTGTGATTATTTCTTGTTTCCTAATATGAAGAAATGGCTCGGCGGAAAAAGATTTTCACCGAATGAAGAAATTATCGATGCAACAAATGCCTATTTTGCAGGGTTTGAGAAATCATAATTTTTGGAAGGGTGGAAAAAGTTGGAATATCGTTGGGAAAAGTACATCGTACTGAAAGGAGACTGCGTTGAAAAATAAATTCAATTTTGAGAAAAAAAGACAAGTATTTCATTTCAAAGTCACTGACTTATTGAACAGCCTAGGTATTAGCTTTATAATTGACTTCTTTTTTAATAAATGCGAGCATGTACTATGGATAAAACAAAAACTCGTCGAAAAACGACAATGGTAATGAGGTAATTGATTGTATTCTGGTGAAATGTCTACGGTGGTGAAATAGATGTCCGAGAAGCGCACTTAAGGTTTCATTTGCTGCTCCGAACCTGAAACGTAGACAGGTTTAAAAAGCTGTAGAACTGAAACGGAGGATTAAATTAGAAACTTTTAACCTTAAGATTAATTATTTTTCCTATTAAGTAAAAAAAAAAAAAAACAAACGGTGTTGTGAAGTCTTCTAGAGCATAAATCATTCAATCCAATGAGTTTGACAGAGTTCTATGCCTTGGTGTCAAATTTACATGTGTACTCACTAAATACAGCTTTTATTCTCAGGGAAATGAGGAAATTCCGACGTCTTAAACAGAAAGTATTTCTAATAGAAGGCACACATATGCATATGTATGCATATTATTATCTATTAATATTACTAAGGTCCCCCCCTCTAAAACGGTGTAAGTACACAATAACCACATTTATTTAGATTATACTGTGCTTTAAGTGTCTAAGTCTTGACTTCTTTTGTCTTTATTCGATTTCCTCTAATCCATCACAAATAATAAACAATAAACAATTTAATAGATATCTGATGCAACATTGCTTCGCGTAACTAAAGATATCACATATCTTATCTTCGGAAAAACTAAACTTTTCCCACCCCGCCTTTGTGTGACGCGATAAACACTTTGAACTTAATTAATCGTTTTCTAATAGTTTATTTCGAACAATTGACTATTAAATTTGGGCGAACAATAGCATGTACCTACTTAGCACTTAAGTCCACGATCGCCTGCGGTAGTACCAATATAAGAAAGTTTTAATCAAATCACTACGTGTAACGTCCATTGAGTTGGAGTACTCTCTGTCGACTAACCATCTGCCACGGTGGTTGTCTGTAATTTATAGCCAAGCGTTTGCTAAATTTGTGAAATCAACTCCGCTTTGATGCGTCGTTTGGCGGAAACCCCAAGAATGATGAAATGATTCTTTCCATGACAGAATCATCAAGATGATGCTGTGGTGGCCGTCCTATGTAAACAAAAATACTCACATTCCCCACATCATCGACGTCATCATTCCGCAGCTAGAGAGTGTGGATCTCTTAAATAACGAATTTCATAATCCGCTCAAGTGCTCGTTCGATTGCCTCGTACCCGTATCATCTGCTGTTGGGTTGGTTTTACATAATTCGAGCTGACTTGGTGGCGCGAAAAAAATGCATATAACTAAAAATGTAAATAAACAACCACGTCCTCAGGAAGACCCCAAAAAAGACACGACAAATTTCACTTTCTTTTCCGCACAACGAGACTTGAAGGCCTTTCCCCAGGTCTATAGGGAATGAAAAACGAAAGGAATTCTTGGTCGACAGTTTGCACGACAGGCTGCTGTGATCCGCCAAACAAAAGAAAAGGGATTCCCCATGTACGTAAGGCTCTGCAGCCGAGAGTACGACCCTATTGGACGTTTTAGCGAAATTTCTTTGAACTTACGGTCTGGGATTTGGAATACTTCACGGCCAATGTCCTTTGTTGTTTTGTTCGGGCTTATTTGTGAGTTTTCTTTGCTCTTTCAAAACAAAAATAGATTTTTCCTCCAACTAGCAGAAAAAATTTTTTTCTTTGACGCGCTTGTGTATATCTGTCAGTTTAGCGTCGCTACACGTCAAACGGTGGCAGAAAGTTGTCAAATATTTTCGGCCAACGAAGGAGGGAAATTTCATCGAATAGGGGAAATTTGAAAAGCTCGTGGGGGTGAGTTCGAAGGGTGGGCACAAATAAAGCTTTATTAGACTTTTTTTTTTACATAGCATCATAAAGTCACGGCACTCATTGAAAGCGAATACTAGATTTCATTTCAAATTATATTACTCTTTTCTCGTGCTGTCTCTGTTCTACTCATGAGCACCCAAACACATGCACAGAATAAGTGGAAAAGGAAGAACAGAATAATAGAATTGCATATTAATTTGAAACGAGCTTTACATACTACCCTTGACGAACAGCAATATACTTTATTATTGTTCGTGCCTAAGTGTACTACATAACATTTGTTTGAAACAAGAATAGTAACAATATACTATATATGCATATCGGCTCAAGCAACATAGAAAAATCTAGAAAAGTGACGCTGCTACCAGTGGGGAGGGGAGCATTAAAAACTGGGTTTGCAGGGAGGAGTCAATACCATGAACATAGTATACCACATTTTTGAGTATATAGTAGCCGTGTTTGTTTTTTTTTTTGAGAGATTTGCTATATTTCACTTTTAAAATCTCAAAAAAATAAATGTACTCACTTTTTTCTTGAAGATGAAACATCTGAACTTTAGGTGAAGCTGAATTTTATCGATGGCAACAACCTTTGAGAAACGAAGTGCAGAAAAAGTACAGTCAAAGAAACTATTTTGTTCCGTGAAGGTTCTTGCCATAGCTTATTTAACCGAAGGCAATCGATTATGAAGAACAAATCCACCTACGACTGAGATTGAGATTGAACTTAATTCGCCGTACTCACTCGCTATAGTCACTTTGTTTACTGACTAAGTTATACACATATTTGTTTTATTGTTGCTTTTCGTGTAAAGTAAAAGTGAGCTGAGTATAGATTCCTTAAAAAAAAACATGCATAGTATTACTGTGTATCATAAACATAAAAATACATTTTGGAGGGCAAGTTTTATTAGCTTTACAACTGCTCTTGAGCGGCTTTATAAAGCAACGTTTTCCTAGGATAGGCGAACAGAAAGAAGATTTTAATCTTCTTCTTCTTCCTACTTCGGCGAGGTTATGATCCGAAAACAAGGGATAATAACCCTCCCACTTCACCGCATTTCTACTGATTCGCCTATTTGACCTCAGAAAATACCAGCAAGCCTCCCGACTTTGGATCACCTGGTTACTGAGGCCAATGAAATGCTGGTGTCGAAAAATGAAAATGAAAATGCTGGTCTCGTTGCATTTGCGTGATCCCCTGCCTCGCGATGTCCTTGGAACGTTGATATTGCCTTTTTAACAGGGTTCAAATGATGGTTTCCTTAACGCGAAGGCTTCCTCAGAACTTCGAACTCTTATTCGATCAAACTTTGTCACTCCTGCTGTCATACGAAGGATCTTCATCTCACCTGCCGTTAATTTACTCTCATACTTTTTGTACATTGTCCAACATTGTGAACCGTATGTGAGAACTGGACGCACAACCGCGGTGTAGAGCCATCAGTTTTAACTTGGTTGTCATTTTTCGGTCATAGAAGATAGCGAAGTTTTCTCGCCACTTCATCCACAAGGTGATTAATGTCGTCATCACAGGTTGCTTTGCTATTGATCATAGATCCCAGATATATGAACTTTTCGCAGTTGGGAAGCACTGTTCCATTTAAATATATGTCTGGAATAAGCCTGAGTGGATCAGAGAACGGCAGTACAAGTACTCTGTGTTTTTTGAACTAATGCGATACCCATTTCCCCCCAAAACGTCCACCCACACATCAAGTGCTAGTTGCAGGGACGTAGGATCATCACTTATGATGGCTAATTGATGTACCTTGGGGTCCGTCACTTTACCTTCAAGCAGATATTCAATAACTGCAATAAAGAGCAAAGGACTTAAGACGCTTCTCTGGTGCACCCCGACTTTGAGAACGGTTACTCCAGCGGGGCATCTTACTCTTGTCTTTGCTCCTTTGTACATATCCATGATCGTCTATACGCAGGTTTCTAGAACCCTTCGATGTCTTAGAGCTACCCACATCAGATATCCTGATTGTCTGTCGAATGCCTTTTCAAAGTCAACCAATACAATATGGAAATCCTTTAAGAAATCACGATGTTTTTCCTTTATGATCCTTATACTTTGGATTGCTTCTGTGGCTGATTTACCCGCGACAAACTCGCACTGATCATCAGAGCCGTATTATTGTCCGCAGTCGGCCACCTAATATTCGATCAACGATCTTCACGGTGTGTGACATCACCTTGATCGAAGGGTAGTTATCACAGTTTCGTGCATCACCCTTCTCTTTGTACACAGGGAGAAGGTAGCTTTCCCCGCATTGAGCCACACCAGTCGTTGCAATTTATCGAGTGCAACCCTTGTAATGACCTACACTGTTTGTTTCGTTCATGTTATGGCCCCATAGGTGAGCATTGGTCTGATAAAATCCGTAAAGTGTAATCAATTCTACCCAAGGAATTTCGCCTTTGAAAGCAATTAGTTTTCGGCAACCCTGAACTCTGAACCACGTCCAGACATTTATGGAAGAAAACAGTGAAACATTTTCTCACATATTCTTTGCTAAAATTTTTAGTTTCAAACAGTCTACCACCGTTTTGACTCACCTGGTGCCTAATTCCAAGCAACCAGGCGGTCAGAGCAGCGTTACAAGTTACTTCACTTAAAATACATTGGGAATATCTACATAATCTAAATAGTCAAGAACCACAAAACTCATTTCCTTCGCTTCAGCTCCTCCTTGGCGCCTTCGATCTCCTGCTTCAGATTATTTTGGAAACTACGAAAGATTGACCTGGAATTGGAATGATTTTTCATAGAGAAGATCGTTTGTCAGTCAGCGCAAGCTTACTTGAATTTTTCCGGAGTCATATTAGTTAGGCCCCGTTGATCAGCCATACTCTTTGTCTTGTACATCATAGCCACGACCAGCTGAGCAGCTCTCCTCATCGGATAACTCTCGGCCATCCGCTCGATCAGCCGCTCATTGTTCGCCAAGTACCGGAAGAGAAAGCGGAAAACCATCGTGTCGACGAGCTAAAACTGAATGTTCTTATATTTGCGGATCAACTGCTGCTTCAGCTTCAGTTGACTCTTGAGCAGGTCCAACTTCTGTAACTGCTCCTCCTTGTTGTAGTCGATTCCAGGCAGCTGTCTGATTTGATTGCGGGCGCTCTCGAAGCGTTTCTGAAGCTCTAGGATCTTTTGAAAGACTTCCCAATGAAAAAGAAAGGTTATGGCACGGCTGGGAGGTCACTCACCTTTTGACTGCACTCTTGGGATTCCCTCAACTTAGCTGCGTTGTCTAGGGGATCCTTCTCGACGCTAAAAAGAGATGTCGTTACATAACAGCGAGGGGTAAAACATTTGTTTTTGCTTGACAAAACAATTTAAACGATAGAACGTATGTTGGACTAAAAATAAATGCGAATTGCGACGGTAGGCGAGGCAAGTGGCGGATAAATTACCAGCGGATGATGTCGTAGATAACTGGCAAGAGCTCGACGTCGAGCTGGTCAACTGTCAGAGTGCCTGCGGGCTCGATTGCGCCGGTGTTCTGATTGATTTGTGGCTTCTTGTCGACTGGTTCTGACGGGGAATGGTCCATTATAAGTTACTAGTATTCATTGTTTCTTTAATTTTCCGAATGATACTAAAAATGTGGATAGTATTTGCAATTTAGTGTAAGAAATGGGAAATAAAAAGATTTTAAGCTTTGTTTGGATACTTTGACGTTTCGAATTTCACTGGAGTGGGTTCGTGCAGTCCGAGTGTGAAGAGTGGTGCCAGGTCCTTCTTGGCACTCAAAATGGGTGTGTTTAGCGAATAGATACCATATTTCGTATGTTATTTTTCAAATTTTCAAATTGGGTATAACCAAGAATGATAGAATAAAAGATTGCGCTGTTATGTACACATAAATCGAATGTTCAGAGCACATGACGTCACTGGAGACATGTGATTTGACATCTGCTTATTTTTGTTGGAAATTCATTAATAATTGCTGTGAAATGTATAAAAGTTACGAGTTTTAATCTGTGTAATTCCATTATTTTTGTAAATACAATTTAAATATAATTATATTTTGTGATGGCTTTTGTAGTAGTTGCTTTGTTTACTAATTTGTTTGCCTTGATTTTTATAATAATTTTGCTTTTATAGTCGATATCTCGTTAAGTCAATATCTCAATTTTCCATTATCAGAAACCTTTTCTAATCATACATTTCCTTTTGATTACAATGTTAATTTTGATCCAATTGCTTGGATTCAGTATCTTAGGAACGTGTTCTTTCGTTGCTGGATTTGGGAGCTATGTATGAAACTTCTGGCTTCATCATCTTCTTCTTCTTCCTTTTATCAGCGAGGTTATGATCCGAAAATAAAGGATCATAACCCTCCCACTTCACCGCATTTCTACTGATCCGCCTGTGGGGTTCGCTTCTGGCTTCATCTTATATGATTTAATTAGCCCGAATTTAAATCAAAGTCTGGTACAAATTATTTTTGAAGTTTCATAAACTCTAAAAGAAAGTCTAAATGACTTCTAAGTCCTAGGCACTTTTTAGCCTCATCATCGGATGATGCATCTACTATAGGTATATATTCTTTGCTGAATATTTCAATTCAGTCATACCTCACCTTTGCTTCTGCCCAGATGTCTCCTGTAGAAAGAAGCTACACCTTGGAGCCTCCTATTATGACGATATAGGCGACCTGAAAAACATCGACATTAGGAGCCTCCTACGCTTTATAAGAACCTCTAAATGGTTTAACGAGTAGGTAGGGAGAAACTTCCCGCCTCGATCCACGTGGTATCAAAATGGGCATATTGTTGGCCTATGTGTGGTGGCGATTCTAAGCTGACAGTCACTTCAACCTAACCTAACCTATTTTAATTCGGTATATTCCCCAAATGCTGGTTATTTTGACTGCGTATCAAATTTATTATATTTGGTCGACCCTGGTGATGTATATTTTGATAAGTTGGATACAGAATGTACCATAAGTGTGCTTAAAGGTATACAAAGTGTGGGCCCTGATGATATTATATTAATTTTATTAAAAGTTAAACGCTAAGGCTTTCACACTCTATCTTATTTTCTTCGAATCCAATCCAATTTCTTGGATTCTTGGAAAATATCTTACATAGTTTCAGTCTACAAGTCTGGTGAATAACAAAATGTCTCTAATTACCACCCTATTTGTAAAATCTCCTCAATTTCAAAGATTTTGAAAAAAAAAAATTGTTTATAACAAGCTTTCATTTTCGTTCAAAATGTTTCGTCAGTTCAACAACACGGTTTTACGCAGGGTAGATCTACTTCTACAAACCTAGCAATCTTTTGTAATTTCGTTATAAAGAACTTTGAAAAGAGTTTGGAAACGGATCTAATTTTTATTGGCTTTGCCAAGGGTTTTGACAGAGTTGATCATAAGAACCTAATCCGTAAGTTATCTTGTCTGGGATTTCACTCGAATCTACTCAATTGTTTAGAGTCATACGTATTTAACATATCGGATCCATTTTGTAAAAATCAACGATTCTTTTACTAAGTCGATACAAGTAAGGTCAGATAGATGACAGAGTAGCCATGTGGACCCTATTTTCGACTTCCGTCTTACTTTCAATGAACACATTGAATACATCGTTTGTAAAACCTAGGTTTCATCGAAAGGCATTCAAAAGACTTTTCGGATACCCACATCTTGAAAACTCTGTTAACTTCACTTGTTAGACCGCATTTAGAATATTGCTGTACTACTTGGAATCTCAAAAGTATGGTTCTGTGCGCCTAACTTATAGGGCACTTGCACCATATAACACCCGTCATAATCGACCATCTGAGACCGCTATTTGCCATATTGTTGACCGTTTTCGTACAATATTTTCTTTGCAAGATGCAGTGGTACCGAGACGCATAAGAAGAGTGCGTACTGAAGAGAACACTGCATCCATTCAGGAAAGTGTTGAAGAAGATCCAAATTTATCGATTCGACGTCGTTCACAACAGCTTGGTCTTTGTCCGTCCACTTTATGGACAATTGTACGCAAATATCTGGGTTTGAAAGTTTATAAGATCCAACTCGTGCAAGAACTGAAGTCGTTTGCGTCGATATTTCGGTGAATCTGCCAAAAATTAACTAGCATTATTTATCGAAAAATTGTGTTCTGCAATGAGTCTCATTTTTGGCTCAATGGGCAAGCTAATAAGCAAAATTGTCGCTCTTGGAGCGAAGATAATCCATATAAGATTATCGAAACGCCGTTATATCCCGAAAAATGCATAGTTTGGTGCGGTCTGTGGGCTGGTGGAGTCATCGGACCATTTTTTTTTTTTTTTAATGAGGCTAATCAGCGTGTTGCGGTCAATGGTATTCGCTATAGATTCATGATTAATGACTTTTTCGTTCTCCGATTGAATGGCATGAATGTGGAAGAGATGTCGTTCCAGCAGCATGGCGCTCCGTGCCATACAGCAACCGACACAATCAACTTATTGAAGGAAATATTCGATGAGCGCATTATTTCGCGAAATGGATCTGTAAATTGGCCTCCAAGATCTTGTGGTTTGACGCCTCTTGATTGTTTTTTTTGAGGATACCTAAAGTCGCTAGTCTACGCTGATAAACTAACAGCAATCGACGCATTGGAAGCCAACTGAAAAAGTGGTCGAAAACTTTGTCTCCCGGATGACATTCATCAGGCGAAGTCGCGGTGGGCATATGCTCGAAGTTGTGTTAAAAAAATAATTGCAGAATGTATTCTTTCGATTGAACACAAATTAATGGTTATCTAAGAAAACTTCATGTGTTTTGTTCAAAATCAAAGTTTAAAAAACACCCTTTACTTCGAGTAATCAAAGAGTACAATAGCTTTATATTCACTAGTCCCCAAGCTTTTCGAAAGCATTGCTTACAACTTAGTGTACTTTCATTGCAGGGCAATTTTTTCCCATTGTAACAAGGTTTTTAAAGGTAGATCGACTACGACAAACCTAACAGAATTTGTTTCTAGTGTACTCAGTGCATTAGAGGATGGTAATGAAGGTGATCGTATTACCACCGACAAAATTTCGCACCAAATAATTTACCTTAAACTCATCCACAATAAATGACGCTGGTCTTGTCTTAAAGGATTATAGTAATACCCCGACCTACGCTACCCCGTTTTACGCGAATTCGGAGATACGCTGTTTTTCTTTTTGATCATCGCGCGCATCGGCGTGTTCGGTTTACGACAAGTTTGAACGTGTTCCGTATGGAATAACAATTCCAATTCCGTAAAACATTACGTACGCAGTGCAAATTCGGTTTATGACAAGTTCGGACGGCTATCTCTTGGTCCCACCTATCGCGTAAGTCCGGGGTATTACTGTATAGTCTATCCATGTACGCGGACGATAAAAAAATCGTTAAGATCATTTATTATCCGTCAGATGCTATCTCTCTGAAATCGGATCAGGACTCGTTCTTCACAAGGTGCAAATACAATTTCCTAGAGAGAATTCTCGAATCCCTATGTTACTAAATTTGCATTTGAGCCACCTTTTTCAGGCTTCTCCTCGAACATGCCAGCCAAGTCAAGTCTCCCTACCAAGTTAACCATTCTCTCAGAATTGAAGCCGTGTAGTGTAGATTCATCCGTTTCGCCCTACGTGGTCTCTTCTGGGCTGATAGATATAACATGCCTTCATACGGGGACCGGCTAAAATTGATCAGCTTAGAAACTGTGGAAAAATCCCACCAAATTGCCGATATACCACCCTTACTTCAAAAGATCTACCTTAGCAATAACCCTCGCAACCTTCGCTCTGTACCCCCCTTTCGTATCGTTTCCCACCGCACCAATTACGGTCTTTTTGAACCCATGTCCGTAATCTTGAGCTTTGCAAATTATGCGAACAACACACTAGACTCCCATCTTAGCCAATATTCCCTCAGAATGTACTTTTCTTCCTTATGACCCTTTCTTCACTATGTATCCTCCCCGCACTTTCTTAGTACTTTTAAGTCTAGTTTTAGCTTAGTTATTTAAGTTATCCTTTGATAGTTATAAGTTTAGCTTTAAGTTCGTTGCTTGTATTAAGCTTGAATAAATAAATAAACTAGTTACTAACCAAAAGAGGTATTAACCAAAAGAGGGGTTCCAGAAACCTATGTACAGAAGATCATGGACATGCACGAAAGAGCAATAGTAAGATGCTCTTTGGGCTAACCGAAGAGCACCGAAGTCGGGGCGCACCAGGGAATCGTCTTAAGTCCTTTGTTCTTTATTACAGTCCTTGACTATCTGCTTGAAGCTAAAGTGACGGACCTCAAGGTACATCAATTATTCTTTGCTGCTGCTGAGCCATCATAAGTGAGGACCCTACGTCCCTGCAACGAGCACTTGATATATGAGTGGACGTTTTGGAGGGAAATGGGTATCGCATTAGTTCAAAAAAGACAGAGGACTTGTGCTGCCGTTCTCTGATCTACTCAGGCCTATTCCAGACATTTATTTAAATGGAATATGCCTCCCAAGTGCGACAAATTTAAATGTCTGAGATCAATGATCAATAGCAAAGCAACCTGTTATCACGACATCAATCATCGCATAAGCGTAGGGTGGGTGAAGTGGCGAGAAAACTCCGTTGTCTTCTGTGACAGAAAAATGCCTCCTAAGTTGAAGGGAAGGCTCTATACATCAGTTGTGCGTCCAGCGCTCACATACGGTTCACAGTGTTGGACGATGTACAAAAAGTATGAGAGTAAATTAACGGCAGCTGAGATGAAGATGCTTCGCATGACAGCAGGAGTGGAAAGTCCGTGGAAGTCTTCACGTCAAGGAAACCATCTTACGAAAGATAGAGCACCACCGGCTCAGCTGGTATTGCATGTTCAAAGAAGAGATCATTTGAATCCTGTTAAAAAGGCAATATCAATGAACGTTCTAAAGACATCTTGAGACAGGAGAGGCAGGCCTATAAACGCCTGGATCACACAAATGCGATGACGTCGGCATTTCATTGACTTCAGTAACCGAGTGATCCAAAATCGGAAGGCCTGCCGATATTTTCTGAGGTCCAATAGGCGAACCCCACAGGTGAATCAGTAGAAACGCGATGAAGTGGGAGGGTTATGATCCCTTATTTTCGGATCATAACCTTGCCGAAAGGAAGAAGAAGAAGACTAACAAAAATAATATCAGCTATTCTGTTTTCACCGATTTTAATGATTCTAATTTTATTGTTTGAAGTAGGCATATATCCGTAAAAATTCAGAGCAATAATCCAATTTCGTAGTCCTGTAGTTGAGAAGTAGACAAATGAACACGGCTAGCATAATACGTTTTGAAACGTGGGCAAAGCCGCAGCTAGTCTAATACTACATGGGACATGCAACTTGCTGACGAAGCACCTAAGAGAATACGCTCCTGCAGTTCATATAGCGAAGAAGAAGCAGAAGTTACCTAGAATGAAACCCTGCACGCTTCTAATACATAGTGTAGGGAGAATTATATATATGCGATTATAGAAATTACTGGATGTACAAAGAGCATTCTGCTTATTCCGTTAATTGAACTTGTACGTGTATCTTTTTAGACACAACATTACTTAGAATGACTAGGTGTTACACTGTTACATATCGGGTTTCTCACTCAATGTATTGGCACAATTTGGTATGACCAAAGACATACAGGGTGACCAGATAAGAACGATAGGAAAACAAATTGAAATAAAACAACAAAGGTGTGAGATATAAAATTGATTTTGGCTTTATTCTGAAGCTACACTTATGTCGGTCGGTCCAATTTTTATGACTCGATCCAATACGTACGGCGTTATTCTGGCAATAGCGTCTCGAATGTTGGCCTCGAGCTCGTCCAAAGTGGTTGGCTTGTTAGCGTAGACTAAGAACTTGACGTAGCCTCAGAGAAAATAATCGAATGGTGTCAAGTCGCATGATCGCAGCGGCCAATTTATGAACGCTCGCCGTTAGATGACCCAGTCGCCAAATAAACCGGGTTGACTCTCTGGCGATGCCCAATTCAGCTGATCGCCGCCGAATCGACATTTCTGGGTCTTCTTCTATACTGGCCGCTATGTCGCCTATGTTTTCTTCATTTCGCTCCAATCTCTGTCTGGTTGGTGGTTTAAGGTCCAAAAGAGTGTACTCACGCTCAAACTTTTCCACAGTGCGACGAATTGCCTGCACACTGAAGCTATGATGACGACCGACCTCACGACGAAATTCACAACACTCATAACTTTAATAACTTCGATAATTTTCTACTCGTATCTATTAAACTCTCATAACAGGTCGACGTTTTGTAAATTTTAAAGAACCACACTAACGCATACACCTCGGTCCAGCTTGTGCTCACTATTCAAAATAAAAATAAGAATTAATAACCCAACTGGCTACATTTAAGTACCTAATTATAAAAAAGAAAACACCAAAGTGGACATTCAGTAATGTGGACTAGCAACACTCTCATTACACCATACTGGTATTGGCAGGAAATTGAATTCCACACGGCTATTTCCAACGCATCCTTCATTCCATCCTGTATCTAAGGACGAAAACAGTAAATACACCACGTGCTGGCTTTGGTTTAAAATTTATCACGTTGCCAGAAAATGCACAAGCGACAGCGGCAACAGACCGGAACCACCCAAGCCAACCGTATTTCAAAGCAATTTAGAGTCAATGTCGTCCCACCAGCAGTTATAACCGACTGTTTGTTTTAATTTATATGCGACAGCAGCTGTCGGGCGAGAGAACACTGCTCTGTAACTACTGAGATGCACTGGTCATAATTAAAATCTATGGAATGGAATGCAACTACTCCACTATACCTTCGCCATGAAAGGGATTAGATGTCTGTCCAGTCTATGTTGAAAAATGATGTATTCGTATAGTTCTCTCGAAAAATTTAACTTTTTGATGTGGATCCCAGAATTGGTTTGGGGGTTTTACATTTTTAATAAAAGTAAAGACCCGACTGCCCAAAAATGAATAGCATATCCTCTCTATTTTTTGCAACTATATGATGGTTAACAGCATACTATACCACTTAACAATGTTTTTATATGATATCCAATTGCTTTTATAAATCCTCTAGGTTGAGTGGTTCTTTCACTTCCAGGTGTACATAGGTTCTAGGATATTATTCCTTTTCTTTCTGTTTTCATTCTCCACGTGTTAGTTTCACTTTCGTATAACAAACTCTGAACATATTCATATTCCTGCATCCTTCCTGAATATGCAACGCAATAATCAAGCGCAAACTGATGCTTTGAACGAGTAGGAAGTAGTTGCAACCAAGTTGAAAGGACCTTCTTGTTTCTCAACATCATAGGTAAGGTACACTACAATGAAAATGTGAATTATGATGCAAAGAAAACTTTTTCAACTCCATCTTTCTCCATTCTTATCCTTCGTGGGTGTGCTGTCTTGTAGTTTCTGTAAAACAACAGATACCAAACAGGAACATGGCTCTTTAACTATAATACATGCTAAAACATGACTGCCCTGTATTCAATATACGGACAAGGATTATTCACAGGATCAACTTGAAATTACGGTGAATAACGTACGTTTTTATGAGTTCTCTTCACCGTACAAGTTGTAGAGTGGAAAAAGTATTAAAAGAAAAAATATTGCATAAAGATAAAAGGATGATTGTGAGAATCTTTAAAAGGATATACAAATATTGTACAATGTTTAGAGGAATAAGCTATGAAATATTTTATTTTTTATTCGTGGTCTTGTTACTCACGTTCAGAAAGCTTAATTGCTTATAGGAACTTTGAGCTGTAAGTAGATCTAGCCTGGGAATCTGTCAATCTATTTATGTTCTGTACATATTGTAGCATTGACTACAGGGTGGTTTGTGTACCAAAAACTAAAACACTGTATCTCAAACTGTGCAACGACATCTATTGCCTACTAGTAGTTAATATTCCAACCTGATGTGCTTACGTTCCAACCTGGTGTGCTTACGTTCCACAATTGTTCCACACAATATCCCAATATTCCATGATCCTCAATTCACCCGGAGAAACATCTAGCATGTTCTAGAACCCCTTGCAATTTCCTATAAATACGCATACCACAACCAACGTCGACACAGTTGTTTATAAGTGAATACAGCGATTACAAGAGATATCCGACCAGTGGTGAAAGCAAGCGACATTGTGAAAATAAATCTGTAGCGACCGTTTATTTTGAAATAAATAAAGAATAAAGTGATTGACTATTGTGTTAAAGTAAAGTTGGTGTTTGATAATAAATAAACGATTAAAATACACAAAAGAAGGTTTTATTTAAACGAACCCCAGCAAGAATATTACAATATAATAAAATTATAACTAGAGCCGTCTTCGGGCAAGTATCACACAAAAACTAATTAACAGATTTTAGTAAAACCTTGCCATTCTCTACCTTAGAGGCTTGGTTCCAATCTTTCATTAGAACTATCACGATATTCCTTAAGGGGATTAAGATATTAAAATAGATAAATATAGAGATTACAAAAAACAGCGTAATAAAACTATGCATTCCAAAAGTTTGAGAAGTAGTAATTTTTTTGTGTACTTTTGGGCGCAGTATAAAATAAATAAACACATGGACTTATTTCCTTGCCTACCTATGAGGCGCAAATTTATAGCTACATATGCATTTTGACACAGCCGATAACATTGACGTATTATATATGGACTGCTAGCGTCCAGCTTCACGCATGTTCCAACAAATCAAGCTCCCTTGTTTCACAGCGGCAAAAAATGGAAACTGGTAATTTGTTTGACAGTTCGCGAGCCAATGGAAAAAAAAAGTTGTGTCTTGATTTGCGTTTTTTATTGTGAAAAAATAAGCTGGGGACATTTAATTGTGAAATAAATAATAACTAACTAAAAAAAAGGAGGATAGTGATAAAATTAAGGTTGGCTGTGATTCACAATACAGATTGTGTCGCAACGAAATTTAAACTCGTAATATTGTAACTGTAAGAAACAAGAAAATATTTGCAGTGACATCTATGGCAACGAATATTGAAACTATTACATTTGAACAAACACAGATGGCGCAAGTTCCTATGGGGGATATCTATGATGGCGGATATTTTGTTTCTGTTTAATACCGCACTGAAACAAGGGAGCTGGAGATGTTGGAACACATTTTTCTGCAGACATAAGTGACATTTCACTAGCAGTCCATGTATAATACTGTAGCATTGACTGCAGGATGGTTTGTGTACCAAAAACTGAAACACTGTATCTCAAACTGTAGCAACTATTGCAAAACATTCTAGCAGTAAATATCCCAACCTGATGTGCTTACGTTCCACAATTGTTCCACACAATATCCCAATATTCCATGATCCTCAATTCACCCTGAGAAACATCAAGTATGTTCTAGAACCCCTAGCGATTTCCTATAAATACCCATACCACAACCATCGTCGAGACAGTTGTTCATAAGTGAATACAGCGATTACAAGAGATATTCGACCAGTGGTGAAAGCAAGCGACATTGTGAAAATAAGTCTGTAGCGACCGTTTGATTTGAAATAATAAAGTGATTGAATATTGTGTTAAAGTGAAGTTGGTATTTGATAATAAATAAACGATTAAAATACACAAAAGACGGTTTTATTTAAAACGAACCCCAGAAAGAATACTACATTGGTGTCAGAAAAGTGGAATAAAACAAATTTTGTGTATTGCGTTTTGTGTAAGTGAAAAATAAAAATGGTTCGGAAATTGCTAGAAGATTTGTCATTGCCGCAACTAAAGGAAGTACTGAGCCAGCGGGAGCAACCTACGACTGGTACAAAAAGAGAATTGATTATTAAGTTGCGGAAAATAGTGACGGACGAGGGTGCAGATCCTGAAACAGCTTTGTTTGACGTCGAAGAAGAACAAGTAAGTACGACGAGTGACATGTCGGCTTTAATGAAATTGCTATCTGAGAAATTCGACGATCAGAATAGAAAATTCGAGAAGCTAGACAATTCTCTAGACGCCAAGCTCAATGAACAAAAGAATTGTCTAGACGCCAAGTTCGATGAGCAGAAGAATTCTCTAGATGCTAAGCTTGACGAACAAAAGAACTCTCTGGAACATCAGCTATTCGATCAAAGGAGTGTTCTCGAAAGCAAATTCGTTGAACAAAATAAAAGTTTGGAAACCAGATTCGGGACAATCGACGAGAAAATTGGAAATGTAGAGACCAAAATTGAGACATTTGAAACAAAATTCGAGAACGTTCAAACAAAATTCGAGGCTGTTGAAGGAAGATTCGAGAATTTGGCAAAGGAACTCGAATGCGTGAAGAAACAGAAAGTTCGGGAGTATTCAACCGACTGCCCGAGAAGGAAAGAGATGCAGCCTCCCGTCTTCGATGGACAGACATCATGGCCAATATATAAGAGGCAGTTCGAAGCTGCGGCAATGACGAACAACTGGGACGATGAAGAGAGGTCCATTGCCCTCACGCTTGCGCTTAGAGGATCAGCTGCAGAGCTACTACAAACTATTCCCGAGGACAAACAACGCAACTACGACAGTCTGGTGAAAGCCATTGAGATGCGATTTGGGGACGACCACATGCAGCAAGTATATAGGGTCCAGTTGCGCAGAAGGTCCCAGATGAAGGGTGAGACGCTCCAGCAGTTGCAAGCAGACATCGAGCGACTGGCACATTTGTCCTATCCAAACACCGGCGAGGAGATCATTAACGAGATGGCAACCGAAGCGTTCACCCATGCCATAGCTGATTCGAAACTACAAATGGCGGTAAGAATGGCTTCAAAGAAAACGCTCGCCGAAGCTTTGGCGTTTGCTCTGACAATGGAGGCCGCAGACCAGGCCTGTCAGGGAATACACCGTGTGAGGGAAGTAGCCGCTATCGAATGCTCTTGCCAGAGGATGGACGTCGAAGACCGAAACAACGCTCGCGGAGGACAAATTCGTTGCTGGAACTGCAACAAAATGGGACACCTACAACGGCAATGTAGAAATCCACCCAGACGTGGAAACTGTCCACATTGCGCGAACAGGCGACGCAACGAAGAACCATCCAACAGGGACAACATCCATCCTGTTGGCCAGGCTCCTCGAAACCAAGAGTCGGGAAACGCCTAAGAGCCAGCTTTGCGGGGCAAAAGTTGGCTAATGGAATCGACGCCCCCAAGACCACCATCCAGGTCTCCCAAACCAAACGATGCAACAAGAGTCTAACAGTGGAAGCATTCATCGGCAAAAACAACTGCGTGGCTACTATCGATACCGGCGCCACGGCTTCCATTGTAAGAAGAGATCTCGTCCGGAAGTCTTGGCTGCACAACACCAGCTGCTACTGTCTTAGAACTGCGACAGGGGAAGCGGCGAAAGTATACGGAGAAGTTCGCCTCACGTTACAACTAGCAGGGTTGGCCTTTTCTCATGCGTTCCTGGTAGCCGACGTATGTGATGAATGCATCATCGGAGTGGACTTTATGAAAGAACATGACGTAATCATCGACATCGGGATGCAAGTTCTGCGGTACAGGAACGTAGAGATTCCAATGGTGTACGGGAACGAGAATGCAGCACATTTAAGGACAATACTCAGCAAGGACGAAGTCTTACCACCATCTTCCGAGACTATCATTTGGACAAAACTAGAGGGTGATCCTGGGAGCCACCGATTCTACCTATTGGAGCCGGATTTAGGAAGGAATTCCCCAAACTACATCCTGGGGAAAGTTTTAGTGGAGCCAAAGAACAGCCTGGTCCCAGTAAGGCTCATGAACTTAAATAGCCATAGCGTCAAACTAAAACAAGGGGAGGTTATTGGTAAATGTGCGCCGATATGTTCAATTTCAACAATAACCGAAAAGGAATTTGCGAAGCCCGTTTCATCAGCCAGGTTGGCCGAAGTAAGGGACATGATCCTCAAGCATTGCGAACTGGATCAGGATCAGCAAGCCAAGGCAGAAAATCTAATCGGTGAGTACGCTGATATATTTGCCTCACAGGATGGAGAGTATGGCCGAACACATCTGGTGCAACATCGCATAGACACTGGGGACGCCAGACCAATTCGCCAGCCTGCCAGACGACTACCATTGGCAAAACAGACAGAGGTTGCAGATATGGTGTCAACGATGGAGAAGGAAGGGCTCATCGAAAGTTCTAAGAGTCCGTGGACCTCACCTGTTGTACTGGTTAAGAAGAAAGACGGCAGCACTCGATTCTGCGTGGACTATCGCAGACTTAATGACGTCACCAAAAAGGACAGCTACCCTCTGCCACGGATCGATGACACATTGGACACACTCTCAGGAGCTCGATGGTTTTCCACCCTTGATTTAAAGAGCGGTTATTGGCAGGTACAGATCGATCCAAAGGACCGAGAGAAAACTGCGTTCACTGCAGGAAATGGGCTGTGGCAGTTTACAGTAATGCCATTTGGATTGTGCAACGCTCCGGCAACTTTTGAGCGCCTAATGGAACATGTCCTGCGTGGATTGACCTGGAAAACTTGCTTGGTGTATCTGGACGATGTGATCGTGATAGGAAAAACATTCGAGGAACATCACGACAACCTGAAGAATGTGCTAGAACGCCTTCGAAGCGCTCACCTGAAGCTAAACCCAAAGAAATGTGACCTCTTCAGATCCGAAGTCAAGTACCTGGGCCACGTTATCTCATCAGAAGGAGTGCGAACAGATCCAGACAAGGTGGAAGCTGTGAAAAACTGGCCAGTTCCAAAAGACAAACACCAACTCAGGAGCTTTTTGGGTCTCGCCACGTACTACCGACGATTCGTAAAGGACTTTGCCGGAGTCGCGAAGAGCCTGCACCAACTGACAGAAAAAGGAAGGCAATTCAAGTGGTCAGGTGAGTGCGACAAAAGCTTCAAGAACCTTAAGCACCAACTATGCGAAGCACCAACACTAGCATATCCCATTCCCGGAGAAATGTTCATCGTGGATGCAGATGCAAGTAACGTCGGCGTCGGAGCGGTTCTTTCGCAAGTACACAATGGCCAAGAGAAGGTAGTAGCATACTTCAGCAAAGTGCGTGACCAGGCGAGAACTTCTGGCGCTGCTTCTGGCGACAAGACACTTCCATAAATACCTCTACGGCCAAAAGTTCCTTTTGCGCACAGACCACGCGGCTCTAAAATGGCTGCTGCAGTTCAAGAATCCAGAGGGCCAGGTCGCAAGATGGATTGAACGGCTGCAGATGTACGATTATGAAATACAGCATCGTAAGGGGAAACTTCATTCTAATGCGGATGCCTTATCCCGGCGACCATGTAAAAGCGACTGCAAGCATTGTGTGCGGCAGGAAGAGAAGAACCTTCTTTCCGTCCAAAGGGTAAGAGCTGAGCCTATCGCTGGTTGGAGTGCAGAAGAAATCCGCAACGCTCAAAAAGAAGACCCGGACATCGAGCCGTTATTAGCGTGGAAGGAGTTTATGGAAAAGCTAACCGGACAAGATATCTCGGACAGGAGCCCCACTCTCAAGGCATACTGGGCTCAGTGGGACTCCCTTCATGTGCAAGATGGTGTACTGAAAAGGAAATGGGAAAGGCCGGACGGGAAAGATTTCATAATGCAGCTTGTCTTGCCGCGATCAAAAGTACACGAGGTGCTACGGGAGATGCATGATGGAGCATCCGGAGGTCATTTGGGTGCAAACAAGACCCTGGAGAAGGTGCGAGAACGTTTCTATTGGCTCAGCGCAAGGGTAGACGTAGAGAGTTGGTGCCGAAAATGCGTCGTGTGTGCCGCCAGCAAGGGACCCAGAACGAAAACGCGAGGCAAGATGCACCAGTACAACGTGGGCGCACCCTTTGAACGGATTGCCGCTGACATCGCTGGTCCATTTCCCGAAACCGACAATGGTAACCGTTACATCCTAGTCGTCATGGACTACTTCAGCAAATGGCCGGAAGCGTTCGCCATCCCTAACCAGGAAGCGAAGACCATCGTGGAACAGATCGTCAACAACTGGGTGAGCAGATTCGGCGTGCCTATGGAACTGCATTCTGACCAGGGACGAAACTTCGAATCAAAGATATTCCAAGAGGTATGCCAACAACTAGGAATTAAAAAGACGAGGACGACTCCGCTTCATCCGCAATCCGACGGGATGGTAGAGCGCTTCAACAGAACCTTAAACGAACATCTCTCCAAGGTCGTAGAAGACCACCAGCGCGATTGGGATCGACAAATTCCTCTTTTCTTGATGGCCTACCGAAATGCAGTGCACAGTACTACTGGACATACTCCATCCGAAGTCTTGTTTGGTCGAGCAGTTCGGCTACCTAGTGAGTTGAAGTTTGGATCCCCTAACGATGAGCCCAAGAGTGAAGAGGATTACGTGGCAGACCTCAGGGAAAGGATCCGAGACATACATCAGAGGACCAGGACGAGGATAAGGGTAGCGAGTGACCGCATGAAAACCAGGTACGACACAAAGGCAACAACGTCCAGCTTCCACGAGGGAGACCTAGTATGGCTGTACAACCCACACCGGCAAAAGGGGAGGTCACCCAAGCTGCAGCAAGACTGGGAGGGCCCTTATAAAGTGGTCACACGCATCAATGACGTCGTCTTCCGGATCCAGCGTGGAGTAAGAGGCAAGATGAAAATTGTCCACCTGGATCGTCTTCATCGTTACCATGGCAGTAATCCAGATGATCTTGTTCGGGACGAACAAGTTTAAGAGGGGGGCAGTGTAGCATTGACTGCAGGATGGTTTGTGTACCAAAAACTGAAACACTGTATCTCAAACTGTAGCAACTATTGCAAAACATTCTAGCAGTAAATATCCCAACCTGATGTGCTTACGTTCCACAATTGTTCCACACAATATCCCAATATTCCATGATCCTCAATTCACCCTGAGAAACATCAAGTATGTTCTAGAACCCCTAGCGATTTCCTATAAATACCCATACCACAACCATCGTCGAGACAGTTGTTCATAAGTGAATACAGCGATTACAAGAGATATTCGACCAGTGGTGAAAGCAAGCGACATTGTGAAAATAAGTCTGTAGCGACCGTTTGATTTGAAATAATAAAGTGATTGAATATTGTGTTAAAGTGAAGTTGGTATTTGATAATAAATAAACGATTAAAATACACAAAAGACGGTTTTATTTAAAACGAACCCCAGAAAGAATACTACAATACGTCAATGGCCGATAACGATGGCGTTTCATGCATTCCTTCTGTTAGCTAAATACGAGGACATACATGTATAGCTAATATTATGCTGGACCATGCAGACAAAGTCGCGTGGATCTGCTACTTACTTACTTAAGTGGCGCTTCAGTCCGGGGTAGACCTGGGCCTCAACCAACAAACCTCTCCAACCAACCTGGTTACGAGCTAGCTGCCTCCAGTTGCACCCGCCAAGTTGGTTGAGGTCCCCCTCCACTTGTTCGGGTCACCTGTCGTGAGATCGTCTTTTACAACGCCGTCCATTCGGATTGGAACGTTGGGCTCCATCCGCTTTAAATGATCCAGCCATCTTAGTCGCTGTATATAAACCCTTCTGGCTAAGTCGATGTCCTTGTATAGGCCGTATAGTTTGGCATTGTACCCTCTCCTCCACTCGCCGTCTATGCAGACCGGACCGAAGATCACTCGAAGAACTTTTCTCTCGAAGTACCCAAGGGTATGCTCATTCGATTTTGACAAAGTCCATGCTTCTGCTCCATACAGCAGGACTGGGATGATTATCTTATAAAAAGTTGAATTAGTAGTACGTGGGTGCCCTGGCGCAAGTGTTTAGTGTGTCGGTCCACTGCGCGTGAGGTTCCAAGTTCGAATCCCAGAAAACACCAAAAATTTTTTTCATGGTTTTACCTCTCGCGAACGTCTGACAAACATCCGAGAGTATTGTTGCCACTAGAAAGCTTCTAGAAAAAAACCCTTCAGATATGGCACTTAACTGTAGGTCCCTTGAATTCGTGTAAAAAATATAACGCAAACAACACGAGTAGTTGCGAAAAGCTAGGCTCAGGTGCATGAAGAGCTGTTGCGTCAAATATTTTTTTTTAAGGGTCGTCAACAGTAAAACCATCCGCATCCGAGGATGAGGTTGCTTCGAAACCATAAGTTTGTACGTGGTAGGGAAGTTAACCAGACGGCACAACCCCCAACCTTGAGAGTCAGTTCCTTTTATTATACCCCTAGGATGCGGAGCCGGGTACATCGGTGCCAATAGTCCACTTCGGGAGTATGAGCGCTGCCATCAGCTCATTAAGGTCTCCTCCGCCACCATCTCTATTCTAAGGTCCTGACTAACCTTGGAAATTCCTTACCGACCTGTGATCCGAATATGTTGAAGCAGCCGGCGCGAGGTATTTACTAAGTTCAACCTAACTGAAACCGTAGGTTTCACTCCATCTAGGGAATTAGTCCGCTGCCACTTGGAAAAAGAAGAAGTGCTTTAGTGAGAGAGCACTCTTCCTCCCTCTCTCATCTGCTGCCGCCGAAAAGCGTCCAAACGCGGTTGGTTACCATTTCTTGGATCAAGGTACTAGGCACTCAGCGGTCACAACGTGGAGTTTGAGAGTAGGAGTGGGTAGGCTAACATGAAGCTAAGTGAAAAGGCTTATGTTTTCATATAATCGCATCCATTACCGATTGACCATCTGGGGGATCTGCTAGTTGAAATATAATACCGTTATATTATACACAGCGGGCGCCGTGGCGTAAGTGGTTAGTGTGCCGGATCACTACGCATAAGGTTCCAAGCTCGAATCCCAGAAAACACCAAAAAGTTTTTTCACGGCCCCACCTCCCGCGAGCGTCTGACAAACATCCGAGAGTATTGTTGTCACGAAAAAGCTTCTCAAATCGCCGTTCGAATTCGGCACTAAACTGTAGGTCCCTTGCATTCGTGTGAAAAATATAACGCACACAACATGAGTGGTAGCGAGAAGCTAGGCCCTGGCACTCAAAGAGCTGTTGCGCCAAATATTTATTTTTATTTATTTATAGTTCAAGTAAGATTTTTGTACACAAGACGGATTTATCGTCGCAATTTAACAACACTGTTCGAATTTTTTAGAGCAAAGTAATAGTGCATTCCTAAAATCTCACCTTTAGCAGTAACACTTCATGAAAGTTTAAGATAAGTGTTAGGGCGGTAAACCACACTCAAACTTTCATGACTGCAAATTTATTGTACCAAATTAAGAACACGAAATAACTATGCAATGGAAAACATTTCAAACCGAAACCCCAACCCTCAACTTGTACGTATATTAAAAGGATTCTACAAATTCTCCAGACTGAAGTCCTTTTCGCATAGAAAGAAGCAATAATTGCAACACCAGAAACCTCTTTCCAGTAAAAGTGAAACAATGAAAAATCGAACCGAACTGACTGAACGCTGGCAACGGAACAGATCCTGAGTTCAACCAAATAATACAAAATGAATGGGGAGGATGGGTGAGTGTATGTTAATATTGTCGGATTTTTGTCCTGGCAATGACCCGCAAGCACCACCAGGACCTAGACAATGAAAAATTAAAAATGCTGTCGAAGCATTTTTTGAAGTGAAGCCAAAAAGGGGTAACAAATGTGCAGGTAATTATGGAGTGCCGACATTGAAGCATATTGTCTTTCAATGTTGTGCAAGCCAAGGGGATGATTTTTTAAAATCTTGATTAGAAAATAAGACACAAAGAGTTAAAAAAAAGGGAGAGGAGCGACTCAGAGTTACTTGTCTTGGCTGAAGACGAATCGATAATTGAGAGTCTTGCAATTTGTTATTCGCTGTCAATGCACTTCTAGAAGCAGAGCTTATGGCGTAAATTGGACCTCGTCTTTTGTGGAATGGTTAAATTTGTTCGGTAATTATTATTATTGCTTGACATGAAGCTGCTGAACATGGATTGAGTTTAAATTCATGAAAATTGTACGATTGTTTTATTTTAGCTTCTATTTTCTTCTTCCTATTTCGGCGAGCTTATGATCCGAAATCAAGGTATCATAACCCTTCCAATTTACCACATTTCTATTGATCCGCCTCTGGGGTTTGCCACATTATTTTAGCTTCTATTTTAAAAATTTAAAATATTTAGCATATCGTAAAGTAAACCAATATGTTACCTGGTTCTTAAGGTCCTAAAGATATCGTTTTAAATCAAGCATAACCCAAATCTGGAAAGAAATGATCATTTATGAACAACAAGGCATTAAAGACAAAAGTCCAGTCCTGATATGGAATATCGTTGCTCTGATAGTGCAGGATACTAGT
This sequence comes from Brachypalpus laphriformis, assembly GCA_945910035.1. Classification (NCBI taxonomy): domain Eukaryota; kingdom Metazoa; phylum Arthropoda; class Insecta; order Diptera; family Syrphidae; genus Brachypalpus; species Brachypalpus laphriformis. The sequence goes on from OX246753.1 coordinate 325,488,967, forward strand.
GTAATAGCTACTTGTCTAGTTAGACCATTCTTACCTATAAATATAAATCCAATTATAATGTGATACTCTGATTCGATCTTCTTTCCCTCTAGCATCATACTTATATATCTACCTGCATCTTGCCAACACTATACCTAACGAAACATATCTTCCTCTGATTCGCTGGTAATAATGTTTTGAAAGATATTAATATCGAAAATAATTTGTATTATATCCGGGTTTTCCAAACGCAATTGAAAACACACTATCCGAGTATGATTATTTTTCTAGTTCTATTGTACTAGTTCTAAGCACTTCTATACCGCCATAGAAAGTACTATACACTTCAGCACCGAATGTGTCAAAAATGTCTCGAAAATTCCAAAAAAATGTCAGACGACCTGACATAGAAAAGTGGTTTCCAAGAAACAGTGACCGAAGAGAGCAATTAAGAAAAAGAAAATAAAAAAACAGTTTACACTAGCAGTGATTTAATCACTCTTAAGATCACAGTTAGCATTTATTGCTTTCTTCGCTTTGGTGCAGAGTAGGGGATAGAATTTATAACAAAATACAATGACAATCAAATATTCATTCATTCATTCATTTTCAATGGCCCGCTAATCCTTCATGAGGGTCGCGGGGGTAGGATGCTCAGGTGGACTCTCCATCCTTCTCGATCCTCCGCCATTGACTTCAATTCATCAGGAGGAATCCCTAAGCGGCTCCAGGAGAGATGTCGGACTTGATCCAACCATCTATTTCTAGGCCTTCCGCGAAGTCGCCTACCTGATGGCACGGCAACCATGGCGCGTCTTGGAATCCGGTCTGGGGGCATACGCACTACGTGACCAAACCATCGAAGCATAGATCGTTCCGTTCGGAGAAGTAGCTGCTCAACGTTGAGCGCCTCGCGTACTCTGGTGTTGCGCACTCGATCCCTACGAGTTATTCCAACAACACCGCGAAAGAACCTCATTTCGGCAGCTTGTATCCGCGATCTTATTCTTTCGGTCACTACCCAAATTTCATGACCATAGGTGAGAGTTGGAACATACACCGAGTTAAAAACCGATAGCTTAGCTTGAACACAAATGTAAACAATCGAAGGATGAACACAAAACGAATGAAAACACACGCACGTCAAAGAATTAAGTTATTCAAATTTTCCCTCCACAGGATCATACATAACAACAAAAGTGTCCATAAAGCACAGTTTGTATGTACCTACTCTTAGCAATACGGCGATCACAATCACAACTAGCAGAAGCTATATCATAAGCAATCACAATCACAATGCCCAGTGATTCGACGTTATTTAACTACATATCATATCACATGCGACGAACAGAATATAAGATACAAAAGTATTCACTCAAGCAGAGTATTCAAAATATATAAGTAATTCACCAGCCTTCGGTTTCCAGTAACTCATTTCTTGGAATGAATGTGAATGTTTCGATTGACTCATAAAACGAGCTACCTGCTGCAGTTCACAGCACAAGTGTTATCTGTCTTTTTATCCATATGTTCTTAGCTGCGGTTTTTTCTTCGGCTTAGTTAAAAAAATAAAATAAAATATAATGGCAAGAAAAAATGGAGAAAAATGTGGGCTTTTAAGGGGTCGACTGGAGATCGGAAGATGCATTCAAAAAACTGGGATCTTCCGCGAAAATATGAGAAATTGTAACTCTATTAATAGTTAAAATCTTAACCATAAGGCACCTGACCTGATTGGAAAAAATATGAGTCTCAGAAGTCTAGCAAGAGCTCCTCAGAAGGAAGACGTACGGCAGATGAATTCTCCCAATATAATCAACGGTGACGTCTACAGGCCAGCGGATACCTTACTTGAGCTACTTCGACATATTTGGAGCTGAGGTCTGTTAGGATTTTTAATACTGCGTCGGGGTATTGAAAAAGAGATGGTGGCGGATGAACCCTTCATGGGCCAACGGCAGCGCTCATATCGCCGAAGTGGGTTACTGGCATCGGTGTATCCGGCGTCTTGACCTAGGGGTAAAAAAAAAGGATCTGGTCCTCAACGTTGTGCCGTCGGGTTAACTTCCCTACCACATAAAAAACCTTCGGTTACGAAGCAACCAACAGCCTCGGATACGAATGCTTTTACTGTTGACGACCCAAGCAAACGTAAAAAGGACAACGATTTTCGTATCTGCGCGTGGAATGTTAGGTCCCTCTATAAACCATGTGCAGCCGAACAACTTGCGGAGGCCCTAGAGTATCTCAAAGCAGACATTACCGCCATCCAAGAAGTGCGATGGGATGGGCCGGGCAAAAGGAGGACGAAAAACTGCGAAATCTACTACGGCGATTGCTACAGACAACAAGGACAGCGTCTATTCGGGTACGGATTTGTCACTGGAGGCAGACTTAGGCAAGAAGTCTTGAGTTTCAGGCATGTGAACGAGCGCCTCATGACTATCCGTATCAAGGCTAAATTCTCCATCATTAGTCTAATATGCACTCACGCTCCTCACGAGAAGATGGGCGACGCGACAAAGGATGATTTCCATCAGCTCTTGGACAAGACGTATAAGCAATACCCTAGACACGACGCTAAAATTGTCCTAGGTGATTTTAACGCAAAGCTAGGAAGAGAGGACGTCTTTAGTAGCGTGATCGGAAAGCACTGCCTGCACGACAGCACATCCGAAAACGGACTCAGACTAGACGACTTTGCGGCGGGACGAAACTTTGTCGCAGCTAGTACGCGGTTCCCACGTCTCGATATTCACAAGGGAACATGGCTTTCCTTTGATCGAAAAACTGTCAACCAAATCGATCACATTGCGATCGACACAAGGCACTCTTCCAGTATTCTGGGTGTCCGGACTTTCCGAGGAGCCAACGTGGACTCGGATCACTACCTAGTTGTAGCCAAGGTACGGATGCGGATATCCAGAACGGAGCGAAATCAATGAAATGCTGTGAGGAAATTTGACTTCGGGCAGCTACAATCGCAAGAGACCGCCAGAGCTTTTGCCGATCGAGTTTCTTCTAATCTTAATCTAAGTCCTATGCCGCCAGCAGCAAATGCGGATGGGTGGCAGCGTTGCCAACAAGCCATCAGAGATGCCGCCTATGATATACTGGGTTTCTCTCGGCCACCACAACGAAACCCCTGGGTTGATGATGAAAGCCGGCAAGCGCATGCAGCAAAACAAGAGACAAGCGGCGCTACATAGAAGGACTAGAGCTGTTGACGAGCTCTACGAGCGAAGAAGAAAAGAAGGACATCGAATTCTTAGAAGGAAGAAAAAGGAGCATGAGAAGCGTTCGAGAGATTTTATTGCAGGAATGATGTTGGAAAATTTTACCAAAGGGTAAAAAGAACATGCCAGGGTTTCAAAGCCAGGACAGAAGCCTACAGGGACGAAAATGGCAATATAGAATTATAGTAGAGTTGCAGTCGGTGCTGAGGATATGGAAAGAACACTTCTCCAGACTGGTTAACGGCGATGATGACCAATATTAAGATCTTGGAAAAAATCAATACGAACCACCTCTTCACCGATTTCAAAGTTGCCTATGATAGCGTGTATAGAGACGAGTTATACAGAGCCATCCCTGCCAAGCTCGTCCGTTTGTGCAGAATGACGATGGAGAACTGTCGCTCCTCCATCAAAGTCGGAAAGAACACCATTAAACAGTTCGACGTGAGGAAAGGTCTTAGACCAGGTGACGCGCTATCATGCGATGCCTTTAACATAATACTTGAAAGAATTGTACGGAACTCACAAGCCAACACCCGAGATAAAATCTTTTACAAATCTGTACAACTACTCGCCTACGCCGATGACATTGACATAGTCGGAAGAACTCAGCGGGCCGTCAGTGGGCCATTTGCGATGGATTGAGATCGAGGCAGCAAAGATGGGATTAGGGGCCAATGAAATCGAAATAAAATATGTACTATCTAGAAAAAAGGACACCCAATATCGGCGTCTTGGATAGAACGCCACAATAGACAGATATAATTTTGGGGTAGTAACGGACTTTGTTTACCTAGGCTCTATGGCGAGCTCCGGAAATGACACCAGTGGGGAGATCAAACGAAGAATTGCTCTTGCCAATCGGTGTTTTATAAGCTAAGAAGGCAATTGAGTAACAAAGCTCTATCTCGAACTACTAAGGTATCTCTTTATAAGACACTAATCATCCCAGAGAGTGGGACCTCAATAAACTTGGGGTGCGTAACTGGAGGCAGCTGGCTCGTAACCGTGCTGGCTGGAGAGGTTTGTTGGTTGAGGGCCAGTCCATCCCGGACTGTAGCGCCACGTAAATAAATAAGTAATTATAAGGAACTTGAAGGTAGTGCTGCACATATTCATTTTCTAAATGAGTCTAAATGATTTTTCAATAGCAGAAAGTCACTGTTTGGTGTTTATTCTGGGCTGGCGTACTCTTAAATTGGATGATATGAACGACATGTGGTTCCAAAAAGACAACACTTCATGTCACACAGTTGATACCGCAATGGACATTCTGCTCGAGCGATTTGAGGGTATGCTTATCTAGCGCAGAGGTGACGTGAACTGACCACCGAGATCGTGCGATTCGACCCCGTTAGACTTTTTCTTGTGGGGTTTCCTTAAGTCGCAGGTCTATGCTAATAAGCCGCAAACGACTGGAGTCCTCAACGTCAACATAACCCGTGCCATCGCTCAAAATCAGCCTGATCTATTCGCCAGAGTCATCGAAAATTGGTTCTCTTGGATGCGCGCCACCCAGCAAATCCGGGGCGGCCATTTGAACGATGTCATATTCCACATATAATGTTATTGATAGACTTTTAAACTTGTTTTATTCAATTTTAACATCTACCGGTCCCTATTGGAAAACCCTTTATATACTCAAGTAATAAGCTACTTTTTGTTGATGGCAGCGTTTCGAAGTGTTTCTTGCGAAGTTTCTCTGATTTGACAGTTTCTGATCATAAGCAAAGGAGTACGTATCTAGCACATCAGAGGTAAGAAGGTGCATAGAAATATGGTAAGTTACACTAAAACAATTTAGCTTTGCACATACACATCTTATAGGCGACGTAATATTTATTTGCCCACAAAAGGAGAGGATCAATCCCCTGAACTAAATCATACGTAGGGAGGTAATTAAGTGATACCCTGTGGCCATCTTCCGGCTTCATTAAATGACACATGTTATATGACATTCATTCTACAGCTATAATGCTGAAATGAACCCTGAATTTAAATACAAAATCATTAATTAAAGAAAAGGTCCCCTTCCATGATTCAATTTTTCGTAAAAATTAAAATCTTCGTCCTTAAATACATATAACCACCCACTTAATGGTATACACGTTCAACCAATACGCACAACAGCACATTTTTACCCATACCTATATATGTTAATTAATCGCATGTCAATTCAATCCGGACACACAATTGAAAGAACAATCGCGAACCGATTACTGATTACAATCGATGATTTAATTAAAAAGTTTTCACCGATGCCCTGTTTCGTTGACCTCAAATAAAAAGGATGTGTACCTAACTATTACATACTTGTACTCGTATGTACTTAATACATAATACTGTAATTGATTCAGTTGATAATGTGATGATGAATTGATTTCAACCGTGTTTCTTTCTCTGCGTGGACGCAGAAGTTGCATCTGAAAATTTTAATTAAATCAGTTTTCAATTAAATCGAAAACGAATTCACTTGATAGGTGCTATATGAGTGACGATGGCAATGACTTAAAGCTCCTATAATATAACTAAGGATATGAGTCTTTCTCACTAGGCTAACGTCGCACTACAACTCGTACAGTTGATTGCTGAATCTTCTTTTCAAACAAAGGATCATATATCTATAAATAGGACATATTTGTCTATACAATGTTATAGTTTCCAATGCTATTAAAAGCGAATCCGAGAATCCATTGACTGGTGCCTAAATGGACTCCTTGTTTCTATGAAAACGTGATTGTTTCTCTTAGGATTTTTTTTTTAAATAATTTGCGCGCACTCAAGGGGTTATGAATACCCTTAACCTGTATACACACAGTGCGAGCGTTTGAAAGGATAGATAGAGAGAGAGAGAGAAAGGTTTGGTGTAGTGGTTTGAAGCTCAGTTGTTTATGCTTCAGGAAACTCCGGAGCTGGCGTCCAGATAACTGGAAAGATTTTTGTTATTTTTTGTCTTTGCTTCTGATTCACAGTATTTTTTACCCGATAACCGATTGTATATTGTAGATTGTAGCTTGTTGAAGAGGTAGGATTAGGTCACCTTATCACTGCGGCCACATTGGGTCTATTGTGATTTCCTCTGATCTTAAAGCTCTGATGAACTCTATGTTTTTGAGTGATCTTGCAGATAGGTCTTCTGCTTCAATGTAGGATTTACCTAAATAACAATGACGTGTTCGGATTAGACAATTACAGTGACATAGGATGTGTTCTGTTGATTCTTCGTCTTCGTTGCACATTCTGCAGTTGCTGTCTTGTACTAGTCCCATAGCCATGAGATGTTTTTGCACTCGACAGCTATTCGAATCTGATTCCTAGTTAATTGTAGGAGTTGTTTCGTTCTTTTGAGGGAAGTATTTGGCAGAAAGATCTTGGCTTGTCTGTTAGCTTCAGTCTCCATCCAGTAATGATGCGCTTTTGCGTTTAGCAAATTTTTGATACAGCTTTTTGCTATATTCACTGGTAATCCACAGAATGGTCTTGGCATCATAAAGTTTGACGTAGCTTTTTCATTTCCTTGATATCCGCTATATCCTGGCACCCCAATGAGATGAACTCTGATTGTGTTGGTTGTGATATGAGTAATTAAAGGCAGTCCCATACTAGTTTGGATGTTATTTTATAAACCTTAGTTGCCAGTAGAGCAGCCTTGGTATCTGAAAGAATATAAATGTTCTTGTTTGTTATAGATCTGTTTATATTTTCTCTGATGCATAGTTCCATAACGAATACTTCGGCTTGGAATACGGAGTTACTTTTATGTAAGGATTTCGTAGTAGCGTCGTATACTCCAGCCCCACCTCCTTCATCTGCCTTCGACCTGTCTGTGTACCATACATGAGAGTTATTGGAAAATGTAGGTTTGTTCTGTGCCCAGTTATTGCCATCTGGGAATGTAACCTAGAAGTTGTGGCTGAAGTTGAATCTTGGCAGACAGTTGTCCGTAATTGTTATTCCTAGTAGTTCATTGGTGTTGAGTTCATGTGCAATATTCGAGTGAACTATTATAGTTTGGAATTTGAGTTATCTTCTGCGATAAACATAAAGGCGTAAACCATAGCTTCCTTCTTTATTTGGAGATGGTAGATTTAGAATAACCTTCAGCGATACATTAGGAGCAGTTTTCATTACACCTGTTGTGCATACACCTGTGTTGACCTTTGCTTTGTTTTTTGCTGTATATGTGACGATTGGCCTTGCTATTGCTGTGTAGAACCATAGCATAATTTTGGGGTTTAGGCCCCAATTTCTACCAATGAGACTTTTGTTGGTCCATAATGAGATCCTGGTTTTGTCTATGGCTTTTGTTAGGTGATAATTCCAGGTTAGTTTCTCATCTAATGTTAGGCCAAGGTATTTGACCTCCTTAGAGAATTCTATATTATACCAAAGAGGGTGAGTGCTTTTAATCTGTCTCGCTTTCTTTTTTTAGCGAATACAATTACAGTACTTTTCTTTGGGTTGACGTTAAGGCCGACTTTTTAGCACCAGTCAGCAACTGGGCTCAAGGCCCTCTGGAGGAAATCCGAGATTGTTTCTTCGAATTTTCCTCTGATTAATACGCAATATCATCTGCGTAGCCTTGGACATAAAACCTTCGTTGCTGAGTATTTTCAGCAGTTCATTTACTACGATAGACCACAATACAATACAAATATATAGAGAGAGGACTCCTCCTTGGGGGCATCTTTCCCGGCATTGACTCTGAGTTTTTTCTGCCTAGTAAGATGTTCATTTTTCTGTCTTCTAGCATGCATTTTATCCATTACATGTTGTATTATCTTCTCCTGTGTACTGGATGCATCTGCATATTTGCGCGTATTTGGTATTATCAAAAGCTTCTTCGATGTCAAGGAAGAAGCAAAAAAGAAGAAATAATTCCGCGGAAAAGAAATGGGTATTATGAATGAAAATTCAGGAGAATTTTCAACGTAATCGCGATATTTAATTTTGTTCTGATGAATTTTTTTTCCTATTTTTTAAGATACCTAAATTTTGTTCTGGGGAAATTTATTCACGATAACCCTGAATATCTAAGAAATAATTGATAAAAGCCTAGTAATTTTTCTAAAAATATTTAAATAAATTTCAGCTTTTTAAACAAATAAAAAACAAAATCGTTTTAACGACATTGAATTTCAAATTTGAATGAACCAACCGAGTCAGCATGTGATACTCATATAACTGTGCAAGTATGTACGGCACAGTCGTGGACTGGGGATTACTTGAGCGGAGAAGTCTACATGAGCGAACCTCGAACAATTATGAACTAAACGTTGGAAACTCGTGCATCGTTGTTGATGGAAAACTTATGAAACCATTCAGATAGATTGATAGATATCGACGCTTAATAGTAAAATAAGTCTGCCAAGTCTTTAACTCTTATCAACTTTGTGATTATTAAATTCTTACTGTAATAACTGAGTTCTTTTCAAGGAAAAAATGAAAAAATAACTTTCCGCTCAAACAATGTTCATTCAAAGGATGACAGGGTTAATTTCATCTCGACAATGCTTTATGCATTAACTTCTGCTGAATTGTGAAATTGCGCTCGGAGACAAGAAAACTTAAATTGAATTGACTTGGCATGATGAGTTGTAGTTGAGTACAGTCCGAAGGAGTGGATGCAATTTTGAACTTTCTTTCTTGAAATTTGTCTTTCTCTCCTTTGACCTTTAGATTAGTTTTGAAAGACATATACTCATCTTCCAAACTTGTGTAAGCATTCTTTCTTTATTATTCATTAGCTATGATTAAGTAATCTAACTCCAGTAATGCTTTGTGAGCGGTGTCATTCAGTTTACTACCCGCAACGCTGTCTATTTCCTTAGCTAATACCTTGATAGCCTTGTTCAAGTTAACACGAGCCATGGTGAATTTATAAACAGCTTGTTCATTATCACTGGGGGAGTTCTCAAGTATGCGCATTCCCTCCTCCTTTAGGACATTTTGCATCTCGAACAGGATTATTGCAACATATATTGACAGCCGTATAGTAGCTGGATCCAATTTATCGCAAATAGCAAGTAGATCCTTACACATGTCCATTTTCTTCTGTAGCTGTTCCTCACTGAGGCGATCTATGGTATATCCAGATTCTGTACCATAGAGTTGAACCAAAGAGTGTTTCAGGGCGAAAATCTGATAATGATTCGGATGAAGGAACTGTGAGAGCTTATCAATTAGACCTTCCAATTGACGAATTGTTGGCTTCATGGCGAGGACACCCTCTAAATCTTCATTTATTTGAGTCAAAAGGTAGCGGACCTAGAAATCAATAACATTTAACTTGAACTTCAACCAAAACACTCTGAACTAACCTCCTGCCCACTGATGACCATGGGACACTTATCGCAAGTCCAATCGGTTTTTGGTGAAAGCGGATCCTTAGGCAATTGAATACCACCACACTCCTTGCCGACATCCCCAACACAAATCATTCCACTGAAATAAGTCCCAAATTCTGTAGGATCCCGACAGCGTTCACATTTGCATTGGAAATGCTTGGTAATCTGAAGATGTTCATGTCGCATCTGTGTGCCCCAGAGCATGTTCGAGTACATAATCTGGAGGTGTTCACCCTTTTGAATATGTCGTCCAGCTACCACAGATATTTTGAAACCATTTCGATGGTCAAATTGAAAATAACAATTTGGATGACATGTATGTTCCATCATACATGCTGTGTAGAAGACTCCACTTAGTTCGATCCCGCTGGGCAGATTGATGCACATGTAATTGGTTTCTATAATTCCACAGATTTTATGCAGGACATCTGCTCCACTTTGCTGCAAGAATTTCTCTTCGTTTTTGTTTTCCAGATGTTTTAGTCTATGAAGGTAATTGTTCTGCAGGTAGGTTACTATTCGGTCTTGCGCTTCCCTAAAAAGAAAGGATAATATAGCGACTTTAAGTGGAAGTGGAACATCGCTTACTGATAAAGCTCAGTTTCTAATCGCTCTTCCTCGTGGCTTTGCATGTCCATCAATTCGGCCCATTTTTTGGTATTCTGCACCTGAAGCAGGAGACACTTTAACACAAACAATGAATCGCTTCTGTAGTAATTTATCAGTGTTTTGATATCGCGATGAGAAGGTCCTGGTCCAAGCATTAAAACTGAACACTCGACTCCATGTAGCTTTGGATTAGTAAGCCCAGCACAGTCAGGGGAGCAAACTGGCCACTTGCACCTAAAAAATAAATTTATTTAAAAAACTCTGGTAACTATTTTTTTTTTTTTTTAATATAAGACTTAAAGATGAAATCCCAGTACCTTGATTCTGTACCTCATGACAGTGTGGCAAGAGAAAAAAAAAAACTTGCGCACAGATTATGATCCTGGGGGGAGATTATATAAACCCTTACTCAGCTCTGCACTTCGTTGGGCTGAAATTTTATCAGTAGGCGTTCGTTAAAAATGGTAATGGAGAGAAGGGAAAGTCTAAGAAGTACATTTAGGCAAGTTAAAAACTTCCCTAGATGGGAATATTTAAAGCTAGGGTCTGCTTAACTATCCAAAAATTGTAACCAGCTTCAACACAGGATATTGTATAATCTGGATTCAGGAACTCCGCCAAGAAGAGCTGTGGGATAGGGAACCTTGGGTAGACCCTTTAAAAATAAAATAAAATGAATTGATAAATTTGAGAGCACAAATCAAAGAGGAAGTGAAGAAATACTCTCAAAAAGAAGCCCATCTGGGCATGTATTGTCCGAGTATTGATGTAATAAATCAATATGTTGAACAGAAGGCTAGGCAAAGCAGTATGTGCTACAGAAAATGTTCATCCTTAAGAAAAGGTTTTCTGGTTCCAGCAGTTCAAAGACGACAATCCTGAAGATTCCAGCCAGAGTGAGTTTTTTTTGCATTGGAAGGTAGGGGAATCATCCAAAGACAATAGCCGTGTTTTTTTGAAACCTACCCAGCCAGTAGTTGCTAGTAAAATTTTACACATAAAACAAATACAACAACCGGCTGGCTACTACTCTTGATTTTATCCCCAGCAAAAAGTCCATGGCTGGGAATTTCGTGATGCCTAATTTCAGGCGATGATGTAGGATTTCCAACCACTAAACCCACCTCCCCCATCACACATGTACCCGAGTGAAACATCCATGACTTTATCCATGGCTGGATTTACGGTATACGTTGGTGTGGCTACCTGCCTTTCTCAAAGCGTTCCAGCGGGCTTGCCACTCTTTTATGCTCCACATTTCTTCTATTTAGTCTCTATAGGTTTTCGCTACCCAGAAGTGGACCCTTATCATTATGGCTTACTAAATAAGTTTGCTTACATTTTTGCGGTATTGTTTACCAAAATGCCTATGGCATTTATGTCTGGAGGTATTTACCACGTAGACTGCATGTTTTGCGGTAGGGTATACTCTGCGCAGGTGGGCAAAATCGCATCATCACCTCCCCGTGGTGCCCGCTGGATAGCTATCTGATAGTGAACTAACGATGAGCGTATGCTGAGTCTGACGATATTTGGGTAGCTGAACACTCGGACCTGCGTAAGCACATCTGGGTGAACTTCAGCGCGCATATGTTTAACCGGACGAGACATTTCTTGTTGACTTGATCGGCTGAAATATGCGTCTCAGAAGTCTAACAAGAGGTCCTCAGAAGGAGGACGTGCGGCGGATGAATTCTCCCGATGGAATCAACGGTGACGTCTACAGACCAGCGGAAACCTTACCGGAGCTACTTCGACATATTTGAAGCTGAGGTCTGTAAGGATTTTCAATACTACGTCAGGGTATTGAAAAAGAGATGGTGGCGGATGAACCCATAATGGGCCAACGGCAGCGCTCATATCCCCGAAGAGGATTACTGACATCGGTGTATCCGGCCCCTCGTCCTAGGGGTTGCTAAAAAAGGATCTGGTCCTCCAGGTTGGGGGTTGTGCCGTCGGGTTAACTTCCCTACCACGTAAAAAACCTTCGGTTACGAAGCAACCAACAGCCTCGGATACGGATGAATTTACTGTTAACGACCCAAGCAAACGTAAAAAGGACAACGACCTTCGTGTCTGCACGTGGAATGTTAGGTTCCTCTACAAACCACGTGCAGCCGAACAACTTGCGGAAGCCCTAGAGTGTCTCAAAGCAGACATTACTGCCATCCAAGAAGTGCGATGGGATGGGCCGGGCCAAAGGCGTATGAAAAACTGCGACATTTACTATGGCGATTGCTACAGACAAAAAGGACAGCGTCTATTCGGGTGGGGATTTGTTATTGGAGGCAGACTTAGGCAAGAAGTCTTGAGTTTCAGGCATGTGAACGAGCGCCTTATGACTATCCGTATCAAGGCTAAATTTGCCAACATTAACCTAATATGCGTTAACGCCCCTCATGAGGAGAAGGACGACGCGACAAAGGACGTCTTCTACCAGGTTTTGGACAAGACGTATGAGCAATGCCCTAGCCACGACGTTAAAATTATCCTAGGTGATTTTAACGCAAAGCTAGGAAGAGAGGACGTCTTTAGTAACGTGGTCGGAAAGCACAGCCTGCACGACAACACATCCGACAACGGACACAGGCTAATCGACTTTGCGGCGGGGCGAAACTTTGTCGTAGCTAGTACGCAGTTCCCACGTCTCGATATTCACGAAGGAACATGGCTCTCCTTTGATCGAAAAATTGTCAACCAAATCGATCACATTGCGATCGACGCAAGGCACTCTTCCAGTATTCTGGGTGTCCGGACTTTCCGAGGAGCCAACGTGGACTCGGATCACTACCTAGTTGTAGCCAAGGTACGGATGCGGATATCCACAACGGAGCGAAATCAACGAAATACTGTGAGGAAATTTGACGTCGAAAAGCTACAATCGCAAGAGACCGGCAGAACCTTTGCCGATCGTGTTTCTTCTAATCTCAATCTAAGTCCTATGCCGCCAGCAGCAAATGCGGAAGACCAGTGGCAGCGTTGCCAACAAGCCATCAGAGATGCCGCCTCTGATGTACTGGGTTTCTCTCGCCCACCACAACGAAACCCCTGGCTTGATGAGGAATGCCGGCAAGCACATGCAGCAAAACAAGAGGCGTACAAAGCGGCGCTGCATAGAAGGACTAGAGCTGCTTATGAGCTCTACGTGCGCAGGAGAAAAGAGGAACATCGACTTCTCAGAAAGAAGAAAAAGGAGCATGAGAAGCGCTCGATCGAGGAGATTGAGAGACTCTATTGCAGGAATAATGTTCGAAAATTTTACCAAAGTGTAAAAAGAACATGCCAGGGTTTCAAAGCCAGAACAGGAGCCTGCAGGGACGAAAATGGCAACATAGTAGTGGAATCGCAGTCGGTGCTGATGATATGGAAGGAACACTTCTGCAGACTGCTAAAAGGCGATGATGACCAATATTCCGCTGTCAGGCAGAATGAGCCATTCAACAGTGACGATGGCAGTCAAGATTCCCGTCAACCCGATCAGAATGAAGTGAGGATAGCGATATCTAAACTCAAATCCAACAAAGCTGCTGGAGCCGACGGCCTTGCCGCTGAACTTTTCAAGGCAGGAGGAGATGAGTTGGTAAGGAGCATGCACCAGCTCATCTGTAAAATCTGGTCGGACGAAAGTATGCCCGATGAATGGAACCTCAGCATCGTTTGCCCGATCCTGAAGAAAGGAGACCCTCTGAACTGCGCCAATTACAGAGGTATAAGTCTCCTCAACATCGCATATAAAATCCTGTCTGCCGTATTATGTGAACGCCTAAAACCGATCGTCAACAACCTGATCAATCCTTATCAGTGCGGTTTCAGGCCGGGAAATTCCACCATTGACCAAATATTCACACTACGGCAGATCTTGGAAAAAACCCATGAATACAAAATCGATACGCACCACCTCTTTATCGATTTCAAAGTTGCCTATGATAGCGTGTATAGAGACGAGTTATACAGGGCCATGTCTAGTCTTGGCATCCCTGCCAAGCTCGTCCGTTTGTGCAGAATGACGATGGAGAACTCTCGCTTCTCCATCAAAGTCGGTAAGAACATCACCGAACCGTTTGATGTCAGGAAAGGTCTTAGACAAGGTGACGCGCTATCATGCGATCTCTTTAATATAGTACTTGAGAGAATTGTACGAAACTCACAAGCCAACACCGGAGGTACAATCTTTTACAAGTCTGTACAACTACTCGCTTATGCCGATGACATTGACATAATCGGAAGAACTCAGCGGGCCGTCAATGGGGCATTTACGAGTATTGAGATCGAGGCAGCAAAGATGGGTCTAGCGGTCAATGAAAGCAAAACAAAATATATGCTGTCTACAAAACCGGACACCCAACATCGGCGTCTTGGACAGAACGCCACAATAGACAGATATAATTTTGAGGTAGTAAAGGATTTTGTCTACCTAGGCTCTATGGTGAACTCCGCAAATGACATCAGTAGGGAGATCACACGAAGAATTACTCTTACCAATCGTTGTTTCTATGGGCTAAAACGGCAATTGAGTAGCAAAGCCCTATCTCGAACTACTAAGGTAACTCTTTATAAGACACTAATCATCCCAGTCCTGCTGTATGGCGCAGAGGCATGGGCTTTGAGAAAACCGGATGAGGATGCCCTTGGTTATTTCGAGAGAAAAGTTCTTCGAGCGATCTTTGGTCCCGTCTGCATAGACGGTGAGTGGAGGAGAAGGTACAATGCCGAGCTATACGGCATGTACAAGGACATCGACTTAGCCAGAAGAGTTCACATACAGCGACTAAGATGGCTGGGTCATTTAAAGCGGATGGAGCCCAACGTTCCCGCTAAGAAAGTTTTCGAATCCACCCCGGATGGACGACGTAGTAGAGGACGACCTCACGGTAGGTGGCGCAAACAAGTGGAGGGGGACCTCAACCAACTTGGCGTGTGCAACTGGAGGCAGCTGGCTCGTAATCGTGCTAGCTGGAGAGGTTTGTTGGTTGAGGCCCAGGTCCACCCCGGACCGTAGCGCCATCTAAGTAAGTAAGTAAGTAAGTATACTCTGCGCATGAATTTAATTGTTTGTCTCTATGAATAATCCTCATAGCTCCGGCCCAGATTTGTACCGCATAGAGGATTATTAATGGAACTATTCTAGCAATAAGTAGTCTTTTGACTGTGCCTTGTCCTATGTTGTGCATGATACGCGCAATAGGATTTTTTGGAGTTCTTTGAATAATAGTCAAAGTCTCGTATCTATTATCATGTCAGCTTATTTTATGTGCGGCTTAGAAATTATTGTTTGATCGCCTAAGTTTGAATGGAGCCGCAATACATCATCGTGCATAATATTCAACAATAGTGGACCCAGCTTAGAGTCCTGTTGTATGCAGTCGATTACTTTTAATTCCGTAGGTCCACTGCCAGTACTGTATAGATGGATTTTTCACCTGAAGTCTGGCCGAGCTCTGATTTTGTCTTAAGGGCTATTTCAAGGACCTTATATGTTGTTAGATGCAGCAAACAGAAGCAGGGGAAGAAAATGTTTGGCGAGAGGGGCAAACTTTTGGGCTTAAATATAAACTCGCCCAAAACTAAGATACTCACTTTTAATAACCCCTAAAATGTACTTGGAGAACGAGGGGTTTAGAGAACATAAAACTGCGGCTATCTTGTGAGAATTTTTATGGTCTATAAGGGTGACATATGGACTCTCTTTTTGGGTATAACCTGGAAAGACTGATCGCAGATGCAGGGAGGCAGAAAACTGGTCTCATAATAGGGTGTGACGCAAATGCTCACCAGACCGTATGGGACAGTTCGGACATCAACGAAAGAGGTGAGCTACTTTGCGATTTCATTTTAAGTACGAATCTCATTGTGTGCAATATTCAATTCAATTTCAATTTATTATTCACAATTATTTGATTTGTACAATAAGACTTGGTCATACATAGATACGAAATTAACAACATGTTTTAAATGCAATTTGAAAATTATTTATAATAATAATAATATATACCTAAATAATAAGAAATAATTAACTATGCAAAAAGGACAAGTAAAAGTATAAATTTAATCTATAACTGAAAAATATTTCAATAATTCTTTTCTGTAGTTTCTAGCATTAAATGATCTTTGATGTGAAGGGGTATAGAGTTCCATAGCCTGATAGCATGAATGTAAAAAAGTCTTGACGAGTTAAGATAATTAAATGATGGGATATTTACGCTAAGAGTTCTTTGAGATCGTGAAAGACTAAATTTGTTAAAAAGATACAAAGGTGTTTTATTTGTAATAATATTATATAGGAGAATGCAGTTACGTGCTTTCAAATATTGTTGTAAAGAGCAACCTAAAACATTATTTGAGTATTGCGATATATGGTCGTATCTTCGCAATCCATAAACATATCTAACAGTGTCATTAAAAGCAATTTGAAGCTTATGGTGCGATAGTGAATCTAAACTGCTATATACCACTTCAGCATATGTAATTATAGGTATAATCAGTGCTACTACCAACTTGCGACGAGTTCCAATATATATAGCCATATATGCGCCCGATTACATAATTTATATGATCATAGCAAGTTAAGGTGTTATTAATTAAGAAACCCAAATTAGTGACTTTTTTAACAAATTTGAGTTTTTTGTTCGAAAGTAAGATATCCGGGAGGGAGTTAAGATCTAAGGATCTATGCGAGATAGGTATAATTTGCGATTTTTCGTGATTTAGTAGAAGTCTATTTGTCGTTGACCACGAAAAAATTCGTGAGAGGTCTTCATTAAAACTAGACGTAAGTTTAGCGAGTTGACTAAAAGGTTGAGATAGGCATAATTGAACATCATCCGCGTATAAATATACAGACACGTGATTACAAACGGATAGCAGATCATTGATAAATATGCAAAATAATATTGGACCTAAAATAGACCCCTGGGGTACCCCCTGCAACACAGGTTTAAGAGTAGATGAATTATTATCAACAACAACTTTTTGCAGTCTGTCAGTCAGAAAACTTTGAAGAAGTTTTTAAACGCGAGGACCAAAATGAAAATATCTGCGTAATTTCCAGCATAGAAGGTCATGATTAACCTTATCAAACGCCTTTGAGAAATCAAGTAAGCAAAGATGTGTAATATATCCTTTATCATAATTCTGTCTGATGTCATCCATAATATTAACCATGGCCGTAGAGCAGCTATGGCTAACTCTAAACCCTCATTGTAGAGGATAAAGTAAGGAATATCGCTCAAGGTGAGTACAAATTTGTTTTGCTACTAACTTCTCAAACATCTTTGATAGGGTGGGCAAAATACTAATAGGTCTGTAATCATTCACAGAGCTGGGATTTCGCTTTTTAGCAACAGGTATGACTTTAGCTATCTTCCAGTTTTTGGGAAAAACACAAGACATGAAACAATAATTTATGACATCAGTCAGATAAGTAATCATTTTTGATAGTATTATTTTTATGAAGCGAAGTGGTAAACCATCTTCACCAACTGCGTTTGACTTTATAGATGCAATAGCCTGCAAAACATCTAACTGTGATACAACGTTGAACTCGAGTTTTTGTTCAGAGGATACCATATTGCAAACTCGTATATTAAGTGAACTAGTTTGTCCGCTATTGGAAAGAAAACTAACTATTGTTTAGCGTCTCTGGATCAAAACTACAACTCACGATTTTCATGTCACCAATACCAATATGTCGCAGGCTACGCCAGAGCGTTTTAGACGATAATTTAATATTAAGTTTCGAGCTGTAGTAGTTCCTTTTAGCATCACGAATAACTTGAGTTGCAATATTACGAGCACGCTTGTATAGTATCCAATTTGCATTGTTAGGCGTATTTTTCCATTTAGTGTAGAGCTTATTTCTAATTTTAATTGATGTTACAACAACTAAAGTGAACCATGGGCAACTACTAGTAATAATTGAAACTGTTTTAGTTGGGACTCAATCAAGGAAAAGGTTAGAGACGAAAGACTGAAACCATTCTAGTCTTTCGTTAGGACAAGTTATAAGACTACATTCCTCCCAAGGAACTGAATATATTGCCATTTGAAGAAGGTTAACATCAATAGAGTTCAAATCTTTATAACTAAAGGTTAAGGGTAAAGGATTGTGTAAAAAATGTATGTCGTAAGTAAGGAAAAGTAATATAGGTAATGAACCAACATTCATTACGAAAAATCGAAAAGAAGTGCTAGATATTACCCTTGTCTCCGACGACATCCTTTAAAGGATCAATAACTGGAAGGTATCAGGTGAGCATTCCTTCTCAGACCATCGATATCTTCAATTTAGCCTGAGTATCGACCTTAAGTATAAGCCCGAAAGTCTTTAGAAATTATCGTAAAACTGACTGGCTTAAATACAGAGTAACTGTAAAGAAATTAGTTACTTCGATTCCGTCTAGGACCCCTTGCAATACCCAAGAATTAGATCGCATGGTTGAGGACCTTACTTAATAAAGCGATTTCTTCTCCCTACTCTATAGTACGACCCAAAGGTAGGAAAAAGCATTATTAATGGATTGCAGATTTGGGTCCTTTATGAATTTATTGTAGAAAACTCTTCAACAATGCCAAAAGCATGAAGGATCTAACAGATTAGGACTTGTACAAAGCATCCCTGTCTATCTACAAAAAAGAACTGAGGAAGGCTAAACGCAATTCTTGGAGACTCTTTTGTGGCAAAATAGAGAATCAACCAGATGGGCGGTTCGGTGTAGTTTGGGTGTAAAGCCACATAAAACTGAACTGGTACTCTTCATTCATCGCTTATCTCTAAATGGTATCAGCTTAATTTTCTCTGATAAAGGAAAATATTTGGGTCTTATCCTGGATAGGAAACTAAGCCGGAAACCTAAAATTCAAGAAAGAGTCAAGAAAGCTACAGTGGCACTTTTCTCTTGTAAAAAAGCTTTTGGAAATAAATGGGGTTTACAGCCTCCAACAACTCACTGGCTATACATCTTGTCTGGTGGACAGCCTTAGAAAAAGCTATATATTGCGACTATGTAAGCAAGGTCCAGCGTACAGCTTGCCTGTGCATAAGCACTACGTACAGTCCCCTCTGTGGCACTGGACATCATATTTCATCTGATACCCCTCGATATATTTAGCAAGCAAATGGCATCGAATTCAGTTTGCCTTGAAGCTACCCAACAGTAGCCAACAAAAGAATTTGGCCACGACCCCATTCTGAATAAATTCACAATCTCTCCCGAAAACACGGACTACACCATCCCACGTCTAAATTTTCAGAAGAACTTCCTTGTCACCCTTCCAGATCACTCTGGAATGAAGAGGCTTTTTTAGAAGATGAGTCGATCCACTTTTATACTGACGGCTCAAAAACCAAAGACGGAGTTGGAGTGGAGGTGTCTTCCCTAACAGGCTTAATCTTAAGCTTTTCTTCCGTCTACCAAATCATTGTAGCGTGTTCCAGGTCCAAATAATGATTAATGAGGTCTTATCTTGGCTAAAGAATAACGTGATATCCGTCAAGGACATCCGTATCTTTTCAGATAGCCAAGCTGCAATCAAATCATTGGAATCGATCTCTATAAATTCAGCAGTAGCCCTAGACTGCCATTCGTCTCTTAAGGAGATGGTGGAGCAGTTTAATATTCACTGTTGACTTCCGGGGCATAGGGATGTTCCGGGGAATTCTAAGGCTAATGAACTCGCCAGAATAGGAACAACTGTACCCATCCTTCCAGACAAGGATAATCTAGGTATACGCTACGCTACTTGTAAATTTAAATTCAAGCTGGATGCAATAGAAAGAACAAATTTTAGATAGACAAGTGGTGCCACATGTCTAGCGACTAAGCCGATTTGGCTCAAGTTGGATCTGAAACGCGCTAAGAAATTGATCTCTCTCAATTGATTGTAATTACAGGGCACTGTCTAATAGGCAAGCATGCAACAAGGCTTGGCGTATATTCAAATGATTTTTGTAGAGCTGCATGGACCTTCTTTGTGCTTGTTCAGCTGTCCCCCATAGAAGAAAGTTTTCCTAGGAACTTTCTATTTTAACGATTTAGGCGATCTAATAGATTTAGACATCAGGGGCCTCCTTCGTTTCATTAGAATGTATAATTGGTTCTAACGAGTAGGCTAAGATTACATGATCCTTCGTGGTAGCACAACGGACCTTTCTTGGTCTATGTGTGTGGGCGTAAGCTGGCAGCCACTTCAACCTTACCTAACCATGGTGGTGACGAATCGTATGTACCCGAATCAGGAAAGTCAACGAATCGTTTGGTAAGCTCTCGAAGATCTAGAGTGCCATCATCTCAAACACCACTTAAACGAACAATCAGTACATTACAGTACTTGGTAGTATACAAAAGTCAAAAGGTAACTGCGGGTTTATGCTAATAGTTGACTTAGGAGCATAGTCTTTAGAATTGAAAATAACAATATGTTGGTCATATCCTTCATAAGCTCGTTGACTGCATAACAGTAAGGCTCGAAATATTGAATCTATGAATAAAAGAACCTATTTTATTTCAAGTAATTCTGAGCTTTAAATATTTGAACAACTTATTGCAATGCATTATAAATGCAGTATGTACTCATACTTTGTTCCCTCAATGGCAGTTCTTGAAACACCGAAATCAGTATCTTAGCATGAAATGCTAGGATACATATACATATATTGGAAACTCAATACAGTAAGTTCGAGGATTTGGGAGAAATGAAACAAAATAAAATAATGCTTGAAAACGTAAATTAGTCTTTTATTTTAGTTTTTAGAGGGAATGGTTCGGCCACTCCGCTGTTATCGTGAAGTCCAACTGTTGGACACTCTCAAAAGTCCATAGCCCATACCATTTGTGTATGTGCATTCCTTCATTACCATATCCATCCTGACATCTGGGTCGTGTAATGTGACCCATTCAATAAACGATTGCAAGAATGGAATCAATAACATTTCCAATACCTCACACTATTATTCAATGTCCTTGTGTCTGATATGTGAGATAATGTTTAGTGGTTGTTTGTTTGTTTTGGATTTAGGCTGTAGTGTTCTGGCTTAATGGGAAATCGGTTCATTTGGGTTGTTGCAATGTGTCACATTGGGTTAGTGTTTTAGGAATAAGAAAGGAAATTATGTTACAAAGCTACCGGACGTTTAGTGGGTGTGGTCTCGTTTGAGGGCACAGCAACACATACTATTCAGTGGCAACAATTCAGATTATTATACAAATATAGGGTGTGCAATTTTTTTCGTTCCCAACTGTAAAGCAGCATTCACATAGGAAGCGGTCTATTCACGACAGATAGACTCACAAATTACTAACCAACTAACAACCTTACCTCGCACAGTGATTTCCATCAACACGACATGGTGTGAAGCATCCAACACATGGCATCACTGGATTAGTTTCATCTTTTTTACTGAGGTACCATTTCGGACCGACTACCAAAGCGGCTTCCGAAAAAACCACTTGATCAGCTTTGATATCACGTGTCGCCACCAAATACCGACCAAGTTCATCACTTTTTGCTATTTTAAACGGTCGACACTCATTCTTATGTGTTTTCCAGTGTGCCCTCTGGTGGTCTGCACCGCAATACATAACGCTTTTGCAGGCCGAGCAAAATTGTTGCGCCGGAACTTTGCACACCGCACAATTGCCACTTGTTTCCGACATAGTTACTTTCAAAAACTTTAGGAGATATATAAACTTATAAATATATTACTTAACAATAAAAAAAATTAAGAATAAGAAAAAATTAAAAATGCGCAAAAATATAATAATATTCTGATAAATACAGAGAAATTATTTCCGAATTAGAAGACAACTTTCGACTAAATAGTGAATAGAAATAAATTTCGCGGTATACCGAATTCGTTTAATTTATTTTGGGAAACCGCCACAGTTTCACACTCAAAATTGAGATATATTCAACCAAAACAGAGCGCAAATAAGAGAGTGTGAGATATATTTATAAACTTTTTTAGTTTGTTTTTATGGCGCAGAGAGTGTGACAAATGCCTTCGCAACTGGACACTGCAATAGGCACTTTTATATTTTATGTATGAAAAAGAAAAAAGAAAATTTGTGTGCAATTGGGAATTAATACGTTTTGTAGTCTTCATAGGAAAATAATACGTTTTTCCTAATAATAATTATCATTTCTTAAATAATATTATGAGATTGATTATGTAATAAACACCAGCAGCATCTGTATACGATATGTTTAGTATTTATAACAACTTAAATATGATTATTATTATTATTTGTTATTTGTTTTCTGTTTCTGTCAACATAAGTATATTTCTGTATCTGTGTGACCTAAATCATAAAATAACAGCGTTTCGCAGTTCTTTCATGCGTCGAAAACTCAAAACTATCCATTATGGATTGGTGATTTTTTATACTAATTCAATTCCCTCAAAGCTAATGGACGCTGTGACCCATGTTTTCATCTAACTTTAGTTTGTCTGATGTTGCTTATAGTCTAAAGCGGCTAGTAAACGAGTAAGTAAACTATATTGAGAATAATCAAAGCCGGCATAGGGAAGGGAAAATGCACCTTTCATAAGGAAACTCTATCCAAATCGATTCCACTTTCAGACTGACCGAAACGGAATCTTCTTCTTCCTATTTCAGCGAGGTTATGATCCGAAAACAGAGACCATAACCCTCCCACTTCATCGCATTTCTACTGATCTGCCTCTGACTTGCGATGTCTTTGGAACGTTCATTGATATTGCCTTTTTTCCAGGGTTCAAATTATCTCTTCTTTGAACGTGGCAATACCAGCTGAGCCAGTCGGGCTCTATCTTTCGCAGGATGGTTTCTTTGACGTGAATGATTCTTCGAACTTCTTAATCGATCAAGCTTTGTCACTTCTGCTGTCATGCGAAGCATCTTCATCTCAGCTGTCGTAAATTTACTCTCATATTTTTTGTACATCGTCCAACATTGTGAACCGTATGTGAGAGCTAGACGCACAACTGCGGTGTAGAGCCTTCCTTTCAACTTAGGGGGCATTTCTCGGTCACAGAAGATAGCGGAGTTTTTCCTCGCTTCATCCACCCTACGCTACGCGATGATTGTTGTCGTCATCACAGGTTGCTATTCAAATAAATGTCTGTAATAGGCTTGAGTGGATCAGAGAACGGACAACACAAGTACTCTGTCTTTTCTGAACTAATGCGATACCAATTTCCCTCCAAAACGTCCACCCACACATCAAGTGCTCGTTGCAGGGATGTAGAATCCTCACATATGATGGCTCTTTCGTCAGCATAGAAAAAATGTACTCGTATTTACCTTGGGGTCCGTCAGTTTACCTTCAAGCAGATAGTCAAGGACTGCAATAAAGAGCAAAGGACTTAAGACGCTTCCCTGGTGCACCCCGACATTGATTGGGAACTCTTCGGTTACTCGAGCGGGACATCTTACTCTTATCTTTGCTCCTTCGTACATATCCATAATCATCTGTACATAGGTTTCTGGAACTACTCGATGTCTTAGCGCTACCCATATCAGATCTCGTGGTTGTCTGTCGAATGCCTTTTCAAAGTCAACCAATACAATATGCAAAATCCCTTAAGGAATCACGATGTTTTTCCATTATGATCCTTATACTTTGGATTGCATCTGTGGTTGATTTACCCGAGACAAACCCGCACTGGTCATCAGATAGCCGTATTATTTTTCGCAATCGGCCACCTAATACCCGCTCAACGATCTTCATGGTGTGTGATATCAGCTTGATCGAACGGTAGTTATCACAGTTTCGTGTATCACCCTTCCCTTTGTATACAGGGAGAAGGTAACTTTCCCTCCATTGATTCGGCATTGGATCACCTCTCACGAATTTGGAGATCAGAATTCAGAGCCATCTGAACCCGATGTCTCCCATCTTTTTCCAGAACTCAAAGAGGATCTCGTCTGGCCCAACCGCTTTTCGTTTTTTTGGAGTGTTGACCGCCTCACTAACTTCTTCGACTGTAATGTTGGGTATTTCTTCACAGTTAGGGGTGGCTCTTGGAAAGTATAGCCGGGGAAACTGTTCATTTAAAAGCTCTTCACAATACGGCATAGGGCGTCAACCACGACTGCGCGCCATCTTGTTCGAAGTTCTGCAACGCGTTTGAGCTACCTCCAACTCATTCCTAAAGAGCTCGATTCCTCCTCAACTGTTCTGCGCCATGTTTGCCTAGGGCGTCCCGCTATTCTGCCTGCCTGGGTGAGCGGATTCCACTGCATGGCGTATTTCGCAATGGAGTTGTCTTCGCGCCGTAGGGTGTGTCCAATCCATTGCCACTTTCTTCTTCGTATAGCAATGCTTATAGGTTCTAGGCCCGTTCTCAGATAAAGTTGTTCGTTGGAGACGCGGTTCGCCCAAAAAATCCTCAAGAAAGACTTGCAGCTTGCGTGTGTTAATGGTGTCCACCTTCCAAGTACTGCACCCATAAAGCAGCACTGATTCTACGTTGGAGCGGAACAGTCGCAGCTTGGTTCTTAAGCTGATAACATTACTTCTCCAGAATTTAGATAGCATTCCGAACGCAGCTTTAGCCTTCCCGATTCTGCTGCACACATCCAGTTCGGTGCCACCGCGATTAGCCGAGACGACACTTCCTAAATAAAGAAAGTTATCAACTTTCTCGACTTCCTGTCCGGCAATGTAAAGTTGAGCGCGGTTGTTAAAAGAAGTGCTCAGGGCTTTTGTTTTGCCTGTGTTTATTTTTAGCCCCACTTTGTTTGCCTCAGCTTCTAGATTTTGGGCCAACAGATGAAGATCCATTATCCGATGTGAAAGTAGACAAACATCGTCAGCGTAATCTAGGTGTTTAAGATAAGATGTCATAGTCCAACGAATTCCATAGTTAACAAACAAATATTTGGCGCAACAGCTCTTTAAAGTGCCAGGGTCTAGCTTCTCGCAACCACTCATGTTGTGTGCGTTATATTTTTCACACGAATGGAAGGGACCTACAGTTTAATGCCGAATCCGAACGGCGATTTGAGAAGCTTCTTCGTGACAACAATACTCTCGGATGTTTGTCAGACGCTCGTGAGAGGTGGGACCGTGAAAAACTTTTTGATATTTTCTGGGATTCGAACTTGGAACCTCATGCGTAGTGATCCGACACACTAACCACTTACGCCACGGCGCCCACTCCATAGTTGCCTTCCGTCAATGCTGCACGGAGTACATCGCTGATAACCACCAAGAACAATAGTGGCGACAGTACTTTGGACTTCAAAATCGTCCGACACCTTACCATTGTGCACGACGTGACACTTACCGCCTTGATAATTGTTATAAGTTTTTCTGGGATGCCTCTCCTGCGCAAGGCCAACCAGATAGCATCTCGATTCAATCTGTCGAAAGCTTTCTCGAAGTCGATAAACATTAAATGTAGCGGAGACCTATACTCAACGCATTGTTCGATAATCACCCGTAAGGTGTTTATGTGGTCGATGCAGGAGGATCCAGCGCGAAAGCCTACCTGTCCGACATCGAGAGTTGAATCTAAATGTTCTTTAATTCGTTCTAGAATTATTTTAGCTATTATTTTAGCCACGGCTGGAAGAACGCATATACCTCTCCAGTTACCGCAATTCATGAAGTTTCCCTTCTTTGGAAGTTTAATGATCATCCCCCTTTTCCACTCCTGTGGAAATTGTTCGCTATCCCAAGCTCTCCGTATTAGGGGATGCAACAAATCTGCCGATGTATTTGGCGCCGCTTGAAATAGCTCGGCATAAATGTCATCAATACAAACCGCCTTGTTCTTCTTGAGGGACTTGATTGCTGTTATTATCTCGGTTTTACTGGGAGGTGCGGTGCGAATTCGGGAATTTGTTGCTTCGAACTGCGAACTGAATTCGAGATCATACCGCCATCGTCTGATTTAGCACTGTAGCTAAATGTTCTCTCCATCTAGTGAGCTGATCCTCATCCGAAATCAGAAGGTTTCCATGTAGACTCTTCACTGGATGTTGTTTGGAGTTTCGACCACCGATGAGCTGCTTAGTGATGCTATAAACAGTCCTACTGTCGCACCTACTCGCTGCTTCTTCAGCCCTTGAGGCCAGTGAGTTGACATATTGACGTTTGTCATGTCTCACACTACGCTGCACTTCTTTCTTCTTCGCACGGTATTGGGTTTCAAGCTCGGTCCTCTCTACTGCTGAGGCCGCTGCAATCCGAGCCTTGATTGCTGTACGCTCATCGATCCGTCTCCCGGTGTCTGTAGAAAGCCATGTGCGGTGGTGTTTCTGCTTTTTACCGACATACGTGCGTGCCCCAGTCGCAAAAGCATTTTCCACAGCACTCCAGTGGTTATCCATGTTCTCTTCCGGTATGCTGCTGATTGCTTCTGCTTCTAAGGCAAGATGGTCCCTGAACTGTTGGCGCACTTGGGGAACCTTGAGCCTGTCGATATTAAACCTGGTGATGTTAAGTAGGTTTGAGCGGTTGCTGTTGACGGATGCGTACGAAGGCGTAAATGAGCTACCATAAGATGGTGATCTCGTTCTAGTCCGACGTCAGCTTCACGTCTGTTTCGGACGTCCAGGAGACAATTTCTAAAGCGACGACTGATCGCAATGTGGTCGATCTGGTTGGATGTTCGTTGCCTATCAGTAGAGACCCAACTGATCTTATGGCAGGTGTTATGCTTAAACAGCGTACCTCCGATGACTAGGCGGTTGGTATTGCAGAAGTCCACAATCCGCTCACTATTGTCATTACGGTCTCCCACGCCGTGAAATCCCATCACCTGCTTAAGCATGGTGTTGTCGCTACCCACCTTGGCATTGGGATCTCCCATTACCATTACGATGTCCCCATTAGGCGTTTGATTATAGGCGGCACCTAAGTGGCTATAAAAATCATCATTTTCATCCTCAGTCGCGTCTAGAGTCGGAGCATAACACTGTATGATGGTAATTTTTCTAACTCTACTCCGGAACCTAGCCGTCAATATCCGGTCACTATGGGGTTTCCAGGATATGAGGCTACTACGTGCTGCTGGAGTTAGCATGAGTCCTACTCCGGAACTCCGTGCACTTCCAGCTGGTTTACTAGAGTAGAGCATGACAGTGCTTTTTGTTGGGGAGATGAATTCCCCAGCATCGAACCATCTTATCTCGCTCAGCCCTAAGATGTCTATTTTATACCGTGCGAATTCGCTTTCTAATTGGAGGAATCTGGCGTTATAAGGCCCTTCCTTGAGTGAGTCCAGGAGGGTTTTAACGTTCCAGAATCCGATCGTTGTCCGTGTTCGATAGCCAAACGTCGTCATCAAATTATCCGTCCGTATCCGAGGCGTTGGTTTCCGTTTCTGAGCAAGATTTGTTTTTACGGTTGCGGCTCGCTGGACCAAAGACCAACCTACACTTATCCTGTTTTTTTGGTGCAGGAAGCTCGCCATTCGTCCTCTCCCGTTACCAATTTCCGAAGAAATCTCCAGATGGCACCACGAGGAGGTGGGAGTAGGGCTTACTAACAGAGCTGCTAGGTTTTTGGCTGCAGTGGCTCTTTCTCGTTACTTAGCGTACCAACACCTATCGGGAGATGCTGCGACTACGAAGCCTTTGTTAGTCGTTTGCCAACCGGGATCCGCCATCAGGGCTCAAAGCTAGGTCCCCTGCTTTACATTACTCATGCAACCTCATGCTGTTACCAAATTTTTACTAGAAATATTATTTTGATGGATGATGCAGCAATTGTAGTCAGTTACTTTACTAGGGTAAAGTT
Source organism: Brachypalpus laphriformis (assembly GCA_945910035.1). Taxonomy (NCBI): domain Eukaryota; kingdom Metazoa; phylum Arthropoda; class Insecta; order Diptera; family Syrphidae; genus Brachypalpus; species Brachypalpus laphriformis. The sequence goes on from OX246753.1 coordinate 325,516,865, forward strand.
AAGCAGAGGGATAAGAGTATAGTCTTAAAAGTAATTGCCAGTAGCAACCTCAACAGTTCAAAGTATTTTGAATATTGCAGTATGGAGTTTGAAGGCGAAGGTGTCAGTGCGTTGATAGGAAGATCATAATAACTATGGTCTATGGCAAACTTCAGCTGAAATATGCTAACATATGTCAACATCAACATGAGATGTAATTCAAGGAGAAATTGTGCAACAAAACAATTATCTGATCTATCTACAATTAATAACAAATTTCTTCAACTAAACTAATTACAAAGTTTATTAGTTTTTAAATTGTTTTTAACAGAAAGACCCTTGCAGAAACCCATATGCTTGTGGAATAAATTATTTAACAAAATTCTGTATGAATTTGGTGTATGAACTTAATTTCAGACTTCATTACAAAAATGATCATTACCCTCTAAAACTACTACCTTTTGCCCTCAAATTTATTCCAGGCATTTTCACTTATTTACATCTTCGTGAATTTTGAGATGCTTGCGAGAAGTTTTCGGAATTTTCAAAAATATTCCTCAATTCAATCATGAAGTTCAAGTGGCCACAGAATCTTCATTCTGGAATGTCGATTCATCCTCCTTTACAAGTTAATGGGAGAATTCATGCAAGAGGGTTTTATTCATACCACAAATAATATGTATAGTAATGGAGCAAAGTTTACTTGCAAATTTGGTCAAAGGTGTGGATAAGTTTGTTTGTGGTAAACTCCTTGTCGATTACTTTTCCAACTTTTGAAGAAGTACACAGCGAACAAACTTCTTGGCTATATTTGATGTGGGGTGCATGATATGGTTATGATTTGGCTTTGGTAAGACTATTACGGCTTCCACTCCTTGAATCCAGCAGATTGTAACATTTTCATTACTTATTGGATGGTATTGGGGAGCAAATTATGTGCTGCGGATCTTTAGGTTATCATACTTATTGTATTTTGGAAGGGAATTTCTTTATTAAATATTTGAATATACAAGGGTTATATTGAAAGGATAATATTTACTGAAATAGAATTTGCAGATGTGTTGTGCGGTTATGTGTACTAATTGTATTCTCAATCTGTTTCCTGATATGAAAATACAGGGAGAATAAAACAGATGTAAGATGTAGGAATAAGGAATGATTCTGGTTGATTTAATTGAAGCCACATTATAATCTTATGCCATCACCGAACTCTAGGCATTAAGTGAATTTCAAAATTGGCAACCAAATCCGCATACATCATACACATTCCTACAGAGAATTCTTATAGTTAAGTTCCTGCCAAAAATCAGTGACGGTGTTAGATGGTCAGTCATGGGGATTGTATGAACAATTCGGCCTATCTTTGTGAGTATCTACGAGCAAGACCACAGAAACTGACCATCTGAATCCGTCATTGATTTTTGCCAGTAGCTTCACTATTAGAATTCCCCGTAGGAATATGTGTAATGTCTGGCCAAACTAAATAGAGTAACAATACTGTAGTGGGTACCTGTGTTTGCTTGTGATCTGACAAGGGTGGGTTCGAGCCACGTAGCCATGAAAAGAAACGAATATCACCAAAAGGGCCTATGCTTATAGTCGAGTCTAAGTTGTCTGAGATTTCGGGTTTTTCTCCTTTTTATGAACAAAAACTGACGAGACCATGTATTCTAAAGTAAAAACTAGGTCTCTACACCACAGATCTAAGGCAAAACTGATTGCTGTGCAGACTTTTCTCAAGGCTTGCGGAGAAGTTGAACTAGTCGTTTGTAACCATTTATAACCAAATGTTTGAATAATTTTAAAATTATAAGAAAAAGTGCTCTGATCATTCGCAATATGCAAATTTCAACAGATATGTCAGCACGCAATGATTAACCAGCTAAAGGTTACTTATGTCGAAAAAAGATCTATATACTAATCCTCATAGATATTAAATTAATTTGCAATAATGCCTCAAGTGAATCTTTTGAGCGTGCCCTTTCTTGCATATATAAACCCCTCACCAAAGAACGAAACCTTGTTGGAAAATTAATTTCACAAGAAAAACGGTTGCTCAGACGCCGGGCGCCATGACGTAGCGGTTATTGTGTAGGACCACTGCGTGTGAGGTTCCATGTTCGAATCTCAGAAAAGACTAACACTTTTTCCATGGTGCCACTTCTCGCAAACGTTTGACAAACATCCGAGAGTATTGTTGTCACGAAAAAGCTTCTCAAAAACAAAATTTCCCTTCAGATATGGCACGGTGGCTTACGAAACTAACTAGCTTCCTATTGACTACCACAAAAACTCTGCGGATTGATGGAACATTTTCTTCAGGACAGATGAATTCAGGTTATTGTCGATGGTGTGCCTTCCGATACATTTGCTATTAATGCTGGTGTACCTCAAGGATACATTTTTTCTCCAATATTATTTTTACTTTACTTTACTAAGATCTAGGTTAGGTTAGATTAAAGGGGCTAGCTGCATCGAATTGGTGCAGCCTGCACTCGGATCTCAAAAGAATTCATTGTGCTCCCGTGACGTGGAAATTCCTGGCTGAAGTACTCCCAATCTAGATAAAAGGAAACGAATTAGAGTTCTGTGGTGTTCGAGCGGCATCCTTGAAACCACTCGGGAAGAGAAGGTCCTTACAATGCCAGATTCCTCCAACTGGAAAAGGAATTCATGCGATATAAACTGGACATTTTGGGGGATGGTTAGAAGCGGGCGAGTACCAGTCTCCAATGCGTAACACTGTACTACTCTATTCTGGAAGACCACCCGGAAGTCCGCGAGAATATGGAGTCGGACTACTGCTAACAACAACAGCACGCAAGGGCCTGATTTCCTGGCAGCCTCATGGTGATAGGATTTTGACGGCCAGATTCCGGACTAGAGTACGACGTGTCACCATCATACAGTGTTACGCCCCAACGAATAGTTCGTCTGAGGACGAAAAGGAGAGCTTCTACAATCTCTTAAGCGCCGTCTTCAACACAACACCAAATGGAGACATTGTCATAGTGATGGGGGATTTGAATGCCAAGGTAGGCAGCGACAACGAAGGGCTCAAGCATGTAATCGGGAAACATGGAATAGGCAACCGCAATGACAACGGCGAAAGGTTTGTGGATTTCTGCAATGCCAACCGCCTTGTGATAGGTGGCACCATGTTTGAGCACAAGACCTGCCACAAAGTCAGCTGGGTTTCCAACGACAGGCAAGCAACCTCCAACCAAATTGACCATTTTGCTATCAGCCGCCGATTTAGAAGCAGTCTCCTGGACGTCCGAAACAGGCGAGGGGCAGATGTGGGGATAGTACGTGATCACCATCTTATGATAGCTACTCTCCAACTACGCACTGCTGCAGTTCGAAGATCCCACGACAACACAAGAATGCCCATGTTCAACATCGATAGACTTAGTGATCCCTCAGTGCGCCAACAATTAAGGGAGCACTTTTCGCAAGGTGTGGAAGCAATCAGCAGCTCAATGCCCGCAACCATCCAAGACCATTGGTGTGCTGTGAAAAATGTTTTTACATCTGGTGCTGAAAGAATTGTCGGTCGATCGCAGGGAAGACATAGGGCGTGGCTTTCCGAGGATACCTGGAGAAGGATTGACGAACGAAAACAGCTAAAAGCTCGCGTTGCAGCTACCCCAGCAGCAGGGAGAAGCGAGCTAGAGTCCCTATATCGCATGAAGATGAGAGAAGTTCAGCGTAGCGTACGACGTGACAAGCGCAACTACATCAACGCGCTGGCTACAGAAGCAGAAGAAGCTGCACGGAGGTGCGACAGCAGGACTGTCTACAGAATCACGAAAGAGCTGACAGGTGGTCGCAGCTCCAGCCAATACCCAGTGAAAAGCCTAGACGGCTCCTTGCTCATTTCGGATGAGGACCAGCTCAAGAGATGGAAAGAGCATTTTGCTACGGTTTTGAACCGTGTATTCGCTAGCGATATGCTCCCAAATCAGACTGAGATGCCCGAGGTGAGAAGTTCCCGAATACGCACCACGACTCCCAGTAAAGATGAGATCATTACCGCGATCAAGGCACTCAAAACCAACAAGGCGGTAGGACTTGACGGTATTCCAGCAGAGCTCTTACGAGCAGCGCCAACAACATCGGCTGAGCTTCTGCTTCCACTTATAGATAGAGCTTGGGAAGCTGAGAGCTTTCCTAACGAGTGGAAAAAGGGAATGATCGTCAAGCTTCCTAAGAAAGGAAATTTATTGGAGTGCGGAAACTGGAGGGGTATCTGCGTGCTGCCTGCTGTAGCTAAAATAATAGCTAAAATCATCCTTGAGCGAATCAAACAACATCTCGAAGACACACTCGATGCCGAACAAGCAGGTTTCCGCTCTGGATCCTCCTGTGCCGACCACATCAACACCCTGCGGATTATCATCGAACAGTGTGTTGAATATCGATCGCCACTGCACCTGCTGTTCATCGATTTTGAGAAGGCGTTCGATAGTGTCAACAGGGAGTTTATTTGGCGTGCCTTACGCAGGAGAGGCATTCCCGATAAACTAATTGCTATTATCAAAGCTACATATGAAGGCTCCAAATGTCACGTTCTGCACAGAGGGAGGTTGTCTGAGGAGTTTGAGATCCAAAGTGGGGTAAGACAAGGCTGTATCCTTTCACCAATATTATTCCTATTGGTGATTAGCGATGTGCTTCATGCAGCTTTGTCGACGGGAAACGGAGGAATTCGATGGACTCTTACATCTCAACTGAAACATCTTGACTACGCAGACGATGTATGCTTACTCTCCCACAGAATTATGGACCTCCACCCAATGACAGCAGATGTGGAGAGGGAGGCAGGTGTCGTCGGGCTGAAAATCAATACGACAAAAACTAAAATCATCAGCCTTGGAACTAACTCATCGGCTCAGATATGCATTGCTGGACAACCGGTAGAGAGAGTAGAGGATTTTCAGTATCTTGGGAGTATTGTCTCGACCGATGGTGGAACCGAACTGGATATAACCAACAGGATCGCCAAAGCAAAGTCCGCGTTCGGGATGTTGTCCAAAATATGGCGAAGCAATGCAATCAGTTTGAGCACCAAAATAAGACTGTTCCGCTCCAACGTTGAATCCGTGCTGCTATATGGTTGCAGCACGTGGAGAGTGACCACTACTATCACCAGAAAGCTGCAAACGTTCGTTAATAGGTGTCTGCGCAATATCTTACGGATTTTCTGGCCCAATCGTATCTCTAACGAACACCTTTACGAGAGAACGGGTCAGGAACCAATAGGCACAAATATCCAACGGCGGAAGTGGCAGTGGATTGGTCACACGTTCCGAAAGGGTGACAGCTCCATAGCGAACCATGCTATGCAATGGAACCCTCTAACTCAGGATGGCAGAAGACCTGGCGGTCCGCGGAAAACATGGCGCAGAACAGTCGAGAAGGAGGGAAAAGTTGGGGAGAACTCAGACACATTGCCAGAAACCGTACACGATGGCGCGTAGGCGTAGTAGAGGCCCTAGGACCCACAAGGGGATACAGGACATAAGTAAAGTATCCTTGAAACCATCCTGAAGAAGTTATGAATTTCAGGATGGTGGTTGGTGGCTTATCAGAGAGATCGCCCAGATGATTGAAGAAGTGCTCTCCGAGGACCGTCTTTTTGGTGTTGCAGAGACTTGGGCATTTGCATAGGAAGTGATTCGTATCCCCTTCTGCGTCTGTGTTACCGCAGCATTTGCAAAGTTCATCTGAACTTAGCCGCATTCTGATACGGTGGGCTGCCAATAGGTTGTGGCCGTTAATGATTCCTATGAAAAGCACCAAGTTTTGTCTACTTTAAGTGAGGATGAGCTTGGTTTTCATATTGTCGTGTTTGTCCAGATGGTTCTGGAGATGCGCCGTGCTGGAAGTTCTCTCCATCTTTATTTATCTTTATTTAACAAATTCTAAGGGAGGAAGGACAGAATTTTTGGTCCATTGACAGGTCTTGTTCTGATCCATTACTTGCTAGTTCGTCTGCCATTTCGTTCCCTGGAATTCCGTTGTGTTCTGTGACCCACCAGATTGTAACATGGTGGCTATTGGAGAACGTTTCAAGCTTCTCGCGGTAGCGTTTTATTAGCTTTGATTTGATTACCGCGGATGATATGGCTTTTATAGCAGCTTGTAAATGTCAATCTCTTTTCTAGTAACAAGCTTCGCGGAAAGTTCTCGTGTCGCTTCAGCAATTGCTAGGACTTCCGCTTGGAACACACTGCCGTGGTTCGGAAGTCTTAGTGATATTGCAATATCAGGTTCTGCTGAGTTTATGCCCGAACCCACTCCTTCGTTTGTTTTCGACCCGTTAGTGAAGACGGAAATACTATACGGATTGATAGACCCACCGTCTGCTCCATGTTCCCTTGAAGGGATGACCGTTCTGACGTTTAGGCCGAAGGGGATGGCGGAAGATAGTCTGTGGTGGCATCCAGGTGAGTCCACTTTGCAATAGTACGGAGGCTCATGTGGCCCTTTCTCCACAAGTTGGATTCTTTAGCGTAGCGCACTCATCGCGGCTGATTTCTTAACGTTTAAAAATTCCAGTGGAATCAGTGCGAGAATTGTTTAAAGAGCTGTGGTCGGGGTGGTTTTTATGGCACCGGTAGATGCTATGCAAGCACGTCTCTCAATCTTTGTTATCTGCTATTGGCCACCAGACAATGCACCCATATGTTAGAATGGGTCTGACTATGGTAGTGTACATCCAGTAGATGATGGCAGGTTTGGGTCCCCATTTTTTTTTATTTCAAAAATTCTACTGCAAGCATAGAATGCAATGTACGCTTTCTTTATCCTTTCATTTGCGTTGTCTCTCCAGCTCAGTTTGTGGTCAAGTATGCACCCTAAATACCGTGTTTTGTCCGAGAGTTGGATTGGAGTGCCTTCGAGTCGTGGGGGTCCAAAAGCTGTAATTTTCCTTTTATTGGTGAACCTCTATTTTCGCTGGGTTGACGTTCAGTCCACATCTTTTCATCCAGTTATGGAGATTGTTTACGGCCGGTTGTAGGTGATTATGTCGAGGAATTTGCCGGACATTAATAGGACGATGTCATCTGCATAAGCAACAACTTTTACTCCACTGTGCCCCAATTTCAAAAGGATCTCGTTTGCGACTAGAGCCTATAGTAGAAGAGATAAGACCCCTCCTTGCGGTTACTAATGATCTACTAGGATCAACAAGTAATAAGATTTTTAGTTTCACTGATGACAGTGCTCTAGTAGCTTCTTCTTCTTCCTATTTCGGCGAGATTATGATCTGAAAACAAGCGATCAAAACCCTCCCACTTCATTGCATTTCTACTGATCCGCCTGTGGGGTTTGTCTGTTTGACTTAAGAAAATATCGGCAGGCCTCTCGATTTTGGATCACTTCGTTACTGAGGCAAATCAAATGCTGACGTCATTGTACTTGGGTGATCCAGGAGTTTATAGACCAGCCTTTCTTTTACGAAGTCTTTGGAACGTTCATTGATATTGCCTTTTCTACAGGGCTCAAATGATCTCTTCTTTGAACGTGGCTATACCAGCTGGTAATGACAGCTCTCTAGTAGCATCTTGCACAAGGAACATGCCCGTGAGTGCCAATACCTCACATACTCAGAGATGCGTACATATCTTAATAATTAACGATGATCTGCAGAAAATCTTGCAATGGGAAAAACAAACCTTGACGAGTTCAATGCGAAGAAATCACAGTCCACCACATTTTCCAGAAAGAATGCATCTAATGTTCCTCAACTTCAAATGGATAACCAAATAATCGATCCCAAGGAGACCATGCACTTACTGGGTATCTAAACTCTGGAGTAACATGGCATGATCACATATTCAACATTGCAAAATCAGATTTCATGAAGTTGAGTTATCTTTCAGAGTAAACTTGTCCTTTCACATAAAGCACAAGTAAGACCGGGGCTACGGTATTGCTCTCATGTTCGGAGCTCGGCCCCCCAAAACACTATCTACATCTACTACACATCACCAAGATGCGAGCAGTTCGCTTAATAGAAGATCCAGCACTTACATCTAGCCTTTGATCGTTGGCTCATAGAAGACAGATAGCAGATTTATGCCTGTTCTGTAGATACTACTATGGCAGATGTTCGAAAGATCTCAACAGAATGATCCAGAGAAAATCGACTTTTTAACATTCTACCAGATAGGCCACTAGAGCACATGACTTTCAAGTTCACTTATCAACCTCAAGAACATCCTTCTATCAAAATTAATTTTGTTGTAGGGCAAACAATCTTTGGAACTCACTCCCAGGCAAAGTATTTCCATATAAGTATAATCCGCAACAATTTAAATGCAGAATCAACAGACATCTACAGGCATCCCAAGGCGCTGGCTCAGCGCTATAGATTCGCCTTTCTCGAGAGAAATTTATAAAAAATACGCTGTGAGGACTTAAGTGTAGAAATTCATCTGAAGCTGGAGTATTCACAAGATACTCATAGCACAATTAGACTGCTTCAATCTATAGAAATACAAGGAATAGAGACTACTGCAGAAACGCTACAATATTCACTATCTGAAATACGGGATAGAACACGTTTGTACCGTTTATTAGAAACCTAAACATTATGTAGACAGTAAATTATCCTGCACAGTAAATTCTCTAAGAATTCTGATATAGATTAAACCATTAATAGAGTACGGCTGCGTAGCCTCAATCTCTAGTCGAAATTGGACACTGAAGTCGAAAGTGATACTTTAACATATTGCTTTCCAGACATACCACAACCCTTGCCGTAGTGGTCTTGTGGACTAAAACCAACTAAGCTACTATTGGTAGAAACCTGAAAAGAATTCAACCCCCCTTTGTACAATTGCGACTTGGTTCTTAGAACTTTCTTCGCAAGAATCTTATTGAGTCGTCTATCGTCATCTCCGCTCAAAACCTTTAATATATATTTCATGTTTAGCTTCAGCGTGAATATAAACAATGGTGATATTCCACTCTCTATAGGCAGTATGTAGTTAGGTGTGTTCGACGGTAAATGTAGTAGCTTCTTCAGGAAAAATTTAAGCAATTTTTCAACTTCATCATACAGCCTGTATCCCCAGACTTGCGCTCCATAGGCCATTACTGAACGCACTACAGCTTCAAATATTTTCACCTTTGCTAGTATGTGAACTTTGGGGTTAGAAATAAGATCCCTCCACGTTGAATTCAAAGCTTTCTTCGCTTCTACAAGCTTGAGTTCAAGGTGATGTTTCATCGAAAGGTTATGGCTTAGAGTTATACCCAAGTACTTGTAAAGCCTCACTACTTCTAAAATTTCTCCACCGTAGGTCCATCGTTCGTTTCTCGAGAGGCGGCCTGTGCCTTTACGAAATACTAATACCTTGCTTTTAGAAGCATTTATTTCCAGGCAGTTGGCATGGCAATATCTTGCAGTTTTGTTGATCATAAGTTGCAACGAACTTGGTGATTCTGCAAGAATTACAATGTCGTCTGCATAAAGAAGTGCCCTTACTAATAGTTGATCTACACATATGCCTGCTGGTAGTATGTCTAATATATCATCCACAAAAAGTGCGAAAAGAAGAGGGCTTAGAAGACAACCCTGCTTAACTCCCATTTCCACTTAAAACCATTCCGACAATTTTTGACCGTCCCATATCGCTGACTTATTATTTTTGTACAACTCCTGTAGTATATTTACAAACTTTAATGATAAGCCAATGTTGGCTAGCTTATAGAACAGATAGTTTCCATTTATCTTATCGAATGCCGCTTTGAAATCAATAAAGAATGCATAAAGTTTCTTTCCTCTGTCTTGGTATTGCTGAGCTATGGTGGTCAGGTTGAAAATTTGGTCGACTGTTGAGAAACCCTTTCTAAACCCCGCTTGGAACTGAGATAGTTTTCCGTTCTCATTTACCCATTTTGATAGTCTTGCTGTTAGCATGCCAGTGAAGATTTTTGTAACTGTATTCATAAAAGATATTCCCCTATAGTTTTCCGCTACATTTGGATCGCCTTTTTTAAAAATAGGGTATACAATTGATCTCTGAAATGCACTCGGTACTTTTCATGGGTTGTACGTACGATTAAAGGATATCAATAATTTTTCCAAAAAGGATGATGAGGCATATTGAAAAAAACTCATATGGGACCCCGTTTTCACCCGGAACTTTGTTTCGTTTTGCCTCCCTCAGTACCTCGAATAGTTCTTTTTCATCAAATGGCTTATCAAGGGACTCACAATAGATGTTTGGCATTGCGTATTGGAAGGCAGTCGATGTTCCCTGCGCGTTGAGCAGTGTTTTAAAATGGAGCGCTAAAGCTGAGGCTTCAATTCGGTTTCCGACCTTGTACTTCTTTTGGTTTAGTTTTTTGGCTAATGACCAATATTGTTTACTGTTTGCAACCTCCCCCAACTCGCTAGTAATTTCATTGACGTATCTTTTCCGTTTTCTATCACATAGGAATTTGTAGTATGCATTTATGTCGAGGTATACAGCCTTCGCCATATCAGAGTTCTCTTTTCTAAACAGATTTAGTGCAGTCAAAGATTTTTTTCGAGCCTCATAACATTCGCTATCAAACCATGGTTGCCTTCGTTCGAATTTTTTCTTTGGATCATTCGTCTTGGCAGCAATCCTTATGAGGTTTGTGAGGACTGTTGGATGTGATAGGGCGCAAATCCATTCAGGTGATAGCTTCCTAATGTATGTGTCCAAATTATGGCGATATTGGTCGGTGTTGCTGTCCTTCCAGATAAGTTTTGGGAGTAAGTTGAGCTCTTTGACATCTGTGGTTCTCACTAATAAGAAACATTCGATTATGAGAGGCATATGGTCTGAGAATCCTTGTGCCGAAACTTTCATATCCTTTATAATATTGTGCCACTCTCCATTAATAAACGCATAGTCAATAACAGAACAGCCATTTCCTCCGACAAAGGTAAACTCTCCATCTTAATCACCTATACTTCTGCCATTTAAAAGACAAAGGTCAAAAGTGTCACAGATATCAATTAACTGTTTGCCTTTAACGTCTAAAGTGTTGTCCTTCGATGCTCTAAATAAACTAGGAAAACCATCCATTGCATCAACTATCCAAGACATCAAATGAATATCTGCAAACGATTTTTCAGTAAGTCGGCTTCAATGTGAAGAAAGCGTCAATCGCTGCTTTTTAAAGAAAGAACCCGTCTACTGTATCACTGTTTCAAATGGATGACCGCGGCTTAATTAAATATTGTTCACACGTTTAGATTTTTGCTTCAAAACAGTCTATACATTTTCTTGACAACAAACCAAGGTTAGTAGGTTCTACCATGAAAGATGTTGTGAACGACCTCGAAAAATGATCCCCATAAACACCACATTGTTTACCTGACAGCAGCGCAAGGTTCATTTTATTACAGAAAAACTTAGATTTGGAACTCACTCCCAGGAAAGATGTATTCAGAAGAAAAAAATTTCCAGCTGACTAATAACTTAGTCATCTTGCACTGGATTTCTGTGACCTGTAAATCAGTGAAGCATCTTCATTCGTGAGTCTCCAGCAGAACACCATTCCAATCAAAATACACAGCAGGGACCGTCTTGTAGTCTCAGCAGATACTCAGAAAGACTGAAATGCACAAAGTACCTTATGCGAAATGATTTTACCGACGAACCTAGTTACTATTCACCCTAAGACATTAATGTACTTTCTGTGTATAAACTGCAGATGAGTTTCTTCTAAGGAAATGATACAGCTTACCCAGATGCGAATCCAATAGAGGGGATTAATGCATCAGCTTTGCGATTTCCAACTCTACAACAAGTATTTCTGCGCAGATTTTCAAAGACTGGCTATGAATGACCTATAACGCTCTAATAATATTTTGCTTAATCCTCAATTTTCCATTAGGGACCAAATCATCATCAGTTGTAATGACACAGAATCCTGTTTTCAATTTATAAATAGTCCCCTTATCTCCGAAGGCAGCTTAGCAACAATTCCTACCATGTCAATAGGGATTCCGCCGGTTTAAACATGATTACCAACATCATGGTAAAAAAAAAAAAAAAAAACACAACAAAGTAAAACGAATCCCAAAAGGGACACCAGTAAACCTCTTCCCCGTTCTCCATTACACGGACCATGGGTCAACCACAGTCAGTAAGCTGAAAAAGGATTCCATTTGCCTTGGTCCCTTTTGAGTGTCAATTTAATTCAATCAGCGAAAATTTCATCCAAAAAATACCCCAAGGACTTTCCCAACACAAAAAAGCAACAAATAACTACGTAGAACTTTTCGGTATATCCTTCAAAGGAACAAACTTCTACAACGAACAGGTTCTGTTTCACTTTACCTAATTAATTTTGTAACTTTTCTCTGAACCCGAATCCTTTACGCGTTGCGCTGTCAAATCTTTTTAACTTCTTTACCCATCGTCCTTGTTGTACGGTCCTTTACGTGCTCCAATGGAGTTTTCAATTTTCGAAAATCAGTTCACTTCCACCGCAATAAGTTTGTTTCCAATTCAATTTGATCCTTACTAGTTCGACTTGTGGTAGATGTTTCGAAATGTTTTTCGATTTATCAGGCTACATATCCTTGGAAAGCTGACAAACAATTGATTTGACCGGCTAGGAATTGATTTTCGAGAAACTTTACGACTAAAATTAGCTACAACAGGACTAAAATGCTCTTAGCACATTCTTCAAACTTCACTCTTGAGTTAATAAGAGCAGGCAGTTTGAAGGATGCAAAAAGAGAAGTATAAACACATATCTAAGTGAAGAATGTATCTTATACTTGAGAGGATCCTCCACTTTGGTGGAGTATCTGTGCATTTCACCCACCCCACGAGGGCTGACTGCCACAACAAAGACGATACAACATGAATAGTTCTTCAAATAAAAAAAATGATAAAAAGAAACGAATTAAATGGTTAAAATGGGAATACTTCCGGTTGCCGGGGAAGGAATTGCAGACATTTCATTAAGTGTGGCACATCGAGTAAGGACGGAATGGTGGATTGCGTGCATTAGGAGCCACTAGACTGACGCTATGTTGTGTTAGGACGGAATACTGCTAAAAAGTTTTCATTCCCCGGTCTAGACAAAAGTAATTTTGCACAAAACACATGAAGGAGTAGCGTGTACATTTTTGGGACGTCCTCGTCGTCTTCGTTTGAGGATCCTTCCTTATCCATGCCGGTTAATCTACAGCTCGACAGAAGATTGTGTAATTACGAAGGCAGAATGTGTGTAGGTATGTCTCGTGGGTATGAAAAGGAGTAAACTTCTTGGCGAAGCTAACTTGATTGCTAAGGGATAAATGGGAATTTGAAGTATTTTAATGATGATGGCAGCGCTTTTCAGTGTGGGAACCACAATTAAGCTGAAAAGTAATTGCATTGTGGACTGTAACGTGATAAATTTTCAAGATTCTTATGTTTTCGCTAAGGAAAAGATAGTGTAAGCTAATGGTGGTGATTAAGATGATATGATGAGTACAGGGGTGTGGATAAATTAAATGAAACACTGAAGGTGCAAGAGATTATTACTGCCTAAGCGAAACTTCCTCGCAATAAGTGAGATCTTGTTGTAGTGAGTAGGCAATTGGGGTAGATGTGCTGGTTACCACTTCATTTATTTAGAAATTGTAGGGTTGTTGGTGCAATTACCAATAGTTTTTCTTAAAGTTAAATGATGCCCGAAAAATACTAGTAATGCAAGCGGATTGCAAAAGTCATAGTGAATTCTTTCAGACTAGTTCGGGCACGAACCATCTGCACTGATATCTATTACCAACTGCGTTTCAAACCACCAGATACCACAACAAATAGGTATGAACCAGTGCAGGGCCAGATCATTTGCTAACGAACCTAACCCTGGGACCTTCACTTATTGTACAAAGTGGCGTAAAATGTATCATCCTATCGGAAGATGCTATAACTTTTGCAAATGGCTCAACTGTCAGTTTTGTTTTGATACTTGTAAAGTAAACAAATGCAGAATACACGTCGATAAGCCATGGAACTAGGCTCAGGCTCTCCTGAACTTCAACGACGCACTGGACGATTTTCAGTCGAAATTCATCATGAACCACGAGGACCATTTCCATCTGAATGGATACGTAAACAAACAAAATTTGCGCTTCTGGGGCACTAAGAGTCCACGTATCATTTACGAAGAACCATTACATCCACTCAAAGTCACTCCATGGTGCGCCATTTACGCCGAGGGGTCATTGGGATTCATTTTTTCGAGGACGACGTGAGTAACACAGTTACTGTGACTGATGAGCGATATAGAACCATGATCGACGAGTTTTTATTCCTGCAATATTGGACCGCGGAAATTGGTCCAAAGGTACTCCAACACTGGACCCTAGAAGTCTGGTCTCGTTCACCGACGGTTCGAAAATGGATTCTGGAGTTGGAGCTGGGGTCTTTCGGTCTTTCGACTCAACACAAAGATTTCGGTACCTATGGGTACGACTCCCACTGTGTTTCAAGCTGAAATCCATGCCATTGAGATCTGCAACAGACACAATCTCCGCAAGGGGATCAAGGGCGCTAGAATACATATCTTGTCAGATAGCCAAGCATCACTTATGGCAGTATCGTCCAACCTAATGGACTCCAGAACTGTGAAATGCTGCTACGATGTATTACGAGCCCTTCCCAAATACAACAGGGTAAAATTCTGTTGGGTCTCTGGACACCAAAGGATTGTGGACCGCGAATCTGCAGATGAGTTTGCTAGGGCCGGCTCAGAATCCGCCTTCATAGGTCCTGAACTTTATTGTGGCATGAACTGGGCGACAGCTACAACGCTGATTAACGAATGGGAAAACAAACTTCTTCTAGACCACTGGACTAATTGGCCAGGTCTAAAACAATCCAAATGATTAATCAAGTTTTACTCCTATAAGGAAATCCTTAACTTTGGTAGGGAAAGCATTAAGAAGCTTGTGAGCTTTATTACTGCCCATTGCGACCTGAGATACCACCTCAACAAGATGAGCCTGTGCCAAGAGAAGGACTGTCGGTTCTGTTTAGAGGAGGATGAAACTTCCGAACACATTCTTTGTGAATGTCCGGCACTACACTGGTTAAGGAAACGTATTCTCTGCAAGGAGATACTTACTTCAGTGACGGACCCCAAGGTACATGAATTATATTATACTTTGCTGATGATGGAGCCATCATAAGTGAGGATCCTACGTCGCTGCAACGAGCACTTAATGTATGGCTGGACGTTTTGAACGGAAATTTGTATCACATTAGTTCAAAAAAGACACAGTACTTGTGCTGCCCGTTCTCTAATCCACTCAGGCCTATTCCAAACATTTATTTGAATGGAACAGTGCTTCCCAAGTGTTTGTTTGTTTATTTTAGGATATCTCCTCGCCCATATCAAAGACCTGAATTAAGCTAGGATTCTGTCTTTTAAAAATAAGCTAGGAAAATTTGGAAACCTCATTTAGATACCAAGAACTGCCATGGTTTTCAACCGAAGTTGTGTTGCATTCTAGAACATTAATTGAGAAACATACACAACCAGTCATTAAAAGAAATTACTGCGACTCCACCGAATACCAGTTAGTTACAAAATACGTAGACAATATTTTCCACTTCAAGATCATTTTAATTAACTTTGTCTTCCCAATGCCGGTGTGCATGTGCGCCTGCAAGTAAAATCCTTTCAACTCCCAACCAATTAGTAAACGCGGAAGTATTACATATCTCTCCATGATTTAATTGGGAAAACTTTGTAATTACAAATTTGACAGACTGTACATTCTCTGTGCACATTCGATTCCAGTATCGCAAGACTTATCGATACCGACATCCTTTTGCATTCCCTGCATCCTCTGCTCCACGTGATGATTACTCTAGCGTCAGACACTGTAATTAACGGTTGCATAACGGAGCACAGGTGCGACGATGTTGAAGTCGTTGTCCTTGTCATTGTGCCTTTCTTTAGGAGTCACCAAACCGCGAGTAAATAAGGACTCATGCAAAAAAAAAGTCACTCAAGTCCTTATTTCCATGGTTGCTCTCATGAGTTTTAAGGATAAAGTTAACATTTTTCTGTTTCTAAATGGAAACTTTGGAGGGCGGCGGGAAAAGTTTCACAACCTGAACAACATTTTGTAAAAGTATATACTTACCCCTAGTGTATAGGGGAAAGCTCTAAACAGGTGGAACTGAAAGCTACAGAGTAAAGGTACTAAAGTCGAGGATCATGGAGTGAGAGATGTACATAAGTTTTTGAAAACTATTCAGAGATGCCAGTCGCTCGGTCTCAGATGTTAACCACAAAATTATGATGTCAGTTGCGGGTACTAATTGAAAAAGTTGTACCTTCCACCTCGAACCGCCACCCCTAATCAACGCTGCTGAAGAGTTTGTAAGGAGACATAATGTGCGGTGAGGTTCTGCGGCCCCAACTTAATGAAAACGTAAATGTTGGGTGACATTTGTCGCCCTATTAATGGAGTAGGTAACATCACCTTTAAATGATGTCAAGTGAGATAATTTGAGAGGACGGGTTTTGTTCTCTTCTAATTACAATACATTGAATTGGGAAGGACTATTAATAACTTTAATCCAGGAAGCTGTTTGAAAGAAATGCCTCTTTCGTTATAGAAGCTATTTCAAACGAATTACAGGGTCTCCCATTTCTAGAGAGTTGGGCGGATATTTTTGGAGGATATTTTGTACAGCTGAGAAAATAGTTCCAAAGCATTCCAGACTCTTTGGTCCCTCAAGGAATTGTTCAGAAAAATCTATTTCACAGAATGAGAATTTTTGTTTTCGGAGTGGTTAACTTCAGCCTCGTGACGTTTGCTTCCCTCTCCACGTTGGTTGTCACTTGGTAGAGATCTGCTTTCCTATGTATGAAAAAGTAGGTACACGTCGCCAAAATAGTCAAGATATTCCAGCATAGTGTTGTATAATCTAAGCGTCCAATGACTTAAATAATACCTTATCAACCTTCGCCTTAAGGATTCGAAGTGTCCCTGGATGGGACACTTAAACCTACTTTGACCAGGCTATGAGTTTATCGAGAACACCCCTGAAGTAGAGGGCAATCCAAATAAACTCTGCTCACACTGTCGCTCCATTCATTTTTTTGTGCGAACTTTAAGTTGTATATGCTTCTCGATTCATCTGCACGTATCCAAGGAAATCGATAACAATTTAGTGACGAGATAAGGGACATCTTTAATATAAATATAGTCCGTGCTACTGAAAGATACAACAGAACTCTAAATAAAGATGCGTCTTTCTCGGAGAGGAAATTTGGAGAAATAACTATTTTCACGTACGGATCTATGTTAGAAGGCATGGCTGGAGTAGGTGCCTTCTCAGAAGACCTAAATCTGGCCTGTCATCGGTGTCTGAGGACAAGAACCTCACTACATTAAGTCGAGACGGTCACTCTGCTCCTTGCACTGGATCACTGCAAAGAGGATCAGGTGTAAGGGAAGAATATTCTAAAAGTGGTAGAAAATCAGCTAGTTATCCTAACACTAATTGGCTTTGTTCAGAAACTCAACGAATGTGCAATTCAAAACGAATTGATTGTGTGAAAGGACATGTGGGGATCACAGGAAATGAAGAGATAGACAAACTAGTAAAACATGTACCAGTCTCGTCATTTCTTAGTCCGGAACTATTTGCTGCACTGGGCGGAGGAATGGTAAGGAGCTTGATCCAGAAATGCAACACTATGTTACACCAGCCGATTGTGGACGGATGTTGATCACGTGGTAGGTCTTGGTAGAACACATGCACCATCAGCCAAGTATGGATGGAGGAAAGTATGCCCGGCGACTGGAGTATCAACTCTATATACTCCATCTTAAAAAAAATGTTTTGTATGATTTATCGAGGCATAAATAAAATAAATAAATATTTGGCGCAACAGCTCTTTAAGTGCCAGTGCCTAGCTTCTCGCAACCACTCATGCTGTGTGCGTTATATATTGTTCACACGAATGGAAGGGACCTACAGTTTAGTGCCGAATCTGAACGGCGATTTGAGAAGCTTTTTCGTGATAACAATACTCTCGGATGTTTGTCAGACCCTTGCGAGAGGTGGGATAGTGAAAAAAACTTGTTGGTGTTTTCTGGGACTCGAACTTGGAACCTCACGCGTAGTGATCCGACACACTAACCACTTACGCCACGAGGCATATCCCTGCTAAATGTCGCAGATAAGATCATATCCAATGTATTGTGTGAACGTCTAAAACCTTTCTGCAATACACTAATCGGCATGTACCAGTGAGGATTCCAGCCCGGCAGATCGACAAAAGACTAAATTTTCACACTAAAGCAAATCCTGGGAAAGACCAACAAATATCAAGTTAAAACTCAGCACCTATTCATCGAACTTAAAGCCGCTTATGACAGCATTCATCATCTCGAACTCTACGAAGCGATCGCCCAATTCGGGATACTGTCAAAACTTATCCAGATGTATCGCCTAACGCTGGTTGCAAACACGCGAATCTCTGTGCAACTTGGAAACAGTTCTTTTGAACTCTTCCAAACGTGCACCGGATTCCGACAAGGAGATGGGATGTCATGTGACTTCTTCAATATTATGCTGGAACTGATAGTACGTAGGGCAGGTGTTAACACGTCTTTCACAAATCCAGCCAACTACTGGGATACGCGGACGATATTGACATTTGACATCATCGGAAGATCCCGGCAAGCCGTTGTAGAGGCGAGTAGATCTTCAAGTAAATGAGGACAAGACTAAGTACATGTAATTATCTGCTCAAAACCTTGGACAGAATGTTAATGTTAATGACTACTACTTCGAGGTAGTTAAAGAGTTTACTTACTTCGGAGTAAACATAAAAACCAAATGGACAAATGACACCTTCGTGGACATTCGACGAAGAACAACCCTAGCAAATCGCTCCCACTTCGGTTTGACAAAACAACTGGGTTCAAAACTTCTACCCTGACGGAACAAATAAGTGCTTTATGGCGCCGATAAGTAAGAAAGCAGAGCAAATATTGGGTACCTTTGAACGAAAAATACTTCGTCGGATATAAGATCCCATATGCGAGGAGGGCAAATGAAGGAGAAGATATAACCGCGAACTCTATGAGTTGTGAGAGGATGCGAATGTAGTCCAAAAAGCCAAGACACGTCGACTACATTAACTCGGCCACATCAAGCGAATGGACAACAACGCTCCAGCTAAGTGAATCTTTGAATCTCAGCCCCCAGGTTGAAGACGACGAAGAGGACCGAACCTCCGGTATAAAGACCAAGCTCTCGCGGTTGCCATAAAACTTGGTCTTCAAAACTGGAAGCAGTGTGCCTGAGATCGCAGAGGATGGATGCCAGCCATGTCTCATGTAGAGACTCTTCAAGGGTCGGGAAGCCTTTAAGTAAGTAAGCAAGTTGATCATATGACATGGTAACTTCAGATATTATTTGAAGAAGATGAGTCTTTTGAAAGATGATACATGCAGGCTGTGCCTGGAAGACGTGAAGAAAGCGGCACATATACCTATGTGGTCAATGTCCAGCAGTAGTTAGCAAGAGAGGGGGGATAATGGGGTATCACTGGTAAGAAAACGAGAGAATTAGCCAGACAACCTCTAAGCAAATGCTTGCATTCACACGTGGATTGAGGGCACGGAGAAACTCTGGAGACCAACTGAGACAACTGAGATGAAAGGTGACCCAAAAGAGTGCCCTGTTTCGACATTTCTCGGAAAAGTATATATAATTCTCTTGGAAGACTTCAATTCTAATTTCCACCGCTCTGCGATTTTCGCTTGTACTGCCACTTTTAACTCATATTTCCTGCTGCTAGGTAGGTAGGTAAACTGGCTGTCCAAAAGAACCCAATTAGGTGCGCCGTTTTGTTACCACGGACTCGTGTATACCTATTGTAGTGGTTAGTTAAAAAGGGATGTTAAGTTTAAACCCAGCCCGTGGAGTCCAGGAAGAGGATTAGCTCTTGTCCGCTATCTCCCTCAGATCCTCGAAGAAGGGTTTGCCAAGAGTTTGTTGTCTGATCCTCGCCAGGGCCGGACATCTGCAAAGGAAATGACATAGAGATTCTTCCTCATTAATATCCTTGCAGCTCCTACAAAAGGTGCTGTGGGGTATACCAAACTTGGCCGCATGGTCTCCAACTGGCCAATGACCTGTGATAATAGCTACGATTTTGCCAATAACTGGTCTTGGTTTGCCTAGTAACTCTTTTGACCTGGGTTTGTTGAAACTGGGCCACGTCTTCCTAGATATGACACAGCTTGTGAGGCTGTTCCACCCGCGATTGGCTAGCTGGAGGAAGTGAAGGTTAATATAGCCCTTAACGGCACCAAGCGGAATGTCGACTCTTTCTGCTAGAGAGCCGTTAAGGGCTGAACCTTGCCTGGCCAGCACATCAGCACGCTCACTACCCTCATGGTTGCTGTACCCTGGGACCCAGATGAGAGTAATTCTCGATTGAGTGCATTGTTGATTCAATTCAAACCGGCATTGCTCTACCAGTTTTGAAGAGATGCAAACCGCATCAATGGCCTTGATGGCAGCCTGGCTATCCGAAAAAATAGCGATATTGTGATTAGATGTTGGAAGATTGTTTAGCAGGCGGCATGTTACTCGATTCGCAAGAAGCTCCGCTTGGAAAACACTAGCAGAGTCTGGGAGACGGAAAGACCTTGATATATTCAGCTGGTCAGAGAAGATGCCTGCGCCGACTCCGCAGTCCATCTTCGAACCGTCCGTGTATATCCCTATATCATAGTTGCAGGTAACGCTTCCGTTCTTCCATTCTTCTCTGGAAGGGAATTTTGTTAAGAAGGATTTCTGAAGTTGAGTTTGGGTATCGTGTAGTCGGTCGAGGACGCAACCAGTTCACTTGGTATCGTCTCCAGGACCTTGCCGTGACCATATGGCCTTGTGGTCCAGCATCCATATTTGGACTGCGCTGCATATAGCTGTGTCTATGATGTGTAGTTCGAGAGGGATCAGATGCAAGATCACACTGAGAGCATCTGTTGGACAAGACCTCATTTCTCCTGTGATACCCACGCACGCCGATCTCTGTACTTTTTTTTATTCTGTCGATATTTTTGCTCAAAGCTGGGCACCAAACGATAGCGCCGTAAGTAAGAATTGGACGCACAACGGCTATGTACATCCAAAGGGTCATCTTTGGCTGGAGTCCCCATTTCTTACCATAGAAGGCTACGCTTGCCTTCTTAATTCGCTGTTCTATATTGAGTTTCCAACTAAATTTCGGGTCTAGAACCGTGCCTAGTCTAGAACCTTGCTAGGGGGGGGGGACTTGTGGAGTTCCTCTGTTTACCGTCTTAGTTGTACTACTGTTGCCTAGTGTTGCATGGATTATACGAGTACTGAGCATAGAAACTATCCATTGGCTAATAAAGCCTTCTATACCTAACTCGGTTCGAGATTCCTGAATAGATTCAGTGAAAATGTTGTTGAAGGCTCCTTCTATATCAAGAAATGTGGCGAGAGTATATTCTTTGTAGTGAATAGTTTTTTCCACTGTACGCACGATCTCATGAAAAGCAGTTTCTGTGGACCGCCCTTTGAGATACGCATGCTGGGATTTCGACAGTGGAGAACTCAGGTTATCGCGGATATGGAAGTCTAGGATACGTTCTAAAGTTTTCAAAACAAAGGAGGACAGGCTTATGGGTCTAAAATCCTTCGCGGATTCATGTCCTCGCCGGCCCGCCTTGGGGATGAAAACCACTTTGACACGTCTCCAGGTTTGGGGAACATGGTTTAGGTTTAAGCAACTCCTATAAACCGGTAATAGCCAGGGAATTGCTATGTCTTGCAATTTCTGCATCATAATACGTATGATGCTGTCAGGGCCAGGTGACTTATAGGGAGAGAAGCTATTTATATCCCAGGAGACTTTATCCTCCGTAATAATGTTTGTGATGCTATCCCAAGCTGCCAGTGGCGTACAGGTGGAACTAGCTTGTTCTACACTAATCTCACTGCAGCCTGGGAAGTGAGTACTAAATCAGTGAAGAAAATTTCTCACATTCCAGAGGTTGTACTTCGTAATCGATGGGCAAAAGTATTTAACTAACAATCCGTCCATATCCGCGGTATTGCGGTCCACTTCAGAACTTCCAATACGTTTCACGTGGTGGCTTGATATTTCCAGAAGAATAGATTTTTAGGAACCCATGCTAGTCGGGGTATCAATCTGCAGACAATCTGTTTAGATACTTACCGTACTCGAGATGTTGCGATTCTAAGAGTCCTTGTAGGCATTAGCCGCTGTCATCGCACGCGAATAGTCGCCAAATAATTAATACAAACCCAAATGAATTTATCATATCGGAGAGATGTGAAAATCCATTACCAATTGCTATTGTCGATTGGTTTATAATTCATATCAGACCAACCTACATACATATTACCCTGATTGAAAATAAATCCCCAAACATTCAAAATCCCTCCTCTAATGAGTTTATCGCTTTAGGTGTGCCTCAATAAATGGTGTCAAACTATTTATTATCTGGATTGTATCTGGAAAAAAAAAATATTTTAATTGTTTCTCCACAAAATGTAGGACAAATTGAGTTATTTTTAATTTATGTAATCCGATTAAATGCATAATGATTGCTAGTTTTAAATGCCAAACAGAAGTATTTGAAATTTTGATTTATATCCGTTTTTCGAATAGGAGAGCAATAAACTAGGAGATTATGTGGGGAAATTCGTATCTCCCAGTCAGAAATGGAATTGTACGAGTACAACCTGGCCTTTAAGCGCATAATTATGCTTAATGTCCCTGGCTGAAGTCAAACAAAACCGCGTATTCGTTTACCTGCTGTCTACTGCACTTAAATCCACTTTTATGCGGTACCCTTGTTCTCAGTACATGCACAATATTCTTTTTCATCCCCAGACAAGGATAAACCAAATTAATTTCACTTGTCAAAGCCACAAGCATCAGGGGGAAAGAGAAAGCGACAGAAAAACCGTGAGATGTTATCCTGTCATAAAAGCAGCAAGTGACTGCGAAAAGCAAACATATGCCGGCCCCACAATGCGGTACAGGGGCTATAGAGGGCTGGCACAGAATGAGTTTTACGCAGCCCATAAAAGCTTGTGGCAGAGAATAAAAACTTGAACTCGATAAGGCAAAGTGGATGACATTACTCCTGCTCGGTGACTCCTACTCTCAACCAGCATAACCGCTTTGCAAACTTTTATGACGACTTTGATAAAGGAATCAACAAGGCGACTACGCAGAGAGGGAATTTTTAAAATGACATTCCATCCCGTCATAAGCAGGAGTAGGAGAGTTCCTCTGTCAATATTCTAACAACAGCAATTAAAACTTCGATATACGAGTATTTATCTGCACATCTGTTTCAGAGAAGAGTGTATCCATTGTGGCAAGGATAATTTAAAGTATAGAAATATGCAACCTAGTAGGAAGGACATCCGAGATGGTAAAGGAAGGATTCAGCTTACATTTCACTTAAGCGACGTGGATAATGTCTGCTTCTTGCGTGACCTCATCCAATGGACACCATCATCGTCGTCCTTGGTTGTTGTTGTTGCTGAGAGAGAAAGGAAAACGCCAAAGGAACGCCTAAGAAATGTCTCCTTCTTCTCGTCTGTGGACAGCTATTCATTTGCATATTTTACCATTGCATAGGCGGACAGCAAGGATGGATAGTGTCGGGGGATAAACAACGTTGTCGTCGGTAACAGACTTGGTAAATGGTTAACAGACGCGTCGCTTGCATTTGAATTTGTTGTGGAAATCCTTGGGGGTGATTTGTAGTAGATTGTATGCAGACGTGCTTAAGACATAAAGGATTTAGTAGCAAATTGGACTGAGTGGCTTCAAATTATGTCTTCAACTGCGGGAAGTGTTTAGGGATTCATTATTTCAGATTTCCTTGGGGATAATTGCTGAGATTTACTTACATTTTGTACAGGCTAGTGTAGCACTTTTGTCTTTAAATACAGGAGCCATTTTCCTACGTCTCGTCGACGAAACATTGGTTTTTCCTTATTTTCTTGAAAAGACTGCCCCCTTGATCGAGAAATGATACGTGCGGAGGACTGACAACAGTTTTGATGATGTGTTTTCATATTCTTTTCTTATACTTCGTGAAACAGAGGAATAATGAAGGTAGACAGTATAATGTAATAATAATAATAAATTGTTTTGTTTATTAAAAAAAGAGGCTATTACTATAATAACCATTAATAAGTTGTACTCATCTATCAAAGTTTTGCGGTACCATAATGCTTCTGTAGGACTAGAGTTGCTTGTGAGCTCTACGAGCGGAGGAGAAAAGAGAAGCGTGAGAAGCGCTCGATCGAGGAAATTGAGAGACTTTATCGAAGGAATGATGTTCGAAGTTTTGACCAAAAGGTAAAAGGAACATGCCAGGGTTTCAAAACCAGAACAGAAGCCTGCAGTGTCGAAAATGGTAACATGGCAGTAGAATCGCAGTCGGTGCTGAAGATATGGCAGGAACACTTCTGAAGACTGCTAAACGGCGACGATGACCAATATTTCGCTGTCAGGCAGAATGAGCAATTCAGTTCAATTCAAACAGTGACGATTATAGTCAAGGTTCCCGTAAATCCGATCAGAATGAAGTGGGAATAGCGATGTCTAAACTTAAACCCAACAAAGCTGATGGACCCTTCAACGCAGGAGTAGATGAGTTGATAAGGAGCATGCACCAGTTCATCTGTAAAATCTGATCGGACGAAAGTATGCCCGATGAATTAAACCTCAGTATCGTTTGCCCGATCCTGAAGAAAGGAGACCCTATAAATAAGTTTTTTTTTTTTTCTTTAGGTTGCGTCAGGGATGTGTAATCTTCATAAACCTGAGCAAACCTGAGTAATGGATTCCAGGAATACGCCTTCGTACTAAACACACATCCTACACACCCTACACTCTTCAACCACTCTCCCCGTGGAACTGCCGTTAGGTATTACTTCGCGGGGCTGGTTAGCAATTTATGCTGTACTTTCTGCTTCTCGACGTATTCTTTCTTGAATTCGAAGCTGCATTTGCACGTGCGTAATAAACGCGCAAATTTCCATCCATTTTTCCTCAGATTGTACCATATGATCTATGAGGAATGGAGGACTGGGAAGTTCGTTTCTCCAGTTTTCAAATCGCCTACAGTAGAAGACTACATGCTCCGTATCTTCCTCCTGGTCTAGACATTCTGGACACAACGGAGAGCTATCGTGTCCAAACCGGTAAAGATATTTGCGATAACCTCCATGGCCAGACAGGAAATGCGTGAGGTGGTAGGTGCAGTTCCCATGTGCTCGGTTTATCCAAATGTAGATGGTGGGGATTAATTTATAGGTCCATCTGCCTTTAACCGCATTATCCCATCGATCTTGCCACACAGCTCTTGAAGCTGCTTTTTCTTCTTCTATAACCCTTCTTCTTTCGCTAGCCTCTTGATGGCTCGAGCCTCTCCGATTGTAGATTCTCTGCATCTCGTTCGCGAGGATGTCGATAGGAACCATTCCTGCTATGACAAAGGCTGCTTCGTCAGAGATAGTTCTAAAACCACTGATGGTCCTTATAGCGCAGAGGCTGTAGGCTAATGTAAGTTTCCTCCTTGTTTCTTTGGTCGCGAGAGCCCCCGCCCAAGCTGGAGCCGCATAAAGAAGGACTGAGCTGACAACTCTGGATAGTAGGATCCTCCTAGCGTATCCAGGTCCTCCAATGTTGGGCATTATCCTTGAGAGTGCTGCCTGAAGTCGTGACGAATAATCAACATGCTGTTTAAAACGCAGTATATTGTCGAGCATTACTCCTAGGTATTTGATTGCTTCTTTGGATCTGATGATTTGGGTTCCAACCTGGACATTCATATATTCCACAGATTTCCGCCTAGTTATTAGAACAGCTTCAGTTTTGTGGTCAGCTAATTCTAGACCGGCTGATCCTAGCCAGCTTTTGATTTGACTTATCGCCACATTTGTAGCTGATTCTACTTCACTGATTTGTTTTGCTACTGTAACAATAGCGATGTCGTTAGCAAATCCAATTATATTCACTTTATGTGGCAGTGGTAGTCGTAAAACTCCGTCGTACATTATGTTTCATAGTAATGGGCCCAGAACCGATCCTTGCGGGACCCCAGCTGTAACATCGTAGTACTTCACTCCTTCGTCGGTATCATACCTTAGTTTCCTGTTGGTAAAGTAGCTCGCCATTATCTTCAACAAGTAAGATGGTGTATCTATCCTAGCAAGAGATCTTCTTATAGTGGGCCAGTCTGCCGAATTAAACGCGTTTTTGACAACTAGCGTCACTACTGCGCAGTATTCCTTTGTGCCGTATCGCCATCTTTCACCTTCAATTGCTTCCGCTGCTATATTAACTACAGCTTTAATGGCCGCAATTGTTGAGCGAGACTTTCGGAATCCGAATTGGTGGTTGGACAAAGTTATAAATGATTCGCTCCAGGATCTTTCCCATTGTGTCCATTAGGCATATCGGGCGATACGACGATACCCTCGGAATAAATATAAGTTCCCGTCTGCCGTATTATGTGCATGCCTAAAACCAATCGCCAGCAACCTGATAGGTCCTTATCAGTGCGGTTTCAGGTTGGAAAAGTCCACCATTGACCAAATATTCACACTACAGCAGATCTAGAAAAAAATCGATACGCACCACCTCTTCAACCTGATAGGTTCTTATCAGTGCGGTTTCAGGCCAGGAAAGTTTACCATCGATCAAATCTTCACACTTCGACAGATCCTGAAGAAAACCTAAGAAATCCGAATCGATAAGCGAGATCTCTTTATCGATTTCAAGGCCGCCTATGACAGCATCTAAAGGGCGGCACTGGTGCCGTGGGTAGTGTGTTTGCTCGTTTACCGATGTACAGCCTCAGCGGGGAACAGCAATCATCAGCCACTCGAGTATAAAGGAAAACGAATTACATCAAATGTTTTTCCAACCACTGCACCAAAGAAAGTTTCCTGTCTGTGTAGTACAATGGACCGGATAGTCTGAGTGCTCTGGGATTTGGGTTCCTTAAAAAAAAAGCATCATCTATAGAGAAGAGCTATATAGAGCCGTGTCTAGTTTTGAGATCCCTGCCAAACTTGTCCATCTGTCCAGGATGCATCAAGGAGCACCGGGAGCTTTGATGTCAAATAAGGTTTTACACAAGGTGACGCGCTGTCATGATACTTCTTAAAATCGTTCTTGAACGGACTGTGTGAAACTCACAAGCCAACACCGGAGGCACGATCTATCGAAAGTCTACACAACTGTTTGCTAACGCCGACGATATTAACATAAATGTACGAGTAGTATGCAACCATTAAAGCAGAAGCTGCCAAAATAGGGTCCGGTGGCGAATTGGTGCTTCATAAGGTAGTAAAGGATATCAGCGGAAAAATTAAAGGAATTATGGCCAATCGGTGTTTTTTTTTAGCTTATAAGGCAATACAAGAGTAAAGATCTGTATAAGCGAATGAAGATATCCTTGATCGCATTGAGAGAAAAATTCTTCGTAAGATATTTGGTTCCGTTTATGGTGACAGGTTTTGGAGAAGAAGATTCAATGACGAACTATACGATCTGTACAGCGACATCGACCTTGTCAAAAAACTGCGTATTGGACGTTTGAGATGGCTAGGATATGTATAGCGGATGGCCACCAACGCTCCGGCCCGCAGAGTCTTCGAATCTAGCCCAGAGTGGTGTCGCAGTTGATTCCTCGTCGTAGGTGACATGTACAAGCCCAAGGGGACCTCAACAAACTTGAAGTGCGCAACTGGACGCAATTAGCTAAAGACCGAGCTAAATGTAGAGGCTTGTAAGTTGGAGCCGAGGTCCACCCCAAACTGTAGCACCACTTAAGTACTTAAGTAAGTAAGTGAGTGTATATATCTTAATCAGAGACATTACATTCAGCGCTACTTGACAGCCACAAGAATTCATGCATAGTTGCTTTGTGGTTTGGAAGAATAGTGATTCTAGAACGTTATACTATCGTCTGACATGGTAGTTAACAATGTAGGCTCCCAGTCAACTTTTGTTACGGCAAAGAGGCAGGTGGTAATTGACTTGACTCTATCGAAAAGATATTTCAAATCAATTACTAACTGGAGGGTACTGCCGGAGGTGTCCTTGTCAGGCCATAGATACATCGCTTTCCAAATCGAATGCGAGGCTATAACTTTGCAGGAGAGGAGGAATCCAAGGAAAACCAACTGGGTTCGGTTTAGAGAAGAGCTAGACAGATCAGTCAAAACTCCAACTAAACTCAGAACGAAACGAAAGGTTGAGGATGCTGTTCAAAACCTGATTAGCGTCCTTACCAGTTGTTTTGAACTGACGTGCACATTGACAAAAAATCCCTGCAGAATGCCGGTTCCCTGGTGGAGCCCAGAACTGCAGCGACATAGGAAAGCATCCAGAAAACTTCTAAATAGGTCACTCAAGACAAATTTAGAGGGCGACTTTAGATCGAAGCAAAAGGACTATAAGAAGTTAATTCGGTTGTCGAAAAGTGCTTCTTATAGAGATTTTTGTGAAAAGATCGAGACACTCGGTGAAACCAGCAGGTTGGTTAAGGTTCTCAAAAGGGGCAAGCCGACCAAACCGGAGTCACTGAGAAAGTCTGATGGCAAGTTTACTGAGACGAAAGCGGAAACTTTTAGTCTTCTGCTGGAGACTCACTTTCCTGGCAATCAGATAACCACTAGGTTGCAGCTTGGCCCGCTTACCCAGGCTGTGCTGGATTTAAGTCAGAAAACTCGGCGCAGTTGGTATATTGCATCAGCATTGGTAACAGTTGAGGCCATCAAATATGCTGTGGCATCTTTTCATAGTTTCAAATCGCCTGACACCGATGGAATATATCCAGCTATGTTGCAACAGGGTATAGATCAACTGCTGCCAACTCTGAAAAGGATTTTCACCGCTGGCTTGGCGGACAGTCAGAGTAGCTTTCATACAGAAAATTGGTAAGGAGGACTATTCGCCCAAAGAGTTTCAGACCTATAAGTTTGACCTCCTTCTTCCCGAAAAGTATGGAGAGACTGGTAGAATTTCACGTGCGCAAAGTTGCTTTGAAGCTGCATCGACTATCGGAGATGCAGCATGCTTATCAGCGTGGGAAATCCTGCGAAACCGCGTTTCAAAATTTAGTGCCCAGAATTGAATGCGCGCTTGACAGGAAAGAATACGCGATGGGTATCTTCATCGACATTGAGGGTGCTTTTGACAATGCGTCTTTTGACTGCATGTGCGACTCGGACAGACAACACGGCGTAGATGAACATGAGTGTTGTAGATTATTGTTTGATTGTGGGCACCGTGGCGTAAGTGGTTTGTGTGTCGGATCACTGCGCGTGAGGTTCCAAGTTCGAATCCCAGAAGACACAAAAAAGTTTTTTCCACGGTCCCACCTCTCGCGAGCGTCTGACAGACATCCGAGAGTATTGTTGTCTTGGAAAAGCTTTTCAAAACAAATTGCCCTTCGGATACGGCACTAAACCGTAGGTCCCTCCCATTCGTGTAAAAAATATAAGGCACACAACATGAGTGGTTGCGAGAAGCTAGGCCCTGGCACTTAAAGAGCTGTTGCGCCAAATATTAGGTTAGTTGTAGATTAAAGCATTGCTAATGAATAGAACTATGGTAGAGGATGTGGATTGTGGCTGATATGTTATGACAGGGGTAAACAGGGGTTGTCTGCAAGGTGGTGTTCTGTCTCCATTGTTATGGTGCATGGTGGTCGACTCATTGCGGATAAAGTCGCTTTACTTTCTGTCGGGACATGCCTGGCGGCGGTCTGTGCTAACGTGTAGGCAGCGCTGGACGTGATCGATGATTGGTGCACTAGGAGTGAGCTTTCGATGAATCCTCTTAAAACTGAGGTTGTTCTCTTTACGAGAAGGAGGATTTTGACGGGTCTGACTCAGCCAGTGCTAAAAGGCGTCACCATCCGCATTTCCAATGAAGCCAAATATCTGGGTGTATATAAGAAACTTCATTAGTCTAAATACGTGGAGTCGAAAGCATTCAGCGCTCTCTCAGTTTTCTGGCAGTGTAAGGTTGCTCTTGGCAAGACATGGCGCTTGTCACCAAATAAGGTTCTCTGGATCTACACGGCTATGATAAGACCATTCCTCCCATACGCGTCGGTTGTTTGGTGGAAGGGGCTCTCGCGTAAATATGTGGTTGCCTTTTGCGCCAAATTGTAAAGAACGGCTTGCCTCGGCTGCACGGGAGCTTTTCCGAGTACGCCTGGCTCTACTCTAGATGCTTTGCTGAACTTACCTCCCCTAGTTACTTATATCATGGGTTGAACTATCAAAGCCATCCATTGTCTTAGGTGGGCCGGTCTTTGGTATACTCCACTCCACTGGAATTTTGATGAACTTGCGCGACATTTATCTTACGATTCCGGTCTTATGGATATGTCGTCTGACGCAATGTCACCAAAACAGTTGATGCGCAAATTCAGAGTCGACATTCCTTGAGTTCAGGACTGGTTTCGGCCAGAGCCTGAGCCGGGAATGGAATGCAGTCGTATTTTCACGCACGGTTCCCAAACCAGTCAAGGGTCTGGTGTCTTCGTGCTAGTCGACAACATTAGGCTTCTTTTCTCGCTAAGCAAATATGCGTCTGTTTTCAATCGGAAACTTATGGAATCCTAATGACCATGAACTATGTTGTGAAGAACAGGTGGAAGGGCCGTAGCATTTGTGTCTGTAGTGACAGTCAGGCTGCGCTTAAGGTCTTGCTTAACCCTTTAACCACTTCCAAAGTAGTTTGTGAAACCAAAAACTCTTTGAACTCGGTCGCAAGGCTTAATTCTATATCTCTTATCTGGGTCCCAGGTCACACTGGAATCTTGGGAACGAGATTTCCGATGAGATTGCTAGACAAGCTTGAGAGGAGGCTTTCTCAGGTCCCGAACCCGCGATGAGTCTACCTGCATCCTCGGTTAGGACTTCCATTGACGATTGGGTCTCTCACGAGCACAATTGTGTGCGGCATGACTCCCCAGGATGCAGGTTGACTAAACGTATGCTCCAGAACGTCTGTAAGAAATCGGCGGTATAAGCCATCTGGTTATTTGACTTGTATTGGATGCTTTAAAAAAAAACACCTACCGTGAATTAATTGGGTTCTTCCTGATTTTGTATCGGAGCCAGATTGAAGGTGAAGGTTTGACGTTGTCTTTAAATAATGGAAAACTTATATAGAACTATTAATGCATATTCAACTGCATTGAGAATGGTAAGATTGGCAAAGCTTGATGCGATTAGTTCGCAATTCAATTAAAAATCAATGTATCTGCATGTAGAATTTGAATCTGAACTCAACAAAATGATTACTTACATCGTAATATTAACGTAAGAGTACAAACTTCTCTATTCTACACTCCAATCTAAATTTCATTCGAAAACACTCCTTAAACTTCCACTTAAAGTCGCATGCAATGAAACTCAAATACGTGCCCAATGGAATTCTTGATATCATCAGGCCTTTGTTTCCTAACAAAACGCAAGCAATACAAATCAAAAGACCCAGGAACACAAAATCTATGCACAGCACATATACACGACAAACACGAACTACACTCTGAATGTATTCAAACAATTGCCCCATCAGAGTCATGTGGCTGTACGTCAAGCGAAGGATGCGTCTCTATACCTACCCTGCAACTGGAGATATTTTCCGGCCAGCATACGTGGTCAAGACATTCATGTCATGAATTCAAAATCCAATTGCAACCGTCGGATGATACCCGGACCTAGCTCAAAGCACAAAACACCACAAAGATCATAATGTGGTATAGTCGGTAGATACTACTGATACGTTAGAGATACCTTCTACATTGCGATAGGATTCCTCTCAGAAATCACAGTGACCGGGGTTTTTGTTTATTCACAAACACAATAGAGCTGTTACTAATGGGAATTCAGGGATTTATACTTCTCTCTCCGACTCTGTGTGTACTTTTAAATGCGTTTGACCTATAGTTAGTACATAACACAATTTTGGGCAAGGACATTCAATATTTCTCCGAATTTGGAGGGATTTTGCACAACTTAAGTTTCAAGTTAAAAAGTCAACTGTCCTCCTCGATTGGTTGCAAGGAGTTTCAGGAAAAAGTCAATCAGGATGCTTTTCATTCAACTTTCTTGTTAAACCGCAAAAGAACCAAAAACTTATTTCAGAAACAATAAAGTCCGTCATATTGCAATTTTATGCTGTCATCCTGCGAAAAATTTCACCATCTCATCAGTTAATACAAAGAAACTATGGACATAAGGACACCAACTGACAATGACTGGAATATTTTCAGTATCTGCAGCAGAGAATGTGCAGTGAAAGTGTATGCTATACTTTTTTTTTGGCAACGACCTCTCTAAGACTACAATATACATAACAAGGACCTAGACAGTGAAAAATGAGACAAAAAGGGAAATTAGTCAAAAGAAAAAAAGCTTTTGTTGTGGATTTTAGCCAAAAAGTAAGTAACAAAGGTCCATATAATTAATGGGAAGTGACATTTGGGTTTTAATTTCGTGCTACATGAGTAATATTGTATAGGGTTGTGTTAACAATACTTTTGATTAAAAAACTCACAGGGGTAAGGTCGTTGGTAGACACTGTGGCAGGAGGTAATGTGAAGATACGATTAAAGTTTAAAAAAACTTAATTTTGAAAGTTACTAGTGAGCACTACGGTGTCGATATGTATCAGTAAACTGTAGGTCTCTTCCATTCGTGTGCAAAATATAACACACGCAACACGAGTGGTTGCGAGAAGCTAGGCCTAGGCACTTAAAGAGCAGTTGCGCAAAATATTTATGTTTAACACATCTTAGGTATTTTCGGGGACATTGAGGATACATTCGGTAACGTTCCTACTGAATCCGTTCCTACTTCTGATAAAGTTCAGAGAGTTCCATGATTATTGAAAACCTTCAGTCTAAGCATTAAACTTATTTTTTTCAATTCAGGCAACAGACTTCAAATTTAATCGTTTCATAGAAGAACACCCACACTATGGCTTAATAAAATCCTGGCAGGACTTGACAGATATCCTATAGACCTTTGCAGGATTTCTGTGTTAATAACATATATCATGAGATATGCCTAATGTTGCCATTTATCCTTTTTTTTCGCGGGATACTCCTATTTTTCAGCTCCTAAAAACCTATCCCCCGAAATTTTTCTAAATCCTTTTTTCCATGCAAAATTCCTAACATATTGTTGTATCCAACATTCGCCGCTGAACGCAGAGAAAGAGTTGAAAAAATATACGTCGAAGTTTCCAATGTTCGACAGATGGAGAGTGGAAATTAACCGACCGCACTTTTCCCCAAAGAGTCGAGCAGACAAGGTTTACTTTTGTGGCGATCTTCGAAGGCTAGCAGTAGCATAGCGCTCTCCCCCCCAGCAGCTACTTCTGAAGATGGAAGACCAACCCCAACTGCGGGGAGCCGCCCTCAACCCAGCGAAGTTTTCGAGACGCCCGAGGATTTCGCAGCTACTATGCCTATGGACCCAACGCTTCACTCATCCGGACCTTCCCCTGATCACTCGGCCCCACTTTTTCAACCCGGGGTTTGTAGAACCGTTCGACGGACAGTCATCCTGGACCGACTATGAATGCCAATTCGAAATTGGCGCGGGATTTCAAGGGTGGACTGAAATGGAGAGGTGAAGCGTTGTCTGTGCTTTACTACGAGGAAAACCACTCTC
This sequence comes from Brachypalpus laphriformis, assembly GCA_945910035.1. Classification (NCBI taxonomy): domain Eukaryota; kingdom Metazoa; phylum Arthropoda; class Insecta; order Diptera; family Syrphidae; genus Brachypalpus; species Brachypalpus laphriformis. The sequence continues at coordinate 325,550,617 of OX246753.1, forward strand.
GTACGATGTCCTTCGAGGTCTTCTAAGGCAACGCTTTAGCTTGGACAGCCAAATAAGCTATACCTTGCTTCGTAATCGCATGCAGAGACAAAAGGAATCCTTAGCTGAATTTGCTATCCAACTCCAAAGGTTAGCAGTTTCGGCCGTTTCTGATGGAGCTGGGAAGGTAGTGGAGGAGATCGTCCTCAGCCAATTCATAGAAGGCATCAAGGACGAACAGATACAGAATTTGGTCGCCGTGGGACGTTCACGTAGCCTTAAAGAAGCCCTACGAACTACGCAGGAGATGACATCACGCCTCGAACGCAAGAATCACCACCATGTTCTTGCGGCTACATCAAATACTAGCCGAAATGGGTGTGGGAGATAAGAAAACCAACGATTCGTTGCTGCCACCGAACCCTCCACTTCCTACCCGGTGGAAAACTAAATGCTTCTGGTAGTAAAGAGCGAATGCCAGTAGCAAACCGTAAAACCGCTCTACCCAACTCACAACCACTCGATAGCCGGGACCCTCTTCCACCATCCTCATGTCGGTCGTCAGTAGAACCAACCGCAACCTTCGTGGGAATAACTAAGGGAGCCGGACAGTCGCTAAATCGCTACGTAGATGGCAAGCCATACAACTTCATCATTGACTCTGGTGCCGAAGTATCCACATCGAAAACTAGGCCCACGAGACCTTCAAGGCATATTGAAGGAGTCCGCAGGAGAACGGTTGAAGAAACCGCTGAAGTATCACTCGTGTCCAGCCACAATGTGCCTCACCCGTCTTCCACTCCAACTGGCCAACGCGGTTCCGAACCCAGGCCCACTGATTGCATTGGAGAACATATGGGCAACCCCGATTTGGTGAAGCCATCCACGGAATTACGAAGGCACAATCCCCGCTTGCTGACCAACGACCACAACAGCCCGCCAACAGCAGCTACCCTAGAAATTCGCAAATCATGCTCACAGGAGATCTTGCACAAGAAGATGCCCAGCGAACAACGCAGAGCTGCATCAATAAAGGGACTGGACATTCAGAATGGGCGGCCAAGAGAGACGCCTTCAGTTCAAGTCACCGAAGATCTGATAGCGATAGCGGACTCCTTTAAGAAGCTGGTAGGGCCTGCACACTTATACGTCGATCGCAGCCTCCCGGTCAAGCTGCATGCTCCAAACCAAAAACCTGAACATCTTCAACCACTTCTGACATATCCGATGAAGGCAACCCCAGAAGACTTAGCAGACGAACAGGCATTACGATGCTGGAATCTCTTGATTGGGAGTAAGGAGTAAAGAAGAAAGTCAGCAGAGTTAAGAGCAGATATTTCTGGATCGGTCGAACTACCTACATCAAAGCGTTGACATTCGGTAGAGAATTAAGACTTCCCGTGGATTTGGTACGAGGGCTACCACCGGGAGAGAAGAAAGACGCTCCCCAGTACGTCCTTGACTTGGCCCAGTACGTCCTTGACTTGGCACAATTTCATGAAGTAGCTATCCGCAATTTGAAGATGACAGCCGATTCGATGAAATGCCGTTACGACCTTCGGACCCAGCTGAAACCATTCCAACCGGGTGACCAAGAGTGGTTCTTCAATTCAAAACGTCGTAAGGGAGTATGTCCAAAAATACAGAGTCCTTGGGAAGGACCAGTGCAAATCATCACGCAGCTTTCCGATCTGGTCTCCGAAATTCAGCAGCCGAATACTAGAAACAAGAAAAGTTATCCACATCAACAGGCTGGCTCCCTACGCTGTAAGGAAGTTAACTCAGACGGTGCTTTGAGTCTTTAGGGGGCAGGAGTGTTGTATCCAACATTCGCCGCTGAACGTAGAGGAAGAGTTCGAAAAATACCAAAAATACCAGCCTTCGCCACTGAACGCCGAGAAAGTGTTCGAAAAGTATACGTGGAGGAAAATAGCTGGTGAATGTTCGAAAATGGCGCCAAAGTCGAAGTTTCCAATGTTCGACAGATACTTACTTACTTATGTCCTGTATCCCCTTGTGGGTCCTAGGGCCTCTACTACGCATACGCGCCATCGTGTACGGTTTCCGGCAATGTGTCTGAGTTCTCCCCAACTTTTCCCTAACTGCCGTGCCTCCTTCTCGACTGTTCTGCGCCATGTTCTCCTTGGACCGCCAGGTCTTCTGCCATCCTGAGTTAGAGGGTTCCATTGCATAGCATGGTTCGCTATGGAGCTGTCACCCTTTCGGAACGTGTGACCAATCCACTGCCACTTCCGCCGTTGGATAGTTGTGCCTATTGGTTCTCTCGTAAAGGTGTTCGTTAGAGATACGATTGGGCCAGAAAATATTGCGCAGACACCTATTAAGGAACGTTTGCAGCTTTCTGGTGATAGTAGTGGTCACTCTCCACGTGCTGCAACCATATAGCAGCACGGAATCAACGTTGGAGCGGAACAGTCTTATTTTGGTGCTCAAACTGATTGCATTGCTTCGCCATATTTTGGACAACATCCCGAACGGGGACTTTGCTTTGGCGATCCTGTTGGCTATATCCAGTTCGATTCCAACATCAGTCGAGACAATACTCCCAAGATACTGGAAATCCTCTACTCTCTCTACCGATTGTACAGCAATGCATATTTGAGCCGATGAGTTTGTTCCAAGGCTGATCATTTTAGTTTTTGCCGTATTCATTTTCAGCCCGACGACACCTGCCTCCCTCCCCACATCTGCTGTCATTTGGTGGAGGTCCATAATTCTGTGGGAGAGTAAGCATACATCGTCTGCGTAGTCAAGATGCTTCAGTTTAGATGTAAGAGTCCATCGAATTCCTCCGTTTCCCGTCGACAAAGCTGCATGAAGCACATCGCTAATCACCAATTGGAATAATATTGGTGAAAGGATACAGCCTTGTCTTACCCCACTTTGGATCTCAAATTCTTCAGACAACCTTCCCCTGTGCAGAACGTGACATTTGGAGCCTTCATATGTAGCTTTGATAATAGCACGCCAAATAAACTCCCTGTTGACACTATCGAACGCCTTCTCAAAATCGATGAACAGCAGGTGCAGTGGCGATCGATATGCAACACACTGTTCGATGATAATCCGCAGGGTGTTGATGTGGTCGGCACAGGAGGATCCAGAGTGGGAACCTGCTTGTTCGGCATCGAGTGTGTCTTCGAGATGTTGTTTGATTCGCTCAAGGATGATTTTAGCTATTATCTTAGCTACAGCAGGCAGCACGCAGATACCCCTCCAGTTTTCGCACTCCAATAAATTTCCTTTCTTAGGAAGCTTGACGATCATTCCCTTTTCCACTCGTTAGGAAAGCTCTCAGCTTCTCAAGCTCTATCTATAAGTGGAAGCAGAAGCTCAGCCGATGTTGTTGGCGCTGCTCGTAAGAGCTCTGCTGGAAAACCGTCAAGTCCTACCGCCTTGTTGGTTTTGAGTGCCTTGATCGCGGTAATGATCTCATCTTTACTGGGAGTCGTGGTGCGTATTCGGGAACTTCTCACCTCGGGCATCTCAGTCTGATTTGGGAGCATATCGCTAGCGAATACACGGTTCAAAACCGTAGCAAAATGCTCTTTCCATCTCTTGAGCTGGTCCTCATCCGAAATGAGCAAGGAGCCGTCTAGGCTTTTCACTGGGTATTGGCTGGAGCTGCGACCACCTGTCAGCTCTTTGGTGACTCTGTAGACGGTCCTGCTGTCGCACCTCCGTGCAGCTTCTTCTGCTTCTGTAGCCAGCGCGTTGATGTAGTTGCGCTTGTCACGTCGTACGCTACGCTGAACTTCTCTCATCTTCATGTGATATAGGGACTCTAGCTCGCTTCTCCCTGCTGCTGGGGTAGCTGCAACGCGAGCTTTTAGCTGTTTTCGTTCGTCAATCCGTCTCCAGGTATCCTCGGAAAGCCACGCCCTATGTCTTCCCTGCGATCGACCGACAATTCTTTCAGCACCAGATGTAAAAACATTTTTCACAGCACACCAATGGTCTTGGATGGTTGCGGGCATTGAGCTGCTGATTGCTTCCACACCTTGCGAAAAGTGCTCCCTTAATTGTTGGCGCACTGAGGGATCACCAAGTCTATCGATGTTGAACCTGGGCATTCTTGTGTTGTCGTGGAATCTTCGAACTGCAGCAGTGCGTAGTTGGAGAGTAGCTATCATAAGATGGTGATCACGTACTATCCCCACATCTGCCCCTCGTCTGTTTCGGACGTCCAGGAGACTACTTCTAAAACGGCGGCTGATAGCAAAATGGTCAATTTGGTTGGAGGTTGCTTGCCTGTCATTGGAAACCCAGCTGACTTTGTGGCAGGTCTTGTGCTCAAACATGGTGCCACCTATCACAAGGCGGTTGGCATTGCAGAAATCCACACACCTTTCGCCGTTGTCATTGCGGTTGCCTAGTCCATGCTTCCCGATTACATGTTTGAGCCCTTCGTTGTCGTTGCCTACCTTGGCATTCAAATTCCCCATCACTATGACAATGTCTCCATTTGGTGTTGTGTTGAAGACGGCGCTTAAGAGACTGTAGAAGCTCTCCTTTTCGTCATCAGACGAACTATTCGTTGGGGCGTAACACTGTATGATGGTGACGCGTCGTACTCTAGTCCGGAATATGGCCGTCAAAATCCTATCACCATGAGGCTGCCAGGAAATTAGGCCCTTGCGTGCTGTTATTGTTAGCAGTAGTCCGACTCCATATTCCCACGGACTTCCGGATGGTCTTCTAGAATAAAGTAGTACAGTGTTACGCGTTGGAGACTGGTACTCGCCCGCTTCTAACCATCTTACTTCACTTACCCCCAAAATGTCCAGTTTATATCGCATGAATTCGTTTTCCAATTGGAGGAATCTGGCATTGTAAGGACCTTCTCTTCCCGAGTCGAGGAGCGTCTTTACATTCCAGAAACCTATCTTTGTCCGGGTACAATAGCCAAAAGTCGTCAACATGTGATCATTCCTTATCGGAGGCAAAGTGTCGGTTTCCGTAGCGGGCAATATTCGGTAACGCAGGTTGCTGACCCACGTTACCTAGCCTAGAATCAAGGCCCTAGACAACGCACTTACAAGCCAAGTTTTGGGCAGTCAGTAGTTTCCCGATCAATCGCAATGCAGGTCCGCAAATGTTTCCATGTTCGACAGATGGAGAGTGGAAATTAACTAGAAGCAGGAGATGGGATATAAAAAGGCGCTGCATCGAGGAACTAGCGAGTTTTTTTTTCGAGTTTTTCTCTTCGACATACCGAATTAATTGTTAAAAAAAAACTATTTCTCTTTTAAATAAAATTTCAAAACCCTCTCGAGAACCAACCTAATTCTTTTATTTTTGCATGTCTTTTCCGTTGCGACCGCGCTTTTTGGCGACCGCGCTTTTCCCCAAACAGTCGAGCAGTCAAGGACTACTTTTCTGGCAATCTTCGAAGGCTAGCAATAGCATAGCGTTGGTTGGTTGGTTGGTATAAGGGTACAAGTATTTTTGACGAATAAAATATGAATTTGCGGCAGAAATTTTTTTGTATTTGATCCTTTTACTATCCTTTTATTTTTATTGCGATATTTCGAGAAATTGCCGAATTTAGTGGAGTTTTCCTTTTTTTTCGGCCAAAAAAAAGATTGTAAGTTTAGATATGCCTAAAGGAAGCTACACTGATAATCCACTAGACCTTCTGCTTCTAGCCTTTGATAAGCTATAGAATATTACCTAACGTATTTTTGTTTGCATAACAGCCTAGTTTTTAAGACTCATTGGCCGTATCGGCATCCCAAAATATTTAAATGACAATTTCTTTATCTGACGACATAAATTCCACCCTTCAGTTCTACTGCAGCGTTATGATGTACCCATTTTTGCTGAAGACAGTAGACAAGTGTATTCCTTCAGCAGCATGTTTCTCTTTCTGTTAGTTAAGACTAAATCTCCAGTTCGCTACCCAAATTGGTTTCCAAGTAGACTGTGATGCCAGTTCTTCCATCTACAAGTATAATCTGGCCTTATGTTTGGGACGGTTGAGTTTGTGGTTGATTGTTCTACTCTCCACCGCCACCTTGGTGACCGGTGGATAACTAGTACATTGATCGGAGATTGGGTAACAGACGGGCAGCAGACGATAGAGGGAAAAAGAGTGCTTTCTCATAGGAGCACTTCTTCATGTTCCAGATGGCGGCGCACGAATTCCCTAGATGGAGTCAACGGTCTCGTCTTCAATTCCAGTTATGTTGAACTTATTGAACAACTTGCCCGAGCTGATTAAACATTTTCGAATCATAGTTCAGTAAGGAATTTCCAATTTGAAAAACCGTGGCATATACTGCGGTGATTGCTGCAGAGACAACAAGCAGCGTCTATCCGGATGCGGACCTACTACACGCGGCAGTCTTAGGCAAGAAGTCTTAAGCTACCAACACGTAAGCGAGCGTATTATGACAATCAGTATCAAGGCTAAATTCGCCATTATAGGCTTGATATGTACTCATGCCCCCACAGAACAAAAGGACCCTGCCAGCAAAATTTCTTTCTTCGATCTGTTTCGCAAAACAAACGAGTATGAGCCACGTCCTAGATATGACGTTGAAATGGTATTGGACGATTTTAACGCCAACAGGGATGACGTAGTAGAGGGCCTCCTCGCTGTAGGTGGCGCACACAAGTTGAAGTGGACCTAAACCACATTGGAGTTGGCAACTACAGGCAATTACCTAAAGAAGCCAGAATGAGTGGCGGCTTGTTGGTTGAGGCTTAGTTTCCTACTGAACTGTAGCGCCACTTAAGTATGTAAGGTAAGTAAGTAAAACACAAAGCTTGTATGCGACGGCCCGTCCGATCAATTGCGGCAGCTTCTGTTAACACTATTGCAAGGGCATAACACTGGCAGAAGGTTAATCGCATGGCTGGAAAAGTTGTTCGCTCTGGTCGATAATAATTAATATGCTTAAGACATCAGGTAGTCAGGAAAAAATACTGTAAATCAGAAGCAAAGACAAACCGCTTCCCCGTTATCTGGACGCTACCCCTCGGAGACTTTCTAAAACATAAGCATATGACTTTCAAGCCACTACACCAATCTTTCTCTCTCTCTCTCTCTCTCTCTCTCTCTCCTCTCTCTCTGTTCTTTCCAACGCCCACACTGTGTAAACCATATATGTACCTCCTTCAGTACTCGTAAATAATAATAAAAAAATATTTCGGATTGACTTCATGATATCGCATCGAAATTATACACTTGTATGTATGATGATGACGATTACTTCTAGACTGCAAGACTGTAAAATAAAATCCGATCCAAATTAGAGATAACCACCAGCCCAAATCGAAGAAACTTGAAGCCCGAAAATACACCTAAAGTCCACCACATCAATATCATAACCTAGAACATTTTGTAGTAGTATGTACTTGGAAGGACCTTTGACACCGCAGAAATAATACTGTAGAATTCGACGGCTTTACTCAGCAATCCCTAAGACCGACTACAATTCAAGCCTGAGCAAGTTTTAAGTTGTAGCTATGCTTCGTATGAGTATTTTTCGAGTAGATGGAGAATGTATTATGGTGGTCGAGAGCCACCCTCACACAAATTTTCTTATCCCTAAGTACCACCTGCATTCAAGCTCGAGCAATTTTTTGTGTTGTAGCAGTACTTGGACAGATTATTCTTCGAAATTCTAGGAGGAATAATGTGAAGGTACCGAGCCTCACTCGATAACCCCTAATATCTACCCCCTATTAAGCCTGCGACGTGACAAACGTGAGCACATCAACTCACTGACTTCAAGGGCTGAAGAAGCAGCGAGCAGGTGCGACAGTAGGACTATTTATAACATCACTAAGGAGCTGACTGGTGGTTGGAACTCCAAACAACACCCAGTGAAGAGCCTAGACGGTAACCTTCTGATATCGTATGAGGACCAGCTAGCGAGGGGAGAACATTTTGCTACAGTGTTAAACCACAAGATGATGGCGGTATGATCTGGAATTCGAATGAGCAGTTCGAAGCAACAAATTCTCAAATTCGCACCGTACCTCCCAGTAAAACCGAGATAATAACAGCAATCAAGTCCCTCAAGAAGAACAAGGCGATGGGTATTGATGGCATCCCTGCCGAATTATTTCAAGAGGCGCCAAATACATCAGCAGATCTGCTGCACCTTCTAATACGGAGAGCTTTCGATAGTGAACAATTTCCGCAGGAGGGGAAAGGGGGGATTATTATTAAACTTCCGAAAAAGGGAAACTTGACGGAATGCGGAAACTGGAGAGGTATTTACGTTCTTCCAGCCGTAGCCAAAATAACAGCTATAATAATTCTGGAACGAATCATTGAGCATTTAGATTCAACTATCGACGTCGAACAGGCATGCTTTCGTGCTAGATCCTCCTGCATCGACCACATAAACACCTTATGGATCATAATCGAACAATGCGTTGAGTACAGGTCTCCGCTACATTTGCTGTTTATCGACAGCTTGAATCGAGATACTATCTGGTTGGCTTTGCGCAGGAGAGGCATCCCAAAAAAAACTTATAGCTATTATTATGAGGGCGTGTGTCACGTCGTGCACTATGGTAAGGTGTCGGAGGATTTTGAAGTCCAAAGTGGAGCACGTCAAGGGTGCATACTGTCACCACTATTGTTCTTGGTGGTTATCAGCGATGTACTCCGTACAGCATTGACGGAAGGCAACTATGGAATTCGTTGGACTATGACATCTCGTTTGGTGGCCAGCTTTGAGCAAAAAGTACAATATCGACAGAATAAAAAAAGTACAGAGATCAGCGTGCGTGGGTATCACAGGAGCAATGAGGTCTTGTCCAACAGATGCTCTCAGTGTGATCTTGCATCTGATCCCTCTCGAACTACACATCATAGACACAGCTATATGCAGCGCAGTCCGGCTCAGGGAATATGGATGCTGGACCACAAGGCCATATGGTCACGGCAAGGTCCTCGAGACGATTCCAAGTGAACTGGTTGCGCCCTCGACCGACTACACGATACCCAAACTCAACTTCAGAAAATCCTTCTTAGCAAAATTCCGAATGGAAGAACGGAAGCGTTACCTGCAACTATGATATAGGAATATACACGGACGGTTCGAAGATGGACTGCGGAGTCGGCGCAGGCATCTTCTCTGACCAGCTGAATATATCAAGGTCCTTCCGTCTCCCAGACTCTGCTAGTGTTTTCCAAGCGGAGCTTCTTGCGAATCGAGAAACCTGCCGCCTGCTAAACAATCTTCCAACATCTAATCACAATATCGCTATTTTTCGGATAGCCAGGCTGCCATCAAGGCCATTGATGCGGTCTGCATCTCTTCAAAACTGCTAGAGCAATGTCGGTTTGCTGGGACGCTTAGTGCCGTTAAGGGCTATATTCACCTTCACTTCCTCCAGCTAGCCAATCGCGGGTGGAACAACCTCACAAGCCCAGTTTCAACAAACCCAGGTCAAAAGAGTTACTAGGCAAACCAAGACCAGTTATTGCCAAAATCGTAGCTATTATCACAGGCCACTGGCCTGTTGGAGACCATGCTGCCAAGCTTGATATCCCCCAAAACACCTTTTGTAGGAGCTGCAAGGATATTAATGAGAAAGAATCTCTATTTCATTTTTCTCATTTCCTTTGCACATGTCCGGCCCTGGCGAGGATCAGACAACAAACTCTTGGCAAACCCTTCTTCGAGGATTTGAGAGAGATAGCGGACAAGAGGATTGGAGAACTAATCCTCTTCCTGAACTCCACGGGCTGGGTTTAAACTTAACATCCCTTTTTTAACTAACCACTACAACAGGTAGACACGAGTCCGTGGTAACAAAACGGCGCACTTTAAGCGCTAATTGGGTTCTTTTTGGACCGCCACTTTACTTACCTACCTACCTATGACATCTTACCTTAAACACCTAGATTACGCTGACGATGTTTGTCTACTTTCACATCGGATAATGGATTTTCATTTGATGGCCCAAAATCTAGAAGCTAAGGCAAACAAAGTGGGACTAAAAATAAACATAGCCCTGAACACTTCTAATACCCGCGCTCAACTTAACATTGCCGGACAGGAAGTCGAGAAAGTTGATAACTTTCTATATTTAGGAAGTGCGGTCTCGCCTAATCGCGGTAGCACCGAACTGGATGTGTGCAGCAGAATCGGGAAGGCTAAAGCTGCGTTCGGAATGCTATCCAAAATCTGGAGTAGCAATGTTATCAGCTTAAGAACCAAGCTACGACTGTTCCACTTCAACGTAGAATCAGTGCTGCTTTATGGATGCAGTACTTGAAATGTGGACACCATTAACACACGCAAGCTGCAAGTCTTCGTTAGCAAATGTTTAAGAATCATCTTGAGGATTTTTTGGCCGAACCGCATCTCCAACGAAAAACTTTATCTGAGAACGGGCCAAGAACCTATAAGCATTACTATATGAAGAGGAAAGTGGCAATGGATTGGATACACCCTAGGGCACGAAGACAACTCCATCGCGAAATACGCCATGCAGTGGAATCCGCTCACCCTGGTAGGCAGAATAGCGGGACGTCCTAGGCAAACGTGGCGCAGAGCAGTTGAGGAGGAATCGAGCTCTTTAGGAATGTATTGGAGGCAGCTCAAATGCGTTGCAGAACTCCGAACAAGATGGCGCGCAGGCGTGGTTGAAGCCCTATGCCCCCCGAGGAGTTAAAGGATCTAAGTAGGTAAGTACTCGTAAGTATTAATCCTGAGAAATATTTTGTGTTTTATTTTTTCTTGTACTTTTGAAGCATTGTACCTGACGCAGGCACAGCCTGTAACAAATAATATTTCGCGGTCATGAATTATTATATACAGACTTTATTTGCCGATAATATATAATATATTCTCGCTACTTACGAGTATATCCATTATGCGTTTTAAGAATTACATTAAATTAATTGATGATTACGGTGCACTGATTGCTTTCACCTGTGGCGACCGGATCATTTTGAGGGAAAATTCATTTTTAATTAAAAATTTATCATTAACCATTTCTCTTAATCTGTTTTTATCCTTGCATCAATATTGCAGATGATTAAATGTAAACTATAAAAAATTCCCGTGTAAGGTATAACTCGCCAATGGGTCTCATGTGTTTAACGCCCCGCCGTTAATGATTTACTCGTTGATATCACCCTGCACTCCATGTTAATTAATTTTCATTCAGGACTTTATTGAACTGGAATCGAAGGTACGTGGTTGTGTAAACCGAGTAAAGTGTAAATAAGGCTTACGCGCACATACTCCCCCACATACGCGTGGAATTTTTTTTTTTGTTACTCTAAAAGGTTGTGTAATATTCCAAAGATTCTATTCGCAAACCTGAATACTTCATGCCAGGAATACGTCTACGTACTAAACCACACCATGCACACTCCAATCACTTTCCCCTCGGGTCTGCCGTTAGGTCTTACTTCGCGGGGTTGGTTAACAAATCATGAAATGCGACTTGTGTCAGCTGCTTATGTTGCTTTCGCTTTCGCTGCTTCTATTACTCTTCTTACCGTTTCTATTCACCGCAGCTCATTTTGAAGAGTCGTTATGTAATTACATATAGCCATACAATTCTCTCAAACAGCAACATATGGTCAAGGAGTTAGGACGGACTGGGCAGAGTAATTTTCCATGCTGCAAAGCTTGTGCAATAAAATACTGCATGCTCCGTGTCTTCATCTTCAAATGGACATCTACCTTTCGCTGAATTGAAACAACGAGCTTGCCACATAGCTGCTGACGCTGCCTTTTCTTCATATTTGATCATCGTGGTGGCTCAAGATTCTTCTGTTGTATATCCTGAGCATCTCATCTGCGAAGATTTCGATGGGGACCATTTTAGCTATAACAAGGTTAGGTTGAAGTGGCTGCCAGCTTACGCCAACACACATAGACCAAGAAAGGTCCGTTGTGGTACCACGAGGTTCATGTAATCATAGCCTACTTGTTAAAACCAATTAGAGCTTCTGATGAAGAGAAGGAGGCTCCTGATATCTAAATCTATCAGATCGCCTAAATCGTTAAAGTAGAAAGCTCCTAGGTGAAGCTTCCTTCTATGGGAGAGAGCTGGACATGCACAGAGAAGGTGAGTAATGGTTTCTTCCTCTTCTTCGTCCATGCAGCTTCTCCAAAAATTATTTGAAAATACGCCAAGCCTTGTTGCATGCTTGCCTATTAGACAGTGTCCTGTAAATACACCTATAATAGAGCCAATATGCAATCGATTGAGAGAGATCAATTTCTTAGAGCGTTTCAGATCCAACTTGTGCCAAATCTGCTTAGTCGCTAGACATGTTGTACCACTTGTCCACCTAAAATTTGTTTTTTCGATTGCATCTGGCTTGAATGTTAAACTGCTCCGACATCTCCGCAAGAGACGAATGGCAGTCTAGGGCTACTACTGAATTTATAGAGCTATAACAAAAGCGGCCTCGTCTGAGATTCTACAAAAGCCGCTGACTGTGCGTAATGTGCAGTCTGTATTTTGACGATAGTTTCCATTTGGTTTCATTTGTCCTTAGTGTCTGCATCCAAGCTGGGGCGACGTATAACAGAACTGAGGTGAGAATTCTGTAGAGTAGAATCCGTGAAGCGTCTTTAGGTCCACCAATTTTTTTTTGTTTAAATAATCAACATGTGTGCTAAAATGCAGTTTGTTGCTCAGCAGTACTCCAAGATATTTAACGGCTTCTTTGGACTTGATGGTTTGGTTACCAACTTGAAAGTTGGTGAATTCAACGATTTTTCGACTGGTATTAAGGACAGCTACTGTTTTGTGGGCGGCTAGTTCTAGTCTGGCCTAGTCTTGGCATACCTGCCAAGCTTTACTCGTTTGTGTAGAATGACAACGGAGAACTCTCTGCTGCTCCATCAAAGTCGGAAAGAACACCACCGAACCGTTCGATATTATGAAAGGTCTTAGACAAGATGACACGCTATCATGCGATCTCTTTAATATAAGAAAGCTTTGAAAGAATTGTTTGACACTCACAAGCAAACACCGGAGGTACAATCTTTTACAAGTCTGTACAACTACTTCCTTACGCGGATGACATTGACATAGTCGGAAGACCTTGCGGGCTGTCATTGGGGCATTTGCGAGTATTGAGATCAAGGCAACAAGGGTGGATTTAGCGGTCAATGAAAGCAAAACAAAATATATGCTGTCTACAAAAAAAGGACACCCAACATCGGCGTTTTGGACAGAATGCCACAATAGACAGATATAATTTTGAGGTAATAGAGGATCTTTTTTACTTAGGCTCTATGGTGAGCTCCGCAAATGACACCAGATCAAACGGTCTACGAGTATACAAGGACATCGACTTAGCCAGAAGAGTGTGCTGCATATAAAGCGACTAAGATGGCTGAGTTATGTAGAGCGGATGAAGCCCAGTAGAGGCGCAGTAGAAGACGACCTCACGGTAAGTGGCCCGTGCAAATGGAGGGGAACCTCAACCAACTTGGCGCGCGCAACTAAATGCAGCTGGCTCTTAACCGGGCTGCCTGGAGATTTTTGTTGGTTGAGGCCCTGGTCCATCCCGGACTGTAGCGCCACCTAAGTAAGTAAGTAAGTTCTAGTCTGGCGGATACAAGCCAACCTTTTATACTGCCAATTTCATCATTTGTATTTGATTCTATTGCACGGATTTGTTAAGCTACTGTCACGACGGCAATGTCATCGGCGAATTGAACTATCGTTTATCCCGCCAGGCAAGCAGGACTACGTCGTACGTAGTCCCTAAGACCGATCACTGCGGTTATAGTATCTTACCCCTTCATCACTATTGTTCCTCAGTTTCCTATTGTTGAAATAGTTCGTTCCTATACGGAATATGTTATATGTAATAATATGGCGTATACGCGCGTACATACGTGCGTACTTACGCCCGCATATGCGCGCGCATTTTGCTTATGCCTTAAAATAAATCTCGCAATGCTGGTGTGGATCTTTGCGCCCCGGAAAACCTAGCAAGACGAATCTTACTGCTTCGAATATCTGGGTGTCCTATAACGAGTTTCTCCATTCTGTGTCGTAATAACCTAAAGCATCGAATCCTGGCACCGCTCTCCGTAGGCCATTCATTTTGATATAACTTCGTTTCGGATGTTCATTATAATGCGGCAACTAGGAAATTGCTTTATGACTTGAAATTTTGCTGACAGTTTCACTCTACCTATATATAATATTTTTTGTTAACCGCAGTAAAATGAAAAATTGTCGGTTGTAATAAATTTAACTGCGAACTGTGTCAAGTCATAAATAAAAACGATTCCCTACACAGCAGCAACATACGTTCATAAGTCAAAAAGGACTTCACTTCCAACACAGATACTCATTTCCGCTATAAGTTGGCAAGGACTTGCTGTAGAATCTTTTTTGTTTTTTATTCACTTCGTCACATTAAGGTACAAATTTACATTTATAAATAATTTTTCAGACTCTATACTCATACACATAGAGATGATTGCTATTTAGCGGTCACTTTGCAGGATCAAACAGATAAAATGCTTCTGCTCTGATCCACACCGAAGGGCTGTAAATGAATACAGTATGAGTAAGTATACAGCTAAGCAGCAAAGGTAATTTGCATAATATGCACACATTTTCATTGAAGGATACAACCGGTGCAACTACAGATTCAACTTTTGCTGCCCAGAAGGGCAGTAGCGCAAAAGGTGTTGATGTTGAATCAGGAAGCATTTTTCTATAAATTCACCCTTGTCATTCTCATGGTCAGGTAGAAGCAGAGGATGGTGAAAAACTGGGCTGCTCCATTTATTTACTGATCTGTTAAGCATCCCTTGAAAGAAGTTCACATCCTTTTCGTGAGAAAGGTGGCAACGATGAACAAATCCACATAGACATTCGCAGAGGATTGAAGGATAGTGTTATGCAAAATTCTTGCAATAAAAGCAGATGAAGCAAGTTTTACGGGCTTAGTCTTGGTCTTTTCGAAATGCTACGTGAGTTGAAAGCAAGAATTTACTGCAGTTGCACTGGTGGATGGGCGAAGTTCTAGTTGTAACATGATTTACGTTTGTTTAAGGATTGTTGGTTGCTTTGGGAGTTTTTTCTTCTTTTAGAATTTTACGGCCCAGAAAGGGGATTGAGAAAATGCTAACTCTTGTAAATTATAGCGCGGACGTAGTCGTTAAAAGGCTAATTTTTCATCCAGCACGATTTGTTTTAAAGCCGCCTCTTTAAAGCAACAGCATAATGGTTAAAGAAGCACACACTTGCATTTATTTTATTAATAAATACTAGGACACATGCAAATTTACGATTATTAAAATTCAATATAGAAGAGTTAAATGTATTTCATGTTCAAATAATACGAGTAGTGTGTATGCATTAAAACTTCCATAAACATTCCCATAAGCCGCGTGGAACTATGTTTCATTTGGTTAGCAGCAGCAGAGGTTCCTAATGAAAAAAACAACATTTAAACTTATGTCAGGGGTAGGGAATCTTTGGAATCGGACACTAGCTGGATTTGATACGAGTCTGCACCTTTACTTGACCCTACGAACGAACTTAACATCGAAGTCCGATAGAAGAGAGCAGTGTTATTTAGTATCGACATCTATTACTCGTAGGTTTCTTGCGTTTATAAGGGACTCTCGTTGGATCCTACATATACGAGGTGTGTTCAAAAAGTATCCGACCTTTATTCATAAAAAATACTATTACGAGTATTTAGATACAAAAATTTTATATCCATTTCTTTAAAGTAGTCCCTTTTGGGTTGCCACACACTTCTTCCAAAGGTTCTGCCATTGTCAGAAAAACGCTGGAAGGCCTCTTTTAAGATTGCATGCAGCTGATCCGACGCACTCTGCATTATGTCTTCTCTGGACAGAAATCTGGTCCATGATTTTCAGCTTAGAGAAAAGACAGAGGTCACCCGGTGCCTGACAAAGCACAGATGTGCTGTGTTTGGCCAGAATACTCTGTATCAAATGTGAAGAATGGGCAGGTCTGTTATCGTGATGAAGCTGCTAATTGCCTGCTGCCCATAGATGGGCTCGTTTGCGTGTGTGGTGCGTAGTCGTGATGAACCACACCCCTGGTATTAAGGAAGACGATAAGCATGACTTTGACATTGCTGCAGGCTTGTGTTATTTTTTTTTTTTTTTTGGCCTAGAGGATGTTAGATGCATCTATTGTAATGTCTCTGAAGATCTGTTGAATCTTGCGGATCGTTTTTACGTCAAAATCGTCAAGCTTTACATAAAATTTAATGCAGTACCGTTGTTCAAGTTTTTCTGTCATTTTGTCAAACACGAAAATCCGAAGACCCCCACTTCCACTTTCTCACTATTGGTGGTCTGCCGGCGACTAATAGCTTCTGTTGGCAGAAAAAAATCGAACAAATGCGGTGTGGACCTACGGTATACAACTTGGGGTTGTACCAAGAAAACAAATGCCAGTATTTTACAAGCTTTTCAAAATAAAGTGCTAAGAGAAATTGTTCAAGCACCGTGGTATAGTAGAAACGACGATATTCGCAGGGATCTCGGAATCCCGACAATCGAAGCTGAAACTAGAAGCTTCGCGAGAAAGCATAGAAACCGACTAATCGGGCATGTCAACAATACAGTCCTACAAAATTTGGATGACAGCAATTTATTGCGCCGACTACAAAGGACGAAACCTTTCGACTTGGCGAAATAATGATTAACCGCGTCTAGATTGCGGAACATGCAGGATCCTTCAGTGGAAAGTAACCTGCCAAACGTTTTTATTCCGTGATAGAAAAATTGCTTGATAAGTTTATACTTAGTTACGATATCTAACAAATTTATATCGAAGGGTGGTGTTTTTTTAGTCAGTAAGAATCTGACACTACTATGAGCACGCGCTTGCTATTCTCATAGTGTCTATGGAAGATTTTTCACCTACCCTCAGAACAAAAAAAAAAAAGTGCATTAGGACCGCCTACATACATGCACCAAGCTACGCCTCCCCAGAAACACTCAAATAGTCCTCACGTCTACGCTTAGCAATACGCGGATGCCGTACTTTCTATTGGGCTATATCTAGCGACCATCTGTGCTAATGCGCAGGTGACGTCAGACATGATAGATGAAAAGTGCACTAGGAATGGGCCTTGGGTAAATTCTCTCAAAACTTACTCAGACAGTGCTAAAGGGTGTCACTATCCGCATTTCCAATGAAGCCAAATATCTAGGAGTGCTCCTAGATAAAAAAAAAACAGCCGATAGGCTGTTGTGCAAATTCAAAGTCGATTTTCCTTGAGTCAAAAATGAACGAAGTTGAATGTACATAGGTGGCTCCAAAACCTGTAGGGGTCTGGACGACGACTTAAGGGTTTATTTCTTCAATGCCAATTATGCATGCACTCAGTCGTAAGGCTGAATTTCTTGATTCTATTTTGAGTCTCAGGTCACACTGAGATCTTGGGAAATGAAATCTCGTATGAGATTGCTAGATTAGGCTCAGAGTAAGAATTGTCAGGACCCAACCTGCGCTGGGTCTTCTTGCGTCCTCCGTCAGGGCTTTCATAGACGATTGGATTCAAGAGCACAATTATGTGTGGTATGCCTCTTCAGGATACAGGTTGACTAAACAGACGCTTCTAGACGTCATATTCGTCCAATTCGTTATCAGCGGCATCGTTGCTGTCCCTCAGCAGGAAAGACTGTAGGCAACTTATTGGCAATTTGACAGGCCACTTCGCTTTCCCTAAGCATTTTAACATGCTAGGCTTAAGTGATACTACAGTCCGCGACGCTTGTGGAGAGGGCGACGATACTGCGGAACATTTTCTTTTTTATAGTTCTACCCTTGCTGGTATCACATGGTAAGTCTTAGATGCTGATGTGGTGATTTCTGGTACTGTAATCTTCTTATAACTGAAGCGCTTGCTTGATTGGCTTTCTAAAGAAGACAATATAATTTAAATAAAACGGGCATATCAATGTTTTGCTGCCTGGTAGCACAATTGGCCAGTACTCAACTGAAACGTTCCATATACTTACTTACTTAGATGGCGCTACAGTCCGGGGTGGACCTGGTTCCATATGCCGCCGAAAAAAACCTCAGAATTCGTTGAAAACCTCTCATTCTTCTTCCTCCTTTTATCAGCAAGGCTATGATCCGAAAACAAGGGATCACAACCCACCCACTTCACCGCATTTCTACTGATCCGCCTGTGGGGTTCGCCTATTTGACCTCAGAAAATATCGGCAGGCCTGCCGATTTTGGATCACTCGGTTACTGAGGTCAATGAAATACCGATGTCGTCGCATTTGTCTGATCCAGGCGTTTATAGGCCTGCGTTTCCTACATCGCGATGTCTTTGGGTCGTGCATTGATATTGCCTTTTGAACAGGGTTCAAATGATCTCTTCCTTGAACGTGGCAATACCAGCTGAGCCGGTCGCGCTCTATTTCTTGTACGATGATTTCCTTGATGGTTTGCTCGTTGAAAACCTCTCCGATACTCAAAAATTCATTACGGATAGAACAGTCTTAAGACATGGGTAAAAGTGTATCAGAACACCATTCTGGAACCTTTCGTTGTGACTAATGTCCTATCCAAGGGAGACTTCTGACTTTCCAGAAAGATTCAGAACACTAAGAGCTAAAACATCGTAGGCTTGCGTATAAGGACACCTTCTGGAATCTACTAAAGAATCTGATCGGCCCTCTTAGAAGCTCGACTACAAACTATAGGCTGCTTTGAAGGAAATTGCTTATAACAAAGGGTTTGCAATTATAAAGGCTTAAGAAGTCATGCGAAGTGGTCAAACATATACTACAATATGTATGTATCTTGAGTAGAGGTAGTATCTTTATTTTTAATCTTCTTTTATATTAATACGTGAACACGAAACTCGTACGTTTTTTAGTATTTATTATAAAAGGAAGGGGGAAGAAACCTATATCACTCAAAAGGTACTGTGCCATAGATGTGCAGAAAAAGAAAATCATGTACGTATGTTACAATTAAGTCAGGTAAAATAAAGTGAATGAACACATATGATTTCCCCATACAAAATGCTTTAACCAATTAATTGAAAGCATTTTGATCACGTTCAAGGCTGTGTGAGCTTAGATCCCTTTTCCTTCCCTGCACGGGAGAATATTACAAAAACAAAAACACATGTAAACACATAGCGTTGTTTCTCTCGCTGTTTGCTTTTTTCACCTCGGTCGAATTTCGTCCACACGTGATACCTAGCTAGTTTTATTGTGTGGCTGCGTACGTATGTAAATTTAGTATACGATACGTTATAGTCAAGTCTGTTCCCCGCATCTCGGCGACCAGGCTTTTTCCGTTATTTAGAAGAATCTGCGTCTTAGGTTGGAAGCTACTTGCCACTTGATTGATTTTCTTCAAAATTATGTAGCGCTCACGAGACGCATTGATTTCTTTGAGCTGGGAAATTGAATATACCTTCCTTTTACTGTGCATCATTTTCTTCCCTTCCCTTCTACTGACCCGATAGTCATCTATCATTGAACTTGGCTGAGACAACAAAATGATCAGGATCGTCAGTGTGGCTGATAAAATTTATAAAATATTCATAGAATGTCTTCTTTAGGATCTGATTGTTGTAGAATATGGATGAGGTGTGAATTACAACACACCCGTTTTACTACAAGGAAAATAGAATGAAAATACCGCTGTCTTTTTACTAAGCTTTCATTTATTTAACAACGCCAATATTTACAACAACAATTAGGGTCAGCAATTTAATTGGGTAGCACTTCAATTAACAGGTAGTGTGTTTGCCCGAAGCCTTGCCTATTGATTGTGATTACCTATACATTCTGAGAAGAGTTGACCCTTCATCTGTAAAAATTTAAAATTATGAGTATGTTTTTGTATTGGTACTTAAATGTTATGCCTGACCTGCATAAATCTCAAGATGTCATTCAGAATTTCATTTGCATTCTTGCAATTCCCATCCCTTGGCGCAAATACGTCACCAGATGAACGTTTTCCCCAATAAGGAGAAAAAGTTAGCTTAAATATAAAGTAAAAGTCAATTTTCAATAAAAAAACATTTTTTCGAAAACAAACTTACCTGACTTTGCACTATGGTACAGAACAGAACCAGAACGACAGCTGAAACTAAGAGTCCACGAATTGAATTCATTCTGAAGGATATGAATTGATTTGATGAATACTCAAGAAATTGTAGTCCTTTTTATACAAGGAAATGTGAGACATGTAGGGCTTCAATTAGCGCGATTGATTGGTACACCCACGAGTAGTTTTGCGTTAATGGCGTGTTCATTTATTTCAATATGACTCACAGCAGTTTGGATTCTACTTTCTTACCTGATTAGAACGACTTCCGTACTTTAATGTTCTTTTAGAAGAAAAACTTTGTGTTGGTCTGATAAAGAGGAATCACGACATTTAGAGAAGTTTTTTTTTTTTACAAGTTTGTGGTGACACCCATATGGCGTATAGGCACTGCGACCAGATAGATCTATTCTGCCAAGAGCCAACTTTTAGGACAGCAGTACTTCTATTCTCCTTATAAAACCAATAATATACAGCTGGGAAGGAGTTCCTTAGGTCCTTGTTGGAGAAATGATCTCTTTAAGGAAAAAGCTTCTCTTAATTCTACACAGAGCTGCACACTCACATAGTATGTGTTCTGCGGTTTCATCCTCTTCTAGGTAGACGCGGCAGATGATATCCTCCGAGATTCTCATTTTGTTGAGGTAGAAGCTCACACGTCCTTTTATGTCACTTTGGCTGTATTTAAGGATATCAAATGCCTTTTTGGAAGGATTGGACAGCTTTTTTTAGCTTGGGAGTTATTCCAATGATACTCGTAAATGCACATGTTGCGTTCTCAACTGTTTAGGCTATATTTAAAAGCAAAATCAGGTTTTCCGCAAAAGCGTTCAGGTCCAGTCAACGTCTCAAAGGAGCTTTTTCTGACAAGCAGATCTGTGGTTTCGTTGGCGTCAACGCCTACATGACCCGGTAGTCACCACAATTTTATTTTATTGTATCGGGCCAAGTTTTGTAAACTATTGAAGCTGCTTAGAACTGATTTTAAACTGTGTGGGAAAGTGGGAGATCAGTGCTTTAAGCGCCGCTTAGCTGTCGGTGAGTATGTGGAGAGTGGTAGGTTAGGTTAGGTTAGGTTAGGTAAGGTGGCTGTCCTGACAGGGTCAAGATACACTTAGACCACTTGGGTCCATTGTGATAATACGTAGAATTGGGACCGGAGAATCACCGGTTACCGGGGGAGCCTTAACATTTCTCAGGAGGGTGTTGGGTGAGAATAATTATGCCTGAAGTGGCTAGAGAGGGTGACTGCCTCAATCAACTCTAAGTTGGTGTATACCGGGAAGGTATAGTACAAGCAAGTATTGGGGGTGACTGATTCAATCTAACCCCCTGTACTGTTTGTAAGTTGTATTGGAAGGTTTGAGTAAACCGTGTAGGTGTAGAGATGCATACGCGTAGTAGAGTGAGTGATTCAATCGAACTCTAAGTACTGCTATGCATGGGTGTTGTCTAGGTGGGGCGACTGTATGAATCAAACGCTTCATACCTAAGTGGACCGTGCAGGTGTAGAGATGCATAAGCGCAATAGAGTGACTGATTCAATCAAACTCTAAGTACTGCTGTGCATAAGGTGTTGACTAGGTAGGGTGACTGTTCCAATCAAACCCGAACCTAGGTGGAACGTGAACATAGTGAAGTGCATAATAGAAGGCGAGGTGACTGTTACAATCAAACCTTGCACTACTATGCATTCGAACTATGGGGATTGGTTAGCTAGGTAGGGTGACTGATACAATCGAACCCTTAGTACATAGTTGCAATGGAGGGAAAGCTACATTCTCCCTGTATACAAAGGGAAGTGTGATACGTGAAACTGTGATAACTATCGTTCGATCGAGCTCATGTCACACACCATAAAGATCGTTGAGCGGGTATTAGGTGGCCGACTGCGAAAAATAATACGGCTATCTGATGATCAGTGCGGGTTTATCTCGGGTAAATCAACCACAGATGCAATCCAAAGTATAAGGATCATAATGGAAAAACATCGTGATTCCTTAAAGGATTTGCATATTGTATTGGTTGACTTTGAAAATGCGTTCGACAGACAACCACGAGATCTGATATGGGTGGCGCTAAGACATCGAGGGGTTCCAGAAACCTATGTACAGATGATCATGGACATGTACGAAGGAGCAAAGACAAAACTAAAATGCCCTGCTGGAGTAACCGAAGAGTTCCCAATCAAAGTCGGGGTGCACCAGGGAAGCGTTTCAGGTTCTTTGCTCTTTATTACAGTCCTTGATTATCTGCTTGAAGGTGAAGTGATGGACCCCAAGGTACATCATTATTCTTTGCTGATGATAGAGCCATCATAAGTGAGGATCCTACATCCCCAAAACAAGCACTTGATGTGTGGGTGGACGCTCTGGAGGGAAATGGGTATCGCATTAGTTCAAAAAAGACAGAGTACTTGTGCTGCCCGTTCTCTGATGCACTCAGGCCTATTCCAGACATTTATTTGAATGGAACAGTGTTTCGCAATTGCGAAACGTTCAAATATCTGGGATCTATGATCAATAGCGAAGCAACCTGTGATGACGATATTAATCATCGCGTAACCGTAGGGTAGATGAAGTGGCGAGAAAATTCCGTTAACTTCGGTGACAGAAAAATGCCACCTAAGTTGAAAGAAAGGCTCTACACCGCAGTTGTACGTCCAGCGCTCACATTTGGTTCACAATGTTGGACGATGTACAAAAAGTATGAGAGTAAATTAACGGCAGCTGAGATGAAGACGCTTCGCATGACAGCAGGAGTGACAAAGCTTGACCGAGTAAGAAGTTCGAAGATTCGTGGAAGCTTTCACTTCAAGGAAACCATCGTACAAAAAATAGAGCGTGACCAGGTCAGCTGGTATTGCCACGTTCAAGGAAGAGATCATTTGAACCCTGTTCAAAAGGCAATATCAATGCACGATCCAAAGACATCGCGATGTAGGAAACGCAGGCCTATAAACGCCTGGATCAGACAAATGCGACGACATCGGCATTTCATTGTTCTCAGTAACCGAATGATCCAAAATCGGCAGGCTTGCCGATATTTTCTGAGGTCAAATAGGCGAACCCACAGGCGGATCAGTAGAAATGCGGTGAAGTGGGTGGGTTGTGATCCCTTATTTTCGGATCATAACCTCGCTGAAAAAAAGGAAGAAGAAGATAGGTTGATTTTATCTCTGTGACGAGATAGTGAAGGGCACCTTCCGTGGATCGACCTCTCTCGTATGCGTATTGACTAGAGTGCAGGAGTATAGCCTTATTAAGATTGCCTCTTATATGAATGTCTAGCAGTCTTTCCATGGTTTTCAAGAAAAACGATGTCAAGCTAATTGGACGGTAGGATTTGGGTAGCTTGTTGAGTTTATTACCTAGCTTAGGGATAAGCAACACATTTACCTCCCGCAAAGTTTGTGGAGTGTATCCCAAGTTGAAACTTGTTCTAAATAGATTTACCAACGCGGGAAGGATGCAATCGAAACCTTTCTGAATAAGAGCTGGAAAACACCATGACTGGCGGTTGGCTTAAAAGGTTTAAATGAACCGATTTGCCATTTAATTCTTTCTTGACTGAACACATTTCCAAACAAGCTTTCGACTCTTCTCGACGTACCACGTGTGGTGCCTTCAGGAGCAACAACACTTAAGATTATCAAATCCTGGAAGTATACCCGAAGCAAAGTCTCTAGGGTTTCCCTTCGACTGAATGCATCTCTGCTCGAATTACATCAAGTGTTCTAATCTTTGCCTCTGACAAAAAACTGCACATCCTACATTTAAGCAAAAGGATTGGAAAGCCTTAAAAACTTATGGGTACTCAATGTACGACTAAGTTCTTCACCCCTGCCTTGGCCAACAGAAATAAAACCTGCAAACCCGGAGAAATATTTTCCAAATTTTTTCTGTTAACTGCTCACAATTTTTCAATTTGTTTTCCTTCGATTTGTATTGTGTTCTCTCCCGTTCATTCGAAATCCATTTATGTCGATTGGGTGCTCGTAGCCGGATTTGTGTAGCAAAAAACTTTTTCCCCCAATGGATTTTCGCATATTTTTTATTTTTTTTTGGGGCACTGAAAATCTTTTATTCCGTTTGAGCTTTGACCATCGAATGTGAAGAAAAATGAGCAACAGCAGTCGGCAGTAGCTTCAGTAGGATGCAATAAAATCCCAAATAGAAAGCTAAAGCGTGGTCATAACGAAATGGTTAGTCCTTGTTCGATTTTTCTTTCAATTTTGTTGATGAAATAACTGCAGCTCTTGCCTTTCCTGTGGACGACATTGACTACCAGAGGATTGCTTAAGCGCGGAGCGAATTCGTAAAATTGGTCAACTGATGTTGATGTTGTTGTCAAAGCCGCAACCAAACTGAAGCAACCATCTGAGTGGAAAAATATGAGTGGAAACGGATTATATCTTGTGTCAAATGTTGAAAGCCGGCTAATCTGATTGATACTACCACAAAAGGGATTGACGGTTGTTTGGGGTTTCATTAAATTATATAAGCTGGAGGGGTTTTCATATAGGTTTACCGATTGATAGGTCATAAATATGGGATGAAGGTGTGTGAGGGGTAGAAGCCCTCATAGCATCCACGTTAATTGGGGCTTAGTACCTCAAGAATTTTTAATGGGAGTAGCCACAGAGACCGTGCGTGGAATTTGTGGACCTGCGATGGGCGTCATTATTTACTCATGATTTACTCCCGCGTTTACTGTTTTGGTATTTTTGAAACCGCGTTGAATGCTATCTGGCATTTGAAACGAGGTAATAGATATATAGGAACTAAATAAGGGATATCACATGGATTCCATTTGGTCCCATGGATGAGGGTCAACCAAACGAAGAAGTGGAGTCCATGGCGATGAATATGGGATTAACTAGTTTGAAGAGAAAGACCCCTTTAGATTTACTACGTGTCTGATCTTAAAAATAATTCAAGCTCCAGACCTCTACTGTGAGACACTTGTCGAGCCGCGTTGGGCGCCACTATTTACTTTTTCTTCCTAACCGCACTTCTCCCTTTTTTTAAATGCGTTGGATGTAATTATTATATAAGGCCATAGCTCTGGGTAGGGAACAATTAAAATTGCATTCCTTCCTTAATTTTATTATTTTCATTTATTTCAAGTCCTCTTAAACAGTGGCCTTGCAAAAATTCGAATTATTTTAATTTTATTCATTCAACCAATTTGATTGTCCTGTCGACAAATTTAAACAATTTTGAGCTGTTTCAGAGTTCTGCTGCCACTTGCAATTTAATTGTTCAGTCGAGTCGTGTTATATTGAGTCAAGTACAGGAGCCGATTGCAGAGTGCACAGGCCTGCAGCACTATATCAGTGTAAGAGTTGAAAATTAATTGTGTTTTCAGCCTCAATACTTTTCGGTTCGTTATGATATGTTTGCATAGCACGTTCGAACGAATGCAAGTAATTTGAAATTTAATTAAACATCCAGACGACATCGTTTCGGTACGAGTATGAATTTGACCTGAGGGGTATTGTGATATTGGTTGGGGTTTCAACAGAATTTAAGTTTTGAGAAATGATGAAAATATAATTATGAGAAATTGTAGCCATGGGGTTAGTAAATTAATTGAATAATGTATGGTGGTGTATTGAAAGTTTGGAGTTGGATATATAATGAGCATTACAACTTTATTGAGATAATAATTCCTACCACATTTATTCTGAAAAACTTTAAAGGACTGGCAGATATGCACAAGATGGAGAAAAAGTAATGACCCGATATGTGGCCATACGATTCTGAATATTGATGTTGTGCGCGGGGATATGGAAGAGTGTGCAGAAACATCAACGAGACGGCGGACCGTGCAATCGAGCATTACCATGCGGCCAGTGCAGTGTATTTTGGTGAACGACTTGAAGATGTTTCCGTTCGAAACTCAGATGGTGCATCAACTGTTGCTCACAAACCACCAAGCCCGTCTGGAATACAGTCAGCGTATCATTTACCTCAACCATGAACAGCACGATTTTCCTTCAAAATTAATCATGAGTGAGGAACCACATTTTCATCCCTCCGGTCATGTCAACAGAATACTCACTTTGGGGGCACTAAAAAACCTCCTTATTATTCAAGAATCGACTTTAGATTCATTGAAAGTTACTGTCTGGTACCACCACTAGAGGCTGCCCACAAGTAGGGGTATTATCACTATTGATGTGAAGCCTAGTAGTAGATGAACTACTGCCCAGATGCCGGGATCACGTGCCAGGGGTACGCCGACGACATAGTCCTTGTTGCAAGAGGAAAATTTGAAGAAACGCTGTGTGAAATTATTTAAAGGGATCTAAAAATCACACCGAAGTGCGAAACGGTACGCGTTAGAGTGAACCCTATCTAAACCACTGTGATAGCCTTCACCAAGAAGAGACAGCTAAAGCGTATGCAACCTATCCTGTTGGAAGAGATCAGGGTCGACCCACAGAAACAAGACAAATATCTAGGTCTAACACTAGAAAGAAACTCCTCTGGAAAGAACATGTAGAAGCAGTGGTAACCAACGCTACATAAGCACTTATGGCGTGCAGGATTATTCAGGATAAGCCTGGCCATGCAGCCCAGCCACATTGAGGTGGATGTACAAAATGATTGACCCATCATCACATACGGGGCATTGGTATGGATTAGCAGAACTAGGCTTACCACGACGAGGACATCCCTCATCAAAGTGCAAAGATTGGCCTGCATATGTATAACAGGAGCCATGCGAACCTGTCCCACAGCAGCACTAGCAACGGACTCAGGCTAGTCGACTTTGCGGCGGGACGAAACTTTGTCGTAGCTAGTACGCGGTTCCCACGTCTTGATATTCACAAGGGAACATGGCCCTCCTTTGATCGAAAAACTGTCAACCAAATCGATCACATTGCGATCGACGCAAGGCACTCTTCCAGTATTCTGGGTGTCCGGACTTTCCGACGAGCCAACATGGACTCTGATCACTACCTAGTTGTAGCCAATGTATGGATGCGGATATCCAGAATGGTGCGAAATCAACGAAATACTGTGAGGAAATTTGACGTTGGGCTATAATCGCAAGAGACCGCCAGAACCTTTGCCGATCGAGTTTCTTCTAATCTCAATCTAAGTCCTATGCCGCCAGCAGCAAATGCGGAAGACCAGTGGCAGCATTGCAAACAAGCCATCAGGGATGCCGCCTCTGATATACTGGGTTTCTCTCGGCCACCACAACGAAACCCCTGGTTTGATGAGGAATGCCGGCAAGCACATGCAGCAAAACAAGATGCGTACAAAGCGTACAAAGCGTACAAGGCGTACAAAGCGGCATGCATAGAAGGACTAGAGCTGTTTACGAGCTCTACGTGAGCAGGAGAAAAGAGGAACATCGACTTCTCAGAAAGAAGAAAAATAGCATGAGAAGCGCTCGATCGAGGAGATTGAGAGACTTTATTGCAGGAATAATGTTCGAAAATTTTACCAAAAGGTAAAGAGAACATGCCAGGGTTTCAAAGCCGGAACAGAAGCCTGCAGGGACGAAAATGGCTATATAGTAGTAGAATCGCAGTAGATGCTGAGGATATGGAAGGACTACTTCTGTAGACTGCTAAACGGCGATGATGATCAATATTCCGCTGTCAAGCAGAATGAGCCATTCAACAGAGACGATGGCAGTCAAGATTCCCGTCAACTCCATCAGAATGAATTGAGGACAGCGATATTTAGATTCAAATCCAATAAATCTGCTGGAGCCGACGGCCTTGCCGCTGAACTTTTCAAGGCAGGAGGAGATGAGTTGGTAAGGAGCATGCACCAGCTCATCTGTAAAATCTGGTCGGACGAAAGTATGACCGATGAATTGAACCTCAGGATCGTTTGCCCGATCCTGAAGAGAGGAGACTTTCTGACTGCACCAATTACAGAGGTATAAGGCTCCTCAACATCGCATATAAGATCTTGTCTGCCGTATTATGTGAACGCCTAAAACCAATCGTCAACAACCTGATCAGTCTTTATCAGTGCGGTGTCAGGCCGGGAAAGTCCACCATTGCCCAAATATTCACACTACGGCAGATCTTGGAGAAGACCCATCAATATAAAATCGATACGCACCACCTCTTCATCGATTTCAAAGTTGCCTATGATAGCGTGTATAGAGGCGAACCCCACAGGCGGATCAGTAGAAATGCGGTGAAGTGGGAGGGTTGTGATCCCTTGTTTTCGGATCATAACCTCGCTGATAAAAGGAAGAAGAAGAAGAAGAAGCGTGTATAGAGACGAGTTGTACAGAGCCATGTCTAGTCTTGGCATCCCTGCCAAGCTCGTGCGTTTGTGCAGAATGACGATGGAGAACTCTCGCTGCTCCATCAGTGTCTGTAAGAACATCATCGAACCGTTCGATGTCAGGAAAGGTCTTAGACAAGGTGACGCGCTATCATGCGATCTCTTTAACATAGTACTTGAGAGAATTGTACGAAACTCACAAGCCAACACTGGACGTACAATCTTTTACAACTTCGTACAAGTACTCGCTTATGCCGATGACATTGACATAATCGGAAGAACTCAGCGGTCACTCAATGGGGCATTTACGAGCATTGAGATCGAGGCAGCAAGGATGGGTCTAGCGGTCAATGAAAGCATAAAAAAATATATGCTGTCTACAAAACTACAAAAAAGGCACCCAACATCGGCGTCTTGGACAAAACGCCATAATAGACAGATACAATTTTGACGCAGTAAATGATTTTGTCTACCTAGACTCTATGGTGAACTCCGCAAATGACATCAGTAGGGAGATCACACGAAGAATTACTCTTGCCAATCGTTGTTTCTATGGGCTAAAACGGCAATTGAGTAGCAAAGCCCTATCTCGAACTACTAAGGTAACTCTCTATAAGACACTCATCATTCCAGTCCTGCTGTATGGCGCAGAGACATGGGCTTTGTCAAAACCGGATGAAGATACCCTTGGTTATTTCGAGAGAAAAGTTCTTCGAGCGATCTTTGGTCCTATCTGCATAGACGGTGAGTGGAGAAGAAGGTGCAATGCCGAAATATATGGCCTATACAAGGACATCGACTTAGCTGGAAAAGTTCACATACAGCGACTAAGATGGCTCGGTCATGTAGAGTCGATGGAGCCCAACGTTCCCACCAGGAAAGTCTTCGAATCCACCCGGATGGACGCTGCAGTAGAGGACGACCTCGCGGTAGGTGGCGCAAACAAGTAGAGGGGGACTTCAACCAACTTGGCGTGCCCAACTGAAGGCAGCTGGCTTGTAACCGCGCTGGCTGGAGAGGTTTGTTGGTTGAGGCCCAGGTCCACTCCGGACTGTAGGGCCATCTAAGTAAGCAAGTAAGTAAGATCAAATTCACTGTTGAAAACCACACTCTCTCTTCAGTCTCAGAATACACTTATATTTTTTTTTAATTTAACTTTCTGATGTCTTAGCAAATGAGACCGATTTTATTTTTTCCATATGGAACTAAGTACGAGTTACTTTCAAAATCTTCGTAATAGTCTGAATAAGGTTTTTACGGAAAGAAAAATTGGAAAAATTGCCCGAAAAATTAGAAAATTCGGGAAAAACTGAAAGTGCTTTTTTCCATTGGAAAAAGTGTGTGTACCTATGTTTGTATGCTATGGACTCCGAAACCACTTAACTGATTGAGCTCAGGCAATCTGCAGTATTGGCTCTAGAGTATTCCTATGAAGTTTGGTCAAAATCGCTCGACTACTTTAGTATTACAGTACTTTAGTACTAAAAAAATGCTCTTTTGTTAGTCGCATCGCAGCAAAGCACGACGGGTACTATCAGTCCAGCAGTTTGCCGACTACTTTAATATTATAGTACTTTAATACTAATTTTCTTATATATATATTTACGGTTGCACCACTTACCCACTATTGGGCGGCACAAAACTGTTCTCTAATAGACTTAACCCCAGGCGCCTGCCTGACAGTTGTTGCTCCAGGCGCCTGCTGACAGTTGTTGGTCCAGGCGCCTGTCAGACAGTTGTTGCCCGAGGCGCCTGCCTGACAGTTGTTTTCTTTTATGTTAGGCGAAGCAACGCTCGCCGGCCACCCGCTAGTTGATTGGGAGGGGTAATCTTCAAAAGACGAAACTCAGTACGTCCTGAGTAACAGTGTGGGACTCTTACCCACTAAACCCCCCTCCCACGACCGCCCCATTCCCCGCGGTACTGCCGTCAAGCATTTCATCGCGGGGGGGTTTTAGTCTGATGTATTCGACTAGTGCATGTTTGAATTATCCTGCTCAGCATTGATTGTATTTCGCCGGTCTGATTCTTTCCTTTCTCTTTCTGGGGTTTTTAGAATCTTCATTATGTGCATTGTGCTCCCAGCGACTGCGTCCCATGCCTCCTGGCTTTTGAGCATTTCGCCAACGATGTTTTCTGGCGTCAGTGGATGGCCGAGTTCACTCCTTAGTGCATTCCTTTCGTCGAGGAATCTTGGGCATTCAAAAAATATATATTCTGCGTTTTCTACGCAGTCAGAGCAATGCGGACAGCAAGGGCTATTGTCGTGTTTATACTTATGTAAGTACGAACGAAAGCATCCATGGCCCGTTAGGAACTGCGTTAAGTAGAACTCAAGTTCTCCATGTTGCCTGTCGAACCATGGCTGGATTTGGTGTATGAGCCTATGGGTCCACCTGCCTTTCTCAGAAGCATTCCAGCGTTCTTGCCATTCTCTTGGGCTTTCTGCTCTATAGAGCCGGTTTTCGCTGGCCTCGTTTCTTTCTCTTCTTGCGCAGTACTGACGTTGCTGTTCTACTGCCAGTATATCTATTGGGAGCATTCTCGCTACCACGCAAGCTGCATCGCTAGAAGTAGTGTGAAATGCGCAGCTAGCTCTCAATGCACATATTCGATACACAGATGTGATATGTGATCTGTATGTTTTAATTGCCATGGCCCCGGCCCAAATTGGTGCGGCGTATAGGATTATAGACGTAACCACTCTAGCCAGCAGTAACCTACGGCTATGTCTTGGTCCTCCTATGTTGGGCATGATACGCGCGAGTGCAGCACTTGCTATTACACCTTTTCGGCCTACATACTTAGGGTGATCTCTAAATGAAAGTCTCCTATCTATCATGATACCTAGGTATTTTATATGCGGTTTAGATGTTATTTCATGGCCGCCGACTATAACGGTGAGAGTTTCTACCTTCTTTGTACTACTTATCAGGACTGCTTCAGTTTTATGCTCCGCCAGTGTTAGACCAACTGAGGTGAGCCATTTTCGTATTATCCTTATTGTCGCATTGCTTATCTGTTCCACCTCCTCCAACAGTTTAGCAGTGACAATAATGGCGATATCATCAGCAAATCCCACTATTTTTGTTTCTGCGGGTATAGGAAGTCGCAGTATACCGTCATACATAATATTCCAGAGCAAAGGGCCAAGGACTGAGCCCTGTGGTACTCCGCCTGAGATCTTATATTCCTTGGGGCCGCGGTCTGTATTGTATACCAAGATTCTGCACCTGAAGTAGTCAACAATAACGTCTATGAGGTATTGTGGAACTCTCATCCTTCTGAGCGCTTGTAAGATGTGACTCCAATTTGCCGTATTGAAGGCGTTTTTTATGTCAAGAGTTATAACCAAGCAGTACTTTTTGGAACCGCCTCTCAATCTTCTTCCCTGTATAGCCTCTTGTGCCGTTTTAACTACCCCATTGATAGTTAAAATGGCACAGGAGGCTATACAGGGAAGAAGATGGAGAGGCGGTTCCAAAAAGTACTGCTACTTCATATCATGTCACTGTGGATCCATCTGTATGTATGCATATCTCTATCGCAAAGCTTTTTTTAACTCTAGCGGATTCTCTGTGAGTTTTACTTTGAACACTTGCTTACGCTCGATTTCTTCACATGGGTACTAAGCTGCGTTAGTACCCAGTCTAGCTAGACCAGGTACTAGCTCTGATACTCGGTACCAATGAAAAGATAGTACTTGTACATTTCTTCACATCACTAATACTGGATCTAAGTTCACCAACCGGTACTAGCAGCTAATACGTCTAAAAACTGGTCTCATATTGATTTCGACACTATTTTGGCATTTGTCGGCCGTTAGATAATTATTTCGAATTATATTCGTATTTTATTCATTAGTGAAGTTTCTTTTTTAAGTATTTGTGTTGTTTTACTGTTGTGAATGATGTGAGTATGGTGGTAGGTATGCGGAATCTTACTTTATGTTTGGTTTATGAAGAATGAAGAAACAAGAATTAAAAAACGATAGCGATGAAGACGAAGAAATAAAGGAGGCGGATTGGGATGCGATTGCTGAGCGTTTTAGTTTTTTTTTTCTATTTTAATAATCTATTACAAATTTTTGTTTTTCTATGAAGGTTGCCACTCAGCGCAATGTCGACGACATCATTGCCCGCTACAAAAAAGTTATGCAGGTAATTTATAATCATTTCGCTCTCGAGAGAACCAATGCCACACAAACTGGTGGTGGTTCGTCGTCTGTGCCAAAAAATGGTAGTAACTGGCGCTATGTTGGAGCTCCGTTCATACTACGGCCATTTGCTTTCCGGTTTGCCATCGTACAACTGCGACAGTATGTCATCAAATGCAAACACACCAAATGCAGCATCGAATGCAAACACATCGGAAGCAGCCCTAATGACACTATTGTCCATTGACGATTCTAGTTCAACGCCAACTTCATCGTCTGTTCCTACCTCAAGGCTAATTTCATTGACCATTCCTGTTCCAAACACATTGGTCAGCCAAGCAGGCAACCAAAGCCAACAGCTGCGACAATATTTTGCAACAGGTGCGCAACGTCGTCGCCGCTCGTTTATGTCGAATGTCGATGAAGCACGTCGAAAATTCATCGACGAGGAACGTGAACGTATATTCACGCAATGAACGCAATTCGTCCACTACCAATTGAAGAACGTAAAGAAACGTTGTTTTCGACAACCGAAAACGCCGAAAAAAGTCCACATCGTCCCAAGTATTTATTGTACTCCGTTGTGGCATATGGTAGATACGGCGCTCAAATCGATAAACTTCCACCCCTTCTTCATCGTTCTCGTACTCGATATCGTCCTCGAAATCATAAAACAAACTATCCCCACCAAAAATCAAATCCATTTTCCAGAAAATAGAATAAAAAATCAATCATCATTTACCTTTTTCACAATGACAGCCAAGAAAATATCAAAATAGAGTACTATCTCTCATGATAAATAATTGAAATTGGCCTAATCCTGGTATTAACGACTTACTTACTTACTTACTTAGGTGGCACTACAGTTCGGGGTGAACCTGGGCCTCAACCAACAAGCCTCTCCATTTAGCTCGGTCTTTAGCTAGTTGCCTCCAGTTGCGCACTCCAAGTTGGTCGAGGTCCCCTTGAACTTGTGCGCTCCACGTACGGCGATGATTCTCTCTACTACGTCGTCCCTCGGGGTTAGATTCGAAGACTCTGCGGGTCGGAGCGTTGATGTCCATTCGCCCTACATGTTCTAGCCATCTCAGACGTCCAATACGCATTTTTTTGACTAGGTCGATGTCGCTGTACAGCTCGTATAGTTCGTGATTGAATCTTCTCCTCCAAAACCCGTCAACGCAAACGGGACCGAAAATCTTACGAAGAATTTTTCTCTCGAAGCGACCAAGGATATCTTCATCCTCTTTTAATAAAGCCCATGTTTCAGCGCCGTAAAGCAGGACTTCGATGATCAAGGTCTTATATACACTCTCTTTAGTTGTTCGAGGTTGGGCTTTACTGTTGCCTTATAAGCCCAAAAAACAGCGATTGGCAAGAGCTGTTCTTCGATTGATTTCTGCACTAATTTTGTTTGTAGAATTTATAGCAGAGCTAAGGTAGACAAAGTCCCTTACTACCTCGAAGTTATAGCTGCCCACGGTGACGTTTTGTCCAATTCGTCGGTGTTGGCTTTCCCTTCTAGTTGACAGCATATACTTGGTTTTGCCCTCGTTTATCGCCAAACCCATTTTGGCCGCTTCCGCCTCAATGCTTGCAAACGCACCGGTGACAGCCCGCTGAGTTCTTCCGATAATGTCTATATCGTCGGCGTATGCAAGCAGTTGTACAGACTTGTAATAGATTGTGCCTCCGGTGTTGGCTTGTGAGTTCCGCACAATCCGTTCAAGTACAATATTAAAGAAGTCACATGACAGCGCGTCACCTTGTCTAAAACCTTTTTTGACATCAAAGGTCTCGGTGAGGTCATTACCGACCTTGATGGAGCAGCGAGAGTTCTCCATCGTCAGCCTGAACAGACGGACAAGTTTGGCAGGGATGTCAAAACTAGACATGGCTCTATAAAGCTCTTCTCTATAGATGCCTGCATAGGCGGCCTTGAAATCGATAAAGAGGTGGTGAATATCGATTTGGAATTCTTGGGTTTTCTCCAGGATCTGCCGATGTGTGAAGATTTGATCGATGGTGGACTTTCCTGGCCTGAAACTGCACTGATACGGTCCAATCAGGCTGTTGATAAAAGGTTTCAGGCGTTCACACAATGTCGCAGAAAAGATCTTATATGCGATGTTGAGGAGACTGATGCCTCTATAATTGGCGCAGTTGAGGGTACTCATACTCGGTACCAAATTGACATTAGTACTTTGTGAAGAAATGATTTGATACCGATTTGAGTACTACCAACTGGTCTAATACTGAATTTGGGAGCCAAGCTAATACCGAGTACCAGCTAATACCCGGTACCAAATCGGCGTTAGTACTTTGTGAAGAAATGACTTGATGCCCATTTGAGTACCAACTATTGCTCTAATACCGGTACTAGCGCTAGTACTCGGCGAAGAATTCGGGCGTTAGCATTTTATCTTAAAATCATTGGCGCAAAATTATAGTCGGATAAAGTGCCCTTTAGAATTATTTTAGTACGTACCAAAGCTAAAATTTGTGTTATCTTTATTATAGTCGATATAATACCCACTTTATCTTTATAACCCCGTACTAAAATTAAAACAAACGAAAAACCATATTATTTTTTAGTATCGACTTTGAAACTTCTGTCATTTTTGGGTTTGTTTGACTAAAATTCATTGCGGATTCATTCGAAAGCTGTTACTAGTTGTACGTAGGTAAAAAGGGGTTTATAATTAGATACAAAGTTAAGACCTGGTTTTAAAGTTAACATGATACTACTTAGTATGCAGTTAACGTACTTAAAATATGGTGACTATAATTTTCCGACATAATTTTTTGCTAGGTATTGCACAGTTGTACAGGTATAGTACATTGTACACAAACCCGTGATATGGCGGGGCGATAGCAGTTAATGAAGGGAAATGGTGGCGTTCAAAATGAGGATCCAAAAGGCCACAG
Source organism: Brachypalpus laphriformis (assembly GCA_945910035.1). Lineage (NCBI taxonomy): Eukaryota > Metazoa > Arthropoda > Insecta > Diptera > Syrphidae > Brachypalpus > Brachypalpus laphriformis. The sequence continues at coordinate 325,586,002 of OX246753.1, forward strand.
CCTTATCAAGAAATAATAAAGGAACAAATCTCTGAATGATTTCATTTGAAAAAATGGTTCATTGACAACCCTACATCCTTTGTAGAATTTGCTTGTTCGAGTTATTATGCAAGTTTGAGAGCGAAATGATAAAAGCTGTCTGTTATATAATTATCGTCACTAAAATCTGACGTATGTTGTCATGGACTAAAAAGACCAATAACACCTCAGACTACATTCAGGTGGGACATAATGATCATGTCATGTGGAAATAGAAATTTCTTTCTTCCAGTGATTCATAGAATAATCAATTGAGTATATGAACTACGAGTACATTTCATCATCTACGGTAGTTGAAAACAAGGTGGTTGTAACGTAGAACACTATCACAGCCTTGCTAAGAATTCTTGATATGTTATTTGAATTTATTGTTCTCTTGCCCCAAATTCGTTCACAATTTGATGTCCATTTGGTGACCATTTTAAGTTTCTTAATCTGAATTTGTCTCCTTTTCCCTTAAATGTTTTATTATTTATTTTATGTGATAAACTGAAGCTGAATGGCTTAAAGGACTACTCACTCACACCCCAAATTTCTCAAATAACCCCTAAAAGGCAATTTCGTCAACGCATGAGTGCACTTGTAATTTATATTCCATAATTAGAAGTTCATTAAGTATGACCGATTAACATACATACTGAGGTCCCAACATAACCTCATTGGTTTATTATTGGAGCGTGACTTTGAAAGGCCTTCCTTATACACCTCACCCCAAAAGAACGAAACAAAAGCTGCGTCACGTAGTCCGTTCTGCACGAACGGTCTGTAATCTATTTTTCAAAATACTATCGTTTAGGGAAAAGCTACTTCAGACGACGCCATTGATATGTCTAGACGAGACCTATACACCTGCGATTATATACATCAGGAAGCTCTCCCAAAACTGACTGTCTATCCCTACAGAATGCCTATCTGGAAATTTTCAAAATCACTACAAATACCCTTCTCGACATTAACCAAATCCCGAACTCTCGCCGCAGGGAAGGGTTAATAAATTCTACATTGAACCTGTTTTTGCCAGAAATTAACTTTAACTTTTAACTTTCAGCACATGGTATTCTCTCCAGCCGAGGACACCACGGTCGATACAACAGGATGTACCTCCCCAGTGTTTGCGTGTAAAATGCTATTTATCATGTTACTACCTTAAAGCATAAAAACACCGACAACCCAAACAACCAGGAAACCAGGATACAACAAACAACCTCTCCTTGCGTTCCAGTCGAATAGCCAATGTTTTTTCGGTTTCGGTGGTGTAGTAGGGCTGTATACATGGATGTGCCAGGAGAAAAGGAGCGACCGAAACCACTTTTATGAGTCTGTGCTATAAATCAAGTCGATTTTAAAAGTTTTCCTTGGGATAAGGGAGGGATAACCACCATCGTCTAGCATGACGTGTTTTCAACACAACTCAGAGGCGGGTGAGTCATGTAGGATACCTGTTTATGCCATTAAATATGCAATCACAAGGACTCCATCAGAATTTGTGTGCGGGTGACGGCAGCAAGGGATTGTGTTTGTCATGCTAAGAGAGTTAATTAAAATGCAGATATTGCTGTCCTTCAGAATAGATTTCTTCTTTCAGATTCTGCTTAAAGCCTGCTGCTTGCTTGGTGAGCATTGACCTTGCTCACCCATATGAGGAGATTTAAGGTGAAATAGTATCTATGCATTACTTAAATCTTGGAATTTTGCATGTGTCATGTACATGCATAAGAACTGTGCAAAGAGTTTATATACAAAGAAGGTGCTACAAGTCCTCTACTCCATCGATAAAAATTATTTGGAATTTTGTGTGTGATGGTATCCTATATTTTCGATAAATACTCTAAGATACTCGTACATTGAAATTCGGGTATAAATGTAGTGCTATTCACTCGTATAATAGTTCTGAAAATAAAAGCATGATAGGATTTGGGTTTACAGATTTAAACCCAAATTCTAAGGACTTCACAAGGGTTATGCGTTAGGTGCTGTAATAACTGAAGTGTTATCTAAGCTAGCTTCTTCTTCTTCCTATTTTGGGCGAGGTCATGATTTAAAAAGAAGCGATCATAACCCTCCCACTTTACTGCATTTCTACTGATCCGCCTGTGGGGTTTGCCTCCTATCTAAGTTAGCTATTTGTCGTTTATGGGAAAGCGTTAAGGGGGAACATATTGGTTCGGCGAATAATGCAGTCTCGAAATTCAAAGAATAATGCAGTCGCTAAATTCAAAAGAAAAAAATCCTGCTACTAGTATGAGATTGAGCTCTGTCTTACACAAAATATACGTATGTTTTTTGGTTACGACCATACCATATACCGAAGAAAAGCCGCGGTGTACCAAAATATACAACATTTTTAAGTAGAGGTAGTTGAACTAGGAGTTAAGATACAGATAATTCAGGAACAATCCTTAACTCAAAGCTTAGCACGTGCAATGGTGCAATGCTATCGCGATAACCAAATCAGCTATCGCGACAACCTTGTAAAGATTCAAAGACTAGCATGCACAAACATATCAGGGGTACAAGGATCAGCACCGCAAGCAGTGGTAGAGATGATGCTTAATCTCCTTCCCTGGATAAGTATCTACGAAGCATACCAGCCAACAGCGCGATTCGCCTTATACAATCGAGTCTACTCCTATGGACATCTATCTACACTTCATAGATACAGAACAATTGATCTCGATAGAACAATAGATTATGTCATATTCTACAAAGATTTTAATAAGAATTACTAATGGAGGTGGCCACGGGGAAGTAGTAGCGTCATCAATTGCCACTCTAATGGTTCATGGGTCAAATCCTGATGTTATCAAGCAATTATTTAGTTCCCATGGAATAAAGAGTCAGTCCTGTCAATTGCGAAAGCTTTTGTAATGCAAAGGCATAACACTGGCAGTAAATTGGTCACATGGGTGGCAAAATTGTTCGCTTTGGTGGGTAATTGTTATGCCTATGACATCAGGTAGTCAGGAAAAAAATTCTGTGAATCAGAAGAAAAATAACAAAAAAATATCCCCAGTTATCTGGGGATCAGATACCACACCAATCTCTCACTCTCTCCTTTCCAATGCTCGTACTGTGTGTAAAGATATAAAGGGTATTTATAATCCCTTGAGATGGGAATGAGAATCCAACACATTAACCAATGAACAGGGTATTCAACTTCACACCGACGACGGGTCTAAAAGGAATATAGGAACCAGCTCCAGAGTCTTTGCTGCTGTACCTTTTAAGGCAAAGTTTTCGTCATTGAGAGACCTACACGGACTATATACACAAGAACAAACAAATTTCTTCTAGGACTTCGATTTTCGTAGGTAGTCAGGCAGTAATCAAGCCGCTGGACAGCGAGATAGTTTGATCAAAAGTACCTTCAAATTTAAACAGACTTAAATACATTTGTAGTCTCTGCTGAGTTTCCGGACATACATGTTAATATAGAAAGGATCGAGATAGCCAGAATTTTATGAACAAAAAATAAATTAGAATCTTGACAGGTATACTAGCATTACACCGTGCGATAGGCCCACTAGACTTGGGATCAAATCAACCGAGTACTGCAGGAGCTGTCAGGATATGGAGGAATTATATTATCAAACACTTGCTTCGTGACTGTCCAAATCTGCAAATATAATACGTTCCTTCCGCTAAATCGAAAACAGAGTATTTGTTAAATTAGAGGACTTTGTGAACGTTCTACTGTGGAACCTAATATGCTTCACTAAGAGCGCAGGTTAGTTCAAAATAAAATCGACCGAAGGATAAAATAGTTAGGACTGGTACCGTAAATAAAAGGGTATCACATTTACCTCTATCCGAATCTATTCTAACCTAAAGCGGAGGAATATTGTGTACCGAAGTTCTATGGAAATTAGAACAGAAGGTAAGCAACAAATTATCAAGTAATATTACTTTATAGCAGGAATGATGTCCGAAAATGTTACCATAAGGTAAAAAGAACATGCAAGGGTTTCAAAGGCAGAACAGAAGCCTGCAGGGACGAAAATGGCAATATAGTAGTAGAATCGCAGTCGGTGCTGAGGATATGGAAGGAACACTTCTGCAGACTGTTAAACGGCGATGACGACCAATGTTCCGCTGTCAGGCAAAATGAGTCACTCAACAGTGACGATAACAGTCAAGATTCCCATCAACCCGCAGAATAAAGTGATGATAGCGATATCTAAACTCAAATCCAACAAAGCTGTTGGAGCCGACGGCCTTGCCGCTGAACTTTTCAAGGCAGGAGGAGATGAGTTGGTAAGGAGCATGCATCAGCTCATCTGTAAAATCTGGTTGGGCGAAAGTATGCCCAATGAATGGAACCACAGCATCGTTGGCCCGATCCTGGAGAAAGGAGACCCTCTGAACTGCGTCAACTACAGAGGTATAAGTCTCCTCAACATCACATATAAGATCCTGTCTGTCGCATTATGTGAACGCCTAAAACCGATCGTCAACAACCTGATCAGTCCTTATCAGTGCGGTTTCAGGCCGGGAAAGTCCCCCATTGACCAAATATTCACACTACGGCAGATCTTGGAAAAGACCCATGAATATAAAAGCGATATGCACCACCTCTTCATCGATTTCAAAGTTACTTATGATAGCGTGTATAGAGACGAGTTATACAGAACCATGTCTAGTCTTGGCATCCCTGCCAAGCTCGTCCGTTTGTGCAGAATGACGATGGAGAACTCTCGCTGCTCCATCAGTGTCGGTAAGAACATCATCGAACCGTTCGATGTCAGGAAAGGTCTTAGACAAGCTGACGCGCTATCATGCGATCTCTTTAACATAGTACTTGAGAGAATTGTACCAAACTCACAAGCCAACACTGGACGTACAATCTTTTACAACTTCGTACAAGTACTCGCTTATGCCGATGACATTAACATAATCGGAAGAACTCAGCCGCGAGTCAATGGGGCATTTACGAGTATTGAGATCGAGGCAGCAAAGATGGGTCTAGCGGTCAATGAAAGCACAACAAAATATATGCTGTCTACAAAAAAGGACACCCAACATCGGCGTCTTGGGCAAAACGCCACAGTAGACACATATAATTTTGAGGTAGTAAAGGATTTTGTCTACCTAGGCTCTATGGTGAACTCCACAAACGACATCAGTAGGGAGATCACACGGAGAATTAGTCTTGCCAATCGTTGTTTCTATGGGCTAAAATGGCAACTGAGTAGCAAAGCCCTATCTCGAACTACTAAGGTAACTCCTTCAAATTCAGAGTCGACTTTCCTTGTGTCCAGGACTGGCTTCGGTCAGAGCCTGAGCCGGGAATGGAATGTATTCGTATTTTCACGGATGGTTCCAAAACCAGTCAAGGGTCTGGCGCTGGTGTCTTCGTGGAAGTCGACAACATTAGACCTCACTTCTCGTTAGGCAAATATGCGTGTGTTTTCCAAGCGGAAACTTATGCAATCCTAATGGCCATGAACTATGTTGTAAAGAACGGGTGGAAGGGACGTAGCATTTGTGTCTGTAGTGACAGTCAGGCTGCGCTTAAGGACTTGCTTAACCCTTTAACCACTTCCAAAATAGTTCGTGAAACCAAAAACTCTTTGAACTCGGTCGCAAGGCTGAATTCTCTGTCTCTTATCTGGGTCCCAGGTCACACTGGGATCTTGGGGAACGAGATCTCCGATGAGATTGCTAGACAAGGCTCAGAGGAGGGTTTCTCAGGTCCCGAACCCGCGTTGGGTCTTCCCGCGTCCTCGGTTAGGGCTTCCATTGACGATTGGGTCTCTCACGAGCACAATTGTGTGCGGCATGACTCTCCAGGTTGCAGGTTAACTAAACGCATGCTCCCGGACGTCTGTAAGAAATCAGCGGCATTCTTGCTGTCTCTCAGCAGAAAAGACTGTAGACAACTTATCGGCGTCTTGACAGGCCACTTCGCTTTTACCAAGCGCCTTAACGTGTTAGGCTTAAGTGACACTACAATCTCCGACGCTTGTGGAGAGAGCGACGACACTGCGGAACATTATCCCTGTGAGTGTCCGGCCTTTGCTCATATCAGGTGGCAGATCCTCGGTGCGGATGTGGTGAGTGCTGGTACTGCAAGCTCCTCATCACTGAAGTGCTTGCTTGGCTTTCTTCGAAAGACAAGGAAATTCCAATAAAATGGGTAAATCAGGGTTTGCTCTCTGGCAGTACAATGGACCAGTTGTGTCTGAGTGCTCCAGTCGAGTGCTTCCTATCCCGACAAAAAAAAAAAAAAAAAGGTAAGTCCTTATAAGACACTAATCATCTCAGACCTGCTGTATGGCGCAGAGGAATGGGCTTTAACAAAACCGGATGAGGATGCCCTTGGTTATTTCGAGAGAAAAGTTCTTCGATCGATCTTTGGTCCCGTCTGCATAGACGGTGAGTGGAGGAGAAGGTACAATGCCGAACTATATGGCCTGTGTAAGAGTATTGACTTAGCCAGAAGAGTTTACATACAGCGACTAAGGTGGCTGGGTCATTTAGAGCGGATGGTGCCCAGCGTTCCTGCTAAGAAAGTCTTCGAATCCACCCCGGACGGACGACGCAGTAGAGGACGACCTCGCGGTAGGTGGCGCAAACAAGTAGAGGGGGACCTCAACCAACTTGGCGTGCGCAACTGGAGGCAGCTGGCTCGTGACCGTGCTGGCTGGAGTGGTTTGTTGGTTGAGGCCCAGGTCCACCCCGGACTGTAGCGCCATCTAAGTAAGTAAGTAGTATTTTTTAATTCACATTAAATTTCGCTATTCCCTTTTTCCTAAGTTTTAGAAAAACAGGGTTTTGTGCGAGTATGTCAGTTCAAAACCATCAGCTAGATATATTGAGTGAAATATTTAAAGTCAAATAGACATTCTGGTTTGACCGATCTTATCCTCTATTCGAAATTTGGATTTTCAGTTAGAAAGTACACTGAGGTACAGGACTTCTGAAATATTTCATACCAAATTTGTGAGAGTTGCGATTCCGTTGATCAAACTTTTGATGGGATATACCCGGTAGAATATCATATACAGTCTCAAGAGTCCTTGGTAAACAAAACTAAACCCCACTTTTTTAGTGTCCTATTTAAATGTTTACCGAATAGTAGTACGTACTACATACGTCAGTTGCCCTATAGGGTCTTATACAGCTTAATACGTCAACGTGCCTTCTGTTCACTTTCAGTCATTGCTTTTTTATAGAGTTTTTTTTTGATGCGCAAGTAGGGGTAAAAATCCTTTATGGATACTTATAGCCCGTGCTACGAGTTATGCCCGACTACATGCTCCTGCGTGCTAAAAAAAACCCATCCGATTTCTCTGTCCTGTTGTCCCCCTGCGGCACCGCCAAGGCATTTCTTCGCAGGGGCAGGTTTGATATTTCGTCACTTCTTTTTAGCTACCAGAGCTGGCAGGATCTTCGTTTCTCGGGTTTCTCGTTGTTTGTTCCTCTATGCGCAGTTGCTGCATCATACTCGAGATTACTTCATTTGCAGTCTACAAGCCTTCGTCCTTTACCAACATAAATGAGATCAGACTTCTTGGGGTCCCGCCAATTGCTCTTTCTTGGATGTTCCTGGCCCTGGTATAATTTTGGCATTCCATCAGTACATGCTCTGCGTTCTGCACTTTTCCTTCATAGTGCTGGCAGAATGGCTCATCCGCGTGCTTGTACTTGTAGAGATACTTCCGGAAGCATTCCTGCCCCGATAGGAACTATGTTAGGTATAAGTTTACCTCCCGGTGCTTTCTGCTAATCCATTCATCAACTTCGGGGATCAATTTGTATGTCCATCGACCTTTGGTTGTGATATGCTTTTATCTGCTTTTATAGATTCTTTTGCTGTTGTTCCGTCATCGTGCTCGTTTTCGTGTAGGGCCGCAGTCTTCTTCGCGTCTAGATCGATAGGCATTCAGCCTGATATCACGCTTATCGTATGCGTTGATACAGTTCTAAAGGCACAGCATACCCTTAAACTGCGATTCGCCGAGTTCATCGTTCTATTGTATGATGCATCGCTGATGCCCATATTGGGGTAGCATACAGGAGTATTGACCTACTCACGGTTGTTAGGAGATTTCTGATTGACTACCTTGGTCCCCCAATATTTGGCATTAGTCTACATAGTGCCGCTACTGTCCGGGAGGCCTTCTAGCCTGCGTATATTAGGTGGTCCCTAAAGCTGAGTCTGTGGTCCAGCAACACTCCCAGCTCCTTGATGTACGGCTTCGATTCGATAGTTTGCTCACCGACCTGTATGGTGAGGTGCTTCACTTTTTTACGGCTGCTTATGAGAACGGCTTCGGTTTTGTGGTCCGCTAGCTCTAAACCTGATGTATGTAGCCACAGCTTTAGGTTTGCGATTGTTTGATTGTAGTTTTGCATAACTTCCTCTAATTTTTTGGCCACTACCACAATTGCGATATCGTCGGCATAACCGATGATGTCTAGTCCGTTCGGCCTTTGTGTTCCTAGAATGCCATTGGCCGAACTTTTCAAGGCAGCTGGGGATGAATTGGTAGAGTGCATACACAAACTCATCTCTAAGATTTGGTCAGACGAGTGTATGCCCGATGAATGGAACCTCAGCATCGTTTGCCCGATCCACAAGAAAGGAGAACCCCTCAACTGCGCCAATTATAGAGGCATCAGTCTCCTCAACATAGCATACAAGATCTTTTCTGCGATATTATGTGAACGCCTGAAACCTTTAATGAAGAACCTGATTGGACTGTATCAGTGCGGTTTCAGGCCAGGAAAGTCCACCATCGATCAAATCTTCACACTTCGGCAGATCCTGGAGAAGACCCAAGAATTCCAAATCGATACTCACCACCTCTTTATCGATTTCAGTGCCGCCTATGACAGCATCTATAGAGAAGAGCTTTATAGATCCATGTCTAGTTTTGACATCCCTGTCAAACTTGTCCGTCTGTGCAGGCTGACGATGGAGAACGCTCGCTGCTCCATCAAGGTCGGTAATGACCTCACCGAGACCTTTGATGTCAAAAAGGGTTTTAGACAAGGTGACGCGTTGTCATGTGACTTCTTTAATATTGTACTTGAGCGGATTGTGCGGAACTCACAAGCCAACACCGGAGGCACAATCTGTTACAAGTCTGTACAACTGCTTGCATACGCCGACGATATAGACATTATCGGAAGAACTCAGTGGGCTGTCACCGGTGCGTTTGCAAGCATTGAGGCGGAAGCGGCCAAAATGGGTTTGGCGATAAACGAGAGCAAAACCAAGTATATGCTGTCAACAAGAAGGGAAAGCCAACACGACGAATTGGACAAAACGTCACCGTGGGCAGTTATAACTTCGAGGTAGTAAGGGACTTTGTCTGCCTTGGCTCTGCTATAAATTCTACAAACAAGATCAGCGCAGAAATCAATCGAAGAATAACTATTGCCAATCGCTGTTTTTTGGGCTTATAAAGCAATTCAACAGTAAAGCCTTATCTCGAACAACTAAGGAGACTCTGTATATGACCCTGATCATCCCAGTCCTACTTTACGGCGCTGAAACTTGGTCGCTTCGAAAGAAAAATTCTTCGTAAGATTTTCGGTCCCATTTGCGTTGACGGGTTTTGGAGGAGAAGATTCAATCACGAACTATACGAGCTGTACAGCGACATCAACCTAGTCAAAAAATGCGTATTGGACGTCTGAGATGGCTAGGACATGTAGGGCGAATGGACACCAACGCTCCGGCCCGCAGAGTCTTCAAATCTAATCCCGAGGGACGACGCAGTAGAGGGAATCATCGCCGTACGTGGCGCGCACAAGTTCAAGGGGACCTCGACCAACTTGGAGTGCGCAACTGGAGGCAATTAGCTAAATGGAGAGGCTTGTTGGTTGAGGCCGAGGTTCACCCCGAACTATAGCGCCACCTAAGTAAGTAAAGTAATGCCATCGTACATTACGTTCCATAGAATTGGTCCCAGGACCGACCCTGTGGAACTCGCTTTACTCCCTTTACTATGACTCCTTTGTGTCATGGTAAAGGGTTCTGTCTTCGAAATAGTTTACAATTATGCACAGTAGGTAGTTTTGTACCTGCAGGTAAGTCAGTGCTTTTGGTATGGAGCTCCAGTCGACTGAATTGAACACGTTTTTGAAATCAAGTGTCACCACAGCACAGTACTGTTTTGTTCTTTCGAGCCATCTTTCTTCCGCATTTGCCTTACGTGCTAACACACAGCTTGTGTTGCATGGTTAGTGCTTCGTTTCTTTCGGAGTCCAAGTCCAAACTGTCGGTTATAAAGCCCCGAGTCCTCTTCAGTGCATTGCTCTAATCTTGTCCGTACAATTTTCTCGGGCACTTTCCCCAGTGTATCTAGCATGCGCAACGGCTTGTACGACGATTATTGCTTAGGTGGTTTGTCGCCCTTTGGTACAAGGGCTAGTCGTTGCCGTTTCCATTGAGATGGCAATTTTCCTTCTGTTAGGCATTCTGTGTAGAGGTGTGTAAAGACATCTGGTCCGGTTTTGATCGCCCCTTTCAGAACAAAGTTCGGGATCCCGTCCATCCCTGGCGTCTTTTTACTTTAATTGCTGCTGCGGCTTCTATAACTTCCTCAGTTGTAACTGGTGGTATCGCCTCCGTTTCATCTGCTGTGTCTCGTGGCAGTGTGAATTCAACTTTCCTTGGGAATAGGCTGCTGACTGACTGAATTGAGTTCATGATGTGTGGGCATATCGGTGCAGCTTCCGTGATGCTTTTGAGTTTTTGCATGACTATTTTATAAGAGCTTTCCCATGGGTTGTGTTGTAGTTCCTCCCTGAGTACCTGGAATGATTAACTTTTGCTCTCTTAATCATCTTACGGAGTTGCATTCGCTTCTTCTGGAATTCTCGTCGGAATTTTTCATAGTTCTCTCAGTCTGTAGAGTATAACCAATGCACTGTCATTTTCAGCCTTTTATAATCGCATGTCTATATTGCTTATACATTCTCTCAAAAAACGTGTTCTTTTTCAAAACACTGTCAATGGGTAATCTGTAAGTAAGATAAAGAAACAAGTTTCGGTGCTAGTTCCGGCGGGCGCAGAGTTTTTAAGGACTATTGCTGAAATATGAAAAATATTGCTAGTATTCCGATCCGGTGGTCTTTTTGCAGTCCAGGGGCCAGACGAATATGCGATAGAGATTCACACAGATAGATCTAAGACAGCATCTGAAACAGGTACGGGAGTTTACTCCAGTGCACTAGATACCTGAATCACCACACGACTGTCGGACCACTGTAGTGTATTTCAAGCAGAAATCACAATAGTCCGTGAAGCCGCGATCTGGCTTTCAATTAACTCGATAGAGTGCAGCGCTATTGTTTTCTACATAGACAGTCAATCTGCGATAAAAGCCTTGGAATGCCAATAATCCGATTTTTTTTTTTTGCCAATAATCCGATCGAAATTGTTAAATCAATGGCGCGGATCTCTTAACGAGATCGCTGTCAGGTGCGACGTATCCCTGTGCTGGGTTCCAGGCCACATTAGAATAGCAAACAGTAGGTGGAACAATATCAGCACATATCTCTCTTCTAAACAAATCTGGCCAGAGCTGGATTGTAGGAAAACCAGTAGACTTATTTCCGTTAGTAGGACAAATCTAAGAAAGATTATTGGGGCCCTTACGGGGCATTGTCTGGTATGCAGACATGCCAGAAGACTTGGTGCTCCATTCAACGGTTTCTGTAAAAGCTGCAGAGATGAGGAAGAGGAGGAAACCATGACACACCTTCTATATACCTATCTTGCCCTATCGGTCTTGAGAAGGAAAACTCTGGGGGAATATTTCTTTGAAGATCTTAACGATCTGGCTAGACTCGACTTAAGCAAAATAAAAAGCTTCGTCCCTGGGTCAAACTGGTTTAATGCCTAAAGGCGAAACATACTTTTTCGTCATGGGTTCACACCGAAACTGGTTGCCCTGCTTCCTGTACCATTCTCTTGGGAATTCTCCATGTAGGTTCCCGGTGCTGGTAGTCTAGTTTTTCTCCATAGTGATATCACAATGGACCTTTTTTTGGTCTAAGCGTGTCCCTGCTGAGTGGGGACAGCCATCCAACCCAAACCAACCCAAACATCACCTCAGACATCGATGTTTGAACAGCTCGTATATTCGGTGGACCTACTTTAGCATCAAACAGAATTGTACAACGGAGAATGTTGATCCGTAGGATATTGCAGTATGACTTTGCACGACTTGCTTATTCCGACGTTCTTTTGTCTGAAACGTTTTTTTATTATTGGGAGTCGGAGGTCTGTGGGTGTTGTTGGCGTGCCTTTATAAAACTTCGCTGGAATGTCACCAGGCCGTCTCGCGTTGTTTGGTTTGGGTGTTTTTATCCTGGCAGTGATCCTATGCTTACTGGATGGTGGGATATAAATTTTAGAATTTTGTGCATCGGCTAACTCGTCCTTTCTTTGTGGCATACTTCCATCCACAAGATAGTTTAATACATCTACTTGGCTGATTCTCATCAGAAACTAGCAGGGTCAAATTATTCGTTGTGCAAATTAGTTCAGGTACTATCACTTCTCTTAATAAAAGCTCCGGGTCTCGTGGTTTAATCAAAGTTTTACTTAAACGAGACGCTTAACTGTTGATAAGTTTAACCAGCAAATATGTCCCCATGCGCTCTTCTTCGAATTCACTTACGCTTCCAACTCTCCTTTTTTTTTAAAGATAATTTACTTCAACTGGGATGCATAATATCTAAATTTCATCACTTGCTGAAGGTTACAGCTACCATAACCATATTTACCAGGACTCTTCAGCCTTCAAGATATTTAAAGTTATTTCATTAGTTTTGATTACATCCAGTCTTATCGTGAAATTTCCCTCAAGGATGCGTCTGATTTTCAGAATCGTAGTTCCTTTTCCCTCGACATGCCATGAATCATCTAAATCCTTCAAGAGAACTTTTTAAATCCTCTCATATCCCTAAGTTTACCACGTAATGTGCTGCCATAATTTGCATATACGTATGCCAGTATGATGAGATGAGAATTGTCGCCCTCATGCTGTGGGCGTTAGGCTCCCAAAACAAACGTCAACGTTCTAAGCAAATACCCACCAAACCCAAGTTTAGTACAGACAAAAGCGAGATATGCATAAATTAGCAATGGAATGAATAATAAGCCTTCCGGTTCAGTGAAAATTCTGAATATTCATTATTCCATGGAATTTTTGACATTTCTATTCTGAACAACGCTCGTACGTATGTCTTTTCCTGGAAAGTTGTTCGAGAAAAATGGGGTGTTTCCAACAACCTCGCCCAAAGCATTTTGAATTGAGAAATGATATGATGGATAAATGCTGAAATGTTATCCATTCGTTGGAATTTTTCACGTCGTTTGACGCAGCAGGAGTCGTTTCGTTTTGTCTCAGACACACATGAGCTCATCAAATGCGTTGGCGATTGTATGAAGATATTATATGCCACCCTCTAAAACCGAGGGAAATTTTAATTTAGCACAACAGCCGCTTCCCTAATATGTCGGGTAGGATATGATACCTTGTCATCGAATGACAATCGGCAAAACATAAAATGATCGCCTCAGTGGATACATATGATGGATGACAGGGAATATGTTAACATAAGAACAATGTACTGTGATCATAGAAAAAGGATATCTCTTCGATGGCACAAATGTGTCAATTCTCTGGAAGCATATGATTACAAAGAACAATTTCGCAAGAAGAAATATGAAATGGAATGTGTAAGGAACACACATCATGACCCAGAATAAATTTTCTCCATTTCCTTAGAAAGTGTCAAGTGTGCCGTCTCAGCATAAATTTTCCTTTGGAAAAGTATCTAACGCGGAAGTTACAGAGGAATATTAAATGAGCAGCTTACATCCTTTATGTGACTGTATGAACAGCCGGTGTTATTCACCAGTGTACTCATACTCAGAATTGCAACTCGCATGAAGGACCCTTTAACGCGATGGAGATTTTGTCAAATTGAGTGGAAATCTAGCATTCCTATTCGTCGTTTTATTTCTGATTCAAGCGATGTCTTCATTTAAAATTCTTTTTCCACTTACGGCATTTCAATTGTCAACTCTATACACTGTGACATGGAACGACCAAGGTGTGAACAATCCATTGACGTTTTCTTTGTCGTATCGTGATAGGTTCCTGACCCGTTCCTGTATAAAGATGTTCATTCGAGATGCAATTAGGCTAACAAATCCTAGACATATCTTAGAGATTGCCGCTCACGAATTACTATTGTAGTCATTTTTCAGCTACTACACCCATATAGTAATGCTGACTCAATATTGGAGCGGAAGAGGCTTATTTTTAGTGCAGTAGACACTACTCTTCCAGATTTTTGACAGCCTTCCGAACGCATCGTTTTTGGTGGCAATGTATGCCAAGAATATACTGTCTAAGTGAAGAAAGTTTTGAGCTTTCCCTACCTTCAGTCCAGCAATACCTAATTGAAAGGCGGAGTAGATCAGACAGAGTGTTTTGTCGTCGCAACATTAATCCTTAATTGAACTTTGTTTGCTTCGGCTTTCACACTGTTCGCAATTTGATGTACGTACATAAGCCCATCAGTCAAAATCTTAACAAGCATAGTCCAGGCCTTCAAGGTAAGACACCATTGTATTGTACATTGTACCTATATAACGACAAGGCTCCATAAACAACGCCACTAATAAGGACCAAAATAACACCGGTGATTGAAAATGATTCAGGCACCTTACTATTGTGCAAGACGTGAAACCTAGCACTCGATAATAGTTACGAAGTTCTCAGGTGCGCCAGATGAAATGACGATTTACTTTGTCGAAATCTTTCTGCGGACCTATACTCGACTGAATCGAATGAAGCCCTACCCATTAACACCACAATGAAACCACTGCCTTGATAAAGAATATCAGCAAGCATAATGCTCTAAAACCAGAGGAATGCAAAGCGGCATTGGATAGAAGGACGGAATCTGCTTTGAGCTCCGCTCGTAGAGCTCACAAGCAGCGACATTCTTCATCAAGCCAGGGGCCTCGACTTCTGCTGAAAAGAAGGAGAAGGAGCATGTGGAGCATTCAATCGAACAGACAGAGGTAAAAAGAACATGCCTACGCTTTAAAGCCAAAACTGAAGTCTGCCAGGACGAACAAGGAGAATCGCTGTCGGTGAAATAATGTAGAAAGAACAATTCTGCTGACTGTTAAACGGTGATGATGACCAATATCCCGCTGTCATGGCCATCACCATCTATTTGAACTGGATGGTGATGGTTCTCACAACCATGATGAACTGCAATACACTTAAGTTCAAGAAATCTGTTTAAGCAAACGACCCAGAAGTCTTTAGGTTAGGTTAGGTATGTGAGCTGGCAAGGAGAGACGCTCTTTGCCTCACTTAGGTCAACGTTGACCCATTGTAATACACATAGGAGAAAAGTAATCCCTTACTCATTGAGGCCTAGTGAAAATCGGCAAAAAAACTATTCAAAACTCAATCACTTACTTCGTTTCGGTATACAAACCACCTTGATGATTTGATGAAGTTCAGCATCTTTCCTGTAGAAACGCCGGAGAGTTCCTCGAGATCCTGGAAGAAATATTTACCAAGGAACTTTTTCCTGAAGTATTGAGGACCCGGACAGAGGCACCAGAAGTGCGTAGTGTCCTCAAAAACTCCCTTGTCACCACAGCTTCTATAGAGTTCAAGTTGCACCGCAGAGTATTATGCCCCGTGATGATGCCCACGAGGGTAAAAAAAAAAGAAATTTCCTATCTTTCCGAGTAATTCTCTCGTGCTTTGTCGAAGGATGACCATAGCTTCCTGGTGGTGGCACACGATTCCATGGAGGTCCATCTGTGTTCGCCTCTCTAATAGCTTTATTCCCTGCAACGAGCTTGAGTGCGCAAGGCGGGATGCACACAGGGGGGTCGACTTGTTCTAGTAGGGCTGCTGAGCCGATTCTTGCTAGATCGTCGGCTTTCTCATTGCCTGGGATATTTTCGGGTCCAGGGACTCAGTAGAGCGATACCTTGTGCTGTGCTCCAAGAACCCTGAGCTATTCTCGACAACACTTTAAAAGCTTCGATTTAATTTCTATGGCAGTAATCGCTTTTATAGCTGCCTAGCTGTCGATAAAGATGGTGATACCATCTGGTGGTATTGCCCTGGCTGTTGCCACTGCTAAGACCTCTGCTTGGAAGACTCTGCTGTGGTCTGGAAGTCGTATGGATTTCGATATACCTAAAGGGTTGGAGAAGATGCCTGATCCTGCACCAGTGCTCATTTTTGAACCATCTGTGTAGATGGCTATAGATTCGGCGTTAGGTATACGACCGCTTTTCCATTCTTCCCTGCTAGGGTAGGCGGTAGAAATAGGCCTTACAAAGTCTAAATATGGCGTAATGTAGTCCGTTATGGGCTCGAGGCCAAAGTAATCATGTAGGACCTTCGAGCGATCTATTCTATTTGGTTTAAAGTTTGCTGATTGGCTAATTCTCATAACATTAATGGCTGTTGACGTGCAGCCTAACCGTAGCAGGTTGAGAATAGCCTCGAGTCCTGCGGTTGGGGTTGTCCTCATTGCACTGGTAGTGCCAATGCACGCTAGTCTTTGGACTTTGGTGATAGCCTTTTTGTTTATTTTTTTTATGGTTGCGCCAAAATGTGTGTAATCTTCTAAAGATACCAGTAGCCCGAGCTACTGGCATGCACGATTCGCAAACCTGAATACTCGAAGCCAGGAATACGCCTACGTACTAAACCACACCCTGCACACTTTAACCACTTTCCCCCGGGACTACCGTTAGGTATTACTTCGCGGGGCTGGTTAGCTATTTATGCTCTTCTTTCGCTGTCTTTCGCTCCTTGTTCCAAAAGTGTTGCCGGTTAGACTTGGTTGCTCTCTCTAACTCTTTCCAGCCGCCTAAGTTCCTGCACGATTATCGCTGCAACTTGTTTCACCGCGTCCCATATTGCATTCGATGCTATCATATGGTGCACAATGTTTTCGGGGGTTGGTATTTCTCCAATTTTTTCCTCCAGCTCTCTGTGCTCTATATGAAAACGTGGGCACTGAAAAAATACGTGCTGAGCGTCTTCTGGGGCCTCTCCGCAATTTGGACAGTTGGGAGATTCATCGAGCCCAAACCTGTTGAGATACGCTCGAAAGCAGCCATGTCCGGTTAGGAACTGGCTAAGATAGAGATCTACCTCTTCGTGTTTCCGGTCCATCCATTTTTGGATATCCGATATAAGTCGATGGGTCCATCTTCCCTTTGAGGACTGGTTCCATCGCTCCTGCCATGCTCTAATGCTTTGCTGTCTTTCTTCCAGCTTGATATTTTTGACTGACGCTTGAGGTTCCTGAATTTTGGCGTCGTAGGTCCTTTGTAGCTCGATAGCCAAGATATCCGCTGGTAGCATTCCCGCGATGACGCATACTGCTTCGTCTGACACCGTACGAAAGGCACAGCATACTCTCAGCGCACATAATCTGTTGAAAGAGTTTATCCTTCTTACGTAGGTCTTTTTCGCCATAGCTTTGGCCCATATGGTTGCCGTATACATAAGGATAGACTGCACCACCCTTGATAGAATAAGTCCCCTTTGTTGCCTAGGTCCTCCTATATTTATCATTATTCTTGATAAGGTACCGCTCACCCGAGCCGCTTTGTCACACGTTCTTTCAAGGTGCTCCTTGTAAGTGAGCCTCGTGTCGATCATTACACCTAGGTATTTGATAACCGATTACGGCTGCTTACCAATACTGCCTCTGTTTTATGTTCGACGAGCTCTAACCCGACTGCTGCCATCCACCGTTTGACTTTTCGGATACATTCATTTGCAATATCCTCTATTTCTTCTAGATGTTTTGCAACCACGACAATTGCAATATCATCGTCAAAGCCTATGATTTTTGCTTCATTTGGGATTCCAAGCCTTAGAACCCTATCATACATGGTGATAGCCCTTAGGTTGTTGGTTTTGTTGATAGCTAGCCACCATACAAGATTGCCGCAAGTCAGTGTAGGTCTAACTATAGCCGTATACATCCATAGTATAATTTTGGGAGAGGGCCCCCAGGTTCTCCCAAAAATTCTACTACATGAGTAAAAGGCTATTGTTGCTTTCTTAATTCTTTCCTCTATATTTAATCTCCAATTGAGGACAAAAAGTCCAGTATGAGGCCCAGGTATTTGCGCTATCAGACAATCTGAGTGGGATACCATCAACAGAAGGTATTTCAAACGCTGGTATTTTAAAAAGTACGCAGTTCCTGACCCACATGTCAAGAGTATTTAGGGCTCTGTTGTTCTCTGTTGAAGTTGTTCGCTAAGGGTAGGCAGGAATTTACCTGTTGCAAGCAGCACAATGTCATCCGCGTAAGCTATAGCTCGGCTGCCATGCCACTGAACCTTAGTTGTTGTAGTACCTCATTAACAACAATGATCCAAAGCAGTGAGGAGATTACCCCGCCTTGAGGAGTACCCCTAGAGGCGTTTGCTTCGAGCTTTGAACTCTTAAGTTCGGTTGTTATGTGGCTTTCGCATGCTAACAATCCAGTTAATTAGACTGATGTCGATGTCTAGGTTTCTTAGAGTTATTTTAATCGCTTCGGTATTTACACTATTGAAGACTCTTCCAAAGTCCAAAAATTCAGCTAGGGTGAACTCTTTATTTTTAAGTAATTTTTCTATAGAGCTGACAACATGACGTATTGCAGTTTCCACACTTTTACCCTTTGTGTATGCGTGTTGGGCTGGGGATAAGTCCCCAGCCGTATTCTACTGCATATGTAAATGTCGAGCAATCTTTCAAGTGCTTAAAGGATGAAAGAAGTAAGGCTTATTGACCTGAAGTCCTTTGCAGTGGTGCGACTAGCCTTGCCCACCTTGGGTATAAAAACCACCTTTACCTCCCTCCATGTACTTTGTATATGACATTATTTAAGACTACTGCCAAATAGCTCTTTGAGTACTGGGATAATTATCGGTGCAGTTTTTTGCAGCATGATCGGGATAATCCCATCAAGTCCTAGACCCAGAATGGGTTTTTTCCAAGATCTGCCGTAGTGTGAATATTTGGTCAAGGGTGGACTCTCCCGGCCTGAAACCGCACTGATAAGGACCTATCAGGATGTTGACGATCGGTTTTAGGCGTTCACATAATACGGCAGACAGGATTTCATATGCGATGTTGAGGAGACTTATACCTCTGTAATTGGCGCAGTTCAGAGGGTCTCCTTTCTTCAGGATCGGGCAAACGATGCTGAGGTTCCATTCACCGGGCATACTTTCGTCCGACCAGATTTTACAGATGAGCTGATGCATGCTCCTTACCAACTCATCTCCTCCTGCCTTGAAAAGTTCAGCGGCAAGGCCGTCGGCTCCAGCAGCTTTGTTGGATTTGAATTTAGATATCGCTATCCTCACTTCATTCTGATCGGGTTGATGGGAATCTTGACTGCCATCGTCACTGTTGAATGGCTTCATCTGCCTGACAGCGAAATATTGGTCATCATCGCCGTTTAACAGTCTGCACTACTATGTTGCCATTTTCGTCCCTGCAGGCTTCTGTTTGAAACCCTGGCATGTTCTTTTTACCCTTTGGTAAAATTTTCGAACATTATTCCTGCAATGGTGTCTCTCAATCTCCTCGATCGAGCGCTTCTCATGCTCCTTATTCTTCTTTCTGAGAAGTCGATGTTCCTCTTTCCTCCTGCGCGCGTAGAGCTCGTAAGCAGTTCTAGTCCTTCTATGCAGCGCCGCTTTGTACGCCTCTTATTTTGCTGCATGTGCTTGCCGGCATTCCTCATCAAACCAGGGGTTTCGTTGTGGTGGGCGAGAGAAACCCAGTACATCAGAGGCGGCATCTCTGATGGCTTGTTGGCAACGCTGCCACTGGTCTTCCGCATTTGCTGCTGGCGGCATAGGACTTAGAGATAGGACGGAGCTGAGTAAATTGTTTTGATTTTTAGCATTTCACATATATTCCTCATTAACTCATTTTCGAATTCAGTTCCGTTGTCCGATTTGAGTATTTTAAAACAACCATATTTTAAGATAAATTGTTCCACCAGTGCTTTAGCAATGGTCTTTGCGTCTTTACATTCGATAGGATGCGCAATAACATATTTGGTTAACTCACATTCACAACGTTAACTACATTGAAAAAGAGCTTGAAAGAAAAATTCAAAAACACAACGACTCTATCACAAGTACATACCAGATTGTCACAAATAAGTCAGAAGAATCAATCTGTGGCATCATACAAAGACAAAGTATTATCCCTTATAGCCTATTTGAATAGCCTACAGATAGAGGAACTACCAAGTGAAACAACAGAAGCTGAAAGGGTAATAGAGAAAATAAAGCAAAACTATGCGCTTACGGTTTTCAAAAATGGAATAAATGAGAGTATAAAACCAACTTTATTTGCTGCTCAGCCGAAATCTCTATCTGATGCAATTAATCTGGCACTTGAACTGCAAAGGGATTCAAGTCAACCAAATGATGTACGTGAGAAGAGGAATTTTTAATTAATACAATGGTTACCGAAATAATATGAATAGAAACATCAATAACCAGAGATACAACCAACGTCCGAACCAACGATATAATACTACATCGAACCAACGATATAACCAGAACAACACCACAAGGCAAAGGTATGATAATTACCGAACAAATTACCAGCCAAGCTATCGAAAGAATAACAGTTTTAATAACAATCCTCAAGTAAGACAGAACAACAACTCCTATACAAGAAATAATTCCAACAGACAGACAAACAACAGGAGAGTTAACGTTATACAAGATCAGGGAAACGTCGGGCCAGAAAATCCTTAAGATATTGCTCAGGCACCTATTAACCTATTCTTGAAGAAATTGTGCGAATTGAAGAAAAACAAAGTACCTATATGTTGTAATCAAAAAAGGTCAAGCATCATCCACAGAATATCACGATAGGTAACTACAACTTTGAGGTAATTATTGACTCTGTCTACCTAAGCTTATGGAAAGAAGCTCTAGCCGATTTGGTGTGCACAACTCAAGGCAGCTAACTAATAACCAAGCTGTATAAGGAGGCTTGCTGGCTGAAGCACGTGTCCGTCCCGGATAGTAGTACTGCTTCCTTAGCTTGCGAAGAAAGGGCATTTATGCGGTTACGGTTATCGTTCCTCACGTTTTGCCACACTTCTTTCGTCTTCATGCAGTATCTACTGGAATTCTAGCGCAACTTATTCTCCAATGCTTTGTAGTCCTTAAAAGACCGAATTTCGAGCGGTTTCCGGTTCTTATGGCTACTAAGCCCGTAACTTTTTTTTTAATAATGATTTCTTCATGTCGTACAAGCTTTTAAGATTTGTTCATTTTTCTAAACCGTTCTTCCTTCGTTAGGACTCCCACAATTTGCAAACAGAATTTATAATACCACCACTTCTCTATATTCGACTCCAAGATCAATCTGAATATAAAATTCGGAAGATTTTCTAACGCGTAGCATGTTACAATAGAAAAAAAGGAGCAAAACAAAGAAGACCAGAACAAATACTACACCTAAAGCAAGAGGGCGACTCCTTCCGACATCACCTACCTAACAAAGACTCATGATGCCTGACAGATGCTCCTACAACCGCAAACGCCAATAACGAGAATATCGTTCGTGCATAAATATAATGAATCCTTATTGCCAACCAAGGATACTTGGTGCTTCTGGGCAAGCATCCGCATGCTCCTATTAAAAGTATCTACGTCGTTTTTTTTTTTAGATTTCCAACCCATTGAACTGAATTAATTTATTTTTATCGACAATGATCTGTGATAAGTGCAAAGCGTATGATATTCTCAGGACAATGGGAGATTAAGGACAAAGAAATTATGACACAGTAGTCATGTGACTTTCTTTTCTTGAGGTGAAGGGTTTTCTTCTACGTCCTCGCCATTAGTTTTCCCCATTGACGGGGTCTCCTCCTTCAACTTAAAAAACGTTTTAACACTAATGGTTGCAATTATCTAGGTCAGACGGTGGCAAACCCATGAATCTTAAAACACTGGACTTAAGTGATGATATTCTTCCTGAAACTTTTGCCGGATATGTAAGAATAGACCATAACTTTTGTCTTAAACAAGTTTAAGTTATCTTTCTTCCCGCATACTTAGTTGTTCCGTGGAACGTGTGCAATTAACAATAATTTCTATGAAACACTTGCTATCGTACCTGTGCACCGTGGGCGACATTTCAAATCGGGGTCAGTCACGCTTTAGCATATATTATTGCTTAATGGTCCTGTTCCGGTTTCTATAACTGAAGTGCAACATTAGAAACCCACGCTCACAACATAAGATTTAAACTTTAGACAGAGTTTTGTACTCGTCTTGGCTTATATTTCTTATTATTATACAGAGACTGGAAGAGGATACAAAAAAAAAAAAACAAGTAAATCCACAAAACGTGTACAACTACTTCCTTCGTGGCATCCTTGAAGTCGGTGCTTGATGTAGAAATTTATATAAAATATATGCAGGGCCACATCACATCGCTTTGCACATCCTTCGCACGAGAAGGGAAATGTAAGTTAGGAAAAGAGGGAAAACTAGAACAGTAGTGCATAAAGGAGTAGGGGAACATTTTGAGCTATGGAGGGAATGGCTTACGTACCCTATTAGTACTGCTACCTGGTAAAATCTGTTTGCAATAGTTCTTCGTCCTGCAGTTCATGCAGGTTATGTGCTTCTAATGTACATTGACCTTTGTTGATGGGAAGGACTCATCAAATGTTTTCAATGCACGCACATTAAGTGGGTAAAAGTATGGCTGGAGTCTACCGGTCTGGAACTAGCTGCCGACAAGACCGACGCTGTCCTAATAACCAGCCGCAAAAAGGTGGAATACGCCAGCTTCCGGGTCGGAAACCAGACAATCATGTCCAAAGAATCCTTGAAGTACCTTGGAGTCATGCTCGACAACAGGCTGCGCTTCAAAGCCCACGTCGAGTATTCTAGTAAGGTATTCTAGATTCATGCAGGCAGCACTCTCCCGAATGCTCCCGAACCTCGGCGGGCCTGAATACGCCCGCAGGATCCTGCTGTCCAGAGTGGTCAGCTCGGTACTTCTATACGCTACCCTGATAGGGGCAGGTGCAGTGGCGACAAATGAGTGCAGAAAGAAGCTATCATCAGCTCACAGGCTCTGCGCAATCAGATTGATCAGCGGCTTCCGAACTATCGTCGACGATGCAGCCTGCGTTTTAGCTGGGATGATCCCAATCGACATCCTCGCTGATGAGATGCAGAGGGTATACCTTAGACGTCCCTCGAACCGGCAAGAGGCAAAAAGGATTAAGGAGGAGGAAAGGGCAGCATCAGCAACGCTGTGGCAAACCAGGTGGGACAGCTCTACCAAAGGCAGGTGGACCCACAAGCTCATTCCCACTATAAAATCATGGACAGAGAGAGCGAGGGGGAACTGTAACTACCACCTCACACAGTTCCTGTCCGGACACGGTGGCTACCGGAAATACCTCCATAGATTTGGACACGATAGTTCGCCCCTGTGTCCAATATGTCCAAACGAAGAGGAGGACGCGGAGCTTGCAGTGTTATACTGCAGACGCTTTGCAGAAGACAGAGCAAACCTACCAAGTCCAGAAAATCTTGTATGTCACATGACACGATCAGAGGGCGAGTGGATGGAGATCTGCTCATTCATAGTATGTGTGCAGAATGCGCTGCGAGGAGCAGAAGCCCTAAGAGGAGCCCAAGAGGCGGCCTCGGAGACTAGAACATAATTGCTAACCAGCCCCGCGAAGAAATACCTAACGGCAGTACCGCGGGGAGAGTGGTTGAAGTGTGTATGGTGTGTGTTTAGTACGTAGGCGTATTCCTGGAATCGATTACTCAGGTTTGCGAATCGTGCATGCTAGTAGCACTCGGGCTATTAGTATCTATGAAGATTATACATCCATGGCGCAACCTAAAAAAAAAAAAAAAAAAAAAGTGGGTAAAAGTAAAGGTGACGGAAGTTATATACCTACATATAATATAAATAGAGCTGCGAAAGAAAATAATCGAGGCAAGAGGTGGAAGGAAGAGAAAATCTTTTGTTGGACCTATTACTGGAACCACGTTCTAAGAATTTATAAGAAACCTAAGCGACTGGCAGCAACTGGGGATAAGAGCTCTTCAAAATAGTGAACGAAACCTAACTTAACAATTTTTCAGGCAGAAATCCTTGCCATTAACCACTGATTGTTTGGATACCTACAATTCAACATCTGTAGTGAAACCATTTTCATCTTTTCGGAAATCAAAGCTAGTCCTGAAGCCAGTCGATACTTGGATCTCCTTATACAAATGTGAACAAGGTAATAAAATGGCTGTTTAGTGCTGAGCTCATCCGTAGTGTGAGCGAGAATCTCTTCAAAGATATCCAAGTCCAACTCGATCTGCGCTGACATCCCCATCCAAAAATGCTCGATATATATTTTCCTCTTTAAGATATTCAAACTTTTTGTCACTCCAGGCAGGAACAAGCTAAGAAAACTAACTGGTCCCATCAGTGGTCACTGCCTCCTAAAGAAGCATCTCCACAAACTTTAACTATCATGGGACCCTACTTGTAGACTATGCCTGGAAGTGAAAAAGCGAAGGCCTTGCACCAAATTTAACTCTTAAACTTCACTTGCTGCTTTAGATCCACAGACGCTTCCTGACAGTCTCTGAAGTGAGTATATGCTCCAGAATCCAATGGGTTTCTCCAAGAGAATGCAGTGACCGAGCTGACTGGTGTAGGAAATGGGAGATGTAGTGTAGGGCGGTGGGATGGCTTTGTCATTGGCCGACCAAATTAGATGATATGGAGCGTTCTGTCGCGTGGCTAAACTACTTACTTCTTTAGGTGGCGCTATAGTCCGGAGTGAACCTGGGCCTCAACCAACAAGCCTCTCCATTTAGCTCTTTCTTTAGCTAACTGCCTCCAGATGCGCACTCCAAGATGGTCGAGGTCCCTTTGAACTTGTGCGCGCCACAAGACGTGGTGTTGTGTAGGCTATGCTTACCGACTGCCCTACCAAATACGGCCTCCTTTCTTATTTTGGCGTTAAAACTGCCCAATACGATTTTAACGTCGTATTTATGACATTGCCCGTATGTTTTGTCGAGGAGCTCGTGGAAACACTCTTTGGTGGCAGGGTCCTTTTCTTCTGTGGGGGCATGAACACATATTAGGCTTACGTTAGCAAATTCAGTCTTGTCCCGGATAGACATAATATGCTCGCTCTTGTGTCGGAAGCTTAAGACTTCTTGCCTAAGTCTGCCGCGTATAACAAATTCGCATCCGAATAAGCGCTGCCTGTTGCCTTTGTAGCAAGCACCGTAGTAGATGTCACAGTTTTTCATCCTCTTTTTGTCCGGCCCATCCCATCGCACTGGATGTCAGTTATATCTACTTTATAGCAGTCTAGGGCCTCTGCTAGTTGTTCGGCTGCACGTGGTCTGTAAAGTGACAGAACATTCCACGTACAGATCAGAAGGTCGTTTTTCCTTATTTCGTTTGCTGGGGTCGTCATCAGTTGAGTCGTCCTTATCCGAGGCATTTTGTTGTTTCGGACCTATAAGTGTTTTACGTGGTAGGGAAGTTATGCCGACGACACAGCCGCCAACCTGGAAGGCCAGTTTCTTTAGTTATTCCCGTACAATGACGGGCCGGGTACACCGGTGCTAGTAGTCCACTACGGGAGTATGAGCACTGCCGTTGGCCCATTAAAGGCTCCTCCACCACCAGCTCTTTGCCCAGCTCATGACCAACATTGGAAATTCCTTACCCACCTGTGATCCGAATACGTCGAAGCAGCTCGCGCAAGGTATTCACTAAGTTCAACCTAACTGGAACTATAGACGCCACTGTTGACTCCGTCTAGGGAATTCGTCTGCTGCCGACCAGAACAGGAAGAAGTGCTCTAGTGAGAAAGCACTCTTTGCCCCCGTCTCTCATCTGCTGCCGCCAAAAATCCTCTAAACGGGGTTGGTTACCCATTTCTTCGATTAAGGTACTAGGCACCCAGCTGTCACCGCGTGGAGATTCAGATGCAAAGGCCTAAGCAAAAACGTTTTGAATGCACCGAGACATAAATACTTACGGTATTGGCGCACCTTTATGCACAATGCATACCAACGGAGATTGGTGTGCACGTGATGAATACGCACAAATGTAATCACAAGCACACCACAAATAGGAGACTGGAACGTAAGTTCAGTCAGAGCTTCGCTGAAGTGTTTTATCCTCTGGAGACTGCATATATATCATGTTTTCTCCATACAATATAACTACATTTCAAAGCATTCGATAGGGTTGATTATCATATTATCTTTATGAGAGACCCAACAGTCTTGGTCCTTCAATACCAATACTTTATTAAGATGTTCCATCGTTTATTGAGATGTGTGAATAAAGTCAAATAGGTCGCAGCAAGTGCGTTTTATCTAAAGTCACGTCGGGGGTTCTATAGGGAAGTCATTCGGGACCTCTTTTCTTTCTGATATTTACCAACAATATCTCTAATTTTATTCTATTCTCACACTGCCTTATGTTTGCTGATGGCTTGAAAATCTTTCGCTGGAGACTCAAGTGGATGTCAATTCTTTCACTCGCTGAAAATCACCTTGACCTGTTGTTCGACTTATTATATTGTTTCGTAGTGCCTGGCAAAGGACTGTGCAATAAACATGCTCTGCCAGGAACTATGCTTTTTTTCTCTGAGATGCTAGCCATAAATAAAATTGTATACACCCTATGATGGTAATACGTAGGAATATCCTGTAAGTAAATAAAGCAAAGAGCTATGGTTCATCCCTCGGAGGGAAATAGGAGATCTTCGTCGCTTTTAGAATATTAACAACGACCTCCTGCAAATAGGGGGTTAACTGTATATACATATACGCAGCTTCCGTTCAATTGCACTCGAAAGAATCCTTCTTTGTACTTCTTAGTTGCAAACATTTTAATTAATAATTTGTAACCTCTAAGTCGATTTTGAAAAGTGGTGAGCTTCTTCTTCTTTTAATTTTATTAACTACTCCAAGTGATTACAGTGCATACATACAGTAGGTGCTTTTGTACATACCCATACAGGTAATTGAATTTCCTTGTCAGAAATTGCGTAAACATGGCAAGCCCTTCTCGAAGAGATACTCCCACAGTTAACCCCGAGACACCTCCTTATCCCCAAGCTAATAGCAGTTTGCTGTTTGCCGGCAAACAAAACTCTCCGCCTACAGTGTATGTGTGTACTGTGTGCAATGCATGCGCTTCTGTGGTTTCAGTTGTCAACATGTGGCACGTATTTGTCCTCAATTGACATTTCGTAACCTTTAGTGGTCGCATTGGGCTTAGGGTTTCCTTGTGCTATCCTAAATAGTCTACCAGTCATGACATGAATGCCTCGACTATGTTTCCTGACCACAAAATGTCCCAAAGAACGTGCGGTGTGTATGTGAGATGCATTATTCAAATCTACCAGGATACTGTGTACACTTGTGAGGCATTTGCCTGAAGTTGTACCTTATATGACAATCCAGAGTGTTTCAATTTAAGTTCCTTTTTGGTCGGCTCTGTGTGTGTAGATTGAGCAAGTTGTGATATAATTATTTCTCCTCTGTCATGCTTAATCAAGTGTCATTCGACAAGGGGAGCATTCAGGATTCGAAGGTCCTGGTGAAATCAAAGATTGATTTTGAATACATACTCGAATGTTGCTTGAATTGTGGTTTGCATTTAATGATGATTTGTTTGTTTTGAAGTACATACTCGAGATTGCAGGAAATATCTTTGAATGCAATATAGGTTTCGAAGAAATTGTTCCAGTAAATTCACATGAGTTTGTGGAAATAAAAGGAAAAGGAACATTCGTATACAAGTGGTCTCTAGCACATCTATTGTATTTCGTCAAGAGGTATGCTTATAGATCAAGTCTCAAAATGGGATGTAGGCTATACTTAGGTATGTATCATAATGTTACAAGCTTGTAGTTTGGACTGCATTCCTGTTTTAAGTCAAATAAAAGTTTGGGCTTCGCTCTGACACAGACTGATGTACAAATAAAGGGAAATTTAAATGCCCTCTGAATACAAATGCGTAGGTATGTATGTAGACATAAAAAGAAAAGCACACAAAATGACTTTATGCTATGCTTCCTCAAGCATCTTCTTCAAGATGCCAACATACACAAATTCACTCGTCTAGGCGATGGATCAATATTCCAATAGCTATGAGCGGTGTTTGATGCTAGAATATTTGGCTGAATACGTACCATATGGTACCATATATCTGAACAATGTTGGCATTGACAGACAGGCAGACGGACAAATGACAACAAACAGTTTTGAATTTGAAATTGTTCCATATTTACCGTTCAATTTCGGAATACTAAACATTTATGTATTTGAACGGAAAAGCTATAGTGCTGCAAGACTTTAAATTCAATACTTTGTGCTCAGCAGATAAATGCTATATTACGGCCATGAATTGGTAAGTGCGCTCTGGGAAATTCTAAGTCTAAGTATTGTGTCCGATCCGTTACAACTTTTTCCTGAATATGTTAGTGTCTATAGGTGCATGGTTCGTCCTCGTATATAGTTGTTCGTTAGACGTGTGATTGGACCAAAAAATCCTTAAGATGATATTTAAATATCTGTTTACGAATGTTTGCTACTTGCGTGTGATAGCGCTACTTTTACTGCATCCATAAAGCGAAACAAACGCAGCTTGGTTCCTACGCTGCAAATATTACTTCTCCAGACTTTGGATAACATTCTCAGAACATCGCTGATGACCAGCAAGAACAACAGCGGTAACATTATGCACTCTTGTCGTACTCCACTTTGAACTTCAAAATCCCCTGACACTTCCTAGTATTATGTAAAACGTGACACTTCCTGCTCTTGCATATAGCCATTATAATAGCCATGGGTTCGTCTGGGATGCATATCCTGCGTAAGGTCAACCAGAGATAGTATCTTGATTCATGCTGTCAAAAACCTTCTCGAAGCCGCTTAACAGTAGTGAAGATCTATACTCAACGCATTGCTCTGTGGTGATTCGTAAGGTGTTTATGTGGTCGGTGCAGGAGAACTCAGCACGAAACCCTGCCTGCTCGACATAGAAAGTTGATCCTAAATTCTCTTTTATTCTTTCTAATATAATCATCAATATGCATCGTGCTTTATTTTTCTTACGCGATTCGAGATCTATTCATATTTCTGTTTTGCTTGTTTTTGAGGTCCAGTGCGATTTTGGGAATTTGCTGCTTTGGAAGACTCATTTCAATTTGAAAACATAGCAGCGCTATCGTCTAAGCGGTTTAGAACTGTAGCAGAATGTTCTCTCCATCTAATGAGCTGATCTTCATACGAGATTAGGGTGTTAGCGTCTAAACTCATCACTGGGTGTTGTTTGGAGTTTCGGCCACTTGTTGATGCTCTTGTTGATGTTATAAAAAATAAATATTCGGCTCAACAGCTCTTTAAGTTTAGTGCCATATCCGAAGGGCAATTTGTTTTGAGAAGCTTTTTCGTGACAACAATACTCTCGGATGTTTGTCAGACGCCCGGGAGAGGTGGGACCGTGAAAAACTTTTTGGTGTTTTCTGGGATTCGAACTTGGAACCTTACGCGCAGTGATCCGACGCACTAACCACTTATGCCACGGCGCCCATATAGACGCATTGCTGATGCAATAGACAGTCATATTATTGAACGTGCTTGTTGCTTCTTAAGACATTGAGGCAAGAAAATTGACGTACTTACTAACTTATGCCCTATATCCCCTTGTGGGTCCTAGGGCCTCGACTACGCCTACGCGCCATGGTGCAAAATTTCTGGCTTCTGTGTCTAAGCTCTTCTCAATTTTTCCCCAACTGCCGTGTCTCCTTTCCAACTGTTCTGCACCATGTACTCCTCGGACCGCCAGGTCTTTCGCCATCCTGGGCTAAAGGGTTCCATTGCATAGCATGGTTCGCAATGGAACTGTTACCCTTTCGGAACGTCTGACCAATCCACTGTCACTTTCGTCGTTGCATGGTTGCTCCTATTGCTTCCCGACTCGTTCCCTCGTAATGGTGTTCGTTAGAGATACGATTGGGCCAGAAAATCCTTAAGATATTGCGCTGGCATCTACTAATGAATGTTTGCAGCTTTTTGGTGATAGAAGGGGCCACTGTACACGTGCTGCATCCATATAAAAGCACGAATTCAACATGGGAGCAGAACAGTCTTAGCTTTGTGTTCATACTGATTGCATTGCTTTGCCACATTTTGGACGACATCCCGAACGCGGACTTTGCTTTGGCGATCCTGTTCTAGACAATACTCCCAAGATACTGGAAATCCTCTACTCTCTCTACCGATTGTCCAGCAATGTATATTTGAGCTGATGAGTTTGTTCCAAGGCTAATAATTTTATTTTTTGCCGTATTCATTTTCAGCCCAACGTCGCAGGCCTGTCTCTCTCTCCACATCTGCTGTCATTTGATGAAGGTCCATAATTCTGTGAGAGAGTAAGCATACATCATCAGTGTTGTCAAGATGTTTCAGTTGGGATGTAAGAGCCCATCGGATTCCCAGTTTCCCGTCGACAAAGCTGCACGAATCACATAGCTAATCACCAGAAAGTTGATGTGATGACTTTTGTCTAGGCCTACACTATGCTGCACTCCCTTCATTCATCATTCTTGGCTGGTTTAGGTAAAAATATTTGTAACAAGTGGCCTCTTTGCAATATTCCTTCAATTCGATTTGGATGTTCCTTGTTCCAAAAGATTTATTGTCTCAACCCCTATTGTTTATGCAGGAAAGATCTACTTCCACAAACCTAGAATTTTTTGCAATTCTAGGAGGGTTTGCAAACGGACAAGTGGAAACTTCGACCGAAGTTGGTCATGTGGATGTACAGTGCAGTAATATGACCTATTCTTACCTATGGGCCGGCTTTTGAGCAAGGACTGCAACGTAAAACAAATAACTAACTAAACTGTTGCAGTGGATACTATGGGTGCTATGCGGTAATGTTCAACCGAAGCTCTGAATGTGGTTTTGCACCTTCTACCATTTGACCTCCACATTATATGCAATCCGAATGCGGCGCGGTCCGAATCAGATAGCCAGGATGTTGATCTTTTAAGCCCTATGGCTCTTTTTGCTACCTGAAGAACTGGAAACGACTCGAATCGACTACACCGCACTCATACTGAATTTCGAAAGAAAATACATGGTCGATTTTCCGGTAAAGCTATAAAAAGATTCAAAACATCTATTACACCAACGCCGCATCAAAGATGGACGTCGAGTTCGGTGTGGACATTTTTTCAGAAATACTCACAACATTAAAATCATTTCGCCTCCCTGATTCGTCCAGTGTCTTTCAAGTTGAAGTAGTGGCCATACGCGAGTGAGTCAGGCAGTGAAACACAACTCTACACCTGTCAGAAACATCGCCATCTTCATTAATGGTCAGGCTGTTTTTAAAGTCCTAGTTTCCCTAAACTGGTAGAACTGTGTAAAGAGTTACTTTTCTTGTTAGGTTGTGGGGGCAAAATCAATCTTCTCTAGGTGGTCATAGCAACATACAAGGGAATGAGCATGCTGATGAGCTGGATAGGAGAGGCTCAGCCCTTGATGGATCCATTGCGGTATAGTCTATGATCCATTGGGAGCCGTCAAGGGGGCAATCTTATCATAGTTTTTACCAATAGCTAATGAAAGATGGATCAGGTTGCAGAACTGTGTTATATCACTAGAACTAAGCCAGATATCACCATAACTCGACCGGAACGCAAAACCTATGTCACAGGACTCGGACAGACACCAAAAGAATTGTGGCGATTAGCCCGTGAGGGTCATTGGCCAGTGGCGACGTATGTTTCTTGACTGGACATTTCCTTTAAACGAAAAAGAAACCGTATTCCACTTCCTCTCCAGATGACCGGCATAGCCAGATGTCACTCATTATACAAACTCATCTTTGACAATCTTAAGGAAATACCAGATAAAAGAAATATAGAAATGATAAGTTCCTTGAACGCCCTAGGATGTATCTTTAAACTCTGATTCCTTCAACATCATAGCAAGCTCAGTCTAACAACCTGGGTCACGTGAGTTGTGGTACTTAAAATGGAGCTTTAGTGCTAATTGGGTTATAGTGCACTGCGCTGTAACAACCACTTCTACACACCTTCTTACTCTATCTTACCGTACAGGGTATATTAAGTTTGATACATAGTTTGTAAAATAGAGAAGTAATGGAGATACATATAAATCATATATATGTATGTATAATCAGTACCCACAGTTGTGTGGATTAAGACATATCCGTCTGCATGCCAACTCTTTTTGGGTTTTAAATTTTCAGCTAGGAAGATCGAATTTCAGCCACGGGCTTCTAAGAGTCCAAAGCGATACAAGTGTAATCCGCCCAGGAACAGGCAGTTTTTTCAACATTCTTATAAGAAACCATAAAATGTAGGGTAAGCAAAATATGTATAATATATCCTGAAGAAAGGAGATCCTCTGAACTGCGCCAACTACAGAGGTATGAGATCCTGTCCGCCATATGATGAGAACACCTAAGCCCGATCTGCAACAACCTGATAGGTCCTTATCAGTGCGGTTTCAGGCCGCGAAAGTCACCCATTGACCAAATAATCACACTACTGCAGACCTTAAAAAAAAACCATGCATATAAAATCGATACACACCATCTCTTCATCGATATCAAAGTTGCCTATGATAGTGTTTATAAATACGAGTTATACAAAGCCATGTCTAGTCTCGGCGTTCCTGACAAACTCGTCCGTCTTTGCAAGATGACGATCGAGAAGTCTCGCTGCTTCATTGAAGTCGGGAAGAACACCGCCGAACCGTTCGATGTCAGGAAAAGTCTTAGACAACGTGACGCGCTATCATGCGATCTCTTTAACTTAATACTTGAAAGAATTGCACGAAATTCACAAGCCAACACCGGAGGTACAATCTTTTACAAGTCTGTACAACTACTCGCTTACGCCGATGACATTGATATAGTCGACAGTGGGGCGTTTGTGAGTATTGATACCGAGGCAGCCAAGATGGGTTTAGCGGTCAATGAAAGCAAAACAAAATATTTATATGCTGTCTTCAGAAAAGGACACCCAATATGGGCGTTATTATTACAGATATCATTTTGAGGTAGTAAAGGACATTGTCTATCTAGGCTCTACGGCGAACTCCGCAAATAATATCAGTTGGGATATCAAACGAACAATTACTCTTGCCGATCGGTGTTTTTATAGGCTAAGAATGCAATTGAGTAAAAAAACCCTATCTCGAATTATAAGACACTTATCATCCCATTCCTGCTGTACGGCATAGGGGCATGGACTTTGTTAAAATCGAATGATGATTCCCTAAGTTACTTTGAAAGAAAAGTTCTTCGATTGATCTTTGGTTCTATCTGCGTGGAGGGTGAGCGGACGAGAAGGCACAGTACCGAACTATGCGGCTTATACAAGAACATCGTCTTAGTCTGAAGAGTTTACATACAGCGACTAAAATGCCTGAGTCATGTAGAGCGGATGGAACCCAACGTTCCAGAGCGGAAATATTCGAATCCACGCCGGATGGACGGGGCAGTAGAGGTTTATAGGACCTTAGGCATTCTGTGGAACAAGAGATCATACCTTTGAGTGAGAATTCAGGAAATTAGAAACACAAAGCAGGGTCTGAGATAAGCTAAGAAACTATAAGGGAACAATATTCTACTACATCTTAGCAAGAGTTTGACATTCGCAAATATAATTTTCGACAGAATTGTTATGCGAGGGGAACTCTAATGAGTGAACAAACCTCTCCAAACATTAATAGGGTCACAACAGACTACTAGGTCGCAGTGCAACATACCCTTCTGACATATAATAATAATGCACAACTATTTATCATCTTGCTGTTACCTTCATGTGAGTCATATAAACAATTTTATATTCTGCTACATTAATTTTTTTTTTGCGCGCACTCAAGGGGCTATGAATATCTTTTAAATGTTTTCACACAGTGCGGGCGTTGGAAAGTATAGATAGATAGAGAGAAAGATTTGTGTGATTTGTGTAGTGGTTTAAAGCGCAGATGTTAGATTTCAGACAAACTCCAGGAGTGGTGTTCAGATGACTAGGAGAAATGGAAATTGTTCACATATTTTACGCCCATACATACCTTCCACAATAGTGGACTATCACTCCTTGTTGTTAAAACTAAAATTTAATTAAAAAACACAAGAAAAGGTTCTAATTGACTGCCAAGTATCTCGCTCTACTTGGTTTGCTTTGTCCTAAAAATTGTCTCACTAACGCCCTTAACATTTTTTCCCGTGAAAGGAGCGCAAAATTTTCCTTCCAAATTGTTGAACACCAAAGAGGTGGGTGTTGAATAAATTATTTTCTGTGAAAGTCGGGTGTTTTTCTCGCTCTTAGTGAGAGCAACTAAAATATGTAAGAACTAAGAGGAGCACTAAATGTTCGTCCTGTTGCTTTATAACAATTTTTTATTTTTTTTTTTTGCGTGAAACACTTTGATATGAGAGGAGTGGTAGAGGAAACTTTTTCAATTAGTAGAGTTACCCGAATCGTATCTCATGGTTTAGTCCTCGAAAAAGTTAGCAAGAAGTGGTCGTCTCTTCTCTGGCATTGGTGTTGTATATTAGATTTCATTTGGTAGGTAGGTACTCGTAGTAGTAAGTAAGTGTTTGTGATATCCTTTTGGTGTTTTTTTTCTACTATGAGCTTATTTTTCAGACTGTTGTAGATATCCTCTCATGCGGGACAGGAATCATTTTCAGTTCGTTTGTATTTCTCGTTAGAGGTATAATTTGTTTAATTTTTTTTCACGAGACTTAGAGGACAAAAAATGAACAAGGACATAACTTTTAGATTAAATTTGACTGCATAATGAATTATATGTGTGTTTTTGAGCAAAAGTAATAGAAACCCGGACATATGAGTATATATGTGCAATAGAGTTAGGAAACATGGCTAGGATGGAAAGTGACATAAATTTCAACTACACACGTTAAATCTTCCCAAAGCTATGATACAAAACCTGGCTCTTGATAAGCATGAATGTTGGTTAATTGACGTGGAAGGCAATAGAAACTAACATAAGATCCGCAAACTCCACACAATTATTTAAAATAAAAATTTCTTAGGCTGAAACTGGTGAAACTGGAGCTTTCCTGATACAGGATGGGACAGGAAGTTATTTATTTCCACAGTTTCTGAGTCCCAAATTTTGCAGCTAACATAAAAAGAAAATAAGTTGCCATCCATATCCATCCGTCTGTCCATATGTCACTAGCCTTTGAGCGTTTAATTTTGAGAAAGCATGATACAATTTCATGTGTTTGCTTTGTAGATTCCGAAGCAGCACAAATGAAAATATTTTTAGAATCAGCTCATTGACACACCCACTTCTCGAAAAAAAGAAAGTATTTCCGATATTTTTACAAGAAATCGTGAAACTTATGTTAACATGTAGGCATTGACTTTCTCCATAATGTACCCATAGAATATATATGTAGGCATATGGCAGCACTTATTTTTGGCGCATTTAAAAAAAAAAATCGAAAAATCATTA
Source organism: Brachypalpus laphriformis (assembly GCA_945910035.1). NCBI lineage: Eukaryota > Metazoa > Arthropoda > Insecta > Diptera > Syrphidae > Brachypalpus > Brachypalpus laphriformis. The sequence goes on from OX246753.1 coordinate 325,621,661, forward strand.
ATTCTTAAACATCAAACAAATATGTTAGTAGCAAGTTTTGACTACACAACACCACAACTTCTTTAATAAAAGTGTCCTAAAAGGCAAGGGACATGGTATTAAATGATCGATCTCAGATGGCTATGTAATTTCGTACAAGTTTGTGTTTATCAGCAAGAAAAAAAAGCTTTATGCCTTTTTTGTCGATTTCAAGGTAGCATTCGACACGGTCAAAAGAAACTCGCTTATATATAAACTGTCTAAGATCGGCTTATCATCAAAATTCTTACGGGTATATAAAAAGCTAATTACGAATACGTTATCTGCAGTGTCAAGTGGAGATGATGTGTCCTCTTTTTTTAAAACTGATACAGGCGTTCCTCAAGGATGCGCTCTCAGTCCTATATTGTTCGCACTTTTTATTTATGATGTGTCTGATTATTTGCCTGGTGGGGTCACTTTCGGAGGTGTAGGTGTTAAAGTTTTGCTTTACGTAGACGATCTCGTAGTTCTAGCCGAGAGTTCGCCTACTTTGCAGCTACTGATTAATAAGTTAAAGTGCTACAGTGATACGTGGGGTTTGAAAATCAACACTGCCAAATCTAAAATCATGGTCTTTAACTCATTTTCGCGTAGGAGGGTGTCACGAGAAAAGTGGTATCTGGGGAATGAGCCTATTGAAGTAGTCAAACAGTTTAAATATCCAGGATTCCTTATCACCCACAATCTAGACTTGCGTCCTCACGTAAAAGAGAAAACGTTAGCAGCTAAAACGGCTATCAATATTATGTGGAAGAGTTTTTTTTTGTAACCAGCGCGTAGATATAACTTCCATATTCAGAGTATTTGATGCTACCATTAACTCTTGTCTTTGCTACGGTAACCAGGCCTTCGGATACCAACATATTGAAGAGTTTCCCGTGACAACGCCCACGTACGCAATACATGTTGAATCTGGGATCCCACAAATCTATTTAAAAAATCTCAAGGCAAATGTAGATAATATCATCAAGGTTATGCACAGGAGGGATAACAATCTCCAAAAAAGGCTTATGCAATTTGCGCTTCAATGCCGCTCAACACCTTTTAAAGAATTGTATGATATATCAAACGAACACGATGTTGGCTTAGACCTGGATGAGTTTAACCTTAACGATTGGCAAGATATGTTTTATCGCAGCATAGCAAAGGTCGACGAGTATTTATACCAAAAATGTCTGAGCAGAGCCCGGGAGTCAACAAGTAGACTTATTTATAAGGAACTTTGCCATTCTTTAGGTACAAGCAACTATTTTTGCAGGCAACTAACAGCCAGTCAGATAAGCTAAGTGTTTAAAATAAGAACGGTGGTCTTAGCTCTCAACTACATCCCGCATAGGCAAAATCTTCGAACAATTTGTTCCCTTTGCAATAGAAATGAAAATTAAGATATTTACCACTTCTTAGCAGTATGCCCTATACTTCAGGAGATACGCCGATTATATTTCTCCAGGAATTGTCTCACACGTGAAGAAGCAAGGCAAGCTCTAAGCGGTTCATATGGTTGGAAACGACTCGCATCTTACTGTAGTCATGCCTATAACTATCGCAACAGTTTCATAAATTTATAAGTACTAGTAATTATATTTATTAATGAATTATCGCAATTAATCAAACTTGTAACTTTCATCATTTATATATTATGTCCACTATTTATTTATTTTTGAATTACTGTCATGAAGTCAATTTCGGCAGACGGCAATTTATGCCCTTATAAATTCTTTTGTTAATCAAATTGTAATATTACGATGAATTGCAATAAAGAATACTACTAATAATAATAATAATAAATAATACAAGTTTGTGAGACGTGATGCTTTTAGGTCAACGAATTGTTGTCTTGTCCAGAATTAACCTTATTCATATATACATTTTTTGTGGTCCCCTAATCCTTCACGACGGTCGCGGGCGTATGATACTCAGGTGTGCTCTGCATCCTTCTCGATCCTCCACCATTGACTCCAACTCATAATACGCCTCCAGGAGAGATCTCAGATTTGATTTAACCGTCTATTTCTAGGCCTACCGATGGGTCACCTACCTGATGGCATGCGCTCTACGTGATCAAACCAATTCAATTCAATTCAATTTCATTTTCACTTAAAACGCTTTACAAATATTTTACAATATTGAGTAAGACAATGGCGTCTGCCAGATTTATATTTAATTAAATAAAAAATGAACTAAGCTAACGCAAACATTTAAAAATCTTCCTCCATAATTCTTCTTCTATACTCTAAAGTTATTTTACAGTATTTGTAGTGCTTTTCGCAATTCAATCCTTTTAAGATTTCCAGCATTTGCTCCACGCACAAGATATTTTCTCCCCATACAGTTCTCCTTATCTCCTTCAACACTGGACAAACACATAAAAAATGCTTTATGTCCTCATTTCCTCCATGTTGCAAAAAGAACATGTCAGTGGTAAGTCAATTCAATTCAATTCAATTTATTCAATTCAAATGTACATTAAGATATAATCTTTTATAGTACTTAGTTTATACATACTTAGAACAATTAATCAAAAATTATAATAATTCATGTTAGCAAAGAAATAACAGTTAACCAGAGTATTTATGATATTTACAAAAAGAATAGAAATTATAAAATAAAAATATAATAAAAAATAGAAGAGAAATAAAATCAAAAGGGAAATAGTAGATTTTGATGGGGAGGGTGGTGGGGGGGTCGAAGTAGAAAAGAGACAAAACAGGAAAGGATATATGTATATAGCAGTTTATTGTGAGGTAGCAAAATGTTGAAAGACTGCATTTTTAAAGTTTGTAGCGTTAGTTATACCCTTGATACGCAAGGGTAGCGAATTCCAAAGCTTGATGGTGTGAACAAAGAACAGGTGCGAGGAGTTTAGATAGTTGTGCATAGGTACAATTATATTACAAGTCCTCGGTGATTGTGCGAAATGTAGTTTGTAGAATAGATACGGTGGAGTTTTAGTCTGAATTATTTTTTGTAGAAAAATGCAATTTCTGGCGTTGATATATTGTTGTAGAGTGCACCCTAGTAAGTTCCTGGAATATTCGGATATATGATCATGCCTTCGAAGTCCATATACATATATAGCGCACAGCATCGTTAAAGGCTACTTGAAGTTTGCGCTGAGATAAGGAGTCAAGACTGCAGTACACAACTTCGGCATAGGTAATTATAGGTAGAACCAGAGTTCTTATAAGCCGCAGCCTAGTTTCGGTAGGAGTAAAACTAGCACTTACCCTTAATTTACGGAGGCATCCGTAGATGCGACCGATTACAGCGTTCACATGATTATAGCCACTTAATGTACGATTTATTACAAAACCTAGGCTGGTAAGGGACTCAACCAAGGTTAATTTACTACCACAAATCCATAGGTCAGGTAAAATATTAAGGTCAAATGACGTGTTTGAAATTGGTATTACCTGCGACTTTGATGGGTTTATAAGCAATCCATTTGACACCGACCAGTGATAAATTTTAGCTAAATCCGCGTTAAGTAAAGATGCAAGTTCAGATATTTTGCACATCGGCCGGGACAGATGGAGTTGAACATCGTCCGCATAAAGATGCACTAAAGCATGTACGCAAACTAATGGCAAGTCGTTAATGAACATGCCAAACAGAATAGGGCCGAGAATGGATCCCTGAGGCACGCCTTGATTTATGGGCTTCAGTGTAGATAATCTATCACCAATAGCGACTCTTTGCTTCCTTTCAGAAAGAAAACATTTTAAGAGTTTTAAGGGTCTCTCCCCGAAACCAAAAAGATGCTGCAGCTTCCAACAAAGGATTTCATGGTTCACCTTGTCAAAGGCCTTAGAGAAATCAAGGAGGCATAGGAATGTTATGTAGCCCCTATCGAAATCACGTCTTATGTCATCTAAGATATTGACCATAGCGGTAGAACCACTGTGATTAGGTCTGAAACCAGATTGAAAGGGGCTAAGCAAATTATTTAAGGATAGATGGTTCTGTATCTGCTTCGCTAAAAGTTTCTCAAATACCTTGGATAAGCAAGGTAAGATACTGATAGGCCTGTAGTCATTTAAAGAGGCCGCATTGGTCTTCTTGGCAACAGGAATGACCCTAGCAATTTTCCAAGATTGCGGAAAGATCGAGGTTGTGATGCAGTGGTTAATAATATGGGTTAGATGAGTGATAATAAGAGGTAATATAAGTTTGATAAACCGGATAGACACTCCATCCTCACCAGCAGAATTAGACCGTATGGCTGCAACACACTCAATCACATCGCTCTCCACTACTGCTTCAAAGTCCGCTAATCTGGGCACAGATGTACCTGCATTAGCCACCAGGCCAAGGTGATTTACTGCCTCAACACTACCAAGGAAATGGTCATTCAGTACGTCTGGGTCAAATTCACAATTGGTGCAACTTTTACCCGCCGTAATTCCAAGATGACGAAGATTACCCCAAAGTTTTTTGGGGGGCAGCGACGTATTTAATTTAGAGGCGAAGTAATTGCTCTTGGCTCTCCGAATAATATATGTTGCATTGTTTCTCGATACTTTGTATGCACGCCAGTTAGCAGAAGAAGGGTTATGTTTCCATTTACCATAAAGTTTATTGCGATTTTTGATTCCAGCAAGGACTTCGGAGGAAAACCACGGACAGATATTATTGCGAATTCTTATTGCTTTGGTGGGAACGCATTGGTCATATAGGTGGGCAACGAAGAATTCGAAGAAGTTTAGCTTATCGTTGGCATCGGCAGTTAGTCTACAATAGTCCCAGGGGATTTCAAGGGCAGCGTTATGCAATTCATTGAAATCAATCGAGCTAAAATCTTTATACGAAAATGACATAGAGACAGCAGCACAAGTAAAGTGGATATTGTAAGTACAAAAAAGTAGGTCATCCCTATACTTACTTTTACTTAGATCTTTTAACCCCTCGGGGGGCATACGGCGTCAACCACGCCTGCGCGCCATCGCGTTCGAACTTCTGCAACGCGTTTGAGCTGCCTCCAACTTATTCTTAAAGAGCTCGATTCCTCCTCAACTGTTCTGCGCCACGTTTACCTAGGGCGTCCCGCTATTCTGCCTGCCTGGGTGAGCGGATTTCATTGCATAGCGTATTTCGCAATGGAGTTGTCTTCGCGCCGTAGGGTGTGTCCAATCCATTGCCACTTTCTTCTTTGTATAGTAATGCTTATAGGTTCTTGGCCCGTTCTCAGATAAAGTTGTTCGTTAGAGATGCGGTACGGCCAAAAAATCCTCAAGATGATTCTTAAGCATTTGTTTGCAAAGACTTGCAGCTTTCGTGTGTTAATGGTGTCCACCTTCCAAGTATCGCACCCATAAAGCAGCACTGATTCTACGTTGGAGCGGAACAGTCGCAGCTTGGTTCTTAAGCTGATAACATTGCTTCTCCAGATTTTAGATAGCATTCCCGATTCTGCTGCACACATCCAGTTCGGTGCCACCGCGATTAGCCGAGACCACACTTCCTAAATAAAGAAAGTTATCAACTTTCTCGACTTCCTGTCCGGCAATGTAAAGTTGAGCGCGGTTTGTTAGAAGAAGTGCTCAGGGCTTTTGTTTTGGCTGTGTTTATTTTTACCCCCAATTTGTTTGCCGCAGCTTCTAGATTTTGGGCCATCAGATGAAGATCCATTATCCGATGTGAAAGTAGACAAACATCGTCAGCGTAATCTAGGTGTTTAAGGTAAGATGTCATAGTCCAACGAATTCCATAGTTGCCTTCCGTCAATGCTGCACGGAGTACATCGCTGATAACCACCAAAAACAATAGTGGTGACAGTATTGTGGGCGCCGTGGGGTAAGTGGTTAGTGTGTCGGATCACTACGCATGAGGTTCCAAGTTCGAATCCCAGAAAACACCAAAAAGTTTTTTCACGGTCCCACCTCTCGCGAGCGTCTGACAAACATCCGAGAGTATTGTTGTCACGAAAAAGCTTCTCAAATCGCCGTTCGGACTCGGCATTAAACTGTAGGTCCCTTCCATTCGTGTGAAAAATATTACGCACACAACATGAGTGGTTGCGAGAAGCTAGGCCCTGGCACTTTAAAGAGCTGTTGCGCCAAATATTTGTTTTTTATTTATGCACCCTTGACGTACTCCACTTTGGACTTCAAAATCCTCCGACACCTTACCATTGTGCACGACGTGCCACTTACCGCCCTCGTATGTAGCCTTGATAATAGCTATAAGTTTTTCTGGGATGCCACTCCTGCGCAAGGCCAACCAGATAGCATCTCGATTCAATCTGTCGAAAGCTTTCTCGAAGTCGATAAACAGTAAATGTAGCGGAGACCTATACTCAATGCATTGTTCGATAATGATCCGTAAGGTGTTTATGTGGTCGATGTAGGAGAATCCAGCGCGAAAGCCTGCCTGTTCGACATCGAAAGTTGAATCTAAATGTTCTTTAATTCGTTCTAGAATTATTATAGCTGTTATTTTGGCTACGGCTGGAAGAACGTAAATACCTCTCCAGTTACCGCAATCTATCAAGTTACCCTTCTTTGGAAGTTTAATGATCATCCCCCTTTTCCACTCCTGTGGAAATTGTTCGCTATCCCAAGCTCTCCGTATTAGTGGATGCAGCAAATCTGCCGATGTATTTGGCGCCGCTTGAAATAGCTCGGCAGGGATGCCATAAATACCCACCGCCTTGTTCTTCTTGAGGGACTTGATTGCTGTTATTATCTCGGTTTTACTGCGAATTCGGGAATTTGTTGCTTCGAACTGCTCATTCGAATTCGAGATCATACCGCCATCGTCTATGTGATTTAGCACTCTAGCAAAATATTCTCTCCATCTAGTGAGCTGATCCTCATCCGAAATCAGAAGGTTACAGTCTAGACTCTTCACTGGATGTTGTTTGGAGTTTCGACCACCGATGAGCACCTTAGTGATGCTATAAACAGTCCTACTGTCGCACCTACTCTCTGCTTCTTCAGCCCTTGAAGTCAGTGAGTTGACATATTGACGTTTGTCACGTCTCACACTACGCTGCACTTCTTTCTTCTTCGCACGGTATTGGGCTTCAAGCTCGGTTCTCTCTACTGCTGAGGCCGCTGCAATCCGAGCCTTGATTGCTGTACGCTCATCGATCCGTCTCCAGGTGTCTGTAGAAAGCCTTGTTTCTGCTTTTAACCGACATACGTGCGTGCCCCAGTCGCAAAAGCATTTTTCACAGCACTCCAGTGGTCATCCATGTTCTCTATGCTGCTGATTGCTTCTGCTCCTAAGGCAAGATGGTCCCTGAACTGTTGGCGCACTTGGGGAACCTTGAGCCTGTCGATATTAAACCTGGTGATGTTAAGTAGGTTTGAGCGGTTGCTGTTGACGGATGCAGTACGAAGGCGTAAATGAGCAACCATAAGATGGTGATCTCGTTCTAGTCCGACGTCAGCTCCACGTCTGTTTCGGACGTCCAGGAGACAATTTCTGAAGCGGCGACTGATCGCAATGTGGTCGATCTGGTTGGATATTCGTTGCCTATCAGTAGAGACCCAACTGATTTTGTGGCAGTTGTTATGCTTAAACAGCGTACCTCCGATGACTAGGCGGTTGGTATTGCAGAATTCCACAAACCGCTCTCCGTTATCATTACGGTCTCCCACGCCGTGAACTCCCATCACGTGCTTAAGCATGGTGTTGTCGCTACCCACTTTGGCATTGAAATCTCCCATCACCATTACGATGTCCCCATTAGGCGTTTGGTTGTAGGCGGCGCCTAAGTGGCTATAAAAATCATCCTTTTTCTAGAGTCGGGGCATAACATTGTATGATGGTAATTTTCCTAACTCTACTCTGGAACCTAGCGGTCAATATCCGGTCACTATGGGGTTTCCAGGATATGAGGCTACTACGTGCTGCTGGAGTCCTACTCCGGAACTCCGTGCACTTCCAGCTGGTTTACCAGAGTAGAGCATGACTGTGCTTTTTGTTGGGGAGATGAATTCCCCAGCATCGAACCATCTTATCTCGCTCAGCCCTAAGATGTCTATTTTATACCGTGCGAATTCGCGTTCTAATTGGAGGAATCTGGCGTTATAAGGCCCTTCCTATGCGGAATATAATTTATATCTAACAGCTCTGCTCTTGCTTTGAAGATCGTAGAAATGGATTCAACACTCATGTCGTTTCGGAAGTAATTTTTGGCTTCAAGGTCATACTCGAGGCGACTGTAATTGTTCCGGTGTAATGAAGCTCTGGCTGAATTAAGAAACTCTTGGCGGTACTTTTTGTCCAAATTTTGCAATAGCAGATATAGCTGCAATAGTGTATATATCTTCTTCTGCTATTCCATAACAGTATCTTCAAAATATATTCAAAATGCAGTCTAAGTGTGGTTATATAAAGTGAACATAATCCTGTTTCTACATATAACATGTAGTTTGGTGTAGCCTATGGCAGCCTTAAAAGTCGTTTTAAGAATATTCTTAACAGCTTCTCTACAGAATCCGATTCCACAAAACCTCATGACTGCGCTCCATAACATAAAATAGATTTGGCCGTAGCTTTAAAAACTTTGTACTTCGTACTTGGCTGAACAATACCGCTACTCCTACAATTTTTTTAAGTTTGAAATTGAAACGGTCATGGCGTTTGTATTATATAACTTGCACGTTTATAAGATAAATGTTTTTTAAAACTTCCATCGCTGGACATCAGTACACCTAAATACTTGCATTTTTTCAGAATTTCAATTTCTTGTCCATCATAGTACATTTTTTCGTTTCTCCCATAGCGCCCATGACCTCTTCGAAAAATCATCATTTTAGATTTGCTGAGATTAGCTGTCAGATTCCAGGTGTTATATCATGGAGTCGATTTCTCATTAGCTGCATAGCTTCTGCTGACTATGCTGGGATGACGATGTTATTGGCATACATCAGTACCTTTATAAGAATCCCTACAAAGGTAATCCCTGCTGGTAAAAAATCTGACAAATCATTAATGAACAATGCAAACAAATCTGGGCTGAGTCCACATCCTGCATCGATCTCGAAGTTCTCCGAAAGACTTCCCCCATCCCAAACACTCGACGTTGTGCCTTCATAAATACTCTGAATCACCTCAATAAATTTGTATGACATTCCAAATCTGAACAGCTTGTAAAATAAGGCACTGCGATCTATCGTGTCGAAAGCTGCCTTAAAATCGATGAAAAAGGCAAACAGCATTTTCTTTCTTTCGATGTAAAAATATGATATGTTTGACAAGGTGAAAATCTGAACCACAGTCAAGTATCCTTCCCGGAAACTAGCTTGAAATTCACAAAGGAGCCCTTTTACTTGTATCCATTCCTCTAACCGTGTTTGCAGAATAATATTGGAGTTCAAAAAGGCAATTCCACGGTAATTTGTTATTTCATTCACGTCCCCCTTTTTGTGCAAGGGATAAATTATTGTTTCCTTGAGGCTTTTGGGAACTTCACCTCTCTCCAAAATTCTGTTCACTTCTGCTGTAAGAGCCTCTAGGAAACTATTTGTGCAGTATTTGTAGTGTTCCGCTGATATTTTATCAGTATCAGCTGCCTTGTTGTTTCGAGTTTTTAGTAGTGCCGATCTATCTTCTAGGGAGGTTATTCTCGCATCCAAAATGTCATCCTCAAAACGTGGCTGCGATTATTAGAAGGGGGCAGAAAGTTTCGGCCGATTCAACAAACCTTGGAAGTGATTTGTTAAAGTCTCGATGGAAATAATTTTGCTGATTTGAGGTTTGTTACCATTGAATTTCCTAACTGAGTTCCAAAATTCTTTGGAGTTTCTGCAGGCCGCTAATATCATGGTGCATCTGGTTGGCTGAGTTTCGCTGTTACTACTATTGACATGTGATTCGAATAAGGCAAAGCATGCATAGTTAAATCTATAATAATATTTGCCCAGCTGATCACAGCTAGTGCATAATCGATTATGGAGTTTCCTTGCTTTACAAAAGTGAATTCACCGTATTTGTCTCCGGGTGCCGTTTATAATCGTTAGGCCAACATTTTTGCATATATATAGATTTGGGCGCCGTGGCGTAAGTGGTTAGTGTGTCGGATCACTACGCATGAGGTTCCAAGTTCGAATCCCAGAAAACACCAAAAAGTTTTTTTTCACGGTCCCACCTCTCGCGAGCATCTGACAAATATCCGAGAGTATTGTTGTCACGAAAAAGCTTTTCAAATCGCCATTCCGAGTCGGCATTAAACTGTAGGTCCCTTCCATTCGTGTGAAAAATATAACGCACACAACATGAGTGTTTGCGAGAAGCTAGGCCCTGCCACTTTAAAGAGCTGTTGCGCCAAATATTTGTATTTGTATATATATAGAACACCGTCGAAGCATAGATTGTTCCGTTCGAAGAAGTAGCTGCTCAACATTGAGTGCCTCGCTTTCTCTGGTGTTGAGCTTGAACACTAAGTTCGGCCTTTGTTATACAAAAAATTTATCCAGCCTGACCAATTCTACAGGATAACTCGGCATTGCTCTTTCCATCCTGAAACGTTTGTTTAAGTACGCTGAAGTATTGTACTAAAACTTATCCACTTGCTTCAGTGGGATTGCACTAACATGCAGAGTGCACTGAATGACCGTTCTGGAGACGACCATTACTTCGGATTTGTTCACGTTTACCTTCATTCCAGGATCATCAAAAGCGGCTACAATCACTTCGAGTGCGCTCTGAAGTACGGCTCAAGAGGAGCTAATGATGGCTAAATCATCCGGAAAAAGCAGATGACTAATCTTTAAGTCTCCCACTTTGAAAAATTCTCCTCCACGGCTGCTCTATAATATCCAGTCCATATATACTATGAAGAGGAGAGGTGACAAAGTGCACACTTGGCGGAGTTCAACGCCCATATCTAAAGGTATTGATTTAACACCGTTTAGCCGAACACAGCTTCTACAGTTTGTATATAAAGACTGAATCGCCCTTAGCAGGGAACCATTAATCCCATACTCCTACAGTCATTCCAGAGTTTGCCCCGAGAAACCCTATCACATGCTTTATCCAAATCCAGGAAACAGGTGTAGACAGAATTAGCATACTCCCAGACCTTCTCAAGAGCCATTCTGAGAGTGAATAGCTGGTCGGTTGTGCTTCTACCGGGACGAAAACCGCATTGCTCATCCCCCAAACTGCCCTTAAAAGGGATATACCCCTATATTTGCGGCCACCTATTTTGTCCCCCTTTTTAAAAATATGAACAATTACCACCATTTGTCAATCACCAGGTGTTTAACCACATTCCCAGGATACTTTAACGACATGCGGGAGCGCTGGCACTCTATCTTTACCTAAAGCCTTCAGAATTTCTGGTCGGATTTTATCCACACCGGAATGTAGTCGTATTTTCACGGATGGTTCCAAAACCAGTCAAGGGTCTGGCGCTGGGGTCTTCGTGGAAGTCGACAACATTAGACTTCACTTCTTGTTAGGCAAATATGCGTCTGTTTTCCAAGCGGAAACTTATGCAATCCTAATGGCCATGAACTATGTTGTAAAGAACAGGTGGAAGGGACGTAGCATTTGTGTCTGTAGTGACAGTCAGGCTGCGCTTAAGGCCTTGCTTAACCCTTTAACCACTTCCAAAATAGTTCGTGAAACCAAAAACTCTTTGAACTCGGTCCCAAGGCTGAATTCTCTGTCTCTTATCTGGGTCCCAGGTCACACTGGGATCTTGGGGAACGAGATCTCCGATGAGATTTCTAAACAAGGCTCAGAGGAGGCTTTCTCAGGTCCCGAACTCGCGTTGGGTCTTCCTGCGTCTTCGGTTAGGGCTTCCATTGACGATTGGGTCTCTCACGAGCACAATTGTGTGTGGCATGACTCTCCAGGTTGCAGGTTGACTAAACGCATGCTCCCGGACGTCTGTAAGAAATCAGCGGCATTCTTGCTGTCTCTCAGCGGAAAAGACTGTAGACATCTTATCGGCGTCTTGACAGACTTTCTTTGAAAGTCAAGGAAATTCCAATAAAATGGGTAAATCAGGGTTTGCTCTCTGGCAGTACAATGGACCAGTTGTGTCTGAGTGCTCCAGTCCAGTGTTTCCTATCCCGACAAAAAAAAAAAAAAAATCCACACCGGCAGATTTGCCAACTTATAGCGATTTGATCGCCAAATTTACTTCCTCTACTCTTCGCCCTACTCTCGATCATAGGTCTGCCATCTTCGGTGCCCTGTTCGAGATTGAGAAGCTCTGAAAAGTGCCCGCTTCATCTGCGTAAGATCTACTCTTCACTGGAAAGAAGTGTACCGTCTATGGATTTCACTTTCACGATATTCAACTTTTTTCCTCTGAGTCGGCAGATGGTCTGCCAGAACATTTTATTTGCAGATCTGTGATTTGCTCCAATTTTCCACCAAACTCCTTCCAAAACTGTTCTTTCGCTGTTTTCACAGCTAATTTGCAAGTTTTTCGCGCTTCAGTGTACCGATTTCGAGAATCGGAGTTTCCCAAGTGAATTCCCACCTTAAAGACTCTCTTCTTCTCTCTGATGGCTTCCTGAACTCCGCGTGTTTTAAACCAAGCAGTTTTTTTCTCACCACCAGCCGCCACACCAAGCATCTCCAGCAGAGGCAATAACCGCTGTTGAGAACAACATTTGATGGAACAGTTGGAATTCGTTCAAACCTTTCACACTGCAGGCACCTCCATGATGTTCAAATTCAAAGATTACCAAAGCTGTTAAAGAAGTAAGCTCCTTAGTGTAAGCACCACCTTCTAATGGAGATGCCCGGAAAATAGCAAAGAAGGTCCCTTCTTTCTCTTTGTACACGAATCTCTGCAGAGATCATTCGAGAAGAGGTCGAATGGTGTACCTACCTATAAGATAATCTCCTGTAATCAAACCTACAGTTGTGATCTTTTTTGCAAGATCTGGCAGCCAGATCGTGTCCGATTTAGGTAGGGTAAATCTATCTACTGACCTAAAACGTGGTGCCATCCGTTCATTTACGATCGGTTATGCCAGCCCCTAGACAAGTATTTAATTTAATTTAATTTAATTTAATTTTTTTTAATTTAATTTAATTTAATTTATTCATTTATTCATCAATGGATTTAACAATCTGTTGATTACAAACATTAATTAAGTTCGACTAAATTTACATTACATAATTCGCTCAACTTAAAAAATTAAATAAATTTTGAACAATTTTTTTAAAACTATCTCTTCTCATTGCTAGATCGACCTCATTGCAAACAGAATTATAGAGTATTGCTGAACGAGTTATTGGTTCGTTTAGACTATAATTTGTCCGATGATTGTGAACATGAAATAATTGATACCTGTTTCTTATGTTCCTTTCTGGAATATACAAGGAAATTAGCGCAAGTAACTCGGCTGATTTAACATTGCCACTTAAGATATCTTTTATAAAAATAACGCATTGAGTTTGTCTGCGGCTTTCTAGGGTTTTTAAGTCTATTAGCGCACATCTTGAAAAATAGTCAGGCATTCCGTCGGGCCATCTTAGAATTCGCAAAGCAAAACGCGTGAATCTTCTCTGAATTTTCTCTATCCTTATGACAGAGTTCTTATAAAATGGAAACCAAATGACGCAACAGTATTCTAAGATTGGCAACACTAATGACATAAAAATCGTTTTTAGAGTATACACGTCTTTGAAAACTGCTAAAGTTCTTTTTAGAAAACCTAACATAGAACTAGCTTTGGATACAACAAAATCAATATGAGCCGAAAAAGTTAGTTTGGAGTCAAAAATAACACCAAGATCTTTTACCTCACTGACTTTTGAGAGGGGTTCGTTGCCAAACTTATAGGTGAAAGTCGCAGGCACCAATTTTCGGTGAGCACTAAAGATTTCACACTTTAAAATATTGAGCTCTATATGGTTGAGTTTGCACCACTTTAGAAAAAGTTCAATATCCTTTTGGAAACTGATACAGTCGTGGATTGAAGATACGGATGTATATAATTTCACATCACGAAAATTTTAAAACAGCCGGAATATCATTCACGAACAAGTTAAACAAAAGTGGTCCCAAATGACTACCCTGTGGAAGACCTGACTCCACATTAATGAACTTGGATTTGAAACCATCAATTTGAACAACCTGTTTTCGATTCGATAAATACGACCGCAACCAATTCAAGAGCTTTGAGTTGAAACCAAGCTTTTCAAGTTTTTGTAATAATAGGCCATGGTGAATCCTGTCAAACGCCTTTACAAAATCTGTATAGAGAACGTCGACCTGTTTGTGATTTTCCATGGCATTTAAACAAAACTGGGAAAAAAACGCACAAGTTTGTTGCAGTTGAACGACCACTCACAAACCCATGTTGTTTAGGCGTTATCGATTCTTTGACCGAGAAATAGAGTTTTTGAGTCACTAATTTTTCGAACAGCTTTGGTACTGCAGAAAGTTTTGAGGCCTATAATTTTTAATCTGGTGTTTGAGGCCACTTTTGTAAATTGGATTTACGTAGGATATTTTCCAAACGTCAAGGAAGTTTCCAGTCGATAAAGACTCATTAAAAATAATCTTTAATGCGCTGCAGAGCGAAGCGGCACATTTGGACAATAGAATTGGAGGAATGGAATCCACACCAGCTTTTTTGCTAGAATCGAGGGCAGTTAAGCCTTCAAAAACTTCCTGGTTTGAAAAGAGACCTACATTAAAGTCCACAATGGGAGTTAAGTTGGCGTAGAAATCATGGATGTTAGTTACAACATCCGTGTTGTAATTTGATTGAAAATATTTAGCAAAAAGATTACAAGACGATTGTATATCGCTCGACTTTTCACCATCGAGCTCCATTGAGTTTGGAAGAAAAGAACTTTGTCTTTTGGAATTTAAGAAAATCCAAAAAGATTTGCTGTTTCTTTTAATATTTCCCTCAGCAGAACTAATGTGCTGCTGATATAAAAATTTATTTAGGAAATCAAACTCTCTTCGAAGTTGAAGAAAGTGAGCACGGTCTTCTGGCTTACCTGACTTTTTTGATCTTTTCAATGCCTTGTTTTTAACATTTTCTAGGTTTTTTAGTCTCTTATTAAACCACGGAAGTTTAAAAGTAGATATATTTTTAAAAGCAGGAACAAATTGATCAACGCCCTCAAATACTAAGTTTTTAAAAGTGACATACATGTCTTTTAGAGACTTATTATGAAAACAATGTCCCCAATCTATTGAACTGTAAAAGCTATTCAATGCAATGAAGTCGGCCTTCGCAAAATTTAAATTACAATTTTCAATCAAGCGTTCGGAACTAAACTCATATAATTCAAAAGTTACACAGACTGCTTTGTAATGGAATTGGTTATTGACCAAAGGGAAATCAGATAGACATAGAGAGAACTTAATATCATTATTGCAAAAAATAAGATCTAAAACTCTATCCAAACAATTTCTACAATTATTGATTTGGAATAAATCTAATGAGGAAAGAGAATCAACAACTTCAATTTCTACGTCTGTAGTGACATTAAATGGGACTAGTAATTGTTCATCTTCTAGGAAACGCCAATCTATATTACCAATATTAAAGTCACCTAACACACATGGAAACTGATTTGTTGTTAAATCTCTCACCATTTCAGTGATATTTGACATAAGTTGAGCGTACAAATCATAATTACTATGAGGCCTAATATAATTGACAATAAAACATATTTCATATTTATTTGAAACTGACCTATTGCAATGTTTATAACTGACGTAAACACAAAGTTGTTCGAAATGTACAGAAAACGTTGGCATAACATGTTGCTGGCTAGAAAGAGTAGAACGTACTGCGATGAGCACTCCTCCACCCCGGTTCATTCCAGATTCGGCCGGACGATCCATGCGATAAACAACATACGATGCATCAAACAATTCCGAAGATAGAAATTTACCGTTTAACCAGGTCTCGGTTAAGATTATCACGTCATATTCATGTAATGAAGAGTTTATAAAGAGTTCATTTGTTTTTGTACGTAATCCACCAGCATTTTGAAAGTACACATTCAATTTTTTGGGACGTAATGACGACGAAGAAGCACATTGCGACTTTACACCATCTCCTTCATAACGAGCAGACTGTCGTTTTTTGAGTGGTGGAAAAACTTCTTAAATTGAATTCCAACAGGACAGATAGATGCATTTAACGCATCATCAAATGCGTGAGCCGGGATTCCCAATTTAAAATTAATAAAGTGTAACGAAGAAATATCGACATCGCTTTTTATCAGTTTTTTGCACTGAAGCACATTTTCTGGAAGATTTAATCTTGCAGCAGCATACGAAATAACGTTCTCTTCAGTTACATTTTTATCTAGACGAGATAGATGTAAGAATCGAAGTCTGGGAACTGAAAGCAAAGTTGTTTTAGCAGCGGCATCAGTAGCAGTACCAAACAGTTTCGGGGTTTGCTGAACTTTGCGCTTCTTCTTGTGCACTACTTGCGCCCAGTTTTCATCATTTGAGACGATATGCACCTCGTCGTTGGTGCTTGGATGATCTTCCACATCCTCACATATGGAGGGAATTTGTTGTGATGTAGATTGTGATTCACCGATATCCACAGTGATTTGGTTCACGCTGGGTTCACTACGCTTAGGTTTCCGATTATTTTTTTTCCCGTTTTTGTTTTTATTATTTTGGTCGGATGAAACAATTTTTAAATTCATAGAATCGTTGAGAATTTTAGATTTAATATCTGCAACGTCATTTTTTAGTTGCACAACTAGTGAAAAAAGAGAACCACTGACGGCGATGCAATTTGTGCAGTGCCATGGCAAATTGGGATCTGCCTGCATGGCTTTGGCTGATTCTTCGCGAAAATTAATACATTTTTTGTGAAATTTAGTGCCACAAAACCCTTTGCACTCAATAAAGTTTTCACGAAGTAGTCTATTTCCACAACTTGCACAATTGTCCATTGTTTATAGAATTAAAAAGAAAGAAAAAGTTCAAAGAGAAACAAATTTGAAGAAATCAAATATAAAACACGACCGATACGTTCAAGAACTGGCAGTGGTAATGAGTAGTAGTAGTAGTAGTGAAAGGCATGTCAAGATTCGCTTTCTCAGGTATAATCAATAAAGTTGTCCCATACCTACCAAGTTGGTATGCAGTTTCCTGAATTGTCCCTATGCCCAGGCAGCCAAATAACGTGAATATTGAATTGTTCAGCCTCTCGTTGAAAGATGGGAATTATTAAGGGTGCTTCTAAAGTTAATAGTGACATATTACAGGGCTGACTGAGCCCGAGCAGATATTACATTGCACTTCAGCTACGACAAGGCTTCTTAAATCGTCCTAATCTCGGTCTGGAACATGCTACAATGGCCCGGGAAGCGAAGGGAAGTACTAAAATCAGGATCTTTGGGAAAGACAGCATTCCTATTCCGTCTTTGATTTTGTAAGAACATGCTGATTTCATTTGTGAAACCATGTCTCCTGTCTAGTCTATTCTGGATGGAACAGTGGTCTTGAAGTGTTTATTGAATAGCAGATGTGGCAGAGTGTAGTCCATGTCTTTCGGAATGAATTCCTTATCGCTTAGAATAGTAGGACTAGACCGCAGAGACATTGGCTTAAGGTGCCTATATCTGCGCTAGTTGTGACTTGCATGTCGATGATGTCTAGGCGTAACATGTGAATGCATTATCGAGACCCACCGTTGGAGTGTTTTTAAGGACACCGCTGATACACATGCAAGCCGAATTTGGTACACTCCCTAGATATTTGCAGTGTACATCTTTATCTAAGGTCATCAATCAAACATCCACACTATGAGTTTGTATTTGACTATTCGAGATTATAGACGCCACTTACTACCAACACCATTTTCAGCACAGTAGAGAGCGATAACAATCTTCTGAACGCATTTAAGGATGACGGGCTTCCAGCTAAACTCGACTGGAATGTTGCCATACAGTTATTAGTGATTTGTGGATAGAGCTAAATCTAGATTCAAATGCTAAAAAGTATAGTTAAAACCTCGTAAATATTTTGAACGCTGAAATAGTTTAAA
The DNA here is from genome assembly GCA_945910035.1 of Brachypalpus laphriformis. Classification (NCBI taxonomy): domain Eukaryota; kingdom Metazoa; phylum Arthropoda; class Insecta; order Diptera; family Syrphidae; genus Brachypalpus; species Brachypalpus laphriformis. Next base: position 325,639,645 of record OX246753.1, read on the forward strand.
GGTAGCGCTGGTAATTATTTCCGGGACTCAGTTCTGAAGTTTATCTAGTGTTTCTTTATAAGCTTTTGTTGTGCCCCTTTAAAATAACTCCATGCCGAAGTGGCGATTAAACAAGATATTAAGGTACTTGTTTTAGTAAAAGTTTTCGCGAGCGTCCTTGTCCTCGTCTCATCTGAAATGCCAGAAGATAGGAATGCACTTAAAGATGTCATTACTTATTTCTCTGAGAAATTCTTCTTGCATTATTTGCTTCGGTGTATTTTGTGGTAGATGTCTCACTGCAATCACTGTATTCACGGCGTAAGCGAAAGGAATACTTTCAGTCAAGATAACAACAAAAAATGGAGAATAGCACTGGTCATTTTTTGCTCACTGCAGCTACCAGAAATTTTGACTTGGGGTAATAGTAAGTGAGACGATCTCATAACTAGCATGCCGCCGTTCAATTCACTCCCCTCTTCTTAACAGAATGTTTTGCTGAAATCAACAAACATAACTAGGTTAGACTTCCAGGCTTGCAAAAAGTTTGCCGCGCATTTGAATATCGCTCAATGGATGCCTTGAACCTCTCCTCCTAGATACTTTCAAGCCACTTTGAATACAGGAAATCTGTTAAAAAATTCCACATCAAGAATAATACCTAGATTTAGGTATGTATTCTATTTTCTATTATTTTCCTATTTGTTTGTAGTCCAGCCACTTATCCCACACTCGAACCCGTAATATAATAGAAAACCTAAATTGAATTCCTGTACAACTGTTGTTAACCTCAAAACAAATTGCATCCACTTGAATCAATCAATGTGTGCACTGTTATTCAATATTTATTTCAGATAAATACCAAATGTATCACAATCCGATTTCGACTGCCAGGATATTCCATTATTTAGAGTTTAATTTTTTTTCAATCGGAATCGGATAACAATCCTTAGCAATATACATATGTGTATGTGTGGGGTATATTTAAAATGAAACTGACCACCAGAAATACCCACCTCCTGTGGAAGTATTTTTACTATAAATAGGAGTTGTTCTGAACTTCCTGGCAAAATTTGAAGTGAGGACAATGTATGTATTTGTCCTGAATGAATCGAGTGTCACATGTCAATGGCGATGGCGAATCCTCGTTATTTTAAATGAAAAAAAGGATACATCATTGTGTTTTGAAATTGTTGCTTTGAATAAACAACCAATGTCAGTGTTTACACAGGATTTGTGGGAGTGGTTATACGTTTTTTAGATTGGAGACTAATGCTGCCTGTCTTATTAGCTCTATGGGATGGGTTGGCCAAGGTTAGGTTAGGTTAGGTTAGGTTGAAGTGGCTGCCAGCTGAGAATCGCCAACACACTTAGACCAATAATAGGTTCATTATGATACCACGTGGATCATGGGAAAGTTTCTCCTACCTACTCGTTAAACCATTTTGAACTTCGTATGAAGAGTAGGAGGGTCTTAATGTCGATGTTTTTCAGGTCGCCTATATCGTTGTAGTATGAGGCTTCTAGGTGAAGCTTACTTTTACGGGAGAGAGCTGGTTAGAAACAAAGAAGGTGAGGAATAATTTCCTCCTCTACTTCATCCATGCAGCTTTTACAAAAGTCGTTCGCAAAAAAAACCAGCCTTGTAGCATGCTTGCCTATTAAACAGTGCACAGTGATGACACCTAGTAGATATCCTTGTAGCGCCGATATGCAATCTGAGAAATAAAATCCTTAGAAGATTAAGATCCAGCTTTGGCCAAATCTGTTTTGCCGCTAGACATGTAGGTCCACTTGTCCACCTAAGATTTGTACTCTCGAGTAGCGATTGGTATACGTAAGGAGCCTTTGTTCGGCAGGATGGGTATATTTGTTCCTATTCTGGCGAGTTCATCGGCATTACAATTCCACAGAATGCCCCTATGCTCCGTTACCCAACACAGGTGAATATTGAACTGCTCAACCATCTCCGCAAGAGATGATCGGCAGTATAGGGCTATTAAGGAATTTATAGAGGCCGATTCCAGGGATTCGATTGCTGCTTGGCTGTCTGAAAAGATGCGGATATCTGTAACTGATATCAGGTTTTTCTTAAGCCAAGATAAGACTTCTTTGATTGCAATAATTTCCGCCTGGAACACGCTACAATGATTTAGTAGACAGAAGGACAGCCTAAGATTTAACCTATCAGAGAAAACACCTCCACTAACTCCGTCTTTAGTTTTTGAGCCGCCAGTATAGAAGTGGATCGACTCATCTTCTAAAAAAAGCCTCTTCATTCCAAAGTGATCTGGAAGGGATGGTGACAAGGAAGTTCTTATACAAATTTAGACGTGGGATAGTGTAGTCTGTGTTTTTGGGGAAAGATTTTGAATTTGTTCAGAATGGAAGCGTGGCCGAATTCTTTTCTTGTTGGGTAGCTTCGGCTGCATTCACTGCCGTTTGCTTGCTTAATACATCGAGGGGTATCAGATGGAACATAATGTCTAGTGCCGCAGAGGGAGTTGTACGTAGTGCTCCGCTTATGCACAGACAAGCTTTACGCTGGACCTTATTATTATTATTATTATTTGTATAGGGTTATTTTGAACTGCGACCTAGTGGTCTATTGTGGCTCCTGCTAGTAGTGTTGATAAGTATTTCAATCTTTTGCGAGTCAGTGCCCCACCAGATTCCAGAAGGTGTTCCGGAGTCTCGCTTGACTCATTGCAGAATCTGCAAAGGCCTTCATTTGTTATAACTAGTTTCCGTAAGTGCTCCCTGAGTTTAAAGTTCTCCGTTAGGGTTATTCTTGCTTAGGCAGATACAGGCTTCGAATCTTCTCCGGTTGTAGCATTCCAGTAGTTTCTTAACTTGCCTCAGACCTGTGATGTTATTCTAGGTTCTTGCCCTGCCTTCTTTCTCCATTGTCCTGAATTCTGTTCGTATGATATGTCCTCTTTACAATACTTTACAATAACGCGGAACGGAAAAGATCATGAAGTAAAAAACGTGAGCCACCTTTAGCCATTCCAAAAGCTGGTCTTCACCCTAAGAAGGTTATGCTCTGTATTTGGTGGGATTGGAAGGGAATTGTGTATTATGAACTTCTTCCGCATAACCTTCTTCTTCCTTTATCAGCAAGGTTATGATCCGAAAATAAGGGATCATTACCCCTTCCACTTCACCGCATTTCTACTGATCCGCCTGTGGGGTTCGCCTATTTGACCTCAGGTATGGTATGTTCCCTTATTCCGCAGAATGGTCCAGGTCCAATGAAGGGCTCCGCAGCTCCTTGTCTTGCCAATCTTGCTTCATTACCTTTTATCCCGACAAGCCCGGGTATCCAGTAAAACGTAACTGTGTTGTTTCTATTTAATTCATTACGTTTGTGAAGGCATTCCCACACATGTTTTGACTTAATGACATAGGAGTCAAGTACTTTGATAGCTGCTTGACTATTTGACAGTATTGCTATGTCGTAGTTGCTGTATCTTCTTTTGAGATTGAGTTGGATACATCTGTCTAAAGCTCATATTTCAGCTTGAAAGATGCTGGTACTTTTGCCCATGGGTTCTGAGTGTTTCAATCTTGGCCCAAACACGCCTGCCCCTATTCCTTCCTTAGTTCTCGAACCGAACCGAAGGCGAAGGTTTTTTAAAGGTGCATCGTATTACCTTAAACCAACGTATTTCTCCCGTCCAATACCTTCTTCTGCCACTACAAGATGGAGCGGTGTTAACTCTATGGGTACTTCCATGGCTGCAGTTGGACATGTTCTCATGGCCCCAGTGATGCAGAAGCATGCAAGTCTTTGCACTTTAGCGCGTGTCTCCCTTGTTGTGACTAGACTAGTTCCCTTTGTCAATGCTATTGCTCCATAAGTGATCATTGGTCTCACAATTGCAATATACATCCATCTTGGAATGTTTGGACTAAATCCCCAAGACTTACCCTCTAGGTTCCAACATATCATTATCTAGGTGTAGTCCTAGATACTTCACTTCTTTTACCGGTGTCACCATTAGCTTGACAATTAATTCCAAGGTTTGTTAACTTTCTACGACAAGACTTCATATTAGAGGATATAACACTTCTTCTTGTGGGCACCCTCTTGTAGTGTTGACGTTGATAATTCTATGTGATGTTTAAGTTTCTGCTGATCTTGTTCTCAGCAACTCATACATCCACTTAGATACTACTCTGCTGACTCCTTTTCTGCTCAGGGCTCGTTTAGCTTCATGCGAAGTATTGTCAAATGACCCTTCGATGTCTATGAAGGCGCAGAGTACTATTTCTTTTGTTTTAAGAGCTCTTTGGATGGTTTCCGTCGCTGATAAGAGACGTTCCAGTGGATCTGTTCGCTCAGCATGCATGCTGACGGCAATGAAGTGGGGATGTATTGAGTACATCCTCTCTTAGGTGGTTATCTACAGTTTTCTGCATTGTTGGGCTGATCGGTCTGTATGACTTCGGCTGTGCTGGGTCTCTCTTCCCCATTTTTGGTATAAACACAACTTTCGCCCGTCTCCACTGGTTTGGAACATATCCCAATGCAAGACTACTTTTTGATATTCAAGCTAAGTGTGGTAGTAGTTTTTCATGCCCCCTTTGCAATAGGGCTGATATAATATTATCCTCACCTGCTTTCTTGAAAGGCTGGAATGAGCTGATTGCCAACTCGATTATCCCTTTTGAACAGATAGCCCCTGCAATCTCCCAATCTTTTATCCGAGGTCTGGTTATGTCGGTTATGTTTCAGAACGATGTTCGAAGGTTTTACCAAATAGTAAACAGAACTTAACGACATCCAAACTTTTGCCCAATAAAGCTGTGAAGTTGTAAAGCTAACACCGAACACTATAAAGTAACTCAGTTGTAAAATATTGTTACAAAAATTTTGGGGCCGACGTTGACTCTGACCTGAGGAGAGGAAAATAAAAACTCGAACACTGGTTTTTGTTGGTTCCCGAGAGGGTTTAAATTCTTTTTTTTTATTTTGGAAAAAAACTTGTCCTCTAGACTCGTTGCTCCGAACTCCACGACCAATTCCCTTTCTGACCTCTTAGCAGCGGCTTTTTATAGGCCCATCGCTAGTTTCCAACGGCCTTCCAGTCTCCACCGTCATCATGCTGGAAAATTTCACGCGTCCGCCATCTTGTCTAAGCTTGCCACGACTGTAGTATCTCCCCCGCAAATTTTTCGCCAAAATCATCGCATTTTCCAAATTTCTCGTCAAATTCCCTTTCTTTTGGTATGTGATATGTCCGCACCCTTATAAGGTGTAATCGGACTGCAGGATTTGTTCGCTTCGAGCTGGCCGACATCGCCATAGACCTTTTCGCCTGCTTGTCAAAATTATGACGTTTAAGTGACAAACCACTTTTGGTAGCCAAACGTTTTTCTTTTTTGTGCTGTTTTGCTCGCGGAATAAGTTGTAAGGGAGAAAATTCTTCCAAAACATAATATTTCAAGAACATTTTTGCATTTGGTGCGTGTAAATATTAATAGCACATCACCGTACTATTTTTCCATACGAAAAAATTAATACTTTACGTGTAAAATGTCGGCAAAGTGTTGTGTTGTGAGCTGTAGCAATCGGCATGATAAGGGCACCGACAATAAAGCCGCCTCGGCTCTACTCAAATCCGTAGTGGACTGGTACGAGAAGAACAACGTAAGTTGGATCTATTGCTGACTTCCCCGACCGCTTACACTCGTTAATTTCAGGGCAGCAGCGCCGATTTATCAGACATGTGGCGCCAAGCTGTTGAATTCTATTTGCGAGGCGGTGACACAGACACTGCTGCAAGTTCTCTCGAGGAGCTCCTTAAGTTGAAACCGCATGACATGCAAGTTCTCGCTCAGCTGGTCATCGCTTATGCTCATATCAATCCGAAGAAGGCCCTGGAAGTCAGCAAGAAACTACCGGCACTTGAAAAACTGATTACAATTCCGAAACAGACGACTTAGAGTCAGCAAACTGGGTCATGAGTACCAAGGCGGCCAAGATGTCTGCCGATGCCAAGATCGAACAATCACCAAGCACGCCAGGAGATGTGCAGAAGAAAAAGAAAATGAATCGCAAGAGGAAGGAAAAGTTGCCGAAGAATTAGAACGCTGAAGTGGCACCAGATCCAGAGTGCTGGCTGCCCAAGTATGGGAGAACTGGTTTCAGAAAGAAGAGGGATCGCAGGGCGAAGGATATCATCAAAGGTTCACAGGAAATGTCCACTGGAGCTGCAGATCAATAGTTAGTTTTTTTTTTTTTCATAAATCCATCGTTCAGATTCGTTAACTTATTTCTCCTTTTAGTGACACGTCGAAGGAGTCTGAGTAAGAACTCTCCGGTTACTCCGGTGTACCAAGAGGTTATACCTGGACCCCGTCGGCAGCACCGTAAAGTCGGACACAATAAAAAGAAGAAGGGAAGACACTAAATCATCTTTTATACAAAAAAAAAAAGAAACATTAAAAAGTTGACTTGCATTCTTAGAAAGTCTGAGTTTTATTGTTTGGATAGTCTCCTTCTCTTTGGTTGAGCTTATGGGAAAAAACAAAATGCAAGTGGATCTGTATCCTTACATAAATCTACTTTTATTGGACTATCTGCTCAATAATAACAGGTGACGGTTGAGTTGCCACATCCTTGTTTTCCCTTGCATCGTACGAATGCTTCTTGAGAGTGTCTAACCACTACAACATTGACTTGTCCTTCTGTTCCGTCGCATAGATGTAGTTCTCGACGAATTCCTCAATCTCCGGTTCCAATTCTTCCCAAGTGAGTGGTTTATGGATACCATCCTCACCTGATCGAGTATCAAACCCAATCCGGGCGCCCTCGGCAGATCCAACTGTTCCTCTGTAAACGCTCGAGCAATTGTCGCCTTCACTGTGATACCCGTGACCACTGCAATGGCTACGCCGACCATTTTTCTAATTTGATGGAGCGTGAAACTCTTGCCTTTCACCTTCAGCGTAAGAAATTCAATGCCCTGCGGGCTGAGGAATGGTTCACCGTTTGTCAAGCGCTTCGCCGAGGGATCCAAGAAGTTTCTGTAAAGGAGAGGGAGTTAAGTTTACCAGAAATTGCTGCTAATTCCTAGTTAACTCACTTTTTGCTCCTGAAGTTGTGAAAGTTCTTTGTGCCCTCGTAGAGTTTCAAAGTTGAGTTGACCTTCTCCAGTATATCGGTGGGTATACGACAGGTCTCCATGATCAGCTCCTTGTTGGTGATCCCCAAATTCCACCGAAGGCAGAGTTTGTTTTTGTCCTAGCATTACAATTGTCCTTTGCATTGAAGGATTGCACGCCATGGATTGTACGTCGATGGCCACCAAAACACTTTGACAGCATAGACGTCAAACCGCGAAAAGGTCTATGGGAGCAGCTGTCAAACACAGCTGTTGGGGAAATTGGTGATCCATGCGGTTTCGATAAAAAATTATTTTCGTGGCTCCGGGATATGTGACGACTTCGTTCGTAACAATATGGTCGCACGAAAGTATACTCGACGAACGGAATGTCAGAATATCGTTTTGTTGGGCGAAGTAGCTGCTCAACATTGAGATCCTCGCGTTCTCTGGTGTTTCTCATTTTATCTGTGCGAATTAATCCAGGAACTCCGTAAAGCAATCTCAATTCGAGGGATTCTATATGTACGCGGTCTAATTATTTCGATTTCTTTTTACCTATATTTCATGACCATAGGTTAGAGTTGGAACAAATACCGGATGAAAGACAAATAGCTTGGCTTTGATACTAAGTTTTGCCTCCTCTATAACAGATCGATCCAGCTTGACCAATCCTACAAGATACCTTATCACTGCTCCTTCTGTCACTCGTAGATAAGATCCCAAATTACGTGCTCCACCTGCTCTAATGGGGCTCCATAAACATACAAATTGCACTGAACAAAAATAGAAAATAAATATTTGGCGCAACAGCTCTTTAAGTGCCAGGGCCTAGCTTCTCGCAACCACTCATGTTGTGTGCGTTATATTTTTCACACGAATGGAAGGGACCTACAAGTTTAGTGCCGAATCCGAACGGCGATTTGAGAAGCATTTTCGTGACAACAATACTATCGGATGTTTGTCAGACGTTCGCGAGAATTGCACTGAACAGGCATTCAGAAAACGGCCCTAACGGCAAAAATTTTTTCAAGTGCACGCTGAAGTTTGGTTTAGGGGGACCCAAGAACGCACAAATCATTATTCTCTGCCGCAGCTACGCTGTTACATTCAGTATATACGTATAACTATGCAATGAAAAAGAAAGAATGACACCTTGGGCAGGTCCAATGCCCACAGTGAAAGATGTTGGTATAACGCCGTTTACCCAATCAATTCTTCCGCAGTTTCCATATAAAGCCCTTAACATGAACCAATCAGTCCCACAGTCCTGTAGAACACTCTGGAGTATGCCTCGAGGAACCCGATCGTATGTCGTCTCAAAATCCATAAGAAGTTGAAGACACGTTGACATAATCCCCGGTCTTCTCAAGCACCATTCTGAGCAACTGGTCGGTAGTTCTTCTGCACGGACAAATGCCGAATTTCTTATTCCACAGCCTAGGCTCAACCACAGCTCTGGCCCTCATTTCTAACATCTTAATATAAAATAAATATTTCCCTGTTTTTGGCGCAATATTTCATGGCCTTCCTTTTCTAAAAAGAGGAAAAATCACCCCGGTTTGTCAATTGTCAGGTATTTCAACGCGTTCCCGGACCACTTTACTGACTCGCAAGAGCCCACTTTGAGCATTTTAGGCTACAATGCCTCGTTCTTTATGATGCAGGAAAATAAATGATATCATCTATTGTAGCATACATACGTAGCTTCTGCATCTCAAAGCTTCTCGATAGTACACATATTTCCTTATAATGAAATCCCTTTGAACTCCTGATCCTTGAATTAATTCACGCCATGTGTTATTAATTACCTTGTCTTTCCATCTCATTTGATGGAAGCCTTACCGCTCAAGTGCCACACTTTCCCTAGGTAAATAAATAGGATTGTTCAATAGATTGCGCATGGTGTGGCGGGGTACATCAGTGGAGCTTGACAGCTTCCGATCTAATATATGTCTTTGCAACTATCTCAGCCAGACATCGATTCCTCTTCGACAGCAAAATGCCACGAAAGGAAATTTCCACTGCTGAGACAGCACTTGACACTTTCGAGGGAATGGAGGAATTTGTTTTGGGACGATGAAGATATGCAGATGCACAGCAGACTGCATTGGCATTCTCTCCTCCCATGGAGTTGTAGTGTTCAATTTATTGAAATTCTCTTCTGAAAATCCTTTTCTTTGGAAAAAATTGGCTCGCTTCTGAAACGCTTTCGAGTAGTAATACCAGCTGACACAGCTCTACACAGCTCTACACTTTCATAGAACCATGATAAGGTTTCAATCGTAGATATCGTTTGGCATTTCCTTTAGAAAGGATATTCGTTTCAATGCATCCGAGCTGAACCTTAGACAGGCAACGAAGCGAATCGCTTTGCATTCACATGATTTAACGCAGCCGATGATTATTCGATGATAGAATAACAAGACACGTTCCCAGGACTCGATGGAAGGATGCAAGTGGGTTGGGTTTTGTGCTTAATTAAGGCCGAACACACATATACCCAGATGTGACAAAAGATTTTCATGTTGGAGTGCCTATTGACGGGTCGCTGTCATCTATACTTTTGCCATGGCCCTGCTAATGGGGTGTACACATGCTGTATGGCGATGAAGAGCATGTGTGTCTGGATGGGAGTTTGAAACAATATGCAAGATGGAATAGAAAAAAAGGATGACATTCGGTTTAGCAACCCGTTGACTCCAACCGATGTGTGTGCATATTATTGTATTTCCGATCCTTATGGCTCCAAGGAATGCTTCCTTCGAAGGGTTTATGAAGAGCACACATTTGCCGAGAATGAAAATGAAAAATTTCATGGAAGGATAAATAACCAAGTGTTTGCAACCATCCGGAAGGGTTGTTATTCATTTCCAAGCTAATTTGTACTGTTCCTTCGTCTTGTATGGGTTTTTCACACTTGAACGGGTTGGTGTTTATTACCGGCATTTGAGAGGTTTTGACAATCTGCAGGCAAAACTAGAGTCGTTCGTATTTTTCTGAAGGGTGAAAACTAAAGGCATCGAATGTTCAAATAGACGTGATCCTGTGCTGGAGGACTGAAGAAGTAAGGACAGTGCAATATAAATGGGAAAGACAGCGTTATACAGATTTGAGGCTACTACATCAAAGCCATCTTAGGAAAGGGTGGCGTTAAGCAGACGCTAAGTAGTAGTCGTGCTATAATGATCGGTGATCGTACTCACCGAATTATAAATAGAAATCAATATATCCAGCACCAAACAGAACCAAGCCTCCATTAAGTAAACAATGTTGACTAACCATAATGAAATCGTGAAACATTGGGCAGCTGCCAGCCAAAGAAAACCACAAAGGGGCTAAACCTAATGGCTGTAATCAAAAAGATGCAGCCTGACATGTAAAGCTTGTTTCATCACATTCTATAAACCTTTTTTCTTTATTTGGGTATGAGAGTAAATTAACGGCAGCTGAGATGAAGATGCTTCGCATGACAGCAGGAGTGACAAAGCTTGATCGAATAAGAAGTTCGAAGATCCGTGGAAGCTTTCACATCAAGGAAACCATCGTACAAAAAATAGAGCGCGACCGGCTCAGTTGGTATTGCCACGTTCAAAGAAGAGATCATTTGAACCCTGTTAAAAACGCAATATCAATGCACGTTCCAAAGACATCGCGATGTCGGAAAGGCAGGCCTATAAACGCCTGGATCAGACAAATGCGACGACATCGACATTTCATTGGCCTCAGTAACCGAATGATCCAAAATCGGCGGGCCTGCCGATATTTTCTGAGGTCAAATAGGCGAACCCCACAAGCGGATCAATAGAAATGCGAAGTGGGAGGGTTGTCATCCCTAATTTTCGGATCATAACCTCGCTGATAAAGGAAGAAGAAGAAGAAGGTAGGCAGGAGGAAGACAATCAAGCTCTTCAGTGATGAGGGGCTTCAGTACCTCCGGTCACCATATTGGTACCGAAAATCTGCCACCTGATACGAGCAAATGCAGGACACTCACAGTAAAAATGTTGCGCAGGGTCGTCGCCCTCTCCAGAAGCGTCGCATAGTGTAGTGTCACTTAAGCCTTGCAAAAAGCGCATTGCTCTGTCTAGACGTCAGTAAGCTGTTTGCCGTATTTTCTGCTGATAGATAGCAAGATACCTATGTTACACCCTGGAGAATCATGGCGTCGTCAATTGAAGCCTAAACCGAGGACGCAGGGAGATCCAATGAAGATTCGGTTTCTGAGAAAACCGTCTTTCGAGCCTTACTTAGCAATGTCATTGGAGATATTATTCCCTAAGATTCCAGTGTGACCTGGGGCCCAGATAAGAGACAAACAATGCAGCCTTCCGACCGAGTTCAAAGAGTTTTTACATTTATGAACTATTTTGAAAGTGGTGAAAGGGTTAAGCACCACCCTAAGCGCAGTCTGACTGTCGCTACAAACGCAAATACTTTGGCACTTTCACCTGTCCTTCACACCATAGCTCATGAACATTAGGACTGCATAAGTTTCTGCTTGGAAAACAGATGCATATTTGCCTAACGGGAAGTGAAGCCTAATGTTGTCGTCTTCCACGAAGACACCAGCGTCGCACCCTTGGCTCCATTGAAATATGACTTCATACCATTCTTGGCTCAGACTCGGACCAAAGTCAGTTCTGAACACAAGGAAAATCACCTTTGGATTTGCGCACAACAACCGGAGTTCTGGTATCATTGCGTCAGACAGCATATCCATGAGTCGTAGGATAAGTGTCGCGCGAGATCATAAAACCTCCAGTATGGATTATCCCAGAAGCCACCTCGCCTATGACGATGGATGGCTCAAAAGGTTCAACAAAGAATCTAGAGTAGGGCTAGACATGCTCGGAAATGCTCCCATACAGCCAAGACATTCATACTTAAGTAGTTTACACGATGCAATAGTTGAAATGTAAATACAATTTTGATTATCTGAAGCCTGGCCACGGACAATAGAGACTTACTGTTATTGATAACTTAAGCTCGACCAGAGTAAGGGATCTTTTTCTACAATAAACCGGTCGTTACGATTTATATAGGCTTTAACGATATATATAGTGCCGGTTGGCTTTACCAGTGAGTTCATCGTCAATAAAATGTTCAAATGTACTAATAGGAACCTCCACGTATGTACGTTTGATCTTTTATTAACTTGGTTGTCCATATGTCTTGGTATACAGCATAAGGCTTCAGATATCTTATTTAAATGCCACTTGCAAATTCCTACCAACTTTGATCCAACCAACTGCATGATTTAGATCCTTAATGGGTAAAAACTCAAAACCCACGTTCAGCCGATGTTCTAAGAATTAATAAAAGCCTGAAAGCAAATATGAAATCACTTCAGATATACCTAAACATGTCTGAAACATAGCATGACTTATACATAAGAGATGTGTGAATGGTTAAAAAATATGGATAAAAGGCATAAACATACGTCGCAGTTATGATGAAAGGAATGTATACATATATATCGTAGTGCTGCTAGAAGCCCTCCAAGGAGTATTGCACAAGGTTGCGGACTACGCTGAAGGTGCGCCTCGAAAAAATTGTTCACGACAACCAAAGTTAAGGCGGCACTTCGATTACCAGAAGAAACAGTTTAGTGAGGATGCTTTCTTAGCTTTGGTAGTGGGACTTAATAAACGAGTATGTACAAAGCACGTGAGCATACATTTAAAACTGTATCAAATCTTATGCCAACTTTTCGCACTCATGTTTGAAATTTATGGATTACCTTCATATGGAAAGAGGATATTTTGAAAGTTTGCTAATACTCACTACCAGTTTCGAGCCTCAGTGGGGATCAGCAATAACAGTCACCTGAGCACCAAAGAAAAGTTTCTCTCAGGAATACAGGGGAGCTCCTAATAAAAGCATATTCACCACGCTAATAATTTTCGTCGCAGTATCTGAGGTGAACACGTATGTTTGTCTAAGACTTATTAATGGACTAATGCCGTGGTTATAGATAAATGCCACCAAAATTCATTGTTAAGAAGAATGCCTACATATATGAGGTCACCAGAGCATTGGGCAGCAGACGATACGAGTTTCTTCATGGATTTATTCAGAAGAAACTTCATCTTCTGAGAATAGAAACTATCTTCCTTCTCCTGATAATATACATATAGAATAGAATTTCATACTTACTTATCTGTGTCCTGTATCCCCTTGTGAGTCCTAGAGCCTCTACTACGCCTACGCGTAATCGTGGAGTGGGTTGTGGTGTTTTCTCCGAAGAGCTCAATCTGAGCATCTCGTTCCATCTCCCTGATCATTGTAGCGTTTTTCAGACCGAAATCATGGCGATTAAGGAAGCACTGTCCTGGCTGAAGAGTTATGTATTGTACTATCTGTCATGGACATTAGCATTTTCACTGACAGCCAAGCGGCAATCAAGTCCTTGGAATAGTTTCAAATGCCGCTTTAAACTGTCGTATATCTCTTATGGAGATAACAGAGCAGTTTAACATTAATCTATGCTGGGTGCTAGGCCACAGGGTCATTCCAGGAAACTGCAGGGCGGACGAGCTCGCTAGACAGGGTACTACTCTAAGGATTCTGCTTAACAGGCAAGCCCTGGGTATGCCCCTCGCTACATGTAAGCATCTACTAAAGCTGAACGCTATTAGCAAGACCAACCTCAGATGGGAAAATGGCTCAACGTGTCACATTTCGAGACAGATCTGGCCTTAGCTGGGTCATAAACGAGTTGTGCAGAGTTGGTCAAGCTAAAGCGATCACAGATCAGCTGCGTTGTCGGAGTTCTCACTGGGCACTGTCTTATAGGCCAATACGCCAAAAGACTTGGCCTCTTCTCCGACGACTTATAAAGAAGCTGTTGGGACGAGAAGGAGGAGGAGACCATCTTTCACCTCCTATGCACTTGTCCAGCCCTGTCGCATAAAAGAATGCTCTATCTAGGGTGCCGCTTCCTTGAAGATCTCGGCGATCTGGCGTCCCTAGACGTCACGTGCATCCATTGCCTTATTAAAAGCTCCCTGAGTGGCCTTATGGTTGAGCCATGGTATCACAAAGGACGATAACTGGTCTAAGTGTGTCTGCACTCTCATGCGGACAGCCAACCTAACCTAACCTAACCCAGATATAAAATTTTAATTAAATCGCTGAAGCGGTGTTTGAAAAAATAAGCATCTAATGTCCCGCAATTTGGAGATTAGAATGAAACCTCTGATTCGAACTTCAATTATGACCCCGTCGCCCTCAGATACAACCTTTGAAGGAAATCCGTCAAGTGGTTTAGGCTGTATTCGAGCGTACATACACGCTGCATAATAGAGTGGGAAAACGAACAATAGAGTGGAATTTAATGCTTCCAAAGCGCAATACTATGTACTATCTACAGTAATTAAGGAGAAATCCCAACATTTAACCATTCCAACTTCGATTTAACGATAACCTTTCTTGGGATGCCTACATATTCAAAACTGACAAAACGGCGCAAAATTTCTATGTTTCCTCAAATGGTGCAGGCACCTTTCACCCCATCTGATCTGGCTACAAGGCATTTATACAGCACAAACTTGAGTAAAACACACATACATATCTGGTCTGCTGCAGCTAAAACTTATTCGTACTATCTGAATACATACCACCGTAAAACTAATAGGAGACATGGATATGGTGAATTTTATAAAGTGGCTGAAACGCCGTGGAAATGTTTCATGCTTTTCGCTGGCTTATCGTTTTCTTAAAAAAACAATGAACAACCTTATTATCTAATTTCATTCAACCCTTCATTAGTTCAGCCGTAATACTCGTCATGTATTGAATTCTCATCAGTATGCCATTAAGTCCCTCTTCGGATGTATAGTCCGGTATAGATATTATTTTGCTCCTCAATGCAATCCACGAATATTTAAGACTAATGTGCATCGGTTTCTCCTTCTTTCATAATCTCTATCTCCTTCACGCTTCTGTAACATATACCATAAGGGTATATAAAATCTCTTAACCGCATCAATTAAAAAAAAAAACACAGCCAGAGACAGACAGACGGTGTCGGAGACCCAATTTTTGAATTTTGCTGTAGTACTAATGTCAAGATTGATCCAAATTTCAAGTTCGAAAATGTTCATGAAACCAATACTTACCCTGTATCTGTAAGTGCAACAAAAAATTCTGTGAAACTCAAAATATAGCGAATATATTAGAAACCGGAGTCCTGTAGTTAAGTTTAAAGTTTAAAACATTTAGATCCTTGCACTCATTCACCCAGTGCTTGTCATATGGAGTTAAATGCAATAGGGGAGAGTTATTGCCAACAATCCTACTCCCTCTATCTTCGCTGGGAGTCAACAAGCAGCAGGAATCGTACAGCCTGGACGTCGTTTTAACACTTGCATATGTATTGTCAAGGACGAGAACGAAAGGCGACAATACTCGTATATTCTCCGGAAAAGGTTCACACTATCCACAGCTAGAAGGACTGGGCAAGCTTGTCATCAACGTCAGGTAGTAACATGATTTTGACGAAATACGTAGTGCAAACCACCACTTTTACATGCCCGTCTATGACTGTCACTATTTCAAAGTTTTATACCACGTGTGTGATGTAGACTTTTCCCGTCCCGTTTAAGATATTCACAAGCATGTTTCACATTTTTCAGACCCTTATGTGGTATAATGGATGAGTGCCATCTGTGCCAACTGTTAGATGGTCCACCATCTATAAAGTAAATAGAAACCACCCACACTTAATCAAACCTACACCAATCTACTACAAATTTCTTTCTCTATGCAACTGAGGATTTTCTATTCTAACACCACACATGTGTTGAGTAGAATAGACCCAGCAACATGACTTCATAACATTTTTCTAATTTCATCTCAACATGTTGCTTACTCCAAATGATTCAAAGTGATCAGATGGAGTGGATAGTGTTGAATGCCTAGTTGTGGTGTACTTGTGGTTTTAGTTCGTTAAAAATGTTGCTTGGTGAAAGTTGTATCATTGCGAATGGATTTCACTCATCCGTTATGACCGGTCTTATGTCACAGTATGATATTAAATACTTTTATTGGAAAATTTATTTTTAATTTCCTCTAGTAGATACTTCTTACAGATACTCAGATACTAGTATTCATATTTGCGTACACAGAGAAAAATGTATCGGATTCAAGGTTTCATACTGACTAGGTTTGCAGTATTGAAATTCAGCATATATTGCATCTATGTTGGAAGTTATTCACCATATTCTGTCAACAGAAGCATTGAACTTTGCGACTATGGTAAGTGGTCAGGCTGTCCAAATATTTCTTAAAAAAAAAAAAAGGCGTGGGTACCCTGAGTGAGAACAATGCCATGAGCCGAATTTTAAACAGTTTCCATCGATCGTTCTTATGGAAATTATTCATTTTTGAATTTATCAGATCACACAAACTGTGCTCTCTTATGTTTGCATATCTTTACATCTTTATGCCGGTTGTGCAGTATTTGAATGAAATTTCGATTACTATTCCGATTTAGAACAATAAAACTGCTGAGAGACTTCGCTGTATCAGGTTACTCAGGCGATTTTGACACTTTAGGGGGGATCAGGGTTTGCTAAGGTGAAAGAGAAAAGTGAAAGATTTATCTAACACGGTGGACATTTAAGTTAATCAGAGCTAGACAAGAAAAATGGTTCACCACAGGAAAGAAAGATAGTTTATCTTGGGCAGATTCTAGAAATTTATGAGCAATAGTTTTGTATAAAGTGGGTCAGTTTGTGACTAGGAAGTCTGCGTTTTTAGAGGTCACTTGTATTGACCCACTTATCCCCTTCGGGTAGGGGTTAGAATATACACGAGGTAGGCATGCCTGTCGTAAAAGGCAACTTAAATCCACCCTCCGTATACCGAGTATGGCGTATACAAAAATATGCAACGAACAAAACAAAAGATTTAAATACCGCAGGTGGCAGACCAGGTACACTGGAAAATCCACGCTCTTCGGAGGTCGGCTCTACGGATTCTGGGGAGAGCCATTTATTGCGCTCATCTGACCCTTTTAAAAAAAGGTACTAGGGTAGTTGGATCTCCACCATCAAGATCTACCATAAAAACGTGCGGAACCAGAAGTCCGGCGACACCGATAGTATCGGCGCACGATCAGCGGACTTCAGCGAAAATTCAAAGCCTTACGGACGAAAATATGGAACTTCGGACCAGGCTAAGTAAAATGAAACTTCTCTGCGAAGAACTAAGAAAAGAATTAAATGTAGGTACATAAAGCAGAAAATAAAGCCTTTAAGGATATACCGAAACCTCGGAATGTGTCTGCTGCGAGTTCAAACGTGCTCGATAACAATGATTATCAAACGGATGAAGAAGAACTAAGTTGGGAAACCAACTGGATTCTAAAAAAACGACCAGTTAAAAAACGAAAAGCTGGTTCTTCGCCCGAAATGGTAACGAGGCAAGAAAACACGCAAAATAAGCGAGAAGATAAAGAACAGCGTAACAAGATAAACACATGTGCCGAAGGAAACCCACGAACTAAGGTACGACCACCGCCACAAATAAACGTAATCGGAATTGCAGACTATAATAAACTGCATTATATTCTTAAATCTCTATTGCTATCCGATTTTGAAGTAACATCGCTCAACAACACCAAATGGAAAGTAAACGTGAAGGACTCAGACAGTTACCGCTTAGTATCTAATAAACTAAATATTGAAAATAATCAGTGGTATACCTAGGAAAATAAATCTGAAAGACCGATACGAATCATAGCTAGGGGTCTTCATGCCTCATGCTTAAAGGAAGATGTTGTTCACGATTTGAAGAACAAAAACTTTAAAATCGTCGATGCGGTAAATTTAATTAAACGGGAAAAACAAAAAATAGAAGGGGAGGAAACGACGATAAAGCGCGGGCTTCGTCTTTTTATGCTAACCTTTGATAAAGCGGAGAGTTTAGATAAGATTTACGAAATAAGAAGAATTCTGAATGTTGTAATCAAAATCGAACCCATGCGCAAGAATACAAGGTTGATACCTCAGCCAAAAATTCAATCATACGCAAACGTATTGCCGAAAAGAACCGCGATGTGTGAAATGAGCCGGAAATCACCTCTCCCAAGTTTGTGGAGTTAACAAACAAACTTCTGCAACATGTACAATTGTAAGGGAAAGCACCTGATAAATTATAGAGGCTGTGAAGTAGCTAAAGATTTGCAAAAACGGAGAGATGCGCTCTTTAAACCCCTAAATGCGAAATCAAAACTGCAAACTAAGCCAAAGCGTAAGATCGCGCAGAAGAAAATAGACAAAGTGAAACTACCGGGTTCAGAGCGCAAAACGGTGAGGGAAAAAGTGAGAACAGAGAAGTCATCGACTTCTGTTCTTAAAAGGAACGGTACTGAGAAGTTAACATTGGAAAAGCCACCGGGTAGTGACCCTCGTACAACAGGAGTGCGGCATCCGAAAAACAAAAGGGCGTCGAAATTTCGACGGACCCTGTCTCTCATGTTTTCTCAGTTATTCTCGAGAAATTTGAAGAACAAAGCAAAATGAATAAAATTATTCTCGATAGGCTGGTTAAACTTGAAAATAATTCATGGAAAACGCGTAATTTAACTAGAATATGAATGAATGAATATGACAAACGAATTTTAAAAATATGTACTTGGAATGCAAACGGACTTTTGCAAAAACATCAGTAATTGGAAATCTTCATGCGTGAAAAAGATATTGATATTTGCTTAATTTCTGAAACCCAGGTAAAAAACGAATTGCATTTAATTACAAAAGGCTATAATGATTACCACGCTTGTCACCCTTTGGGAAAAGCGAGATGGGGATCATCCTTGTTTATTAAAGACTGCATCGAATTATTCGAAGACCTAAAGATAGAGCTTGAAACTTTGCAACTGTGCACGATTCGAGTTAAAAATAGTCAGCGTACTCTTAAAATCTCATCTATCTACTGTCCACTGCGTTCCGCGCTTGAAAAATCTGATTTTTCTAACTTGTTTGAATCGATAAAACCTAATTTTATTATTGGCGGCGACTTTAATGCGAAACATACGTTCTGGGGCTCAAGATACAGCTCGAAAAAAGGTAGAATGCTCTATGGGGCAGGTATGGTGTACAGTTGTGATTTCCATTCGACGGGTAAACCGACTTACTGGCCAACTGATACTTCAAAAATACCTGACCTGATCGATTTTTTCATTGTGAAAGGAATATCTACCAACCACATAAAAGTTAAAAAGAGCTTTGATCTGTCGTCTGATCATTCCCCAGTCATTTTGACATTGAGTTTTTTTCTTTTTTTTTTTGGTTGCGGCTGGAGGTGCAGGAATCTTCAAAAGATACCAATGGTCCGTACCATTGGTAATGCTCGATTCATATATCTGAAAATGCCATCAGTGCTAGTCAGTATATGCTTACGAGCTAAACCTCACCCCTCAGAGAGGCACTATGAGAACCGGCTGCGCGTACTCATAGTAGTAGGAAATTCGTCCCTCTCATTTTTCCATTTTTGTGATGACTACGACTAAGTTGCCTTAACAAGTAGTTTACGCTTCTGTAGTGTTTATCGCGTTAGGTAGGTAGCTTTCCAGTGAAGGCATCTACTAATACCGTTATTACATGCGGTTTTTCCTTACGGCGCTAGGTCGAAATGTCTTGTTCTTTGTAGTCGGCGCTCAAGGTTTGTCACGTCCATAGTACGGATTATTTCATTATTGCAGTGAATATGAAGACGGGTACAAAGTTTGCGAGCAAAGTTTGCTACTTCATCCATCACCGTAGCAATTCCTAAATCTCTGTGAATATCACTATTCCTTATATACCAAGGAGCATTCACGATTGCTCTTAGTATTTTGTTTTGAAATGCTTGCAGTAGAGCCATATTGCTTGGTTTGGTACAATCCCAAAGTTGTATACCATATGTCCAAGACGGTTTTAGGACTTGCTTATACAGAAGCAGATTGCTGTATACGCTTAACTTCGAATATCTTTCGAGTAGCCAATACATTTCTCTAAATCTGATTTCGAGCTCTTCGCGCTTCTTTTTAACGTGTGGTTTCCACTTAAGTTTTGCGTCTAGTGTCAGTCCTAGATATTTTGCCTCGTTTGCGTACGGTATTTGCACCGAGTTAATGGATATAGGTAAGTTGTTTATCTTTCTTAAGGTAAAATTGACATGTGTTGATTTTGTCTCATTGGGGACTATTCGCCAGGTTTTTGTCCATTCGCATACTTTGTTCAAAGCTCGTTGGAGTTGATGATTCGACTGACTCGTCCGTTACGAGGATAGCCGTGTCATCTGCGAACGTTGCTACAACAGTCCCTTCATCTTGTGGTATATCTCTTGTGTAGAGCAGGAACAGGATTGGACCGAGAACACTTTATTGTGGAACACCGGCGTAGATTTCTTTGAAATCCGAATATTCACTCCCGTGTCTAACACGGAAAAGTATGTTTTCAAGATAAGATTCCAATATTCTGTGCAACTTTTCCGGTAAGATTACCCTTAGCTTATACCTTAGGCTCTCGTGCCATACCTTGTCGAAGGCTTGCGATACGTCGAGAAAAGCGCTTCTAGAGCTTTTTCAATTTCGTTCGTTATTCGATACACCTGATCGATTGTGGAATGTTTGACCCGAAAGCCGAATTGATGATCCGGGACCTTAACCAGCACTTTTTTCGGTAGCTCTTTCAAAATTTCGCCAGTGATTAAATCATATCCCGGAGCCTTGTTATTTTTCAATTCTTTTATTGCCGTTCAAAGTTCGGACAGGGATACGGTTTTTACTTTAAAGTTGTCGGGTCCCATATTATCATTCGGATCTTCGATCAACGGTTATCCATCGAACTGCTTGAACGTTTCCTCTAAGTGATCGGCAAATAATTCTGCTTTCTCTTTGTTTTCTTTTGCGCATTCCCCGTTAGCTTTCCTAATTGGCGGCGAGTGCATTACAGGTTTCCTTATGGACTTCAAGGCTTTCTATAAAGGCTCCAAGGCTTTGACATCGCCTCGTGGAATAATACGCCCAATCCAAGGAAAACGCCGGGCAGATACGGTTTACGATATCCTCCGGGAATAAAAGAATTGGTCAAGGAAAAGAGAAAAGCGCATAAAAAATGGCAACAGAGTCGTGCTCTGCAGCATAAAGCACACTTGAATCGTCTGTGGAATTCGTTTTATGGCCTTGGAGAGACAATCATCGCTTTCAACAAATTTGATCCAATTGGATAAATAATATTATGACTTGAAATTTTGATCCAATTAAGTAAATATGACTGAAAGTCCAAATGAGATAATTTTTAGGATAATGTTTGACGTAGTGTTTGACCTTGTCAAAAGCTTTAGCAAAATCAGTGTAAATCACGTCAGTTTGCAAACCTTTCTCGAAAATTCTTTATGACAAAAGTTTGTGGAAGTAGATCTGTCCTTTAAAAACCCATGTTGATAAAACATTTTCGACAAGAAAGGACAACTTGTTGTAGATTATCTTTTCAAAAAGTTCGGAATTGAAGAAATTTTGCAAATAGGACGGTAGTTAAAAATATTTTGTTTGGGGCCAGACTCATGAATGGGAGCAATATGACATATCTTCCGAACATCTAAGAAGCGTCCAGTAGCAATGAATTTACAAAAAATAATGAAGAGAGCGGTGGATAGAAACTTAGTGCAGTTTTTTAACCAAATTGGAACAATGCAAGCCCTTTCAACATCCAACTTATCCAAATGAAAACCAGCAATGCCAATCAAAGGTTCCAAATTTGATGGGCAGTCAGATTGAATATCATCAAGGAAATATACCGAGTTAAAATAGTTCGCGAAAAAATTGCAAATGGTCTTAGTGTCATCAGATGATGAGTCTAAAAATTACATAAGACTCGGTTGTGTTTCGTAAGAGTTCATAAAATTTCGGGAGGGGGGCACAGGCCCCGGGCGGCACTTTGCTAGGGGCGGCACTTTCTGCAGGCAAAACAAATGAACTCACCAATAAAAGCCCACTCACAATTGCTTAAGTAATGGCGGCTGTCAGAGGAGTTTCTCAAAATTGAAGCTTATTAAAAATTATTTTAGGTCCACAATGAGCACTCTAAGGCTATCTAATCTGGGTATCATGGCTATAGAGCAGGAAATCACAGAGACCATCGATACTGAAAAAAATAATAAGAGATTTTGCCCTGATGAAAAGTAGGAAAATAGAATTTTAAAGAAGTTTTCTGTAAATAAATAAAAAAGTTTTTTGCAAATAAAAAAAAAATGAATTACATATGTACCTGCATTATGTATCTACCTACATAACTTTTTTTCCTTTTACCTAAAACTAAATTAAATGCTTTCATCCTTTCATTTAAAAATTATTTTTTTAAACAAATTTTAGTTATGAAATTATTTATTTATTTATTAATGAAGTTAATTAATTAATAAACAAAAATAATTTAATGTAATCAATTTAAAAAAAAAGTAAATGCAATATAATTTAATGTAATTAAATAAAAAATTTTCAAAAGCTAAAGAAAAAAATAAATAAATAGAAAATAAATTACAAAAAATAATCGAATCCTGTTTTTTTTTTTTTCGAGGGTAGGTGAAAAATCTTCCATATACACTATGAGAATAAGAAGCGTGTGCTTATAGTAGTGTCAGATTCTTACTGACTAGAAAAACACCACCCTTCGATATAAATTTGTTAGATATCGTAACTAAGTAATAACTTATCAAGCAATTTTTCTATCATGAAATAAAAACGTTTGGCAGGTTACTTTCCACTGAAAGATCCTGCATATTCCGCAATCTAGACGCGGTTAATCATTATCTCGCCAAGTCGAAAGGGTTCGTCCTTTGTAGTCGGCGCAATAAATTGCTTTCATCCAACATTTTTAGGACTATATTGTTGTCATGCACGATTAGTCGGTTTCTATGCTTCCTCGCGAAGCTTCTAGTCTCAGCTTCGATTGTCGGAATTCCGAGATCCCTGTGGATATCGTCGTTTCTACTATACCACGGTGCTTGGACAATTTCTCTCAGTACTTTATTTTGAAAAGCTTGTAAAATATTTGCATTTGTTTTCTTGGTACAACCCCAAAGTTGTATACCGTAGGTCCATACCGGCTTTAGCACTCGCTTGTACAAAAGCAGTTTGTTCTCAGTACTGAGCTGAGAATGTAACCAGTACATTTCGCTATACCATATTTGAATTCGAGTTTTTTACGTTTCATTTTCACGTGCGAATTCCATTTCAGCCTCGCGTCGAGTGTCATTCCCAGGCATTTGGCCTCGTTTGCAAAAGGTATTCGGCCGAGTTTAGGAAAATTGGCAAGTTATTAGTTTTCTTGTAAGTGAAATTCACGTGATCAGATTTAGATTCGTTGAGGGCGATCCGCCAGTCCCTTGTCCATTCATTTATATTATTTAGCGCGTTTTTCAGTTTTGCAGTCGTTTCTTCGATTGTTTTGCCTACTGCTAAGATAGCGGTGTCATCGGCAAGAGTAGCAAGGATAGTGCCATCTTCTTTCGGTATATCACGATGACAGACAGAGAAGCGGCCCAAGCACACTTCCTTGTGGTACGCCGGCCGAAATTTCTTTGAGCCCCGAGTATTCGTTTCCATGTCTAACACGGAAGAGTCTAATCCCGAGCTATGATACCAGAATATTGTATAAGCATACAGGGAGAACTTGTCGTAGTTTGCATTTCAAGCCATCATGCCACACCTTATCAAAGGCTTGCGAGACGTTAAGAAATACGCTCAAGAAAATCTTTTTTTCTTCAAGTGCTTTCTCTATTACGTCAGTAATTCTATGCATCTGATCAATCGTCGAATGCTTACTTCTGAACCAAAACTGGTGGTCAGGGATAAGATTATTTTCGTCTCTAACCGGTTGGAGGTGCCTTAGTAATATCCTCTCGAAAATTTTCGATATGACTGGAAGAAGCGAAATTGGTCTATACGATTTTACCTCATTTTGCGGTTTTCAAGGTTTTAAACCATTATTGCATTTACCATTATCGCAACTTTCCATTGGCTCGGTATGTGTTTTAATCTGAGCGCAGCATTTACAATATAGAGAAGCTTAATCAATGCTTTTTTAGGTAAAACTTTGAGAATTTCTCCGGTGATCAAATTATAACCAGGAGCTTTCTTAGGTTTTAGATTCTCGATCACATTTTTGAATTCCCTTAGCGTTCACTTGTGTGTGTCAAATTGTCAGATGGTAAATCCAGCCTATTGATGTTATCGTAAACGACTTGACCATCGTACGGTTAAAAGGTTTCTTCCAGGTGCGCCGCAAACACGTCCGCTTTTTCTTTATCTTCCCTTGGCCATTCATTTTGATTTAATTTGATTGACGGCGCGGGGACTTTGGGCCTTTGATGCCTTTTACAGCTTTCCAAAGTGAATAATTGGAATCTTTTTTCGCTGTTAAACTTTCAAGGTAAGAGCCTATTGCACGATTCTTAAAATCCTTAATAGTGTTCTTCAACAAATTGCATAGACGATTCAAGTGTGCTTTATACTGCGGAGCACGACTCTGTTGCCCTTTTTACGCGCTTTTCGTTTTTCCTTGACCAATTCCTTTATTTCCGGAGGATATCGTAAGCCGTATTTGTCCGGCATTTTCCTTGGAATGGGCGTATTATTCCAAGAGACGAGGTGTACGATCTCAACGAAGCGATCAACTTCAACCTCAAGTTCATAGGGTGTCGTAAGTGGAACGCTCAGTTCAACATTATCTTCAATTTCGTTCCTAAAGCCTTCCCAGTTAGTTGTTCTACCAGTTAATCTCGCTGGCTCTAGGTTATAGACTAGTTTTTCCCTCAATGTCAAATAATTGGGGAATGATCAGACGACAGATCAAAACTCTCTTTGACTTTTATGTGGTTGGTAGATATTCCTTTCACAACGAAAAAATCGATCAGGTTAGGTATTTTCGAAGTATCAGTTGGCCAGCAAGTCGGTTTACCCGTCGACTGGAAATCACAACTGTACTCCATACCTGCCCCATAGAGCATTCTACCGTTTTTCAAGCTGTGTTTTGAGCCCCAGTGACAAGCGTGGTAATCATTATAGCCTTTTATTTTTAAATGCGATTCCTTTTTTGCATGGGTTTCAGAAATCAAGCAAATATCAATATCTTTTTCACGCATAAATATTTCCAATTCGTCAAGTTTTTGCAAAAGTCAGTTTGCATTCCAAGTACATATTTTTAGCATTCGTTTGTCATTCATATTCTAGTTGAAGTGGGCACATTCTGTGAATTATTTTCAAGCTTAACCAGCCTATCGAGAATAATTTTATTCATTTTGCTTTGTTCTTCAAGTTTCGCGAGAATAACTGAGAAAACATGAGAAAAAGGGTCCGTCGAAATTTGAACGTTTTTTGGTTTTTCGGAAGCCGCGGTCTGAGCGGAAGGCTGCATTGCTGCTGTCCGAGGGTCATTACCCGGTGGATTTTTCGATTTTAATTTTTCAGTACCGTTTCTTTTAAGAACTGAGGTCGAGGACTTTTCTGTTGTCACTCTTTTCCTCACCTTTTTGTGCTCTGAACCCGGTAGTTTTAGTTTGCCTACTTTCTCCGGCGCGATCTTTCGCTTTGGCTTAGTTGGCAATTTTGATTTTGTATTTAATGGCTGTTTTTCTTAAGAATTTTAATTTAGATAATTAAAGTTTAATGGGAATTACCGTTGTTTATTTGATATCCTGAGGTAAGCAATTTTTATCCGTTTAGAGATTGGGAAATCGGAAAGTAACCAATATGGGAAAATTTTAAATTTGCAGCTTCAGTTTTGCTTCACTTGCTAGAAAGTAGTACGAACAACAGTTGACAAAATTTTCAAGAGAAATTTTATCAAGTTTATTGACATATATATGTCAATATAGCTGGTTGAAACCGTAGACAAAGGTTTTTTTTTTTAATGTGTGAAAAAATTACTGGGGGCGGCCCCAATCCACGCTACGCCACTGGGAGTACTTAAAGAGTTTTTCGCATAATTAACTTGAACTAAATCATATTGACTAAACAAATGTATATGTTCAACTTAGGTGACTTTCAACGCTCCTATATCGCTCATTAGAAAGAACATCATCATATCTCAAAAAACAACAAAATTTACTTAGTGATACAGTTCAAAGCCATTTTCTATAAAGTTTATGATGGAAGACCGTCATTTCTATAACTTAAAAATTGACGACTAGAAGGCTCTTGTGTCGTACTGTCACTTTTGAATTTTTTATTTGTGGAAATACAGTTTTATTCTCATTTACGCAGTGACCTTTGATGTTCATTTATTATTTAAAAAGTGTCATATTTTGTGATAAAACTGTTTTCAATTCCAGGTTAGTTAGATTGTGTACTAGGTTTTCAAGTTTAAAACGTTTTATTTTGTGTTATGACGTTATAGAACAAAAAATATAATAGATTTGTAAACGTAATATTTCGAAATATGACAGTCTTTAATTAAAAGAACAACTTTTTAATGGTATTATTTTGTCTTGTGACGTTATTGATAGAAAAGTGTTCGTTTTTAAGAAATATTTTTTTGAACTATGTCATGATATGACGTTATTGCTGCAAATAATATTACATTATTCATAAATTCTTTGGAGTTCTTTTAATTTATGTCACTTTTTTCACAAAAAGGAATAGCTTTTTTTGAATAATACCTACAAATGCATTCCCATGGCAGGCAACTCGTTGAGCTTGCAAAAGCACAACTGTTAAATACAAATTATCAAAAACTATCTCAAGAAGATTTTAATGATCCAGGTAGTAATTCTTCTGCAGCTGATATAAGTAATATTCCATTACCTTCGAGTGAACCTGGTATGTGCATTTATATGAACATTCAAGTCATTTTTAAGCAAGATTTGCTCATAATGATCTTATCTTTTAGAATATATAAATTAAAACGCTACGTCAACTTCTGTTGATCGTTATGACAAGTCTCTACAGTCAAGACCTTCCTCCTCTTGTTCTTCATCATCTGACAATAGTGGATTTTCAACTGAAGATTGCGAAGATATACTCAACGACAAACCATATAAGCCCTCCGAAAGTGATGAAAGTGATAGTTCGTTAGAAAGCACCGCTAGTCCTAGAAGTTCTTCATCTAAAAACAAAAATTCCAATCCTAGCCCACAAATCGCATCTTCATCTAGTCAGCCAGATGTTTCACTTTTGGTAAGTCCCCCAAAAAAGGCATTAAAAGAAGAAAAAAATGTTGAAAACTGGAAAAAAAATGTTTTAAAGAAAAAGAGAAATCTCGGTGAAACCCTCTCAAAAACTAAAAATGTAAGGGTGAAAAGAGAATTGAAAGCTGCTTGTGGGGAAAAATGTAAGCTTAAGTGCGCCTCTAAGTTCAGCCAAGATGAGAGGCAGCGAATATTTTCAAATTATTGGTCCCTAGGCAACATAGAAAGGCAAAGACAATTTATAAACAACTCTATGACAGTCATAGCTCCAAGGTACAGATATACCCGTTAAGGAGGAACACGAGCGCCAAGAAGCAACAACAATGCTTACTATTTTTCTACGTCTGATGTTGAAAAAGTTCGAGTCTGTAAATTTTTTTTCAAAAACACTTTAGATATCAACGATCGACCAATCCGAACTGTTCATGAAAAAAGAAAAAAGATGGTTGATGTTTTACTTGAGCCAGACTTGAGGGGTACGCATCGGAACCATAGGTGTCTAGATACAGCTATCAGAGACGGTATTAAGAATCACATAAATTCGATCCCAAAAATTGAGAGCCACTACACCAGGGCAAATTCAACTCGGACGTTCGTTGACGGGAGTAGGTCACTAGCGGACATACATAGAGATTATGTATCCAATTGTAAGGCAAAAAATTAGCCCTATGGAAGCTGTTCCATATTTTATAACTTATTTACCGAATCTTTCAACACCTCATTTTTCGCGCCCAAGAAAGATTTGTGCGAAACTTGTGATGCCTATGAAAACGTCACTTCTGATGAAAAAGAAAGTTTAAAAGAAAACTACGACTCACACCAATCTGAAAAGATACTTTCGAGGGCGGAAAAAAGCAAGATAAAGAGAACACCAACTTCAACGGTGTAATAGCGGTGTATGACCTGCAAGCTGTTATGCAGATACCAAAAGGAATGTCTCTGTATTTTATTATAAATCTAAATTGAATGTTTTTATTTTCACAATTTATGACCTTCGAGATAATATTGTAGTTGCGAATGCTTTGTATGGGACGAGTCCAATGCGCATCGAGGAGTTAACGAGCTGGGAACCTGCGTTCTTAAGTATCTCCAAAAAAGCAAGAATGGATGCAGAGATCATTTTTTATTCGGATAACTGTATGGGACAACAGAGAAATAAATTTATGTTGGCGCTTTATCTGTATGCACAAATTTTTAATAAAAGAACATACACAAAATGAAGGTGATTCCGCTCACTCCTCCATTGAATGGCCGGTTAAGCGTCAGCTTAAGAGTGGGCCGATTTATTCACCCGATGGATTCATTTCAGCAATTAAGTCAGCAAAGAAAGAGGGGCAGCCTTTTGTTGTTAACGAGCTTTGTCACGAAGATTTTTATTACATTAAAGATCTGGTAACAAAAATGGGTCCAATGAACATGGCAAATTTAAAACTACATGATGCAAAGGTTAACAAGGCTAACAGGGACAACCCCAATTCAATTTTTTACAAGACTTCTTATGCTAATGACTTCCAGGAAGTCGTTGTAATAAAAAAGAAGAAAATCGATGAAGTTTCTCTTCAAAAAGCCTATAACAAGAGGACGGGACTTGCGGAAAAGAAAGAAAAAGATCTGTTGGACCTTTTTTTTTTTTATAATTTGCGCGCACTCAAATGGTTATGAATTCCCTTAACATGTTTACACACAGTGCGGGCATTGGAAAGGATGGATAGATAGAGAGAGAGAAACATTTTTGGTGCAGTGGTTCATGAAGCTCAGTTGTTTATGCTTCAGTTATTCTCCGGGGGTGGCGTCCAGATAACTGGGGAGATTTTTGTTATTATTGTCATTGCTTCTGATTCATAGTACTTTTTTCCCGATAATCGATGTCAAGGGCAAATCATCATCAACAGAGCGAACAATTTTTCCAGCCACATGACCAAGCTACTGCCAGTGTTATGCTTTCGCAGTAGTGTTCACAGGAGCTTTTGCAAATGATCGGACTGACTTTTTTTATATTTCATGAGAAATAAATAAATGCTTGCTGACATCAGGATTTAACCATGAACCATTAGTGTGGCAATTGACGACGTTACCACTACACCATTGCCACCCCCAATTCCAAAGTATTATAACAACTTTTATCAAAATCTTTAACATGTTTTTCGTAACATTTTTTTTAATTAAAAAGCAAACTTTTTCGTTATTTTTCATA
The DNA here is from genome assembly GCA_945910035.1 of Brachypalpus laphriformis. NCBI lineage: Eukaryota > Metazoa > Arthropoda > Insecta > Diptera > Syrphidae > Brachypalpus > Brachypalpus laphriformis. The sequence goes on from OX246753.1 coordinate 325,669,105, forward strand.
ATATTTATTATAAAAATACTTACATTTCCCTTTTTACTGAAAAAACATTAATTTGTTTGAATAAAAGAAATGCAAAATAAAAAGTTTTTCCTTATGACATGAGTGTGCTTCGCAAACAAATAATTTAATTGTGGAAAAAAGTCATATTTCGACTTATGACACATTTCAAATATACCTCAATATTAATAACGTCACATGTGAAACTCTATGCTGTTTTTATAATTTTTTGTAAGTATACAAAATTTAGAAAATTAAATTTCGTTGCATTACATCTAACTGCCATTAATGGCTCTATCAAACAAAAAAAGAATGAAGTGACAAAAATGGAGACAATTATAAAATTCAACGATGGAAATTTTAAATTTCGTTTTCTGAAGAATGATGTTTTTTGACATATGACGGTGTTCTTTCTAATGAGCGATATTATATCACCGGAATTAAAATCTCCAGTGAATACCACATGTTGAGATGGACTTAATGTGTCAAGCAAAGAGCGGTCATTTTCAAAGTGTAAATTTTCAAGGACTCCTTGGAGGTATATAACTTAAAACTAAAAGTAGATCAAAATCGGATGCAAAAGAGAGTTTTGAGCAATATAGGTAGTAGCATACAGCTTCCAAAAATGACTAAATGTCATCGAGCTGCAATGTCGTTTGGTCTACAATTTCATGACATCTAAGCCTTATTCGGTGATTCATTCAAACGCAAACTGTTTATAGTTTCGAAATATAAACGTCTATTGCCATATAAGAAAAAGGATTCAGCAGCAAATTCAGTTCAATCCAAGATTTTTTTAAATAAATTCATTGTAACTGAGTCTTGTAGAATTTTTGTTAATGGATGGACTATCTCCTTTCTATTGGTGAATTTTAAATTTGTTGGAGAACACTCTCGAAAGGCGTTAAATGGTTTTAGTTTAAATCGAAAACCTTTAGCCTTAAGAAAAATTTTCTGTCTGTGTTCGTAGTTAAAGCAGCTAAAGTACATACACACAGCTGTTGTAAAAGATATTATTTTGTCAAACTTAAGACCGCAAGTCAAAACCTAAGGAAAACTTAAAATTTTAATAACTTCCAGTGACTAATCCTATTTGACACAAATAACTTTATTAACACTTGGCCTGACGACCGACGACCGACGAACCATAAGCCATCAAATTAAGTAATAATAATTTTCTAAGAATGATTACCCTCAATCAGCATAAAAGCTATGAATAGTGGTCATATGCTCTGTGGGAGAATTGTGTTACACTTGTCAGAGTCAGAGGAGCATGTGTCTTAAACGTATCTGTGTCTACTTAAATTGTTATAATTGCATTCACTCTCATTTCATTTGATTGACAAAATTACATTTCGTAATCTTGTTGCTGCTGTTGTGCAATCTCACACATCATCGTACATATCTTCGTTGGAGTAACTATCCCATTTGCGGGCGTCGTGTTGAACAGATGCTGTTACATGAGAGATGTATCTACATGTGTGTATCTGCATAATTGATGATGACAAATTACATTTTGGTTAGAAGATTCTTATTACAGCATGAGATCTGCCTAATGCTATGAGAACATCACTCTTGTGTTCTGTCTACTAGTGTAGACTATCGTCAGAGATTGGGATTATAGCGTGGTTGATGTAATATTATCTAATTCCGCATATGATTTTAAAACTTTGCACACAATCCAGGATATTAAAATTGATTTGTTGGAAATTACAACACTATCTCATATTTTAGCAGATTATACCATATTATACAAAATAAGTACTAAGGCATGTGATCGTAAAGTAAGGTTAGTCTAGAGGCCAAGGGGCTCTATTCTTTAGCGGTAATGCAGGAATGGCCTCATATTTTAGAAGTCTTTCAATAAACTGAATTTAAAACAAAGTACCGAAGTTCATTACCACCATGTTACATTCAAGGAAATCAGCATTTGAAGAATACAAAGACAGTTTACTCAGGTAACTACCATAAATGCTACTTAAAACTTAAGGCGCAATGGAGATATTGTCATTGTGATGACGGAGTTCAAGGCTAAGATATATAGATAAAAAGAACGAACACCTGTGAAATTTTATTTAAAGATATTTCTGCAGTCACACAATGAGAATGGCGAAAAGGTACGCTTATGTTTTAACAATCGCATTGCCATAGGTTTTCAGCTTAGTGCTGGAGAAATATGTAGATGCGGAGCTAACATAAAAACTGAAACACTTTATATTCACTTTCATACCGCCGTAGGGTAAGGTTAGGTTAGGTTAGGTTAGGTAGGGTTATGAGGTTGTCATAAAACACTAGGCACCAAAGTGGGCCCATCGCGATCCCTAGGAAACCTTCACGGCAAAAAACCTAAACCCAATCCTCCAAGCAATTAATCTCCCTACAAAATCTGAAGAGATCCTTGTTATGGTTCAAGGACCTCACCTCCTCCAAGTTATCGAAGAAGTATCTACCCAAGTACTTTAGCCTTATCCTGGCAATTCCTTGACATTCACAGAGTATATGAGTTGTATCCTCTGAGACATGTAGGTCATCGCAGTACCTACAAACATCCGTATCCGATAATCCTAGTCTCATGGCATGCCTCTTTAGGAGACAGTGGCCAGAGAGTATTCCTATCGCTGTTCTTAGCCTCGATCTATCTAACTTAATTATCTCCCCAGATTTCCTGCGATCTAACACAGGCCACAAGGCCTTAGACACCCTGTGACCATCTAAGTTTGACCATCTTAGATTAGCCGTGTCAATGATTTTATCCCGGATAATTCCCTTGGCCACGCACCCTGGTGGTTTAATACTACCAATTATATCGCTACGTGGGAGCCCCGCTCCTCTCCCAGGTACCCAACATAATCTGACTCGGTTCTGCGTACATAATACCCTAAGCATTCTGCGGCAATTCCTGATTAACTCAGATTTGGTGACGTAAGACTCTAGCGCCTTTAGCGCAGCCTGACTGTCAATGTAGATGGCGATATTCTTATAGGATATTGATCCCATCTCAAGTAATTCCGCAGCCCTAAGTACAACTAGAACCTCTGCTTGGAACACACTGCATGTGTCCGGAAGTCTCAGGGCCACCTGTAGGTTCGTATCTCGCGAGTAAATACCTGACCCCGTGCCCTCACTGGTCTTAGAACCATCTGTGTATATTGCAATCTCGTTGTGGACAGAGACTGTCTTCCTTCGCCAGTCCTCTCTAATAGGATACAGTTCTTCGTATGGTGTGTCGAAGTCTAAGGTGCCAAGTATATCATCCGATTTGTCAGGGATTCCGGGAAAAATTCCTGGTCCTGAAGAGACCAACGTTAGTGAGCCGAAGCGCACTGTTGTCCGCTTGAAATTTGATATGTAGGTCTAATGGTAAGAGATACAGGAAGATCTCGAGTGCAGCCGTAGGTGTTTTGCGTAGAGCACCTGTGATGGCAATGCAGGCTGATCTTTGTACCATGTGTTTTTCGTATTCGTTGCCTTCCACCACACAAGAGCCCAATACGTAAGGATGGGTCTGACTACCATGATGTATAGCCAGTGCATCATTGCGGGCTTCAGGCCCCATTTTTTCCCCGCGGTCCGCTTACAGATGAAGAGAGCATTATATGCTTTGCGGACTCGTTCCTGTATGTTAAGTTTCCAATTTAGTTTCCTATCCAGCATTATACCAAGATATCTGGCGCGATCCGAAAGGGAAAGCTCCACCCCTGCTAGCTTAGGCAGTTTGAAGAGTGGTATCTTGTATTTTCTACTGAAGAGTACCAATTCAGTTTTATCCGGGTTGACGTGTAGTCCACTCTTGCCCATTTTTCGAGACTATTAAGAGCTGATTCCATCATTTCACTTAATGTATCCAGGAACTTACCCTGAACTAAAATCACCACGTCGTCCGCGTAAGCAGTGACGCTTATACCTGTATTGCTTAGATCTTTAAGTATCCTATCGATGACTAGAACCCAGAGGAGAGGTGAGATAACGCCTCCCTGGGGAGTCCCCCTGGTAACAGATTTTCTTATTGAACTGTTTCCGATAGTGGAGTTAATGTTTCTAGAGCCGAGCATATTGCAGAGTCAATTGGTAATGCTATGCTCGACATTCATAGATTCCAGGGCCTGTTTGATGGCCCTACCTTCTACATTATTGAAAGCACCTTCTATGTCTAGGAAGGCTGCTAGTGCATATTCCTTATAGTGAAGGCTAGCCTCTATCTTCCCTACTACGTCGTGTAAAGCTGTTTCCACCGATTTCCCCTTCAAATATGTATGTTGAGCTTTGCATAGAATGCCGTTGCAACACTTGCTTCTGATGTGAATATCAAGAAGCCTTTCAAGTGTCTTGAGCAGGAATGACGAGAGACTTATTTATCTGTAGTCTTTCGCTGAAGTGTGGCTTGGTTTACCTGCTTTAGGTATGAATATAACCCGCACTTCCCTCCATGCCACTGGTACGTAGCATGACCTTAAACAATGTTTAAAAATTTCCCTAAGCCTGTTTCTGACCTTGGCTGGAGCTTTTTGCAGCATAGCTGGCAAAATTCCATCAGGGCCTGGTGCCTTGAATGGTGCGAATGACATAATAGCCTATCGCAGATTCTTCCATGTAATGAGATTTTCTACGTCGTCCCCTATTGATCTACCAATATACGAGTAGCCATGAGTAGTAGAATTCATTGGCGATCTACTTCCTGGGAAGTAAGCTTCAATTAACGTTTCTAAAACTTCTTCGCTACTTTCTGCCCACGAGCCGTCAGATTTTTTGATGAAGCTTGGGACGGAAGTGTCTTTAGCTAGCATCTCGCGAAGTCTGGAAGCTTCACTGGTATCCGCAATGGACTGATAAAATTCCTTCCACGACTTTCTTTTTGATTGCCTAATTAAGTATTTAAACTCCCGCTTGCGGTCCATGTATTCATCCCATGTAGTACCGTCCCCTATTTCTTTGGCCCTGTTGTAGAAATGCCTAACCTGTTTTTTCTTGGAGTTGATTTCCTTGCTCCACCAAGGAGGTTGGGACCTCTTGGACTTCTTTCTTAGTGGGCAGGCCCTTTCAAATGCCATGTTCATTACTTTGCCTAAGTTGTCTACCGCCTTATCTATATCTTGAGGGTCGCCACTGCGAATAGGCCTGTCCTTAAGATGTTTCCTTACTAGCTCTGTGTACATACCCCAGTCTGTACTCTTAGGGTTTCTGTAGCTGTTGCTAGCCCTAGTTTGGAAATTAATATGGCAGCGTATCCATCTGTGATCAGAAAGAAATGCCTCCTCTAAAACCCTCCATTTTTCTACCGTTAGGTGATCAGAACAAGAAGCTAGTGTTATGTCAATCACTTCTTGTCTGTTCCTAACTACAAAAGTTGGCGTAGATCCCTTGTTACATATGGTGGGCTTGGTCGAAAGAATGAAATCGAAAAGACACTCACCTCTTGTATTGGTATCACTGCTACCCCATTGCGAGTGATGCGCATTTGCATCACAGCCCACGATGAAAAGCCAGTTGTCCTTCCTTACCAACTGCTTCATTTTACAAGATGGAATCTCCGCCAGCTCATACGGGAGATAGGCAGAGACCAGGTACAGCGGTTTTCTTCCCTCACTTTCACAGGAGACTGCTACTAGATCGCCGTCACTGAAATTATTCAAAAGAAATGCCCTTATATTGTTTTTTAAAAGTATACAAGCCCTGATTTTACCTTCGTTCGCTTTGTAGAACAACGTATAATTCCTATTTTTGAGCCCTTGGATCTGGTTGTTGTCGTTGATCCATGGCTCTTGTACCTGTACGGCCGAGACGTCATGCTTGATAATATAGTTGATCAAGTATGCCGTCGCAGCCTTACTGTGATGCAGGTTTATTTGCATCACTTCCATCATCTTTGGGCAGGGTTAGGATATCAAAATTCGACGAAAGAAGTTGCAATTGATATATTACACCTCAAGACGGGAAGCAAATTTTGAGGCATAATATCTGATCTGAAACCATGTCGCCCAGGACAAGTAGAACAGAGCAGTTGAGAAGAACCGAAGAATTGGAATAACGTAAAGAGAAATGAAACGCGTTGCACAAGACCGAATTCGATAAGGCCTAGGATTGTTGCTGTACTTTGCAGGAACATAACGTTCTTTGTCCTTGCCACGACGTTAAAATTATCTTAGGTGATTTTAACGCAAAGCTAGGAAGAGAGGACGTCTTTAGTAGCGTGGTCGGAAAACACAGCCTGCACGACATCATATCCGGCAACGGACTCAGGCTAATCGACTTTGCGGCGGGGCGAAACTTTGTTGTAGCTAGTACGCGGTTCCCATGTCTCGACATTCACAAAGGAACATGGCTCTCCTTTGATCGAAAAACGGTCAACCAAATCGATCACATTGCGATCGACGCAAAGCACTCTTCCAGTATTCTGGGTGTCCGAACTTTCCGAGGTAAGTGTCGGTTGGCCTGTGGCCCAGCGAGCCGCAACCGCAATGGGGACATCGTAATGGTGATGGGTGATTTCAATGCCAAGGTGGATAGCGACAACTCCATGCTTAAGCATGTGATGGGAGTTCACGGCGTGGGAGACCATAATGATAACGGTGAGCGGTTTCTGGACTTCTGCAATACCAACCGCCTAGTCATCAGAGGTACACTGCTTAAGCATAACACCTGCCACAAAATCAGTTGGGTCTCTACTGATAGGCAACGAACATCCAACCAGATCGATCACATTGCGATCAGTCGCCGCTTTAGAAATTGTCTACTGGACGTTCGAAACAAACGTGGAGCTGACGTCGGACTGGAACGAGATCACCATCTTATGGTTGCTCATTTACGCCTTCGTACTGCATCCGTCAACAACAACCGCTCAAACCTACTTAACATCACCAGGTTTAATATCGACAGGCTCAAGGTTCTCCAAGTGCGCCAACAGTTCAGGGACCATCTTGCCTTAGAAGCAGAAGCAATCAGTAGCATAGAGAACGTGGATGACCACTGGAGTGCTGTGAAAAATGCTTTTGCGACTGGGGCACGCACGTATGTTGGTAAAAAGCAGAAACAGCACCACACATGGCTTTCTACAGACACCTGGAGACGGATCGATGAGCGTTCAGCAATCAAGGCCCGGATTGCAGCGGCCTCAGCAGTAGAGAGAACCGAGCTTGAAACCCAATACCGTGCGAAGAAGAAGGAAGTGCAGCGTAGTGTGAGACGTGACAAACGTCAATATGTCAACTCACTGGACTCAAGGGCTGAAGATGCAGCGAGTAGGTGCAACAGTAGGACTGTTAACAACATCACTAAGGAGATCATTGGTGGTCGAAACTCCAAACAACATCCAGTGAAGAGTCTAGACGGTAAGCTTCTGATTTCGAATGAGGATCAGCTCACTATATGGAGAGAACAATTTGCTACAGTGCTAAATCACTTAGACGATAGCGGTATGATCTCGAATTCGAATGAGCAGTTCGAAGCAACAAATTCCAAATTCGTACCGCACCTCTCAGTAAAACCGAGATAATAACAACAATAAAGTCCCTAAAGAAGAACAAGGCGGTGGATATTGATGGCATCCCTGCCGAGCTATTTCAAGCGGCGCCAAATACGTCGGCAGATTTGCTGCATCCCCTAATACGGAGAGCTTGGGATAGTGAACAATTTCCACAGGAGTGGAAAAGGGGGATGATCATTACACTTCCAAAGAAGGGAAACTTGATGGAGTGCGGTAACTGGAGAGGTATATGCGTTCTTCCAGCCGTGGCTAAAATAATAGCTAAAATAGTTCTAGAACGAATTAAAGAACATTTAGATTCAACTCTCGATGTCGAACAGGCAGGCTTTCGCGCTGGATCCTCCTGCATCGACCACATAAACACATTACGAATGATTATCGAGCAATGCATTGAGGATAGGTCTCCGCTACATTTAATGTGTATCGACTTCGAGAAAGCTTTCGACAGATTGAATCGAGATGCTAACTGGTTGGCCTTGCGCAGGAGAGGCATCCCAGTAAAACTTATAGCTATTATCAAGGCTACATACGAGGGCGGTAAGTGTCACGTCGTGCACAATGGTAAGGTGTCGGATGATTTTGAAGTCCAAAGTGGAGTACGTCAAGGCTGCATACTGTCACCACTATTGTTCCTGGTGGTTATCAGCGATGTACTCCGTGCAGCATTGACGGAAGGCAACTATGGAATTCGTTGGACTATGACATCTTACCTTAAACACCTAAAATACGCTGACGATGTTTGTCTACTTTCACATCGGATAATGGATCTTCATCTGATGGCCCAAAATCTAGAAGCTGAGGCAAACAAAGTGGGGCTAAAAAATAAACACAGCCAAAACAAAAGCCTTGAGCACTTCTTATACCCGCACTCAACTTAACATTGCCGGACAGGAAGACGAGAAAATTTATAACTTTCTTTATTTAGAAAGTGTGGTCTCGACTAATCGCGGTGGCACCGAACTGGATATGTGCAGCAGAATCGGGAAGGCTAAAGCTGCGTTCGGAATGCTATCTAAAATCTGGAGAAGCAATGTTATCAGTTTAAGAACCAAGCTGAGACTGTTCCGCTCCAACGTAGAATCGGTGCTGCTTTATGGGTGCAGTACTTGAAATGTGGACACCATTAACACACGCAAGCTGCAAGTCTTCGTAAACAAATGCTTAAGAATCATCTTGAGGATTTTTTGGCCGTACCGCATCTCCAACGAACAACTTTATACGAGAACGGGCCAAGAACCTATAAGCATTACTATACGAAGAAGAAAGTGGCAATGGATTGGACACACCCTCGGGCGCGAAGACAACTCCATTGCGAAATACGCCATGCAGTGGAATCCGCTCACCCAGCAGGCAGAATAGCGGGACGCCCTAGGAAAACGTGGCGTAGAACAGTTGAGGAGGAATCGAGCTCTTTAGGAATGAGTTGGAGGCAGCTCAAACGCGTTGCAGAACTTCGAACAAGATGGCGTGCAGTCGTGGTTGACGCCCTATGCCCCCCGAGAGGTTAAAGGATCTAAGTAACTTTCCGAGGAGCCAACGTGGACTCGGATCACTACCTAGTTGTAGCCAAGGTACGGATGCGGATATCGGATATCCATAACGGAGCGAAATCAATGAAATACTGTGAGGAAATTTGACGTCGGGCGGCTACAATCGCAAGAGACCGCCAGAGCCTTGCCGATCGATTTTCTCTTAATCTTAATCTAAGACCTATGCCGCCAGCAGCAAATGCGGAAGAACAGTGGCAGCGTTGCCAACAAGCCATCAGAGATGCCGCATCTGATGTACTGGGTTTCTCTCGGCCACCATAACGAAACCCCTGGTTTAATGAAGAATGCCGGCAGGCACATGCAGCTAAATAAGAGGCATACAAAGCGGCGCTGCATAGAAGGACTAGAGCTGCTTACGAGCTCTACGTGCGCAGGAGAAAAGAGGAACATTGACTTCTACGGGCCGTGGCGTACGTGGTTAGTGTGTCGGATCGCTACGCATGTGGTTCTAAGTTCGAATTCCAGAAAATACCAAACATTTTTTTCATGGTCCCACCTCTCGAGAGCGTCTGACAAACATCCGAGAGTATTGTTGTCACGAAAGAGCTTCTCAAATTGCCATTCAGATTCGGCATTAAAATGTAGGTCCCTTCCATTCGTGTGAAAAACATAACGCACACAACATGAGTGGTTGCGAGAAGCTAGGCCCTGGCACTTTCACAGATTTCACAGAGACTTCACAGAAAACTAGCACACCTGTTTATTGAATGCGAAGCACTTATTCATAAAGTCAGACATTACTTGGGCGCCTATCTTCTATCAGAGATGGACCGACTTTCGTTGGACCCGCTTCAGATACTCCGGTTCATCAAAGCAATTGGACGATAGGAAATGCTCTAAATCGAGCACGCCATCGACTAGAGCCCTAGTTTGGGGGTAAAATAGATCTACTATAAGTCGCAGTGCACATGCACCTCACCAAAAAACGTACATCTTTATCTACCTTCCAAGGCATTTTCCTCGTTTATCAGCATAAGCCAGTGACTTCACGTCGACTCACAGGAAATAATCAAGAGGTATCAAATTTTGGATCTTGGATCTTCGATCTTGGAGGTCAAGTCACAGATCCATTTAGCGAAATCAACTTATTGCAAAATTGTAATTTCAATAGGTCGATGGTTTCGGTCGTCATATCGTCCAGATCAATCTCATCTATAGCTTAAAGGGAGAATTCATTGATATTGGTCCGTTAACGGGCTTTCATGGCCGTAACGTGAGCTCCGACCAAATTTCAAGGTCCGACGAAGCCACCAACGTGAAAACTGCACCAAACCAAATAAGTTTTGCGAATCGACGGCCGCTTTTCAAACTAAGTTTGTATAAGTTGGTAGCGCTGTTCAAGCATGCCAGACTAGGCCCTGGCACTTTAAAGAGCTGTTGTGCCAAATATTTGTATTTGTATTTGTATGCCAGACTATACTGAACATACTACTAGGGATCGCGATGGGCCCACACAATAGCCGCGTTTTGATGAGAATTATGCAAAGCAAAGTGGAAGCTTATCAACTTTTTTTTATTATTTGAAGATTGGTGATTGAATTGAAATTGAATTGAAAAATTTGAAAAAAGTTGTGCTTAAATTTGTGAAATACTACTAAATCATTCCACTTGAATCAAATTGAATGAAAAAGCTCTTTTCAGCGCCCTCTGAAATTGAGTACCGCAAACTAAACATTCCAACTCAGTTTTGACTGGAAAAAAAAGCTAAAGTGGTTGCCAGTCATTTTTTGTTGTTGTACTCCGTGTTAAATCTTACTTTACTGAGACACGATGTCTCAACAAAACACCCGTAATATGACTAAAGCTTTGGTATAGATAAAAAGATCTAAACGCTTTGAACTCATCACCCAAAGATTTGCCGGTTTAATTTTAATTTTTATTTTTTATTTTCCTTGATTGATTTACAACTGTCTAAGTAATGACATTAAGTAAATTATTTAATAGATACATTTTCGGATTTAAGCGTGAGAGTGGACCTTTGTCCTTAAAATTACGTCACCTTTGTTGTTGGTATGGCACAAGTGGGTTTTAATCCACCCGAAGCGTTGGGAGTTTTATTCACACCGAGCGCCCTTTGTCGCTCGTTGTTGTCGCCTTTTAGGTGCGTACAATAATAATTGCAGTCAATTTAAAGTTGCATTTAACAATGTTACATACATCAAGGACAATATTTAAGACTTAGACATACAATTTTAAATGTTAATACATAGTTCTAGTTCTGAGAAATTAGATCGATGGGTCTTTTTCGTTTAAGTCTTCTTCTTCTTGAGGTTTCTTGGTCGAGTAGAGTGTTAACGTCGCTGTTACAGTGTGTTAGAATTTTGTCTGGGTGTGTTAAGCTGATTCGTTGTATTTTTTGATCGACTGTGTTGATTTTTAGATCGCGATGGATGTCTTCATTGCAGATATACCACTCAGCGTTGATGATCGTTCGTAAAATTTTAGATTGTTGTCTTTGTATGATGTTGAGGTTCGATTTCTTTGCGGTCCCTCAAATTTGAATGCCGTGCGTCCATATTGGTTTTATTATACTCTTAGATGAGTATCTTGTTGTTTGCCGAAAGTTTGGATTGAGGTCGTAATAGCCAATTAAGTTGTCCAAATTTTTGTTTTATTTGGGTGCGTTTTTGTTGAATGCGGTACTTCATGTCAATTTGCTATCTAGATGAATCCCCAAGTATTTGGCTACTGGCTGGATGGATACCTGTTTGTTGTTTATTGTTAATGATGAGTAGATAGAGGAGGGGCCCTAGGCTGTTGCATTGGGATACTCCAGCATTGATTGGATGAATTTGAGAGCATCTGTTTTCTAAGTAACTTTTTAGGAGTAAGAAGTAGTCCTTCGGAACGTCGTTGCTAAGTTGGTATAGGAGTCCCTTGTGCCGAACCGAGTCGAAAGCTTTCGCAATATCCAAGTACACTGTAACACAGAATTGCTTTATGTCCACTCTGTGTATTTGCTCAATAGTTGAGTGTTGTCTCCTGAACCCGAACTGGTGATCGGGAAACCGTTGGATTGTGTCAGTATTGGCTGAAGTCTTTTCATCAGAAGTTTTTCAAAGACCTTGGATATGAGGAGAAGCAAACTGATAGGTCTATACGAGTTTGGCTTTGTAGCGTCCTTTCCTGGCTTCGGAATAGCTGTTACCTCTGCGACTTTCCAGAGTTTTGGAAGGTGCTTTTGCTTAATTATGCTGTTGAAGAGATTGCATAGGAAGATGAAGGCTAATCGCGGTAGTTCTTTTAGTAATCTGCCAGTCAAGAGGTCGTAGCCAGGTGCTTTCTTGCTGTTTATTTCTTTTTTGATGCAGAGCTCTTTGACTGTCATTCTATTTATGCGTTTATTGACTGTATTGGGTTTGTAGTGAAATGATGATGAGTCCCCATCACCATCGGTGTTCGTAAATGTGGCCTCGAAGTACTTGGCTAGGAGCGTCGCTTTGTCCATATTGTCTCTAGCCCATGTGTTGTCCGGTTTTTTAAGAGGTGGGTGGTGTTGGGTCCTGTTTGTCATATGCCTGGTGGCCCTCCATAGGTAGCAGTTTGTCTCGAATGTTGGCGTTAGGTTTTTTAAGTAATTGGAGAGGTTGTTGTCCTGAACTTCCTCTAGTTTCTGTTTGAGGTCTTTGGTAATCTTGTTTAGCTTGGTTTTGTCACTTGGTGCTCTAGTCATCTGCCATCTTTTCCTTAGTTTTCTCTTGGTCCATATGAGTTCTTTAATAACTGGAACCGATGAAAGATTTTTTGGCTTATATTCCATTGCAGGTGTTGCTCTATGAGCTCCATCGTTGATTATGTCATTCAAGTGCATTATCGCCCTTTCGATGTCGTTTTGTGATTCGAGATGAATGTTCATTCATAAGGAGTTATCTATATGTTGTCGAAATGTATCCCAGTCGGTTTTCGAGTTATAGAGCTTGGTTGGTTCTGTTGCCTTAATTGGATGCGTGGAGTATTCGATGGTTATGGGTGAATGGTCTGAAGAAAGGTCAAAAGAAGACTTGATGACGGTTTAATGAAAATGAAAATATTCTTCAAATTTGAAGGGATCTTGCTGTAAAAGAAACTCTGGGCTTGGGTCGGGCATACAGAACAGAAGTGATCTGTGACTTTTCCATGATGTTGGTGCGAAATATTGTATATAAATATAAGAATACAGAAAAATCTTATATAAATCTAACACCAATTAAATTTGTCCTCGACCTTTCAATTGATTCTACTGAGAACCATCTAGATGCACTTACGCAAAATTAAGCTGCAGAGAAAAGAACATCTCACGAACACATAAAAATTTTAAATTTGCATTTCAACGAAATGCATTTCAATCAGGAAGCACTTTAAAAAATAAAAAAAATAAAGTATTCAACTTGCATTTGCTCAAGCACAAAAGATTTGTGCCATCGGAAGTGGGTTTCTTATGTTACTCCACGTGAGTGTATGAATTGGAAAGCATCTCTATGTTTATCTATTGGAATAGAAAATTATGCAGATTCGTCCTTGTTACCTTAGAAACACAGAGGTATTTGCCCAACTCAATTTTTCATCAAAAGGTTCAAGTGTGAGTGAGATTCTAGGTGGATGCTGTGCGAAATTCATGAGAAATTGTTTGACGCTTTCTTGTTGTAGACTGGAAGAAAGAATTCGCTGAAACGACTCTCTAGGTAATGATTTGAAAAGAGCATCGGCAGTATATACATAGTAGATGAAACAGTCCCGTGGGATACTGCTCGTTCAGGCTCATTTCACCGTTAGAAAAAGAAGAAAAAATAATATAATTAGGCTCCAAGATGGATATTCCCCTTATGAAATTAAGGGGATATACAGCCAGGGCTTAACTCAACTAAATAATAATTGCGACTTCCAGATAATTAAATAATCGGCTTGCAGCCCCTTTCATAGATTTATGCCTTTCCCCCATGACTAAGGTGAGCTAAGTCCTATCCAAGTGCTATGCTACAACGTTAATCACCCCTGGTCAATCCAGTAGGTGTTCGCTGGGTAAAATATACACACGGGAAAAAGCAAATATAGTGCGCGTCCCTCGTGTCCTTTAATCTAGCTTGGACTCTAATGAGAGGGTGTACCACGAAATTTATAACAGGCACACATGCATGCCGTACGTCTAAATCAAATTCACATTTACCCACCATAAAAAGGACGATGACGATCAGCGCGTCTCGACAAAATGAATGAGTCATCCTTAAGAACTGGACACCAGTAGATACTTCCTCCTTCACACTGAATCAGTGCATCTGTGTGTGTGTTTCTTCATCGACAGAGCAACAATCCCCCAAATGGAGGGGGTGATGTTGATGTTCTGCACTAGGAGAGGGTAAAAATTACCAGCAGATTGGATTTTGGCGAGTATATCATGCACTTTCCTATAAAAGAGGATATAAAGTGAATGAGCGCACGGTCTGTTGGCGTTGTTTTTGATCCTGTTCTACAGATGGCAATTTCGATTATGAAATGATTTTTTTTTACAATGTTACAGTTCCATTTTGTGTGCAGCGTGAAACGACCAGCGTACCACATAAAATCAAACGAGGTGAGGGGTGATCCGTTTCGGTTTTTTATTCTGAAAAAAAAAAAAAAATAAAAATGTTTGGATGCCCGGTGTGAGTGGATTTCCATAAAAAAACAGGATAAAGTGTCATCAAGTTTTATTTATATGCAACATGACAGAATGAAAATTATAATAAATGGAATATGTAGGTGGATAATCATGACCTATAAAATATTATGTGAATGGAGAGGCGGTGACACAATTTGTTTAATCGAATGATTGAATGGAAACGTTAAGGGAACCCTAATAATGGTCCGTATTCAAGAGCATTGGGGTTGGTCAACATTGGGGTTTGCAAAACTCAGGATCTGAAATGCAAAGCACAGAGGCACGAAAAGATTGTTAATAACCACCCTAGATATAACTATAGGTATATGGATTTCGATCTAGAAATAGAGCTAAATTGGTGCGAAAATGTTGCTAAGAAGTCGTGCAACCAAACATACGAGTAGTGTATTGGGGTGGCAATGGTGTAGTGGTAACGTGTCGTCAATTGCCACGCTAATGGTTCATGGTTCATGGTTCAGATCTTGACGTCAGCAAGCATTTATTTATGTCTCAAATATATAAAGTCAGTCCGATCAATTGTTAAAGCTTTTGTGATCACTACTGTTAAGGCATAACACTGGCAGTAGCTTGGTTATGTGCCTGAAAAAAACTGTTCGATCTATTGGATGATTGATATACATATGACGTCATCAGTCGCGAAAAAAAAGAAAGAGAAAAGAAAAGACAAAAATAAGGAAAATCTCCCCAGTTATCTGGACGCCACGCCCGGAGTTTCTCTGAAGCATAAATAACCGAGCTTCAAACCACTACACCAGATTTTTCTCTCTCTCTCTATTTACCCCTTCCAACGCCCGCACTGTGTAAAAACATGTTAGGGGTATTCAGAACCCCTGGAATGCGAGCAAATTATATATAAAAAAAAAAGAAAAAAAGTTGGTTGTGCTCTTGGGGAGATACTTGCTCATTTGAGTCCTATTTTCTCTTGCTTACACGTCATCGCTTATATATCTATATACCTGTCTATATATATCTTCTAATAATGAGTCAAAAATCTCGTCAACTCCTCTTCACTTGTCGTGATTCCTTGGTTCGTAGTCGCCCAGCTTGTCTACTTTCCTGCCTTAGTATCATTTAAAGAAGCGTCATATCCAACAGTTTTACTTTTTAACGCCATCCGTTCTACAGAATTCTCTCACTGATGAAACCTCTTAACAAATTCCACTGTATTTCTGATACATAATCATCAACATCTTCAATTGATTTAACTTCTCTCTCTTCTTCTCCACGCGCAGCCACAGTCTCAAGCTCAGTACATATCATTACCAAGGTTCTGACCAAACCAGGCATGGGTAACTCATTAGGCTCACCTTTTCAAGAAAAGGTTTGGAAAATATCTCACATTGTGCCGATCCATAAATCCGGTCCTAAGCAAAACGTTAGCAATTACCGTCCTATTTGCAAGATCGCTTCCATTCCGAAATTGTTTGAAAAGCTAATTACAAACAAGGTGTCTTCCTTAGTAAAGAATTTTATTTCTGTTCAGCAGCATGAGTTTATTCAGGGCAGATCTACATGTACAAACTTGTCGATTTTCTGCAATTTTGTTATAAAAAAATTCGAGATCGGCCTGCAAACTGATGTGGTTTTCACTGATTTTGCAAAAGCATTCGATAGGGTTAGCCACAAAACATTAATAAGGAAACTTTCCTGCTTGGGTTTCCACTCAAATTTACTTGATTGGATTGAGTCTTATTTGAGTAATCGGATCCAATTTGTGAAAATTAATGACACTCTGTCTAAACCTATTAATGTAACTTCGGGCGTCCCACAAGGTAGCCACCTTGGCCCGTTGTTATTCCTACTTTTTATTAATGATCTTCCGGACGTCATCAAGCATTCTGAATGTCTTTTGTTTGCTGATGATCTAAAGATATTTCGTGCAATTAAAACTAAAAACGATTGTAATCTTTTGCAGGAAGACATTAATGCAGTGGACAAATGGTGTGTTGTTAACAATTTGCCCCTGAATACTTCGAAGTGTCAATGTTTCACACTTCCTAGGTCTTTTACTTCCATTTTGCATTGTTATTACATTAAAAACAGTCCACTTGATAGAGTGACCTCAAAAAAGGACCTGGGTATCTTGCTTGATCCTCGCCTAACTTTCAATGAACACATTGACTATATTGTGTGCAAGGCTAATTCTCTGCTAGGTTTCCTTAAACGTAACTCAAGAGATTTTACTGATCCCTACACACTGAAAACTCTTTTCATTTCTTTAGTTAGACCTCACTTGGAGTATTGCAGTGTTATTTGGAATCCTTCTTACAATTTGCACTCCTATCGAATTGAAAGAGTACAGAGAAGTTTTACTAGATTTTTATTTTTCAAACTAAATTGGCGTATCGAAACGCCTTCCTATAAAACCAGATTATTGTTATTTAACTTAAATACTTTAGAATGTCGTCGTAAATATTTTTGCGTTATGCTGGTCAGAGACTTAATTCATTATCAAATTCAGTGTCCTACCTTGCTATCTATGCTTGATTTTTATTCTCCTTCTCGAATGCTACGCGCTCAGTTCCACTTCCGTGAAAGTATACACCGGACTAATTACGGTCAAAATGAGCCAATTGCTCGTTGCATCACGGAAGTTAACTCTATATTAGCATCAGTAGATATTTTTCTTAATTGTTCCAGACTTAAATTTAAAAATAATCTACTATTAATCTTATCTGATAATGTTTGATTGTTAAGCTTCCTTTCTTATTTATTTAAAATAAAATAATTGTATGAGTTTATTCTATGAATGTTTGTTTTGTATCCAAAATACTTCTTAATTTTGTTATTTAGTCTGTAAGAGATTATTATACTCTGTTAGATGAAATAAAGAAAATAAAGAATAAAGAATAAAAAAAAATGCAAAGCTGGTCTTTATTACTAAATAATTTTCAAACAACGCTTTTTACAATGGAACTTCCTCAAAGCCGATCCTGCCAAAAGCGGGTCCTTGGTTCGGAACCTACCAAATAAGGATCTCTCGTTGCCGCGTATACTACAAACGCGTGCGTTGTGTCTGTCCAGTCATTTAAATACAAACAAACTGCTTTTATACAAGCAAGTGTGGACCTACGGTATACAACTTTGGGGTTATACCAAGAAAACAAATTTAAAACTTTTTAAAATAAAGTGCCAAGAGAAATTGTCCAAGCACCGTGGAATACTAGAAACGACAATATCCACAGGGATCTCGGAATTCCGACAACCGAAGCTGAAACTAGAAGCTTCGCGAGAAAGCATAGAAGCCGACTAATCGGACATGTCAACAATACAGTTGCGCCGACTACAAAGGACGAAACCTTGCGACTTGGCGAAATAAGTTTTAACCGCAGCTATATTGCGGAACATTCGTGATAGAAAATTTGCTTGATAAGTTATTACTTAGTTGCAATATCTAACAAATTTATATCGAAGGGTGGTGTTTTTTGGTCAGTTAGAATCTGACACTACTATGAGCAAGCGCTTTCTTTTCTCATAGTGTCTATGGAAGATTTTCACCTACCTTTGAAAAAAAAAAAAAATAAAATCTCTGTCTCAAAAACCACCAAGCGCCTTTCTGAAATTCATATCATGGGATGGCTTCGAGGAGGATGCTCCTTTACCACAGAACTCTAATCACTGTTTCCTTTTCCTTCTTTTTCTGTCTGTTCAGTGTTCCAGCCAGGAAATGCCACGTCAGGGGAGCATAATGGATCCTTTTGAGATCTAAGTGCAGACTGCACCAGCTAACCCTTAAACCTAACCAAAATTAATTTCCCAACGTAATACATACATTATGTACTTACTTTACTTATGTCCTGTATCCCCTTGTGGGTCCTAGGGCAATGGCAATGTGTCTAAGCTCTTCCCAATTTTTCCTCAACTGCCGTGCCTTCTTTTCCACTATTCTGTGCCATATTCTCCTCGGAACGCCAGGTCTTCTGTCATCCTGAGTTAAAAGGTTCCATTGCATAGCATGGTTCGCTATGGAACTGTCACCCTTTCGGTGTTCAAACTGATTGCATTGCTTCCCCATATTTTGGACAACATCCCGAACGCGGACTTTGCTTTGGCGATCCTGTTGGCTATATCCAGTTCGGTTCCACCACCGGTCGAGACAATACTCCCAAGAAACTGGAAATCCTCTACTCTCTCTACCGGTTGTACATCAATGCATATTTGAGCCAATGAGTTTGTTCCAAGGCTGATAATTTTAGTTTTTGCCGTATTAATTTTCAGCCCGATGACACCTGCCTCCTTCTCCACATCTGCTGTCATTTGGTGGAGGTCCATAATTCTATGGGAGAGTAAGCATACATCGTCAGCGCAGTCACGGTGTTTCAGTTGAGATGAAGAGTCCATCGAATTCCTCCATTTCCCGTCGACAAAGCTTCACGAAGCACATCGCTAATCACCAATAGGATTTAATACTGCTGAGAGGATACAGCGTTGTCTTACCCGACTTTGGATCTCAAATTCTTCAGACAACCTTCCTCTGTGCAGAACGTGACATTTGGAGCCTTCATATGTAGCTTTGATAATAGCAATTAGTTTATCGGGGATACCCCTCCTGCATAAGCCACGACAAATAAACTACCTGTTGACACTATCGAACGGCTTCTCAAAATTGATGAACAGCAGGTGGAGTCTCGATCGATATTCAACGCATTGTTCGAATATAATCCGCAGGGTGTTGATGTGGTCGGCGCAGGAGGATCCAGAGCAGAAACCTGCTTGTTCGGCATAGAGCGTGTCTTCGAGATGTTGTTTGATTCGCTCCAGGATGATTTTAGCTATTATCTTAGCTACATTAGGTAGCACACTCTAGTTTCCGCACTCCATTAACAGGGTTATCGTGAATAAATTTTCCCTCGGAATTTTTCCTCCTAACAAAAATTAGGTATCTTTAAAAATAGAGAAAAAATTAACAATCGCGATTGCGTTGACAATTCTCCTGAATTGTTATTCATAATACCTATTTCTTTTCCGCGGAATTATTTCCTCTTTTTTGAAGGAACCTAATTTTTGTTCGGGGGAAAAATTCCGAGGGAAAATTTATTCACGATAACCCTGTAAATTTCCTTTCTTAGGAAGCTTGACGATCATTCCCTTTTTCCACTCGTTAGGAAAGCTTTCAGCTTCCCAAGCTCTCTCTACGTATATAAGTGGAAGCAGAAGCTCAGCCGGTCTTGTGGGCGCTGCTCGTAAGAGCTCTGCTGGAATACCGTCAAGTCCTACCGCCTTGTTGGTTTTGAGTGCCTTGATCGCGGTAATGATCTCATCTTTACTGGGAGTCGTGGTGCGTATTTGGGAACTTCTCACCTCGGGCATCTCAGTCTGATTTGGGAGCATATCGCTAGGGAATACACGGTTCAAAACCGTAGCAAAATGCTATTTCCATCTCTTGAGCTGGTCCTCATCCGAAATGAGCAAGGAGCCGTCTAGGTTTTTTACTGGGTGTTGGCTGGAGCCACGACCACCTGTCAGCTGTTTGGTAATTCTGTAGACGTGCAGCTTCTTCTGCTTCTGTGGCCAGTGCGTTAATGAAGTTGCGCCTGTCACGTCACACGCTATGCTGAACTTCTCTCATCTTTATGCGATAAAGGGACTCTAGCTCGCTTCTCCCTACTGTTGGAGTAGCTACAACGCGAGCTTTCAGCTGTTTTCGTTCGTCAATCCGTCTCCAGGTATCCTCGGAAAGCCACGCCCTGCGATCGACCGACATTTCTTTCAGCACCAGATGTAAAAACATTTTTCACAGCACACCAGTGATCTTAGATGGTTCAGTGAGCTGCTGATTGCTTCCACACCTTGCGAAAAGTGCACCCTTAGTTGTTGGCGCACTGAGGGATCACTACGTCTATCAATGTTGAACCTGGGCATTCTTGTGTTGTCGTGGGATCTTCGAACTCTAGCAGTGCGTAGTTGGAGAGTAGCTGTCATAAGATGGTGATCTCGTACTGTCCCCACATCTTCCTCTCGCTTGTTTCGGACATCCAGGAGACTACTTCTAAAGCAGTGGCTCATAGCAAAATGGTCAATTTGATTGGAGGTTGCTTGCCTGTCGTTGGAAACCCAGCTGACTTTGTGGCAGATATTGTTCTCAAACATGGTGCCACCTATCACAAGGCGGTTGGCATTGCAGAATTCCACAAACCTTTCGCCGTTGTCATTGCGGTTGCCTATTCCATGCTTCCCGATTACATGTTTGAGCCCTTCGTTGTCGTTGCCTACCTTGGCATTCAAATCCCCCATCACTATGACAATGTCTCCATTTGGTGTTGTGTTGAAGACGGCACTTAAGAGATTGTAGAAGCTCTCCTTTTCGTCCTCAGACGAACTATTCGTTGGGGCGTAACACTGTCTGATGGTGACGCGTCGTACTCTAGTCCGGAATCTGGCCGTCAAAATCCTATCACCATGAGGCTGCCAGGAAATTAGGCCCTTGCGTGCTGTTGTTGTTAGCAGTAGTCTGACTCCACATTCCCGCGGACTTCCGGATGGTCTTCCAGAATAGAGTAGTATAGTGTTAAGCGTTGGGGACTGGTACTTGCCCGCTTCTAACCATCTGATTTCACTTACCCCCAAAATGTCCAATTGATATCGCATGAATTCTTTTCCCAATTGAAGGAATCTGGCATTGTAAGATCCTTCGCATTCCGTGTCGAGGAGCGTCTTTATATTCCAGAGACCTATCTTCGTGCGGGTACAATAGCCAAAAGTCGTCAACATGTGATCAGTCCTTATCCGAGGCATAGTGCCGGTTTCTGTAGCGAGCTGGTTTCAGTAACGCAGGTTGCTGGCCCACGATACCTAGCCTAGAATCAAGGCCCTAGACAACCCGCACTTGCAATTTTAGCCTACACGTATAAGGGTTTATACGTATAGTTGCCCGGGGACCACCACTAGGAGGTAAAGTAAGCACTTCATCACGAACTTGATTGTTGCGCTACTGGCCCAGCCAAGTTTTGGGCAGTCAGTAGTTTCCCGATCAATCGCAAGCAGGTCCCCAACATACATTAGGTGCGTTTTTTTTAAGGATTTCTGAGTTTGGCAGTTAAAATGTCATTAGAATGTATGTGCTACCAGGTTTTTCTCACAATACCGATAAGCGGGGATGGGCGTTTTTTTTTTGTATCATTTTTGAGTTAGCTGGTATACGCGTACAAAAAAACGCACCTATTATATCCCCACCGAAAATTCCGGAACTTTTCTTGCTGGAACTTTCTTTTCTGGAAAGATCTAGTTTTTTCGCCGACAACAATTTTCCACCGCTGGAAGTTTAGAACTGGAATGATATGACTGGGAAGTTCTAGCATCTTCTCATATATTTTAACCAATAGTACTTAACATTCGCCCTTTAATTAGCCATCTGATTATGGTTAGATATCCTTGTTAAACCAATTTTAAATTTCACAAAACTGCTGCGATATAGGGTTGTGTCTGGGTTTCCTTGATTCTAAAAGTATTGATTTCATTTTAACCCCAATAATCCGTTACTATATGTAACATATTCTCCCCACTGAAAATCCGCTTGTAAGGAATTTAACAGAGGCTTCCCTTATGCTCAGAAATTATAAATCCCAAAGACTGTTGCCGGGTTAATTGAAGGAAAAAAAAAGTTTCAAACTAATTAAGCAGATTAAATGCCGCAAAAGTTCTGTTGTACAAGCCCAAAGATAAAAGTAAATTTCGTGGTGCTGCAGGGTAGCTGAAAAGGTAAAGTTTTTGTTTGATGTTTGCAGCGCATTGGGAAGCTAATTGAATTTTCTATTTTTCAAAACGTTACACTCTAGAGGGGTTATTACTTAAGTATAACGCATTACGTACTCCTTACTGTCTAACTATGTCTTCATTGGATGCCATTTATCAAAACTGCGGACAGTATATGACACTTTGTGGAGTCACGTCCCTACGAATCCTACGATACTGCACAGATGCAATTTTGAGAAAAATCCCCACAACGTAACGTGATACTTCGGTTGACAACGATGGCAATGTAATCCCTGTGCGAAGCGTTAACGTCTTTCATTTTCCGGTTTTTCTTTATGAGAATTGCAAAACGTGTTCACTGCAAATTGCCTCCACACCCGCATCTTCCCTTGCTGTAGGGGAAGAAAATTGATGGAAAATAAACAAAAATGCTTAGTCATTGGTTTTATTTTGTAGTTTATAAAATTCTGTTGATTTTTTTTGTTGAGAATTTTAAGGGGATTTGAGGGTACAGTTGATAATAAACAAACGTCGACAATAAGCAATAAATTTGGCGGCAGTTAGTGGGTGGACATAATATTGAGCGAGTGGCGACGCTAAAATGTCCTTATTATGAGGGCGGATGGCATTCATTCGCATCTACATAACATTAATTGCAAAATCATGGTAGAATGACCAACCGGAGCGATGGGAAATAATCATTATTTTCACAGATGAGCATGAGATACATTACAGTTTAAAGTTCCATAGAGTGGTTGATGTGAAATTGGACAGAGTGATTGGAGGGGGAGAGCTTGTTTATTTATTTTGGATTTAATTTGGAAGTTTGCTATTAAAATTTTCGGAGCTATATTTTCGAAAATGGCACATTTTGAAAACACAAATATTATACTTATTTGGTAGGAATTGAGAGGTAGAATATGAATAAATTTTAATTTGAGAATGATTTATTAACAAGGACACTTTAACATAGGACAACATCCCTTTGTGTCAAATGAGTCAGTGCTTTCTCCAACAAAGATGCCTTTTTTAGGCTGATGTATCTATTGTTATGAAAAAAAAGTGTATTACCCGATGTGGTGATCGACGAAATACCCAAATTTTCTTCTTATGTAAGCTAAAAAATTATGTCAAGTCATTTCGTTAACCATTATGTACCCGACTCGAAATCACAACCTGTGTCAGATTAGTGTGACAAAAGGCTGAATAAACAAGATGTCAGCAACTTCGCGACGTTTATCGAGAAACTGTAAATTGATTAGTTTCAAACGGTCCGCGTATGGGGGTAAATTGTAGCTATCAGCCCAAGCAAAACCAAGTAAGGCAAAGCGGATGAACGTACGCTGGACAGCTTCAATTCGCAAGAAATGGATTTCGTAGTAAGATGGCCATGCCCAGCAACCATACTCAAGAAGGGGTCTGACGAATGTGATTTTTAAGGATTTTGAAATGTAAGGGTTTGATAATTCCTTAGACCATCGTTTAATGAAACCAAGCGCAGAGTTAGCTCTGTTGATAATGATATCAATATGGGAACGGCTGTTGAGTTCCCTATCACAGATAACACCCGAATCGCACAATGAAAAGACAGAGGGAATGGACCACCATAAACGGAGTAGACTCTGCGAGAATATGGAATAGCTTGGCACTTACTGACGTTGAGCTTTAAAAAACTACTATCGCACCAGACTGAAAAACCGTTTAAATCACCTTGCAGTGAGAGAGAGTCGGCACGGGATGATATAGGTCTAAATACTTTCATATCATCAGCGTATATAGAAAGGTGGGAGTCATTGATGATACAATTAACATCGTTAACTGTCCAAATGAAGATCATTAGACCAAGATGGCTGCCTTGAGTGACTCCCGATGTGGCTGTAATAGGATCAGAAATTGAATATCTGAGAGGACTGTATACTTTATACGGCGTGGCAAAATCGCATCATCACCTCCTCGCGGTGCCCGCTGATAGCGAACTAACGATGAGCGCATGCTGCATATCTGGGTGAACTTCAGCGCGCATATGTTTAACCGGACGAGGCATCTCTTGTTGACCTGATTGGCTGAAATATGCGTCTCAGAAGTCTAGCAAGAGCTCCTCAGAAGGAGGACGTGCGGCGGATAAATTATCTCGATGGAATCAACGGTGACATCTACAGACCAGCGGATACCTTACCGCAGCTACGTCGACATATTTGGAGCTGATGTCTGTAAGGATTTTCAATACTACGTCAGGGTATTGGAAAAGATATGGTGGTGGATGGGCCAACGGCAGCGCTCATATCCCCGAAGTGAGTTACTGACATCGGTGTATCCGGCACCTCTTCCTAGAGGTTGCAAAAAAAAAAGGATCTGGTCCTCCAGGTTGGGGGTTGTGCCGTCGGGTTAAAGTCCCTACCACGTAAAAAACCTTCGGTTACGAAGCAACCAACAGCCTCGGATACGGATGATTTTACTGTTGACGACTCAAGCAAACGTAAAAATGACAACGATCTTCGTGTCTGCATGTGGAATGTTAGGTCCCTCTATAAACTACGAGCAGCCGAACAACTTGCGGAGGCCCTAGAGTGTCTCAAAGCAGACATTACCGCCATCAAAGAAGTGCGATGGGATGGGCCGGGCAAAAGGAGTATGAAAAACTGCGACATCTACTACGGCGATTGCTAAGGACAAAAAAGACAGCGTCTATTCGGGTGCGGATTTGTCATTGGAGGCAGACTTAGGCAAGAAGTCTTGAGTTTCCGGCATGTGAACGAGCACCTTATGACTATCCGTATCAAGGCTAAATTTGCCAACATTAGCCTAATATGCGTTCGCGCCCCTCATGAGGAGAAGGACGACGCGACAAAGGATGACTTCTACCAGCTCTTGGACAAGACGTGTGAGCAATGCTCTAGACACGACGTTAAAATTATCCTAGATGATTTTAACGCAAAGCTAGGAAGAGAGGACGTCTTTAGTAGCGTGGTCGGAAAGCACAGCCTGCGCAACATCACATCCGAGATCACAATCGACTTTGCGGCGGGCCGAAACTTTGTCGTAGCTAGTACGCGGTTCTCACGTCTTGACATTCACAAAGGAACATGGCTCTCCTTTGATCGAAAAACGGTCAACCAAATCGATCACATTGCGATGGACGCAGGGCATTCTTCCAGTATTCTGGGTGTCCGAACTTTCCGAGGAGCCAACGTGGACTCGGATCACTACCTAGTTGTAGCCAAGGTACGGATGCGGATATCCAAAACGGAGCGAAATCAACGAAATACTATAAGGAAATTTGACGTCGGGCGGCTATAATCGCAAGAGACCGCCAGAACCTTTGCCGATCGAATTTCTTCTAATCTTATTCTAAGTCCTATGCCGCCAGCTGCAAATGCGGAAGACCAGTGGCAGCGTTCTCAACAAGCCATCAGAGATGCCGCCTCTGATATACTGGGTTTCTCTCGTCCACCACAACGAAACCCCTGGTTTGATGAGGAATGTCGGCAGGCACATGCAGCAAAACAAGAGGCGAACGAAGCGGCGCTACATAGAAGGACTAGAGCTGCTTACGAGCTCTATGTGAGCAGGAGAAAAATGAGATGCGCTCGATCGAGGAGATTGAGAGACTTTATTGCAGGAATTATGTTCGAAAATTTTACCAAAGGGTAAAAAACATGCCAGGGCTTCAAAGCCAGAACAGAAGCCTGCAGGGACGAAAATGGCAAAACAGTAGTAGAATCGCAGTCGGTGCTGAGGATATGGAAGGAACACTTCTGCAGACTGTTAAACGGCGATGATGACCAATATTCCGCTGTCAGGCAGAATGAGCCATTCAACAGTGATGATGGCAGTCAAGATTCCCGTCAACCCGATCAGAATGAAGTGAGGATAGCGATATCTAAACTCAAATCCAATAAAGCCGCTGGAGCTGACGGCCTTGCCGCTGAACTTTTCAAGGCAGGAGGAGATGAGTTGGTAAGGAGCATGCACCAGCTCATCTGTAAAATCTGGTCGGACGAAAGTATGCCCAATGAATGGAACCCCAGCATCGTTTGCCCGATTCTGAAGAAAGGAGACCCTCTGAACTGCGCCAACTACAGAGGTATAAGTCTCCTCAACATCGCGTATAAGATCCTGTCTGCCGTACTATGTGAACGCCTAAAACCGATCGTCAACAACCTGATAGATCCTTATCAGTGCGGTTTCAGGCCGGGAAAGCCCACCATTGACCAAATATTCACGCTACGGCAGATCTTGGAAAAAACCCATGAATATAAAATCGATACGCACCACCTCTTCATCGATTTCAAAGTTGCCTATGATAGTGTGTATAGAGACGAGGTATACAGAGCCATGTCTAGTCTTGGCATCCCTGCCAAGCTCGTCCGTTTGTGTAGAATGACGATGGAGAACTCTCGCTGCTCCGCTGCAAGTTGGTGAGAACATCACCGAACCATTCGATGTCAGGAAAGTCTTAGACAAGGTGACGCGCTATCGTGCGATCTCTTTAACATAGTACTTGAGAGAATTGTACGAAACTTACAAGCCAACACCGGAGGTACAATCTTTTACAAGTCTGTACAACTACTCGCTTATGCCGATGACATTGCCATAATCGGAAGAACTCAGCGGGCAGTCAATGGGGCATTTACGAGTATTGAGATCGAGGCAGCAAAGATGGGTCTAGCGGTCAATGAAAGCAAAATAAAATATATGCTGTCTACAAAAAAGGACACACAACATCGGCGTCTTGGACAGAAGGCCACAATAGACAGATACAATTTTGAGGTAGTAAAGGAGTTTGTCTACCTAGGCTCTATGGTGAACTCCGCAAATGACCTCAGTATGGAGATCACACGAAGAATTACTCTTGTCAATCGTTGTTTCTATGAGCTAAAACGGCAACTGAGTAGTAAAGCCCTATCTCGAACTACCAAGGTAACTCTTTATAAGACACTAATCATCCCAGTCCTGCTATATGGCGCAGAGGCATGGGCTTTGACAAAACCGGATGAGGATGCCCTTCGTTATTTCGAGAGAAAAGTTCTTCGATCGATCTTTGGTCCCGTCTGCATAGACGGTGAGTGGAGGAGAGGGTACAATGCCGAACTATACGGCCTGTACAAGAACATCGACTTAGCCAGAAGAGTTCACATACAGCGACTAAGATGGCTGGGTCATTTAGAGCGGATGGAGCCCAACTTTCACGCTAAGAAAGTCTTCTAATCCACCCCGAATGGACGACGCAGTAGAGGATGACCTCGCGGTAGGTGGCGCAAGCAAGTGGAGGGGGGCCTTAGCCAACTTGGCGTGCACAACTGGAGGCAGCTGGCTCGTTACCGCGCTGGCTGGAGAGGTTTGTTGGTTGAGGCCCAGGTCCACCCCGAACTGTAGCGCCATCTGAGTAAGTAATTTATACTTTATGCAAAAGGCATCCGAACCTGCACTCTAGATACAGACGACCTTAATGATTATTTTCTTTCAAATTTAACACAACCTGCGACTTCGATGGTACCTTAGTCAATGCGATGTCTGCCTCAATGGTGTACATCTAAGATTTATGAACATGATTTTGCCGTCAGTACTTGGTCAGCTGCCGTCGTATTTGGTCAGCTGATGGATATGATAAACCTAATTCAATGGCTTCAGATCAACCATCAATTTGACATGTCTGTCGTAGAAAACAAGTTCAAAGTAACTTGACCGTAAATTCATAATTCAGCGGGTTTGAATCTGAATTTAAAACGAACCATAGTTGCTCCATTGCCATGGTTTGTATCATGGATGATATCAGGCAGTATTTTGACAAGGCCTCGTTTGGTTCCTCAAAACCATTACTTACTTACGTAGGTGGTGCTACAGTCCGGAGTGGATCTGTCCCTCAACCAACAAACCTCTCCAGCCAGCCCGGTTACGAGTCAGCTGTCTCCTGTTACGCACGCCAAGTTGGTTAAGATCCCACTCAACTTGTTTGCGTCACCTACCCCGAAGTTGTCGTCTACTGCGCCGTCCACCCGAGGTGGATTCGAAGACTTTCTTTTGTGGAACCTTGGGCTCCATCTGCTCTACATAATCCAGCCATCTTAGTCGTTGTATGTGAACTCTTCTGGCTAAGTCGATTTTATTATATTATCCATACAGTTCAGTATTGTACCTTCTCTTCCACTCGACCAAAGATCACTCAAACAACTTTTCTCTCAAAGTAACCAAGGGCATCCTCATCAGAATTTGACAAAGTCCATGCCTTTGCGCTATACAGCAGGACGTGGATGAGTAGTGTCTTATACAGAGTTACATTAGTCCAAGATAGCGCTTTGTTATCCAATTGCCTTCTTAGCCCATAAAAACAGCGATTGACAGGAGTAATTCTTCATTTAATCTCCCCTTTGGTGTCATTTGCGGAACTCACCATAGAGCCTAGGTAAACAGAGTCCCTTACTACCTGAAAATTTTATCTGTCGAAGACGCCGATGTTGGATGTACTTTTTTGTAGACAGCATACGTTTTGTTTTGCTTTCATTGACCGCTAAGCCTATCTTTACTGCTTCGATCGCAATACTCGCAAATTCCCCGCAAAAGCCTTTAACGAAGTAAATCACAATCTTCCCTGCTGAAAATAAGACAAAATTGAGCTTTCAGTTATAGGGCTGTTTAGTTTATAAAAGGTTTCATCGCAAGTAGGTAGCAAGAAGTCTTTGTGAATAATAAGCATTTTGTATTGGTACAATCCTAACGCTTTTGTAGATATAATTTCGGCGAAAACCTTTTTAAAATTTTGCAAATCGTAGACTTCGAGTTGACACCTTCTTCAACTAACTAAAGCCTACTGGCTGTCGGTTGATTGGGTCGCCTTTCTGATTTACGTTGTAAATAGAGATCCAAAAAACCGTGTTAAATCCGAAAAAAATATATTGTACTTTGCCGTCATTTTAGGAAGAAATGGGGAAAAAATACCGATTTAATCCTCTAGGTTTTTGAGGTGAAAACGTCTTTAAAATCGTGGCCTGATATGGGATGTGCCCAAATGAGCGACAATTTCTTTCGAAGTTATTTCACACTTCAATAACTCGGCCAAAAATAGAAAATGCAGGTACCGCTCCAACATTTGTGGCAGCAGGATGTCCCAAATTGCGTTCGAAAAATGAATCCACGATTTTCGACTTAATGGAATTGGCATGTGTTCGTTAAACAGGATTATATCAGAAAGTAATTATCCGATCCAATCCAAGTATTGTTTTGAAGAGGAGTATGTGTGTAATAGCTCATTTTACTATACACGATTGACGATTTCGCGAAATTAATTGCGGCAGTGTCCAACACGGCCTATTAAATTTTTTTGAATTTTTTACACTATGCTTCTATAGTCTTAAATCCAGAGTGATGGTCTTAAGTTACATTAGGTGGATGGGTTCGGAGATGGGAAGAGAAAATGCTCCTTGGTGCGTTTTCAATTTATTAATATTATTATTTTTTTTTATAATTTACGCACACTCAAGGGGTTATGAATACCCTGGACTGTGTTAACACATAGTCCGGGCGTTGGAAAGGATAGTTAGAGAGAGATAGAAAGATTTGGTGTAGTGGTTTTGAAGCTCAGTTGCTTACGCTTTAGAGAAATTCCAGAGGTGGCGTGCGGATAACTGTGGAGATTATTGTTATTTATTGTTTTTGCTTCTGATTCACAGTATTTTTTTTTCGGATAACCGATATCATAGGCAAATCATCATCAACAGAGCGAACAATTTTTCCAGCCATATGACCAAGCTACTGCCAGTGTTAAGCCTTCGCAGTAGTGTTCACACAAGGTTTTGCAATCGATCGAACTGACTGTATATATTTCATGAGAACTAAATAAATGCTTGCTTACATCAGGATTTGAACCATGAACCATTAGCGTGGTAATTGATGACGTTACCACTACACCATTTCCACTCCCCAATGATAGAGAAAGTGAGTGTACTCTCATGGACCTCTTTGTCTAAGGTGACCATAATTTGTTCCTCTCAAAGCGGGACACCTGTACATTTCTTTCGGCAAAACACATAATATTTTTTTTCAATTATTTTATTTTTTAAAATAAATTATTCAAAATATGGGAAATAATGTTAATGTATATTTGACATGAATAAGATAAAAAATGAAAATATTTTTTTTTTTGCGCTCAAAAGTTAAAGTATAATTTTTTTTTTGCCTAGGGGGTAGTGGAAAAATGCTTATGCGCACGAGACTTCTACTCACTAAAAAAACACATTTAAACCCTTTTCAACATGACACCATCCATTCCGGAACCGGATGCATTCCTTCAGAGTGGTGTCGTTTTCTTTCCCCTCTGGGGACCGGCTTTTTCACATTTTTCTCCTGGTGCGGGTTTATGATATATCTTGCCAGTAAGGCTTTCATCAATTTGGTAATATTTACTTCCTTCTCTCTCTTTTTCGATCTGAGTACCGTCTTAATGAATAAAGATATTTTATTCCACATGTCGATACTCGAGACCATCTTGTTTACGTCACGTATCTACAAAAAGAAAATACTGTTAGCCGACATCGCTCACCTAGTCGCGAATACCAAACGGATGAAGAAGAGCTAACACGTGAAAAGAATCCCAAAAAACGCAAAGCTGGTTCCTCACCGGAAGTCGAGCCACAAGAAGATGAAAAGCGCAAGGAGTTGCAAGAAAAGCCACAACAAATAAAATTACGTCCTCCGCCACCGATAAACGTCGTTGGAATTACGGGCTATAATAAGTTGCATTGCCTCCTTAAAGGAACACTGGCATTGAAGTTTAAGGGGACGTCTCTCCGAAATAATACGTGGAAAGTCAATGTCGATGATGCCGACGGTTACCGAGCAGTGTCTCAAAAATTGAATGCCGAGAAGATTCAGTGGTATACTTATGAAAATAAGTTAGAAAGACCACTGCGTGTTGTAGCAAGGAGACTCCACCCCTCGTGCACTAAAGAAGATGTTATAAACGACCTTCAAGACAAAGGCTTCAAAATTCTTGATGCCGTCAATATTATCAAGAAGAAGAAGCAACAGTCGGAGGGAGATCAGGAAAAATTGGTAGAGCGTGGACCACTTTTCATGCTAAGCTTTGATAAAGACGAAAATAAAGATGTAATATATGGTATTAAGATTATTCTTCAATCGTACGCAGACTTACTGCCAGAAAAAACCGCGATAAATAAGCAAACCCCAGCCACTTGTATAAACTGCAAAGGAAAACATGCTGCGAACTATCGGGTTGCGAAGTGGCGAGAGAGCTCGAAAAAAGGCGCGAATCCGAAACCAATTAAAAATAGACTCAAAATAGCTACGAAAAAAGCAGAGAAAGATAGAAAATCCGTCAATATTAACTTAAGATCGGGTAATGCAGAACAACCCAAACCTAGTAGAGAAAAGGTGACAGAAGCCAAATCTTCGAATATTGGCGTGCAGTCTTATGCTCACGCGGCAATGACAGTTAACGGCAAGCACTCACTTATGTCTTGTATCGCCTTGTGGGTCATAGGGCCTCTACTACGCCTACGCGCCATCGTGTACGGTTTCTGGCGCTGTGACTGAGCTCTCCCCAACTT
This sequence comes from Brachypalpus laphriformis, assembly GCA_945910035.1. Taxonomy (NCBI): domain Eukaryota; kingdom Metazoa; phylum Arthropoda; class Insecta; order Diptera; family Syrphidae; genus Brachypalpus; species Brachypalpus laphriformis. The sequence goes on from OX246753.1 coordinate 325,701,022, forward strand.
TTCCCTAACTGCCGTGCCTCCTTTTCGACTGTGCCATTTTCTCCTCGGACCGCCAGGTCTTTTGCCATCCTGAGTTAGAGGGTTCCTTTGCATAGCATGGTTCGCTATGGAACTTGCAACCTTACGGAACGTGTGACCAATCCACTGCCACTTCCGTCGTTGGATGGTTGTGCCTATTGGTTCCTGACCCGTTCTCTCGTAAAGGTGTTCGTTAGAGATACGATTGGGCCAGAAAATCCTTAAGATATTGCGCAGACACCTATTACCAAACGTTTGCAGCTTTCTGGTGATAGTAGTGGTCACTCTCCACGTGCTGCAATCATATAACAGCACGGATTCAACGTTGGAGCGGAACAGTCTTATCTTGGTGCTCAAACTGATTGCATTGCTTCGCTATATTTTGGATAACATACCGAACGCGGACTTTGCTTTGGCGATCCTGTTGGTTGTATCCAGTTCGGTTCCACCATCGGTCGAGACAATACTCCCAAGATACTGGAAATCGTCTACTCTCTCTACCGGTTGTCCAGCAATGAATATTTGAGCCAATGAGTTAGTTCCAAGGCTGATAATTTTAGTTTTTGTCGTATTAATTTTCAGCCCGACGACGCCTGCCTCCCTCTTCACATGCCTCCCTCTCCACATCTGCTGTCAAATGACAACGGCAAAAACTCGTACATGACTGACAACTCACAGGAGATCAAACAAAGAAACCATCCAAACTTTACCGTAAAGACTCTTGCTCAAGTTGCGACATTTGGAAACGGTGATCCTGTATCCCATGGTTTTTCCCTAATTCTTGCGAAACTTGAAGAGCCATGCAAAACAAATAAACTAATTTTAAATAAAATGGAAATCTGTTTTTAATTATGATGAAGCTGAAACTCAGCTTGAAACTAACTTAGCTTGCAATAGAGCTTCGATTATAGATTTAGCTACAAATTTGATTATACATTTCGCGTTTATTTTAAATTTAAGAGGATGTCAGTTTATAAAAAAATTCGCCACTTTAGCAAGCCTTCACAGATGGTCCATTCTGCATCATCAGGATACCAATTTAATTTAACATTAACGTCTTAAAACTAAAAGAATTTATGGCTCTCTGATTATCAGTCCTTTGAAATTGTCTATGTATATTATTTTAGTATTCAATTGCATAGAAGCTTCTGGCCACCACTTAATGCCTCCAGGGAAGGAATTCTTCGCCTCTAACCATACCCAAAAGATACAAAAGACAAGAAGCCATTTACAACTGGAATTATTCACGTGCATTACCTACCTATCGTTTTGCCTAGTTAAAATTCCTCATTAGCGACGCATCTGGTGCTTAAGAGCCATCGACCTATCATCCGGTGAGCATCATACCGCTGATGGTTATTTCCTCATTCCACTCATGAGCTCACTGCTCTGTTCATCATCACCAATCAACAGCGCACAGTATTGCTTAAATCTGCCGGTCGGTAGAAGCTATTATTTTAATTAAGTCTCAAGTCATCCCAGCACTATTGAAACAATAAAAAATTTACAAAACTGTGCTTCGTCCGTCCTCGAAGTATTCCAACTCTCGACGGGCGTGTGGACAATTGAAGCAAAAGTTCGTCATCATCGTCATCGTCATCGTCATCGTCATCGTCATCGCCATAGTCATCTTTGTTTTTAATTAAATCTCTGCATCCGACCCAGTTCCAGTGGAGGAATTTCATAATGAGATATAAGTTCAGTCTCAGAACTCCACTCCTGTTGAGAGGAGCGCATTGAGTCGTTGTCATCGTCATCGTTGTCGTCAGTCGTGGTGGGCAGAGAAAGAGCCAATGGATGATGAAAAGTTCTTAAAATTCAATTAAAACAGATCCACTTACCCCGGAGGAGGAATTTTCACAATAAGACGAAGTGCACGCGCGCACTCAGATAACACGATTACTAATCGTTAACAAATAATTCCACTACAAGAATTAAAGGAGTAGATGGTGGCGGGTGCTCCCAGGAAGACTAGTTTGAACGTTCACCCAACAGAGCTGTAGGTACTTCTATTCTGTGTCTCAAATTGAAATGTCATGCAGAGGCAGAAAAGAGAAGCAAAAAAACTACGAGCGCGGATGAGTTGGTAGATGTATCTATTCTAGCTAGAGATACTCCTACCATGCACATCTTTATTGTGAAGCAACTAAAAGTGGAATCAGGCGGGGATACAGCTTTCTTTGGAGGTGGATTTGCTGCTAATTAGAATTCAATGGAATGTTATGGTAGAAATGATGGATGGCTGCATGGATGGAGGTCACATTTAGTCCTTCTGTTACAAATTGTATCTACGTACTGTTGCCATTTAAAATTGATTACAATTTGAGTTAGATATTAGACAGAAGAGTCATTAGTACCGGCGGCTGCTATGCGTTCTCTGTTGGGGAAATATTGTACGTTTGGGGTTACAGCTCTCCTATCCATTAAGTGATTTAATATTGCAAGCACTTAGATGGTATTTTCTGTGTTAATCCCTAGTTCATGCTGTGAGACATGTACTTGTTTATTTCATGACCATTCTCAAGTTTGGTCAGGTATTCTACATGTGTGCACGTTTGAAGAGAAAATTACATCCGTAATGATGAGATTAGTGTAGAGAATGCTTGCAACTCGAGTATTAACGCAGATACTGGCTCATTTAAGAGTTAAGTGACTATACTGATATTGAGCCATGTCGATCTGTTATAAGAAAGGCTTAAACTGATTCTCTCCTATAGACTTGGAATCTGGGTATTGATCGCAAGAACAAGATCGTAGATACATGCTGCCGAAATAAGATTCCTTGGAAGTATTTTCAGAATAATTAGCAGGGATGGAGTGAGAGACACCAGTGTTTGCGGAGCTCGTAATCGACATTCGATGATAGATGATCAAAAAATGGGGAGCTAACTGAACATCCTACCTGCGCGACTGCCTTGAAGGATAAACGGGGCATTGAAAATGATGATGATGATGGCAAACGATTTAGAAATCATCTGAAATCATCACCCAAAACATAAGGCGAGCTGAAAAAGGAATGGTTTTAGAAATTCCACTACGTCCAGCATCCTTTGAAAGATTCCAAGTGAATATCAAAGGTAAACGTCCACCCTTATTAGAAATAAGTTTTTCGTTCAAATGGACATAGTTGAGTTAATAGAGTAGAGAATTTCCAAGATACTGGAAGTACCAAGTGGGCTGTCCAGAACAAGATATCTCTAGTTGAATCGGCTAGCTTAAGTCTCCTTTCGAAATTTTGTTCAAAATATGCAGAAGACTATAGGCCTTGCTCATCTACTACGGATACCAATAACAAAAAGCTTGTGATGAAATTTTCACGTTAGATACTTGGAATTCAACAACATCAACGTGAAGTGTTTCCATCAGCATCTACAATTCATCAACTGACTGCACATATTATATGTATCTGCATGCTGATCGATTTGCATGCCAGTGTAGTCTGCATATCAGCTACGTACATACACTACTAAAAGAACTGCAGGACATCGCCTGATTTGAAATTACTGATTATCTGAGAGGGACGCACAGTGAAATTTTTTCCGATCATTTCCATGGTTTGACACGTTTCGGTAACATTGACATCAATGTATATGCTGAGGCCATTAATGCAATATGTGAAGTAAGCACCTCATGCTACTCTATATACCATTGAACAATTGGATAAAAACTGCAATCGGATCTGGCGAAATACCTACGTATTTTCTATACCTTATCATCCGCTCTCCAAGGAAAGAAAGAAATGCATTCCACAAAATGACCACCTCCTCAACCTGGTCTATTCTACCATCTTACGTAATAGATACGTTCTATCAAGCAGCTAAGAATATAGTTTTCGCAGACGTCTTTCAATTGGAGACCTGCTGAGCTCATAACCGTCGTCCTGGATGGTAAAGTCTAGTGCAAAGCCTTAATAAGGCTCCTGGGACTACCGTAACAAGTGCACTCTAAAAATGTTTAGTTGCCGCGAAGACCACACAATGAAGGTGACAGTGAAACCTAGCTACATTTCTTATAGAAATCACACATTATACCGGGGCCTGAACACCATTCTCACGTTTTGAGTTCGGTTTTAAGACATTCTCAATGTTTCTCTGCTGGAAAGGTAAACTTCTCGTATCTTAATTCGGTTTTCATAGTTTTTGAGAAGAGCGAAAAAACTAAAGCGGGCCGGCTCGATTTTATATGCATTTTGGGACTTTTACTTTATTTGCTTTTGTTAATAACACAGGAAGTGGATCCAACAGACTGCTTTATACAATAGAAACCTCACATTAATAACCAATCTCTAATCGTTGGCGTTGGTTAATAGCAGATTTACACCCACTGCTATGAATGATTCTTAAAAGTACTCAGTACAATAATCTCTAGGAATACGACATTTGGGAGTCCAACAAAGCAAGTCGATATGACACCTAGGGGAGCATCGTATCTTCATAATGTTAAATGTATCCTATTACAGGACAAATTGTCTTTCAAACACACTTGCTTACTTTACTTTACTTTAGATGGTGTGCAGTTCACAATCTGTGGTGGACATTCTTCTCCAGCTACCTTGAACCTTGGCCAACAGTCTCCAGTTGATTTGATTTAGATTATTTTACCCCTCGGGGGCATAGCGCGTCAATCACGCCCGTGCGCCATCTTGTTCGGAGTTCTGCAACCCATTTGAGCTGCCTCCAACTCATTCCTAGAAAGCTCGATTCCTCCTCAACCGTTCTGCGCCACGTTTACCTACGGCGTCCCGTTATTCTGCCTGCCTGAGTGAGCGGATTCCACTGCATGTATTTCGTAATGGAGTTATCTTCGCGCCGTAGGGTGTGATCAATCCACTGCCACTTTCTCCTTCGTATAGTAATGCTTATAGGTTCTTGGCCCGTTCTCGTATAAAGTTGTTGGAGATGCGGTTTGGCCAAAAAATCCTAAAAATGATCCTAAAACATTTGTTTACGAAGACTTGTAGCTTGCGTGTGTTAATGGTGTCCACCTTCTAAGTACTACACCCATAAAGCAGCACCGATTCTATGTTGGAGCGGAACAGTCGTAGCTTGGTTCTTAAGCTGATAACATTGCTTCTCCAGATTTTGAATAGCATTCCGAACGCAGTTTTAGCCTTCCCGATTCTGCTGCTCACATCCAGTTCGGTGCCACCCGCGATTAGCCGAGACCACACTTTCTAAATAAAGAAAGTTATAAATTTTCTCGTCTTCCTGTCCGGCAATGTTAAGTTGAGTGCGGGTATAAGAAGTGCTCAGGGCTTTTGTTTTGGTTGTGTTTATTTTTAGCCCCATTTTATTGGCCTCAGCTTCTAGATTTTGGGCCATCAAATGAAGATCCATTATTCGATGTGCAAGTAGACAAACATCGTCAGAGTAATCTAGGTATTTGAGATAAGATTTTATCGTCCAACGAATTCCATAGTTGCCTTCCGTCAATGCTGTACGGAGTACATCGCTGATAACCACCAAGAACAATAGTGGCGACGGTATGCACCCTTGTCGTACTCCACTTTGGACTTCAAAATCATCCGACACTTTACCATTGTGTCAGACGTGACACTTACCGTCCTCGTATGTAGCCTTGATAATAGCAAAAAGTTTTTCTGGGATGCCTCTCCTGCGCAAGTCCAACTAGATAGCATTTCGATTCAAGCTGTCGAATGCCTTCTCAAAGTCGATAAACAGCAAATGTAGCGGAGACCTGTACTCAACGCTGTTCGATTATGATCCGTACGGTGTTTATGTAGTCGATGCAGGAGGATCTAGCACGAAAGCCTGCCTGTTCGACAGCGAGAGTTGAATCTAAATGCTCTTGGATTCGCTCCAGAATTATTCTAGCTGTTATTTTGGCTACAGCTGGAAGAATGCAAATACCTCTCCAGTTTCCTCATTCCGTCTAGTTTCCTTTTTCGGAAGTTTAATGATCATCCCCCTTTTCCATTCCTGCGGGAATTGTTCACTATCCCAAGTTCTCCGTATTAGAGGGTGCCGCAAATCTGCCGATGTATTTGGCGCCGCCAAATAACTCCAACGCTCTGGCTTCTTATCGTATCATTATCATTAAGATCTTTGTGGAGAAAAGAATAAAAATCGTGGATGACTTAGTCATACTGATTAAAGGCAAATTTCTGTCAACAGTTAGTGAACTTAAGGAATTTGCCCTTAAAGAGGTCTCCAGATGGGCGAAACAAAAAGGTTTAAGAGTTAGCTTTCGTAAAACCGAGCTCGTTCTGTTCACAAGAAAAAGAAAGATGGCCAACGTCACATTACTAAAGCTAGAAGGCACCACATCAAATCTCTCATTGGAGGCGAAATATCTCGGTGTTACTCTGGACTCTAAGTTATCGTGGAAAGGAATGTCGACGAGAGAATGGAAAAAGGACTAAACATTCCTTATGCCTTATGCATTCGCAAGAAGGCTTGGACACGATTCTTCATTTCCTCCCCCTGTACTTGTTCATTAAAGGTAGTTCTGCAAAAGGAACATTTAGTTTGAGGAAGTTCAACATGTGGAATTATACCAACTACAGACATGCCAGGATATTGAGCAAAGTAAAGAAAATGGACGAAAAATATAATTCCATACAGTGATTTAAACATAGACATATCTATTCGGTACCTAAGTCGAGAGGACTGGGAGTCAAAAAGAATAGTCAATAATCATGAGATCACGATTTACACTGATGGCTCAAAAATAGATGTACTCGTAGGTACGGGAGCCGGATTCTACTCAGAAGCACTACAAAAACAGGAAACTTTCAGATTACCAGAAGCATGTAGTATCTTCCAAGCCGAAATCCTGGCAATAGAAAAAGCCCCTTGCCCCTTTATCTATAGATGGCAGTCAAATCCCTCCGTCAGACATAACAATATGTTGGACAGCAGCTCTGAAATCAATTGAATCCAATACAATCAAATTAAAAGTAGTCAGAAAACGTCGCTGGCTCACCATCAGATACCAAAAAGTCAAACTCTGCTGGACACCTGGACACAGCGAATAGATGGGAACGAAAAGACAGATGAATTGGCAAGGATAAAGTCTGCTCTGAAGATCAGTGAGACGGATACGTCCACACTGCTACCGATAGGAAGATTGAATGATTTCATAGATCATACATATAATAGAAACAGAGAACAACGCCTCCTGGCAATTTAGGAAGGACTGCGCTGCCTCGAGCGCTTTATGGCCAAAACTGAACAAAATGAAAACGAAGACCCTGCTGGCACTGAATCGATCTTCTATCCGCACACATGCCTTGTATGCGTTTCTTGACATCGAGGGCGCATTCGATAACACTGAGGTAAACACGGCACGACGATTTTCAGCGTCATGCAAAGTGCAGTATCTCAAGTTGTAAAATGGTGTAACAAAGAAGGACTATCCATCAATCCTAGTAAAACCGTTCTGGTGCCGTTCACAAGGAAGACACAAGTCAACCTTGAATCTATTACAATCAGAGGCACCACACTAGTTTATTCCAGTGAGGTCAAATATCTTGGTGTAATTCTTGACAAACGACTTAACTGAAATTCACATATCAAGTCCACCACAGAGCGTGCTACTAGAGCACTGCGGGCCAGTAAACGCCTATTCGACATTATCACATATGCGACCATCGTCTGGTGGTCAAAAACTCTCCAGCAGACGATGGCAAAAAAGTTTCAGAAGTTGCAAAGAATTTCCTGTCTTACTGATTAACGAACGGGAAAAAAAAACTTCGTCTAGACCACTGGACTAATGGGCCAGGTCTAAGAAAATCCAAATGATTAATCAAACCTTAACTTAGATAGGGAAAGCATTAAGAAGCCACATTATTTGTGAATGCCCGGCACTACACTGGTTAAGGAAACGTATTCTCCACTTACTTCAGTGAAACTGAAATACTTTACCACTAAAGACATTCTCACTTTCATAAGGGAGGTAGTGCGTCTGTTAGATTAACTCCAACCCTTCGATACAATAGATCTTTCAAGTCGCAGTGTCGTTGCCACGTGCACATGGGTTGTACAAGAGGAAACAAAAAAAAAAAGAAAAAAGTAGGCGCCGTGGCGTAAGTGCTTAGTGTGTCGGATCACTACGCAAGAGGTACCAAGTTCGAATCCCAGAAAACACCAAAAAGTTTTTTCACAGTCTCACCTCTCGCGAGCATCTGACAAACATCCGAGAGTATTGTTGTCACGAAAAAGCTTCTCAAACCGTCATTTGGATTCGGCATTAAACTGTAGGTCCCTTCCATTCGTGGAATGGAATGCTGAGTCCAACGATTTATGCAGAAGCTGCTGGGACGAGGAAGAGGTAGAATCAATCCAATACCTACTTTGCCACTGCTCCGCCCTACAAGAACGAGGCCTACGCATACTAGGCTTCATTTTCTTTGTTAGCGCTGCAGAGGTAGCGGAGTCACCGATAAATAACCTGCTTAAATTCTTAAAGAGTAACAACTGACTTAATGATAGGTAACAGAAATTAGGATATGTTTCACTTCCTCCAAAAAATAACCACGTTTATTTTTATTTTCAATCGCACTCCACCACCAAGGGTAAACACAATGGACCTTTTTTGGTCACTGAGTGTACGTGATGAGTCCTTTTTCCATCACACGCTCTTCTTAACTTCACCTAGCCCAACCTATTCGAGAGTCGATGTTGTTCCACTTTAAGCAGCGTAGGTACTCCGAGAAACTTGTCTTGAAGACGACCCTTACCTTGTAAAATCGAAGTAATATCATATCTTTGTTGAGGACCCTTCTGTAACTAAATGCATTTAAAAGCATCGAAATTTGTGTAAGTTAACAAAAGTTTGCTTTTAAAAACAATGAGACACGAAAAATGGGAAAACATGTAAATGTGAATGCGAATCTCCTCCATTCTCCAGGAATCTGTTTTATTTTATAGAACATTAAATTTGCGTAAAAGTATTTCATTCTCTAACCTTTTTTGTTAATTTGAACGGTTTTTGTTCTCCGACTCATATAATACTTGTCCCCCCGTGCCGCTCAAGTCGACCGCATGCAGGCACAATTGTTTCACTGGTGGATAATTTATATAGCTTTCAGTGGAAAGGAGAACATTTAAAAGCTTTATCGTAATCCTTTGTGTGCTAACGGCAGCAACAGTTTGTATTTGTACTTTGTCGTCGTCGTCGTCGACGTTGTAACCAAAAGAAGGAATTCCAAAGGATCTCTCTCTTGGACTCTGGCATCTATTGTTCCGAGGACAAAAGTATTTATGTTGAATTACTTGAGGGGATGTCCCTTTATTCTATGCGATAGCAAGCCAAAAGGATATCTTTATCTTCTTTTTTTTTTCTTCTACTATTTAAATGCATCCTGAAAAAGAAGGAATGATAAACGCAGCGCCAGGATCTTAAATTTTAAAGTCAACTTTGCATTTAATTGTTTCTATGCCCGGCTCGGAAGTTAATACCATCTGGTGATGGTGGTTCTGCAAGGACCAAGCGACTGCAACAATGCGAATCTCATCCAAGCCATAAATACTGCCAAGTGAAAGGAATGAAAAATTGTCCAAGGGTCAACGCAGTTCAATTTTTATTATCACTTCTCTGGTGGGGTGTTGGGGTGTTGGGGCGTATAGGTGATATATTCTTTTCTTGAGGAATGTGCGGGTTTTATTGAACTCGTCGGACTGCAGTGAGTCTTGCAGCTAAAGCAGATACATCTTTCTCTGTGAAATAAATGGTGATGAAGTGGATTTTTGGAAACACGGTGTCAATCTAATCAAGGAAGTGATCAAAAATATAAAGAATTACATTAAGTTTATTCAGAATGGTTTCTCCAATGCACACTTGGCAATGAATTCCCTCAAACGCAATTTTTTTTTACACTCAGAAAGTAGTTTACGTGGTAATAGGACATTTCAAATGGGACTTAGATACTCATGTCCTTGAAGCCTCTTAGTGAACGGATATTCGCACAATTGACTAACGAGAATGATAGGGGAGATTACATTAAGGTTATGTTGGGATACTATGCCCAACTAAGCGACTCCATCGCCGTTATGGTGGAAGACTTCAGTGCCATCAAGTCAACTGAAAATACAATCAGAAACTAAAAGGACTAGAACACAATATATATAGGTTCAAGGACGCTCATCAAATAATATTGTTTTTAAAGGACCTGTCCGAATATATTTAAATATATATATTCAGCATTTTATGCCGAATTTACCATTTAAATGCTTAAATAGACGAGGTTAAGATTCAGAAAGTATGATGTATCTCTGGTGGTCCTACCGCTTACAAGATATTTAGATTTGGTCATTTTTAAGCAGAGACAATTGGACCGTAACCAGTTTAGTACTCTGTTAAAACCTTCATTATCTTCTCATGCCCCTTCTTTAGAACAACTTCTTCCTTTTATTAGCGAGGTTATGATCTGAAAATAAGGGATCATAACCCCCCCACTTCACCGCATTTCTACTGATCCGCCTGTTAGGTTCGCCTTCCTTCTTTAGAACAACTATTACAACTATCCATAACTGCACATCATAAGCATAAATATGAATGAAGAAGGTTAGTGAAAGTGAAAAAAATCTCATTAAAATGTTAGGAAAAGAGTAATGGCCTCACAAATGACCCTTGAGGAAGTCCTTTATTTAATGATAGACAACTAAAAACAGAGTTATTCGCAATAGATGAAATTAAATCTTTAGCTTCGGTGAAGTTAACGAGAACAGAGATTGGTTTCTAAGTTTCATCAATAAGATATTGTGGTTGATGATATCGAAATTTTTAGGAAAATTCAAAAGAATAAACCGTATCGGCGAGCTAAAGCATTTCAGCCATTTCACTTGGCATACAAAGAGCCGCCAATAGGCCTAGAAGGTGTTCATTTTATTCATTAACTCAATTGACCCTTTATACCATATACAGGATGTCTGAAAGCAATAATGTTGGTGATACGTATGCATCAGTCTATCTTGCCCGTGATCTTTTGAAATGTTTTTCTCTGGGAATGCTGAACAGTTCTCTCTGTTTCAAAGATATCTCAAATTCTGTAAGAAAATGTCTCCTACACTATCGTTGTGCTTCAAATTCTTCAGTTTTACTTCAGCTTTACCTATTATTTCAATTTAGATAAGGTGTGTGTACATTTTTCGCTGGACACTCTGTATATCAGTGTTTCTAAGAATAGGGATAATCCGCAATCACATCTGCCTCACTTCTTGAGATGCTTTTGATTGTAAAGTATCCTTCAAAGAAGCTCGTTAGTGAACGTTTTGATTTTGATATATTCATTACTTCCTGAAGGCTGCTTTTGATTGTTTTTCCTTTGCCAGCCTGGCGACGCCATCACTATCTTTTTGGCTGACCCTTGGTTTTTGATAATAAAGTGTTCCCATAATACTACACAAAGCAGGCTATTTCATAGTTTCGTGATATCTGGCGTACCGTAAAATCGGTGCAAGGGAATTTGTCTGAGTGCAGTTCCCAATTACTTGCGAAATACAAAACCTTTGGTCAAAAACTGAAGATTACTTGTATCTACAATAGACGAGTTAAAGAAACAAATGGGTCAGCTCTGTTTATCTCAACAAAGAGCCTCTGATTTACACTTCAGGAATCACGAAAGCTCATGAAAAAAGGGAGCTTCAGAAACCAAAAGAATTAATTAATCAAGAATACTTACGAGGCTTGTTTGCCATCGAACGTCCTCAGAATTTTGCAGAAAATGTGTGGAACGATTTAAGGATCCGGATCTCTACGAAGCACAATGCAACCCTGTCTAACCAGGCCGAAGTCATTATAGATAGTAACTATACTAACTAACCAAATCACTGCAGCCTTTACTAATGAATCCGATTATCCCTGGGAACTTGCGGTCACTTTCAGTCAACACCGTGCTAGGAACCAATGTTACCTTTTCGTATGTCCAACAAATGATGTCGGGTGGGCAAAATCGCATCATCACCTCCTCGCGGTGCCCGCCGGATAGCTATCTGATAGTGAACTAACGATCAGCGTATGCTGAGTCTGACGATATATGTGCAGCTGAACACTCAGACCTGCGTAAGCACATCTGGGTGAACTTTTGCGCGCATATGTCTAACCGGACGAGGCATCTCTTGTTGACCTGATCGGCTGAAATATGCGTCTCAGAAGTCTAGCAAGTGGTCCTCAGAAGGAGGACGAGTGGCGGATGAATTCTCTCGATGAAATCAACGGTGACGTCTACAGACCAGCGGATACCTTACCGGAGCTACTTCAACATATTTGGAGCTGAGGTCTGTAAGGATTTTCAATACTACGTCAGGGTATTGAAAAAGAGATGGTGATGGATGGGCCAACGGCAGCGCTCATATCCCCGAAGTGGGTTACTGACATTGGTGTATCCGGCCCCTCGTCCTAGGGGTACAAAAAAAAAGGATCTGGCCCTCCAGGTTGGGAGTTGTGCCGTCGGGTTAACTTCCCTACGACGTAAAAAACCTTCGGTTACGAAGCAACCAACAGCCTCGGATACGGTTGATCTTACTGTTGACGACCCATGCAAACGTAAAAAGGACAACAATCTTCGTGTCTGCACGTGGAATGTTAGGTCCCTCTTCAAACCACGTGCAGCCGAACAACTTGCGGAGGCCTTAGAGTGTCTCAAAGCAGACATTACTGCCATCCAAGAAGTGCGATGGGATGGGCCGGGCAAAAGGAGTATGAAAAACTGCCACATCTACTACGGCGATTGCTACAGACAAAAAGGACAGCGTCTATTCGGGTGCGGATTTGTTATTGGAGGCAGACTTAGGCAAGAAGTCTTGAGTTTCCGGCATGTGAACGAGCACCTTATGACTATCCGTATCAAGGCTAAATTTGCCAACATTAGCCTAATATGCGTTCACGCCCCTCACGAGGAGAAGGACGACGCGACAAAGGATTACTTCTAAAAGCTCTTGGACAAGACGTATGAGCAATGTCCTTGCCACGACGTTAAAATTATCCTAAGTGGTTTTAACGCAAAGCTAGGAAGAGAGGACGTCTTTAGTAGCGTGATCGGAAAGCACAGCCTGCACCACAACACATCCGACAACGGACTCAGGCTAATCGACTTTGCAGCGGGGCGAAACTTTGTCGTAGCTAGTACGCGGTTCCCACGTCTCGACATTCACAAAGGAACATGGTTCTCCTTTGATCGAAAGACTGTCAACCAAATCGATCACATTGCGATCGACGCAAGGCACTCTTCCAGTATTCTGGGTGTCCGGACTTTCCGAGGAGCCAACGTGGACTCGGATCACTACCTAGTTGTAGCCAAGGTACGGATGCGGATATCCACAACGGAGCGAAATTAACGAAATACTGTGAGGAAATTTGACGTCGAAAAGCTACAATCGCAAGAGACCGCCAGAACCTTTGCCGATCGTGTTCTTCTAATCTCAATCTAAGTCCTATGCCGTGAGCAGCAAATGCGGAAGACCAGTGGCAGCGTTGCCAAAAAGCCATTAGAGATGCCGCTTCTGATGTACTGGGTTTCTCACGCCCACCACAACGAAACCCCTGGTTTGATGAGGAATGCCGGCAAGCGCATGCAGCAAAACAAGAGGCGTACAAAGCGGCGCTGCATAGAAGGACTAGAGCTGCTGACGTGCTCCACGTGCGCAGGAGAAAAGAGGAACATCGATTTCTCAGAAAGAAGAAAAAGGAGCATGAGAAGCGCTCGATCGAGAAGATTGAGAGACTTTATTGCAGGAATAATGTTGGAAAATTTGACCAAAAGGTAAAAAGAACATGCCAGGGTTTCAAAGCCAGAACAGAAGCCTGTAGGGACGAAAATGGCAACATAGTAGTAGAATCGCAGTCGGTGCTGAGGATATGGAAGGAACACTTCTGCAGACTGTTAAACGGCGACGATGATCAATATTCCGCTGTCAGGCAGAATGAGCGTACAGCAATCAAGGCTCGGATTGCAGCGGCCTCAGCAGTAGAGAGAACCGAGCTTGAAGCCCAATACCGTGCGAAGAAGAAAGAAGTGCAGCGTAGTGTGAGACGTGACAAACGTCAATATATCAACTCACTGGCCTCAAGGGCTGAAGAAGCAGCGAGTAGGTGCGATAGTAGGACTGTGTATAGCATCAGTAAGGAGCTCGTCGGTGGTCGAAACTCTAAACAACATCCAGTGAAGTGTTTAGACGGTAACCTTCTGATTTCGGATGAGGATCAGCTCACTAGATGGAGAGAACATTTTGCTACAGTGCTAAATCACTTAGATGATGGCGGTATGATCTCGAATTCGAATGAGCAGTTCGAAGCAATAAATTCCCGAATTCACACCGCACCTCCCAGTAAAACCGAGATAATAACAGCAATCAAGTCCCTCAAGAAGAACAAGGCGGTGGGTATTGATGGCATCCCTGCCGAGCTATTTCAAGCGGCGCCAAATACATCGGCAGATTTGCTGCATTCCCTAATACGGAGAGCTTGGGATAGCGAACAATTTCCACAGGAGTGGAAAAGGGGCATGATCATTAAACTTCCAAAGAAGGGAAACTTGACGGATTGCGGTAACTGGAGAGGTATATGCGTTCTTCCAGCCGTGGCTAAAATAATTCTAGAACGAATTAAGGAACATTTAGATTCAACTCTCGATGTCGAACAGGCAGGCTTTCGCGCTGGATCCTCCTGCATTGACCACATAAACACCTTACGGATCATTATCGAGCAATGCGTTGAGTATAGGTCTCCGCTACATATAATGTTTATCGACTTCGAGAAAGCTTTCGACAGATTGAATCGAGATGCTATCTGGTTGGCCTTGCGCAGGAGAGGCATCCCAGAAAAACTTATAGCTATTATCAAGGCTACATACGAGGGCGGTAAGGGTCACGTCGTGCACAATGGTAAGGTGTCGGAGGATTTTGAAGTCCAAAGTGGAGTACGTCAAGGGCGCATACTGTCACCACTATTGTTTTTGGTGGTTATCAGCGATGTACTCCGTGCAGCATTGACGGAAGGCAACTATGGAATTCGTTGGACTATGACATCTTACCTTAAACACCTAAATTACGCTGACGATGTTTGTCTACTTTCACATTCGGATAATGGATCTTCATCTGATGGCCCAAAATCTAGAAGCTGAGGCAAACAAAGTGGGGCTAAAAATAAACACAGCCAATACAAAAGCCCTGAGCACTTCTACTAACAACCGCGCTCAACTTTACATTGCCGGACAGGAAGTCGAGAAAGTTGATAACTTTCTATATTTAGGAAGTGTGGTCTCGGCTAATCGCGGTGGCACCGAACTGGATGTGTGCAGCAGAATCGGGAAGGCTAAAGCTGCGTTCGGAATGCTATCTAAAATCTGGAGAAGCAATGTTATCAGCTTAAGAACCAAGCTGCGACTGTTCAGCTCCAACGTAGAATCAGTGCTGCTTTATGGGTGTAGTACTTGGAAGGTGGACACCATTAACACACGGAAGCTGCAAGTCTTTGTAAACAAATGCTTAAGAATCATCTTGAGGATTTTTTGGCCGAACCGCATCTCTAACGAACAACTTTATCTGAGACCGGGCCAAGAACCTATAAGCATTACTATACGAAGAAGAAAGTGGCAATGGATTGGACACACCCTACGGCGCGAAGACAACTCCATTGCGAAATACGCCATGCATTGGAATCCCCTCACCCAAGCAGGCAGAATAGCGGGACGCCCTAGGCAAACGTGGCGCAGAACAGTTGAGGAGGAATCGAGCTCTTTAGGAATGAGTTGGAAGCAGCTCAAACGCGTGGCAGAACTTCGAACACGATGGCGCGCAGGCGTGGTTGACGCCCTATGCCCCCCGAGGGGTTAAAGGATCTAAGTAAGTAAGTAGGCAGAATGAGCCATTCAACAGTTATGATGACAGTCAAAATTCCCGTCAACCCGATCAGAATGAAGTGAGGATAGCGATATCTAAACTCAAATCCAACAAAGCTGCTGGAGCCGACGGCCTTGCCGCTGAACTTTTCAAGGCAGGAGGAGATGAGTTGGTAAGGAGCATGCATCAGCTCATCTGTAAAATCTGGTCGGACGAAAGTATGCCCGATGAATGGAACTTCAGCATCGTTTGCCCGATCCTGAAGAAAGGAGACACTCTGAACTGCGCCAATTACAGAGGTATAAGTCTCCTAAATATCGCATATAAGATCCTGTCTGCCGTATTATGTGAACGCCTAAAACCAATCGTCAACAATCTGATAGGTCCTTATCAGTGCGGTTTCAGGCCGGGAAATTCCACCATTGACCAAATATTCACACTACGGCAGATCTTGGAAAAGACCCATGAATACAAAATCGATACGCACCACCTTTTCATCGATTTCAAAGTTGCCTATGATAGCGTGTATAGAGACGAGTTATACAGAGCCATGTCTAGTCTTGGCATCCCTGCCAAGCTCGTCCGTTTGTGCAGAATGACGATGGAGAACTCTCGCTGCTCCATCAAAGTCGGTAAGAACATCACCGAACCATTCGATGTCAGGAAATGTCTTAGACAAGGCGACGCGCTATCATGCGATCTCTTTAACATAGTACTTGAGAGAATTGAACGAAACTCACAAGCCAACCCCGGAGGTACAATCTTCTTCAAGTCTGTACAACTACTCGTTTATGCCGATGACATTACCATAATCGGAAGAACTCAGCGGGCCGTCAATGGGGCATTTACGAGTATTGAGAACGAGGTAGCAAATATGGGTCTAGCGGTCAATGAAAGCAAAACAAAATATATGCTGTCTACAAAAAAGGACACCCAATATCGGCGTCTTGGACAGAACGCCACAATAGACAAATACAATTTTGAGGTAGTAAAGGATTTTGTCTACCTAGGCTCTTTGGTCAGCTCCACAAATGACATCAGTGGAGAGATCACACGAAGAATTACTCTTGCCAATCGTTGTTTCTATGGGCTAAAACGGCAATTGAGTAGCAAATCCCTATCTCGAACTGCTAAGGTAACTCTTTATAAGACACTAATCATCCCAGTCCTGCTGTATGGCGCAGAGGCATGGGCTTTGACAAAACCGGATGAGGATGCCCTTGGTTATTTCGAGAGAAAAGTTCTTCGATCGATCTTTGGTCCCGTCTGCATAGACGGTGAGTGGAGGAGAAAGTACAATGCCGAACTATACGGCCTGTACAAGAACATCGACTTAGCCAGAAGAGTTCACATACAGCGACTAAAATGGCTGGGTCATTTAGAGCGGATGGAGCACAACCTTCCCGCTAAGAAAGTCTTCGAATCCACCCCGGACGGACGGCGCAGTAGAGGACGACCTCGCGGTAGGTGGCGCAAACAAGTGGAGGGGGACCTCAACCAACTTGGCGTGCGCAACTAGAGGCAGCTGGCTCGTAACCGCGCTGGCTGGAGAGGTTTGTTGGTTGAGGCCCAGGTCCACCCCGGACTGTAGCGCCATCTAAGTAAGTAAGTAAGTAAGTAACAAATGATGTCGGACTTTTCTTAAATGATTGAAGATGCCGTTTTCTGAATCTGCGTCAGAGCTATCCAGCAAATCAGCAAATCAATCAGAGAATCTCTAACGATACACATTGAAAGGGAATCTACTAGGTTTTTTTTTTATAATTTGCGCGCACTCAAAGGGTTATGAATACCTTTAACATGTTTCCACACAGTGCGGACGTTGGAAACGATAGATAGAGAGAGAGAGAAAGATTTTGGTGTAGTGGTTCTTGAAGCTCAGTTGCTTATGCTTCAGAGATTCTCCGGAAGTGGCGTCCAGATAACTGGGGAGATTTCTGTTATTTTTTGTCTTTGCTTCTGATTCGCAGTACTTTTTTTCCGATAACCACCGAGGTCAAACCACTCTGTCACCATCAACAGAGCGAACAATTTTTCCAGCCACATGAGCAAGCTACTGCCAGTGTTATGCCTTCGCAGTAGTGTTCACACAAGCTTTCGAAAATGATCGGACTGACTTTGTATATTTCATGAGAAATAAATAAATGCTTGCTGACATTAAGATTTGAACCATGAACCATTAGCGTGGCAATACGAGGTTACCACTACGCCATTGCCACCCTGAGGTGCAGATTCAAGCCGAGATCAACGACAAAAAGCACCCGCTTCAACTGCCTGGCTCATACTAGCCTATGAAGAACAATGTACTTCATCCGAAATTTGGCAGTGGACTTTCTATTGGCAGTGCTACCTGCGCGAGTGATCTAGTCGTCGGGCGTGTATGAACCGTAGCCAACTTTTCGAAAGAAGAATCATCCCTGTATCAATCGAATATCGCATTGAATCTTGGAGGGGGTAGTGCTACTCAAATGAACTTACGAGTTTCTCCGCCTAAACTAGACACAGATCGACACATGCAGCAAATTGCAAATGGGTAAGGAGGCTGAATAAAAGCCGAAGAAGTGTTCTAGAGCTCTCAGTACCAAATTATAGTTTTGAAAAGCGGTGAACTCGGTGGCCAAATAAAAGTAAAACTTAATCCGATAATTTTTTTTCAACACAATTTTTTAAAAACTTTTTTTTAAAGCAGGCATATAATGGTGTATCAGCAGAAGTGAAGAAAACGGTACAAAACCTACCTTAAGACTCAATATTTACTTAATTTCTTAACCTGTATTGTAGTGGCAAGCAAACACATTGAGGGATTAGAACACGTTAGCAACGAAGCTGTAAGGACCACGCGAGAATTGCTTAAGTATATAGGACGGCAACTATTAGAGCAAAAATGGAAGCAACACCCGTCACCGGCAGGATAGCAATGATGACCATCACAGTAACATTCGGGAACCGTGCTGTAGTGTGCTGACTTTTCAATACCATCTACGATATGCAATTGAGGTAAAAAGAACGTGTCAGAGAAGCAATACCCGTACAGAAACATAAAGAGATGAAAATGGAAACCTCGTAGTAGAATCACAGTCGGTGCTGAGAATATGGAAAAACTACTTCTGCAGACTGTATAACGGCGACGAAGACCAACATCCCGCTGTCAGGCAGAATGAACCATTCAACATAGACGATGATAGTCAAAATTTCCGTCCACTTAACCAAAACGAAGTGAGGATAACAATATCCAAGCTAAAATCCAACAAGGCTGCTGGACCTGACGGCTTACCGGCCGAACTTTTCAATACAGCTGCTGATGAATTGGTAGAGTACATACACCAACTCATCTCTAAGATTTGGTCAGGCGAGTATATGCCTAACGAATGGAATCTCATCATCGCTTGCCCGATCCACAAGAAAGGAGACCCCCTCAACTGCGCCAATTATAGAGGCATCAGTCTCCTCAACATTGCATATCAGATCTTTTCTGTTATATTGTGTGAATGCCTGAAACCTTTTATCAACAGCCTGATTGGACCCTATCAGTGCAATTTCAGGCCAGGAAAGTCCACCATCGATCAAATCTTCACACTTCGGCAGATCCTGGAGAAAACCCAAGAATTCCAAATCGATACTCACCATCGCTTTATCGATTTCAAGGCCGTCTATGACAGCATCTATATAGAAGAGCTTTATAGAGCCATATCCAGTTTTGACATCCCTGCCAAGCTTGTTCGTCTGTGCAGGATGACGATGGAGAACGCTCACTGCTCCATCAAGGTCGGTAATGACCTCACCGAGACCTTTGATGTCAAAAAATGTTTTAGACAAGGTGGCGCGTTGTCATGTGACTTTTTCAACTTGATATTCAACTTAAACGGATTTTGCGGAACTCACAAGCCAACACCGGAGGCACAATCTATTACAAGTCTGTACAACTGCTTGCATACGCCGACGATATAGACATTATTGGAAGAACTCAGCGGGCTGTCACCGGTGCGTTTGCAAGCATTGAGGCGGAAGCGGCCAAAATGGGTCTAGCTATAAACGAGGACAAAACCAAGTTTATGCTGTCAACAAGAAGGGAAAGCCAACACCGACGAATTGGACAAAACTTCACCGTGGGGAGCTATAACTTCGAGGTAGTAAGGGACTTTGTCTACCTTGGCTCTGCTATAAACTCTGAGAACAACATCAACGCAGAAATCAATCGAAGAATAACTCTTGCCAATCGCTGTTTTTTTTTTTGTGCTTATGGCTATTATTGCTTAAGGCAATTCAACAGTAAAGCCCTATCTCGAACAACTAAGAAGACTCTGTATAAGACCCTGATCATCCCAGTCCTGCTTTACGGCGCTGAAACATGGACTTTATTAAAAGAGGATGAAGATATCCTTGGTCGCTTCGAGAGAAAAATTCTTCATAAGATTTTCGGTTCCGTTTGAGTTGACGGGTTTTGGAGGAGAAGATTCAATAACGAACTATACGAGCTGTGCAGCGACATCGACGTAGTCAAAAAACTGCGTATTGGACAACTGAGATGGCTAGGACATGTAGAGCGAATGGACACCAACGCTCCGGCCCGTAAAGTCTTCGAATCTAACCCCGAGGGACGACGCAGTAGTAGACCTCCTCACCGTAGGTGGCGCGCACAAGTTCAAGGGGACCTCGACCAACTTGGAGTACGCAACTGGAGGAAATTAGCTAAAGACCGAGCTAAATGGAGAGGCTTGTTGGTTGAGGCCCAGGTTCACCCCGAACTGTAGCGCCACCTAAGTAAGTAAGTAAGTAAGTAAGATATGCAATTGATACAGCATCAAAGGCGGCATCTGCATTAGCACGTATAATACCGGGCCGAAATATCGATAAAGAATGCTTCTGACAAAAGTCCTTTTTGCAGCCTTAATCAAAGCCGATACCATAACAGTTGAAAACTGTAAAAGGAAGATGGAGGCGGCTTACAAGACCAATGTACTGAGAGGAAAAAGTGTCTTTCGGAAAAGGTCAAACGGCGTGACGTGTGTTATACGAGTAGCCTCCCGATAGACATCTTAGCCCAAGAGATAATCAAAGAAAAGCAACACAAACGCCAAATGGTTTTGGAACACAACCAGTATAATGAAATGGCAATGAAGATGGGATTCTTCTGACAAAAGCACTCAAAAACATAGGGAGCTGAACTCTTAGTAGCCCATATGTTAACAGGCCATGAGTAATTCAGGGCATATTCCATTGAATCCATTGAAGATGCGGAGCACACCAAATTTTATTGGTCATGTTACAGAACCGAAATGCATCAACTGTGCGAGAATGTGTGAGAGGCTATAACCCTAGAAGATATAACCAGATGAGTGGTTGAATCTCAGGAGAGCTGGGATACCTTCAGCGAAAGAACGGAGAACTGACCAGTAGCAGAATACAAATCTAAGCAATCCAATGACATAAGGCTGGATCAGCACCGATGAAATGTTTGACGGCGTTATTGCGATGATCAGAAAGTAGAAGGCGATGTGGGTGTATTGAGTGGAAATCTTACCCCTTTATTGAGTAACAGTCTCAGTTTCGTCTCTGAGAAATCCTACCTTCCTAGCACTCTTTCCTTTTTTTTGAAAAATACTCGTTGGTTTCTGTTCAGTTTCGATTAAGCCATTGTTTTAGCTTATATGGCCAGAAAAAGGGTATATACCATCAGATTTAAAAGAAGACACCCCATGTCCTTCATCTGACTCTGCTAATATATAACAACCCTCATGGATAAATAAGCAAGGTCCTGAATTTTTATTCATATTCAAGTACCCCATTCATATATTCTATTTATTTCTCTACATTTTCACACAAAATTAGGGTTGAAGCTAATACGTACATTTGACTTGAAAGGGATCCCTCGGTTTTAATTTAATGACTTCCCAATGCGGCATCAATATGCCATGTGTATGTGCACGATTGTCACAAAAATAAGAAATAAAATAAAAATTAATAAAAAAAAGACAAAAACGGCTGGCACCCTGTGTAAATAACAATGTTCCACCCTCACTGCCCTTACGCATTTGATTCATAACATGAATAATTGGGGAAAATTTAATCACATAAAATAAAACGACTCTGACACTTCGAGGAAGTTATAGTATAAAGCAAACACCAAACCATAAATTCAAGCATCAATTTCTATAGCCGCCTACTAGATGTTGATGCCACCCTTGTACTACTCCTCCTCCAGCCTTATGCTCCACACAATTGCTTTCGCATTAATGGGATCAACAGCCCCATCGATTTTTTGTGTCTTCTCCTATTCTGTGCGCCTTTTCTCATCTCCCTATTCTTGTATCGTTTGTTCTTTATTTTCCCGAGCAACAGAAATAAGAAAGCTAACCTTGTAAACATAAATTTTCCTTCGGTGATAGTCCTGCTAAGGGATGATGATATCCTTTAAATCACACACATCCGTACATACGGATCTGTGCAACGGAAACGAAGAGCAAGGCGAATAAAAAAAGTTTTATACCCAAACCCAACACGGAATGAATTATTCAGGCTCGGGTTGCTATAAAAAGATTTTCGAAAATGCATATTGGATCGCTTGAGGGGAGGGCGGAAGGACGAACGCTACGGTACACATGAAATGGGATTTGGCAGGTCGTAAATGTACAAAATTACATTCGAGTGAATTCAGGAATTGTAAGCAGCAGCCTGAGGGAATTGAAGTACCCATGTCTGGAGAGCAGGCCGAACACTGAAACATTGTATCGTTTCGTTGCCTCCAATTAGGGAATTGCATATAATGTAGGATTTTTAAGTGAAATAAAGAAAGGCGACAGTGTGTTATAAATTTTTAATTTTAATTATATTTTAAGTTGCTTTCTTAATAATTTTTGCAGAAAAGAAAGTCAGGACTGCTGGAAGCAGCACACACGTGTTGGTAAGAAAACGTGGCCGCTGAATGTCTTCAAATGAAAGCTTTGAATTGAATTTATAAGAAACAGAAGGATGTAAAGAACACATAAGTGGAGTTGCCTTCAGCTTTGTTAAGCCACTCAATATACGTCCTATTTTGCTAGCTACAAAAGCTCTCATGATCCTTGGCAGATTATCATTAAGATTTCTGCTTTTTGAATTCTATGATGAAATAAACTTCTCAATCAGCCAAGGTTGAACAACGGTTAAATGTTCTTAAAAAACAGAAAAAAAAATGATTGTCGTTTCTTATTAGTCAAATTTAAAGAATAATGCAGGGAAATAAGAGGAACCCCTATGACATGGAGATACGGACACCGAGGCATGATAACTGGTACGAGATAATCAGGGAGCTAAGTCCGAGCATTCTTCTAGTGTACTTCAATATGCTACTGAACCCATCTCGTTTAAGGTATTCTTCATCAGGCATCCAGAACAATAGTGCAGACCAACCACACTTCAGGAAATCAAAGGATCGCTGAGGTGCCTGTAGGAAGATAAAGCTGCAGGATCGGATGGGATTCCTCCTGATTTTTATATGAATGAAGCTAATATCGGCATAAGAACCACTACCGGCACCAATGGCAGGGCAACGAGTACACTGTCGCCAGATTTTGAACTACAGGTTGCATGACTGGGAGGAGCTATGGAATTTGTTCACATCATTTCCATGGGCTGACATATGTGTCTGGACCACCGATATCAACGTTTGCGCTGAAGCCATCACCGAGGTAATTCTTCTTGGAATGGACTCCGCTCAAAAAGTAGGCACCAACACACCATGGTTTAGCATGGACTGTGAGCATGGTACTACAGCCAAGAGCAGAGCATATGGAGGGTGGCGCTATAATTCATCAGAGCAAAGAAAATCTACATTGATAAGGCTTTAGAACACGTGCAATCAGACGGTGGAGACTCCAAAGAATACATACAATGAGAGAGTAGCTAACTTGTTTGTCCTAGTAGGTCTCGTCCGTTCTGGTCTATAGCAAAGATGATCAGCGACAGCTTTAGCCACTCCACCTTCCCATTTTTGGTGAAAGAGGAGGCACCCAAGGAGAAAACCAATCTCCTGTAAGAATATTTTCAAGCAATTCGACATTAGACGTATTATAGGTAGAGCCACCAAGAATACCAGAAGTGCGAAATGCCATATGTAACGTTTCGAGTTCATGCAATTCGTCGTATCCTTTGGAACTCACTCCCAAGAAACATATTTAAAGAAGATTTCAATCAGCAGCTATTCAAGAGCAGAATTAGCAGATATCTGCAGACCTGTTTCAATTTTGGAGGTTCGCTTTTCCTGAGAGAAAAATGTAAAAAAGAAAAAAATGTAAGTTAGCTCAGCGGAGCTCCTAACGAGTCTGAGGAGGCATTCCATTGCAGAATAAGACGCTCTAGACATTCTTTGTGGAATTGTTACCTCAAAGTCCTCACTCTTCATTACGGAACATCCTAACATGGAAAGTTATCTGAAAGGAAAACTGAATAGTCTTAAATCTGCCATAAATACAGCTAGGAGAAGTTTTTTAATAAGAAGAGTCTAATGCCTACAAGAGTAAGTCTTTAATGCGGTTTCAGAATCAATCTCTCTCAAATCCTCACTCAAGTTTAAATTTCGCATTGAAGAGTGATGTGTAACAGTGAAATATGGTACATAATTTTAACAGTAACTACACATGTGCACATTATGTGCTTTGTTTCTTGCAAACATTACAATGAAGCAATTGCCCGGATAAAAGCTGTCATTAAAACCAGTCGGAAAACCATTCAATTTGCCAACTTCCAGGTTGGTTACCAAGCCATCAGGTCCAAAAAGGTAGTTAAATACCTTGGAGTAATGCTGGACAACAAACTGCAGTTCAAAACACATGTGGCGGATTGCATAACTAAAAAGCATCGTAAATGCAGGGAGTTCTTTCGCGTATAATGCCTAATATCGGTGGACCTGTATACGCTAGAAGGATTCAACTCTCTAGAGTTATCAACTCAGTTCTATTATAAGCCGCCCCAGTCTGGGCGGAGGCACTAAGGATGAAGGAGACCAAACGGAGACTATCGTCAACGTACAAACTCTGTGCGCTATGGACAATCAGCGGCTTTCGAACCATTTCTGACGAAGCTGCATTTGCTATAGCTGGAATGGTCCCCATCGACATCCTTGCAGATGAAATGCTCAGGATGTATAACAGAAGAGCATTGAGCCAATAAGACGCCACTGATATCAAGGTGATAAAATTTGAAGAATGGGCAACATTAGCAGATATTTGGCAATCTCGTTGGTCCACTGCAACAAAAGGCAGATGGACATTCAAACTGATACCGACAATCCAAGACTAGATAAGTCAAAACCATGGACACTGCAACTACCATCTTTCGCAGTTCCTGTCTGGTCTGGTCACTTGCGGATTTGGACACGACAGCTCACCATTCTGCCCGGAATGCCCAGATGAATATACGTAGCACGCAGTATTTTATTGGACACGTTTCACGGCATGGACAGAATTGGATGGCAATATGTTCTTTCGTAACAACATTTCAAAAAGAGCTGCGGAGAACGGAAAAACTAAGAAGAGCAACAGAATCATCGGAAGCAGCTGACATAAGAAGCATAGCATAAACTGCTAACCAGCCCCACAAAGTAATATCTAACGGCAGTCCCACGGGGAGAGGGGTAGAAGTTTGCAGGGTGTGGATTAGTACTAAGGCGCATTCTTGGCGTCGATTATTCAGGCTTGCGAGTCGTGCATGCGAAGACATTTGAAAACCCGCCCTGGCGCAACCAGAAAAAAAAATAAATCTTGCAAACATTACCGAGTTAGATATAGTTGGTTGGTTGGTTTGGAGAGGCCCTTGACAATGTGCTACCACTAGGTAGGTACGAATGGACCACGCCGCCTTCTCTTAGCATCATTCAAATTTAGCGATAAATTTATTGATTTTAACTATGCAGGCGTTGGAGAGATCGCTTAGGACATTTAATTCTTATTCCCCGAATGTGACCTTCCGAATGATGGCGAGTAGAGGACACGAGCATATACATAAGCACGTAGGAGGTGACCGATGGTCCTTCTCAACTTCTTCATCTCTGCAGCTTTTGCAGAAATCGTTAAATGGAATGCCTAACCTACGGGCATGCTTCCCTATGGTGTACGGTGAGAACGTTTACAAGTCTTGATAGGATTCGTCTTCAGTGTTTCAGAAGTCCAATAGATCTTCTCTGATTTAGTGTTTGCAAGAGTAGCCTAGCGGTATTGCATTGGTCTGAGTAGTACCATCGGGGATTTTCTTTAATAACCGCGTCGGCATGGATGAGGTATTTAGCAAAACACATTGCCGCTTTGGTGTTTAGTTTAGTTTAGTTTAGTTTATTCAGTTTATTTGGCTAAGTACCCATTTCTTTAAAAAATATACATGAATTTTACTAGCTTTATACATTTGGATATTTACATTTAAACTTTAGTTAATAAGATAAATTTAAACAGTTAATTAACATTATTTTTAGAGTATTCATAAATGTTCTTTTGAAAGTATTGAGATTGCTTATGTTTCTTATATTTTCAGGGAGGATGTTGAAAGTTTGTAGTCCATTATACAAAATACTTCTCTGTGCTCGTACTGTCCTTGTCCTCTGTATGTTGAATTCCGTTGAGCTTCGAAGATCGTAGTTTATTATTCTACTTTGGGGTAGATTAGACGTCAGATATTGTGGACACAAATTGTTTTTAATTTTAAAGACTAGGATCATGGTCATAGCGTAAAGTCATTGGTTTATGTTAAGCCAATTCAGAGAATTTATTAATGACGATATTGGAGTGTATCAAGCTGATGTTACACACCATGAAGATCGTTGAGCGGGTATTAGGTGGCCGACTGCGAAAAATAATACGGCTATCTGATGATCAGTGCGGGTTTGTCTCGGGTAAATCAACCACAGATGCAATCCAAAGTATAAGGATCATAATGGAAAAACATCGTGATTCCTTAAGGGATTTGCATATTGTATTGGTTGACTTTGAAAAGGCATTCGACAGACAACCACGAGATCTGTGGGTGGACGTTTTGGAGGGAAATGGGTATCGCATTAGTTCAAAAAAGACAGACTACTTGTGCTGCCCGTTCTCTGATCCACTCAGGCCTATTCCAGACATTTATTTGAATGGAACAGTGCTTCCCAAGTGCGAAAAGTTCAAATATCTGGGATCTGTGATCAATAGCAAATCAACTTGTGATTCATCTTCTTCCTTTTATCAGCGAGGTTATGATCCGAAAACAAGGGATCACAACCCCCCCACTTCATCGCATTTCTACTGATCCGCCTGTGGGGTTCGCCTATTTGACCTCAGAAAATATCGGCAGGCCTGCCGATTTTGGATCACTCGGTTACTGAGGCCAATAAAATGCCGATGTCGTCGCATTTGTCTGATCCAGGCGTTTATAGGACTGCCTTTCCTACATCGCGATGTCTTTGGAACGCGCATAGATATTGCCTTTTTAACAGGGTTCAAATGATCTCTTCTTTGAACGTGGCAATACCAACTGAGCCGGTCGCGCTCTATTTTTTGTACGATGGTTTCCTTGATGTGAAAGCTTCCACGGATCTTCGAACTTCTTATTTGATCAAGCTTTGTCACTCCTGCTATCATGCGAAGCATCTTCATCTCAGCTGCCGTTAATTTACTCTCATACTTTTTGTACATCGTCCAACATTGTGAACCGTATGTAAGCGCTGGACGTACAACTGCGGTGTAGAGCCTTCCTTTCAACTTAGGGGGCATTTTTCTGTCACAGAAGATAGCGGAATTTTCTCGCCACTTCATCCACCCTACGCTTACGCGATGATTGATGTTGTCATCACAAAATGCTTTGCTATTGATCATAGATCCCAGATATTTGAACTTTTCGCACTTGGGAAGCAAAGCAACTTGTGATGACGACATCAATTTTTAATATAAACAATTTAGAGAGTAGTGAAACTGTTTCAACTTATTTAGCCTTATTAGCTTCTCATGGCCTTGAGTCTTTTATCAATGAGCCTACTAGGATTGTGTCAGGTAGATGTTTGGATCACATTTATGGGCGATTCAAAAATGTGTCACCCAATAACTGCGAGAAATGTGTTCTCGATTTAATGATCACTGACCACTGCATGACAGGACTTCTTGTAGAAACCTCTCACAGAAAGAATAGCAGTTATTCAAAATCGCTGAACAATTTTATGAAAATTAACTTTAGCAGACTCAAAAACGAGTTGCTTTTTGAGTTTTGGGACGACGTCTATTCGTGTAGAGATGCGTCTACTTCCTACACAATATTTATTGAAGGACTTAAGAAGCAGTAATTAGCTCCAAAACAAAAATAATGTTTTTCGGTTTGTCATCGATACACAATTTAAAAGCGAATGTTTACCTTCATGCACCTGAGTGTCAAAAATATAAATTGTCCAATTGTAATTGAATCGGTGAGTGGAAGAACAGTATAAGCGCCAAAAATTGAATTTTGGCCTTAAATAACCAAAATGCTCTACATATGTAAATCTACCAATCAGCAAAATAATACTACATTAGAGAGCCAAATGTATACAAAAATGGAATACGCTTTTCGCTGATTGTATGGAAGCGCAGTACAAATGCGTTTAGTTTTTTCTGTTTTTCTCAAAAGCGATATTTTGTACATGTACTGTTCTTTCACTCACCGATTCAATTGTACCCATAGATCTACTTCTCCCACTTTTTGTAGTACTCTTAATTGTAGTGAAAACTGTTTTTCAATCGAGAAAGTAGATGAATTTAAATATCTAGGACTTATCATCGACTGCAATATGAATTTTTCAAATCACACTGAAGCTTTGAGAAAGTATTTCCGTTCCACTCTTAGACACTTCTTTTATCTGCGTAGCGTATGTTCTACGACGCTTTTAAAGCAAATTTACTATGGTATCTTTCACTCTAAGCTCCAATATGGAATTAATTATTGGGGAGGTACTCATCTTAACAAAATACAACATCTATTAGTTTTACAAAAACATATTTTAAGAATTTTATGCCGTAAACCTGTCAGATATCCTAGTTTTCCTCTGTTATATGACCTGAAAATCCTTCCAGTTCGTCAACTGTATTGTATTAAAGTCATTTTATATGAAATCTGGTAATCGAAATTTTCGATCAATTTCAAATCTCAATTTACGTGGAAACTTTGCGTACATGGTATCTGTTCCTTTTGCTCGTACTACTGCATACCGTAATTTTTATTCTGTTTCGTCATTTCGTCTAATAAACTTCCGCTGCCGATCAGGGCAATTTCAACACCTGGAAGGTTCTTAAGGACAGTCAAAAGTTGGCTTTTCAATTTCAATTACGCTAGTTTAGAATCAATTACTTTCGGCATTCTGGTTTAACTCTCGTTGATGTTTTCCTTCTTTTCTTTGATTTTTATTTGTGAATCCATTTGACTTTTCTCTCCATTTTGTAATTTTACTTTTTTATTAATTGCATTTTTTATTTATGAATTACCATAATTTGTTTTTATTTGGCCACCCCATCTTAATCTTAAATTTAATTGAATTTCATTAACTCATTGAAGTGGCATTCAAAACTATTTTATTACTTTTGTAAGCAAAATACAGAATGTCCCAACTTTTTCATATAATTTACATATGTACCTTAAACTTAAAATGCTATTTTGTGAATTCGATTTGAATAATACCTTGTAATACTATATGAAAAATAAATAATTATCTATCTATCTATCTATCAATCATCGTGTAAGCGTAGGGTGGATGAAGTGGCGAGAAAATTCCGCTATCATCTGTGACAGAAAAATGCCCCCTAAGTTGAAAGGAAGGCTCTACACCGCAGTTGTACGTCCAGCGCTCACATACGGTTCACAATGTTGGACGATGTACAAAAAGTATGAGAGTAAATTAACGGCAGCTGAGATAAAGATGCTTCGCATGATAGCAGGAGTGACAAAGCTTGATCGAATAAGAAGTTCGAAGATCCGTGGAAGCTTTCACATCAAGGAAACCATGGTACAAAAATTAGAGCGCGATCGGCTCAGCTGGTATTGCCACGTTCAAAGAAAAGATCATTTGAACCCTGTTAAAAAGGCAATATCTATGCACGTGCCAAAGACATCGCGATGTAGGAAAGGCAGGCCTATAAACGCCTGGATTAGACAAATGCGACGACATCGGCATTTCATTGGCCTCCGTAACCGAGTGATCCAAAATCGGCAGGCCTGCCGATATTTTCTGAGGTCAAATAGGCGAACCCCACAGGCGGATCAGTAGAAATGCGGTGAAGTGGGAGGGCTGTGATCCCTTGTTTTCGGATCATAACCTCGCTGATAAAAGGAAGAAGAAGAAGATATTGGAGTGTATCTATCACATTTGACTATAGTTCGCATAGCCCTGTTTTGGAGTTTTTGGGTTCTATTTTTTTGAATGACATTACATAAGAACAACAAGCTGGCCTAATATTCAAAATGGGGCTTCACGATTAAATTATACACTTTTATTGCACTTGTTTTAGATATATTTTTTCTCATTTTTCTTAAGACATATAATTTTTTGGACGCTTTCTTACAAACATGGTCTATGTGGGATTCAAAAGTTAATTTGTTGTCAAGCACGATACCAAGGTATTTTATGTACGACACTGGTTCAATAGGTTTGTCACTTATCTTTATAGTGATAGGTCATTGTATTATAGGGCTGTTTAAAAGCATGTTTCCATGCTGTGCCATTCAACAGTGATGATGGCAGTCGAGATTCCCGTCAACCCGATCAGAATGAAGTGAGGATAGCGATATCTAAACTGAAATCCAACAAAGCTGCTGGAGCCGACGGCCTTGCCGCTGAACTTTTCAAGGCAGGAGGAGATGAGTTGGTAAGGAGCATGCACCAGCTCATCTGTAAAATCTGGTCGGACGAAAGTATGCCCGATGAATGGAACCTCGGCATCGTTTGTCCGATCCTGAAGAAAGGAGACCCTCTGAACTGCGCCAATTACAGAGGTATAAGTCTCCTCAACATCGCATATAAAATCCTGTCTGCCGTATTATGTGAACGCCTTAAACCGATCGTCAACAACCTGATAGGTCCTTATCAGTGCGGTTTCAGGCCGGGAAAGTCCACCATTGACCAAATATTCACACTACGGCACATCTTGGAAAAAACCCATGAACACAAAATCGATACGCACCACCTCTTTATCGATTTCAAAGTTGCCTATGATAGCGTGTATAGAGACGAGTTATACAGAGCCATGTCTAGTCTTTACATCCCTGCCAAGCTCGTCCGTTTGTGCAGAATGACGATGGAGAACTCTCGCTGCTCCATCAAAGTCGGTAAGAACATCACCGAACCGTTCGATGTCAGGAAAGGTCTTGGACAAGGTGACGCGCTATCATGCGATCTCTTTAATATAGTACTTAGAGAATTGTACGAAACTCACAAGCCAACACCGGAGGTACAATCTTTTACAAGTCTGTACAACTACTCGCTTATGCCGATGACATTGACATAATCGGAAGAACTCAGCGGGCAGTCAATGGGGCATTTACGAGTATTGAGATCGAGGCAGCAAAGATGGGTTTAGCGGTCAATGAAAGCAAAACAAAATATATGCTGTCTACAAAAAAGGACACCCAATATCTTGGACAGAACGCCACAATAGACAGATATAATTTTGAGGTAGTAAAGGATTTCGTCTACCTAGGCTCTATGGTGAACTCCGCAAATGACATCAGTAGGGAGATCACACGAAGAATTACTCTTGCCAATCGTTGTTTCTATGAGCTTAAACGGCAATTGAGTAGCAAAGCCCTATCTCCAACTACTAAGGTGACTCTTTATAAGACACTAATCATCCCAGTCCTGCTGTATGGCGCAGAGGCATGGGCTTTGACAAAACCGGATGAGGATGCCCTTGGTTATTTCGAGAGAAAAGTTCTTCGATCGATCTTTGGTCCCGTCTGCATAGACGGTGAGTGGAGGAGAAGGTACAATGCCGAGCTATACGGCATGTACAAGGACATTGACTTAGCCAGAAGAGTTCACATACAGTGACTAAGATGGCTGGTTCATTTAGAGCGGATGGAGCCCAACGTTCCCGCTAAGAAAGTTTTCGAATCCACCCCGGATTTTTTTTTTTTTTTTTTTTTTTTTTTTTTTCCGAGGGTAGGTGAAAATCTTCAACAAGACACTATGAGGATCGACAGCGCGTGCTCATAGTAGTGTGGGATTCTTACCCACTAAAAAACCTCCCTTCAAAACAGACTTGTTTTTATTTTTACTACAACTAAGTATTCGACTTATCAAGTAGTTTTCGTTTCGCGAAATAATGACGTTTTGCAGGTACCTTCCCATTAGAAGTTCCTGCCAGCTCCGCAGTTTAGACGCGGTTACTTATCGCGCTAGGTCTAAAGGTTTGGTTCTTTGTAGACGGCGCAGTAAATTTCTTTCTTCCAAAAGTTGGAGGACTGTAATATTTACGTGACTTTCTAGTCGACTTCTATGCTTTCTCGCGTAGGTTTGAATTTCGTCTTCGATTGTTTTAATGCCAAGGTCTCTGTGGATATCGCTATTTCTGATATACCATGGCGCATTTACAATACCCCTTAGCACTTTGTTTTCAAAAGTTTGTAAAATTTTAATATTACTTATTTTGGTACAACCCCAGAGTTGTATACCATATGTCCATACAGGCTTTAGCACTTGCTTATATAAAAGCAGTTTGTTATATATATTAAGCTTGGAATATTTTCCAAGTAACCAATACATTTCTCGATATTTGTTATCTAGTTCTTTGCGTTTTTTCTTAACGTGCGTTTTCCATTTCAGCTTTGTATCAAGTGTCATTCCAAGATACTTAGCCTCGTTTGCAAACGGGATTTGAACCGAGTTTGAAAAGATCGGCAAATTATTTATTTTTTTATAAGTAAAATTTACATGAACAGATTTGGTCTCGTTGAGTGCGATTCGCCAAATCTTTGTCCATTCATTTACTCTATTCAAAGCTTCTTGCAGTTTTTCTGTAGTATCTTCGACCGTTTTACCTACTGTCAAGATAGCAGTGTCGTCGGCAAATGTAGCTAGCTCAGTGCCTTCTACTTGCGGTATATCACGAGTGTATAATAGATATAAGACTGGACCAAGAACGCTTCCTTGCGGCACCCCAGCCATTATTTCCTTAAAATCTGAATATTCGTTTCCACATTTGACGCGGAATAGCCTATTCGTAAGGTAGTTCTTCAAAATATTATATAGGTGCTCTGGCAGAACTTGTCGTAATTTAAACTTTAAGCCTTCGTGCCAGACCTTGTCAAAGGCTTGAGAAACGTCAAGGAATACGCTTGAACAAATCTTTTTTTCTTCAAGTGATTTTTCGATTACATGTGTTATTCGATGTACTTGTTCAACTGTACAATGCTTACTTCTAAATCCGAATTGATGATCAGGGATGAGATGCCCTTCTTCTATAACCGGCTGTATTCGCCTAACCAATATTCTCTCGAACACTTTGGATATAATTGGAAGAAGCGAAATCGGTCTATAAGAGGTTTTTTCATTCGGCGGTTTTCCAGGCTTAAGGACCATTATAACTTCGGCGACTTTCCATTGACTGGGAACATATTCTAGTCTAATCGCGGCGTTTATAATGAACAGAAGCTTAATTAGAGCTTTTCTTGGTAGTGCTTTAAGAACCTCTCCCGTAATTAGGTCGTATCCAGGAGCTTTCTTAGGTTTAAGTTTCTTTATTTCTTCCTTAAGTTCGGTAAGCGTTGCATTTCTTATTATGCTCTTGTCTATATACGACGTATTTATATTTTCAATAAGAGCTTGTCCATCAAACGGTTTGAAAGTTTCTTCCAGGTGGGCGGCAAAAACTTACGCTTTCTCTTTATCATGCCTGGCCCATTCGTCTTGATTTTTCCTAATTGGGGCGGCTTGAATTTGAGATTTTTTAATACCTTTTATAGCCTTCCAAAGCGAATAGTTAGAATCTTTTTCTGCCGTTAAGCTTTCTAGGTAAGTTTGTATTTCATTATTCTTAAGGTCTTTAATAGATCGTTTTAGTGAGTTACACAAACGGTTAAGATGTGCTTTATGTTGCGGAGACCGAGTTTGTTGCCATCTTTTACGCGCTTTTCTCTTCTCCTTAATCATCTCTTTTATTTCCTGCGGATAAATTTTAATGTAACTGGCCGGGGTTCTCTTTAGTTTGGGAGAATTCTTCCACGCGGCATCCTGTAAGATTTCGACGAAGCGATCTACTTCAACTTCAAGTTCATAGGGCGTTTTAAGTGATACGCTCAGCTCAATATTTGCTTCAATATCTTTTTTAAAGCCGTCCCAATTAGTTTTCGCGCCAGTTAATCTGGCCGGTCCTACTTTTTTAATCAAAGCTTCGCTTATCGTCATAATGATTGGAGAATGATCAGAGGAGAGATCAAAGCTTTCTTCAACTTTTATGCAGTTGCTAGATATTCCTTTAACAACAAAGAAATAAATCAGATCTGGTATCTTATTTCTATCAGTTGGCCAATATGTTGGTTTACCCGTCGAGTAAAAATCACAACTGAATTGCATACCCGCATTATAAAGCTTTCTACCTTTCTGAGAGGCGTACCTTGAGCCCCAGAAGGGGTGTTTCGCGTTGAAGTCACCACCAATAATAAAATTTGGTTTAAGGAAGTTGAAGATGTTTGTGAAATCACTTTCTTCAAGTTTACATCGCAGTGGACAATATATAGACGAAATGTTGAAAGCAAAATGTCTATTTCTAACGCGTACCGTGCTTACTTGCATTGCTTCTAATTCAATTTTTATTTCCGCTGAGTGTTCGATATTTTCTTTTATAAACAAAGATGATCCGCCTCTGGCTCTTTCCGATGGGTGAAAGGCGTGATATCCGCTATATCCCCTTATCTTAATATTCGATTGCTTTTTCAGATGAGTTTCACAGACCAAGCATATATCAATATCTTTCTCTCGCATAAATATTTCTAACTCGTCGAGTCTTTGTATGAGCCCGTTAGCGTTCCAAGTAAGAATTTTAAGCGTTTCTTTCATATTCTGGTTGAAGTGCGCGTGTTATGAATGTTGTTTTCTAGTGCAACTAGTCTCTCGAAAATTAGTTTATTTGTTTCGCATTGCTCTTCAAGTTTCGCAAGAATTAAGGAAAAAACATTGGATACATGATCTTCTGAACTACCTCCATCACTATTTTTCAATGTCGCAACTTGAGAAGGAGTCTTTACATTAAAGTTTGGACGGTTTCTTGCTTTGATCTCCCATGAGTTGTCGGTCGTGTACGTACCCTTAACTGTCTTCGCCGCTTGAGCATAAGACTGCACGCCAATAT
Organism: Brachypalpus laphriformis; assembly: GCA_945910035.1. Lineage (NCBI taxonomy): Eukaryota > Metazoa > Arthropoda > Insecta > Diptera > Syrphidae > Brachypalpus > Brachypalpus laphriformis. The sequence continues at coordinate 325,736,144 of OX246753.1, forward strand.
TCGGAGATTTTGCTTCTGTTACCTTATCTCTATTACTTTCGGATTTTTTATCATTAACCGATCTTAAGTTAATATTGACGGACTTTCTATCTTTCGCTGCTTTTTTCGTAGCTATTTTGGGTCTGTTCTGGATTGGTTTCATATTCGGACGCATCGAATTTTTTAGCGTATCGCGGCGTTTTTAAAGCTCTTTCGCCACTTCGCAACCTCGATAGTTCGCAGGATGTTTTCCTTTGCAATTTATACAAGTGGCTGGGGTTTGCTTGTTTAGCTGACACTCTTCCGAGAGATGTTTACCTGCGCATTTGACGCATCGCGGCTCTTTCTGGCAGTAAGTCTGCGTGTGATTGAAGCCTTGACAGCGCTTACACTGCGGGATCGATCTGGAGGTCTTACGCATGGGTTCGATTTTGACCACGATGTTTAGAATAGTCTTGATACCATATATAATATCTTTATTTTCGTCTTTATCAAAACTAAGCATGAATAGTGGAAGACCGCGCTTTACCAATTTTTCATGATCTCCCTCCGACTGTTGCTTCTCCTTCTTGATAATATTGACGGCATCAAGAATTTTAAAGCCTTTGTCTTGAAGGTCGTGCATTACATCTTCTTTAGTGCACGAGGGGTGGAGTCCCCTTGCTACAACACGCAGTGGTCTTTCTAACTTATTTTCATAAGTATACCACTGAATCTTTTCGGCATTCAATTTTTTAGATACTGATCGGTAACCGTCGGCATCATCGACATTGATTTTCCACGTATTGTTTCGCAGAGATGTCACCTTAAACTTCGAAGCCAGAGTTCCTTTAAGGAGGCAATGCAACTTATTATAGTCCGTAATTCCAACGACGTTTATCGGTGGCGGAGGACGTAATTTTGGTTGTTGTTGCTTTTCTTGCATCTGCTTGCGCTTTTCATCTTTTTGTGGCTCGACTTCCGGTGAGGAACCAGCTTTTCGTTTTTTGCTAGGTCGTTTCTTTTCGACCCAATTCGTTTCGCGTGTTAGCTCGTCTTCATTCGTCTGGTATTCGCGACTAGGTGAGCGATGTGAGCTAACTGTATTTTCTTTTTGTAGGTACGTGTTTTTAGGGGCATTATTTTCTTGCCTGAGTAAATCTACCTCTTTCTTGAGCTCACGATAGAGTAGCTCCATTTCGCTAAGCTTGGTACGGAGTACGTCGTTTTCCTCCTCAATGCTTTTAGATTTCGCTGAGTCCCGTTTTTCACGCGTTTGCGCTTCCGGCGGACTTCTTTTTCCGGAGACGTTCGATCTTGTTGGTGGAGATCGAGATACCCTTGTACTTTTTGAGAAGGGATTTATAAGGTGCAATAAGTGGCTCTCCCCAGAATCCGTAGAGCCGACCTCCGAAGAGGGTGGATTTTCCAGTTTACCTGGACTGCCACCTGGGGTATTTAAATCTTTTGTTTTGTTCATTGCATGTTTTTTGTATACGCCATACTCGGTATACGGAGGGTGGATTTTAGTCGCCTCTTACGACAGGCATGCCTACCTCGGGTATATTCTAACCCCTACCCCGGATGGACGACGCAGTAGACGACGACCTCGCGGTAGGTGGCGCAAACAAGTGGAGAGGGACCTCAACCAGCTTGGCGTGCGCAACTGGGGGCAGCTGGCTCGTTACCGTGCTGGCTGGAGAGATTTGTTGGTTGAGGCCTAGGTCCACCCCGGACCGTAGCGCCATTTAAGTAAGTAAGTAAGTTAAAAGCATGTATTTAGTTTTGTCAGTGTTTATTATAAGTTTGTGCATCTTTAGCCATGCGTCTATTTCTTTTAAGTCACTATTTATTTTGTTTTCACACTCTACTAAGTTTTTTCCGGTGATGTAGAGTAGTCCATCATCTGCGAAAAGTATTAGTTTGGTGTATTTTAACACTTTTTCTATATCATTTATATATATAATAAATAGCAGAACACCTAAAATTGTACCTTGAGGGACACCTTTCTCAACTCTTATTGCACTAGAAGTTTTGTCATTTACTATTGTTCTTTGTGTTCTCCCGGTAATAAATGATTTAAACCAATTAGCTCCCGTATTTCGAACACCGTACTTATTAAGCTTCATCAGTGGTATTCTGTGATCCACTGTTTCAAATGCACGTTTAAGGTCTATAAAAACCGCTAAGTCACATTTTTTGTTATCAATTTCTCTCCTCTAATCACTGACGACATAATTAACACACGTTTCACATGATTGTTTGGATCGGAATCCCGATTGATTCACACTAATCACATTTTGTCTCTCGAGGTGTTCCTGGAGTTGTAGCATCACTATTTTTTTAATAACTTTTTCGTACAATGGCACCATATTTATAGGACGAATATCATTACACTGAATTGAATTTTGGACCTTTTTCTTGGGAAGGATCAGCGATTCTTTCCAAGTTTGTGGGAAGACGCCTGAGGACAATGAAATGTTTACGACACGTAACAGCACTGGACCAATGACACCGATAGAATCTTTAAACATTCTCGCATTCATAAAATTAAAATCACTCTTTTGGTTTATTGCACATATTGCACCTAGAATATCTCCTATGTTCGTCATGTGAAACTTAAAGTCTATATTGCACTCCTCCACTATATATCACAGATTGGTTCAGTTCATAGATATTTTGGACAAAATACTTATTCAATTTTTCACAGAGAATTGCACTATCGCTTTCTTTATCACAGTTTCCAAATTGCACTTCCAATATATCTTCTTTATGCGTTTTTAAAACATATTTCTTCAACTGTCTCCACATGTCTTTTTGTGTGTTAGCCCTGTCTATTTTGTCCGAAATTATAAATTCAGATTTTGTATTATTTATTGCACTTTTATAGTAGTTTCTAAACTGTTTATATATTTGCCAGTCGTTTTCGTTATTTGTGATCACAGCTCTATTGTAAGGATTTATTTTATAAATTTTCATTTGTTTTATTTCACTTGTAAGCCACTCAGCGTTGAGATATGGGACCGACTTCGTTACAACCATTGAGTTAACGCCAGATTTTAATTCAGATTAAAATTTTTCACTTAGCACATTTAAATTATGTGGCTCTTTTGAATACTCATGCAGTTTGTACTAGAGGAGGCTTCTCGAGCTAACTCATTAGCTTTGCCAGTAAAACCTACCGACTGGTGATCTCAATGCTCTAGAAAAGAAGTCTGCACAGTGTGCTGACAACTTGTTTGAATCCCACCCATTAGTGGTGTCTTTGAATATCAATTCGCTGAGATTTCGGGCTCTTGTAAGAGTTTTCTGTCATGGGTTACTGTATGTATTCTGCAAGAACCACGGAGACGAGATCATTTAATTATTGACAGATATCCTCTATATCAAAGGGCGTACTGATTTCGAAATAACCGCCCGTGCCTTTTGCAGCAAAAATAACTTAAAAGTTAATAATAAACCCCATAATTAACATTTTCATTTTACATTAACAAAATACGCTCAGGAAATACATCGCTCTATGATTTCGGTGGGAGAATGTGACTTATTACTCCATAACGCGTTATTTTCAATCAATAGTACGTCCCCTATTTTTTATAATTTTCCTGTGAAATGCGCATAAATTGCTTTCATCATTATAAGCAAAAAAAAAAATAAAAAATTAATTGTGGAACGCATTTATGCAAATAATTTTCTGCGCTAATGATTTTCCATATACCTAATGAATTGCTTGTTAATAAATTTATTTTTTATTTTTTAATCAACGGCTGGACACCAGCAGGGGCATATATTTTGTAGGAAAATTAAAGACCCAGTTTTATTTTCATTTAAAGGTTTGATACAATAGTTTTTCTCAATTAAATTGTATCAACTAAAGTTTCAACATTTATAGACGGGTTTCTAAATCTTTCATAAGAATTTTGGGATGTGTTTTACTCGTATTAGGCAGATAAGCGGGCACTCTATTATGATGAACGCGAACGTTAGGGGACGCGGCTTGTAATAGCCTACAATCGATAAATTAAAGAAGCGAAATGGGATTTTTCGAAAACGACAAACTACAACAATAATGCTCTGGCATGCAGTAGTTTGCAACGTGGGGCAAATCTACGTATTAAACTATTTTTCCCGCCCTTTTGCAGTATTGAAAACAGATGATCAGACGCCACTTATTTCATACCTTTGAAACTTCAATGTCATTTAAAAAAAAGACAGTTGAGATAATTAGACAGGACCGGTGCATGATGCCCTCACCAGCAAATTTATAGGATTTTTTAAATTTGCATTTCTCAAATGCATTTTGTCGGATCTGTCGGACTTGTCGGAGTTCTTGGATCTGTCGGTTTTGTCGGATTTGTCGATTTTGTCGGATTTGTCAGAGTTCTCGGATCTGCCGGATTTGTCGGATCAGCCGGATTTGTTGGATCTGTCGGATTGGTAGGATCTGTCGGCTTTATCGGATCTGTCGGATTTGTCGGATCTGTGTGGTTTGTCTGATCTATTGGATTTATCGGATCTGTCGGATTTGCTGTATTTGTCGGCTTTGTCTGATCTGCCGGATTTGTCGAATCTTTTTTTTTTTATAATTCGCGCGCGACGAAGGGATTATTAATACCCTTATACTGACGCTCAGGGCACGGGCGGTTGGGAAAAGTTGAGAGAGGAACGGATGAGATGCCGGTTTGCGTTGGCTTTAAATGTTTGTGGGTTGTAATGATTAGGAAATACAGAGGCTGGTGGATCGTCCCACAAACGTGTTGTTCGGCGTATAAACGAATCCCTATATTTGACAACACGTCTGAAGTTGGGCTTGAGGGTGAACTGATGCACATTCGAAGCATGACGGGTATTGCGGGTGAAGTTTTGAAGGGGAGGAATGCAACTGGCTATTTCGCTGGAGCATTTTTTATAAAAAAGCGATAAAATAGGGTTATAGGGTTGGCGTCACGGTTATTGATGCACATACCGAGAATGGCAAGTCTTTCGGATTCAGCGATACAAGTACCATCCATGGATAATGGTTGAGGGTCTTCGATTCGCTTGAGGGACAGGAGACAGCATTGAGTTTTGGATGCATTAAATTGCACTCTATTGATTGAACCCCATTTGGTAATGTTGTCTAGGTCGGAATTTAATGTGTTTAACATATGTTGTCGTTCCTCTTCTACGGCCTAAGAGCAGGGACGTGAGTTAGGGAACGAATATGAAGAACTGAGGGTAGTGTCATCAGCGAAGGAATGGATTGGATTAGAAGTAGCAGACAAGAGGTTATTTATAAAAATGAGAAAGAGAGTCAGAGACAAAACGGAGCCCTGGGGAACACTAGCATTTATGTGGTGAAATGCAGACTTGAAGCCGTCCAAGACAACTTGTATTGAACGGTCCGAAAGTAATTTCTAATCCATTGAAGAATGGATATGGCATCATCGATGCCATATGCACGCATTTTCGACAAAAGAGCCTGATGCCAAACTCTGTCAAATGCCTTAGAAATATCGAGCGCAACCATCTTTGTTTCGCCGAAGTGATGGATTGATTGGTTTCACTTCTCGGTGAGATACGCCATCAAATCACCAGTGGACCTGTTGCTATGAAAACCATACTGCCGGTCATTGAGGAGTTTTCGTGAATCAAGATATTTCATAAGCTGACGATTTATCAGCGTTTCCATGACCTTGGAAAGAAGGGACGTTACTGCAATGGGTCGGTAATTGGAAGGGGAAGAAGATTCGCCTTTTTTAGGGACGGGCTGGGCAAATACTGTTTTCCATCTACCCGGAAAGTGCCCAGAAGAGTAGGACAGACAGAAAAGCTTACGCAGAGGTTTTGCCAGCGTGAAAGAACACCTCTTCAGAACTATGGGGGAGATACCATCTGGACCAGCGGATTTGTGTATGTTAAGACCTTTGAGTACTCCTGCAACTGTACGAGTGCGAAAGTGTACTTGTTCCATGGAAAATTCGACGCTCTCAAATACAGGCGGAGACAAAGCGCTATATGGCAAGGTGTAGTTCGCCGCGAGTGAGCAGCAAGCAGATTGGCTTTGTCTAAGGAGCTGACAGCTGGAATACCATTGTAAATGAGCGTTGGGATGGCGGCGAGGCAGAATTTTAAATATTTTTGACGAATGACCAAACATTTTTACTACCTTTGGGACATTGTAGAATTTTTTGCCTCACAAACAAATCTGCCGGATTTGTCGGATTCGTAGGATCTGTCAGATTTGTCGGCCTTGTCTGGTTTGTCATATTTGTCGGATTTGTCGGATTTGCCGGATCTGTCGGATCTGTCGGATTTGCTGTTTTTGTCAGAATTGTCGGATCTGTCGGATTTGTCAGATTGGTAGGATCTGTCAGATTTGTCATATCTGTCGGATTTGTTGGATCTGTCTGATATGTCGGATTGGTAGGATCTGTCGGATTTGTCGGATCTGTCGGAACTGTCGAACTTGTCAAATTAGTCGGACCTGTCGGATCTGTCGGATTTGTCGGGTTTGTGGGATTTGTTGGATTTGTAGGATCTGTCGGATTGGCAGGATCTGTCGGATTTATCGGATCTGTCGGAACTGTCGGATTTGCCGTATCTTTCGGATCTTTTGGGACTGTCGGATCAGTCGGATTTGCTGTATTTGTCGGATTTGTCTGATCTGCCGGATTTGTCGGATCTGCCGGACTTGTCTCGTTTGTCATATCTGTCGGATTTGTCCGTCTGATATGTCGGATTGGTAGGATCTGTCGGAACTGTCGAACTTGTCAGATTAGTCGGACTTGTCGGATCTGTCGGGTTTGTGGGATTTGTTGGATTTCTCGGATTTGTCGGGTATATGAGAGTTGTTAAATTTGACGGATCTGTCGGATTTGTCGGATCTGTGGGAATTGTGAGACTTGTCAGATTTATCAGATTTGTCAAATTTGTCGGATTTGTCAGATTTGCCGGATCTGTCGGATTTATCCGATCTTTCGGAATTGTCGAACTTGTCAGATTATTCGGACTTGTTGGATCTGTTGGATTTGTCGAATTTGTCGAGTTTGTGGGATTTGTTGGATTTGTCGGATTTAATATAATACGGAAATACATACATAAGTAAGGAGTTTTGAGAATTAAAAAGGAGTGTTAAGCCTCAGCTTGTATGGGTATCAGTCCAGCACCCCCATGCAATAATCTTTTTCGGGAAATGACCTTAAATGTGTCAGGAGTTGATTCGAAGTAAAAGTATTTAGAAGTCCACTCAATATACCACGGTGGAGGGGATTCTCCTATCGTGGCTAGCGCCGAGAGACCTAAGAACGGTGATAGTCATCCGAGCTACCGTTAAAATGATCAGCTCTTCAGTATCACATGTTAGATAGTATGGGAGTTCCTGCACAAAATCAAAAATTTAATAACGAATGACGGACGCACGACCACATTGGCGTGAAAAGTAGTGGGCGAACATATCATCTGAAAACAACTACAGAAAGAGAAATAAACGAAGAGAATTGAATTCTTTAGAAACTTCCGGCAACTAAGGCAGTCAAGGGCACTCTAGGGGATCTCGATTTAGCAACAACAAGGGGCACCTCAGGCAGTCGATTTTCAAAAACAACTGTATGTGCAGATTCTGCGAAGAAATCAAATAGACTAAAGGTCACATTCTAAGCAACTGTTTGACATTGAGTAAAGATGGGTACCGAACATTCAATGCATCTAATGCTTTAATGCTTTAGGGTCTACTGCTGTTGTTTTTGGTATCCACGTTTAAGTTATTATCGACACATCGATAATTTTCATCTCGATAGCTTACGCTTCTATTTAAGAATCGAAAATATATTTTTAAGTTTCTAAGTTGAAAGAAGTTCTAGCTTGCGAACTACCTCGGCTGCTGCTGGAAATAGATACGAGATATCTTTTAGGTTGCAGTTCACCTAGCCCGTTTTGAACACATTCGTCAGTTATTCAGGCAGTAGTTAAGTTCCCCAACTACATGTTCGTGCTACCTTAAAGCGAATTGTTGTCAAAATGCCTCCTCTTGAAAAGTTTATAAAGGTTTTTGATGACTTACTTCAATCAATTGTATCGGTGCCAAATATCGGTAACACTGTGTTCTTGCTATCTTCAAATACTTCTTGCTATAACTCATTTAGTATGCTCTCTATCACTTTATTCAAAATGTCTATTTAGTACCAATTACAACCAACAATATAAACTGCTTCTTGGGAATTGTACCAATCCAAATAGATGTCAGCCCTTTTGTGATCCAGACATGCCAAAACACACTTAAAAAACAGTATCTCAGTGTGACAATAAATTTGTTTATTCCTCATTCAATCTGTCAAATAAAATGTCACGCAGATACTCAACCCGAATCAAAATGAATTTATATATTTCCAGATACCGATCTCAATCACAATGTAAATGACATCAACATCTCAGTTTCGAATACAAAACTCAAATCGTTTCTCATTCTGGCACTCGTAGAAATTGCTATTAGATAAAGCACTTCCCCTGGTTTCCTGTATAATTTCACTACAAAGCCAATTAACAATGAACGTGCTAGCAAAACACCACATTTTATTCGAACTCATTTTCGCACATTTCCACAAAAATAAACTCACAGCAGAATTTCAGAGCTACCCGTTCAGTATCGGGTAGGTATAGGTACCACAATCTGACTCTACCATGCCCAAACCTCTGGTACATTGTTTAAATAGGTCTGCCACATTTCGTGTCGGTGGAAAGTCGTTAATGTTTATGATGCTGGTGTTGTGCCATAGCCGCATATAGTACAGGATTAAAATGTGAAAGGGTATGAGTAATGAGAGAAAGTGTCTAATGACAGAGGAAGTCTCACCACACTTTAACCAGGAGGTGCAATGGTTCAGAAACACTCTGTGTTTTGGTTACCAAGTTGTTTCAATGCATTTTTAATAGTGTTGTGTATTTTCGGAGTCCTTAGGTGGATACTTTATTCAATATTGGGATGAGTTATTTCAGTGAGGTTTGCAGAATCGTTTGTAAGAAGCGATTACTTTTAACAAAATCGGATGTCTCTGATTTGCGTGCCGCATGGGAGTTAATTCCTAAAGATGACCACACATATCGAGAAGGTCTATGATTAAAGTGGCTGAAATCGAACGAAGCATTTGATAAAGCAAACATACACCAGATAGCTAAGTCAGGTAGGTGGATGTCCTGCAACATCAGTCACTGCTCACATGGATCCCCAGCTTGTCTATTGTTCTCGTTTTTGAATTCAATCGGAATCTAGAAAATATTATACCGAGGAGGTCGAACTATGCAAATAAATATATAAATCCCAGGAGGTCTTTCAGTACTCCACGAAAAAGTACCGACAACCATTGGACATTTGAGCAGCAAATGAGGGGTAGATTTGGTTTTTCCTTCCTTCCTGCAGCTTTTGTAGTAGCCATTCGGGTTTAACCGAAGACGATCCGGATGATGTATGGTTCAGTGCAAAGTTATGGTTCCGAAGACAACTTTTGCATCCCTGCGACTAAGCTTACCCAGAAAAAGGGATATTTTTTATTGTATTTCTGTGTTTATCAACAACAGAGGTGCTTGGAAAGGAGCGAGTGTGCAGGTTTATCTGCCCAACAAGAGTGACTGTGGGTTGAAGATAAGCACAATCCAGATTCCTTTAGTTTGAGTGTAATATTATTCACCCTTTTGTTACAGCAGTAGTGATCCAGAGAAGTAAGACTTAGTATGGTTTCCATTGGTGATATGGAAAACACTGAACCAACGGGCAATTGATAGATGTATGGATATAAAAGCGCATCCATTCACCTGCTAGAGCACATATGTTCCAAAGGCTACAAGACTTACTGTGTTCAGATTCAATGCCTCATTCTTGTAAACTAGGCCTAACTTACTAATCCTCGATGCATACAGTTTTCTATGAGAAAGTCCTTTGATATTGGTAGCTCACTACATAAACTAATGTAAGTCCAAAATCTTTTCTGATTAAAGTTTCCACGAGCCACTTGGCTTGGTTTCGAGGTTTTTTTTTTCTCCTCATAATTCTTTTCCGATGATGCACTAGCTTTATGGATGCAATTTTAGCCCGTCTTTTGCCTTGTAGCTTGTAACTCAATAACATTGTTTATCTTAACTCAGTTATTGAAAATTCTGCTTCGTCTGCTATCCCAACGCTCATTTACAATGACATTCCAGCTGTCAGCTCCTCAAACAAAGTCAATCTGCTAGCTGCTCACTTTGCAGCGAACTCCACCTTGCCAGACAATGCTTTGTCTCCACTTATACTTGAGAGCGTCGAATTTTCCATGGGACAACTCCACTTTCGCACTCGTACAGTTGCAGGAGTACTCAAACGTCTTGACAAATACAAATCCGCTGGTCCAGATGGTATCTTCCCCACAGTTCTGAAGAAATGTTCTTCCACACTGGAAAAACCACTGCGTAAGATTTTCTGTCTATTCTACTCTTCCGGCTCTTTCAGTTGGAAGATGGAAGACTTCTTATGAAGCGTTAAAAAAAAATATTTGGCGCAACAGCTCATTAAGTGCCAGAGCCTAGCTTCTCGCAACCACTCTTGTTGTCTGCCCCCTTCGGGTAGGGGTTAAAATATACCCGAGGTAGGCATGCCTGTCGTAATAGGCGACTAAAATCCACCCTCCGTATACCGAGCGCAGTGCATACACAAAATGCAAGGAACAAAACAAAACGATTGATTACCCCAAGTGGCAGTCCAGGTTCACTGGAAAATCCACCCTCTTCAGAGGTCAGCTCTACGGATTCTGGGGAGAGCCAGTTATTGCAACTAATAAATCCGTTCTTAAAAAGTGCAAGGGTATGTCAATCTCCTCCACGAAGATCGAATAACTCCGGGAAAAGAAGTCCACCGGAAGCGCTAGCGCGCGAAATTCAGGACTCAGCGAAATACAAAAGTCTTGAGGAAGAAAATAAAACACTCCGAATCAAGCTTAATGAAATGGATCTACTCTATTAAGCTCTTAAGAAAGAGATAGACTTATTAAAAGAAGAAAATAAGGTCCTAAAGAACACGCATTTCGAGAGAGAACGCGAATGTACTCCACCACGCTTAGCTAGTCTGGAATATCACACAGACGAAGAAGAGCTAGCACGCGAAATATATCGGGTCCCAAAGAAAAGACCTTTACCCCCTTCGGGTAGGGGTTAGAATTTACCCGAGGTAGGCATGCCTGTCGTAAGAGGCGACTAAAATCCACCCTCCGTATACCGAGTATGGCGTATACAAAAAACATGCAATGAACTAAACAAACGATTTGAATACCCCAGGTGGCAGTCCAGGTACACTGGAAAATCCACCCTCTTCGGAGGTCGGCTCTACGGATTCTGGGGAGAGCCATTTATTGCATCTTATAAATCCCTTCTCAAAAAGTACAAGGGTATCTCGATCTCCACCAACAAGATCGAACGTCTCCGGAAAAAGAAGTCCGCCGGAAGCGCAAACGCGTGAAAAACGGGACTCAGCGAAATCTAAAAGCATTGAGGAGGAAAACGACGTACTCCGTACCAAGCTTAGCGAAATGGAGCTACTCTATCGTGAGCTCAAGAAAGATGTAGATTTACTCAGGCAAGAAAATAATGCCCTAGAAAACACGTACCTACAAAAAGAAAATACAGTTAGCTCACATCGCTCACCTAGTCGCGAATACCAGACGGATGAAGACGAGCTAACACGCGAAACGAATTGGGTCGAAAAGAAACGACCTAGCAAAAAACGAAAAGCTGGTTCCTCACCGGAAGTCGAGCCACAAAAAGATGAAAAGCGCAAGGAGATGCAAGAAAAGCAACAACAACCAAAATTACGTCCTCCGCCACCGATAAACGTCGTTGGAATTACGGACTATAATAAGTTGCATTGCCTCCTTAAAGGAACTCTGACTTCGAAGTTTAAGGTGACATCTCTGCGAAACAATACGTGGAAAATCAATGTCGATGATGCCGACGGTTGCCGATCAGTATCTAAAAAATTGAATGCCGAAAAGATTCAGTGGTATACTTATGAAAATAAGTTAGAAAGACCACTGCGTGTTGTAGCAAGGGGACTCCACCCCTCTTGCACTAAAGAAGATGTAATGCACGACCTTCAAGACAAAGGCTTTAAAATTCTTGATGCCGTCAATATTATCAAGAAGGAGAAGCAACAGTCGGAGGGAGATCATGAAAAATTGGTAAAGCGCGGTCTTCCACTATTCATGCTTAGTTTTGATAAAGACGAAAATAAAGACATTATATATGGTATCAAGACTATTCTAAACATCGTGGTCAAAATCGAACCCATGCGTAAGACCTCCAGATCGATCCCGCAGTGTAAGCGCTGTCAAGGCTTCAATCAAACGCAGACTTACTGCCAGAAAGAGCCGCGATGCGTCAAATGCGCAGGTAAACAACTCTCGGAAGAGTGTCACCTAAACAAGCAAACCCCAGCCACTTGTATAAATTGCAAAGGAAAACATCCTGCGAACTATCGAGGTTGCGAAGTGGCGAAAGAGCTTCAAAAACGCCGCGATACGCTAAAAAATTCGATGCGTCCGAATATGAAACCAATCAAGAACAGACCCAAAATAGCTACGAAAAAAGCAGCGAAAGATAGAAAGTCCGTCAATATTAACTTAAGATCGGTTAATGATAAAAAATCCGAAAGTAATAGAGATAAGGTAACAGAAGCAAAATCTCCGAATATTGGCGTGCAGTCTTATGCTCAAGCGGCGAAGACAGTTAAGGGTACGTACACGACCGACAACTCACGGGAGATCAAAGCAAGAAACCGTCCAAACTTTAATGTAAAAACTCCTTCTCAAGTTGCGATATTGAAAAATAGTGATAGAGGTAGTTCAGAAGATCATGTATCCAATGTTTTTTCCCTAATTCTTGCGAAACTTGAAGAGCAATGCAAAACAAATAAACTAATTTTCGAGAGACTAGTTGCACTAGAAAACAACATTCATAACACGCGCACTTCAACCAGAATATGAAAGAAACGCTTAAAATTCTTACTTGGAACGCTAACGGGCTCATACAAAGACTCGACGAGTTAGAAATAATTATGCGAGAGAAAGATATTGATATATGCTTGGTCTGTGAAACTCATCTGAAAAAGCAATCGAATATTAAGATAAGGGGATATAGCGGATATCACGCCTTTCACCCATCGGAAAGAGCCAGAGGCGGATCATCTTTGTTTATAAAAGAAAATATCGAACACTCAGCGGAAATAAAAATTGAATTAGAAGCAATGCAAGTAAGCACGGTACGCGTTAGAAATAGACATTTTGCTTTCAACATTTCGTCTATATATTGTCCACTGCGATGTAAACTTGAAGAAAGTGATTTCACAAACATCTTCAACTTCCTTAAACCAAATTTTATTATTGGTGGTGACTTCAACGCGAAACACCCCTTCTGGGGCTCAAGGTACGCCTCTCAGAAAGGTAGAAAGCTTTATAATGCGGGTATGCAATTCAGTTGTGATTTTTACTCGACGGGTAAACCAACATATTGGCCAACTGATAGAAATAAGATACCAGATCTGATTGATTTCTTTGTTGTTAAAGGAATATCTAGCAACTGTATAAAAGTTGAAGAAAGCTTTGATCTCTCCTCTGATCATTCTCCAATCATTATGACGATAAGCGAAGCTTTGATTAAAAAAGTAGGACCGGCCAGATTAACTGGCGCGAAAACTAATTGGGACGACTTTGAAAAAGATATTGAAGCAAATATTGAGCTGAGCGTATCACTTAAAACGCCCTATGAACTTGAAGTTGAAGTAGATCGCTTCGTCGAAATCTTACAGGATGCCGCGTGGAAGAATACTCCCAACCTAAAGAGAACCCCGGCCAGTTACATTAAAATTTATCCGCAGGAAATAAAAGAGATGATTAAGGAGAAGAGAAAAGCGCGTAAAAGATGGCAACAAACTCGGTCTCCGCAACATAAAGCACATCTTAACCGTTTGTGCAACTCACTAAAACGATCTATTAAAGACCTTAAGAATAATGAAATACAAACTTACCTAGAAAGCTTAACGGCAGAAAAAGATTCTAACTATTCGCTTTGGAATGCTATAAAAGGTATTAAAAAACCTCAAATTCAAGCCGCGCCAATTAGGAAAAATCAAGACGAATGGGCCAGGCATGATAAAGAGAAAGCGCAAGTTTTTGCCGCCCACCTGGAAGAAACTTTCAAACCGTTTGATGGACAAGCTCTTATTGAAAATATAAATACGTCGTATATAGACAATAGTGTAATAAGAAATGCAACGCTTACCGAACTTAAGGAAGAAATAAAGAAACTTAAACCTAAGAAAGCTCCTGGATACGACCTAATTACGGGAGAGGTTCTTAAAGCACTACCAAGAAAAGCTCTAATTAAGCTTCTGTTCATTATAAACGCCGCGATTAGACTAGAATATGTTCCCAGTCAATGGAAAGTCGCCGAAGTTATAATGGTCCTTAAGCCTGGAAAACCGCCGAATGAAAAAACCTCTTATAGACCGATTTCGCTTCTTCCAATTATATCCAAAGTGTTCGAGAGAATATTGGTTAGGCGAATACAGCCGGTTATAGAAGAAGGGCATCTCATCCCTGATCATCAATTCGGATTTAGAAGTAAGCATTCTACAGTTGAACAAGTACATCGAATAACACATGTAATCGAAAAATCACTTGAAGAAAAAAAGATTTGTTCAAGCGTATTCCTTGACGTTTCTCAAGCCTTTGACAAGGTCTGGCACGAAGGCTTAAAGTTTAAATTACGACAAGTTCTGCCAGAGCACCTATATAATATTTTGAAGAACTACCTTACGAATAGGCTATTCCGCGTCAAATGTGGAAACGAATATTCAGATTTTAAGGAAATAATGGCTGGGGTGCCGCAAGGAAGCGTTCTTGGTCCAGTCTTATATCTATTATACACTCGTGATATACCGCAAGTAGAAGGCACTGAGCTAGCTACATTTGCCGACGACACTGCTATCTTGACAGTAGGTAAAACGGTCGAAGATACTACAGAAAAACTGCAAGAAGCTTTGAATAGAGTAAATGAATGGACAAAGATTTGGCGAATCGCACTCAACGAGACCAAATCTGTTCATGTAAATTTTACTTATAAAAAAATAAATAATTTGCCGATCTTTTCAAACTCGGTTCAAATCCCGTTTGCAAACGAGGCTAAGTATCTTGGAATGACACTTGATACAAAGCTGAAATGGAAAACGCACGTTAAGAAAAAACGCAAAGAACTAGATAACAAATATCGAGAAATGTATTGGTTACTTGGAAAATATTCCAAGCTTAATATATATAACAAACTGCTTTTATATAAGCAAGTGCTAAAGCCTGTATGGACATATGGTATACAACTCTGGGGTTGTACCAAAATAAGTAATATTAAAATTTTACAAACTTTTGAAAACAAAGTGCTAAGTGGTATTGTAAATGCGCCATGGTATATCAGAAATAGCGATATCCACAGAGACCTTGGCATTAAAACAATCGAAGACGAAATTCAAACCTACGCGAGAAAGCATAGAAGTCGACTAGAAAGTCACGTAAATATTACAGTCCTCCAACTTTTGGAAGAAAGAAATTTACTGCGCCGTCTACAAAGAACCAAACCTTTAGACCTAGCGCGATAAGTAACCGCGTCTAAACTGCGGAGCTGGCAGGAACTTCTAATGGGAAGGTACCTGCAAAACGTCATTATTTCGCGAAACGAAAACTACTTGATAAGTCGAATACTTAGTTGTAGTAAAAATAAAAACAAGTCTGTTTTGAAGGGAGGTTTTTTAGTGGGTAAGAATCCCACACTACTATGAGCACGCGCTGTCGATCCTCATAGTGTCTTGTTGAAGATTTTCACCTACCCTCGGAAAAAAAAAAAAAAAAAAAAGAAAAGACCTAGTTAGAAACGGAGAGCCGGTTCATCGCCCGAAGTCGAGCCCGTGAAAGAAGAAAATCACAAACAACCGCAAGAAAAGCAACATCGAGAGCAATTTCGTCCACCCCCACCAATAAACATCGTCGGGATAACGGAATACAATAAGTTGCAAAGCCTCCTTAAAGGAACATTTACATCGAAGTGTAAGGTTACATCTTTGAGGGATAACGCGTGGAAAATGAACGTGGATGACTACAATGACTACCGAGCTGTGTCCCAAAAGCTAAATACCGAAAAGATTCAGTGGTATACTTTCGAAATCAAGTCAGAAAGGCCACATCGTGTCGTTGCAAGGGGACTCCACCCCTCATGCACCAAAGAAGAGGTTATGACTGATCTGCAAGCCAAAGGCTTTAAAATTCTTGATGCCGTTAATACCATCAAGAAGGAGAATCAACAAACGGAAATAGATAAAGACGTCTTGGTAAGGCGTGGACTTCCGCTTTTTATGCTAACCTTCGATAAGTCGGATAATATCGACGATATTTTACGAATTAGAACTATATTAAATATCGTGTTGAAAATCGAGCCTATGCGTAGAAATTTAAGGATGATTCCGCAGCGCAAACGTTGCCAGGGATTTAACCATACGCAAATGTACTGCAAAAAATAACCGCGATGTGTGAAATGCGCCGGAAATCACCTCTCCCAAGTCTGTGGAGTAAACAAACAAACCTCTGCAACCTGTGCTAACTGTAAGGGAAAGCACCCGGCAAATTATAGAGGCTGTGAAGTAGCTAAGGAGTTGCAAAAATGGAGAATGTGCTCCTTAAGCCCCAAAATCTAAGCTGCAAACTAAGCCAAAGCGTAAGAATGCACAGGAGAAACTAGCTAAACTAAAACTACCGGGTTCAGAGCGCAAAAAAGTGAGGGAAAGAGTGACAACAGAGAAGTCCTCGACCTCAGTTCTTAAAAGAAACGGTACTGAAAAGCTAACATCAAAAAAGCCGCCAGGTAATGACCCTCGGACAGCAGGAGTGCAGACTTACGCTCAGGCCGCGGCATCCGAAAAACCAAAAAACGTTGAAATTTCGACGGACCCTGTCTCTGATGTTTTGTCGGTTATTCTCGAGAAATTTGAGGAACAAAGCAAAATAAATAAAATTATTCTCGATAGGCTAGTTAAGCTTGAAAATAATTTCCAGAAAACGCGTACTTCACCTAGAATATGAATGACAAACGAATGTTAAAAATATGTACTTGGAATGCAAACGGACTTTTGCAAAAACTCGACGAATTGGAAATATTCACGCGTGAAAAAGATATTGATATTTCCTTGATTTCTGAAACCCACGTAAAAAAAGGAATCGCATTTAAAAATAAAAGGCTATAATGATTACCACGCTTGTCACCCTTCGGGAAAAGCTAGAGGCGGATCATCCTTGCTTATTAAAGACTACATCGAACAATCCGAAGACCTAAAGATAGACCTTGAAACTTTGCAACTGTGCACGATTCGAGTTAAAAATAGTCAGCGTACTCTTAAAATCTCATCTATCTACTGCCCACGCTTGAAACATCTGATTTTATTAACTTGAAACCTAATTTCATTATTGGCGGCGATTTTAAGCGAAACATACGTTCTAGGGATCAAGATACAGCTCGAAAAAAGGTAGAATGCTCTATGGGGCAGGTATGGAGTACAGTTGTGATTTCCATTAAACCGACTTACTGGCCAACTGATACTTCGAAAATACCTGACCTGATCGACTTTTTCGTTGTGAAAGGAATATCTACCAATCACATAAAAGTCAAAGAGAGCTTTGATCTGTCGTCTGATCATTCCCCGGTTATTTTAACAATCAGCGAAAAACTAGTCTATAACCTAGAGCCAACGAGATTAACTGGTCGAACAACTAACTGGGAAGGCTTTTGGAACGAAATTGAAGATAATGTTGAACTGAGCGTTCCACTTACGACACTCTATGAACTTGAGGTTGAAGTTGATCGCTTCGCTGAGATCGTACAGCTCGTCTCTTGGAATAATACGCCCAATCCAAGAAAAACGCCGGACAGATACGGTTTACGATATCCTCCGGAAATAAAAGAATTGGTCAAGGAAAAAAGAAAAGCTCGTAAAAAATGGCAACAGAGTCGTGCCCCGCAGCACAGAGCACACTTGAATCGCCTGTGCAATTTGTTGAAGAAGACTATTAAGGATTTTAAGAATCGTGCAATAGGCTCTTACCTTGAAAGTTTAACAACGAAAAAAGTTTAAAATTATTCACTTTGGAATGTTATAAAAGGCACCAAAAGGCCCAAAGTCGTCGCGCAGCCAATTAAAATAAATCAAAATGAATGGGCGAGGGAAGATAAAGAAAAAGCGGAAGTCTTTGCGGCCCACCTGGAAGAAACCTTTAAACCGTACGATGGTCAAGTGGTTTAGGACAACCGCAATAGGCTGGATTTACCATCTTACGATTTGACGCTCACAAGTGCAACGCTAAGGGAACTCACACATGAGATCGAGAATCTAAAACCTAAGAAATCTCCTGGTTATGATTTGATTACCGGAGAAATTCTCAAATTCTTACCTGGAAAAGCATTGAGTAAGCTTCTCCATATTGTAAGTCCTGCGCTCAGATTAAAATACGTGCCGAGCCAATGGAAAGTTGCGGAATCATAATGGTTTTAAAACCAGGAAAAGTTCCAAATGAAGTAAAATCGTATAGACCAATTTCGCTTCTTCCAGTCATATTGAACATTTTCGAGAGGATATTATTAAGGCGTCTTCAACTGGTTATACAAGAAAATAATCTTATCCCTGACCCCCAGTTTAGGTTCAGGAGTAAGCATTCGACGATTGACCAGGTGCATAGAATTACTGACGTAATCGAGAAAGCACTTGAAGAAAAAAATATTTGCTCAAGCGTATTTCTAGACGTCTCGCAAGCCTTTGACAAGGCGTGGCATGATGGCTTGAAATGCAAACTACGACAAGTTCTCCCTGTATGCTTATGCGATAGTTTAGAATCATATCTCGGGAATAGACTCTTTCGTGTTAGACATGGAGTCGAATACTCCGAGCTCAAAGAAATTTCGGCCGGTGTACCACAAGGAAGCGTTCTTGGGCCGCTTCTCTATTTGCTATATACTCGTGATATACCGAACGAAGATGGCACTATCCTTGCTACGTTTGCCGATGACACCGCTATCCTAGCAGTAGGTAAAACAATCGAAGAAACGACTGCAAGACTGCAAAACGCACTGAAAAATGTAAATGAATGGACGAGGGACTGGCGGATCGCCCTCAACGAATCTAAATCTTTTCACGTGAATTTCACTTACAAGAAAACTAATGACTTGCCAAATGCCAATATTTTACAATTTTTTCAAAATAAAGTGCTAAGAGAAATTGTCCAAGCACCGTGGTATAGTAGAAACGAAGATATCCACAGTAATGTCGGAATTCCGACAATCGAAGCTGAAACTAGAAGCTTCGCGAGAAAGCATAGAAACCGACTAATCGGACATGTCAACAATACAGTCCTACAAATTTTGGATGAGAGCAATTTATTGCGCCGACTACAAAGGACGAAACCTTTCGACTTGGCGAGATAATGATTAACCGCGTCTAGTTTGCGGAACATGCAGGATCTTTCAGTGGAAAGTAACCTGCCAAACGTTTTTATTACGCTTGCTATTCTCATAGTGTCTATGGAAGATTTTTCACCTACCCTCGCAAAAAAAAAAAAAAAAATTTTGTGTGCGTTATATTTTTCACATGAATCGAAGGGACCTACAGGTTAGTGCCGTATGCGAAGGGCGATTTGAGAAGCTTTTTCGTGCCAACAATACTCTCGGATGTTTGACAGCACGAGAGGTGGGACCGTGAAAAAACTTTTTGGTGATTTGTGGGATTCCAACTTGGAACCTCACGCGTAGTGATCCGACACACTAACCACTTACGCCACGGCGCCCAAGTAGGCTTGGGAAAATATTAGTTCAATGATTTGAATGGCTACCAAGTGTCATTCCAAATTCATACTGAACTCAAGATGGGCTAAAGATGTGGGCTAATCAAAAGAACTAAAAATCGTTTTCTTCTTACAGGTTTTGTTCCTTCGACACGACCGCTGGTTATTCTCTCTGTTTCTTAAGACGCCAGTTAGATAGCCATGTGACTGAGAGAAGGGATCATGCGGTTGAAGTTCCAACGCCAACACAGGAAGAAATTCGTTTTACCATACTCTTCGGATTTCGACGTCAACTCACGCCAGTCAAAATTCTGCACGAATGCCAAAATGCATACGGAATAAATGCACCATCTCTTGTTACTATTTCGAAGTGGTTTCGAAGATTCCAGACTGGCCATTTTTCTGTGGAGGATGAATCTCGTGAAGGTCAGCCCAAATCTTCGACCGACGATACAAATGTGGCCCTGGTGTGGGCTAAACTTGACGAAGATGCCAGGACAACACAGGAAATGATAGCGGATGAACTGAGCTTGAATACCATGGCTGTGTCCGAATTATAAATTATCACCTAAAATATTCGAAGAAGTCAGCTCGATGGGTTCCAACAATTTTGAATGGAGAACAAAAAGAGGCTCGTTTTCGTTTTGCTGAATACTTCCTGGATGAGTTTGAAAATGGAAAGTCGATCTGCTTCAATAAGATCATTACAAGTGATGAATCTTGGTTTAACAAGTACGACTGGAAAACCAAACAGCTTCTATGGTATGGAGCCCAGAAGGTGCAGTAAAGGTCAAACAACAAAAGTCAGCGACAAAATGATGTCGACGTACTTCACAAGGGCGAAAATGGTCGCCGTCATCCTGCTTAAAACTGGTCAGACAGTCACTGCTAATTAGTATACTCAAACTTGCTTACCACAAGTTTTCCAAAAATTTACTAGTACACCGACAAAAAGAGGAACTGCGTCGCTACTTTTTGCACCGCGACAATGCGCCTGCGCACACTGCTAAAAAAATCAACAACTTTCTTGCGCTCTCGGGCATCAATGTAATTATGTAATTCGCCCAGAGCCTTATTCTCTGGATCTAGCGCCGTGTGACTTTTGGCTGTTTCCGAAAAAAAAAGATTTGAGGCGCAAAATCTTCACATCTAATGAGGAGATTATTAATGTAGTCAATGTCAAAATAGAAAAGCTTCGAAAAGAGGATTTTGAAAGCTGTTTTGAAAGATGCATCTATCGGCTGAAGAAATGTATTGAAATAAATGGGAATTATGTGGAGAAATTAAAAAAAACATGAAGGCTAAATACCTAAAGTTAAACTTATTATTGTATTTTATTATTCAATCAACTAAGCGAACTTTTGTTAGTCCCTATGTACATATGTATGTACGTAGGTAGTCCTATTCACAGATGAATTTTACTTTATAACTATCCGTATCTATGTACATACATATTTCCGATCTACTATGTACATTTGTATGTAGATACTATACGTACTCACTTAGCTTAGCAGAAGATGTATCGTACAAATTTCAGCTGGGTTCAGATAGTCCTTATAATAATTATTCCTGCAAGCACGCCGACCTTTAAAGTTGGTTAAAGTTCCTCCACTACTCATGCGGATGGTAAGCCATTATTCTCTGAGTCATTTGAAACTTTAAAGCAAAAGAACTCCAGCATGGGCATTTGTGTATATTTCTATGTGCACCATGCTTGCCTATATAAAAATTACACATCTGATGATAAGGAAAATCAGGTTCTACTAAGGACATAACTTGTACAAAATAAACGAGCCTATAGTCCTGGTGAAAGGTGACACTTTAAGTTCTACTAGCTTCCACTTTATGTTCTCTTTTCTGAATACTGTGTTCGAAAGCATCGAACTGAGTCAAACAGATATTAAATTTAATATACAAAAGCTTATAGATGTGCACATAACTCATAGCGAAAGAAACGAACAAACCCTCAAAAGGACTATCATTATCGACATCCTTATCGATCCATAAACACAGAGGAATGAAAAAGCAAAAAGTGAACTAGGAGAAAGTGCAGGAAAAATATTTCCGACTTTCGATGGCAATGACCTCGCAATAGTATCTAGACGGAGAAAAATATAAAAATGAAAAGAATTTATTGAAGGTATTTTACTTAGTTTCTTGGATGCCAGCCAAGGAGGACCGTTATGACTAAAATTTGACACTATTCTTTTTCTTCCCTTTGCATTCAATTTCGTTAAAGCAGCCAATTCGTGGACCAAATCGAATAGCATTAGTTACACGAAAGGCTTGATTTGTTCTCCAAAAGTTTTCACAAAGGAATATGGGATCAGGATGTAATTTATCGACAAACATTCGGCGCGGATAAAAGGTTTTGAAATGCCATCATTTATTTAAAGTGGAAGTAGATATTACTTAAGGTCAATGAACTTTACTTGAGGTTTATAGTTCATATTGGAATAGAACTTTATATCTTGTAGGTAGGTAGAGATTCAAATGACTCCTAACTCCCACATCGATCCTTCTTTTATCTAAAATTTGTGAAGAATTGAATCAGAATCATTGTCAGCTCAAAATCCGCTTTGTAGCCAATATTCATGCAGTCAACCTTAAACTGCATATTACCACTGAAGCGAAATCCAAATAATTTACAAACATCAGACATCGACATTTTACAGTGAATGAACTCAAATACACAAAGTAAAATGCTCATACAGTGGGTTTAGGAAGAAAAGAAATCATTGAAACCGTATAGATACATAATGGTAAGTGTCTGGTGATGTTAATTACTACTCCCGTCGACCATCAGTTGAGTGCATTTTGGGCTTTGTATATATCCAATCTGGGTCCTCGAAGAAGATATCGTCAAGTTAATTTTTTTCTTTTGCATTGGGAGTTGGAAATCTTTTAAAGATGAAACTAAGCCTATACTCAGTAACAGATTGGATTTTCATCCATTTAAACTACTTCCCATTTCTTCTGCCATTTGTCCTCGCGGTACTGCCTTCAAGCTTTGCATTGCAAGAATGGCCCCGGCTCGGCTCACTCGTTGTGAATTTTGTAGCTCTGCATTTTTCTGCCGCTCTTGGACTCGATGTGGTTTCATACCAGGGGATGCAAAAGCCCTGAAATTTATTCTCTGCTACTAATATAATATGCTGCACTCTACCTATATTCTCAGTGTGTCGGATCACAACGCGTGAGGTTCCAAGTTTGAATCCCAAAAAACACCAACAAGTTTTTTCATGGTCCCACCTCTCGCGAGCGTCTGACAAACATCCGAGAGTATTGTTGCCTCGAAAATGTTTTTCAAAACAATTTGCCCTTCGGATACGGCACTACACTGTAGGTCCCTTCCATTCTTGTGAACAGTATAATGTACACACCATGAATGGTTGCGAGAAACTAGGCCCTGGCACTTAAAGAGCTGTTGCGCCAAATATATATATATATATACTCTATTTCCAGGGGAAATACTAACCCCCCAAACTCACTTCAAGCACTCTTCTTGCTTCTGCATTGGGAGATTGTATGCTCGGTATTTTCGATACTGCCTACAGAGATTATACAATAATGTGAACTAACGTGCCCGGACTTATGTAGGTACGCTCTGAAATATTTAGCCACTCGTCGAACTTGGGGATTTGTCTGCGTTTTGTAGAGCGATTCCACTATTGTTGGCATTCGTTAATACAGTGCTCTCTGAAGGAATTTTGTACGTCATTCTGCATACCCACTGATGTATTTATACTGCCTTTGTACAATACTTTGTGCTTCAGTTGCTAAACTATCCCTTGGCATCATTTCAGCAACAACATAAACCACTTCATAAGAGGTCGTTCTGAATGCGCGCTGAAGACCCTCAGCACCCTTAGATGATAAACTGCTTGAACTTGTCTTTAATTAGTTTTAATTTTCATGTATATATATGTATTTGGTGCAACAGCTCTTTAAAGTACCGGGGGCTAGCTTCTCGCAACCACTCATGTAGTGTGCGTTATATTTTTCACACGAATGGAAGGGACCTGCAGTTTAGTGCCGTATCCGAAGGGCGATTTGAGAAGCTTTTTCGTGACAACAATACTCTCGGAGGTTTGTCAGACGCTCGCGAGAGGTGGGACTGTGAAAAACCTTGTTGGTGTTTTCTGCGATTCGAACTTGGAACCTGATGCGTAATGATCCGACACACTAACCACTTACGCCACGGCGCCCACATTTTCATGGCTTTAGCCGAAATTTGGGACCCGTGGAGTACAATGCATTTAGTTACTCCAGGTAGTAAACGTTTCCGGCTGAAGCTCGCTTCGCCAATGTTTGGCATGATCTAAACGAGCACCCTGGCCGGATTTGTTGTCCTTTTAGCCGTGCAATCCAGATGTTGTTGGAATGTCCACTTTGCATCTATGACTACGCAAAGATATTTTATCCCTGCTTTGAATGCCATTCGATGTTAGTTTAGTGACCACGACTATGGCAATATCATCTGTGAAGCCAATTATTTTTGCCTTCTTCGGGATCTCGAATCTTTATATGTCATCATACATTACATTCCATAGCAGGTGACCCTAGACTGAACATTTTGGGGCCCCGCCCGTAATCTTGTACCTTTTTTCTCCATCGTCGGTGTTGTATAAAAAACTCTATTTTCGAAATAGCTCCACATTACTTTAGTAAGGTACTCCGGTACTCTTTTGATCCTAGAGTTGCTATTATATGCCTCCAGACACCGTCAACTGTCCTTTACCATTCGTTGGTTATTCTTAGTATTTGCTACTGGAACTGCAGAAATCAGAACAGTAAAAACTCACCTGTAGTAGTAAAGACTCCGCGGGTCACTAGTGTACCATTCGGATCATCAACATTTCCTTTTCAGACTTTCAGATTGTTAGGGTAAAGGTTTTACAATTTCTTACTCTAAGTTTTCTTGCATATTTAGTAACACCGTTAATCTGCTGGTATCATGATCATCCATAGTGTCTTTTATGATTATGTACATATATGTATGTTCCTTACGGCATCTATTAATCCAACGATTTTCCGTATTTTCGATGAAATGAAACATTTCTATCTCTCAAGTCCAACAATTTACAGTCCATTGAAAGAAGCTAATAAATTCTTTTGTTTCGAAAATGCATCATTTTCAACTCGGATATTTTTGGCGTACCAATTCAAGTTTGGTTAATAGTCACTGGACGATGATCTTCGCAGTAGATGTCTGGTAGAGGTGGCTGGCTATGACATCGTTGGGAAAGTTAAGCATCTCAACATGGAGAAACTAAGTTGACTAAGATTGACAAAGAAACAACTGAAAGAGATTCTAAATATCTCAACTCAAGGCGTGTTGCCAATCTTGTTTGAAAAATTTGTAATGTGTGTTTGTGTTGTCGTTGAATGTCAAGAATGCTGATGGTCAAAAAAAAAAAAAGCGCCAGAGACTGGCGGTTGCGAATTAATTCTTCGTCATGTGCAAGACTGATTCGATTAACTACGATTC
The DNA here is from genome assembly GCA_945910035.1 of Brachypalpus laphriformis. Lineage (NCBI taxonomy): Eukaryota > Metazoa > Arthropoda > Insecta > Diptera > Syrphidae > Brachypalpus > Brachypalpus laphriformis. Next base: position 325,761,458 of record OX246753.1, read on the forward strand.
CGATACAAAACAACGAAGGATGTACGAGTAGTAGTGGTGACGCGGATAGTTCCCAAATCCATTGTTGCAAGCCTCTCGCTTAAAGAATTCCTTTCTTCTTCTTGGAGCGCTTCTTTAAATTGTCCTTTTGGTCCGTTGCTCGAGCTAAAGAACTTTCCTTTGTGGCTGGAGTTAATAAATTCGGTAGTGAGTTTGATGTTTAGTCCCTATTCTTGGCAAATGGCAAATTCTTGTTGTTTTGACATAGTTTTGACAACGTTAGATGCTGAAACAAAGAACGCGGCATTCTGTAGAGTGGGTATCAATAAGCAGCTCATTAATTTTACTTACGTTGCAACCTGCTTCAACTTTAGAAAAATTACCAAAACTTGCAAACCACACTTTCCCTTTACGAGTGGTTGCACCCTCTTAGCATTAGGCCCCGTTACTACCAGCTATTCACTTTTATATCGAAAGGAAATGACATACTGAAACTGCAATGAATAGAAACAGCACATACGGCCTTTGCATCCGAAAATCCTCCAGAGTATTTGCTGCACTGCAATGCTAACACACACACTCTCCCATCACATCGTGAAGTAAAAATTTGTGCACATCGTATCGCGTTGTATCTCTGCTGGGCCGTCATCAGCACCACCAAGCCACCGAGCGTCTGACGACAACTCGGATCATGATAATGAGGATGAGGCTTTTGGTCCTCTCCAGAGTGCGCACTCCATGTTTGCTGATGCTGTTTTGGGAGACACGACACCATTTCGAATTGTGGCTATGAGTGTTTATTCGGAAAACCTGCCTGCGATTTAGTCCTCGGAGCCATTTGTGTGCTCTGTTATCTCTGTGTGTCTGCCAACACACAGCCACCACACCATGCAAGTATAAGTGATGAGTTTTAATTCCCCAGAGTATAGGATCCGTGGTTGGGAAAAATCCGTAAACTGCAAGCGAAACACATTTTAGCAGATTAGTTCAGCGTTCGGCTCTTCCAGGACGAAACTCCTCGAAAAAAAAGAATCAATTCAAATGGCTAAGGGTGAGAGTGCGGGTCAAATAGATAATGAGAACGATTTTCACATAATAAATTGCAATGAATCCCTGAGACAGAAAAATAATTATTTTGGAACGTTCCCCTTGCTCATTTGTTTTCAGAATTCCTTCGTCGGAGATATGGATCTCCTGTGGATTGTTACTTTACGAAACGAAGGGAAAGTGCATTGATTCCATTGAGGGTGGCATTTTAAGATAATGCAGTGAATTTTTGAGATACGATCTCGTCATATCGTCCGTGGGGTGCAATTTTATTGCTAACAATGTTCGGTTAATGAGAATTGAGTGGTTAGTCCTGGGCAGTGGGTTTACATCTGCCACTGTGACAGAGCAATTAATGTGATAAACAAGAAATGAGGACTCTGTTCCAATTGGGGTGATTTAAGTTGATTTGCAATCCTCTTAGGGGATGACGTGTTTGAATTGACGTTAAACAATGAGTCTGAAGTGATGCCAATCTGAACATAAACGACTTACAAGCTAACAAAATGGAACTTAATGGACTCTGTATCTAGATAAGGAGTTGAAGTTGGTTTTGAGACCCCTTAAAATATTCAACGCATATGACATCAACACGGGATGACTCTAGAGAGTTGGGGTTTCCTATCCCTTTCACAAAAGGCGGACTTCTTAATGCAATCTGACAAAAATTCTGTAATCTTGTTTCCTATTTCGTATGCAAATTACTTGGTACGAGTGCATTTCTTTGCCTTCATTGGAGATTCCACTAGACTTCAGTATCTTATCATAAAACTGAAATGGAAGAGGTTGTTGTAGTCCTTTTGAGAAGACACATGTTCCAAACACTTGGAAGTATAGTTCTCGTAGATATGAGTCCTACATATTGTGAGGGTATCTTTCTTCAAAGGTTGAGGTGGACTCGCCGGCCCCAGGGTTGGTCGTCCTGCGGCTGGTTCTGGTACGGACCGGGGTTATGCGTCCTGTTGTCTGGCTCGGTTCAGTACGTCGTCTGGAAGGAGTTTCAGTCTGCACTTAGGGCAGGCTTCGAAGGTCGCAGTCCGCACTTGGGGCAGGCTTGCGATGACCCAGTTCGCACTTAGGGCAGGCTTAGGAGGGATCCAGTCCGCACTTAGGACAGGCTTAGAAAGTAGCCGTCCTCACTTAGGGCAGGCGTGCTGTGACCCAGTCCGCACTTAGAGCAGGCTTAGGAAGGATCCAGTCCGCACTTAGGGCAGGCTTGGAAAGTAGCAAGAGGAAAATCCTGCAAGACGAAAATGTGAATCTTGAGCCAATGCAAAATTTCCTCCACATTCTCGTCTGTGACCTGTATTTACTTTTCCTCATATTGTATTATTCTCCTTTTCCTCCGTTTCCTCTTGTTTGACTGAGGATTCGGAGAATATTCGTTGTTTCGATACCTGCCAACAGATGGCGGCCTCCGCATGAGGTGGTTAGAGAGGTGTGCGTAGAGTGTGGATGATCGCTTCTGTGGTGGTGGATTATGTCACTTCGTTACAATATGTATAATATCAAAACATACAGAAATGTTGCAGTCCATCTGAAGTGGATCGCCTATACCTTACAATGTGGGCTTGTCGATGCAATTTTTTTGGTCGAAATGCAAAAATAGATTTCAACTTGATCTTACTAGCGAGCTTTAATCGAAATCCACTTTATTACATAGAAAAACGACCCCAAATAGTGGGCTTGGTAACATTCCATATGTCGATTTGACTCTTTATACATATGTGAGAAAGCCTGAGACAAAGCCAAATATCTGGTAGTGATTTTAGATAAGAAACTTCATTGGTCTAAACACGTCGAGTCGAAAACATCCAAGGCGCTCTCAGTTTTCTGGCAGTGTAAGGGTGCTTTTGGCACGATTTGGGGCTTATCACCGAGTAAGGTTCTCTGGATCTACACGGCTATGATAAGACCATTCCTCGCATATGCGTCGGTTGTTTGGTGCAAAAACCTCTCCCGTAAATATGTGGTTGCCTTTTACGCGAAACTCCAAAGGACGGCTTGTCTCGGCTCTAGACGCTTTGCTGAACTTACCTCACCTCGATACTTATATCATGGGTTGCACTATCAAAGCCATCTATCGTGTTAGGCGGGGCGGTTTTTGGTATACTCCACACTGGAATTTTGATGCACTTGCGCGACACTTATCTTACGACTCCTGTCTTATGGGTATGTCATCTGATGCAATAACAACAGAACTCCAGCTGATGCGCGAATTCAGAGTCGACTTTCCTTGTGCTCAAGACTAGTTTCGGCCAGAGTCTGAGCCAGGAATGGTATGTAGTCGTATTTTCACGGATGGTTCCAAAACCAGTCAAGGGTTTGGCGCTGGTGTTTTCGTGGAAGTCGACAACATTAGACATCTTTTCTCGTTAGGCAAATATGCAAATATATCCTAATGGCCATGAACTATGATGTGAAGAACAGGTGGAAGGGACGTAGCATGTGTGTCTGTAGTGACAGTCAGGCTGCGCTTAAGGCCTTGCTTAACCCTTTAACCACTTCCAAAATAGTTTGTGAAACCAAAAATTCTTTGAACTCGGTCGCAAGGCTGAATTCTCTGTCTCTTATCTGGATCCCAGGTCACACTAGGATCTTGGGGAACGAGATCTTCGATAAGATTGCTAGACAAGGCTCAGAGGAGGCTTTCTCAGGTCCCGAACCCGAGTTGGGTCTACCTGCGTCCTCGGGTATGGCTTCCATTGGCGATTGGGTCTCTCACGAGCACAACTGTGTGTGACATGAATCTCCAGGATACAGGTTGATTAAACGCATGCTCCCGGACGTCTGTAAGAAATTAGCGGCATTCTTGCTGTCTCTCAGCAGAAAAGACTGTAGACAACTTATTGACAGGCCACTTTGCTTTTGCCAAGCACCGCAGAGCATTATCTCTGTGAGTGTCCGGCCTTTGCTCGTATCAGGTGGCAGATCCTCGGTGCGGATGTGGTGAGTGCTGGTACTGTAAGCTCCTCATCACTGAAGTGCTTGCTTGGCTTTCTTAGAAAGACAAGAAAATTCCAATAAAATGGGTAAATCAAGGTTTGCTCTCTGGAAGTACAATGCACCAGTTGCATCTGAGTGCCCCAGTCGAGCGTTTTCTACCCCGACAAAAAAAAAGCCTAAGAGAATCCGAAAGATCAAGGCCGACATTGACGTAAAAATTCAAACGCTTGAACCAAAAAACTCTGACAGATATTATCATTTTGGTTTGCCTAATGCTCGTTGTCTGGCTCTAGGTAGTCCTGAACAGGCGTACATATATTGGTTAACGGTTTCTTTTTTAGTTGCGACATTGTGAGTATTATGTGGGATACCTTGTTCGGCTGCATGATCGCCTATCGGCCAGTGTCCCGTGGGGGTCGCTGTTATTCTGGCGATGTCCTTACGCATTCTGCTTAAGAAGTCGTTTGTTTTCGCCTTGTTGTAGTTTGGTCACATTTTTCTAGATACGACACAGTTTGTCAGCCTAGTCCATCTGAGGTTGGTTTTATAAGATAGTTTGAAGAGATTTCTGCTTTGACTGCTCCCAGTGAAATATGAAGTCTTCGAATCCAACCTGGAAGGACGACGCAGTAGAAGGCCTCTTCACCCTAGGTGATGCGCGAAACTTCAAGAGGACCTCGACCAATTTCTAGTGCGCATCTGGAAGCAATTAGCTAGAGACCTAGCTAAATGCAGAGGCTTGTTGGTTAAGGCCCGGGTTCACCCCGCACTGCAGCGCTACATAGTAAGTAGTAACATTTACTTTTGCTTTGCATTTATTTTCCAGAAAATCCCCACCTGTACCCGAAAATTAGTTTTGGTTTTAAGGACTTAAGGGTTTGAAAGGGTTGAAGCAAGGAGTGCACTTCTACTCGCATCCTATAGCAATTTATCATTCGTGTATATATCCCATTTGCTTTTGATTTCCAATATTTCCATGTGAAAGTCCTCTTTTCCGGGAATAAATTACAAAATCAATTCATAGCACACACTCGTAGAATTAAACCTCGACCATTATTCACTTTAACTATATCAGCACCATAGCACATATGTATAGGAATGCTTTTATATGAAGTTTGTTCAACGCTAACGCACCATCCACTGACCATTAGCTATCATCCCAGATAATCCATAATAACGGATACATTCGGTTCAATGGCTTGGAAAGCTGAAAAATGATACAATCCCTCAGTCTCTCCTCCGTGCAGGTGAAATAATGAAAGCGCACAGACACGGGTCGTATAATCAAATCAAAAGAGAAAGAGAACTTCTTATCCTTTGGGTAAGGCATCCTTTGTTGGTTATAATCATTTATCGTGTGTATGGACAGGGTAGCCTATGGTGGCTTGGGTTGTGCGTGTGTACTCGTGTATCGTCAGCCATCATGACTTTTTGTTGGTTGATGGCGATCTCATGTTTCTACTCAACTCGTGTTCATTGTATTAACTTTGCTTTTTTTCTTAGTCTCTTATTTTTATTAGAATTACTTCCACTCGAGTTAATAAATCTCTAGTTAACCGACTGAGGTAAATGAATTAGCCAAGTGGAGGAAAGATATTTTTTTTAGAAATGATACGAGTATTGACTGGACTCTTGGAAAGTGAAAAGAGTTTGGTTAGAAAAGTGCGCTATCCTTAGGACGCATCAAACTGGAATCTCCCGTAACAAGGTGAACAATATACTTTAATAACCTTAAAACAGGAACAGCTGATGTTATTCTTGGAATTCAAAGTAATTCAGCTTCACGTTTGATGTACCCAGCCCTATACATGTATAGAGCCTTGCCACCACAATTAGGGAAGTCATAACTCATGATATTTGAGATGTGACCTGAGGTCTACTTAATATGTATTGAATAGTTGACCAGTGTACAGTGAACAGTGAATAGTTGATGAGTATTTGGGTCCATCAATTGAAATTAATTCAGTTCAGGATATGCAGTTGACGATAATAATCTCTGCAAATGTTCATAAGATGGTTCAGTCGTAGCTACTTACATGTATGTGTACCGCATATGTACATGAAGTACAGTAATGAATCCTGCAGTAATATTAAACCTAAAGCCACTTGGTAGGATTTAGACTAGTTAGGGAGAATCCTCTCGAAAAATAAAGTCTAATCCAGCGTGCACATATATGCTACTAATAGTGAGAGAGTTCGATACTCCATTTGTTAGAAGTGATTGCAGTTCGAGGCCTAAAAGCTTACGAGTAAAAGAGAGAAACACAGTTATGGAGTAACCTTATAGACATAGATGCCTACTTTCTAGATTTTTGGTAGACGCAGGCAATATCATCTAATCCAGAATATTTAAAACTACATTGTCAACCAAAGTTTAAGACATCAGAAAACCTGAGATCAACTCAAATTTCCCTCTAACTCGTATTTTTTACTCCATTTTTGGATTCCCTTCAGTTTTCTATAGAAAAGTCATCCTTTAAATCGATATCCCTCTAAGGCGAAACTCCCTCTAACTCGAATATATTCTTTCGATTCTTGACCTATTATAATTCCTCTAAGTAGAATTTTCCTTTTGAGGAAAACAAAAACTAAAAATAAAATCACCATCTCGTAACTCGCAATGTTATAAACACATCAAGAACACACAATTGCAAACCCTGACTATAAGTCGCATCGGCGCTGCATACATTACATAGATGTGTTGTTGGGTGGGTAGCAAAAAGTTTTGTATCATATGTATGTAGTTTTTCATTTGAAAACAGTTGATCTTTATCCGTATAGTTTTCTCGCTTCATTTCGTTGGATATATACGATAGCAGTCCGCAGGTTTGTTACTTTTATTTAACATTCATTCTCAGATCATTGCTATGCTGGTAGTTTTACATTTGGATGATTTTATTAGAAAATAATATCAATGACATATTCAGATAAATTATGGCCAAAAGAAAACTTAAAACGTTGGATGTTGCGACAAAGATCCGTTTGATTGAGGATATTGAGAAAGGACATCAAAAGAAAAAGAAAATTGCTGAAGATTTTGATATTCCCAGCAGTACTCTTTCGTCAATATGCGTTGAGAGAGAACAATTAAAGCTTCGGCATGGTTCTACTAGTACTAGTGGCCAGGTAAAGCGGAACAAGGTGTGTGAATATGAAAATGTTGACAAAGCCGTTTTAAAATTGTTCGAAAGTTTCTTTTTTCTTTTTTTTTCCCCGAGGGTAGGTGAAAAATTTTCCATAGACACTATGAGAATAGCAAGCGCGTGCTCATAGTAGTGTCAGATTCTTACTGACTAAAAAAACACCACCCTTCGATATAAATTTGTTAGATATCGTAACTAAGTATAACTTAGTATAAGTATAACTTCTATCACGAAATAAAAACGTTTGGCAGGTTACATTCCGCTGAAAGATCCTGCATGTTCCGCAAACTAGACGCGGTTAATCATTATCTCGCCAAGTCGAAAGGGTTTCGTCCTTTGTAGTCGGCGCAATAAATTGCTCTCATCCAAAATTTGTAGGACTGTATTGTTGACATGTCCGATTAGTCGGTTTCTATGCTTTCTCGCGAAGCTTCTAGTTTCAGCTTCGATTGTCGGAATTCCGAGATCCCTGTGAACATCGACGTTTCTACTATACCACGGTGCTTGGACAATTTCTCTTAGCACTTTATTTTGAAAAGCTTGTAAAATATTGGCATTTGTTTTCTTGGTACAACCCCAAAGTTGTATACCGTAAGTCCACACCGGCTTTAGCACTTGCTTGTATAAAAGCAGTTTGTTCTCAGTACTGAGCTGGGAATGTTTTCCGAGTAACCAGTACATTTCTCTATATTTAATTTCGAGTTCTTTTCGGTTCGTTTTCACATGCGAATTCCATTTCAGTCTTGCGTCGATTGTCATTCCCAGGTATTTGGCCTCGTTTGCAAAAGGTATTCGGGCCGAGTTTAGGAAAATTGGCAAGTTATTAGTTTTGTTGTAAGTGAAATTCACGTGAACAGATTTAAATTCGTTGAGGGCGATCCACCAGTCCCTCGTCCATTCATTTACATATTCAGTGCGTTTTCCAGTTTTGCAGTCGTTTCTTCGATTGTTTTACCTACTGCTAGGATAGCGATATCATCGGCAAACGTAGCAAGGATAGTGCCATCTTGGTTCGGTATATCACGAGTATAAAGCAAATAGAGAAGCGGTCCAAGAACGCTTCCTTGTGGTACGCCGGCCGAAATTTCCTTAAGCTCGGAGTATTCGACTCCATGTCTAACACGAAAGAGTCTATTCCCGAGACATGATTCTAAAATATCGTATAAGCACACAGGGAGAACTTGTCGCAGTTTGCATTTCAAGCCATCATGCCACACCTTATCAAAGGCTTGCGAGACGTCAAGAAATACGCTTGAGCAAATCTTTTTTTCTACAAGTGCTTTCTCGATTACGTCAGTAATTCTATGCACCTGGTCAATCGTCGAATGCTTACTTCTGAACCCAAACTGGTGGTCAGGGATAAGTTTATTTTTTTCTATAACCGGTTGGAAACGCCTTAATAATATCCTCTCGAAAATTTTCGATATGATTGCAAGAAGCGAAATTGGTCTATACGATATTACCCCATTTGGCGGTTTTCCTGGTTTTAAAACAATAATGACTTCCGCAACTTTCCATTGGTTCGGCAAGTGTTTTAATCTGAGTGCAGCATTTACAATATGGAGAAGCTTAATCAATGCTTTTCTAGGTAAAACTTTGAGAATTTCTCCGGTAATCAAATCATAACCAGGAGATTTCTTAGGTTTTAGATTCTCGATCTCATGTGTGAGTTACCTTAGCGTTGCACTTGTGAGCGTCAAATCGTCAGATGGTAAATCCAGCCTATTGCGGTTGTCGTAAACCACTTGACCATCGTACGGTTTAAAGGTTTTTTCCAGGTGGGCCGCAAAGACGTCCGCTTTTTCTTTATCTTCCATCGCCCATTCATTTTGATTTAATTTAATTTGATTGACGGCGCGGGGACTTTGGGGCTTTTGGTGCGTTTTACAGCTTTCCAAAGTGAATAATTGGAATCGTTTTTCACTGTTACACTTTCAAGGTAAGAGCCTATTGCACGATTCTTAAAATCCTTAATAGTTTTCTTCAACAAATTGCACAGACGATTCAAGTGTGCTTTATGCTGCGGAGCACGACCCTTTTTCTTTTATTTCCGGAGGATATCGTAAACCGTATCTGTCCGGCGTTTTCCTTCGATTGGGCGTATTATTCCAAGAGGCGAGTTGTACGATCTCAACGAAATGATCAACTTCAACCTCAAGTTCATAGAGTGTCGTAAGTGGAACGCTCAGTTCAACATTATCTTCAATTTCGTTCCTACAGCTTTCCCAGTTAGTTGTTCGGCCAGTTAATCTCGCTGGCTCTAGGTTATAGATTAGTTTTTCGCTGATTGTTAAAATAACCGGGGAATGATCTGACGACAGATCAAAGCACTCTTTAACTTTTATATGGTTGGTAGATATTCCTTTCACAACGAAAAAATCTATCAGGTCAGGTATTTTCGAAGTATCAGTTGGCCAGTATGTCGGTTTATCCGCCGAATGGAAATCACAACTGTACTCCATACCTGCCACATAGAGCATTTTACCTTTTCTCGAGCTGTATCTTGAGTCCCAGAACGTATGTTTCGCATTAAAATCACCGCCATCGTTTCAGCGATTCAAACAAGTTAGTAAAATCACTTTCTTCAAGTGCGGAAGGCGGTGGACAGTAGATAGTTGCGATTTTAAGAGTACGCTGACTATTTTTAACTCGAATCGTGCACAGTTGCAAAGTTTCAAGTTCTATCTTTAGGTTTTCGATTGTTCGATACAGTCTTTACAGCCTCTCGCTTTACCCGAAGGGTGGCAAGCGTGGTAATCATTATAGCCTTTTATTTTTAAATGCAATTCGTTTTTTACGTGGGTTTAAGAAATCAAACAAATATCAATATCTTTTTCACGCATGAATATTTCCAATTCGTCGGGTTTTTGCAAAAGTCCGTTTGCATTCCAAGTACATATTTTTAACATTCGTTTGTCATTCATATTCTAGATGAAGCACGCGTTTTCCGTGAATTATTTTCAAGCTTAACCAGCCTATCGAGAATAATTTTATTTATTTTGCTTTGTTCTTCAAATTTCTCGAGAATAACCGACAAAACATGAGAGACAGGGTCCGTCAAAATTTCAATGTTTTTGGCTTTTCGGATGCCGCGGCCTGAGCGTAAGTCCGCACTCCTGCTGTCCGAATGTCAATACCCGGTGGGTTTTTCAATGTTAACTTTTCAGTACTGTTTCTTTTAAGAACAGAGGTTCAGTTTCTATTTTGCATTTAGGGGCTTGAGGAGCACATCTCTCCTGCAACTCTTTAGCTACTTCACAGCCGGGTGCTTTCCCTTACAGTTAGCACATGTTGCAGAGGTTTGTTTATTTACTCCACAAACTTGGAAGGGGTGATTTCTAGCGCATTTCACGCATCGCGGTTCTTTTTGCAGTACATTTGCGTATGGTTGAATCCTTGGCAACGTTTGCACTGCGGAATCATCCTTAAATTTCTACGGATGGGCTCGATTTTGGCCACGATATTTAGTATAGCTCTAATTCGTTGGATATCGTCGATATTATCAGACTTATCGAAGGTCACTATTAAAAGCGAAAGTCCACGCCTTACCAAGACGTCTTTATCTTTTTCGGTTTGTTGCTTCTCCTTCTTGATGATATTAACGGCATCAAGAATTTTAAAGCCTTTGGCTTGCAGATCAGTCATAACCTCTTCTTTGGTGCATGAGGGGTGGAGTCCCCTTTCAACAACACGATGTGGCCTTTCTGACTTGATTTCGAAAGTATACCACTGAATCTTTTCGGTATTTAGCTTTTGGGACACAGCTCTGTAGTCATTGTAGTCGTCGACGTTGACTTTCCACGCATTATCCCTCAGAGATGTAACCTTATACTTGGATGTTATTATTCCTTTAAGGAGGCTTTGCAACTTATTGTATTCCGTTATCCCGACGATGTTTATTGGTGGGGGTGGACGAAATTGCTCTCGATGTTGCTTTTCTTGCGGTTCTTTGTGATTTTCTTCTTTCACGGGCTCGACTTCGGGCGATGAACCGGCTCTCCGTTTCTAACTAGGTCTTTTCTTTGGGACCCGATATATTTCGCGTGCTAGCTCTTCTTCGTCTGTGTGATATTCCAGACTAGCTAAGCGTGGTGGAGTACATTCGCGTTCTCTCTCGAAATGCGTGTTCTTTAGGACCTTATTTTCTTCTTTTAATAAGTCTATTTCTTTCTTAAGCTCTTGATAGAGTAGATCCATTTCGTTAAGCTTGATTCGGAGTGTTTTATTTTCTTCCTCAAGACTTTTATATTTCGCTGAGTCCCGTTTTTCACGAGGTTGCGCTTCCGGTGGACTTCTTTTTCCGGAGACGTTCGATCTTGTTGGTGGAGATCGAGATACCCTTGTACTTTTTGAGAAGGGGTTTATTAGGTGCAATAAATGGCTCTCCCCGGAATCCGTAGAGCCGACCTCTGAAGAGGGTGGATTATCCAGTGTACCTGGACTGCCACCTGGGGTATTCAAATCGTTTGTTTAGTTCATTGCATGTTTTTTGTATACGCCATACTCGGTATACGGAGGGTGGAATTTAGTCGCCTCTTATGACAGGCATGCCAACCCCTACCAAAAGGGGTCAACTAGGATGCATCCTTTTTATACTCGATATAAATGAAATTACGTGATGCATAAACCATAGCAACATTCTTCTTATCTTTGATGATAAAATGAAAATTTACAGATACATATGTTAGGAGCCAAAATGACGGAAACGTTCTGCAATTAAACACTAATAGCTTTGCTTTACTCTATCGATTGGTTTTGTACACTTTGCAGCCAAAGTGCCGCTCGTTATTCCAGAAAAGTTGCACCCTTCATATTATAAATACAAACATTGATGGCAACGCAAGGTGACCATCACCATGACTGCCATCAAGGATGTGGGTCGTCTTTACGCCGACATTCTCCTAAAGAAGGCCGACGTTGACCTGACTAAACGCGCAAAAAAATGCACCGACGAGAACGCTCAGAACCCCAGGCAATACAAGATTCCAAACTGGTTCCTCAACAGCCGGAAGGATATCATCCATGGCAAATACACGCAGCACACCTCATCTGACCTCGACTCTTAGCTCCGCGACGACATGAAACACTTAAAGAAGTGGCATGCGCCACTACTGTGGTCTTCGTAGCCGTGGTCAGCACACCAGGTCGTCTGGCCGCCGCAGTAGAACTGTCGGAGTGTCCAAGAAGAAATATTAAGCTTAAATAAATAAATACGTAACCGCCTAAAGGACATTCTTTTGTACTTAATACGTGTTAAGGTGGCTCAGGTTCATTACGCCCATCAACGGATTTGTGTTTTTTATGAAAATAAATGGAAAAACAACGAATGCAGCCGTTCGCCTTCAAGCTACCCAACAGTGGTCGAGAAAATAATTTGGCCACGCTTCCATTCTGAATAAATTCAAAATCTCTCCCGAGAACATGGACTACATCATCCCACGTCTAAATTTTGATAAGAACTTCCACGTCATCATCCCTTCTAGATCACTCTGGGAGGGTGATGCATTTTTAGAGTAGTCAATTCACTTCTACACAGACGGATCAAAAACCAAAGACGGAGTTGGTCTTAAGCCCTTCCTCTGTCTTATAAATCGTTGTATCATGTTCCAGGCGGAAGTAATGGCGATTAAAAAAGTCTCATCTTGGCTTAAGAAAAACGTGATATCTGCTAGAGATATCCGCATCTTTTCAGATAGCCAAGCAATCAAATTCCCGGAATTGACCTCTTTAAATTCCTTAGTAGCTCTAGACTGCTGATCGTCTCTTGCGGAAATGGCTGAGCTGTTCAATATTCCTCCGTGTTGGGTGCCGGGGTATAGGGACATTCCAGGGAATTATAAGGCCAATGAACTCGCCAGAATAGGAACAACTATAACCATCCTACCGGATAAAGGCACCTTAGGTATACCCATCGGTACTAGCAAACTAAAATTTAAGCTGGATGCTGTCGAGAGTGCAAATCTTAGGTGGACAAGTGGATCAACATGTCTAGTGATAAAACAGATTTGGCCGAAGCTGAATCTAAAACGTTCTAAGAATTTGATTTCTCTCAACAGATTGCATATCGGCGCTATAATAGGTGTCATCACTGGAAACTGTCTAATAGGCAAGCATGCTACAAGGCTAGGCCTTTTTGTGAACGACTTTTGTAGAAGCTGCATGGATGAAGAAAAGGAAGAAACTATTTCTCATCTTCTTTGTTTCTGCCCAGCTCCCTCCTGTAGAAGTAAGCTTCACTTAGGAGCCGACTACTACAAGGATTTAGGCGACTTGATAGATATTGATATTAGGAGATTTCTACGCTTCATAAGAAGCTCAAAATGGTTTTAGCGAGTAGGTAGAGAGATTTTCTCCCATGATCCACGTGGTATCACAAAAAAAAATAAAAAATTGTATCACAATGGACATACTCGTATTATTGGTCTAAGTGTGTTGGCGATTGTTAGCTGGCTGCTACTTCAACTTAACCTAACCTATGTGGTAACAGATGACATTCTCTAGAAGGGTAAATTTCATCATTCCCTCTCACAGCATACTCTTTGTAATATTAATAATTATAAAGATCTTGGTGTCTGTTTTGACACCAAGTTTGATTTTACTAAGCATATTAGTTGCATCTGGTGCAGATTTAAAGAAAAAGGTTAAAGAACTCGAACAAGGAAGATTGATGAGAAGAGAATTCAAAGACGATAGATGTTCCAATCGAAGTTATAATATAATTTATTGAATTTAAAATAAAATTTCGTCTTAATAATACCAACCAACTATTGCGTGCTGCGACCAAAATCCAAGTGGAAGAGAATCGATTGTTTCAAATTGAATCTGCAGTCACTCACACTAGCATCCGCTTACACCTACGCAATGCATGAGAGCGTGCGTGTGTGTGAGAGCACAATGCAAGAGAGCAGCGCGTGTGTGTGACTGCAATGTCTTAAATTTGTGTGTTAATTTTATGTATTAAGTTTAAATAAATAGATAAATCGCGTGATCTTAAATGCGTGCAATTGTTGGTGGGATTCAACTGCGAAAATGATTCGAATGAAATGGGGTACAGTGCGTCAGAGTTAATTTTATACAAACAAAATAAATATGCATTGACCAAAAAAAAAAAAGATTTTCCAATAATTAAACAAATAAGAAAAACTATTGTAAACAATAAGAAATTAAGCAAAGAAAATTAATTATGTTGAGTAATTATAAAACATCCCGGCCCCCCTGGAACTAGTTTCAGGACGTCGGGAGCACGGCCAGCTTCACGATAGAACGGACACAGGTGCCTCTCTTGGTGATTACATTAGCGACACGTATGCGTTTGTCCGGACCTGGAGCAACATCTTGGACTCGTCCCAGAAGCCATTTACTGGGTGGAAGATTAGGCTCCTTTATAACAACTAAGTCGCCTGGTTTTACATCGGTTTTCTTGTGTTGCCATTTGGAACGCTCTTGTAGAGCTGTGATGTACTCCATCTGCCATCGTTTCCAAAAGCCTTGGACCATGCTTTGTATGTGTTTCCAGTGTGCTAAGCGGTTTGGTGGGATATCTAGAAGATTGGGTTCTGGAACAGCAGTTAATGGCTCACCTATAATGAAATGCCCTGGGGTTAATGGATTTATATCATCATCTGACAAAGAACACAAAGGACGAGAATTCAAAATTGCTTCTATTTGGGTTAGAAGCGTGTATAACTCTTCAAACGTAAGTATAGAACTTCCAATAACACGCCGTAAGTGCAACTTTACTGATCGCACCCCAGCTTCCCATAGCCCACCGAAATGTGGGGCTGATGTAGGTATGAAGTGCCATGAAATACCATCCTTTGCGAGAGCTGCAGTGATATCATCATTGTAGGCTTGAGACAGTAGGACCTTGTGCATCTCATCCAGGCAGCGACGGGCACCTACAAAGTTACTTCCGTTGTCAGTGTAGATGTTTGAGCACTTTCCCCGGCGAGAAACAAATCTCCGCAATGCGGCCAAAAATGCGTCTGTGGTGAGATCACTGACCACTTCGAGATGAATGGCCTTCGTCGACATACAAACAAATAATGCAATGTATGCTTTGGAAAGCTTTGGATTGCGTCCACGGGAAAGCTTAATGGCGAGTGGACCAATATAATCCCATCCGGTATTGGAAAACGGTCGACTTTGTTGAATCCGTTGCGCTGGTAGATCACCCATCAACTGCGTGCTAGTGTGCTTCCTTTGCATAAAGCATGGTTTGCAGCTATGGACTATCTTCCGGATAAGATTCCGACTCCCCAATATCCAGTACTGCTGTCTAACAATAACGAAGGTCGCAGATACACCTGTATGCAGATGTTTAACATGAAGATCTTTCACTATAATAAACGAAACATTATTATTATTAGGGAGAATAATAGGGTGTTTAATATTATAGGAAACAGATGCTTGTTTTATTCTTCCCCCCACACGAAGAACTCCGTCCTGGTCAACAAATGGAGACAATTTGATCAGTGGAGATTTTGTTGAGAGATTTTTGTTGTTGGTAAGGTGGTGAATTTCATCTGCGAATGCTTGTTTTTGAATGTGTTTCAAGATAAATAGTCTGGCCTTATGAATTTCATTGAAATTGAGCCCGGACACCGGTCGATTTGGTTGAGGTGATTGACAATTCGACAAAAAACGAAAACAATATGTGACGATCCTTTGCAATCGATTCCACGAGGAGATTTTGACGATGAGGTTTTGCAACGTGTCGTTTTCCATTGTTGCGGCGAGTGCTACCTTCTGCTGTCGCCTTTCTTCCACGATAGCAGCTTCATGCGTAGATTCCTGAGGAGTAAATGATGATATACGAGTAGGCCAGTGTTGTTCTGTTGCGGATAGCCAAGAGGGACCTCTCCACCAGAGATTATGATCGACTAGATTTGATGGAAGGATACCACGTGATGCACAGTCTGCTGGATTTGATTCCGACGCAATGTGATGCCAAGAGTGTCGTGGAATCGACTCGAGGATAGCAGCTGTACGGTTGGCAACAAATGTGTTCCATCGACGAGGAGGCGAAGAGAGCCAATGTAGCACGATCTCTGAATCGCACCACGCAAAGACCTTGGAGATTTTGATTGATATAGAGGATGTTACTAGGATGAACAATCGAGCTAATAACAGAGCAGCACATAACTCAAGTCGAGGGATCGTGACTGGTTTGAGAGAAGCAACCTTTGTCTTTGCTGCGATTATAGTGGTTTTGATTTCACCTGAATTAGTTTTGCAGCAAGCGTATATAACGGCTGCGTATGCCACCGAAGAGGCATCCGAGAAGCCGTGAATCTGGATGTCTTCAGATTCTAATGAAGAGATGTTTCTTGGAACCCGAATTTTTTCAAATAAGTGAAGTTTTTCACGGTAATTCACCCATTTGCGGCCTAGGTGGTGGGGTAATGGATCGTCCCATCCTAATTTTAGCTCAGATGACCAGAGCTCTTGGAACAGAATCTTAAACAATACTACCGAAGGAGCTAAAAACCCTAATGGATCGAATATTCGGGATATTTCAGACAATAAGGTTCGTCTTGTCGGTGAAGGATGCTGATGCGATTTTCCCATATAGAATGAGAATTCATCACTGGCAGGATTCCAAAACATTCCTAGAACCTTTATCCACGTCTTCGATTGCTCAGGATCAGTCCACGAGAATTCACATGCATCCTGAGGTAGGTGGGAGAGTAAAGGCCAACAATTCGAAGCCCATTTCCGAAGCTCTAACTTGGCTTTAGATAAAAGCTCAACCAACTCCCGCTGTAAATGAATAAGACTTTCAACGGAGCTGCTGCCAGTCATCACGTCATCTACATACACGTCGCGTAGAAGAACCCGAGAAGCGATAGGATATTCAGCCTGGTAATCCTCAGCAAGTTGTTTCAACACCCGAACGGACAGGAATGGAGCGGGGGCAGTGCCGTATGTGACGGTACACAGACGATAATGCTTTATTGGTTCAGTAGGAGTTTCGCGCCAGACTATGCGTTGAAAGTCAATATCCTGATCGTGAACCCATATCTGACGAAACATCTTTACAATATCGGCGGTGAAGACGCAGCGATGTTGGCGAAAACGCAAACAGACACCTACTAAATCGCGCTGAATTGGTGGACCGATTAACAACTGACTATTCAACGACTTTCCTAAGGAGTCCTTGGCTGAACCATCGAAGACCACACGCAATTTCGTTGAAGAGCTATCCGGTTTGAACACCGCATGGTGCGGTAAATAGAAATGTTTTCCGGGCGCCGTGTCTAATTCCTCCGGAGAAATTAACCGCATGTGGCCTAGCGTCAAATATTCCTGTATAAACTTGGAATATGCCTGTTGAAGTTCCGGGTTTATTCGAAAACGACGCTCCATCGAATTCAGCCGAGATACCGCTAATTTTAACGAGTTTCCGAAGTTTGGTGATGAATGTTTAAAGGGCAATTGGACGATGTACTTCCCTTCCGACGAACGGGAAAATGTCTTTCAAAAATGAATTTCTGCCTGATCCTCATTGAAGCATTGATCTTTTGAGGGGGTGACATCCTCCAGTTCCCAAAACCTCTGCAACAGAAGATCGACATCAATGATGGAGTGGAACGATGGAAATGAATTGGGTTGACTTGGATGAAGAACTTCACCGGATATAACCCAACCAAACGAAGTATTTTGAGCAACAGGAGTACCTAGAGGGCCTTGAATTTGCTCTCCCTTCAAAATTCCCCACAACTTATCCGCTCCTAACAAAACGTCAATTGGACTAGGTTGATTAAATTTAGGATCAGCTAATTCCAAATTCGAGATTTGTGGCCATGAAGAAATATCAACACGCTGAGAGGGCAGATTCGAAGTTAGCTTCCGAAGAACAAATGCATCAACTGATAAAGAAGACGAATTACAACGTGCGTGCAATTGTAATGAAATGCATCCTTTTGTGTACCCTGCTTCGGTGGTTGATAAGCCAAGGATTGATATGCGAGCATGCTTACGACGAAGACCGAGCACCTGGGCAAATGATTCCGCGATAAAAGAAACTTGTGACCCCGAATCAAGCAAAACCCTACAATTCACAAATTTCCCTTGGTTATCTTGAGCTTTAGCTAGTAAGGTTAGAAGGATTGTCTGTTTGCGATGGCTAAGCTCAAGCGAATGATTGCTAACGACCGGTTTCGGTGTAGAGTGGTGTGCACTTGATGAAGCTAGCGATTCAGATGAACGGTTGTCCGATATAGATATCACAGATGCAGTATCAGATGCTGATGAATGAACTAAGGAATGATGGCGAGATTTACATACACGACAACGAAATGTGGATCGACAATTGGCAGATGAATGGCCGCTGCGCAGACAATTGAAGCAAAGTGATTTTCTCTTTGCGAAGCTTCGACGCGAATTGATATCTAGCGACACAAATTGCGAACATTGTGGTAAAATATGATCACTTTCACACTTGGGGGATTTCGATTTATTGTCAGGGGATGCAGCGAAATGGGATTTTACCTGACCTTGCAATTTATTCCGCGATGTTACCGGACGAATAAGCGATTGGCATGATTCAAGAGCATCACACCTCGATTGCAAAAAAATTAAGAGTTCCGCAACAGTGCAATCGTTACGAGCACCCACTTCCGCTGCCCACGCTTGTTTCGTATCGTAGTCCAGTTTATTCAACAATAGATAAATTATCCACGGATCGCGACCGGCTTGATCAATAGCATTGAGTCCCCGAATGACTTCATCCGCACCGTCAGATAACTTTCGGAGCATCTGTATATTACTCGTATGAATCGACGGCAAGGACAAAAAGGTTTGTATGTACGACTGTACTATCAGATGTACGCGATCGTACCTATTTTCTAGACGTTCCGACGCTTCAACATAATTTGAGTCGGAGATTGGTATGTGCTTTATTAGATTTGCAGCATCATCTCTTAAAAACATTTTTAGGTAGTGGAACTTTTGTGTGGTTGAGAGATTTGATTTGCAATCTACTGCACCCGTAAACAAATCGCGGAAAGATGGCCAATCTTTATAGTTACCCGAAAACGATGGAACTGTAATTTTTGGCAGGTTAATTGTTGAAGAGTTGGTTGCAGTAGAATTTAATCGATCCAAAAATGACGATTGCTGGTTCGCCAAGACTTCCACTACTGATTTATCTGCGTCTTTTGAAACAGACTGCCTTTCATGGATGGCTCTCATCAAACTTTAATGCGCATTAAAATATTTATCTTCGTACTCGCCGAACTCTGTTTCTAGCTCTTTAACTTCATCATCTTTCGCAGTACTTAAAAGCTCATGATGAATCGAAGAAAAATCTGCCCACGACTCATCTAATTTGCTGACGCGAATTTGTAGCATCTCGACACGTGTGTCCTTATTTATTGTCTCTATAAAGGCTGCCGCGCGCGTTAATCGACCTTTTGCATTACCACGTTTAATCTTAAGTACATTCATTTTACACAAGATTGGATTCAAGACGAAAGTTCGATTGTAAAACGAATTAAACTCAAGCGAAAGTTCTACGCGCTTACCCCACACACTGTCTTTAGATTCAACAAACACCGATAAGTCTTTATAAATGCACAAAAAACACAGGTGGATTCAATTTTAATCCGGCTCGAAGGACCAGCTTTTTATGGTGCAGATTTAAAGAAAAAGGTTAAAGAACTCGAACAAGGAAGATTGATGAGAAGAGAATTCAAAGACGATAGATGTTCCAATCGAAGTTATAATATAATTTATTGAATTTAAAATAAAATTTCGTCTTAATAATACCAACCAACTATTGCGTGCTGCGACCAAAATCCAAGTGGAAGAGAATCGATTGTTTCAAATTGAATCTGCAGTCACTCACACTAGCATCCGCTTACACCTACGCAATGCATGAGAGCGTGCGTGTGTGTGAGAGCACAATGCAAGAGAGCAGCGCGTGTGTGTGACTGCAATGTCTTAAATTTGTGTGTTAATTTTATGTATTAAGTTTAAATAAATAGATAAATCGCGTGATCTTAAATGCGTGCAATTGTTGGTGGGATTCAACTGCGAAAATGATTCGAATGAAATGGGGTACAGTGCGTCAGAGTTAATTTTATACAAACAAAATAAATATGCATTGACCAAAAAAAAAAAAGATTTTCCAATAATTAAACAAATAAGAAAAACTATTGTAAACAATAAGAAATTAAGCAAAGAAAATTAATTATGTTGAGTAATTATAAAACAGCATCTTCAAAAAAGTCTATTCTACCTATATGCTGGGCTTTATAAAAAGACAATCTGTGGAGCTTAACGATCCTTACGTTACTCTTGCATTATACAATTGTTTCGTATGTTCCCGTCTTGAGTGTGCTTCTCAAGTGTGGATTCTATTTAATGCAATTCATATCGATTTGATCGAGGCTATTTAGTGCAACTTTATCCATTTCACATTACAAAGCTGAAGCTTAAGTGAAAGCTTACGCTTAGTCCCGGATTAGTTAGGTTTAGTACGCGTTCGTTTTATTTTCCGCACTTCCTCTCGGATATATGCATAAGTTCTTGGATATGGCTTTCTTTTCTTTTCTATCTTGTTTTTTTGGTCGACCGATGTGTAATAGGGGTTTAACTTACTTCTTCTTTTAGGCTTAGATATATTTTGGTATATTTCTTTGTTTATTAAGTAGATGGTATATGATGGGATTGGAACCCTATCTTCCAAAGAACCACGCCGCCGCCCTCCCCACTTACATTGAAGCTGCCTCCAAGGCCTTACCCTTAATACAAACAACTAAAACATGTCATGAATTATACTATGTTTGGAGCCACATACATTGTCTACATTTTATATTGACAAAAACTGCGAGGTGATGTGATGATAATGAAGCGAACCCCATAGGCGGATCAGTAAAAATGCAGTCAAGTTGAAAGGTTATGATCTCTTGTTTTCGGATCATAACCTCGCCGAAATAGGAAGAAGAAGAAGAACAGCGAGGCGAGGTGCATGTACTCGTAGTAAATTAAAGTAAAAAATATATAAATTATATATCAAACAAATAAGCCAACCTGAGAAAGCAGGTACGAGCGTCGCTTCTTTTTAGTCTGTTTGTGAATCAAAACCTTACTCTTCTTGTCAATACCAAATACTGATAATTGCTGTGACTGACTACACAAAGGTACAGCCGTAAGGAGTAGAAATAAAGTAAAAATCAAAATCTGCGAATAGGGATATTAGGAACGTCAAAATGAGTCAAGCAAAATTCTATTGACAACTCATTCAGCTTCTGTTCTTCCATTTTGTCGTCTATCTCGATTGCATCTATGGAATTTCAAAAGAGTCACATCTCTGAGCAATTTCCAACGAACATCAAAGTACATTTGTACTCATAGATATAAGTGCGATCTAGTTGCTTTATTTTGTTATGTGCTTCAACATAGTCTAGTACAATATATGGATAATCAATTGACGTTCTCCCATTAGAAGGATATTGAAATCAGCTAGGGACTTCAAATCGTACTTTGTACGTCTTTGTTTGCAAATCTGAATCTGGCAAAGTTTAGGTGAATGTTTGCAAAAATGTGAAATAGGATCCATCCCCACGGATCAACTGAAAGTAAAACAAAACTAGTTAGTTCCTGATAACAAATTAGGTTCCATGCACGATTTCTTCTCTTGCGGCTCTGCAAAACCGCAAAAATGTAGAAAATTAAATTTAGGATTTATCTATCATACAATATCACATACAGAGGCAGCTGTCTCCAGGGATATATTAAAGAACCCAAATCCATTCAAGACTGTTGGTTTTTCATAGATCAATATCGCCAAAGCTATCTCCTTCATTAGCAAGGCGTTTTCTTTTTTATTTGAAGAACGGTAAACAACAGCCTCCCAATTACAGTGGTAGTACATTGAGCTTATATTATCTGTCTGCAAGTAAATAGTAAGTTATGAGTACATTTTGTGTTACGTTCTTACAGTAGTAATGAGTCTTGAACCAAAAGCTCCAAGTATTATTAGTTCCAAAATCTTTGCAGTCATCCAGGCAACAAAAGCCATGAATTTTCCTGAACCGAATTCCGACTAAAAATACGGCATGGTAAGATAGTTAAGCTAGATAAGGATTTTAACCAATGAGATTGATCAATGTGCGGCCAAATGTATTGATTTGCAATTAACTAAGTTGTTTTGAATTAGAACTACAAATGAAATTAATTTTTTTTTTTAATGTTGTGTATGTTTGTTCTCGTATCAATTAAACACCACTGATCGGATTTTGATCGGATTTCCTTTTTGTTCAACATAGAGTTCTGCAAGTGATCTGAGGTTAATATCACCTCGATATAATATTCAAAAACTAATTACTTACCAAAATGAAGTTTTTGTTCAATTTCACGCCGTTAGCTTCAGAATCGCTCCACCAGTTTCAATTCTATTGCTGATATGATATGCACCGCTGCTATTTTGTATGATGTGTGTGTGTGTGTGTGTTTTTAGTAGATACAGGAGAGAGATATGAAACACTGTCAGTACCCTACCAAGTACATGCAATGTAAAAAATTATTAAAACAATAAGCTATAATAATTAGCCTCTAAAATACTACAGCTACCCCAAACCCCACAGGTTATGCACGTTCATGCAATAGACCCAATCTCATTGGTTAACTTCCGCAACTCGGTTTGCAAAGCTTACAGTTGATGCCTGAAAGATTAAGACACACAGCAGTACAGTACTGTGAGCTATCATAACGAAAATCTGAAATGAATATGTCTCGTTCAGACGTTCAGCGAAACCATTCAACTTGTTGGTTCGTCTTATGCTTTCATCCAAAATTTTACGAAACTTCTGTGCCACTTCAGAACAATCCACAGTGGACAGCAAAGGTGCACTCTTCTCCAGTTCAATCTCCAGCAGCCTAAACCGTGCGCACAAGTAACCAACGAAATTACCCAAGAGACACGTCTGGCCCGTCAAAAACATAGCAGCGCATATACCATTGAAAGTAAGTTGAAACAAGGTGAAGCCGTATACCACACCGTCTTCAAGTCCATAATGAAACTCTAGCCGATGCGGCAATAGGCGGCTGTTATATAGAATCGCGGTTACTATCGGTCCCAAGCAGAAAGTTATAATTGACGACAAGTGCGCGAACGAGTAAATGTTGATTGGTATAATAGACTTTCTGACCATCTTATTCGTGTCATGATCTTCCTGTCTAGAGAAACAAAAGTTAAGGCTCGACTTTGCAGTCGATTTAGTGTAGGTACTTACTCATCGATGTAAATTTCTCGATAGAACTCGACAAGGAACTGCTTGAATGAGTCCTTCCGAAAAGCCATATAAAAAAGTCGAAGGATGCTGTCATTGTAGATAATCAAATTGGCAAAGGCTTCAGTGCTTAGGCTTATGTCACTCAAGTTGTTAATAAAAAAACGAAAAGCAGCTTCACCTGCGACAAGAAAACTTAGGAGTGCAACAGATATAACGACGTAATCTACGATACGCATCCAAGGAGCTGGATTGTCCTGCAGCGGCCGGGATACGTATGTGAAAAATGAGCGCAATTGCCAGGGTAGATCCACTTGTCTACCATCGGATAACGATGGTCGGTAGTACATTGCGAATGCATTGAATCCTAAAAATTCTCGATTTACAAGTCCTCGGGCTTTTATATGAGTATGAGGTAGTTAGTTCTTCATTATCGATCGAGCAAAAACTTTGACTCATCAAGCAAATTGGTTAATTGAGTCATTAAGTCTTCAAAGTTTCGTTAACTTTTCAATTTAAAATGTAGGAATAGATACGGATAATTTTTGCAAAATGACCGATTGTCTACACATATTCTGACCTCTTCGTGGTATTCTCGACAGCTGCTTTGATATTGCTTGCTTTTTGGATTCTTGGCTAAAGGACGTTTAGTTTATTAATAGTTCATCAGAAAATTGAGCTTTACATTTTGAATTTGGAAAGTGATTTACTCTACGAGTAAACTCATTGTCATAAAAAATAATACGTACCTACCAGAGCTGTAAGAGTATTAAATGTTCGGTTTTATTTTTATTTAAGATACGTATAGACAGGATGATACAGGAGCTGCATACACAGTGAATAGAAAACTTAGACTTAAAAAGGGGAAAAAGGAAGTTATGGCGTATAAGACTCTTATGTAGTTTTTTCTTAAATCTTGAAACATCTTCTACCCTTCTTATGTGACGCGGGAAAGAACTTTACAAACGGATTGCATGATTGAAAAATTGCCGTTCAGATATAGCAATAGCAATGAGTGGCGAAGATAAATTGAGCTATGTGATATTTCTCTATACAGATAGAAATGTTTTCGTGTAATTAGAAGTCTGGGGAACTGGATCGTTTCGATAGTATTTACGTACCCCAAAGATGTATCTAATAGCGCTGCTAAAAAGCTACAGTGAGTCGAATAACTATAAGTTCAATTACTTTTCGAACTCTATGTAAAACGGCGAACTTTGTTCCGCCCAAAATTGATTATTTACTTACTTACTTAGGTACTGCTACAGTTCGGGGTGAACCTGGGCCTCAACCAACAAGGTTCTCCATTTAGCTCGGTCTTTAAGTAATTGCTTCCAGTTGCCCACTCCAAAGTGGTCGAGGTTCCTTTGAACTTGTGCGCGCCACCTACGGCGATGATTCCCTCTACTGTGTCGTCCCTCGGGGTTAGATTCGAAGACTCTGCGGGCCGGAGCGTTGGTGTCCATTCGCTCTACATGTCCTAGCATCTCAGCGTCCAATACGCAGTTTTTTGACTAAGTCGATGTCGCTGTACAGCTCGTATAGTACGTGTTTGAATCTTCTCCTCCAAAACTCGTCAACGCAAAAAGGACCGCATATCTTACGAAGAATTTTTCTCTCGAAGCGACCAAGGATATCTTCATCCTCTTTTAATAAAGTCCATGTTTCAGCGCCGTAAAGCAGGACTGGGATGATCAGGGTCTTATACAGAGTCTCCTTAGTTGTTCGAGATAGGGCTTTACTGTTGAATTGCCTTATAAGCCCCAAAAAACAGCGATTGGCAAGAGTTATTGTTCGATTGATTTCTGCGCTGATATTGTTTGTAGAATTTATAGCAGAGCCAAGGTAGACAAAGTCCCTTACTACTTCGAAGTTATAGCTGCCCACTGTGACGTTCTGTCCAATTTGTCGGTGTTGGTTTTCCCTTCTTGTTGACAGCATATAGTTGGTTTTGCCCTCGTTTATGGCTAAACCCATTTTGGCCGCTTCCACCACAATGCTTGCAAACGCACCGGTGACAGCACGCTGAGTTCTTCCGATAATGTCTATATCGTCGGCGTATGCAAGCAGTTGTACAGACTTGTAATTGATTGTGACTCCGGTGTTGGCTTGTGAGTTCCGCACAATCCGTTTAAGTACAATATTAAGGAAGTCACATGACAGCACGTCACCTTTTTGACATCAAAGGTCTCGGTGAGGTCATTACCGTCCTTGATGGAGCAGCGAGCGTTCTCCATCGTCAGCCTGCACAGACGGACAAATTCGCCAGGGATGTCAAAACTAGACATGGCTTTATAAAGCTCTTTCCATAGAAGCTGTCATAGGCGGCCTTGAAATCGGTAAATAGGTGGTAAGTATCAATTTGGAATTCTTGGCTTTTCTCCAGGATCTGCCGAAGTGTGAAGATTTGATCGATGGTGGACTTTCCTGGCCTGAAACCGCACTGATAGGGTCCAATCAGGCTGTTGATAAAAGGTTTCAGGCGTTCACACAATATCGCAGAAAAGATCTTGTACGCGATGTTGAGGAGACTGATGCCTCTATAATTGGCGCAGTTGAGGGGGTCTCCTTTCTTGTGGATCGGGCAAACGATGCTGAGATTCCATTCATCAGGCATACACTCCTCTGACCAAATATTAGAAATGAGTTGGTGTATGCACTCTACCAATTCATCCCCAGCTGCCTTGAAAAGTTCGGCCGGTAAACCGTCAGGTCCAGCAGCCTTGTTTGATTTTAGTTTGGATATTGCTATCCTCACTTCGTTTTGGTCAGGTGGATGGAAATTTTGACTATCATCGTCCATGTTGAATGGTTCATTCTGCCTGACAGCGGGATGTTGGTCTTCGTCGACGTTATACAGTCAGCAAAAGTAGTTTTTCCATATTCTCAGCACCGACTATGATTTTACTACGAGGTTTCCATTTTCATCTCTACAGGTTTCTGTACGGGTATTGCTTCTCTGACAGGTTCCTTTTACCTTTTGGTAAAACTTCCGTACATTGCTCCTGGAGTATAAACTCTCGATATTCTCAAACGCGCGCTTCTCATGCTCTTTCTTCTTCTTTTGGAGAAGCCGATGTTCTTCCCATCTCTTTTGCTCGTAAAGTTCACGAGCAGTCTTCCTTTGCAGCGCCGCTTTGTGTGCCTCTTGTTTCACTTTATGCACTGGCTGGCATTCTTCGTCAAACCAGGGGTTCCGCGGTGGTGGGCGAGCGAGACCCAGCACACCAGTCGCGGCATTTCTGATGGCATGTTGGCAGCGTTGCCACTGGTCTTCGGCACTTGATGCTGCGGCATAGGGGTGATTGAGAGATTTCGGGATACGCGTTCAGCGAAGAGTCTGGCGGTCTCTTGCGATTGTAGCTTTTCGAAGTTAAATTTTTTCACAGTGATTCGTCTTTGCTGCTCAGTTTGGGATATCCGCATTCGTACCTTGGCTACAACAAGGTAATGATCCGAGTCTATGTTGGCCGCTCGGAAGGTCCGGACATCGGGAATACTGGAGGCATGCCTTGCGTCGATCGCAATATGATCAATTTGGTTGATCGTTACATGATCATTTTTTTTTATAATTTGCGCGCACTCAAAGGGTTATGAATACCTTTAACATGTTTACACACAGTGCTTGCCTTTGAAAGGATGGATAGAGAGAGAGGGAAAGATTTTTGGTGTAGTGGCTATTGAAGCTCAGTTGTTTATGCTTCAGCTATTCTCCGGGAGTGGCGTCCAGATAACTGGGGAGATTTGGACCGCCATGTCTGCTTATGAATATCGAGATGAGGAAACCATGTGCTATGGTGACATTTCGCTCCACAGCGAAATCAATTAGCCTTAGTCCGTTATCAAACGTGGTATCGTGTAGATTATGCTTACCGACTGCCCTACCAAAGACGTCCTCCTTTCCTATTTTGGCGTTAAAATCGCCCAATACGATTCTAACGTCGTATTTAGGACATTGCTCGTATGTTTTGTCGAGGAGCTCGTAGAAACACTCTTTGGTGGCAGGGTCCTTTTCTTCCGTGGGGGCATGAACACATATTAGGCTTATGTTAGCGAATTTAGTCTTGATCCGGATAGTCATAATACGCTCGCTTACGTGTCGGAAGCTTAAGACTTCTTGCCTAAGTCTGCCGCGTATGACAAGTCCGCATCCGAATAAGCGTTACCTGTTGCCCCTTTAGCAATCGCCGTAGTAGATGTCACAGCTTTTCATCCTCTTTTTGCCGGTCCATCCCATCGCACTTCCTGGATGGCGGTAATATCTGCATTATAGCAGTCTAGGGCCTCTGCTAGTTGTTCGGCTGCACGTGGTCTGTAAAGGGACAGAATATTCCACGTACAGATCCGAAGGTCGTTGTCCTTGTTTCGTTTGCTGGGGTCGTCATTAGTTGAGTCATCCTTATCCGAGGCTTTTGGTTGTTTCGGAACCATAGATTATTTACGTGGTAGGGAAGTTACTCCGACGGCACAACCCCCAACCTGGAGGGGCAGTTCCTTAATTATTCCCCTAGGACGAGGGGCCGGGTATACCGGTGCCAGTAGTCCACTACGGGAGTATGAGCGCTGCCCTTGGCCCATTAAGGGCTCCTCCGCCACCATCTCTATTCTAATGTCCTGACCAACATTGGAAATTCATTACCGACCTGTGATCCGAATACGTCGAAGCAGCTCGCGCAATGTATTCACTAAGTTCAACCTAACTGGAACTATAGACGCCACCGTTGACTCCGTCTAGGGAATTCGTCCGCTGCCGCCTAGAACAGGAAGAAATGCTCTAGTGAGAAAACACTCTTCACCCCCCTCTCTCTCTCATCTGCTGCCGCCAAGAATCTGCCAAACGGGGTTGGTTACCCATTTCTTTGATTAAGGTACTAGGCACCCGGCTGTCACCGCGTGGAGGTTAAGAGTAGGAGTTGGTAGGCCTCAGCTGAGTGAAAACGCTTGTGTTTTCATATGATCGCCTGCACTACCGTTTGACCAGCCATTGATCATTGTTGTCCTTCGTTTTCGCCAGTCAGTGCTGCCCGAAGAACGTCGCTGATGACTACTGAAAGCAAGAGCTTTGTGAGCATATAACCCTGTGGTACCTCACTGTAAATTCAGCGTAATCTGACACCCTACCATTACGAGTATGTAGAACATGATAGTGCACTAGTATAAACCTTCGAAAATAGCTGCTGTGAGTTTTTATAAATTCTGTCCTGTAAAAGAAAAACAAAGATGTGATAATAATGCGATTAAAAAAAAATTTAGTTTATCTATTTTTACCAATCTTTGGATGGCAGTGGGTCGTTCTAAAACTGTGTACATATTTGTAAACTCTATAGGGGTCGGTTTTTGTAAAAAAAAATCCATGCTTTCGAAATGCCTTCAACGATTTTGTTCAAATTAAGTCTAGTCTAGGTTGTTCATGCGAGGATACTATTACGTGTCGTGCGGGTAGTGCTCTACTTATTGATGGCCTTTGCTTCAATTTCAAATCTGACTCAGTTCAAAGCAAACAAGATATAAATGTGAGTTAGAATTGTCCTGTCATGAAAATCGTGCAAACCCAATCGAATATGCAACTGGAAATTAATTATTAAGTATTAAAAATTGTATAATAGCTTTTAATGGTTTTATTAATTCTACATATTAACTGAACATTATTAATACGACATAATTACACATTACATATAAATGCACTTTAAAAGGCATTTTTTCATATTAAATAGCCTACAGCGTATAAAACTGTTTCAGGAAATTTATTTGAAAACTATCGACGCGTACTTAGAACCACTCAACCCTAATAGAATGTAATTGGAATGTGTAATTTGCATTAAACGTTACACATTGTAACATACAAATATCGAGTAAAATGCTCCAACTAATTTATATCACTACTGCCCCCAACCTCCACTTTAAAACTGAACAAATTAATTACGTTATACAACTTCAAATATAATCCAATTAATTCGAAATAGATTAGAGCGCCTAAATTAATGGGATCAACGTGACTCGTTGTTTGGTAAAATTATTTCATAACCCCCTTGGAGGTAAAGTGCTTTGGGCAGTGTGGAAATAACATGCACAGTGGATATTATACACAGTTTTTGAAGAGGATTATGATGAATATTTGTGAATTAGACATATTCATTAGAAAAACAAAAAGGAATGCTTGGATGCATTTGTAATCTCTAAATGCCAACCAGATAAATTTTGATAATTTCTTGAAGAAGAGTGCTTCAGTGTAGGTGATTTTATATTTAATACGTCGTGGAAATGCCATCAGATGTCGCTTGATTAAAGTCTTGAAGAGATGGACATCATAAGCTTCCGATCAACTCTGTGACGCTCACCTAGACCTCATGTCACGCAGCATTCAGGGAGGTGGTCTTCTTGCCTAGAGCCTTTTTGTTGGCCCGTAACCTTCTTTAAGCTATTGCTAATCGTTTCCATCTAAAGTTTTCGAAAGGGTTGATCAACCGACTAAAAGAAAACAGGGCTAAGTATCCAGATTTTATTCTTCAACTATACATTAACAAAAGCAAATGTATACTCTTAAATTTAAGACATGACTGCCCGAGTATGACGATGCTACTAATGTTATGCTTTGCCAATAATTGTGCAGCTTGTTCCAGTCCGTATCATTTTAAATCATCACTATTTTAGACCCTTCCAGATTTCATTTATCAAATAGTCGACACTTAAATTCACTTAGAATTGGGCACCTGTCAAGGAAGTGAAAGGTGTTCTCTCTCTCTCTCGTACGAGTACATTACACAAGGTGAAAATGACTGGTAAATCTTTTCCGTGAGGTATCAAATTTAGGTTCATAATTTCTCCTTTTGCTTTTGAAATCGAAGATATTACTTCGGTCGGGTAGTTATCTTTGAAGTAGTCATTGCCGCAAAGGTTGTGCTTTAGGTTTGTATACAGAATTTCTAACTTTTTCTATGTTATCTGCATGCATTTTCTCATCTCACTTAAATAGATGTAGATGTAGATGTAGATGTTTATGTATAGATCTTTTCAGCGATATAGCCGATGATATACTCGGTCTAGAGCACTTCCTCCAGTCCAACTGCTATAGCAAACCGAAGTATCTTCAGTGGATCCAACGAAGGTAAAACCGTTTCTGATAGGAGGTAGGCACCTAGGTGATTTTTTCTTTTGTAGATC
The DNA here is from genome assembly GCA_945910035.1 of Brachypalpus laphriformis. Lineage (NCBI taxonomy): Eukaryota > Metazoa > Arthropoda > Insecta > Diptera > Syrphidae > Brachypalpus > Brachypalpus laphriformis. The sequence goes on from OX246753.1 coordinate 325,791,972, forward strand.
AGTGCTTCGCATTCCATAAGAAGGTACGCTGGTGTTTCTGCGAAGTCCCTGCAGAATCTGCAGTGTCCGTTTCCCTCTATTTTCACAGTGACCTGTTAACATGCCCGCCAAGATGTGAAGTCGATTCTTACTAACTCTTAGGCAGTCTCTGCTACTTTTTTGGTTGTATGGTATTTCCCCAGAAGTTCTTTTGTCTGTCTTATATGGGGGATATCATCCTATTGTTTGGCCCATTTGTTCTCTTCCTCTTTCCTTAAGTCTTCCCGTAGTTTGTGGGGTTCTTTCCCACAAAAGGGTTCTGGTCCAAGAAACGGCGTGTCTGATAGGAGGTCCTGGTACCCAGTAGAGAGTTACTTTGTTTATTTCCCCCAGTTTTTGATCCTGCTGACATTCCCTTACCAGTTGGCATATGATATCGTGCGAGATCAATGCTTTAATAGCGGCTTGGCTGTCTGACAGTATTGCGATATCCTGCCCACGATATTTTCTGTATATGTTGAATTGCGCGCATCTTCTGCTTGAAATATACTGGAGAATTCTCCCAGTGATTCCGAGTATCTAGTCCCGGCCCGTACACCCCTGTCCCAGTGCCAGTAGATGTTTTCGATCCGTCTGTGTACCATTTAATTGTGTGTTGTTTGAGTTGGTATTTATAGGATTCGCTGCTCCAGTCTCTCTTGTTGCTCGGCTTTGAGTCAAATTTCCTTTCAAAGCAGTATTTCCGGACCATATCATCTCTGGGCCAGTTCAGAAGCGGCGCCGACGGTATCCGATGGGATACTCGCCCTTTGTTTGAGCCCAACTTATTAGCTGGTAGAGTGCAGGTTCGGTGAATCTTCCTGCTCTGTAGGCATGTTGATTGTGGTGGAGAGGTATTCTTTCCAGCACAGTCATTCGTATGTGATTATCTATGACTTTATGTAATCTGCCCGCTACAGGAGTTGACGCTATGTTCTCACAGAATGTTCTGAAGCTATTTCTTTCAGCTTTTTTTATTTCCAAGTTGTATCTTGTTAATTGCTCGGTGTATGTTTTCCAGTCTCCGTCAAGCTTTCCTTTATTAAAGAGCTTGTGCACCTTTGATCTTAGTTCGGCTAGCGTTTTGTTCCGCCAGGGAGTGCCCTTCGGATCTTTCTTACGGCTAATGGGGCAGCTGCTTTCAAATGCATCTTTGATCGCCCCGTAGACCACTTGCACGTTGTTTTCCAGTTCTCAGGAGTAGCTCGCCATTTTCTTTCCTTTCGCGTTTATTAGGTTCCACTCGAATGTAGACCTATACCTGTCCCAGTCAGTTTTGCGGGGGTTCCTGTTCGGGGTAACCTTCTAACTGAGACCTCCTATGTTGAAAGTGATGATCCTGTGGTCCGACATGGACGGCTCGTCAGAAACTTTCCAACCTGTAATAGTTACTAATACTCGGGCTGCCGAGTGTAATATCTAGAACCTCTTCCCTTACCCTAGTTACGAAAGTTGGTGTAGTTCCCGCATTCAAAATATCTAGGTTTTCATTAATAATGAATTCGAGAAGGCGCTCACCTTTAGCGCTTTTGTCGCTACTGCCCCATTCCAGACAATGGGCGTTGGCATCGCATCCTAACAGAAGCGGCAGTTTGTTCCTTCTGCAGTGTCTCACTAGCCCTTGAACTTTTTCTGGCGGTGCCTCCCCGCCGCCGTCGAAGTAGGCCGAAGCAATTGTAATGGCGCAGTGGGTGCCTACAACGTTAATGAGGGCTTGGATAGCTGTTAAATCCTTCGTCATGTACTCTGAAAGACATGAGAATTTTATGTTTTTACTGACTAGTATGCAGGCCCTGGGGAGGCCCTGTCTATTATCCCTGATTACCTGTGTTTAATTTAGCAATTGTACAACGCTTTCTTTCAATTGTGCCTGCTTTCCATATTTAAATTAAGGGCGTGTCCACAAAATTTTGCCAGCATTCACCATTCTTCAAACCAAAGTATTTTTGCCTCTATAATGTACTTCACTACAAGTTTAATCAACCTTTCCTCGTCCTTAGATAGCATTTACATATTCGAAGTGAAGTTTTAAGGTATTCATAAATAGTGGGAAAAGACCAGTCTCGACTAGTAGCATACTGTTTGGTGTGTATTGAGGGAGTTTAATTATCCCTTTCAAAAAGAAACACTGGCGTTTTCCACAGTATTAAATTTCTTAGATCTCCACACTTGTGCCCCAAACAGAAGGACTGATTTAGAAACAGCTTGAAATATCTGACATTTTACCTTCAGAGCTATGCGTTTATCTTCCAAACAGTTTTTCCAAGCTGCACTAATGACTTAGCTGTGGTGAGCTTCTCTTTGAGATGTTTTTCCATACTCATGTTGTTGGTGATATTGATACCGAGGTATTTGTACGATTTAACTATTTCTACCTCTTGGCCGGCGAAAAATCAGTTTTCCACTTCTTCTGAAAACCATGGCCTTGGACTTACATAGATATATTAACCCTTAGTCTCCACTCTTCGCGGTCATTTTTAAGAATGTTTATCATTCTCTGCAAGGTTTTCGGTGTGTCCGCAAGCAGAACTAAATGATCTGCATATAGCAGCGCTTCGATAGGAGTTCCACCAATTGTAATACCCCACACAGAGCTTCAGTAATATCATCAACAGACATCTCAAATGCTTGTGGACTGAAATTGCAACCCTGTTTGACATCCATTATAGTTTCGAAGAAGTCTGACAGTTGTTTTCCGTCCCAAATGGCTGAGGATGTATTTTCGTATATTTTCTTAAACAGTTCTCCAAATTTTCTCTCAAGACCACGATTGTATAGTTTGTAGAAAAGTAAACTTCTTCCTACTGAATCGAAAGCCGACTTAAGATCTACGAAGAAGGTGTATAGTTTTCTTTTGTTTCTAATATAGATCTGCGCAGCCACGGTGAGTATGAAAATTTGGTCAGTTGTTAAGTAATTTGCTGTGAAAACCAGCCTGAAACTCAGAAAGCAAGTGATTTTGTGATATCCAGACTTGAAAGCGTTTAGCGAGAACATCCATTAGGATTTAAATGAGGAGTTTCAAAATACAATGCCACGGTAGTTTCCTGACAGATTGGGGTCACCTTTCCTTTGTGAGAATTTCTATCAAATCTTTATTTGCGTATTCGTAAAATTCGACTAGAATGCCATCTGAACCATGTGCTTTGCAGTCTTTGCAGTTCTTCTGTGAGCGGGTCATCCAGAAGGCAATTATTATTATCTGGCACTTCGTATTGGAACTTGGATTGATCACTGGATGCAGGCGGATTCAGGATGTTATTGAAGTGACCTTTTAAATGCAGCGCAGTGATGTTTAAATCAATTTTGAATTGTTCCCTGTTTTGCTTACTGAGAAGATTTCAGGGAGTGGTAGGATATCCACATTGCGATATTTCAATGCCTAAAACGTTATAAAATTGATTTCATTTTTGTTGGCACGTATTTTTAAATTCATGGTTTGCATGAAAGTACTTTTTTTATAGTTTGACTCGTGTATTTTCAGTATAGGTCTAATAACGAGAAAGATTCATTTCTGTGCAGCTGTTTCTGCTTCCAATCAAGTTTAGTCTGTTTGTATTTGACTGTTGGCATTCTTGATTTCTCGTTGGGTCGTCAAACGGTAGTGCATGCGATCGTATGAAAACACAAGCGTTTTCACTCAGCTGAGGCCTACCATCTCCTACTCTCAACCTCCACGCGGTGAGAGCCGCGAGATTAGTACCTTAATCCAAGAAATGGGTAACCAAACCCGTTTGGCAGATTCTTGGTGGCAGCAGATGAAAGAGGGGGGAAGAGTGCTTTCCCACTAGAGCACTTCTTCCTGTTCCAGGCGGCAGCGGACGAATTCTCTAGACGGAGTCAACGGTGGCGTCTATAGTTCCAGTTAGGTGGAACTTAGTGAATACATTGCGCGAGCTGTTTTGACGTATTCGGATCACAGGTCGGTAATGAATTTCCAATGTTGGTCAGGACATTAGAATAGAGATGGTGGCGGAGGAGCCCTTAATGGGCCAAGGGCAGCGCTCATACTCCCGTAGTGGACTACTGGCACCGGTATACCCGGCCCCTCGTCCTAGGGGAATAATTAAGGAACTGCCCCTCCAGGTTGGGGGTTGTGCCGTCGGAGTAACTTCCCTACCACGTAAATAATCTATGGTTCCGAAATAACCAAAAGCCTCGGATAAGGATGACTCAACTAATGACGACCCCAGCAAACGAAACAAGGACAACGACCTTCGGATTTGTACGTGGAATGTTCTGTCCCTATACAGACCATGTGCAGTCGAACAACTAGCAGATGCCCTAGACTGCTATAAAGCAGATATTACCGCCATCCAGGAAGTGCGATGGGATGGGCCGGGCAAAAGAGGATGAAAAACTGTGACATCTACTACGGTGATTGCTACAGAGGCAACAGGCAACGCTTATTCGGATGCGGATTTGTCATAGGCGGCAGACTTAGGCAAGCAGTCTTAAGCTTCCGTCCCGTTAGCGATCGTATTATGACTATCCGGATCAAGGCTAAATTCGCTAACATAAGCCCCCACGGAAGAAAAGGACTCTGCCACCAAAGAGTTCTACGAGCTCCTGAGCAATGTCCTAAATACGACGTTAAATCGTATTGGTCGATTTTAATGCCAAAATAGGAAAGGAGGACGTCTTTGGTAGGGCAGTCGGTAAGCATAGCCTACACGACACCACGTCCGATAACGGACTAAGGCTAATTGATTTCGCTGTGGAGCGAAATGTCACCATAGCAAGTACACGGTTTCCTCATCTTTTTTTTTTTTTTTTTTTTTTTTTTTTCCGAGGGTTGGTGAAAAATCTTCCATAGACACTATGAGAATAGCAAGCGCGTGCTCATAGTAGTGTCAGATTCTTACTGACTAAAAAAGCACCACCCTTCGATATAAATTTATTAGATATCGCAACTAAGTAATTACTTATCAAGCAATTTTTCTTTCACGAAATAAAAACGTTTGGCAGGTTACTTTCCACTGAAAGATCCTGCATGTTCCGCAATCTAAACGCCGTTTATCATTATCTCGCCAAGTCGAAGGGTTTCGTCCTTTGTAGTCGGCGCAATAAATTGTTCTCATCCAAAATTTGTAGGACTGTATTGTTGACATGTCCGATTAGTCGGTTTCTATGTTTTCTCGCGAAGCTTCTAGTTTCAGCTTCGATTGTCGGAATTTCGAGATCCCTGTGGATATCGTCGTTTCTAATATACCACGGTGCTTGGATAATCTCTCTTAGCACTTTATTTTGAAAAGTTTGTAAAATATTGGCATTTGTTTTCTTGGTACAACCCCAAAGTTGTATACCGTAAGTCCACACCGGCTTTAGCACTTGCTTGTATAAAAGCAGTTTGTTCTCAGTACTGAGCTGGGAATGCTTTCCGAGTAACCAGTACATTTCGCTATATTTGATTTCGAGTTCTTTACGTTTCATTTTCACGTGCGAATTCCATTTCAGTCTTGCGTCGATTGTCATTCCCAGGTATTTGGCCTCGTTTGCAAAAGGTATTCGGGCCGAGTTTAGGAAAATTGGCAAGTTATTAGTTTTGTTGTAAGTGAAATTCACGTGAACAGATTTAGATTCGTTGAGGGCGATCCGCCAGTCCACCGTCCATTCATTTACTTTATTCAGTGCGTTTTGCAGTTTCTCAGTCGTTTCTTCGATTGTTTTACCTACTGCTAGGATAGCGGTGTCATCGGCAAACGTAGCTAGGATTGTGCCATCTTCTTTCGGTATATCTCGAGTATATAACTGATAGAGAAGCGGGCCAAGAACGCTTCCTTGTGGTACGCCGGCCGAAATTTCTTTGAGCTGCGAGTATTCGTTTCCATGTCTAACACGGAAGAGTCTATTCCCCAGATATGATACTAGAATATCGTATAAGCACACAGGGAGAACTTGTCGCAGTTTGGATTTCAAGCCATCATGCCACACCTTATCAAAAGCCTGCAAGACGTCAAGAAATACGCTTGAGCAAATCTTTTTTTCTTCAAATGCTTTCTCGATTACGTCTGTAATTCTATGCACCTGGTCAATCGTCGAATGCTTACTTCTGAACCCAAACTGGTGGTCAGGGATAAGATTATTTTCGTCTATAACCGGTTGGAGACGCCTTAGTAATATCCTCTCGAGAATTTTGCATATGACAGGAAGAAGCGAAATTGGTCTATACGATTTTACCTCATTTGGCGGTTTTCCTGGTTTTAAAACCATTATTACTTCCGCAACTTTCCATTGGCTCGGAACGTGTTTTAATCTGAGCGCAGCATTTACAATATTGAGAAGCTTAATCAAAGCTTTTCTAGGTAAAACTTTGAGAATTTCTCCGGTGATTAAATCATAACCAGGAGCTTTCTTAGGTTTTAGAATCTCGATCTCATGTGTGAGTTCCCTAAGCGTTGCACTTGTGAGTGTTAAATTGCCAGATGGTAAATCCGGCCTATTGACCTTTCCTCATCTCGATATTCATAAGCAGACATGGCGGTCCAATGATCATGTAACGATCAACCAAATAGATCATATTGCGATCGACACAAGGCATGCCTCCAGTTTTCTGGATGTCCGGACCTTCCGAGCGGCCAACATAGACTCGGATCATTACCTTTTCGTAGTCAAGGTACGAATGCGGATATCCCAAACTGAGCAACAAACACGAATCACTGTGAGAAAATTTAACTTCGAAAAGCTACAATCGTAAGAGACCGCCAGACTCTTCGCTGAACGCGTATCCCGAAATCTCTCAATCACCCATTTGCCGCCAGCATCAAGTACCGAAGACCAGCGGCAACGCTGCCAACATGCCATCAGAAATGCCGCACATGATGTGCTGGGTCTCGCTCGCCCACCATCGCGAAACCCCTAGTTTGACGAAGAATGCCGGCGAGTGCATGCAGCAAAACAAGAGGCATACAAAGAGGCGCTGCAAAGGAAAACGAGAGCTGCTCGTGAGCTCTACGAGCAAAAGAGACGGGAAGAACATCGGCTTCTCCAAAAGAAGAAGAAAGAGCATGAGAAGCGCGCGTTTGAGAATATCAAGAGTTTATACTCCAGGAACAATGTACGGAAGTTTTACCGAAAGGTAAAAAGAACGTGTCAGAGGAGCAATACCCGTACAGAAACCTGTAGAGATGAAAATGGGAGCCTCGTAGTAGAATCACAGTCGGTGCTGAGAATATGGAAAAAATACTTCTGCAGATTGTATAACGGCGACGAAGACCAACATCCCGCTGTCAGGCAGAATGAACCATTCAACATAGACGATGATAGTCAAAATTTCCGTCCACCTGACCAAAACGAAGTCAAGATAGCAATATTCAAGCTAAAATCCAACAAGGCTGCTGGACCTGGCTTACCGGCCGAACTTTTCAAAGCAGCTGGGGATGAGTTGGTAGAGTGCATACACCAACTCATCTATAAGATTTGGTCAGACCAGTGTATGCCTGATGAATGGAACCTCAGCATCGTTTGCCCAATCCACAAGAAAGGAGACCCCCTCAGCTGCGCCACCTATAGAGGCATCAGTCTCATCAACATCGCATACAAGATCTTTTCTGCGATATTGTGTGAACGCCTGAAACCTTTTATCAAGAGCCTGATTGGACCCTATCCGCCATTGGGCCCTATCCACCATCGATCAAATCTTCACACTTCGGAAGATCCTGGAGAAAACCCAAGAATTCCAAATCGATACTCACCACCTCTTTATCGATTTCAAGGCCGCCTATAATAACATCTATAGAGAAGAGCTTTATAATGCCATGTCTAGTTTTGACATCCCTGCCAAATTTGTCCGTCTGTTCAGGCTGACGATGGAGAACGCTCGCTGCTCTATCAAGGTCGGTAATGACCTCACCGAGACCTTTGATGTCAAAAAAGGTTTTAGACAAGGTGACGCGCTGTCGTGTGACTTCTTTAATATTGTACTTGAACGGTTTGTGCGGAACTCGTAAGCCAACACCGGAGGCACAATCTATTACAAGTCTGTACAACTGCTTGCATACGCCGACGATATAGACATTATCGGAAGAACTTAGCGGGCTGTCACTGGTGCGTTTGCAAGCATTGAGGCGGAAGCGGGCAAAATGGGTTTAGCGATAAACGAGAGCAAAACCAAGTATATGCTGTCAACAAGAAAAGAAAGCCAACACCGACGAATTGGACAAAACGTCACAGTGGGCAGCTATAACTTCGAGGTAGTAAGGGACTTTGTCTACCTTAGCTCTGCTATAAATTCTACAAACAAGGTCAGCGCAGAAATCAATCGAAGAATAACTCTTGCCAATCGCTGTTTGATTGCGCTTATACCATATGGCAATTCAACAGTAAAGCCCTATCTCGAACAACTAAGGAGACTCTATATAAGACCTTGGTTCACCCTGAACTGTACCGCCACCTAAGTAAGTAAGTAGGAGCTATGGCAACCATAAATGGGGGTGTGCTAAGAAAAATACCATTAAAACCATTAAAAGGCTTTAAAACAAAGTATTGCGGCGCATTGTTAATACGCCATGGTACATTCGTGATACAGACATTCAGCGTGACCTGAGGATGGAGACCGTATCTAGCGAGATTCAGAAGTGGGCAGCAGTCACGCGAATAGACTGAGATAGCACACAAATGAAGATGTATCTAAACTCCTAAACCAAAGCAAGCAAGTTAGAAGACTCCAACGTACAAAGCCGCACGAACTGGTAGTGTGTTTGAATCCAACATATCGGCATTTGCCAAGCTCAAGGATCTTCCATATTTAAAAAGACAATCATTGGAAGACTACTCCTATTTATGCCGATTGTCAGAAGAACCTTATAGCTTGGGAAGCCATGGAAGCTCCAACTAAACTTGCATCTCGGCATGAAGAAAATCTTGACGGATAGGAAAAATAACTACATATTTACCACATGTTTTTTGGGCCTTCATCAAGAAAGTTGTATATGAAAGCGATGTCTCGGTGGTTCAAATTCAATGTTCTATTGACGAGCTGCTGACGCAGGACTTAGATTATGCTCTTAGAACAGTTTTTCCTAATATCCTTTGGATGTATTTTATTTCAGTTGCACAAGTTTCATCCTTATTCAGAATTGCTTGGATAATCTCCCTTTGAGTTTTGCGCAACCTCCACTGCACCTATAATGCATAGTACCCAGTATATCACAGATAACATTTCCAGAGAATCCAGAGAAACTGTTTGTCAAGTTTGCGATAAAACAAACAAAGCTTCGTAATAATTTAATATAACAACCATTCTCAGTTCAAGCCATTGTGCTTCGTGTTCACACTTGTGATTGCGCTACACCACAATCATTCTTCTATTTTCTATTCCATTCTCTTTCTCTAGTTTTGATTGCATTTGAGAAATGTGAGCGAAACTTCTCGAATAAATTTTGACGAAAGACAACAAACCAACACGCAGCACAAACTCAAGGCAAACTAACGGATACGTGCATCATGTTGGTTTTCTCCCTGAAGGATAACTTATCCTCGGATGCTATTGCACTAAATTTTCTAACTCTTACCACGTGCCACCGGGTAACAAATACCCACAACTGTTCCATTGCATGGCGAAAATTTACATAACACATTCCAGCCCAGTGAGGAGAGAGGAGATGAGAACCTCCTCGGAAGGATGCTGACTCATTTCAGGGCCACTTAACACAGCACTGCACAAGTGCGGCAGGTATCAAGTTATGCGAAAGTTTTCCTTGTTTCAACGTCCTCGTCGTCGTCGTCCATTCGGTTCGCACTTCATGAAAGAATCCAAGAGGCGGAGGTAAATTTATGGCCAAGTACTTCCTAACCATAACACCTGACACAATGAATTCTCCTCCCGGCCAATAGGTTGCATTCAGAGCAGCGGAAGATGGATCTAGGGAAAATGTAGAGAATGTGCCGCCGCCGACGACGCCGCCACCTTGTGTTGCAAACGCCATACCGGAAACTTGAGACTCCATGTACGGCTGGTTTACCCTTTTACAGAGGTGAGTAGCAGCAAAGCAAACTGCATCTACTTTAAAGCCTCGTGCTGGTGCTGCTGCCTGGTAGTGTACGAACAATTGTGTTCAGCTGCAGGATCAGGTCTCCGTTGAAAGCAATTACCGGGCTAACTGAAGAGAAGTGTGAAATTTATTTACGAAAGCAAATTTCAACTAACAGAGGTGACAAAGTATTAAAAAAATGCTTTCACCGGAAAAAAGTCCTTGCACCAACAAGGAAATGAATCTATTTGCTGAGAGGGGATAAAAAAATTGGTTTTGACTTATGCCCTCGGTGGTGAATGGCACTGAGCACAGTCGTTAAATTAAAAAAAAATAGCTACTCCTGGTCGTCCGTTACCTTTAGGCGCTAAAAAGTGCTGCAATCTGCGGAATTGGGATATATATTATTTTCTCTTTCTTTCGATTCTACTATTTCACTTGTACGCATTTCGGCACTCGAATGTCAGACTTCCGTTAAGGGCAATTGTAGCTGATTGTAAATCTCTCTCAAAAACAAGTTTTGAAAAAAAATATGTACCATCCGTCAACACGTTTCCACTTTGACTGCGGGGTGGTTACTCCACTACAAGGCAGTCAGCCTCCAATATTGGGCAACTGCCCCTAGTAATGCACTCCTAATTCATTCATGATAAGTTCGGTAGTATCACTCAAGCAGGAATGACACTGTACTCATGTACCTGTGAATAGATAATCACAGCTCATAAGATAGTCAATCAAAATATGTCACTTAGTACAGCGAGACAAGTGAGGCAACATACTACAACTCAAGTAGCACAGTACCAACAGCAATCTATGATATTAACAATAACAGCACGTAAGGGCCTAATTTCCTGGCAGCCTCATGGTGATAGGATTATGACGGTCAGGTGCCGGACTAGAGTACGACGCGTCACCATCATACAGTGTTACGCCCCAACGAATAGTTCGTCTGAGGACGAAAAGGAGAGCTTCTACAATCTCTTAAGCGCCGTCTTCAACACAACACTAAATGGGGACATTGTCATAGTGATGGGGGATTTGAATGCCAAGGTAGGCAACGACAATTAAGGGCTCAAACATGTAATCGGGAAGCATGGAATAAGCAACCGCAATTACAACGGCGAAAGGTTTGTGGAATTCTGCAATGCCAACCACCTTGTGATTGGTGGCACCATGTTTGAGCACAAGACCTGCCACAAAGTTAGCTGGGTTTCCAACGACATGCAAACAACCTCCAACCAAATTGACCATTTTGCCATCAGCCGCCGATTTAGAAGTAGTCTCCTGGACGTCCGAAACAGGCGAGAAACAGATGTAGGGATAGTACGAGATCACCATCTTATGATAGCTACTCTCCAACTACGCACTGCTGAAGTTCGAAGATTCCACGAGAACACAAGAATGCCCAGGTTCAACATCGATAGACATAGAGATCCCTCAGGGCGCCAACAATTAAGGGAGCACTTTTCGCAAGGTGTGGAAGCAATCAGCAGCTCACTGCCCGCAACCATCTAAGACCATTGGTGTGCTGTGAAAAATGTTTTTACATCTCGTGCAGAAAAAATTGTCGGTCGATCGCAGGGAAGACATAGGGCGTGGCTTTCCGAGGATACCTAGAGACGGATTGACGAATGAAAACAGCTGAAAGCTCGCGTTGCTGCTACTCCAGCAGCAGGGAGAAGCGAGCTAGACTCCCTATATCGCATGCAGATGAGAGAAGTTCAGCATAGCGTGCGACGTGACAGTCTCAACTGCATCAACGCGCTGGCTACAGAAGCAGAAGAAGCTGCACGGAGGTGCGAGAGCAGGACCGTCTACAGAATCACGAAAGAGCTGACAGGTGGTCGCAGCTCCAGCCAATACCCAGTGAAAAGCCTAGACGGCTACTTGCTCATTTCGGATAGGGACCAGCTCAAGAGGTGGAAGAGCATTTTTCTTCCGTTTTGAACCGTGTATTCGCTAGCGATATGCTCCCAAATCAGACTAAGATGCCCGAGGTGAGAAGTTCCCGAATACGCACCATGACTCCCAGTAATGATGAGATCACTACTGCGATCAAGGCACTTCGAACAAACAAGGCGGTACGATTTGACGGTATTTCAGCAGAGCTCTTACGAACAGCGCCAACAACATCGGCTGAGCTTTTGCTTCCACTTATAGAGAGAGCTTAGGAAGCTGAGAGCTTTCCTAATGAGTGGAAAAATGAATGATCGTCAAGCTTCCTAAAAAAAGAAATTGAATGGAGTGCGGAAACTGGAGGGGTATTTGCGTGCTGCCTGCTGTAGCTAAGATAATAGCTAAAATCACCCTGGAGCGAATCAAACAACATATCGAAAACATACTCAATACTGAACAAGCGGGATTCCGCTTTGGATCCTCCTGTGTCTATCACATCAACACCCTGCCGATAATCATCGAACAGTGTGTTGAATATCGATCGCCACTGCACCTGCTGTTCATCGATTTTGAGAAGGCGTTCGATAGTGTCAACAGTGAGTTTATTTGGCGTGCCTTACGCAGGATAGGTGTTCCTGATAAAGCTTCATGTGAAGGCTCCAAGTGTCACGTTCTGCATAGAAGAAGGTTGTCTGAGGAATTTTAAATCCAAAGTGGGGTAAGACAAAGCTGTATCCTTTCACCAATACTATTCCTATTGGTGATTAGCGATGTGCTTCGTGCAGCTTTGTCGACAGGAAACGGAGGAATTCGATGGACCCTTACATCCCAACTGAAACATCTTTACAACGCTGACGATGTATGCTTACTCTCTCACAGAATTATGGACGTCCACCAAATGACAGCAGATGTGGAGAGGGAGGCAGGCGTCGCCGGGCATGGAACAAACTCATCAACTCAAATGTGCATTGTTGGATGATAGGTAGAGAGAACAGTATCTTGGGGTTATTATCTCGACCGATGATGGAATCGAACTGGATATAGCCAACAGCATCGCCAAAGCAAATTCCGCGTTCGGGATGTTGTCCAAAATTAGGCGAAGAAATGCAATCAGTTTGAACACCAAGCTAAGACTGTTCCGCTCCAACATTGAATCCGTGCTGTTATATGGAGTGACCACTACTGTCACCAGAAAGCTGCAAACGTTCGTTAGTTGGTGCCTGCGAAGAGAACATGGCGCAGAACAGTCGAGAAGGAGGCACGGCAGTTAGGGAAAAGTTGGGGAGAACTCAGACACATTGCCAGAAACCGTACACGATGGCGCGTAGGCGTAGTAGAGGCCCTAGGACCCTCAAGGGGATACAGGACATAAGTAAGTAAGTTAGGTAGCGCTGTACAAGACCCTAATCATCCTAGCCCTGCTATATGGCGCGGAGGCATCGGAATCGGATGAGGATGTCCTTGGTTAGTTTGAGAGAAAGGTTCTTCGAGTTATTTATGGACCCTATTTTTTTTATGAAAAGTAAAAATGGGCCTCCACCAACTTGGCGAGCGCAACTGAATTCAGGTGGTTAATAACGGAGTCGGCTGATGAAGTTTGTTGGTTGAGGTCCACCCCCGACTGTAGTGCCATCTAAGTAAGTAAGTAAATAATATTAGAAATTTGAAAAGACTTAAGTAAAATTCTACCGACTTCTGTTTTCTATTTCTTTTTCCCTTTCACTTCCACTCATTGATTTTGAAAAGAATCGCATATTTTGAGTCAGTATCTGCTCGTGACAAATGAGTAACATCAGAACCCATGTTATCTTCTGATATTGAGAAAGCATAAAAACTAAGAGCAGATCAGCTCTGATAGAAATACTGGCAGGCGGTGCGGCGGCTTATTCAGCAAAAGATATGAGTCAGTACACCTCGCTCGTCAACACCGTCTCCTGCTAACAGAAATTTTTATGAAAACACCAAAGAAAAGCAAACAAACAAGGGTCTCTGAGAAAATCAAGTGGTACAATCTGGACAAAGAAAAAGGCGAGGCTTTTGTTTTCGTAATGAAAAATTACCTCTCTCACACCATCAACGGAGCTGAGGATGAAGAGTGCAGAGCACAAAATATGTGGGATTCCCTACAGCGAACTTGCTTAAAGAAGGCCAAATCACTGCTAGGAGCTTCAAAAGGCCACCATCAACACGCCAAAGAAACATGGTGGTGGAGTGATGAAGCTAAGAAAGTGATAAATGAGAAGAAAGTGGCTTTCAAAGCTTGGTCAAAGTGCCCCTCTAATAATAGTGACGAAAAAGCTCGCCTCGAAATGGAATACAGATGCTGCAAGAAAAAAGCGAAGAAGAAGTGCGACCAGCTTCAAGCAGAGAGTACGGAGGGCCTGTATCGGGAGCTGGAGAAAATATTTTCCCCGGTTGCTGATGCAAACCAGGCTATCCAGGAGCTGCGAAGACACAATATGAACAAGAGTGCCACTATCTTCAAAATAGCCGCCCAAAGAAGGAAGAATGCTCAGGAGATTCGTTCGCCAAAGTTCATTAGCAATGCTCATGGCCAGCTTCTTGTGGATGACGACAAAATTCTGCAGAGGTGGCGGCAGTATTGTGAAGAGCTTTTGAATGAACAGTTTCCCCGGCTATACTTTCCAAGAGCCACCCCTAACTGTGAAGAAATACCCGACATTACAGTCGAAGAAGTTAGTGAGGTGGTCAAATACTCCAAAAAACGAAAAGCGGTTGGGCCAGACGAGATACCCTCTGAGTTCTGGAAAAAGATGGGAGACATCGGGTTCAGATGGCTCAGAATTCTCATCTCCAAATTCGTGAGAGGTGATCCAATGCCGAATGAATGGAGGGAAAGTTACCTTCTCCCTGTATACAAAGGGAAGGGTGATACGCGAAACTGTGATAACTACCGTTCGATCAAGCTGATGTCACACACCATGAAGATCGTTGAGCGGGTATTAGGTGGCCGACTGCGAAAAATAATACGGCTATCTGATGATCAGTGCGGGTTTGTCTCGGGTAAATCAACCACAGATGCAATCCAAAGTATAAGGATCATAATGGAAAAAATCGTGATTCCTTAAGGGATTTGCATATTGTATTGGTTGACTTTGAAAAGGCATTCGACAGACAACCACGAGATCTGATATGGGTGGCGCTAAGACATCGAGGGGTTCCAGAAACCTATGTACAGATGATTATGGACATGTACGAAGGAGCAAAGACAAAAGTAAGATGCCCCGCTGGAGTAACCGAAGAGTTCCCAATCAAAGTCGGGGTACACCAGGGAAGCGTTTTAAGTCCTTTGCTCTTTATTACAGTCCTTGATTATCTGCTTGAAGGTAAAGTGATGGACCCCAAGGTACATCAGTTATTCTTTGCTGGCGATGGAGCCATCATAAGTGAGGATCCTACATCCCTGCAACGAGCACTTGATGTGTGAGTGTACGTTTTGGAGGGAAATGGGTATCGCATTATTTCAAAAAAGACAGAGTACTTGTGCTGCCCGTTCTCTGATCCACTCAGGCCTATTCCAGACATTTATTTGAATAGAACAGTGCTTCCCAAGTGCGAAAAGTTCAAATATCTGGGATCTATGATCAATAGCGAAGCAACTTGTGATGACGACATCAATCATCGTGTAAGCGTAGGGTGGATGAAGTGGCGAGAAAATTCCGCTATCTTCTGTGACAGAAAAATGCCCCCTAAGTTGAAAGGAAGGCTCTACACCGCAGTTGTACGTCCAGCGCTCACATACGGTTCACAATGTTGGACGATGTACAAAAAGTATGAGAGTAAATTTACGGCAGCTGAGATGAAGATGCTTCGCATGACAGCAGGAGTGACAAAGCTTGATCGAATAAGAAGTTCGAAGATCCGTGGAAGCTTTCACATCAAGGAAACCATCGTACAAAAAATAGAGCGTGACCGGCTCAGTTGGTATTGCCACGTTCAAAGAAGAGATCATTTGAACCCTGTTAAAAAGGCAATATCAATGCACGTTCCAAAGACATCGCGATGTAGGAAAGGCAGGCCTATAAACGCCTGGATCAGACAAATGCGACGACATCGGCATTTCATTGGCCTCAGTAACCGAGTGATCCAAATAGGCGAACCCCACAGGCGGATCAGTAGAAATGCGGTGAAGTGGGAGGGTTGTGATCCCTTGTTTTCAGATCATAGCCTCGCTGATAAAAGGAAGAGGAAGAAGAAGAAGAAGATATGAGTCAGTAGAACTCTGTCAGTAAAAAGTAGTTGTAATCTCGTAGGAGGTCGTAGCAAAGTTTTTGGGGCAACTAGAAGGTACTGATGTTACAGTACATTATTAAATCTCTCCCAATGACTTCTAAAATATATCGTTCAGCAATAAATCAAACGAATCAAGAAAATATTTTGATAAGCGATCAAATATAGGGCAGTGCTACACCGAAAACCAATGAGAATATAAAGACGTCCACTAATGAAAATAAAATGTATTGCTGGATCGTACGCACTTGCACCATATGTGCTAAATGCAACTGATAAAGGTTTTAGATTTAAGAAAACTGCTTGTATATAAATCTCAAATTTTCAAAAATAAAAAAATGTTTAAAAAAATCGACTAGTACTACATAACAATGTTCCAATTTGACACATATTTTACAAATTCATCAAAATCACCATCAACATTCTATAATTTCGCATACAACTATACCAGGTTGGATAAATTCTGTTTCAGGTGCGCAAATTGTCAAGAAAAATTCCCCTAAATGTAGCGGCAATGATAAAATATAATTCGAAATTTTCGAGACATCAGTCAAAACACGTACAATATGCATAAGAAATTTGAGCAAGACCTTTGAGTCGTTACTTACAGAGTCCGTTCATGAGATTTGAATTAAATGCGGTCCGCTGTTTAGGCTACAGACTGCAATGAAAGATTTATTTTTTGAGCTCGTCTGTAATACAGTTTATTTCCTTGTCCGAGTATTCTCAACTGACGATCGATTTCGTATTAATAACAATAAATCGTGCTTGAGACATTAGATATTCCATAAAAAGTGGTCAATTTGGAAACATATGTCCTTCACAGGATAAAAGCTATCAGGGCTAAGGAAAACGCGTGGTATGACTGGAACTGTAGAGAAGCCATTCGGTTAAAGGAATTAAGTTTTCCGTCTTACGAGCCCAACTCAACTGAGAAAAACCGAAAAAAGTTTAAATGACCCAGAAATGACTGCAATGCTCACATTAACTGTGGTAAATTCTCCCACGACCAAAAGTTGAAGCAGAAAATACTATCGTACATTGTACCAAATGTAGTCGTTTGTAAAAAACACTAAGAATTCGGCCTCGTCATCTATATCAACGCTCATTCATAATGACGTACCAACTGTCAGCTCCTTAGACAAACCTAATCTGCTCGCTGCTCATTTTGCAGCGAACTCCACACTGCCAGATAGTGCTTTGCCTCCACCTGTATTTGAGAGCGTCGAATTTTCCATAAAACAAGTTCACTTTCGCACTCGCACAGTTGGAGGAGCACTTAAAAGTCTTGACATACAAATATCCGCAAGTTATTTCGAACGGCTTCAAGTCAACATCTCAGCAAATAAATACTGGTGTCCCCCAATGCTCTGTTTTGTCTCCGAGTCTCTTTCTCATTTTCATAAACGATCTTCTGTCTGCAACTTCTAATCCAATCCATTCTTTCGCTGATGACAGCACCCTCAGTTTTTCGTATTCCTTCCCAAACTCATGAGCCTGCTCTTCGGTCGGGGATGAAGAACGGCAACGTATATTAAACACATTAAATTCCCATCTCGACATCATATTCAAATGACTTAACCCTATTCATCAGCCATTATCCATAAATGACACTTGTATCGTTGAAACCAAAAAACTTTCCATGCTCGACATGTGTGTCAACAAAACATATTCGAAATCGCCAAGAGCGCAGCGAAATGTTTAGGTTTCCTATGAGTTTTTTTTTTTTTTTTTGTTGATGAAGGTGAAAATCTCGAAAGACACAGTGGGGTTAGAAACCCAAAGTAGTGTGGGACTCTAACCGCACTAAAAACACCTCCTTGATCATGACCAATCATCTAGTGATCGACAAAGACTTTATTTTCAGCGTTAAGTCGGGTTTGAGAAGGTATTATAATTTAAATACGGGCTCCCGTAATAGTCACAAAAGTTCATGGGGCTTGGTTCTTCTTAACCTACGAATATTATTTCGTACATTTAAGACATCGTCTATCTCAGGATTGATATGCATCTGCAAACGCTCGTTGTGACGCATTGCGTACTTTTTAATTGTATCTGCTACGAGGTCGATCTGTAAATCTCGATGCAAGTCGCTATTTCTAATGTACCATGGGGCATTCACTATTCCCCGAAGGACCTTAATTTGAAATGTTTGCAACATTTGAACATTTGCTTTCTTTATGCAACCCCATAATTGATTCTGAATCTGATTGTATAATAGGATTTTATTCTCAATGGACAGTTCTGAGTTATATCCTAACAACCAATAAAGTGTTTTATATCTAATATTTAGATTTCTACTTTCTTTTTCACATGTTCCTTCCATTTCAGTTTAGCATCCAGATTCATACCGAGATACTTAGCTATGTTAGAGTAAGGAACTACCTGATTATTAATAACCACGGGAAGATTCGTTATTTTTTTATTTGTAAAATTGATATGGACGAACTTTGACTGATTAAGTTTAATTCGCCATCGCTGCGTCCAATCACATATCTCGTTAATTGAATTTTGTAGCTTTTCTGTAGCTTTAGCCACACATACATCTGGTAATAGAAGAGCAGTGTCGTCTGCAAATGTGGCTATCATGGTATCACTCGCATGCGATATATCACTTGTATATAATAAATACAGTGGGTCCTAGAACACTTCCCTGTGGAACACCAGCTTGTATTTCTTTAAGTTCAGAATACGCTGAGCCATAACGAACTCTAAAGAATCTATTACCTATATAAGATTTAAGGATCTCATAGTACTGTCTAGGTAGATCCCTATGAAGTTTATACTCTAAGCCCTTATGCCAAACTTTATCAAAAGCCTGTGCAACGTCTAAGAATATTGCAGAACAAATTTGTTTCCTAAGGTTTCCTAAGAGTAAGAAATATTTCATCCCTTCTGATCTGGCTTCAATTTATACGGCAAAAATTCGTCTTATAACACACCAAAAATCATATTGCGCTTGCTAGATAGAGCACAAAATCGCACGATAAAGCTTATATGAGATACAAGTATTGCGAGCAATTTTTTTCCTAGGTCTCCTGCCTATCTCTGTTTTATCAATATTTTCACCGAAAATGCTCAAATGAAATAGCCAATAGCATTCCTCCCCTTTATCATTCTAACCACAATGCAAGCCATACCTCGAATGCTCATCAGTTTACCCTTAAGCCTATCTTCAGACGTACTCAGAAATATAGAGATTCTTTTATGACCCGCAGGCAATTATGGCAATGGTGTAGTGGTAACGTCGTCAATTGCCACGCTAATGGTTCATGGTTCAAATCCTGGTGTCAGCAAGCATTTATTTATTTCTCATGAAATATATAAAGTCAGTCCGATCATTTGCGAAAGTTTTTGTGAACACTACTGCGAAGGCATAACACTTGCGAGTCGAAGTGTAGTCAGGTACCTTGGGGTCTGGCTAGATCAATATCTATATTTTAATAAACATATAGATGCTGCTCTGGCCAGAGCCAAAGTTGCGTTTGCCCTCACAAAGAGACTGTTTTATAGCAGCCAACTCGATGCGAAGGTGAAGGTAATCTGCTACACGGCCCTTATTCGGCCTATGCTCGCATATGGATGTCCCGTGTGGTTCAACGTGGGGCCGAGTTTGTTGGAAAAGATGCGGGTGTTTGAGAGGGCTTGCCTTCGTTTGTATAGAACACCAGAGTCTGAGTACATAAAATTCTATCGTAATGAGGTCCTGTACAACAGGGCGAATCTGATAAGAGTGGATAATTTCTTGATCAAGTTGATTCGAAGGCATATTGCAAGAGCAATGACCTCGATGAATAGCCTGATCTTTGGGGCTTATTACCCCAATAATCTCTATCACGAGAGTGTGCGCCTTAACGGCTTTATCCCTCCTGAAGCATTCCTATATCTTGATCAGAGAGGTCTGATCCAGGATAAGTTAGCGGTGCCTCTAATCTTCCACGTCGCCAGAAAAGCTGTGGATAGGCGACTCAACTACGACCGAGACGTCGCACAGGGTGGTCTAGAGCGACTACGGTTCAGTAGGGCGGTTTCAGTCCGCGATATTCAAGATGTTAGTAGGCAGCACAAACAATTTTGGTGGCTTAATGAAGGGGAGGGGACGCCGTCGTCGTTTCCTCCTTATCCGGGTTAGCCTATAACTGAGGCAGAGCGGGTCGTCTATTTGTTTGTTTCAAACAATAGCCATGGCCAGCTTACATAGTTCTAAGGTAGTCTTAAGTTGGTATGTTAAAAAAAAAAAAAAAAAAAAAAAAAAAAAAATAGCACAGCACTTGGCTAAACCAAAAAAAATATAAAAAAACATAGAAAATATGCACAGCACTTGGCTTTAAAAAAAAAAAAAAGTGTGTATTTAATTACACATCGTAGTTAAGTTAGCTTAAGATTATTTTAAGGTTTTAAGGTAGTTTATAAGTTTTATCAAATAGTTAACAAAACCAGTCCATTCACTAAGTTTTTTTCTATAGTAAACATTTTTCTTAGTTTTTAATTCATCAATTAGTTGTTATAATAAATAAATTTAGTTAGTTTACGTCGAAAGACATAGGTTAAGTGTTAAGTTTAGCTTAGAGCGCTCGCATTGAGCCAGTAAGTTAAAATAAGATAGTTAAGTTAATTAAGCTAGTTTTAAGCGTTTTTGTTAGCACGTAAGGTATACTGAATTACAAAATAAAATGCATTGAAAATGAAAAAAGAAATGCATAACACTGGCAGTAGCTTGGTCATGTGACTGGAAAAATTGTTCGCTCTGTTGATGGTGATTTTCCCTTGACATCGGTTATCGGGAAAAAGTACTGTGAATCAGACGCCAAGACAAACGATAAAAAAAATATCCCCAGTTATTTGGACGCCACCTCCGAAGAATCTTCGAAGCATAAACAACTGAGCTTCAAGAACCACTACACCAAAATCTTTCTCTCTCTCTCTCTATCTATCCTTTCCAACGCTCGCACTGTGTGTAAACATGTTAAAGGTATTCATAACCCTTTGAGTGCGCGCAAATTATAAAAAAAAAAGAACACATTTATGGAATGCTCTGCCGAGCCAGCTTTTCCTCTCCATTATAACCTAGCGACTTTTAAGACCAATGTGCATCGGTGCCTCCTTCTCCTTAACCCCTTTTACTTAATGCTCATGCTACATATATGTATCGAAATACATAAAAAGGATGGTCATAACCTCTTTAGTGCGAGTGGATGATAAAGAAGAAGTTGACAGAAACTTTTCATAGATACCAATTTGGCGGCAATATAAGATCGTTTCGAAACTTTTATGACATCCTACATCTAGTAATATTATGTCTCTTCTTCTTCCTATTTCAGACTATGATCCGAAACAAGGGATAATAACCCTGCTACTTCATCGCATTTCTACTCATCCACCAGTGTGGTTCGACTTTTTGACTTCAGAAAATATCGGCAGACCTCCGGATTTTCAATCATTCAGTTACTGAGACCAATGAAATGCCGATGTCGTCGCGTTTTTGTGATGCAGGCGTTTAAAGGCCTGCCTCTTCTTTGAACGCGGCAATACCAGCTGAGCCGGTTGCGCTCTATTTTTGAAAAGATGGTTTTCTTGACGTGAAGGCTTCCACGAATCTTCGAACTTCTTATTGGATCAAGCTTTGTCAGTCCTGCTGTCGCATCTAGTAATGTTATGATTGATTGAAATCTCGAGATCAAAACTTTTCAGGTAAGTAATTCTTGCCAACAATTTTATTGAAGAAGAAACGTGAGGCGGTTTACAGCTTTCTTATACGTCCTTGTGCCTTGTTATCCTTTTTTGCAGGTTCAAATAACTCTAATATTTAGAAAATGTTAACATCTTCTTTTTCCTCTATTTTTGCTTTCTTTCTAAGGGATGACATAGAGCTACCAACTCTGGGGATTCGTGCTCAGTCGGACACGAGAAGAAGTTGAAGCTGACATTCAATAATCCGTTTAAAAAGAAAAGACCGTCCTCAAGGCTTGGCTTAATATTGGCTGACCTAATAAAATCTCCAGGCTCTATAGATTAAACGGACACGATTCGAAAAACTTAAAGCTCATTGGCGTAACCTCATTACCTCTGTCGTGTATGATGTACTTTGCAGTCTTATCCGGTCGAAGTCAAAATCGACAGTGTTTCTACATACAATATGTATTATATAGGGTGCGCCAACTACAAGTTTCTTTTTAAATATGCAATAAAGTGAACAAAATGAAACTTTTTCCATGTATTATGGCTTTATTACTAAGAGCAAACATTCCCATTAATTATGGAAGACAACGTCGTTCAAGTGGCTGCCTCGGCTGGCCTCGCCGTAGCGCATTCTATCACTCCTATTTTCCAAGACCTTGTTGATGGTTTCGGGCTGTAGCTCACGGATTGCTTGGATGATATTGGCCTAAAGTGCATCGTTTCCGGATTGTTGGTATAATATCGGTCCTTCATGGTTCCCCACAAAAGAAAGTCCAAAGGGGTCAAATCGCAGCTCCGAGGCGGCCAATTGACATCGCCAAGGCGGCTGATAACACGATTTGGGAATTTGGTGCGCAAAAGACCTATTGTGGCATGGGCTGTGTGGCATGGCGCGCCATCCTGCATGAACCAGAGGTCGTCCAAATCCATGTCTTAAATTTTAGTAAAAAAAACGTCCTTAACATGGCTCTGTAACGCCCACCGTTGACCGAAACGTTGTTCCCAGCTTCATTTTCGAAGAAAAATGGTCCAATGATGCCATCACTCCACAATCCGCACCAAACTGTCACTCTCTGTGAATGCATTGGCTTCTCGACAATAACGAGCGTTGTCCACTAGCATACCAGTCTCACGAACTTTTTGAACAAACTTGCGTACAGCAGGCGCGGTGGGTGCTTCATTTCAGCCAAAACTTCTTTTCGAAAAACGCACTGTTTAGACTACACAGCACTCACTTTGGAAATAAGTTTGCAATATTTCCCAATGTTGTTCAAGCGTAAAGCGACTCATTTCGTTCCGCGGAGGTATGATACTGACTTTTTGTCAGAATTTTGAGTGGGAAACAGCTGTTAGTGTCAAAATAACCTATAATTTAAAAAGAAACCACTAGATGGCCCACCCGTTATATCTCGGAAACTAATAAGGAGTCTCTCTGAGAGGTTTCTGAAATTTCGTTTATTCGACATCTCATCTTTACCTTTAGAATCTTGTACAGCTTAGTGAAATCTAAAGTGGATTAGTGACGATCCGAGTAAAACTTATGGCCTTCCCCGTTAACAGTCGATCAAAGTCGTGGGCCAAATGAGAAAATAAGTCGGAGCAACCAGGTGTAATCCCAGGCGGAGGCTATGATTTCTTACCAGGATTTTACGATATATAGTTCCGAAAAGTTTAGTAATATAGTTTAAGTAATATAGATGCAAGAGCTCACCACGTCGAAAGACTGGCAGAACATTACTGAATGTCAGTCTAGCTTTGCCCATTCGTCTCATATAAACTATTTCTCCTCAGACTCCTCACATTGGTATCCAAATCTTCGCTGCGAGACACTGGGGCTAAGAGTATACTCCTCTTAATGCAGCAATACAATTGCACAATGTTAGTCCAATGCAATGAAAATAATTAGAATAGAGTAGAGTTTTAGATGCAGCGGTTTAAACATCGGGTGTTTATATATGGTATCACGTTTCCCCATGGGTGGTGTCCGAACTAATAAGAGAGAATTGCTTCAATTTTTTACATTAGGTTAAGATTTCTAGTTTTTTTTATCGAGTATAAGTTTATCTATTCTATGTACGTAGGTCGAATGTGATCATATTATTTAATAGGTACCGAAGTATCTATTCTGCACGTGTCCTGAGCATCAGTGTAAGGGTATTAATAATCCCTTCGGTTAGCGCAAATTATAAAAAAAGTACAAATTATGCTCTAAAGCTAATTTTAAGTTAATTTTGGGCCATTGTTTCGGCTCGTGGAAATCAAAAGCTATTTTTATGTACATATAAGGCGGCTGACACAAGCTCTAAAGAAGCCGTTGGAAGGATGTTGTGTCATCATCAAGTGAAAAACATACGGACGCCACAGTGTTGCTCCGACCTCAAACTGCAGACTCCGTCATATCTAATCAAGTATGCGGGATCTATTCTTAGATTCTGTTTCCCTTAAATTTTACTTTGACTGACACCTCTTTAGTAAAACATGCTTTTTGGACCGTGCCATAGATAGCAAACGATGTGGTTAATTACTTCAAGTCTCGGTAAAGTGGAACTGTCTATAGTAGACATCACATTGCACTCCACTCTTAAGTGCAATGGCAGAAAGATTTCTGCTGTTACCTACGCTTGCACATGCAAGGACAACCAATTGATTTGTCTACCAAAGACTGAATATTTGGAAAAGTATTTTGAAATTTCCCAACCAAATTGGGCCAATTGCATACCACATAACATCACATCGGTTGTTTTAGTTACATGAATTCAATTTGATTGAAGAGGACACAGCATGTAAGTCATGCATGATACCAGGATAATGATGCATCCACATACTTCGCTTTGGCATTATGAACGATGCTGCAAAGCATTGTCTCTAATTAAGAGAGGCAGAGGTAGAGGCAGTGGCAGACACATACACTTTGCACAGTTGAGACGGAAGTTTTTCTTATTGAAGAACCTATTGACGGGTCGCTGACAAAGTCGTGATAAAGGACTTGTCTCTTGTGCAACCATTCGACATCTTTTATTATTCAAATGGGGGGCACAAGGAGCGTACACACTCTGTGAAATGTCACGCTTCCTTCCGAGTGTGAAATAATATGGAAGCGATGAGATAACATGTCACATGCCCTGTGACACCACTCAAGAGGGTGTGCATGATCTAATTCTCTCTCGAATGTTGTCGCTTTTGGGTTGGGTGAATTATGAATATTCAGTGTATTCACTCAACCAAGAGGTTTACATTCTTTCTTTGATGACTAATTTGGAAATTTTTTCTCTGCCTTTGTTATTATGAATTCATTCAAAGTTTAATGAGCGTATCAAAGCCTTTTGAAAGCCCACTCAACCTAAAAACAAGATGAATGCTAATGCAAGGAAGCTCTACTGGAAATAAACTCATCAGCCAGAATTATAAGACAAACAACTTAGTAAGGGTAGTTTCTTTCATCATTGAACTTCGCCTTTTGATTCTGTTCGACCCAATTTTACATCGACAGGTGCTTATAGGTATATTTGTAATTGTAACTATGGTACCTCCTAACCTAAAACACGGGCACAGTGACTCATATTCTCTTTGTTCCTGGCGCGCCCTAATCCAATCAGCCCTCCCAAACAGATGCATTTCCGTCCTCTGTTACAAGGAAGTTTCATTAGAAGTCATGCTTAGAAGCAATTACAATGCACACTCTTTAGGTGTGACCTCAATACACAAATGAAAACATAAATTAACCGATATACCCCTCGTAATGCACCAAACCTAGCGTCAGGGATTATTTGCAACCCTTTGTTGTAACCTCACATGCGACAGCATAGTTATAGCGTGACGCGCCAATAGTCATACTCTCCAATCAGGAGCCGCTTATCAATTGAAGGAACTTTATTCCCGGAAAAAAAAAAAACATTAGTGGCTGGTCTAGACAGTACACCTTTTCACCCCCACTTCAACGAATAGCCAGTAGCGAGCGATAGACTTTAACAAATTACCATTGCATTACTATGGTCGCGGTTGCCAATGAAAGGTCCTTTTGCGAATCACCCTTTCGTATACATTCGCAATTCATGAACAACCGCTCATAAATAAAACTGTCATTCGAAAAAATCGTTGTTTTGCAACCAATCCACCCACTTCACACTTTTTTATGAAAGCAACCACCAAAGTGGACAGGTGGAAGGGCTTATACAATTCACATCGAAGCATGGAAGCTTGACAAATTAAAAAAACAAATTCAATGCATTTCAGAGCAGCGCGTGGTCACGTAAAAGGACGAAAACCACAACTTGTGAATGGGCATTGGTTGTAAGAGTGCAAACTCACAGAAAAAAAATATTTTTAACAAAAATTATTAAATTTATTTTTAAGTAAAAAAATCAAAAACCTATTTTGCTGGAAATTGGAATATTTTGTTTGTGATTATTACTTCAATACTCACATGTAATAATTTATTTAGTATAATACTTAGAAGCAAGATGTTATGAGTGTAGTAAGAGGAAAATCATTACTATCATATATCCGTAAAGACGAAACATTAAAAAACTTTGGCCGCGACAATCTCATCAAAT
Organism: Brachypalpus laphriformis; assembly: GCA_945910035.1. NCBI lineage: Eukaryota > Metazoa > Arthropoda > Insecta > Diptera > Syrphidae > Brachypalpus > Brachypalpus laphriformis. Next base: position 325,818,340 of record OX246753.1, read on the forward strand.
AGGAATTGAATAAATACCGTCCAATTTGTAAAATATCAACTGTTCCAAACATTTTTGAGAAACTCGTTTGTGATAAACCCACCTTTCATTTAAAGAGTATAGTTTCTCCTTATCAACATGGATTTGTTTCAGGTAGATCAACTTCTACAAATCTCACCATTTTTTGTAATTACATCTTCAATAATTTAGAAAATGGGTTTCAGTGTGACGTTATTTACACCGATTTTTCGAAGGCCTTTGACCGGGTTAAGCACGATATCTTAATCAGGAAACTGAATAAATTAGGTTTTCACTCGAACCTTTTAAATTGGTTTAGTTCTTACATAAGAGGGCGTACGCAATACGTTCGTATTAATGAAATTCTGTCGGTCCCCGTTCTTGTTACATCCACAAGGCAGGCACCTTGGTCCTCTGTTTTTTCTATTATTTGTCAATGACATTCCTAATATTATCCTGAATTCCCAATGTCTTATGTTTACAGATGATCTAAAAGTTTTTCGGTGTTTAAAATCTATTCATGATTGTATATTATTGCAAGCTGATTTGGATAGGTTATCATATTGGTGTAAAATTAACTGCTTGGACCTTATCCAAGTGTCAAAGCCTTCTGGCGTAATCATTCGCCAATTCAATATACTTATAACATTGATAACATTCCCCTGTCTATTGTATCATCCAAGAAGGACCTGAGTATCGTCTTCGATCGAACACTTAGTTTGTCCAATCACATTGATTTTCTAGTTGCGAAATGTAACTTGCTACTAGGGTTTATTTTACGTAACTCAATGGATTTTTCTGATCCTCACTCCCTAAAACTGTTTTTTTTTGCATATGTTAAGTCTTCTTTAGAATATTGCAGTATCGTATGGAATCCATTTTATGAAGTTCATTCTCCTAGAATTGAAAACATTCAACGAAAGTTAAGCAGAGTTGTAATACGACGTTTGCGTTGGAATATTGATACACCTCCTTACAAAATTAGATGCAAGCTAATTGGAATTTTACCTCTTAACATTCGCAGGAAATACCATATTTTTCTATTATGTTTGTCAGAGATTTGTTAACGCATCGCATCGATTGCTCTTTTCATTTGTCCCAAATCGGGTTATATACTCCTACGAGATGTTTGAGAAATCGCAATTTATTTTATGAACCTCGTCATAGAGTAAATTATGGTTTTAATGAAGCGCTTACGAGATGTTTAAGAGAAGCCAATTAAGTGTGTAATTTAATTGACTTTCAATCTTCCTTAAGTAGAGATACCTTTAAAAATGAATTAGTATTACTTTTAGGTAACTTTGGTGGAGAAAATTAGTTTACTTATCACTTTATAATTGTATCGTTAAGTTATCTATTAGAGTATAATTTGTATCTCTGTTTGATGAAATAAATAATTCAATAATTAATTAATGAGAAATACTGAACCGATCAACGTGAAATAATTTTCACGAAATCCAGTTAATCTATTCTTTTTTTTTTCGTTTAATTATTTTTTGTGTAAAGTACTTGACATTGTCATTTATGGTTATCATTTATAAGCTACCGATTTCTTTTTTGTCTCTGAACTAGCCCATTTTGAATCGTAACTAGCTTCACATTATAAAGAAAAGAGGAGATTAAAAAAAAAGAAGATAGACACTTCCGTCTAAGCGTTCATGTGAGACAGATTACAACGAGAAAAGTGTTTTTTTTTTATCCGATTACATCCTTAGATGTGGGGTTACCACGTTTCGCCTAAATAACATAAAAAGCGTAGTAAGTGAAAATTCTCAAAGAAGAAAGTAATATTTTGCGGATAGTTAAAAACGGTGCAGACACGCAAGGATTTGGTGAAGAAACTGGAAGCCCGAGGAGAAAATGTTCCAGAAAGCGCTACAACCAAACAGCTTTGGAATTTACTCGCCATCTCCGAACAAGAGGATCTATCACCAGCGAACTCCCAATGTGTTTCAGATCTTCCGTCTTCAAATAATCTTCCGTCCACAGGGAACCTTACGACTTCAGATCATCTTCCGCCTTCCGAAAACCTTCCGGCATCGCCAAGGACATCGAACACCCTTATGCCATCGAACACCGAGCCAGCCCTTCAGTCAAACAACTTTCCGACAATAGATGTCCAAAACAACGACAGTGACGACATTCTCATCGTACTGTTGGAGAAGAAGAAGAAGATCCTCATGCTCCGCCGAGAGCTTCAGGTGCTTGAGGAGCAAAGTGTAACCATGCCATATCTGTAAATGGAAGGAATTGGGTAACTAGATTGTTTGAATTTGCATCGGAAATATATTGAAAGAAAGCAATACCATTAATGTTTAGGATATTCATAGTTCATAGATATTTAAGAATGTTTAAATAATAGAAATATGTCCCTATGATCGAGGCCGATCATATTGTCAGATTGGCTGAACTGTAAAGTACTTGACACTGCCATCTATGGTTAGCATTTATAAGCCACCCATTTCTCTTTTGTTTCTGAATTAGCCCATTTTGAATTGTAACTAACTTCACACTTTAAAGAAAAAAGGAGAATAAAAAAAGGACACTTCCGTCTGAGCGTTAATGTGAGATAGATTACAATGAGAAAAGTGTTTTTTTATCCGATTACATTTGTTAACAAGAAAATTTAAAAATAAATTTTTTTTTGTTCTTATTCTATTGAGGTTGACCCACATATTCACTCCTAACTTTAAATTAGTTAAGAAAATTGCAAAAACAAAAACGGTTGAATGAAGTCAATATGCTTACGTACATTTTAAGCCCTTAATCTTTTCTTAATTATACTTACATGCTGAGAAATAAATAAATAAATATTTTAAAAACACTCATTATTATTATTTGCTTACATCGACGACTTTGATTCAATGGCAATTTCATTTCATCATCATTCCGTGGTTCTCGCACGTCCCTCTTTCCCAATCCTATTCCTATTTTGTATGCTCAAGTGAATGTGTATCATATTTTCTTTTTAGATTTGTTTGCGGTCTTACTTATATTGTCTTAGCCAACTGAACCAATAAATCTGTGGGAAAAGTTTAGAGAAAGTACATATATGTGAAGACATATTACATTAAGTGTGTTCCAAGCAAGGAACACATTCCGGGATGACATCTGTAACAACGGCTTGACTATAATCATAAACAACGTCTTGTTGTGTGATAAGCTGTTTTTTGAATTTGGACTTTCAGAACCGAAAAGAATAAATAGACTTACAACACCAATTCACCCGAGAAACCAGATACGATAAGCACAATTGAAAACAGTACTTGCAAATGAATTAAGATCAGAAAATTCCTTTCAACCAAATTACAAAAGCGTAGATTTGAAAAAAGGAGAAAGTTTTCTTTGAGGACGTGCCTGGAGGAACTGGGAAAACTTTTTAGAAAAATGTTTTGCTGGCAAAATGTAGGTCAGTAGCTAGAGCAGTTCTTATTGCGGCCTCTTCTGGAAGCCCAGCAAGTTTGCTTAATGGAGGCCGAACTACTTATTTCATTCCACGTTTAAGCTGCCCATAAACTTCAGTGCTACACGCTTCCTTCGAAAAAATAGTTCGACAAAAAGGTTTTCTAAGAAGCTGTGCTTATCATTTCGGATTAATGTACTAAGAGTAATCAGGCCCATATTGATGCTGTGAATCAAAGTCGGGGTTCACCAGGGAAGCGTTTTAAGTCCTTTGCTCTTTACTACAGTCCTTGATTATCTGCTTGAAGGTAAAGTGTTGGACCCCAAGGTACATCAGTTATTCTTTGCTGACGATGGAGCCATCATAAGTGAGGATCCTACATCCCTGCAACGAGCACTCGATGTGTGGGTGGACGTTCTGGAGGGAAATGGGTATCGCATTAGTTCAAAAAAGACAGACTACGCTGCCCGTTCTCTGATCCACTCAGGCCTATTCCAGACTTTTATTTGAATAGAACAGTGCTTCCCAAGTGCGAAAAGTTCAAATATCTGGGAACTATGACCAAAGCAAAGCATCTTGTGATGACGACATCAATCATCGCGTAAGCGTAGGGTGGATGAAGTGGCGAGAAAATTCCGCTATCTTCTGTGACAGAAAAATGTCACCTAAGTTGAGAGGAAGTCTCTACACCGCAGTTGTACGTCCAGCGCTCACATACGGTTCACAATGTTGGACGATGTACAAAAAGTATGAGAGTAAATTTACGGCAGCTGAGATGAAGATGCTTCGCATGACAGCAGGAGTGACAAAGCTTGATCGAATAAGAAGTTCGAAGATCCGTGGAAGCTTTCACATCAAGGAAACCATCGTACAAAAAATAGAGCGCGGTATTGGTATTGGTATTGTTAAAAAGGCAATATCTATGCACGTTCCAAAGATATCGCAATGTAGGAAAGGCAGGCCTATAAACGCCTGGATCAGACAAATGCGACGACATCGGCATTTCATTGGCCTCAGTAACCGAGTGATCCAAAATCGGCAGGCCTGCCGATATTTTCTGAGGTCAAATAGGCGAACCCCACAGGCGGATCAGTAGAAATGCAGTGAAGTGGGAGGGTTATGATCCCTTGTTTTCGGATCATAGCCTCGCTGATAAAAGGAAGAAGAAGAAGATTGATGCTGTGAATACAGTTTTAAGATCTTCGTTGGAGCTTATGGGCGGAGTAACATTGGTTTTGTGGTGATTTTCATCAAATAATGTTAATTATTCCCAAAGGCACTCGCCCGATATCATCAAAGCTTGCCTTAAATCTTCATCTGCTTAGCAACTAAAGCTTCAACTGCAAACCAGTATGAGAGCACAGCTAACTGAAAATACAGACGAGATCGAGTTCGCATCTGCCCTGAAAGGCAGCTGGGGATGAATTGGTAGAGTGCATACACCAACTCATCTCTAAGATTTGGTCAGACGAGTGTATGCCTGATGAATGGAATCTCAGCATCGTTGCGCCAATTATAGAGGCATCAGTCTCTTCAACATCGCATACAAGGCCTTTTCTGCGATATCGTGTGAACGCCTGAAAACTTTTATCAACAGCCTGATTGGACCCTATTAGTGCAATTTCAGGCCAGGAAAGTCCACCATCGATCAAATCTTCACACTTCGGCAGATCCTGAAGAAAACCCAAAAATTCCAAATCGATACTCACCACCTCTTTATCGATTTCAAGGCCGCCTATTACAGCATCTATGATATATAGAAGAGATTTGTAGAGACCTTTAAACAAGGTGACGCGCTGTCATGTGACTTCTTAAATACTGTACTTGAACGGATTGTGCTGAACTCGCAAGCCAACACCGGAGGCACAATCTATTACAAGTTTGTACAACTGCTTGCATACGCCGACGATATAGACATTATCGGAACAACTCAGCGGGCTGTCACCGGTGCGTTTGCAAGCATTGTGATGGAAGCGGCCAAAATGGGTTTAGCCATAAGCGAGGGCAAAACCAATTATATGCTGTCAACAAGAAGGGAAAGCTAACACCGACGAATTGGACAAAACGTCACAGTGGGCAGCTATAACTTCGAGGTAGTAATGGACTTTGTCTACCTTGGCTCTGCTTTAAACTCGCAAAAATCAAGCGAAGAATAACTCTTCCCAATCGCTGTTTTTTTTGGCTTATAAGGCAATTTAACAGGAAAGCCCTTTCTCGAACAACTAAGGAGACTCTGTATAAGACCCTGATCATCCCAGTCCAGCTTTACGGCGCTGAAACATGGACTTTATTAAAAGAGGATGGAGATGTCGAGAGAAAAATTCTACGTAAGATTTTCGCCGTTTGCGACGGGTTTTGGAGGAGAAGATTCAATCACGAACTATACGAGCTGTACAGCGACATCGACCTAGTCAAAGAACTGCGTATTGGACGTCCGAGATGGCTAGGAAATTTTTTTTTTTTTTTTTTATAATTTGCGCGCACTCAAAGGGTTATGAGTACCTTTAACATGCTTACACACAGTGCGGGCGTTGGAAAGGATGGATAGAGAGAGAGAGAGAGAGAAAGATTTTGGTGTTGTGGTTCTTGAAGCTCAGTTGTTTATGCTTCAGCTATTCTCCGGGGGTGGCGTCCAGATAACTGGGGAGATTTTTGTTACTATTGTCATTGCTTCTGATTCACAGTACTTTTTTCCCGATAATCGATGTCAAGGGCACAATTTTTCCAGCCACATGACCAAGTAACTGCCAGTGTTATGCCTTCGCAGTAGTGTTCACACGAGCTTTCGCAAATGATCGGACTGACTTCGTATATTTCATGAGAAATAAATAAATGCTTGCTGACATCAGGATTTGAACCATGAACCAGAATGGAGAGCGAATGGACACCAAAGCTCCGCCCCGCAGAGTTTTCGAAGCTAACCCCGAGGGACGACGCAGTAAAGGACCTCCTCGCCGTAGGTTTCACGCACCAGTTCAAGCGGACCCCGACCAACTCGGAGTGCGCAACTGGAGGCAATTAGCTGAAGACCGAGCTATATGGAGAGGCTTGTTGGTTGAGACCCAGGTTCACCCCGAACTTTAGCGCCACCTAAGTAAGTAAGTAGGAGGGTCACCTTGTCTAAATCCTTTTTTTGACACCAAAGTGGTCCACAAGAACGTTACCGACCTTAATGAAGCAGTGTGAGTTCTACATTGTCATCCTACATAGACGGAGAAGTTTAGCAGGAATATTCAAAACTAGACATAGCTCTCTACAGCTCTTATCGATATATGTATACAGTCATATGCGGCTTTGAAATCAATAAGGAGATGGTGGGTACCGATTTTGTGTTCCTGTGCTTTCCCAAGATTTGTCGTAGTGTAAATATTTTGCCTTAAATGCCACTGATATGGACTTAGGTTGGTAACAAATGGTTGCAGACGTTTGCACAACACGACGGATAAGATCGATGCGATGTAAGACGGTCACACCAGAAAACGCCGGACACGTAGCTGGTAGCAGCAAGTGTCCGGTACTCAAGAAGGCACTGGCCAAATTAATATGATGAATGTCGCCCAGATAAACCTAAACCATTGCGCTGCCACACAGGACCTTCTGGCACAAACTGTACGAGAGAAAAGGATCGACGTAGCCCTAATAAGCGAACCGTACAAGTCCATAAATGGAAGTAGCTGGATAGACGATACCACGAAAAAAGCCGCGATATGGACCTGCGGGAGCTATGCTCTGCAGTCAGTCGGCCACCACACTGACCTTTTCGTATATGCAAGGATAAATGGTGTGCACTTCTATAGTTGCTATGCGCCCCCCATTATAAAACTGGCGGACTATCTAAAGCTGCTGGACGACATCGTAGCTGACGCGCGGGGGAAACACCCAGTGATTATTGCTGGAGATTTCAACGCCTGGGCTACTGATTGGGGTAGTAGAACCACAGACGCAAGGGGAAGAGCTCTCCTCGAATGTTTCGCAGCACTAGACATTAGTCTGGCCAACGACGGTACAGCGAAAACGTTTCGAAAGGCAGGCAGAGGGTCAATCATTGACATCACATTCATGAGCAACTCACTCCTGCGGAAAACCAAATGGCGGGTCAGCGAAGACTATACCCACAGTGACCACCAAGCAATTATATTCAATGTCGGCGAGGAGAAACGTAGACTGCGTCCCACCCTAACAGGACCAAAGTGGAAGGATACGCTCTTCGACAAAGACACGTTCGAAGAAATGCTAAGCACCAGCGCCACAACAAATAATGGATCGGCTGAGGCACTTTCGCATAAGCTGATTCAGGTCATAACCACAGCGTGCGACACAGCAATGCCCAGAAGGGCTGTCAGTAAAAGAGGCGAGCCCTACTGGTGGACCGACGAAATTAAAGGGCGAAGTGCGAAGTGCCTACAAGCACGACGCAGATCTCAGAGATCCAGAGGCAGACAAGATTTCCAAGAGCGGCTTACCACATTTAAATTGGCGACGCGAGAACTGGAAAGGGTCATTAAGGAGAGTAAGTCAAGGAGCTTTAGGCGGCTCTGTGACGAGGCCGAATTAGATCCCTGGGGCATGGCGTATAGAGTGGTGATGAAGAAGCTTAAAAGCAGCAGGTCTCCACAACTTACATGCCCGGCAATGATAAAGACTATAGTAGAGCACCTATTCCCCCATAGACCAACTACTATGGTCTCCATCACGAGGGAGATCAGCATGGAGCATATCCCGGCAATCACGTCAGAAGAACTCTTTGGGGCATGCAGAAAAATCGGAGACAGCAAAGCACCTGGACCGGATGGCATCCCGAATAGGGCAATCAAGGCGGCTGTTAAGACGAGACCGGACATCTTTCTAACAACGATGCCAAGGTGCATAGAGGAAGGGGTATTCCCTACGCCATGGAAATTGCAACATTTAGTGCTGCTTCCAAAGGGCAATAAGCCACCCGGACAACCATCGTCGTATCGCCCAATATGCCTGCTCGATACGCTGGGAAAGATCCTAGAGCGTATCATCTATGACAGACTGCTTGCGGTGGCGGAGGAAAACGGAGCCCTGTCAGACTGTCAGTACGGCTTCAGAAAATCACGCTCTACCGTCAATGCCATAAAGGCGGTAGTAGATATAGCAACTGAAGCAATACAAGGGAAAAGGTGGAAATGGTGGAAGAGGAAATACTGCGCAGTAGTAACGCTCGACGTCAAAAATGCGTTCAACTCGGCAAGCTGGCCATTCATTAGGAGATCCCTGGCCAGGATGGATACACCATACTACCTGCTGAGGATAGTCACGGACTACTTCAGCAATAGGAAGCTAGGATACCATACTGACGATGGCGTTAAGCACTACAGTGTTTCAGCGGGAGTCCCGCAAGGGTCGGTTCTGGGACCTCTCCTATGGAACATTATGTACGACGGAGTTCTGCAACTAACATTACCCGAGGGAGTCAAAGTAATTGGCTTCGCTGACGATATCGCAGTGGTTACAGTAGCCAAGCACGTACACGAGGTGGAGTCTGCCACGGATGAGGCAGTTATAAGAATAAAGGAATGGCTGGAGTTTACCGGTCTGGAACTAGCTGCCCACAAGACCGAAGCTGTCCTAATAACCAGCCGCAAAAAGGTGGAATACGCCAGCTTCCGGGTCGGAAACCAGATAATCAGGTCCAAAGAATCCTTGAGGTACCTTGGAGTCATGCTCGACAGCAGGCTGCGCTTCAAAGCCCACGTCGCTGATGCAGGCAGCTCTCTCCCGAATGCTCCCGAACATCAGCGGGCCTGGATACGCCCGCAGGATCCTGCTGTCCAGAGTGGTCAGCTCGGTACTTCTATACGCTGCCCCGATATGGGCAGGTGCACTGGCGACAAATGAGTGCAGGAAGAAGCTATCATCAGCTCACAGGCTCTGCGCAATCAGAGTGATCAGCGGCTTCCGAACTATCTCCGACGATGGAGCCTGCGTTTTAGCTGGGATGGTCCCAATCGACATCCTCGCTGAAGAGATGCAGAGGGTATACCTTAGACGTCCCTCGAACCGGCAAGAGGCAAAAAAGATTAAAGAGGCTGTGGCAAACCAGGTGGGACAGCTCTACCAAAGGCAGGTGGACCCACAAGCTCATTCCCACTATAAAATCATGGACAGAGAGAGCGAGGGGGAACTGTAACTACCACCTCACACAGTTCCTGTCCGGACACGGTGGCTACCGGAAATACCTCCATAGATTTGGACACGATAGTTCGCCCCTGTGTCCAATATGCCCAAACGAAGAGGAGGACGCGGAGCATGCAGTGTTCTACTGCAGACGCTTTGCAGAAGACAGAGCAAACCTGCCAAGTCCAGAAAATCTTGTTAGTCACATGACACGATCAGAGGGCGAGTGGATGGAGATCTGCTCATTCATAGTGTGTGTGCAGAATGCGCTACGAAGAGCAGAAGCCCTAAGAAGAGCCCAAGAGGCGGCCTCGGAAACTAGAGCATAATTGCTAACCAGCCCCGCGAAGAAATACCTAACGGCAGTACCGCGGGGAGAGTGGTTGAAGTGTGTAGGGTGTGTGTTTAGTACGTAGACGTATTCCTGGAATCGATTACTCAGGTTTGCGAATCGTGCATGCTAGTAGCACTCGGGCTTTTACTATCTATGAAGATTATACATCCTTGGCGCAACCTAAAAGGAAAAAAAAAAAGATCGATGCGATGATTACGAGGCTTTTGCTCCTGTGATGGGCGCAGTTTAGGGGGTCATATTTTCTAAAGATCGGACAAACAATACTTACATCCCACGGTTGGCGGAAGTGTTGTGCGTCATCGTCCAGATTGAACACGTTATTCTGCCTGCCAACGGAATTTTGATCATCATCACCTTTTAACAGTCTGCAGGAATATTCCTTCCATATCCCTAGCACCGATAGCGATTCTACCACAAGGTATACATCTTCGTCCCTGCAGGCTTCTGTTCTAGCTTTAAAACGTTGGCATGTTATTTTTTCTCTGTATCCTCTGTGTCTCCTCGATCGTGCGCTTCTCATACTTCTTTCTGAGACGTCGATGTTCCTCTTTTCTCCTCCGATTGTTGTTGCGGGTAGCTCTAGTCCTTCTATGCAACGCCGCTTTAAATGCTTCTTGTTACGTTGCATGCGCTTGCCGGTATTCTCAAGCCAGGTATTTCTTTATGGTGATCTGAAGAAACCTAGCACATCAGAAGCGACATCTCTAATGGCTTACTGGCAACGTTGCCAGTGGTTATATGCACTTGCTGTTGGCGGCATAGGACATCTTTGGAGATTGTGAGATATTTGATCGGTAAAGGCTCTAATGGTTACTTGCGATTGCAGCCGCTCGATGTCAAACTTTCTCACAATAGTTCATTGATTCCGCACTGCACTGCATATTCGCATTCGTACCCTGGCTCCAACCAAGTAGTGATCCGCGTCTGTGTTGCGTCCTCGAAATGTTCGGAAATCCATTAAACTGGATAAGTGACTTGCATCGATGGCAATATGGTTAATTTGGTTGATGGTTACATGATCATTAAACCGCCATATTCCTTTGTGGATTCAGAGGCGAGAGAACTGCGTGCTTGCTCATGCAATGTTTCGGCCCACCACACAGTCGATTAGCATAAGTCCATTGTCAGACGTATTCATGTAGGGTATGTTTTCGGACTATTCTACCAATGATGCATTCGTTTCACAGCTTTGCGTTAAAGTCACCCAGAATAGTCTCAACGTCATAGCTAGGGCATTGTTCATAGGTTTGGTTGGGGAGCTAGTAAAAGTAATGTCTATCGTCATCAGGGCACTTCTCTGTGGGGGTATGGGCGCATATGAGGCTAAAGTTGGCAAATTTAGCCTTGATGCAGATTGTCATGAGGCGTTAGATTACATGCGGCAACTTTGACAAATCTGCATCAAAATAAACGCTGTCCGGGTTTTTTTTATACTAACCGCCTTACTAGATATCGTAGTTTTCATTCTTCTTTTGTCCAGCCCATCTCACCGCACTTCTTAGATGATAACTGATAAACTAAAACCTTCTTTCGAATTATAATACTAACAGTTGAAACAATTTCAGTTTGTTAACAACATGAATCCGGGATACAAGCTACTCTCAACATTCGCTTGCTCGCATCTAGTACAAACCCCGACATTGCACATCACTATAGATACATCCAAGTGCTCAGCAATCCAATCAGACATGTTTTCACCACAATTTCGCTACATCGAACCTTCACACATTCTCTCCACACCGGCAACATAAATCCAACAGATACTTCTTGTAAAAACCACCCCAACATGTTGCTGGTATGTTTCACCATTGCCAGAGCCAGACAGTCGCTGCGAAACAAGTGTTAAAAATGTTTAGTTAGTTCGTTAGAAATGGTCGTTTGTGAAGGACGTATCCGCGCATAGTTTCCTCACACACCAATGTGACCGGTTTTTTTCTGCACACCCCAATTGTCTAACTAGATACAAAAACAAGTCTACATCTAGTACCCATACGCATACTAATAGTGCATTGCATACGCAATAAATTCATCTCAAGTGATTTATAGTGTGTTGAAATCAAATAAAGGAGAAAAGTATATTCCACCGAAGATATTGTATCTATTGCAATTCTGCAGTTTTCATTCAATTTTTTTTTTTCTCTGCGTCAAACGTGTGAAGGCGAAACATAATCCATTCAAGCTGTAAAGTCGCTGTTATATCTAGATACTTATATTTTTTGCGCTGAGTTTTTCTTAATTTTTTTATTTTTTGTTTGTCGCCGTTTTTTTTATTATTGTTCATCAAAAATTGCTTTTTTTTCTTATAACCGACTGTAATAAAAGTCAAGTCAGGTTTTTGTATTTATTATTGCGTTACCTACTACTACCTTTGTCTGTTACAAGACGACGACGCGACCGGTGCGCTGCTGCGGCTAGCTGGGTAGTGCGAGCGAGATAGTGAACCCCGACTTGTGGTGCCTTTTGTCGTAGATACATCGCCGTGTGGAATAGTCAAAGAAGTGCGGTTTTGGTGCTGCTGCTGCTGTTGCTGGTGCTGCTACTTGCCATCATCCAGTATCAAGAAGAAAGGTAGCAGCATTATCGCGTGTGTTAGTGTATCTGTGCGTGTCTGTATTTTAGTATCGAAAGGTGTAATCAAAATTGAGGTGTTTTCCTCTTCGGTTATTTTTTATTATTTTTTTTTCCTTAACGCTGCGCTACTGCTACTTGAACCACAAGAAGCGGTTTGTTTTCATTTCGGGCCTCTTGCAGTCGTGCTAGTGTATGTGTGTTTGGCCGTAAATTCCAATTTGAAATTATGGTACAGTGCGAATAAGAGTACTTAGTCTCCCCGTATCTGCTTGAAAAAGAATGAGAATGCATGTCATAATTTTATCCAGTGAGTGAGGAGGAAAAAAGAAACAAGTGTCTCCACGAAGGATATACCAAAGACGACTATCTAAATCTAGTTAAGCTACTGGTTTTGTGCATCTATAGCAGTGTATCTGTAACAGATGCACCTGGTTTACTCGCGCTCTGATTTGTTGTCTTAGCACCGAACGACTTCAACAACTATACTACTAATACTAACCACTCAATTGGAGTCAATGTACGCATAGATAAATTCTTCTTCTTCCATCGTAGTATCTTTATCGGGTGGTCGTCTGTAAACTTGTATCTTTGAGGTGGAATACATTAGCGAAGCACACCGTGGATTTGGATTATTAATTTAATGGAATTTCGAGAATGATTGTAAGTTTTTTTTTTGTGTAAAATTAAAATTAATAGATTTTCATAATTAAGCTCTCGAGAATTTAGTATTCCGTTTGGTGGAGATGATGTTTGTAATCAAAATCAATGTGGTGTGGAGAGGTATCTATACCTATAATACCGGCGACACAAAAGAATGTGCGTTAGGTGGATGTGAAATGAATTTCAATTAGATATACCTACATCGTTCGTTTGATCGGTTGTTTTCTTTTATTTTTGTCTTTTGGGTTCGATCGTTTTTATGGAAATTATGTAAATCAAGTGAGGTTTTATTTTTTTGTATCTTGAGGCAGAGAATATTGTTATAAAATTATTTTAGGCGGATCTTTGAATTTCGAATTGGAATTGAATCATAATTCTTGTGTTGCGCGCGGGTTTTTTTTGTGAGATAAATGTGTGTCTATGAGACATTATCGTTAAGTTGAAGGTTAAAGCTGAATCTTTGTTTGTTTTAGCAGGGCTAAGAGAGTGGATTAATAGCCTTTTTGTTTAGCAAAAATGGAATGGACAAGTTTCGTAGAGATTAACCTTACGAATTATGGATTAGATATAATCTAATAGATGGGATCCATATGTATGGGCTGTTTACATTATGCGAATTTTTACTTTTATGGTTTGCACACAAATTGCCTATTTTTAAACTCGAAACAAGTAAAAATAGAAAGGCAAGGAATGTTGGCTATATTGAGATACTCTTGCCTATTACTGAAGCTGTATCTAAACTACGTAATTGTGGAAAATTTTACCAACCGCTATTATATTTGTCTTTAGTGGGTATAGTGGCACAATAGGCGTTCATTACCTAGATCGAGTATTGTGATGTCACGAAACGTGCCAAGCACGAGTTTCAAGAGATTAGTGTTGGAACAAAACTGGTTTTGTTTGGAGTATGGCAGCCAGCTACAAGATTTATAAAAAATTACTCACGTACAAGTATTTAGACTACTACCTATATGATAGATTTCTGTCCGTAGGTAGATGAAGAATGATTTAGATTTGTTCCGGCAAATTTTTTAGACTTAAATGGATTTCTAAACTCATTGTGACCATAAATATGTATGTATATCTGCACTCAACGTGCCCACTCCGTAGAGTGGGGAAATATTGTAGCTGAGTGGAATGAATAGTAGGATAGAAGTGACTGAAGTAAATCTTTATGTTTTGAATATTCCGCAAAGAGTCTACGCCTAAGACATCGCAGCCTTCTATTCTCTTTGATCGCTGGCGGATTGTTTTCAGTTTATCAGGCCAAACTTCCTGATATGCGATCAATTGGGCTTTAAAATGGTGGTCAGATCATCTTTCTCAAACACTCTTAGCTGGATCGGTATCCTCCATTACATCAGTGTGTCTAAGTCAATCGAACCGGTGAACCTTTGCTTTTTGGGCTACATCCAAATTCTGATACACCTTATAGAGTTCGGGATTACATGTACATACACTGCGGTTCACTAGATTCGAAGCAGACAATCTTAGGATTTAAAATTGATATTTCTTCAGTTATATGGTATGCCAGGGAAATAGGTCTTAATATCCAACGAAGATCATAGTATTTCCTCTGCCTTCCGGCTAACCGTACAAAACTTGACAAATTATCGCAGAACTGGGGAGATCAACGCTTTGTGGACAAATGTTTTGTCTTTCTACAAGGTGGCGCAGTTATGGCATTTTTCATCAATTTTCTCAATACTTCCAGTGATATGCTCTCTATTTCTTGTCTAATGTTGTCATTGACGGCCACATGAGTCCGTGACTTGTTAACCCAAATAACCTCAAAGAAAGAAGTCTGGAATGGTCAGTTCGGGTCATCTTGCGGGCCAATGCAAGTCGCCAAAACAATATCCGTAACACGGCATGGAAAAGTGTCCTTCACTAAGCGCATTGTGTTACCCGCTGGGTGTACAGTTGCACCGTCCTGTTCTATAGCCCTTGTCAGTTGCAGTTATCATGTTGCCAGCAGCATATTAAAAAGAAAAAAGAAAAAAGAAGGACCCAATCACCCGTTCAGCACAGATCCCACACCACACATCAACTTTCAGTGGATGTAAAGACGGTTATTGAATAATACCGGAGTTTCTAGTACCTCAGAAGCTAGTATCCTGCTTGTTGCCATACATATTAGGAGAAATGGAAATGTGCTCCGTCACGCACGTTTAATTTTGCAGGAAAATCATCATCTCTATGGTTGAGGTCTATGATGCCCTGACTGTATTCCAGATGGGCTAAATGGTCTGTGGTGAGGCAGCATCTGAGTTTTATACGGAAACATCTTCAAGTTTTTCACCAAAATACGCTGCAGAGACCGCCTAGAAATACCCAATTTAGTGGCCTGTTGTCTCGTTGATGTTTCTGGACACTCTTCGACATCCTCGCGCACAGCATCAATAGCCGTATTTTATTATCACCCAAGATCCATATAGATCACACGACGAAAATAAAACGATCCGGATCTGAATACAAAAATACAAATATTTGACGCAACAGCTCTTTAAAATGGCAGGGCTTAAGCTTCTCGCAACCACTCATGTTGTGTGCGTTATATTTTTCACACGAATGGAAGGGACCTACAGTTTAATGCCGAATCCGAACGGCGATTTGAGAAGCTTTTTCGAGACAACAATACTCTCGGATGTTTGTCAGACGCTCGCAAGAGGTGGGACCGTGAAAAAACTTTTTGGTATTTTCTGGGATTCGAACTTGGAACCTCATGTGTAGTGATCCGACACACTAACCACTTACGCCACGGCGCCCACCGGATCTGGATCAACTAAATTATTTTCCTTGTGTCTTGTAGTGTGGTTGTGTAACCTACCAAGGAATAAAAAAAAAATTCTAAATCACGAAATTGATCCTGATAGAAAGCAAGATCTCGTATTGTTGTTGTTTTGCATAGAAATCAATGATCCATATGGGTCATGAGCGATAATAAAATACGGCTAATATTTCCAGTCGAACGACTTGTTCTTGGTCTGTCAACCCTTGCACTATACCGTGTTGAGGCAGTCTCCTCGAAACGTGCAGCTAGGCGTTGAATTGTTACATTGGTGGTGTTTTGAAAACCATTGATCCGATTGAAACCTGAATACCTACGTATTATGCATGCAAACATATGTACATATATCAAATATTCTCATTGCAAGACAGGGTAAACCATTTACAAACAGAATTTAGAATACTGAGCAAGATGTTTAAGGTTCGAGTCCTAGAAAACACAAACAAATTTGTGAAGATCCCATCTCCCGCGAGTGTCTGAGAAACGTCCGAAAGCGCCAGTTTCATGACAAAGTTTTTCAAAAATAATGTCCTTCAGTCCTTTGTAGGTCTCTTCAATTTAGGCGAAAAGAAAATTATGTTTACAGCACAAATGACTGTTAGAGGTGAGGTTGTAGATTCCTTATGGTATTTTATAAGCTTCAAGGGAACGGCAGACAGCCAGATGGACGAACGAGTGAGTGTGAGCAATGGGTTTCCGTGGCATACTCGTATACATTTAGAAAAAACCTCTTACAAAATATGTCTAGGTTATGAAGAAAGGTATACATACATACATATGGTATACCTACCTGGATGACTGTCAAGTGCATTAGCTTTAAAAACTTTGAGGGCCAATTGCGTAATGTGCCTTCTAAAAAGTCATTTAAGTTTAGTAATAAGAAAATCAGGGTATCAAGTGGGGATGGATTCACCACTCTGTTTCATGCGCTGGAGCATCTATAAGTGAGTTAGGTGGTAGATATAAATCAGGCAGTTATCAGGTGCATGGAGCATCAACAGTTTACTGGCCTTTAGGCATTCAACGAATATGCAATTAATCATGAATTGACACTTGGCATGGTGAAAGGACACGTAGGGATCGAAAGAAAAAGAAAGTCGGCCTTGGAATTGTTTGGTTCTAAACTGTACTACGCACACGAATGTAAACAGGCTACTGCAATTCAATTCAATTTCAATTTTCAATTTTCAATTCAATTCAATTTTATTTATTTTAAAAATTTAAATTTGTTTAAAAAGCCGGAAGGGCTTGTCTGCAGAAGACTGACAATTATATTAGTTACTTTTATGAGTTGAGTTAGATTTCTTAAAAAAAAATTTAGTTTTGGATTACAATTATGATAAACATACTGAAATGACTACATTAATACAATAAATTAACAAACGAAGATTATACGAAGAAGTTTTTATACTCATGAATGTTAGTATATTTCTTCGACTTTTTTTAATACTTCATTTTTCGTTAGGTTGCAAAACTCTCTTGGAAGTTCGTTTATTACCATTGGAACTGCGACATTATACGTCCTTCGGCCATACTCGGTCCAGTATCTCGGGATTACATAAAACTGCTGTTGTCGTCTTCTAGTGTTTATTGCCTGTTGCGTTTGAATTCTATAAGTGTTGTCGTTGTAGAAATTAGTCAGGATTTCCAAATTGTGGATTTGGGAGATGTATAGCATACTAGTCGTCTGGTTTCTATGGTGCTGCTCTTCGCTGTTATGGCTTACTTTCTGCACTACTTTTTGCAGTCGTGCTTGAAGCCGTTGCACGGGTTCCATTTGCGACGCTCTTTCCCACGCTAGTATACCATACCTCAGATGCGATTCAATTAAACCAAAGTAGCATTGTCTAAGCACTGTATGTGTGCAGAGATTGCTTAGATGCAAAAATGCGTAAGCCGATTGACGTAGTTTCTTTTTTAGTGCTTCTATATGGTAGCTTCACTTAAAGTGGTAGTCATCTGTCAGTCCAAGATATTTATAAGTCGACACGTTCTCTATATATACGGAGCAGTCTACGTCTCGTAACATCCAATTCTGTGCAGGCAATCTATGTCATGCATTTTTATCTTCAGTTTGGTTTTTGGGATATGCGGCAGATGAACGTGCATAACCTTTGTCTTCAGTGCGTTGATTATTAATCCATGGTCGTGACATCAGGCTATAACTCCATTAAAGTCTACTTGCATTAATCTTGCAGCTTCCTCAACACTCCTATGCGCATATGCGTAGCCCGCACTATGTATATTTTAGCTTTGACAGTAGATCGTTGACGTATATAATTTTTTTTTTTTTTTTTTGCCTAGGGGGTAGTGGAAAAACGCTAATGCGCACGGGAAACAGTCCCGCTCTGTTTCTAGTAGTGTGAGACTCACTACTCACTAAAAAACCACCTTTAACCCCTTCTTTCTACTTGACACCATCCACTCCGGAACCGCTTATCGCATTACTTCAGAGTGGTGTCGTTTTCTTTCCCCTCTGGGGACCGGCTTTTTCGTATTCAGCTCCTGGTGCGGGTTTATACATTCTTGCCGGTAAGGCTTTTATCTACTTTATGTAATTTGTGAGGGAATGTTGGCGTCTTCCTCTCTCTTTTTGGATCTTAGTACCGTCTCGATAAAGGAAGAAATTCTATTCCATGTGTCGGTACTCGAGATCATCTTGCTTATAGCATTTTGCGGGGAAAAATCGCCTATTTTCGACTCCAGTCTACTCCTCTGCTCTACCCATCTGCTACAGGCGAAAAAGGTGTGGAAAGCGTCGTCTTCCGCTGAGTCTCCATATTGGCAGGCTGCGCTCTCTACTTTACCCATTTTGTGGAGGTATCGGTTGAAATACCCATGTCCGGTTAGGAATTGAGTGACAAAGTAGTTCACTTCGCCGTGTGCCCGCTCTGTCCAAGCCGTGACGTCTGTAATCAGCCTCGCTGTCCACCTCCCCCTCGTTTCAGCACTCCACCTTCTCTGCCAAGCCTGCTTGGTAAGCTCCTTCGCTTCAGCGACTGCTAGTTGAGCCCCTACTTCCGCCTTCTTGTCGTGGGCGTACTTCCTCTCTGTCGCTAGGAGGTCGATGGGGGTCACACCCGCAACTACGAGGACGGCTGGTTCCGACACTGTGCGATAGGAGTTTGCAACTCGGAGAGCTCCTCGCCTTTGTACTGCGGCAATTTGCTTTCTGTACTTCTCCTGTTTAAGTGCGTCTGCCCAGATCTCACACCCATACAGAAGAATGGCGTGGGTGATGGACATGAGGAGTCGTCGCCTACTCATTGTTGGGCCTCCGATATTTGCCATAAGCTTACTCAGCCTTGACGTTACCTTCGCAGCTCGCTCAGATGCGGACTTAATCTGTTGCCAGAAAGAGAGTTTAGAGTCCAGGGCGATTCCTATATACCTTACTGCTGGTTTGCTAATTATAACTTCTGGACATACTCGGAACTCGGCAATGGTCGGGATCCGTTTCCTAGTCAGAAGAACTATCTCTATTTTTTCCGCGGCGAGACTAAGGCCATGGGCTTCCATCCAGGTGAGTACTCGTCTCATTACCTGGTTCAGTTTCAGCTGGGCCCCTTCGATGCCCCTTGCGGTAATCACCGCACCGTATATAATAAATAAATAATGACGTATATAATAAATAAAACGGATTTTCAAATCGTGGTACGAGAGAAACGGGAAACACCCATCTCAGGTAAGACCGACGAATTTTGCAATTTCCTTTGAATCGCAAGTCAGAGATAAAGTATACTCAACTTCGAAAGGTATCTCTTTAATTCTACGTTCTTGCACGTGTACAGGTGTTGTAGAAATTCCAACCCATACGCGGCTCTATTTCGGGCGATTTGTTGTAAAAAATAAGCTTACTCATTTAAAATAGGCAGCACCCAACTTCACATCGATATGATATTTATAGCATCTAGCCTCACTTTGTTAAGAAATCGACAACCTAACATAAAAACTCCTCAACACCTAGCCTCAAACTGTTAATAGGCATTGAAAAATAATCCTCTTCTGTATTCACCTACACAAAAATTTTGAGAAAATTAATTGGGCGGCGATTGAGAATAGCAGCGAGATGCAAGCTGACTATCATTGAGCCGTACACTTTCCTAGTCTCTGAACTCTGATCCCCCCCTCTGATTAGTTAAAACGAGCCCAAAAGTCACAATGATCACAATGAATAAAATTCAGAAACAATTCAAATGGAGATCAGAATTGGCCACAACTAGAAAGAATGAATTAAGTCGGTGTAAAACCTTGGAGTATGAGCTATCTTACGACCTCGATCGTGCCCGTACGTTGGAGATCTTCCTGAACCGCGTTATGCCGTTCGAGCTCTAGATAAACGTCAAGAAGTTTTTGAGAATAAATAGTTTCCTTAGTTTAATGGGTTGCAGGGTAGAGTTTACGTAACTGTCCTATAGCTCCTTTAGTTGTGGTTTTATAGTCGAATAAGTTGCCATTGTAAAGCTCGAAAACTCGAATGTGATTACTAGTCTAAAAAAAGAAAAGAAAATCAAAGGTCTGACTCACAGTTGTTACCCAGGCTGAGAAAATGATCACCAGTAGCAACATCATGGGCAAATCGATTACTGCTAACATCGATAGTCAGGCAGCCGTTAGGGGTCTCGGAACTGCCATTAGCAGATCTAAACTTGTCGAAATTTGCAAACGATATCTAAATGAGGTATCACAAGCCAATAGGGTAACCCTATGCTGGGTACCAGGGCATACCGGATAGGGCAAGAGCAGGCAAACTTTCTAGAATGGGATGGGCGTTGCATATCTTGTATGCCTTCCCCTACGCGAAGGCTCCTATTAGCTCTACAAATAAACTCGTCGGAGACGAAGCCACCAGCGTATCCAACAGATCTATCTGCAGACGATGTGTGCCAATACCAGGACGCTGTGGCCGGCTTACGATTTGAGCAGAACGCGTTCTCTGATTAGACTTAGTCGAAACAGTACGCGGGTCGACCCTGGCATAATCACGAGACTGTGCCATTGAGGTTCTTGTGGTGCGTATCGGCGTACTTCACAATGATTTCTGCAGGTGATGTTGGGACGAGAAAGAGGTTGAATCTGTCCGTCACCTGCTATGCGAATGCTCTACCCTTGCCGAAAGAAGAATGAGCTCTCGGTAGTAAAGAGTACTTCTTGACTGACTTGGAGGATCTACAGCACATTGAGCTGAATGACCTCCAGAGATTCATATCCCTATCTAGGTGGTTCTAATCCAGCGGTTTCCCTTCCCGAACCCTCTGAGATTCGTACCCTTATATAGACGGGTATAATTCAGCAGCATTTCTTTTCAGATTCCCAGGATAAAAATAAAATGGGTACAATGAACCCTTGCTGGTCTAAGTGAGCAGTGACTTATATCACACGATACCCATATACCTAGCCTAACCTAAGTTCTGACTTCTGGTACATAAGCAACTGCTATTACCGACTGTTTCTGAAAATGTTCGTACTCCACATATTCCTAATATTTCTTCGCATATTTACTAACAGTATAGACGATAAACCAATTTTATAAAATTTAGTTCCAACTAGGGCACTATTCAGACTCTGAAGACCGATTATTATGAAAAGCGATACCAGACAAAAAATATTTGTGGCGTGGTGTGGCGCAAATGGCTAGTGTGTCGGACCACTGCACGTGAGGTTTGAATTCCAGAAAACACCAAACAAGTTTTTTCACGGTCCCACCTCTTCTGAACGTATAACAAACATCCGAGAGTATTGTTGTCACGAAAAAGCTTCTCAAATCGCCCTTCGGATACGGCACTAAACTTCCATTCGTGTGAATGGAAAGCTCTTAAAGATCTGTTGCGGCAAATATATATATATATCTTGAAATGCCCGTGCAGGGACGAGTTAAGAATATCACTGCAGCGCCCCCCAACAACTAGCGCTTGTCGTAAAAGGCGACTAAGGGGACAAATCAGATCTAGGCAATATAACACCAAAGTGAGCCTAGCGACACATATACTACCATAAAAACCCTCCCACAAGTGTGCATGCGAGTCCGTGGGTTGACACGACTGGAGATCACCGGTGTCATAAAAGAAAGATCAAACAATACTAAAACAGGAGCATGCACGTGTCAAACAACAAACACCATCGCAATATGGTGCAAAAATTGTATTGCAAAACTGTATCATTATGATAATACTTGCAAAAAGGAAAGGCACTACCCCGCCAGGCACTACCACTGCTGTGCATGGTACTGATCCTGGACCGAGCAGAAATGTTCGGGTCAGAGCTATACGGATTCCGGGGGCTAGCAACATAATGAAACAGTTTGGATGCAATTTAAGGGTCGCGAGTTGGAACGTTGGAAGCATGACCGGTCGAAGTTACGAGCTGGAAGAGATGATGAATAGAAGGCGGGTGGACATTTTGTGTGTCCAAGAGACGAAATGGAAAAACACCGGGAATCGGGCGCGTTTCTTGGACGTTAGGACAAAAGATTACAAGATGTTCTACTACGGAACGGAAAAGGCTAGGAACGGAATCGGTATCATCCTTGCGGCAGAGCTACTTGGAAACGTCTTGAGCATTTCGAAGTCCAGCGACCGTTTGATGTCTCTCAAACTAGTAATACAAGGAGAGGTGTGGAATATTGTCAGTGCATATGCTCCCCACGATGGGTACAATCAGAGAGATAAAGATGCATTTTGGCTAGATTTCCACAATCTCCTTAAGGACATCCCAAAGGAAGAATTTCTGTTTGTTGGAGGAGATTTGAATGGACATGTCGGGAAATCAAACGAAGACTATGAAGACTGCCATGGAGGACTAGGATATGGCACCAGGAACCTTCCTGGTGAAGACATCCTAAGCATGTGCAAATCACACGGTCTTATCGTGTTAAATACCATGTTCATCAAACAAAGCCGACACCTGATCACTTACAGCAGTGGTGGAGATGAAACTCAGATTGACTACCATTTGGTAGGCAGTTTCATGAAGCCTCGGGTAAAAGATTGCAAAGTGATCCTGGGAGAGGCAATCGCTCGACAACACCGTCTCCTGCTAACACAAATTTTTATGAAAACACCAAAGAAAAGCAAACAAACAAGGGTCTCTGAGAAAATCAAGTGGTACAATCTGGACAAAGAAAAGGGCGAGGCTTTTGTTTTCGTAATGAAGAATTACCTCTCTCACACCATCAACGGAGCTGAGGATGAAGAGTGCAGAGCACAAAATATGTGGGATTCCCTACAGCGAACTTGCTTAAAGAAGGCCAAATCACTGCTAGGAGCTTCAAAAGGCCACCATCAACACGCCAAAGAAACATGGTGGTGGAGTGATGAAGCTAAGAAAGTGATAAATGAGAAGAAAGCGGCTTTCAAAGCTTGGTCAAAGTGCCCCTCTAATAATAGTGACGAAAAAGCTCGCCTCGAAATGGAATACAGATGCTGCAAGAAAAAAGCGAAGAAGAAGTGCGCCCAGCTTCAAGCAGAGAGTACGGAGGGCCTGTATCGGGAGCTGGAGAAAATATTTTCCCCGGTTGCTGATGCAAACCAGGCTATCCAGGAGCTGCGAAGACACAATATGAACAAGAGTGCCACTATCTTCAAAATAGCCGCCCAAAGAAGGAAGAATGCTCAGGAGATTCGTTCGCCAAAGTTCATTAGCAATGCTCATGGCCAGCTTCTTGTGGATGACGACAAAATTCTGCAGAGGTGGCGGCAGTATTGTGAAGAGCTTTTGAATGAACAGTTTCCCCGGCTATACTTTCCAAGAGCCACCCCTAACTGTGAAGAAATACCCGACATTACAGTCGAAGAAGTTAGTGAGGCGGTCAAATACTCCAAAAAACGAAAAGCAATTGGGCCAGACGAAATACCCTCTGAGTTCTGGAAAAAGATGGGAGATATCGGGTTCAGATGGCTCAGAATTCTCTTCTCCAAATTCGTGAGAGGTGATCCAATGCCGAATGAATGGAGGGAAAGTTACCTTCTCCCTGTATACAAAGGGAAGGGTGATACGCGAAACTGTGATAACTACCGTTCGATCAAGCTGATGTCACACACCATGAAGATCGTTGAGCGGGTATTAGGTGGCCGACTGCGAAAAATAATACGGCTATCTGATGATCAGTGCGGGTTTGTCTCGGGTAAATCAACCACAGATGCAATCCAAAGTATAAGGATCATAATGGAAAAACATCGTGATTCCTTAAGGGATTTGCATATTGTATTGGTTGACTTTGAAAAGGCATTCGACAGACAACCACGAGATCTGATATGGGTGGCGCTAAGACACCGAGGGGTTCCAGAAACCTATGTACAGATGATTATGGACATGTACGAAGGAGCAAAGACAGAAGTAAGATGCCCCGCTGGAGTAACCGAAGAGTTCCCAATCAAAGTCGGGGTACACCAGGGAAGCGTTTTAAGTCCTTTGCTCTTTATTACAGTCCTTGATTATCTGCTTGAAGGTAAAGTGATGGACCCCAAGGTACATCAGTTATTCTTTGCTGACGATGGAGCCATCATAAGTGAGGATCCTACATCCCTGCAACGAGCACTTGATGTGTGGGTGGACGTTTTGGAGGGAAATGGGTATCGCATTAGTTCAAAAAAGACAGAGTACTTGTGCTGCCCGTTCTCTGATCCACTCAGGCCTATTCCAGACATTTATTTGAATGGAACAGTGCTTCCCAAGTGCGAAAAGTTCAAATATCTGGGATCTATGATCAATAGCAAAGCAACTTGTGATGACGCCATCAATCATCGTGTAAGCGTAGGGTGGATGAAGTGGCGAGAAAATTCCGCTATCTTCTGTGACAGAAAAATGCCCCCTAAGTTGAAAGGAAGGCTCTACACCGCAGTTGTACGTCCAGCGCTCACATACGGTTCACAATGTTGGACGATGTACAAAAAGTATGAGAGTAAATTAACGGCAGCTGAGATGAAGATGCTTCGCATGACAGCAGTTCGAAGATCCGTGGAAGCTTTCACATCAAGGAAACCATCGTACAAAAAATAGAGCGTGACCGGCTCAGTTGGTATTGCCACGTTCAAAGAAGAGATCATTTGAACCCTGTTAAAAAGGCAATATCAATGCACGTTCCAAAGACATCGCGATGTAGGAAAGGCAGGCCTATAAACGCCTGGATCAGACAAATGCGACGACATCGGCATTTCATTGGCCTCAGTAACCGAGTGATCCAAAATCGGCAGGCCTGCCGATATTTTCTGAGGTCAAATAGGCGAACCCCACAGGCGGATCAGTAGAAATGCGGTGAAGTGGGAGGGTTGTGTTCCCTTGTTTTCGGATCATGGCCTCGCTGATAAAAGGAAGAAGATATAAATATATCTTGAAACTGTTTAAACTTTCGTCCATGCTACTAAATTAGAGAAAGTAAGTAGCGCTGATTACAAAAGAAAGAGTTGTTAAGACATCTCTTGAAGACATAGGATGTAATTAGATGATTGAGGCTTCTCCATGACATTTTTATGGTATCTAGATATGTTTTGCAACTTGCTACTGCTTGTGCATTCTCCACTCCTATTGGCAAACACTTGTTGCAATTGTGTATAACAAATTGTTGTTAATTGTCGACAGATGTACCGATTTTACACTCAAAACAAAAACTTTACGTTCACCATTCATAAATCATAATGGTCCTTGTAGCAATTATGCGGAAGGAAATGTCAGAAAGCTGTCCAGCATCTGTTCACCATTGTAACCGCCACTGACAGCAGAGGCCAACATTCAAGCGTCAATTTGCACATAAGTACTTGTACACCGTTAAAAAAAAAAGTAATTTTCTTAATTTGCTCTAAGAGAAAATGTAATTACATTCGACTCAAGTGCAGCGCTGCTGCTGCATGCCACACATCATACCACGGCGGAGACTGTGTCCCTTTGGAGAGAAATCTCTTCACTTAAATACTGATTGGGACTAATAACGATGCCAGCAATTACTGTGCGCTGTGTTGCTCCACTCTGGTGTCTTAGTGCGGAGGAGGGGACTCAAGTGTTAATTAAGTTATAAATCAGCAATTTTGTCATAAAAATGAATTAATCTCTCACAAGCCATCTGACAACATTTGTCAGATATTTTTTGTATCTTTTTCTATTCAAATTGAATTAAATGCGATCTAGATACACACATACTCATATGTTTATTCAGATGTAGATGGCACTGCACAAGTACAATCAATTATACAAATGTTCTGGTCCAGTAGAATGTCCAGAGGAGAAATTACTTACTCGGTCCCGTCTAAGTTTACTTTACAAATTCTAGCTCCAGCGTACACAATTTAGTCATCTATTCTTGTTACGAAATGTTTCCTTGAAAAGTTTTACTTCCAACAATTTCCCAAAGCAATAAAATAAGTTTTCTAATTAAATATGAGGCGAAGGCAGAGGAGTTTGACGGCTCAACAGAACTTGGTCGGTAAATTGGAGAGAATTTATTTCTTGGAATTGAAAGATTTTGTAGTTTTTAGGGGACGTTCCTGTGGACTGGTTAGGGAGACATGACAAAGACTAGCAATCCGATGAAAGCTATTTTAATATTCTCCTGAAGATTAGGTGTCCAGTTATGTTATATTGAGGATATTCGTTGACATAATCATATGAGTTGGACGTATTTTTGGTGTGACAAGGAAATTGGGTGGATATTTTACATTTTACGAGAGAAAAGGATATTGAAATTGTTGAGGGACCGTAAACGGAAAAAGGGTAGGATGGATACAATTTCGTAGGCAATAACTTACTCGTATATTAAATTTTCGGAATTTGAAAACTCCAGTAGTCTTTGGATACAGATTGTTATCGCTGTAATTAGTACTAACTGAGGAAGCTTGTAGTGCATCAATAGGTGAATAGAAATATTGCTAGTTGCGTGCAAGGAAAAAATAGAAACAAAACCGTCCTTAGCAACGTTGCGTTAGCAAAACCTTTTTCAAATGATGTATCCATAAAAAATGTATCCACAGATGAAGAGATACTACAGCAAACTGTTGTTTCAGCTCACATTTCTGATAGGCTTCATATAAGGTGGGGCAAAAGTAATGTCATAACGTGCATTGGCTGCCATTTTGTTAAAAATAAAAAAAATTGGGCTCTGTTTTCACGAAAGGTTTACTTAAAGGTGTAAAATTGATGACATTAAGTTAAAAAAAAATGATAACGGTTAAATGACTACCTCTTGAGGAGATGCATATTTGTGCTCATTTTACGGAATTTTAAATTTTTGCCCGCAAAACACCTGGCTCCAAATTGGTGATTTCTTCTTCAATGTTGGCTTTCAAGACTTGCAATGTTTGTCGTTCGATGTGGTAAGCGCGAGATTTCAAAAAGCTCCAAAGGAAAAAGTCTGGAGTCGTCAGATTTGGCGATCTGGCCGATGGTACCGTCGCGTCAGTGTCCTCAAAAATAAGGGCCCATCACTTTTTCACTGCAAATGCCGCACCAAACTTTGAGGGGATACAATGGCTTTCGTGCATTTCATGTGGATTCTCCGTGCCGCAGAAACGCAACATTTGTTTATTCACACAACGCTGCTATAAAACAACAGACCGGAATTTGGTGAAATAAGCGGTAACAATAATTCCGAGTTATTTGGATGTGTATCGCTCCATTGTTTGTTGTCAACTAATTCTCTATCTGTCTACAACATAATCGTCGAAGCAAAATGACATTTGACGCCATTTGCAAAAATTACGGCACATTCACATTGACATTACTTTTGCTCCACCCTGTATAAATCTACGAAAAGCACGCCTAATGAAACATTAAGTATGGTAGCGCTGTACATCTAAATCAATGTATGAATATTCTTCATTGAGAGCATTTTTAACATGCGTATCTGCTTGTCGTTTATTTTCTTATATTAGCTCAAAATAGAGTCCAATCAAGAGTGAATTATTTGAGCGTGATCAGTGCTGTCCACAAAAGCCAAACCACCAGGTTAAGACATTAAATTAACATCGTCTATGTTGAACTCATTAAAGCATACAGTCACATGTTTTCAAAGTAAAAATGGAAGCCAAGGTACCTATACCGGTTTCTCTAAATGTGGTATTTGTGATCTTCCCTACGTGTAGATCAGATCTTAGCACACGCAGTGACAGAACCGTTTATGTAAAACGTTGTGCCAGGTGTTCGAAATGAACACCAAAAACTGGATCAAAAATAGCGATAAAACAACATACTCAATGTATCTTATGTAAATATATAGGAAGTGCTTCAATTTGTGGCGTCACTGATAGACTAAGAAATTCGTCCACATTTAAGCTACACAATAGGGCGCCACAAACTGCTGCATGGTATAATATGAGCACATTTGAAATAATGGTATTCAGTTAACTGTCGGTTTTTCTTCAAATTCCATTCATACGAGTAGCTACTGTATTCATAGGTCACATTGCTGCTAAGAAGGAACTGGCATTTTAGAAGGAAGTCTCGCGAGATGGTACTAGTGATCAAATGGGGTTACACAATCTGCAACCGACACTATCAATGAAAATAGATATTTGTATAAGGTAATCCACTATTGCACAAATGAAGCATTAGATATACCTATTGTTGGACATTGGATGAGTCTGCGGAAATTCTTTTAGAGACACAGATATCCTGTATGTATCCAAACACGAGAATATTTAGGATTTATTTAGTGTTTCCCGGAGGTCAGTATGGTAATAATTCAGATGTCCAACAGAGATATAAACAGCTGCTGCTTTTTAAATATGCTGCATGTGGTTCCCTGACACAAGGAATATTTAGGAACCGCTGCAGTTGTTCGTTAGAGATTAAGTCAGTATTAATGCATACATACATATGTATATACATTTTCACGAGTGTCGCGGGGGTAGGATGCTCAGGTAGACCCTCCATCCTTCTCGATCATAAGGAGGAATCCCTAGACGGCTCCAGGAGAGATGTCGGACTTGATCCAACGATCTATTTCTGGTCCTACCGGGGAATCGCCTACCTGATGGCACAGTAATAATGGCACGTCTTGGAAGCCGGTGTGGGGGCATACGCACACCAAACCATCAAAGCATAGATCGCTCAGTTCGCAGAAGTAGCTGCTCAACATCGAGCACTCGATCCGTAAGATTTATTCCTAATGGCAGCATTAGGATCCTTTTACTCCTTTACAGCTCCCAAAAACCTATCCCCCGAAAATTTTCTAAATACTTTTTTTCATACAAAATTCCTAACGTATATAGTATTTTAAATTTGATTCGTGGCGAACATTAGACTGTTAGACTGTACGATGGCAGCAGGCGAATATTATACACGTTCACAACGAACGAGTAAACGCTGAATTATAATACCATAGTTGGAAGCAATCGGAAGCTAATATCATAATTCTGCGTTAAGTCTCCTTCAGTACTTTATTTATTTATTTATATAATTTATAACATCTTTCACATTAGACCTGGGGCCCATTTAAAGTAAAAGTTAAGTCGATTTAAGTTAAGTTAACGAAGTTAAACATAAAACAAAATTGCGAAATAAATGATAGGTCGAGCAAAAAACAAAGGAAATAATGAAGGTTTATATATATATATGTACATTAAGAGAAAAAATAAATAAAAATAAATAGATAGAAAATATTATAAAAGTTAAGAATTGTTGACTAGATGTTTGAATAAAACTCTTTTAAAGTGTTTGGTACCGCGATGTCTTTTTATGGTTTGGGGTAAGGCATTCCACTGTCTGACAACAAAAAAAATAAAAATAAAAAAAAATTGGCGTTCGGAATTAGTGCAGGTGAATCGATCTTGATGAGGTAGCAAATCTATTTTTTTCATAAAGGTACGAAGGTTGTTTATTAATCAAGATATTATTTAAAGTCTTAAAAGCACAATATTTAAAATACGTGCATAAGTTGCATCCAAATATATTGTTTGTGTACCCTGATACATGATCAAAGCGTTTTAGATTATATATGTATCGGACTACATTATTGAATGCTACATTTAAACTTCTTTTTGTTTCGGAATTTAGACAACAGAAAATTTCACACCCGTAAGTTATAAGCGGCATAATTATTGATCTAGCGATTTGTATTTTTATGTGTTCAGGTGTGAAATGCTTGGATAAAGATAGGTTCCGCAGACAGCCATAGATCTTACCTATTGACAGCCGTATGTGATAGTCCCAGCTAAGCGTGCAGTCAAACCAAATGCCCAAGTTCTTTGCTTTCTCAGTATATTCATTCACTGTTGTACCTAAGTCGAGTTTATTTTTGTAAATTATTAAACACATGGACTTTTTTGGATTTAGTTGCAAGCTGTTCTTATCTGACCATTCCATTATACTATTAAGATCACTGTTCAACTTATTAGCCCCATCTTCAACCAATCCAACTATGCAGCTTAAGTAAATTTGCACATCATCAGCGTACATGTGCAGGGAACAATTTTTAACCGTAAGCGCTAGATCATTGATGAGCATCGTGACAACAATGGGCCTAGTATGGAACCCTGAGGCACACCAGAGGAGAGTTCTAAAAAATTTGATGCATTTCCACCTATTACAACTGATTGTGTCCTATTTGTTAGATATGAAAACATCAGTTTGGCAGCCGAGTTGGAAAACCGAAAAAATTTCCTCAATTTGGAGACGAGTATTTGACGGTTTACAGTATCAAACGCTTTAGAAAAATCCAGCAGTCCAAGAAAAGAAACCAGATCTTTGTCTATAGAACACCTTAGGTCATCAGTGACTTTGAGTACAGCTGAAACGCAACTATGTTTTACCCTGAAACCGGATTAAAATCTACTTAAGAGTTTGTTATCGTTAACAAAAGCCGATATTTGTTTATGTAAAATTTTTTCCAAAACTTTTGAGAGATATGGAAGTATAGAAATTGGCCTATATTCGGCTTTCACATTTCGAGTAAGAGCTCTCTTTAGGATTGGAATAACTTTGGCTCTCTTCCATATATGTGGAACAGAATTTGTTAAAAGAATTGTATTAAATACATGTGTTATAGCAGGGAGTATATGTGGCAGAATTATTTTTACAAAAAGTGGATGTATTTCATCAATGCCCATAGCCTTTGATTTTATATCGAGATTAGCCCTTACAACTTTTTGTTCTTCTATTCTTTTGAAATAAAAGCAGTTCTCATCAGTATTATCGTAAGAAGACGTTACGAAATGTAGGCATCATGTGGGCATTGAATTTTCGCAAACTGAATATTAAGCAAGTCCGGACTTACGTCTGCGGGATATTCCTCTTTTTCCCGACCAACACCTTATTCTCGAATGCGTTTCCAGAGAGTTCTAGAAGGAAAATTTGGGTCGACTCGGTTGGAATAGAAACGGCTCTTGGTTTCACTTATTTTAATTTTCACTTTATTTCTAAGACTTGGAAAAATGCTATAATATTCTGGGAGCCTAAAAGCACGGGTGCCTAAAAGCACAATCTCTCCATTTTATTGCTTCAAGTATTTCTGGGTAAACCATGAACTATTTTCAGCCAAACGAGAGGTTCGTCTTAATGGAATATGTTTATTAAAAAGGGTTCTAATAGTATGTTGTAGAAAATAAGTTTGGTCGTTCGACAAATCCATGAAATAAATTTGTTGCCAATTGATTTGAAATATGTCGTTTTCTAAATGATTGTAATTAATGTTTTTAAAATCTCTGAGCTCGTGGAAAGATACTACGTTATTTGCTTTAATTTTAAGAGTCGCAAAGAATAAATCATGTTTCGAAAAGGCTAGTGCTGATAGTTGCGAAAATAACAGAGTGTTATCTGGATTGCTAGTGAGGAGAATGTCTAGTAGAGTAGCACCTTGATGTGAAAAATGCGTGGGAGAATCTGTGTTCACTGGAAATAGGCCAAGTGTATTGATGCTCTCAATAAATGATCGTGAGGTTTCTGCGCACAGTAAATTACAATTTAGATCGCCACATAAGACAATATCACTATGGATTGGAGAAAGCTGTTCTTAAACTGAATATAAATGTGAAGGACTTACAGATTTATTTGGTCGGCATACTACGCCAACCAGGCATTTACTACCACCATTTGTCAATTCAACAAAATAGTAATATACGGCTGAATGTTCATCCGACTGCGTGACATATACGGGATGAATACAATTACGAATATATAGTGCAGAGCCCCCACCAATTCGATTCAACCTATCAGCACGATATAGTCTGTATCCATCTAAATTATACAGAGAATTTGAGACACCATCTTTAAACCATGATTCCGATACACATATAATATCTACCGCTGTATTCTTAAAAGTATTCCTAAACTCATCTATCTTTGGGTATAAACTTTGCGCATTTATATATATGGCACACTCTAAGCCCACTGTACTATTTGCAGATAATTTCAATGATCAAACGCAAGTTCTTATTTGTGTTATCAGGAATATTCTTTAAATCATTGTTACTAATCATTTTCAAGAAAACAGTAAAACTGATGAAAAAAGTACCATACCCAAACAGAAGACAACTAAAACCAGGAGGAAAGGAAATATTCAGACATCATTCTAGAGCATATGAGTATATAAAACATTAAGAGCAAACTACAATAATTTAAATATTCAACAAAAATTATACAATACAACAAAAACTGCATAAAAAGCAGCTTACAGGGTTCCTGCATTTGGGTTATCTTCTTCATGGTGGTTATCGGCGATTTGATCCAAGTGGTTCAGTGAAGTTAGCAATTGCAAAAGTAGCCCATAATAGGCGTATGTGTTCGGAAGCAATTGTATGATTCATAGCCATTCACAGCTGTGCAACTGTCAAATTTTCGTATGAAAGAGCGAATGGATTCGGTCTTTCGTAAGTGATCAAAAGTGAACGAAACTTAACGAATCGAAGCAAAAACTTATTATGGTCGCACAATACAAATCCTTTGTATTCGCTCTGTTTCGGAAGTGGTCGTGCGAAACCATTGTTCTATTATAGTTCAGCCTTAAAACATACGCATTAATATTATCATTAATGTGCGCGTCACTTTTTGTTGAATTTGTTGCACGTCAATTTCAGTGAACTTGTTCCCATCAGTGTTTCGTTAATCTAAAGAAAAAAGAATGTCGAAACCGAAAGGAAAATGCATCTTCAACGCAAACGTTCGCGAGTGTGGACACATTGACAGCGATTCTCATAGTGAAATGCAATTTGACATATTCATGCGTAGAGTTATTCTACTTTTTGAAAACGAAGCCAGATTTACTGATCCAAATTGCTAAAAAAGAGAAACATTTCACCAAAAAAGGTGCCAATGCGAGTGCGATTGACGTCGAAGACCATGGCGACGAAGTTGTAACAATGTTGTTTGATTGATTAGTATAAGCGTATAAGTATTTTTGACGAATGAAATATGAATTTGCGGCTGAAATTTGTTTATATTTGATATCCTTTTATTATCCTTTTCTTTTTGATTTCTATATCCCGCCAAAGAAGATGGTATGGTTCCAGCAACACCGTAAAGGAATCTTATTTCGGCAGCTTGTATCTACGATCTTATTACTTCGGTTACTACTCAAATTTCATGACCATAGGTGAGAGTTGGAACATACACCCAGTTGAAAACCGACAGTTTAGCTTGAACACTAAGTTCGGCCTTCCTTATAACAAATTGACCAAGTTCTCTTAAAATTGATCCAGTCTGCCCAATTCTACAGGATAACTCGGCACTGCTCTTTCCATCACTCGTGAATAAGACCCTGAAGTACTTAAACTTATCCACTTGCTTCAATGGGATACCAATAACATGCAGAGTGCACTGAATGGCCGTTCTGGAAACGACCATTACTTCCGATTTGTTCACATTGATCTTCATTACAGCATCATCACAAACGGCTACAAACCTTTCGAGTGCGCACTGAAGTTCGGTTGAGTGAACCTAAGGATGACCAAATCATCCGCAAAGAGCAAATGACTATTCCCTAAGTCTCCCACTTTAAAACATTCTCCGCCACGGCTGCGCTGCAACATCCACTCCATACATACAATGAAGAGGAGAGGTGACAAATCGCATCATGGGCGGAGTCCAACGCCCAGGGTGAAAGGTATTGATTTAACATCGTTTATACGAACACAGCTTCTACAGTTTGTATATAAAGACTAAATCGTCCTTGACAGGGAACCAGCGATCGCTCATTCCTGCAGAACACTCCAGATTTTGTCTCGAAGAACCCTATCGTATGCCTTTTCCAAATCCACAAAACAACTGTAAACAGGCTTAGCACTCTCACAGGTCTCCACAAGAAGCATTCTGAGATGAATAACTGGTCGATTGTGCTTCTACCGGGACGACAACCGCATTGCTCATCCCCCAAACTAACCTCGACCACAGCTCTGGAACGCGTTTCTAGCACCTTAGCTAAGAACTCTCCAGGGAGACTTAAAAGAGATATACCTCTGTAGTTGGCGCAATCTCTTTTGTCCCATTTTTTAATAAGAGGGACAATAACTAATTGCCACATTCCCAGGCCACTTTAATGACACGCGAGAGCCATTGCAATCGCTGTTTACCTAAAGCCTTGAGCATTTCCGGTCAGATTTCATCCACACCAGCAGATTTGCCAACTTTTAGGGATTTGATCGCCAAAGTTACTTCCTCTACCGTAGGACTACCTTTGCGCCCTATTCTCGACCAAAGGTCTGTCATTTTCGGTGCTCTGTTCAGAATTGCGTAATTCTAAGAAGTGCTCGCTCCATCTGCGTAAGATGTCCTCCTTATTGGAAAGAAGTGTATCGTCTTTTGATTTGAATCCTTTCATGATATTCAACTTTCTTCTACTGAGTCGGCAAATGGTCTCCCAGAACATCTTATTTGCAGATCTGTGATCACGTTCCAATTTGCGCCAAACTCTCCAAGAGTGTTCCTTCGCTGTTTTCACAGCTAATTTGCAAGTTCTTCGCGCCTCAGTGTACCGATTTCGAAAATCGGAGTTCCTCAAGTGAATCCCCACCTTAAAGGGTCTCTCCTTCTCTCTGATGGCTTCTTGAACTTCGGGCGTTTTAAACCGAGCCGTTATTTTCTCACCACCAGCCGCCACACCAAGCCGCTTCACTCCACAAACATCTCCCGCAGAGGCAATAACCGCTGTTGAAAGCAGTTGCCGTTCTTTCTATACGTTTGATGGAACGGTTGGAATCCGTTCAAACCTTTTAGATATTTCCCGCGCAAATGTCTCCCGTATCTCATCGGTCAGTAACCTCTCCCATCATATGCGAGTAACCATCTCACCATCCTTGGCTTCTGCTTTGGTAGGGGAAGCACAATTTCGCTTAGATACAATTTGCATAACACTAAGTTGTGATCAGTTGACAGTTCGGGCCTTCTCAATACGTGAACATCACAAACCATTTTCTTCAGACACGATGGTACCACAAAGAAATCCACTGAAGACTCTACTGAAGACTCTGATGGTACCACGTGTATTTGTGAATGAATTTGTGCGGAAAGATAGTGTTCATGATGG
The DNA here is from genome assembly GCA_945910035.1 of Brachypalpus laphriformis. Classification (NCBI taxonomy): domain Eukaryota; kingdom Metazoa; phylum Arthropoda; class Insecta; order Diptera; family Syrphidae; genus Brachypalpus; species Brachypalpus laphriformis. The sequence continues at coordinate 325,853,702 of OX246753.1, forward strand.
ATAAGCCATTTTCACAACAAAAATCGAACAACTTCTCTTCGTTCGCGTTTTGATCAGGATCACCATTCCTCCTAATCACACTCCTCCATGTTATAACATCTACACCCACGTGAGCATTGAAGTCACCCATCAGGACAAAAGAATCCATATCCGCAACCTTTTCAAGGGCAGCATCAACTTCATCTAAGAAAGGTGCATACGCTGACTGAAGGTTCGGTGCACCATACCTGCACCAATGTCAGAGTAGATTTTTCAAGCTTAAGCTTTAAGATCGGAACTCTTCTCCTAATGGTATCCATTCCAATACTCTGCCTGTCAATATGGGACTTGTGAGTATCCCCACTCCCACCTGAGCAGACACTGAGGGTGCGACTCCTAACAGAAAGAGCTTCCATCCATCCGAAAGGGCCACAGTTTTAGGGCCTCTCTGCTTTTTTGAAGAAACGCCAGCTATATCTAGTCTACTTTTAGCAGCCTCCCCAACAAACTCAAGGTCCTTCTCTGTGAGCGACGAAGCGTTTCATGCGCCTATCCTATCGATGTGGTTGTCGAGAATCGGAGAATACGTCTTTGCTCCTATCGGTGCATAGCGCGCTCACCCTTTGACTCCCGTAATGGTTCGCGAGACCATTGACAGTAAGCTCGTAGCCATTTCGGGTTTGACAGGTGGACCGCCAGATGCTCGCAAGCTGACACCATTCAGGCCTGGCTCCAAAGGATGCCCTGGCTTACCAAGTTTGGCAATATCCGAGGCCAGTCTTCTTTGTTATCATGGGGTGTGCGCTTTGTTAGCCGTGACTGGATTGTATGGATGGGAATAACTATTTAAGTTACTTCATCCGCACAGCCCAGGTCAGCTGCCAGGGGGGCTTTATTTTCGTTACTTCTAGCCCACTTTCCTTTGATTGTTTTGATGGGTGGTATTTGTATAATTGGCCTTTTGGTATTTCTCATTGTTCCCATAGAGAATAATCAGTGATAGGCGAACCGCACAGGCGGATCAGTAGAAATACGGTGAAGTGGGAGGGTTATGATCCCTTGTTTTCGGATCATAACCTCGCTGACAAAAGGAAGAAGAAGAAGAAGAAGCGAATAATCAGTGATCTTTTCGTTGGTTAATCCTCTAACATAATCGTTGATTGAGTCTTCTTTTAATGTTCTAATTTCTCTTCTTAGCCATTGTGTAAGATTATTCAATTTCGTTAAGAATGACTGGGTATATGATTCTTGGCCCTTGTATCGACGGCCTGGATATCACATGGCAGGAGTCAGTGCCAAGAAGGTATAAAAAACAGATTTCGTTTTACAAATTACAGCATTTAATCAAAAAAAGCTTTACTTACTTTACGTTGAAGCTAAAGGAAAATGACGAAACAATTCTAAGGTTATTTCCGTAACCTTGACGATATCAGCTCAGTGTGGCGTAAAACTTTCATCAGAATTATCTCCTCTTATTATCAAAAAAAGGCACATAATGTCCCCTCAACCGTAAAACTGGGCGACATCATTTGAAGATAATTATCTTGACTTATCGCGTAATTCCACATCTTAATTCAAATTGATTCACCATAACTAATATAGATTCGAAAGAGAAAAATTTGTACGTTCGCCCACTTCCGCACCCTTCGGCTCCACTGTGCATACATATAATGCCAACAGTATCTCAGACAATGGCTCGTATAATTTAATGTAACAAACGGACGGGAAAAAGGGCGAAACGCCGGCACAAAAAAAAGAAAAACAAGAAACAACGTTCCACAACAGCGAGGGGGATGATTTTGATGTTGAGTGAGTGTGTTGTGCTGGCAACAATCCAATTATTCCAAACGAGTAAAACAAGTGATGATTTTATGGATTTTGCATAAGGATAACTGTAATATAATCCACCGCCACCCCCATCTATACCCCACTGGGGAGTGTCTATTTGGCACGCACACACAAGTGTGCGAGTAATTTTAGTTTAACCACGAAGTACTCGTGGTGTAGTTGTAAATTAAACTCGACTACGGAATTCGTCGTTGTCCTCGTCGCTATCATTTCTATTTGTGGCAGATGTCCTGGTTACAACTTTCAGGGAGAGTTGATTATTCTGCTTTTGTCTGTTTCAGTTTTTTTTTTTTTTTTTATTTTGTTGGTTGAAGTGTTGAGGGTGGTCTTGACATGACTTCCAAGGAATCGATCAAAAAATATGCGCGCTTGAATAAAATTTTTCATATTTCGTCCTGCGGATGTATGGAACATATGGCTCATGCGGAAAAAGGGGACTTACTTGTGGACTCGGAGCGTTCACTGACAATTTGAAAGGATTCCACTATGTTGTATGTACATATATATGTTCTGCCACTGTTTATCGTGATGTAGGTACTGATGTGGGGATTGTAATGAAAGTTGAGTTGTATCGTCGAATGAGATATCAAATGAATTGTGATGGAAAAAATGTGTTGACATGCGATGACAAAATTGTCAATAAAAAAAAGACAGAAATCAATTTGTCAAAAAATCTTCATAAGTAATGTTCGTACGTACATACTGTACACATGTAAACATTTTCAGAAAGTTGGAAAAGTAATTATCAAGAAAAAAAACGCGAATTGATAATGAGGAGTAAAATGTTGAACTTTGTGCAACTTGAAGCACATCGCTCACATGTGTGCTGATGAAATGATGAAAAAGTTTAACTTAATAACTTTATAAAAGTACGTACCTACTTAGTATTCAGTGTAAACATATTTATGCATGATAGGTTGCTTCTGAAACAAACTTTTCATATGGTTTCCGGAAAAGTTTTTGGGAAAAATTTAAATATGTTGTGTATTTGCATATTTTCAGATTTCCGATTTATTTTTATTTTTATCCTAGCTGTGGCCCCGACCACTTTCCAAAAACGTAGAGTGCTTGCATGACACGTTCATATCTCACCCCACTCCAACAACATTCATCATCCTTCCTTGTTAGAGCAACACCTAAGGACAAAGTGAAGAGGAAAACAATAGCAATTGATGAGAGTAGGGTTTCCAGGGTAGTCTAAGCTAACCTACGACCAGGGGTGTTAAAATCTAGGTCTTTAGAGGACGCCGCCGATTTAAAAACTGCAAAAACCCAAACAAAACCATGTTAAAAAATACAGAAACATTTTTCTCACTTAAAGTAGGTCGGTAGGTAGGCTGCGCACTGCACTGCAGCCCAATTAGCACTAAATAGTCATCTTGAATACCACAAACTTACATGACCTTGTTTTGTTGAAAGGAAACCGTTTCAAATTCATCCTGTGGCATTTAAGAAACCGATCAATTCTGTGCTACTTTTCTCTGAAACTTCCTTAAGATTGTTGGAAAGGGTTTGCAATCAGTACGGTGTCAGGCTCTACTTAAAGCCGGACATTCGCTGAGGAAGTAGGAGGGAGTTCCTTTCTCATTTACATTTTTGCAACTGCGGAAGTGTGTGTTAAGAGGGATGACCAGTCTATACGCTTGCTTTCCTACTGGCCAGTGACCTGTACTTCTCGCTACAATTCTTGCAACGTCTGTCCGAGTTGTGTTCTGGCCCAGTTGTAGATCTCCTGAGAAATGACGCAACGCGGCAGACTGAATCACCTTTTGTTTGCCACTGGTAGAACGTGTGAAAAGCTTTCGTTCTTGATAGTTTCCATCGGAAGTAGAACTAGCCCGTTGATACCCCATGTTGCTATGACCTGACACCAAGAGGAGACAGATTTTGGTTTTTTTTTTTTTATAATTTGCGCGCACTCAAAGGGTTATGAATACTTTTACATGTTTACACAGTGCGGGCGTTGGAAAGGATGGATAGAGAGAGAGAGAGAGGGAGAGATTTTAGTGTAGTGGTTATTGAAGCTCAGTTGTTTATACTTCAGCTATTCTCCGGGGGTGGCGTCCAGATAACTGGGGAGATTTTTTTTTTATTATTGTCTTTGCGTCTGATTCACAGTACTTTTTTCCCGATAATCGATGTCAAGGGCAAATCATCATCAACAGAACGAACAATATTTCCAGCCACATGAACAAGCTAATGCCAGTCTTATGCCTTCGCAGTAATGTTCAAAGAAGCTTTTTGCAAATGATCGCACTGACTTTATATATTTCATGAGAAATAAATAAATGCTTGCTGACATCAGGATTTAAACTATGAACCATTAGCGTGGCAATTGACGATGTTACCACTACACCATTACCACCCAGAGGAGACAGATTTTGGTGCGACAATCTAACGACGAGAGCTCTTGCCTACACTATTCCACCAGCTGGGAGGACAATGTTGTTCAAATCAGAGCCTTGCTAGCAGCCTGACTATCAATAAAAATGGCGATATTTTCAATTGGTGCAGAAATGTGTATTATTATCCGACATGCTTCACGTATTCCCAGAACTTCCGCCTGAAAAACATTGGATGAGTCGGGAAGGTCTAAAGATATCGATATTTTTCGTCTTTCCGAAAAGATTCCTGCGTCGACCCCACAGTCTATCTGTGAACCATGCCGATGTAAATTGATACTTCGAAATTCTTTATGACTTCACCTCTTTCCCAGTCTACTCTGGATGGAAAGTCAACTGTGAAGTTGTGTTGAAAATTCAGTTTGGGTATGGTGTAGTCGTTCAAAATGTTCTCCAGTTCTCCTGGTAATGAAAATACAATCTTACTGTGTCCGTACGGTCAAGCAGAGCAGCACCCTGGTTCTCTGAGTCTGACCGCACTATACTCGTATTTTTTTTTTTTTTTTTTTTCGTGGATAGGTGAAAATCTTCATGAGACACTATGAGACCGTGTACTCATAGTAGTGTTAGATTTCTACTGACTAAAAACACCCTTCCCTTCATTTTGTTAACTACGACTAAGTTAGACCTTATCAAGTAGTTTAAGCTTCAGAAGAGAATATTCGCGTGGCAGGTTGATTTTCAATAAAAGCACCTGCTGAAACCGTCATGACATGCGGCTTTTTGTCTTATTGCGCTAATTCGAACGGTTTCGTTCTTTGAAGTCGGCGCGTAAGATTTGTCACATCCAAAGTTTGGAGTATGGAACAGTTGCAATGGCCATGAAGACGAATACGAAGCTTGCGAGCGAAGTTTTTTATTTCGTCCTCCACAGTAGCTATCCCTAAGTCTCTGTGGATATCATTGTTTCTGATATACCAGGGAGCGTTCACGATTATTCTTATAATTTTATTTTGGAATGATTGTATGAGATTCCTATTGCTTGGTTTGGTACAACCCCAGAGTTGTATACCGTACGTCCACACGGGTTTAAGCACTTGCTTATACAGAAGCAGTTGGTTATATACGCTTAGTTTGGAATATCTTCCAATTAGCCAATACATTTCTCTAAGTCGACTTTTCGACTTCGTCACGTTTCTTTTTAACGTGAGGTTTCCATTTAAGTTTCGCGTCTAGTGTCATTCCCATATATTTAGCTTCGTTTGCATGCGGTATTTGTACCGAGTTAATGAAAACGGGAAGGTTGATTATTTTCTTGTAAGTGAAGTTAACATGAGTCGATTTGGTCTCGTTAAGAACAATGCGCCAAGTTTTTATCCACTCACAGATTTTATCCAAGGCTCGTTGGAGTTTTATGGTTGCTGACTCGATTGAACTTTCCGTTGCCAGAATAGCCGTATCGTCCGCGACCGTAGCTACAATAGTGCCTTCAGTTTGTGGTATGTCCCGAGTGTACAGCAAGAATAAGATAGGCCCAAGGACACTTCCTTGCGGAACTTCGGCGGCGATTTCTTTAAAATCAGAATATTCAGTTCCGTGCTTAACACGAAAAAGTCTATTTTTAAGGTATGATTCTAAGATCTTATGAAGTTGCTCCGGAAGGATTCGTCTTAGCTTATAATTCAATCCATTGTTCCAAACCCTATCGAAGGCTTGAGATACGTCAAGAAAAGCGCTAGAACAAATCTTTTTCTCCTCAAGGGCTTTTTCAATTTCGACGGTTATTCTATAAACCTGGTCAATTCTGGAATGCTTGATTCTGAACCCGAATTGGTGGTCAGGTATTAGGCGTCTCTCTTCAGTGACCGGAAGAATCCGTTTCAGTAGGAGATTTTCAAATACCTTCGATATTATTGGTAGTAGCGATAACGGTCTGTACGATTTTTTGTCATTTTGAAAATTCCCCGGTTTCGAAACCATTATGACTTCTGCGACTTTTCATTGATTTGGAACGTATAATAATCTAAAAGAAGCATTGATTAAATAAAGCAATTTTAATAGTGCCTTTTTTGGTAATTCCTTGAGGATTTGTCCGGTTATTAAATCATAGCCAGGAGCTTTATTATTTTTCAGGTTTTTTATTGCCTGGCAAAGTTCTATAAATGACACACTTTTTATTCTAAGGTTGTCAGATGTCGTAGTCGTACCGGTAAAATCGTCTACCAATGTTTCTCCATCAAATGGCTTAAAAGTCTCTTCTAAGTGCTCGGCAAATAGATCCGCTTTTTCTTTGTCACCTTTTGCCCATTCGTCGTTGTTTTTTTCTTTTCGGTGGCGAATGTATTTGGGGTTTTTTAATTCTTTTGACAGCTTTCCAGAGCGAGTAATTAGTGGTTTTTTCGGCGGTTAAACCTTCAAGATAAGCTGAAGTCTCTCGGTTTTTTAGGTCTTGGATCGCTTTTTTAAGCTTATTGCATAGGAAATTCGAGTGGGTTTTATGCTGGGGAGCGCGAGTTTGTTGCCATATTTTGCGTGCTCTCCTCTTTTCTCGAATAAGTTCTTTTATTTCCGGCGGATAATTAGCTTCATTGCATGGGACTTCTTTCCTCCTTAAAGGTGTATTTTTCCACGCGGCATTCTGTATTGATTCAATAAATTTGCCAAGTTCATCTTCTATTTCGAAGGGTGTTTTGGGCGATACATTTAAGACAATATTTTCTTCGCAATCAGTTCTAAAGTCGCGCCAGTTAGTTTTTTTGTTAGTCAATCTAGGCGCACCTTCTACTGTCATTAGTCGGTCACTTATTGTCAAGATTACCGGCGGGTGATCTGAGCAGAGATCAAAGCTTTCCTCTACTTTCGCAAAATTTGAAGATACTCCTTTTGCTACAAAGAAGTCTATTAGGTCCGGTGTTTTTGCTGTATCAGAGGGCCAATACGTCGGTTTCCCCGTCGAAAAGAAATCAACCCCGAATTGCATACCGGCTTCGTACAGAAGTCTGCCTTTCCGTGAATTGGATCTGGAACCCCAAAAGGTGTGTTTTGCGTTGAAATCGCCACCTATAATGAAATTCGGTCCAAGTGAGTCAAGGAGACGTACAAAGTCGTTACTTCTAAACATGCATCGCGGAGGACAATAAATGGACGCGATGTTGAAATACGAGTGCCTATTCTTAACTCGAACTGAACTTGTTTGCATTGTATCGATTTCAATCGTCGTATTTATGGAGTGCTCAATGCCGTCTTTAATGAATAAGGAGAATCCGCCTCTAGCTCTTCCGGAAGGGTGGTATGCGTGATAAGCACGACACCCTCTTATTTTTACTCCGGATTCCTTTGTCGAATGAGTTTCAGAGATCAAGCAAATGTCAATGTTGTCATTCCGTAAGAATACTTCTAATTCGGCGTTTTTTTGTAGAAGGCCGTTTGCGTTCCATGTTAAAATTTTTAGTAACTGATTCATGTTCATATGGGAGTTCTTTTTTGGCGAGGTTTTAACTCGAGCTTGCTCAATTTATCAAATATGACTTTGTTGACCTTCGTTTGCTCCTCAAGTTTTGCAAGAATTATAGAGAAGACTTGGGAGACTGAGTCTACCGTAACACCGCTTTGCTTGTTTTCTAGCAACGCAGCTTGAGCATATGTTAGCGTCTCTGGAGATTGTGGCTTTTCCTTTGATTTTGCCGAAAGAACTTTACTTTGCTCGACTCTCGTCTTAACTTTGACGTGTTTATTGACGGTCGTTACCCTTGGCTTAGCAATTTCACGACTATTTTTAACCGGTTCTGCGTTCTGGCGTTGAATATTTTTAAATGTGTCTCGCCTATACTCGTATGCAGAAATATATTTAATATCGATGGCAGGTAGCAGAACATGTAGAAGCACATGCAGAGCTTCCGTTGGAAGGTAGGTACTTCATCACATTTTTTTTTTTGAAATAAATAACTTAAAAACGAAATTCACAACTCTAAAATAGTCAAAATGATACATTTGAGTAAAATTACTTGATATTTATTGGGAAAATGTGTCAATGGATAAATAGAGGACAAACGAGGACAATTCATAAGAACTATAGAGGGAGCCTCGCACCAGGGTAAAAAAGAGGACACATCCTCGAAAACCAGGACGCCTGGCAACCCTATATGAGAGTAATCAGTGATTTCGTTATTTTATCTATTTCTAAGATTCAGGACAACCTACAAAGATGATTTATAGCTTCAAATCTTTGACTATATACTCTTAGAAGTAAAGTTTATTTCATTAAAATCGGTAAAGCCATTCTGAAGTATAATTGAATGCAAACTTTGTTTTGATTAGTAGTTAGCTTTCTAATATTGATTAACTTAAACCCCCTAAGATGTACAAATGTGAAAGCCCGATATATTGGTGCATATAAGTTTTTAGGGTTTTGTTTAAGAAATTTTTATTTATACCCTCGTAGCTTTTTCGATAGATGGCGTTTCATATGCGAGTCGGCCATAATAAGACGCCTGGTTAGCAATTCATACTCTTCTTTCTGTATTCGCTGCTTCGGGCTTTAGCGTTCTTCATTCCTTGCTCCACAGTAGATGTTTTCTGGATTAAAGTTTGGTTGTTGCTATTTCTGAATCCCTCCAACCACCGGAGTTCCTTCAGAATTATTGCTTCAACCTGTTTGACCGTATTCCATATTGTGCTCGATGCCAATTATATGGTTAATCATATTCTCAGGAGTTGGTGTTTCTCTATTTTTTTTTCCTACTTGCTCACGTGCTGTGCATCTTTTCCGATCTCTCCGCAGTTTACACAGATGGGAGATTCATCATGCCCAAACTTATTTGCATAAAGATACGCTCAAAAGCAGCCATGTACGGTCAGGAGTTGGATGAGGTAAAAATTGGATTCTCCGTAACGCCAGCTAATCGATTTCTGTATATCAGATTTGAGTCGATGGGTCCATCTTCCCTTCGAGAACTGGTTCCATCGCTATTGCCATGCTCTCAAGCTTTGCTGTCTTTCTTCCAATTTGATTTCGTTGACTGAATCTCGGGATTTTTTAATTTTGAATTCGTCGGTCGTCCGTATTTTTCTAGTCAAGATATCTGCTGACAGTATTGCAGAAATGATACATACATATATATAGCATAATCGATACAATCTGAAACGCACAGCATACTCTAAGCACGCATAATCGGTTGACGGGGTTAATCCTCCTGGTTAGATTGTCACTACTTTGACCCAAATTGGGATCGTATACATTCCATTCAAGGCTTTCATTGCTTCAAATTATTTGAAATATCTCAAATGAGGCTTCTAGAACACCTTGTATAACTATAGCCCTATCTAGGAGTTGTTCTTTCTAGCTTTCCTTCCATCGTTCAAAGAATATATTCAGATATCAGAAAGGCAAACAGTAGTAAAATAATCGCGTAAAACTCTCCAGACACAGACTTATGACATGAAGGAGAGTGAAATTGTGGATGAACTCGCCAAGGAAAATTTACAATCAGCCTAAATCGCATTGTTTGGCCTATATGCCAGTTACCTAGGGCTTTACATTGGGTGCAACAGCCCATGAAGGGCCTATGCCTAGCTTCTCGCAACCACTCGTGTTGTGTGCGTTATATTTTTCGCACGAATGGAAGGGCAGTTCTGTGCGGTATCCGAAGGGCAATTTTTTTTTTATTTTTGATAAGCTTCTCATTACCACAATACTCTCGGATGTTTGTCAAAACGTTCGCGGTAGGTGGGGCGTGAAAAAAGCGTTTGGTGTTTTCTGGAATTCGAACATTGAACCTCACGAGTAGTGGTCCGATACGCCAACCACTGCGCCACGGCACCCACAGGGCCCTGTTTAAGACTCCAAGAAGCCCTTTCAACTTCGTTAAAGGGCCGCCATAAGTACTCCCGACTCTTATAAAAGACATAAGATGTCAGGCGTCTTTGGATCTGGGCCTTGCGTACGTAAGAATACTCCGTAAGGTTGAATTCGAAACATCTGATCTAATGGATTCCTGAAATTGGTAGTTTAGATGCACGAGGGAAAATCCACCTGTTGCTGAGCTCTTACAGTGGACGAAACACTTTACTAGCTTAAAAAAATAGAGAATTGAAATTTAGGATAATTGCAATATTATTCAAGATATATCTGATAGGCGATCTGATGAAATGTGGTGAAGTGGGTGGGTTGTGATCCCTTATTTTCGGATCATAACCTCACTGATAAAAGGAAGAAGAAGAAGAAAATTCAAGATAAATCTGATAGCTACAGTACCTGCGAACTCTACGATGACTTCGAAACATATCTTAGAAAACATTGGGTCGCTGTTTTGCACCAGAGAAAGCATACTACCTAGACGAGGGAGACTTATTCTTTCCAGACATCTTTTGGAATACCCATTTGTCCATTCATTCGAGTATGATTTCATCAGTCCATCGACCTGTTTACGTATCTCGAAAGCCATTAAGCAAATATTGATTCGGTTTTCAACTTCAAGGACCTATAGCCTTGGAGATTATAAAAATGTGCCTTATGGCCGTCATTATTTTCGACTTAACCAACCAAGGTATACCCAACAATATTTATCTGCCTGGTAAGAAAAATATTATCAAATTCCAATGAAATGGCTTATTCCAAGCTTAAGATACAAATTAAATTTGTTCTAAGAAGTTCGATGACTTCTCCTCCAGACTGTTATAGAAAAGCCGCCTTCAAAATATTTTCCACCGAATTGCCTTAACATTGCAAGCGTATTGAAATTGGTGTAGTGTTCTGTATTATTTACCATACCCATCATCATCGTCACAAAATACACTTTCCACCCTCCAATATCGCCGTCTTCATCGTCCTTGGTCTTAATCCAACTTGAAATAATTTCAAAAAGTAAAAACCTACCAACCCCTAATGCATACACATGCACAATCACATCTACCACCGCACTATGCAAACAAAATACCAGGGAACACAACATAAAGGATACCATACCACCTTGCCGTGACGTGCCTTATTCCAAAAAAGCTGGAAGGGTGTGCATTTTGCATCCCTCTAAGGGGTGATGATTCCCGGCGCCACTATGCCGTCGTATATTCCTTGTTTGTGTTGTGTGCAGGAAGAGAAAATCACAAACTGACGGTTTTATAAAATTCATCCCCAAGAAAGGAAAGCAAAAGAAAAATAATAAAATCCTGGAAACACTGGACAAAGAGGACCTGCTGCTGCTGTTGGCTGTACCGAGGACAAGTTGGGGTGAATTGAACAATATTTGAAGGGAAACTTCACGCATCGACAGCAAGGGCAAGAGCCAGAAAGACGACAACGACGCCGACAACGATTCCATATGAATGAAGCAACATTCTCTAGGTTTTTTTTTTGGGGTTGTTTTTATTTTTTCCATCCCGTTTTCACTATAAATCCATTACGGTATACAAACACAACAAGCGGCCATAGATACGAGGGCATGTGTAGAGTATTTGAACCTGTGGTGGTGCCAAATGAATGGGATTCCCTTCTCTTGTATAGTAAAAAAAAAAAATTCTCCTGCGACACGATAAAATCACATTGCGCTCGGATCTGGCGGACAGAATGTGCGGGCAACAAACTGTGAAGCGTAAGCTGGATGCCGGCTGCGCGTCGTCACACAGTGGGGGCGTATGCGCAAGAAAGGGGACAGAATAAATTTTCGAAAAATTATGAGAGGGAAGTTAAGGGTTACTATAAGTCCCTGGGGAATATTATGATATATGAGAAGGTGTGGTGGGTGTTTTAATAAATGCATTTTTGGAAGAACATCTGCCAGCGTCATCAAAAAATGGAACTATCCTTCCATAGGGTTCGATGAGAATTCTTCCCTAAAAAATATGATTCGGAGACTCTAATGTATGACGTTGTGACAATGGGTGTATGGAGCCCCACCTTAACACAACATACAAGACCGGCTTATGTCGTATTTGGAGGGAAAGTAGACATTTATGGGACTTGAGGCTCAAGGGGACGGTTAGCTCTTTTTCATTTCACGTTTCTCCATGCTTAAGGACAACCGAAAAAAAATGTTGGTACTCAGGAAAGAGTTGACAGGAATTGATGTAGATTACCACGATCTGTAAACACTGACGTGGAGGAGTAGCCATATGACCTAACACACATATGCTTTAAGCCTGGTATCTCTTCGTCAATATTACATTTCTAAAGGTCATCACCTCCTCTATATAACTTCATAGCGTTATACCCTAGGATGTCAGTCTAAAATAGTACGAGTGTAGGGATGGATTGATTTTTAGTACATAAATTCTGCGGCATTAAGGGAGCCTTTGAGGTTGTGGAATGAACCTCATGTCAAGCCAATGCTTCATAATGTCGCGAATTTGGAAATCTGAAGAATGTGGAATGGACTTACCCGTACGAAACGATGATTATTTCGTATCGCTAATCTTGAAATTGTAAAGTGTAGGGTGAATATGCTGGGAATACATGCTAGATCTGACGTAGATGCTTTTCTCAAACACGTTACCAGGATTTCATACCAAAGAACCGAAGTAGGTGGTCCTATTGACCTGAAAAAAGTGCTATCGTTGCAAAAAGCATCATTGGCAAGAGCATCATTGGATATCACCCCAATGTGTACAGGCATCAATAGGTCCATCATAAAATACCATTTCTTGACCTGCCACAATCCCAAAGATATAAACAAAAATCTAGCAAGTAGCATTCTTTGACGCAGCTAGTGCCACTAAAAAAAAACAATGTCGTAAATGCGTTATGTTTAATACCTACTCGTGTTTCAGATCTAGATGAAAACTATGAATTTGTTTTTTAGATCAGTTCAGTTCTGTAGCTTGGCATGCTTCTGAGAAAAATCCTTGAGCCTATATCCCTTTGGTGAAAAGAAGGACGAGAACATCTTACTGCTTCTCTCTCATTCTTTTGAGGATACTTAAGCTGTGAAGGGGGCGTTATTAGTCTAACATGGCTTAAGAGATATCTCTTGTCCGAATTTAAGGGTTGAGACCAGACATCTTAGCTGATCCAATCGTTTACTTTTAGTCTTATCAATGATCTCCCTTCTTTGAATTAGCTTTCATATTTTGGTATAGTGTTTGATGTTTTGAGTCTTTAAAGCCATTGGAATCTTACCAATAGGCCACACGGAAGAACACTCAAATTTATTCAAAATTACTAAAACAACATTTCAAAGAGCTGGCAATTCTCACCTCAAATCACTTAGCAGTGATCAATAATGGTTGAAGTTAAGCAAGCTGTTCGTACGTAGGCAAGCCTATTCTAGTCAGGTGTCATTGCTTTTTAGATCGAACTTCTCTCTCGCGCTAATGCAAACTTCGTTTATTCACTACCCACCATTACATAAGCCAATCCAGAATCATCTATAAACTTTCCGATGGCTTTGAAATAAGCCATCATAATGTGGAAGCTGCCTAGATGAATAAAAAGGCCATTGAATCTTGGCTTTTTCAGTTGCTTGAATTTGAATAGCGGCTACTGACTCTTTTTAAAATATCTTCTATTCTACTGGATATATGAAAATTTTGTGTATATACTATTTTATTTAGAATTTAATTTCCTATAAGACACACTTAGTAAGTTTTCAAATGCTTCAATAGTTTCGATGAAAATCGGCTATTATATACATTTGTCGCACATCGCTTAAGTAGCGACATTCAAACTTCGCTTGCGTCTGGCAGGATGTTAGACCCGGCCAAAATGTCTGGCAGTGGTAAAGTATGTTATATAAACAAGTAAACTACTCATATACAAAAATTCAGCTTTGCTGAAATGACGTGACCGCATCCCTTTTTTCGACGTCTTTGAGGCTCAGCCCCCCCCAAACGCACCAACAGACAGCTGCCAGACGTTGATATTTGTGATCATTAGCTTAAGTTTAACAAAAAAATATATTTATTTCCAGTGCTAAAATGACGTTTCAAAAACGTTCACCAGCTCTCCGACTAATACAGTTTAGTGCCGAAGGGCAATTTGTTTTGAGAATATTTTTCGAGACAACAATACTCTCGGATGTTTATCAGACGCTCGCGAGAGGTGGGACCGTGAAAAAGCTTTTTTGGTATTTTCTGGGATTCGAACTTGGAACCTCACGCGCAGTGATCCGACACACTAACCACTTACACCACGGCGCGCGCCCACAATATGGTACGTACATATACAGTATATTATCTGCCAAATCCTACCGTCCGCATACTTTTCATCCGCACTGTACTTCACCCTCAATGCGCTGCCAACAACCCCCCTAAGGACAGTGGAATAATAAAATCAAATGGAAACCCCCAAACAAAAGCCGACGTTGATATTCGCCTTCACTCTCCGCGTCGGGCGGGAATGTTTACGCTGGCAATTTCCTCCTTACCCCATGCATTCGCATGTATGTATGTGTTAAGTCTTTGCGTACGTTTTGTAGTAAAACTCACCCTGCATGGTGCAAAAAAAAAAATCAATAATTTTGTCCCCAGAATTAAATATACACCAACGGACACCCAAGAGCCAACGGCAGAGCAAAAGGACTCCAAAGGATGTGTAGTAGGTACATGTGCATTTGGTAGAAATATGAAATTTAATTGCTGCCGATTTGTTACTTCAGTAAGAGTGTGTGTGTGTGGGAAGGGTACATGCGGTCCTTGAAAAACAAAAACTTTGTCTGCAGCACAAATAATTCTAGATTTAACGTGATGGAGGACCTACCTATAGGTGAGGACTAAAAGTTTGTTTTCTCGGTTCTGTTGACAGTAGTTATTTCTACAGCTGACTTCTGCACACGTACACACACATACACAAACACAATTTTGTTTCAGTTAGGGGGGCGAACAACTTTTACAGAACTCCAACTGATGACTCATAATCAGGCATCTCGAGGTGGGAGCAAGAGTTTTTCCTTATATCCTTCCGCATTTTATGCAACAAATACGAGTACTACGAGGGTGTTTGCCAATCTGATTACTCATCCAGTTGCAGGGGGTATTAATGCTAAATGGAGATTTGTGGTATGATTCTGCCTTATTTTTTATTTCCAATGCAAATGGTTTGTGGATAACATATGCTGGACCTGAAAATTTGATTAAAAACTTTTCCTACTGCGAATAGTTTGTGGTGAATAAAGTTTGCGCTGAGAAAGGGTACTTAACATTCATATGAAATGTTCAAGTGAAATTGAGAAGGTTATGGTGTGCAGTGTGGGAGTTTGTCTATTAGGATGGGAGCCATGCGCTTCTGTGGGTTGGAAGCATGCATTATGTATCTGTTTTTTGGCATATTGCTTGTGTTTATAGCTTGTAGTTCAATTTTGGAAGTTTTCGTGTAAACATTTTGTAAGTGCATACAAAAGTTTTTAGAACAACTTGTGGGTAGGTTACATGAGGGACTTGTTGTAGGAGTAGCGAATGGAGGGCAACTGTACTTACTCCGAAGGTTCAAATTACTCATAAAATATGAAAGAGTGTCAACTGTACCAAGGGTATCTACCAAGGGTGTCTATGTGCACCGTGTTACCACCTCAATGATACTCAAACTAGATGGAACTGCTAACTTATTGAGGAGAAAGGCTTCCTTCTTGAGGACATGATAGTTGAAAATTATTGTTTTCTCTTTCTTGTTATGGAAGCCCCTTCAAAACCTTATTTGCATCTACTCGTACTTACTAGTATGGTTATATGTAATTTCTTCAGTTAGACTTAAAACTGGTAGAACATTCTTGTTCAAGCGTAGATCAAATCTGTTTAGAAGCATGAGGTGCTGGTTTCGTTGACTCCACCTAGGTGTCCCATAAGAAACGTTGTCACGATCTCAGATTTAGTAGCGTAAGACTCTAGCGCTTTTAGCGCATCCTCAATGTAGATGCCGATATTCTTATTGGATTTCGATCCCATCTTAAGCCAGCTTAAAGTACAGCTAGAACCTCTGCTTGGAACACGCTGCATATGTCTGGAAGTCTCAGAGCCACCTGTAGGTTAATATCTCTCAAGCATATACCTGACCCCGTGCCCTCTGGCCTTAGAACCATCTGTATATATGTATATATTGCAAACTCGTTGTGGACAAAGAATGTCCCCCTTTGCCAATCATGTCTTATAGGGTGCGTTACTTCGTATGGTGTGATGAAGTCTAAGGTATCAATGATATTGTCTGAATTGTCAGGGATATTGGGAAGTGATTCCCTAATAATGAAGATATGCCCCCACATCACTAGTTTTGAAGAGATCTACGTTAGTGAGCCAAAGCGCACTGTTGCCCGCTTGAAATTTGATTCGAGTATATCCTAGGCGTTGTGCGCAGAGCATCGGTGATGGCAATGCAGGCTATTCTTTGTACCATGGCCGTATATTTTTCGTATTCGCTGCCTTACTCAACACAAGGGCCCCATACGTAAGAATGGGTCTGACTATCATGATGTATAGCCAGTGCATCATTCCTGGCTTCAGACCTTATTTTTACCGCGCAGTCCTCTTCTAGATGAAGAGAGCATTGTAAGCCTTGCGGACTAGTTCTCTGTCTATGATATGACTTATAGCCGTACGATGTATCAAATTTTTCTCAACAAAATGTAAGAATATTTTCATCCCTACTTATTCTGTCGATTAGTATCTGAACTGATTTGAAATTCATTCGTTTCTACTATCACATTACAAGCATTGTTGAATATGGAGCACGAAACGACCTCAAAGGCACTGAGCATCTGCAGCTAATTTCTGGCACTGTCACCAGTTTTCTGTGGGACTACCATTTAGTATTATATAGCGGGAAAGTATTGGAAATGACCTGCTTATTCTGGTGCATATTTTTTAACCTCCCTAGGCACTGAAGGTGTCCCATAACCATAACCACTCTCAATTTGCAAGCCTAGTGTTAACTATTCACCGAGTAAACCATAGTCTTTTCGCGTGGAATCGTAGACTTGATGGGTATCATTTAATACAACGGTTTTGGACTTAGTCTTGTCATTGAACATATTTAGAATACCGGAATACTCATGCGGTTGTCAGTGGACTCATGCGCTTAGTTAGACTCCTCTATTTTCTAGCATCGATAGCTTTTTTCGTTTGAATTTGAATCCATATTGCCGCGTAGAGCCCAGGATGAGCTTTATATTTTCCGTTCTGCTACATCTTCTATGGAAACGCATGTTAAATCGTGCATTCCGGGATGTCATTTTCGTCAAGTTCTAGCTTGAACAGATGTTCCCCTATATTTGTAACCAAAAAACTAACATGTCAAATTTTGAATACCTGTCTTCAGCTACTTTTTCTTCATTTTCTACCTCTGATGTAGGACGGATATATATGAAGTTTTCGGATATATCAATCATGTTGGTCTTCGACACACTGATTACCAGATATATCAATCGCCTTGACAAACCTACATTCGAAAGGAATGCTTTGAGTGAAAACTCGCAGAAAATTAACAGTATTAGGCCTAGAGTTCATCTCTGCGGTATTCTGTGAAGTATTATTTTCATTTCGACAGAATTGGAACTTGAAATTCGCAGTCTGTAGAGAAATGTGATGTGAAATGTGAAGTGATGTTTCCGTTATCCCTGTCGTTTCAACAGTGAAACTATAGTTTTCATTTTAATTTTTGAATGAATCGGATGAACTACAGCCGTCTTCACAACATTCGGTATTCAGTATTCGGCACTACTCAGGACTGTTCTTGACTTAAGCATAATTCGTGCATCTTCAGGCCCATCGTCCGTATTCATTAATTCGCATACCAAGCAGTCAAACAAACAATTACAGTCTTACACCATTTCGCTGGCAAGATTGAAAGGTTCTTGTTAAGAAAATAACTATTTGTGGCTTCGTAGACATCTGTGCAGCCTTTGATAACATCAAAGCATCAGCCACTGATGCTTAAGGTATTGACCATTAGACTGCTAAATGGATTTACTCCATAAAAAAACAAATACCAAAGTTTGTCTTGTCTCGGTTTTTATGGTCCATCGTAGTGGACCACCTAAAAAGCTCTGGATTTCTTACGCAACTTATTTCTGTGTATGTAGATGACCTGGTTGTAATAATAAGATAAAGCTATAACACTTAATGGTGTTCAAATTAGTTTATTGAACTATCTCTAGATCCTGGATCCTAAGTTTTGGAATATTCCTCAATCTGTCTGCATCTTTTTTTTTTTTTTTTTGTCGGGATAGGAAACACTCAACTGGAGCACTCAGACACAACTGGTCCATTGTACTGCCAGAGAGCAAACCCTGATTTACCCATTTTATTGGAATTTCCTTGATTTTCGAAGAAAGCCAAGCAAGCACTTCAGTCATGAGGAGCTTACAGTACCAGCACTCACCACATCCGCACCGAAGATCTGCCACCTGATACGAGCAAAGGCCGGACACTCACAGAGATAATATTCCGCGGTGTCGTCGCTTTCTCCACAAGCGTCGGAGATTGTAGTGTCACTTAAGCCTAACACGTTAAGGCGCTTGGTAAAAGCGAAGTGGCCTGTCAAGACGCAGATAAGTTGCCTACTGTCTTTTCTGCTGAGGGGCAGCAAGAATGCCGCCGATTTCTTACAGACGTCCGGGAGCATGCGTTTAGTCAACCTGCAACCTGGAGAGTCCTGCCACGCACAATTGTGCTCGTAAGAGACCCAATCATCAATGGAAGCCCTAACCGAGGACGCTGGAAGACCCAACGCGGGTTCGGGACCTGAGAAATCCTCCTCTGAGCCTTGTCTAGCAATCTCATCGGAGATCTCGTTCCCCAAGATCCCAGTGTGACCTGGGACCCAGATAAGAGACAGAGAATTCAGCCTTGCCACCGAGTTCAAATAGTTTTTGGTTTCACGAACTATTTTGGAAGTGGTTAAAGGGTTAAGCAAGGCCTTAAGCGCAGACTGACTGTCACAACATAGTTCATGGCCATTAGGATTGCATAAGTTTCCGCTTGGAAAACAGACGCATATTTGCCTAACGAGAAGTGAAGTCTAATGTTGTCGACTTCCACGAAGACCCCAGCGCCAGACCCTTGACTGGTTTTAGAACCATCCGTGAAAATACGACTACATTCCATTCCAGACTCAGACTCTGACCGAAGCCAGTCCTGAACACAAGGAAAGTCGACTCTGAATTTTCGCATCAGCTGGAGTTCTGGTGTCATTGCATCAGACGACATATCCATAAGACAGGAGTCGTAAGATAAGTGTCGCGCAAGTTCGTCAAAGTATGGCAATGCAGGCGATTCTTTGTACCATGGCCGTATATTTTTCGTATTCGCTGCCTTACTCAACACAAGGGCCCCATACGTAAGAATGGGTCTGACTATCATGATGTATAGCCAGTGCATCATTCCTGGCTTCAGACCTTATTTTTACCGCGCAGTCCTCTTCTAGATGAAGAGAGCATTGTAAGCCTTGCAGACTAGTTCTCTGTCTATGATATGACTTATAGCCGTACGATGTATCAAATTTTTCTCAACAAAATGTAAGAATATCCATAAGACAGGAGTCGTAAGATAAGTGTCGCGCAAGTTCGTCAAAGTTCCAGTGTGGAGTATACCAAAAACCGCCCCGCCTAAGACGATGGATGGCTTTGATAGTGCAACCCATGATATAAGTATCAAGGGCAGGTAAGTTCAGCAAAGCGTCTAGAGCAGAGCCAGGCGTACTCGGGAAAGCTCCTGAGCAGCCTGTCTGCATCTTGCTGCCCACAAAATCTAAAACTCACCTGGGTTCTAGTCACAATGTCATCAGTATCAACGAGACTTCAAACGAACTTGTCAGATCAGGCGCCCAATCTCCTTTCACTGGCCATGAATCCTTCCGTGGCTTAAAGCTATATACTAGTTAACTGAAGAGAGAGCTAACCCACTGGGAACAACATGAAAATATCTCCTAATAGGGCTCACAATTAGGTCTAAGACATGCCAAGAAATTTGTCAGTTTCTCTTATAAAAGATCGAAAGAGATGGTAGCAATAAACAATTGGAATTCAAAGTTCTTGACTGACTTCCTCACAAGCCATAGCTCTCTCAAATTTCGCCTCAAGGAAATTGGCAAAAGTCGATCTGACCCTTGCAGACCGCACTTAAAGCGCTATTCTTCCACTCAGTTGACCCTTAACTACTGTTTTAGTTATACTGGGTTGGACCCCCAGTCATTAAGGCACTGAAGACAATGAGTCAACTGATGAACTAGACAGGAAGGGCTCAGCAATCACATTCGTAGGTCCAGTATCTTTTGCGGTGTCAGCTGTGCAGAGAACCTAGTAACGATTATTAAATAGGAACAAAAACTCGTATAATCCATTGGGATGCTATTCCAGGACTAAGACAATGTAAAAGGCTAATTAAGCTTTATCCCTACAAGGAAAAACTTACACCCGTTAAGAAAATGTATTAGGAGGCTGAAGGGCTTCCTCACGGGGCACTGCGGACTAAGATACCATCTTAACAAGATAAATATGTATCCCGAGCCCGTTCTTTGTGAATGTCCAGAACTATGCTGGTTGAGACGCCGCATCTCTAAAAGAGAGTAACTCACACTCGGGGAGCTTAGTCCTCTATCAGGGATTTACTGACTCTTACCTTGACACAATAGATCTTTCAGGATGCAGTTCAACCATTGAGAATTGTTAGAATTCAACACTGTCAGAAAATGTTTACCACTCCATCTGATGTTATCCGTCCCTCAGCTCAAAAAATTCTAAATTTCCTTCAAGAACCTGATTTGAGCCAGGATGGAAAACCACACAAATAACCACCTATAGTACAAAAGATTTCCTTGTACTCTGAGAAGCCATTCATGGCCTTATCGCCCCAACTTACCATTAAAAAAAGTCCTTAGTTCCTTAGTCACATTGAGCTCAGTTAAACTGGAGAATTCCGTCAGATACAATAAGGGATTCAGCTTCATACTACATCTATTTGCACTGCCTAAGAACGACGTTCACCTCTAATCCACAAAACCATAAGACTATTACTATTTTCGTAAATTCATTTTATTTCATCTGCTTCATCCCACGGTCTTCGATCGATTGTGTATCTAAATCCATGCCGACCATTTTTTTCTCTCATTTCCATTTCATTGTAAGCCATATCCTGCAAACCTGCTTTTCCATTACAAAAACGCAAAATATCTAAAGATCTAATTCACTGATTGTCAGTTCCTTCCGCAAACTTGAACTTTCGCTCTTGCAAATCCTTTGAACGAACATAATTCAAAAATTTAACAATTTTTTTCCTTTTTACCTTCAAATAAAAGAACAAACGTCCACCCACTCATAACAATCCCTATTTCCGTTCTAAATCAAATTTAAAAAAAAAAGAAGAAGAAATCCCTTCCCATTTATCTGCAACCACATAGAAGCAGAATAAAAAAAAAAATCCTCTTAAGCTTATTGGATGATTCCCTTTTTTCTTTCCCAATCATCTTCTACTTCAACGAAATTCCCAAATCAATTCAATTTCAGTACACAGTAACATCATATCCGACAAAAAACCTTCACCTAAACGTCTAAGTATCTTTCACCTTACACACGTACGTACGGAGAGTATCCTTACGCACTTCACTTAACAACGGTAATGTTCACCTATCATGGCGAACCGAACGTTTAACTACCAATATACTCTCGCATTTCCTTTAATTCCTAAAATCAATATTGATCACGTAGCCCATCATAACGAGGAGAGACCCTTATATCCTGCGAAGAGCAGAGGAGCAATTTGCAATCCTTCGAGTGTCCCTACATGCAGCATCCACACACGATGACGACGTACATCCATCCATTCATCCATCCATATGTGTACGATAGATACGTGTCGTTCGGTCGATTTTCGGGCAGAATGTACAGTGTATCTAAGGGTTTGCAGCAGGTCTCCACTTCGTCAGACTTTCGACAAATCCGTAATGATGAGGATTAATGATAAGAATCTATTTAAGTGAAGACGGTACACGTTTAGGTGGGGGTCGAGGTTGTAAAATGGATAAGAGGGATTGAGGAAATTGATTTCGTCTGTGTGTGTAACAATATCGAATCGCGCAAATGAATTTGAAAAGAATTTGAGATGTCACACTGGCTGCTCAACTGTATTTACAGTCATTGTGTTGGCACGAGGTTTCATGCGATTTATGTGGAAGTTTTCACAAATTAAGTGCGTGATTTGGGTGCGGGATGACGGCGTTGGAAGAACAATTGAGGGGCAGGATAAGAAAATGTTTTTGTTCAATGGGCAATTTCGGGGAGAATAGCAATAGATAGGGATATGGTGCCGACTTAAACACTTTGGTATCTACTGGAAGAGGTATGGGGTTTTGTGGGAAATACTGTCGATAGCTTGTAGACAGCATAAATAAAAGCCACTCCTTCCACCAAAAGGAATAAAAGGTAGGACATCTTGTTGGTATAACACAAATGTTTTAGACAAAAGGCAAAGAAAAGGCTCAAGAGGCTTCTATTTTAGTACTAGGGTACCCGAACCACTCCTTGCCACATTAGGTACTCTAAGATGATTGGTAATCGTTATAGCCTTTTCCCTAAAAATGATCAGCCCGGAGCATCTGCTGAAAAGGATAATTTACTCAAAACTCTTAACTAAAAATAAATCTACATATAAGAGTTGCCAATGTTAATTGCGATCTTGTATTCTTTCGAAAAAAATCTTAAGGACTGTTGTACCTAATCCAAGACTTGTTGTCTACTTTACTCGCGCTCAGGACTTACTTTGGCGGAAATCAGAGCCAGAAAGGAACTACAGTACAATCTGCATGGCTCTTACACCAGCCAAGGGCTTGGTACTAGTGCCTTCGTGGAGAGCTACGATATAAGGCATTTGTCTTTCAAGCGAAAAAGTATGCCATCTTAATGGCTAAACTAAACTGTGAGGAATATGTGAAGTATTTGCAACTGTTGCGACAACCAGACTGCGTATTACTTGAAGAACTCTCGAAAATCGGTCGCAAAGGTGAATGAGAGATTCCTTAAATGATTTGCATATTGTATTCGTTGACTTGAAAAAGCATTCGAATGACAACCACGAGATCTAATATGGGTGGCGCTAAAACATCGAGGGGTTCCAGAAACCTATGTACAGATGATTACGGACATGTACGAAGGAGCAAAGATGTTCCGCTGGGGTAACCGAAGAGTTCGCAATCAAAGTCGGGGTGCACCAGGGAAGCATCTTAAGTCAGTTGCTCTTTATTACAGTCCTTGACTATCTGCTTGAAGCTAAAGTCACGGACCCCAAGGTATATCAATTATTCTTTACTGACGATGGAGCCATAAAAAGTGAGGATCATACGTCCCTACAACGAGCACTTGATGTGTAGGTGGACGTTTTGGAGGAAAATGAGTATCGCATTAGTTCAAGGAAGACAGAGTACTTTTGCTGCCCGTTCGCTGATCCACTCAGGCCTATTTCAGACATTTATTTGAATGGAACAGTGCTTCCCAAGTGAAAAAGTTAAATATCTGGAATCTATGATCAATAGCAAAGCAAAATATGATGACGACATCAAACATCACCTAAGCTTAGGGTGGATGAAGTGACGAGAAAGCTCCGTTATCTTCTGTGACCGAAAAATGCCATCTAAGTTGAAAGGAAGGCTCTACACCGCAGTTATGCGCCCAGCGCTCGCATGCGGTTCACAATGTTGGACGATGTACAAAAAGTATGAAAATAAATTACCATCAGCTGAGATGAACATGCTTCGCGTGACAGCAGGAGTAACAAAGCTTGATTGAATAAGAAGTTCAAAGGTCAGTGGAAGCCTTCACGTCCGGGAAACCATCTTACGAAAAATAGAGCGCGACCGGCTCAGCTGGTACTGCCACGTTCAAAGAGAGATCATTTGAACCCTGATAAAAAGGCAATAGCAATGAACGTTCCAAAGACATTGCGAGGCAGGGGAGGCAGGCGTACAAACGCCTGGATCACCAGCATTTGATTGGCCTCAGTAACCGAGTGATCCAAAATCGGCAGGCCTTCCAATATTTTCTGAGGTCAATTAGGCGAACCCCACAGGCGGATCAGTAGAAATGCAGTGAAGTGGGAGGGTTATGATCTCTTGTTTTCGGATCATAACCTCGCCTATATAGGAAGAAGAAGAAGAGCTCCGATGAATTTGCTAGTCTTCCTACGTCCTCGCTCAGGGCTTCCATTGATTGGTGGCTTGATTTTGAATGTAGACGTAGATTAAACGAATGATCCCGAACATCTAGCCTTACTGGCATCCCAACGAGCCAGTACTATTTTGAGGAGTTTCTGAATCTGCTAGATATATGCGATGCCTCTGGAGAGGGTAAAAACTATCTTCTCCGTCATAGTTCTGGCTTTTCTTTAAAATCTTCTCTCAGACAAAGCGAAGATACATATAATTCTGAATTAACCCGCTTAGATGCCTGCAGATGTTCACACATTTTTCTCTTGCAAGAATGTAGCTTCTTTTTTTTACGTTTTAAATTACGTTTGGGTCTGTTCTATAAACCTGAATCTTATTCAAAATAAAAAGAGAGCAGACTTTATGTAACACAAGACTTCACCAATGAAAGCAAAACAAAATATATGCTGTCTACAAAAAAGCACACCCAACATCGGCGTCTTGGACAGAACGCCATAATAGACGGATATACTTTTGAGGTAGGAAAGGATTTTGTCTACCTAAACTCTATGGTGAGCTCCGCAAATGACATCAGTAGGGACATCACACGAAGAATTACTCTTGCCAATCGTTGTTTTTATGAGCTAAGGGGGCAATTGAGTAGCAAAGCCCTATCTCGAACCACTAAGGTAACTCTCCCAAATCCTACCGTCCAATCAGCTTGACATCGTTATTCTTGAAAACCATGGAAAGACTGCTAGACTTACACATTAGTGGCATTCTTGAAAAGACTATACCTCTGCACTCTAGTCAATTTGCATACAGGAAAGGTCGATCTACGGAAGGCGCCCTTCACTATCTCGTCACAGAGATTAAAGCTGCCTACCGCTCCAAAGAAATCGCCTTTTGTGCATTCCTTGACATGGAAGGTGCTTTTGATAACACTGGTTATGAATCCATCACCAGTGCTATGAGACGCAGGGGAATAGACGAACCTACTACCAGATGGGTTAGGAACATGCTCGATAGCCGCATAATAACATCTTCGTCTGGAGAGGTCTCTGTGAGGTACTCCGCAGCCAAAGGCCGCCCCCAAGGCGGCGTCGTCTCGCCTCTCTTATTGTCACTCGTGGTGGATGACTTATTGAACACACTTAATAGTTCAGGTTTCACAACCATAGGCTATGCAGATGATCTAGTGATCATCATTAAAGGCAAACATGAAGATAATGTGTGTCAACTCATGCATAATGCACTCCTTGTAGTCTCGGACTGGTGTGCTTGGGAGGGCCTATCGGTTAACCCCAGCAAGGCAGTCGTTGCACCGTTTACAAGAA
Organism: Brachypalpus laphriformis; assembly: GCA_945910035.1. Classification (NCBI taxonomy): domain Eukaryota; kingdom Metazoa; phylum Arthropoda; class Insecta; order Diptera; family Syrphidae; genus Brachypalpus; species Brachypalpus laphriformis. The sequence continues at coordinate 325,879,255 of OX246753.1, forward strand.
GCAGAACACTGAATATTGGCTCAGTGACTCTAAACGGCACAACAATCAATTTCTCCGATGAGGTCAAATATCTAGGAATTGTCCTGGATAAGAAGCTAAACTGGAACTCCCATATTAAGCATAAAATTGCCAAGGCGACTACTGCCTTGTGGGCCTATCGCCGTATGTACGGCAATACCTAGGGCCTGTCTCCAAAGGTCATTTTCTGGTTATACACCACGGTTGTAAGACCCATTCTGACATACGCGTCCGTAGTCTGGTGGACGAAAACCAAAGAGGTCACAACCATTAACAAACTTACAAAACTTCAAAGACTAGCTTGCCTCGGCATCATAGGTACTATGCACACTTATCCCACAACAGCCATTGAAGCCATAATCGGACTTACTCCGTTACATATATTTATAAAAAAAGTGGCAATCCGCAGTGCAGTTAGTCTTAGAAAAATCAGGTGCTAATAGTACACGGGATCACGTGAATCTCATGGAGCTATTGTCCGACTTCCCCGAGCTAGACATGCTTAGCACGGTCTCTGACTTTACGCCTTAATCACTCTACTTTGGTAGAAGGTTTGAGAGTGTGATCCCAAGCCGTGATATATGGAATAACGGCGGACCGTCGCTTGATCCAAAAGGTATAGTGTGGTACACTGATGGATCAAAAATGCAAAAAAAAAATTTCGAAATTACTCGGAAAACACTAGGACAGTGTTTTCCAGACCGAGCTTTACGCCATTGAAACTTGTGCTAACATTAACCTGCACTCAGGCATCAAAGGTGCCTCTATTTATATACTCACCGATAGCCAAGCGGCGCTCAAAGCACTGATCTCCCATTTGATCAGTACAAAATCAGTTCTAAGCTGCTTCGACAGCTTACAAAATCTGTGCCGACACAATAAAGTAAAATTGTGGTGGGTGCCGAGTCATGTAGGCATTGACGGCAATGAAACTGCAGACCTGCTAGCTAGGAAGGGCTCCTCTGAGTTGTTCACTAGACCTGAACCCTTCTGCGGGATACCCGATTCCGCCTTCAAACTTACCCTAAACATCTGGGAACGCAACATGTGCATCTCCCACTGGCATAACTCCCAAGGTCTCAGGCAGGCCAAAAGAGCTGTCCAACCCTTCCAAAGACAGGCAGTTGATATCCTAAAATACGGCAGAAATGACATACGAAGGCTTGTGAGCTTCCTTACCGGTCACTGTCAACTTCTCTACCACCTTAACAAAATGAGAATTTCGGAGGATATCACCTGCCGCCTCTGCCTAGAAGAGGATGAAACCGCAGAACACATACTATGTGAGTGTGTAGCTCTGTGTAGCACTAGGAAAAGCTTTTTCCTTAAAGAGATCATATCTCCAAAAGATTTTCGGAACTCCTCCGCAGTCGTTATTATAGCTTTCATAAGGAGAGTAGAAGTACTGCTGCCCTGAAAGTGGCCTATGGCACAATAGATCTCCTTGGTCGCAGTGCCTACACACGCCATTTGGGGACACTAATCATCCCAGTCCTGCTGTATGGCGCAGAGGAATGGGCTTTGACAAAACCGGATGAGGATGTCCTTGGTTATTTTGAGAGAAAAGTTCTTCGAGCGATCTTTGGTCCCGTCTGCATTGATAGTGAGTGGAGGAAAAGGTACAATGCCGAACTATATGGCCTGTACAAGGACATCGACTTAGCCAGAAGAGTTCATATAGAGCGACTAAGATGGCTGGGTCATTTAGAGCGGATGGAGTTCAACGTTCCCGCCAAAAAAGTTTTCGAATCCACTCCGGATGGACGACGAAGTAGAGTGGAGGGGGACCTCAACCAACTTGGCGTGCGCAACTGGGGCAGCTGGCTCGTAACCGTGCTGGCTGGAAAGGTTTGTTGGTTGAGGCCCAGGTCCACCCCAGACTGTAGCGCCACCTAAGTAAATAAGTAAGGCTTCACTAATTTTATGATCCTAAAGAATATTCTTTCACCAATGACCACACTTTATTTCCTTTAGTACCGGACAGGTTCATATAGAACGTTGAATATCTTCTTTTCTCCTTAAGTTTCGAAGAACTCTGTGTTCTAATCAATCCAATAAAGCATATAGCTAAGGCGAAACAACTCTACCTTGGCTCTGAAAATCTTCTCAGTTCAGCAAGAAGATTAGTATTCCTAAAGTAGTTTCTTTTTTTGCTTTAAGTTATAATTGAGTGTGTTTGCTGTGTGTTGCTGTGTGTTTCCCTATAATTTTCCCCCGCGGATTCATTAATCTTAATTAGCAGCGCCTGCATGTCCTTCTTCCAGTTGAGTGAACTATTTGTTAGTAGCATCACAATGAAATATACAAAGTCAGTCCGATAAAACGCGAAAGTTTGCTTACTTTACTTATGTCCTGTATCCCCTTGTGGGTTCTAGGGCCTCGACTACGCCTACGCGCCATCGTGTACGGTTTCCAGCAATGTGTCTGAGTTCTCCCCAATTTTTCCCCAACTGCCGTGCCTCCTTCTGACTGTTCTGCGCCATATTCTCCTCGGACCGCCAGGTCTTCTGCCGTCCTGAGTTAAAGGGTTCCATTGCATAGCATAGTTCGCTATGGAACTGTCACCCTTTCGGAACGTATGACCAATCCACTGCGAAAGCTTGTGTGAACACTACTGTGAACGCATAACACTGGCAGCAGTTCAGTCATATGGGTGGAAAAATTGTTCGCTCTGTTATCGCGAAAAAAATGCTGTGAATCAGAAGCAAAGACAAAAAATAACAAAAATCTTCCCAGTTATCTGGACCCCGCCGCCGGAGTTTCTCTGAAACATAAACACCTGAGCTTCAAAACCACTACACCAAATCGTTATCTCGCTCTCTATATATCCTTTCCAACGCCCCCACTTTGTGTAAATATGTTAAGGGTAATCATAACCGTTTGAGTGCGCGCAAATAAAAAAAATAAATAAATAAAAAAATATAATGACTTGAGGAAGTCACTGCTTTAACATATACGAAGGGCGTTTTTAAGTCCGCAGAATGGGGGGGTAAAAAGTGAAAATAAAAATGCAAATTTATTTTTCTTTTTCAATATGCTACCCTAAGAAATTTTTTAGATCTTTCAATTAGTTTGTATACCTTCTAAAAAAATGTTTTGTCTTTGTCGGAAAAGAACTGCGCCCTTCACTTCTTTATCGCTTGAAAACTTCTTCCCACGAAGTTCCTTTTTCAATTCTGGGAAAACGTCAAAATCGCTGGGAGCCATGTCAGGGCTATAGGGTGGGTGATCCAAAAATCGAAGCCCACCTTATGGAGGGCAGCCAACGCAACACAACTCTTGTGAACAGGCGCGTTGTTGTGCAGAAGGAGAACACGTTTGGTTGATTTTTCCCTTCTTTTTTCTTTGATGGCTTCTTTCAACCGCTCTAGGATTAAAGCGTAGTATTCTTCGGTTATTGGGAAGCTTTTGTCTTTATAATCTATCAACAGTATCCTGGATTTCTGGAGTGGTCACTTCGATCGGCCGTCCTGGCCGTGGGTCGTCTTCAAGTGAGTCCCTTCCTTGTTTAATAAGACGGTGCCACTTGTAAATCATAGCTTTACCCGGACAAGAGTTCCCGTAAACGGATGCCATCTCTTTCATTACGGCTTGAGCCGACTTTCCTTGTTTGCTGAGGAACTTTATAACAGCGCGGTACTCGATTTTTTTCATATTCTACATTTTCTTCCCGATTGAGTGGCTCGATTTAAACAAAGCTTGCCGTTTATACTAATAATGAGTCACTGAACTCGTTATGTCTCAGTAAACTACCATCACTAATAACCTACCTACTCATTCCGCGAACTTAAAAACGCCCCTCCGTTCATAGTTGAAGTGTATTTTAAATGTAACTGAATAAAATGTTGACAGTCCATTTTCTAGGTACATATATCATATACAGCGGTATGTTATCTTTTAATCAGACCTTCTTTTTTTTTAAGAAACTCTTAGAAGCTTTTTCATCACTCCACTGTCAAAAGTTGGCCACATTTGCACTCCATAACATTGCTGATCGCATGGCTGCATTCAATAGCTTATACCATACTCGTAAACTTGGTCCAATGTGTCTTTCTACACAAGACATGTTCAGCTCCATTTTAAGGAAGTCTTAGCCTCATTTAGTTTTTTTTTTTGGGAGGTGTCTGGAGTAGATGTATTGATGACTTTAAAATTACCTGACTTTATTCGGTTCCTTATTTCTTAAGCTCAATTTTGGTATTCCAAATATCCCTCCGAGCCATTTAGACTAATTTGCATCAAACTTCAAGTTTGTGAACTGTAGTACTCTTATTGTAGCTTATTTATAATAATTTGCATCATAATCTTAGTCTGCATCGGTATACGTATTACTGCATCATCTGAATAAGGGAACAATCGGCTTCTGATTCCATTGAATGAAATTCCGCTGGAGAGGAAAGTTGTGATAGCATTCAGGAAGAACGAGAAAAGCAATGGGCTCAGGAGTCAGACTTGTTTCCCTCACAACTTCGACATAAACCAGTTCGATATTTTGATCCCACACCAGTCACCACACAATCGTTCCTTTGCCTTCATAAATATTTGGAATTGATGTTGTTGAGAAACCTTTGTTGCTCAGCTTATAGAAAAGTGTGTGTTTGTCAGTGGTGTCGAAAAAACCTTTGAAGTCAAAAAAGTACAAATAGTTTCTTTCACTTCTCCACATACGTTCCTTCGATACTTGTTACCGCAAAAATGTTGGAACTAACTTAATGGATCATTTTATTCTATCCAGTGTGCAGGCGTTCTAGGAATGTTGCCGTAAGAATCTTCACTGCCGAGTTTATCAAAGACATGCCCCAGTAATTAGATGGATTATTTGCATCGCAATTTTTATACAAGGGGGTGAATTATAATCCACAAAATCTAAACAAGCCGATTTACGAAATTTAACAATCTGTAATATACCACAGATACACCTTTAAATTGTTCGCATTGAATTTGATTCCCACTAAAGATCGATTAATAGAAATACAATGAATTTCAAAATCAATGAGGCTTCGTGTGTCTGTTATATTGTTAAACAATCCTCGTATTAGGTCAGCACATCCTTTGAAACAATAAATTATTCATGTTATTCTTTGTATATATACATCCACTTTCCATTGATAATAGCTGCAGAGATGCCCTTCCCATATTGATACAAATATTTGAATACTAAGTACCGAATACCGATTTTGTTCTCGCATGCTGCCAGCGTCCAACCGATAAACCAATAATATTTATTTCAAACAAATGAAATAAACCGACTGCAAAGATAGACTAGGTATTCATCCGCGGAGTGCAAATATGCACAGAGCGTACGAGTTGAAAGGAAAAAGTAAATACGCGTTCAACCGCATATGCAGCCAGCATCCAGAAAAACGGATGCACCACAAAAGAAGAAAATCCATGCGTTGTGTTCCACAGTTTTTCTGTTAGTTTTTATTTGTTTTGGACATATCCTCATCCGGACAAAATCCATTTACGTTGAGTGGATGCACTTGGCTGAATTTTTGCGAAAATATTTTTCCCTCTATTTGAACGGTTTTCGGAATAATTAGCATTTGTTTTGAATTTTTTTTTTTGAATCGATATAACAGTCAGTACAACAATCGACGAAATTCATTAACAGATTCTGAAACAGAGGACATTGTAATTAGTCTGGAATTTTACAAATTCCTTGAAGATTAATTGATTGCACTTGAAAATTCTTGTATTCCTTATTTCTTAGTGTAGGTAGGTGGCTCGGGCCAACCAATTGGGGAAAAGGACATTCACATTTTCGTAGACAAAATGTTCAACTTTTCTTATATAAGAATAAAAAAAAATATATATACGGATATATTATGTTGAAAATGAGGATAAACTCTCACGTCTATGCTTTAAATAATGGAAAACCTGCAATGACATCTAGTGCTTTTGACATTACATTCATAGGCATCATTAGAACAAAAATTGAGTACTGACCAGCAAATGCCATGATACAACTGAATCGATATCGCCATCCCGGAGTTCATTTTTACTTCGTTCTGGGCAAGTACGTCATCAAGGCGTAAGTATGCTGGGATACTTCATATTATGCCAAGAATTCCTTAAGCGGTTAAAAAAAAATGTACCCCGTCTAATCTGGCCTCAATCTATGTATATGGCAAAGCTAGAGGATAACGCACACAAAATGGTGCACGTAAAATGGCTCTGCACATTTTAGACATGGTACAGAACTGCGCGTTAAAACTTATGGGTGATAGACACATTATCAACTCCATAGTTCCACTTGAACATCGTAGAAATGTCTCGTGTCTTTCCGTTTTTTAAATATTGCTTTTTTTTTATAAAAAAAATGCTCCAGCGAAATAGCTATAATAGTTACATTCCTCTCCATCTTAATTTCACCCACAATACGCGTCATGCTTCGACTGCACATCAGTTCACACTCAAGCTCAACTTCAGACGTACTGTCAAATACAGGGATTCCCTTATACGCCGACCAACATGTTTGCGGAATGATCTACCAGGCTCTGTATTTCCTCATCATTATAACCTTCAAACATTCAAAGCCAACGCAAATCCTCTGTTCCTCTCCCCTGTTTTCCATTCCGCCCGTACCCTGGGAACCAGTATAAGGGTGTTAGTAATCCTTTCGGCGCGCGTAGATTATAAAAAAAAATAGAATTACGCATTTCTAACGTCAAGTAAATAAATAAGAAATAAATAAATATTTTTTTCATTTCATTCATTCATTTTCAATGGCCCGCTAATCCTTCATGAGGGTCGCGGGGGTAGGATGCTCAGGTGGACTCTCCATCCTTCTCGATCCTCCGCCATTGACTCCAATTCATCAGGGAGAATCCCTAAGCGGCTCCAAGAGAGATGTCGGACTTGATCCAACCATCTATTTCTGGGCCTTCCGCGAAGTCGTCTACCTGATGGCACGGCAACCATGGCGCGTCTTGGAAGCCGGTCTGGGGGCATACGCACTACGTGACCAAACCATCGAAGCATAGATCGTTCCGTTCGGAGAAGTAGCTGCTCAACGTTGAGCGCCTCGCGTACTCTGGTATTGCGCACTCGATCCCGATCATTTCGGCAGCTTGTATCCGCGAACTTATTCTTTCGGTCACTACCCAAATTTCATGACCATAGGTGAGATTTGGAACATACACCAAGTTAAAAACCGATAGCTTAGCTTGAATACTAAGTTCGGCCTTCCTTATAACAGATTGGCCAAGCTCTCTCAAAATTGATCCAGCCTGACCAATTCTACAGGATAACTCGGCATTGCTCCTCCCATCACTCGTGAATAAAACCCCGAGGTACTTAAACTTCTCCACCTGCTTCAGTGGGACTCCACTAACATGCAGAGTGCACTGAATGGGTTTTTTGGAAACGACCATTACTTCCGATTTGTTCACGTTGATCTTCATTCCAGCATCATCACAAACGGCTACAAACCTTTCGAGTGCGCGCTGAAGTTCGGTTTGAGAGGACCCAAGGATGACCAAATCATCCGCAAAGAGCAGATGACTAATCCTTAGGTCTCCCACTTTGAAACATTCTCCGCCACGGCTGCGCTGCAACATCCAATCCATATATACAATGAAGAGGAGAGGTGACAAAACGCACCCCTGGCGGAGTCCAACGCCCACAGTGAAAGGTATTGATTTAACACAGTTTATCCGAACACAGCTTTTACAGTTTGTATATAAAGACTGAATCGCCCTTAACAGGGAACCATCAATCCCATACTCCTGCAGAACACTCCAGAGTTTGCCTCGAGGAACCCTATCATATGCTTTTTCCAAATCCACAAAACAAGTGTAGACAGGTTTGGCATATTCCCAGGCTTTCTCAAGAACCATTTTGAGAGTGAATAACTGGTCGGTTGTGCTTCTACCGGGACGAAAACCGCACTGCTCATCCCCCAAACTGTCCTCAACCACAGCTCTGGAACGCTTTTCTAGCACCTTAGCGAAGACTTTTCCAGGGAGACTTAAAAGAGATATACCCCTGTAGTTGGCGCAATCTCTTTTGTCCCCTTTTTTAAAAAGAGGAACTATCACCCCCATTTGCCAATCACCAGGTGTTTCACCGCATTCCCAGGCCACTTTAATGACACGCGAGAGCCATTGCACTCTTTCTTTACCTAAAGCCTTGAGCATTTCTGGCCGAATTTCGTCCACACCAGCAGATTTGCCAACTTTTAGCGCTTTGATCGCCAAAGTTACTTCCTCTACCGTAGGACTACTTTCCGCCCAACTCTCGACCATAGGTCTGTCATCTTCGATGCCCTGTTCGGGATTGAGCAATTCTGAAAAGTGCTCGCTCCATCTGCGTAAGATGTCCTCCTCATTGGAGAGAAGTCTACCGTCTTTGGATTTGACTCCTTCAACGATATTCAACTTTTTTCCTCTGAGTCGGCGGACGGTCTGCCAGAACATCTTATTTGCAGATCTGTGGTCACGTTCCAATTTCTCGCCAAACTCCTTCCAAGACTGTTCTTTCGCTGTTTTCACAGCTAATTTGCAAGTTCTTCGCGCCTCAATGTACCGATTTCGAGAATCGGAGTTCCCCAAGTGAATCCACACCTTAAAGGCTCTCTTCTTGTCTCTGATGGCTTCTTGAACTCCGGGCGTTTTAAACCAAGCAGTTCTTTTCTCACCACCAGCCGCCACACCAAGCCGCTTCACTCCACAAACATCTCCCGCAGAGGCAATAACCGCTGTTGAAAACAGTTGCCATTCTTCCTCTACATTTGATGGAACAGTTGGAATTCGTTCAAACCTTTCAGATATTTGCCGTGCAAATGTCTCCCGTATCTCATCGTCCTGTAACCTCTCCCATCGTATGCGTGTAACCATCCTTGGTTTACGCTTTGGTAGGGGAGGCACTCTCTCGCTAAGATACAATTTGCACAGCACTAAGTGATGATCAGTTGACAGTTCGGCCCCTCTCAATACGCGAACATCACAAACCATTCTCTTCAGACACGATGGTACCACAAAGAAGTCGATCAGCGACTTCTGCTGAAGACTCTGACGGTACCACGTGTATTTGTGAATGTCTTTGTGTGGAAAGATGGTGTTCATGATGGATAAGCCATTTTCACAACAAAAATCCAACAACCTCTCTCCGTTCGCGTTTTGATCAGGATCACCGTTCCTCCCAATCACACTCCCCCATGTCATAACATCTACACCCACATGAGCATTGAAGTCACCCATCAGGACAAAAGAATCCATATCTGCAACCTTTTCAAGGGCAACATCAACTTCATCTAAGAAAGCTGCGTACTCTGACAGAAGGTTCGGTGCATACACCTGCACCAATGCCAGAGTTGATCTTTCAAGCTTGAGCTTTAAGATCGCAACTCTCCCTCCTAATGGTATCCACTCCAATACTCTGTCTGTCAACCTGGGACTTGTGAGTATCCCCACTCCCGCCCGAGCAGACAATGAGGGTGCGACTCCTGACAGGAAGAGCTTCCACCCACCCGAAAGGTCCACAGTTTTAGAACCTCTCTGCTTTGTTGAAGAGACGCCAACTATATCTAGTCGACTTTTAACAGCCTCCCCAACAAGCTCAAGATCCTTCCCTGTGAGCGATGAGACGTTCCATGTGCCTATCCTAAGTCGATGTCGTTGTCGAATCTCAGAGAGTTCACCTGTGCCCCTATCGGTGCACAGCGCGCTCACCCCTTGACCCCCGTAATGGTTCGCGAGACCATTGACATGAAGCTCGTAGCCAGTTCGGGTTTGACCCGGCCGGCTGCCGACCGGGACAGGCCGACCACCAGACGCTCGCATACTGACATCATTCAGGCCTGGCTCCAAAGGATGCCCTGGCTTAGGTTTGGCAATATCCGAAGCCCGTTTACGTCGTCTTGTCATCATGGGGTGTGCGCTTTGTTAGCCGTGACTGGATTGTATGGATGGGAATAACTATTTAAGTTACCCCATCCCAGTCACGTTGCACACCCCCCACCACGAGGAGGTCAGCTGCCAGGGGGGCGTAGATTTTCATTTAATTCAAAAACAATTTCGAGTTTATATAAGCTCGCTATCTGGATGGAAAATTGCCTATCAACAGCAATAAGTATCAGTAAAATAATAATAAGATTGAGGGCCATTCAGGCGTTACTTAATCCTGTTCGGTGTAAGTTTCTTCAACCATAGTTGAATGATACTTTCATCCCACACTGTACCATAATCCATGTTATCCACCGACAACAATATTATATTGCATGTAAGTACTGATTGATGAAATAAAAATGTTTAACGGATGTCGATGTGATTGCCCGAAAAGCACATTTCAATGGCAAACACAAATCCAAACGAAGAGAACGAGATATTGTTGTTATCCTGTACGTTGAATGGCAGCTAATCTACTTAATGCCATAATGGACGTCCAGCCGTGGGTAGGGGGTGTAATTTTATTATTTCCCTCTTGCCCAGATGTATGGATTTGTGTGTACATATACAGACCCTAAGGACCATCCTTATTCTCTCGCTTATGTATGCTGCTGATGTGTTGCTAATGTTTTTGAAACATGAGTGCAAAAGAGGACAATGGAAATTTGATGCCAAAATAATTAGCAGCTTCAGGCAAAAAGGGAATGAGTAACGATTTTTAGGAGTACCTTCAGGCAGATGATGAAGACACAGGAGTAGTACTGAAGTACACAAATAACTTGATTTTCTTGGAATATTTTCCGGATAGTGTCTCTTTTCTTCCGAAAACAATGTCGTCCTTGGCAGGCAAGAATCAAAACAGGCCTTGTACCAATTTGGCTTTATTTTGATGAAAGGAACATAAGATGGCATTACTCAGCACCCAGCTATGTGAACTTCCTTTGTTTACGACTTCAATATCACTTCATGTGACTTCATCCGACGACGTATACGTAACTTTTACGTGCGCTGTCAAAACGGAGTGATAAATTGCCCCACAATTACCAAGAGAATCGTTCCGGCAGCAAAAGTTAGATGACTAATTAAAGTTCATACCTAGAAAAAGGTAACAACTCCACAATTCATCTCAATTAACCTCAGTTCCATTAGGCACCACCACTGTCGCACACACAACATTACAAACAACCTCTGCCATACCTTTTTCTTTACTAATTGAAATTATTAACTACGTACACTCGCAACGAGTATCTGCAAATGCTCCACTTTCGGATTAATCCGTTTGCCACACAAATTATTTACTTCCACAGAAATTGCTACTTCGTGACCATTTTTTCGACTCGAAAAAGTTAATTTGTACTCCTCAAACACACAGGATACAGACACAAGCTACGGGCTGTCAAAATGCGTGTCATATTGTAGGGTATGGTGTCGCTGGCATGAGATGAAGTTAATTAAAAACTTCCACGCAACACATTCACACACATATCCTTCTCAATCCTCTCGATTTGAATATTTTTCGAATGTCCTTGCATGTCACAGCAGATGGGTTTTTATTGTGATTAACATCACAGATACGAACGTGATGCGGCGCGTGTAGTCCTAATTATAAGGCGCGTTGCTCTTTAGAGAGGGAGTAGTGTACGAGTACGTTGTAATTATAGATGGATTTGTATCTGCAACCACAACACTATATATGTTAGTTTCATTCTATTTTGCATTGAAATTGCAAGCATGGACATACGTACATATTGGATGCCTTATAGTCAGGAGGATTTTTTAATTAACTAGGGAATATGGGTCCTGGGATGATGAGGATGGCAGATTATAAATTGGTAGATTGGCGGATTAAAATTTCCCTTTAAGGGATTGATTTTGTTGGCTGTAAGCATACTTTGATACATTATTCATTCAGACCCATTTACGGATTTAGAGCAGCGTTTTAACGTTTAATGAAAGCACAGATACATGTATCTGTTTTAATTGCTTCGGAGGTATGGAAATAGAAAGCTTTCGATTTGTGGTTTTAGAGGATAATTAGTTGGAGGATACTTTAAAGTCATTTCTAATAAAATTTTCCCATCATACTAGGTGCAATTAATAAAGATCCTTGAAAGAGAATCGAATAATTTATTTCAATTATTTGCCTTCCTACATCATTGCAGTCAGCAGTAGATACATAATCGTATTCAAGGAGGTGAAATAAAATTTCCACTTGCATTAGCACAAATGTATAGTGCTGATGCAAAACTGCAGTTGTACGAAGGAAATCCACTTTGTTGAACAGCACTTGGAAAATAATAGAATTTTCAATTTCCACATGAGAATATACATACATTCACTATCAATTGATTTGGCTTGTTGTCTGCTATAGAGTGAGTTCAACAGGGCTATACTGTACTTATTGCATTGAATGGATTATTCAAAACGAGAGCAATTATATGTGGAAGCAATAAAGTGAAATTATATTTTAACATAGAAAATTGCTATCTGACGTACTATATAACCCAAGGACCTAAGTTCAAAGGTGCATTTGATCGGCCCATTTTTTTTTTTTTTTTTTTTTGTCGGGATAGGAAACACTCGACTGGAGCACTCAGACACAACTGGTCCATTGTACTGCCAGAGAGCAAACCCTGATTTACCCATTTCGTTGGAATTTCCTAGACTTTCGAAGAAAGCCAAGCAAGCACTTCAGTGATGAGGAGCTTACAGTACCAGCACTCACCACATCCGCACCGAAGATCTGCCACCTGATACGAGCAAAGGCCGGACACTCACAGAGATAATGTTCCGCGGTGTCGTCGCTATCTCCACAAGCGTCGCAAATTGTAGTGTCACTTAAGCCTAACACGTTAAGGTGCTTGGCAAAAGCGAAGTGGCCTGTCAAGACGCAGATAAGTTGTCTACAGTCTTTTCTGCTGAGAGACAGCAAGAATGCCGCTGATTTCTTACAGACGTCCGGGAGCATGCGTTTAGTCAACCTGCAACCTGGAGAGTCATGCCACACACAATTGTGCCCGTGAGAGACCCAATCGTCAATGGAAGCCCTAACCGAGGACGCTGGAAGACCCAACACGGGTTCGGGACCGGAGAAAGCCTCCTCTGAGCCTTGCCTAGCAATCTTATCGGAGATCTCGTTCCCCAAGATCCCAGTGTGACCTGGGGCCCAGATAAGAGACAGAGAATTCAGCCTTGCGACCGAGTTCAAAGAGTTTTTGGTTTCACGAACTATTTTGGAAGTGGTTAAAGGGTTAAGCAAGGCCTTAAGCGCAGACTGACTGTCACTACAGATACAAATGCTATGTCCCTTCCACCTGTTCTTCACAACATAGTTCATGGCCATTAGGATTGCATAAGTTTCCGCTTGGAAAACACACGCATATTTGCCTAACGAGAAGTGAAGTCTAATGTTGTCGACTTCCACGAAGACCCCAGCGCCAGACCCTTGACTGGTTTTGGAACCATCCGTGAAAATACGACTACATTCCATTCCCGGCTCAGACTCTGACCGAAGCCAGTCCTGGACACAAGGCAAGTCGACTCTGAATTTTCGCATCAGCTGGAGTTCTGGTGTCATTGCATCAGACGGCATATCCATAAGACAGGAGTCGTAAGATAAGTGTCGCGCAAGTTAATCAAAGTTCCAGTGTGGAGTATACCAAAAACCGCCCCGCCTAAGACGATGGATGGCTTTGATAGTGCAACCCATGATATAAGTATCGAGGGGAGGTAAGTTCAGCAAAGTGTCTAGAGCAGAGCCAGGCGTACTCGGGAAAGCTCCCGAGCAGCCGAGACAAGCCGTTCTTTGGAGTTTCGAGCAAAAAGCAACCACATATTTACGCGAGAGCCCCTTCCACCAAACAACGGACGCATATGCGAGGAATGGTCTTATCATAGCCGTGTAAATCCAGAGAACCTTATTCGGTGATAAGCCCCAAGTCTTGCCAAAAGCACCCTTACACTGCCAGAAGACTGAGAGCGCCTTGGATGTTTTCGACTCGACGTGTTTAGATCAATGAAGTTTCTTATCTAGGAACACTCCCAGATATTTCGCTTCATTGGAAATGCGAATGGTGACGCCTTTTAGTACTGGCTGAGTCAGACCGGTCAAAATCCTCCTTTTCGTAAAAAGAAGAACCTCAGTTTTAAGAGGATTCACCGAAAGCCCACTCCTAGTACACCATTCATCGATCATGTCCAGCGCCGCCTGCGCGTTAGCACAGACCGTCGCCAGGCGTGGCCCGACAAAAAGTACGGCGACATCATCCGCATATGCCTGAGCGTAGACGTTAGAACTATTTATAGTGTTCAACAGAGAGTCGACCACCATGCACCATAACAATGGAGACAGAACGCCACCTTGCGGACAGCCCCTGTTTACCCCTGTCATAACATATTGGCCACAATCCGCATCCACTACCAAAGTTCTATTCATTAGCATTGCTTTAATCCACAACACTAATGTTTCATCTACCCCGTGTTGTCTGGCAGAGTCGCACATGCAGTCAAAAGTCGCATTGTCAAAAGCACCCTCAATGTCGATGAAAATACCAATCGCGTATTCTCTCCTATCAAGCGCGCATTCAATTCTGGCCACTAGATTTTGAAGTGCGGTCTCACTGGTAAGCATGCTGCATCTCCGATAGTGGATGCAGTTTGAAAGCAACTTTGCGCACGTGAAATTCTACCAGTCTCTCCATACTTTTCAGTAAGAAGAATGTCAAACTTATAGGTCTGAAACTCTTGGGGAGTGAATAGTCTTCCTTACCAATTTTCGGTATGAAATCTACTCTGACAGTCCGCCAAGGTGTAGGAATGTATGCCAGCGCCAAGCCAGCGGTGAAAATTCTTTTCAGAGTTGGCAATAGCTGATCTATAACCTGTTGCAGCATAGCCGGATATATTACATCGGTGCCAGGCGATTTGAAACCATCAAAAGATGCCACAGCATATTTGATGGCCTCATCTGTTACCACGGCTGATGCAATATGCCAACTGCGCCGGGTTTTCTGACTTAGATCAAACTCAGCCTGGGTAAGCGGGCCAAGCTGCGACCTAGTGATTATCCGATTGCCAGGAAAGTGAGTCTCCAGCAAAAGACTAAAAGTTTCCGCTTTTGTCTCAGTAAACCTGCCATCAGACCGTCTGAGTGACTCCGGTTTGGTCGGCTTACCTCTTTTGAGGACTTTAACCAACCTACTGGTTTCACCGAGTGTCTAGATCTTTTCACAAAAATCTCTATAAGAAGCACTTTTCGACAAACGAATTAACTTCTTATAGTCTTTTTGCTTCGATCTAAAGAGATCCCAGTCACCTTCTAAATTTGTCTTAAGAGACCTATTCAGAAGTTTTCTGGACTCTTTCCTAAGCCGCTGCAGTTCCGGGCTCCACCAGGGAACCGGCGTTCTGCAGGAGTTTTTTGTCATTGGACACGCCAGTTCAAAACAGTTTGTAAGGACACTGGTCAGGTTTTGAGCAGCATCCTCAACCTTTCGTTTCGTTCTGAGTTAAGTTGGAGTTTTGACAGATCTGTCTAGCTCTTTCCTAAACCGCACCCAGTTGGTTTTCCTCGGATTCCTCCTCTCCTGCAAAGTTAAAGCTTCGCATTCGATTTGGAAAACGATGTATCTATGATCTGATAAGGACACTTCCGGCAGTACCCTCCAGTTAGTAATCGACTTGAAGTACCTATTAGATAAAGTCAAGTCAATTACCTACTGCCTCCTTGTCGTAACAAAAGTTGGCTGGGAGCCAAAATTGTTTATTGTCATACCAGATGATAGTATAAAGTCTAGGAGATGGTTTCCTCGTATGTTGCATTTGCTGCTGCCCCAGACTGTATTCTGAGCATTAGCATCGCAGCATATGACTAGTCCCGTCTCCCGAGTGTCACAATACTTTATGAGTTCGGCAACCGCCTTCGGTGGTGGAGGCATTACCGAATCATAAGGGAAATAAGCCGACGCAACGACGAAAGTTTTCCAACTTCCGTTTGTTTCGTAGCTTACAGCTGCAGCAACCAAGTCCTGACCACAAAATTGTCCAAGCTTGCTTAGTGAGTGGAAATTCGGCACAATTAGACAAGCTCTCGGTCTTTCAGATCGCTCGTCACATAGCACCGTTACTCCACGAACACCACCAAATCCACATATGCGCTTGTTCCGCACATATGGTTCCTGGATAGATGTTATGTGGGGTTTTGTACGCACCACGGAAGTCTACTACTTAAGAGAGCGGTAGCAGCCTTGGAGTGATGCAGGTTAATCTGCGAAAATATCATAGATATAGTCGGTGGTTTTCGCCCATTACTTGCACTCATTTGGAAATTAAGCGGAAATGAATCCTTCCAAGATGCAGGTAAGGACGCATGTCATACCTAGACTTCAGGACCTCCACAGAGCCAAGATCTAAACCCACAACAAGCGAAGAGCCTTCCACATTTTCCCGATTCTTGCACTTGCCGTGAGAGTAGACGAACCATTCGCTCGTGTCGAGGCCAGGATTCTGGGTACGGAAACGCGTCAGCACATCCGCCGTTTTCCTGAGTTTCCCCGGGATAAAGCAAATGGCGCGCGTTCTCTTGATGGGCATGAGAACCACAAAAGAAGTGGTCCCCAAGGGTGGTATTTTCGGCACGCCATTGCTTAGCCATTCAAGGGTTTGCTGCGAGGAGCGCTTCACCACGAAGGTTCCGCTCTTTAACGCACAGCCCTCCACTTGAATGCAGGCATTTGCTGCCGAAGCCAGCTCCCACAGACGATCTTCGCAGTGTTTGCATTCCGCGTCGATCATCTTGTGATCATTGCCAGCTCTTGCGTTTCGTAGCGTAAGAGCGGAGGAAGCAGTTTCACTATACAGAATCTGCTCCCTTCGCTCCTTCGATCCGGATTGCTTCTTACCGAGGGTCTTATCCGCGTCAGCCAATTTCTGTCCGCAGGTGCTAGAGCTTTTAGAAGTTCCAGCACGCGCATCACCTAGATTTTGTGCGCGGGTAATACCTCCGGTTCGAGGCTTCTTGGTAGAAGGGCGAGCATCTGATGCACCCACGCTTCTGCCGATACGAGCACCCTTACCCGTGGCTTTGCCTGCGTCTGCCATTTTCTGTCCGCTAGTGCTGGGACCTTTAGGGATAGCAACACCAGCATCACTCAGATTTTGTGCGCAGATAACGCCACCGGTAAGAGTGTGTCCAGCAGAGGGGCGCGCATCAGATGCGCACACGCTTCCACCGATGAAAGTAGGCGAAACTTGCTTCGTCCGCTTTGACCTGTTCGAGCCAACCGAAGGGGAGCCGGCGTTGGGTCCGAGGGATAGACCGACTCCAGTTGGAGTACTTTCTGTCGACCTAGGCCTCTTTCCCGCCGCCATTGAGGGATGACTGCTACCAGCGCTTGCGCCTTCAGCTGACTCTGCAGCCTCTTTGCACCGCGCCATCGCCGCCTTCCTTCTTCTGCTCTTCAACTGACTCTTAGTCAGGAGCTTTTCGGAGTGCGCCATTTCAGGAGCTCGTTCACCTTTTTCGGTATCCCGAGTCAAACCGTCTTCAACACAACTTCGACCAGCTGCCCGACTATTAAAACAGAGACTAGACGTTCCAGCCGAAGCCTTTCCGCCACTTTCTCCGTCATTCCAGCCCAGTCTACCAAACGAGTCGGAGACAGAGCCGCAGGATTCTTCAGAAGCAAGCATCGCTACTACTTCCGGGTCAACGCCAGAGGCGGGGGGTTTGAGTATGCTGGTTGGGACCTCCAGAATCCTTGTCCCGGCCGGGATCGAAAAGACCACGGGTGGATTGTCGCTTGCGCGAGTACCACCTGGAGTATATACCGTGAATGTTTCTTCCATCATACTTTTAACAGGTTTTGCGTCACAGTCAAGACGTCTTCAGCCTTTGGTTCGATGTCTCACCTGGGGTCCTTTCGGATCCTTAGGGTTATTGACTCTTAAGCCGTTCCGCCACGTCAAGGCAGCTGAAGAATGGAAACGGATTGGCCCATACAAATAAACCATTAGTATATTATGACAAGGATGGCGTTCCACAAAGTTGAGTAGTATCACCCATACTTTTTGTGGCTTTTTCAAGTATTACGCTGCATATTGGCACTGCATACTTTAGGCACACTCATCACGGTCATTGCTTGATTATATTAATTCCAGCGAAAAGATTCAAGCATTTGGTCAATCAAAATTGGACTCGACCAAACCGCATATTCCATTCACGACCCTAATAGTATTATAAATGCGAGTCTTCGATACGACCAACTGGTCGTCCACACAAAATATTTCTTTTTTTTTTTCAAATCGCGCTTTTCGGATCCTAACTTGAGAGTTTGATCTCGAACAGTACTGAATTATACTAATCGGGCCGTTAAACTGTAAGATTGCTCTCCTTGTTTTTGGACTACGTAATAGCCTGTTCCCTGAAAAGGTGTTCCAGTCTTTCTGATACTTAATATTAAGCATTTGCACGCTGAGAATAAATATGTCCATCACAAACAAATTCTGTTGGTATTACAAGTTTGTTTCAACTCCAAACATATACTTACTAACCCAAGCCTATTTGATTTTTCCTAAACAAGTTTGTTTAGAATTGTGAGACGTAGTGGAAATTGCTCGCTAATAGATGCACAGGCACATACGCCTTCTTAAGTAGACTATGTTCATATCCAAACAAAACGCTTTATTAAATGATTATGTACACTATTAATTAATTATAATATTATGAACAGTTTTATGGAGAGAAAATAAGAATATATTTGTGATGAACATATACATGCTCTAATATACTATTTCCTTAAACGGAAGGAAGCTGCATTCCTGGATATTGAAGGAGCCTTCAATAATGTGAACACAGAAGCGGTTAAAAGAACTCTAAAATCTAGACATCGACATCAGTCTAATTAGCTGGATTGTTAGCATGCTCGAGGAAAGACATGTAACTACCGAACTTAAGGGTTCAAAGCTAGAAGCATATTCCTCAGGGCGGGGTAATCTCCTCACTGCCTTGGGTCATTGTTTTTATTGAAGTACTACAGCAAATAAGATAAAGTGGCGTCAAAGCTATAGCTTATGCGGAGACATTGTGCTGTTTGCAAAGGGTAAATTCCTGCCTACTTTCAGCGAACAACTTGATGGAACCCTAAATACTTTTGACACATGGGCCAGAAACAGCGGTCTAAAGGTTAATCCCCAAAATACCGAACTTGTATTATACTTTTTACTAACAAACGGAAAATAGCAGAGTTTGGAATACCTTCGGTTGATGGTATCCCACTCAGAATATCTAATAACGCAAAATACCTGGGCCTCATACTGTACAAAAAGCTCAATTGGAGATTAAATATAGAAGAAAGAATAAAGAAAGCCACAATAACTTTGGTACTCATGTAGCAGAAGCTGGGAGAACCTCGGGACGCTCCCCCAAAATCATGCTGTGGATGTATACGGCTATAGTTAGACCTATAATGACTTACGACAATCTAGTATGGTGGCCAGCTGTCAACAAAGCCACCAACTTAAGGGCTATCACTAAAGTCCAAAGACTAGCATGCATTGCATGCATACCAGAGCAATGAGGACAACCCCAACCGCAAGACTTGAGGCTATTCTCAACCTTCTACCGCTAGACATCTGTATACGCACATCAGCAGCCATTGATGCTATGAGAATCAGCCAGTCAGCGAACAGGAAACCAAACAGAATAGGTCACTCGATGATCCTACATAATAACTTTGGCCTCGTGCCCATAAAGAACTACATGACGCCATATGTAGACTTTGTTAGGCCTTTTTCTACCGCCTACCCCAATAGAGAAGAATGAAAAAGTGGTCACATACCTAACGCCGAATCTATAGCCATCTATACAGATGGATCAAAAATGAACACTGGCGTAGGATAAGGCATCTTCTCTGACCCGCTAGGCATATCGAAATTCATACGTCTTCTAGACCACAGCAGCGTCTTTCAAGCAGAGGTCTTAGCAGTAGCGACAGCCGCCCGTGAGTCTGCGGTAGGGGGAATACCGCCAGAGGGTATCACCTTCTCTATCGACAGGGAGGCAGTTATAAAGGCAATTATTGCCATAGAAATTAAATCGAAGCTTGTGAAGTGTTGTCAAGAAGAGCTCAGGATTCTAGGAGGACAGCACAAGGTATCGCTTTGCTGGGTCCCTGGACACGAGGGTATCCAAACAATGAGAAAGCCGACGAGCTAGCAAGAAGCGGTTCAGCAGCCTTACTAGTGGGCGCCGTGACGTATGTGGTTAGTATGTCGGATCACTACGCATGAGGTTCCAAGTTCGAATCCCAGAAAACACCAAAAAGTTTTTTCACGGTCCCACCTCTCGCGAGCATCTGACAAACAGCCGAGAGTATTGTTGTCACGAAAAAGCTTCTCAAATCGCCGTTCGGACTCGGCATTAAACTGTAGGTCCCTTCCATTCGTGTAAAAAATATAACGCACACAACATGAGTGGTTGCGAGAAGCTAAGCCCTGGCACTTTAAAGAACTGTTGCGCCAAATATTTGTAGCCTTACTAGAACAAGTTGACCCCTCTGTCTGTATCTCGCCTTGTACTCTCAAGCCATTAAGGAATATGGCCATTAGAGAGGCGAACACTAGATGGATCTCTATGGAAACTTGTGCCACCACTAGGAAGATTTGGGCGTCCTTCGACAAAGCAAGTACCGAGAGAATTATTCAGAAAGACAGGGAATCCCATTCCATCCTCGTGGGTACCATCACGGTCCACAATGCTCTGTGGTACCACATGAAGAAACTGCGCCTGACGGAGGAGGAACTCTGTAGAGGCTGTGATGACGAGAGAACTTTTGAGGGCACTACCCACTTCCTGTGCCACTGTCCGGATACTCCAGGAATAAGTTCCTGTGTAACTATTTCTTCCAGGACTTCGAGGAGCTTTTCGGTGTTTCGATAGAAAAGATACTGAACTTCATCAAATCATCAGGGTGGTTTGTATGCAGAAACGAAGTAAGTGATTGAGTTGAATAATTTTCTGTCAGTTTCACTGGGCTTTAATGGAAAGAGATTACTTTTTTCCCCTATGGGTATCACAATGGATCAGCACTGACCTGAGTGTGGCAGAGCGGGTCTCTCCCTGCCAGCCCACATAACTAACCTAACCTAAACGAAAGTAAATATTGATTGAACTAAGCATTTATCATTTCCCCCAAATTCTGAACATTTACGTGGAATTGGTAGATATCCAGATTCGCTGCAGTATTAACCCAAATGTACTATCCGCTTCAGAACGTTGAACTGGGGATGATCGCGCATGCACTGTCTTGCCTTGGAATAGTGACCTCGCTTGTTATATTGACCGGTTTCCGACGAGCAAGATTATCAACTCTAAGTTGGGCTACTGAAAAGCTTGTCTTCAGCGGCACTCCACAAGGTGTTGTTTTTTCCCTGGAACATAGTGATAAATGAGCTTCTTCAAATCACAGAAGGGGAAGGCTGCAGAGTGAATGTGCGGACAGTGTTCACAGCTAACTATGGTAAATTCCTCATTACGCTCAGAGACGTCATGCAAAATGTCTTCTTTTAGCTTTCCACTTCGACTATTACGGATAAATGTGGCTTTGGAGTAAACTCTCATAAGTTTGAATTAATCCTCTTTACGAGGATCTAAATTTGTATGGTACCGTATGGAGCTGGTGTCGTCTAATGGACGGCCTTGCATACAGAAGTGACTAAAGATCGTTTCGAATGTGTATCAGTGGAGCCCACAAAACCGCCCCTACAGCTACAGCTTTCTATAAATTATTTCACATACTACCCCTAGACATCTTAGACAGGCAAGTTATTATTATCACTATTTGACATGTGATCATTCTAGGACAAATGCCACGTCCACTGTAGTCTAACAAGCTCTATTCGCAAATTTTCAACAATTTCACGCGAGCCAAGAGCTCCAAACCTGTCCCTTACTTTCATAAATTGGTAAGCTCGATCGATCATCTCGTCTTCCCTAAGGAAGTGTATGCCTAAGGTAGCCGCCCTAATTCCACTGAAAGGTGGATATTCATAAATAAAATATTAAGCAATTTCGTCTTTCTCAGCATTCACGTAGACTTGAGTCTCTTATATAAATAGTTTGGAGATGCTCGGTTAAGGGACTAAACTGAGGAACTAAGTTTTTTTTTTCTCTAGTCCATATCTATATTCATATCCATCACCGTGCTAGACGCCTTAAAGCCATATCTCAATGGTCTAGCCTGCGCGCTGACTACTCGACTATTCTTAACGACATGGAATTTTTTCTGCTAGACACCGTCTACACCCTGCCATGTCTTCTACTGCCCTTAAGATGAGACTGGGAAGGAGGCCTGAACTCAAGCAGAAACCTGAATGTTTCTACAGCGATAGCTGAGAAACGGAAAACGGAGTAAGGAGAACTGTCCTCTCCGAAGATCTCATTGTTAGCATTTTTTTCACTTCCCGAAACATTGTGGCATATTCTAGGCGATTAAAAACTCCTTGTCGTAGCAAAAGTGCAACGTATTATCTTGGGATACCGTCATTTTAACTGATACTCAGACTTTTACTAAGTCCCTGGAATCGGTGAACTCTAAAATCACCCGCATGAGCTGCGTGGCGAAGACAAAGAAATAACGATTGCTCACCTTCTTTGCAACTTCTCTTTGAAAGAAGAAACCCATTTATGAGCTTAATCCGACAACCTTGGCATCATAGTTAGTTCATAGTTAGCCCCGGCCAGTTGTGCGGGTAGTTCTGAAGAACACGAGTGCCCAGATCCTTTTGCATATTCACATTTTCCTGTGTTGTAGCACTTGATGCCTATTTGCGAACAGAGCAGAGGCATAATCTTCTTCTTCCAAAGCGACTGAATACTAAGAAGGCGACATGTGGCCTTAAGTCTTAAAATGTTGATCCAAAAAGGATTTGGGAGGTTTGCTGCAAGCAGAATACCAATGACATCCTTCCGTTTATATGCATTGTCTTTTGAAAAACTCAAAAGTTTTCGTCAACATTCCAAGTACCGCCTACTCCCTCTCGAAAAGTACGCTTTTTCCCACATTTACTGCCTACCAACAATATTAGTTCATTAACTCTTCAGCCTAGATAAATCGCCAATCACTTCAAAGAACTTTATAGCAACCTTCAGGCTACAAAACACCAACATTTACAGACGTCACTTAAGCGTGACGGAGATTGATGAGTAAATAAATTCTAAACAGCACTTTTAAGGCGTCCCGTCGGCTGCTAATAATCATTCCAGAGTCCAAAGAGACAATTCTATCACACTCGCTGATTACATCGTTTGCCAACGTGTCTGTAGTACTAAAATAATCTGCAGCCTAAGCGAAGTTCCTTTTTATCATCACATCTTCATTCCGTTTTATGGGTCATAACTCCATTTACAGTATCCATCCATCAAAAAAGGACCAATGCGTTCACGCTGAATCCGATTACGGCCGGTCCTCCATTTTTTTTTACACCTCAGTCCACATTTATACGATATAACCACTTCATCCCTTCTGGCCAGCATTTTTGGTCATCTCTGGTCATCCCTTCTGGTGATTACAGACAAAAAAAAATTGTGTTATGTAGCCCCAAGCTCCATCCCTTTCACCACACATAAACAAAACAAAAAAAAAGGTTTTTCTTATATAAAACCGGGGAATATCCCATCACCAAAATGGCAATCTGTAAAAAGGGATCAAACACGTTTTTATCAACGTCACGTCAGGATGCTTTATATTTGTGTTGCTTTTGCTGGCCTGTATCCTTTGTGTACTTCAAAGTGCTAGAATGCATTGCACGATTGTTTTGCAGTAAAATCCACCCCAGCTTTTAGCGGGTAGCCAATCTACTAACATAAAAGCCACGCAAATACACTGGCACACAAACACTGTGCCACCTATACATGGTGGATAAATTGAAGCCCATTAATAATTCTGGTCAGGGGTGGTTCTGTGTGAGTCATGCAAAGTTCCAACGACCGACCGACGAGACGCGTCGATCAAAAAGGTGGTCTCCGTCTGCCCTTTTTTTTCCAGTCAATGCATGTGTGCGTGATATAATTTTATAAATACACACACCCTCGCATTAGATACAAAACCCGGCATATGTCACGAACTGTAGAAAACCGCCACCGCCGTGGAACAGTCACAACACACAACGGGGGGAATCTACAAACTTTGTGATGTTAGTTGCTCTCTTAGGCCACCCTTAACTGGAAGGGTGATTAACCTTTTGTGTTGTGATATAGGTTTTGAATGGGATTTACCTTCACTCGGGGGGAAGATTTATTGAGGGTGAAGCTCTTATTTAATTACAAGGAAGTTGGAATCACTATTGAATGAAGTTTTAGACGTCTGCATGTCTGGTCTGGTAAAGGTTATAGACTGCGAGCAGCACATTACAAATTGTGTGTATTGTCTGCATTGGTGCTTAGGGTTTGGTAATGAAATTTCCTAAGGTTTAGCCGGAGGATTTGTTAATTCAAAGAACGAATATTGCTTTGTCTCGTGGTGAATAGACGAAGAGCACGTGGCAAGGGTCTAGGCGTGATGCTCTTTAGTCCCTGCAACAACAATATAATGCATCACTAAATCAAGCATTAATAATTCTTCACGCGAAAATGTGGACACACAAGAACCTTTCATTTGCTATATTTTTATTTTTAAAATTTGAATAGATCTCTTTACATGAAGTGGCAACACTGGTCTACGACATTTATTCAAAGCCAAAATATTTACAACAAAAATAAGAGCCAACAATTTAAGTACTTCTGTTTATAGTTAGGTGATCCTCTACTGACCATGACTGCATTCCGAATAAATCTGGGCCTTCATCTATGTAAAATAGTTTAAAGTCTACTCTAAAGTCGATTCTAAGCAAACATTACCTGAATAAATCTAAAGATGTCCTTCAGAACTTCATTTGCATTCCTGCAGTCTCCATTCTGTGGAGCGAATAGTCCCGCAATTTCACCAGAAGAACGCTTTCCCCAGTAAGGAGAAAATGTCAGCTAAATATTTAAAATCGACTTTAAATGAGATTTTTAAATTTTTAAATTCAACTTACTTGACTGTGTGCCATGGCACAGCAGAGCACAAGAACAACAGCTGAAACTAAGAGTCCACGAATTGAATTCATTGTGAATGATGATGAAGGAAAGAATTGATGAGTATTCCTAAAATGTTCGTCCTTTTTATACATGGAAATGGCAGGCATGTGGGGCTTCTTCAATTAGGATTTATATGCGTGATTAATTAGAATACCCACAAGGAGAGCTTTGTGTTAATGATATGGTAATTATTCCAACATGACTCACAATAATTGGAGAGAAAATTCATAAACTTGGTTAGAGGGAGTGGGTTAGAACGCTTTAATTGCCTTTAAGTGGGAAGTTGAAGAAAATATATAGAAAAGTTTTTTATTTTTCCTTTATTTGCGTCCTAATTATGAGTATGTCGGGATTATAACTATTTCGATTCGTGAAGATAATAATATTTTGTTAAACTTTATCTTTGGCACATCTCAACTCGTAGAATAAAATAGTCCCAACGACACTGACGACTCATTCTTTTGCAGGATTAGTCACCGGAGTGCACTTATTTTCCTATTTTGTAGCAAAGCTTTTTAGCGTCTTAAGAGATCGGCAATATCAGATGAAGAAGAATCCCCAGACTATTCCAAGAGAAATACAAGGTAGCCCAAAATGTGTCACCCTATCGGAAGATGCTATAACCTTGCAAATGGTGGAAACTGTCAGTTTTATTTTGAGATTTGTGAAGTAAACAGACGCAGCATACACGTCGACAAGCCATGGAACTACGCTCACGCTCTCCTGAACCTCAACGACGCAGTCGATGATTTTCAGTCAAAATTCATTATGAGCGACAAGGAACGTTTCCATCTGAACGGATACGTAAACAAACAAAATTTGCGCTTCTAAGGAACTGAGAATCCACGTTTCATTCACGAAGAGCTATTACATCCACTCAAAGTCAATGCATGGTGTGTCATTTACGCCGGGCCTCATTTTTTCGAAGACTACGTGGGTAATACGGTTACTGTGACTGGTGAGCGATACAGAACCATGGTCAACGAGTTTTGCCGCAAATTTATGAATTTGGGTTGGAGAACATGTGGTGATGTGATGTGTCAACTCGACGTCATAAACCGATTTAAACCGAGTTACATTTATATCAAACCGAGTTTGTGAAACCGATGGAACGAATCGAATAATTAAATGCCAAAACTACGTTGAACCGAGTTGAACACACGATTCAGTTTCAAGTTGGTTAGAATAAGTAAGCACAATGCACTAACACATGAATGTACCCGTCGAGTTGGAAAGCAGTTTATTGTTTTTAAACAAACCGAGTTGCACTGCCCGATTCCATACCTATTTGGAATTCGGTTTCGGTTCGGTTTCTCATGAGACGTTTCGCCCCAATGATGGGCATAATCGAATGCCAATTTCCGATCTAAGGATGGTCTTGCTAACAGCGTTCAGCTTTAGTAAATGCTCATATGTATGTAACGAGGGGCATACCAAGGCTTGCCTATCAGGCAGAATCCTTAGAGTAGTACCCTGTCTGGCGCGCTCGTCCGCCCTGCGGTTTCCTGGAATGTCCCTGTGGCCTGGCACCCAGCATATGTGAATGTCGAACTGCTCTGTCATCTCCATAAGAGACAAGCGGCAAATTAAAGGTGGCCTTTGAAGTAAAGGAGCACGATTCCAGAGACTTAATTGTCACTTGACTGCTAGTGAAAATGCTAATATCCCTATCAGATAATACATTACACCTTAGCCAGGACAGGGCTTCCTTAATCGCCTGAAAAACGCTAATGATCAGGGAGGCGGAACGAGATGCTCAGATTGAGCTTTTCATGGAAAACACAAGAACCCACCCTACCCTTGGTCCTAGAGACATCTGTAAAGAAGTGAAACGAACTGCCATCGACAGGGGTGGTCCGTGTTCCGTACTTGAAGTTGTCAAGGAAGAAGTCAAGGATCGAGGAGTGGCCAATGCAATCGGTCGACCACTGAGAGAAGGCTTTTAGACGGCCACACCGGCAGCAATATTTTTGCCGAAAATATCTAATGGTAGCAGGTTGAACAAAATGTCCAGTGCCGCGGAGGGAGTAGTTCTCAGTTAACTACTGATACAAATGGATGCAGATCTTTGCACCTTAGCTAGTTGAGTGAGGTGGACAGCCGTCTCAAGAGCAGGCCATCATACAATCACGCCATATAGTAGTATAAGCGTAATAATGGACACGAACGGCCAATGAGTGATTAGAGGTTTCATACCCCAGCTCTTACATATATAATATGTCTAGCGACTAGGCACATCCGTATCAAGGGTAAATTTGCCAACATAAGCCTAATATGCGTTCACGCCCCTCAGGAGGAGAAGGACGACGCGATCAACGATGACTTCTACCAGCTCTTGGACAAGACGTATGAGCAATGCCCGTGCCACGACGTTAAAATTATCCTAGGTGATTTTAACGCAAAGCTAGGAGGAGAAGACGTCTTTAGTAGCGTGGTCGGAAAGCACAGCCTGCACGACATCATATCCGGCAACGGACTCAGGCTAATCGACTTTGCGACGGGGCGAAACTTTGTCGAGGCTAGTACGCGGTTCCCACGTCTCGACATTCACAAAGGAACATGGCACTCCTTTGATCGAAAAGCTGTCAACCAAATCGATCACATTGCGATCGACGCAAGGCACTCTTCCAGTATTCTGGGTGTCCGGACTTTCCGAGGAGCCAACGTGGACTCGGATCACTACCTAGTTGTAACCAAGGTACGGATTCGGATATCCAGAACGGAGCGAAATCAACGAAATACTGTGAGGAAATTTGACGTCGGGCGGCTACAATTGCAAGAGACCGCCAGAGCCTTTGCCGATCGAGTTTCTCTTAATTTTAATCTAAGTCCTATTCCGCCAGCAGCAAATGCGGAAGACCAGTGGCAGCGTGTAAAAAATATAACGCACACAACATGAGTGGTTACGAGAAGCTAGGCCCTGGCACTTTAAAGAGATATTGCGCCAAATATTTGTATTTGTAGTGGCAGCGTTGCCAACAAGCCATCAGAGATGCCGCCTCTGATGTACTGGGTTTCTCTCGGCCACCACAACGAAAGCCCTGGTTTGATGAGGAATGTCGGCAAGCACATGCAGCTAAACAAAAGGCGTACAAAGCGGCGCTGCATAGAAGGACTAGAGCTGCTTACGAGCTCTACGTGCGCAGGAGAAAAGAGGAACATCGACTTCTCAGAAAAAAAAAAAAAAAAACATGAGAAGCGCTCGATCGAGAAAATTGAGAGACTTTATTGCAGGAATTATGTTTGAAAATTTTAACAAAAGGTAAAAAGAACATGCCAGGGTTTTAAAGCCAGAACGGAAGCCTGCAGGGACGAAAATGGCAATGCAGTAGTAGAATCGCAGTCGGTGCTGAGGATATGGAAGGAACACTTCTGCAGATTGTTAAACGGCGATGATGACCAATATTCCGCGATCAGGCAGAACGAGCCATTGAACAGTGACGATGGCAGTCAAGATTCCCGTCAACCCGATCAGAATGAAGTGAGGATAGCGATATCTAAACTCAAATCCAACAAAGCTGCTGGAGCCGACGGCCTGCCGCTGAACTTTTCAAGGCAGGAGGAGATGAGTTGGTAAGGAGCACGCACCAGTTCATCTGTAAAATCTGGTCGGACGAAAGTATGCCCGATGAATGGAACCTCAGCATAGTTTGCCCGATCCTGAAGAAAGGAGACCCTCTGAACTGCGCCAACTACAGAGGTATAAGTCTCCTAAATATCGCATATAAGATCCTATCTGTCGTACTATGTAAACGCCTAAAACCGATCGTCAACAACCTGATAGGTCCTTATCAGTGCGGTTTCAGGCGTGGAAAGTCCACCATTGACCAAATATTCACACAACGGCAGATCTTGGAAAAAACCCATGAATATAAAATCGACACGCACCACCTCTTCATCGATTTCAAAGTTGCCTATGATAGCGTGTATATAGAAGAGGTATACAAAGCCATGTCTAGTCTTGGCATCCCTGCCAAGCTCGTCCGTTTGTGCAGAATGACGATGGAGAACTCTCGCTGCTCCATCAAAGTCGGTAAGAACATCACGGAACTATTCGATGTCAGGAAATTCTCAGACAAGGTAACACGCTATCATGCGATCTCTTTAACATAGTACTTGAGAGAATTGTACGAAACTCACAAGCCAACACCGGAGGTACAATCTTTTACAAGTCTGTACAACTACTCGTTTATGCCGATGACATTACCATAATCGGAAGAACTCAGCGGGCCGTCAATAAGGCATTTACGAGTATTGAGATCGAGGCAGCAAAGATGGGTCTAGCGGTCAGTAAAAGCAAAACAAAATATATGCTGTCTACTAAAAAGGACACCCAACATCGGCGTCTTGGAGAGAGCGCCACAATAGACAGATATAATTTTGAAGTAGTAAAGGATTTTGTCTACCTAGGCTCTATGGTGAACTCCGCAAATGACATCAGTAGGGAGATCACACAAAGAATTACTCTTGCCAATCGTTGTTTCTATGGGCTAAAACGGCAATTGAGTAGCAAGGCCCTATCTCGAACTACCAAGGTAACTCTTTATAAGACAATAATCATCCCAGTCCTGCTGTATGGCGCAGAGGCAGGGGCTTTGACAAAACCGGATGAGGATGCCCTTGGTTATTTCGAGAGAAAAGTTCTTCGAGCGATCTTTGGTCCCGTCTGCATAGACGGTGAGTGGAGGAGAAGGTACAATGCCGAACTATACGGCCTGTACAAGCACATCGACTTAGCCAGAAGAGTTCACATACAGCCACTAAGATGGCTGGGTCATTTGGAGCGGATGGAACCCTACGTTCCCGCTAAAAATGTCTTCGAATCCACCCCGGCTGGACGACGCAGTAGAGGACGACCTCGCGGAAGGTGGCGCAAACATGTGGAGGGGGACCTCATTCATCTTGGCGTGCGCAACTGGAGGCCGCTGGGTCGTAACCGTGCTGGCTGGAGAGGTTTGTTGGTTGAGGCCCAGGTCCACCCCGGACTGTAGCACCATCTAAGTAAGTAAGTGAACGACTAAGCAGATTTGTCCCAAGTTTGATCTGAAACGCCCTAAGAAATTGATTTCTCTTAACCGATTGCATATTGACCCCATTATAGGTGTAATTACAGGACACTGTTTAATAGGCAATCATGCAACAAGGCTTGACGTATATTAAAATGATTTTTGTAGAAGCTGAAGAAGAGCTGAGAACCATTCCTAACCCTCTTTGTGCGGTGCAAGCTCTCTCCCATAAAAGAAAGCTTCACTTAGAAGGTTTCTACTTTATCGATTTGGGCGATCCGATAGATTTATACGTTAGGAGCCTCATCCGATTCATTAGAAGCTTTAATTGGTTCTAACGAGTAGGCTGGGATTACATGACCCTTCGTGGCACCACAACGGACCTTCCTTGGTCTATGTGTGTTGGGTTAGTGTAAGCTTGCAGCCACTTCAACCTAACCTAACCCAACATGTCACTTGCCTAAGGTTTCAAACTTTTTTTTTTTTTGATTATTGCAATAATTTTTTAAGAAACATCTTTTTACTTTTTCTTTCTAGCACCACTATCAACGTGCGAATCTCACAGCTTACAATTTGTAGCTTGGTAAGTATTTTTTTTTATATACTTTCCAACTATTCATAATCAAATCTCTGCGTCAGCAGACGATTAATCGGCTCAGATAGTATCATCAAACCATGCATCTACATATTCCCCAATAATGGATTTCGTCGAACGATTAGGAAGCTAAGCCTATTAGCTTAATTTTGGACTTGTTTCCTTTAGACAAGTCTGTGTATTCATAATTTATTGGCTGAACGAAAAGAGGTGCCGAAAGGCGGGTATTTACATAAGAATTCAAAATGTGGAAGAAGAAAGCCATCTCTTGGATCTTATAATTTTATTTATTTTTTTTTTTTTGGCTTTTGTATGAAACTGTATACATTTGCATTTCTGTGGTCGTAAATTAAACGATGAAAAGCCTCTTATCAAAATTTAATGAAGTTCACTTTCGTTGTGGCTTACGTAATAATTCTGCTTTAAGGGCTGAAGTTTGTTACCTTTGAAGTGACCGTTGGTGGTTACAGTGGGTGGATTTTCAACTCGATTTTGTTTGTGTTCGCTGAAAATGTGGTTAGGCAGTTGGTTGTAGGTTGTTTCGAAGTAGATGGAGTGTTTAAATTGTAACCATCATACTGTGGGCGACTACAATAATATATGTACCTACGCTATATACGTACATATCAAAATGCGGCTTATTTGTACCTTTTAACGCCTTGTTTCCATCATTGGCGGAAGAGGAAATTGAGCTGTATGTCGAAAGCCATAGGATTTGCGTTTTTGTTTGTTTTTTATATCTGACATTTAGGCTTGAATCAGCCGCTCTTTTTATCTAGAGTAATTTTCTTGGTTTCATCAAAGACCAGATCAAGTGCATACAGTAATGTTGCCGATCTTAAATCCTCTCTTCAAAAATCAAAAAGCATCCATACAAAGATCAGATAATACATTAACAGGCTCGGCTGGAGAAAGTAGTGGTCACTGTCCACCATACCATACTAAGGTATCCTTTTATAAGACGCTAATCATCCCAGTCCTGCTGTATAGCGCATAGGTATGGACTTTGTCAAAATCGGATGAGGATACCCTTGTACTGTATATAGTGATGTATAGTGTATAAATATTCCCCGTAATACGATGGCTTCCTATCGATTGAATTCAGTAAATTTATTTATCCTCATCTAAAGGTGTTGGTACAAATTCGCTAAGTACCACATTTACATGAAACCAGGCATTCTTGCCTATGGCAGAGGTGATGAGGCTACACATCGCAGTAAGCTTGATTATCACGTCAGCGTAGTTTGTCTTTCAATTTCATGACTATTGTGTTTCCTTTATATTTCCATTCAATTTAAACTTGTAATAGTGACTTTCGAAAATGTTAAAACAAAATTTCTCCAAATGAATTTCGTCCGTACACCTTCATGGAGCATTACCCACTTAAGTCTACTGCCTCCCTATGTATGACAAACGAACATTATATTAAAGGTTGTCATTAAGATAGTAAACTACAGAACGGTCTTTTATAATTTTATGCATACTTCCTCTCAAAGAGTGGATATACACAACGAACAACTTCATTTCCCGTATTCATTTAAGTGGACGCACATAAAAAGCTTAAAAGACAAAAAGAAACTACTCACGCATGCGCACACCTAAGACTGACTTAATTGCGTTGAGCTGACCAATTTTCCAGTTTTCCCACAAAAGTCTGGTGAAAAGAATTTCAGTGTTATAACCAGATACATCCTATCAACAGTGCGCAGCGCATCGAACAGCTTCATGGGTCACCGACCGACCGACCAACCGATCGTCCGGCTGTAGCTCGCACCTAACCGCTGATAGACGTTTCCTCACTATGCGACCAAACGGCTCCTCTGCGTGCGGTTGCACTATACCTTGCTACGAAGCCATTCATTCTTCTCTCGATGAAAGTAGTGAAGAAGAAAACGAGGCCATTAATCATCAGAAAGACAACATCATCAGCATCATCATCATCAACTACAGATACAGTATCTATCCATGTGTGTAGGTATCTGTGAGGTTATTGTTTTAATTAAACACAAGAGAGGTACTGTTGAGACAATAAAAATGCCCATAAAACCTACTTTGACCTCATCCGGGTGCGGGTAGATCTTTGAAGAAGATCTGCACGCGGCTTTTCTTTATTTAATTTGAATTTCATCATCAGATAGCCCACTTTCAATGAAAGAGTGTGGAGACTGAAGTAAGCATGAAAGTCCTTTAAATTCAATTAAGTTGAGAAGATAGATGAACGAGTGGCAGGATGAGAAAGCGTGCACCGGATAATGCGATTACTATTGCTCAAGTATAATTTCGTAGGGAGGAGTCTGTGTAGCTCCCTCTTATCCAATTGAATTTCCATTCTATTGCAAAATTAAAATGTCAAGCCAAGGAATGAGGAAGTGTACACAAGAAAGTACCAGTATCTAGATATGGGACATATCTTTGCCGGTAACAGTAGGGTGCTTTCTTTGGAATTAGTTCTTCGCCTTATAATTGGCATTCAACAGCAAAGACAGCGACATGGGGGATGATGGATGAATTTACAGCACTGCTGCTGACGATTGAAATTGATTACAATGACATGCAGATAGTAGTATGATTAGCAGTAGCAATAGATTGATCTTAATCACATTTAGATATATTTTGCAAATGCTACGCTTCATGTGCTCGTAATTGCAATCGAATTACGTGCCAATGTTGTACGGCGCTAAGTTGTAAGTATACTTGTGTGAAGCTAAAGTCTCACGCAAAAAGCCCACGTATAAGTCATTACTTATGTAGGCGTTAAATTCGTGTACGATTACGTGCGTCACTGAAAGTGTGTTTAGATGAGGAATTATTGCAAACAAATCGTTTCACTTTTTAAGCCCACGGTATGAGCTTAATGGTGTATCTGCGTATCTAAACACCTGTCCTGATTAAAATTCATGTATCTGCCACTTGTCACATGAGTATCTATTGTGTATCTTTTCAAATATCGAAGACCTAGTTGACTCATTTTGCTGGAAAGCTACTTCTCCATTCAAAAAGAGTTACAAGAAGGGATCACTACTTCCACTACAGCACTTCTCTGACAAAACCAAAAAAAATAAATACTCCAGTCCATCGTCATTCTAAAACAATTCTCTCACTTGTACCTACTAAGTGGTGTAGTACTTGTGTTAACTTTGGAATAATTCTATTCAAAGGAGCGATGCTCTTCCGCGTTGGTACTCCACTTGGGTGCTTTGTGCTTAGTTAGATTTGGAGCTGCCTTTGTGATTCTCTTTCAACGCCGGAAGTATGTGACACTAAGTCAAACAACGTGCGCTCAACACGAATGCCGATAGAAAAGATGGTGCATAACAATGCCAGAGACATGGGATGGCGCACTCTGGTATGACAGCGAGGTCTTTTGTCAAAATGGCAATTGTTCTGCGTGCAAAAGACTAAAAACACCTTTTGATTACAGAGAACTACAAGGAGGGGAAGAGACAATAGAGATTTTTTGCTCCTTTATCCCCCTTCTCGATGTGAATTGAAATTTTATGCACAATTCTTCACGGATACAGTGCTTGGGATGGAAATGCAAAGAATCTGGCAAAGTGTAGAGGGTAAACCTGGAACAAGTGAGGTTAGGGAACTCTCAATGAAAGGAAGAATAAGAAGAGGGAAATTTGAGAAGTTGGCGATGAGACTGATTCGCTATTTGATTCCCTGATATTAACAACATTATTTTCCCTTTGATACAATTAAGTTTGACATCACTTTTAAAGTAGTCAAGTACTTCTAGCTTTACGTGCTGCTCTTTGATGAGGTTTTCCTGTAATACCAGTATGCCTTATAAATAAGTCATCTACCTTAATGTTGGACGCATCTTAGAGACATTGTGCGAATATGCTCAGCTTGCTAACTTTCCCATAGCAACCTACCAATCCGTTACAGAGCTTATAGTTTTTAGGTCGTGCAACATCTCCATTGGGAACCCATTTTAAAAAACAGTCTATTGGCCGGCATTCCAGATACGTTCAGTGTGCTATGACGTTTTATGGGACATCATGATACTGTCGATGGACATAACAGCTTTGCTTAAGGTTCTGAAAAAATGTCAAGGATTAATGATCTAAGGTCAAGTTTTATCGAAGTATTTCTAGCCAAGCCAACACCAGAAGCTCTCCTCATTTTTTTTTTTTGCAGTTCCACCGAAGAATAAGATCACTTACTACGTGAAGAAATGGTTTTAAAAAACTTCCAATAGACAGAGAGGTAATCACCCAACTGTAGGCCTACATTCTTCCTTAGAACTACGTGGCACGTTTATTTTTCATAGACAATTCCTGTCTAAAGTCTAGTCTTCTAGATCGTGTCTGCTGAGAGGAGAAATTTGAAGTAGAGTCCTGACTTGTTAGCGATAATACTGCTGGGATTTCAAGTATACAAGGCGAAGTTAATTGACGCAAAGTAATATTGCTCACTGCGCAGTATATCAGTCTTAAGAAAATTAGTTGTGGATGGTAGCCATTTGCGACATTGCTTTAGTTTCTTATAATGAAATACAAAGCATACTTTAATTTCAACACTATACTTTGCCCTTATCGTTGTCGTTTAAGATAGAAAAATCGGTTAAGTGAGCGTTTTTTTAAGCGCATCTGTATACCTTCAATATACACGTATAACAGCGGTCTGATATCTCACACCTCATAGGTTGACCGCATTCCTTAATTGTGGCATCGATACAAGTGTAAAACCCCCTAAAGCGAGGTAAACAACAAAAATTAAGTAGCAACCAATGCTTACAAAACAAACCAATAAAATCGTAATTTAAAATCGTATAACAGACTGAAGGGATGCACATACATATTTTAACAATTTTCTAAATTTGTTGGGTTATTACTGCAGCACTAGGGATGGATATGGTTTGATTTTTCGGTCAATTAAGATACGATACCAGACATCATGTGCCCCATTAAGAACTGAATATTTTACTTTTTCTCCATTTCCGAACTGTCAACTGTTAAGTCGTTATATATGCTAGTTGTCAAATTGAAGGCTTACTTCAATTGTTCCAAAACTCGTTTCAAAATTTTTATAAAAGAGCGGATAGCTATCGTCGTAACCATGACGGCCATTTGGCTGATATTTTGTTCCATAGATAATGAAAAACCATGGATGTACGAATAAATGCTTTTTTATTTTTTTTATTTAATTTATAAATTAGGTCAACGTTGGCTAATTCCTCGAGACTACTAAAGAAGAATGTGTGTGACATCTTCTGCGACGCGACGCATAAATCATAGTAGTATCTACCCATCTCCGAGTCTATGAGCCCTAGCCTGCGAACATGATTTCTTAGAATGCAGTGCCCAGAGAGGATTCCTATAGCTATTCCTAACTGTGACCTATCTAGATTCAAAATTTTCCTGGTTTTTTTCCTATTAAATGACGGCCATAAGGATTTAGATACTCTATATGCCCTTATGTTTGGCCATCTACCATATCTGACAGTTATGACAACGTTGCGAGGTGATTTACCGCCATATCTTGCCAGTTGATAGGCAAGTTCGTTTACTTACATATACCATATGTTGTAATGTCCAGGCCTAACATAGTCTTACACGGATCCTTAAGCATTGTGCGGCAGTTCTCTACTACTCCGGATTTGATGACATTTGATTCTAGTGCCTTGGGCACTGCCTGACTATCGATATAAATAGTGATATTCTCACCGACTACCTATTCTAACTCCAGTAGTTCCGCAGCTAAAAAAAACATACATTATTGAACTTGTGCGCGCCACCTACGGCGATGATTTCCTCTACTGCGTCGTCCCTCAGGGCTAGATTCGAAGACTCTGCTGGCCGGAGCGTTGGTGTCCATTCGCTTTACATGTCCTAGCCATCTCAGACGTCCAATACGCAGTTTTTTGACTAGGTCGATGTCGCTGTACAGCTCGTATAGTTCGTGATTGAATCTTCTCCTCCAAAACCCGTCAACGCAAACGGGACCGAAAATCTTACGAAGAATTTTTCTCTCGAAGCGACCAAGGATATCTTCATCCTCTTTTAATAAAGTCCATGTTTCAGCGCCGTAAAGCAGAACTGGGTGATCAAGGTCTTATATAGAGTCTCCTTAGTTGTTCGAGATAGGGCTTTACTGTTGAATTGCCTTATAAGCCCAAAAAACAGCGATTGGCAAGAGTTATTCTTCGATTGATTTCTGCACTGATTTTGTTTGTAGAATTTATAGCAGAGCCAAGGTAGACAAAGTCCCTTACTACCTCGAAGTTATAGCTGCCCACGGTGACGTTTTGTCCAATTCGTCGGTATTGGTTTTCCCTTCTAGTTGACAGCATATACTTGGTTTTGCCCTCGTTTATTGCTAAACTCATTTTGGCCGCTTCCGCCTCAATGCTTGCAAACGCACCGGTGACAGCCTGCTGTGTTCTTCTGATAATGTCTATATCATAGGCATATGCAAGCAGTTGTACAGACTTGTAATAGATTGTGCCTCCTATGTTGGCTTGTGAGTTCCGCACAATCCGTTCAAGTATAATATTGAAGAAGTCACGTGACAGCGCGTCACCTTGTCTAAAACCTTTTTTGACATCAAAGGTATCGGTGAGGTCATTACCGACCTTGGTGGAGCAGCGAGCATTCTCCATCGTCAGCCTGCACAGACAGACAAGTTTGGCAGGGATGTCAAAACTAGACATAGCTCTATAAAGCTCTTCTCTATAGATGCTGTCATACGCGGACTTGAAATCGATAAAGAGGTGGTGAGTATCGATTTGGAATTCTTGGGTTTTCTCCAGGATCTGCCGAAGTGTGAAGATTTGATCGATGGTGGACTTTCCTGGCCTGAAACCGCACTGATAGGGTCCAATCAGGCTGTTGAGAAAAGGTTTCAGGCGTTCACACAATATCGCAGAAAAGATCTTGTATGCGATGTTGAGGAGACTGATGCCTCTATAATTGGCGCAGTTGAGGGGGTCTCCTTCCTTGTGGATCGGGCAAACGATGCTGAGATTCCATTCATCAGCCATACACTCGTCTGACCAAATATTAGAAATGAGTTGGTGTATGCACTCTACCTAGGTGGACGGAAATTTTGACTGTCATCGTCTATGTTGAATGGTTCATTCTGCCTGACAGCGGGATGTTGGTCTTCGTCGCCGTTATACAGTCTGCAGAAGTAGTTTTTCCATATTCTCAACACCGACTGTGATTCTACTACGAGGTTTCCATTTTCATCTCTACAGGTTTCAGTACGGGTATTACTTCCCTGACACGTTTCTTTTTAAAACGCGCGCTTCTCGTGCTCTTTCTTCTTCTTTTGGAGAAGCCGATGTTCTTCCCGTCTCTTTTGCTCGTAGAGCTCACGAGCAGCTCTCGTCTTCCCTTGCAGCACCGCTTTATATGCCTCTTGTTTTGCTGCATGTACTCGCCGGCATTCTTCGTCAAACCAGGGATTTCGCGGTGGTGGTCGAGCGAGACCCAGCACATCAGTCGCGGCGTTTCTGATGGCATGTTGGCAGCGTTGCCACTGGTCTTCGGCACTTGATGCTGGCGGCATAGGGGTGATTGAGAGATTTCGGGATACGCGTTCAGCGAAGAGTCTGGCGGTCTCTTCCGATTGTAGCTTTTCAACGTTAAATTTTCTCACAGTAATTCTTCTTTGTTGCTCAGATTGGGATATCCGCATTCGTACCTTGGCTACAACAGAGTAATGATCAGAGTCTATGTTGGCCGCTCGGAATGTCCGGACATCCAGAATCCTGGAGGCATGTCTTGCGTCGATCGCAATATGATCAATTTGGTTGATCGTTACATGATCATTGGACCATCATGTCTGTTTATGAATATCGAGATGAGGAAACCATGTGCTTGCTATGGTGACATTTCGCTCCACAGCGAAATCAATTAGCCGTAGTCCGTTATCAGACGTGGTGTCGTGTAGGCTATGTTTACCGACTGCCCTACCAAAGACGTCCTCCTTTCTTAGTTTGGCGTTAACATCGCCTAATATGATTTTAACGTCGTATTTAGGACATTGCTCATATGTTTTGTCGAGGTGCTCGTAGAAACACTTTTTTGTGGCAGGGTCCTTTTCTTCCGTGGGGGCATGAACACATATTAGGCTTATGTTAGGGAATTTAGCCTTGATCCGGATAGTCATAATACGCTCGCTTACGTGTCGAAAGCTTAAGACTTCTTGCGTAAGTCTGCCGCGTATGACAAATCCGCATCCGAATAAGCGTTGCCTGTTGCCTCTGTAGCAGTCACCGTAGTAGATGTCACAGTTTTTCATCCTCTTTTTGCCCGGCCCATTCCATTGCACTTCCTGGATGGCGGTAATATCTGCTTTATAGCAGTCTAGGGCCTCTGCTAGTTGTTCGGCTGCATGTGGTCTGTAAAGGGACAGAACATTCCACGTACAGATCCGAAGGTCGTTGTTCTTATTTCGTTTGCTGGGGTCGTCATTAGTTGAGTCATCCTTATCCGAGTCTTTTGGTTGTTTCGGAACCATGGATTTTTTTACGTGGTAGGGAAGTTACCCCGACGGCACAACCCCCAATCTGGAGGGGCAGTTCTTTAATTATTCCCCTAGGACGAGGGGCCGGGTACACTGGTGCCAGTAGTCCACTACGGGAGTATGAGCGCTGCCGTTGGCCCATTAAGGGCTCCTCCGCCACCATCTCTATTCCAATGTCCTGACCAACATTGGAAATTCATTACCGACCTGTGATCCGAATACGTCGAAGCAACTCGCGCAAGGTATTCCCTAAATTTAACCTAACTGGAACTATAGACGCCACCGTTGACTCCGTCTAGGGAATTTTCCGCTGCCGCCTGGAACAGTAAGAAGTGCTCTAGTGAGAAAACACTCTTCCCCCCCCTCTCTCATCTGCTGCCGCCAAGAATCCTCCAAACGGGGTTGGTTACCCATTTCTTGGATTAAGGTACTAGGCACCCGGCTGTCACCGCGTGGAGGTTGAGAGTAGGAGTTGGTAGGCCTCAGCTGAGTGAAAACGCTTATGTTTTTATATGATCGCATGCACTACCGTTTGACCAGCTAATCTATCTACAAAAGAGCATTTCGGTTCTTATTTCGTTCCAAGCTAAAGAAGCAGTGGTATGTGAATCGAGCAAAAATTGTCAAATGGACTCTAGAAGAGGAAGAATTCGTGAGACCAGATCTATAGATCCAATACCGTAGTTTACTGAATAGCTAGTACGAATTCCGCATAGTCGTTACTCAAGAACATACGAGTAATGAACAGTTCAGCATGTGTGTCGGTTAAAATAGATTCCTTTTGTTATTCTTAAGCAACTTTTATTTAATGAAAGTAAAAAAATATATTTGTTTAAGAAATAAAGGACCAAGCAATTCAATAGTAAAATTGCTCGCACAGGTAAACCAGTACTTATTTTGTATTCAAAATATTTGCATAACAAACGCCATTAAATACGCTATTTAGGTGTATTTTTTCATTCGCCGTACTTAACAATCAATTGCATTTTTTGTCATTTGAAATCGATTGTCGCTTTTTTTCACTGTTTTTAATGAACTCGCGTGGTGGACTTGCCTACAAACGTAAATACCCCCGACAGTCGTTTTATGACAGACATAAAAAGTTATCATTTTCTTTGTCTAAGGATACGTTCTTAAGGAATATGTTGTAGTTTTATCAGTGTGAATGATATAAGTTAGAGAAAATAGTCACAAACATGCAAAGCCAAATATGGCTTCGTATGCAGTAGAGGGTTAGCGTGGCAATTGACGACGTTACCCCTACACCATTGCCACCATTATTGAAAAAAAAATTGTGCCTGCAACTATAACATGTTGAAAGTGAAACTTATTGTTACCATTTATTGTAAACATACATTTGAACTAACTAAAATCCTAAGTCCGGTTTTTAATCGGCTAAGCTATTTCGAAAATATTGCTGATTTTCAAAAGTACCATCAATGCAACATTTTGTAGGAAGCATCTACAACAGCTAAAATGCCAAATTTTGTTACACTTTTCAACACACACTTCTGTAACATATTTCCATAATATATTTCCGCTCAGTATTTTGTTTTACTCTAAGTTTCAATTCAAAAACTTGGGCAAAACACTAGCTGTCAAATTATCGTAGCCAAATAAAATTTCTTGCCTTTTGTGATGCTTTAATTTCTCCACAGCGCAATGTTTCCTCAGACAACAGCCAGTGTAACATATTTCTAACTGTCACCGTCTTGAAGGATACGAGTTGAAGTACATAAGTCGGTTTACCAAAATAAATATATCTGTGCTTAGTCAACTAGCACCATGTTTCTATGCTTTGCTTTATAGTGTAAGTACTCGTATATGCTTTAAGGTGGTTCTTAAAATTGAAGTTGTGAAATTCTATCGGGGCACACTGTTATTTAGTTCTATTATCTGAAAGTTACACGTATGTATGTAATTTTCTTTTCAAATTCCATTGGCGTTTAGGGACCGCTGCCGGGTGCTTTTTTTTCGAACGCCTGCTGGTTTATATGGATCTAAATAGATAGCAAAGGTCATTCATTCACTCAAAATGTATTTATTTAGACATCAATACATTTACGTCTTAGAAAGAAGAAAAAGGAATAAAAGACATCTGAATTTTTGCAGTCAGGATTTATGCAAAATATTGGTCCAAGCACCTGCACAATGATCTACACTTATAAATGATTTGCAGCTCTGATACTATCTTATATTAAATAAAAGGTTTCGAGATTATGTATCGAGCAAAACATTGAGATTTTTTAGGATTGCTGCTCTTCCCTTTGAATTTTTGAAGTAGGATGTAGAAATTTGGAACGATGATGAAGTTTACAAAACAAGCAAAGTAGTTGTTTATTCTATGAGAGTTTTATGCGCGGTAGCGACCTTAGATTTTTTTAAAAAAACGTGAACAAATTCCTGCAGTTCGCAAACAAATATCGAAAAAAAAAAATGTTTGGTCCATATAAGAACCACCCTAATATGATTGCATACATTTCATTACACTCGAGTAGTGGAATTTCGATTTACGAAAGCTACAAAGTAGTTAAGCCTTTTGACCTAAACCTCGCTTAATGAACTCAATTTAAATTTCTACGCCGCCATGAGCATTCGAAAAAGTTCAAATACTGGCAAATTATTTTGTAAGAAGACAGAGCGTCTGCTTTAACTGAGAATGTGGCTTAGAGCTGCTGATATAGTAGTGGTAGTAGTAGTAATGTGATTATATTAGTACTTCATTTTACTAGAATTACACCTTCACAAATTATAGCATTGGCTTTTGCCGTCAGCCAGAGAAAGAAAGAGTTTACTATCAATTCAATACATAAGTACTCGTAGTAATAAAATAAAAAAATGAAAAAGCAAACAAAATATATATATACGTATATAAGCTTAATAGCTTCAACAGAAAAGTTTTAGATCTTAGTTCATTTAACATTTTATAGCGTATCTACTCTAAGAGTTAACCAACTAGTAGTTATTTAATTTCTATCTAATTTAAAATGCTTCATTAATAATTTGTTGACGATATCGCAGAGCGGACTTTATATAGCTATACAGAACCACTCAGTCCTGGCCAGTAAGTGCGTCTATGGTTTCGCTTGTCGATAGAGTGAATTTACCCCAATGAACTCGCCTTATCTGACCCAAAATGGGACAGATCCCAACAAAATGCTGTATATTTTCTCTCTCCCTGAGATTGCGAAAACTACAGTCTGTGTTTCGCTCGGGGCCATGCGGGACATAGTTTAGATGCAAAAGCTGACTTTGAAAATCAAAGAGATAGTATCCAGAGTATAACGGCCATTGAAGTAGTTTTTTACTCCGAGGTCATGTTGGTGTGTACGAAACATGTTTCTAGACTCACTTTGCTGCGCCCTATCTATAAACTTTTGGAAGCTAGTCTTTTCGATTTCACCCAGTAGTGTTTGAAAATAATTTTTCCAAAACTCCACGCCTCCTTCCTCGATCCGGAATAGGACAATGTGTTGAAAAGCCAGCCTTGACCATTTCTCTAAGAAATTTAGTTTTCGCTGAAGTCGGTGACTTAGAAGTGACATTATTTTTTCCACATAGCTGAAGTGCATCCTAAGGGTAACTATGTATAACGGACGAATCCCAGTTTCTAAGTGTAACATATAGGTAGGTGTATTTTCTGGTAATCTGATTATTTTTTCTATAAAGTACCTCAGCAACTTCTCCATCTCTTCGTACTGAAGAAATCCCCATACCCGAGCCTCTCCAATCGCAGTTGATGGCCGTTTTGCCTTCCTTCTGTTTCTCTTGAAGATGTTTTCAGAACGATAGCTTTGGCGCGATGGTGACTCCAACGTACCTATATTTCTTTACTATCTCCAGTTCCTCGCTTTCCCAGGTCCACTTCATCATTTGCAACATGTGTGGGGTCTCTGCCAGTATAACGATGTCATCCGTATACAGGAGCATTTTGATGATCAGCCCGACGAACATGATCCCACCTGGTAAGTATGTTGTAAGGTCATGTAAAAAGAGCGAGAAAAATAGAGGACTTAGTAGCCAGCCCTGCTGTATTCCCACTTTCGTCTGAAACCAAGCGGATCCTTTAAAAAAACATTTCTCTTGTCTGTGGTATAACCCAGCGAATAATATATATTACATGCCTGCATTTCGTTCACCACGTTTTGCTTTGTTCTATCCTTGGCTGCCTCGCACTTCAAGACGTTAACTGTGCTTGTTGTGTACATTTTCGTGCGTCGTTCGTTGCTCTGTACTCAGCAATGCTAGCTGTGAATTGTTCGTTGTGTACATTTTCGTTCGTCGTTCGTTGCTCTACACTGAGCAATGTTAACTGTGTATCGTTTGTTGTGTATACATAGATGTGATTATTTTACGTTTTAACTGTGCATGTCTATTTTCATTCGCAGTGAATAATTCGCAGGTCATGATCTTTTGCCCATTCCTCCTAAAAACGGTTTAAGGAAAATGCATTGTTGGTAATAACACTCACCAATTAGTCAAACACGTACAAAGAAGTACATGTGGGTGTGGAAGTTGTTTAGTTGGTGTCCCATTTTGGCATGAAATTTGGTTTCGCTTAATCATACTCATACACCACATGTGTCAACACTAAGCCTTTTGAAAACCCGAATGTTTGAGCGCTGATGGTCATTGATTGATAGTCGCTGGTCGTCACTGGGATATTTCGCTGATTATACTGCAGTGTCGCTACCTCCCGCTTTCGGATCTCTCACCTATGGATCCATCACGTATGCCCTCATGGAACGATTTCAAAGTAACGCAAATTCAATGCAAAAAAGTGGAATCAGC
Source organism: Brachypalpus laphriformis (assembly GCA_945910035.1). Lineage (NCBI taxonomy): Eukaryota > Metazoa > Arthropoda > Insecta > Diptera > Syrphidae > Brachypalpus > Brachypalpus laphriformis. The sequence goes on from OX246753.1 coordinate 325,923,151, forward strand.
CACTGCGAACATACCGGCATCTAGGTATGGCAAAACCACATAATTATTCAATTCCCAAGCCAATATAATAAATAAAAATAAAAGTTTCACTGAAAGTTAAACGGCCCATAACTGAAGCAAGCACCTTGCATAATCAAATATTAATTTCTCTTCTAAAACTCATTAATTTCCGAACCACATATCTACTGGTATCCTGTAAATGATATTCATTAATTAAAAAGCACACACTCCCCATACGTTTCATTTTAATATCCATTACCAGCCAATTAATCAATCCGCACTGCTGCGTGCGTGCAACCTGTCTCCAATAAATTCCTGCCCGATAGTTCAATGGGAAGAAAAAAAAATCGAAAACAAATCTCCAATCCTCAACCCAAAGAGCACATTCTATCAAAGTGACCACTTGGCTAGATCCTGTTTTATATATTGCACAACCAATAGATACGAAAAAAAAAGTATCATAGTTGGCAAACGCAAATCGAATTTTTCTCCCCTTTGGCGAAATTGGTTTCCTTCAACATTGCCTACCATTTAACGGGAGTATAAAGGCAAAGCAAAGCCTTATGGAGAAGAGCTTACCCCCAGCTCCCTATCAAACTGACAGAAAATTAATAGCCTTCCACTAGGTATCTATCAGATACACAAGCAAAAGAAAAAATAAAAATAGCAAAGACGAACCATTTTGCAACTATTACTCCAAACAAGTTTCTGTTGCGCGTATCTATACATGTATCTATGGCTGTGTGTGTGACTTGAGTAAAAGGAATAAAAGTGGAAAGACCTTGCCTAACCACTCCCCATCAATGGATACCAGAAATAATCAAGACATGCAATAAATTTGCTCAGAACTTTAAGACTGTTGCTGCTGCTGCTGCTGCATTTGATATGTTCATTCTGGAATTCCACAATATCAATGGAATATCACAGTTTGGCGGGTTTATTTGCATTTCAAAACCGTAAGGACTCGCAAATGAGTTGAAAATTACAAAACTTGATTGTGTGTTGGCAATCACCACTGTGTAGTTGCAATCCGGGAATAAACGAGCAGAATGGAACTCCTCAAGTCATTTGCCATTGCCAGCTAGAATGGCATTGGTACAAAGTTACTTTTGAGTGCGACTACCCAAACCTGGTGGAGGAGAGCTTGAACCATTCACCGGCAAAGAACAATTGCAAATCGAGAAGTTGCCTTCCGATTTCGTATTCAATCGGGGTGCAACGAGTGCCTACGCTCGGGGTATTCACTTCGTGATAAGAATTTTTAACAAGACTCCATCGTCGTTGTCGTCGTCGTTGTCGGTTTGAACTGTTACGAGAACAGGACGGCGCAAGTGTGGGGAGGATTCCTGTGAAATTCTCTGACAGTTTAGGTGATGAGATTCTAGAAGCGAAATCATAATCGAATTTATTGTTTTCTGCATAAAATCAGTTTCGGGTAAGATTTTGTGGGAGCAAGTCGATGAAGCGTAATTGCTGGAGCAAGTCTTGTTGAAAATCGATGAAGTGGCGCCTTGATTACTGAAGTATTGCAAAATTAGCAAAAGCAGATGAATCTCTGATTATCGGATTTAATTTATCTAGTCGTGGTACTTTTCATTTAAATTATGCACTTAAGAAGGCGCTACTTATTTTCCAAGTACTGGAACCATGCAGCAGTATTAACTCAGGACTATACCAATCTGCACAGGAATTGATGATAAAATACTTTTTTGTAGTAACCTCCTGAACTTCGAATTACTTAGACGCCGTAGTAGTTGCTAATAACTTGCTAAAACCTTCTTTTGTCCAACTCATAGTAAATAAAATCTCACTTTTGGTGGCTTCTTGAAGTCGAAAAATTGCATATAAAGTGACAAAGTATCTACAGGTATGTACGTCTTGTTGTTATCTACGATTTTGATATAGTGTTTACCTAGGTTAGGTTAGGTAAAGTTAGAGTGGCAGGCTGCAAAATGCAGCTTCACTCAGGCCAGACTTAGGCCCATTGAGGTACCATACAGATCTATGCTGGAACCATTTGTGGCTTATTATGAAGCGCTGGAGGCTGCTAATACTGACGTTAGCTAGCTCGCCTAAGTTGTCGAAGAGGTAGGGTCCTAAGTGCAGTCTTCTGCGAGCGGATAGGGCCTGGCACGTACAAAAAACGTGTACTATGGTTTCCTTCGCCTTCTCGTCCATGCAACTTCTGCAGAAAGCATTTGCTAAGATGCCTAGCCTGATAAAATGCCTACCGATGATGCAGTGCCCCGTGCACACCTACCTTCTGTAGTTGCGATGAGCGACCATTTCAGCTCGTCTGACAGACATCCGAGAGTATTGTTGCCACGAAAAAGCTTTTCAAATCGCTCTTCGGATACGGCACAAAACTGTAGGTCTCTTCCATTCGAGTGAAAAAATATAATGCACACAATAGGAGTGGTTGGGAGAAGCTAGGCCCAAGCACTTGAAGAACTGTTGCAAAAAATATTTTTTTTTGTAGTTGAGCAACAGATTCCAGGGACTTGATCGCAGCTTGACTATCAGTAAAGATAGTAATATCCCTTCTAGATATCACATTGTACTTCAGCCACGACAAGGCCTTTTTATTGCCATGATCTCCGCCTGGAAGATGCTTCAGTGATTAGGGAGGCGAAAAGAGATGGTAATGTTTAGCTCTTGGGAGAAGACACCTCCCCCCACTGCTAACCCTGTTTTGGACCCATCTGTGTAGAAGCAAATGGATCCCTCATATATCCCTAGCTCTCCCTCCCATTTAACTGTGGAGGGTATGCGGGTTTCAAAGTTGTTATCAAACAAAAGTTGTGCAAGTACATAGTCGATGTTTTGTGGAAGGAATTCAAGGTTGTTGAAAATAGAGGAGTATCCTTTACCTAGGCCGCACCACTGGGATATGGACTTCATGTGGGTGGCTGCACACGCTGATACTTTTTTTCTATAGATATCTAGAGGATGCAGTTGCAAAAGAATATCAAGAGCTGCTGTTGGAGTTGTTCTTAGTGATCTTCTGATGCACAAGCAGGCCGTCCTCTGCTCACGACCAAGTCACGATAGGTGTACAGCTTTCTGAAAAGCCGTCCACCAGACGATCACACCATACGTTAGTATGGGTCTGATTGCGAATACATAGAGCCAGTATGTAATTCGTCGCTGTAGTCCCATTTATTTCCTTTTGCTTTCTTACAATAGTACAAGGCTCTTGTGGCTTTTTTTCACTCGTTCTAGGATATTGGGTTTTCAGCCAAGTTTTTTGTCCAAGATGAGAGACAATTATTTGCCTTTGTCTACAAATGTCAAGCTAGTGCCGCGTAGTTTTGGAGGGTCAAGGTGCGGAATTTTATATTTCCTTGTGAAGAGGGCCGGTTCTATTTCTATTGGGTTGACGCTAAGACCACATTCATTAGTCCATTTAGAGAGCTTAAAGAGAGTGTTTCGTGTAAGATTAAAAGCAGTTCATTCACAGGTAGGTTCCATAGAAGAAGAGAGAGCACCTTTGTGGGCTACCCCAATTCACGAGCCTTCCTCCTTACAGTTCATAACACTGGTTAACTAACGCGCAACTGGTTAACTAACGCGCCAATCAACCCCGTAATACCAAGACTCATGAGAGCCCGAATAATTGCTTTATATTCAACATTGTTAAAGGCTTCCTCTATGTCGAGAAATGATACCAAAGTGTATTCTTTGCAGTCAAAGGATTTTTTATGGTGCGCACCAGTGAGTGCAGGGCTGTTTCTACCAATTTCCCTTTACTGTACGTAATTACTCTTGCCAATCCTTGTTTCTATGAGCTAAAACGGCAATTGAGTAGCAAAGCCCTATCTCGAACTACCAAGGTAACTCTTTATAAGACTCTAATCATCCCAGTCCTGCTGTATGGCGCAGAGGCATGGGCTTTGACAAAACCGGATGAGGATGCCCTTGGTTATTTCGAGAGAAAAGTTCTTCGAGCGATCTTTGGTCTCGTCTGCATAGACGGTGAGTGGAGGAGAAGGTACAATGCCGAACTATGCGGCCTGTACAAGGACATCGACTTAGCCAGAAGAGTTCACATACAGCGACTAAGATGGCTGGGTCATTTGGAGCGTATGGAACCCAACGTTCCCGCTAAGAAAGTCTTCGAATCCACCCCGGATGGACGACGCAGTAGAGGACGACCTCGCGGTAGGTGGTGCAAACAAGTGGAGGGGGACCTTAACCAACTTGGCGTGCACAACTGGAGGCAGCTGGTTTGTCCGGGCTGGCTGGAGAAGTTTGTTGGTTGAGGCCCAGGTCCACCCCGGACTGTAGCGCCATCTAAGTAAGTAAGTAAGTACGCATGCTGGAAGATTGACAGCATACTTGGATTAATGCTGCAACGAATGTGAAAGTCCAATAGTTTTTCCAAGAGTTTTCAGAAGAAGCGATGATGGACTTATGGGTCTGAGATCCTTGGGGTTAATATGCGAACTTTTGCCTACTTTCGGTAGAAGGATTACATTAACTTCCGTCCAAGATTTAGGGATGTGAGCCAAATCCAGGCAGCCTCTGAAGATTGTGATTAACCAGGGAAGGATGAGATTCGCAGTTTGTTGGATCACAGCGGGAATTATGCCGTCAGGTCCTGCCCACTCGAAGGGCTTAAAGCTGGGTACTGCCCAAAGAATTTAGCTCTTAGAAATGATATTAGTAGTGCTTCCTGGTACACATACCGCGTAGATTGCTTTAAAATGCGATGTATCATTGCGGCGTCTGGGGAAGTGAGAATTCATTAACAATTCAAGGGATTCGCCACTAGAGGTGATCCAAGACCCATCAGCTCTTTTAAGATAACTAGGGGTTATAGGGAAGGTGGCTAACACCTTTCTGAGCCTTGATGACTCAGATATCTCTTCTAATTTTCCACAGAAAAGTTTACAAGACTTGCGTTAAGCCTTTCTTAAACTGATTTTATATGTTTTGAGGACCTCCTTGTACAGACTTGAAGCTTGAGGATTACGAGACTATTTGGCCCAGTCGAAAAGCCGTCTATGGGTCTGAGATCAGTCATTCTGAATGGTTCTAATCTCCTCAGACCACCAAAATGTCTACGTTTGCCTCTAGGTTTACTAATTGGGCAGAAGATCGATATTGTACGATTGAGAGCGTTAGTTAGTTTTCCGACAAGATTGTCTAGGTTAGGTTAGGTAAGGTGGCTGTCCTGATCTTGTCAGGATACCACGTAAAATTGGGAGCGGAGGAATCACCGGTTACCGGAGAACCTTAACCTTTCTCAGGAGAGTATTGGCTGAGAATAGCTGAGCCTGAAGTGGCTGGAGAGGGTGACTGACTCAATCAACCCTAAAGTCAATGTGTACCGGGAAGGTTTAGTGTACAAACAGGCATTGGGGGTGATTGATTCAATTGAACGGCCTGTGCTGTTGTGTAAGTTATATTGGCAGGTCCAAGTGAACCGTGCAGGTGTAGAGATGCTTAAGCGCAATAGAGTGATTGATTCGATCGAAGTCTAAGTACTGCTGTGCATAAGGTGTTGACTAAGTAGGGTGACTGTTTCAAACAAACCCATACCTAGGTGGACCGTGGAAATAGTGGGGAGTGCATAATAGGAAGCGAGATGACTGATACAATCAAATATAAATAAATATGCAGTCGGACTATGGGAATTGATTTGGTTAGGTAGGATGACTGATTCAATCGAACCCTTAGTACCTAATTGCATCGTGTGGGTGGGGTGCATAGGAGTAATAGGGTTGACTGACTCAATCAATCTCTGTTACTCTTATGCAGTATTGTTATTTATTAGTGTTGGTTTAGTGATATTTGAGAGGGTTAACTATCGATCTTGAGGGGGTGTCTGTTACAGTACGTTTTGAGGACCGATGGGGGAGGGGGTGTATTTCAACAAAACTAGTTGGATTTCGATATGAATCTGTAAGCAACTAAGTTTATAATGTCTACGCTAGACAGGTCACTTAGGTTTTCAAAGAAGTATTCACCACCTAATAGTTTCTTCCTTCGGGTAGAAACTATTAGGTGAATACGATTGTCTAGATCCTGAATATTAATGGGGTGGTCAGGGGGTCTGCACAATGAAGTTGTTCCTACGCTATCCCTATAGTTAAGCCAATCAGTCTTCCTATTAATTTATCTAACTTGCTCTGAGTAATTTTAGTCGCAGAGATAGGGTAGTCCACAATAACTACTGGAAGAGCTGGATTTTTGCGTCTTCTAGCTTGCGACTGTCCGACCTTTGCTAAGAAAAAACTCTAAACAGGAATAGCACAAGCATTCCTTAAACTTCGAAGAATAGATCCTTACGTATATCGAAATAATGTAGCTGGAACCAGCGAACCTTTCAACACTCACCTATGTAGGTACTTGCTGCCTGTCGAAAAGAAAATTTTCAGAGGGTACCGTGTGAAAGGCTTTAAAATTGCCGAAATAAAATTATTTTAATTCATCAGCCAATTCTTTGTCTTAAGAAAAAATAAAACTAGCCCAATAAATTTCTTTTAATATTCGCAATAAAGATTTGCAACGCAAAACGATTATTGTTAGCAGAATCTTCCATTAGTCCATCTTGTAGTTGCTTCGCGTCAGAAAAATTGGGTCATAAAGATGATGAATAGATAAGTACTTTCTTATCTTAATTGTTTTATCTATTCTACTTTAGAATTTTGTTAACTAGAAGCCACATTAGTTACAGTGAATGGTTGTAGTGATGGTCAAGCATAAAGTTTATTACATCCTCAACTTAAAACAAAAAGATGCCCCAATAAAGATGTGTATCTTTCGTGCCTTTTTAAGACATGAGTGTGGCCGAAACCGATTACTGCTGGTTCTCACCCCTTTTTTAAGAATCAATTTTGACAACCCTCAGCGGCGAACAAACATGCATTTGCATAGCCTTGACATTGCCTGACACGCATGGCATAACATCACGTCATTAAATGTATCTTTCCCGCATTTCGCTGGCAGAGTTAAATTTAATTGGCATCTCAACCTTTCGGGTGGAAAGTTGGTTTAAAATTTCCATCTAGAGGAAAAAAAAACAAACTATACCTCTGCACCATGCATTTTCCTATTGTCTACCACGGGGTTCAACGAAAAAGAAAACTCCGTCACTCTGTTTGTCGTCTGAGTGAAGTGTTTCTCACGCTTTTGTGTGTTTTTCCTTCTCGGCTGCAGTTTGCGCTGCATTATCAAATATGTATTCTGTCGAGGAGACAAGAACATTGAACTTGGTTAGTCCCTGAGATTGGGTCTAGCAGCACCTACATACATTTTCTTCAACGGATTTGCGTTCTTTTCCTTGAAGCTTAAGAATCGAAAAAAATATGTTTATCTTGCTACTTGCAGCCGACTGACATCTAAATCGCCGTTGGCGTTCCTTCGGATAGTTATAATTAAATTCAAAGCAATTACCCGTCAGTGGCAGTGGTGGATGGAGTTAAAAGCAAATCAGGATGTAAACAGAAATCGGGTATGATTACAATATACACTTGGCCCGATTGTCGGTCTGGAATGTCTTGAATGTTGCGTGTCGATAATGATTAAGTTGGCTGATGGAGAGTGCAATTATTTCAGAGAAGTTTAGGTCATTTTATAAATGGTAGGACGAAGTTAATGGTTTTGAAGGGATTTTATTTCCATTTTCTCCGTTTTGCATTCAACTTACGCTACCTGTCTAGTTTAATGCCAGTCTTCAGGTGTTTTTACTGAAGTAGTTAAAAGAATTTTTATTTTTTTTTTTAATTCAATTTCCCTGACGGGTTTTGCGTTTCTTCATTGACTGATCGAGTTACCATCACTCTCTTCATCGTATCTGGGTTATTAGTGCACAGTTCATGTTTCTATATGGGCACATGTATACCCACACCAGGAATCAGGCCTAAAGGCGAACATTTTCAAAAATTCAAGGTTTTAAAGTATGCATGCTCAATCATTAGATCAATGATATAGGTCTCCACTTCATTTGCTATATATTGCCTTCGAAAAGTCCTTCGGCTGTATAAATCGGGTTTTAATCTTTTGTGACTTTGTGACTGCGCGGGAGAGGCATCCCCGAGAAGCTCGTAGCTGTTATAAAGGTAACCTACGAGGATGCAAAATGTCACATGTTGCACAACGCTCGAAAGTGGCATAATGCAGGGCTGCATGCTTCCACCATTACTGTTTTTAGTAGTAGTCAGCGATCTTTGATCAGAGTTCTTCTGCTAAAGGTTAGGGTAGTTTGGCTGTCTGCACCACGATGCAGACACACTTAGACCTGTAAAGGTCCATTGTGATGCCAAGGATCTACCATTAGACCACTCAGGGACTAATAAAACCAACCGGAGCTTTTGATGAAGCGATGGATGTTTATGACGTCTAAGGACGCCAAATCGCTGAGGTCGTCAAGGAAGGGAGCTCCTAGATGGAGCATTCTTTTGCGTGATAGAGTAGGACATGTGCATACGAAGTGAAGAATAGTTTCCTCCTCCTCTTCGTCCCTACAGCTCCTGCAGAAGTCATTGGAAAAGAGGCCAAGTCTTTTGGCATGTTGGCCGATTAGACAGTGTTCAATGATGACACCGATAACGCAGCTGATCTGTAATCGCTTTAGTTTAACCAACTCGGCACTACGTTTCTGGTCCAGCTTAGGCCAGATCTGCCTCGAAATATGACACGTAGAGCCACTATTCCACCTAAGGTTGGTCTTGCTGATAGCGTTTAGCTTCAATAGATGCTTACATATAGCGAGGGGCATACCAAGGGCTTGCCTATCTGAAGAATCCTTAGAGTAGTACCCTGTCTAGCGAGTTCGTCCGCCCTACAGTTTCCTGGAATGTCTCTGTGAGCTGGCACCCAGCATAGGTGAATGTTGAACTGCTCTGTCATCTCTGTAAGAGACAAACGGCAGTCTAAGACGGTCTTTGAAGTAAAGGAGCACGATTCTAGGGACTTGATAGCCACTTGACTCTCAGTGAAAATGCTAATATCGCTGACAGATAATACATTACATTTCAGCCAAGACAGGGCTTCCTTAATCGCAATGATTTCCGCCTGAAAAACGCTACAATGATCAGGGAGATGCTCAGGTTGAGCTTATCAGAGAAAACACCACAGCCCCACCACCCCACCTTCGGTCTTAGAGCCATCTTTTTTTTTTTCTTTTTTTTTTTCCGAGGGTAGGTGAAAATCTTCAACAAAACACTATGAGGATCGACAGCGCGTGCTCATAGTAGTGCGGGATTCTTACCCACTAAAAAACCTCCCTTCAAAACAGACTTGTTTTCATTTTTACTACAACTAAGTATTCGACTTATCAAGTAGTTTTTATTTCACGTAATAAGGACGTTTTGCAGGGACCTTCCCATTAGAAGTTCCTGCCAGCTCCGCAGTTTAGACGCGGTTACTTATCGCGCTAAGTCTAAAGGTTTGGTTCTTTGTAGACGGCGCAGTAAATTTCTTTCTTCCAAAACTTGGAGGACTGTAATATTTACGTGACTTTCTGTCGACTTTTATGCTTTCTCGCGTAGGTTTGAATTTCGTCTTCTATAGTTTTAATGCCAAGATCTCTATGAATATCGCTATTTCGGATATACCACGGCGCATTAACAATACCTCTTAGCACTTTGTTTTGAAAAGTTTGTAAAATTTGAATATTCGTTATTTTGGTACAACCCCAGAGTTGTATACCATATGTCCATACGGGCTTTAGCACTTGCTTATATAAAAGCAGTTTGTTCTCTATATTAAGCTTGGAATATTTTCCAAGTAACCAATACATTTCTCTATATTTATTATCTAGTTCTTTGCGTTTTTTCTTAACGTGCGTTTTCCATTTCAGCTTTGTATCAAGTGTCATTCCAAGATACTTAGCCTCGTTTGCAAACGGAATTTGAACCGAGTTTGAAAAGATCAGCAAATTATTTATTTTCTTATAAGTAAAATTTACATGAACAGATTTGGTCTCGTTAAGTGCGATTCGCCAAACCATTGTCCATTTATTTACTCTATCCAAAGCTTCTTGCAGTTTTTCTGTTGTATCTGCGACCGTTTTACCTACTGCCAAGATAGCAGTGTCATCGGCAAATGTAGCTAGCTCAGTGCCTTCTACTTGCGGTATATCACGGGTGTATAATAGATACAAGACTGGACCAAGAACGCTTCCTTGCGGCACCCCAGCCATTATTTCCTTAAAATCTGAATATTCATTTCCACATTTGACGCGGAATAGTCTATTCGTAAGGCAGTTCTTCAAAATATTATATAGGTGCTCTGGCAGAACTTGTCGTAATTTAAACTTTAAGCCTTCGTGCCAGACCTTGTCAAAGGCTTGAGAGACGTCAAGGAATACGCTTGAACAAATCTTTTTTTCTTCAAGTGACTTTTCGATTACATGTGTTATTCGATGTACTTGATCAACTGTAGAATGCTTACTTCTGATTCGAATTGATGATTCGGAATGAGATGCCTTTCTTCTATTACCGGCTGTATTCGCCTAATCAATATTCTCTCGAACACCTTGGATATAATTGGAAGAAGCGTAATCGGTCTATAAGACGTTTTTTCATTCGGCGGTTTTCCGGGCTTAAGGACCATTGTAATTTCGGCAACTTTCCATTGACTGGGAACATATTCTAGTCTAAGTGCGGCATTTATAATGAACAGAAGCTTAATTAGAGCTTTTCTTGGTAGGGCTTTAAGAACCTCTCCCATAATTGGGTCGTATCCAGGAGCCTTCTTAGGTCTAAGTTTCTTTATTTCTTCTAGTCTAAGTGCGGCATTTATAATGAACAGAAGCTTAATTAGAGCTTTTCTTGGTAGGGCTTTAAGAACCTCTCCCATAATTGGGTCGTATCCAGGAGCCTTCTTAGGTCTAAGTTTCTTTATTTCTTCCTTAAGTTCGGTAAGTGTTGCATTTCTTATTGCGCTATTGTCTATATACGACGTATTTATATTTTCAATAAGAGCTTGTCCATCAAACGGTTTGAAAGTTTCTTCCAGGTGGGTGGCAAAAACTTGCGCTTTCTCTTTATCATGCCTGGCCCATTCGTCTTGATTTTTCCTAATTGGGGCGGTTTGAATTTGAGGTTTTTTAATACCTTTTATAGCCTTCCAAAGCGAGTAATTAGAATCTTTTTCTGCCGTTAAGCTTTCTAGGTAAGTTTGCATTTCATTATTCTTAAGCTTTTTAATAGATTTTTTTAGTGAGTTGCACAAACGGTTAAGATATGCTTTATGTTGCGGAGCCCGAGTTTGTTGCCATTTTTTTCGTGCTTTTCTCTTCTCCTTAATCATCTCTTTTATTTCCTGCGGATAAGTTTGAATGTAGCTTGCCGGCGTTTTCTTTGGTTTGGGAGTATTCTTCCACGCGGCATTCTGTAGGATTTCGACGAAGCGATCTACATCAACTTCAAGTTCATAGGGCGTTTTAAGTGATACGCTCAGCTCAATATTTGCTTCAATATCTTTTCTAAAGCCATCCCAATTAGTTTTCGCACTGGTTAATCTGACCGGACCTACTTTTTTAATCAGAGCATCGCTTATCGTCATAATGATTGGAGAATGATCAGAGGAGAGATCAAAGCTTTCTTCAACTTGTATACAGTTGCCAGATATTCCTTTAACAAAAGCCATCTGTGTAGAACTGCACCGAATTTCCATCATCAGGGGGAGAGCCATCCCACTCATCCCGTTCAGGGATACTCGTACGGAAGTGTCGGTCAAATCTCAGTTTCGGTGGGGTGTAGTCCGTGTTTTCATGTGTGAAGTTGAGAAGATCAAGGATCGAGGAGTGGCCAATGTGATAACTAGACCACTGAGACGAGGCGTTAAGACTAATAGCCGCATTGGCAGCAGTCTGTCCGCCGAGGATATCCAGGGGTAACAGGTTGAACATAATGTTCAGTGCCGCAGAGGTAGTTCTTAGTGCACCCCTGATGCACATGCAAGCGGATCGTTGCACTTTAGCTACCTGAGAGAGGTGAACAGCCATGTCAAGAGCAGGCCACCAAACGATCACGCCATAGACTAGTATGGGCCTGACAACACACCCGTAAAGCCAGCTAGTGATTTCAGGTTTCATACCCCAGCTCCTACCTATAGCCTTTTTACAGGAATAGAGAGCTACATTGGCTTTCCTTACGCATTCTAGTAGATTGGCTTTCCAGTTGAGTTTTCTGTCCAGAATAAGACCCATGTATTTTACATTAAGGTGAGACTGGTGCCATTAATCATAGGAGGGTCTACGTGGGGAACTTTATATTTCCTTGTGAAGAGAACAACTTCTGTTTTATAAGGGTTAACCCCCAATCCACAATTGGAGGCCCACCTAGTGAGCCGAGAGAGAGCATATTGGAGGATTTTCTTGAGAGTGTCTGGGTGCTTGCCAGACGCTGCAATCGCAATGTAATCACTCTACAGCCTGACCTGTCCAGGTCCACTAGTAGCTCATTCACTACAAGATTCCACAGGAGGGGGGACAAATTTTCACCTTGGGGTGTTCCGCAACAGGCAAGTCTTTTGGACGATGCTCCAATCAGCTGTGTGTTGATAATCCTGCGTGTTAGCAATTGATTGATCAACACTCCGAGCGAAGTATCCACTTTCAGATTTGCAAGTATTGTTGAAAGCTCCCTCAATGTCAAGGAAAGCCACCATGGTATATTCTTTAATGCTCAGAGATTTTTCAATGATGCGCACAAGCGAGTGTAAGGCTGTTTCAACGGATTTGCCTTTGCAGTACGCATGTTGGGACGGCGAGAGCAAAGAGGGGCCAATGCTCTGACGGAGGTGAATATCAATCAGCCTTTCCAGCGTTTTCAGTAGAAAAGACGATAGACTGATAGGTCGGAGATCCTTTGGTTCCACATGCGAGCTCTTACCTGCCTTAGGAATGAAGACAACTTCAACCTCGGTCCACGCCTTGGGGATGTAGACCAGAGTAAGACAGCTCGGTAAGATGACCTTGAGCCATGGAAGCACAATGTCCTCACATTTTTGAAATTAAGCAGGAATAATGCCGTCAGGTCCTGGGGACTTGAACGGCTTGAAGCTGCGCATGGCCCAGCGGATCTTTTCTGTAGTTACTATAACCAGGGAGCTGCTGCACGGTAGAGAGCAAATACGGGTAATACCCGATAATGAAACAGCAACAGGGGAGCTACCAGGGAAGTGAGTATCCAGTAGGATGTCAATGGATTCCTTAGCAGAGGTGGTCCAGTGACCATCTGGATGTAAGAGGTAGCTAGTTGTTGAAGGGCTTTTTGAGAGGATTTTCCGCAACCTAGAGGCATCCGAGGTTTCTTCAATGCTGTCGCAGAAAAGCCTCCAGGAGCGTCGTTGCTCTTTCCTCAGTGAGATTTTATATTTCCTGAGAGACAGTTTGTAGGTGTCCCAATCGGCCGTCTCGCGAGAGCTTTTAGCAATATTAAAGAGGAGTCTGCTGTCCTTCCTAAGAGTACTAATATTTGCATTCCACCAAGGAATTTTCTGCTAAAAGAAGTTCATAATTTTCTTTAGAAAAACTACAGGCATACCCGTCGGTATCTGAGTAGAGACTGTACGACGTACAGTTGCTTCTAGCCATATAAGGGACGAATTCTAGAAGGCAGTTACAAATTTCGCTATATAGGAGTCGGTTAACCGAAGTATCCTTGACATTTGTAGTACTGAGTGGGAAATTAAGTACTGAGAAGTCAGTTTTGCGAAGCTTAAAGCAGCAGTCAAGTGTTTTCAGAGCCAATTGTAATGACATCTTATGATAAGACTAGCTGACCTGTGCTCGCCTTGCTCCGTTCGCATTTTGGTAAGCACTGAATAAATTGTTAAAATATAATTACCAACTGAATGCAACACCAATACTAAATTATAACTTCTTAAACAGAGCACACACCACACAACCAGTCAAGTGGGTATAATAGAAATGGAAACCACTTGACCTCGAATGCTTAGTTCCTGTAAGCAGTAGAGCAATTTTTGGTACACAACAACCCTCCCCGGGAAATGTATATCGTCACAGTGAAAACCGCATCCAAATCCCTTCAATGCTTCTCGAGATTAGCGCATACATACAATACGTATTAAGGACTATGTTTTATACTATCTAATGATAAAGAGGTGAGAGGTAGAGGAGAGTGATAGTGGTCCAAAGTGGAAAATAGCTGGTTACTCTTAGAATTGTGGACTTCGGATAAACAAACAGGGTCTCATTGTTATTGGTGATGCCACTGATTTTTAAACAGTCAGAGTCAGGAAAAGCGTCGATAAGCAAGATTCTCTTTTCAGAGGTAACATTAGTTGGAAAAAGAAAAAGAGAATTCAACCTCTGACAGAGCACACTGTAAGTGGATGAACCTATTTTAATCTATTTCAAACATCATAGTCATAATTTTCAATGACTTACCTATCCTACATATAGGTTACAGAGGTTGGTTGCACAAGTGAACTCTCCATCCTTCTCGATCCTCCGTTACTGACTTCAACTCATACAACTCCTTCCTCCAAACCTATCCAAACGAATTTTTCTCTGGGTGTGCTGAAGCATTTATTTGATTTGCAATGTGAACTCAAGACAGATTCAGAATGGAAATTCCGGAATAGTAGGTACTTACCCTCATCGGTCAATATCAAACTTAAGTGAAAACACGCCACTCTCTGACCAATTGTCCAATTTGTAGATTGTCACAACAATTTCAAATGCAAATTCTCGCCCGCGGTCATTCACTTATTCTGTCACCGATGATGTCATACTGCTTCCAACCCCCATGCCATCCGAATCAATACGGAAACGAAGCAAAAAGAAAGTCCGATTTATCAAACCGATTGCTTACAACACACAGACAGTTATCGCAGTAAAATATGCAAATATTGTACCACACACACTCGTGCCATTCCTTTGGCATGTCTTAGATTTTCTTTGGATATTATCCTGTCCACTGGCTGGCCATTGAAAAGAGTCATTCATGGATGCAGACGACGACTGCATGCAAAGCAATCTATCTATCTGTCAGATAAAATTTTAATCCTAAGTAGTAGCTGCACCACCACCCGTAAACGGATTGAATAAAACGCTTGCACGAGTCGCATGGCTTTAAGCCAATTTGTTTGAAAAAGCGTAGCTTATCTTTCCCCACAAATAAGATACTTTTGCGGACTGAGGGGCATGCGGGTGGATTTATTAAAGTTTTAATTGCAGCAGTTACGATATTCGAGAGAAGAAAATATAATACATGCTGCTTCTGCTGCTGCTGATTGTGGTGGTAGAGTTTTATTTTAAATCCTTTGGATTTGTGACGCCTTGCGGATGCTTTCGGAACATTCGCAATAAAAGTTTTACGAAGGAGAAGAGGAGAACGTTGTATTCGTTTGCCTTCGTGTTTAATCCTTGCTAACAGACTTTTACGAGCTGCGTAAAAATCCTGCCGGTATTGTGTGTGGCTCATGATGGCAGTGGCTTTGCCGAGTCCCTTGTCTGTTCCTGATGGCTGGATGACATCTGAAAGCTTGAGCTCGCTATTCTTATCCTGTGTAAGGTTTGTGCAATTTACACAAATGAAATTAATTTGGATTTTCCTTTAGAAGAACGAAACGGTGTGGGTGGTAGAGAAGCTCAGGGCGTACATAATATGTAATGCAATAGAGTGCATGTGGGAATGGGAGTACACGAGTAATAGGGAGCTTTGTAGCTCCGAAAGGGTTGTTCTGTTCATCGGGTATATTCAGGTGAAATGAAATGCAGGGTCGACGTCGTAGTCGTCGTTGTTGTTGCCGTTTTGCCGTGTATCCGTTGACATTGGAAATAATTATACGCTTAAAGCACTTGTCGTTCTGTCTAACGAGGGTGTGTGTTGGAATTTTATTTGTAAGGAGCACTGTTGTGTGTTGGATCCCGTGCTTATGTCTCTAAGGACTTATAAATCGGGAAAAGTGTCAGAGGAATTCTTCTTGCATTCGTAAATGAAATTAAATTTCAAGAAGATGCAAAATAAAATTTTATTATATTCATCCGCGAATGGTGTGGGTTAGTATCTGTTACAAAGTCAGAGTTGCTGCGGGATTAATATTATAACTGTGCACCAAGGTGGTATAGGGGTTTGTTTTTATGGGTGTAAGCGGGTTCAAATTACACACAGACAAGTTTATGTGGTGTGGCGATGACTCATCAGCATTGAATATGCTGTTTGTTATAGTAAACCCTAGCTTAGCAAACTCAAGTGGTGCTTAATTAAAGACTTAGTGAAATTTAGAAAACTGAACGAGGTTGTAAGCTTAAGAGGACATAGTAACAAACTATTCAATTAGCTGCAGCAGCTACAAATGAAATAGGAAAGACTATCGTATCTTCTGATGTAGCGATTCGATTTTATTCTATTAAATTTAGCACTATGATCTGACGCAGTTTTGTAGATGTTTGCAAACATAATTGGCCCCCGACCAATGAAGGGTCTCTTTGTGATATATTGCAACTTCACATCCTCACCGAAGCCGGTCAAACTGTTTTCTCTCTCCTAATCAAGTATTCTGGTATCCATGTTCACTTAGAGGTTTTTGTCTTCCTTGCTGCCTGAAGCCTGAATATTTCTTAGTTGGAGCGCTCTTGTCCATTCATTCGACGTATCCGAGACAACGTTATTGATAGATGTAGCTCATAGCTTTCTTGGTTTTCTCCTCCATTCGCCTTACATGCACTTAAAACCTAATATCCGAAGAACTTAAATATCTTGTTTGCTTTCTTGTGTGCTTATCTTCCAGTACTCGATGTCGTATAATATGACTGGTGCGATCAACGTTCTGTAGAACATTCAATTTGTCCATCGAGCTAGGACAAGGATTCGTCTTCGAATATATACCTGAATGCCATTTATTGGAGGAAACTTCTCAACTATTTGGTGACGTTCTGCCCCAGGCCACAGACAGATTCTTTTCTTTGGTTAATCGATATTGATTCGTGCCGCTATGACTGCCAACTGGCAGAGTTCTATTATGAACTTTATTTATTTATTTTAAGTTGAATACAAGCATTGTAGTGCTTTAAGTTAAATAATTATAAAATAAACTGAAATCAAATAAATGAGTGCCAGGCAGTATTTATGATACTAGATGGAAAAACCACTCAGGTTATCCTACAGAAGACGAGATTCAGCAGGAGATGATATATATAAGTACTTCTTAAGATTTTACTTCACCAGCGAAGATCAGAAGATCGGACTTTCTATGGTTACATTCAGCATCATTTATTGTGAGGATAAAGATCAATGGTCCAAGATAGTTGCCTTAAGGGACGCTTGAGGTTGCTTTAATATAGTCTAATACTGAAGATCTAAAACGGACTTTGTTTTTAGGTTAAGCATACGGTATCGACTTTATTGGCATCCCCCAAAGCATTCAATGTACTAAACATTATGTCGATTATGTTAGTGGTAGTTGACCTACCTTTAAGGAATCCATGTTGCTTTATGGTAAAGATTGGCTGGGATTGAAAGAACAACTGAAGCGAGAGACAACTGATATGCCTCAATTGAATATTGAAGTCTCATTTATTTTCCCCTATCCTATCCATACCGGAACTCTTAATAAAGCTATAGAAGGCAACATGGCTGCAATTTTTTATGGAACTCTTCTTGATGTGATCAAAATGCCTCATGTATTGCCATATAGGAATGGCTTGGAATGCTGCAAATTTTTTCTTGAATATTCCAAAGAAGAATGTCTCTAAGAAAGGAAACTTATAGAAGAGTGAAAACTAGAGTGACTGTGCAATTTTACGCTAAAAATACTTTGAAGTCAAAAGAGGAACATCTTGAAAATGCACTCTATCCTGAATAGCTATACGTTATTTACCCATTGGAAAGGGAGACGAATGGCAAAATTATTTCTTATTCAAAAAAGAGTAAAGAAAGCAGCTCTATGTTACTTTATAGATCTGTGACGGATAAATTCACTAGGCTCTTCTACTTTTTATAAATATATATATACAGCAGTATGTGTTTTGATAAGAAACAAGCAACTCATTAGTGAGTCTGTCAAAAAGTTCCACTCCTTACACTATACCGAGTGAAGCAACACACTACAACTGAAGCAACTCAGCACCATGCGCCATGAAAAAGAGTGCCGAGGCGAACCAGTACAGAATAATAAAAAATAGGGTATAGAACAACGGCCGAATCAACTACATTGAGTTATACTACATACTTACTTAGGTGGTGCCACAGTTCGGGTGAACTCGGGCCTCAAGCAGCAAGCCTCTCCATTAAGCTCGGTCTTTATCTAATTGCCTCCAGTTGCGCACTCCAAGTTGGTCGAGGTCCCCTTGAACTTGTGCGCGCCACCCATGGTGAAGGGGCCCTCTACTGCGTCATCCCTTCGGGCTAGATTCGAAGCACGGAAGCATGGAGTCGATACAACACTGAGCTATAAAAAAAAAAAAACAATTGAAGTGAGTGAGTCGCTTTAATGGAATGCGTCGTAAAAGAATGGATGTAGACATGAAGCACATGCTATCGGAATGGATATATAAAGTGCATATAGTATCGAAGTGTTACAATTATATCGCCTCCGCTGTGTTCCATTTTGATGGCAGCTACTGTGCACAGTTCAAAAAGAGATAAGGAAAGCTCAGCGAGAATCGTGGAGATTATTCTGCAGCAATATAGAAAGGACAAACGATTTTAGCAGATTGAGGAAAATTCTTTGCAAATCTCCTCACATCTCTAGCTTTATCCAGAAACCTAACGGAGACTGGACCAAGTCCACAGAAGAAACATTAAACCTTCTTATGGACACGAATTTCCCAGGAAACTCTATAGATACGAATATATCTATACCCCAACACCACTCTATCATGGGCGTTCCGGCAGGAGTAATAAAGACCCACACTATTCATTGGGCTGTTAATAGCTTCCTACCATATAAATCTCCAGGTTTAGATGGTATTTCACAAGCAGAACTGCAGGAGGGCATAAAACCCTTAGCCCCCTGGCTCTACCTGATTTTCAACAACTGCCCTAAATTCGGCTATACCCCATCCTCGTGGAAACGAGTTAAGGTGGTCTTCATCCCGAAATGCGGTAAGACCTCCCACTATAATCCGAAAGATTTCAGACCAATCAGCCTCTCCTCCTTCCCTCTGAAAACGTCAGAAAGGCTAGTCGATAACTATATCCGTTCAAAACTCAAAGTACAAACCTTATCTAGCTCTCAGCATGCCTACCGGAAAGGTTTTTCAGTGGAAACAGCTCTGCATTCGTTAATAGGCACCATTGAAAAATCTCTTGCCGTTAAAGAATATACTATGGTGTCTTTCCTTGACATAGAAGGCGCCTTTAATAACGTCAATACAGAATCCATCACAAGAGCGCTCGCTGACCTGAAGGTGGACTGCTGCCTTTGCATCTGAATAGAGCGAATGCTGAACAGCAGGCAGATTCTATCCGAGCTCGGGTGCTGCTCAACCAAAAGGCTAGCGCACAGGGGCACACCCCAGGGGGGTGTTCTCTCTCCGCTACTTTGGATATTGGTAGTGAATGAGCTACTCACTGCACTAGAAAATAAAGGCTACAAGGTCGTAGCATATGCGGACGATATTGCCATAGCCATCTCAGGTAAATTCCCACAAACCCTAAGAGATCTAATGAACTCGGCGCTAAATTTAATAGCGAAATGGACGGATAGCGTTGGGCTTAACGTAAACCAGTCCAGAACTGAACTAGTACTTAT
The DNA here is from genome assembly GCA_945910035.1 of Brachypalpus laphriformis. NCBI lineage: Eukaryota > Metazoa > Arthropoda > Insecta > Diptera > Syrphidae > Brachypalpus > Brachypalpus laphriformis. Next base: position 325,942,831 of record OX246753.1, read on the forward strand.
TACTAGCAAATACAAAATCCCGTTCGTAGCCCCACCTAAGCACACGGAACTCAGCTTTTCAAACAAAGCAAAATACTTAGGGTTGACCCTCGATAGTAAACTTAACTGGAAGCAGAACATTCTAGACCGAACCAAGAAAGCGGAAATCGCCATCTACACCTGTAAAAAGGCTATACGTCCTAACTGGGGTCTTCAACCTAATATAGTCCACTGGTTGTACCTGGCGGTGGTCAGACCAATCCTACTTTATGGCGTTCTCGTCTGGTGGCCTGCACTCGAAACAAGGTGCAACACAAACTCTATCGAAAGAGTACAATGATTAGCATGCAAATGCATCACATGCGCTCTCAGGTCCACTCCCACAGCCGCCTTAGAAGCCCTACCACATGAAAATCTTACAAAACTCCAATCCCAGAGTAACAGATTACATATCCCCATCTATTGATTTCAATATCAAATATAACACCACCATCCCTGACAGATCCGCATGGGATGAAGGTATCATTCTAAATGACGCCGCAATCGAAATCTATACAGATGGTTCCAAAACATCGGAGGGCACAAGATTAGGTATATTTTCCGAATCACCTATGATAAACGTAGCTCTCCGACTTCCGGACCACTGTAGCATCTTTCAGGCGGAAATAACGGCTGTTCGTGAAGCAGCGCGCAGACTCTATGTACCCGATAGATGGTAAGTCTATCGTCCTTTATATAGACAGTCAGTCAGCGATTAAAGCTCTGGAGACGCCAACAATAAGATCTAAGTTGGTCAAACATTGCCGCGAATCTCTTAACGAGATTGCGGACAGATGCAATATTACTCTGTGCTGGGTCCCAGGACACAGAGATATTCCAGGCAACTGTAAAGCGGATGAACTAGCTAAACAAGGCACCGTACTTCCTCTCGATGTCAATAGAGAGGTACCGGCACCACCAATACAATTGATGAAAATTCGTATGTTTAACGAAGCGCAATCTATTACAAACAATAGATGGAGTAATCTAGCTACGTGCGCATCGACCAGAAAGATCTGGCCCTTACTTGACGCAAAGAAAACCAAAAATCTCCTTCAATTAAATAGAAGGAACATAAGCCTCAAGAATAGTCTCCACCTCCTTGGCACATGCCCAGCGCTAGCCACACTAAGAAAGAAGCTACTAGGCGAATACTTCTTTGAGGACCTAAGTGACCTGTCTAACATAGACATTAGAAACTTAAATAGATGCATAGGTAAATCCAACTGGTTTAGCTGAAATCCCCCCTCCACATCACCACCACCGCTTCTCCCTCGTTATTGGTTACTGTCAATCCCCAAGAGGTTCTGCAAGAGACACCTCCCAAGATCGATAGTTAATCCTCCCATATCACTAAACCAATACCTGTAAATAACATTACTGCATAGAGGTAACAGAGATTGCTTGAGTCAATCAATCCCCCTGTTACTCACATGTGCACCACCTACACGGTGAACTAGATACTAAGGGTTTGACTGAAGCAGTCACCCTACCTAGCCAAACCATCCCCTAAAGTTCGACAGTATACTAGTGCAAGATTGACTGCATCAGTCATCTCGCTCTACTTTGCATTCCCCACTATTTCCAAGGTCCACCTAGGTATGGGTTCGATTGAAACAATCACCCTACCTAGTCCACACTTTATGCATAGCAGTACTTAGAGTTCGATTGAATCAGTCACTCTATGTACGCTTATGCTCCTCTACACCTACACGGTCCACCTAGGTATGAAGGGTTTGACTGAATCAGTCACCCCACCTAGTCAATACCATGCATAACAGCAATTAGAGTTAGACTGAATCAGTCACTCTACTATACTTATGCACCTCTACGCCTACACGGTTTATGGGACCTGCCCCCCATCACTTGTTGCACACTATACCTTCTCGGTACACCTTGACTTCAGGGTTGACTGAGTCAGTCACCCTCTCTACCCTTTTCAGTCAGCATTCTTAGCTAACACCCTCATGAGAAAGGTTAAGGTTCCCCTGGTTACCGATGACTCGACCGGTCATTACTCATGTGGTGTCACAATCGACCCAAGTGGTCTAAGTGTGTCCTGACACCGTCAGGACAGCCACCTTTACCTAACCTAACCTACTGTGCACAGTTGGTTCACCACAAACAACGAATCTGGCGACGATCACTCCAAGCGAACATGACCGTTTCTCTCAATCTCATTGGCCAAGTTGTTTGCAGAAGTGAATTTCACTCACTTTTGTAATTCACATTTGCTTTTTGCAGAAATTTACATAAGGGGGAGATTGAGAGATGTGGTCAGGAGGGTCTGATCAACCGTTGTCGAGTACCAATCTGGTGTATTGACCATTGACCGGCTCTACAGGAATGTGGGTTCTAAATCAATTATTTTTCTTTCGCTTTCATTTCTGTGAGTGAGCTATTTAATCCGGGTCTGCCACTGACCATAGCCGGCCGCTTTCCGATCGGTTCCCCCTCCCCATATGGGGGAAATATTGTGGTTACTGTTGAACTGTATGCCGATAAGTTTCCCTCCATCTGGGTGAAACATTGTAGTCGCTAGTATTTGCGGAGTAACTCAGGAACAGTTGAATAAAATCCATCGTCTAGCCTGTCTGAGTATCACAGGAGCAATGAGTAAGTGCCCGACGGTAGCAATGGGAGCAATGCTTAGACTCACACCCTTGCACCTTGCAGCAGAAAAAGAAGCTATGCTGAGTGCTCTTAGGCTGCCCAAGATCTCGGACCTTAAAATCGGCAACTTTACAGGCCATTTGAAAATTCTAGAGTATATTCTGAGGGTACTCGTATCTGAATATATCCTCTCGGACAGCCAGGCAGCACTTATGGCTATGAAATCGTACACGGTAGGATCAAAACTTGTATCGGACTGTCGAAACCTACTCGAAGATCTCGCATCGAAAAACACCGTCACTGTGGCCTAAATACCAGGACACGAAGGCTTCGAGGACAATGAACGGGCTAACTGCTTAGCAAGAAGAGACGCTAGTCGCCCACTAGTCGATCCTGAACCCTATTTTGGAGTAACACGGAGTAGCGCAAACATCAAAATATAAAAATGGAAATATGGTCATCATGCAGAGTACTTATTGAGTCCCTCTGACTTCTGGGACATTGAGCCTGGACATTTGTTGAGTTTTATCTGGAGCCTTAACCGAGTTCTCAGCTAAACAGCGGGCTGGCACAATAGATCTTATAGGTCGTAGTGCGTACAAGAGCCCTAGTATAGCATAGTATAGTGCCTGCGGAGTTACCGCTCTACTTCCTAAGCCCGCCCTTAAAGTGGTCTGGGTCCTTCCTGAGGCCGCCCTGAAACCGGACTGGGTCTTTCCTGAGCCCGCCCTGAAAGCGGACTGGGTCCTTCCTGAGCCCACCCGGAAAGCGGACTGGGTCCTTCCCAAGCCCGCCCAAAAAGCAGACTGGGGCACTTCCCGCCAAGAGGCGACCATGCCGAGCCGATACACGCAGTAACCCGACCCGTACCAAATCCAGCCTAAGGTTTTGTAGTTTAAGCTATCTATAATATACAGGGTGGGCCAGCTACAAGTTTCTTTTTAAAAATGCAATAAAATGAATAAAATTAAATTTTTTTCATGTATTATGGCTTTATTAGTAAGAGTAAACATTCCCATTAATTATGGAATACAGCGTCGTTCTAGTGGCTGCCTCGGCTGGTCTCGCAGTAGCGCATTCTATCACTCCAATTTTTCAAGACCTTGTTGATGGGTTCGGGCTGTAGCTCACGGATTGCTTGGATGATATTGGTCTTAAGTGCTCGAATCGTTTCCGAATTGTTGGCATAACATCGGTCCTTTACGGTTCCCCACAAAAAAAGTCCAAAGGGGTCAAATCGCAGCTCCGAGGCGGCCAATTGACATCGCCAAGACGGCTGATAACACGATTTGGGAATTTGGAGCGCAAAAGACCGATTGTGGCATGGGCTGTGTGGCATGGCGCGCCATTCTGTATGAACCAGAGGTCGTCCAAATCCATGCCTTCAATTTCAGTAAAAAAAAAAAAAGTAGATAACAAGGCTCTGTAACGCCCACCGTTGACCGAAACTTGGTTCCCAGCCTCATTTTCGAAGAAAAATGGTCCAATGATGCCACCACTCCATTATCCGCACCAAACTGTCACTCTCTGTGGATGCATTGGCTTCTCGACAATAACGTGCGGGTTTTCCGAGCCCCAGATGCGGCAATTTTGTTTATTAACGTAGCCGCCAATATGAAAATGTGCCTCGTTAGAAAAGATGATTTTTCGCCCAAAATCGTTGTCCAATTCAAGCTGCTCTAAGGGCCAAACTGCGAAGCGATAACGAAGCGGATGGTCCTGCGATTTCAATTGCTGAATCAATTAGACCTTGCAAGCGAATAATCCCAGATCTTTGTGCTTTGATTCTCCTCAGGCTAGTGCGTGAAATGTTGAGCTGTTGAGATCGATGACGAGTTGATGTTCGTGAATTGAGTCTCACACTCTCGGCTACAGCAGCCACATTCTCGTCTGTGCGCACCGTACGACGACGGGGACCATGAGTGTTGTCCACCAGCATACCAGTCTCATGAACTTTTTGCACAAACTTGCGTACAGCAGGCGCGGTCGGTGCTTCATTTCGGCCAAAACTTCTTTTCAAAAAACCCACTGTTTGGGCTACACAGCACTCACTTTGAAATTAAGTTTTCAATATTTCCCAATGTTATTCAAGCGTAAGGCGAATCATTTCGTTCCGCGGGGGTATGATACTAACTTTCTGTCAAGATTTCGAGCGGGAAACAGCTGCCAGTGTCAAAATAACCTATGATTTAAAAAGAAATCACTGAATGGCCCACCCGTTATACCGAATTGTTAGGCATACAAAATGTTAGTCAAAACATACTTGCATTGTTAACAGAAACCGCTGTACTAGATCTCTACTTGAATAAAGTATCTCTTTCCCAAAGTTTAGGGTATTTCTTTAGCTCGACCCTGGAATCAGCGAGCCCACCTCAGCCTTTAAGTAAAAATACCTTCACAGTGTACCCGTAATAAAATGATGGAAATACGCAAATTATTAAAATGTCGACTCCAGTAAAGTGAATAAGTCGGATTGAGTCCACTCTCTACAAACTTTCTGCCCATTGGATTTCTTATAGAATCATAGAAGTGGAGGTTGAACAAGTGGTTCCAAAATACTCTAAATTTCAAATAGGCACCAGTAACGTGAGGTTACAGGTTCTAGTTTCATCGGAAAACTTTCCTCTTTAAATCACTTAGCTATGGTGACCTATATGATTTATAGGTCACAGGTCTCTTAAATTTTATATTCCAACTTTGCTGCCTTTTTTGATTCCAAAATAGCAACCGAATGCTTATGCAAATGGGTTAACCTTATCAAATTTCATTTCAACTCTACGTTCGCCCTCAAACAGACTAAATGCGGTCACGGTCTAGGTCTATCATCAATATTGTTATCAAAAAATAGATAAATTTTAGTCTTCTTCTAACGAGCCTACTAATGAATCTTATCGCAGCAGAGCATATCGTGTCCACAGGGAGTCAGACATCTGCATCGCACATTGCATCTGCTTTAGAATTCCTATGACGTTATCCAGGTTTGGGCCTATGATCGAACCGTACTCCCATTCGGTCTGCGTGAGTAGGTAAATGGTTAACATTTAATAGAAATTTCTAGACTTTTTAAGAATTCACAGAAGTATTCAATATTCAGGTCGTATCTAACTTGTAATTTAATATTACCCTGTCCACCGTTTTCTAAGAAACTTGCTGGTTTGAATCGATTAATGAATTGCAAGGAACTCATCAGTATTTACAAAATGTCGATCGATTTTTTTTAAACAGGTGTGTGGCCACGTCCAAATGGCGTGTAGGCACTGCGACCAAGGAGATCTATTGTGCCAAAGAACACTTTTCAGGGCAGCAGTACTTCCACTATCCTTATAAAAGCTATAATTACGGCTGTGGAGGCGGTCCTTAAATCCATTGGAGATATGATCTCTTTAAATCGAATATTCCGCAGAAGGGTTCAGATCCAGTGAACAACTCAGAGGAGCCTTTCCTATCTAGCAGGTCTGCAGTTTCGTTGCCGTCAACGCTTACATGACCCGGTACGCAACACAATTTTACTTTATTGTGTCGGGCGAAGTTTTGTAAACTGTCGAAGCAGCTGATTTTAGACTGATTTTGAACTGACCAAATGGGAGATCAGTGCTTTGAGCGTCGCTTGGCTATCGGTGAGTATGTGGATAGAGGCACCTTTGATGCCTGAGTACAGGTTAATGGTAGCACAAGTCTTAATAGCGTAAAGAAAACACTAGGATTCTTTCCGAGTGATTTCGATATTTTATGGTTGGGTCCATACACATTGGCGCCAACTCATGAATCCATTTTTGATCCATCGGTATACCACAACTATTCTTTTTGGATCAAGCGACGGTCCGCCGTTATTCCATATATCACGGCTTGGGATCACAATCTCAAACCTTCTACCAAAGTAGAGTGATTTGGGAGTAAAGCCGGAAACCGTGCTGAGGATATCTAGCTCGGGGAAGTCGGTTAATAGATCCATGAGATCCGCATGCTCCTGAGTACTATTAGCACCTGACTTTCGAAGACTAACTGCACTGCGAATTGCCACTTTTTTTTAATTAATATATGTAACGGAGTGAGACCGATTGTGGCTTCTATGGCTGTTGTGGGACAAGTATGCATAGTACATGTGATACCGAGGCAAGCTATTCTTTGAAGATTAGTGAGTTTGTTGATGTCCACCAGACAACGGACTCGTATGTAAGAATGGGTTATACAACCGTGGTATATAACCAGAAAATGACCTTTAGGGACAGGTCCCAGGTCTTGCCGTACACACGGCGGCAGGCCCACAAGGCAGCAGTCACTTTGGCAATTTTATGCTTAATATGGGAGTTCCAGTTAAGCTTCTTATCCAGGACAATTCGTAGATATTTAACATTTATAATAACATAACATTTATAAATGTATGGTTGTGCCATTTAGAGTCACTGAGCCAATGTTCAGCGTTCTTCTTCTTGTAAACGGCACAACGGCTGCCTTGCTGGGGTTAATCGATAGGCCCTCCCTAGCAGACCAGTCCGAGACTAGAAGAAGTGCAATTTGGATGAGTTGACACACAGTGTCTTCATGTTTGCCTTTGATGATGATCACAAGTTCATCTGCATAGCCTATAGTTATGAAACCTGAACTATTAAATCTATGTGGATAGATACTCGTAACATACGATTCCGATATCCAAAAAAAAAAAAGTATGTTTGAGCGCAAAGTTTGTTGATTCCCGCATCATATCCATTATGTTCGCTGCATTGGTGAAGGTGTTTCCTCGTCTGAATAAAATAACTGCCAGATTCATTATACCTCGCTTTTCTTCATGTCCTAGAGAAACTGTAGCTGGTTAATTTTTCAAATTTTTGATGTCCTTTCTGCCGACTTATCATTCTACTTAACTTCAAGCTTCATTTCAGCTACATTTGGTACACGTTTCTTAATTTTATATTTATCAAAGAATTTCCTAAATCATAGAATAAGACATAAAATCCTTGTTCAGACGCCCTCTAACCGATTCCCGCCATCACACGTAATAAACTTTATTTCTTTTAACTTCTTTCAAATTAAGGTTCATTATCAAAATCACACGTGTGCAGAAGATTTGTCAAAAAAGATTCCAGATAAACAGCGCCTACGTGGTCGCATGAAATAAATATCTTTTGGCATGATTCAACTTTTACACGCATTTATTCCCTACTCCCTGCGTTTTTCAACAGAAAACCTCCTTATCGCCTTCAAGCAGTTAGTAGTATTATTTTTCCCGGTCCTAAAAACAAAATTTATATCTCAAATGACAAATGAACAGCCAGTGGGATCAGTAATTACGAATATTTTCGTATCACCGACAACTCGAGGGTTGTAAAAAGGGGTTTTCGAATGATTTACCTACAACAACGAGACGCCAATTTAGCTTATACCTACGTGAGTGGGTGCTATTAAAAAAAATAAATGTACATAACTCATAAATAAAAATAGAAACAAGGATGAGTCACACCCTCTGCAAAGGACTGAAGTTTTTGTTTTCTTAAGGGTTCCCCCCTAAGTGCGAGTAGCATCCGTCTTACGAATAATTAGAAAAAAATTAAGCACATTACATCCAAACGACTGACGTAAATCAGCAAACGACCACCCCCTGCATGGAAGGGTTCTATGTCCAACAATTGCTTTCGCATTAATAGGATCGGTATTTGTTTTCTATTTTTTTTTTAACTTGCTCCTGTAAAGGGGCAATATTGGCTTTGTGCAAGTGGTGGTGCTGGCTATCTTCCGTAATCGTTAGGATTCACTTAGACCAAATGAGGTCCACTATGCTACCATGTGAGCTGGTTATTTCCGTTACTCCTGGAACCATTTTGGTTTTTGAATTAATTTCTAGATGCTGTTGATATCTGATCCGACAAAAGTCATTGGTCGGAATTCCAAGCTTCGTAGCGTGCCTGCCTAGTGCACAATGATCAGTAAAGAGTCCAACTAGGATACATAATTGTGGCCATGTTTGTCTCGTATGGTTACATGTGTCAAGATTGCGCATCTCTCATTGGCTTGATTCAGTACCGCTACAGGGATTTTGTATCTTACCGTTTCTATGGGTAGATGCAGCTCCTGTTTCGTGCCATTTTTAGCTAATTCGTCTGCTCTGCAGTTACCTGAAATGTCCAAATGACCAGGAACCCAGCACAGAGTGAGATTGCAATAATTCGGTATCCTATGTGCGACTTTGCTTTACCAATTTTGATTTTATTAATGGTGATTCGATTGGTTTTAAAGCTGGTGGGCTGTCGTGTAAATTACAGTCGCGTCACGAATAGCCTTAACGTCCGCTTGAAAAACACTGCAGTAATCTGGTTGTCTAAAAGACTTTTGCATATCCAGGTGTGCCTAGAACATGCTTGCCCCTAAGCCATCCTCTGTTCTAGACCCATCGGTGTATATCTCCAATTTAGAATTAGATATATTAGAAGATAACATTCTCCACCCAATTCTGTCGACTGGGAATGTTTGCGTTGTATTTAATATTTAAGTCTAGGGTCGATGTTACGTAATCTATGACTTTTACTACGAAGCTGAATAAGCTTAGGATTTTGACATGCCCTGACACATGCTGATCTCTGAACCGTAATTGTGGCAGTTAGGGAGCTGACCTTTCCCAGTGCAGTTCACTAGACTAAAATTTCGTACACGAGTATTTCTTTGAGATGATATGGCAATGCTGCAAAGTGGAAAACTGTAGAAGCCTAAAACAATTTCCAAAATAATTTCCCTTTATTTACTGTCAAACATTGTACATAAAGTCGCTCTAATACATATATAATGTTATCAACAGAATTAAATTCCATTTCGCTATTTTATAACGCAACAAGAGTTAGCATTTTCATTTTCTGTTAAGTAAATTTTGTTCGGTTTTAACAGGAATTTTACAGTGCTTGAACAACACAAAGAACATTTTTGGTCCTTCGAGCCGGATATGAACCAGCGACCTATGGTTTTACTACCGCTGTATACAGTCAGTGCATTATTTGCGGACGGACACCCCATTTTTAGCCCATTGCTCTTTTACATGCGTATAATGCCGTGGCGGGCTTCTTAATACGTTCATGTACGTTAATTTTCCAACTTAGTTTCCTGTCAAGTGTATCAGGCCTAGGTATCTGGTATGCTCAGAAAAACTAAAGTGTATTTCTTTAATTTTAGGCGGTGTGATCTTCGGAATTCTGTGCCTTTTTATAAATAGCTCAGTTTTCTGCCGGTTGAAATTAAGTCCGTATTTGTCAGCCCACTTGACTAATTTAGCCAGGGCTGATTCTTTGAGATCTCGTAAGGTCATGAGATGTTTACCACTGATTGGTATAGCAATGTCGTCCGCATAAGCTATAGCTTTGTATCCTTCCTTTTCTAAGGTGAGGAGTATTTCGTTCACGGTAAGAAGCCATAACTGTGAAGATAACTCTCCTCCTTTGGTGTTTCGCGTTGAACTGATCGTCTTGATTTGCAGAAGCCAAGCTCTGAATTGATCACTCTGCTCAACAGCATTTGTTTGATCCGGTGACTTAACCTAGCATTAATTTCTAGTTTACTGAAGAGCTTTCATTATGGCCACCGGTTTTATGTTATTAAAAGCCCCCTCTATAGCTTATTGTAAGCATGCTGCGATGGCGAAAGCATTTTTACGTTAATCTTGCTACGTATATCCACTAAACTGTCCAGAGTTTTTGGTAAATACGAGGATAGTCTAAAATCGTTTGAGGTAGTGAGCGAGAGTTTTACAGTGTTCGGTATAAAAACGCACGTTATCAAACACGTGACAAATACATATATGTCTCATATGAGAAATGTATCTATTACGCCATCAAGAGGACAAATCAAATTTTAAGTGATCTAGAAACACTTTCTACATTTCATAGAATACATCTGTTCTAATTTCTTTGATATCTGTGCAGTAATTTTGAATTCCCAGAAGTAACATCCTGACATGACTTGGTTGATTTTTCCTTATGGTGATATCCTGTATCTTTTACGTACTTCTGTCTCCAGAAAAGTGGTAGTATTACCGCTATGCACTATACAAAAATCAGATCCACAAATGACTGCGATAAAAAGTTTGGAACAAATCTCTGTATCTACTACACTATTTAGTGGTCAAATGAAGTTTTGATTTGCTTAAAAACACTCCGAAAGTTTCGTGGAATGCACTAATATTTACTTTAATGAAATCGGTCTAGTAGTTCTTTCTCTAAGCGGTAACAGACAGACAAAGCTTTAGAAATGTTTTTTGCCAAAATGGTGCTCATAAGTCAGGAGAAGAACAAAGTGAATTTTTGACAGATTTTACAAGCGTTTGCAAATTCTTACGCCACATCATCGCATTCAGACACATTTTACAACCGTCCAGCATCTATGACTAGGTTCATACGACCCACACATACCCTTTATATTTCCCTGTTCCTTCATTCTTAATTTCCCTCATTTTTCCCCGAAACGAAAGCTAACGTTGTTAATAAAATTTCTGCTTACAAGGGCGGATATTCCTCCACATCCCCAAATATATCATCGAACATGGATGGGGAGATGCAGAGGGAGAAGTAAGAAGACTATACCCGACACCGGGAATGAATTATTCAAGCGAAGGGTGCTACAAAAAGGATTTCGGGGGAAATGCATATTAGATCCTTAAAAAAAAAAAGAAACAGAAAATGAAAGAGACACCATCAAACAGAGAAGTGGGGTGTGGCAGGTCGTTAATGTAAAATGCACGAATGGTGTTGAGGAATTGCGAGAAACGAGTACCCTTCGTTCATTTAAGAGAGGCACATGTCTAGCTTCGTGAAGAATATATGCAGTGTGCATGCATGCATATGCGGTTGGTCTGGCTGAAGAACTGTGAAACTTATTCCAATTATGGAATTGCATGTAATTTATGCATTTTTTCTATAATTCATGTAACGAGGTAACGAAGCAGTAAAAATATTTATTTCTAATTATTCATTCTTGGAGTTGGGCTCTATATACACAATTAAGGGTTGTAAAGCTATACTAGAAATCGGCCCAATTTCCATTCCTTTTTATAAACTAGTTTCACGCGGGAACTAAAATTACAGATAAAACTTGGTAAAGCCACCTTTAAATATACATAAGTCAAGGCAAACGAATAAGATTGACATTAATACATGGTGACCGTTGGAAAATGACGAACATAGATTCTGAAAGTTTACATAGATAAAATGTTCCAGATTCTGAAGATTTGCAGTACTTCTTAATAGATTTAGATATCCAAGACAACTATAGCAGCCTAAAATGGAAAAGATTGGTGTTTTACTGACATATGGAAAGCCGTAGATTACACATCAAATGTAGCGCACGAACTCATCAGCTAAGAGGTCGATTTGCTTGCATCCTTTAGCATAGAAATCGTTCCTCTTCCTAAATGATTACAGTCTACATACGTATTACGTTCCACAAAGCTTCACATCAATACTGTAGCCCCTTAAATCCTTAAGCTCTTGCGTTTACAAACACATTTTTAATTTATTTGTAAAAACCTTATAATTGTTAGGTTAAGTTAGATAAGATGGCTTCTTCTTTGTCCTAGCCATTTCCCTATCCGGGGTCGGCTCTCCTCGTACGCAAGGCATATGTTTTCCCATACTGTGTTGTCTGGTTGTTGATGTTTCTTTGTTGTGTGTTGTGTGCGACTACTGTGTTGCTCCATATTTTTGATAGATGACTTGGTCCTCTGTTAATGGTTGGCATTTGCAATGTCCTCTTTACAGCATGGTTTCTGGTCACCGCATTATGTGCCTATACCATCGTTAGCGGTTTTTTTGAAGTCTTCTAGTCATCGGCGCAACTCGACAGCTTCCTCGTACAAATTTACGTTGCGCTTCGAGTCTAGTAACTCCGAATGACAACCTTGGCATGTGCACTGGAAGATGTTAAGGTGGCTATCCTCCGGAATCGATAAGGTTCGCTTAGACAAAATACGGTCCATTTTGCTACCACATAAGCCGATCATTTTGCTACTCTTGGATCCATTTTGATTTTTGGATCTGGATTTTATTGATATCCGGATATCCAATATCTGTAAGTTCCTCGAAAAATTATTCGCCAAGAATCAGTTGTATTACTGAGGATAGTACTGCGCAAATGTGGTGATTCCACCTCCTCTTCATCTACGCAGCTGCGAGAAGTCTTTAACAGGAATCCACTTTCTCGCAGCCTTTCTCTGCCAGCGCGCTGCGCAATGGTATGCTAGTATCGCGATCAGGGTGCCTATATGTTCTGGTAATTCGTAGTGGGCTTCTGGTTTCGCTCCGGCTTATGCCAATTTTATCTTATGTGGTTACACATATCAAGATTAAGCCATCGCTCATTAGACTATTGCTGTGCAAAATTTATGTATCTTGCTATATCTATCAATAGATGAACCGAGTATCTCCATTTTTGCCCAATCTGCTTCGTTGGAATGAGGAGCATCTCACCACGGAGTGGTGGAGGATTGAATATCGATCGCCACTCCACCTGCTGTTCATCGATTTTGAGAAGGCGTTCGACAGTGTCAACAGGGAGTTTATTTGGTGTGCCGTACGCAGGAGAGGTATTCCCGATAAACCAATTGCTATTATCAAAGCTACATATGAAGGCTCCAAATGTGACGTTCTGCGCAGAGGAAGGTTGTCTGAGGAATTTGAAATCCAAAGTGGGGTAAGACAGGGCTGTATACTTACACCAATATTATTCCTATTGGTGATTAGCGATGTGCTTCGTACAGCTTTATCGACGGGAAACGGGGGAATTCGATGGACTCTCACATCTCAACTAAAGCATCTGGACTACGCTGATGATGTATGCTTACTCAGACGTCAGGAGGCAGACGTCATTGGGCTGAAATTTAATACGGCAAAAACTAAAATTATCAGCCTTGAAACAACTCATCGGCTCAAATACTCGTATGTATTGCTGTACAACCGGTAGAGAGAGTGTATGATTTCCAATACCATGGGCATATTGTCTCGACCGATGGTGAAACTCAACTGGATATAGCTAACAGGATCGCCAAAGCAAAGTCCGCGTTCGGGATGCTATCCAAATTTTGGCGAAACAATGCAATCAGTTTGAACATTCATCTAAGACTGTTCTACTCCAACGTTGAATCCGTGTTGTTATATGGATGCAGCACGTGGAGAGTAACCACTACTATCACCAGAAAGCTGCAAACATTCGTTAATAAGCGGCTGCGCAATATCTTAAGGATTTTCTGGCCCTATCGTATCTCTAACGAACACCTTTACGAGAGAACGGGTCAGGAACCAAGAGGCACAACCATCCAACGACGGAAGTGACAGTGAATTGGTCACACGTTCCGAAAGGGTAACAGTTCCATAGCCAACCATGCTATGCAATGGAACCCTTTAACTCAGGATGGCAAAAGACCTGGCGGTCCGAGGAGAATATGGCGCAGAACAGTCGAAAAGGAGACACAAAAACAAAAACAAATATTTGGCGCAACAGCTCTTTAAAGTGCCAAAGCCAGGAGACACGGCAAATGGGAAAAAGTTGGGGAGAACTCACGCGCATTGCCAGAAACCGTACACTGTAGCGCGTAGGGGTAGTAGAGGCCCTTGGACCCACAAGGGGATACAGGACATAAGTAAAGTAAAGTGAGGTATCTCACTGCTGCTCATATGATTATTTTAGGTTAAGCGCAACGAATCGGTGCAGCTAGCACTCGGATCTCAAAAGGATCCATTGTGCTCCACTGACATGGAATTACCTGGCTGGCACACTGAAAAGGCAGAAAAACAAGAAAAAGAAGGAAAAAGAAAGAGTGATTAGAGTTTTGAAGAGTAGGGGCGGCCTCCTCGGAACCATCCTGAAGATGTTATAAATTTCAGAATGGCGGTTGGTGGCTTTTCAGACAGGTCACCCAGATGATTGAAGAAATATTCTCCGAGGGCCGTCTTTCTGATAATGCAGAGACTAGGGCATTTGCATAGGAAGTGGTCTGTGTCCTCATCTGCGGTTTTGTTGCTGCAGACTCTACAAAGCTCGTCTGTACTTAGCTGCATTCTTTTGCGGTGAGCCGGTAATAATTCCTGTGGTCGGTAATAATTCTTGTGAAGGACACCAACTTTTGTCTGTTTTGAGTGAGGATGAGCTTGGTTTTCACCTTGTCGTGTTTTATCCAGATACTTCTTTCATCTGCTTGCTGTTTGAAGTCAAGTGCTATTTCGGCTTTAATCAGGTCTAGGGGAGGGAGGACTACGTTTTGGGTCATTGACAATTCTTATTCTGATCCCTTTCCTTCCATTTTATTCCCTGCGATACCTTTATGTCCTGGGTCCGACCTAGAGTGTAACATGGTGGCTCCTCGTAGCAGCGCCGATGAAATGGCTTTTATAACAGCTTGACTATCTATGTAAATTTCAATCTCTTTTCTGGTAATAAATTTCGTGGATAGTTCCCGTGCGGCCTCTATTATCGGCAGGACTTTCGCTTGGAACACACTGCCGTGATTCGGAAGTCTTAGTAATATTGCAATATCGGGTTCTATAAGTCGGATGCTTAGGTAAGGTTAGGTAAGTGGGCCGGTGTAGGGAGATAGTAAACCTCCACACCACACTCAGGTCAATATAGACCCATTGTGATACCCATGGGGGGAAAGGGGATAGAAAAGAGAATCCCTTCCTCGTGGAAAAATACCGTCTTTATAAATATCCTAAAGAAAACATTTAGTACTTACTGAGGCCTGGACAATGACAGAGAAAGTGGGCGGTGTCCTCCTGAGCTTCCTCGTTGCCGCAGCCTCTACAAAGGTCTTTGTTAGTCACACGTAGTTTTTTCATGTGGAACCGCATGGTATTATGCCCCTTAATGACTCCTATTAGAGTAGAGAGGGATTTTCTATGCCTCTGTTTGAGTCTATTGGTACTTACTCTGTCAAAAGCAAGCCACAGCTTCCTCGTGGTGACACAAGTATCTAAAGAGGTCCACCTATTGGTAGCCTCCGTTAGGGCTTTGTTTTCTGCTTCGAGCTTAAGGGCGCAAGGCGGGATGTACACCGAGGGGTCGGATTGGTCCGAGTTTAGTGCTGAACCTCCTCTAGGCAGTTCATCGGCTTTCTCATTCCCTGGTATGCCTTCATGACCAGGGACCCAGTAGAGCTTTACCTCGTGCTGTGTCCCAAGAACCATGAGCTCATCTCTACAACACTTCACAAACTTCGATTTTATTTCTATAGCAGATATTGCTTTTATCGCTGCCTGGCTGTCGATGAAAAAGGTGATATCCTCTCGTGGTATTGCCCTCATCGCAGTCTCACGAGCTGCTATTGTAACTGCTAGGACCTCTGCCTGGAAAACGCTGCTGTAGTTCGGAAGCCGAGCTGACATGGAGAGACTAAGCGTTTCAGAGAAGATGCCTGCGCCTACACTTATTTCCATTTTGGATCCATCGGTGTAAACAGCTAAGGATCGCTCGTTAGGCGTTCTGTCATTTTTCCAGTCTTCCCTGCTCCGATAGGTGCAGTGTGGTGGGTATGGCGTTAAGTAGTCTGTATTAGATACACTGCCTAGATATCTCTGCAGGATCGTGGTGTGACCCATTGCATTTGGTCTCCAGCTATCTGTTTGGCTTAATCTTACGGCACTATGAGCCGCCGATACTTGTATAAAGATGTCTAGCGGAAGCAGATTGAGAATGGCCTCGAGTCCTTCTGTAGGTGTCGTTCTCATCGCACTGGTTGTGGCGATGCACGCTAGTCTTTGTACTTTTGTGATAGCAGCTAGGTTATTTATTTTGCTGTCTGCTTTCCACCATACAAGGCTGCCATACGTTAGTATTGGCTTTACTATAGCTGTATACATCCATAGGATGATTTTGGGGTTCGGCCCCCAAGTCTTCCCGAATATTCTATTGCACGAGTAAAAAGCTATCGTGGCTTTTTTGACTCTTTCGTTGATGTTTAGTCTCCAGTTCAGTTTCCTATCGAGCACCAGGCCAAGGTATCTCGCACTACTGGAGATACTCTGGGGAGTACCCCTTACGGAAGGTGTTACGAATTGTGGAATTATTCTTTTGTTAGCGAATAGTACCAACTCTGTTTTCTGGGGATTAACTGCCAGCCCACATCTCTCCATCCAGGAGTCAATGATTTCCAGCGCCCCTTCGATTTGTTCGCTCAGGGTCGGGAGAAATTTACCTGTTGCTAGCAGCACAACATCGTCCGCATAGGCTATGGCCTTGACGCCGCTGTTTCTCAGTTTAAGAAGAACTTCGTTCAGGACAATTACCCACAGTAGTGGGTATATAACCCCTCCTTGAGGGGTGCCTCTTGAGGCATAGACTTCAAGCTTAGTACCTCCGAATTCAATATTGATATGTCTTTCCTTTAGCATATTGACGATCCATTTTATCACGGAAATGTGTGATGCGTGTGTGTTCTGAAATTCTTTCAATGATGACATCGTGTTGAAATATTTCGAAATATCTACAGCAGGTTACCATTGACTGTATACATATATGTATCTATTTCTAAACAGTTCCAGAGAATCTTATAGAACCGAGTTTCACATATGTAACATATATCGAAAGAGCTCAAAGAAGTTTGTTCGGAAACAGTCTAGCTGGGATAGAATGGCAAGTGATATGGCAAGTTCATTCACTACTGCCTGGATTCAATGGATTAATAGAAACAGCTCTTCTAAACCTCTTAGCTACACAACATTTACCAGGAAGTCTTCTTCATTATTTTTTGATCACAGAAATTCAGTACCATACTACACTCTACAGAGGTATTCTTGGAAAGATCTCAACTTTCGAATGCCATATATAATTTCAATATGATCACACTTATATTCGAATAGATTCATTTTGGTTAATAATTTGCTGTGCTAAATTTTTATATTACCTATTGTCTACTTTTGAATCAAGCGTGACTTGACCGCAAGCAAAGTAGTGTGCATCCTGAGGCTTAAAGAAAAATGTTGTTCGATGATAATCCGTAAATTGATGACATTGGCATTCTTGTTAACAACACTACCTGTGTATATTATGAAGTAAAAGATGTCAGCTAAGCTTGTTCTTGAAATGGGTTTGTCGTTCTACATGAATTCAAATCAGCTGAACATAAAGTGCGTTCTATGTAATCTTCATTCCTAGTCCTAGCACAGCTGTCCTGTTAATATTCATTAACTGCTCGACTGAACACCCTTCAACCACTAGGATTTTTTAAATTTATTTCGTTAGGTTAAATAGAGTGGACGTGCTACTTGTTCAACCTTCTTCATGTCAAAATGAGTTCATTGTAGATACATTATCTATGCACAACTAGAATCTGCAATAACTTGTTGTTTCGGCCGGGATTATGCAGTAGATACGATAGCTCAGTCTTTAACAACGTTAGACCCGCAACCATTCGTGAATAATATCATCTTTCAAATTCACTTAATTTCATCTACTATAGCATCAGAGGTGTAGCTGATGCAAAGTGTACTCGTAAGACAACCTCATTTTCGCGGACCTCGCGGTGCTGGGTAGACTGTGAAGCATTTAATAACTTTTATCGTTATGAAGTTGTTATAAGAGATGAGATTAAGTATTTATAAACAGGTTGGGTCTGCCAGGTTTCACCTCTCTGACGATGATGCTGCGATACAAATTGCTGACGGTGAAACTTAATGGAGATTTGTTAAACGAGGAAAATATCTTGTGACGAGGAAAGTCGTTGCGAGGCAATTAGTTTGGAAGAATTTTATTTTTGCGGCAGAAAGAAGTTGCACTTTATTGATACCCCCTCTGAAAATGGTTATAATGAAATCAAGTTTCATCAACCAATTGAAGCTTTAGGGAGGTTGCGCCACCTTTATGTAAATTAAACTGTATCCCAGCAAAAGTAAGGACAGAATGGACTGCTTATAAAATAGTTCGTCCTTTTCAGAGTCAAACTTTTTAATTCTTCGTCACTCAGTTTCTAAAACGTGCTCCAAATTGCATCGGTTTTCTCAATTAATAATTCTATGAACCTCCTGCCCCTCGACCTACTTTTTTCGCTCAATTAGTTACCAAACGAATGGAACTGACCTTCTGAGAGTAGTATAGCATTCTCTTTTTCCACTTTCAATTCTTCAATTGAGAGCGATTTGCTTAGATTGCAGATACTGCTTGAAAATTGCCAGTTGTATCTGTCCTCTTGTCAAACTGCACTTGTGAATGTTTTTTTCATGAAATACAAAGCCAAGCACCTGAGTGCTAGGTGGAATGTTCTGCATCGCAAAATCGAAGGAGTTTTGCCTTTCTTGTCGCCTGTTCTTGGTGAACTTTTTCTCATTCATACTGAGGTTGCAGAAATGCAATTGTTGGGCTTCAATTCTTGATAATCGACTTTTTTTTAATAAATTGAAGTTCACCGAATATTTTGTACGTTTGGTATAGTGAGGGACATTTAGTTAGGTTCGTTGAAATTGCGTCAAATACTTTATGTGAACATTTCAACTATTCAGTTTTCACCTTTCAACTATTGTGTCAACTTGAAGTCGCATTCGAGAATAGATGTTCAGAAACTTGGCTGGAGATTGAATAGTCTTTGATGTCAACTAACGATAAAGAAGGAAAAATGGTTTGTTCACTGAGATACCATCGACGAAAACGTCTACAGTTATTCAGATAGAAGTCAATGTATACGTTATATGCCATCGATATATTCCTAGCACAGGTCTTTAAGGATTTTAGGGTAATGGAAAAGAGAAAGTGCCCTCTTGTCATTGTAACAAAAGAACTAGACCCTCACGATGGGTCATGTGTCGTTGATGTAACTCCCTTACGTAGTGTGTAAGAAGTTCTAGTTGGAAGAGACAAAGAGCAACCTTAGATACCAATGCCTCATATGGCAATACAGCTTAAAACATCCACGAACTATGACCTGCGAATAATTTAGCTTCGGTCTTGTATAATTTATAAGGTAGATTTTATTAGAAACAAAGTGCAAAGGGGATCAAGCTGTGACATTTATTTCAGTCACCATTAAACAATCCACATTTTAGGATACGAATTCGTTATGGGAAATCGAATATGATAGCCAATAATAGACCGCCTGGCTATGGTCCACACCATTAGCACATTCTACGTCACTAGTCCAATACGTGTACATATCTTTATTGAGAGACTGAAGACCATATTAAGGAGAAATTCTATAATAGCCCCCACCACACGACAATCGGTTTTCAATGAGTTTTTTTACTTTCATTTCAACTCCTTACCCAAATCAGTATCGGCTTAGGATCGCCTTTACAATAATCCTACAGTAGGGCACACACCCCACCACAGGTAAGGATCAATTGCTGCATAAGGGCGAGTCATCAACACCAGTCCACACATTCATTTCAACTCGTTGGATAATAAATGAATGAATGATGGTTGGACCTCCTCTCCACATTGTCGAAGCCACAGCCAAATTGAACAGAATTTAATCGACGTGATGCACACATCCAACATTCTGAACACGCATATGCTTAGAGGGGTCAGCGTCCTCTTACTTGCCAACACAAAATAGGTGCAAATCATCTGAAAACCTTTCTGGAACACACTAACCGCTATCAGACCCGGCTAAAAGACGATAGGGCTAGTTTTCAACAAGAGGCAAATTGTGGAAACGCTGTGTGAATTTTTGGTAGCACTTCTTCACCGACTTTGTCTTAGACTATCGCCTCGAGCTCTACACGTTTATAATTGATATATGTGTTATCTGAACTGATGCAGTTGCGTAACGTTATACTGTAAAATTGCACCTCTGTTATATTCCAAAGAGATCATATTTCGCAAAGCAAATGCACTATTAAGCAAATTCTTGTACATTGTATATAAGCAGACAACAAGTAACAGACCGTTCAGCTGCTAGGATACACAGACAATATTGACTTCATCGGACACCCATGATGCTTTCACGGTAATTGTTGAAGGTTTCTGTGTGCCAATCGGGCATACTTCACGGGTCAGATTAGTAAATGATGGTTTCTCTTAAACTTCACAGAAAGGGGAATAATAGAGCACCTGATAAACAATTGGGCCGCGGTGGAATACTAGAGAAGGGGGTCAACCGTGAAAAGTAGCAGGCAGGCAAAAATACCTCTTAAAATGCCAGCAGTCACCACTCGTAGAGAAGTTCTAAGCCTGGAGTCTTTTTTGTTTTTTTTATGGTTGCGCCAAAGGGTGTGTAATCTTCTAAAGATACCAGTAGCCCGAGCTACTGGCATGCACGATTCGCAAACCTGAATACTCGATGCCAGGAATACGCCTACGTACTAAACCACACCCTCCACACTTCAACCACTCTCCCCGCGGGACTATCGTTAGGTACTACTTCGCGGGGCTGGTTAGGTTAGGTTGGGTTAGGATCGGCCCTCGATGAGGATGTACTTAGACCAAGAAGTAGGTCCATTGTACTGCCGATGTGTAAGGCGGGTGGATCACCCTCTTACTCTTGGAACCATTTGCTTCGTTGAATGAAGTCGAGAATTTTAGCCGTGCAGGCGTTGCCGAGATCATAAAGATCATTGTAGAAGTATTCACCCAGAGTGGCCTTCCTGATGTTGGCGAGCGCAGGACAGGCGCACAGGAGATGACTGATGGTCTCTTCTTCCTCTTCATCTCTGCAGCTTCTGCAGAAGTCGTTGTGAGGGATACCTAATCTCTAGGCATGTCTTCCTATGACGCAGTGTCCGGTGCTTCATTGAGTCCGATGTGCTTCAAGAGTCCGATGGAGCTGGATTTATTGAGTATCGGCCAGAGCTGTCTGGCGGTATGACATTGGTCTAGATGTTGCCATCGAAGATTGGCTACTTTCTCGGCATCAGTTTGAATAAGGTACTAAACATAAGACGCTGGCGCTTCGATGTCGGTGATGCTTATGCTATCTGTACCAGAGGAGCCTTGTCGTGCTAGTTCGTCGGCTGCCCAATTCCCCGGTATGTCACAGTGACCTGGTACCCAGCAAAGGGTGAGGTTGTACTGACCAGCTATCTCGTTAAGAGATATGCGACAGTCTTTCACTGCCTTAGATCTCGTAGTGCTGGATGCGAGGGATTTGATGGCTACCTGACTGTCGACATAAATAACAATATCAGGTGTTGATAGTGTGCTAACCGGCAGCCAGTCAGCGGCTTTGCGAACTGCTGTGATTTCGGCTTGAAAAACGCTGCAGTAGTCTGGAAGGTTAAAGGAGAGGTGTATGTCCAGATCTTCCGAGAAAATTCCGGCACCGACTCCGTCCTTGGTCTGGACCCGTCCGTGAAAATTGATAGCGATTCGTTGTAAAGGACATTGCGTTGCGTCCACTCACTTCTGTCCGGTATCGAGTGCGTGTAGCCCTTGTTAAAATCATATTCAGTGGGCAGATGGTCAGTGGAATTGGGAAGAAGACGGTGCATCGAAAGTATATTGGCATGTCCCGTGTGTTGCTCCTTCCACTGCTTGGAGCCTCTCGGTCTTATTGCCGAGCTGACAGCCAATTGCTTACTGACGATGTCAATCGGAAGCAGATGGAGCATGGTTTGGAGCGCCGCTGTGGGAGAAGTTCTCAGTGCACCGGTAATACTGAGACATGCAACTCGCTGAGTTTTTTCCATTATGGATAGGTTGGATTTCTTCTCCAAGGCGGGCCACCATATCAATACTCCATACATGAGAATCGGTTTAATGACCGATGTGTATAGCCAGTGCATGATGTTTGGTTTAAGGCCCCAGGTGGAGCCTACTGCTTTCTTGCAGATGTATAGAGCGGCCAGCGATTTCCTGGCCCGTTCGACGACATTCTCTTTCCAAATTAGCTTGCGGTCAAGCTTTAGGCCTAAATAGCTAGCACTATTTGAAAGCTTGAGGGTGGATCCCCTTATCTTGGGCGGAGTGAAGTCAGGTAGCTTGTGTTTTCTTGTGAATAGAACTAGCTCGGTCTTCGTCGAGTTAACGGAGAGGCCGCATTTATCGGTCCATCTGAGCAGTTCATTGAGAGCAGACTGCATGACATCGGCCAGCGTCTGCGGGTATTTGCCTGTTGTTAGAATGGCGACATCATCTGCATAGGCAATAACATTGCACCCAGTTTTTTCGATCTTCAGAAGGGCCTCGTTGAGCACCAAATTCCGCAATAGTGGAGACAGTACACCGCCTTGAGGGGTGCCTCGATGTACATGTCGCTTGACAGTACTACTTCCGAAGGATGCTGTTATCACCCTGTTCTTTAGAATGTGTTCTACGAAACAACAGATGGGTTCGCAGATGTTGAGCCTACGTAAGGCACTGGTAATCGAATTTGTTTCAACGTTGTTGAAGGCTCCCTCTATGTCTAGAAATGAAACTAGGGTGAACTCTTTGGTTGAGAGTGATTTTTCGATAGGGTGGATGATGGAGTGCAAAGCGATTTCCACAGACTTACCTTTTTGGTAGGCGTGCTGTGACATGGATAGTAGGGTGCTATCAATAGTGGCCTTGATGTGTAGGTCCAGGATTCTTTCCAGAATCTTGAGAAGGAAGGACGTTAGACTAATAGGTCTTAGGTCCTTTGGGAGGGTGTGCGATGTCTTGCCTGCTTTGGGTATAAAGACCACTCTTTCCTCGGTCCAGGCAGTTGGTGTTGTTCCGAGCTCAAGACAAGCCTTCAGAATGCAGGAAAGATACTGCCATACTATATTGAAGGCCGTCTGAATCTGGGCCGGAAAAACACCATCCGGTCCCGGGGATTTGAATGGTTCGAAACTGTTTACTGCCCATTTCAGCTTATCTTCGCTGATAAGATGAGGAGGTGCCTGTGGGCGTGCAGCATTTACCAGGGCGCGATCATCGTTAGGGGTAGGCGTGCAGCCGGGGAAGTGAGTGTCCATGAGCAGGTTGAGCGATGCTTCGTCCGATACAGCCCAGGATCCATTGGGATTCATGAGGACACTAGGTATAGTTGGTGTTTTGGAGAGGACTTTTCGCAGTCTAGAGGATTGAGACGTGTTGTCAATACTCTGACAAAAACCGCGCCAGGATCTGCGTCTAGCTTTCCGAACCTCTATTTTGAAGTTCTTCAGACTTTCTTTGTAGATCTCCCAGTCCAGTGGTAGCCTTGTTCGTTTGGCTTTATTGAATTGCTACCTGCTTGTGCAGCGAAGGCTGTTGAGTTCTACATTCCACCATGGGGGACGATTGCCCACCTTTCTTCTTGTGGTCGGACAGGATTCGATGAAAGCTGTATTAAGTGCAGAAGTTAGAACGGTGTTTAGCTTGTCTAATTCCAGTTGTGTAGTTGGTGTAGTGTACACTTGATTGGATAGTTTAGCAGAGAGGGATTTATTGTGTAAGCACCAGTCGGTTTTTCGTCGATTGCGGAAGACCGAGGGTGCGGTACTTTGACAAATTTCCAGTTTGTACTTCAGATAGCGGTGATCGGAAAACGAATGACTGTCCAGTTGGAAATTGCAGGGTAGATACATTAGGAAGCAAAAGTGACGTCAAGCACCTCTTGCCGGGTCTTAGTAATAAAAGTTGGACTATTTCCTCGGTTACAAACAACTAGGTCGGTGCCTACTAAATACTCGAAAATAGACCTACCTCGAGGGTTAGTGTCGGTACTTCCCCATAGATCATGGTGCGCGTTGGTGTCGCACCCCAATAAGATGGCTACTCTTCTCCTCCTTGCTTCATCTACCACTTCTTCCACTTCCTTGGATGGAGCAGACTCGGGGTCTTCATAGGGTAGGTATCCTGACGCCAGCCAGATGGTGGGGTTTTTTGATTTAAGCAGCGTTACTGCTAGGTCTCTTGTGCTATGGTGGGGAGAAAAGTTAGGTTTAAGGAGGTTTTAGCAAGAATGCAAGCTCGGGTTCTACCTACATTCTTCGCGTGGTATAGCGTATATCCTGGGGCCCTTAATCCTATGACGGTGTCATCTCTTATCCAAGGTTCTTGGATCAGGGCGATGTCAAAGCCTCGTTCACTGAGGCGAAGTAACAGATCAGCGGATGCTAAGGAAGAATGGTGGAGATTAATCTGTATCAGTTTTAGCATCATTATGAGCTGATACGGACCTCTCCACGACGGTAGCGTTTAGGTCATCGGGGGATGATGGTTCATCATCATGGATTACAACGCGGGGGAGGGCGGGAGTCGCCGAGTTAGAGGGACCTGCGATGCTATTACGGTCCGCCGTGAAAAGCCTTACATCAATTACCTTCAGACCACAACGGATCTTAAACTCCTTCGCGCGGAGCAGAGGTATTGATTCGGCAGTTAGAGAGATGACTAGCGAGCGGCCAGATCTCTTGGTGTCGTTATCCGTTTTTTAGAGCTCGGTGGCTCCAGTCTTTGACTGGTAGGTCCGGATTTTGGTAGGCAATCAGGCTAAGAACTTTTGCTGGCTCGGGCGGTTCGAGTGGAACCCAGATCCTCGCTTTCGGCCTGTTGGGGATTTGGCTCCGTTCCACCGCCTTGAGCTTGGCTCCTGGCCAGATTTCACCTATGCTGCTAATGGCAGCGGCGATGAAGTCGACCGAGTTCTGATCGTCGCATGCGATCAGCTTAACAAAGCCTTGATGCCAGCCAGCGTCTTGAAAGGTGGGTGGAGAGTTGGGATGAGTTATTATACGCTCGTAAAGGCAGTTCATCACTCTGCCTTCAATGAGCCTCCACTTATCGAAGGAGATCCTCCCCTCTTCGTCAGACAGGTCCACTATCGCGACGACGAGGCTGTCCTTGACCGTCTCGGAGAAGGGTTTGGAGCTCACTGAGCTCTTTGTCTTCTTCGAGGCGTTGGACTCCTCGTCTACGGACATGCGTCTCTTGGGCGCAGAGTCTATCGCGACTACGGACTGGCCCCCAGCTTGGTTTGGTAAACCAGATCGACTCGGTGTGTCGTTAGCGTGGGAGCGATACTTTCGAGGAGAGGGATTCACTCTCTGATTCGTGGGTTGGCGAGTGCCCCGGGTGGAGGACTGGCGTGAGCCACGGGTGGTTGGGTGGCGTTGCCCACGGGTAGCGAAGTGCCGCAGAGGCTTTAGCTTCATTAGCTCGCTGAACTGTCGGGCAATGTCAGTTGCCCAGACGTGGGATTCCCGCTCCTGCTGACTCCACTCCTTTTCCGTCTTTTTGCCTAGTCGGTCAGGGATGCGGAAAGCCGCTTTAGTCTCACGACTTAGCGATTTCCTTTCTTGGTCAGTGAGCTTGGGAAGAGATGGAGGAGCTGAACTGCACGTGGGTGTAGCGCTATTCAACTCGTCCGACAGCACGGAGCACTCGCTGACGGAATCGTCAATGCAGAGATTCTGCAGATGCTCTTCCACACGTGTAGTGCTTTTAGAGCTGCCGACGATGTCGGCCGGTGCGCCGGCGGTGTGGCTGCGGTGCCGTTGCGGTGTCCCGCAGGCGCACCGCAGGCACAGCGCAGCCGCACCGCAGCCGCACCGCAGCCGCACCGCAGCCGCACCGCAGGCGCACCGCAGGCACACCGCATCCGCGCCGCAGGGACACCGCAGCCGCACCGCAGCCGCACCGCAGCCGCACCGCAGCCGCACCGCAGCCGCACGGCAGCCGCACCGCAGCCGCACCGCAGCCGCACCGCAGCCACACCGCATGGACACCGCAGGCGCACCGCAGCCGCACCGCAGGGACACCGCAGCAACACCGCAACGGCACCGCAACCGCACCGCAGCTGCACCGCAGCCACACCGCAGCCGCACCGCAGCCGCACCGCAGGCGCACCGCAGGCACACCGCATCCGCGCCGCAGGGACACCGCAGCCGCACCGCAGCCGCACCGCAGGCACACCGCAGCTGCACCGCAGCTGCACCGCAGCCGCACCGCAGCCGCACCGCAGGGACACCGCAGCCGCACCGCAGCCGCACCGCAGCCGCACCGCAGCCGCACCGCAGCCGCACCGCAGCCGCACCGCAGCCGCACCGCAGCTGCACCGCAGCCACACCGCATGGACACCGCAGGCGCACCGCAGCCGCACCGCAGCCACACCGCATGGACACCGCAGGCGCACCGCAGCCGCACCGCAGGGACACCGCAGCAACACCGCAACGGCACCGCAACCGCACCGCAGCCACACCGCAGCTGCACCGCAGCCGCACCGCATGGACACCGCAGCTGCACCGCAGCCACACCGCAGCCGCACCGCAGCCGCACCGCAGCCGCACCGCAGGGACACCGCAGCTGCACCGCAGCCGCACCGCAGGGACACCGCAGCCGCACCGCAGGGACACCGCAACGGCACCGCAGCCGCACCGCAGCTGCACCGCAGCCACACCGCAGCCGCACCGCAGCCGCACCGCAGCCGCACCGCAGGCACACCGCATCCGCACCGCAGGGACACCGCAGCCGCACCGCAGCCGCACCGCAGCCGCACCGCAGGGACACCGCAACGGCACCGCAACCGCACCGCAGCCGCACCGCAGCTGTACCGCAGCCACACCGCAGCCGCACCGCAGCCGCACCGCAGGCACACCGCAGGCGCACCGCAGCCGCACCGCAGGGACACCGCAGGTGCACCGCAACCACACCGCAGGCGCACCGCAAGCACACCGCAGCCGCACCGCACGGACACCGCAACGGCACCGCAGCCACACCGCAGCCGCACCGCAGCCGTTGTCCCTGCGGTGTCCCTGCGGTGCGGCTGCGGTGTCCCTGCGGTGCGGCTGCGGTGCGCCTGCGGTGCGACTGCGGTGCGGCTGCGGTGCGGCTGCGGTGTCGTTGCGGTGTCCCTGCGGTGCGGCTGCGGTGCGGCTGCGGTGTGGCTGCGGTGCAGCTGCGGTGCGGCTGCGGTGCCGTTGCGGTGTCCCTGCGGTGCGGCTGCGGTGTCCCTGCGGTGCGGCTGCGGTGCGGCTGCGGTATCCCTGCGGTGCGGATGCGGTGTGCCTGCAGTGCGGCTGCGGTGCGGCTGCGGTGCGGCTGCGGTGCGGCTGCGGTGCGGCTGCGGTGCGGCTGCGGTGCGGCTGCGGTATCCCTGCGGTGCGGATGCGGTGTGCCTGCAGTGCGGCTGCGGTGCGGCTGCGGTGCGGCTGCGGTGCGGCTGCGGTGCGGCTGCGGTGCGGCTGCGGTGTCCCTGCGGTGCGGATGCGGTGCGGATGCGGTGTGCGTGCGGTGCGGCTGCGGTGCGGCTGCGGTGTGGCTGCGGTGCAGCTGCGGTGCGGTGTGGCTGCGGTGCGGCTGCGGTGTGGCTGCGGTGCGCCTGCGGTGTGCTTGCGGTGTGGCTGCGGTGCCGTTGCGGTGCGGCTGCGGTGCGGCTGCGGTGCGGCTGCGGTGCGGCTGCGGTGTCCCTGCGGTGCGGCTGCGGTGCGGCTCCGGTGCAGCTGCGGTGTGGCTGCGGTGTCCCTGCGGTGCGGCTGCGGTGCGGCTGCGGTGTCCCTGCGGTGCGGATGCGGTGTGCCTGCGGTGCGCCTGCGGTGCGGCTGCGGTGCGGCTGCGGTGTGGCTGCGGTGCAGCTCCGGTGCAGCTGCGGTGCGGCTGCGGTGCGGCTCCGGTGCAGCTGCGGTGTGGCTGCGGTGCGGCTGCGGTGCGGCTGCGGTGCGGCTCCGGTGCAGCTGCGGTGTGGCTGCGGTGCGGCTGCGGTGTGGCTGCGGTGTCCCTGCGGTGCGGCTGCGGTGCGGCTACGGTGCGGCTGCGGTGCGGCTGCGGTGCGGCTGCGGTGTCCCTGCGGTGCGGCTGCTTTTCCCCTGCGGTGCGCCTGCGGTGTGCTTGCGGTGTGGCTGCGGTGCCGTTGCGGTGTGGCTGCGGTGTCCCTGCGGTGCGGCTGCGGTGCGGCTGCGGTGTGGCTGCGGTGTCCCTGCGGTGCGGCTGCGATGCGGCTGCGGTGCGGCTGCGGTGCGGCTGCGGTGCGGCTGCGGTGTCCCTGCGGTGCGGCTGCGGTGCAGCTGCGGTGTGGCTGCGGTGTCCCTGCGGTGCGGCTGCGGTGCGCCTGCGGTGCGCCTGCGGTGTGCTTGCGGTGTGGCTGCGGTGCCGTTGCGGTGTGGCTGCGGTGTCCCTGCGGTGCGGCTGCGGTGCGGCTGCGGTGTGGCTGCGGTGTCCCTGGGGTGCGGCTGCGGTGTCCCTGCGGTGCGCCTGCGGTGCGCCTGCGGTGTGCTTGCGGTGTGGCTGCGGTGCCGTTGCGGTGTGGCTGCGGTGTCCCTGCGGTGCGGCTGCGGTGCGGCTGCGGTGTGGCTGCGGTGTCCCTGCGGTGCGGCTGCGATGGGGCTGCGGTGCGGCTGCGGTGCGGCTGCGGTGCGGCTGCGGTGCGGCTGCGGTGCGGCTGCGGTGCGGCTGCGGTGTCCCTGCGGTGCGGCTGCGGTGCGGCTCCGGTGCAGCTGCGGTGTGGCTGCGGTGTCCCTGCGGTGCGGCTGCGGTGCGGCTGCGGTGCGGCTCCGGTGTGGCTGCGGTGCGGCTGCGGTGCAGCTGCGGTGCGGCTCCGGTGCAGCTGCGGTGCGGCTGCGGTGCGGCTCCGGTGCAGCTGCGGTGTGGCTGCGGTGCGGCTGCGGTGTGGCTGCGGTGTCCCTGCGGTGCGGCTGCGGTGCGGCTGCGGTGCGGCTGCGGTGTCCCTGCGGTGCGGCTGCTTTTCCCCTGCGGTGCGAATGCGGTGTGCCTGCGGTGCGGCTGCGGTGCGGCTGCGGTGTGGCTGCGGTGCAGCTGCGGTGCGGCTGCGGTGCGCCTGCGGTGTGCTTGCGGTGTGGCTGCGGTGCCGTTGCGGTGTGGCTGCGGTGTCCCTGCGGTGCGGCTGCGGTGCGGCTGCGGTGTGGCTGCGGTGTCCCTGGGGTGCGGCTGCGGTGTCCCTGCGGTGCGCCTGCGGTGTGCTTGCGGTGTGGCTGCGGTGCCGTTGCGGTGTGGCTGCGGTGTCCCTGCGGTGCGGCTGCGGTGCGGCTGCGGTGTGGCTGCGGTGTCCCTGCGGTGCGGCTGCGATGGGGCTGCGGTGCGGCTGCGGTGCGGCTGCGGTGCGGTTGCGGTGCCGTTGCGGTGTTTCTGCGGTGCCGTTGCGGTGTCCCTGCGGTGCGGCTGCGGTGCGGCTCCGGTGCAGCTGCGGTGTGGCTGCGGTGCGGCTGCGGTGTGGCTGCGGTGCGGCTGCGGTGCGGCTGCGGTATCCCTGCGGTGCGGATGCGGTGTGCCTGCAGTGCGGCTGCGGTGCGGCTGCGGTGCGGCTGCGGTGCGGCTGCGGTGTCCCTGCGGTGCGGATGCGGTGTGCGTGCGGTGCGGCTGCGGTGCGGCTGCGGTGTGGCTGCGGTGCAGCTGCGGTGCGGTGTGGCTGCGGTGTCCCTGCGGTGCGGCTGCGGTGCGCCTGCGGTGTGCTTGCGGTGTGGCTGCGGTGCCGTTGCGGTGTGGCTGCGGTGTCCCTGCGGTGCGGCTGCGGTGCGGCTGCGGTGCGGCTGCGGTGTCCCTGCGGTGCGGCTGCGGTGTCCCTGCGGTGCGGCTGCGGTGCGCCTGCGGTGTGCTTGCGGTGTGGCTGCGGTGCCGTTGCGGTGTGGCTGCGGTGTCCCTGCGGTGCGGCTGCGGTGCGGCTGCGGTGTGGCTGCGGTGTCCCTGCGGTGCGGCTGCGATGCGGCTGCGGTGCGGCTGCGGTGCGGCTGCGGTGCGGCTGCGGTGTCCCTGCGGTGCGGCTGCGGTGCGGCTTCGGTGCAGCTGCGGTGTGGCTGCGGTGTCCCTGCGGTGCGGCTGCGGTGCGCCTGCGGTGTGCTTGCGGTGTGGCTGCGGTGCCGTTGCGGTGTGGCTGCGGTGTCCCTGCGGTGCGGCTGCGGTGCGGCTGCGGTGCGGCTGCGGTGTGGCTGCGGTGTCCCTGGGGTGCGGCTGCGGTGTCCCTGCGGTGCGCCTGCGGTGTGCTTGCGGTGTGGCTGCGGTGCCGTTGCGGTGTGGCTGCGGTGTCCCTGCGGTGCGGCTGCGGTGCGGCTGCGGTGTGGCTGCGGTGTCCCTGCGGTGCGGCTGCGATGGGGCTGCGGTGCGGCTGCGGTGCGGCTGCGGTGCGGCTGCGGTGCGGCTGCGGTGTCCCTGCGGTGCGGCTGCGGTGCTGCTCCGGTGCAGCTGCGGTGTGGCTGCGGTGTCCCTGCGGTGCGGCTGCGGTGCGCCTGCGGTGTGCTTGCGGTGTGGCTGCGGTGCCGTTGCGGTGTGGCTGCGGTGTCCCTGCGGTGCGGCTGCGGTGCGGCTGCGGTGCGGCTGCGGTGTGGCTGCGGTGTCCCTGGGGTGCGGCTGCGGTGTCCCTGCGGTGCGGCTGCGGTGCGCCTGCGGTGTGCTTGCGGTGTGGCTGCGGTGCCGTTGCGGTGTGGCTGCGGTGTCCCTGCGGTGCGGCTGCGGTGCGGCTGCGGTGTGGCTGCGGTGTCCCTGCGGTGCGGCTGCGATGCGGCTGCGGTGCGGCTGCGGTGCCGTTGCGCTGTCCCTGCGGTGCGGCTGCGGTGTCCCTGCGGTGCGGCTGCGGTGCGCCTGCGGTGTGGCTGCGGTGCCGTTGCGGTGTCCCTGCGGTGCGGCTGCGGTGTCCCTGCGGTGCGGCTGCGGTGCGGCTGCGGTGCGCCTGCGGTGCGCCTGCGGTGCGGCTGCGGTGCAGCTGCGGTGTCCCTGCGGTGCGGTTGCGGTGCCGTTGCGGTGCCGTTGCGGTGTCCCTGCGGTGCGGCTGCGGTGTCCCTGCGGTGTGGCTGCGGTGCCGTTGCGGTGTCCCTGCTGTGCGGCTGCGGTGTCCCTGCGGTGCGGCTGCGGTGTGCCTGCGGTGTGGCTGCGGTGCCGTTGCGGTGTCGCTGCGGCTGCGGTGTCCCTCCGGTGCGGCTGCGATGCGTCTGCGGTGCGGCTGCGGTGCGGTTGCGGTGTCCCTGCGGTGCGGCTGCGGTGTCTCTACGGTGCGGCTGCGGTGCGGCTGCGGTGTCCCTGCGCTGCGGATGCGGTGCGCCTGCGGTGTGGCTGCGGTGCCGTTGCGGTGCGGCTGCGGTGCGGCTGCGGTGTCCCTGCGGTGCGGCTGCTTTGCCCCTGCGGTGCGGCTGCGGTGTCCCTGCGGTGCGGATGCGGTGTGCCTGCGGTGCGCCTGCGGTGCGGCTGCGGTGCGGCTGCGGTGTGGCTGCGGTGTGGCTGCGGTGCGGCTGCGGTGCCGTTGCATTGTCCCTGCGGTGCCGCTGCGGTGTCCCTGCGGTGCGGCTGCGGTGCGGCTGCGGTGCGCCTGCGGTGTGGCTGCGGTGCCCTTGCGGTGTCCCTGCGGTGCGGCTGCGGTGTCCCTGCGGTGCGGCTGCAGTGCGCCTGCGGTGCGGTTGCGGTGCAGCTGCGGTGCGGCTGCGGTGTCCCTGCGGTGCGGCTGCTGTGCGCCTGCGGTGTGCTTGCGGTGTGGCTGCGGTGCCGTTGCGGTGTGGCTGCGGTGTCCCTGCGGTGCGGCTGCGGTGCGGCTGCGGTGTGGCTGCGGTGTCCCTGCGGTGCGGCTGCGATGCGGCTGCGGTGCGGCTGCGGTGCGGCTGCGGTGTCCCTGCGGTGCGGCTGCGGTGTCCCTGCGGTGCGGCTGCGGTGCGCCTGCGGTGTGCTTGCGGTGTGGCTGCGGTGCCGTTGCGCTGTCCCTGCGGTGCGGCTGCGGTGTCCCTGCGGTGCGGCTGCGGTGCGCCTGCGGTGTGGCTGCGGTGCCGTTGCGGTGTCCCTGCGGTTCGGCTGCGGTGTCCCTGCGGTGCGGCTGCGGTGCGCCTGCGGTGCGCCTGCGGTGCGCCTGCGGTGCGGCTGCGGTGCAGCTGCAGTGTCCCTGCGGTGCGGTTGCGGTGCCGTTGCGGTGCCGTTGCGGTGCCGTTGCGGTGTCCCTGCGGTGCGGCTGCGGTGTCCCTGCGGTGTGGCTGCGGTGCCGTTGCGGTGTCCCTGCTGTGCGGCTGCGGTGCGGCTGCGGTGTGCCTGCGGTGTGGCTGCGGTGCCGTTGCGGTGTCCCTGCGGTGCGGCTGCTGTGCGCCTGCGGTGTGCTTGCGGTGTGGCTGCGGTGCCGTTGCGGTGTGGCTGCGGTGTCCCTGCGGTGCGGCTGCGGTGCGGCTGCGGTGTGGCTGCGGTGTCCCTGCGGTGCGGCTGCGATGCGGCTGCGGTGCGGCTGCGGTGCGGCTGCGGTGCGGCTGCGGTGTCCCTGCGGTGCGGCTGCGGTGTCCCTGCGGTGCGGCTGCGGTGCGCCTGCGGTGTGCTTGCGGTGTGGCTGCGGTGCCGTTGCGCTGTCCCTGCGGTGCGGCTGCGGTGTCCCTGCGGTGCGGCTGCGGTGCGCCTGCGGTGTGGCTTCGGTGCCGTTGCGGTATCCCTGCGGTTCGGCTGCGGTGTCCCTGCGGTGTGGCTGCGGTGCGCCTGCGGTGCGCCTGCGGTGCGGCTGCGGTGCAGCTGCAGTGTCCCTGCGGTGCGGTTGCGGTGCCGTTGCGGTGCCGTTGCGGTGTCCCTGCGGTGCGGCTGCGGTGTCCCTGCGGTGTGGCTGCGGTGCCGTTGCGGTGTCGCTGCTGTGCGGCTGCGGTGTCCCTGCGGTGCGGCTGCGGTGTGCCTGCGGTGTGGCTGCGGTGCCGTTGCGGTGTCCCTGCGGCTGCGGTGTCCCTGCGGTGCGGCTGCGGTGCGCCTGCGGTGTGGCTGCGGTGCCGTTGCGGTGTCCCTGCGGTGCGGCTGCGGTGTCCCTGCGGTGCGGCTGCGGTGTGCCTGCGGTGTGGCTGCGGTGCCGTTGCGGTGTCCCTGCGGTGCGGCTGCGGTGTCCCTGCAGTGTGGCTGCGGTGCTGCGGACTACGGATGTGACTACTCTAGCTAAGAGTAGTCTTCGGCTGTATCTTGGCCCTCGTATATTCCACATAATCCGCGTATATAATCCTACGTACTTCAGATGTCTTTTTAAATGTAAGCCTTGAGTCAATCATAACACCAAGATATTTGATAGCTGGTTTGGATACTATCTCATGCCCACCTACTGTGAGCGTGATGGTTTCTAGTTGCTTTCTACTAGTAATAAGTACCGCTTCCGTTTTGTGTTCTGCTAGCATGAGGCTGACTGATGTTAGCCACCGTCGAACAACTGAGACGGTTTCGTTGCTAATTTGAACAACTTCTAATTATGTTGCAGTTACAACTATAGTAATGTCGTCCACAAATCCAACGATTTTAGCCTCACTTGGTATTTCAAGACGAAGGACTCTATCGTACATGAGGTTCCATAGTGTTGGTCCCAGGACCGAGCCCTGAGGGACTACTCCAGTGACTGCGTATTCTTTCACACCATCCTCTGTTTCATAGAGCAGCGCTCTTTGCCGACAATAGTTTCTCAAAATATCCCTGATGCTTGTTGATATGCGCATACTTCAAAGCGCTTGAAGAATCGGTTTCCAGCTCGCGGTGTGGAATGCGTTGTTATCGTCCAGTATTATGACCCAACAGTACTGCTTTGCGCCTATTCTCTATCGTCTTCCTTCTATGCTAAGATAAATCGTGGTAGAGAGACGAAAAGAGACCCAATTCTGTTGCCTGATTCGAAAATCTCTCGAATAATGGTTTGGTAATCAGTATGTCACAGGCTATAAAAATAACATCTCAAGAGCTTCACTGTCGACGAGAAAGCATTGGTATTGTGTGGTAATAAGTAAACGAGAAATTGCACCCAGAAAAGCGAAGCGAGAAAATAATGAGGGAAAAACTCTTGCAGCAACGGTCTAGAATAAACAATTTTATTATTTTTGATTAGGTCCTTACCCTGTGGTGTCTGTAATCCAAGTGGACGAGACGATCTATTTTTACAACACAGAAAGCGTTATCAAGTCTCTCAAAGAGCGATTAAACAGTAATGTTATTAACAATTGGTATAAATTAACTTTAGCAAAAAAGGGTGACTTATGTGTTGTTTACAATTTTAAACGAATATCAAACTATACAAACAAATAAATTATTTTTAAGTGAAAGTAAGAAAGGAAGTTTTAATATGAAAAGCGTTCTCAAACATTCCGCCGCCCCTGGAACAGCGTTTCAGCATACGGGTAACACAGCCAATTTATGGATTGGTCGAACTAAGTTTCCAGTGGCTGTTTTCAGTGTGACGACACGAACATGACCGTCCTTTCCCGGATGTATATCGATGACTCGATCTATTGCCCATCAGCATCCTTCAGTACTACCATGTCATTGATCTTTATGTTGGTTTGCGTTGTTTGCCAGCGCGGCCGATGTTGCAAGGATGTCAAATATTCCATTTGCCAGCGTTTCCAATAGCCTTGGACCTTGGACTGTATACCTTGCCAGCAAGACAAGCGGTTTGTTGGAATGTCTAGTGTCGGTTCTGGAATGGCAGCATAGGATTCACCTAAAAAGAAATGTGCAGGTGTTAGTGGGTCCAGGTCATGGTCAGAAATTTGGCATAAGGGTCGCGAATTGAGAACGGCTTCGATCTGTGTCAGCAACGTGTACAACTGCTCGAAGGTTAAAACGTCAGTTCCAATGACACGCCTAAGATGATGTTTTACGGACTTTACGCCTGCCTCCCACAAACCGCCGAAATGTGGTGCCGAAGGAGGAATAAAGTGTCACGAAATGCCGTCACGAGCTAACGATTCTGCAACTAAGGAATTGTGGGTTTCCGATAAGACATGTTCATACATTTCTGATAATTGACGAGCGGCTCCGCGAAAGTTTGTGCCGTTATCAGAATAGAGGTGCGAAGGTTTACCACGACGTGCGACAAAACGACGGAAAGCAGCGAGGAATGCGTCTGTTGTTAAATCACTCACGAGCTCTAAATGTATCGCTTTTGACACTAGGCAAACGAAGAGCGAGATGTAGCCTTTCGAAAATATAGATTTCCGACCCGATTTCACTTTCAGCATTATTGGACCGGCATAGTCACAACCGCAATGCGCAAAAGGTCTCGTTGGTTGAATTCGTTGGGGAGGAAGGTTACCCATAAGCTGAGTTATGGTAGCCTTTCGCTGACGAAAACATCGGATGCAGGTATGCGTTACCTTCCGTATTAAGTTGCGGCAGCCAATGATCCAATATTCCTGGCGAAGAAGTGCAAAAAGAGTTGA
Source organism: Brachypalpus laphriformis (assembly GCA_945910035.1). Classification (NCBI taxonomy): domain Eukaryota; kingdom Metazoa; phylum Arthropoda; class Insecta; order Diptera; family Syrphidae; genus Brachypalpus; species Brachypalpus laphriformis. Next base: position 325,978,377 of record OX246753.1, read on the forward strand.
GATTCCGGGATGCAAAAATCGAACGTGCGCATCGAGAACGATTAACTTCGTTATGGCATGGCCCTTAGGTATGATGATTGGGTGTTGAACGTTATATGCGATATTAGCGTGTTGAATTCGCCCGCCGACTCGAAGGATTTTTTCATTATCTAAAAAGGGAGACAAATTAAGTATTTTGCAATTTTTATTAAGCGAACAAGGTCTGTCTAATGCATTGATGTAGTCACCGAAGTACCGATTTTGAAGCCATTTTATGATACCTGATTTGGCTTCGTATATTTCCTGTGGCTGCAGCTGATGTGATGAAACTTGCGTGAGCTTACGACATCTGGATATGAACCGATAAATCCGTGCAACTGTCCTGAGTAGTATAGTCCAAGATGAAATACGCGTAGCGAGTGCTTCGAACGGATGTTCGTCGCAATTCACCAAGAATGATTGAGGCAAAATTTTCTTTGCTTCATCAAAGCAGCTAGGGTCTTCTTCGAGCTGATTTATAATTGGCCAGCTATCTGCTTCTTGTCGCAGCCAAGTAGGACCTGTCCACCAGATAGGATGAGAAATAAGTTGCGAAGGGAATATACCACACGAAGCACAATCAGCGGGGTTACTTTCCGATCTTACGTGAAACCACCTGTCTCTTGGGATCGTATTTAGAATCTCCGAAGTGCGATTTCCTATGAAAACATTCCAACGTCGGGGGGGAGATGAAAGCCATGAGAGGACTACTTTTGAGTCCGACCAAGCGAAAACGTTAGCGAAGGTGATGTTCAGCGATTTTTGGACGGTATCGAGTAACCTGGCGAGTAAAAGGGCTGCGCAGAGCTCTAAGCGGGGAATACTTAGCTGTTTTAAAGGTGAAACACGAGACTTAGCGGCGACGATGGTTGTTTGAAATGTACCATTTGGAAGTTCATATCGGGAGTATATTACCGCGGCATAGGCAGCTGCCAATGCATCAGAAAACCCATGTATTTGGAAAGAAGAATGAGACAAGCCTATGATTCGAGGTATTTCGATTTCTGTAAACACTGGAAGTTCTTCTCGGAACCTGTTCCATTTTGAAGCGATTGAAGCGGGAATTTCATTATCCCAGTCGAGTTTAAGATGCCACAGTTCCTGGAAGACGATTTTTAGTGGCACGACCGAAGGGGCGAGAAAACCGAGGGGATCAAAAATACGCGCCACATCTTTTAGAATTTGACGTTTAGTAATGGGTTCGTTTGAAAAAGAGTTTATCCGAAAACTGAAAACATCGCGCTGAGAGTTCCAATGAAGACCAAGCACTTTTACCCACGAGTCCGCGTCAGTGTCTAACGAGATAGTTTTATCCGAAGGAGTATCCGAATTCTCCAGCAGTTGCGCACAATTACTTTGCCATTTACTCAATTCCATACCGCATTTCGATAAGAGTTCAATTAACGACTGTTTTTTATGAATAGCTTCAGACAAAGTATCACCACCTGAGACAACATCGTCAACATAGAAGTCATTCAATACAATTTCAGAAGCGATTGGAAAGTCTCTGTTATAATCAGTTGCGAGTTGTTCCAACGCCCGTACCGACAGAAAAAGCGCGCATGATGTTCCGTACGTTACAGTCCGAAGTCGAAAATGTTGTAAGGGCTCCGAGGGTGAATTTCGCCAAATTATACGTTGAAAGTCGGAGTCCCTTTCCGATACAAGAATTTGGTGAAACATTTTGACTATGTCTGCCGTAAAAACGAATTGATGCCGACGAAATCGTAAGCAGACGGAAAATAGATTACGTTGAATTGGTGGTCCTACCATTAGCGAGTCATTTAGTGAGTTACCGTTTGTGTCCTTATAGGATCCATCGAATACGACAAGCAATTTCGTGCTTACGCTGTCTGGCTTCAAAACAGCGTGGTGAGGAAGGTAAAACACATTTGGGTTAGCTATCTCTGCAGCAGGAATTCGAGACATATGTTCTAGTGCTAGGTACTCATCGAGGAAGTTGGAATAACTTTCGAAAAGTTTGTTATCTTTGGAGAACTTTCTCTCCATTGCTTTAAGACGCGAAACAGCTCCGCTGAGTGTGTCAGAAAACTGCGGGAAACATTTGAACGGAAGCTCGACGATGTATTTCCCGTTTAGATCTCGGCGATGGGTATTAAGAAAATGCACCTCAATTTGTCTATTTTCCATAGACAGGTTTGATGTGGAGCCTTCTTCGATTGTCCAAAACGATTGTAAGATAGCATCGATGTCTAGCCATGAGTGGTGAGAGAGGACGCTGGACTTAGTTTGGGATGGTAATTTTCCGGCTAAGACCCAACCGAAGATAGTTTTCTGAGCTATTGGATGTCCATGCTTACTATGAACTACTCCTCCCTGTAGAATTTCCCATACTTTGTCGGCTCCTAATAAGATATCAACAGGGTTCGATTCATTGAAGAGAGGATCAGCTAAGTCCAAATGACACAAGTGATCCCAATCTTCGACAAGGAAAGAATTGGTTGGCAAATTTGTAGTTACGCTTGATAAAATAAAGGTATCGACCACGATACTAAATAAATCACAGCGTGTCGATATAGACAACGAAATGTGGCCTCTGGATCTACCGGCGCTAGTAGACCCAATACCGCTTATCGGTATACGAGCATTTCTTCGCTTAAGTCCAAGTCGTTGGACACAGGACTCAGTGACGAAAGATACCTGCGAGCCTGAATCTATTAGGATGCGAACCTGTTGGTAGTTACCGTTGACATCTAACACCTTTCCGATAGCCGTGGGAAGTAACGTTTGCGGTATGTGATGCGCGACGTTGACCGAATGATTGTTAACAACGAAATCCGCTGTTTCCGAAGTTGAGGCGATGTTCGAGTTGTTCGAAGGGTTTCGACGAGAGAGTTGGTTGGTTTGACTCCGATGAAGCGTATTACTAATAAATGCGTTAGCCGAAGGGTTGAGGTTGCCACTTACGGAATCATCGTGAACCAAAGTATGGTGACGAGTGTTGCATGTCCTGCAACGGAACTTCGACTGACAACGAGCAGACGAATGACCAGTACGCAAACAGTTAAAACAAATTTTAGTGGATTTCACGAATTCTCTTCTGGAATGTACAGACATGGCTAAGAAGTCTGAGCATTGAGAAAGACCATGCGCAGCGTTACATTTAGGACAAGCAACAGGCGATGAGGCATGCATGCTCTTGACTGCTTGGCTCCTAGATTTCGATTCGCGGACATTAACCTTACAACCTTCTAATGCCTCACATCGACGTTCTAAAAAATCAAGAAACTGGTCGATGGTGGGATAATCTTCCGAAACGCATTCTTCTGACCACGCCTGACGAGTTTCAGAGTCCACCTTATTTATTAGCATATAAATAAGCCATGGATCTCTATTCAGAGAGTTGATTGAAGTTAAGCCTCTCACAATTTCATCAGCTCCGTCTGATATTTTGCGAAGATGGACAACGTTGGAATTAGGTGCTGATGGAAGATCCATGAATGTTTTTATGTAGCTGTTGATTACATAACGCGGCCTATCATAGCGCTTTTCTAATCTATCCCATGCCTGCTCATATGTTAGATCGCAGATGGGTAGATGATTTAGAAGGCTGAGTTCTTCATTTCGAAGACAAGACTTCAAAAAACGAAACTTCTGAGTGGGAGTTAGATCAGTCTTGTTATGGACAGCGCCTTCAAACATATCGCGAAATGCGGGCCAGTCCTGATAATTTCCGGAAAATGGTTCAATGCGAATCGTAGGAAGAAAACAATCTGAACTTCTAACCGAGTTTAATTTTTTTAATGATGCAATTAAAATCTGCTGTTGGTCGGCTAATCGACTGACGACATCTTTATTCTTCTCCGCTTGTTGGCGTTCCCTAATGGCAGAAAGTAAAACCGATTTTATCATTAAAAATTTGGTTTCGAATTCTTCGAAGTCTGGTACCGGATCTGTGTAACCTTCCTTATCCGCGAATTCATAGAATAATTTTTGAGAAGCATTGAATTCGCTCCACAAATCCTCTGACCTATTCAATTTAACCTCGAGGTCTACTATCGAAGTAGTTTCCTTAATGGATTCTGTATAAGTGGATAGTTTGGTAAGGGAACCTTTCATATGACCACGTGTCAGACGCAGAGCGGAAAGTGAAGCTGCCGAAGTCATGTTTAATTAAACAATTGCAAATTTTAATTGAAAAGGTGTACGCGTAAATCCTTGAAGTCTAACCGTAAATTGATACCGCATAAAGAGTCAATAGTGCGATCTAGGTTGCACAATACTATATGTATATGTATGTATAACGCAAGGCACGTGCAATTATAATTCGATCACTAAAGCATTAGACTCGTATATTGCACGTTGGCGAGTTTAACAGTCAAACATCTCACTAAAGTTTATTATAATTGCATTGACCGATTTATCACACTAAACGTTATAAGACACACGTGGAATTTCGATTACTAAGTGTCTATATGCATTTGCAAAGCTTATTAAATATTTTCACTGGGAATTTGCACATGCGTAATAAATTGCAAGTTTGTTCAAATAATTATTCGAATTAGACGAGTAATAAAACGAATATCCGGCTCGAATTTGGACCAAAAAATGTGTGGTAATAAGTAAACGAGAAATTGCACCCAGAAAAGCGAAGCGAGAAAATAATGAGAGAAAAACTCTTGCAGCAACGGTCTAGAATAAACAATTTTATTATTTTTGATTAGGTCCTTACCCTGTGGTGTCTGTAATCCAAGTGGACGAGACGATCTATTTTTACAACACAGAAAGCGTTATCAAGTCTCTCAAAGAGCGATTAAACAGTAATGTTATTAACAATTGGTATAAATTAACTTTAGCAAAAAAGGGTGACTTATGTGTTGTTTACAATTTTAAACGAATATCAAACTATACAAACAAATAAATTATTTTTAAGTGAAAGTAAGAAAGGAAGTTATAATATGAAAAGCGTTCTCAAACAAGTATCACTATCCAAAAAATGAGAACGCTGTCTAGAATCACGAATTAACTTATGCATCGAAGTGCAAACTAACAAATATCTCGCTGTCAATTTTAACGGTGGGACTATGAGACCTTAGAAGGCTCAAAAGACTTCAACATTTTAAACAAATATGTACATAGCTCATGTAAGACTTTTCACTCTGGTTAAGTAATCATTTTTTTAAATTCCGTAAGCATATGGTAATGTCTCTCACTATAAATTGCCTTTCTCTATGCATTTGTGCTCCAGGTAACTCGATAGTACACTCAAACTCATACACCATGTCTGTTCTTTATAAAACTAAAACGCAGCCCTTTTGTTCTTCTCCTTTCAGGCAACACACAGAGAATGAAGCCATTAAATTGTTCCACGACTGAGAAGGTAAGCAGAATACTATCGGTTGTTTTTTATTTCCCTTCGCAATCTTCCTTATAACTGATTTATCAAAGATAAAAATAATAATATCAAATGTATAGTACTCGCATGTCCTTTCTCATAAGAACTGCAAAACGTGTGCAAGAATGAGAATGAAAGTTCAACTGTATTGACCCTCCGGCGGCGGTTACCCCCAATCTGGTCCAACGGACAATATTTATGACTTGTAAAGGATTCGCATTGTTGCAGTCTGCTATTGCGTGCCGTAATATCACAGATGGGTATAGCAGTAGCAAAGTTGACTTTAAATTCTCAAAAAGAGAAAACATCCTTTTGCCCCAAAGCACTGCAATGAATGCATTCATCATTTGTTTACTTTCCGAGAGAAACTCTGCTGTGCTGTGCGCCTCTAGCTACTCCGCAGAGTATAAAAGGACATCCCATGGGATGGCTCGACATAAATACTTTTTTTGTAAATTGAACAATGACAATGCCTGGTGCTTACATTGAAGGAGTCCAATGGAGAGGAAGATATTTTCTTTTGAAAATTCGTTTCATGGATGTGCAGGCACGAACTGTTGCTGCTAGTGGCTCAAAGGATTACGATAAGAGTTTGTGCTCTGTTTTTATATCCTTTTCGCAAAGAGATGCGAATTATCAGTAACAGAACAATTGTGGTTGGTGGGGCGGCAGTTGCAGTGAGATATCCATCTGAACTTACAAAAGGAAGTAAACTCGGAAAGGATATGGGGAGGGAATATCTTTTATGATGAGATTCGCGTGCAATTCTGTGGCAAGTTAAGAATTTTTACTGCCGATGCGTAGAGCTTATATATTTGCTGTAATTTTAAATATGCCACTTGATTTTATACTGAAGAAAGCACGGAGCGTTCTGTTTATTGAACTTGAAAAGTCGTTATGCTAACTTATGCCGTGATTGTATTTGTAGTGAGCACTGAACGGAGAAATATTTGGGATTATATTTCATTTTGGATTTTCCGCATTGTACAGTTATTGTAGGTGAAAATGTATAAAAATTAAAAGAACTCAACCAGGAACACAACCTTGTGGGATGCCATCAGCCATCTGTGGGAAGCTTAAAGAAGATTTTAGTAGTCGATTTGGTCTTGAACTGTTTCTATGTGTTTTCATAACTTGAAGGTTTAGAAGTTTTCACATTTTTATCTTTTTTAAGGCGTATAAAATGGTGCTGCATAGAAGAACTAGAGCTGCTCACGAGCTCTATGAGCGGAGGAGAAAAGAGGAACGTTGACTTCTGAGAAAGAAGAAAAAGAAGCATGAGAAGCGCTCGAACGACGAGATTGAAAGACTTTATTGCAGGAATGATGTTTGAACATGTTACCTAAAGACAAAAAGAGAGAGGTTTCAAAGCCAGAACAGAAGCCTGCAGGGACTAAAATGGCCACCTACTGGAAGAATCGCAGTCGGTGCTGAGGATATGGAAGGAACATTTTTGCAGACTGCTAACCGGCGACGATGGCCAATATTTCGCTGTCAGGCCAAATGAGCCATTCAACAGTGACGATGATAGTCATAGTTCCCGTCAACCCGATCCGAATAAAGTGAGGATAGTGATATTTAAACTTGAATCCAACAAAGCTGCTGTAGCTGATCGCCTTGCCGCCGAATTTTTCAAGGCAGGAGGAGATGAGTTGGTAAGGAGCATGCACCAGCTCATCTGTAAAGTCTGATCGAACGAAAGTATGCCCGATGAATGGAACCTCAGCATCGTTTGCCCGATCCTGAAGAAAGGAGACCCTCTGAACTGCACCAACTACAGAGATATAAATCCTCTCAAAATCGCATATAAGATCTTGTACGCCGTATTATGTGAACGCTTCAGACAGATCGTCAACAACCTGATAGATCCTTATCAGTGCGGTTTCAGGCCAGGAAAGTCCACCATTGATCAAATAGTCACACTACGGCAGATTTTGAAAAAAAAAAAACATGAATATAAAATCGATACTCACCACCTCTTCATCGATTTCAAAGTTGCCTATGATAGCGTATGTGGAGACGAGTTAATCAGAGCCATGTCTAGTCCTGGTATCCCTGCCAAACTCGTCCGTTTGTGGAGAATAACGATGTAGAACTCTCGCTACTCCATCAAAGTCGGTAAGACCATCACCGGTGTTCAATGTCAGGAAAGGTCTTAAGCAAGGTGACGCGCTATCATGCGATCTCTTTAACAAAATACTTGAAAGAATTATACAAAACTCACAAGCCAACACCGGAGGTACAATCTTTTACAAATCTGTGTAACTACTCGCTTGATGACATTGACATAGTCGGCAAAATGCAGCGGGCCGTCTCAGTGGGGCATTTGCCAGTATTGAGATCGAGGCAGCGAAAATGGGTTTAGCGGTCAATGAAAGCAAAACAAAATATGTGCTGTCTACAAAAAAGGACACCCACCATCGTCGTCTTGGACAGACCGCCACAATAGGCAGATACAATTTTGAGGTAGTAAAGGATTTTGTCTACCTAGGCTCTATGGCGAGCTCCGCAAATGACACCAGTGGGGAGTTCACACGAAGAATTACTCTTGCCAATCGTTGTTTCTATGGGCTAAGAAGGCAATTGAGTAGCAAAGCCCTATCTCGGACTACTACGGTAACTCCTTATAAGACACTAATCATCCCAGTCCTGCTGTATGGAGCAGAGGCATGGGCTTTGACAAAACCGGATGAGGATGCCCTTGGTTATTTCGAGAGGACAGTTCTTCGAGCGATCTTTGGTCCCGTCTGCATAGACGGTGAACTGAGGAGAAGGTACAATGCCGAACTATATGGCCTGTAAAAGAACATCGACTTAGCCAGAAGAGTTCACATACAGCGACTAAGATGGCTGGGTCATATAGAGCGGATGGAGCCCAACGGTCCAGCCCGGAAAGTATTCGAATCCACCCCGGATGGACGGCGCAGTAGACGACGACCTCGCGGTAGGTGGCGCAAAAAAGTGATGGGGGACCTCAACCAACTTGGCGTGCGCAATTGGAGGCAGCTGGCTCGTAATCGGGCTGGCTGGAGAGGTTTGCTGGTTAAGGCCCAGATCCACCCCGGACTGTAGCACAACTTAGGTAAAAATAAGTATGTATCTTTTTCGTCAGTAGTTTTCTTTAAAATACAGGTTTCCTTTCTTGCAAGACCGTCCGCTCTCTCATGATGTGAGATAACCATATGCGATGGTATTCCATGTGAGATTGAAGGATCGATTGTTTTTTTTTTTTAATTTGCTGCTGCTTATATAGTCTTACGATCGTAGTTTTGACTTTTGATTTTGGTTACATCTAAAAGAAAGCATTTCTTCTTAAAGGCCTTTTACTAGTCCGTAGAAGTTGGTATGAAACTCACCAACACCGCGTACAGTCCATGTAATGATACATTTCATATTCAGCTTGCGGTCTCAGATATGATATTCCTGTCTTTCATATAATAGAGATCCAGAGCAAACTGCTTAGGAAAGCGTAACGAAATGCATTCTTTAATGGTTCTTTGACTTCAAATAAAGCTCCGAATTGGAGTAACTTCCCTATGATGTAGTTAATTTACTACTATAGAGGCATTAAGCTTATTAACGTACCTACCTTTCCAAACTGTTATATAGACAGATAGTTCCTACAGCATGCATCTCCAACGTACATGTATGTCTATTAGAGTTTTAAGCAGAAATACTAATACACTGACTACTTTATAGTCATCTGAGGCACTATAGGTTATGGAATGAATTATGTGGTAGTTCACTGAATTACAGAATAGCTGTTTTCTCTGACTCTTGCAATATAACAACTTGAATGCTATCCGTTCTATGTACACTATATGCAGCGAATGTTCTTATAGTTAGGGCACTCATACGCTCGTTGACTGTGTTACTGGTTGTATCTTGGTGCTTTAACCAGAAATGTTCTTAGAAAACATTCTTCAGTGGCGGATTTTATTGATGCTCAAAAGTTTTTATTTTTTTTTTAATAAACTCCTTCTTGGGAGCTGCGAACAAACCAAACAATGTTTGAGCTCCACAGTAGTTTCCAGTTTTGTATGGATGTTTCGAGTGAGTGAGTGGATCTTTCGAATGGTGTGGTCAACATCATGCTAAACATAAACCATAATAGCAAGACGCTTGATTATCCCTTTACTCACGTGTTCAGTTGTACATTGAAATAACTCGCCCTCAAATTATAAATTTCTACTATTTTGGGGATTTTTTCCACATTGAAGATGATTTTCATTTTACAAAAACAAATCTTATATAAGTTGTGATAACCCAAGGAACGTATGACTATAACAAGCACCTCAAACTCTCAGGGAGAGTACAATACAAAGGCCTGCATGCATGTGTATCAGAACGAACGAACACTAAATGTATTCGAGAAACAGATGGGCGCTGCTATAGCCATTCTTCTAAAAGCCTAGAATCTTAGATCAGCTAAGCTTTCCATTTCAAATCGCCGACTACATTCGAGCAGAACTTCCGACCAACTAAGATTTTTATAATAAGGGAAAAACGATGCTCCCTTGGATAGAGGTCCAGTTCATGTCCACGCAGCCGGATCTAAAGCCTGGCAATACGGGGGTGTCTTTTCTGAACGGCTGTATTTAAAGGTCGCCGTCCGCCTTCCAGATTACTGCAGCGTCCTGGCTTGCCTAGCTGCAATTTAATACCTGTCATGAATACTAGCATTTTCACAGACATTCAAGCGGCAATTGAGTCTTTAGAATCGTGCTCACTCAGTTAAAAAGTCGCTTCAGACTTCCGCTTATCTCTAATAGAAATGGCAGAGTAAGAGACATTCCGGGAAACTAGAAACCTAATTAACTCGCCAGAATTCTTCCGGAATGGCAGAGTTTGTGCATGCCATCGTTACGTTTGCGGCAATAAGACCACCTGCAAATGTGAGGATGGTACAACTTACTAATTTTGCAGAGAGATCAGATCTAGGCTGGATATGAAACATTCGAATGCTTTGGTTTAAAGTGATCACAGATCAGCTCACACAGGACATTGTTTACGATTAACGACTTTCCCAGGAGCTATAGGGAGGAAGAGGAGAAAGAAACTATTCCCCATTTTCTTTGTACCTGTCTGGTCCCTTACAAAAGAAGATTCCTCCATCTGGGGCTCTTGTCTTCGATGATCGGCGGCTTAACGAATATTCACGACAGAAGCATCCCCGCTTTACAGAAGGGTTTAGTGAGTTCAATTAGTTATTTGAGTAACTTAGATTAGTGGCAGGTCCCGTGGTATCACAATGAATCTCTGGCGGGTTTGCCGGTATCAAACAGCCACCTAACCTTTGATTACTCCTTGTCCAAAACTAGCATTCTGAAGCAAGTACCTGCCATTGATGGCTACGTGCATAAAAATATATCCCAGGGAAGACTTTGTAGTGAAATTCAAAAAGTTTATTACAATTTTATTTATAGCGCTAGAGTCAAATAATGTCACCAAACTTTGTATCTATGAATCTGACCATCATTGACCGTTTTACAACTTAATTGCAAGCATAAATGGAAAAGTTCGCACCCAACTCCGCATCCTATAAAAGTAGAACTTTAGCTGAGAAATTTCTTCATTATCATTAAAAACTTCCAGGCTCCATTAGCAACAAAGTTCCAGGACAGCAATTTCCCCCGCATGTTGTCGAAAATTACACGAAAATATTTTAATTCCATTGAAAGCGTATGAAGCGAATACAAAATATGGCAGGAAAAGCAAGCCCTTCTCCTCCGCATTTTTGTCACCATGTTGTACTTTAATCCAAAAGAACGAACGCCTCCCCTGAAAAGAATTTACACGAGAAAATTGCTTCTGTCTAGACACAAGTCCACGTCGTGGCTCACATGGCATGCAATCCACTGCCATTACCGAATACACTTAATCAATTGTCTGCAGGACTTTGAAGTCGAAAGCTTTCCCATTCTTGCCGTTTAAATTTGTGTTATTCATTTGATTAAGACAGCGACAGCAGCACACGAGGCCCAGAGGGTGAAAACTATTTGCGTTGTGTACAAGTTCTTTGTTGTGGCGTGCAGTTCCTTCTGGCGTCCTGCGGCAATGTACACATACATCCTTCACCAAAGTGTCCTTTCAAGTACTTTATACTTCACTTACCGTCCACCGTCTGTTATCCTGTTTCTTGTTGTTAACTGGAAAACTAAGTGCAGTGTTTAGGTAGGGGGTTTCCATGTTTGAACAGAGGGTAAGACAAACTTTGTAAATCCTCTTACAGCTCGCATAACGACTTTCGCCAAAGAAGTTTCCACGAAGAAATTCTATCCACTAATCCTTGCAGACATTCTACTTTTAAATGGCTTCCTAATTACCATTTAACTCGCAATCGATTGATACCGAAGATACGCAGCAGATATATGCCAACCACCACCCCTTCGATGGATTATTGTGACTTCAAGACATTAATTGAATGAGAAACTCTGCCAAGTGAATTCATGGGAAAATGTAAAACTCACTTTCGAAGTGGTGATGAGGAGTTATTCGTAAGTTAAATCGATTTGAGATACATGAGCTCTGAGGAAGCATAGTCTTACCCCGAAATTAATTAGCCAAAGTGGAGCAGAAGCTCAAGCTCAGATGACTTTCTGACTATGGTTTCCTCTTTTTTTTGTCTAAAAAGTGGATAAAGTTTGTGCCCCTGGAGGCTGGAGGAAGTAAATTGACACTAGAAAGAGATAAACGAGTGGCAAGTATCTGCAGCTGACCAGTCAGTCGGGTCATCCATGCGAAAGGAAGATTAGAATTTTTTTTTATATTTCATCCCCCTCTGGAGGATGTGTTCGCTTTTGTGGTTAAAATAAATAAAAATGTTTCGTATTCCTTAAGATAAACATTGTGCCGGGGGGAATTCAAAAAACCAAACCGCTTTGTGAAAGAGAAAAGTATCTTCGAAGTTTGAAATATTCCTTAAAGTTTATGACAACCGATTATAATAAGCTACGACACAGGGAGTCGTTGGAAGGTATTTTGCGGTATTTTTAGAGTTAAGGGGTAACTTATGAACTCGAAGGAAGCTGTTGTAAGAAAGTTTCGGGAAGGAAACGATTATCCCCATGGTAGGCGTTGGATCCACAAACCTATAATGCTTAGGAATCTCACGGGAGGTGGTTTGATATTACTGTGTAGGTATGGGACAGAGAATTAAGTGGGAATATTAAAAAAAAAAAAGATACTCTTGCATCGTTCTCGTGGATATTAGTATATGCAGCGAATAGATAACCAATTTTGAAGATGTCTTCTGCTTTTTGGCATTCAGCACTGAACATGTAGAATTTCTATTGGATAAATAAATACCTGCTGGAGGTTGTTACAGCCATGTGGTATGTTCATTTATAAAACTATACTATATACGTTTTGCCCTCAATATACTATTGGATACAGTTGAATGCAATTTTAAAGAACTATAATCGCACAACAAGAGCTTAGGCTATCTATTGTTCTCCTATCATCCCTTAGGAAAATAGGCGCAGTGTAAGTATGCTTTCGGCAAGAATGTTTAAAAGCGATTAAGGTCCTTTGGATCTATATGGCTATGATCTGCCGGCAGATGGGATTTGGATATGCCGTTATGTGTAAGTATTTACTTAAGTTGGACTGAATTAGCAAGACCAAACACATAGTATAGTTTGGTATGACAGACAGATTTAGCCTATAAACGCTCAAATGGGCTGATCTTGCTAAAGCAATCAGGTGTTGGGGTCCTTACTGTCCCATAAGCCATCATGGCAAAAAGTTAGGCCTCTTTCCAAATGATTTCTGCAGGAGGTGCAGGAATGAAAAAAGAAAGAAACTACGAGTACCATTACTCATTACTAATTGTGGAAATCTAGTCGTAGATCTGTCTTCCAAATGGTCAGGAGCTACTTTGTAAAGAATAGGCGAAAAAGTCGGAGTGTCTGTGCTTCCAACGTTAGCCAATCTGCACTTAAATCCTTGATCAATCCCTTAACCATTTCCAAAATAGTTCTCGGATGTAAAAACTTTTTGAATAATCGGTAATGAAATCCACAATGAGATTCCTAGACAACGTTCAGAATATGATTCCTCAGGACCTGGTTATATGTGGCATGACTCCGCGGCATTCTCAGCAGAAAAATCCGTAGATAACTTATTGGCCTCCTGACGGTTCACAATGCTTTTGCTTAGCAACTCAATGTGCTAGGTTGAAGTGAAATTACAGTCTGTGATGCTTATGGATAAGACGACAATGTTGCAAAATATTTTATTTCAGATTGTTCACCCTTGGATGGCAGGTTTTTGGTGCTAGTGTTGCGAGTGCTTGTATCGTAGGGTAGTCATTAGCGAAGCGGTCTACTTAGCTTTCAGTGAAGTGGATCCAATAGGGTTTATTTCTTGATAGTACAACAGACCAGTTACGTCTAAGTGCATTCGTCTGGAGCCTTTCCTCTACCGACCAAAAAAAATCAAAACGGAATCCGAGGAATACCCCCAATGTTCATTGACACCATTGCTTTGCCGCTCCTGATTCCGTTTGAAAGATTAGTGAACGTTCATATCAAATGCGTTCTATATGCCGTTTCGTGAAAGCAAAAGCACTTTGAATTCGGTCGCAATGCTGAATTCTCTGTCTCTTATCTGGGTCTCAGGTCACACTGGGATCTTGGGGACCGAGATCTCCAAAAAAAGACAAGACAAGGCTCAGAGGAGGTTTTCTCAGGTCCCGACCCCGCGTTGGGTCTTCCTTCGTCCTCAGTTAGCGCTTCCATTGACGATTGGGTCAATTGTGTGTAGCATGACTCTCCAGGATGTCCGGACGTCTGTAAGAAATCAACGGCATTCTTGCTGTCTCTCAGCAGAAAAGACTGTAGACAACTTATAGGCCACTTTGCTTTCGCCAAGCACCTTAACATGCTGGGCTTGAGTGACACTACAATCTCCGACGCTTGTGGAGAGAGCGACAACACCGCCGAACATTATCTCTGTGCGTGTCCGGCCTTTGCTTGTATCAGGTAGCAGATCCTCGGTGCTGATGTAGTGAGTGCTCGGTACTGTAATCACTGAAGTGCTTGCTTGGCTTTCTTAGAAAGACGAGGGAATTTCAATAAAATGGGTAAATCAAAGTTTGCTTTCTGGCAGTGCAATGGACCAGTTGCGTCTGAGTGCTCCAGTCGAGCGTTTCCTATCCCGACTGAAGCACTGGACTGCCTACGGGAAAGTGCGACCTAGAGAGGCCCAAATCACACAAATAGAAGTAGATTCTCGTTCTACAGAGTTTGTTTGTGTTCTTGATATTGCCGGACGGGGTTTTGAGATGCAGTAATTCTTTTTTTTTTTAAATCCCATTGCACTTAAATTCATTGTAGCCCCTTGTACCACCAAGCAGGAACCCCTTCGTGGTGCATAAGTTGGAAAAACTTCGATGTTATTCGTTTTTCTTTCATGCCCGAGTGGGTGTTAGTTGCTATTCCCCTCTGGGGCTTGAATTTCAACACATCGGTTAATAAGCAAACACACCGCGCCAATGCCACCACTGATGCAACAACGTATGATTCCATCATTCAATTAGCACTTGGCTCAGGCCGACGCTCGAAAGCTGAAGCCTGTGTGACAATATCGGCGACCTGTCATTAAGTGGTGTTCTCTTACTTCTGTTACGACCGATTGGTTTGGATAACCTACTTGTCAAGTGACAAGTAGTCGAACATTTCCTGGAATTTTATGCAAAATATCTTATAGAACACACTGTTCTCTTACGCTTATTGGTACCCAACACTTCATTTCAGCATAGAACATCCTTGTTAGGAGAAATCAGTTGAAGCATTTATTCTTCGCGTAGAGTTTAGAACTCATTTTTTCAGTTGGATAATCATGATCTTAAATGAATGAACTCTCTGCAAATCTGTTGCTTTGGAATGTAATACGTATCTAAATACTGTTTCTGAGTAACTAAGCCAGGCACCACCAGAACGTATAGGACTTCAAGTTTTAGATAACTCTAAAGTCTTGAAACTATTTCTTGTATTGTATAGACCACCGTTTTCATTATCTAACACAATATAGAACGATCTCATGGACCTAAATAGCAAATATGGTGATTTCTTCTGGGGATATTTCCATAGCCTACAAATACGTTTTCAACTTTATAACCATCTGCTACCAGCAACCTCCTAGGGTTAACATTAAATCTTGAACGATACTTTATGCTGAAAATATATATGAGAGATTGTATTCGTCATTTCATGTTCTAGGGTGCGCATATACGAAATGCTTAAAGAGAATTATTCCTTCAGCCCGAAGTAAATATTAATTAGGTAAATAGGTAGGTAAAGGTGGGTCCTAAACAGCCATTTTAGTACCACAACTCACGTGAACTCAGAGGTAAGTGAAATTGGAGTAAACGTGTTTAACCGTCGCCGATATTCTTCTTCGATATCTCTATTATGTAGTCAAAGAACGGTTTGCCAAGTGTTCGCTGCCTGGCGATCCCTAGAGCTGGAAACTTCCAGATTAAAAGGTAGATTGATTCTTGCTCGCTAGCAATATCGCAGCTGCAACAATATGCATAGAATGTACTGCCGCGTCTAACTGCATGGATTCCAGTGCGCTAGTTACTTACTTAGGTGGCGTTACAGTTCGGGGTGAACCTGGGCCTCAATCAACAAACCTCTCCATTTAGCTCGGTATTTAGCTAATTGCCTCCAGTTGCGCACTCCGAGTTGGTCGAGGTGCCCTTGAACTTGTGGGCGCCACCTACGGCGAGGACGTCCTCTACTGCGTCGTCGCTCTGTGTTAGATTCGAAGACTCTGTGCCCTGGAGCGTTGATGTCGAATAAGGAGTTTTTTGACTAGGTCGATGTCGCTGTACAGCTCGTATAATTCGTGGTTGAATCTTCTCCTCCAAAACCCGTCAACGCAAATGGGACCGAATGTCTTACGAAGAATTTTTCTCTCGAAGCGACCAAGGATATCTTCATCCTCTTTTAATAAGGTCCATGTTTCAGCGCCGTAAAACAGGACTGGGATGATTAGAGTCTTGTACAGAATCTCCTTAGTTGTTCGAGATAGGGCTTCACTGTTGAATTGCCTTATAAACCCAACAAAACAGCGCTCGGCAAGAGTTACTCTTTGCTTGATTTCTGCGTTGACCTTTTTTTCAGAGTTTATAGCAGAGCCAAGGTAGACAAAGTCCGTTACTACCTCGAAGTTATAGCTACCGACTGTGGCGTTCTGTTCAATTCGTCGGTGTTGATTGTCCTTTCTGTGGGCGCCGTGGCGTAAGTGGTTAGTGTGTCGGATCACTACGCATGAGGTTCCAAGTTCGAATCCCAGAAAACACCAAGAAGTTTTTTCACGGTCCCACCTCTCGCGAGCGTCTGACAAACATCCGAGAGTATTGTTGTTACGAAAAAGCTTCTCAAATCGTCGTTTGGATTCGTCATTAAACTGTAGGTCCCTTCCATTCGTGTGAAAAGTATAACGCACACAACATGAGTGGTTGCGAGAAGCTAGGCCCTGGTACTTTAAAGAGCCGTTGCGCCAAATATTTGTTTTTGTTTTTTGTATTGTCCGTTCCTGTTGACAGCTTATACTTGGTTTTGTCCTCGTTTATCGCTAAACCCAATTTAGCCGCTTCTGCTTTAATGCTTTCAAGCGCATCGGTGACAGCCCGCTAAGTTCTTCCAATGATGTCAATATCGTTGGCGTACGCAAGCATTTCTACGGACTTTTGGTAGATTGTGCCTCTGGTGTTGGCTTGTCAGTTCCACACAATCCGTTCAAGTACAATATTAAAGAAGTCACAAGACAGTGCGTCACCTTATCTCAAACCTTTTTTTTTGACATCAAAGGTCTAGGCGAACCCCACAGGCGGATCAGTAGAAATGCGGTGAAGTGGGAGGGTTGTGATCCCTTATTTTCGGATCATAACCTCGCTGATTAAAGGAAGAAGAAGAAAGGTCTTGGTGAGGTCATTACCGACCTTGATGGAGCAGCGAGCGTTCTCCATCGTCATCCTGCACAGACGAATAAATTTGGCAAGGATTTCAAAACTAGACATGGCTCTATATAGCTCTTCTCTAAGGATGCTGTCATAGGCGGCCTTGAAATCGATAAGGAGGTAATGAGTATCGATTAGGGCTTCTTTGGGTTTTCTCCAGGATCTGCCAAAGTGTTAAGATTTGATCGATGGCGGACTTTGTAGTACGCCAGTGGCTTGTACTATTCGCCACAATTCTAGCAATATAAGCACGATTTCAGTTTAGGAGATCTTATGTTCTGTAGCAGTTGTAATTAGGCCACATCTGCCTTGTAATAATGCAATTCCGCAACCCATGCAATCTGTTGTTGGCCTTTGATAGGAAGTGCGCGAAGATACCTCCCTGGGAGATATTCGGAAGATCTCAACAGACTTTTCAATGTCCTACCCAGCGGGACACTAGCGCACACAACTTTCATGTTCACATGGCAAGAACATCATTCTATCAAAATTACATTAAAATTTAAAATGTTACAAAGCAAGCGATCTTTGGAATTCACTCCCAGACGAAATATTTCGAGAAAGTTATAATCGCAATAATTTAAATGCAGAATCAGCAGGCATCTGCAAGCATCTCGGGGCGCTTGCTCAGTGTTATACGTATATAATAGTTTCATCTTTTCCGAGAGAAGTGTATAAAAAAGTGAGACGAGTTCCTTCCTTTGCACTAGTCCACCAGTTTGGAAGATGACATACGAGTAGTGGAACCTTTTGAAACGATTTCCCTGATAGCAGCCTGGCTGTCAATAGGATGGTGATGGCACTTAAGGATGTAAAGTTGTATTTTAATAGACGGCCGGCATAAGTACTTCCACCTGAAAGACACTGCACGAATTTCTTTAGAATTCCGTACAGTAACGTATTGTAATGCGAGAGCACAAATCGACACATCAAAATAACACAACAACAAAAAAAACATCGCGATCAATCTAGAAACTTCCAACACAAAATACTAGAAATTATCAGTCTTTTGACAACAAAGTTCCTGCGGCGAAATGGATTTTTGAAAATTCGCCTGGAAAGCCGGGGCCAAGTATAAAAGAAGGTAGGCAGAAGCTAAGTGGAGAGTTCTTGGTTGGCAGCAGTGAGAGTGATCACTAGAGACGTGCAGTTCTCAAGCAAAAATAAATTGTACTAAATTTTTTTGTGGAAAATTTAGTTCTTTTGTACATTTATTTGAATAAAAAAAGAAGTTCACCCTCTCGGGAACCAGAGTACTTGTGTGTTTCCTCCAGCTTCCGTCCAAACCTTGGAATTTACGGCGTAATCGGCGATTTTTGCTACAGTATTTACCACGACTTTTAACTTTTATTTAACTTAACTTTTATTTTATACAAACATATTTCAATCACCCCCAAGCATATTCAAACATACTTTTTCCCTGCGTGTATGTGTACGTTATAGTCCGCAAATACCTGCCACCACTGTCCTCTTAATTGCAATCAGTTCTACTTCAAACTAGGAAGTATGTAACTAACTCCCTCATGATGTACGCTGATGGGCATTCAGGGAATAAAATTGATTGCAAATTTATATCCAAACAATAATATACAACATTTAATTTTACTACCTGTTCTGAAAGAAGCACAACCTTGTCTTCAGTAATACCATTCCCAAGGTAACCCTTCCCGACTAAGAATTTAAAATAAACATGACGACGCACGTAAGCCGTAAGAATTTACTTGATTGCCCTTATTCTTTATGTTTGCCTTTTTCACATGAAATTCGATGCGCGAAGCCACATAAGGATCAGTCATTATTTCCTTGACGGTATTTTTAGCTTCATGTAAATGGCATACGAATATCATAAAAAGACGATACGTGCGAACAGTAAAATTTAAGTAACTGCATACAGCCGTAGATACTTCACTTTTGTGTATTGTAGGCTGTACAAGCTTCTTCCCAATAAACATGAACAGAAGCATCATAACCACACCACTGCCGTCGGTTTTCAGTCCTCCTGTAAGGATAATGATGAGATGTAACCGCATGCCCTTATAAATTATGAACCCCTTATGCCGGTGTATGCAGTACACACGCAACCATGTGGGCACTCTACGTTAAGCGCCATCCAAAGGAACTCATTGATAAGAACTAGTTTCGAAGAGTGATTAAATTAAGCCTGCCTGCACTTAAATGCACTTCTACACGCAGCAATGTGTGCGTCTGGGTACACGAAACACTTGTCGGAAACATGTTTCTGTTCAAAATGAAAAAAAAAAAAAGTGGAAATAGTGGTTTGAGGTTGAGGAAGTTCTGTAGGGTTCCATAGATGGAGAAGTGCGTGCCAAGTGGATTACTGCAACTGCTCAGTTTCTTTTCGGGATTTTCTTTTTGAAGTTATTTATAGGGGCGGCTATTAATGCGATATAGTGGTCCATAGGTGTGCAATTCAATGTATGCTCTGTCGGGAGAGTATGTCTGAAACATTTCGTTTAGTGTTCCAGAGTGAAGCACTTAAGTATAATACGTTTTCCCATGGAGAGAATACTTGAATCTAGAAGCTGATCATTCAGTATATGACTGGGGTTATCATGGAGAGCACTTTCTTTTGAAAGCAAAGATTGGTGCAATATTTCTGGAACTCATATTTCATGTATCGTCCAAAATGACTGGATCCATTAGTCAGGATTTTAAATAGTTCGGAAGCGACTCCTTATACTTAATATATCCTAAATCTTCAGGCGAACCCCACAGGCGGATCAGTAGAAATGCGGTGAAGTGGGAGGGTTGTGATCCCTTGTTTTCGGATCATAACCTCGCTGATAAAAGGAAGAAGAAGTATCCTAAATCTTCAAAGATTATATTTTGTCTATATATATAACTTGGCAAGGAACCAGAAAGAAATATCAAAGCGAACAGGAGTAGACAGGAGTACATTGTAAATAGGTAGAAGTGGCGGTTCTTTTAAAAAGAAAACCAATTAGCACCAGGAGCTGTTTGTTACCACAACTCATGGTAACCTGGCTGTTGAGGTGTGTTGGTGAGTAGTATCTTAATCCAATCTGTGGAATTTAAGAAAATTATTAGTTCCTTAATATTCGTCCCTGAGTCTTCGTCAAGTGACTTGAAGAAAGGTTTGCCTTAAGCTCGTTGTCCGGCCCTAGCTAGTTCCGGACAAGCGCCTAATAGTGGGTAAAGGTCTCTTTTTCACTTGCGACATTGCAAGTACGACAATGTGTGTTATGTGGGATACCTAGTCTGGCTGCATAATCTCCTATCGCCCAGTGTCCCGTGGTGAGCGCTGTTATTCTGGCGATGTCTTTACGCGTACTATTCAGGAAGTCGTCTGTTTTTGCCTTGTTGTAGTTTAACCCCATCTTTCTAGATATGACAGAACTGTCAGCCTAGTTCATCTGAGGTTACTATGCCCTGGAACCCAAATCAAGAGTTGCATTCGCATTAAAATGACCATCTAGCGAAGCTAGCTTATTTCGGTATTCTTGTACTAGTTTGGAGGATATAGTACCCGAGGTTTTGACAGCAACGTCATTATCAAAGCCTTAACGTCTTGTCGTTATATATATGTATAGTTTAATCTTATGACATGCTTTGCGGATAGCAAGTAATTCTGCTTAGAAAACACTGGCAGTGTCCGGAATTCTATATAATTTTGAGATATTGAAGGATTCATCATCTGCACCTACCCCCTTCGGGTAGGGGTTAGAATACACCCGAGGTAGGCATGCCTGTCATAAGAGGCGACTAAAATCTACCCTCCGTATACCGAGCGTAGTGTATACAGAAAATGCAATGAACAAAACAAAACGATTGATTACCCCAGCTGGCAGCCCAGGTTCACTGGAAAATCCACCCTCTTCGGAGGTCGGCTCTACAGATTCTGGGGAGAGCCAGTTATTACAACTAATAAATCCTTTCTTAAAAAGTACAAGGGTATGTCGATCTCCTTCACCAAGATCGAATAACTCCGGGAAAAGAAGTCCACCGTGAGCGCCAGCGCGCGAAATTCAGGACTCAGCGAAATACAAAAGTCTTGAGGAAGAAAATAAAACACTCCGAATCAGGCTTAACGAAATGGATCTACTCTATCAAGATCTTAAGAAAGAGATAGACTTATTAAAAGAAGAAAATAAGGTCCTACAGAATAGGCATATCCAGAGGAAACGCGAATATCACACAGACGAAGAAGAGTTAGCACGCGAAACGTATCGGGTCCCAAAAAAAAGACCTAGTAAAAAACGGAGAGCCGGTTCATCGCCCGAAGTCGAGGTCGTGAAAGAAGAAATGTGGAGCTTGTACATGCTGTTTTTTGTACCTTGTTTAGTTTGGTTATGTTACACTGTTTACACTACCATACTATTGACCCGTATGTGAGAATATGATGTACTGCTACTATGTACACCCATAGGGATAATTCCGAAATACCTAGCACTGGGCGATAGCGAGGGTGGTTGAGTCGAGGAAGTGTGAAGTCGGGTATTTTGGTTTTGGTGGTAAAGAGCATTAGTTCAGTTTGCTCGTGTTGACGCCAAGACCAGACTTTTTGACCCATATGCTAACCTTACTCAGAGCATTTTCCATGATTTAGTTTATCACGGAGCGAAGCATTCCTGGTACTACTATCATCATGCCATCTGCATACCCGACTACCTTAATTCTCTCCTATCGAATTTTAAAACAATTTTATTCATGACTATGAGCCATAGTAGAGGCAAACTGATACCGCCCATCATCATCAATCACTACCGCTTTCTCTTTCACTTTGTTCTTAATTTTGGTTACAGGGGTATGTATTTTTTTAACAGCTTGGACATATAATCGGTCTTAGTTTGATACGTATTCAATGTTTTTTTCCTGCTACATGTTCAGGAGAAAAAAACGCGCGTAATACATAAAAGTTATTGAATTGTGCGTAATAGTTTCGAAGTGATAGAGGCAGATTAAATGTTGAGCTTCAGAGTCTTAAACGAAATGATCGAAGTCTTGCATTTCTTCGCAGCTATCACAAGAGGCTGCAATATTTGAAGCACATCGAAAATTCGAGTGTCAATTATTAAATCTTATAAATATTTCTTCATAGCACATTCTATGTCTGGAGCACTTGAGAGGACGGATCATTTTTATTGCCGATACTTTCTAAAGTTGCTTGCGAAGAAGTACTATTTTTTTCTGTTTCCACTGTTGTAGATTGCTCTATTTTTTGACTGCACACATACATAAATACAAACATATATACATATATATTTGGCGCAACCAGTCCATGAAGGGCATAATGCCTGCAAAGTAAGGACGCGTTTTAAGGCTGTCATGATAGCAGTTATGCAAAGGTTTTCTATGAAACGCACAATCAGCCTGGGAAGAGAGGTGTACTCTTGATGTCCTAAGTTGACATCTTTCATCCTTAAAATTATGCTCAAATAATTGCTAGTTACAAACTGACTTTTAATAATACTGACTTCTAGAATCGCAAGATGAAAGTTTATTGGCAGTTCTCAATGAAGTATTCCTTAAGTCTGCAGAACACGAATAAATATAACTTTTGTATTCAACGTTTTCTTAATTCTCCTCTATAGGCCCCTTCTACTCCTAAAAAATACCGTCATGAAAAATGTCTTCTCTATTTGGTCAACACATGTACGTAGAATTAACAACTACGTTAAAAATGTGGGCGCCGTGGTGCAGTGGATAATGTTCCGGACCACTGCGCTTGATGTTTCATGTTCGAACCCCAGAAAACTCCAAACGTTTTTTCATGATCCCACCTCTCACAAACGTATGATAGAGATCCTTTTTTTCCGTTTGTTTATTTATCCACTTATACACTATTACATATTATATTGTTTAAATAAACCCAAAAACTACAGCAATAATTATAATTTAAAGTATACTGGTCTCGCATAAGTCAGGGTTGGACGAACGAAAGCTTGGTAACATATGACCTTCACATCGGCTCTCAGATAGTTGGAGTAAAAAAGGCGTTTGAGGGGCATAAATGCCGCCCTTGCCCTTTTTAACTGTGTATTTATATGCTCATTATAGTATAAATATTTGTCCAAATGGACACCTAGATATTTCACACCAATCTTTGATTCGATGCGAAGACCATTAGAACTCGTGATTCGTAAATTTTTCCAGTTGTGTCTCAAATCTGAATTACCGCATCTTACTGGGGTGCGGAACAGTATAGTTTCACATTTCGCGTGGTTGATCTTAAGCTTCCATTCGGAGTAAAATTTTTGGAGCTTATCAAAATTATTTTGAAGTTCACCTTGAATGCCTTGTATTTTTGAGCCACTTGCATACAGAATAACGTCGTCAGCAAACGCTAGGGAATCATCCAAACCCTGTAGCATTTCGGAAACATATATGTTGAACAGAAGCGGTGCTGTAACTGTACCTTGTGGGAGCCCATTGGTGACATTAAAAACCTTAGTCGTCGTGTATTGTCCATCTGTTACCACGAATTTCTTCTCATACACCATAGATGTAATCATCTTTATAAGATGATGCGGAAATTCATATCTGATAAGTTTATATAAAAGCCCGTCGATCCAAACCGTGTCAAAGGCTTTTTCGATATCCACCAGATAGGCAGCTGTACTTTTTTTGGCATTAAGATTCCAACTAACGTCAGAAATCAATTTTGTAACAGCGTATACCGCCGAATAGTTTCTCTTGAACCCAAATTGGTTCCGCGGTATAATCTCCTTTCTTTCGCACACGAACAAAATGGACTTACTAATAACAACTTCATAAACCTTCCCGATATTAGGCAGGAGACTTATTGGCCTATAATTGGAAGGATCAGAAGAATTCTTCTTCTTTTTGATTACTGGAAAAACCTTGGATGTTTTCCAATAACTCGGGAAGTAGCAGTTTTTTAACATATTATTAAATATTACACAATATTACCGTATAATTTCGTCCGGTATATGCTTTAGAATAATATTGGGAATGTTATCTAAACCACTTGACATTTTGTTATTTAGTTTCCTGAATATGTATGTCAGTTCATCAAGTGTTGTGAAGTAATTGTCAGTCTGTCCATCTGCTAGTTGATCCGCTTTTAAGTGCTCAGAGAATCTCAGAAGAGTTCGTGTTTCGCTGTTGCGAACCTCGACAGTTCCTCATTTACTTCGCTACTTCTGCAGATTGGTAGATAAAGATCCGAGAGTGTTGATGTCATGAGAAAGATTCTCAAAAACAAAATTAAAATTGCCCTTCGGAAACGGCACAAAATTGTAGGTCCCTTCCAGCCATGCGAAAAATATAACGCACACAACGATTGGGAAAATCTAGACCTGGGTCTTTCATGTGCTATTTTTTTTGGTTGCGCCAAGGGGTGTGATAATCTTCTAAAGGTACTAGTAGCCCGGGCTACTAGCATGCACGATACGCAAACCCGAATAATCGATGCCAGGAATGCGCTTACATACTAATCCACATCCTGCACAATTCTACCACTCTCCCCGCGGGACTGCCGTTAAGTATTACTTCGTGGGGCTAGTTAGCATGTCATGCTATTCATCACGCATGAGCCATTGCTACCTCTTATGCTTCTGCTACTTTGCAGTAGCTCAATTTGCACATTCCAATTTCTGTTACTCCGTGTGTTCATACGTCATTGTGTGTCTGAGCATATCACTTGTGTTACATTTCATACGTGGGCGTTTTTGTGTAGCTTAGTCTACCTTCAAGTGCTTGTAGGATCCTCATTTCTCGCTGCTGCTCTTTCCTCCAGACGTAGTTGTTGCACCATGCTGGCGATGATTTCGTTGGCTGTATTCCATGCTTCATTCGTTGTCCGCATGAATGTTATTAGTCCTCTCAGAGTCACTTGGCCGCCAGTTTCTCTCTCTAGTATGTTTTTTGCCGTCGTATACATCCGGCATTCCATCAAAACATGTTCCGCGTTCTAGATTTTGCCTTCACAGTGCGGATAGTATTAGTCATCTACGTGTTTGTATTTGTATTTGTATTTTGTATCCCGAAAGCATCCGTGCCCTGATAAAGAGTGTGTCATGTAGAAGTTTACTTCTCCTTGTTTTCTGCTGATCCATTCCTCTACGTTGGGGATCAGCATATGGGTCCATCTTCCTTTGGGTGTGGTGTTCCATCTCTGTTACCATTCTGCTTGTATAGCCTTGCTGGTTGCTGCGGACTTTTTTATTTCCAAATCGATTGGCATTCAACCGGAGATTACGGGTATTGCCTCCGCGGACACCGTCTTAACGATGCAATTCTATGGGCCGAGTTCATCCGTCTCATGTACGTTATCTGGTACGTCGCTTGTGCCCATATGGGAGACACGTTGATAAGGATCGACTTGCTTACCGTTGCTAGCAGGTTTCTAATTGGCTGCCTTGGCTATTACGCCAATAGTACGTGTTTGTTAAAATGGTTTGGAAAGGTTTGTGGGTATTAGGGCATTGAGTATATACAGACCACGGGAAGGATGCCTAGTGAGATTGGCGCAGTTAGAAGTTTTTATCGAACTATTTTGATGGTTGGGCTACATGAGCACCTCGGATGCTGGCTATGTCATCCACAAGATATCCAGTTAAAACTTAACACCTAAATGTAGGCAACTTTGACATTCTAATATACACTCTACGAAGTCTACGGAGAAATGCCTAATGCCATCGAGGTATCTTTCGGTGTTTTGTCTCATTTGCAACTAGAAGCTTATTTCTGTGGCCACAAGGCGCCTAAATCGAGTTAGGACAAAATTGCGTTACGGATGCCAGAAGATGCTCTACTACTCAAAGTTTATGCTGCCAAATTTTGACCTTATTACCTGCTATCCTTACCGAGTTATAGGTAAAGGAACAAGAATAAAATTCCAAATTCCCATACGTTTTCTGGAAAAACGAAAACTTATTTTCTGAGAATCTGTGAAAATCAACTTAGGTGGTTTTACCTTGTGGCCACAGATTTTTTTTTTTTTCCACTTACCCTACTTGGTAAATAACCCAAAGTACAAAAATCCATCAGATTGAGATCCGGTGAATAGGGTACCCAGAGTACTAGAAAAAAGAAAGATTTGTTAACAACTAGCAGATACCTGCGACGTTGCTTGCGTGATACATCATAATATTGACTATATATGTATGTATTGAGCTAACGGAAGGAATGCATCGAACGCCATCGTTATCGCCTGCTCCTGTAGCTATAACTTTGGGCCTCATAGGTAGGCAAGGAAATAAATCCATGTGTTTATTTATTTTATACTGCGCCCAAAAGTACAGAAAAAAATCAGTACTTCTCAAACTTTTCGAATGTATAATTTTATAGTGCCTGCTTTTTTTTTATCTCTGTGTTTATTAATTTTAATATCTTATTCCCCTTCAGGAATATTGTGATAATTCTAATTGAAGATAAGAACCAAGCTTCTAGAGTATACTTACTTACTTAGGTGGCGCTACAGTTCGGGGTGAACCTGGGCCTCAACCAACAAGCCTCTCCATTTAGCTCGGTCTTTAGCTAATTGCCTCCAGTTGCGCACTCCAAGTTGGTCGAGGTCCCCTTGAACTTGTGCGCGCCACCTACGGCGATAATTCCCTCTACTGCGTCGTCCCTCGAGGTTAGATTCGAAGACTCTGCGGGCCGGAGCGTTGGTGTCCATTCGCTCTACATGTCCTAGCCATCTCAGACGTCCAATACGCAGTTTTTTGACTAGGTCGATGTCGCTGTACAGCTCGTATAGTTCGTGATTGAATCTTCTCCTCCAAAACCCGTCAACGCAAACGGGACCGAAAATCTTACGAAGAATTTTTGTCTCGAAGCGACCAAGGATATCTTCATCCTCTTTTAATAAAATCCATGTTTCAGCGCCGTAAAGCAGGACTGGGATGATCAAGGTCTTATATAGAGTCTCCTTAGTTGCTCGAGAGAGGGCTTTACTGTTGAATTGCCTTATAAGCCCAAAAAAACAGCGATTGGCAAGAGTTATTCTTCGATTGATTTCTGCGCTGATTTTGTTTGCTGAATTTATAGCAGAGCCAAGGTAGACAAAGTCCCTTACTACCTCGAAGTTATAGCTGCCCACGGTGACGTTTTGTCCAATTCGTCGATGTTGGTTATCCCTTCTAGTTGACAGCATATACTTGGTTTTGCCCTCGTTTATCGCCAAACCCATTTTGGCCGCTTCCGCCTCAATGCTTGCAAAAGCACCGGTGACAGCCCGCTGAGATCTTCCGATAATGTCTATATCGTCGGCGTATGCAAGCAGTTGTACAGACTTGTAATAGATTGTGCCTCCGGTGTTGGCTTGTGAGTTCCGCACAATCCGTTCAAGTACAATATTGAAGAAGTCACATGACAGCGCGTCACCTTGTCTAAAGCCTTTTTTGACATCAAAGGTCTCGGTGAGGTCATTACCGACCTTGATGGAGCAGCGAGCGTTCTCCATCGTCAGCCTGCACAGGCGGACAAGTTTGGCAGGGATGTCAAAACTAGACATGGCTCTATAAAGCTCTTCTCTATAGATGCTGTCATAGGCGGCCTTGAAATCGATAAAGAGGTGGTGAGTATCGATTTGGAATTCTTGGGTTTTCTCCAGGATCTGCCGAAGTGTGAAGATTTGATCGATGGTGGACTTTCCTGGCCTGAAACCGCACTGATAGGGTCCAATCAGGCTGTTGATAAAAGGTTTCAGGCGTTCACACAATATCGCAGAAAAGATCTTGTACGCGATGTTGAGGAGACTGATGCCTCTATAATTGGCGCAGTTGAGGGGGTCTCCTTTCTTGTGGATCGGGCAAACGATGCTGAGATTCCATTCATCAGGCATACACTCCTCTGACCAAATATTAGAAATGAGTTGGTGTATGCACTCTACCAATTCATCCCCAGCTGCCTTGAAAGGTTCGGCCGGTAAACCGTCAGGTCCAGCAGCCTTGTTCGATTTTAGCTTGGATATTGCTATCCTCACTTCGTTTTGGTCAGGTGGACGGAAATTTTGACTATCATCGTCCATGTTGAATGGTTCATTCTGCCTGACAGCGGGATGTTGGTCTTCGTCGCCGTTATACAGTCTGCAGAAGTAGTTTTTCCATATTCTCAGCACCGACTGTGATTCTACTACGAGGTTTCCATTCTCATCTCTACAGGTTTCTGTACGGGTATTACTTCTCTGACACGTTCTTTTTACCTTTTGGTAAAACTTCCGTACATTGTTCCTGGAGTATAGACTCTCGATATTCTCAAACGCGCGCTTCTCATGCTCTTTCTTCTTCTTTTGGAGAAGCCGATGTTCTTCCCGTCTCTTTTGCTCATAGAGCTCACGAGCAGCTCTCGTCTTCCTTTGCAGCGCCGCTTTGTATGCCTCTTGTTTTGCTGCATGCACTCGCCGGCATTCTTCGTCAAACCAGGGGTTTCGCGGTGGTGGTCGAGCGAAACCCAGCACATCAGTCGCGGCGTTTCTGATGGCATGTTGGCAGCGTTGCCACTGGTCTTCGGTACTTGATGCTGGCGGCAAAGGGGTGATTGAGAGATTTCGGGATACGCGTTCAGCGAAGAGTCTGGCGGTCTCTTGCGATTGTAGCTTTTCGACGTTAAATTTTCTCACAGTAATTCTTCTTTGTTGCTCAGATTGGGATATCCGCATTCGTACCTTGGCTACAACAAGGTAATGATCCGAGTCTATGTTGGCCGCTCGGAAGGTCCGGACATCCAGAATACTGGAGGCATGCCTTGCGTCGATCGCAATATGATCAATTTGGTT
This sequence comes from Brachypalpus laphriformis, assembly GCA_945910035.1. Classification (NCBI taxonomy): domain Eukaryota; kingdom Metazoa; phylum Arthropoda; class Insecta; order Diptera; family Syrphidae; genus Brachypalpus; species Brachypalpus laphriformis. The sequence goes on from OX246753.1 coordinate 326,007,447, forward strand.
GATCGTGACATGATCATTGGACCGCCATGTCTGCTTATGAATGTCGAGATGAGGAAACCATGTGCTTGCTATGGTGACATTTCGCTCCACAGCGAAATCAATTAGCCTTAGTCCGTTATCAGACGTGGTGTCGTGTAGGCTATGCTTACCGACTGCTCTACCGAAGACGTCCTCCTTTCCTATTTTGGCGTTAAAATCGCCCAATACGATCTTAACGTCGTATTTAGGACATTGCTCGTATGTTTTGTCGAGGAGCTCGTAGAAACACTCTTTGGAGGCAGGGTCCTTTTCTTCTGTGGGGGCATGAACACATATTAGGCTTATGTTAGCGAATTTAGCCTTGATCCGGATAGTCATAATACGCTCGCTCACGTGTCGGAAGCTTAAGACTTCTTGCCTAAGTCTGCCGCGTATGACAAATCCGCATCCGAATAAGCGTTGCCTGTTGCCTCTGTAGCAATCACCGTAGTAGATGTCACAGTTTTTCATCTTCTTTTTGCCTGGCCCATCCCATCGCACTTCCTGGATGGCGGTAATATCTGCTTTATAGCAGTCTAGGGCCTCTGCTAGTTGTTCGGCTGCACGTGGTCTGTAAAGGGACAGAACGTTCCACGTACAGATCCGAAGGTCGTTGTCCTTATTTCGTTTGCTGGGGTCGTCATTAGTTGGGTCATCCTTATCCGAGGCTTTTGGTTGTTTCGGAACCATGCGTTTTTTACGTGGTAGGGAAGTTACCCCGACGGCATAACCCCCAACCTGGAGGGCCAGTTCCTTAATTATTCCCCTAGGACGAGGGGCCGGGTACACCGGTGCCAGTAGTCCACTACGGAAGTATGAGCGCTGCCGTTGGCCCATTAAGGGCTCCTCCGCCACCATCTCTATTCCAATGTCCTGACCAACATTGGAAATTCCTTACCGACCTGTGATCCGAATACGTCGAAGCAGCTCGCGCAAGGTATTCACTAAGTTCAACCTAACTGGAACTATAGACGCCACCGTTGACTCCGTCTAGGGAATTCGTCCGCTGCCGCCTGGAACAGGAAGAAGTGCTCTAGTGAGAAAAGCACTCTTCCCCCCCTCTCTCATCTGCTGCCACCAAGAATCCGCCAAACGGGGTTGGTTACCCATTTCTTGGATTAAGGTACTAGGCACCCGGCTGTCACCGCGTGGAGGTTGAGAGTAGGAGTTGGTAGGCCTCAGCTGAGTGAAAACGCTTGTGTTTTCATATGATCGCATGCACTACCGTTTGACAACCCTTCTAGAGTATAGAAATCTAAAATTTTGTTGAAATCTGTAAAGTAGTTTCTGCGTGATACCTGCCCAAAGACGACCCTAGTCACCATTTTATTCTGTGGCAATACGACAAAATAGCTTAAGTCGATTTGTACGATTTTTCAGGAGAAGCGTTTAAAGTTGTGGCTTACGCGAAAAATCATATGAAATTTTTGAATTGCGCCTCTACTCTAACAGCCATAACTCAGCATTCTTTACAGGTATGCAACTAAAAAATTGGAGGAAAATACTTTATGTAATTGGGAACATTTTCTATAATTAACTCAATTTTGACTTAAGTCGACTTAAGCTATTTTGTCGTATTGTCATAGATATGAATAGATATGTATATAGACTGTTAGGTGGTGCAGATTATTATTGGAATACAAATCGTTGGCCATAAGCATATTCCGAGAATCAATTATTATTGCACGATAAACAATTCAGCGAGAGAGCGAGAGAAGAGGGAAAGCGAGTCCACCGCGTGTTGTCAAACTAGTTTCATAGATAGAGAATGTGTGCAACAAGTCACAATGGCGCAAAATTCGCCGACTCCTTGTGTCCTAATTTTGAAAAATCGAAAAAATCGCTAGACAGCGTGACATTTATTAGTATGTGTACTTTCAAAGAGACGAACCCCACAGGCGGATCAGTAGAAATGCGGTGAAGTGGTAGGGTTGTGATCCCCTATTTCCGGATCATAACTTCGCTGAAAAAGGAAGAAGAGGAAGTACTTTCAAAGAGTACACACAAACACAACTTTAAAACGCGACGACGCGCCACGTTCATTGTGCATTGACACACGATTTTATAGCAAGTATGTGACGACGGCGTTTTTCACTGCGCTCTCGCATCGCTCTGGTCTCGTTTTCACTCTACATTGTGAAAGCTTGAGCATTTATTTTGACTCAATCGGGCACAAACATGAGCAGAGTACGTCCCTTATGAGTTATGCCAACTAAAACTATAACTGAAACTGGTTTTAGCTTCCTGTAAGTCCGCTATTGACGATTAAAGGGTCAAAACTATCTCATCTGAAAGCACGAAGTTGTTCAACGCTTACTTTACTTACTATTCTCTCGAACCTAATTTTTCCGGGGCTTACGTAAGATATTGAATTTTTTTGATTTTCTAGGTTCATGCTCTGTCTTCTCTCTCCATTTTCCTGAATTTCTCGCGTACGGTGTGTTCCTCAATTCCACAGAATGGTTCAGGTCCAATGAAGGGTTCTGCAGCCCCTTGTCTTGCCAAGGCGTCTGCTGCTTCGTTACCTTTTATCCCGACGTGGCCGGGTATAGAGTAAAGTGTAGCTTTAATTCAATGTCTAGGAAGGCGCAGATTACTTTATCTTTTGTTTCAAGTGCACTTTGGATTGTTTCCGTCCACTGATAAAGAGCAGTTTCAGTGGACCTGCCCGCTCTGTATGCACGCTGACGATAATGCAGTGGGGATGTATTAAGTACATCCTCCCTTAAATGGTTGTCCACAGCTTTCTCCATTGTTTTAAGAAGAAACAATGTTAGGCTGATCGGTCTGTATGACTTAAGCTGTGTTGGGTCCTTCTTCCCCATTTTTGGTATAAACACAACCCTCGCCCGTCTCCATTAGTTTGGAATATATCCCAGTGCAAGACTGTTTGTTGTTATTCTGACCAGGTGTGGTAATAGTTTTTCTTGCCCCCTTTGCAATAGGGCTGGTATAATACCATCCGCACCCAGTGACTTGAAATGCTGGAAGGAGCTAATTGCCCACTCGATTCTCCCTCTGGAACAGATAGCCCCTGCAATATCCCAATCTTGCTTCCGAGGTCAGGTCGTGCTGGTCATGCTCCCGCCACAGGTGTTCTGCGAACTTCCGGGGAAGGGAGTTTCTAAGAGCAGTGATGCTCTTTGTTCTTCATATTTAGTAAAGCTGCCGTCAGGTTTTTTAAGGGATGTTGGCATTCCCCCCGATTTTGCAAGGGCTTTATGTAACCTGGCTGCAGCAGGAGTGCTGTTTATTGTCTCACAGAACTTCCTGAAGCTCTTTTCTTTCGCCCTTTTTAACTCCTTGTTGTAGTTTGTGAGTGTCGCCCTGTAGCTTTGCTCTGTTAAACAGCTTGCGTGTATAAGAGTGTAACTAACCATGGCACATCTTTCCCACCCTTTCTGTTGCTTATGGGGCAACTCGATTCGAAAGCGTTTGTAATCGCGGTACTAATGCCCTCTACCGCGTTTTCTAACTCTAGATAGTTTACTGGAGCCCTCCTCAGATCACTATGCTCCAGATTACTGTCTAGGGTTTCTTTAAAGACCTCCGAATTTATTTTTCTTGGGTTCCTGACTGGATTTTTTGTGATACATGCACTATCTAACTCAAACACAATGAATCTATGGTCAGATAATGACGGCTCATCTGATACTTTCCAATTCCTGACTAACCTACTAATGCTCGGACTACTAAGCGTGAACTCTAGTAACAAAGGTTGGGGTATTCCCTACATTATATATATCAAGGGATGAACAAAAAATGAATTCTAGTTAAGACTCACCCCTGGTATTGGTGTCGGTGCTCCCCCATTGTGAGCATTGGCGTCACATCCAATCAGCAGCGGCCTTTGGAGCTTGTTACAGTGCTCCACTAAGCGCTGCAGTTCTGTTGGGACAGCTGGTTCATCCGCAGCACAGTATGCCGAGGCGATGATGATGGTGTGGTGTACTCCGTCGATGTTCAGGGAAACCCGTAATGGCAGCAAGTCTCGCGTCGCAAATTCTGAAAGTAGGAGAAAGTTAATTTTGTTATTGATAAGGATACAGCCCCTTGGATTGGTCACCCTTATATCTCAAATTACCTTTGCATCCTTGCATGACAGTCCTTTGACTCCTCCATGTATGGTATGGTAACTCTTTTGCAGATTTCTCAATCAAAAAATATCATGCACCACATTTGGCTTGCAAGTGCATATCGTCTACCGAACTTGTTCAATATTGACGAGTTATATGCCTTTTGACAGGTATTAGACGTAAATCAATATTTAAGCATGATACGATGTCACTTTGAGGACATGCCATCTTGGTTACATTGGTTACACTTCAACTGACTAACCCTGTAGATCGCAGGCAAATATTTTGAAAATCAGACCAGAACGAGAGTTTAACTTCTTCCTGTGAATGAAAGTTCGGAGATGCATGCTTTGTGCTGGAATTAAATTCATTTTTAAACTTGAGTCATTGCAGTCGTTGTCCCCAAGCGCTCAATCTGCACTCTCATCTTCTCACCCTAATTAGGTACTACCCCATTAATTTTCTCAGAAGCCATCAATTTCATCTTGATCTCATTCCATTATTTCCCAAGAAAATGTATAGAATCCTTTTTAAATAAACATTGCCAATGATGACTTCCTAATCCTTAGGGGAATGTAAACATCTATCAGTAACTCCTAGTCATTCCCAAGATGGGAAATTAAAAACGTCTGCGCAATCACCCGCACATCTTCTCATAAATTGAAGTGAATTGATAAAAAATTGCCTTAGTCCCTTTTTTATTCACACATTCTTCGGTCCCTTAATCCTTATGAATTCAGGATCATCCATTTTAATATTTTCCTCTATTAAGAGAAATTCATTTTCCACAGAAAAAAAAGTAAACAACAATAAGTAATAAATTAGGCGCCACAATAAAACCGAAAAAGGGACATAAAAGTTCTCAAATATCCCCAAAAATATCCTCATTGTCAGGATGAAGGTACATTAATTGCAAAATCATAATACAGACAATGGCTCTGTGTGTATTAACCCGCACCACCGCCAACCGAAAAAGTACAATAATTAATGCGATGGGAATTTTTCATTATTTTCACAGATGAGCGAACACCAAGGACTACGAGTAAGTGCGAGTCCTGACGACGGGTGGGAGTTGAAATGGCACAAAACTCTCTGTTTTTGTTTGTTTTACTGATTTGAGTTTGTTGTTCTTTGATGGAAATTATGTTTTTCCAGCGAAATAATTGTGAGATACCAATTTTGTGCGCGAATAACATGTGTTCCGAGGGCGATTGAAGTTAACTTCAACATTGTTGTGCGTGTTTGGGAAATTATTTTCACAATCCATTAGGGTTTTTTTTTGTCTGTTTACATTGTATGCGGGGATAATCCTGGATAAATACCACTTAAATGTGATTGGATTATAAACACAAACGAGATGAGTCAATTATGAGAATAAAATATTCCAAACATTGTTGTTAATTAAGTTTCAATTCATTAAGTACACGTAGATGGGTTGTGGAAATGCAATGCAATATGAATACAGTGGTATATACTTAATCAAGAGTACATTCTGCAGTCTGATTGCCTTCTTGAACTAGAGTATCTTAAGTGGACCTAACGAAAGTAGATACAGTATCTTTGATGCTTAATTGGCTGCCAGGTTGTCTGTTCTTCTTAGGGTTAATGTCCCATATGCTTTGAGAGGATATGCTGGTACTTCACCTATGTTTCTAGGAAATCTCCACTTCTCAGTTTTTTGATATGCACCTTAAATTTAGTGTAACCCATTGCCTGTCAGAATGCGATGTTTTGCTTTTTACGCCGGTTTGACTTCTCTTCCAGTTGGATAGCCACCCTTTAGCTCCTTTGGTCTCTTCTTCCTTTTTCAATTCTTAAAAAAAATAAATAAATAAATAAATAAATATGTAAATAATTGGCGCAATAGCTCTTTTAAGTGCCAGGGCCTAGCTTCTCGCAATCACTCATGTTATGTGTGTTATAATTTTCACACGAATGGAAGGGACCTTCCGTTTAGTGCCATATCCGAAGCGCAATTTGTTTTGAGAAACTTCCTCGAGACGACAATACTCTCGGATGTTTGTCAGACGTTCGCAAGAGGTGGGACCGTGAAAAGCTTTTTGGTGTTTTCTGGGATTCGAACTTGGAACCTCACGCGCAGTGGTCCGACACACTCAGCACTTACACCAAGGCGCCCACTTTTCAATTCTTAGGTATGTACACAGTTCGCCATCTTTTATGTCGGTATGTGAATATTGAATAACTTTAAAAAAAACAACCGATTGCCAAGTATGAGGTACTTTTATTTAATTTGGTCCTTTAAAATTTATTTGGACTAGTTTTTAAATACAACATCAATCAAGTGGCCGTCTCTATTGACCAAAGCTGCCCTTTTTGCTGCGTTTTCCATCTTTTCGAGCATCTCGGGCGGTATAACGATGATTTCGGCACGAATGTTTGCCTTGAGCTCGTCAATGGTCTGAGGCTTACTGGCGTACACTTTGCTTTTCAAATAACCCCACAAAAAGAAGTCCGGAGAGGTCAAATCTGGAGATCTGAGTGGCCAGTCAATGTCGCCATTTTTTGACAGCTCAGGTCCAGGGAATTTTCGTTGCAGAAACTGCATTGTTTGATTTGCAGTGTGGCACGGTGCACCGTCTTGTTGAAACCAGTCACCGTTCAGACCCTTTTCACACGTTTGTGGGCAGACATAATGAGCCAACATCCACCGATATCAATTCCCGTTGACAGTTTCGCCTTCTCTGAAGAAAACTGTCCCAATGAAGGTTTTGGCGCAAACCCCGGCGCAAACAGTCACTTTTTAGTTATGCAATGGTGTTTCATGGATCTCGTGTGGATTCTTCGTTCCCCAAATCTGACAATTTTGCTTGATAAAACCGCCAGAGCGTGTGAAATGGGCCTCGTTGGTCATCGAAATTTGCTTCCAAAATCAGGTTCAGTGTCAACAATTCGAGCGACTGTTTGGCTGTATTCCAAACGACGTGGACGGTCTGTCGAAAATATTCTTTGAGTCAATTGCACTTTATACGGAAACAAATACAAATGATCCTTTAAAACACGCCGCAAGGTGGTTCCACTGGCGCCAAAATGCTGAGCCCGGTGACGATACGACACATGTGGGTTCTTGGCAACACTCTTTCTTACTGCTTCAATCAGTTCTTTGGAACGTCTTGGGCGTTGATGAACGGCATGTCAACGATCTCTCACTGTCTCATACTCAACAAAATTCGAAACCAAACGACGAATAGTGTTGTCATACGGTGTTTGTTGGCCACGATATTTTCGACGATATGCACGTTGAGTTAACACAACTGAACGATTATTTTCAATGTACAGCGTCACTACGAGTATTTCGGCGTGTAGCTTCGGCGTAAAGCGATTCACGGTTAAAATTGTATTGAATTGGCCTTTCGAAAACATGTCTACTCAAGTCAATCGGTTGATAAATGTCAAAGTTATTCAATGTTTATATACCGACATAGAAGATGGCACACCCTGTATGTTATACGACGTTTGAGCAGTCCTAGTGTGCAGAATGGTTCTGATCCCACAACTGAAGTTTCTAAACCGCTCCTTGCTAGTTCATCTGTAGCATTCATTCAGTAGAGGGTGACTTTACTCTTAATACCCTGGTCCAGACTATGAATCTTATTAAGCTCAAACTATACCAATTTAGATTTGATTTTGCAGAGATTTAAGATTTAGTCTAGCTATTTCATTGCATTTCGTATCTTGCTCGCAATATTTTCTGTCGAGGTTTACTCGCATTAATCTCTGTTTTGGAAATGCTGGGATAGGTTAGGTTAGGTTAGGTTAGGATCGGCCCTCGATGAGGATGTACTTAGACCAGAAAGTAGGTCCATTGTACTACCGATGTGTAAGGCGGGTGGATCACCCTCTTACTCTTGGAACCATTTGGTTCGTTGAATGAAGTCATGAATTTTAGCCGTGCAGGCGTTGCCGAGATCATTAAGATCATTGTAGAAGTATTCACCCAGAGTGGCTTTCCTGATGTTGGCGAGCGCAGGACAGATGGCTGATGGTCTCTTCTTCCTCTTCATCTCTGCAGCTTCTGCAGAAGTCATTATGAGGGATACCTAATCTTTGGGCATGTCTTCCTATGACGCATTGTCCAGTGAGAACATTTGTTATTTTTGAAAGGGTTCCTCTCTTGTGCTTTAAGAGTCCGATAGACCTGGATTTATTGAGTGTCGGCCAGAGCTGTCTGGCGGTATGACATTGGTCTAGATGTTGCCATCGATGATTGGCTACTTTCTCGGCATCAATTTGAATAAGGTACTTAATATAAGACGCTGGCGCTTCGATGTCGATGATGCTTATGCTATCTGTACCAGAGGAGCCTTGTCGTGCTAGTTCGTCGGCTGCACAATTCCCCGGTATGTCACAGTGACCTGGTACCCAGCAAAGGGTGAGGTTGTACTGACCAGCTGTCTCGTTAAGAGATATGCGACAGTCTTTCACTGCCTTAGATCTCGTAGTGCTGGATGCGAGGGATTTGATGGCTGCCTGACTGTCGATATAAATAACAATATCAGGTGTTAATAGTGTGCTAGCCGCCAGCCAGTCAGCGGCTTTGCGAACTGCGGTGATTTCGGCTTGAAAAGCGCTGCAGTAGTCTGGAAGGTTAAAGGAGAGGTGTATGTCCAGATCTTCCGAGAAAATTCCGGCACCGACTCCGTCCTTGGTTTTGGACCCGTCCGTGAAAATTGACAGCGATTCGTTGTAAAGGACATTGCGTTGCGTCCACTCACTTCTGTCCGGTATCGAGTGCGTGTAGCCCTTGTTAAAATCATATTCAGTGGGCAGATGGTCAGTGGAATTGGGAAGAAGACGGTGCATGGAAAGTATATTGGCATGTCCCGTGTGTTGCTCCTTCCACTGCTTGGAGCCTCTCGGTCTTATTGCCGAGCTGACAGTCAATTGATTACTGACGATGTCAATCGGAAGCAGGTGGAGCATGGTTTGGAGCTAAGACATGCAACTCGCTGAGTTTTTTCTATTATGCAAAGGTTGGATTTCTTCTCCAAGGCGGGCCACCATACCAATACTCCATACATGAGAATCGGTTTAATGACCGACGTGTATAGCCAGTGCATGATGCTTGGTTTAAGGCCCCAGGTGGAGCCTGCTGCTTTCTCGCAGATGTATAGGGCGGCCAGCGATTTCCTGGCCCGTTTAGGCCTAAATAGCTAGCACTATTTGAAAGCTTGAAGGTGGATCCCCTTATCTTGGACGGAGTGATATCAGGTAGCTTATGGAATATGCTGGGATAATTACCAGAGAGCTTTGAGTGCGTACTTCCTTGCCCCAGTTCTTGTGCATCTTTTGCATCCATGAGCATGTCATTCGATTCTATGGGTTTAAAATGCTTCTCGAATTCGCTGGTCCATTTCCATTTGTTGCTCAACTGAAGTTCATTAATCATCATTACATCACATCAATTTTGTGCGATCACCGACTATGGATAGACAGTGGGTGGCAGCTACTACGCATTTCACAAATACGTTCGTCAACAATCCATTTGGCCATAAGGTTAACACGTGTAATAGTTTACGGTTTCTTTTCATTCATGCCACCGAAGGCAAAGTACTTAAGGCTGCTTAATAATGCATTACCGGATGAGGCAGTGCCTGACTTTAAACTGTGCGATGCGTTTCCTATCTTTCTTCTTTCACGATACCAATGACAATAGAACGATCCCTTGGTGAACGATGTAGACGCAATCACATCAATTCTCGCGACACAGACACACCTACTTTTTCGATTTTTTAATATTAACCTACGCATTGGGAACAGGAGTTATCATTGAAGAATTCAATAACTTATCCCTACTTGCACTTGGTATGCATTTTAGCTCTGGCCCAGACCCCGGATTCCCCAAGCGACCCAAACGTTTTTTCATTCGGCTACATTCTATGAAGCTTATGTTTATTTCATATTTGAATATAAGTCGCAGGCAGCTTAGAGCCTGCTTTCGACGTACGGTCAAGAAAGATCAGAAAGATCGTCTTTTAGCCGTTGGAAAACAAAAATGAAAAAGAGAAAGATTGATGTGGTGGTTTGAAACTTGATATTATGTTTCAGAAAAACTCTGTTGGTGGCGTCCAGTTAACTGGGGAGAATTGTTTTGATATTTTGTCGTTGCTTTATAATTCACAGTATATGTTGCCCGACTACCGGATGTCATTTATACCAATCATCAATAAGTATAATACATTTTTTCGGCAATGCAACCACCATACAGCTAGTGTTATGCTTTCGCAGTAGAGTTGACATAAGCTTTCGCAATTAATCGGACTGATTTCCTATTTCTTGACATAAAGATTTGAACTGTAAGCTATAAGCATGTCAACCGATGACGCTACTCTGGCCCAGTCCATAAGTGGGACTGATTTATATAGGATTTCTGCACCTTTATGCGCTTCCTTCCTTTCCGACGACTTCCTGTATATCCTAATAATGGTCTCCTTTGAAGTCTTCTCTTGCATTGCTGTGTAGAGGGTTAGTGAGGTGATCACCTATAGCGTCGCTTTCAATAAAATTTAAGATTAATTGCTTGGGAGAATTGGTTTAGGTCTTCTGTGGTGAAGGTTCCCTAGGGATCGCTATGGACCCACTTTGGTGCCTAGTGCTTTATGATAACCTCATAACCTTACCTAACCTAACCTAGGGTATTAGACAATTTACGTACCCAGGGTGTAGCAATTTTTTTATTGGCCGGCTACGTCAACGTGTTAAAAGCTGTAAGAACGAATTTCGTTAGGTTAAGTTAGGTTAGGTAGGGTTAGGTTAGGTTAGGTTAGGTTAGGTTAGGTAGGGTTATGAGGTTATCATAAAACACTAGGCACCAAAGTGGGCCCATCGCGATGCCTAGGGAACCTTCACGGCAGAAGACCTAAACCCATTCTCCCAAGCAATTAATCTCCCTACAGAATCTGAAAAGATCCTTGTTATGGTTTAGGGACCTCACCTCTTCAGGGTTATCGAACAAGTATCTTCCAAGATGCTTTAGCCTTGTCCTGGCAATTCCTTGACATTCACAGAGTATATGAGTTATATCCTCTGAGACATGTAGGTCGTCGCAGTACCTACAAACATCCGTATCGGATAACCCAGTCTCATGGCATGCCTCCTTAGGAGACAGTGGCCAGAGAGTATTCCTATCACTGTTCTTAGCCTCGATCTATCTAACTTGATTATCTCCCCAGATTTTCTGCGATCTAGCACAGGCCACAAGGCCTTAGACACCCTGTGATCATCTATGTTTGACCATCTTAGATTAGCCGTGTCAATGATTTTATCCCGAATAATTCCCTTGGCCACGCACCCTGGTGCCTTAATACTACCAATTATATCGCTACGTGGGAGACCCGCTCCTCTTTTAGCCAGCGCGTCGGCCTGCTCGTTGCCTTCAATATCGCAGTGTCCAGGTACCCAACATAATCTGACTCGGTTCTGCGTACATAATGCCCTAAGCATTGTGCGGCAATTCCTGATTATATCAGATTTGGTGACGTAAGACTCTAGCGCCTTTAGCGCAGCCTGACTGTCAATGTAGATGGCGATATTCTTATCGGATATTGCTCCCGTCTCAAGTAATTCCGCAGCTTTAAGTACAGCTAGAACCTCTGCTTGGAACACACTGCATGTGTCCGGAAGTCTCAGGGCCACCTGTAGGTTCGTATCTCTCGAGTAAATACCTGACCCCGTGCCCTCACTGGTCTTAGGGCCATCCGTGTATATTGCAATCTCGTTATGGACAGAGACTGTCTTCCTTCGCCAGTCCTCTCTAATGGGATACAATACTTCGTATGGTGTGTCGAAGTCTAAGGTGCCAGGAATATAATCCGATTCGTCAGGGATTCCGGGAAATGATTCCTTGAGAATGGAACTATGTCCTATGTTATTAGTCTTGAAGAGACCAACGTTAGTGAGCCGAAGCGCACTGTTGCCCGCTTGAAATTTAATTTGTAGATTTTAGTGGTAAAAGATACAGGAAGATCTCGAGTGCAGCCATAGGTGTTGTGCGTAGAGCACCTGTGATGGCAATGCAAGCTGTTCTTTGTACTAGGCCAACATATCCCGTATGTTTTTCGTATTCGTTGCCTTCCACCACACAAGAGCCCCATACGTAAGGCTGGGTCTGACTGTCATGATATATAGCCAGTGCATCATTGCGGGATTCAGGCCCCATTTTTTCCCTGCGTTAAGTTTCCAATTTATGTATGTTAAGTTTCCAATTTAGTTTCCTATCCAGCATTATACCAAGATATCTAGAGCGATCCGAAAGGGAAAGCTACACCCCTGCTAGCTTAGGCAGTTTGAAGTGTGGTATCTTGTATTTTCTGCTGAAGAGTACCAATTCTGTTTTATCTGGGTTAACATGCAGTCTACACCCTCTAACCCATTTTTCGAGACTATTAAGAGCTGATTCCACCATTTCACTTAATGTGTCAAGAAATTTGCCCTGAACTAAAATCACCACGTCGTCCGCGTAAGGAGTGACGCCTGTATTGCTTAGTTCTTTAAGTATCCCATCGATGACTAGAACCCAGAGGAGGGGTGAGATATCACCTCCCTGGGGAGTCCCCCTGGTAACGGATTTTCTTATTGAACTGTTTCCGATAGTGGAGTTAATGTTTCTAGTGCCGAGCATATTGCAGAGCCAATTGGTAATGCTATGCTCGACATTCATAGATTTTAGAGCCTTGATGTTTGATGGCCCTTCCTTCTACATTATTGAAAGCACTCTCTATGTCTAGGAAAGCTGGTAGTGCAAATTCCTTATGGTGAAGGCTAACTTCTATCTTCCCTACTACGTCGTGTAAAGCTGTTTCCACCCATTTCCCCTTCAAATATGCATGTTGAGTATTGCATAGAATACCGTTGGAACATTTACTTCTGATGTGAATATCAAGAAGTCTTTCAAGTGTCTTGAGGAGGAATGGCGAGAGACTTATGGATTTGTAGTCTTTCGCTGAAATGTGGCTTGGTTTACCTGCTTTTGGTATGAATATAACCCGCACTGGTACGTAACATGACCTTAAAGTGTTTAAAAAAATTTCTAAGCCTGCTTCTGACCTTGACTGGAGCTTTTTGCAGCATAGCTGGCAAAATTTCATTACGGCCTGGTGCTTTGAATGGTGCGAATGACATAATAGCCCATCGCAGATTCTTCCATGTAATGAGATTTTCTACATCGTCCCCTATTGACCTACCAGTGTACGAGTAGACATTAGTAGTAGAATCGATTGATGATCTACTTCCTGGAAAGTGAGCTTCAATTAACGTTACTCAAACTTCTTCGCTAGTTTCTGCCCACGAGCTGTCAGATTTTTTTAATGAAGCTTGGGACAGAAGTGTACTTAGCTAGCATCTTACGAAGTCTGGAAGCTTCACTAGTATCCGCAATGGACTCACAGAATTCCTTCCACGACTTTCTTTTTGATTGCCTGATTAAGTACTTAAACTCCCTCTTGCGGTCTATATATTCATCCCATGTAGTACCGTCCCCTATTTCTTTGGCCCCATTGTAGAAATGCCAAACCTGTTTTTTCCTGGAGTTCATTTCTTAACGTTTAATACCCTACATTCGATAAATTTGTTTGCAATAATTTAGCACCATACAGTCATTCTTTAGTTACATACATACATGTAACGAGCTCTCGTTTACTCGTATCATACATATATTCTCAGTTCCCCTAAGCGGGCATTCTGCTTATTGATAGGTCTATTGAGATTCAAATGGGCTTCATCCACTCAATTAGAAATCTCTTCGTTGAAGTGTGTATTGTGTATTGTTTCATAATTGATTTCCAACAACCCCACTGTCCACATCTGTTAAAGCACTTCCACCCTGTACTTTGACTATCACAGTTCTACGTGTTTTTTCAAGAAAAATATACTTTCTAGTAGTAATCCTATATTCGAAGATACTTCCTGCTATTTTAGGTCGGTTCTCGTCTCATCTGGTAGACTTGGTTGCATTTGTTTCACTTGGCTTTTGGGGAAAGGCCACAGTGGTTTTCGTTGTGTTTATCGGAAGTCCTTCAGCAACTTATTGCCATTGTCTTCTCAGTAGTTCCTAATGCCTGTATTCCACCTATTTAATTTGATGTGATATGGGTCACTCCTTTCCTTTTGAGATCATTCCTGATTGTCTCATATGAGGTGTTGTCCAATGTCCAGAAATGCATCCCGAATAAAAGTAGATGTACCGGCTCAATACGCATGTTGATTGTAACGCGTAGCTTCTTCCTTCTAACACCTGCATTCTCATCTGATTGCTTATTACCTTTTCCATCGTTTTGGGCATGGTAAAGGTTCGGCTAATGGCTCAGAAGTATTGTAGAAAGTTACTGTCCCTTTTTACATTTTTTGGAAAAAATTTTACTCTGCCCTTCTCTAAGGTTTCAAAATGTACCCAAGATACAGTCCGAGGGAGTTCGGCTGCCTAGCATTTTGTAGTAAGGGAAGGACTATCCCGCACATTCCCGGTGCTTAGGACAGTTTCCCATTGAGTCACTCTTCAGTAGCCACAAACGCTTCCTGCTACTGCCTAGTCCTCTCTGCTGAGCCTATGAAATTAAATTAAATTAATATTGTTAATATTTTAATTTAAAATTAACACCAAAACCCCTAATTAAAAATTAAAAGTTTCAGTGAATAAAATATAATTAAATGATTAAAAATAACAATTAAACCCGCGATTATAATTTAAATGAGTACGCATATATTTTTTTTTTATTATTTTTTCTGTGTGGTAATTAACATTTCTCCCATTACTGTCTGGACAATGTATGCAACCTGACCAAGAGAAAGCTATTCAACTCTGCGCAAATAAAAAACACTAAACACACAAAAAAAAATAAAGTGCGGACTATGTAATTAAATGGTGTAGTACCGCCGCATTTTCCAGTTTTTCCCGCGGTATATCGGTTTTATTGCTGTGCATTCATTAACATCCCAGATAGTCTTTATAATTTGCAACAGAATATGAGTGAGAACCGCAATTACCTGGATGGTTAATTGGTAAATGTTTCTAAAAAAAAAAAACACAAAACAAAAGCGCCACTACTCTATCGGAACAACATCGTGTCTTGAATCTTACACCTTCATGGTTCGTCAACCTGAAAAAGAGTTAAGGAACCACATAAGCACCTGAAGAGATATATCACACGCAATCAAGATACGTGCTGCATTAATTAGAGAGACTAGTTAAAAGACGGGCTAGCTAGGTAGGTACTGCTACTCATTAGGAAAATTGTTAAATTGGTGAGGGGTTTTATGGGCTTCTATGGTATCTTAAATCTAGATAAGAAAACTGGCTTTCATGAAGGGAGGTTACATCACTTGAAAAGGGTTGAGTGAATGCGCACCCTGCGTGAGAGAAAAGAGGGATTTATGTAGTTGTGGCTAAGATATAATCTAATGGGAAAATTGTGGAGGCAAACGGCCATAAATAAATAAATGATGGCCTAGGGAGAATACAATTGTCGAACATTAAAACTTGTTTCTTATTCATAATTATATAATCACAAATTAAGCACTGGCTTTTGCTCTCAGCTTGGTCGCTTCGAGAGAAAAATTCTTCGTAAAATATTCGGTCCCGTTTGCGTTGACGGGTTTTGGAGGAGAAGATTCAATCGCGAACTATACGAGCTATACAGCGGCATCGACCTAGTCAGAAAACCGCTTAATGGACGTTTGAGATGGCTAGGACAGGCAAAGCGAATGGACAGCAACGGTCCGGCGCGCAGAGTCTTTGAATGTAACCCCGAGGGATGACGCAGTAGAGGGCCTCCTCGCCGTAGGTGGTGCGCACAAGTTCAAAGGGACCTCGACCAACTTGGAATGCACAATTGGAGGCAATCAGCTAAAGACCGAGCTAAATAGAGAGGCTTGTTGGCTGAGGCCCAGGTTCACCCCGAACTGTAGAGCCGGCTAAATAAGTAAATTTGCCGTTAGGCAGAGAATTTATAAAATTTTAAAATCGAATTCATATCTATGTAGGTTCATTTTAGTTATTTCCTCTAATTTTCCTAAAATGCTTCATGTAGTATTTGGTGCCGGTATTTTTCACCAGATTCCAACTTTGACCGTTTAGTATTGTCCTGACTTCAAAGGCGTCTCTATGATACGTAGGTTGCACAGTGAGCATTTGGGCGGCCGGATATCTCACACCTCATAGGATGACCGCATTCATTAATTGTGGGATCGCTACAAATGTAAGCCCCCTAAAGTGAGGTAAAACAAAAGTTTAAGTTCCAACCCAAAAATGCTTCCAAAGCAAAACCAAAAACAGTGAGCATTCAGCTTTCGGTATGGTATGTTATTCAAACGTAAGAGTTCGCCTCTAGCCTTGAATATTGTTTAAAAAATTTCCACACTATTTTGGTCCTGGAAGTTATACAAATCCCCTGGGTCATATTTAAGAGTTCGACACGTGAGTCTGGTTTGACTCTCTTGGGCTTTTATTTTAACCCTTTCAGTCCGAACGGGATATATGTGTCCCGGTACGTGTTAATGAAGTTACTAATAAAATATATTTTCTGTGTGAAAATAAGATTTTTTCATTTCTCAGATTTGTGTGCATTATGCAATTACTGACCGGGGCACCGTGTGTCCCACCCAATAGTACGATAGGGACAAATATGTCCCGGCCACTCCCACCACCCCTACATATACGACTTCAATTTTGAACAGAGAAAACGTTTTAACTATAACTACTGTCATGGCTCAACATAAGTTATAAGTAATTTGTACTTCATAGGCTTTACAGATCGAAACGGTTAAATGGATCACGGGTACGGGTACATAGCTCGATCTTTCTTATCAGTTCCTATAGTACGAGTACCTCTCTCTAAGATGAAGGATTGTAATCCGCTAACTGGATATCATGAATGCCGCAGAGCAAGGATCATTCTATGAAAAATTGTTGCCTATGGTACATAATGTGAATCGCAACTAAATTCGGAAGCCTATAACTCGAGAGCGACATTGCTGTTAAAACAGATGTACAAGGGGGCCGTCCGGTTTCCAGTTGAAGCATACGTTGGCTTGTTTTTCGGTAACCCGAAGATTTTTTGCTAAAGTATCTTAAGAGATTTTCAACTTTTTCAAACTGAAAGATGCCCCATACTTGGGCGACATAGCACATGATGGACCTAACCACTGCTTTATAGACTTTATACTCTGTACTCAACGGAACGCTATTTTTAGAAAATATGCCCTTGCAATAACAATTTATTGCCTTTTTTCTTTCTTTGAACTTTTTCTGCAAGTGCTTTTTAAAATCCACTTGCGGTGATAAAATGACTCCAAGGTACTTATAAAACTTCACGATCACAAGTTCTTCGCTTTGGTAAAACCATTTTTCATCCCTAGTGTAGCGACCGGTTCCGTTTCGGAATACCATTACTTTGGACCTGTTTGCATTCAGTTTTATTTTCCAAAGGTTGCAATATTTTCGTAGCTTGTTGACCATAATTTGCATCATCTTTGGAGTTTCCGTCAGTATGACGATGTCATTAGCGTATAAGAGGGCCTTTATTTTTATTCCAGCGAACTCCATTCCTCCAGGTAGAGAGGTTGGTAAACCGTCCATAAATAGCGCGAAAAGAAGAAGACTCATGAGACAACCCTGCTTACCACCCATATGTGACTCGCACCAGTTTGAAGCATCGTCCCATACCGTATTCATATTCCACTTGTAGAGACTTTCGATAACTTTGAGCACTTTTGTTGACACTCCGCGATTAGTTAACTTAAAGAAAAGCAATTCAATGAAGCTCGTAACCTGTTTCCTCTTTAGGATATTGGGGCTTCCCACACGCCATTGAGTGCGGTTTATAGAAATTTACTTGAGCTCCTTTCAAATCTTCCTGAGTTGCTAATTGATTCCTTCTCAACTATTTTGCGCCATGTAATCATATTTTTCGTTGGCCAGGTCGTGTAAATAAATAAATATTTGGCGCAACAGCTCTTTAAAGTGCCAGGGCCTAGCTTCTCGCAACCACTCATGTTGTGTGCGTTATATTTTTCACACGAATGGAAGGGACCTACAGTTTAATGCTGAATTCAAACGGCGATTTGAGAAGCTTTTTCGTGACAACAATACTCTCGGATGTTTGTTAGACGCTCGCGAGAGGTGGGACCGTGAAAAAACTTGTTGGTATTTTCTGGGATTGGAACTTGGAACCTCATGCGTAGTGATCCGACACACTAACCACTTACGCCACGGGGCCCACGTCGTGTACCATCCTGATTTAATGACACAACTGCATTGTATAGTTAGCTTTTCAGCTTTATTCCTTTCGTATAATCTGACTTATCCATTGGTTTCTGACCAGTTCTCTTAGAAACATGTCCCATATTGAACCCAAACTTGGCTTTGCCGATTCTTTTGCTGACGTATTGATATATATTATACTGACACTGATACGTATTGTTCGGTTCTATCATCAGCCGAGGCAATTCAAAGTAGACCACATTTATGACGAGAGACATTGAACTAAATCTATCAAATTCATCACGATACCTGGATATTATCTTAGGTTCTAAGCTCAAATTGGAAGGAGTACCATATATCAATGACCAAATTAAGGAAGCATGTGTAGTTTTCTGTTCATGCAAAAATGCGTTCAGTGAGATTTCAAACCAGCTGTGGTGTAATGTGTGAAGTCTATAGTCTGGTGTAAGAAGTGTGGGAGGGGCAATACCAGCTTTCAAATTTCATCAAGATCCAGAAGACAGTTTCCATCTGGATCATAGGATCAATGAGAACAGCACCCATGGTAGCAATGGACGTAATGCTAAGTCTCATCCCGGTGAATCTATACTCCAACAGTATTGTGGCAGAAACTGCACTCAGGAAGCGGGGTTGTAGTCGCCAGCATCATACAGTCATGCATCCGTCTTATTTCAATGGGAGACTGCACATAGGCCAACAGAAAGACAGGAGATCAATATCGAGAACCAACCGATTGGCCCTACTAGGGCACATGGATATCGGCGACATTGAAAGAGTAGATGAACTTGCAATTAAGTAATCGGCGTCGCCTACTCCGCAAGCTGTACCCTTTGCCAAGGTTTCTATCAACCCTAAAAAAAAAATGCATTAACGATGAGACCACTATTAAATCCTGTGGGTGATAGGTACCTCATGGGTGGTCAATAACAAGAAAATATGATTTTCCAAACGCACTGGTTAACTTCGGTATTATTAGTGGGCACTACGCCATTGGTATTCATGCGAAACGATTCGGTGTACTTCACAACAACTACTGCAGACGCTGCAGGAAAAAGGAAGAAATTGAATCTGTCCATCACCACCTGTTCGAATGTTCTACCCTCGCTTACAAAAGAATGAGAACTCTTGGCAGTTACTTCTTCACGGACCTGGAGGACCAATGTAATATTAAGCTGAAAGACCTCCTGAAGTTCTTGCCCTTTTCTAAGTGGATTCAAATCAGCAGTTTCTTCCCTACAGATTCCCATGGTATGTTGGCATACTGGACCCAAGTTTAGGTCTGCGTAAGCAGTGACTTACCCTACCTCCCTACCCAAAATAAGTAGTAATTGTAGTGAAAGTATACATCCTTGTCCGACCCTTCTTCGGATATTAAATTCCTTCCACAAGCATCCCCTCTATAGAAACTGGAATTTGGACCTATCATAGTCATTCAAAAGTACATGGCAGGTCCTGAAATGCAGCTCATACCTAGCATACTCTGTAAATAAAAAAAAAATGTGCGCTTTAAAATTGGTTGTACATATGTACGAGCAGTTCTTAACTTCACTCTTCAGTCTATATTAAGCTCAATTTATTACGAGCTTATTACCGATTCAAAGTTTCCCCCAAACAGTCCTTACATACATTTTTCTCTCCTTACTCCTGACTGCACAAAGGACTCATTCCCTTTTGGTGTTTAATTAAAATCGTAAAAAAAAACTTTTCGAAAAAAATAAAAAAAATACGTTACTATTAATTAATTGAGCTATTTTTCTTTTCGCGAAAATAAGTTACAAAAGACTTCGCAACAACGTGCGCGCTACTCTCATGCTTTCCCTCCCAGCAAAATTAAACAGCTCCTTGAAAGATACTTTTTTACAACCAATTAGTAGAAATTCTATATCATCGACACAGAGTTAGAAAAAAGAAACTGTTCCCTTAATTGGAAAAAACTTAGTAATTACACATTTGATGACAAAATATTATCAAACTGCGAATGGAGAGAGAGTTGCTGTGTGGCATCCAAAGGGAGCCACACCAAGCCATAAGGATTGCACCGCACCGATATTGAAGAAACATTAAGTTCTCTCCATCACATCCAACCGACTGCTCTTTTTATGCGCTTCCTGTCACGTTGTCGTTGATTATGCAAAGATCAATATACAACTCCCTGGTGGATGATGGTGATAATTAAGGATTGCATCACAGAGAATATAGTATTACTTTGGCGTCAGAGTCCCTCCACTGAGGACATACCATGAAACCAAGTAGTACACTCGTAATTAAAAGACAAAAATAAGATTGGAGTGCGTTTTTCAGTTGCCTTCTCATGGGTGTTCTGTTTTGATAGAAACTTGGAAAGTAGAAATTAAAAAGTGGAATTCTCACTATAAATGAAGTGAGCACGGTTTTGTGTACAGGGTGGTCAAGTAGATGTCTGAGGCATTAGTCTTCAAAGCATTAGGACACAGTACTGCACTTCATCTGTACTGCAGATGAAGGTCAGTAGAAATCAATTGGCTGACGTAAGCTGAAGAAGCAGTCAGCATAGTTTCATTTTATACAGGTTGCTTGCGCAGAGTCGATTCTAGTTTTATCTTGCATAGTTGTTGGCCACCAGATGAGCATTAATTTGATAATGGCGTTATGCAACCAGTAAATCATTTTTGGTTTCAGTACCTAAATTTGACGTTAGCACCGTAAAGAGATGCGACTTCGACGCAAGCGTTTTATCGAGAATTACTTCAAAATACTCAAACTGGTAGGTCCGCGCCTATAAAATCCCTTCGAGTTTTTATTTCTTGTTCCGTCAAATGTTGAGTTTGTCAGATTGTCTCCACAAAATTACATCTGTCGAAATTGATTAGAATCGAAGCTATTTTCTATGATTTTAGCTGCTCAATTCGTCACATAAATGCTCGTATTCTTTACTTGAAATCATGAAGAACTTTTAAAAATATCGGGAATTCTATGTTCTTTTAATCTGACAGAAGTACTCATATGTAAGGCGTACATTTGCGTTCGTCGCCCCGATCAATGTTATCTATGCTTATTTTACTTAGGTGGCGCTACAGTTCGCGGTGAACCTGGGCCTCAACCAACAAGCCTCTCCATTTAGCTCGGTCTTTAGCTAATTGCCTCCAGTTGCGCACTCCAAGTTGGTTGAGGTCCCCTTGAACTCGTGCGCGCCACCTACGACGGTGATTCCCTCTACTGAGTCGTCCCTCGGCGTTAGATTCGAAGACTCTGCGGGCCGGAGCGTTGGTGTCCATTCGCTCTAGATGTCCTAGCCATCTCAGACGTCCAATATGCAGTTTTTTGACTAGGTCGATGTCGCTGTACAGCTCGTATAGTTCGTGATTGAATCTTCTCCTCCAAAACCCGTCAGCGCAAACGGGACCGAAAATCTTACGAAGAATTTTTCTCTCGAAGCGACCAAGGATATCTTCATCCTCTTTTAATAAAGTCCATGTTTCAGCGCCGTAAAGCAGGACTGGGATGATCAAGGTCTTATATAGAGTCTCCTTAGTTGTTCGAGATAGAGCTTTACTGTTGAATTGCCTTATAAGCCCAAAAGAACAGCGATTGGCAAGAGTTATTCTTCGATTGATTTCTGCGCTGATCTTGTTTGTAGAATTTATAGCAGAGCCAAAGTAGACAAAGTCCCTTACTACCTCGGAGTTATAGCTGTCCACTGTGACGTTTTGTCCAATTATTCGTTGTTGGCTTTCTCTTCTTGTTGACATCATATACTTGGATTTGCCCTCGTTTATCGCTAAACCCATTTTGGCCGCTTCCGCCTCAATGCATGCAAACGCACCGGTGACAGCCTTCTGAGTTCGTCCGATAATCTCTATATCGTCGGCGTATGCAAGGAGTTGTACAGACTTGTAATAGATTGTGCCTCCGGTGTTGGCGTGTGAGTTCCGCACAATCCGTTCAAGTACAATATTAAAGAAGTCACACGACGCGTCACCTTGTCTAAAGCCTCTTTTGACATCAAAGGTCTCGGTGAGGTCATTACCGACCTTGATGGAGCAGCGAGCGTTCTCGATCATCAGCCTGCACAGACGGACATGTCAAAACTAGACATGGTAATAAAGTATAAATAATACTACTAATAGTATAATGGTATAAAGCTCTTCTCTATAGACGCTGTCATAGGCGGCCTTGAAATCGATAAAGAGGTGGTGAGTATCGATTTGGAATTCTTGGGTTTTCTCCAGGATCTGCTGAAGTGTGAAGATTTGATCGATGGTGGACTTTCCTGGCCTGAAACCGCACTGTTAGGGTCCAATCAGGCTGTTGATAAAAGGTTTCAGGCGTTCATACAATATGCCAGAAAAGATCTTGTATGCGATATTGAGGAGACTGATGGCTCTATAATTGGCGCAGTTGAGGGGGTCTCCTTTCTTGTGGATCGGGCAAACTATGCTGAGGTTCCATTCATCAGGCATACACTCGTCTGACCAAATTTTAGAGATGAGTTGGTGTATGCACTCTACCAATTCATCCCCAGCTGCCTTGAAAAGTTCGGCCGGTAGGCCGTCAGGTCCAGCAGCCTTGTTGGATTTAAGCTTGGATATTGCTATCCTCACTTCGTTTTGGTCAGGTGGACGGAAATTTTGACTACCATCGTCTATGGTGAATGGTTCATTTTGCCTGACAGTGGGATGTTGGTCTTCGTCGCCGTTATACAGTCTGCAGAAGTCGTTTTTCCATATTCTCAGCACCGACTGTGATTCTACTACGAGGTTTCCATGTTCATCTCTACAGGTTTCTGTACGAGTATTGCTTCTCTTACACGTTCCTTTTACCTTTTGGTAAAACTTCCATACATTGTTCCTGGAGTATAAACTCTTGATATTCTCAAACGCGCGCTTCTCATGCTCTTTCTTCTTTTTTTGGAGAAGCCGATGTTCTTGCTCGTAGAGCTCACGAGCAACTCTCGTCTTCCTTTGCAGCGCCGCTTTGTATGCCTCTTGTTTTGCTGCATGTACTCGCCGGCATTCTTCGTCAAACCAGGGGTTTCGCGGTGGTGGGCGAGCGAGACCCAGCACATCAGTCGCGGCGTTTCTAATCGCATGTTGGCAGCGTTGCCACTGGTCTATGCTGGCGGCATAGGGGTGATTGAGAGATTTCGGAATACGCGTTCAGCGAAGAGTATGGCAGTCTCTTGCGATTATAGCTTTTAGACGCTAAATTTTCTCTTTCTTGCTCAGATTGGGATTTCCGCGTTCGCACCTTGGCTACAACAAGTTAATGATCCGAGTCTATGAAGGTCCAGACATCCAGAATACTGGAGGCATGCCTTGCGTCGATCGCAATATGATCAATTTGGTTGATCGTTACATGATCATTGGACCGCCATGTCTGCTTATGAATATCGAGATGAGGAAACCATGTGCTTGGTATGGTGACATTTCGCTCCACAGCGAAAACAATTAGCCTTAGTCCGTTATCAGACGTGATGTCATGTAGGTTATGCTTACCGATTGCCCTACCAAAGACGTCCTCCTTTCCTGTTTTGGCGTTAAAATCGCCCAATACGATTTTAACGTCGTATTTAGGACATTGCTTGTATGTTTTGTCGAGGAGCTCGTAGAAACACTCTTCCGTGGGGGCATGTTAGCGAATTTAGCCTTGATCCGGATAGCCTTAATACGCTCGCTTACTTGTCGGAGGCTTAAGACTTCTTGCCTAAGTCTGCCGCGTATGACAAATCCGCATCCGAATAAGCGTTACCTGTTGCCTCTGTAGCAATCATCGTAGTAGATGTCAGAGTTTGGTTGGTTAGATCCTTTAACCCCTCGGGGGGCATAGGGCGTCAACCACGCCTGCGCGCCATCGTGTTCGAAGTTCTGCAACGCGTTTGAGCTGCCTCCAACTCATTCCTAAAGAGCTCGATTCCTCCTCAACTGTTCTGCGCCACGTTTGCCTAGGGCGTCCCGCTATTCTACCTGCCTGGGTGAGCGGATTCCACTGCATGGCGTATTTCGCAATGGAGTTGTCTTCGCGCCGTAGGGTGTGTCCAATCCATTGCCACTTTCTTCTTCGTATAGTAATGCTTATAGATTCTTGGCCCGTTCTCAGATAAAGCTGTTCATTAGAGATGCGGTTCGGCCAAAAAATCCTCAAGATGATTCTTAAGCATTTGTTTACAAAGACTTGCAGCTTTCGTGTGTTAATGGTGTCCACCTTCCAAGTACTGCACCCATAAAGCAGCACTGATTCTACGTTGGAGCGGAACAGTCGTAGCTTGGTTCTTAAGCTGATAACATTGCTTCTCCAGATTTTAGATAGCATTCCGAACGCAGCTTTAGCCTTCCCGATTCTGCTGCACACATCCAGTTCGGTGCCACCGCTATTAGCCGAGACCACACTTCCTAAATAAAGAAAGTTATCAACGTTCTCGACTTCCTGTCCGGCAATGTTAAGTTGAGCGCGGTTGTTAGAAGAAGTGCTCAGGGCTTTTGTTTTGGCTGTGTTTATTTTTAGCCCCACTTTGTTTGCCTCAGCTTCTAGATTTTGGGCCATCAGATGAAGATCCATTATCCGATGTGAAAGTAGACAAACATCGTCAGCGTAATCTAGGTGTTTAAGGTAAGATGTCATAGTCCAACTAATTCCATAATTAGCTTCCGTCAATGCTGCACGGAGTACATCGCTGATAACCACCAAAAACAATAGTGGTGACAGTATGCACCCTTGACGTAATCCACTTTGGACTTCAAAATCCTCCGACACCTTACCATTGTGCACGACGTGACACTTACCGCCCTCGTATGTAGCCTTGATAATAGCTTTAAGTTTTTCTGGGATGCCTCTCCTGCGCAAGGCCAACCAGATAGCATCTCGATTCAATCTGTCGAAGGCTTTCTCGAAGTCGATAAACATTAAATGTAGCGGAGACCGATACTCAACGCATTGCTCGATAATGATCCGTAAGGTGTTTATGTGGTCAATGCAGGAGGATCCAGCGCGAAAGCCTGCCTGTTCGACATCGAGAGTTGAATCTAAATGTTCTTTAATTCGTTCTAGAATTATTTTAGCTATTATTTTAGCCACGGCTGGAAGAACGCACGATTGTTCACTATCCCAAGCTCTCCGTATTAGGGGATGCAGCAAATCCGCCGATGTATTTGGCGCCGCTTGAAATAGCTCGGCAGGGATGCCATCAATACCCACCGCCTTGTTCTTCTTGAGGGACTTGATTGCTGTTATTATCTCGGTTTTACTGGGAGGTGCGGTGCGAATTCGGGAATTTGTTGCTTCGAACTGCTCATTCGAATTCGAGATCATACCGCCATCGTCTATGTGATTTAGCACTCTAGCAAAATGTTCTCTCCATCTAGTGAGCTGATCCTCATCCGAAATCAGAAGGTTACCGTCTAGACTCTTCACTGGATGTTGTTTGGAGTTTCGACCACCGATGAGCTCCTTAGTGATGCTATACACAGTCCTACTGTCGCACCTACTCGCTGCTTCTTCAGCCCTTGAGGCCAGTGAGTTGATATATTGACGTTTGTCACGTCTCACACTACGCTGCACTTCTTTCTTCTTCGCACGGTAGACGTCAGAGTTTGTCATCCTTTTTTTGTCTGGCCCATCCCATCGCACTTCCTGGATGGTGGTAATATCTGCTTTATAGCAGTCTAAGGCCTCTGCTAGTTGTTCGGCTGCACGTGGTCTGTAAAGGGACAGAACATTCCACGTACAGATCCGAAGGTCGTTGTCCTTATTTCGTTTGCTGGGGTCGTCATTAGTTGAGTCATCCTTACCCGAGGCTTTTGTTTGTTTCGGAACCATTGATTTTTTACGTGGTAGGGAAGTTACCCCGACGGCACAACCCCCAACCTGGAGGGCCAGTTCCTTAATTATTCCCCTAGGACGAGGAGGCGGGTACACCGGTGCCAGTAGTCCACTGCGGGAGTATAAGCGCTGCCGTTGGCCCATTAAGGGCTCCTCCGCCACCATCTATATTCTAATGTCCTGACCAACATGGGAAATTTCTTACCGACCTGTGATCCGAATACGTCGAAGCAGCTCGTGCAAGGTAATCACTAAGTTCAACCTAACTGGAACTATGGACGCCACCGTTGACTCCGTCTAGGGAATTCGTCCGCTGCCGCCTGGAGCAGGAATAAGTGCTCTAGTGGGAAAGCACTGTTTCCCCCCTCTCTCATCTGCTGCCACCAAGAATCCGCCAAACGGGGTTGGTTACCCATTTCTTGGATTAAGGTACTAGGCACCCGGCTGTCACCGCGTGGAGGTTGAGAGTAGGAGTAGGAGGTTGAGAGTAGGAGTAGGCCTCAGCTGAGTGAAAACGCTTGTGTTTTCATATGATCGCATGCACTACCGTTTGACCAGCCAAACGTCATCTATCATCATTCATCTATGTATATTTTCAAAGTATTCTATGATCATGGTCCGGTAGCGATCTCCTCCAGTGATTTTAACGCGAGGTGCGGCTTCATTTTTGCAGAAATAAGGTCCGATAATGCCGATAATGGGGTTACTATGGTCTTTTCTGAATTGGTCTCACTCCACATGCCCATTAAAATAAAAATAAGTCGCATTACTGAACACAATCTTGTGATGAAACAACTAGTTAGATTGCAACTGCTCTAAAGCCCAATCAGCGAAAGAACGACACAGTCGATGGCCTAGTTGCCTTAATTTTCACACCAGCTGGATCTTATATGGGTGCAGGCCAACATTTTTGTGCAAAATTGTTCACGTAGTGTACGGACAGAGCCCTAATTTTTCTAGCATACTTTCATTTGCAGCGAAAGAATCGTATTCCGTACTCACATTCACTTGACATATGTATTAGCGTTTGTGCATCATTTAGGGATTATATGGTACAAAATCTATCCAAATTCGGACGGGTAACTTGATCAAATAGACGATAGATAGATACCCGTAGATGTATAGTTGTAGTAAGGTGCAAGTGCACTGCGACCTTTAGCAGATCTATTGTGTCCCCCAAACTAAGGCATTAGTCGATGATATACTCGGTCTAGAGCACTTCCTCCAGTCCAGCTACTACTATGAACCGGAGTATCTTAACTGGATCCAGCGATGGTAGATCCATTTCTGATAGGAGATATGCACCTAGGTGTTTTCTTTTTGTGGAATAGTGCTTCGCATTCCATAAAAATGTGCGCTGGTGTTTCTGCGAAGTCATTGCAGAATTTGCAGTGTCCGTCTCCCTTTATTCTCAGTTTCCTAAGGTGCTCCTTGAGTCTGCAGTGATCCGTTAATATTCCCGTGTATATGCAAAGTCGATTCTTTTTAACTCTTAGGCAGGTTCTGCTTCTTTTCTCATTTTCTTGTCGTATGTCCCCAGAAGTTATTTTTCCTGTCTTAATCGGGAGTTATCGTCCCAATACTTGACCCATTTGTTCTCTTCCTCTTTCCTTAATTATTCCCGTATTTTGTGGGGTCCTATCCCAGAAAAAGGTTCTGGTCCAAGGAGCGGCATGTCCTTTCCGTTTCTTGCTAGTTCATTACCGACGTCATAGGCAAATCAACCATCCAACAGGGCGAACAATTTTTCTAGTCAAATGAGCAAGCTACTGCCAGTGTTATGCCTTCGCAGTAGTGTTCGCACAAGTTTTCGCAATTGATCGGACTGTCTTATATATTTCATGAGAAATAAAAAATACTTGCTGACGTCAGGATTTGAACCATGAACCATTAGCGTGACAATTAACAACGTTACCACTACACCATTGCCACCCCCAGAATTACATGTTCTGGTACCCAGTAGAGAGATACTTTATTAGGGCTCCTCCAAGTTTGTTCATCCTGTGAGGCATTCCCATACCAGTTTGGATCTGATCTCGTGCAAGGTTAGTGCTTTAATAGCGACTTGGCTGTCTGACAGTATTGCGATGCCCTACTCGCGATATATCCTGTCTAGGTTGAATTACGCGCATTTTTCGATCGCGTGAACTTTTGCTTGAAATATACTGGGGAATATTCCCAGTGATTCTGAGTATCTAGTTCGCGGCCCGTACAATCCTGCCCCAGTGCCACTAGATCAGATAGACGATTACCTGCCGTAAAAATCACGAACTCGTCTACAAGTTTCACGAATCATCGGCCGATTTTGGAAGTAAATTTGGTATAGTGTACGTCAAGCGTAACGTGCTGTATGGGTTCTGTCAGTGTATTCAGTTTGCCTGAGTCAGTTGTAGCAAAAATATCTGTCTCACTTCTTTTTGTTTTTTTTTTTTGTCGGGATAGGAAACGCTCGACTAGAGCACTCAGACCCAACTGGTCCATTGTACGTACTACCAGAGAGCAAATCCTGATTTACCCATTTTATTGGAATTTCCTTGTCTTTCGAAGAAAGCCAAGCAAGCACTTCAGTGATGAGGAGCTTGCAGTACCAGCACTCACCACATCCGCACCGAGGATCTGCCACCTGATACCAGCAAAGGCCGGACACTCACAGGGATAATGTTCCGCGGTGTCGTCGCTCTCTCCACAAGTGTCGCAGATTGTAGTGTCAGTTAAGCCCAACACGTTAAGGTGCTTGGCAAAAGCAAAGTGGCCTGTCAAGACGCCAATAAGTTGTCTACAGTCTACAGATCGGGGATACAATCTACCGAAATAAGGTTCCTTCCTCCTTCGCAGAGATCGAGTGCGCAACACCAGAGTACGCGAGGCGCTCAATGTTGAGCAGCTTCTTCTCCGAACGGAACGATCTATGCTTTGATGGTTTGGTCACGTAGTGCGTATGCCCCCAGACCGGCTTCCAAGATGTGCCATGGGTGCCGTGCCATCAGGTAGACCTAGAAATAGATGGTTGGATCAAGTCGGACATCTCTCCTGGAACCGTCTAGGGAGTCAATGGCGGAGGATCGAGAAGGATGGAGAGTCCAACTGAGCATCCTACCGCCGCGACCCTCATGAAGGATTAGCGGCATTGAAAATGTATGTATGTACGTACGAGTATGTAACATTAGTGGACATATTACAGGTTCTGAATTCAGTTCACGACAGTGATCCTGAGTTACGTTACTTCGTCTTGGTTTTAAGGTTATTGTAAATTTATTGTAAAGACTGAACTAAAAATGGAATGTATCACCCTGTGTGCCCTTTGGTGAATAGTACTGAAAAGTGCATTTCATCAAAAAGGTAGAAATTATGAACCAAAAGACCCCAGTTCTAATAAAAATTCAAAGTACTACTAAAGTCAAGGACCATCTGGATGCGGTTGTACAGTTTGCAATGGCAAAAGCAGCGCAGCAATTCACCAGAGGAATAGACGAGAACAAGCATTCTCCATTTTCCGGTTCAATTTGCCTTTATTTTTCAGAAAAAAAAACTATATTCGGAGGACTTCAGTTGCCTCTTCGTTCTGAAAGGTGAACAGGTGAAATGCGGCACTAGTGTCAATAATTAAAAAATCGTTTGGTCTCAATTGTACTGGAAACTTTAACCTTTTAAACATTTTTTTTTTTTTGCTTTGGTTTGACGTTTCTTGTTTTGTTAACCCAAAAAAGGAATCCAACCTTCGGAGTGAATAATTCATTAAACATTCGCCTCTATTTGGGGCACTTCTTCGTTTTTTATTTTGTGTTCAACAACTCGGAAGTGAAAGTTAATTTTACGCCATGCTATCGGAACGTTCTGAAGGATGTCAGTGTGAGATACTTCTCAGAATGTGAAAGCAAGGATGACGCAAGAAGAAGCAATTAGTGCAGCTGTTGTTATTTTAATTGAATCCGATTCTGGTGAAGAGTGCATACTTGTGCACTTTATGTAATGTGCACAAGGATTTGTAAGGACAATTGCTTAGGGTTCACCTAGATTTATGCACTTACGAGTAACTCGGAGTGTACGGGTGCTGATGGTGCTGTAACAGACAGTTGCAGCTCTGCAACATTTTAAGGACTCTTAGTCTATACTTGGGTCATGGCGAATATTCTGCAATCTACCTTTCAAATCTAAGCCAAATCTAGCCTTCATTAATCACAAATGACCTCCACTGCTGTTACTTTCCATTTCATGCTGCAACAGCTTATCCCCAGCATCCTGCATTGCTATAGATACATTCACCTAAATTGCTAGTTTACAGAACACCTTTTTTTTTCTTCTTGAAATAGGTGATCACCACACACTGACACACACATACAGAATAACCGCACCCCATCGTCATTGCTTGTTGCAAAATGCATTGGCACACCGACATTACCAGAGTCGGACGTGTTGCACAACCACCACAACATGAACTCCTGAACTTGCCCCGAACACCTTGTGTACTACGACTTGCAGCTCTTTAACTAGGTGCGGTTTGAGTTGCTTAGCGGTACCTAATCTGATTAATCAACCTCTTCTAGCTCCTCATACGGCCACCCTCTGGTACCGACACCATCATGGACTGTAACGAGTTTTCGCCAAAGGAAACGAGGTAAATCCATTGAAACATGGAGCACCATGGAGGGATGGGTGGGGGTGCGCTTGGCTTGGTTTGGAAGGAATAGAAGAGGAGAAGCACCCGGAGTTTATTGTCAGAGGAAATGTGCGAAAATGGGTTCTAATAAAATGTGGTGCTGGTAGCACGTTGATTATTTATTGAGTTTGTTACGGAACGGTGTATAGTGGGTGGGGGGTGGAAGTGGGTGGCACCTTGGCACTACGGTGTGGCGATTTATCTTTGTATACAAAATGAATGGATGCCATCTACCAGTGATTGAGGTGCAAATTTCACAAAAATTTAAATTTATATTGATTGAGGATAGGTAGGTGTAGGTGGCGAATTTGTTGTGGCAGATTGAGCGAACGATGAGCGCTTTGTCGCCCCAGTGATTGTTTCCAAGTGTGTAGTGTCAACAAAAAAAAATAAAGAACTTTTAGTGGCAGAGCCTTGTGTTGATGTTTTGATAGAACAAGATCGAGTGGTTGTCGCATGGGAAATTGGGTTTCTTGTTAGAGACAAAATTGGAAGCTGATGGGGCCGTAATGAATTGTTTCGAAATAAATTGGGCGGAATAATTTGCTTCTGTGGCAACGTATGCAGGAAGTGTTTATGTTTTGAGAAGGGGTTACCTATAGAATAAATGGAATATTGATGCTTCGGAAAGAGGATTTCAGGACTCAATGTTGTGCTTACTCTTGGGAAGTGAGAATTTAATTTAAGATGAAACTTCAGCTTACAGACAACTGAAGTGGGTATTATTCTCTGTCGAAAAGGTTTTTGTATAAGGCAGTATTGGTATTCGATCTGCTGGTATGTTAATATTTACCTTGACGTCCATTCTCAGAAAATAGATGGATGTACCATAACCTATTGATGAAACACAAAATGAACTATGAAAAGGGCTCCGAAAGTAAAATCGGCTTAACAAAACTAAGGGACTGTGCATGATAGCATAAGTTACTCTAACGCCTCCGCAACAAGGAGTGTATGATAGGAACTTTTTGAAAACTGGTGATTGCCTTTCACATTGAGTTTGAAATATTATGGAGTGCTAGCTGGTGTTTGCTATTCCTTATTATAATTTTTGTGTACGATTTTTGGTCTAGGTAAACCTATTTCGTGAGCAACGTCTTTTTCTTCGAATAAATCTATACATCCAGCCTGTGAGAGATATCGTTCCGATTAAATGTTGTCAATGCCGGTGGTTTTCAGACACCCTGACAGTGACTACCTAACTGCTTAACTTAGTCAGTAATATTGAAAGTTTAGGTACTGAAAATCTCAGCAGAAATCACTGAATATCTGGTTTGTTGAAGTCCTGCCCTAGACATAAAATGAATGGAAACACTTGGCACTTACTTCTTTGAAAGTTTTCTTAGGGTTCATGTCTCTATATATAAACACATTTATTATACATCATTTGTCACTAACTTTTTGGTTTTGAAAAGTCCACCATGAACCAAATATTCATGTTATAGAAAATGTTGAAAAAAATTCAAGGATTAAATGTCGATAGACACCACCTTTTAATCGCTTTTTACACAGCCTACGATGGAATCTATATAGACAAAATATCATACATGGTTGGTTGGTTGGTTAGAATCGGCCCTCGATGAAGATGTACTTAGACCAGTAAGTAGGTCCATTGTACTACCGATGTGTAAGGCGGGTGGGTCACCCTCTTACTCTTAAAACGATTTGCTTCGTTTAGTGAAGGCATGAATTTTAGCCATACAGGCGTTGCCGAGATCATTAAGATCATTGTAGAAGTATTCACCCAGAGTGGCCTTCCTGATGTTGGCGAGCGCAGGACAGGCGCACAGGAGATGACTGATGGTCTCTTCTTCCTCTTCATCTCTGCAGCTTCTGCAGAAGTCGTTATGAGGGATACCTAATCTCTGGGCATGTCTTCCTATGACGCAGTGTCCAGTGAGGACATTTGTTATTTTTGAGAGGGTTCCTCTCTTGTGCTTCAAGAGTCCGATGGACCTGGATTTATTGAGTATCGGCCAGAGCTGTCTGGCGGTATGACATTGGTCTAGATGTTGCCATCGATGATTGGCTACTTTCTCGGAATCAATTTGAATAAGGTACTTAACATAAGACGTTGGCGCTTCGATGTCGGTGATGCTCATGCTATCTGTACCAGAGGCTGCACAATTCCCCGGTATGTCACAGTGACCTGGTACCCAGCAAAGGGTCAGGTTGTACTGACCAGCAATCTCGTTAAGAGATATGCGACAGTCCTTCACCGCCTTAGATCTTGTAGTACTGGATGCGAGGGATTTGATGGCTGCCTGACTGTCGACATAAATAACAATATCAGGTGTTGATAGTGTGCCAGCCGCCAGCCAGTCAGCGGCTTTGCGAACTGCTGTGATTTCGGCTTGAAAACCCTGCAGTGGTCTGGAAGGTTAAAGGAGAGGTGTATGTCCAGATCTTCTGAGAAAATTCCGGCACCGACTCCCTCCTTGGTTTTGGACCCGTCCGTAAAAATTGACAGCGATTCGATGTAAAGGACATTGCGTTGCGTCCACTCACTTCTGTCCGGTATCGAGTGTATGTAGCCCTTGTTAAAATAATATTCAGTGGACAGATGGTCAGTGGAATTGGGAAGATG
Source organism: Brachypalpus laphriformis (assembly GCA_945910035.1). Taxonomy (NCBI): domain Eukaryota; kingdom Metazoa; phylum Arthropoda; class Insecta; order Diptera; family Syrphidae; genus Brachypalpus; species Brachypalpus laphriformis. The sequence continues at coordinate 326,040,812 of OX246753.1, forward strand.
ACGGTGCATCGAAAGTATATTGGCATGTCCCGTGTGTTGCTCCTTCTACTGCTTGGAGCCTCTCGGTCTTATTGCCGAGCTGACAGCCAATTGTTTACTGACGATGTCAATCGGAAGCAGGTGGAGCATGGTTTGGAGCGCCGCTGTGGGAGAAGTTCTCAGTGCACCGGTAATGCTGAGACATGCAACTCGCTGAGTTTTTTCCATTATGGATAGGTTGGATTTCTTCTCCAAGGCGGGCCACCATACCAATACTCCATACATGAGAATCGGTTTTATGACCGACGTGTATAGCCAGTGCATGATGCTTGGTTTAAGGCCCCAGGTGGAGCCTACTGCTTTCTTGCAGATGTATAGGGCGGCCAGCGATTTCCTGGCCCGCTCGACGACATTCTCTTTCCAAATAAGCTTGCGGTCAAGCTTTAGGCCTAAATAGCTAGCACTATTTGAAAGCTTGAGGGTGGATCCCCTCATCTTGGGCTAGGTGAAGTCAGGGAGCTTGTGTTTTCTTGTGAATAGATCTAGCTCGGTCTTCGTCGGGTTAACGGAGAGGCCGCATTTATCGGTCCATCTGAGCAGTTCATTAAGAGCAGACTGCATGACATCGGCCAGCGTCTGCGGGTATTTGCCTGTTATTAGAATGGCGACATCGTCTGCATAGGCAACAACATTGCATCCAGTTTTTTCGATCTCAAGAAGGGCCTCGCTGAGCACCAAATTCCACCATAGTGGAGACAGTACACCCCCTTGAGAGGTGCCTCGATGTGCATGTCGCTATTATTACCCTGTTCTTTAGAATGTGTTCTATGAAAGAACAGATGGGTTCGCAGATGTTGAGCCTGCGTAAGGCACTGGTAATCGAATTTGTTTCAACGTTATTGAAGGTTCCCTCTATGTCTAGAAATGACAATAGGGTGAACTCTTTGATGGAGAGTGATTTTTCGATAGGGTGGATGATGGAGTGCAAAGCCGTTTCGACAGATTTACCTTTTTGGTAGGCATGCTGTGACGTGGATAGTAAAGTGCTATCAATAGTGGCCTTGATGTGTAGGTCCAGGATTCTTTCCAGAATCTTGAGAAGGAAGGACGTAAGACTAATAGGTCTAAGGTCCTTTGGGATGGTGTGCGATGTCTTGCCTGCTTTGGGTATAAAGACCACCTTTACCTCGGTCCAGGCAGTTGGTGTTGTTCCGAGCTCAAGACAAGCCTTCAGAATGCAGGAAAGATACTGTCATACTGTGTTGAAAGCCGTCTGAACCTGAACCGGAAAAATACCGTCTGGTCCCGGGGATTTGAATGGTTCGAAACTGTTTACTGCCCATTTCAGCTTGTACTTCAGATAGCGGTGATCGGAAAACGAATGACTGTCAGATACAGTCCAGTTGGAAATTGCAGTGTAGATACATTGGGAAGCAAAAGTGACGTCAAGCACCTCTTGCCGGGTCTTAGTAATAAAAGTTGGACTATTTCCTCGGTTACAAACAACTAAGTCGGTGCCTACTAAATACTCGAAAATAGACCTACCTCGAGGGTTAGTATCGGTACTTCCCCATAGATCATGGTGCGCTTTGGTGTCGCACCCCAATATGATGGCTTCTCTTCTCCTCCTTACTACATCTACCACTTCTTCCACTTCCCTGGATGGAGCAGACTCGGGGTCTTCGTAGGGTAGGTATCCTAACGCCAGCCAGATGGTGGTGTTCTTTGATTTAAGCAGTGTTACTGCTAGATCTCTGTATCATACATACAGTGTCCAGTTTTGGTATCCCTGCTAAGCTCGTCATCCTATGCAAAATGACAATCTTTTAGACAAAGCGGTGCGCTGCCATGCGATTTTTTTCAAATCCTTTCTCCCTAGAACTATACTCGTACGCACCAAAAGAGATGATTGTATTGCGGTATGATACATCGTATACCTACTTATGTCCTGTATCCCCTTGTGGGTCCTAGGGCCTCTACTACGCCTACGCGCCATCGTGTACGGTTTCTGGCAATGTGTCTGAGTTCTCCCCAACTTTTCCCTAATTGCCGTGCCTCCTTCTCGACTGGTCTGCGCCATGTTCTCCTCGGACCGCCAGGTCTTTTGCCATCCTGACTTAGAGGGTTCCATTGCATAGCATGGTTCGCTATGGAACTGTCACCGTTTCGGAACGTGTGACCAATTCACTACCACTTCCGTCGTTGGATGGTTGTGCCTGTTGGTTCCTGACCCATTCTCTCGTAAAGGTGTTCGTTAGAGATATGATTGGGCCAGAAAATCCTTAAGATACTGCGCAGCCACCTATTAAGGAATGTTTGCAGCGTTCTGGTGATAGTAGTGGTCACTCTCCGCTTGCTGCATCCATATAACAGTACGGATTCAACATTGGAGCGGAACAGTCTTATTTTGGTGCTCAAACTGATTGCATTGCTTCGCCATATTTTGGATAACATCCCGAACGCGGACTTTTCTTTGGCGATCCTGTTGGCTATATCCAGTTCGGTTTCACCATCGGTCGAGACAATACTCCCAAGATACTGGAAACCTTCCCCTGTGCATAACGTGACATTTGGAGTCTTCATATGTGGCTTTGATAATAGCTATTAGTTTATCGGGAATACCTCTCCTGCGTAAGGCACGCCAAATAAACTCTCTGTTGACATTATCGAACACCTTCTCAAAATCGATGAACAGCAGGTGCAGTGGAGATCGATATTCGACACACTGTTCGATGATAATCCGCAGGGTGTTGATGTGGTCGACATAGGAGCATCCAGAGCGGAAACCTGCTTGTTCGGCATCGAGTGTGTCTTCGGGATGTTGTTTAACTCGCTCCAAGGTGATTTTAGCTATTATCTTAGCTACAGCAATCAGCACGCAGATACCCCTCCAGTCTCTGCACTCTATTAAATTTCCTTTCTTTGGAAGCTTCACGATCATTCCTTTTTCCACTCGTTAGGAAAGCTCTCAGCTTCCCAAGCTCTCTCTTAAGTGGAAGCAGAAGCTCAGCCGATGTTGTTGGCGCTGCTCGTAAGAGCTCTGCTGGAATACCGTCAAGCCCTATCGCTTTGTTGGTTTTAAGTGCCTAGATAGCGGTAATGACCTCATCTTTACTGGGAGTCGTGGTGCGTATTCGGGAACTTCTCACTTCGGGCATTTCAGTCTGATTCGGGAGCATATCGCTAGCGAATAGACTGTTTAAAACTGTAGCAAAATTCTCCTTCCATCTCTTGGGGTGGTCCTCATCTGAAATGAGCAAGGAGCCGTCTAGGCTTTTCACTAGGTGTTGGCTGGAGCTGCGACCACCTGTCAGCTCTTTCGTGATTCTGTAGACGGTCCTGCTGTCGCACCTCCGTGCAGCTTCTTCTGCTTCTGTAGCCAGCGCGTTGATGTAGTTGCGCTTGTCACGTCGCACGCTACGCTGAACTTCTCTCATCTTCATGCTATATAGGGACTCTAGCTCGCTTCTCCCTGCTGCTGGGGTAGCTGCAACGCGAGCTTTCAGCTGTTTTCGTTCGTTGATCCGTCTCCAGGTATCCTCGGAAAGCCACGCCGTATACCTACGAGTATACCTACCCTAAGATAGGGAAATTACAATCATAGCACAAGTATGCTCTATGAAACGGTATGCATCTACCCTGAGCAATAAGTAGGCAGTTATCCATAGAGCAAGAACAATTGCAATCACAGCTATACCATGTGATTGAGTATGTATCTGCCATCGAACAATCACAACTACGTACGAGTATATACCCTACTCAGTACGATAAATAGAAGTGTACCTATATAGCTACATATGCAGTGTTTTTTTTTTTTTGTTGCGCCAAGGGAAGTGGTAATCTTCCAAAGATACTAGTAGTCCGGGCTGGTAGCATACACGATTCGCAAGCCCGAATAATCGATGCCAGGAATGCGTCTACGTACTAATCCACACCCTGCACACATCTATCACTCTCCCCGCGGGACTGCCGTCAGGTATTACTTCGCGGGGCTGGTTAGCAATTAATGCTATGCTTCTTGTATTGCTGCTACTGCGCATTCGTTATGAGTGTACAAATTTCCAACCAATTCTCTTCTGACCGCAACATTTGGTCTATAAGGAATGGTGGACTTGACAGGCTATTTCTCCATTCCGTAAAGCGATTGCAATGGAATATTTCGTGCTCTGTATCTTCCTCCTGGTCTGGACAATATTGCCTTGTGCCCCTCCTTTATTCTCTTGACAATACCTGGTTCTTGATGACTGGAGTTTCTCCTTTAGTAGATCCTTACCATCCCATTTGCGAGAGTGTCGATGGGGATCATTCCGGCTACGACACAGGCTGCTTCGTCCGATATTGTAGCTTTTTGAAATGCGGGCAGAGCCTCAGGTGCAGTAAGATAATTAAAAGCTGATTTAAGAGTTGTTTTAGTGATTTGAAAACACAGCCGACAAAACTCGTTAGGTACTCATAGAGTATAGCAGATAGAATCTTGTACGCAATCTGACGAATACATCTGTTGTTGGCGTAGTTCAAATAAGCTCCGTCTTTCAGAATCAGACAGAAAATACTATTAAAGTCAATCGAAGTTATATCTTTAACCTCTAGAATATCTAAAATTTCTCACATTTAGCTTTCAAACAATTTCTAATCTCCTCCATTCTTTCTTTTCTTTTTAGATCATGAAATAGCAGACAAGACTTCAACCGCCATGTCTGCCATTACAATGGCACCACCATCACAAAACCAACACTCGAACTCAAACGAATACATAAAAGTGATGTTGAGCAATCGGCGGCGCTCTGCTAGACCAATCCAAGGCTCATGGCCTCAAGTCTTCGTAGTTAGCTTAGTTCTTAGCCTACTGACAGTACAAACAGCATCGTATCTAATAATCGTGAACGAGGCCATCGAACCGGGTACAGTGATATTCAATGCCTCGGTGTACAAACTAGGTTCGGAGAGGCATTACAAGATCAACGCCCACAAGTCCGCCCACTTCGTACACCATCTAGTCGAAGTGAATCACAAAGACGGACAAATTAAGCTGAAGAAGCATCTAAAATGCGACGGGATTTACTACCCGAACTTGTTCACATTCTATGTGGACTCTACATCGAACCGATTACGTAGTATAGATTACTACAGTTTACCGATTCGGATTTTCGTTGCCGGTACCGATTGCAGCGATGATCGACGAGCGGAAATGTATGGGAGGCTGTTTGAAGAGGAGGATACTGGATACTCCAAAAGGCGAAGGAGAAGATATATCCAGGTCGATGGCTATGAAGACCCTGATGAGCGGTTCTACGGACAGTTTGTTGGGCATAATGAGATCAACAGGATCAATCACAATGACAGTCGAAAGTTTCAAGACGGCGACCTGATATTTGGTGACAATTATGACAATGAAATGAGACACAGGATTTTAAACAGAAAGAGAAGATCGAGGGATTTTGATACGGTAGCGGGTAGCATGCATCGAAGGGTAGCTGATGCCAAGCAGTGGATCTCGGAGACATACGCGTCGTATGCGATTCACACCACAGACAAGTGGAACAAGATCTGCCTCAAGCAGTCACAGTTTATCAACAATCTGAACGCATTTCTACCTAAGTCAGTGTGTCAGAACTGTAAGGTGAACTTTTTGGACGTAAATGATGAGAGATTCCTGATTGAATCACGGAATCGGGATCTCGTGGCGAGCAGGGATGTGTGCATCCATGAGTCCATGTGGAAGGTGATTATAACATTCAACATCCGATGCAATCGGAATGATATTGTCGACTCTGATCACCGATTAAAGATCGTGTACCATCATCAGGAGTTTAATGACACAGACATAGCAAAGCGAGTCCGAAGGGAGCTGAGGAACCAAAGTCCGTACTTTGAGCAAGCTTTGTATGTTGCATCGGTTCTAGAGGAGCAACCTGCTGGAGCGACGGTGACAACTGTGAGAGCTAGAGATCCAGAAGATTCTCCAGTTGTCTACTCAATGGTGTCACTGTTGGATTCCAGGTCACAATCTTTGTTTAAGGTCGACTCTCGGTCGGGAATAGTTACCACATCTGCCAGTTTGGACCGGGAGCTGATGGATGTGCATTATTTTCGAGTCGTGGCTACGGATGATAGTTTTCCACCGCGATCGGGCACAACAACCCTTCAAGTGAACGTCCTGGATTGTAACGATCACAGTCCAACATTTGAAGCAGAACAGTTCGAGGCCAGCATCAGAGAAGGAGCCACTGTAGGTTCGACAGTGATCACCCTGCGTGCCACTGATCAAGACATCGGGAAGAATGCTGAAATCGAGTATGGGATTGAGAATGTCACAGGTGGAGGGACTACATCTCAGGAACAAGATGCCAATACCTTCCGAATCGACGGGCGAACGGGGGTTATATCCACGAGGAGCTCCTTGGACCGCGAGGCTTCAGAGAGCTACACACTCATCGTGACAGCGACAGACATGGCATCACCACAGAGTGAAAGGAAAACGGCTACTGCCACAGTTTTGGTGAAAATTCTCGATGATAACGACAACTATCCACAGTTCAGTGAGAGGACTTACACTGTTCAAGTAAACGAAGATCAGTGGGGTGATGATAACGTAGTGGCTCACATCAAAGCTACAGATGCCGATCAAGGTAACAATGCAGCCATTCGGTACGCGATCATTGGAGGCAACACACAATCACAGTTCTCTATCGATTCCATGAGTGGAGATGTGTCGCTCGTGAAGCCTTTGGATTACGAAAGTGTAAGGAGCTACCGTTTAGTCATTCGGGCTCAGGATGGTGGTAGCCCTTCGAGAAGTAACACAACTCAGCTGCTGGTAAACGTAATCGATGCGAATGACAATGCCCCAAGGTTCTATACGTCACAGTTCCAAGAATCCGTTCTGGAAAACGTTCCAGTGGGGTACAACATTATTCGAGTGCAGGCCTATGACTCCGACGAGGGCGCCAATGCTGAGATCACTTACAGTATATCAGAGCGTGATGATAACTTTCCTCTCTCTGTTGATCCTCGTACTGGATGGGTTCAGACGATCAAGCAACTAGATAGGGAGGAACAAAATCGATATACATTTCAAGTGATCGCGAAAGATGGTGGTGTTCCTCCAAAATCTGCGAGTTCTTCGGTGGTAATCACTGTCCAGGACGTCAATGACAATGATCCCACATTCCGACCAAAGTACTATGAAGCCAATGTGGGTGAGGATCAGCCACCGGGAACGCCAGTCACTACCGTTACAGCCACTGATCCCGATGAGGATTCAAGACTTCATTACGAGATTACAACTGGAAATACAAGAGGACGATTCGCGATCACCTCACAAAATGGTCGTGGACTGATCACGATCGCGCAGTCCTTAGACTACAAACAGGAGAGAAGATTTCTCCTTACCGTTACCGCGACAGACTCAGGAGGCAGATCCGATACAGCGACTGTGAACATCAACGTAACCGACGCGAATAACTTTGCGCCGATCTTCGAGAACGCTCCCTACAGTGCGTCGGTATTTGAAGATGCACCAATTGGAACAACGGTTTTGGTGGTCTCAGCTACGGATAGTGATGTTGGAATCAATGCGCAGATCTCCTATTCGTTAAACGATGAAAGCATAAATGGACTCGGAGCTCACGATCCTTTCTCGATCAACGCACAAACCGGTGCAATCGTCACTAATGCCTTACTTGATCGTGAGACCACCAGTGGGTATCTATTGACCGTGACAGCAAAAGATGGTGGAAACCCCTCGTTGAGTGACACAACTGATGTCGAGATCAGTGTGACAGATGTGAATGACAACCCTCCGGTCTTCAAGAATCCCCTGTATCAAGCCTCGATCTTGGAAGACGCCTTGGTGGGAACATCGGTGGTTCAAGTTTCAGCTACTGATCCCGATATGGGTCTCAATGGACGGATTAAGTATATTTTGAGTGACAAGGACGAAGAAGATGGATCGTTCGTGATCGATCCAACATCGGGCACGATTAGGACAAATAAGGGTCTGGATCGAGAGTCGATCGCCACGTATCATCTGACTGCGATTGCGGTGGATAAAGGATCACCACCTCTTAGCAGCTCAGTAGAAGTCCAGATCAGATTGGAAGATGTGAACGATTCCCCTCCGACATTTTCTTCGGACAAGATCACCCTCTACGTTCCTGAAAACTCTCCAGTTGGATCGGTTGTTGGGGAAATCCACGCTCACGATCCAGATGAGGGTGTCAACGCGATCGTACACTACTCGATCATCGGAGGAGATGATTCGAATTCATTTTCTCTGGTCACACGACCGGGATCGGAACGGGCTCAACTACTCACCATGACTGAACTGGATTATGAATCATCAAGGAAGCGCTTTGAATTGGTTATCAGAGCTGCAAGTCCCCCACTTAGAAACGACGCCCATGTGGAGATCCTAGTAACTGATGTAAATGATAACGCTCCGGTCTTGAGAGACTTCCAAGTGATCTTTAACAACTTCCGCGATCACTTCCCCAGTGGCGAGATTGGTCGGATTCCAGCATTTGACGCCGACGTCACTGACAAGCTGACATACCGGATCCTCTCGGGAAATAATGCCAACCTATTGCGACTGAATACAACATCTGGCGGACTGATCCTCAGTCCACAGCTGAATACAAATGTACCCAAGTTTGCCACAATGGAGGTCTCAGTCTCCGATGGGATTAATGAAGCCAAGGCAATCATGCAGTTGTCAGTACGTCTCATCACAGAGGACATGCTCTTCAACTCAGTTACAGTTCGTTTAAATGAAATGACGGAGGAAGCTTTCCTCTCTCCCTTGCTGAACTTTTTTCTGGACGGCTTGGCAGCGATCATTCCCTGCCCCAAGGAGAATATATACATGTTCTCCATTCAAGATGATACTGATATAACTTCAAGGATTCTCAATGTAAGCTTCTCAGCAAGGAGACCCGATGTATCCCATGAAGAGTACTACACTCCTCAGTATCTTCAGGAAAGGGTCTACCTCAATCGAGCCATCCTAGCCCGCTTGGCAACAGTGGAAGTGCTTCCATTTGACGATAACCTCTGCGTTCGTGAACCGTGTTTGAACTTTGAGGAATGCCTGACGGTCTTGAAATTTGGCAACGCTTCTGATTTCATTCACAGTGACACTGTGTTGTTTCGCCCGATCTACCCTGTAAATACCTTCGCCTGTTCGTGTCCAGAGGGCTTCACCGGCAGCAAGGAGCACTACCTCTGCGACACCGAAGTGGACCTTTGTTACTCGGATCCTTGTCTGAATGGTGGGAAGTGTCACCGTCGAGAAGGCGGCTACACATGTATCTGCAGTCCAGAGTATACCGGAGTCAACTGCGAGACCAGTATTGCTAAACTGAAGCCATGTACAGCGGAGCTCTGCGATGGAGCGCACTCCTGCATGAACACACTCCTGACTAGCTCTCAACCACCGCCCTACACGGCTACCTGTGAGCTGAGATCAAGATCGTTCTCCAGAAACTCCTTCCTCACCTTCGAGAGCTTGAAGCAGCGACATCGGTTCAACCTTAAACTACGCTTCGCCACAGTAAATGACAACGGACTGCTGCTGTACAATGGGCGGTACAATGAGCTTCATGACTTCATCGCTCTGGAAATCTTGGAGGGCTTTGTGTCGTTCTCATTTTCGCTAGGAGATCGCATTCAATCGGTGACTGTGCGGCAAAATCCAAAGGTATCCGATGGAAATTGGCATAACGTGGAGGTAACCTATCTGAATCGGACCGTAGTGCTGGCACTAGACGAGTGTGATACTGCAATCGCGCTGGCTGGCAACCTTGGTGATCGATGGGGTTGTGCAAATCAAACAACCCTAGTATTAGACAAAAAATGTGCGTCTTTGACTGAAACATGCCACAGGTTTCTAGATTTGACCGGGCCCTTGCAAATTGGAGGACTGCCAAGGATACCAGCCCACTTTCCAGTCGAGAATCATGACTTTGTAGGCTGCATCTCTGACTTGAAGGTTGACGATCGTTTTATAGATCTGAACTCCTACGTGGCTGACAATGGAACAATCTCGGGCTGCCCACAGAAGGCACCACTGTGTTCTTCAGATCCCTGCTTTAACGGAGGAATCTGTCGAGAGGGATGGAATACCTATACCTGTGAATGTCCAGAGGGCTTTGCCGGAAATGCATGTCAAGAGCCAATCCCAGCTCCTTGGAGATTCTCCGGAGATGGCAGTCTTAGCTTCAATCCACTTCTAAGGCCGATTCAGCTACCGTGGATCACTTCACTTTCGATACGAACTCGCCAGCGAGATGCCTTCCTTATCCAGATCCAGATTGGACAGAACAGTTCGTCGATTATCAGCCTGAAGGATGGCATCCTCTACTACACCTATGACAATGAACCGATGTACCTAGCGGGAGCTGATCTAGCCGATGGAATCTGGCATCGTATCGAAATTAAGTGGCTTGGTGCGGAGATTCAATTCTCCGTAGACTATGGGCAGCGGGCTGGGGTGGTTCCCATGTCCCAGAAAGTTCAAGGGCTTTATGTGGGCAAGATAGTCATTGGAAGTCCTGACGGTACGCTGGGAACTGTCTCAGACTTGATGCCCTTTGAAGGCTGCATCCAAGATGTGAGGATAGGAGCCCCTCAATCGGTCTTGAGTCGGCCAACAATCCGCGAGAATGTCGATGATGGCTGCATGTCAAGAGGAGAGTGTCCGGAAACCTGTCCAATACATTCGAGCTGTACGACCAGTTGGGATGAGGCTCATTGCGACTGTTTGCCTGGCTATGTGGGTCCAGACTGTGCGCCCATCTGCACTGTGAAGCCGTGTTCGGCCGGAGTGTGCCGGGCTAATGTAAACGAACCCCGGGGGTACAGATGTGAGTGCAATAGCACTCTTCAACATGGCGACTACTGTGAGAAGATCGTCCAGCAACCATGCCCTGGTGGGTGGTGGGGCGAGAAGGGCTGTGGACCGTGCAAGTGCAACTTGAAACAAGGATATCATCCCGACTGCAACAAGACAACAGGGCAGTGCTACTGCAAGAACAACCACTACCAGCCACTAAATGAGACCGCTTGCATCCCATGTGACTGCTACTCTATCGGATCCTTCAACAGCGCCTGCAATAGACTGACGGGCCAGTGTGAGTGTCGCGAAGGGGTCATTGGGCGACGATGTGACTCCTGTTCGAACCCATATGCCGAGGTAACTTTAAATGGGTGTGAGGTGGTGTATGATGCATGCCCGAGGTCATTTTCTGCCGGAATTTGGTGGCCAAGAACACCTTTGGGTAGCACAACGATTGAGAACTGCCCAACGCCAAGTAGAGGGAAGGGCTCCAGAGTCTGTGATATCACCTCAGGAGGTTGGGGTCATGCTGATATGTTCAACTGCACCTCAGAGCCGTTTGTAGAACTCCGAAAGCAGCTTTCTCAGCTGGAGAAGATGGAACTCGAGTTGAACTCTTTTGTTTCGGTCAAAATGGCGGAGAATCTCCAGCATGCCTGTGAGACAGTAGATCGATCGAGCACCGTGAAGAAGCCGACAATCAAAGATGGCCGGAGATATAAGATGGAATCATCCTTCCTCCTCAATGAAGGCAACAACATGTGGTCGGATGAGTTTGAAATGGAATACCTCTCGGATGAGGTTAAGTTCACCCATGACAGGCTCTATGGAGCAGACCTCTTGGTTACCGAAGGGATCCTCCATGAACTGATCAACTACGAGCTCATGCAGAGCGGCCTGAACCTATCCCATAGCCAAGATAAGTACTTTATCAAGAATCTCGTGGACAGTGCAAGTGTAATCCTGGACAAGAAGTACCAAAGTGAGTGGAAGCGGGCCATGGAGCTCATCCAACGCGGGCCTGATGATCTCATTGACGCCTTCAACAAGTACATGATCGTGTTGGCACGATCGCAGCATGATACCTACACGAATCCATTTGAAATTGTTCAGAAAAACATGGTTATGGGGTTGGACATAGTGACCACAGAGTCCCTCTTCGGCTACGAACCAGAACAGCTCAGTGAATACCACAAGACGAAGTTCCTGAAATCGAATCAGTTCACCACGGAAAGTGTGGTTCTACCGGACACTAGTGGATTCCTTCAGCACTCAGCGAAGCAAAAGCCTGTCATAACATTCCCAAAGTATAACAACTATATTCAGGACAAGAACAAATTTGACAAGTACACGAAGGTTCTGGTTCCCTTGGACATGCTTGGAATCCAACCACCAGAGAAGAATGAAGTGACCCAGGGATCCAGTGACTATCGAGCGATTGTAAGCTACGCACAATACAAGGATGTTGGAGAGCTCTTCCCAGAGATGTTTGATGAGACCATCACACGCCGGTGGGGTGTAGACATACAGGTGGCCACTCCAATTCTCTCGCTGGCAATATTGGTACCCAGTAACGATGAAGACAAACGCGTAGAGATCCCATCGCGGAAGATTTCGCCTCAAAAAGCGGCGAAGCCTGAAACAGATTCAGTTGTTGAGGTCTTCGATGTTCCTGCTAGCAAGGAGCGTAGTAGTGAAGAGCAAATGAGTGAGAACATCAAGATTATCGCCCACGAGATTGAAGCCTCTGAGGAAGTTGAGCTTGAGGGGGATCCAGATATTCACGTGCACTTTGACGAGAGTGACATAGAGTTTCAGGGATCCAGTGGTGAGGACACTCAACATATGATTTCTTCCAGTGAAGTTGAAAAGACCAAAACGGACACGAGTATGTCGCGGGAGAATGAGTCGACGTACCGTGACCGAAGGCTAGTAAAACGCCAAGCTGAAGTGATCTACCCCTCAGAGCAGCAACAGAACGCAAACAAACATCTCACCTATCGATCTTTAGGCTCTCCGCACCTCTCGCAGCCGATCAAACTGCAAATGTGGCTAGACATAGACCCTGTGAGATTCGGCCCCCGCTCAAACCCCCAGTGTGTTCGTTGGAACACCTTTACCAATCAATGGACCCGACTTGGGTGCCAAACTGAAATTCCAGACTTTGATGAGGCAATAGTAGAGGGCGAGCCAATCATGATCAACTGTTCGTGTTCACACATCTCCAACTATGCAGTTATAGTAGACATCATTGATCCCGAGGACATCCCGGAGCCATCACTGCTCGTGCAGATAACATCGTACTCCGCATTCATGCTGTCGCTGCCGATTTTATTCAGCGTCCTGGTAGCTCTTGGGCTCCTTCGAGGAATGCAGACCAATTCTAATACGATCCATCAGAACATTGTGTTGTGCGTATTCTTTGCCGAGATGTTGTTCTTCGTTGGGATGCAGTCGAGGAGGAACCTGCTGGAGAATGAGTTTCCTTGTAAGTTGATTGCAATTTGCTTGCACTACACTTGGTTGGCGGCATTTGCTTGGACTACAGTGGACTGCGTACATCTGTATAGAATGCTGACTGAGATGAGAGACATCAATCATGGTCCGATGGGATTTTACTTCTCCATGGGCTATGGAGCGCCAGCTATTGTCGTTGGACTCTCAGTCGGAGTAAGGGCGCATGAATATGGAAATAGTTTGTTGTAAGTATTAAGAGGATTTAATTTAATTTTTGTTAGCACTAAATATGGGTTAGAGGAGTTGGTTTTGACTTTAAGAGAGTCATTCCACGGACTTTATCACAGACCAAAGTCGCATCATTCCTTCGAGAATCTGTAGTATTCCCATTCAAGGTGACTGTCAATGGCGGACCTTCTATTAAGCGAGTTGCTTGTCTTTGATATTTCTTTTTTTTTTTGGTTTTGTCAAACTCCAAACGTCTTAACGCTCCCTGTGTCCTTACTATGATTCCTTAGAGAAATACCACCTATGGTGATAGTTCTTGATACTCATACGGTCCTTCCTCGTAATATTTGAAAGATGCAAACGAAATAAGAGTATCATTTATAACTAAGCACTTTGTAAGCCTTATACTAACATTGATATTCTTTCAGTTGCTGGTTATCGGTGTATGAGCCCGTGGTATGGTGGCTAGTCGGTCCAATCGCTGGAATGTCAGTCATCAATCTGCTGATCCTCTTCGTATCAGTGAAGGCTGCCTTCACTCTAAAAGACCATGTTCTTGGTTTTGGGAATCTACGTACTCTGCTCTGGTTGTCAGTGGTTTCCCTACCACTGATGGGAGTAATGTGGGTATTAGCTGTCCTAGCTGCTTCGGAGAACTCTCAACTGCTCAGTATACTCTTATCCGCTGTAGTAGTCCTTCATGCAATCTTCTGTTTGATTGGTTACTGCATCATCAACAAGCGAGTTCGTGAAAATCTCCATCGAACTTTCCTTCGCTGTATGGGTAGAAAGGTACCTCTCTTGGACTCATCCCTTGTAGTCAGCAATAGTTCTCATAACGTCAATGCGGCGCGACCGAATAACTTCCTGGCGGGTAACTATGATACAGCGAGGAGAAATATAGGAATCAGTGCATCTAGTACAACTTCAAGGAGTACTGCTAAAACTAGCTCCAGTCCTTACAGGTAAGAACATTTTCAGTCTCTTGCAATGAGAGTACTAATAGCTTCTGTTCTTTAGCGATGGACAACTCCGACAGACGTCAACTTCCACATCGAACTATAACTCCGCAAGTGAAGCTCCGAGCTACCTCCGTGGTTTCGAATCATCCAGCACCCGGCGAGAAGAGAAGCCCCGTCGCCACAGAAAAGATTCCGATTCTGGTTCAGAAACCGATGGTCGAAGCTTAGAACTAGCTAGCAGCCATTCCAGTGATGATGATGAGTCAAGAACTGCTCGAAGTACTGGAACCCACCGAAGCACTGGTGTCAGTGCTACACCGTCATACTTGCCCAATATCACGGAACATGTTCAAGCAACTACCCCACCAGAGTTAAATGTCGTTCAAAGTCCGCAGTTATTTCCAAGCGTGAATAAGCCAGTCTACGCGCCGAGGTGGTCAAGTCAACTTCCAGATGCTTACCTGCCCTCACCACCGAATATCGGCAGGTGGTCACAGGACACTGGATCAGACAACGAGGTGATCCAAGCTCACAAGACCAGTTCACCGAATCCGCTACCAAACCCCGATCTCACCGACACATCCTACCTGCACCAGCACCAGAACAAGATAAACATGCCGCCATCGATTCTAGAGAACATCCAGAATGCCCGCAATGACAATGGATACGATGTGGAACGAGAGAACCTCTATGGACGACGCAAGGACTATCAAGACAACTATGGCCAGTTTGACATGGCAGGACAGACTGTCACCGGGACATATAAGCCTCCAAGCCACTATGGCAGTGAGAAAGACTATGGTGGAGGCAACGGAGGAGGATCGCAGATCGTCAACCATATGCGCTCCTTTCACCCCGACAGCGCGTACCTAAGTGACACTATCTACGATAAGCAGAGGACGCTAGGAAACACCTATCTCACCACAAAGTCAGACTCCCCGTACATGTCCAAAGAGCGCATTGCCCCAGACATCTATGGCTCCCGTGATAATCATTACACCCTCAAGGCTCAACCGCTCTACGGAGACTCAATGCACAGCGTGCATTCCCTGCTCAAGAACGACTACCAACAGAATCAACAACAGCAAGCTCAACAAATCCGCCAAATGGAATACCATTCAGATCGAATGTCTGATGGTTCCGAAAAGAACGGCTACCACTTCCCCTACACCGCCGAGGAGGACCATTTAGCAACGAGTCTGGGCCGCAAACCCAACCACCACATGGTGAATGACATCAACAACCCCGGCATTCCCCAAAGCCGACTATCTTCTCGGCATGGATCCAGGGCTTCCTCCCCACCGAGCATAGTGGCGCCAATGCAACCACTGGCCCCACTTACCAGCATCACCGACACAGAGTAAGTAAACACCTCTCCAAGCTAGCGCTATGGAGTAGATCCTTTCTTATCCTCATACTTGGTGTTTGAACTCAAATTTTTGATTTCTAATCCTCAATTTGTTTCTTTTTCTTTCATTCCTCATCCCACCCTGGGTATAAATCCACTCCATTCAACACAATTCCGCAAATAATACAGGTGGTCATGGGAACGGCTCAAGCAAATCTAATTTGGTTATTGTTCTTCTTTCTTTTCTTCTTCCTTTGCTTTCTCTAATTTGTTGTGTCATCTTCATGCAAAAAAATAAAAATAAAATACAAAAAATTATTAACATTAACTAAACAACAAATAAATATACAAACATTGGGATCTCAACACTCTTCACCATAACAACAACTACAACAACAACGAACAGATCTGAGGTAAAACTTGTGTGGAACGAATTGGAATTGTTGTATTTTCGTGTTTCGTTTTCATGTACTTATTTCATCATCTGTGTGCTTTCAATTTTTCTTTTTTTCTTTAATTTTAATGAGTGTTCTGTTCTGGAACTTATTTCTAATTGTTTGTTTGGATTTGTAACACATTTTAGTCACAAATATTAGACAATTTTATTCAATTAGCACCTTATCAAAATTGGTGTCATAAGTTAGGTTAAGACACCTTAACTTACCTTAAAGCAAAGTTGAGCTTATCTATAATAGGCGGGTTTTTTTTAAACCTGGCCAGCCAATAGTTGCTAGTAAAGTACAATTTTACACATAAAACAAATACAACAGCCGGCTGGGTACTACTCTTGATTTTATCCCCAGCAAAAAGTTACTGGCTGGGAATTTCATGATGCTTAATTTCAGGCGGCGCAAAAACGAAAGTTTTTTAGTTATTTGCTGTTGCTGTCACTGCGAGGTTGCTTGGTTCCTAGAGATATGTTCGTATAAAATCGGCTGGCTTTGGCTGGCTGGCAAATCGTTTAAATGAACGACTGGCTGGCTAGGTTTCAAAAAAACACGGTAAATAATTCCATTCGATTCATTTAGACAACACCCAACAGACAGCACCCGGGTTTCAAACCACTTTCATATGGCTTCTCGCCACTTCAAAATTACGAAAACACATACTTGTGCGAGTAGGAAGGAAGTTTACGTTTAGGCATTAGTTACTGATTTAAAATATGCAAAATAGTTATAACCAAAAAGTGGGTGTGGCCCTATATAATGGACGAATTATAGAAGAGATACATTACTTACTTACTTATATCCTTTAACCCATTGGGGGGCATAGGGCGTCAACCACGCCTGCGCGCCATCGTGTTCGAAATTCTGCAACGCGTTTGTAACGAAATAAAAAGAGGAGGGATAGCTACTAACACCAGTTACCTACACAACTGGCTAACCAATGTGATCACTACCCTCCTCTGCCGCGAACGTAACTCGACGAGGTCTCAAACACGGCTCCGATAAAAGAACCTTCCACCTCCATAGCTACCCTTATGACCTAAAGCAACAGGACTCCTTAGGCCATTCCGGGCAGCATCGGTGGAAGGGCGTTCGCACCACTACAGCGTAGGCATGCTAGCTCTAGCTCGTCCCAGCTCGCCGGATGGGGGGGTTCTTGCTGTAGTGGATACAAACGGGGGTTACGACTTTACATGCCTGTAGTTAGATGTTATTTCTACGTAGAAGTGATAGTAAAGTAAAGGCCCGATATGTCTTCTCGCAGCACTAGCTCCGAATATACTGCACAGTTCCAAAAGTGGGAGGGAAAGCTAAGATGGAGTAAGTCCCCTGGTGTGCCCGCCCCTACGCACCACCGACCAAAAGTCAATGGCATGTTTCCGTGGTCTTCACACGTTTTAGCTGCCTCCAACTCATTCCCAAAGACCTCGATTCCTCCTCAACTGTTCTCCGCCACGTTTGCCTAGGGCGTCCCGCTATTCTGCCTGCCTGGGTGAGCGGATTCGACTGCATGGCGTATTTCGCAATGGAGTTGTCTTCGAGCCGTAGGGTGTGTCCAGTCCACTGCCACTTTCTTCTTCGTATAGTAATGCTTATAGGTTCTTGGCCCGTTCTCAGATAAAGTTGTTCGCTGGAGATGCGGTTCGGCCAAAAAATCTTCAAAATGATTCTTAAGCATTTGTTTACGAAGACTTGCAGCTTGCGTGTGTTAATGGTGTCCACCTGCCAGGTACTGCACCCATAAAGCAGCACTGATTCTACGTTGGAGTGGAACAGTCGCAGCTTGGTTCTTAAGCTGATAACATTGCTTCTCCAGATTTTGGATAGCATTCCGAACACAGCTTTAGCCTTCCCGATTCTGCTGCACACATCCAGTTCGGTGCCACCGCGATTAGCCGAGACCACACTTCCTAAATATAGAAAGTTATCAACTTTCTCGACTTCCTGTCCGGCAATGCTAAGTTGAGCGCGGGTATTAGAATTGCTCAGGGCTTTTGCGTTGGCTTTGTTTATTTTTGGCCCCACTTTGTTTGCCTCAGCTTCTAGATTTTGGGCCATCAAATGAAGATCTATTATCCGATGTGAAAGTAGACAAACATCGTCAGCGTAATCTAGGTGTTTAAGGTAAGATGTCATAGTCCAACGAATTCCATAATTAGCTTCCGTCAATGCTGCATGGAGTACATCGTTGATAACCACCATGAACAATAGTGGGGACAATATGCACCCTTGACATACTCCACTTTGGACTTCAAAGTCCTCCGACACCTTACCAGTGTGCACGACGTGACACTTGCCGCCCTCATATGTAGCCTTGATAATAGCTATAAGTTTTTCTGGAATGCCTCTACTGCGCAAGGCCAACCAGTTAGCATCTCGATTCAAGCTGTCGAAAGCCTTCTCGAAGTCGATAAACAGTAAATGTAGCGGAGACCTATACTCAACGCATTGTTCGATTATGATCCGTAAGGTGTTTATGTGGTCAATGCAGGAGGATCCAGCGCGAAAGCCTGCCTGTTCGACATCGAGAGTTGAATCTAAATGTTCTTTAATTCGTTCTAGAATTATTCTAGCTGTTATTTTGGCTACAGCTGGAAGAACACATATACCTCTCCAGTTACCGCACTCCATCAAGTTACCCTTCTTTGGAAGCTTAATGATCATCCCCCTTTTCCACTCCTGTGGAAATTGTTCACTATCCCAAGCTCTCCGTACTAGGGGATGCAGCAAATCTGCCGATGTATTTGGCGCCGCTTGAAATAGCTCGGCAGGAATGCCATCAATACCCACCGCTTTGTTTTTCTTGAGGGACTTGATTGCAGTTATTATTTCAGTTTTACTGGGAGGTACGGTGCGAATTCGGGAATTTGTTGCTTCGAAGTGCTCATTCGAATTCAAGATCATACCGCCATCGTCTAAGTGGTTTAGCACTGAAGCAAAATGTTCTCTCCATCTAGTGAGCTGATCCTCACCCGAAATCAGAAGGTTACCGTCTAGACTCTCCACTGAATGTTGTTTGGAGTTTCGACCACCAATGAGCTCCTTAGTGATGTTGTAAACAGTCCTACTGTCCTACTTGAGGCCAGTGAGTTGACATATTGACGTTCTGCTACCAGGGGGACTCCACAGGGTGGCATTATGTCACGCTCCTCTAAGTTCTAGTCATCAATGGTATACTTAAAGAACTAAGCAATTCAGGTTTAAGGGTCACTGCTTACGCCGACGACCGATGTGCTGATCTTAGTTCAAGGCAAATTCTTACATATATTCATGAAATGATAGTATCAGCTCTTAATGATCTCGGAAAAGGGGCTTGAGATTGTGGACTTCACATCAACCCACATAAAACAGAATTGGTACTTTTGAGCAGGAAAAAGAGATATCCCCCTTCAAGGTGCCAAAGCTAGCAAGAGCGGAGCTTTCCCTTTAGTTAAATATCTTTGTACTGTGCTAGATAGGAAACTAAACTGGAAACTCAGCATACAGAAGAGAGCCTGTAAGGCTCAGAATACTCTCATTATCTGTAAGGGGAGTGCATGGAAAATACTTGGTCTGCAATCTGCAATGATGTGCTGGTTATACATCATGGTAGTCAAACCCATATTTACGTATGGGATTCTTATGTGGTGGAAGGCAACGAATACGAAAAAACTGCGGGCTGCATCGGCCATGGTACAAAGAACACAACGCCTACGGCTGCACTCGAGATCTTTTTATATCTTTTACCACTAGACCTACAAATCAGGTTTCAAGAGGGCAACAGTGTGCTTCGGCTCACAAACGGCTCAATTCTTAGGTAATCATTTCCCGATATCCTTGGTGCTTTAGACTTGGTCAAACCATATGAAGTAACGTACCCTCTTAGGGAGAAAGACAGTCTCTATCCATAACGAGATTGCAAAATATACAGATGGTTCTAAGACCAGAGAGGTTCAGATATATATACTCGAGAGATATTAACCCACAAGTGGCTTTGGGACTTCCGGATATATGCAGTGTGTTCCAAGCAAAGGTTCTAGCTGTACTTGATTATGTCCTGTATTCCCTTGTGGGTCCTAGGGAATCTACTATACATACGCGCCATCGTGTACGGTTTCTGGCAATGTGTCTGAGTTCTCCCCAACTTTTCCCCACCTGAAAATTGGTACTAGCTGTACTTAATACTGTGGAATTACTAGAGATGGAACCAGTATCCGATAAGAATATCGCAATCTACATTGACACCCGGGCTGTGCTAAAGGCGCTAGAGTCTTACGTCACAGAATCTAAAATCTTCAAGAATTGTCGCATAATGCTTAAGGCATTATGTACGCAGGACCGTGTCAGAATATGTTGGGTACCTGGACACTGCGATATAGAAGGCAACGAAAACGCCGACGCGCCGGTCATGAGCAGAGCTCCCACATAGTTGCATAATTGGCTAAGCCAATTATCCTTGATAGAATCGAAGGAGGTCGAACTTAGATGGTCATAGGGTGTCCAAGGCCAGACAGCAGGAAGTCTGTGGAGATCATAAAACTAGAACGATCATGGCTAAGAATAGCGATAGGAATACTCTTCGGATATTATTTTCTAAGGAAGCACGCTATGAGACTAGGGTTATCAAATATGGATGTTTTTAGGTACTGCAATGGCCTACATGTCTCAGAGGACATAACACGTATACTCTGTGAATACAAGGGCATTGCCAGGACAAGGCTACAGTACCTCGGAATATTCTTCTTCAATAACTTAAAAGAGGTAAGGTCCTCGAATCACAACAACTCATATTCAAGTTCTGTAAGGAAATTAAATGTATGGGAGAATTGGTTTAGGTTTTCTGCCGTAAAGGTCCCCTAAAGATCGTGGGGGCCCACTTTGCGGACTACCGGTTTCTTGATAACCTTATAATCCTACTCAATCTAATGATCTTGAAGCTTCCCACAATTTTTTCGGACTTTTAGTACTTGGTACTTATATCTAACCATTCTTTAAAAATGTCACTCCTTTCGTTTTGGAAAATACATTACTTCAGCGTTAGGTCCAGAATGGATATGATAAAGATAAGTGTAAAAAAAAATAAATCCGTTAATCCGTAAATTCAAATTTTTTCACTAAAATGTGTTACCAAATCCAGCTTATTGTGTGCATAATTTTTTATTCTTACACAAACAAATACAACACATCAATCAATTTATTTATACTTAAGTGGTCTATACTATTAAATTAAATTTAAGTTGTAAATACATTTGTTTTCATAATAACATACATAAACATAAATTTTCAGTTATCCATCATCTTGCTGCACAGGCGACAACGATATCCTTGGTCCTTAACAATATGGTAGACGAAAAATATAAAAATCAAATCTGATTCTTCTCTCTTTTTTGCTTCACCCGTCCGATGATTAATTTCAATCCAAAAATAAAATTTAAAAGAAAAGAACTAATAACCTTGAACAAGTTGCATGTAAATTTAGACCCAGAACAGCTTTAAAAATGTACTTCTAGCCATCACGAGCTCGGATGCTGGGTGAGAAGCAGGAAGCAGGAAGCAAACGAGTACAAAAAAAAAACACCGTAGTTACATACCTACCTCCCTTCACTTACTGTATACTATATAGAATTTGCTTCTGCTCTTGCTAATTAATTATTCTTACAAAAGTTCGCTTAAGGTCCATTACGCGTTTACTTGAAGCTAATAATGAATTGGATGTAATAAATTCAAATAAGGATTCGTTGCAAAGGATAAACTTCTAGATAGTTCCTCTCTTGTTTTACAATTGATTAATATCTATGTGCGATGTTCTTAATCAATGTCTGCATTTTAATTGAAAATCCATTTCGACCAGGATAAGAGGATTTTCCTCTTCGTTTTTATTTCTCCCAGTGCACCTAAAAATTAACTCTGCTAGTTAAGTAGAATAGAAGGACGAAAGTTTCAATTTCAAAATGGATTTAAATAATGCAGACTTCAAAGAAAAAAAATTACAAAAATGTTCACCTGTCCTTCGAAACACTTCAATTATCATTTCCATTCACAAGGACTTCACAGACATTAAATATTCGTCAGGGCTTCATATGTGTTTTTTTTATAAATTTTTCACAATTTACTCTCTGGCCTATGCATGTCGTATTCATACACATCACAGTCGTGTCCTAGTCCCCCATTGTTTTTATTATTTTCTACATTTCTATTTTGGCTCACAATTTTCCGTTTTTATGTCCTTTTCATTTCAAAACTCATTTAACTCTTCCGGTTGAGTTTTTCGTATAATCTCATTTTAGATGCAACAATAAAATTGGTAAGCTTATGCAGTGTAGAGCTTGTGCTCTACATAAAATACACAAATGCACACACATATACATGACACACTAAACATTTATTTTCATAGCATATCTACACACACAATCACATTAAATTGCATTCATCCTTTAGCGCTTTTATTCCTTTTTTTTTTGTATAAAATAAAATTTTGTGACACAAAAGCGCATCCTCTCTATCCCCAGAAACTACGTTCATAGCTTTCGTCTCCCTCGACAAATTCTTTTTTAGTTTTAAAACTATTATTATCTATAGTGTTAGTTTTTTTTAAAAAGGTTATACGGTTTTATTTGCAGATAAAGGGTGGTTTAAATGTCACTGGAGTTCGTTTCTGAAAATTTAATGTTTTATTTTTTTTTTAATTGCTTATAAATTTTATAATAATATACTGATTTCACTTTAAGGGTACACACCCCTTGTGTGTCCTAGGGCCTCTACTACGCCTAAGCGCCATCGTGTACGGTTTCCAACTTTTCCCCAGCTACCGTGCCTCCTTCTCGACTGTTCTGCTCCATGTTCTCCTCGGACCGCCAGGTCTTCTGCCATCCTGAGTTAAAGGATTCCTTTGCATAGCATGGTTCGCTATGGAACTGTCACCCTTTCGGAACATGTGGCCAATCTACTGCCACTTCCGTCGTTGTATGGTTGTGCCTATTGGTTCCTGACCCGTTCTCTCGTAAAGGTGTTCATTAGAGATATGATTGTATAAGAAAATCCTTAAGATATTGCGCAGCCACCTATTAACGAACGTTTGCAGTTTCCTGGTGATAGAAGTGGTCACTCTCCACGTGCTGCATCTATATAACAGCACGGATTCAGCATTGGAGCGGAACAGTCTCAGCTTGGTGGTCAAACGCATTGCATTGCTTCGCTATATTTTGGATAACATCCCGAACGCGGACTTTGCTTTGGCGATCCTTTTGGCTATATCCAGTTCGGTTCCACCATCGGTCGAGACAATACTCCCAAGATATTGGAAATCCTCTACTCTCTTTACCGGTCTTCCAGCAATGCATATTTGAGCCGATGAGTTTGTTCCAAGGCTGATAATTTTAGTTTTTGCCGTATTAATTTTCAGCCCGACGACGCCTGCCTCACTCTCCACATCTGCTGTCATTTGGTGGAGGTCCATAATTTTGTGAGAGAGTAAGCATACATCGTCAGCGTTGTCAAGATGTTTAAGTTGGGATGTAGGAGTCCATCGAATTTCTCCGTTTCCCGTCGACAAAGCTGCATAAAGCACATCGCTAATCACCAATAGGAATAATATTGGTGAAATGATACAGCGTTATCTTACTCGGATCTCAAATTTCTCAGACAACCTTCCTCTGTGCAGAACGTGACATTTGGAGCCTTCATATGTAGCTTGGATAATAGCATTTAGTGTATCGGGAATACCTCTCCTGCGTATGGCACGCCAAATAAAATTCCTGTTGACATTATCGAACGCCTTCTCAAAATCGATGAACAGCAGGTGGAGTGGCGATCGATATTCAACACGCTGTTCGATGATAATCCGCAGGATGTTGATGCAATCGGCACAGGAGGATCCAGAGCGGAAACCTGCTTGTTCGGCATCGAGTGTGTCTTCGAGATATTGTTTAATTCGCTCAAGGATGATTTTAGCTATTATCTTAGCTACACGCACGCAGATACCCCTTAAGTTTCCGCACTCCATTAAATGTCCTTTCTTTGCAAGCTTAACGATCATTCCCTTTTTTCATTCGTTAGGAAAGCTTTCAGCTTCCCAAGCTCTCTCTATAAATGGAACCGAAAGCTCAGCCGATGTTCTGTTCAAGTATTAAGGTACCTTGCGATGAAAATGTGGTGAGTTTCGACTTTATATTCGTTAGTCTTTTGCAGGATTTACCTTAGTGTGAAAATCCGGTCTATTGCTGACCTGCGGGGCCGGAAGCCACACTGGTACGTGCCGATTAATGTGTTGCAGAAAGGTTTTAGACGTTCACACAATATGTTGGATAGGATCTTATATGCGACATTTGGCAGGGATTTGCCTCGATGGTTCTTACTAGAATTAGGATCACCTTTCTTGAAGATGGGGCATGTAGAGCTGACACCCCAATCGTCGGGCATGCTTTCCTCTATCCATACACGGCTGATGACTTGGTGCATGCACCCTACCAAGATATCGCTTCCGTAATTAAAAAGTTCAGCTGGGAGACCATCAGAGCCAGCGGCTTTGTTTTTTTTTTGTTTTCTCATGGCTGCGCTAACTTCTTCAATACTGGTAGGTGGTATTGGTACGTCATTGACCGGAAGCGGGTTCCCTTCTTGCCCTATCACTCCCTCTGTTTGCTACCCGTTAAGCAACTGTTGGAAGTGTTGCTTAAGCACATAAACAATTCCCTTCGTTTCGGTGACTAGGTTGCCTTCGCAAAGAGCCTGTGTTCCGGGTTTGAAGCCTGTTGCCAGCTGTTTGGCTTTTCGATAGACATTCCGGATGTTGTTGCGCTCACGAGACTTTTCGATATCCTGGAGTTGGGAGGCTGCGTGGTCCCTTTTCTTTCTATGCAAAATTTTCTTCTCTTCCCTTCTTCTAATCCAGTACTCCTCTCTCCTTCCTCTTATCTTGCGCTGCAGCGCTGTCTTATGCGCATCTTCTGCCACCTCCATTTTGGTGGTGGCTGGTAGCCAAGGGTGGTCATGGCCACCTTCTTTATAATGCTGCGGTATTTGGTCCACTGATTGTTTGCGTTTGTGGTTGGTGAATGGACTATAGAGAGTTTCTCTGACAGGTGCTCTTTGTAGGCTCTGGTTCCTTCTTGCGTGCTAACAAGGTTAGTCTTCTTTTTTGGGCGGCGTGCAGCTTCTTCGCGTTGGATAGTCTGGCTCTGAATTTAGCTCCAATAAGAAAATGATCAGAGTCGACGTTTGCCCCTCGGAAAGTGCGCACATCCAAGATGTTAGACGCGTGCCTTGTGTCGATTTTCACGTGGTCGATTTGGTTATGTGTTCTATCAAATGAAAGCCAGGTTGCTGTGTAGAGTCTTAGTCTAGGAAACCTAGTGCTACTTATCACCATACTACGAGCCGCTGCAAAATCGATTAATCGGAAACCGTTGTCTGTTGTCTTGTCGGGGAGGCTGTGTTTACGGGCTAGTCCGTCAAAAGTGTTTTTTTTTACCGATTTTCGTATTGAAGTACCCGAGTATAATTTCTACGCCATACTCCGGACAGGCGCCGTAGGCGCCGTTCAGGAGGTCATAGAATACCTTCTTGATAGGGGCTTCAGCGTCATCGATAGGGGCGTGTGCACGTATTAGGCTGATATTATAGAATGTAGCTCTGATGCGGATTACACCCAGGCGATCATTTATAGGCTTGAAATCGATAACCCTTGATCGAAGCCGATTTCCCACGACGAATCCGTACCCCCGTCCGTATTCAAGACACTACTCACTACTCTATGGCGTGGTTGTATGGTGGCCTGCTA
This sequence comes from Brachypalpus laphriformis, assembly GCA_945910035.1. Taxonomy (NCBI): domain Eukaryota; kingdom Metazoa; phylum Arthropoda; class Insecta; order Diptera; family Syrphidae; genus Brachypalpus; species Brachypalpus laphriformis. The sequence continues at coordinate 326,066,823 of OX246753.1, forward strand.
TTGATATGACTGTCCGCCTCACTCAACAAGCTAAGAAGAAAACATCTGCATTGTGTATCAGTGGTGAACTGAAAACTATTCCCTCTACGACACTGTACATTATGTTCCATCTGCTGCCCTTAGATATTTTCGGCAAACAGAATGCTGCCAGTGCGACTATCGGTCTAGAAGCCTCTTCGCGGTGGTCCAGATATCACATTGGCTACTCCTTAATCTGTGATCCTCTCAACTTCATCCATGAAAATACGGACTACACGCCGCCGAAACGGAGATTTGATCAAAACTTCCGTAAGAGTAACCCTGAACGGGATAGATGAGACAACTTTCCCTCTGTTGATGGCAGTTCGGTTCATTTCTTTGCAGATGGCTCTTAGACCGAAGGTGGGGTGGGTTGTGGTGTTTTCTCCGAAAAGCTCAGTCTAAGCATCTTTTCCGCCTTCCATATCGCTGTATTGTTTTTCAGGCGTAAATTATTGCGATTAAGGAAGCCCTGTCCTGGGTAAAATATAATGTATAATGTTATCTGTCAGGGATATTAGCATTTTCACTGATAGTTAACCGGCAATCAAGTCCCTGGAATCGTACTCTTCACCTCAAAAGCCGATTTAAATTGCCGTTTGTCTCTTACGGAAATGACAGAGCAGTTTAACATTCACCTATGCTGGGTGCCAGGCCACAGGGGCATTCCGAGAAACTGTAGGGCAGACGAGCCCGCCAGACAGGGTACAACTCTAAGGATTCTGATTCTGGATAGCCCTGGGTATGCCTCTCACTACACGGAAGCATCTACTAAGGCTGGACGCTATTAACAAGCCTAACCACAGACGGAGCTCAACGTGTCATATTTCAGGACTGATCTGGCCTAAGCAGAAACCTAACGCCGAATTAGTTAAGCTGAAGCGATCACAGATCAGCTGCGTTATCGGTGTCCTAACTATACATATAATGCCTTGTGTGCATTACGACCTCAAAAATCGATTGTGCCAGGCCGGTGCTTAGCCAAGAGCTGGGTTAAGGGTATTGATAGACCTCAACATAGCTCCAAGCTAAATATTTTAAAAGTCGAAGGAACTAAATAAAGCCCTCCCGAGGTGGAGAAGTCTTTTTCTGGCGGCCATGGGGCATTCACAAAGAATATGTTCTGCCGTCTCTTTTTGCTCTCCACATAGCCGGCATTCGTCTGTATCTGCTACTACTATCTTGTGCAGATGGTACTTGACAGTCAACCAGCCTGTTAAGGTCCTTAAGTCTGCCTTCCTAAGCTCAAGTAGCTTCTTAGCCTTACAATGGTTGAGGTTGATGAACGTTTTTGCTTGTCTTATGTCCTTGAATTTGACCCAGTACTCTGCATGACGATCAGCTTCCCATTGTTTTATTTTGAGGTTTATGCTACTCCGTGTCAGTCAAAAACAGGGTTCAGGGCCAACTAGTGAGCAACTGACATCTCTTCTCGCTAAGCAATCCGCCTATTCGTTGCCCTCAAAGCATTTGTGTCTTAGTATCCAGGCCGCAGCGACGGTGTTTTTCTATGCGAGATCTTCGAGTTTTTTCAGACATTCCCATACAAGCTTTGATCCTACCGTGTAGGATTTTAGAGGCATAAATGCTGCCTGGTTGTCCGAAAGAATGTAAATACGGCTGCCCTCGACCATTCTTCGCAGACATTCTCGTACACACAGCTCAATTGCATGTACTTCCGCCTGAAATACTCTTGGTGATTTCCCAAGCTCTGCTGCACGTTGGAAACTGGGTCCATAAACCCCTGCGGCAGTGCTACCATTTTCCAATTTGGAACCATATGTGTACCAAGTTTGAGAGTTTGGTACGACTACGAGCCTTTGATATCTGTATGTGTGGCGGTCACCTATGACCACATTGATTCTACTTGAGAACCGGTATTTCTTAAGCATGGTATCTGGGTTTTTGACAATATGGTCATTTTGGATGTGCTCTAGAATCTTCAGATGGCCTGTTGAGTTGCCGATTTTAAGGTCGAAAATCTTGAGCAGCCCTAGAGCACTCAGCATCGGTGTTCTCACTGGACACTGTCTTATAGGCCAACATGCTAAAAGATTTGGCCTCTTCTCTAACGACTTCTGCAGGAGCTGTAGCGTTGAGGAAGGAGAGGAAACCATCTTTCACGTCTTATGCACATGTCCAGCTCTATCGCGTAGAAGAATGCTCCATCTAGCGGCTCCCTCCTTAGTCGTCATGAGCATCCATCGCTTTATCAAAAGCTCTGTTTGGTTTAATTAGTCCCTGAGTAGTCTAATAGTAGATCCATGGTATCACAATGGACCTTTAATGGTCCAAATGTGTCTAAGAAAGCTAACCTGACCTGACCTTAATATTGTTAAATAATCGCACAGCAAATATTAAGGATCATTTCATTTCAATATTCTGTATATAACTACGACTATAAACCTAATATCATAATAAAACTTCAGTGACTGTCCCACAACTTTGTACACACGTAACCTATATTTTCATAACTTTCCTTGTAGAATATCATTATATGCTTTTTAGTACTTATTTTGCATCATTACATTAGTACTTCATTGGAACAAAAACTCTTTGTAAATATATATATATTTTTTTTTTTCTTGCTTAAGTAATATTCTGTCCTTTTGCAAAAAGCTCTATAAAAGCCTGGATAAACTTTTAATATATCTTTTCTTTATATTCTCTTCTAATCCATTAAACAGGAGGAATATTGATGATGATGAAACAACTGTGTGATTATATTGAACATGCAATGGAATAGGATTCGTTTTCCTTTCCATTCCATCGAAATGAGATTCCCCCCCCGCAGTGTGCTGATTAATGATTATGGTAGTACATAGACATCGTTTATTTCAAATAAAAGTTGGATATAGTGTATAGAGTGTTAGAGATAAAAAAAAATTGATATATTTACAAAGGACAGAGAGAATGGATAAAGTGAATTGAATATTTATATTGTAGAAAAAAAAAAAGAAATATATTATCGAAAAAAACAAAAGAAAATGGTAAAAGGATACCAGAGACAAAATGCATTTATTTACCCATAATTAATTGGTTTAAAAGAGAGAAAAAACAAAAAGTAAAATTGTGTGTATATAAAAAATCTCGATTCCAATTAAATTATGAATTTACCCATCTGACAAGTACTCCTGTAGAATGTATTTAATCATTTTTGTGCTATTAAAGTAAAAAACCATTGTAAGTGTATTTCTTTTGTACAGCTTAAGTTTAGCGATTAAGTTTAAGTTAAGTGTAAAAAAGAAAATAAGAAGAATAATCATTTTAGACTGATTTTTTTTAAAATGTAAAAGATAATTCCGTTTTTTTATACTGGAAATACACTAAATTGTGTATGAACCTTATGACGCAATTAAGTGTAATGCGTTACAACTTTGTACTGGACTGCGTTCATTATGATAAACTAATTTGTAAGACATTTTCGGATATTTATTTGAAATTCTACACATATTAATAATGTTTGTTCTTTTTTTAAGCTATACATACTTTATTTGGTGTGAAAGATGCCAAGACAGCTCAAATGTTTTCTTGTCTAGTTTTCTCTCTTTTTTTTGTTCCTGAGTGGTCTAATGGTAGATCCTCGGCATCACAATGGACCTTTACTGGTCTAAGTGTGTCATGCAGACAGCCAATCGAATCTAGTTTTCTTAAGTTAAAGTGATCAAACAGCAGTAAGAAAGCTACTTATGAGTTGAGATCCAGGCCTATTTCTTCTCCCTGTCTCCCAAATTTTGAAGGCTGATCAATTCATCTTTATTACTGGTTTTATCTAGAAAATCAAATCCGCTCATCACACTTGAGACATAGAACGGCGATCAACAGTATCTCCGGCTATAGTGTAGTTGCCTTTTAAAGTTCCATCCGTACAATCGTACCTAGTTCTTACTACAATTCGAGACGATAAGCACATAGACGCACTGGTTCATTGTACTCCAGCCAACCGTTTGCTGCTCGTCAGCGAGTGTGCATCAAGCCATGACCTCTAAACCCGTCCGTGGAGCTTGCAAATCGAATAAGACTAGTGAACTTGATCTCATTCAACTCATCCGGGGGAAAGACTTACGTACTCGTAAGTTAGACATCCTTATTCCACCGTAGACCGGACAGTCACAGATGAAATCTAAAATCGATTCATCCGCCTCAAGATGGCTTACTGCTGAAGCGATGCCCTCTAAAATTCTCCAATTACGTCTTTTTAGTCCTAGCAGAGAGTGGTCCGTCTATTAGTCTTTTATTTGTCCGTAGTACTGGAGGCGTAAAAGAGCAGTCATTTCACCTTTGTCAGCCGACGAGCAGCAGCCTATAGAAGATTGTGGAAACCTGTGCTTAGTACGTTGACCACAATAATAATCTGATTTTAATTAAGTACCTTGTCTCAAATTCCGCAATTTTGAATATGGATGATCTTACCCACATTTTATAATTTTTTTATTTTTCTTTTTTTCGAAATACTGAGGATTTCAAACATTTAATGATGTTTAGTTTGCATTGGTGACATATTGTGCGTAAGTTTTGGTATTTTTTTCCTTTGCAGAGGATTCAGGAAGGAACCAGCTAGGAATTATACCTGAGATGGGGCTCATAGAACATGCCATGTTGAAAATGATTCCTACTCTGATACTGTTCACGGAATATAGACGAATGACGATTTTCTTGGAAACATAGGAGATTCAAGAAAACTGAATAAGCCTTCAAATCGCATATAGCTATTTTTGTTAACTTCTTGCTAGATAGTCTGCATCTGAAACATCTGCAAACGCTTTCAGTGTCGCATTCTCCTGTTCCTCGACTTATGTAGCCTTTTAATATGATGATTGTTTCTTTTTTATTTTTTATTTTTGTCGGGATAGGAAACGCTCGACTGGGGCACTCAGACCCAACTGGTACATTGTAATTGTACTACCAGAGAACAAACTCTGGTTTACACATTTTATTGAAATTTAATTGTCTTTTAATTGTCTGCCAAGCAAGCACTTCAGTGATGAGGAGCTTACAGTACCAGCACTCACCACATCAGCACCGAAAATCTGCCACCTGATACAAGGAAAGGCCGGACACCCGCAGAGAAGTGTTCCAGATTATAGTGTGACTTAACCCCATCACATTAAGGTGCTAGGCGAAAGTGAAGTGGCCTATCGAGATGCTAATAAGTTGTCTGCAGAAGAATGCCGCTGATTTTTTACAGACGTCCGGAAGTATTCGCTAGTCAACCTACATCCTGAAGAGTCATGACACACACAATTGTGTTCGTGAGAGACCCAATCATCAATGGAAGCCCTAACCGACGAAGCGGTTTCGGGACCTAAGAAGCCTCCTCTGAGCCTTGTCTAGTAATCTCATCGGAGATCTCGTTCTCCATGATCCCGGTGTAACCTGGGACCCAAATAGGAGATAGAGGATTCAGCCTTGCGACTGAATTCAAAGAGTTTTTGGTTTCACGAACTATTTTAAAAGTGGTTAAGTTTTAAGCATGACCTTAAGCGCAGCCTGACTGTCACTACAGACACAAATACGGCCCTTCCACATGTTCTTCACAACATAGTACATGGCCATTAGGATTGCGTAAGGGTCCGCTTCTAAAACAGACACATATTTGCCTAACGAGAAAATAAGTCTAATGTTGTCGTCTTTTAAGAAGTCACCAGCGCCAGACCCTTGACTGGCTTTGGAGCCGTTGGTGAAAATACGACTGCATTCCATTCCTGGCTCAGACTCTGTCTGAAGCGAGTCCTGAATACAAGAAAAGCCCACTCCGTATTTGCGTTTCAGCTGAAGTTATGGTATCATTGCGTCACACGGCATATCTATGAGACCAAAGTCGTTAGATAAGTGTCGCGCAAGTTCATCCAAAATTACAGTGTGAAGTATATCAAAACCCACCACACCTAAGGCGGTGAATGGCTTAGATAGTGAAGCCCATGATATAAGTATCAAACGTTCAGCAAAGCATCTAGAACAGAGCCAGGTGTACTCAGAAAAGCTCTCGAACAGCCGAGGCAAGTCGCTTTTTTAGTTTGACAAGAAAAAAAGCAGCCACATATTTAGGCGAGAGCCCCTTCCACCAAACAGCCGACGCATATGCGAGGAATAGTCTTATCATAACCGTGTATTTCCAGAGAACCTTATTCGCCCCATGCCTTGCCAAAAGAGCCTTTAGATTGCCAGAAAACTGAGAGCATCTTGGATATTTTCGACTCGACATGTTTAGACCAATGAAGTTGTTTATCTATGATCAATCCTTGATATTTGGCTTCATTGGAAATGGGATAGTGACGCCTTTTAGCATCGCCATTCCCCAATAACATGACAGTTGATATTTCCCATCTCCAAACATAGGTTTTCTGATGGCATGTCCAAGTAGTTTACTGTTCTCACCTACCTTGCCACTAAAGTCCAGCTAAAAACGCAATCAAGAAAATCTTTTAATTCGCAGTCATCTATTTGCTAATTTCAATATCACTTCTAGGGTTGCATCAATTCAAGCAAAACACAACTTCTGGAAATGTTCAAAAAGTCACAATGAACGACCTCCATTGGCTGATCTTATTCATGTGAAAAGTTGTATGGCCTAGTTTATTTGTCTTCTTACTTGAATTTATGTGCCCAAGTAAGATACTAATATTTGTAATCGTTATCATCCTTGATCAATTCTACCCCTAAACTCTACTTTTGCTACAACTTCTTAGCCGGAGAAATAATTGCAAGGAATCTCCTTTCAAGTTGACCTATTTTTTTAAATTGTTATTCTGACCAACACCTCACATACCCATTTTACGTTTTATTTTTAAATAAATATTTAGTAACCCTATTAATATACTCTGCATGAGTCTAATGGTTCTTGCTCTGTCGAATGCAGCCCACAGCTTCCTCGTGGTGACTGAAGTATCTAAAGAGGTCCACCTGTTGTTAGCCTCCGTTAGGGCTTTGTTTCCTACTTCGAGCTTGAGGGCGCAAGGCGGGATGTACACCGAAGGGTCCAAATTTAGTGCTAAGCCACCTCTAGCCAGTTCATCGGCTTTCTCATTCCCTGGTATGCCTTCATGACCAGGGACCCAGCAGAGCTTTACCTCGTGCTGTGTTCCAAGAACCTTTAGCTCTTCTCTACAACACTTCACAAGCTTCGATTTTATTTCTATAGCAGATATTGCTTTTATCGCTGCCTGGCTGTCGATGAAAAAGGTGATATCCTCTCGTGGTATTGCCCTCATCGCAGTTTCACGGGCTACTATTGTCACTGCTAGGACCTCTGTTTGGAAAACGCTACTGTAGTTCGGAAGCTGAGCTGACATGGAGAGACCAAGCGTTTCAGAGAAGATGCCTGCGCCTACACCTATTTCCATTTTGGATCCATCGGTGTATACAGCTAAGGATCGCTCGTTAGGCGTTCTGTCATTTTTCCAGTCTTTCCTGCTCGGATAGGTGCTAAAAAATGGTCTTGTGAAGTCTAGGTAGGGCGTTAAGTAGTCTGTATTAGATACGCTGCCTAGATATCTCTGCAGGATCGTGGTGTGACCCATTGCATTTGGTCTCCAGCTATCTGTTTGACTTAATCTTATGACACTAAGAGCCGCCGATACTTGTATAAAGACGTCTAGCGGAAGCAGATTGAGAATGGTCTCCAGTCCTGACGATTCATTTTATCACGGAATTGCGAATATTGAGGTTCGTTAGAGTCCTATTGACCGCGTCCGTTTTGACATTGTTAAAGACTCCTTCAATGTCTAGGAAAGCGGCTAGTGTATATTCTTTGTTTTTCAGAAATTTTTCTATTGAGCCGACAACACAGTGCAGCGCTGTCTCTACGCTTTTTCCTTTCGTACATGCGTGCTGTGCTGGGGATATGTCACCTGGGCGTAGTTTACTACGGATGTACATATATGTCAGCTAGCCTTTCAAAGGTCTTTAGGACAAAGGAGGTAAGGCTAATTGGCATATAGTCCTTCGCAGTAGTGTGGCTTACTTTACCGGCCTTGGGTATGGAGACCACTTTGACCTCTTTCCATGATCTAGATATATACCCCCAAATGAGGCTGTTCTTTAAGTACAGTACAGTACAGGTACAGTTCTTTAAGTACCGGGATGATTGTGGTTATTGTTTTCTGTAGCATGATCGGGATAATCCCGTCGGGTCCTGGGGAATTAAAGGGAGAGAATGATACGATTGCCCACTCAATTCTTTCCTCTGTGATAAGATCCGTCCGAGTTTCCGTTACAAAACTACTGTTGGTTTCGATGTTATTATCTGGATGAGTCGTACAACCCGGAAAGTGCGCTTTTAGCAGGGAGCTAAGTGATTCTGCACAGGATTCAGTCCACCTTGCATCGGGTTCCTTGAGAGATCCAAGAGTTTTTGATTCCCTGGATAGAATTTTTCTCAGTCTCGCAGATTCTGTCGTACCCTTTTTTTCATTACAGAAGTGCTGCCAAGAGTGGCGTTTGGCCTTCTGTGTCTCGTTTTTGAAATTTCTCTGACTGGACTTATATTGTTCCCAGTCCGCTTCTAGCATTGTTCTTTTAGCCACATTTAGAAGATGTCTAGTTACTCTCCTAATTCTAGCTAGTTCAGATGACCACCAAGGTGGTGATTTTTTATCTTTTCGTTTGGTTTCTGGACATGCTTTGACATAGGCTTCATTAAAGATGGATATAATATCCTCTGCCTTGCGGTCGATGTCGGCAGGTCCGAGCCAGTTACTATCCTGCAGGGATCTGACACCTGTCCTCATCTCGTTGTTAAAGAGATCCCAATTGGTTTTCCTGGGGTTCCTGTAAAATTTGTGCGAGTCATAGTTGTTATCCACGAGGAATTCGATCATTTTGTGGTCAGAGTAGGATTCTTCCCCCATCACGTTCCACTTGTCAATAGTTAGGGTACTCGAGTTACTGGCTAAAGTTACATCTATAACTTCTTGCCTGTTCTTTACTACAAAACTAGGTTCGTTACCTCTATTCGCTACAATAAGGCTATATTCAATTATAAACTCAAACAAAGACTCACCGCGTAAGTTTGTGTCGCTGCTACCCCATTGAGAGTGATAAGAGTTGGCATCACACCCCAGTAGCAAATCCCATCTTTCCTGTTCCGCTTTTTGTACAAGAGAGCGGGTAAGTGTAGATGGCGGCCCCTCCTTGGCATCAAAAGGCATGTAGACGGCTGATAGAATCAGTGGGGAAAGCCCCCTCCGCTCAAGCCTTACCACTGTTTGGTCCTCATTGCTGTAGCTAGATAAAAGAAAAAGGTTAATTCGTTTCCTAGCTACAATGCACGTTCTGGTCTTACATTCCGCGTTTAGCGGTTCGATGCTATATGTAATAAGGTCTTTATGGCTTAGCCCACTTATTTTGCCACGGAAAATCCATGGCTCTTGAATTAAGGCAATGTCTATATTCCTATCTCGCATGAGATAGATTAGGTTGGCGCTAGCTGCTATGCTATGGTGAAGGTTTATTTGAGCAATCTTCATCATTGATTTTCCTTATCACCCGCCTTCCTTCTTTTCCTTTCGCCCATCTCAACTAAAGGTCTGACCTTGCATCGGTTTATTCCAATGCGAACCTTATAGTTGTATCTCCTTAAGATGGGCATAGACTTGTGGTTGAGCAAGACCACGATCTCAGTTCCGGCTTCTGTATGGGTACCCACTTCTAACACCTCCCAGTTTTCGCTATAGAGCTCAGCTCATTTTGAACAAGATCGACGAAGAAATAAAACAACAAAATATCCAAAACTACCACACCCACTATTAACATATACATTTACTAGCTTAAATTTAAAATTCCAAAACGGCCTCCACGGTTTTGCTGCCACATACGCACTATTTTGCCGAAATTTCTCATTACCCTCAATTTGCTCCTTCAAGGTGTGGGTGGTCGTGGGCTTGTTGGCATAAATCGCATGATCTAGGCGGCTAATTATGATCACCAAAACGGGAAATTACACGACCAGAAAATGACTAATGCAGTAATTGAATTGTTTCTCTGCCTGTATAGCATGGGGTACCATCTTGTTAAAGCCACATGTCGTCCTTATCCGTATCTTGCAATTTGGGCACAAAAAACTGGATTATCACATCGCAATAGCGAGCATCATGAAGATTCAAATCTTTTGTGAGAATACGCTGTAGAGAGCTTCTCCTGAATGTCCAATTCTTGACCGCGATCCCGAATTACTGTTCCTAAACTCTTGTGTGAATTTTGGGACACCCTTTATATACATATGTGTACTGAAACGGAAACTGCCCCGAATTATAGGAAAACTATTGTTCATTAGGACCTGAACGCAATCATTTTTCTGTTTGTATGTATCTCTTGTCACCCAAGTTAAAGAAAAATGCTTTAAATTTCTAAAATTATTTCCAAATTAATTTGATATTATAAAAAAAAAAACCTGAGATCTACATATATTGTTGCTAACCTTGCCATTGCCAGCAAATAATGAATCTCATATCTCTTAAAATTTATTTTGCACTTTTAGTAAAAATGCCTAAGATACTATATTTAAAAATTAATTTTCTAATTAAATGTTCTTTTTTTTTCTACAAAAATGTAAAGAGTGCCTGATATTATTTTGAGCTTTTTTTCTAAAAAAAAATAAAATAAATAAATACAAAACAAAAATTAGTTTATTAGATTTAAATTGCTTGTTTTCCACCACCTAAGTAAATAGTTTTAGTTAGTATTTGTAATAAGATTAAGAAAACAACATGACTTGATGTAGATGTTTAAACAACAAATAAATCTAAATAAAATGTATTTACTATATTATATAGAATTTTCAAAAACCGACAAAACCGCATCGAACGTTCATTCAATAAATGTAATAATAAATTCAAATAAGAAAAATTATAATGTACAAAGTAAACCATAGATAAAGTAAATATATATATTTAAACACAAGGAGTATTCCCCCAGTTAATACATATTTATTGATTGTTAAACGGACAAAATACGCAGCCTATCTAAGAGATTATCATGTAAAACTGAAAAAAAAACTCATAAATATATTATTTTCCATACAATTGCATTTGTGCATCTCCAGTGAGTTGTGCGTTTCTGGTTGGCTAAATCTGACATGATACACACATTTGTAGCCAATTCGGTTCCTTTTAGTTTCATTTGAATAACCGAATTTAAAGTGATTTTATTTTCATTTAATTTTGAGTTGTGATTATTTATATGTTTTAATATGTTTTTTTTTATTTTATTTATTCAACAGAATTTATTTCCAAGAAGTTTTTTAATTAAGAAAAAATACTCAATGCTTAGTTAAATTTTATAATAATTCATATTGTATATCATATATACAATTTTTTTAGTTTATATTGTAAGTGTCGAATTTTTTTTGTATCCATATTTATAAAAAATAAAATATAACTGAAATAAATGTAATTTGTAATTTAAATGATGTTTTAGTTATTGCACATACATACATACATACACGGCTCGCTAATCCTTCTTGTCGCAGGGGTAGAATGCTCAGGTAGACCATCCGTCCTTTTCGATCCTCCGCCAATGACTCCAACTCATCAGGAGAAATCCGTAGACGGCTCTTGGAGAAATCTCTGACTTGATCCAATCATCTATTTCTGGGCCTACCGGGCAGTCGCCTACCTGATGGCATGAAAATCATGGCATATCTTGGAAGCCGGTCTGGGGGCATACGCACTACGTGACCAAACCATCGAAGCATCCAAGCAGAAGTAGCTGCTCAGCACTGAGCGCCTCGTGTTCTCTGGATTTGCGCAATCGATCCCTACGAGTTATTCCAGCAACACTGCCAAGAAATCTCATTTCGGCAGCTTGTATCCGCGATCTTATTCTTTCGGTCTCTACTCAAATTTCATGACCATAGGTGAGAGTTGGAACATACACCGGGTTAAAAACCGATAGCTTAACTTGAACACTAAGTTCGGCCTTTCTTATAACAGATTGACCAATCTCTCTCAAAATTGATCCAGCCTGACCAATTCTATAAGATAACTCGGCATTGCTCTTCCAATCGCCAATAAATAAGACTCCGAGGTACTTAAACTTATCCACCTGCTTCCGTGGGAATCCACTTACATGCAGATTGCTTCCGATTTGTTCACATTGATCATTCCAGTATCATCACAAACGGTTACAAACATTCGAATGAGCGCTGTAGTTCGATTTGAGGGGACCCAAGAATGACCAAATCATCCGCAAAGGGCAAACGACTAATCCTTAAGTCAGCCACTTGAAACATTCTCCGCCACGGCTGTGCTGTAATATCCAGTCCATATACATATATAATAAAGATGAGAGGTGACAAAATGCACCCTTGGCGGTGTCCAACGCCCACAGTGAAAAGCATTGATTTAGCACCGTTTATCCGAACACAGCTTCTGCAATTTGTATATAAAGACTGAATCGCCCTTAACATGGAACGATCAATCCAATACTCCTGCAGAACAGTTCAAAGTTTGGCTCGAGGAATCCTATTTTGATATTATTTGAAGGAATTTTAATTTCGTACTAAGAACTGACGAAGAGTATATCCACGCGGTGAATGCAACAGAATGCAGAGATCGACTACAGATAAATCTAAAAAGCAGTGAAAGAAAGCTGGAAAGCATTTGACATCATTAGTGTTAAAATTTCTCAGTGAGTGAATAATCAGTACTTCGATAAGGTAGAAGGCCGCTTTGAGCAGTGAGATCAGATGATCAGAGCAATAGGAGAAGATGTATAATCTCGTGGTGTTGTACATATATTCTCCATTGATTTGCCAATAGAGTAGCAAGTGAGCCTCATCATCATGTAGGGACTTACATATGTAGCTGATACCATGGTACTAAGAACTTTACGACCTCGTAACTGGATTCCACAGAAAGGAATCCTAAGGTAAATTGATCGAAGTGTAAAGTCTAGCCACAATCAATTATTCTGCCACAACGATATCAAAAATTTACAATTTAGCCATTTAGCCTCCGTCTACAACCGAATGCCTATTGGTGACAATCGTAATGGTGATGGGGGACTCAAGGCTAAGGTAGGAAGTGACAAAACTATGCTTAAGCACTTCATGTTAGTTCACGGTCTTGGTGACGAGTATGATAAGGGAGAGCGGTATGTGGATTTCTGAAATACCAAACGCCTAATCATTGGTGGTACGCTGCTTAAGCATAACACCTAACACAAAATCAGTTGCCAAAACTGACAGGTAGCAATCCAATCAGACCGATGGCATTGTGGTCAGTCGCCGCTTCAAAAATTGTCTTCTTGATGCCCGAAACAGACGTGGAGCTGATATCGGACAAGAACATGATCAGCATCTTTTGTTAGCTTTTATACGCCTTCGTATTGCATTTGTCAACAGTAATCGCTTCACATTACTAGGTTCAATTCCGACAAGCTCAGGGATCCACAAGTGCGCCAACATCTCAGGGGCCATCTTGTCGTAGAAGCGGAATCAATCGGTAGAGCAATCAAGGCTTGGATTGTAACGGCCTCAGCAGTAGAATATACTGAGCTAGAAGCCCAATATCGCGTGAAAAAGAAGGAAGTGTAGCACAGTGTAAGACGTAACAAACGTCAGTATATCGACTCACTTGCCTCAAGGGCTGAAGAAGCAGCAAGAAGGTGTGACAGTAGGACTGTTTTTAACATCATCAACGAGCTCATTGGTGGTCGGAACTCCAAACAAAATTCAGTGAAGACTTTAGATCCTGGGCCTGGGCTTTAACCAGCAAACCTCTCCAGCCAGAAAGTTACGAGCCAGCTGCCTCCAGTTGCGCACGCCAAGTTGATTAAGGTCCCCTCCACTTGTTTGCACCAGCTACCGCGATGTCGTTCTCTACTGCGCCATCCATCCGGGCTGGAACGTTGGGCTCCATCCGCTCTAAATGATCCAGCTATCGTAGTCGCTGTATGTGAACTCTTCTGGCTCAGTTGCTGTCCTTGTATAGGCCATATAGTTCGGCATTGTACCTTCAATTTCAATTTCAATTCAATTTATTCAATTCAAATGTACATTAAGATATAATCTTTTATAGTACTTAGCTTATACATACTTAGAACAATTAATCAAAAATTATAATAATTCATGTTAGCAAAGAAATAACAGTTAACCAGAGTATTTATGATATTTACAAAAAGAATAGAAATTATAAAATAAAAATATAATAAAAAATAGAAGAGAAACAAAATCAAAAGGGAAATAGTAGATTGTGATGGGGAGGGTGGTGGGGGGGTCGAAGTAGAAAAGAGACAAAACAGGAAAGGATATATGTATATAGCAGTTTATTGTGAGGTAGCAAAATGTTGAAAGACTGCATTTTTAAAGTTTGTAGCGTTAGTTATACCCTTGATACGCAAGGGTAGCGAATTCCAAAGCTTGATGGTGTGAACAAAGAACAGGTGCGAGGAGTTTAGATAGTTGTACATAGGTACAATTATATTACAAGTCCTCGGTGATTGTGCGAAATGTAGTTTGTAGAATAGATACGGTGGAGTTTTAGTCTGAATTACTTTTTGTAGAAAAATACAATTTTTGGCATTGATATATTGTTGTAGAGTGCACCCTAGTAAGTTCCTGGAATATTCGGATATATGATCATGCCTTCGAAGTCCATATATATAGCGCACAGCATCGTTAAAGGCTACTTGAAGTTTGCGCTGAGATAAGGAGTCAAGACTGCAGTACACAACTTCGGCATAGGTAATTATAGGTAGAACCAGAGTTCTTATAAGCCGCAGCCTAGTTTCGGTAGGAGTAAAACTAGCACTTACCCTTAATTTACGGAGGCATCCGTAGATGCGACCGATTACAGCGTTCACATGATTATAGCCACTTAATGTACGATTTATTACAAAACCTAGGCTGGTAAGGGACTCAACCAAGGTTAATTTACTACCACAAATCCATAGGTCAGGTAAAATATTAAGGTCAAATGACGTGTTTGAAATTGGTATTACCTGCGACTTTGATGGATTTATAAGCAATCCATTTGACACCGACCAGTGATAAATTTTAGCTAAATCCGCGTTAAGTAAAGATGCAAGTTCAGATATTTTGCACATCGGCCGGGACAGATGGAGTTGAACATCGTCCGCATAAAGATGCACTAAAGCATGTACGCAAACTAATGGCAAGTCGTTAATGAACATGCCAAACAGAATAGGGCCGAGAATGGATCCCTGAGGCACGCCTTGATTTATGGGCTTCAGTGTAGATAATCTATCACCAATAGCGACTCTTTGCTTCCTTTCAGAAAGAAAACATTTTAAGAGTTTTAAGGGTCTCTCCCCGAAACCAAAAAGATGCTGCAGCTTCCAATAAAGGATTTCATGGTTCACCTTGTCAAAGGCCTTAGAGAAATCAAGGAGGCATAGGAATGTTATGTAGCCCCTATCGAAATCACGTCTTATGTCATCTAAGATATTGACCATAGCGGAAGAACAACTGTGATTAGGTCTGAAACCAGATTGAAAGGGGCTAAGCAAATTATTTAAGGATAGATGGTTCTGTATCTGCTTCGCTAAAATTTCTCAAATACCTTGGATAAGCAAGGTAAGATACTGATAGGCCTGTAGTCATTTAAAGAGGCCGCATTGGTCTTCTTGGCAACAGGAATGACCCTAGCAATTTTCCAAGATTGCGGAAAGATCGAGGTTGTGATGCAGTGGTTAATAATATGGGTTAGATGAGTGATAATAAGAGGTAATATTAGTTTGATAAACCGGATAGACACTCCATCCTCACCAGCAGAATTAGACCGTATGGCTGCAACACACTCAATCACATCGCTCTCCACTACTGCTTCAAAGTCCGCTAATCTGGGCACAGATGTACCTGCATTAGCCACCAGGCCAAGGTGATTTACTGCCTCAACACTACCAAGGAAATGGTCATTCAGTACGTCTGGGTCAAATTCACAATTGGTGCAACTTTTTCTCCTCCACTCACCGTCTATGCAGACGGGACCAGAGATCACTCGAAGAACTTTTCTGTTAAGGTAGCAAAGGGCATTCTCATCCGATTTTGACAAAGGCCATGCTTCTGCGCCATACAGCAGAGCTGGGATAATTCGTGTCTTATACAGAGTTTCTTTGGTAGTTTGAGGTAGGGCTTTGTTACTCAATTGCATTCTAAGCCCATAACAACATTTATTGGCAAAAGTAGTTCTTCGTTTGATCTCCCTAATGTTGTCATTTACGGAGCATAATAGAGCAATCCGTCTAGAACAGATCTCCGCTATACCTACTGCTTATCGACTTCGAGAAGGCCTTAGACAGCTTGAGTCGAGATGCTTCTGGTTGGCTTTACGCGAGGAGCAATCAAATTCTTTGGGAATGAGTTGAACGAAGCTCACACGTGTTGCAAAACTTCGAACAATATGGCGCACGGGCGTTGTTGTTACCTATGCCCCTCGAGGAGTGAAAGAATTTGAGTAAGTAAGTAAAGATATGATCAGAGCTATTTGAAGACACTTAGAGCAATATGGAAAAAATACTTCTACAGGCTGTATAACGGTGATGAAGACCAATATCCCGCTGTCAGACAGAATGAACCATTCAACATAGACGATGATAGTCAAAATTTCCAAAGCAGCTGCTGATGAATTGCAGGCATTGAAACAGAAGTGGCCAAAATGGGTTTAGCAAAAAACGAGAGTAAAACCAAGTACATATATGCTGTCAACAAGAAGGGGCAATCAACACCGATGAATTGGACAGAACATCACAGTGGGTATTTGTCTACCTTCGCTGTGCTATTATTTTGAAAACGATACCAGCGCAGAAATCAAGCGAAGAATAACTCTTGCCAATCGCTGTTTTTTTTGGGCTTATAAGGCAATTCAACAGTTAAGCCCTATCTCGAATAACTAAGGTGAATATATAAGCCCCTGATCATTGTAGTCCTACTTTACGCCGCTGGGACATGGACTTTATTGAAAGCTGATGAAGATACTCCTGGTCGCTTCGAGAGAAAAAACTCTTCGTAAAATATTCGGTCCCATTTGAAGGGTTTTGGCCGCAACGATTCAATAGTTAGTTTTACTAACAAAATCAGGCAAGAAGTATTAGATATCACTTTAGCCACCAACTCCCCAAAGCTAAATATTAGTAAATGTATCGAAAGATGTTCCTTTTTCGGACCATAGCTACATACAATTTAGTCTGGAATTCACCAAACCTCCACCTTTGGGAATCCTAGGAATACTAACTGGCAGGTTTATAATACATGTTTAAACATAGAACTTAATACAGAGATAACTCAACCATGCCATCTTGAAAGCTTGTCCGATAAGCAGACACAGAAATGGTAACAAACCGCCTTAGTGAAATGCTAACATAGCAAAACTCCGTAATGTTAGTAGGAAACAGTAATAGCTAAGTCTTCACGATATCCAGAAGAGTGGGATAACTATAAGAACAATCTCAGTGCTTTTTAGAAGGGACACAAGGAAAGCTCAGCGAGAATAGCGGAGATTATTCTGAACCAACATAGAAAGGACAAACGATTCTAGCAGATTGAGGAAAATACTTTCCAAATCTCCTCATATCCCTAGCTTTATCCAGAAACCTAACGGAGACTGGATCATGTCCACAGAAGAAATATTAAACCTTCTCATGGACACTCATTTCCCAGGAAACTCTATGGATACAAACATATCTATACCTCAACACCACTCAATTATGGACGTTCCGGCTGAAGTAATAAACACTCATTGTATTCAATGGGCTTTTAATAGCTTCCTCCCATATAAATCTCCAGGATTAGATGGTATAACACCAGTAGAACTGCAAGAGGGCATAAGACCTTTAGCCCCCTAACTCTACGCGATTTTCAATAGCTGCCTTAAATTCGGCTATACCACCTCCTCACGGAAAAAAGTTAAGGTGGTCTTCATCCCTATATACGGTAAGACCTCACACCACACTCCGAAAGATTTTCTGCATCTCCTCTTTCTTCCTTTAATCTTCAGAAAGGCTAGTTGATGACTACCATATATTCGTTCAAACTCATGGTACAAACCTTACCGGAAAGGCTTTTTAGTGGAAAAAGTTCAACAGTCGTTAGTAGGCACGATTGAAAAATCTCTTGCCATTAAAGAATGTACTATGTGTTAAGAACTCATAAAATGTCTATGTTATATTATAGGCTTTTATTGCGCATCTCTATTTGTATGAAATTAGACGCTTCTCTAGTTAAAACCAAATGTGATTATCTTCACTCTAATTTTCTTTATACTCTAGTCTTTATAAAAATAATTGAATAAAACACTTCACTTCCGTTTTTGCATTCATCAAAGCTGGTTGAGTTTTTCCTTTCTCTCGTCGTAATCTTTTGAAATCACAATAGGTTATGGGCCCAGACCCAAGGAAAAAGCTTTAAAAGAAAAAAATTATAATATTTATTTGGAAAAATGACGACGTTTACTGATAAAATACCATTATTTAATAGAAACAACTACTCCACGTGGAAAGCCCAAATGGAAGCGGTGCTTCACAAAAATCGGCTTTTGAAAATTACACAAGGAGAGGAAAAGGAACCAACTGATCCAAGCAAATTGGAGGAATATAAAAATAAGGATATGGATGCCAGGTGTGAACTAATAATATCCATGGAACCATCACAGGTGGCTTTGGTAAAAAGTATGAAGACATCTGTAGAGGTTTGGACATTTTTGGAAGCTACATATAATAGAAAAGGAACTCGTCAAAAGGCAGAACTGTTTCGTAAAATTATAAACTCAAAAATGAATACTAATCAAAATATTTCTGAATATTAAATTAAATTTAACGGCACTCTTAATCGGCTACGAGAAATGGATGCCGAACTCGATAAAGAATTGGTAGCTGTGTTGCTGTTGGACAGTCTCCCTGAGGAGTACAGAGAAATACAAGCTGCTTTTAATGCTGCAAGTGATTTTCTGAAATTTGATGTAATTTGTTCCCGTCTATTGGAAGTCGGAGAAAAGAAAAAGGAATTGCACCCGAATAGTGACAATGCCATGAAAGTGAACAGGTATTATAATTCTCGAAAGAAAAGCTACAATAAGCCAGGTATGTCGAATTTTCCATGTAATTGTCACAAATGTGGTAGGAAAGGCCACATGATGAAAGATTGTCGAGTTAACCCTCAAAAAGAAAAATTAAACATAGCTGAGAAAACAGCAGTAGGTTTCATTGCAATTGATATAAGTCAGTCAAAAGAGAATGCAAATAGTGTAGCTGTCATAGGACAAAGATATAGAATTTGGTGTCTAGATAGCGGAGCAACATCCCACATGTGTTGCGATGAACGTTTTTTTACTAAACTTAGGAACTTAGGAACTAAAATAGAAACTATACGGGAACAGTTCGCCTTGCTGACGAAAAACCAGTTACTATCAAGGGAATAGGTACCGTTGATCTAAAAATAAAAATCGGGCGTCGATACAAACGAATTTCACTATTTAATACTCTGTTTGTTCCGAGTCTTACGAGTAATTTAATATCGACAAGCAAAGCAAGAGATAATAGTTGTTGCGTTATTTTTCAAGACAATTATGCGTGTATTACGAAACAAAATTAAATTTTACTCGAAGCTCATAAGCGTAGTGGGTTGCTTTTAGTTGAATTAGTAGAAAAATTGCATGAAAATTGTAATCAAATATATAACCAAGGTACAAATAAAGACGTGCTTGAGAATTTAAGTAAACTATGGCATGGAAGATATGGTCACCTAAATGTGGGCTCTTTAATCAAACTCCGAAACGTAGAAATGGTGTTAGGTTTGCCTAATTTTACGAATCCAAAAGTTGATTGTGTTGCATGCATTAAAGGGAAGCAAACTAGACTGCCTTTTCCAACGAAGAATGAGAAATCATCTAGGGCTCTACTAGATCTAATCCACACAGATTTGTGCGGTCCAATGCGGGTGGAGTCAATAAGTAAAAATTTGTATATTGCCAAATTTATCGACGATTTTTCTCGCAGAGTCTTCGTTTATTTTCTCCGAAATAAGAGTGAGTACTTAAGTATCTTCAAACAATTCAAATCTTTAGTGGAGAATGAAACATGTAGAAAAATAAAGACACGCAGAAGCGACAATGGATCTGCGCTCTTAAGCAAGATTTTATTAAATTCTTGGCGGAAAATGGAATAAAACGTGATCTTACTGTAGAATATACACCGCAACAAAACGGTTGAAATGGCTAGATGCAATATGATAGAGGGAAACTTACCGCAGTTCCTTTGGGCGGAACTAATACATACCGTAGCTTACTTACGAAACCGATGCCCAACAGCACTCAATCGTAATATGACTCCAGAACAAATTTGGACGGGCCGTAAGTCAATAGTCAAGCACTTTAGACTAATCGGATGTAGAGCATTCACTTTGAATAAGAAAGCAGGGAAGTCGAAATGAGAACCACGAAGCGTAGAATATGTACATATTGGATATTCAGATGAATCCAAAGCTGGATGTGGAAACGTGGCACTATATTTATAAATTTATTTTCTATTTATAAATTTATTTTCAAAAATCAAGAAGGAAACCAACGAGAACAAGTGGATATAAAACAGTCTAATGAGAATACCAAAACTGATCAAGTCGATGAAAATCTAGATTGTATTGAAAAAAAAAGGAGACGACGAAAGCGATGATGGCGTATATAGTGACACAATTGATGATAATCAATTGATTCCAACGTCCAAGGATCCTAAGGTAACACCTATAAAGAATAGACTTAGAAAGCGTACAGTAATTGATAACATTGTTGAAAATGATCCAACAAATTTGCGCGAAGTTAACAAATCAAAATTCTGTAAGGAATGGCGTAGTGCTATGAAAGATGAGTATAATGCATTGATGAAAAATGGGACTTGGATACTACGTAACTTACCACCTGGAAGAAAAGCTATGGGATGTAAATTGGTGTTTAAGTCCAAGTATAAGCCCGACGGAAACGTAGACCGAAGGAGAGCCCGATTAGTGGCTAAAGGTTTTGCACAAAAATATGGCGTTGACTATACTGACACGTACGCACCCGTTGTTCGGCAAAGTTCTTTGCGCTTAATATATGCTCTTGCAGTGGGACATGATTTGAAACTACATCAGCTGGATATTTCTACTGCCTTTCTAAACAGTGATCTTGAGGAAGAGATATTTATGTCACAACCTGAAGGTTTTGTTTGTGGCGATGATAGTAAAGTTTGTTTACTAAGGAAAGCCATATATGGCTTGAAGCAGGCAAGTAGACAGTGGTACAAGCCCCTTAATGATGCTTTACGTGGTTTTGAACTTACTCAGTCAAAGTACGACAAATGTGTTTATTACAAAAGAAAAGAGAGCGAAATTACAATTATTGTAGTTTATGTCGATGATATTGTAATTGCGTCAAATAATCAGAAAGGAATCAAAAGCTTAGCCAACAAATTAGAAAATTTATTCAAATTACGAGATCTGGGGCAACCATCAACATGCATAGGTTTATAAATACAACAATATAGCGAAAAAATCGTTATATCCCACACTAGATATATTAAAAATTTGTTAGTTAAATATGGAATGGAAAATTCAAAAAATGTTTAAATACGGATGCAAGCAAAGATGAAACCAGAAAAAGAACCGTCTGTCGAAGGAGAAAATCTTAAATTCTACCTAGTCAACACCTTATGCACAGTAGTACTTAGAGTTAGATTGAATCAGTCACTCTATTACGCTTATGCACTTCTACACCTGCACGGTCCAACTATGTATGAAAAGTTTGATTGAAACAGTCACCTTACATAGTCAACACCTTATGCATAGCAGTACTCAGAGTTCGATTGAATCAGTCACTCTATTACGCTTATCCATATCTGCACCTGCACGGTTCACCTAGCCTTTATAACTTACACAACAGTACAGGTGCAGTACAGCCACTTCAGGCACAGCTATTCTCAGCCAGTACCCTCCTGAGAAAGGTTGAGGTTCACCAGTAACCGGTGATTCCTCCGGTCCTAACTTTACGTGGTATCACAATGGACCCAAGTGGTTTAAGTGTGTCCTGACCTCGTCAGGAGAGCCAGCTTATCTAGCCTAACCTAATCTATGAGAGTAAATTACGGGAGCTGACACTAAGAAGTTCGACTATCCATGGAAGCCATCACGGCGATGAAATCATCTCACGAAAAAAAAGGCATAGCTGGTATTTCCATGTTCAACGAAGAGATCATTTGAACCCTGTTAAAAAGGCAATATCAAAGAACATTCCAAAGACATCGCCAGGCAGGCCTATAAGCGCCTGGATCACGCAAATGCAACAAGAGTACGAGTAGCATTGGTTTGCCTCAGTAACGAAGTGATCCCAAATCGGGAGGCCTGTCGATATTTTCTGAGGTCAAATAGGCGAACCACACAGGGGGATCAGTAGAAATGCAGTGTAGTGGGAGGGTTATGATCCCTTGTTTTCAGATCATGACCTCGCCAAAATAGGATGAAGAAGAAAAAGATACTCTGAATTATTCGACTAAGGACATTCAATTTCTTAGCTATCCACAGAAAGCTTTAAACAGCAAAAATCCAGCTTTGAAATGATAGTAGATAGTTGTTTTGTGTTTATTCAGTTTCCATTTTTATTTCATTTATGTAATAATAATAGTAATAATTGTTAACAATTATTATATTAATGTAGATGCATCTTATTCTTTTATTGATTTTTTTTCCATTTTCTTGTAATACAATAATAATAATAATAATATTTTTTTTCTTTAAAGAAATTCTTTTTATATTGTTTTTCTTTGTTTATAGAATTTTCCTTTATAATTCATTTAAGTACATCGTAAATCCAGTTTGTTCTCTTCTTCAACTTTATTTCATTTCTTTTTTTTTTAATTATAATAAATATTTTATTAATAAATTCTGATATTAATTGTACAACAATTTAATGAATACAGGAATGAAAATGTAATCAAAATGCAGTTTGTTTGGATCAATTCAATTGTAATGGCATTTCTTTCCTCTTTATCTATTCAATGGCAACAAATTGAAAATAATTAATTATGGAATTATCAAATATAGTAATTATTTCACTTATGATGCGGTTGATTTTTTATTTATTTACTTTTTTGTTTTTCATTTACTAATTAAAAATTCATTGTTTATATTTTTATTTCTCTGATAAACATATACATATATATAAATGTGTTATTATTTCTTTTCTTTTTTTTAATGACGACGACATTAACAAAACAATATTTTTTTCTGTTTTAATTATTATCTAATTTTTTTTTAACTGTTTTACGAATAATGATATAATTTGTATAATGTTTTAATAATATGAGGTTTTACATCAAGTTTTACATATTTTCAATATATTTTTGTATCAATATACTAGTTCTCCTAATTTTTTTCATAATTCGTCTTTTGACTTTTCTTTTAAAGAATATTTTTTATTTTAATAATAATAATTTTTTTTTTTTATTTTCTATTTTGAAATGCAATTAATAATTGATGAGTTTGTTAATGCATATATATATGTTATATAACTTTGAGTTTTTCATTTAATATAATACACAATTTGGATATTTTTTTGATTTAAAAAATTAAAAGTGAAAAATAAAAACGTAGAATTCTTTGATAAGGACCTTCGAAAGAAGCAATATTATGGGTGTTGGTAGTATGTGAACAATTTGACGATGTTGTCATTAAGGCCTTTTTATTAAAAACTTATTTATTTATTTATATTTTGACAATTGTTTTTGTTTTCTGAAGAAATTAAGTGAGCGATTCTATTGGAACGTCTCTCATGTAAAACTACTATAAACAGTCTTTTCCGCAGAAGTATTCCAAATTTTAAATACCATTTTGCATTCAACAATATGTTTTGTAAACAATATCTATTCTAATAAATTTGAAGTTAATATATTTTTATTTTTATTTAACGGCAATCGATGTAATGTGCGTAGTTGTTCTTTTCAAGTTTTTTTTTTTTTTTTTTTTTTTTTTCTTTTTTTTAAAGAACAAATGAATAAAAGAAAACAAAAAATACATTTTATTAATTTTTTTATTTAACAAAGGTTGCAAAGAGCTGGATTTTTATTTATTAAATTTTATTACAATAATATAACAACAACTATAATTTATGTGTTCTTTATTAAATCGTTCTTATATTCTTTTTGCTTTTAGCATGATTTTTGTATACAAGTAATTGATTTCAATGCATAATTAGATAAAAAACAAATGTAAGAGAAAATTAAAATTTAAAGGAAACACTTTTTGCTGACCATATATAGCATTTGGATGTATATACGTTTTTCTATATTTATTTTAAGAATAAATACTTAAAAATCATATTTTCACTTTTTACAGAATCTTTTTTTATGTACATATATTTTATATATATTTACGTTACGAATACGTTGTTACGTCCAAATGTGAATTGATCATTTTAGTCCGTTGGAAATTATGAGTGGCTAAAGTGGTTACATTTTGCGTATAAAGATAGGAAATAATGATTCTTTAAAAAGTGAAACTTGGAATTTAAAGTTTTCTCAGGCAATCAAACTCTCTGACCGTATTGAGAGTGTCTTATTTTAAATTTTCTTCGCACGGTGATTAATTTACCACTGCCCCGGCAGTTTTACTTGTGCATGGTGCCTTACGTCAACTTTGCTTCTCTATTAAATTCTAATTGCAATTTCAAGATTCCTTTTTTTTAATTTTCAGAGGCAAAAATTAAAGAACAAAACTTTAATTTTTAAAATGAAAAATCGTCCACAAGTAACTCGTAGGTGGCACCCTGAACCCACCGCCTTACCACGAGTGTTAAGAAAGGAAATTACAAGGCGAAGCAGTTCGAAAAATACATGTAACACATCTGAACATTCTTTCTCTAGAGCAAGAGGTTCTCTGAATAAATGCCAACTTTATTCAAATCAGAGCTTAGCTAACGTATCTGCTTAAGAAGTTAGCACAGGCGTCATGCACTCCTCGTTGAAACAGTGGACTACGAGCCTGAGTTCAGGTTAGCCTTTCGTAATAAGTCGCTACCTTCAAGGGGAATTCGGAGGATCACACATCCAATAATACCAAATATTTCCATGATAAATAGGCAAAGGGAGATGGAAGCGGTCTCGATTCGTTTCATTTAGTTTTTGAAGACAAAGAGCGAATTGACAAAGAGCGACACTGAATTATTCCTTAGTACACTCCTACATACAATAGGTAGTCTTACAATAAAACGCTTGACTCAGTGGGGAAAGGTGATATACCAACACTCATATTCAGCTTTGAAATCTTTTGCAACTCAAATCCAAACTTTACAAAGGCTGTCGAGGGCTACTACTATACGCTTAACGTGGTTCTTTGAATTCTTACGTAGGGTACTCAGTATTATAGTGAGAATATAATTTAGATTTTACATTCTACTGAAATTTGGGTCCTTTTTCCGTTTTCAAAAGATACGTAGAAATACCACTCCCAGAGAAAATTCTTTGCATCCTAACTATTACTGCGAACAATTATGCCCATCCTGCCGGATAAAGTCACGTTAGGTGTACCAATCGCTACTCGCAAGCTTAAATTTAAGCTGGATGCTGTCGAGGGTACAAATCTTAGGTGGACAACTGGATCAACATGCCTAACGACAAACGTTCTAAGAATTTGGTGTCTCTCAACAGATTGCATATCGACGCTATAATAGGTGTCATCACTGGACAATGTCTAATAGGTAAGCTACAAGGCTAGACTTTTTGCGAACGACTTTTGTAGAAGTTGCTTGGATGAAGAAGAGGAAGAAACTATTCTTTACCTTTTTTTTTTGCCCAGCTCTATCCTGTAGAAGGAAGCTTCACTTAGGAGCCCCCTATTACAACGATTTAGGCGACCTGATAGATATTGATATTAATAGCCTCCTACGCTTCATAGGAAACATCAAATGGATTTAGCGAGTAGATAGAGAGATTTTCTCCTATGATTCACGTGGTATCACAATGGACCTATTATTGGCCCAAGTGTGTTGGCGATTCTTAGCTGACAGTCACTTCAACCAAACCTAACCCAACTATTACTGAAGTGAGAAAGGAGATTTCATTGTATCATACGCCTAGAATCCTCATGATAGCTTGTGTACAAACCCAGGATAAATAAAAATGTTATCCTTGACAGCAGACACTTGGCCCCTCACGTAACCACCTGGGGGACTATCTTTTTGAAATTCTTTTATTCGCGGTTTGCAAAATGAGATGCTCGTCATGAACAAAAAGGGACAGTCCACACCGGCGAATTAGACAAACGTCACACTGGGAATCTATAACTTCCAGGTAGTAAGGAACTTTCTCTACCTTGGCTCTGCTTTAAATTCTGAAAAAGACACCAGCGTAGGAATCAAGGGATAGTCATTTCTTGACAATCGCTGTTTTTTTTTCAGCTAATAAGGCAATTCAACAGTAAAGCCCTATATCGAACAACTCTATATAGGACTCTGATCATCCCTTCCTGCTTTATGGCGCAGAAACATGGACTTCATTGAAGGCGGAAGGCGCTGCGAGAGAAAAATGTTTCGTGAGATATTCGGTTCTGTTTGCGTTGACGGGTTTCATAGGAGAAGCTTCAATGGCTAACTGTACGGCGACATAGACCTAGTTAAAAAACAAAACTGCATATTGGATGTTCGAGATGGCTAGGATATGCAGAGCGAATGGATACCAATGCTCCAGCCCGCAGAATCTTCGAATCTAACCCGGACGACGCAGTAGAGAGCCTCCTCGCCGTAGGTGGCATGCACGTGTTCAAGGGACCTCGACAAACTTAGAGTACGGAACTGGAGGCAATTAGATAAGGACTGAGCTAAACGAAAAGGCTTGTTGGTTGAGGCACAGGTTCATCCCGGGCTGTAGCGCCACCTAAGAAAGTAAGTAGTTAAGTTATTAAAAATATGCCGGACTATGCCAAAAACAAACAAAAATGGAACTATTGTAGGGCGATTTCGCCCAACACTTATCGCTTTTTATAGTCCTGAAGAGCCATCAGTAGGGCCTCAGAATAACCCAAACGCGCAAAGTAATTTTTTTTTAATGCGAGTGGATGAAATGTTCTGTGCAATTTCTTTACTTAATTTACCAATTCGTGAATATTTACTGCACTGGTTTTTTTGCCATGTAGCAGCATGGTTTTAAACATTCAAACATTCAAACATTGCCATTACAAAGGACCTATAGAGAAACCCATCTTTCTCATTATCAAGCGAAGTTTGACTAAATTTATCAGCTCAAGGCTCTTTGTAAGGTCTTATGAAAATATTTTCTGTAAATTTACAAAAGAATAGCATGAAATTTGATTGGCAGTCGCATTAAAATGTTTGCTGAAAATGGAATTTGGATTGAATGGAGTTAAGTTCGACTCCATTAAAGCTTCCGAGCTTAGTTCACCTTTAAAGCTGAACTGAGTATTCGAGGATAATTTTGGAGAAAAACCGATCCCTATTGCAGCAGTCCCTTGAAAATTGGTCATTCTACAAAAAATATCATGAGGACTTTTTTGGAGAGAAAATTATAGCCTCGTGGACCATATGCATAAAGAAAGCTCAGCTCGTTTTTTTATATGGCACCCAACATAGATATCACTTGTAAGGAATCGCTCAAGGCTATTTCTAGGTTTCCGACAAATATTTTGCGTATTAGATCTCTTTTCCTCTTTGACGACACGTCTGTAGTAAAGCAGAGATTATGGGCCTTACCAGTAACGTAGAGTGCATTGGATGTCCGAATATTTTGAAAAGTCAGCTACCTAGTTACCGCCATGGTGCATATGCAGATATCCAGAATAGAGCTGGAAATTCTGGATATCTGCAGGAAATTCTGCGAGAATCGCAAGAGACCGAATCGAGAGTCGTTCACACCATTAATGCAGAATACCAGTGGCTGTATTTCCAATTAGTCATGAATTTCTCTCAGATAACGATAACTCTGATAAAAAAAAAGAATACCAGCAGGCACATGCAAGAAAATAGGACCAATGGTAAGCAGAATCAAAAAGAGCTCAATATATAATATTGGAGCGTCTTCTTCTTCTTCTTCTTCCTTTTATCAGCGAGCTTACGATCCTAAATAAGGGATCATAACACTCCCACTTCACCGCATTTCTACTGATCCGCCTGTGGGGTTCGCCTATTGGAGCGTCATATTCAAGAATTTTACTAGGCTGTAAAAGGCACTTGCCAAGTTTTAGTAAATCCAGATCAGAAGCATTTTTTGCATTCGGTAGACTGTTGGGCTCTACCAACAAGCAATACTTCGCAGTCATGCAGAATGCACTACTGAGCCTGAATAATGGTGATAAATATTCCTGCCCATCCAACCACAATGGAACGAGGATGTCTATTTTAATATCAAGTCAGATAGAGCAACTGAACTAGCTGCCGCGTGCCTTAAATCACCATCAATATATGTACGCTAGATCCATCTCCTAGGAGTCTAGGAAACCATACCGCCGACAGTCCTCTATGGTGGTTAAGATCGTATGCTGTTCTTTCAACGGCAATACTACCATGTACATATGTAGAAAAGAAAAAAGCGGCGAAGCTATAAAGAGCTAAAAGCTGAAAAACTTTCGCCAGCGTTGTTTCTGGTGCGACAAAAACTTTTTAGAACTTAACGTCGGTAAATGTCAATCCATAACATTCTCTCGTAAACGCCTCCCCCCACCCATCAGAACCTATTACTTTCATAATGAACCCATTCCCTCAGTCTCCTCTATACGCGATCTGGGTATTATTTGTGACAGGGAGCTAAACTTCCGTTCCCACATTGATCAAATTGTACACAACGCCAATTCTTCTCTCGGTTTCATAAAACGCTGGTCTAAAGAATTCTCGAACCCTTTCGTTACGAAATCCCTTTACATAACCTTTATCAGACCACTCCTTGAATACGCTAGCCAGGTTTGGTCACCTTATCCACACACCCACTCCCTTAGAATCGAAGCTGTGCAGCGTAGGTTTATCCGATTTGCTCTTACGCGGTTTTCCGGGGTCGACAACTAATAATATATATATAATATATCTTACCCCCTATGAAGATTGGCTAAAATTGATTAACCTACAAACCCTTATAAAACATCGCGAAGTGACCATGTCAAAGAACTCTATGCAGAAGCAAATAAATATTTCAAGCGTCTTTGTATAGAAAAAAGGAAAAAATTTAGCCAGGAAGTCATTGCAGTTCTTAATACTTCAAGGTGTTCAGCAGACTTTTGGAAGGCGGTTAAAATTGTAACTGGAAGAACTAACTTGATTTCGTCGACTTTACAAGCTTCTGATCTGAGGGAGTATTTCGAAAATTTACTCAACACTCCACAGTTTTCTCCGTTACCGCAATATGCAGCCCCTTTCTTCACAGACGAGCTCTTAGACTCACCATTTACTCTTTTGGAAGTGAAACGCGCAGTTGATTGCTCTAAAACGAGGAAAGCCCCAGGTGACGATCGGATCCCTTTCGAATTCTACAAGAACAGTTCCACAGAATTTCTCACTGCACTCACAAATGAATTCAATAAAATTTTTGAAACAGCCAATGTCCCAGAAAGCTTTAGAAGAGCGATAATTTTCCCATTGCACAAAAAAGGTGAACTAGATAATCCAGCTAACTACAGAGGCATTTCTTTTTTGAATACTTCGGCAAAACTATTTAGTGCTTTGATATTTAATAGGCTTACACAATGGATGGCAAACAATCGAATTTTAAATGAATACCAGGCGGGGTTCAGAAAGCATTATTCAACACTGGATCAAATTTTTACTCTCACCAACATTGCAGAGTTTTTTAAACAAAGTAGCAAAAAGCTATATGTCTTCTTCGTTGACTTTCGTGCAGCTTTTGACTCCATAGCGCGTGAAGCTCTTTTCTATAAGCTGTACAAAATTGGTTTATCAAGTAAAGTGATAAATGTGCTAAAAGCGATGTATGAGAGCAACGTGGCGTACGTATGGAATGGAGAGAATGTATCGGAAGAATTTGGAACACAAATGGGAGTTAAGCAAGGATGCATCCTAAGCACGCTACTCTTCATCATATTTATCAACGACATAGTAGGAGAAGTAGGAGGAGGGATCGAGCTTGGTAGTGTGCGGATACCGGCGCTAAAATTTGCGGACGATATAGTGTTTTTATCGGAGACAGTTGAAGGGATGCAGCTTACTATGAACCGTCTTGAAAACTACTGTAAGCAATGGAATTTGACGGTGAATTTATCAAAATCAAAGATGATGATTTTTAGAAATGGCAGTGGAAGATACTCTCGCAACGAAAAGTGGTTCTATCGAGGTGAAAACGTTGAAATAGTGAAAGAGTATAAATATTTAGGTGTGCTAATTACATCCAACCTCAATATGAAAAAACACTTGGAATGTCAGCTAGCAGCAGCTAAAAGAGCTATTTCATCAGTTTGGGGACGTTGCGTCGACAATAAGTTTATCGATCACACAGCGAAGAATAAACTATTTCGTACAACTGCTGCCTCTATACTGCTGTACGGAGCCCAAATTTGGGGTTATTGCTTTTTTGAAGAAGTTGAAAAATTTCTAAGGTACTTTTTGAAACGAATCTTTCGACTTCCAATATGTACACCGAACTATATGCTGCATCTAGAAACTGGAGTCCCTCCTCTCTTCTTAGATACCCTAAAGCTGCATATAGATTATATTGTTAAAGTAGTGGAGATGGATGATGGAAGACTGCCCAGGATTGTTCTGAAGCATATACTTTCGACAAGAGGGTATTTGGTTCAAAAGTGGGAGGAGTTGGCAGCAAATTATGGCGCGAGCTTAAATATTGCATCTGATATACAACTTTCAATGATAAAACCTATGCTTACAAATGTTTTGAAAAATGCAGGTAATTCCATGTATGAGAGATTTGTAGCTGAAGCACATTCATCGCAACATAGGCTGATCTACAGTAGGCTGAATTATAACCACATTGAAAGCGACTCAACGTACTTCCTCAATCGTTACTCTCTGCATATGATAAGCACAATATTCAAACTTAGAGGTGAACTAACAAGTCTTTATTTTATTCCACATCGACCCGATCTTTAAACAGAAATAGCAACCATATTGTCAATCTGGTAGATGGCCTTAAGCCAAACCATAAACGACTATGTATATACTGTTCGTGAAAATTATATGAAGTTAATAAAAAGTCTAACTAACTAACTAACTTACATCGCGAAGTTGCTGACATACTCTTCGAACATCAATTACTAACCGGTATGAATGATTCGCCCGCACTACTGGAAATGATTTCCCTCCGCACTAACCCTCGTAACCTTAGGTCTGTACCGCTCTTTCGTCTCCCACCACCGCATCAACTACGGCCATTTCAAACCAGTGTCCAGAATTTTACGCCTGGCCAATAACGCACAAAACAGCCTAGACTTTCATTCCAGTCTATCCGCTCTTAGAAGGTCCCTTCTTCATGACCTCTTTTCTCTTATACCACAA
This sequence comes from Brachypalpus laphriformis, assembly GCA_945910035.1. NCBI lineage: Eukaryota > Metazoa > Arthropoda > Insecta > Diptera > Syrphidae > Brachypalpus > Brachypalpus laphriformis. The sequence goes on from OX246753.1 coordinate 326,098,280, forward strand.
CTGCCCTTAAGACCAGTCTTCACACCACCATTTCCCATCCCTCCCTAGTTTTAAAGATACTTTTGGTTTAATCACTAATCAAAATATGTGCAGCAAAAAAAAAATAGTTTTAAGCTTAGCGTTGTTTCCCTTTGTTAACTTTTAAGTTTGAGCGGTCGAGTATCTCGCACCTAGCGGGTTGCCCACAACCCTCAATTGTGGGATCGTCTGTAAGTGCCTTGAAGGGAGGCGCTTACATCTTTACGTCTCCATAAATAAATTGATTAAATCAATCAAATCAATCAAGATGTAAGTTCTTGCTTATATTAAGCTTAAATCAATAAATAAATAGGTACATCTCTGTTGTTTTTCCACGTAACCAGGTCAAAACTCGACAGTAATTTATATTCAAATAAAATTTGTTAACCAAACTCAATACTCTGGATGACGCTTCATTGTTATGGCAAAATGCTTAGAGAACATTGATGGACTCAACCCAGTTTGCAAGGTTAAGCGCACGTGTATAGCAAGAATGCAGCCTTTTATACTCTGGTACACTAGTTTTTCAAATGGGCATGTATAAAATGTATCTAATAAAGGACTTTTTCTCAATGCCTGTATATGCATCCATATATAATTCATAGTTAAAAATAAAATAAAATAAACTTATACCACACTGTCACATCAATTTATACGGCTTTACTCGATTTTATTTAATTAATTTTTGCATTTCAAGATTCATTGATTTGTTTTATTCTATTTCATTATATTTTTGTTTATTTCCTTCGTGTATATTTGAACATTTTGAATTCAATGAAAATCTTTTGTTTGTATTTTTTTTTATTGTCTACTATAATATATAGTACCTTTTCGCTTTTGACAAGTTTTTTTTTTTTCATTATTATTTATTACACATATATATCATTGTTTAAATAGTTTTTCATTCCAAACGCTTTTCCTACACTTATATATCAATAACGTTCTCTAAGTAAGATGATAGTATATTTGTATATGTACGCACGTTATTTTTAACCAAAAAGAAAACACATCTATACAAGTTGCTTGTATCTTTTTATCTTTTCTTTTTTTTACCTTTTAAATGAAAGCAATTATTTTATTTTATTTATACAAACAAAGCAAAATACTATTTTAAATATTTATTTTAATCTAAATGAATAGAATCCGTGTGATAAATGATAAATGTGTCTTGATTCCTGTGTACATGTCCTTGATTGTATGCAATGTTTTTTTGTTAAATACGTATTGTAGAGGATTTTGCTATTTTTGTATAAGAGAGTGCATATAGAAGATATAGAAAAAAGATCGATCAGAGATGACTTTTTATAGCTAAAGATTGTAAAGTTTTTTTTTTCAGTTTTGCACAATTTATACCTTTTTCCTTGCATCTACATATAGTAAAAAATTATATATTAACATATAACGTTATACATAAACTTAAACTAAGTGTAACCTTGTGTTTGTGTTTTCTTACTCATTTCTCTTAAAACTCTTTCTCTATAATGATTTCTTTTGAATTTGTTTTGTTTTATGATTTTTATTTTTTACTAAATATGCATATATAATGTATTTTGTTTTATAATGAATTAACATTAAAAATAAATTACAAAATAAATAAAAGACAATATATATTTATATTTATACAATATTATGTATTCTTAACAATTGCAATTATTAGTAGGCGTTCCTTGAGGTTGATCTGTCAGTCGTTGGCCCTTCGCGCCGCCACCCACTAACGTTGGATCTGAGTCTAAGCTTTCTGACATTTTGTCGCATATTATGTCGACAAGTCGCTCGAAAACAGCCTTTAAATTAAATATTATTAAATGATTCTTATAGAGAATAACGAATTGATACTAACCTTAACATTGACATTCTCTTTGGCGGATGTCTCGAAAAATTCAACACCTAATTGATCGGCTAGCTGTCGGCCACGCTCGAATGAGATGACACGTTGATCTTCCATGTCGCATTTGTTGCCCACTAGAATCACTTGTGCGTTGTCCCAGGAATAAGTTTTTATTTGAGTTACCCTGAAAAATTTTTTTTTTTCAAATTAGTTACCAATTTTTATTTATTTGCTTTACGAAGCCGGCATGCAATTTAAAGTTGACTACTTTTCGATGGGAAAACCGACCTATTGGCCCACAGACAGAGCAAAAACTACTGACCTCATAGACTTTTTCATTGCAACAGGTGTAGCTAAGGACTTTACGATTAACTACCAACAAAACTAACTGGAAAGGCTTTACGAAATTATGTACCTCATAGAAAATATTATTCTGAATGTGTCGCTTAAAACACCATATGAAATAGAAGACAAAGTCGGCATATTTATTGAAGTCATACAGAAAGCCGAGTGGAACAACACTCCCTATAGGAGGAAAAAAGTCGTAAATAGCGAAGGTAAATATCCGCCGGAAATAAAAGAACTGATACATCAAAAGAGGAGAGTATGCAAAAAATTACAACAATCCCCAGCATAAGACTCTTTTAAGCCATCTGTGTACTGAACTAGAAGAAAGCAATCAAAGATTTCAAAAAATGAGAGATACCTACGTATCTTGAAGGTTTGACTGCCGCAAATTTATTCACTATGGAAAGCCGTGAAAGGTATACAAAAACCGATAAGAAAAAACAATGGCGAATGGGCAAAAGGAGGCAAAGAGAAGGCGAACTTTTTTACCGTGCACCTAGAAGAAACGTTTAAGCCATTTGTTGGACAGGTATCAATAGTAGACCTTGGTGGTACGATTTTCTTTTTTTTTTTACCTAGGGGGTAGTGAAAAAACGCTAATGCGTACGGGAAACAGTCCCGCTGCGTAGTGTAAGACTCACTACTCACTAAGAAACCACCTTTAACACGTTCTTTCTATTTGACACCATCCACTCCGGAACCGCTTATCGCATTACTTCAGAGTGGTGTCGTTTTCTTTTCCCTCTGGGGACCAGCTTTTTCATATCCGGCTCCTGGTGCGGGTTTATACATTCTTGCCGGTAAGGCTTTTATCTACTTTATGTAATTTGTGAGGGAATGTTGGCGTCTTCCTCTCTCTTTTTGGATCTTAGTACCGTCTCGATAAAGGAAGATATTCTATTCCACGTGTCGGTACTCGAGATCATCTTGCTTATAGCATTTTGCGGGGAAAAATCGCCTATTTTCGACTCCAGTCTACTCCTCTGCTCTGTCCATCTGCTACAGGCGAAAAAGGTGTGGAAAGCGTCGTCTTCCTCTGAGTCTCCATATTGGCAGGCTGCGCTCTCTACTTTACCCATTCTGTGGAGGTTTCGGTTGAAATACCCATGTCCGGTTAGGAATTAAGTGACAAAGTAGTTCACTTCGCCGTGTTCCCGCTCTGTCCAAGCCGTGACGTCTGTAATCAGCCTCGCTGTCCACCTCCCCCTCGTTTCAGCGCTCCACCTTCTCTGCCAAGCCTGCTTGGTAAGCTCCTTCGCTTCAGCGAATGCCAGTTCTGCCCCTACTTCCGCCTTCTTGTCGTGGGCGTACTTCCTCTCTGTTGCTAGGAGGCCGATGGGGTTCATACCCGCAACTACGAGGACGGCTGGTTCCGACACTGTGCGATAGGAGCTTGCAACTCGGAGAGCTCCTCGCCTTTGTACTGCGGCAATTTGCTTTCTGTACTTCTCCTGTCTAAGTGCGTCTGCCCAGATCTCACACCCATACAGAAGAATGACGTGGGTGATGGACATGAGGATTCGTCGCCTACTCATTGTTGAGCCTCCGATATTTGCCATAAGCTTACTCAGCAATGACCTGACCTTCGCAGCTCGCTCAGATGCGGACTTAATCTGTTGCCAGAAAGAGAGTTTAGAGTCCAGGGCGATTCCTAGATACTTTACTGCTGGTTTGCTGATTACCACTTCTGGACCTACTCGGAACTCGGCAATGGTCGGGATCCGTTTCCTATTCAGGAGAACTATCTCTGTTTTTTTCCGCGGCGACTAAAGCCATGGGCTTCCATCCAGGCGAGTACTCGTCTCATTACCTGGTTCAGTTTCAGCTGAGCCCCTTCGATGTCCCTTGCGGTTATCACCGCACCGATGTCATCTGCATACCCGACTAAGAAGGTATCGTCGGGCATCTCCATGCGAAGGATTCCATCGTATGAGGTATTCCACAGACGTGATCCAAGGCTTGAGCCCTGTGCTGCTCCAGTAGTGATTTCCTTTCTGTGAGTACCCCCCACGGTGTCGTACAGAAGTTCCCTGTCTTTGAGATAGTCCTTCACAATTTGCAAAAGATATTGTGGTATCCTGAAGGTGTTCTCGAGCGCATCTAACATATCTCCCCATCTGGCCGAATTGAAGGCATTCCTCACATCCAAAGCTACCAGCACGACGATTCGCCTTGAGTAGTGATTTCCCCTTTGGGCGAGGTGGGTGGTTTTGACTACTTTCTCAATTGCTTCAATTGAATCTTTGTTGTCGATCGGATAGGCCACCTGCTCTTTGGATTGCTTCTGTGATTCGAGGCTTTAGCATCTGGTGGTGCGACTACGACATCTGACAACTTTAAAATAAAGAGCGTGTCGTTGGTCGAACTTTGCCAGACAACAAAAATTTTTTTAAATAACAAGGCCCCTGGATATGATTTAATAACCAAACAGATCCTCAAGGAATTGCTAAAGAAAGCCCTGATTAAACTTCTGTATATTATAAGTGCCGCGCTAAGATAATTATACGTTCTAAGAAAGTGGAAAGTCGCTGAGATTATAATGGTTCCAAATCTGGGAAAACCTCCAAACGACAAGAAATCGTACAGACCAATATCGCTCCTGCCGATAGTATCTAAGGTATTTGAAAAGCTTTTACTAAAGCGCCTACAACCGCTCATTGAAGAAAGATGTTTGATTCCTGACCCATTAATTCGGCTTGAGAACAAAACATTCCACAATTGATCAGGTTTATAGAATAACAAATGAAATAGAAAAAACCTTCGAGGGGGAAAAAATATGTTCTAGCTTTTTTCTGGACATCTCTCAAGCCATTGATAAGGCATGGCATGAACGCTTGAAGTTTAAGTTAAGACAGGTTCTTCCGGAACAATTATATGAGATATGACTATTCCGTGTTAAACACAGATCGGATTACTCTCAATTTAAGCGAATCGCTGCCGGAGTACCGCAAGGAAGTGGTCTTCGTCCGGTCTTGTTCTTACTGGCACTGTCGTAGCTACGTTCGCCGATGATATGGCTATATCAACAACAAACAAATCAGTCGAGTTAGCAACGGTAAGGCTCCAACGAGCTTTGGACAAAATTTGCTAGTGGACAAAGATTTGGCGCATTGCTCTAAACGAGATTTTGCTCTTAACTCATGTTAACATTACTTACAAAAAAATTAACAACCTACCCATTTTTATAAACTCGATACAAATACCGTATGAAGAAAATGAGGCAAAGTATCTAGGAATGACACTAGGCGTGAAACACAAATAGAAGTCGCACGTTAAAAAGAAACGCGACGAGCTCCAAAATAGATTCAGACAAATATATTGGCTACTTGGAAGACATTCCAAATTTGGCATATATGACAAACTGCTTCTACGAGTATACAAGCAAGTGCTTAAACCTGTTTGAACGTATAGAATACAACTTTGGGGTTGTACTAAACGAACCAGTAGAGATAACCTACAATGTTTTCATAACAAAGTGCTAAGAGCCATAGTAAAAGCCCCATGGTATATCAGAAACAATGACATCCACAGAGACGTAGGATTAACTACCATCGATGACGAAATAACAAACTTTGCTCGAAAACTCCGAATTCGTTTACATGGTCATTGCAACAACATTGTACTCCAAATTCTGGACGAGACAAACCATGTGCGTTGACTACAAAGAACGAAAGCATTCGATTTAGCGCAATAAGGACCAGCCGCATTTAATGGCGGGTTTTAGCAGGTGCTTTCGCTGTAAAGCTACCTGCCCATGGCGAATATATTTTTTTTTTTTTTTTTGATAAGGAAACTTAGTCGTGGGTCATTCCACGATAAATCGCCGACCGAATGACCCCCCCTCCCTCAATGGAGTGGTATGAATCATAAGGCAAAAAAGTTTTGTAGAATTCGATATAGATTACGTGTAACGGAACTTAAAAAATTGGAAAAAAAAATTAAATTCGAGGTTTTTTATACAAGATATTTCAAAACATCATAACTTTGGCTCAGCTCATCAAATTTTAGTAGTTCAGGAAAACGTGAACTTTCAAGATTTCAGCAAAAAATTTATTTTCAGGGGGAAAAAAAGATAGGCAGATATAGATCTACAATAATAAATGATATCTTACGAGTATATCCAATATGTAGCGAGAAATGGATTAGCTAAGGGGACAAATCAGATCTAGGCAATATAACACCCAAGTGAGCCTAGCGACACATATACTACCTTAAAAACCCTCCCACAAGTGTGCATGCGAGTCCGTGGGTTGACGCGATTGGAGATCACCGGTGTCATAAAAGAAAGATCAAACAATACTAAAACAGGAGCATGCACGTGTCAAACAACAAACACCATCGCAATACGGTAATATTGCAAAACTGTATTATTATGGTAATACTTGCAAAAAGGAAAGGCACTGGCCCGCCAGGTACGACCACTGCTATGCATGGTACTGATCTTGGACCGAGCAGAAATGTTTAGGTCAGAGCTATACGGATTCCGGGGGCTAGCAAAATAATAAGACAATTTGGACACAGTTTGAGGGTTGCGAGTTGGAACGTTGGAAGAGATGATGACTAGAAGGCGGGTGGACATCTCGTGTGTCCAAGAGACTTACTTACTTACTTAGATCCTTTAACCCCTCGGGGGGCATAGGGCGTCAACCACGCCTGCGCGCCATCGTGTTCGAAGTTTGCAAAGAAGCGTTTGGAGAGAACGGACGTGTTTACTCTAAGTTTCGTGGGGTGTAAACTTACAGTTTTTGTTTTACTTTTTAATTCTTTGCATATAAATAAAAAAAATGGATTGTATAATTTGCAATAAAAAAATAGATCGCGATTGTGAGACCAAAATCACCTGCGTCGACTGCAATGTGTATTTCCATTGCTTGTGTGTAAAGCTAAATCCGTCGGATATAGAATATATGAACACTCACAATGTTCCATATCGTTGCGACAATTGTAACGCTCTTCGCCGTAAATCTCTGCAACATCAAAGTGCATCGATACCATCATCGGCAGGAACTACATCTACAATGAAACAGAGGACAAAGCGGAATCAGCAAACAGTCGCTAAGTTACAAAACGTCACTGAGTCGACGGTTCAACAACCTGCAACAGCACTGCGTGTGCATGATCTACCACAACAGTTCGATGATAGCACAGTTACATTGCAAATGCTCTATAAAGAGATTATTTGTCTGAAGAAAATGCATTGTGACTTCATCAGCACAGTTAATCAGCTGAAAGAAGAGAATGCAAAGCTAACATCGAAAGTTTCATCACTGGAGAGCAGGCTGAATTGGAGAGAGCAGAAGAATTTTGAGACTGTCATCGAGATTGCTGGTGTACCTGGTGTCAACAATAACAATGCAGGGGAATGTGTTCGAACAATTTTGAACAACGCGTTGGATGTCTCCGTGTCATCCACAGATATTCAAAAATGTTACGTCAAACGTGTATTAAAGAAAAACAACAATAATGATGTAATTCGCGTACACTTCTCTTGCTTAGAGGTAAAAGAAAAAATAATGAAAGCCAAGAAAACTGCAATGAAGAAATTAAATTCTGCATTATTTGTCGCGGGCACAAAGGACAATATTTTTATAAATGATTGTTTAACAAACTATACCAGAGCTTTATTTATGGAAGAAAAAAAATTAAAAGCGGAAAAAAACTATAAGTATTTATGGTTTAAAAATTCGCGTATCTTAATAAGAAAAGTGGAGAAGGGTAGGGTTGTTGCTATTAGATCGTTTCTTGATCTTTCATCGCTGAAAGATTAATTGTCTTTCACTCTAGTTAATACATTTCAGAATGTCTATCTTTAATTTAAATGATAATCTTTTAAGCAACAACCCAACCCATAATACAATAGTAAACATAAATGATGGAATCTTTGTCTGTAATTCAAATCAGCGCAACTCCTTTTTTGTTGTGCATCAGAATATACGTAGTTTGCGGCAAAATTTTAATTTATTAGTGTGTAATCTTCAAGCTCTTGTGTTTTTACCCGATTTGATATTTGTAAGTGAGATATGGATTTTTGACTGTGAAAAAGATGATTATTATATTCCGGGCTACAATTTGTATCTTAACACTAATGAAACGTATGCTGCAGGTGGAGTGGGAGTTTTTGTTCGAGATTGTTTAGATTTCGGTAATTATAAAGTAAATTGTCTCAATTTCTTGAGCGCGGGTGTGATTGAATTGTCTTGCAATATATGTAATGATATTTTTAAATTTGTGTGTGTATATAGGTTACACTCTTATAATACTCAAGTGTTTTTGAATGAATTTTCAATGTTCTTAACAAGCGAAAAAGCGGCTAATCTCGTATTTTTGGGTGATTTTAATATTGACATTTTAACTTCCAGTACTTTATCTGATCTTTATCTTACCATAATGGCTCAGCATGGTCTTTCTTCTTTCATAAATGAAATTACTAGACCAATTTCAAATACTTGCCTTGACCATGTATTTGGTCGTTTTCTAAAAGTGGCCATAAATCAATGTGCTGGTGTTAACTTTGATCTCCACATTACTGATCACTGCATGACAGGTATTTTGTTTAATGCTTTAACAGTAAGGAGACCTGTAAAATATATTTCTCCGCCTAAGGTTATGAAGATCAATTTCGACCTTTTAAATATTGAACTGCGTTCTGAAACCTGGGAGGAAATTTATATGGAAAGTAACGCTTCAAAGGCCTATGATTTGTTTTCAACTTTTCTTCAAAATTATATTAGTAATTTTACCTACACCGTTGTCCGTAAAAAATCTGAGGAGAGGTTAAAACCATGGATTAACTATTCTGTATTGAAGAAAATTAAGCTTAGAAATAAATTACGGATAAAGTGCTTCAAACATCCCCTCAATACAGCGCTGAAAACCCGTTTCAAAGTGTTGAATAAGAAAGTAAATAATGATATTAGGAAAGCTCGGGATAGATATTTTTACTCTAAGGTAAGAAGTGCAAAAGGTAACCCTAGAAAAGAGTGGAAGGCTGTAAATAGTATCATTGATAGTAAAACCCCAAATATATCTAAAACTATAGTTTTGTGTAATGATGATATTACTATTGATGATCCTATAACAATATCAAACATATTTAATGATTTCTTTTCTTCGTGTGGTCTTATGTCTTCTTCAAGTGAGTTGCCTACATATTGTACGGATTGCGCCAGGTCTCATCTTGTCGACGACAATGTAAGGAATAATAGCTTTTTTTATGTGAAAATAACAGGTCTGGAACTTTACAAAATTATCTGTTCACTTAGCAATTCGAGCTTTTGTGGAAGTGATGGTATAACCAATCCTACCCTTAAAAAAATAGCACTAAATATAGTAGACGTTCTAGCCTATATTTTTAACTTAAGCATTTTATCCGGTATTTTTCCTGATAAATTAAAGTGTGCAAATGTGATTCCTCTTTTCAAAAAGGGTAATAAAAGCGACAAAAACAATTATAGGCCAATTTCCTTATTGTCGTCCGTTTCAAAAGTTTTTGAAAAGGCCGTTAAGAGTAGAGTGCTGAGTTACCTGGCAAAATCAAATTTTTTTAGTCCTGCTCAATTTGGGTTTAGGGAAGGCCTTGCCACGGAAGATGCCCTCCTGGAGTTTTGCTCTTTTATTTACAAAGCACTAGATGATAAAAAATGTTGCGCCGGACTCTTCGTGGACATCACCAAAGCATTTGATATGGTCAACCATAAAATTCTGTTGAACAAATTATATAATGCAGGATTTCGAGGTTTTATACATAATTGGTTTAAGTCTTACTTGAAGGATAGAAATCAAAGAGTCAAAATAGGAAACACTGTTGGTGAGTCAAAAACTATGAACTTAGGTGTGCCCCAGGGATCAGTTCTTGGTCCCATACTGTTCTTAATTTACATCAACTCTCTATTCAGCCAACCATTTATAGGGAAAGTTACAGCGTTCGCGGATGATCTTGGTATTGCATACCGCTCAGATAACCCTTTAAACCTGATAGCTGATGTAAATCATGACGTTCACCTTTTCAGAATATGGTTTTCGGAGCACAAAATAGTTGTTAGTAACAAAACTAAATTAATTCACTTTAGTTTAAACATGCAAGAATCTCCTGATTTTGAAATCTTCTTCCATGCGAAAAATTGCGTTAGATCTAGTATGTTAATTTGTGTTTGTACCTTAGGAGCTACAAGCACAATGTTTAATGAACAAGCATCTTGTGACATACATTGTTTTAAAATTGAAATTGTGAATCAGTTTAAATATTTAGGTATTACTTTTGATCAAAATATGAGTTGGTCTGAACATATTTCAATTCTGAAAAAATATTTACTTTCTACAGTCCGAAGCTTTTATCGTCTCAGAAAATTCTGTGACAACAAAACTTTAAAAACAGTATGTTTTGGAATTCTTGAATCAAAATTACAGTACGGAATAAGTTGCTGGGGTGGTGCTTACCAAACAAAGCTTAAGCCGTTGATTGTGCTGCAAAAGTGCGCTATCAGACAAATATGTGGGGTCAATCGTTTAGCTCGCTCTATGGCTTTGTTCAGATCATTCAAAATTTTACCACTTAAACATTTATACTACTTTAAAGTTTCTAAAATCTTTTTTATGAGAGGTGGTTATTTACAGAGTCCAATTTCTAACACCCGTAATTTGCGTAGCAATTTAGTTAATGTTGTCGTTATTCCTTCTTTTCGCACCACTTTATTTAAAAACTTTTACTCCATTGTGTCCTGCAAATTATTTAATAAACTTCCTTTAAATATCCGAGGCATAAGATCTTTGCACAATTTCATAAAACAAGTCAAAATATGGCTTCTGAATTTTGATCATGATGAAATTAAAATTTTGCTGAACTATGTCATTTAAATATATCATATATTGCCTAATTGTTCTACATACTTTGTATATGCTTTCTCTTCAAGTTTTTCTCCTCTTTTATTGCAAATATACTTTCTTTTTTTTTGGATATGTATAAATGAATTAAATACTGTTCACCCCACATTACAAATATATTTTCTTTTATAAAGTGGCATTATCACTATTTTTAATTTATAAATACAAATGTCACCACATATTCTTAATTACAATATTGTTATGGTAGATTAAGTAAATGGAATTTGTTAAATTAAGAATAAATTAAGAATAATGAATGAATAATAAAATAAATAAATAAAATAAAAAAAATAAAAAGTTCTGCAACGCGTTTGAGCTGCCTCTAACTCATTCCTAAAGAGCTCGATTCCTCCTCAACTGTCCTGCGCCACGTTTGCCTAGGGCGTCCCGCTATTCTGCCTGCTTGGGTGAGCGGATTCCACTGCATGGCGTATTTCGCAATCGAGTTGTCTTCGCGCCGTAGGGTGTGTCCAATCCATTGCCACTTTCTTCTTCGTATAGTAATGCTTATAGGTTCTTGGCCCGTTCTCAGATAAAGTTGTTCGTTGGAGATGCGGTTCGGCCAAAAAATCCTCAAGATGATTCTTAAGTATTTGTTTACAAAGACTTGCAGCTTGCGTGTGTTAATGGTGTCCACCTTCCAAGTACTGCACCCATAAAGCAGCACTGATTCTACGTTGGAGCGGAACAGTCGCAGCTTGGTTCTTAAGCTGATAACATTACTTCTCCAGATTTTAGATAGCATTCCGAACGCAGCTTTAGCCTTCCCGATTTTGCTGCACATATCCAGTTCGGTGCCACCGCGATTAGCCGAGACCACACTTCCTAAATAAAGAAAGTTATCAACTTTCTCGACTTCCTGTCCGGCAATGTTAAGTTGAGCGCGGTTGTTAGAAGAAGTGCTCAGGGCTTTTGTTTTGGCTGTGTTTATTTTTAGCCCCACTTTGTTTGCCTCAGCTTCTAGATGTTGGGCCATCAGATGAAGATCCATTATCCGATGTGAAAGTAGACAAACATCGTCAGCGTAATCTAGGTATTTAAGGTAAGATGTCATAGTCCAACGAATTCCATAGTTGCCTTCCGTCAATGCTGCACGGAGTACATCGCTGATAACCACCAAAAACAATAGTGGTGACAGTATGCACCCTTGACGTACTCCACTTTGGACTTCAAAATCCTCCGACACCTTACCATTGTGCACGACGTGACACTTACCGCCCTCGTATGTAGCCTTGATAATAGCTATAAGTTTTTCTGGGATGCCTCTCCTGCGCAAGGCCAACCAGTTAGCATCTCGATTCAATCTGTCGAAAGCTTTCTCGAAGTCGATAAACATTAAATGTAGCGGAGACCTATACTCAACGCATTGCTCGATAATGATCCGTAAGGTGTTTATGTGGTCAATGCAGGAGGATCCAGCGCGAAAGCCTGCCTGTTCGACATCAAGAGTTGGATCTAAATGTTCTTTAATTCGTTCTAGAATTATTTTAGCTATTATTTTAGCCACGGCTGGAAGAATGCATATACCCCTCCAGTTACCGCAATCCGTCAAGTCAATACCAACCGCCTTGTTCTTCTTGAGGGACTTGATTGCTGTTATTATCTCGGTTTTACTGGGAGGTGCGGTGCGAATTCGGGAATTTGTTGCTTCTAACTGCTCATTCGAATTCGAGATCATACCGCCATCGTCTATGTGATTTAGCTCTGTAGCAAAATGTTCTCTCCATCTAGTGAGCTAATCCTCATCCGAAATCAGAAGGTTACCGTCTAGACTCTTCACTGGATGTTGTTGTTTGGAGTTTCGACCACCGATGAGCTCCTTAGTGATGCTATACACAGTCCTACTGTCGCACCTACTCGCTGCTTCTTCAGCCTTTGAGGCCAGTGAGTTGATATATTGACGTTTGTCACGTCTCACACTACGCTGCACTTCTTTCTTCTTCGCACGGTATTGGGCTTCAAGCTCAGTTCTTTCTACTGCTGAGGCCGCTGCAATCCGAGCCTTGATTGCTGTACGCTCATCGCTCCGTCTCCAGGTGTCTGTAGAAAGCCATGTGCGGTGGTGTTTCTGCTTTTTACCGACATACGTGCGTGCCCCAGTCGCAAAAGCATTTTTCACAGCACTCCAGTGGTCATCCATGTTCTCTATGCTGCTGATTGCTTCTGCTTCTAAGGCAAGATGGTCCCTGAACTGTTGGCGCACTTGGGGAACCTTGAGCCTGTCGATATTAAACCTGGTGATGTTAAGTAGGTTTGAGCGGTTGCTGTTGACGGATGCAGTACGAAGACGTAAATGAGCTACCATAAGATGGTGATCTCGTTCTAGTCCGACGTCAGCTCCACGTCTGTTTCGGACGTCCAGGAAACAATTTCTAAAGCGGCGACTGATCGCAATGTAGTCGATCTGGTTGGATGTTCGTTGCCTATCAGTAGAGCCAACTGATTTTGTGGCAGGTGTTATGCTTAAACAGCGTACCTCCGATGACTAGGCGGTTGGTATTGCAGAAGTCCACAAACCGCTCACCGTTATCATTACGGTCCAAGAGACGAAATGGAAAAACTCCGGAAATTGGGCGCGTTTTTTGGACGTTAGAACAAAAGATTACAATATGTTCCACTACGGAACGGAAAAGGCTAAGAATGGAATCGGTATCATCCTTGCAGCAGAGCTACTTGGAAAGGTCTTGAGCATTTCTAAGTCCAGCGACCGTTTGATGTCTCTTAAACTAGTAATACAAGGAGAGGTGTGGAATATTGTCAGTGCATATGCTCCCCAAAATGGGTTCAATCAGAGAGATAAAGATGCATTTTGGCTAGATTTTCACAATCTCCTTAAGAACATCCCAAAGGAAGAATTTCTGTTTGTTGGAGAAGATTTGAATGGACATGTCAGGAAGTCAGACGAAGACTATGAAGACTGCCATTGACGAATATAGCACCAGGAACCTTCCTGGGGAAGACATTCTAAACATGTGCAAATCACATGGTATTATCGTGTTAAATACCATGTTCATCAAACAAAGCCGGCACCTGATCACCTACAGCAGTGGTGGAGATGAAACTCAGATTGATTACCATTTGGTAGCCAGTTTCATGAAGCCTCGGGTAAAAGATTGCAAAGTGATCCTGGGGGAGGCAATCGCTCGGCAACACCGTCTCCTGCTAACAGAAATTTTTATGAAAATACCGAAGAAAAGCAAACAAACAAGTGTCTCTGAGAAAATCAAGTGGTACAATCTGGACAAAGAAAAAGGCGAGGCTTTTGTTTTCCTAATGAAAAATGAATTCTCTCACACCATCAACGGAGCCGAGGATGAAGAGTGCAGAGCACAAAACATGTGGGATTCCCTACAGCGAACTTGCTTAAAGAAGGCCAAATCACTGCTAGGAGCTCCAAAAGGCCACCATCATCACGCCAAAGAAACATGATGGTGGAGTGATGAAGCTAAGGAAGTGATAAATTAGAAGAAAGCGGCTTTCAAAGGTTGGTCAAGGTGCCCCTCTAATAATAATAACGAAAAAGCTCGCCTCGAAATGAAATACAGATGTTGCAAGCGAAGAAGAACTGCGCCCAGCTCCAAGCAGAGAATACGGAGGGCTTGTATCGGGAGCTGGAGAAAATATCTTCCCCGGTTGCTGATGCAAACCAGGCTACCCAGAAGCTGCGAAGACAGAATATGAACGAGAGCGCCACTATCTTCAAAATAGGCGGCCAAAGAAGGGGGAATGCTCAGGAGATTCGTCCCCCAAAGTTCATTAGCAATGCTCATGGCTAGCTTCTTTTGGATGTCGACAAAATACTGCAGATGTGGCGGCAGTATTGTGAAGAACTTTTAAATAAACAGTTTTCCCGGCTATACTTTCCAAGAGCCACCCCTAACTCTGAAGAAATACCAGACATTACAGTCGAAGAAGTTAGTGAGGCGGTCAAATACTCCAAAAAACGAAAACCGGTTGGACCAGACGAGATACCCTCTGAGTTCTGAGGAAAAAGATGGGAGACGTCGGGTTCAGATGGCTCAGAATTCTCATCTCCAAATTCACGAGAGGTGATCCAATGCCGAATCAGTGGAGGGAAAGCTACCTTCTCCCTGTATACAAGCGGAAGGGAGGGGTGATACGCGAAACTGTGATAACTACGGTTCGATCAAGCTGACGTCACACACCATGAAGATCGTTGAGCGGGTATTAGGTGGCCGAGTGCGAAAAATAATACGGCTATCTGATGATCAGTGCGGATTTGTCTCTCAACCACAGACGCAATCCAAAGTACAAGGATCATATTGGAAAAACATCGTGATTCCTTAAGGAATTTGCATATTGTATTGGTTGACTTTAAAAACGCATTCTACAGACAACCACGAGATCTGATATGGGTGGCGCTAAGATATCGAGGGGTTCCAGAAACCTATGTACAGATAATCATGGACATGTACGAAGGAGCAAAGACAAGAGTAAGATGCCCCGCTGGAGTAACTGAAGAGTTCCCAATCAAAGTCGGGGTGCACCAGGGAAGCGTTTTAAGTCCTTTGCTCTTTATTACAGTCCTTGATTATCAGCTGGAAAGTAAAGTGATGGACCCCAAGGAACATCAGTTATTCTTTGCTGACGATGGAGCCATCATAAGTTAGGATCCTACGTCCCTGCAACGAGCACTTGATGTGTGGGTGGACGCCCTGCAGGGAAATGGGTATCGCATTAGTTCAAAAAAGATAGAGTACTTGTGCTGCCCGTTCGCTGATCCACTCAGGCCTATTCCAGACATTTATTTAAATGGAACAGTGCGTCCCAAGTGCGAAAATTTCAAATATCTGGGGTCTATGATCAATAGCAAAGCAACTTGCGATGACGACATAAATCATCGTGTAAGCGTAGGGTGGATGAAGTGGCGAGAAAATTTCGCTATCTTCTGTGACAGAAAAATGCCACCTAAGTTGAAAGGAAGGGTTCACACAACAGTTTTGCGTCCGGCGCTCAATACGGTTCACAATGTTGGACGATGTACAAAACGTATGAGAGTAAATTAACGGCAGCTGAGATGAAGATGCTTCGCATGACAGCAGGAGTGACAAAGCTTGATCGAATAAGAAGTTCGAAGATCCGTGGAAGCTTTCGCATCAAGGAAACCATCGTACAAAAAATAGAGCGCGACCGGCTCAGGTTGTATTGCCACGTTCAAAGAAGAGATCATTTGAACCCTGTAAAAAATTCAATATCAATGCACGATCCAAAGACATCGCGATGTAGGAAAGGTAGGCCTATAAACGCCTGGATCAGGCAAATGCGAGAACATCGGCATTTCATTGGCCTCAGTCACCGAGTGATCCAAAATCGGCGGTCCTGCCGATATTTTCTGAGGTCAAATAGGCGAACCCCACAGGCGGATCAGTAGAAATGCGGTGAAGTGGGAGGGTTGTGATCCCTTATTTTTGGATCATAACCTCACTTATAAAAGGAAGAAGAAGGAAAAATGGATTAGCTTTTGACGAGAAGGTAAATGTTAAAAGAAGTGTGTTATGGTAGGTTAAAGTGACTGCCAGCTTACACTAACACACATTGACCAAAGAAGGTCCATTGTGGCACCACGAAGGATCATGTAATAAGAACCATTTTGATCTTCTAATGAAGCGTAGGAGGCTCCTGATGTCTATGTCTATCATGTCGCCTAAATCGTTATAATAGAAAGCTCCTGGGTGAAGCTTTCTTCTACGGGAGAGAGCTGGGCATGCACAAGAAAGGTGTGGAATGGTTTCTTCCTTTTCTTCGTTCATGCAGTTTCTGCAAAAATTATTCGAATATATGCCAAGCTTTGTTGCATGTTTGTCTATTAGACAGAGTAATAGGTGTGCTATTGTAGAAATCAGTTTGTTATAGCGTTTCAGATCCAGCTTGGGTCAAATCTGTTTAGTCGCTAGACCTAAGATTTGTTCAACGATTGCATCTAGCTTAAATGTAAATTTGCAAGTAGCGATTGGTATACCTAGAATATCCTTGTCTGGAAGGATGGGTACAGTTGTTCCTATTCTGGCCAGTTCATCAGCCTTACGATTCCCCGGAATATCCCTATGCCCCTGCACGCACAAAGGTGAATATTAAACTGCTCCGCCATCTCCTTGAGAGATGATCGGCGGTCCAGGGGTAATAATGAATTCATACAGACAGATTCCAAGGATTTGATTGCTGCTGGCTGTCTAAAGAGATACGGATATCCTTGACGGATATCACGTTTTTCCTTAGCAAAGATAAAACATTAATCGTCATAATTACCGCCTGAAACACGGTACAAGAATTTGGAAAGCGGAAGGAGAAGTTAAGATGAAAAATATCAAAGATGATACTTCCACCCACCCCGTCTTTAGTTTTTGGACCGTCAGTATAAAAATGAATCGATTCATCTTTTACTGAATGAATTTCTATCCTCCTCCTCCTTATCGAAAAAAAGACGGGGAATGTGTAGTCCATGTTTCGGGAGAGATTTTGCGTTCCATAACGAGTTTATAGTCTTCTGCTTTGAGCTTATATTTCCGTAAATATTAATTTAGGATGGCTTTATCTTTCTTTCTGCGTCACATACAATCAGTATGCAGCTGCACCTTAATTATGTTACAATTTGTGAAAATCGCTACCTAGAGTTCAAGAGTATGAATACTTAAAAGTTTTAATGAGATGAATCCTTACAACTCCCTAGCACTAAGAACACCCTCTCTATTGCATCAACAACGCTCCTTCAAGTATTTCTATTAAAATATGAAGTGCCTTACAATTCTTCGCTCTATTTCATCTACATAAAACCGAATCACCACACCAAAAGAAAATAAAAATAAAAATATACTCACCAATCCTGTACAGAATTAAAACTATCTTCATTCGTTACGTCGTACATTAGAATGAATCCCATCGCACCACGGTAATAGGCGGTCGTTATTGTTCTGTATCTTTCTTGGCCGGCAGTATCCTGGAAAGGAAATATTATAAATGTTTTTATCCTTCTTAATATTCATCAGAAAGTTTATATGCAAATGTGTAAGAATAGAGAGGTAGGCAAACAGTAGTCAGAAGCCGAACAACCACAAACCACAAAACTCTGAAAAGGATTATCTGTTTGCTCGTTTAGTAAAATGAGATTTCCTTGAAATGATTCAGATACGGGTATAAGTTGGGGGAAGTTTTCGCGTTATACTTTGATTAAAGCAGAGTGAGGGAAATATCCTGTGCTAAATGGAAATACGTTCCTAATTACAAATTTGTGTTTATAGAAAGATTTTTATTATTTTTTTGATAGCTTGAAAACGAGTATTTTATTTTCATGTAATTATCAACATTCTGGAGGAACAAATGATCAACTTCAATTAATTTTCTTACGTTTTAGAATTAAATGTAAGGTTGCAGCGTAAAAGTTTTAATGAATAAATATCCTTAGTACTTCTTCTTGATTCTAATTTGATTATTAATCGTTAATATGCTTGCAGTACTTTCATTCAGTAATAATAATAATAATATAGGTACTTTATTCAATTTAAAAGTACAATTTAAACAATGGCTTAGCCGTCTGCCGTAGATTGAGAATCTTTAGCTACACCTATACAAGGTTTCGAAAACAAAATCAAAAGTGGACATATTTCGCATTTTTATAACAGCTACGTAGATAATTAAACCAAAGTTCAAAAGTTTGCATTTTAATTCTAAATATTATCGAAATTTGTGCTGAGGTTCGAGTATATATAGTTCTGCTCGTAAGTTAGGCTTTTGTAGATAAGTCGTGAACTTGAATTTGTTGCCATTATAGTATATTCCCTTTTCATACCTTGTTCGACGTCCGATAAAAGTCGAAAGATAGAGGGTATCCATTCTGGGAGATTTGATTCCGTTAAGTTCAATGTTATCGTTATACTTGTTAGCAGTATTTTCCCAATCTTTAAAGAACTGTGATTTACATCTTAAGGATCTTCTTGCCAGAATCTTAGTCAGCCGTGTATCATCGCTTCCGCCTAGCACCTTTAAAATATACTTCATATTTGTCTTTAACGTGAATATAAAGAGTGGTGATATTTCAGTTTCTACATGTAACATATAGTTTGGCGTATTTAAAGGTAAACGCAAAGTTTTTTCAAGAAGAACCTAAGAAGTTTTTTCACGTCATCACATGATTTGCTTCCCCATACTTGGGCTCCATAACACAGCTAAGCCCTGGCACTTCAAAGAGCTGTTGCGCCAACTATTTGTATATTTTTTTTATGTTGATTGCTCTCTTCGCATCTGTGAGCTTAAGTTGAAAGTGCCATTTTAACGAAAGGTTGTGACTTATGGTAACACCTAGATATTTATACGACCTAACAACTTCCAGATCTTCCCCACCGTATTTCCATCGCTCATTTCTCGCGAAGCGTCCTGTGCCTTTGCGGAATACTAGCACCTTGGACTTTTCAGTGTTTATAAGCAAACAATTGAGTTTACAATATTCCTCTATCTTGTTGATCATGAGTTGTAATGAGTTTGGCGATTCTGCAAGTACAACTATATCATCTGCATAAAGCAATGTCGTAACTTAAAGTTCTTCTATCCTTATACCTGCTGGTAACAGGTTCGAAATATCGTCCAGGAAAAGGAAGAATAGCAGAGGGCTGATAAGATATCCCTGTTTGACTCTGATTTTGAATTCGAACCAATCTGACATGTCGTCGCCGTTCCATACCGTCGCCTTATTATTATGGTACAGACCTTTTAAAATATTTATAAATTTAGAGGACAGTCCAATTTGCGATAATTTGTAAAAGAGAAAGTTACGATTTATTGTGTCGAATGCGGCTCTAAAGTCAATAAAGAACGCATATAACTTCTTTCCTTGGTCCACAAAATATTGGGCGATTGACGTTAGACTAAAAACTTGATCGACTGTAGAGTAACCTTCTCTAAAACCTGCTTGGAAATGACTTAATTTTTGATTACCTTTTACCCATTTTATTAATCGTGCCGTCAGCAGGCCAGTGAAGATTTTTGCGACAGTGTTCATGAACGAAATCCCTCTATAATTTTCTGGTGCATTTGGATCGCCTTTTTTTAAATATCGGGAATATGATGGACTTGCGGAAATCACTCGGTACTCTTCCTTCATTGTAAGTTACATTTAAGGAAGATAGCAGTTTTTGCAAAAAGAGTGGTGAAGCATATTGAAAGAATTCATATGGAATTCGATCTTTTTCCGGTGCCTTATTCTGTTTGGCTTTTCTTAACACTTCACGAAGCTCGTATTCATCAAAAGGCTTATCTAAGCTCTCATTGCATATAAAGGGTAGCGCATAGTGAAAAGTATGTGCGGTTCCTTGCGGATTAAGCATTGTCTTAAAATGTCTCATTAAAGTGGCGGCTTCGATTTGACTTCCAACCCTGAATGTAGTTCCGTTAAGCTTTTTCGCCATTGACCAAAATGTTTTACTATTCGCTGCACCAGCCAAATCCCTAGCAATATCGTTGAAGTACGTCTTCTTTTTTCGTTCACACAAAGTTTTGTAGTAGCTGTTTTTTACAGTGTATATCTCCTTTGCTGATGCAGAGTTCAACTTTCGGAACATGTTCAGCATCGCCAAAGACTTTTGTCTCGCTTTGCTGCATTCACTGTCAAACCAAGGCTACTTTCTAATAAACTTTTTCCTATTATCGTTTGACGGTGCAGACATTTTTATTGGACCCGTAAGAATACTGGGCTGCAAAAACGCATGATTCCATTCCGGTGAAAGCCTCGCGATGTAATTGTCCAGTCTAGTGCAGTATTTGATGGCACTACTCTCTTTCCAAACAAGTTTTGGGAGGAGATTTAACTCTTTCACAGTTGTCCCTTCGACCTTCAAGGAACATTCGATGGTTATAGGCATGTGATCTGAGAATTCTTGAGCCGAAATCTCCATATCTTGAGTAATATTATGCCACTCTCCGTTAATTAGCGCATAGTCGATTACCGAATCTGCCTCTGACGAAAGTAAATTCTCCATTGGGATCAGTTTTACTTCTGCCATTTAATAAACATAAATCAAACGAGTCGCATGTCTCAAAAAGGCAAAACATCTAATAAATCATTGTAGTCACTATGCCAGTTGCAGCAGTTGATGTTTCATTCAGTACAAAACGGTGAAAATAAATTTTATTTTATCATCTACAACCTATCTAAAGCAATATTTGGTTGCATTTGTGGGAAACGACACTAGATGAACCAAGTCAAACAGAATCACCAGGTCACTTAAAAATAAACAGAAAAGTTGCAAGCCACCTTATTCAAAAAATAGGCGTGGCTTTATAAACCCTATGGACGAATTGTAGCAAAAGTCGCTCCGCTTTATGATTTCTAGAGGTCGCCTTGTCGTAAGCGGTTAGTGTGTTGGATCACTGCGCGTGATGTTCCAAGTTCGAATCCCAGAAAACACCAAAAAGTTTTTTCACGGTCCCACCTCTCTTGAACGTCTGACAAACATCCAAGAGTATTGTTGTCACGAGAAAGCTTCTCGAAACAAGTTACCCTTCGGATACGGAACTGAACTGTAGGTCCCTTCCAGTCGGGTGAAAAATATAACGCACAGAACCCAAGTGGTTGCGAGAAGCTAAACCCAGGCACTAAAAGAGCTGTTGCACCAAATATTTTTTATTTTTTTTAGTTTAGCAGTCATCGATCAATTCTTTCGATAGTTTGCGTTAACACAGACAATCGCAATGTATAACCTGACAGAAAGTGCGGCAATGTCATCCACATAAGTCTGGCAACGGCTAACAGGAATAAGCTTTCATCGTTTTTAAGGATTGTTTTTTTTTTTTTCAAATAAAGAGAAACTTTCATCCTTTTCTATGGCATTACAGATGATATAATGGTGCATTCCAGTGATGCATTTCTTAGCAGTTCTCTGAAGATTCCCTCCTATATGGCAAACTGCATTAATTTTTTAAATCGTCTGTAGCATGTACGTGCGCATTTTTCAACACAATGAGGAACGAGAAGGTTTAATGGAGGTTTATCCAACACTCTGCAAAGAGATTTATGATGGTGCACAACCCTTACAGCCTTACTCCAACCTAACCCAAGCTAGTTAAATGCGTCTGTGAGCTAAAATAATACTTATTTTCCTGGAAAAATGTCCTTGATTATATTATATTCGTACCATCTGGTCCATATTACAAATCCCTGTATATTTCCGACCTAAAATAGTCGTGCCCTTTTTATTGTCACGCGTCGTTTCCGTTTATGCGTCTGTAAAACAAACCGAAAACATATTGTTCCACAACTCAAATACACAAGTTGAACATAACATGTTTACATTTGACATTCCTATTTGCCAGCGACTACGACGGCAACGACGATGAAGAACAAATTTAATTAGATTCTGAAATTAATTTGACACCAAGCAGTTATCCCCCAGAAAACACTTAACTTTGAGTGTATAATGGATAGCAATACACTCGTGGCCGCATAAACTCAGATAACACCCCATCAAGCCACAATGGTGGCGCTGTAAACAAAAAAACATGATAATTATTTTCTGTTTACATTTTACTAGGGCTTCGGTTGGAAATTTTATTTCTCCTCGTACCTACACCCAGCACCCATGATGGTATGTTCCAGCTGAAGACTTGTTGAGCCCTCACTTGAATTCTATAAATTGAGGGCAGTAGATAAAATTAAATGGTTGCACCCCTATGCATGCATATCAGTTGGGGTTGTTCACAGGCGGACTTAATGTGTCCGTGAGGCTGCTTACCCATATTTGTAATTTGACCCGTTTGTCATGACGGAATACTGTTTTCACTTTGAAATCGATTCCAACTGTTGACACAAAGGCTGAGGTGAATGAGTCGTCTGCGTAGCGGAATAGGAAACTCGTTTTGCCCACACTGGAATTACCGATTATCAGCAATTTGAACATGTAATCGAAATTCTGATCAGCTGCGTCCTTTTGCCATTTTGGATCACCACCGCCAGCCATCTGAAAGAAAGAAAAAATATCATTAGAATGGAATTGATTAAGACGCTGAAGAATGTTATGAAGCGAAGGTTAAGAAAGTCTGTCATTGACAGGAGACTGGTAAAATAATCCTGAAATGTAAAAGTAATTTTCTAAATGTCATGGGAATCCACACAGATGAAGGCTGAGTATAACCAATTTACCTACACCTGGTGTGACTGTTGTGGGAGTAAAAGCAATCATCCTAAAGAAAAATTGGTACTAATCCGATACTCCCCCAAAAAATAGAAATGTCGTTGATATAAGTTAATTCCCAATTGCTTGGAGGAGAAACAAGTCTGTGCTTAAGTGGCTGAGACCTCCCAGAGAGTTATGATTTACAAAAAAAAAAGGTATATTCCCGCGGTATGATTGTACTTGAAATTTGTTAATTCAATTGTACTGAACACAAATCGATAGTAGGTTAGACAAATTTTAACTCAAAGGGACAAAGGCGTAGCCTCGCTCAACCATTCGTGCTGTGCGCTTTATATTTTTCCCACGAAATGCAGGGATCTTTTAAAGGCGAACCTATAACGCTGAGCCAGCATCCCGAGATACCTGAAGATGTCCATTGATGCTGCCTTTAAATGATTGCAGATTATAGTTTTCTGGAAATATTTCGCCTGTGAGTGAGTTTTACAGACTGCTTGCGCAGTTCAAAAAATTAGTTTTGATAGAATGATGTTCCTGCGGTTGCCAGGTGAACATGAGAGTTGTGTGCGTCAGTAGCCTGCCTGAAAGGACGTTGAAGGGTCTAGTTTCTAGTGATCATTCCGTTGAGATCTTCCGAAAAATCTGTAAAACAGACATACATCTGCTATCGATAACCCAACGATTGGAGGTTGGACGTAAGTGCTGCTTCTACTAAGCGAACTGCTTATCTGTGGATGCTGTCAAGTGGATTAATACACTGTTTTAGGATCGAACTAAGTACTCAAGCCCCAGTTTTACTTGTGCTTTGTGCAAGAGAAGAAGAGGCGGCTGTGTAAAGTAGTTCTTTGCTCTCAAAAGATAACGCAACTTAATGGAAGCTGATTTTGCGATGCTGGACGTGAGGACATGTCACGTTAGGTTAGGTTAGGTTCGGGGAAAGTGCACCTAAGTGCTTATCACGGGGGCCATTCGGTCCATTATGTTCCCCTTTATAGTGTGGAACCTATACTTAAATGACTATCTTGCGGTCGGTTCTATTGTGAACCAGCCTGTCTTCTTCTTCTTCCTTTTATCAGCGAGGTTATGATCCGAAAATAAGGGATCATAACCCTCCCACTTCAGTGCATTTCTACTGATCCGCCTGTGGGGTTCGCCGTTGTGAACCAGCCTGTGTTCTTTATGAAGCCTATCATGTTACTTAGTGGGACTTGTATGAAATCCCGTAGTTCGTCAAAAAACTGTCTCTCATATGACGGAGGCGTCGGTTTTAAAAATTTGGGCAATTTAATAGCAGGTGTTTGATGGTTTCTGTCTCCCCTATATCTTGACAGCTCCTGCAGAGGTCGGGTGTGTTGACGCCTAATCTAGCAGCCATTAACCCTATTGCGCAGTGTCCTGTTAGGGCATCTATTAAGATGTGAATTTCTTTATTATTCATCGCCAAAAGACTTCTTGTTCTATTTTCATCCACTGTCAGCAATAAACTGCGAGATATGATACAGTCGCTTCTGGCGGACAATACGGAGTGAAACAGTTCTCTTGCTTTTAGGTCTATTTTCCTTTTCAGTTCACCAATTGGAGTTTTTACTGATAACCGAGTATGTTGAAAATCCAATGCTGATACCTTTTTAGCTAGTTCATCTGCTTTCTCATTTCCTTTTATATTGCTATGTCCGGGAACCCAGCAGAGTGTAACGTCCTGGGTGTTGCATATTCTGTTCAGCGTATTACGACATCTAGAAACTGTTTGTGATCTGACTTCCTCGCTATCTAGTGCTTTGATTGCCGCTTGACTATATATTGCATGTTATTCCATAGTTTACTATGATGCCAAGGAAATGCATTGTCTCCTTGGGTTCGATTAGTTGGTTATCCATTTGAAGCTAGGGAACAGAAGATGGATGCATTCTCTCTGGAAAGGTGGTAGACTGTATTTTTTTGCTCTGAAACTCAAAGAGTTATGCCATATTCGATGAGCAATTTATTTTTTGAGAAGCTTTTTCATTGGATTTGAACATTAAATCTCATGCTGAGTGATTCGGCATGCTAACCAGTGCACTTTCAGGAGTTCTGAGCATACACAGCCGAAACCCTATTGCTCCCGCTCTCTCGTCAATCTATCTGTTTCTTTCTCGGTCACCAGTTTATAGTTCCAAAGCTTTGCACGTAACAGCATTGTTCTGCGTTCCCTAAAATATCTAGACCACCGATGAAAATTGTTTAAAAAAAAATAATGGACTTGCACCAAATGATCCATAATTAGAAACTGAATCCAGCAAAGAGGGACCAACGATTAATACACCCGCAACAAAAGACTCAGTTCGTGTTGGCAGCCGTCTGCTCCACGTTTTGCTGACGCTCCTGTTTTCGTTGTTTTTTCATGATGGTAGCCACAATTTCGCTTACTACATCCCAAACTTCTTGCGTGCTCAGCATCTATCTGGTGATGTTCTCTTGTGTTAAGTCCACACCCAGTCTGTTCTCCAGTAAGGTACGTTCTTCGTGATATCGTGCTCAGTGGAACATGATGTGTTTCGCATCCTCCACTGCTTCCGTGCACGTTGGGCAATAAGGGTTATCTTCGTGTCCTAATCTGTGGAAGTAGGCTTTGAAACATCCATGACCAGTAAGCATTTGCGTCAGGAAGAAGTTCAGCTCTCCATGCTTCCAGTGGTTTATGTTTTTGTATGGGTGTAGCATTGCACTTGTGTGGGTATAGTATTGAACTTGAAGGTGACTACCATTGTCAATAGAAAGCTGTAAACCTTCATCAGCAGACGTTTCCGAAATATCTTAAAGATTTTCTGACCGAACCAATAACTCCATGTGGGAGCATATCAGCACCACAGTTCAACGAAAGCAGTGGCGAAGGTCATTGTTAATGTCTAAATTTAGTAAAAAATGATCAATAATCGAATTATACAATTTATTATCATATTTAAATTTCATTTCTCATTCAAAAATATCAGGAAGAATATCTATGAGTATACACACTTTCACTGCCATATACAAAGTATTCAAAATGAATGGCAAGCCATCTCCCAGATCTGTTTTATGACCCGATATACTTGAGAATGTAAGCTATAAACGTTGCTTGGAAACATCAACTGGTCGACCTGAAATAGACGATGAGATCAGATTCCTAACTTTCGAAGAAAACAAAACCTTAACTCCCATTCAAGAGATGTACTCGCCCTCAGATCTTTTCTAAAAATCAGTAGTAGTAACTTCCTTTTAAAAATCTTTTCCGAATCGATCAACAATTTCGATAGTCGGCCGACCAAATATATATCATACGTTGTCATCAGCGTGAATGGAAGGTTACAGTTCACAAGTATAATAAGCTCTACAATTCTGTCTAACCGTTTTCTTGACAAATTCTTATACAAAAGTTGTATGACGCATGTTGGTCATGTCGAGAAATATGTCGAAAAAAGTCGACAAAAACAGAGTCGTAAAAAACCTATTCAGTTTGACCTTCACTCGATGGATACGAAACGATATAGCTAGCAGCTCCTCTACACTACTTGTGTGCTCTTGCTTGTTCATTTGGTAGAATGCATCCCAAAGAAATTCATCCACTTTAATATAGAAACAGACAAGCACCAACTGCGAGTACACATGGCCAAAGTACGTCAGAATGCGTAAAGTGTCACTATAGGGTCCTAATATTTTTAAAAATAATGGACTACTCCGACCAAAAAGTATACAAATCAATAAAAACCCGTAAGGAACAATGCTAGATTTTTATTCCTACGGCCGGCGCAAAAGCGGATGGATAGAAAACCCTCCAATCAGATTTCGTCTCGAGGAATTTAAAAACATCGAAACACCTCATTGATTGTAGACACCAAGGTAGGGCCTACGTAATTTGTGGTGAAGATCCACACACATCTAAAAAATGCACCCAGAACTACAATACAAAGGTATATTGTTGTGCTTCGACAGAGTTCAATTTACTGGAGAACTATTACAGAAGTCGTACGAAAGACTCGGAATATGACGTGAGAGATTCGAGATCGGGTAGCTCTATTTGACATATCGGCTAAAGGGATTGAAGTCGAAATTCATGAAACCTAAAAGGCTGGACAAGTTGCATAACACTTTTAAGTGCGGAAACAGGTCGCTATTAAGGGGAGGTAAATTATCCATGTTTGCGGTCTTACAGGCAGCGCTGTACTACTGATTCGGTGAACAACGAAGTTCGCTTATGCTTTAATGGTGTAAAGCTTAGGTTATTGGTCATAATACTTGGTTTATTGATTTTGGCTAGGTGATATGAATATGATCCAACTTGATTGTTATGTGATGTTTTACCACGCTGATTGGTTTGTACGGTCAAAGTTTTTAAATATCCTAAGTCCAGCTTTCCTTTTTTCTACTTTATGAAGGCTTTTAGGAAATACATCACTGAGCATAAATCATTTCAAATCGCACTTGCACTGTCTGTAACGGAAACTAAAAAAAACACATACCTACTAAGTTACAGCAGGGCTGTAATATTTCAAGTACAAATATAGGTCTCAGTATTAAACCTGTGACTTGTGATGCTGCTGCAGTACCCGACTACGTACTTAGGTTGGGTTAGGTTGAAGAGGCTGCCAGTTGAGAATCGCCAACACGCTTAGACCAATAATAAGTCCCTTGTGATACCACGAGACGTTTCTCCTATCTACTCGTTAAACCATTTTGAGCTTCTTATGAAGCGTAGGAAGGTTTTAATGTCGACGTTTTTCAGTTCGCCTATGTCGTTGTAATAGGGGGCACCTAGGTGAAGCTTCTTTCTACCGGAAAGAGTTAGGCATAATAGTTTCTTCTTCTTCTTCATCCATGCAGCTTCAGTCATTCGAAAAAAGGCCCAGCCTTGTAGCATGCTTGCCTATTAGACAGTGCCCAGTGACGACACCAGTTGTAGCGCCGATACAAATCATATAGTATACAAGAATTTTGTGGTAGAAGAACTCCGCAGTGCACGGCTGTCCTTAGGACTAAAAGCATAAATCATATATACATATCTGTACCATGTACTAGTGTCGACCTGTGTCCGCAATTGAAAGTCTTGTACGAATTCTTCAGATTCTTCGGTTTTTTAGATATCGAATTCTTCTTCTTCTTCCTTTTCAATGAGGTTATGATCCGAAAACAAAACAACAAGCCCTCCCACTTTACCGCATTTCTACTGATCCGCCTGTGGGGTTCGCCTATTTGACGTCAAAAATATCGGCAGGCCTCCCGATTTTGGATCACTTCGTTACTGAGGCCAATCATGTTCTGGTGTCATTGCATTTGTGTGATCCAGGAGTTTATAGGCCTACCTTCCTACATCTTTGGAACGTGCACTGATATTGCCTTTTCAACAGGGTTCAAATGATCCCTTCTTTGAAAATGATAATACCAGCTGAGCCGGTCGCGCTCTATTCTTTGTACGATAGTTTTCTTGACGTGAAAGCTTCCACGGATATTCGAACTTCTTATTCGATCAAGCTTTGTCACTCCCGCTGTCATGCGAAGTATCTCCATATTAACTCTTTATACATCTTCCAACATTGTGAACCATATGTGAGTGCTGGACGCACAACTGTGGTGTGGAGCCTTCCTTTCAACTTAGGGGGAATTTGTCGGTCACAGAAGATAGCGGAGTATTCTCGCCACTTCATCCACCTTACGCTTACGTTATCACAGGTTGTTTTGCTATTGATCATAGATCCCAGGTATTTGAACTTTTCGCACTTGGGAAGCACTGTTCCTTTCAAGCAAAAGTCTGGAATATGCCTGAGCAGATCATAGAACGGACAGCACAAGTACTCTTTCTTTTTTTAACTAATGCGATTTCCATTTCCCTCCAAAACGTACACCCACACATCAAGTTCTCGTTACAGGGATGTAGGATCCTCACTTATGATGGCTCCATCGTCAGCAAAGAATAACTGATGTACCTTGGGGTCCATCACTTTACCTTCAATCAAATAGTCAAGGAATCTTATAAAGAGCAAGGAACTTAAGACGCTTCCCTGGTGCACCCCGACTTTGATTGGGAACTCTTCGGTTACTTCAGTGGGGCATCTTACTCTTGTCTTTGCTCCTTCGTACATATCCATGATCATCTGTATATAAGTTTCTGGAACCCCACGATGTCTTAACGCCACCCATATCAAATCTCGTGGTTGTCTGCCGAATGCCTTTTCAAAGCCAACCAATACAATATGCAAATCTCTTAAGGAATCACGATGTTTTTTCATTATGATTCTTATAGTTTGGATTGCATCTGTGGTTGATTTACCCGAGACAAACCCGCACTGATCATCAGATAGCCGTATTATTTTTCGCAGTCGGCCACCTAATAACCGCTCAACGATCTTCATGGTGTGTGACATCAGCTTGATCGAACGGTAGTTATCACAGTTTCGCGTATCACCCTTCCCTTTGTGTACAGGGAGAATGTAGCTTTCCCTCCATTGATTCGGTATTAGACCACCTCTCATTAATTTGGGGATGAAAATTCGGAGCCATCTGAACCCCATATCTTCCATTTTTTCCAGAATTCAGAGGGCATCTCGTCTGGCCCAACCGCTTTTCATTTTTTAGAGTATTTGACCACCTCACTGACTTCTTCGACTGTAATGTCGGGTATTTTTGCAGAGTTAGGGGTGGCCCTTGGAAATTATAGTCGGGGAAACTGTTGATTTAAGAGTTCTCCACAATACTGCCGCCACCTCTGCAGAATTTTGTGGTCATCCACAAGAAGCTGGCTATGAGCGTCGTTAATGATCTTTGGCGAACGAATCCGCAGAGCATCTCCTTGAAGATGGTTGCGATTTTGTTCATATCGTGTCTTCGCAGCTCTTGGATAGCCTGGTTTGCATCAGCAACCGGAGAAGGTATTTTCACCAGCTCCCGATGTAGGCCCTCCTTACTCTGTGCTTGAAGCTGGGCGCACTTCTTCTCCGCTTTTTTCTTGCAACATCTGTATTCCCCTTCGAGGCGAGCTTTTTCGTCTCTTTTATTAGAAAGGCACTTTGACCAAGCTTTGAAAGCCGCTTTCTTCTCATTTATGACTTCCTTAGCTCCACCACCATGTTTCTTTGGCGTGTTGGTGGTGGACTCTTCACCCTCAGCTCCGCTGATGGTTTGAGAGACGTAATTTTTCATCACGAAAACAAAACCCTCGTCTTTTTAGATTTCGATTTCAATCGCTTGAAACTACTAGTTGAATGTAATGCCATCGGTTGTCGAATATCTCAAGTCATATTCTTAGTGTCGTAATTCTCGCAATTGTGCATACAAGCATGAAATCTGTCTAAGCAAAGAAGCAAATCTTTCTAGTTGGGTGTATTTTTTTCAGATGTGTGGGCCTATTTTTATGTGCGGGGAATTTATTGGCCCTAGGTCATACACATACACTGTCACCTACAACAAATGAATTGTTTAAAATCGTTGAGCTTCTCCAGGCAAAAACCGATTCAAATATTTTCTTTTCATCTACTTTCTCACCAGCCTTAAATTACAATATCTGGCATTCCTTTCTGCACGTTCTGTACGAATTCATTACGTTTTAGCTGGAATTCAGTGGATACTATCTAAGATCATTGGCCCATATAGTGTCGCACTCTGATATATGTTGATCATCTACCTAGTCTTGGTATAAGTTTGACCACCAGCATCGAAAAATATTTCGTTTAATTTATGGATTTTAAATACAAATAAATACAAATATTTTATATCAGATCATGTTAATAGAATATTTTAAAAATGTCCAATTCTGCTATCTTCAACAGTTTGTGACGTATAAGACTTTATGTTATTGGAGTGGTTTTTATATTTTATCAATGAATGAGTCCCCTTAAATGTCTTAAATAACACATTCATTCCTAATATTGGATGGTAAATCTAAAAAGCCTTATCCTCTTGTTGCAACATAATTTGTGGGTGCATGGATGGATATAACGCTTCTGGGGTGGTTTGATATCTCACACCTCATAGGTCGACCGCATTTCTTAATTGTGGGATCAATTCAAGTGTAAATCCCCTGAAGTGACGTAAAAGAAAAGTTATGTAGCAACCCAAAAATGCTTACAAAACGAACTAAGAACCAATATAGTGCTTCTGCGATGAACAACGCAGGAATTAATTAAAACTAGATTCAATAGTTTCACTTCCTAAGGAGATAAACTGCACCATGCGCAAGTACTTATAAGAAAAAGAACAAACCTCCATTGTACTAGTTCTGCTAAGTTTCCTCAGCATCTGCTATTCACTGCAGGCATTAATATCCTTCACATTTTTAGTCACGTAAAAGTAACCGCAACTGAAATCGATTTCAAAAACTTTCCCAATTCTTTCGAAATTACGTCGTGACACAGTTTATTGTTTCGCCTCCATGTTACATAAGTTATTTTAAGTACTTCAAGCAGATTTGCAACCAAGGTGATGACATAAGACCTCAGTGAACACATTTAATCCTTAGAAAGTTATGAAAATCTGCTTAGTCAACCGAAAGTGAAATCAAACACAACTCAGTTGAACACTTTTTCCCTTCCACCAAAATGCCACAACTCAATTAGTAATGAATAACAAAATCAAAAATTTAAATTATTCCAAAGTGTATCTCTCAATCACGCTCTTTGGTGTGCTACATGCCAAATTAGGCATCAGCTTAGCTGAAGCAAGTCTTCTGAGAATGATTTGCATAATAATTGCTTCAGAAGGATAACATCTCGATGATTTCCTTATTCAATTAGTCACACTTAGTTTCACTTTAGTTTTGATGATGATATCCTCTCTCTGAGGGAATTAGCATCTATTTTTAGAAATTTTCAGAGCAACTGCGTTGCCTGAAGATACTAGGACGAAAAGAAAACCATAGAAATACCCCTCAAAGGATAAACAATTCTGCATCGACATGAAAGTATGAGGATAGATACAATAACCGAATGTACACTTTTATAGCAGGATTGCATGTGCAAATTGGTGTCCAAGCTTAAGCTATATCCTTTAACAAAGACTCACCCTCATACTATGCTGAGGACGGACATTCCACAGTAGTTTCTTTTTAAAGATGCTTTCCCCCTTTTTTTCGAATGTGTCACCATTCTTATCAAACTACTTTCAGGCACGAAAATGTTCCACATACGCCCCGATGCCTATTGTTCCATTTTGGAAATACCTCCGGGATACTCCACGTACTAGTCTACTTCGATAGAATAGTAATTTGTATAGAATTCATGGTCATCAGCTGAGAGTCATGGCAAAGTAAGAAGAGGAAATTAAATTTTATTCGTGCGGCTTCCTCTTTAATTCGTCGTCGTTATTATTCCTGTCATTGTCTGCATTGTGCAGGGAAATTGGGGCCGGTACAAGAAATTCACCTAGAGGCAATGTGAACTCGAATTGTATCTGTTTTTTAATTAAATATGAAGGAAGGGAGATACGTATATATTATTTTGTAATTAAGATTGCGTTTGGCTTTGAAATACTGCAGTACATGGTTTGGTAAATTTGAATTTAATTAAAGTGTCAGTTCTTCGTACCCAGATGCATTGTATATTCTACACTTCAAGACCATGCCTCAGTTTACAAAGGTTTTCTGATATCATTATTGCGCTCGAAGCTAATTATCTGCTTTACATCAAGCGTTCAGTATGGGGGTCAACCAGGTTTATACTGCGGAGGAAGGTATGGAAATATAAATACTTTTAGTTGCCTTTGGCACAAAGTAGCTTATGTAAGTACCTAAGTACAAAGCGAACTTTTCGGAAAACCCTCGTTGGGAGTTGAGGTATCAATTGAGGTAATGAAATATTTAAACCGTCTGCTAATTAATTTTTGCTTTTGTTGCTTAAATAAGTATGAGTTCTGAGACTGGGAAGAGAACAGCTCTGAGACTTTGAACCATTGTGTACTTATACATATTTTATGCTAATTAAGTGCAAAAGAGGAACCGTTTCTAAGTGCCGGAGCATCTGATAAAATGTTCGCAATGTGGATTTATGAGAAGCCTGTTATGCGAAGAGTATTTTGTATTAAATAAACTTTGTAAGAACGATGTAGCATCTCAGAAGGCGAACCCCACAGGCGGATCAGTAGAAATGCGGTGAAGTGGGAGGGTTGTCATCCCTTATTTTCGGATCATAACCTCGCTGATAAAAGGAAGAAGAAGAAGAAGAAGTAGCAATTGGCGTTCTCTAAAATTTGAAGTGGATCCAATATACCTAGTACTGGAAAACCTTTATAAAACATGCAAGTCTACAAGCGCTGCAGTCTAAAATAAAAGAAGCTGGAGCATGAAGTAAAAAGGAGGGTGGTATGGGAAGGAGGTAGCAATTAAATCGGCTTTGGGACTGAAAGAATCATCACAGTGGATCAGTAATGATAAAGGGCATGCCAAAATCGTAAGCGTATGCAGCAACGTGGTAGAAGTCACAGACTACTTAACACCGTCCGAAGACTTCAATAATAAATACAACACAAACATTGCCAGTCGACAGAATTGGGCGGACAATGTTATCCTAAAAGATTCCGATTTAGAAATCGACACCGATGGGTCTAAGATAGAGGATGGCGTAGGGGCAGGCATGTTTTTGGCGCCCCTGGATATACAAAAGCATTTTAGACTACCAGATTATTGCAATGTATTCCAAGCGAAGGCTAAGGTTATTCGTGAAGTGGCTGAATGGCTGTCGATGAGATCGGTATCAAACACGGACATTGTAATTTACACCGACGGCCAGCCAGCTTTAAATGCGCTTGAATCACCAGCAATGAGATCTAAATTGGTAAAGCAATGCCTAAATAGGATATCTAGTTATTGCAATCTTACTCTGTGCTGGGCTCGTGGTCAATTGGACATTTCAGGTAACTGCAGAGCGGACGAATTTGCTAAAAATGCTACGAAACAGGAGTTCTGTTCTGTGGAAGGAGGGCTGGATCTACCTATAGAAACGGCAAGATACATAATCTCTATAGCGGCACTGAATCAGGCCAATGAGAGATGGCGGAATCTTGGCACATGTGGCCATGCGAGACAAACATGATCACAATTACATAAAAGATAAACAAATCGTTTGCTACTAATTAGCAGACCACACATATACGTAGGTTCCCTACTTGGACTGTTTATGGGTCATTGCGTACTAGGCAAGCACGCAGCGAGGCTCATATATGGACGACGAAGAGGAAGAATCTCCCTTTCACTTGCTCTGCAGCTGCCCAGCACTATCCTCAGCTAGAAAACAATCTGTAAGGGAATACTTCTTCTTTGAGAAACTGCCTCACGTGGCATTACAGTGGATCTCATTCGAAGTGAACCCTAACGATTACGGCGGGTAGCCACCTAACCTAATCAAGCCTATGAAGTAAGAGGCCTAGTGCAGCACCTAGTCAGCTGAAGGGAATTTATGAGTTTAGTGGTGCAATGTTCCGAGGTGAAACAAGAAGACCATCAGTCCTTTGCGGAATACACACATACCAGTATATATTCTAGCCCGGCAATCTATGGTGTACTAAATTTTCACATTAACTTAAGTCCTGGAAACTCACTTAAGAAGTTAACTTACTTAATAAGTTTAAATCCCAGAGCATTCAATGAATATTCAACTAGTGATTTGAAGATCGTCTGAGAGTCTGTAGAAAAGATATGGACAGATATTTCTTTCTGCAGGCAAAATCAATGTTTGTTGAAGTTGTGATATTTTATCTAGCAGCTGATGTGAAAATATCTTCAAACCCTTACGCAAACTGTTTGAAAGAAATAAGTCCTCTTTCTTATTAGATCAAGAACGCTGAAACTCCAAGTGGATAATGTTCTGAAGGTCCTTAACATGTCGGATTACCGACTTCCAAAAATAGCAGCTGTACAAGCTATACAAAGAAGAACAGGATTGTTTAAAGAGTGGATGGATTTAGCTCGTGTTTGTGGCATTGAAATGAATCAGGTGGATTTAACGTGTCTGAAGAACCAGCTTTATCAGCTCATAAAAGAAGTCGATGCACAGGCTACTAAAAGAGGAAGAGGAGGAAGCTGTGGGATCCGTACATAGATCGATATACAGCCGTTTGAACCACAACTTGTTGCAGAAGAACTACTTTCGGCCATTGATAAAACATCGATGATTTTGAGGCTGCGGGGCGAACTCTTAAAACTCAATTGTATACGTTACAGAGAAGACTTGCGTCTGCTACGTAGTTTGTTTAATTTGACAGAGAGTGAGGATACTCGTGGGAAAATGTCCAGTTTTGCGGGAAATAAAAGACACATTTTTGAAAGCGATGTCCTGGCGGAGAATCAAGTCATAGCACTCTTCAACGATATAAATGTTCCTAAATTGTTTCAGTATTGCAAAGTTGCACTACAACACCGGGGGGGGGGATACTGAGTGGGAATTTTAAATAAATGGTAGTTCACCCCATTTTGCTATTACATAGGTATTTAATTGGAGGTGAAAAATAATATATTATACGTCAATCAGGCAGACGGCAATGCCATGCAAATTGATTTTTGTAAACTTGAAGTACGTAGATAAAATCTATCTAATCTAATCTAAAAATTGAAATCTAGATCAAAGTGCACGCTATTAAGAGGATTTTGCGATTTCTTGCGAACAAGATTCTTCGGAAATCGCACATTATGTATCAGAATTCATACGGAAATATTATGTCTGTTGCAAGTATTATTTCGCAAATATTGATTGAAACCACGACATTTACGCAACGATTACACTACTTGATGCTTTCGAATGTCAGACCATATCACACATAATCGTAACATTTTCGGGACTTTCAGCTGTTTGAGACCATTTGATCCTTTGACGTTTTAAGAAAAACAAAAAAATTTCAAAAGGGTCAAACGAAAGCAGACTGGAGAAGAAAAGGAGGATTTCATTGAATAACAAAATTCGTCAGCTTATCAGAATCGTACAGTAGCGACCAGAGCTCTGGACTGTTTGCTACGTCAGCTATCCCATTTCACAGCCACAAGTATGGAAAAGGGGCGGCAGAATTAGGCGACCATGCAAACTGGCACTGGGACCTGCATTGCGATTGATCGGGAAACTACTGACTGCCCAAAACTTGGCTGGGCCAGTAGCGCAACAATCGAGTTCGTGATGAAGTGCTTACTTTACCTCCTGGTGGTGGTCCCCGGGCAACTATACGTATAAACCCTTATACGTATAGGCCAAAATTGTAAGTGCGGGTTGTCTAGGGCCTTGATTCTAGGCTAGGTAACGTGGGCCAGCAACCTGCGTTACTGAAACCAGCTCGCTACTGAAACCGACACTATGCCTCGGATAAGGACTGATCACATGTTGACGACTTTTGGCTATTGTACCCGGACAAAGATAGGTTTCTGGAATGTTAAGACGCTCCTCGACTCGGGAAGAGAAGGTCCTTACAATGCCAGATTCCTCCAACTGGAAAAGGAATTCATGCGATATAAACTGGACATTTTGGGGGTAAGTGAAGTAAGATGGTTAGAAGCGGGCGAGTACCAGTCTCCAACGCGTAACACTGTACTACTCTATTCTGGAAGGCCATCCGGAAGTCCGCGAGAATATGGAGTCGGACTACTGCTAACAACAACAGCACGCAAGGGCCTGATTTCCTGGCAGCCTCATGGTGATAGGATTTTGACGGCCAGATTCCGGACTAGAGTACGACGTGTCACCATCATACAGTGTTACGCCCCAACGAATAGTTCGTCTGAGGACGAAAAGGAGAGCTTCTACAATCTCTTAAGCGCCGTCTTCAACACAACACCAAATGGAGACATTGTCATAGTGATGGGGGATTTGAATGCCAAGGTAGGCAGCGACAACGAAGGGCTCAAGCATGTAATCGGGAAACATGGTCTAGGCAACCGCAATGACAACGGCGAAAGGTTTGTGGATTTCTGCAATGCCAACCGCCTTGTGATAGGTGGCACCATGTTTGAGCCCAAGACCTGCCACAAAGTCAGCTGGGTTTCCAACGACAGGCAAGCAACCTCCAACCAAATTGACCATTTTGCTATCAGCCGCCGCTTTAGAAGCAGTCTTCTGGACGTCCGAAACAGACGAGGGGCAGATGTGGGGATAGTACGTGATCACCATCTTATGATAGCTACTCTCCAATTACGCACTGCTGCAGTTCGAAGATCCCACGACAACACAAGAATGCCCAGGTTCAACATCGATAGACTTAGTGATCCCTCAGTGCGCCAACAATTAAGGGAGCACTTTTCACAAGGTGTGGAAGCAATCAGCAGCTCAATGCCCGCAACCATCCAAGACCATTGGTGTGCTGTGAAAAATGTTTTTACATCTGGTGCTGAAAGAATTGTCGGTCGATCGCAGGGAAGACATAGGGCGTGGCTTTCCGAGGATACCTGGAGACGGATTGACGAACGAAAACAGCTAAAAGCTCGCGTTGCAGCTACCCCAGCTGCAGGGAGAAGCGAGCTAGAGTCCCTATATCACATGAAGATGAGAGAAGTTCAGCGTAGCGTACGACGTGACAAGCGCAACTACATCAACGCGCTGGCTACAGAAGCAGAAGAAGCTGCACGGAGGTGCGACAGCAGGACTGTCTACAGAATCACGAAAGAGCTGACAGGTGGTCGCAGCTCCAGCCAATACCCAGTGAAAAGCCTAGACGGTTCCTTGCTCATTTCGGATGAGGACCAGCTCAAGAGATGGAAAGAGCATTTTGCTACGGTTTTGAACCGTGTATTCGCTAGCGATATGCTCTCAAATCAGACTGAGATGCCCGAGGTGAGAAGTTCCCGAATACGCACCACGACTCCCAGTAAAGATGAGATCATTACCGCGATCAAGGCACTCAAAACCAACAAGGCGGTAGGACTTGACGGTATTCCAGCAGAGCTCTTACGAGCAGCGCCAACAACATCGGCTGAGCTTCTGCTTCCACTTATAGATAGAGCTTGGGAAGCTGAGAGCTTTCCTAACGAGTGGAAAAAGGGAATGATCGTCAAGCTTCCTAAGAAAGGAAATTTATTGGAGTGCGGAAACTGGAGGGGTATCTGCGTGCTGCCTGCTGTAGCTAAGATAATAGCTAAAATCATCCTTGAGCGAATCAAACAACATCTCGAAGACACACTCGATGCCGAACAAGCAGGTTTCCGCTCTGGATCCTCCTGTGCCGACCACATTAACACCCTACGGATTATTATCGAACAGTGTGTTGAATATCGATCGCCACTGCACCTGCTGTTCATCGATTTTGAGAAGGCGTTCGATAGTGTCAACAGGGAGTTTATTTGGCGTGCCTTACGCAGGAGAGGCATTCCGGATAAACTAATTGCTATTATCAAAGCTACATATGAAGGCTCCAAATGTCACGTTCTGCACAGGGGGAGGTTGTCTGAGGAATTTGAGATCCAAAGTGGGGTAAGACAAGGCTGTATCCTTTCACCAATATTATTCCTATTGGTGATTAGCGATGTGCTTCATGCAGCTTTGTCGACGGGAAACGGAGGAATTCGATGGACTCTTACATCTCAACTGAAACATCTTGACTATGCAGACGATGTATGCTTACTCTCCCACAGAATTATGGACCTCCACCAAATGACAGCAGATGTGGAGAGGGAGGCAGGTGTCGTCGGGCTGAAAATCAATACGACAAAAACTAAAATCATCAGCCTTGGAACTAACTCATCGGCTCAAATATGCATTGCTGGACAACCGGTAGAGAGAGTAGTGGATTTCCAGTATCTTGGGAGTATTGTCTCGACCGATGGTGGAACCGAACTGGATATAACCAACAGGATCGCCAAAGCAAAGTCCGCGTTCGGGATGTTGTCCAAAATATGGCGAAGCAATGCAATCAGTTTGAGCACCAAAATAAGACTGTTCCGCTCCAACGTTGAATCGGTGCTGCTATATGGTTGCAGCACGTGGAGAGTGACCACTACTATCACCAGAAAGCTGCAAACGTTCGTTAATAGGTGTCTGCGCAATATCTTAAGGATTTTCTGGCCCAATCGTATCTCTAACGAACACCTTTACGGGAGAACGGGTCAGGAACCAATAGGCACAACTATCCAACGGCGGAAGTGGCAGTGGATTGGTCACACGTTCCGAAAGGGTGACAGCTCCATAGCGAACCATGCTATGCAATGGAACCCTCTAACTCAGGATGGCAGAAGACCTGGCGGTCCGCGGAAAACATGGCGCAGAACAGTCGAGAAGGAGGCACGGCAGTTAGGGAAAAGTTGGGGAGAACTCAGACACATTGCCAGAAACCGTACACGATGGCGCGTAGGCGTAGTAGAGGCCCTAGGACCCACAAGGGGATACAGGACATAAATCAAATAAATCAGTGTACAAGCAACCATAAATGTTATTTTTAGGAACGTCCCTCCAAAAGGAATTGCATTTCCAGATACTGAGCCGCACTTTGGTTGCGGGTATAGATAGCAATTGATTGGGAAACTTATGATGACTCAAAATATGAATTGAGCTAGTGATTTCGGTGACCAAATATTAATGGTTCAACTTTGATCATCGATCTCCATTATTAAATTTCACGGCGCGACCAAAATAGACAACATTTATATTCAGCTTAGCGATCTCTCAAAATTGGAGTTTTGGATGCCAAGGTAAAGACCGGACTTGTACATCGTAACATCGAGTGAGTAGTTTTTAAACTTCTGCAAAATCAACGACCTTATTATTGGGGCGCCCTGTTTGAGTACAACACCTGCCGTAGCATACGAGTAAGTTGGGTGTCAACAAATGCCATTAACTAGTGATTCAGAAATTGCTTTAAGACGTTCATTACAAAACTGATGCCAATATTGGAATGGTACGAGAGCATAAGTCAAATTCACGTGTTTCGTCTTCCAAGTTAGCCATTTTGGGTACCGGTAGTGCGCCAGCAAATTTCTGATTGGAGAATTCGATGCAAAAAAAGAAGAACAGTACAGCCGAAAATAAATGAACACTAAAAAGCAGTTTAAGGAATTTTTGTTACCCATGCATACATTTTCATTGGGCTAAGGCATTAGCATCAAAGTGTATTTATGTCTGCTAATACAATATATGGGAACACATCAAAGAATCTATCTCACTTAGCTATACAATTGCAGTTAGCCCAGCAGTAGAAAGAGACGGGTTCGAGTCCCATTATTGTACGAGGACAGGAAGCATGTAGCGAAGCATATATTATATGAAAAACCCCCTAAGGAAGCTTAGTAAGTAATATAAATGGTGTTTTTTTTTAGAGGTTTGGTTTCTAAACTGAACTTTAACACCGTTTCTACAGATTGTCAATTTGACAGTTGAAAGTTGATTTGTGGTTAGTACGTTTTGCCATTTTACATATGAATAGATTAATGTCAGAATAACGCGTGCATATTGTGCAAACTTATTTTGAAAACCATGGTTCGGTCCGCCAAACTTATCGTGCGCTACGTCCATTTTACGGTCGACATAATCATCCATCTGGGCAAGTTATTCGGAAACGATGAATCGCTTTCGCACGACGTACACTCTAGTGGATAATACGCATCCCCAAAGACGACAAACAGTGCGAACAGAAGAAGTTATTGCCGTTCTGGAGCGCAGTGTTGAGGAGAATCCGAATAAGTCGATTCGCCATGGTGCACAGTAATTGGAGCTATGCCCATTCCTTTTCTGGAAGACTTTACGGAAAGATATTGGCAAGAGCTGTGCAAGAGTTGAAACCGCTAGTCTATGCCGATAAACCAGAGACGTTGGACGATTTTGAAGTCAACATTCGTCGTGTTACTTCTGATATACGGCCCCAGTTGCGCGAAAAAGTTGTCGAAAGTTGCTTCATTCGAGCTGACAGTGGCGCGCATATGCCCGAAATCATATTTAAGCACTAATGCCATAAAATAATCTATCTTCTTCTTTTTATCAGCGAGGTTATGATCTGAAAATAAGGGATCATAACCCTCCCACTTCACCGCATTTCTACTGAACCGCCTATAGGTTCGCTTATTAGACCTCAGAAAACATCGGCAGGCACGCCAATTTTGGATCCCTCGGTTACTGAGGCCAATGAAATGCCGATGTTGTCGAATTTATCTGATCCAGGCGTTTATAGGCCTGCCTTTCCTACATCACGATGTCTTTGGAACGTGCATTGATATTAAATTTTTAACAGGGTTCAAATGATCTTTTTTTGAACGTGGCAATACCAGCTGATCCGGTCGCGCTCTATTTTTTGTACGATGGTTTCCTTGATGTGAAAGCTTCCACGGATCTCCGATCTTCTTATTCGATCAAGCTTTGTCACTCCTGCTGTGATGCGAAGCATCTTCATCTCAGCTGCCGTTAATTTACTCTCATACGTTTTGTACATCGTCCAACATTGTGAACCGTATGTGAGCGCTGGACGCACAATTGCGGTGTAGAGCCTTCCCTTCAACTAAGGTGGCATTTTTCTGCCACAAAAGATAGCGGAATTTTCTTGATTGATGTCGTAACCAGAAGTTGCTTTGCTATTTATCATAGATCAGATATTTGAACTTTTCACACTTGGGAAGCACTGCTCCATTCAAATAAATGTCTGCAATAGGCCTGAGTGGATCAGAGAACGGGCAGCACAAGTGCTCTGTCTTTTTTGAACTAATGCGATACCCATATCCCTACAAAACTTTCACCCACACATTCACCCACACATCAAGTGCTCGTTGTAGGGATGTAGGATCCTCACTTATGATGGCTCCATCGTCTGCAAAGAATAAGTGATGTACCTTGAGGTCCATCACTTTATCTTCAAGCAGTTAATCAAGGACTGTAATAAAGAGCAAAGGACTTAAAACGCTTCTCTGGTGCACCCCGACTTTGATTGGGAACTCTTCGGTTACTTCAGCGGGACTTCTTAATCTTGCCTTTGCTCCTTCGTGCATATCCATGATCATCTGTACATACGTTTCTAGAACTCTTCGATGTCTTAGCGCCACCCATATCAGATCTCGTGGTTGTCTGTCGAATGCCTTTTCAAAGTCAACAAATACAATATGCAAATCCCTTAAGGAATCACGATGTTGTTCCATTCTTATAGTTTGGATTGCATCTGTGGTTGATTTGCCCGAGACAAACCC
This sequence comes from Brachypalpus laphriformis, assembly GCA_945910035.1. Lineage (NCBI taxonomy): Eukaryota > Metazoa > Arthropoda > Insecta > Diptera > Syrphidae > Brachypalpus > Brachypalpus laphriformis. The sequence continues at coordinate 326,140,560 of OX246753.1, forward strand.
ACACTGATCATCTGATAGTCGTATTATTTTTCGGACATCAGCTTGATCGAACAGTAGTTATCCCTTTGTATACAGGAAGAAGGTAACTTTCCCTCCATTGATTCGGCATTGGACCACTTCTCATAAATTTAGAGATGAGAATTCTCAGCCATCTGAACCCTATATCTTCCATCTTTTTCCAGAACTTAGAGGGCATCTCATCTGGCCCAACCACTTTTCGTTTTTTTGAGTATTTGACCACCTCACTAACTACTTCGACTGTAATGTCTGGTATTTCTTCATAGTTAGGGGTGGCTCTTGGAAAGTGTAGCCGGGAAACTGTTTATTCAGAAGCTCTTCACAATACTGCCGCCACCTCTGCAGAATTTGTCGTCATCCACAAGAAAGTGGCTATGAACACTGTTAATTAACTTTGGCGAACGAATCTCCTGAGCATTCCTCCTTCTTTGGGCGGCTATTTTGAAGATGGTTGCGCTCTTGTTCATATTGTGTCTTCGCAGCTCCTGGATAGTCTGGTTTGCATTAGCAACTGGGGAAGATATTCTCTCCAGCTCTCGATACAGCCCCTCCGTACTCTGTGCTTGAAGCTGGACGCACTTCTTCTTCGCTTTTTCTTGCAACATCTGCATTCCACTTCGAGGCGAGCTTTTTCGTCTCAATTATTAGAGGAGCACTTTGACCAAGCTTTAGAAGCTACTTTTTGCTCATTTGTCACTTCCTTAGCTTCATCACTCCACCACGATATTTCTTTGACTTATTGGTGGTGGCCTTTTGTAGCTCCTAGCAGTGAATTGGCCTTCTTTAAGCAAGTTCGCTGTAGGAAATCCCACATATTTTGTGATCTGCACTCTTTGAGGGTCTTCAAAACGATTCGCGGAAGCCCTTACGCACTTTTGATACATGCTTTTCGTACATAGGATTAGGCGAGTACCCCGTACAGAGCTATACCTGTTTTGATGTTATCGCCTGAATTTTTTCCATCTACTATAGAAAGAATGTTAAAACTACTTAAAACAAAAAAACTAGTGTCGCTACAGCCTTTTGGGCCAGTTGCGTTGGAACATGAAGAACAAAACTCACTTGTTTTTTTTATATTAGAGCAACACAGTGACCAAGTGCTTATTTTTGAGCTGCAGCATGACTTACTAATATAGTTTCACCTAAAATACCCTCTAAATTATGCCCTCAACAACAAAATAAATTCCTTTCGAACCACGCCTTCTATAATTATAACAGTGGTCTGAAACAGTGCTGCCACTAGGAAGCACACAGTAACCAAGTGCTTATATTTGAGGTGTAGGATAACTTACTAATAAAGGGTTTTCCAATAGGGGTTTCCGAACTTTGACAGGTGATTGCGGCCATATTGTTGAAGCTACATCTGTCAAATTGGCTGCCATTTATTTAGTCTATCTTGCCAAATCAACGTGGAGAGTTATAGCATTCAACAATATGTGCAAACGAATAAATTGATTTATGAAAGTGGGTCTTCTATTCGTGCAACATTTCGCGCGATTCGCCCATTTTACGGTCGCCATTTCTGGCCCATTTCTGAATGAATGGGTTCGTCAAGAAGCAAAATTGTCGAATTTGGGACAATAACAATCCACACGATCCACCAAATTGCAATGCGTCCAGAGAAAGTCACTGTTTGGTGTGGATTTTGGGCTGGCGGCATCATCGGTCCATACTTCTTTGAGAACGACGTTGACCAGGCCATCACTGTCAACAGCAAGCGCTATCGGTCGATGATAACCAATTTCTTTTGGCCTGAATTGGATGATATGGCATGTGCATGACGGCATGTGGTTCCACCTGCCACTAGAAACTTTTTTTTTCCATACCAACATAGCGTACCAAAAAGACAAACAGCGTAGCAGACGTCAAATTTCTTACAAAATAGTTTAATTCACATATATTAAATAAATACGTATACATGGGTGTTCAAGGAGAAGTTTTGAAGCCCGGTTGTAGATCATCAAAATTTATTCGACTTAAATCATTTAGAGTACTTTAACTCTTCAAGAGCTAATGAAAAATTATGTATTTTCAGAATAGCAAATGGGTTTATTTTATCAAAAACAAACGTAGCAAATTTGCTGTGATGAAAGTCAGTCCTCAGTCTTACAACACAAGAACGATACACACTTAGATTAATATACGTAGTTTAAAAAGTTATAGATTTTCAAATAAAGTAGCTTTACGAGCTACGTCATTATTATATCTGTGATACATTCCTTATTCTTCTCCCATTTTCTCATTCTGTGTGTACTTATCTTCGAATATTATTACCTTTCAGCAGTAAATCAACCGCACCAATATCAATAAATTATGAAAATATCCTCTCGTAAGGGGATCATACTAAAATTGCGTATTGTTCTCTCGATGGCAAAGCACACCCATTAATCGCACGACTCCCACCGACAATAATTGATACAGAAAATGATGAAATTAAACCATCGCCACATCCGCAACATGCTCCTTGCCCCCCGCCCCCGTGTATCCTTAACCCAACAGCAATTTGCATAATAAAGTAGATGGTAATTAAGATTGATTCGCCTCCGGAAAGATCCAATGTGTACAAAGGGGATTTTAAGCGCTCGTGTTTAATCTTCGCAAAATCGTTTAACTTTCTGATAAGGGCACCTACTCCTTGCGAAAAATGTGGCCATCATACACAGAACGCAGAGAGAAGCCGCCATTCTTCATCATGGGCGTGTTGTTAATTATTTAGGACAATACGACGACGCCCCTCAAGTTTATGTTTATCTATCGGATCAATACAGACAGAGACAGAGTGAGAGCTAGTTGGTATGATGGCGGCGGCGTCTCAAGAGTTTCATTACCATCATTGGCATTCCATGGTCGTATCTATGTATCATTCTCCTTGCTCCTGTAAGGTACTTTACTCTCAAAGTGTACACTTCTGTACAAGATATACTCGTACGTATGAGAATTCATGAAGAGGTCACGTAATGGACGTTGAATGAGTGAGAAATGACGGTAACGTCAAGACGATATCCGTGCAAACTTTGGGTCAACAAATTGCACTTCTACTTCGTTTAATTTAAAAGGACATGCTCTTAATTTTCCTGATGAAGTTGAGAAACAAACGTGCAACGTAAACTATTTGTGGGTATACATTCGACTTTATGAGTCGTTGGTGTAACTCACAAGATACTATCTTGACGTTGAATGTATGTACATTTCGTGTTTTACACGTGAAAACAAGTGACTCATGTCCTCATTTGAATAGAAAGCATTTTACACTTTCCTTTGCAAATGAGGAGACAACAGCCGGAAATTCTTTGAAACACTTCTGACAAAAGACACTTAAGCACGATGAGTTTTTTTTCCCTCCAAGTATGTGTACAATGGAAAACCAGAAGAAAAACTCTAGGTATGCTGTTTAAAAGGAAATGAAACTAAAAAGGGCTTTGAGAGGAGAAAATTCATTCAGGTGTTTTGTTCGACACAAAATTTTGACTTTACACGAAGGGTTTTGTTTAGTTTTAAATTAGAGTCAAAAAGTTCTACAACTCAAAGCGAAAAGGTATTAATAGTGGTAAATGAATTTAGGAAGATGGTCATAATTCTTCCTTTAAATAGAGATGGACAGAAGAGAAGAGAACAGAAAGAAAGTACACAGTATCTACTGGTATGGACGCTTTTTGTTCACTAAGTCCATGGAAAATTTGTATGCTGACTTGAGGAGTACCAAGGAATAACTCTTAGAGTCAAGCAAAAATACTGATCACACGCATTAGACTGCACATCATTGGCCTTGAAGCCGAAATGGAAATATTACGAAAAAAATTACGGGATAAGGTTCAATATTCATTCATGCCAGTATCGGAAGAAAAGACGAGCATTGCAGTGGGGAACATGATGAACGCAACTACACCAACGACCTAGCTTCACCACTTGACGAAGTAACAAGTTCATGCGACAATAGGACCGTTAATAGAATCACAAAGAGTGTGGAAACTTCAGCAATACCCAATGAAAAGTATGAAAGGCTCTTTGGTGCCTCTGGATTTTTTTTTGCCTCTGGATTCTCTTGAATGGCTTATACGTAACAGAAAATTCTTAATTAGACACCGGTTTTTCCAGTAACAGGGAGATACTTGATAGCATTTTCTTTTTTTGTAATTTGCGCGCAACCAAGGGATTATGAATACCTTTTCAATTTGTTTATATAGTGGGACTAGCGAGCAGAAATGTTCGGGTCAGAGCTATACGGATTCCGGGGGCTAGCAAAATAATGAAACAGTTTGGACGCAATTTGAGGAGTTAAAACGTTGGAAGCATGACCGGTCGAAGTTACGAGCTGGAAGAGATGAAGAATAGAAGGCGGGTGGACATATTGTGTGTCCAAGAGACGAAATGGAAAAACACCGGGAATCGGGCGCGTTTCTTGGACGTTAGGACAAAAGATTACAAGATGTTCTACTACGGAACGGAAAAGGCTAGGAACGGAATCGGTATCATCCTTGCGGCAGAGCTACTTGGAAACGCCTTGAGCATTTCGACGTCCAGGGACCGTTTGATGTCTCATAAACTAGTAATACAAGGAGAGGTGTGGAATATTGTCAGTGCATATGCTCCCCAAAATGGGTTCAATCAGAGAGATAAAGATGCATTTTGGCTAGATTTTCACAATCTCCTTAAGAACATCCCAAAGGAAGAATTTCTGTTTGTTGGAGGAGATTTGAATGGACATGTCGGAAAATCAAACAAAGACTATGAAGACTGCCATGGAAGACTAGGATATGGCACCAGGAACCTTCCTGGTGAAGACATCCTAAGCATGTGCAAATCACACGGTCTTATCGTGTTAAATACCATGTTCATCAAACAAAGCCGACACCTGATCACTTACAGCAGTGGTAAAGATGAAACTCAGATTGATTACCATTTGGTAGCCAGTTTCATGAAGCCTCGGGTAAAAGATTGCAAAGTGATCCTGGGAGAGGCAATCGCTCGGCAACACCGTCTCCTGCTAACAGAAATTTTTATGAAAACGCCGAAAAAAAGCAAACAAACAAAGCACACTATCAACGGAGCTGAAGATGAAGAGCGCAGAGCACAAAATATGTGGGATTCCCTACAGCGAACTTGCTTAAAGAAGGCCAAATCACTGCTAGGAGCTTCAAAAGGCCACCACCAACACGCCAAAGAAACATGGTGGTGGAGTGATGAAGCTAAGAAATTGATAAATGAGAAGAAAGCGGCTTTCAAAGCTTGGTCAAAGTGCCCCTCTAATAATAGTGACCGAAAAGCTCGCCTCGAAATGGAATACAGATGTTTAAATAAAAAATCGAAGAAGAAGTGCACCCAGCTTCAAGCAGAGAGTACTGTATCGGGAGCTGGAGAAAATATTTTCCGCGGTTGCTGATGCAAACCAGACTACCCAGGAGCTGCGAAGACACAATATGAACAAGAGCGCCACTATCTTCAAAATAGCCGCCCAAAGAAGGAGGAATGCTCAGGAGATTCGTTCGCCAAAAGGGAAGGGTGATACGCGAAACTGTGATAGCTACCGTTCGATCAAGCTGATGTCACACACCATGAAGATCGTTGAGCGGATATTAGGTGGCCGACTGCGAAAAATAATACGGTTATCTGATGATCAGTGCGGGTTTGTCTCGGGTAAATCAACCACAGACGTAATCCAAAGTATAAGGATCATAATGGAAAAACATCTTGATTCCTTAAAGGATTTGCATATTGTATTGGTTGACTTTGAAAAGGCATTCGACAGGCAACCACGAGATCTGATATGGGTGGCGCTAAGACATCGAGGGGTTCCAGAAACCTATGTACAGATGATCATGGACATGTACGAGGGAGCAAAGACAAGAGTAAGATGCCCCGCTGGAGTAACCGAAGAGTTCCCGATCAAAGTCGGGATGCACCAGAGAAGCGTTTTAAGTCCTTTGCTCTTTATTACAGTCCTTGATTATCTGCTTGAAGGTAAAGTGATGGACCTCAAGGTACATCAGTTATTCTTTGCTGACGATGGAGCCATCATAAGTGAGGATCCTACATCCCTGCAACGAGCATTTGATGTGTGGGTGGACGCTCTGGAGGGAAATGGGTACCGCATTAGTTCAGAAAAGACAGAGCGCTTGTGCTGCCCGTTCTCTGATCCACTCAGGCCTATTCCAGACATTTATTTGAATGGAACAGTGCTTCCCAAGTGCGGAAAGTTCAAATATCTGGGATCTATGATCAATAGCAAAGCAACTTGTGATAACGACATCAATCAACGTGTAAGCGTAGGATGGATGAAGTGGCGAGAAAATTCCACTATCTTCTGTGACCGACAAATTCCCCCTAAGTTGAAAGGAAGGCTCTACACCACAATTGTGCGCCCAGCACTCACATACGGTTCACAATTTTGGACGATGTATAAAGAGTATGAGAGTAAATTTACGGCCGTTGATATGAAGATGCTTCGCATGACAGCGGGAGTGACGAAGCTTGATCGAATAAGAAGTCCGAATATCCGTGGAAGCTTTCACATCAAGAAAACCATCTTACGAAAAATAGAGCGCGACCGGTTCAGATGGTATTATAATGTTCAAAGAAGGGATCATTTGAACACTGTTGAAAAGGCAATATCAGTGCACGTTCCAAATGCATCGCGAAAGAAAGACATGCTTATAAACTCTTGGATCACACAAATGCAACGACGCCAGCACTAGATTGGCCTCAGTAACCGAGGGATCCAAAACCGGGAGGCCTGCTGATATTTTTGAGGTCAAATAGGCGAACCCCACAGCCGGATCAGTAGAAATGCGGTGAAGTGGGAGGGTTATGATCCCATGTTTTCGGATCATAACCTCGCTGATAAAAGGAAGAAGAAGGGTAAGCTGGGATACGTTTTATGATCAGGTACGCAAAGGTCGCCGAAAAAAAGCAAACAAACAAGGGTCTCTGAGAAAATCAAGTGGTACAATCTGGACAAAGAAAAGGGCGAGGCTTTTGTTTTCGTAATGAAAAATTACCCCTCTCACACTATCAACGGAGCTGAAGATGAAGAGCGCAGAGCACAAAATATGTGGGATTCCCTACAGCGAACTTGCTTAAAGAAGGCCAAATCACTGCTAGGAGCTTTAAAGGGCCACCACCAACACGCCAAAGAAACATGGTGGTGGAGTGATGAAGCTAAGAAATTGATAAATGAGAAGAAAGCGGCTTTCAAAGCTTGGTCAAAGTGCCCCTCTAATAATAGTGACCGAAAAGCTCGCCTCGAAATGGAATACAGATGTTTAAAGAAAAAATCGAAGAAGAAGTGCACCCAGCTTCAAGCAGAGAGTACTGTATCGGGAGCTGGAGAAAATATTTTCCGCGGTTGCTGATGCAAACCAGACTACCCAGGAGCTGCGAAGACACAATATGAACAAGAGCGCCACTATCTTCAAAATAGCCGCCCAAAGAAGGAGGAATGCTCAGGAGATTCGTTCGCCAAAAGGGAAGGGTGATACGCGAAACTGTGATAGCTACCGTTCGATCAAGCTGATGTCACACACCATGAAGATCGTTGAGCGGATATTAGGTGGCCGACTGCGAAAAATAATACGGTTATCTGATGATCAGTGCGGGTTTGTCTCGGGTAAATCAACCACAGACGTAATCCAAAGTATAAGGATCATAATGGAAAAACATCTTGATTCCTTAAAGGATTTGCATATTGTATTGGTTGACTTTGAAAAGGCATTCGACAGGCAACCACGAGATCTGATATGGGTGGCGCTAAGACATCGAGGGGTTCCAGAAACCTATGTAAAGATGATCATGGACATGTACGAGGGAGCAAAGACAAGAGTAAGATGCCCCGCTGGAGTAACCGAAGAGTTCCCAATCAAAGTCGGGATGCACCAGAGAAGCGTTTTAAGTCCTTTGCTCTTTATTACAGTCCTTGATTATCTGCTTGAAGGTAAAGTGTTGGACCTCAAGGTACATCAGTTATTCTTTGCTGACGATGGAGCCATCATAAGTGAGGATCCTACATCCCTGCAACGAGCATTTGATGTGTGGGTGGACGCTCTGGAGGGAAATGGGTATCGCATTAGTTCAGAAAAGACAGAGTACTTGTGCTGCCCGTTCTCTGATCCACTCAGGCCTATTCCAGACATTTATTTGAATGGAACAGTGCTTCCCAAGTGCGGAAAGTTCAAATATCTGGGATCTATGATCAATAGCAAAGCAACTTGTGATAACGACATCAATCAACGTGTAAGCATAGGGTTGATGAAGTGGCGAGAAAATTCCACTATCTTCTGTGACAGAAAGATGCCCCCTAAGTTTATAGGAAGGGTCTACACCGCAGCTGTGCATCCCGCACTCACATACGGTTCACAATTTTGGACGATATACAAAACGTATGAGAGTAAATTAATGGCAGCTGAGATGAAGATGCTTCGCATGACAGCAGGAGTGACAAAGCTTGATCGAATAAGAAGTTCGAAGATCCGTGGAAGCTTTCACATCAAGGAAACCATCGTACAAAAAATAGAGCGCGACCGGCTCAGCTCGTATCGGCACGTTCAAAGAAGAGATCATTTGAACCCTGTTAAAAAGGCAATATCAATGCACGTTCCGAAGACATCGCGATGTAGTAAAGGCAGGCCTATAAACGCCTGGATCAAACAAATGCGACGACATCGGCCTTAGTAACCGAGTGATCCGAAATCGGCAGGCCTGCCGATATTTTCTGAGGTCAAATAGGTGAACCCCACAGGCGGATCAGTAGAAATTCAGTAAAGTAGGAGAGTTGTGATCTCTTGTTTTCGGATCATAACCCCGCTGATAAAAATAAAAAGCAAGAAGAAGAAGAGTGGGACTAGCGGGCGAACTCCACAGGCGGATCAGTAGAAATGCGGTGAAGTGGGAGGGTAATGATCCCATATTTTCGGATCATAACCTCGCTAATAAAAGGAAGAAGGAGAAGGGACTAGCGGGACTACTAAGAGAAAGAAAGAGAAAGATTTTTGTAGTTGTTGAAACTCGGATGTTGTTTCTGAAAAACTCGGGGGTGGGATCCAGATAACTGGAGAGGTTTTTTGTTATTTTTGTCTTTGCTTCTGATTCACGGTATTTTTCCCCCGACAACTGATGTCGACTGATGCCGTATTCAACGGCTTCAGAAACTGCAAGGAAAGTGGAATAATTTGAGCAAAATATACATTTTTGAACGGAGCCCATTTATGATCAGCAGAAGTATAGTCTCAAGGGATAATGACGCCGAATAGCAGAATCACGAAGCTATGCCTGTGTTCAGTATGCCATCAAAAATATAGAGAGAAATACTTTCAACCCAAAATAAAAGCTGCGACCGTTTTGGTGAAGTTTTGAATCGGTACAGATTATATGGGAGATCATCGTCATTTTTATTCGCACTTTTGTCGAAATTTCTTAAGATTTTTTGGACGAATCGAACAAAGAATCTCGCACGAACGTATCAGAAACTAAAAGAATAAAGGGGAAGTGGCTAGGTCACACTAAACTTTTTTGGCAAATTCCATACAATTAAATCCAGATGCGTAGGCATAAGTAGACGTAACGCAGTGCGCAATCCAGTTAGGGTGCAATCAAGCACTCTGGAAACGCAGAGGTCTGAACATAAAAGTGCTCACACGGAGAGTTATAGAAATTAATTGAATCATGTTGCTATTTTAGTGTCCACAGACTAGGCCAGGCTAGTAGAGTAACTCGTCACTTGGTTATAAACGGCTAGGTCCAAGTTCAATTAGGACCCCACAAAATACGTGAAGGTTTGCAAAGAGAAGGAAATAGCAAATGCGCCAAGAATTGCGACAATATCCTCATGTGAGACAGGCCAGGAAACTTCTGGGTAACTGCAACCAGAAAAGAAGCATAACGGCCCACGCGTTAGCCAGGATCGACTTCACATTATAAGAGGTATTTTGATGGGACACTACTTCTCAGCAAACTGGACACTTCAGATTCTGCAGGGACTTCGAAGAAACACCAATATACCGTCTTGTTGAGAACTTAGCATTAGCCAGCATGAAGAAGAAGAAGAAATATGTGCCAATGACCCCTCAAACATGAAACCCTCACCAAACAGCACATCTTTGTGGCTACAATTGCATTTTGTTAATGTCTGCGCTTTACTGACTTGCCTTAAGGTGACAATTTTGTTGATAGCCTATGCGCCAGAAATGATCTTCATCCCTGAGAATGATTTTGCGCACGTAAAGTTGTCGCAACCGAACGCAAATTAAAAAAAAAATTGGATAAGTTGCAAAAGTTGTTAAAGCCTGTACTTTCCCATGATTAAATGGCAAGAGTAGACGTTCCAATGTTGCGTCCCAATTGAAAATCCATTTCAAAGGCGTAGATTATACAGGGTGGGCCAACTACAAGTTTCTTTTTAAAAATGCAATAAAATGAACAAAGTGAAATTTGTCCCATGTATTATGGCTTTATTAATAAGAGCAAACATTCCCATTAATTATGGAATACGACGTCGTTCAAGTGGCTGCCTCGGCTGGCTTCACTCCAATTTTCCAAGACCTTGTTGATGGTTTCGGGATGTAGCTCACGGATTGCTTGGATGATATTGGCCTTAAGTGCTTGAATCGTTTCCGGATTGTTGGCATAATATCGGTCTTTCACGGTTCCCCACAAAAAACAGTCCAAAGGGGTCAAATCGCAGCTCCGAGGCGGCCAATTGACATCGCCAAGACGACTGATAACACACATTTGGGAATTTGGTGCGCAAAAGACCGATTGTGGCATGGGCTGTGTGGCATGGTGCGCCATTCTGCATGAACCAGAGGTTGTTCAAATCCATGTCTTCAATTTCAGTAAAAAAAAATGTCGTTAACATGGCTCTGTAACGCCCACCGTTGACCGAAACCTTGTTTCCAACCTCATTTTCGAAGAAAAATGGTCCAATGATGCCACCACTCCACAATCCGCACCAAACTGTCACTCTCTGTGGATGCATTGGCTTCTCGACAATAACGTGCGGGTTTTTCGAGCCCCAGATGTGGCAATTTTGTTTATTAACGTAGCCGCCGAGATGAAAATGTGCCTCGTCCCAAAAGATGATTTTTCGCCCAAAATCGTCCAATTCAAGCTGCTCTAAGGCCCAAACTGCGAAGCGATAGCGAAGCGGATGGTCGTGCGCTTTTAATTGCTGAATCAATTGGACCTTGTAAGCGAATAATCCCAGATCTTTGTGCTTTGATTCTCCTCAGGCTAGTGCGTGAAATGTTGAGCTGTTGAGATCGATGACGAGTTGATGTTCGTGAATTGAGTCTCACACTCTCGGCTACAGCAGCCACATTCTCGTCTGTGCGCACCGTACGACGACGGGAACCATGAGTGTTGTCCACTAGCATACCAGTTTCATGAACTTTTTACACAAACTTGCGTACAGCAGGCGCGGTGGGTGCTTCATTTCGGCACTGTTTGGGCTACACAGCACTCACTTTGGAAATAAGTTTTCAATATTTCCCAATGTTGTTCAAGCGTAAAGCGACTCATTTCGTTCCGCGGCGGTATGATACTGACTTTTTGTTAAGATTTCGAGCGGGACCCAGCTGTCAGTGTCAAAATAACCTATGGTTTAAAAAGAAATCACTAGATGGCCCACCCGTTATACTAAAACTTTATAGGGAAATTAAATGTTTGAAGAGAATGGATTAGGTTTATGTACCTTCATAAAGGTTCTTCAAGGAATGCGATTGGCACATTATGGTGCTTAGTATTCTATGATATGTTTATAATTCACGTACTAACTTAAAAGGCTCCCGGCCCCTGAAGAGTCTCTGCCTGAGATGTGGCTGCCTTTCATCCTCTGCGGTCCCGGCCACTTCCAGTTATGAAGACCAAATTTTCCGACAGCTTGGTCCTTATACCGGCGGTTCGGTCTTTTTTGCCGTCTCTCGGGGCTAGAGCCTTGTTGTCCATTCGCTCGATGTGGCCGAGCCAATGTAGTCGTAGTGGCTTGGCTTTTTGTACTACATCCACATTCTGGTACAGCTCATAGAATTCACGGTTATATATTCTCCTCCATTCGCCCTCCTCGCATATGGGTCCTAATATCCGATGAAGTATTTTTCTTTCAAAAGTACCCAATATTTGCTCTGCTTTCTTACTTATAGTCCAGCGCTCGAAGCCATAAAGCAAGACTGATAAGATGAGCGTTCTATAGAGCATTAATTTGGTCCATCTAGTAAGGAGTTTTGAATCCAGTTGTTTTGCCAGACCAAGGTATTAGCAGTTTAATTGGATTATTCTTCATCGGATCTCCACGAAGGTGTTATTTGTGGGGTCTATGTATGCTCCGAGGTAGGTAAACTCCTTAGCTACGTCGAATTTGTAGTCATCAAAAGTGATGTTCTGTCCAAGGTTTCAGCAGATAATTTCTTGTTTGTTGAAAATATGTATTTAATCCTGTCTTCATTTACTTCAAGACATATGCCGTAGATGTCTCTACAACGACTTGCCGGGATCTTCCGATGGTTTCAATATCTGACGCGTATCCCAGCAATTGGATGGACTTTTGAAAGATAGCGCCTTCCCTGTTTACATCTGCCCTATGCACAATATTGAAGAAATCACATGACAGCGCATCTCCTTACCAGAATCCGGTGCGTGTTTGGAAGAGTTAGGAAGATTTTACTTTCGCATGGCGTTATACAACGTTAGAGCTTTTCAAACGCTTAATCTTTAGCATGCGTTGATTCGGGAGAATATTTTAAGTAACTCTAACATGAAATTTCCAGGATTTTCGATAACCCCTTTTTGTTTTTTTTTTTTTTTTTGAGTCTGTAGGCACATTGCTCACACCTTGGTCTTCTAAAAATATTTCGCTCCCAGCTCCAACCCAAGTAGAAAGACGAAAGTCTAGCAAGGCTAATTCCAAGATGACTCGCCTATTTGCTCCGAAATGTGCTTACGAAATTCGTTTACATCAAATCAAGAATAGCACTTCTCATATGAGTATGTCACCATGCTTTAGTTTTTAAAGAGTATGCGGTCTTTAGCAGTAAAAGCTGATGAGGAAAATCCATTTCCTCACTTTCTGTTCCTGGTTAACCTCAACTGAATAAGGTAAATAAAACGATTCAGAATTGAGCAATACTATTACAGATTATTGATCAATAAAATAACATATAACCAAACTACATACATAGAACAATACTATTAGGCATTCAAAAAATTTTAAAAAAATTTCAGAAAAATGTATCGAAGCCATTGTGTCTGTAGCGCAATTTACCTGTATCTCAAACAAAGAACAACGGACTTTAGAAATTTTTTGCCATGGCTGGTTGATTTTACTTAAAAATTATATTTTACTTGTTAGGTTCCAAATGAATCCTAGTCCATTCATCTGGTAACACTCATCGCAAGCCACACCTACATATTATAAATGCGTCACATCAAAGAAAAATCCAACAAAATAAGGTACATATATACTAAAATAGCCCAGCCAAAGTAGCACTTCAAAAAAATAATACCCGACGACAATCCCAAAATTTGTACAATGCTTTGAAGGGAATATATTAGGAAAAGGTAACGAATTGGAGCAGTAAATTTATTTCAAGTTTATTTTCATTTTGTCGCCGGCTATTTAGCTACAACATATTGATTAATTTTGTCGTTAAGTTATTTTTACATGGCGATAAAACTGGAGAAGACTGCTGTTACTTTAGTTTAGCAATTGAGTCAAGAGTTTCGTAGCCATATTGATTTTAAACATAGTTGATGCTGAGCTTTATTTATATTTTGTACGATCAAAAGTATAGTCACCAAGCCTAAGCTGGTTTAGTAATTGCTCTGTGGAAAGGAGATGAATGGAGGATAGTTTTGAATTTGATGATCCGTACCAAGTTTGAATGAAGCTTGTACCCACACTCATCGATTTCATTGAATCGTTCATGTAGTGAAAATCGACAAGAAAATAACTTCTTTGAAAGCCTGAGTCACTCCTAGATTCGATGTCTTAAGGGACTAAAAATGATAGGAAGCCAATGCACAAACATATCTGCTCACTCAAAGTTACGTTGAAAAAATATTACCGTGATTTTCCCAGTCAATTTAGTGCATGATTTTAGATTGCAGATTGTTGAGGATGTGGGATTAAGTCATCTTATCCCTGCAGCCACATTGGGTCTATTGTGATTTCCTGTGATCTTAAAGCTCACTAATATACCCGATTTGGTGATGAACTCAACTATGCTTTTGAGTGAGCTTGCAGATAGGTCTTCTGCTTAAAGGTAGAATTTACATAAACAACGATGACGTATTCTAATTAGACAGTTACAGTGGCATACGACGTGTTCTTCTCATTCTTTGCCTTCATTGCACATTCTGCAGGTGCTGTCTTGTGCTATTCCCATAGCCATGAGATGTTTTTTTCACTCGACAGTGCCCTGTAAGAAAACTGGTGGCTACTCGAATCTAACTCCTAGATCATAGTAGGAGTTGTTCCGTTCTTTAAGGGAAGTATTTGGCAGAGAGATAATGGCTTGCCTGTTACCTTCAGTTTCCACCAGTAAATATGCGCTTTTTCTTTTAGGCAATTTTCGATACAGCTGTACTCAGTGGTAATCCACAGAATGGTCTTGGCATCATAAACTTTGATGCAGCTCCTGTTCATGCTAGCAGGTCAGCTTTTTCATTTCTTTCATACCCGCTGTGTCCTGGCACCCAAATGAGATTAACTCTCTTTGTGCTGGTTAGTGATATGAGTAGTTGAAGGCAGTCCCATTCTAGTTCGGATGTTATTTTATAAGCCTTAATTGCCAGTAGAACAGCCTTGCTATCTGAAAGAATATAAATGTTCTTGTTGGTTATACATCTGTTTATATTTTTCCTGATGCATAGTTCTATAGCAATTACTTCGGCTTGGAATACGAAGTTACTTTCTTTCATTCACGAGTAAATGAAGGTTTTCGTAGTAGCACCGTATACTCCAGCCCCAATTCCTTCATCTATCTTGGAATGTTCTCAGTTATTGCGAACTGGAAATGTAACCTTAAAGTTGTGGCTGAAGTTGAATCTTGGCAAGACATTTGTCCGTAATTGTTATTCCTATCAGTTTATGGTTGCCGAGGTAATGGAAAGTTAAAGTCATAATGGTTTCAAAACCAGGAAAATTTCCAAATGAGGTAAAATTGTATAGACCAATTTCGCTTCTTCCAGTCATATCGAAAATTTTCGAGAGGATATTACTAAGACGTCTCCAACCGGTTATAAATGAAAATAGTATCATCTCTGACCACCAGTTTGGGTTCAGAAGTAAGCATTGGACGATTGCACAGTGCACAGAATTACTGACGTAATCGAAAAGCACTTGCCGACAAAAGAGCGTATTTCCAGCCTTTGATAAGGTGTGGCATGATGTCTTGAAATGCAAACTACGACAAGTTCTCCTGTGTGGCTATACGATAACTACGGTTCGATCAAGCTAATGTCACACCACGAAGATCGTTGAGCGGGTATTGGGTGGCCGACTGCGAAAAATAACACGGTTATCTGATGATCAATGCCGGCTTGTCGCAGGTAAATCAACCACAGATGCAATCCAAAGTATAAGGATCATAATGGGAAAACATCGTGATTCCTTAAGGGATTTACATATTGTATTGGTTGACTTTGGAAAGACCTTCGACGGACAACCACGAGATCTGATATGAGTGGCGCTAAGACATCGAGCAGTTCCAGAAACCTATGTACAGATGATCATGTATGAAGGAGCAAAGACAAGAGTAAGATGCCCCGCTGGAGTAACCGAAGAGTTCCCAATCAAAGTCAGGGAAGCGTTTTAAGTCCTTTGCTCTTTATTACAGTCCTTGATTATCAGCTTCAAGATAAAGTGACGGACCGCAAGGTACATCAGTTATTCTTTGCTGACGATGGAGCCATCATAAGTGAGAATACTACGTCCCTGCAACGAGCACTTGATGTGTGGGTGGACGTTTTGGAGGGAAATGGGTATCGCATTAGTTAAAAAAAGACAGAGTACTTGTGCTGCATGTTCTCTGATCCACTCAGGCCTATTCCAGACATGTATTTGAATAGAACATTGCTTCCCAAGTGCGGAAAGTTCAAATATCTGGGATCTATGATCAATAGCAAAGCATCTTGTGATGACGACATCAATCATCGCGTAAGCGTAGGGTGGATGAAGTGGCAAGAAAATTCCCCTATCTCCTGTGACAGCAAAATGCCCCCTAAGTTGAAAGGAAGGCTCTACACCGCAGTTATGCGCCCAGCGCTCACATACGGGTCACAATGTTGGACGATGTACAAAAAGTATGAGAGTAAATTAACGGCAGCTGAGATGAAGATGCTTCGCACGACAGCAGGAGTAACAAAGCTTGATCGAATAAGAAGTTCGAAGATCCGTGGAAGATTTCACGTCAAGGAAACCATCGTACAAAAGATAGAGCGCGACCGGCTAAGCTTGTATTGCCACGTTCAAAGAAAAGATCATTTAAACCCTGTTGAAAAGGCAATATCAATGCACGTTCCAAAGACATCGCGATGTAGGAAAGGCAGGTCTATAAACGCCTGAATCAGACAAATGCGACGACATCGGCATTTCATCGGTATCCAAGAGATCCGAGGCCTGCCGATATTTTCTGAGGTCAAGTAGGCGAACCCCACAGGCGGATCAATAGAAATGCGATGAAGTGGGAGGGTTATGATCCCTTATTTTCGGATCATAACCTCACTGAAAAGAGGAATAAGAAAAACATATCTCGGGAATAGACTATTCCGTGTTAAACACGGAAAGGAATACTCGGAGCTCAAAGTAACTTCCGCCGGCGTACCGCAAGGAAGCATTCTTGGGCCGCTTCTCTTACTGTTATAACCTTGTGATATACCTAAAGAAGATGGCACTATCCTTGCTACGTTTGCCGATGACACCGCTATCCTAGCAGTAGGTAAAACAATCGAAGGATAAACTTTAAAACTGCAAAACGCACTGAATAAAGTAAATGAATGAACGAGGGACTTGCAGATCGCCCTCAACGAATCAAAATCTGTTCACGTAAATTTCGCTTTTAAGAAAATTAATGACTTGCCAGTTTTTCTAAACTTGGCTCAAATACATTTTACAAACGAAACCAAATACCTGGGAATGACACTCGATGCCAGGCTGAAATGGAATTCGCACGTGAAAATGAAACGTAAAGAACTCGAACTCAGTACTGAGAACAAACTGCTTTTATACAAGCAAGTGCTAAAGCCGGTGTGGACCTACGGTATACAACTTTGGGGTTGTACCAAGAAAACGAATGCAAATATTTTACAAACTTTTCATTATAAAGTGCTAAGAGAAATTGTCCAAGCATCGTGGTTTACTAGAAGCTTCGCGAGAAAGCATATTAACCGACTAATTGGACATGTCAACAATACAGTCCTACGAATTTTGGATGAGAGCAATTTATTGCGCCGACTATAAAGGACGAAACCTTTCGACTTGGCGAGATAAGTATTAACCGCGTCTAGATTGCAGAACATGCAGGATCTTTCAGTGGAAAGTAACCTGCCAAAGGTTTTCATTTCGTGATAGAAGGGGTTGTAGCAGATGATAATCAGTAAGGTGCCCATATAGTGAACGCAGGATGACCCCGGATCTAAGGCCTTCCAAACCAAATGAGTGTGTGTAGTCAATCTCCCTTTCATCAATTTAGTTTTTTTTTTTTTTGAGTACACTGACGGTTCAGATGACATTTTTTCGACGCTTCTGTTTTTTTAATGTTTTTTTTTTTTTTTTTTCACAATGTCCCGTTCCCCACTTTATATAATTTGCGTGTTAATTTTTTGTATCTCAAAACAAACTTGGAGTACAAATACCATGCCCATTGGCTATTTGACTATACCATCCATCTGATGTTGTAATTCATCACAATCTTCGCGTTTTCATTCCACGCATTAACAAAAACGAAAGAAATAATATCACCAATATCCTTGCAGGATTCCTCATCTTAATTAAAATGAATTGCCTGAGGAGCATACCATCGATATCTGATACACAAACACGTGCATTCATCTGAAGTAAATTTAATACGCTCCGATGAAAGGTAAAATTGGCATAACAAAGTTAATGTTAGAAATGTATCTAACGATACAGGAATTTACACAGGCTACAGGCTGACAACGTGCGTTGTAGTGTTTACCCAGCAAACACCATGTATCTAATACGTGTACAAATTCTATTGACGACTTGAATTTATAACAACTACTCATACATGATACGCCTTCCAACTTACGCCCATGAAAAAAAATAAAAATATTTCATTTCAAAGGTTTACCCCGGGTAGAATCGAGTGAGATATGCTGTGCACAATTGGAAAATCGCTTGATATGAAAACACTGAACAAGGCCTATCACAACCATTGACCTAGTTCGGTTGGAATAACAAAAGGAACAACAGTACGTCTAAATACCTCGAAACTGTATGAATGTCAACTGCAAACAATAGCCTTGTGAGGCGTGTGTGTGTTTGTGTATTAATGTTGGTATTTTCATTTAGATAGAAAATCTCATGAAAGCTTATTTTGATATCTTCAATTCCGAAAAAGCATTTGGTCAAGAGGGTATTTAAGGATGTCGTTTGCAACGAAAGGACCAAAGAAAACAAACAAAATATTTTCTTATCCTCAAACCATCGCATCGGAAAGAAACCTCATTCTCGGGGGACATATTATGTCTGGGGTTTCGGTCGGATTGTATCTATGTTTAACAGGAAAACATTATTTGCTGTACCAGAAGCTATGTGTGTTGAGATTTTGGAATGTTTTCTTCTTGAACTGCCATCCGTAGAATGCTTTAAGGAGATTTGATAATAGAGTCGTAGAAAAATCAAAAAATGTCAAGTACTCATGTGGAGAAGAAGTCTGTTGGAATTTGAAATAACGAGTTGAATAACTTTCAAAGAAGAAGTTTCTAAATCCCATAAACATTCGCAAAATACACCAAATTATATGTTCTCGTAGGGAGACCAACATCATTCCAATTTTCCAAAGTCTTGTGGACCATCTCTACAACGATTTCAAAGTTGCACATGATACAAAGATAAGATGAGGGCTTTTCAACAAAAGTCGTTAACATAAAATATGTGGTATAACGAAAACTGAAAATCGATGAACCATACGTAGGTAGCTTTCAAAATAAATTTCATCAAAATGTTTTTCAGAACACAAAGTTTTAGAAGGGATAACATAACCCTCTTCGGATCAACGAGCAAGCAAAGTTAAAGTGAAATGGACGGATTACTACAGACTCAAATCGTGAAGTAGGATATATTTAATAGAATCATCAGAAACTACACCTTGTAGTGAGATGAAACATGGTTAGTTGTAGCACATCATTTTCATCAATAGACCGATAAACAATTAATTCGTGTACCAATCGGAGGAAGATACTGCCTAGCTGGATTTTCGAATACTGATTGCTATTAACTTTTACTCAGGCAACAACTCAGTTATGGAACTTGCAATACATCACCTTGCGAAAGAGGTGGAGTCGCACCATCTTTAGAGCTCTGAAATCAAGCTACGCGAGCTCATCTTAAAATATGTCCGGTGATTGAAGTCTTTCTCTCAGAGTCATTAAACCTCTTAACATTCGCATTAAGCCCACGGTAATAAGCTTTGGGTACCCGCATTGCGATTGATCAGGAAACTACTGACTGCCCAAAACTTGGCTTGGGCCAGTAGCGCAACAATCAAGTTCGTGATGAAGTGCTTACTTTACCTCCTAGTGATAGTCCCCGGGCAACTATACGTATAAATCCTTATACGTAAAGACTAAAATTGTAAGTGTGGGTTGTCTAGAGCCTTGATTCTAGGCTAGGTAACGTGAGCCAGCAACCTGCGTTACCGAAAATTGCTCGCTATAGAAACCGACACTATGCCTTGGATAAGCAATCTTATGAGCTGATTGGTTTTTCTAAGTACGGTTATGTGCCTAAAAATTGACTGACGGTGGTCTGCAAGTCCTAGATCCCGAAATGACTGCAGCTTGTCAGAACGCGATATTGAGGGTGCTCGATTTCCTTGACGTAATTTGGCTAAAACTTGGCATATACTACCATGTTTTTGTGTTACCTTAACCGTTCGCGAAATGATAGCCGACAAAGCCTGACTAATTCAACTCTTTCCCGACAAGGTCAACTAACACAGATACATTACCGATTGGCTGACAATTTCAACACAGACGAAAGAGAACTGATGACATAGAACAATAAGCAGAACCCTTCAATCAGTTGCATTCTGACCAAGACGATGGAAAAGCCCACATGAATGCCAAATAATCCCAAACAATTCAGGAAATATCCTAGATGTCATTCTATTTTTAGACTCAAATAGTTACGCTAAATAATTCTCAGACACTCTAGGACATTCGGAAGGTGTCCTATTATCTAACTAAGAGCAATGACATTTCAGACATGTCACTACTAGTAGGAGAGCCGACCGCGTGATGTCCTAAGGCATAAAAAAGAAGGATCGGTTGAATATAAAATGAAAGCTTGCTTGTAGACGTAGACAAAACGCCAATGGTTGGCTGAATTTTTTGACCAGGAATAAGAAAAAATAGCAACTTCCGGTACATTTTTTTTTTTCGATTTTCAAAGGCATAAAAAAGAAGAATGAATGAGTAACCATTCGATAGAGGACCTTAAATAGTACTTGAACCCATTGGGTTGGCAGCTCCCATCCCTATCTATCCTTTCCAACGCCCGCACTGTGTGTAAATATGTTAAGAGTATTCATAACCTCTTGAGTGGGCGTAAATTATAAAAGAAAAAATATGATTTGACGGATTTCAATAGCATTGCTTATCATCCAGCATGCTGTAGTTATTATTTATACAAGTATCAGAAATGAGGCGAACCCCACAGGCGGATTAGTAGAAATGCGGTGAAGTGGGAGGGTTGTGATCCCTTGTTTTCGGATCATAACCTCGCTGATAAAAGGAACGAGAAGAAGAAGAAGTATCAGAAATGTTAGCCTGAGGATAAAACAGTAGGGCATTGACACGAGATGCGGAAAGTACATAAAACTGCATTCGAATCCCTTTCAGAACTGACGAAATCATAGAGAAAAAAAAGATTTTATGCCTTAGTGACTTATTTTCTCGAAATGTATCTATCTTATTAGAAGTAAGTAATGGTAATTTTTGTAAAGACGACTTTAAAAGTTATATGCCTATTCAATTACAAGGTAAAACTTTGCAGGCATTCACCGACAATCTTACCATTGAAGCATCTAATACACCCCACAATAAAAAAAATGTCAATAAATACGAACTTGATGTAAGTAAACAAACTAATTAACGAAACCGCAATAAGAAAAAATTGCGAAACAACTTAGTTAGAATACTTTGCTTACGAGATTAGACTGTAATAAAATAGGTGGAAACAAACAAAAATCCTGAGAAATTGAAAGTACTAGAAGGTATAATTAGAAGTGAATGTGATATTCCTGGTAATTCTTAATTTCATTAGCAATCTTGTTCAAGGACCCGACACGTACGTAGAAAACGTTCAGATGATGATTGCACAAAAATAAAACCATTGTGCGCAAATATAATTTATTCTGCCACAAAAGGTAGAGTCAAACCGAGTAAGCAGTTAATGTTAGAGTTGGCAATAAAATCAATAACGAGTATTAGGAAGGTACATACCATATTAACGATCCCTCGACAACCCACTTTTTTTTAACCCTTAAACAAAATATTCAATGCCTCTGCGTTTTATCCGAAGAAGTGGAGCTTTCACAGCAGTTACCTGCTCTACCAGCTTCTCCAAAATATTGCCATCTCCAGATGAGGATGTGGCTCGTTATCAATGGCAGCAACAATGAACGTCTGAAGCCAATGGTAAGGTAATGTGAATTTTCGAAACATTGACACGACTATTACAAATTTTTTTTTATACCCTCAGGCTGACAAAACATTTTAAATTATTCCTTGTATTTGTTCATAAGAACCGTGACCTTTTTTTTTAGCATGATGAGTGGTAGCCGAAATCATTACCATTTTCACGAGAAAGTTCTATGTCAATATACGAGTATATCCGTATAAACTTTTTTATGCGTTGAAAACCGATAATACCGATTTTGTGATCTTCGTGATAGTTTCATCTGTGAAGTTTACTAAATTTTCAATTTTTACCACTAAAAACATACTTCTTCATTTTGTATTAATTGAAAAAAAAAAACCAACCGGAATATTATTTCTAAAACTTTATTTTGAATCACTGAAGCAAAAAAACCGATTGGTTCAAATGCTTCTTTTTGCCATTTTGATACAATATAGTGCGATGAACAAGCAGCCTATTGATTATTGATAATTATAAGAACAAATTGCACCAGTACATTGTTCTAATATACCGTGCGATGAGTAATTAGAATCTTTGTTTGATGAAATCTTTTAACTTTTTGCGGGAGAGCGTTCCATACAGAGCGTGCATGTCGGACGCCAAAAATCGTGGGTTGTCAAAGTATCTGGCCAAATAATTGTAGACAACCCTATATATTTGTTAATGGTAAGACATCAGCTTTAATTTGTTATTTGTTCTGACTTTCTTTTTTATGGCTATAGTCAATCAAAGAAAATGGACGATTTAAAATAGGGTTGTCGGGGGTTAGTGGCCGGACGGGAGCTGCCAACCCAATGGGTTCAAGTACTATTTAAGGACCTCTATCGAAGTAACCAACGAGTAACCAACTCATTCATTCTTCTTTTTTATGCCTTTGAAAATCGAAAAAAAATGTACCGGAAGTTGCCTTTTTTTTTTATTCCTGGTCAAAAAATTCAGCCAACCATTGGCGTTTTGTCTACGTCTACAAGCAAGCTTTCATTTTATATTCAACGGATCCTTCTTTTTTTATGCCTTAGGACATCATGTGGTCGGCTCTTGGACTATACCAGGAAGCGACATTTACTTGATTAAACTTTTTTAGGGCTTCTTTCTACCTTAAAGCTTATAGGTACGAAGTCTAAATTATGTTCACCCCCAACATTGGAAAAAGTACTAAGCCCAACCGTCTTTCATCGTTAGAGCTAATACAAATCTGAAAGTTTTTACTAGGAGTAATTGGTAAAGGTACTAAATAAGGCAAAATGGTTCAACAAATCCAAAAGTGCTGTCGAAGACAACGGATATATCTAAGAAAATTGAGGTAACTGGGGACCAAGAAACAAAAACTGAACTGAAGTCGAGGTTCGCCCAACCAGAATATCTTACTAATTTAGTCTCGACAGCCTTTAGTTGCATGGATTTAAATGGTCCCAATTAGTGCGGTGCAGAACAAGACAAAGGAGGGATACAGGCCTAAGGTTGCGAGGTGTTCAGGTTCAGATCGTTTGCAGTATAGCTGGGGGATCGATCGTACCGGGTAAGAGCTGATACACAAGGAGTATGTCAGTAACCTTAGACCAGCATTTGATGAGGATAGTGCCGACCCTCTTGATAATATGATCGAAATTTAAGGGTGGCGAGTTGGAATGTTGAAAACATGACCGGTCGAAGTTTCGAGCTGGAAGAGATGATGAATAGAAGGCAAGTGGATATCTTGTGCGTCCAAGAGATGAAATGGAAAAACATCGGAAATCGGGCGCGTTTCTTGGATGTTAGGACAAAAGATTACAAGATGATCTACTACGGAACGGAAAAGGCTAGGAACGGAATCGGTATCATCCTTGCGGCAGAACTACTTGGAAACGTCTTGAGCATTTCGAAGTCCAGCGACGGTTTGATGTCTCTCAAATAAGTAATACAAGGAGAGGTTTGGAATATTGTTAATGTATATGCTTCCCTTAAGAACAAAGGCAGAGTTTCTATTTGTTGGAGGAAATTTAAATGAACATGTCGGGAAGTCAAACGAAGATTATGAAGACTGCCACGGAGGACTGGTATACGGCACCACGAACGTTCCGGGTGAAGACATCCTAAGCATGTGCAAATCACACACTCTTATTGTGTTAAATACCATGTTCATCAAACAAAGCCGACACCTGATCACTTACGGCAGTGATGGAAATGAAACCCAGATTGACTACCATTTTTAGCCAGTTTCATGAAGCCTCGGGTAAAAGATTGCAAAGTAATCCTGGGAGAGGCGATCGCTCAACAACGCCGTCTCCTGCTAACAGACATTTTTATGAAAACACCGAAAAAAAGCAAACAAACAAGGGTGCCTAAAAACATCAAGTAGTGCAATCTGGACAAAGAAAATGGTGAGGCTTTTATTTTCGTGATGAAAAATTACCTCTCTCACACTATCAATGGAGCTGAAGATGAACAAAATATGTGGGATTCCGTACAGCGAACTTTCTTAAAGAAGGCCAAATCACTGCTAGGAGCTTCAAAAGGCCACCACCAACACGTCAAAGAAATATCGTGGTGGAGTGATGAAGCTAAGGAAGTGACAAATGAGTAAAACGTAGGTTCTAAAGCTTGGTCAAAGTGTCCCTCTAATAATTGAAACGAAAAAGCTCGCCTCGAAGTGGAATGCAGATGTTGCAAGAAAAAAGCGAAGAAGAAGTACGCCCAGCTTCAAGCAGAGAGTACGGAGGGCCTGTATCGGGAGCTGGAGAAAATATATTCCCCGGTTGCTGATGGAAATCAGGCTATCCAGGAGCTGCGAAGACACAATATGAACGAGAGGGCAACCATCTTCCAAATAGCCGCACAAAGAAGGTGGAATGCTCAGGAGATTTGCTCGCCAAAGTTCATTAACAATGCTCTTGGCCGGCTTCTTGTGGATGACCACAAAATTCTGCAGAGGTGGCGGCAGTATTGTGAAGAACTTCTGAATGAACAGTTTCCCCGGCTACACTTCCAAGAGCCACCCCTAACTCTGAAGAAATACCCGACATTACAGTCGAAGAAGTTAGTGGGGCGGTCAAACACTCCAAAAAATGAAAAGCGGTTGGGCCAGATGAGATGCCCTCTGGAAAAAGATGGGAGACATCGGGTTCAGATGGCTCAGAACTCTCATCTCCAAATTTATGAGAAGTGATCCAATGCCAAATCAATGGAGGGAAATCTACATTCTCCGTGTATACAAAGGGAAAGGTGATACGCGAAACTGTGATAGCTACTGTTCGATCAAGCCGATGTCACACACCATGAAGATCATTGAACGGGTATTAGGTGGCCGACTGCGAAAAATAATACGGCTATCTGATGATCAGTGCGGGTTTGTCGTGGGTAAATCAACCACAGATGCAATCCAAAATATAAGGATCATAATGGAAAAACATCGTGATTCCTTAGAGGTTTGCATATTATATTGGTTGACTTTGGAAAGACCTTCGCCAGACAACCACGAGATCTGATATGAGTGGCGCTAAGACATCGAGGGGTTCCAGAAACCTATGTACAAATGATCATGGACATGTACGAAAGAGCGAAGATGAGAGTAGGATGCCACGCTGGAGTAACCGAAAAGTTCTCAATCAAAGTCGGGGTGTAAAAGGGAAGCGTTTTAAGTCATTTGCTCTTTATTACAGTCCTTGACTATCTGCTTGAAGATAAAGTGACGGACCCCAAGGTACATCAATCGGCTGACGATGGAGCCATCATAAGTGAGGATCCTACATCCCTGCAGCGAGCACTTTATGTGTGTGTGTACGGTTTGTAGGGAAATGGCTATCGCATTAGTTCAAAAAAGACAGAGTACTTGTGCTACGCGTTCTCTGATCCACTCAGGCCTATTCCAGACATTTACTTGAAAGGAACAGTGCGTCCCAAGTGACGACATTCAATCATCGCGTAAACGTAGGGTGGATGCAGTGGCGAGAAAACTCCGCTATCTTCTGTGACAGAAAAATGCAACCTAAGTTGAAAGAAAGGCTCTACACCGCAGTTGTGCATCCAGCGCTCACATACGGTTCACAGTGTTGGATGATGTACAAAAAGTATGAGAGTAAATTAACATGACAGCAGGAGTGACAAAGCTTAATCGAAGAAGAAGTTCGAAGATCTGTGGAAGCCTTCACGTCAAGGAAACCATCGTACAAAAAATAGAGCGCAACCGGCTCAGCTGGTATTGCCACGTTCAAAGAAGAGATTATTTGAACCCTGTTAAAAGGGCAATATCAATTAACGTTCCAATGACATCACAAGGCAGGAGAGGGAGGCCTATAAACGTCTGGATCACACAAATGTGACGACATCGGCATTTCATTCACCTCAGTAATCCAGTGATCCAAAATCGGGAGGCCTGCCGACTTTTTCTGAGGTCAAATAGGCGAACCCCGCAGGCGGATCAGCAGAAATGCGGTGAAGTGGAAGGGTTATAATCCCTGTTTTTCGGTTCATAACCTCGCCGAAATAGGAAGAAGAAGAAGACCATTGCAGCCTAAATAGAATATTCTAGATGATATTGCCTGCATCTAGGCGAACCCCACAGGCGGATCACTAGAAATGCGGTGAAGTGGGAGGGTTGTGATCCCTTGTTTTCGGATCATAACCTCGCCGAAATAGGAAGAAGAAGAAGACCATTGCGGCCTAAATAGAATATTGTAGATAATATTGCCTGCAACTACCACGTTTCCTTTTAAAACCCATCAGACATCTGCGATTCACTCTTTACTAGTTTGGAATGTATCCCAATGAACTTTTTGTTATTCTAACTACTTAGGTGTAGTAGTAGTTTTTTTATCCCTCTTTAATAAGGCTGGTGTGATAATATCCACGCCTGGTGACTTGAAAGGCTGAAATGAGCTAATTGCGCTTTCATTTCTGCCTCTGGAGGAATAGCTCATGCTATTTCCCAATCTTCTTTCCGAGGCCTTGCTATGTTGGTAATACTCTCTTGATATGTGTTCAGCAAACTTCCAGAAAAATGAGTTTCTAAGACCAGTAGTGCTCTTTGTTCTTCATCTTCAGCGAAACCACCGCGTCGTCGGGATGCAGTGATACTAAATTTGCATGCCAGGCTACTTGTGTGTTTTTTTTTTAAGGAAACCAAAATTCCAGTACTACCAGGCAGG
The DNA here is from genome assembly GCA_945910035.1 of Brachypalpus laphriformis. Taxonomy (NCBI): domain Eukaryota; kingdom Metazoa; phylum Arthropoda; class Insecta; order Diptera; family Syrphidae; genus Brachypalpus; species Brachypalpus laphriformis. Next base: position 326,167,569 of record OX246753.1, read on the forward strand.
AACCTTTCTTTGGTGCAGTGGTTAAAGTAACTTAAATATTTTCGTTTTCTTTTTTATATTCGGGTGGCTGATGATTGCTGTTCCCCGCTGCGGCTTGAACTTGCACACATCAGTTAACAAGCAAACAAACGAGCTCCTTCTGTTACTCGATTGTTCTTGGATGTCTCTAGTGGATCACACAAAACCAATCAAACCCAACATTAACTATGCAACAGGCAGCGCCACTAAAATTAACGATGTATCTCAAAACGCATAAAAGCGGACCTTAAAAAGAAACCGAATATCTGGTAATAACTGTCAGTCGGTCTGTACTGCACCCAGCAATAAATTTAACTCACAAGTAATAAAATATTAAACCTGACCTTGTCTGCGTACACTTGACAGTACTTCTACCAGAAAAAAACTTTTTTCATATGTTCCCTCATGCTCATAATCTGCAATCAGCTTTCGCCGAGGGTGAAGTTAATTTTCGAATAAAAATAATGCTGAGTCCTCCCTCGGGACGTTTTATATCCTTTCACACACAGCTGCGAAAGCACGATAACTCGCCTACGGATATATCTCAATTAAACAAGCTAAAATATAAAAGAAGAGTCCGCTGAGAACAACTTCTTAAGCAAAAGTTTCCCAAAGGATTACGCCATCTTATATTTTATTGTTAAGCATTTTTATTTTTTCGCCCATCCCATTCTAAAGGACGATGATTTGGAGGAAAACGTATTTATAGGTCAGTTGGGATTAAGATGATGTAATCGATGGACGTTATTTGTTTTATCCGCTGCTGGTGGTGGTGGTGGTGGTGATGGCCGTGGGCGAAAGTTTCTTCGGTATCCTTGACTCGAGAGAAAAGATGTGCATTTTGACAAGAGGGGGAGGTGACGGATGGTCAGTTTCGAATTTGTATGCTTATGGAGCAAGGGGAGATTTATTCATTTGGGAAGCTCCCACGCAAATCGGAGTCTATCAATCCCATCTGCATGGAAATTGAAAAGAAGAATTTATGCAAAATATTCAAATGGGAATCAAGAATCACGACAAGGAATCACAACAAATTTGCAATTTGAATGCGAATAGGTAATTTGCGTTTGAACGAAAGTGGAGCGATGTCCTTGTGAAAGAATTCGACTTTGTTGTTTGCTATTTATCATCTTCAGTGATGGGGGCTAATTGATTTCAATTATTAGATTTGTCTGCTGTGATTGTGTTTATATGTCTACAGGAGATTAATGGGAGAATAAGCTGCCAAAGTGGAGATATGTATTTATACGTCAACAAAACCAGCATTTATGAATGTATTCGCAATGATAATATGGTCGATGGGTGTTATTAAAGGCAGATGGAAATGTCCTTGCCTGCTTATAAAGAGAAATCCTTCGACTGATTTATCGGTCATGTTTATATTAATCTTGATAGCTCTAACAATGCTAATAAAGAGAACCAAGGATGAATAAAATATTACCAAGAACAAGTAGAAGGGCATTTTGATTTCCAGAGCTGGAAAAGCTAATCAGACTATCTATCGATCACCGATTAAATATGATGATATGCACGAGTAGCTATCAGATAACTATAAGTATAAGATAAGTCGGTAAAGCTTTACAGAGGAAATTCACTCCAGGAACTATTCTCGATGTTAGATACTATTCTTCTTACACTGGTGTTATCTTTAGCAATATTCTCAATTCAATGACGGCCCACTGAACTATGCTGAACATATGTCTGGTTAGGGTAAACATCAACTCTACACTGAATAACGTAATGAAAAAGCAAAGGTCAGCGGCGGTATGATGTTTTCTCACTACTCATAGAACTACTTATAGTAGACAAGCTCTTGGAAATGTTAAACCGCAACACCTGCAACGTCACAAATAATTTGATGATATGTACTCGTAAGTACAATGTAAAAAATTCTTCACGGCACTTTGTGAAATACATTTTTATCTTCTGGTAGTGAACTGTAGGTCGTAGGGCTTGAAAATCAACTCCTCAGAGATACAGATGAAGCATTCATAAAGTGCAGATTAACCAAAATAGACCTGGCTTTGAAGTTCCGGGAGTAGAAGTAGAGATAGAGACCTTAATGTTCATATTTGAGGTTTAGCACGTCAGTGTATGATAGGTTTTTCTCTGACCTAGGCAATCCATGCTTTTGCCAGCACACTTTCATCGAAATGATCAAGGCCATGCCGTAAAGATTAGCAACCTTCCTAATAGCGTTCTGGTTATTGGTCAGGAAGATTTTTTTTTGTACTCTCAACGACTGATTTATGTCATATAGAGAATGAGAAGCACGTAACGTATTGCCAGGCTGTGTTAAAAGTACTCGAGATGTATCTTATACTATAAGCTTACGTAAGAACCATGTTGAGTTTAAATAATAATATTTTCCAATGGTATTTGATTTGAGTATTAAATGACCATCAAAAGGATGTGCAGAAAGTGACTACCGAGCACTTCAGCAAAGAGAGTATAATACTGCGGCAAAATCTTACTGATTCCGTTTGGAGAAGCATTTTAAAATGATTGTCTCCATCGCAGAATTATACGTTAGAAGCTATGCCTCCACACCACGACAAGGTAGTAACAAGAGTGTGCGGCAAGGTTCACTATTGTCAAATGTCATGTATAAGCATTTGAGCTACTTACGTATACAAAAAGGTGCTAATATCTTTTACATTTCACACGATATCCCAACATTTGTGATCACCAAACTATTGCAAGCGATGGCACAAATCAGTATCGACGACGAAGGATTGTTCAACGCTTGATTCAATCTGTAGGCTTAAAACGAGAGAAACATAGGACGCTGATCACTAGCAGAAAGAAGAAGAAAACAATCACAATCAAGATTGCATCAAAACCCATCATCAAATACCTTGGTATAGGGATCGATACAAGACAATTCAAGCATCTCGAGTGTATCAATTGCAAAGCTTCATTTCTAAGTAATACTTTCGCGTGTATAATGTGGTGGGTCGGGATAATGTCGATGTAGGGTTCTTCCAATGAAAACGAACTTAAATTTTACAACTCAGGCACTAGTCTTTGACAGCGGGTAAAAATGTTCTATACGAAAAGACCAGACCGACTGACAAATCAGAGCAAAATCAAAAACATTTATCTTTCCTCTACCAAAATGAATGCCAAATTACTTTATTCATATCTCCTCCACTGCTTTAATCAGCCCTTTCTTCCTATGCTCAAAAAAAAGAGGACAACTCGTGGTCTACTTACTTTACTTACGTGTATCCTTTAAACCCTCCTCAACTGTTCTGCGCCACGTTTGCCTAGGGCGTTCCGCTATTCTGCCTGCCTGGGAGAGCGGATTCCACTGCATGGCGTAATTCGCAATGGAGTTGCCTTCAGGATGTGTCCAATCCACTGCCACTTTCTCCTTCATATAGTAATGCTTATAGGTTCTCGGCCCGTTCTCGTATAAAGTTCTTCGTTGGAAATGCGGTTCGGCCAAAAAAACCTCAAGATGATCCTTAAAAATTTGTTTACGTAGACTTGCAGCTTGCATGTGTCAATGGTGCCCACCTTCCAAGTACTGCACCCATAAAGCAGCACCATTTCTACGTTGGAGCGGAACAGTCGCGGCTTGGTTCTTTAGCTGATAACATTGCTTCGCCAGATTTTGAATACCATTCCGAACGTAGCTTTAGCCTTCCCGATTCTGCTGCACACATCCAGTTCGGTGCCACCGCGATTAGCCGAGACCACACTTCCTAAATAAAGAAAGTTATCAACTTTCTCGACTTCCTGTCCGGTAATGTTAAGTTGAAGGCGGGTATTAGAATTGCTCAGGGCGTTTGTGTTGGCTGTGTTTATTTTTAGCCCCACTTTGTTTGCCTCAGTTTCTAGATTTTGAGCCATCCAATGAAGATCCATTATCCGATGTGAAAGTAGACATACATCGTGAGCATAATCTAGGTGTTTAAGGTAAGATGTCATAGTCCAACGAATTTCATAATTAGCTTACGTCAATGCTGCACGGAGTACATCGCTGATGACCACCAAGAACAATATTGGCGATAGTATGCACCCTTGACGTACTCCACTTTGGACTTCAAAATCCTCCGACACCTTACCACCGTGTAAGACGTGACATTTACCGCTCTGGTATGTAGCCGTGATAATTGCTATAAGTTTTTTTGGGATGGGATGCCTCTCCTGCACAAGACCAACCAGATAGCATCTCGATTCAAGCTGTCGAAGCCCTTCTCAAAGTCGATAAACAGCAAATGTAGTGGACATCTATACTCAACGCATTGTTCGATTATGATCCGTAAGCTGTTTATGCGGTCGATGCAGGAGGATCCAGCACGAAAGCCTGCTTGTTCGACGTCGAGAGTTCATGGCTCTTGATTCGTTCCAGAATTATTCTAGCTATTATTTTGACTACGGCTGGAACAATGCAAATACCTCTCCAGTTTCCGCATTCTGTCAAGTTTCCCTTTTCGGAAGTTTTATGGTCATCCCCCTTTTCCACTCCTGCGGAAATTGTTCACTATCCCAAGCTCTCTGTAGTATTAGGGGATGCAGCAGATGTGCCGATGTATTTGGCGCCGCTTGAAATAGTTCGGCAGGGATGCCATCAATACCCACCGCCTTGTTCTTCTAGAGGGACTTGATTGCTGATGTTATTTCGGTTTTACTGGGACGTACGGTGCGAATTCGGGAATTTGTTGCTTCGAACTACTCATTCGAATTCAAGATCATACCGCCATCGTCTAAGTGGTTTAGCACTGAAGCAAATTGTTTTCTCCCTCTAGTGAGCTGGTCCTCACCCGAGATCAGAAGGTTACCGTCTAGGCTCTTCACTGGGTGTTGTTTGGAGCACCGACCACCAGTTAGCTCCTTAGTGATGCTATAAACAGTCCTACGGTCGCACCTGCTCGCTGCTTCTTCAGCCCTTGAAGCCAGTGAGTTGATGTGCTGACGTTTGTCACGTCTCACACTACGCTGCACTTCTTTCTTCTTCGCACGGTATTGGGCTTCTAGCTCGGTTCTCTCTACTGCTGAGGCTGCTGCTATTCGAGCCTTGATTGCTGTACGCTCATCGATCCGTTTCCAGGTGTCTGCAGATAGCCATGTGCTATGGTTTTTCTGCCTTTTGCCGACATAGGTGCGTGCCCCAGCCGTAAAAGTATTTTTTCACAGCATTCCAGTGGTCATCCATACTCTCCTGTATTTTGCTGCTGATTGCTTCTGCTTCTAAGGTGGTCCCTGAACTGTTGGCGCACTTGGGGAACCTTGAGCCTGTTGATATTAAACCTGGTGATGTTAAGTAAGTTTGAGCGGTTACTATTGACGAATGCAGTACGAAGGCGTAAATGAGCTAACATAAGATGGTGATCTCGTTCTACCCCGATGTTAGCTCCACGTTTCTTTCGGACGCCCAGAAGACAATTTCTAAAGCGACGGCTGATCGCAATGTGGTCGATCTGGTTGGATGTTCGTTGCCTATCAGTCGAGACCCAACTGATTCTACGGCAGGTGTTATGCTTAAACAACGTACCTCCAATGATTAGGCGGTTGGTATTGCAGAAGTCCACAAACCGCTCACCGTTATCATTATGGTCTCCAACGCCGTGAACTCCTATCACATGTTTAAAGATAGTGTTGTCGCTACCTACCTTGGTATTGAGATCCCCCTTCACCATTACGATGTCCCCATTAGGCGTTTGGTTGTAGACGGCACCTAGCTGGTTATTCAAATTGTCCTTTTCATCCTCAGTCGCGTCTTGAGTCGGAGCATAGCACAGAATGATGGTAATTTTCCTTACTCCACTGTGGAACCTAGTCCTCAATATCCGGTCACTCTGAGGTATCCAAGATATGAGGCTTCCTCGTGCTGCTGGAGTTAGCACCAGTCCTACTCCGAACGCCCGTGCACTTCCAGCTGCTTTACTAGAGTAGAGCATGACAGTGCTTTTGTTGGAGAGATGTATTCCCCAGTATCGAACCATCTTATCTCGCTCAGCCCTAAGATGTCGATTTTATAGCGTGCGAATTCTCGTTCCATTTAGAGGAATCTGGCGTTATATGGCCATTGCTGGAGTGAGTCCCGGAGGGTCTTAACGTTCCGGAATCCAATCGTTGTCCATGTTCGATAGCCAAAGGTCGTCATCAAATTATCCGTCCGTATCCGAGGCGTTGGTTTTCGTTTCAGAACAAGATTTTTTTTTACGATTGCGGCTCGCTGGGCCACAGACCAACCGACACTTATCCTGTTTTGTGACGCAGGGGACTCGCCATTCGCCCTCTTCTGTTCGCAATTTCCAGAGAAATTCCCAGATGGCATCACGAGAAGATGTAGGGCTTACTAAAATAGCTGCAAGTTGTTCGGCTGCAGTGGCTCTTTCTCGTTATTTAGCGGACCAACACCTACCGGGAGATGCTGCTCCTACGAGGCTTTTGTTAGTCGTTTGCCATCCCGTAGTCTACGTGAGCAGTAATATAATACCTAACCCAACCAAGCAATATTGATAACAGATAAAAGAATTTTGAAGGGGATCGTATAAAATATTCAAACCAACATTAGAGGTAGCCAGTTCAACATAATATCAATATTGACATATGATACACCAGATATAGCTCGGTGCAAAGTGATAAAGAAAAATGATGGACCTCAATCAGCTGTGTAATCGGAACTGCAAGTTCACCGCACACTACCTATATAATGCTAACTACATTCACAGACTAAGCTCAACCTCCATAATCACCAAAGGGGGAAAAACGTGTGATTGAATTTTCCTTGACCTTCACTTGGCACCAAGAACTTGAGCAACGTAATTTAATCCAAGGAAATTGAATTGAAAGCCACCTCTTTGGGCTCCTTGGGGAGATATCGCTGAAGGATAATCAAATATTTAACTGACAACCTGTCACTACAACCATTTATTAACTCTAGACATCAAAATGTGATTATTTATTGTTCCAATAAAAACCAACCAACGTTGAGTGCTCCCCGATATAATCAGTATAAATGCTTACCCCAAGCCAGTATACCGTTTTATTGCAAGTTGTGAAATTCATCAAACGACATCGCATAACATGTAACAAATGACATCGAAGAGCACCCCGACGACCGAGATACTTTTTCACAATTTTTAACATCAGATCTCATATCCAACCCCACACTTGCCACACATCCGCAAAGGACATCATCATCCTTATAAATATTTATGCAGTCTTTGATGGGGTGTTATCCTCTTTCCTTTCTCGTGTCATTGCAATTTATCACACAAATATTATGTACGCGGTGTTCGTCCTTAATATTCAAAGAACGTCGTTATATGTAATACCATATTATAGGTCCCCAACCCCCTCCCAAGAGACGACTGGCTGACTGACGGTCATACGCAAACACCGGGAGATAAAAAATTCATGAAATTTCCACAAACAGGGAAAAAAGAAATCAGAATTCATTTAATTGTTCCACCACCACCCACACCTGCTTTGCGTAGAGCGATTTATTAGTTATTTGTTAATAACGCATAAGGCACAAATATACAACCCACGTCCTGGGTACTTTTGCGCTTAATTGGCACTGACACACCTTGTGCTTGTTACACTCTCCCGACGACACTCCTAGTTTTATTGATCCCATTTGCAGAAGTAACCCTCACACAACCGCTGGGATTACGTCCGCCAGGCCCTATGTGTACGTCACATTCCCGTCGCTCTTTATCAATCAACAATGCTGAATGATTAATTAGACTATCCACATTTGCGTAATTCCCTTGCAGACACACGAAAACACGTAACAAAATAAAATCCCCCAATAAACCCAATGAATGTAATCACAAAAACGAACCAAAATATTGCCAACGAGAGAACAGTGAATGCGATGAAAAAAGGACAACAGAACTATGTATTCAGACTGTGTACCCTCACCCACTCACATAGAACGAGCGAGGGGAAACGTGTCGCCTACACAGAAAAAATTCTTCACGTTGTCACCCCAATCCACCTTCGAGGTAGGTAGTCACTTGAAATGTATATCACTGTCAGCCACCCCTGAATCTCATCACCGGTCACCCTCCCAAAATGACAACCACCTTGAATATACATTCCTATCGCTGATGTTAAATACAAAAGCACGACGCATAAAGTAGAAAAGAAAAAAAAGTATATTTAAGGGACAGTGTTATAACAATGTACGGTTGGTCAGAGAATTTTTTGTGGAATTTGTTTAGGAAAATTTCAACAAAAATTTTGAGGATGCAAAGGGACAGGCGGGCTTGGATTTGTAAATTCGATTTGTAAATTTCGGATTCTGAATTGAAAGTATGTTCTGCTCCTAACAAAGGCGTTAATAGTGCTGGTATACCGCAGGGCTCTATCGTCTCTCTTACACTATTTCTCTAACTCGCAACTCAATCCATTCCGTTGAGTCAATATGCGTAAAAACTTGGTCCTGTCTTCCATCTCTGAAGCCGAATACTAACGTAACCCAGACCTTTGGTAAAATCATCTGATCTTTGATGCTGCGAAAGGTTGTGATAGACGCCTTAGAATGCTCTTAAGGTATAAGCTGTTATCACGCCTACTTTGCTATGATCTAGAAAGTTTTTTTTCGTCAGAAACTTTTATATGACTAGCATGTTTAGGCGGATCTGCCCAATGGTGATCAGCGTCAAATATTTAAACTGATCGTTGTTACATGCAAGGTGGCGCAAAATGAATCGCCCTATCGGTGATTTTATAATTTTTGCAAATGGAGTCGTACGTCAATCATATTTAACATTCGTGAACTTGACAGCTGCAGTATACAAACAGACAAGCAATGTAGCGCTATACTCCGCAAGAGCGTGGAATAATTGTGTCAATAATTTTTTTTATTTAGTAAAAAAGTAATTCAAAAACAAAATTGGATGATTAATTTTACGCCACCTTGTATTTATATTGTAGCTAAATTTCGTTACTCCCCAGAAGTGCTTAGATCTCCTCTATAGGTAGTTCCACAAGAATTGCTCGAACAAATTACCCGTATATATAACTGTGTTTCACCAGTTTGTTTGTTCAATAGCAATGCACGCATGGCATCTTCTAGAAAGCTAAAAAAGTTAAAAGGTTATTTGAAAACCACTTAACACGAATATAGAATATCCTGAATATTTCCTGAGACATGTTATCTTCACATATTCAAATTTAAGGCACATTTTCCCCTCAGTCCTCTCATGTTTAATTTAATCTCTAATTATTCCCTAAGCCGTCTTCTTTCACTCCATTACTGTTAATAAGTTATGTTAACTGTGTGCCCTCTGAAGCAAAAGAGCGAATTTAAATTAATTTTGATTTCATAAGTAAACCCTAGTTTGGAAGGCATTTTACTAAATTGAGAAGATATGTTTTTTTTAGGATCAGCTTTTCCAACATTGTCCAATTTTGCAAAACTAAGCGAATGCATGAATCTCTTTAGATAAATAACCTGTAAGAAGCGAAGAAAGTAGATGCCACGCTCTCCAGTATATCCACATGCCTAACAACAACTTTACTTTTTTTTTCCTTGGGCACATCGCGGAAGCAAATTTCAGTAAAGACATATAAGACATTCAAAGGTACCAGCTAGTCCGACATAACATTGGACAATATGCGAGAATAGAGAAAACTTCGAAGAGGGCAGCGTCGCATGAACTCTGCCAATCGGTGGTCGATCACTCAGTCCTAATGCTAATGGATGCAGCACAATAAATGAAAAACGAAAGACATTCTCGCTCTGAGCACACCACACTATTAGTGTGGCTATTTGTGCCCTTCAAGCTGCATCCAGCTTACTTCCTTGGGAGTACTACAGGCTGAGCGCTGACCCTAATACAAAACTAGATAACTTACAGATGCTTATTGAACATCTTTACAACGAATATATTCCTACCAAAACTGTTTTTGTTCACAATACAGCATGTCCATGATACACCGATGAGGTCATTAGTGCAATCAAAAAAAGAAACAGACTTTACAGTAAATGGAAGCGTACCCGCTCTCCCACAAACTGGAGTATATATAAAATTGCACGCAATGCCGCAACAGTTTCTGTTCGTGCATCTTAACGCCACTATTTCTCCTCTAAGCTAAGCACTTCTCTTCCTTCCAAAATTCTATGGAGAAACCTACGTCAGATTGGTATGATTGGTAAAAGTAGTAGTAGTTGTGCTCTAGATTTAAATGACCTAAATGATTCCTTCCTTGCAAATGAAATTGAACCTGACAGGTTTGACTATAATACGATCCCTCCCTCAGCTCTTGATCATCAAGCTGATTTCGAGGCTGTTACTGAGGTAGAGATCGTAAGCATTATTAAGTCACTGAGGTCTAATGCTATTGGAGAGGACGGGGTACCACTACGCTTTGTGAAAGTCATTTTGCCACAAATCATAAGCCACTTAACACACATCATCAATTCATGCATAATGACTTCAACCTTTCCCTTGGCCTGGAAACGTGCAATAATTATACCTATTCCTAAGAAACCTAATGCTGCCACTGCCAATGATTACAGGCCTATTAGCATTCTACCTTGTCTGTCTAAGGTTTTTAAAAGAGTACTGGCGGGGCAGATTCAAAATCACCTATCCGTAAATTCCTTGCTAAGCCCCCTTCAGTCCGGCTTCAGAACAAGCCATAGCTGTGCGTCCGCTATGGTCAATATCTTGGATGATATAAGGATGGAATTTGATAAGGGATTTGTGACGTTGCTTTGCCTTCTGGACTTTTCAAGGGCCTTTGACAAGGTAAATCACTCCATACTCTGTTGGAAACTGCGGCATTATTTTGCTTTAAGTGACAGAGCTGCTATGCTCATATGTAGTTTCTTGAGTGATAGGTCGCAGAGAGTAGTTGTAGGGGACAAATGCTCGGAATTTAAGCCCCTTGTGCAAGGTGTACCTCAGGGTTCAATTTTGGGTCCCATCCTGTTCTGCCTGTACATTAATGACTTACCATCGATTTGCAATCATGTGTCAATCCACCTCTACGCTGATGATGTTCAACTTTATTCCTCACAGCCGGCTGATAAGTTGAGAGAGCTTGTATCAGCGCTAAATGAGGATCTAGTTGCGATTAATCAATGGGCAATAAATAATGGACTAGTCTTAAACCCAGCTAAATGCCAAGCCATAACTATCTCGAATAGATTCCCCGAACTAGCTTCTGTGCCAGATATCTTGCTCTCAGGCACTAAAATGAAGCTTGTTGAAACTGCAACAACTCTAGGTTTTGTCATAAATCGAAACCTATCTTGTTACAACCACATTAACGTTGTAATTGGTCGTATTTATGGTTGTTTGCGCAAGTTATGGATCTCAGCTAGTTTCACTCCGCTTGAAACACGTAGAAGGCTTGTGCAAACACTTATCATGCCTATAATAGCATACGCTGAAGTGGTCTATAGTAGCCTAGATTCGCTTTCCTTTCATAAGCTGCAAGTAGCTTTTAATGATGCTATCAGGTATGTTCACCAGCTACGTAGGTATGATCGAATCTCTATGCATTCAAAAGATTTTCTAGGATGTACACTACAGCAGCATATGGATATTAGAAATTGCTTATTTATGCACAAAACTATCAGAACACAATCACAGCCATACCTTTACTCCAAGCTTGAATTTTCGCGCTCCATTAGAACTCTCAACATCAATACACACCACTGCAAATATCTAAATTCATGCTATCCGGTTATGGAACTCCTTGCCACCGCATATTAAAAATGTATCCAACGTCAAAAACTTTAAGACTGCAGTCTTAAGATATTACACATCGCAGCATTAAAAATAGAAATAGTAATATAACATAACATATATTTTCATTCACTTCTAATGTCTCTCCTTTAACTTTATTCTGTCATCTCAGTGTTTTTCTCTTTTTTTTTCTGTTTTCTTCCTTACGTATATTTCTTTATTTATTTATCACTATTATGAATTATGTATTATTATTACCCTTAAGATTAATATAAATTTAACATGAATACTTTTCTCGCTGTACTATAAAAGACAGTGTCTTAATGTACACCTTTTATAAATAAATTGAATTGAATTGAATAGTGTAGTGGATGGTGTGCGTGCAGGTTCGAACCCAGAGGCGAGCAGCAACCAATAGAACGAAAAGGCGATACATGGAGAACATTAAGCAATCCGAGATGACCTGTCGGCAAAGCCATCTAAAGTCATTCTAAAATATATGCTTAACTCGGGATGGTTCGGCAAAACTGCCAGGAAAAAACAGTTCTGCCATCTCACATTGGGGCAGAATGAACTATTTAATAATAGAATAAAGGATGTGTTGAGGATATATGTATCCTACTTTAAAGTAAGCCCACGTGAAGCTGTCTCGACTACGTTTTACAAGGGTCATCCTGTCAGTCTAATTGTTGACCACTTTTCCGAGTAAATCGGCCTGTACATAGTGAGTAGCAGTCACAATATTGGCTTTAGTGATGGGCGCATTCGAATGATATAATATAAACGAGGGTAAAGGGTAGATATCTCGAGACATCGTCGAGCGCAAAACAAAATAAAAACTCATGTCTTATCTATCAAGTCTCAATTCTGAATTCGTGTAACTATAGAGTAGCATTATATAATCGAATGATCATTCGAGATATGAGTGCATATGAGAACACACACTCCAAGAACTCGGGATATGAGATGTGTATCCGAGTAAAATATGTAGTACTCGATTCATTTTAAAGGCGAGTAGTAGCAACGCGAATAAATCGAGTACTATGGTATTTTACCCAGATGCACATCTCATATCTCGAATCGTGATAGTAGTGGAATCGAGAACTTAGTTTGTGTATTCAACTATTTGGGGAGTGGCTTCTCATATGCATATATGAGGATATATGGATCACTCGAGTACTAATGTCTCGGTTCCTTAAATCATTCGTTTATGCCCATGACTACTTGGCTTCCGCGGGGTCAATAGTTGCTTGTTTATCTATATAATCCAATTCCTGCAGGTGGCCTCAAAGAAGTCGAGAGGTGTAAAACCGCATGATTAGATATAGATATAGATATAGTTGTTGTGAGGTGCAAGTGCACTGCGACCTTTAGCAGATCTATTGTGTCCCTCAAACTAAGGCTCTAGTCGATGATATACTCGGTCTATCGGTGATTTCAATAAGTCAATAATGTGGGTCGTTGCATAGCACGTAGCGCCATCCTGTTAAAACCACATCTCGTCTGGATCATTGTCATCCATATTTTTAAAAAAAATTCTTCGTTGAGCATACTCCGGAACGATCTCAATTGGCTATAACGCAAGATCTGGTCCCATTTTTGATAAAATGAGGTTCGATGACCGATGCATCAAACTGTGCATTTTCCAGGATGTATTTGAGTTTCAAGAAACTTTTCCGAATTCTGCTTACTCTTCATTTAATTTGTCGATAGCTTTTACGGGCGACTTTGCGCACCAAAAATGGACGAAGCGCTCTTTAAGTTTGACGAACAGAACATGAGGTATAAGCTTTTCCATGACGATTTGCAAAATTTACTGAACAAGAAGGTCATTTGCCAAAATTGACAGCTGGTTTAACAATTGTCCCTACTTAAAATTCTATCACTCAGAAAAAAACCCTTCATTTCTTTACATTGTTAGATGTGAGCAATCCACTGCTACTCGTACATTATTCTAGCTTGAGACAAATGCCCATGTCCGAATCATGGTGGAATAAACTTTTTGTGGTAATTTTTATTTGTGTCTACATGTATGTATGTATGTATGCAGCTAGGAAGCAAGGCTTCTATTGATGAAAAAAATCGATATCAATATCTTCGAAAAAGCCGTCTGTCTATATCTCTTTGGGAAAAAATGGGGTCTCAAGCCCAAAATGATTCACTGGGCCACCTTACCATCGTCTTTCCAATAATCACATATGCCTCACTAATATGGTGGAAAAAAACTGAGCAGGTCAATGTTCGAAATACCATTCAAAATGTACAAAGACTCGCCTGCGTAGGGTGTGATGCACAGCGGCAGTAGAAGCCCTGTTGAACCTCCCACCTATATATACAATATATAAGTAAAGAAGACTGCTGCCGCCTGTGCTCTGAAGCTCCATCTCCTCAGCAATATGAAGGACTCTGATTTAACAGGGCATATGAAGATTCTGAACATAATTCGACGGCTAACCTCACCAGAAGTATGTGTGTCTGACTTCATGCCCAGAAAAATGAACATGAATCATGCCTTCAAAATCAACATTCCAAATCGAACCTATTGGGAAAACCCTCAGTTCCCCCAGATGGATCGACAAATCAACTAGTACACCGATGGCTCAAATATGGCAAATGGTGTGAGTGCCAGAATTGTTGGTCCCAATTTCGAATCTGCTGTAACATACCATTGGGTCAAAACACTTCTATCTTCCAAGCAGAGGTCTATGTTATAGAAATGTATGCGCCAGAGAATGAATCGAAAGAGGACTCCGAAGATCACACATAAATATTTTAGCAGATAGCCAAGCAGCTCTAAAAGATCTCAAATCCTTCAGCGTTGAGTCTAAATTCATTTTGAACTGTCTCATTACCCTCAAGCAGCTTGCTGCGCATAACACCCTCTCACTCACTTGGGTCCCTGACCACAAGGGCATCGCTGGTAATGAGACTGCTGATGAACTAGCCAGATCTGTCTTCCAACTCAAATTCATTGATCCGGAACCATTTTGCGGCCTGGTTGGTTGGTTGGTTGATGTGACGGTTCAAAAAGAACCCAATTAGCGCTATTGGGCCTTTTCGATACAACAAAACTCATGTGCATTTGGTTGTACGATGGAGTAATTATATGGTTGAAGAAGTTGGATATGCTGGACCCAGCCTGTCGAGCTCAGGTAAAGAATAAGGGCTCTCAGAGATTTCTCCCAGGTCATCGAAGAAGGGTTTACCTTGGGTACACTGTCTCGTGGCCTATCTACAAGCAAAATCAAAATTGAGATAGATCGTTGGGAAGAACTCGAAAAGCGCTCATGCTGGTACTCACAAACAGGTCTAAGACACGCAAAGAGGTTTATTGATCTTTCTAGTAAAAGATCGAAAGAAATTCTAGCAATGAACAAACATAATAACAAAGAAAATTGGCATTAGTCAATCTGACCCTTGCAGACTATGTCTTGAGGACACTGAAACTGCTGACCACATCATGTATGAATATCTCGCCAGCGCTCGCAGCGGAGAAAAAAATGTTCATAAAGGGTTTATTACCCCATCTGATATAACCTCCTCCTCATCCCAAACCATTTCAAGCTACCTTCGAGAACTTGATTTCAACTAGGACATCATCATCAGCAAAAGATCACTTTGTAGGTCAAAGTACTTTGTTTGGGTCTAAGAGCACCCTCCCATTAAAAAAAAAAAAACAGTCAACCGTCAGTACTACGAAGGGGTATTGAAAAGGTTGTGCGAAAGAATTTACAGTTGTGGTTTCTTCACCATAACAATGCGCCTGCCCACTCAACCTTCTCAATTCGCGAATTTTGTTCCAAAAATCCTCATTCCCTAGATCTTGCCCTTTGTGACATTTTTTTGGTTCCAAAAGTTTAAACAGTGATGAAAGGACGCCCGTTTTGACACCGTTGATCACATCAAAAAGAAGTCGTTACTGGCATTGAAAAATATTCCGAAAGAAACTTTCCAGGACTGTGTGGTAAAGTGGAAACACCGCTCGGATAAGTGAGTGAATGGAGGAGGGAAGAACTTTGAAGGAGACAAACGCTGTATATTTATAATTTTTTTTTTTTTTTAAGAAAAGTTCGGTTATTTTTTAAAAGATCGTATAGTGAGTCAGCTACAGGTACAAACAAAATGGAACACTGAAGGAAGGACTGTAGTAATAAATGAAACTCAGTACAAAAAAACAAAACGATACAAAAACAAAAAAATATTCTTTCATGGGACCGAATCGAGTTCAATGTTTATGAATAGATTTGAGAATATAAATGTGGCTACAAGGTAAAACCGCCTAAGCCGAGTTAGGACAAAATTGAGTTAAGGATGTTAAAAGAGACTCCACTATTCCAAGTTTATGCTTCCACATTTGTATCTTATTACCTGTTATCCTTACTGAGTTATAGGCAAACCACAGAGAATTTAGAGATCTACTTGTTTGAGTTTCTACATAATAGTAACACCAAAATCTATCAAAATTCTGAGTTCAAAAATGTTCACAACAAACAATACTTTCCCTTAATTATAAGCGCAAGTAAAAATATGCCTGGACATGGTAGATGGAAAGGAAATATACCACAAAAACCTGAAGCATTATTGTAGATAGAAAATATGTAATAGAGCAAAAGGGGTACTTTCCCTTTAAAGGTTACTCTACGACAATTGTGACCTTTTTTAATTGACAGCTTATTATGGATCCCTACTGGGGATCCCTTCCGGTATCTAAATGTTTAAATTAAAAAGGGTATATTTGTGTAAGGAAGGAAGCAATTGATCAATTTCTACCACCTTGTTTCTTTTTGACATATTTGATGACTTATTTCAGTACAATATTACATTTTGAAAATGCGTAGTTTATTTTTTAATGTTTCATTTACATTTTGTTAAATTTTATATTAGCGATGTTCGGAGCTCTACCGTAACTTCTGAAGGTGCTTACAGCACATTGTACGTCACCACCTTTAAGTGTAAACTTTATTGCCAGCGAAAACGTAATGAGTAAGAGCTCCATAAAACAGCAATTAATGTTAACATCAGAAGACTTTTTAATCGAAATAGATTAGGCGATGATAAGAGTTTCATTTTAAGAAAATACATTAATGACAGGGGTTGCTATTAAACACAATTTGTAGATCTAAAATTAAAGTCAAAATATGTACTTAGGACATGCATAAATGAGTAGATAATGACAGGCATGAGGCACATACATAAGTCATGTAAATTTTTAGGATATATACTGCAACCATACGACGCGTGAGCTCGTGTAAATTTGTTTATCATTAAAAATTTAATCTTAACCAACGACACCCTAAATTTGATGTTAACGTATCTGAATTAAAAACCACCCTTTCATAAATAAATCTGAGGTGAAGCATGTTTATTCGTTAGCAACGTCTAAAAAGTTCGAAGGAATTTCACGAAATTTTGCTGACATATACTCAAGGGAGCTTATAGAAACACGATGTGCAAGAAAATATACATAAGTTTGAAAGAATGTTGGGTTATATATTGGCATTGGGGTAGAGTATTATACATGTTTTTGGTTGTCAATATACATATAAATTTAAGAATTTTAAAACTTTTTAAAGTAGTGTCGAAAATGTCCCCACGAATTTTAACTGATACTCCCATAAGACCCCTAAAATCGAATTCAACAATCCAATGTACGTAAATGTTCACACTTTTAATTTATAAAACATTCCCAGAACTAAGAGATTTTTGATTTTAGAACTTATGGTGCAAAGTAGCTTAATTCATAATTTTGACGTTAATTAAATTTTATTTAAAATTAGTCCAAAGTCTGCAATTAGGCTCAATTCAGTTCCGTTTTTGCAAAGTGAAATAAGGACGAAGTTTAGAATTGGGCTTCATTTCACTAGACCTTATAGTACGACACCGCCGACGACATTGAAATTAGCTAACTCGTGAGCATTGCGGTAAAAGCAGCAAATATAGGTTTATAGGTAAACAAGAGCAAAGCAAAATGTAGTATAACAAAAAAGAACACCCAAGATCAAACACTTGAACAGGTTGTTTTGTGGAAGTTAAGGGCTACTATGATTCGCTGTAAGTTCTAAAAACGGCACCAACGCAGAGATCAGTCTAAGAATCGCTCTTGTCAGTAGCTGTTTCTTTAGATTAAGAAGGTAGTTATAATTCCCATTCCTCTTTTTAAGACAATCAGACACAGTTTAGATAATACCGGTACAATTCCTACATAAAAACATGAACGTTAGCAAGAGTAGATGAAAGTATTTTTCCTGCTTCAACAGAAAAGCTTTTCGGCGTTATTTGCTAAACAGAAAGTGGAGAGAAGATTCAATGAGAAGACTAAATAGTATCCAGTAAGATTCGTACCCAATATCAAAGATGGTGAGGACAAATGGACTACGAAAAGATGTCTAGTACGACCCGGAGAGAGGACGTATTAAATGTACAACTTAGATGATGCCCAATTGGAAATGAACATCAACCAACTTGGCTTTGGATACTTAAAGCAGCTCTCCATGCAATCCGAAGTAGGACCGGCTGATACAGAGAATGGTTGGAACTCGCAAATGGCTGTGGCATAGAACTGAACCTGAGTAGCGCTGTGTTCGCCGATTGGAAATCAGAACTCTATCGACTTATCGCATCGATGGATCTTCATTACAGGGAGCGATTTCTGGGAGATGCCTCGGGATCTGTACACAGGCAAATATAAAGTCGATTATGTCACAACCTGCAGCTTAGGAATTATTTCCGGGATGAACTTAGCGTGGATAAGATATCTATGATTTTTAAACTTCAGGGTGAACTTCTCCATCATAACTACAGCCCGCATCGCGATGAACTTCCTGTTTTATGCTGCTTATGCAACTTGGAGGAAAGGGACGATATTCTGCACTTTGTTGGCAGGTGTCCAATCCTGGAAGAAATAAGGAGGAGTTTCTTCGGCAGCAATACTCTTGCAGATACTCAAATCATGGCCTTGCTCAATGAGGTAGAAGTTTCCGAGCTGTACAACTATTCCAGACTTGTATTAGGTTACCGTGGAAGAATAAGTTTGAACTTTTAAGTTAATTTATCTTGTTATTTTGTATGACTCTTTTAACAAATTTTTTACTGCAAACTTTCAAAAAATAATTGTAATAACTGTTAACCAGGCAGACAGCATTGCCATGCTTTTTGATTTTCTTGTTAAAAATATGTAAAACTGAAAATTGAAGCAAATAAAATTTAATCTAATCTACTTAAAGCAACTGGCTAAATATCGAGCTACATGGAGGAGCAGCACAACGACAGTCAGGCAGGTAACAAGTCTGTCTTCTATAAAATACAGCTAGATGGTGTTTACATTAAATAAGATTGCTAAACAGTTTACACAAATTGTTTTAGGCTATTGTATCATATAATAGCACAAAATTACTGTTTACACAGGCTTAGGAGACAAATTAGTCGCGATCCGCACAAATATTTTCTAATGAAATTCGACGGCTAGCTCTGTTGTTGCAGAGCCCACTCAGTTCACGAACATAGGAGGCTTTCTCATACTAATACAATTATTTTTTTTATCATACTTATTGGGTTTTCTGTTTGTTCTGCAAAAGAAGTTTTCATACACCATGTTCGAAAATATAAATTTCCCGAAGGTAGAGTTGCAAAATCAGTCATTTGCAATTTAGTATGATCAATTTTTAACCTTCCAAACCATTACAGCGTTCTTCAAGCGGAAGTTACGGAGGTTCACCAAGCCGTGAAAAACTGCCGCTGATCAGTACAACCTCACATTTTGCTGCGTACCAGGTCACTGTGACATACCGGTGAATTGTGCCTCTGACGAGCTGGCTTTACATGGCTCCTCTGGTGCAAATAGCATAAACATTACCGATATTGAAGCGCCAACGTCTTAGTTAAGTACCTTATTCAAACCGATGCGGAGAAGATGGCCAATCACTGATGGCAACATCTAGGCCAATGCAACACCGCCAGACAACTTTGTTCAGCACTTAACAAATTTAGGTTCATTGAACTCCTGAAACACAAATGAGAACCCTCTCCAAAATAACAAAAATTCTCATTGGATACTGCGTCATAGGAAGAAATGCCCAAAGACTAGGCATAGGACTAGTTCTGCAGAAGCTGTAGACATGAAGAGGAAAGAGAGACCATCAGTCATCTCCTATGCACTTGTCCTGCGCTCACCAACAGTAGGAAGACCACACTGAGTGGATACTCTTTCAATGATCTAAATGATCTCGCCAACGCCTGCACAGCTAAAATCAACTCATTCATACAACGAAACAAATGGTTCCTAGATTAAGAGGTTAACCCACCCGCCTTACACATCAGCAGTACAATGGACATACTTCTGGTCTAAGTGCATCCTCATCGAAGGCTGATCTTAACCAACCAACTAACCATCATCCATTACGTGAGAATACCAATTTCATGTTCCGTGGTCCTGCAAAGTGGAATAATTTCGCTTTTGAACGAGACTGTATTTTTCCGAAATAGTCCAAAACACACCGAACATTTTCTTTATTGTACTGCAAAGTATAGAAAGAGATTTTTGAAAGTTTTTTTAGGGAAAATTCAGAAAGCTATGGCAAAGACCTTTCAGTATGTTGCATCTTGTTATTCAAAAGTATTAGTAGGAGAATAATTCTACCGTATATGTCAAGCACATATCACACTCATATTACGTGATATCAAAAATACAAAGATTGGCAGAGATAGATCTTGGACTACTCTAAAAGCTGTATTTCCAATACAATTTTTACTTACAAGGATAGTTTATAAGTATATGAGAAAAATGAGAAAAACCTGTAAGCGGTCTCTTCTTATTTTTTTTCAAAAAAAGTGGTGGGCCATCTAGTGATTTCTTTTTAAATTATAGGTTATTTTGACACTGACAAATGTTTGCCGCTAAAAATCTTAACAAAAAGTCAGTATCATACCTCCGCGGAACGCAATGGGTCGCTTTATGCTTGAACAATATTGGGAAATATTGAAAATTTATTTCCAAAGTGAGTGCTGTGTAGCCCAAAGAGTGCGTTTTTTGAAAAGAAGTTTTGGCGGAAATGAAGCACCCACCTCGCCTGCTGTACGCAAGTTTGTGCAAAAAGCTCGTGAGACTGGTATGCTAGTGGACAACACTCATGGTCCCCGTCGTCGTACGGTGCGCACAGACGAGAATGTGGCTGCTGTTGCCGAGAGTGTGAGACTCAATTCACGAACATTAACTCATCATCGATCCCAACAGCTCATCATTTCACGCACTAGCCTGAGGAGAATTCTGCACAAAGATCTGGGATTATTCGCTTACAAGGTCCAATTGATTCAGCAATTGAGAGCGCACGACCATCCGCTTCGTTATCGCTTCGCAGTTTGGGCCTTAGAGCAGCTTGAATTGGACAATGATTTTGGCCGAAAAATCATCTTTTCTGACGAGGCACATTTTCATCTCGGTGGCTACGTTAACAAACAAAATTGCCGCATCTGGGGCTCGGAAAACCCGCACGTTATTGTCGAGAAGCCAATGCATCCACAGAGAATGACAGTTTGGTGCGGATTGTGGAGTGGTGTCATCATTAGACCATTTTTCTTCGAAAATTAGGCTACGTTTCGTCAACGGTGGGCGTTACAGAACCATGTTAACGACTTTTTTTTACTGAAATTGAAGACATGGATTTTGACGACCTCTGGTTCATGCAGGATGGTGCGCCATGACACACAGCCCATGCCACAATCGGTCTTTTGCGCACCAAATTCCCAAATCGTGTTATCAGCCGTCTTGGCGATGTCAATTGGCCGCCTTGGAGCTGCGATTTGACCACTTTGGACTTTTTTTTTGTGTGGAACCGTGAAGGACCGATGTTATGCCAACAATCCGAATCAAGCACTTAAGGCCAATATCATCCAAGCAATCCGTGAGCTACAGCCCGAAACCATCAACAAGGTCTTGGAAAATTGGAGTGATAGAATGCGCTACTGCGAGGCTAGCCAAGGCAGCCACTTGAACGACGTTGTATTCCGTAATTAATGGGAATGTTCGTTCTTACTAATAAAGCAATAATACATTGAAAAAATTTAATTTTGTTCATTTTATTGCATTTTTTTAAAAGAAACTTGTAGTTGGCCCACCCTGTATAAGAAAATCAATGCAAATCGTTGGATTCAAGTTATCATTTTGACCTGTTGTGAACATCTCTATAAAGTTGCGTTAACAGACAGGTAGGATTTTTTTCTGACAGACCAGACCGGCTTCGCCGAATCATTCCATTTTCTATTAGTTTTGTGTGCGATATGTAATAATTATTAAATAAGTTCCACATCATAAATTTAAACCTAAGATATGTATGTAAGTGGTAGTGTGATTGGATGATTAGCGGTACGCATATACCGTCCTCTCGAACCATCTACTGGTTTGATCATCACTAAAGGGGCATTCGAGTGTTGAACGTGGACGTGGACGCATTACCTTAAACCTAACCTAAGACTATTGAATAAAATCTTAATCTAACTGAAACTGTTGAATTAATCTAAATCTAACTAAAACTATCGAATTAATCTAAAATAAACCTAAACTACGTTTAGTAATTAAAAACTCGGTACTTGTTTCATTTAATAGGTCCCACAATTGGGGGCTCAACCGGGATCCCCTCTAAATGAAACAAATCGCATATTTAATTACTAATTTCTCTCAATTCAAAAAATTATAATAACAAAAATAATTCCGCGAGAATTTTTTCAACCAGTGATTCGGGAAAGCGTTTCGGATTATGCTAGCCGGGTGGTGCTGGTGAAAAAGAAGAATGGGACATACAGGCTGTGTGTCGACTACAGGGCTGTAAATATGAAAATTCACAAAGATAGGTGGCCGATAGCAGTTATCGAGGATGAGATCGACTTTCTACAGGATGCAGCCTGGTTCACGACACTGGACTTGGAAAATGGATTTTTCCATGTAACCATCGAGGAGGCAAGTAGGAAGTTTACCGCTTTTGTAACTCAAGATGGTCAGTATGAATTTCTAAATGTACCGTTTGGCCTGTGCAATTCGCCGAGCACTTTCCAAAAGTATATAACGTATATCTTTAGAACGCTAATCCGTTTAGGAATTTTAAGGATCTATATCGATGACATAGTAATAAAAGCTAAGACGGTTGAAGAAGCCCTTAAGTTTTTGAAGATGGTGCTTGATGTGGCCGCAACTAATGGACTTCGGATAAATTGGAAGAAGTGTCAGTTCCTACAACAGGAGATCGAGTACTTGGGTCATCGAATCTGT
The DNA here is from genome assembly GCA_945910035.1 of Brachypalpus laphriformis. NCBI lineage: Eukaryota > Metazoa > Arthropoda > Insecta > Diptera > Syrphidae > Brachypalpus > Brachypalpus laphriformis. The sequence goes on from OX246753.1 coordinate 326,190,510, forward strand.
AATGGCAAAGTGTCACCCTGTAACGCGAAGGTAAAAGCAGTGTTAAACTTCCCCAAACCAACAACCGTAAAGCAGCTACAAAGTTTCCTGGGCCTAGCTGGATATTTTCGGAAGTACATCCCTAACTTCTCAGTGAGGGCAAAGCCGTTGACGGAATTACTAAAAAAAGGTGAACGATCTCGAATTGTACTTGCGAACAGAGAGCTTTCGGCCATGGATGACTTAAGAAATGCCCTTTCAACCCAACCGGTTTTAAGCATTTTCAAATACGGCAGGTCTACCGAGCTTCACACTGATGCCAGCAAAGAAGGGTTTGGCGCTGTTTTGCTTCAATACGACGATGAGGATAATGCTCTACATCCTGTTTATTATATGAGCAGGAGCACAACGGATGCTCAAAAAAAATATTGCAGCTACGAGTTGGAGGTGTTGGCAGTAATCGAGGCCGTGAAAAAGTTCCGGATACACCTTATTGGGCAAAGGTTCAAGGTGGTAACGGACTGCAAGGCATTCGAATGCACAATGAAAAAGAAGGACCTAACAACGCGAGTGGCCAGGTGGGCGTTGCTTCTTGAGGAGTTCGACTTTTGGGTGGAACATCGCGCAGGAACCGGCATGAGGCATGTAGATGCCTTAAGTCGCAACCCGGTACCAGCAGTCATGTGCTTGCGAGACGACAACAGTTTCCTGAAAAAGTTGGCTGATGCTCAGCGAAAAGACGAGAGTATAAGTGCCATTCTTAGTGTTCTCGAAGATGGTCCTTATAAAGACTTCACGGTCCACCACGGTTTGTTATGTAAGAATATCAATAATTCTGTTATCTTTGTCGTTCCAGAATCCATGAGGTGTTCCATAATTTGAGACGTTCACGAAAAAGGACATTTTCGAGCGCGGAAAATGAAGGATATTCTGGAGAAAGAATTCTTTATCCCCAATCTGGATCGACGTATCGAACGATGTGTTTCCAGCTGTGTAAAATGCATTTTGGCCGACAGGAAGCGCGGGAAAGCAGAGGGGATGCTTCATCCAATACCAAAAGGCGATACACCTCTTGCAACTTTACATGTAGATCATTTAGGACCGATGCAAGACACCAAGAAGGGCTACCGCTACATATTGGCATTTGTCGATGGATTCACGAAATTTTGCTGGCTTTTTCCAACAAAAAGTCTTGGTACGGAGGAAGTCATAATGAAGATGGAGGTTATTGCTGAGACGTTCGGTTATCCACACAACCTTATAACCGATAGAGGAGGAGCTTTCACATCTAACAACTTCCAAGGGTATTGCAAAGATCACAATATGCATGTGCATCCAGTTACTGTTGGCGTTCCACGTGGAAATGGTCAAATTGAGCGTCTTCATACCACTGTCATTGTGGCGTTGACTAAGCTGTCGCTGAATTGTCCTGACAGGTGGTATCAACACGCAAAACCACTTCAAAGAGTACTAAACTCGACGTTTCACCGAGCCATCAAAACAACCCCTTTTCAACTGATGACCGGGACAAAGATGAAAACAGGTAACGAACTTGAAATTATCAAACTAATCGAGGAAGAATTTCAGAAACAATATGAGGACGCGAGGCTTGAACAACGGGAACAAGCGAAGGCAGCTATAGCGGCAATTCAGGCAGAAAATACGACTCAATTCAACAAGAGAAGGCGGAAAGCGACGAATTATTCTGTGGGTGACCTCGTAGCCATTGAACGAGTGCAATTTGGAACGGGACTGAAGATCCGGCCGAAGTTTTTTGGACCATATCGCATCACAGCAAGCAAGGGGTTTAACCGCTATGATGTGCAAAAGGTTGGCGAGCACGATGGACCGAAAACAACGAATACTAGCGCGGATAAAATGAAGATGTGGATAGATAGCGATGAATTAGAAGACGACGACGACGACGATTATAGGGGCGAGAGAATAGAAGAAATGGAGGGCAACGATGCTGTAATGGTTAATGACTCATCTGAGGCAGATGATTAATGGAATGGCCGAGTGTGGTAGTGTGATTGGATGATTAGCGGTACGCATATACCGTCCTCTCGAACCATCTACTGGTTTGATCATCACTAAAGGGGCATTCGAGTGTTGAACGTGGACGTGGACGCATTACCTTAAACCTAACCTAAGACTATTGAATAAAATCTTAATCTAACTAAAACTATTGAATTAATCTAAATCTAACTAAAACCATCGAATTAATCTAAAATAAACCTAAACTACGTTTAGTAATTAAAAACTCGGTACTTGTTTCATTTAATAGGTCCCACATGTATACATATTTTTAACCAAAGTGAAAACTTATTTCCAACGATTTGCCACTCGACCCTACATATTGGATTAGAAAAAAAATCTATTCTAATAAAAGCCAAGACCACAACTTCGCGGGTATATCTTTTCTTATAATTTTCGCGCACTCAAGGAGGTTATGAATACCCTGAACACATTCACTGCTAAACCAATTTCGAGCAAATTCAACATAAATTTTTCACTAACTAAATTGTTTTAGACACAAACCAACAAATAGAGACCGTATCATATTTGTTAGCAAAGTGACCCACGGGCTATCATATTTGATAGCCATGGCAGTCAATGCGTTAAAATGTTTTTGCATAATACGGGCACTGGAAAGGATAGATAGAGAAAGAGAAAAATGGTGGTGTAGCGGTTTGAAATTCTGTTGTTTGTCTCAGAAGAAGTCCGGGGGTGGCGTCCAGATATCTGGAGAAATTTTTTTTTATTTTTTGCCTTTGCTTCTGATTCACAGTATTTTTTTTCGACTACCTAATGTCATAGGCATATCAATCACGCAATAAAGCGAACAATTTGTCCAGCCATACGGCCAACCACTACCAGTGTTATACCTTTGCAATAGGTCCGACTGACTTCATATATTTTATGAGAAATAAATAAATGGTTGCTTGGTGACATCAGGATTTGAACCATGAACCATCAGCGTAGCAATTGACGTCGTTACCACTACACCACGGCCACCTCCAACTGATAGTATTCAATAAAACTCAACCATTAATAAGTTAACTTGAGGGTGGATTGAAAAGCTCGAGACCTACGATAGAAATAGTCTAAATTTTAAAATGGCAATTGTTCCCTTTTATTGCCCAAGATTCTAAGAGATAGTATGAAGTTTCATGCTTGTCTTGCATTTAGTTCGATTCATGCACGTGCATGAGGCAAAGTGGAAAAAATTACAAAAAAAATAAAATGCAAAACATGTAGTTATAAAGCACCCGTTTAAAAAAACAAAATGAAGCAGATAAGTAGTAAGTTTAGGGAATCATCGAAAACAATAGTTAAAAAGTGGATAGCCGAATTCAAACTCGGATAAAAGAGCATTGAAGACGACCCGCGCTGTGAGAGACTATCAACAGAGGAAAACATCGAAAAAGTGGTTGATCTAATCATTAGAGACCGCACATCGATGATAAGGGAGTTAGCTGAAATCATCGGCATCTCGCATGAACAGACCCAAAACATCATTAATGACCAACTTGGGTTCACCAAGCTTTCTGCAAGATGTATTTTGAAACTACTTTCAATTGAACTAAAAATACAATCGACTGACGATGTATCACGAGTTATTAAGGCTGTTTCAAACCAATTTAGAGGATTTTTCGGGCAGATTTGTGACGGCAGATATGACCTATATTCACTATTATATCCCTGAGACCAAGCAACAATCAAAAGGATTGAGAGGATCTTGACCACTATCCTCGAAAGAAAGATGAATTAAACTTATCCACAGATAAGGTAATGGGATAAGTTTTGGGATTCAAAGGGAATCATAATGGTTGATTACCTTATGAAAGGTCAAACAATTAGCTACTATTACTGCTGTAGTCTTTTGCTGCGGCTGCAAGAAGAACTTCTGAAAAAGCATCCAGGACAACGCACCCCAACACGCGTCGTTTCAAGCCATGGCTGAAATCCGTAACTGTGAGTTTGAATTACTGCCGCATCATTAATTACTGTCATTCACCTAATCTGACTCCGTGTGGCTTTCACTAACTTAAACAAAAAATTTGGGAGTACAGAAATTTTCAACAAAAGGAGAGCTATAAACGTACTGTTTAAATGTAGAGAATGAATGGAAGAAGTGTGTTGAACTTAAGGGAGATTACGTTGAAAAATAAAAGTAATTTGTAAACTTCTGAGTTTATTTTCTTTGTCAGACCGTGAACTTTCTCAGTAGGTCCTCGTACTCTCAATTGAGTATCATCCAACATGGTCGCATGTTTCAGCTACTTATTGAGTACTAGCTGACCAGTGCTCGCCTTGCTTCGCCCGCATTTTAATTAACGGTTATTAACGGCTTGAAATATAATTCCAACTGAATACAATACCGAAAATGTGTAAACTCAATTATAACTTCCCCCGTGGGAATCCCACCAGAGCATACACAAACCCGCTTCCAGCACACAATTTATTTTAAATTCATTAAAACATTCTAAAATGAGGACAAATCCAACAATCAACATCTCATCTAACAAAATGGGAAAATATTGCAATAGTTCTATGTCTACACATGCATATGCATGTACATGTACCTACGCGTATATTCCGAAGTCTCTTGATTGAATGAAGTTTTGACAGCACATGGATATCTTAATTAATAAAATTTACAATATCTTAGATTTGGCACTGATAATGTTTTCTTTTTCAATTTTAAGATCGCACACTGCAGATCAAAACATAATCATGGAATAGCGCGCCCATATGCAATTGCACACACACACATACAATTGCAACGATAGCCACTGCTGCATGACTGCTGGCCGTGGTCTCCACTGAAGGAAAATTGTAGGGCGATGATTTGATTAATTGTTTTTAGCGTTGCTCAGCTTCAGGACAACGCAGAAGGATGTTTTATACCTTAAATGAATCAGCGGCGAATTTACTAAATTCACCAATTTTTTACTTTTTTAATCCGGAGAGCCAGTACTGAGCTACGGCTGTGGAATCAATATTTACAGATGGAAAATTCGATCTCAACCCCGTTTATGCCACTTAGACTTTGAATTTCGGAAAATCCCTTCTTATCTCGCATCTAGGCAAAATAAGGAATAACCGTGCAAAATTTCAAGTACCTACGTCTAGCAGTTTTCGAGAAACGGTGTTCACAAGAAAAATCGACTTTGCTTTTATAGTATTCAAAGATACGTGATACGAATTGAAATAATTCTTAATTCAATCTTATTAAAGTAGACGCTTTTGCATCCGAAAGACTTTCGTAACAACTTATTTTCATTGATGTTAATGGAAATCCGTACTACATATGAACTAATGTTTTTATAAAATTATTGAAGTGAAGCTTTTTTCAAAACTAGGATCACCTCCTGATGGCCTTGAATCTAGTTGCTGACTGGTGCCAAAAAGTTGACCTTAACATCAACCCAAAAAAGAGCACCATAGTTGTTTTCACCAAACAAATAAAGCGAGAAACATTTAAAGCACCCACACTCATTGATGAAACAATAAAATTCTCTAAGGAGGTGAAATACCTTAGTCGTACACTAGATGAAAAACTTACATGGAATTCACATCAAACGAAAGCCAGAGACAAAGCCAGAATCTCATTATGGAACACCAAAAGTCTCATTAGTAGAAATTGGAGCCTAAATCTCAAAATGATGCTATGGCTCTTTACAGCAATAGCAAGGCCGATTGTCACATACGCAGCACCAGTACGGTGGCAAAAACAAAGCAAAGGTTACACAGGTCAGGCTCAATAAAATACAAAGACTAGCCTGTGTATGCACAATTGGTGCAATAAAAACTGCTCCTACTACAGCGCTGGAGGTTATTCCAAACCTACCACCTCCACAACTTCATATAAAGAAAGAAACTATGGTTAATGCCGTTATGCTCATCGCAGAAGATAACCCAAATTCCAAACTAGTTCACTCGTATATTGCACACGAACTCAACAACAATGAACTACTAGGAATAACAATTACGGACAAATGTCTGCCAAGATTCAACTTCAGCCACAACTTCAAGGTTACATTCCCAGATCGCAATAACTGAGAACAGAACAAACCTACATTTGCCAATAACTCTCATATATGGTACACAGACGAATCCAAGACAGATGAAGGAGTTGGGGCTGGAGTATAAGGCGCCACTACGAAAACCTTCATACACTCGTGCATGGAAAAAAGTAACTCCGTATTCCAAGCCGAAGTATTCGCTATAGAACTATGCATTAGAGAAAATATAAACAGATCTATAACCAACAAGAACATTTATATTCTTTCAGATAGCAACACTGCTCTACTGGCAATTAAGGCTTATAAATAACATCCAAACTGGTATGGGACTACCTGCAACTTCTCATACCACTAGCCAGCAAAAAAAGAGTTCATCTCATTTGGGTGCCAGGACACAGCGGATATGAAGGAAATGAAAAAGCTGGCCTGCTAGCAAAAACAGGAGCTGCGTCAAGCTTTATGATGTCAATACCATTCTGTGAATTACCAGTGAGTACGGCAAAAAGCTGTATCAGAAAGAAAGAAAAAGCGCATCATTACTGCGCTAAAAGAAAAACCGCATCATTACTGGATGGAAACTGAAGGTAACAGACAAGCCAAGATCTTTCTGCCAAATACTTCCCTTAAAAGAACGAAACCACTCCTTGCAGGCCACTGTCGAGTGAAAAAACATCTCATGGCTATGGGAATAGCATAATACAGAATCTGCAGATTGTGCAACGAAGACGAAGAATCAGCAGAACACATCAAATACAATACAAATATTTGGCGCAACAGCTCTTTAAAGTGCCAGGGCCTAGCTTCTCGCAACCACTCATGTTGTGTACGTTATATTTTTCACACGAATGGAAGGGACCTACAGTTTAATGCCGAATCCGAACATCGATTTGAGAAGCCTTTTCGTAACAACAATACTCTCGGATGTTTGTCAGACGGTCGCGAGAGGTGGGTCCGTGAAAAAACTTGTTGGTGTTTTCTGGGATTCGATCTTAGAACCTCATGTGTAGTGATCCGACACACTAACCACTTACGCCACGGTGCCCACAGCAGAACACATCCTATGTCACTATAACTGTCTAATCAGAACACGTCATCATTATTTAGGTAAATGCTACCTTAAAGCAGAAGACCTATCTGCAAGCTCACTCAAAAACATAGAAGAGTTCATCACCAAATCGGGCATATTGAGTGAGCTTTAAGATCAGAGGAAATCAGAATAGGGCCAATGTGGCCGCAGTGATAACGTGACCTAATGTCACCACTTCAACAATCTACAATCTATATTCTAGCAAAACTAATGAATCGGAATGACCTAGGCACAAAAATCAAACATGAAATAATGAACTACGCTGAGTAAAGCATGAAATGAAAATGACGTTAGTATACGTACTTGGATGACGTACCGCTTGGAAACACCGCGTGTTTGTCATTTTGTAAGTTGACTTTACTTTTAGCTAGGCTTAAGTCATTGGGTTTTCGCTCCTCAATGTAGGGTAGCAATGGTGTAGTGGGAACGTCGTCAATTGCCACGCTAATGATTCATGGTGCAAATTCTGACGTCAGTCCGATCAATTATGAAAGCTTGTGCTGCGAAGGCATAACACTGTCACTAGATTGATCATATGGCTGGAAATATTGTTCGCTCTGGTGGATGACTGATTTGCCTATGACGTCGGTAATCGCGAAAAAATACTGTGAAGCAGAAACAAAGACAAAAAATAACAAAAATCTCCCCAGTTATCTGTACGCTACCCCCGGAGTTTCTCTAAAGCATGAACAACTGAACTTCAAACCACCTACACCAAATCTTTCTCTTTCCCTATCTATCCTTTCAAACGCCCGCACTGTGTAGAAACATGCTAAGGGTATTCATAACCCCTTGAGTGGCGCAAATCATAAAAAAAGTGGTTTTCGAATTATTTAAGTGATAGAAGGCAATTGGCAATTGGGCCAGTAGTTCTATAAGACATCTCGCGAAGCATTGTAACTTCTGACATCCCACAAGCTAGTCAACTGGGTCATCATCTGGAAAATGAAAGTCCAGCGCGTGACTATGAATGTGTGTTTGTACATGCGTGAGAGAGCGATAAATAGATGTATAAGAGAAAGGTGTATGAGTAACGCCTGCCCACAAGTCAACTACGAGCTTAGGTCTTTGTCGATTATTACGTTTACATGACGGATTGAATCCGGATTCAATTTTGTTCGAGTACTACGTAAACGCAGATAGGATTAAAATCAGATTGACTCGATCCGATCACAAAATTTTCTGGTATCGATTTGAGATTTTGCATAAAAACGTGGATCGAAAAATTGAGTTTGACAGATAGAAAAAAAAGGGGAAGAAGGGAAAGAAGGGAAAAAAAAAGTGCTTCACGCACAGGGAAAGAAGTGTCAAATTCATTCCTCATTCGTTTCGATTTCAAATCGTCCCCTCAATTCAGTCAGTTACAGCGAAAATGCGGATCGAAACACAATTCTATGTCAATCGGACCTCTCAGTTCGGTCATGTAAACGTAGTAGATACATTATCTGTTTTGCTCTCCATCTGCGTGTACGGTTTATGCGTTAAAGTAATACGATTTGAAGTTTTACTTACTCGTAAACCATACGCGTATGTGGGTGAAGCACACTATTCGTGCAAAGCTAATTGACTGCCAGACTGTATGTGTGTATACTTTGAAGCAGGTAGTCGTTAATTCTCACTAATGTTTATGTAGTAATACTTGATATACTAGATAACGCTGGATTATACTCAATGATCTTCACGGAAACGTTATAATACTTTATAATGGATTATTTAACAGTCATCTTTTGTTCACTAAGAATTTTGAAACGTGCTTGTCCTCTAAATTTTGTATTATTTTCCAAAAGAATCCCTGTGGGCAGAGTATCTCAAAGCGAAACACCCTCAACAAACCATTAGACAACCATAAATTGAATCAATGTCTCTAACGGAAGCAGACAATCAAATTATTTTACTCCTCATTCGTTCCTTTCTTCTTCAGCAATAGAGCCACTACTGACCCACTGTACTTTCAAGAAAGCAACCATGGAACAACTATGGAAATGTCTTGTCTTTCTTTCCATTCTTTTCCTAATATAGATACTTTCCCCGAGAGCATTTTTCAGATTTTCATCATAGAATTATTGATTTTCTGTTGCTGGCATACATTTTTCTCTCCTACATCACCATCACCCGTCCTCACCAGCTGCTCCATTTCATTACCCATCCCCATTCCTATCTTTTTGTGAGGATTCACTGGAAAAAAAAAGAACTGATACCCAAAACTTGTGTTAGTTGGGATGACTGATAGGCCATTTGAACCCTTTCTTTACCCAAAAAACACCTCTGACTAATTGGGTCGACTTATAGACTAAACAAAAAAAACTTACATTTTACAAATCAGCAGGACTTTGTATCCTTTTTATTCGGCCTTCGCTGTCAGCTACAACGATATGATTACAATTCAATCGCGGTGACTTAATCCCACAGCTGCTCTTCCGAACAAGGTTGAGGTTTGCCTTCTGCGTCGAATATAGAATGCCCAGGATGGGTCGTGAGTGGGTGGTTGTGAAGAGGGTTAACGATATTTTCACACCATAAAAAAATAAAAGAGGAAGAAACAAAATGAAGGCAAAACTTTTAGTTTGATTTTTTATTTTTTTTTTTTTATTATTAACAAAATATAAACTTTATGTGATTTAACATTTTGACAACACAAACACAGAAGAGAACACACACGCACGCACACAGATACAAAACACAGAGAACACACGAATGTGAGTGAGGTATGTATTATGTATTAATCGATACTAAAAGGCTAAAAATAGCAACCACCCTGTAGCAGGCAGCAGGATGCTCTTTTTTCTTTATTGCTCCTCCTCGCTTACTCGCTTGGAATTTACTTGGTGTACACGAGTTTTTTTTTTTTTCTTCTCTTATCCTTAGAATCCTTTTTCCACTTTTTTTTTGTGAAATTGTTAAGCAAAAGGTATTGAAAATCAGTCAAGGAGAATGTTTTTTTTTTTCTGTACAACTTTACAAATTCAAATTTTATTACCGTAATTACCGAAACTATATTTCACAAGGATTGTGTAAGTGTATATCCTTTTCTTTTTTTCTTAGTCAACACTATGGTTTTAAACAACAATTGCTTGAGGGTTTTCTTGTGGAGAACGTTTGAACGAAAATGACGAACTAATCCGGACTGGGGTAAGGATTTTTTAAAACTGCTCGCGACAGGACTCGATAAAATATTCAGCTTTCGATCCTATTTGAGTGTGGAAATGAATTTTTTTTTTTTCTATCCTGAAGATTATTTTCTATCGACGACGGGACACGCAAGTCGTTTTCGTCGTTCGTTGAAAATCGATGTCGCTGAATTGTGCAGAAAGTAGTTAGTGGCTGGGCAAAGTATAGGTGATTTCGCCGTGAATTGAATGGGGGCCATTGCGAAGGCAGCGAATTGATTGTACGCATGTGCCTCCCTGTGAATTGTTGGTGGAACAGTTGTTTTGTAGTTAATGTAAGTTACCCTTTCCACCCAGAAAATGAGATATCTATGTGATGATGGCATTTGAGTTGGTGGTTGGGTGTTGACAGTTATCGCTGTCAAATTCTGGGGCTTGTGTGAGCTTTTTTCGAATACTCCTACGTGTTTTGGTTGGAAAATTCGAACTTCTTATCAGAGTTTTCATGAATGAATTTAATTTGTCACAAAGAAAATTGTGAGCTTTCTCAAGTGGTCTAGTTAATTTATAATCGAGGGCAGGCAGCACAGTGAAGTTGCCTGGGCAGAGAAATTAGAAAATTATTTCCACTCGAATGGATGTTGAGATATAAAATAATAAACTTCGCATTCGTCTAGTCAAGATAGTTTAAGTGGAATAAATTGTAATATGTTCATACAGCATTAGGGGTGGCCGTGGATTAGGGATTATGTGTGGCAGGTTGTTTATTAAAACCCCGATAATCATTCAATTTTGATAAGAACTGGATGTAATAAATTACAATTATTCTAGAAGATCAGTCTAAATACAACCCCACTGCTTTTTCCACTGCTATAGGCTCTATGAGCGCCGGGGTGCAGTGGTTAGTGTTTCGGATCACTACGCGTTAGGTTCCACATTCGAATCCCAGAAAATACTAAAAAAATGTTTTCGCGGTCCCGCCTCTCGCGGACATCAGACAAACATCCGAGAGTATTTGTTGTCACTAGAAAAATGCCCAGGTCCACCTCGGACTTAGTAAGTAAGTATTAGCTCTGCTATTTCGACTTCTATTGGAACTGCTACTTGTACTGCCGCTTGCACTGCTACTTCCACTGCTGTTTGCACAGCTATTTGCTCTGCCATTTGCAATTCTCCTTCCATTGCTGTTTGCATTGTTATTTCTTCTGCTACTTGTGCTGGTAATTCCACTGTTATTTGCACTGCTGTTTCAACTGCTTTTGACACCGCTATTTTCACTGATAATTTCACTGCTGTGTGCACTGCTATTTCCTATGCTATTTTCAATATTATTCGCGCTGTCATTTGCATTGATTTTTATGCAGCTATTTGTACTGCTATCTCCACTACTTGTTCCACCACTTTTTTCAATACTACTTGAAAACGCTGCCTTTTGCTACAGTCCATTTGACAAGAGCGCGTACGGCAAAACTCGAAAATGATTTGGGATAAAAAATTTAAAAAAATATTGCATTATACATGATGTAGACTATGATGCCTTATTATTAATAACTTGTCCAGTCGCCTCCATTATCAGTAATTGACTGGAGTCTTCGAAGCATGTTTCCTACTAATTTAATTGGTACCAAATCCCTGTTTTGAAAAACAGCCCCAAACGTGAACCTTTACCGGATGTTTCACGGTCCATTGGACGAATTTATTGATTTCAGTACACCATGTATGAGTGACAGAAGAACGTGCCCAAAAAGAAGCTTCGTCCGAAAAAATTACGTTGTCCCAATCGCGGTCCAAATTTTCCTCCGCCCAAGTGAGTCTCTTTTTAACGTGGTTTTCGGACAGTATCTGTTTCTTTATTGTGCTACGAAATTTCACATTATGAGTCAGTAAACGTCTTCTTATAGTATCACGTTGCACATTTAGACCCTTTTTAAGTATAACCGCTTGCCCACCACGTAATGATAGACGAAAATCCTTCTCGAATCTCCGTAAAATTATCCTGTGCTCCTTTTTCATTTTTTTTTTTTTATGCCATCGATACAGAATAGCGTTACACTCGCTTACTAACAAATGTCTTTGACTTTTTCATGTATTTTGCAGCCGCTCCGTATGACATTTTAGGTCCTTTGGATGCAAACACAAAAACGCGGCTTCGTAACGTGATACGCTCTTGGTTATCATGACGAATTACGTGATTCTCTGACAAATATCGAACGGCAACTAAGAGTCTATATACAAAGCATTTAAAGGAAAGGGGTTAGCTATCTGCTCATTTCTCAACCATCCGTCTAACGGTTTCTAAGAAAAAGTTTTGGCGTGCACGCGCTTATCAAATAGGCTGTATACATTTTATGTAGCCATACGGACTACTATTGCCTATTTCTACAGCTATTTGTGCTGCCATCTCTAGTATAAACCATTGTTGAATCCTCTGGGTCGTTTAAAACTAATAAGGCCTGGCGACCTTGTTGGTGCACTTGCTACGACTAGTGATCCATTTTCTTATTAGTGCATTCTACTGCGATTTAGATTCAGATCACTCCAAATTTTAAAATAACTGCATTTCTTTTGCCCCCAAAAGTATGTGCAAGAAAATATTTTAGAGCATCAAACTAAAAATACAGTCTTTGAGAAGCACTGTTTTCGTTCTGTCTAACACGATCACACTTCTATTACGTCTAGTATCTTATCAGTTCCTGCGATGCTTTATAATGCTTTTCTACCCCTATCTATATAGAGAGCCTATAAAAAAAGCTTTTTCCAATCTATTTCCAAGAGATTATAGAATTCTTTAAATAAACATTTTGACACCAGCGGCATCAGTCGTACATCGGTTGCTGTTGACTTACGCTCGCACTTTTCAAAGTATTTCAAATATAATTGGTTCTACTTTCTCCTCGTTATTATCTTTTTAAAGCCAATATGAATATCGGAGTATTAGGCTGTGGCATAATTGGGCTGACAACAGCCATTGAGCTGCAAAAAGAGTTTCCCAATGCACAGGTGTCGATTCTAGCCGATCGTTTCAATGCAGATACACTCAGCTATGTTGCCGCCGGTATATTTCGACCTGGAACCAGTTTTATGGGACCCTCCCTAGAAATTACACAGTGCGTATTTTAAGAGATAAGAAAATATTCAAAAATTTAAATTAAATTTATTTATTTGAAGAAAATGGATCACAGATGCATTCAACTATTGGGATGATATTCGTAAAACAGCTGAGGCGCCACTTGCCGGTGTTACTCAGCTATCTGGATACATTTTTTCTACAACTAGCCCCTCGATAGTGAGAGTGAGTACAACAGATAGTATATACATTGTTTTGTGTTATTATTTATTGATGATTATGGTTGCTGATATAATTAATCGCTCGGAAATGATCGATCAAGTTTAAGTGCGGTCGTAGAGTAATCAGCGTATGTACCACTTGTTTATTGTCTTATCGATATGGTAATACGAGAAACTATATTTTTATATGAAGAGTGAAGTGAAATTTAAACTTGACTTCATTTTAATTAAGATGATTGAACATCTGTCATCTGGTTGGGGTCAAAGAGATGTCAATTATTTATTCAGAAATATCTGCAAAGAAGTGACGTCGATTTTGTTTAGCTCACCATCAATTTTCACTGTCAACTATTTGTCAATAAAAATTAATATATCTACTCGTAATTGTCAAAATTTTGTGTATAGTCAAATCAGTCTAAGAGTGCAAACAAATTCTGATGCAGAGTCGAGATAACCTAGCCACAAAAATATAAGAAAAATGTATGCAGTTTTACAGAAGATATTCCTTTAGATGCGTTAATTTTGGATTTGAATCCTTTTATGAATGGTGTACCAATAGTTCAACTTGAAAGTCCACTATGGCCTGTTAAACTTATTAAGATTTCTCTTAAACTCTCCTTTCCGGCATTTTTGAGAGTGTGCAAGGTCATACGCAGTAGACAGCAGTAAGTAGTACCCATTTTTAGTTACCTTACAACATTGGTGGTTGACCATATCAACGGTGCTGAAACTCTCTGTGTCTTAAAAGGATTTGTAGTTGTCCCCGCGGTGAGAAAATTTTCAAAAAAAAGTGCATATTTCAATCTAGGCCCTTAAAAAGGAGTAGCAATCGTAGTCAATGGTTTTCTCTTAGTCCTGTCAGGTCAAATTGACACCGATAACTTTAATAGTTTTAAATAATATGTGTTTTATTTTTTATATCTTATATACGCTTAGGGAATATGTACCTGTTAAATACAACTACAAAGATAAACTATATTGGCTTAGAAAATCTGATATAATTATAGCTGCTTAAGGCTACCTATGATAAAAAAAAGTACGTTCTTACCTACGAGTATTTATTTCTTGTGTGATCGATAGCTCCAAAAGTAAAAGGAGATCCATCTGCATAGTTTTGATACCCCTCGTCTCAGTTTTGTTATGGCAGCCCCCTGTTCAGATTATCTTAAATCCACTCTGAAATGTGACCACAAACCGTTCTGTCACTAGAGCGTTCTTGACATTTATTTGCATCTAGTGCTTAGTAGATAATATTTACCAGTTGCTACACTAAAAAAATTTCTAGCAAATGCTTCAATTTATATTAAGACAACCTTAGATTACTTTGTTAGTAAATTCTTGTTTCATACATGTGAGTTATTACTTGAACGCATTTTAATATATTTTAGCCTATACTAACATTTGTCTTGTTGGAAAAAAAAAATGTATCAGCGGTGCAATTGGGGTTAAAGTCGAAGCTATCTGTTTATAAAATTGATGAGCTTAATGAATTTCTGTTTGGGAACGCAATTGCTTTTTGAGTTATCATACCATATTTCTTCTGTCAAAAATATTTAGATACTATATCTATGTGTTTTACTGTTATTATGTCAATATACATATGTACATAGATAAACCATGGGAAACTTTGTATTTACTTTATCAGGAGAATAGGCTAGTATGACAATTCTCACTATAGCACCATGCGAAACCACATGATAAATGTTATGTGTGATGAACGAAGACCTTTGTAGAGGTTCAGCAGGACACTACCCATTTTCTTTGCCACTGCCCAGACTTCTACCACCTGAGAAATAAGTTCCTTGGGCAATACTTCTTTAAGGATTTAGAACAATTGTCCAACAGGCCGATAAACGACATCGCAAACTTCACAAAATCCTGTGGATGGTTTGTATCTCGGGCACAGTAAGTACCAAATGCTTTCTACTAGGCTATGTATTAGGTCGTACCACATGAAATATCTGATTTTATAGTAAATATTTAAAAGCCAATATTAATTTTCCGTAAATTTTTATTTAATCAAAATAGGATCCGTTGGCATTTATGACATTCTTGCAACGTGATACAAGATCAAATATTCCTTTTTCGTAGAAGCACTGACTTTTTGAGGCAATGAAATCTGCAAAGGCTTGTATGACCTCTGCTCGGTTCCGGAAGACCTTCTGCCGGCAAAATCAATCCAGATTGTGGAAAAGGTGGTAGTCCGTTGGGGAAAGATCAGGAGAGTACGGTGGATGCGGAAGAGTTTCAAATCCCAACTGCAACAGTTTTTTCACTTCTTTCTTCTTAGGGCTTCTGCTCTTCGCAGCGCATTCTGCACACATACTATGAATAAGCAGATCTCCATCCACTCGCCCTCTATCGTGTCATATGACTTACAAGATTTTCTGGACTTGGCAGGTTTGCTCTATCTTCCGCATAGCGTCTGCAGTAGAACACTGCATGCTCCGCGCCCTCCTCTTCGTTTGGACATTCTGGACACAGGGGCGAACTATCGTGTCCAAATCTATGGAGGTATTTCCGGTAGCCACCGTGTCCGGACAGGAACTGTGTGAGGTGGTAGTTACAGCTCGCCCTCGCTCTCTCTGTCCATGATTTTATAGTGGGAATGAGCTTGTGGGTCGAACTGCCTTTTGTAGAGCTGTCCCACCTGGATTGCCATAGTGTTGCTGATGTTGCCCTTTCCTCCTCCTTAATCCGTTTTGCCTCTTGCCGGTTCGAGGGACGTCTAAGGTATACCCTCTGCATCTCTTCAGCGAGGATGTCGACTGGGACCATCCCAGCTAAAACGCAGGCTGCATCGTCGGAGATATTTCGGAAGCCGCTGATCACTCTGATTGCGCAGAGCCTGTGAGCTGATGATAGCTTCTTCCTGCACTCATTTGTCGCCAGTGCACCTGCCCATATCGGAGCAGCGTTTAGAAGTACCGAGCTGACCACTCTGGACAGCAGGATCTGCGGGCGTATCCAGGCCCGCCGATGTTCGGGAGCATTTGGGAGAGTGCTGCCTGCATCAGCGATGCTTTCTTCCTGGAATACTCGACGTGGGCTTTGAAGCGCAGCCTGTTATCGACCATGCCTCCAAGGTATTTCAAGGATTCTTTGGATCTGACTGTCTGGTTTCCGACCCGGAAGCTGGCATATTGCCCCTTTTTGCGGCTGGTTATTAGAACGGCTTCGGTCTTGTGTGCAGCTAGTTCCAGACCGGTAGACTCCAGCCATTCCTTTATTCTTATAACTGCCTCATCCGTGGCAGACTCCACCTCGTGTACGTGCTTGGCTACTGTAACCACTGCGATATCATCAGCGAAGCCAATTACTTTGACTTGGGGGTGTGTTTTGGTTTGCGTCTGCATCTAAACACTGCCCAAGTCTTTTACAGTTGTCATGCATAATCCACTTTTCATCGCAGGTGATTATCCGGTGCAAAAACGGTTCAGTTTGGTTTCTTAATCCAAGCGATAGGCAGATTTATAGGCGCGGTAGTTTTTGGGACTCGTTCAGTTCATGGGATACCCACTTATCGAGTTTCTTTACATTTCCTATGAGAGAAAGGTGTAGAATTATTATCATGAAGGATACTCCCAACCTTTGTGCAATCTCCCGCACCGATTTCGTTGGGTTCGCATCTACCGTTGCCCTTAAAACATCGTCGTCAATTAACGTTTCCGGTTTCCCACGTGGTTCGTTTTCGAGGCTGAAATCTCCCGAATGGAACTTTCCAAACCAACGTTGAAAAAGGTGCTGTTGGATATTAATAATGAAATATGAATAGTGCGTTCGTTTACCGCTACATCCTCACATGCGTCATTCATGTTTTTCATTGCCAATGACGCATTATGTCCTATTTTAAATTCATAATGGAAGAGGGTCCGAATTTAAACTGAAACTAAAGTTTCACACGTCAAACACACGTACCACTTTACCTTATAAAAAAAAGAAAATTGCACGTCCTGGCATAGATGGCCACTCGAGAGCTTCTTATTTCGGACTGAGCGAAAATCTGACATTTCATTTGGTACAATACATAGGTGTTTATTATTTTATTCGTTCTTTTTCATGAGGAAGGGATTAAATTGGTCTATATTGACCTAAGTGTGATGTAAAGGATTTCTACACCCTACACCAACCCACTTACCTAACCTAACCTATGACCATTCTCGAATCGTCTGACAATGCGTTTGACGGCAAGTCAGGGTTTCAGGTCTAAAAACTCAGAACCCATTTTTTCAGTGGCTTCAAGTTGAACTTCGTCTGACCTTTAGTTTGATTTTTGAAAAGAAGCCTCCTTATGCATTCCACTATTTCCTCTTGACCTTGAGTGTGTCTCCTCTCCTATTAGCCATCAAGCTAAGTGGTGTAGCCTCTACATTGGATTTACAAATACTTTGTATTATCAGAATCAACGTCGGTATTCATTTGATGGCATCGATTCTACAATACATGCTTTAACGATATAATACTGGCTTTAATTTTTGTTTTTTTTTTTTCCTCATTATCCATGGAGATAGCTCAAACCAACTAACTAATAACTTCGCCAATTCTTCAAATTGATGGCTAAGTCTAATTTCAAATTCGAAGGTATTGCTTAGAAAATTAGCGACAGATACATTCCGTACTCGGCTATTCGCTAAAAAATAATCTTTCACTCGTTTGGTGTAATGCACACCCGATTTCACGATTTGTCCTTCGAAGCTTATAAACACTAGCTTAGAAAACGTTACTATTGGTTTCCCATGCTTTTTACTCCAACCTCATATTTAAAAAAAAATTGTACCATAGATAGAGTTAATTTGTAAAGTCTGACTGACATTCTAATGCTTTCATTTTCAGAATCATTTTATTGAGAAAATCCTTCCAATCTATCGTCAAGCTACAGAAGAAGAACTCACACTATGCCATGGTGGATGGAAATATGGCTCATTTTTCACAACAGTTCTAACAGAAAGTCGTCTTTATCTTCCATACGCCATGAAGAAGTAAGTACAAATATTAGTCCTTATCTGGTTTATTTATTATTATTTATTACCACCAACACAGAGCAAAAAATTGATCTTTAACCTTCAATAAATCATAATAACTATATAGCCAGTTGTATAGCTTTTATACTCGTAAGTTATTTTTTTATTATAACAAACTTTGTTTACAGATTCCTTGATGCAGGTGGTAAAATAATCGAAAAACAAATCAGCTCATTCTTTGACGTTCATCAGGGCTATGACGTTCTTGTCAATTGCACGGGTATGGGAGCGAAGGAACTCTGCAAGGATCAGCAACTGGTGCCCATTCGAGGACAAGTGATGAAAGTTCGTGCACCATGGATAAAGATGGCCTTTTATGGTGATTATGATACGTATATCCTCCCTGGATTTGAGACTGTCACCTTGGGCGGATGTCGTCAATTCGATAGTTATAACACAGAGTTGTGCAAATATGACTCACTTTCGATTCGTGAACGTTGCTATGGTATGTTACCAAGTTTGAAAAAGGCTGAAGTTGTTCGAGAGGCTGTTGGACTTCGACCACATAGAGCAATTGTTAGAGTAGAACCAGAATACCTACAGACTCCAGCGGGAAGAACAATGAAAATTGTACACAACTATGGTCATGGTGGATATGGAGTGACTACAGCTCCTGGTACTGCCTTGCATGCAGTGAAGATTGTTAAGGAGGTACTGTCCTCTAGTGGTGTAAGCAAGTTGTAAGGTTTATTTTTTGTTTTAATAAATATTGGATTGGGACTGAATTTGTTTTTCACTTTCTACTTAAAACTTATTTTTTTTTTTTTTTTTTTGAATGTAAGGCTTGTTTAACAACAACTCGAATTCTAGATGCCAACAATTTCACAAAGCTGCTCTAAAGGTTACAGGTTCAATTCAAGGAAAGAAATTCAGGTTATTTCTATAAATATCAAAGGAAAATTATCAGATATGACTTATAAGTGGAAAAGCAGCTAATCGCTCTGTGGAACTCTTGAAGTCAATGCTGAGTAGGCAGAGTTTTGCTACGGGTTTACGACAAAGCACACACTTTTAAATTTCTGGGAGTATAAGGTATCTTACTTCAGCCCTCGAAAAGGAATAAAATCCTTAGAATTTAAATGATCTAAAGAGCAGTTTTATGTTCTAGACTCACGTCGCTTTTTTTTATAATTTACTCGCGCTAAAGGGGTTAAGACTACCCTTTTTATGTATTTCGATGTGTAGCGTGAGCATTAAGGAAGATGGCTTAGGGAGAAATGAGGCACCGATGCAGGCTCGGGAAGAGCATTCTACAAACGTGTTGTGCTCATTAAAGAATCTATATATTTCACGGTACGCCCGAAGATAGGCTTAAGGGTAAACTGGTGAGCATTCGAGGCATAGCGAGTATTGAGGTTAACACGAAGAAGGGGAGAAATGGTATTGGCTATTTCATCTGAGCATTTTCGGTGAATAATGGGTGGGCCATCTAGTGGTTTCTTTTTAAATTATAAGCTGTTTTAACACTGACAGCTGTTTCCCGCTCGAAATCTTAACAGAAAGTCAGTATCATATCTCCGCGGAATGAAATGAGTCGCTTTATGCCTGAACAACATTGGGAAATATTGAAAACTTATTTCCAAAGTGAGTGCTGTGTAGCCCAAACAGTGCGTTTTTTGAAAAGAAGTTTTGGCCGAAATGAAGCACCCACAGCGCCTGCTGTACGCAAGTTTGTGCAAAAAGTTCGTGAGACTGGTATGCTAGTGGACAACACTCATGATCCCCGTCATCATACAGTTTGGTGCGGATTGTGGAGTGGTGGCATCATTGGACCGTTTTTCTTCGAAAATGAGGCTGGGAACAACGTTTCGGTCAACGGTGGGCGTTACGGAGCCATGTTAACGACTTTTTTTTACTGAAATTGAAGACATGGATTTGGACGACCTCTGGTTTATGCAGGATGGCACGCCATGCCACACAGCCCATGCCACAATCGGTCTTTTGCGCACCAAATTCCCAAATCGTGTTATCAGCCGTCTTGGCGATGTCAATTGGCCGCCTCGGAGCTGCGATTTGACCCCTTTGGACTTTTTTTTTGTGGGGAACCGTGAAGGACCGATGTTATGCCAACAATCCGGAAACGATTCAAGCACTTAAGGCCAATATCATCCAAGCAATCCGTGAGCTACATCCCGAAACCATCAACAATGTCTTGGAAAATTGGAGTGATAAAATACGCTATTGCGAGGCCTGCCGAGGCAGCCACTTGAACAATGTTGTATTTCATAATTAATGGAAATGTTTGCTCTTACTAATAAAGCCATAATACATGGAAAAATTTTCATTTTGTTGATTTTATTGCATTTTTAAAAAGAAACTTGTAGTTGGCCCACCCTATATATCGATAAAACATGGACAGGAGACATTACGACGGTGTTCAGGCGAAGGAAAATTGCTCGTAATGCTCATGTCTCCTAAAAGCTATATCGCGCGATTTTTTCCTATCTAGCAAGTGCAATATGGGTTTTGCTACACCTGACCAGATGTGAGCGTTATAATTTAACTTAGGGCGATTGTACGCCTTATAAATTGAAGCCAGATCAGAAAGGCTGAAATATTTCTAACACAGCTTTAGGAAACCTAAAAATGTTCGTTGCATTCCTCCCTTTAGCTCAGGATCGCAGAAGACCTGGCGGTTCGAGGAGAACATGGCGCAGGACAGTCGAAAAGGAGGCACGGCAGTTGGGAAGAACTCAGACACATTGCTAGAAACCGTACACGATGGCGCGTAGTCGTAGTAAAGACCCTAGGACCCACAAGGGGCCCCATTTGAATATGTGGGGAAATTTTTGTTTGACATACGTTGCCGTTCTTCATCCACAACAGCAGAGCAGGGTCGTGATTTTGGGAACGAATATGAAAAACTGAGGGTGGTGTTATCATATATTTAAATTGCATGCATTCAAGTCTCCACTTTAATAAAACTTTTGAGCATGAAAGGAGATTAAGCTTCTATTCCACCTCAGTAGAAAACCTTGGCAAGTAAGTCAACTGAGCATACCCTAGTTTTAACTACATACTTACTAGGCTTCGACAGTTTGTAACAATAACAATTGGACAGATGGTTCCAAAATAGCCATCGCACTAAAAGCTACAAACGATTAGTTTAAAAGTTGAAATCTCAGGTAGGTTATTGGTTTGGTTCGTATAATGAAGAACAGTATCCCGCATCTGGCTAATCTCTATGTTGATATGAATCTCTATGCTGGACTACGAGTACATTGCAGTTTACAAAATCTAAGCTGGCAAGCACTTTAAGAACTGGCACCTGCGTTGCGATGAATTCGGTCCACTTGTCTTAAAGCAATTCATTTCCAATCAAGTTTATTTAGGTCTCACTGTCCTTCTCAGTTATCATCACTTATAAATCTACCATTGCCATAAATATTTGTTAGTTAAACTAATCACATTATGCGACTAATATCTTAGAGTTAATGGACTTTATCCCTCCCTACGCAGCAAGAGTGTAATTTTTTCTAATATCATCCAATTAAATAATATAATTCTATTGCATTATTAATTTTATTATTTTTGCGATTTTGGGGATATTTGGCGCTAATTGACATATGAATAAATTGGAATATTAAATCAAAAACCAATAAAAGCTATTACTGTGGTACTATAAAATATTTATAGTCCACTAAATTTATTTGTTTACGAATTTAAGTTACGAGTATGTGTTCAACTTATTCTGACGTCAAACGATTATGTACATGTTAACGTGCTTTGCAACAGATCTACCCTCGAAGGAAAAGAGTTCTATTGTAGGTAGTAAGTTCTATAGATCCTATAACGATTGAAGATCAACAAATTGACTATGCTTTTAAAGTCATCAAATATGTCCAGAATATTCAGACGACGCTAAGTCAAACGAGTTAATGGAGCCCCGTTTCCTAGCCAACAATTTTAAATGTTTAACCATTTGTCATTTAGTGTAATCGAATTTATGCACAGCGTTACCATATTGGAACTACTCTATGGGGTGATCGTATGGTGGCCTGCTCTGCACAGGGCCGTCCACTTCACTCAACTAGCTAAGGTGCAAAGATCTGCATGCATTTGCATCAGTGGTGTACTGAAAACTACTCCCTCCGCGGCACTGGATATTTTGTTTAACCTGCTACCTTTAGATATTTTCGGCAAACAGATGGCTCTCTGTGCGGCCATCCGTCTAAAAGCCCCCTCTCAGTGGTCTAGCCATCGCTTTGGCCACTCCGCGATCCTTGATCTTCTCAACTTCAAACACGAAAACACGGACTACACCCCACCGAAACTTCCGTACGAGCATCCCTAATCGGGATGACTGGAACACTTCCCCCCCTGTCGATGGTAGTTCAGTTCACTTCTTTACAGATGGCTCTAAAACCGAGGGTGGAGTGGGTTGTAGCGTTTTCTCCGAAAAGCTCAATGTGAGCATCTCTTTCCGCCTCCCTGGTCATTGTAGCGTTTTCCAGGCAGAAATCATGGCGATTAGTGAAGCCCTGTCCTGGCTGAAATGTAATGTATTATCTGTCAGGGATATTAGCATTTTTACTGACACCCAAGCGGCAATCAAGTTCCTGGAATCGTTCTCCTTCACTTCAAAGGCTGCCTTAAACTGTCGTTTATCTCTTATGGAGATGACAGAGCAGTTAAAAATTCACCTATACTGGGTGCCGGGCCACAGGGATATTCCAGGAAACTGCAGGGCTGACGAGCTCGCCAGACAGGGAACCTCTCTAAGGATTCTACCTAACAGGCAAGCCCTGGGTATGCCCCTCGCTACATGTAAGTATCTACTAAAGCTGAACGCTATTACCACGACCAACCTCAGATGGGAAAACGGCTCTACGAGTCACATTTCGAGACAGATCTGGCCTAAGCTGGATCAAAAACGTATTGCCGAGCTGGTCAAGCTAAAGCGAACACAAATCAGCTGCGTTGTCGGTGTTCTCACTGGACATTGTCTTATAGGCCAACCTGCCAAAAGACTTAGCCTCTTCTCCAACGACTTCTGCAGAAGCTGTAGGGACGAGGGGGAGGAGGAAACCATCCTTCGCCTCCTTTGCACTTTTACAGTCCTGTCGCATAAAAGAATGCTCCATCTAGGATCCCCCTTCCTTGACGATCTCGGCGATCTGGCGTTCTTAGACGACATGAGCATACATCGCTTAATCAAAAGCTCCGGTTGGTTTTGTTAGTCCCTGAGTGGCCTAATGGTTGATCCATGGTATCACAAAGGACCTTCACTGGTCTAAGTGTGTCTGCACTCTCATGTGGACAACCTACCTAACCTAACCTACCATATTGCAGAATTTTTCTCATTTTATAGGGATTTTCCAACCAAAAAGGGAAAAGAGAGAAAACCACCCTGAAAACGGGAAAAATTAAAGGCAAGTAAAATTTTAATAAAATCATGAAAAACTATAGAATCGCTTAGTGAAAAATAATTATTCGTTTTTAAGCTAATCACAAACACACAAGACATAACCGCCTTAGTTGAGTTATGACAGAAATAAGTTAAGGATTCTGGCATAATTGCTCCAATATTAGTTTTTACCTTCTACTTCGTACAATAAATTCCCGATTTCGCACCGTACCTCCCAGTAAAACCGAAATAATAATAATAATAATAATAATAATAAACAGCAATCAAGTCCCTCAAGAAGAACAAGACGGTGGATGTTGATGGCATCCCTGGATCCTGTTTAGATGTTAACTGATGAGTGCGCAGTCATGTCGTGTCTACATGTGCTATGCTCAGTGCTGCACTATTTCGGGGTGGAATGAGTGAATTGAAACAATTATGTATCGGACATCGTTCTCACATCCAAATATCCATATCACCGCTCGAGCCTCACTACTCCTCGATCGAACTAATAATGAAAAAATGGAAGAGAATGAAACATTTCGGATGTGGAACGTGACTTTCCTCTCGATTTTTATATTTCCTTCATGATTGTTCCCCTCTCTTTACCCCTCACTCTTCTCACCTTAAAACTACTGACATAGCGCACTCATCAGTTAACATCTAAACAGGGTCCTGTAGAACTATTTCAAGCGGCGCCAAATACATCGGAGATTTGCTGCTTCCTCTAATACGGGGAGCTTGGGATAGTAAACAATTTCGACAGGAGTGGAAACGGGGGATGATCATTAAACTTCCAAGGAAGGGAAATTTGATGGAGTGCGGTAACTGGAGAGGTATATGCGTTCTTCCAGCCGTGGCCAAAATAATAGCTAGAATAATTCTAGAACGATTTAAATAGCATTTACATTCAACTCTCGACGTCGAACAGGCAGGCTTTCGTGCTGGATCCTCCTTCATCGACGACATAAACACCTTACGGATCATAATCGAATAATGCGTTGAGTACAGGTCTCCGCTACATTTGCTGTTTATCGACTTCGAGAAGGCTTCCGACAGCTTTAATCGAAATGTTATCTGGTTGGCCTTGCGCAGGAGGGGCATCCCAGAAAAACGTTTAGCTATTATCAAGGCTACATGCGACGGCGGTAAGTGTCACATCTTACACAATGGTAAGGTGTCGGAGAATTTTGCAGTCCAAAGTGGAGTACGTCAAGGGTGCATACTATCGCCACTATTGTTCTTGTTGGTTATCAGCGATGTACTCCGTGCAACATTGACGGAAGGAAACTATGGAATTCGCTGGACTATGACATTTTACCTTAAACACCTAGATTACGCTGAAGATGTTTATTTACTTTCACATCGGATGATGGATATTCATTTATTGGCCCAAAATCTAGAAGCTGAGGCAAACAAAGTGGGACTAGAAATAAACACAGCCAAAACAAAAAAGCCCTGAGCACTTCTAATACCTGCGCTCAACTTAACATTGCCGGACAGGAAGTCGAGAAAGTTGATAACTTTCTTTATCGCGGTGGCACCGAAATGGATGTGTGCAGCAGAATCGTGAAGGGTAAAGCTACGTTCGGAATGGTATCCAAAATCTGGAGAAGCAATGTTATCAGCGAACCAAGCTGCGACTGTTCCGTTCCAACTGCAGGCCGCAGGCAGAATAGCCAGACGTCCTAGGCAAACGTGGCGCAGAACAGTTGAGGAGGAATCGAGCTCTTTAAGAATGAGTTGGAGGCAGCTCAAACGCGTTGCAGAACTCCGAACAAGATAGCGCGCAGGCGTGGTTGACGCCCTATGCCCCCCGAGGAGTTAAGGGATCTAAGTAAGTAGTAAGTATAAACTCCTAGATCACACGAATGCAACGACACCAGCATTTGATTTGCCTCAGTGATGGAGTGAACCGAAATCAGGAGGCCTGCCGATATTTTCTGAACTCAAACAGGCGGATCAGTAGAAATGCGATGAAATGGGAGGGTTATGATCGCTTATTTTCAGATCATAACTTCGCCGAAATTCAATGTTGGGATTAGAATCCCTTGAGTAGAGCAGAGCATATGGTTTGTCACATCTTTCTTTTATACGTACAGTGATGAGATGATGAAACAGATCCAAGTGAACGATAGGTCATACAAATATTACGAATCGCAATTTCGTGCGATTACTACATAAAATTCACTACGCGCTAATACGCACAGCATTGACAAAAATGAGAATTATCTTGAAATTTAATTTTTCAAACCGATAAACCAAAACCATTTCTTAGGATCGATGATCGATGACCAAGCAGCAACATCAAATTTGTTTAATGCTTATACAGCATATCCGTCATCCGTTGCCGTACGATCAATAAATGAGTTAAACTGCCAAGTGCCCGTCGTTCGATATATATTTTGTCACACTTCCATTAGCATTCTGTGTTTTTCTGGAAGTAATGAGGTAGATTAAAACTATGTGGATGGTTTATTTATAAACAATATTTGGAGTTGGACGAATGTGACCTCGTCAGTCTGCAATCTTTGCTTAGGGGTTAAATTGGAATTTTTGTGCGTATTTATTGGCATTTTAAAAGAATGCAGTTTTAAAGTTTTTTTTTTTAATATGTCTTAAGAAAGTGTTACGGCTTTCAGTATAGATATCTTAAATTCGTTCAACTAAGCCCTAATTACTGTTTGCGGAACTAAATACAAGGGTTCAGCTGTGTTTTAACGGAGTTGTCGGCATCCCCAGGCAAATTAGTAACTCGTGAGTAAAGAATAAATTTATTTCATAAGTTCAGCCTTAACACCTCAAGAGTAGACAAAAAGAGCTATTCTAATGTGCTGTAAAATGAACTTTCGAAGCTTTTGAAAAATGTACTGAATCTAAAGAAAAAAAATTAACATTTCGTATTTTTTGTATAAAATTGTGAAGTGAATCTATTACAGTTCAAAAACTTATTGAAACCCGTTTTAAATAAAATTGCAGTTTTATTTTATGTTATGGTAGTAGTACTTAGGTATTTGCTTATACACTTTATAGATTTTGACATCGATAACTTTTTAGGGTTAAAAAGTTTAATATTTTGAAAATTTACCACACTCAACACACTTAAAATACATTTAAAACTCTTAATAATTAATAGATGCTTAATGCTCTTAATTTTAATTTTTTTTTATTTTATTTAAGCTTAATACAAGCAACAATTTAAATCTAAACTTAAAAAACTAACCAAAAAGAGAATCTTAATGCTAAACTTAAATCTATTAGGTCTTAAAAAACTAACTTAAAAACCTGGGTGTGTCGGAAGAGAAGGGAGGAGGTAGAGGGGGAGAATAGGAAGGAGATAATGTGGGTGTTGCGGGGTGGCAAAATTAAGACATGGCTAGGTCGAATTGAAGCGGAGTTTGAAGATTGAAGAAGGGTGGTTCTGCTGTAGTGGAAGTCAAAAGTGTTTTCAGTATAGTTAACCAAGCGCAACATTCTGCGTTATAACCATAATTGGTGCGATGATAAGAGAGACGGAAGATGGGAATGTATCTTAGGTTAGGTTAGGTAGAAGTGACTGCCAGCTTACGCCAAACACACATAGACCAAGAAAGGTCCGTTGTAGTACCACGAGGATCATGTAATCCCAGCCTACTCGCTAAAACCAATTAGAGCTTCTGATGAAGAGAAGGAGGCTCCTGATTTCTAAATCTATCAGATCACCTAAATCGTTAAAGTAGAAGGCTCCTAGGTGAAGCTTCCTTCTATGGGAGAGAGCTGGACATGCTCAAAGAAGGTGAGTAATGGTTTCTTCCTCTGCTTCGTCCATGCAGCTTCTGCAAAAATCATTTGAAAATACGTCAAACCTTGTTGCATACTTGCCTATGCAATCGATTGAGAGATTAATTTCTTAGAGCGTTTCAGATCCAACTTGTGCCAAATCTGCTCAGTCGCTAGACATGTTGTACCACTTGTCCACCTAAGATTTGTTCTTTCGATTGCATCCAGCTTGAATTTAAGTTTACAAGTAGCGATTGGTATACCTAAATTATCCTTATCGTCAGCCTTACAATTCCCCGGAATATCCCTATGCCCCGGCACCCAACAGAGGTGAATATTAAACTGATCCGACATCTCCTTAAGAGACGAATGGCAATCTAGGGCTACTATTGAATTTATAGAGATCGATTCCAAGGATTTGATTGCAGCTTGGCTATCTGAAAAGTTGCGGATGTCCTTGGCGGATATCAGGTTTTTCTTTAGCCAAGATAAGACCTCCTTAATCGCCATAAGTTCCGCCTGGAACGCGCTACAATAATCTGGTAGACGGAAGGAGAGCTTAAGATTAAGCCTGTCAGAGAAAATACCTCCACCAACTCCATCCTTCGTTTTCGAGCCATCAGTGTAGAAGTGCATCGAGTCGTCTTCTATGAAAGCCTCTTCATTCCAGAGTAATCTGGAGGGGATGGTGACAAGGAAGTTGTGGTGTAGTCCGTGTTTTCGGGAGAGATTGTGAATTTATTCAGAATGGAGGCGTGGCCAAACTCTTTCCTTGACCACTGTTGGGTAGCTTCAAGGCAAACGGCTGCATTCGCTGCCATTTGCTTGCTAAATATATCAAGGGGTAACAGATGAAGCATAATATCCAGTGCCGCACAGGGAGTTGTACGCAGTGCTCCGCTTATGCACAGACAAGCTATACGCTGGACTTTGCTTAGATAGTCGCGATTTATAGCTTTTTCTAAGGCTGTCCACGAAACAATCACCCCGTATGTGAGTATCGGTCTAATGACCGAGATGTACAGCCAGTAAGTTATTCGAGGCTGTAAACCCCATTTATTTCCAATAGCTTTTTTGTAAGAGAAAAGTGCTACTGTAGCTTTCTTGACTCTTTCTTGAATGTTAGGTTTCCAGCTTAGTTTCCTATCCAGGATAAGACCCAAATATTTCGCTTTATCAGTGAAAGTTAAGCTGATACCATTAAGAGAGGGAGGATCGATGAACGGAATTTCATATTTCCTTGAGAAGAGTACCAGTTCAGTTTTATGTGGGTTTACGCTCAACTCACACCGAGCCGCCCATCTGATTAACTTGTTTAAAGCGTTTTGTAGTAGTTCTTTTAGAGTATTAAGGTGCTTTCCTGAGACTGCTATAGCAACATCATCTGCTAGGCAATCACCGTGCATCCCTCACCATCCAGTATTGTCAATAGTTCATTGACCACCAAATTCCAAAGGAGAGGAGATAGAACACCACCTTGCGGAGTGCCTCTACTGACAGATCTTCTAGAAGACGTCCGACCTAGCTCTGAGTTAATAATCCGACCATTAAGCAATAAATTGATCAATTCGCATAGTGAGTTCTCTACCTTCAGGTCCGAGAGTGCATCTGCAATCGCTGTTAAACGCACCCTCTATGTCTAAGAAGGCTACCATTGTATATTCCAGGGAAACAGGGAGTACTCAATCTTACGAACCAACGAGTGTAATGCCGTTTCAAATGATTTGCCTTTGCAATAGGCATGTTGGACCGCTGACAAAAGTTTTGTATCAATACTGTTGCGTAAGTGGATATCAATCAATCGTTCTAATGATTTCAGAAGAAATGATGATAGACTAATGGGTCTAAGATCTTTCGGACTTGTGTGAGAACATTTGCCAGCTTTGGGTATGAAAACTACTTTGACTTCTCTCCATACTTTTGGTATATGGACCAGATCTATACAGCTTTTAAGAACTGTTTCTAGCACCTGTGAGATAGGGTCCGACGACTTCTGTAGTTCGGCTGGTCTTATGCCGTCCGGTCCTGCGGATTTGTATGGTTTGAAGCTGTGTATCGCCCAGCGGAGTTTGTTCTGTGTAATTAAGTTAGAGGAGTTGTTTAAACTTGCAGCTGGTCTATTAGAGACAATTTTGCTGACAACTTGGGAGCTACCTGGGAAATGTGTGTCAAGTAGTAGATTTAGAGAACCTTCGCTAGAAGTCGTCCAAGTCCCATCTAATTTCTTGAGATAACTGGGCATTATTGGATTTGTGGAGAGGATTTTTCTTAGCCTAGATGCCTCAGAGACCTCTTCTATTTTGCCACAAAAGAGTCTCCAAGAATTGCGTTTAGCCTTCCTCAGTTCTTTTTTGTAGATAGTTAGGGATGCTTTGTACAAGTCCCAGTCTGATGCATCCTTCGTGCTTTTGGCATTGTTGAAGAGTTTTCTACAATTAGTTCTTAAAGGACCTAAATCTGCATTCCAAAAATGAGGCTTTTTCTTACCCCTGGACCGTACTATAGGGCAAGAAGAAGACATCGCTTTATTAAGGGCTGAGGTAAGAGCCTCAACCATGCGATCTAATTCTTGGGTATTGCAAGGGGTCCTAGAGGGAATCGAGGTAACTAATTTCTTTACAGTTGCTCTGTATTTGAGCCAGTCAGTTTTCCGATAATTTCTAAAGACTTTGGGGTCTATAGGGTCGTTATTCAGGCTAAATTGAAGATATTGATGGGAATGGACCTTAGGTTACGGGGATTGGTGTTAAATGAGACTAATACAAGAACCGCGGGGCAATCAATTTGGCCAGTAATTAGTTGATGTAGGTTACTCTGTAAGTCAACAATCGCGCGACGAATTTCGAGAGGATGAAGGTTGTTGGGTTTTAAACGATCAGAGTAGGGAGGGAAGTTGTGTCTTTCAATCTAAGGGAGACCGCGTAGGGCGAAATACATAAACCTGCGCAGGATGGCTTCAATTCAACGTGGGCAGCATAGTGTTGCGACTATTCTTGGCTAGTATATTCGAGGATATGTCTAACGAATGTGGTATAAAGTGATTTGGTACCGTGTGGGTTCGAAAATTCCTTCGACTAACGTTTTACAAAACCACGCGTAGAATTGGTTGTATTTATTATGTGGTCAATATGAGAACGGAAGTTAAGTTCCCTATCGCAGATTACACCTAAATCACACAAAGATAAAACTTGTGGGGCGAGCTCGTTGCAAAGGAAGTATTTCTTATGGGTTGCTGGAAGGCGTTTACGAGAGTAGGTGATGAATTAACATTTGCTTACATTAAGTTCGAGATGAAAATCTGTTTAGGTCATCTTAAAGTGGGCGAGAATCGGTGGGAGAACCGATGTATCTAAAGATTTTCCTGTCATCGGCTTAGACAGAGAGAAACGAATTTTTCACAATGCAGTCGACGTCGTTGGTGGTCAGGACGAAAATTAAAGGACCAAAATGACCGCCTTAATGAGGTTAGAAACAGAAGATCTAAATATAACCTCGTACTGTCGACATTGGATTTGATCCAATTGATAAAACCTGGTTGAAAACCAAGAGCTCTCAACTTAAAAATAATGATTCCATGCGAAATTTTGTCAAATACTTTCAAGTCGTACGCTATGCTCTCGAAGAGTTTGGCGATAGGTCGATAGTTAGGTATTTCGTTTTTAGGACCTTTCTTGTGAATAGGGATGATAAATGAGTTCTTCCAAAGCATGGGGGTGGGCGCCGTGGCGTAAGTGGTTAGTGTGTCGGATCACTGCGCGTGAGGTTCCAAGTTCAAATCCCAGAATCCTTCTCGCGAGCGTCTGACAAACATCCGAGAGTATTGTTGTCTCGAAAAAGCTTTTCAAAACAAATTGCCCTTCGGATACGGCACTAAACTATAGGTCCCTTCCATTCGTGTGAAAAATATAACGCATACAACATGAGTGGTTGCGAGAGCTAGGCCCTGGCACTTAAGGAGCTGTTGCGCCAAATATTTATTTATTTATTTTTAAAGTATGGGGAAAGATCATTGGGAAATGGACATAAGAAAAAGAGAAGTCAATGGTTGGGACAAGTGGGTCATGTATTTTTTTACAACAATTGCGGGCAACCCATCTGGACCGGAAGAATAATCATCCTTAAGTTTATTAATTTTCTCTGCGACAAGTAGCGAGATGATATCGTTTAAAAAAACTAGTGACGTTTTGGTGCAATTGTCCATATAAGAGAAGTAATCGTGGTCGGGCTCAAGGATGTGGTTGGTAAACAACTGGCTAAAAAAGTGAGCGAATAATTTGAATTGTTTGCAACAATTTTAGGGTCCGACGAAGAGGTGTAACTCTTGCCAATCGCTGTTTTTTGGGCTTATAAGTCAATTCAACTGTAAAGCCTATCTCGAACAACTAAGAAGATTCTGTATAAAACTCTGATGATCCCAGTCCTGCTTTACGGAGCAGAAACATGGACTTTATTAAAAGAGGACGAAGAAATCATTAGTTGCTTCGAGAGAAAAATTCTTCGTAAGATATTCAGTCCCGTTTGTTTTGATGGGTTTTGGAGGAGAAGATTCAATCACGAACTATACGAGCTGTACAGCGACACCGACCACGTCAAAAAAAAACTGTGTATTGGACGACTTGGATGGCTGGGACATGTAGAGCGAATGGACACCAACACTCCGGGCAGCATAGTCATCAAATCTAGCCCCGAGGGACGACGCAGTAGAGAACCTCCTCGCCGTAGGTGGCGCGCACAAGTTCAAGGTGACCTCGACCAACTTGAGTGCCCAACTGGAGGCAATTAGCTAAAGAACGAGATAAATGGAGAGGCTTGTTGGTTGAGACCCAGGTTCACCCCGAACTGTAGCGCCACCTAAGTTAGTAAGTAAGAAGAGTTGTTGGCGAGTTTAAGGATAGACGGATAGCTATCAGATTTTCGTTCGGCATTTATGAAATGATGGAAACGCTTAGGATCAGTAATGAGAGTGGATTGCATTCGATCAAGATAATCCTGGTAGAGATCTTCGCAGACTTCAGTGAAGTATGCTGATAGATGGAGTAGTCATAGCCAGAATGGGATTACAGGTATGCTCTCCAAAGTTTGTTCCTCTTGTTACGAAGTGAGCGCAATTGTTTCTTATACCAGGGTGGGGATGAAGAACAGTTTTTTTTCTGGAGCAAATAGATAGGAATAGCTTGCAGAAGACAATCAAAGGATATATTGTAGTATAGAAGAATGCAAGAGCAGTATCCACAGTAACGCATGCGTACATAAAATTAGCATTACTGAGCAGATTGTTAAGTTTGGTGAAGTCAGGTTTCCGAAAGTTAAAGCTATATGGGTTCTGAGAAAGAATACCAGAATTTAAATCACCGTAGGAATACGATACAAAGAGGGTAGATGGTATCGGTCTAAAGTAGAGAGAAGATGGTCACTTGCTGTAAAAATACAATTTTCAGCATCAGATGCAAAGATAAGATGATGGAGGTCAGAGTTGGAGGAACAATCTGTGAAAAGAACTTCTTTGTCTGAGGTTGCATTTGAAGTGACAACATGTGACTAATCGTCAGACTGAACCCATTGGAGAAATGCAAGATTAAATTCCCCTACGATATTGATATCATCGTTTGGATCAGTAGCATCAAAGAGAGAGTCTATAGCAGTTAGTTAGTTGTAACTGTTCTCAGTAATTCATTTTTATACAGGGTGTTTCCAAGTTAAATTTCAATACTTTGGGAAATGATTCTTGGGTATAATCTAAGATAACAATCGTTCTGCAGTAAGTGTCTATCTCCAATGTGGACATCATTTACCGAGAATTTCAGAAAAGACTTACTTTGGTGTACCTTTACCCATGCTAACACAAATATCTCCGCTAATACTTACTACAAAATCCAAGTGTAAAAGCGCGAGTCTCATGAAAGAAAATAACAAAGAGAACTTCGAAAAAACTCTAGCCTCAAAAGTCTACGTGTAAAAGCAGATATACTGTTTTATTATTTTTCTCTTATGAACATAACAATAGTAAAAAAAAAATCTGTGATAAGTATGCTGGAAAACCCATGGATTTTATGATACTTGGAAAAAGCTGCAGCAGGTATAAAAGGAAAATATGATTTCTTTACCTACTTTTTTAACCGCAGTTGACAATTAGAGCGATTTTCTAACTATTCATAATTTTGCAATATTTTTTTTAGAAATGTATGGCTTTGCGAAGGTATTAAAACAAGCATGCTCGTTTATTACGGTCATATTATTTACTCCGGGTGTAAAGCAGGTTAAAGTGCATGTTAAACCATTTAATCGTCATTGTTTAAACCCGAAAACCTACGTTCATAATATTCACTCAAAAGCATGCATTAAACCCGGTGGATTAAGGATGGACGTAACCCGGACTTAAAACAGTTCAAACTCGTTTTTAAACCGTTTTAAGCCTACGTTTTGCCAAATTTCACGGAAAATTGCATTTGACACGTATTTACCATTTTTTTGGTCTTGTTGATTGTACTCTTCGTGTGTGTCACTCGAAAATAATTTAAAAGTGAGAATATTGAATTTGAAATTGATGTGATTTGTATTAATTTATTTGTTCGTGTGAATGAATGCAATGCGACGACTATCATCATTCAATTCCAGCCGCCAAAATGCCTCTTTTTTTAGCCGAAAATACTCGCGGAAATCCACTCCACTATAATCGTCGACGCAAACCCGCTTATGCATTCGATACATTCGACGAGGAGAAGGGTAGTTCATCATCTGCTGTTTTCTATCATCAACATTTCATCAATTTCACGAATGAAATCCATTTTGCTACTTTTTATATTTATTTCACTTTTCCTTCCTCCTACGAACAAAGAAATATCAAATATGACTCGAACAAAACGAGTCAATGCATATTATGAAATTGTGTTTTAATCCGAGTTAAAGGACTTAAACTGGTCTCCGGAGGGCAGTTTAAATTTGATCGGGTTAAACGCCAACCAGGTTTATACAACTAGGTGTAAGTGCGAGTTTAACGAGTGAATATTATGGGCTTGGGTTTAAATTTCGGGTTAAACTCACCTTAACCCAGATGCAAATTTTAACCCGGGTTAAAGTAATTGAATAATATGGCCGTTAGACTATCCGTCAAAACCGTAATTTCGTTACCATTTTCCCTTAAAGCCCCAGAAAGAGTTAGGTTTGAGTATGTGTAAAAGATTGAAAAACGAAATTAAATTCATCATTTTAATTTTCAAAGCCGAGGTTGCATAACAGTTGTTTAGAAACTGTAATTTACCAAGTCAATTTTTTATGATAAACTGAATTGAATTGAATTAATCCATATCGGCGAACTTCACTCTGTCATCAAAAAATCCACTTTACAATGGAAAATAAATTATTTTAAAAATCATCTCTGAAAAACATGTCCAAATAAATGCTAAAACTGTCAACAAAAAAAATTAGATCAACATACTTTCAATCTATTTTCTTTTCAGTTTTCTTCCAGATCTTCTTCAAACACTTCCTTGCTCACCACATGCAATAACACCAACTGTCACTCCTCGAACGCACCCCGAACCATCAATAACAAACAAACGTCAAAATTGTCAACACAAATTTTCTGTAAATGTCAAATTGAATGCAAAAAAAAAAAAATTGCGTGAAAATTTGTGTGAAAATGTCGTCAATGTCCCCATCCGAGGTGAGTTTTTGTTAATTTTTACACAAAATATCAATTGATTTCTATAATTATTGTATCAAACCTTTAAATGAGATGATTTTCAAGTGAATTTCATAAAAAACGATCGCCTTGTCCCGGTAAATTTGCTCAGAAATGGCGAATGTTGTTCGCGAATTTTTTTTCTTTTGTTTATTTTTTGCATTAACCCACGGAGAACGCTTTGATTATCAATTAAAATCCATCGGTTCACAGTTGTTCTTATAAGATTTCCTCTGATCGAATAAGGATCTGTAGTAATTCCATTCAATTCGCCCTAGACATGGGGCGAGAGTGCGTTATTCAAGGATGACTTCGGGATATGCACCAGCGGTGGGATTGGGTCTGTCATCTTGCGGTGGCGCTTCCAAGGCAGTAGTATCTGCTCAAAGTCTCACGTGATGCAGTCTCCTTCTCATGACCAATTTGCTAGCCCCCCCCTTCTGCCCCAAATGAAGCTCCAACACGTCATCTCCGCGACTAAAAATGCAAATTAAACTTTGTTGAGCTCTAAAGTGGAACGAATTTGCTACTACTGCAGCTAATGGGATGCTGATGCTGATGGGGAGCCAGCCGTTTATGGGAATTGATTGTCATGCGGTGGCTAAGTGACCAAACTAACTAGTAGCACACGACGACGGACGAATGATTAATTCAATTCAATCGATTTGTGCAGAGGAACACCGTCAAGACGTTCCAATTCTGGAATATTAGTGCCTTGACTTATGTCTGTTCTATATTTAGACGAGTTTATGGAGCAGCAAACGGTAGATTTGAAGTCAGTTGGTTCCTCTTGTGTTAGCGAGTTCAAATATTTGCAATTTAATTCGCAGCCAAGCGAGATTAGATAAATAAAACATTCACATCATTGTTTTGCTTCTATTTGGAGTCGAAATAGCAAGGTGGTTAGGGTTTAATCAGTTGATTGAGGTATTAATTGATGGCCGTCTAGGAATGGCTGGTCACACGCACGTGAAAATGACGTGCAGATTTTCTAGGCGGTTACCCACTGAAGAAGGTGCATTCAAGGTGTTGTATTAAATGATGGAATCATGCTTTCCCTCCGATGGTGACTCCCTAAACATCAATCTTGATGCAAAACGATGTCTACCACCTCATAAAACGAGGTCAGATTCAAATTCACTTGAATTACGTAATGCTTGACATGTGTTTTGCGAATTTTGGCCGATTACCAGGAAGTTATATAGCTTCTTGTCTTATCAGCTGCTAAGCTAACACTTTCAATTGCGAATCTGAATGTTGAATTCGGTTGTTTGTGGCGCCTATCAAACGTTTCTACTGTACATAGCGTATTGTAGTATGTAGACTTAGTTCAGAATTTACCATCCAATTTTGTTTGTTTGTGTGGCATGATGAAGTTGTAATGCGTTCGATTACTGATGGGTAGGTTGTCGGTTTGAATGCCAAGCATGACAGCTTAATATTTCTAGGATACATACATATGTACATACATTTTCGCTAATCCTTCATGAGGGCCGCGGGGGTAGAATGCTCAGGTGGACCATCCATATTTGTCGATCCTCCGACGTTGACTCCAACTCATCAGGAGGAATCCCTAGACAGCTCCAGGAGAGATATCGGACTTGATCCAACCATCTATTTCTAGGACTACCGGGGAGTCGCCTACCTGATGGGATGGTTTCTAGCAATAAAATAAAATAATGCGATCGTACTCCACCTAGGGTAACTTAGTACTCCAAACAAATACTAGAAACCAAAACCAAACGCAAAAATCACAGCAGTTGCTCACCGGTTAATTCGGACACAACCCATGGGGCAAGCATGTACTGAAACCTACTATCATCTAATATTTTTGGGTGGGTGTGGAAATCTTCAGAGACATCATGACCCCGGTACCCATAGTAGTGTGAGATTCTTACTTTGTTAGGTGGCGCTACAGTCCGGGGTGGACCTAGGCCTCAACCAACAAACCTTTCCAAACAACCCGGTTACGACCCAACTGCATCCAGTTGCACACGCCGTGTTGGTTGAGATCCCCCTTCACTTGTTTGTGCCACCTACCGCGAGGTCGTACTCTATTGCGCCGTCTATCCGGGGTGGATTCGAAGACTTTCCGGGCTGGAACTCTTCTGGCTAAATCGATGTCGTTCTATAGGCCGTATAGTTAGGCATTTTACCTTCTCCTCCACTCACCTTCTATACAGACGGGACTAAAGATCGCTCGAAGAACTTTTCTCTCAAAATAACCAAGGGCATCCTCATCCGGTTTTGTCAAAGCCCATGCCTCTGTGCCATACATCAGGACTGGGATAATTAGCGTCTTATAAAGAGTTACCTTAGTAGTTTGAGATAGGACTTTGGCAAGAGTAATTCTTCGTGTGATCTCCCTACTGATGTCATTTGCGGAGTTCACCATAGAGCCTAGGTAGACAAAATCCTTTACTACCTCAAAATTATATCTGTCTATTGTGGCGTTCTGTCCAAGACGCCGATGTTGGGTGTGTTTTTTTGTAGACAGCATATATTTTGTTTTGCTTTCATTGACCGCTAGACCCATCTTTGCTGCCTCGATCTCAATACTCGTAAATGCCCCATTGACTGCCCGCTGAATTCTTCCGATTATGTCATTGTCATCGGCATAAGCGAGTAGTTGTACAGACTTGTAAAAGATTGTACCTCCGGTGTTGGCTTGTGAGTTTCGTACATTTCTCTCAAGTACTATTATTAAGAGATCGCATGATAGCGCGTCACCTTGTCTAAGACCTTTCCTGACATCGAACCATAGCAAGCACATGGTTTCCTCATCTCGATATTCATAAGCAGAAATGGCGGTCTAATGATCATGTAACGATCAACCAAATTGATCATATTGCGATCGACGCAAGGCATGCCTCCAGTATTCTGGATGTCCGGACCTTCCGAGCGGCCAACATAGACTCGGATCATTACCTTGTTGTAGCCAAGGTACGAATGCGGATATCCCAATCTGAGCAACAAAGAAGAATTACTGTGAGAAAATTTAACGTCGAAAAGCTACAATCGCAAGAGACCGCCAGACTCTTCGCTGAACGCGTAACCCGAAATCTCTCAATCACCCCTATGCCAGCATCAAGTGCCGACGACCAGTGGCAACGCTGCCAACATGCCATCAGAAACTCCGCGACTGATGTGCTGCGCCTCGCTCGCCTACCACCGCAAAACCCCTGGTTTGACGAAGAATGCCGGCGAGTGCATGCAGCAAAACAAGAGGCATACAAAGCGGCGCTGCAGCGGAAGACGAGAGCTGATCGTGAGCTCTACGAGCAAAAGAGAAGGGAAGAACATCGGCTTCTCCAAAAGAAAAAGAAAGAGCATGAGAAGCGCGCGTTTGAGAATATCGAGAGCTTATACTACAGGAACAATGTACGGAAGTTTTACCAAAAGGTAAAAAGAACGTTTCAGAGAAGTAATACCCGTACAGAAACCTGTAGAGATAAAAATGGAAACCTCGTAGTAGAATCACAGTCGGTGCTGAGAATATGGAAAAACTACTTCTGCAGACTGTATAACGGCGACGAAGACCAACATCCCGCTGTCAGGCAGAATGAACCATTCAACATAGACGATGATAGTCAAAATTTCCGTCCACCTGACCAAAACGAAGTGAGGATAGATATATCCAAGCTAAAATCGAACAAGGCTGCTGGACCTGACGGCTTACCGGCCGAACTTTTCAAGGCAGCTGGGGATGAATTGGTAGAGTGCATACACCAACTCATTTCTAAGATTTGGTCAGACGAGTGTATGCCTGATGACTGGAATCTCAGCATCGTTTGCCAGATCCACAAGAAAGAAGACCCCCTCAACTGCGCGAATTATAGAGGCATCAGTCTCCTCAACATCGCATACAAGATCTGTTCTGCGATATTGTGTGAACGCACCTTATATCAACAGCCTGATTGGAACCTATCCGTGCGGTTTCAGGCCAGAAAAGTCCACCATTGATCAAATCTTCACACTTCGGCAGATCCTGGAGAAAACCCAAGAATTCCAAATCGATACTCACCACCTCTTTATCGATTTCAAGGCCGCATATGACAGCATCTATAGAGAACAGCTTTATAAAGCCATGTCTAGTTTTGACATCCCTGCCAAATTTGTCCGTCTGTGCAGGCTGACGATGGAGAACGCTCGCTGCTCCATCAAGGTCTGTAATGACCTCATCGAGATCTTTGATGTCAAAAAAGGTTTTAGACAAGGTGACGCGCTGTCATGTGACTTCTTAAATATTGTACTTGAACGGATTGTGCGGATCTCACAAGCCAACACCGGAGGCACAATCTATTACAAGTCTGTACAACTGCTTGCATACGCCGACGATATCGACATTATCGAAAGAACTCAGCGGGCTGTCACCGGTGCGTTTGCAAGCATTGAGGCGGAAGCGGCCAAAATGGGTTTAGCGATAAACGAGGGCAAAACCAAGTATATGCTGTCAACAAGAAGGGAAAGCCAACACCGACGAATTGGACAAAACGTCACAGTGGGCAGCTATAACTTCGAGGTAGTAAGGGACTTTGTCTACCTTGGCTCTGCTTTAAATTCTACAAACAAGATCAGCCCAGAAATCAATCGTAGGATAACTCTTGCCAATCGCTGTTTTTTGGGCTAATAAGGCAATTCAACAGTAAAGCCCTATCTCAAACAACTAAGGAGACTCTATATAAGACCTTGATCATCCCAGTCCTGCTTTACGGCGCTGAAACATGAACTTTATTAAAAGAGTATGAATATATCCTTGGTCGCTTCGAGAGAAAAATTCTTCGTAAGATGTTCGGTCCCGTTTGCGTTGACGGGTTTTGGAGGAGAAGATTCAATCACGAACTATACGAGCTGTACAGCGACATCGACCTAGTCAAAAAACTGCGTATTGGACGTCTGAGATGGGTAGGACATGTAGAGCGAGCCCGCAGAGTCTTCGAATCTAACCCCGAGGGACGACGCAGTAGAGGGAATCATCGCCGCAGGTGGCGCGCACAAGTTCAAGGGGACCTCGACCAACTTGGAGTGCGCAACTGGAGGCAATTAGCTAAAGACCGAGCTAAATGGAGAGGCTTGTTGGTTGAGGCCCAGGTACACCCCGAACTGTAGCGCCACCTAAGTAAGTAAGTAAGATGTTCTTACCGACTTTGATGGAGCAGCGAGAGTTCTCCATCGTCATTCTGCACAAACCGACGAGCTTGGCGGGGATACCAAGACTAGACATGACTCTGATAATGACCCGAGTCCACGTTGAACCCACGGAAAGTCCAGACACCCAAAATACATGTAAGAGTGCCTTGCGTCGATCGCATTGTGATCGACTTGGTTGACCATTTTTCTATTAAAAGAGAGCCATGTTCCCTAGTGAATATTTAGGCGCTGGAACCGCGTACTAGCTGCGACAACGTTTCGTCCCGCCGTATTCGACTAGCCTGAATACGTTGTCGGATGTGATGTGCAGACTGTGCTTCCCGAACACGCTACTAAAGACGTCCTCTTTTCCTAGCTTTGCATTAAAACGCCCTGAACAATTTTAACGTTGTGGCTAGAGCATAGCTCTACGTCTTGTCCAAGAGCTGATAGAAGTCATGCTTCGTCACGCCGTTCATCTTTTCGTGATGGGCGTGAGTGCATATTAGACTAATGTTGACGAATTTAGCCAACATGAGGCACTCGTTCACATACCACAAACTCAAGACTTCTTGCCTACGTCTACGTCTAATGACAAATCCGCACCCGAATAGACGCTGTCCTTGCAGTCTGTAGCAATCGCCGTAGTAGAAGTCGCATCTGTGGAGGGATCTAGCATTCCATTTGCAGACACCAAGATCGTTGTCCTTTTTACATTTACTCGTAGAAGGGTCCTCAACAGTAAAA
Source organism: Brachypalpus laphriformis (assembly GCA_945910035.1). Classification (NCBI taxonomy): domain Eukaryota; kingdom Metazoa; phylum Arthropoda; class Insecta; order Diptera; family Syrphidae; genus Brachypalpus; species Brachypalpus laphriformis. The sequence goes on from OX246753.1 coordinate 326,231,688, forward strand.
TCATCCGAGGCAAAGGTTTTTTACTTGGTAGAGAGGTTAATCCGACGTCAGAACCCCCAACCTGGAGGGCCAGTTTCTTATGTTATACGCCTAGCATACCGGGCCAGGTACACCGGTGGCAGTAGTCTACTACGGGAGTACGGGCGCTGTCGTTAGTCCATTAAGGCCTCCTCCGCCACCATCTCTATTCCAAGGCCCTGACTAATAATCGAAATTCCTTGCCAACCTGTGATCCGAATACGTCAAAGCAGCTCGCGCAAGGTGTTCACTAAGTTCAACCCAGCTGGGACTGTAGACGCCACCGTTGACTCCATCTAAAGAATTCCTCCGCTGTCGTTTGGAACAATAAGAAGTGCCTAGTGAGAAAGCACTCTTTCTCCTCTCTGGTCTGCTGGCGCCAAGATCTTCCTAAGGGATTGGTTACCCAATCTCCGATCAAGGCATTAGCCATCCAGCGGTCACCAATGTGAAGGTGGAGAGTAGGCATTGATTGAGTGAAAATGCTTGTGTTTTCATATAACCGCATGCACTACCGTTTGACCACCGCATGCCCGGTTAGACGCCTAAAACTGTTTACCGTCGACTAAATGTGGAAAACCTCATATCTGTGTAGTACCATAAAAGACCAAGTCTTATTGTACAAATCAAGTAATTGTTAATAATAAATTGAATTGAAATGTTCTGGAGCCGAACTCCAAGTGTGAGAACGAATCGAGTTGTTGCGGTAGTCGATAGGAAGCTAACTTGCTTAATAAGCCTCCTTGCCAGATTCGGTCAAAAGCTTTGAGATGTCCAGAGCGATGAGTCTTATTTCCTCATATTGTCCGATAGCTTATGCCTACATATGAGTTAATTGCACTTTATTCAAATTCCTTTAATCAGAGCTTAAATATTTCAATTACAATACCGCGACTTGTGAGTGCTGATACCCTGGTACTGTTAAAAAGAACAGTACCTCCTGATCCTCTCCATCAAAATTAGTTTCATAACCTGCGCCTGATTACTCGAAGGATTACCTACTACACCTGTTATTGTCGTTACCCAACTGATTTTTCCGCCAACACTTGACTTTTCTATATGAATTAATTATTTATACACAACATCAGGGCAACGGTCCACAGTTATTAAGTCTTAATTGATTTTAATTTATGCACAAATGCTTAAGAATTATATTGCATAATAATATATGAGTTTTCTATATGTCTCTGCAACTTTTCCAGACACTGATCTGTTGACACTTAAGTCTAATTAATTCCTATTAATTGAAAGTAAAGTATTAGGATTAAAAAGACAACTGGTAGCAATGAAAGCATTGCATTCCACAGAATTCTATGCTGCATAGCTTCCTTGAGTTTGAATCAGTTAAAACTTTACGCCTGACCAACCGATTCAATTATAATAGACATCAGTTAAGCATTAAAGAAATTTTGATTAACCATTGTAACACTGCCCGGTTTCACAGTGGGAGCTTAAGTCGCAGCTTAATTAAGTAAAACGCAGAGCTTAAGTTTTTCGGGTTTCACATTCATTTAAAAAGATTGGTTTAGCTAAGCCAAGCATAAGAAATGATTGTGAATAGTTTTGTGGGTAATTAACTACTGTGATTGGATCGGAGATGTGAAATAGAAAAATGTCTTGTTAGTGATGCAAATAATTTGTTTTTCTTTTCAATAAAAGAAGAGTGGAACATATGTGACGACAAAAAAGAAGTGCGAATTTCGGCCCAGCTGAAACCGAAAGATTAATAAGCTTGGTGCTCATCCAAAATAATATAATTTGCTCCAGGACACAAAACACGGAATGCTTCGACATCCGAAATCTTGTGAAGAAATCAACTTCATCCCACCTATGAAAGTGGTAAACACGATGTCGAATATATTGTTCCCTTCTAACGTGAACCACAAAACTATCATATTCAGAATCACTTATATCTTCTTGGTTTGAATGTATTTCCATATTGAAATATAATTAATAGAAAAAAAATGGCATCCGAACCATGAATAAAAAAAGAAAACATCGCTGCTATCAACCAATAGGTATTGCCAGAAAACATTTTTACGTGTCTATATACATACGTATAACCATAAAACACAAGGGGCGCAGGTCTTTAACGAGATTAATAAGTGAATTCCACTCAGGTATGCCTTGCTAATTTGCCTCCGTTGTAAGAGAGAAGATATTTATTGCGTAAAGCAAAATTCCCACAAATAGAACAAAAAAAGAAATTATCTTTTCAGGGTTAGGTTTATGTCCATAAATAAAGTAGTTATATTAAACAAAGGTAATGTGCTAATGCTGGTAACGTCGAATGATGAATTTTGCTCTGACAGCCGTTAAGTCAATACTTAAGCCACCAAATCGGCAGCTTAAGTTATATCAACACTTAAGTGGAGTTTAGCTCTTAAGTCGGCACTGTGAAACACCAAGATAAGTTAAACCGTAGCTTAAGCTCCAATTGAGGCTTAAGGCTTCGCCAAACAGAACGCGATCCAGTTATTCTGATCACCGCGATCGCTGTACTGCGTAGAATTAAATCATTTTGTTCAAACAGAATGCGAGCCAGCGACGCGATCCAGATCGCGGCGTGCTGATGTCTGGTTGTAAATTTTTACAAAGATCGCGGCGTGAAAGCAGAAATGATGACGGATTAGGTGAAGAAATTAATAGATTTGGTGCGCCCAAATGAGTTTTTATATGATACATGGCACCCCAACTACAAAGATGTTTGATAAAAATTTAAAACTTGGAGTGCGATAGGCACCATTCTGAATTCTGAGTTTGTGTATCATCTCAAACTGCTCTCGAGACATACGAAAATAATTGAAGGTCTTCAAATTATTTGAGTTCCTTACAAAGCCGATGGAATTCACCATAATCCTTCCTCTTTTTATTTATTTCGTGGGCCCACTTTCTTCTCTTCTTTGATGCAAGAGTAAAAAGAAGAAGCATTTCATCTTCCTCAGAATCAGAACTACTACTCATTTTTGCTGTACAGCTACCGATGTGTTCTGGAGAAAATCACTTTAATAAATGGATCTCTGAAAACTGCCCGCTTTATGTTTGACATCACAGATCGCGGCGAGCAACAGCGCGATCTGCCCGCGTCGCTGAATCGCGTTCTGTTTGGCGAAGCCTTTAAGCTCTCACTGTGAAACCGGGCATAAGTCTATGACATAAGCTGTGTGGTGTTCTGTATGTGATTTTCTTACTGAAACCTCTCTGCTTCCCAGACACGTGACAAACTACTTGTTAGGCCTTCTTTAATTTCTAGTTCATAGTCTTCACTTCTTTAAGAACCATACATCTGTAAAAATTTGTACATGCTATTATTTTGTGCTCACTGGAAATTTGTAGCTCAGAGCGTTATTGTGCACTTGCGGACTCCCTTACACCGAGTGTACTATTTTTATTTTTTTTATAATTTGCGCCCGCCAAAGGGAATATTAATACCCTTATACTGGTTCACAGGGCATCGGCGGATAGGAAAAGGGGGGAAAGAGACAGAGGAGATGCCAGTCTACGTTAGCTGCAAATGTTTGAAGGTTGTAATGATTAGGAAATACAGAGGCTGATAGATCATTCCACAAACGTGTTGTTCGGCATACAAACGAATCCCTTTATTTGACAGTACGTCCGAAGTTGGACTTGATGGTGAACTGATGTGCATTCGAAGCATGACGCATATTGCGGGTGAAGTTTTGAAAGGGAGGAATGCAATTAGCTATTTCGCTGGAGCATTTTTTTTTTTTTTTTTTTATAAAAAAGCGATAAAAAAGGGAAAGACATGGGACATTTCTACAATATTCAAGTGAGTTCATAATCAGGGTTATCGTCAATAAATTTTCCCTCTGAATTTTCCCCCCGAACAAAAATTAGGTATCTTCAAAAATAGGGAAAAAAATAATCAGGAAAAAATTAAATATCGCGTTTACGTTGAAAATTCTCCTGAATTATCATTCATGATACCTATTTCTTTTCCGCGGAATTGTTTCGTCTTTTTTGAAGATACCTAATTTCCGATGGGAAATTGTTCACGATAACCCTGAATGTCTCTATGGCCTAGAAGTTTTAACGCGCTATTCTGTACCCTATCTAGAATATGTAGAACGGTCTTGGGTCAACCAGACCCGATGTGGGCATTATATTCCAGCTTTGGACGGATGAATGCCTTATAGATCGAGGTTAGATCAGAAGGGGTAAACTATTTCTTGCACCATTTGAGTAATCCTAGACATTTTGCAGCATTTTTGGCGACTTCGAATATGTGATTGTTCCATCGAAGATGGTTATTGATGCACATACCGATAATGTCAAGCCTTTCGGATTCAGTAGTGCAAGTACCATTAAATGATAATGGTTGAGGGTCTTAGTTTCGCTTGAGAGATAGAAGACAGCATTGTATTTTGGATGCATTAAATTTCACTCTATTGGTTGAACCGCATTTGGTTATGTTGTCCAGGTTGGAATTTAATGGGTTTAACATGTGTTGACATTCCTCTTCTACGCTCGAAGAGTAGGGACATAAGTTAGAGAACTAATATGAAAAACTGAGCGTACTGTTATCGGCGAGGGAATGGATTGAATTAGAAGTTGCAGACAGGGTTCATTTATAAAAATGAGAAAGAGACAATACGGAGCCCTGGGCAACACTAGCATTTATGTAGTGAATTGCGGACTTTAAGCCGTCTAAAACAAATAGTATAGTAGTGATCTGTCTCTTGCATAGTGCGATGCTGTACTTGGTTTAAAGAAGCTCTCATCTAAAGGATCTATAAAGTGTAACCCAGATTTATGTAACTAAACGCTTTACTTGAGAGTTTCATTAGAACCAAGTTAGAAACAAGTAACTTAAGTAGTATTCTGCAGCAAAGTCAAAGCCAACTTGCAGAGAGAAGAAAATATGTACCTATACACGAGTATACACCCTACTTCCACTATTACTGTCCGAAACTCTATTACGTTATATACTATACAGATTTCTGTAAAAATGTGTTTTGCAGAATATTGCAGAGCGCAGACATATATACACTGCAGGCCCAAAGTTTGAGCCCACCCCAAGTGCGCGAAGGAAATCAAGATTTAACATCGCAAAAACCTCTTTAGTAGAATAATAATCATGAAAAATGACCGGGGAACATACATATATGAAACCAAACTAAGAAGAAAAATATTTTCATTTTGTTCTTAACATAAAGGAATTTATTAAAAAGGAGAAGAAATGACTTAAACCGATTTTTCATAGAAAAAGCCACCTTTACATTTGATTGCTTTTTTGTACAATTCTTGGCATTCTAGCTATCATTTTTGAATTGTTGCCTGTGGTATATTGCTCCAGCAATCAAATATTATATTCAAAAATACAAATACAAATATTTGGCGCAACAGCTCTTTAAAGTGGCAGGGCCTAGCTTCTCGCAACCACTCATGTTGTGTGCGTTATATATTTCACACGAATGGAAGGGACCTACAGTTCAATGCCGAATCCGAACGGCGTTTTAAGAAGCTTTTTCATGACAACAATACTCTCGGATGTTTGTCAGACGCTCGCGAGAGGTGGGACCGTGAAAAAACGTTTTTGTTATTTTCTGGGATTCGAACTTGGAACCTCATGCGTAGTGATCCGGCGCACTAACCACTTACGCCACGGCGCCCACTCAATATTATATTCCTCAACGCAGATTCTAATGATGGGCATTGCTCCCGGACCCTTCTATCCAGTTCCTCCCACAATAGTTCTATAGGGCTTAAATCTGGTGATTGCGGCAGCCATATCATGATTTGTAAGATTTCTTCATCTTCTTTCTCTTTCAGGTAGTTTTGACAAAGCTTTGACGTGTGTTTAGGGTCGTTGTCCTGTTGAAATACGAATCTTTCGCCAATTAATCTTAGTCCAGAGGTCACAACGTTTTCTTCCAATATTGTTTTGTATGCCTCCTTATTCATTTTTCCAATCACTCGAGCCAGATCTCCCACTCCACTTGAAGAGAAATATCACCGGACCATAACAGAACCGCCTCCATGTTTGACGGTAGGAACCATACAGTCTGGTAGCATCTTTTTTTCAGCGCTGCGTCGAACTCTCTCTCTCCTTTTTGTGCCAAATGCCTCAAACCTGAATTCATCGCTCCATATACGTAAAACACTGTTGAAATCTTCTTCCGTCCAGGCTTTATGCTTTTTGACCCATTCTAACCTTTTCTGCTTGTTTCGTGGTCACAGCAAAGGTTTTCGAACAGAAACTCGCCCAAATTGTCCAGCATGTCTTAGTCTTCGTTTGACTGTTGTCAAGGACAGCGGTTCTTTTCCTGTTTCATTTATTACGGCGCGTATTTCGGATGCTGTTTTTCGTCTACTTCGTTTGCTTGTTGTGAGTATTAGCCGATGCTCGTGTTTAGTTGTAGCTCTAAGCCGTCCTCACCGTGGTTTATCCTCAAGGCTTCTGGTTTGAGCGTGTCATTCAATCCAACTGCCAAGCAACTTTCCGCTTCTAGGTAATGAAGGGTAATGATTGCAGATCGTTTCTCGATTGTAGTTTCCGCGACTTTTCCCATTTTTAACGCGTTGTATGCTCAAGACGTGAAGAATCTCAAATAAATTCTTATGACTTCAAAGTGTGGCTTTTATGTAAGACCCTTGAAATCTAGGTCGACAAATTTTGCGATTTGAGAACCCTTACATCAAGTAAGGAGTCATAAGCAAGTGCTGAATGAACAACCAAAAGTTACAAAGTTGAATAATTAGGAAAAACCTAAAAAAAAAAAATGTAGGTAAAAGAACCCAATGTAATTCATATAATTTAATCTCCATTAAGAATGAAGTTAGTTATCTTGGTAGGGCTCAAACTTTTCGCCGGCAGTGTACATATAAGACTCAATGTACCTATGTTTGTATTTGTGCTATGGACTCCGAAACCACTGAACCGATTGAGCTCAAATTTCCAGGCAATCTTCGGTATTGGCCCTAAAGTGTTTCTGTGTTTCGTCAAAATCGGTCCAGCAGTTTTATTAGGCTCAGCAACGCACACCGGGTACCCGCTAGTCTCTGATAAATGCGTGAACGAAATTTCCAGCTTCAGGGTGGTTCAAATTTCAAGATAAAGGATGCTTTTTTTTTATTGAAAAATGAAACCCAAATTCGAGAGAAATCAGTCTCGATTCAGTCCATTGTACTCACATGCAAAAAACTTTCTTTGGTGCAGTGGGGCTCGAACCTGCACACATTGGGTAACAAGCGAACACTCTGCCCACTGAGCATGAAATACATAACTTTCTTCCAGTGCGCATCAAAATGGGTCTATATTCAGCTGAGTGTGACTAAGGCTGCGGTCACGTTTTACGCTTGCAAGAGTGTAAGCTATTTACACGCGTGTATGCTTGTAAATCAAAAGTATTGCTAATCCATGTATTGGCTATGTTTCACGCTTGTTGGAAGGGTGACGCTGCTTTCAAATGCTTTTACTCTTACAAGCATGAGACATGACTGCAGCCTTAGAGATATTTATTTCCCTTTCAATAGACCCGCTTGCCTAACCTAGGGTAAATTTGGCGGTACTCTACTCTGGTGCTGATACTGCCTTTGCCTCTCGTCTTGTATACCCATTGTTCGTAACAATATGTCCTGCATTTTTGAGTCAATTAGTCATCAAAACTAATAAAGTTGTAGTATCTAAGAGCATGCATCATATGATCGCATTTATGTTCATAAAGTTCTCAATTTTATTGTGTCCCGCTCACTATGTCTTGAAAGCAGAAATCCATAAACTTTTCGCAGATGCTTTATTGTCGAAAAGCTAAATCTGACACAACGCCCACAGAAGTTATTTAGAGACATTGTTTAGATAGCAAAACACAATACAAAACTGACCTTGAGCTAAGAAGAAGTACCTTCTTTCCCCTCTCTTTGAATCCCAAATATAAAAGCTTAGTCATTGCGACTTGTCTAGAATAGAATCTTCTCCATCGCTGTCAAAACAGCAAAGAAATTTATCTTTGATCTGACCAAATGGATCGTTTCAAATGAAGGACGGCCATCGATAAATTCTTGAATACCGTCCTTGTTCTCACTCAAAAGATTAATTAACGACTCTCGATTTCGAGGAAAAGCGCGCGCTCCAATACTATCAACATTGAACTTAAAAACGGCTCTCAAAACAGACCGTTTCCGTGGTCTGTGAGTTCTATTAATCATAATTCAGAGAATAAAATTAAACAAACAAACATTTCGTAATCTGTAATTTTTTTAGTAAAAAAACAAAATTGGGATTATTGTTATGATTCATCAGGGAAGAAGAAATTTGTTTATTTAATTAATTTTTTTTCAATAAAAAGCATACATACATATTTGAATTTATAGATCCCAAATGTGTTTTATGTCTTTTTTGTATATTAACAAAAATCTGGGTATATTTCGAAAGACTTTTATTTGCACTCAATCGACGGTCTGTCAATGGACGTCTGACGAAGTGGAAGTCTGTTGAACTTCTTGCTTCGGTTTCACATTTTACAAAATTAGCTGATGGGTTTTTCGCTCTCGTTTTTCAATTTGTATTTTATTTTCAAGTTGACCTAGTCAAAACGACACGCGCTCGTAAATTTAATGGCAAATTGCTCAGTCCAAAAATGAGATGCTTCTGAGATGTTGATAATTTTATTTCAGTTCTGCGAGATCAATATGTGTATTTATATATTATTATTTTTTAAGAAAAACTGTTGTTAAATAATCGAATGCAGTCAACGTATACGTCGTAATCTCTGCTTTTATATATAGATTTTTATTATATTTACTTCTGATAATATTCTTTATTTAGAAACATTTCCGTAGGGGTCATTGCAATGTACTTGACAATCGTATTAAAAGGTGAGCTTTGGCGCTGTAATTGTAATCTTGTCGATAACAATATATCCTACATCTTGTTCTCACCAATGCTCTAAGTTTGAGAGACTTATTTACTTATGTTATTCATATTTTATGTTAGATGGCGCTACAGTCATGCATAAGACTTAAGTAGTAAACTTCTGTCAAGTGTGTACATCAAGTTGGTTTAGGTCTCCTTCTACTTAAGCACCCCATTGAACATAAGATGTAAAGATTCCTTTGGAATGCATTTGAATACTCTCCACGCCAAAGTTTTTATGTTCACTTGCTCTTCATTGCCTCTGGTTGTCTGTCATCCAAGCACTTAAGTTTTTCCTTGAACGACAAGAAATTCCATTGCTTCATTTGAATTGTAAGTGGATTCAAGTTTTACTTCGGGCATATTTTCCTTCTATCATCATCATCAGCATCACTCGCTGAGGCAGACTTGGAAAAATGCCTTCTGATCATTTCTGATAATCGACAACTGAATGACAGACCGGTCGGTGCCTCAAAGGGACCATCGATTAAAAACATTTACACCTAACTTTCTCCACCTCCTCGGCACATGCCCAGCGCTAGCCACCCTGAGAAAGAAACTATTAGGTGAATACTTCTTTGAAGACCTAAGTGACCTGTCTAGGTAGTTAACCCTCTCAAATATCACTAGACCAACTACTGCATGAGAGTAACAGAGATGATTGAGTCAATCAACCCTATTACTCCCATGCACCCCACCTACATGGTGCAACTAGGTACTAACGGTTCGATTGAATCAGTCACCCTACCTAGCTAAACCAATTCCCATAGTTTGACTGCATATTGGTGGAAGGTTTGATTGTATCAGTCACCTCGCATTTCATTATGCACTCCCCACTATTTCCACGGTCCACCTAGGTATGGGTTTGATTGAAACAGTCACCCTACCTAGTCAACATCTTATGCACAGCAGTACCTAGAGTTCGATTGAATAAGTCACTCTATTACGCTTATGCACCTCTACACCTGCACGGTCCACCTAGGTATGAAGGGTTTGATTGAAACAATCACCCCACCTAGTTGTTGCTGTTGTAGTAGCTGTGCAGCTGAGGTTGACGATCCTTGATCGAGGTATTGTTCTCGAGTCGCTCCGGGACGTACGTACGTACGTAGAACCGATCGTCGTGAGAGCTCGTTGGTGCAATGGTTGGAAAAACTTCGATGGTATTTTATTTCCATTTTATACTCGGGTGGCTGGTGATTGCTGTTCCCCGCTGGGGCTTGAACTTGCACTCATCGGCTAACAAGCAAACACTCTATCCACTGCACCATTGCCACCCTACCCCACCTAGTAAACACCCATGCTTAGCAGTACTTAAAGTCCGATGGAATCAGTCACTCTACTACGCGTATGCATCTTTACATCTACACGGTTCACTTAGACCTACCAATGTAACTTACACAACAGTACAGGGGGTTCGATTGAATCAATCACCCCCAATACTTGTTTGTACACTATACCTTTCCAGTACACATTGACTTAGGGTTGATTGAGTCAGTCACCCTCTCTAGCCACTTCAGGCACAGCTATTCTCAGCCAACACCCTCCTGAGAAAGGTTAAGGTTCCCCCAGTAACCGGTGATTCCTCCGGTCCCAACTTTATGCGGTATCACAATGGACTCAAGTGGTATAGGTGTGTCCTGGCCCTGTCAGGACAGCCACCTTACCTAACCTAACCATACCTACACCCAAATTTATTAGATTTGGGTAAAATGTCTTTAAGAACTGCGCTTAAAGCACTTACGATGCTTTTACCTATAAAAGTAAGTTTTATTTATTTATTTTTGTAAGAAAGGTGGAAAGCATCGAAGGCCTGAGTGTGGAACCTTAGCACTAACTAAAACCACCTCTTCCTCCAACCCCTATTCCCCATGGATAAGACGGCCTTTGGTCGACAAGTTCCAACGTTGCTGCTATTCTCTCAAGCTCCTCGTTGCGTCTTCGTCGTCCACTACATTACCTTCCTGGCGGCTCTTCTCGTATTTTCTTTGAAGCTCTTTGGCCAGTATGTCTATTGGTGTTATTCCTGCAATGACACAGACCGCATCACCCGAAGTTGTGCGAAAAGTGCTGCTCACTCTTAATGCGCATAGCCTATTTATCGCTGCAATTTGGCGCCTATTAGATATTGTGTTTATGGCTTCCGCCTATACTGGTGATCACAGCTAGTAGTAGTATACGACTGTGGCTTGGCCCTCCGATGTTTGGCATAATTCGTCCGAGCGCATTATTCACTAATGAAACCTTTATGCTTGCGGACACCAGGTGCTCCTTAAAGGAGAGTCTCGAGTCAATCATAACGCCTAGGTATTTGATGGCCGATTTATATGTTATCGCTGATCAGTACCGATTCCGTTTTGTGGTCAGCTAGATTTAGCCCACAGTTTCTAGCCAGCGACGGACAACACGGATGATTTCATTGCTGATTTGCATCACTTCTTCCAGCAGTTTCGCGACTACTACTATGGCTATATGGTCGGCGAAACCTATCATCTTAGCTTCTTCTCGTATGTCTAGTCTAAGAATGCCATGATACATCACGTTCCATAGGAGGGTGCCTAGAACCGAGCTATGTGGTTCTCCTCCAGTGACCGTTTATTCATTCGCACGGTGCGTCGTCTGTGTCATAGATGAGGGTCCTCTGTCGGAAATAATCCGTGACTACTTTGATGATAGAATATGCTTCCGGTTTGCAGAATTGAAAGCGTTCTTGACATCATGTGTTTTAACGCTTAGCCCCTCCTTTCTATCTTGTGCCTTTTATACTTATGTGCAGTGTTGGCTACAATTTGTATGGCGTCGACCGTTGAGTGGGCCTTTCGTAAGTCGTATTGGTGCTCTCCTAGCCCTCCTATATTTTCCATGGCCGCCTCTAGCCTGTTGCAGACGATGCGCTCTAGTATTTTTCCTGCTGCGTTCAGCATGCAAAGCAGTCCATATGACGAAGTTTATTCTGGGGGATTCTTCTTTTGTTTGCCTCTCTTGGGAAGTAGTACAAGTCTTTCCTTTTTTTATTCGAAAATTCCATTTTCGGGCTAGCTTAAAATCGTGCAGAAGTCTTAAATTTACTTGAAAGCTGCCTGGCTAGCTGACAAAGTCAACATCGTTCCACATTTAGTGTCCTACAGAACGATGGTTGGTTGGCTTCGAGGACCCTAAATTAGGTAGGCTTGGACCAAAAATAGATACATTGTGTTCCCACTAGGTAAGAAGGCATTGATCATACCGCCTACTTCTGGAACCATTTCCTTTATGATATGGACGAGTCTATATTAGGCTGAAATCATACAAATTGTTACGAATACAAATATTTGGCGCAACACCTCTTTAAAGTGCCAGGGCCTAGCTTCTCGCAACCACTCATGTTGTGTGCGTTATATTTTTCACACGAATGGAAGGCACCTACAGTTTAATGTAGGACGGCGATTTGAGAAGCTTTTTCGTGACAACAATACTCTCGGATGTTTGTCAGACGATCGCGAGAGGTGGGACCGTGAAAAAACTTTTTGGTATTTTCTGGGATTCGAACTTGGAACCTCATGCGTAGTGATCCGACACACTAACCACTTACGCCACGGCGCCATACAAATTTCTTGAAAATTGTATTTTCCTGGTGCTTAGTGGCGTATGCAGGAATGCCTCATCTTTATCTCCGCAGCTCATACAGAAGTAACTGCGGGGAATGGCCAACATTTTAGCGTACATACGAGTATCTATAGCACAATGTACGGTGATGACGTTGGTTAGTTTCCAGAGGGTTCATATCCTGTGGTTTGAAAACCTGGTTGATCTTAGATAAAATACTACCCTTACTACCCTTTGCGGTGGTTTGCTTTATCTACTAATTCAGTGTGGGTAAGGTACTTAGCAAGCGATATTGGTTTATACTATTAAGAATCTTGGCGGCCTGTTTCATCAAGCTCCGCATAATATCACAGTGACATGGTACCGAGAAAGGGTGATGTTATACTATCCAGCTATCTCATTAAGAGATACAAGTATGCGGTAGTATTTCACTGTCTTAGATCTTATTAATGCGAGGGATTTAATAGCCGTCTGACCGTTGATCTGTGTATCATTGTTTCAATACACTACAATATTAACCTGCCGAACAAACAGCATCACGCTAGCGATAAAAATGGCAGGTGAAGTGAAATACGGTCTAAATACATAGATTTTGTGTGCACCATCTGGGGCTTACGTAGCTGCAGCACCTTCTTAGCACAGTTCTCTTTACAAACATAAGTATATGAGGTAGGTAAGGTTAGGTTGATTTGGAGGGAAGTGCACCTAAGCACTTATAACGGGGGCCATTCGGTCCATTGTGTTTCCCTTTGTAGTGTGGAACCTATATTTAAATAATTAGATTGTTTGGCAGACGGCATAGGCCATGTCTTTGATTTTTGTAAACTTTAAATGTATGTAACAAACTGAAGTATGAATAAAATCTATCTAATCTAATCTAACCTACTTAAATAATTATCTTGCGGTCGGTTCTGTTGTGAACCAGCCTGTGCTCTTTATGAAGCCTATCATGTTCCTTAGTGGGACTTGTTGGAGATCCCCTAGTTCGTCAAAAAACCTGTTTCCCAAATGATGGAGGCGGCGGTTTTGAAGATTTGGGCAATCGCATAGCAGGTGTTTGATGGTTTCTGTCTCCCCTATATCTTGACAGCTTCTGCAGTGGTCGAGTTTGTTGACGCCTAATCTAGCGGCCATTACCCCTATTTCGCGGTGTCCTGTTAGCGCACCTATTAAGACGCGAATCTCTTTTTTATTCATCGCCAAACGCTTTTTGTTCTGTTTTCATCCACTGTCAGACATAAGCTTCGAGATATGAGACAGTCGCTTCTGGCATGCCAAGCGGAGTTAATCAGTTCTCTTGCTTTTAGGTCTATTTTCCTTTTCAGTTCACCAATTGAAGTTTTTACTGACATCCGACTGTATTGAATATCCAATACTGATTCCTTTTTGGCTAGTTCATCTGCTGTCTCGTTACCTTTTATATTGCTATGTCCGGAAACCCAGCAGAGAGTTACGTCATGGGTGTTGCATATTCTGTTCTGCAGCTTCTCTATAAAAAATCCGCGTTCTTTTTTGTCTCGTTGATGAATCTGCAAGTACGAGTACTCTTACTATTTAGGCTTAGTTCACCATTAGCAGACCTTAAATCCTTTTCAAACTTACGCTGAGTATCTCATTCAGGGATATTAGTCGGAGAATTGCGGGATGGATATATAGGTTAGATTAGGTTAGGTTGAAGTGGCTGGCAGCTAAGAATCGCCAGCACGCTTAGACCAATAATAGGTCCATTGTGATACCACGTGGATCATGGGAGAACATCTCTCTACCTCCTCGCTAAAACCATTTTGAGCTTCTTATGAAGCATAGGAGGCTCTTAATATCGATATCTATCAGGTCGCCTAAATCGTTGTAATAGGGTGCTCTTAAGTGAAGCTTCCTTCTACGGGAGAGAGCTGAGCAGAAACAAAGAAGGTGTAGTTTCTTCCTCTTCTTCATACATGCAGCTCCTATAAAAGTCGTTCGCAAAAAAGGCCTAGCCTTGTAGCATGCTTGCCTATTAGACAGTGTCCAGTGATGACACCTATTATAGCGCCGATATGCAATCTATTGACAAAAATCAAACTACTACTAACTACTTAATTACCTATTCATGTCAAATCAATGTGTATTTCAGTAGCCGAGTTTTGCGTTTTTACACATTGCATTTTGCATTGATTGATTGAGTGTGTTGCCTTTAGCAACACTGTGTCATTAGAATCCCCAATCACAGTGATGATGTCTCCATTATACGATGAATTGCAACTAGTAATTGATCGTATAACTTGACCTTAGCCTGATTCGTTGCAGTCGCATCTTCTGACGACACATATCAAAGTCCACAGAAGAGCTTTTCACTCATATCTGACAATAATCTATTGTGGAACAGTCTAAGGAGGGAACTACAGTGATCACCCACTGTACAGTGGACATCTGCCCAGAAAATGTTGCATCGTTTCCCTTCATAATACCATTGCATGTACATCTAGACATATCGTTGGTCTCTAGGGTAGGTAGGTAGGTAGGTAGGTAGGTAGGTGTAGGTCTGAGAAAGAAGAGCCCATTTAGCACTTGGTGCCGTTTTGATACCACAAACTCGTGTAACCTGAATATGAAAGTGTGTTGGTGGGGAGTCTCTAGATCCAGCCTGTGGAGTTTAAAAAGATTAGTAAATCTTTAAGGTTTTTCCCTGAGACTTCCTCAAGGGAATTAAAAAAAGATTGCCCTAAAGCTCGTTGTTTGGTCCTAGCTAGTGCCGGACAGGCGCATAAAAGGTGGTTAAGGGTTTCTTTCTCAGTTGCGACAGAGTGGATTGTGTGGGATGCCTAGTTTGACTGCATGGTCCCCTATAGGCCAGTGACCCTTTAAGTGCCTGGGCCTAGCTTCTCGCAGCACTCATGTTGTGTGCGTTATATTTTTTCACACGAATGAAAGGGACCTACAGTTTAGTGCCGTATCCGAAGGGCAATTTGTTTTGAGAAGCTATCTCGTGACAACAATACTCTCGGATGTTTGTCAGACATTCGCGAGAGGTGGGACCGTGAAAAAACTGTTTGATATTTTCTGGGATTCGAACTTGGAACCTCACGCGCAGTGATCCAACACACTAACCACTTACGCCACGGCGCCCACAGTGACCCGTGGTGGTTGCTATTATTCTGGTGATATCTTTACGAGTTCTGTTTAGGAATTTTGTTTTGTTATAGTTTGGCAACATCTTTCTAGATATTGCACAGTTTGTCAGCCTAGTCCATCTGAGGTTGACTTTAGCGAGGAATTTTGAGGATATTTCTGCTTTGACTACTCCAAGCGAAATCTGGACTGATTCCGCAAATGAGCTTCGGAGGGCTGAGCCTTGCCTAGCCAGTTCATCAGCGTTGGTCTCTAGTTTCTGATAGTCATAAGTGCTCGTATTCGTGGTTGGTCATTCTCATCTCTGGTATTCATTTTATGTTGTTTATAGCTTTATTCCTTTATAGCTCTTTAGTTTCCTGTTGCATCTTTAGTAGTCTTTGATTTTCATTCGTCAGTACTCATCTACGACTTGTTGGACACTGTTTTTGGAAGTCAGAGATGATTGGTACTCCGTCATGATTAGGTGGTAGTATTCACATTCAATATTAATTTTTACTGCTCCCTCATGACTGGTGAGTCATAAGTGTAGTCTTTAATAGTTATTCATTGTTGGTACTGCATGGTCATTATTTGGTAGTCTTAGGTAGTTAGGAGTCGTTCTCATCATGATAATAACTCTATTACGAATGGTTAGTAATCTGTAACCCCTGTAACAGAGACAGTCAGTTGCGCATTAGCTGCTTAATCAAATCGGTTTTTGTTTTAAGCCGTTTGACGTCACGTGGGCTCACATAAGCCTTCAAAGGAATACAACAATGTCCGGTAATTAGATAACCGGATCAGCAGAAACCGCAAAGGTAATCTTCCAACCTCCAAATGAACCCTCGCCCTTTTTTACTGCTCCCAACACCTCATTAATCTGTTAGGTCTTGCCAGCGGATTATTAAACCGCCAAGTTCACGAGTGCCCCACGGTAATGATTTCTACCTACGAATACCTCCGCTGTACACCCATATTCTTTAATGACATTCGCAAACAACAGTGCAATGCTTTTGCGCTAATTGCATTTTACCCCGAACAGGGCGTAGAAAGACAGATACACTCATCCGTCTCGTGCATGCATGCCGAGAGATTTGCAATTTAATTCAAAAAAAGCTCTCTGTAGTCATGCACAGAGAATAAGGTTCCATTCTGGTGATAACCTATGACTGGTATAGTCAGCACTACCCAAAGCTGTGGATCACTTCCTTATCTCCCCAGAGAAGTGCACTTTTCCCTTGAAAGTGTGTTCTAATTTCCTTTAGCTCTTTGTTTGCGTATAGCTTTGTGTTGCTATTCAGGGAGTTGGGAGAAGAAAAAAAAAACTGGGAAGCGCATTTTAGTTTATAGCGTCATGTATAAACATCGTGTCACCATATAGCCAGGCCAACATACACGAGCGACAGCTTTTCTCGTTCCTCTCGTGCCTCCACCACCATCACCACCATTGAGTGTGCTCCCTGCTCCAGCTCTGGTCATCCAACCACCTCCGCTTTTCTTTTTCTTTTTTCTGTTTCTCTGTGTATACTTGCCTGCTATTAGCAGCTGTTTTTAGTTAGACCAGTCGACTGCCTGGCGAGACTTGAAAGTTTGTCGGAGGCGCTGTTTGGCATCAGTTGTATTCGACGCGTGGATATCAACGAAAGGAGTTCGCTTGCTTGCTTGTGTTGGTTATTATTATTCTGCGATTAAATAGTTCGCGTGTGGAACAAGTTTTTCAAATAAAAAAAAAAAGTATCTGCAGTGCCTAAGCCATATTGTATGTTGAGACAGAAATTCCTATTTCATTTGCTAAGTGTGTGCAAATTTTTTTAGATTTTTTCCTCTCATAGATACAAAGTGTTTCTTCTCAAATATTTAGTTACATTTTGGCCAAAAAATAGTGTTCTTGGTCTGTATTTAAATATTTTTTTTCTTTATGAACCCCTAGAGATATAATCTACGATATTGCTAACACATGCCGCGAATGTTGAGTACAATAATAAGTGTAGGGGGCTACACTTGGCGTGTGCGTTGGGGAATCCCAACGATATAAATATATCTGAAACTATGAAATATTATATCAAATTTTTATCAAGGACAAAAAGATTGCTAGAATCTTATCGGTTTCATTAGTATTCAGCTAGGGCATTTGCTTTTGAATAATTGTTTGAAGTTTGTTTGTGTTAAGTCATGCTACAGCGGCCGTGCTTTAGCTAAGAAAATAAAAAAAAAACTAAAAATTTTAATTATTTAATTTTCCGATTTACATATACTGAGTCATGTCTGCATTGAGTCAGTCTGTGTGTTTTATGCCATTTAGTAAATGTTTACGACGTTATCACCAATAAAATATGAATTAAAGTCAAACGAGTTGTAGATGCAGTTTCATTGTGTTATTAATGCACTTTGATGGCCTTGATCTTTGGGTTTGATGGGCCGACCTTACGTGAGATCAAGCAATATGCTATTAATGATTGTAAAATTTGAGTAAAAACAGTAACCCCCCTGTTCTTACTCGATCCTTTTTTAAACCTGTTAATCAGTTATTCGTGATCTAGCGACCTTTTGACGAATTATGCGCGTCTGCAAATGAAAATATGTGCGCAAATTCGGTTATCTTTTTTTTTCTGAAGAGCATCGTTTGTAGTGACGTCGTTTTGTATTGGAAAACTGGTTTCCAAGTGGCAAGTTACAGGCTGTTGACTCGACTTTACTATCTCACAGAGTGGTTTACGTCACGTCATGTAGGTATACCATGTAACTTACAAGGAACGTTGCATTTTTCTATTTTCTGGAAAGCACTCCATATTCTCAATTGAATATCAGATGCTCAAGTAATCGTTGTTAGTGTACACCTTGCTTTCTAACTACCTACTCACTTCTGAGAATTTATAAGCTTTCGGTGCATTGTTTTCCATGCACAATTTTTGATTTATTTTTTTTTCTCAATATTGCTTACGGCAAACTAACCAATTTGAACAAAATTATCTCCATCCCTACAATTTATATATTTCTTGTTGATTTTTTAATTGTTTTGTTTTTAAGAACATCTTGTTGGCTACTGTTGGTTACGAGAAGCTAGGCCTTGGCACTTAAAGAGCTGTTGCGCCAAATATTTATTTATTTTTTTTTTTTTTTTATGGCTACTGAAGTTGTCCACTTAGTAATCAGTGGTCCATAAAAGCCAGTGATAAGACCGGTTAGCTCTGAACCCCGAGTTCGAGTACCACTAGGTAAGAGCTCACCTGCTTCAAAAACAGCATAACCAGAAGGCGAGTTTTAGTTGAAAAAGTAAGAATAGAGCACTCCAATTTTAAGCAGAGAACTGGAATTGGAAACATACTCGTAGAAACAAGAAAATACATAGGTATTTCAATGCAGTGTAACTTTGGAATAACTCAAAGGAATTGTTTATAAATTGCACAGTGCAGGCGATACAGATGCATCAGTCTTGATAGAATCTTGATTTCAGCTGTCGCAGAGTAGGATCCAAAACGAAGAAAACTACTGCGTATGTATACACAGCCTTGGTTGGTTGGTTGGTTGGTTAGGATCGGCCCTCGATGAAGATGCACTTAGACCAGAAGTAGGTCCATTGTACTGCCGATATGTAAGGTGGGTGGGTCACCCTCTTACTCTGGGAACCATTTGCTTCGTTGTTTGTGTGAAATCGTTAATATTAGCCTTACAGGCATTGCTGAGATCACTAAGATCATGAAAAGTATTCACCTAGGGCGGCCTTCCTAAGGTTGGCGGACGCAGGACAAGCGCATAGGAAGTGACTAATGGTCTCTTCCTCCTCTTCATCCCTACAGCTTCTGCAAAAATCGTTGTAGGAGATGCCTAGTCTTTGGGCATATCTTCCTATGACGCAGGGTCCGGTGACAACGTTTGCTATTTTGTTTGCTATCTTGTGTTTCAAGAGCCCAATAAACCTAGATTTGCTAAGTATTGGCCAAAGTTGTCTGGCGGTGTTGCATTGGTCTATATGTTGCCATCGGAGATTGGCCACTTTCTCCGCGTGTCGGTTTGAATAAGGTACTTAACATAAGACGTTGGCGCTTCGATGCCGATAATGCTTATGCTGTTTGCACCAGTTCGTCAGTTGCACAATTCTCTGGTATGTCACACTGACCTGGTACCCAGCAAAGGGTGAGGTTGTACTGACCAGCTATCGCATTAAGGGACATGCGGCAGTCTTTCACTGCCTTACTCGTAGTACTGGATACGAGGGATTTGATGGCTACTTGACTATCGACGTAGATAGCAATATCCGATGTTGATACATAGCCTTGAAGTCAATAAAATTATGTTGAGTTTCGACTTGAAATTCGTTGAACTCTTCCAGGGTTTGCCGAAATTTGGTCTATCAGCATTATTTTATTCATTTATTTGTTTATTTTTTTTTTAATAAAAAAGAAGTCATAGATCTGTTTTGGTGTAGTAGTTTGAAAAACTCATTTTTTTTTTATAATTTGCGCCCTCCGAAGGGATTATTAATAGCCTTATGGTGGTTCTCAAGACACGGGCGGAATAATATTCTCTGATGATGATAATATTCTTCTCTTTTGTGTTTGAGTGGATGTTAAGTGCTGATCCCTGCTAGAGCTCCAGCCTGAACACATTGGGCATAATGTTGGATTAGGTTGAAGTGGCTGCCAGCTAAGAATCGCCAACACACTTAGACCAATAATAGGTCCATTGTGACACCACGTGGATCATGGGAGAAAATTTCTCTACCTACTCGCTAAAACCATTTTGACCTTCTTATGAAGCGTAGGAGGTTCTTAATATCAATATCGCCTTAGTCGTTGTAATAGGGGGCTCCTAACTGAAGCTTCCTTCTACGAGAGAGAGCTGAGCAGAAACAAAGAAGGTGTAGTTTCTTCTTCTTCATCCATGCAGCTTCTATAAAAGTCGTTCGCAAAAAATGCCTATCCTTGTAGCATGCTTGCCTATTAGACAGTGTCCAGTGATGACACCTATTATAGCGCCGATATACAATCTGTTGAGAGAAATCAAATTCTTAGAACGGCCAGCTTCGGCCAAATCTGTTTTGTCGCTAGACATGTTGATCCACTTGTCCACCTAAGATTTGTACTCTCGATTTGAATTTGCAAGTACCGATTGGTATACCTAAAGTGCCTTTATCCGGCAGGATGGGTATAGTTGTTTCTATTCTGGCGAGTTCATCGGCAATTACAATTCCCTGGAATATCCCTATGCCCCGGCACCCAAAACAGGTGAATATTAAACTGCTCAGCCATCTCCGCAAGAGTCGATCGGCAATCTAGAGCTACTAAGGAATTTATAGAGGTCGGTTCCAGGGATTTGATTGCTGCTTGGCTGTCCGAAAAGATGCGGATATCTCTAGCAGATATAGATATATTGGGTAATAAGCCATCATACTTCCCAAATCGTCATGCTCGATTAGTGTATCGCAGAAAGGTTTGAGATATTTATATAATATGTTCCATTCCATGGATATTGATTGCGACGTCAAATAGCAGTTTTTGCAAGGCATAGTACAGCTTCAGTCACCAGACATGCACCAGTTTGTATGTACCACAATGTATCGAAACCTCGTCTCCGAATATAAAAAATATTTTTAAACAGGCCATCAAAGCTTATGTTTTTTTCTTTTTTTCATTTTTATGGCTTCGATCATCTTATTTTACTGTGAGAAGAGACCAGATTGAGTCATCTATTTGGCCTGTCACCTTCCTGTCTGATTCCCATTTGGCAACTACTGGAAGTGCAACCTGCGATTCCCTGCTTTTCCGTGACTGGGTTTCCTTCGTTATTTTGAAAAGCATAAATACCAAGTTTGAAAATTCGGCTTCTTGAAATTCTATATCACAAAGAACAAAGATTTCATCTACGAGTTAGTAAACATAATAAGAGCATGTGCCCTGAATCACATTGGTGAGGCCAGTTTCAGGTCATTATAAGTGACAGCGTATGTTTTTTCTGTTTTGATTGCTAGTCACTATTCATGCAAGTGTGTTTTGTGATCTTGTAAGGAAAAATATTTATCCAGTGAAGAATAAAGGCCTTCTCAAACCAACGCGAAACGCGGGAATAGGAACGAATTTCGCGCTGAAAAGATGAGGGAGTGGGAACTACTATCCATTCACCAACCGCGAAGCGGGAGCGAACCTGTTAGGATGCAATTGCCTCTTCTGTATGATGCAATTGCACCTTCTGTAGGATGCAATTGCCCCTTCTGTAGAATGCAATTGCCCCCTTTTCTCGTACATGACTGCAGAAAAAAATAATTTTTATGTGATTTTAGAATGAGTACCCATTGAGTGAAAGTACCCAAGCACCATGTTTTCCTCCTCGGATGAAGAAGAAGTTCTTCTTTTAAATGCATTGGAAGAAGAAAAGAACAGATATTTATTAAGTCTTTCAAAATATTGCAAACATCTGACACTTACATGTTTTTTTTTTTTTATTCGAATAATAGGAAAAAAAGAAAATTATATATATTTCATCTTATTTTCTTATATTTTTGTATTCCGGGTGTCCAAAGCTATAAAACACGGGATATTTTTTTACAATTTCCAACAGCTTTTCCACTGACACCATCTTCTTCGAAGTAACACACGCGGGACTGCGAAAAAATAGTGCACACAGCGAACCAACGAAAAAACGCTACAATCCCGCTATCGCATCTCGTGAGTTGCGCGGCTGTTTGCATGGTGCCATATCCCGCGCAAAATTTGATCCCGCTCCCGGGTTTCGCGTTGGTTTGAGCAGGCCTTAAAACGAGCCGAAACCCATAACTAGACGAGGTGTTTTGGTCTGAGATGATGTCTTAAACAGACTTGAGGCATTTTTTATCTGGTAGAATCATATGCCGATAATTTTTTCGCGTGTAGTGATTGCCTCCGGATATTTGTAGTAACGGCATAGACATGCAATTTTACCTAAGTTGCCAGTAGCCCAACTAAAGGCGGGCAGTAATCCAGACAAACATCCCAGATTGAATCCAAGGTTTGATCTTTTCCGCATTTTGAAAAATGTTAGTCCTCCAAAAATATAAGTATGTTTGTACATATTTCTTGGTTTTACCTTCTTGAGTACGCCCATGGATGTTAATGTATGGAAAGTGGATATTCTCCAGCCTCACTGCATCAAAAAATCGTAAGTAGCGTGGAAATGGTGTAATGGTAACGTCGTCAATTGCCACGCTAATGGTTCATGGTTCAAATCCTGATGTCAGCAAGCATTTATTTATTTCTCATGAAATACAAAAAGCCAGTCCGATCAATTGCGAAAGCTTGTGTGAACACTACTGCGAATGCATAACACTGGCAGTAACGCTTGGTCATATGGCTGAAAAAATTGTTCGCTCTGCTGATGATGATTGGCAAATGACATCGGTTATGGGGAAAAATTAATGTGAATCAGAAGCAAAGACAAAAAAGTAACAAAAATCTCCCCAGTTCTCTGGACGCCACCCTCGGAGTTTCTCTGAAGCATAAACAACTGGGCTTCAAAAACCACTACACCAAAATCGTTCTCTCTCTTTCTCGTAATTAATAGAAAAACTGTTTTATTTACTTATGTGGCAAGATACCTTACATTTCTCTCCCATGAAAGGTAGATGGATTATTAAATGTTTCTGAGATATCTGCCATGGCCGGTTAGGCCGGCAAAGACAGTGCGGTTGGCGTTGTCTGCATGTTATTTTTATTTATTTTTTGTTAGAAACGAATCTAGGAAGTTACTTGACGATTCTCTACCCACTTACTTCCACTTTCATCGATTGTTTCCATTCCGAACGAATAGTTTCTTCGAAGTATGCTACTATTTATACTGGTAAGGAAGATCATTTAAAACTTCATTCGGACTTAGTATCTTGGCTTTTTAGAGGAGGATATTTTCGAATTGAATAGTATCCTTATACTAACATTCTAGAATTTGATTTGGTTATTGCTGGCAGGTGCTCTACATACTATTTAAGTCAAGAGTTTTGAATAAAGCTTAGCACGCTAAAAGTCGATCAAAGCATAATTTTCAGTATTCTGAAACCTATATGTAAGCTAAAACTAATACATCTACAACACCAGGAACTTATTTTTGGTTTCCTTGTTTGCAAATATATGTTCGAGTATATACGAATCATGCGTTAAATATTCATATTTTTACCGTTTAATGATATACTTTAGTTACGCCCCGCGATTCCGAAAACTTACAGTATAATTCGATATGCATTAATACCTACTGTGATTTGTGAAGGAATTTTTTTCTTAATCACAAGGTCAACTGTAAGCATTTAGCGGTGTAAAGCATTAGAGCTATTTTTGGAGTTTTTATAGGTTTAGCACTTAGAGCACTGTGTACATACTTCATTTGTCCCCACAACGTCCTATGGGTCAACTAATTTGTACTGTGGAGAGCAAAGTTCAATAAACTATATCGATTTATCGTGACCATATAAAATTACCTATCACGCACTACTCACTTAGAAGTGAACACATTCAGTTCAGTTTTGACAAGTACTGCAATATACGGTTTAGGACTAAAGCAATATATTCGTCACAAATGACTTACCTCATCTAATCTAGAACCATTTTTCATTTTATTTCTGTTTCCTTTTGTTGCAAAACGCAACTACGACTTATTACCAAATTTGTGGCGAAAAAATCTATGGTATTCCTATTCACGCACATCTCATACTACCAGATTGGTATAAGAATCTCCAATGGTATTGTGAAGGACACGTTTTCTCTTTCTGCAATACTTGTTGAGTATTTTTTAGTATCCAACTTTTATTAGACTTTTGCAGCTATTAAGTGGGCGTAAACGGGCGTTGGAATATTTTCGTCTCTCTATATTGCAAATAACTTTTTGTTTTCATTTATAGCGATGGTTTTAATTATCGGCATTAAATTATATCATTGGAGTGCTTGTCCCAAATAACTTCAAAGTCAAAGAAATGTTTTCTTTTTTTTCTTACTTTTATGACGTAACAAACAAGCCCCTCAGGGGTCTGTTATAATTAATTTTTTCTTTTGCTTTAAATCTTGGTGATTAAATTGTTAATGCAAATCACGACTATTTTTATGAGCCTCTAGATAGTTTAATTTAATGGGTTACTTGTTTACAACTAGGCATGGTGCTCAATGTACAGCACTTTGATCTCTGATTATTGATTTGCTCCCATTTGTTCCTTTTTTTTTTGCAGCTGGAGTTGAAGTTTGAACATTAATTACTATGCAGCTGCAGTCTTACGTCGTCGTACAGAAGCCTACTTTGTGAACACACCCATTTCAATTTGTTTCAAAATAATTTTCAATGATCATCGGAAATATTAAAATCGTAAAATGTTTATGTACTCGTATAGAACCATTTCATTGCGTTTAAATTGGATTTTGTGCATCTAAATTTAGACGCCACAGGCACTCTTGCCAAAACTACTTAAATCAACCATAACCGTGTGCCACAAACACCCCAACGAGAAATAATCTATTAGAACTATAAACGAATTTATTTCTGTCTAATTGCTTAAGCGCATAAAATACTCTGCATTCGCTGCTTCTCTGGCGTGTAATGCTGAGCAAGATCGGAATAAATATCAAAAACAGATTTTATTTCGAACATATGCGCCCGATGATCTTCCATTTTGTGAAGTGTTCAACTAGATACAGTTGTCATTTGATTTATTGCGTTTTGTTAAATTAATTGGATAGACATTAAATATTACAGTGGTGGAGGAAAGTATTGTGCGTATTTAGTTTGAATTCTCTGAATTTCGGTTAATTTCTATTCAATTTCGTGCATGATTTCCTTTTCGACTTCTTCTTTATGGGCTTTGTAGAAATCCTACCTTGCCTACTCCGTTGTCATGACGTCGTTCGTAAGTTTGATGATGTCGTTTCTGACATATCTTTACCGCCATTTTAATATTTCTTAAACATAGTTAAGCTTAATAGGCAGCAGTGACCATCTTCCTATTATAATAGTTTATTTTATAGTAGTTTTGGGAATAAGACGTTACTCTAGTAGGCTCAACATAATTCGACTACATCAGGAATTCTAGAAAACTAGGTTAGGTTAAAATTACTTACACTTTGTTTGTACCATAAGAAACTGCAAAGAAAACTGCTGAATTTACACCCATCTAGATAAAGATATATGGTAAATCTCAGAGGGTCTGTCAGCTCGAAAAACAAAATCACTGTTTTTTGGCAATTTCTTAAGGATTTGTCCGGTTATTAAATCATAAACAGGGGCTTCATTATTTTCCAGATTTTTTATTCAAAACTTGTCAGATGTCGTTGTCGTGGCGGTAAAATCGTCTATCAATGCTTGTCCATCAAATGACTTAAAAGTCTCTTCTAAGTGACATTCTTGGGGGTGGCAATGGTGTAGTGGTAACGTCGTCAATTGCCACGTTAATGATTCATGGTTCAAATGCTGGTGTCAACAATATAAAGTCAGTCCGATCAATTGCAAAAGCTCGTGTGAACACTACTGCAAAGGCATAACACTGGCAGTAGCTGGGTCATATGGCTGGAAAAATTGTTCGCTTTGTTAATGATGATTTACCTATGACATCGATTATCGGGAAAAAAAATACTGAGAATCAGAAGCAAAAGGCAAAAAATAACAAAAATGTCCCCAGTTATCTGGACGCTACCCCGCAGTTTCTCTGAATCATAAACAACAGAGCTTCAAACCACTACATTAAATCGTTCTCTCTCTCTATCTACCCTTTCCAATGCCCACACTGTGTGTAAACATAATAAGGGTATTCATAACCCTTTGAGTGCGTGCAAATTATAAAAAAGTGCTCGGCAAATTAACCCGCTTTTTCTTTGTCACCTTTTGCCCATTTGCCATTGTTTTTTTCGATTGCATTAGGGGTTTTTAATACTTTTAATGGCTTTTCAGAGCGAGTAATGTGTTGTTTTTTTCGGCGGCTAAAGCTTCAAGATAAACAGAAGTAAAACAAAAAAACAAACATTTGGCGCAACAGCTCTTTAAAGTGTCAGGGCCTAGCTTCTCGCAACCACTCATATTGTGTGCGTTATATTTTTCACACGAATGGAAGGGACCTACGGTTTAATGCCGAATCCGAACGGCGATTTGAGAAGCTTTTTCGTGACAACAATACTTTCGGACGTTTGTCAGACGCTCGCGAGAGGTGGGACCGTGAAAAAACTTTTTGGTATTTTCTGGGATTCGAACTTGGAACCTCATGCGTAGCGATCCGATACACTAACCACTTACGCCACGGCGCCCAAACAGAAGTCTCTAGGTTTTTTCTTTATTGAGCTTATTGCATAGGTAATTCGAATATGTTTTCTGTTGGAGAGCACGGGTTTTTTGCCATATTTTGCGTGCTTTTTACGAATAAGTTAATTTATTTCCGGTGGATAATAAGTTTCACTGCGTGTGAGTTCTTTTCTCCTTAAAGGAGTATTTTTCCATGCCGCATTCTGTATGAATTCAATAAATTTGCTGAGTTCATCTTCTATTTCGAATGGTGTTTTAAACGACACATTTAAGACAATATTTTTTTCGCCATCATTTTTGAAACTATTCCAGTTTGTTTTGTTACTACGTAGTTAATCTAGGTGCACCTTCTATTGGCATTAGTCACTTATTTTCAAAATTACCGGTGAGTGATCTGAGGAAAGATCAAAGTGTAACAAAAGATGACCTGGCAATGCCCATAAAGAGAGAGAGAGGTAGCGAAATCTGAGAAAAACGTTTGCCATTACAAAAGTGGCCGTTGTACATAAAGGACGCACAAAATAAACCTAGAAAGTTTTTATATTGGAGTTGTTTTTTATTTGAGTTTTGTTAAAAAAGCTTTCCTCTACTTTCGCAAAATTTGCTGATACTGCTTTTGCTACGAAGAAGTCTATTAGGTCAGGTGCTTTTGCTGCATCGGAGAGCCAATATGTCGGTTTCCTCGTCGAAAAGAAATCAACGCCGAATTGCATGCCGGCTTCGTACAAAAGTCTGCCTTTCCTTGAATTGGATCTTGGACCCCAAAAGGTGTGCATTGCGTTGAAATCGCCACCAAAAATGAAATTCAGTACGAGTGAGTCAAAGAGATGTACAAAGTCGTTACTTTTAAACGTGCATCGCGGAGGACAATATACGTAAATGGACGCTATGTTGAAATGCGAGTGCCAGAGATGACTCGCGTACTGTTGCGACTAGGCATAACCAGGGAAGGTGTTCTTTTCGAATCAGGGGCCGGCAGCAGCGTTCTAGCAGAGACGCATGTACCCAGGTGGATCCATCGTCTTTTGGGTTCGCAAGCGGCTTCATCTACGACGAGTTTATTTATAGAGCTAATAGAAATCTTCACGCAGGGAAGGACCTGCGAGATGTGCAACACCGACCCCATTCTAGCGAGTTCGTTTACTCTTTCATTTGCCAGTATGCTCATATGCCCTGGTACCCAGCATAGGGTCACCCTGTTAGCCTGTGATACCGTATTAATCCTAGGAACCTCCTCTATCAGGGTTATCGTGAATAAATTTTCCCTCGGAATTTTTCCCCCGAACAAAAATTAGGTATCTTCAAAAAAGATTAAATAATTTCGCGGAAAAGAAATAGGTCTCATAAATGACAATTCAGGAGAATTTTCAACGCGATCGCGGTATTTAATTTCTCCCCGATGATTTTTTCCCTATTTTTGAAGGTACCTAATTTTTGTTCGGGGGAAAAATTCCGTGGGAAAATTTATTCCCGATAACCCTATATATGTCATAAAGATGTATGCAATTTTCTAATTTAATTAAATAATTGTACAACCAATACCTCATGCTGCCGTAGTAAGAAAAGGTTCAGAAGCAACACTAAAGAACTTTGGAATTCACCAAATGGGGTGCAAAAGGTGATAGTTGTACTGAATTTCTGAACTGGAAAGGGATCTTGCAGATAAAATGCAAAATAAAATTTGACAGTCATTGCAATGGTAGTGCAGTATCTGCGAGTACATTTATGTATGCTGGTTCGAGGTCGATTTAAAAGAAGACCACACAGAGAGAGCGGTTCGCCGCGGTGGGCCGCAGATGAATTTCGCGCCCTGTGTGCAAGCCCCCGAATTGTGTGATATCAAAATGCATTGTATTTTTCGTACAGGCAGCACCCGAAGCCGGCGGTGTCTCGTAAGCCATAACGATTCGAATTCAGTCTATTTTTTTTTTCCATTTTCAAAACAACCGCTATTTTGGAGGTGGCTCCAGTACAAGTAAAAGTAGGGAAAGCAATTATTTTTCCTGTGGTATAATGTGAATATGTGTGCAACGTGCATGCTCAAAAGACTTTTTTGAGTAGAACCTTAAATATGTCTGCATGGATAGCTTACCTAAGAGGCTGAAACCTTTTGCTTTCGACGCGTTAGTCTTCAGGCCTATTTTTCTTATTCCATTCTCGAAATTTGACCACATTTGCTATAAGTCAATTAGGCGATCAAAAATGAAGCAAACATAATCAACGTCCATTGATTCCAGAACTTTTCCCCAACCAACCCCGAAATCTTTTGAAACCTTACCAGTCAGCAAAACTTGGCATTGCATACTCATAGATAGCCTTAAGAAACAGTCAGTTTTTCTGGGATGCGTCTGTCGCATGAAACCCTGCCCATTCGGCATCGAACGTTTAGTCCACGATTCGCTCCAGAACAGCAGGAAGGACACAAGTTCTCGCACTTTATTATGCCACTTCCAGGTTCAATGGAAATGAAATTATGTATTATATCCCAGTCAAAAAGGCTTGTCTGAGATGAGGTCAGGTTCTAGAACAGTGCAGAAGTTTTCAGAAGTCTGCCCTTTATACCTATAACTATATATAAATGCACCTTTTTCCTGGGATAACTTATGCGAAACTGCACCGATTTTTCACCAAGTATTTGTGTTGGGACCGTATGGAATGGGGAAGGAGAAATTTTAGTTGCCATAGAGGCAACATTTTTGAGATTATCATTAATTTTGCAAAATTGACGCAATATTCCTCTTTCGTTTACGATAATTTGTGCAAAAAATTACGATACAGCAATTAGAGAACACTTAAGATCTTCAAATTTTGATCTCTCTCAAAAATTCTTAGATTGGACCAATTTTTGTTGGATAAAGGATAAAATATGTGCTGTAGACTACGTGCAAATCCTTAATAATGTTATGCTGTCATTTTCTAAAAAAGGTATGCCATTTAAACGGGAGTCCATGTAGAATAATGACCCAAAGCACTCATTAAAATTGGCTTAGAAATGGTTTCAACAAATTAAAACTGCCTTTATGGAGTGGCGATCCCAGTCTTCCGATCAAAACACGCTAGAACACCAGTGGAGCGTTCTTTAGCGCAAGATTGGGGACTCCTGAGCCAAAAACAACGAAGAATTTTGGTCAAAAATACAAGATACATGGCACGGTTACGAGCCAGCTGCCTCCAGTTGCGCACGCCAAGTTGGTTGAGGTCCCCCTCCACTTGTTTGCGCCACCTACCGCGAGGTCTTCCTCTACTGCGCCGTCCATCCGGGGTGGATTCGAAGACTTTCTTAGCGGGAACTTAGCTTCATCCGCTCTAAATGATCCAGTCATCTTAGTCGCTGTATGTGAACTCTTTTGGCTAAGTCGATGTCCTTATATAGGCCGTATAGCTCGGCCTCACACGATGTTGCCTCTATGGCAACTACAATTTCTCCTTCCTGATTCCACACGGTTCCAACGTAAATACTTGGGGAAAAATCGGTGCAGTTTCGCATAAGTTATCCCAAGAAAAAGGTGAATTTATATATAAAGGGCAGACTTCTGAAAACTTCTGTTCTGTTCTACCTACCGCGAGGTCGACCTCTACTGCGCCGTCCATCCAGGCTGGATGCGAAAGCTTTCTTGGCTGAAACGTTTAAATGTCCCAGCCATCTTAGTCGCTGTATGTAAACTCTTCTGGCTAAGTCGATGTAATTATATACGCCTCCTTGGTCGCAGTACCTACACGCCATTTGGGCGTGGCCACACACCTGTTTAAAAAAATTATATACGCCGTATAGTTCGGCATTGTACCTTCTGCTCCACTCGCCGTCTATGCAGAGGGGACCAAAGATCAATCGAAAAACTTTTCTCTCAAAGTAACCAAGAGCATCATATCCCATTTTGATAAAGTCCATGCCTCTGTGCCATACAGCAGGACTGGGATGAATATTGTCTTATAAAGAGTTACCTTAGTAGTTCGAGATAGGACTTTGATACTCAATTGCCTTCTTAGCCCATAAAAACAGCGAGTAACCCTTCATTTGATCTCCCCACTGGTGTCATTTGCAGAGCTCACCATAGAGCCTAGGCAGACAATGTCTTTTACTACCTCAAAATTATATCTGTCTATTGTGGCGTTCTGTCCAAGACATCGATTTTGGATGTCCTTTTTTGTAGACAGCATAAATTTTGTTTTCCTTTTGACCGCTAAGCCAATCTTTGCTGCCTCGATCTCAATACTCAGAAATGCCCCATTGACTGCCCGCTGAGTTCTTCCGATTATGTCAATGTCATCGGCGTAAGCGAGTAGTAGTTGTACAGACTTCTAAAAGATTGTACACTTTTTTAAAAAAAAAACTTAATGTTATTTTTCCAAAGCTTAAATCATAAAAAACTAGAACTGAACATTTTCTATCATATCTTTTGTTAGTAATCAAAAAATTTTAATATTGGTCTTTCCCGTTACATTATACAAAAAACAAATTAATACATGTTGCATTTACGAATACTGTCCAAATACTTTTTATTTCTCTAGTAGACGGTGCGAAGCAAGCTTGTTTCTATTATTTTTTTCACCACTGTACATCCAATACCGAAAATGTGTGACCCAACTTATTAAGTTTTACACACTTTATGTCGGATAGTCGTTACCGCATACCGATATGTTTAAAACGGAACTTACTGACAATATGTGTGCCCTTAGAATAAAAGCGTACAAGTTTTTTAAAACTCCAATTTGTTTTAATCAAAATCTAGAATAACCCAATTTTATCTATATAACAATCATTTGCGTGACTAAAAGTATTTTTATTTATTTTTTTTTTAAGGCAAAGTACGAGTATCATCTTCGTTAACTGCAACAAAATTCATAAGTATAAGTGCATCAATTTCGTAGGATTTGTTGTTTATAAATCAGGCTGACGCCACAGCCCAGGCAGGTCAAGCACAAGAGTGTCGAGTTCGGGTTAGATCGTTGCACAGAGTGGATTATTTTTTCCATGAATACAACTTCTCATGCAAATTGTCACGTTCGTCACTGACGACAGAGCAATCACATGGTGATTGCAGGGGTTGCAATTATTGCTGATAAGAATATAAGCCCTTGTTTAAATATTAATTGTTTATAAGTCTCATTCATGCTGACTATTATATGATTTTCATATTTAGTTGCATTTGCATATCACGTGCAAAACGCATGCAAATTATTATAAATTGCATTCTAGAATTTGATATTTTCTTTTCTGTTGATGGTGTTTATTTTCCTTACATATATGCACGCCTTTGTTCCTTACGCTTATGAAATTCGTAAAATGAGGAAAATGTTGTTTATGTAAACTGCTGAGCTGGAGGAAAACAATTTAAAGAACGCATAAACAAAATACAAAATATAGCAAGCGATTGAATTTAATTGGTACTAATCCGCAGCAGTTTGAATGTTTTGTTGTTTTTTTTATAAACTTTCGTGTAGGTTCAGCTTTTTTTTATTGCACTTAGAAAATAAAGGAATTCTTGAAAACACATATAGATTCTATGTGAAAGCGGTCAATAATCGATTTATTATATGCTCCGGAAATATGAAATTTAATTTAATGGTAATTCCCCGTCGAGTCTAGACGCGTGCGTTTGTATAAATAATTTTCCACTGAAATTTAAAAATTAAGCTACGGACGATAGTGCAATCAGATTGTCAGAATTATAAGCAATTTCCCTTTAGTAGGGGTAACCCCATGATGATCAGAGGGATTTTATAGTCTTCCAGCACTAGCACCGAGAATTCCAGTTATATTTCAGACAATTTTTGAAACATAATCTAGGTGGATCCCGGATTCAATTAAAGAAAAATAAATATGCATACAAATTCGTTGAAAATAGTAGAAATATTCTATGTGCAAGTATCAGCTTAGCTGGTCTTGCAAATCGTTTTATTTCCCATCAATTCTTACTGGTTCTGCTTTGGGGAACTATAGTGTATGCAGACAACTTGCCCGTTCGCTTCAGTAGATAAAAGCAATATGTTAACCTCTAGTTTCCCATCTTGTAACAGACAATCTGGTGGTTATTTAAGTTCGTACACTATACATACATATAATCCAAACTGTTATATTTGCATTAATCGTCGTCGGTACATTGCACCCTACTCTCCAAGTTAGAGTCCCTATCATCCAATATGGTTTGATCCTTACAATTCGATTTTCCTGGTCGTTTTGATTGCAAGGATTGAGAGTCAATCAAACCTGCTTTGAGCTGGAACGTATTTGCTTTTACTGGAACGTTATACAGCATCATAAAAGTCACCCATGCTGTACAGTAGAACCCGATTATCCAGATTATTGTTTTATGACATAGCGCTTCCATTCGTTTTCAAAATTCTCTGTCTGAGAATATACAAACGACGTGTTCTTTTTTATGCAACTATTTTCGAGTTTAATTTTAGTAAACCAATATACATATGCATATCTACATACTTCGCCAAATTCTTTTTCATTTGGCATTGTTACCTTCTTTTTTGGAAAACGGATTGCCTGGACTTTCCAATTTACGGACCAGCATTACTTATGCCCTTTATCCCATTGTGGGTCCTAGAACCACAATTACGTCTACACGCCATCGTGCACGGTTTTTGGCAGCTCTCCCCAACTGCCTCCTTTTGGACTGTTCTGCGCCATGTTCTACTCGGATCGCTAGGTATTCTGCCATCCTGATCGAATGGGGCCAGAAAATCCTTAAGATATTGCGCAGGCACCTATTAACAAACAATTGCAGCTTTCTGGTGATAGAAGTGTTTACTCTCCGCGTGCATCCATATAACAGCACGCCTTCAACGTTGGAGCGGAACAGCCTTAGCTTGGTGTTCAAACTGATTGCATTGCTTCGCCATATTTTGGACAACATCCCGAACGCGGACTTTGCTTTGGCGATACTGTTGGCTATATCCAGTTCAGTTCCACCATCGGTCGAGACAATACTCCCAAGATACTGGAAATCCTCTACTCTCTCTACCGGTTGTCCAGCAATGCATATTCGAGTTTGTTCCAAGGCTGATAATTTTAGTTTTTGCCGTATTAATTTTCAGCCCGACGACACCTGCCTCCCTCTCCACATCTGCTGTCATTTGGTGGAGGTCCATAATTCTGTGGGAGAGTAAGCATACATCGTCAGCGTAGTCAAGATGTTTCAGTTGAGATGTAAGAGTACATCGAATTCCTCCGATTCCCGTCGACAAAGCTGCATGAATCACATCGCCAATCACCAATAGGAATAATATTGGTGAAAGAATACAGCCTTGTCTTACCCCACTTTGGATCTCAAATTCCTCAGACAACCTCTCTCTATGCAGGACATGACATTTGGACCCCTCATATATATCTTCTATAATAGCAATTAATCTATCGGCTATACCTCTCCTGCATAAGGCACGCCAAATAAACGCCCCGCTGACACTATCAAACGCCTTCTCAAAATCGATGAACAGCAGGTGAAGTGGCGATCGATATTCAACGCATTGTTCGATGATAATCCGCAGGGTGTTGATGTGGTCGACACAGGAGGATCCAGAGCGGATGCTTCGAGCATCGAGTGTGTCTTCGAGATGTTGTTTGATTCGCTCCAGCTATTATCTTAGCTACAGCAGGCAGCACGCAGATACCCCTCCAGTTTCCGCACTCCATTAAATTTCCTTTCTTAGAAAGCTTGACGATCATTCTCGTTTTCCACTCGTCAGGAAAGCTCTCTCTATGAGTTACTGCAACTTAGCGGATGTTGTTGTTGGTTTTAAGTGCTTTGATCGCGGTAGTGATCTCATCCTTACTGGGAGTCGTGGTGCGTATTCAGGCATATCTGACCTCGGGCACCTCAGTCTGATTTGTGAATACACGGTTCAAACCGTAGCAAAATGCTCCTTCCATCCCTTGAGCTGGTCTTCATCCGAAATGAGAAAGGAACCGTCTAGGCTTTTCACTGGGTGTTGGCTGAAGCTGCGACCACCTGTCAGCTCTTTGGTGATTCTGTAGACGGTCCTGCTGTCGCATCTCCGTGCAACTTCTGCTCTTGTAGTCAGCGCGTTGGTGTAGTTGCGCCTGTCACGTCGCACGCTACGCTGAACTGCTCTCATCTTCATGCGATATAGGGACTGTAGCTCGCTTCTGCCTGCTGCTGGAGTAGCTGCAATGCGGCGCACTAAGGGATCAGTAAGTCTATCAATGATGAACATGGGAATTCTTGTGTTGCCGTGGGATCTTTGAACTGCAACACTGCATATTTGGAAAGTAGCTATCATAAGATGGTGATCTCGTACTATCCCCCTATCTGCCCCTCGCCTGTTGCGGACGTCCAGGAGACTACTTCTAAGGCGGCGGCTGATTGCAAATTGGTCAATTTGATTGTAGGCTGCTTGCCTACCGTTGGAAACCCAGCTGACTTTGTGCCAGGTCTTATGCTCAAACATAGTGCCACCTATCACAAGTCCGTTGGCATAGCAGAAATCTAAAAACCTTTAGCCGTTGTCATTGTAGTTGCCTAGTCCATGCTTCCCGATTACATGTTTGAGCCCTTCGTTATCGTTGCTTACCTTGGCATTCAAATCTCCCATCACTATGACAATGTCTCTATTTGGTGTTGCGTTGAAGACGGCACTTAAAAGATGGTAGAAGCTCTCCTTCTCGTCCTCAGACGAGCCCTGCATTGGGACATAACACTGTATGACGGTGACGCGTCGTACTCTAGTCCGGAATCTAGCCGTCATAATCCTCCTTTTTTTAAAAAAAAAAAAAAAACTGAAGAAATATCAAGGCATTCGTACCGTCGGTCGAGCAATTATCAACGATCATAAAAAAAGTTAATTCTTTTGCTTCTGCCGAGGTTAACTTCGTTCATTGTCAATCAGTAACACTTGTCTACCGATCATTGAACTTCGGTGCTGCGTACACAACGTAGTGTCCATAGCTCATCTTTATTTCGCATTTGCGGTGTGTGTAAAAAAAAAAAAACAGCTGAATGCAGAAGAACAACAGAACCATCAAACAAAAGAAAAACAAGACTGATAATGCAGCGAAAAACGGAAATGATCGCCCACAATAATTATTATACAAAGATCGTAGATATGCTTAGCTCAGTTCGCTAGATATGAAATGGCTTCCCTCCCTACCAGTCTTATTGTTCAATAAGACCAATGAAAGTACCCTGCGCAGCAATTTAATTGGAATGTGTAAAAATAATTAAACAGAGTACCGCTGGAGGAATGCAAATGAAGGGACGCGCCTCTATCTTCAATTGGCAAATGGTTTGTGTTTCCTTAATCAGTGAGAATTTAATAGTTCTAGCACGTTCTACCGCAGTTTTGCAATAAGACAAGCAAGTGAAAGTCAGACGATGGCCATAACGTGCTGTATGAAAGGAGCTGATGATAGACACTTCACGCTTGTACGCCATCGACCGCCGCTTTGTGATGTAATTAATATGCCAAGCCAAAAGGGAGTCTTTGTTTATTTAAATAAACTTAGAGCTGTTCGACAAGGCGTTTGTTTTCAAAGGCAATGAGAGAAGATATGAGGAAGACAAGATGTTTTCATACTTGATGCTGTTGAATGGAAGTTTATTGACCATGCATGACTAATTCAGCACTAACTTGAGAAGCTGTTGATGTAGGTCATGCAACTTGACAACGTTCTTTGAACTTCACCAAGAGACGTTCATTGTCGTAATAAAAGACGTTTCACTTTTTTTTTTTTGGAAGTGAAATCCTTTCTCTGTTGTAAGAGCATGCCTTAACAGGACGCCTACATTGGTAATTTAGTGGCTTTCTATACAATGAGTAAGCGCAGAGTATCGAGTTGCGTCTTTTCGATTTGCGTCGTTTTCGAATTACGTCGTTAAAATAAAAAAAAAGTTAGAACCCACATTTTTCGGAAAATTTCGACAATTTAATTTTTTTTTTTTCATTTCAATATTATTGCAATAAATATTATTTGTAAACTTTCTAATGGCCGGCGCCGTGGCGTAAGTGGTTAGTGTGTCGGATCACTACGCATGAGGTTCTAAGTTCAAATCCCAGAAAACACCAAAAAGTTTTTTCACGGTCCCACATCTCGCGAGCGTCTGACAAACATCCGAGAGTATTGTTGTCACGAAAAAGCTTCTCAAATCGCCGTTCGGATACGGCACTAAACTGTAGGTCCCTTTCATTCGTGTGAAAAATATAACGCACACAACATGAGTGGTTGCGAGAAGCTAGGCCCTGGCACTTAAAGAGCTGTTGCGCCAAATATATATATATATAAACTTTCTAATCAGTAAATAACTTATTTTTCAATCTTGCTTCAATGTATCGAAAATGGTATTCCGAGTTGAGAATACTATAATACGTTTCTAGATGCGTCGTCTGTTTTTTGAACGCATCAACGATGCAACTCGAGGCTCTAGTGTATTTAGATTTAAAGTGACTATGTCGCTGAATATAAAGAAGTTTCCAGTCTTACCTGCAGAGTCTCAACTAATGAGACATTGTGAATTCATGACATCTACGAGTATGTACAAGTACATAAGTATCTGTTTAGGGATCATGCATTCTGTGTACGTTTTCCATTTTTCGACGCTAAACTCTGTGCGATTCCTTTCATTTAAGCAACATTTTTCTTCATAGTACAACAGGAGCTTGGATGCACAAAGAGCTAAGAGATCTATTCCA
Source organism: Brachypalpus laphriformis (assembly GCA_945910035.1). Lineage (NCBI taxonomy): Eukaryota > Metazoa > Arthropoda > Insecta > Diptera > Syrphidae > Brachypalpus > Brachypalpus laphriformis. Next base: position 326,269,144 of record OX246753.1, read on the forward strand.
TTGTATTCCATTGAATTGCTGAGGTTTTTTTCGGCCTGAAGCAACTTCTCTTAAAAAATGAAAAACCTAGAATACATCTCGAAAAAAAATCAGCGCCTATAGTATCCCAATCAATTTGCCTACTCTGTTGCAAGTTCATAGACTATGGAGTCGGAAGTATCCTTCCGTTAGTAAACGATGGGAGTTCAAACCCGTCACTTTCTAGTGAACACATGTTGAGCCTTGTGTATCAAATAATCCAGCTCCTGGATGTGGGCTGTCAAGAAAATGTGGAAGGGTTATTGTTTCAGACATATCTGTCTTCACGGAACTTCAAAAATAAATGAAAATGGCTACGCAATTTATTTAAAAGAATCCACTACTGTCGGACCATATTACTTCCAAAATAGGGCGGTATGTTCCAGGGGGATGTTATAAAAATGAACGAGGCCACCATCAAGCCCATCTCATCCAGTGATGGGCGCAGTGGTTAGTGGTTCACGGTCCCACCTCTCGCGAATGTTTGGAAACCATCCGAGAGTTTTGTTGTCATGAGAAAGCTTTTCAAAAAAACAAATAAAAATTGGCCTTCGAGAACGGCACAAAACGGTAGGTCCCTTCCATTCGTGCGAAAAAAAAACACGAGTGGTTGCGAGAACCTAGGCCTAGGCCTTTCATTGGCTGTTGCGCCAAATATGTACATTTGTATATAGTGCCACCAAATCGGAACTAATAGAACGTGGCTCCAAGCTAAAGTTTCTCACCTGAAATCATAACTTTACACTTTATGTGTTCCCAAAACACAGATGTATTTCCAGCAAGCGATCTACAGGTACTGATTGGTCTTGGTCTTGCAAGTGATGACTGCATGAGGGACTTCTCTTGCTCGTTTTTCGCAAGAGAAAATCACAAAAATGTTCTCATCTGATTCAAAGTCATTCCGACACTTGGTAGCCAATCAAAGCTCAGTCCTCAGAAGTGCCCCATTGAGGACTAACTCTTATAGTATTTCTTCCTGCCAGTTCTATTTCTCAGCATCTCGCACGTTCTACTTGGCTATCTTCATGTGAACTGTTGTAAAAAGCTTCTTTCACATCCAAAAGGGAAAGATTATGATTTTTTTAAAAACTGCAGACTCTGTAAGCTGGTACACAGCTGCTTTGCTCAAAACATCTGTGACCGGGGATTCAAAACCACCCTACCTATCACTTTTGTTTCGATATTATTATCAAAAACCTTTTCCATATTATACTAGATGCGTTTTTCTTATAGCTTATTGTGTGATCGATAACTTGCAGCGAAATCTCAAAAATGGCTTCATCTTTCTTTTTTGAAAATGTAAATTGTATAATTGAAGTAAACATATTTTCAATTCAATTATTTACCTAAGTCTCCTGACTCTCCTGACTGACTGACTGACTTTCTTTTTTATTTTTATTTTTTTTTTTCAATTTGAATAAACCTTGGAAAAGTCTTTGCTAGGGTGTTCGAAATGCATTCCAGAACTGTGGTTGAGGATAGTTTGGGGGATGAGTAATGCGGTTTTCGTCCCGGTAGAAGCACAACCGTCCAGTTATTCACTCTCAGAAAGGTTTTTGAGATGGCCTGGGACTATGCTAAGCCTATCTACATCTGTTTTGAGGACTTGGAGAAAGCATATGCTAGGGTTCCTCGAGGTGAGGGACTCTGAATGCAGGAGTATGTGATTAATAGTTCCCTGTTACAAACTCTTACTTTTTTTGTTTTTTTTGTTACAAACTGTAGAAGCTGTGTTCGGAAAAAATCAATACCTTTCACTGTGGGCGTTAGACTCCGCCAAGGGTGCGTTTTGTCACCTCTCCTCTTCATACTATATATGGACTGGATGTTACAGCGCAGCCGTGGCGGAGAATATTTCAAAGTGGGAAACTTAAGGATTAGTGATCTGCTCTTTGCAGATGATTTGGTGATCCTTGGGTCCTCTCAATCCGAACTTCAGCGCGCACTCGACAGAAGCCGTTTGTGATGAAGCTCGAACGAAGGTAAACGTGAACAAATCGGAATTAATGGTGGTTTCCAGAACGCCCATTCAGTGCACTCTGCATGTTAGTGGAGCCCCACTGAAGTAGGTGGATAAGTTTAAGTACCTGAGGGGCGTAGTCACGAATGATGGAAAGAGCAATTCCGAGTTATCCTATAGAATTGTTCAGGCTTAATCAATTTTGAGAGAGCTTGGTCAATCTGTTATAAGGAAGACCGAACTTAGTGTTCAAGGTAAGCTATCGGTTTTTAACTCGGTGTTTGTTCCAATTCTCACCTATGGTCACAAAATTTGGGTAGTGACCGAAAGAATAAGATCGCGGATGCAAGCTGCCGAAATGAGGTTCTTTGGCGGTGTTGCTGGAATAACTCATAGGGATCGAGTGCGCAACACCAGAGTACGCGAAGTGCTCAGTGTTGAGCAGCTACTTCTCCGAACGGAATGATCTATGCTGCGGTGGTTTGGTCACGTAGTGCGTATGACCCCAGACCGGCTTCCAAGTCGTGCCATGATTGCCGTGCCATCAGGTAGGCGACCCCTTGGTAGGCCTAGAAATAGATGGTTGGATCAAGTCCGACATCTCTCCTGGAGCCCTCTAGGGATTTCTCCTGATGAGTTGGAGTCAATGGCAGATGATCGAGAAGGATAGAGAGTCCACCTGAGTGTCCTACCGCCGCGACCCTCATGAAGGATTAGCAAACCCTTGAAAACGAATGTATATATGTGTATAAACCTTGAGTATCATTGCGATGCCAAGTTCTTATAATGATATTCTTATGCGGATACGCGCATTTTCTTAATTTTCTTTTCCTCAAACGTATATAGAATACAAAAAAAAAAACACACCTGTTAACTTAAAATGTTCCACTTCCTTTTCTCGCTTTGATGTTTTGGTAAACAAAAAACCAACGAATGCAAAGAGTATTTTCATTCATAATGGGTGTATTCAGAGTTGTAACAATATTATGCCACTAGAAAGCAGTCAGTAATGTATCATGATTAATTTTAATTCTTAAATCTAACTTCTATTCTAACAGCTTTTTATCAAGAGGTAGCACGTAGTCTTCTCACAGGTTTATATGTGTTGTTGTGTCTTTTTTCTGAAGACAATGACAGGCACTACATACCAGAGCTTCCAATCAGGCACATAATAGCCATGTGTCATTCTTGCAAGACTCATCATCGAGACATACCGTCTCCTAAACGTACGCTTTCACCGGATGCTTGCTACGTGATAATACGGTCCTTTTCTTAAATTTATACTGATACATTTAAATGTCATTGTTCACGTATTTCCTTTCTGTTTGTAATATCAATTTGCGCTCCTCTTCCAAATCGCATTAATATTATGATTATTACCTGAGCACAATTGCATTAATCAACACTTACTTGACGCCTAGCCAAGCACACTTTGAGTATTGTCAGTGGTTCAACTGTGCTTTTTTGTAATAATTTGCATTCATAAATTCAACAAATGTCGCTAGGTTGACACAAGACAGATATATTAACTTTTGATGACTCAAAAGTGATCTTTTGTTGACTTTTGTTCTGAATAACTCACTTAACTAATTCACTTTGCAGAAAATGTATTCAATGTAGGTTCGTAATAAATTATGAATGACTTACAAGTAAATTGTTAGAATATTTTGTTTATTTATCTGGTGGATTATTCTTGAGCGAAAGAAATGAAATAGAACAAATAAATAGAAGAAAAACTCGCAAATAAGTGCACCTAGTGGCAGCGAAAGTGGAAAATTTATGAAAGGTCTTATTAATGGATGTTTACTTTAGACGTTCTCTGCACTTGGGGTTTGTTAGACACATAACAAATGAAATGTTTATATACAGTTGTGTTTTTATTTATTTAGAATTTTCAAATTTTTCTCGTATTCCAAGAATTTTGTAAGAAGTGTACTGTACAGTGATGCTAAGTGGGTGGAATTTTTAGAAAGATGAATTGAGTATTTTAATAGTGTTTAATTTTAAAAATATTTTCTTAGATTGTATGTATTTTTTTTTTTTAATTCTTATAGCATTCCAGTTCCTAATGGTCACGATTTTGCTTTTGCATAGGTATATTTTGTGAAATATGTTTTTTCCAACATCCATTTGAGTTGATGAGAAACGTAATGATTTCGCAATAGTCTTAAGTACTCCCTGACCATAAAACATCGTAAAAACTGTATAAACTATTTTTTGGCATCACTGGTTTGCGATAACCATTTAAGTGAGACTTTTGTAAGAAAAGTTTACAGCTATAGCACCCTATAATCATTCGCATTCGGTGATCTAAAACAGTGATTTTCAAAATGCTCCATATGATCCTCTTGTAGAAGTCGGTAGTATATAATACAGAAACGCTTTCTTAATATTTGAGTTGAATTTGGTAGTTTGTTTAAGCTTGCGCAGAATTTCGTACTGTATCCGTTCGACGAAACCAAGCTAGTACACTCCGTCTCACTTGATTACGAACAGGGAGTTTTTTTTTTTTAATTTTACGATATTTTTCAAACCCTTCGCTAATCTGGGAAAAATCAATTGCACAAGGAATGGATGATATATTATGTTTATATTGTAAAAGAAAAAATGGGGTTAAGTTGATAAATGCAACTTTTATGACGCTTTTCCCAAAAAGGTTAGAAAATTTACCTGTTTTTTTGTCTCACTTGATTACGAACAGTAGCTTAATCTACCTGTTACCGTATTTTAAATTAAATAAAAGGATACTTCGAGTATTAGGGAGCTTAAATCAAGAAATAACTTCATACAATCTACAACTATGGGTAAAGGAAAGACATTAACCAAGGAGGAAATAGGCCAAATTCGAGCTTACCGGGAGCAAGGAAAATCCATCCGTTTCATAGCCAGCAAGATTGGAAGAGGCACCACTGTTGTACACAGCTTTATTAAGGACCCGGAGAAGTATGGAAAAACCGCAAAGGAAGAGTCAGCAAAGCAACAACATGTCAGGGAAGGCGGGCGATGCTGAGAGCTGCTTCAAATTCAAGGCTCTCCGTAAGTAAAATGAAGGCAAAAACTGGAGTTACAGCTAGCAGATCGACTGTTCATCGCATGATACAGAAGGCCAGCCATATTCGCCATGAAAAAATGAAGAAGAAACCACCATTGAATGCAGGACGTAAAATCCAGCGGCTTGATTTTTCAACAACTCACATCAGGTCGAATCGAGAGTGGCATACCGCCGTCTTTTTTGATGAAAAAATTTAATTTGGACGGTCCTGATGGAAACAGCTGTTATTTCCATGATTTGAGAAAAGAAGAAATGCATCTTTAAAAGCGGCACAACAAAGGGGGTGGTGTAATGGTATGGGGAGCAATAAGCTATTACGGAACTGTGGAGCTGGATTTCCAAAGCTCCAAAATGATGGCAATCACTTACAAATCGATACTGGAAAGAGCTTTTCCGCAGTTTTCGGAGATGTTTGGTGGACAGCGATGCCAACAAGCCAATGCACCGATACATACCGCACGGACAACAAAAGCCTGGATTCAGAACCAAAATGTAAACCTACTTGCATGGCCGCCATATTCACCCGACCTGAACATCATGGAAAACGTGTGGGGTTGGCTTTCAAGAAAAGTCTACGAAGGAGGAAGGCAATATGATGAAACGGAAGAGATTATTGAAGCCATAAAACGAGCCTGGTCCGAAATTTCGCTAGATTATTTGACAGCACTCTATGAATCTCAACACAGCAGGCTACTTGAAGTGATTCAGCGATCAGGAGGTAGTACCCATTACTAAAAACTATTGGTACTCTTTGTATAAAACCAACATTTATTTATACAAACAAATTTTGTATTGTTTTTTTACCTTTTAAGCTTCTAACAGGTAGATTTAGTTACAGTTCGTAATCAACTGAGACAAAAAACAGGCAAATTTGATGACCTTTTTGGGAAAAGCGTCATAAAAGTTGCATTTATCAACTTAATCCCATTTTTTTTTTTACAATATAAAAATAATATATCCTTTATTCCTTGTGCAATTGATTTCTCCCAAATTAGCGAAGGGTTTGAAAAATATCGTAAAATTAAAACAAAAAACTGCCTGTTCGTAATCAAGTGAGACGGAGTGTATATTCGCTTAGATCCTGTCACCCTTCAGGAGCTGTCAGGGGTGACAGCATCGCCGGCTTTACTCTTTACGAAGTGCTGCAACGTGCTCCAGCACTCTCAAGTTCTTTTCCAAAGACTTCGATTCCTCCTCAAATATTATACACCACATTTTGTTAAGGCTATTAATGCCGTTTTCTCGTTCGTATGATGACGCTTTTGACCCGTTTTCGGACAGAGTTGTTCGTTTTAGATACGATTTGGCTAAAAATCTTATGCGCAGACATCCTCCCAAGTACTACACCTACAGTGTAGCAATCACAGCTTGATTCTTAGGTTACGTTAGGTTATGTTGAAGTGGCTGCCAGCTGAGAATTGCCAACATACTTAGACCAACAGTAGGTCCATTGTGATACCACGTGGATCATAGGCGGAAGTTTCTCTCTACCTACTCATTAAACCATTTTGAGCATCTTTAATAATAAGTTTCTTAATATCTGTGTCTATCAGATCGCCTATGACGTTGTAATGACAGGCTTCTAAGCGAAGATTTCTTCTACGGGAGAGAGCTGGGCAGAAACAAAAAGAAGGTGAGGAATAGTTTCTTCCTCTTCGTTCGCAAAAAGGCCCAGCCTTGTAGCATGATTGCCTATTAGACAGTGCCCAGTGATGACACCTATTGTAGTGTCGATATGTAATCTGTTGAGGGAAATCAAATTCTTAGAGTGTCTTAAATCCAACTTTGGCCAAATCTGTTTTGTCGCTAGACATGTTGATCCACTTGTCCACCTAAGATTTTTACTCTCGATAACATCCATCTTAAATTTGAGTTTGCAAGTAGTCTCCACCAGAGACGATCGACAGTCTAGAGGTTCTAATGAATTTATAGAGGTCGATTCCAAGGATTTGATTGCTGCTTGGATGTCTGAAAAGATGCGGATATCTCTAACGGATATCACGACTTATTTAATCGCCATAATTTCCGCCTGGAACACACTTCTATGATTTGGTAGACGGAAGGAGAGCTTAAGGTTAAGCTTGTCAGAGAAAACACCTCCATCAACGCCGTCCTTGGTTTACAAACCCTCAGTAAAGAAGTGAATCGACTCATCTTCTAATAATGCATTGTCATTCCAGAGTTATCCGATCAGGAGAGATTTTGAATTTATTCAGAAGGAAGCGAGGCCAAATTCTTTTCTTAACCAATGTAGCTTGATTCTTATGCTGAAAACATTGTTCTCCTAGAGTTTTGAAAGTGTTCCGAAATTAGCTTTCCTGATTCTGCTACCCACATCCACCACTCTCCACCAATGTTGAACTGAACGTCCGAGTTTGAAATGCGTAGAGCCTTTGTTTTTGCCGTCTTTATCTTCAGCCTCACTTAAAACTAAGTCAGTCAGATTCAAAATCCTGTACAATTAACTGTTAGTCCATTATCTTATGTGAAAGCAGGCAAACGTCATCAGCGTGATTCAGATGTTTTGCGCCATTGTTGCCCGAAATACATCCTTAATGACCACTAAAACATGAGTAGTAAGAGTATATAACCCTGTCGTACCCCATTTTGAACTTTAAAGTCCTCTGATACCTTACCATTGTTCTGAATATGCATTGATAAGCTAGCACCTTTTTTATGTTCTACATCACTCGCACGCAAAGAAGCCCTTGTTTAGAAAAGTGCGATTTGGTTTTTATCTCCTACTAGTTGACTTGTGCTCGCCTTGTTACGCCCACCTGCCAGACTAAAAATGATTTTCTTCTAAACCTTCCTATAGTCCATAGATACCCTTAAACTACAATACTCTACAAATTCATTATAGCTTCACAAGCGGGAATCCCAACCAGACCACACACGACATATATATAACAGAAGAGCCAGCCAGTCGAATCTGCTTTTAACTCGTAACTCCAGGAAAGAGACAACGAAAGGAGAATAAACAAAAAAAAAGATTATCACCACTAAGTGCAGATACGACATCCTGAAGGTCAAGAAAAACTCAGTCAAATTCTAAATTTCACAAAAGATATATTCTTCATATTGCTCAGCTCTAGATAACGTAGAAACATGATTTTGGGCTTATAATCTGCATCTTTAAAAGCTCTAAACGCCAAAACTAATTTTATAAAAATCGACAAAACCGAAGTTGATGTTATTTGTTTTTCTTAGTTTCTTTGTCTCTTTTCTTGGTCTCTCATACTCAAAACCAAAGAGCTTTTATCAATAAAAAGAACTCACTATAATCCGTTCAGCCGTTTTCAGATGACCCTGTGACAAAGGAGATATCAACTTAATTTTGTAATAGCATGGGTAGAAATCAAAAAAAGATATATCTTTTTCCAAAATATAGGTCCCCACTTTTTTCATATGATAATTCTTTTTTTTGTAACGCCTTTTGAAATCAGTGCAAATCCGAGTGCACCCCAAAGAGTCAAGTAGGGCAATTCACAAATATATTCCTACTCTGCCCAACTCGTTATTCTTTAAGCAACAATTTAAAATAGAACTATAAATCAATTCGTATTATGCCTACTCACGACACTCTTAGGAAATCGGCTACCATTTCTTTATTTATCTTTGCCAGTCATAAACATTTACAATCTCCCATACCAATCAAGAAATAGTCGGTGCAACAAAAGTTGCCTTGTTAATTAAACAGCAGCTAAATACAAAAGTTCAAACCAATCCGACAGAAGCATAAACCCTTTGATCTTTCACAAACAATAAAACCGCAGCGCACACAGGCTTTAAGTGTCGCTTCAATTGCCAGCCGAGGCAATCCGGTAATAGGGGCAATAAAAAGTGAACTGGCCATCACAATTATTATAGATTCTTGTTAATTCGTTGAGAGACGATAGAAATACAATTCCAAGCACACATCTTACAGCCAACTGACGACATATGGCCGGTTCGTTCCCTTCAATTTATAATGATTGGTCAGATGAAGCCCCCCATTTCAAAGAACTGTTCTGCACTTGCAACTAGATGCCGATAGTCAAGAATAAATTTATCACAATCGATGGAAGGCCTTATTTGGCAGTGTAGTGCAAGATGTGGTTAATTGGTGTTTTAGCGAATTCCCCATGTGGTTGTTGATTACATTTGTCATGCAATTTGAAGAGGTATACTTTCAATTGATGATGCAGTGGAGCTCAGTGAGTAGATGTGCTAAGGAGACTGTCTCCAGTTATTTATATCGTGTGTATTGTTTTTTATTGAATTTTATAACTGAACAATCTGAACCATTTCTAATTTAAACCAAGAGAATGATACACGGTTCGTTTCACCGATTATTTTGTTCTCTGATCTCCTCCGAAAAGCCAGAATAATCCCAAGTACATAAAGCCACTCTGTCCAGCGTTCACTGATGCACTGATCTTAAACGGAATGTTCCCAAAAGGAAAGGATCTATAAATTTGGCGTCGTTCATAAGTTTTGCAGCTTTTGATTGATGGCTATGATCTCGGCTTCAAATACACTGTAGTCATATTTAATACTGAAGGATCCACTTAATCCCTAAAGTCTAAAAAATATCTCAAGTGTGTACATCTGGCAGTGTATAACGTTAGCTCTTTATTATACGTGATAAACTAAAATTATATATTCATCTGCCCCAATGTATACCAGGTCCGGCAATTGAAATGATGGGTTTTTAAGATAAAAAAATCAGTTATTTTTCAAAATTTTGTATTGTAGTTTTTGTTTTTTCGTGAAAGTAGAAGTTATGAAGTTTATTTTTTGATTATTCATCTGGAATATATCCACCCTTGTCGTGTACCACAGACTTGAGACGATTTTCAAACGACTGACACGATGCCCGAATACTAATATCTTGGCTGATACCCTTCCATTCTCGGCTCAAGTCTCTCTTCAATGACTCCAAACAAGAGTGTGTATTTTTTTAGTGCATACCCTGGCCTGCAAAATACCCCAGACGCATAAATCAAGCGGTTTCAGATCGGGCGAGGACGATGGCCAAAATTCGTGCGAGATAAACGCCGGAAGGTTTTCTTTTAGTAAATTTTGGGATCCTTTTGCCTTATGCGATGGCGCCGAGTCTTGTTGGAATGTCCATCGCTTCGAACCAATATGTTTACGTACCCACGGAATCAAGCCGGGCTCCAGCACGTTTTCCCGATAAATCTGCTGATTTATCTTGACCACATTGCGACCCATCGGCAAGATAACGAGCGGAGATCTGCCATTTTCGGTGACAGCCGCCATGATTTGGTCGGCTCCTTATCGTCGAGTGGCGCGTAATACATTGGAATGATCACTGGCACGTCCTGATAGCCATTTCTGGTCGTTTTGCTTTGTCAGAAACTGCTCAATGCAGAAAGTTTTCTCGTCGGAGAACAGCAAATTGGGCAACTTGCCTCTGCGGCGCATGCGAAGCAGCACTTTCAATCTTTCCAATCGATTGGTTCTTTGCAATACAGTAAGTTCCTGTGACTTGAATCACTTGAGAGGCTTAATATTCAACTTCTCTTTTAGTATGGGCACTTCGAGCGCGCACATTTAGCTCTCGCGCCATTTTTGCTGCACTACGGCCGGGATTTCGAGCCAATCTCTTGCGATATTTTTCAACGTTTGCATGGCCTGTTTCAGTGAATCGCCGGCCTCCACCGTAGCATTTTTTTTAATGCTGCCAGATTCCTTATAGAACTTGATGGTGCGGCTGACGAAAATTTAGATCAATTTCACATTCGACAGGGCTCGACGTATGTGGATATTGTATTTCCCCTCTAAATGAAGACCAATCACCAAATTTCGTTTTATTTTGCAATCACAAATCTTAAATGACTCAGAGCAAAATGATTTTGCTTTTTAGCAGACAATAAGTCAAAGAGCATTCGTGGTTAATTTGAGTGTAGTCCAATAAACGGTTTGGAAATGATAGCTGCGTGAACATAACCTATTACTTCAATTGCCGGACCCGATAGGTATTGGTATATTCTTGCTGGTGTTCATAATATAATAAAAACGTCTTCTGTGTATTTAAACTATTTTTTTATAAACAATTATCAACTTTATCACTTTATTCTTTATTAATTTCAACCAGGATCCAAAACTATCTGAAGATCCGAAACTATCCAAAGATCCGAGACTATCCGAAACTATCCGAACCCACACGGATCTCAACTGTCTCATACTTATGTATTCGGATATCCAGATAGTTTGAATATTCGGATAAGGTTTGAAGCACTATTACATATCTCTATATATGGAAGCAATAAATCTCAAAACTATTCAATTATTTGTAATATTGTTTTCATAGTTTTGCAGCTTAAGACAATAAATTCGAAAGTTCCGCATACCGGGAATTAATCAAGCCAAGAGTAAATAAAGGTCGCTGATTTAGAAGAAATTATACATATTTGATAAAACTGGTTCTTTCATCTTCTTGGTTTCGTAAAGTATGATTGCCGTCATTCCTTTTGTCTTTGAGTATTTTATTTTTCTTTTACCTAAAAGACATACAAGCAAATTCGACCGGTTCAGCTAGAACCTATGCATAGACGTGAGGATCATCTGTTTGATTAATTTAGACAAAAACCACCGAATTAATTTTAATGCAAATTTCTTTTATTTCTCGGGGTATTTTAGTTATCAGGTTGCCTCAAACTCACTACAGGAGCAAAATTATGAATAAATGAATTTATGAATAGAATCCGTTAATTAAGTCCGCAAAACAGCACTCGAATCTTGTCTCTTACTGTCCCACAACCATTCTAGCTCCACTATCTAGTTATTCTTACCTCCTAACTTATATCACCCTCACGGCAAACCTAATTAAGATAACGTTATTATCTATTTTATAAACTGAATTGTTATCTCTTATAAATTGAATACATAGCGGTCGTAATTGTTTTTCCCTTCATAGTATGTACTTGAAGCAAAAAAATAATAAACAAATTGTAAAATAAAACAGGAAGGCACCTATCTATTGCTTTCAATATTATTGAAAAAGGGCTGCGATCGAGGTAACCTTTTGTTGCAGTTCTATTAACGTCATTGAAAAGGAAATACTCCACCTATCTTATCAGTAAACATTTTTTTCTATGATTAACCCTATCAGTAAATTTGCACACACTTACGGTAAATGATTACATGACTTACCTGCTATATATTTCAAAATTTTATTTTGAAACCAACTCATTTCATATGATACCAACTTCTAGCCTAGCTGTCACTTGTTTTTAGTAAGAGAGAACAGTCAATTGGAAAAATGGCTCTATAAATATATTTAGTGATACATACATATAAAAAAATATATAAATAGTGCAGAAAACTAAAAACCAAATCAAAATGTTAAAATTGTTCAAAAAGAAAGATACCCTCAAATCTGAGATAATATCAACTTCACCAACAGAGCCAGTATCAGCGAATGGTAAAAAACTTGTGCTAACATGCCTGCAATTGGAAGTAAGTATAATTTATGAAAAAAATATTTATTAATTGCCACTAACTAAACAAGTGAAGAAAAAAATGTGTGGTAAAAACGTTAGTGTCGTAATGTTTATGGAAATTTTGAAAATGAATGCCATCTGTTATTAGAAGTTAAGAAAGAAAAAAGCTTTTAAGCAAAACTGATTGAATAGACATACGTCTCCTTTTGTTAAAACTTCAATTCATATAAGTTATTTGTTTACTGTCCTGAATTAAGCTACGATTCTACTACATATGTGAAAAATGGTCAAAGACACTGACACTTTTCGTTTGCAAATTGTGTCTAATAGTGTAATCATAATTGACAGCATTTGACCTTTGGCACCGTTTGACATTTTATAAAAAAGCGAAAGTGTCAAATGGGTGAAACGATTATAAGCTGGAGAAGAAAATCAAACGAATGGCGAAAGAAGTTAAAGGTATTTAACCGAATGGACGAGTTGCAATTAGAGCTGTGGAATGTTGGCAGGTTCAGCTACCGCATTTAAAGACAAAAATTGTAGGAAAAGAGGCAACGGTATTAGGCGAACATATGAACTAGTCTGCAGGACAAACTGGCAAAGTTTGGGATCAACTGCCAGTTGGCTAGCCATCACAATGCTATTTCAAAACCACATCTCATTTTGGATGGGCGGAATGATAGGGAAGCCTGAATATAAGGAAACCGGAGTACTACGCCGGTACTTTATCACGTCGTTCTTGTATCAATTTTGTACGAAATTTCTCGTTTTCGCGCCTCCCATTCGAATCTGTTACCAGGCCACACCCTGTTCATTTTCAACTACATGAACTGCTAATATTAACTTAAGAGTCTGTTACCTATCCAGTTTGAGATAATTGAAACTTATTTAGAAAATTCATGCAAATTACTACTTGCAAGAATTGACTGGTAATATAAGCTGTCAAATGCGTTTCAGAAAATGTGTCAAACAGTGTTAGGTATATACCCTCGAATTTTTGGCATATATTTCTGTACAAACACTTTCATCAACTTTGAAAAGGCTTTCGTTTCACGAACCTCCAAAAAGTAGTGCCAAATCTGTTTTATTTCTACTGAAAACAAAAGCAGATGGCTATAGTATAGCAATTTCAAAGTTGTTTGTAGGCAAAAAGTGAATAAGAACCCAGTTTATGTTGTGGTTTATTCCATCTTCAAATTCTTTGTTTTTTTACAACCACTCTCGTTTTTTATTGGGAAACAGTATTGAACGTAAGATTGGACTTTTTATTTTTATTTTTTTTTTTTGCCTAACCACTACTTCAGAGTGGTGTCGTTTTCTTTTCCCTTTCGGGACCGGCTTTTCCATTTTTGTCTTCCCTTTCGGGTTAATTATTTCTTGCCGGTAAGGCTTACATCAAACTTACATAAATCTTATGAGGGTGATTATTAGGTCTTCCGCTCTCTTTTTTGATTTAAGCACTTTTTCTATACAGGAACGTACTTAATTCCAGCTCTGATCACTCATTGACATTTTTGTCATTATGTTTTCCGTGATGATGACGCCGATTAGAGATTCTAGTGCCCTCCTTTCAGCTTTTCATCTGTTGCACTAGAAGAACGTGTGGTTTGCGTCGTCCAGTTCTGAGTCGCCATATTGGCAAGCCGAGCTCCCTGTTTTACCCATTCTGTGGAGGTTGAAATAACCGTGTCCGGTGAGAAATTGGGTGACGTAATAATTTACTTCCCCGTGTTTCCGTCCCTTCCATTCAGCGATGTTGCTGATCAGCTTCGCGGTCCATAGTCCTCTACTTTCTGAGCTCCATCTCTTCTGCCATTTCTATTTGGTGAGCTCCTTTGCCTTCTCGGTTGCAGCTTCCACTCCAATTTCCGGCTTTTTGTCGTAGACGTACTTCCTCTCTGCCGCAAGGAGATCAATAGGGGTCACTCCCGCGACTATGAGGACGACTGGTTCCGACACCGTACCTGCACTTGGACTTTATTCGCCTTTAAGTGAATCGTAAATGTAAACGCTCAGAAAGTTGCAAACTGCTGTTGAAGATCAAAGACATAATACAGACAAAGTTGTAGGATATGTGGTATGAATAATAATGAGCACATGCTCGAAGCAAATGCTTCATTTTCGTACGAATAAATTCGCAAATCGGAAAATAGGCATCTGCTATGAAGTGGAGAGTAGATATGCCTTCATAAATTATACGACAAGTTTCCGCAGCCGTATCTAGTTCCAGTGTTTCAATCGCTTCATATGAAGCTTCAATAAGTTGAGTAAAACCATGAACGATGTTCTATTAACACTATCATTAGGTCCGTTCGCGTACCCTCCCAAATCAACGAATTTTTACGAAGACCTGTTCGAGTACGCAGAATTTTCGTAGTTATTCACAGAAGCGAGCGCTCTCGAGAGAGTGTTAAAAATGTCCCCATGCTGCGAATTTTAGCCCAAGAAATTTCTTTGGGCAGATTTGTGAAATCTGTCAAAACGATGTATATGTCATTTTCTGTTAGCGTGTTCCTTCTAAGTAAAAGTACGCGAATGAAAAGTGAACCATTTCGAGCCATGTCGAGCCAACTGTCATTAGAAAAAATTATAATGAACAAATTAAACTCGTTTAAAACCAGCAAATTCATATTAAGTTACTCGTAAAAGAAATGTTTTGGGAGAACATTCACACATCACAGCATTTTCTTCAAGATACTTTGCGTCTATTTGTTTATGTCTATGACATTTTGAAATGAAATCAAAAACTCTTTGACTCATTTGACAATCAGCTGATTCCACTTGGCAGTTTTTAGGTCTGTTCGCATACGTTTTGCACTAAAAGTCGTAGATTGTCGAATTTCAAAGAGTGGGGGTAAAATTCTCTCAGAGAGAGGTAAAATTATGAAAAAGTAAACGAACGCGTTGAACCACAAAAGTTGCCCACTTTTTAAACCTCAAATCCAATTGTACGCGAAAGAAAGAAAGAGAAGGAACAATCCAACAAAAAAATGACTTATACAGCGATTTGACAGGTTTGACAGTTTTCACAAACTAGCCCACAGAAATTTCTTGGACTAAAATTTTCAACATGGGGGAATTTCTTACTCTCTCGAGAGCGCTCTCTTCTGTCAAAAACTACGAAAATTCTCAGTACTCAGGTTTTCGTAAAAATTCTTAACTTTTCGTAAAAATTCGCTGTTTTGGGGGGGTACGCGAACAGACCTTTTATGTTCGTGCCAGCAGAAATTCTTCGAGCACATTCAAGCACAGAGGGGAAATATTCGCTACTCGTTACTTATCAATTTGTCTCTTTATCTGTCATGTTCGCTGAATACGCGAGCACTTTACAGCACCTTAAAGTACCTTAAAGCGCTTTAGATTGTGTACGCGAATGGACCTAGATCTGTTGCGAAATACAATCTTATCGAGCTTGAGAAAAAACACAACACCGAGTCGTTTCATGGGAGTGTTTGCGCATGAGAGTGTGATTTCATAAAAGACATGACTTCAAAGTTTACTTCTTGGAAAGATTAAGAGTTAACTCACTTTGTTCACTCATTGCGTAGGTATATAGACTACAAAGTACAATGCGTACTTCAATTCTAAAGAACTGGAACTTCAATACCATAATCATGCTTTGTTGTATAGGCATGTAAGATTAGATAGGGCTATGCAACAAAGGTTTCACTAAACATAAGACCATGATACGCCTACCATGGTCTACCGAGAACGTTTAAAAGGCACAAAAAAAAACTCCTTGCTCGAAGCAGTTAATTTCCCTGTTGATGGCTTAATTGCTCTTAGTTAAATACTAAAATTAAGTAATTTCCCATAGTGTTGCATGTGCATGACATTCCTGACATTCGCATAATGTGACTGTAATATCTTCTGTGACGTACGTATATGGTCATTTCAGTATGCCTCTTGGCCTGCTTTCTTAAAATATAATGCCCATACACCCTTCCTATAGATCTAGTTAACTGTGGCCTACGTAGCTTAAGAATTTGTGTAGTTTTCTTGCTAATTAGGTAAGAAGGTTATTGAGATCGGATCTTTATGGACATATTGTGATTCCCAGGTGTGGGATATACTGAAAGAAGAAGTGAGGGTAAAGCGAGTTTGTGTAGATTAATTTAGTTACGATTATTGTAAAGCCTCCCTGGACCATCCTGACTTCAACAGGAAGGGTAGGTAGGTAGAAGTGGCGGTTCTGTAAAACAGAAACCCAATTAGCACAGTTGTGCCGTTTTGATACCACGACTCATGCGACCTTGGATGTTGATGTGTGTTGGTGAGGACAATCTAGAGCAGCCCTGTGGAGTTTAAGAAGAGGGTTAGCTCATTTATGTTCTTACCCGAGATCTCCTCAAGTGAATTGTAGAAGGGTTTGCTTAATGCTTGATGTCTAGCCCTAGCTAGTGCTGGGTAATTGCACGTGTAATGGATAATTGTTTCCTTTTCGGTGGCTATGTTGCAACTACGGCAGTGTGTATTATATGGGATACCTAGTTTGGCTGCGTGCTCTACTACCGGCCAGTGTCCCGTGATTATCGCTATTGTACGGGCAACGTCTTTGCACGTTCTGTTCAATAGGGCGGTTGTTTTGGTCTTGTTGTAGTTAGGCCACATCTTTCTGGATATGACGCAGTTCGTTAACCTGGACCATTTAAGGTTAGCTTTTCTAAGAAATATTGAGGAGATGTTTGCCTTAATTGCTCCAAACGGGGTGTGAACAAGTTCAGCAAGTGAGCATTGAAGGGCTGAGCCTCGCCTGGCCAGTTCGTCAGCATGTTCGTTGCCATCAACGTTGCTGTGGCCTGCAACCCAGACTAGGGTCACCATGCATTGGCCATCTAGCGAAGCCAGCTCCTTTCGGCATTCTAGTACTAATTTCGAGGAAATGGTTTCCGAGGCAATGGCTTTGATAGCAGCTTGGCTATCGATTAAAATAGCGATTCTTTGCCTTGGTAGTGTATTTGTGTGTGACTTGATTTGGCGACAGGCGAGTGGCGAGTAATTCCGCTTGGAAGACGCTGGCAGCGTCCGGGAGTCGATACGATCTTGCGATGTTCAGGGACTCCGAGAAAACACCCGCACCGACCGCACACCCATCGGTGTAGACTATTAGATCGAAACCACTGGTCGCCTGTCCATCTTGCCAATCTTTTCTTGTAGGAATTGTACATCGAAACGCTTTGTGAAGTTCAATGTGGGGATGATGTAGTCTGTTGGAGTCGATTCGAGTTCTCCTGGTAGAGAATCTAGGATATTGCTGTGTCCATAGGGTTTCGCAGTCCAACACTTGGACTCTCTGAGTCTGATTGCGCTGTGCGCTGAGATGTTTGTGATATGTAGATCTAGGGGTAAAAGGTGTAGCAGGACTGTTAGAGCGTCTGACGGAGTTGACCGTAGGGCGCCTGTGGTGCCTATGCATGCTGCTCTTTGCACCTTATTTAGTTTGGTTATGTTATAGGCTTTTTTAAGGGCCGACCACCATACTATCGACCCGTAGGTAAGGATTGGGCGTACTGCGGCTGTGTATATCCACAGGGTCAATTTTGGTTGCAGGCCCCATCTTTTGCCGAAGGTTCTGTTGGAGGCTATACATGCTTTCTTTACTCGTTCGTTTGGTTTCCAGTTAAGTTTAGGATCTAAAATAACTCCTAGGTACTTAGCACTGGAAGATAAGGAGAGTATCTGACCGTTTAATCGAGGAAGATTGAAGTCGGGTATTTTGGTTTTTGTGGTGAAAAGCATCAGTTCAGTTTTATTTGGGTTGACTCCAAGTCCACACTTTCTGGCCCATGCGGTGACTTTACTTAGAGCACTCTCCATGATCTCACTTATGACGAGAGGAAAAAGTCCCGACACTAAAATCACCATATCGTCCGCATACCCAACTACTTTTATTCTTTCTCTGTCTAAGCATAAAAGGATTTTATTCATGACTATTAACCATAGTTGAGGTGAGATGACTCCACCTTGGAGCGTTCCTCTACTGGCAAATTTGGTTATGGTGCTGTTTCCTAAAGATGCCTGAATAGTTCTAGTGCTGAGCATAGAGACTATCCATTGGCTTAGGTAGGTTTCTATGCCCAGCTCCATGAGGGACTCTAGAATTACTTCAGTGTGTACATTGTTAAAAGCTCCTTCTATGTCTAGAAAGGTAGCTAAAGTGTATTCCTTATACTGTAGGGATTTTTCTATTCGCACTACTTCATGAAGAGCTGTTTCCGTAGATCTTCCTTTGAGGTATGCGTGTAAGGATTTGGAGAGAGATGACTCGATTGTATCTCGCAGATGGTTGTCTAGAAGGCGCTCGAGGGTCTTCAAAACGAAGGAGGTCAGACTGATTGGTCTGAAATCTTTCGCGTTCTCATGTCCGCGCCTCCCCACCTTCGGAATGAAAACCACTCTCACCCGTCTCCATGAGTTGGGTACATGGTTATTTAGGATGCAGCTTCTGAAAATCGGCACGAGCCATGGGATTGCTACCTCTTGCATTGTTTGTAGCATAATGGGCAGAATGCCATCTAGGCCTGGCGATTTATAAGGGGCGAAGCTGCGAATGGCCCAGGAGATTTTTCTTCGATAATAATGGGTATTATGTGTTCCCTGGATTGCAGGCATTGAGAACTGTAAGGCTCATCCGGGAAAGTGGGTGTGTATCAAGATCTTTAAGGATTCTGCAGTTGACTCCGTCCACTTACCATCCAACCTTTTCAGGAGGGATGGATTGGAATGATCCTTCGATAGAATGTTGCTGAGTCTAGCGGAGTCTTTGAGGGTATCAATTGATTGGCAATACTCTATCCAGGACCGTTTCTTGGCCTTTCTGATAGCTTTTTTGTATATTTTAAGGCTGTCCGTGTAAGGCTGCTGACTTCAACATGAAGCTTGCGATTTTTTTTTTTAGTAGCTTGGTTGACAGATCGCGCGGCCATTAAGGAAAAATTCAGAGAAATCCGTCTTTGTGGTTCTGCATAGACATGGGCATTCGCATAAGAAGTGGAAGTGCACTCTTCTCCGTCGACATCGCCACAGCGTCTGCATAGGTCAGTTGTACTTAGGCACATTCTTCTTAAGTGGTCCGCCAACGGATTTTAGCCTGTAAAGATGCGATAAGTGTGGTCTGCTAAGCGCTAAAATTTGACTTGTTCTTATTTTGTTGTACTTTTTCCACAGTTTTCTACAAATACGGCTTGATGAGAGTGAGACTGTAAGACTGTTATGGAGGATACAAATTAATTTCTGACCATTGATTGGTCCTGTTCTGATCCCTTCCTAGTCAGGTCATCCGCCATTTCATTGCGGTGGATCTATATGACCCCACCAGAGTGTTACGCTGTAACTTCTTGCTAACTAAGGGCAACCATATAGCGTTTTTCTAACACGTTCACCTTAACCGCTTACTAAGGTGTTTTGATGTTCAAATGCCGTAAAACTCAAATGAAAGCAATAAAAGCAGTACATACCCTAGGGAAGGATAATATTCTCTGCATGCTACTCTATTAGTTTTAATACTAAAAGTCAGCATACTGAATAAACATTCAGCACTTATCATGGCTCATTAGGCCATTAACTGTGTTAATGGAGAACTTAAAACTCCATTCTCATAAAAAAGGAACGAGTAACCAATGAAATTTTAAAAAACTGAGTCTGAATTCAGTTTTGGTTCTAAAAATTCCTTTGGCTATGCTACAGTACCTGAACTGACGAAAGGCTGGAAATAAGTTGACACCGAAGAGGTCTGACTGAAAATAGTTTAAATCAAAACTTGGCTCGGAGCACAGTGATACACCCTGTTGGCTTTTCCCTGGTCACAAGGAGCATAGCTGGGCAATGGGGCAGCATGTGGACGAATTATGAAAGGTATTGGTTGCATTCGGCTGTGAAAAATCCTCTCAATTAGCCGACTTAACGAATGGAGTGGAATATCAAATGTTTATGCTGTTTAGGTATCACATCATAAAGTTTCATCTAGACAATTTTTTTGTATTCAATTTTTAATTGGTTAATATTTAACACATTAATAAATTGGTGCTAAACATTTGCAAATTTGCAAAATTAATCAAGTGGCTAGTGACCCCAAATGAAAAACTAAATATTGTGTTAGTGCTAAGGATAGAATTCATATTTATGGAAGCACTCACTTTCATTTTCATTAATTAACAAACCTACATTTTATTTGAAAAATAAATATTTGGCGGCAAAACTTTAAAATCCCAGCTTTCTTTGGCCATACGTGATGTACGCATTAAATTGTTTACACGAAGCAGTTATACTTTTGACGGTGATAAAATATTGCTATCTTTTTGGTGTTGTCTGGACCCTGAACCTCCCACTTATAAGTCCAACGAACTTACCCTTAGTAAACCAGATAAAGTTAACAAATTCAGACCACCGGCATTTCAAGTGGAAAATACGAGTGTAATCAAATAGGGGCATATAGCATGTTATCAAGGAAGTATGCCATCTAGAAGGCAAGAACCAACGCAGCCACCTCTTCGAGTTTCATTAGAACATATAATGAGTTAATCCGAAACCCTTATATTGAACCTCCCCTTCAATAGTCCAACGAGCCAAAGGCCCACTTACATTAGCTAATCAAATAAAGCTAACAAATCGAAACTTTCAGATTTTAAGTCGAAACCAGAGTGTAGGTCTATTTATTTTCAATGAAAGCTCGCATTGTTCAGAATGAAATTTTGCAAATATTTAGTGAAATTGGGCTTCGGGTATGGAAGCATGGGAGATACCCTAAACCTAACAGTACAGATTAAGTTAAACCTACAGTTTTTTTTTTTTTTAGGTTGCGCCAATGATGTATAATCTTCATAGATACTAATAGCCCGAGTGCTACTAGCATGCACGATTCGCAAACCTGAATAATCGATTCCAGGAATACGCCTACGTACTAAACACACACCCTACACACTTCAACCACTCTCCCAGCGGTACTGCCGTTAGGTATTTCTTCGCGGGGCTGGTTAGCAATTATGCTCTAGTCTCCGAGACCGCCTCTTGGGCTCTTCTTAGGGCTCTTCGCAGTGCATTCTGCACACATACTATGAATGAGCAGATCTCCATCCACTCGCCCTCTGATCGTGTCATGTGACTACAAGATTTCCTGGACTTGGCAGGTTTGCTCTGTCTTCTGCAAAGCGTCTGCAGTAGAACACTACATGCTCCGCGTCCTCCTCTTTGTTTGGACATATTGGACGCAGGGGCGAACTATCGTGTCCAAATCTATGGATCCAACAAGAGGTGTCATTTTAAATTTGGCGCCATTTGTGAACTGTCAAAATTCAACTATCATTGTGATGACATTGTGATTAGGAGGTTATTAAATATGGATCAATACACACTCGCACATGTTGATATAATGAAAATTCACTACAAAAATGGTGAAAATATCGCGGAAACGTTTCGTAAAGCTCGTACTATTTTTAGTCATCTTCAAGCGCCTTCTCGCACAGCTATAGTGAATTTGATTGACAAATTTGAACGTCTCGGACAGGTTAGTGATGTGAAGACTCCCTCTCGTGTTCGTCCGGCAAGGTCAGCTGAAAATATCGCCGCCGTAGCTGAGAGTGTGACTGAAAACCCAGGTGTGACCATTTCGAGACGATCACAGGAATTGGGCCTATCCGCAACATCTTTGCATACAGATATTGGCCTACACGCTTATAAGGTCCAGTTGACACGAGAATTGAAGTCAGCAGACCAAGCACAACGACGTACTTTCGCTAATTGGGTGCTGGAAATGAATGAACAAGATCATGATTTTTTGCATAAAAAATATTTTGAGTGATGAGGCTCATTTTCATTTGTCTGGGTATGTAAACAAACAAAACTGTAGTATCTGGGGCTCCGAAAACGCAAGAGAAATAGTGGAACAACCTCTCCATCCACAACGAGTGACAGTTTGGTGCGGTTTTTGGGATGGCGGTGTCATTGGGCCAGAGGGTTCTTCTCACCTCTGTTTTCGAAAATAATGCAACCGTATCAGTTAAAGGATTGCTTTACCGAACGATCTTGACTGACTTTTTTTTTTTTTGCCTGAAATTGATGTTATAGACGTGGACGACATTTATTTTCAGCAGGACCGCGCCCCATGCCACATAGCTGGTAAAACAATGGCTCTATTGCGTGACAAATTTCGTGAACATGTGATTTCTCGAAATGTAGACTTCAATTGGCCGCCGAAACTTAACGCCATTAGACTTTTTCTTTTGGAGCTATGTTAAAGACAGAGTCTACGCTAATGCTCCACCAACGATTCATCCAATAAAAGAAAATATTAGAGCTTTTATTCACGAAATACAACCGCAATGATGCGAAAACGTAATGCAGCATTTCATCAAAAGAATGACTATTTGTAGGCAGAGCCGAGGCGGACATTTGGAAGATATTGTATTCCATTACTAACCTCAAAGTTTGTACTTAAGGTTAAAATAAAAATATCACCACTTTTCATACAAACTTTGCGTTTTTCTATTGATTCAAAATTACACCTCTTGTTGGATGACCTTATACATAAGTCCAGTGTTACCACCAGTAAGTACGGCAAATATGAGTAGTCTAGAGAAGAATTGTAAGATCCCATATCCTAGGGTAAAGGCTATTTCTTCAAAGAATTTTTGACTAATTTTATTCTGTATTCATCTCAGTTTTTTTTTAATATGGGTTGTGCTTACATCTTTAGTACTAAAGGCGATCATCAGATGAGTTCTATTTCTGTAGCTTCTTTACCAAATTCTAGCCTTCATCACATGTCTACTAGTCGGTCTTCTAAATATATGCACCACACCAAGTCCCTATAAGCCCTCATCCTCGTCTCAATGTTAACAGTTCAACACAAATTAAACTTGTGTTCTCTGAAGACATTCATTATGACCACATTCGTCAAGAATGCGCTTAAAATGCCGCCTCCTTAGAAATGACTTTCTAAGCTATATTGAAAACATTTCCACATATATTTTGTGGAAAACAATTTATCATCCAACGAAGTGTACACTTGTCCTGATAAGATAGGTATTAATTAGCCTTGTCGCTTCACAACATTCTCAACTGCGTAGTAGGTATAAAAAAAATACTTATATCGCTTTCTGAGTGCAAAGTATTGTAAAAATATATTTACAATCGAGATATAGCTAGCGGTAAGCCAGTAGTACTACTATGTAGTAATCCTTTACCGTATGAACTAGTATTTGACCCAAAATAATATTTCTGATCGATATCACGTTCACGTTGTTGTTCATGCGTTGAAGATAAAGTTAAATAAAAAAATAAAAATATTTATTAATAAAAGATAATCAAAGGTTTTTAATTTATTATACAGTTTATTACACACAGTTTGCAGGTCTATGTAAAGCGATAAAACGACATCCAGATAAAGGGCTGCACCAGATAGCAAAATAGAGTGGTTGTCCTTATATTCGTCTCATATATTGATTTGATTGTTAACTAGTCGTGCCTCCTAGGTGTCATCCGTCGTAAAACATACCTATTTTCTGCCACAACCAGGTCTACACCATACACCTCGCTTTTTTCCCTCTTGTCTCTTCCAAAGCGTTGTTTATGGAACATTTTAGGGCAGCCATGGTCCCATAGCCATAGGCCAACTTCCCTACCATCTACCAGTTAAAATGAAAATAAATAATGATTACGCTGAGGAACACGCACGAGACGCAAGTACAAAGGGACCAGCTACATCTGAGTGCTCCAATCAATCTCAATTTCTTTACGATAAAAGAAAAGACGCACGGGAAGAAACGTTCAGAAGAGATAAGCGATGTCTTATAAAGAGGGCAGCAACTTCAGCATGTGCGGGCGAAGTCCAAAGTACCGTCCTTTACAACATCAATACGTTGAATGTCAATTTTATTGACTCTATGTGAACTAAAGTTATTTGCAAATAAAAGTGAAACGATACCAAACTTGGCGAATATAACTCACCATTAGAGGGGAATGACACTCTCTAGAAGAGCTGCTCAACCACAGAGATTTTTATTTGTCGTTTGGCATTTTTCAAAATATGCATCATATGCATCAAATGTTCTCACATTCCTTAGCAAACCTCGGCAAAAAATATCATCGACTATTTCATTGCTGTATCCTACTCGTATATGCCATCAACAAAATTCAGTTGGCTTACGAGAAACAGATAACTCAAATGGATACATCTCCTTTAATGTGTTCCTGTGTTCCTGTGGTCTTTCTTTTTCTTTTCTTTCTTACACCGACAAAATGAATTGTAAAAAGGTCTTGGGTAGCATTCTAAAATGTACGGGGTCAGTGGCGTAACTCGAGTCGAATTTACGCTTCCTTGTTGTGGCCCAACCAAGGTTGTCTCTGGGACTTAGAAGCTTCAGAAAGAACTTTATTATTATAGTACGGATCAACTGGTGTCCTAGAAATATGTAATAAATCTACGAATGTATGAAATGCTCTTCTTCAAACAACAAGATGGCGCTGCTATAATTGTTCGAAAGTGCATAGATCATATTCTCTTAAATTCAACATCTTCCTATCAATGCCTTCTTAACAAATTATGACCTTTCAAATTATTTTCATATCCTCAAACACACAGCTATGTACAAACTTGTATTCCAAAACTAACCATAATATCGTTTCTTTTCTTTACAGCGGAGACTACACAAAGAACTTATGTCCCTAATTAAGGAACCCCCACCAGGAGTTACTGTCGACGCGGAGAGCATTAGTCAAAATTTATCAGAGTGAGTACACCAAAACTTAAATTTACCATTTTCCCCCTAGAGAATCACGTGGCATACCAACATCACATGATTAAAACACATAAATACTAAACAGTTGCTTATAACAAGAGCTTAACTTTTTTATGGTTTCATTATTTGCAGATGGAAAATCAATATTGAAGGCTTTGAAGGTACCCTATACGAAGGTGAACATTTCCAGCTACTTTTCAAATTTAATAATAAATATCCGTTTGACTCGCCAGAGGTAAGCCAATATTGATTGTGTGTGTGTAGACGAAAGAGGAAATCGATTGTTATTTTGTTTTAGGTGACATTCATTGGATCGAATATACCAATCCATCCGCATGTATACTCTAACGGTCATATCTGCCTGTCAATTTTAACTGATGACTGGTCACCGGCACTGTCGGTGCAATCCGTGTGTCTTAGTATAGCGTCTATGTTGAGTAGTTGCCGTGAAAAGAAACGACCCGCGGACAATACACTCTACGTTAAGACGTGCAATAAAAATCCTAAGAAAACGAAATGGTGGTATCATGGTAAGTTTAAGAATTATTTTCTTTTTGTAGTGAAAATTCTTTACTATTGGATCGGAATGACCTCGACACAAAAACCAAACATGAAACGATCAACCAAGTTCGTCCGATCACTGAAATCTAGCAGCGTCAGTCGCGGTTAGTACGTAGATGAGGGACCGCTTGGGAACACCGCGAGTTGTTGGCATTTTAATTTAACTTGATGTACATGGATTTTTCAAAAGCTTCTGATAGAGTACATCACACTTTACTTTTAGCTAACCTTAAATCATTGGGTTTTCACTCTTCAATGCTTAGATGGTTTTCCAATATAAGTTCTAGAAGGTAATCGGTAAAAGTCACATCGCGCGTAATAAAAGTGACTTCTGGCGTCACACAAGGTAGTCGTCTGGTCCATCATCTGGAAAGTGAAAGGCCAGAGCAGCGCGTAAGTTTGAATATGTTTTGCATATGCGTGATAGAGCGATGAGTAGATGTATAATAGAAAGATGTGTGAGTAGCGGATGACTATAAGTCAGCTACGAATTTAAGTCGGTATCGATTACTACGTTTACATGCCGAGTTAAATCCGGATTCAATTTGGTTCGAGTACCATTTAAACGTTTTCAGGATCGTGTTGAGGTTTTGCAGATGAACGCGGATCGAAAGATCGAGTTTGACAAATAGAGAAAGAAGCGACAGGGAAGAAATGTCAAACTCAGCCCTCTTTCGCTTCGATGCTAAGCGAAAACACGAATCGATGCTGTGTCAATCCAATCTCTCAATCCGGCCATGTAAACCTAGTAGATGCATCAGCTGTTGTGTGCTCTGTGTGCTTATGCGGTTCATGCGTTTAAATAATACATTTTATTGAACTGAAGTTAAGGCCTTGCTTTTTGCGGACGACATAGTTCTACTTGCATATACGCCCGAGTCTATTCAATTGATGATCAATCGCCTGCATCAATTTTATTTGTGGGCGCCGTGGCGTAAGTGATTAGTGTGTCAGATCACTACGCATGAGGTTCCAAGTTCGAAACCCAGAAAACAGCAAAAAGTTTTTTCACGGTCCCACCTCTCGCGAGCGTCTGACAAATATCCAAGAGTATTGTTGTCACGAAAAGGCTTCTCAAATCGCCGTTCGGACTCGGCATTAAACTGTAGGTCCCTTCCACTCGTGTGAAAAATATAACGCACACAACATGAGTGGTTGCGAGAAGCTAGGCCCTGGCACTTTAAAGAGCTGTTGCGCCGAATATTTGTTTTTTTTTTGCCTGCATCAATATTGCTCGTTGTGGAATCTGCCGGTAAATTTGGAGAAATCCAAAGTACTGATTTTTAAAAGAGGTGGAGGACGAAATTGCTTAAATGAAAGATGGAATTTTAATGGTAAGAGCATTGAACTAGTCAATGAGTATAAATATCTTGGCGTTTACTTTACGAAAAATTTAAGTATGGAAAGACATTTGACGGAGAAACTTCTCAAGGATAAATGCGCTATCAGCGCCACATGGAAACGATGTTTTGCCAATAAAAACATTGCGCACAGTAGCAAGTACAACATTTTTGAAGCAGCGTCGGAGGCCATTTTGTTTTATGGGGCGCAAGTATGGGGTTGCAGGCACAGAAACAGTCGAAAAGTTGCTGAGCTACTACGTTAAAAGAGTATTTCGGCTACCAACTAGCACCCCCAACTACATGATTATGTTGGAAACGGGATTGTCTCCACTGTTTATCAAAACACTTAAGTTACAAGTTGATTACATCTTGAAAGTCCTCAATATGAACAACGACCGGTTGCCCAAGAAAGTGGCCCTCCAAACAATTCGCAATAGGGACAGCTGGTACGCAGTGTAGTTGGAACTAGCGAACTTTTGTGGTATGGATTTAAATCTAAATAGCTCAGATTTTGGCACCTGGAAAGCGGAACTTTATAAATTAATCTCAACGGTGGACGTAAAGTACAGAGAGCGATTCTTAGAGGAGCCGATGGGTTCCCTGTATAGGATGATCTACAGCCGTTTATGTTACAATCTTCGGCTGAAAAACTATTTTCGGCATGAAAACAGCGTGG
Organism: Brachypalpus laphriformis; assembly: GCA_945910035.1. Classification (NCBI taxonomy): domain Eukaryota; kingdom Metazoa; phylum Arthropoda; class Insecta; order Diptera; family Syrphidae; genus Brachypalpus; species Brachypalpus laphriformis. The sequence goes on from OX246753.1 coordinate 326,296,939, forward strand.
ACGAGATTTCGATGATGCTTAAACTACGAGGGGAGCTCCTACGCCTGAACTACATACCACATCGTGAGTATCTCCCTATATTATGCAACTTATGCAGCCTTGGGGAAAGAGAGGACGTTCTGCATTTTGTTGGCAGTTGCCCAATTTTGAAGGAAACAAGAAGGCACTTTTCGGTAAGGACATCCTAACAGGCCACGAAACATTAGCCCTGCTCAATAAATTGAACGTATCCAAGCTATACCGTTTTTGTAAGGTAGCCCTAGCATATCGTGAAAGAATAAGAAATGAAAACTTTTAACTCGATTTTTTAATCTTTTATTTTTGTTTTCCCTTTTTTTTTTTATACTTATGAAACTGAAAAATATTATTTAGTTGTTAACCTGGCAGACGACAATGCCATGCTATATGATTTCGTTTAAAATCAACTGTGAATTTGTTAATGGTTACTGAAATAAAAATCAATTATTATTATTATTATTATTGAACTGAAGTTTCACTTCAACAATGTGCTTATGTGAGTGAAGCACACGCCATTTTTTTCGTATTCAAGGTCTTAGAAAGTTGGGAGTTAACCGTGTTGGGTTGTTTATGTGCTGAGTCAGCTCTGTTTTACTGTATTCAATCATTTGTTATCGATTAGATTAATGTAGATTAGAACGTACATACTTAGTACCACGAATTTGAGTGATGTGTCTTCAATTATCATTTAGCCACATGCCATGATTCCCACACGTTTACGATAAAGGTGCAACTAAAAAGCTTCGATATAAATCATAGGATATTGAAAATATTGTATAATTTCTACGGTCATATCGTGGAAACAATGCAATGACACCTTTCTTACGCAAAAATAGATGACAATAATCTATTAAAAAATATCTCAGAGAGTGAAAAACAATAAGCCTCTTCATCGAATTGGCACTAATACTGGCTACTATTGGATGACGACCATGACTTAACGTTAAAAATAAATAAATATTTGGCGCAACAGCTCTTTAAGTGCCAGGGCCTAGCTTCCCGCAACCACTCATGTTGTGTGCGTTATATTTTTCACACGAATGGAAGGGACCTACAGTTTAGTACCGTATCCGAAGGGCAATTTGGTTTGAGAAGCTTTGTCGAGACAACAATACTCTCGGATGTTTGTCAGACCTTCGCGAGAGGTGGGTGAAAAAACTGTTTGGTGTTTTCTGGGATTCGAAATTGAAACCTCACGCGCAGTGGTCCAACACACTAACCACTTACGCCACGGCGCCACATGACAACGTTGACTTACCACAATTTCGAAAATAAAAATTACCTTTAGTCAGTTTGTTTGAATTTTTTTTTATCGGAATATGATTCTATACGCTCTCAATATGATCGAGCCATCTAAGTCTATTGCTTCTAACTAAATTTTACTGAAGATTTCATACAAAAATTGCTGAATCTAGAGGGTGGGTGCAGTGCAGTGCAGTGTATAGTGCTCGTTAACTGATGTGTGCAAGTTCAAGCTTCAGCGAAGAACAGCAATTATCAGTCATCCGAGTATAAAAGAATAAACACGTTTTTCCAACCACTGCACCAACGAGATCCCACGATGATGGGTTCTACGCACCATAGCAACTCGAGAGCAACACCTCGACCAAGGATCGTCAACCTCAGTTACACAGCTGCTATAACAACAACATAAAAGATTGTGCCAGAAGTAATTGCATTGGAGATACGCACAATCTAATTTCATAATTTCATAATTTATTTCACAAAAAATCTTTTACAATCTATCTAAGATAATCTTAAAGAAGTCACATGGTAACACTTCAATCTGTCGAAATCTATGATCAATGGGAGCGTGTCTTCTTGAATGTCATATTGGATAGACAATTTATTTGAAATTGACCACCGACGCACGTCCTTGTTGATTGGCTTAATATGGCCTCCTTGGCAATTTTTTCTAGGACTACGTGTAGGGGACAGGTGCTCTTAAATTTTAGTATGAAAACTGGCCACAGCCCACTGATGGACCTATCCACATTAATGATGATGGGCTACCTCCCCCCGCGCAGCTTCTACATGGTTCTTCAAGAGAAGTTTGCTGCTTGTCCTGTTATTAATCCCAGAAGATGTGGTATAACAGTTTCCTGCCCTTTTGTATTACTCCCGATGCTGTGAACGACGAAGGCATTGACATACTATATATGGACTGCTAGTAGCCAACTTTGCGTTGATTCCAACATTAGCGCTCTCTTGCTTCGGAGCCGAAAAAAATTTAAACTCACACTTGTTTGAAATTGCGTTGGGTGTACAAAGACAGTGATTTCATTGACATATTACATACAAAATTGATTCGTAATAAATATACAGTAGGAACTCGATTCTTGCAACTAATTAAAACCGACCCTGTTGCATTCACTGGATAAGTTGCTTCTACTGAATATCTAATTTAGATAAAAATATTTGCGTTATTTAATACAAGAAACATACAAAACTTAAATGCTTTTATTCAATCTAACGTATAAACACAAATTAGGTTTAAAATACATGTACCATGCAACATATTGTAACGAAGTGACATGTTTCCCTACCTTCAATTATCAACCGAGAGAGAAAACGGGGTATACAGCCAGGTGTTTTGGTAGAGGACGACCCATGCCACCAAAAGAGTTGCATACTTTTGGGCACCTCTACAAAGACGACCCATTCATAAGAAAATATGGTATACCCTAAGGCACGCCAATATAAAAGAAAGCCAGAAAGACAATGAGACATAAACAACAACAAAACACGAAGGAGTTTTAAAAAGTCACACTTCGTTCTTGCAAGGATATTCCATAAGTAAGAGAACGCAAGTGGCAGTTGGCAGAGTCTGCTCAGTGGTGATAAGGGTACCAATCCAGTGTACGTGGAACAGACTCTCCCCCGAATTCGGTCACCAACATTCTTGGTTTTTTTTCTGGTTTTCGTGCCTTCACCCCAGTGAGTGGGTATTCAGCTAAGGGTTCGTTTTGACCACAGCAGCCGTCCCTTGATAAGTGTCCCCATTCCTTTGGGACAAACTCCCCAGACCGGCATTTAGCGGAGTGTTACCGCCAGCCTTTCCCGCTCCAAGCTTACGCTTGGCTCCCCTTCCTGAGAAGCAGCCCGGACTCTGTCCGGACTCGCCAGTCAGCCCGAGCCGTGCTCGTGCCTTGCACGGACACCCAGCCAGCCCGTGCCCTGCACGAACATAGCCAGTACCAGTACCGCGTGTGGACCGCACGACCTGTCAAGCCGTTCCAAGACACCGCAACCCGAGAGACCCGCCGAGGAGGCCAGTCCAAGCCTGAGCTGGGGGTTTAAGTATTATTACTGTAGAATTAAGTTTATTCCTGAATTGTTAAGTATAAGAGTTGTTATTCACAGAATATTGCATTGTTAAAGGGAACACTGTACACTAGTCTCATAGTTTCAATAAAGTACCTCTTTCCCAAAGTTTTAGGGTATTTCTTTGGGGCTGACCCTGGAGCCGGCGAGCTCACCTCAGCCTTCGATAAAAAAGACCTTTACAATATGAAGGTGAAAAGTTAGAAATTAACATGCCATTTCAATCAGACTTTTTCAATTTCGTTTGTTTTGTGCATTTTAATTTGTGAGATATTGCTAATTCACGAAGTCTTTGAAGAGTCATCACATCAGTAAGTGGAATATCATGCTGTTCTGCCCAGTTTAAACAAGTGTTAAAACACATTATTACATCATCTACTTTGATGTTCATCGTTGGTAAAGAAGTAATTTCTTCTATTGGTTCTGTTTCAATCTCTTCCACGATCTCAGAAATGTGTTCCTCAATTATCCAATTTCAATCTCATTATTTTAAATTGATTCTGAGCATTCAATCTGTTGGAGTAACGCTGAAACGTCGTGAATTTGTGACGGCATCTCATTTAGGTCCTGTGCAAGCATTGCTAATGGAATGCTCGAATCGTCATCGTCTTCCCATTCTGAATCCTTTGCAAAAAGTTTCGTGAAACACTTTTCAATTGACGATTTGTCAACTCTATTCCAAGCCGACGCCAGAAAACAAATCGCATGCTGCACAGTCATAGTTTTTATAGCTTCACACAAATGAAGACCAGATGAAGAATGTGACTCAAGAAAGCATTTTTATAGAAGAGTTTAGTCAATAGATCGTGTTCTTCGGTAGAAGCTTCCAAAATAATCCAGATTCATCTGCATTATAGATCTGTGATGGTTGCAGATCCAGATCTTTAATTTTTTGCTGAAATGCTTTTATAAAAGGATCCACCGACTCTACTTTGCTTTACAATTTTTCACCGCATATTTTAATTTTCCGAATACCGTGTCTCTTTCGAAATTTAGCTATCCAGCCGCTACTAGCAAGGAAATCACTCCGGCCTTGCCTTTTCCCCTAAAAGATCAGACGTTATGGGTATATTCCGCGATCTATGTTGAGCAAACCACTTAAATAGAACATTTTCCATTTGAGGGTACTCCGATTCCTTTAAAGTTTTTCTTTTGCCAGGACCAGACTCGGTTCGGTGTTCATGAGAAGGGTTTTTAATTTTGCTTTGCTTTTACTTATTCGTGATATTAGCCGTATTTTATTATCACCCAAGATCCATATAGATCACACGACAAAAATAAAACGATCCGGATCTGGATCAACGAATTATTTTCCTTGAGTCTTGTAGTGTAGTTGCGTAACCTACCAAGGAATAAAAAAAAAAATTGATATTGATCCTGAAAGAAAGCAAGATCTTGTATTGTTGTTGTATTGCTTAGAAAAAAATGATCCATATCAGGATCATGAGTGATAATAAAATACGAATATTGTAGATTTATTGACATCGAACATTTTTGCTAGATTATTCAAAGAATATCCTTTGTCAAGCAATTCTATTATATCCATTTTTTTGTTTAATCGTCAACACTGTTTTTTTTCCACTCATTTTTAGACCGAAAAAAAAAACAATGCGCAGAAAACTTATTTCGTAGAAGTAAACACAATCTAAACTTCTTTGCACCAAATCGAACAGAATAAGGAAAATATCCAGAAGCGTGTGCGTTGTACATGCTTACATACATGAATTTATCTGTTAGTTCAAGTAAGGATCAACCATAGCAAGAACAAAACAAAGAGAGTAAATTTAACGGGATATTGTTTTAGTTTGCCAAAGAATTTATCAATTCCTTTTCTGGTGTTGAAGAATCGAACATAACATTTTGTGAACGTTGCAATTATAAGATACCTAATGAAAACTTTTTTGGGTGTTGCACTTACTGAGTAGTTGCAACTATAGGGGGTTGCATGGATCGAGTTCCTACTGTATAAATATTGTGCAACTTATGGGGCAGACAAATGCGTATATAACGATTTTTATTCAAATTTTGTTGGTTCCATCTATCAGTAATTATTTGAACTAGCACATTGTTCAGGTACATCTGTTGCAAACAATGCCTCAACAATTAGAATTTCAACCGTTTTACGTAGCAAATCCACACAAACCCAAAAGGTGTCTCTACCATTCTATGGAAAAATTCGAGATGGTTGGCAATTTGTTTCCACATTTTTCCGCTCCGAACTAAGAGGGCTAGTTATGTTGGCGTCATTTTTTGGGCAGAGATTGTATGGAACTGAAATTTCACTAGCAGTCCATATATACATAGTATGTCAGTGGGCAAAGGCTTTCAATACTCAATCAAGCAACTGTACTTTACAGGTATTTACTGTTGTTGCCTAGCTCTCTTCAGAACCTTTTATGCCCTTCCGTTACAGCTTTAATGTTGAATGTTGAACTACTCTGCAAATGTGTTTTGGAATAAGAAGAAAGATCTATACTCTTTGTTAGTATACATATCCGTCAACTTGTTTTTCTGTGAACATGGTTTACCTGCTTTGTCTCTAGATACAGCAGTTAGTTTCCTGCGCATATGTTGTAGCCCAGTGCGTGTCTGGCACTTGGGCTTTTCTAACTTCCCCACTGCTAGCCATCACATTTATTGAATAGCGACGATGTTTACGCAGTATTTAGAGAGTACATCCAAAAAATGTTTTGGTATAGTAATAATTCGTTGGTACTTTTATGTGCGCTGCGGTTTGTAAACATCTTATCAATATCCAAAGCTTCTTATGTTGGTTATTGCATGTGCGCAAAGTCAATTCCTGGAAGCACTTTTTTCGTTGGTTCTAACTCATTCTATGAACATTTTAGAACACTTGCTGCAGAAACCAGCATATGGGCCACTATACTTTCTCCACTCTGTCTCTCGCTCTCTCTCTCTCTCTCTCTCTCTCTCTCTCTCTCTCTCTCTCTCTCTCTCTATCTCTCTCTCTCTCTCCCTCTCTCTCTCTCTCTCTCTCTCTCTCTCTCTCTCTCTCTCCACCTATTTCTTCAGGGCTTCTCCTTTATTTTTTCCCTATCCGGCGCTAAAGTCCGGGATAGACATAAACATTCTTTTTGGTCTTTTTTTAGTTGTAGATTTTCTGGAAATCATCCGACAAGATTTCGCCTAATAATGCATACCGCGTCATGTGGCATCGTGCAGAAAGCGAAGTATGCTCCCAGTCAACGCTTTTTTAAGAATACTGCATACATAGGGATGAAATGCGATACTCTTGATAGAGATAGTCTTTTATTTTGTCTGGTTCTCTGAAAGCTTTCCTTTTGTTAATAAATACACAAATTTTTGAAAGTTGGGTTAGACGACTGTTTCTAACTAGCACTGTTCAGCAAGTTCTATCGCGACTGGTGACTGTTTCAAAACATAATTGCAAACTTCCTCTGTGAAACGCTTTTTAACGATGACAATCGTGATGTCGCTGCCATACCTATGATTCAAAGTCAAAAATCAAAGTAGATTCTAAAACGACCCCGCTTGTGCTCTTTTATTATTGTGGTATAGCAGCATCTATTTTTGAAAGATGCAAACGCCAACTTGCTTATATTCATCATTGCCCTAGTACTGTGTTAGAAGGCGAACTGTGAAGAGAAGGTGAACCTCACAGGCGGATCAGTAGAAATGCAGTGAAGTGGGAGGGTTATGATCCCTTATTTTCGGATCATAACCTCGCTGATAAAAGGAAGAAGAAGAAGAAGAAGCCCTAGTACTGTGTTATAGGTGTCGCTAATTTGTAAAGTTAACTGTTTTCCACAGGTGGATCAGTAGAAATGCGGTGAAGTGGGAGGGTTGTGATCCCTTATTTTCGGATCATAACCTCGCTGATAAAAGGAAGAAGAAGAAGTTCCATGGCTACACCATCTTGTTGCCGTGTCTCCATATTTTATTTATTTATTTCATCTACAAGTAATAATATCACTTGACAGATTGTGATATATATGGTATAATGAATTACAATAATAATTAAAAGTAAGAATAAATATGAGGACATGAATTTACCTACTCATTTTACCAATAAAACTAAATAACGTGGTTTTGAATATACTTTAGTTCTGGATAAACTTAGATCTACAACAGACCAATCTGCGTTAAAATTTGAAATAGCTCGAGATATAGGCTTATCCAACCCGTAGTTTGTCCTATGTATTATGGGAGACAGAAACTCTCTTTGTCTCAGTGGTCTTTCTGGAGCATATATAGGGATTGAAGCTAACAAACAAGAGCTTTTTAAATAATAACAAAGGGGGTCTCTCACAAACGTTACATCATAGATCTCATAGCAGATGGCATCTATCATCATATGTATTCCGGCGAAAACTTACAGCGCATTTTGAAAAAAACAAATTTGGAAAATCTTCTTTGAACTCTTTCCACCTGATTAATATGCATCTAGTAAAAGGGATACTAAACGATGTCACAATATTCCAGAAGAGATCGAGTAAAGTCTATAGAGAGGGTAAACAATGACTGAGGATTAGAAAACTCAACTGTATTTCATTTGATGAAGCCAACCATGGAGTTAGCTTTTGACGTTATATAATTCGCATGATCGCAAAAAGTTTACGCCTCATCAAAAATGATACCAAGATCCTTAACCACATTTATCCGAGTTAACTCTAGCGAATTAATGGAGTATTGGTGAATAATTGGGTTGGAACATCTGCAAAAAGTTGTTACGCTGCATTTCTTTATGTTAAGAATATAAATTATCTTTGCACCATATTAAAAGAGCATTAATGTTACTTTGAAGTGTTATGCAATCATTATAGCTTGAAATTCTTGCAAACAGCTTTAGATCATCTGCATATAGTAGGCGTTGACTGTAGCTTAGCACAGTTTTTATATCATTGATAAATATAATGAAAAGTAAGGGGCCCAGATGACTACTTTGAGGTACACCTGAGCTGCGGTTAAATGGTTTTTAAAGGAAAGATTTAAGCTTTACCATCTGCACAATCCATTTCAAATTAGATGAGTGAAACCGAAGCAATTCAGCTTGCGTATTAAGACACTATAATTCACAGAGTCAAATGCCTTACTAAAGTCGGTATAGACCGTATCCATCTGATAACCCTTTTAGTACAGACGGTGTGATATACGAGATTATAGGCTGTGGATCTCCCTGAAACAAAACCATGTTGAGATTCCGAAATATATTCTTTGACATAGAATTCCAATTTAACTTTAACTATACTCTCAAAGAAGCTTGGGGATGGCGGATAATTTACAGATTCTCCTGTAGTTCTTCTTCTTTTGCTTTGCTGCCATATAATTAACGTGCAGACTAAATATCACATTCAATTCGAAAATGTTAATAAAATTGTTTTATGTCCGAATGAAAATGTCGCGTTTTATATTCACCTTTGAAATTAATAAATCTTTAACAAATTATCTTTCTTCTCACAGTCACCGACTAACCTCCAAGCCGATAGCATCGTTTCGCTTCGTGTTGTGCTTCCCGCTTGTTTTCGTTGGTACTTTTCCCGCTATTTCAACAGCTAATCTCTTTTTCTAACTCTCTTTCTAATACGGTAGTGTGTGCAACTAAACAAATAGTATAGTGATAAGAACTGTCAAATGATGGCCTCAGGGCCACATGTGCTTTCAGGAAATCGGTTCAGCGGTCTAGAACTAGACCTGCTACCCGAACCAAAAAATAAAAAAAGAAGAAAACCCAACTATACAGACATTGATCACAATTCGATGATTCCAACATATTCAACATGTGCAAACCCTAAATTCATTGTAATCGCCCCATCGAACGTTGATAAACCACTATCCTCCTTTAGTGTGTTTCTATTGAAAAAAGCAATAGACGGTATCAGTACTAGTTACGAATACATAACACAACTTCGAGATGGCAATCTCCTCATCTTAGTCAAATCCCAAAAAGTTGCCGACCTATTTCTCTCTAAAAAGACCTTATCTAACATCTGCCCGATAAAAGTGTCACTTCACACAAATCTTAATTCATCCAAAGGGACCGTTTATGCACCATATCTTGTAAACGTACCAGATGATGAAATTATTAATGAAATGAAATCCCAAGGCGTAACAGAAGTGTATAAATTTAAAAAAAACATTGACGACAAGCAGACACCAACCGGACTCATTCTATTTACTTTTGACCTTTTCCGTCCCCCAACTTCAGTCAATATAGGTTGGTACAATTGCAAAGTTGTGGAATACTTCCCTAACCCCATGCGCTGTCAAAAATGTCAACTGCTAGGCCACACTGCCAAAAGATGCAAAAATAATCCCTCCTGCGAAAGGTGCAACCTTCCGCCACAAGACCCACACATATGCCCCCGCACCTTCTGCGCAAACTGCTCTGAAGAACACCCTACCTCCTCTAAATCGTGCAAAACCTTTTTAAAAGCAAAAGAAATTTTGAAAATAAAAACAATCAGAAAATGTTCTATGGTAGAGGCTAAACAAATATACAAAGACAAAAATCCCACACCCTCATCTTCAATATCGTACGCAGCAGTTGCAATTGCACAATCAGAACAAGTACTAACAAATAAATCAGTTACCGAACCAAACAAAGTCACGACAAGTCCCCCATCTCCAATCCAAACTACCAATCAAACTCATAATGACCGCTCACTTCAATCCGAAACAGCAATCGCACAGCCAAGAAATAATACCTTAACAACTAAAGCTCTAAATGAGCAAAACCATAAACCCAACTCACTCACTATATCTAAATCTAAACCAACTTCGCAATGTAACTCAACGAACCCAAATCAAACCGACATCCCATCTTCTGCAAGCAATTACAATATACCCCAACTACCGCATTCATCGAACTTAGACAAGTCAAATATCCCCACTCTCAAGCAAAACCCTCCAAATATTCCACCCCGTGGATCCGAACTCACCACTCCTAATACCAATTCACCCATATCTAAAACTACACAATTGCTAATCAAAAACAATAATTACTACATCGATCCCTCAGCGAGCGGCGATGAAAGTATATAATACAAACATATACCCCAACAAAGACGACTCTGCTGTCCAAAGGTTGAGACAACCGGGACCTTCACAGGCCCCGATTGACTCAAACTCTGTACAGCAGAGTCGCAAGCATCTGCTCACCGCCAATCCTGTTACCAGCACCGGCTTTTTACAATATAACGCAGCGTATATTGGACAAAAGCCTTCTAACACAACAAAATCATTGTTAAAGGTTCTACAATGGAAGCTTAGAGACTATTTTAATAATTGTCATGAACTACAATTATTAATAAATGACCACAAACCATCTATAATAACCCTGCAAGAAACCCACCTCATAGCAAATTCTTCTCCTCATCCACCAAAACAGTATGAAGCATACTTCCATAATTTACCATCAAATGACTCTGCAAAACAAGGCACGGGTTTATTGATACACAAATCCATCCCTCACAGACTCCTAAACATTAACTCAAACATATCTATAGTAGCAATAGAAATTGACATTAACACCAAAATCACTGTAATTTCAATGTACATCCCTCCCTGCCAGGCATTCACCACCACAGATCTACTTAGCATAGTTAATAGTCTCCAGACACCCATTCTATTAACAGCAGACATTAATTCCTGGAACCCTATATGGGGTTCTCCGGTAAGCAATTCAAGGGGTAAGGAATTTGTGAATTTTTTAACAACAGCCAATCTCTCCATTTTAAACGACGGTAGCCCAACTCACTTTTCGACCCATAAAACGTTTACCCATGTTGATCTCACAGTAGTATCCGCTCAGTTATTACCCAAAGCTTCTTGGACAATCTTTGAAAACCTCCATGGGAGTGACCATTTCCCAATTCTGACAAGTATAGATCTCGGTAACCGATCTACTTACAAAAAGCCGCCCATTAAATTTCAAACTGATCGCGCCAACTGGTCCATCTTTCATGAGAAAATACATGATTTCCTAAACAACAACCAACAGACGTTGAACATAAATAAAGAAGCGGCTATAATAACTAAAGCTCTGCGTTTTGCATCTAATTCCGCCATTCCCCAAACAAAAAATATTCACCACAAAACCATTGTCCCATGGTGGAATTCTGAATTGGCTTCACTCCGTAATAATAAACAGCGTCTATGGAAATTATTTAAAAAATACCCGACCGATCTCAACCTTTTGCACTATCGCAAAGCTAATGCCCTTTTTCGATTTAAAGCAAAGCTAAGAAAGAGAGTATTCAAAAATTCACCTCCGCCATCAATCCTAACTCCACAACCAAGAAAATGTGGGCAGATATAAAAACCCTTACAGGTAACTACACCCCCCATGTGATTAACTCACTAATAACAGAATCTGGATCACTTATTAACCCACAAGACATCAGTGAATATTTTGGCAAGTCCTGGTCTGGTTTTTCCAGTGACGAAAATTTTTCCTTGAATTTCCGTGAATCAAAACGTCTGGCTATTAATAGGGCACCTGATAGATATAATTTAAGTAGATCAGCAGAATACATTGAAGAACCAATCAACACCCTTGAATTAGAAAGCTGTTTGAATTCGCTTAAAGGTAAAACACCAGGGTTCGATCGCATCTCATATCCAATGTTAAAAAACGCTCCGTTCAGGCTAAAACAACGAATTTTGCAACTATATAATAACATCCTTGACCAAGGTATATTACCACAAGCTTGGAAAGTTCCTACTATAATACCAATTCCGAAACCCACAAAAAAATGTACTGATCCTAAAGGATTCAGACCAATTTCTCTGTTGTCATGCACCAGCAAGCTACTAGAAAAAATTGTTTCAAAAAGATTGCTTTGGTATATAGAAAAGAACAATTTTATAAATACAAACCAACTTGCGTTTAAAAATGGACGTAGCACCACCGACTCTCCTCCATATCGATGAATTCGTTGCTTCTGCTTTGTCACGCAGAAATCATGTTTCTATCCTGTCATTGGATTTTGGAAAAGCTTTTGATCGAATCGGGATCCATATAATTTTGAATAAGCTCTTACAGTGGAAGATTGGCCCCAAGATATATTCATACGTTAAAGCATTTCTGTCAAACAGAAAATTTAGAGTCAAAGCTAATAACACATTTTCCAGTGTACACACTTTAACCAATGGCATCCCCCAAGGCTCACCGCTCTCAGTAACATTGTTCATAATTGCATATAACGATATAAGTGAAATAATCTTTAAGTATAAGAAAATAAGTCACGTCCTTTATGCGGATGACTTAATCGTTTTATCTAAATGCAACGAAAACAGTCGCACTAGGGAAGTCTTTCAAAATATTCTTGTCGACCTTAACCAATGGTGTATCCATTCAGGAGCCAGTATTTCAGCTGAGAAAAGCAAACACCTACATATTTGTAAAAAAAGAAGTTGTAATAGTTTTGTCGTGAATGTGCTTAATATTAGAATTCCAAATGTAAATACGTTAAATATTTTAGGTGTAATTTTTGATAAGAATTTAAGTTTTAATGAGCATTGTGTACAATTAAAGAAAAAGCTAGCTACCAGGGTAAATATTATTCGTTTCTTATCTTGCAAAAACAGCCTAGTGCACCCCAATAGTCTCATTTATGTAACAAAAACCATAATCCTATCTAAGATTGACTATGGATTGGTAATATGTGGGAAATGCGCAAGATCCACATTGCAAATCATCAAGCCATCATACCATTCCGCTATCAGAACCAGTTTAAAAGCCTTTACAACCACGCCAATAAAAAACATGCTTACTGAATCTGGCCTGCCACCCATTGAACATCGCAAGGAACTTCTCACCGCCCGCCTTACACCAAAAATATGTTATTCGCAAAAATCCCCAATAATTGTAGACGCCAAACAAATTTTATCACGCAAAAAAATACCAAAATGCCCCTCTAGCATATACCTTGCACTAAATACAACACATAGTATAGGTATCTTACCTGCAATAAACCCACAGCCAGTCGAAAAAATCCACCCATGGAAACTACCAATTGACGCCATTAACACCAAATTGGCAAAATTTAAAAAGGATACCACAACCAGTGGAATGTATCTTCAACTATTCCAAGAAAGTATATGCGAATTCAGAGCAAATACATGGGATATTTTATATACAGACGGCTCTAAATCCGATTGCGGTACTGGTTTCGCAATTGTTACAGAACAAGATGATGTTGTTTATGCCGAGAAGCTCCCAAACTACTTCTCTATTTTTTCGACTGAAGCTTATGCTATCTGCAAAGCTACTGAATTAGCAAATATTTCGGTTAAAAATGTTGTGATTTGCACTGACAGCCTCTCAACGTTAAACGCAATCGGGAACATGAATAACCGCTCACCGATTATCAACCAAATACGGGACAATATTTTTAAAAATAAGAAGCAACTGTTAATCCTCTGGGTACCAGGACATTCAGGTATTAGAGGGAACGATTTGGCAGACAAGGCAGCGAGAAGGGCTTCCGAAGGGACAAATGTTACTCCTCATCCACCTCCGAAGAGGGACTTTCTGAAGTTAATAAACGCCCACTGGGAACACAAGAGAAAAGAAGAGTGGAAATCATACACACACCACTATTCTCTCATCAACCCAAATGCCGACTCGACAGAATTTCCAACAGACACAACACCTCAAATGAACAAATGTTTTATGCGTCTTCGACTCGGTCACACTCAATTAACTCACAGTTATATCCTCAGCAAGGACAATCCTCCAATTTGCCACCTCTGCCAATCCAGTCATATCTTATCAGTTAAACATCTTGTGCATAATTGTTCTAAAGTAAATAAGCTCTGTAAAGAACTTTTTAACAAAAAACTAATTGACCTTTTATCAATACAGTCATCCGATAATATTAAAAATGTCTACAAACTTCTATTAGAACTTAAAATTGCAAATACTATCTAATTAAGTTATGTAATAAGGTTTATCTCGGAGGCGATCAGAAGTTGACGGGCTCACAAATCCGTGGTTACGAAGTTGTGGCCCCGTCAACTTCGGATCGCCTCCATATTAAATATTACTACTATATTATTTCTCCCTAATTATTATTTCTCTTATTTTTGTGATTTCCAGCTAAAAGCCTTGGTAGCTAGTGCTGATTTGTAAAAATTAGAATATAAATTTATTTATGTTGTAATAAATAATAATAATAATAATAAATCTTTCTTCTTATTTCCAGATGACTCGGTGTAATCTTCTTGATCTCCCCGCCGTCTCCGCTCCTGGAAAGCGATATGGTTTCCTTTGAGATACATACATTAAAATCTTCGAAGATTTTCCCGTTCAAATATTAAATTTACTGTTGAACCGCTTCGACATAGACTTGATTATCATTATATTTTTTAACAAACAAAAAGCAACACTTAAACGTATTAATCACAACGTTGACAATAATCCCGTCAACATTATTTCTTTATTCACTCCCTAATTATTTTGTAGATATACTAGAATTTCCGTAGCGCAATCGAACTCAAAACTTAAAAAAAAAAAAAAAAAAACTATTTGAGAAAAACATGCAAAATTAAAATACAAAAACTAAAAATAAAACAAAATGTGAATCTGTTTGGCCTTAAATCAAAAACAAAAAATATAAAATACAGAAAATCTATTAAAATCAATATTTAAAATATATATCTATATATTCATAAAAAAAAAAAATTATAAATTAAAAAAGAAACATTCCAACCAATTCAATTTGTTTGACCGATGCGTTGTCACCCTGCAATATTCTACAACACTACTATAACCAAATACTTACACACAAACACAACACCGATGATCTCCTTTTCTCTATGGGCCCTATAAAAAGAAAAAGAGGAAAGCTATTGCAAAACTATACAGGGAGTATATAAGATTTAAGATGCACCCTGTATAAATCAAAAAAAAGTCTACAAATTATCAATTCTATGCAAAAAAACAGAACTACAAAAATTAAAAATAAACGTAACGTATTTAGTCGTATTTATTAAAAAAAAAATTACGTTTTTAATTTATAGCAGACACACACTTGCATCAATTAAATCTTCATTCGTGCGGTTTGTGCCTCTGATAAATTTATAGTTCTTAAGCAAGAAAACAAAAAAAATCTATTCATGTTTCGAAAACGAAGTGGATATATTGATAGTGCATATATATTGATTTTGTTTTAATTTTTCTTCAAAAGGAAAGTAATTATTATTAGCTTAAGGTTTTATTAAAACTAAAAAAATAAAAAATAAATAAAGAACAACTGGATGTGAATGTTTGCGAGACAGACAAAAAAAAAAACAAACAGATGAAAATATTAATCAACATTGTATTGTATAACGTCTTAATTACATTTTAAGTAGTTGTTAACACAAAAACAAACGTATGAAATATTAAAAATATTGTTTTAATCAAACCCGTTATCGTTTTATTTTAGTTCTTTTTTTTTCTTGCTGTACGTGTGATCGATTACTTGTTGTGTTATAAATTTTATTTCAAAATTTAAAATAAAAAAACGATTGAAATGTGAGGCAGTGTTAATTAATTGATTTTAAATTTCTTGAATTTAATGATAAAGCATTTTTTTTTTTTTGTAAGCTTTTTGCTGAATTATTTATACTTACTCTTAGGTGACGCTACAGTTCGGGGTGAACCTGGGCCTCAACCAACAAGCCTCTCCATTAAGCTCGGTCTTTGGCTAATTTTCTCCAGTTGCGCGCTCCAAATTGGTCGAGATCCCTTTGAACTTGTGCGCGCTACCTACGGCGAGGAGGCCCACTTCTGCGTCGTCCCAACGGATTAAATTCGAAGATTCTGTGGGCTGAAGCGTTGGTGTCCATTCGCTCTACATGTCCTAGCCATCTCAATCGTCCAATACGCAGTTTTTTGACTGAGTCGATGTCGTTGTACAGTTCGTATAGTTCGTCGTTGAATCTTCTGCTCCAAAACTCGTCAACGCAAACGGGACCGAATATCTACTCAGAATTTTTTTCTTCCGAAGCGACCAAGGATATTTGCATCCGTTTTCCATAAAATTCCATGTTTCAGCGCCCTAATGATCGAATGATCAGGGTCTTATATTGAGTCTCCCTAGTTGTTCAAGATAGGACTTTACTGTTGAATTGAAGTGCGGGTTTGTCGCGGGTAAATCAACCACAGATTTTTTTTTTTTTTTCGTGGGTAGGTGAAAATCTTCATGAGACACTATGATACCGTGTACTCATAGTAGTGTCAGATTTCTACTGACTAAAAACACCCTTCCCTTCGTTTTGTTTACTACGACTAAGTTAGACCTTATCAAGTAGTTTAAGCTTCAGAAGAGAATATTCGCGTGAGGCAGGTAGATTTTCAATAAAAGCACCTGCTGAAACCGTCATGACATGCGGCTTTTTGTCTTATTGCGCTAATTCGAACGGTTTCGTTCTTTGAAGTCGGCGCGTAAGATTTGTTACATCCAAAGTTTGGAGTATGGCATAGTTGCAATGGCCATGAAGACGAATACGAAGGTTGCGAGCGAAGTTTTTTATTTCGTCCTCCACGGTAACTATCCCTAAGTCTCTGTAGATATCATTGTTTCTGATATACCAGGGAGCGTGCACGATTATTCTTATAATTTTATTTTGGAATGATTGTATGAGATTCCTATTGTTTGGTTTGGTACAACCCCAGAGTTGTATACCGTACGTCCACACGGGTTTAAGCACTTGCTTATACAGAAGCAGTTGGTTATATACGCTTACTTTGGAATATCTTCCAATTAGCCAATACATTTCTCTAAGTCGATTTTTGACTTCGTCACGTTTCTTTTTAACATGAGGTTTCCATTTAAGTTTCGCGTCTAGTGTCATTCCCAGATATTTAGCTTCGTTTGCATGCGGTATTTGTACCGAGTTAATGAAAACGGGAAGGTTGATTATTTTCTTGTAAGTGAAGTTAACATGCGTCGATTTGGTCTCGTTAAGAACAATGCGCCAAGCTTTTGTCCACTCACAGATTTTATCCAAGGCTCGTTGGAGTTTTATGGTTGCTGTCTCGATTGAACTTTCCGTTGCCAGAATAGCCATATCGTCCGCGAACGTAGTTACAATAGTGCCTTCAGTTTGTGGTATGTCCCGAGTGTACAGCAAGAATAGGATAGGCCCAAGGACACTTCCTTGCGGAACTCCGGCGGCGATTTCTTTAAAATCAGAATATTCAGTTCCGTGCTTGACACGAAAAAGTCTGTTTTTAAGGTATGATTCTAAGATCTTATGAAGTTGCTCCGGAAGGATTCATCTTAGCTTATAATTCAATCCATCGTGCCAAACCCTGTCGAAGGCTTAAGATACGTCAAGAAAAGCGCTAGAACAAATCTTTTTCTCCTCAAGGGCTTTTTCAATTTCGTCGGTTATTCTATAAACCTGGTCAATTGTGGAATGCTTGATTCTGAACCCGAATTGGTGGTCAGGTATTAGGCGTCTCTCTTCAATGACCGGAAGAATCCGTTTCAGTAGGAGTTTTTCAAATACCATCGATACTATTGGAAGTAGCGATATCGGTCTGTACGATTTTTTGTCATTTGGAGATTTCCCCGGTTTCGGAACCATTATGACTTCTGTGACTTTCCATTGATTTGGAACGTATAATAATCTAATGGAAGCATTTATTAAATAAAGCAATTTTAATAGTGCCTTTTTTGGTAATAGCCAGGAGCTTTATTATTTTTCAGGTTTTTTATTGCCTGGCAAAGTTCTATAAATGACACACTTTTTATTCTAAGGTTGTCAGATGTCGTAGTCGTACCGGTAAAATCGTCTACCAATGTTTCTCCATCAAATGGCTTAAAAGTCTGTTCTAAGTGCTCGGCAAATAGATCCGCTTTTTCTTTGTCACCTTTTGCCCATTCGTCGTTGTTTTTTCTTATCGGTGGCGAATGTATTTGGGGTTTCTTAATTCTTTTGACAGCTTTCCAGAGCGAGTAATTAGTGGTTTTTTCGGCGGTTAAACCTTCAAGATAAGCTGAAGTCTCTCGGTTTTTTAGGTCTTGGATCGCTTTTTTAAGCTTATTGCATAGGAAATTCGAGTGGGTTTTATGCTGGGGAGCGCGAGTTTGTTGCCATATTTTGCGTGCTCTCCTCTTTTCTCGAATAAGTTCTTTTATTTCCGGCGGATAATTAGCTTCATTGCATGGGACTTCTTTCCTCCTTAAAGGTGTATTTTTCCACGCGGCATTCTGTATTGATTCAATAAATTTGCCGAGTTCATCTTTTATTTCGAAGGGTGTTTTGAGCGATACATTTAAGACAATATTTTCTTCGCAATCAGTTCTAAAGTCGCGCCAGTTAGTTTTTTTGTTAGTTAATCTAGGCACACCTTCTACTGTCATTAGTCGGTCACTTATTGTCAAGATTACCGACGAGTGATCTGAGGAGAGATCAAAGCTTTCCTCTACTTTCGCAAAATTTGAAGATACTCCTTTTGCTACGAAGAAGTCTATTAGGTCCGGTGTTTTTGCTGTATCAGAGGGCCAATGTGTCGGTTTTCCCGTCGAAAAGAAATCAACCCCGAATTGCATACCGGCTTCGTACAGAAGTCTGCCTTTCCGTGAATTGGATCTGGAACCCCAAAAGGTGTGTTTTGCGTTGAAATCAACCACAGATGCAATCCAAAGTATAAGGACCATAATGCAAAAACATTGTGATTCCTTAAAGGATTTGCATATTGTATTGGTTGACTTTGAAAAGGCATTCGACAGACAACCACGAGATTTAGGGTCGAAGCGCGTCCTCTATGAACGGATAACTCGTCACGTAATTTGTATGTATGTTGTTGCTAGGTCTACCAACAACACAATACAAATTACGTCGCCAGTCATCCGTTGACGGAGGACGCGATTCGACCTCTGATATGGGTGACGCTAAGACATCGAAGGGTTCCAGGAACTTATGTACAGATGATCATGGACATATACGAAGGAGCAAAGACAAGAGTAAGATGCCCCTCTGGAGTAACCGAAGAGTTCCAAATCAAAGTCGGGGTGCACTAGGGAAGCGTTTTAAGTCCTTTGCTATTTATTACAATCCTTGATTATCTGCTTCAAGGTAAAGTGATGGATCCCAAGGTACAAGTTATTCTTTGCTGACAATGGAGCCATCATAAGTAACGATCCTACATCCCTGCAACGAGCACTTGATGTGTGGGTGGACGTTCTGGAGGGAAATGGGTATCGCATTAGTTCAAAAAACACAGAGTACTTGTGCTGTCCGTTCTCTGATCCACTCAGGCCTATTCCAGACATTTATTTGAATAGAACAGTGCTTCCCAAGTGCGAAAAGTTCAAATATCTGGGATCTATGATCAATAGCAAAGCAACTTGTGATGAAGACATCGTAGCGTAGGGTGGATGAAGTGGCGAGAAAATTCCGTTATCTTCTGTGACAGAAAAATGACACCTAAGTTGAAAGGAAAGCTCTACGCCGCAGTTGTGCATCCAGTGCTCACATACGGTTCACAATGTTGGACGATGTACAAAACGTATGAGAGTAAACTAACGGCAGCTGAAATGTAGATGATTCGCATGACAGCAGGAGTTAAAAAGATTGATCGAATAAGAAGTTCGAAGGTACGTGGAACACATTAAGGAAACCATCGTACAAAAAATAGAGCGCGACCGGCTCAGCTGGTATTGCAACGTTTAAAGAAGAGATCATTTGAACCCAGTTAAAAAGGCAATATCAATGCACGTTCGCAGACATCGCGATGTAGGAAAGTCAGGCCTATAAACCCCTGGATCACATAAATGCGACGACATCGGCATTTCGTTGGCTTAAGTAACCGAGTGATCCAAAATCTGCAGGCCTGCCGATGTTTTATGAGGTCAAATAGGCGGATCAGTAGAAATGCGGTGAAGTGGGAGGGATGTGATCCCTTATTTTGGGATCATAACCTCGTTGAAAAAAGGAAGAAGAGGCCTTTACTGTTGAGTTGTCGTATTAGCCCAAAAAAAAAAAAAACAGCGATTGGCAAAACTTATTCTTCGCTTGATTTATGCGCTGGTATCATTGTCAGCATTAATAGCAGAGCCAAGGTAGACAAAGTCCATTACTACCTCGAAGTTGTAGTATACACGTTTAATTCAAAAATGCATTGTTGCGGTAACATTAAGGCAACAAGTAGTGCAACCAAACGTCGAAACAGATCAACCTGCGTATGTTTCGCTGTTGCTTTCATTTGTTTTGGATAAGCTTTTGTTTGCTACAATTTCTTTAGCTTTTATTATTTACTTTACCCTGTACTTTGTGTAGAAAGTGAATGAAATGCAGTTTATAACAAGTTTAATGTTTATTTTTTTTTTTTTTTTCTTTATTTAGTTCATAAATGTCAAAATAAATAAATTGCGCAGGGCAACAACAACAGTGCATTAGCAGGACAGCAGCAACACAAAGCCTGTTGTGTTACCGCAACGCTGCACAGTTTTTTGACATTTTTGAATTCACCCTATACTTGGTTTTACCTTCGTTTATCGCTAAACCCATTTTGGCCGCTTCTACTACAGTTGTACGGACTTTTGATGCATAGATTGTGCCTCTGATAATTGACTTGTTAGTTTCGCACAATCCGTTCAAATACGGTATTAAGGAAGTTACATGACAGCGCGTCACCTTGTCTAAAATCTTTTCTGATATCAAGGATATCGGTGAGGTCATTACAAGAATTATAGAATAGGGTCATTATTGGCCTTGATGGAGCAGCGAGCGTTCTCCATCGTCATCCTGCATAGACTGACAAGTTTGGCAGGGATGTCAAAACTAGGCATGGCTCTATAAAGCTCTTCCCTATAGATGCTGTCATAGGCGGCATTGAAATCGATAAAGAGGTGGTGTGTATCGATTTGAACTTCTTGGGTTTTCTCCAGGATCTGCCGAAGTTGCAATTCACTGACAGTTCGACTTGAGTCGAAAGTTCGATTCGGTAACAATAATAGGGGTGTATATCTCCTTGGCTAAGCGGAGAGAACATGCCCTTGCGTTTAAATGTCAGCAGTAGTACGACCCGAAGCCATATTGATACTTGTTAGTGAACACTCACTTTAATTGTTGCTTCTTTTATCCCGGCTACAGCAATGCAGTAAAGCAAAGTAATTACAGCACGAAGTCAGAGGAGTCACATAACTACATATGGTGAAGCCATCTTCTAAGTTGGGAAGCAAAGTTAAGTACGGCATAGGATACTAACGAATGGACGCTTATTCTAAACAGTAATTAGCAATAATAATAATAATTCCAACAGGATTGGCTTAAAACGAGGTACGCTGGGAATATCAGGAGGTTCGAGAAAAAATATGAATCTTTCCAATCTCCAACCACTTACGCCTTCTGGATGATTTTGGCATGACTAACTTTAGAATAAAATAAAATTAAGGACACCCAACTTCTGTTTTAGAAACATTTTATATTTTTAAGGAAACAAAGTAAAAAAGACGAAACAACAGACAGTTCCAGATCACCCGCCGTGAAACAGGCCCTGTAACGCTTCGTGCAGGGCTCGCTGACATGCCATTGTCGCCTTGTAACCGCCCGCCCTCTCCGACAAGTTCTCCCCACGGATGTGCGAAATGTAGCCCTTCACCTCGATCTCCGTTGACGATGGTGCTGCTGGTCCTTCGTTGTACAACTCGGGCGCTATGTGGACATACAGCGGTCCTTCGTCCTGCTTGGGTACTGGAAGGAATAACTGCTCGCCGCCTCGTGAGAACTTGATTCCCGTGGAGAACTGGGTGGCGGTTTTCGGCGCCGGCACCACTTTCGATTCCTCCCGCTGCTTCTCCGCTTGTTCGGCGAACGCACTAACAATCTTGCTCGCGTCCTCGTAGCTACTCATTAGCTCGTCGATGAGCGCCTCCTTCTCGCGGATCTTCTTCTTCTTGTTCTCCTCCTCGATAGCCAACAGCTCCAGCCGGCGTGCCTCCTCCTGCTGCTTCTCGATCTCGAGCATCTCCTCGAGCTCGTACTCCTCGCGGCCTATCTTCGCCTTGTTCCGCATGATGGCCTCGCGGTTCTCCTTCTTGTACTGCTCGATCTTCTTGTTCGTGTTGATGATGTCGATGTTGTTACAGAGGTTGTAGATGATATTCTCGATCTCCTCGAGGTAGTCGTTGTACTCAAGTAGCGACTCGAAGTCGTCCTCCTTTTTGTTGTAGTCGCGCAGGATGCGCTTGCGGATGTCGACCTCCTTCTCGACCTGCGGGTCGTCGAAGAGCTGGACACGGAAGTTGTTGCGGCGGAGGGGGACGTTGCATTCAGGACACGAGCCAGAACCCTTAAGGAACAGAAGATCGACGCAACTTTCGCACAGAGTGTGACCGCAGATGTTCACCATCAACTTGAGTGATGGGTTGCGGTATTTTGTTGTTTTACAACGTGGACAAGCCTGCTCATCCATTTTTTAAATAGTTATGTATTTTTTTGTAGGGAAATACTAGATATTTACGAATAATTGCGAAGCATCCCAGGAAATGATAGTGGATGAAACAAACAAATATTAGAAATGTCAAAATTGTGTTTGACAGCCGGGTACTGTCACTGCGAAGCATCGAGATGTGCGACTTTTGAGGAAATCGATAACTATGGAATTCCTTTTGGAAAATGGAGAAAACAACTTCCGGCGATATGCCTTTAATTTGATGCTTTTCATATTCATCTGTGGTATTCATTAAACGCAAAAAAGACGGAGTAATCTAACGCAACTTTAAATATGTAGCTTTCCTACGAGTAGTTTATAAATTGTATTGGACATTTTGGTGAGAATACGTCGTAAAACAGAAATGCGTAAACTCTTAACGGAATTGAGTACTGAGCAATTATGGAGAGATTTGAAATTCAAATATGTGGAAGTTATAAGAATCGATAACTTAATAATTGTTTGAAAATGATTGCTTCAAGGACTAAAAGGAAACAAAATCAAATCGTGAAATTAATCCAAGAATTTAAAGAATCTAAAAGAAAGCGGAAAATGGTTAACACAATGGCGAAGCCCTTAAAAGTTGATTGTATAATTTTTCTGTAACTCAGAATCTCAAACGGTTCGTTTGAAGTTTAATCTTAATTACTCTCCAATTTCTTCGAAGAGCTTGCTTAGGGCTGGGTTAATTTTGACGGTGCACAGTTCGCCTAAAAAGATAAAACTGGCAAATTATCTTAGGAGCATTCGCATACCCCCTTCGGGTAGGGGCCAGAATATACAAGAGGTAGGCATGCCTGTCGTAAGAGGCGACTAAAATCCACCCTTCGTATACCGGGGATAAAATGTATACATAATATGCAATGAGTAAAACAAATAGATATCGTACCCCAGGTGGCAGTCCAGGTTCTCTGGAAAATCCACCCTCTTCGGAGGTAGGCTCTACGGATTCTGGGGAGAGCCAATTGTTGCATTTAATAAACCCCTTTTTGAGAAATTCAAGGGTAACTTGGTCTCCACCATCAAGACCGAATGTCTCCGGAAAAAGAAGTCCACGGGAAGCGCAAGCGCAAGAGAAACGGGACTCGGTGAAATGTTATAGCTAATAGCTGAGGAAGAAAACAATGAACTCCGTATTAAGCTAAATAAAATGGATCTACTCTACCAAGAGCTTAAGAGAGAGGTAGAATCACTAAAAGAGGAAAACAAGGCCATAAAGAATTCATTTACCCCACCCCGTGCAGCTAGTCTCAAATATCACACGGATGAAGAAGAGCTAGCACGCGAAACAAATAGGGTCTCAAAGAAAAGACCCAGCAAAAAACGAAGAGCCGGTTCTTCACCTGAAATCGAGCCACGAAAACAAGACAAAGAAAAAGACTTGAAACAGAAACAAACTCAGGACAAATTACGTCCCCCGCCTGCAATAAACGTCGTCGGCATTACGGACTACAATAAATTGCATTGCCTTCTCAAGGGAACTGTGACATCGGAATTTAAAGTAACATCATTCCGAAACAATGATTGGAAAATTAATGTAGTTGACTCTGACGGCTACCGAGCAATATCTAAAAAACTAAACGCGGAAAAGATCCAGTGGTTCACCTACGAAAATAAATCAGAAAGACCACTCCGTGTTATAGCAGGGGTTTCCACCCCTCGTGCACTAAAGATGACATTATAAATGACCTTAAAGGAAAAGGCTTGAAAATTATTGACGCAATTAATATCTTAAAGAAGATAAAGCAGAAAACGGAACAAGGTAATGAAATCTTGGTCAAGCATGGACTTCCGCTCTTTATGCTAACCTTCGATAGAAACGAAAATATAGACGATATTTATAATGTAAAAAGTATTTTGAATATCGTAGTTAAAATCGAGCCTATGCGTACGAACACACGATCGATACCTCAGTGCAAACGCTGTCAAGGTTTCAATCACACCCAGTCGTATTGCCAAAACGAACCGAAATGTGTAAAATGTGCCGGGAACCACTTATCAGAAAGGTGTGACTTAAATAAGCAGGCTCCGGCGACCTGCATAAACTGCAAAGGCCAGCACCCAGCAAACTATCGAGGTTGTGAAGTAGCAAAGGAGCTTCAAAAAAGGCGCGATACTCTCAAGAAACCGATACACCCGAACCCAAGCTTAAGAGACCGTAAAACCGATAAGCCTAGACCGCTAAGCTAGTCAAAACGACTAACCGATAAAGAAAAATAAAAAAATTGCGCAAGAGAACGTCGCTGGTCCAAGTGCAGCGGAAAAACCGCCACAGGTTGACGCGAGATCGTACGCGCAAGTCACGTCAAACGAAAACAAATTAAGATCAGGTACAACAGATCCGGTCAGCCAAATATTTACCATTATATTGGAAAAGTTTGAGGAGCAAACCAAAGTTAATGAAATTATACTTGACAAATTGAGCAAGCTCGAGTTCAAACCTCGCAAGACAATCAATAAAACATGAATATGAAACAGCTACTTAAGATACTAACGTGGAACGCAAACGGCCTTCTGAAAAAAAATCGACGAGTTAGAAGTGTTTCTACGGAAAAATAATATTGATATTTGTTTGGTATCGGAAACGCACTTAAAAAGGGGACTTAGACCCAAAATAAAAGGTTACAGCGATTACCATGCGAATCATCATTCGGAAAATGCGAGAGGCGGGTCCTCTCTTTACATCAAAGACTGTATTAAGCACTCCGAAAACATAGAAATAGAATTTGATTCTATGCAAATAAGCTCAGTCTCCGTAAAAATAAACCACTTAGACTACAACATCGGATCTAGTTACTTCCCTCCGGGATATAAGCTAGTAGACGACGACCTCGTTCGTCTCTTTGACTCACTCGGACCTACTTTTGTCTTAGGTGGTGACTTTAATGCGAAACACACTTTCTGGGGATCAAGATGAAATTCGACAAAAGGCAGATTATTGTACAAAGCCAGCATGAAACGTGGGGTGAACTTTTTTTCGACAGGAAAGCCAACTTATTGGCCAACTGACAAAAATAAGATCCCTGACCTCGTCGACTTCTTTATCGCAAAAGGGTTAACTAAAAATTTAACGGAAGTCGAAGAATGCTATGATCTATGCTCAGATCACTCAGCAGTCACTCTGAAAGTAGGTGGAAGTCTAGTAAAAAAAGAAGGACCGCCTAGGTTAACTAGTAACAAAACTAACTGGGACGCTTTCAGAAGAGATTGCAAGGAAAATGTTGCTTTAAATGTACCGCTAAAGACACCGTTCAAAATAGAAGAAGAAATCGACAAACTCGTCGAAGCCATTCAGAGCTCAGCGTGGAAAAACACTCCTTTGCGGAAGACAGAAGCACGGAACAATAAAGTCAAATACCAGCCTGAAATCGAAGACCTCATACGAGAACAGAGGAGAGCGCGCAAGAGATGGCAACAATCCCGCGCGCCACCGGATAAAACTTATCTGAACCACCTTTGTAACAAGCTAAAAAATGTGCTGCAGGACCTAAAAAAATTACGAGACTTCTACTTACCTCGAAGGCCTGACCGCTGATAAGTATTCAAACTACTCTCTATGGAAAGCCTTGAAGTCCATAAGGAAACCTGTAATGCACTCGCCGCCAATTAGGAAAGCTAACGGGGAATGGGCAAAAGACGATAAAGAGAAAGCAGAATTATTTGCCAATCACTTAGAGGAAACGTTCAAGTTCGATGGACAACCATTGATCGAAGATCCGAATGATAATATGGCACCCGACAACGTTAGAGGAAAAACTGTATCCCTGTCCGAACTTCGTATGACAATAAAAAATTGAAAAATAACAAGGCTCCGAGATATGATTTAATCACTGGCGAAATTTTGAAAGAGCTACCGAAAAAAGTGCTGGTTAAGCTGCTCTACATTATAAATGCTTCTTTAAAACTATTATATGTTCCAAGGCAATGGAATGTCGCCGAAGTTATTATGGTTCCGAAACCGGGGATATGTGCAAATGACAAGAAATCATATAGAACCATTTCACTTCTGTCAATAATATCTAAGGTCTTCGAGAAACTTCTGCTGAAACGATTGCAACCAGTAATTAAAGAAAGACACTTGATCCCGGATCATCAATTCGGCATTCGGGTCAAACATTCCACAATCGATCAGGTGTATCGAATAACGAACGAAATTGAAAAAGCTCAAGAAGGGGAAAAAATATGCTCTAGCGCTTTTCTCGACGTATCGCAAGCTTTCGACAAGGTTTGGCACGAATGCCTAACGTATAAGCTAAGGGTAATCTTACCGGAAAATTTGTACAGAATATTGGAATCTTATCTTGAAAACAAACTTTTCCGTGTTAGACACGGGAGTGAATATTCGGATTTCAAAGAAATCTACGCCGGTGTTCCGCAAGGAAGTATTCTCGGTCCAATCCTGTTCCTGCTCTACACAAGAGATATACCACAAGATGAAGGGACCGTTGTAGCAACGTTCGCAGACGACACGGCTATCCTCGTAACGGATGAGTCAGTCGAATCATCAACGGGAAAACTACAACGAGCTTTGAACAATGTATGCGAATGGACAAAAACCTGGCGAATAGTCCTCAATGAGACAAAATCAACGCATGTTAATTTTACGTTAAGAAAGACAAACAACTTACCTATATCCATTAACTCGGTGCAAATACCGTACGCAAATGAGGCAAAATATCTAGGAATGACCCTAGACGCAAAACTTAAGTGGAAACCACACGTTAAAAAGAAGCGCGAAGAGCTCGAAATCAGATATAGAGAAATGTATTGGCTACTCGGAAGATACTCGAAGTTAAGCGTATACAACAAACAGCTTATGTATAAGCAAGTGCTAAAACCATCTTGGACATATGGTATACAACTTTGGGGTTGTACCAAACCAAGCAACATGGCTCTACTGCAAGCATTTCAAAACAAAATACTAAGAGCAATCGTGAATGCTCCTTGGTATATAAGAAATAGTGATATTCACAGAGATCTAGGAATTGCTACCGTGAGGGACGAAGTAACAAACTTTGCTCGCAAACTTCGTACCCGTCTTCATGTTCACTGCAATAATGAAATAATCCGTACTATGGACGTGACCTTGAGCGCCGACTACAAAGAACAAGACCTTTCGACCTAGCGCCGTAAGGAAAAACCGCATGTAATGACGGTATTAGTGGGTGCCTTCACTGGAAAGCTACGTACCTAACGCGATTAACACTACAGAAGCGTAAAGTACTCGTTAAGGCAACTTAGTCGTAGTCATCACAAAAATGAAAAAATGAGAGGAACGAATTTCCTACTACTATGAGTACGTGCAGCCGGTTCTCATAGTGCCTCTCTGAGGGGGTGATGTCTAGCCCGTAGGCATATACTGACTAGCACTGATGGCATTGTCAGATATATGAATCGGGAATGGTACGGACCATTGGTATCTTTTGAAGATTCCTGTACCTCCAGGCGCAACCAAAAAAAATAAACAAAGTGCATTCGGTGACTTTTTGCTCAATGCAAAGCTATAGCAATCTTACTACGCAAGATTGACGTAAAATAGGAGAGAAATTCTTGCTACGGCGTTGTGCAAGGCAAGGAGTCAGCTGTTTGACTTATAACAGATTTTCTTGTTTTGCCGTCGAATTGAGAAAATATTTTTATTCCTCTTAATTTGCTCAAATTTAGCAGGAACAGCAATCATCAGCCACCCGAGTATAAAGGAAAGCGAATTGCATCGAAGTTTTTCCAAGAGCTGCACCAAAGCAAGCTTCCTGCCAGGTAGTATGTTTTTTTTTTTTTTTTTGTTTTATAATTTGCGTGCAATCAATCAATGGTTTGAATACCATTTAAATGTTCTTACGTAGTGTGGGCATAGGAAAAACAGATAGAGAGAGAGAGAGATAAAGATTTGGTGTGGTGATTTGAAACTCAGTTGTTTATGTTTCAGAAAAACTCCGGGGGTGGCGTCCAGATAACTAGGGAGATTTTTCGTTATTTTTGTCTTTGCTTCTGATTCACAGTATTATTTTCACGACCACTGATGTCATAGGCACGTCAATCATCCAACAGAGCAACCAAGTGCTATATGTAACTAAATAGTCCGCTTACAAATAAGAAACTATTTTAGATTCACGATAAATGAGAATATCAGTAACCTTAAACTGTACACGTTGCATTAGTTAATAGCCCTAGCTGTCGTTTGAAACACAAATCATGACAGACAGAGTCTTCTACACCGTAGCAAGATATTCCTGAGTACCCCCATTGTTGTGTCGAATTCAAAACAATAACTATCCCAAAATTTTACTCGATAATATACAAGTAATGTTGGTTAGGCCTAAGTTTAATTTTTAAGGGCGTGGCTCGCTTTGCTGACGTAAGGGGTTTTTAATTCCGGAATATGCACTTTTCGAGCCGCAAAGTGCTTAACCATTGCATTAAAGATAGTATAATCAAGAAAAAACTCATTAATTATTGCAAATATGAACAAAATATTTTCGCAACAAATTTGACACATACATCATTATTCGCAAATTATAGTGACGACCAATCATATAGCCTTGGTAAATAATGTAAGCAACCGATTTGCAGTAGAAATCAAAAATGCATTCGACTCCATGATGGTAACATAATATATTCCTTTTGAAAATGCGGAATGGTTCAACCATGAATTCCAACATAAAAAACTAATAAAATATAACCTGTTTAGAAGAGCTGTGATAGCATATGATAATATTGACTGGACAAATTGTAATAATTTCAGAAACCTTTATAAAACGAGCCTCAGACAAGCGAAATCAGCTTTCATAAGAAATAAGATTGACTTTGCCAACACACAAAAGGTAATGTGGAGACAACTATAAAAGTATGTACTTAACAAAAGGAATGATACTATACTCGTAGTTGAAGTGATATTGCTAAATGGGGAAAATATAAATGAAAGTGCAACATTGGGTGAGGAATTTACAAAAACTGTTTGGTCAAAGTATAGTAGTAGCTCTACTGTCTTTGATAAGTATTTCTAGAATATGTAAATTTAATCGGTGAGTGCAATACTAACTTTAAGTTTACGTGTTATAACCTTACTTATGTCCTGTATCCCCTTGTGGGTCCTAGGGCCTCTACTACGCCTACGCGCCATCGTGTACGGTTTCTGGCAATGTGTTTGAGTTCTCCCCAACTTTTCCCCAACTGCTTCTCGACTGTTCTCCAACATGTTCTCCTCGGACCGCCGGGTCTTCTGTCATCCTAAGTTAAAGGGTTCCATTGCATAGCATGGTTCGCTATGGAGCTATTACCCTTTCGAAACGTGTGACCAACCCACTGCCACTTCCGCCGTTGAATGGTTGTGCCTATTGGTTCCTGACCCGTTCTCTCGTAAAGGTGTTCGTTAGAGATACGATTGGGCCAGAAAATCCTTAAGATATTGCGCAAGCACCTATAAACGAACTTTTTTGAGATAGTTTTTTTTTTGTGATTTCGTTCAAGAAATAGTCAAGAAAGCTACAGTAGCACTTTTCTCTTGCAAAAAAGCTATTGGGAATAGATGGGGTTTACAACTGTAGCCAGTGAGTTAGTCGAGGTTGTAGACCCCATCTATTCCCAATAGCTTTTTTGCAAGAGAAAAGTGCTACTGTAGCTTTACACAAACGGACGAGCTTGGCAGGGATGCCAAGACTAGACGTGGCTCTGTATACCTAGTCTCTATACACGCTATCATAGGCAACTTTGAAATCGATGAAGAGGTGGTGCGTATCGATTTTATATTCATGGGTTTTTTCCAAGATCTGCCGTAGTGTGAATATTTGGTCAATGGTGGACTTTCCCGCCTGAAACTGCACTGATAAGGACCTATCAGGTTGTTGACGATCGGTTTTAGGCGTTCACATAATACGGCAGACAGGATTTTATATGCGATGTTGAGGAGACTTATACCTCTGTAATTGGCGCAGTTCAGAGGGTCTCCTTTCTTCAGGATCGGGCAAACGATGCTAAGGTTCCATTCATCGGGCATACTTTCGTCCGACCAGATTTTACAGATGAGCTGGTGCATGCTCCTTACCAACTCATCTCCTCCTGCCTTGAAAAGTTCAGCGGCAAGGCCGTCGGCTCCAGCAGTTTTGTTGGATTTGAGTTTAGATATCGCTATCCTCACTTCATTCTAATTGGGTTGACGGGAATTTTGACTGTCATCGTCACTGTTGAATGGCGCATTCTGCCTGACAGCGGAATATTGGTCATCATCGCCGTTTAACAGTCTGCAGAAGTGTTCCTTCCATATCCTCAGCACCGACTGCGATTCTACTACTTTATTACCATTTTCGTCCCTGCAGGATTCTGTTCTGGCTTTGAAACCCTGGCATGTTCTTTTTACCTTTTGGTAAAATTTTTGAACATCATTCCTACAATAAAGTCTCTCAATCTCCTCGATCGAGCGCTTAAATAAATAATAAATATTTTGCACAACAGCTCTTGAAAGTGCCAGGGCCTAGCTTCTCGCAACCACTCATGCTGTGTGCGTTATATTTTTCACACGAATGGAAGGGACCTACAGTTTGGTGCCGAATCCGAACGGCAATTTGAGAAGCTTTTTCGTGACAACAATAACCCTCGGATGTTTGTCAGACGCTCGCGAGAGGTGGGACTATGAAAAAAACTTTTTGGAGTTTTCTGGGATTCGAACTTGGAACCTCATGCGGAGTGATCCGACACACTAACCACTTACGCCACGGCGCCCATATCGATCGAGCGCTTCTCATGCTCTTTTTCTTCTTCCTGAAAAGTCGATGTTCCTCTTTTCTCCTGCGCACGTAGAGCTCGTAAGCAGCTCTAGTCCTTCTATGCAGCGCCGCTTTGTACGCCTCTTGTTTTGCTGCATGTGCTTGCCGGCATTCCTCATCAAACCAGGGGTTTCGTTGTGGTGGGCGAGAGAAACCCAGTACATCAGAGGCGGCATCTCTGATGGCTTTTTGGCAACGCTGCCACTGGTCTTCCGCATTTGCTGCTGGCGGCATAGGACTAAGATTGAGATTAGAAGAAACACGATCGGCAAAGGTTCTGGCGGTCTCTTGCGATTGTAGCTTTTCGACGTCAAATTTCCTCACAGCATTTCGTTGATTTCGCTCCGTTGTGGATATCCGCATCCGTACCTTGGCTACAACTAGGTACTGATCCGAGTCCACGTTGGCTCCTCGGAAAGTCCGGACACCCAGAATACTGGAAGAGTGCCTTGCGTCGATCGCAATGTGATCGATTTGGTTGACGATTTTTCGATCAAAGGAGAGCCATGTTCCTTTGTGAATATCGAGACGTGGGAACCGCGTACTAGCTACAACAAAGTTTCGCCCCGCCGCAAAGTCGATTAGCCTGAGTCCGTTGCCGGAAGTGTTGTCGTGCAGGCTGTGCTTTCCGACCACGCTACTAAAGACTTCCTCTGTTCTTAGCTTTGCGTTTAAGTCGCCTAGGATAATTTTAACGTCGTGGCTAGGGCATTGCTCATACGTCTTGTCCAAGAGCTGGTAGAAGTCATCCTTTGTCGCGTCGTCCTTCTCCTCGTGAGGGGCGTGAACGCATATTAGGCTAATGTTGGCAAATTTAGCCTTGATACGGATAGTCATAAGGCGCTCGTTCACATGCCTGAAACTCAAGACTTCTTGCCTAAGTCTGCCTCCAATGACAAATCCGCACCCGAATAGACGATGTCCTTGTTGTCTGTAGCAATCGCCGTAGTAGATGTCGCAGTTTTTTATACTCCTTTTGCCCGGCCCATCCCAACGCACTTCTTGGATGGCGGTAATGTCTGCTTTTAGACACTCTAGTGCCTCCGCAAGTTGTTCGGCTGCACGTGGTTTGTAGAGGGACCTAACATTCCATGTGCAGACACGAAGATGGTTGTCGTTTTTACGTTTGCTTGGGTCGTCAACAGTAAAATCATCCGTATCCGAGGCTGTTGGCTGCTTCGCAACGGAAAGTTTTTTACGTGGTAGGGAAGTTGATCCGACGGCACAACCCCCAACCTGGAGGACCAGATCCTTTTTTTTGCAACCCCTAGGACGAGGGGCCGGATGCCAGTAACCCACTTCGGGGATGTTGTGTCCTGTATTTGAAAAGTACAAATCTATTCCTTGTTTTACAAGCAAACCAAAAACTTTATTAATAAACGCAGTATATATAAAAAAGGACCGAAGTCACGTACGCACAATCGATATATATAAAAATGCAGAGATAATAATGATCATAGAAAACTATGGAGCTGACTGGAATGGGAAAAGGGAATGGCTAAGGGTGAATACACACGAGTGGTGAATGGACTGCATCAGTACACAATATTTCTTCCCTCTTCCCATATTCCGAGAGATGTCTTCAAGGTGAGAAAAGCACCCGAGGCCTCCTTGGTCTGGCTGATCTTCGGGGCAATGTTTGTGGAGAGACTGTTGGATAATGTGGGCTAGATGTCTGTGGTGCTTGAACCTGTTCATTGGTCATGGGTGTCGCTGGGTGGTTCGTCCGCATCCTTCTGGGGGTGGCGAGTTCGTTTCGCTGTTCTCTTTTGTTAGGTAATTGTAATTCCGATGAGTGTTGTTGGGGTGTGAACGTAGGAGAGATGATACCCTTATAAAAATGAATTCGGTCTGATTGGTTTCCTCCAGGGATCCTGTGCTCCGGCAATGAACCGTGGATCTGGTGATCGCTCGCCAAGCCTCCCTGGCGACTCCGGATTTGGTCGATGTGTCTTTTCACTAGTTTTCCACAGTGGTCGATTTCATAGTGAAGATCTCCCAGTCGAGTTACGATTGTGCCGGGAATCCACTTATCCATTCGGGGGTTATTTGAAAGAAAGAACACCGATTGCATTGGTTGAAACGTGCGAAATGATGGATTATAAGAGGCAAATTGTTTTTCGGTAACCCTGGTGTATATATCGTCAGGTTTGACCAGATCGAGGCGAGTCCGTAGCGAACGGCCTAAGAAGAGCTGGGACGGTGACTGACCGGTGGTTGAATGTGGCGCTATCCTGTAATGACGAAGGAATTCGTTTAGATTTCTATGCAAAGTACCTTTTGTGGTTTCCATAGTTTTGAGTGCGTCTTTTACTGTTTGCACACAACGCTCGGCTTGTCCATTCGTGGATGGGTGGTACGGGGCTGTCAACTTATGGAATTTTACTCCCACCGCTTGAAGATATGTTTTAAATTCCGCTGAAGTAAAATTTGTGCCATTGTCTGAGACTACTGTCACTGGAACTCCATAAGCCGCAAATACTTCGTCAAGAAGGGAGATAGTAGAACTGGTTGTCATTGTACTAGAGATTTTCACCTCAAGCCATTTACTGTAAGCATCCGAGATGATGAGCAGCATCATACCAGCAAATGGACCCGCGTAGTCTATGTGAATGCGCTCCCATGGACCCTTAGGATACTCCCAGTGATGATCTCGCAATTTTGGTGGTGTGTGTGCATGTTTGGCACACATGCTGCACGTTCTTGCTATTTGCTCGATGTCTGCGTCGATGCCAGGCCAGAACACAAACGAACGCGCTAAACCCTTAATTTTCACCATTCCCAAGTGTGCTGTGTGAAGATCGTTTAGAACTGTGTTACGTAAAGTCGGTGGAATTACAACTCTGTGCTCAAAAATCAAGCAGTTAGCAGCTACCCTATACCTAGCTTCCGGCGCCTTGTAGCCTGCTCGTGTGAGGCACTGGCCTGATTCGAGTAGTCCCAGAATTTTACCCAGGTGTAGATCCTTCCTCGTCTCCTGAGCGATTTGTGAAGCACGAATTGGAAGTTGGTTGATCTGTCGGACTAGAAAATGGTCAAACGAGTCATATTCCGCTCCTTGGATGTAGGGAGACGAATCTGGTTGACTTTAATTGGTAGAGCACGAGAGCAATAATCGGCGTTCGCATTTCCTTTCGTTGTCTTGAATATGACGTCATAGTCGAAATTTCCGAGAAATTCAGCATAATTTGCCATGCGGCTGATGCAGAGTACTGGTAAAGACTTCTCTGGGTGTAGAATCTGTGTTAAGGGTTTGTGGTCTGTTACTAGGGTCCAGTGACGGGCGTAGATATACAGGAAGAATTTTTGTACAGCCCAGACAATGGCAAGGGCTTCTTTGTCTATCTGAGGGTATCGTTGTTCAGTTGCGCTCATGGTGCGGCTTGCGTAGGCAATTGGTCGCTCCTGACCATTGCTCAGACGATGCGACAGTACGGCCCCTAATCCTGTTTTACTGGCGTCGGTTGCTAGAATCAGCGGTAGCGATGGATCATATGGCATCAAGACCTGAGAGGAGATCAACGTGCTTCTGATGTCGAGATATGCCTTATCTGCCGCAGGTGTCCAAATGAAGGGTTTGTTATGTATCATATCTCGCAAAGGCCTGTCTATGGTAGATAGATCTGGAATAAAAGCACTATAATAAGTCGCCTTACCTAAGAACAACTGCAATTCCTCAGGTGTAGTTGGCTTGGGAGCATCTCGTACTGCTTCAATATGCTTATCCGATTTGTGTACTCCTTGTGAGTCGATCTTGTGACCCAGGAATTCAACTGTAGGGGTGGCAAAAACACATTTTTTGCGATTGAGTCGAAGGCCATGTGATCTTATCCGATCCAACGTTGTGTCAAGCAGTGTTAAGAGATGATCGAAATTGTCTGCATATATAAGGATGTCGTCAAAGAAATTCCGTACGTTAGGTAAGTCTCGCAGAACAGTTTCCATACGCCTTTGCCAAATAGCAGGAATGTTTGCGGCTCCGTATACAGCACGAGTCGGGCGGATCAATCCGTGTGTGGGTGTATTTAGTGTCATGGCATGGCTAAACTCCTCGTCGATGGGCAGATGTGTGTAGGCGTCTGTAACGTCCAGGTGGCAAAAAACGGTAGCACCTTTCATTTGATTGAACAAGTGCTCAGCTTTAGGTATAGGGTATTCATCGATGATCATTCTCGGGTTAAGTGTTGGTTTATAGTTCCCAGTAATACGGATTTTTCCATTTTTCTTCGCTACAACGTGTGTTGTCGATGCCCACTCGGAATACTCTACTCTTTCGTAAAATCCGGAGGCAATTTTCAGATCAATTTCTTTGGCGTATGTTTCCCTTAAAGCCAAGGGAATTTCTCGCGCTTTTGCGAAAACAGGTGACGCGCCTGGCTTCAGGTGTAGTGTGGCAGGAGGCCCCTTGAGTTTGCCAGCGATGTCGCTGAATACATCGTCGTGTCGAGTGAGAAGTTGATCCAGACGCTTTTGTTGAGCATGCGACAGGTTTGAATTGGTAGTTGTAAGTAGGTTAATCTGATTGGTTGTGGAAAAAATTTCAACAAAATTAATTTCCTTAGCGAAGTGAGCAATCCACTCCCTTCCGAAAAGAGTGTCGAAGTCCCCATTGACAACATAGATGTTCAATCTTCGAGTAGTTCTACCAACTGTTACGTTGACAGGAATGCGCCCGATGCAATTAATTTTGTGATGTGTGTAGCTTGCGAACTGCCTGTCTGATTTCTGCAAATAGAAATTGGGTTTAAAAGTGAGAAGGGTTTCCTTACTAATGATACCACACGGCGCTCCTGTATCCAGCTCCATTTCCAGCTTGTGACCATCAATCTTTACCCATATGTTTTTCTTCTCTATTGGCTTTGTGGCATGCAGCGTGCTGACTCTGTTTAAGAATTGAACGGAGTCTTCAGTTCCCATTTGCGGCAGAGCGGATGGTCCTTGTTCCGAGATTTGTGAGGTTTTCGATCGACATACTTTTGATATGTGCCCTTTCTTTCCGCATGCATGGCACTCTGTGTTGAGGAATTTGCACTGGCTACGAAAGTGTTGGCCGCCGCATCCATTACAACGTAGATTTGACAGGTTTCGATGTTGACTCTGATATGGTGGTGATAACTTTCGATGTTCTGAACCTTTGCTTCGTTTGATCTGTGGTGGTGCATAGCCCAGTTTGTTGGCAGTTTCACATACCGGCATTAACTCCGGTGACTTAACCTCCGCTGCTGTGTTGCGAGTCGCCTCGAGCGAGTGTGCGATTTCATACGCCGAGGCAAATGTTGCTGGTTTCTTGCTGATGATTTCATTGCACGTATTGCGACACTCTAACCCGTGGAGGAGTTGCTCCACCAACATCCTATCAAGGAATGTGCCATAGGCGCAGTTCGCAGCTCCTTGCCTCAATCGCAGGGCGTAATTTGCAACTGTTTCATCTTTCTGCTGGACGATCTGGCGGAATTTAATGCTTTCAGCATACTCGTTCTTAGCGATGTCATAATGGTCCGTCAATAATTTTTTGATTTCGTCATAGGTTAGATCATCTGGCGCCTTGGGACTAGCGAGTGTTTTTAGGGCGACATTGAGTTCTGCTCCCATGTGTACTCGAGCGTAGTGGTGGTGCTCCGTGGCGGCGATCTGACTAAGTTGAAGTGCCCAATCGAAGTGCTTGAAGTAGTCTGTGAATGTAGTTTCCTCAGACGATTTGTACTCGCTCATCAAAAAAGAGGGTGGTTTCGAAGACGTTTGTGGTGCAAGCGCAGTGGCAGTGGCCGTTGCTGCTTGGGTTGCGTCTGCAATAGCTTTCTGAATCGCTCCGGCGAACATTGCCGTTAGGGATTCCAACAATTCGGGTGATAGCGACATTTACCTGGTTTTTGTTTATTAAAGATGTGGGGATCCTACTTCTGACACCACTGTTGTGTCCTGTATTTGAAAAGTACAAATCTATTCCTTGTTTTACAAGCAAACCAAAAACTTTATTAATAAACGCAGTATATATAAAAAAGGACCGAAGTCACGTACGCACAATCGATATATATAAAAATGCAGAGATAATAATGATCATAGAAAACTATGGAGCTGACTGGAATGGGAAAAGGGAATGGCTAAGGGTGAATACACACGAGTGGTGAATGGACTGCATCAGTACACAATAGGGGATATGAGCGCTGCCGTTGGCCCATTAAAGGTTCATCCGCCATCATCTCTTTTTCAATACCCTGATGTAGTATTGAAAATCCTTACAGACCTCAGCTCCAAATATGCCGATGTAGCTCCGGTAAGGTATTCGCTGGTCTGTAGACGTCACCGTTGATTCCATTGAGAGAATTCATCCGCCGCACGTCCTCCTTCTGAGGAGCTCTTGCTAGACTTCTGAGACGCATATTTCAGCCGATCAGGTCAACAAGAGATGCCTCGTCCGGTTAGACATATGCGCGCCGAAGTTCACCCAGATGTGATTACGCAGGTCTGTGTTCAGCTACACATATATCGTCAGACTCAGCATACGCCCATCGTTAGTTCACTATTAGATAGCTATCCAGCGGGTACCACGGGGAGGTGATGATGCGATTTTGCCACGCCAAAATTGGCGTTGGTCTGTGTTATTGCAGTTTTATTCCAGATCTTGCACGATCCTTAATAAATGATGATGATCTAAAGTCGAACTTGATTCAGTTTTTTACCGTTAGCGACCAGAAGTTCTATGAGCACGGAATTATGAAGTTGCCAGAAAGATGGCAACAGGTCATCAAGCCAAATGGAAATTACATAATTGAATAAAGTTAGTTCTTGTATAAGAAACCGAAATTACTTTCTTGTCGGCCTAATATAACGATATAGGCGATTTGATCGATATAGATTAAGAGCCTCTTACGCTTCATCAGAAGCTTAAAATGGTTTAACAAGTGGGTAGAGAGAATATTTCGCTTATGATCCAGGTGGTATCACAATGGACCTATTGTTGGTCTAAGTGTGTTAGCGTTCCTCAGCTGGGGTAGTAGCAACATCAACAGAAGGGGTGAGTGTCTTTTAGAAAACTTTGTAAGTAGGCAAATAGATATTTTGAACAAAGGCTCTAAACCTGCCTTCATAAATGCGATTCGCGAGGAGGTACTTGACCTCACTCTCGCTAGTCCATTTATTTCTAATTCTATTGAAAATTGGCACGTATCAGATGAGACCTCTCTGTCAGGCCATCAGCACATCAGGTTTGACATACCTGGCCAACTCGCATATGTCTCTAATAGATACGATCCTAAATCTACGGATTGGCATCGCTATCGTGAACTAGTGTTCTCAAAAAAATATATGCTTCTCACAACTATTGAGTCCATAGAAGACCTGGATGAAGCTGCATACCAGCTTAACAATATACTGCTTGATTCCTACCACGACAGCTGTGTCCCAAAGACACATGTTAGCAAACGCAAAGTGCCTTGGTGGAATGACCAACTGGCCGAACTTAGGAAGAAAGTCTGAAAACTCTTCAACTCTGCAAAGCAAACGAAGAGGTGGGACGAATACAGGTTTGCTCTCACAAAATACAATCTAGTATTGAGACAATCTAAGCGAGCTGCTTGGAGGAAATGCTGCGAAACAATCGCTGACATTCCTACAGCGGCACGAATCCATAAATCGCTCGCAAACGATCATCTCAACTGTGTAGGGTTACTGAAGAAGAATAACGGAACCTACACGACGGACCGTATGAATACACTTAGAACCTTACTTCAGGTACATTTCCCAGGCTCGTCTCTTAACACATCTCATGTGCACAGTTAACCATAGGGTTTATGTGGACAGTAGAGCTAATAGTTTATCTGGCAAAGTATTCAGTCCAGAGAAAGGTGAATGGGTGGTAGGCACATTCAAACCTTCTAAAGCCCCGGTGGTGACGGTCTGTTTCCAGCACTTCTCCAAAAGTCAATTGACCTCATCTTGCCGGGGTTGACAGCTTTATTTAGAGCCAGCTACAATTGGGGATACATACCACCCACCTGGAGGCAGGTTAATGTGGTTTTCATCCCCAAGCCGGGCAATAGGCCTAGCGAGCTGCCTAAATCATACAGACCTATAAGTCTAACATCATTCGTCCTTAAGACAATGGAGAGACTCATAGATATCCATATTAGAGATCGGTTAGATCTATCTAACCCTTTGCACTCGAATCAGTACGCATACAGGAAAGGCAAATCTACAGTAGGTGCCCTTCACTATCTCGTCAAAAAAATAGAGGGAACACTCAGTTCAAGGGAGATAGCCTTGTGTGCATTTCTTGACATCGAGGGTGCGTTCGATAACACTGGCTACGACTCGATCGCAAGGGCGATCAGTAGCAGAGGTATCGAAAAATCAACCAACCAATGGATCAGGGCCATGCTGGTAAGTTGATTCCTTATTTCTTCCTCTGGGGGAGTGTCGGTATCTATAACTGCAGCCAAAGGCTGTCCTCAAGGAGGAGTTCTTTCCCCCTTGTTATGGTCTATAATCATCGACAACTTGTTAGTAGATCTTCACAGATCAGGCTACACCACCGTCGGTTATGCTGATGACTTGGCGGTTTTTATCAGACGTAAACACGGCACGACAATTTCCAACGTCATGCAAAGTGCAATATCTCAAGTTGTAGAATGGTGTAACAAAGAAGGACTATCCATCAATCTTAGTAAAACCGTTCTGGTGCCTTTTACAAGGAAGACACAGGTCAACCTTGAACCTATTACAATCAAAGGCACCACACTAGTTTATTCCAGCGAGGTCAAATATCTTGGTGTAATTCTTGACAAAAAATACAAATATTTGGCGCAACAGCTCTTTAAAGTGCCAGGGCCTAGCTTCTCGCAACCACTCATGTTGTGTGCGTTATATTTTCCACACGAATGGAAGGGACCTACAGTTTACTGCCGAATCCGAACGGCGATTTGAGAAGCTTTTTTAGACAACAATACTCTCGGATGTTTGTCAGACGCTCGCGAGAGGTGGGACCGTGAAAAAAACTTTTTGGTATTTTCTGGGATTCGAACTTGGAACCTCATGAGTAGTGATCCGACACACTAACCACTTACGCCACGGCGCCCAGCAATTCTTGACAAAGACTTAATTGGAATTCACATATCAAGTCCGCCACGGAGCGCGCTACTAGACCACTGTGGGCCAGTAAACGCCTATACGGCAGAACTTGGGGTCTCTCTCCTAAGATGATACATTGGTTGTACATAATGATGGTTAGACCCATTATCACATACGCGGCCAGCGTCTGGTGGCCAAAAACTCTCCAGCAGACAACGGCAAACAAGTTGCAGAAGTTGCAAAGAATTGCCTGTCTTGGAATTACAGGTGCGATGCGTATCTGCCCTACGACAGCCCTGGAAGCTATTGTTGGGCTTACACCCTTACCAATCCGCATTAGGAAGATGGCTGCTAGATATGCCATCAGGCTGCAGCTAGATCACGAGTATTAACCGGGTGACCTTGTGGGACATTTAAAGATACTCAACTCAATCCCTAAAAGAGACATGTTCTGCACTTTACCAAATATTAGGTCAGGCAACACTGCTTTGGTAGATTATTCGAGGTTGAAATATTGGAGCGCGAAAACTGGTCAAATGTTGCTCCAACAATGGACCCTAGAAGTCTGGTCTGGTTCACCGACGGTTCGAAGATGTATTCTGGGGTTTTTGGACCCAACACAAAGATTTCGGTACCTATGGGTACGACTCTCACTGTGTTTCAGACTGAAATCCATGCCATTGAGATCTGCGCCAAACACAATCTCCGCAAGGGGATCAAGGGGACTAGAATACATATCTTCTCAGATAGCCAAGCAGCACTTATGGCACTGTCGTCCAACCTAATGGACTCCAGAACCGTGAAATGCTGCTACGATGCATTACAAGACCTTGCCAAATACAACAGGGTAAAACTCGGTTGGGTACCTGGACACCAAGGTATTGTGGGCAACGAATCTGCAGATGAGCTTGCTAGGGCTGGCTCATAATCTGTAGGGAAAGCATTAAGAAACTCGTGAGCTTTCTTACTGGCCATTGAGGCCTGAGATACCACCTTAACAAGTTGAACCTGTATCAAGAGAAGGACTGTCGGTTATGTTTAGAGGAGGATGAAACATCCGAACACATTCTTTGTGAATGCCTGGCAGTAGACTGGTTAAGGAAACGTATTCTCCACAAGGAGATACTTACTTCAGTGGAACTGAAATGCTCCGCTAATAAAGACATACTCACTTTCATAAG
This sequence comes from Brachypalpus laphriformis, assembly GCA_945910035.1. Taxonomy (NCBI): domain Eukaryota; kingdom Metazoa; phylum Arthropoda; class Insecta; order Diptera; family Syrphidae; genus Brachypalpus; species Brachypalpus laphriformis. The sequence continues at coordinate 326,338,701 of OX246753.1, forward strand.
GGGGGTAGTACGTCTGTTAGATTAACTCCAACCCTCCGATACAATAGATCTTATAGGTCGTAGTGTCGTTGCCATGCGGGCATGGGTTGTACAAGAGGAAAAAAAAAAAAAAACCTAACTTAACCTAAGGTCTATCTTTATGGCGATCGAGAGGTACCCGCCTTCTTCATCCCGTTCCAACGATGTGCAGAACAACTGCAGTGATGCGCTTCTAAACTGAATCTTACTTTGTTGCTTAATGGCAACTAAAGTTGCGCCAATTTACAAATAAATAAGTAAACACTTGATTAAATTTTTTAAGATTTTTTTTATTTGATTTCTTTTCCGCATATTTGCGCAAAGTATTTTTATAATATTATTACAGTATATTAATAATTATAATAATAATTAGAATAGTAATAGCATATATACTTTTCATATTAAATATGCAAACGATTATAGTTCTATATTCTCTAGATTTTACATAAATATTTTATTTATTTTTAAATATATATACCACATTATATATATATTTAGTAGTAAAACATTTTAAAACTCACTTCAGTGTGTGTATCTATCTAAATGATAAAAGCCTAACTTCAAATATGTTTTCTCTCCGAATTACATATTATACAGTTCGATTCGTGTGTAATACAATCTTTTTGTTTTTCAAATTAAGTGTTCTTATTCTTAAAAAAAAAAAAAAAACTACGTAATAAATATTTTTATATATAGATTTATCTACATTTTAATGTAAAAAGAAAGGATGGACTTGGACTCCCGCGGTTTTTTCCTCTAACCATTTTTTATAACTTTTTTTTTGTTTTTACTAAATTTGTGGTTACACTTTAAATTTTCTTCTTCACCATTACTACATGTTTTATTATTATTATTTTTTTTTTTTTATCGAATCACTGTAAATATCACAATTTAGTTAAATGTATAAATATGATGTTTTTTTTTTTAAATGTATATATAATATGTATATATATTTGCAACCCAATCTAATGCTTAAAAGTTAATAAGTGTTATACGTGATTTTAAATAACGAACTCTATCTAAAAATTTATATAATATTTTTTTTTTTGCATATAATTAGAGAAAGAATAAAATTTATCTTAAAAATTCAAGAATTAAAAAAAAAAATTAAGTTTGAATGGATGTGTGTTTGTTTGAGTATGTAAAAAATGTTTTACATACATCGCTGTGTATGTGGGTACACTTTTACTTTGTTTAATAATAATACATATATATATTTTCGGATTTTGTTTTGACAACTTTAAGTTCACTTTCGCCAATTGGTGTAGGTGGTAACAGCTCCAGATATTAGCTGCAACGACATCATATGTATCAAACATTTGCATTAAAATTCATTGTAAGGGTTTGTCTTACCTTTGAAGAGCTGTAGCCTCCTCTATATCGCCTTCGCCCTCTTCCATCTTATTACCGCCACTACAGATCCGACATTTGCAACAAATTATACAGGGAGCTGCTAGTAGAAGTAGTGGTGATGCTACTAGCAGTAAAATGCCAAAACCAGCAAAAATGCCGATCACTTGAGCTCTGTGCCACACCACAGATGCTCGGGAATGTCCCAGTTTGTTTTTACACGGTCCCTTGTCGTAGTGCCGTAGAAGAAAATCATCCTAGAGAGGAAATTATATTTGAGATTCTGTTGGGTTGTTTGAACTGATTCTACTTACATCTAAACTTGCTAGGCAATACCAGCAGAAGACGTGTTTGCAACGTTTACACATCATTTGGGCACAGCCTTCGTCCTTCTCAATAGGAACAGCACACATTGGACAGCATTTGATCAGATCATTGTCAAATGGTATGCCAATATCATCTTGGCCATCGGCCGCTAAACGCCGATTATTTTCATCACAGGATATATTCGGATGCCACTGTTAAGCGAAAGATAAGCAGAGTTGGGTTTAGAGCAGAAATTAAGGACTAGTCTCTATACTTACAGGCTTCTTGCATCCAGAACAGAATTCATCCTTACACGAAGGACATTGAACGGCACACAGCGCTTGTTGGATCGCATTCTCCTTGTCATCATTCGACGATGATGGCGCAAGTGCAGAATCCGATGTACAACCAACCAAACATACAGTCTCACAACCAGCTCTTGGACACCAAGTTCGGAATTTGTCTAATTCTATTTCTGTGGAAGATAAAATAAAATGAATATGTAGTTTGAAGATTTGAAAAGACTTAATTATTGAAAATAAATTGGACTACGTCTTATAAGGTTTCAAGCGGTAATCTTCTTAAAATAAATTGATTAGTACTACGCGGTGAAGTGGGAAGGTTATGATCCCTTGTTTTCGGACCATAACCTCGCTGATAAAAAGAAGAAGAAGAAGAAGTACTACGCTTAGCAATGCCTTGGAGACCGTAATGTTAACGGTGAGCGGTTTGCAATACCAACCGCTTAGTCATTGGATGTATGCTGTTTAAGCATAACACCCGCTACAAGATCAGTTGCGTCTCTACTGATAGACAGCGAACATCCAACCAGATCGACCACATTGCGATCAGCCGTCGCTTTAGAAATCGTCTCCTGGACGTCCGAAACAGACGTGGAGCTGACATCGGACTATTATAGAACGAGATCACCATCTCAGGTTAGCTCATATACGCCTTCATACTGCATCCGTCAATAGCAACCGCTCAAACTTACTTAACATCATCAGGTTTAATATCGACACGCTCAAGGTTTCCGAAGTGCCCCAAAAGTTCAGGGACCATCTTGCCTTAGAAGCAGAAGCAATCAGCAGCACAATGCAGGAGAGCATGGATGACCACTGGAATGCTGTGAAAAATGCTTTTACGGCTGGGGCACGCACCTACGTTGCTAAAAGACAGAAAAACCATCGGACATGGCTATCTGCAGACACGTGGAGACTGATCGATGAGCGTACAGCAATCAAGGCTCGGATTGCAGCCGCCTCAGCAGTAGAAAGAACCGAGCTAGAAGCCCAATACCGTGCGAAGAAGAAAGAAGTGCAGCGTATTGTGAGACGTGACAAACGTCAGCATATCAACTCACTGGCTTCAAGGGCTGAATAAGCAGCGAGCAGGTGTGACAGTAGGACTGTTTATAGCATCGGAGGATCTTGAAGTCCAAAATGGAGTACGTCAAGGGTGCATACTGTCGCCGCTAATGTTCTTGGTGGTTATCAGCGATGTACTCCGTGCAGCATTGTTGGAAGGCAACTATGGAATTCACTGGGCAATGACATCTTACCTAAAAGACCTAGATTACGTTGACGATAAACACAGCCAAAACAAAAGCCCTGAACACTTCTAATACCCGGGCTCAACTTAACATTGCCGGACAGGAAGTCAAGAAAGTTGATAGCTTTCTTTATTTAGGAAGTGTGGTCTCGGCTAATCGTCGTGGCACCGAACTGGACGTGTGCAGCAGAATCGTGAAGGGTAAAGCTGCGTTCGGAATGCTATCCAAAATCTGGAGAAGCAATGTTATCAGCTTAAGAACCAAGCTGCGATTGTTGCGCTCCAATGTAGAATCAGTGCTTTATGGGTGTTGTACTTGGAAGGTGGACAGCATTAACACACGCAAGTTGCAAGCCTTCGTAAACAAATATTTAAGGATCATTCTGAGGATTTTTGGCCGAACCGCATCTCTAACGAACAACTTTATACGAGAACGGGCCAAGAACCTATAAGCATTACTATACGAAAGAGAAAGTGGCAGCGGATTGGGCACACCCTACGGCGCGAAGGCAATTCCATTGCAAAATACATCATGCAGTGATTGCAAAATACACCATGCAGTGGAATCCGCTCACCCAGGCAGGCAGAATAAGGGGACGCCCTCGGAAAACGTAGCGCAGAACAGTTGAGGAGGAATTGAGCTCTTTAGGAATGAGTTGGAGGCAGCTCAAATGCGTTGCAGAACTCCGAACCAAATGGCGCGTAGACGTGGTTGACGCCCAATGCCCCCCGAGGGGTTAAAGGATCTAAGTAAGTAAGTAGTTAGCAATGGCTTAAGCGACAACTACAACAAGAAGTACCAAAGAGCCACCTAGTGTGATCGACTACTTTTAATACTGGTATGGACTCAGTTTTAAGAGTCTTACACAGAATTTCCTGAACTTCGCCAGCTTCTGTTTAAGAACGCTGCACCTACATTTGAAGATGTACGGTTGTTCAAGGGATCTGCTTAAGAAAGAAACTCCAGTTGGAGAAGGCTTAGGCTAAACTAATCCCGACAATAAGTTTCTTAAAGATACCACAGAACTCGTAAAAACGTTCTTAGCTCTTCGAATATTAGTTGAGTGTTTAAATTTGTCCGGTGCTCGCTTCGACAGCATGCAACCAGACTAGACATGGATATCAGTATTGCTCTGGATTGTGCTGGTTCAGATGAGTGGTTCAACATGAGTGGTTGCGAGAAACTTGGCCCTGGCACTTAAAGAGCTGTTGTGCCAAATATTTATTTTTTTATTTTTTTTTATTTTCCAACCATAAAGATACTTACTTAGATCACGTTTTCGAGGTCAATCTTAGCCTCAACCAACAACTTCTCCAGCCGGCTCTCTTATTACCCAGCTGTAGGGGTGAAAAATAGTCCCCAACACGAAATACTGTGAGCTGCATTTTGACAAATAGCCTGATAATATGTGCAAACTCGGAGTAGATATGCTAGAAGCATACATATGCTCGAAATAGTACCTACGGCGCGCGATGGGATATTAATGACCGAGTTCCGGAGCAGAGCAAGTTATCCAGTGTTAGACGTCGACCGTCGTCTGAGGACGTCAAAAATTGGAGAAGTACTGATACAGGAATGGCATCACTGTATTATAGTAACTTCAATAGAATTTCGTACTGCATCCGTTCGTTGAAACCGCTACGTCACTTCGAAACTCATATATGTATAACATCGACTGCTTGAGCCAACGTTTAAATGACCAAATTTGGCAAGGCATAAGCAGATCAAGGTCATCATTAATCTGAGAGCATTGGCATGCTGTTATAAATACTTTACACCTCCGTAGGAACTGGCAATCGGGAGATCACAGAAATAAAAGTACTTAAAGTTCGCATAGAAGCTACACTGGCAGTAGAGAATTACCATAGAGATGATGGATAATCATAACTCCACAAAAGATATAGACGGAGGGGAATCTGATTTAACTTCGAACCTAAAGCATAGTAATCCAATGCACTAACAACTGCTCCTGCTGGCATGGTAGCAACCTTTATCCATCGTTAGAGTCACCCAATTCTTGAACTATTATACGACAGCCGAATCCGACCATGGACGCATTTAATTATAACAAAGTCATGTTTTACGAACACGTTCGTACGTAATTTTTAATTTTTATTTTAAAATCATTAAATGCGTCACGATGCATACGACTTCTGTCAAAAATTACATACGAGTGTGTTCCTAAAAGATGACTTTGTAATAACTAAATGCGTATTCTTAAGTATTACCAAGACCATCCCCGCAAAACATACAGAATACACTATGGTGGCTTTGCTTGACATTGAGGGAGCATTTAACAATGTCAAATCAACGGCGATTACCGACTTCGCTCGGAGTGTTAATCAATCAATTGCTTACATGCAGGATTATTAACACACAGCTGGGCGGAGCATCGGCCAGAAGAATTGCCTGCTGCGGTACACCTCAGGTGGAGTCTTGTCACCTCTTCTGTGGATCCTGGGGCCTTATTTTGTACTCCTTTCGGATTCGGATTGACATTCGGAAATGTAATCAGATTCTAAAATGAATTGGTATTTTGTATCGTTCTCGGATTGGGTGTAAGTGCTTCCAACTCAAAATCAAAAATTTCCGAAAGTTAGATTGTCAAAACATCTATCAAACGTCACTTAAATTACTTGAAGATTAAGTTTGTATACATTTGCTATAGAAACGTGAGCTACTGGTGAACCTGGATACGTCAGGCTGCAGGGTGATCGCCTATCCTGATGACCTCCGGTAAACACCCAGACACTCTCAGGGAAATCCTCCAATATACTCTCCTTCGCTTCACCAGATGGCCCTCCAAATATGGACTGGGGGTTAATCCCTATAAAACAGAACTCGTTCTCTTCACGAGGAAATATAAAGTTCCCCTCATAGACCCTCCTATGATAAATGGCACCAGTCTCACCTTCAACGATAACGCAAAATACCTCGGTCTTATTTTGGATAGGAAATTGAACTGGAAAGCCAATCTACTAGAACGCTTCAGGAAAATAAATGTAGCTCTCTATTCCTGTAAAAAGGCTGGGGTATGAAACCTTAAATCACTTATTGGCTACTTCTCTATGGCGTGATCGTATGGTGGTCTGCTCTTGACAGGGCCATCCACCTCACTCAACTAGCTAAGGTGCAAAAATCTGCATGCATTTGCATCAACGGTGCACTGAGTACTGCTCCCTCCGCGGCACTGGATATTTTGTTCAACCTGCTACCCTTAGATATTTTCGGCAAAAAGATTGCTGCCTCTGTGCGGCCATCCGTCTAAAATCGTCCTCTCAATGGTCTATCTATCGCGTTGAACACTCCTCGATCCTTGATCTTCTCAACATTACCCATGAAAATACGGACCCACGGAAACTGAGATTTGAGCATAACTTCCGTACGAGCATCCCTGAACGGGATGAATGGGACCCCCTCTGTCGATGGTAGTTCGGTTCACTTCTTTACAGATGGCTCTAAGAACGAGAGTGGGGTGTGTTGTGGTTTTTTCTCCTAAAAGCTCAATCTGAGCATCACGTTTCTACTCTCTTACTCAGGTGGCGCTACAGTTCGGGGTGAACCTGGGCCTCAACCAACAAGCCTCTCCATTTAGCAATTTCATCATCATTAAGGAAGTCCTGTACTGGGTGAAGTGTAATGTACTATCTGTCAGGGATATTAGCATTTTCTCTGACAGCCAAGCGGCAATCAAGTCCCTGGAATCGTGCTCCATCACTTCAAAGGCCGCCTTAAACTGCTGTTTAACTCTTATGGAGATGACAGAGCAGTTCAAAATCCACCTATGCTGGGTGCCAGGCCACAGGGACATTCCAGGAAACTGCAGGGCGGATGAACTTGCCAAACAGGGTACTACTCTAAGGATTCTGCGTGACAGGCAAGCCCTGGGTGTACCCCTCACTACATGTGAGCATCTACTAAAGATGAATGTTATTAGCAAGATCAACCTCAGATGGGAAAACGGCTCAAGGTGTTACATTTCGAGACAGATCTGGCCTAGGCTGGATCAAAAACTTAGTGCCGCGTTGGTCAAGCTAAAGCGATCACAGATCAGCTGCGTTGTCGGTGTACCCACTGGACACTGTCTTATAGGCCAACACGCGAAAAGACTTGGCCTCTTTTCCAATGACTTCTGCAGAAGCTGTAGGGACGAGAAAGAGGAGGAAACCATCTTTCACGTCCTATGCACTTGTCCAGCCCTGTCGCATAAAAGAATGCTCCGTCTAGGGTCCTCCTTCCTTGACGACCTCGGCGATCTGGCGTCCTTAGACGTCATGTGCATCCATCGCTTCATCAAAAGCCCTGGTTGGTTTTGTTAGTCCCTGAGTGACCTAATGGTTGATCCATGGTATCACAAAGGACCTTCACCGGTCTAAGTGTATATGTACTCTCGTGCCGACAGCCAACCTAACCTAACCTAACTAAATGCGTCCATGGTTGAATTCGACTGTCGTATACCCATTGGAGAAATGGAGTGATTCCCAACAATGCATATCACAAGTCTTCTTAATTCCGAAACATCCTTCACAAAACATGTATTCATGTATACGGATATATTATTCCATTCGTGTGAAAAATATAACGCACACAACATGAGTGGTTGCGAGAAGCTAGACCCTGGCACTTTAAAGAGCTGTTGCGCCAAATATTTGTATTTAATATATTATATACACTGAAAGGATCGTCACTGGACCATAAAGATTAATATACCCCGGCTAAAGACCTTTAATTATCGACATTAAATTAATTTATCATCTATGGAAAAGTTCAAGGGTCATCATCGATATCACTTTGGAACTAATGACATTTGCCTTGCAGCACTTAGTCTTTTCAATTTTTATTTTATCCTCCGAAAGGATATAATAAAAAACCTCCTTCATTAATGCCTCTTTCTTTCAACTTTTAACTTGTTTTAATGACTTAATGAATTTTCAATTAATTTCCTCTTTTTTTCCACAAAATTAAATGAAAAATCTTTAGATTAGAATTAAAAAGAAAATATCTCAACAAGACTTTGCACTCTTTGGGATCAAAGGAATTAAAATTATAAAGAAAAATAATTTTTTTTGTATCAATATACATTCAAGTCACTACGGATAATTACAATGTAACTCAATGTCACACAAGGAAAAACAGATTGATTGACAGACAAGGACGTCTTTTTTTTTTTTACTTTCTATTCTAATCTTATTCATTGAATTAATGCAAATTGAAAAGGATATTAAATAAAATATAAATAATTCCACCCCTTAACTCACCTCGATTTAATCGATATCGATGATGTTTCTTCATAAGATTTTGTGATGCTAAATTATCGATTTCATTCAGTGCAATGATACCCTGTGATGGACATGAAGCATCCGGACATGATATGTCGTATGCGCCTTCAGATATTTCAAACTCTACATACGCCTTCATACACTGAAAGTAAAGATAAACAGAAGATTTTTATTAAATGGCGCCCAACGTGGGTGTGCTCTTAAAAATAAAAAAATAAAACTTTACTCGTCAACTATGTAGAACAAATAATCCTTAAATATGACGGAACATAAAAACTTTTATAATGACTGTCGGTTGAGGACAAAAAAAAAGAGGATACGTACAACTTTTCCCATCACACACAACGCGGTAGCATATGGCTCGTTACAACCGAGGTAAACTGTCATTAATATTCGAAAAGACGGAACAACAGTTTATTATTTATTCCGTGTGGGAGAATAAAAAATTAAACCATATGGAGAGACAAGATATATTTAGTTAGTTACTACAGCCGGCAGATGGTATCGCGCGTTGGTAGCAGGCAGGTCCTGCAGATTAATGGTGGTTCATCGAACGATATCTTCAAGGTACGTCTGGTTGGGAGTTTATTTAAGGCACGAGGTGCGAATAAATAGATTGAATCTGGGTAGAAGTTAGGACTTCCTACAACTCCTTGTTGATTGTTTTATGACCCGTACCTTTATTTCCACATCATTTGACACTCCACATTCACAGTTTACACAAATCCTTTTTGAAAAAAGCTAAACAAATCCTACTTTACCCACCATCAGAAAAAAAAACTATTCATAAACCACATGTGTGTCCTGCAAAGCACGTACAACCACCATACAGACAATACATAGTTGCAGCACAAACGATTTGGCTTTTCAGATTCAATTTCAATTGCAAGACCATTTCCCCACATTGGCTTATTGAATTTGTAACTAACGAAGGATTCTTAGTCTCTGTATACGTGTGCGCGCGTTTGTGGGAACAATGGATCATTCTCTTACTCTAACGTAATTCTATTGAAGTATTATAGAATGGGATTTGATTAAACTGTGCAGTGCATGTGATGCACTAAGAGCTGATGTGAGCCTTATTAAATTTTACTCTCCCAGGAGATAAGACAGAATTACAATTCAATTGTAGGAAATTGTTTACGTGAAATGCTTTGACATTTTTCATCTGGCATTCATAATTAGGTCAAGGAATAAGGACAATAAGAAGGCAAATAACGATTTATTATCCTTTGGAATGCATTCATTGTGCACAGAGACAAATGGAGCAAATGCCCTGAGGAGAAAAAAGGATTTTCAAGCAATATAGTGTTTGAAACGTTGAACAAGCCAGTATTGAAGTACACGTTTCAGAAAGTACAAAATTGACTAGTTGTCGACCAACATATCATCATTCCTGCCGTGGAATTTCCAGACGCAGACTCATCAATATACCCAAATATACCAAAATTCCAAAGATTTTTGCCGGAAAATTGTAAAAACCCTTTGCTGTAAGCGAACTCTTGATGTTCAGTAACAACTTTCGAGCCAACGACTTGTTCGTGATAACGAGAGAAATTTCAGCCATTACAGATAGTACAACAAGGAGTATACAAAGCGGTCTTACAGCTCTACTCTTAAGATTTACACACGTGCAGTAAAGGAAAAGGAAAACTTAACTTCTAAGTCAGCTATAGATGACAGGCTGTTTCATTCATTGAAAAAGAATTGAACAATGAAATTTATGAAAGCTGTTTTAATGGAACTGCAAGTGAAAAGAGAAATCAGAAACTAGAGTACCTAGCAAGTCATTTCAAATTTCCATGTTCTACAGGCTACCAAATTATAATTAAAGCCGTCTAAGTAGAAATCTGGAGAAAAAGGAAGCGACTTCAGTCGAAAATTGCAGTCGTTGAGGACAGTGAATAGCATTTTCTGGATATAGAAATAGCAAGTGAACTGGATCTATTATTCTTCTTCTTCCTTTTATCAGCGAGGCTATGATCAGAAAACAAAGGATCACAATCCTCCCACTTCACCGCATTTCTACTTATCCGCCTGTGGGGTTCGCCTGGATCTATTATTCGCGAAGGGAACAGCACCCTCTTAGGTTAAGGTAGGTTAGGCTGGCTGTCTGCAAACTTAGAGCAATAAATGTCCATTGTGATGCCATGGATCTACCATTAGACCACTCAGGGACTAATAAAGTCAACCTCAGCTTTTGCTAAAGCGATGGATACTCATGACGCCTAAGGGCGCCAAATCACCTAAGTCACCAAGGAAGGGGGTCCCTAGATGGAGCATTCTTGTTGACAGCATGTACTTGGTTTTGCCCTCGTTTATCGCTAAACCCATTTTGGCCGCTTCCGCCTCAATGCTTGCAAACGCATCGGTGAAAGCCCGCTGATATCTTCCGATAATGTCGATATCGTCGGCGTATGCAAGCAGTTGTACAGACTTGTAATAGATTGTGCCTCCGGTGTTGCCTTGTGAGTTCCGCACAATCCGTTCAAGTACAATGTTAAAGAAGTCACATGACAGCGTGTCACCTTGCCTAAAACCTTTTTTGACATCAAAGGTCTCGGCGAGGTCATTACCGACCTTGATGGAGCAGCGAGCGTTCTCCATCGTCATCCTGGCACAGACGGACAAGTTTGGCAGGGATGTATAAACTAGACATGGCTGTTTAATAGGGTCCATCAGGCTATTCATAAAAGGTTTCAGGCGTTCACACAATATCGCAAAAAAGATCTTGTATGCGATGTTGAGGAGACTGATGCCTCTATAATTGGCGCAGTTGAGGGAGTCTCCTTTCTAATCGATCGGGCAACCGATGCTGAGGTTCCATTCATCAGTCATACACTCGTCTGACCAAATCTTAGAAATGAGTTGGTGTATGTACTCTACCAATTCATCCCAAGTTGCCTTAAAAAGTTCGACCGGTAAGCCGTCAGGTCCAGTAGTCTTGCTGGATTTTAGCTTGGATATTGCTATCCTCACTTCGTTTTGGTCAGGTGGACGGAAATTTTGACTATCATCGTCTATGTTGAATGGTTCATTCTGCCTGACAGCGGGATGTTGATCTTCGTCGCCGTTATACAGTCAGCAGAAGTAGTTTTCCATATTCTTAGCACCAACTGTGATTCTACTACGAGGTTTCCATTTTCATCTCTACAGATTTCTGTACGGCTATTGCTTCTCTGACACGTTCTTTTTACCTTTTGGTAAAACTTCCGTACATTGTTCCTGGAGTATAAACTCTCGATATTCTCAAACGCGCGCTTGTCATGCTCTTTCTTCTTCTTTTGGAGAAGCCGATGTTCTTCCCGTCTCCTTTGCTCGTAGAGCTCACGAGCAGCTCTCGTTTTCCTTTGCAGCGCCGCTTTGTTTGCCTCTTGTTTTGCTGCATGCTTTCGCCGGCATTCTTCGTCGGTGGTGGGCGAGCGAGACGCAGCAAATCAGTCGCGGCGTTTCTGATGGCATGTTGGCAGCGTTGCCACTGGTCTTCGGCACTTGATGCTGGCGGCATAGGGATGATTGAGAGATTTCGGGATACGCGTTCAGCGGAGTGTCTGGCGGTCTCTTGCGATTGTAGCTTTTCGACGTTAAATTTTCTCACAGTGATTCTTCTTTGTTGCTCAGATTGTGATATCCGCATTCGTGCCTTGGGTACAACAAGGTAATGATCCGAGTCTATGTTGGCCGCTCGGAAGGTCCGGACATCCAGAATACTGGAGGCATGCCTTGCGTCGATCGCAATATGATCAATTTGGTTGATCGTTACATGATCATTAGACCGCCATGTCTGCTTATTAATATCGAGATGGGGAAACCATATGCTTGCTATGGTCACATTTCGCTCCAAAGCGAAATCAATTAGCCTTAGTCCGTTATCAGACGTGGTGTCGTGTAGGCTATGCTTACCGACTGCCCTACCAAAGACGTCCTTCTTTCCTATTTTGGCGTTAAAATCGCCCAATACGATTTTAACGGACATTGCTCATAAGTCTTGTTGAGGAGCTCGTAGAAACACTCTTTGGTAGCAGGGTCCTTTTCTTCCGTGGGGGCATGAACACATTAGGCTTATGTTAGCGAATTTAGCCTTGATTCGGATAGTCACAATACGCTCGCTAACGTGTCGGAAGCTTAAGACTTCTTGCCTAAGTCCGCCGCGTATGACAAATCCGCATCCGAATAAGCGTTGCCTGTTGCCTCTGTAGCAATCATCGTAGTAGATGTCACAGTTTTTCATCCTCTTTTTGCCTGGCCCATCCCATCGCACTTCCTGGATGGATTTGGCTGGTCAAACGGTAGTGCATGCGATCATATGAAAACACAAGTGTTTTCACTCAGCTGAGGCCTACCAACTCCTACTCTCAACCTCCACGCCATGACAGCCGGGTGCCTAGTACCTTAATCCAAGAAATGGGTAACCAACCCCGTTTGGCGGATTCTTGGCGGCAGCAGATGAGAGAGAGAGAGAGAGAGAGAGAGAGGGGGGGGGGAGAGTGTTTTCTCCCTAGAGCACTTCTTCCTGTCCCATGCGGCATCGGACGAATTCCTCAGACGGAGTCAACGGTGGCGTCTATAGTTCCAGTTAGGTTGAACTTAGTGAATACCTTGCGCGAGCTGCTTCGACGTACGCGGATCACAGGTCGGTAAGGAATTTCCAATGTTGGTCAGGACATTGGAATAGAGATGGTGGCGAAGGAGCCTTTAATTGGCCAACGGCAGCGCTCATACTCCCGTAGTGGACTACTGGCACCGGTATACCCGGCCCCTCGTCCTAGGTAAATAATAAAGGAACGGGCCCTCCAGGCCCAGGGTTGTGCCGTCGGGGTAACTTCCCTACCACGTAAAAAATCGATGGTTCCGAAACAACCAAAAGCCTCGGATAAGGATGACTCAACTAATGACGACCCTAGCAAACGAAATAAGGACAACGACCTTCGGATATGTACGTGGAATGTTCTGTCCCTTTACAGACCACGTGCAGCCGAACAACTAGCAGAGGCCCTAGACTGCAATAAAGCAGATATTACTTCGAATAAATGCTTTTGAATTTTGAAAGATCGAAACTCTTTAGCGAACAGAACTCTTTCTGTTTTTATAGGACTGTTCAGTTCTCCCAAAGGATAATTCTTCTAAAGAATACTCCGAAAGATTGCTACAGTAGGTATTTTTTTTTTTTTTTTGCCTAGGGGGTAGTGGAAAAACTCTAATGCGCACGGGAAACAGTCCCGCTCTGTTTCTAGTAGAGTGAGACTCACTACTCACTAAAAAAACCACCTTTAACCCCTTCTTTCTACTTGACACCATCCACTCCAGAACCGCTTATCGCATTACTTCAGAGTGGTGACGTTTTCTTTCCCCTCTGGGGACCGGCTTTTTCATATTCAGCTCCTGGTGCGGGTTTATACATTCTTGCCGGTAAGGCTTTTATCTACTTTATGTAATTTGTGAGGGAATTTTGGCGTCTTCCTCTCTCTTTTTGGATCTTAGTACCGTCTCGATAAAGGAAGATATTCTATTCCATGTGTCGGTACTCGAGATCATCTTGCTTATAGCATTTTCCGGGGAAAAATCGCCTATTTCCGACTCCAGTCTACTCCTCTGCTCTGTCCATCTGCTACAGGCGAAAAAGGTGTGGAAAGCGTCGTCTTCCGCTGAGTCTCCATATTGGCAGGCTGCGCTCTCTACTTTACCCATTTTGTGGAGGTATCGGTTGAAATACCCATGTCCGGTTAGGAATTGAGTGACAAAGTAGTTCACTTCGCCGTGTTCCCGCTCTGTCCAAGCCGTGACGTCTGTAATCAGCCTCGCTGTCCACCTCCCCCTCGTTTCAGCGCTCCACCTTCTCTGCCAAGCCTGCTTGGTAAGCTCTTTCGCTTCAGCGACTGCCAGTTGAGCCCCTACTTCCGCCTTCTTGTCGTGGGCGTACTTCCTCTCTGTCGCTAGGAGGTCGATGGGGGTCACACCCGCAACTACGAGGACGGCTGGTTCCGACACTGTGCGATAGGAGCTTGCAACTCGGAGAGCTCCTCGCCTTTGTACTGCGGCAATTTGCTTTCTGTACTTCTCCTGTCTAAGTGCGTCTGCCCAGATCTCACAGCCATACAGAAGAATGGCGTGGGTGATGGACATGAGGAGTCGTCGCCTACTCATTGTTGGGCCTCCGATATTTGCCATAAGCTTACTCAGCCTTGACGTGACCTTCGCAGCTCGCTCAGATGCGGACTTAATCTGTTGCCAGAAAGAGAGTTTAGAGTCCAGGGCGATTCCTAGATACCTTACTGCTGGTTTGCTAATTATAACTTCTGGACCTACACGGAACTCGGCAATGGTCGGGATCCGTTTCCTAGTCAGAAGAACTATCTCTGTTTTTTTCCGCGGCGAGACTAAGGCCATGGGCTTTCATCCAGGCGAGTACTCGTCTGATTACCTGGTTCAGTTTCAGCTGGGCCCCTTCGATGTCCCTTGCGGTAATCACCGCACCGATGTCATCTGCGTACCCGACTAAGAAGGTATCGTCGGGCATCTCCATGCGAAGGATTCCATCGTATGAGATATTCCACAGATCGGGTCCAAGGATTGAGCCCTGTGCTGCTCCAGCAGTGATTTCCTTTCTGTGAGTACCCTCCACGGTGTCGTACAGAAGTTCCCTGTCTTTGAGATAGTCCTTCACAATTTGCAGAAGATATTGCGGTATCCTGAAGGTGTTCTCGAGCGCATCTAACATATCTCCCCATCTGGCCGAATTGAAGGCATTCCTCACATCCAGAGCTGCCAGCACGACGATTCGCCTTGAGTAGTGATTTCCCCTTTGGGCGAGGTGGGTGGTTTTGACTACTTCCTCAATTGCTCCTATCGTGGAGTGGCCTTTTCTGAATCCGTGCTGTCGATCGGATAGGCCACCTGCTCTTTGGATTGCTTCTGTGATTCGAGGCTTTAGCATCTTCTCGAGGAGTTTTCCTGCCGTGTCCAGCATGCACAGAGGTCTGTATGCTGATGGGGAATCCGGGTCTCCTTTTCCCTTGCTTATGAGTACCAGGCGTTGTACCTTCCACTTCTTGAGAAAGATCCCTTCCTTTAGACAGCCATTATACATACTTAGAAGTATCTGTGGGCAAGTTTTGGCAACCGTTTTCAATACTTCCGCTGGTATGCCGTCGGGGCCGGGGGCCTTATTGTTCTGAAGAGATTTAGCTGCTAGAATCAGCTCTTCTTCGCTGAACAATGGGATGTCTTGTTGTTGGGCAGGATAGATCTCCATTGACCTAACAGGGTGGGCCGGGAAGAGTGTGTCTACTATGCTCTTCATTAGCTCTGCTGTCATCGTGGGGGGTGACGCCTGCGCTCCTAATTTTTTCATGACAACCCTATAGCCGAGTCCCCAGGGGTCGCTGTTGATCTCCCGGCGAAGGTCCTCCCACTTTTGTTTCTTGCTCGAATTGATGGCCCTCTTGAGCTCGGATCTTGCTGTTTTGTATTCCGCGAGTGCGCCTT
Source organism: Brachypalpus laphriformis (assembly GCA_945910035.1). Classification (NCBI taxonomy): domain Eukaryota; kingdom Metazoa; phylum Arthropoda; class Insecta; order Diptera; family Syrphidae; genus Brachypalpus; species Brachypalpus laphriformis. The sequence continues at coordinate 326,354,691 of OX246753.1, forward strand.
CCGTGATTTCAGCGTGTCTTCGCCTTCCCCTGGGGACCTTGCGTCTATGGTGTAGGCATCTCCTCCTAAGTTCAGCGATCTCCTTCGTCCACCAGTACACTGGTTTTCGCCCTCCCATTGAGTTTCTAACTCGAGGCATCGACGCATCGCATGCGCGGTGTAAGAGTTGCATCGTCGCTTGGGCTTTTATTTCAGCTGTCCCCGTCATTTCCTGGATGGCTTCCTTCCCTTCCTCTAGCGTGGCCGTGAGAACTTCTTCATTTAACCGGCTGACTTTCCACCTCGGTGCTCGCCTCTGGTGTCCGTTAGAGACTCGTCGGGTCCTCTGTAGGTCAAAGACGATATACTGGTGGTCGCTCCCGGTGTACTCCTCGATGACTCTCCAGTTTTCCACCTTTGCTAGTAGCTCTTCTGACGCGAAAGTAACATCCGGTATTGTTTCGGTATATCCGGGACGCCTGAAGGTGGGTGTATTTCCTTCGTTCAACACGTAGAGCCCCAGTCTGGCAGCCATCTCGAGTATCTGCTTACCTCGTGAGTCTGTGCTACAGTAGGTATATGTTTCTCACTTATCATGTCATGATATATAGGTACATTGTCTGGACTTTACAGATTAAAATAAGGGAAAGGTGTTGAGAAATCTCTACTTGCGGAACTCCTCCTCTCACTGTTGGATTATGTTAGGTTAGGTTGAGTAGGGTTATAAGGTTATCATAAAAAAAAAAAAAACAAGGCACCAAGTTGGGTCCATCGTGATCCTTAAGGAAGCTTCACGGCAAAAATCTAAACTAATTCTCCCATGCACAGAATTTTCCTACAAAACTTGAATATGTTATTGTTGTGATTCAAGGACCTTACATCTTCTAAATTTTTAAAGAAGTATCTTCCAAGGTACTTTAGCCTTGTTCTGGTAATGCCTTGGCATTCACAAAGTATATGTGTTATGTCCTCTGAGACATGTAAGTCATTGCAGTACCTGCAACCATCAGTATATGATAATCCTAGTCCCATAGCATGCTTCCTTAGAATGCAATGGCCATTGAGTATTCCTATCGCCGTTCTTGGTCGTGATCTTTCTAGTTTTATAATCTCCCCAGATTTCCTGTGGTCTAACACAGACCACAAGGAGTTGGACACGTTATGAGCATCTAAGTTGAACCATCTTCGATTGTTGGTGATTCTATCAAGGATAATTCGCTTAGCCACGCACGATGCTACCAATTATGCCACTATGTGGTGAGAGCTCTACTCCTCTTTTGGCCAGCGCGTCGATATTTTCATTGCATTCTATTCGCAGTGTCCAGGTACCCAACATAATTTGACACGGTTCTGCATACATAATGACTTAAGCATTGTGCGGCAATTCCTAACGATCTCAGATTTAGTGAAGTAAGACTCTAGCGCCTTTAGCGCAGTCTCAATGTAGGTGGCGATATTCTTTTCGGATTTTGATCCCATCTTAAGCCAGCTTTAAGTACAGCTAGAACCTCTGCTTGGAACACACAGCATGCATCCGAAAGTCTCAGGCTACATGTATGTTCATATCTCTCGATTATATACCTGACCTAGTGCCCTCTCTGATCTTAGAACCATCTGCATACATACATATATTGCAATCTTGTTGTGGATAGAGACTCTCTCCCTTTGCCAGTCCTCTCTAATAGGATATGTTACTTCGTATAGTGTGACGAAGTCTAAGATATCAAGGATATCGTCCGATTTGTCAGGGATATCGTGAAATGATTATCTAAGAATGTTCATTTTATGAAACTGTGGATGTGGTCTAATGTTGTTTGAGGCTAAAGATAAAGCAATCTTCTTCTTTACTTAAAGTAGTCATACCTTTATTAAGTTATGTGTTCTTTTGTTCGGCCTTGACTTTTTAGCGATCTCTTTCTCAATCTCAACAAAACCTCATTACACCAACGTACAATTTAATTAACAAAAAGCCACGCACCTCCTTCAAAAGAGCAATCCGCCTCAAATCAGAAATCATCTCTCAAAAAGAACACCACCACCGGAATTCAAAAAAGTATCTCTCTGGTTAACCTTTAAGATTTGTCACCATGGAAATAAACTTCCAAATACTTTGGATGCTAAATGGCGCCCAACATTCATGTTGTCATCAACACAAAGTGTGCAAAGTAGCTCTTCACACCATTGATGTGTTGCGAATCCTTTTTGTACATCGCCCGACGGACGCCCATCTACAGACATTTATTTATACCACCTCGGGTGACGATGAAATCAACTCGTCGAGGGATAAAATCACCGCATTACTTTCGTTAAGTGGAATCTTGACATTATTATAATTTCGCGCAATTTCTTAGAAAGCAAGGCAAATTCTTCAAATTGTGGGTCATTAATATAAACTTGTTACCTACAGTTATACCTCGGTGTACATAAATATCGATTTACTTGGTACCGCTGTCATGGTTTAAATTCATCGTCAAGGACCAATGTCCTTAATCATCCATCTCACGAAACACCCATAAAGTTGGAGAAATGATTTTTTTCCTGTGTGATGGATATTATAAGCATTCAGTGTACGTTTGTCCTAGAAAGGACTAAAATGAGATAAAAAGAAAATTGTAATATCATCACGAAGAGGAACAAGGTAAGGTTTTTCCGTGTAATGCTTGTTCATAGATCAAAATGTCGATATGAGAGTTCAGCTAGAGGAGAACACTGCATCGCTATGAAAATGATTGATTAAAAAACTCCAAGTGGAAGACATTCATCATCGGGGAAGATTAAAAGTACTCTTGCGAGTAAATATTATAAATTGTGGCACACGTTTGACCTTTTCCTTCCTCTGCAGTGGATGAGACTTACTTTATCATGACGCAGAAGACGTGATGGGTGTAAAACTTAAGAAGGGAGTGTCTAATGTATTAAAGGCTTAAGAAGCTCCAGTTTCTGGAAACTAAAAACACATCTATAGAGTCGGAAACTATTTGAAGAAAAGGAACCGACGGAACAAATGGCACGTCATGATAGCACGTAGACTATAAACTCCACACTCAAAGGCAAGTGCTTCTATGCCTAACTCTCGACCTATAGGCTCACCGCAGACAATGAAGATTTTAATTAACAATAATGCAGGTGCTTTCTTCTTTAGGGTACGGTAAGATTGGGAGTTCTCGGCGCTGAGGGTTTGTTGCCACTTTTTGGTGCAAAATTCACTAGAATGATGAATGCAGTGGCGAAGCCGCCCAAGGAATAAGGTGTCAAGTGTGGAATGGTGATATGATCGGTTGAGCGCCCTATCTCAACTGAAGTGCTTCAGCGTATTGAAGATTGTCATTGTGAGTTAGATTGCGTCATGCTCCCGTTTTATACCTTGTGACTTTCAAATAGATCCATCTCCATATTTGAAGCTAATTCTTTGGCAATTTTTTTTTTTCAGATAGCTTCAGCTTATTTTTACCTCTCTTCGTTTCCAAAAATTAAGGTATAAAGAAATCATCTTACAAGAATTCAGTCCCGAGCAATTTATACCTTGCTTAGTTCAAAGACTCGATAGCAAGCAGGAAAAAATCTGCAAGCTAGCAATCTATCTAACACTAAGGTCATGTAGTGCCTTCGTGAAGGCTAGTTGCGGCAGCGCCTTTAGGCATGGAAGTTGTACGTACAATTTTTTGTATGTGTGTTTCATCAGATGAGATCACAGAGAATGCTTTCTTTTTTAAGAACTGCAAGTGCTTCTTTCCTGTAAAAGGAATCAAGTAAATGACGAGGCATTTGAAATCCTTGCAGAGCCCATAGTGCCATATGCGTACTAGCTATCTTTTATTACGGGTACTCCCTAATAGATCAATGCACATAGGTTGAGTCTTCAGGACTCCAAAAGATACTTTACCGCAGCTTCAGTACGCTTTTCGTAGCTCAACTGGCTTTAGGTGCATTGGTGAACGGTCCTTCCCTTTACCTGGCTTTTTGTACAATGCGTGTTGGAGTTTAGAATTCCCACATTATCATTCGATGCTTGTCTCTTTTATACGTTGTCCAATGCAATGACACGAGCATTTTGACTGGTGCATCAACTTTACGCTAGTTTTCCCCACATTCAGGACGGTATCTGGGTAGAATTTGAGAGCTTGAAAGAATTTTAATTCAATGTTCACGGATGCCTTTAAAACCAAACATGGTGACTTCATGGAGGACAGCAACATTGACCTTTGGTTGGTGAAACATTTATCTGTCTTATGTAGAATGTGGTGAAGAAGAAGTGGAAGGAGCGCAGTTTAACGCATCGCTTAATGTAGTATTTAACGCATTGCTCAAGATCAAAACTGCCAAATCAAATAGTTGGAAAATGCCACGCCTCTCTGAATTTGGTCGTTTAGGACCGAAGTAGTGATTATAGAATAATAGAGACGAAAAAGCTCACCTCGAAGTGAAATACAGATATTGCAAGAAAAAAGCGAAGAAGAAGTGCGCTCAGCTTCAAGCAGAGAGTACGGAGGGTCTGTATCGGGAGCTGGAAAAAATATCTTCCCCAGTTGCTGATACAAACCAGCCTATCCAGGAGTTGCGACGAGACAATATGAACAAGAGCCCAACCATCTTCAAAATAGCCGCACAAACAAGGAGAAATGTTCAGGAGATTCGTTCGCCAAAGTTCATTAACAATGCTCACGGCCAGCTTCTAGTGGATGATGACAAAATTCTGCAGAGGTGGCGGCAGTATTGTGAAGAGCTTCTGAACGAACTGAACCCCGGCTATACTTTCCAAGAGCCACCACTAACTGTGAAGAATTACCCGGCATTACAGTCGAAGAAGTTAGTGAGGCGGCCAAATACTCCAAAAAACGAAAAGCGGTTGGGCCAGACGAGATGCCCTCTGAGTTCTGGAAAAAAATGGGAGACATCGGGTTCAAAGGGCTCAGAATTCTCAGCTCCAAACTCATGAGAGGTGATCCAATGCCAAATCCATCATGATTCCTTAAAAGATTTGCATATTTTATTGGTTGACTTTGAAAAGGCATTCGATAGACAACCACGAGATCTGATATGGGTGGCGCTAAGACATCGAGGGATTCCAGAAACCTATGTACAGATAATCATGGACATGTACGAATAAGATGCCCCACTGGAGTAACCGAAGAGTTCTCAATCAAAGTCGGGGTGCACCAGGGAAGCGTTTTAAGTCCTTTGCTCTTTATTACAGTCCTTGATTATCTGCTTGAAGGTAAAGTGATGGACCCCAAGGTACATCAGTTATTCTTTGCTGACGATGGAGCCATCATAAGTGAGGATCCTACATCCCTGCAACGAGCACTTGATGTGTGGGTGGACGTTTTGGAGGGAAATGGGTATCGCATTAGTTCAAAAAAGACAGAGTACTTGTGCTGCCCGTTCTCTGATCCACACAGGCCTATTCCAGACATTTATTTTAATGGAACAGTGCTTCCCGGTGCTTCAAATATCTGGGATCTATGATCAATAGCAAAGCAACCTTTGATGACGACACCAATCATCGCGTAAGCGTAGGATGGATGAAGCCTATCTTCTGTGACCGAAAAATGCTCCCTAAGTTGAAGGTAGGCTTTACACCGCAGTTGTGCGTCCAGCGCTCACATACGGTTCACAATGTTGGACGATGTACAAAAAGTATGAGAGTAAATTAACGGCAGCTGAGATGAAGATGCTTCGGATGACAGTAGGAGTTCAAAGCTTGATCGAATAAGAAGTTCGAAGATCCGTGGAAGCCTTCATATCAAGAAAACCATCTTACGAAAGATAGAGCACGACCGCCTCAGCTGGTATTGCCACGTTGAAAGAAGAGATCATTTGAACCCTGTTCCAAACACATCGCAAGGCAGCAGAAACAGACCTATAAACGCCTGGATCACACAAATGCAACGACATCGGCATTTCATCGGCCTCAGTAACCGAGTGATCCAAAATTGGGAGGGCTGCCGATATTTTCTGAGGTCAAATAGGTGGATCAGTAGAAATGCGGTGAAGTGGGAGGGTTATGATCCATCGTTTTCGGGTCATAACCTCGCCGAAATAGGAAGAAGAAGAATGACCCAGGTAGTGATTGAACTCTAAGAAATGTATTTTGGCCAGATGCTAGTTTCTTCGTTGAAAACTAAATACTTGTATAAACCTTCGGAGCCCGTTAGAAAAACATGCTTTGGTTTTTCAAGCCGAAACGTAAGCTATTCTAATGGTAATGACATGAGCTATGTTCTAAAAAATAGGTGGGAGGGTCAGAGTGTGGGTATCTACTGCGATAGCCAGGCTGCGCTAAAGGCCTTGATCAACCCCTTAACCACTTCCAACATTCGAGGATGTACAAATTTTCTGAATTTAGTGGCAAGATTGAACTCTTTTATTCTTGTCACACTCCAGGTCACAATGGTATAATGGAGAATGAGAGATGAGCTTGCACGACCTGAACCTGTGTTGACTCTTCCTGTGTCCTCAACCACACCTTTCACTAAGTATTGAAATTCTTACGAACACAGTTGCATGCAGGCTGATCAAACGGATGCTCCTGGACATCAGTAAGGACTCCGCGGCATTATTGCTATCTCTCGGCAGAAAAATTGCAGAAAACTTAATGGTGTAAACTGTTTCCCACCCCAACAAAAGAAGTCTCAGAGAAGAACTTCCCTTGTAGGAAATTTGCAATAGAACATTCGCGTCTGAGTTTAGCGCTTCCATTGATGGTTTGGATGTAGACATGCTACTTAATCCAGGCAACTTATTGGCACTCTTAGCCCACAAGAAACGCCATTCTTGAACATTAAGCAGGCGAACACAAACAAATATTTAACCACAGAAACACTTTTTGAAACAATTTCGATGAGCAAGAAATGTTTCGTACAACCAAGTGAAACAATAAGAATCTTTATCCATCTAAATCATTGAAAATTCCTTATACATATTTCACATGTATTTTACACCCAAGTCTATAACTCAGCTTCACATCCCGGAACAAGATCCTTCCTAACATCAATTAACAATTCCAATAACGAAATAAAAAATAATTGAATCGCAGGACATAACTTGAGAACACCCCGTCTAGACCGGAAATCACAGCCAAATGAAAAGGGATAGACTTTCCAATTACTCCTGTAAATTGCTGTCTGAACGGTTTTGGTTAAAGGAAATGGACAGGATACTCACACGTGGCCTTAGCGCCATTGCGTTCATGGATCATCGACATGAATTAATTGATTAAAAATATCATAAAACAGTATGTTGGTGCATTTTTTGAAATACCCAGATTCCATGGAAAGTAAATTCCATTCACATTCAGTAAAAGCCGGATACCTGCCAAAGCTATTGAATGTCAGAAATGTTCCTGTGAATATGGGTTTCGCCTTATGCACTTTCCGCCAAAGGAACATACTCAAATATTGATGGTAGGTCCTGTTGATTCTGATCCACATACAAACAAGCGCAAATCCTTTGGGATGAATGCTCCAACGTGGATGAGTTATTTCACTTTTACTTCAGAGTTTATCGTCGCTTTACATCATCACTAAGTTTCTGGCTACAAGGATATGCAAAGTATTTTGGGCGGGAATTTCGAGAAAATAATCCCCTCGTGAAGCGGATTAAATTGTGGGATGGAGATTAAGGTAGGTTATTTGCTGAAAGTTCGGAAAGACGTAAATTCACCAAGAGTTGAGAAGCAATCATTTGTGTATAGATGTTTGTACCCACGCATACATATGAGTATTTCCATGAAAGAGTATGCTCATGTGGCGTATACGTAGCTTGTTGGTTTTAATTTTCAATCATTTCTTTGCGAAGAAATTTTGAGTCATTAATTTGAAGAAGTTTTAGGGAGTTGACAAAGTGCAGAACTTGATGGTAACTTTTCATAAGACATCGGAGAAATGCAAGAATTGTATGGAAGACTTGCACTTGCAAGTAGTTGCTCGCAGGAAGTTTTGAAAGGGAGTTTCGAGTTGCAGTATCTGAGGCAAGCTTTCAAGACAAATCGCTACAATACATACTCGCATGTTATGTGTGAAAATGTACCTGTTTCACAGGACTTATAGTTTCAGGGTACAGAGAATAAGACTACAAGTTTTCGGTGCACTTATTCTGATAATAACTGGCAAAAGTCGGTGTAGAGCGGAGACTGACTGGAATGGATCTCGCCATCAGATCTACTAAGCCTTCATGATGATGAGGTCTAAAGCATAGTAAAAAAAACGTCTGAGTGCCATCTATCATAAACAGATGAAATACATTAACAAAATTGAAATGGTCAAAGTGAACACGCAGTGTAGGAACGATTCGTACAGCTACAGCAAGAGTACCAGAAAGTTGACGCAGAACATATCTCAATATACATATATCTCCTCTATTCGTAGCTAAAACTATCCAAATCCTTGTGAAACCTAATGAAATCGCCAAAAACTTGGAAAACAACTTGCAACCAGCTGAAATAGCCTGTAGCCACCTTTTGCCAAGAGAAGCCAACTGAAGCGTATGCAACCAATCCTTCCGAAAAAGATTAGATTCGACCCACCAAAGCAAGTCAAGTATCTAGGCATAACATTAAATAGCAAACTTATCTGGAAAAAGCACGTAGAAGCTGTGGTAGCCAAGGCAACTCAAGCACTTACTGTTTGGCGGAAATTCTCGGCTAGAACTTGGATTGCAGTCCAGCCTCACTGAGGTGAATGTACGCGATGACAGTCAGATCCATCAGTAGATATGGTGCAATAGCGTGGCCTAGCAGAACAAGGTTAAGCAAAATAAGGATATCAGCATACAAAATGCAAAAACTAGCCTACATTTGTATAATAAGAGCCATGTGAACCTGTCACACAAAAACATGCGAAGTGATTGTAGGGCTCTCTCCTCCACACATATGTTAAAAAAGGATTGCTGACGAGACCATATTGAGAAAAATCAAAGATAACGTTGGGAAAGAAAAATATATCGCAATCAAATAGCAGAAACCCTATCCAAAAATATGCCGCTTCTGGAGTGCCCAGAGACAATCTTCTTCTTCCTATTTCGCCGAGATTATGATACGAAAACAAGGGATCATAACCCTCCCACTTCACCGCATTTCTACTGATTCGTCTGTGGGGTTCGCCTACTTGGGCTCAGAAAATATAGACAGGCCTCCCGATTTTGGATCACTCGGTTACTGAGACCAATGAAATTTCGATGTCGTCGCATTTGTGTGATCCAGGCGTTTATAGGCCTGCCTCTTCTGCATCGCCATGTCTTTGGAACGTTCATTGATGTTACCTTTTTAGCAGGGTTCAAATGATCTCTTCTTCGAACGTGGCAATACCAGCTGAGCCGGTCGTGCTCCATCTTTCGTAAGATGGTTTCCTTGACGTGAAGGCTTTCACGGATCTTCGAACTTCTTATTCGATCAAGCTTTGTCATTCCTGCTGTCATGCGAAGCATCTTCATCTCAGCTGCCGTTAATTTACTCTCATGCTTTGCGTTCATCGTCCAAAATCGTGAACCGTGTGTGAGCGCTGAACGCACAACTGCGGTGTAGAGCCTTCCTTTCAACTTAGGTGGCATTTTTCGGTCACAGAAGACAGCGGAGTTTTCTTGTCACTTCACCCTACGCTTACGCGATTGATGTCCTTATCACAAGTTGCTTTGCTATTGATCATAGATGATAGGTATTAGAACTTTTCGCACTTGGGGAGCACTGTTCCATTCAAATAAATGTTTGGAATAGGCCTGTGTGGATCAGAGAAAGGGCAGCATAAGTAGACTTTTTTTTAACTAATGCGTACCCATTCCCTTCAGAACGTCCACCCACACATCAAGTGCTCGTTGCAGGGATGTAGGATCTTCACTTATGATGGTTCCATCATCAGCAAAGAATAATTGATATACCTTGGGGTCCGTCACTTTACATTCAAGTAGATAGTCAATGACTCTAATAAAGAGCAAAGGACTGCACAGAGACAATATAGTGCAGAAATACTGCTTTGAAAGAAAATTTGACGTAAAGATGAGTAATGAAAGGAATGAAACTGTGAATTCGATGAGGCGAACCCCACAGGCGGATCAGTAGAAATGCGGTGAAGTGGGAGGGTTATGATACCTTGTTTTCGGATCATAACCTCGCTGATAAAAGGAAGAAGAAGAAGAAGAAACTGTGTAAAATGGCATCGGCAACGGCAACGGCAACGACGAATGTTGTGGGAACGTGGCAACACACACACACGGTGGAATGCGGCAGTGTTCGACGCTGGTGCGATGAACGTTGCGATTATGTGTGTGAGAGAGCGGGTGCCAGCTGTGACCGAATGCTTTCATTATGATCTTGGGCGAAAAAAGAGTGTAGGCTCTTGGTATAGGGCAGTGGTTGTTTTTTGGTAGAACAAATAAAGAAGAGGACGAAGTCAAAACAAAAAAGGGCGACTTTTCTTCTTATGAAGGAATTGATGGCGTTGTCAAGGGGAACACAGGTAAGTGCCCAATCTATAGTGTAAGTCTTTTGTCTCCCCAGCTGGACTATCGAACAGAAACTATGAATTCGATAAGTACCAATTCAAACAACGTAAGATCCAATCGTCTAAGGGAAACAGGATGCTGGTGCACCAATCCGTATGGTCACAGCAGTATCCTGAATTTACCACCGCAGGATCTGGTAGCTAATCTGACCGACTATATAACTCCCACAGTGAACTTTAGAAATGAAGTCACGGTCAGATTCCCAACCAGGGCGGAATGGGAAACCGGCGTACTGACAAATGGGTTCGAAACAACAATCTTCACCGACGGTTCAAAAACGGACTGCGGCGTAGGGGCGGGGATATTCTCTGATTCCCTCAATATTTCCAGGTCGTACCGGCTTCCTGATTCGTGCAGTGTCTTCTAGGCGGAAGTTTTTGCTGTACGTGAGGCCTGCCGCATACTTAAGCAAACCTCTACACCCCTAAATACCATTGCCATCCTCATTGACAGCAAGGCGGCTATCAAGGCTATAGTATCTGCCACTACATCCTCAACGCTAGTAGAACAGTGCAAAAAAGAACTCGTCTTGCTTGGTCACCGGCTAAGGATCTGGCTCCTTTGGGTTCCGGGTCACAGCAACATTGAGGGGAATGAGAGAGCTGAACTCGCGAGGCAAGGATCTGCCCTTGATGCTTCCCTAGCAAGGAGGTGAACGTCCCGTTGGAGGTCCTTAAGGGAGGCATCTTCACGCACTATCTGCTAAAGGCGGACAGTAGATGGCAGGGGGTGCGGAATTGCGTCATCTCCAGGCCGATGTGGCACAAATACTCCCGGAAAAGAACGCAAGATCTACTACACAGAAACCGTGCAGATATCGCAAGAATTCTGGCAGTTAGTACTGGCCACTGGCCCATCGGGGTTCATGCGGCCAGAATAGGCATTGCATTAAAGGGACACTGTCGCAACTGCAATACTGCTGACGAGATAGAAACAATCTTAGACTTCCTCTGCAAGTGTCCGGCTTTAGGCAAGGCCAGACAGCGCACCTTAGGTAAACTCTTTTTCGACAACCTTATAGAGCTAGCGAAGATTAACATCGGGGATATTATCAGCTTCCTCAATGTAACGGGGTGTTACAATAATCCTTACCCCCTTTTTCTTCTTCTTTTTCCTAGTAGTTAACGTCCATGTTACATCCGTTAGGTCACTTGAGTTGTGGTAATAAAATGGCACTTCTGCGCTAATTAAGTGTCGGCATGGTTTGCTGACACAACCACTTTTACCTACCTACCTACCTAAGATCCAATCGTATACGAATGGATCCAAAACTGGTGCAGGTATATTCAGGCATCGAACTAGATACTCCGAATCTCTGAGAACATCTCCCAGTACATTTCGAGCAGAGATTCTTTTTTTTGTCGGGATAGGAAACACTCGACTGGAGTACTCAGAACTGGTCCATTGTACTGCCAGAGAGCAAACCCTGATTTACCCATTTTATTGGAATTTCCTTGACTTTCGAAGAAATCGAAGCAAGCACTTCAGTGATGAGGAGCTTACAGTACCAGCACTCACCACATCCGCACCGAAGATCTGCCACCTGATACGAGCAAAGGCCGGACACTCACAGAGATAATGTTCCGCGGTGTCGTCGCTCTCTCCACAAGCGTCGCAGATTGTAGTGTCACTTAAGCCTAACACGTTAAGGTGCTTGGCAAAAGCGAAGTGGCCTGTCAAGACGCCGATAAGTTGTCTACAGTCTTTTCTGCTGAGAGACAGCAAGAATTCCGCTGATTTCTTACAGACGTCCGGGAGCATGCGTTTAGTCAACCTGCATCCTGGAGAGTCATGTCACACACAATTGTGCTCGTGAGAGACCCAATCGTCAATGGAAGCCCTAACCGAGGACGCTGGAAGACCCAACACGGGTTCGGGACCTGAGAAAGCCGAATTTAGACCTCGACAGGAAAAGTTTCGGGAAAGACATCGCAATACTGTCAGATAGCCAGGCCACCATCAAGGAACTAAACTCATACAAGATCAGATCAAGACTAGTGGATTGTACCTATTACCAGTGAACCTACCTTAGCGTCAGTAAGAATCCACTTCGCGCCCTGATAGGCATGCTAATGGATCACTGCAGACTCAAGGAGTATGTCAAGAAACTTGGCGTAGAAGAGAATGGACACTGCAGATTCTTCAGGGAATTGGAAGTCACACCCGCACAAATTCTTATAATCCACAAAAAAAGACACCACGTTGGAGCCTATATTTTACTAAAGACGGATTTTCGTGCACTGAATCCACTTCAGGAAAAGTGCTATAATTTGACTATCTCATCGACTGAAGTCCTAGTTTGAGAAGCACAATTGAGCGATGTATGTTGCATTGAACCTGAACCCAACTACTACTAGAACAGGACCCTTGTCAGGACGGTTATATTCGTTTAAAAGACCCAGTCCATCCTGATGGTATGTTTTTTTTTTTTTTTTATAATTTGCGCGCACTCAAAGGGTTAAGAATAGCTTTAACATGTTTACACACAGTGCAGGCGTTGGAAAGGATGGATAGAGAGAGAGAGAGAAAGATTTTAGTGTAGTGGTTTTTGAAGCTCAGTTGTTTATGCTTCAGCTGTTCTCCGGGGGTGGCATCCAGATAACTGGCGAAACTTTTGTTATTATTGTCATTGCTTTTGATTCCCAGTACTTTTTTCGCGATAATCGATGTCAAGGGTAAATCATCATCAACAGAGCAAACAATTTTTCCACCCATGTACCTTTATAATAGTCCTACGTACGTTCACCTAACCTAGCCTAACTCATAACCCTTTTGCACAAATAAACAAACTTACAAAATTCAAACTCAAAATTATCACTCACATGACTATCCACGTGAGATCCTTGTCATCTCAAGCCGAAAGTACACACTTATACTTGATTTTGCATGCTTCTGATTTTTAATTGAATAAATTTGAATTTATTTCGTGCTGCCGCTGCTGGGAACTTCCTCATCGTCATCGCTTGTCTTCCGCGCATGGAAATGCATGCGATTTCGCACCGTCACTGAATATAAATTCAATAAAATATATGTAGGTATGCAATGCACTCTGATTTTGACCTCGTTACTATAATAGCTATAGTTATATATTTTTGTGAGGGGCAAGTATTTGTTTCATGAGAATGTTAAGGTCGAAGATTTAGAGGCTATACTATGTTTATTCAGTCTGTCTGTTTCTTTCGGATTTCACATCTGTGATTCGAGCGATATTGACAAATTTGTCTAGCTCCGCCTTTGACGACTAAAGTTCATGTTACTGAAAGTTAAGCTTTATGCTACAAGATGACCTTCCAGAGGATGATTTCTTTCAAAGTCCGTACATATGGATGCACACACGTTGTAAACTGAAGGGATTCTCAAAGACAGAACGTATAGGGAACAATTTCACCAAAGCTTGAACATCAGAATAATACACATTTTCCCGCACTCCTTGTGCTCAAAACACATTCTTTGGGCATCTCACATCAACCTATAGTCAGTTCAAAATTGAAAACATTTTGTCACATGAAAACCACCAAACGAAGTTAAGACTTACACGTACGAGCAAGTAAAAACGACCTAGTTGAATACTTTATTTGTATAGGTGTAACGTAAATCACAGTGGTTTTCATTTTACATGACGGGAAAGGAAGGATGTGTCACTCTGCATGGCGCACAAACTGTAAAGGAAGATTCAGTGAGATGTGCGGTTTTAATTTGCTACGACAGCACTGATGGATGTATAGTGTTAGCGACGGTTCGCCTTGGTTTAGTAGGGAAATTCATTTTATCTTTTCTTATTTTCGTTGCATTTTCTAACCATAAAATGCGCTATAGTGGAAGATATTCCTTTTTTAAATGAAATTTTAAGTGGAACTAAAGAAGAACTTAATCCTGTAATTTATCGCCCAGTTTCACTTCACTTGATTTTATTTTTAAAAAAAAAAAAAGGGTTTTCTTTTGTTATCACATCATTTCGGGTAATTATTGGTGGAAGGAGATGATTCATAAAAAATTTATATTTTAAACTTTATTATAAGTCGGGTGGATTTTCGTTTCCAGTAGTTAACACGTTAACATGAATAGATTCGGTAATAAGTGAGCTTTGGATGTTAATGGATGAGATAAGTAGTTAAACTGATTTACTCCGTTTTCTGCTATTAATTCTGGCAATGATCCAAACTGACATTTGTTACGAATAATAAATTTATATAAACCGAAGCACAGTAAGTATTTTGCATAAGTTTATCGAAACCAGCATGGTTATACCCTGGTTTTGGATGAAAATTAGCACGTAACAAGCTTTTTTCCACCGCCTTAATCTGTGTAGTATAACTTCAAAATCTGTCCCGGAAATATAGACAAAAACTTCCAAGTCACTATCCCTTTCAGGTACAAAGTAACAAAAAACAGTGAAGCAACCAATCCACAATACACGGACTGGGCAACCACATGATAAAGTGGTAAACGGACAGTTCGACAACTCTCAGAACCCATGGGCAAGAGTACCAGCATCTTTCAAGCTGTAATACAATATGTGCTGTAGATAGATGTATCCAACTCAATCTCGAAAGAAGAAACAACAACTGGGACATAGCAATACTGTCTAACGGTCAAGTGGCTAGCAAAGCACTTGGCTCCTATGACATTAAGCCGAAATTTGTGTGGGAATGCCTACATAAGCTTAATGAATCGGGTAGAAACAACAAAGTTACGCTCTACTGGATACCCGGTCATGTCGGGATAAAATGTAATAAGCAGCAGACTCCTTGACGAGACAAGAAGCTGCAGAACCCTTTATTGAAACCGAACCATTCTGTGGAATATGGGAACATATCATAAGCGAAGAATTCAGGAAAATAGAGATAGAAGACAGGGCAATAATCTGCAACAACACTACAGGTCTGGGGTAAGCTAAGAAACTACTGGAATGTTACAACCGGAAAAGATATGAAGCCTGCATCCACCTTAACAAGAATAACCTACGAATCCTAACAGGCTTCCTAACAGCTTCCTCTGCAAACTCAGGGAGCATTTACGGAAACTAGGTATAACAAATGAAGGCCTTTGCAGATTCTGCAATGAGTCAAGCGAGACTCCGAAGCATTTTCTGGAATCTTGTTGATCACTGATCCACGAAAGATTGAAATACTTAGGCAAGTACCAAATATCAGATGAGGATATGCCAACCATGGACCCACTTCTAATTCTCAGATTCCTTAAAGAAACTGGTTAAGAGAGAGAGCTCTAATGTGAACTATTCTCCCCAAGGCAAAGCAAGAGTGTATGACTTTCAAACACAATTCCGAACGAATTATAATGCGAGGGGAACTCTAACGAAGACATGAACCTCTCCAAGGTACTAGCAGGAAGCACAATAGACCATTAGGTTGCAGTGCAAGATAACTCTACATAAATAATAATAATAATTCCTTTTAGGTCATTCTGGGAGAAAGATGTTTTTCTAGAAGATACGACGATAAACTTCTGCACTGACTGATCAAAAACTAAAAACGGGGTAGGTGGTGCTATTTTTTCTTAGCCTCTCTTTCTGTCTTCCAAATCATTGTAGTGTGTTCCATGGGGAAATAATGGCGATTAAAGAAGTCTTATCTTGACTGAAGAAAAACGTTATATCTGCCGCAGATATCCGCATCTTTTTGGACAGCCCATCAAGCCATTGGGATCATTTCTCTAGACTCAATAGCGGCTCTAGATTGTCAATAGTTTCTCATAGAGATTACGGAGTAGTTTAATATTCACTTTGTTGGGTACCATGGCATTTGGACATTACAAGGAACTGTAAGGCTATGATATGAAACAATACTTATCCTACCGGAAAAAAATACCGATCGCTACATTTGAACTTAAATAAAAGGTGGATGTTTATTGAAAGAACAAATCTTAGGTGGACAAGTGGTACAACATATTAAACGAAAAACCAGATTTGACCAAAGGTGTATCTGAACGCTCTATGAATTATTTGGACACCACGCCCCGAGTTTTTATCTTAGTTTCAAGCGTTCAGTTCACGCGATCGAAAGATGTGTGCAATTCAACCTAGACAGGAAATATCGCGGGCAGAACATCGCAATACTGTCAAACAGCCAAGCAAAGCACTGGGAGGGGCAAATAAAGTAACCCTCTACTGGGCACCAAGACATTTAGGAGTAGAGGGGAATGAAGCAGTTGATGAAGTAGCAAGGAACAGATCAGACACGCCGTTCCTTGAACCCGAACCTTTTTGTGGGATAGGACCCCACAAAATGGCTCAAGCATTGGGATATCTTCCAATTGAGACAGGAGAAAGAACTTCTGAAGAAATACAACCAGAAAAGAAATGTGTAGAACCTGCCTTAGAGTAAGCAAAAATCGGCTTCGCATCTTGACGGGCATGTTAACGGGTCACTGCAGACTCAAGGAGCACCTAAGAAAAGTGCGAATAGAGGGAGGCCGACACTGCAGATTCCGCAGGAACTTCCAAGAAATACCAGCTCACCTTTTATAAAATGTGAACTCTGATCCACAAAAGAAGAAATCACGTAGGTGTCTTTCTCCTATCAGAAACGGATCTACCTTCGCTGAGCCCACTCAAGATACTCTGGTTCATAGTATCAGCTGGACTGGAGGAAGTGCTTTAGTTTGGGGGCCACAATAGATCTGCTAAAGGTCGCAGTGCACTTCTACCTCATAACAACTATATCTATCCATCTAAAACCAGTACGCCTTTCCTTTTCTCTCTGTCTATCGTTTCCAACGCCCGCATTGTGCAAGACACTTGAAGGGTATTCATAACTCCTTGAATGCACGTAAATTATAAAAAAAAAGTTATGCAGTCGTATGTACTGTACACTTCTGCTTTTCACGAGGAAGAGATTCTATAAATTCTTTCCTCCAGTAATTTTGCTTGGAACTGAAAAAAGACCTTAAAAAATCACGCGATTACTGTTGTCATTTGTCGTTTTGTAACGATTTTTATTTGATTCATCAGGCGGTTATTGAATCGAATTTCATAACTTTTTGGGCGCGACTGAGTCGTGAATGGCACACCAGAGGATAAATAAAAGCTTTTATCGTTTCCAAAAGATGGCTGGACAATGCAATAAGTAATGCGATTATCTTCGAAAAACAACAACCGTAATCAGAGTGAATATATAAAACTTTCACTAAAATTCGTAAGCAGATAAAATATCTGAATTTTATTTACAACTCAACTGGTCTAAGGTGCACCCATTTTCATTTACATTTTCTTTAAAGAAAAAGTCCCTAAAACAGATTTTTTAATAAAACCTCTCAAAAATCGAGAACTCATTCTATGAATACGTACTTATCATAGCGTTTCAAGTGGAACTTCACACACCACGTCCACTTTTTTAAGAAAGGATCTGAATAATTGTATCATACAATCGGTTTCAGGTAAGTAGTAAGGTTTCTAAACATGCTTCAGGGACTTTGAGAAGGCGTTTGATAGTACAAAGAGAGGTTTAAAACGGGATGCTATTGGTTAGGTTAAGCTAGATTAGAAGGAAGTGCACCTAGGTGCTTCTCACAGGAGCCAAGCGGCGTCAAAAAACCTGTTACTCATGTGGTGTAGGCGGCGGTTTTGTAGATTTGGGCAATCACATAGCAGAAGAAAGTATCAAACTTTCTTCTGCGTCTTGACAGCTCCTGCAGTGGTCGGGTGAGTTGATGCCTAGTCTTAGGGCCATTTCCCCTAGCGCGCAGTGTGCTGTAAGTGGACCTATCAATATACGGACTTCGTTTTTATTCATTGCCAGAAGGCTTTTGGTTCATCTGAAAACTGCTTTTGATCTAACTTCGTCATTGTCTAGTGCTTTGATTCCGCTAGACAATCCACGAAGGTAGTAATCTTGGAAGGATTGATTAGCCTGTGCTGCTCTTTCAATAGCGAAGACTTCGGCTTGAAAGATACTGCAGTCATCCAGGAGTTTGTATGAGTCGTTGATTTTGAGTGACTCAAAAAAAAACTCCAGAACCAGTTCCTAGGTACATCCATTTTAGACCCATCCGTGTATAGCTGCATGATCTGTTCATTGGTTAATATATTGGAGTCCCACTCTTGTCTTTTGGGAATAAACGGGGAGTAATTCTTATAGAATACTATGTAGGGTATGTCATAGTCAGTTGTTCTGTTTGTGGAAATTTAATGTGATCCTCGACCGTTAAAGGAACGTGAGATTTAAAGGACTACCCAATTTAATTTATATACACTGTACACACTGTACATTGAGGCCGAAGCGGCAAAAAAAAGGTTTAACGGTGAATGAGGGCAAAGTTAAGTACATGCTGTTAGAAAAAGTGGACAATCACCAGCGACAGAACTTTACAAGTCTGAAGCAGTTAAGGACTTTATTCACAAAACAAAACGAAGAATCAATCTTGCCAATCGCTGTTCCTTTGAGCTGAAAAGAAGATTGAGTAGTAAAACCCTATCTTGAATAACTAAGATAACCATGTACAAGACCATAATCTACTGTATGGCGCAGTGGGTTGAATCTTATTAAAACCGAATGAGGATACCCTTGCCTACTTTGAGAAAAAGGTCTTAGAAGTTATCTGGGGTCTCGCGAATAAAAGGTACAGCAACATCGATCCAGCCAGAAAAATGCATATACAGCGGCTGAAATAGCCTCAATACGTAGACTGGATGGACATCAATGAAGGTTTCACTTAAGGTGGCGCGTACAAGAGGAAAAGGACCTCAACTAACTTGATGCGCGCCATTGGGGGCAGTTGGAGGCTTATTAGTTGATTCCCAGGTCCACTCCGTATTATAGCACCGGATCAAAAATGGATTCAGGGGTTGGCATCGGAGTGTATGGACCTAATTATAAAGTTTTGAAACCACTTGTCCCAGAGTCACAGTGTTTTCCAGGACGAGCTTTACGCTACTAAGACTTGCGCTAGTATAAACTTGCACTCAGCCATCAAAGGTGCCACTATCTACATACTCACCGATAGCCAAGCGGCGCTTAAACTCCCACTTGATCAGTTCAAAATCAGTTGTAAGGTGCTTCGACAGTTTACGAAACTTAGCCCAATACAATAAAGTAAAACTGTGGTGGGTAGGAGTTAACGGTAATGAAACTGGAGATCTAGCCTGAAAAGGCTCATCTGAGCTTCTCACTGGACCTGTACAACATGTGCATTTCTTACAAGGATAACTCCCAAGATCTCAGACAAGCTAAAAAAACTGTCCAACCTTTCCAAAAAAAGGCAGTTGATATCCAGTGATGCGTTTCCACATACGAAAAAATAATGCTCAAACGTATCATTGGGAAGAAATGGGTTAAATACAGCCGAAACGACGTAAGAAGACTTGTGAGGTTCTTTACCGGCCACTGTCGATTATTATACCACCTCAACAAAATGAGAATCTCGGATGATATCATCTTCCGCCTTGGCCTAGAAGAGGACGAAACCGCAAAACGCGTACTATGTGAGTATGCAGCTCTGTGTAGAATAAGGAGAAGCTTTTCCCTTAAAGAAGGAAAAATCTCCAACAGACTTAAGGAACTCCTCCGCAGCTGTAATTATCGATTTCATATAGAGAGTATAAGTATAAGTACTGCTGTCCTAAAAGTCGACCTATAGGCCTTTCTGGTCACAGGGCCTTACGCCACAAGGTTAGATTAGGTAGATGGGTGCCTTGTGACAAAAAAAATCACTGCTCATATAGACCAAAAGTTTGAGTCCATTGTGCCCAAATTATTTAACCCTGGAAACGTTGTAAAGATAGTCCGCTGTTAGAACCACCCAGATAGTCCTTCAGCTCCGAGAAGAAGTAACTACTAAGAGTCCTCATTCTTCTGATGGGAAGGGAAGGACAATCACACAACAAGTGAAGAATAGATTCCATTTCTTCTTTGTCCCTGCAACTTCTGCAATAGTCGTTATGCAAGCACCCCGAGTCGCTCCGTATGGATGCCAATGTCACAATGACCAGTAATTATGCCAGAAACGACCCGTGCGTTATAACGACTAAGTTTCACCAGAGAGGTTGATTTCTTTTTGCTGAATGCCGCCCGTTTAGCATGTTCCTAGGTGAACCCAGCGTCTGTTTGCTCGACCGATGGCTTCAAGTTTTCTCTTCCTCGTGAACGGTACTATTGTGGTTTTGGCCGGATTTATATTAAGCCCAGCCGTGCTGCACCATTCGTGAGTTACTGTTAGGCCCCTTTGTATAATATCACATAGGGTTTTCTCGAATTTCCCCCTTGCAATCAGTACAATGTCATCAGCGTAGGCGTGACAGTTAATTTTTCAAGAAGCTCATCCACAACAAGGCCTCACATTAGGGGAGAAAACACTCCTCCTTGTGGGCATCCTCTTGTTGTGGTGACCCTGATAATTCCATGTGAAGTTTGAGTTTCTGCTGATCTTGTTCTCAGCATTTCATACATCCACTTAGACACTGTTCTGCTAACCTCCTTTCTGTCAAGGGCTCGTTTAATAGCTTCATGTGAAGTGTTATCAAATGCCCCTTCAATGTCTAGGAAAGCGCAGATTACTATCTCTTTTGTTTCAAGAGCACTTTGGATTGTTTCCGTCAGCTGATAAAGAGCAGTCTCAGTGGACCTCTATTTTCTTCCGTAAGGAACTGATTGGGGTTACTACAAAAAGGAAGGCCCACGATTAGTGCAGCGCCGACCCTTTTCTAGCAAGCTCGTCAGCCCTTTCGTTTTCTTCGATATCCATATGCCCTGATACCCAGGAGAGGGTGAACGCATTGGCTCTAGATATTTCGTTTTAAACTGATTTGCAGGTCCTCATAAGCCTCGAACTAATCACAGCAGAGTCCAGAGCTTTAACGGCTGCCTGGCTGTCTACATACACAGTGACCGTTCTACTATTATTACGATATTACTTCCGCGTATAGTTTCAGCAGCCTGTATGATGGCTGTGACTTCGGCCTGAAAGACGCTGCAGTCTTCGCTTATTCTAAAGGAGTGGTTTATTCCTAGGGCTTCATAATAAACTCCGGCTCCCGCGCCAATGTCCATCTTAGAACCCTCGGTATAGAACACCAACTCCTTTTTCTTAATGGTTCTTCGGTTCTTCCAGTATATTCTGTCAGGAATTCTTGTAGTGAATATCCTTTCAAATGCTAACGTCGAGTTCATGCAATCAGTTTCCGTCGATCCACTGATAGTCCCCCATTGGGACAGAATGGGGACATCGCCGTAAAGGCTCGATGACCACAATCAGCCGTCTCTCAGTCTTACAGCGGTTTTGGCCGCCAGACTGCTACAGTATATATCAAGCGGAATGAAACTAGGCATGGTTTCCATTACCGCTCTTGGTGTTGTTCTCATTAATCCCATGACTCCGATGCACGCGGCCCTTTGGATTTTGGTGAGGTTTGAAAGCTGGTATTGCTTCTCAAGTACCGACCACCATACTAGTGAACCACATGTGAGAATGGGCCTTACTACTGCCGTGTATATCTAGTGCACCACAGCTGGTTTGAAACCCCACGCATTATTGAATGCCTTTCTGTAAGAATAGAAAGCTACGCTTGCTTTTTTGATGCGTTCGGCAATATTTTCTTTCCAGTTTAATTTGGAATCCAGAATTACGCCCAGGTGTCGAGCTGAACTTGAGATACTTAGTTCAAAACCACCGATATTTGGGTGTCTGAACGTAGGAATTTATCTCTTTTTCGTGAAAAGAACTACCTCCGTCTTTGAAGGGTTCACTCCCAGCCTTTTGCTGCTGATCCAGTTATCCACTAGTTGTAGTGCGAGCCTTTCACTTAGGACTGGATGCAATTTCCCCCAAACCAGTATAACCACATCGTCGGCGTAGGCCGTCGCGTTGAAGCCGCTTTCCTTCAGTATTACCAAGATCTCATCCACTACAAGGAGCCATATTAGCGGAGACAGAACTTCACCTTGGGAGGTTCCTCTGCAGACCTAACTCCGGATGGCGACATCTCCTTGCGTTGAAAAAAATAGTTCTCGATTGAAGCATCTGTGCAATAATGTAGCCACAAACTTGGTAAAAAAAGAAGTAATGTACACGCTGAGTTTTTGACAAAGTTTAAAGAGGTATAAACTTATCCGGAGATGCCGTCCCAAAACTCTGCCCTTTATTATAAACAAATCAGCCATACAAATCGGTTTTGGTAGACAATAGGTTAAGAAGTTGGAAGGATCGTTTCAGAATGATGATACATATAAAAATTTAGTACATTCATTCATGATTAATTAAAGAATTATTCTTTGAAGTATGTAGTTTATAAGATTGAAAGTCGGTAGATGTTTCCTTTGTCGTGCATCAAAAAACCGTGTAAACCCATACTGAGGGTATGCACTGAGCTTGTGTAGTGTTCAGTGTGTAAAAACAACATTTTGAAAAGGAATTTAAAGCATTTAACTATTTTTAGGTCAAACTATTATATTAACCTCTAAAACTCAAATAACAACAAACATTGTGATCTTTTAATAGCCAAGTATTCTTTATTACTGATTCCAACACAAAACTACTAGTTAAGGGTTAAACATCTACTGCGCACTAAATTAATTTGCCTTTCTCTTAATTACGCACTTAAAGTCACCGTGCGTTGTTGTCGTTTCATGATATCATTCTACAAACAACTTCATAATGTAAACAGATAAGACCTGCAAAAAATTTGAGTAATTTAAGTTTTTTATCTTGTCCCGAACAAATGTTAAATATGTTTCACATTTAATTTAATTTAATTGATTTAATTAAGTAGTTTTTGCAAAAGAAGAACACACATCCAACCACCTAAAGTGTTAACTTAAGTGCGGTTTCTTGATGTTCCCTGCGGGCAATGAACTCATAAACATTAACGCTATACATGCGTAAGTAGAATAATTTGCATACATTTTTGATTCTGATGTTGCCGTTGAATAGTTGAGGTCCATCAACTAGTTATGAATAAACTTATTCAGTCCCTAAAGAGAAGTCCAAATGAACTGAATAATTATGGCATCTGCAGAGTGGTAGTCAAATTAGCACACACTTCGCAAAACTTTAACAAAACAAGTCTTTGTTAATTGTTCCTTGCATTTCAATCAAAAGGACACTTGAAGGCTTTTTCAAAATAAGAAAAGGAAGCATAATGGAAACATTAATATTATTTGAAAAGTTTGCTGGCAAACTTTGGAAAAGTTTTCCAAGTGCACAGACTATTAGATGCACAGTACCCGGATGCAATTCATCGTCGTTCTTTATCTTTTTGGGGGTAAATACAAGATGAAGAAGCTGCAGATACGCTACATCTAACCTAAGGCACTATTTTTCAAAGCAGTTACAGAAAAGAAATCTATGAAAACTTTCTACTGTGTTAGGATAAAACTTTTTCTCTGCTTTAGCCTCATAAATGGATGCAATTTGTAATCGCAGTGCCTGGACGAGCACAAGCAGTTCTAACAACAAATCGATGCTCTGGTCCAGATAGCATCCATCGGATGCCGGGAACTTTAATTAAAGTGTGACCTAGTTATGAAGGCTTCATCGGCCAGATGGGCAAAAATGTTCAGCAAGCCATTAAGGATTTGTGAGAGAAAAAAAGGCTTAGAACTCTCTGTGGAGGAGTTGCTAAGTGCTGAGGGAAAAATTTATAATGAGTAGAAGACACACATGGTAAAGTTTAATTGAAGGAACTTTTTTCTGGTTATTATGTGCCTATGGGTAGTCAGAAAGTGTAAGGCATTATTTTATGGATTTTACAAAGTCTTCTCTCGGTTTTCCAATATTCTAGGCTAATGGATTTCGAAGCCGTATGTTTGCACTAACATAGGATCTTCCCAGTTGTAGAGGGAAGGCATAGTTTGCCGGAGGGTTGTGCCCATACACCACCACGTCCAATGAAATTAGCGGTGTCGGAGTTAGGTTAGGTTTGGTTAGAGGGTTGCCGTTGCTGTCAAACCGGCTCGCATAATCGGACGCATGGCCTAAGCAATACCCATTTGTCTATTGGAAGGAAGACAGTTAAATAAGGGACAGTAATAGTTTTGCCCACATTGAAGATGAACTTCGCATATCCGGACTATTTGCAAAACCTCACAATAGATGAGATGGTTATGTTTGCCGGCTCGTCACAAGACATAAAAGAAAAGTCTGCCCACGACATTTCTGAGATCTGAACAATAATACAGGAAGTATGTGGTGTCCTCCTCAATTCTCGTGCCGTCGTAGACTCTTCATTTTCTCTGAGTGCTTGCGTTTGCTACAGAAAATCGTACAAGGTGCGTTTAGAAGGAAACAGGACTTTTTAAAAATAAGAACAGCAAAAATGTTTTTTTTTGGCAAAACCGATTTATTTTATTGAAAATAGTTCCCTTCCGATTCAATACAGTGATTTGCATGTCGAATGGGTGTTTTAGATCGACCGCCGGGATGTCCAACAGGATGTCGATACAAGCCTTTGGATGGCTTCTACGTCCAAAAAACGCTTTCCTTTCATCGCAAATGCATCTTCCCGAAAAGGTAAAAGTCACGCGGTGCAAAATCAGGTGAATACGAGAAATGGTTGACTGTTAAAATGCGATTTTTAGTTAAAAAATCGGTCACAAGTGTCGATTGGTGAGATGAATTCTGAGCATTTTTCGGTCGTTAGGCAACTAATGCGGAACAAACCGTGTACACACTTTTCGGTAGCGCAAATCAAAAAATGCGATAAATTGATATTTTTGAGATGCTCAATTTCAACTCCATGAATTTCAATGAATATTTTGACTGATCTCTGATGAATTCACGCACAGTTTTGATGGAATCTGCGGTGATGACGAATTTCAATTGGGTCATGATTTATGTCCTCACGAGCGTTTTTAAACCGCGTGCACCACTCATGAACTCTGCTAGGGGATAAACAATCAAGCCCATAGACTTGGTTTATCAATTGAAATGTTTCGGTAAAGTTTTACCAAGTTGAAAATAAAACTTAATATCAGCTCATTGTTCGATGCTCATTTTTGTACCGATGCATGACAGAAATAAACTGTCACTTTAAATGCAATAACTCCGCTCTGTTGGTCCAAATGTTATGAAATTTTGACAGTACATCAGTGAAGGATCTACCCTTCCGACGCATATAATTGTCAATAGATGGCCTCACTAGAAATACTTATTTTTAAAAAGTCCTTTTTACCTTGGAACGTACTTTGCATAAGGCTTAGCCTAAGCTTTAGTATTTTTTACAGGTTTGAACATTTCCTTATCTGATTTTTCACATGTTTATATGTATTATTGTGTTATATGTATTATTTTGCATATGACAGAAGCTTATGCCAGACAGTGATGCACAAATATCTAAACCTGACTGGTCCACCTTTTTTTCATTTCCGCTGATTCTATTATGGCATGACACCCAGACAGTGCACAGTGGATATTGTTCTGTCTGCTTGAAGCATCAAGCTCTGAGGGATTTTATATGATATCAGTACAGAACCTAATAAGTTGCAGGACTTTGGTAGTCTGTATATATGTTTGTTCCAGGATCTTAGGTTAGGTTAGGTTAGGTTAGGTTAGGTAGGGTTATGAGGTTATCATAAAACACTAGGCACCAAAGTGGGTCCATCGCGATCCCTAGGGAACCTTCACGGTAGAAGACCTAAACCCATTCTCCCAAGCAATTAATCTCCCTACAGAATCTGAAAAGATCCTTGTTATGGTTTAGGGACCTCACCTCTTCAAGGTTATCGAAGAAGTATCTACCAAGGTGCTTTAGCCTTGTCCTGGCAATTCCTTGACATTCACAGAGTATATGAGCAAACATCCGTATCGGATAACCCTAGCCTCATGGCATGCCTCCTTAGGAGACAGTGGCCAGAGAGTATTCCTATCACAGTTCTTAGCCTCGATCTCTCTAACTTGATTATCTCCCCAGATTTGCTGTGATCTAACACAGGCGACCTTAGATTAGCCGTGTCAATGATTTTATCCCGAATAATTCCCTTAGCCACGCACCCTGATGGCTTAATACTACCAATTATATCGCTACGTGGGAGCCCCGCTCCTCTTTTAGCCAGCGCGTCGGCTTGCTCGTTGCCTTCGATATCACAGTGTCCAGGTACCCAACGTAATCTGACTCGGTTGTGTGTACATAATGCCCTAAGCATTGTGCGGCAGTTCCTGATTATCTCAGATTTGGTGACATAAGACTCTAGCGCCTTTAGCGCAGCCTGACAGTCAATGTAGATGGCGATATTCTTATCGGATATTGATCCCATCTCAAGTAATTCCGCAGCTTTCAATACAGCTAGAACCTCTGCTTGGAACACACTGCATGTGTCCGGAAGTCTCAGGGCCACCTGTAGGTTCGTATCTCTCGAGTAAATACCTGACCCCGTGCCCTCATTGGCCTTAGCACCATCTGTGTATATTGCAATCTCGTTATGGACAGAGACTGTCTTCCTTCGCCAGTCCTCTCTAATTGGATACAGTACTTCGTATGGTGTGTCGAAGTCTAAGGTACGATTCATCAGGGATTCCGGGAAAAGATTCCTTGAGAATGGTGCTGTGTCCAATGTTATTAGTCCTGAAGAGACCAACTTTAGTGAGTCGAAGCGCACTGTTGCCCGCTTGAAATTTAATTTGTAGGTCTAATGGTAAAAGATATAGAAAGATCTCGAGTGCAGCCGTAGGTGTTGTGCGTAGAGCACCTGTGATGGCAATGCAAGCTATTCTTCGTACCATGGCCAACATATCCCGTGTGTTTTTCGTATTCATACGTATCATACATATCACATACGTAAGGATGGGTCTGACTATCATGATGTATAGCCAGTGCATCATTGCGGGCTTCAGGCCCCATTTTTTCTCCGCGGTCCGCGTACAGATGAAAAGAGCATTATAAGCTTTGCGGACTCTTTCCTGTATGTTAAGTTTCCAATTTAGTTTCCTGTCCAGCATTATCCCAAGATATCTAGCGCGATCCGAAAGGGAAAGCTCCACCCCTGCTAGCTTAGGCAGTTTGAAGGGTGGTATCTTGTATTTTTTACTGAAGAGTACCAATTCGGTTTTATCCGAATCTAGCCCATTTTTCAAGAGTATTAAGAGCTGATTCCATAATTTCACTTAATGTGTCAAGGAACTTGCCCTGAGCTAAAATCACCACGTCGTCCGCGTAAGCAGTGACGCTTATGCCTGTGTTGCTTAGTTCTTTAAGTATCCCATCGATGACTAGAACCCAGAGGAGGGGTGAGATAACGCCTCCCTGGGGAGTCCAGGATCTTTCTCCCGTCTTTTTTTTTCACTTGTCGGGATAGGAAACGCTCGACTGGAGTACTCAGACACAACTGGTCTATTGTACTACCAGAGAGCAAACACTGATTTACCCATTTTATTAGAATTTTCTTGTCTTTGTAAGATAACCAAGGAAGCACTTCAGTGATGAGGAGTATCAGCACTCACCACAACAGCACCGAGGATCTGCCACCTGATACGAGCAAAGGCCGGACACTCACAGAGATAATGTTCCGCGGTGTCGTCGCTCTCTTCTCAAGCGTTACTGATTGTAGTGTCGCTCAAGCCCACCATGTTAAGGTGCTTGGCGAAAGCAAAGTGGCCTATCAAGACGCCAATAAGTTGTCTACAGTCTTTTCTGCTGAGAGACAGCAAAAATGCCGCTGATTTCTTACAGATGTCCGGGAGCATACGTTTAGTCAGCCTGCATCCTGGAGAGTTATGCCACACACAATTATGTTTGCGAGAGACCTAATCGTCAATGGAAGTCCTAAGCAAGGACGCAGGGAGACCCAACGCGGGTTCGGGACCTGAAAAAGCCTCCTCTCAGCCTTGTCTAGCAAATTATGGTGAAAATGATCCAATAAGTATTGCTTGTATTAATTACAATGAACTTGAAAATGCCACTGACTTTCTTATAAGTAGAATTGTTTGTAAAAGTTTAATCATGAATTCATTATAAATATAAATGGATACTATTATTATAGTTTGTAAATATTATATTTGATCTTGTAAGTAGTCTAAAAAGTTAATAATACTTGGAGACGAATAAATAAATAAATAAATAATCGAAGATCTCATTCCCCAAGATTCTAGTGTGCCCTGTGACCCAGATACGAGACGGAGAATTCAGCCTTGCGACCGAGTTCAAAGAGTTTTTGGGTTAACGAACTATTTTGGATTTGGGTTAAGTAAGGCTTTAAGCGCAGCCTGACTGTCACTACAAACACAGATACTACGGCCCTTCCACCGGTTCATCACAACATAGTTCATGGCTATTAGGATTGCATAAGTTCCCGCTTAGAAAACTGACGCATATTTGCCTAACGAGAAAAGAAGTCGAATGTTGTCGACTTCCACGAAGACACCAGCACCAGACCCTTGACTGATTTTGGAACCGTCCGTAAAAATACGACTACAATCCATTCCTGGCTCAGACTCTAACCGAAGCCAGTCCTGAACGCAAGGAAAGTCGACTCTGAATTTGTGCGTCAGCGGAAGTTCTGGTCTCATTGCGTCAGACGTCATATCCATAAGACCGGTGTCATGAGATAAGTGTCGTGCAAGTTCATCAAAATTCCAGTGTGGAGTATACCAAAACCACCCCGCAGCCCATGATATAAGTATCAAGGAGAGGTAAGTTCAGCAAAGCGACTAGAACAGAGCCAGGCGTACTCGGAAAACCTCCCGTGCAGCTCCCGTCTTTTACTTGTCCATGTAAACTATCATC
This sequence comes from Brachypalpus laphriformis, assembly GCA_945910035.1. Taxonomy (NCBI): domain Eukaryota; kingdom Metazoa; phylum Arthropoda; class Insecta; order Diptera; family Syrphidae; genus Brachypalpus; species Brachypalpus laphriformis. Next base: position 326,383,831 of record OX246753.1, read on the forward strand.
TTTGGATCTAAGTCGGCATTATACGATTATTATTCAACCAAATTCGATTAAATCCATATAAGTAATGACAACTTGTAGGTGTCATGGTGTATTGGTAAAGTTTTTGACTGTCAGGTCGATGATCTAAGTAAGTACCCACCTAACCATTAAAATTTTTCAGTAATACAATCAAACAGGTACTCGAAAAAATTCTCTGAATCAAGAGTGAATGCAAAAAAAAAACCTTTTCCTCAACTAGTTCGGACGCAAGCCATGGAGTTTGCAATGAAACCTAGTAAAGCCTTAATTTTATAGCCATTGCTCCTAAAAATAAACTTCTTTTTTATTTCTCTACTTCATTTCCAACATACTCATAGGCGTAAATTAATAGGAAAAAATAAGCAAAACCAATTTCAATACTAGCTGGGCTTGATGTTAGAGTGGCTGTTGTAGGTAGAGGTTGTATCCTCCTTAGTATCTGTCTTTTTAGAATAATTTGCGGTACAATTCTGACAACTGATAAATAGAACAAATGTACGATTTTCAGAAAGAGCCTCATTTTCACCACAGATGCTGCTCAAAAAGCAGGAATTCCCTCATTATGGGAATTCTTGTCTTGGTAAAGTTATTTGGTCATGCTCCTAACCTTGTTGTGATAATGTCAACACTACTCGTTCACAGCAGTGGGTAAAAAAAGAGTGCTTTACAATATGCACAACGTCACTCCAAGTATGGAGTAAATCATGTTTATTAACTGCCAACAGATACTGCATACATATGTATATGCCCATATGGCCGGTGGCTGCTGTCGAAAAATTTATGAAAATCATAAACTAATATTTTTGTTAAAAATGTCACTTTTTCTGAAGTCTATAGAACTATTCAATGACATTGGAGCAATCAAATTCACCCATAAGCACTTGACCGTTGTAATTAATTTTCCCATGTAAATGGTCACTTTGTGGTAACTTACGAGTATATTCACCCACTAGCTTGTTGGTTGCTGTTTATGCATTCTGCATTTGACAGATTTCTAATTTGTGAATAAAATTTGCATATCATGATACAACATATAAAAAGAAAATATTTGGCAAAATATGTCTGTATTGCAAAAGGAATAAACAATAATTTTATGCAAAGGACGCATTACTGGTAACAAAAAAAAACAACAATGTTTCTGACTAATTTATGTTAAATGGTGCATACAATTTTAATTAGTTTTTGTGCATACACAACTTGCAATATAGCAAAGTATCTAATAAAGCTATCTACCGTAAAACATGAGTATGTTACCATTTCAGCGTTACAGTGCGATTCTATACTCAATTATATAACGAGATAACTGATCGCCTTATTAGTTTCCTTTTCAAGGACTTACTATCCTTTTCATAGCTTCCCTAATTATCAATTAAATACGGGCATAATGAAAGCTTGGGTAGGTTAGGTTAGGTAGATGGGTGCCTTGTGACAAAGAGTCACTGCTCACTCAGACCAACAGTACGGTTCCATTGTGCCCAATCATTTAACCCTGGAAACGCTGTAAAGAAAATCCGCCGTTAGAAGCACCCAGAAAGTAATATGAATCTCAGGAGGTCCGCTAGCTCAACACTACCCAAGTCCTCCAGCTCCGAGAAGAAGTAACTACCAAGAGTCCCCATTCTTCTGACGGACAGGGCAGGATAGTCACACAACAGGTGACGAACAGATTCAATTTCTTCTTCGTCCCTGCAACTTCTGCAATAGTCATAATGCAGCACATCGAGTCGTTCCGCGTGAACGCCAATTGCACAATGTCCGGTAATTATGCCAGACATGACCCTTGCGTTATAACGACTAAGTTTTACCAGAGAGGTTGATCTCTTCTTGCTGTAGGACGGCCATAGCGCCCTGGCCGTTGCGGATGTTTCCAGATGAGCCCAGCGTCTGTTTGCTCGACCGGTGGCTTCATCCTCTATTTTTTTCCGCAGGGAACTGATTGGGGTTGCTACAGAGGGGAGGGCCCGCGATAAGTGCAGCGTCGACCCTTTTCTAGCAAGCTCATCAGCCCTTTCGTTACCTTAGATATCCACATGCCCTGGTCCGAGCATAAGGTTACCGCATTGGCTCTAGATATCGCGTTTAAGAGTGATTTACAGCTTCTCACGAGCGTCGACCTAACTACGGCAGAGTCCAGAGCCTTAACGGCTGTCTGGCTGTCTATATAGACAGTGATCGTTTTAAAAACGATGTTACTCTCGCGTATAATTTCAGCAGCCTGTATAATGGCTGCGACCTCGGCCTGGAAGACGCTGCAGTCGTCGTTTATTCTAAAGGAGCGGGTTATTCCTATCACAATAAACTCCGGCTCCCGTGCCAACGTCCATCTTAGAACCGTCGGTATAGAAAGCCAACTCCTTCTTTATGGTTATTCGATTCTTCCAGTATATTCTATCGGGAATTCTTGTAATAAATCTCCTTTCGAATGCTAGCATCGGGTTCATGTGATCAGTTCCCGTCAATCCGCTGGTGATCCTCCATCGGGACAGAATGGAGGCATAACCGTAAAGGCTTGATGACCACAACCGGCCTTCTCTCAGTCTTACAGCGGTTTTAGCCGCCAGACTGCTGCAGTATATGTCAAGCGGAATGAAACTAAGTATGGTTTCCATTGCCGCTGTTGGTGTTGTTCTCATTGATCCCATGACACCGATGCACGCCGCCCTCTGGATTTTGGTGAGGTTTGAAAGCAGGTATTGCTTCTCAAGTGCCGTCCACCATACTAGTGAACCATTTGTGAGAATGGGTCTTACAACCGCCGTGTATATCCAGTACACCACAGCCTGTTTGAAGTCCCACGTATTACTGAAAGCTTTTTTCCAGGAGTAGAAAGCTACGCTTGCTTTTTTAACGCGTTCGGCAATATTTTCCTTCCAGTTTAGTTTGGAATCCAGAATTACGCCCAGATACTGTTCAGGATCGCGTTAGAGCTTACGTTGTTGAACGCTCCTTCAATGTCCAGGAACGCCCCAAGAGTGAACTCCTTGAAGTGGAGGGATCTTTCTATGCTCGATACGACCCGGCGGAGGGCCGTGTCTACCGATCTGCCGCAGATGTATGCATGTTGTGATTTAGATAGGTAATCATCGCCGATCACACCTCTTATATATATGTACATCTATTAAACGTTCCAAAGTTTTCAGCAAAAAGGACGATAGACTGATAGGTCTCAGGTCTTTTGCGTTTGTATGGCTCGCTTACCCTGCTTTGGGAATGAAAGCAAAGCGCACCTCCCGCCATGCTTTAGGAACATAATTTAGCCTATGGCATCCTGTGAAGATACCCTTGAGCCATGGAATAGCAATATCCACTGACTCTTGCAGCATCAGAGGTCGAATGTTATCCATTCCTGGGGCCTTATATGGAGCAAATGATTTAATTGCATAAGCCATCTTGTCATCATCTATTATATAACCCACCTCTTCCGCGCTTATTCCCGATGTCGTCCCTGGAATGGTTAGATCATCTCCGGAGATTGATGTACATCCAGGAAAGTGAGTACTCAGTAGCATGTCCAGCGTTTCCTCGTGTGATTCTGCCCAGGTGCCATCGCTTTTCCTAATATCGGATTCCGGCGTTGGTGTCTTGGCCAGGACCTTCCTCAGGCGGGGCCCTTCCGTTTGTTGATTCTATAGATGCACAAAAGGACCTCCAAGAGTTCCTCTTTACGAACCTAATCTCTTTCTTGAGGAGCTTCACGCTTTCTTTATAGGTGGACCACTCGACGACCCCCTCCTTAGCGGCGTTCCACCCTACTCTTGAAATACGAATGAGTTCCGCTATTTTATCGTTCTACCATGGTGAACGCCTTTTACCGCTAAGCCTACTACCCGGGCAGGACTTCTTAAAGGATCGCGTAAGGGAACCAGTCAATGCACCGATTGCATTGTCAACTGCTTCAGTCGAGTCGAGGTCCTCAGTGGGGTGATTTACTGATTTCCTCAGTTCTCTCTTGATTTAGCCCTACGCTGATTTCTAAAAGTCCCCCTCCCATGAGTAGAAAGTTGTAGCTTGAAGAGTATCCAACAGTGATCAGTCAGATGTTGGAGACTCTCCAGTTAACAACTTCAACTGAGCTTGGGTAGATAGGTAGGTGTGGTGGTTCTACTTAGAAAAGAAGAACCCAAATGGCATTAGGTGGCGTTTTGATACCACAAACTCATGTGACCCGGATGCGAAAGTGTGTTAATTTGGAGTCTCTAGGTCCAATCTGTGGAGTTTAAGAAGATTATTAAATCGTTGGTGTTTTTCTCTGAGAAAATTCCTCATGGGAATTGAAAATGCGTTTTCCTAAAGCTCGTTGTCTGGCTGGGCAGGCGCATACAAAGTGGATAAGGGTTTCTTTTTCATTTGGGACATTACAACTGCGATAGTGTGTTTTGTGGGATGCCTAGTTTGAGTGCATGGTCTACTATAGGCCAGTCTCCTAAACGCGTTCTGTTTAGGAAGTCGTTTGTTTTTGTTTTGTTGTAGTTTGGCCACATCTTTCTAGATATGACACAGCTTCTTAGCCTAGTCCACCTGAGGTTGGCTTTTCCAAAGAATTTTAAGGAGATTTCTGCTTTGACTGCTCCAAGCCGAATCTGAACTTGTCTAGCCAGCTAATCAGCAAGTTTGTTTCCATAAACGTTACTAACCTAAATCAAGGTTACTATAATTGACCATTTAGCGAGATCAGCTCGTTTCAGGATTTCAGCATCAGCTTGGAGGATGTAGTAACCGAGGCAATGCATGGCTTTGACGGTAGCTTAGCTATCAATGAATATAGCGATCTTTTGCCTTGGCGTTATATTTGTATGTAATTTGATCTGGCGACAGGCTTCCCGGATAGCGAGTAATTCTGCCTGAAACACACTGGCAAATCCAGATAAGATTTTGAGATGTTAAAGGATTCAGAAAACACACCCGCATCGACTGCACAGTCCATCCTTGAACCGTCTGTGTATATTGTTACGTCGACATTCTTAATCACCTGTCCACCTTGCCATTCTAATCTTGTGGGGAATTGAATGTCGAAACACTTTGTGAAATTCAATCTGAGAAATGTAATCTGTTTTGTGCAAAACGAGTTCTCCCGGCACAGAGTCTAGTATGTTACTATGCTGTTACTAACTATATAGGGTTTCATAATCTAGCACCTAGACTCCCTGAGTCTGACCACACTATGTGCCATGATGTGTGGTATGTGTAGATTTAAAGGTAGAAGATGCAAAAGGACTGTTAGAGCATCAGTCGGGGTTAACCGTATGGTGTCTGTGGTGGCTATACATGCCGTTTTTTACTTACTTACTTAGGTGGCGCTACAGTTTGGGGTGAACCTAGGCCGATAGCGTTCCAATTAGCAAACATTTATGTTTCCTGCCTGGGTGCACTTTTCATTCAGGGTTATCATGAATTATTTTTCCCTTGGAATTTTCCCCCGAACAAAAATTAGGTATCTTCAAAAATAGGGAACAAATTCACTGGGTAAAAATTAAGTATCGTGATTGCGTTGAAAATTCTTCTGAATTGGTATTCATGATACCTATTTCTTTTCCGACGAAAAATTTCATCTTTTTTGAAAACATCTAATTTTTGTTCGGAAGAAAAATTCCGAGGGAAAATGTATTCACGATAATCCTGATTAGTTCATATGACAAGTTTCAACTTGTTCTCTCAAGTAGTTTGCTTACACGAATTTTTGCAGTAGACGTCTTGCGTGTTTTTCGTTAAAATGGATAAACTTGAATATCGTGCCGTCATAAAATTCTTCGTTCTGGATGGGCTAAGCCCTAAGGAAATTCATCCAAAGTTGACAAAAGTTTACGGAGACTCTGCTCCTTCCATGTCAACCGTTAAAAAGTGGGCAGCTGAATTTAAACGTGGTCGCACGTCCCTCGAAGATGACCCACGTGAAGGACGGCCAAAAACCGCAACCACACCCGAAACCATCGAAAAAGTGCATGATATCGTGTTGGAGGATAGGCGAGTGAAGGTGAGTAAGATAGCTGAGGCTGTGTGTATATCGGAAGAGAGGGTGCGAAACATCTCGCACAAAAACTTAGGGATGAGAAAGCTCTGCGCAAGATGGGTGCCGCATTTGCTGAATGCCGATCAAAAGCAAATGCGCAAACGATTTTCACGGCAATCTTTGGACCGATTCAATAGGGATCCGACCGATTTTGTTCGGCGATTTGTCACCATGGATGGGACATGGGTCCACCACTACACGCCAGAAACGAAACAGCAGTCGAAGCAGTGGGTGGAAGCCGGTGGTTCAGCGCCAAACAAAGCGAAGTCGATCGCATCTGCCGGAAAGGTCATGGCCAGTGTGTTTTGGGATGCGAAACGGATCCTGTTAATTATTTTACCTTGAGAAAGGCAGAAAAATTACAGGCGAATATTACTCCAAACTTCTTGAAGAGGCCTGGCTTGAAGAAGAAAAAAATCATCTTTCACCAGGACAATGCACCTGTACACAAGTGTACGTTGGCGACGGGAAAACTGCGGGATTTGGGGTACGATTTGCTCGGCCATCCCCCCTATTCAACTGATTTGGCCCCCTCAGACTTCCATCTGTTCCCAAACTTGAAGAAATTTGTTTCTGGGAAGCGCTTCGCATCCAATGTAGAAGTTAGGAGGGCCGTAGATGAATATTTTCACAGCCTTCCAGACTCTCACTTCCGAGAAGGAATACTGATGTTGGAGAAACGCTGGACTAAACGTGTTGAAGTCAAGGGAGATTATGTAGAAATATAAAATCATTTTTTACCTGAAAATCGCAGTTTTTCATTGTCAGGCCGAGAACTTTTTACCTTGCCCTCGTAAACTTGGTTTTGCCCTCGTTTAACGCTAAACCCATTTTGGTCGCTTCCGCCTCAATGCTTGCAAATGCACCGGTGACAGCCCGGTGAGTTTTTCCAATAATGTGAATATCGTCGGCGTATGCAAACAGTTGTACAGACTTGTGATAGATTGTGCCTCCGATGTTGGCTTGTGAGTTCCGCACAATTCGTTCAAATACAATATTAAAGAAGTCACATGACAGCGCGTCACCTTGTCTAAAACATTTTTTGACATCAAAGGCCTCGGTGAGGTTATTACCGACCTTGATGGAGCAGCGAGTGTTCTCCATCGTCATCCTGCATAGACGAACAAGTTTGGCAGGGATGTCAAAACTAGACATGGCTTTATAAAGCTCTTCTTTATAGGTGCTGTCATAGGCGGCCTTAAAATCGATAAAGAGGTGGTGAGTATCGATTTGGAATTCTTGGGTTTTCTCCAGGATCTGTCGAAGTGTGAAGATTTGATCGATGGTGGACTTTCCTGGTCTGAAACCGCACTGATAGGGTCCAATCAGGCTGTTGATAAAAGGGGGGTTCACACAATATCGCAGAAAAGATCTTGTATGCGATGTTGAAGAGACTGATGCCTCTATAATGGGCGCAGTTGAGGGCATCTCCTTTTCTGTTAATCGGGCAAACGATGCTGAAATTCCATTCATTAGACATACATACATTCGTCTGACCAAATCTGAAAGATGAGTTGGAATGTGTTATCTACGAATTCTTCACCAGTTCGTTGGGCGCCGTGGCATAAGTGGTAAGTGTGTTGGACCACTGCGTGTGAGGTTCTAAGTTCGAATCGTAGAAAGCACCAAAAAGTTTTTTCACGTACCCACCTCTCGCGAACGTCTGACAAACATCCGAGAGTATTTTTTTGGGTTGGAAAGTTCGACCGGTAAGCCCTGTTAGATTTCAGCTTCGATATTGTTGTTCTCACTTTGCGTTGGTCAGGTAGACGAAAATTTTGACCATCATCGTCTATGTTTAATGGTTCATTCTGCCTGACAACAGGGTATTTATCTTTGTCGTCCTTATACAGTCTGCAGAAGTAGTTTTTCTATATTCTCAGCACTGTGATTTTACTACGGAGGTTTCCAGACGATATTTACACTGTCTATAAAAAGAAGCCCCGAGACTTTGGTTTCTACCTACGCTGTACAAAATAAGACTGTCAAACGGTATGCTGACGTGAATAAGAGATCCTACATTACATACGTTGACAGTATAAAAAGAAGCCTTAGCTATAAGCCGGACATTTTGTATAATGACATCGACGTGGATAGCAAAGTCTCCAACGATCAACGCAATTTCAATCGATTTCACATGCGGGTGCATGTTGAAATGGGAGAAACAAAATGACTGCATACCTTCAAGTGCCAATAGACAACTAAAAATCAACCAAATTATTACAATTAAAAATTAATATGATTCCAATTAACAATTGATTGCAATTCATTTTAATTGATTTGTGTCTATTATCAGATATAATTTTGGTGACATTTCATCACATGAAACTAAAGTTCAGGACCAATTTTCATCCCACCACAGACCCCTAATCATTTGAATGCATTGCAACTCCTTCATTAGAAACAAACAAACCGGGTTTACAAGCCTTTGCGGCGAGAAATACTCTCTGGAAGGTCAGGCATGACGTTAGTCATCCACGTGATATCACATAATTAAATTTATTCAAAAAACCTTCTAATTGAGTTAACACATTGAAATCAAATTGACAGACCCAATGGAGAATACCTTTCACGAGAAACCTAATTATCGGTTCGTTCGAAGCACTACGTATAATTTTTCTCCGAACACATCTTTTGAACCCGTTCCCCCCACTCATCCATTATTACAGCTAAAAGTGCAAAAAGACACGTTCAATTTTAATAGAAACATTAAGGCAAAATAAAAATGAAAAATTAATCGATTTTCACTGAGCTTGAATGAGGTTTTTATTTGATTACCATGATTATTACGAGCAGTATAATGCATGTACGCCAGGAAAATGTATTGTTGGAGAGCAAAACCTTTTCGATGTTCGAATCGAACATAGCAATTTTCCTCAGGTTGACAATTTTCAATTAATTGCATGCATTTAATTCGAGCGTACGTATGTATGCGTGCCTAAAAAGGGAAAAAATAATTGGCAATTGCTAGGGTTTTTTCGGTCAAATTGTATGCAAATTAATACAGTAAATTTAGGATAATTTAAAAACGGTCACACATGTGAATTGAAGTGGCCAGGAGAAAACAAGCAATGAAGGTCCTTTCAAATTTGCATTTACAATTGGGTTACGGACCATAGAATTATAATTTGTGCCGGTAATAAGTACAATGCTACTGTGAATTGAGTTGTAAGATTTGGATTGCTTTACAACCATTTTAGAGAAGTTGAAAGAATAACTTCATTAAAAAATGGGATTATTCACAAATATTCGTATTACTATGTGAATGTATTTTGGAGAAAAGTACCCCAAACATGTTATCAACAAGATATCTAAAAGTGATTATTCCTTACACATGACTGCGTAGACAACTTTTTTTTTCCTCTTGTAGCAACGACACTGCGATCTAAAAGATCTATTGTATCGAATGGTTGGAGTTAAAATAAAAGACGTACTACCTCTCTTATGAAAGTAAGTATGTGACGAAAAGCGAGTACTATATCGATGTTGGAAAAGGTGATACAACCGTTGAGGTTAATAGAATAGTCCTGGATGTGTGAAAAGGGGTATCTGTCTGGGACAGTAATTGAATTTAAAAATTTGTAATCGCCGCATGGCCTATGAGCAAAGGAGACGAGCATGGTGACGAAGATGGTTTGCAGATTTCTACCCGGATCATACAATCTTAGCGATGTTGTATTTTTTCGTGTTTAACCATCTAGGGTAAGTATACGGTAAAGGTCCTTTAGTAAGGATGTGGTGAACGACTGAGTGTTTAACAGGTAAGTTAAAATCTGGAGGTTCCATAAGCTCAGAAAACTCATTTAAAAGGGCTCGGTATTTGTTTCTTTTTTTTTTTATAATTTGCGCGAACTCAAGGGGTTATGAATACCCTTAACAGGTTTTCACACGGTGCGGGCGTAGGAAATGATAGATAGAGAGAGAGAAAGATTTGGTGTAGTGGTTTGTAGCTTAGTTGTTTATGCTTAAGAGAAAATCCGGGGGTGGCGTCCAGATAACTGGGGAGATTCTTGTTATTTTTTGTCTTTGTTTCTGATTCAGTAGTTTTTTTCGCAACAACCGACGTTATAGGCAAATCAATTATCCAACAGAGCGAACAATTTTTCCAGCCATATGACCAAGCTACTGCTAGCTTTTAGTTCCACTGAAGTAAGTATCTCCTTGTGGAGAATTTGTTGCTTTAACCAGTGTAGTGCCGGGCATTCGCAAAGAATGTGTTCGGAAGTTTCATCTTCCTCTAGGCATAACCGAGAATCCTTTTCCTGTCACAGGTTCAACTTGTTAAGGTGGTATCTCAGGCCATAATGGCCAGTTAGAAAAGCCTACTTCTTCCTTTTTATCCGCGAGGTTATGATCCGAAAACAAGGGATCACAACGCTCCCACTTCACCGTATTTCTAATGATCCGCCTGTGGGGTTCGCCTAGTTAGAAAGCCTACTAGCTTCCTAATACTTTCCTTATATAAGTTAAGAATTTCCTTGTAGGAATAAGGCTTGATTAATCGTTTGGATTTTCTTAGACATGGCACATTGGCCCGGTGGTCTAGTCGAAGTTTGTTTTCCTATTCGTTAATCAGCTTTGTGGCTCTTGCCCAGTTGATGCCACAATAAGGTTCAGGACCTATGAACGCAGATTCTGGGCCAGCCCTAGGAATTTCATCTGCAGATTCATCCCACAATCCTCTGGTGTCCAGGGACCCATCCGAGCTTTACCCTGTTATGTTTGACAATTGCTTGTAATGCATTGTAGCAGCATTTGACAGTTACGGAGTCCATTAGGTTGGACGATAATGCTCTAAATACTGCCTGGCTACCTGATAAGATATGTATTCTAGCCCCCTTAATTCCCTTGCGGAGATTGTGTCTGGCGCAGATGTCAATGGCATGGATTTCAGCCTGAAATACAGTGGAAGTCGTACCCATAGGTACCGAAATCTTTATGTTGGGTCCAAAGACCCCAGTTCCAACTCCAGAATCCATTTTCGAACCGTGCGTCGGTGAACCAGAATAGACTTCTAGGATCCAGTATTGGAGTACCATTGGACCAATTTCCACGATCCTCAACCTTGAATAACCTACCGAAGCAATGTTGCCTTACCATAATATCTGGTATAGTGCAGAACATGTATCTTTTAGGGATTGAGTTGAGTATCCCACTAGGTCACCTCGTTTATACTCGTAAACTAGCTGCAGCAGATATACCATCAATCTAGCAGCCATCTTCCTAATTGGATGACAAACGACTAACAAAGGCCTCGTAGGGGCAGCATCTCCCGATAGGTGCTGGTCCGCTAAGTAACGAGAAGGAGCCACTGCAGTCGAAAACCTAGCAGCTCTGTTAGTAAGCCCTACTCCCACCTCCTCGTGGTGTCATCTGGGAATTTCTTCGGAAATTGCTAACGGGAGAGGACGAAGAGCGCGCTTCCTGCGCCAAAAAAACAGGATAAGTGTCGGTTGGTCTGTGGCCCAGCGAGCCGCAACCGTAAAACAAACTGTTGCTCCGAAACGGAAACAATCGCCTCGGATAAGGACGGATAATTTGTTGACGACCTTTGGCTATCGAACACGGACAACGATCGGATTCTGGAACCTTAAGACATTCCTGGACTCACTCAAGGAAGGGCCTTATAACACCAGATTCCTCTAATTGGAGAGTGAATTCGCACGGTATAAAATCGACATCTTAGGGCTGAGCGAGATAAGATGGTACGATGCTGGGGAATACATCTCCCCAACAAAAAACACTGTGATGCTCTACTCTCGTAAAACAGCTGGAAGTGCACGGAGTTCCGGCGTAGGACTCATGCTAACACCAGCAGCACGTAGTAGCCTCATATCCTGGAAACCCCATAGTGACCGGATATTGACGACTAGGTTCCAGAGTAGAGTTAAAAAAATGACCATCATACAGTGTTATGCTCCGACTCTAGACGCGACTGAAGATGAAAAGGATGATTTTTATAGCCACTTAGGCGCCGTTTACAACCAAACGCCTAATGGGGACATCGTAATTGTGATGGGAGATCTCAATGATAAGATGGGTAGCGACAACAACATGCTTACGCACGTGATGGGAGTTCACGGCGTGGGAGACCGTAATGACAATGGTAAGCGGTTTGTGGACTTCTGCAATACCAACCGCCTAGTCACCGGAGGTACGCTGTTTAAGCATTACACCTGCCATAAGATCAATTGGGTCTCTACTGATAGGCAACGAACATCCAACCAGATCGACCACATTGCGATCAGTCGCCGCTTTAGAAATTGTCTTCTAGACGTCCGAAACAGACGTGGAGCTGACGTCGGACAAGAATGAGATCACCATCTTATGGTAGCTCATTTACGCCTTCGTACTGCATCCGTCAACAGCAACCGCTCAAACCAACTTAACATCACCAGGTTTAATTTCGACAGGCGCAAAGTTCCCCAAGTGCGCCAACAGTTCAGGGACCATCTTGCCTTAGAAGCAGAAGCAATCAGCATCATATTGCAAGAGAACATGGATGACCACTGGATGGCTGTGAAAAATGCTTTTGCGACTGCGGCACGCAAGTATGTCGGTAAAAAGCAGAAACACCACCGCACATGGCTTTCTGCAGACACCTGGAGACGGATCGATGAATGTACAGCAATCAAGGCTCGGATTGCAGCGGCCTCAGTAGTAGAGAGAACCGAGCTACAAGCCCAATACCGTGCGAAGAAGAAAGAAGTGCAGCGTAGTGTGAGATGTGACAAACGTCAACATGTCAACTCATTGGCCTCAAGGGCTGAAGAAGCAGCGAGTAGGTGCGACAGTAGGACTGTTTATAGCATCACTAAGGAGCTCATTGGTGGTCGAAACTCCAAACAACATCCAGTGAAGAGTCTAGACGGTAACCTTCTGATTTCGGATGAGGACCAGCTCACTAGATGGAGAGAACATTTTGCTACAGTGCTAAATCACTTAGACGACGGCGGTATGATCTTGAATTCGAATGAGCAGTTCGAAGCAACAAATTACCTCCAAGTAAAACTGAAATAATAACAGCAATCAAGTCCCTCAAGAAGAACAAAGCGGTGGGATATTGATGGCATCCCTGCCGAGCTATTTCAAGCGGCGCCATATGCATCGGCAGATTTGCTGCATCCACTAATATGGAGAGCTTAGGATAGTGAACAATTTCCACAGGAGTGGAAAAGGGGGATGATCATTAAGCTTCCAAAGAAGGGTAACTTGATGTTCTTCCAGCTGTAGCCAAAATAATAGCTAGAATAATTCTAAAACGAATTAAAGAACATTTAGATTCAACTCTCGATGTCGAACAGGCAGGCTTTCGTGCCTGATCCTCCTGCATCGACCGCATAAACACCTTACGGATCATAATCGAACAATGCGTTGAGTATAGGTCTCCGCTGCATTTACTGTTTATCGACTTCGAGAAGGCTTTCGACAGCTTGAATCGAGATGCTATCTGGTTGGCCTTGCGCAGGAGATGCATTCCAGAAAAACTTATAGCTTTTATCAAGGCTACATACGAGGGCGGCAAGTGTCACGTCGTGCACAATGGTAAGGTGTCGGAGGACTTTGAAGTCCAAAGTGGAGTACGTCAAGGGTGCATACTGTCCCCACTATTGTTCTTGGTGGTTATCAGCGATGTACTCCGTGCAGCATTGACGGAAGCTAATTATGGAATTCGTTGGACTATGACATCTTACCTTAAACACCTAGATTACGCTGACGATGTTTGTCTACTTTCACATCGGATAATGGATCTTCATTTGATGGCCCAAAATCTAGAAGCTGAGGCAAACAAAGTGGGGCTAAAAATAAACACAGCCAAAACAAAAGCCCTGAGTACTTCCAATACCCGCGCTCAACTTAACATTGCCGGAAAGCAAGTCGAGAAAGTTGATAACTTTCTATATTCAGGAAGTTTCGTCTCGGCTAATCGCGGTGGCACCGAACTGGATGTGTGCAGCAGAATCGGGAAGGCTAAAGCTGCGTTCGGAATGCTGTCCAAAATCTGGAGAAGCAATGTTATTAGCTTAAGAACCAAGCTACGACTGTTCCGCTCCAACGTAGAATCAGTGCTGCGTGCAGTACCTGGAAGGTGGACACCATTAACACACGCAAGCTGCAAGTCTTCGTAAACAAATGCTTAAGAATAATCTTGAGGATTTTTTGGCCGAACCGCATCTCCAACGAACAACTTTATCTGAGAACGGGCCAAGAACCTATAAGCATTACTATACGAAGAAGAAAGTGGCAATGGATTGGACACACCCTACGGCGCGAAGACAACTCCATTGCGAAATACTCCATGCAGTGGAATCCACTCACCCAGGCAGGTAGAATAGCGGGACACCCAAGGCAAACGTGGCGTAGAACAGTTGAGGAGGAATCGAGCTCTTTAGGAATGAGTTGGAGGTAGCTCAAACGCGTTGCAGAACTCCGAGCACGATGGCGCGCAGGCGTGGTTGACGCCCTATGCCCCCCGAGGGGTTAAAGGATATAACTATCTTCCTAATGAAGATTGGTAGGTAGAAGATTCTCAAAAGTAGTAGGCAGTGTTTTGCTCTGGATGCATTAAATTCCCCTCTATTGGTTGAACCACATTATACTGTCCAGGTCGGAGTTTAGTGTATTTAACATACGTTGCCGTTTTTCTTCTACGGCCGAAGAGCAGGGACATGAGCTAGGAAACGAATATGAAAAACTGAGGGTACTGTCATTTAAGAAGGAGTGGATTGGATCAGAAGTTGCAGAAAAGAGGTCATTTTTAAAAATGAGAAAGAGAGTCGGGGACAAAACGGAGCCCTGGGGAACACCAGGCAGAGTGAGTTCCAAATTTGAAGCCGTCCAAGCCAACTTGTATTAAACGGCTCGAAAAGTAATTTCTAATCCATTGAAGAAGAGTCGCATCGATGCCATATGCACGCATTTTCGACAAAAGAGCCAGATGGTAAACTGTGTCAAATACCTTCGAAATATCGAGCGCAACCAACTTTGTTTCGCCGAAACGATGAAGAGATTGGTTCCATTTCTCGGTGAGATATGCCACCAAATCACCAGTGGACCTGTTGCTATGAAAACCGGTCATTGATTAGTTTCCGTG
Organism: Brachypalpus laphriformis; assembly: GCA_945910035.1. Classification (NCBI taxonomy): domain Eukaryota; kingdom Metazoa; phylum Arthropoda; class Insecta; order Diptera; family Syrphidae; genus Brachypalpus; species Brachypalpus laphriformis. Next base: position 326,398,950 of record OX246753.1, read on the forward strand.
AATCATGATAGTTCATAACTGACGATTTATCAACGTTTCCATGACCTTGGAAAGAAGGGACGTAAGTGCAATAGGTCGGTAATTAGACGGGTAGGAAGATTTAACTTTTTTTAGGGACGGGCTGGACAAGTGCTGTTTCCCATCTCCTCGGAAAGAGCCCAGAAGAGTAGGACAGACAGAAAAGCTTACGCAGAGGTTTTGCCAGCGTGGAAAAATACCTCTTTGGAACAATGGGGGATACCATCTGGACCAGCGGATTTGTGTGTGTTAATGCCTTTGAGTACTTCTGTAAACTATACGAGTGCAAAAGTAGACTTGTCCCATAGAAAATTCGACGTTTTCAAATACAGGTGGAGACAAAGCACTATGTGGCAGGGTGGGGTTCGCTGCAGAGTGAGTAGCAAGCAGATTGGCCTTGTCTATGGAGTTGACAGCTGCCATGACATTGTAAATGAGCGTTGGGCAGAATTTTTAATATTTTTACCAAACATTTTTACTACCTCTGGGACATTGTAGAAGTTTTTGCCTCAATCTTGGTCATGTACTGCTCGACAAGTGGAATGAGCAGTGGCGCAGTGGTGTCAAAACAGAGTCATTACGTTGAATCGGAAAGAATGAATTTAACCATCTAAAGCTAAGCTAATGCACATTTTGAAACAGAGATCAAGGTGTTCGAGAACCAAAAATTGGTTGGTGGAAGTTTTACAAAAAACTGTTCGGTCGACGATGTAGATATTAACAATATGCTATCAACGCAGTGTAATTCTAAGCCTGACCCTTAGAACCAGTATTCAGAAATTCAATCCCTCTACTATCAAATAAATATCGTCAAAGTTGAACCTTCATTTCTCATCACCCATCCCCTTTTATAATTAAAAAGCAAATTTATTGAACAATGCCAGCATTTAGTCCCCCTTTACCTCGATTGAGAGCCACGAAACAATAAATTTCAATGCCTTCACTTTGGAGAGTTAATAAATCTCTTAAAATCTTTACCAGCCATCTAACATACTATTGAAACATTTATCAAGGGTGGCCTAAGCCTCACGCTTTCAAAAAGTATTCCATACAATGTTTACCCCAAGCCCTCAGTCCATTTGAAATCTAAGACCCATATGCCAACGCAATAGCATAACAAAACACATATAATGCAGAAACGTGACTAGCCTGCGCTCCAAGGTTCGAGCACAAGTCAGCTTGTGTGTGAAACAACATCACCATTGTTCAGTCTCTTGGAGAATGAAAATAATTTCCAATTAAATGGAAGCCCACCCAGTCAGGGGAATGAAGAAGCCCCAACGCTTTGTGTTTGCTGGCATAAACCGCCACAAGTTCTTTTTGTTGTTTGTGTATTTGTGGTTTTGTTTGTTTTCTGGATATTTCCCCAGATACAGGAGTCGAAAATTAAATTCTTGCGTGATCCGGTTTTGGTTGCCTCATCCTCACAACAACAACTTTATATTCACCGCTAAGAACTATGCATTCAACAGAGTTCTGTTTGATTTGTATACCGCCACCGTCCGGATCGAAGCGCGGTTAATTACCTGCAAATGTCACGCACAAAACATCGCCCAGAACTGTCAAACAAATTATTATTAACACGGCACGGTGCTAATGAATTGAATTTCATTTCAAACTGACAATGTAAGCTATTTGACCTCAATTTAGGAGAGAACACAAATATTTGCGTGGATTAACATGTGAGCTATAGAAATATGTGAACGTTTTGGAATTTGCATATGAGTCGCTGTCTGTCACTCAATTCGTCTTGTCAGTCATGCATAAATATTTAGTTTGCTTTTGACTTCGGTCGTTATTGTCTTCAAAAACGCAATGGAGTGGCAAATATGGCCAAATAGGTGCGTTGTCTATTCTTAAGTGCGTCGGCTGCGAAAAAAAAACTACTTTGTGTCTGCAGTTCACTTGTAAAGTACATAAAGTGATTGAAAACACCTAGATGGTGCAGATATTTTTAGCCCGGTAATGTGATTTTGACAGCGAATTCGACGTTTGACAGCCATTATCATTTCTCATTTAATAGAAACGGTTATAATTGGATACTTAATGCCATGATAGTAGCAAATGTCGTTTTGACATTTCCTTATTGCAAATTTGACTGACGTGAATAAGAAGCATTCATGTAGACCTGTCATTGACCCTTTATCTGTCACATTCTCAGAAAAAAACCCAAAAAAACCTTTCCCACTTCTCACACTACAATGACACTTTTTACATGAAAAGAAATAGCATCCACTCGTATTGTATAAGTATAATACCATTTTTGGTGCAGCACACTATGTGTATAGATATGTACGAAATCCAGGTGCAAAATGACAAAATGTTTTTAGTCAAATTGGTTTATATCCGCACGGGAGCATGAAATGTTGTTTATTCTGTTTATACTATCTACGGTTTTCTTGTAAAAATGCAATTTCATCCTCTTAACGTTGCACTTTTAGGATATTTTTTTTTTATTCTTTTCTTTCGCATCTTGTTGTGTGGGGATTCAATTTCCGAGTTTGCCATTTGCCGTCGTTCTTCAATTCAAGTGAACACTCAACTTAACGCAAAATTGAACTTTTGATCCTGACAGAGGGAACGCTAATGTAATGTGATACACGTCGCAAGGAATTTCCAGTTCAAATCAAATTTTTATCCTGAGATTGAAAATATGGTATGTGATAGAAAAACTATGCATTTCTGAGTGTCTTGAAGGGCAATTTATTTATTTTTTATTTTTTCACTTTCTATGAAGTTCTGCATACGACAAGGTTTGATTTTTCTTAAAGAAATTTCGTCCTAGGCAAGAATTAGTTGTTAATGACTTATTCAGGGTTATTGTGAATAAATTTTCCCTCGGAATTTTCCCCCCGAACAAAAATTAGATATCTTCAAAAAAGAGGAAATAATTTCGCGGAAAAGAAATAGGTATTTCGAATGACAATTCAAGAGAATTTTCAACGCAATCGCGATATTTAATTTCTTCCTCGTGAATTTTTCCCGATTTTTGAAGATTCTGAACTGCATCTACGCTAAGTTCGAGGAACAATGTGAAATTAACAAACGGATTCTCAAACGTCTCAGTAACGTCGAAAGCATTTGTATGGCTAACCATAAATCTAAATCTAAGTAAATATGGACGCTTTGCTTAAAATAGTAACATGGAATGCAAACGGACTCTTACAAAAATCTAACGAATTAGAAATGTTTCTAATAAGAGAAAATATCGACATATGTATGTTTGATCCCCAAAACCCATCTAACAACGGAATCGCAAATAAAGATAAGAGGCTACGCTGGTTATCACGCCTATCATCCTTCTGATAGAGCGCGGGGCGGTTCGACCTTATTCATTAAAATTAACATCGAACATTCGGTCGATATAAGCATAGAGCGCAGCACCTGAGTTACAATATAGCATCTGTTTACTGTCCGCCTTGGTGGGCAAAATCGCATCATCACCTCCACGCGGTGCCCGCTGGATAGCTACCTGATAGTGAACTAACGATGAGCGTATGCTGAGTCTGACGATATATGTGTAGCTGAACACTCAGACCTGCATAAGCACATCTGGGTGAACTTCAGCGCGCATATGTCTAACCGGACGAGGCATCTCTTGTTGACCTGATCGGCTGAAATATGCGTCTCAGAAGTCTAGCAAGAGGTCCTCAGAAGGAGGACGTGCGGCGGACGAATTCTCTCGATGGAATCAACGGTGACGTCTACAGACCAGCGGATACCTTACTGGAGCTACTTCAACATATTTGGAGCTGAGGTCTGTAAAGATTTTCAATACTACGTCAGGGTATTGAAAAAGAGATGGTGGCGGATGAACCCTTAATGGGCCAACGGCAGCGCTCATATCCCCGAAGTGGGTTACTGACATCGGTGTATCCGGCCTCTTGTCCTAGGGGTACAAAAAAAAAGGATCTGGCCCTCCAGGTTGGGGGTTGTGCCGTCGGGTTAGCTTCCCTACCACGTAAAAAACCTTTAGTTACGAATCAACCAACAGCCTCGGATACGGATGATCTTACTGTTGATGACCCATGCAAACGTAAAAAGGACAACGATCTTCGTGTCTGCACATGGAATGTTAGGTCCCTCTACAAACCACGTGCAGCCGAACAACTTGCGGAGGCCCTAGAGTGTCTCAAAGCAGACATTACCGCCATCCAAGAAGTGCGATGGGATGGGCCGGGCAAAAGGAGTATGAAAAACTGCGACATCTACTACGGCGATTGCTACAGACAACAAGGACAGCGTCTATTCGGGTGCGGATTTGTCATTGGAGACAAACTTAGGCAAGAAGTCTTGAGTTTCCGGCATGTGAACGAGCGCCTCATGACTATCCGTATCAAGGCTAAATTTGCCAACATTAGCCTAATATGCGTTCACGCCCCTCACGAGGAGAAGGACGACGCGACAAAGATGACTTCTACCAGCTCTTGGACAAGACGTATGAGCAATGCCCTTGCCACGACGTTAAAATTATCCTAGGCGACTTAAACGCAAAGCTAGGAAGAGAGGAAGTCTTTAGTAGCGTGGTCGGAAAGCACAGCCTGCACGACAACACTTCCGGCAACGGACTCAGGCTAATCGACTTTGCGGCGGGGCGAAACTTTGTTGTAGCTAGTACGCGGTTCCCACGTCTCGATATTCACGGAGGAACATGGCTCTCCTTTGATCGAAAAATCGTCAACCAAATCGATCACATTGCGATCGACGCAAGGCACTCTTCCAGTATTCTGGGTGTCCGGACTTTCCGAGGAGCCAACGTGGACTCGGATCACTACCTAGTTGTAGCCAAGGTACGGATGCGGATATCCACAACGGAGCGAAATCAACGAAATGCTGTGAGGAAATTTGACGTCGAAAAGCTACAATCGCAAGAGACCGCCAGAACGTTTGCCGATCGTGTTTCTTCTAATCTCAATCTCAGTCCTATGCCGCCAGCAGCAAATGCGGAAGACCAGTGGCAGCGTTGCCAAAAAGCCATCAGAGATGCCGCCTCTGATGTACTGGGTTTCTCTCGCCCACCACAACGAAACCCCTGGTTTGATGAGGAATGCCGGCAAGCACATGCAGCAAAACAAGAGGCGTACAAAGCGGCTCTGCAAAGAAGGACTAGAGCTGCTTACGAGCTCTACGTGCGCAGGAGAAAAGAGGAACATCGACTTCTCAGAAAGAAGAAAAGAGAGCATGAGAAGCGCTCGATCGAGGAGATTGAGAGACTTTATTGCAGGAATAATGTTCGAAAATTTTACCAAAGGGTAAAAAGAATATGCCAGGGTTTCAAAGCCAGAACAGAAGCCTGCAGGGACGAAAATGGCAACATAGTAGTAGAATCGCAGTCGGTGCTGAGGATATGGAAGGAACACTTCTGCAGACTGTTAAACGGCGATGATGATCAATATTCCGCTGTCAGGCAGAATGAGCCATTCAACAGTGACGATGGCAGTCAAAATTCCCGTCAACCCGATCAGAATGAAGTGAGGATAGCGATATCTAAACTCAAATCCAACAAAGCTGCTGGAGCCGACGGCCTTGCCGCTGAACTTTTCAAGGCAGGAGGAGATGAGTTGGTAAGGAGCATGCACCAGCTCATCTGTAAAATCTGGTCGGACGAAAGTATGCCCGATGAATGGAACCTCAGCATCGTTTGCCCGATCCTGAAGAAAGGAGACCCTCTGAACTGCGCCAACTACAGAGGTATATGTCTCCTAAATATCGCATATAAGATCCTGTCTGCCGTACTATGTGAACGCCTAAAACCGATCGTCAACAACCTGATAGGTCCTTATCAGTGCGGTTTCAGGCCTGGAAAGTCCACCATTGACTAAATATTCACACTACGGCAGATCTTGGAAAAAACCCATGAATATAAAATCGATACGCACCACCTTTTCATCGATTTCAAAGTTGCCTATGATAGCGTGTATAGAGACGAGTTATACAGAGCCATGTCTAGTCTTGGGATCACTGCCAAACTCGTCCGTTTGTGCAGAATGACGATGGAGAACTCTCGCTGCTCCATCAAAGTCGGTAAGAACATCACCGAACCGTTCGATGTCAGGAAAGGTCTTAGACAAGGCGACGCGCTATCATGCGATCTCTTTAACATAGTACTTGAGAGAATTGTACGAAACTCACAAGCCAACCCCGGAGGTACAATCTTCTTCAAGTCTGTACAATTACTCGCCTATGCCGATGACATTGACATAATCGGAAGAACTCAGCGGGCCGTCAATGGGGCATTTACGAGTATTGAGATCGAGGCAGCAAAGATGGGTCTAGCGGTCAATGAAAGCAAAACAAAATATATGCTGTCTACAAAAAAGGACACCCAACATCGGCGTCTTGGACAGAACGCCACAATAGACAGATACAATTTTGAGGTAGTAAAGGATTTTGTCTACCTAGGCTCTATGGTCAGCTCCGCAAATGACATCAGTGGAGAGATCACACGGAGAATTACTCTTGCCAATCGTTGTTTCTATGGGCTAAAACGGCAATTGAGTAGCAAAGCCCTATCTCGAACTACTAACTTACTTACTTACTTAGGTGGCGCTACAGTTCGGGGTGAACCTGGGCCTCAACCAACAAGCCTCTCCATTTAGCTCGGTCTTTAGCTAATTGCCTCCAGTTGCGCACTCCAAGTTGGTCGAGGTCCCCTTGAACTTGTGCGCGCCACCTACGGCGATAATTCCCTCTACTGCGTCGTCCCTCGGGGTTAGATTCGAAGACTCTGCGGGCCGGAGCGTTGGTGTCCATTCGCTCTACATGTCCTAGCCATCTCAGACGTCCAATACGCAGTTTTTTGACTAGGTCGATGTCGCTGTACAGCTCGTACAGCTCGTGATTGAATCTTCTCCTCCAAAACCCGTCAACGCAAACGGGACCGAAAATCTTACGAAGAATTTTTCTCTCGAAGCGACCAAGGATATCTTCATCCTCTTTTAATAAAGTCCATGTTTCAGCGCCGTAAAGCAGGACTAGGATGATCAAGGTCTTATATAGAGTCTCCTTAGTTGTTCGAGAGAGGGCTTTACTGTTGAATTGCTTTATAAGCCCAAAAAAACAGCGATTGGCAAGAGTTATTCTTCGATTGATTTCTGCGCTGATTTTGTTTGCTGAATTTATAGCAGAGCCAAGGTAGACAAAGTCCCTTACTACCTCGAAGTTATAGCTGCCCACGGTGACGTTTTGTCCAATTCGTCGATGTTGGTTTTCCCTTCTAGTTGACAGCATATACTTGGTTTTGCCCTCGTTTATCGCCAAACCCATTTTGGCCGCTTCCGCCTCAATGCTTGCAAACGCACCGGTGACAGCCCGCTGAGTTCTTCCGATAATGTCGATATCGTCGGCGTATGCAAGCAGTTGTACAGACTTGTAATAGATTGTGCCTCCGGTGTTGGCTTGTGAGTTCCGCACAATCCGTTCAAGTACAATATTGAAGAAGTCACATGACAGCGCGTCACCTTGTCTAAAGCCTTTTTGACATCAAAGGTCTCGGTGAGGTCATTACCGACCTTGATGGAGCAGCGAGCGTTCTCCATCGTCAGCCTGCACAGGCGGACAAGTTTGGCAGGGATGTCAAAACTAGACATGGCTCTATAAAGCTCTTCTCTATAGATGCTGTCATAGGCGGCCTTGAAATCGATAAAGAGGTGGTGAGTATCGATTTGGAATTCTTGGGTTTTCTCCAGGATCTGCCGAAGTGTGAAGATTTGATCGATGGTGGACTTTCCTGGCCTGAAACCGCACTGATAGGGTCCAATCAGGCTGTTGATAAAAGGTTTCAGGCGTTCACACAATATCGCAGAAAAGATCTTGTACGCGATGTTGAGGAGACTGATGCCTCTATAATTGGCGCAGTTGAGGGGGTCTCCTTTCTTGTGGATCGGGCAAACGATGCTGAGATTCCATTCATCAGGCATACACTCCTCTGACCAAATATTAGAAATGAGTTGGTGTATGCACTCTACCAATTCATCCCCAGCTGCCTTGAAAAGTTCGGCCGGTAAACCGTCAGGTCCAGCAGCCTTGTTCGATTTTAGCTTGGATATTGCTATCCTCACTTCGTTTTGGTCAGGTGGACGGAAATTTTGACTATCATCGTCCATGTTGAATGGTTCATTCTGCCTGACAGCGGGATGTTGGTCTTCGTCGCCGTTATACAGTCTGCAGAAGTAGTTTTTCCATATTCTCAGCACCGACTGTGATTCTACTACGAGGTTTCCATTCTCATCTCTACAGGTTTCTGTACGGGTATTACTTCTCTGACACGTTCTTTTTACCTTTTGGTAAAACTTCCGTACATTGTTCCTGGAGTATAGACTCTCGATATTCTCAAACGCGCGCTTCTCATGCTCTTTCTTCTTCTTTTGGAGAAGCCGATGTTCTTCCCGTCTCTTTTGCTCGTAGAGCTCACGAGCAGCTCTCGTCTTCCTTTGCAGCGCCGCTATGTATGCCTCTTGTTTTGCTGCATGCACTCGCCGGCATTCTTCGTCGGTGGTGGGCGAGCGAGACGCAGCAAATCAGTCGCGGCGTTTCTGATGGCATGTTGGCAGCGTTGCCACTGGTCTTCGGTACTTGATGCTGGCGGTAAAGGGGTGATTGAGAGATTTCGGGATACGCGTTCAGCGAAGAGTCTGGCGTTCTCTTGCGATTGTAGCTTTTCGACGTTAAATTTTCTCACAGTAATTCTTCTTTGTTGCTCTGATTGGGATATCCGCATTCGTACCTTGGCTACAACAAGGTAATGATCCGAGTCTATGTTGGCCGCTCGGAAGGTCCGGACATCCAGAATACTGGAGGCATGCCTTGCGTCGATCGCAATATGATCAATTTGGTTGATCGTTACATGATCATTGGACCGCCATGTCTGCTTATGAATATCGAGATGAGGAAACCATGTGCTTGCTATGGTGACATTTCGCTCCACAGCGAAATCAATTAGCCTTAGTCCGTTATCAGACGTGGTGTCGTGTAGGCTATGCTTACCGACTGCCCTACCAAAGACGTCCTCCTTTCCTATTTTGGCGTTAAAATCGCCCAATACGATCTTAACGTCGTATTTAGGACATTGCTCGTATGTTTTGTCGAGGAGCTCGTAGAAACACTCTTTGGTGGCAGGGTCCTTTTCTTCTGTGGGGGCATGAACACATATTAGGCTTATGTTAGCGAATTTAGCCTTGATCCGGATGGTCATAATACGTTCGCTCACGTGTCGGAAGCTTAAGACTTCTTGCCTAAGTCTGCCGCGTATGACAAATCCGCATCCGAATAAGCGTTGCCTGTTGCCTCTGTAGTAATCACCGTAGTAGATGTCACAGTTTTTCATCCTCTTTTTGCCCGGCCCATCCCATCGCACTTCCTGGATGGCGGTAATATCTGCTTTATAGCAGTCTAGGGCCTCTGCTAGTTGTTCGGCTGCACGTGGTCTGTAAAGGGACAGAACATTCCACGTACAGATCCGAAGGTCGTTGTCCTTATTTCGTTTGCTGGGGTCGTCATTAGTTGGGTCATCCTTATCCGAGGCTTTTGGTTGTTTCGGAACCATGCGTTTTTTACGTGGTAGGGAAGTTACCCCGACGGCACAACCCCCAACCTGGAGGGCCAGTTCCTTAATTATTCCCCTAGGACGAGGGGCCGGGTACACCGGTGCCAGTAGTCCACTACGGAAGTATGAGCGCTGCCGTTGGCCCATTAAGGGCTCCTCCGCCACCATCTCTATTCCAATGTCCTGACCAACATTGGAAATTCCTTACCGACCTGTGATCCGAATACGTCGAAGCAGCTCGCGCAAGGTATTCACTAAGTTCAACCTAACTGGAACTATAGACGCCACCGTTGACTCCGTCTAGGGAATTCGTCCGCTGCCGCCTGGAACAGGAAGAAGTGCTCTAGTGAGAAAAGCACTCTTCCCCCCCTCTCTCATCTGCTGCCACCAAGAATCCGCCAAACGGGGTTGGTTACCCATTTCTTGGATTAAGGTACTAGGCACCCGGCTGTCACCGCGTGGAGGTTGAGAGTAGGAGTTGGTAGGCCTCAGCTGAGTGAAAACGCTTGTGTTTTCATATGATCGCATGCACTACCGTTTGACAACTACTAAGGTAACTCTTTATAAGACATTAATCATCCCAGTCCTGCTGTATGGCGCAGAGGCATGGGCTTTGAAAAAACCGGATGAGGATGCCCTTGGTTATTTCGAGAGAAAAGTTCTTCGAGCGATCTTTGGTCCCGTCTGCATAGACGGTGAGTGGAGGAGAAGGTACAATGCCGAACTGTACGGCCTGTACAAGGACATCGACTTAGCCAGAAGAGTTCATATACAGCGATTAAGATGGCTGGGTCATTTAGAGCGGATGGAGTCCAACCTTCCCGCTAAGAAAGTCTTCGAATCCAACCCGGACGGACGGCGCAGTAGAGGACGACCTCGCGGTAGGTGGCGCAAACAAGTGGAGTGGGACCTCAACCAACTTGGCGTGCGCAACTGGAGGCAGCTGGCTCGTAACCGTGCTAGCTGGAGAGGTTTGTTGGTTGAGGCCCAGGTCCACCCCGGACTGTAGCGCCATCTAAGCAAGTAAGTTACTGTCCGCCGCGATGCCCACTAGAAAAAGACGACTACTTTCGTGTCTTCAATGCCCTTGGTTCAAATTTTCTTATTGGTGGAGATTTCAACGCGAAGCACACCTTCTGGGGTTCAAGATGTACATCTTCTAAAAGAAAAATTCTTTACGAAGTGGCAAATGAATTCGGTTGTTGTTTTTATTCGTCTAGAAAACCGACCTATTGGAAAACCGATTCAGGAAAAATTCCCGATCTTATCGATTTTTTTGTTACAAAAGGCATAGGTATACGAGAAGTTTATTACAATCAAATAATGTTTTTATCTCTCTTCTGGCCACTCGCCGGTAATTTTATTATTTGGAGAAGCGCTGATCAAGAAAAAAGGGCCTCCAAGACTCACTAGCAATAGAACAAACTGGTAGGGCTTTAGAAATGATTGCGAAACAAATATCGCCTTAAATGTTTCACTTAAAACACCTTGTGAACTAGAGGACGAAGTTGATCGTTTCGTGGAAACAACCCAAAGAGCGGCGAGGAAAAACACTCCTTCTAGAAACTATAAGATCAACCGCAACGACAAGTATCCCAGAGAAATCATTGAACTGGTGAGAGAGAAACGAAAATCACGAAAGAAATGGCAAATCACTTGTGCACCGCAGCATAAAACATTCCTTAACCGACTATGCAATCGCCTTAGAGATAGTATTCGCGAATTTAAAAGCAAAAAGATAGCGACCTATCTTGAAAATCTTTCCGGTGAAAGAGAATTAAATTATTCGCTTTGGAAAGCGCTAAAAGGCATCCGGAAACCTCAAATGCAAGCACCACCAATTCGGAAAAACGATGGAAACTGGGCCAAGAGCGACAAAGAAAAGGCAATACTTTTTGCTTTGCACTTAGAAGAAACGTTTAAGCCGTTCGACGGCCCTTCGTTAACGCCCGACTCCCCAGTCCCGACATCTGACAACTTTAAAGTAAAAAAGTTGCATTGATTGAACTGTGGGAAGTGGTTAAAAATTTAAAGACAAAAAAAGCTCCGGGTTACGACTTGATAACGGCGCAGGTAGTGAAGGAATTGCCGAATAAAGCTGTTATCAAACTGCTCTATTTGATCAACGCTTCGTTCAGATTGCTCTATGTTCCGAGACAATGGAAAGTCGCCGAGATTATAATGGTCCCGAAACCAAGCAAACCGCTAAATGAGAAGAAACCATATCGACCTATTTCCCAATTGCCGGTTGTCTTAAAAATATTTGAAAAACTACTTTCCCAACGTCTACAGCCTGTAATCGACGAAAGACGTATCATTCCTGACCATCAGTTTGGATTTAGAATGAAACATTCTACAATTGACCAAGTCCACAAAATAACTGACGTGATTGAGAAAGCTCTGGAAGAAAAAAAGATTTGTTCTGGTGTATTTCTTGACGTCGCACAAGGTTTGGCAAGAAGGATTGGAATATAAATTGCAACGACTACTGCCACGGCAAATCTTTCTAATCTTACAATCGTACCTCACCGAGAGACTCTTTCGTATTAAGCACGGAAATGATTACTCTGACTTCAAGGAGATTGCAGCCGGAGTCCCGCAAGGAAGTGTCCTTGGCCCGCTTCTATATGTACTCTACACGCGTGATATCCCGCAGGAAAGAAACTGTGTCGTCGCCACGTTGCGGACGATACGGCGATATTGATCACGGGCGAAACTATTGAAGCAGCAACTGGAAAGCTGCAACATGCTATTAATAAAGTCCACGCTTGGACGAATTCTTGGCGTATTGTGCTGAACGAAAGCAAATCTACTCACGTCAACTTTACGTACAAAAAAGTGGATAGATTGCCTGTATATCTAAACTCGGCTCAAATACCGTACGCAAACGAAGCCAAATATCTAGGAATGACTCTAGATGTCAAGCTCAAATGGATATCGCACGTGAAAAAGAAACGCGACGAACTTCAAAACAAATACCGACAAATGTAGTGGGTACTCGGAAAACATTCGAAGTTGAGCCTACATAACAAACTGCTTATCTATAAGCAAGTGCTCAAGCCAGTGTGGACGTATGGTATACAACTATGGGGTTTTATCAAGAAAAGCAATAGAAACATCATACAAACTTTTGAAAATAAAGTTCTTAGAACGATCGTTAACGCACCGTGGTATGTACGTAATGAAGATATTCATCGGGATCTGGGAATTCCCAGCGTCGTCGAAGGATAACAAAATTTGCGCTTAAACACAAAGATCGTGTTCACGGCCATTGTAACCGTACTATCACTCAACTGCATGACGCGAACAATTCAATTCGTCGCCTTCAAAGGACAAAACCTTTTGACCTCGCGTCATAGCATATAAAGGTCGTGAAAAAGGCAGGAACTTTCATTGGAATTTAACCTGTCTAAAGTGGTAAAAAAAAAAAAAAATATTTTTGAAGATACCAAATTTTTGTTCGGGGGAAAAAATCCAGAGGAAAATTTATTCACGATAACCCTAATTGAGTAACAGGTAATTAAGGTGCATACACTTGTTGGGAAAGAAATCAGGCAAGCTTTTGAACGTGCTCTAATGAACACAGGGAGTTTAAATAACGTTCGTTATTGTACCCTAAGCATTTTTCAACTACACTAAACTTCTTCAGAAGTTAAACGTCGGTTGATCTGTCCCGAGCTACCAACCGAAATAGGAGACTGCCAACCGATCGTAATAGCATATCTACTTCAGCCATTCAATTTCATTAGGCGCGTTTTGTTGAGACTTCCTCAATCAATTGTTGCCAAATTTAGCATGTCAAAGGGAACACGACAACTGACTGGCAATGGCTCCTTATTTCATCCCCAGTCAAATGCGGGTTTGGCTCCGTTTTTAGATACGCTGCCTATCCATTATTTTTCCAATAGATGGCTTTAGTAATTTGTATCTCGCGTTGTATATGTCCTATCGGACACACACTAATAAATAGCGTTAGAAAGATGACATTTTGTATAAAAAAGCTCCTCTAACAGTTTTGTGATTGGTTTTTTTTTTTTTTTTGCTGAGGGTATGTGAAAACCTTCAACAAGACACTATGAGGATCGACAGCGCGTGCTCATAGTAGTGTGGGATTCTTACCCACTAAAAAACCCCCCTTCAAAACAGATTTGTTTTCATTTTCACTACTACTAAGTATTCGACTTATCAAGTAGTTTTCATTTCACGTAATAAGGACGTTTTGCAGGGACCTTCCCATTAGAAGTTCCTGCCAGCTCCGCAGTTTAGATGCGGTTACTTATCGCGCTAAGTCTAAAGGTTCGGTTCTTTGTAGACGGCGCAGTCAATTTTTTTCTTCCAAAACTTGGAGGATTGTAATATTTACGTGACTTTCTAGTCGACTTCTATGCTTTCTCGCGTAGGTTTGAATTTCTTCTTCTATAGTTTTAATGCCAAGATCTCTATGAATATCGCTATTTCTGATATACCATGGCGCATTAGCAATGCCTCTTAGCACTTTGATTTCAAAAGTTTGTAAAATTTTAATATTAGTTATTTTGGTACAACCACAGAGTTGTATACCATATGTCCATACGGGCTTTAGCACTTGATTATATAAAAGCAGTTTGTTCTCTATATTAAGCTTGGAATATTTTCCAAGTAACCAATACATTTCTTTATATTTATTATCTAGTTCTTTGCGTTTTTTCTTAACGTGCGTTTTCCATTTCAGCTTTGCATCAAGTGTCATTCCAAAATACTTAGCCTCGTTTGCAAACGGAATTTGAACCGAGTTTGAAAAGATCGGCAAATTATTTATTTTCTTATAAGTAAAATTTAAATGATCAGATTTGGTCTCGTTAAGTGCGATTCGCCAAACCCTTGTCCATTTATTTACTCTATCCAAAGCTTCTTGCAGTTTAACGTAAGCCAGGCGGCTGAAAATGTGAATAGTGTTTATGGTTCTGATACTGTAACAGCCAATTACGCGCTATTTTGGTTTCATCAATTCCGTTCCGGTAATTTCGATGTCAAAGATCCACCAAGCTCTGGAAGGCCAATTATCAAAAATGTCAATAAAATCATGGAAATCGTCGAGTCTGACCGTCATGTAAGCACTGTTTCGATTGTCCAGGAGCTAAATATTGCACAAAAAATCGTTGGAACCACTTGAATAAGGCTGGATACAAAAAGGAGCTCGATACATGGGTGTCACACGAGTTAACGCAAAAGAACCTTATGGACCGAATTTCCATCTGTGAATCACTGCTGAATCGCAACAAAATTGACCCATTTCTGAAGCGGATGGTGATTGGTGATGAAAAGTCGATCACTTACAACAACTTAAAGCGAAAACGGTCGTGGTCGAATCGCGCTGAGCCGGCGCAATCGGTGGCCAAGCCAGGAATGACGGCCAGGAAAGTTTTGCTGTGTATTTGGTGGGATTGGCAAGGAATCATCTACTATGGCCTTCTCCCCTACGGCAAAACTCTTAAATTGGGCCTGTACTGTCAACAATTGGACCGCCTGAAGGAAGCGGTAGGCCAATTTTCAGAGAGAGGCTCTCGGTCGGTTAGGCAAAGTGCTGAGGCGAGTTCAGCACTTCTTGGTTGACCACGAGAGTGTGCACTAAAGCGCTAAGGTGATTTGAGGAGTTTTATTACTAGCAGTTAGCGAGTTGGCTTATCTTTTTGAACAAGCGGAAAAGTCCAGAAGGGGACTGAAGGAAAAATACAGAGGCGAAGGAGACTCGAGGAGAAGGAGCATTTGAGGAAGATCTGAGGAGAAACAGCCTGGAAGCGAGGAGTAGGAAGCAGATTACCACTCCAAAAGGAAAACAGATAAGTTGTGTTATTTTTTTTTATTCTTTTGGTTCGATTAGTGTAGGATCTTGTCTTGTTCAATCCCGGTAGGGTCTCATAACGTATATTTCCCGGTGAAAGCGGGACACGCGACCTAATTCCGTTTTAACGTTAGAAGCTTCGGGACCGGTGATAGCGGGCCATCCCAACGGCTTCATTTATGTGAATACGGTTGTATACAACCGTTGTTCTTTTTTTTAAATACGGTTAAATACAACCCTTGTTTTTTTTACCTTTCACCATTTCCTACTTGTGGAAAAACTTTTCTTAAATAAATTGGCCGTACTCATAAAGAGTGTTATAACGCACGTTCGTTGTTCTTTTATTTTCTTCTTGACATAATTTCAGGATTCCCACCCGATTCACTTTCCCAAAAAGGTTTCCCGATCCCTTTCAAAGATCTGGTGGCGCCCATTCCTCGAGTAAACAGCCAGAGGTCCGTGTAAACGGAATTCCAGTGAACTCACGCCAACTGAGTAACCGGGAGAGCAGCATCCCACAGGCTGCTGTTGTTGCAATTTCCCGATCTTCTTTATATCATCTGTGGCTAGCTGTCACTTTCGCTTTATTCCCTCGCGTGCGCGGCCGGCTTAGTTTTTTTTTTCTGTCTGTTTTTTTTAATAACATTTTTCGGGAATAGTTCTATCGAAGAATTTTATTGCGACAAATTGGCCTGTACTGTCAACAATTGGACCGCCTGAAGGAAGCAATCGCCCAGAAGCGGCCAGTTTTGACCAATAGGAGAGAAATTGTGTTCCATCAGGACAACGCCAGACCACACACATTGATTGCGACTCGCCAGAAGCTCCGGAAGCTTGGTTGGGAGGTTCTTATGCGTCCACCTTATTGTCCAGACCTGGCACTAAGTGATTGCGAGCTGCCCTGTCCATGCCGAACGATTTTGCTAGTGAGAAATTCACCTCAAGAGGCTTGTGAAAATCGACTGAAAATCTATAAGAGAGGCATAATGGAATTACCTTCAAAATGGCAACAAGTTATCGAATAAAACATCGCATATTTCACCTAAATCTGATCATTCTAACTATGCTAAATAAAGCCTTCAATTTCATGCAAAAATAATGGAGTACTACACACCTGATATTTTGAAAATATAGTTTCCAAAAGGCGCTGCAATCGCTAGAAATGAAATGAACTAGATATTGAAAGGGGTTTTGTGTTCTTTATAAATTTTGTTGTTGATTGCCTCACTATTTTTAACACCTCAAACCCAAACCACAATCCGGCTGACAAATTCACCGGCAATCGTTCTTCGGGCAACTTTAGATAGTAGATGTATGAGTATTTCATTAAAACACGCCTTTGAGTAAACATCAGCACACTATAGAGAATATGCATACATAAGTCGGTTTTGACGTATGTTCACTCGTCTCATTCCTAATTAAAATAATAAAGATCGATGAGCCAGAAGTACCTGAGTTGATATCTTTCTTTATAATTTGCGCGCACTCAAGTGGTTGTGAATACCCATTAAATGTTTCGCACAGTGCGTTAGATTTAGGCGTTAGAAAGGATAGAGAGAGAGAGAAAGATTGATGCAGTGGTTTGAAACGTAGATGTTTGGTTTCAGAAAAACTTCGGGGGTGGTATTCAACTGGGGAGATTTGCTTTGTTATTTTTCCTTTGCTTCTGATTCACAGTATTTTTTTTTTTTTTTTCTCTACCATCTGATATCATAGGTATATCAATCATCCAACGGAGCGAACAGCCATATGAAGAAAGGGGAACCTTCAACCGAAATTAATAAGCGTGTTTGTTTTCAATTGCGAAATTCTCGGCACGACAATTCAAGTTCGGCAGAGAATCACTGAAAAACTGTCATCGTCTTGGACGCTCAGTTGAGGCTACTGAAGATAGCATTATTGAAAGAGTTCTATTCTCCAGATATGTACCCCAGCGACAACTTTTTCCTTGAATATGAGGCAAGCGAATAGAATAGACCATACTACTTTTTGAACACTAAGGTGGTAAGGATTCAAATGTTTTTTTTTTTCCAAGCTATTGATGCATTAAATACTCGTAAAGAAACGACATGAAGTGTGTTTGGGTTCGACGAGAATATTCTAAAAAAATAGAGAGAATATTCAATAAAAACCTTGACTTTCACTGTTAGGTAGAAACTTTTCTACCTCCTTACGTACTTAGGGTACATACTTTCGGAATCGGACGAAGCATCGCTCAACCTGCTCATGGACACTCACTTCCCCGGCTGCATGCCTACCCCCAACGATGATCGCGCCCTGGTAAATGTTGCACGCCCACAGGCACCTCATCATCTTATCAGCGAAGATAAGATAAATGGGCAGTAACCAGTTTCGAACCATTCAAATCTCCGGGACCGGATGGTATTTCGGCCCAGATTCAGACGGCCTTCAATATAGTATGGCAGTATCTTTCCTGCATTCTGAAGGCTTGTCTTGAGCTCGGAACAACACCAACTGCCTGGACCGAGGTAAGACTGGTCTTTATACCCAAAGCAGGCAAGACATCGCACACCCCCCCAAAGGACGTTAGACCTATTAGTCTAACGTCCTTCCTTCTCAAGATTCTGGAAAGGATCCTGGACCTACACATCAAGGCCACTGTTGATAGCACCCTACTATCTACGTCACAGCACGCCTACCAAAAAGGTAAATCTGTCGAAACGGCTTTGCACTCCATCATCCACCCTATCGAAAAATCACTCTCAATAAAAGAGTTCACCCTAGTGTCATTTCTAGACATAGAGGGAACCTTCAACAACGTTAAAACAAATTCGATTACCAGTGCCTTACGTAGGCTCAACATCTGCGAACCCATCTGTTGTTTCATAGAACACATTCAAAAGAACAGGGTAATACAGCATCCTTCGGAAGTAGCACTGTCAAGCGACATGCAGATCGAGGCACCCCTCAAGGGGGTGTACTGTCTCCATTATTGTGGAATTTGGTACTCAAAGATCAAAAAAACTGGATGCATTGTTATTGCCTATGCAGACGATGTCGTCATTCTAACAACAGGCAAATACCCGCAGACGGTGGCCGATGTCATGCAGTCTGCTCTTAATGAACTGCTCAGATGGGCCGATAAATGCGGCCTCTCCGTTAACCCGACGAAGACCGAGCTAGTTCTATTCAGAAGAAAACACAAGCTACCTGAATTCACTCCGCCCAAGATAAGGGGATCCACCCTCAAGCTTTTAAATAGTGCTAGCTATTTAGGCCTAAAGCTTGACCGCAAGCTAATTTGGAAAGAGAATGTCGTCGAACGGGCCAGGAAATCGCTGGCCGCCCTATACATCTGCAAGAAAGCAGTAGGCTCCACCTGGGGCCTTAAACCAAGCATCATGCACTGGCTATACACATCGGTCATTAAATCGATTCTCATGTATGGAGTATTGGTATGGTGGCCCGCCTTGGAGAAGAAATCCAACCTATCCACTATGGAAAAAACTCAGCGAGTTGCATGTCTCAGCATTACCGGTGCACTGAGAACTTCTCCCACGGCGGCGCTCCAAACCATGCTCCACCTGCTTCCGATTGACATCGTCAGTAAGCAATTGGCTGTCAGCTCGGCAATAAGACTGAGAGGCTCCAAGCAGTGGAAAGAGCAACACACGGGTCATGCCAATATACTTTCGATGCACCGTCATCTTCCCAATTCCACTGACCAACTGCCCACTGAATATGATTTTAACAAGGGCTACACACACTCGATACCAGACAGAAGTGAGTGGACGCAACGCAATGTCCTGTACAACGAATCGCTTTCAATTTTCACGGACGGGTCCAAAACCAAGGACGGAGTCGGTGCCGAAATTCTCTCGGAAGATCTGGACATACACCTCTCCTTTAACCTTCCAGACTACTACAGCGTTTTTCAAGCCGAAATCACCGCAGTTCGCATAGCTGCTGACTGGCTGGCGGCTGGCACACTATCAACACCTGATATTTGGTGTGTTTTCGTGAGAACTATGCAAAGCAAAGTGAAAGCTTCTCCACAAAACGATTCTAAGTCAATCTGGAAAAAAACTTTTTTAATTATTTGCAGATTGGTGATTGAATTGAAATTGAAGTAAAAAGTATGTGAAAAAGTTGTGCTTAAATGTGTGAAATACTACTGAATCATTCCAGTTGAATGAAAAAGCTTTTCGCAGCGAAAAAGCTCTTCCCATCCATCCCAACTCATTTTCGACTGAGAAAAAATGTTAAAGTGGTTCCAAGTCACTTCGTGTTGTTGTACTCCGTATTAGATCTTACTACACTAAGAAGCGACGTTTCACCAAAACGCACCAATTGTTATTTATGTCGACAGTCAGGCAGCCATCAAATCCCTCGCATCCAGCACTACGAGATCTAAGGCAGTGAAAGACTGTCGCATATCTCTTAACGAGATAGCTAGTCAGTACAACCCCACCCTTTGCTGGGTACCAGGTCACTGTGACATACCGGGGAATTGTGCAGCCGACGAACTAGCACGACAATGCTCCTCTGGTACAGATAGCATAAGCATCATCGACATCGAAGCGCCAGTGTCTTATGTTAAGTACCTTATTCAAATTGATGCCGAGAAAGTAGCCAATCATCGATGGCAACATCTAGACCAATGTCATACCGCCAGACAGCTCTGGCCGACACTCAAAAAATCCAGGTCCATCGGACTCTTGAAGCACAAGAGAGGAACCCTCTCAAAAATAACAGATGTCCTCACTGGATACTGCGTCATAGGAAGACATGCCCAAAGATTAGGTATCCCTCATAACGACTTCTGCAGAAGCTGCAGAGATGAAGAGGAAGAAGAAACCATCAGTCATCTCCTGTGCGCCTGTCCTGCGCTCGCCAACATCAGGAAGGCCACTCTGGGTGATTACTTCTACAATGATCTTAATGACCTCGGCAACAACTGCACGGCTAAAATTCAAGACTTCATTGAACGAAGCAAATGGTTCCAAGAGTAAGAGGGTCATCCACCCGCCTTACATATCGGCAGTACAATGGACCTACTTTTTGGTCTAAGTACATCTTCATCGAGGGCCGATCCTAACCTAACCTAACCTAGCCTAACCTAGGGTACAACATCTAAACAGGAGTCTGAAGGGAAAACAAATTAATTTAGTAGGGCTTGTACAATCAAATGGTGCTCACAATATGGAATATTAATTTTGATTTTAATCCGAAAGAAAAAAAGCAAGGTTGAGTCCAAATAATTCGCAAAATACTGACACGATCTACTACGTAGGTATGGTGCTTAAAGAAACGCTCATCCCGACCTAAAGAAGAGAACCCTTCTAAATTGTAAGGCCTCATGCGGAAACGAAAATTTTGCAGGGCAATACTTTCAAAAAGCTGTTCAATAGTGATTGTATGCTTTTCAGAACTGGACACATCCGACAATTTTAAAACTGATTCGCGTATTTGTATTTTTTATTTAAGTCAGGCCACCAGACGATTGGGGGGTGAAGTCTTGTACTTTGATCTTAGTAGTAATTAGCATCATTTCAGTTTTGTCCGGGTATACGCCCATGGCCCATGTGTGTACTTTATCCAGAGCACTCTCCATGAGTTGACGTATCACGGAGAGGTACTTTTCTGAAACTAAAATGACCACGCCGTCCACTTGCGCAAGCAACTTAAGCACCTACCTGTCACGTCGCAAAAGGATTCTGTTTATGACCCTTAACCATAATAGAGGGGAGATAATGTCACTTTGAGGAGTTCCTGTATTTGCTCATCTGTTTCTCTGTCATTTCCTGGTGTTGCCTAAATAGTTTGAATTCCTAGCATGGATACTATCCATTGACTAATATACCTCTTTACGTCTAACTCGGTGAGAGTTGATGAGAAGACTTTTTCAGAATCATTTATGTATGAACAAGCTAAGCGATCAATGGGGCAGTCTTAAAAAAATCTGAAGAAAGATCCTTGCATGTCAAGGTTCTGCTGTACTTCTTAAAATGATACCAGATTCGCAGTAAGTATATGATAGTCTATAGCTGTTTGGTTGCAGAAGGTAAGTGACTACCAAAAGTATCTAATGCAGTACTGCAGAAACTGGGTAGAATGTTTTGTCATGCTCTATTGCGCAGAAGTATGGACATTATAGACTTGGGATGAAGTATCTCTGAATATTTGAAACATTCGGTAATTTTGAATGATTACACAGCAACGATTAGGATTTTTGAATACTCGCCGAGCTAACGAAGCGTCTAAAGCAGATAGTCAAGCAAATCCTCTTCAAAATAAAACCCTGAAATTGGAGCAATATGTACTCAGACGCATCTAAAACATTCAACCTGACAATCGGCTTCTGAATGGAAGTGCCTATTTCAGACCACAGCTTCGTACCACCTTAACTTAGAGTGGCTAATGCAGTATGAGCAAGTTCAATACCATTTGCAGTTTGCGTAACCTGAAATACCTTCTTAAGGAGATCCTCTTGAGGCTGAAATGGTAAATAAATAAAGGTTCGTTTCAAGCTTTCTCCACCTCGAGATTTTTCTGATTGATATGTCAAAGTAGAATGACTTTAATTTATAGAACGCGTTCTATAGGATATACTAAAGGGTAATGATGTCTTAGCTTCTCTGTTTACTCCACTAGGAGGAGAGTAATCGACATTCTGCTGCATTTAAAGTTCTGACATTCAACAACAACTTGGAGAAAAATTATTCAGCATTCATGGGATACTTACCCCTTGCCCAATTATTTGCCATAATCTTCTCCATTGTCGAACAGAGGGTAGTGAAGCGGGTGGGCTTTTATGTCACCTACCGTATGAATAGAAAGTCTCTACCACTCAATGGAATTGGCTTTCTATAGTTGGCTTTATAAATGATTGTCTTTTGGAACCTGCAATCTACCTTGATACCATTTGAGATATTTTCCTTTGATGTTGGATATGGAACACTTATAATAGCCACCTTGGGCTCCTGACAATCAAAACTGTCCGGTGCATACCTCCAGCTAGCACAATTTCGCTTCAGTTCAATTGAATCGATATTTTTTCTCTCAGGAAAAAAAAACTGAGAAGAATAGAAGCACACGGACAGCAAGTCGACCTGGTTTACTTTTCATAACTGCCGTCTGACATAATAGCAATTGGGAGTTTTCGCATCACCACCGCCATGAGCATAGGATTCACTCATGATTCGAATAACTAGAGCAGACTGATGATGATGACGATAGTCAGGATAAGGATGTGTGGATAATGATGGCAACCACACTGCACCCACTTAAACTGAAATCGGAGGCAATCACGTTCCCATAGGAGCTACGTAGGTTTCAATAAAATACATATTAAGTGGGTTCCGAAACTACAAACATTTGCCTTTTGGACCAGGAAAACCACAGGCAATATACCAAACTGTGCTCGCATAAATTGCTCGATTGTTGGCGTTTTGCACAACGCACGATCCGACAATTAATCATCAATCTTGTGTTTGACTGCGACCATAGGGCATCATCCCAATGCATCCACAGAGCATTCCGTTCCGAGGCATTTTGCCAATAATTCCCACAGCAACTTAAACTCTGAATTACGAGATTTATCGCAGAAGCTATTGCGATTATTGCACGAGGATAATTCGATAAGAGACGCACGTAACACCACACTGAACGGGTTCGAGCTCAATATACAATTAGCAGACAATTCTTGACTGGAAACAGATGGCAGATACTTTTTGGAGCCACAACCACATAATGATGCGTGGTGCAGGGTACTTGATTGCAAAACTATTCGCCCGATTAAACTGTTGATGAAATATAAATTGATATCGTGTGTTATAAAATTACGGTAATTTGTCAGGGGCCCTGAAATTGCGGGGCTTGATTGAAAAATTAATGGCGGAAGGCGGTAGGACTTGCTATCGGTGTGTGATCGAGTTGATTTTAGACCGATTGTGTATGGGAGGAGTGTATTATTTGGTGATGCCCTTGAGACAAGAAGACACCAGCAGGGATGAGTGGTTAAACATGATTATAAGTGATATTAAGACGATGACAGAATTTAGCCTGCGGCAAGGCATCACAGTGGAATGTACTATAGACAGAATAAGTCTTTGGGGTATAAAATGTATATGAACGGATTGAGGATCAAAGGTGGTCCAATTATTAATTTTTGTTTTGCCTGGTGAACTGATTTATTTCGGGGTTTGATGTGATTTTTCAAACTGTGCGCTGTCAGTCATTACTAACCAGAACCATTTATTTATTTATTTATTTTTAATAAAAAGCGCCTATTCAAGTGATTTTATATATCATATATCCTTATAGTATTAAGGAAGGAAAATTGAGCACAGTAAAGCATTCCACACTTGTGTGGTGCGACTAACGATAGAATCCCTATACTTTACTCTACGTCCGAAAGTGGGATTAATGGTATACTGGAGAGCATTCGATTGAGTACTGTTTGCTGAAGAAACGATAAAGCAACGAAAGGCATGAGACATTTCTGCGGTGTTCCAGAAAATCGATAGAATTCTCGTCATCCGTGTATTTTATAAGTTTTATCGCGCGGGTACACCAGACTGGATATGCGCGTTATAGTCAAATTTGGGGCATAGCGCCATTTTTGAACTATGAAAATTGAACTATCATTGTGATGACTTTTGATAAGTAAAAACTAGGAGGTTATTAAACACACTCGCACAATGGCGCAAAATTATAGTCACCCCACTTTAAGTAGGTTAACTGCTTACTAAGTAGTATCAATTAACAATATTGGCTCCCAGCCAACTTTTGTTACGGCAAGGAGGCGGGAGGTAATTGATTTGACTTTATCTAATAGGTATTTCAAGTCAATTACTAACTGGAGGGTACTGCCGGAAGTGTCCTTGTCAGACCATAGATACATCGTTTTCCAAATCGAATGCGAGGCCATAACTTTGCAGGAGAGGAGGAATCCGAGGAAAACCAACTGGGTGCGGTTTAGGGAAGAGCTAGACAGATCTGTCAAAACTCCAACTAAACTCAGAACGAAACGAAAGGTTGAGGATGCTGTTCAAAACCTGACTAGTGTCCTTACTAGCTGTTTTGAACTGACGTGCCCATTGACAAAAACCCCCTGCAGAACTCCGGTTCCCTGGTGGTGCCCGGAACTGCAGCGACTTAGGAAAGAATCCAGAAAACTTCTAAATAGGTCACTCAAGACAAATTTAGAAGGTGACTGGAATCTTTTTAGATCGAAGCAAAAAGACTACAAGAAGTTAATTCGGTTGTCGAAAAGTGCTTCTTATAGAGATTTTTGTGAAAAGATCGAGACACTCGGTGAAACCAGCAGGTTGGTTAAGGTTCTCAAAAGGGGCAAGCCGACCAAACCGGAGTCACTGAGAAAATCTGATGGCAAGTTTACTGAGACGAAAGCGGAAACTTTTAGTCTTCTGCTGGAGACTCACTTTCCTGGCAATCGGATAATCACTAGGTCGCAGCTTGGCCCGCTTACCCAGGCTGAGCTTGATCTAAGTCAGAAAACTCGGCGCAGCTGGTATATTGCATCAGCCGTGGTAACAGATGAGGCCATCAAATATGCTGTGGCATCTTTTGATGGTTTCAAATCGCCTGGCACCGATGGAATATATCCAGCTATGCTGCAACAGGGTATAGACCAGCTATTGCCAACTCTGAAAAGAATTTTCACCGCTGGCTTGGCGCTGGCAT
The DNA here is from genome assembly GCA_945910035.1 of Brachypalpus laphriformis. NCBI lineage: Eukaryota > Metazoa > Arthropoda > Insecta > Diptera > Syrphidae > Brachypalpus > Brachypalpus laphriformis. The sequence continues at coordinate 326,424,002 of OX246753.1, forward strand.
ATATTCCTACACCTTGGCGGACAGTCAGAGTAGCTTTCATACCGAAAATTGGTAAGGAAGACTATTCGCTCCCCAAGAGTTTCAGACCTATAAGTTTGACATCCTTCTTACTGAAAAGTATGGAGAGACTGGTAGAATTTCACGTGCGCAAAGTTGCTTTGAAACTGCATCCACTATCGGAGATGCAGCATGCCTATCAGCGTGGGAAATCCTGTGAGACCGCACTTCAAAATCTAGTGGCCAGAATTGAATGCGCGCTTGATAGGAGAGAATACGCGATGGGTATCTTCATCGACATTGAGGGTGCTTTTGACAATGCGACTTTTGACTGCATGTGCGACTCTGCCAGACAACACGGGGTAGATGAAACATTAGTGTTGTGGATTAAAGCAATGCTAATGAATAGAACGTTGGTAGTGGATGCGGATTGTGGCCAATATGTTATGACAGGGGTAAACAGGGGCTGTCCGCAAGGTGGCGTTCTGTCTCCATTGTTATGGTGCATGGTGGTCGACTCTCTGTTGAACACTCTAAATAGTTCTAACGTCTACGCTCAGGCATATGCGGATGATGTCGCCGTACTTTCTGTCGGGCCATGCCTGGCGACGGTCTGTGCTAACGCGCAGGCGGCTCTGGACATGATCGATGAATGGTGTACTAGGAGTGGGCTTTCGGTGAATCCTCTTAAAACTGAGGTTGTTCTTTTTACGAGAAGGAGGATTTTGACCGGTCTGACTCAGCCAGTACTAAAAGGCGTCACCATTCGCATTTCCAATGAAGCCAAATATCTGGGAGTGATTTTAGATAAGAAACTTCATTGGTCCAAACACGTCGAGTCGAAAACATCCAAGGCGCTCTCAGTCTTCTGGCAGTGTAAGGGTGCTTTTGGCAAGACTTGGGGCTTATCACCGAATAAAGTTCTCTGGATCTACACGGCTATGATAAGACCATTCCTCGCATATGCGTCGGTTGTTTGGTGGAAGGGGCTCTCGCGTAAATATGTGGTTGCCTTTTGTGCGAAACTCCAAAGAACGGCTTGTCTCGGCTGCTCGGGAGCTTTCCCGAGTACGCCTGGCTCTGCTCTAGACGCTTTGCTGAACTTACCTCCCCTTGATACTTATATCATGGGTTGCACTATCAAAGCCATCCATCGTCTTAGGCGAGGCGGTTTTTGGTATACTCCACACTGGAACTTTGATGAACTTGCGCGACACTTATCTTACACCTGTCTTATGGATATGCCGTCTGATGCAATGACACCAGAACTCCAGCTGATGCGCAAATTCAGAGTCGACTTTCCTTGTGTCCAGGACTGGCTTCGGTCAGAGTCTGAGCCGGGAATGGAATGTAGTCGTATTTTCACGGACGGTTCCAAAACCAGTCAAGGGTCTGGCGCTGGTGTCTTCGTGGAAGTCGACAACATTAGACTTCACTTCTCGTTAGGCAAATATGCGTCTGTTTTCCAAGCGGAAACTTATGCAATCCTAATGGCCATGAACTATATTGTGAAGAACAGGTGGAAGGGACGTAGCATTTGTGTCTGTAGTGACAGTCAGGCTGCGCTTAAGGCCTTGCTTAACCCTTTAACCACTTCCAAAATAGTTCGTGAAACCAAAAACTCTTTGAACTCGGTCGCAAGGCTGAATTCTCTGTCTCTTATCTGGGTCCCAGGTCACACTGGGATCTTGGGGAACGAGATCTCCGATGAGATTGCTAGACAAGGCTCAGAGGAGGCTTTCTCAGGTCCCGAACCCGCGTTGGGTCTTCCAGCGTCTTCGGTTAGGGCTTCCATTGCTGATTGGGTCTCTCACGAGCACAATTGTGTGTGGCATGACTCTCCAGGTTGCAGGTTGACTAAACGCATGCTCCCGGACGTCTGTAAGAAATCAGCGGCATTCTTGCTGTCTCTCAGCAGAAAAGACTGTAGACAACTTATCGGCGTCTTGACAGGCCACTTCGCTTTTGCCAAGCACCTTAACGTGTTAGGCTTAAGTGACACTACAATCTGCGACGCTTGTGGAGAGAGCGACGACACCGCGGAACATTATCTCTGTGAGTGTCCGGCCTTTGCTCGTATCAGGTGGCAGATCTTCGGTGCGGATGTGGTGAGTGCTGGTACTGTAAGCTCCTCATCACTGAAGTGCTTGCTTGGCTTTCTTCGAAAGTCAAGGAAATTCCAGTAAAATGGGTAAATCAGGGTTTGCTCTCTGGCAGTACAATGGACCAGTTGTGTCTGAGTGCTCCAGTCGAGTGTTTCCTATCCCGACAAAAAAAAAAAAAAGTAGTATCATGTTAACTTCAAAACCAGGTCCTAACTTTGTATCTAATTATTATATAAACACTTTTTAACCTACGTACAACTAGTATCAGCTTTCGAACGAATCCGCAATGAACTTTAGTCAAACAAACCCAAAAATGACAGAAATTTCAAGGTCGATACTAAAAGATAATATTGGCTCTCGCTTGTTTTAAGTTTAGTAAGGGATTATAAAGATAAAGTGGGTAATATATTGACTATAACTATGATAACACCAAATTTGGCTTTGGTACATACTAAAATAATTTTAAAGGGCACTTTATCCGAAGCCCCCCTGGCAGCTGACCTCCTCGTGGTGGGGGTCGGGCAACGTTACTGGGATGTGCGGATGGGGTAACTTAAATAGTCATTCCCATCTATACAATCCAGTCACGGCTAACAAAGCGCACACCCCATGATGACAAGACGACATAAACGGGCCTCGGATATTGCCAAACCTGGTAAGCCAGGGCATCCTTTGGAGCCAGGCCTGAAGGGTGTCAGTATGCGAGCGTCCGGTGGTCGGCCCGTCCCGCTCGGCAGCCGGCCGGGTCAAACCCGAAATGGCTACGAGCTTCCTGTCAATCGTCTCGCGAACCATTACGGGGGTCAAGGGGCTAGCGCACTGTGCACCGATAGGGGCACAGATGGACTCTCTGAGATTCGACAACGGCATCGACTTAGGATAGGCACATGGAACGTCTCATCGCTCACAGGGAAGGATCTTGAGCTTGTTGGGGAGGCTGTTAAAAGTCGACTAGATATAGTTGGCGTCTCTTCAACAGAGCAGAAGTTTTAAAACTGTGGACCTTTCGGGTGGGTGGAAGCTCTTCCTGTCAGGAGTCGCACCCTCAATGTCTGCTCGGGTGGGAGTGGGGATACTCACAAGTCCCAGATTGACAGACAGAGTATTGGAGTGGATACCATTAGGAGGGAGAGCTGCGATCTTAAACCTCAAGCGTGAAAAATGAACTCTGGCATTGCTGCAGGTGTATGCACCGAACCTTCAGTCAGAGTACGCAGCTTTCTTAGATGAAGTTGATGTTGCCCTTGAAAAAAATACAAATACAAATACTCTTTAAAGTGCCAGGGCCTAGCTTCTCGTAACCACTCATGTTGTGTGCGTTATATTTTTCACACCAGTGGAAGGGACCTACAGTTTAATGCCGAATCCGAACGGCAATTTGAGAAGCTTTTTCGTGACAACAATCGAGAGGTTGGACCGTGAAAAAACTTTTTGGTATTTTCTGGGATTCGAACTTGGAACCTCATGCGTAGTGATCCGACACACTAACCACTTACGCCACGGCGCCCACGTTGCCCTTGAAAAGGTATATAGATATGGATTCTTTTGTGACTTCAATGCTCATGTGGGTGTAGATGTTATGACATGGGGAAGTGTGATTGGGAGGAACGGTGATCCTGATCAAAACGCGAACGGAGAGAGGTTGTTGGATTTTTGTTGTGAAAATGGCTTATCCATCATGAACACTATCTTTCCGCACAAACACATTCACAAATACACGTGGTACCGTCAGAGTCTTCAGCAGAAGTCGCTGATCGATTTCTTTGTGGTACCATCGTGTCTGAAGAGAATGGTTTGTGATGTTCGCGTATTGAGAGGGGCCGAACTGTCAACTGATCATCACTTAGTGCTGTGCAAATTGTATCTTAGCGAGAGAGTGCCTCCCCTACCAAAGCGTAAACCAAGGATGGTTACACACATACGATGGGAGAGGTTACAGGACGATGAGATACGGGAGACATTTGCGCGGCAAATACCTGAGAGGTTTGAGCGAATTCCAACTGTTCCATAAAATGTAGAGGAAGAATGGCAACTGTTTTCAACAGCGGTTATTGCCTCTGCGGGAGATGTTTGTGGAGTGAAGCGGCTTGGTGTGGCGGCTGGTGGTGAGAAAAGAACTGCTTGGTTTAAAACGCCCGGAGTTCAAGAAGCCATCAGAGAGAAGAAGAGAGCCTTTAAGGTGTTGATTCACTCCCGAAACTCCAAATCTCCAAATCGGTACACTGAGGCGCGAAGAACTTGCAAATTAGCTGTGAAAACAGCGAAAGAACAGTCTTGGAAGGAGTTTGGCGAGAAATTGGAACGTGACCACATATCTGCAAATAAGATGTTCTGGCAGACGGTCCGCCGACTCAGAGGAAAAAAGTTGAATATCGTTGAAGGAGTCAAATCCAAAGACGGTACACTGCTTTCCAATGAGGAGGATATCTTACGCAGATGGAGTGAGCACTTTTAAGAATTGCTCAATCCCGAACAGGGCACCGAAGATGACAGACCTTTTGTCGAGAGTTGGGCGGAAAGTAGTTCTACGGTAGAGGAAGTAACTTTGGCGATCAAAGCGCTAAAGGTTGGCAAATCTGCTGGTGTGGACGAAATTCGGCCAGAAATGCTCAAGGCTTTAGGTAAAGATGGAGTGCAATGGCTCTCGCGTGTCATTAAAGTGGCCTGGGAATGCGGTGAAACACCTGGTGATTGGCAAATGGGGGTGATAGTTCCTCTTTTTAAAAAAGGGGACAAAAGAGATTGCGCCAACTACAGGGGTATATCTCTTTTAAGTCTCCCTGGAAAAGTCTTCGCTAAGGTGCTAGAAAAGCGTTCCAGAGCTGTGGTTGAGGACAGTTTGGGGGATGAGCAGTGCGGTTTTCGTCCCGGTAGAAGCACAACCGACTAGTTGTTCACTCTCAGAATGGTTCTTGAGAAGGCCTGGGAATATGCCAAACCTGTCTACACTTGTTTTGTGGATTTGGAAAAAGCATATGATAGGGTTCCTCGAGACAAACTCTGGAATGTTCTGCAGGAGTATGGGATTGATGGTTCCCTGTTAAGGGCGATTCAGTCTTTATATACAAACTGTAAAAGCTGTGTTCGGATAAACGGTGTTAAATCAATACCTTTCACTGTGGGCGTTGGACTCCGCCAGGGGTGCGTTTTGTCACCTCTCCTCTTCATTGTATATATGGATTGGATGTTGCAGCGCAGCCGTGGTGGGGAATGTTTCAAAGTGGGAGACCTAAGGATTAGTCATCTGCTCTTTGCGGATGATTTGGTCATCCTTGGGTCCTCTCAAACCGAACTTCAGCGCGCACTCGAAAGGTTTGTAGCCGTTTGTGATGATGCTGGAATGAAGATCAACGTGAACAAATCGGAAGTAATGGTCGTTTCTAAAAAACCCATTCAGTGCTCTCTGCATGTTAGTGGAGTCCCACTGAAGCAGGTGGAGAAGTTTAAGTACCTCGGGGTTTTATTCACGAGTGATGGGAGGAGCAATGCTTGGCCAATCTGTTATAAGGAAGGCCGAACGCGCCATGGTTGCCGTGCCATCAGGTAGGCGACTTCGCGGAAGGCCTAGAAATAGATGGTTGGATCAAGTCCGACATCTCTTCTGGAACCGCTTAGGGATTCTTCCTGATGAATTGGAGTCAATAGCGGAGGATCGAGAAGGATGGAGAGTCCACCTGAGCATCCTACCCCCGCGACCCTCATGAAGGATTAGCGGCCATTGAAAATGAATGAATAATGGATTGTTTGGAAAGTTAAAAGAGAACTTTCGGTAGGTACGTCTTCACTTTCACTGAGTTTGAGGATCTACGTCACATTAAGCTGAACGACCTCCTGAGATTCAAGGGTGGTTCTAATCCATCCTGAACTGACTAGCCCTCTAAGATCCATATTCCTGTCTAGAGGGGTATAAATTCAGCGGTTTTTCGTCAGCTGCAGAATTTCCCGGTATGTCACAGTGACCTGATACCCAGCAAAGGGAGAATTTGTACTGAACAGCTACATATCTCATTAAGAGATACGCGGCAGTCTTTCACTGCTTAGATCTTGTAGTGCTGGATCCGAGGGATTTGATAGCAGCTTGACCGTCAACGTAAATAACAATATTCGATGTAGATAGTGTATTAGCCGCTAGTCAGTCAGCGACTTGGCGAACCGCGGTAACTTGGGCTTGAAAAACACTGCAATGGTTTGGAAAGTTAAAAGAGAACTCTAGGTGGTTCTAATCCTTCCGAAGCTGACTAGCCCGCTGAGATCCATATTACTATCTAGATGGGTATAAATTGAACAGTTTTTCTTAAGATTCATACGGAAAAACAAAACGACCACAAAGAAGCCGTGCTGACCTAAGAGAGCAGTGATTCATGCCACAAAGCATCCATATACCTAACCTAACCTAGATCACCAACCATTGAGTAGTTATGGAATTCGAGTTGATTTTTGTATTCGAGACGATTTTTGCTGTACCCGAGTCCATTCGTAGTCGTGTTTACTCTTACTCAGATCGTATTCGGGTATTTTAATAATTCCACCAAATTCTATTCACAAGAACATGCACATTTTTACTAACAGTTATGTAAAAATTTACACAAAGGTGTGGGAATTTTTTAATAAAACAGAATGGGGAAGGAAAGGATACTTGTAAATTGTGTATAAGTTTAACTTTGGACATACTTTAAAATTAAATTCACTTGGCTTTTGCCACGTTCTGTCATAAACATACCTCTTAAAGACCTTAAAGCACAGCCCACAAATCCCCCACTAGTTTCTCGGAATCCAGGTTAATATAATCCAGATAATAGATCCTTGTATCGATGTCAAATGCGTCGTTTAACTTTTAAGTTTTCAAACGTCAGAAGAGTGTAGGAGTTGAACCAATCTCGTTGATTAAGAAATGACTTTTCACTGACTCAGCAAATAGACGACGAAGAAATTTTTCAACTTCTCCGTAAGGCTCAAGGAAGCAGAAATAACTTTGTCCTGCCATCCTCCCCAAGAAAACTTAATTATAATAAAACTGAACCAAAAAACAAAAAAAAAGGAAAAGGACGAGAAGAAAAAGAAAAAATGACGACTCCATAAGAATAACTAATTCTCCTTAAGAATGCCATTTGTCTTAATTATCCCTCTGGCATTTTATAGTCCTTTCTCATAAAATAATCCCCATACAAGTTGAACCAGTTTACTAAGTGCAACCATTACTAATCCCTACCCCCTTTGTCATAAATTCTTTGCAAAATTATCTTCTTTTTTGGCAAAAGTGTAGATACTCCTCCATGAGAGGAGTACACATGTTAACCACTCTCAAAGTGTCTTCGAATTTGTCTCGTAAGCACACGTTTTACAGGAGCGGTTACGACGGTTTTATAACTATTCACACGAAGAGTATGATGTCTCATGTGTCAAATTGACATACAGTGCCACGCCCACTCACAGAGCAGAAGCCCTGTCAAATGTCAAATGCCAGGGCAAAGACGAGGGCGGCGGACAAACAGATGTTATGTACGCGCGTCGTCGTCGTTGACTTTTCTTAATAAAACAATTTAAATGCAATAGCTACACGAAAAGGGGTGTGGATCTGTCGTGTGTGTGTGTTTTGTTTTTCTTCTCGAATGGGGTTGTGATTGATGGCGGGCAGCGCAGGGGGGACATATATCTTTCTCGTTTAAGTGATATGGTTGGAAGTAAACGTGAAATTCTCTCAGAGACGATAGCTATACCAGATGATTATGAACGTTGTTGTCAATTAATTGTTTGGCGGCGTTATTCAGTCGAGATTAGGTTACACGGTGCATTTGATTGAGTTAATTAGATAACGTGATTGCTCAGTGCTGTGGTTTGGTGTGTTTTTGGGGGGATATGGTTCATGTAATTGTTGGTTGGTAGCACAAAGTGTTGTTTGGTGTGGTTGATTGAGTGGTTGGCATGACATGTAACGGAGCAATAGGTAGTATCGGGGAGTGGCCGATTTGAACGATAAAGGGCATGATGTGCAATATATTTCCCGGGAATATTATATCCGCATTGCTAGCAGTAGGTTTCCAAAGCGACATATGTCAGATACAATGCGATATTCGATACAGTGGCACACGTGAAAGGAGCTGAATAGAGACCTATAGTCGGAGTTTCGTAATTTTGTGCTGAGATTATATACTCGTACAATACGATACATACCACCCACCTGGAGAAAGGTAAATGTGGTATTCATTCCCAAGCCGGGCAATAGGCCTAGTGGGCTGTCTAAATCATATAGACCTATAAGTCCAACATCATGGCGTGGAAAAATCGCATCATCACCTCCCCGTGGTGCCCGCTGGATAGCTATCTGATAGTGAACTAACGATGAGCGTATGCTGAGTCTGACGATATATGTGTAGCTGAACACTCAGACCTGCGTAAGCACATCTGGGTGAACTTCAGCGCGCATATGTTTAACCGGACGAGGCATCTCTTGTTGACCTGATCGGCTGAAATATGCGTCTCAGAAGTCTAGCAAGAGCTCCTCAGAAGGAGGACGTGCGGCGGATGAATTCTCTCGATGGAATCAACGGTGACATCTACAGACCAGCGGATACCTTACCGGAGCTACTTCGACATATTTGGAGCTGAGGTCTGTAAGGATTTTCAATACTACGTCAGGGTATTGAAAAAGAGATGGCGCCGGATGAACCCTTAATGGGCCAACAGCAGCGCTCATATCCCCGAAGTGGGTTACTGACGTCGGTGTATCCGGCCCCTCGTCCTAGGGGTTTGCAAAAAAATGATCTGGTCCTCCAGGTTGGAGGTTGTGCCGTCGGGTTAAATTCCCTACCACGTAAATAACGTTCGGTTACGAAGCAACCAACAGCCTCGGATACGGATGACTTTACGACCCAAGCAAACGTAAAAAGGACAACGAGGATTTGCTAGTGTTTCAAAGCCAGAACAGAAGCCTGCAAGGATGAAAATGGCAACATAGTAGTAGAATCGCAGTCGGTGCTGAGGATATGGAAGGAACACTTCTGCAGACTGTTAAACGGCGATGATGACCAATATTCCACTGTCAGCCAGAATGAGCCATTCAACAGTGACGATGACAGTCAAGATTCCCGTCAACCCGATCAGAATGAAGTGAGGATAGCGATATTTAAACTCAAATCTAACAAAGCTGCTGGAGCCGACGGCCGTGCCGCTGAACTTTCCAAGGCAGGAGGAGATGAGTTGGTAAGGAGCATGCACCATCTCATCTGTAAAATCTGGTCGGACGAAAGTATGCCCGATGAATGGAACCTCAGCATCGTTTGCCCGATCCTGAAGAAAGGAGACCATCTAAACTGCGCCAATTACAGAGGTATAAGTCTCCTCAACATCGCATATAAGATCCTGTCTGCCGTATTATGTGAACGCCTAAAACCGATCGTCAACAACCTGATAGGTCCTTATCAGTGCGGTTTCAGGCCAGGAAAGTCCACCATTGACCAAATACTCACACTACGGCAGATCTTGGAAAAAACCCATGAATATAAAATCGATACGCACCACCTTTTCATCGATTTCAAAGTTGCCTATGATAGCGTGTATAGAGACGAGGTATACAGAGCGATGTCTAGTCTTGGCATCCCTGCCAAGCTCGTCCGTTTGTGCAGAATGACGATGCAGAACTCTCGCTGCTCCAGAACATCACGGAAGCATTCGATGTCAGGAAAGGTCTTAGACAAGGTGACGCGCTGTCATGCGATCTCTTTAACATAGTACTTGAGAGAATTTTACGAAACTCACAAGCCAACACCGGAGGTACAATCTTTTACAAGTCTGTACAACTACTCGCTTATGCCGATGACATTGACATAATCGGAAGAACTCAGCGGGCCGTCAATGGGGCATTTACGAGTATTGAGATCGAGGCAGCAAAGATGGGTTTAGCGGTCAATGAAAGTAAAACAAAATATATGCTGTCTATAAAAAAGGACACCCAACAACGGCGTCTTGGACAGATATAATTTTGAGGTAGTAAAGGATTTTGTCTACCTAGGCTCTATGGTGAACTCCGCAAATGACATCAGTAGGGAGATCACACGAAGAATTACTCTTGCCAATCGTTGTTTCTATGAGCTAAAACGGCAATTGAGTAGCAAAGCCCTATCTCGAACTACCAAGCTAACTCTTTACAAGACACTAGTCATCCCAGTCCTGCTGTACTTGAATCAGTACGCATACAGGAAAGGCAAGTCCACAGTAGGTACTCGTCAAAAAGATAAAAGGAACACTCAGTTCAAAAGAAATAGCCTTTTGTTCATTTCTTGACACCGAGGGCGCGTTCGATAGCACTGTTTACGACTCGATCGCAAGGGCGATTAGTAGCAGAGGTATCGAAGAATCGACCAACCAATGGATTAGGGCCATACTGGTAAATCGATTCATTACCTCCTCCTCCAAGCGAGTGTCGGTGTCTATAACTGCAGCCCCCCTGTTATGGCCAATAGTCATCGACAACTTGTTAGTAGATCTCCACAGATCAGGCTACACCACCGTCAGTTGTGCTGATGACTTGGCGGTATTTATTAGAGGTAAACACGGCACGACAATTTCCAACGTCATGCAAAGTGTAATATCTCAAGTTGTAGAATGGTGCAACAAAGAAGAACTATCCATCAATCCTAGTAAAACTGTTGTGGTGCCGTTCACAAGGAAGACACAGGTTAACCTTGAACCTTGAACCACACTAGTTTATTCCAGCGAAGTCAAATATCTTGGTGTAATTCTTGACAAACAACTTAACTGTGGGCCAGTAAACGCCTATACGGCAGAGCTTGGCGTCTCTCTCCTAAGATGATACATTGGTTGTACATAATGATGGTTAGACCCATTATCACATATGCGGCCATCGCCTGGTGGCCGAAAACTCCCCAGCAGACAACGGCAAACAAGTTGCAGAAGTTATAAACAATTGCCTGTCTTGACATTACAGGTGCGATGAGCACCTGCTCTTCGACAGCTCTGGAAGCTATTGTCGGGCTTACACCCCTACCAATCTTCATTAGGAAGATGGCTGCTAGATATGCCATCAAGCTGCAGCTAGATTATGAGTATACACCAGGTGACCTAGTGAGACATTTAAAGATACTCAACTCAGTCCCTAAAAGAGACATGTTCTGCACTATACCAGATATTATGGCCACGCTACATTGCTTCGGTAGGTTATTCGAGGTTGAAATACTGCATCGTGGAAATTGGTCCAATGGTGCTCCAACACTGGACCCTAGAAGTCTGGTCTGGTTCACCGACGGTTCGAAAATGGATTCTAAAGTTGGAGCTGGGGTCGTTGAACCCAACATAAAGATTTCGGTACCTATGAGTACGACTCTCACTGTGTTTCAGGCTGAAATCCATGTCATTGAGATCTGCGCCAGACACAATCTCCCCAAGGGGATCAAGGGGGCTAGAATGCATATCTTCTTAGATAGCCATGCAGTACTTAGGGCATTATCGTCCAACCTAATGGACTCCAGAACTGTCAAATGCTGCTAAGATGCATTGCAAGACCTTGCCAAACTTAACAGAGTAAATCTCGGACGGGTCCCTGCAGATGAGCTTGCTACTGCTGGCTTAGAATCTGATATTAAGGGGCCTTGAACCTTATTGTGGCGACAGCTACAATGCTGATTAACGAATGGGAAAACAAACTTCGTCTAGACCACTGGACAAATATGCCAGGTCTAAGACAATCCAAACGATTAATCAAGCCTTATTTCTATAAGCCTTATTTAGATAGGAAAAGCATTAAGAAGCTAGTGAGCTTTCTAACTGGCCATTGCCGCCTGAGATACCACCTTAACAAGTTGAGCCTGTGCCAAGAGAAGGACTGTCGGTTATGTTTAGAGGAGGGTGAAACATCCGAACACATTCTTTGAGAATCCCCGGCAGTACACTGGTTAAGGAAACGTATTCTCCACAAGGAGATACTTACTTCAGTGGAACTGAAATGCTACTAAAGACATACTCACTTTCATAAGGGAGGTAGTACGTCTGTTATATTAACTCCAATCCTCCGATACAATAGATCTTTCAGGTCGCTGTGTCGTTGCCACGTGGGCATGGGCTGTACAAGAGAAAATAAAAAAATAAAAAAAATACAATACGATACGATGGTTGGGGCCTAAGTGCACTGCGACCTATAAGATCTATTGTGCTGGCCTCGTGGTAAACCAGAAGTAAAATGTAGGCTTTTGATATCCGCTGGGCCCATTGAGAGCCGCGTTAGATGGAGTAATCACAAAGAATGTGTTCTACTGTTTCTCTTCTCTTCTCTCTCTCCGCAGAGTCTGCACATGGCTGTATCTAATTGTAGGTTTAACTTATTCAGATTGTACCTGAGTAGACAATGTCCAGTTAAGTAGTCTGTTAGAGTTCGCAAATCCTGTTTGCTGAACTCGAGTTGCTTGCTTGCTCATTTTTTTTTTTTTTTTTTGTTTTTTTTTATGAAGTTTTTCGCTTGGTTAACCCAGTGTTCGGCGAGTCCGTTAGCATCCCATTGTGTAACTCTGGAGTGGATACCACTGGGTGGTACCCCAAAGTAGGGTTCTGGGCCGATGAGTGGGCTCTCAGCGCCTCTCTCCGACAAATAGTCTGCCCGTTAGTTTCCCTTAAAGCCTTCGTGTCCAAGAATCCATGTTATGGTAACCTAATTTGTGGGCGCGAGGCTATCAAGGATGTCAAGACAGCCGCACACCAGCTTTGACACTACCTTATAGGAATTAAGAGCCCTTAGTGCTGCCTGACTGTCTGAATAGATGAAGATGCGGGTTCCGGTAGTGCTTCTCTTCAGGCCTTCCTGAATGCATAGTTCTATCGCATGGACCTCTGCTTGGTAGATGGCAGGTCGCATGCTGAAAGTTGGGACCATAGACTCCAGCTCCGGTGTTGCCATTTTCTAATTTGAAACAATCTATGTACCCGATGTGTGCGCTGGGTGGTGTTGTTGTTGTTGTTGTTTGTTTCTCCATTCTTGACGGTCTCTAATGATCACTTGAAATTACCTGGAGAACCGAAATCTCTTGAGTATCGTGAAATATTGTAAATAAATGCTTGCTGACATCAGGACTGAACCATGAACCATTAGCGTGGTGAATCTGTCTGAATCTGAAATAACAAAAGTCTCCCCAGTAATCTGGACGCCACCCCCGGAGTTTCTCTGAAGTATTTATAAACAACTGAGCTTCAAACCACTACACCAAATCTTTCTCTCTCTCTCTATACATATATTTTCCAACGCCCACACTGTGTGTAAACATGTTAGCGGGACCGTTGACCGGTTAAGATCTGCCCCGAGGGGAAAGCGATATGTTTCCCGATTTGTAAATCTAGGGTTTCTGCAGAAAGAATGTAGGTATTTCTTGCAACCCCAGCATCATTTGTCCGAACTTTGTAGTACATACATAAATAAATAAATATTTGGCGCAACAGCTCTTTAAGTGCCAGGGGGCTAGCTTCTCGCAACCACTCATGTTGTTTACCGGCGAACCCTACAGGCGGATCAGTAGAAATGCGATGAAGTGGGGGGGTTTTGATCCCTTGTTTTCGGATCATAGCCTCGCTGATAAAAGGAAGAAGAAGAAGGCTCATGTTGTATGCTTTATATTTTTCACATGAATAGAAGGGACCTACAGTTTATTGCCGTATCCGAACGCCGATTTGAGAAGCTTTTTCGAGACAACAATACTCTCGGATGTTCGTCAGACGCTCGCGAGAGGTGGGACCGTGAAAAAACTTTTTGGTGTTTTCTGAGATTCGAACTCGGAACCTCACGCGCAGTAATCCGACACACTTACCACTTACCACTTACGCCACGGCGCCCACGGACAGAACATGCATATAATATGTAAATAAAGGGAGCTAGTGTAAATATTACAGCAAATTCTCCCTGATTAGTTCAGACACCTCTCATGGGCTAAGTACTTCAACCAAACATCATCTGAGTTTCAAACCATTACACAAAAAATAACTCTCTTTCATATATCTTCGTCGTACAATTGTATTAAAGGAAATATAGAAGAATATGGACTTCTCAGTTCCGAGATGTTCCCTGAACTTGTTACCGAGTTTCAGCTTGTTACAGTGAATGTTATGATTGTTACCTTGAGAGGCCTATTCTTACCTCATACCTCAATTTATTTGTATCTTCAGTTTGTCGTAGTCAGAGAAATTTTAGAACTTGTTTTCAAAAAGCTTGGAAGTCTATTCTTATCAGAAAAAACTCACCTCAGTACAAAATCGGCAGCCGCATTGTCCAATCGTGGTCGCCTCACTGGGCGACACATCCACTAGGCACAGCTTGCATGTGAATTCCTCCATTTCGACTGCAAGCGCCGTCCCACTACTGCTCGTTACTATGACCGGCGACAGAGGACTCAAACCCGACGACGAAGAAGAATTTAACGTCGCTGTTGTCACATTCGATGGCGGACTACTCCCGTTGGCACCCGCAGAGCTCTTTCTCGAGCTAGAATTACTACCGCCGCCGCCATCAACGCAATCGTTGCTCTTACTTAGGCTACTACTACTTAGATTGCTAAAGTTATTGTTTAGATTATTTGAATTGTTATTAATATTTACGAATCCGCTATTAGCGGTATTCAAGGAATACCGTGAACCGGACGCGGCCAACGATAACAGACTAGAACAACGTGAGCACGTAGCGTTCGAGGTCGACAAGCTATTCCGGAGTCGATTGAGTGGTCGTATTTGTTCGATGCCGTTCACGCTAATGAGACCACTACCTCCACTACCGCCGCCGGTGCAGCCGCCACCGATTGGCGTTCCGCTGGCATCAGATACCGGCGAACTGACGGACGAAGTTTGCCGCGTCAGCGCTAGAACCGTCTCGCACTTTCGCATTCCCGTGTACTGTACAATCGATTGGGATTTTTCGTGGTGAAGGCTGGAGGCACTACCCTCGCGTCGCAACAGTGGCACCACATTCCACAATTTCTGCTGCACAGCGGTATTTAGCGATGTTGTGCTGGTCGCTGGAATCTTCTCCGGCAGATAGTTCACCGAACCCTGCTGCTGCTGTCTCGGTCCTGATGGATCGCTAAGTATGACATTCTGATCGGATGGTGTTCGGGTGATGGTTATTTCGGGTGATGGTAGTAACGGTGGATTAAACGAGGTGTCCTTGGAGGGCTTTCGCCCGACCAGGGACTTCAAGAAATTTTCAAAACGTCGCCGCCTCGGTATTGGGCCCCCAGCGAGCAGTGAGGCTGCATGAGGGCCCTCGATGTCATTTTGTTGGTGGCTGTAGTGGTTGCTTTGGTTGTAGACGCCGTTTGTGATATTGTTGTTATTGTGACTCGGGTAGATGGCGTTAGTGGTCAATGGAAGTTGAAGATTTGTGGTCGGTTGGGGTGATGATATGGTACGCCGTACCCGAGCGTTAGTGTGATGCAGTTGCGGCTGAATGTTAATCTGATTCTTTGAGTCTAGCAATGAGGCGGTTTCATTATCTGAGAATGGCACCTGATGGCTGGCCGTTTTCTTCGCGTTGGCCAGATTGTGAATTGGCGACGAATCCTGAAATGAGCGGGAGAGAAAATTATGTAAGTTTCTTGATATAAAAGCGCAGAAGTTTGTTAAGTTTTTTTTATAGACTTTGGACAAAAACCTCCTCTTATCCGGATGGTAAATTGGATTTAGACGTAAGATTGCTACTTCGCCCCTAAGGCGAATGTACGAGTATTGTGCTGAAAGCATCGAATTTGGGTTCACTGTACGGCAAATGATCCGAGATCAGTGAACGTTGTAAGGATATTGAATGAGAAATACCGCTAAAGGACCACAGTGCTATCAAACCAAACCAATCAAGTTGCTGAGGTAAGATACTGACTGGTGGTAGATGGTTAAATAATTTTAGCCTAAGCCTAGTACCGTCATTACCATAAGCTGTGCCGTCACTTACTCACAAGACTTATTCATACCGAGTCAGCCGGTATGAAATTTGCGAAGCAGTGAGTACTTTGTACGGAATGAACTGTATCCAAAAAAAAAATAAAAAAATAGTAGGAGCTTGTATTGAATGTGAATGATACCTTACTTTGCAAGATTTTGGGAACAATTATGGACTGAAACCTTGAAAAGAATTACAAGTGGAGTATAGGCTTAGGAAGTTTAACGGTCGTTCCAATTACAGAGCTTTCTAGTCTAACTGCGGTATCAGTGACGAGCAAACATGTGAAAAGCCTGTAAGACGACGCAATGGAAAGTCAAAGACCGAATGATAATATTGATTTAAGATAATTTATCGCTGAGAACACTATGTGGTTACGCCTGTGACTGCAACTAGAAGACTTAAAAGAAGATCCACCACTATTCCTCGTCCAAGACTCGGCAGACTAGACCATGAAATAAAACCAGAAATTTGTACGTTAACCAAAATCTGTTTTATGGAGCGTACCTCTGAGGTTTCGGCAATTCATTGAAAGCTAACCCTTGATGTGTTAAATCTCCTCAAGAGGACAGAACCTAAAAGTCACGAAGCTTATTCGTAACTTCTGCAGAAAGGATGATTGGAGTCCCATATACAACTTAGCGCACAATCTCTGAGGACTAATTATCTGAAGCACAGTATGCGTGATATGCACATACGCCCATGTATATGTACGAGGGTAGTACCCGACCTAACAAGGAAAACACAACAAATTTTGGAAAAAATATCTCTATTTCTCTACATAGTCTCCCTTTAGCTCGATAGACCTTCCCGGCGATGTTCAATAGCTTGGATACCCTGTTTATAGTGAGAATCGTTGCCATCAACCAAAGACTTGACCTCTTCATTGTTGGCAAATCTTCTACCACCGAGCCATTTTTTCATGTTTGGAAGCAGAAAATAGTCCGAGGAGGCTAAATCTGGCGAATATGGTGCATGAGAAGGCAATTCAAACTCTAACTCAATGATTTTGGCCACCGCGATGACGGATGTGTGAACTGGTGCATTGCCTTGATGAAACAAAACTTTTTTTTTCACCAAATGCGGACGTTTTTTTCTTGATTTCATCGCTCAATAATAAAATAAATATATATTTGGTGCAACAGCTCTTCAAGCTAAACTTTCCATACGAATGGAAGGGACCTGCAGCTTAGTGCAGTATCCGAAGGGCAAATTGTTTTGAGAATCTTTCTCGTGACAACAGTTCTCTCGGATGTCTGTCTGACGTTCGCGAGAGGTGGGACTGTGAAAAACCTTTTTGGTGTTTTCTGGGATTCGAACTTAGAACTTCACACTCAACGGTCCTACACAGTAACCCCTTGCGCCACACTCAAACTTTCGTTCTGAAGATAATCAATGAAAATTATCCTACGCGCATCGCAAAAAACTGACGCCATTACCTTCCCCGCAAATGGAACTATCCTCTCCTTTTTTAGAGCCAATTCTCCTCTTTCATTCCATTGTTTTGACTGTTCCTTCATCTCGAGTGTGAAGTAGTGGACTTGTGTTTTATCCGTTGTTATGAATTGACGACAAAATTCGGCTTTATTGCTATGAAACTTCGCCAAATACTCGAGTGAAAAAACCTCACGACGCTGTTTTTGTTTCATTGTGAGTAATCATGGGTGCCTTGCGCACAGCTTTATCATGTCCAAATTTTCAGTCAACATGCAATGTTTTGAAATGCATACCATATCAGCTAGCTTGCGCACTTTCAAACAACGATCATCGAATACAATTTTGTGAATTTTTTTCACCTTTTCTGCCGTAGTCACATCATTTTGGTCGACCACTGGGATGGATATCTTAGCAGCTCAAAAGAGCTCGTTTAAACTCTGCCACCCAATATTTTACTGTTGCAAACGAAGGAGCAGATTCCCCCAGAGTAGAATCTAGCTCCGCTTTGATATTAGTTGGACTGAGGTCTTTCGAACGAAAGTATTGTGTCAGATAACGATGACCAATTTTTTCCATGTTTACAAATTCACTGAGAGCCTTCACTACAGATTACTGCCGAACAAATACTAAACAACGTAGCCTCATGAAACTTCATTTGACACATAGTCATTCTTTTCAAACAATAATCGCCATATACGCGTCAGGTAGGGTACTTTTGGGACTACCCTCGTACCTATAGATCAGTCCATTTTATTTGCAGCAAGCTATGCAGTTTTATGTAGCAATAGGAATTCACACTCAGAGCTGTCTTCAATTCTGAAAGAGTAATACAGCGCTGGCTATGTTGTTGGAAGCCTGTGTGAAGCTGATATCAATACTGATTCAAAGAACTAAAGCTGTAAAGACAGATCCTGGTGTACACAAGTGGGCGCCGTGGCGTAAGTGGTTAGTGTGTCGGATCACTACGCATGAGGTTCCAAGTTCGAATCCCAGAAAATACCAAAAAGTTTTTTCACGGTCCTACCTCTCGCGAGCGTCTGACAAACATCCGAGAGTATTGTTGTCACGCCGTTCGGATTCGGCGTTAAATTGTAGGTCCCTTCGATTCGTGTGAAAAATATAACGCACACAACATGAGTGGTTGCGAGAAGCTAGGCCCTGGCACTTTAAAGAGCTGTTGCGCCAAATATTTTTTTTTTTTTTTTGTTTTTGGTGTACACAAGCAAATGAACTGAATACAACACTGATTAGAGTCAGAGACTTTTGGTTAAAGGTTTGAAGTAGTTCGACTAAGTAAATATTCCCTGACAGGAGGGTCACTATTCAAATTCCGAGCAGAAACGACTGGACAAATCTACAAGTCAGTAGTAGAGAAGGCTTGAGCTTGTAATAGGTCCAAATAGCCTGCCGTTTGTTCTCTTAGAGTTGCTAACTCTTGCACTGTATCATAAAAAAAATCATTATTCTGCACTGTGCCAGCTTGATGACCATTAAGGATCTGTAAGTTATTTGGGTTGGATGAAGGCTTCTAATGATGACTATTACAATAACTACAAGCACGATAAAGAAACCAATTTTTCACCTGGTTCACAAATGTCCCGCTCTTAGTAAGAAGTAAAGCTGCATTTGGGGTCGCTTGTTAGTTGCACACGACATCAGCGACTAAGCGATTTTCGCGGTGTAACCAAATGGAAAAAAATGCACTCATCTGCTTCAACATGATGAAAAATTATTTTTTGTGTACAATCGCTGATCGTTGAAATCGCGTGCACTGTAACCGTAGCCTTATGCTGATAGATCTCTTGATATCCTAAACTTATTATGGCCATATTTAGCCCAGTCTACGTTATTGACATTTAATATGAAGTGATACGTACTTAGAACCAATTTTTCATCATGCGAATGCCACCAAATCTGGCATATTTGAAATGTCAAATAGATTCACAGCGGTTTAAGTATCACAAAACACTTCGTTCTCAAGAAACTTTTGATACACAAATAATAATACTATTGGGCTGTTAAGAAATCGTATCTTTCTTTCATTATCCTTCAACGGATTCAGATGGATAGCTGTTTGAGAATAAAAGTCACATGAAATATTTCTATGTTTTTGAGACATAACATGCCACATGCATTTAAGATCGGGTATAAGGCTACTTAGTCCTATAAAAACATGTGTGGCTTTATCGGAGGCCACCGTAGACATCTGCAAGGTGCAAAGGTAATTTGTTGAGTTCAGATCCAGAAACGTGTTCGCCGTAGATGAACTCCGAACCAGCACCCGAAAAACGTTTGAAGACCAGGTAATTAAGGATATTGTTGGCCAAAATGGGAATTTCTTGCGATCAGGGAAATTGTATTGAAATGAGACATAAGCCCTATCACAGTCCGCATCCACTAAGACTTGGATATGTCTACAAGTGAGAAACGTAGCTACCCGACAATATGATCAAGAAAAAAGCCTAATTTCGGTTTGGTCTGCTTTGATCACCAAGAACTAATTCAAACCGTTTTTGGAACGATTGGTTACGGACGATGAAAATCAATCCTGTCCAACGATGTTATCCAAAAATGAGGCTGGCAAGGCCTAATGTGCCCCAAGGAAACATCACGCTGTGTATCTGGAGGCCAATTCCACCCATTGGAAACCCTTGGGCATGTGCTGTGAGCAATGAAATCAATGAGACACGAAAATTCATCAGAGTCGCCCAGTACTGTACTACAGAAATGTCACTGTTTTGCAGTATGACCGCGCTCGACCTTTGGTTAGCCAGTAAAAACTCCAGGCTCTAGAATATGAAGTCCATTCGCATCCACCAGACTCTTCAGACCGGTCTCCTTCGACTTAGTGCCTTTTTCTATTGATGCAGCACATTCAGGAATTTGGAAGGAATATTTTTATTTTTTTTTTTTTAAGGTGGGGAGTGATGGGAGGGCGCTCTAAGACTCAATCAAAGTACTTCAACCTACGAAGTGGTCTTTCGTACTTACCACTGAAGGAAAGAAAGTTGAGATGGTGTCCTAGCTGAAATCAAGTTCCCGAAGGAAGGTTAGGATAGTTTGGGCTGGGAAAGAGAGTATATCAGATGAAGTGATGAACCTTTTATGAAAAATGTTTTGTCTGCTGCGAGCGATAATAACTTCGAGGTAGTAAGGGACTTTGTCTACCTTGGCTCTGCTATAAACTCGAAAAACAAAATCAGCACAGAAATCGAGCGAAGAATAACTCTTGCCAATTGCTGTTATTTGTGCTTGTAAGCCAATTCAACAGTAAAGCCCTATCTCGAACAACTAAGTAGACTCTGTATAGGACCCTGATCATCCCAGTCCTACTTTACGGTGCTGAAACATGGAATTTATTAAAAGGGGATGAAGATATCCTTGGTCGCTTTGAGAGAAAAATTCTTCGTAAGATATTCGGTCCCCTTTGCGTTGACGGGTTTTGGAGGAGAAGATTCAATCACGAACTATACGAGCTGTACAACGACATCGACCTAGTCAAATACCTGCGTATTGGACGTCTGAGATGGCTAAGATATGTAGAGCGAATGGACACCAACGCTCCGGCCCACAGAGTCTTCGAATCTAATCCCGAGGGATGACGCAATAGAGGACCTCCTCGCCGTAGGTGACGCATACCAGTTCAAAGCGACCTCGACCAACTTGGAGTGCAAAACTGGGGGCAATTAGATAAAGACCGAGCTAAATGGAGAGAGGCTAGTTGGTTGAGGCCCAGGTTCACCCCGAACTGTAGCGCCACCTAAGTAAGTAAGCTGGGAGCGATGGCGGGACATTCCCACATAATCTGGTCAGCAGTTTCAGTGTCCTCAAGGCATAGTCTGCAAGTGTCAGATTGACTTATGCCAATTTTCTTAAGCTGGAATTTGAGAGAACAATTTCCTACTAGAACAAGTTGACCCCCCTGTGTGTAACCCGCCTTGCACACTCAAGCTCGCTGCAGGGAATAAAGCCATTGAGGAGGCGAACACAAGATGGACATCCATGGAAACTTGTGCCATCACTAGGAAGCTATGGCCATCTTTCGACAAAGCAAGGACCGAGAGAATTACTCGGGAAGATAGGAAATCCCTTTCCACCCTCGTGGGCATCATCACGGGGCACAACACTCTGCGGTACCACATGAAGAAACTACGCCTGACGGAGGAGGAACTCTGTAGAGGCTGTGGTGACGAGGAAGTTTTTGAGGACACAACCCACTTCCTGTGCCACTGACCGAGTCTTCAACACTCCAGGAAAAAGTTCCTTGGTAAATATTTCTTCCAGGACCTCGAGGAACTTTTCGGCGTTTCGACAGAAAAGATGCTGAACTTCATCAAATCATCGGAGTGGTTTGTATGCAGAAATGAAGTAAGTGACTGAGTTAGTAGTTTTTAGTTTCATTGGGTAAGGGATTACTATTCCCCATGGGTACCACAATGGGTCAACGCTGACCTGAGTATGGCAGAGAGCGCCCCTCCCTGCCAGCCCACATACCTAACCTAACCTAAGGTGGAATTTGCGAGAACAATGACCGGTAAGGAAGTCTGTTAAGAACTTTGTATTATGTTTGTTCATTGCTAGAATTTCTTTCGATCTTTTACTGGAGAGCTCAATAAATCTCTTTGTATGTCTTAGACATATTTGTGAGTCCCAGCAAGAGCGCTTTTCGTGTTGTTCCCAACGATCTAGCTCAATTTGGATTTGGCTTGTAGGTAGGCAGTCAAAGGGTTCCGGACCAATGAATTTGAGTTGGGAGCTAGATCTGGCTAGTTCATCAGCAGACTCATTGCCGGTGATGCCCTTGTAGCCAGGGACCAAAGTGAGTGAGAAGGTGTTGGGTGCAGTAAGTTGCTTGAGGATGATGAAGCAGTTCCAAACTAATATAGACTCAAAGCTGAAGGATTTGTGAGCTATAAGAGCTGCTTGGCTATCTGATGAATGTTAATGTGTGATCTTCAGAGGCCTGTTCTTATGTATTTTCCGGCGCATAGCTCTATAGCATAGACCTCTGCTTGGAAAATAGAGGTGTTTTGACCTAATGGTACAGCAGATTTAAAATTGGGACCAACAAATCTGGCACCCACACCATTTGCCATCTTTGAGCTATCGGTGTACCAGTTGATTTGTCGATCCATCTGAGGGAACGCGGGGTTTTCTCAATAGGTGCGATTTGGAATGTTGATTTTGACGGTATGATTCAGGTTTATTTTTCTGAGCATGAAGTCAGATACACATATTGCTGGTGAGGTTAGCAGCGGAATCTTGTTTAGAATCTCCATATGCCCTGCTAAATCAGAGTCTTTCACATTAATGAGGGGATGAAGCTTCAGAGCACTGGCGACAGCAGTCTCCTTTACTTTCTTGTATTAAGGGAGGAGGTCCAATAGGGCTTACAGTGCTGCTGTCGTGCATGCGCGCCTCGCACCCGTGATACCTACGCAGGCAAATCTCTGTACCTTTTGAATGGCAGTTCGAGCAAGGACCTGTTCAGTTTTTTTCTACCATATTAGTGAAGCAAAGGAATTATGGGAGTGACGATGGTCAATGAATCATTTTGAGGTTGAGACCCCATTTTTTACCAAAGAGTCTGGAACAGGCCTAGAAGGCTTTAGACATCTTTGAAAGAAATATAGTCGGAAGTGGAAGTTTTGACTTCCGACCTTAGATCATGCTATACTCGTAAGTCCGAGATTGATAAGCTAAAGGATTTAGAGAAACTTGACGTTGAAAATTAAGATCTCACAGAAAACATATAGTCCCCGAAAGTAGATTCTAAAAGCGACAGAACTTTCGTCGTAACCCAATTGAAGTTTAAGATGACAGTTACTTATTCGAAAGCTAAAATCTCGAAAAAAGAATTTGGAATGTCAAAAGGCACGAACATCGTTTCTTTACCAGGGTAAAATGTATATACAGGGTAGATCAGAAAATAGGACAAACTTTTGGAGACAGGCCTATTTAAGATCGGACGGCTTTATGTCAAAAATGTGGTCAGTGGCTCGCTTGGTTCGCAACACTTACACTCCAGTATGTCCTTTTAACACTCGTTGCATGCCATTAGGGGGTGTATGCTAAACTGTATTACAAGTAATTCCTAGAACTAACTAATGCAGTTTTCTGTATTTGTATTGTAGTACGAGGTGAGTGACTCACTTTACTCGCACCAGGGGCTTTAAACTGCCGTATATCCGAAGAATCGTTTTAAAAATAAGAACAAGCAATAAAAAACTCGAATTTAAAAAAAAAACAATTTTGGAGATTATTAAGATTTCGTGTCTCTTGATTTTTCTTTTCCAAATTTTGTTATTTTCGAGATTTTTAAACTGATTTTCCAGATTTCGCTTGAATTTGGTCTCATTTGCTAGATGAGTTGGAATGACCAACATTTGAAATATAGAAATGAATGGTGGAAGTCTAGAAAATCTCTGTTAAGCTTAGACAGCATTTTTACACACTTTCACTGCAAGTGGCTGAGCTTTCTTTCATCATTATCGTTAAATCCATTTGCCTTTGATGAATCAAGTACTTAATTTGAAATTCTTTTGAGGGGGAATTGCAATTACTTTCGAATACTGCGAATTCAGCAAACGTTATTGCTGATCAAATCGGAATTCCTTTGAGAACCATATCCAATTCCGCTCATCCGATTTAATTTGCATACAAAAGTACCTACCAATCCATAAATGGAGGGGATGGCTGTCCGTATGTATTGTTCAACCAGTACCTACTTATAATTATCGAAAATTCATGGGAATTTCAAGAAAATAGTGGTGGTGTTCGATTGAAGTGGGATTGACCCTCCAAGTGAGTCATTCAATAAATTTCGTCGTCATGAAAACTGTTAGGTGATACCCAAATTTAAATCAAGTGCTACATCGTGACGTTAAACAAATGGCCAAATCATGGAACAGCAAATTTGGAATGGAGTACTGCTACACCAGTGCCCATGTTCATTTAAATCATTATCACATGCAAATTTTGGGGAAAGTTGTCGGTAGTTGCCACATCCAGATACAGTGCATATTCCTCCCCAAAATGTGTGAGATTAGGAACAACGATTAGTGGACAAGTTGAGCAGTTGTTAAATGCGTTGAGTGTCATTAGGTTAACACCATGTGATTTTGAAATACCACAGGCACACCAGAGATGTGGATAAATTTAATTGATGATAGGTTTGGCCATGTAATGGCCGGGGAATAACTAATAGATAGTGCAGTGGAGATTACAGGGGATGGGAATTACCGAGTGGTAGGTAGGTCAGTTTTAACTTGTGGTTGCTATTAGCAAATGTAAAATTGATCCACTGCGTTTGGTACCTATATCACAACATCGTTTGTTACAGGAAACCAGTGGTAAACCTCTTTAGCAAATACATAAGTGTAATGCTTGGACGGCTGATCAATTTCACTGAGGAGCCTAGGGGTTGTAGGCTAGGGGTATTCTCAGTAGCACACCAAGTCATCAAGGAAGGGCTCTCGACACCGTGCACTCAAAACAACTCGTTGAGTGCCGTTTACGGGTTCTGCTTCTAGATCGCCCGGAATGCAGTAGCGAGGGAAAAGTTGACTTCAAACCAGGAAATACTGTCTTATATGTAAACGGCTTCCTAATTGACGGATTTTCCGGAACCGGAGTTTACTCTACTAATGCTCGAATCAAGCAAACCGCATCCTTGGATGAACAAAGTACTGTCTTTAAGGCAGAGATCTGTGCGATCGTCACTACATCACACATCTTCTTAGGAAAAAAAGTAAAGGATAAAACCACATACAATATACATATTATGTAGGTACATCTGCTCAGACAACAAAGCTACAATCACAGGCATTGCAGGAGGCCATCGTTAAAATGAATCGGGATAGCTGTGCGACGCTCACGCTCTAAGCAAGAAAATCTCGGCAGCGGCCTTTGTTGGACCACAACTTTCTATGACTGATACTCGTCGGCTCTCAAAACTGAAATGACTGAGCTGCTAGATCTCCAGCATTGTAGATATTGGCATGGACTGAACTTATGTTATATCGGCATTCGAAAAGATTAATAGACGGACCTAAAGAGAGCATGGCTGAGTATCTGCTCGGATTGCAGATACTCAGTACTCTTGCAGTACAGAAAGAAACTATGCTGAGTGCTCTTAGGCTGCCCAAGATCTCGGAACTTCAAATCGGCAACTTTACGGGTCATTTGAAGATTGTAGAGTATATTCAGAATGACCCCATTCTCAAAATCCCAGATACTATGCTCAAGAAATACCGGTTCTCCAGGAAATTCCATGTGGTCAATGTGGTAGTCTTACCAAACTCTCAAATATTTGGCGCAACAGGACTTTAAAGTCCCAGGGCCTAGCTTCTCGCAACCACTCATGTTGTGTGTGATATATTTACAGTTTAATGCCGAATCCGAACGACGATTTGAGAAGCTTTTTCGTGACAACAATACTCTCGGATGTTTGTTAGACGCTCACGAGAGGTGGGACCGTGAAAAAAAGTTGTTGGCGTTTTCTGTGATTCGAACTTGGAACCTACTTACTTACTTACTTACTTAGGTGGCGCTATAGTTCGGGGTGAACCTGGGCCTCAACCAACAAGCTTCTCCATTTAGCTCGGTCTTTAGCTAATTGCCTCCAGTTGCGCACTCCAAGTTGGTCGAGGTCCCCTCGAACTAGTGCGCGCCACCTACGGCGATGATTCCCTCTACTGCGTCGTCCCTCGGGGTTAGATTCGAAGACTCTGCGGGGCCGGAGCGTTGATGTCCATTCGCTCTAGCGAGCCATCTCAGACGTTCAATACGCAGTTTTTTGACTAGGTCGATGTCGCTGTACAGCTCGTATAGTTCGTGATTGAATCTTCTCCTCCAAAACTCGTCAACGCAAACGGGACCGAAAATCTTACGAAGAATTTTTCTCTGGAAGCGACCAAGGATATCTTCATCCTCTTTTAATAAAGTCCATGTTTCAGCGCCGTAAAGCAGGACTGGGATGATCAAGGTCTTATATAGAGTCTCCTTAGTTGTTCGAGATAGGGCTTTACTGTTGAATTGCCTTATAAGCCCAAAAAAACAGCGATTGGCAAGAGTTATTCTTCGATTGATTTGTGCACTGATTTTGTTAGAAGAATTTATAGCAGAGCCAAGGTAGACAAAGTCCCTCACTACCTCGAAGTTATAGCTGCCCACGGTGACGTTTTGTCCAATTCGTCGGTGTTGGTTTTCCCTTCTAGTTGACAGCATATACTTGGTTTTGCCCTCGTTTATCGCCAAACCCATTTTGACCGCTTCCGCCTCAATGCTTGCAAAAGCACCGGTGACAGCCCGCTGAGATCTTCCGATAACGTCGATATCGTTGGCGTATGCAAGCAGTTGTACGGACTTGTAATAGATTGTGCCTCCGGTGTTGGCTTGTGAGTTCCGCACAATCCGTTCAAGTACAACATTAAAGAAGTCACATGACAGCGCGTCACCTTGTCTAAAGCCTTTTTTGACATCAAAGGTCTCGGTGAGGTCATTACCGAACTTGATGGAGCAGCGAGCGTTCTCCATCGTCAGCCTGCACAGACGGACAAGTTAGGCAGGGATGTTAAAACTAGACATGGCTCTATAAAGCTCTTCTCTATAGATGCTGTCATAGGCGGCCTTGAAATCGATAAAGAGGTGGAGAGTATCGATTTGGAATTCTTGGCTTTTCTCCAGGATCTGCCGAAGTGTGAAGATTTGATCGATGGTGGACTTTCCTGGCCTGAAACCGCACTGATAAGGTCCAATCAGGCTGTTGATAAAAGGTTTCAGGCGTTCACACAATATCGCAGAAAAGATCTTGTATGCGATGTTGAGAAGACTGATGCCTCTATAATTGGCGCAGTTGAGGGGGTCTCCTTTCTTGTGGATCGGGCAAACGATGCTGAGATTCCATTCATCAGGCATACACTCGTCTGACCAAATTTTAGAAATGAGTTGGTGTATGCACTCTACCAATTCATCCCCAGCTGCCTTGAAAAGTTCGGCCGGTAGGCCGTCAGGTCCAGCAGCCTTGTTCGATTTTAGCTTGGATATTGCTATCCTCACTTCGTTTTGGTCAGGTGGACGGAAATTTTGACTATCATCGTCTATGTTGAATGGTTCATTCTGCCTGACAGCGGGATGTTGATCTTCGTCGCCGTTATACAGTCTGCAGAAGTAGTTTTTCCATATTCTCAGCACCGACTGTGATTCTACTACGAGGTTTCCATTTTCATCTCTACAGGTTTCTGTACGGGTATTACTTCTCTGACACGTTCTTTTTACCTTTTGGTAAAACTTCCGTACATTGTTCCTGGAACTTGGAACCTCATGCGTAGTGATCCGACACACTAACTACTTACGCCACGGCGCCCACATGGTACACAGATGGTTCCAAATTGAAAAATGGTAACACTGGCGCAGGAGTTTATGGACCCAGGTTCCAACGTGCGGCAGCGCTTGGGAAATCACCAACAATATTTCAGGCAGAAGTCCATGCAATCGAGCTCTGTGTACGAGAAAGTCTGCGAAGAAGGGTCGAGGGTACTCGTATCTATAACCTCTCGGACAGCCAGGCAGCACTTATGGCTCTGAAATCGTACACGGTAGGATCAAAACTTGTATAGGACTGTCTAAACTTACTTGAAGATCTCGCATCGAAAAACACCGTCACTGTGGCCTGGATACCAGGATACGAAGGCTTCGAGGGCAACGAACGGGCAGACTGCTTAGCGAGAAGAGGCGCTAATCGCCCACTAGTCGGTCCTGAACCCTATTTTGGAGTCACGCGGAGTAGCGCAAACATCAAAATAAAGAAATGGGAGGATGATCATCATGCAGAGTACTGGGCTAAACTCAAGGGCCTAAGACAGGCAAAGAAGTTCATAAATCTTGACCGTTGTA
The DNA here is from genome assembly GCA_945910035.1 of Brachypalpus laphriformis. Classification (NCBI taxonomy): domain Eukaryota; kingdom Metazoa; phylum Arthropoda; class Insecta; order Diptera; family Syrphidae; genus Brachypalpus; species Brachypalpus laphriformis. Next base: position 326,452,355 of record OX246753.1, read on the forward strand.
AGGCTAAAAAGCTACTCGAGCTTAGGAAAGCAGACGTAAGAACCTTAACAGGCTACTTGACTGGTCATTTTCCACTTAGGTAAAATCTGCACAAGATAGGAGTAGCAGATACAGACGAATGCCGGCTATGTGAGAGCAAAAAGAGACGGCAGAACAAATTCTTTGTGAATGCCCCATGGCCACAAGAAAAAGATTCTCCATCTCGGGAGAAATTCATTGAATCCCTCTAACTTCTGGAACATTGAGCCTGGAGCTTTGTTGAGGTTTATCAAGAGCTTTAACCAAGTTCTCAGCTAAACACCGGGCTGGCACAATAGAATCTCATAGGTAGCAGTGCGCACAAGGCCCAAGTATAGTATAGTATCTGCTCGGATTAAACGGAAGTAACTTGAGAACACTAGTGGGTCTCGAAGAACTATTGGTACAAGAAACTTAGGTCTATTCGAATGTTGCTTTGAAGCAGATGAAGCGGCTTTAAATTTTACTTGTGAATATCCGGCCTTTGGATAAATTAGGATGGCTACGATAAACAAAAAAAAGCCAAATCGACATTGGTTATGCGCAGAGCGTAAACTTACAAATTCCTCCTCCCAAGTTCCTTTGCCCGAGAAAGAAGAATGTGCATTTTAAGGCATAGTGTCAAGTGAGCCGTGGCGTAAGTGGTTAGTGTGTCGGATCACTACGCATGAGGTTCCAAGTTCGAATCCCAGAAAAGACCAACAAGTTTTTTCACGGTCCCACCTCTCGCGAGCGTCTGACAAACATCCGAGAGTATTGTTGTCACGAAAAAGCTTCTCAAGTCGCCGTTCGGATTCGGCATTAACCTGTAGGTCCCTTCCATTCGTGTGAAAAATATAACGCACACAACATGAGTGGTTGCGAGAAGCTAGGCCCTGGCGCTTTAAAGAGCTGTTGCGCCAAATATTTGTGTTTTTTTTGTCAAGCGAGGATAATCGATTTCTCTTTCTGCTTCCGAAAAAAAGCGTGTACAAATAAAACACTCTTTTTGAAGAAAGGAAAAAAAAATATTGTGCCTTCCTTTGGCAAGGAAAATTGAACCTTTTTCGAGAAATATGAATTCACGAGTAAACTATTGTAGTTTTGTATATTTGCGCACAGGAGTGACCTCCCTCAAATTCAAATAAAATGAATAGATCCTCTCGAATCAGAACGTATAACGTGAACGATGCAAGAGCATTGATAAATAAACAGAGTTTAAAATACACACCCAAATTCGAGGGGAATTTTTCTATTTCCTGACATTCGAGCGATGAAACTCTTGTGAGTACGAAAAAGCAAAACTAGTTTACTCGTGAATTCGAACTTATGTCTATGCGTTCTCCTCCACGAGATGGATGCCTTCGTGAGTAAAAATGAGTACAACCAAGTAAAAATGCTTCATGACGGTACTGTTAAGGTCTACAAAGCTTCAACGCTAAAGAAACATCTGCGACGATAATGAACAAATTTTTTGGCAAGTGTCATAACGAAAAATTACGCTTTGCGGCATTGGTTGTATTTTATTCTATTAACAACTATACAAATAAAATACAGGAAACCACTACGGTTTTTGTGAAAAGCCTCACGGCAGCTGCACCGATATGCCCACACATCATAAACTCAATTGTCAGCAGCCTATTCCCGAGGAAAGATGGATTCACACTGCCACGAGACACTGCAGATGAAACGAAGACGATACCACCAGTTACAACTGAGGAAGTTATAGAAGCCGCAGCAGCTATCAAAAGCAACAAGATGCCAGGGATGGACGGGATCCCGAATTTTGTTCTGAAGGAGGCGATCAAAAGGAAAAGGAAAATTCCCATCTCAGTGGAAACGGCAACGACTAGTCCTTGTACCAAAGGGCGACAAACCACCGGAGCAATCATCGTCGTACAGGCCGATGTGCATGCTACAATAGATACACTGGGGAAAGTGCTCGAGAAAATTATACGGACAAGACTAGAGCAATACACGGAAGGGGACTCGGGGCTTTGTAACCGACAGTTTGGATTCCAAAAGAAACGAAGAACCAATCATGCAATACAGGCTGTGTGCGATATAGCACGTGAGGCAATTGCGGGAAAAAAATGGTTGGGAGGATCAAAACAGTACTATGCTGTGGTGATACTTGTTGTCAAGAACACATTAAATTCAGCCAACTGGAGCTGTATACTAAAAGCACTGAGTGACCTGCAGGTACCAAACTACCTACTGTGGCTAATTGTGAACTATTTCGAAGACAGAACCATTTACTATGACACAGAAGAGGGACCAAAGAGTTCCACAAGGGTCGGTCCTTGGACCAATTCTATGGAACATAATGTACGATGGCATTCTAGGAACACAAAGGCAGAACGGAGTAGACATCATCGATTATGCCGACGATATCGCTATTGTAGTAGTGGCCAACAAATTAGAGGAAGTTGTGCAAAGCTGCAATTAAACAATCACAAACGTGAAGCTATGGCTACAGACATCAGGTTTAGATCTAGTGGACTACAAAACCGATGCCGTTCTCATAAGCAGACGTAAAAAAGTGGAGCACCTCAACATACAGGTCGGTGAGCAAACTATCGATTCGAAGCCGTACATCAAGTACCTTGGAGTGTTGCTGGACCACCTCAGCTTCAGGGCAATATGCAGGCGAGAAGGCCGCCCGGGCATTAGCGGCCCTATGCAGACTAATGCCAAATATCGGGGAACCAAGGCAGCCAATCAGAAATGTCCTAACAACAGTGAGTAGGTCAATACTCCTGTATGCGGGCTCAATATGGGCATCAGCGACGCATCGTAAGTCATACATTAGAACGATGAACTCGGCGCATAGAATCGCATCTTTAAGGGTATGCTGCGCCTTTAAAACTGTACCAGCGATGCGATAAGCAAAATATCAAGCCGAATGCCTATCGATCTAGACGCGAAGAAGACTGCGGCCCTACGTGAAAACGAGCACGATGACGGAACAACAGCTATAGAATCTATAAAAGCAGAATGGCAACATAGGTGGAACATCACAACCAAAGGGCGGTGGACATACAAACGGATCCCCGAAGTTGATGAATGGATTAACAGAAAGCACGGGGGGGAAAAAATACTACCTAACACAATTTCTCTCGGGGCACGGATGCTTCCGGGAGTATCTCTACAAGAACATGCACGCGGATGACCCATTGTGCCAGCACTGTGAAGGAAAAGTGCAGAGCGCAGAGCATGTACTGATGGAATGCCAAAATTATACCAAGGTCAGGAGCATCCTAGAAAGAGCAATTGGCGGGCAAGTCACCCCAAGAAGCCTGACCTCATTTATGTTGGCGAGGAGCGAAGGCTGAGAGACTGCAAATGAAATAATTACGAGTATGATGCAGCAACTGGGTATAGACGAACGAGCAACTGCCAACTCTGGCAACTAAAAAGAAGCATCCGCTAGTTTACAATAAATTTTGATTATTAAATGAAGAAGACAAAGAGTTTTGTATCAATTTGTCTGACAGAATGGTTTATTCGAAAACTTATGGACGGCTGTGTATGCACAAGTATGTATAATAGGTGCAGCAGCAGGGAAGTAGATCGTACAGATTGTTTTAGTTTTAGGAAAGTCAAGCAAGGGGTACCTCAAGGAGGAGTCCTTTCTCCGATCCTTTTTAACCACCACCTGGCGAAACTCCCCACACCACCACCCGGAGTCAAATTGGTATCGTATGCCGACAGGAAAGGACATCCGCTCAATATCTATATCAACATCAATATCTACCTCAATGGTAGGTACCGCCATTCGCCAGGTATCGCCAGTCGCAATCTCAAACTGTCCCCAGAAAAATCCTCATCCACCTTATTCACCACCTGGACCAAAGAGGTAAACCTACAACTCGACATTGAAATACATGGCAGGGCGATCCCGACAACCAACCACACAAAGATTTGGAGTTGCATCTGACAATCTACTGATTTTCTCTAGTCATTCAAGAAATGTCAGTAAACGAGTCATGTCCAGGAATAAGGTTTTAAAATCCCTCGCCGGTAGCACATGGTGGAACGACAAAGAAACTCCCCTCACCACATATCAAGCAATCGGAAGATCGGTTCTCAACTATGCGGCACCAATCTGGACCCCACGCCTCAGTGATACTCAATGGCATAAATTCTAAACAAACCAGAATGCTGCTCTACGATTTGTTACAGGCTGTCATCGTATGTCCCATGAAGATCACCTTCATCAGGAAGCAAAGTTGCTCAAAGTCAAAGAGCATAACGAACTTCTATCGAAAAAGTTCTTACTTGCTTGCAACCGTCCTGATCACCCGAACAGAGATCTACTCAGCGTCCCTACACCTCCGAGGCATATTCGATCTGACATCCGTTCATACCTTGAAGGGGTTAATAGGTTTATAACCCATACACCACTCGTCCCAGCGTATCACAAATTGGCTTTGAACTCTATCCACCAACACGCTGTCCGAACTGCGCTTGATAGCCGCCAGACTAACATCGTGCTAGGCGGCCGACCTGCGCCGGTACATCATAATGAAGAACATCTCCCTAGACGTACCAGATCCACGCTTGCCCAACTGCGATCCGGCTGGAGCTCCATGCTGAACAATTATATGCACCGCTTACGCGACAGTATCATTGATCAATGCCCAGACTGCGGCTCGTCGCCACATAACAGCGCCCATTTGTTCAGCTGTCCGTCGCACCCCACAACACTTCCACCAAGATCCTTATGGACTCACTCAGTCGAAGCTGCCGCTTTCTTGGGCCTCGACCATACTGATGACAACCCACCTACACCACCTTAACGTTTGAACTATACGAATCAACATAGCTGCTACAACAACAACAACAACATTGTACATATTGACTTCTTTTTCTGGCTTGAAGGTTTTTAATGATTGTCTCAGATAAAATTTGGGGACCTGCATTGCGATTGATCGGGAAACTACTGACTGCCCAAAACTTGGCTTGAGCCGGTAGCGCAACAATCAAGTTCGTGATGAAGTGCTAACTTTACCTCATAGTGGTGGTCCCCGGGCAACTATACGTATAAACCCTTGTACGTGTAGGCTAAAATTGTAAGTGCGGGTTATCTAGGGCCTTGATTCTAGGCTAGATAACGTGGGCCAGCAACCTGCGCTACCGAAAAAATTACTCGCTACAGAAACCGACACTATGCCTCGGATAAGGAATGATCACATGTTGACGACGTTTACCCATTGTACCCGGACAAAGATAGGTTTCTGGAATGTAAGGACGCAGCGAAGGTCCTTACAATGCCAGATTCCTCCAACTGGAAAAGGAATTCATGCGATATAAACTGGACATTTTGGGGGTAAGTGAAGTAAGTTAGAAGCGGGCGAGTACCAGTCCCCAACGCGTAGGTTAGGTTAGGTTAGGATCGGCCCTCGATGAGGATGTACTTAGACCAAAAAGTAGGTCCATTGTACTACAGATGTGTAAGGCGGGTGGATCACCCTTTTACTCTTGGAACCATTTGCTTCGTAACACAACGCGTAACACTATACTACCCTATTCTGGAAGACCATCCGGAAGTCCGCGGGAATATGGAGTCGAACTACTGCTAACAACAACAGCACGCAAGGGCCTAATTTCCTGGCAGCCTCATGGTGATAGGATTTTGACGGCCAGATTCCGGACTAGAGTACGACGCGTCATCATCATACAGTGTTACGCCCCAACGAATAGTTCGTCTGAGGACGAAAAGGAGAGCTTCTACAACCTCTTAAGTGCCGTCTTCAACACAACACCAAATGGAGACATTGTCATAGTGATGGGGGATTTGAATGCCAAGGTAGGCAACGAGAACGAAGGGCTCAAACATGTAATCGGGAAGCATGGACTAGGCAATCGCAATGACAAGGGCGAAAGGTTTGTGGATTTCTGCAATACCAACCGCCTTGTAATGGGTGGCACCATGTTTGAGCACAAGACCTGCCACAAAGTCAGCTAGGTTTCCAATGACAGGCAAGCAACCTCCAACCAAATTGACCATTTTACCATCAGCCGCCGCTTTAGAAGTAGTCTCCTGGCCGTCCGAAACAGACGAGGGGCAGATGTGGGGACAGTACGAGATCACCATCTTATGATAGCTACTCTCCAACTACGCACTACTGCAGTTCGAAGATCCCACGACAACACAAGAATGCCCAGGTTCAACATCGATAGACTTAGTGATCCCTCAGTGCGCCAACAATTAAGGGAGCACTTTTCGCAAGGTGTGGAAGCAATCAGCAGCTCAATGCCCGCAACCATCCAAGAACATTGGTGTGCTGTGAAAAATGTTTTTACATCTGGTGCTGAAAGAATTGTCGGTCGATCGCAGGAAAGACATAGGGCGTGGCTTTCAGAGGATACCTGGAGATGGATTGACGAACGAAAACAGCTGAAAGCTCGCATTGCAGCTACCCCAGCAGCAGGGAGAAGCGAGTTAGAGTCCCTATATCGCATGAAGATGAGAGAAGTTCAACGTAGCGTGCAACGTGACAAGCGCAACTACATCAACGCTCTGGGTACAGAAGCAGAAGAAGCTGCACGGAGGTGCGATAGCAGGACCGTCTACAGAATCACCAAAGAGCTGACAGGTGGTCGCAGCTCCAGCCAACACCCAGTGAAAAACCTAGACGGCTCCTTGCTCATTTTGGATGAGGACTAGCTCAAGAGATGGAAAGAGCATTTTGCTATGGTTTTGAACCCCGTATTCGCTAGCGATATGCTCCCAAATCAGACTGAGATGCCCGAGGTAAGAAGTTCCCGAATATGCACCACGACTACCAGTAAAGATGAGATCACTACCGCGATCAAGGCACTCAAAACTAACAAGGCGGTAGGACTTGACGGTAATACAGCAGAGCTCTTGCGAGCAGCGCCAACAAGATCGGCTGAGCTTCAGCTTCCACTTAAAGAGAGAGCTTGGGAAGCTGAAAGCTTTCCTAACGAATGGAAAAAGGGAACGATCGTCAAGCTTCTTAAGAAAGGAAATTTAATGGAGTGCGGAAACTGGAGGGGTATCTGCGTGCTGCCTGCTGTAGCTAAGATAATAGCTAAAATCATCCTGGAGCGAATTAAACAACATTTCGAAGACACACTCGATGCCGAACAAGCAGGTTTCCGCTCTGGATCCTCCTGTGTCGACTACATCAACACCCTGTGCCTTGAATATCAATCGCCACTCCACCTGCTGTTCATCGATTTTGAGAAAGCATTCGATAGTGTTAACAGGGAGTTTATTTGGAGTGCCTTACGCAGGAGAGGTATTCCCGATAAACTAATTGCTATTATCAAAGCTACATATGAAGGCTCCAAATGTCACGTCCTGCACAGGGGAAGGTTGTCTGAGGAATTTGAGATCCAAAGTGGGGTAAGACAAGGCTGTATCCTTTCACCAATATTATTCCTATTGGTAATCAGCGATGTGCTTCATGCAGCTTTGTCGACGGGAAACGGAGGAATTCGATGGACTCTTACATCTCAACTGAAACATCTTGACTACGCTGAAGATTTATGCTTACTCTCCCACAGAATTATGGACTTCCACCAAATGACAGCAGATGTGGAGAGGGAGGCAGGCGTCGTCGGGCTGGAAATTAATACGGCAAAAACTAAAATTATCAGCCTTGGAACTAACGCATCGGCTCAAATATGCATTTCTGGACAACCGGTAGAGAGAGTAGAGGATTTCCAGTATCTTGGGAGTATTGTCTCGACCGATGGTGGAACCGAACTGGATATAGCCAACAGGATCGCCGAAGCAAAGTCCGCGTTCGGGATGTTGTCCAAAATATGGCGAAGCAATGCAATCAGTTTGAGCACCAAGATAAGACTGTTCCGCTCCAACGTTGAATCCGTGCTGTTATGTGGTTGCAGCACGTGGAGAGTGACCACTATTATCACCAGAAAGCTGCAAGCGTTTGTTAATAGGTGCCTGCGCAATATCTTAAGGATTTTCTGGCCCAATCGTATCTCTAACGAGCACCTTTACGAGAGAACGGGTCAGGAACCAATAGGCATAACCATCCAACGGCGAAAGTGGCAGTGGAATGGTCACATGTTCCATAAGGCTGACAGTTCCATAGCGAATCATGCTATGCAATAGAACCCTCTTACTCAGGTTGGCAGAAGACCTGGCGGTCCAAGGAGAACATGGCGCAGAACAGTCGAGAAGGAGGCACGGCAGTTGGGGAAAAGTTGGGGAGAACTCAGACACATTGCCAGAAACCGTACACGATGGCGCGTAGGCGTATTAGAAGCCCTAGGACCCACAAGGGGATGCAGGACATAAGTAAGTCAGATAAAATTTGTGATTATTGTAGCTAAACTGTATCTCTAGCGAATAGCAGCATGAAAGAATGAGTCAGCGACGTGAAGATGTGAAAGTGACAATTGGCTCGTCACACTCTCAGGTACAAGAACTATATAGCCAATCTAATAACCAATAACCCGAATAATTTTAATTAAATAATGTAGGTACAGACACCCCCCATATATATATAAAAAAAACTCACTTTAGCTTAATTAATGCACAATTAACTCCCCGTTGCTAAACGTATTTTGGACCTTTCCTGTTTGCTTAAAAAAAAAAAACAAAAAGTTCTGAAATAAAATTTGTACAAAAACACTTAACGAACAAAAATTCCTGTTTACACTGGATGACACTTGTATTTGCAAAGATATTAAGAACTGGATGACGGAATGGCTGTGATAACAGCTCATCTCTTAAATAGCAAATGACTCAGACATGTGTGTACAAGGCAGAATCTTAAAATAATTCTGTGCTAACACTGGGCATTATAATTATTAAATATACGAAAGCTTGCAGAAGATTTATTCCAAAAACCCTCTCACTTTTGATGTAGACGTTCAAGTTAATCAATCCAAGTGCGGTCTGTCAGAAAAATTCCACAATAAGATGCCTCTAAGGCAATACACTTAATTGTAAAACAACGGAAAACTAAAAGAAACTCACCCTAGAATCCTGCTCTAATTCCTCCTCGAGGGCACTGTAGACCGGGGCGTACCAGGAGTACGCGTGCTGTTTCCTTGTATTCGCAGCCGTTGTGTTCGTTGTGGTCGGTTGGTAGGCTGAACAATTTCCCGTACGTTGACCAGCGATTCCTCCTGAATAATTCAACGGAAGACTTCGACGATGCTGCTGATGTACACGTCCTCCACCCTTCTCGAGTTGGTGTTGATTATGATGGTTCCTATGATTCGAGTGGCGCTGATTTGAGGAATACTCACCCGGAGCACCAATCGATTGGCGATGATGCGATAGAAACGGTTGACTCTCTACCGTGTAATCATCGATAAAACTACCCCCACCGGCACTGCTGTAGCTATTCGCTCGATGATGCTGCTGCTGCTCACGATAGTGATGATGATGATGGTGCTTCTTGTTGCTAGACACCTCCTTCTTGGTAAATATCAATGAGGCACTATTCTTGTGGAGACAAATCGAACGTTCCGGATCGGAGACAGTCGCTTCGATGTTTGTCAACAGAGGTTCGGTCTCGGAGAGCGGCAAGTGATGATTGCTACCGTCAAGTTCGCCGTTAATTGTTGATGAATCATCCGAAGCGAATGATTCGAGCAGCACGTACTTCTCGTCCAGGTGATTCACAAAAAAATTCGAATTCGAGTTCGATCGTAGGGTGGTCTGTCGCAGCAGACGATTCGTCGACGATGGCACTACTGGTGTCCGGTCAAATGCACTATCTGGCGACACTGGCGGTGACGTACTGAGATCAACAATGCGAAACTCGGAAGGGTCGTAGTCGTCAGAGTTGTTGTTGTTATTATTGTTGGTCGGGGTGCTGGTTGCTATAAGGCTTTGTTGTTGATTCTCTAAGAGTATGTCTCTTGATTTACGATTTTGCAATGACAGTGGCTGGACCACTTCATTTTTGGTGGAACTCGCTGTCAGTGGTGGACGCATTGTTGCAGTTTACTGGTGACTTGAGGGTTGGGTTACGAGGTGGTCTAACCGATAAAGTCGACGACATCTTGCAGCGAGTCTGGAGAAAGAGAAAGAAGACAAAAATCAATATTAGCTTTGGTCGTAAATCAAATTTCAATTTGTACGAGTTTTGAGAGAGCGCCTACTTTTCTTTACGAGAGGAGGTCCTCCCGTGACCCTTTGCGATGGCGAAAATCTGGGAAAAAGATTAATGATTTGAGAAAATCGCTTCAATATGTCAACTGTTGGGTCTTGTGATTTATGAAAGTTCGGTTCGGAACGTCGCGGGTTGTTGCTTCGGTCTGGGGTCGCGATAGGTACTTTGTTCTTCTTTGCCGGGTGATTAGGTGGAGGCCTCTTGGGAAATGATTCCAAATATGAAGTTGATGTGATGCTACATTAAGTTTTTAGCGCACACGAGGCAACTACTTGACACTTTGACAAATTATGTCAATTTAGTTACTTTTCGCTCAGGTTGTTTATGAAATACTCCAACAGGGGTGGCTGTTGGGTAAACAGTGTGATGAGCTTTTGTGAATGATTCCTATTAGCGGTTAATAAGGCGGAAATTTGTTGTAGATGTCTTAATGCTTACACAGAGTTTAGGGAATAGTAGCAAAATGTGGTAGTAGTGAGGCAGTGTTATTGGCTTTGAATATGATGGCCATATAGCCGATTTGTAAATAGTTTCAAATGTTGACGGATAGTTATGGAAAACCGGACAGGTGTCAGGCCTCGCGCAATATTGTACCGGGCCATAATTTTATTTATTTTCCGTTATATCTATTTTTAGTTACATTTATTTATTCAAGACATAACACCCATATTATATAACTAAACCAAGAACTATGATGGGAGGAAGTTTTTTTTTGTTTTTTTAATAATTTGTGCGCTCAATGGGCTAGAATACCCTTTAAATGTTATTACGTGTACATAGTGTAGGCATAGGAAAAGATACATAGATAGAGAGAGAGAGAGAAAGATTGGTGTATGGGTTTGAAACTTAATTAGTACGGTGAAAATTAAGGCGAAATAGGGTAAATTTTCGACGTTTTTCAACCGGCTGAACGCTAATTAATTTCAAACGATGGTCATAGGGCGTTAAGTTTTATCTGTCGGACCAAGATAGCCCGCGTGAAGCAAAACTGATCAACTTGCATTGGACAGTCTCGATTTGAAGCGATTTGGCCTAACAAATGTAAAGTGGAAGGATTTTGTGACATAAGGGTTCGAGAATTCCTTGGCCCAGCGTTTAAAAAAACCGAGCGTAGAATTAGCTCCACTTCAAAAAAGCAAGCGGAGCTTTCTATTCTTGCAAAAAGGCTTTCAGTAATACGTGAGGCTTTAAGCTAGCTCTGGTGTACTGGATATAGATGGCGGTTGTAAGACCCATTCTTCGGTGCTGGAGGACATGGGTAATGTAGAGCGGACGGGCCTCCTGAGAGTCATATCACTATCTGGGTGGTTCTAACAGCGGACTATCTTTACAGCGTTTCCAGGGTTAAATAATTCGGCACAAAAAAGGCCTGAACCTATACCTACACAGAACCCTATAGAAGACGAAATTCAAACCTACGCGAGAAAGCATAGAAGTCGACTAGAAAGTCACGTAAATATTTGGTCTACAAAAAACCAAACCTTTTGACTTAGCGCGATAAGTAACCGCGTCTAAACTGCGGAGCTGGCAGGAACTTCCAATGAAGGTACCTACAAAACGTCCTTATTTCGTGAAATGAAAACTACTTGATAAGTCGAATACTTAGTTGTAGTAAAAATAAAAAAAAAAAACAAGTATGTTTTGAAGGGAGGTTTTTCTTAGTGGGTAAGAATCCCACACTACTATGAGCACGCGCTGTCGATCCTCATAGTGTCTTGTTGAAGATTTTCACCTACGCTCGGGAAAAAAAAAAAATGTTGCCACAAGACACACATCTACCTAAACTAACCTGAGACCCATTCTTACATACGGTTCACTGGTATAGTGAATGGTACAAGAGAAGCAATACCAGCTTTCAAACCTCACCAAAATCCAGAGGTCGGCATGCATCGGATTCATGGGATTAATGAGAACAACACCAACAGCGGCAATGGAAACCATGCATAGTTGCATGCCTCTTGATATATACTGTACCATTCTGGAGGCCACAACTGCTATAAGAATGAGAGACGGGCGATTGTGGTCGTCGAGCCCTTACGGACATGCCTCCATTTTGTCTCAATGGGGAATTACCAGCTGATCGATGGAAACTAATCGCATGAACCGGATGCTAGCACTTGAAAGGAGATTTGTTACAAGAATTCCTGACAGAATGTATTGGAAAAATCGAGGAACCATAAAGAAAAAGAGACTGGCCTTCTATGCCGACGGTTATAAGATGGACGTTGGCACTGGAGCCGGAGTTTATTGTGAAGCCCTAGGAATAAATCACTCTTTTAGAATAAGAGAGGACTCCAGCGTCTTTCAGGCCGAAGTCACAGCCATTACACAGACTGCTGAAATTATACGCGAGAGCAATATCGTTGGTAAAACGATTACTGTCTATATAGACAGCCAGGCAGTCGGTAAGGCTCTGGACTCTGCTATAATTATGTCGAGGCTTGTGAGGATCTGCAAAGCACTCCTAAACGAGATATCTAGAGCCAATGCGGTAACCCTCTGCTGGATACCAGGGCATATGGATATTGAAGGAAACGAAAGGGCTGACGAGCTTGCTAGGAAGAGGTCAACGCTGCACATATCGCGGGCCCTTCCATTTGTGGTGATCCCAATTAGTTTCTTACAGAAGAAAATAGAAAATGAAGCCACCAGTCGAGCAAACAGACGCTGGGTTCATCTGGATACATGCGCAACGGCTAGGGCACTATGGCCGGCCTTTAGCAAGAAGAGATCAAGCTCTGTGATGAAGCTTAGTCGTCATAACGCACAGGTCATTCCCGGAATAATAACTGGTCACTGTGCCATTGGAATTCATGCGGAACGACTCAGTGTACTGCACAATGAGTATTGTAGAATTTGCAAAAACGAAGGAGATGGACCGATAGTTGGAAATTTCATTCTCAAGAACTTTTTGTGGAAAAGAATTATGTAAGGTCACTTCTAAAGTATGGGGACGACTCCCTGTGAAATAGAAAGAGTTTTGTTTTTAAAATTATGACTGCCAAATTATCAGGACCAGGACAGTATTCGCACTTGAGTGTTTTAATCTTTTCTTCTACGAGTGTCATGGTTATATCAACTGATACCAATGAAGTTTGAGCACAGTTTCACATGCAAAAAAGTAAACATGATCTACTTTTAGAGCGTGGTTAATGAACGACTAGCAATTTTAGGATTGCCCGTGGATATATTAAACAGTTCCAGAGTGAATGTGTAGGTATCTGACTTTTTGATGTTAATAAAGTGGAAAAATTCGAGATAGTACGAGTATTCGCAGAGTCAAAAATTGGCATAAGGGTGTAGATAATTGAGAGATGAAAGGAAACATGCCAAAATTCAGTTCTTCTCGTACAAAGCGAGCATAATTCTTTAGTGAACCAGACTGATGACAACGAGTGGTTGTTCTGGGGTACGAAAAAGACAGAATGCGAGTGCATTACCGACAGTAATGCGTGAGTGATGAAGAATAAATAGAGGGCCGTAGGTGGCGCGCACAAATTCAAAAGGAACTCAACCAACTTGGAAGGCGCAACTGGAGGCAATTAGCTAAAGACCGAGAGGCTTGTTGACTAAGGCCCAGGTTTACCACGAACTATAGCCCCACATAAGCAAGTGTTATCATAGTTCAAGGACCCAACCTCTTCTAAGTTATTAAAGAAATATCTTCCAAGGCATTTTAGCCTAGCTTCACAGCGTAAATGTGTTATGTGAGCTGAGACACGTAATTCATCATACGTGTTCGATAATCCTAATCTAATAGCGTGCCTCCTTAAAAGTCACTGTCCATACCGCTGTTCTTAATAATTACCGCCGTCAGCACTGCCTGACCGACCCTTTATTCTTATCGGATATTGATCCCATCTCAAGTAATTCCGCAACTTCAAGTTCAGCTAGAATCTCTACTTGCAATACACTGCATGTGTCTGGTGGTCTCAGAGTCATCTGTAGGTTAATATGTATGTCTTGAGTATATACCTGACCCTGTTCCCGCACTGGTCTAATTGTGAACAGAGACTACCTTTGCTAATCCTCCGTAACAGGGTACATTACCTCGTATGGTGTGTCGAAGTCTAAGCTGCCAAGGATATTAGGAAATGATTCCCTAAGAATGTATCTACGCCCAACATTACTGGTTTTAAGAAACTCTACGTTAGTGAGCCGAAGCGCACTATTACCCGTTTCTAGCTTTATATGCAGATCAAGTGGTAGAAGGTGGCGAACCCCACAGGCGGATCAGTAGAAATGCAGTGAAGTGGGAGGGTTATGATCCCTTATTTTCGCATCATAACCTCGCTGATAAAAGGAAGAAGAAGAAGTGGTAGAAGGTATAAGCAAAATGTCGGCTGCAGCCGTGGGCGTTGTGCGTAGAGTACCTGTGATGACAACACATGCTGTTCTTTGTACCATGGCCAATGTATCTTGGGTTTTTTTTTTTTTTTTTTCATATTCGTTGCGTTCCATCACACAAGAGTCCCATACGAAAGGATGAGTCTGACTATCATGATGGGTATCCAGTACATCATTGTAGATTGCAAGTCCCATTTTTTCCACGCAGTCTTCTAACAGATAAAGAGAGCATTCCAAGCCTTACAAACTCCATCCTGTATATTGAGTTTCCAGCTTTGGCTGGAATCTTGTATTTCCTGCTGAAGAGCATCAACTCCGTCTTGTTCAAAACCGCAGCCCATTTTGCAAGACTATTAAGAGCTAATCACTTTACTTAATGTAGGAATTTGACCTGAACTAAGATCACAACTGACAGTCAATCGGCAATCGACTCCCTGGAATCGTGCTCCTTCACTTCAAATGCCGCCTTAAATTGCCGTTTGTCTCTTATGGAGATGACAGGGCAGGGCCAATCCTGCGTATGCCCCTCGCTACATGTAAGCATTTACTAAGGCTGATCGCTATTAGCAAGACCAACCACAGATGGGAAAACGGCTCAAGCTGTCACATTTCGAGACAGATCTGGCCTAAGCTGGACCAGAAACGTAGTGCCGAGTTGGTCAGACTGAAGCGATCACAGATCAGCTGCGTTGTCGGTGTCCTCACTGGACACTGTCTTATAGACCAACATATCAAAAGACTTGGTTTCTTCTTTAACGACTTCTGCGGGAGCCGTTGTGACGAGGAGGAGAAGGAAAGCATCCTTCACCTCGTATGTACTTGTCTAGCCCTGGCGCATACAAAAATGCTCCATCTAGGGTCCCCTTCCTCGAAGACCTCGACGATCGTCCTTAGCCGTCATTAGCATCCATCGCTTTATCAAAAGCTCCGGTTAATTTTGTATTTGGCCTAATGGTTGATCTACGGTATCACAAAGGACTTTTACTGGTTTAAGTGTTTTTTTTTTTTTTTTTTTCTGCATTGGAAGGTGGGAATCTTTCAAAGACGAAACTGAGCCTATACTCAGTAACAGTGTGGAATTCCCACCCACTAAATCCACCTCACCTCCTACCCCTGGTCCTCAGGGCACTGGCGTCAAGCATTTCATCGCAAGCAGGGCTTCGGCCTTATCTACTTTGCTCGTTCGTATTGGCAGCCGTCTGCGTCACGTTTCGCTGACGCTCCCGTCTTCGTTGTTCTTTCGTGATGGTAGCCACAGTTTTGCTTACTGCTTCACAAGCTTCTTACATGCTTAGCATCTGTCTGGTGATGTTTTCTGGTGTTAAGTCCATACCCAGTCTGTTCGCCAGCAAGTTACGTTCTTCGTGATATCGTGCACAGTGACACATGATATGTTCCGCATCCTCGACTGCTTCTGTGTACGTTGGGCAATAATGGTTGTCTTCGTTTCCAAACTTGTAGAGGTAGGCTTGAAATATCCATGACCAATATGCATTTGCGTCACGTAGAAGTTCAGCTCTCCATGCTTCCTACAGATCCAAAGGTCTATATTGGGTATCAATCTCTGCTTCCATCTGCCTTTGTCAGAAAAGTTACTTCTCTCTTACCGTTCTTTGAGGCTTGTTCTTGGTGGTACTTCAGTGTCCCTTCGACTCATTGCTGTTGACACCATTGTCCTGCTGGTTCGATATTTCCGTTCAGCTTTTTTAATGAGGAGGTCTATTAGCACCATTCCAGCCTCTACGCATGCCGCGTCGTAGGAGGTTGTTCTAAAAGCACTGCATACTCTCATGGCATTGGTTCTGTAGATCGCCTCCATCTTCCTTCTGCACGATTTCGTCGTCATGGCATCCGCCCATATTTGGAAGCCGTAAAGCATCTTATCGTGGGCGCCGTGGCGTAAGTGATTAGTGTGTCGGATCACTGCGCATGAGGTTCCAAGTTCGAAACCCAGAAAGCACCAAAAAGTTTTTTCACGGTCCCACCTCTCGCGAACGTCTGACAAACATCCGAGAGTATTGTTGTCTCGAAAAAGCTTCTCAAAACAAATTGCCCTTCCGATACAGCACTAAACTGTAGGTCCCTTCCATTTGTGTGAAAAATATAACGCACACAACATGAGTGGCTGCGAGAAGCTAAGCTCTGGCACTTAAAGAGCTGTTGCGCCAAATATATATATATATTTTTTAAAGCATCATATCGATACATCTCTACATCTACATCATATCGCAGCAGTCTCTTCTTCTATTTAGGTCCTCCAATATTTGGAATGATCCTTGCCAGGGCAGCCGTTATTCTTGCTGCCTTCTCAGCTACGTGTTGCAGATGTTGCTTAAAAGCTAACCTTTCATCTGTAGTAATACCAAGGTACTTCAGCCCTCTTTTGGAAACTACCACGTGATCGCCCACGGTTACTCTCATAGTCTCCATAGCTCGTCTGCTGCTGATGAGCACTACTTCGGTCTTTTCCTCTGCTAGTTTAAGGTCCATGTTTACTAGCCAGTCCTGTACCATTCCGATAGCTTCATTACAGCCGTGCTCTAGATCTTCAAGAAATTTAACCGATCGCTATTTCGCTGGCGAAGCCAATTGTTTCGAGGACCTCGGGATTCGAAGTCTGAGGAGGTGATCGTACATTAGATTCCACAGTAGTGAAATGCCAAGAAGGCGGTACCGTAGGTAGAAAGGGTAAGAAGGGAGAAGGGGTTAGTGGGTAAAAGTCCCACACTGTCACTGAGTACGGGCTCAGTTTCGTCTTTTGAAGATTACCACCTCCCAGCGTAAAAAAGAAGAAAACAAAAAAACAGTAGTGGTCCTAGCACAGAGCCTTGGGGAACACCGCATGTGACGTTATACTGCCTCATTCCGTCTTCGGTGTAATAGTGCAGTATTCTATTTATAAAATAAGCCATCATTATTTTCTGCAGGTAGTCCGGTACTCTCTTGGCGGTAAGTGCTCGTAGAATGTTACTCCATTTTGCGGTGTTGAAGGCGTTTTTAGCATCAGGGTTATGATTGCACAGTACTGTTTACTTCCGCCTTCCATCGTCTTCCTTCGACAGCCTTTTTCGGTGTATTTACGACTTTGTTGATGGCGTCAATCGTAGAACGTGCCTTACGGAAGCCATACTGGTGGTCTGCGAGGCATCCCGATTCATCGATCGCGCTTTCCAATCTGTCACTTCTTATGCGCTCCATTATTTTACCCATGGTGTCCAGCATGCATAGAGGCCTATACGATGAAGGATCCTGTGGTGGTTTATTACCTTTTGGTAGGACGACAAGTCTTTGCTTCTTTCACTGATCGGGGAATACTTCTTCCTTGAGGCAGGCGTTGTATACGTCTAAAAAAGGATGTATGGGCGCCAATTAATTGCTGCCTTTAATGCATTGTTTGAGATTCCATCGACTCCATGTACTTTTTGATCCTTTGTGTTTTTGCAGCCTTGTAGGGCTTCTGGTGCTGTGACGAGTGATATTGGTAACGCCCCCATCGTGGTAGAGTATCAACTCTGTCTTGTCCGAATTGACGTGAAGTCCATAATCTCTAGCCCTAGGAGCAAGTTCCATCTCTTCACTTAATGTGTTAAGGAATTCGCCCTGAACTAAGATCACCACGTCATTCGCAAAAGCAGTGACATTTATACCGGTATTACTTAGTTCTTTAAGTAGATCATCAATGACAAGAATCCAGAGAAGTGGCAATATAACGCCTCCGTGGGAAGGCCCTCTGGTAACGGATTTCCTTACTAAACTAATTTATATCCGAGACGACAGGTAGAGGTCTACAAAATATTAAATTAAAATTGCAGCAAATCTTTAAAACTTCAATCAGTTCCATCAGAAAGAAATCGATTTGAAGGACATTGCACTAAAAAATACGATGACAGGATTTCGTTTGAATTGTTTAACCTAAATTCAATTGAATTGCAATTTATATCTAAAGCTCCACTCTTTTATATCAGGCAAGGCTGAATACAATATGGTTACGCCAACAGCATTATCTGAAAGGAATATCCAATGGATTTTTCCATTTTCCTATTTCTCTTATTTCTCGATTCATTTAACACAAAAAAATGAATCGAAATCGAAAGAGAAAAGAGAATTTTCAATGAAAATGAAAAATAGTAGAAATTGTGATAAAATCGTTTTAATGAATCATTCGTCTGGATATAAACGTTGGTTAGGGGCACAGCATTTTTTTTTCGTTGTTCATAGAAAATGGGGAGATGGTCGGTGAATTCAAGGAATCGGAAGACCTAAAATGAAAAAAATATAAAAAGGAATTCAAGTCGCTTTCCCTCGTCATCCTATTGAAGCGAATTATTCTTTCATTTTGCCTGTAGGGATTCTTAAATTGATTTAATGGGTAGTAAAAGACTTTCCCTTGAACACACAGTCAAATGGTTTACATTTTTTGTTAAATTAATTTTTAAATAACCTGCAAAATTAATATAAGAATTCTGAGCCATCCTTTAACAATTTACCATTTTTAGAGAGTCCCAAGAAGAAAAGCCCTCGATTTAGAGTACAGATTCCAGATCTGTAATTGAAAAGAAAAAAATATGAATAGCCATCTTTAAAAAATAAAAGACAAATGAGTATATAGAGATTTAGTTAAACTAAATAAAATAAATAATAAATAAAATGTTATAACTAAAATTATTGCATTTAAATACGTTTAGATAATTTTGTTCATTTATTTTCAATCAACATTTTATTTGAATTTATTTTTTTAATATAAAAATCGCAAACAGTGTAGAAACAATTATCAAAACTAATTGTATTAGAATTAATCAAGCGACTAAATCATTTCAAATGCTAATTGAACCCCCTGCTGTATTAATTATAGTGCTTTTGGCTGATTTGTATCAAAATGTAGTGGTTATTCAGCATTTAGTTGTGGGATGTATTTTTGTGTATAAAACCGAAATTCTATAATTATAGATTATTCAGACGATTTATTTTTGATTCTCTATTATTAGAAGCCCTGTAAGCCATCGGAGTTATGTACAATAAGAAAATAAATAAATTGATGCCCTTTTGTATCGCTAATTAAATATCTATTAATGGCTGCTTGAATCCAGCTTCCACTGGAATTCCCTGATTTTTCATTCGAAAAAGTGTAGGAAATTTCAAAAATTGTCAAAAAAAAAAACAACACGTTTACAAATTTATTATTTTTATGCATAAATCAATAAGTCAGGCGCTGAACTTAAGGCACTAAAATCACAGATTATGATGTTAGAATTTATTGAACCTAAGCGAGAAGCAAATTGCTTGCTTGAATAATGCATAGGGTTGTCATCAGGCCTGCCACTTTTGGTAGAGGTATCCGCAGTAGATTAATAGACAGTGTAGAATAATTTTTAATAAAATTTCTATTATAGTCCCGGAATTTGAATATGAAAAGTAGCTAATTGCCCACGTGGACGATCTGTTTTTCTGCGAAAAACGGCGAAATCCTGTTCTTCATTCTTAGATTGTGTGAAATTTCAGCAGTGGTAGTTTATGCTTGGATGTCAGTAATCCCACTTCAGGATGTCAATCAACATCTATACAAGACGTATAGCACCTATTAAGTTATTTTCATCATATCTTCAAGTAACAATAAAGAAAGTGTCGAGAGGATATACACCATTAAATCAATTATGGGAATAGTTGTAAGAGTTGAGCCTCTTCGAAAGTCCAAAACTGTCCCATAATGTAAACGTTGTCAAGCATTTGGACACACACAAAAATACTGCAACCGCGACTGTGCTTGTGTAAAATGTGAAGGTAAACATGCAACCAAAAATTGTTCTCTCAATAAAGAACAAGAAGCTAAATGTGTCAACTGCCAAGGCAATCATCCTGCAAATTATAGATGATGTCCAGTTGCAAGAAAGTTCCCAGAAAGTAAAAGTAAACGCTCTTCTAATAGAACTAATTCCCAAAATGTAACAAATAAAAAAACAACGATTAAATATAAACCTAAAAACAAACCGGCCAAAGAAATCGTTCAGAATAAAAGTATGGAAAATAGCAAATCCTATTCCCAAATTGTTAAAAATGTACGGAAAGATGAGGAAATAAAACAGTTATGCAAAAAAGTCGCTATCAAAAAACAATGATGGACAGAACATTTAAAATCGCAGCATGGAATGCAAACGGTCTTACTCAGCACACGTCTGAGCTGAACATCTTTTTAGACATGAAAAATATAGACATTTACCTGGTGACGGAAACACATTTCCCCATGGTTAAAAGTCTTGATATTAAAACACCAAAATATACCTGTTACCACGCACCACATCCAGCTGATAAAGCTAGAGGAGGATCGGCTATACTTATAAGGAAGAACTTGAAACATTATGAAGAAGCCAAGTTCATTAATGAGAATATGCAAGTTACAACAATAAGTATTTGTTTAAAAAGGAAAGAGTTCAAGGTAGCAGCAATGTACTGCCCACCCAAGCGCTCCCCAACTGAAGAAGACTATACAGATCTTCTTATTTTGCTGGGACATCACTTTCTTGTTGGTGGTGACTTCAATACTAAACATACCCACTGGGGATCTAGGTTAACAACAACAAAAGGAAGAAGGCTTTATCAAGCAGGTCGCAAATACAACTGCGAATTCTTTTCCTCTGGATCGCCTACATACTGGCCATCTGATCCCAACAAAATACCAGACCTAGTTGACTTTTTTGTAGCAAAAGGTACATATTAAACGAAATCATATAAGTGTTGAAGGAAATTATGACCTATCGTCAGATCATTCTTCGGTGATCTTGTCACTAAGTGAAACAGAAGTGCAAGAAAAAAAGTTATTCTAAGCTTGTAGACAAAAGAACGAACTGGATTGAATTCAGAGGAAAGCACTCTAGCTAATTTGAACAGGAGGCAACCTGAAACAAAATACACTGCCGTGATAAGGGAGCTGATATTAGAAAAAAGAAGGGCTCGTAGAAAATGGCAAACCACGAGGTTCCCAGGCGATAAGGCTGCGTTCAACCGTCTTAACAATGATCTTAAAAAACGAATCTATGAATTCAAAAATGAGTCACTTAGTAGATTTCTACAAAGCTTAACGACGGATGCGCCCACCGACTACTCCTTGTGGAAAGCAGCTAAGCGTCTGAAAAGACCTCAGTTTCAAAACCCGCCCTTGAAAGCACCAGACGGTAAATGGATCGGAAACCCGAAACAAAAAGCTGATCTGTTCGCAGAACATCTATCGAACGTTTTCAAACCATTCTCGTCAAGTACAGCTACTGAAAATCTAGAGTTTGTTGATAAAAGGGATGAAGCTGAAATCCCCCTTTTCACGTTTAAATAAGTAAGAAGCATGTGTCAACACAAGTTGTTAAATAAAAAAGCACCAGGTTACGATTTAATAACTGTCCAGGCTTTGAAAGACATGCCATTAATAGCCTTTAAAAAAAAACTCCAATTTATAATAAACGCATGTCTAATGACCCGATATGTCCCACATCATTGGAAAATTGCTGAAGTAATTGTAATACCAAAGCAAGGAAAACCACCAACAGAAGTAACTTCTTATAGACCGATATCCCTTATACCAATTATGGAAAAGGTTTTCGACAAATTACGCCTGAAAAGGCTTAGCAAAATCATCGAAGAAAGAAGTCTAATCCCGAATCATCAGTTTGGATTTAGAAATAAACATTCCACGATAGACCAAGTACACCAAATTGCGGATATAGTGGAAAAAGCACTGGAAGAAAGACAAGTCTTTTCGGCACTATTTTTAGATGTTGCTCAAGCCTTTGACAAGGTTTGGCATGAGGGCCTTGAGTATAAACTGCATAGGGATTTACCTAGACAGTATTATGAAATACTGAAATCCTATATTTCAGATCGACTCTTCCGAGTCCGATACGAACAAGAATATTCGGAACTAAAGAAAATTGAAGCAGGTGTTCCACAGGGAAGTGTCTTATGACCAACCCTATATCTGTTGTATACCAGGGATATTCCTGTGGACAACAATGCCATGATGGCTACTTTTGCAGATGACACTGCAATATTAGCACGTGATAAATGCACTGTGAAGGCAACAGAGAAACTGCAAAACGCAGTCAATAGAGTAAGTGATTGGACGCAACAATGGCGTATCAAACTCAATCAGACGAAGTCAACTCACATAAACTTCACAAATAAAAAGATAAATAATCTTCCGATATTTATTAACGATCAAATTGTATCCTATGATAATACAGCAAAGTACCTTGGAATGACTTTGGACGTAAAGCTAAAATGGAAAGAGCACATTAAAACGAAAAGAGAAGAACTAAACTTTAAATATAGAAAATTGTACTGGTTACTAGGAACAGACTCAGGTATGTCTATCCAGAACAAAATCTTGCTATATAAGCAAGTATTGAAGCCTATCTGGACGTACGGCATCCAATTATGGGGCTGCACAAAGAAAACAACTATTCAAACTATACAGACATTCCAAAACAAAGTCCTTCGTGGAATAATAAATGCCCCTTAGTATATAAGAAATAGCGATTTGCACCGTGACCTTGTAGACATGGTGACGGAAGTGGTTAGAAAGCACGCTGTGTCTCACAATCAGCGACTCCAAAATCACATCAACTCCGAGATAGAAACTGTCTTAAATGTACGAGACAATATCCGGAGATTGAGAAGAACCAAGCCTCACGAGCTAATGGTCTAAAAGCTGTGGAAAGTACTTAAAATTTTAAACTTTCCCCAACGTGATTTTAAATATAAGAAAGAAAAATAATTTGTCGATATTACATAATTGGTCCTGATTAAGGAGGTGTTTTTTAGTGGCGTTAGAGTCCCACACTACTTGGTAACCGATAACTACCAAGTTTCTTTCGAGATTTTTTCACTTCCGTTACACTTTCGTAAGGGCACAGAACATGGAATGTGCTCCAACCGAGCCTAACTCACGGTTTTTACCGGGGTAGGTAACGCCGAACAACTGGCGTGTATAATTCGTAAAAAATATCTTCAAGTACAAGAACAATTTGCTTAAACAAACAATTGAAAATTCGTTTTCCTCCGTGCCTTTAGTACTAAGCAACATAATATAAACTTCTTATACTCTTCCAAAAGAGGAAGGACACGTTATGACGGGCGAATTAAAAGAAACACAAAACAAAATACATCGTTGCTACACTTGGGTAAATGCAAGGAGGAGCCATCAAACTGGACATTTCGGACATTCTTTTATAATTGTTTTGTTTAAGACTTAGGCATTTTTTTGTTTAGTTTAACTACTATTAACAACGAAAGAATGAATTAATCTTCCAAGTTCCTGAAGGCATATTGCAAGTCCTCGTAGAGTTGATCGAAATCGGCGTTGATATTGACTTCGTCATCCTTAACTGGGTTCTTGGATTTCATAGAAGATAGTTGGTACATGATGTTACCCATGGGATCAGAGAAATCACAAGGTGGTGATACGGCACCGACGATGGACACGGAACATTCACGCTCTGGGTTAGTACCAAATCCAAGTCTACTACTGAATGGATTTGAGTGCTGGTTTTTTTTTACAACAGCCAGCAGTCGTGTCGTGTAGCAGTGGCTATTATATTGAAAAAGTATTGTTTTTTTACTTTGTGTGTACAAATTATTGTATTTAAGGTTCAATTTTATTTTGTCGTGTACTTACTTACATGCTCCCCTGGCAGCTGACCTCCTCGTGGTTGGGCGCGGGCAACGTGACTGGGATGTGCAGATGGGGTATCTTAAATAGTTATTCCCATCCATAAAATCCAGTTACGGCTAACAAAGCGCACACCCCATGATGACAAGAAGAAAACGACCGGCATCGGATATTGCCAAGCCTGGTAAGCCAGGGCATCCTTTGGAGCCCCTCCTGAAGGGTGTCAGAATGCGAGCGTCTGGTGATCGGCCTGTCCCGCTCGATAGCCGGCCGGGTCAAACCTGAAGGCTACGAGCTTCCTGTCAATGGTCTCGCGAACCATTACGGGGGTCAAGGGGTGAACGCGCTGTGCACCGATAGGGGCACAGATGGACTCTCTGATTTTCGACAACGGCATCGACTTAGGATAAGCACATGGAACGTCTCATCGCTCACAGGGAAGGACCTTGAGCTTGTTGGGGAGGCTGTTAAAAGTCGACTAGATATAGTTGGCGTCTCTTCAACAAAACAGAGATGTTCTAAAACTGTGGACCTTTTGGATGGGTGGAAGCCCTTCCTGTCAGGAGTCGCACCCTCAATGTCTGCTCAGGCAGGTTGACAGACAGAGTATTGGAATGGTTACCATTAGGAGGGAGAGTTGCGATCTTAAAGCTCAAACTTGAAAGATCAACTCTGGCATTGGTGCAGGTGTATGCACCTTCAGTCAGAGTATGCAGCTTTCTTAGATGAAGTTGATGTTGCCCTTGAAAAGGTTGCAGATATGGATTCTTTTGTCCTGATGGGTGACTTCAATGCTCATGCGGGTGTAGATGTTATGACATGGGGGAGTGTGATTGGTAGGAACGGTGATCCTACTCAAAACGTGAATGCAGAGAAATTGTTGGATTTTTGTTGTGAAAATGGGTTATCCATCACGAACACTATCTTTCCGCACAAAGACGTTCACAAATACACATGGTACCGTCAGAGTCTTCAGCAGAAGTCGCTGCTCGATTTCTTTGTGGTACCGTCGTGTCTGAAGAAAATGGTTTGTGACGTTCGCGTATTGAGAGGGGCCGAACTGTCAACTGATCATAACTTAGTGCTGTGCAAATAGTATCTTACCGAGAGAGTGCCTCACCTACCAAAGCGTAAACCAAGGATGGTTAAACGCATACGATGAGACAGGTTACAGGACGATGAGATACGGGAGACATTTGCGCGGCAAATATCTGAAAGATTTGAACGAATTCCAACTGTTCCATCAAATGTAGAGGAAGAATGGCAACTGTTTTCAACAGCGGTTATTGCCTCTGCGGGAGATGTTTGTGGAGTGAAGCGGCTTGGTGTGACGGCTGGTGGTGACTGAGTTCAAGAAGCCATCAGAGAGAAGAAGGGAGCTTTTAAGGTGCGGATTCACTTGGGGAACTCCGATTCTCGAAATCGGTACACTGAGGCGCGAAGAACCTGCAAGTTAGTTGTGAAAACAGCGAAAGAACTGTCTTGGAAGGAGTTTGGCGAGAAATTGGAACGTGACCACAGATCTGCAAATAAGATGCTCTGGCAGACCGTCCGCCGACTCAGAGGAAAAAAGTTGAATATCGTTAAAGGAGTTAAATCCAAAGACGGTACACTGCTTTCCAATGAGAAGGACATCTTACACAGATGGAGCGAGCACTTTTCAGAATTGCTCAATCCCGAACAAGGCACCGAAGATGACAGACCTTTTGTCGAGAGTTGGGCGGAAAGTAGTCCTACGGTAGAGGAAGTAACTTTGGCGATCAAAGCGCTAAAAGTTGGAAAACCTGCTGGTGTGGATGAAATTCGGCCAGAAATGCTCAAGGCTTTACGTAAAGAGGGGGTGCAATGGCTCTCGCGTGTCATTAAAGTGGCCTGGGAACGCGGTGAAATACCTGGTGATTGGCAAATGGGGGTGATAGTTCCTCTTTTTAAAAAAGGGGACAAAAGAGATTGCGCCAACTATAGGGGTATATCCTTTTTAAGTCTCCCTGGAAAAGTCTTCGCTAAGGTGCTAGAAACGCGTTCCAGAGCTGTGGTTGCGGACAGTTTGTGGGATGAGCAGTGCGGTTGTTGTCCCGGTAGAAGCACAACCGACCAGTTGTTCTCTCTCAGAATGGTTCTTGAGAAGGGCTGGGAGTCTACACTTGTTTTCTGGCTTTGGAAAAAGCATATGATAGAGGAACCCTAGGCAAACTCTGGATTGTTCTGCAGGAGTATGAGATTGATGGTTCTCTGTTAAGGGCGATTCAGTCTTTAGATACAAACTGTGGAAGCTGTGTTCGGATAAACGGTGTTAAATCAATACCTTTCACTGTGGGCGTTGGACTCCGCCAGGGGTGCGTTTTGTCACCTCTCCTCTTCATTGTATATATGGATTGGATGTTGCAGCGCAGCCGTGGCGGGGAATGTTTCGAAGTGGGAGACCTAAGGATTAGTCATCTGCTCTTTGCGGATGATTTGGTCATCCTTGGGTCCTCTCAAACCGAACTTCAGCGCGCGCTCGAAAGGTTTGTAGCCATTTGTGATGATGCTGGAATGAAGATCAACGTGAACAAGTCAGAACTAATGGTCGTTTCCAAAAAACCCATTCAGTTCACTCTGCATATTAGTGGAGTCCCACTGAAGCAGGTGGATAAGTTTAAGTACCTCGGGGTCTTATTCACAAGTGATGGGAAGAACAATGCCGAGTTATCCTGTAGAATTGGTCAGGCTGGATCAATTTTGAGAGAGCTTGGCCAATCTGTTATAAGGAAGGCCGAACTTGTGTTCAAGCTAAGCTATCGGTTTTTAACTCGGTGTTTGTTTCAACTCTTACCTATGGTCATGAAATTTGGGTAGTGACCGAAAGAATAAGATCGCGGATACAAGCTGCCGAAATGAGGTTCCTTCGCGGTGTTGCTG
This sequence comes from Brachypalpus laphriformis, assembly GCA_945910035.1. Classification (NCBI taxonomy): domain Eukaryota; kingdom Metazoa; phylum Arthropoda; class Insecta; order Diptera; family Syrphidae; genus Brachypalpus; species Brachypalpus laphriformis. Next base: position 326,479,382 of record OX246753.1, read on the forward strand.
GAATAACTCGTATGGATCGAGTGCGCAGCACCAGAGTACGCGAGGCGCTTAATGTTGACCAGCTACTTCTCCGAACGGAACGATCTATGCTTCGATGGTTTGGTCACGTAGTGCGTATGCCCCCAGACCGGCTTCCAAGACGCGCCAAGGTTGCCGTGGCATCAGGTAGGCGACTCCGCGGAAGGCCTAGAAATAGATGGTTGGACCAAGTCCGACATCTCTCCTGGAGCCGACTAGGGATTCCTCCTGATGAATTGGAGTCAATGGCGGAGGATCGAGAAGGATGGAGGGACCACCTGAGCATCCTACCGCCCCGATATTCATGAACAATTAGCGGGCCATTGAAAATGTATGTATGTACGGAAGGTTTGTTAAAGTATCTCATCGTTCTCGTGTCGAAAAGGCACACTTTGTGCCACATTTGGGATAAGACTGCAATGAGTTTTAATGATTTCGAAGAAGATAAATGCAGTACTCTAGTCTTTCGTTTGATTGACAAACCATGTCTGCTTGGTCGAAATCTTGATATTCATTTATCACGGATATTTAGCAAGGTTAGATTAGATTGACTGTCTGTACCACGATGCAGACACACTTAGACCAGTAAAGGTCCATTGTGATGCCAAGGATCTACCATTAGACCACTCAGGGACTAATAAGCCAACCGGAGCTTTTGATGAAGCGATGGATGCTCGTGACGTCTAAGGACGCCAAATCAGTGAGGTCGTCAAGGAAGGGAGCTCCTATATGGAGCATTCTTTTGCGTGATAGAGCAGGACATGTGCATAGGAAGTGAAGAATGGTTTCCTCCTCCTCCTCGTCCCTACAGCTCCTGCAGAAGTCATTGGAAAAGAGGCCAAGTCTTTTGGCATATTGGCCGATTAGACAGTGTCCGGTGATGACACCGATTACGCAGCTGATCTGTAATCGCTTTAGTTTAACCAACTCGGCACTACGTTTCTGGTCCAGCTTAGGCCAGATCTGCCTCGAAATGTGACACGTAGAGCCACTATCCCACCTAAGGTTGGTCTTGCTAATAGCGTTCAGCTTCAGTAGATGCTTACATGTAGCGAGGGGCATACCAAGGGCTTGCCTATCTGGCAGAGTTCATCCGCCCTACAGTTTCCTGGAATGTCTCTGTGACCTGGCACCTAGCATAGGTGAATGTTGAACTGCTCTGTCATCTCTGTAAGAGACAAACGGCAGTCTAAGATATTTAGCAAAGAAGATGGCAATTTCAATTAACTTAATAACCCTTTAGTAACCAGCAATATACAAGTGACAAAGTTTGCTTGTCTCCACGAGCTGAGTAAATTGCCAGCTCTTTACCCAAAACCTAGGAGCAACACTCAACCGAACTGAGCGTAATTTAAATCCAAAATAAATTAAATGATGAACCAGAACTCATACCAGTGCCAAAGTATTATAAAAGGAAATGATACTTATTCTGATCGCGAACAATGGCGCTCTAATATACGGCAACACAAGCGTATAAAATTAAAGTTTTTACGACAAATTGTGTTAATTTTTATATGACAACTTGGTTCTACTTTGTACTTTTGCTATGGATACCCATAGATTTATTTTTCTTATGTAAGTCCAACTTGCATCCCGAACAAAAACTAACGCATAAAAAAAATTCAAATTCTTTCATAGATTCAATGTATCATGTGACATTTCGGAAATGAGATAATATTTCAAGCTTCACTGTCCAAACAAATTATTCTTTAATTCCATACTCGAATGTCCTCAAAGCTAGGAAACGACTTTCAACAATCAATTCGGTTGTCCTTCAAAACGCCATCTTTCGACAAATGCCAAATGTCAAACGACAAATATCCAACAACAAAACTGGCCATGACACTCGTTTAAATATCAAAGTGTTAACTAGGATTTCAGAGCTTTCGTATCTATCATCAGTCGTTACCCACCCACCCTCAAGTAAATTCTCCTACATGCAAGCAACCGAGTACTCCTCCATCGTACAAGTATCGGATATACATTGCCACCCCAAAGCGAACTCTCTCTTTCACAAAACATATCCGCTTTCTATTTCCAAGTGTATCGCTTTCTACTTGAAATGTTTTTAATTCTCCTAAGTACACGTTGATGGATGTTTCAAAGAGGATTGAACACAAAATCGTTTCCATGTTCGTTTCTAGAATTTGTTTCAATCTGAGTGCACTTTAATGATTCATGAACAAGGGAGTTTGCTTAATCGCACACTTTAGAGGGTTTCTATAAAGATATGGATGGTATCAAGACTTAATTAGGAAGAGCATGCATCGACAGGAGGATTTACATTCAATAGTATCTATAAAATCGGGACACAACTAGGGGCAGTGGCGCTCCCCGTTCTACACTGACATGTCACGAGGGTGTTTCCAGCCAGAGAAATCAAAAGACGACACATCCACTCCAATTAGCAGGATAATATGCAACAAAGGGAAAAGTGGTTGAGTTGTTGATACATTGCAGTGTACATGTTTAGAAGGTACGTGGGACAAGCTAGCAGCTCAAGTATTGGATGTTGAGTATCTACGTACTGCACATCATCTATCCATCAAACTATGGGGTGCTGTGCACAAAGTCGGTTCAGCGAGGGACCGATGACTAATGTCATGCCCAAACAATACATATGAGGTTGTTTTGAATGAAAATGCAAAGTGGTAAATGATACAAGGCAAAAGAATGCTCCGAGCCTGGTTTAGGGATTGAATAGGTGCATTGATGTGTGAGTAAATGAAATGCTTTTGGGTTCGACTGTTCAGGCAAGAAGTGCGAATTTATATAAAAGGTTGGCAAAATATTTGACTTTGTTGAATAGCTCTAGTGATGATAAATGAAAATGAAGGACAATATAAAGATACATTGAAAACTTCAAAGTATCAAATGCTTTTGAAATTTTGAAGACTTTTAAGCTATCTACATATGGATGTATCACTGGAAAAAAATCTAGGCACGTAACTGACATTTTACGCTTGCTCTTTTATTTACGTTGCTAGCTTTTTTCACTAGGTTTTTCTAATTTGGATTAGTAGAGAAAGCTTGATATGGCACTGCATTGCTTAAAATGCACGCCATTTTCGACTAACGAAATAGAAGTATGCGAAATTAATTGTAAACATTTTAAATTAGTTTATATTTATCATGAGCAATTGTAAACAAGTATATATACCACTTACAGAGAAGGATAAGATGAAAATGTTCCTCACGCCAAGTTGTATGCAATCAAATCCGAACATATAATTTCTGGTGGCATATTTCCAGGTGTTGGTGTAAATTTAATGTGAAATGACATAAACATGACACCATGGTGCCTCAAAGAGGGCTAATCCCAAGTACTTTGATAATCATTTAATAGGACCAAGGAAAGCAACTTATAGTACCGACGGGGTAAAATTAGAACTTGCGTAGCAGCTAAGTTCTGCTGATCCGGCTGTAATAAAAATGGACTGCCCGGTAAATGTAATGAGAAAGGACTGCCTGGTAAATTTAATGCTCGTTATCTTTGATTTGATTGGGGACCTAAACTAAAAATTTCTTATACAGAATATGGCAAATATAAAATATAAATTAAGCGCAACAGCTCTTTCAATACCTAAGCAAAGCTACTCGCAACCACTTGTGTTGTATGCGTTATATTTTCGTACAAGGGGCCTACAGTTTTGTGCCGTATCCAAAGGGCATTTTTTGTTTTTGAGAAGCTTTTTCCTGACAACAAATTCTCTCGGATGCTTGTCAGATGTTTTCAAGAGGTAGGACCGTGAAAAAACTTTCTAGTGTTTTCTGGGATTCGAACATGGAACCTCACGCGTAGTGGTCCAATACAATAACCAGTGCGCCATAGCGCAGAATTTTTGTATTTTGAATTTTTCTCAGTTTTATTTTTAAAGGTTTTATCTTGAAATTCAAATCATGAAGCGATCATTTTAAGACACTCCAAAGTATTAACCATGTTTCTAGAAAATATTCGATCTCCCATCAATACGCACAGAGGATTTAGAAGATATTATTGCGTTAGAGCTACCCCATCAACAGATCGGTAGAAAACATCGCGTGAGCAGCGAAAAGTTTTGAAGAAAACTGCGATAATAACACGGCCTTTTTAACTGTAGCTCTTCGAACATGTTCTTTGTTGAATATTGATAAACGATTTATCGATCCATCCTTACAAAGTTTAGGTAGTGCAACAACTGAATTCCAGTGATGGTACATTGCGTATCTGTATATATCTATGGATGGTGTTCGTGCTATCATGTATCAAGGAATAACTATCCTTACAGCTGGACTGGCGCCTTTCCAAAAGACCTACATTTTGTCTCTCATCGGAGTCTGTGGACAAAAACCTCAGTGTATTAAGCCAAAAGATTACTCTGGACAATCGGGCAATGATAAGCAGCATGGAGCAGACTAACATTAGCATTTCATGGACTTTGAAATATTTGCAGAAACTCAAGGAATGCGCCATGCAAGGCAATTTGGCATTAGCCTGCTTTGCAGTTGCGGTAAATCTAGAGACTACCCCGCACCCAGCGACCCTACAAATGAATCTATTACCAAAAATAAAATGGAAAGAAAGATCTGCAACCTTATATAGGTCCATATTAAATCCTAAGATCAGCGCTATAGATGAATCGGAAATTTATTCAAGCTATGACTCAGATATACTCACTACCTGCATCGTCGACGCAGCTTAACCTTTCCCATCAGTAGGTTAGGCTAGGTTAGGTAGGGTTGGGAATGTGCAGCAGCCAGGAAAACGGCATTTGCCTACTTGCGATTAATACGAAAAGTAGCCAGCAGTCTCGCAAAATCCATGTACCAGCAGGCAAACAAGACATACAAAACCCTATGCAAAGGGAAACAGAAAATATACGCTCAGCATCTAGCAAGGGCGCTTGTAGGGGCAAGAGACAGTAGAGTATTCTAGAAACTTTTTAGAACTATAACCGACACGAACTTGTGCACCGGGTACTCAAGTTAAAGCGTCGATTCTAGCTGACCATTTTGAGCAGCTGCTTAACCCTCCGTGCAGTGCAGTTCAACTGCATTATGCGCAGCCGCTATAGAAAGTCGATGCAGTAGACCGCAATTTCACATTACAAGACGTCTACAGTCATTCATAGATGCAATTTAAATAAAGCACTGGGAGACGACCGTATTCCATACGAGTTTTACAAATACGCAACAACTGATTTCCTTCTTCTGCAGACTGTTAAACGGCGATGATGATCAATATTCCGCTGTCAGGCAGAATGAGCCATTCAACAGTGACGATGGCAGTCAAGATTCCCGTCAACCCGATCAGAATGAAGTGAGGATAGCGATATCTAAACTCAAATCCAACAAAGCTGCTGGAGCCGACGGCCGTGCCGCTGAACTTTTCAAGGCAGGAGGGGATGAGTTGGTAAGGAGCATGCACCAGCTCATCTGTAACATCTGGTCGGACGAAAGTATGCCCGATGAATGGAACCTCAGCATCGTTTGCCCGATCCTGAAGAAAGGAGACCCTCTGAACTGCGCCAACTACAGAGGTATAAGTCTCCTAAATATCGCATATAAGATCCTGTCTGCTGTACTTTGTGAACACCTAAGACCGATCGTCAACAATCTGATAGGTCCTTATCAGTGCGGTTTCAGGCTTGGAAAGTCCAACATTGACCAAATATGACCCATGAATATAAAATCGATACGCACCACCTTTTCATCGATTTCAAAGTTGCCTATGATAGCGTGTATAGCGACGAGTTATACAAAGCCATGTCAAAGAACTCAGCGGGCCGTCAATGGGGCATTTACGAGTATTGAGAACGAGGCAGCAAAGATGGGTTTAGCGGTAAATGAAAGCAAAACAAAATATATGCTGTCTACAAAAAAGGACACCCAACATCGGCGTCTTGGACAGAACGCCACAATAGACAGATACAATTTTGAGGTAGTAAAGGATTATTTCTACCTAGGCTCTATGGTCAGCTCCGCAAATGACATCAGTGGAGAGATCACACGGAGAATTACTCTTGCCAATCGTTGTTTCTATGGGCTAAAACGGCAATTGAGTAGCAAAGCCCTATCTCGAACTACTAAGGTAACTCTTTATAATTAATCATATCAGTCCTGCTGTATGGCGCAGAGGCATGGGCTTTGACAAAACCGGATGAGGATGCCCTTGGTTATTTCGAGAGAAAAGTTCTTCGAGCGATCTTTGGTCCCGTCTGCATAGACGGTGAGTGGAGGAGAAGGTACAATGCCGAGCTATACGGCCTGTACAAGGACATCGACTTAGCCAGAAGAGTTCACATACAGCGACTAAAATGGCTGAGTCATTTAGAGCGGATGGAGCCCAACGTTCCTGCTAAGAAAGTCTTCGAATCCACCCCTGATGGACGACGCAGTAGAGGACGACCTCGCGGTAGGTGGCGCAAACAAGTGGAGGGGGACCTCAACCAACTTGGCGTGCGCAACTGGAGGCAGCTGGCTCGTAACCGTGCTGGCTGGAGAGGTTTGTTGGTTGAGGCCCAGGTCCACCCTGGACTGTAGCGCCATCTAAGTAAGTAAGTAACAACTGAGTTCCTAGAAAAACTAAGTGCGGTGTACAACTTCATTTTCAATGTGGGTGAAATACTCGACAGTTTCGGACGGAATTTAATTTTTTTGGGTTAGGTTATGTAGCGAACATGGTGTCCCTCTAATGCAGCACAATAAAACAGCATGGAAAGAAACACTACAGGAAATATTGATAAGGATCGAGTTAGCCACTCATGCGACTTTAAGAACAAAAGCCAATCTCGTACTTAAATACGTCCGAAACAGGCGAGAGGTAGATGTAGGGATAGTACGAGGTCACCATCTTATGATAGCTGGAGAGTCCAACTACGTACTGCTGCAGTTCGAAGATCCGACGACAACATACGAATGCCTAGGTTCAACATCGATAGACTTAGTAATCCCTCAGTGCATCAACAATTAAGGGGGCACTTTTCGGAAGGTGTGAAATCAATCAGTAGCTCACTGCTCACAACCATCCAAGACAATTAGTGTGCTGTTGTTTTCACATCTGGTGCTGAAAGAATTGTCGGTCGATTGCATGGAAGACATAGGGCGTGACTTTTCGAGACGGATTGACGAACGAGAACAGCTGAAAGCTCGCGAAGCGTGCGACATGACAAGCGCAACTGCATCAACGCGCTGGCTACAGAAGTAGAAGAAGGTGCACAGAGGTGCGACAGCAGAACCGTCTACATTATGACCAAAGCAGCTCCAGTCAACACCTAGTGAAAAGCCTAGACGGCTCCTTACTCATTTCAGATGAGGACCAGCTCAAGAGATGAAAAAAGTATTTTGCTATAGTTTTGAACCCCGTATTCGCCAGCGAGATGCTCCCAAATCAGACTGAGGTGCCCGGGGTCAGAAATGCCCAAATACGCACCACGACTCCCCATAATGATGAGATCACTACCCTGATCAAGGCACTCAAAACCAACAAGAGCTTTGGAAGCTAAGACCTTTCCTAATGAGTGGAAAAAGGGAATGATAGTCAAGCTTCCTAAGAAAGATAATTTAATGGAGTGCGGAAACTGGAGGGGTATCTGCGTGCTGCGTGCTGCCTGCTGTAGTTAAGATGATAGCTAAAATCATTCTGGAGCGAATCGAACAACATCTCGAAGACACACTCGATGCCGAACAAGCAATTTTCTGCTCTGGATCCTCCTGTGTCGACCACATCAGCACCCTGCGGATTATCATCGAACACTCCACCTGCTGTTCATTGATTTTAAGAAGGCGTTCGATAGTGTCAGCACGGAGTTTATTTGGCGTGCCTTCGTAGGTATCCTCAATAAATTTATTGCTATTATCAATGACTACATATGAAAGCTCCAAATGTCACGTTCTGCATAGAGGGCCGTTGTCGGAGAAATTTGAGATTCAAAGTGGTGTAAGACAAGGCTGTATTGTTTCACTATACTACTATTCCTATTGGTGATTAGCGATGTGATTCGTGCAGCTCTGTCGATCGGAAACGGAGGAATTCGATGGACTCTTACATCCCAACTGAAATATCTTGACACGCTGATGATGTATGCTTACTCTCTCACAGAATTATGGACCTCCATCCAAATAACAGTAGATGTGGAGAGGGATGCAGGCGTCGTCGGGCTGAAAATGAATACGGCAAAAACTAAAATTGTCAGCCTTGGAACAAACTTATCGGCTCAAGTATGCATTGCTGGACAACCGGTAGAGAGAGTAGAGGATTTCCAGTATCTTGGGAGTTTTATGTCGACCGATGGTGGAACTGAACTGGATATAGACAACAGGATCGTCAAAGCAAAGTCCGCGTTCGGGATGTTATCCAAAATATGGTGAAGCAATGTTATCAGTTTGAACACCAAGCTACGACTGTTCCACTCCAACGTTGAACCTGTGCTGTTATATGAATGCAGCACGTGAAGAGTGACCACAACTATCACCAGAAGGCTGCACACCTATAAGGTGCCTGCGCAATATCTTAAGGGTTTTCTGGCCGAATCGTATCTCTAACGAACACCTTTACGAGAGAACGGGTCGGGAACCAATAGGCATAACTATCCAACGGCAGAAGTGGCTGTGGATTGATCACACATTCCGAAAGGGTGAATGTTCCATAGTGAACCATACTAAGCAATGGAACCCCTTAACTTAGGATGGCAGAAGACCTGGTGGTCCGAGGAGAATATGGCGCAGAACAGTCGAGAAGGAGGCACGGCAGTTGGGGAAAAGTTGGTGAGAGCTCAGATACATTGCGAAAAACCGTACACGATGGCGCGTAGGCGTATTAGAGGCCCTAGGACCCACAAGGCGATACAGGACATAAGTAAGTATGTAAGAACTGAATCCAAATATCGCAACGATTCCCACAGATTAGTTGAAATACTGACTATTGGTGTAAAGCCTAACACCACCTGAGTTTCAAACCACTTAATTAAAAATAATGCACCCCTCCTATCCATTCACTTAAATTCTTATATACGTCATGGAATTGCTTAGTTATGAAAGCTTAATTTTTTTTTTTTTTTTTAATAAAAAATGTTTTCAAAGAATTTACATTCGACCTCCTATAATTTTTTTCCAACCTGTTATTATCACCCCTGAATCACATCTTTAATTGCTAAAAATGAGATCTAATAACTATAATATTTCTCACCGTTAAATCCAAAGTATGGAATCAATTACTTTCCAGAGAAATTTATTACCCATATCCCATAGTTTAATATTTATAAGAGTCAGTTCTAGGTTTTCTTCTACATTTTTCATCGCATACGGAGGGGAGAGTAATAATTATAAGTCATAAGTACATAGTTGCACTACAATTAGTCTCGAAAAATAACATTGTTACTCTCGTCGAGACTTGTGTCGTTAGCCAAATGATTGAAGATCGTTGCTTAGAAATTTATAAATGAAATGGTTGGCACTTATAGTAATACTTCAACATTCATCTACAATAATTGAATACTAATTCGATAATTTAAACATTAAACTCATTGGGAAACTATTAATTATTTCTATTTATCTGAGTAAACAATATTTATTGGTAGTTGACAATTCTTTTTACAATGTTTACGGTCGTAAAAAAGTTCAGCAAAATCTAAATTTAAACATTTGAAGTGGGTTCTGGAATTCTACGTATCGAAGTCCAACTTTGTCGGAAAGTTTAAACTTGAACGCTAAGTGTCACGTGGAGGTAAAATAAATTTGAGACAGCATCTATAAATAAGCCCCCCATCAACTGCCATGATGACGTATTTATTTTACTCATTTCAGCCTCGGTATAAAATATCTCTTAACGATCCCCTCAATTATCTGTCAAATTAGATTGAAAATAAGTGTTATCCCCTGTCACAACCCGTATCACAGGATAAAATATGCATCTCTATCCGGTTTCTCTATTCGACAAAGGGAAACGTCGCGCAATATTTGGCATTCGACTTTGAATTCAATATGACACCTGTCATCAAATGTCATGAACTGTCACATTAAAGTAACCATTCACCTTAAATTCAATTTCCCTAAACTCTAGAAAAAACGTTGACAGGACTTATGTGTTTCCTCTTTAGCTTGTAACCGGAAGTAAGTCCACACAGCTGACACCCACAGCCAGGGTGGTGTCCTCTTCAAACGAGGACGATGACTATGACATGCACAAGGGATATAAAATCAATACAAAACAATTTAAAATTCATTCCTCACAAATTAGTTCAGACTGTCCAGCCCTCTAGAAACACCCATTCGTTTCCAGCCCATCTCCAGTATACACTACCTAGATATATCTTTTGCAGCATCCAATTTTACACCGTGCGTTGTACTGTGAAACTTTGTGTGTCCAGGAATAGTAATAAAAAAAGTTGCCTTTCCTTCTTCTGCTGCTGCACTAGAGGATATCGATAGTTTCTCATTTTATTTTTAGTCCTGCTTGTATGTATATTTAGCCATAAAAATAAAGATGAATTCGAAATGACATGAGTGTGTATAGCTTCTGACAACCTTTCAAGGACCCAACTGATGCCAAGGGAGACAGGTAGAAACTTTTTCCCATGAATATACCGGATCTGTACAGGAGGATTCTTTTTTACATAATGAAACTGAAATTTATGTGGGTAGACAGTAAGGATGCAGGCAGGACATGTGTGGCTCTCTCCTCAAAACGATAACAAAGAACCACGAAATGAGGTCATTTGGTTCAAATTTGAAGAAGCTGCATAAACAGCGCTACAGGGAAACTGCTGAAGGACATAGTTGAGGTGTAAATCCACCCCACTCTACACTAAAAATGAATGACATGGAATCCGGGCAAGGAATGAATTCAATGGAAATTCATGTGTGTGCGCTCGGTGGGCGGTAGTCAAAGAGATAGTTGGTGGAGATGGATGACTAAAAAGGATTATTGCGTACACCTTTTTGTTCTTACGACAAAGTGACATGATTTAGTGAGAGACATATTGCGGTAGAACTGGCACAAATAGGATGTTTCTGCTGTTGCTCCACTCACATGAGATATGGTTTGGTTTATTTCTCCTTTTTTCATCTTAAAAGCGACATCTGCACGTGGTTGGAATGGATTCTCTGGAAACCGGTGACTCCTTTGAAAGGAGAAGAAAATGATAAAAATTTATTACACTTCTAGGAAAACTGGAGCGCAATTGCTTTTCTGGGGAAATGCTTTGCGGATAGAGCGAGAGTGGTTTGGGTACAGCATAAATCTGTGCTTTTCTTTAAGTGGTTTCATGTGATACTAAAGGGTTGGATCTTTTCGTTGATTCAGGCAAAAATGATTGACGGAAAGGAGAAGGCAGGCATCATTGCTGGGTGGGTATGATCCATCAGATGGATGTCTACACAATCTTCGTCAGCGTCAAGGAATTCAAGTTTGCTTAAACTTTGCTGAATTAGTAGTTTGGATTCCTCTACTTACTTACTTAGGTAGCGCTACAGTTCGGGGTGAACCTGGATCTCAACCTCTCCCTTTGCGCATTCTAAGTCGGTCGAGGTCCCCTTAAACTTGCGCGAGTCACCTACGGTGCGGGTTAGATTCGAAGACTTTGCAGTCCGGAGAGTTGATTGATTTGATTATGTCCTGTCTCTCCTTGTGGGTCCTAGGCCCTTTTCTATGCCTACGCGCCATCGTGTACGGTTTCTAACAATGTGTCTGAGCTCTCCCCAACTTTTCCCCAACTGCCGTGGCTCCTTCTCGACTGTTCTGCGCCATGTTCTTGGACCGCCAGGTCTTCTGCCATCCTAAGTTAAAAGATTACATTGCATAGCATAGTTCGCTATGGAACTGTCACCCTTTCGCAACGTGTGTCCAATCAACTCCCACTTCCGTCATTGGATGGTTGTGCCTATTGGTTCCCGACCCGTTCTCTCGTAAAGGCGTTCGCTAGATATACGATTCGGCCAAAAAATCGTTAAGATATTGCGCAGGCACCTATTAACAAACGTTTGCAGCTTTCTGGCGATAGGAGTGGTCACTCTCCATGTGCTGCATCCATATAACAGCACGGATTCAACGTTGGAGCGGAACAGTCTTATCTTGGTGTTCAAACTGATTGCATTGCTTCGCCATATTTTGGACAATATCCCGAACGCGGCCCTTGCTTTAACGATCCTGTTGGCTATATCCTGTTCAGTTCCACCATCGGTCGAGGAAATACTCCCAACATACTGGAAATCCTCTACTCTCTCTACCGGTTGTCCAGCAATGCATATTTGAGCCGATAAGTTTGTTCCAAGGCTAATAATTTTAGTTTTAAATTTCAGTCATACGGCGCCTGCCTCCCTCTCCACATCTGCTATCATTTGGTGAAGGTTGATAATTCTGTGCCATCTCAAACGTTGAATGAACAGTTTTGTGCTGTACAGATGTACAGCACTGGGAAGATCAGAGTCTTATATAGTCTCCTTAGTTGGTCTTAGCAAAATAATGAAACAGTTTGGAAGGAATTTGAGGATCGCGAGTTGGAACATTGGAAGCATGACCGGTCGAAGTTACGAGCTGGAAGAGATGATGAATAGAAGGCGGGTGGATATCTTGTGTGTCCAAGACACGAAATGGAAAAACACCGGAAACCGGGCGCGTTTCTTGGACGTTAGGACAAAAGATTACAAGATGTTCTACTACGGAACGGAAAAGGCTAGATACGGAATCGGTATCATCCTTGTGGAAGAGCTATTTGGTAACATCTTGAGCATTTCGAAGTCCAGCGGCCGTTTGATGTCTCTCAAACTAGTAATACAAGGAGAAGTGTGGAATATTGTTAGTGCATATGCTACCCAAAATTGTTTTTTTTCTTTTTTTTTTGCCGAGAGTAGGTGAAAAATCTTCTAAAGACACCATAAGGCCCGACCGAGCGTGCTTATGGTAGTGTGAGATTTTTACTCACTAAAAAAACACCTCTCTTCAAAAATAATACTACAACTAAGCCGACGCTTATCCAGCAGTTTTATTTTCGCTTACGATACACGTGATTTTTTGGGAAAAAAACAAAAAATGTTCGTACGAAGTTAAAAGAAATGTAGAACTTTAGGCAGGTTAAATTCCAATGATAGTTCCTGCCTTTTTCGCGACCGGCATATACTATGACGCGAGGTCAAAAGGTTTTATCCTTTGCAGACGACGAATTGAATTATTCGCGTCAAGTAGTTGAATGACGGTACAGTTACAATGGCCGTGAACACGATCTTTGTGTTTATGCGCAAATTTTGTTATCTCTTCGACGACGCTGGGAATTCCCAGATCTCGATGAATATCTTCGTTACGTACATACCATGGTGCGTTGACGATCGTTCTAAGAACTTTATTTTCAAAAGTTTGTATGATGTTTCTATTGCTTTTCTTGGTACAACCCCATAGTTGTATACCATACGTCCACACAGGCTTTAGCACTTGCTTATAGATAAGCAGTTTGTTATGTAGGCTCAACTTCGAATGTTTCCCGAATAGCCAGTACATTTGTCGGTATTTGTTTTGAAGTTCGTCGCGTTTCTTTTTCACGTGCGATTTCCATTTGAGCTTAACATCTAGAGTCATTCCTAGATATTTTGCTTCGTTCGCGTACGGTATTTGAGTCGAGTTAAGATATAGAGGCAATCTATCCACTTTTTTTTAGGTAAAGTTGACGTGAGTAGATTTGCTTTCGTTCGGCGCAATACGCCAAGAATTCGTCCAAGCGTGGACTTTATTAATAGCATGTTGCAGCTTTCCAGTTGCTGCTTCAATAGTTTCGCCCGTGGTCAATATCGCCGTATCGTCCGCAAACGTGGCGACGACACAGTTTCTTTCCTGCGGGATATCACGCGTGTAGAGTACATATAGAAGCGGGCCAAGGACACTTCCTTGTAGAACTCCGGCCGCAATCTTTTTGAAGTCAGAGTAATCATTTCCGTGCTTAACACGAAAAAGTCTCTCGGTGAGATACGATAGTAGGATTAGAAAGAGTTGCCGTGGCAGTAGTCGTTGCAATTTATACTCCAAGCCTTCGTGCCAAACCTTATCGAAAGCTTGTGAGACGTCAAGAAATACACCACAACAAATCTTTTTTTCTTCCAGAGCTTTCTCAATCACGTCAGTCATTTTGTGGACTTGGTCAATTGTAGAATGTTTAATTCTTAATCCAAACTGATGGTCAGGAATGAGACGTCTTTCGTCGATTACGGGCTGTAGACGTTTGGAAAGAAGTTTTTCAAATATTTTTGAGATAACCGGCAATAGGGAAATAGGCCGATATGATTTCTTCTCATTTAGCGATTTGCCTGGTTTCGGGACCATTATAATCTCGGCGACTTTCCATTGCCTCGGAACATAAAGCAATCTGAACGAAGCGTTGATCAAATAGAGCAGTTTGATAATAGCTTTATTCGGCAATTCCTTGACTACCTGCGCCGTTATCAAGTCATACCCCGGAGCTTTTTTTGGCTTTAAATTTTTAATCACTTCCCTCAGTTCAATCAATGCAACTTTTTTTACTTTAAAGTTGTCAGATGTCTTGACTGGGGAGTCGGGTGCTAACAAAGGGCCGTCGAACGGCTTAAACGTTTCTTCTAAGTGCAAAGCAAAAGTATTGCCTTTTCTTTGTCGGTCTTGGCCCAGTTTCCATCTATTTTCCGAATTGGTGGTGCTTGCATTTGAGGTTTCCAGATGCCTTTTAGCGCTTTCCAAAGCGAATAATTTGATTCTCTTTCACCGGAAAGATTTTCAAGATAGGTCGCTATCTTTTTGCTTTTAAATTCGCGAATACTATCTCTAAGCCGATTGCATAGTCGGTTAAGGACCATTTTATGCTGCGGTGCATGAGTGATTTGCCACTTCTTTCGTGCTTTTCGTTTCTCCCTCACCAGTTCGATGATTTCTCTGGGATACTTTTCGTTACGGTTGATTTTATAGCTTCTAGAAGGCGTGTTTCTCCATGTCGCTCTTTGGATTGTTTCCATGAAACGATCAACTTCGTCCTCTAGTTCACAAGATGTTTTAAGTGAAACATTTAAGGCGATATTTGTTTCGCAATCATTTCTAAAGCCCTCCCAGTTTGTTCTATTGCTAGTGAGTCTCGGAGGTCCTTTTTTCTTGATCAGCGCTTCTCCAAGTAATAAAATTACCAGCGAGTGGTCAGAAGAGAGATCAAAACATTCTTTGACTGTAATAAACTTCTCGTAAATGCCAAAATGGGTGCAATCAGATAAATAAAGATGAGTTTTTGGTAGATTTCCACAATCTCCTTAAGAAGATCCCAAAGGAAGAGTTTCTGTTTGTTGGAGGAGATTTGAATGGATATGTCGCAAATGTATGCAAATCACACGGTCTTATCGTATTAAATACCATGTTCATCAAACAAAGCCGACACCTGATCACTTACAGCAGTGGTGAAGATGAAACTCAGATTGTCTACCATTCGGTAGGCAGTTTCATGAAGCCTCGGGTAAAAGATTGCAAAGTGATCTTGGGAGAGGCAATCGCTCGGCAACACCGTCTCCTGCTAACAGAGATTTTTATGAAAACACCGAAGAAAAGCAAACAAACAAGGGTCTCTGAGAAAATCAAGTGGTACAATCTGGACAAAGAAAAAGGTGAGGCTTTTGTTTTCGTAATGAAAAATTACCTCTCACACCATCAACGGAGCTGAGGATGAAGAGCACAAAATATGTGGGATTCCCTACAGCGAACTTGCTTAAAGAAGGCCAAATCACTGCTAGGAGCTTCAAAAGACCACCATCAACACGCCAAACAAACATGGTGGTGGAGTGATGAAGCTAAGAAGGTGATAAATGAGAAGAAAGCGGCTTTCAAAGCTTGGTCAAAGTGCCCCTCCAATAATAGAGACGAAAAAGTTCCTCTCGAAGTAGAATACAGATGCTGCAAGAAAAAAGCGAAGAAAAAGTGCGCCCAGCTTCAAGCAGAGAGTACGGAGGGCCTATATCGGGAGCTGGAGAAAATATCTTCTCCGGTTGCTGATGCAAACCAGGCAATCCAGGACCTGCGAAGACACAATATGAACAAGAGCGCAACCATCTTCAAAATAGCCGCACAAAGAAGGAGGAATGTTCAGGAGATTCATTCGCCAAAGTTCGTTAACAATCATGGCCAGCTTCTAGTGGATGACGACAAAATTCTGCAGAGGTGGTGGCAGTATTGTGAAGAACTTTTAAATGAACAGTTTCCGCGACTATACTTTCCAAGAGCCACCCCTAACTGTGAAGAAATACCCGACATTACAGCCGAAGAAGTTAGTGAGGCAGTCAAATACTCCAAAAAACAAAAAGCGGTTGGGCCAGACGAGATGCCCTCTGAGTTCTGGAAAAAGATGGGAGACATCTGGTTCAGATGGCGCAGAATTCTTATCTCCAAATTTGTGAGAGGTGACCCAATGCCGAATCAATGGAGGGAAAGTTACCTTCTCCCTGTATACAAAGGAAAGGGTGATACGCGAAACTATGATAACTACCGTTCGATCGAGCTGATGTCACACACCATGAAGATCGTTGAGCGGGTATTAGGTGGCCGACTGCGAAAAATAATACGGCTATCTGATGATCAGTGCGGGTTTGTCTCGGGTAAATCAACCACAGATGCAATCCAAAGTATAAGGATCATAATGGAAAAACATCGTGATTCCTTAAGGGATTTGCATATTGTATTAGTTGACTTTGAAAAGGCATTCGACAGACAACCACGAGATCTGATATGGGTGGCGCTAAGACATCGAGGGGTTCCAGAAACCTATCTACAGATGATCATGGACATGTACGAGGGAGCAAAGACAAGAGTAAAATGCCCCTCTGGAGTAACCGAAGAGTTTCCAATCAAAGTCGGGGTGCACCAGGAAAGCGTTTTAAGGCCTTTGCTCTTTATTACAGTGCTTGATTATCTGCTTGAAAGTAAAGTGATGGGCCCCAAGGTACATCAGTTATTCTTTGCTGACGATGGAGCCATCATTAGTGAGGATCCTACATCCCTGCAACGAGCACTTGATGTGTGGGTGGACGTTTTGGAGGGAAATGGGTATCGCATTAGTTCAAAAAAGACAGAGTACTTGTGCTGCCCGTTCTCTGATCCACTCAGGCCTATTCCAGACATTTATTTGAATGGAACAGTGCTTCCCAAGTGCGAAAAGTTCAAATATCTGGGATCTATCATCAAAAGCAAAGCAACTTATGATGACGACATCAATCATCGTGTAAGCGTAGGGTGGATGAAGTGGCGAGAAAATTCCGCTATCTTCTGTGACAGAAAAATGCCCCCTAAGTTGAAAGGAAGGCTTCACACAGCAGTTGTGCGTCCAGCGCTCACATACAGTTCACAATGTTGGACGATGTACAAAACGTATGAGAGTAAATTAACGGCAGCTGAGATGAAGATGCCACGTTCAAAGAAGAGATCATTTGAACCCTGTAAAAAGGCAACATCAATGCACGTTCCAAAGACATCGCGATGGAGGAAAGGCAGGCCTATAAACTCCTGGATCAGACAAATGCGACGAAATCGGCATTTCATTGGCCTCAGTAACCGAGTGATCCAAAATCGGCAGGCCTGCCGATATTTTCCGAGGTCAAATAGGCGAACCCCACAGACGGATCAGTAGAAATGCGGTGAAATGGTAGGGTTATGATCCCTTATTTTCGGATCATAACCTCGCTGATAAAAGGAAGAAGAAGTTGTTCGAGATAGGGGTTTACTTTTAAGTTGCCTTATAAACCTAAAAAAAAACAGCGATTCTTCGTTTGATTTCTGCGTTGGTATCATTGTCAGAGTTAATAGCCGAGCCGAGGTAGACAAAGTCCCTTACTACTTCGAACTTCTAGCTGCCCACTGCGACATTCTGTTCAATTCGTCGGTGTTGGCTGCCCCTTCTTGTTGATAGCATATACTTGGTTTTACCCTCGTTGATCACTAAGCCCATTTTGGCCGCTTCTGCTTCAATACTTGGATTCCTAGTTGCTTGGAATTCATAGTTGCTTGTTGCGGAAAACTGTGTCAGTACCTATATTTTTTTTTTTGCTCTAAAGGCTTTTTTTAAAGATTGATATATGGTATGTATCTTCCAATAGCGATAACTTTTTAATCGTTCTGTAATTTTTCGTTCTGTTCTTTCAAATCTTTGTTGTTTGCCAAATCATAATCAATAGACTTACACCAGAAGAACGCTTTGGTATCATTCAAACTTATTTTGAAAATCGGTCCTCAATTCGTGAAACGTATAAAAGACTAACAATTTTTTTTTAGTTTTACGATTTTTTAGTATAAAAGATCAACTCAGCTCACTATTCGTCGTGTTGTCGATAAACAGTATAAATTCTTTTCTATCATCACTGTTGTGATTGTTTTGGGCCACTGCCTAATACGGTCGAACGGTAGCTTACATGTAGCAGAAATAAACGTAAGGGTATAGAGACTTGATACACAATGGAGCAAAACCATTTTTTGATTAGGATCTCATATTTGCAAGAAAAGTTTCTAAGATTTTAAAAAAGATTCATGCCCCTAAATAAAATTGGCCGGTGGTCTATGAAACTTATATACTAAGTTGAAGTCGCAATTGAAGAAGGTTTATTCAACGAACCGCATTGCGGATGTAGGACCAACGAATACTTATAATTACTTCAAATCCTATCTCCAGAATCCCTCCAATAACTTTTTCACATTCCCAGTTGCACCTTAAAAGCACTTTATTTTCGCACAAACTCTGTTTATTTTTTGTTATCTATCAGCTAATGTTACTGCCTAAATTACCGACACAATAGCAGCCCTTCTGAAGATGTTAAATTCTGTACACTTTTTCTTTCTTTACGAGTACACTGCAAGTACTCTAATAGAGAAATTATTACTTAATGCAATAGCAAATAACAGCTTCTATAGACTCGACTAATACCAGACATAAAACCATTTTAATGTGCAGAAGTAGAACTATAAAACGTAGAGTACTTCTTAATAACTAAAAATGTTACGTATACGCCCAGTAGTTCTAAAGAAAATCATGCAACAGCATCCCACTTTATTACTCCAACATACATGCAATTAACTAAATGATAATTGAGGGTTGGTGATAAAATTAAACCACTTTTCATCTTTCCGATATCATATTTTATGTTGTAATCAACAATAAGTGACAGCTTCTGGACGATAAGAAATTAAGAAAAAAGAACACTAGGTTGTGGAACATCGAATATGGTCTGGTGTGAAGAGCACTTCATATTTTATGATAGACTGACTTCTTAAGAATGTTCAAGACTGACCACTTGCCTAACAGCTATCGGAACCTTCAAGTTCTTTATAAATCAGATACTTTTGCTGAATGTGCTTATAAAATAATTTCTCTTACTTAAAATTTCGCGAGCAATAGGAATTTAAAAAAAGTGAAGTTGTAGTCTGTGAATAAGGCTAGTACGCTATTCGTGTGCAATGCAATTTCCTTTACAAATGTCAAATGGAAATTTTTGGCATGAAATTTCATTAAGCGTTATGAAGCTTTAGGGTGAAGTAGTTTAGTTTGAAACCGAGAGGTGCATTTTTTGTATAACTGTTGCCACTTGCCATAAGTGTTACGATTGGAAGAAGAGGCTCATTGCAGAACAACAATGCAAGAAAAAAAGATCATTAGACGATACCATAATTGACTGTGACAGAGTATGCTCGACCTCGAAAGCTGTTCTTGTTCCTCTGATTTGCGCTGCGTATAACTAACTGCTTGACGTAGTTCATATTTGCCAGAGGCCCGCCCGAGTGCCCGAAGGTAATGACTGCATCTGTCTGTATGTAGTTGATGGTTAGATCTTCCAGCTGCATTATTTCTCAGCAATAGTGAACAGTTCAGCGCGACAAGCCACTTGCCCGTTCATAGCATAGATGATTCACTCAGTCTCAAAAGCGCTAGTCAAGTGACTGACCTATATCCGATTGCAGCTTGGTTTCTTCCATTTTTTCACATTCATATTGTGAAATATGAAAACGTGGTATTGAATGAAGGGTTTTATGTTATTTTTTGCAAACTTTGTCGGGGAGGGAAATCATTTTATCTCATAACTTCATCTTTTATTGGATATGCTGTATAATGGGGAATACATCTTTTTTCCTATAATATGCGGTGGGCATTTACGAGTTCATCCTGAAAATTTCAAACCTATAAGTCAAAGGGCGCCGCAAAATTGCATCATCACTTCCTCGCAGTGCCCGCTGGATAGCTATCTGATAGTGACCTAACGATGAGCGTATGCTCAGTCTGACTATATATGTGTAGCTGAACACTCAGATCTGCGCAAGTATATCTGGGTGAACTTCAGCACACATATATTTAACCAGACAAAGCATCTCTTGTTAACCTGATTGGCTTAAACCTGCGTCTCAGAAGTCTAGCAAGAGCTCCTCAGAAGGAGGACGTGTGGCAGATAAATTTTTCCGATGGAGACAATGGTGACGTCTACAGGCCAGCGGATATCTTACCGGCTACTTAGACATATTTTGAGCCGAGGTATGTATGTAAGGTATGTATGTTGGAAAAGAGATGGTGGCGGATGAACCCTTAATGGGCCAACGGCAGCGCTCATATCCCCGAAGTGGGTTACTGACATCTGTGCATCCGACCCCTCGTCCTAGGGGTTGCAAAAAAGGATCTGGTCCTCCAGGTTGGGGGTTATGCCATTGGGTTAACTTCCCTACCACGTTAAAAAAAACAATGGTTATGAAGCTTCGGATACGGATGGTTTTACTGTTGACGACCCAAGCAAACGTAAAAAGGACAGCGATCTTCGTGCCTGCACGTGGAATGTTAGGTCCCTCTACAAACCACGGTGCAGCCGAACAACTGCTACAAAGTAGGCATTACCGCCATCCAAGAAGTGCGATGAGATGAGCCGGGCAAAAGGAGGATGACAAATTACGACATCTACTACGGCGATTGCTACAGACAACAAGGACAGCATCTATTCGGGTGCGGATTTGTCATTGGACGCAGACTTAGGCAAGAAGTCTTGAAATTCCGGCATGTGAACGAGTGCCTTATGACTATCCGTATCAAGGCTAAATTTGCCAACATTAGCCTTATATGCGTTCACGCCCCTCACGAGGAGAAGGACGACGCGACAAAGGATAACTTCTACTAGCTCTTGGACAAGACGTATGAGCAATGCCCTAGCCACAATGTTAAAATTATCCTACATGGAAGAGAGGCGGTCTTTAGTAGCGTCGTCGGAAAGCACAGCCTGCACGATATCACATCCGACAACGGACTCAGACTAATCGAGTTTGCGGCGGGGCCAAACATTGTCGTAGCTAGTACGCGGTTCCCACGCCTCGATATTCACAAAGGAACATGGCTCTCCTTTGACCGAAAAATCGTCAACCAAATCGATCACATTGCGATCGACGCAAGGCACTCTTCCAGTATTCTGGAAGTCCGGACTTTCCGAGGAGCCAACGTGGACTCGGATCACTACCTAGTTGTAGCCAAGGTACGGATGCGGATAACCAGAACGGAGCGAAATCAACGAAATACTGTGATGAAATTTGACGTCGGGCGGCTACAATCGCAAGAGACCGCCAGGGCTTTTGCCGATCGATTTTCTCTTAATCTTAATCTAAGTCCTATGCCGCCAGCAGCAAATGCGGAGGACCAGTGGCAGCGTTGCCAACAAGCCATCAGAGATGCCGCCTTTGATGTACTGCGACCTTGCCTACCTAGGCTCTATGGCGAGCTGCGCAAATGTCACCAGTGAGGAGATCGCACGAAGAACTACTACGATCGCTGTTTCTATGGGCTAAGAAGGCAATTGAGTAACAACGCCCTATACCTAACTATTAAGGTAACTCTTTATAAGACACTTATTATTCCAGTCCTGCCGTATGGCGGAGAGCTATAGACTTTCTCAAAATCGGATGAAGAGCCCTTAATTATTTTGAATGAAAAGTTCTTCGAGTGATCTTTAGCCCCATCTGCATAGACGGCGAGTGGATGAGATGGTACAATACCGAAATATACGGCCTATACAAGGACATTGATTTAGCCAGAAGAGTTCACATTCAGCGACTAAGATGGCTGGGTCATGTAAAGCGAATGGAGCCCAACGTTCCAGCCAAGAAAGTCTTCGAATTCACCCCGGATGGACGGCGCAGTATAGGACGACTTGGTGGTAGGTGACTGTGTTTTGGGGCTTATAAGGCAATTCAACCATAAAGCCCTATCACGAACAACAAAGGAGACGCTGTATAAGATTCTGATCATCCTAGTCCTGCTTTACGGCGCTGAAACATGGACTTTATTAAAAGAGGATGAAGACATTCTTGCTTGCTTTGAGAGAAAAAGTCTTCGTAAGATTTTCGGTCCCGTTTGCGTTGACGGGTTTTGGAAGAGATGATTTAATAACGAACTATACGAGCTGTATAGCGACATCGACATAGTCAAAAAACTGTATATTGGACGTCTGAGATGGCTGCACATGTAGAGCGAATGGACGCCAATGCTCCGGCCCGCAGAGTCTTCGAATCCAACCCCGAGAGACGACGCAGTAGAGGGAATCATCGCCGTAGGTGGCGCGCACAAGTTCAAAGGGACCTCGACTAACTTGGAGTGCGCAACTGGAGGCAATTAGCTACGGACCGAGCTAAATGGAGAGGCTTGCTGGTTGACTCCCAGGTTCGCCTCGAATTGTAGTGCCACCTAGGTAAGTTAGTGAGGTTGTAGGTGACGCAGACAAGTGGAGAGGGGCCTCAGCCAACTTGGCGTTCGCAACTGGACGCATCTGGTTCGTAACCGGGCTGGAAAGGTTTGTTGGTTGAGGCAGAGGTCCACCGCGGACTGTAGCGCCACTTAAGTAAGTAAGTAAGTCAAATGGCCTAAAAATTTTAGGGACATGACAAGCAGATGGAAATTTTCTACGGAAAGACACACCACAATGACCAAAAATTGTATGTTCTCGGGAAAAAATCTTAACTTTCTATCCAGGTAGAATATTGTCATAATTTAACTCTAAATGAAAGGTAACAAATTTAGGATGAAATAGAGTAGTATAGGACGTATCTGTGGACGGATTTCAAAAATGTTGACACTGACACTCTTTTCTTTCTCATTCTGTTCGTGCTCCTAGCTCAAGACATTAAGTCTAAAAACTCATCACGTAAACGGGGTCAGAGATCGTCTATTAGGCTTACAAAGAAATACTTTTTTGTATCTTAATAGCAGCAGGCGGGCGAAGCAAGGCGAGAACCATTCAGCTAGTAAACCATATTTTTATAACCCCTGACAGATTGGATGTTGTAATAATAGAAAATTTGCGGTTCTACCCCTCGCGAACATCTGACAAACATCCGAGAGTATTGTTGTCTCGAGAGAGCTTCTCAAAATAAATTGTAACCGAATACGGCACTAAACTGCAGGTCCCTTCCATTCGTTTGAAAAATATAACGCACACAACATGAGTGGTTGCGAGAAGCTGGGTCTTGGCGCTTAAAGAGCTGTTGCGTCAAATATTTGTTTTGTTGTTTTGTTTTTTATTATTTTCTATAATCAGGCTGAGATCATAAGAAATCAAATTCTAAAGTTAGTACATGTTATTTCAAAATTATTAAGATCTCCGTTGAATTTATCGGCATGAACTTACTTTTCTGAAATGCTGGTGAATTAAGGTATTGATCCATGCATCCACTCGACGACAACGGCAATACAAATGGACGATATTTGACTGTAGGCACAGTATGCTCCACAAAGAATATAATCCAATAATAGATCACAGATAGAGAAGAATATGCCTTGCGAGCAGCAGTACATCTTAAATACAACAAACGATACATCTTTATCTCCCGGGTTGGAGAAACCAAACGCAATTATGGACAGACCTTGCACAATCCCTAAAAATGAAAGGAGTACGAGCAAGGAGAACCTATGGAAACATTCTGGAACTAAATTCCTTACGATAAAATAAATCGTTCGACCCTTTCCCAAATCAATTTGCGTTTAGTTTTGCTCATTATTTCCTATTGTTATGGTTATTGCCTCCCGCTGTCCGTACTTACACCACCCCACCCAGCGCTTCCTCTTTATTTCTTTTCTTTATGGCGAACGAATATTTCATTATTATCTCCGAAACAACAACAGCAACAACAATGAACCCACGATATCCTTAAGAAATAGACAAAAATAAACCCAAATACAAATACTTCCGTCATTACCGAGCAACGAAAACCGATAAATTTTCCTAATTTATTTATTTGCTTCTCTTTCCCTTTTCGTCCTTGGCAATAGTGTGTGAGTCCATTTCGGTGCTAATAGAGAAACTTCCTTCCGTCTCATTTTCGGGGGCTCAGTGACATTAAAATCTCATTAGATCCTGCCAGCGGTTGGTGAATCCTTTTTATACCACGTCCCACGACACACACGGCTGTGATGGGCATAAATTGAGGCCCTCTTAAGGAGCACACACATATACATACGCACATGCCCATGCCAACTTGGGAGTCATCACACGAAGGACAGAATCTTAATTTGCACACGACAACGACAACACATCCGGGTGCCATGTTATTGTAGCACTTCAGACAGAGCACACTGGGGAGTTGTCATCAGCTGGAGAGAAGGGTCTTCATCCGCTTTATATACTCGTTACACAAACACATTCCCAAGAATGTAAATAAATAATAATTTGTGCAATGGAATTAGCAAACTACTTCCCTGTCAGTGTACGAACTAAGCCGTCAGTGAGTGGGTGGGGGTATGTGGGTCAGTGCCTTGACTCGAGGCTGAGGCCATACAAAGGCCCCCATCGTCGTCGTGACAAATTATCACTTGTGTTCTGGACAGCGACGACTGTTTGTCTTCCGTCTTTTTGCACCCTGAGCGGTGCACATCTTGTGAGTATCTTCGAGTATGTATCTGACGCGGGAAATATTGTGCACTGCACACTGCAGTACTAATGAATCTCTATATCTTCGGGCGTTCTGGGTGCACTAATGCTTATGACAATGCTTCAGATGCGGGCGAGTGAATCTCGTGAATGTTGTTGGGGATTTGTATACGTGCTTGTTTGGTGTTTATTCAATTTTCCAATCGCAAGCTTGTGTGTGATTTTGCTAGTTTAACCTTCGGGTGCAGTGAGTTGAGATGACGGGCGGTGTGTTTAAGAAAAATAATATTTATCTCATGGCAGTTTCGTATTATGTAACGCGAACGATTCATGGGATGCACTCAATTTAGATAAATACCCGGTTCAGTACTTTAGATAAGTGACAACGTGTTCAGAGAGGTATAAGATACTTTGTTGTGGGTCATAGATATGAGAGTATTTTGAGTGCCCTACATTTGAAAAAATAACTGTTTTCATACAAAGAAGTGCATATAAGTAAGCAGCCGTTTGCTCAGTGCCATCTGGAAGGTTTCTGGTGGTAATTACGTTTTGAGTCTAGGAAATGTTATATAGATTCGTCTCTTTAGTCACAGATATTTTGTTGTAAGATACTCTGGGTGTGAAACACTTTCGCTTATAGGGATTCGTGATGCTTTATGCCATACGTCGTCAAAAAACATAATCCTGAGAAGTTCGACTTGAGTAGGAATAGGACATCTACCAGATGACAAATTCTGTTCATTAGTTAAAACGAGGACAAACGTGTTGAATGGGTGTTGAATTTCGTTTGTTATTAGTCCTGAATTTGAAGGCTCTAATTCCACGGGTCATAAGTCTAACATGGACTTCTGATCCACGTAAGTGAAAGACACCAAAAGCAGAGTGGGAGTAAAGCAGGCCGATGAGCTTATAACACTGAGCTCTTTGAATCAAATCGATTGAATTGTCGAAAATTTTGCAAAAAAGTTTCCGAGTGTTACTCGTATATGAACGAAATTTGTACATTTCGTGTAAAGCAGCTGACATCGAGGGGTTCCGGAAGCAAATGTACAGATATGGACATGTACGAAAGAGCAAAGACAAGAATAAAATACCTCGCTGGAGTAACCGAAGAGTTCCAAATCATATTCGGGGTGCACCAGGGAAGCGTCTTAAGTCCTTTGCTCTTTATTGCAGTTCTTGACTATCTGTTTGAAGATAAAGTGACGAACCCCAAGCTACATCATTATTCTTTGCTTACGATGGAGTCATCATAGGTTCCTCAGTTAGTATTTCCACGTTCAAAAAAGCGATCATTTGAACCCTGTCAAAAAGCAATATCAATGAACGTTTCAAAGACATTGCGAGTTAGAGGTCGAATAGGCGAACCCCACAGGAGGATCAGTAGAAATGCGATGAAGTGGGATGGTTACTATGCCTAGTTTTCGCATCATAACCTCGCCGAAATAGGAAAAAGAAGAAAGTACACATGAAAAATGTACATCTTCGCATCGCAGTGCATATGTGGAAGAAAGTTCGTCGCGATGGATCATGTTTTACGCATTTGGTTTGATTTAGAAAATGGAGACAAATAAGGAGTATTTTCAGTTCATTATGCTTTAAAAAAAAAGTAACAAACGCCACGCAAGCTCTAAGAAGATTTGCGCTGTGCGCGGGGATAACTTTGTCAGCGCCTGGACTGTCCATGAATGGATTCGACGGTTTTGTAATGGTGAGTTCATATTCTCTCATTTGCCCCGTTCTGGACGACTGGTTGAGATTGATGCAGACCAAATTGAAGCTCTAATCGAAAATAATGCACGGTACACAACCACATAGCACATAGCAAAAATATATAATATATAATTTGCGCAAACTGCAATACGTAAATCGGTACGATATTTGGTTCCTGCACAACTTGAGTAAAAAAAAATGTATTGAATCGTCTATCCATCCCTGCAGCAATGCAACGAAAGTGAACCATTCCAAAAGCGGATGATTACGGACGATGAAAATCAGATTATTTATAACAGGTTAGGTTAGATATGTGGGCTGGTAGGGAGAGACACTCTCTGCCACACTCAGGTCAGCGTTGACCCATTGTGATACCCATAGGGAAAAAGTAATCCCTTACCCATTGAGGCCTAGTGAAAACCGGCAAAAACTATACAAAACTCAATTACTTACTTCGTTTCTGCATACAAACCACCCTGATGGTTTGATGAAGTTCAGCATCTTTCCTGTCGAAACGCCAGAGAGCGCCTCGAGATCCTGGAAGAAATGTTTACCCAGGAACTTTTTCTTGGAGTGTTGAAGACCCGGACAGTGGCACAGGAAGTGGGTAGTGTCCTAAAATACTCACTCATCACCACAGCCTCTACAGAGTTCCTTCTCCGTCAGGCGTAGTTTTTTCAAGTGGTACCGCAGAGTATTGTGCGCCGTGATGATGCCCACGAGGGTGGAAAGGCATTTCCTATCTTTCCGAGTAATTCTCTCGGTCCTTGATTTGTCGAAGGATGGCCATAGCTTTCTGGTGGTGGCACAAGTTTCTATGGAGGTCTATCTTGTGTTCGCCTCTCTAATGGCTTTATTCCCTGCAACGAGCTTAAGTGATCAAGGCGGGACACGCATAAGTGGGTCAACTTGTTCTAGTAGGGCTGCTTAGCCAATTCTTGCTAGTTCTTCGGCTTTCTCATTGCTTGGCATACCCTTCTGTTACCAGCAGAGCGATACCTTGTGCTGTGTTCCAAGAATCCTGAGCTCTTCTCGACAACACTTCACAAGCTTCGATTTAATTTCTTTGCCATTAATCGCTTTTATGGCTGCCTGGTTGTCGATAAAGATGGTTATACCTTCTGGCGGTATTGCCCTTACCGCTCATGGGCAGCTGTTGCTACTGCTAAGATCTCTGCTTGGAAGACGTTGCGGTGGTCTAGAAGTCGTATGGATTTCGATATACCTAGGGGGTCGGAGAAGATGCCTGATCCTACGGCAGTGGTCATTTTTTAACCATCTATGTAGATGGCTATAGATTCGGCGTTAGGTATACGACCGCTTTTCTATTATTCCCTACTAGGCTAGGCGGTAGAAAAAGGCCTTAGGTTAGGTTAGGTTAGGTTAGGTTGAAGTAGCTGCCAGCAGAGAAACGCCAACACACTTAGACCAATAATAGGTCCATTGTGATACCACATGGATCATGTGAGAAATTTCCTCCTACCTACTCGTTAAACCATTTTGAGCTTCTTATGAAGCGTAGGAGGCTCTTGATATCTATATTTTTCAGGTCGCCTATGTCGTTGTAAAAGGGGGCTCCTAGGTGAAGCTTCCTTCTATGGGAGAGAGCTGAGCAGGAACAAAGAAGGTGAGGAATAGTTTCCTCCTCTTCCTCATCCATGCAGCTTCTACAAAAGACGTTCGCAAAAACGCCTAGCCTTGTGGCATGCTTGCCTATTAGACAGTGTCCAGTGATGACACCTTTTATAGCGCAGATATGGAATCTGTTAAGAGAAATCAAAGACTTAGAACGTTTTAGATCTAGCTTCGGCCAAATTTGTTTCGTCGCTAGACACGTGGGTCCACTTGTCCACCTAAGGTTCGTACTCTCGATAGCATCCAACCTAAATTTAAGTTTGCAAGTAGCGATTGGTATACCTAAGGAGCCTTTGTCCGGCAGGATGGGTATAGTTGTTCCTATTCTGGCGAGTTTATCGGCCTTACAATTCCCTGGAATGTCCCTATGCCCCGGCACCCAACACAGGCGAATATTGAACTGCTCAGCCATCTCCACAAGAGACGATCGGCAGTGTAGAGCTACTAAGGACTTTATAGAGGTCGATTCCAAGGATTTGATTGCTGCTTGGCTGTCTGAAAAGATGCGGATATTTTTAGCAGATATCACGTTTTTCTTAAGCCAAGATAAGACTTCTTTTATCGCCAAAATTTCCGCCTGGAACACGCTACAATGATTTGGAAGACGGAAGGAGAGCTTAAGATTAAGCCTGTCAGAGAAAACACCTCCACCAACTCCATCCTTGGATTTTGAGCCATCAGTGTAGAAGCGGATTGACCCATCTTCTTAGAATGTGTCATAATTCCAGACTGATCTGGAGGGGATGGTGCCGAGGAAGTTCTTGTCAAAATTTAGAAGTGGGATGGCGTAGTCCGTGTTTTCGGGAGAGATTTTGCATTTATTCAAAATGGAAGTATGGCCAAATTCTTTTCTTGACCACTTTTGGGTAGCTTCGAGGCGAACGGCTGCATTCGCTGCCATTTGCTTGCTAAATATATCGAGGGCATCAGATGAAACAAAATGTCCAGTGCCGCAGAGGGAGTTATACGTAGTGCTCTGCCTATGCACAAGTAAGCTGTGCTTACTTAGATAATTGCGATTTATAGCTTTTTCTAAGGCCGTCCACCAGACAATGACACCGTATGTGAGTATCGGTCTAATGACCGAGATGTAGAGCCAGTAAGCGATTCGGGGATGTACACCCGATCTATTTCCAATAGCTTTTTTGCAAGAGAAAAGCGCTACTGTAGTTTTCTTTACTCTTTCTTGAATATTAGATTTCCAGCTTAATTTCTTATCCAGGATGAGACCCAAATATTTTGCTGTGTCAGGGAAAGTTAAGCTGATACCGTTTAGAGAAGGAGGGTCGACTAGCGGAATTTTATACTTCCTGGAGAAGAGTACAAGTTCAGTTTTGTGGGGGTTTACACCCAAACCACACCTAACCGCCCATCGAGTGAGCTTGTTTAAAGCGTTTTATAGGAGTTCTTTTAGAGTATTTAAGTACTTTCCTAAGACGGCCAAAACAACATCATCTGCATAAGCGATTGCTGTGCATCCCTCGCCTTCCATGATTATCTGTAGCTCAATGATCACCAGATTCCGCAAAAGGGGGATAGAACACCACCTTGCGAATTACCTCTACTGACAGACCTTCTGGCAGACGTCCCACCCAGCTTAGAGTTGATAATCCGACCATTAAGCAGTAGATTAATCAGTTCGCAAAGTGAGCTGTCGACCTTCAGGTCTCATAGTGCATCTGCTATCGGTGATACATTGACATTGTTGAAATCGCCTTCTATATCCAGAAAAGCAACCATTGTGTACTTCTTATGAAACAGGGAGTATTCTATTTTACGCACCAGTGAGTGTAATGCCGTCTCCACTGATTTGCCTTTGCAATATGCATGTTGGGCCGCTGACAGTAGTTTCTTATCAATACTGTTGCGTAAATGGATATCAATCAGTCGTTCTAATGTTTTTAAGAGGAATGATGATAGACTTATCGGTCTGAAATCTTTTGGATTTATGTGAGAGCATTTGCCCGCTTTGGGTATGAAGACAACTTTGACTTACAAAGTCTAAATATGGCATCATACCATATAGTCCGTTATGGACACGAAGCCAAAGTAATCAAGTAGGAACATCGAGTGACCTATTTTATTTGGTTTCCAGTTTGCTGACTTGCTAATTCTCATAGCATTAATGGCTGCTGACGTGCGTATAAAGATGTCTAACGGTAGCAGGTTCAGAATAGCCTCGAGTCCTGTGGTTGGGGTTATCCTCATTGCACTGGTAGTGGCAATGCACGCTAGTCTTTGGACTTTGGTGATAGCCCTTAAGTTGGTAGTTTTGTTGACAGCTGGCCACAATACTAGATTGCCGTAAGTCAGTATAGGTCTATCCATAGCCATATACAACCATAGTATGAATTTGGGGGAGTGTCCCCAGGTTCTGCCAAAAATTCTACTACATGACTAAAAGACTATTGTGGCTTTCTTAATTCTTTACTTACTTACTTAGGTGGCGTTACAGTTCGGGGTGAACCTGGTGCATCAACCAACAAGCCTCTCCATTTAGCTCGGTCTTTAGCTTATTGCCTCCAGTTGCGCACTCCTTCTTAATTCTTTCCTCTATATTTAATCTCCAATTGAGCTTTTTGTCCAAAATAAAGCCCAGGTATTTTGCGCTATTAAACAGTCTGAGTGGGATACCATCAACAGAAGGTGTTCCAAAATCTGGTATTTGCCTTTTGTTCGTAAAAACTACTACTACTAGTTCGGTTTTTTGGGGGATTAACCTTTACACCGCAGTTCCTGACCCATATGTCAAGAGTATTTAGGACTCCGTCAAGTTGTTCGCTAAGAGTAGGTAGGAAGTTATCCGTTACAAGCAGCACAACGTCATCCGCGTAAGATATAGCTCTGACGCCACTGTACCTTAGTTGCTGTAGTACCTCATTAAGAATAATGACCCGAAGCAGTCGGAAGATTACTCCGCCTTGAGGAGTACCCCTAGAGGCGTATGCTTCGAGCTTTGAACTCTTAAGTTCGGTGGTTGTCTGTCTTTCCTCGAGCATGCTAATAATCCAGTTATAACAACATTGAATGGAAAATATTGTATCATGGACCAAAAGAGGTGAGCCAATTTTAGCCATTCCGAAAGATGGTCTTCAGCCGAATAAGGTTATGCTCTGTATTTGGTGGAATTGGAAAATAATTGTGCAGCATGAGTTTCTTCCGCATAACCAAACCATTGATCCGGTAAGCACTGCTTTCAATTGGACCGACTGAAGGATGCAATCAACCGAAAACTCCCGGAACTGATTTATTGGAGGAGCGTCCTGTTTCGCCTCGCTGGAAAGTTGTAAAATTCACTTGGAGCAATTTTTCGCTCAGAAAAATCAAACATTCTACTAGATGGGCATTATGAAATTGCTCGAAAGGTGGCAAAAAGTTGTAAAAAAATAATGACGCATATATTAACTGATTAAAGGCGTTTTCTAATAATAAATATTCGGTCTTTTATTGCAACTAAAAGAAAACAGAGGGAACTTACTGGTCAACCCATATAATCTGAAGTAGAAAATGATCGATTCACTTTCTCAAGATGTATCACTAATCTCTCTAGCCAGACCTTGAGGAAATAAACAATTTTTTGGAGACCGAGGGAGATTGCACGATTTATTATTCCAAAGGATATAATAAATATTTCTGATGAGCTCAGTTTGTCATAAAATATAAAGTGCTCTTCACACCAGACCATATTCGATCCTGCACAACCTAGTATTCTTCTTTCTTAATTTCTTATCGTCCAGAAGCTGTCATTTATTGTTGATTACAACATAAAATATGATATTAGGACTCAATTACTCCACTCACACACAACATCCCGCCTTTCAGTCTTCGGAAAGATGAAAAGTGTTAATTTTATCACCAACCCTTAATTATCATTTAGTTAATTGCATGTACATATGTATTGTGTGTTGGAGCAATAAAGTGGAATGCTATTGCATAATTTTCACTAGAACTACTGGGCGTATACGTAACATTCTTAGTTATTAAGAAGTGCCAAACCATGTTGAATGGTTTTACTTCTGCACATTGAAATGGTTTGATATCTGGAATGTGTGCAGAATATGAAAGCTGTTGTTAATAGTGCAGTATAGTTAAGCTAAAATTACACAGAACATCTTTTGAAGCCTTAAAAACAGTTTGAAAAGTTAAGAAACATCCTCCTGTCTACTACCCTGAGTACATATTGAATTCAAGTATCAGTTCCACAAAAGCCTTAGGGGTGTTTGAAAATTAATCAGGATTCTTACTTAATGCTTTAGCTAAAAATAATTTAATCTCAAATTTTCCTAACATCCATCAATACAAAAGCTGATCAATGCACAACATCCTTCCGGCACTGCTCCATTTCCTCCTTAAATCGTATCCGACCGATGGTAATTTTGATTTAATTTCCTTATGCATTATCCAAGCTATGAACAGCATATCCTCCTTCACTTGAATGGTTGATAAGATGCATGTATCTGCTATCAGTTTCCTGATTGCATGCTGCATATAAAACCCCTTATCCGGGTGAAGCGCACTCATCAAGTTTATTCTCTCTGGTGTAAAATAATAATTTATTTCTGGAATTTCCGATGCATCCTGCAGTGTTATGTTTCAAAATCGATTGTTTTCTTGGGCCGAACCTGCAGTTGCTGAACAAGGAACAGCATGTTTACAGCCAGAAATGAAGCGTTACATTTGGAGGAGTTCTGTG
Organism: Brachypalpus laphriformis; assembly: GCA_945910035.1. NCBI lineage: Eukaryota > Metazoa > Arthropoda > Insecta > Diptera > Syrphidae > Brachypalpus > Brachypalpus laphriformis. The sequence goes on from OX246753.1 coordinate 326,512,278, forward strand.
ATATTAATACATTCCCGAGGTTTTAAGATTTCATTTGATAACATTCCTCTTGAGATGGAAGGAGATGCTATCATGCATCGAGTGTCGGTATTTGAATTGCTAATGCAATTTGGACAGTAAGTTGTTTGAGTATTCCTTGTGGAAGTTGCTTATAGGGTGTTTTTTATCCGTCATTGCTTTCTGGGTGGGTAGGTATATGAAGATTTTTTGATTTCAAAGAAGACAATAAATCGGTTTTTCGGGGTGCATTAAAGAATAAGTTGATTGGATTGCTTTGGAGCCTCTGTTATTCTCTTTTTTTTTAATTCACATCTTCAATGGGAGTCGGTCATAGCTATAGCATAAATTTCATAATTTAGAAATAAAAGAGCTCTATTCTGTTTAAGAAACTCTATATTTGAGTGTTTTACAGTTCCTGCAGAAAGCTCACGATAGCCTTGAATTAGTTTATCCTTCCTCTATTGTCTTCATAAGGAAGGAAGCTAAAAGTTACGGAAATAGTTATGGCCACGGAAACGGAAAAGACATTGGGTAATTACCCACCTCAAGTTTGCCCTGAACTACCTGAGTGAGTAGGGATGCCGTCTGCAAGCTACACAAGATCTTTCAGAGAAGAGAGCATGCTTTTGAAGTGATGCGATTATGGAAATTATCCTTGGATAGATTCTAATGCATTCCAAGGACCTTTATAAGCGACTGTACCCCCTCCGAATAAAAAATCGATGCCAAGACAAGTATGCGGAGAAATATATCATATGAAGCGAGACCAGTAACCTTACTAAAAGCGGATAAGGATACTTCTGGTTACCTTGAGAGAAGAGGTCTTTGAGTGGCCTTTGTTTCCATTCAAAGATGAATTATATGGCATGTACAGTGGTATCTACCTAGCTAAAGAAGTACGCACACAGAGACTGAGATAAAGTGGATGGATACCAACGCTATTGCTCAGAAAGTATTCAAATCCACTGAAGAGAGACGATGGGGACAAATGCCTCACTTTAGATGATGCGAACAACTCCATAATAACCTAAACCAAATTGGTGTGTGCAATCCGAGGCTACTGGATAATGACCGAGTCGGTTAGAGGGGTTTTTTGGTTGAGACCCAGGTCCACCCCGCGCTGTAACGCCGTCTATATAAGTAAGTAGAGACCAGAGATCTATCCAACAAAATGCATTGCGACTTTAACTATTCACTTTGAAAACTAAACATAAAGTTTTCATGAAGGCCCGTTCGTTTCATACATAAGTCGGATATACGACTTTTTATGGTAGGTAGGTAGAAGTTCTGTAGAAGTAGGTTCTGTAAAAACAGAGACCGAATTAGCACTATTGTGCCGTTTTGATACCACGACTCATGCGACCGTGGATGTTGATGTGTGTTGGTGATGATAATCTAGAGACAGCCTGTGGAGTTTAAGAAGAGGGTTAGCTCATTTATGTTCTTACCCAAGATCTCCTCAAGTGAATTGTAGAAGGGTTTGCCTAATGCTTGATGTCTAGCCCTAGCTAGTGCTGGACAATTGCACATGTAGTGGATAATTGTTTCCTTTTCGGTGGCTATGTTGTAACTACGGCAGTGTGTATTATATGGGATACCTAGTTAGGCTGCGTGCTCTCCTACCGGCCAGTGTCCCGTGATTATCGCGATTGTACGGGCAATGTCTTGGCGCGTTCTGTTCAATAGGGCGGTTGTGACATACGACTTTTTATAGTTTTCATACATATCCGTTGCTGGATGTACAATGCCAGCTATCCGGCAGAAGGTGTAAATGGGAAGAGCGTTAACATATATCCGACATCGGATACAATACACAAATGCCGAATATGTAACATTTTCTCTACCGGACAAATCTCAGTTGTATTCGACATAGGCTGCGGGATATACATATCTACACGACGCCGAGTGTTTTGTATAACGAGTGCAGAAAAAATTGGAGCTTTCACACTATTTGTCGGCGTCGACTAAATTTAGGTTGTTGACATAGTACACGATGCGCCATCCTTTATGTCGGTATGTAAATATTGAATAACTTTAAAAACAAACAACCGATTTCCATATATAAGATATTTTTATTTAACCTGATCCTTTAGAATTTATTTTGACTAGTTTTTAAATACAACATCAATCAAGTGGCATCTCGGGTGGTATAGCGATGATTTTGGCACGAATGTTTGCCTTGAGCTATGGTCTGATGCTTGCTGGCATACATTTTGCTTTTCAAATAACCCCACAAAAAGAAGTCCGGAGGGGTCAAATCTGGAGATCTGGGTGGCCAGTCAATGTCGCCATTTTTTGACTGTACACGTCCAGGGAATTTTCGTTGCAGAAACTGCTTTGTTTGATTTGCAGTGTGGCATGGCGCACCGTCTTGTTGAAACTAGTAACCGTTCGGACCTTTTTCACACATATGCGGCAGACATAATGAGCCAACATCCACCGATACCGATTCCCATTGACTGTTTCGCCTTCTCTGAAGAAAAATGGCCCAAGGATGGTTTGGTTTTGGCGCAAACACCGTCCCAAACAGTCACTTTTTGGTCATGCAATGGTGTTTCATGGATCTCGTGTGGATTCTCCGTTCCTCAAATGCGGCAATCCTGCTTGTTAACGTTACCAGAGAGTGTGAAATGAAATGCGCCACGTCCGTCATCAAAATTTGCTTCCAAAAATCAGGTTCAGTGTGAACCATTCGAGCGATTGTTTGGCCGTATTCCAAGCGATGTGGACGGTCTGTCGGCAATATTCTTTGAGCCAATTGCACTCTATACGGAAACAAATGCAAATCACCCTTCAAAATGCACCGCAAGGTGGTTCCACTGACGCCAAAATGAGCGCGATGACGATACGACGGGTTCTCGGCAACACTCTCTCTTACCGCTTTAACCAGTTCATTGGAACGCCTTGAGCGTTGATGAACGGCATGTCGACGAACTTCCACTGTCCTGTGCTCAACACAATTCGACACCAAACGACAAATAGTGTTGTCAGACGGTGCTTGTTGGCCACGATATTTTCGACGGTATGCACGTTGAGTTAACATAACTGAACGACTATTTTCAATGTACAGCGTCACTATTTCGGCGCATTGTTTGTCAAAGTTATTCAATGTTTACATACTGACATAAAAGATGGCGCACCCTGTATGTAATTGGGTGGTTTTGAATCCTTGAAATTGGGTGAAATGGGGCAAGAAATGAGTCAATACCTGCTCGCACTCCTTTCGTTTATCTCAGAGTAGAATAAATTGTACTCCATCCAAAACTCGTTTGCATATATTTTAACGACGAAATAAACGAGTAGTACATCCGGCATCAGATACGCCTGGAAATGTTATATCCGACTTCGTGTATCTTATATCGGGTGAATAGTATGAAAGCTTACATTAAGCTATGTACCTATATACTTCGGTGTATATGTCGTCGTGTATCTGGCATCCAATACCGGATGGAACTAAAATATGCCCGGCAAACAAAACTTTGTGTATCCAGCATTTGTGCCGGCTATCGAATGCTGGACAAGTGTGAACGTTGTTCTGTACACTTTGAACCGGATACAGCACGTGGAGTGACCGAACACCGGATATGTGTGAAACGAGCATAAATCAATTTCATATTTCCCAATTTTGAAAGGTATTGCAAAGTACTGCGAGTACATTGTTTGGTGGCTTTTCTTCATCCAATTAAGAAGCCCTAGTCAGGATGTCGACAATATGGGCATTTCTAAGCATATCTACATAACTTCAGATACAATAATTCTTTCATCTATCTACGCATAGAAGGAGCATAGAATATCGAACATATCTCTAAAGAAATATTGAAAAGACGTTTGCTCCAAATTCTGAAAGCAGTCCATATACACGCTTCAGCAACATAGGCACTTCTTTGCCAAATTTTCTATAAAAAGGTTTCCTTTACTCTCGTATCTCGCAGAGATGCGCATTTTTTCCACGGCATTTGCATTTGGTGTTGCATAATTTGCGTTCATGAAGACAGTCTTGGATACTAAATAGTACACAATAAGCAGTGCACGAGCAGCGGAAGTTTAATATCTGACTCCTAAATGTTCTATGCTAGCTAACTGAAGGTTGCCGATTGTTGTTTCACAGGAAATACTTATAAGCCACTATTGCTAACCAAATCTTTCACGGATTCTTAAAACGTCTGGCCTAAAGCATTTTGCAGGCAATTATCTATCCGTTGCTGAAATCAGCAACAGAATTGATTAAGTGGTTTCGGAATTCATCGCGCACAGACAGAACAACAAAAAATTCTTATTTCTCCCTTCTAAGTATAGGAAATGATAATCACATTGCAGGGGCATTCTATAAAACCATGAAATGATCATTGAGATCAGCAAAACCGATTCGAGTTCATCGCGGTCATACAGGTGACACAAGATGAGTGGGTCAATGCAATATGTAGCTTATTGTATAAAGACTATTTTTATCAAAAGCAACAATTTTCAACACGATACATTTTACATTTCTAGATTCCTCAAGCCGATAAAATAAGCATGCTGAGGCGCCCACATTCTACATCATCACGCAGTCTATCCATGATATCCAGGAGAAGAAAAAGATATTAATACGAAAATTGATAAAAATCAAATGAAATATTTATTTTGTTCTTCGTTTTTATTTTACCCATGGAAATTAGTTTCTGCCTTAGGATCCACGCGCCCCATTCAATAAGAAATACACGATGAAGGATGATAACAGCCAAAGAAGATACAAGTACTATGTAGGTTTATCTACTCGTATCTATGTATCTATGCTTGTGCCAACCTACATTCGAAGAAATTCATTATTGATGTGGAGTCAATTTATTAACTTGTCCCAATTTGTTCGGCCGCTGTTTAGATATGTATACGTGTCTATATTTCCTTTTAGCCAAACATGAACCATCCCACGACTATAAAAATTTATCGGTTATAAAATATAACTCGAAGGAAATTTTTTTAGAAAATTGGAAAAGGCTTTTTGAAAAATCTTTAAGTGCCATTGACACGAGCACACTACTAAAGTAAATGTCAGGGTCATCCCCTTCCGTCAGGTTAATCTCGAGAATATGAAGGGAATTGAGAGGCTTTGATATAAATTTATGAACACTTCCCTTGAAAGGAGGTCCAACTAGGTTGGTTTTAATTTTCTATCTTTTGTGGGCGCAAATAAAGTGATAAGAATCACTAAACTGGTGCCATACGTTGCTGGTGTGGCCTTCATGAAGATTCAAGTCTATTACTGGGAAATAAGAAATCATTAATGGAAATTATTTATAGATGCGACATGAGAGATGGTTGGATATCTATCTAGCTAATGAATAAGTGACAGGCTCGTGATATATTGCGGATGATGAACTATACACTCGGGACGGTTGTCTTGTAGTGTTGTTTACAAGTTCCGTGTCTTTTGGGGGTGAAACTATTTTTCAGATTGATTGATGGAGCATCAGAGTTTGGAGAACATGAGAACTCCCAGAGGAAGTGTTAGACTTATTTGAGATGATTCAGAGAAAACTTGTGTTACTTTGGAAGATGGACATGTGCTTAATGCTTGATCTGGTGGTGGAGACTTTATCCATTATTTTTTGACTATACCTGAAATATCGAGTTTATTTTATGAGTAGCAAACAGAACTGGTATTTACTTTAAAGTGTTTCAATTCAAATGAGGTAAGAAGTTCCATATATCCCACTCTTGGACAAGCTTGCCATCATTTGCCATTCTTCCAAGACACTAGTAACCTCAAAAACTTTAAGCTAGAAAGGAAAGTAGAAATCGTTGCCTTCCGCTATCTAAATGCAAATTTCCAAGCACAATGAAGTCTCTTATGAGCCTATCTTACTCCTTGGCAGTTCTAGCTGATGGTTTGCGATGGATGGTGATTATTTTCATTATACAGGATGAGAACAAATAAAGTCGCTAATGGAATCAGCTATGCACAAATCCTGTTTTTCGTTGTGGATCCTAGGGCCTCTATTACTGAATTTCCATTACGTCGCATAGCTAGCTATAGTCGCCTTTTATAATAAATCCACTGTCACTTCCGTCATTAAATAGTTGTGTGTATAGGTTCTTGACCCGTTCTCTGATAAAGATGTTCGCCAGAGACACGCTTTGGCCAGGAAACCCTTAGTAGTATAAAGTTCCAAGTGCTGAACTCTTATATCAGCAGGGTTGCAACGTTAAAGCAGTACAGCCGTACTTAATCAGCGTTCATTTTTGTACATAGTCTTATCTCTCAGATGTTTTTCAAAGAAAATCGTCATTAAGCAAAATACGTTCAGGAACGTAAGGCACAGTATGTCCATGTCATCCTAAGCAACTAGTAGGACACCCGATTTAGGAGAAATGAGAACCCAAACGTCATGATGCATGAGTGGCATTTATACCATATATATCCCCAAGCAGTCACTGTTTGGAATAAGTGCAGGAAAAGTGATTAAGGACGCCGCAGGTAACGCTATACTGTCATTAGCCTAGACTATTGTGCTAAACAGAGCTTGCAAAAGATGTGGATTTAGCAAGACAGCACTACAGCATACACAGCCTATAAGACAATCGATTCAATTATAGGAATACTAGCTGACCCGAGTTCGCCTTGCTTCGCCCGCAGTTAGCACTGATTCAATTGTTAAAATATAATTACCAACTGAATACAATACTGAAACTAAATTATAATTTCCCTTCCAGAGCACACACCACACAACCAGTATAACAAAAAAGACAATCAAAGAAATGTAAGCAAACAGGCACCATCCCCCTTCCGTTAGCCAGTCGGTTCTGCTCTTAAAAATTCCGAAGAGATAGCGAAAGGAGAATAAAGACCAACAAAATATTTCCACTGAGTGCAGATTTGGTCTCTGCTGATGGAAAATTGTTGGCGATTATTTCGTGAATTGTTTTAAGCATAGCTCAGCTTCAGCATAACACAGAAGGTTGGTTTATAGCTCAAATGATCCTTCGACGAATTTACTAAAAACGATTTCTTTTGATGATAAATCCAATGAGCCATTGTTGAGTTAGGACCGTGTGAATATGATTTTGACCACCTTTCTGCCACTTAGATCTCGAACGCTCAGTTCCTGTAAGTGGTAGCAATTCTTAATGCACAGCAACCTTCCCCGGAAAATGTAGATCATAAAAGTGAAAGCCACATCCAAATCCCTTCTGTGGTTCTCGAGATTAGCGCATGTATACACATTTTGGGGACTTATACTATGTAGTGATAATGATTACACTAAGGACTTTGTTTGAGCCTATTCTGTGCAAGTAATAAGACCCTCGGATCAATTGGACGTATGCATTGTATCAATTAGCGGAAGATGGAGTGCAAGTTTTCTTTGCAGAGACGATTCTCTCGCTGGCTCCAAACTTAGTAATGAAATCATCATACTCTGATAACATGTAACTATATATGTACATACTCGTATATCAATCGCATCTCCTGCAGCAGAGATTACCAAATAACCTACTTAAAATAACGACACGCACGAATATTTTCCTGAAGCCAGAACTTTAAAGGAAGACCTATAACGAAAGGCGAAAGACTTCAAAGAAAGGACATTTATAACCTCTCAAAAAGCAAAACCTCCTCACAAAAGGACGAAACAACTTCAACGGTCGACCAGGAATTAGACTTGAATAGTTACACAATTCCCTACCTTATAATATCTGTAGGATGAGCAGAGGACATTCTGTAGCACCACCGTATTTCGCCTAGAATACGTGATCATTACTTAGGCAATTCTTAGCTTGAAGTAGGAAATGTATTGGATTTACACAGTCTGTCCCAGATCTAATGAGACTGGTTCCATTAAAGTTCTTAGCGCAGCGACGGATACGGACGGATAAATTGATGACGACCTTTGGCTATCGAACACGGACAACGATCGGATTCTGGAACGTTAAGACCCTCCTGGACTCACTCAAGGAAGGGCCTTATAACGCCAGATTCCTCCAATTAGAACGCGAATTCGCACGGTACAAAAAAGACATCTTAGGGCTGTGCGAGATAAGATGGTACGATGCTGGGGAATACATCTCCCCAACAAAAAACACTGTGATGCTCTACTCAGGTAAACCAGCTGGAAGTGCACGGAGTTCTGGCGTAGGACTCATGCTAACTCCAGCAGCACGTAGTAGCCTCATATCCTGGAAACCCCATAGTGACCGGATATTGACGGCTAGGTTCCAGAGTAGAGTTAGAAAAATTACCATCATACAGTGTTATGCTCCGACTCTAGACGCGACTGAGGATGAAAAGGATAATTTGTATAGCCACTTAGGCGGCGCTACAACCAAACGCCTAATGGGGACATCGTAATGGTAATGAGAGATCCCAATGCCAAGGTGGATAGCGACAACACCATGCTTAAGCATGTGATGGGAGTTCACGGCGTGGGAGACCGTAATGACAATGGTGAGCGGTTTGTGGACTTCTGCAATACCAACCGCCTAGTCATCGGAGGTACGCTGATTAAGCATAACACCTGCCACAAAATCAGTTGGGTCTCTACTGATAGGCAACGAACATCCAACCAGATCGACCACATTGCGATCAGTCGCCGCTTTAGAAATTGTCTCCTGGACATCCGAAACAGACGTGGAGCTAACGTCGGACTAGAACGAGATCACCATCTTATGGTAGCTCATTTACGCCTTCGTACTGCATCCGTCAACAGCAACCACTCAAACCTACTTAATATCACCAGGTTTAATATCGACAGGCTCAAGATTCCCCAAGTGCGCCAGCAGTTCAGGGACCATCTTGCCTTAGAAGCAGAAGCAATCAGCAGCATAGAAGACATGGATGACCACTGGAGTGCTGTGAAAAATGCTTCTGCGACTGGGGCACGCACGTATGTCGATAAAAAGCAGAAACACCACCGCACATGGCTTTCTACAGACACCTGGAGACAGATCGATGAGCGTACAGCAATCAAGGCTCGGATTGCAGCGGCCTCAGCAGTAGAGAAAACCGAGCTTGAAGCCCAATACCGTGCGAAGAAGAAAGAAGTGCAGCGTAGTGTGAGACGTGACAAACGTCAATATATCAACTCACTGGCCTCAAGGGCTGAAGAAGCAGCGAGTAGGTGCGACAGTAGGACTGTTTATAGCATCACTAAGGAGCTCATCGGTGGTCGAAACTCCAAACAATATCCAGTGAAGAGCCTAGATGGTAACCTTCTGATTTCGGATGAGGGTCAGCTCACTAGATGGAGAGAACATTTTGCTACAGTGCTAAATCACTTAGACGATGGCGGTATGATCTCGAATTCGAATGAGCAGTTCGAAGCAACAAATTCCCGAATTCGCACCGTACCTCCCAGTAAAACCGAGATAATAACAGCAATCAAGTCCCTCAAGAAGAACAAAGCGGTGGGTATTGATGGTATCCCTGCCGAGCTATTTCAAGCGGCGCCAAATACATCGGCACATTTGCTGCATCCCCTAATACGGATAGCTTGGGATAGCGAGCAACTTCCACAGGAGTGGAAAAGGGGGATGATCAATAAACTTCCAAAGAAGGGAAACTTGATGGATTGCGGTAACTGGCTTTCTTCCAGCCGTGGCTAAAATAATAGCTAAAATAATTCTAGAACGAATTATAGAACATTTAGATTCAACTCTCGATGTCGAACAGGCAGGCTTTCGCGCTGGATCCTCCTGCACCGACCACATAAACACCTTACGGATCATAATCGAGCAATTCGTTGAGTATAGGTCTCCGCTACAATTAATGTTTATCGACTTCGAGAAAGCTTTCGACAGATTGAATCGAGATGCTATCTGGTTGGCCTTGCGCAGGAGAGGCATCCCAGAAAAACTTATAGCTATTATCAAGGCTACATATGAGGGCGGCAAGTATCACGTCGTGCACAATGGTAAGGTGTCGGAGGACTTTGAAGTCCAAAGTGGAGTACGTCAAGGGGGCATACTATCACCACTATTGTTCCTGGTGGTTATCAGCGATGTACTCCGTGCAGCATTGACGGAAGCTAATTCTGGAATTCGTTGGACTATGACATCTTACCTTAAACACCTAGATTACGCTGACGATGTTTGTCTACTGTCACATCGGATAATGGATCTTCATTTGATGGCCCAAAATCTAGAAGCTGAGGCAAACAAAGTGGGGCTAAAAATAAACACAACCAAAACAAAAGTCCTGAGCACTTCTTCTAACAACCGCGCTCAACTTTACATTGCCGGACAGGAAGTCGAGAAAGTTAATAACTTTCTTTATTTAGGAAGTGTGGTCTCGGCTAATCGCGGTGGCACCGAACTGGATGTGTGCAGCAGAATCGGGAAGGCTAAAGCTGCGTTCGGAATGCTGTCCAAAATCTGGAGAAGCAATGTCATTAGCTTAAGAACCAAGCTACGACTGTTCCGCTCCAACGTAGAATCAGTGCTGCTTTATGGGTGCAGTACCTGGAAGGTGGACACCATTAACACACGCAAGCTGCAAGTCTTCGTAAACAAATGCTTAAGAATCATCTTGAGGATTTTTTGGCCGAACCGCATCTCTAACGAACAACTTTATCTGAGAACGGGCCAAGAACCTATAAGCATTACTATACGAAGAAGGAAGTGGCAATGGATTGGACACACCCTACGGCGCGAAGACAACTCCATTGCGAAATACGCCATGCAGTGGAATCCGCTCACGCAGGCAGGCAGAATACCGGGGCGCCCTAGGCAAACGTGGCGCAGAACAGTTGAGGAGGAATCGAGCTCTTTAGGAATGAGTTGGAGGCAGCTCAAACGCGTTGCAGAACTTCGAACGCGATGGCGCGCAGGCGTGGTTGACGCCCTATGCCCCCCGAGGGTTTAAAGGATCTAAGTAAGTAAGTAATGAAGAAAATATCGAGGAAGTCAAGGAAATTCTTCGAAGGGACCGCTGTGTGTCGCAGAAGGTCAAACGGAGAACGCAGAATATTATCTGTAAGTTGTACAACGATTGTGGGCCAGAATTCGGCGAGTTCGACTGGAATATCGACAGTCAGGGAGTTGGTTTTTGTAGCACAATAATGCACCAACGCACAAAGCCATCATGGTACGTAAATTCTTGACCTAGAAAGGCCTCATTGTTATCGATCATCCACTGTGTTCACCTAATTTAGCTCCGTGCGACTCCTTGCTATTCTCCAAACTGAAATGGGCGATGAAAGGAAATCATTTCGATACCATTCCGGTCATCCAAAGATTCAAAATAATAAACGCTTTGTATTTGTTTTTAGGCCAGTCTCATTGGATCTGGGACAGACTGTGTTTCATCAACTCTGGCATCATAAATAAGCTCTAAGCCCGTCTGCAAACTGCGTTTTGATAAGGGACCGCACAATTGTTATGCATCTGTGTAAGGTTATTTAATATCCTACAAATCTAGACGTTTGTGCTTAGTCCGCTTGAATCTTTAGCTATAGATTCAAGACCAACTTTTGTTTTTATTATGGTTGCAGCATTTTACGTTCTGACCAATAATGCCTCATCACATTCGATACTCGCCTTCTACTACGTAAAGTTATGTTAGGTACATCGGGGGTACTGCGCCATATCATACTGGATATCAAAAATGCCATCGACAGTGCTAACTGCAGCAACTGTCTGAGAGCGTTTACCGCCAAAGAGAGCTGGATTACACCCAGAAGATTGTGGCCGATAATTTCAGAAATATGGTACAACTGTACGATACCGATGTTGGAACTCGTTCAGTACAAGATCACAGGCGCCGTTCCCCAAGGTTGCGTACTAATTCCACTACTGTGGAACTTGCTGTATGACGACATCCGTAGATTGAGAACTCCAGGGTCGTAAGATAACTGATTTCGCGGACGACATAGCAATCTAACAATCGTGGTAGCAGCCCAAATCCAGGAGGGATTGGAGCATGACTACGACGAAGGTACAAGAATTTTTTGAAACTGTCTTAGAAGATTCATGGGGATTGTAAAAGTTTCGAAACTGGAGTTATAGCAGCTTGGCACTATTATACCTATAGATGCAAATCTAACTGAAAATGCAACAAAATCAACCGCGGGAGATCAAAGCAAGAAACCGTCCAAACTTTAATGTAAAAACTCCTTCTCAAGTTGCGACATTGAAAAATAGTGATAGAGGTAGTTCAGAAGATCATGTATCCAATGTTTTTTCCCTAATTCTTGCGAAACTTGAAGAGCAATGCAAAACAAATAAACTAATTTTCGAGAGACTAGTTGCACTAGAAAACAACACTCATAACACGCGCACTTCAACCAGAATATGAAAGAAACGCTTAAAATTCTTACTTGGAACGCTAACGGGCTCATACAAAGACTCGACGAGTTAGAAATATTTATGCGAGAGAAAGATATTGATATATGCTTGGTCTGTGAAACTCATCTGAAAAAGCAATCGAATATTAAGATAAGGGGATATAGCGGATATCACGCCTTTCACCCATCGGAAAGAGCCAGAGGCGGATCATCTTTGTTTATAAAAGAAAATATCGAACACTCAGCGGAAATAAAAATTGAATTAGAAGCAATGCAAGTAAGCACGGTACGCGTTAGAAATAGACATTTTGCTTTCAACATTTCGTCTATATATTGTCCACTTCGATGTAAACTTGAAGAAAGTGATTTCACAAACATCTTCAACTTCCTTAAACCAAATTTTATTATTGGTGGTGACTTCAACGCGAAACACCCCTTCTGGGGCTCAAGATACGCCTCTCAGAAAGGTAGAAAGCTTTATAATGCGGGTATGCAATTCAGTTGTGATTTTTACTCGACGGGTAAACCAACATATTGGCCAACTGATAGAAATAAGATACCAGATCTGATTGATTTCTTTGTTGTTAAAGGAATATCTGGCAACTGTATAAAAGTTGAAGAAAGCTTTGATCTCTCCTCTGATCATTCTCCAATCATTATGACGATAAGCGAAGCTTTGATTAAAAAAGTAGGACCGGCCAGATTAACTGGCGCGAAAACTAATTGGAACGGCTTTAAAAAAGATATTGAAGCAAATATTGAGCTGAGCGTATCACTTAAAACGCCGATCTACTATGAACTTGAAGTTGAAGTAGATCGCTTCGTCGAAATCTTACAGGATGCCGCGTGGAAGAATACTCCCAAACTAAAGAGAACCCCGGCCAGTTACATTAAAATTTATCCGCAGGAAATAAAAGAGATGATTAAGGAGAAGAGAAAAGCGCGTAAAAGATGGCAACAAACTCGGGCTCCGCAACATAAAGCACATCTTAACCGTTTGTGCAACTCACTAAAACGATCTATTAAAGACCTTAAGAATAATGAAATACAAACTTACCTAGAAAGCTTAACGGCAGAAAAAGATTCTAACTATTCGCTTTGGAAGGCTATAAAAGGTATTAAAAAACCTCAAATTCAAGCCGCGCCAATTAGGAAAAATCAAGACGAATGGGCCAGGCATGATAAAGAGAAAGCGCAAGTTTTCGCCGCCCACCTGGAAGAAACTTTCAAACCGTTTGATGGACAAGCTCTTATTGAAAATATAAATACGTCGTATATAGGCAATAGCGTAATAAGAAATGCAACGCTTACCGAACTTGAGGAAGAAATAAAGAAACTTAAACCTAAGAAAGCTCCTGGATACGACCTAATTACGGGAGAGGTTCTTAAAGCACTACCAAGAAAAGCTCTAATTAAGCTTCTGTTCATTATAAACGCCGCGATTAGACTAGAATATGTTCCCAGTCAATGGAAAGTCGCCGAAGTTATAATGGTCCTTAAGCCTGGAAAACCGCCGAATGAAAAAACCTCTTATAGACCGATTTCGCTTCTTCCAATTATATCCAAAGTGTTCGAGAGAATATTGGTTAGGCGAATACAGCCGGTTATAGAAGAAGGGCATCTCATCCCTGATCATCAATTCGGATTTAGAAGTAAGCATTCTACAGTTGAACAAGTACATCGAATAACACATGTAATCGAAAAATCACTTGAAGAAAAAAAGATTTGTTCAAGCGTATTCCTTGACGTTTCTCAAGCCTTTGACAAGGTCTGGCATGAAGGCTTAAAGTTTAAATTACGACAAGTTCTGCCAGAGCACCTATATAATATTTTGAAGAACTACCTTACGAATAGGCTATTCCGCGTCAAATGTGGAAACGAATATTCAGATTTTAAGGAAATAATGGCTGGGGTGCCGCAAGGAAGCGTTCTTGGTCCAGTCTTATATCTATTATACACTCGTGATATACCGCAAGTGGAAGGCACTGAGCTAGCTACATTTGCCGACGACACTGCTATCTTGACAGTAGGTAAAACGGTTGAAGATGCTACAGAAAAACTGCAAGAAGCTTTGAATAGAGTAAATGAATGGACAAAGATTTGGCGAATCGCACTCAACGGGACCAAATCTGTTCATGTAAATTTTACTTATAAAAAAATAAATAATTTGCCGATCTTTTCAAACTCGGTTCAAATCCCGTTTGCAAACGAGGCTAAGTATCTTGGAATGACACTTGATACAAAGCTGAAATGGAAAACGCACGTTAAGAAAAAACGCAAAGAACTAGATAACAAATATCGAGAAATGTATTGGTTACTTGGAAAATATTCCAAGCTTAATATATATAACAAACTGCTTTTATATAAGCAAGTGCTAAAGCCTGTATGGACATATGGTATACAACTCTGGGGTTGTACCAAAATAAGTAATATTAAAATTTTACAAACTTTTGAAAACAAAGTGCTAAGAGGTATTGTAAATGCGCCATGGTATATCATAAATAGCGATATCCACAGAGACCTTGGCATTAAAACAATCGAAGACGAAATTCAAACCTACGCGAGAAAGCATAGAAGTCGACTAGAAAGTCACGTAAATATTACAGTCCTCCAACTTTTGGAAGAAAGAAATTTACTGCGCCGTCTACAAAGAACCAAACCTTTAGACCTAGCGCGATAAGTAACCGCGTCTAAACTGCGGAGCTGGCAGGAACTTCTAATGGGAAAGTACCTGCAAAACGTCATTATTTCGCGAAACGAAAACTACTTGATAAGTCGAATACTTAGTTGTAGTAAAAATAAAAACAAGTATGTTTTGAAGGGAGGTTTTTTAGTGGGTAAGAATCCCACACTACTATGAGCACGCGCTGTCGATCCTCATAGTGTCTTGTTGAAGATTTTCACCTACCCTCAGAAAAAAAAAAAAAAAAAAAAAAAAAAAAAAAAAAAAAAAAAAAACCGCTACCTTGGCAGAAATCAAGCCGAACATTTGCGGGCCAAAATATATAGGAGGAGACTGCTCATAACCAAAATTTCGGCATCGGCATTTGGAACTGCGGATCGCAAATATGGGCCGGTGCCATGAAGACGAAATCGTACAGAAAGAAGACAGAAGCAGCATACAGAACCAACGTGCTGTTAGTACGCGGCATTTCGTAGTTAGCATGATATCGTAGTTAGCATGATGCCAATCGAATCGAAGAGCAAGAAAAGTACTTCGCCAGCAGAACAACATCATCAACAGCGATGGCGCAAGCGATATCCCTTTTACCATCGAGCGTAGTATGTCTGCAAGGATGGCGGCAGAGATAAAATCACACTAAAAGAGGCAAGTAGTTGCAGGGATGCTTAAGGGCCTACATATACAGGTTTGGCCACGACAGTAACACATATTGCGTAGGCTTAGTGTGATTAGGTTAGGTGGCTATCCTCCGTAACACTTAGGATTCACTCAGACCAAATGACGCCCATTGTGTTACTATCAATGATATCTGTAAGTTCCTCAAAGAATTATTCCCCACGAGTTTGTTTTCTAGCTGAGGATAGTGCTAAAAAGTGGGATTCCTCTTCCTTTTCGTCCATACAGCTGCGACAAAAGTCCATGGCCGGAATTCCAAGCCCCGCTGTGTGCCTGGCTAGTACGCAATGACCAGTAGTCCAAATAGTTTTCTCTTGATTGTCGTGGGGTGCGCATCACTAAGAACCTTTATAAAATTACGAACCTTTCTACAAGATGAATTGCTCAGTGTGTTCACTAAAAATTGATCGTAGTTGTTCTACAAAGATTAACTGCAATGATTGCAAACATTTTTTCCATTATGCATGTGTCAATATTACGGACGAAGATGCCGATGTGCTAAGCCCTTTCGTTGCGACAATTGTGCAGGGTTAAGACGCCGTTCTCTTCATATGCCAGTGCCGGTTGCGTTCCAGATATTGTTTTTGTGTCTGAAATTTGGATCTATGACTTTTAGAAAAACGATTATTTTTTGCCCGGGTTCAAGTTTGTTTCTAAAACTAATGATAATTACGCTGCAGGTGGAGTTGCTTGCTTTGTTAAAGAGGAACACTTGATTCATGATGTCTTGTGTATTGATTTATTGAGTGCTGATGTTTTAAAGGTTTCCGTTGAAATTAACCATGTTAGTTATGTGTTTTTATGTGTCTATAGATTGCATATGTTTAATGTTGTGTATTTTTTAAATGAGTTTTCTGACCTCTTAACTAGGGAAAAATCGAAAAATTTAATTGTTGTAGGTGACTTCAACATCAACAGTCTGGATGATAACGATTCTGTCTCTAGCTACTTGGCTTTACTGGCTTCCCATGGTCTAGCATTCTTTATTAATGAGCCCACTAGGCTTGCTTCGGGAAGCTGTCTGGATCATATTTATGGGCGTCTCAGTAATGTTGCGCTCAATGAGTGCGAAAAATGCGTATTTGACTTGAAAATTACTGATCACTGTATGACGGGACTCTTAGTAACAATCTCGAAATCTAATTATTGTGGATCTTCTAATTCCTCGCAAAAAAGAGTGAAAATTGACTTTGCTAGACTAAAAAATAATGTATGCCATGAATCTTGGGTAGACGTTTATGCTTGTAGCAATTCATCGACCGCTTATTCTTTCTTTATTGATTCGCTTAAATAGCATATAGAATAATGAGTTTTTTTTAGATAAAACCAGCTTTTTCAATCCAGTTCAATTTGGTTTTTCTCAAAGGCAAATCGTCCGAACATGCGCTTTTACAGTTTTGCTCCCAAGTAATGTCGCACCTCGATGGAAAAAAAATGTACGGCTGGTTTGTTTATTGACATATTGACATTACCAAGGCATTCGACATGGTCAACCACAGTTTCTTGTTGAGAAAACTGGAGAAAGCTGGATTTCGTGGATTCATGCTTCACTGGTTTAGGTCGTATCTTGAAAATAGGTCGCAAAGAGTGAAGATAGATGATATAAGGAGCGAAATAAGGTTTTTCAAGCTGGGTGATCCTCAAGGCTCTGTGCTAGGCCCAGTTTTGTTTTTGGTCTATATCAAATCACTCTTTGCTCTTAATTTCAAAGGTTCACCAACTGCTTTTGCTGATGACGTTGGTTTCACTTATGGCTTAAACAGTCCCTTGGACCTAGTTTCTGACGTTAATTGGGACCTAAGCTTATTGAGACACTGGTTCGCTGAACATAATTTAGTAATAAGCTCAAGAAATAAGATAATGTTTTTCAGCTTATCTTCCGCTTACAATTTGGAAGCAAATGTGTACTTCCATGCACCTGAGTGTCTTCGATTTAAACTGTCTAACTGCTATTGTTCGCCTGGTTTTTCCTCACCCTCTTTTTGTTCTAATCTAACCTGTCCTAAGAAAAATTTGTCGAAAATCTGGTAGACATTCTAGCTTTCCTTTGTTCTGTGCCCTGAAAATTCTTCCTGTTCGTCACTTGTATTGTTATAAGGTGTTAAAAATATTCTTTATGAAGTCTGGCACTCGTAATTTTCGTTTAATTTATTGTTATAATCTTCGTGGAAACCTTTCTAACGTTTTATCTGTACCCAATTTCCGTACCACTGCATACCGTAATTTTTTTTTTCTGTTTTGTCTTTTAGACTATTTAATGAACTCCCTCAGTCTATCAGGGCAATTACAATACCTGGAATGCTCTTAAAATACGTAAAAATGTGGCTCTTCAGCTTTGATTATGCTACGTTAGAATCTTGTATTTCTAATGTTTTGGTCAAATCTTTGTTTTTAATCTTTGTTTTCATTCTTTCCTTCTTTTACGATTTTTTTTATAATTAATTTTCTTTTTTATTGAAATATTTTTGTATGTTTATAGTTCATTTTTTATTTTGTTCCTAATTTATAATTCTTAAAGGGTCACCCCACCCATACATTTTACTTTGTATTGTTTTAGCCAATTGAATATGGCATTCAACTCTATTTGTTACTTTTTATAAATACTGAATGCTCAACCTTTCTTATATTATGTTTCTAAGAACTTGAATTGTTTTATTTGAATGTTTCATGAACTTATAAGAAATAAATACATTCTAATTTAATTCAATTCAATTCATAGAATATCTATGTGTGGTCTGCTGATCGACAGCATGCGTTCTGCTTTTCTTTTATTTAATTGTGGCCATGTTTGTCTCGCATGGTTACATGTGTCAAGATTACGCCATCTCTCATTCGCCTGATTCAGTGCTGCTATAGTGATTTTGAATCTTACCGTTTCTAAATGTAGATGCAGCCCCCCTTCTGCAGTAGAGAGCTCCTTGTTTCATACCACTTTTGGCTAATTCGTCTACTCTGCAGTTACCTGAAAAGTCCGAATGACCAGGAACCCAGCACAGAGTGAGATTGCAATAATTCGATATCCTATTTAGGGATGCGCGACATTGCTTTACCAATTTGATCTTACTATTGGTGATTCGATAAAGTAAAATTGTGGCGGGTACCGGGTCGTGTAGGCGTTGACGGCAATGAAACTGCAGACCTGCTAGCTAGGAAGGGCTCCTCTGAGTTGTTCACTGGACCTGAACCCTTCTGCGGAATACCCGATTCCGCCTTCAAACTTACCCTAAACATCTGGGAACGCAACATGTGGATCTCCCACTGGAATAACTCCCAAGGTCTCAGGCAGGCTAAAAGAGCTGTCCAACCCTTCCAAAGACAGGCAGTTGATATCCTAAAATACGGCAGAAATTACATAAGAAGGCTTGTGAGCTTCCTTACCGGTCACTGCCAACTTCTCTACCACCTTAACAAAATGAGAATTTTAGGAGAAGCTTTTTCCTTAAAGAGATCATATCTCCAAAAGATCTTAGGAACACCTCCGCAGCCGTAATTATAGCTTTCATAAGGAGAGTAGAAGTACTGCTGCCCTAAAAGTGGCCTTTGGCACAATAGATCTCCTTGGTCGCAGTGCCTACACGCCATTTGGGCGTGGCCACACACCTGTTTAAAAAAAAAATAAAAAATTGGTGATTCGAGTGCCTTTAAAGATGGCTGGTTATCGGTGTAGATTGCGAAGTCCGTGTTCGATACCGATCCCATCAACAGTCATTCAGCCGCTTCATAAATAGCCTTAACTTTCGCTTGGAACACACTGCAATAATCTGGTAGTCTAAAAGACAGTTGCATATCCAGGGGTGCCGAGAACATGCCTGCCCCTACGCCATCCTCTGTCTTAGACCCAGCGGTGTATATTTCCAAAGTGGAATCTTTTAGGATAACATTCTCTGCCCAATTCTGTCGGCTGGGAATGTTCGTGTTGTATTTAATATAATTTCTTCCACGTTGCTACGTAAGCTTAGGATCATGGCATGCCCTGCATAATTACTAATCCACTGTGATGATTCTTTCAGTGGCAAAGCCGATTTTGTTGCATCCCATAAATATCTAACTGAATAATATGTAACTTGGTACGTTATATTCTACCTTTACTAAGGTGAGAAGTATTTCGTTCACAGTAAGAAGCCATAACTGTGGAGATAACACTCCTCCTTGTGGTGCTCTGCGTTGAACTGATCTTCTTGATTTGCGGCAGCCAAGTTCTGCATTTTACACCCTGCTTAACAGCATTCGGTTGATCTAGTGACTCAGCCTAGCATTAATCTCTAGTTTACTGAGGGCTTCCATTATCACCAACAGTTTGTTATTATTGAAAGCTCTCTCTATATTGAGGAAGGCCACTATTGAGAATTCTGTGCTAGCCAGAGACTTTTCAACAGTGCCAACGAGAGGGTGCAGGGCGGTCTCTTCGGCCTTACCCTTACTGTAAGCATGTCAATTCCAATCTAGTCATATGTAATACTTAACTAAATTGGATGATTCAATTTGCTCCCATGTCAATTAATTTTCTCAATTTAAAATTGACTTGGAAAAACTCATCCATCCCACCATCTCATTCAAAAGCACAAGTGTGTTGTGAAAGTTTCCCATCGACGAATGAGTTAATGTCGCCCTGTTAAGGGAATTACAAGTAATTAGTAGTATTCCACTACAACTAATCCACCAGAGATGGATGATACTTCTGACAGCAGGTTAGAATTACTTTAGTTTTCAATTTCACAGAGACATGCACTTAACCACCACAAAGTGAATGTCCGCCTCCTCTAGTCATTACTTTACGTAAATTCGTCATTATATACGTTTTACTTATTTTTTTTGTAATACATATCTACTTTGTCGTACAAATAAATGAAATACCTACCCAAAACCTCTCTAGACATTCAAATAGACTTATACAAATAATTTTTGCGGAGGAATAATTTTGCCTTTTAAAAAGACGCAACCCCCACGCCACTGTGCTGCCACCCGTCCTGGACAATGCCAAACCATGCAACCTTCTTGGTTTCTCATTTTCAACCACAAAAGTCATCCAGAAGCGTCTAGACTTTGGAGTACCCTCCATAGAAATGCATGCGAACGAAGTTGATGGTTAGCTTACTCACAAGGATACGTGCATGCGGAAAGAGCGAGGGAATTTCCACTGCAATGACGATTATGTGTAGCCTGATGGCTGGAGGGTTGCAATATATGCATCATCATCGTCATCATCTATGCTCGTTCACTGCAAAGATGCAGGGACCTATAGTAAAACTCTTTGTTTAGTGTCCTTATTCTGGGTGAATGTTTTCTCTGCTGCGACATATCTGCAAATGTGCAATCCCACCCGAACACCAGGAACAGACCGAAATCCTTTGGGGGCTGCTTGAATACACTTTTTTTCTGTTTCCTTGTATTGGAGACGACACGCCCTCAATTCCAGAATGGAATTAATTTAGATGTTAGATAAGAATCAACTGATAGCACGCGCAGAACCGAATGAGTTTTCCTTGACAAAAGCTATGCTGCTTCGACTTGGGGGTATTTCCCTGTTCGACTTCCTGGGGTTGCGGTGGTCGGTCGCCATTCCTAGGAGATGGAGCGTGTACACGCAAATATTGTAGCTTTTATTTATGGAGAAGTGAAGAAGTGTCGCTTTATTCAAAAATTATATTTTCTACCAAACTGGGTGGTGGGTGGTGGGAATAACCAGAAGTTCAGGATTATGATTAAAATTTATTCTTCATGTTAGTAAACAATTATGCTGTAGAACATTGGGGGTTTTTGGGAGTTTATGCAAATTGTTGCGAGTAGTTATTGGCAAAGGGGTGTTTAGCAAAATCGTGCTCGTAAAACACCTTGGAAGTGGTAAGGGTTGTTAATTATTTAACTATGGACTCGCTATGGGGCTGCCAAAAGTTTTGCCTTGGACGGTAATATATTGGTGGCTCTGCATTAAATTTGAAGTTGATAGCTTTAGTTGCCAGTCTAGTGGTCAGTAGATTTATCGCTAAGAGTCACAGAGATTAACTTTTTTCTAATCTGTTTGTATGTTGCCCATAAACTCAGAAATAGGTATCTTGTCCCGATGGTTTTCAATTAAGATTCGTAGAAAGTCAATTCATGAAAGCATTCTACTGATTTACTTAAGCAAGGGCATAAGGCATGACATTTGAGAAGAACAAAAACAACTGCAATTCCAAATGTGAAAAACGACGAAACTTTTTGTAGATCTTTAAGCAAGCTAGCAAACAGCAGACTTCCACAGAACCAATCAATTCGATATGTGGTCTATGACGTATCTTTTGATACTTTTGCTGAAAGCGCTGGAGTACCTCAGGGCTATATTCTTTCCGAAACTTTTTTTATTCCCCTCAAAACATGGTTTAAATCTTCTCCATAGCATCCAGCAATGAGCGATTCGATTAATAGAAGACCTTCAGTCGTTAATCCATCGAAGACCGGTGGCCGGCTTATGAATGTACTACAAACACTACAATCGAAGATGTTCCGATAAGATCAATGGAATAATCCCTGGAAATGATACATTTGGACATCGTACCAGACAGGCCGCCACAAGGGCACTCCTCCATGTCCCTTGAAACTCGGTTTTAGGGCCCCATACTCCCATTTCAAGCAATAGGCACCGCAGCTGCGCCGCAACTCCACCGATGAGATGCACTGCCATGTGACTTCTTCAATATAGTGCGTAGGGCAGGTGTTAACACGGAAGGCACTATCTTTCACAAATCCATCAAACTGCTGGGATACGTGGACGATATTAACATCATCGGAAGATTCCGGCAAGCCGTTGTAGAGGCATTTACGGCAATTAAAAAGCAGGCGAAACGAGTAGGTCTTGAAATGAATGAGGACAAGACTAAGTATATATTGTCAACAAACAAAAAGATATCTGCTGAAAACCTTGGACAGAACGTCACTGTTAATGACTACAACTTCGTGGTACTTAAGAAGTTTACCTACCTCGGAGCAAACATAAACCTCACAAATGACACTTTCATGGAGATCGGACGAACGGTAACCGCTACTACTTCGGTTTGGCAAAATAACTGGGTTCAAAATTCCAAACTCGACGGACCAAATTAATGCTCTATAGAATGCTCATCTTAACAGTTTTGCTTTATGGCGCCTAGTGCTGGACGATAAGTAAATAAGCAGAGGAAGAAAAATACTTCGTCGGATATTAGGTCCCACATGCAAGGAAGGGAATCAATTGAAGAGAAGACACTACCGTGAACTCTATGAGTTGTACCAGAATGTGGATGTAATCCAAAAAGCCAAGACACGTCGACTACATAAGCTCGGCCACATCGAACGAATGGACAACAACGCTCCAGCCAAGAGAATCTTTGAATCTCCGCCCCAGGTTCGAGACGTCAAAAAAGGCCGAACCACCGGTATCGCGGATGGCGGAAAAGTTAGTCTTCACAACTGGAAGTAGCGTGCTCGGGATTGCAGAAGATGGAAGGGAGCCGTGTCTCAGGCAGAGACTCCCTAAGGGTCAGGGTCCCATTAAGTAAGTACTACTTCTGCTAAGAATAGAGTTAATAAAACCTAGACACAAGGACGACCATGGCTCTCAATTCTGTCCATTTATCAAAAGCGACATGTTTAACTTGAAACGACAATAATAGACCTGCCATCTGACAAATCGTTAAAAAATGATATCACCCATGAAAAACAGTTTGAACCTTAGTCAACGTCAATAGGGTTTTTGAAATTCTAAATATTCCGCGGCTTACACAACCTTGCATCTATGTGCTATGTGCAATAAGGAAGATATCCCCTAAGGCCTTACAAAATACATTAAAATACTTTTCACTTGACTACATTCATCATCACACTACTCAAGTCGTAACTAAATACAAATATTTTCGAAAATAATTTCCAATTAAATTTTACGAGAGACACACTATTTCCTACTTACAGTACTTATAGAGTACCTATAAGGTACTACTAGTAATTACAGTTTTACAACCAACATAAACGTTGTCTCGTAAGTGCCAAGTTTTGTCAACTTTGTACCCCCACATTTCGCATATAATTAACAATTTTATTTTATTTGTTTCCTCTGTCTAGAGATAATTTTAGCTTAGAATAAGATTTAGTTTGTTTAATTTATTACCTCCGTGTTGCCACACAAATTAATTGTATAATCCATTGTATCTGAGAGAGTCTTACCTGAAAATAAATAAAATTGTTCAATAAACAAGCAAGAATACGAGTACATGTGCTTTAAGTTTTAATACAATTAAACGTATTTTAAATAGAAAATTATATAGTCACACATTGTTGACGTTAATGAGTGTGTTGCCAGCTGGGAGTGGGCACAAATAAATTAAAATTGTTTACATCTCTATTTATTTACTTTTATTGTTTATAGAGATTGCTTTAGGAAAGGAAATCATTTTTCTGTTAAAGTCGAGTTTTTATGGACAGAGTCGTCTTTAAATGTGGATCCTACGCCATTCAGATTGAAATACGAATAAAGTAAAAAAAAAATCCCTCGGTCATTCAAATAAATAAAAACTTTATCGAAGGCCAATTGATTCAAGTTCAAAGAAAAATTATTTACAAAAAACTACGGCTAACTTTAATTCTATGCACACGTAGATACACAGTATCCACATGACAAAGAGACGACATCGTTTTAAAGAGAAATTCGCAGAAATTCCCCCAAGCGATAGTAATTGGCAAAAGCAATTAAATTCTCTTTTGTATCCCAGCGTAGAAGCCGGCTATAGATACACAAATACACTACGTACGACCCAGTATGATTCCTAGGAACTTTTGTATTCCGTTGTTGGTTGGCTTCCTCCGTAAATGATCATCAATTTTTGCTGCCTGCACTCTGCAGCAACAGTCAATTACTGCTCGTGTTTCCGTAGAAACTAAATTTTAAATTCAATTTACTGCACAAGGTCTGCACAAATGTGTGTGTGGTGTTTCACAACGTTAAATTGGAAAATTCGTTTAGAGTCAATTCATAGAGTTGAAACGAGATGAGAGAGTTACCATTCCAGGACCAGGACCAAGATGTAATACAATATTCAGAGAATTAGGGAAACATTTAACTAATTTTCTGCAGTTAAATGGAGTTGCTAATCGGATGTACATAAGTGCTTAAGGACATTAAGTTGTCAGCGTTGTCGTCACTTAAAGTTATTAGAGGGAGGGTATGATAGTTGAAAGGATAAGGACTACTTCCCCGGCGTGTTCTAATTTTTGATGCAATGAAATGAATTTAGAAATTATATTGAAAAGCGATTTAAAGAGAAGGGATATTTTGGAAAATTCAATTGAGAGTGTTAAACCAAATTTATTAGAGGAGGTACTTACTTACGTATATATTTAGATTTAGGGAATGTAGAAAACTTCACTCCAAACACAGTGTACTGTCGTTCTTAAAGCTCATTACTTTAATGGCAAGCCTATAATAACGGCATGGAATCAATTTTTTTAACCAATTAAGTCTCTCAAGTGGAGTTCCTTAAGGCTGCATATTTGGACTTATACTGTTTATGATAGAAATAATTGCCTACAAGACGTCTCACTACAGATGAAAAGATTGAAGTGAATCATGCGTTTTGCTTTTATAATTTGCGCGCACTCAAGGAGTTATGAATACCCTGTACAGTGGAAAAGGCAACGGTTAGTCCTCATCCCAAAAGGAAATAAACCACCTGAGCAACCGTCGTCGTACAGGCCGTTGTGCATGCTTGATACACTGAGGAAAGTGTAAGAACAAATAATACGTACAAGTCTAGAGCCATACACTGTCTGGTATTGCACGTTCAAAGAAGAGATCATTTGAACCCTTTTTAAAAAGGCAATATCAATGCACGTTCCAAAGACATCGCGATGTAGGAAAGGCAGGCCTATAAACGCCTGTATCAGACAAATGCGACGACATCGGCATTTCATTGGCCTCAGTAACCGAGTGACTCAAAATCGGTAGGCCTTCCGATATTTTCTGAGGTCAAATAGGGGAACCCCACAGGCGGATCAGTAGAAATGCGGTGAAGTGGGAGGATTAAAAAAAAAAAAAAAATACAAATATTTGGCGCAACAGCTCTTGAAAGTGCCAGGGTCTAGCTTCTCGCAACCACTCATGTTGTGTGCGTTATATTTTTCACACGAATGGAAGGGACCTACAGTTTAGTGGCGTATCCGAAGGGCACTTTGTTTTGAGAAGCTTTTTCGAGACAACAATACTCTCGGATGTTTGTCAGACGCTCGCGAGAGGTGGGACCGTGAAAAAACTTTTTGGTGTTTTCTGGGATTCGAACTTGGAACCTCATGCGTAGTGATCCGACACACTAACCACTTACGCCACGGTGCCCACCAGTGGGAGGATTATGATCCCTTATTTTCGGATCATAACCTCGCTGATAAAAGGAAGAAGAAGAGGGCTAGAGCCATACACGGAAGGGCTCGAGCACCATAGGGGCGATAAGGGCAGTGTGCGACATTGTACGCGAAGCTATCACGGGACAAAGATGGCTAGGGGGGAGCAAGCAGTATTGCGCCCTCATAACACTCGACGTCAAAAACGCATTCAACTCAGCCAGCTGGAGTTGTATAGTTATAGCGCTAAACAACCTGCGTATACCTAACTACCTGCTGAGAATAATAGGCAGCTACTTTAGTGAGAGGGGCGAAAGAAGTACACAATTACGGGAGGAGTCCCCCAAGGCCCAGCCCTGTGAAATATAATGTATGATGATATACTAAGAACGCCAAGGCCGAGCCGAGTAGAAATTATTGGCTACGCTGATGACATTGCAGTAATCGTCGTAGCAAAAACGCTAGAACAAGTATCCGAAAACTGCAACCAAACAATGAGGAACGTTATGGCATGGCTACAGGCATCAGGTCTGGAACTGCCAGATCACAAGACAGAAGCAGTGCTAATAAGTAGCAGAACAAAGGTGGAACACCTTACTATACAGGTCGGTGAGCAAACCATCGAGACACGCCTACACATCAAGTACCTGGGAGTGCTGCTGGATCACAGGCTAAATTTTAAAGCGCACCTAATGTACGCAGGCGAGAGAGCCTCCAGAGCAGTAGCGGCATTGTCCAGATTAATGCCAAACGTTGGAGGTCCCAGGCAGCCAACTAGAAACCTGCTAGCAGCGGTAAGCAAGTCGATCCTTATGTACGCGTCTCCCATATGGGCACAAGCGACGTACCGCATAACGTACATGAGACGGATGAACTCCGCTCATAGAATCGCATCGTTAAGAGTGTGTTGTGCCTTTCGGACGGTGTCCGCGTAATCTCCGGTCGAATGCCAATAGATTTGGAAATAAAAAAGTCGGCGGCAACCATCGATGTTATACAAGAAGAATGACAACAGAGATGGAACACCACACCAAAAGGAAGATGGACCCATATGCTGATCCCCAACGTAGAGGAATGGATCAGCAGAAAACACGGAGAAGTAAACTTCTACATGACGCAGTTCCTATCAGGGCACGGATGCTTTCGGGAATATCTCTACAAATACAAACACGTAGATAACCCATACTGCCCGCACTGCGAAGGCAAAATCCAGAACGCGGAACATGTTTTAATGGAATGTCGGATGTATACGACGGCCAAAAACATACTACAGAGAAAAATTGGCGGCTAAGCGACTCCGAGATGACTTATAAAATTCATGCTGACGATGAATGAAGCCTGGAACAGAGCGAATGAGATCATTACCAGCATGATGCAACAACTACGTCTGGAGGAACGCGCAGCAGCTAGAAATGAGGATCGTACAAACACTGGAAGGTAGACAAAGTTACACAAAAACGCTCACATATGCAATGTTACGCAAATGACATGTTAAAGACACACAATGAGAAGTGAACTCACGCAGTAACAGAAATTTGAATGTGCAAATTGAGCTGCTACAAAGCAGCAGAAGAATAACGTGACATGCTAACCAGCCCCGCGAAGTAATACCTAACGGCAGTCCCCTGGGAGAGTGGTAGAAGTGTGCAGAGTGTGGATTAGTACGTAGGCGCATTCCTGGCATCGATTATTCGGGTTTGTGAATCGTGCATGCTAATAGCCCGGGCTACTAGTATCTTTAGAAGATTACCACGCCCCTTGACTCAACCAAAAAAAAAAAAAAAAACCTTTAACATGTTTACACACATTGCGGGCATTGGAAGAAAGGATAGATAGAAGGCGAGAGAAAGTTTTGGTATAGTGGTTTTAAGCTCAGTTGTTTATGCTTCAGAGAAACTCCGGGGGTGGCGTCCAGATAGCTTGGGAAATTTTTTGTCATTTTTTTGTTTTTGCTTCTGATTCACAGTATTTTTTTTCCAATAACTGATGTTATAGGCAAATCATCATCGACAGACCGACAATTTTTCCAGCCATAAGACCAACCTACTGCGAGTGTTATGCCTTCGCAGTAGTGTTCACACAAGCTTTCGCCATTGATCGGACTGACTTTATATACCTATATTTCTTGAGCAAATAAATGAATGCTTGCCGACATTAGGATTTGAACCATGAACCATTAGCGTAGCAATTGACGACGCTACCACTACACTGTTGCTACCCCAAATTTCTACAAGCTACAATGACAGATCATTTACGAGTATACTCGTATCGTGCCTATCAGACATGGCTAAAATGATTAGATCAATTCTACTTTGTGTGCCGCACGAAATTTTTGAAGTTACACTCCATTTACTTGATTGTTTTGTCACATCCACCAAATGTGTGCTCTTCTATTAGCGCTTCTATTTTAAGCTCATTATATTATAATTTATACAGAGTTCAGAAGAAGCGTAAAAAGTCGTTAGCAACACTTTTGTAAAATTTTTGGAAGCAAGTGCAAAATGAAATACAATCTCTAACAGGAACGATGAACGACGTCGTCTCAAGCTGAATTTTTTTCAATAGAACGCAAGTATTTAAAAAGAGTTTTAGAAATACAACATAACACAAATATTTTCACTGTTAAGGAGTATTTCAATTGCGACGCCTTTCACCTGCCAGAACGAACCAAATACTCAGGTTTTTTTGAGGCCCGTTCAATGATTCTGAAACTGTCATCTATAATATTAATCGGGAGTAAGCAACAGATGGGCAGTTAGCGCCAAAAAGCAGAGAAGTTTTCAGTTTGTTAGAGGTCAGTTACCTGCATAAGGCTCTGAAGGTTTCAAAGGAACAACTAAGGTCTTGGAAGTGATAGGATACTTCATTGACAACGTTTGGATTTCAAGCTGGGAATCTCCTCGACAACATTTTTTTTTATAATTTGCGCGCACTCAAAGGATTATAAATACCTTCAACATGTTTACACATAGTGCGGGCGTTGGAAAGGGTGGATAGAGAGAGAGAGAGAGAAAGATTTTGGTGTAGTGGTTCTTGAAGCTTTAGCTCAGTTGTTTATGCTTTAGTTATTCTCCGGGGGTGGCGTTCAGATAACTGGGGAGATTTTTGTTATTATTGTCTTTGTTTCTGATTCACAGTACTTTTTTCCCGATAACCGATGTCAAGGACAAATCATCATCAACAGAGCGAACAAGTGTTATGCCTTCGCAGTAGTGTTCACAGAGGCTTTTGCAAATGATCGGACTGACTTTATATATTTCATGAGAAATAAATAAATGCTTGCTGACATCAGGATTTGAACCATGAACCATTAGCGTGGCAATTGACGACGTTACCACTACACCATTTCCACCCTAGCTGTACATCCTTTCGTGTTAAGATTCCAACTAGCATCAGAAACCAGTTTTGTAATAGCGTGCACCGCCGAATGTTTTCTCTTGAACCCAAATTGGTTTCGCGGTATAATCTCCTTTCGTGTGCGAAAACACGAACAAAATAGACTTACTAATAACTACTACAAAAACCTTCCCGATATTAGGCAGGAGACTTATTGGCCTATAGTTGGAAGGATCAGAGGGATCCTTTTTCTTTTTGATTATTATAAACACCCTCGATGTTCTCCAATAACTCGGGAAGTAGCAGTTGTTTAACAAATTATTAAATACTAGTATTGCATGTGGTCGAAATTCGACCATGAACGTTTATTAATTTTTAATTTTAATTGGTTAAAGTGTTTTGTATGGAGAGATCAGGTGTGTATGTTCACTTTATTTTACCTGACTTAGCGGTAGCATACGCACATGATTTTTTTTTCTGCACATCTATGGCACAGTACCTTTCGAATGATATAAGTTGCATCCCTCTACTTTTATAATAAATACTAAAATACGTACGATAAGTTTCGTGCTCACGTATAAATATATAAGATTACGCAATATTGCAGTATAATTTCGTCCGGTATATGCTTTAGAATGATGTTGGGAATGTTATCTAAGCCACTTGACTTCTCGTTATTTAGTTTCCTGAATATGTATGTCAGTCCATCTAGTGTTGTGAAGTAATTGTTAGTTTGTTCATCTGTTAGTTGGTCTGCTCTAAGTCGCTCAAAAAATCTCAGAAGAGTTCGTGTTCCTCGACAATTCGTCATTTACTTCGCTAGTTTTGCAGCTTAGTAGATCTCTAGCATAGATTGCCTCAAAATGAGAGGCGATTAAGTTTAGCTTTTCCGCCCCTCTGTCTATAACGAAATGGTTATCGATAATGGGACAGTGTTGGCTATTAATCTCCGCCTGAGAGAGAAGAGACTGGGAAGGCAGTGGAACTTTCAATTTTGAGATTTTGACAATATTACGAGGATTGAAAACTTGATTCATATTAGGATTGAAGAACTAATCCTCTTCCTGAACTCCACGGGCTGGGTTTAAACTTAACATCCCTTTTTAACTAACCACTACAATAGGTATACACGAATCCGTGGTAACAAAACGGCGCACCCTAAGCGCTAATTGGGTTCTTTTGAACCCCCACTTTACCTACCTACCTACCTACCTACCTTTAGGAAACATATTCCTGGAATCTGACTTCAATATATTTTCGGCGTGCTGCCTCCAGTAATCGGTGACACTATTCCGAAACTGCTGACATAGCAGTGTCCGCACGTTTCTCAGGAGAGGTTTTAACCTTTGTAGCTCTAAATTGGACGATTCCTCTTGGAACTGACGTTGTATTCGATTTATCTGAGTGATCAAAAAGCTTTTATAGGTTTGTAGGATTTCAATGTCACGGTTTAGATAACATTCAATTCGTCTTTACATTTAATTTTCGGAGCTGACGACTCCATAGCTTGTAATACCGCTGTAATAAATGATATCTAATATCCAATATGTAGCGAGAAATAGATTAGGTTATAACCAGAAGGTAAATGATAAAAGAAATAGGCTGGGTTAGGTTCAAGTGACCGCCAGCTTACACCGACACACATAGACCAAGGAAGGTCCGTTGTGGTACTATGAAGGATCGCGTAATCCCAGCCTACTTAATAGAACCATGAGCTTCGAATTATAATAATTGTAGGTGGCTCCTGATGTCTAGGTCTATCAGATTGAAGAAATCGTTGTAATAGGAAGCTCCTAGGTGAAGCTTTCTTCTATGGGAGAGAGCTGTGCACAAACAAAGAAGATGAAGAATGATTTCTTCCTCTTCTTCGTCCATGGAGCTTCCGCAAAAATCGTTCGAATATACGCCAAGTCTTGTTACAGGCTTGCCTAATAGACAGTGCTGGTAGTAGTTGATGCACCATCTGAGTCTTATACGGAAGCATCATTAAATCCTACACCAAAATACGTCGCAGAGACCACTTGGAACTCCTCCACATCTTTGCACACAGCATCAACATTCTATTCATGGTCTGCCAGTCCTTACTGGCCCGTGTTGAGCCAGTCGGCTAGGCGTTGAATTGTGCCATTACTCTAGTCTGGGGATATCTTCGACGAAGTTCAGTTGTGTTCTGATGAATTATTCCACAAAAACATTGATACAATTATCCCAAGTTATTGAGGAATATAGCGTTCATTGTCGTATTTTTCGCATCTGTTTTTATTACACAACTGTCGCGATGACAAGAGACGGCATTCGCAAACATCATAGAATATTTTGCAAACAGTACGTGTGACCCATCCTTGCCCTTTGTTTTTTAAGTCTGAAAAAAGTTGGCACGGGCGAAACTGAATAGGACAGCTAATATTCATCCCAAGAAGTAAACAATCTTTTAATAGAATTTCTGTGGGAAATTGGATAATAATAACTGGTGTTATTGTCTGACTTATTTTAAAGTAAACATCTCAGATTTCCGACGGCCTTCACAATGTCTGCGTAAGGGAGGCCCTTATGCTGTTGTTTTTCTCATCTCCCATTTCAGTGTAACTCA
Organism: Brachypalpus laphriformis; assembly: GCA_945910035.1. Classification (NCBI taxonomy): domain Eukaryota; kingdom Metazoa; phylum Arthropoda; class Insecta; order Diptera; family Syrphidae; genus Brachypalpus; species Brachypalpus laphriformis. The sequence goes on from OX246753.1 coordinate 326,544,160, forward strand.
ATGATTTAGTACATTTTGAGCGACATACTTGGATAAGACGAGAAATAAGTACAACCAGTCACCTAACTCCAGCACGTATTTTTAGAAACTCATGGTCAACCTCCCCCAAAGTCAAGACGAACATGACCATGTAATTGTAAACAATAGGCACGACTTTGTAAAACACAACATGTTGTGATTGTGTAATTGTCATCGCTTAATCGTTGCCTGTCAATTGCATTCGGAATTAACATGTCCCCGGGGGTAATTACTCGCCCCGCCTGTATTTTTCTCTTTCTAAATCAATAAATGCTTGTTAAATGATTTTTTTAAAAAAGTAAACTTTGAAAGATTAATTGATGTTCCTACGCTGGGATTGCATTTTTTGTAGCCCGCTGTAGTGCGCAAAGTCTCAAGTGCCAAGTGCTTGGCTGAGCAGATGACGGTACTTGAGTAGTAAGTCGCAGTCAAAGTTTGAAATATCCGCATTGCTGCATCTAAGGACTGTGTTCACTTTGCAGTCACAATCACGAATAGTTATCAGTTCGATGAGAAAGAGGTGGGCACTGTTGACATTTAAATGGCATCCACTAAGTATTTGAGAGAACTTGTTAGAACCGCACTGCGACGCGGTGTTGTGTCATTTGATATAGTTTCACACTAGACGCTATTAAATGGAAATTAATTCAGTGTTAATGGGGATTAAACACTAATCGGTGGTGTGGATTACGTGTAACTAGTTACATGAACTAGTTACTTTCTCGGAGATAGTTTTCGTTTAAAATTCCTCACCCTGCTGTAAAATTCTTCCGCAGAGCAGCATTCCACCAAAGCAAGGTTGTCTGTCCACCTCTGCCTGAATGAATGAATGGAATTTCTTTCATCACTGAAATGCATTTCAATGTAAAATGGAGGAAATTTTGGCACACGGCCAACCACAGCACGTATGCATCTGGAAGCTATTTTCACTCGAAGTTGGATGTTGCACCAATACAAGGTGAAATGCTACACCATGAAACCAGACTCGGGAGAGTCCAATATAGTCGACCCACAATTGCAATGTGGTCGTGATTTAATCACCACGACAATAAATCATTAATCGCATGGCAATAGACCTTATGATTAAAATATAAAGAAATGTCTGTGACTTGTGGGGACGACAACGACGACAGACAGATGGCTGCAAGTGAATAATTCATGAAATACTCGTACTCGAATGTAACTAATTGTTTTTTAATTGTCACTGGCTCTCACTGGAATTGAGATTTCACGGCCCTTTTTGGGTAAAACCGGAAAACATCGGATGGCAAATTGTTTTTGGCAAAGATATGCAGTTTTGTTTTTTGTAATATGTAATTGCAGTGACTAAATATGAAGCTGACGGCATTGAGGTTCATAAATGGTCTTGAATCGAAGTAGGCAAGCGATTTTTTTCTACAAAACATAACTAAGCATTGCTCAGTCTTACAAGTACATATAGGTATGTATGAAGATGTAAATGTGCGAAGTTAAAGAAAACCCCTGGCGACCTAGATAGCTGAAACTTTAGAAAGTTTTGGAATTGATAATGGCAGAGAGCTTAACAGTGTCGGATTTTTATTTCTTTTTTTTAATTTGAAATACAATACAATACAGAAATGTTTCTCTAATTCGAATCAGTTACTGCAATGTGTACTTCGGATTATCAAATAATCCGTATTTGGGAGTACATAGGCTAAAAATTTTTAAGGTCGTATGGAGGACAAAACATGACTTTCACGTTACGGAATTGTACAGAAGAATATTAATCTTACTTACTTACTTAGGTGGCGCTACAGTTCAGGGTGAACCTGGGCCTTAACCAACAAGCCTCTCCATTTATCTTAGTCTTTAGCTAATTGTCTCCAGTTGCGCACTCCAAGTTGGTCGAGGTCCCCTTGAACTTGTGCGCGCCACCTACGGCGATGAGTTCCTCTACTGCGTCGTCCCTCGGGGTTAGATTCGAAGACTCTGCGGACCGAAGCGTTGGTGTCCATTCGCTCTACATGTCCTAGCCATCTCAGACGTCCAATACGCAGATTTTGACTAGGTCGATGTCGCTGTACAGCTCGTATAGTTCGTGATTGAATATTCTCCTCCGAAACCCGTCAACGCAAACGCGACCGAATATCTAAGGCGAGAAATCGCACGATTTTGGCGGCCAATTGACGTTGGCTCTTCGTGAGATTACGCGACGCGGAAACTTTGCCATCAACATCTCCAGAATTAAGATGTGCAGCATGTCGCATCATCCTGTTGAAACCACGTATCGCAATAACTAAAAGATCAATTTCTAGCGAAACAAACTCGGTTATCATTGCCCGGTACCGCTCCCCGTTGACAGTCAGCGCCCACGCTCATCTTTAAAAAAATAAGGACGGATTATGCCAATAATCCACACCAAATAGTAAGTTATTCGGTATGCAAACATGTTGGCATAATCTCTCTTGGATTATCATTGCTCTAAAATCATTCAGCCAAAAATGAGCATCGTCGCTGAACATGATTTTTTGGCCAACATTTTAATCGGCTTCCAACTGTTTCAGAGTCCAATCAGCGCATGCGCGACAGGTGGAATGGTCAGTAGGCTTCAGTTCTTGTACAATTTTAATTTTGTACGGATATAGGCCAAAGTCTTTTCGCAAAAATCGCCAAGCTGGAGCGTACGAAATGTCAAGTTCTTGAGAACGACAAGAAATTAAGACATTTTAGTTCTCTCGCACACTTTGTGCCACCGCAGCAAAATTTCCAATTGACCGTGTGTTTCATTGACGTACTGGGACTGCTGAGCCCCTTTAATCTAATTTCTGCATAATTCGCCGAATGCTGAGCTCGGAAGCACGCTCATTATACTCGAATTTTGATAATACATTTTTGGATTTCGATGCGTTCTTGAATCGTGTAGTGCTACATACTAAAATGGTAACTATAACGGGAACACAATGACAGTAGAACGACAGCAAAATATTTTTAAATATTACCGCAGTCAGCTGTCGAAGTTCTGTCATAGATACTGAATGACTAATTTAGATCAGACCATGCATAGACTATTTAGAAAAAAAAAAACTAATAAATCCAACGGACTTAGTATTTTTGTAAGACTTTTGAAACTCTTAGGTAGGTAGGTAGGTAAAGTGGCGGTCCAAAAAGAACCCAATTAGCGCTTAAGGTGCGCCGTTTTGTTACCACGGACTCGTGTCTACCTGTTGTAGTGGCTAGTTAAAGATGATGTTAAGTTTAAACCCAGCCCGTGGAGTTCAGAAAGAGGATTAGTTCTCCAAGCCTCTTGTCCGCTATCTCTCTCAGATCCTCGAAGAAGGGTTTGCCAAGAGTTTGTTGTCTGACCCTCGCCAGGGCCGGACATCTGCAAAGGAAATGACATAGAGATTCTTTCTCATTAATATCCTTGCAGCTCCTACAAAAGGTGTTGTGGGGGATACCAAGCTTGGCCGCATGGTCTCCAACTGGCCAGTGACCTGTGATAATAGCTACGATTTTGGAAATAACTGGTCTTGGTTTGCCTAGTAACTCTTTTGACCTGGGTTTGTTGAAACTGGGCCATGTCGTTCTAGATATGACACAGCTTGTGAGGCTGTTCCACCCGCGATTGGCTAGTTGGAGGAAGTAAAGGTGAATATAGCCCTTAATGGCACCAAGCGAAATGTCGACTCTTTCTGCTAGAGAGCCGTTAAGGGCCGACCCTCGCCTGGCCAGCTCATCAGCACGCTCATTACCCTCATGGTTACTGTGCCCTGGGACCCAGATGAGAGTGATTCTCGAGTGAGTGCTTTGTTGATTCAATTCAAACCGGCATTGCTCTACCAGTTTTGAAGAGATGCAGACCGCATCAATGGCCTTGATGGCAGCCTGGCTATCCGAAAAAATAGCGATATTGTGATTAGTTGTTGGAAGATTGTTTGGCAGGCGGCAGGCTTCTCGAATCGCAAGAAGCTCCGCTTGGAAAACGCTAGCAGAGTCTGGGAGACGGAAGGACCTAAATATATTCAGCTGGTCCGAGAAGATGCCTGCGCGGACTCCGCAGTTCATCTTCGAACCGTCCGTGTATATCCCTATATCATAGTTGCAGGTAACGCTTCCGTTCTTCCATTCTTCTCTGGAAGGGAATTTTGCTAAGAAGGATTTTCTGAAGTTGAGTTTGGGTATCGTGTAGTCGGTCGAGGGCGCAACCAGTTCACTTGGTATCGTCTCCAGGACCTTGCCGTGACCATATGGCCTTGTGGTCCAGCATCCATATTCCCTGAGCCGGACTGCGCTGCATATAGCTGTGTCTATGATGTGTAGTTCGAAAGGGGTCCGATGCAAGATCACACTGAGAGCATCTGTTGGACAAGACCTCATTGCTCCTGTGATACCCACGCACGCCGATCTCTGTACTTTTTTTTAATTCTGTCGATATTGTACTTTTTGCTCAAAGCTAGCCACCAAACGATAGCGCCGTAAGTAAGAATTGGACGCACAACGGCTGTGTACATCCAAAGGGTCATTTTTGGCTGGAGTCCCCATTTCTTACCGAATGTTTTATTACAGGCATAGAAGGCTACGCTTGCCTTCTTAATTCGCTGTTCTATATTGAGTTTCCAACTAAGTTTCGGGTCTAGAACCGTGCCTAGGTATTTTGCACTGGTGCAAAGCGAGAGAGGCTGACCATCTAGTTTGGGGTGGTGAATGCCGGTACCTTGGTTTTAGTGGTAAACAGCATCATTTCAGTTTTCTCCGGATTTACTCCGAGGCCAGAGCTCGTAGCCCATGAGTGTACCTTATCCAGAGCACTGTCCATGAGTTGACTTATCGTGGAGAGGAACTTTCCTGATACTAGTATAATCATATCATCCGCGTACGCAACCACCTTAAAACCCTCCCTACCAAGTCGCACCAAGATTTTATTAATCGCCATTAACCAGATCAGGGGGGAGATGACTCCGCCTTGTGGAGTTCCTCTGTTTTCCGTCTTAGTTGTACTACTGTTGCCTAGTGTTGCATGGATTATACGAGTACTGAGCATAGAAACTATCCATTGGCTAATAAAGCCTTCTACACCTAACTCGGTGAGAGATTCCTGAATAGATTCAGTGAAAATGTTGTTGAAGGCTCCTTCTATATCAAGAAATGTGGCGAGAGTATATTCTTCGTAGTGAAGAGTTTTTTTCACTGTACGCACGACCTCATGAAGAGCAGTTTCTGTGGACCGCCTTTTGAGATACGCATGCTGGGATTTCGACAGTGGAGAACTCAGGTTATCGCGGATATGGAAGTCCAGGATACGTTCTAAAGTTTCCAAAATAAAGGAGGACAGGCTTATGGGTTTTGAAACTCTTACTGCGAAATCGTTTCACAAATTGTTGATGGATGAATTTAACATCAAATAACCTGAGTTCTGACAAGTACTCAATAAACGATCACGAACTTTGCAGACTTTTGGCATTTCACCTTCCACTAACTACAGCAGACTGAAACTTGATTTATTCAAATCTTTTTAGCGATTCTTGAATCCTTGAGAGAGGGAAATAGGTTTGAAAAAAGTGCTTGTTTTGCAAGACAACGAAAGGACCAACTTATAGATTCCAAATCAAAGACTAACAATTTTTACCTTTGGATATGATTACGTGGTTTCCCAATAACGAGACAAAAAGATTTTTCACGTATATGGTCAATAAGCGAGATGGATTTTAGTCACTTTGATGTACGGAGCCTAGTTTCATCTGAGAACACACGATGTGTGTTTAATCACTTTCTATTACAAGCTTGAGAAAGTGCATATGGATAGACAAGGAAATTCCGAAGCATCAATTTTAAACATCTCGCAGTAAAAAATAGTATATGCTGTCAACAAGAAGGGACAGCCAACACCGACGAATTGGACAGAACGTCACAGTGGGCAGCTATAACTTCGAGGTAATAAGGGACTTTGTCTACATTGGCTCTGCTATGAACTCGAAAAATAAGATCAGCGCAGAAGTCAAGCGAAGAATAACTCCTGCCAATCGCTGTTTTTTTGGGCTTATAAGACAATTCAATTCAGGAGACTCTGTATAAGACTCTGATCATCCCAGTCCTGCTTTACGGCGCTGAAACATGAACTTCATTAAAAGAGGATGAAGATATCCTTAGTCTCTTCGAGAGAAAAATTCTTCGTAAGATTTCGGTCCCGTTTGCGTTCACAGGTTTTGGAGGAAAAGATTCAATCACGAACTATACGAGCTGTACAGCGACATTGACCTGGTCAAAAAACTGCGTATTGGTCGTCTGAGATGGCTCGCTAGAGCGAATGGACATCAACGCTCCGGCCCGCAGAGTCTTTGAATCTAACCCCGAGGGACGACGCAGTAAGGGACCTCCTCGCCGTAGGTAGCGCGCACAAGTTTAAGGGGACCTCGAACAACTTGGAGTGCGCAAATGGAGGCAATTAGCTAAAGACCGAGATGAATGGAGAGGCTTGTTGGTTGAGGCCCAGGTTTATCCCGAACTATAGCGCCACCTAAGTAAGTAAGTAAGTAAAAACTGATACCCACAGGCTGTATTCAGTTGGGAATTCCTCCAGTAATAGATTCCACCTTCCAACTGCAGCTCCAAACTAAAAACTCTAGACGAGAAAATGTTTTCTAATAAAATACAGAATTATGGCCCCACACTATTTGTGCGCCATTTGGTTTTCGAATCACTCACCGGATGTGGTATAAAAAATTCAAAACAAAAACTAATTAACAAAAATATCATTAAAATTCTTTATGATGCACTCTGTGGTGGTTTATTACAGCGTTTTGTTATGATCTCTATGAATGGCTTCACTACACCTTCCGTCTGCATTCGAATTGCACTAATAAACTAAAAATAAATCATAAATTCAATTGATTTATATTCCACGTCCCCTCCCGCCCCGCAGCCTCACCCATTTTGTACTAAAAACAACTCAAGTGCCAGAACATAAACAAAAACCCAAAAATAGTTTAAATTATGTCATTGACTTGTTTGCCTTGAGGTTGGTCATTCAAAAATGGTTCCCCCTCCCGCGATGCCTCGTCGTATAGTATCGTCGCACTTTTATTCTTACTACAGACGACAAAATGAAATTTATTTCCTTTTTGTCGGTTTATGCCGCTCTGACAGACTTAAGTGAACAATAAAACTCTGTCAAAGCAACAAAAAGAAATTTTATTAAAATAATAAAAAAAAGTATCTACAAGTACTACACACTCGCAAGAGTGAACTTGAAAATATGCAAAATTTGGGGAAAATTCGCTTTCAAAGCCACCAAGCACCTGCATTAGCATATTTTTTTTTTTTTTTTTGCCAGTCCAACTCAGTAGATACATTCTGACGCTGAATATTTTTCAGATACTAGATGCGAATTAATCTTTTTGTATCTAGATAGAAAAAATTCTCATGACATTGCATGCGCGTTACCTTACATGAGCACACATACCTAGTCAAGTCAACAGTATGTGGGGGAGGCGGTTGATTTAAGTGGATACTCCGCATGCAGGTGTAACTTGTGTCGCTAATGGAGAAAAATTCTAATAATTCTAATTCGTGATCGTAACAGCGGAGCGATATTTAGAAAACTGCTGCACCTGAATGACGTTCTACGGAAGAGGCTTACGTAAGCATAGCACTCATTGTATTTTGTCGAATGTGAATTGTCATCGGATTTTACGATGTGACTGAAAACTTTCAACTTTTTTTTTTTAGATTGAAAGCAATTAATAGGTAAAAAGAGAATGGCATCGCATGCAGTGCAGACCAGTTTCAGTGCCGGTGTTTTGACTCTGGAATAACACAACAAATTCTTGGCTAACCACCTGGGTTTTCTTGTCCAAAAACCAAAACGAAGCGCAAGCCACGAAGACATACCCAGTTCCAATAGTTCTCGCACATGAGTCGGAAACCATCAAATGGGCAATTTTCTTTTTTGACAGCACTTCATTGCCAGTATTTCCGACGACAATAGCTAAAAGGAATGATTAGTTATTAATAAGCTTTTTAGAATTAACAACGGGTGTATCTACTCCAACATTTCAACAGAAATCATTCAGCACTATGAGCAGGTACACTTGATTTGTAGCGATTTCATACTTTAAAATTTCATCAAAAATATTTCGTTAAGAGTAATTTATTATTTCAAGCATAAGTGTACATTTATTAACCGCCAAGCAGTCATTGATATTATGGAATATCATGTACGACGGAATCCTGCAACTAGCATTGCCAGGAGATAAGGAGTTAAGATAATCGGGTTCGGTGACAGCATCGCCATAGTCACTGTGGCTAAACACAACCCCGAAACAGAATCAACAACAAACGAAGCAATCGGAAAAATTAAAGACTGGCTGGGATCCACCGGCTTAGAATTAGCAGACCACAAAACTCGGGCTGTTCTTACAACAAGTCGAAAAGCTGCTGAATATGCAAATATTCGAGTCGGAAATCAGACTATAAGAACCAAGGAAGCAGTTAAATATTTAGGAATAATACTCGACAGTAGGTTAAGGTTTAAAACGCACATGGATTACTCGAGCAAGAAGACTTCACTACAAAACATTGGTGGACCTGGATGTGCTAGACGGATTCTACTGTCCAGAGTGTTTATCTCGGTTCTTCTATATGATGCACCGGTTCGGGCGGCGGTGAAACGGAGAAAACTATCGTCAACATACAGGCTATGCGCAATAAGAACAATCAGCGGCTTCCGAACAATATCGGACGAAGCAGCCTGTATCATAGCCGGTATTATCGCCATCGACATTTCCGCAAATGAGATGGTAAGGATCTACGAAAGTAGAACCTCGAGTCATCAAGAAGCAGGTATTGTCAAGAGAATAAAGGAGGAGGAGAAGGCAACATCACTAGCCATGTGGCAAGCCAGGTGGGATAACAATACAAAATGTAGATGGACCTACAAGCTGATCCCCATCATTGAGGTCTGGACCAAGCGAGTGTATACGGACTGCAACTACCACCTATCCTATCAGATCACGGCAACTATCGCAAATATTTACACAGGTTTGAACATGATAACTCACCTCTCTGTCCGCATTGTCCAGACCAAGAAGAAGATACAGAGCATGCAATATTCCATTGCAATTGCTTCACAGAATGGAGAAATAACTTGTCAAGTCCACCATTCCTTATAGACCAAATGTTGCGACCAGAGGAGTATTGGCTGGAAATTTGTACACTTATAACAATTGTGCAAATAGAGCTCCGAATAATTGCGAGAGCAATGAGAGCAGAAGCAGCAATACAAGAAGCATAGCATTAATTGCTAACCAGCCCCGCGAAGTAATACCTAACGGCAGCCCCGCGAGGAGAGTGGTAGAAGTGTGCAGGGTGTGGATTAGTATATAGACGCAGCAGCCCGGGCTACTACTATCTTTGGAGGATTACCATATCCTTTGACGCAACCAAAAAAAAAGCAGTCATTGGCTTAACGGCGAAGCGACTTCGGCTTGAAAAACGCTACCGTGGCTCGGAATGTTAAAAGGAATGCTCATGTCCGAGAAAACGTTCGTTTTAATTTTGGGTCCATCTGTTAAGTCAGTAGGTTGATGTACGGGATAGAAATCCTCTACACTTCACTCAGGTCAATATAGACCCATTGTGATACACATGGGGGGAAAAAAGACGAAAAAAGAGAATAAATCTCTCTCTCGCGAAAAAATAAACTTCTATATCCATAGCCTAGTTGAAAGCATTTGATGCTTACTGTGCCCGAAATACAAACCATCCAGAGGATTTAATGAAGTTTGTGATGTCGTTTATCGCTCTATTGGACAATTCTTCTCAATCTTTAAAGAAGCATTGTCCAAGGAACTTATATTTTAGATGGTAGAGGCCTGGACAGTGGCAAAGAAAGTGGGTAGTGTCCTTCTGAACCTCCTCGTCACCACAGCCTCTACAAAAGTCTTCGTTCGTCGCATGTAACTTTTTCATTTGGTATCACATAATGTTATACTTACTTACTTATGTCCTGTATCCCCTTGTCGGTCCTAGGGCCTTTACTACGCCTACGCGCCATCGTGTACGGTTTCTGGCAATGTGTCTGAGTTCTCCCCAACTTTTCCCTAACTGCCGTGCCTCCTTCTCGGCTGTTCTGCGCCATGTTCTCCTCGGACCGCCAGGTCTTCTGCCATCCTGAGTTAGAGGGTTCCATTGCATAGCATGGTTCGCTATGCAACTGTCACCCTTACGGAACGTGTGACAAATCCACTGCCACTTCCGCCGTTGGATGGTTGTGCCTATTGGTTCCTGACCCGTTCTCAAGTAAAGGTGTTCGTTAGAGATACGATTGGGCCAGAAAATCCTTAAGATATTGCGCAGGCAACTATTAACAAACGTTTGCAGCTTTCTGGTGATAGTAGTGGTCACTCTCCACGTTCTGCAACCATATATAATGTTATGCCCCGTAATGACTCTCATGGGAGTAGAGGGATTTTCTATCCCTCTGCATAAGTCTACTGGTTCTTGTTCTGGGGAATGTAGGCGATAGCTTCGTCGTGGTAACACAAGTATCTACAGAGGTCCACCCGTTGTTTACCTCCACTAGAGCGTTGTTCCCTGCTTCGAGTTTAAGTGTGCAAGAAATTCCCAAAAGACACGCTCACCCTATTTAAAGTTTCTAAGCAAACAGAACCAAAACTCCGAAAATGCCTTGAGGTAGTCGAAGTGATTAATACATTAGACGACTACAATGCAGGCTGATCAAACGGTAGTTCATGCGATCAAACACAAGCGTTTTCACTCAGCTGAGGCCTACCTACTCCTACTCTCAACCTACACGCGGTGACAGCCGGGTGCCTAGTATCTTAATCCAAGAAATGGGTAACCAACCCCGTTTGGAGGATTCTTGGCGGCAGCAGATGAGAGAGAGGGGGAAGAGTGTTTTCTGACTAGAGCACTTATTCCTGTTCCAGGCGGCAGCGGACGAATTCCCTAGTCAACGGTAGCGTCTATAGTTCCAGTTAGGTTGAACTTAGTGAATACCTTGCGCAAGCTGCTTCGACGTATTTGGATCACAGGTCGGTAAGGAATTTCCAATGTTGGTCAGGACCTTGGAATAGAGATGGTGGCGGAGGGGCCCTCAATGGGCCAACGGCAGCGCTCATACTCACGTAGTGGACTACTGGCACCGGTGTCCCCGGCCCCATGTCCTAGGAGAATAATTAAGGAACTGGCTCTCCAGGCCCAGGGTTGTGACGTAGCACTAACTTCCCTACCACGTAAAAAAATATGGTTCTGAAACAACCAAAAGCCTCGGATAAGGATGACTCAACTAATGACGACCCCAACAAACGAAATAAGGACAACAACCTTCGGATCTGTAAGTGGAATGTTCTGTCCCTTTACAGACCGCGTGCAGCCGAACAACTAGCAGAGGTCCTAGACTTCTATAAAGCAGATATTGCAGATGTGCGATAGCATGGGCCGGGCAAAAAGAGGATGAAAAACTGTGACATCTACTACGGTGATTGCTACAGAGCCAACAGGCAACGCTTGTTCGGATGCGGATTTGTCATACGCGGCAAACTTAGGCAAGAAGTCTTAAGCTTCCGACACGTTAGCGAGCGAATTATGACTATCCGAAAGGCTAAATTCGCTAACATAAGCCTAATATTTGTTTAAGCCCCCACGGACGAAAAGGACCCTGCCACCAAAGAGTGTTTCTACGAGCTCCTCGACAAAACATACGAGAAATGTCCTAAATACGACGTTAAAATCGTATTGGGGGATTTTAACGCCAAAATAGGAAAGGAGGACATCTTTGGTAGGGCAGTCGGTAAGCATAGCCTACACGACACCGCGTCTGATAACGGACTAAGGCTAATTGATTTCACTGTGAAGCGAAATGTCACCATAGCAAGCACATGGTTTCCTCATCTCGATATTCATAAGCAGACATGGCGGTCTAATGATCATGTAACGATCATACAAGTTGATCATATTGCGATCGACACAAGGCATGCCTCCAGTATTCTGGATGTCCGAAACTTCCGAGCGGCCAACATAGACTCCGATCATTACCTTGTTGTAGCCAAGGTACGAATGCGGATATTTCAAACTGGGCAACAAAGAAGAATCACTTCGCTGAACGCGTATCCCGAAATCTCTCAATCACCCCTATGCCGCCAGCATCAAGTGCCGAAGACCAGTGGCAACGCTGCCAACATGCCATCAGAAATGCCGCGAGTGATGTGCTGGGTCTCGCTCGACCACCACCACGAAACCCCTGGTTTAACGAAGAATGTCGGCGAGTGCATGCAGCAATACAAGAAGCATACAAAGCGGCGCTGCAAAGGAAGACAAGAGCTGCTCGTGAGCTCTACGAGCAAAAGAGACGGGAGGAACATCGGCTTCTCCAAAAGAAGAAGAAAGAACATGAGAAGCGCGCGTTTGAGAATATCGAGACTTTATACTCCAGGAACAATGTACGGAAGTTTTACCAAAAGGTAAAAAGAAAGTGTCAGAGAAGCAATACCCGTACAGAAACCTGTAGAGATGAAAATGCAAACCTCGTAGTAGAATCACAGTCGGTGCTGAGAATATGGAAAAACTACTTCTGCAGACTGTATAACGGCGACGAAGACCAACATCCCGCTGTCAGGCAGAATGAACCATTCAACATAGACGATGATAGTCAAAATTTCCGTCCACCTGACCAAAACGAAGTGAGGATAGCAATATCCAAGCTGAAATCTAACAAGGCTGCTGGACCTGACGGCTTACCGGTCGAACTTTTCAAGGCAGCTGGGGATGAATTGGTAGAGTGCATACACCAACTCATCTCTAAGATTTGGTCAGACGAGTGTATGCCTGTTGAATGGAATCTCAGCATCGTTTGCCCGATCCACAGGAAAGGAGACCCCCTCAACTGCGCCAATTATAGAGGCATCAGTCTCCTCAACATCGCATACAAGATCTTTTCTGCGATAGTGTGTGAACGCCTGAAACCTTTTATCAACAGCCTGATTGGACCCTATCAGTGCGGTTTCAGGCCAGGAAAGTCCACCATCGATCCTGGAGAAAACCCAAGAATTCCAAATCCATACTCATCATCTCTTTATCGATTTCAAGGCCGCCTATGACAGCATCTATAGAGAAGAGCTTTATAGAGCCATGTCTAGTTTTGACATCCCTGTCAAACTTGTCCGTCTGTGCAGGCTGACGATGGAGAACACTCGCTGCTCCATCAAGGTCGGTAATGACCTCACCGAGACCTTTGATGTCAAAAAGGCTTTAGACAAGGTGACGCGCTGTCATGTGACTTCTTTAATATTGTACTTGAACGGATTGTGCGGAACTCTCAAGCCAACACCGGAGGCACAATCTATTACAAGTCCGTACAACTGCTTGCATACGCCGACGATATAGACATTATCGATAGAACTCAGCGGGCTGTCACCGCTGCGTTTGCAAGCATTGAGGAGGAAGCGGCCAAAATGGGTTTAGCGATAAACGAGGGCAAAGCCAAGTATATGCTGTCAACAAGAAGGGAAACCAACACCGACGAATTGGACAGAACGTCACAGAGGGCAGCTATAACTTCGAGGTAGTAAGGGACTTTGTCTACCTTGGCTCTGCTATAAACTCGAAAAACAAGATCAGCGCAGAAATCAATCGAAGAATAACTCTTGCCAATCGCTGTTTTTTTGGGCTTACAAGGCAACTCAACAGTAAAGCCATATCTCGAACAACTAAAGAGACTCTGTATAAGACCCTGATTATTCCAGTCCTGCTTTACGGCGCTGAAACATGGACTTTATTAAAAGGGGATGAACATATCCTTGGTCGCTTCGAGAGAAAAATTATTCGTAAGATTTTCGGTCCCGTTTGCGTTGACGGGTTTTGAAGGAGAAGATTCAATCACGAACTATACGAGATGTACAGCGACATCGACCTAGTCAAAAAACTGCGTATTGGACGTCTAAGATGGCTAGGACATGTAGAGCGAATGGACACCAACGCTCCAGCCCGCAAAGTCTTCGAATTTAACCCCGAGTGAGAACGCAGTAGAGGGAATTATCGCCGTAGGTGGCGCTCACAAGTTCAAAGGGACCTCGACCAACTTGAAGTGCGCAACTGGAGGCAATTAGCTAAAGACCGAGCTAGATGGAGAGGTTTGTTGGTTGAGGCCCAGGTTCATGGTGTGCCTGCCTAATGCATTATGACCAGATCTGGATGTAATTCAAGAAGCGAAGGCTCTACGACTACACTTATTCGATTAAAAGTCCCAGATTCAGAAAGGCACAGAATACCAATCAATCACGGATGACAAGCCGCATAGGATCGACGGAAGTTCTTTGGGGTAAGTGCTAAGTGCAGTACAGGTATCACGTCAAGTCTAGCACAACCGAAAGGCGTAATCATTTTTGAACTCCACGGCGAGGTACATCAGTGCTGCGTGCTTCTTCTTCCTTTTATCAGCGAGGTTATGATCCGAAAACAGTGCATCATAACTCTCCCACTTCACCGCATTTCTACTGATCCGCGTGTGGGGTTAGCCTGCTGCGTGCTATTACCAGAAAGCACATGGGCCACCAACTTCCCGTCGCAGTTGATTTGATCATAGTTCGGTCCTGTAAAGCCGAAATACAGCGCATCCCTGAAAGGCTTACAACCGGCTATAGTGATGTTGGAATGAAGGTAAACGTGAACAAATCAGAAGTGATAGTCGTGTCCAGTACGCTCGTTTAGTGCACTCTGCATGTTATTGGAATACCATTGAAGCAAGTTTAAGTACTTCAAGGTCTTACTTGCGAGTAGGATTCGTCGGATTGGATCGATTATGAGAGAACTTGGTCGATCTGTTATAAAGAAGGCCGAACCCAGTGTGAAGGCTAAATTACCAGTCTTTAACTCGGTATAATTATGGTCACAAGAACCGAAAAAATACTGTCGTGGAGTTGCCGAAATACAATTTCTTCGTGGTGTTGCTAGAATAACTCACAGAGATCGAGTGAGCATCGCCGGAGTACGCAAGGTACTCAATGTTGAACAGCTACTTCTCTAAACGTAATGATCCATGGTTCGATGATTCTGTCGCATGTCCATGCTATCATATGGCCCCTTGATGGGCATGGGAATAAATAGTTAGACGAAGCCCAACATCTCTCCTCGGCCCGTCTGGAAGTTTCACCAGATAAGTTGGAGCCGAGATGGGTGGAGAAATCATCTGAATCACAGAAAATGATGATGAGCCACAAAATGTCAACTTCTAGCAAGTATCTGCACTTATTTTATTCCTAGTTCATTCTTCTTGCCTCCATTTCTCTTTTCTTTTATCAGCAAAACCTAGTACCCGTACCCAGGCAGACTACGAGAAAATGTAGTCAAATGTGATCCTACAACCTTCGGGTGTCTAAAGCTTATAAACGTGTTCCACAGCTTCACCAACGAAACAATTAAACAAGACACTAATTGTACTTTTGTTTAGTTTTATTGACTCAAGGCAAATTGGTGACAACGTGTCTGATTATACTCTCAGACGTTATTTCCAACGCACCTTACAAGAACGCATGTGGTATACGTATTTACTCTGCGATGACAATTAAACGCAGAATCCACTTTACAGAATTACCAGTAAATCAGGCACGTGTGTCCTAGCTTTCATCTGTCGAAAACTTTCCGTCGTCTTCAAATGCCATGAGTATCATTCCAGAAAAAAAAAAAAATACCTCGTTAGCAAGAGCGAATACAGGCTCCATATGGGTAAACAATAATACAAACCACACTTGCCTACCCGAGCGTAAAAACAATTACTCCCAAACGATTGTTTACATTTGGCGGAAATAATTCCTTTCAACTGAATTTGTTCAGTGAAAGAAAACATATACATCCCGTAGAGTTATTGCCCCCAAGAACTCTATATATCCATAAACAGAGGCCTCTGTCAGACTTAATTATTTTTATCCGCACAAGAAGCGGATATCAGACTAAATTTTCGCTGTTCTGCGGGCTGCTCAACTCAACTCTTGGGAAACAAAGACAGTCATTAAGTTTGTTTTTTCCAAACAATATTTGTATCCGTTTTTCTCCGCTTTTGGTGCTTATGCCCTGAATATTCAGAGCATTCACCTCCATGTGGCAGTGTTCGGGTTTACATGAAGATTTTTAAGGTCACCATGCATGTACATATATGACTTGTTTGGGAAGCGAGCTTAATGGGCCTCTTTCCATTCACGGGTACAGAATAGAGTTGAAATGAGGTGTACTTGTGAGAACATTCAATTAAATTAAAATGTGGTAACGAGAGTTCGTATAGATACTCAGATACTGAGATACTGAAGCGTATTTCAAGTGATCGTCTTTCATGTGGTTAGAGCTCCAACTAAAACAAACCTAGTACACAGCGAAAAGTGTGTTAAATCTCCTCAAAACGAGCTTCAGATACAATCATGCCACATGAGATACATTGAATCTCGCTACGAGATGACTTATTTGCTCCGAGCGACCGGTGAATGCATTCGTGCAAAGTTGAAGCACATTTACGTTGCAACTTGAAGCGTGTTAGTGGGCCAGTCGTTGAACTCTCCTCTTCGTTCCAAATGTATGGTGGAACTCCACTAACGATGGAGTTACAGAGTGAAAGATACTCATGTGCACATGATGGTGGTGCTTGGAGTATATTACATTTCAATCAAACGACTACTACTTTGGTGGGCTTTGACCGAAAGTGGGTTGGATATGTATGCTACAGTTGGGCTTTGTGAGAGGATTTCCTCGCGCTCAATGGGACGACTTATTTCTGCAATTATTTTAATTTGCAGCGCGCGTTGAGTGCACAACTTGATTACACATAACGTCAGATGTAAAAGTGCAGCCTGGGGATTGAAATCCTACTTCTTCTATAGTGAAGTGGATGTTGCAATTCAAATTACTATAATGAATGCAAATTTAGCAAACGCAATGAGAAGAAACAATCACCAGAAGAGCGATACAGGAATTTGGAAAGGGATTCAGAACATGAATATTCCAACTAAACAAAGTTAGGGCCTAGAGTCTGTATTGCGATACGTTAACGTCACAAAAGAAGAACCTTTAGCGTAACAAAATTAAGATCCTGATCCTAGAGTATACATTCTGCATCGGCTTCATCCAAGTAAGTCAGAATTTTTTAAAAGTTTGCACATAAGGAGCTAACAAAAGATTCGTTTTTTTTTTTGGATAGGAAACGATTAACTGAAAGCCAGGCAAACACTTCAGTCATGAGGAGCTTAAAGTACCAGTACTCACCAAACCAACACTAAAAATCTGCCACCTGATTAAGCAAAAGCCGAACACTCGCGGAAGAAAAAATGTTCCGCAATATCGTCGCCCTCTCCATGGGCATCGCAGACTGTAGTATTACTTAAGTCTAGACGCTGATTTCTTACAGAGCACCGGGATCATCCATTTAATCAATTTACATCCTGGAGAGTCATGCCACACACAATTGTATTCGTGAGATACCAAATCGTTAATGGAAGCTCTAACCGAGGACGCAGGAAGACGCAACGCACGATCGGGTGCTGAGAGGTTCTCCTCTGAGCCTAGCCTAGCAATCCCATCAGATATCTCATTCTCCAAGATTTCAGTATGACCTGACACCCAGACAAGAATCTGAGAATTCAGCAAAATTAAATTTTGCTGAATTTTTTGAATTTAAAGAACTATTTTAGAAATAGGGTTGATCAAGGTCTTAAGGACAGCCTGACTGTGACTACAGACGCATGTATTGTACTATCCTTCGACCCTTTCACCTGTTCTTCGCAGCATAGCTCATTGCCATTAGGATTGCATAAGTTTCCGCTTGAAAAACAGACGGCCTAACTGGAAGTGGAGTCTAATGTTGTCGTCTTCCAGGGAGACAGCATCACCAGACATTCATTCCTTAGATTCCATACATTCCTTTCCTAGCTTAGACTCTGACCGAAGCCAGTCCTGAACACAAGGAAAGTCGACTTTGAATTTACGCAACAACCGAAGTTCTGGTATCATTGCGTCAGACGGCATATCCATAAGACGAGAGTCGTAGGATAAGGTGTCGCGTAAGGTCACTCCAGTGTGGATTATACCAAACACCATCCCGCCTAAGACTGTTCCCATTCGTCAGCTGCCTTGACGTGGCGGAACGGCTTAAGAGTCAATGACCCTAAGGGTCCGAAAGGACACCATGTGAGACATCGAACTAAAGGCTGAAGACGTGTTGACTGTGACGCAAAACCTGTTGACAGTATGATGGAAGAAACATTTACGGTATCTACTCCAGATGGTACTCGTGAAAACGATAATCCATCCGTGGTCTTTTTGAATACGGCCGGGACGAGGATTCTGGAGGTCCCAACCACCATACTTTTACTCCCCGCCTCTGGCGTTGAATTAGAAGTAGTAGCGACGCTTGTTTCAGAAGACTCCTGCAGCTCTGTCTCTGACTCGTTTGGTAGACTGGGTTGGAATGGCAAAGAAAGTGGCGAAAAGGCTTCGTCTGGAACGTCTAATCTCTATCTCAATAGAAGAGTAGCTGATCGAAGTTGTGTCGGTGACGGTTTGACTCGGGAAACCAATAAGGCTGAACGAGCTCCTGAAGCGGCGCACTCCGATGGGCTCCTGACTAAAAGTCAACTAAAAAGGAGAAGAATGAAGGCGGCGATGGCGCGGTGCAAAGAGGCTGCAGAGTCAGCTGAAGGCGCAAGCGCCGAAAGCAGTCATCCTTCAGTAGCGACAGGAAAGAAGCCTAGGTCGGTAGAAAGTACTCCAACTGGAGCCGATCAATCCCTCAGACCTAACGCTGGCTCCTTTTCGGTCGGCTCGAACAGATCCAATCTGACGGCGCAAGTTTCGCCTGCTCTTCTTGGTGGAAGCGTGTGCGCATCTAATGCGCGCTCTTCTGTCGGGCACACTCTTACCGCTGGCGTTATCTGCGCACAAAATCTGGTGGACACTGGTGCTGTTACCCCTAAATGTCCCAGCACTAGCGGACAGAAAATGGCTGACGCAGGCAAAGCCACGTGTAGGGGCGCTCGCCTCGCCGGAAGCATGTGCGCACCTGGTGCGCGCCGTTCTTCTAATAAAACTGCGACTATATCTTTGATATTTTCGCAGAAAAACCTCCACCACTCGAAGGCTGCTACCGCTCTCTTAAGTAGCAGCCTTTCCGTGGTGCGTACAAAACCCCACATAACATCTATCCAGGAGCCATACGTGCGGAACAAGCGCATATGTGGTTTTGGGGGTGTTCGTAGAGGAACGGTGCTATGTGACGAGCGATCTGAAAGACCGAGCTTGTCTAATTGTGCCGAATTTCCTCTCAGTAACCAAGCTTGGACAATTCTGTGGACAGAACCTGGTTGCTGCAGCTGTAAGCTACGAAACGACCGGAAGTTGGAAAACCTTCGTCGTTGCGTCGGCTTACTTCCCTTATGATTCGGTAATGCCTCCACCACCGAAGGCGGTTGCCGACCTCATAAAGTACTGTGACACTCGGGAAATGGGACTAGTCATGTGTTGCGACGCTAATGCTCAGAATACAGTCTGGGACAGCAGCAAATGTAACATACGAGGAAACCATCTCCTAGACTTTATACTATCGTCTGGCATGGTAATTAACAATGTTGGCTCCCAGCCAACTTTTGTTACGGCAAGGAGGCAGGAGGTAATTGACTTGACTTTATCTAATAGGTATTTCAAGTCAATTACTAACTGGAGGGTACTGCCGGAGGTGTCCTTGTCAGACCATAGATACATCGCCTTCCAAATCGAATGCGAGGCCATAACTTTGCAGGAGAGGAGGAATCCGAGGAAAACCAACTGGGTACGGTTTAGGGAAGAGCTAGACAGTTCTGTCAAAACTCCAACTAAACTCAGAACGAAACGAAAGGTTGAGGATGCTGTTCAAAACCTGACTAGTGTCCTTACCAGCTGTTTTGAACTGACGTGCCCATTGACAAAAACCCCCTGCAGAACGCCGGTTCCCTGGTGGAGCCCAGAACTGCAGCGACCTAGGAAAGAATCCAGAAAACTTCTAAATAAGTCACTCAAGACAAATTTAGAAGGTGACTGGGATCTTTCTAGATCGAAGCAAGAAGACTATAAGAAGTTAATTCGGTTGTCGAAAAGTGTTTCTTATAGAAATTTTTGTGAAAAGATCGAGACACTCGGTGAAACCAGCAGGTTGGTTAAGGTTCTCAAAAGGGGCAAGCCGACCAAACCGGAGTCACTGAGAATGTCTGATGGCAAGTTTACTGAGACGAAAGCGGAAACTTTTAGTCTTCTGCCGGAGACTCACTTTCCTGGCAATCAGGTAACCACTAGGTCGGAGCTTGGTCCACTTACCCAGGCTGAGCAATCTCTCAGGATGCCCCACGCTGATAAGCAAACTGCATCTCTGATAGTGGATGCAGCCTCAAAGCAACTTTGCGCATGTGAAATTCCACCAGTCTCTCCATATTTCCAGTAAGAAACTCTTGGGGAGCGAGTAGTCCGTCTCCTATTAATTTTTGGTATGAAAACCACTCTGACTATCCGCCAAGGTGTAGGGATATGCTTACCTATAGTCTAGTTCCTGAGTTTTTCTGCAACCTAACGCCAACCGAAGAGCTATAAATATCCTATGGCTGCTCATTTCAGATCTTTGGATACATTTTAAGCAAGTCAGTAAACAGCTGTTCCCTATTCATTTTCTGTCCAGTATTGGGATTGACGAAATTCAAAGGCAGCTTGAACTATGAAAGACAGGTTGTTTCACGTTCCGTGGAAAGTCACATCTATAAAATATGAACACTCCTGTAATTATATAGGTAGTCAGTCACATTTAATTAAGACTAAAGTTGTCACCAGCTCCTTTGATAAAAGTAAACCTGACTGAAGTTGAAAATGGTGAACAGAAAAGGGCATGGTTGTTTTTTTTCTTTTAATTGGCGCGCGTCAAAGGGATTATTAATACCCTTATATTGATGCTCAGGGCACGGGCAGATGAGAAAAGGGGGGAGAGGAACGGATGAAATGCCGGCTTGCGTTGGCTTTAAATGTTTTAGGTTGTAATGATTAGGAAATACAGAGGCTGGTAGATCGTTACACAAATGTGTTGTTCGGCTTATAAACGAATGCCTGTATTTGGCAGTACGTCCGAAGTTGGGCTTGAGGGTGAACTGATGCGCATTCAAAGCATGACGCATATTGAACGTGAAGGGGAGGACTCCAACTGGCTATTTCGCTAGAGCATTTTTTTTTATAAAAAAAAACGATAAAATAGGGAAGGAAACGAGACATTTCTACGATGTTCAAGTGAGACTATTGAGTTCACAAGAGTTCTTGGGTGCACCAGACTAGATGTGGGCATTATATTTCAGCTTTGGGCGGTTGAATGCCTTATAGATGGAGGCCAGATCAGACGAGGTAAAATATTTTTTGCAACGCTGAAGGAATCCTAGATACTTCGAGTATGTGATCGTTCACATACCGAGAATGAATATTTCAGATTCAGCGATACAACTACCATCCATGGATAATGGTTGAGGGTCTTGGTTTCGCTTGAGAGACATAAGACAGCATTGAGTTTTGGATATTAAATTCCACTGAATTGAAATTCCATAAATTGATTGAACACCGTTTAATAATACTATCAAGGTCGGCATTTAATGTGTTTAATATACGTGGTCGTTTTAAGCTGGATCAAAACCGTAGTGCCGACCTGATCAAGCTAAAGCGTACACAAATCAGCTACGTTGTCGGTGTTCTCACTGGACAATGTCTTATAGGCCAACACGCCAGAAGACTTGGTCTCTTCTCCAACGACTTCTGCCGCCGGAGCTGTAGGGACGAGGAGGAGGAGGAAACCATCCTTCACCTCCTATGCACATGTCCGGCCCTGTCGCATAAAAGAATGCTCCATCTAGGGTCCCCCTTCCTTGACGACCTCTGCGATCTGACGTCCCTGGACGTCATGAGCATCCATCGCTTTGTCAAAAGCTCCGGTTGGTTTTGTTAGTACCTGAGTGGCCTAATGGGTTGATCCGTGGTATCACAAAGGACCTTCACTGGTCTAAGTGTGTCTGCACTCTCGTGTGGACAGCCAACCTAACCTAACCTAACCTTCTCTTCTACAGCGGGACGAGTAGGGACGTAACTTAGGGAACGAATATGAAAAACTGAGAGTACTGTCAACAGCGAAGGTTCAGTTAGGTTAGGTTAGAGGAAAGTACACCTAGGTGCTTCTCATGGGGGCCAAACGGTCCATTGTGTTTCCCTTTATGTTGTGGAACCTGTAAAAGTCAGTTAGTCTTTCTTTGTCTCTACCTATCGGCCGGTCCATTGGCGAACCACCCTGAGCCCTTTATAAATCGTATCATGTTCTTTAGTGGAGCTTGCCGAAGATCACTTAGATCTTCAAAGAACTTGTTGCCCAAGTGGTAGAGGCGGCGGTTTTGTACATTTGGCCAGTCACACAGCAAGCGCTTGATACTTTCTACCTCTTTCGCGTCTTGACAGCTCCTGCAGTGGTCGGGTGAGTTGATGCCTAGTCATATGGCTATTTCCAATATCGCGCAGTGTCCTGTGAGTGCACCTATCAAGATACGGGCTTCTTTTTTATTCATTGCCAGTAGGTTTTTGGTTCTTCCTTCATTCAGTGTGGGCCATAAACTGCGAGATATGATACAGTCGCCTCTGGTAAACTAGGCAGAGTTAATCAGTTCTCTTATTTTGAGGTCGATTTTTCTTTTTAGTACACCAATAGGAACTTTTATTGATGTCTGAGTGTATTCTATCTCCAATGCTGAACCCCTTCTGGCTAGTTCATCTACTTTCCCATTCCCTTCTATATTATAATACTATGTCCGGGAACCCAACAGAGAGTTACCTCATGGGTGTTGCATATATTTGGTGTATTTTCGTGAGGACTATGCAAAGCAAAGTGAAAGCTTCGCCATAAAACGATTCCAAGTCAATCTGGTCAAAAACTTTTTTTATTGTTTGAAGATTGGTGATTGAATCGAAATTGAAGTAAAAAGTATGAGTATTTCTCAGCGGAAAAGCTCTTCCCTTCCATCCCAACTCATTTTCGACTGAGAAAAAAGCTAAAGTGATTCCAAGTTACTTTGTGTAGTTGTACTATGTATTAAATCCTACTTCACAGAGAAGCGACGTTTCACCAAAACGCACCAAATGTTCAGTGAATTTCGGCATCTGGAAACTGCTTTTGATCTAACTTCTACGCTGTCTAGTGCCTTGATTGCCGCTTGACTATCTACGAAGATGGTAATCTTGGAAGGATTAAGTTTCTTTCTGTGAATGGTCCGTGCTGCACTTTCAATAGCGAAGACTTCGGCTTGGAAGATACTTCAGTCATCTGGGAGCTTTTATGAGTCGTTGATATTGAGTGATTCACAGAAGACTCCATAAACAGTTCCTGTATCCATTTTGGACCCGTCTATCATCAGCGAAGGACTGGATTGGATTAGAAGTAGCAGACAAGAGGTCATTTGTAATAATAAGAGAGAGAGTCGGAGACAAAACGGAGTCCTGTGGAATACCAGCATTTATACATATATGGTGAATTGCAGACTTGAAGCCGTCAAGGACAACCTGTATTGAATGGCCCGAAAGGTAATTTCTAATCCACTGAAGAAGAGATTAATCGATGCCATATACACGGGTTTTTGACAAAAGAGATGATGCCAAACTCTGTCAAATCCCTTGGAAATATCGGGCGCAACCATCTTTGTTTTGCCGAAGTGATGGAAAGATTGATTCCACTTTTAGGTGAGATATGCCATCAAATCACCAGTGGATCTGTTGCTACGAAAACCGTCCTGCCGGTCATTGACAAGTTTTCGTGAATCAAGATATTTCATAAGCTGACGATTTATCAGCGTTTCCAAGACCTTGGAAAGAAGGGACGTAAGTGCAATGGGTCGGTAATTGGTCAGCGAGGAAGATTCGCCTTTGTTGGGGATACGTGAGAACAACGAGGAAAAACGATTTGATAAATAAAACCGCGTCTTAAACGTTTCGCAGTCGAGAACCAACTCCACTCTTTATTTCATACTTTTCCTTACTATGCTTAACAATTACTTATAATTATTCTTATTCTATTGACCCACTTACTCATATTACGCATGTTATTCGCAACATGCAGAACTGCTGCGCCAGTGTATTGCACAAACTGCACAACCTGAGCCCAATTAAAGTCCAAGCAATTAAGCAAAATGCTTACATTGCAATTTAAACTCCAATTTGGGTTCAACGCGAGCAATCACCTGAAGTGCAATACACTTACAATGCTAATTCCGCATTTCGCAAATACCGCGCAATACAAGAGTGGGTGAGCGGGAGGCACAACACCTTTTTTATGGACGGGCTAGAGAAATTCTGTTTTCCATCTTCCGGGAAAGAGCCCAGAAGAGTAGGACAGACAGAAAAGCTTGTGCACAGGTTGTGCCAGCGTGGAAGAACACCTCTTCATAACTATGGGGGAGATACCATCTGGACCAGCGTATTTATGTATGTTGAGACCTTTGAGTACTTCTGCAACTGTACGAGTGGGAAAGTGGATTTGTCCCATGGAAAATTCGACGCTCTCAAATACAGGCGGAGACAAAGCACTATCTGGTAGGGTGGAGTTCGCTGCAAAGTGAGCAGATTGGCTTTGTCTAAGGAGCTGACAGCTGGAATGTCATTGTAAGTGAGCATTGGGATAGCAGTTGAGGCAGAATTTTTAATATTTTTGACGAATGACCAGCAATTGTTACTACCTTTGGGACATTGTAGAATTGTTTGCCTCAATTTTTGGTCATATAAGAATTTTACATGTCGAATATGAACATTGCAGTCATTTCTGGCTTGTCGGTTCGGCTTTCGGTTTTCCTCAGATTGGTTGGCTTTATTAGACCGAAAACTTATCACTTTTAACCTGATAGCCTCTCTGCAGCTCTGGTCAAACGACGAGTTTGGCTTAGATTTGATGCTCGTTATTCTGATGGTGTCAGTAATCATATCAGCGGCGGCATCCGCTTCGCTATCGAGGAAGCATAGCGACCAGTTAAATCTCTTAAAGAAACTATTAAGGCCGTCCCAATTGGATTTTCTCGTAACGCCGAACTTTTCTTTTAGGAGTTTTTTTCTTTAATTGTGTGATCGGAGTACGAGAATTTAGCTGATACCATATTGTGGTCAGACCAGCCTAGAGGCCGGTGGTGTATTTCTCAGGGGGGAAAGTAAGAAACACGTCCAGTGTATTGGCGGAATGACTTACAATGTCCGGTATGCATGTAGGCTCATTTACAAGCTGAGTCAAATTGTTTATCTCAGCGAAAAGTTCAACATACCTTCCTTCTGGTGTTGTCTGGCCAGAATGTCGAAGCCAATCCGAATTGTGTATATAGGTATTGAAATCGCCCGCAATGACGATTTCAGTATGAGGATACAGGGAGACAATTCGTGTGATGAAAGTGGACAGCGCATCAAACTCGTTAAGAGTTTAGTTGCTATCCACACTATGGCTTCTGTAAATAAAACAGTAGTGCATTATTTGCTTACGGACGGTGAATTTTAGCCATTTGTAATTAAATTCCGGATTGAAACAGTGGCCACACTGTGGTGGAACTCGGTAAGCTATATCACTACAGATGTTAATGGCGAGGCCACGATGGGGAAAGAATAATGACACTAAGTTATATCCAGGCAGTTTCAAATCAGACGATTCTTCAACTACCCGTGTTTCACTAAGTGCCAAAACAGCTGGTTTATAGGAATGAGCGTGAGCGTACAAGTCGAAGAAATTCGTTTGAAACCCACGATGTTTGTACAATTGACCCTAAATTCCCTCATCATTACAACATAAAAACACAATGGTTGCAGATATTTACTATGTTCCAAGTTTCAACAACAATGTCGACTCAGGAAGTAAAGTGATTCGCCTTAAATCTACTCAAAAACTAGCTGAAATCTTGCCTCCGTATCCATTCACAAATTTAAGTTCTCATATCGTTATAATTCTACCCCATAGGAAGCAGTCAATGAAGCCTACAGGCCAATGAACTCAAAATGTAAACTCCCTCAAACCATTGTAGTTATCTATTTCATCGTTCGGCTCCATTTGCTCTATTAAACCGGAGATAAGCCATAGATACGTATATAGAAACAATTTCCTCGTTACCCCATCCATAAACGAAAACTTAATTTTCGCTTCCTATAACTACGATCGATTAACTCCCTCGATGAAC
Source organism: Brachypalpus laphriformis (assembly GCA_945910035.1). Lineage (NCBI taxonomy): Eukaryota > Metazoa > Arthropoda > Insecta > Diptera > Syrphidae > Brachypalpus > Brachypalpus laphriformis. The sequence continues at coordinate 326,570,367 of OX246753.1, forward strand.
TGATTTGACTTGGAAACTTTCCCTTTGCTTCTTCATTTTACAATCTGAATGCTGAACGCCTCATTAGGCACAAGCTTCACAGTGCCTTGATAGAAAATATCACTCCACGAACGAAGAAAACTTCGAAATCCCTGCAGCGTCGTCAATCATGATACTGGAATGGAAAAAATTGTCATCATGTATACACACTCAGGAAAAGCTAGACATATTGAGGTCTACTTGAATAGTCAATTCAACGAAATCGCGGAGCGAGATTGCAGTTGAAAATCAATCGGATTTAGAAATGCGGCTACGTCATTTGCACTATCATCGTCGTCCTTATCGTTGCCGTCGTCATTGTTGGCATTTGCCGCAATGCGTTTATATGGTATGGCAGTGTGATGTTGAGCGACAACTTCAAACTTGTACTACCAGTTACCCCACCATGGCTGCAGATACAATAACAAAAAAAAAAAAGGAAAAATCGACACCAGGCAGCAAACGTGCTGAAGATACATTTTAAATGAATACACGGCAATGAACTCGACGTCATGAACGTTTATCGAACCAAATATTGAGTTCACGATGTTGTGATGGCTTATTTTTTTCTTGCTGCCTTGTACGCTCAGATAGATTTGATGGGATTAACTTGCACTTGTCAATTCCGCACGGATTTGTGGAATGGATTTCGTTTGAAGAAGCTGATGGAAGGACAATATGTGACAGTGCCATCATACGATAGCAATCATCAAACCCTAGACAAGTTGACACTTCGCCATTTTCAGTAAAAAAGATGTTTTACAACTTTGGTAGCAATAACAGAGCGGAGCTTGAAAGCCTTCGCAAGCAAACACATTTGAAAAAGTATATCACACTAAAACCAGATGAGTAATTTCAATAAGTCTGAAGTTCCGGTTTTTTTTTTAATGGCAGCGTAAAATTTATTGATTCCGGGACCAAAAAAAAAACTTCAAGATTTTCGACTAACGATTTGCCGAAGCCTATCATTAAAATAGTTGGCCAAACCGGATCTTAAACTTTAATCAATACTGCAAGCCAAATAGTTTAAGGAAATGGCATTCGGTTGTCAGACAATCCGGATGTCGATTTTGTACCAAAGATAGAGTTTAGGAAATTTAAGTGCATAGTTGCAAGAAGGAAGTGACCTCAACGCAAACTAGGATGTAAAATCTTTATTTGAACAACTAAGTTGAGGTAAAAAGCTGCAGTTAATGCTAGCCTTGCAACCGGTAAGTTTGGGTATTGAATAATGTGTGTGAGTGTGAGACAAGTATCTACAAATTCATTTTATAAGGTTTTTGAATGCAAATCTCTCATACCTTACTGAGAATTTCAATCACTTTCCGCTGGGACCTATAGCAAAGGAAATTAAGATCTAATAGTATATTAAAATAAGTTTTCCATTTGATAAAAGGCGACAACTGGTGCCCAAGAAAAGTTGTACCTAAGTACTATTTTATATGTTTGCTTGGTTTTCAGATGGGTGGAAAGTCTTTCTGTCAGGAGTTGCACCCTCAATGTCTGCTCAGGCGGGAGTGTGGATACTCACAAGTTCCAAGTAGACTGACAGAGTATTTGAATAGATACCATTAGGAGAGAGTGTTGCGATCTTAAAGCTCAAGTGTGAAATTAGTGCAGGTATATGCACCGAACCTTCTGTCAAAGTATGCAGTTCTCTTAGATGAAGTTGATGCTGCCCTTGAAAAGGTTGCGAATATGGATTCTTTTGTCCTGGTGGGTGACTTCAACGCTCACGTGGGTGTAGATGTTATGAAATGGGGAAGTGTGATTGGGAGGAACGGTGATCCTGATCAAAATGCGAACGGAGAGAAGTTGTTGGATTTTTGCTTTACTTTTGCTTTTGCTGTCCCCCTCCACTTGTTTGTGCCAAATACCGCGAGGTCATCCTCTACTGCGCCGTCCATCCAGGGTGATTTCGAAGAATTTCCGAGCTGGAACGTTCAGCTCCATCCGCTCTACATGACCCAGCCATCTTAGTCGCTGTATGTGAACTCTTCTGGCTAAGTCGATGTCCTTGTACAGGCGGTATAGTTCGGCATTGTACATTCTCCTCCACTCACCGCCTATGCAGACGGGACCAAAGATCGCTCGAAAAACTTTCCTCCCAAAGTAACCAAAGGCGCCCTCATCTGATTTTGAGAAATTCGATACCTCTGCGCCATACAGAAGGACTGGGATGATTAGTGTCTTATAAGCAGTTACCGGAGTAGCTCGAAATAGGGCTTTGTTACAATTTCCCATAAAAACACCGACTGGCAAGAGTGATTCTTCGTATGATCTCCCCACTAGTGTCATTTGCGGAGCTTACCAGAGACCCTAGGTAGACAAAGTCCGTTACTGCTTCAAAATTATATCTGTCTATTGTAGCGTTTTGTCCAAGACGCCGATGTTAGGTGTCCTTTTTTGTAGACAGCATATTTTGTTTTGCTTTCATTGACCGCTAGACGACCCATCTTTGCTGCCTCGATCACAATACTCACAAATGCCCCACTAACGGCCCGCTGAGTTCTTCCGATCATGTCAATGTCATCGGCGTAAGCGAGTAGTTGTACAGACTTGCAAAAGATTGTACCTCCGGTGTTGGCTTGTGAGTTTCGTACAATTCTCTCAAGTACTATCTTAAAGAGATCATATGATAGCGCGTCACCTTGTCTAAACCCTTTCCTGAAATCGAACGGTTCGGTGGTGTTTTTTCCGACTTTGATGGAGTAGTGAGAGTTCTCCATTATCATCCTGCACAGATGGATGAGCTTGGCAGGGATGCCGAGACTAGACTTGGGTCTGTATAACTCGTCTCTATACACTCTATCATAGGCATTTTTGAAATCGATGAATAGATGATGCAGCAGCTCTAGCCCTTCTATGAAGCGTCGCCTCTTGCCTCTTGTTTTGCTGCATGTGTTTGCCGACATTCCTCATCAAACCAGGGGTTTCCTTGTGGTGGCCGAGAGAAGCCCAGTACAATAGAGGCGGCATCTCTGATAACTTGTTGGCAACGCTGCCGCCGGTCTTCCGCATTTGCTGCTGGCGACATAGGACTTAGATTGAGATTACAAGAGACTCGATCGACAAAGGCTCTGGGGGTCTCTTGCGATTGTAGCCGTCCGATGTCAAAATGTTGGATATCCGCATCCGTACCTTGGCTAAAACTAGGTAGTGATCCGAATTCACATTGGCTCCTCGAAAAGTCCGGACACCCAAAATACTGGAAGAGTGTCTTGCGTCGATCGCAATGTAATCGATTTGGTTGACGATTTTTTCGGTCAAAAGAGAGCCATCCCTCTTGTCAATATCAAGACGTGGGAACCGCGTACTAGCTATGACAACGTTTCGTTCCGCCGCAAAGTCGACTAGTCTGAATCCGTCGTCGGATGTGGTGTAGTGCAGGCTGTCCTCTCCAACCACGCTACTGAAGATATCCTCTTTTCCTAGCTTCGCGTTAAAGTCACCTAGGACAATTTAATGTCGTGGGCATTGCTCATACGTGTTGTCTAGCAGCTGGTAGAAGTCATCCTTCGTCGTGTCGTTCATCTTCTCGCGAGAAACGTGAGCGCAGAGCTAGGTAGTTAATACAAATGAGGACACGAAAAGCCCCAACGGTTTGCTCAATGTGGTGTATTATAGATGTCCAATAGACTTAAGATAACACGTGACAGCAGTATTCAAAAGACGAACAAACTCTGCTCAATTCCGCATACCGTCAGCAGCTAAATGCTACTAAAAATTTAAATATTTGGTCCCATTGCATGTAGCTTTTTTTATTTACCCACTTTCTGATAAGGAGCTTTAAAGATTTATGTGAATATCTTAAATTCATTTGAAGGTCCTTTCCAAAGGATATCGTATAATCTTTAACACAAACTTCTGAAAACGACTGTCAAAGTTAATATATTATTTAAATACATAAAAACTGTAAGGAAACGTGTAATGATTTCGCCAAGATTCTAATGCTTCCTCATTTTTTAAAACAACAAGACTGTGGCAGCTTAAACATCATATTGCCCCGAGGCTATTGTCTTAAAACAAATTACTGAGACGTCAGTTAAATTTCTCACAAAAACAAATTCCCACCTAAAACCAAGGCCAGCCAACCGCCTCTACCACCCTTAATCTCAAATGATTCATCCCCTCGATGTTTTTCGAAAACAAAACGCCCTCACTAAAAGCATAACACAACGAAGCTAATTAAATAATTATTCTGTATCATATTTCAAATTTATTTATTTTTTATTAACAAAAGCCACCGCAAACTGTCGCTCTATCTTTCCTAAGCAGCTTCTAACTTGAGTCACAGTGCACAGCTTCCGTTCTATCGGTGAGTCAAATACCCTCGTGATTTAAACTAATAACCAGAAATGAGCGTTAATTAGATTCATCACTTGTCTAGAGTATGTATTACGGTGTTTACGAAATTTAAACCCTAGTATCAGCAAACGAACCCCCCGCCCAAGGGAGGGGGGATGAAGAAAAACTAGTTTTCAATTAACTTTAATTATTGACGCTACAACAGATAAGCCTCTCCTACGCAATAAATTAATATTACTCTAGACTACAGATAGGTCGCCTGTCAAAAGCATTTAAAAGGAACGTGATTTTATTTTTTTCAATACTTACTACTGTCGTGGTATTAAACATTCTAGGAAATATTTATTTTCAGCTGACATACCTGAAATGATAATATATAAATAATTTATTAATATTTTGGTTTTGAAGTTATGCATAAATTTAAAGTTTATGGATACACACTGAATGTGTGTAGATACTTTTATTTTGAAAAGATAATCGTTATGCAAGCGAAAAATATTCACGTGTGGGGAAATTCCTTGAAACGGTTATAGATACATTTAGAATGAGTGAAGTCACAGTTGATCTTTAGCAAGCCGTCAGCTTAAGCCATTAGACCTACAAGAAATTTGGTTAAACTGTTTGCAATGTTTCCCAAATTAGTCATCGTCATAGAGGCACTAGTCTCTTTCGTCTGCAGGTAAAGTTAAATCTTTGACTTTCATAAAATAAAGTTAAACGTTTTACAAGACTTTATTCTGGTTGTATTCCCATAAACAATGACAGTGCAGAGGTCCGGAGAGATTGAGATATTTTATGAGAAGAATTCCCGCAAAGTTTATGGTTTTGGTTTAATGCGAGGGTTAAGAATGCGACAGTGACGAATGTGACACTGAGTTTATATTTTACTTTTGATATACCCACATTATACCTGTCACAGAGGTTAATATTCTAAGACCCCAGCATACCCTAAAAGTGACACATTTGATAGCAACCTTATCAAGTAGCGATAGTGGAATATAATACTATTTTGAGTCACAACTTGAAACTAAATTAAATTAAAAGCTTTTCAAGGTGAATGGCGAAGGTTAGGACTGACGATATTTTCTGTTTCGTTGGCCCTTTACGAGTGCTTTATAAGGTATTAGAAGGTTCGAAAATGATTACACGAATAGTTGTACGATTACATAGCATTATGTGTAACGAGTTTGACTTGATAACTTTTAGATAGCATATAATTGACCTCACAGGACGTTGACCTCATAGTTTGCCCTTAAGACTTTCAATAACTAGTTTTTTTTTTTACAGGCACAATTTAATGACTTTTTGTGGTTTTCATCAAGGCTAGATAAGTATCATCATTAGTCTTCAATAACATAGACGTCACCGCTATATATGCGAATCAGGAAACAATTTTGTTGACAATTCTAGCAGGCAAATCGTAAACGAAACCTAATGAAGAATATTAGTCATTTAGAAAAATTGATGAGTTCAGATCTCTGTTTGTTGGTTCTAGTGTTGATGTTGTGTGCGTCTCCGAGACATGGTTTGACCCTGACATAAGGAATGAACTTTATTCCTTGAGTGGCTACAATATTTTTCGAGCTGACAGGAAAAATAGAATCGGTGGTGGCCTAGCAATTTACGTTCGTGAGAACCTCACTGTCGAGATATTAGTAGAGTCGCCTCCTGATACTCAGCTCGAGTATTGCTTTATGGAAATTGAGAAGAAAAAATTTCCTTTTGGTGTTGCTTACAGACCGTATGATAATATTGACTTATCTCCACTGTATACTATACTAGAAAATTATTCATCGTCATATTTAAAAACTATTGTTTGTGGAGATTTCAATTGCAATATCTTGAATAGCTATAGATCGTGATCATTTGTCGAATCAATACAAGCGCTCAATTTAGAAATTATCAATTCGAACATTCCAACGCACTTTACTAGTTCTTCCAGCACTCTTTTAGACTTATTTCTTACAAGTGATATTCATGACGTTTTCTTCAGTCAAGCACCCGCACCTGTTTTTCCCAGGCATGACCTTATCTTTGCTACATTTAACCTCACAAATTGTAGAAACGTGAAGCAACTTGAGCAGGATCTTCAAAGTGTTAACTGAGAGGCTGTATATTGCGAAACGTCGGTCAACGACCAAGTCGAATATCTTCAAGATACAATAGTTGAACTCTTTAATAGGCATGTTTTACTTAAAACCAAGGTAGTTAAATGTAACTATATTACGTGGTTTACCCTAGAAATCCGTGAGCTAAGGAATAATCGTGATGTGGCCTACAAAAAGTGGAAACGGTTTAAGCTCCCTGAGTTCTACGAAGCATTTCGGATATTACGAAATTCTGTTAACGCTAAAATTAAAGAAGCAAAACGAGCGTACTATGGTAGGCACTACGATCATAGGCTTCCAACTAAGACACTCTGGAAAAATTTGCGAGAACTAGGTGTGGGGAAACAAAGTAAGCACAAGATGGATGAAGTCGATCCCAACCAGCTAAATAAAGAATTCGCCGAGATACAAACAACATCAGTGGCACTGCACCAGCCCATTCAAGTGCCGCAAAGTGGCTCCTTTGAATTTTGCAAGATTGAGCAAACTGATGTTGTAAAAGCAGTACTAAAAATAAAATCCAAAGCTGTTGGTATTGATGGAATACATCCTCTTTTTTTAAAAAAAATATACTGCCGTACTTTCTGCCAGTCATTACCTTCGTATTTAATAATATCATAACGAGATCTACCATTCCATGTGCTTGGAAATTTGCAAAGATCATCCCAGTGCTCAAAAAGAAAGCAACAATTAACTCGCCTGCCGAATACAGACCTATTGCTATCTTGCCCTACCTTTCAAAGGTCTTGGAAAAGTCTATTCACAACCAAATGTCAGTCTTTTTCCGGCACAATCAGCTACTAAACGCTCATCAATCTGGCTTCAGACCATGCCACAGCTGCACTTCGGCATTGCTTAAAGTAACGGATGACGTACGAGTTGCAATGGATAAAAACTTAGTTACTTTTCTGACACTTTTAGTTTTTCCAAGGCCTTTGATACGGTTAACCATAAGCTACTTCTCTCTAAGCTTTCAACTTTGGACAATTTTTCTTCATCAGCTGCTAACTTAATTTATTCGTACCTATTTGGAAGAAGACAAGCAGTCTTAGCTAACAGCGTAATGTCTTAATTTATTGCAACTTCGGCAGGTGTTCCTCAAGGAACCATTTTGGGACCCTTGCTCTTTGCAGTTTTTATAAATGATCTCCCTAAGGTAATAAAATATTCCAAGTTTCACATGTTTGCAGACGATGCTCAACTCTACTTAAGTTTTGCCAAGTTCTATTCTTGTGATTATTGAGTGCCATCGTACATTTACTTGTACTTATGTCCTATATCCCCTTGTGGGTCCTAGGGGTTTTACTACGCCTACGCGCCATCGTGTACAGTTTCTAGCAATGTGCCTCAGCTCTCCCCAACTATCGTGCTTCCTTCTCAACTGTTGGTTGGTGTTAATTAACTTTTTAGGTTGCCTTAGATTTGTTACAGTTTCCGTTCACTTCACATTGCGTCATTTTGGAGTTTTGCTAGGTGGATCAGAACCAACAATTAAGCGACAGGCGCGTCTTTTCGCCATTCATGTCCTAGTATCTAGGCCACACTAACCTTGTTTGTGGTTTCACGATCTTCAAAGAAACGGATACAGACAAGTCTTGACCCTGCCCTTCAGAATTTAAGGTGACTTAAGCGCCGCCTGACTATCTCTTTTTTCTAATCTACTATGTGAGAATTTTGTAATCCTGCAGGACCTTCATTCATCCATTTGGGGCGGTCAGCTATAAAAATCCCGAACTTTCGGAAGAACCGAAAACTCTCGAGCATGGTGTCGGGGATTTTGAGAATTGGGCCACTCTGAATGTACTCTACATTGCCGGAAATCGAGAAAGTTGATAACTTTCTATATTTAGGAAGTGTCGTCTCGGCTAATAGCGGTGCCACCGAACTGGATGTGTGCAGCAGATTCGGGAAGGCTAAATCTGCGTTCGGAATGCTGTCCAAAATCTGGAGAAGCAGCTTAAGAACAAAGCTAGGACTGTTCCAATCCAACGTAGAATCAGTGCTGCTTTATGGGTGCAGTACTTGGCAGGGGGACACCATTAACAGACGCAAGCTGCAAGTTTTCGTAAACAAATGCTTAAGAATTATCTTGAGCATTTTTTGGCCGAACCGCATCTCCAACGAACAACTTTATACGAGAACGGGCCAAGAACCTATAAGCATTACTATACGAAGAAGAAAGTGGCAATGGATTGGACACACCCTACGGCGCGAAGACAGCTCCATTGCGAAATACGCCATGCAGTGGAATCCACTCACCCAGACAGGCAGAATAGCGGGACGCTCTAGGCAAACGTGGCGCAGAACAGTTGAGGAGGAATCGAGCTCTTTAGGAATGAGTTGGACGCAGCTCAAACGCGTTGCAGAATTCCTAACACGATGGCGCGCAGGCGTGGTTGACGCCCTATGCCCCCCGAGGAGTTAAAGGATATAAGTAAGTAAGTGAATGTACTCTAGGATCTTTAGATGTCCTGTAAGGTCACCAGCTTCAAGGTCCGGTATCTGAAATAGTTTAGGAGCACTGAGCATAGTTTTATTTTACATTGCAAATTGCAGCGGTGTGAAGATAAGCATTACTCTTATTGTTGCCGTTGGGCAAGTTCCTCGCACAAAGTCGATTCCAGCTTTATGTTCCATAGTTCTTAACCACTAGATGACCATTCATTTCATAATGGCGCTATGCAACCAGTAAATCATTTTTGGTTTCAGTCCCTGAATTTGTCCGCAAAGGCGTTGACACCATAATGAGACGCTAGTTCAACGCAAGCGTTTTATCGATGATTACTTCAAAATACTCAAATTGGTAGGTCCGCGCCTATAAAATCCCTTCGAGTTTTTGTTTCTTCTTCCGTCAGATTTTAAGTTTATCAGATGTCCCCATAAAATGTCTTTTGTCGAAATTGATTAGAATCCAAACTGTTTTGCACAATTTTAACTGCCCAATTCGCCACATAAATGCTGGTATTCCCCAAAGGCCCTTTTTGGCTAGTCAAACGGTAGTGCATGCGATCATATGAAAACACAAGCGTTTTCACTCAGCTGAGGCCTACCAACTCCTACTCTCAACCTCCACGCGGTGACAGCCGGGTGCCTAGTACCTTAATCCAAGAAATGGGTAACCAACCCCGTTTGGCGGATTCTTGGTGGCAGCAGATGAGAGAGGGGGGGAAGAGTGCTTTTCTCACTAGAGCACTTCTTCCTGTTTCCAGGCGGCAGCGGACGAATTCCCTAGACGGAGTCAACGGTGGCGTCTACAGTTCCAGTTAGGTTGAACTTAGTGAATACCTTGCGCGAGCTGCTTCGACGTATTCGGATCACAGGTCGGTAAGGAATTTCCAATGTTGGTCAGGACATTGGAATAGAGATGGTGGCGGAGGAGCCCTTAATGGGCCAACGGCAGCGCTCATACTCCCGTAGTGGACTACTGGCACCGGTGTACCCGGCCCCTCGTCCTAGGGGAATAATTAAGGAACTGGCCCTCCAGGTTGGGGGTTGTGCCGTCGGGGTAACTTCCCTACCACGTAAAAAACGCATGGTTCCGAAACAACCAAAAGCCTCGGATAAGGATGACCCAACTAATGACGACCCCACCAAACGAAATAAGGACAACGACCTTCGGATCTGTACGTGGAATGTTCTGTCCCTTTACAGACCACGTGCAGCCGAACAACTAGCAGAGGCCCTAGACTGCTATAAAGCAGATATTACCGCCATCCAGGAAGTGCGATGGGATGGGCCAGGCAAAAAGAAGATGAAAAACTGTGACATCTACTACGGTGATTGCTACAGAGGCAACAGGCAACGCTTATTCGGATGCGGATTTGTCATACGCGGCACACTTAGGCAAGAAGTCTTAAGCTTCCGACACGTGAGCGAGCGTATTATGACTATCCGGATCAAGGCTAAATTCGCTAACATAAGCCTAATATGTGTTCATGCCCCCACAGAAGAAAAGGACCCTGCCTCCAAAGAGTGTTTCTACGAGCTCCTCGACAAAACATACGAGCAATGTCCTAAATACGACGTTAAGATCGTATTGGGCGATTTTAACGCCAAAATAGGAAAGGAGGACGTCTTCGGTAGAGCAGTCGGTAAGCATAGCCTACACGACACCACGTCTGATAACGGACTAAGGCTAATTGATTTCGCTGTGGAGCGAAATGTCACCATAGCAAGCACATGGTTTCCTCATCTCGATATTCATAAGCAGACATGGCGGTCCAATGATCATGTCACGATCAACCAAATTGATCATATTGCGATCGACGCAAGGCATGCCTCCAGTATTCTGGATGTCCGGACCTTCCGAGCGGCCAACATAGACTCGGATCATTACCTTGTTGTAGCCAAGGTACGAATGCGGATATCCCAATCTGAGCAACAAAGAAGAATTACTGTGAGAAAATTTAACGTCGAAAAGCTACAATCGCAAGAGACCGCCAGACTATTCGCTGAACGCGTATCCCGAAATCTCTCAATCACCCCTATACCGCCAGCATCAAGTGCCGAAGACCAGTGGCAACGCTGCCAACATGCCATCAGAAACGCCGCGACTGATGTGCTGGGTCTCGCTCGCCCACCACCGCGAAACCCCTGGTCTGACGAAGAATGTCGGCGAGTGCATGCAGCAAAACAAGAGGCATACAAAGCGGCGCTGCAAAGGAAGACGAGAGCTGCTCGTGAGCTCTACGAGCAAAAGAGACGGGAAGAACATCGGCTTCTCCAAAAGAAGAAGAAAGAACATGAGAAGCGCGCGTTTGAGAATATCGAGAGTCTATACTCCAGGAACAATGTACGGAAGTTTTACCAAAAGGTAAAAAGAACGTGTCAGAGAAGTAATACCCGTACAGAAACCTGTAGAGATGAGAATGGAAACCTCGTAGTAGAATCACAGTCGGTGCTGAGAATATGGAAAAACTACTTCTGCAGACTGTATAACGGCGACGAAGACCAACATCCCGCTGTCAGGCAGAATGAACCATTCAACATAGACGATGATAGTCAAAATTTCCGTCCACCTGACCAAAACGAAGTGAGGATAGCAATATCCAAGCTGAAATCTAACAAGGCTGATGGACCTGGCGGCTTACCGGTCGAACTTTTCAAGGCAGCTGGGGATGAATTGGTAGAGTGCATACACCAACTCATCTCTAAGATTTGGTCAGACGAGCGTATGCCTGTTGAATGGAATCTCAGCATCGTTTGCCCGATCCACAGGAAAGGAGACCCCCTCAACTGCGCCAATTATAGAGGCATCAGTCTCCTCAACATCGCATACAAGATCTTTTCTGCGATAGTGTGTGAACGCCTGAAACCTTTTATCAACAGCCTGATTGGACCCTATCAGTGCGGTTTCAGGCCAGGAAAGTCCACCATCGATCCTGGAGAAAACCCAAGAATTCCAAATCCATACTCATCATCTCTTTATCGATTTCAAGGCCGCCTATGACAGCATCTATAGAGAAGAGCTTTATAGAGCCATGTCTAGTTTTGACATCCCTGCCAAACTTGTCCGCCTGTGCAGGCTGACGATGGAGAACGCTCGCTGCTCCATCAAGGTCGGTAATGACCTCACCGAGACCTTTGATGTCAAAAAAGGCTTTAGACAAGGTGACGCGCTGTCATATGACTTCTTCAATATTGTACTTGAACGGATTGTGCGGAACTCACAAGCCAACACCGGAGGCACAATCTATTACAAGTCTGTACAACTGCTTGCATACGCCGACGATATAGACATTATCGGAAGATCTCAGCGGGCTGTCACCGGTGCTTTTGCAAGCATTGAGGCGGAAGCGGCCAAAATGGGTTTGGCGATAAACGAGGGCAAAACCAAGTATATGCTGTCAACTAGAAGGGAAAACCAACATCGACGAATTGGACAAAACGTCACCGTGGGCAGCTATAACTTCGAGGTAGTAAGGGACTTTGTCTACCTTGGCTCTGCTATAAATTCAGCAAACAAAATCAGCGCAGAAATCAATCGAAGAATAACGCTTGCCAATCGCTGTTTTTTTGGGCTTATAAGGCAATTCAATAGTAAAGCCCTCTCTCGAACAACTAAGGAGACTCTGTATAAGACCCTGATCATCCCAGTCCTGCTTTACGGCGCTGAAACATGGACTTTATTAAAAGAGGATGAAGATATCCTTGGTCGCTTCGAGAGAAAAATTCTTCGTAAGATTTTCGGTCCCGGTTGCGTTGACGGGTTTTGGAGGAGAAGATTCAATCACGAACTATACGAGCTGTACAGCGACATCGACCTAGTCAAAAAACTGCGTATTGGACGTCTGAGATGGCTAGGACATGTAGAGCGAATGGACACCAACGCTCCGGTCCGCAGAGTCTTCGAATCTAACCCCGAGGGACGACGCAGTAGAGGGAATTATCGCCGTAGGTGGCGCGCACAAGTTCAAGGGGACCTCGACCAACTTGGAGTGCGCAACTGGAGGCAATTAGCTAAAGACCGAGCTAGATGAAGAGGCTTGTTGGTTGAGGCCCAGGTTCACCCCGAACTGTAGCGCCACCTAAGTAAGTAAGTAAAGGCCCTTTTTCATCTTGAAATCATCAAGAACTTTTAAAAATATCTAGAATTCTATGTCCTTCTAATCTGACTGCAGTATTCGCACGTAAGGCGTATATTTGCGTCACCCGGATCAATGTCATCTACGTATATATTCAAAGAAATATTCAATGATCAAGGTCCGGTAATGATCTCCTCCAGTGACTCTAACGCGAGCTGCTGCTTCATTTTTGCAGAAATTTGGTCCGATAATGCCTCCAAATTGGAAACCGCACCAAACAGTGTGTTTTTTTTATGTAATAGGGTCTATAGGGACTCTTCTGGATTGGTCTCACTCCACATGCCCATTAAGACAAAAATGAGTTTCATTACTGAACACAATCTTGTGATGAAACAACGAGTCAGACTGCAACTGCTCTAAAGCTCAATCAGCCAAAGAACGACACAAACGATGGTCTCGTGGCCTTAATTCTCACACCAGCTGGATCTCATATGAATGTAGGCCAACATTTTTGCGCAAAATTTTCCACGGAGTGGACAGACAGAGTTCCAATTCTTCTAGCACACGTTCATTTGCAGCCGAAAAATTCTATTCCGTACACACATTCTCTTGACATATTAGTGTTTGATCATCATTTAGGGAGTATATGGCACAAAATCCATCCAGATTGCGACGGATGACTTAATCAGATAGACGATTGATAGATAGATGCTTGTATAGTTGTAATGAGGTGCAAGTGCACTGCGACCTTTGGCAAGTCTATTGTGCCCCCAACCTAACGCTCTAGTCAATGATGTGCACGGTCTAAAGCACTTCCTCCAGTTCAGCTGCTACTATGAACTAGACTATCTTAAGTGGATACAGCGAAGGTAGATCCGTTTCTGACAGGAGATAGGTACCTAGGTGATTTTTTCTTTTGTGGTTCAGTGCTTTTCATTTCATAAGAAGGTGCACTGGTATTTCTGTGAGGTCCCTGCAGAATCTGCAGTGTCCGTCTCCCTCTATTCCCAGTTTTCTAAGCTGCTCCTCGAGTCTGCAGTGGCCGGCTAACATGCCCTTCAAGATAGGAAGTCAGTTCTTGCTAACTCTGAGACAGGTTCTACTTCTTTTCTGGTTGTATTTCCCCAGAAGTTCTTTTCCCTGTCTTAATTGGAAGATATCGTCCGAATGCTTGACCCATTTATTCTGTTCCTCTTTCCTTAATTCTTCCTGTATTTTTCGGGGTCCTATCCGACAAAAGAATGCTGGTCCAAAGAACGGCAAAGAACTTCCTTTCGACACTATGAATTGGCGATCGATATTCAACGCACTGCTTCATAATAGTCCGAGGGGTATTGGTGTGGACGATACAGGACGATCCAGACCGGAAACCTGCTTGTTCGGCATCGTGCATTTAGAAACGTTTAACACCAATTTTCAATAAATTTTAGCTGTAAAGTTGTCACGCTTTATTTGGTTAATACGAGCATCTTTAGGTTAGGTTGGGCTTAAGGGGTTAGGCGCAACGAATGGATGCAACCTGCACTCGGATCTCAAAAGGATCTATTGTGCCTCCCTGACGTGGAATTACCTGTCTGGAACACTGAAAAGGCAGAAAAAGAAAGAAAAAGCAACAGTGATTAGGGTTTTGAAAAGTAGGGGCGGCCTCCTTGAAACCATTCTGAAGATGCTATGAATTTCAGAATGGCGGTTGGTGGCTTTTCAAACAGGTCGTCCAGATGATTGAAGAAATATTATCCGAGGGCCGTCTTTCTGGCAACTTAGAGACTGGGGCATTTGCAGAGGAAGTGGTCTATGTCCTCGCCTGCGTCTGTATTGCAGCAGCCTCTACAAAGTTCGTCTGTACTTAGCCACATTCTTTTCCGGTGGGCCGCCAAAAGGTTGTGGCCGGTAATAATTCCTATGAAGGACGCCAAGTTTTGTCTGTTTTGAGTGAGGATGAGCTTGGTTTTCATTTTTTCGTGTTTTTTTCAGATGTTTCTGGAGGCACGGCACGATGGAAGCGCTCTCTATCCTTCATCTGTTTGCTGTTTGAAGTCAAGTGCTATTTTTGCTTTAGTAAGTTCTAGGGGAGGGAGAACTACGTTTAAGACCATTGGCAGGTCTTGTTCTGATCCCTTTCTTGCCAGTTCGTCCCCCATTACATTCTCTGTGATACCCTTTGTGTCCTGGGACGCACCAGAGTGTAACATGGTGGCCGTCCGGAGCGGTTTAAGCTCCACGCGGCTGGGTTTTATTAGTTTTGATTTTACAACCGCCGATGAAATGACTTTTACAGCAGCTGGACTATCTATGTAGATGTCAATCTCTTTTCTGGTAACAAGTTTCGTGGATAGTTCTCACGCCGCCTCTGCTATCGCCAGGACTTCGGCTTGACACACACTGCCGTGGTTCCGAAGTCTTAGTAGTATTGCCAATATCGGACCACCGTCTGGCTAGTAGTCCCTTGATGGGATGACCGTTCTGATGTTCAGGCTAAAATCGGGGGATGGTGGAAGGTGTTTTCTGTAGTGGCATCTAGATAAGCCCATCTTGCAATAATACGTTGGCTCATGTGGCCCTTTTTTCATAAGTTGGATTCTTTAAGATGCATTGCACTCATCGCGGTTGATTTCTTATACGAGTATCTTTAGATTGACCGGAAAGTTTTTAATTTCGCTCCTCTGGAATTACTCGAAGTCACTTAGATCACTTTTTCGGCAAAAAAACTTAAGACTTCTACGAGAGAAAGACTACAAAACTATTCAAAAGATAAAGAACGTTAGTCGAATAAACTGGTATATATACTCGTATACATAATTTATCTTTCAGGTCCGGTACACTCAACATTAACACTTGAAAAACCGCACGAACTTCCCGCTGAACCCAGTTTTGACTGAATATACACACATTCTTAGCAAAAACCTATCGAATCTTAAAGTTCCTTAAAAATTGAACAAATCATCAGATATTACCTAGATCTCGTTGCGTAAAGTAATGTAAAATATTTTATATGCGTATACTCGTAAGCCATGACGCTTTAAATGCTCGTAGTATAAAACGTTCACCTTAACTGCCTTTCTACACTCCAGAGTGATTTCTTTCGAGAATGTAAGTGTTTTTCAAGCCACAGAATACATATACATACATACATATGTAAGTAATGAAACATTAGACCAGGTGCAATTGCCATTTGCAATTCGATATGCAATTCTGCGACTACTTCGGCTGATGGTGTTGCATTCAAGAAATTGTTGTTTGAGTTGTTATAAATATTAATACAGTTTTTTTTTATCGATATTTATGGCTGACGAATTTAAGATTGTCACCTCGAAATAAACAATTTATGCCAGAAAATGTTTAAATAAGTAGGTTAGGCCTACAATGTACTGAAAGTACCCTAATTTCTCATATGGGAGTCTTGTTTAACTATCCAAAAGCGTGACTCACTCATTCATTTGTGGAACTTATATTACAGTACCTTATTGCTCACTAAGATACAAAGCTTGAATATTGCATTTCTATAGTACACAGAACGTATGAACGTGAAACTATAAGAGCTTCACAGTACTTCGATAAAGAAAACTTATAGAAGCTTATAGTTCGGCCCCCAAAAAATATCTAAGAGATGCGATTTAGTTCTGTATACTTCGATGTATCCGGCATCTAGAGCCGGATGGAGCTGAAATGTGGCCGGCAGAAAAAACGCCATGTACCCGGCACTTATTCTGTGTATCCGGTGCCAGATAAGTGTGAATGCTCTAATTTAATTCTGTACACTTTGGACCGGATTGTAATAATGAGATTGCCCTCCCACCACTCTCTCAGGCCGCGCAATCTTCTTCCTTGAATGACATTAAGACAACAATTACAGCAGTTAATACCTCCTGGGCTAGTAACAGTTTCTCTCCCTATAAATCGGCCAGCCTTGACGGCATTCTCCCTATTATGCTCCCCGATCTACAGAAGCTGAATTCTCCTAAACCACGTTCCCCTGAGCTGGAGACGTGTTCATGTTGTGTTTATCCCGAAAGCTGGATAAGACCCATTAGCTTATCCTCTTTTCGTTTAAAGACGTTGGAACGCATCTTAGATACACATATTCGAAATTTCCTAGATAAATCCCTTCTATCCAAATCTCAACATGCGTACACTAAGGGGCGATCGACAGAGACGGTGCTCCACGAAGTTGTGCGAACGATACTCGTAGTAAAGACAATCCACTTCAAACAATATACCCTTGCTACCTTCTTAGACATTGAAGGTGCCTTCAATAACGTCAGTACGGAATCGATTCAGGAAGCTCTGATCCAACCGGGTGTGGAAGTGTTTATTAGCAAATGGATATTGACAATGCTAAAAACTAGAATCACTCAATCGACTCTCTGCAATAGCAGCTCCACCATATCTGTTGTTAGAGGAACTCCTCAAGGTGGGGTCTTGTCTCCTCTTATGGTCTTCAACAAAATTTTGAGTAGACTTGATAGGGATGGAGTTAAGGTTGCCGCGTATGCGGATGACGTGGTAATACTGGTATCGGGGATGTTTCCATCCGTAATCAGTGAGATTATGGAAGGTGCCTTGGGCAAGATTAGCTCATGGGCCACTGGATGTAGACTCAGCGTCAACCGAAGCAAAACTGAACTGATGCTGTTTACCACTAAAACCAAAATACCGACGTTTACGCTTCCACGGCTTAACAATCATCTACTCTCCCTATCCCCCAGTGCCAAGTACCTAGGTGTGGTACTTCATCCAAAACTAAGCTGGAAGCTTAATATTGAGCAACGGGTAAAGAAGGCCTGGGTGGCTTTCTATGCCTGCAGCAAGACCTTTGGTAAGAAGTGGGGACTTCGTCCGAAGATGGTCTTATGGATGTACACTGCCGTGGTGCGTCCCATTATTTCCTATGGTTCGCTAGTCTGGCGGCCTGCGCTAAGGAAAGCTTATAACATCAAACTTATCAACAGGGTACAAAGAACTGCGGCTATAGGCGCAACGGGTGGACATGTGGACATGTCCAACCGATGCCCTGAACGTTATTCTGCACCTTTTACCACCCGATCTTCACATTATGCAGCTATCATCATGTAGTGCGGTCAGGCTAAGGGAAACGGGATGCTGGTGCACCAATTCGTATGATCACAACAGTATCCTGAATCTGCTACCGCAGGATCTGGTAGCTAATCTGACCGACTATATAACTCCCACAGTGAACTTTAGAAATGACGTCATGGTCAGATTCCCAACCAGGGCGGATGGGAAACTGGCGTACTGCCAAATGAGTTCGAATCAACAATTTTCACCGGCGGTGCAAAAATGGACTGCGGGGTAAGGGCGGGGATATTCTCTGATTCCCTCAATATTTCCAGGTCTTACTGATTCGTGCAGTGTCTTCTAGGCGGAAGTTTTTGCTGTACGTGAGGCCTGCCGCCTGCTTAAGCAAACCCCTACACCCCTAAATACCATTGCCATCCTCATTGACAGCCAGGCGGCCATCAAGGCTATAGTATCTGCCTCTACATCCTCAAGGCTAGTAGAACAGTGCAAAAAAGAACTCGCCTCGCTTGGTCACCGGCTAAGGATCTGTCTCCTTTGGGTTCCGGGTCACAGCAACATTCAGGGGAATGAGCGAGCTGATGAACTCGCGAGGCAAGGATATGCAATTGATGCCTCCCTAGTAAAGGAGGTGAACATCCCGTTGGAGGTCCTTAAGGGAGGCATCTTCGCGCGTTATCTACTAAAAGCTGATAGTAGATGGTAGGCGATGCGGAACTGTGTCATCTCCAGGCAGATGTGGCCCAAATACTCCCGGAAAAGAACGCAAGATCTACTAAACAGAAAACGTGCAGATATCGCAAGAGTTCTGGCAGCTAGTACTGGCCACTGGCCCATCGGGGTTCATGCGGCCAAAATAGGCATTGCATTTAATGCACACTGTCGCAGCTGCAATACTGCTGACGAGATAGAAACAATCTTACACTTCCTCTGCAAGTGTCCGGCTTTAGGCAAGGCCAGACAGCGCACCTTAGGTAAATTCTTTTGCGACAGCCTTATAGAGCTAGCGGAGATTAGCAATGGGGATATTATCAGCTTCCTCAATGGAACGGGGTGGATTTGAATAATCCTTACCCCCTTTTTCTTCTTCTTTTACCTAGTAGTTAACATCCTTGTTACATCCGTTAGGTCACTTGAGTTGTGGCATTAAAACGGCGCTTCTGCGCTAATTAGTTATCGGCATGGTTTGCTGACACAACCACTTCTACCTACCTATCTACAATACCTTGAACCAGATACACCGCGCCGTATATCCGGTGCGAGATATGTATGAAACGGACTTTAGGTGGAATCCAATGTAACTTTTCACCCTATCTCAAACTCCATCCATTCTGTTCGCTTGAAAAATGTTGGAAAGAAATCAGAACCCAATACAGAAATCCCACCAAACTCTCCCCGACTAGTTCGGACAACACCAATGGAGTAAGCATATACTGCAACCTCAGTATTACCTGAGTTTCAAACCACCTTCTTCTTCTTCTTCCTTTTATCAGCGAGGTTATGATCTGAAAATAAGGGATCATAACCCTCCCACTTCACTGCATTTCAAACCACCTGACAAAAAATAACTCTTTCCTATCTCTTCTCTTCCCTTCCAACTAAAATTTTGCAATTACAACATAAGAGTTAAACTCTTAGACGTAAGTTAAATGATTCACTCCAGTTGATAGTGTACCTGGTGAATCCTCACATAAACAAGTTCGCTTTGTCAAAGTCATTACCAGATTCGCACCTTACAGTCACTCCGTAGACTGCATGATCCATCTAGACCAATCTACTACACTGTCCCCACCATAAAAGCTCAAAATAAATACAACACTCGCGTGTCATGCTACATCCGACAATAATGCATTCCGTTTGAATGGGCCTTCAGCATGCTACAACAGCACACATAATAGCGCATTCATCCCTAGCCAGTGAGTCTTTATAGTCGCAAGCTCCCTTTAGTTGGTGCAATGACCCATGACTGCACACACAATGCACCCTTCTCCCCATCGCCACTGATTCATTTCTCTGAACTTGCATTTGTACTCGTTGTTCGTACTGGCATTCCTGCCCCAGAATTGTTTTTTGCTTCCTTTTAGACTGACGACGCGCGCGCTCCAATTTAATCATCCCAAGCTTGACCCCTCTTGGACTCTGGGTTCTTAAATTAACTCATGAGAGATTAGGCCTGGGGTTTCTTTGAAATTTTTTTTTTTTTTGCATTTTCTCCATCGCATTGCACAATAATAATTTTTTATTTTTTTTTTTGTTATCTAATGCAATTTACGATTACTCAATGCGCGACGGAGAGTTATTACAGAAACGTGTCGAGCATCATTATTTGGTGATTGTACGCGCGTTTTTTTCTCCCCAAAATTTGGTGCTTAAACTCGAAAATCTTTGGAAAAACAAACAGCGGCGCACAGATGGTGGGTTAACATGCACGTCGGTGTCGTTTTTTTTTTTTTTTTTGTGATTTGGCCATTATTACACGCAAAATTGCTAAATAAATTCGCTGCTTAATGATGCTGACACAATGTGTGCCACCGCTCGCTTGTGTCAAACTTCTTGGGCTTTTGGGTATAAAAATAAATTTATTATCTACTCTCAGTGTGTTTACAATATATTCTTCTTCTCGGGAAATTTAAATTAAAAAAAAAAAAAAAATGCAGACTCACACTCAAATTTATGCCACTGACTCAGGGGAGATAAAAAGTCTGGTGTGGGGTTTCCGTATCGTTTGTGGACGGTTCTAGGAATTTTATGACGCCACTGTGCGCTCTAAAAACGAAAGTAACTCCAATTATGTGTTTAATGTTCGCATATGCACTTCCGTAGAGTACGCGAAATAGCTTCTGAGGACTTTAATCTCATTCGCAGGGATTTCTATATTCTGCGCCGTTGTAAATTGTACTTTTCGTGGTTTATGGGATGGGAAAATATACTGCGGTTAGTATGCGGAAAAGATTATGTTGCTGTTGATTGCTAAGAAATCTACATGAATTGATCTCAATTTTCAACTTCAAAAAGCTGATGCATTGTGGATCATGTACGAAGATTTAGAAAGTCATTTTTTAATTTTAACATTGCCAGATATGAGTACTTGGTATTTCGTATCTTTCATCATTCTTGTCCGTATAAGCTGGTTCAATTCGATGAAAAGCACTTCAGTATAATTGCATCTATCTCGTATATTCCCAACTCTTTCAGAAATACGCCATCACTGACTAGAACTAGACTAAACAGTAATTGAAGTCTGTGTCTTCGCCATGCCGTAACAAAAAATAAATACTTCCACAGCTTAAACTTGTTGTTTATTAGTTATACTAACACACCTCTATACCAATACACATCTATGCTAACACACCTCTAAGAAAGAGACTTTTCTTGGAATGTGTCTTCGGCTTTTGCGTTTAGTTCAGTTCAACAGTTTCAGTGTTGTGAAAGAATGCATTCTTTAAGTCACATTAAAACCGCTGTGGGATCAGCAGGAAAAGTTCTCACAGTTTGATTTACAACCAGACTGAAGGCAAAACTAGAAATTCATCAATTTCTTTAGCAAATGATCAAAATAGATTCTGGCTTGACCCCTAGGACATATTACCCGTATACAAAAAAAAAAAACCCGTTCACTACAATCTGCGACGGAGAGCTCAAATTTTGTTCGCACACTAATCATGAAGACAACTTCATTGCGAAATACACCGCGCAGTGGAATCCGCTTACACATGCAAGCAGAACAGCGGGACGCTCTAGACAAACGTGGTGCAGAAAGTCGAGGAGGAATCAAGTTTTTGGGAATAAGTCGAAAGCAACTCAAACGCATTCTTCTTCTTCTTATAGTGCCTCTCCTCTTAGGAGGTTGGACATCATCCTTTTTGTATTTTCGCGGGAGCTGACGTTCCTAAACAGTTCCGTGGTGGACATTCGGTATCAGTTACTCAAGTTATGCATCCATGTTTGTCGTTGCTCGCCACCTGATCTCCTTCCTTCGATTCTTCTTGTAGTATTATTTGAAGGAGTTTGTATTTTTCGTTCCTAATAACATGCCCCAAGTATTCCAGTGACAACACTGCCAACATGCCATCAGAAACGCCGCCCACCACCGCGAAACCCCTGGTTTGACGAAGAATGCCGGCGAGTGCGTGCCGCAAAACAAGAGGCATGCAAAGCGGCGCTGCAAAGCAAGACAAGAGCTGCTCGCGAGCTCTACGAGCAAAAGACACGGGAAGAACATCGGGTTCTCCAAAAGCAGAAGAAAGAGCATGAGAAGCGCGCGTTTGAGAATATCGAGACTTTATACTCCAGGAACAATGTACGGAAGTTTTACCAAAAGGTAAAAAGAACGTGTCAGAGGAGCAATACCCGTACAGAAACCTGTAGAGATAAAAATGGAAACGTCGTAGTAGAATCACAGTCGGTGCTGAGAATATGGAAAAACTACTTCTGCAGACTGAATAACGGCGACGAAGACCAACATCCCGCTGTCAGGCAGAATGAACCATTCAACATGGACGATGATAGTCAAAATTTCGGTCCACTTGACTAAAACGAAGTGAGGATAGCAATATCCAAGCTAAAATCCAACAAGGCTAGCTGCTGGACCTGACGGCTTACCGGCCGAACTTTTCAATGCAGCTGGGGATGAATTCGTAGAGTGCATACACCAACTCATCTCTAAGATTTGGTCAGACGAGTGTATGCCTGATGAATGGAATCTCAGCATGGTTTGCACGATCCACAAGAAAGGAGACCCCTCAACTGCGCCAATTATAGAGGCATCAGTCTCCTCAACATCCCATACAAGGTCTTTTCAGCCATATTGTGTGAACGCCTGAAAACTTTTATCAACAGCCTGATTAGACCCTATCAGTGCGGTTTCAGGCCAGGAAAGTCCACCATCGATCGTCCACCAAATCTTCACACTTCGGCAGATCCTGGAGAAAACCCAAGAATTCCAAATCGATACTCACCATCACTGTCAGCCTATGACAGCATATGTAGAGAAGAGCTTTATGGAACCATGTCTAGTTTTGACATCCCTGCCTAACTTATCCGTCTGTGCAGGATGACGATGGAGAACGCTCGCTGCTCCATCAAGGTCGGTAATGACCTCACCGAGACTTTTGATGTCAAAAAAGATTTTAGACAAGGTGACGCGCTGCCATGTGACTGTCATGCTTTCTCGTAGTCTATGAAGCATATATATATAAACCTTGTTGCATTTCTAGACATCTTTGCGCTAGGATGTTTAACGATAAAAGGGCCTCTCGTATTCCAAAGCCTTCTCTGAAGCCAAATTGGGTTCTGCTAGTACCTACAGAACTCCGAACAAGATGGCGCGCGGGTGTTGTACCCTTCGAGGGGTTCAAGGATTTAAGTAGTAAGTACGTATACTGATCAGAGTATGGTCAGAGTAGCTTTCATACCGAAAATTGGTAAGGAGGGCTATTCGCTCTCCAAGAGTGACAGACCTATAAGTTTGATATCCTTCTTACTGAAAAGTATGGAGAGACTGGTACAATTTCACGTGCGCAAAGTTGCTTTGAAGATACATCCACTATTGGAGATGCGGATTGTGGCCGATATGTTATGACGGGGTAAACAGGGGTTATCCGTAAGGTGGCGTTTTGTCCCCATTGTTATAGTGCATGGTGGTCGACTCTCTGTTGAACACTCTAAATAGTTCTTACGTCTACGCTCAGGCATATGCGGATGATGTCGCTGTACTTTCTGCCGGGCCATGCCCTGCGACGGTCTGTGTTAACGCGCAGGCGGTGCTGGACATGATCGATGAATGGTGTACTATCAGTGGGCTTTCGGCGAAACCTTTTAAAATTGCGGTTGTTCTTTTTTGTTCAGTGCTAAAAGGCGTCACCATTCGCATTTCCAATGAAGCCAAATATCTGGGAGTGATTTTAGATAAGAAACTTCATTGGTCTAAATACGTCGAGTTGAAAACATCCAAGGCGCTATCAGTCTTCTGGCAGTGTAAGGGTGCTTTTGGCAAGACATGGGGCTTGTCATCGAATAAGGTTCTCTAGATCTACATGGCTATGATAAGACCATTCCTCGCATATGCGTCGGTTGTTTGGTGGAAGGGGCTCTCGCGTAAATATGGGGTTGCCTTTTGCGCGAAACTCCAAAGAACGGCTTGTCTCGGCTGTACGGGAGCTTTTTCGAGTACGCCTGGCTCTGCTCTAGACGCTTTGCTGAACCTACCTCCCCTCGATACTTATATCATGGGTTGCACTATCAAAGCCATCCATCGTCTTAGGCGGGGCGGTTTTTGGTATACTCCACACTGCAATTTTGGTGAACTTGTGCGACACTTATCTTACGACTCCTTCCTGTCTTATGCATATACCGTCTGATGCAATGACACCAGAACTCCAGCTGATGCGCAAATTCAGAGTCGACTTTCCTTGTGTCCAGGACTGGCTTCGGTCAGAGTCTAAGCCGGGAATGGAATGTAGTCGTATTTTCACGGATGGTTCCAAAACCAGTCAATGGTCTATCGCTGGGGTCTTCGTGGAAGTCGACAACATTAGACTTCACTTCTCATTAGGCAATTATGCGTCTGTTTTCCAAGCGGAAACTTATGCAAACCTAATGGCCATGAACTATGTTGTGAAGAACAGGTGGAAGGGACGTAGCATTTGTGTCTATAGTGACAGTCAGGCTGCACTTAAGGCCTTGCTTAACCCTTTAACCACTTCCAAAATAGTTCGTGAAACCAAAAACTCTTTGAACTCGGTCGCAAGGCTGAATTCTCTGTCTCTTATCTGGGTCCCAGGTCACACTGGGATCTTGGGGAACGAGATCTCCGATGAGATTGCTAGACAAGGCTCAGAGGAGGCTTTCTCAGGTCCCGAACCCGCGTTGGGTCTACCCGCGTCCTCAGTTAGGGCTTCCATTGACGATTGGGTCTCTCACGAACACAATTGTGTGTGGCATGACTCTCCAGGATGCAGGTAGACTAAACGCATGCTCCCGGATATCTGTAAGAAATCAGCGGCATTCTTGCTGTCTCTCAGCAGAATAGACTGTAGACAACTTATTTCCGTCTTGACAAGCAACTTTGCTTTTGCCTTAGCACCTTAACGTGTTGGGCTTAAGTGACACTACAATCTGCGATGCTTGTGGAGAGAGCGACGACACCGCGGAACATTATCTCTGTGAGTGTCCGGCCTTTGCTCGTATCAGGTGGCAGATCCTCGGTGCGGATGTGGTGAGTGCTGGTACTGTAAGCTCCTCATCACTGAAGTGCTTCCTTGGCTTTCTTAGAAAGACAACGAAATTCCAATAAAATGGGTAAATCAGGGTTTGCTCTCTGGTAGTATAATAGACCAGTTGCGTCTGAGTGCTCCAGCCGAGCGTTTCCTATCCCGAAAAAAAAAAAAAAGTATACTGATCATGAGGAGAAGAAATTCTTGAATGCCTATATCATTAGATTCGCATTTGGCTTCTTCTTGAATGCTAATGCAAGCCTGGTCTCCATATCAAAATACCCATTCTCAAGAATTGAAGCTCTACAGCGTAAGTTTATCTATTTCGTACATAATTGTCCCTCTGGGTTGATAGATATAACTTCCTCTCATATGAAGATCGGCTAAAACTGATCAGCTTACAAACTGAAGAACAACATCGTCGAGTTACTGACATACTCAGCGCTCAAACGATCTCTGCAAATGATCTACCTGAACAATAAGATCGCAACCATAGCTCTGCACCTCTCTTTAATTTCTTTCCACCACACCAATCATTGTGACTTTAGTCCTTTGTCCAGATTGCAGATCCACCCTCTGAAGCAACTTTTGCATAATTACCCCCAGCCCGTACAGCCCGTAAATTAGTAATTTAAGTAAATTGTTTGTTAATTCGCTTTAAGCTTAGCTTGAAGTTATAAATTGAGAGTTGCTTACCTAAAGCTTAAATAAATAAACAAAAAACCCAACAACCTCAGTTATCGAATGAAAAGAAACCCAATTCGATTAGAAGTCATGGCTTGAACAATCATTTTCACCAATCAAGTCTTCAAGGCGAATAAAATTCAATCTTGTTGATTAATTGAAATCAGATTACTGTAGCGATCGTTAAAGTGATTGAAGTCTTTGAATTCATCGGAATTACAAAAGTCGTTAAATGAATTATTCCTTAAAGCAATGTTGCTGAAATAAAATGCATTACAGGTGAATTAACTTCAGACACCTCAATGACATCAAAGTGACTTCAATAAACGCATAGCAATAGACCCTGATTCAAAAGATTCTGATTACCAAAATCGATTGCTGCAGTTGCAACTTTATAATACATGATGGATTTGGTTTTTGGAAGTTAAAGGCCCGAACTAGAGTCCTGCATCAAATAACTTCTCAAAGTAGTATCTACATCAGTAGTGTGCAAAAGATCAATTATCTGACAGATGGTGTGGCACGTTGCGCCATTCTGTTTGAACCAATGCCCGTCCAAGTCCAAATCGTCCAATTGCGACCACGGAAAAACAGGTAACACTTTCTTCACTATAACGATGTTGCGTTCTCTACGAATACGTGTAGGTTTTTGGAGCCCCATTCCTTTAAAGCGGATTTGATGAAGTTCGTTAATTTGTCTGTTGACAAAACCCCTGGAAGAAGTGTCTTCCGAGGAAATTATTCCTGGTCTGATGGAGACCTGAGCAGTGACACAGAAAGTGTGTTGTATCCTCATAGGCTCGCTCGTCACTACAGAGGTATTCTTCCATCTGATACAATTTCCTCAGTCTAGTAAAAACATAAGGACCGCCTAGATTAACTAGTAACAAAACTAACTGGGACGCTTTCAGAAGAGATTGCAAGGAAAATGTTGCTTTAAATGTACCGCTAAAGACACCGTTCAAAATAGAAGAAGAAATCGACAAACTCGTAGAAGCCATTCAGAGCTCAGCGTGGAAAAACACTCCTTTGCGGAAGACAGAAGCACGGAACAATAAAGTCAAATACCAGCCTGAAATCGAAGACCTCGTACGAGAAAAGAGGAGAGCGCGCAAGAGATGGCAACAATCCCGCGCGCCACCGGATCAAACTTATCTGAACCACCTTTGTAACGAGCTAAAAAATGTGCTGCAGTACCTAAAAAATCACGAGACTTCTACTTACCTCGAGGGTCTGACGGCTGATAAGTATTCAAACTACTCTCTATGGAAAGCCTTGAAGTCCATAAGGAAACATGTAATGCACTCGCCGCCAATTAGGAAAGCTAACGGGGAATGGGCAAAAGAAGACAAAGAGAAAGCAGAATTATTTGCCGATCACTTAGAGGAAACGTTCAAGCCGTTCGATGGACAACCGTTGATCGAAGATCCGAATGATAATATGGCGCCCGACAACTTTAAAGTAAAAACCGTATCCCTGTCCGAACTTCGAATGACAATACAAAAATTGAAAAATAACAAGGCTCCGGGATATGATTTAATCACTGGCGAAATTTTGAAAGAGCTACCGAAAAAAGTGCGTGTTAAGTTGCTCTACATTATAAATGCTTCTTTAAGACTATTATATGTTCCAAGGCAATGGAGAGTCGCCGACGTTATTATGGTTCCGAAACCGGGGAAATGTGCAAATGACAAGAAATCATATAGACCCATTTCACTTCTGCCAATAATATCTAAGGTCTTCGAGAAACTTCTGCTGAAACGATTGCAACAAGTAATTGAAGAAAGACACTTGATCCCGGATCATCAATTCGGCTTTCGGGTCAAACATTCCACAATCGATCAGGTGTATCGAATAACGAACGAAATTGAAAAAGCTCTAGAAGGGGAAAAAATATGCTCTAGCGCTTTTCTCGAAATATCGCAAGCCTTCGACAAGGTATGGCACGAGGGCCTAAGGTATAAGCTAAGGGTACTCTTACCGGAAAAGTTGTACAGAATATTGGAATATAATCTTGAAAACAGACTTTTCCGTGTTAGACACGGGAGTGAATATTCGTATTTCAAAGAAATCTACGCCAGTGTTCCACAAGGAAGTGTTCTCGGTCCAATCCTGTTCCTGCTCTACACAAGAGATATACCACAAGATGAAGGGACCGTTGTAGCAACGTTCGCAGACGACACGGCTATCCTCGTAACGGATGAGTCAGTCGAATCATCAACGGGAAAACTCCAACGAGCTTTGAACAAAGTATGCGAATGGACAAAAACCTGGCGAATAGTCCTCAATGAGACAAAATCAACGCATGTCAATTTTACGTTAAGAAAGATAAACAACTTACCTATAGCCATTAACTCGGTGCAAATACCGTACGCAAACGAGGCAAAATATTTAGGAATGACCCTAGACGCAAAACTTAAGTGGAAACCACACGTTAAAAAGAAGCGCGAAGAGCTTGAAATCAGATTTAGAGAAATGTATTGGCTACTCGGAAGATACTCGAAGTTAAGCGTATACAACAAACTGCTTCTGTATAAGCAAGTCCTAAAGCCGTCTTGGGCATATAGTATACAACTTTGGGGTTGTACCAAACCAAGCAATATGGCTCTACTGCAAGCATTTCAAAACAAAGTACTAAGAGCAATCGTGAATGCTCCTTGGTATATAAGGAATAGTGATATTCACAGAGATCTAGGAATTGCTACCGTGAGGGACGAAGTAACAAACTTTGCGCGCAAACTTCGTACCCGTCTTTATGTTCACTGCAATAATGAAATAATCCGTACTATGGACGTGACCTTGAGCGCCGACTACAAAGAACAAGACCTTTCGACCTAGCGCCGTAAGGAAAAACCGCATGTAATGACGGTATTAGTAGGTGCCTTCACTGGAAAGCTACCTACCTAACGCTCTCCTTATCCTGAACCTCCAAGATCTTCTGTCCTGAGTTGTCATGTTAGATACATTTTCAGTTCTCATCTCCTTATTAATAGTGCCGATCCACGTCGCCTTCGGTCTGTTCGATCCATCTTCTAAATTCATTGCTGTTCTCACGGTATGGTTGCTATTTCTGCGCATCGCATGCCAATACCAACGTAGCCTGGATTCCTTTAATTTTTCGTTTATGAGTGCCACTTTCAGACTTCCTCTGACGTAGTCGTTGCGTACTTTATCCTTAAGGGTTACACCGACTGACCATCGTAGCATTCTCATTTCTGCGGCTGAAATCTTATTTTCGAGTGCTTTCAGTGACGCGCGACACTCTGACCCGTACATCATAGCTGGCCGTATAACCGATTTGTAGATTTTTCCCTTTAATTTCAGAGGCATTCGTCTATCGCATAACACACCAGACAA
Organism: Brachypalpus laphriformis; assembly: GCA_945910035.1. Lineage (NCBI taxonomy): Eukaryota > Metazoa > Arthropoda > Insecta > Diptera > Syrphidae > Brachypalpus > Brachypalpus laphriformis. The sequence continues at coordinate 326,599,617 of OX246753.1, forward strand.
CGACCTCCATTTAAGCCATCCAACATTAGCCATGTTTTTTTGAAACCTAGCCAGCCAGTAGTTGCTAGTAAAGTAAAATTTTACACATAAAACAAATACAACAACCGGCTGGCTACTAATCTTGATTTTATCCCCAACAAAAAGTTACTGGCTGGGAATTTCGTGATGCCTAATTTCAGGCGGCGCAAAAACGAAAGTTTTTTTAGTTATTTGTTGTTGCTGTCACTGCGAGGTTGCTTGGCTGGCTTTGGCTGGCTGGCAAATCGTTTAAATGAACGACTGGCTGGCTAGGTTTCAAAAAAAACACGGCAATTAATCCGATGAGCCACGTCATCATCTGGCTTGCCGTCATCGCGGATGAACGAACCAAGATACTTAAAGGATGATCCGATCGTTATTGGCTCATCTCTTATTTTTTTTCGGCATTTCTGGGTACCATACTATTTGGGTCACTGAAGGGGAAGTATAAATACTCAGTTTTTGGGGCATTTATTCGTAAGCCATGTTTGCTCAGGGCATTGTTCCACAGATTGAGTTCCAATTCGTACATGTCTTCACCAATGAGTACAACGTCGTCTGCATACAGTATGTTCCACGGTATTCGTTGTTGGATGTCTTGTTATGAAGTGCATTACTAGATTAAATATCCAGGGAGTTAATGCACAACCTTGATTTACGCCTACATTGACTGGAAATGATGTCGATATTCCTGATGTACTCTTGATTTTCGTATGACAATTGGTGTACATGTCGTTGATAACTTTAACGTATACTTCTGGTATACCGTGTTTTCTTAGCGGTTGCAACACTAATTCTCTTGGTACCCGGTCCAATGCCTTTTCTAAATCAATGATTATATGTAACTCATGTTCCCTTACCCTGAACTTTTCGGCTATGGTTCGTACAGTTTGAATGGCGTCAATGGTAGTGCTACCTTGCTCTTGCCGCAGACTCACGGGCAGCTGTTGTCACTGCTAATATCACCGTTTGGAAGACACTGCTGTGGTTCAGGAGGCGGATTGACTTCGATACACCCAGCGATTCGGAGAAGATGCCTGAACCTACGTCCATTTAGAGCCACTGATATGGATTGCACGTTAGGTATATGACCACTTTTCCATCCTTCACTGCTAGGATAGGCCCTGGAGAAAGGTCCTGTGAAGACCAGATATGGCGGTATGTAGTCTGGGCCCTTATTTTGTATTGCGTTTCTATAGCAAATGTGTACAAACTCAATTTCCAAGTAACTTAAGTGGCGCTTGATAGATGTTTTGACAATCTAACTTTCGGAAATTTTTGATTTCGAGTTGGAAGCACTTACACCCAATCCGATAACCATACAAAATACCAATTTATTTTAGAATCGGATTACATTTCCGAATGGCAATCCGAATCCGAAAGCAGTACAAAATAAGGCCTCTGTAATAGGTACATGGCATAGGTATTTCTGTAGGATCGTTGGATTATCCAATGAATTTGGTTTCCAATTATCTGATTGTGTGTCTGGACTGGTCTAAGTGTGTCTGCATCGTCGTGCAGACAGCCAATCTGACCTCTTTGATTGGCTTATTCTCAGGGCACTAATGACGGTGCAGTAGTGCAAGTGTTTAATGTGTGTCGGACCACTGTACGTGAGGTTCTCAGCAAACACCTAAAAGTAATTTCATGGTCCCACCTCTCGCCAACGTATGACAAACATCCGAGATTATTGTTGTCACGAGAAAGCTTCTCAAAACAAATTGCCCTTCCAACACGAGTGGTTGCGAGAAGCTAGGCCGAGACACTTAAGAGCTGTTGCGCAAAAAAAAATTTAATTTTTATAATGGCTGCGGATGATTGTATGAAGATATCTAGCTGAAACAGGTTGAGGTTATCCTCAAGCCTTGCATTTGGTGTTGTTCTCATTGCACTGGTAATATCGACCATTGTGGGAACGCTGGTAAAAGTGCCTTGGTGTCTTTCTTCAACATTTTTTTTGTATTCTAAATTATGAAAGTAAATCTGCTTAGAGAGACAAAAGATCATACTCGAGAGTGGGTACCAACGAGCACAATTATAGGGTGCTTGATGGAAATGGTCAGCATTTATCCTAAAAAGCGTTATGACAGCTATAAGTCGTGAACTTTGAGTAAGGAAAATCCTACCTCTATAAACTACACTCATCCGATACCGCATAAGTTACTTAATTCGTTACGATAAACATTTTCGAGTTCCAAACAAAGTATTCAAGGTTGATTACCAGATTAACAAGGAACATTTAGTTAAGACACACAGACACTGCTTCCGATATTATGTCAACCAGATAACCGAGGCTTACAATCATCTTCATACGAGGCTTGAGATACATTAAAAAAAGAATTAACAACTTGATGATCAAGTTCAACTACGTTCGAAACAAATAACCTGGTCACATCTACGAGGAGTTAAAGCGAGTTGACGTTATTTTTTACCGCCCTACCAAGCTACCATACTTAACAATTATTATTGTCAATAAAAATAATTTATAAGCGTCCTAGAAAATTCAACAACGCAATGAATTACTAAATAACTGACATGCACTCATTAGCTGGTCATTAATGTACTTACTATTCAAATTATGTACCTAAACCAGTTCTCATTCTCGGTTGCAACACGCCTCATCCATTGTGACATACTCTAGGCAAATTTACTTTTACAAAAAATCAATTTCACACTTCTATAACTCTCGAAACCCAAAAGTGGGCCACAAGTTAGGCTAACTAGCTAGCTTCAGTCAACAAATTAATGAAGAGCGCTGTAAACTTGATTTGATTCTCGATTTCATTACTCTTAAACATGTACATAGCCTTTTGTAACATACAGTCGCTGGCTGCCATGTTTCGTCAAGTGAAAAACGGCATCAAGGTTCTTTAACCTACAGATAGTAGCACAGCGGTGCTGGGTACATTTCAGCAAATATAGTGGGCATTCGATTGCTAGATACAAATTATGCGGCGGTGCTCTCTGTAAATGGTTTACCTTTTCTTTTTTTTGCTGGTTTTGCACATTATTTTCCATGTGACTGGTAGAGCGTAGATATGTGAGCGGATCTAGACATGCAGTATGTTGGTAATGGTGAGTCAATGTATGGCCTAACAAAGATTGTAGTTTTTGTTTCGCACTATATACCTACCATTATGGGAATACACCAGTCGTTGCTATTTCACGGTATAATGAGTAGGAACGGTGTCATTCTATAGAAGTGGAAACAGATACACAAATTAAGTTGCAGATACTTTCTTTAATAAACACTATTTAGAGTGTAGTCCCTTGCGGAAATTAGTTTCTAAAATTAGTGGAGAAAGTACTTATAGATACTTCTACTCGTAAGTTTCTACAACTTTGTCTCGCTCTATGTACGACAAAGAGATACGGAATATCAGATAGATGGCTCCCTCAAAAGTAAGTCCCTGCAGGCATTTCAATCATGGACATAAAAATTACCGAAGGTTGGCGGATACTTAAAGCCTAGATTCCGAAAGTTTTAACAAAAGTGCTTGAATCTCTTGTATGAGTTCTTTGAAGGATGATGAATTAAGGGCCATAGGAGGGAACGTTACATTTCGTGACTATAGTCAACTAAATACTTCTAACAATTAGGCCATAGCAGGTGACTGTCCATAGATACGTGTAAAACTAAATTAGTTACATAAAGATTAGGACAATAAGAGCAGTTCAGCTTAGTGTGTACCGTGACTGTCATGATGACATCCGTAGGTCGCTGGTTCAAATCCGGCTCGAAGGACCAATGATCAAGTGAGTTATCAATTTGGACTTCTCCTCACCAGAGGTAAGGGTTCTAAGAAACTAACTCCCCTATATTGGTTAGCGAATCGAACGTTCGACTCAAGTCGAACTACCAGGCGAATTGCTTCTGTCGCTTTTGACGCTTCCTAGATGGCATTTAATTGTTTTTTCCTTTCGACTTGAGTCGAACGTTCGATTCGCTAACCATAATAAGGGTGTAAAAGCTCACTTCATCAGTGAGACAAGATATTTGAATCCCCTTAAACCAACTTCCCGATGAAATGGTAGGATTATTAAATCGGTAATCGGTGGGCAGTTTTACATGGTTTTCTGCTGCATTCTGATAAAAATCAGCTACGACTATGAAAGTTGTATTTTCAACAATTTTTACTCACACTAAGGATGAATAAAAATATGTGAGGAATCAATAAACAATCCAATACCTTAAATTTCAAGATTCAAATTGCTCTTCTCAACGTGGACGAGATCATAGCCACGAGAAATGAATGAGATTTGGAGGTATTCCCGTAAAGCTCTAAAAAACTGTATCAACAATATCACATCCATCTATACTCACATCGGTGAATGCATAGGAAACAGCAGTGAACGACGGAATTCGAAATTGAAAGCAGTACCCGACTTACCATCACTGGAAAGTGATGACTAATGTGGTGGATTGTCATTTCAAATACAAGCCATAAGCATTCAAGTCATAAATTGCAAGTTTAATGATGCCAGCACCTAACAAACATACTGCTAACAAATACGAGTAGTAGAAATCGAAAGTGAATGGAAAAATCACAGCAAATTCTTTCGACTAGTTCGTACACCAACCGTGGAAAAAGTATATCACCTCAATTGTAATTGAAAAATCACTTGAAGCAAAAAAGATTTGTTCAAGCGTATTCCCTGACGTCTCTTAAGCCTTTGACAAGGTCTGGCATGAAGGCTTAAAGTTCAAATTAAATTAAGTCCTTATACAATATTTTGAAGACTTATCTCACGAATAGACTATTCGGCATCAAACACGGAAATGAATATTCAGACTTTAAGGAGATAATGGCTGGGGTACCGCAAGGAAGAGTTCTCGGTCCACTTCTTTATCTTCGCAAGTAGATGGCACTGCATTACCTACATTTACCGACGACACTGCTATCTTGACAGTAGGCGAAACGGCCGAAGAGACTACCGAAAAATTGCACGAAGTATTGGACAGAATAAATGAATGGACAAAGATTTGGCGAATGGCACTGCATGAAACCAAATCCGTTCATGTACATTTTTCTAATAAGAAAATCAATAAATTTGCCAATTTTTGCAAACTTGGTTCGAATTCCGTTTGCAAACGAAGCTTCGTATCTTGGAATGACGCAAGTGCTAAAGCCAGTATGGGCACATGGTATACAACTCCGGCGTTGTACTAAAATACACATACATACATATTTGATGCAACAGCTCATCAAGGGCCTAGGCCTAGCTTCTCGCAACCACTCGTGTTATGTGTGTTATATTTTTCGCATGAATAAAAGGGACCTATAGTTTTGTGCCGCATCCAAAGGGCAACTTTTATTGAGACGCAAACAATACTCTCGGATGTTTGTCAAACGTTCGAGAGACGTGGGGTCGTGAAAAAACTTGTTGTTGTGTTCTGGGATTCAGAACCTCACGCGCAGTGGCCCGACACACTAACCACTGCGCCCACTGCAAGTATACAAATATTTAACAAACTTTTGGAAACGAAGTGCTAAGGGAAATTGTTAATACACCATGGTGTATTATGAGGCGAACCCCACAGGCGGATCAGTAGAAATGCGGTGAAGTGGGAGGGTTGTGATCCCTTGTTTTCGGATCATAGCCTCACTGATAAAAGGAAGAAGAAGGTGTATGAGAAACAACGATATCCGCAGAGATCTTCCTACTAAAAAAAAAAAGCATAAAACTATAAATATCCATTTGAAAGTCACGTAAATAATACAGTCCTTCAAATTTTGGACGATAGAAACTTCCTGCGCCGTCTACAAAGAACCAAACCTGTGGACTTAGCGTGAAAGCGAGTAACCGCGTCCAAACTGCGGAGCCAGCAAGAATTTCCAGTGGGAAGGTACCTGCCAAACGTCCTTATTTAATGAAAGAAAAACTGCTTGATAAGTCGAAAACTTTGCTTCACCCGCGGTTCAAAATCGTAGTTTGCATGCCTTTTCCCCTGAACATATAGAACGAATTTGAAAATTTGTTAAGACTTGAAATTTAACAAAAAATGACTGCATGTCAACCTACACCATTTCCCATATCTACATCTCGCTCCCGTGTCTACCAAAAACACACACCATATAGATCAACGTATCCTCGTATGTGATAGCCAACCTCCACAACGAGTGCCAGTAAGCCGAACAGCCGCATCAGCAACTTGACGATCACGTAGCAAAGCTATACAATGTGTCAAACAAAGCATACTCGTACGTTAGCGCTTCTCCATTCCATAAAGGCCAAAGGCCAACTAGAAAGCTGATCAATGCTGCAAAGGCAACCAATGCCACTTCATAATGGGAGCAATATAGAAAAAGTCAACGCACTTCTGTAATGGCATTCAGATTACTACAGAATCAGCCAGGCTTAGGAAAATCCTCCCCAAGGAACCAGCTATTCAAGGATATCTCAAGCATGAGAATGGCAACTGAACACAATTATCTGCTGAAACACTGTGCCCCCTTCTAGACACACCTACATACCAGCCAAAATAGCAGTAGAAGCGCAGCTGACAGAATACAAACTATAGCAGAAGCGACTTCTCCGGAGGACATCGTCACCGAAGACAAGCACCCCTATCGTGGAACCCGTCGGGCGGAACGATCCACTAATAATGAAAAATTTGCATCGTACAGTCCGCAGACGGGAACCATTCACATGTCGGTATCGTGAATGAGAATCACTGCATCGTGGAAAAACGAACGGATCGAATCTCCCCATACATTTGACATCCGCAGCTATTTCATTGCGGATTTGGTTGTTAGTGTATGAAATGTTACGTTGCTTCTGGTAGTTCCATTATATTTTCCGTGTTTGCTCTTAATTGAGAGCGCCTCCTTCTGTGTGAAGATGATCTTTCATGAAAAACCAATGAAACGCTATCCATTTTCGAACAAAATTAATTTGTTTCCTTCCCAATTGGATTTTAACAAAGCACACATGTATTTCAAACGAGCTGTCACAACAGAACTTCCTAATCAACAACAGTGGTCGGTAAGGAAGATTATCCGACGGATCCCACGATAGTGATTTTATGTTCTCGTGAACCGAATAGGTGAAACGAAACTAAGATTCGACGGATAACACGATAGGAGTGAAGATCAAATGGGCTACTGACTCCTTCTTGCCCTTCAAATCACCCGGTAATGACGAAATTCTGCCAATTATGTTTTCATTCTAAAGACATTTGAAAACCCTATAGAAATACACATCCGCAGTACGATTTTACCCCGGGATCTATGTATCTCCGCCACAGAATGCCTACACCAAAAGCAGAGGCATCGAGACGGCACTTTACGATGTCGCAAGCACTATTGAAAGATCACTACAGAGCAAAGAATATACACTCGCGGCATTTCTAGACATTGTGGGTGCATTCAATAATGGAAAAATCTGTACCGTAAAAAGATCTTTACAAAATGACCATGTTAACCGCAACCACATAAGCTAAATTGTGAGTTTGCTTAACAATAGGAACATAGAAGCTAACCTCGGCAACAACCAACTCCAAGTAACCACCTCTAGAGGTACGCCGCAGGAAGGGGCAATCTCTCCGCTGTTACGGAACCTAGTTGTCAATGAAATACTTATAAATCTAAAAAGTAGTGGGGTCCGAGTCACTGCTTACGCAAACGATGTTGTATTACTAGCAACGGGGAAATTTCTCTCAACCATTAGTGAACTACGAGTATAAGGAAAGTCCTTGAAAACACTAACTCACTGGTCCAAGGAATGTGGTCTAGGTATCAACCCAAAAACGACAGAGTTAGTGCTTTTCATCAATAAAAGGAGAATCCCTGCATTCGAACTACCTTCCATTGAGTGAACATCCCTCAAGATCTCAGACAGTGCACAATATCTAGGGCTAATCCTGGATAGGAAACTAAATTGAAAATTTGATAATAAGGAAGGAGTTAAAACGGACTCGACTGCTTTCTACACGTGCAACTGCATCTTCGGTAGAAATTGGGGTCCAAACCCTAAAATCATCCTTTGGATGCACACAGCGATCGTTAGACCCATGCTCACATACGGTAACTTGGTCTGGTGACAAGCCGCCAGCAAAGCAACCAACCTCAATTCAGTGACAAAATAAAAAGACTTGCATGTATCAGTACAACTGACGCAATAAAAATAACCCCAATAGTGGGATTGGAAACAATCCTTGGATTACTGCCGATAGACCTCTATATGAGTCTGCGGCATAAGTGCGCTCAGAATTAGACAGTGCTCAGATCCTAAATAAATTCGCAGCAACGAATGTAAATAGCGACTATCTGCTACCTTACCTCGACTTCAGTTAACCCTTCGAAGGAAAGAAGAATGGGATATAGGAAAAGCATTAGAAACAAGGTCTTTATCCATCCATACAGATGGTTCGAAAATGGACATAGGCATAGGCGCGGGCGTCTTCTCAGAAACGCTCAATATTCGCAGCTCGATCAGACTCCCTGACTACAGCAGTGTTTTCCAAGCGAAGGGTCTAGCGGTGACGACAGCTGCCAATCTAGTTTCAATGGTGCCAATATTACGAGCGGATGTCACCATCTTCTGGTAGCCGGGCGGCTATAAAAGCAATATCTGCTATAGAAATAAAATCGAAACTTGTTGAAAGCTATTCGCGAAGAGCTCAAGGTTCGCAGGACAACGTAAAACTCTGCGGGATCCCCGGCCACAAGGGAGTCGCTACGAAATGGTAGACGATTTGGCGAGAAAGGGCTCTGCGCTGGAACTTGAACGAGCTGACAAGTCAGTCAAGACTCCACTTTGTAACCTCAGAGTTATAGTAGCCGAAGAAAATCGTGCACTTATGCCTCTTCCTATGTTAAAGAGGATGGATTCAAAGTGTGAAAACTATAGAGCAAAATTAAACATACCGTTGTCAAATCAAGACAAAATTAGTTTTCGCACATTGGAAACAAACAATAAGAATGCCTGGCCAAGTCCGAATCCTGGATAAAAAATTCAAGTAACACCATGGTTTGATAAGGATTGCAGTAAAGCAAGAAACCAGTCCTTTAAGTGGTTTAAACTTTTCAGAGAAAACAACACAGCTTTCTTTAAAAATTGTTCCCCCAGTCTCCACTGGCAATAATTCATTGCAAGAATTATGTCAAGCAATTGAACTTCCAATGGAGACCGCAAATTTCTTGAAATAATTCATTTCATTTGCAGTCTCCATTGGAATTTTCGATCGCTTAACATATTTCTTGCAATGAATTATTGCCAGTGGTGACTAGGGGTTATTTAGAAGCTAATCGTCGATATAAAGATATCTGTAAAGAAAAGAAGGAGAAACATTTAAAAGACAAAGCCTCGAGGATGGCGGCCTGTAGAAACTCAAACCAATTTTGGAAGTTAGCGAAAAAGCTCAATGGAACAGTGACGGTCATCAACAGAAATCTTAGTCCTAAAGTTCTTCGCAGATATTTTGAAGAAACCAATTGTCTCCTTCCAGTATACGACCCCGGGTCTGCAAAATGATGCGCTTGACGCTGTTATTACACAGAACGAAATAACGGAGGTTCTCAATGATCTTAAAGACGAGAAAGCGCCACGATCTGACTCTATACCTACAGAGTTCTACAAGTACGGAACTAATTTATTGGTGGATAAGTTCTTTTAATTATTGAACGAAATTTTAGAATCCGGGATTATACCGCAGAGCATTAAAGAAGCCTTAATTTTCCCGATCACAAAAAAGGAAGTTTAGCCGACCCGGATAATTATCGGGGCATCTCTTTTTGGAGCGCTTCCTATAAAATATTTACGACAGTGCTTAAAAAACGATTATCAGTGTGGATAAAACAAGAGAATCTGATCAAGGAAAAGCCAGGATACTAAACCGTGGACCAAGTGGTTGTACTTAAAAGCATTGCAGATACAGTTCAGATACGAAGTAAAAAGCTTTTCATATTTTTTGTAGATTTTAGAGGCGAATTTGATTCAATAGACAGAAATTCATTGTTCTACAAACTCTACGAAAAGGGAGTGTTGCTTAAGTTCGGAAGGGTTCTCCAAAACCTGTACGCAGATACTCGAGCGGAACTGTGGAATAGAGAAGAATTATCGGAGTGGTTTGTGACAAAATTAGGGGTAAAACAGGGATCCGTCCTTAGCCCACATCTTTTTTTCCCTGTTCCTAGATAATTTGCCGGACGGGTTACCTGGAGGTGTGGAGTACGCAGACACCAGTATTAAGGGTCTTTTGTTTGTAATTTTCCAATTCTCTGGAATCCTCACAATTAATGATAAATCGGTTCATGATTACTGTAAGCTCTGCAACTTAGTCGTTAATTTAGAGAAATGCAAAATAATGGTTTTTAAGAAAGGTGGTGGAAGGCGTGGCAAGAAGGGAAGTGGCATTACAATGGTGCAGAATTGGAAGTGCTGAGTGAATTTAAGTATTGTACCTTGGTGTGCTCTTAACAAAGAGCCTTAGTATGGATAAACACCTACAGGAGAAATTGTCAAAGGCAAAGACTGCAATCAACGCAACTTAGAAGGGATGTTTTACTTTACTTACTTAGGTGGCGCTACAGTTCGGGGTGAACCTGGGCCTCAACCAACAAGCCTCTCCATTTAGCTCGGTCTTTAGCTAATTGCCTCCAGTTGCGCACTCCAAGTTGGTCGAGGTCCCCTTGAACTTGTGCGCGCCACCTACGGCGATAATTCCCTCTACTGCGTCGTTCCTCGGGGTTAGATTCGAAGACTCTGCGGGCCGGAGCATTGGTGTCCATTCGCTCTACATGTCCTAGCCATCTCAGACGTCCAATACGCAGTTTTTTGACTAGGTCGATGTCGCTGTACAGCTCGTATAGTTCGTGATTGAATCTTCTCCTCCAAAACCCGTCAACGCAAACGGGACCGAAAATCTTACGAAGAAGCGACCAAGGATATCTTCATCCTCTTTTAATAAAGTCCATGTTTCAGCGCCGTAAAGCAGGACTGGGATGATCAAGGTCTTATATAGAGTCTCCTTAGTTGTTCGAGAGAGGGCTTTACTGTTGAATTGCCTTATAAGCCCAAAAAAACAGCGATTGGCAAGAGTTATTCTTCGATTGATTTCTGCGCTGATTTTGTTTGCTGAATTTATAGCAGAGCCAAGGTAGACAAAGTCCCTTACTACTTCGAAGTTATAGCTGCCCACGGTGACGTTTTGTCCAATTCGTCGATGTTGGTTTTCCCTTCTAGTTGACAGCATATACTTGGTTTTGCCCTCGTTTATCACCAAACCCATTTTGGCCGCTTCCGCCTCAATGCTTGCAAAAGCACCGGTGACAGCCCGCTGAGATCTTCCGATAATGTCTATATCGTCGGCGTATGCAAGCAGTTGTACAGACTTGTAATAGATTGTGCCTCCGGTGTTGGCTTGTGAGTTCCGCACAATCCGTTCAAGTACAATATTGAAGAAGTCACATGACAGCGCGTCACCTTGTCTAAAACCTTTTTTGACATCAAAGGTCTCGGTGAGGTCATTACCGACCTTGATGGAGCAGCGAGCGTTCTCCATCGTCAGCCTGCACAGGCGGACAAGTTTGGCAGGGATGTCAAAACTAGACATGGCTCTATAAAGCTCTTCTCTATAGATGCTGTCATAGGCGGCCTTGAAATCGATAAAGAGGTGGTGAGTATCGATTTGGAATTCTTGGGTTTTCTCCAGGATCTGCCGAAGTGTGAAGATTTGATCGATGGTGGACTTTCCTGGCCTGAAACCGCACTGATAGGGTCCAATCAGGCTGTTGATAAAAGGTTTCAGGCGTTCACACAATATCGCAGAAAAGATCTTATAAGCGATGTTGAGGAGACTGATGCCTCTATAATTGGCGCAGTTGAGGGGGTCTCCTTTCTTGTGGATCGGGCAAACGATGCTGAGATTCCATTCATCAGGCATACACTCCTCTGACCAAATATTAGAAATGAGTTGGTGTATGCACTCTACCAATTCATCCCCAGCTGCCTTGAAAAGTTCGGCCGGTAAGCCATCAGGTCCAATTTGCCAATCATTTTATTGCCCATAGCAGCAAATATAAGGTATTTGAAGCCGTCGCTGAATCAATTTTGTTTTATGCTGCTCAGGTATGGGGATATAAACAGTACGAAGCGGTTGAAAAACTTCTGAGATTTTATATCAAGCGCATTTGTCATCTCCCTTTTAATGCGCCAAACTACCTGTTAATGGCTGAAACAGGTCTTTCTCCCTTGTTCATCAAAACCTTATAACTCCAGGTCGACTACATCCTTAAAGTGATGAATATGCCAGATGCACGACTTCCAAAGAAATCAGCTCTAAAAATGGTACGCGGAATGGCTGGATCTTGAGAGCCAATGTAGGATAGAATTGGATTTGAGTATTGATAATGTGGTAAACTGGAAGCCAGTCTTATATAGGTTAATCGAAAGCATGGATGATTTTGGCTGCCGCGTGATTTGGCTCACGGGCAAAGAACAAATTTATTTAATTAAAAAGACGCGCGCTACTTGCGTTCACGTTTTTTAAAGGATGATTTTATTTCTCGTCACCTTATGTATTATAAACTTAACCTAACTTCTACTTTTAAAATGAAAAGTCTGAGAAATAGGTGCGCCTCAGCCAGCAGTCTTTTTGAGAATGGATGAATGTGAACCTAAAATGGATGGTCCATCTAAAGCTAACCGGAAAAGGCGAAAAAGAGGGATGGTACTTCGGTTTCTTTTCTGGTCGCGTTCGCGAATCGATAGCAATGAGTGCATTCAGCATTCTATAATAATATGCGCCTTATGACCACTTCATGATCTTTACGCAGCGAAATACAGAGAGAAAGCCGAATCGTCGATGCACACAGCCATTTACAGCCGCTTGAACCACAACTCATCAGAGAATAGTTATTATTTCCATGATAAAAATAGTGTACAGGAAATATCAATGATGATGAAGCTGCGAGGAGAACTTTTGAGGCTGAGCTACATACCGCATAGGGAGGACCTGCCATGCTTGTGTGAATTATGCAACATATGAGAACGAGAAGACGTCTTACACTAACAAACAGTTCTTTAGACCGACCAATTACAGTCCAAGACCTTACCAAAGTTCTACACAGATGCAATGCAAATAAAACTCCTGGTGAAGACCGTATCCCGTACGAATTCTTTAAGTCTGCGTCAGTAGAATTCTTAGAAAAGCTCACTCAAGTATATAACTACATATTTGTCTCAGGAGAAGTGCCCGAATGCTTTAGAAAGTGTATAATACTTCCGTTATTCAAAAAAGGAGATGTGTCTGACCCAGCGAATTACAGAGGAATTTCATTTATGAATTCAATAATGAAAATATTTACTGGGATTATCCTAGACCGTTTGACGGATTGGGTGCGAGAAAATGATCTTCTAAGTGAATTCCAAGCGGGGTTCAGAAAAGGTTACTCCACAGTAGACAACATTTTCACATTGACAAGCATCGTCCGGTCATACCTTGATAAAGGCAAAAAAATGTATGCGTTCTTTGTTGATTTCAAGGCAGCCTTCGACACTATTGACAGAAACGCGCTGTTCTACAAGCTGAGTAACTTAGGGGTATCTTCAAAGGTCCTAAGGGTCATACAAAGTCTTTATGAAGATAATAAAGCAGCTGTTTGGGATGGCCACAACCTGTCCAACTGGTTTAAGTCTCAAATGGGAGTGAAGCAAGGTTGTCTCATGAGTCCACTTCTATTTTCAATATTTCTGGATGATCTTGTGACCTTTTTAACAGGTGGAATTGTGTTCGACGGACTCCAAATAAAGCTGCTTTTATACGCAGATGATATCGTCATTCTATCAGAAACTCCAATGATGTTGCAGATGATGATAAATAAGCTCCAAAACTACTGCAATTTATGGAACCTGAAAGTGAACACCGCTAAGTCCAAAGTAATGGTTTTTAGAAACGGGTTTGGACGATACTCAAGGCAAGAAAGATGGACTTGGAAAAACCAGGAACTTGAAGTCGTTAAGGAGTATAGATATCTCGGAGTTTTAATAACATCTCAAGTATCCTTCAAGGCCCACCTAGGAGAAAAACTAAAGGAGGCGAAAAAGGCAATAAATTGCAGTTGGCAGGGATTCCTTGGTAGGAAAAACGTTCCATCGAGCAGCAAATTTAAGGTTTTCGAAGCGGCTATGAGGTCGATCATGTGCTATGCTGCACAAGTTTGGGGTATATTCGAGTACCAAGAGGTTGAAAAACTTTTAAGATATTTTTTAAAAAAAATCTTTAGATTACCCGAAAATACACCGACATACATGTTGCACCTTGAAACTGGTTTATCTCCTCTCTACATCTTTACATTAAGATTGCACTTTCTCTACATTCTGAAAGTAATGGAACTCCCAAACTACCGCCTTCCACACATCGTCGCAAAATATTTGGTACAGCGGAAGCTGCAATTCTTTAACGAGTGGTCGAGGCTTAGCGGCGAACATAGTATGCAGCTAACGCACTATAATGCAGAATCTTGGCGACGTTCTCTGAACCAGCTGTTATCCGTTATTGAAGAGTCTACCCGTGCGAAGTTTAGATTGAAAGCGCAACAAAGTGAGACCAGGTGTACGTATCCCTTACTCAACCATGATCTGGCTGCGAAAAACTATTTCCACGATCGGTTCAGCGTTGATGTAATCTCTATCGTCTTTAAGGCGAGAGGCGAACTACTTCGGCTGAACTTCAGGCCTCATATAAGCGACGGGAATGAGGAATGCAGCCTATACCTTCGAACAAAAGAAGACGTTTTTCATTTTATTGGAGCTTGCCCAATATTGAAAGAAATCAGACGAGCGTACTGGGGTAAAGAGGCGCTATCAATGGCTGAATTCATAAGAACTCTAGATGGTGAGGACTGGAACGTGCTGGCTAGCTATCTTAAAGCTGCATTAAAATACCGGCAGCAAATAATGAGCGAAGCATTTTAAATCACTACATTTGCATAAAACTTTAGTCTAATTCTCTCTTTTCTTCGGCTGACGGCAATGGCCAAAGTCTTTTATTGTAAATTATTGTTAAAAAATTGAATATGAAGTTTAAAAAAATAAATTTACTTACTACTACTACTACTACTACTACACTTCATTGAAAAATGTCCGGTACTTCTTGAAACGAGACAGCACGTGTTTGGCAAAAATTTCTTTCGGATGACGAAAGTATAAGTGCATTAAATGAGCTACATGTTAGCAAACTGTACAGCTTTTCTAAAACTGCTCTAGCGTATAGGGACAGAATTATGAGAGGGAGCTTGTAGAATATTTCTTAGTACATATATGTTTTTTCTCTCACATATAAATTAAAATTGATTTTTATCATATCAAACCACAGAAATGATAATTATTTAAATATAATTGTCAATCTGGCAGACTGCAAAAGCCCAAGCTAATTTGTTTTTGTAAAAATGTATATGAAAATATTACCGAGCAAATAAAACCAAACTAAACTAAAACTAACTATAGTGGAACGAAAGATTCTAAATTCAGTAAACACCAGATGGGTACTTCTTCCCACCTGTGAAATATCTCGTAGACTCTGCCCAAAGTACGATAAAAACAGAACTGTTGCAAAGATAGGGGATCCCTCTCCTTACTAATAAACGTACTCGCTGGTCACTATCTACTAATAAGCCACACTTTAAAAATGAAACTAACTGATGACGATTTGTGCTGAGAGTGCAACGAGGAAGAAGTTCATGATGACGCTCCTCACTTTCTGGGTCCCTGCCCGAGCCTCTGTTACCTAAGAAACAGAATTCTAGGAGGATTCCATTTCCAAGACATTGAAGGTCTATCTGGTGTTTCAATCTCTAATCTTTGCAGCTTTTTGAGGACATCAGGCTGGCTTAGAGCACCCAGAACAAATTCCAGATCAAGATCTCTAGAACAAAACATCAATAGGCATCACAATGGATGTACAATGTACATAGACCTAAGTGTGATGAAGAAGTAACTTCTTGATCAACCCACTTACCTAACCTAACTTAGCATCAGCAACTGCCCCTCAATAGGTTGACGGTCATGGGCTACTATGTTCATTTGTTTATTTCTTACCTTCACCATAACGTATGAGAATGATCTATGGCTGTCATTCTTTGGCAATGAATACTTAAAGAAATAAAATCAATTTCATTTAAAACGCTAAAGCGATTCCAGAGTTAGCGTCGCATAATTGATTATAAACGTTATTTTGGTGAGGATACAACGCTTAGCTGTACAACGGTGAAAGCCTGATGAAAATCCATTTAGCCATTTTTAGGTGTTGAAAGAACAACCAAAAAGACACACAATCTTATTTTATGTAAAGATGTCAAGGCAAACAATGAAGAGCCCCAATCAATATCCAGCCAAGTTCTAACCTTAAAGCTGGGAATTCAATGCCTCTTAAGAGGACTTACGTCCCATTCATTTTTGACTTAATTTACAAAACACAGAAACCACTTCAAAAGACCAACAAAAAATAAACTCATTCAAGGATAGGCACTTACACACGACGCCCTTTGTAAGCAAATTGGCCGCGTAACAACGCATATCTTTCTTCATTAAA
This sequence comes from Brachypalpus laphriformis, assembly GCA_945910035.1. Classification (NCBI taxonomy): domain Eukaryota; kingdom Metazoa; phylum Arthropoda; class Insecta; order Diptera; family Syrphidae; genus Brachypalpus; species Brachypalpus laphriformis. The sequence goes on from OX246753.1 coordinate 326,616,169, forward strand.
CAGCCGAAAAAAAAAATATTAAAGACTCTAATTGGTGGTCTGTAGTATGTAAATAGTTTGACCTTCACAGCATTGCTATTTGATCAGACTTTTTTGTTTGATTTGATCATCAAAATCATCGGTTCGTTATTTTCTACCCAATATACAGATACTAATTATATTTACCCACACAACTCTCAAGGATACTACCTCAGATGGTCGTTCTTAGTATAGAAACCTCAAAACAACATTCTCCGACCACAACAACCAATGCGATTACGTGATATTCACACGTTTTTACCATTAGAGCTTATTCTCGGGGAACGGCTCAAGTGACACTTAAACTCGTGAAATGAGAAGCAACCTGCACCCAAGTACCTATACTGTACTGCGTATATCTGAGACTATAATTTCAAGCGCCATTTTGCGCATCCAATTAAAACTCATTCGGTATTCTTCTCGAAACAACAAACTTCATAGCAATAAAACTCACTTCGAATAAAAATCAAAAAAATTGAAAAAAAAAATTCAAAATTGTTATTATGCTATAATTAATGGTATCACTGTGTCTGTCCATGGTGAGGCGGCGCGGCGGCCGGTGTTGACCTTCATTTGTTCAACAGTTAATTTAATTTTTTCCTACCATGGAATTGAATTGAAATTGAATTGGATTTGGAGTTTGTTGAGTTCCAATGTTTATGTGCACCGGACCGTCTTGAGGGGTCTCAATGTACTCGTACAATGAGTGTGTGGCACGCACTGAGGTTTTTCGTCGTGGTTCATTCTGGTCAAGGTCACAATTTGTGTTTGTTTCTCTTAAAAGGTTTTTTTTTCGTTCCTGCTGTCGCTTTACTCTTCATCATTCAAATGGTAGAATCGATTTTAAATACCAAATGTTAAAAAAAAAAAAAAAAACGTATCTCATGGATGGATGAAGAGCTGGGATGTATATTTGTGGCTACATACAAACTCGTTGTTCAGGTCCAGTCCAGAGATGACGCAGAGCCACAATTAACGAACAAAAAATACGTAAAACCACTCAAAACATCATAATCAGTGTAAATTTGAAATTCATTTTTCATTTTGCTTCGTTTGCACCACTCTATTGGCGAGAAAAGGAGAAACAACATAGAAAAACATTAGCAAATGGTTTGAGTGAAGTAGAGATACGTTTTTTGTATCTACAGCTAGATCGACAAACTATGTAGATACTGACTTACATACTCCATAGATACTTAGATACATTTCACAAACATATCGAACTGAATTTTGTGTGGCAGGTATTTTTTTTCGCATGGGTCTCGGTGTATCTACGAGTAGATGATTTTTCGATAATTTTCTGGTCATTAAGTTGGTCTATTGCGCAGAGCTTGTCGTCGTCAACATTTGACGGTAGGTAGAGCCGTAGAGCTATTTAAGTGTCTGTCACACTCTGAAAGGGCCTACGGTTTGAGCGTTTATTTCTCCGTTTCGTAATCTCGTTAACAACTTTGTTTGTTTTTTTTTTTTTTGGTTTTTTCTTTCGATTCATTTTATTGAACAAGTTTTGATTTTTTTTTTCCTGTTGATTTTGAGTGTACTTTCAAATTTGGGGAACAAGTTATTAACCTTTTTCAAGGTCTTCTAGTGGCGGATTGGTAATTTAGAAAAAACACATTGAAACATTGAAGCTAAGTTCGCAAAAAATTCAAAAATATTTCTCAACTTAGTTGAAGTTGAAAAGTGCATTCATTTGTCGCCACTTGGGTCAGCTGTTTGTTTATTCCATTGATACGAGGTGAACGTCGAAAGGTAGACGGAGTTGGAGTTTACAGATGTAATATGCTACCTTTGTTCAGATACTTTCTATTCGCGGCGACAACAAAAAAAAAATAAAAACTGTGAAAGGATTGTTTGCTCTATAATTGAGAAATACTATCAATGAGTTTTCGTAATTCGAAGTGACAAGTGTTGATTAATGGGTTTAAATTAGCGCAACAGATACATATTACATTTCTTTTGAAAGCCTGTCAGCGATATGTCATAGGGTATGCAACTGGTGTTTTGTTTAAGCGGAGAATTACTTGAAACTGAATGTTTCATGTGGGATAGGCAGTAATTGATTAGCACTGTACATGTCTCATTTAAGACCCAAAATCATTAATCCAATACGAAGCAAAGAGTCGAACTCATTGGATAAGCAATAACAAGAAAGCAAGCCAGCTGATAAAATCAGAATCGAATCCACATGGCAACTTGCCTTTCTTTATTTGGCTGGACATCGATTCAATTAGGACAAAGAAACATGAAATACACTAAATTTATTTTAGAACTCGAACTCATATCGTAATTGCCTACCTAGCAGGCTTGAAGTAACCACACCTGTGACGAAGATCTATTCATCGATATGCAAGATTACAAGAACCTACGACAAATTAAGTGATCGAGTATGGAGGAAACCAAATTCGAAGAAATGGCAGTTAGCCCAAGTCTAGAAACAAAAATCCTCCGACAAGGCGCAGGCAATCCTTAATGAAAGCTTACATTGCAGCGATTCCAGCAGCAGGAAGAAGCGAGCTAGAGTCCCTATATCGCATGAAGATTTTTATTTTTTTTATAATTTGCACGCGCACAAGGGATTATGGCTACCCTTTATATGTTAAAACACAGAGTGGGCGGTAGGAAAGTTAGGAGGGGATGAGAGGAGAAACCGATGCAAATTGGTTTTAAATGCTTGTGGGTTATAATGAGAGGGAAAAACACAGCTTGCCATAGCATTCCACATCCGTGTTGTACGGCTCAAGAAGGAATCTCTATATTTCACAGTACGTCCGAAAATAGGCTTGAGGGTGAACTGATGAGCATTCAGGGCGTGGCGAGGCCTGGCTATTTCGCTCGAGCACTGTTTGTAAAAAAATCGATAAAATAAAGAAAGCACGAAACATTTCTTCGGTGTCCAAGCGAGTCTATAGACTCCGCAATGTTTCTGTTTAGTTTTAACGCACGATTTTGAATCCGATCTAATAGGTGTAATGTCGTTTTAGGTGCACCAGACCAGATGTGGGCGTTATACTCGAGCTTAGAGATGATGTATGCCTTATATATCGCAGCCAGATCTGAGGGGGTAAAGTATTTCTTGCACCGTTTAAGGAATCCTAAACATTTTGCAGCGTTCTTGGCGACATCAATGTAAGTTTTCGTTAACACATATGGTATACCGGGAATGGAAATTTTTTCGGTTTCGGAGATGCAAGTGCCATTCATTGATAATGGCTGAGGGTTTGGGTTTCGCTTGAGCGACAGAAGACAGCATTGAGTTTTTGAAGTATTAAATTCCACTCTGTTCTTTGTACCCCATTTCATTATGCTTTCAAGATCGGAATTCAATGAGCTTAACATACGCTGCCGCTCCAGTTCCACAACCGAAGAGCAGGGCCGTGAGTCTGGAAATATGAGAAGCTGAGAGTACTGTCGTCAGCGAAGGAGTGTATTGGATTAGAAGTAGCAGACAAGGGATCATTAATAAAGATAAGAAAGAGAGTCGGAGACAAAACGGAGCTTGGGGAACACCAGAATTTATATGATGAATTGCAGATTTGAAGCCGTCCAAGACAACTTGTATTGAACGACTCGAAAGGTAGTTTCTAATCCATTGAAGAAGAGATTCATCGATAACAAATGCACGCATTTTCGACAAAAGAGCTGGATGCCAAACTCTTGTCAAATGCCTTAGAAATATTAAGCGCAACACTCTTACTTTCACCAGAGTGAAGGAGAGATTGGTTCCATTTTTCGGTGAGATAAACCATCAAATCACCAGTGGACCTTTTGCTACGAAAGTCGTACTGCCGGTCATTAATGAGCTTTCGAGATTCAACATATTTGATAAGCTGACGATTTATCAGCGTTACCATGACCTTAGAAAGAAGGGACATAAGTGGAACGGGTCGGTAATTGGAGGGAGAAGAAGATTTGCCTTTTTTATGGACGGGCTGGACAAATGCTGTTTTCCATCTACTCAGAAAGAGTCCAGAGGAGTAGGATAGATGAAAAAGCTTACGCAGTGGTTTTGCCAGCGTGGAAGAACATCAACAACAATTATGGAGGAGATACCATCTGGACCAGCGGATTTGTGAATGTTGAGACCTATGAGTACTCCTGCAACTGTGCAAGTGCGAAAGTGGACTTGTCCCATGGAAGATTCGACGCTCTCAAATACAGGCGGAGACAAAGCACTATCCGGCAGAGTGGAGTTCGTGGCAAGGTGAGCAGCAAGCAGATTGGCATTATCTAAGGAGCTGACAGCTTGAATGTCATTGTAAATGAGCGTTAGGATAGCAGTTGAGGCAGAATTGAGGCAGTACGAGTGCAAAAGTGGATTTGTCCCGTAGAGTATCCGGCGCGCTCAAGTACAGGGGGACGCAGGGCACAATCTGGGAGTGTGGAGCTTGCAGCAAATTGAGCTGCGAGCAGATTTGCCTTGTCTAAAGAGCTGACAGCTGGAATGCCATTGTAAACGAGAGTTGGGATGGAAGATGAGGCACAATTTTTTACATCTTTTTACGAATGACCAGAAATTTCTGCTACATTTGGGACAATGTAGAATTTTTTGCCTCAATTTCTGGTCATATTCGAATTTTACGCGACGAATGTGGGCATTACAGTCATTTTTGGCACGTTTGAATTTTTTCATGTTTTCCTCAGTAGGATCGGCCTTGTAGGACTCGAAACTTGACTTCCACAACCTAATAGCTTCCTTACAGCTCAAGTCGTACCACGCATTTTCCTTTGGCTTGATACTCTTCACTCTGCAAGGAATGCAGGTTTTCATGCCAAGGATGCTGGTATTTGTGACCATATCGGCGGCCGCATCAACGTCGCTATCGAGGAAGCATAGCGGCCAGTTAAGTCTCCTAAAGAAGCTGTTCAAGCCGTCCCAGTTGGCTGTCTCGTATTGCCAAAATATTCTTTTTGCAGTCTTTTCTTTAACTAAGTGGTTGATGTACGAGAAATTAGCCGATATCACACAGTGGTCAGACGAACCTAGAGGCGACAATATGTTCATACTATACTTATCAGGGTGGGATGTCAGAAACAGGTCCAGAGTGTTGGCGGCATGACTGACAATGTCGGGAATTCGTGTGGGATCGTTTACAAGCTGGGTTAAATTATTTACCGCAGCGAAGATCTCAACATACCTTCCGTCGGGTGTTAAAGATAAGAGAAGTTCAGTGTAGCGTGCGACGTAACAAGCGCAACTACATCAACGCGCTGGCTACAGAAGCAGAAGAAGTTGCACGAGGAGCGACAACAGGACCGTCCACAGAATCATCAAAGAGCTGACAGGTGGTCGCAGCTCCAGCCAACACTCAGTGAAAAACCTAGACGGCTCCTTGCTCATTTCGGATGAGGACCAGCTCAAGAGATGGAAAGAGCATTTTGCTATGGTTGTGAACCGCGTATTCGCTAGCGATATTCTCCCAAATCAGACTGAGATGCCCGAGATGAGAAGTTTCCGAATACACACCACGACTCCCAGCAATGATGAGATCACTACCGTGATCAAGGCTCTCAAAACCAACAAGGCGGTAGGACTTGACGGCATTCCAGCAGAGCTCTTACGAGCAGCGCCCACAACATCGGCTGAGCTTCTGCTTCTACTTATAGAGAGAGCTTGGGAAGCTAAAGGCTTTCCTAACGAGTGGAAAAAGGGAATGATCGTTAAGCTTCCTAAGAAAAGATATTTAATGGAGTGCGGAAACTGGAGCGGTATCTGCGTGCTGCCTGCTGTAGCTAAGATAATAGCTAAAATCATCCTTGAGCGAATCAAACAACATCTCGAAGACACACTCGATGCCGAACAAGCAGGTTTCCGCTCTGGATCCTCCTGTGTCGACCACATCAACACCCTGCGGATTATCATCGAACAGTGCGTTAAATGTCGGTCGCCACTTCACCTGCTGTTCATCGATTTTGAGAAGGCGTTCGATAGTGTCAACAGGGAGTTTATTTGGCGTGCCTTACGCAAGGGTATTTCCGACAAACTAATTGCTATTATCAAAGCTACATATGAAGGCTGCAAGTGTCACGTTCTGCATAGAGGAAGGTTGTCTGAGGAATTTGAGGTCCAAAGTGGGGTAAGACAAGGCTGTATCCTTTCACCAATACTATTCATATTGATGATTAGCAATGTGCTTCGTGCAGCTTTGTCGACGGGAAACGGAGGAATTCGATGGACTCTTATATCCCAACTGAAAGATCTTGACTACGATGACGATGTATGCTTACTCTCTCACAGAATTATGGACCTCCATCCAAATAACAGTAGATGTGGAGAGGAAGACAGGCGTCGTCGGGTTTAAAATGAATGCGACAAAAACTAAAATGATCAGCCTTTGAACAAACTCATCGGCTCAAATATGCATTGCTGGACAACCGGTAGAGAGAGTAGATGATATCCAGTATCTTGAGAGTATTGTCTCGACCAATGGTGGAACCGAACTGGATAGAGCCAACAGTATAGCCAAAGTTAAGTCCGCGTTCGGGATGCTGTCCAAAATATAACGAAGCAATGCAATCAGTTTAAACATCAATCTAAGACTCTTCCGCTTTAGTTGAATCCGTGCTGTTATATAGATACAGCACGGGGAGAGTGACCACTACTATCACCAGAAAGTTGCAAACCCTCGTTAATAGATGCTTGCGCGATAACTGCAGGATTTTCTGGTCCAGTCATATCTCTAGCGAACATCTCTACCAGAGAACGGGTCAGGAACCAATAGGCACAATCATCCAACGACTGAAGTGACAGTGGATTGGTCACACGTTCCGAAAAGGTGACAGTTTCATAGCAAACCATGTTATGCAATGGAACACTTTAACTCAGGATGACAGAAGACCTGGCGGTCCGAGGCGAACATGGCGCCGAACAGTCGAGAAGGAGACACGGCAGTTGGGGAAGAGTCAGGGAGAGCTGAGACACATTGCCAGGAACCGTACACGATGGCGCGTAGGCATAGTAGAGGCCTTAGGTCCTACAGGATACAGGACATAAGTAAGAGGTGACATGAGAAGGTGATGTGGCGCCTTTGTTAAAATGCTTTAGCCTCAGTCTGGCTATGGCCGGGCAATCACAGAGTATGTGATGGGCTGTTTCGGTGTCTTCAAGACAGAGACGGCACGTGTCCGTTTACACACGGCCCATTTTCTTGAGATGGTAGTTGAGAGAGCAGTGTCCAGTTAAGAAGTCAGTAAGGATCTTAGCATTCTGTTTGCTCATTGATAGAATGTCTCTAGTTCTACAATATTTTTTGAAAAATGAATAAATTTCTTCGAATGCCTTAGGCTGGGTTGTGCATTCCAGTGTGAGAGCATTTGCTCGCGTTCCCAGTGAAATAGCTCTATTTTAATCTGGCAAGTGGGTAAACCGCAGAAGGGGTCAGGTCCAATGTAAGGAGATTGGGAACCTAGTCTGTCAAGCTTATCAGCCGCTTCATACCCACATTAGTGTGATTTTATTATGTGCAGCAAGCTGCAAAAGAGTCTGGAGACAATTCTAAACCAGCTTAGACTTATAGTCAAAGGACGTGAGAGCTCTGAGTGCTACTTGGCTATCTGATATTATATTAATATGTGATCTTCGGGGGTTTCTTATAATGCATTTTCTGGCGCAGAGCTCGATAGCATAGACCTCTGCTTGGAAGATAGTAGTGGATTGAGCTAATGGTGTGAAGAGTTTGTAGTTGGGGCCAAAGGTACCAGCTCCTGCCCCATTTAACATTTTTGAACCGTCAGTGTACCAGTTGATTCGAGATGTTGATTGAGAGATTTGAGGATAATTCCAGTATATAAGGTCAGGGGTGTTAACTGTGAAGGGGTGGATTATTTTAGACATGAAGTCGGGGATGCATACTGCTACTGATACCGAAGTAAGTAGTGGAATTTCCTCAAGGATCATCATAATATGACCAATTCGAAATTTACGTTGTTGGATAAAAGGTAAAGCTTTAGAGCACTAACAGACGCAATATTCATAATATTTATGTGTAGGGGTGGAGGTTTAAGAGAACTTCCATTGCAGCTGTTGGGCAGGTGCGCATTGTGCCCGTAATACCTACACAGGCTAGTCTTTGGTACTTCCGGAGTGCGGAGCGGGTGACGATTTGATTAACTTTATCCCAGCATACTGACGAAGCATATGTTAAGTTATTATTGGGACGATGATTGTGGTATAGGTCCAGTGGATCATTTTTGAATTTAGTTCCCATTTTTTGCCGAAAAATGTAGAATAGGCCCCGAAGGCTTTAGTCGCGAACTCCACAGGCGGATCAGTAGTGGGAGGGTTGTGATCCCTTGTTTTTGGATCATAGCCTCACTGATAAAAGGAAGAAAAAGAAGGCTTTAGTCGCCTACTCATTGATTCTGTCTATATGAGGTTTCCAGTTTAGTTTGTGGTCTAGAGTAATTCCAAGATATTGTGTTTCTTTTAAATGAAACATATGCAGGTTTTTAGTCACACACGCACTCTACGGCGGCGATATTTTCAGCCGACCATACGAGACGAACACGAGTTGGAGTCTTCACATCACTAACCTGTCCGAGACGTTCAAACTTATCAATCAAATTCACTATAGCTGTTCGAGAATGCGCTTGAAGATGACCAAAAGCAGTGCGAACTTTACGAAACGTTTCCGCGCTTTTTTCACTGTTATAGTTTTAGAGAATTTACACTATTTTAGCACATCGTGCGAGTTTGTATCGACCCATATTTCATAACCTTCTAGTTTTTATTTATCAAAAGTCATCGGCACGAAATTTAAAGTGGCAGCTCTTGTTGGATGACCCTGTATTTTGAAGACACTCTAAGGGAGTTTCGAAAATCTTTCGACACAATTATCTCCCTATCTCCACATTAGAACTAATTTCCAAGCTTTCATAAGAATCGCCAACACAAAAACTCCTCAATTAGTCGCACTTTCCGAGTGCACTGTTCTTCTCGGAAGGCGATATTTCTATCGCGATAGTTCAATTTGTATTTGATACGGATACGTATTATACACTTAATCGCTCACGTAGTCGCCACACCTAGTCACCATCATGGTAAAATAAAAACAAAATAATATAAACAACAAAGTATCTGAGAGTACTCTTATTTGTTTGAAAATAATTGAAGTATCACCCCCTTCTCAATGCCACCCGGAAGCATACTTATTCCTTATCGTTCATTGACACCGTATTCAAGGCCTAAGCTAGCAACAACTTTCATACCATAAACATTACATAATTAAAGCACAGACGTATACACCCACAATTCACTTAAAATTTAAGACAATTCAATTAGATTAAATTAATAATCGCTTTGGGAAAAGTTGGATTCTGGGTCAAGTAGATCAAAAATTGAATCGCGTGCCCTTTCGGTTTCGTTGAACTTTGCAAACTTTGTCGGAGGATGTGCGCTGTGACTCATGATCCTTGTATTTATTAAGTATCTTGAAAGGGGTATGGAGAAGAGAGTGTAAAAGAAGTTGTGTAGCATGAAAGATACAATGTATCTATAATCTTTCATTTTAAACTGGGACGCTTGGTTTTTCTCTCATTTGATGTTCCAATTTTCTGATATTCATCAAAACATGTCTGTTAACACAATCAACTGGACGTCGAGACAAATGTCACTTCAGTCATTGCAAATGTACTCAATCTTTGTACAAATAACCCAAAAATTTATAGAAAACACCAAATGTGTTATTACGATACGTTATCGCACAAAAGTTGGTCAGCGTTGTTTCAGATAAGAAAGTACTAATTTCGGATCAGGTTTTTCTGAAACTGAAACGACTCGTTCTCGTTTTTCACCAAAGCATTGATTAATTTTTCAAATTAACATACAGATGCCTTTTTTTAATGAAAAAACAAAAACTACCTCCACCACCGTGACACACATTGTGCCGATGAGAAATAGCCACACTTAGCATCCCATCGGGTAATGAATGACAAAAAAGGGTCTTCATACAACTGAAGCAATTGTGTACTTTTTTTTTTTTTTGTTAATTGGGATCAATTAAGAAAATTATTCAAAGGCGTGCTGAGCAAATGTGAATTGCTAAAACGTGAAAGAATAAAAAATGATTGGCCCATCCGTTAGTTTTGAAGTGTTTACGAGAGAAAAGTACTTAAGAAAAACTCTAAGCCTTTGGCAACACTGTCGATTAGGGTCAGATGCAACATTATGTCACAGCAGATAGTATTTCTACACCAACAGATACTCGTAGGGTCTGTCATTTGTGATCTATGAGTCACTTTAATGGGTTTTCTTTATGAATATTGTAATCTATTTTTCTTCGTAGATAATTATTATGTACTGTCATTAGCTAAGTAATAGCTTAAGTAAGGGTCGGCACCTTTAAATTTCAGACAGAACTTGACGCAAAATTAAGTCTAATGGAGTGTTTACGCTCGCATGTACCCCAGAGCACTTGCCCGGAGTGCATGAGAGTAGTGTTTGGTCCAGTTTTAATAGATATCGTTTAACCTCATAAATATAAATAATTATCATACACGACACGTGAGGAGCTAAGCCTGTGGTTATACACACTCAAGTCAAGGCATCCCCCCAAAACGGACTGTCCATTGTGGTGGTTTATTAATAGCTGGCGGATTTCATGAGCAATTAATCATCGTTTAATGGGAAGATACTAATAGCAGATTGACTGGATAGGAAGAAGAGTGGTTGAATATGCAAAGTAAGAAGATTTTACACAAATGACATATTGTGTGGGAAATCACGATGGACATTCATCTGCTTCCTGTCAATATAATGAGAAATAAGAGGCGGGAGATGCAACGAAATTTCAAAACATCTAAGCAATATGTTGAAGAAAAACCTTGATAATACGGAAGTATAGAGTAAAAGGTGTATTAACGGCGAGCTTGGAAGAAAAAGTTGAGTTCAGTATTGCGGAGCCGGATACATAGTGGCATAGTCAATCTGCCTTAGGGGATATTCATTCATTTCGTAAAAAGCCAAGGCGCAGAAAGAGGCTTTGTTTGGGTGAAATGCGCGGGACTTACGATAATCAGCTGTTACTTCACGCAAAACGAAAGAATAGACGAGTTCCAAGAAAAGTTCGGCCGACTAGAGGACTTCAAGAGGTAGCAATCTCATGGCTCGTGCCGATTTTCAGGAGCTGCATCCTAAATAACCATGTACCCCACTCATGGAGACGGGTGAGAGTGGTTTTCATTCCGAAGGTGGGGAGGCGCGGACATGAGAACGCGAAAGATTTCAGACCAATCAGTCTGACCTCCTTCGTTTTGAAGATCCTCGAGCGCCTTCTAGACAACCATCTGCGAGATACAATCGAGTCATCTCTTTCTAAATCCCAACACGCATACCTCAAAGGAAGATCTACAGAAACAGCTCTTCATGAAGTAGTGCAAACAATAGAAAAATCCCTACAATATAAGGAATACACTTTAGCTACCTTTCTAGACATAGAAGGAGCTTTTAACAATGTACACACTGAAGTAATTCTAGAGTCCCTCACGGAGCTGGGCATAGAAACCTACCTAAGTCAATGGATAGTCTCTATGCTCAGCACTAGAACTATTCAGGCATCTCTAGGAAACAGCACCATAACCAAATTTGCCAGTAGAGGAACGCCCCAAGGTGGAGTCATCTCACCTCTACTATGGCTAATAGTCATGAATAAAATCCTTTTATGCTTAGACAGAGAAAGAATTAAAGTAGTTGGGTATGCGGACAACATGGTGATTTTAGTGTCGGGACTTTTCCCTCCCGTGATAAGTGAGATCATGGAGAGTGCTCTAAAGAAAGTCACCGCATGGGCCAGAAAGTGTGGACTTGGAGTCAACCCAAATAAAACTGATCTGATGCTTTTCACCACAAAAACCAAAATACCCGACTTCAATCTTCCTCGATTAAACGGTCAGATACTCTCCTTGTCTTCCAGCGCTAAGTACCTAGGAGTTATTTTAGATCCTAAACTTAACTGGAAACCAAACGAACGAGTAAAGAAAACATGTATAGCCTTCTATGCCTCCAACAGAACCTTCGGCAAAAGATGGGGCCTGCAACCAAAATTAACCCTGTGGATATACACAGCCGCAGTACGTTTAATCCTTACCTATGGGTCGATAGTATGGTGGCCGGCCCTTAAAAAAGCCTATTACATAACCAAACTAAATAAGGTGCAAAGAGCAGCATGCATAGGCACCACAGGCGCCCTACGGTTAACTCCGTCAGACGCTCTAACAGTCCTGCTACACCTGTTACCCATAGATCTACATATCACAAACATCTCAGCGCACAGCGCAATCAGACTCAGAGAGTCCAAGTGTTGGACTGCGAAACCCTATGGACACAGCAATATCCCAGATTCTCTACCAGGAGAACTCATATCGACTCCAACAGACTACATCATCCCCATGTTGAACTTCACAAAGCATTTCGATGTACAATTCCCTACAAGAAAAGATTGGCAAGATGGACAGGCGACCAGTGGTTTCGATCTAACAGTCTACACCGATGGGTCAAAAATGGACTGTGGGGTTGGTGCGGGTGTTTTCTCGGAGTCCCTGAACATCGCAAGATCGTATCGACTCCCGGACGCTGCCAGCGTCTTTCAAGCGGAAGTACTCGCCATTCGCGAAGCCTGTCTCCAAATCAAGTCACACACAAATACACTACCAAGGCAAAGAATCGCTATTTTAATCGATAGCCAAGCTGCTATCAAAGCCATTGCCTCGGAAACCATTTCCTCAAAACTAGTACTAGAATGCCGACAGGAGCTGGCCTCGCTAGATGGCCAATGCATGGTGACCCTAGTCTGGGTTCCAGGCCACAGCAACGTTGATGGCAACGAACATGCTGACGAACTGGCCAGGCGAGGCTCAGCCCTTCAATGCTCACTTGCTGAACTTGTTCACACCCCGCTCGGAGCAATTAAGGCAAACAATCAATCTTTCTTAGAAAAGCTAACCTTAAATGGTCCAGGTTAACGAACTGCGTCATATCCAGAAAGATGTGGCCTAACTACAACAAGACCAAAACAACCGCCCTATTGAACAGAACGCGCAAAGACATTGCCCGTACAATCGGGATAATCACGGGACACTGGCCGGTAGGAGAGCATGCAGCCTAACTAGGTATCCCATATAATACACACTGCCGTAGTTGCAACATAGCCACCGAAAAGGAAACAATTATCCACTACATGCTCAATTGTCCAGCACTAGCTAGGGCTAGACATCAAGCATTAGGCAAACCCTTCTACAATTCACTTGAGGAAATCTCGGGTAAGAGCATAAATGAGCTAACCCTCTTCTTAAACTCCACAGGCTGGCTCTAGATTGTCCTCACCAACGCACATCAACATCCAAGGTCGCATGAGTCGTGGTATCAAAACGGCACAACTGTGCTAATTGGGTCTCTGTTTTTTTTACAGAATCGCCACTTCTACCTACCTACCCTAGAGGACTTCATTGAAAATATCGAGGGGGAGATCCTGGTCGCTGGAGACTTCAACGCAAGAGCACAGGAATGACGAATGCAGACCACAGACTCAAGAGGAAAGCAAATTCTCGAGATGGCTGCAAGACGAGGGCTTAACACTGCGAACATAGGCAACACATCCACATTTAGGAGGCCTGGTTACGGAGAGACTATCCCGGACGCAACCTCCGAATCCGACACCCGCAAGGGTTGAAAACTGAAGAGTTATCGAAGACTACACAGGCAGCGATCACCACTACATTGTTTTTGACCTACGAGAAGGGCAACGCGTTCCTAACCAAAACCAAGGCCGAACACCGAAATGGAATGTTAGCAGACTCAATGAAGAGCTTCTCACATTCGCAATCGAAGAAGGAAAAAGCGCGGTTCTAGAAACAGTGGAGCTGCTGAAACAAAAGTTGAGGCCACGATGCAACGCATACGTCTGGCATGTGACGCCTTGATACATCGAGTGAGCGGCTCCAGTAGAAATAGGAAACCAGTGTACTGGTGGAGCGATGAGATAGCTGCGCTTCGAAGAAGATGCCTACATCTCAGACGCAAAGTCACCAGGGGTAGGAGAAGACAAGCTGAATTTAGAACCATGAGATCATAGAGGGCCATTAATTCGAGCAAAAAACAGGAGTGGGGGATCTCCGCTGTCAACAGCAACCCCTGAGCGCTAGGCTTCAAAGTCGTAATACGAAAACTGGGAACACAGGTGGCTAGCTCTGTCCTCGGCGAAGAAAGAATGGAGTTTATAGTGAACACACTCTTCCCAATGCATCGTGTTCGGCCTCCCGACACCTCTCCGGTCCAACAATCAGAAACCCAGATGCTCAGTGAAGAAGAGTTGATCCTCGCGTCGAAAACCCTTCAAAACCGAAAAGCCCCTGGACCTGACAGAATACCAGCAGATGTGCTCAAGGCAATTGCCCAGACATGTCCTCAGCTACTGCTGAACATGTACAATAGCTGTCCCCAGCAAGGAGTTTTCACTAGGAGCTGAAAGCTAGAGCGCTTCGTACTGATCAGCAAAGGAAAAGGAGACGCGGATTCCCAATCAGCGTACAAGCCTCTGTGTATGCTAGACGCCGCAGGGAAATTCCTGGAAAAGTTGTTAAAACCAATGCTTACAGCAGCCGTGCAGAGAACAGGAGATTTATCCGAAAGACAGCACGGATTCAGAAAGGACCACTTTACGATTGGAGCAATTGAAGAAGTGGTAAGGACCACCCAATTGGCTCAACAGGGCAACCACTATTCAAGGAAAATCGTATTGCTAGCAATTCTGGATGTGCGAAATGCCTTCAATTCAGCCAGATGGAGCGATATGCTGAACGCCTTACTTAGGTGGCGCTACAGTTCGGGGTGAACCTGGGCCTATGCTGAACGCCCTCGAAAGAATTTTTGATATTCCCTAATATCTCTTGCGGATGGTGAAGGACTATCTCAAGGACCGGAAGCCGTTGTACAATACCGCAGAAGGATCTCGAATAAAGAAGATTACTGCTGGAGCAGCCCCGGGGCTTAATGGGACCTGATCTCTGGAACATCCCCTACGATGGCATTTGTATGGAAATGCCCGAAGACACCTTCCTGGTAGGGTAGGCAGATGATATGGCCGTGGTAATTACGGACGCGAGACGCCAATAGCGCGCAAAGAAAACTCAAGCAGATGATGAGGCGGGTGCACCACTGGATGAAAGAACATGGCTTAGGTTTGGCCACAGAAAAGACGGTGATAGTCCTTTTGACAAAGAAGAGGATTTCAAGTATTGTCGACTTCTAAGTCGGGTCTGAGGTAATAACCAGCAAGAAAGCGGTAAAGTACCTAGAGATGGCCCTAATCACGAAGCTCGCTTTCTGGCTACAAATAACATCTGCTTCGGAACGAGCTGCGAAGGTCACAATGGTCCAACAGCTAGCAAGAGAAAGCTCCTGATGACAGTCACCCACGCCATTCTCCTGTATGGGTGCGAGATGTGGGCTAACGCACTACGACAAGAGAAATACAGGAAACAAATGGCCGCAGGCGCAGTACAAAGGCGCGCAACACTGCTTAGTACCAAGAACCACACTACTTAAAACAGAGCGGGCCTGTTTCTCGTGAGCAGTAGTGTTTTCCACCATCCCTTAGGCAAAAAAAAAAAATGGGGATATTCAGCCGGATAGAGTGCAATATACAGGGTGGGCCAACTCCAAGTTTCTTTTTAAAAATGTAATAAAGTGAACAAAATGAAATTTTTTCCATATATTATAGCTTTATTAGTAAGAGCAAACATTCCCATTAATTATGGAATGCAACGTCGTTCAGGTGGCTGCCTCGGCTGGCCTTGCAGTAGCGCATCCTATCACTCCAATTTTCCAAGACCTTGTTGATGGTTTCGGGCTGTAGTTCACGGATTGCTTGGATGATATTGGCCTTAAGTGCTTGAATCGTTTCCGGATTGTTGGCATAACATCGGTCCTTCACGGTTCCCCACAAAAAAAATTCCAAAGGGGTCAAATCGCAGCTCCGAGGCGGCCAATTGACATCGCCAAGACGGCTGATAACACGATTTGGGAATTTGGTGCGCAAAAGACCGATTGTGGCATGGGTTGTGTGGCATGGCGCGCCATCCTGCATGAACCAGAGGTTGTCCAAATCCATGTCTTCAATTTCAGTAAAAAAAAAAAAGTCCTTAACATGCCTCTGTAACGTCCACCGTTGACCGAAACGTTGTTCCCAGCCTCATTTTCGAAGAAAAATGGTCCAATGATGCCACCACTCCACAATCCGCACCAAACTGTCACTCTCTGTGGATGCATTGGTTTCTCGACAATAACGTGCCGAGCCCCAGATGCGGCAATTTTGTTTGTTAACGTAGCCGCCGAGATGAAAATGTGCCTCGTCAGAAAAGATGATTTTTCGCCAAAAATCGTTTCCAATTCAAGCTGTTTTAAGGGCCAAACTGCGAAGCGATAACGAAGCGGATGTTTGTTCGCTTTTAATTGCTGAATCAATTGGACCTTGTAAGCGAATAATCCTAGATCTTTGTGCAGAATTCCCTTCAGGCTAGTGCGTGAAATGTTGAGCTGTTGAGATCGATGACGAGTTGATGTTCGTGAATTGAGTCTCACACTCTCGGCTACAACAGCCACATTCTCGTCTGTGCGCACCGTACGACGACAGGGACCATGAGTGTTGTCCACTAGCATACCAGTCTCACGAACTTTTTGCACAAACTTGCGTACAGCAGGCGCGGTGTGTGCTTCATTTCGGCCAAAACTTCTTTTCAAAAGACGCACTGTTTGGGCTACACAGCACTCACTTTGAAAATAAGTTTTCAATATTTCCCAATGTTGTTCAAGCGTAAAACGACTCATTTCGTTCTGCGGAGATATGATACTGACTTTCTGTCAAGATTTCGAGTGGGAAACAGCTGTCAGTGTCAAAATAACCTATGATTCAAAAAGAAATCACTAGATGGCCCACCCGTTACATCAAATGGAGTCTGCCGTATGAAAGCGAGACAATTTGCAAGTAAAATCAAATGTCACTTAAGCAGTGACTCCTTCATTTATCGAAACATCCCTCGCCATCTATGTTGATAACCATATCGAAGGTTTGAAACAATTCCGGTGTCTTAACATACTTTCCGGTGGTTGGTACTCGATATCCTTGGGTTCTCTATGACGTTCAAGACGTCTAACCTAGAACACGTCGTAGATCTTATAAGGAACGTAAAGCCTAAAGAAAGGCAGTGTTTCATAAAACCATCAAAGAACCCATTGCAACATGAAGCGTAGAGGTGTGTATAAAGCACTAAGTTACAACATATCCCAATATTTAAAAGACAACATCGCAGTCATTATATCACCAGATAGCCAAAGAAGTTGAATACATTTCTATAGAATCAGGACAGGTATTGGTTCCTAAATCAATTCTAGCAAAGTGAAGCTCACCAAACCTTCTGGAACAGCATCAGACACCTCAATAGTCCCCAGCTGTAGAATTTAACTTAATTAAGTAATATTGCAGATTTCTAAAAGAATTTGCAAGCAGATACGTCCTACATTAGTCAAAAGATAGGCTAAAGAGCATATACTATCGATATACTAGCGGAAGAAGGTTATTATCTGCTTGAAGGTAAAGTGATGGACCCCAAGGTACATCAGTTATTCTTTGCTGACGATGGAGCCATCATAAGTGAGGATCCTACATCCCTGCAACGAGCACTTGATGTGTGGGTGGACGTTTTGGAGGAAATGGGTATCGCATTAGTTCAAAAAAGACAGAGTACTTGTGCTGCCCGTTCTCTGATCCACTCAGGCCTATTCCAGACATTTATTTGAATGGAACAGTGCTTCCCAAGTGCGAAAAGTTCAAATATCTGGGATCTATGATCAATAGCAAAGCAACTTGTGATGACGACATCAATCATCGTGTAAGCGTAGGGTGGATGAAGTGGCGAGAAAATTCCGCTATCTTCTGTGACAGAAAAATGCCCCCTAAGTTGAAAGGAAGGCTCTACACCGCAGTTGTACGTCCAGCGCTCACATACGGTTCACAATGTTGGACGATGTACAAAAAGTATGAGAGTAAATTAACGGCAGCTGAGATGAAGATGCTTCGCATGACAGCAGGAGTGACCAAGCTTGATCGAATAAGAAGTTCGAAGATCCGTGGAAGCTTTCACATCAAGGAAACCATCGTACACAAATTAGAGCGCGACCGGCTCAGCTGGTATTGCCACGTTCAAAGAAGAGATCATTTGAACCCTGTTAAAAAGGCAATATCTATGCACGTTCCAAAGACATCGCGATGTAGGAAAGGCAGGCCTATAAACGCCTGGATCAGACAAATGCGACGACATCGGCATTTCATTGGCCTCAGTAACCGAGTGATCCAAAATCGGCAGGCCTGCCGATATTTTTTGAGGTCAAATAGGCGAACCCCACAGGCGGATCAGTAGAAATGCGGTGAAGTGGGAGAGTTGTGATCCCTAGTTTTCGGATCATAACCTCGCTGATAAAAGGAAGAAGAAGATACTAGCGGAAGAACTGCAGAGAAAGTTTTTAAAGAATAGACAGGAGGGTCGGCTTTCCCACACTGATGCGGACACAACAGAAAGAAACACGAGTCTGAGGGAGTGGCAGCAGCGCTGGAGCCTTTCGTCTAAGGGCCGATGGACTTACGATCATATCCTAATAATTGAGTTTTTACATAACACAACTACTAACGGGACATGGTTGCTTCCGGACATATCTACACCGCTTTAAGAATGATAAAAAAAAAAAAAAAAAAAAAAAAAAAAATTGATATTTGCCGCAACAGCTCTTTAAGTGCCATTTCACACGAATGGAAGGGACCTACAGTTTAATGCCGAATCCGAACGGCGATTTTGAGAAGCTTTTTCGTGACAATAATACTCTCGGGTGTTTGTCAGACGCTCGCGAGAGGTGGGACCGTGAAAAAACTTTTTTGATGTTTTCTGGGATTCGAACTTGGAATCTCATGCGTAGTGATCCGAAACACTAACGACTTACGCCACGGCGCAAACTGCTTTAAAAATGATGACTCCCCCAATTGTCCATCATGCAGTAATACTCCCGAAGATGTGGAGCATGCATTCTTTTACTGCCCACGATTCCAGCTACAAAGAAAAGCAGTGCAAAGAGTAGTCGGAGAAACACCAACTCCTGGGAAAATAGTACATCACATACTAGATTCCGAAAATAAGTGGAACGTTGTGAGCTCGTATGCTAAGGATATTATGCCAAGAGTTTGTGATTAGGTGACTAGAGCGAGAAAGGAGAGCGAGCAAAGAAAACACACGAAATAACGTCGTAAACGCGAGTAGACACGCAGGTGACGCAGGTATATGCCAAAATATACCTATGCAAACGCACAGGTAGACGTACATACGTACATGCATGTGAGTTTAGTACGTAGGCGTATTCCTGGAATCGATTACTCAGGTTTGCGAATCGTGTATGCTAGTAGCACTCGGGCTATTACTATCTATGAAGATTATACATCCTTGGCGCAACCTAAAAAAAAAAAAAAAACGTACATGCATGTGAACTTAACAACAAGATACGTACGAACGAAATGTGAAACCTGCCCCTGCGAAGGAATGCCTTGACTGGTTGTGCCCCAGGGGAACAACAAGACAGAGAAATACTTTACTTACTTAGGTGGCGCTACAGTTCGGGGTGAACCTGAGCCTCAACCAACAAGCCTCTCCATTTAGCTCGGTCTTTAGCTAATTGCCTCCAGTTGTGCACTCCAAGTTGGTCGAGGTTCCCTTGAACTCGTGCGCGCCACCTACGGCGATGATTCCCTCTACTGCGTCGTCCCTCGGGGTTAGATTCGAAGACTCTGCGGGCCGGAGCGTTGGCGTCCATTCCATTCACTCTACATGTCCTAGCCATCTCAGACGTCCAATGCGCTGTTTTTTGGCTAGGTCGATGTCGCTGTACAGCTCGTATAGTTCGTGATTGAATCTTCTCCCCCAAAACCCGTCAACGCAAACGGGACCGAAAATCTTACGAAGAATTTTTCTCTCGAAGCGACCAAGGATATCTTCATCCTCTTTTAATAAAGTCCATGTTTCAGCGCCGTAAAGCAGGACTGGGATGATCAAGGTCTTATATAGAGTCTCCTTAGTTGTTCGAGATAGGGCTTTACTGTTGAATTGCCTTATAAGCCCAAAAAACAGCGATTGGCAAGAGTTATTCTTCGATTGATTTCTGCTCTGATGTTGTTTGTAGAATTTATAGCAGAGCCAAGGTAGACAAAGTCCCTTACTACCTCGAAGTTATAGCTGCCCACTGTAACGTTTTGTCCAATTCGTCGGTGTTGGCTTTCCCTTCATGTTGACAGCATATACCTGGTTTGCCCTCATTTATCGCTAAACCCATTTTGGACGCTTCCGCCTCTTTGCTTGCAAAAGCACTGGTGACAGCCCGCTGAGTTCTTCCGAAAATTTCTATATCGTCGGCATATGGAAGCAGTTGTACAGATTTGTAATAGATTGTGCCTCCGGTGTTGGCTATATTCTGTCAGGAATTCTTGTAGTGAATCTCCTTTCAAGTGCTAGCATCGGGTTTATGTGATCAATTTCCGTCAATCCACTGGTAGTCCCCTATCGGGACAGAATGGAGACATGGCCGTAAAGGCTCGATTACCACAATCGGCCTTCTCTCGAGTCTTACAGAGGTTTTGGCCGCCAGACTGCTACAGTATATATCAAGCGGAATAAAACTGGTGTTAGTGGTTGTTGGTGTTGTTCTCATTAATCCCATGACTCCGATGCACGCTGCCCTCTGGATTTTGGTGAGGTTTGAAAGTTGGTATTGCTTCTCAAGTACCATCCACCATACTAGTGAATCATATGTAAGAATGGATCTTACAACTGCTGTGTATATCCAGTACACCACAGCTGATTTGAAGCCTCCACATATTACTGAATGCCTTTTTGCAAGAATAGAAAGCTACGCTTGCTTTTTTGGTACGTTCAGCAATGTTATCATTCCAGATTAGTTTGGAATCTAGAATTACGCCCAGCTATCGAGCTGAACTTAGTTCAATACCACCGATATTTGGGGGTCTGAAGGTAGGAATAGATCTCTTCTTAGTGAAAAGAACTACCTCCGTCATTGGGGGGTTCACTCCCAGCCCTTTGCTACTGACCCAGTTATCCACTAGTTGTAGTGCGAGATTCAGCCTTTCACATAGAACCAGAGGAAATTTACCCGAAACAAGGATAACCACATCGTCGGCATAGCCAGTCACGTTGAAGCCGTTCTCGTTCAGTATTACCAAGATCTCATCCACTGCAAGAAGCCATATTAGAGGAGACAGAACTCCGCCTTTGCGGGTTCCTCTGCAGACCCTTCTCCGGATGGTTACATCTCCCAGCGCTGAATATATGATTCTCGATTGAATCTGTTGTATCAACGATGAGCGAAGTAAGAATCCTTGGGTAAGCAATGGCAAGCCTGATTTGTTAGAAATCATTGCACATTCACACTCGTACACTCGTTTTAACTCTTGTTTTTGAAGTAATTTGTTGCTATCTTGGCCGAATCACAAGAGAATATCATATCGAACAAATGAGAGAATATCAAGCAATGAATAGATCTGATTATGGAGAAACTGACAATGCTACATGTTTCGAAAGAACTCTTAGGCAATCAGTTAGATTGAATAAATTTTAAGTTGGTGGCATTTGAACTTTCTAGTTCATTTTGGCTTCCGATTTATTTTTTTTCAAAATGGTGAACAGAAAAACTGGTAATTATGATAATCATGCAGCGATATTTTTAGAATCCACAGATCATGGACTACTTTTTCCAAACTGGAATTCAATACATAAATTGCCGCACGAGCTACCATTTGTGTTCACCTTGCACTTTATTCACACCTCCATCATGGCAACTTTGTTTCCCAAATGAATAAGAAAAATAAATTGCACTACCTTGTGCCTGTCAATTAACATGTAAGCTGTGGCAGAAGTTGTTATGGTGTTGACCTTATAATTATAAAAAATACTGACGCAGTCCTGAATAATTTTTCCTTAAATCCGCCTCTTATTTATCTTTTCCGAAATACATGCAACTCAAAACTTATCATCAACCATAAATCAAAAGAACACATCGCCAATCCCATTTGCACTTCATATGTCCGTCTTGACCTCGATAAGATACCCGGTAGTACTTACGCATTATCTTATCTCCTCATCCATTAAGAAGGTCGCGTATATCATGATTTCAGTTTGCGTACAAATGCAACGCAATACTTCTACAACCGCCTCCACACGGCTGAAGGTCAATCAGATATAGCCAAAATAGCCAGACAACGGAACAACGCGACAAAGGATATCTCACAGGCGAAATACATTAAAAATAAGAACAACATTATGCTAACAACGGAAAAGGCTATAAACACACGCTAGGAGGAATATTTCAAACAATTGTTGAACGAAGAGTTTCCAAATAGCGCAGTAACCAACCACCAAGTTGTCGCTAGCCCAGTGCAGAAAATCACTCCGGAAGAAGTCCAAAAGGCAGTCAGCAAAATGAAAAATAAAAAAGCAGTCGGTCCGGATAACTTGCCAGCCAGGTTATGGAAATGTCTGAGCAATAACGCGTATATTTGGTTAGCGGAGTGCAGCGTTGCACTTGGGCATATACCAAGAATATGGAGAAGGGCAAAGGTCATATTCATTCCGAAAGTGGGAAAAAGAGACACCACTTCACCAAAATCCTTTAGACCCATCAGCTTGACATCATTCATGTAAAAGACGCTAGAAAAGGTCATAGATAATCACCTAAGAATGACTGTGCTGGAAAGAATACCTCTCCACCACAATCAACATGCCTACAGAGCAGGAAGATCCACCGAAACTTCGCTCTACCAGCTGACAAGTTTGGTTCAGGATACACTGGAGAGCAAGGAAACAGCAGTATGCGCATCTCTAGACATCGAAGGAGCCTTCGATAACACCTCCCATGAAGGAATTAGGAGGGGTCTCGAAATAAAAGGAGTAAATCACACCACAAGTAACTGGATGTGTGAGATGCTAAGAACTAGGACTGCTGAGATAGAGGTGGGTCAAAAAACCATCACAATAAGCACCACTAGAGGCTGTCCACAAGGAGGGGTATTATCACCATTGATGTGGAGCCTAGTAGCAGATGAACTACTGCACAAATTGACAGGTGCCGGCATTACGTGCCAGGGGTACGCCGGCGATATAGTCATTGTCGCAAGAGGAAAATTTGAAGAAACGCTATGCGAAATCATTCATAGGGGTCTACGAATCACACAGAAGTGGTGTAAAACGGTAGGACTTAGAGTGAACCCTACCAAAACCACTGTGATACCCTTCACCAAGAAAAGACAGTTAAAGCGTTTGCAACCCATCCTATTGGAAGGGATCAGGGTTGACCCACAGAAACAGGTCAAGTATCTAGGTCTAATACTAGACAGCAAACTCCTTTGGAGAGAACATGTAGAAACTGTGGTAACCAAAGCCACCAGAGCACTTATGGTGTGCAAGAGCATTTCAGGAAAGACCTGGGGTTATAGCCCAGCCACACTGAGGTGGATGTACCTGATGATAGTAAGACCCATCATCACTTACAGGACAGTGGCATGGATTAACAGAACTAGACTAACCACGACGAGGACATCCCTCAACAAAGGGCAAAGAATAGCCTTTATATGTATAACAGGAGCCATGCGAACCTGTCCCACAGCAGCTCTAGAAGTGATCGTAGGGATACTTCCACTACACATAGTGCTAGAGCGAATCGCCAAGGAGACCATTTTAAGAATCAGCAAAGAGGGCATCGAGAAAGGAAAATGCATCGCAAATAAAGAGCGAGTAACGCTATCCAAATCGGTGCCGCTTCTGGACTGGCCCAGAGATCATATGGTCAAGAAATACTGCTTTGAAAGGAAATTTGACTCAAAGCTGAGCAACAAAAGAGATTGGAGCAGCGAATCCGATAAATACCAACTCAAACAACACACAATTAAATGGTACACAGACGGATCGAAAACATCTACTGGCACTGGGGCAGGAGTGTACGGGCCCAGGACTAGATACTCAGAATCACTGGGAATATTCCCCAGTATATTTCAAGCAGAAGTTCACGCGATCGAAAGATGCGCGCAATTCAACTTAGACAGGAAATATCACGGGCAGGACATCGCGATACTATCAGACAGCCAAGCCGCTATTAAAGCACTGACCTCGCATGAGATCAGATCCAAACTGGTATGGGAATGTCTCACCAGGATCAGCAAACTGGGAGAAACAAACAAAGTAACTCTCTACTGGGTACCAGGACATATAGGAGTGGAGGAGAATGAAGCAGCTGATGAACTAGCTAGAAACGGATCAGATACGCCGTTCCCTGGACCAGAAGACTTAAAGAAACAAGAAGAGAACAAATGGGCCAAACATTGGGACGATATCCCCCAAATAAGACAGGCAAAGGAACTTCTGGGGAAATACAACCAGAAAAGAAGCAAAGCCTGCCTAAGAGTTAGTAAGAATCCGCTTCGCATTTTGGCGGGCATGTTAACAGGTCACTGCAGACTTAAGGAGCACCTTAGGTAACTGGAAATAGAGCGAGACGGACACTGCAGATTCTGCAGGGACTTCGCAGAAACACCAGCGCACCTTCGTATGGAATGCGAAGGACTGATCCACAAAAGAAGGAATCACCTAGGTGCCTACCTCCTATCGGAAACGGATTTACCTTCGCTGGGTCCACTGAAGATAATCTGGTTTACTGTAGCAGCTGGACTGGAGGAAGTGCTCTAGACCGAGTATATCATCGGCTAGAGCCGTAGTATGGGGGGCACAATAGATCTTTTAAAGGTCGCAGTGCACTTGCACCTCACTATCGCATACATCTACATCTACATCTAGCGGAAATATTCAATAAAATCCTTGATGGTCGTAAGACGTCAAATGCATGGCTAAGTACGCTAATACCATTCTACAAGAACAAAGGCGATGCGCAATTATGTTCAAACTATAGGGGTGTAAAGCTCACATCTCATACCTTAGAAATGTGGGAACGAGTATTAGACCAACGCATCAGAATACGGACAACTATTTCTGAAAACCAATGTGGCTTCGTAGAAGGCAAATCAACAACAGACGCCATACAAACACTTCCAATGTTAGTGGAAAAGTATCATATATGCTCAAAAAAAGAAAAGGATCTTCACATGATATTCGTCAACCTTGAAAAAGAGTTTGATCGAGTTCCACGATGACTAGTGTGACAGACCTTGAGAGCCAAGGAAGTTCCAGAGGTCTACGTACAGGCGATCGAAGACATGTACAAGCATACTCTGACGTGCATCCGTAGTGCTTGTGGAAAGTCGAACTATTTGGAAGTTCAGGTCGGTGTACACCAGTTTTCGAATATAACTCCGAGGGACGACGCAGTAGTGGACCTCCTCGGCGTAGGTGGCACGCACAAGTTCAAGGGGACCTCGATCAACTTAGAGTTTCAAGAAGAAAGGTGGGCAATCGTACCCCATGGTGGAATGCAGAACTTACCAGTCTTCGCTGCACAAGCAGGAAACAATTCAATAAAGCCAAACGAACAAGGCTACCACTGGACTGGGAGATCTACAAAGAAAGTCTGAAGAACTTCAAAATAGAGGTTCGGAAAGCTAGACGCAGATCCTGGCGCGGTTTTTGTAAGAGTATTGACAACACGTCTCAATCCTCTAAACTGCGAAAAGTCGTCTCCAAAACATCAACTATACCTAGTGTCCTCATGAATCCCAGTGGATCCTGGGCGGAATCGGATGAAGCATCGCTCAACCTGCTCATGGGCACTCACTTCCCCGGCTGCACGCCTACCCCCAACGATGATCGCGCCTTGGTAAATGTTGCACGCCCACAGGCACCTCCTCATCTGATCAGCGAAGATAAGCTGAAATGGGCAATAAACAGTTTCGAACCATTCAAATCCCCGGGACCGGACGGTATTTTTCCGGCCCAGATTCAGACGGCCTTCAACATAGTATGGCAGTATCTTTCCCGCATTCTGAAGGCTTGTCTTGAACTCGAAACAACACCAACTGCCTGGACCGAGGTAAGAGTGGTCTTTATACCCAAAGCAGGTAAGACATCGCACACCCTCCCAAAGGACCTTAGACCTATTAGTCTAACGTCCTTTCTTCTCAAGATTCTGGAAAGAATCCTGGACCTACACATCAAGGCCACTATTGATAGCACCTTACTATCCACGTCACTGCACGCCTACCAAAAAAGTAAATCTGTCGAAACGGCTTTGCACTCCATCATCCACCCTATAGAAAAATCACTCTCAATCAAAGAGTTCACCCTAGTGTCATTTCTAGACATAGAGGGAGCCTTCAACAACGTTGAAACAAATTCGATTACCAGTGCCTTACGCAGGCTCAACATCTGCGAACCCATCTGTTGTTTCATAGAACACATTCTAAAGAACAGGGTAACAACATCCTTCGGAAGTAGCACTGTCAAGCGACATGCACATCGAGGCACCCCTCAAGGGGGTGTACTGTCTCCACTATTGTGGAATTTGGTGCTCAACGAGGCCCTTCTAAAGATCGAAAAAACTGGATGCAATGTTATTGCCTATGCAGACGATGTCGCTATTCTAATAACAGGTAAATACCCGCAGACGCTGGCCGATGTCATGCAGTCTGCTCTCAATGAACTGCTCAGATGGACCGATAAATGCGGCCTCTCCATTAACCCGACGAAGACCGAGCTAGTTCTATTCACAAGAAAACACAAGCTCCCTGACGTCACTCTGCCCAAGATAAGGGGATCCACCCTCAAGCTTTCAAATAGTGCTAGCTATTTAGGCCTAAAGTTTGACCGTTAGCTTATTTGGAAAGAGAATGTCGTCGAACGGGCAAGGAAATCGCCGACCGCCCTATACATCTGCAAGAAAGCAGTAGGCTCCACCTGGGGCCTTAAACCAAGCATCATGCACTGGATATACACGTCGGTCATTAAACCGATTCTCATGTATGGAGTATTGGTATGGTGGCCCGCCTTGGAGAAGAAATCCAACCTATCCATAATGGAAAAAACTCAGCGAGTTGCATGTCTCAGCATTACCGGTGCTCTGAGAACTTCTCCCACAGCGGCGCTCCATACCATGCTCCACCTGCTTCCGATTGACATCGTCAGTAAACAATTGGCTGTCAGCTCGGCAATAAGACTGAGAGGCTCCAAGCAGTGGAAGAGCAACACACGGGACACGCCAATATAATTTCGATGCACCGTCATCTTCCCAATTCCACTGACCATCTGCCTACTGAATATGATTTTAACAAGGGCTACACGCACTCGATACCGGACAGAAGTGAGTGGGCGCAACGCGATATCCTTTACAACGAATCGCTGTCAATTTTTATGGACGGGTCCAAAACCATGGACGGAGTCAGTGCCGGAATTTTCTCAGAAGATCTGGACATACACCTCTCCTTTAACCTTCCAGACCACTGCAGCGTTTTTCAAGCCGAAATCACCGCAGTTCGCAAAGCCGCTGACTGGCTAGCGGCTAGCACACTTTCAACACCTGATATTGTTATTTATGTCGACAGTCAGACAGCCATCAAATCCCTCGCATCCAGCACTACGAGATCTAAGGCAGTGAAAGACTGTCGCATATCTCTTAACGAGATAGCTGGTCAGTACAACCTCACCCTTTGCTGGGTACCAGGTCACTGTGACATACCGAGGAATTGTGCAGCCGACGAACTAGCACGACAAGGCTCCTCTGGTAGAGATAGCATAAGCATCACCGACATCGAAGCGCCAGCGTCTTATGTTAAGTACCTTATTCACATTGACGCCGAGAAAGTAGCCAATCATCGATGGCAACTTCTAGGCCAATGTCATACCGCCAGACAGCTCTGGCCGACACTCAATAAATCCAAGTCCATCGGACTCTTGAAGCACAAGAGAGGAACCCTCTCAAAAATAACAAATGTCCTCACTGGACACTGCGTCATAGGAAGACATGTCCAAAGATTAGGTATCCCTCATAATGACCTCTGCAAACTATCAGTCATCTCCTGTGCGCCTGTCCTGCGCTCGCCAACATCAGGAAGGCCACTCTGGGTGAATACTTCTACAATGATCTTAATGATCTCGGCAACGCCTGCACGGCTAAAATTCACGCCTTCATTCAACGAAGCAAATGGTTCCAAGAGTAAGAGGGTGACCCACCCGCCTTACACATCGGTAGTACAATGGACCTACTCTCTGGTCTAAGTATATCCTCATCGAGGGCCGAACCTAAAACAACCAACCAACCAACTTAGAGTGCGCAACTGGAGGCAATTAGCTAAGGACCAAGCTAAATGGAGAGGTTTGTTGGTTGAGGCCTAGGTTCACCCTGAACTGTAGCGCCACCTAAGTAAGTAAGTAAGTAGTACACTAGAGATCGGCAATCAGTCCACTTATCTATTTGGTCATGGATCATTTATCAGCTGAAATATAGGATCCACCGCTAAACACGATTCTATGCGCAGATGATATTGTCATTGTGTCTGAAAGCCCAACTGAGGCAGAAACGAAACTGGACAAATGGAGACAAACCCTAGAGGCAAATGGCCTACGTATAAGCCGAACCAAGACCGAATACATGCGCCTCCCCTTGTAAACTAGACTAATCGGACCATAAAACACAGCCTACTTGTGGGGGGAAGCAATATCGAAAACAAACGCGTTCAAGTACCTGGGGTCGATTATATAAACAGCGGAAAAATTGACCAGGATCCCAATGCGAGAATAAATGCGGGGTGGCAAAAGTGGAGAGCTGTGTCTGGTGTGCTGTGCGATAAGCGCATCCCGTTGAAGCTCAAAGGGAAGGTGTATAAAACAATGGTCAGACCAGCTCTTTTATACGGCTCTGAATAGTGGCCAGACAAAAAGGAATACACACAAACGATGCACATGACCAAAATGAGAATGGTAAGGTGGGCAAGCGGAGTAACCCTCAAGGTCCACATGCGAAATGACCAAAACAGGGGTACCCTTAAAATAGCATCCATAACCGAAAAAATAACGAAAGGCAGACTGCGCTGGTATGGCCACATTATGCGTAGACCGAAAGACCATATGGTTCGAAAGACACTGCAGATAGAAACCCCGCGGCAAGGACCCGGAGGACCGAAGACAACATGGTGCAAAACAATTCAAAAAGATCTAAAAGGACGTCTCGACAACGCAAAATCGAATAATCTAGAAGCTCAGGACCAGAAGAGCAGACCCCAAATGAATGAGAAAAACTGCAAGGAAAAGAAAAAGAAGAAGAAGTTTGCGTACAAACTCTCCAGAATCCCGGAACTAAATGTTAGTTGTCATATAAATGACTTCAAGGACTCGCATCAATCATTAACAGTTCACCTTAACTAGCATCAATAAAAATCCAAGCCTAAAGGATTAACACTTATTTTGGCAGTACCTAGGTTTTTTTATTTAAAAAGATCGGGGATACTGGGGGCCGGAAAGTTACTAAGGCGGACAAGCTTGTCTTGGTAGACTAGTAACGAATTTCTTTTCAAACAGTCACGTCACCCCCTTAACAACGTCCACAACAATGTATCTTATGACCTAATTGCATTTAGACGGCACTTTTTCTTCGTCTTTCTTTTTCAGCGAGGTTGTGATCCGAAAATAAGGGATCACAACCCTCCCACTTCACCACATTTCTACTGATCCGCCTGTGGGGTTCGCCTATTTGACCTCAGAAAATATCGGTTTTGGATCACTCGGTTACTGAGGCCAATGAAATGCCGATGTCGTCGCATTTGTGTGATCCAGGTGTTTATAGGCCTACCTTTCCTACATCGCGATGTCTTTGGAACGTGCATTGATATTGCCTTTAGACGGCACTTCTAAACCATAAACACATTTCACGACAAAAAATTACTCAAATAATGTTTATAGACCAGAATTAGAGTGCGCAATCAAATTTATTAAATTCGCTGCCAGATAAGATAAGATGACAAAAGCAATTGTTCCGTTTTTCCTTTACTGAACTGAAAAACTAACAAAGACTATGTAAGAAAACACACACACAATCGTCTATTTTATTAGGCTAAATAATATCTTTCACTAGTGTCCTTCACAAAGCTGCAATAAAATTCTTTGTTGGAATAGAAGAAGAAGATACTCTCTTATTCGTTGAATGCGAGCGTATGTATATCTTCTCCGTCTACAATTGAATGTGGACTAGATACTTCTGTGAAAGAATGAGATACATTGCACACAGGAGAAGATGAGATGCGTTGGTTTTTCTTACATAAAAAACAAACACACTGCATCGCTTTGCATATTGGTTTACGGTTGAGAAATATATTCTTTTCAAATTCTTTGCGAAAGATATGCAGTTTCTTACAATGCAGCGAAACATTTTATCATGATTGGTAGGGGAGGAGAGAAAGTTAAGTGAAGTAAAGAAGGAAATGTAAAAAAAATGTCATGATATAGCTGGCCTTCTTAATGGATGAGGAGATAAGATAAAACGTAAGTACATACTGCCGGATATCTTATCGAGGTTTAAACGGACTTATGAACTGCAAATGTGTTTGGCGATGTATTCTTTTAATTTATGGTTGATGATAAGTTTTGAGTTGCCGCGTTTCCTAAAATAATTTAAAGTACTTATGGCAGGTATTTTGGAAGGATAAGAGTGGGTTTTAAGATTACATTTACTACCTGAGTTAACTCCGTCGACATGCGAGAAATGTGGTAATTGCACATACATATGTATGAGTATATTCCATATTCCCCCATATTCTAGTATTCCCTTTATGGCACCGAAAATTGAAGCAATGATTAATTTTTACAAATTCTATGTCTGATTGGTCTGAAAGGGTCAGCGCAACTTTCAAGTTATTCACATGTTTAGATCTAAGGACCTAGTTTCGCGGGTAAATCCAAAGTATACGGATTATAATGAAAAAACATTGTGATTTCTTAGACCAAGGCCACGCAATAAGCGACAGACCGATAGAGCGACAGAGCGACAAGTTTAAGCGGCAAGTGGCCACTTCGAAATTTTATAATTGGGTTCATACACACCGGCGCCTTACCGGAGCTTCTTCGAAATATTTGGAGCTGAGGTCTGTAAGGATTTTCAATACTACGTCAGCGTATTGAAAAAGAGATGGTGGCGGATGAACCCTTAATGGGCCAACGGCAGCGCTCATATCCCCGAAGTGGGTTAATGACATCGGTGTATCCGGCCCCTCGTCCTAGGGGTTGCAAAAAAAGGATCTGGTACACCAGGTTAGGGTTTGTGCCCTCGGGATAATTTCCCTACCACGTAAAAAAACTTTCGGTTACGAAGCAACCAACAGCCTCAGATACGGATGATTTTACTGTTGACGACCCAAGCAAACGTACAAAGGACAACGATCTTCGTGTCTGCACATGGAATGTTAGGTCCCTCTACAAACCACGTGCAGCCGAACAACTTGCGGAGGCCCTAAAGTGTCTCAAAGCAGACATTACCGCCATCCAAGAAGTCCGATGCGATAGGCCGAGCAAAAGTAGTATGAAAAACTGCGACATCTACTACGGCGATTGCTACAGACAAAAAGGACAGCGTCTATGCGGGTGCGGATTTGTCATTAGAGGGAGACTTAGGCAAGAAGTCTTGAATTTCCGACATGTGAACGAGCGTCTTATGACTATCCGTATCAAGGCTTAATTTGCCAACATTAACCTAATATGCGTTCACGTCCCTCACGAGAAGGACGACGCGACAAAGGATGACTTCTACCAGCTCTTGGACAAGACGTATGAGCAATGCCTTAGCCAAGCCATGACGTTAAAATTGTCCTGGGTGATTTTAACGCAAAGCTGGGAAGAGAGGACGTCTTTAGTAGCGTGGTCGGAAAACACAGCCTGCACGACATCACATCCGACAACGGACTCATAACTAGTACGCGGTTCCCACGTCTCGACATTCACAAAGGAACATGGCTCTCCTTTGATCGAAAAACTATCAACCAAATCGATCACATTGCGATCGACGCAAGGCACTCTTCCAGTATTCTGGGTGTCCGAACTTTCCGAGGAGCCAACGTGGACTCGGATCACTACCTAGTTGTAGCCAAGGTACGGATGCGGATATCCACAACGGAGCGAAATCAACGAAATAGTGTGAGGAAATTTGACGTCGAGCGGCTACAATCGCAAGAGACCGCCAGAACCTTTGCCGATCGTGTTTCTTCTAATCTCAATCTAAGTCCTATGCCGCCAGCGGCAAATGCGGAAGACCAGTGGCAGCGTTGCCAACAAGCCATCAGAGATGCCGCCTCTGATGTACTGGGTTTCTCTCGCCCACCACAACGAAACCCCTGGTTTGATGAGGAATGCCGGCAAGCACATGCAGCAAAACAAGAGGCGTACAAAGCGGCGCTGCATAGAAGGACTACAGCTGTTTACGAGCTCTACGTGCGCAGGAGAAAAGAGGAGCATTGACTTCTCATGAAGAAGAAAAAGGACCATGAGAAGCGCTCGATCGAGGAATGATATTCGAAAACTTTACCAAAAGGTAAAAAGAACATGCCAGGGTTTCAAAGCCAGAACAGGACTTCTGCAGGGACGAAAATGGTAGTATAGTAGTAGAATCGCAGTCGGTGCTGAGAATATGGAAGGAACACTTCTGTAGACTGTTAAACGGCGATGATGAGCAATATTCCGCTGTCAGGCAGAATAAGCCATTCAACAGTGACGATGACAGTCAAGATTCCCGTCAACCCGATCAGAATGAAGTGATGATAGCGATATCTAAACTCAAATCTAACAAAGCTGCTGGAGCCGACGACCTTGCCGCTGAACTTTTCAAGGCAGGAGGAGATGAGTTGGTAAGGAGGATGCACCAGCTCATCTGTAAAATCTGGTCGGACGAAAGTATGCCCGATGAATGGAACCTCAGCATCGTTTGCCCAATCCTGAAGAAAGGAGACCCTCTGAACTGTGCCAATTACAGAGGTATAAGTCTCCTCAACATCGCATATAAGATCCTGTCTGCCGTACTATGTAAACGCCTAAAACCGATCGTCAACAACCTGATAGGTCCTTGTCAGTGCGGTTTCAGGCCTGGAAAGTATACCATTGACCAAATATTGACACTACGGCAGATCTTGGAAAAAACCCATGAATATAAAATCGATACGCACCACCTATTTATCGATTTCAAAGTTGCCTATGATAGCGTGTATAGAGACGAGTTATACAGAGCCATGTCTAGTCTTGGCATCCCTGCCAAGCTCGTCCGCTTGTGCAGAATGACGATGGAGAACTCTCGCTGCTCCATCAAAGTCGGTAAGTACATCACCGAACCATTCGATGTCAGGAAAGGTCTTAGACAAGGTGACGCACTATCATGCGATCTCTTTAACATAGTACTTGAGAGAATTTTACGAAACTCACAATCCAACACCGGAGGTACAATCTTCTTCAAGTCTGTACAACTACTCGCTTATGCCGATTACATTGACATAATCGGAAGAACTCAGCGGGCCGTCAATGGGGCATTTACGAGTATTGAGACCGAGGCAGCAAAGATGGGTCTAGAGGTCAATGAAAGCAAAACAAAATATTTGCTGTCTACAAAAAAGGGCACCCAACATCGTCGTCTTGGCGTCTTGGACAGAACGCCACAATAGACCGATATAATTTTGAGATAGTAAAGGATTTTGTCTACCTAGGCTCTATGGTCAGCTCCGCAAATGACATCAGTAGGGAGATCACACGGAGAATTACTCTTGCCAATCGTTGTTTCTATGGTCTAAAACAGCAATTGAGTAGCAAAGCCCTATCTCGAACTACTACTCTTTATAAGACACTAATCATCCCAGTCCTGCTGTATGGCGCAGAGGCATGGGCTTTGACAAAACCGGATGAGGATGCCCTTGGTTATTTCGAGAGAAAAGTTCTTCCAGCGATCTTTGGTCCCGTCTGCATAGACGGTGAGTGGAGGAGAAGGTACAATGCCGAACTGTACGGCCTGTACAAGGACATCGACTTAGCCAGAAGAGTTCGCATACAGCGACTAAGATGGCTGGGTTATTTAGAGCGGATGGAGCCCAACGTTCCCGCTAGGAAAGTCTTCGAATCCACCCCGGATGGACGACGTAGTAGAGGACGACCTGGCGCAAACAAGTGGAGGGGGACCTCAACCAACTTGGCGTGCGCAACTGGAGGCAGCTGGCTCGTAACCGTGCTAGCTGGAGAGGTTTGATGGTTGAGGCCCAGGTCCACCCCGGACCGTAGCGCCATCTAAGTAAGTAAGTAGACGCGGCATGTATGGTATCATGCCTCGCCCTAAAACCGAATTGGTTATCCGGAATTATGTGCATGTCATCATCCCACTTAGTCAGGGCTCTATGGATCGCTTTTTTCGAATACCTTGCTGATGTTCAGAAGGAGACCTATCGACCGGAGATTCCCCGGATTGGAACTGTCTTTATGCCTTTAGGGAATGGGCTGCATGGGCGAACCCCACAGCCGGATCAGTAGAAATGCAGTGAAGTGGGAGGGTTGTGATCCCTTGTTTGCGGATCATAACCTCGCTGATAAAAGGAAGAAGAAGAAGGGAATGGGCTGCACACCCGCTGTTTTCCAAGCCGCTGGATAATAGGCATTATTCATTGCATTATTAAACAGGATGGTGTAAATGTCCACCGCTTCTGGAGGAAGACGTCTAAGTACAATGTTGGGTATACCATCGATACCCACGGATTTATTTTGTTCCCAGTGAGTCGAAGATCGCCTCTGCCTTCGAAATGAACGGGGGATCTACCCTTTCATCGGCGACAACATTTTTTGCCATGTATCTTTCATTGAATACGGTGAAACCAGTGTTCTCAGATCGTCAGTGCTCCATGTCATTTCGAAGGTAGAAGTTGTGCCGATTCTCCAGCTCGTGGTTCAGGCAAATACTATCATTTAAGACTAAACAGTGGTCAAAATCCCACGGTATGGCAACACTACTTGCGCTAAAAATTCATCAAAATTCGATGAGAGCTTCTTAAGTTTTGAGTGTAACTCAAAATTTACTTTAATTTAACTTTTCCTTTTGCGATTTAGCAAACTGTCATGATGCTTTCACTGGAAAGATCGAAACTTTTCTAGATTTTAAAAATATTCACATATTCTGCTGCATAACCAAGCAAGTAGGGAAATGCTAAATTCCACGAATAAATATTGAAACCCCCTCAACTCTGTAAAAACAGGTAAGTATTCGTTTTAACGAAAAACATAAATATCTCTCCACCTACCTTCAAAATAATATTTATCCAATAAAAGATGGTTCAGCAAACTCGTCTGCACGTAGGTAATCCACAACAAAAAAAATTAATAAATCCCACACGAAATTCACTCGAAAAGCAATCGTTTTTTCTCTCTATTTTCAACTGATCACCACACTATGACGTTATTCATCATAAAAATATAATCTTTCAAAAATTTTAAAAATGCCAGAACCGTGCAACTTTAACACTCCGACGGTTAAAAAAAAAACAAAAACTATCTTCTCATTTGCACTTCACGTGATTACCACAAATTCGCTGAAATCATTAAAAAATAAAAAATAAAACACTGTAAATCCAGATATGTTATAAAACAGAAAATAAAATTAATTTCATTTTCCGCAACAAAATACCGAATGCGAAAGATACATATAGCGAATATCGCGACAAGAATTTATTATTATTTCATTTTTATTATTATTTGCAAAATGAATACGCAAAAATATTTCTCTCTCTCTCGCTGTGAATTTATTTATTTTTATTTATTTTTTTTTATTTACTACCACTTGACTATAATAGGATTTCACATGTATCTAGATAGATTTCCAATTTAAACCACACACCTCGAACTGAGAGAAATCTCTTACCAGATGCTGCACACATATGATGAGTGCAAAAGAAATATAATTATTTTAAGGAATATTTCGGGATGATTTACGATACTTTTTTTTGAAATACGGATTGAAAGTAGAAAATAAATAAGAAGCCACACAGAGAAACTAATCGTAATCGTTGCCGTTGTAGTTGTTGTAGTCGGCGCGGTTGACAAACCACCGACGACGTTTCACCTGTATGCACACACTCGGCACAAAAAAATTTCACAATAAAACAACGAAAACATAAAAAAAAAAAGAACGAAATATGTATTATTATTACAAAAACAACAACAATCTTGGCACATATGTCATTTTGTGGTGCAAAAAATAATAAAAATAAAAAAAATGACAGCAAAACACTGGTCACAGTGTTATACGGGATTTATTTTCTTCGATTTCTACACAACGAAAACTGTTATAATTGACCTATCGCACCTTGGAATTTCGCAAATGCAACTCAAGACGAAGACGGGTGTTGGAAGTTTATCCTAATCGAGGACTTGAAAGTCCTTACAACGGATATTTCGACTATCGATGGTAAAAACAAAACGCGAATTTTTTTTCTGACAAACTCACGAGTTTTATTTCACGATACGCCATATGTGCATACTCTCGACTCGACCGATGCAAACGTCAAAAAAACTGACAAGATGGAGATGGTGTTTTCCGTTCAGAGTTGGGCTGGAGTTTGAGGAGATATACGCGGCGCGTTCGCACACACAGATGCACCGCAAAACCAATGTAAATAAACTAACTCTCTCTCTCTTTGCGACACAGAAATCTTTGCAAATCTCTACACTATCTGATATAGTATTCGCATCTGTGAGGTAGGTAGATATACCTTCCCTCGCCCACACACAGCACTCGCCTGCTGCTGCTGTCAGGCAACAAAAGAGAATTCCAATACTTGCAGATACTCTTTGAATTTTTACGTATCTAATGCGCATGTATGCAGAGTGAAGTGTATCTTCTTATTTTTACTTGAAACTGTTATATTTTCCTCATACACCGATACTTAAAAAAAAAAGAAATTTTGCAATCAAAACAACTTTTTTTTTTATTTCGTTTCATTCGTTTACTTTATGTTCTTGTTTTCGTTACTCATATATTTTCCTCGTGGATTTATCTTGTTTGTCAAACAAACATCTACTATTGGGTTTGCTTATCAGATAAAGATACGCATACGACGTGTGCACCCTAGTTCCGATAAAAATTTCTCCAATTTCGTACACAGGAACACGTTTTCTAGTGATGAGAGAACCGCACGCATTTGACGCAAGGTGAGATACTATTTTATGTGAACACACGGCGATTCATTGCTAACGACAACGTACGCGACATAACCGTCTAAGGCAGACGAAATCTTTTACTCAACTGAGCTTGGATCGCGCTGCGCGCTTTTTGAGCATGAATTTACACAAACAACAAATTCGTCATTATCGCTGCTGGATTTGAGTCATAGTAAAATGCGTATACACACGCAGCGTGAATGTATATATGTATGCCGGGAGTATGATCTTGCTGCGATCGGTGTATTGGACAAAACTATTGCACGAGCACTTGCATTCGCACATACATATTTATGCGCTGAATGTAGCTGAATTGCATCGGCAAGTACACCTACACGTTACGGTAGTGGAGGTAGTGCGGTTAATTGGCGCCCTTTGCTATGTGCGTGTCAATTGAATCACACTTTCAATTAGACGATCTACCGATCGATCATTTTAAACCAGAAGAAACTATTGGCGGGGGAGACGGTGAGGGGGGACCCATTTTTTTCGACAGCAGATTTGAGGGAGAGACAAGTGCATCTCTTTCAAGTTCTCTTAAATAAAATATGATTTTGCGGTTATATGTGGGCACGATGAAGAGATGAAAATTGGTGATGCCACTTTTCGATTTTTTTGTAATTAAATACTAGTAAGGAATACTGATAACTTAAAAACGAGCAGAAATGTTCAGTTCAGAGCAATACGAATTCCGGGGGCTAGCAAAATAATGAAACAGTTTGGACGAAAGAGGGTCGCGAGTTGGAACGTTGGAAGCATGACCGGTCGAAGTTACGAGCTGAAAGAGATGATGAATAGAAGGCGAGTGGATATCTTGTGTGTCCAAGAGGCGAAATGGAAAAACACCGGGAATCGGGTGCGTTTCTTGGACGTTAGGACAAAAGATTACAAGATGTTCTACTAGGGAATGGAAAAGGCTAGGAACGGAATCGAATATCATCCTTGCGGCAGAGCTACTTGGTAACGTCTTGAGCATTTCGAAGTCCAGCGACCGTGTGATGTCTCTCAAACTAGTAATATAAGAAGAGGTGTGGAATATTGTCAGTACATATGCTCTCCAAATTAGGTGCGATCAGAGGGATACAGATGCATTTTGGCTAGACTTTCACAATCTCCTTAAGAACATCCCAAAGAAAGATTTTCTGTTTGTTGGAGGAGATTTGAATGGGCATGTCGGGAAGTCAAATGAAGACTATGAAAACTGCCATGGAGGACTGGAATACAGCACCAGATTGCGAAGTGATTCTAGGAGAGGCTTCTGCTAACAGAAAATTTTATGAAGACACCAAAAAAAAGCAAACAAACAAGGGTCTCTGAGAAAATCAAGTGGTACAATCTGGACAAAGAAAAAGGCGGGGCTTTTGTTTTCATGATGAAAACAAAACAGGTTTTAATCAGGTTTATAGAAAAACAAATGAAAAAGAGGAAACCTTAGAAGAGAAAAAGATATGTTCTAGCGCTTTTCTGGGCGTATCTCAAGGCAAGGTATGGCATGAAGGCTTGAAGTATAAATTAGTTTAGGTTAGGTATGTGAGCTGGTGTAGGAGATAGAAGACCTCTACACCACACTCAGGTCAATATAGACCCATTGTGATACCCAGTGAAAGAAGATAGAATAGAAAATCCCTTCCTCGTGAAAACAGAAAATAAAACGTCTTTCGTACATATCCTAAAGAAAGCATTTAGTACGTATTGTGCCCGAGATACAAACCATGCAGAGGATTTAATAACCTTTGCGATGTCGTTTATCGATCTGTTGGACAACTCCTCTAAATCCTTAAGGAAATATTGTTCCAGGAACTTAAATGATAGAGGGATGGGCAGTATCAAAGAAAGTGGGTGGTGTCTTCCTGAACCTCCTCATCACCGCAGTCTCTACAAAGGTTTTCGTTCGTCACATATAGCTTTTTCATGTGGTATTATATAGTGTTATGCCCCGTAATGACTCTTGTTAGAGTAGAGAGGGATTTTCTATCCCTCTGATCCCTCTATTGGTTCTTGCTATGTCGAATGCAGGCCGTAGCTTTCTCGTGGTGGCACATATATATAAAGAGGTCCATCTGATGTTTTTCTTCGTTAAGGCTTTGTTCCCTGATTCGAGTTTGAGTGTACAAAGCGGGATGTACACTGAGGGGTCGGATTGGTTTTAGTTTTGTTTTAGTTGGATTGGGCATAAGTAAACCACTGCTGTACATACTTTGACATGCTCACCAGTAAGAAATTCATTGTGAAGAATGGCAATGTGACGTCTGCTGGAACTTTTGAAGTAAAAGATGGTCTGCAACAGGGCGCGGTTAATTCGCCGATCCTTTTCAATATTTACACGAGCGATCTCATAGGTTCACTTCACCATACCATAGCGTACGCAGACGAGTTGGTCGCGTACAGATCAGGGCCTAAGATTGAGGTAATTGCAATACTCTTTCAGCGTGACTTCGATAAGATCAAGAGATACTGCGACGACTGGAAGTTGAAGATTAACTTTCAGAAGACGGAGACCATTCTATTCAGAACGCCGTTGTCTGGGGCCTCTAGATACACCAGAAAGAATTAGCGAAAGTTCTCTATCGTGGGACAGCACGGACATCCACTTGCGAGTCGAAGCGTAGTCAGACATCTTGGGGTCTGGCTAGATCAATATCTATATTTTAACAAACATATAGATGCTGCTCTGGCCAGAGCCAAAGTTGCTTTCGTCCTTGCAAAGAGACTGTTTTATAGCAGCCAACTCGATGCAAGGGTGAAGGTAACCTGCTACATGGCCCTCATTCGGCCTATGCTCGCATATGGATGTCCCGTAAGGTTCAACGTAGGGCCAAGCTTGTTGGAAAAGATGCGGGTGTTTAAGAGAGCTTGCCTTCGATTGAACAGAACACCAGAGTCTGAGTACATAAAATTCTATCCTAATGAGGTCCTGTATAACAGGGCGAATCTGATTAGAGTGGATAATTTCTTGATCCAGATGGTTCGAAGGCACATTGCAAGAGCAATGACTTCGATGAATAGCCTGATCTTTGGGGCTTAGTACCCCAACAATCTCTATCACGAGAGTGTGCGCCTTAACGGCTTTATCCCTCCAGAAGCGTTCCTATATCTTGATCAGAGAGGTCTGATCCAGGATAAGTTAGCGGTGCCGCTAATCTTCCACGTCGCCAGAACAGCTGTGAATAGGCGACTCAACTACGACCGAGACGTCGCACAGAGTAGTGAAGAGCGTCTCCGGTTCAGTAGAGCGGTTTCAGTCCGCGACATTTTAGACGTCAGTAGGCAGCATGACCAATTTTGGTGGCTTAGAGAAGAAGAGGGAACGCCGTCGTCGTTTCATGCATTAAAAAAAAAACAAAAAGAAAAAAAAGGTCCATCTGATGTTTTTCTCCGTTAGGGCTTTGTTCCCTGATTCGAGTTTGAGTGCACAAAGCGGGATGTACACTGAGGGGTCGGATTAGTCCGAGTTTACTGCTGAGCCTCCTCTAGCCAGTTCGTAGGCTTTCTCATTTCCTGGTATGCCATCATGACCAGGGTCTCAGCAGAGCTTTACCTTGTGCTGTGTTCCAAGAACCTTCAGGTTTTCTCTACAGCACTTCACAAGCTACGATTTTATTTCTGTAGCAGATATTGCTTTTATCGCTGCCTAGCTGTCGATGAAAAAGGTGATATCATCCCATGGTATTGTCTTCATCGCAGTCTCACGGGCTGCTATTGTCACTACTAGAACCTCTGCCTGAAAAACGCTACTGTAGTTCGGAAGCCGAGCTGACATGGAGATACCAAGCGATTCAGAGAAGATGCCTGCACCTACACCTATTTCCATTTTGGATCCATCGGTGTACACAGCTATGGATCGCTCGTTAGACGCTCTATCATTTTCCAGTCTTCCCTGCTCTTGTGAAGTCTAGGTAAGATGTTATATAATCTGTACTATATACATTACCTAGATTTCTCTGCAGGATCGTGGTCTGACCCATTGCATTTGTTCTCCATCTATCTATTTGGCTTAATCTTAGCACTAAGAGCCGCCGATGCTTGTATAAAGATGTCTACCGGAAGCAGATTGAGAATGAAGAAGTATAAGTTAACACAGGTTGTTCCGGAATAATTACCATATATGAGATTTTAGAATTTTACCTTGCGCACAGAATATTCCATGTTAAAAACGGATCGGAATACTCCAAATCGCTGCCGGAGTACCACGAGGAAGTGTTCTTGGTCCGGTTTTGTTCTTACTCTACACTGGAGATATACCGCACTTTCGTAGCTACGTTC
This sequence comes from Brachypalpus laphriformis, assembly GCA_945910035.1. NCBI lineage: Eukaryota > Metazoa > Arthropoda > Insecta > Diptera > Syrphidae > Brachypalpus > Brachypalpus laphriformis. Next base: position 326,657,644 of record OX246753.1, read on the forward strand.
GCGGACATACGGCTATATTAACAACAGATAGATCAGTCATGTCAGCAACTGTGAGGCTCCAACGACCTCTGGACAAAATGTGCGAGCGAACAAAGATTTGGCGCATTGCTCTCAACGAGACCAAATCAACTCATGTTAACTTACAAGAAAATGAGCAACCTACCCATTTTCATTAACTCGGTACAAATACCATATGCAAATGAGGCAAAGTATCTAGGAACGACACTAGACGTGAAACTCAAATGGAACTCGCACGTTAAAAAGAAACGCGATGAGAGATGAAAATAGATTCAGACAAATGTATTGGCTACTCGGAAGACATTCCAAATTACGCCCTAAACTGAGTGGAATTCCTCTGAATCTCTCGACAACAGCTAAATATAATATCTCGGAACGATCCTTGATTCTAAGCTCACCTGGAAAAAGAACATGGAAGAAAGAATGAAGAAAGGGATTTGTGCATTCTATGCATGCAAGAAAACCTTTGGTAAACAATGGGGTCTGCGTCCGACCATGATTTACTGGATATACACATCGATTGTCAGACCCATCCTTACCTACGGAATTATTGTATGGTGGAATGCAACAGACAAAACCAGCTGTCTTAAAACACTCACAAAGGTACAAAGATATCCATGTATAAGCACAACAGGAGCACAGATATCAACACTGGAAGCGGGTTTAGAGATGATGCTAAATATCCCTCTCCTAGATGAGTGCATACGATGCAAACAATCGGGCGCATGGAAGCAAAGCTCCTATGGACATGGATCTATACTCAACAAGTATAGTAATAACCGATCTCAGAACAACAGATTATATCATACCCTATATAGATTTCGACAAGAACTACTCCACTTTTATTCCCGAAAGACAAGAGTGGGACTCCAACACATTACTTAATGTACAGGATATTCAACTCTACACTGATGGGTCTAAAATCGATATCGGAACTGGCTCTGGAGTTTTCTGTGAGTCACTTAAAATCAATGACTCAATGACTCACTCTCGGATGACTGTAGCATCTTTCAAGCTGAAGTCTTCGACATTGACAGGGCTGCACAGACTATACATAGCAAAAAAACAAAATCCTTCCAAGATTAACATTTTCGTGGATAGTCAAGCGGAAATCAAAGCACTAGACAGCGAGAAAGTCAGATCAGCACGTTGAATAGAGTATGCAACACCCATGACGTAACTCTCTGCTGGGTTCCCGGGCATAGAAATATAAAACGAAAAGAGACAGCAGATGAACTAGCTAAAAAGGAATCAGCATTAGATTTTCAACATACTCGAATGTCAGTAAAAACTCTAATTGGTGAACTAAAAAGGAAAATAGACCTAAAAGCAAGAGAACTGATTAACTCCACTTGGCACGCCAGCAACGACAGTGTCATATCTCGCAGCTTATGGCCGATAGTAGATGAAAACTGAACAAAAAGCCTTTAGCGATAAATAAAAAAGAAATTCGCATCATGACAGGTGCACTAAAGGTCACTGCGCGATAGGCGTGATGGCTGCTTTATTAGGCGTCAACACTCCCGACCACTGCAGGAGCTGTCATGATATAGAGGAGACAGAAACCGGCGAACCCCATAGGCGGATCAGTAGAAATGCGGTGAAGTGGGAGGGTTGTGATCCCTTGTTTTCGGATCATAACCCCGCTGATAAAAGGAAGAAGAAGAAACCATCAAACACCTGCTATGCGATTGCCCAAATCTTCAAAACCGCCGCCTCCGTCATATGGGAAACAAGCTTTTTGACGAACTAGGGGATCTCATACAAGTCCCACTAAGGAACATGATAGGCTTCATAAAGACCACAGGCTGGTTCACAACAGAACCGACCGCAAGATAATCGTTTAAGTATAGGTTCCACACTACAAAGGGAAACACAATGGACCAAATGGCTCCCGTCATAAGCACATAGGTGCACTTCCCTCCAACTTAACCTAACCTAAGCATATATAAGAAACTGCTTTTATACAAGCTAGTGCTTAATCCCATTTGGACGTATGGTATACAACTTTGGGGTTATACTAAACGATACAATAGGGATATCCTACAATCTTTTCAAAACAAAGTGCTAAGAGTCATAGTAAATGCTCCATGGTATATCAGAAACAGTGATATTCACAAAGACTTAGGACTAACTACCGTCGATGACGAGATATCGAACTCTGCTCGAAAACTCCGTATTCGCCTTCATGGTCATTGCAACGACAGTATACTCCAAATTCTGGACGAGACAAACCTTGTGCGCCGATTACAGATAACGAAACCGCTCGATCTAGCGCAATAAGGTCCAGCCGCATTTAATGGCGGGTTTTAGCAGGTGCTTGTACTAGAAAGCTACCTGTCCAACGCGAATATTTTTGAAACTAAAACTACTTGATAAGGAAACTTAGTCGTAGTAAACCAGTAGAAGGAAGTTGTTGTTTAGTGAGTAAAAATCTTACACTACTATGACATTGACCGCAAGGCGGAGGATAATACATCCATTTTTGATGAAGCCTATGTCAAAGCATGTCCAGAAACCAAACGAAAAGATAAAAAATCACCACCTTGGTGGTCATCTGAACTAGCTAGAATTAGGAGAGTAACTAGACACCTTCTAAATGTGGCCAAAAGAACTATGCTAGAAGCGGACTGGGAACAATATAAGTCCAGTCAGAGAAATTTCAAAAACGAGACACAGAAGGCCAAACGCCACTCTTGGGAGCACTTCTGTAATGAAATCAAGGGTACGACAGAATCTGCGAGACTGAGAAAAATTCTATCCAGGGAATCAAAAACTCTTGGATCTCTCAAGGAATCCGACGGAAGGTGGACTGAATCCTGTGCAGAATCGCTTAGCTCCCTGCTAAAAGCGCACTTTCCGGGTTGTACGGCCCATCCAGATAATAACATCGTAACTAACAGTAGTTTTGTAACGGAAACTCCGACGGATTTTATCACAGAGGAAAGAATTGAGTGGGCAATCGGATCATTCTCTCCCTTTAAATCCACAGGACCCGACGGGATTATCCCGATCATGCTACAGAAAACAATAACCACAATCATCCCGGTACTTAAAGAACTGTACCTCAACAGCCTCATGTGGGGGTATATACCTAGATCATGGAAAGAGGTCAAAGTGGTCTTCATACCCAAGGCCTGTAAAGCAAGCCACACTACTGCAAAGGACTTTAGGCCAATTAGCCTTACCTCCTTTGTCCTAAAGACCTTTGAAAGACTAGCTGACATATACATCCGTAGTAAACTACGCCCAGGTGACATATCCCCAGCGCAGCACGCTTATACGAAAGGAAAAAGCGTAGAGACAGCGCTGCATTGTGTAGTCGGCTCAATAGAAAAATCACTGAAAAATAAAGAATATACACTAGCCGCTTTCCTGGACATTGAAGGAGCCTTTAACAATGTCAAAACGGAAGCGGTCAATAGAACTCTAACGAACCTTAATATTCACAATTCTGTGATAAAATGGATCGTCAATATGCTAAAGGAAAGACATATCAAAGTTGAACTCGGAGGTACTAAGCTCGAAGTCTATGCCTCAAGAGGCACCCCTCAAGGAGGGGTTATATCCCCACTACTGTGGGTTATTGTCCTGAACGAAGTCCTTCTTAAACTTAGAAACAGCGGCGTCAAGGCCATTGCATATGCGGACGATGTTGTGCTGCTAGCAACAGGTAAATTTCTCCCGACCCTGAGCGAACAAATCGAATGGGCGCTGGAAATCATTGACTCCTGGACGGAGAGATGTGGGCTGGCGGTTAATCCCCAGAAGACAGAGTTAGTACTATTCACTAACAAAAGAATAATTCCACAATTCGTAACTCCTTCCGTAAGGGGTACTCCCCTGAGTATCTCCGATAGTGCGAGATACCTTGGCCTAGTGCTCGACAGGAAACTGAACTGGAGACTAAACGTCAACGAAAGAGTCAAAAAAGCCACGATAGCTTTTTACTCGTGCAATAGAATATTTGGGAAGACTTGGGGACCGAGCCCCAAAATCATCCTATGGATGTATACAGCTATAGTAAGGCCAATACTAACGTATGGCAGCCTTGTATGGTGGCAGGCAGCCAGCAAAATAAATAACCTAGCTGCTATCACAAAAGTACAAAGACTAGCGTGCATCGCCACAACCAGTGCGATGAGAACGACACCTACAGCAGGACTCGAGGCCATTCTCAATCTGCTTCCGCTAGACATCTTTATACAAGTATCGGCAGCCCATAGTGCTGTAAGATTAAGCCAAACAGATAGCTGGAGACCAAATGCAATGGGTCACACCACGATCCTGCAGAGATATCTAGGCAGTGTATCTAATACAGACTACTTAACGCCTTACCTAGACTTCTTAAGACCATTCTATAGCACCTATCCGAGCAAGGAAGACTGAAAAAATGACAGAACGCCTAACGAGCGATCCTTAGCTGTTTACACCGATGGATCCAAAATGGAAATAGGTGTGGGCGCAGGCATCTTCTCTGAAACGCTTGGCCTCTCCATGTCAGCTCGGCTTCCGAACTACAGCAGCGTTTTTCAGGCAGAGGTTCTAGCAGTGACAATAGCAGCCCGTGAGACTGCGATGAGGACAATACCACGGGATGATATCACCTTTTTCATCGACAGCCAGGCAGCGATAAAAGCAATATCTGCTATAGAAATAAAATCGAAGCTTGTGAAGTGTTGTAGAGAAGAGCTCAAGGTTCTTGGAACACAGCACGAGGTAAAGCTCTGCTGGGTCCCTGGTCATGAAGGCATACCAGGGAATGAGAAAGCCGATGAACTGGCTAGAGGTGGCTCAGCACTAAGCTCGGACCAATCCGACCCCTCGGTGTACATCCCGCCTTGCGCCCTTAAGCTCGTAGCAGGAAACAAAGCCATAACGGAGGCTAACAATAGGTGGACCTCTTTAGATACTTGTGTCACCACGAGGAAGCTGTGGCCCGCTTTTGACAGAGTAAGAACCAATAGACTCATACAGAGGCACAGAAAATCCCTCTCTACTCTAATTGGAGTCATTACAGGGCATAACACCATGCGGTACCACATGAAAAAACTACGTGTGACTAGCGAAGACCTTTGTAGAGGCTGCGGCGACGAGGAGGCTCAGGAGGACACCGCCCACTTTCTCTGTCATTGCCCAGGCCTCTATCATTTGAGAAATAAGATCCTTGGGCAACACTTCTTTGAGGATCTAGAAGAGTTGTCCAACAGACCAATAAATGACATCGCAAACTTCATCAAATCCTCTGGATGGTTTGTATCTAGGACACAGTGAGTACTTAGTTCTTTCTTTAGGATACTTACAAGACGGTATTTTTCCACGAGGTAGGGATTTCCTTTTTCTATCTCCTTTCCCCCCTTGGGTATCACAATGGGTCTATACTGACCTGAGTGTGGTGTGGAGGTTTTCTATCCCCCTACACCTGCCCACTTACCTAAGTTGACCCTACACTACTATGAGCACCGGGCAATTCGTGCCTATGAAGATTTTCCACCTACCCACCAAAAAAAAAAAATCTTTAGCTTATGCATCTGCCAAAAGCAGCTCCATACTTTCTATGTGAGCTTTGTCGCATAGAGCGTCCATCTACCAACCAACCTTTCTCATTAAATTCCTTTATTATGTTTCTGATCACACGTACTCCCTAAGTGTCGTCTGGTTTCTTGTGAAATGTATGCTTTCGAAATTAAAGTACATTCTCGTGTATTTCATTAAAAATTGAGCAACTCCCACCCCTTCTCATTTCTCAGAATCATGTCCTTGCCACAAAATTAAATTGTCAAAGCACGCCTGCACTGTTAAGGACATGCTACATTCTATTCGATCATCCTTGACCACGTTCCATAGAGTAACACTTTTCCAAGAAGTGCAATCAGTGTGCATGATAACATCTATTTCTGTTCTCTCACTGGAGTTCGTCCTGCCATTTGGATTCCTTAAAGCTACATATCTCAAGGAAATGAATAAACTTTACGAGCATTCCACAGCAAAATGCACACATTTACGAGTATATGCCACCGGAAATACTGTCAATGATTTGTGGAGCATTCCTACTACTTCTCCTGGGCGATTCGATTTTATTACCTTTTCTCTATGGCAATGATAACAATAATAAATAAACATCAATAAAACTGTCTTTTGGTCTTATCACGGAGTTCGCAGGCACCCATACCCGCACCCAAATTCCACTTTACTACCCCACGTGACCGAGTTTATGCCGAAATATTCGGCGGCGGTAATTGTATCTGTGTGTGGCGGTGCCTGGTATTTGTGATTGCATTATCAGCACCCGTTCCCCTTGATATACAAATAAGTTAGGAATCTAATGAACAGCATGCCAGGATCCCATTAGCCTTCTCCCTTTCTCTCTATTTCAAGAATAAATCACGACAACCTCTGGATGGGAGTGCGAGGCCCATATGTATCGCGTCGTCTGTTTGCGGCCCTGTCTGCGCTTTATTTGCTCGCACGCATGATATTTGCCGTGTGGGGTCAGCCTGGGGGTGGTTTATATTTTCAACAACATCTGCGAAGGACGAGGAATTATTTTGAAATTATTTATTGATTTTACTCATTTTAAAAAAAAAACATAAAAAATTCTTTATGGGAGGAAAATCAACTTAATTCGGAAAGGACTCCCTTTAAAGCGATCCTTTTCAACGAATTTAAAGCCCAAATTAATCCGATGCTATTCATGAGAAGAGATTTTGTTTCCTTTTTTTTATAAACCATCACACAAGCTGTTCATATAAATAATAAACAAGAAAATTGAAACGTCAGTACCTTCCGCAAATAAATACAAAAAAATCATTAAAAGGATAAAGGATATCCCAAGTACTGAAAAAACAAGAAGCAATTAAATATTTAAGCGCTGTTAATGCTTTCGATATGGTAGACGAGCTGAATTTAATAAATCCTTTGTCATCGCCTTGTATGTCAATTATTGTCAACGCGGTATTGAATCCCTTTCTTTAGTAATTACACGACGACAAATCTAGGACAATTTACAATTTCATTTCAATTATGTATACGGAAAAATACGACAGAGAGGCACAGCAAGTGGTAATATTTTACACGATATAAATCGGCGGAAGTTAACTCTCCTCGCAGGGAGGCTTACAAATACTTCCCAGGACGAAGGGTGTATATAGCGCACTGAAAAAGTATACATGCACTTTTGACACAGGATACGTATGGAGCAACGCATTCGCGCCACCATGATAGTTTGACCTCATTGCGGATGCGAACAAAGTGATGATAGTTTTCACTTTAATTGAAATTAATGTTTCCTTGCAGAGGATGGTTGGAGGACATTTTCAAAATGGAATTTGTAGCGTAGGTAGTTATTCCATTAGAACGGAAGAGAATGTGATTGGTACAAGACTGCATCAGAAGAAATTACTTAATGTTCGGTAGAAAAAGGGATTTTCAACCAATTTTGTCTTTTTACACAATGAAGGAAGGGGTTGTAACAATAAGGATGAACAAATTGAGTGCTCTCCGAGGAAAGAGTTCAATTAGAATAAACTGACCCGATGGCATACGATTTTGACACTAAATTGTGAGATTATTTCCTTACAAATGCAGCAACGACACTTAGATTCAATTGCCTATATATGCTGCATTCAATGGGCTTCTTCCATTTGCGAAATAGTCAGGATTCAGAAATATCATGAGGAGGGCGGAACTGATTGCCTGTCTCAAAAGCGTATCGGTATTTGGTAGAAATGAAAGCAACAAGCAGTAAGATCTCAAGGAAGATCACTGAGATGACGGATCCTGACAAGACTGTAAGAATGAGGTTGTCACTTGGTGGAATGTAGCACAGCACGATGGTTCGCTAGTATAGTGCAAGGTAATGGAGAAGGAATATCAGCTTTCAAACGTCACTAAAATCCAGTATGCGGCATGTATCGGAGTCATGGGATCAATAAGAACAGGACTAACAGCGGCAATGGAAACCATGCTTAGTTTCATTCCACTTGATCTATACTGCAGCAGTATGACGGATAAAATCGATGTAAGGACAATGGAAAATGGACAACGGATCAACGGAAACCGACCACATGAATCCGGTGCTATCATTTTAATTCACTATAAAAATTCCTGACAGAGTGTACTGGAAAAATCAAAGAATCATCAACGAAAAGGAACTGGAATTTATAATGAGAGTTCTAAAAGGTTATTGTGAAGCCTTAAGACTTTCAAGCCGAAATCACGGCCATCATAAAGGCTGTGGAAACTAAACGCGTTAGTAGAACGATTAGTTTCTGTATACGAGTAGATAGCCAGTCAGCCGTTAATGCTCTGGACTCTGCTGCAATTAGATCGAGGCTTGTGAAGATCTGCAAATTGCTTTTAAACGAGATATTTAGAGCCAATACGGTGCCCCTTTGCTAGGTACCAGAGCATATGGATATCGCAGAAAAGTTTGCAAGAAAGGAATCGACGATGCATGCACCGCAGGCTCTTTAAGGAAGAAAATAGGGGATAAAACTACCATCTGGACACATGTATAACGACCAGTACGCTATTGTCGGCCCTTAGCAATAATAGATCTATTTCTCTGGTGAAACTTCGTCGTCATAACACACGGGTCATCTCCACACTACTGGGCACTATGCCATTGGTATTCATGAGGAACACCTCGTTAAAAAGCGCGGCGAGTAAATATTGCAAAGCTGCAGGGACGAGAAGGGAATTGAAATTGTTCGTCACCTGCTGTGCGATTGTCCTGCTCTATCCCTCAGAAGAATGAGGAGAGTTGTAAGTTACTTCTTCTCGGAATTGGAGGACTTAAGTAATATTGAGCTGATGGAGTTGCTGAGATTTATATAAGTATCTGTGTGATTCACAACGCAACGCTCGGTTGGGTCCCTGGACATCAGGGGATTGTGGGCAACGAATCTGCAGTTGAGCTTGCTAGGGCTGACTCAGAATCTGCGTTTATAGGTGGCCTCAACTGGGCAACAGCTACAAAGTTCGTCTAGACTGGCCATAGTGATCTGAGATACCACCTTAAGAAGTTGAACCTCTGCCAGGAAAAGGATTGTCGGTTATGCCTAGACGAGGATCAAACTTCCGAACACATTCTCTGTTTTTTTTTTTTTTTTTATTAATCGTTTATTTTTTTCACTCTAACACTAAGAGAATTTATAGTTCAAATAAACTTAGAACTACATTATTATAATGCCTTAAAGTAACTGACCTGTAGGGTGCTCAATACTTATATTATCACATTCTCTTTGAATGCCCGGCATTACACTGGTTAAGGAAACGTATTCTCCATGAGGATATACTTTCTTCAGCAGAACTGAAATGCTCTGCTACTAAAAACATACTCACTTTCATAAGGGGGGTAGTACGTCTTTTAGATTTACTCCAACCCTCCGATACAATGAATCTTTCAGGTCGCAGTGTCGTTGCAACACGGGCATGGGTTGTACAAAAAAAAACACAACGGATATATCTCTTACAGTGTTTCTAGGGTATGTTGCCAAACCACAATTTGATGATTGTGACTAACCTAACCGTGTTGTGAGACATCGAAGAAGGTACATACCTTCTTCGCAAAATGGGCCAGCATGTGGCCTGAGTGAAAAGGATAATTTATCACAGTGTTTATGAGTTAAATTAAAGGAAACCAAGGACCCAAACTGTTGGTCTAAGTGGACAGTTACAAGGCAGCCATATACTTAACCTAACCTAGCACAGGGCGGTTTTAGTTGACTAAGCTAACGAATATCGAAAGCCCACACTCTGTTCGTGGCTCTATGATGAGCTTGCGCCACGATGAATTGTAAAACTTCCAGTCGGGTTGCAGTTGCGAATTTTAGAAAAGTCTGAAAGAAAAGTATCACAGAGCAAGAAATAAGCAACAACAATTGAACCTTTCTGTTCATACATTCCAGTACTCCGCGACAAGTATAACTATAGCAGCGCGTTTTAGGCGAGGATTAACTAAGAAAATAAAGAGAACACGCGAGTATTTCCACATTTAGACCACATTGCGGATGGAAGCATAAGCAGAATCAGAATAAGCCATAAGTTGGTTCAAAATCCCATTCTACCCCATATACAATATTATAAAAGTGTATCTACAACATATTATTCACCGTACCATCATACCATCTACAACATACTATCCAACACACTCAACACCGTTTTGCCCTTTAAAATTACGCTAGCTAATCCAGGCCTACCAACTCCTACTCTCAACCTCCACATGGTGACTGCTGGGTGCCTAGTACCTTGATCCGAGAAATGAGTAACCAACCCCCGATTGGAGAATTTTTGGCGGGAGCAGACGAGAGAGGGTGAAGAGTGCTTTCTCAATTCTTCTTGTTTCAGACGGCAGCGGATGAATTGCCTAGATGGTTGAACTTAGTGAACATCTTGCGCGAGCTGCTTTGACATATTCGGATCACAGGTTGGTAAAGAATTTCCAATGTTAGTTAGGACCTTGGAATAGAGATGGTGGCGGAGAAGCCCTTAATGGGCCAACGGCAGCGCTCACACTCCCGTAGTGGACTACTGGCACCCGTGTAGCCGGCCCCGTGTTCTAAGGGTATAATACAAGGAACTGCCCCTCCAGGTTGGGGGTTGTGCCGTCGGGGTAACTTCCCTACCACATTAAAAAAAAAAAAAACACTGGTACAGAAACAATCACAAGCCTCGGATAGGGACGATTCAACTGATGACGGCCCCAGCATACAAAATAAGGGCAACTACCTTCGGATCTTTACGCGGAATGCTCTGACCCTCAACAGACCACGTGAAGCCGAACAATTAGCATAGGCCCTAGACTGCTATAAAGCAGATATTACCGCCATCAGGGGTCGGGCAAGAAGACGATAAAAAACGATGACATCTATTATAGTGATTGCTACAGAGACAACAAACAGCGCTTATTTGGATGCGGATTTGCTATACGCGGCAGACTTAGGCAAGAAGTCTCAAGCTTCCGACACGTGAGCGAGCGTATTATGACTATTCGGATCAAGGCTAAATTCGCTAACATAATCCTGAAAAGTGCTCATGCCCCCATGGAACAAAAGGACACTTTCACCAAAGATTGTTTCTACGAGCTTCTCGACAAAACATACGAGCAATGTCCTAAATACGACCTTAAAATCGCAACGGGCGATTTTAACGCCAAAATAGGAGAAAAGGACTTCTTTGGTAGTGCAGTCGATAAACACAGCCCACACGGCACCATGTCTGACAACGGACTAAAGCCAATTGATTTCGCTGGATCGAAACGTCACTATAGCAAGCACATGGTTTCCTCATCTTAATATTTACAAGCAGACATGGCGGTCACGTAAAGATCAACCAAATTGATCATATCGCGATCGATGCAAGACATGCCTCCAGCATTCTGGATATCTGGACCTTCCGAACGGCCACCACAGACTCGGATCATTACCCTGTTATAGCCAACGTACGAATGCGGATATCCCAAACTGAGCAACAAACAAGAATCACTGTGAGAAAATTTAACATCGAAAAGCAACAATCGCAAGAGACCGCCAGAGTCTTCGCTGAACGCGTTTCTCGAAATCTCTCAATCACCCCTACGCCGCCAGTATCAAGTGCCGAAGACCAGTGGCAACGCTGCCAACATGCCGCGACTGTGGTGCTCGGTCTCGCTCGCTCACCACCGCGAAACCCCTGGTTTGACGAAGAATGCCGACGAGTGCATGCAGCAAAACAAGAGGCATACAAAGCGGCGCTGCAAAGGAAGAAGAAAGCTGCTCGTGAGCTCTACGAGCAAAAGGGACGGGAAGAACATCGACTTCTCCAGAAGAAGAAGAAAGAGCATGAGAAGCGCGCGTTCGAGAATATTGAGAGTTTATACTCCAGGAACAATGTACGGAAGTTTTACCAAAAGGTAAAAAGAACGCGTCAGAGAAGCAATGCCCGTACAGAAACCTGTAGAGATGAAAATGGAAACCTCGTAGTAGAATCACAGTCGGTTCTGAAAATATGGAAAAACTACTTCTGCAGACTGTATAACGGCGAAGAAGACCAACATCCCACTGTCAGGCAGATTGAACCATTCACATAGACGATGATAGTCAAAATTTCCGTCCAATTGACCAAAACGAAGTGAGGATAGCAATATCCAAGCTAAACTCCAACAAAGCTGCTGGACCTGACTATTCAAGGCAGCTGGGGATGAATTGGTAGAGTTCATACACCAACCCATCTCTAAGATTTGGTAAGACGAGTGTATGCCTGATGAATGTAACCTCAGCATCGTTTGCCCGATCCACAAGAAAGGAGACCCCCTCAACTGCGCCAATTATAGAGTCATCAGTCTCCTCAACATCGCATATAAGATATTTTCTGTGATATTGTGTGAACGCCTGAAACCTTTTATTAATAGCCTGATTGGACCCTAACATTGCGGTTTTATGCCAGGAAAGTTCAGCATCGATCAAATCTTCAGACTTCGGCAGATCCTGGAGAAAACCCAAGAAGTCCAAATCGATACTCACCACCTCTTTATCGATTTCAAGGCCGCCTATGACAGCATCTATGGAGAAGAGCTTTATAGAGCCATGTCTAGTTTTGACAACCCTGCCAAACTTGTCCGTCTCTGCAGGATAACGACGGAGAACGCTCGCTGCTCCATCAAGGTCGGTAATGACCACACCAAGACCTTTGATGTTAAAAAAGATTTTAGACAAAGTGATGCGCTGTCATATGACTTCTTTAATATTGTACTTGAACGAATTGTGCGGAACTCACAAGCTAACACCGGAGGCACAATCTATTACAAGTCTGTACAACTGCTTGTATACGCCGACGATATAGACATTATCGGAAGAACTCAGCGGGCTGTCACCGGCGGAAGGGGCCAAATTGGGTTTAGGAATAAACGAGGGCAAAACCAAGTATATGCTGTCAACAAGAAGGGACAATCAACACCGACGAATTGAACAGAACATCACAGTGGGCCGCTACAACATCGAGGTAGTAAGGGATTTTGTCTGCCTTGGCTCTGCTATTAATTTTGACAGTGATACCAGTGCAGAAATCAAGCGCTGTTTTTTGGGCTAATAAAGTAATTCAACAGTAAAGCCCTATCTCGAACAACTAAGGAGACTCTGTATAAGACCCTGATCATCCCAGTCCTGCTTTACGGCGCTGAAACATTGACTTTATTAAAAGAGGATGAAGATATCCTTGGTCGCTTCCAGAGAAAAATTCTTCGTAAGATTTTCGGTCCCGTTTGCGTTGACGGGTTTTGGAGGAGAAGATTCAATCACGAACTATACGAGCTGTACAGCGACATCGAACTAGTCAAAAAACTGGTATTGAACATCTGAGATGGGTAGGACATGTAGAGCGAATGGACACCAACGCTCCGGCTCGTAGAGTCTTCGAATCTAACGCAGTAGAAGACCTCCTCGCCATAGGTGGCGCGCACAAGTTCAAAGGGACCTCGACCAACTCGGAGTACGCAACTGGAGGCAATTAGCTAAAGACCGAGCTAAATGGAGAGGCTTGTTTGTTGGGGCCCAGGTTCACCCCGAACTATAGCGCCACCTAACTTCTGCTTCTTCTTCTTCCTTTTATCAGCGAGGTTATGATCCGAAAATAAGGGATCATAACCCTCCCACTTCACCGCATTTCTACTGATCCGCCTGTGGGGTTCGCCTTAACATAAGTAAATAAGTAAACTTTGACTAGTGTTTTCAGGAGTTTCTTGTATTGTACTTGCACTTATTTCATGTCATGGAGTTTCGGATGTCGCTATCGTTCTAAATAGAACTCCCTCTGTTCTGCTACGACTCTTATTCCACTGGGCCCTAGGTACGTAGGTAGGTAGAAGTGGTTGTGTCAGCAAACCATGCCGAAACTTAATTAGCGCAGAAGCACCGATTTAATACCACAACTCAAGTGACCTGATGTAAAAAGGACGTTAACTTCTAGGGAAGAGGAATAGAATAAGGGTAATGATTATTCAAATCCACCCCGTTACATTGAGGACCCTAATTTCAGTGGAATTTGCTTTATCATCATGTTAGTGGTGTCAAAACTCCTCCTTGAAGGGGACCTCTGAAACTGAACACCAAAATAGACGCTGACCCTGAGTTAATGCATATTTTTTTAATTAAGAGTTAATGCGCTTTGAGTATCCACTGAACACATCTACCCAAAGGGTCCCCATGTATTTAGGTGGCTTTGAGCTTTTCTTAAACCTTTCAGCTCAACATTATTATCAGGTCTCTTTAATGTCCAGTAAGGCGGTGTCATGTTCAACATTTTGTAAAAAACAAGTAAAGTGTAAGGGTGGCAATGGTGCAGTGGATAGTGTGCTTGCTCGTTCACCAATGTGTGCAAGTTCAAGGCCCTGTGGGGAACAGTAATCAGCCAGCCGATTATAAAAAGGAAAACGGACATCATCCAAGTTTTTCAAACCATTGCACTAAAGAGGGTTCGTGTCTGGTAATGCAATGGACCAGAGGGCCCGAGTACTTTGGGATTTGGGTTTTCCTTCAAAAACAAAGTCTCGAGATATTTGAAAATAAGTCCAGTACTGTCAAATTTTAAACATTCAGGTCACAGCTCCTTGCTGTCGAAAAAAGGTCGAATTACGAATAAAGTCACATAAGAGCAGCTTAGCTTTCTGCGACTAGTGGGATTCACATTATACGATTTGCTTGACGACCGACCAAATCGTACAATTTGAACACTCATCAAACAAGTCAACCAATTTTTAGCACGATTTTTAAAATTTTTGAACTTTTTGCTTGCTTGACAGACATATCGTTCAGTGTGACCGCTTGTCGTACAACTTCAGAGCATTTTTCATTTTTGTTTCTAATTTCGATGAGAAAACATCGAAGCTTAATATAAAAATATGGTGCCGAGAGCAGACAAATGGTTTTGGCAGGAGAACTAGGTTAGGCTAGGTTGGCACTCTCGTGCAGATATACTTTGAGCAGTAAAGGTCCTTTGTGATGCCATGGATCTACCATTAGACCATTCAGGGACTAATCAAACCAACAAAGACCTTTTCATAAAGCGATGGATGCTCATGATGCCTAAAGACGCCAAATCGCCTAGGTCATCAAGGAAGGGGGCCCCTAGATGGAGTATTCTTTTGAGCAGTAGAGCTGGACATGCGCATAGGAGGTGAACGAGATGCTCAAGTTAAGCTTTTCGGAGAAAATACCACAACCCGGTCTTAGAGCCATCTGTGAAGAAGTGAACTGAACTGCCATTAGCTGGGGGGGAGTTGTCCCATTCATCCCGTTCAGGGATATTCGTACGGAAGTTATGGTCAAATCTCAGTTTCTGTGGGGTGTAGTCCGTATTTTCATGGGTGAAGTTGAGAAGACCAAGGCCAGTGTGATAACTAGACCACTGCGAGGAGGCTTTTAAACGGATGGTCGTACTGGAAGTAATCTGTTTGCCAAAAATTTCTAAGGGCAGCAGATAGAACAAAATGTCCAGTGCCGTAGAGGGAGTATTTCTCAGTGCACCACTGATGCACATGCATGCAGATTTTGCATCTTAGCTAGTCGATTGAGGTGGACAGCCCTATCAATAGCAGACCGCCATACGATCACGGCATAGAACAGTATAGGCCTGATAACGGACACGTACAGCCAACAAGTGCTTTGAGGTTTCATGCCCCAAACTCCTACACATAGCCTTTTTACAGGAATAGAGAGCTGCATTAGCTTTCCTTAAGCGTTCTATTAAATTAGCTTTCCAGTTTAATTTTCTGTCCAAAATAAGACCCAGGTATTTTGCGTTTTCAGTGAAGGTGAGACTGGTGCCATTTATCGTAGAAGGGTCTATAAGGGGAACTTCATATTTCCTAGTGAAGGGAATGAGTTCGGTTTTATGAGAGTTATCCCCAATCCACATTTAAAAGCCCTTCTGGTGAGCCGATAGAGAGCATATTGGAGGATTAACTTGAGAGTTTCTGGGTGTTTGCCAGGGGCAGTAACCATGTCATTTTTTAATAAGCGGCAATTGTTGCCCCCCTGGCAGCTGACCTCCTCGTGGTGGGGGAGGGCAACGTGACTGGGATGTGCAGATGGGGTAACTTAAATAGTTATTCCCATCCATACAATCCAGTTACGGCTAACAAAGCGCATACCCCATGATGACAAGACGGAGTGAACGGGCCTCGGATATTGCCAAACCTGGTAAGCCAGGGCATCCTTTGGAGCCAGGCCTGAAGGGTGTCAGAATGCGAGCGTCTGGTGGTCGGCCTGTCCCGCTCGGCAGCCGGCCGGGTCAAACCCGAAATGGCTACGAGCTTCCTGTCAATGGTCTCGCGAACCATTACGGGGGTCAAGGGGTGAGCGCGCTGTGCACCGATAGGGGCACAGGTGGACTCTCTGAGATTCGACAACGGCATCGACTTAGGCACATGGAACGTCTTATCGCTCACAGGGAAGGATCTTGAGCTTGTTGGGGAGGCTGTTAAAAGTCGACTAGATATAGTTGGCGTCTCTTCAACAAAGCAGAGAGGTTCTAAAACTGTGGACCTTTCGGATGGGTGGAAGCTCTTCCTGTCAGGAGTCCCACCCTCAATGTCTGCTCGGGCGGGAGTGGGGATACTCACAAGTCCCAGGTTGACTTGTGTTGATACCATTAGGAGGGAGAGTTGCGATCTTAAAGCTCAAGCTTGAAAGATCAACTCTGACATTGGTGCAGGTGTATGCACCGAACCTTCAGTCAGAGTACGCAGCTTTCTTAGATGAAGTTGATGTTGCCCTTGAAACGGTTGCAGATATGGATTCTTTTGTCCTGATGGGTGACTTCAATGCTCATGTGGGTGTAGATGTTTTGACATGGGGGAGTGGGATTGGGAGGAACGGTGATCCTGATCAAAACGCGAACGGAGAAAGGTTGTTGGATTTGAAAATGGCTTATCCATCATGAACACTATCTTTCCGCACAAAGCAATTCACAAATACACGTGGTACCGTCAGAGTCTTCAGCAGAAGTCGCTGATCGATTTCTTTGTGGTACCATCGTGTCTGAAGAGAATGGTTTGTGATGTTCGCGTATTGAGAG
This sequence comes from Brachypalpus laphriformis, assembly GCA_945910035.1. Classification (NCBI taxonomy): domain Eukaryota; kingdom Metazoa; phylum Arthropoda; class Insecta; order Diptera; family Syrphidae; genus Brachypalpus; species Brachypalpus laphriformis. The sequence goes on from OX246753.1 coordinate 326,674,714, forward strand.
GGGCCGAACTGCCAACTGATCATCACTTAGTGCTGTACAAATTGTATCTTAGCGAGAGAGTGCCTCCCCTACCAAAGCGTAAACCAAGGATGGTTACACACATAAGATGGGAGAGGTTACAGGACGATGAGATACGGGAGACATTTGCGCGGCAAATATCTGAGAGGTTTGAACGAATTCCAACTGTTCCATCAAATGTAGAGGAAGAATGGCAACTGTTTTCAACAGCGGTTATTGCCTCTGCGGGAGATGTTTGTGGAGTGAAGCGGCTTGGTGTGGCGGCTGGTGGTGAGAAAAGAACTGCTTGGTTTAAAACGCCCGGAGTTCAAGAAGCCATCATCGAGAAGAAGAGAGCCTTTAAGGTGTGGATTCACTTGGGGAACTCCGATTCTCGAAATCGGTACACTGAGGCGCGAAGAACTTGCAAATTAGCTGTGAAAACAGCGAAAGAACAGTCTTGGAAGGAGTTTGGCGAGAAATTGGAACGTGACCACAGATCTGCAAATAAGATGTTCTGGCAGACCGTCCGCCGACTCAGAGGAAAAAAGTTGAATATCGTTGAAGGAGTCAAATCCAAAGATGGTAGACTTCTTTCCAATGGGGAGGACATCTTACCCAGATGGAGCGAGCACTTTTAAGAATTGCTCAATCCCGAACAGGGCACCGAAGATGACAGACCTATGGTCGAGAGTAGGGCGGAAAGTAGTCCTACGGAAGAGGAAGTAACTTTGGCGATCAAAGAGCTAAAAGTTGGAAAATCTGCTGGTGTGGATGAAATTCGGCCAGAAATGCTCAAGGCTTTAGGTAAAGAGGGAGTTCAATGGCTCTTGCGTGTCATTAAAGTGGCCTGGGAATGCGGTGAAATACCTGGTGATTGGCAAATGGGGGTGATAGTTCCTCTTTTTTGTTTTTTTTTTTTTTTCAGCGAACTCGTCGTTCGCGAGTTCCTCTTTTTAGAAAAGGGGACAGAAGAGATTGCGCCAACTATAGGGGTATATCTCTTTGAAGTCTCCCTTAAAAAGTCTTCGCTAAGGTGCTAGAAAAGCGTTCCAGAGCTGTGGTTGAGGATAGTTTGGGGGATGAGCAGTGCGATTTTCGTCCCGGTAGAAGCACAACCGACCAGTTGTTCACTCTCAGAATGGTTCTTGAGAAGGCCTGGGAGTATGCAAAACCTGTCTACACTTGTTTTGTGGATTTGGAAAAAGCATATGATAGGGTTCTTCGAGGGAACCTCTGGAGTGTTCTGCAGGAGTATGGGATTGATGGTTCCCTGTTAAAAGCGATTCAGTCGTTATATACAAACTGTAAAAGCTGTGTTCGGATAAACGGTATTAAATCAATACATTTCACTGTGAGCGTTGGACTCCGCCAGGGGTGCGTTTTGTCACCTCTCCTCTTCATTGTATATATGGATTGGATGTTGCAGTACAGCCGTGGCGGGAAATGTTTCAAAGTGGGAGACCTAAGGATTAGTCATCTGCTCTTTGCGGATGATTTGGTCATTCTAGGGTCCTCTCAAACCGAACTTCAGCGCGCACTCGAAAGGTTTGTAGCCGTTTGTGATGATGCTGGAATGAAGATCAACGTGAACAAGTCAGAAGTAATGGTCGTTTTCAAAAAACCCATTCAGTGCACTCTGCATGGAGTTCCACTGAAGCAGGTGGATAAGTTTAAGTACCTCGGGGTCTTATTCACGAGTAATGGGAAGAGCAATGCCGAGTTATTCTGTAGAATTGGCCAGGCTGAATCAATTTTGAGAGAGCTTGGTCAATCTGTTGTAAGGAAGGCTAAACTTAGTGTTGAACCTAAGCTATCGATTTTTAACTCGGTGTATGTTCCAACTCTCACCTATGGTCATGAAATTTGGGTAGTGACCGAAAGAATAAGATCGCGGATGCAAGCTGCCAAAATGAGGTTCTTTGGCGGTGTTGCTGGAATAACTCGTAGGAATCGAGTGCGCAACACTAGAGTACGCGAGGCGCTCAATGTTGAGCAGCTACTTCTCGGGACGGAACGATCTATGCTTCGATGGTTTGGTCACGTAGTGCGTATGCCCCCAGACCGGCTTCCAAGACGCGCCCTGGTTGCCGTGCCATCAGGTAGGCGACTTCCCGGATGGCCTAGAAATAGATGGTTGGACCAAGTCCGACATCTCTCCTGGAGCCGCTTAGGGATTCCTCCTGATGAATTGGAGTCAATGGCCCAGGATCGGGAAGGATGGAGAGTCCACCTGAGCATCCTACCCCTGCGACCCTCATGAAGGATTAGCGGGCCATTGAAAATGTATGTATGTATGTATGTATGTATGAATTGTTATTTTTGTTAATAGGTCCTCATATGTCACCGCGTCCATCCTTAAGTAATTCCGAAAATCGTCAGGCGAATTTTCTTCCAATTCGCTCAACAGGTTTACGGATGAAAATGTATTCCTTTTTCTATTCAAGGTGTAACCCACATTCTTTTTTTTTTTCTATTTTCTTTTTTCTTATTTTCCTAAATTTCCAATATCTCGTCGATAACAAGAGCCGCAACTAAAACATCCGCCGCCATGTTCCTATATCAACCTATATCACAAATGAGGTCTATCAAGCACGAAGTACAATATGAAAGCTTAGCAATATTTGGTCGTCAAGCAAATCGATCAAGCAAATCATATAATGTGAACCCCGCTACTCGTATCTTTTTTTTTTTTATTCTTGAAGTCTCTTTGAAAAATTTTCTAATAGTTCTTATTATAGCTCTACATGAGTTGATGCCGAAAGTCACAAGGCATTCACCTACCTCCGTATGCAATATAACTCTACATAGTAAATTTGTGAATTTTTTAATAAAAACACTGTGAGATACATCTGATTAACAAAGTCTCTGTTACTATCCGATGACCCCGCAACTTTTAAACTTCTTTCAATTTCACAACCTAATCTTGAACACCATTGTAAATGCTATTTAGAACAATAAATGAAGAAAGACACTTACACATACGATCTTCTCAACCACATCATTAGACTCGGTCCTTACCTGAAAGTATAGAAAACAAAAATATCTATCAGAACGATTTTAAGGAAATGCCAACCACACAGCCCCCTTGAATCTCAAAAACCACTTATCACACAGAACAACTGCCTCCCGAAAAGCATATCCAGTTCAAGTTATTCACCACATTGTCAGCCGCAGAGGAAATTGGACCAACAACTACTACCGCAGCACACCCCCGTAACAGCAGCAGTCAACTCTTTCCCCCCAGAAGCGCTTAATTAATACCCATTTGCGGTCCATCCAGGCTTTTTAGGAAACTCAAAATTTCCCAAGCCTAATGACAGTGTGGTGTTGGTGTTGGGCCATAGTATGAGAAGAAATGTAACACAAAACACGCTTCAACCACAACAAATCTATGGCAAAGATACAGATTTCTGCTAAATAGCCAGGACATCGTAAATGGATGTACTAGCCAACCAGAAAAAAAACTACTGCCTGAGGGTTACCAAGGATATTCAAAAACGGGATAGTAAAAGAATAAACACTTTGTGATATCACTTGCAGGACGTTGAGTCTATCCCTTTTAGTCCTTGATGCAGAGGGCATAAAGTATCTCGTTGATGATATATTTTTTTCTTGCTTCGAGTGGACTGTTTGTGTATTAGTGTGGGTCTTCGTCTTCATTTTGTTTAAAAAGGATGCTTTCCGGTCTGCAGAACCCCTCGTCGATTCGTTTATCTCTCCAACGCCTAATGATGGAGAAATACGAGAACGATAAAATGGAGTTCATTACGAGCGATGTGATGGCACAGGAACCAGAAGAATGAAGCGCGTGGAAGGATACGTAGGTAAGTATACCTGTCTAAGGGCCTCATTGCCGGTACAAGGGAGGGTTATTTCTAGAAAAGGATGATGTGTCTTTACTAGGTATACTATTTACATTGAAGTCTTGGCGTTTAGGCGGAAGAACACTGGAGGGAATGGTGTGCGTTCATGACACTTTAAGTGCTGAAATTGAGAAATGAGAGAAATGCTTAAAGGATGATTGCTTTTTACTCCTTCAGCAGCATAGCGGGGTGAGAATGCACCCCAAGTTGATGAATTGTGTGGTACCCTAGAGTATTATAAATTATGAACGTCATTTGAGGAAATTTTCGCACTTGCTCACCATACCCCAGGTGACGTTTCAAATCAAATTTACTGAACCCCATGGGTTTCTTCCTTGCAGCATGTCGAAAGGCTATGTATACACACGTTCACACCCACTCAAACCGCATATCTTGCGTTGCAGATTGTTAGATTGTTTCGAAATGACGATGTGTCGGTTTTGCACAAAATGCTTACGTGTGTAAAAGTAAAAATGAAAATCTTATGAGACGACGAGACAAGAATCCTTAATGACACGTAATTCAGCACGAACACTCTCATAAACTTCACTAACAGGGGGATGCTTTAAAGGCAAACGCCACCACCTTGCACGGGTTGAAGTGTGTCATCACCTTTGGCATGCATACTGTTGGATACCCCAAAAAGCAGTCATCCTTGTGAAACTCGAATCTATCCGTATGGTGGTTGGTTAGTTACAGAACATCAAATTACCGTTCGCCTAATTCATTTTTCAAGAGAAAAGTTTCCGTTTTTTTTTTTTTCTGTGGACAGTTTACGCTTTTTAATTTCAGGAAAAGCGATGCGATTACTCGTGCATATCTATGTCCTTAATGTGAAGAAAATTTTCTGTGAAAACATTTCAAGTGGATTTTTCGAAGAGAAAGTACGCTAAGCGCGTTATGCAAAAGTTAGAAGTCGGAATATGGTATCAAAAAATAAAAGAAAATTGGAAATGACGATAAATCAGAAAAGTTTAGAATGCTATCGGGGTATATACCTAATTATATTAACCGTACCGACATTGCTGGAACGGATATTTCATAGGAAGTAGTTATAAACAGAAACCTGACCCAGGTGAACACGCAGACTTGAGCCCTTCAATTCATCCAGACTAACAGCTGACTCCAACCTATTTCGATCTTTAAATTAGAGTACCCATATGACATACTATTATAAATTTAAAAATTACGCTCTCGAAATATGCTTAAGGATTCTTGGGCTAAACGTAATAACAGAATATCAGGCATACAAGCAACAAATACCAAATATATCTGTCAATGTCGTTCAAACTATTTTTCATTACGTCTTAGCTATAAAAAATAATATTTAACATTTGTAGAGATGAGCAAAAAATCGCAACGCAAATTATACCCCTTCGGGTACAACAAACAAAAAAACAAACAACAAATAAAAATACCGAGCGTAGTGTATACAAAAAATGCAATGAACAAAACAAAACGATTAATTACCCCAGGTGGCAGCCCAGGTTCACTGGAAAATCCACCCTCTTCGGAGGTCGGCTCTACGGATTCTGGGGAGAGCCAGTAATTGCAACTAATAAATCACTTCTTAAAAAGTACAAGGGTATCTCGATCTCCTCCACCAAGATCGAATAACTCCGGGAAAAGAAGTCCACCGGGAGCGCCAGCGCGCGAAATTCAGGACTCAGCGAAATACAAAAGTCTTGAGGAAGAAAATAAAACACTCCGAATCAAGCTTAACGAAATGGATCTACTCTATCAAGATCTTAAGAAAGAGATAGACTTATTAAAAGAAGAAAATAAGGTCCTAAAGAACACGCATATCCAGAGTGAACGCGAATGTACTCCAGCACGCTTAGCTAGTCTGGAATATCACACAGACGAAGAAGAGCTAGCACGCGAAACGTATCGGGTCCCAAAGAAAAGGCCTAGTAAAAAACGGAGAGCCGGTTCATCGCCCGAAGTCGAACCCGTGAAAGAAGAAAATCACAAAGAACCGCAAGTAAAGCAACTTCGTCCACCCGCACCAATAAACATCGTCGGGATAACGGAATACAATGAGTTGCAAAGCCTCCTTAAAGCAATAATAACATCAAAGTATAAGGTTACGTCTTTGAGGGATAATGCGTGGAAAGTCAACGTCGATGACTACAATGACTACCGAGCTGTGTCCCAAAAGCTAAGTACCGAGAAGGTTCAGTGGTATACTTTCGAAATCAAGTCAAAAGGCCACATCGTGTCATTGCAAGGGGACTCCACCCCTCATGCACCAAAGAAGAGGTTATGACTGACCGTCAAGCCAAAGGCTTCAAAATTCTTGATGCCGTTAATATCATCAAGAAGGAGAAGCAACAAACGAAAATAGATAAAGACGTCTTGGTGAGGCGTGGACTTCCGCTTTTTATGCTTACCTTCGATAAATCGGATAATATCGACGATATCTACCGAATTTGAGCCATACTAAATATCGTGGTCAAAATCGAGCCCATGCGTAGAAATTTAAGGATGATTCCGCAGTGCAAACGTTGCCAAGGATTTAACCATACGCAAATGTACTGCAAAAAAGAACCGCGATGTGTGAAATGCGCCGGAAATCACCTCTCCCAAGTCTGTGGAGTAAATAAACAAACCTCTGCAACATGTGCTAACTGTAAGGGAAAACACCCGGCAAATTATAGAGGCTGTGCAGTAGCTAAGGAGTTGCAAAAACGGAGAGATATGCTCCTTAAGCCCCTTGTAAAGACTAAACTGCAAACTAAGCCAAAGCGTAAGAATCCACAGGAGAAAGTAGGCAAACTAAAACTACCGGGTTCAGAGCGCAAAAAGGTGAGGGAAAGAGTGGCAACAGAAAAGTCCTCGACCTCTGTTCTTAAAAGAAACGGTACTGAAAAGTTAACGTCGACAAAGCCGCCAGGTAATGACCCTCGGACAGCACGAGTGCAGACCTACGCTCAGGCCGCGGCATCCGAAAAACCAAAAAATCTTGAAATTTCGACGGACCCTGTTTTTCATGTTTTATCGGTTATTCTCGAGAAATTTGAAGAACAAAGCAAAATAAATAAAATTATTCTCGATAGGCTGGTTAAGCTTGAAAATAATTCTCAGAAAACGCGTACTTCAACTAGAATATGAATAACAAACGAATGTTAAAAATATGTACTTGGAATGCAAACGGACTTTTGCAAAAACTCGACGAATTGGAAATATTCATGCGTGAAAAAGATATTGATATTTGCTTGATTTCTGAAACCCACGTAAAAAAGGAATCGCATTTAAAAATAAAAAAAGCGAGAGGCGGATCATCCTTGCTTATTAAAGACTGCATCAAGCAATCCGAAGACCTAAAGATAGAGCTTGAAACTTTGCAACTGTGCACGATTCGAATTAAAAATAGTCAGCGTACTCTTAAAATCTCATCTATCTACTGTCCACCGCGTTCTGCGCTTGAAAAATCTGATTTTACTAACTTGTTTGAATCGTTGAAACCTAATTTTATCATCGGCGGCGACTTTAATGCGAAACATACGTTCTGGGGCTCAAGATACAGCTCGAAAAAAGGTAGAATGCTCTATGGGGCAGGTATGGAGTACAGTTGTGATTTCCATTCGACGGGTAAACCGACTTACTGGCCAACTGATAGTTCGAAAATACCTGACCTGATAGATTTTTTCGTTGTGAAAGGAATATCTACCAACCACATAAAAGTCGAAGACAGCTTTGGTCTGTCGTCTGATCATTCCCCGGTTATTTTAACAATCAACGAAAAACTAGTCTATAACCTAGAGCCAGCGAGATTAACTGGTCGAACAACTAACTGGGAAGGCTTTGAGAACGAAATTGAAGATAATGTTGAACTAAGCGTTCCACTTACGACACCCTATGAACTTGAGGTTGAAGTTGATCGCTTCGTTGAGATCGTACAGCTCGCCTCTTGGAATAATACGCCCAATCCAAGGAAAACGCCGGATAGATACGGTTAACGATATCCTCCGGAAATAAAAGAATTGGTCAAGGAAAAAAGAAAAGCTCGTAAAAAATGGCAACAGAGTCGTGCTCCGCAACATAAAGCACACTTGAATCGTCTGTGCAATTTGTTGAAGAAGACTATTAAGGATTTTAAGAATCGTGCAATAGCCTCTTACCTTGAAAGTTTAACAGCGAAAAAAGATTCCAATTACTCACTTTGGAAAGCTGTAAAAGGCACCAAAAGGCCCAAAGTCCCCGCGCCGCCAATCAAATTAAATCAAAATGAATGGGCGAGGTAAGATAAAGAAAAAGCGGACGTCTTTGCGGCCCGCCTGGAAGAAACCTTTAAACCGTACAATGGTCAAGTGGTTTACGATAACCGCAATAGGCTGGATTTACCATCTGACGATTTGACGCTCACAAGTGCAACGCTAAGGGAACTCAAACATGAGATCGAGAGTCTAAAACCTAAGAAATCTCCTGGCTATGATTTGATTACCGGAGAAATTCTCAAAGTTTTACCTAGAAAAGCATGGATTAAGATTCTCCATATTGTAAATGCTGCACTTAGATTAAAACACGTGCCGAGCCAATGGAAAGTTGCGGAAGTCATAATGGTTTTAAAACCAGGAAAACCGCCAAATGAGGTAAAATCGTATAGACCAATTTCGCTTCTTCCAATCATATCGAAAATTTTCGAGAGGATATTATTAAGGCGTCTCCAACCGGTTATAGAAGAAAATAATCTTATCCCTGACCACCAATTTGGGTTCAGAAGTAAGCATTCGACGATTGACCAGGTGCATAGAATTACTGACGTAATCGAGAAAGCACAGAAAAAAAGATTTGCTCAAGCGTATTTCTTGACGTTGCGAGACGTGCCTTTGACAAGGTGTGGCATGATGGCTTGAAATGCAAACTACGACAAGTTCTCCCTGTATGCTTATACGATATTTTAGAATCATATCTCGGGAATAGACTCTTTCGTGTTAGACATGGAGTCGAATACTCCGAGCTCAAGGAAATTTCGGCCGGCGTACCGCAAGGAAGCGTTCTTGGGCCGCTTCTCTATTTGCTATATACTCGTGATATACCGAACGAAGATGGCACTCCTTGCTACGTTTGCCGATGACACCGCTATCTTAGCAGTAGGTAAAACCATCGAAGAAACGACTGCAAAACTGCAAAACGCACTGAATAATGTAAATGAATGGACGAGAGACTGGCGGATTGCCCTCAACGAATCTAAATCTGTTCACGTGAATTTCACTTACAAGAAAACTAATGACTTGCCAATTTTCCTAAACTCGGCCCGAATACCTTTTGCAAACGAGGCCAAATACCTGGGAATGATACTCGACACAAGACTGAAATGGAATTCGCACGTGAAAATGAAACGAAAAGAACTCGAAATCAAATATAGAGAAATGAACTGGTTACTCGGAAAACATTCCCAGCTCAGTACTGAGAACAAACTGCTTTTATACAAGCAAGTGATAAAGCCGGTGTGGACCTACGGTATACAACTTTGGGGTTGTACCAAGAAAACAAATGCAAATCTTTTACAAGTTTTTCAAAATAAAGTGCTAGGAGAAATTGTCCAAGCACCGTGGTATAGTAGAAACGACGATATCCACAGGGATCTCGGAATTCCGACAATCGAAGCTGAAACTACAAGCTTCGCGAGAAAGCATAGAAACCGACTAATCGGACATGTCAACAACACAGTCCTACAAATTTTGGATGAGAGCAATTTATTGCGCCGACTACAAAGGACGAAACCTTTCGACTTGGCGAGATAATGATTAACCGCGTCTAGATTGCGGAATATGCAGGATCTTTCAGTGGAAAGTAACCTGGCAAACGTTTTTATTTCGTGAAAGAAAAATTGCTTGATAAGTTAATACTTAGTTGCGATATCTAACAAATTTATAACGAAGGGTGGTGTTTTTTTAGTCAGTAAGAATCTGACACTACTATGAGGAGCACGCGCTTGCTATTTTCATAGTGTCTATGGAAGATTTTTCACCTACCCTCGGAAAAAAAAAAAAAAAAAATATCGCAACCTGCTAATCATTCACTGCTTTTGAAAATTCGCATTCGCAACCAGTTAACAACTTATAAATAAACTGCTATTGCTAATGAAATGCTAATGATAATTTGTGTGGCTTCTATTCACGAGTCACAATTTAATTTTTCATAGGCAAACGCAACAGGCGGGTCCGTAGAAATGCGGTGAAGTGGGAGGGTTATGATCCCTTATTTTCAGATCATAACCTCGCTGATAAAAGGAAGAAGACGAAGAAGAAGACAATTTCATTTTTCATGCACTACATACAAATGTGTATTTGTCTCATACGAAAACGTGAAGAATAAGACGTATGACAAAATTATAAAACTAAACTATCCTTTTTGCATGTTATCTGCTGAACGTCTCCATCAAATTTTCTTTTCGAACATGTGCCATTGTGTGTACGAAGCTTTTTATGATACACCAACAAGCACCAAGCAAACTCATAAGATTACATATCGTAGTCGCAGCTGGTTCGAAAGTTTGGTTGATTGGTATATAGCAGCACAGGGGCTATACTTGCTAAGTTTCTATTGCTGCTATCGCAGTCGCAGCTGGTTTGTAGTTTGGTTGTTTGCTATATAGCAGTACAGGGGCTATACTTGCTAAGTTGCTACCGGTGCTATTGCCCCAGTGGGAGCTCCAGTACCATTACAACGGATTTAAAAAATCGCAATGAAATTAAGCATCCTAATGTGCCTTTAGTTTCAGCAAGTTTATCGGAGCCAGATGTGTGAGTAGATTTTTTTATGAAGGGATATATGTATGTATGCAGATACATACGTGTGCATAAATATGTAAAATGAAAATTCGCTTATGGAAGAAAAATTAATTTCTTTTGATTTAGACAAAATAGCCGGACAGGTGTACCTATATGTCTCCATTACGAATGCGCATTAGTAGTTTGGATTAGCAGTTTACATTCACAGTGAATAAGAAATCGCATTCACAGTTTTAACTGCGAATTCAAGTTCACGACTTAGCCCATCTCTATCAAAGTGTATATTAAATGTCAGCTATTTGCCCGCCATTGACAAGGAGTCATACACACGAGTGTGTCGACAATTGAATACTTCTGCGAAGTGCCTGCAGAACCTTAGCAGTGCATTTGTACTGCATTGACACTGCATGTTTACTTCATTTGCACTGCACTTGTACAGCACTGGCATCAGATTTTCACTGTATTGAGCCTACATTGCCATCTCATTGGCACTATATTGGCACTGTATTTACATTGCATTGAAACTCTATGGGTAATACTCGTATATGCAAGAATGTGGCTCGGAAATCATGACAGGACGTGAGATCACCTTGTTTCATCGACTGAGACTGGAATCTTTTTTACTATTTCTCCTTGTATTTGATACTCGCTCAAGATCTGCTGGGTGTCCTCCTTAAATACATGTATTTCCTAGGATATCAGTGACTAGATTTCTTTCATAATTTCGAGGAGCCTCTGTCAGAGACTTAAGGTCAATTGTCAGTTTCTTGGCTTTCTTACAAAATCTTCAGACACGGTCCCGGTCGCGGAAGTGCTTGACATCCTTGAGCTGAAAGGCCATGTATTCCTTCTTTTTTTTTGTCGTGATAAGAAATGCTTCACTGGTTCAATCAGACGCAACTAGTCCATTGCACTACCAGGAGCAAAACCCTGACTTACCCATTTTATTGCAATTATATAATTGTCTTTCTAAGGAAAGCAAGCAAACGCTTCAGTGACAAGGAGCTTACAGTACTAGCACTTACCACATTAACACCGAAAATCTGCCACCTGATACGAGCAAAGGCAGGATAATAGCAGAGGAAATGTTCCGCATTGGTGTTGGCCTCTTCGCTAGCATCACAGACTGTAGTGTCACTTAAATCTAGCAAACGGCAATAAGTTGTCTACAGTCTTTCGGCTAAGAGACAACAAGAATGCCGCTTCTTTATTACAGACGTTCAGGAGCTTCCGTTTAGTCAGCTTACATCCTAGAGAATCCTACCATAAACAATTGCGTTTGTGAGAAACCCAATCGTTAATAGAAGCCCTAACCGAGAACGCAGGAAGACGCAACCCAATCCAAGTCCTGAAAGGTCCTCCTCTAAGCCTTGCCTATCAATCCCATTAGAGATCTCATTCTCCAAGATATCAGTGTGACCTGGCACCCGGACAAGAATCTGAGAATTCCGCCTTGCGACCGAATTCAAAGAGTTTTTACATTCACGAACCATTTTGGAAGTGGTTAAAAGGGTAAGATAGGCCTTAAGCGCAGCCTGAATATCATTAGAGATGTAAATACTTCTACCCTGTCACCTGTTGCTAACAAGATAATGCTTGGCCACTAGGAAAGCATAAGTTTCTGCTTCGAAAACAAGCGAAAATTTGCTTAACAAGAAGTGAAGCCTACTGTTGTCGTCTTCCACGGAGACACCAGCACCAGACCCTTGACTGGTTTTGGAGGCATCCGAATTCGACTACATTTTGTTCTTGTCTTAGAATCTGGTTGAAGCCAGTCCTGAAGTCGACTTTGAATTTAGACAAACGTCAGAGAGTAATTTACGGAAACGTCAGAGAACCTTTACGCAAGGATTTCTTTTCGTCCAAACTTCTGGATCGTTACTCTTCTCTCGAAGTTTTTGCCTCGCATTGTTGTGATTACAATTTCACCATTTCCACAACCTTCTCTTCTAGAATATAAGCTTCTAAGTTCCAGCAGAACCAACGCTGATACCGCAACTTTCTGGCGGTCAGGTACAGACTCTTAGGGTAAAGTTATGGTTCAATCCCTACGGAGCAACCGTTACAAGAAGTCTCACTGCTTCCTCACAGCGGCCGCCGCAACGAATGCTTGAGCATGATTATCTGCCTGCTAGCCCAAAGTCAACTGGGCTTTGTGTTCTCCCGCTCTTTCCTGAACTATGCTGCTTGAATTCATCACTGTGGCATTTGGCCAAAGTGTGAAACGTGAGGAGACAATCTTGTGAAAAAATCTCTAATCCAAGGTGGAACTGCATACGCCGACGGGTGCACAGCTAAGAGGGTACTCTGTCGTTAGTCACAGGATACCCAGGCGATCTCCAGCTTCATGCCTTCCACAGTATACCGTTCTCTTCTCTGGGTGATGTTTTCTTCCCCGACTACTCTTTTGTCCAAAATTTCAAATATTATTAACAAACCTTTGCAGGGTGATGCACCCAATACTGCATCAACTTCTGGGATAGCAACCATGCCTCCCCCAATATCGAGGAGGTCGTCGCCATTAGGGCCGACACTCTCATTATTGTCGCTGAAAAGAGACGAGGTGAAGTGGATCTATCCTCTCTACTCAAATTCAGACACTCTCTGCGGAGAGTCATTCAGCATGATCTCGGATGAACACTCGATTTAATCCGATTGCACTACCTTTGAAGTTGGTGTTGAGAAACTGTCCCTAGACACCAGTGAATTTATCAAACTAACTTCGGCTGAAAGGAGGCGATTCAATCGTGCCTTAAAACTCAGCAGTTCTAAAGAACGTGCTCTCAAAATAGCCAAATCCTCTCAGTCAAGGGTACCAAGGTAAAGCGTTTACGATCTTAGGAGTCTACCCATTCTGCACCACAAAAGAAAAAAGCCAGGACCAAGACTGCCACACTCGGCAAACCTCCTTTAGGGTCAAAGTTCATACTTTCTACAAGTAAAGTTCCAGCGGCGAACTGGAAAATTTCGAATTTGCCTGGAAATCCAGAGTCGCATATAAAAGGAGGTTGACAAAAGTTCAGGGAAGGGGACGAAAAGCGGTTGGGCCAGACGAAATACCCTCTGAGTTCTGGAAAAAGATGGGAGACATCGGGTTCAGATGGCTCAGAATTCTTATCTCCAAATTCGTGAGAGGTGATCCAATGCCGAATCAATGGAGGGAAAGTTACCTCCTCCCTGTATACAAAGGGAAGGGTGATACGCGAAACTGTGATAACTACCGTTCGATCAAGCTGATGTCACACACCATGAAGATCGTTGAGCGGGTATTAGGTGGCCGACTGCGAAAAATAATACGGCTATCTGATGATCAGTGCGGGTTTGTCTCGGGTAAATCAACCACAGATGCAATCCAAAGTATAAGGATCATAATGGAAAAACATCGTGATTCCTTAAGGGATTTGCATATTGTATTGGTTGACTTTGAAAAGGCATTCGACAGACAACCACGAGATCTGATATGGGTGGCGCTAAGACATCGAGGGGTTCCAGAAACCTATGTACAGATGATCATGGACATGTACGAAGGAGCAAAGACAAGAGTAAGATGTCCCGCTGGAGTAACCGAAGAGTTCCCAATCAAAGTCGGGGTGCACCAGGGAAGCGTTTTAAGTCCTTTGCTCTTTATTACAGTCCTTGATTATCTGCTTGAAGGTAAAGTGATGGACCCCAAGGTACATCAGTTATTCTTTGCTGACGATGGAGCCATCATAAGTGAGGATCCTACATCCCTGCAACGAGCACTTGATGTGTGGGTGGACGTTTTGGAGGGAAATGGGTATCGCATTAGTTCAAAAAAGACAGAGTACTTGTGCTGCCCGTTCTCTGATCCACTCAGGCCTATTCCAGACATTTATTTGAATGGAACAGTGCTTCCCAAGTGCGAAAAGTTCAAATATCTGGGATCTATGATCAATAGCAAAGCAACTTGTGATGACGACATCAATCATCGTGTAAGCGTAGGGTGGATGAAGTGGCGAGAAAATTCCGCTATCTTCTGTGACAGAAAAATGCCCCCTAAGTTGAAAGGAAGGCTCTACACCGCAGTTGTACGTCCAGCGCTCACATACGGTTCACAATGTTGGACGATGTACAAAAAGTATGAGAGTAAATTAACGGCAGCTGAGATGAAGATGCTTCGCATGACAGCAGGAGTGACCAAGCTTGATCGAATAAGAAGTTCGAAGATCCGTGGAAGCTTTCACATCAAGGAAACCATCGTACACAAATTAGAGCGCGACCGGCTCAGCTGGTATTGCCACGTTCAAAGAAGAGATCATTTGAACCCTGTTAAAAAGGCAATATCTATGCACGTTCCAAAGACATCGCGATGTAGGAAAGGCAGGCCTATAAACGCCTGGATCAGACAAATGCGACGACATCGGCATTTCATTGGCCTCAGTAACCGAGTGATCCAAAATCGGCAGGCCTGCCGATATTTTCTGAGGTCAAATAGGCGAACCTCACAGGCGGATCAGTAGAAATGCAGTGAAGTGGGAGGGCTGTGATCCCTTGTTTTCGGATCATAGCCTCGCTGATAAAAGGAAGAAGAAGACAAAAGTTCAGGGAAGAGTATAGAATTCTTTTGCTAATTTAATTGGAGAGAATTTTATGTCTCGACAACCAAGTCAATTGTGTTTTTCCTTCAGTACCTGTCTCCACTTTGGGATGTCGTATTTGGCACGATCGGCAACTTTTGTTACAGTATTGTCAAATTGGGTTTGGTTTTCGCTGCTTTGGTGCACAGTCACATTAGTAGTGAGCAAATGGCTGGCATCCAGGAAATTATCATGGACACTATTATTGAGCTGGTAGACGAGGTGGCTAAGCCACAGTTTCATGGTTTGTTTCACAAATCGGGCTGGCTCCTACATACGACTATGCTCTAATCCGTCCACTGCAGAGTGGATGAGAGCCAATTTCGAAAAAATGTGGAAATGTGTAAGTGAAACAACATTCACTTCCGAAGCCGCATATCATTCTGACGCTTCTGGACTCTCAGAATACTGATCTCTTCGCCATCGGGAAGGATCCTGCTCATCTGGTACTTGGATTCACGGACTGCTCAATGGATCGCCTAAGGATGCTAAAAGGTAATGTAGCCTACTGTTTCGGCAGAGATAGGCTGATCCTGAAAAACTTAATTTAAAGTCATTGGATTCAGTGACTTCCAAGACTTCAAAGACTTCAATGACTTCAACTGACTGCAAATCGAATGAATGCATTCAATGAATTTAAAGACTTCAACCTACTAAATGCATTAAGTAAGAGTTAAAGACCTCAAAGTGACTTCAATGAATACAGTGCAATCAAATAGATGCTTCACATCGGTACAGCTACTTCTTCTATAAAAGTACAAGTTAAACCAGGACTTGAGTATTGCTCTCACGTTTGTGACTGCGCCTCAAAATCTCTACGATTACTTGATACTATACAGCGATGAACAGATTCGTAGAAGATCCAGCGCTAACATCTTCCACCATTGGCTTATCAAAGACAGGTAGCAGACTTATGCCTATATTGCAGATACAACCGCGGCAGAAATTCTCAATACTCAACGAAATGATCCCAACACGACATTTCAACATTCCACCTGACTGGCCACTAGGACGCACAATTTCAACTTCTATATTCAACTGGCAACCACGAGAACATCTTTCTACAAGAACTCTCTTAGTTGCAGAACGGCTTGTCTTTGGAATATGCTCCCAGCAGACACATTCCCAGCTTACAGTCTCCAATGGCTGAAGATAACTGCTTGTCTCTATTTCCACGAGAATGAGCAATTTTCCCCGCGGCATCTCCAGCTAGTTTAATACCATCGGAAAGTTCCAATAATTTCAAAATCTTCAAAGGCCAGTTCAAAAAACCTTGAACCCTGGAAATCTCCGAACTTTAGTCGCGTGTGCATCCCAATGTCAAAGTCGTTACAAGTACAAAATCCTTGCTCGAGTACTTTACGATATTTCTTGTCTCAACATCCAATTGATTTCATGAAAAATGTACCAACATACTCGTAAACAGTCCTATTAACGGCCGTTTTGACTTAGGATAAGTGTTTTTCCATGGGAGCGGGGTTTTTTTTTTTTCCACAAATTTTGTAAGAGGTTTATGTGGCGATAATAGCTTTTTTCTTCTTTAATATGCCAAGCAACAACGGTATTGTGTGCTGAACTTTTTCTCCTGATAAATTTAATACATAATACAGGTTCCCAAAATAGAAAGAGACCAATGATGGGACGAGAAAGAGAAGGTAAAGGCGAACAAATTGAATGAAAACACGAGCAATATAATTGAATAAGCTTAAGGGTAGAAATTCTAGGAATTATTTTTCCGTATTAATTCACAAGTTTCCTTCATTATACAACCTTTACTATGTATTAGTATTATACATTGAGAGGCGGCAAAAAAAAAAGAGTCGCCTTTTGTTGCTATTATGGTCGTGAGATCCGCTTCCGCTTCACGACCTTCGGCGACGAACAGTTTCACCTTGGAAAATTATGCAGGCATCCGGGATTTTTTTTCACACCCACGTTCTATATCCGTATCCGCTATGAAGGGTGTGTCTGTGCAGTGCATTACAACAAAACAGATACGAAAGGTCGTTGAAGTGCTAATGAGTTGCAATGGTAGTGGGAATTTATTTATTTTTCAGGATATTTCATATTTTTATTTATTTCCAGTAACTATAGTTATATCTCCAACAATGGCTGTGGGTAGAAAATGAACCTTTTGAGGCATTTTTAAATGTATTTTTAGAAGCAAAGGTCGATAGATACAACTGTAGTTTTTAACATTGCAATGAGAAAGGGCTTAGAGGGAATTTTTTTTTTTATATATAGTACATGTAACATTACTTTTATTTCTTTTTAATGTAATTAAAATATTAATAATTTTAATATGACCCAATATGGCCCCAAGCACACTGGGGCAAAGTGAAGAATTCATCGTAAAGGCAATGACATCCACACGTATAACACTGATCAACATTGGAGTGTGTGGAGCGAGATATCTGATGACTTGGGTCATCAAAGCCGTAACATGGTATCGACTGCTGAATTCGTTGAACATGTGGGAATGACTGGGATAAAGATAAACGGAGGTGGCTGACCTGGGGATGGCTGGTGGTTGAAACGTGGAGTCTTTTCTTGAACCTTGGGGAGTGCGGTCGTCGTCGGTCAATCTTTATTTTGCCTTTTATAAATGTGGGATTGGGCCAGACAGACGGACGATACCCTACAGAATACATGACGCACGCACCAACTCACGGTACACTGAATACATAAGAACAGCTTACTTTAACAAACGGACTATAACATCACACGATACAATAGAGAGAAGAAAGAGGACGAATAGAAGGAAACTGTACACGATCAGACGACCAGACAATACACAATACAAGGGACATACACACACACACGTACTAATGAGCAACAAAGACGAAACAAAACGAACAAAGGACAATCATCAAACTATCACCAACCTCAGCAGAAGCATTTTGTAAATCTATCAATAAGCGAAACATTTTAATCGTTAAAATAAAAGTTTATAACGTTGATCGAGAGTGTTTTATTTATTTAATACGAGTGAAGACTACATAAATTTATTATTTTGCTTAATGTAAAATTCCGTATCCTTAAGCTTAAAATAAAATCTATTTACATATGTATGTATAAAAAAGGAAAGAGAAAGATTGGTGTTGTTTTTTTTGAATTAATAGTACAACAACACTTTGAACAACAATGGTTTTCTTTATTATAAATGAAATAATATAAAATTATAATGTTTTTGAATTAATGGTACAACACTTTGAACAACAATGATTTAATTTATTGAATGGTCTGACCGACCTTTACTGCGCTTTGCAATCGAATGACCAAAAGTAAAAACTACAAATCGCTGAGCGTGAGAATCGAACCTGTGTACGCCACTTATTATCTTGAAACTTGAGGTACGTGGACTTATAAGAAAATTTCGATTCTCACGCTCGACAGACAAAAGTTTAGTTGGAAAATAAAGAAAAAATGCAAGTGTGCATCTATCGATATATATTACATTACACTGCTGTGAATTCAAACAATTAAACGGATTAACCTATCTGAGTTTACATTTTAATAACTCCAGTTTCTGGATACTTCCAACATATCTGAATTATAATCGTTGGGAGGAGGATTTCGGAAGATTACAAGAGACTCTATTGTGTGGCGATAATCCAAATATATTAATTGTAGGTGACGTGAACGCACGAACGGGCAGTGAAGCAGGATCTGAAAACAACTCGGCTGGTATAGTTCGACAATCAAAAGATAAATTAGTGAATGCAAAAGGTGCGAAATTATTAGAGCTGTGTAACTCGTACGGGCTTCGACTTCAAAACGGAACAAGTACTTCGGATAATGTGGGGGAGTTCACATTTGTGGGAAAGCAAGGGACTACGGTCTCATAGGAGGAGACTGGAATTCGTATGTCACTGACTTCGAAGTGGGCCAAATACCATATTCGGATCATATGCCACTAATCGTAACATTTAGACTCGAAGCACATGAGAACAAAGGAATACAAGACTTGATGCTCCTTCCCAAATTGAGGTGGAATGAAGACAATGTTTTTAATTATAAGAGACAACTCAGCGTAGCATTGAGAAGGATGCAAGAATTTGATCTCGACACAATTGTGAAAGTTATAAAGGAATCGTATCCCTCCCCTAGGAACAACAGAAGCAGTGAGAAAAAATGTGCAGAGCCATGGCGGTCTTTCGACCTCCTAACCGTTAACACGCATTTTTTCTCTCTCTATCGCAATTTTTCCCAGTTTTTTTCTTTTTCTCGGTTGTTCTTTACCACTCGCTAGCCGACCTACTTTTCGTGCACTTTCTGCAATCTTCCTGATCAGCAGTTTTCGGCTTATTCACCCAAGTTGTGTCGTAATTTCAATTTCAATTAGTGCGCTCGAGAATTTTTGTTTATTTGTGTCCCATTTCGTAATACTGACCTTTCCCACTTTCAACTTAATATGGCTTATATCTGTGGAAACGTAAATTGCTCAAGTGAAATGAGTAACGTGGAACTAATTAACTGCAGTGGCCTTTGTGGCAAATTCTTTCACCCTTCATGTACCGGCTTATCAAAACGAGCTGCGACTTATGTCAAAGACTATCTTAAGAACTTTGTTTTCTACTGCGATGAGTGCAAAGTGATCACCCTATCCCATGTCTTGCTCGCGATCAAGTGTCAAAATGACTCTACGAATAACTTGCTTGCATCCCGTAAAAACTTCTCTAAAAAGGTTCTCGAGCTTTCGTCCAAGTTCGATGACGTGATTAAATGTGTCGAGGATCTTAACAAAACCGTTGAATCCCCTGAACTTACACGAAAGCCATTGATAAAAAACATTGAAAAACAATTAAAACTTATCAGTGAAATCGACCACAAACCCCTTTGTGAAACTCTCAGCAAATCGAGTCATCTTGATGGCCTTAAGCGAGAATTTTCATCTTACTCTCATGCAATCAAATCGAGCATTTGCGAGAGTATCAACTCCCTGCGGTCTGACATCGAAGTCCTTTTCCAAAGCCCATCCGTTGTAACTTCATCGTCTGGCCAACCCGATCCACATTTTGCCGAGCTGGTAACTACGATGGAGAGTATCAGCAACCAAGTACTATCCACTCAGCTTATCATCGGTGATATGGGTGAAGAAATACGGGTGATCAACAGCAAAATCGATTACGTACAACCATCCTGTAAGGAATCGCACGTGCTTTACAACACATCCTTACTCACTGAACTCGAAAACGCTGCTAATTCGCCTCCAAGGATCCAACAACCGCCCGTTCAACCTGCCGCTCAAGTTATTTCAACTTCCGCTACCACCATACCTTCCACCGATGGATCACGGAGTCTCCCATCACCACCTCGCCTCATCAAACGACTTGGAGCCTTTTGGACCCCATCCGATTGGAACGAAAGGCTTGAGAAATTAAATAAAAGCAATCTCTCGACCTTTACCGTAAAAGTTACTTCTCGTCTCGTCGACCCCTCATGGCTACGAAACTTCTTTCACCAAAGATTTGGCATCACAATTACGGACTGCCACAAAATCTCACCAGCAAATTCCAGTAAGTCTAGCACTTTTAAGTTCACGATGCCCTCAAGATACGACTGGTTATTTTCGAGCCCCACTGACGATGCTTTCAATTTAGGTGACTTGTCCTTCAAAAAGTGGATCGCCAAAACCAATGACACTAGCTCTAAGCCTAAACTTAACACTAAGTCTAAGTCCAAGCCTTAGCTGAATCACACTTCTAAGCCCTACTCTCAGTCAAATCCTGACCCTAACTGGAGTTTTAAAACTAACATTTTTCCTATTTTTCCCCCCCGAATAATCCAGTCTTTTTCTCTTCCTTCAGTTAATACTCCCTCTAATGTTACTCCTCATCCTAAAACGTAACCGCGTCTCTTTCAACCTTACACCTGCTCCTGCCACTTCGTCACAGCAAACTTCTTCTAACTCTAAAACCAAGTATCCTAATTTTTCTCACTCGCACATTCTTAACCCAAGACCATCTCCACCGTCATCCTCCGTTGGCAACCCAACCGACCCCACCAGCGCTTCCAACTCTATTAAAGCAGCTTCTCCCGACACTCCATCTACCTTTTTGGATCCAATGCTTCCCCCTAAGGTTAAACTAACTAAACAATTAGTTGATCAGAGCGATGATGGCCGTTACGTAATGTACCCGTGCAGGGACGGATTAAGAATATCACTGCAGCGCCCCCCCCAACAACCAGCGCTTGTCGTAAAAGGCGACTAAGGGGACAAATCAGATCTAGGCAATATAACACCCAAGTGAGCCTAGCGACACATATACTACCTTAAAAACCCTCCCACAAGTGTGCATGCGAGTCCGTGGGTTGACACGACTGGAGATCACCGGTGTCATAAAAGAAAGATCAAACAATACTAAAACAGGAGCATGCACGTGTCAAACAACAAACACCATCGCAATATGGTGCAAAAAAATGTATTGCAAAACTGTATCATTATGGTAATACTTGCAAAAAGGAAAGGCACTACCCCGCCAGGCACTACCACTGCTGTGCATGGTACTGATCCTGGACCGAGCAGAAATGTTCGGGTCAGAGCTATACGGATTCCGGGGGCTAGCAAAATAATGAAACAGTTTGGACGCAATTTGAGGGTCGCGAGTTGGAACGTTGGAAGCATGACCGGTCGAAGTTACGAGCTGGAAGAGATGATGAATAGAAGGCGGGTGGACATCTTGTGTGTCCAAGAGACGAAATGGAAAAACATCGGGAATCGGGCGCGTTTCTTGGACGTTAGGACAAAAGATTACAAGATGTTCTACTACGGAACGGAAAAGTCTAAGAACGGAATCGGTATCATCCTTGCGGCAGAGCTACTTGGTAACGTCTTGAGCATTTCGAAGTCCAGCGACCGTTTGACGTCTCTCAAACTAGTAATACAAGGAGAGGTGTGGAATATTGTCAGTGCATATGCTCCCCACGATGGGTACAATCAGAGAGATAAAGATGCATTTTGGCTAGATTTCCACAATCTCCTTAAGAATATCCCAAAGGAAGAATTTCTATTTGTTGGAGGAGATTTGAATGGACATGTCGGGAAATCAAACGAAGACTATGAAGACTGCCATGGAGGACTAGGATATGGCACCAGGAACCTTCCTGGTGAAGACATCCTAAGCATGTGCAAATCACACGGTCTTATCGTGTTAAATACCATGTTCATCAAACAAAGCCGACACCTGATCACTTACAGCAGTGGTGGAGATGAAACTCAGATTGACTACCATTTGGTAGGCAGTTTCATGAAGCCTCGGGTAAAAGATTGTAAAGTGATCCTGGGAGAGGCAATCGCTCGGCAACACCGTCTCCTGCTAACAGAAATTTTTATGAAAACACCGAAGAAAAGCAAACAAACAAGGGTCTCTGAGAAAATCAAGTGGTACAATCTGGACAAAGAAAAAGGCGAAGCTTTTGTTTTCGTAATGAAAAATTACCTCTCTCACACCATCAACGGAGCTGAGGATGAAGAGTGCAGAGCACAAAATATGTGGGATTCCCTACAGCGAACTTGCTTAAATAAGGCCAAATCACTGCTAGGAGCTTCAAAAGGCCACCATCAACACGCCAAGGAAACATGGTGGTGGAGTGATGAAGCTAAGAAAGTGATAAATGAGAAGAAAGCGGCTTTCAAAGCTTGGTCAAAGTGCCCCTCTAATAATAATGACGAAAAAGCTCGCCTCGAAATGGAATACAGATGCTGCAAGAAAAAAGCGAAGAAGAAGTGCGCCCAGCTTCAAGCAGAGAGTACGGAGGGCCTGTATCGGGAGCTGGAGAAAATATTTTCCCCCGCTGCTGATGCAAACCAGGCTATCCAGAAGCTGCGAAGACACAATATGAACAAGAGCGCCACTATCTTCAAAATAGCCGCCCAAAGAAAGAACAATGCTCAGGAGATTCGTTCGCCAAAGTTCATTAGCAATGCTCATGGCCAGCTTCTTGTGGATGACGACAAAATTCTGCAGAGGTGGCGACAGTATTGTGAAGAGCTTTTAAATGAACAGTTTCCCCGGCTATACTTTCCAAAAGCCACCCCTAACTGTGAAGAAATAGGCGACATTACAGTCGAACAAGTTAGTGAGGCGGTCAAATACTCCAAAAAACGAAAAGCGGTTGGGCCAGACGAAATACCCTCTGAGTTCTGGAAAAAGATGGGAGACATCGGGTTCAGATGGCTCAGAATTCTTATCTCCAAATTCGTGAGAGGTGATCCAATGCCGAATCAATGGAGGGAAAGTTACCTTCTCCCTGTATACAAAGGGAAGGGTGATACGCGAAACTGTGATAACTACCGTTCGATCAAGCTGATGTCACACACCATGAAGATCGTTGAGCGGGTATTAGGTGGCCGACTGCAAAAAATAATACGGCTATCTGATGATCAGTGCGGATTTGTCTCGGGTAAATCAACCACAGATGCAATCCAAAGTATAAGGATCATAATGGAAAAACATCGTGATTCCTTAAGGGATTTGCATATTGTATTGGTTGACTTTGAAAAGGCATTCGACAGACAACCACGAGATCTGATATGGGTGGCGCTAAGACATCGAGGGGTTCCAGAAACCTATGTGCAGATGATCATGGACATGTACGAAAGAGCAAAGACAAGAGTAAGATGTCCCGCTGGAGTAACCGAAGAGTTCCCAATCAAAGTCGGGGTGCACCAGGGAAGCGTTTTAAGTCCTTTGCTCTTTATTACAGTCCTTGATTATCTGCTTGAAGGTAAAGTGATGGACCCCAAGGTACATCAGTTATTCTTTGCTGACGATGGAGCCATCATAAGTGAGGATCCTACATCCCTGCAACGAGCACTTGATGTGTGCATTAGTTCAAAAAAGACAGAGTACTTGTGCTGCCCGTTCTCTGATCCACTCAGGCCTATTCCAGACATTTATTTGAATGGAACAGTGCTTCCCAAGTGCGAAAAGTTCAAATATCTGCGATCTATGATCAATAGCAAAGCAACTTGTGATGACGACATCAATCATCGTGTAAGCGTAGGGTGGATGAAGTGGCGAGAAAATTCCGCTATCTTCTGTGACAGAAAAATGCCCCCTAAGTTGAAAGGAAGGCTCTACACCGCAGTTGTACGTCCAGCGCTCACATACGGTTCACAATGTTTGACGATGTACAAAAAGTATGAGAGTAAATGAACGGCAGCTGAGATGAAGATGCTTCGCATGACAGCAGGAGTGACCAAGCTTGATCGAATAAGAAGTTCGAAGATCCGTGGAAGCTTTCACATCAAGGAAACCATCGTACACAAATTAGAGCGCGACCGGCTCAGCTGGTATTGCCACGTTCAAAGAAGAGATCATTTGAACCCTGTTAAAAAGGCAATATCTATGCACGTTCCAAAGACATCGCGATGTAGGAAAGGCAGGCCTATAAACGCCTGGATCAGACAAATGCGACGACATCGGCATTTCATTGGCCTCAGTAACCGAGTGATCCAAAATCGGCAGGCCTGCCGATATTTTCTGAGGTCAAATAGGCGAACCCCACAGGCGGATCAGTAGAAATGCAGTGAAGTGGGAGGGCTGTGATCCCTTGTTTTCGGATCATAGCCTCGCTGATAAAAGGAAGAAGAAGATGGCCGTTACGTAATGTCTCGCTTGAGAGATCGTAAAATCTACGAGAACGTTCGTTTGTATTTTGCATACCTGCACAACAAACCTGATTCCATTTGTATCGATGGTAAAACAAAAACTAATGTAATGGTCTCAATCAACCAGGAAGGTTTTCCTACTAATCCTAACGAGTTAAGGCAATTATTCATCCATTTTCATGAGTGCTTCAACATCTCGCCCACTGATGTCTCTAACGATCTCTCTTCATTTGCTTCCTATGTTAGCTCAAAACGTCTTTCCCATCTTCAGAGATCGCGTACTGACTTTAAAAACTACTACCGCTCCTAACGACAGTAAACACCTATCCGTTTACTACCAGAACGTACGCGGTTTACGCGCCAAAACCTCCTCTGTCTTCCTTAATTCGCAAAAGTTGCCCTACGATGTTTTCGCCCTTACTGAAACTAATTTCTCCCCCGCCTACAATAGTAATGAGTTATTTACCCCTGAATTTAACGTTTTCCGCGATGATGGTCTTGACAAAGAAGATGATACTTCTGGCCGCGGAGTTTTCCTGGCTATACATAACCGCTATGACTCCGCACTTTACAAGTCCTCGCATACCGCTAATTTTGAGTTTATTTGCGCTAGAATTACAATCCTTAAACGTAATCTGTATCTACTTTGCTGCTACATTCGCCCCTCTCAACCAATTCAAGGCTACCAACTTGCTGTAGATGCTATAGACTCTCTCCTTGATGCTACTGATCCCAACGATGATGTCATTATCTTAGGGGATTTCAATCTTCCTTTCCTCCAATGGGTTCAGTCTGAGGATGAGTCTCATTTTGTCACTTCGAATGCAACTTCAGACAAAGAAATCGTCTTCACAGATTGTCTCTCCAACTCTGGCCTCCATCAAATCAGTGGCATAACCAATAGCCTTGGCAGACAACTTGATCTTATCTTTTCATCTGATGCTGATAATTGTGTTGTTACAGCAAGCAACCATCTTCTCTCTACTCTAGACAGATACCATCCTAAAAGGGCAAGGAAATTATCGTTTGCATGGCTGAAATCTTTCCGCGAAGCCAATGATGGTTTCTTTAAACTTCTTTATATTGAAGCTAATAGCCAATTCAAAGCCCTATGTAGAAGAAAGAAGAAGGCCTATGACGAAACAGAAGCTTTAAAGTTAGCTAATTGTCGAAGTTTATACAATTTCTGGAGACTAGCGGCAAAACTTAGTGGAAAAAAATTCAAAATCAATCAAGAGCTTAGTCCTACTGTCCTGTTTACACACTTTAACGAGTTGCTGAATCCTACAGTTAGTAGTAGCGTGTTCCAATATGCCGCACCGGACTTTGAAGATGAACTATTAGACTCGAGAATTACATACCCAGAAGTGATCACGGCTTTAAATAGGTTGAAAGATGCCAAAGCGGCAGGATCTAACGGAATACCGGTCGAGTTCTATAAGTATGGGACTAATGAGCTCTGTCTCCGACTTATTCGCGTGTTTAATGATGTGATGGATAATGGGAATATACCACAACAGTTTAAGGAGGCTTAAATTTTCCCTATCCATAAAAAGGGCTGCACGAGTGATCCGAGAAATTATCGCGGGATTTCGTTCCTAAATGCAACGTACAAGATTTTCACTTCAGTTTTGCAAAGAAGGCTTACGGAATGGATTCACGTAAATAAGCTGTTAAAAGAATTTCAGGCAGGTTTTAGACCAGGATATTCCACAATAGACCACATCTTCGTTTTGCGTAGCATTGCAGAATCGTTTATCTCGAAAAATAAAAAACTGTACGTATTCTACGTCGACTTTAAAGCAACCTTTGATACAGTTGACCGTGGAGCTTTAATTTATAAGCTGTTTGGCATGGGATTGTCGCGGAAGTTCGGATGAGTCATCCAGAACCTTTATGAAGATACACGGATGTCGATTTGGAATGGAAGGGAAAAGTCCGAGTGGTTCCAAGCGAGATCAGGCGTAAGACAAGGGTGCACATTGAGTCCGCTCCTATTTGCGCTATTTATAGAAGACTTAGTGGACTCCCTGCCAGGAGGCATTGAATTTGCTGGGGTACTCATCAAGGCGTTACTTTTTGCGGATGATATAGTCATGCTGGCATATTCATCAGAAGCTTTGCAGCTGACGATTAATCGGCTATACAGTTACTGCAGTTTATGGGGCCTTTTAGTCAACTTGGAAAAGTCGAAAGTCATGATTTTCAAGAAAAGGGAAGGTAGAATTTGCTTGAACGAGAGGTGGACCTATAATGGTGAAATCATTGAGGTAGTTAAGGACTACAAATATCTTGGAGTTTATTTTACGAGCAATTTAAGCATGGAGAAGCATTTAAAAGAAAAACTGATCAAAGCCAAAACCGCAGTGAATATAACGTGGAAAAGATGTTTCATCAATAAGAACGTATCCCACAGTAGCAAGTATAGAGTATTTGAAGCTGCCTCCGAAACTATTTTGCTATATGGTATGCTGCGCAAGTATGGGGACATACAAAATATAAAACTGTGGAAAGACTCCTACGATATTACATCAAAAGGTCATTTCATCTTCCTGCTAACACTCCCAATTACATGATAATGTTGGAAACGGGTCTGTCCCTCCTTTTTATTAAGACCTTAAAATTGCAAATCTATTATATAGTCAAAGTACTAAACATGCCAAATGAGAGACTTCCCAAGATCGCAGCCCTTAAATCTATATCTAATAGGAGCAGCTGGTATGGTGAATGGCCGGAGTTAGCACAAAAATGTGGATTGGTTCTAAACTACAGGGAAGCAGATACTGTAAGCTGGAAAGCTGCCTTATACCTTCTAATAGAAAAAGCGGACGAACAATGCAGAAACGGATTCCTAGAGAATGCTTCGGGCTCACTACACAGATCGATCTCTAGCAGGCTAAATCATAATTTACAACCTAACAAAAATTATTTTCGAGATGAGGTGAATATTCACAAAATATCCATGATGGTGAGACTGCGAGGAGAACTTCTTCCTTTAAACTACGTACCTCATCGGAACGACCTCCCAATTTTATGTGGTATATGTAACGTTGCAGAGAGAGAAGATGTTATTCATTTCATAGGCAGGTGTCCTACCCTACAAGAAGTAAGAAGACAAATCTTTGGAGCTGATTTTTTGCCAGACGATCAGGTATTTGAACTCCTCGATGAGCTGCATGTCCACAAGCTTTATCCATACTGTAAAACAGCAATAGCATATAGGGACTGAAGATTAAACGAGAACTTCTAATAAATCTAAATGTAAAGAAATTAAATAAAAAAAATTGGGTATTTCTCTGTTGTAAAGTAATTATGTATGTAAATTTACTATCTTAAAAGCGCAATAGGTATATTAATCGTTAACAGTGTTGTCAATCTGGCAGACGGCATAGGTCATGTCTTTGATTTTTGTAAACTTTAAATGCAAGAAACAGACTGAAGTATAAATAAAATCTATCTTATCTAATCTAATCTAAATCTAATCTATTACATTACACAGGTGTAGTGGTTTGAAAAATTCCAGGGGTGGTTTCCACATAACTGAGAAGATTTGTTTTACTATTTTGTCTTTGCTTTTGATTCACAGTATTTGAATTTTTTTTTTTTCACCTATTGCAAGTGTTATATCTTCGCAATAGTTTTGACATAAGCATTCGTAACTGATCGAACTGACATCAGGATTTGAACCATGAACCACTACCGTGGCAATCGGTGACGTTAACACTACACCATCGCTAACCCCATGATGATTTTTTTTTAAATGAATTTACTATGTATAAGTCTTACGAATTCGACCAGCACATCTTCGCATTTGCCTGCTCTGCATTTATTGTATTTCGCCTGTCTGATTCTTTCCTTTCTCTTTCTTAGGTTCTAAGACTCTTCATTATGCACATTGTAATCCCAACGACTGCTCCCCATGGTTCCTGGCTTTTTAGCATTTCACCAACGATGTTTTCTGGCATCAGTGGCTGGTCGAGGTTACTCCTTAGTGCATCCCTTTCGTCGTGCAATGTTGGGTATTGAAAAAACATGTGTTCTGCGTTTTCTATGCAGTCAGTGCAACGGGAGCAGTAGAGGCTATTGTCGTGTTTATACTTAAATAAGTACGAATGAAAACACCCATAGTCCGTTAGGAACTGCATTAAGTTAAAATCACGTTCTTCATGGGGTCTATCAATCCATAGCTGGATTTGGTGTAGGTATGAGCCTATGAGTCCACCTGCCCTTCTCAGAAGCATTCCAGGGTTCTTGCCATTCTCTTAGGCTTTCTGTTCTATTGGCCTCATTTCTTTCTCTTCTTGCGCAGTACTGATGTTGCTGTTCTACTACCAGATTATCTATTGGGAGCATTCTCGCTACCACGCAGGCTGCATCGCTAGAAGTAGTGCGAAATGTATAGCTAACTCTCAATGCACATATTCGGTACACAGATGTGATATGTTATCCGTATGTTTTAAATTACATAGCCCCAGCCCAAATCGGTGCGGCTTATAGTATTCTGGACGTAACCACTCTAGCCAGCAGTAACCTACGGCTATGTCTTGGTCCTCCTATGCTGGGCATGATACGCGCTAGTGCAGCACTTGCTATTACACCTTAAGGCTTACATAGTTAAGGTGATCTTTAAATGAGAGTCTCGTATCTATCATAATGCCTAGATATTTTATACGCGATTTAGATGTGACTTCATGGCCGCCGACTGTAATGGTGACAGTTTCTACCTTTTCCGCTTCAGTTTTATGCTCCACTAGTGTTAGACCAACTGAGGTAAGCCATTTTCGTATTATCCTTACTGTCGCATTGCTTATCTGTTCCACTTCCTCCAACAGTTTAGCAGTGACAATAATGGCGATGTCGTCAGAAAATCCCACTATTTTTGTTTCGTCGGGTATAGAGAGTCGCAGTATATACGTCTAGGTGAACCCCACAGGCAGATCAGTAGAAATGCGGTGAAGTGGATCCTTGTTTTAGGATCATAACCTCGCCGAAATAGGAAGCACATAGGGGGAGTCGCAGTACGCCGTCATATTATACATAGCGTCCCAGAGCAGTGCGACAAGGACTGAGCCTCGTGGTACTCCGCCGGAGGTCTTGTATTCCTTGGGGCCGTGGTCTGTATTGTATATCAAGCTTCTGCACTTGAAGTAGTCAACAACAACGTCTATGGGGTATTTTGGTACTCGCATTCCTCTAAACGCTGTAAAATGCTGTATTGAAAACGTTTTTATGTCGGGGATTATAACCAAACAGTACTTTTTGGAACCGCCTCTCCATCTTCTTCCTTGTATAGCCTCTTTGGCCGCTTTAACTACCACATTGATTGAATCTGTTGTTGAGCGCGCTTTCCGAAAAGCTTATTGGTGTTCTGAAAGACCTCCAGATTCTTGAATTGCTGGCTCTAGCCTGTTACAAATGATTCACTCCTATATTTTGGCAGCCTTATCTAACATACAGACCCAGCGGTATGATGATGGTTCATCCACTAGAATGAAACACTAAGTTTTGCCGTTTCCATTGGTCCTGGAAAACTCCTTTCTTCAGGCACGAGTTGTAGATGTTAATGAACATGTCTGGGCTTACTTTTATTGCTGTCTTAAGTGCTATATTTGGGATACAATCTGATCCAGGAGCTTTTTGTCACCAATTTTATTGCAGATCCCGATTATTTTCTCTGCGGTGATCTCTCGGATTATGCTTCTACTGTGGACTCATTCGAGAATCTATTCTGTTGTTAATAAGGGAATAGTTCGACCACGATGTTATGGAAGAACTCTGGACACGTAGAAATCTGCGGCTGCCGCTTTTTTACTTTTTTTCCTATAGTATTTTTCAAGATTGATCTGACTATGGTCTTATGAGCAATAAAGGGAATAAATTTTACGAAACAGTCAATACCAAAAATGTGAATAATAATGAATAGTCAACAAGAAATATTAAGTTGTTGGTAAATAAAAAGTTTAGTCACACAGAGAACAGCTTCAGTAAGAACAAGATGCTAGCCTTCTCTTTACAGCTAAGTACATGAAACTATGACATGGAGGTCCCACTCAAACTTTTGCAGTTAAAAACTAAAACAAAAATGTAACTTTCCTTTGAAGATAGTAATACAGTCAAGCCTTGTCACTTATTTGCCGTCGTTTGTTTCAGACCAAAAACCATCCTCAGTTAAAAACTCCAGTTCCATTTTCTCTACCGTATCTACTCTCAAAAAATGATTAACATACTCGTACCATACTGTGAACATGGTAACGAGGAAAAAACTAATTTTTTCCTTCATTCACAGGACATTCGTTATCGTCTTCTTTTTAATCTTATCACTGTCACCGCCACACTAATTAGACGCTGCAAGGCATACCCAAGTCGCAATTGAAGATTTGTTTTATGCTATGCCTTCATTCATCTCACTATGCATTATCCTGTCATGTTATATGAAAGCAGCAGAAGAAAGTCGTGAAGAAGAAAAACATGAAATTAAATCATCTTCCAAGGAAAAGAAAGCTGACTCATTACTCCTCTGCAGGCTGGTTAGGGTTGTGTTTTGGTGTGATTCCCTCAATTTGTTTTATCCAGCCAGGCTAAGGATTAATGGAAGTCGTCTGCCGCTTGTGTGAAAAGGATTCATAAGGAAGAGCCAGATAGAACTTTGTTTTCTTGAGGTAAAATGAGATGACACAACAACCCAAAAGGCTGGGCTTAAAACAAAAAAAGATATTAAATGGGATTAAAATGCGAAAGGATAGCCATTAGGGATGCGGTAATGAAGTCCCTATTTAGGATGGTTTCTGTCAAAGAGTTTTCGGTTGCGGCTTTTGTTTTCTTCTCTTAGTTGAAATGTCTACTCACTCAGTCAATTTAAAATGTAGAAAAAGTTTGATAAGGGATACGAGGATAAGGGTTGTCATATGTGAGTATATGTGTGCTTTGTATTTTGAGGTAATAGCTAGTTTGCAAAGGGACTCTATTTCATGGTTATTAATGCTAATGGTACTAATGGGGAGAACTTTTTTTTAAGTTCTAACAAATTTTCTTTCAACTGAATTGACTGAGAGGGTTAATTAGCGAAAATATCCTTTGAAATAAGTACAAGCAAAAATAGTATATGATGTCAAATGTATCCAGTAATGGTAAGTGTTACGATTCATCATTGTTTTGACGATCAGGCTCAAGACAATTTGAGTATTTTTCAATAACTTTTGACGATCTAAATTACACTAATGAGTCTACGTAAATCCATCAAAGAAAAATATTGCTCGCTTTTGTGGTCTACGTGGCATTTGATAGTGTATTGGTAACGTCATTGATAGTCAGCCTT
The DNA here is from genome assembly GCA_945910035.1 of Brachypalpus laphriformis. Taxonomy (NCBI): domain Eukaryota; kingdom Metazoa; phylum Arthropoda; class Insecta; order Diptera; family Syrphidae; genus Brachypalpus; species Brachypalpus laphriformis. Next base: position 326,706,846 of record OX246753.1, read on the forward strand.
ATGATTCACGGTTCAAATCCGAATGCCAAGCTACATTTATTTATTTCTCATCAAATAAACAAAATCAGTCCAATCAATTACGAAAGCTTATGTCAGCTCTACTGCGAAGCCACTATTGATATAAATGACATCAGGTGGACAGGGCAAGAATACTGTGAATTATAAAGCAACGACAAAATAACAATTCTCCCCAGTTATCTGCACGGCACCCCCGGAGTTTTTCTGAAACCCAATATCACCTGATTCTCAAACACCAATCTTTTGTCTCTATGTCTATCCTTTCCAACTTACGTCATGCAATGATAATTTCATTCAAGGGATTGTCCCTAGGCGGAAGTTAATATTAAAAAATATAAGATGCACGTTTCATAGCTACTTTTTTAGGGAGATATTCTGGTACGTGGAACTTATAGAAAGGATCAATCATGTCACCAAAAATTGTAAGAAGTGAAAAGGCCGCAGCAGTGTTACCAGTAGCACACTACAGCATGATGAATGAACATATGTATGTACATTGTACATATGTATATAGTGGATTTAACTTTATCAAGCCGGACTAAGTGATTCTGCGAACTTGCCCTAAACTTGAGGATTTCTCTTGGTCCCTGGTGCAACATGTGACACGAGTTTAATTGAGAACGAGTATCCCTTTTCCTTTCTGCATCCGAATTGGATAGAGCCAAAAGGATCGCCAAAGCAAAATCTGCATTCGAGATGTTGTCCAAAATATAGCGAAGCAATGCAATCAGTTTGAAAACCAAGCTAAGACTGTTCCGCTCCAACGTTGAATCCGTACTGTTATATGGATGCAGGAAGTGGAGAGTGACCATTATTATCACCAAAAAGCTGCAAACGTTCATTAATAGGTGCCTGCGCAATATCTTAAGGATTCTCTGGCCCAATCGTATTTCTAACGAACACATCTACCAGAAACGGATCAGGAACCAATAGGCACACAACTATCCCATGACGGAAGTGGCAGTGGATTGGTCGCACGTTCCGAAAAGGTGACAGTTCCATAGCTAAACATGCTATGCAATGGAACCCTTTAACCCAGGACGGCAGAAGACCTGGCGGTCCGAGGAGAACAGTGCAGGGAAATAACTTCAAGAGAATTTACTCCACATGGGAATTTATTCCACATATAGTGGGAAATAACCCCACATTAATAAAGTGGACTTATTTCCCACTATATGTGAAAATCAGTACCACTTCTTAATGGGAAATTACTCCACTTCATAACTGACCAAAACAAAATCGCCCAAATTCCAAAAATAAACAATCGGCAAAAAAAGAAAATCGCCACTGTTGGCCTCACCTATATATGCATACATTTAAAAAATTTGGCTACAGGCGCCTGCCACAATGCGTAAACAGTGCAATGTATATGGGGGAGTATGCTGGCCCCCTGCAACCCCCCTGCTTGGGGTCACTGTTAGATTTGATGTGGCGAGGTTGGGTGCGAAACATGGATACAAAGAAACCTTGCATACACCCATCCTCGCACCCACCTCAAATCCAACAGTGACACCAAGCAGGGGGGTTGTAGTGGGGCAGCATGCCCCCATGCATATTGCACTGTTTATGGGATCTACTTGCAATGTCGTAACTCTACGTCTCGCCATAAGGTTTGGGGTGATTTTCATTTCTGTTTTCTCAATTTTTCCATTTTGGGGCCATTTTTCATTGGGTCCTTATTTCATGCAACCGAAATTAACGAGCATTTCTCAAATCGAATGCGGGAAACAACTCTACCAAATTTCGCGTTAAATTAATTCTCACTTCTAGTGGGACTTATTTCCCACTATATGCGGAATAAATTCCCATGTGGAGTAAGTTCCCGTCGAATTATTTCTCTGCACCGAGGAGAACATGGCCAAGACCAGTCGAGAAGGAGGCAAGGCAGTTGGGGAAAAGTTGGAGAGAGCTGAGACACATTACCAGAAACCGTACATGATGGCACGTAATCATAGTGGGGGCCCTAGGACTCTCAATGAGATACAGGACATAAGTAAGTAATTATCACTTTTTCAGTGTAGGAGTTTAGTAAGTGATAGCTCTGCTGATCTGAGTCCAAAATTTGATCGGAATTTTAGAATAGATCTTTGAACTTCCTAATATTTGTTGAACATTCGTACGTGTAATTACTGCTCTAATTTTTGTACGATTCGGCACACTCTTGGAGCCTAATTTGTGGTCGAAATGATCAGCCAACTGAAGCTAATATTTTTCGTATTATTACAACCGGCTCTGTTGTATCATAGATCAATCAACACATTTCAGAGAATATACAATAAAAACTGTCCTGTATTCTGATATTCAAGGATGAGCACGGAAGGGCACAAACCATCAACAGAGAAAAGTACTGAGTGATGATACACGCTCCTTTTCAGTGAGTGTTCCTGAGTTGTGTTAAAAGCATATTTTTGGGAGGTACATACTTAGCGGTCTTATCTTAAGGACAGCAACAGGTAGTCAACAAAGTTTGCACCCAATTTTGTGTGAACCGCTGCAAAGCGTTTCAAATCGTTTCAACTGATTCCCAGCAATTATTGTCATTTCCTTCGCCGAAGCTGTGTTTTTTTGTCGCCTTAGCATTTGGGAACCTATGTGGTGTGGTGATTGATCAATCAGTAATCCAAGAGCTAGTTTGGACCAGTAGCGCAAGTCCCTAGTTCGTACCCTAGTACTTGCCTTGTCTACTCATGATAGGCCCTAGCAACTATAGGTACAGGGTGACCTGAGAAGAACGATAAAAAAAAAATTTTAAATAAAACAACAACGGTGTGAGATATAAAATTGATTGTGGTTCTATTTTAAAGCTACATTCATGCCATTATGTGTGAAATAGCACATCATTTTAATGGCCGCCTCGGCTTCGCTGGCAGTGCTTCAAACGGTCGGTCCAATTTTTAATGACTCGGTCCAATATGTACGGCGTTATTCTGGTAATAGCGTCTCGAATGTTGGCCTCGAACTCGTCCAAAGTGGTTGGCTTGTTAGCGTAGACTAAGGACTTGACGCAGCTACAGAGAAAATAATCGAGTGGTGTCAAGTCGCATGATCGCGGCGGCCAATTGATGAACGCTCGCCGTGAGATTACCCAGTCGCCAAATTTCTCATTCACAACTTTGAGCATTTCGTCGCTTGTATGGTATGGAGTGCCATCTTGTTGGAACGGCAGCATGGATACATCAATGTTCTCGAGCGCTGGCCACTGGCATAAGTCGCGTTGACTTTCTGGCGATGCCCAATTCAGATGATCGGCGCCGAATTGACATTTCTGGGTCTTCTTCGATGCTGGCCGCTACGGCGCCTATGTTTTCTTTATTTCGCACCAATCTCTGTCTGGTTAGTGACTTAAGGTCCAAGAGAGTGTAATCACACTCAAACTTTTCCATGGTGCGACGAATTGCCTGCACATTGAAGCCATGATAACGAGCGACCTCACGACGAAATTTAGGTTTCGTATTTACAAAATAACAAATGTCCTCACTGGACACTGCGTCATAGGAAGACATGCCCAAAGATTAGGTATCCCTCGTAACGACTTCTGCAGAAGCTGCAGAGATGAGGAGGAGGAAGAGACCATCAGTCATCTCCTGTGCGCATGCCCTGCGCTCGCCAACATCAGGAAGGCCACTCTGGGTGAATACTTCTTCAATGATCTTAATGATCTCGGCAACGCCTGCACGGCTAAAAATCTCGACTTCATTCAACGAAGCAAATGGTTCCAAGAGTAAGAGGGTGATCCACCCGCCTTACACATCGACAGTACAATGGACCTACTTTCTGGTCTAAGTACATCCTCATCGAGGGCCGATCCTAACCTAACCTAACCTAACCATTTACAACTGAGCGGGCAAGGCAAGCTTGAAACGATGCATGATGAAATGGCAAACCTTACTGAATATTTTGGATGGTAAACGACTAACAAAGGCCTCGTAGGAGAAGCATCTCCCGATAGGTGATGGTCCGCTAAATAACGAGAAGAGCCATGCAGCCGAACAACTTGCAGCTCTGTTAGTGTAGTGACTCACTACATGCGTCCCAAAATATTATAATAACAATATACCTATATCGATTCCATCCCTAACTATCGCATAGCAACTCTTAAGCGTAATCGCTTAAGTTGCTTTCTCTTTACACATTAAATGCGACTAATCCGGGTTATTGCTTAAAGCAATAAACATAGGAACGGATCACCGACGGTACCTGATCACAGGAAATGGTTTATACGTTTTATGATCAGGTACGCAAAGATTAAAGGTGGTACCGAATATACATAGTGTCTTATGTGGATGATATGGATGGAATCGATACTATATAAGGCGGAGAATGGGTAGGAATAAGCCAGTATAGATTTAGAATTTAACAGGATAAGTTCTTGATTATAACTCGAACGGCCGCAGCCAAGCATTGAGACAGCGGGCCCTAGAGTAATTAAACATTGTCAAGTAAACTAATTGTTTTATTTTAAAATTATACTCCGATTCGTACTCTTCTCCCGAATACGGGAAAGCACGGTACGTGATCGCAACATTAGTAAGCCCTACTTCCACCTCCTCGTGGTACCATCTAGAAATTTCTCTGGAAATTGCAAACCGAAGAGGACGAATGGCGAGCCTCCTGCGCCACAAAACAGGATAAGTGTCGGTTGGTCTGTGGTCCAGCGAGCCGCAACCGTAAAAAAAACGAATTGCTCCGAAACAAAACCAATGCCTCGGATACGGACGGATAATTTGATGACGACCTTTGGCAATCAAACATGGACAACGATCGGATTCTGGAACGTTAAGACCCCCCTGGACTCACTTCAGGAAAGGCCATATAACGCCAGATTCCTCCAATTGGACCGTGAATTCGCACGGTATAAAATAGACATCTTAGGACTGAGCGAGATAAGATGATTCGATGTTGGGGAATATATCCCCCCAACAAAAAGCACTATCATGCTCTACTCTGGTAAACCAGCTGGAAGTGCACGGCGTTTCGGAGTAGGACTCATGCTTACTCTAGCAACACGTAGTAGCCTCATATCCTGCAAACCCCATAGTGACCGGATATTGACAGCTAGGTTCCAGAGTAGAGTTAGAAAAATGACCATCATACAGTGCTATGCTCCGACTAAAGACGCGACTGAGGATGAAAAGAATGATTTTTATAGCCACTTAGGCACCGCTTACAACCAAACGCCTAATGGGGATATCGTAATGGTGATGGGAGATCTCAATGCCAAGGTGGGTAGCGACAACACCATGCTTAAACACGTGATGGAAGTTCACGGCATGGGAAACCATAATGACAATGGTGAGCGGTTTGTGGACTTCTGCAATACCAACCGCCTAGTCATTTGAGGTACGCTGTTTAAGCATAACACCTGTCATAAGATAAGTTGGGTCTCTACTGACAGGCAGCGAATATCCAACCAGATCGACCACATTGCGATCAGCCGTCGCTTTAGAAATTGTCTTCTGGACGTCCGCAACAGACGTGGCGCTGACAAGAACGAGATCACCATCTTATGGTAGCTCATATACGCCTTCGCACTGTATCCATCAATAGCAGCCGCTCAAACCTACTTAACATCACCGGGTTTAATATCGACAGGTTCAAGGTTCCCCAAGTGCGCCAACTGTTCAGGGACCATCTTGCCTTAGAAGCAGAAGCAATCAGTAGCACAATGCAAGAGAGCATGGATGACCACTGCAATGCTCTGAAAAATGCTTTTACGACTGGGGCACGCACCTATGTCGGTAAAAGGCAGAAAAACCATCGCACATGGCTATCTGCAGACACCTGGAGATTGGTCGTTTAGTATACAGCTATCAAGGCTTGGATTGCAGCGGCCTCAGCAGTAGAGAGAACCGTGCGAAGAAGAAAGAAGTGCAGCGTAGTGTGAGACGTGACAAACGTCAGCATATCAACTCGCTGTCTTCAAGGGCTGAAGAAGCAGCGAGTAGGTGCGACAGTAGGACTGTTTATAGCATCAGTAAGGAGCCGACTGGTGGTCGGAACTCCAAACAACATCCAGTGAAGAGCCTAGACGGTAACCTTCTGATCTCGGATGAGGACCAGCTCGCTAGATGGAGAGAACATTTTGCTACAGTGCTAAATCACTTAGACGATGGCGGTATGATCTCGAATTCGAATGAGCAGTTCAAAGCAACAAATTCCCGAATTCGCACCGCACCTTCCAGTAAAACCGAAATAATAACAGCAATCAAGTCCCTCAAGAAGAATAAGGCGGTGCGTATTGATGGCTTCCCTGCCGAACTATTTCAAGTGGCGTCAAATACATCGGCAGATCTGCTGCACCCTCTAATACGGAGAGCTTGAAATAGTGGACAATTTCCACGGGAGTAGAAAAGGGGATGATTATTAAACTTCCGGAAAAGAAAAACTTGACGGAATGCGGAAACTGGAGACGTATTTGCGTTCTTTCAACCGTAGCCAAAATAATAGCTAGAATAATTGTGGATCGAATCAGAGAGCATTTAGATTCAACTCTCGTCGTCGAACAGGCAGGCTTTCGTGCTGGATCCTCCTACATCGACCGCATAAACACCTTACGGATCCTAATCGAACAATGCGTTGAGTACAGGTCTCCGCTACATTTGCTGTTTATCGACTTCGAGAAGGGTTTCGACAGCTTGAATTGAGATGCTATCTGGTTGGCCTTGCGCAGGAGAGGCATCCCAGAAAAACTTATAACTATTATCAGGGCTACATACGAGGACGGTAAGCATCACGTCTGACACAATGGTAAGGTGTCAGATGATTTTGAAGTCCATAGTGGAGTACGTCAAGGGTGCGTACCGTCGCCACTATTGTACTTTGTGGTTATCAGTGATGTACTCCGTGCAGCATTGACGGAAGGTAATTATGGAATTCGTTGGACCATGACATCTTACCTTAAACACCTAGATTACGCTGACGATGTTTGTCTACTTTCACATCGGATAATGGATCTTCATTTGGTGGCCCAAAATTTAGAAGCTGAGGCAAACAAAGTGCGGCTAAAAATAAACACAGCCAAAACCCCGCGCTCAACTTAACATTGCCGGACAGGAAGTCGAGAAAGATGAAAACTTTCTATATTTAGAAAGTGTGGTCTCGTCTAATCGTGATGGCACCGAACTGGATGTGTGCAGCAGAATCGGGAAGGCTAAGGCTGCGTGCGGAAACAAAAAATAAATATTTGGCGCAACAGCTCTTTAAGTGCCAGGGCCTAGCTTCTTGCAACCACTCATGTTGTGTGCGTTATATTTTTCACACGAATGGAAGGGACCTACAGTTTAGTGCCGTACCTGAACGGCGATTTAAGAAGCTTTTTCGTGACAACAATACTCTCGGATGTTTGTCAGACGCTCGCGAGAGGTGGGACCGTGAAAAAACTTGTTGGTGTTTTCTCAGATTCGAAATTGGAACCTCATGCGTAGTGATCCGACACACTAACCACTTACGTCACGGCGCCCACTGCGTGCGGAATGCTATCCAAAATCTGGAGAAACAATATTATCAGCTTAAGAACCAAGTTGTGACTGTTTCGCTCTAACGTAGAATCGGTGCTGCTTTATGGGTGCAGTACTTAGAAGGTTGACACCATTAACACACGCAAGCTGCAAGTTTTCGTAAATAAATGTTTAAGAATCATCTTGAGGATTTTTTGGCCGAACCGCATCTCCAACGAACAACTTTACACGAGAACGGGCCAAGAACCTATAAGCATTACTATACGAAGGAGAAAGTGGCAGTGGATTGGACACACCCTACGACGCGAAGATAACTCCATTGCGAAATATGCCATGTAGTGGAATCCGCTCACCCAAGCAGGCAGAATAGCGGGACGCCTTAGGCAAACGTGGCGCAGAACAATTGATGAGGAATCGAGCGCTTTAGGAATGAGTTGGAGACAGCTCAAACGCATTGCAGAACTCCGAACAATATGGCGCACAGGCGTCAGTAAGTAGTAAGTAAGTTACTGAATATTTTGGCAGATGGATGTCATTGGCAACTTTGACACCTGCTGAAACATAACAATTGGAAAAAGTATCATTGCTATCTGGTCACCCTTTACAATTGTACATATGTATAAATTCTTGTTTGAAATTGCAAGTGCAGGCAGTCTAATGTCATAATTCTAGAACTACCTGAACTGAGAAATTTTTCACCTTCATTACACTTTCTTAAGGGCACAGAATATGGACTGTGGTCCAGCTGATCCTAAATCACGGTTTATACCGGGGTAGGTAACGCCGAACATCTGGTGTGTGTAATTCGATAAATTAAAAAAAAATCTCATATGCCAAACTGTGACCATTTATTTCAATGGAACCCTCTTACTCAAGAAGAAAGACGAGCGGGTCACCCTTAAATGTGAGTACTTGGCAGATTACGATTTAATAGGGGACACTATAGTTGGGGAAATACTGGCGTGACAGCCCTTTTCATAGTATTTCCTAGTCTACACAATTGTTTGTTTGAATTCTTTTCCTGACCATTTACGGACATTCATTTGAACAAAAAAAGTTCTAACCATGTTCCACCCTTAGACCTATCTACTCGTAAGTCTTACAACTGTCCTAACTCTGAAGAGTCGCAACACATTTCAAATAAATAACAAATAAATGTGCCCAAATCTTTGCAATAATTTCGGTTTTTTCGAATGTTCTTTATGCAAAACCTTTTAAACGACAAAACCAAGAAAAAGTATACACACAACTCCAGCACAAAACATAAAAACAAAAACAAAACATAAATGTAGAGCAGCACGAAACAACAAAATAAAATAAAATTATCACAAAGCATTAGTGTGCCATTAATTTTGCCAACAGGACAGTGCTGTTCTTTTTTTCCATTTCATTTATCTCTCCAGGACTCCATCCAGATCTCTTAAACCTCTCAACTCACCCTCCCCCCCCCAAAAAAAAAAAAAAACAAACAAATCCCATTCCTCCCATTTTTTTTCAATCCACTATTTTAGGGGCTCGGCCGGCTTTCGTCATATCCTCGTAGCACCCTCCTGCTCCTCCTCAGCCTATCCTTTAAGCGAATTTCAGATATAATCGCACGCGATGCCATCGACCACATTGCCACCACAACGATGTCTCGGTTCGTGCGAAGGACGCTTTTCCGTATCATTAAGTAAAAGTATCTGCGATGATGAGACCGATGGAAATAAGGACACAATCACACTGATAAATGATCACAATTTAAATTTGGTTGCACTTGACAAAGCGAGATTCTAATTGCCGTCGATAAATTTCTCCTTTGGTTCGGCTTCTGCGTTTCGTCCTTTTAATTAGAATTAAGAAGTACAACATCGGATGTTTGAATAACGGCAAATAATTAGAATATAAGGTTCGGGGGTAAAGTAGAGACGAATAAATTGGTAGAGGGTTGAGAAAACTTCTTTTTTTTTTCTTACAAAATAATCAAAAAGGATATTTACAATAGAACTGTTGGTTTGCGTCATTGGTTTGTCTGGGTGGGCTTTTGTATTCGAGAGGTTTATGTCTGCAAGGACACTGTCATCGCATATAAATTAGGAGTTCTCCGAAATGGTAATTGATAAATAAACATCTTCGGATGTGCTCTTTTTGGGGGAAGGTGAATTAATTTGAAATTGATTATAGAATCTTGTCTGGAATGGAGGAGATGGAGATTTTGGATTATCGGATGGCTTTCAGGCGATAAGAGAAGTGGATCAATTAATTCAGATTCGATGAATTTTTTGAGTTTTTGAATTTCCGTTCCGATTTCAGATGTACTTATGTATGGATGAGGATTTCACTAAGAACTGTTTGTTATTCTGGACTAAATGAAGCGATAATTCAGTAAGCTGGCAAAAAAACGACAGTTTTTTCTAACGCCCCGTCTACTTCTTCAGTTTCATTTGTCTATCTTAAGTCATTTTCATTGCCCAGATTTAAACTCAAATTTTCAAAAACCCAGTTCTTTATTAAACTTTTGAATTTACTACTGGATAAGTTGGGGACATTGAACAGAGGAAGCAACTTACATACCTAGAAACTGGGAAAACCAAAACAACAAGCCTCAGCAGTAAGGGAGAAACCTTGACATTAAGAAGATAGACGAAAGCTGTAGGGAAAAGGCTGCGCTACTCAGTTTATCTACCAATTAGATAAAGAGAGACCGCTGCGCCAACTTTCGGACCGAATTGGAGATTTGTCCAAGGCAGCGACGGAATTATGCCATAAACACCTACCGCCCAGTGTAGATGTCTTCTTTGCCAATCTATTGAGCATGGAATATAGGAAATATTGCCGCATGCATGCTTAGAGTAACTACATAAACTAGACATCAGACCTATTAGCTTAACACTATTCATATTAAAAATCATCGAGAAAGCTGTAGATTAATTTATCCGAAGGGATGAGCTAAACAGGATGCATTTACACTCCGGGAAGATCCGTGTAGTTCGCTTTTTACGAGATATTACAATTTGAAGAAACTATCATTTGAGATTTTATATATTTATATAGAAGAAGCTTTTGACAACACTCCACATGAAGCTATTACGCCAATGAATGGATGAATAAACTTGCAAAATCAATATCTAAAATGCTATTCACAGGAACTGCTCAAATGGTGATGGGACAAAATACCATTACGCCGGTACATCCTGAGGCTGCTGCCAACGAGAACTCATGTCAGTCACCCTTAATGTAAAACCTACGATAGTAGTGGGCGAAATTTCCGAAGCAGATAACAAGAAAAAAATAACATTATGGTAACGCTCGAACTAAACATCAGGCCAGCAAAAACCATCAACTGGACCATCACATTTTCTAGAAAAAGACTTTTATATCACTTAAGACCCACCCAGCTAGCAAAGGTTGACTCTGACCAGGAACAAAAGGTCAATTACCTAGAAATTATTCTGGACATAAAACTATACATATGTACACATGAAAAAGTAGTCAGGAAAACTCATAGCTTGCAGAGTCCTAGCATGTATAACCTGGCGATGCAGTCACAGCACTCTATCCATCAACATAATGGTAAGATTAATCATTACCCATTGGGCGCTGGCATAGCCCAAGTGGACTAAGTTAAGCATGATAATGAAGAACCTTAAGAAACTACATATACTAATTCACGGATAACACTCTGCAATGTGCCTCTGGTCTTGCTAGCTCTTTCCAAAATACTTCAACCTCATTTGATGTGTCCGTCATCATTTCGATGCGCCTGGCAAGGACTTGGCGACAAATAAAATGCCTTGATTTATGTGGTTATGTTCATAGTGCTTCGTTTTGTATTTTAGAGAGATTTCATCTGGTTAGATCAATTAGTTAAGGTCGAGTAGTATATTTTTTGTCGATAAATAGGGCGTTTCTGAAAAAATAGATCCTTTGGATGCGTCTGGCAAGGACTTGGCGATAAGTAAAACGTCTTGGACTTATGTAGTTATGTTTGCAGTGCTTTATTCTATATTTTGGAGAGATTTCTTGTGGTTACATACATTAGTTAAGGTCCAGCTGTATATTTTGTGTGGATGAATGGGACATTTCGTATCGGATTTCGATCCTTTGAATGCGTCTGGCAAGGACTTGGCGACAAGTAAAACGTCTTGAACTTACCTCTTTGTAATCAGGGCATCTTCCTCTCTGTTTTACAAAAACAATGAAGTGGTTACACCAATTATTCCAAATTGGCATTCTGGCAATATTTTGACTTCGTCTGGCAAGCCCTTAGCGACATCCAAAACATCTTGGACCTTCATAATTGTATTCACGTTGAAATATCCTATGGGTCAGAAAAAATTGGTGCGGTTACGTAAATTATTCAAAATTGGAATTTTGTACGCGTTTTTACCGCGTCTGGCAGGGCTTCAGCTACACTTAAGACGTCTTGGACACATGTATTCTTACTGAAGGGGTCGTACACTATAATATACTAGTAATTTCAAGCGGTTACACCTATTATTCCTGTTTTGAAATTTGCGGCATTTTCAATTAGCATACAGTTATTTCCTTTAGCTGCCATTACGTGCTGCCAGACGAGCATATCTCAAATACTGGGCATCAAGGCAACATGTTAACACAGGATTCATTCGGTTACCTCTCACGTCCAAAATTAACTGCGGGCTCTTAGACTAACACAAGCCTCTCCATTTAGCTCGGTCTTTAGCTAATTGCCTCTAGTTACGCACTCCAAGTTGGTCGAGGTCCCCTTGAACTTGTTCGCGCCACCTACGGCGATGATTCCCTCTACTGCGTCGTCCCTCTGGATTAGATTCGAAGACTCTGCGGGTTGGAGCGTTGGTGTCCATTCGCTCTACATGTCCTAACCATCTCAAACGTCCAATACGCAGTTTTTTGACTAAGTCGATGTAGCTGTACAGCTCGTATAGTTCGTGATTGAATCTTCTCCTCCAAAACCCGTCAACGCAAACGGGACCGAAAATCTTACGAAGAATTTTTCTCTCGAAGCGACCAAGGATATCTTCATCCTCTTTTAATAAAGTCCATGTTTCCGCGCCGTAAAGCAGGACTAGAATGATCAAGGTCTTATATAGAGTCTCCTTAGTTGTTCGAGATAGGGCTTTACTGTTGAATTGCCTTATAAGCCCAAAAAAACAGCGATTGGCAAGAGTTATTCTTCGATTGATTTCTGCGCTGATTTTGTTTGTAGAATTTATAGCAGAGCCAAGGTAGAGAAAGTCCTTTACTACCTCGAAGTTATAGCTGCCCACTGTGACGTTTTGTCCAATTCGTCGGTGTTGGCTTTCCCTTCTTGTTGACAGCATGTACTTGGTTTTGCCCTCGTCTATCGCTAAAACCCATTTTGGCCGCTTCCGCCTCAATGCTTGCAAATGCACCGGTGACACCCCGCTGAGTTCTTCCGATAATGTCTATATCGTCGGCGTATGCAAGCAGTTGTACAGACTTGTAATAGATTGTGCCTCCAATCTTGGCTGGTGAGTTCCGCACAATCCGTTCAAGTAAAATATTAAAGAAGTCACATGACAGCGCGTCACCTTGTCTAAAGCCTTTTTTGACATCAAAGGTCTCGGTGGGGTCATTACCGACCTTGATGGAGCAGCGAGCGTTCTCCATCGTCAGCCTGCACAGGCGGACAAGTTTGGCAGGGATGTCAAAACTAGACATGGCTCTATAAAGCTCTTCTCTATAGATGCTGTCATAGGCGGCCTTGAAATCGATAAAGAGGTGGTGAGTATGGATTTGGACTTCTTGGGTTGTCTTCAGGATCTGCCGAAGTGTGAAGATTTAATCGATGGTGGACTTTCCTGGCCTGAAACCGCACTGATAGGGTCCAATCAGGCTGTTGATAAAAGGTTTCAGGCGTTCGCACAATATCGCAGAAAAGATCTTGTATGCGATGTTGAGGAGACTGATGCCTCTATAATTGGCGCAGTTGAGGGGGTCTCCTTTCTTGTGGATCGGGCAAACGATGCTGAGATTCCATTCATCAGGCATACACTCCTCTGACCAAATATTAGAAATGAGTTGGTGTATGCACTCTACCAATTCATCCCCAGCTGCCTTGAAAAGTTCGGCCGGTAAACCGTCAGGTCCAGCAGCCTTGTTGGATTTTAGCTTGGATATTGCTATCCTCACTTCGTTTTGGTCAGGTGGACGGAAATTTTGACTATCATCGTCCATGTTGAATGGTTCATTCTGCCTGACAGCGGGATGTTGGTCTTCGTCGCCGTTATACAGTCTGCAGAAGTAGTTTTTCCATATTCTCAGCACCGACTGTGATTCTACTACGAGGTTTCCATTCTCATCTCTACAGGTTTCTGTACGGGTATTACTTCTCTGACACGTTCTTTTTACCTTTTGGTAAAACTTCCGTACATTGTTCCTGGAGTATAGACTCTCGATATTCTCAAACGCGCGCTTCTCATGCTCTTTCTTCTTCTTTTGGAGAAGCCGATGTTCTTCCCGTCTCTTTTGCTCGTAGAGCTCACGAGCAGCTCTCGTCTTCCTTTGCAGCGCCGCTTTGTATGCCTCTTGTTTTGCTGCATGCACTCGCCGGCATTCTTCGTCAAACCAGGGGTTTCGCGGTGGTGGGCGAGCGAGACCCAGCACATCAGTCGCGGCGTTTCTGATGGCATGTTGGCAGCGTTACCACTGGTCTTCGGCACTTGATGCTGGCGGCATAGGGGTGATTGAGAGATTTCGGGATACGCGTTCAGCGAAGAGTCTGGCGGTCTCTTGCGATTGTAGCTTTTCGATGTTAAATTTTCTCACAGTGATTCTTCTTTGTTGCTCAGATTGGGATATCCGCATTCGTACCTTGGCCACAACAAGGTAATGATCCGAGTCTATGTTGGCCGCTCGGAAGATCCGGACATCCAGAATACTGGAGGCATGTCTTGCATCGATCGCAATATGATCAATTTGGTTGATCGTTACATGATCATTAGACCGCCATGTCTGCTTATGAATATCGAGATGAGGAAACCATGTGCTCGCTATGGTGACATTTCGCTCCAGAGCGAAATCAATTAGCCTTAGTCCGTTATCAGACGTGGTGTCGTGTAGACTATGCTTACCGACTGCCCTATCAAAGACGTCCTCCTTTCCTATTTTGGCGTTAAAATGGCCCAATACGATTTTAACGCGGTATTTAAGACATTGCTCGTATGTTTTGTCGAGGAGCTCGTAGAAACACTCTTTGGTGGCAGGTTCCTTTTGTTCCATGGGGGCATGAACACATATTAGGCTTATGTTACCGAATTTAGCCTTGGTCCGGATAGTCATAATACGCTCGCTAACGTGTCGGAAGCTTAAGACTTCTTGCCTAAGTCTGCCGCATATGAGAAATCCGCATCCGAATAAGCGTTGCCTGTTGCCTCTGTAGCAATCACCGTAGTAGAGGTCACAGTTTTTCATTCTCTTTTTGCCCGGCCCATCCCATCGCACTTCCTGGATGGCGGTAATATCTGCTTTATAGCAGTCTAGGGCCTCTGCTAGTTGTTCGGCTGCACGTGGTCTGTAAAGGAACAGAACATTCCACGTAAAGGACCGAAGGTCGTTGTCCTTATTTCGTTTGCTGGGGTCGTCATTAGTTGAGTCATCCGTTGGCCCATTAAGGGCTCCTCCGCCACCATCTCTATTCCAATGTCCTGACCAACATTGGAAATTCCTTACCGACCTGTGACCCGAATACGCCGAAACAGCTCGCGCAAGGTATTCACTAAGTTCAACCTAACTGGAACTATAGACGCCACCGTTGACTCCGTCTAGGGAATTCGTCCACTGCGCCTGGAACAGGAATAAGTGCTCTAGTGAGAAAAGCACTCTTCCCCCCCTCTCTCATCTGCTGCCACCAAGAATCCGCCAAACGGGGTTGGTTACCCATTTCTTGGATTAAGTTACTAGGCACCCGGCTGTCACCGCGTGGAGGTTGAGAGTAGGAGTTGGTAGGCCTCAGCTAAGTGAAAATGCTTGTGTTTTCATATGATCGCATGCACTACCGTCTGACCAGCTGACTATCGAATTGTACATACTACACTGCTGAGAACTAAAGTTCTTGTAGAAGAGTAGTTAATTATTCAAAAAGTCAAGAATGCCATATTTCTTACATTTATATTAAATTCCCTGCAATCTAAACATTTAGGTGATTCAGAGCACTACTCATTTGAAATAGTTTTTAATGAAAAAGTTGAAAGAAGCATAACCTTCTCGTAAGAAGAACAAAACAAACCAGCTCTCGCTCGTACATGTCGTCAAAAAAAAATTTTAATAAACTATTTAATAATACTTCAATAGCGCAAGGGATGTAGAGCAGGAAGTTATTTAAAACTCTCAACAATCCAAAATACAAACATACATGCTACAGCAACTTAAATTAAATATTCTACCTCAGGCGAACTTCTGTTCTGTTCTGAAAAAAAATCTAGAATAAACGTAAATATTTAAACTTTTCGAAAAGTCAAGTGGTTAATGTTCATGTTGATTACAGTGTATTTGTAGTATATTCCCAGAACATAAACACAGCCCTCCCAACCAACAATAGAACAATTGCTACAGCAGCAACAAAAAATAAACGAGAAACCTTCCTTCCACCCCTAAACAAAGGAACAAAATACTTGACAATGTGAAACCTGCCATGATGGTAGTTAAAACAGGAAACATCTAGGTATATTCTAGCTTCACGTCTTATATCCTTTCTATAGAGACGTACGTACAAATGGCCAAACTTTAAAGTGCTGAAAGTGAAGGTTTCTTCTCAAAGATGTAACATTTTCGCTTTCGCCGTTTGCCGTTTGTGTTATTGCTCCCCTAATGATGGGGATGGTGATGCCGTGCCCCAAGTCAATGCAATAAAAGTGAAAAGTATTCAAATGAGTTCTTCTTACAAAAGCAGAGGGAACACAGGATATATTGTACATTTTTGGCGCGTTACTTTATTTAATTCAGGACATTTCGACTTTGCGGGATGTGGGGAATCTCGCAAAGAAAACAGTAGGTGGGCGCTTATTATTTGTACCGAGGGGGATGGAAGGAGTCCTTTAAATTCTTCGAGGTATATTTTTCCTCACTTTCTGCGAAGGTGTTTTTTTTTTTTTTTAAGAGAGTAAAAAGTTTCCAGCTACAACTTTGAGGAATGTATGGGGGTGACAGGAGGAGTGGAAATGATTGAATTTATATCACCGATTTGGCTGACAAATTTCCTTACATGTGTGTCGGGTGGTTTAAATTGGAATTGGAATCTAATGCAATAAAAGAAGAAAACAGAAGGAAAGAATAACTTTTCGAATGTCGCCATCGAAACGTAACGCTTGAGTTAATTTTTGGGATAAGAAGAAACCTATTTAAATTATGAGGGATCGATTGAGGGATAATATTCTTGATGTACTTATCAACAGATAGTGACAGAAATACATCCAAAGTGACTGGATTTTAAGATATTCAATTACTGGAATTTTCAATCAATTTAGAAAAATTTGTTCAGCTGACACCAGTCACCAGATGGAGATGCAAGAGAGTGTCCCATAATTTCGGTCATGTTTCGGCACCCTGGTGACAATTGCACAAAGTTTTTTTTTATAAGTTTGTGGCCACGCCCATATGGCGTGAAGGCACTACGACCAGAAAGATCTTTTGTGCCAAGGGCCAACTTTTAGGACAGCAGTACTTCTACTCTCGTTATGAAAACGTGAATTACGGCTGTGGAGGAGTTACTTATGTAAGTCTGTTGGAGATACGATCCTAATTCCATACAGAGCTGCACACTCACATATGTAGTATTTGTTCTGTGGCTTCGTCCTCTTCTAGTCAGAGACGGCAGATAATATTCTCCGAGATTCTTATTTTGTTGAAGTGGTAGAGTAAATTACAGTGACCGGTAAGGAACCTTACGAGCCATCATATTGGGGTGCACCATGATCTATGGGGAAGTACCGATACTAACCCTCGAGGTAGGTCTATTTTCGAGTATTTAGTAGGCACCGACCTAGTAGTTTGTAACAGAGGAAATAGTCTTACTTTTATTACTAAGACCCGACAAGAAGTGCTTGACGTCACCTTTACTTCCCAAAGTATCTATCATGCAATTTTCAACTGGACTGTATCTGACAGTCATTGGTTTTCCGATCACCGCTATCTGGAGTACAAACTGGAAATTTGTCACAGTACCGCACCCTTGGTCTTCCGCAATCGACGGAAAACCGACTGGTGCTTACACAATAAATCCCTCTCTGCTAAACTATCCAATCAAGTGTACACTACACCAACTACACAATTGGAATTAGACAAGCTAAACACCGTTCTAACTTCTGCACTTAATACAGCTTTCATCGAATCCTGTCCGATCACAAGAAGAAAGGTGGGCAATCGTCCCCCATGATGAAATGCAGAACTTAACAGTCTTCGCTGCACAAGCAGGAAAGAATTCAATAAAGCCAATTGAACAAGGCTACCACTGGACTTCAAAATAGAAGTTCGGAAAGCTAGAAGCAGATCCTGGCGCCGTTTTTGTCAGAGTATTGACAATACGTCTCAATCCTCTAGACTGCGAAAAGTCCTCTCCAAAACATCAACTATACCTAGTGTCCTCATGAATCCCAATGGATCCTGGGCGGAATCGGATGAAGCATCGCTCAACCTGCTCATGAACATTCACTTCCCTGGCTGCACGCCTACCCCCAACGATGATCTCGCCCTGGTAAATGTTGCACCAGCACCTCCTCATCTAATTAGCGGAGATAAGCTGAAATGGGCAGTAAACAAATGGGTTTGGCGATAAACGAGGGCAAAACCAAGTATATGCTGTCAACGAGAAGGGAGAGCCAACACCGACGAATTGGACAAAACGCCACAATGGCAGCTATAACTTCGAGGTAGTAAGGGACTTTGTCTACCTTGGCTCTTCTATAAATTCTACTAACAAAATCAGTGCAGAAATCAATCGAAGAATAACTCTTGCCAAACGCTGTTTTTTGGGCTTATAAGGCAATTCAACAGTAAAGCCCTATCTCGAACAACTAAGGAGACTCTATATAAGACCTTGATCATCCCAGTCCTGCTTTACGGCGCTGAAACATGGACTTTATTAAAAGAGGATGAAGATATCCTTGGTCGCTTCGAGAGAAAAATTCTTCGTAAGATTTTCGGTCCCGATTGCGTTGACGGGTTTTGGAGGAGAAGATTCAATCACGAACTATACGAGCTGTACAGCGACATCGACCTAGTCAAAAAACTGCGTATTGGACGTCTGAGATGGCTAGGACATGTAGAGCGAATGGACACCAACGCTCCGGCCCGCAGAGTCTTCGAATCTAACCCGCAGGGACGACGCAGTAGAGGGAATCATCGCCGTAGGTGGCGCGCACAAGTTCAAGGGGACCTCGACCAACTTGGAGTGCGTAACTGGAGGCAATTAGCTAAAGACCGAGCTAAATGGAGAGGCTTGTTGGTTGAGGCCCAGGTTCACCCCGAACTGTAGCGCCACCTAAGTAAGTAAGTAAGCAGTAAACAGTTTCGAACCATTCAAATATCCGGGACCGGATGGTATTTTTCCGGCCTAGATTCAGACGGCCTTCAACATAGTAAGGCAGTATCTTTCCTGCATTCTGAAGGCTTGTCTGGAGCTCGGAACAAAACCAACTGCCTGGACCGAGGTAAGAGTGGTCTTTATACCCAAAGCAGGCAAGACATCGCACACCCTCCCAAAGGACCTTAGACCTATTAGTCTAACGTCCTTCCTTCTCAAGATTCTGGAAAGAATCCTGGACCTACACATCAAGGCCACTATTGATAGCACCTTACTATCCACGTCACTGCACGCCTACCAAAAAAGTAAATCTGTCGAAACGGCTTTGCACTCCATCATCCACCCTATCGAAAAATCACTCTTAATAAAAGAGTTCACCCTTGTGTCATTTCTAGACATAGAGGGAGCCTTCAACAACGTTGAAACAAATTCGATTACGCAGGCTCAACATCTGCGAACCCATCTGTTGTTTCATAGAATACATTCTAAAGAACAGGGTAATAACAGCATCCTTCGGAAGTAGCACTGTCAAGCGACATGCACATCGAGGCACCCCTCAAGGGGGTGTACTGTCTCCACTATTGTGGAATTTGGTGCTCAACGAGGCCCTTCTAAAGATCGAAAAAACTGGATGCAATGTTATTACCTATGCAGACGATGTCGCCATTCTAACAACAGGCAAATACCCGCAGACGCTGGTCTGTCATGCAGTCTGCTCTTAATGAACTGCTCAGATGGACCGATAAATGCGGCCTCTCCGTTAACCCGACGAAGACCGAGCTAGTTCTATTCACAAGAAAACACAAGCTCCCTGACTTCACTCCGCCCAAGATAAGGGGATTCACCCTCAAGTATTCAAATAGTGCTAGCTATTTAGGCCTAAAGCTTGACCGCTAGCTTATTTGGAAAGAGAATGTCGTCGAACGGGCCAGGAAATCGCTGGCCGCCCTATACATCTGCAAGAAAGCAGTAGGCTCCACCTGGGGCCTTAAACCAAGCATCATGCACTAGCTATAAACGTCGGTCATTAAACCGATTCTTATGTATGGAGTATTGGTACGGTGGCTCGCCTGGGAGAAGAAATCCAACCTATCCATAATGGAAAAAACTCTGCGAGTTGCATGTCTCAGCATTGAACTGAGAACTTCTCCCACAGCGGCGCTCCAAACCATGCTCCACCTGCTTCCGATTGACATCGTCAGTAAACAATTGGCTGTCAGCTCGGCAATAAGACTGAGAGGCTCCAAGCAGTGAAAGGAGCAACACACGTGACATGTCAATTTTCACGGTCGGGTCCAAAACCAAGGACGGAGTCGGTGCCGGAATTTTCTCAGAAGATCTGGACATACACCTCTCCTTTAACCTTCCAGACCACTGCAGCGTTTTTCAAGCCGAAATCACCACAGTTCGCAAAGCCGCTGACTGGCTGGCGGCTGGCACACTATCAACACCTGATATTGTTATTTATGTCAACAGTCAGGCAGCCATAAAATCCCTCGCATCCAGCACTACGAGATCTAAGGCAGTGAAAGACTGTCGCATATCTCTTAACGAGATAGCTGGGCAGTACCACCTCACCCTTTGCTGGGTACCAGGTCACTGTGACATACCGGGGAGTTGTGCAGCCGACGAACTAGCACGACAAGGCTCCTCTGGTACAGATAGCATAAGCATCACCGACATCGAAGCGCCAGCGTCTTATGTTAAGTACCTTATTCAAATTGACGCCGAGAAAGTAGCCAATCATTGATGGCAACATCTAGACCAATGTTATACCGCCAGACAGCTCTGGCCGACACTCAATAAATCAAGGTCCTTCGGACTCTTTGAAGCACAAGAGAGGAACCCTCTCAAAAATAACAAATGTCCTCACTGGGCACTGCGTCATAGGAAGACATGCCCAAAGATTAGGTATCCCCCATAATGACTTCTGCAGAAGCTGCAGAGATGAAAAGGAAGAAGAGACCATCAGTCATCTCCTGTGCGCCTGTCCTGCGCTCGCCAACATCAGGTAGGCCACTCTGGGTGAATACTTCTACAATGATCTTAATGATCTCGGCAACGCCTGCACGGCTAAAATTCCCGCCTTCATTCAACGAAGCAAATGGTTCCAAGAGTAAAAGGGTGACCCACCCGTCTTACACATCGGCAGTACAATGGACCTACTTTCTGGTCTAAGTACATCCTCATCGAGGGCCGATCCTAACCAACCAACCAACCAAGGAACCTTACAAGCCTTCTGAAGTAGTTTCTGACTGCCTCTTTGGAAGAGTTGGACAGCTCTTTTAGCTTGTCTGAGATCTTGGGAGTTATTTCAATGAGAAATGGGCATATTGCGTTCCCAATTGTTTAGAGTATATTTAAAAGCAGAATCAGATACTCCGAAAAAGGGTTCAGGTCCAATGAACAACTGAGAGAAGCCTTTTCTGGCTAACAGATCTGCAGTTTCGTTGCCGTCAACGCCTACATGGCCCGGTGTCTACCACAGTTTTACTTTATTGTATCGGACCAAGTCTTGTAAACTGTCGAAGCAGCTTAGAACTGATTTTGAACTGATCAAGTGGGAGATTAGTGCTTTAAGCGCCGCTTGGCTGTCGGTGAGTATGTGGATAGTGGCACATTTGATGGCTGAGTGCAAGTTTACACTAGCGCGAGTCTCAATGGCATAGGGCTCGGATTGGAAAACACTGGGACTGGGAAACATTTATAGTTAGGTCTATACACTCCGGCGCCAACTCCTAAACCCATATTTGATCCGTCGGTATACCCACCATTTCTTTTGGATCAAGCAGTGGTCCGCCATTTTTCCATGTATTACAGCTTGGGATCTCGATTTCGAACCTTTTACCGAAGAAAAGTGATTTAGGCATAAAGTCAGAAATCGTGCTGAGCAGATCTAGCTCGGGACAGTCGGTTAATAAATCCATGAGATCCACGTGATCCCATGTAGCAATTTCATGTTTAACATGGGAGCTCGAGTTCAGTTTTTTACCTAGAACAATTCCTAGATACTTTACCTCGTCGGAAAAACTAATGGTTGTACGATTCAGAGTCACTGAACTAATGTTAAGTGTTCTTCTTCTTGTGAACTGTACAACGACTGCCTTGCTGGGGTTAATCGGTAAACCCTTTCCGGCACACAAGAACTAGCTCGTCCGTTTTTGCAGAACTACGATGGAGAACTCTCGCTACTCCATCAATGTCGGTAAGAACATCCTTGAACCGTGCGATGTCAGGAAAGGACTTAGGCAAGGTGACGCGCTATCGTGCGATCTCCTTAACATAATACAAGCCAACACCGGAGGTAGAATATTTTACAAGTCTGTACATCTACTCGCTTACGCCGATGACATTGACATAGTTGGAAGAACTCAGCGGGCTATCAGTGGGGCATTTGCGAGTATTGAGACCGGGGCAGCAGAGATGGGCTCAGCGGTCAATGAAAACAAAGCCAAATATATGCTACGAATATCTACAAAAAAGGATACCTAACATCGACGTCTTTGACAGAACGCCACAATAGATAGATATGATTTTGAGGCAGTAAAGGACTTTGTCTACCTAGGCTCTATGATGAGCTCCGCAAATGACATTAGTGGGGAGATCAAACGAAGAATTACTCTTGTCAATCGGTGTTTCCATGGGCTAAGAGACAATTGAGTAACAAAGACCTATCTCGAACTACTAAGGCAACTGCTTATTAGACACTAATCATCCCAGTCCTGCTGTATGGCGCAGATGCATGGGCTTTATCAAAATCTGATGAGGATGCCCTTGGTTATTTTGAGGGAAAAGTTCTTCGTGCGATCTTTGATCCCGTCTGCATAGAGTGGAGGGGAAGGTACAACGCTGAACTAAACGGCCTATATAATGACATCGACTTAGCCAGAAGAGTTGATATACAGCGACTAGGTTAGGTTAGATTAGGTAGATGGGTGCCTTGTGACAAGGAGTCACTGCTCACTCCGACCAACAGTACGGGTCCATTGTGCCCAATCATTTAACCCTGGAAACGCTGTAAAGAAAATCCGCCGTTAGAACCACCCAGAAAGTGATATGAATCTCAGGAGGTCGGCTAGCTCAACACTACTCAAATCCTCCAGCTCCGAGAAGAAGTAACTACCAAGAGTCCTCATTCTTCTGACGGATAGGGCAGGACAGTCACACAACAGGTGACGAACAGGTTCAATTTCTTCTTCGTCCCTGCAGCTTCTGCAATAGTCATTATGCAGGAAACCGAGTCGTTCCGCGTGAACGCCAATGGCACAATGTCCGGTAATTATGCCAGAAATGACCCGTGCGTTATAACGACTAAGTTTTACCAGAGAGGTTGATTGATTTCTTCTTGCTGTAGGCCAGCCATAGCGACCTGGCTGTAGCGCATGTTTCCAGATGAGCCCAGCATCTGTTTGCTCGACCGGTGGCTTCATCCTCTATTTTTTTCCGCAAGGAGCTGATCGGGATTGCTACAGAGGGGAGGGTCCGCGATAAGTGCAGCGCCGACCCTTTCTTAATAAGCTCGTCAGCCCTTTCGTTACCTTCGATATCCATATGCCCTGGTACCCAGCAGAGGGTCACCGCATTGGCTCTGGATATCTCGTTTAAGAGTGATTTACAGCTTCTCACGAGCCTCGACCTACCTACGACAGAGTCCAGAGCCTTAACGGCTGCCTGGCTGTCTATATAGACAGTGATCGTTTTGCCAACGATATTACTCTCGCGTATAATTTCCGCAGCCTGTATAATGGCTGCGACCTCCGCCTGGAAGACGCTGCAGTCGTCGTTTATTCTAAAGGAGCGGTTTATTCCTAGGGCCTCACAATAAACTCCGGCTCCCGTGCCAACGTCCATCTTAGAACCGTCGGTATAGAGAGCCAACTCCTTTTTCTTCATGGTTCTACGATTCTTCCAGTATATTCTATCGGGAATTCTTGTAGTGAATCTCCTTTCGAATGCTAGCGTCGAATTCATGTGATCAGTTCCCGTCAATCCGCTGGTGATACCCCATCGGGACAGAATGGAGGCATGGCCGTAAAGGCTTGATGACCACAACCGGCCTTCTCTCAGTCTTACAGCGGTTTTAGCCGCCAAACTGCTGCACTATATGTCAAGCGGAATGAAACTAAGCATGGTTTCCATTGCCGCCGTTGGTGTTGTTCTTATTGATCCCATGACACCGATGCACGCCGCCCTCTGGATTTTGGTGAGGTTTGAAAGCAGGTATCGCTTCTGAAGTGCCGTCCACCATACTAGTGAACCATATGTGAGAATGGGTCTTACAACCGCCGTGTTTATCCAGTACACTACAGCCGGTTTGAAGCCCCACGTATTGCTGAAAGCCTTTTTGCAGGAGTAGAAAGCTACGCTTGCTTTTTTAACGCGTTCGGCAATATTTTCCTTCCAGTTAAGTTTGGAATCTAGAACTACGCCCAGATACCGAGCTGAACTTGAGATACTTAGTTCAGTGCCACCAATATTTGGGGGTCTGAAGGTAGGGATTGATCTCCTCTTAGTGAAGAGAACTACCTCCGTCTTTGAAGGATTCACTCCCAGCCCTTTGCTGTTAGCCCAGTTGTCCACTAGTTGTAGCGCGAAATTGAGCCTTTCACTTAGGACTGGAGGAAATTTTCCCGAAACCAGGATAACGACATCGTCCGCATAGGCCGACACGTTGAAGCCGTTTTCCTTCAGTGTTACCAAGATCTCATCCACCACAAGGAGCCATATTAGCGGGGACAAGACTCCACCTTGGGGTGTTCCTCTGCAGACCCTTCTCCGGATGGTTACATCTAAGATAGCTGGGTTACAGCGACTAAGATAGCTGGGTCATTTAGAGCGTATGAAGCCCAACGTTCCAACCTGGAAAGTCTTCGAATTCACCACGGATAGACGCCGCAGTAGAGGACGACCTCGCGGTAGGTGGCGCAAGTAAGTGGAGGGGACCTCAACCAACTTGGCGTGCACAACTACAGGCTCGTAACCGAGGTGGCTAGAGAGGTTTCCAGGTTGAGCTCCAGGTCCACCCCACCTAAATAAGTGGGTTTCGTATTAAGTTTGTTGTTTGCTTTCTATCGTTCTTATCGACATGTTCTTTTTCTTACATTCTTTTTTTTACGAATACCAATAATAATAGTGGTAATAATGATGGAATAATAAAAGGCGAACCCCATAGGCGGATCAATAGAAATGCGGTGAAGTGGGAGGGTTGTGATCCCTTGTTTTCGGATCATAACCTCGCTGATAAAAGGAAGAAGAAGAATAGTGGTAATAATGAGATTAGATTCGCACTCTTTATTGTGCCCCGAATTTATGTCTGTGAAATTTAAAGAAACAGAACTTTTATTCTGTCATATTCCTAACATTTAGGGCTAGCCATTGCCATAGCGGTAACGTCGTCAATTGCCACGCTAATGGTCCATGTTTCAAAACCTGCCGTCAGCAAACATTTATTTATTTCTCATGAAATATATAAAGTCAATACGATCAATTGCGAAAGCTTATGTGAGCAGTACTGCAAAGGCATAACACTGGCAGTAGCTAAGTCATATGGTTGGAAAAACTGTTCGCTCTGTTGGATGATTGATATGTATATGACGTCGATAATCGCGAAAAAATACTCTGAATCAGAAGCAAAGATAAAAAATAACGAAAATCTCCCCAGGTATCTGGACGCCACCCCTAGAGTTTCTAAAACCACTACACCAAATCTGTCTCTCTCTATCTATCCTTTCCCAAGCCCGCACTGTGCAAAAACATGTTAAGGGTTTTCATAACCCCTTGAGTGCGCGCAAAATTATAAAAAAAAAAAAAAAAACCTCCCAACGCTCGACCATTCATTTTATAAATTCGCTGGTCGCGCTTTTTGACAGATGATATCGTAAATTTCTAAGACGCCACCTAAAAACTTATTAACGCCCGAGCGACCTAACGCCACAATGTGCTTTACCCAACGTTACATACTGCCAAGAGCTCATCACTTAAGACTTGATTTCAGAGATTACGGTAACAGCCCATTGGAGAAATTAATTGACTCTCAAGCCTCCAAATATTGTGAGGTCTTTAGAGTTATTTAAATGACTTCTGCAGTCGCCGAGACATTTACCAAATAGCGCTGTATCAAATACGCGGGATCTGAAAATAACGCTCACTATTAAACAATCGTCCTATATCCTCTTGCATTGCCAGTATCACATCCCTAAGAAATTTGAGTCTTCTGTTACAAGGGCGTTAGGGTAAAGTACTTAAAAAAAAGTGGTCTGATTGAGCAGCAATGCTATATCGCTTCAGTTCTTTTAGCTAGTAATTAATAACTTTCTTCGTATAGTTTTATAAGTGTGTAATAGGAAATTCCAACAGATTCTTAAAACATTTTTTTTTTTTTTTTTTTCCGAGGGTAGGTGAAAATCTTCAACAAGACACTATGAGGATCGACAG
This sequence comes from Brachypalpus laphriformis, assembly GCA_945910035.1. Lineage (NCBI taxonomy): Eukaryota > Metazoa > Arthropoda > Insecta > Diptera > Syrphidae > Brachypalpus > Brachypalpus laphriformis. The sequence goes on from OX246753.1 coordinate 326,733,276, forward strand.
CGCGTGCTCATAGTAGTGTGGGATTCTTACCCACTAAAAAACCTCCCTTCAAAACAGACTTGTTTTTATTTTTACTACAACTAAGTATTCGACTTATCAAGTAGTTTTCGTTTCGCGAAATAATGACGTTTTGCAGGTACCTTCCCATTAGAAGTTCCTGCCAGCTCCGCAGTTTAGACGCGGTTACTTATCGCGCTAGGTCTAAAGGTTTGGTTCTTTGTAGACGGCGCAGTAAATTTCTTTCTTCCAAAAGTTGGAGGACTGTAATATTTACGTGACTTTCTAGTCGACTTCTATGCTTTCTCGCGTAGGTTTGAATTTCGTCTTCGATTGTTTTAATGCCAAGGTCTCTGTGGATATCGCTATTTCTGATATACCATGGCGCATTTACAATACCTCTTAGCACTTTGTTTTCAAAAGTTTGTAAAATTTTAATATTACTTATTTTGGTACAACCACAGAGTTGTATACCATATGTCCATACAGGCTTTAGCACTTGCTTATATAAAAGCAGTTTGTTATATATATTAAGCTTGGAATATTTTCCAAGTAACCAATACATTTCTCGATATTTGTTATCTAGTTCTTTTCGTTTTTTCTTAACGTGCGTTTTCCATTTCAGCTTTGTATCAAGTGTCATTCCAAGATACTTAGCCTCGTTTGCAAACGGGATTTGAACCGAGTTTGAAAAGATCGGCAAATTATTTATTTTTTTATAAGTAAAATTTACATGAACAGATTTGGTCTCGTTGAGTGCGATTCGCCAAATCTTTGTCCATTCATTTACTCTATTCAAAGCTTCTTGCAGTTTTTCTGTAGTATCTTCGACCGTTTTACCTACTGTCAAGATAGCAGTGTCGTCGGCAAATGTAGCTAGCTCAGTGCCTTCTACTTGCGGTATATCACGAGTGTATAATAGATATAAGACTGGACCAAGAACGCTTCCTTGCGGCACCCCAGCCATTATTTCCTTAAAATCTGAATATTCGTTTCCACATTTGACGCGGAATAGCCTATTCGTAAGGTAGTTCTTCAAAATATTATATAGGTGCTCTGGCAGAACTTGTCGTAATTTAAACTTTAAGCCTTCATGCCAGACCTTGTCAAAGGCTTGAGAAACGTCAAGGAATACGCTTGAACAAATCTTTTTTTCTTCAAGTGATTTTTCGATTACATGTGTTATTCGATGTACTTGTTCAACTGTAGAATGCTTACTTCTAAATCCGAATTGATGATCAGGGATGAGATGCCCTTCTTCTATAACCGGCTGTATTCGCCTAACCAATATTCTCTCGAACACTTTGGATATAATTGGAAGAAGCGAAATCGGTCTATAAGAGGTTTTTTTATTCGGCGGTTTTCCAGGCTTAAGGACCATTATAACTTCGGCGACTTTCCATTGACTCGGAACATATTCTAGTCTAATCGCGGCGTTTATAATGAACAGAAGCTTAATTAGAGCTTTTCTTGGTAGTGCTTTAAGAACCTCTCCCGTAATTAGGTCGTATCCAGGAGCTTTCTTAGGTTTAAGTTTCTTTATTACTTCCTTAAGTTCGGTAAGCGTTGCATTTCTTATTACGCTATTGTCTATATACGACGTATTTATATTTTCAATAAGAGCTTGTCCATCAAACGGTTTGAAAGTTTCTTCCAGGTGGGCGGCGAAAACTTGCGCTTTCTCTTTATCATGCCTGGCCCATTCGTCTTGATTTTTCCTAATTGGCGCGGCTTGAATTTGAGGTTTTTTAATACCTTTTATAGCCTTCCAAAGCGAATAGTTAGAATCTTTTTCTGTCGTTAAGCTTTCTAGGTAAGTTTGTATTTCATTATTCTTAAGGTCTTTAATAGATCGTTTTAGTGAGTTGCACAAACGGTTAAGATGTGCTTTATGTTGCGGAGCCCGAGTTTGTTGCCATCTTTTACGGGCTTTTCTCTTCTCCTTAATCATCTCTTTTATTTCCTGCGGATAAATTTTAATGTAACTGGCCGGGGTTCTCTTTAGTTTGGGAGTATTCTTCCACGCGGCATCCTGTAAGATTTCGACGAAGCGATCTACTTCAACTTCAAGTTCATAGGGCGTTTTAAGTGATACGCTCAGCTCAATATTTGCTTCAATATCTTTTTTAAAGCCGTCCCAATTAGTTTTCGCGCCAGTTAATCTGGCCGGTCCTACTTTTTTAATCAAAGCTTCGCTTATCGTCATAATGATTGGAGAATGATCAGAGGAGAGATCAAAGCTTTCTTCAACTTTTATACAGTTGCTAGATATTCCTTTAACAACAAAGAAATCAATCAGATCTGGTATCTTATTTCTATCAGTTGGCCAATATGTTGGTTTACCCGTCGAGTAAAAATCACAACTGAATTGCATACCCGCATTATAAAGCTTTCTACCTTTCTGAGAGGCGTATCTTGAGCCCCAGAAGGGGTGTTTCGCGTTGAAGTCACCACCAATAATAAAATTTGGTTTAAGGAAGTTGAAGATGTTTGTGAAATCACTTTCTTCAAGTTTACATCGCAGTGGACAATATATAGACGAAATGTTGAAAGCAAAATGTCTATTTCTAACGCGTACCGTGCTTACTTGCATTGCTTCTAATTCAATTTTTATTTCCGCTGAGTGTTCGATATTTTCTTTTATAAACAAAGATGATCCGCCTCTGGCTCTTTCCGATAGGTGAAAGGCGTGATATCCGCTATATCCCCTTATCTTAATATTCGATTGCTTTTTCAGATGAGTTTCACAGACCAAGCATATATCAATATCTTTCTCTCGCATAAATATTTCTAACTCGTCGAGTCTTTGTATGAGCCCGTTAGCGTTCCAAGTAAGAATTTTAAGCGTTTCTTTCATATTCTGGTTGAAGTGCGCGTGTTATGAATGTTGTTTTCTAGTGCAACTAGTTTCTCGAAAATTAGTTTATTTGTTTTGCATTGCTCTTCAAGTTTCGCAAGAATTAGGGAAAAAACATTGGATACATGATCTTCTGAACTACCTCTATCACTATTTTTCAATGTCGCAACTTGAGAAGGAGTTTTTACATTAAAGTTTGGACGGTTTCTTGCTTTGATCTCCCGTGAGTTGTCGGTCGTGTACGTACCCTTAACTGTCTTCGCCGCTTGAGCATAAGACTGCACGCCAATATTCGGAGATTTTGCTTCTGTAACCTTATCTCTATTACTTTCGGATTTTTTATCATTAACCGATCTTAAGTTAATATTGACGGACTTTCTATCTTTCGCTGCTTTTTTCGTAGCTATTTTGGGTCTGTTCTTGATTGGTTTCATATTCGGACGCATCGAATTTTTTAGCGTATCGCGGCGTTTTTGAAGCTCTTTCGCCACTTCGCAACCTCGATAGTTCGCAGGATGTTTTCCTTTGCAATTTATACAAGTGGCTGGGGTTTGCTTGTTTAGGTGACACTCTTCCGAGAGATGTTTACCTGCGCATTTGACGCATCGCGGCTCTTTCTGGCAGTAAGTCTGCGTGTGATTGAAGCCTTGACAGCGCTTACACTGCGGGATCGATCTGGAGGTCTTACGCATGGGTTCGATTTTGACCACGATGTTTAGAATAGTCTTGATACCATATATAATATCTTTATTTTCGTCTTTATCAAAACTAAGCATGAATAGTGGAAGACCGCGCTTTACCAATTTTTCATGATCTCCCTCCGACTGTTGTTTCTCCTTCTTGATAATATTGACGGCATCAAGAATTTTAAAGCCTTTGTCTTGAAGGTCGTGCATTACATCTTCTTTAGTGCACGAGGGGTGGAGTCCCCTTGCTACAACACGCAGTGGTCTTTCTAACTTATTTTCATAAGTATACCACTGAATCTTTTCGGCATTCAATTTTTTAGATACTGATCGGTAACCGTCGGCATCATCGACATTGATTTTCCACGTATTGTTTCGCAGAGATGTCACCTTAAACTTCGAAGCCAGAGTTCCTTTAAGGAGGCAATGCAACTTATTATAGTCCGTAATTCCAACGACGTTTATCGGTGGCGGAGGACGTAATTTTGGTTGTCGTTGCTTTTCTTGCATCTCCTTGCGCTTTTCATCTTTTTGTGGCTCGACTTCCGGTGAGGAACCAGCTTTTCGTTTTTTGCTTGGTCGTTTCTTTTCGACCCAATTCGTTTCGCGTGTTAGCTCTTCTTCATCCGTCTGGTATTCGCGACTAGGTGAGCGATGTGAGCTAACTGTATTTTCTTTTTGTAGGTACGTGTTTTTTAGGGCATTATTTTCTTGCCTGAGTAAATCTACCTCTTTCTTGAGCTCACGATAGAGTAGCTCCATTTCGCTAAGCTTGGTACGGAGTACGTCGTTTTCCTCCTCAATGCTTTTAGATTTCGCTGAGTCCCGTTTTTCACGCGTTTGCGCTTCCGGCGGACTTCTTTTTCCGGAGACGTTCGATCTTGTTGGTGGAGATCGAGATACCCTTGTACTTTTTGAGAAGGGATTTATAAGGTGCAATAAATGGCTCTCCCCAGAATCCGTAGAGCCGACCTCCGAAGAGGGTGGATTTTCCAGTTTACCTGGACTGCCACCTGGGGTATTTAAATCTTTTGTTTTGTTCATTGCATGTTTTTTGTATACGCCATACTCGGTATACGGAGGGTGGATTTTAGTCGCCTCTTACGACAGGAATGCCTACCTCGGGTATATTCTAACCCCTACCCGAAGGGGGTATATTCTTAAAACATGTCCTGAACACCTAGACTATATCATTATTTACCTCTTTTTCGCAGAGTATTATGGGTTTTTACCAAATATCGGATCCACGCAGTCTTATACTCGTAAGCACCATGATAGAAGTAAATATTGGGGCAGCAGGTTGAGAAAGTTGGCAAGTTTCTTTACTTGGAAAGTATTGATTTAGAAAACGATGATACCGAAAATGATTACGGGTGTACGACGGGTGTAGTACTTGGAAAGTCAGAATGCGTCGGCATCAACCTTAGGATTTTCCAGACGAACAACGAATCATCATTATATAAGAGGCATGCACATAGACATCGCAATAAGACGAAAAATTTACCAATTGAATGGTCAATCTGTGGAAGGGGAGTGTGTTGTCCTAAACAATTATGGCGCCGAATAGTTGAGTAAGAATCATCGGAGAACTATTTTAGTTACTAAATATTGAAATGTCTTGTAGGGGCCGGAGTAGGATGGATCAAAGAAATTGTTAACACAAATGCACAAATGCACAAATGGCACTAGGACTTTAACAACCAATAATATAATGTACACGCTTTACCACTTTTTAAAATCAAAATAACCAGCAACAAGACCGTACAAGTACTCTGCAATACATTTCACGCAAGCAAGCAAGCAAGCACGTCGACATAGAGAGCAAAACTCTCAGAATTGCCTATCTTTTCAAAAGGATTCCGATTGTTAAGCAGATCCCTTTCGAAAACCGATGATATTTCTGATATTTCCATACAAACTAACAATCGACAGTTTGAGAATCAAATCAGTTGATGTCAGCTTATTTGCTGAAGGAATTTGAACTTCGATTTGAAGTAATGGGCATTCTGGTATCCTTGTAGTCCTTCCATCTTTCTTGTATATTGCCAACTTCTAACTTGATTTCGTATTCAAAAAGTCTACTACATATCTTACCTTTCCAATTTCCCTTCATCCAGAAGTTCTGTAATATCCTTTCAAACTATAAGCATGGTACAGCCAACAGTATCGAAAACTTAGTTTCAGTCCGAATTAAACACTATTTACATGCAAATTCACTTGTCACTTAACTCTAAATGCAAATTTTTGTACACTTCTTCTACCCAAAACCAATTATGTATTTCCATTCACTCTTGTCTGCGCAGCACAACAACTCTCTTGTCTACCTCTCCTTCCATCACAGGAAATAAATTGAAATACTAGTAGGAGCCACCACTCCTACTCCGTATCTGTGTATCTATTAATTAAAAAAAATGGAAAGGTTTGCAATTGCATGTACTCAGGGATTAGACTAAAGCACTACAGCACTCTTAGAATGCGGTGCTAAGTTGGCTTTGCCTACCCTGCCACCCTGTGGGTACCTACCTACCCTCATCATTCATTCAATGAGAAAGAAACTGAAGACTCGACAGAGAAAAACCGTTGGTAATTAATTTTCTCTGACCTCTGAACTAGCCTTCGGTGCACGAGCTTCATCCATTCTGTGTCTAGAATTACAATCCAGTCGGGCTAGAAAAAAAAAACGAAACCCACGACACCATTCGTCGAATAAAGGACACTCTCGTGGAATTTTCTTCTTTTTTTTGTTTGCTTTCACTTCTTCCCACATTTTTTTGTTGTTTTCATTTTCCAAATGAGAGGACAAGTGGATTAGTGTAAAGCTTATTTTTGTACACTTTTACCCGGGGGGTTGGGAAGAAGGCCAAAGGTGGGCTAAGCCCGATGGACAGCGCTTACGCGTCGAACAAAGGTCATTATGGCTAAGCACATGGTAACTCAATATCTAATGAATGTTGGAACCAGAATGAATAGGTAGCAATTTTACGGCATTAGACAGAAGCGGTGACGATTTATCCAGTAATGGAAACGATTACACCATCTGTTTGCAACGAGGAACTCAGAGCGTAGCAGATGTCATCAAAGAGAATGTGATATTGTTGGTGGGATTTGCGATACAGGTAATCCAGGAAGCTTTCATTTCTGATGCAGTGGAATAATCCATTGTCTAGTCGGGGGATTGTATCTGCTGTATGGGGGGATGAGTTCTAATGGAAGTCCGGTTTCACTGCAGAACCCTTCAAACAACGTCATACCGGAAGAAAATTCCACTTGCTAGGGTAATACATAGAAAACCGTTTATTTTTTAAACTTTCAGTTCTGGGAACATGTCAAATTATTATATCATATAATTGTTTTGACAGCTGTCATAGTATGAATAATAAAAGTCAGCCATGACAATTCCAGGATTCCTTTTGCAAGTTAGTGACAGTTTGAAAGTTTTGTACAGAGAAAAAATTGTTTTTTTATTTAACGTCATGTTGCACAAGGCATGGTAAAATTGTTGTTTGTTAACAAACGAAACCATAGACGTTCGCGTACTTTTCGCTAATCGTAGTAAATTAGGTTTTTTGACTTATGAAACCTGACGTTTTTAGATTTGGTTTCCTCAAGAGCATTTAAACGTAGGGAAATATATTGAAAAGACCAAACTATAGTATGACATTTGGATACCTAAGCCACATTCGAATAATAGAGTAGAGTTTTGTGAGAGTTCGTCACTAGATAAATTTAAACTTGGAGAGTGTAGACATATAAGCTCCATTCACGTACACAATCTAAAGCGCTTTAAGGTGCTTTAAGGTGCTCTAAAGTGCTCGAAGTGTATTCGCGTATTGAGCGAACTTGACAGATAAAGAGAAAAATTGATAAGTAACGATTAGCGAGTATTTCACCTCTGTGTTTGCTTGAAGAATTTCTGCCGGCCGGAACGTAAAAACTGCCAAGTGGAATCAACTGAGTGTCAAACGAGTCAACGAGTTTTTGATTCCATTTTAAAAAGTCAATAGACATGAAAAATGGCTTCAAAGTATCTTGAAGTAAATGCTGTGATGTGTGAATGTTCTTCCAAAACATTTCCAAAACATTTAATATAAATTTCTTCGTTTTCACACTCATCATGTCATATTTGACAATTGATTAGTTTTTGGCTCAGAAAGAACGCGAACGGATCTATTTGGCCTTTCAATAAACACACTTGAACTTTGACAACCGATTGTGGTTATGTTTAAAGTGACAGCGCTGTCATTAATGTATGAGTATTATGATTTATCATACTCAACTGTTTTAAATTTATTTATTTATTTAAGCTTAATACAAGCAATAATTTAAGGGTAGCTTCAATCTAACAAATGGACACTTAACCTAACTATTTTTTTTTTTTCTACAAATCTTACACTAGAACTTAAACACTAACAGTGTATGGGTCAGGAGGAGGAATTAATAGAACGAAGGGCATTTTTTAGGGAGGCTTTGCTTTTATGAAAGTCAAAATCGGCTTGAATGAGATTGGCTCTGCGGCATTGGTTCGTTATATGCATAATTAGTGCGGTGAGGAATAGGACGAAAGAGGGGTGAGAACCTGAGGTTACGTGGGTTGGTGTTAAAAGAGATCATATGCAGTAGCGCGGAGGAATCAATGTTGCCAGCTAATAGCTGACGAATAAACAAGATGTCAGCAACTTCGCGGCGTTTGTAGAGAGACTGTAGATTTATAAGTTTTAAACGATCCGCGTATGGGGGTAAATTGTAGCTATCATCCCAAAAAAGACCACGTAAGGCAAAGCGAATGAATCTTCTCTGAACAGCTTCGATTCGCAAGATATGGATTTCATAGTAGGGTGACCATACCTGGCAAGCATACTCAAGAAGGGGTCTGACGAAAGTGTTTTATAAGGATTTTGTAACGTAAGGGTTTGAGAATTCCTTAGACCATCGCTTGCCGAAACCGAGCGCAGAGTTAGCTTTATTGATAATATTATCGATATGAGAACGGAAGTTGAGTTCCCTATCACAGATAACTCCCAAATCGCGCAGTGAAGAGACAGAGGGAATAGGCTCACCACAAATGGAGTACGCTCTGGCGGATGGTCGGATACGCTTACGAGAGAATGTGATAGCTTGACACTTGCTGACGTTTAGCTCTAAGAAATTACTATGGCACCAGACTGAAAATCGGTTCAGATCATCTTGCAGTGAGTGAGAGTCGGCAGGGGATGATATTGGCCTGAAGATTTTCATATCATCAGCGTATATAGAAAGGTTGGAATCATTGATGATACAATCAACGTCGTTAATTGTCAGGACGAAGATCATTGGACCAAGATGGCTGCCTTGAGGGACTCCCGAAGTGGCTTTAATGGGATCAGAAATTGAAGATCTGAAGAGGACTTTATACTGGCGATTTTCCAAGTAAGATTTGATCCATGAGATGAACCCCGGTTGAAAACCAAGAGCTTTAAGTTTGAGAAAAATGATAGCATGCGAAATTTTATCGAAGGCTTTGCTGAAGTCGGTGGCAACTACGTCGACTTCAGTACCATCTTCCAAAATACACAGAGTGCTAGACACAAACTCGGTAAGGTTGGTGGTTGTTGATCTGCCCTTAAAGAATCCATTCTGGTTCGGTGAAAGGATAGTCGTGCAGTAGAAAAACATTGTGTCATAAACAATGCTTTCAAATAGCTTAGGTATGCAGGACAGTTTAGCGATGGGCCGGTAGTTGGATATTTCACTTTTACAACCTTTTTTGTGGGTGGGGATTATGTATGAATTTTTCCAAATTTCGGGGAAAACTCCCTGCGAAATAGATAAACGGAAAAGAGTAGTGAGGGGTTGGACTAAGTGATTGACGCATTTTTTGAGAACTATAGCGGGAAGGCCATCAGGACCGGGGGAGTATTCGTCCTTTAGTTTCTTAATCTTTTCTAATAAGGACACCAAAGTTATATCAATTGTGCCTAAGGAGGTTTGGGGACAGTGTTCTAGGTAGCGGAAGTAGTTATAATCAGGTTGAGTAACGTGATCCGTAAACGATTGGCTGAAGAAATTAGCGAAAAGATTTGCAATTGTTTAAGGGTCAGCCGAAGATTTATTAGCAAATTTCAAAGTGGATGGATAGCTATTAGATTTATGTTTGGCATTAATGAAGTGGTAGAAACGTTTGGGGTCACTGATTAGCGTGGATTGCATTCTGTCAAGATATTCGGTGTATAGATATTCACAGAGTTCAGAGAATTGGGAGTGGACATGTTGGCAATGGGAAAAATCAGAGTCAGATCGAGATTTGAGGAATGCTTTCCATAATTTGTTTCTATTGTTACGGAGCGAGCGCAGCTATTTATTATACCATGGGGGGGCTGAGGTAAAGTTTTTCTGAGGCACAAAAGGGACTGATTGAATGAGGCAGGTAAAAATTTGGTCATAGAAATACGCTAGAGCATTGTCAATGGTGTCAACTTGGATAGAACTAAAATTAATGTTACTGAGAAGATTATTGAGTTTAGCGAAATCTGCTTTGCGAAAATTGAAGCTACATGAGTTCACGCAGTGAGGGATTGTGCTTAAATTGTTGTACGAAAACGCTAAGAATAGAGGTGGGTGGAAGCGATCTAATGTGGAAAGAAGATGGTTGCTTTCAGTAACGATGCAATTGGCGGGATCGGTTGAGAAGATTAGGTCTAGTTGTCTATCCAAGTAGTTTGTAATGCCACTAATTTGGAAAAGGCCGGAATCAGAGAGACAGTCAGTGAAGAGGACTTCCTTTTCAGAGGTAGGGTTTACAGCAACAAAATGGGACTCATCTTCAGACTGGGACCATTGGAGAAGAGGGAGATTAAAGTCACCCAGAATCATGACATCGTCACAGGGGTCTACAATGTCACATAGGGAATCGATCGCGTCTACGGCAAGCTGATAGCCCTGGATTGGTTGAGATGGGCGAATATAGCAACACAGAATGTAGAGGTTACGCCTTGGGAAGGTGATTTTGACGCAAATATATTCGAAGTCAGCTGTGGGTGAGGATTTAATGAAAGTTGAGTCGAAGCTATTATGTATCGCCAGAAGAACACCACGACCAGAGGAATCGTCATCTTTCAATTGGCCATCATCTCGGAAGATAAAGAAATCAGAGGTAAATAGCTCACTATTCATGAAGTTAGAAGATAAGTTCGTTTCAGTGAGAGCAAAAATATGGTAGGGGAGCTTTTGAGAGTTAAGAAATATGGAGGAGGTTTTAGTTCGCAGGCCTCTCACGTTCTGGTAATAAATAGATAAGGACTCAGAGGAGGCAAAAGTAGCATGCGGGATGATTCGGGTTGAAACATGTTGAGGACACTGATTAGTGGCGAAAGTAATTATTATGGTCAGCGCGAGTTCTTTGGAGGTGGGACCTACGCTTGGAGCTGATGTAAGATGCGAAAGATCGTTTGTTACATGGAGAGATGGTATATTAAGACTCTCATGGAACTGAACAAAGATTTTCATCAAAGCATTCTTATCAATAGGGAGACCTTCTTGAGAGATGGAAACCTTAATATTTGTATTAGTTTTCCCATCAATACAGATGGAATCATCTTTGTCGTGAAGGTAAGCAAGATAAATACGGACATTTTCGTAGATTTTTCGATCTCTTAAACGTGAGATTACATAGCGACTATCATTACCGGAGTCTGCAAGTTGTTTCGTTAGTTTAGTGGTGGGAGGGAAAAGTGGGTCTAAGAAGGCAAGTGATGTGATAGTAGAGTTAGTGGAACTGACATTAGAAGACGGTAGGTCAGAAGAACTAGGTGGGGTGGACGATGTGGAGGAAGCAGGGTTAAGAGTGTGAGAATGGATGAAATTAGGGTAGTTGGCCGGGGGAATGTCTTTAGTATTTGATGAGGTAGAAGGGACAGGCGAGAGGTCGAATGAAACTCGCGCTTGACGTTTGACAGTTTGGTAGCGTAATTAAAATTAGGAAATAAACCCATTCGGAATGACCAGTTATTATTGGCGGGTTTAGAGTTGTTGGAAGAGTTGGAGGGCGGTGGATTAGAAGTACGCTTAGAGCAAGTATTAGAGTCGGAGGGCGGAGGATAAGAAGTACGCTTAGAGCTAGTATTAGAGTTGTAACAAGGGTTGAAAGTTGGGGCATAAAAAGTGTGATGCTTAGATCTAGGGTTTATTGTATTATTAGGCTTAGATCTAGGTTTATTAATAAAGTTAGGTTTAACCTGTTCGTTGTTGTCCTTGGAAACCCGTTTGACCATAAACATTTCACCCAGCCGGAAAGCATCACCAGGGGAGATCCAAAAAAGCCATTGGTACTTTGTTGGAATCTTGAATTTGAAACAGCTAGGATTTCTGGAACTGGGCGGGGAGATCTTCTAGCAATCATATATGGTGATAGCAAATTTGTGACGAAAAATTTTAAGAATTTTTTTTCACCCAGGAAGCATCAGCCAGTCGAGGAGCACCTTTGAGGATGAAGGTTGAAAAATCTGCGTTGATGGCGTTTAATTTTTCAAGCCTCTTGTTCCAATCGGAGAGGGTCCATGTAGTTCCAAGTCGATTCACAAGTATCGGCACGGTTGAGGCAGGGAGATTGGCTGGTGGAGGTGAAACGGTTTCGTGAATCTGTGCAGCACGAGGGGAAGTCGAAGTTGATGGGAGGTGGATGAGCATGTGCAGGAGAGTGGGTATTAGACTCCAGTAATTCCGAGAGTATTGATGTGTTGTAAATGAGAGGGTTCGGTTGGTCCGGTGTGTCAACGATTTTGCTGGACGCCGCCCTAAAGTCATCAAATAATTCGTGAAGTGTGAGCCGAGTTGCTGCAGACTCGAAAGCGGACTCGAAAGCTGTCATTTAACCATAAAAAATTAAACGCTTCGATAACACGTCCAAATTATGGAAAAATGTTTATAGAAATGACTTCTCTGTTCACCAAATGTCGACATGAACACCCTGCCAAGCGCTCAATTCGATGAGTTATCGTAAAATTCAAGAAAATGAATTCAGTTGCTGATTGGGCACTGGCACTGATTGCACCACGGCAATGCTCGGACAGGAGAATATCTTGTAGCTATTGCTAAAAGTTTACATGACAACCGAATCCGACTTCAATGTGGAAAACTTGTGCAGAGACATACGAGTACATAGGTATTCATCAATACAAGAATTAAATGACTCACATAGGGCGTTCACTGACTGAGGCCTTGAGCAGTTGAAAGCAGATCCCAGTTTTGGTGACAACACTTTTGTCTGAATGGCTTTATAAATAATCAAAATTTTCGGATCTGAGATGATGCCAATCCACAATAGTTCCCGGAGTTTCCTTTGCACCGAGAAAACTTACTATTTGGTGCGAATTTCTGCCCAATGATGCCGGGCAATATGTCTATCGAAATGAGAGAGGCGAGGCGTAATTGTCATCGGCGAAAGGTATAATGACCTCTTTTCTACCCAAGTTGATTGATATGGACATAAATAATATGTATTTTCAGTAAGATGGTACTACGTGCCGCATAGCGAATGAAACAATTTTATTTTTATTTATTTATTTATATTATGTTAAATAATTTTACTGGATACTACAAGATATCTTATCTTTAATTGAGTATCTAAAATTAAGATTACAAATATGAAATTTAATCAGAAAAAGAAGAAAGTGAAAAATCAAAATTAATAAAAATGTACGCTTTCCAAACATAGCATTTATGCAGTTGTTAGCTCTGACTTGACAATGCTAAAAATAGTTTTCTGCGAAATGTGGCTGGTAATGTAGTGCTTTGCAATTCCACTGGAAGATTATTCCACAGTCGAATTGCTTGGACAAAGTAGGACCGCTCTCCAATAGTATGTTCAAAACGCGGTATTATTAAGTTCAACCCTCTACACGACTGAGCAAAAAGTAGCATTTCAACCAAGAATTCAAGACATTTACCGTGAATATGTTAAAAAGTTTGAAAACATTTCTAATCTGATGGTATACATCTAGTTTTAAGCCTAACAGTGACGCGTTTAGATGCGAAACACTTCTATACCTTGGAATATTATGAATTAACCGAATACAGTCGTTAAAAGCTAAGTTCATTTTACGCTTACAATCATAATCGAGACAAGGATACACAGAACAATTATACGTGAAAAAGGGGAGTAACAAGCTTTTAACTAAACGGCATTTGATTGTTATAGGCAGTGAATACGATGAAGACATCAGCCCGCGTAGACCAAAATGTATCATTTTTACAATATCCGAAACGGCATCACAGCATGTTAAGGTGCTATTGATTTGATATCCTAGATACCTGAGTTTGTCTACATATTGAGTAATGTTGCCGTATAAGACAAGGGCAGGATAATCAACAAACAAACAATGTTTACAGATAGCGTTATTTCGAGGAGATGTTATGTCAACTCGCCAACGCGATCGTGCTACTGACCTCCCTTAGACTACTTTCCGTAGGGCCACGATAAGTCTCTAGTCTATAGCAGTAAATTAGGAACAATTCATGACCTGGAGAGCAGCATCATTCAAGCCATTTAGCATTCAGGCCAATTTATGTGGAAGAGTAATTTAAAACTGGGTCTTACGGATCACCTCCTACACACGAAGTCATTGAAGGTATTTCAACGATGTTATTTTTACACTCCCGGAAAACTGAATTTAGGTACGAACTTTAAGCCGAACTTACTTACTTACTTAGGTGGCGCTACAGTTCGGGGTGAACCTGGGCCTCAACCAACAAGCCTCTCCATTTAGTTCGGTCTTTAGCTAATTGCCTCCAGTTGCGCACTCCAAGTTGGTCGAGGTCCCCTTGAACTTGTGCGCGCCACCTACGGCGATAATTCCCTCTACTGCGTCGTCCCTCGGGGTTAGATTCGAAGACTCTGCAGGCCGGAGCGTTGGTGTCCATTCGCTCTACATGTCCTAGCCATCTCAGACGTCCAATACGCAGTTTTTTGACTAGGTCGATGTCGCTGTACAGCTCATATAGTTCGTGATTGAATCTTCTCCTCCAAAACCCGTCAACGCAAACGGGACCAAAAATCTTACGAAGAATTTTTCTCTCGAAGCGACCAAGGATATCTTCATCCTCTTTTAATAAAGTCCATGTTTCAGCGCCGTAAAGCAGGACTGGGATGATCAAGGTCTTATATAGAGTCTCCTTAGTTGTTCGAGAGAGGGCTTTACTGTTGAATTGCCTTATAAGCCCAAAAAAACAGCGATTGGCAAGAGTTATTCTTCGATTGATTTCTGCGCTGATTTTGTTTGCTGAATTTATAGCAGAGCCAAGGTAGACAAAGTCCCTTACTACCTCGAAGTTATAGCTGCCCACGGTGACGTTTTGTCCAGTTCGTCGGTGTTGGTTTTCCCTTCTAGTTGACAGCATATACTTGGTTTTGCCCTCGTTTATCGCCAAACCCATTTTGGCCGCTTCCGCCTCAATGCTTGCAAAAGCACCGGTGACAGCCCGCTGAGATCTTCCGATAATGTCTATATCGTCGGCGTATGCAAGCAGTTGTACAGACTTGTAATAAATTGTGCCTCCGGTGTTGGCTTGTGAGTTCCGCACAATCCGTTCAAGTACAATATTGAAGAAGTCACATGACAGCGCGTCACCTTGTCTAAAGCCTTTTTTGACATCAAAGGTCTCGGTGAGGTCATTACCGAACTTGATGGAGCAGCGAGCGTTCTCCATCGTCAGCCTGCACAGGCGGACAAGTTTGGCAGGGATGTCAAAACTAGACATGGCTCTATAAAGCTCTTCTCTATAGATGCTGTCATAGGCGGCCTTGAAATCGATAAAGAGGTGGTGAGTATGGATTTGGACTTCTTGGGTTTTCTTCAGGATCTGCCGAAGTGTGAAGATTTAATCGATGGTGGACTTTCCTGGCCTGAAACCGCACTGATAGGGTCCAATCAGGCTGTTGATAAAAGGTTTCAGGCGTTCACACAATATCGCAGAAAAGATCTTGTATGCGATGTTGAGGAGACTGATGCCTCTATAATTGGCGCAGTTGAGGGGGTCTCCTTTCTTGTGGATCGGGCAAACGATGCTGAGATTCCATTCATCAGGCATACACTCCTCTGACCAAATATTAGAAATGAGTTGGTGTATGCACTCTACCAATTCATCCCCAGCTGCCTTGAAAAGTTCGGCCGGTAAACCGTCAGGTCCAGCAGCCTTGTTCGATTTTAGCTTGGATATTGCTATCCTCACTTCGTTTTGGTCAGGTGGACGGAAATTTTGACTATCATCGTCCATGTTGAATGGTTCATTCTGCCTGACAGCGGGATGTTGGTCTTCGTCGCCGTTATACAGTCTGCAGAAGTAGTTTTTCCATATTCTCAGCACCGACTGTGATTCTACTACGAGGTTTCCATTCTCATCTCTACAGGTTTCTGTACGGGTATTACTTCTCTGACACGTTCTTTTTACCTTTTGGTAAAACTTCCGTACATTGTTCCTGGAGTATAAAGTCTCGATATTCTCAAACGCGCGCTTCTCATGCTCTTTCTTCTTGTTTTGGAGAAGCCGATGTTCTTCCCGTCTCTTTTGCTCGTAGAGCTCACGAGCAGCTCTCGTCTTCCTTTGCAGCGCCGCTTTGTATGCCTCTTGTTTTGCTGCATGCACTCGCCGGCATTCTTCGTCAAACCAGGGGTTTCGCGGTGGTGGGCGAGCGAGACCCAGCACATCAGTCGCGGCGTTTCTGATGGCATGTTGGCAGCGTTGCTACTGGTCTTCGGCACTTGATGCTGGCGGTATAGGGCTGATTGAGAGATTTCGGGATACGCGTTCAGCGAAGAGTCTGGCGGTCTCTTGCGATTGTAGCTTTTCGACGTTAAATTTTCTCACAGTAATTCTTCTTTGTTGCTCAGATTGGGATATCCGCATTCGTACCTTGGCTACAACAAGGTAATGATCCGAGTCTATGTTGGCCGCTCGGAAGGTCCGGACATCCAGAATACTGGAGGCATGCCTTGCGTCGATCGCAATATGATCAATTTGGTTGATCGTGACATGATCATTAGACCGCCATGTCTGCTTATGAATATCGAGATGAGGAAACCATGTGCTTGCTATGGTGACATTTCGCTCCACAGCGAAATCAATTAGCCTTAGTCCGTTATTAGACGTGGTGTCGTGTAGGCTATGCTTACCGACTGCCTTACCAAAGACGTCCTCCTTTCCTATTTTGGCGTTAAAATCGCCCAATACGATTTTAACGTCGTATTTAGGACATTGCTCGTATGTTTTGTCGAGGAGCTCGTAGAAACACTCTTTGGTGGCAGGTTCCTTTTGTTCCATGGGGGCATGAACACATATTAGGCTTATGTTAGCGAATTTACCCTTGATCCGGATAGTCATAATACGCTCGCTCACGTGTCGGAAGCTTAAGACTTCTTGCCTAAGTCTGCCGCGTATGACAAATCCGCATCCGAATAAGCGTTGCCTGTTGCCTCTGTAGCAATCACCGTAGTAGATGTCACAGTTTTTCATCCTCTTTTTGCCTGGCCCATCCCATCGCACTTCCTGGATGGCGGTAATATCTGCTTTATAGCAGTCTAGGGCCTCTGCTAGTTGTTCGGCTGCACGTGGTCTGTAAAGGGACAGAACATTCCACGTACAGATCCGAAGGTCGTTGTCCTTATTTCGTTTGCTGGGGTCGTCATTAGTTGGGTCATCCTTATCCGAGGCTTTTGGTTGTTTCGGAACCATGCGTTTTTTACGTGGTAGGGAAGTTACCCCGACGGCACAACCCCCAACCTGTAGCCGAACTACAGTGTCTAATTTCACTGAACTAAGTACAGGCGTGCCGCGGTTTAAGCCGTTTCGTATAAAATCGTTTCAGACTTAAGTCGTCAAAAAATTCCCAATGTCGATTAACGACGACATATTCCAGAATCGAAGCTTACACACATGCATAAGTATGCACACGCTCACACAAAATAATATGAAAAAAGGGAATCACCAACAAATGAAACGTCATCCACTTTTTTCTTTCGGGTTTTTTTTTTTTTTTTTGTTTTCAGTCGACTCGTGGTTGTCAAACTGAAACAGAAAGTAGGCAAATTACATCATTATCTCGTGATATTCGTAGTTCTTCTTTGACATCCCACAAATTGGCAAAAGCATTAAAACTCCTAGATGATGCGAAAGCGATCGTTAACTTGGACCTTAATACGGTGCGAAGTGAAAGAATTGTGCAAGCCCTTGACAAGGCGGCATTACCTACAGTTACATATGTATATGCAGAGCAAAAGAGGAGTGCACCTCAGCGAGTATAGAAGATTTTTTTCCAAAGATTACCCCTGCAGTTCATTACCACCTTCTACTACAACTATGTATTCGAGACGGTAGTGACGATGACTGATGATCCAAATTAATATCGTGTAAATCTGTATGTATGTATAACGGGTGGGCCATCTATAAAAAAAAAGAAGCTATTTTTACACTGACAGCTGTTTCCCGCTCGAAATATTGACAGAAAGTCAGTATCATACCTCCGCGGAACGAAATGAGTCGCTTTACGCTTGAACAACATTGGGAAATATTAAAAACTTATTTCAAGAAGTGAATGCTGTGTAGCCCAAACAGTGCGTTTTTTGAAAAGAATTTTTGGCGAAATGAAGCACCCGCCGCGCCTGCTGTACGCAAGTTTGTGCAGAAAGTTCGTGAGACTGGTATGCTAGTGGACAAAACTCATGGTCCCCGTCTTCGTACGGTGCGCACAGACGAGAATGTGGCTGCTGTAGCCGAGAGTGTGAGACTCAATTCACGAACATCAACTCGCCATCGATCTCAACAGCTCAACATTTCACGCACTAGCCTGAGGAGAATTCTGCACAAAGATCTGGGATTATTCGCTTTCAAGGTCCAATTGATTCACCAATTGAAAGCGCACGACCATCCGCTTCGTTATCGCTTCGCAGTTTGGGCCTTAGAGCAGCTTGCATTGGATAACGATTTTGGGCGAGAAATCATCTTTTCTGACGTGCAGGATGGCTCGCCATGCCACAATCGGTCTTATGCGCACCAAATTCCCAAATCGTGTTATCAGCCGTCTTGACGATGTCAACAAGGTCTTTGAAAATTGGAGTGATAGAATGCTCTACTGCGAGGCCAGCCGAGGCAGCCTCTTGAACGACGTTGTGTTCCATAATTAATGGGAATATTTGCTCTTACTAATAAAGCCATAATACATGGAAAAAATTTCATTTTGTTAATTTTATTGCATTTTTAAAAAGAAACTTGTAGTTGGCCCACCCTGTACATACACAACATATGAATTTCGAAATGCAGGCACATTTTCTCTTAGTAGAAAATTTTAGCTGACTCGATTTAAGTCGTTTCAAGTTAAGTCGATATTTCCTGGAACGTAAACCTGTCGTAAACTGGGGTACGACTGTATCACCATATCTTCATTAATTTCAAAACACCTGGAAGAAGTTCAATGTTGGAATCATTGTCTAACTTGTTATTTTACAGTAATAACAATCCCCAATTGTGGGCGCCGCGGCGTAAGTGGTTAGTGTGTCGGATCACTACGCATGAGGTTCCAAGTTCGAATCCCAGGAAACACCAAAAAGTTTTTCCACGGTTCCACCTCTCGCGAGCGTCTGACAAACATCCGAGAGTATTGTTGTCATGAAAAAGCTTCTCAAATCGCCGTTATCGGCGTTAAACTGTAGGTCCCTTCCATTTGTGTGAAAAATATAGCGCACACAACATGAGTGGTTGCGAGAAGCTAGGCCCTGGCACTTTAAAGAGCTGTTGCGCCAAATATTTATTTTATTTATTTTTTAACAATCCCCTAGAGAAAGTGTACACAAGACTTTGTACACTGAATTAAAAAAAAAAAAATTAAGCTAACCTGAGCGATTAGGGCATCCGACTCTTGAGTGGGAGGTTCAGTCTCAATCCTCTTGAAAACAAAACACAAACATTATTTTTTCTCTGTCCCACTACAACAACGAACAATTGAAAAGTGTTATGATTACCTTTTCAAATTCACCCCAACTTATTCATCTTTCGTGGTATTATTTATTGATAACTTTAACAATTTTCTTTACATTTGGGTGTAATCGCACAATCTACACAAAGTTATGATTTCATCTTACTGGTGAATAATGTTATAATAGTATTACAAAATCGCATCATCACCTTCCCGTGGTACCCGCTGAATAGCTATCTGATAGTGAACTAACTGAGTCTGACTATATATGTTCAGCTGAACACTCAGACCTGCCTAAGCACATCTAGGTGAACTTCAGCGCGCATATGTTTAACCGGACGAGGCATCTCTTGTTGAGGCTGAAATATGCGTCTCAGAAGTCTAACAAGAGCTCCTCAGAAGGGGGACGTGCGGCGGATGAATTCTCCCAATGAAATCAACGGTGACGTACACAGACCAGCGGACACCTTACCGGAGCTACTTCGACATATTTGAAGCTGAGGTCTGTAAGGATTTTCAATACTACGTCAGGGTATTGAAAAAGAGATGGTGGCGGATGAACCCTTAATGGGCCAACGGCAGCGCTCATATCCCCGAAGTGGGTTACTGGCATCGGTGTATCCGGCCCCTCGTCCTAGGGGTTGCTAAAAAAGGATCTGGTCCTGCAGGTTGGGGGTTGTGCCGTCGGGTTAACTTCCCTACCACGTAAAAAACCTTCGGTTACGAAGCAACCAACAGCCTCGGATACGGATGAATTTACTGTTGGCGACAGAAGCAAACGTAAAAAGGACAACGATCTTCGTGTCTGCACGTGGAATGTTAGGACCCTCTACAAACCACGTGCAGCCGAACAACTTGCGGAGACGCAAAGCTAGGAAGAGAGGACGTCTTTATTAGCGTGGTCGGAAAGCACAACCTGCACGACATCACATTCGGCAACGGACTCAGGCAAATCGACTTTGCGTAGCTAGTACGCGGTTTCCACTTCTCGACATTCACAAAGGAACGTAGCTCTCCTTTGATAGAAAAACTGTCAACCAAATCGATAACATTGCGATCGACGCAAGGCACTCTTCCAGTATTCTGGGTGTCCAGACTTTCCGAGGAGCCAACGTGGACTCGGATCACTACTTAGTTGTAGCCAAGGTACGGATGCGGATATCCAGAATGGAGCGAAATCAACGAAATACTGTGAGGAAATTTGATGTCGGGCGGCTACAATCAAAACTTTTGCCAATAGAGTTTCTTCTAATATTAATCTAAGTCCTATGCCGCCAGCAGCAAATGCCGAAGACCAGTGGCAGCGTTGCCAACAAGCCATCATAGATGCCGACTCAGTACGTTTCTCTCTGCCACCACAACGAAACCCCTGGTTTTATGAAGAATGCTAGCAAGCACATGCAGCAAAACAAGAGGCGTACAAAGCGGCACTGCATAGAAGGACTAGAGCTGCTTACGAGCTCCACGTGCGCAGGAGAAAAGAGGAACATCGACTTCTCAGGAAGAAGAAAAAGGAGCGTGAGAAGCGCTCGATCAAGGAGATTGAGAGACTTCATTGCAGAAATGATGTTCAAAAATTTTACGAAAAGGTAAAAAGAACATGCCAGGGTTTTAAAGTCAGAACAGAAGCCTGCAGGGACGAAAATGGCAATATAGTAGTAGAATGGCAGTCGGTGCTGAGGATATGGAAGGAACACTTCTGCAGACTGTTAAACGGCGATGATGACCAATATTCCGCTGTTAGGCAAAATGAGCCATCCAACAGTGACGAAGACAGTCAAGATTCCCGTCAACCCGATCAGTATGAAGTGGAGATAGCGATATCTAAACTTAAATTCAACAAAGCTGCTGGAGCTGACAGCCTTGCCGCTGAACTTTTCAAGGCAGGAGGAGATGAGCTGATAATGAGCATGCACCACCTCATCTGTAAAATCTGGTCGGACGAAAGTATGCCCGATGAATGGAAGCTCAGCATCGTTTGCCCGATCCTGAAGAAAGGAGACCCTCTGAACTGCGCCAATTACAGAGGTATAAGTCTCCTCAACATCGCATATAAGATCATGTCTGCCGTATTACGTGAACGCATAAAATCTATCGTCAACAACCTGATAGGTCCTTGTCAGTGCGGTTTCAGACCTGGAAAGTCCACCATTGACCAAATATTCACACTACGGCAGATCTTGGAAAAGACCCATGAAAATAAAATCGATACGAACCACCTCTTCATCGACTTCAAAGTTGCCAATGATAGCGTGTTTAAAGGCGAGGTATACAGAGCCATGTCTAGCCTTGGAACCCCTGCCAAGCTCGTCCGTTTGTGCAGAATGACGATGGAGAACTCTCGCTGCTCCATCAAAGTCGGTAAGAACATCACCGAACCGTTCGATGTCAGGAAAGGTCTTAGACAAGGCGACGCGCTATCATGCGATCTCTTTAACATAGTACTTGAGAGGATTGTACGAAACTCACAAGCCAACTCAGCGGGCAGTCAATGGGGCATTTACGAGTATTGAGATCGAGGCAGCAAAGATGGGTCTAGCGGTCAATGAAAGCAAAACAAAATATATGCTGTCTACAAAAAAGGACACCCAACATCGGCGTCTTGGACAAAACGCCACAATAGACAGATATAATTTTGAGGTAGTAAAGGATTTTGTCTACCTAGGCTCTATGGTGAACTCCGCAAATGACATCAGTATTGGCATGACTCTGCCAATCGTTGTTTCTAGAGTAGAGGACGACCTCGCGGTAGGTGGCGCAAACAAGTGGAGGGGGACCTCAACCAACTTGGCGTGCGCAACTGGAGGCAGCTGGCTCGTAACCACGCTGGCTGGAGAGGTTTGTTGGTTGAGGCTCAGGTCCACGGCTATCTAAGTAAGTAAGTAAGTATTACAAAATATATTTTAATGAATAATGTATTGAAAGTGAAACGCTATAAAAAAACCATTCATCTAAATTTAAAAAAAAAGATTTAATAGTAATAAATGAGCAACTATTCCGCTTGATAACAAAAGATTACGAATTGTAAAACTTAATTCTATTATCACAGTTGAAAAAAAACAAAATAAAAATGTATATAAGTAAATAAATATTTAATAATTAGTTTTCAAATAAATATGTAACAAGGAACGATAAATAATAAATAAATATATAACAAATAAGAAATAAATAATAAATAAATTCATTAATTAATACAAAATAAGCATATAAATAAATAAATAATAAACAGATAAGTAAACAAATAAATAATGAATATATAAATAGTAAACAAATGGGTAACAGGTAGGTAAATATGAAACAAATAATAGCAGAACGTAGTAAATAATAATAAACACTATTTAGTTTGTGACTAAATTATTAACCATGATGTTATCAGACATCTCACAACTTGTTCTATATTTAACATTAAGCCTTTCTATTCTTGTAGAAACAAAATCCATGTTTACTAGATGGTGAAGTTCGAACGTCGAAAATCACCACGGAAGCTTTAGCATAAGTCTTAATAACTTGTTTTGCGCTATTTTCAATTTGTCGATGTGTGTTTTTGCACATTTCCCCCAAACTGGACAACCATAAAACATAAAGGACTGAAAAATTACCTTAAAAATGATAAGCTTATTCTCTCGACTCAACAGAGAATTTCTGTTAATGAGAGGATACATAATTCGTATCGTTTTATTTATGTTTAGTTTTAGGAATATCATTTCGTTGGGAATGTTAATAAGCTTAGTAAAGTAATTTTTCAGCCGCTGTTTGATCGTCAGGTGGACTCAAAGGTGGAGAATAAAACTTAGTTTAAGCAAACCTGTACATATTGCCTTCACAAATAAGTCGGTTTCGTACTCCCCATAGTTATACCAGGCACGGTAATACCATATGCTAATTCAGCGAAGTATTTTGTTATGACCCTAGATGCCAAGCTTCGTTGGAAAGAGCATGTTAAATTCAAAAGAAAGTAGGGGGATGAGTCTTATATCATTCGAAAGCTACTGTGCCATAGATGTACAGAAAATAAAAATCAAGTGCGTATGTTACCGTTACGTCTGGTAAAATAAAGTGAACATACACACATGATCTCCCCACACAAAACGCTTTAACCAATTATATGAAAGCATTTTGATCACATTCATGGCTGCATGAGCTTGGATTCTTTTGCCTTTCCTGCACCACAAGCGATACTAGTTAGACAATAAATGACGAAAAATTTTATGGGTTGTAAGCAAGAAGTCAGGTCCATCAATTAATAACAATATTCTTCTTTATAACCAGGTACTATAGCGCTCAACTCTGGGTATGTGCCAGCCCAACAAATTTTGCAGTCATCCAACGCTTCCAGAATAAAATTCTTAGAAGTATTGTGAATGCTACATGGTACATCACAAACAGTGACCTCTATCGGGAACTAAGGGTTCCTACTGTTCTTGAAGAGATCACCTACACGGCCAAAACATACGAGAAAGGACTCCAGGAACATGTTAACAAAGAAGCAAAATGTCTTCATAACGTACATGGCGTGAAATGACTGCAACGTAAAAGACCGTCAGACTTTTCCAAGACGCCGGAAACTCCAAGAAAAAAAAACGGTATCAGATTATTATATTTGACCATATCAATAATTGACGGCATTCAGTTTCAAAATCAGGTGACAAAAATGGAGCCAAAACACTCCACTGGTTGAGCTCAGGGATATACTCTTCCGCTGCATGGACGGCAGCTTTGTAGTCCCATTCAATGCAACCTGTAAGTCGGTGTTCCCTATACGAGTAACTAATGCCAGGGCAAACAATAAGTTCATTATCTAAAGCAGCGCATTCGAGCATATAAGACGCGCTATTTGGTGAAGCAATAGACGTCCAAGTGTTATTGGAAGGGTCGTAGAGCTCAACAGCTCTACTCCCAATATCTCTTTCTGTATCATAACCTCCAACAGCGTACAAATACGCGCCAACTCCAGCGAATCCAAACATATTCAATTTAGTGTTTCTATATGTCTTCATAAATAAATAAATAAATAAATATTTGGCGCAACAGCTCTTTAAAGTGCCAGGGCCTAGCTTCTCGCAACCACTCATGATGTGTGCGTTTATTTTTCACACGAATGGAAGGGACCTACAGTTTAATGCCGAATCCGAACGGAGATTTGAGAAGCTTTTTCGTGACAACAATACTCTCGGATATTTGTCAGACGCTCGCAAGAGGTGGGACCGTGAAAAAACTTTTTGGTGTTTCCTGGGATTCGAACTTGGAACCTCATGCGTAGTGATCTGACACACTAACCACTTACGCCATGGCGCCCATTGGTGGTAATACATTCAACGAGGTTTAAGTGGTTAATAAAAAGTTTGCCTCCGACAATCAGTAATTTGTTATTTATAATGATCAAACTATGGCAATGTCTCTGCTGTGTTAGAGGTGGCAAATCCTCCATGTGCCATCTATTCGTAAGAGCATCATATGTCTGAATTTGCAGTTCACTGCTAAATTTTCCAGTTGCAATCGCAAGCTTCTGGTACTCTGGTACTCCCTCTGTTGGAAATTGCGACCGAGTTTCAGGAGATGACTGCCACCGGAGCTAACTTAAAATCAATTCTTCGCACTCAGCTGATTTGCAAACTAAATATTTGTTCTCATTAATGAAACCAGGCTCGAGGAATGGGAAACGAATGTTCGACAGAATATTGAGAGTGTACTTATCACGATTTTCTCTATCGTGCTCTAACCATGCAACAAGGCTTTGAAACACCTTTTCCTCCGAATGTTCACTGAAGTAATCACTGGAAAGGAACGTCCCTAGCTGCTCCTCGGTTAGCTGGAGAAACTCCTCCTCAGTCGAGACGTTCTCAATAAATCGACACGCATATGTAGTTGCCTTCCTATGGAGCGCCCTGTACCTGTGTTGTTCTGCGAAAAGGGCAACGCCAAAACAATTGCTAGCGTCTAGTTGTGATGCCATGAAGACGCAGCAACCGCCTCTCAGTACATCCATTTGAAGATAATCGGCGGCTTTCAATATGCTCTCGATCGTGTCATAGCGGAGTTGAATGGAGCCAGTGTATGTATATGAAGTCGACTATCGTTTGTAATGTGAATCCGTCGAAATCCGTAAGTGTAGCCTTATTAGACTGAGATTCAGCCGAATCCTGGGTGAACGTTCCCGAAAAGTAGTCACTTGCTGCGATCAGGGCAAATTTATGGGTTTGGACTTCAACATTATCGACCGAAGCGTTTAAAGTTACGTCAAAAGTATCTTTCTCTTGTAGAAAGTCAGCAGCTTTGCCGAAATGTTATCTGCATGACCTGGGTATGCGAACATCTTGATTTTCCTGAAGGACGGGAAACTTCCTTCACTTGACATCTTGAGTATTTATTTGCTCTTTTTTGAACAGAATTAAAAAAATAAAGAAAAATTTGTCAAGTTGTTACAATTTTTGGATAAATCACATTAGCACCAACAAGAAACTCCAAGACTAACCACATAAGCAACAAGATAGTAACAGAGCGACAACAACGAGCGAAATGAGGCGCTCAGAGTGAACTTAACCTCCAACACTCTATGCTCCTGTTACTGGCATTAAAAGTTAAGAACATAGAACAATATTATAATGTATCTGAAAAATAGTAAAAATAGTCTTCCCATACGAAATTTGAAAAGCAAACTGCTCTTTAGTTATACAACTAGTCGCAGTGTTAACAAACATTTGTAATTCTTTATAGTTTATTATGTTTGAATAAAAAATAAATAAAAATTAAAAATAATATTTAGAAAGACATGGGAGATTACCCTTTCTTAAAGGTTGCCACATAGCACCTTCGAGCCCGCACCCATTCAATTGTACATACTTCCAACTTCCGACTCATAGACAGGACTATAGTCGTCCTTCTACAGAACTGTATTTTTCAGGAATAAACTTCAGTGGCTGCACTTTATCGTCACCATTTCCAGCTACTCACTTACATTCATATGTAGATATCAATACTATACTAACTACAAGACTCTAACCATCTAACGTCTTAAAACCACCTTTACCATCATCATCCAACCATGTCGCCGAAGACTTTTCGTCCCACATAATAGTCTCCAATACTTCCGCTTTCCAGTACATTGAACAATTTTCCTTCACCTCTCTAAGCAAACACCCTCGGAGTATGTACCTCCTTTACCTAATCCACGGCACACATTCCTAAGTACACCCGCCACCCGCACCCCATCTAGACACATCAAAGCATGAATTTCTTTCCTTTCTTTTCATCTACGAGTATAATACTGACCAAACAGAAAAAATGGGAAAAGAAAAACGAATTGGAAACAATTCCAGGAAATGATTCTGCCTACTGTCTCCCCTCGCAGTACAGTCATAACCACCCCTTACCCGAGGGTGCAAAACCGACGCAAATGTTCATTAAGAAACAAAAAAAAAAGCCTGCCCAACTCTTCCGCACCCACACGCGCACACACAGACACACACCCAGTCAGAGCCCTCCTGACATCAGTCAATTTTTATCACGCGCTCAGGCAACGACAATAAAACTAAAAAGAAACATTCATCCACCCCCAAATGACCAAGGAAGCCATACGACTTGCCCATGCAATGCTTGACGCAAATACTGCAACCCTTTTGAATTGGGCTAAAATAAATCACCTTACCTTGCCATTTTGAAGATAGAAAAACTGCGTTCCAAATCTGTCCAGAGGCTATGTGATCCCAGAAATGGCTATTTTAGCACCAATTTAACCAGACCCTAAGGGTTCTTTACACCGAGAAGCACTTTATTGTGAACTAGACCGACATTGATAGACTCTCACTCCGATTGTAGTTCCGTTTCGAACTCAACACGACTGACCAGGCCAACAAAAAAATCGCTTAAAATTCGGTTACCATTCAATTGGCCCCAGGAAAAAGAAATATTATAAGCCCGTTCCGTATAATTGAATTACCCACTATCGATTGTGGTCACTATATGTGGGGGGGGCACACTTCAGTCAGCCACCCGTGGCAATTAATTCTTTGCACCCGACGACGACGATGTGTTACATACGAAACCGCAGTTAACCCACCACTTTGGGTTCCTTAATTACACACGATTATTATTAATTCCACCTACTCTCTTGCCTATAAATATTAATATGAACCAAAAGGATAAAATTCCAAGTCCTTCGAGCTCCTGTAAGCACGAATGAAGTACACTTTATCGTTACGGAAAGGACCTCTCACGACCGAATAACGCTAAAATCTTACCCTAACTGAACGACATCAACAATTGCGTACAATCATTCACCTTGCTGTGGTGAATAACTTAGTCTATTGTGTGGTGAGTATACAAATTTAACGCGCATGACACTCTCTTTGCCTATCTTTCTCTCCAGCTCCAGCCACGTGATCCAGAGGCCTTCCTATAGCTTGCAACATTGCTTTTGTCCAACATACTATGCACTGCAATTCAAACATTTGCTCCTGTTAATAACACAATGGAAGCCACGATAACAATTGAAAGGCAAGAATGTAAAAACGCGGTTAGGGGATGGTTAGATAGTGGTGGCCATTCTTGGCAGCTTTTCTATACAGCATTCAGTTCGAATGTCAAGGTGGCCATGTTCATTCGTTGGCTTGTTCTGTTTTTGTCCTTATATCGTTCAATGCCAAGTAAATGGAATTATTAAGGGTAGAAGCAGCAGCAACGGCGAACGGACAATTGTAGTGGTGTGGTGTGCGATGCGACGACTTGGCTGCACTTAGAAAAGGATGGGAAGCATATTCAAGCGCCGACTAATAAGTAATCCTTGAGAAGGAATGTTGGTTGAAGTGAAGGTATTTTTCATTGAACGAAGGATCTGTTAGTGTGGGTGTGTGTGTAATCAATTTTTAAGTCATTTTGACATTGAAGACGTTTTTTTAAGGACTTAGAGGTCGGTTTTATGTTTGAATCTTTTTTTTTTTTAGATTAAGGAATGACTTGTCGAAAGGTATTTATGAGGAAAGTCCTTTCTAACAGTTTATGTCAATTACTGTGAGGTGACCTTGCACAATTAAGAGGTGAAATCAGACACTTTGATCATAATGAAAAGGAGACAGTTTGCAAAGGTTGAGTGACACTTATGGAAGAAGATGAGAAGGTGGGTACCTTTAATGTCATAACAAGTGATTGCAGTTGAACTAAATTTGCCTTACTTTGTAACACAAGTGAAGGGAAACCCAATTTTTCACAGCTTGTCGTGGAAGATACATAAGTCTGCCCAGACGATGGTAAAGTGAATGTTTCTGGCCGAAAAGAGAATCCCTCTCAAAGTTGAATATCTTATTGTATACCATATTACCATATCTATTCGTTGCCGAAAATAGTTGCTCGAATTTTGGCCGAATTCAGTGTCATTGAACATAAATTCAAAGAATGCATTCTTTTGCAACCCTTTTTATTCTTACCTTTGGTTAGAAATCACAACATGTACGTAAGGGAGACAGAGGGCCAAAGTAGTATCGTCATGAATCATATCACAGCGAAACTATAGATCATCTAGCTTTACTGCTTCCATGGAAACCAAAGATTTGCTTATGTTGTCGTCAGATTTCCATTTGTCTTCCTGGTTGGGGTGTCATTTTGACTGCTCCGATTTTCAGACGTTTTCCAATTGCGTACTCCATTCTGCTTGATGTTGTCTATCGTTGCAAACCCCATTGAAGATAGGTCTGCGCATTCAATATGGAGGACTATAAAAAGCTCAAGACTTGAGTATTGTATTTTAAGTAAGCTTGCACATAATTCATATTAACCAAATGTGGCCTAAATCTTATTCTCCATCTAACGTCATCGCAGATAGATCGTATTCCATCCACCTTGAATAAGCCTTTGAGTTCTTTCGAAACTAAGAGTGACACGCTATCGTTGGAGCGTTTGAAATCGATGAATAGGTAAGTGGTGGGTAGCAACTTTTTTTTTATAATTTGCGCGCACTCAAGGGGTTATGAATTCCCTTAACATGTTTGTACACAGTGCGAGCGTTGGAAAGGATAGATAGAGAGGGAGAAAAGTTTGGTGTAGTGGTTTGAAGCTCAGTTGTTTATGCTTCAGAGAAACTCCGGGGGTGGCCTCCAGATAACTGGGAAGATTCTTGTTATTTTTTGTCATTGCTTCTGATTCACTGTATTTTTTTCCCGACCACCGATACTTACTTACTTACTTACTTACTTACTTAGATGGCGCTACAGTCCGGGGTGGACCGGGGCCTCAACCAACAAACCTCTCCAGCCAGCGCGGTTATGAGCCAGCTGCCTTCAGTTGAGCACGCCAAGTTGATTGAGGTCCCCCTCCACTTGTTTGCGCCACCTACCGCGAGGTCGTCCTCTACTGCGCCGTCCGTCCGGGGTGGATTCGAAGACTTTCTTAGCGGGAACGTTGGGCTCCATCCGCTCTAAATAACCTAGCCATCTTAGTCGCTGTATGTGAACTATTTTGGCTAAGTCGATATCCTTGTACAGGCCGTACAGTTCGGCATTGTACCTTCTCCTCCACTCACCGTCTATGCAGACGGGACCAAAGATCGCTCGAAGAACTTTTCTCTCGAAATAACCAAGGACATTCTCATCCGGTTTTGTCAAAGCCCATGGCTCTGCGCCATACAGCAGGACTGGGATGATTAGTGTCTTATAGAGAGTTACCTCAGTAGTTCGAGATAGGGCTTTGCTACTCAATTGCCGTTTTAGCCCATAGAAACAACGATTGGCAAGAGTAATTCTTCGTGTGATCTCCCTACTGATGTCATTTGCGGAGTTCACCATAGAGCCTAGGTAGACAAAATCCTTTACTACCTCAAAATTATATCTGTCTATTCTGGCGTTCTGTCCAAGACGCCGATGTTGGGTGTAGTTTTATGTAGGCAGCATATATTTTGTTTTGCTTTAATTGACCGCTAGACCCATGCTGCCTCGATCTCAATACTCGTAAATGCCCCATTGACTGCCCGCTGAGTTCTTCCGATTATGTCAATGTCATCGCCATAAGCGAGTAGTTGTACAGACTTGTAAAAGATTGTACCTCCGGTGTTGGCTTGTGAGTTTCGTACAATTCTTTCAAGTACTATGCTAAAGAGATCGCATGATAGCGCGTCACCTTGTCTAAGACCTTTCCTGACATCGAATGGTTCGGATGTTCTTACCGACTTTGATGGAGCAGCGAGAGTTCTCCATCGTCATTCTGAACAAACGGACGAGCTTGGCAGGGATGCCAAGACTAGACATGGCTCTTTGAAATCGATGAAAAGGTGGTGCGTATCGATTTTATATTCATGGGTTTTTTCCAAGATCTGCCGTAGTGTGAATATTTGGTCAATGGTGGACTTTCCAGGCTTGAAACCGCACTGATAAGGACCTATCAGGTTGTTGACGATCGGTTTTAGGCGATCACATAGTACGGCAGACACATAGTACGCATATAAGAATGCGATATTGAGGAGACTTATACCTCTGTAGTTGGCGCAGTTCAGAGGGTCTCCTTTCTTCAGGATCGGGCAAACGATGCTGAGGTTCCATTCATCGGGCATACTTTCGTCCGACCAGATTTTACAGATGAGCTGGTGCATGCTCCTTACCAACTCATCTCCTCCTGCCTTGAAAAGTTCAGCGGCAAGGCCGTCGGCTCCAGCAGCTTTGTTGGATTTGAGTTTAGATATCGCTATCCTCACTTCATTCTGATCGGGTTGACGGGAATTTTGACTGCCATCGTCACTGTTGAATGGCTCATTCTGCCTGCCAGTGGAATATTG
The DNA here is from genome assembly GCA_945910035.1 of Brachypalpus laphriformis. Taxonomy (NCBI): domain Eukaryota; kingdom Metazoa; phylum Arthropoda; class Insecta; order Diptera; family Syrphidae; genus Brachypalpus; species Brachypalpus laphriformis. Next base: position 326,764,508 of record OX246753.1, read on the forward strand.
ATCACCATCGCCGTTTAACAGTCTGCAGAAGTGTTCCTTCCATATCCTCAGCACCGGCTGCGATTCTACTACTATGTTGCTATTTTCGTCCCTGCCGGCTTCTATTCTGGCTTTGAAACCCTGGCATGTTCTTTCTACATTTTGGTAAAATTTTCGAACATCATTCCTGCAATAAAGTCTCTTAATCTCCTCGATCGAGCGCTTCTCATGCTCTTTTTTCTTCTTTCTGAGAAGTCGATGTTCCTCTTTTCTCCTGCGCACGTAGACCTCGTAAGCAGCTCTAGTCCTTCTATGCAGCACCGCTTTGTACGCCTCTTGTTTTGCTGCATGTGCTTGCCGGCATTCCTCATCAAACCAGGGGTTTCGTTGTGGTGGGCGAGAGAAACCCAGTACATCAGAGGCGGCATCTCTGATGGCTTGTTGGCAACGCTGCCACTGGTCTTCCGCATTTGCTGCTGGCGGCATAGGACTTAGATTAAGATTAGAAGAAACACGATCGGCAAAGGCTCTGGCGGTCTCTTGGGATTGTAGCCGCCCGACGCCAAATTTCCTCACAGTATTTCGTTGATTTCGCTCCGTTCTGGATATCCGCATCCGTACCTTGGCTACAACTAGGTAGTGATCCGAGTCCACGTTGGCTCCTCGGAAAGTCCGGACACCCAGAATACTGGAAGAGTGCCTTGCGTCGATCGCAATGTGATCGATTTGGTTGACAGTTTTTCGATCAAAGGAGAGCCATGTTCCTTTGTGAATGTCGAGACGTGGGAACCGCGTACTAGCTACGACAAAGTTTCGCCCCGCTGCAAAATCGATTAGCCTGAGTCCGTTGTCGGATGTGATGTCGTGCAGGCTGCGCTTTCCCACCACGCTACTAAAGACGTCCTCTCTTCCTAGCCTTGCGTTAAAATCACCTAGGATAATTTTGACGTCGTGGCTAGGGCATTGCTCATACGTCTTGTCCAAGAGCTGGTAGAAGTCATCCTTTGACGCGTCGTCCTTCTCCTCATGAGGGGCGTGAACGCATATTAGGCTAATGTTGGCAAATTTAGCCTTGATACGGATAGTCATAAGGCGCTCGTTCACATGCCGGAAACTCAAGACTTCTTGCTTAAGTCTGCCTCCAATGACAAATCCGCACCCGAATAGACGCTGTCCTTTTTGTCTGAAGCAATCGCCGTAGTAGATGTCGCAGTTTTTCATACTCCCTTTGCCCGGCCCATCCCATCGTACTTCTTGGATGGCGGTAATGTCTGCTTTGAGACAATCTAGGGCCTCCGCAAGTTGTTCGGCTGCACGTGGTTTGTAGAAGGACCTAACATTCCATGTGCAGACACGAAGATCGTTGTCCTTTTTACGTTTGCATGGGTCGTCAACAGTAAGATCATCCGTATCCGAGGCTGTTAGATGCTTCGTAACCAAAGGTTTTTTACGTGGTAGGGAAGTTAACCCGACGGCACAACCCCCAACCTGGAGGGCCAGATCCTTTTTTTTTGTACCCCTAGGACAAGAGGCCGGATACACCGATGTCAGTAACCCACTTCGGTGATATGAGCGCTGCCGTTGGCCCATTAAGGGTTCATCCGCCACCATCTCTTTTTCAATACCCTGACGTAGTATTGAACCCGACCGCCGATGCCAAAGGCAAATCAGTCATCCAATAGAGCGAACAATTTTCCCAGCCATTGACCAAGCTACTGCTAATGCTTTGCCTTTGCAGTAGTGTTCACACAAGCGTTGCAATTGATCGGACTGACTTTATATATTTCATGAGAAATAAATAAATGCTCCCTGACATCAAAATTTGAACCATGAACTATTAGCGTGGCAATTGACGACACTACCACTGCACCATTGCCACACCCAACTTGGCGTTACTGTGTGTTCTGGAGGATCTGACGCAATGTGAAGATTTCGTTGAGTGACCACTTTTCGGACCATAAACAGCACTAATAAGAAATAATCAGTTCATTGGTATGATCTTTACTCCGTCATATTTTGCACCGTACCCGGTCAACTCATACGGCCTTAAATAATTCAGCTGCTTCTCCATCTGACCCAGCGACCTTGTTAAGCTTAAGCCTTGCGAAGTAATACTTAACGGCAGTCCCGTGGGTCGAGTGGTAGAAGTGACTAGGGTATGGATTAATGCGTAGGCGTATTTCTGGGATCGGTTGTTCTGGTTTGTGAGCCGTGTATGCTGGTAGCCCAGGATACTAGTATGTTTCGAATGGCGTAGTAAAAAGAAATTCATTATTTTTCCAACAGATGGCTATAGTAATATGTGTCTCGCGTTGTATACATCCTATCGGATGTACACTAAATGGCGTTAGAAGGATGACATTTCGTACAAAAAAAACATCTCTGACAATTTTGTGATTGGTTGGCTCAGTTTTGTTTGAGGGCGCGTCAAAGGTGGATACCAGCAAAGAGTTTATCTTTAATAAAGGCGAAAACGCAGGTCAGGCGGCTGAAAATGTGAGTAGTGTTTATGATCCTAATACTGTAACAGCCAATCACGTGCAGTTTTGGTTTCGTCGATTCCGTTCCGGTGATTTCGATGTCAAAGATGCACCACGCTCTGGAAGGCTAATTGTCGAAAATGTCGATAAAATCATGGAAGTGGTCGAGTTTGACCGTCATGTAAGAACTGTTTCGATTGCCCAGGAGCTAAACATTGCACAAAAAACCGTTTGGAACCATTTGAATAAGGCTGGATACAAAAAGCAGCTCGATGTATGTGTGCCACACGAGTTAACGCAAAAAAACCTCATGGACAGTATTTCCATCTGCGAATCGCTGCTGAATCGCAACAAAATCGACCCATTTCTGAAGCGGATGGTGACTGGTGATGGAAAGTGGATCAGTTACGAAATCTTAAAGTGAAAAACGTCGTGGTCGAATCGCGCAGAGCCGACGCAAACGGTGGCCAAGCCAAGAACGTGTTGCTGTGTGTTTGGTGGGATTGGCAGTTAATTATTTATTATGAGCTGCTCCCCTACGGAAAAACTCTTAATTCAGACCTATACTGTCAGCAATTGAACCGTCTAAAGGAAGCAATCACCCAGAAGCGGCCAGCTTTGGCCAATAGGAGAGCAATTGTGTTCCATCAGGGCAACGCCAGGCCACACACATCGATAGCGACTCGCCAGAGTCTCCGGCAGCTTGGTTGCGAGGCTCTTATGCATCCACCTTATAGTCCAGACCTGGAACCAAGTGATTACCACCTGCTCATGTCCATGGCGAACGATTTTCCTAGTAAAAAATTCGCCTCAAAAGAGGCTTGTGAAAATCGACTGACCCAGTTTTCTGCCAATAGGGACGAAGGCTTTTATGAGAGAGGCATAATGGAATTACCTTCAAAATGGCAATAAGTTATCCAACAAAACCGCGCATATTTGACCTAAATCGGATCATTCGAACTATGCTAAAGCCTTCAAAAATAATGGATTTCTTTCTACTACACCGATATTTTAATATTTTATTTCCTTTGGCGTAACCAAAAAAAAACGCTTAACCCTTGCTTACGAGATGACGTTGATCAATCAGGATGAAATGATCAGACTCCCTAGCTGTGGTATTTTGAGTATCATAGCCGTATAATAGTTAGAAGAAGAGGTTTCTTCTTACTCCACTAATTTTATCCTCACAGCTTCCGGATGAAAAACAAACCCCTCGGCGCTTTTAATTGCTTATTGGGATTCCGGAAAGTTCTAGATATCTCTCGGAATCCGGAAATTCTTAAGCAGTAGTTTGAATTTCAGTTGGACAGGTGACTGTCGTATTGAATTATAAATGTCGAGATTCAGGAACATTTCACTGCAATAACCATGTTCTGTTCCGCCACAAAGTATGAACTTTAGTATCACCAAGCAGGATTTTGACGCATTAAATTAGGCATTGGTCGTATGTTATCGAGGGGATCAAAGCAGCAGTCGTAGGTGCCATCATCATTGTCCTCTGAAGCGGCGTGTTCGCAAATAATGCCGATATTTCAGAATATTCTCATAATTCAGATTGTTGGCACTCGTGCACTCGCAAAACGGAATGTCAGGAGCCTTTGCATCAAATTCAAATATCAGCCATGGCTGATATGACAGTGTCTTTTTTTTCTGGATGTATGGTCGAGTGATGGTTTAGGTTCATGACAATGTCTCTACTATTATTCTGTAGTTTGAATCCCGTAATATTAAAGGATATAGCAAGCACTCCCTTATTGAACTAATATTTTGGTGCTCATCGTTGATCACTTCCTTTTTAAATTATTACATTATGAATCTGAGTGTCAAAGTTGACCTGGTTTCATTGTCGTACTGTAATTTTCCCTTTTAAGTGCACATATCGTCAGTGAGATGGTATCCTTCAATGTCACTACAAACCCATTGACTTTAATGTTACGAGTATGCCCTAATATTTCAATCCAACCAATCTGGATTGTTATAAACCATTCACTTTGACAATGTGAATCCATTCCGTCTGTGGTAGATATCCTTCTTGTTTCCTATTCATGTAATCTCCTTAGGCACATTTCTGTTTTGCTCACCAAACATCTTGTGTGCACCATGAACATTGTGACATACGAATCTGAATAAACTGATCCAATCCCTTGTGACATCCGACAAACACGTCATCATTTATGACATGAAACTGTGTTTATTTGCTTACCTCAGTACACCCTTCCGACAGCACTTATCAGTGCAGTAATTATTAGCTTAGGTATCCACATAGCCACCGCCTTCGTCAAGCAGGTCACTTTGACTTGTATTTCCCTTTAAGGACACTACACCTGAGTGCTAAGATGTTATGCAAATCCTACTTTGGGTCGATTAATCTTATTGTTCATTACTTACGAGTACTCCACTCAGAAAGATAAGTGCGATCAATTCAATTTTCATCACCCTTGCACATGACTGGCACATGAGGTGCAAAGGATATAATTAATTATACAAAGCTTTGCACTAAAATCCATTAATCTGGCATATCCAACGTCTTAAAACAAACAAACCCATCAGACTGACAGTACAAAAAAAAATCCTTGAAATCACAACGCGTTTGGTGGGATTGTAATAGAAGTGCAATCACCCACTTGAAATGCATCCTGCATCTCAAGTATCATAGAAATTCAATCTGTTATCCGTTATTGTTGTTAAGATGATGATTGTACGTATGATGGTGATGATGGTGTCAACTACAACCAGCGCCCGTCATAAATGAATAGCTCCCCACATAACTTTTATATCCTTAGTCCATCCCCACTCCCACACACACGCCCATCATCATTTCAGTTTGCGGAAAAGTGGGTGTGAGCAATGCATAGTGCATGCATCCATCCACTCAAGGGTGTATCGTCTTTATTGCTGATGTGTTAAATGTCAACATCAGTGACACAAAAGTGCTGCCGCATATAATACCAGTGTTCTGATGCCGGAAATTATGGCTCACTGCTGTGGGAGAGGATACACAGGGCACAAAAAGGAAAGAATTTTCTGAGGAAATTAGGTCAGTGCTATAATAATGGGAATGCGGATTTTTTCCTTTATTCTTTTTCGACCTCTTTCCTTTGTCTTCAGGCAGACTATGTATGCATGGACATATTGAAATTAAAGTTCTACTAGAAAACGGATAGATAAATCGATGGAACTTCAATTTGATGCCAGATTCTTGGAAGGAGTTTTGGAGAAATTTCTTTTCCTTGGAACAGGATGGCGAAAATATGTGAAGAACGCTAGTAGACTGGTTAAAACCACCTTCCCTTACCTGTCAGGAATTTGTCTATCTAGGATTTGCCATAAATTAGAGCGATGGCACCAGTGCGGGAATTAGTCGAAGAAGCAATCTTCCCATTCGCTCTTTCTTTGTGCTAAGAAGGCAAATGAATAACAAACTGAAAGACTTAGATAAACCTGTACTAGACCCCAATTATGCCTATCCTGCTATATGGTACAGAGGCATGGACTTTAATAAAATATGGTGAGGATGCTCTAAGTTAATTTGACACAAATATTTTTCGACCTATATTTGGTCCCGTGAAAAGTGGAGTCCTGTGTAGCAATGTTGACTTAGCCAGAAGAGTACACATAGAGTAACTGAGATGGCTCAGACGTCAACGCTTCGGCCTGGAAAGCCTTTAAATGCACTCCACATGGATGACGCTGTAGAGAAAGGCCACACCTTAAAAAGCGCGAACAAGTGGAAAGAGACCTTAACCAATTGCGTGCAACTACAGTCAGCTGGCTAGTGTCCAATCCGGCTGAAAGGGCTAGTTGATTGATGGCTAGGTCCACCCTCTACTGTAAGTAAGTACTTATGACGATATTGGTTTCATAAAATATGTTACTCGAGACTTCGATCAACCTATCACAGAGAAACTCTATATTTATCTGTCTGTCTGTCTGTCCTTCTACATATGTGTATGTACAGTCGAGTACAATCCATGCCTAGGAGGGCTCCAAGTAGAATACGCATGCCTTGCTACTGGTGGAACAATGAGATTAGGGTACTTAGAGCAGAGTGTCTACGGGCAAGACGCAAAGTACAAAGATCTCGAAACACACCCAACTTTCAGGAGTACCTATCGTCCTTTAAGCTGGCGCGACGACAGTTAAGCAAAGCTATCAAGTAGAGTAAAGCAAGATGTTTCAAACAGCTCTACGATGAAGCTAACGTAGACCCTTTGGGCACGGCGCACGTATAGGATGGTGATGACAAAGCTTAGCGGCGGCAACTCCCCGCAGATAACATGCCCGACAACGCTGAAGTCAATAGTAGAACATCTTTTTCCAAAGAAATCATCTACTATGTGCGCTATCACCAGAGAAAACTTCATCGACGTAATTCGAGTGATTACAACATAGGAATTGACAATCGCATCCAGAAAGATAGGTGACAACAAAACACCCGGATCTGATGGCATCTCTAACAAAGCAGTGAAAGCCGCGCTGTTCAAAAAAGGCCAGACATCTTTATTGCAACGATGCAAAAGTGCCTTGAAGAAGGAATTTTCCCTAAGCAATGGAAACTGCAGCATCTCGTTCTATTACCAAAAGGAAACAAACCCCCAGGAAACCCACCGTCTTATCGCCCGATATTCCTACTGGATACTATGGGAAAATTCCTGGAACGAATCATTTACAACACAATAGCGGGGGAGAAAGGTGCTTTGTCCAACTACCAGTTCGGATTCCGAAAGTCGCGCTCAACAACTGACGCCATGAAGGAGGTAGTTAATATAGCAGCGGAAGCGATAGAAGAAGAAAGATGGCGATACGGCACCAAGGAATACTGCGCAGTAGTAACGCTAGATGTTAAAAATGCGTTTAATTCGGCAGACTGCTTACTTTACTTATTTATGTCCTGTATCCCCTTGTGGGTCCTAGGGCCTCTACTACGCCTACGCGCCATCATGTACGGTTTCTGGCAATGTGTCTGAGTTCTCCCCAACTTTTCCCTAATTGCAGTGCCTCCTTCTCGACTGTTCTGCGGCATGTTCTCCTCGGACCGCCAGGTCTTCTGCCATCCTGAGTTAGAGACTTCCATTGCATAGCATGGTTCGCTATGGAACTGTCACCCTTTCGGAACGTGTGACCAATCCACTGCCACTTCCGCCGTTGGATAGTTGTGTCTATTGGTTCCTGACCCGTTCTCTTCTAAAGGTGTTCGTTAGAGATACGATTGAGCCAGAAAATCCTTAAGATATTGCGCAGACACCTATAAAACGAACGTTTGCAGCTTTCTGGTGATAGTAGTGGTCACTCTCCACGTGCTGCAACCATATAGCAGAACGGATTCAACGTTGGAGCGGAACAGTCTTATTTTGGTGCTCAAACTGATTGCATTGCTTCGCCATATTTTGGACAACATCCCGAACGCGGACTTTGCTTTGGCGATCCTGTTGGCTATATCCAGTTCGGTTCCACCATCGGTCGAGACAACACTCCCAAGATACTGGAAATCCTCTACTCTCTCTACCGGTTGTCCAGCAATGCATATTTGAGCCGATGAGTTAGTTCCAGGGCTGATAATTTTAGTTTTTGCCGTATTAATGTTCAGCCCGACGACACGTGCCTTCCTCTCCACATCTGCTGTCATTTGGTGGAGGTCTATAATTCTGTGGGAGAGTAAGCATACATCGTCTGCGTAGTCAAGATGTTTCAGTTGAGATGTAAGAGTCCATCGAATTCCTCCGTTTCCCGTCGACAAAGCTGCATGAAGCACATCGCTAATCACCAATAGGAATAATATTGGTGAAAGGATACAGCCTTGTCTTACCCCACTTTGGATCTCAAATTCCTCAGACAACCTTCCCCTGTGCAGAACGTGACATTTGGAGCCTTCATATGCAGGTTTGATAATAGCAATTAGTTTATCGGGAATGCCTCTCCTGCGTAAGACACTCCAAATAAACTCCCTGTTGACACTATCGAACGCCTTCTCAAAATCGATGAACAGCAGGTGCAGTGGCGATCGATATTCAACACACTGTTCGATGATAATCCGCAGGGTGTTGATGTGGTCGGCACAGGAGGATTCAGAGCGGAAACCTGCTTGTTCGGCATCGAGTGTGTCTTCGAGATGTTGTTTGATTCGCTCAAGGATGATTTTAGCTATTATCTTAGCTACAGCAGGCAGCATGCAGATACCCCTCCAGTTTCCGCACTCCATTAAATTTCCTTTCTTAGGAAGCTTGAGGATCATTCCCTTTTTCCACTCGTTAGGAAGGCTCTCAGCTTCCCAAGCTCTATCTATAAGTGGAAGCAGAAGCTCAGCCGATGTTGTTGGCGCTGCTCGTAAGAGCTCTACTGGAATACCGTCAAGTCTTACCGCCTTGCTGGTTTTGAATGCCTTGATCGCGGTAGTGTTCTCATCATTACTGAGAGTCGTGGTGCGTATTCGGGAACTTCTCACCTTGGGCATCTCAGTCTGATTTGGGTGCATATCGCTAGCGAATACACGGTTCAAAACCGTAGCAAAATGCTTTTTCCATCTCTTGAGCTGGTCCTCATCCGAAATGAGCAAGGAACCGTCTAGGCTTTTCACTGGGTATTGGCTGGAGCTGCGACCACCTGTCAGCTCTTTCGTGATTCTGTAGACAGTCCTGCTGTCACACCTCCGTGCTGCTTCTTCTGCTTCTGTAGCCAGCGCATTGATGTAGTTTCACCTGTCACGTCGCTTGCTATGCTGAACTTCTCTCATCTTCATGCGATATAGGGACTATAGCTCGCTTCTCACTGCTGCTGGGGTAGCAGCAACACGAGCTTTCAGCTGTTTTCGTTCGTTAATCCGTCTCCAGGTATCCTCGGAAAGCCACGCCCTATGCCTTCCCTGCGATCGACCGACAATTCTTTCAGCACCAGATTTAAAAACATTTTTCACAGCACACCAATGATCTTGGATGGTTGCGGGCATTGAGCTGCTTGCGAAAGGTGTTCCCTTAATTGTTGGCGCACTGAGGGATCACTAAGTCTATCGATGTTAAACCTGGGCATTCTTGTGTTGTCGTGGGATCTTCGAACTGCAGCAGTGCGTAGTTGGAGAGTAGCTATCATAAGATGGTGATCACGTACTATCCCCACATATGCCCTTCGCCTTTTTTGGACGTCCAGGAGGCGGCTGATAGCAAAATGGTCAATTTGGTTGGAGGTTGCTTGCCTGTTGTTGGAAATCCAGCTGACTTTGTGGCAGGTCTTGTGCTCTAACATGGTGCCACCTATCACAAGGCGGTTAGCATTGCAGAAATCCACAAACCTTTCGCCGTTGTCATTGCGGTTGCCTAGACCATGCTTCCCGATTACATGTTTGAGCCCTTCGTTGTCGTTGCCTACCTTGACATTCAAATCCCCCATCACTATGGCAATGTCTCCATTTGGTGTTGTGTTGAAGACGGCGCTTAAGAGATTGTAGAAGCTCTCCTTTTCGTCCTCAGACGAACTATTCGTTGCGGCGTAACACTGTATGATGGTGACGCATCGTACTCTAGTCCGGAATCTGGCCGTCAACATCATATCACCATGAGGCTGCCGGGAAATTATGCCCTTGCGTGCTGTTGTTGTTGTGCGTGCATATTCCCGCGGACTTCCGGATGGTCTTCCAGAATAGAGTAGTACAGTGTTACGCGTTGGGGACTGGTACTCGCCCGCTTCTAACCATCTTACTTCACTTACCCCTAAAATGTCCAGTTTATAGCGCATGAATTATTTTTTCCCAATTGGAGGAATCTGGCATAGTAAGGACCTTCGCTTCCCGAGTCGAGGAGCGTCTTTACATTCCAGAAACCTATCTCTGTCCGGGTACAATAGCCAAAAGTCGTCAACATGTGATCATTTCTTATCCGAGGCATAGTGTCGGTTTCTGTAGGGAGCTTGTTTCAGTAACGCAGTTTGCTGGCCCACGTTACCTAGCCCTAGACAACCCGCACTTACAATTTTAGCCCGGGGACCACCACTAGGAGGTAAAGTAAGCACTTCATCACGAACTTGATTGTTGCGCTACTGGCACAAGCCAAGTTTTGGGCAGTCAGTAGTTTCTCGATCAATCGCAATGCAGGTCCCCAACTACACTAACCACAGCGTCACTGCATCCACAATCCTATCTTTAATGTTGTGTAATAAAATGTTTCTGCTTTAATGTATTTCCTTGGATTTTACAGAAACAAAATACAAATTAAAAAAAAAAAAAACGCCCTTAAAGGCCCTAAAATAATACCCCTGTATGTAGTGTTTTTTACTGTAACAAACTTCTTTAAAAATTTGTTTATGTTTTCCAGTTTTCATGGTTAAGAGGATACACATTTGCATCCTACTATCTCAAAATGTAAGGCCCATAAAGTAGTGATAGACTGACGGGCAGACAGGCAGTAGGACAGATAGACATAGCTCAATAGATTCGACTAGTGGTATTGCTGGTGTGCTGTCTACATCAAGCTCGGTACTACACTCAGTTGAGACTATACTTTCCAAGTATAGACACGTTCTCGATCTGCAATGTTTATTTGAGCGGTGGAAGTTATAAGGGCGAATGCTTTTGTTTTAGACGTGTTAATCCTTAGCCTCTCTGTATTTACTTTGACTTCCAGACTATGGACCATTTGGTGCAGACATAATTCTATGCGACAGCAAGCAAATATCATCAGCGTAGCCCAGATGTTTAAGGTAAGTTGCCATTGTCCAATTTATTCCGCTGTTATTTATTGTCAGGACTGCACGAAGAACACAATTTCTATGGATATTTGAAATTCCATAATTTACTAGATACACATGTCCATGATGAGCACCATAAATTTTCAATTAGGCTAAGTTAAAGTGTCGCCAGATTTTTCTATTATAAACAGATTTCAAGAGTATCTATGGACCCAATCTGATAAACAATTTTTCGATAGATACCTCAATTTATCGCCAACAATGTCTATGAATTCTTAATAAGAAGTACGAGTATACTATTCCCTGTCAGAACTTTTCAAAAAGTAAACACATTTCTCTTTGTTCAATAATAAATCAAGGATCCGCTGCTCCCAAGATAGGAATCATTTAAGACAAATAGTTACACACAAAGAGAAAGCAATAAATATTGTACAATATATCTTACAGCACAACATGACCCAGAAAGTTTTCTTTTCGGATTCGGGCGACAAAAACAACGACAACCACGACGACGACGACGATGGGACAATGCTGGTCGAAAACACGGGTCGTGATTCTCCAAATCCTATGTCAATGGCAGGAGCAGTTCTTTCTTTCTGTTTCCAGAAGTGTCCCTAGCGAGGAGGAAGAGGTGGAGAGGACGCCGCATATGTTTGAGTTTGTGGTAGAAGGGCCAACCGTTGACATTGTCCAACTTTTAATTTATTTACATTTTAGTCACCAGCGGAACATATCCTGCAATACAATGCCTTCGGGATTTGGATTATACACCAGCGGATGTGGAAATAAATTACCCAAAACAACCGTGAACCAGGTAGTGCAATTGTGGGTGTATCAAATGTTTGAACCAGAGTTCGATTCAATAATGTTGACCATCAGGATGGGAATGTTCGAATAGATACATCGATTTTGTTGTCCTTTCTGTTGTTTGCATGGTGGAATATTTCAAGTTTGTTACCACCGCCCAGTGCGCACCGCTGCTGGTTGTTTATTTAGCTAAAAATATTCATATCATGGAGAATTTATGTTCTTGCGGTGGGGTTGTGTTTTTACCCCATAGCCATCGCCGCAGGGTATACAAGGTTTGCTGAAGTAATAAGGACAGTGCGCGCTCGTGGGTAACTGATATTGTTTTAAGGATATTGTTACAACTATTCGTATGACAACTTCATTGAGAATTTAATACATTAAGTTCTTTAACGTCATACAAATGATTGATGAGAGTTAGAGACAAAAAGCAGTAAAATAGTTATTAGTTGATTGGAGCGTTCTGCGTTACGGATGGTCGACTTTGAAACAAGTCTATTGTAATGGCTACAATTCAAAACACCTTGACTAAGTAGGAGCCAATCGAAGATATGGAAAGCTTGATGTCTTCCTTACTAAAACTATAATTCGAAAAACTTACATGCGAAGGGAAAAAATGATTTAAAAAGGGCACGTAGACGGAATGAGGCGAAATCGTCCAGGAAGTACCAGTAGCGTCATCAGCTGCCAGGAGATGTTCCGAGCAGTTCGATGGATCATCAGACTGAAAGCTAGAAGTTAACATGGAGTAAGAGACTACCGAAATGATTAGCTCTTGCTACGTGGCAGCAGTGAGGAAGTGGTGAAAATCAGTCCAACTACTTGTAAAGGAAGGGTAAAGAGCGATACGACAAAGATGCGACTTAATTACAGCCATTGCAGAAGAGGAAGTAACAGTGTTCATTGGGCCTGCGACTAATTGCGTAATACTTCCTCGAATGCAGGTGGTGAGAAGATGGCTGGACTGCAATGGGATTCACACTAGCATGGGTAGTTTTAGCGATAGAGATTCTACCACTTTGGTGCGTCTGTTGTCGAAAATATTCTGGACCACGTTACACCTTGGCATGGGGTCCTATTGGTTTTAGGCAGGGACGAGTAATATCCGCGAATATGGGCAAAAACTCCTGGACAATTCGCAAGTTTCTCGAATTTATAGCTCTGGATTTGATTCCAATTGTTGAGCTATTTCACTCTGAAGTCCAATTTACGAGTACACGGTTAAATCACACTGTTCCTAGAAAAAAAAAGATCACAAAGGAATGAAAAAATGTATAATCACTATTTATATAACGATTCATTGTTCCTACCTTCATCCTACCATGTTCGAACATTAGGGTACGATACGATGTTTGGGGCCCAAGTGCACTGCGACCTATGAGATCTATTTTGCTGGACCAATGGTTAGGTTAGGTTAGGTATGTGGGCTGGCAGGGAGGGACACTCTCTGCCACACTCAGATCAGCGTTGACCCATTCTGGTACCCATGGGGGAAAAAGTAATCCCTTACCCAATGAAACTAAAAACTACTAACTCAGTCACTTACTTCATTTCTGCATAGAAACCACCCTGAGGATTTGATGAAGTTCAGCATCTTTTCTGTTGAAACGCCGGAGAGTTCCTCGAGATCCTGAAAGAAATATTTACCAAGGAACTTATTCCTGGAGTGTCGAAGACTCGGACAGTGGCACAGGAAGTGGGTTGTGTCCTCAAAAACTTCCTCGTCACCACAGCCTCTACAGAGTTCCTCCTCCGTCAGGCGTAGTTTCTTCAAGTGGTACTGCAGAGTGTTGTGCCCCGCGATAATGCCCACGAGGTGGAAAGGGATTTCCTATCTTTCCGGATGATTCGCTCGGTCGTTGCTTTGTCGAAAGATGGCCATAGCTTCTAAGTGATGGCGCTAGTTTCCTTGGAGTTCCATTTGAGTTCGCATCCTCAGTGGCTTTATTCCCTGCAGCGAGCTTGAGTGTGCAAGGCGGGATACACACAGGGGGGTCAACTTCTTCTGGTGGGGCTGCTGAACCGATTCTCAAGTAGGTTTTTCTCAAGTAGGCTTCTGGCGGTATTGCCCTTACCGCAGACTCACGGGCGGCTGTTGCCCCTGCTAAGACCTCTGCTTGGAAAACACTGCTGTGGTCTGGAAGTCGTATGGATTTTGATACACCTAGAGGGTCGGAGAAGATACCTGATCCTACACCAGTGCTCATTTTTGAACCATCTGTGTAGGTTAGGTTAGGTTATGTTGGCTGTCCACACGAGAGTGTAGACACACTTAGACCAGTGAAGGTCCTTTGTGATACCATGATGAAACCATTAGGCCACTCAGGGACTAACAAAACCAACCGGAGCTTTTGACAAAGCGATGGATGCTCATGACGTCCAAGGACGCCAGATCGCAGAGGTCGTCAAGGAAGGGGGACCCTAGATGGAGCATTCTTTTATGCGACAGGGCTGGACATGTGCATAGGAGGTGAAGGATGGTTTCCTCCTCCTCCTCGTCCCTACAGCTTCTGCAGAAGTCATTGGAGAAGAGGCCAAGTCTTTTGGCGTGCTGGCCTATAAGACAGTGTCCAGTGAGAACACCGACAACGCAGCTGATTTGTGTACGCTTTAACTTGATCAGATCGGCACTACGTTTTTGATCCAGCTTAGGCCAGATCTGTCTCGAAATGTGACACGTTGAGCCGTTTCCCCATCTGAGGTTGGTCGTGCTAATAGCGTTCAGCTTTAGTAGATACTTACATGTAGCGAGGGGCATACCCAGGGCTTGCCTTTCAGGCAAAATCCTTAGAGTGGTACCCTGTCTGGCGAGGTCGTCAGCCCTGCAGTTACCTGGAATGTCTCTATGGCCCGGCACCCAGCATAGGTGAATGTTGAACTGCTCTGTCATCTCCATAAGAGATAGACGACAGTTTAAGGCAGCCTTTGAAGTGAAGGTGAACGATTGCAGGGACTTGATTGCCGCTTGGCTGTCAGTGAAAATGCTAATCTCCCTGACAGATAATACATTACATTTCAGCCAGGACAGGGCTTCTTTAATCGCCATGATTTTCGCCTGGAAAACGCTACAATGATCGGGGAGGCGGAAAGAGATGCTCAGATTGAGCTGTTCGGAGAAAACACCACAACCCACCTCACCCTCGGTCTTAGATCCATCTGTAAAGAAGTGAACCGAACTACCATCGACAGGGGGGGAGGTGTCCCATACATCCCGGTTAGGGATGCTCGTACGGAAGTTACGGTCAAATCTCAGTTTCGGCGGGGTGTAGTCCGTGTTTTCGTGTTTGAAGTTGAGAAGATCAAGGATCGATGAGTGGCCAAAGCGATAGCTAGACCACTGAGAGGAGGCTTTCAAGCGGATGGCCGCACAGGCTGCCATCTGTTTGCCGAAAATATCTAAGGGTAGCAGGTTGAACAAGATGTCCAGTGCCGCTGAGGGAGTAGTTCTAAGTGCACCACTGATGCAGATGCATACAGATCTTTGCACCTTAGCTAGTTGAGTGAGGTGGACAGCCCTTTCAAGAGCAGGCCACCATACAATCACGCCATATAGTAGTATAGGCCTGATAACGGACACGTATAGCCAATGGGTGATTTGAGGTTTAATACCCCAGCTCCTACCTATAGCCTTTTTACAAAAATAGAGAGCTACATTAGCCTTCTTGACGCGCTCTAGTAGATTGGCCTTCCAGTTTAATTTCCTATCCAAAATAAGACCCAGATATTTTGCGTTTTCAGAGAAGGTGAGACTGGTGCCATTTATCAAAGAAGGGTCTATGAGGGGAACTTTATATTTCCTCGTGAAGAGAACGAGTTCCGTTTTATGGGGGTTAACCCCCAGTCCACAATTGGAGGCCCATTTGGTGAGCCGAAGGAGAGCATAATGGAGGATATCCCTGAGAGTGTCCGGGTGTTTACCGGAGGAAGCAATAGCAATGTCATCAGCATAGGCGATCACTCTACAACCTGACGTATCCAGGTCCAACAGTAGTTCATTAACTACCAGGTTCCACAGAAGAGGTGACAAGACTCCACCTTGAGGTGTACCGCAGCGAGCAATTCTTCTGGCCGATGCTCCGCCCAGCTGCGTGTTAATAATCCTGCATGTAAGCAATTGATTGATCAACACTCCGAGCGAGGTATCCACTTTCAGATTTACAAGTGCGTCGGTAATTGCCTTTGGTTTGACATTGTTAAAAGCTCCCTCAATGTCAAGGAAAGCCACCATGGTGTATTCTTTGATGCTCAATGATTTTTCGATAATGCGCACAAGCGAATGTAAGGCAGTCTCAACCGATTTGCCTTTGCAGTACGCATGTTGGGACGGCGAGAGGAGAGCTGGGCTAATACTTTGCCGAAGATGGATATCAAATAACCTTTCTAACGTTTTGAGCAGAAAGGACGATAGACTGATAGGTCGGAGATCCTTTGGTTCCACGTGCGAGCTCTTTCCTGCCTTAGGTATGAATATGACTTCAACCTCGGTCCATAGTTTGGGAATATAGACCAGATTTAGACAGCCCGACAAGATGACTTTGAGCCATGGAAGCACAATGTCCTCGCATTGCTGAATTTCAGCTGGAATAACACCGTCAGGCCCTGGGGACTTGAAGGGTTTGAAACTGCGCATGGCCCAACGGATCTTTTCTGTAGTTATCAAGACTAGCGAGTTGCTGCAAGGTTGAGGGGGGGGATTTCCCTCTCGCGATATAGCAACAGGGGAGCTACCAGGAAAGTGGGTATCCAGTAAGATGTCAATGGATTCCTCCGCAGAGGAGGTCCAGTAACCATCCGGATGCAAAAGGAAGCTGGGTGTAGCAGGGCTTTTAGAGAGGATTTTCCGCAACCTGGAAGCTTCCGAGGACTCTTCAATGCTGTCGCAGAAAAGTCTCCAGGAGCGTCGTTGCTCCTTCCTCAGTGAGATTTTGTATTTTCTGAGAGACAGTTTATAGGAGTCCCAGTCGGCCGTCTCACGGGAGCTTTTAGCAGTATTAAAAAGGAGCCTACTGTCTTTCCTAAGAGTACTGAGATTTGCATTCCACCAGGGAGGTTTCATTCTACCTCGAACCATCTGTGTAGATGGCTATAGATTCGGCATTAGATATATGACCGCTTTTCCAATCTTCCCTGCTAGGGTAGGCGGTAGAGAAAGGCCTTGCAAAGTCTAAATATGGCGTCATGTAATCCGTTACGGGCATGAGGCCAAAGTAATCGAGTAAGATCATCGAGTGACCTGTTCTGCTTGGTTTCCAGTTCGCTGACTGACTTATTCTCATAGCATTAATGGCTGCTGATGTTCGTATAAAGATGTCTACCGGTAGCAGGTTGAGGATAGCCTCGAGTCCTGCGGTTGGGGTTGTCCTCATTGCACTGGTGATGCCAATGCACGCTAGTCTTTGAACTTTTGTGATTGCCTTTAAGTTGGTGGATTTGTTGACAGCTGGCCACCATACTAGATTGCCGTAAGTCAGTATGGGTCTAACTATAGCCGTATACATCCATAGTATAGTTTTGGGGGAGGGTCCCCAGGTTCTACCAAAAATTCTACTACATGGACCAATGGTTAACCAGAAGTAAAATGAAGGCTCTTGATAAACCTATCATCCGCTGTGCCCATCGAGACCCGCGTTAGATGGAGTAATCGTTTCTTTGCGGCCCCTGGACATTCACAAAGAATGTGTTCTGCTGTTTCTCCTTGTTCCCTGCAGAGTCTGCACATGACTGTATCTCAAAGATGTATTCTATTCAGATGGTACCTGAGTGTTCAATGTCCAGTTAGGCAGCCGGTTAGAGTTCGCAAATCGTCTTTGCTGAGTCCAAGTAGCTTGCTTGCTCTATTTTTAATTTTTTTTTTTTTTGGTTTGTGAACTTTTTTGTTTGTCTTAGGCGCTTTGCTTGGCCCAGTGTTCGGCGAGTCCTTTAACTTCCCATTGTGCAATTGTGGAGTGGATACCACTGGGTGGTACCGCGAAGTAGGGTTCAAGGCCGATGAGTGGGCTCCCAGCGCCTCTCCTCATCAGAGAATCTGCCCGTTCGTTTCCCTCAATGACTTAATGTCCAGGAATCCATGCAATGGTAACCTGATTTGTGGATGCGAAGCTATCAAGGAGGTCGAGACAGTCCCACACGAGCTTTGACCCTGCCGCCTAGGAATTAAGGGCCCTTAGTGCTGCCTGTCGACTGTCTAAATAGATGTAGATGCGGGTTCCGGTGTTGTTTCTCCGCAGACATTCCCATAGATATATTGCATGGACTTCTGCTTGGAAGATGGTACGTGATTTACCAAGCGCTGCCGGATGCTGAAAATTGGGACCATAGACCACAGCTCCGGTACTTCAATTTTCCAATTTGGAGCCATCTATGTTCCAGATTTGTGCGTTGGGCGGTGTGTTGAGACCTTTGTTTCCCCATTCTCGACGGTTACTAATGACCACTTCGAATTTCCTGGTGAACCGAAATCTCTTGGGCATCGTATCTAAAATCTTGAAGATTGGGGTTATCTTAGATATTTTCAAGAATGCTCAGATAGCTTGTGAAATCGCCGGGTTTCAGTTCTTGTATCCGAGGCAGCCTAAGAGCACTTAGCATAGCTTCTTCCTGCACTGTGAGGTACAGCGGCGTGAGATTAAGTATTATACCTAATGCTGCCGTCGAGTACATTTTCATTGCCGCGGTAATGCTCTCAAAGCCAATTAATAAAAAATATCTATCTATCTATCTGCAGGCTAATCGGTGCAGTCGATTTAACTGTTCCTTACCTTTGATTTGTCGTGTTTTAGACCACCATACTAGAGAGACGTTAGTAATCATTGATCCGACGATTGTGCTGTATATCCAGTAGATCATCTTGGGCTTCAGACCCCACTTTTTACCGTAGAGGCATTGGCACCTGAACATTGCCCTGCTCACCTTATTGATAACATTGTTTAGATGAGAGTTCCACTTAAGCTTTTCGTCCAGACTACACCAAGATATTTTGCTTCCCCTGTAGAGTTTTCCAGTGAGATTTGCTTCAGTTCGAGCTTCCTCTTCTTAGAAAAGGGTACAACGATAGTTTTTCCAGGGTTAATGGTTAAGCCCTTAGTTCTACACTATTTTGAGATCAGGTAAAGGGTACCTTGAATCATTTTCAACATGATGTTTTCGAATTTGCCCACAACGCTGACAACAGTATCATCTACGTATTCTTCTGTAACCAAATTCGGTTAGTAGCAATAGGAATTCGTGTATAAATAAGGTCCAAAGCAAAGGAAACAGTACTGCCCCCTGCGGACAGCTTCAAGTGTCTATAATAGTTTTCAGTGATCCTCTGCACTCAAGCTTTTTTTTTATTCCAACATTAGTAGGTTAGATAAGGTTAGATTGAGTAGGGTTATGATGTTATCATAAAACACTAGGCACTAAAGTCCATCGCGATCCCTAGTGAATCTTCACCGCAAAAGACCTAAACCAATTCTCTCATAGGTACACTTAATTTCCCTACGGAATTTGAAAAACTTCTTGCTATGATTCAAGGACCTCACCTCCTCTAACTTATCGAAGAACTATCATCCAAAGTGCTTTAGCCTTGTGTGGCCATTCGTGACTATCTCAGATTTGGTGACGTAAGGCTCTAGCGCCTTTAGTGCAGCCTGACTGTCAATGTAGATGGCGCTATTCTTTCTGCATCTTTTTGATGCACTATAGTAGCCCATCTTTAATTTTTTTAACTTTGTGACTACCACTATAACAAAATTTCATAAAAGTCCTGGCAGGTATTCAAATACCAAAAAAAATCTATATCTATTTTAAGACCGTGTAAATCCCTCGGTTTACATTCGAGCATCACAAGTTCTAAGGACATACTACACTTTGTCACAAACTACAAAAAAAACATTTCCCAAAAGCACAAAGGTTGCAACGGATGACAATGCCAAAATACCTTCCGGTATCGTTTTCAACCATCTCTTTAGCATCATGCCAAATCCAAATGGCATTCTTTATTCCATCCCCGTCTCGAAGGACATACCCACACTCTTTTAAATTTAAAAAAAAAAAAAAAAAACATTCATTTCATAGCGCACTATCTATTACGTGTTTCACACATTCTTTGCATGGAGCCATGAACATAATCCTTGGATTGCCTAGTTTCTTTGCCAAGAGAGTTGAAAATCAAGGCTCAAAATCAATAATCCACAAGGACACACGTTCGTCATAGTCGTACAATGAATGCAACGTACGACTCGTATAGCAAACGAAGGGTGCTCTTCGTATCAAGCATGAATGTCACGGAACAGAATAAACCGCGATATCGATTGTACTTCCGTTGGACAGCAAAAAAAATAAAAAGGACATCATTGATGAGCTGAATAATTTTGAGCATTTTGAATAGTTGCCAAAATGTTTGATTTTATGTGCCATTTGTATACAAGGGTATGTACGTAGCCTACAGTTTTGAACAAATTGCATGGATATGAAAGCGTGTTTTTGATTTATGGGAAAAACAATAGGTACATGGGTTCGAATTAAATTTCCCATTGTGGATTTGAGTTACGATACACAATTGGGTCAAGTATGAACTTTATAGAACTAATAACAAATTGGGGGCATACGAATGGCAATATTGATTTGACGAGCGCACGTTTTATTGCAATGGAAGCGAAAAATGATATCTATGTAATATCCGTCCTTAGATACCCATTCAAAAATTTGATTAGTAGCAACTGAAATTCAAACGATTGAATAATGGGTATAAAGGTCGAATTTTATAATCCTGATAGTGTGAGCTAGCGAATCACTGCACTGTTATGGCGCATGGTGGTCGACTCTTCGTTGAACACTCTAAATAGTTCTAACGTCTACGCTCAGGCATATACGGATGATAAGATAAAATAATAATAAAGATAAAATAATTTTATTTTCTTCATAAAGTTTTTATAAAAACAGTATTCAAATTAGTTCAAATTATTCAAAAATTAAATACATGACAATAACTTTAAAAGTTGCCTGTCAGGTGAAAGCGGTTCTAATTTATTACTTTAAGCTTAGTGAGAATTATTTAAAGGTATTCATTAATTAACAAGGTACGGTACTTAAGAGCGTGTTTCAGGAAATTGTATAACTGGAGGTAATTTTTTCCATTTAGAATCTTAAGGAATTGAATGCGGTCGAGTTCATTACATTTGAACATAGGGCATACACTTACGAAGTGAAATGTATTTTCTTTTGCATCAAGGTTGCAGATTGTACATATACCAACTGTGTCGCTCCTAAAGGCCCTGGCATTTAGATTGAGTAGCCCGCACCGGGACTTCAAAATAAGGCTGATCATATTGCGGGGATTGGTGTCTTCGAATTAGTTGGGAATATCAGCGTATGATACATTGCAGTACTCGTCATGAAACTGCGACTGAAGTGCGCGGTTGGTGAATTCCTCCCAGTGGTTTTCCTTAAGTTTAGTGAGAAGTGTGTTGTGTACTCTGTTCCATTCAGACTTCAAAGTCCAATTGAATTCGATACCATTTCCCTGGAAAAGCGCAGACCATTCCTTGGCCCAATAGATTTTATTTATTATTATTATATCCGTCAATTTACGTGGCAGTCTATTTTGAGGAAGCTCAGCGACTCTCCGAATATATCCGAAATGCAGTTTTAGAGTTGTAAGGAACGCTTTATGGAGGCCTGTTTCTATGTTAAGGACATAGTTGGGTGTGTTGGTTGGGAGAAGGGAACATATTTTTATGAAGAAGCGCTGAAGTTTTTCGACTTGGATGTGTTCGGAATACCCACACACTTGAGCGCAGTAATTCATTATTCACTTCGCAGCGGCTTCGTATATTTTATATTTTGCTGAATGGAGGATATTTTTGTTTTTGATGAGATTGGACCATGTGGCGTTTATTAAGTTTGTGGACATTGCGAGTCTTAGGTATAGATGTTCCGACCAAGACATGTTGTACGTAAGAGTTACTCCCAAGTATTTGTATTTGTTCGTAACATTTATTTCAGTGCCAGGCGAACCCCACAGGCGGATCAGTAGAAATGCGGTAAAGTGGGAAGGTTGTGATCCCTTGTTTTCGGATCATAGCCTCGCTGATAAAACTAAGAAGAAGAAGATTTATTTCAGTGCCGTTGAAAACCCATTTTTCATCTGCCCCTCTGCGACCTCCGTTTCTGAAAATGACTATTTCTGATTTAGTCAGATTTACTATCAAATTCCATTTGTGGCAGTAGTTGGTGAAGCTATTAATCATGGTTTGTAAGAAAGCAGCGCTGTCAGAAAGTATTGCTATGTCGTCAGCATATAGTAAAACCTTTATCATCAGATCTTCAATGGTTATTCCGCCTGGAAGTTCGGAGTGGAGATCCTTCAAAAAAAGAATGAAGAGCAAAGCACTTAGAACCCATCCCTGTTATACGCCCTTGTTAATGGGGAAAAAGTCGCTCATACTTTTTCCATTCCAAACTGTTGCTACGGTGTTATGGTATAGAGCCTTTATGATAGATATCATCTTTGAGGAGATTCCTAAAATCGACAGTTTATAAAACAGGGTTTCTCTATTGATATTATCAAATGCAGCTTTTAAATCGACGAAACACACACACAACTTTTTCTTTCGGCACAATTGAATCTGAATAAGGCAGGAGATGTTGTAAATTTGGTCTACGGTAGAATAATTGTGTCTATATGCTGCTTGAAATTCATTAAGAATGCGATTTTCTTCTATCCATGTATTTAGCCTATTCATAAGTACAGTTGTAAATATTTTGTAGATGGTGTCCAAAAACGAGAAACCTCGATAGTTAGCTACAACATTAGGATTCCCTTTTTCAATAAGGGGAATATTATTGACTTTTTAAAGGAGGCGGGCATAGTCTCTGTTCTAAATATATCACTTAGTAGGCGATGAATTTCAGCAACAAAACTTGGAGTGGCATTTTTATAAAATTCGTAGGGTATCGATCCCTGGAGCCTTGTCATCTTTTCCTGACGCAAGGGTGGTAATACGTATTTCAGCAGCTAATGGGAGTGATGTATATATCGGCAACGTATGGGTAAGTAGACTTTGAAAATAAACCATAAAATCAAAAGCTGTGATATCAGTCATTGTACGAGGAGCGCTGCTGCGTGTTGCTTTGGCTAGCTTCCACCAATCTTTGGTTGATGTTACTGTTGAAAGTCGATGTGTGATATTCGCATAATACTCACGCTGCTTCGAATGACGCAAAGTCTTGTACTTCTTGTTGATCACCTGGTATTTTTTTCTGAAAATCACAAGGTTATACCTTCTGAAGTTTTTTAAGAATTTGAAGGTGTTTTTTCTTGCAACGTGGCATGCCAAATCGAACCAAGATTTTTTGGGCTCAAAATAAATATTCTGTTGGTTAGTGGTTCCGTTTGCGCGTACACACATTCATTTATTGCAAGACATCGCGCTTCCACTGAGTCAGTGGGTGCCTTTATTCTTTATAGTAAGGCTAAATCAAGTTTGTGGGCGTAGATCAAGCGTTTATTTTCAACCCACTTTAGGCGTGGCAGAAGATGTATGGACGAATGTCTAGTTCTGCTCTCAACAGTTTTAAGTCTCACTATCAGAGGCATATGATTAGGGAAGGTTTTACATCCCATTTCAAATTCTTTAATCATATCAACTGCTCCGTACAAAGGGCGACAATAGTCAATAACAGAAGAGCCCCTGCTCTACTGCTCGCCATAGCCTCTACCATTCAGAATGAACGCTCCAATCTCTTCCACAAAATTAATAACCATATTGCAATTACTATCGGTAATGGCATCTTTCGAGTTCCTTGTATCGATGATCAATTGTCCACATGCAAGTTGAACATCGACAGATCCCTTTGTACCAGTCCTCACGTTCAAGTCTCCAACTAAGATAAAATTAACTGGATCCGTTTCATCGAAAAATTTCTTGAGTTTTTCAAAATCATTTCTCCAGTGGTTGCAATTAATGTAATGTTGAGAACAGATCCTGCGAAATGTCCTTTTAGAGTTATGATATCATTGTGCCTGGTGAAGTTGAGTTGGTAGCATGACTTTATGCACCTTTTATACCCGAATAGGCATCCGCCGCTTGCTCTACCACGACTTTGTATTTTCGTTGCTGAAATCCACTCTAATTCGTACCCGCTAAAGAATTTTTCATATTTCATTATGTTTTCAGATATTACAAAGGTTTCATACAAAAAGAATATTTCAAAACTACAGATATATTTCAAAAAGTTACATAACAATGTTTTATTAACAAGTCCTGCTATATTATATGAGAGAACCTGACAGGCATTTAATTGTTAATGGGAGTTGTTGAAAGAATTCCTTGCAGCTAAACCTTGACCGCTGTGCTGATTCGTAATAATATGCGGATGATGTGGCTGTACTTTCTGTCGGGCCATGCCTGGCGACGGTCTGTGCTAATGCACAGGCGGCGCTGGGCATGTTCGATGAATGGTGCACTAGAAGTGGGCTTTCGGTGAATCCTCTTAAAACTGAGGTTGTTCTCTTTACGAGAAGGAGGATTCTGACCGGTCTGACTTAGCCAGTGCTAAAAGGTGTCACTATCCACATTTCTAATGAAGTCAAATATCTAGGAGTGATTTTGGATAAGAAACTTCATTGGTCTAAACACGTCGAGTCTAAAACATACAAGGGGCTCTCAGTTTTCTGGCAGTATAAGGATACTTTTGACAAAACAAGGGGTTTGTTACCGTGTGGGTGTTCATCACAACCCGCAACCATTGGCAACGCGATGCCTCATGTTTTTTCTCATCGGCTTGCAGCTCAGTTTTGGCATCGAAGTTTCTCCGCTCAAGATTTTTCCTGAATGATGACAACGAGGAAATCCACCTCTTCCCTACTCGCGACTCCCGATAACTGGACTCTGTCTTTTGGTGGTGCTGCGACTCATAGCACCCTACCTACGTTAATCAGCCTAACCTAATAATCTTAGTTTTTAATTTATAATACCTACCTACACGTTTCTAATTTGTGAATTTTCTTTTTAATGTTAAATAAATTATACTAGTATAGCGTGTTGTCGAAATTCGACCGAAGGGAATCTACCTAACTTAACGGTTACATACGCACATGATTTTTTCTTTTTCTGCACATCTATGGCACAGTACCTTTCGAATGATAAAAGTTTCATCCCCTTCTTTTATAATAAATAGTAAAAAAAACGTACGATAAGTTTCGTGTTCAGGTATTAATATATAAAATACAATTATTTCATCATGGACGTGATTGGTTTGTTGAGAATCTGGATTTCATATAACAGAAATCGGACGTTTCCTGTGTCGGCTATTTTCATCAAATCACCTTTAGACATCCAAAACCGAATAAGGTTGTTTGGATCTACACGGCTATGATAAGAGCATTCCTCGCACATGCGTCGGTTGTTTGGTGGAAGGGGCTGTCGCGTAAATATGTGGCTGCCTTTTGCACCAAACTCCAAAGAACGGCTTGTCTCGGCTGCATGGGAGTTTTTCAGAGTACGCCTGGCTCTGCTCTAGATATTTGCTGAACTTACCTCCCCTTGATACTTATATCATGCGCTGCACTATCAAAGCCATTCATCGTCTTATTCGGGGTGGTTTGTGGTATACTCCACACTGGAATTTTGGTGAGCTTGCACGACACTTATCTTACGACTCCGGTCTTATGGATATACCGTCTGACGCAATGACATCAGAATTTCAGCTGATGCGCAAATTCAGAGTCGACTTTCTTTGTGTTCTGACTGGCTTCGGCCAGAGTCTGAGCCAGGAATGGAATGCAATCGTATTTTCACGGGTCTGGTGCTGGTGTCTTCGTGGAAATCGGCAACATTAGACTTCTTTTCTCGTTAAGCAAATATTTGTCTGTTTTCCAAGCGGAAACTTATGCAACCTATGCCTGAAACACAATATCGCCTCGACCTCAGCTTCGCCTGACGTCTATGAGTTGAACTATAGGAAATCAATGTATCCTATCACAATGTCGCTTCCACCTCGACCTCACGTTTTCCATTCGTAAAGAAAAACGTAATGCTACGTAACGACACTCTAACCCAAGGCAAAAGTTGAAATGAGCTGAACTTTTGCGTGCGTTGACAGCTAAAAGCTGTGGAACAAAAGAAAAATCTATAAGCAAATATTCAACGCGCCTTTGAGGTGGATGGGACGTAACGGGAGCAAAACCGAGGTCGAGGTGATATTGTGTTTTAGGCATAATGTGTTTTAGGCATAATGGCCATAAACTATGTTGTGAAGAACAGGTGGAAGGGCCGTAGTATTTGTTTAGATTAACTAAACGTATGCTCCCGGACGTCTGTAAGAAATCAGCGGCATTTTTGCTGTCTCTCAGCAGAAAAGACTGTAGACAACTTATTGGCATCTTGACAGGCCACTTTGCTTTCGCCAAGTACATTAACGTGCTGGGCTTGAGTAACACTACAATCTGCGACGCTTGTGGAGAGAGCGACGTCACCGCGGAACATTATCTCTGTGAGTGTCCGGCCTTTGCTCCTGTCAGGTGGCAGATCTTCGGTGATGATGTGGTGAATGCTGGTACTGTACGCTCCTCATCACTAAAGTGCTTGCTAATCTTTCTTAGAAAGACAAGGAAATTCCAATAAAATGGGTAAATCAGGGTTTGCTCTCTGGTAGTACAATGGACCAGTTGCGTCTGAGTGCTACAGTCGAGCGTTTCCTATCCCGACGAAAAAAAAAAATAGATGTCTTGACGATATTGGGACACTACAAGCCATGATGCTTTTAGCTCAGTTTGAACCGTACCCCTATTAGTTGAAATATTAAAATTCTGCAGCTTGCATGGCGGTAACAGGATTCTCAGGATGTCACTCAGTATGAAGCAGAGGCAGCCAAATCAAACTTTTTGTAAGGCAGTTTTCTTATATTTGCTGTCTTTGAGAAATCTGAATACGGAGTTGAAAGTGGTGGAGGAATGCTTGCAAAACGGTCGTCGTAGTGAGGACTATATACTGTCTTCGATAATTTTTCTATAAGACAGTGCTGTTAAGTGCTACAAAATTTATACACTCCGATAGGTTCTTCAAGAGGAGAGACTAACTTCCTGTCTTAGCACTGGAAACCACTTTTACGAGTGCCTCTTACCACCTCTTTCATACGTATCCTGGTATTATACCGCTTCACAAAATTACCTTAAGCCAGTACGAGATTCTTATTTTATTTTATTTTTTTAGCTTAGATATTGCTCCCACAAAACTTATGAGACAAGCAGCATTCTATTTTGTTTTTTATCTCTTTCAAAACTTTTTCTCTAAACAATTCATTGCGACTGCAAGGATACCACATACTCGTACATACGCATTTGATAATAACAAAACAAATAATTTATCAAAAACTTAACCTTCAATTGATACGGGGTAAAAATCCATTCGCCTCCTTCTAAATCCTAAGTGTTCGACTATTTTAAAATGTTGCCAACGAACCGCAATAAGGATTCAAAGCAAATCAGTGGAATTAAGAGCTGTCATAACACGAGTATGTACAGAGATACATGGGCCAATGTATAATAGTTCCTGCTAGGTGGCAGTCAGTCTCACTGGCACAGAGAACGAGCAAGCTTTTCGCCTTGAGGACAAGGTCAAGGTCGTGCGTTTATTTATACCCGCACACTCGCACACCTCAGATCTCCCCCACCCATGGGAACAGCAATGGTGAAAAGGATACTTTTACTGCTACTGCTGCTGCTGTTCAAGACTACACGGCTGCCGTTCATGACTACTTCAATATTTATGGAATAGTGTTTGGCTGAATTAAAATGAGGGACTGAAGCGAGTTCTTCATTTAATGGGAATAATGCATTCAACGGTCGGCCATATTACGTGAGGGGTGCACGTGCCTTTCGTATTCAGTCCAGAGTAGCGGACTTCTTATTGATTTATGCTCACTGGGATGGGGAACTAAAACACTTTCAAAATTGTGCTAGGTAATTTGAAATTGAATTTAAAAGTAGATTTGTCATAAAACTGATTTAAAAAGTGAAATTGCTTGGGAATGTACCGATTTAATAGCGCAACTCAACTGTGCACTACGAACTACCCCCTCAGCAGCACTGGACAATATATTTCAGCTACTGCCCTTAGATATTTTCAGCAAATAGATGGCTGCCAGTGTGGCCGTTCCGACTAAAGGCCTCCTCGCAGTGGTCCAGTTATCACATTGGTCACTCCTCGATCCTTGATCTTATTCACTTTACCCATAAAAACATATTAAAGCGACCATCCCAAGAAATTTTTTTTTAATAATTTAACTCATAGCAGAATAAGCAGTGCTAGGTAGGTAGGCAGGTGTGTGATTCCACTTAGAAAAGAAGAACCCAATTAGCACTAGACGCCGTTTTGTTACTACAAACTTATGTAACCTGGTCAACCTGTGGAGTTTAAAAAGATTAGTAAATCTTTAAGGTTTTTCTCTGAGACTTCCTCAAGGGAATTGAAAAAGAGTTCTACTATAAAACTAGTTGCCTGACTCTAGCTAGTGCCCGATAGGCACATAAAAAGTGGATAAGGGCTTTTTTCTCAGTTGTGACATTCCAACTGCGATAGTGTGTGTTGTGTGGGATACCTAGTTTGACCCCATAGGAGACCATGTAGTCAAACTAAGGCAATGACCCATGGTGACCGCTGTTATTTTGATGATGTCCTTACGCGTTCTGCTTAGGTAGTCGGTTGGCTTTGTTTAGTTGTAGTTTGGCGACATCTTCCGAGATATGACACAGTTTGTTAGCCGAGTCCATCTGAGGTTGGCTTTTATAAGCAATTTTGAGGAGATTTCTGCTTTGGCTGCTCCAAGCAAAATCTGAACTGATCTTACTTACTTACTTAGATGGGGCTACAGTTCGGGGTGAACCTGTGCCTCAACCAACAAGCCTCTCCATTTAGCTCGGTCTTTAGCTAATTGCCTCCAGTTGCGCACTCCAAGTTGGTCGAGGTCCCCTTGAACTTGTGCGCTCTACCTATGGCGAGGATGTCCTCTACTGCGTCGTCCCTCCGGGTTAGATTCGAAGACTCTGCGGGCCGGAGCGTTGATGTCCATTCGCTCTAAATGTCGTAGCCATCTCAGACGTCCAATACGCAGTTTTTTGACTAGGTCGATCTCGCTGTACAGCTCGTATAGTTCGTGATTGAATCTTCTCCTCCAAAACCCGTAAACGCAAATGGGACCGAAAATCTTACAAATAATTTTTCTCTCGAAGCGACCAAGGATATCTTCATCCTCTTTTAATAAAGTCCATGTTTCAGCGCCATATAGAAGTACTGGGATGATCAGGGTCTTATACAGAGTCTCCTTAGTAGTTTGAGATAGGGCTTTACTGTTGTATTGCCTTATAAGCCCAAAAAAACAGCGATTGGCAAGAGTTATTCTTCGATTGATTTCTGTGCTGATGTTATTTTTTGAGTTTATAGCAGAGCCAAGGTAGAGAAAGTCCCTTACTACCTCGAAGTTATAGCTGCCCACTGTGACGTTCTGTCCAATTCGTCGGTGGTGATTGTCCCTTCTTGTTGACAGCATACACAATACTTGGTTTTGCCCTCGCTTATCGCTAAACCCATTTTGGCCACTTCCGCCTCAACGCTTCCAAACGCACCGGTGACAGCCCGCTGAGTTCTTCCAATAATGTCAATATATGCAAGCAGTTGTACAGACTTGTGATAGATTGTGCCTCTGATGTTGGCTTGTGAGTTCCGCTCAATCCGTTCAAGTACAATATTAAAGAAGTCTGGGTGAGGTCACCGACCTTGATGCGAGCGTTCTCCATCGTCATCCTGCATAGACGAACAAGTTTGGCAGGTATGTCAAAATTAGACATGGCTCTATATACGAGTAGCTCTTCTCTATAGATGCTGTCATAGGCGGCCTTGAAATCGATAAAAAGATGGTGAGTATCGATTTGGAATTCTTGGATTTTCTCCAGAATCTGCCGAATTATAAAGATTTGATCGATGGTGGACTTCCTGGCCTGAAACCGCACTGATAGGGTCCAATCAGGCTGTTGATAAAAGGTTTCAGGCGTTCACACAATATCGCAGAAAAGATCTTGTATGCGATGTTGAGGAGACTAATGCCTCTATAATTGGCGCAGTTGAGGGGGTCTCCTTTCTTGTGGATCGGGCAAACGATGCTGAGATTCCATTCATCAGGCATACACTTGTCTGACCAAATCTTAGAAATGAGTTGGTGTATGCACTCTACCAATTCATCTCCAGCTGCCTTGAAAAGTTCGGCCGGTAAGCCGTCAGGTCCAGCAGCCTTGTTGGATTTTAGCTTGGATATTGCTATCCTCACTTCGTTTTGGTCAGGTCGACGGACATTTTGACTATCATCGTCTATGTTGAATGGTTCATTCTGCCTCACAGCGGGATGTTGGTCTTCGTCGCCGTTATACAGTCTGCAGAAGTAGTTTTTCCATATTCTCAGCACCGACTGTGATTCTACTACGAGGTTTCCATTTTCATCTCTACAGGTTTCTGTACGGGTATTGCTCCTCTGACACGTTCTTTTTACCTTTTGGTAAAACTTCCGTACATTGTTCCTGGAGTATAAACTCTCGATATTCTCAAACGCGTGCTTCTCATGCTCTTTCTTCTTCTTTTGGAGAAGCCGATGTTATTCCCGTCTCTTTTGCCAGTAGAGCTCACGAGCAGCTCTCGTTTTCCTTTGCAGCGCCGCTTTGTATGCCTCTTGTTTTGCTGCATGCACTCACCGGCATTATTCGTCAAACCACGGGTTTCGCTGTGGTGGGCGAGCGAGACCCAGCGCATCAGTCGCGGCGTTTCTGATAGCATGTTGGCAGCGTTGGCACTGGTCGTCGGCACTTGATGCTGGCGGCATAGGAGTGATTGAGAAATTTCGCGATACGCGTTCAGCGAAGAGTCTGGCGGTCTCTTGCGATTGTAGCTTTTCGGCGTTAAATTTGCTCACAGTGATTCTTCTTTGTTGCTCGGTTTGGGATATCCGCATTCGCACCTTGGCTACAACAAGGTAGTGATCCGAGTCTATGTTAGCCGCTCGGAATACGCCGAATATCGCCCAATACGAATTTAACGTCGTATTTAGAACATTGCTGGTATGTTTTGTCAAGGAGCTCGTAGAAACAATCTTTGGTGGCAGGGTCCTTTTCTTCCGTGGGGCTTATGTTTAGCAGGGCAGGGTCCTTTTCTTCCATAGGCTTATGTTTAGCCTTGATCCGGATAGTCATAATGCGCTCGCTCACGTGTCGGAAGCTTAAGACCTCTTGCCTAAGTCTGCCGCGTATAACAAATC
The DNA here is from genome assembly GCA_945910035.1 of Brachypalpus laphriformis. Classification (NCBI taxonomy): domain Eukaryota; kingdom Metazoa; phylum Arthropoda; class Insecta; order Diptera; family Syrphidae; genus Brachypalpus; species Brachypalpus laphriformis. Next base: position 326,795,731 of record OX246753.1, read on the forward strand.
CGCATCCACAGTTTTTCATCCTCTTTTTGCTCCGCCCATCCCATTGCACTTCCTGGATGGCACCTCATGGATGGTTATATCTGCTTTATAGCAGTCTAGGGCCTCTGCTAATTGTTCGGCTGCACGTGGTCTGTAAAGGGACAGAACATTCCACGTACAGATCCGAAGGTCGTTGTCCTTATTTCGTTTGCTGGGGTCGTCATCATTCGAGTCGTCCTTATCCGAGGCTTTTGGTTGTTTCGGAGCCATTAGCCAGTTCATCAGCAAGTTCATCAGCAAGTTCGTTTCCATAAACGTTACTATTCCCTAGTACCCGAATCAGGGTTACCTTGAATTCCTCATCTAGGGAGGCCAGCTCATTTCGGAATTCTAGGATGTAGTAACCGCATGCATCACTATAAGCAACTTCGCTGTACATCTATTTCAAGCATAAGTTTACATTTTATTAACCGCCAAGCGGTCATTGGCTTAACGACGAAGCGACTTCGGTTTGAAAAACGCTAACGTGACTTAAAATATTAAAACGAATGCTCATGTCCGCGAAAATTCCGGCTTTAATTTTGGGTCCATCTGTTAGGTAAGTGGATTGATGTAGAGGGTAGAAATCCTCTACACCACACTTAGGTCAATATAAACCCATTGTGATACCCATGGAGAGAAAGAAGATAGAATGAATCCCTTCCTCTTGAAAAAATAAACTTCTATGTCCGTAGCCTAGTTGAAAGCATTTAATGCTTACTGTGTCCGAAATACAAACCATCCAGAGGATTACATGAAGTTTGCGATCTCATTTACCGGTCTGTTAAACAATTATTCTAAATCCTTAAAGAAGTATTGTCCAAGGAAGTTAATTCTTAGATGATAGAGGCAAGGGCAGTGGCGAACAAAGAGGGTAGTGACCTCCTTAACCGCCTCGTCACCGCAGCCCATACAAAGGTCTTCATTCGTCACACGTAGCTTTTTTATGTGGTATCGCAGAGTTATACCCCGTGATGACTCCTATGAGAGTAGAGAGGGATTTTCTATTCCTCTGCATAAATCTATTGATTCTTGTTCTGTCGAATCTAGGCCATAGCTTTAAGGTTGTGATACAAGTACCTGGAAAGATTCACCTATTATTCGCCTCTATTAGATCTTTGTTCCCTGCTTCGAGTTTGAATGTGCAAGGCGGGATGTACTCTGGGGGGTGGGATTGGTCCGAGTTTAGTTCTTAGCGTCCTCTAGCTAGTTCGTCGGATTTCTCATTCCCTGGTATGTCTTCATGTTCAGAGAGAGCTTTACCTTGTGCTATGTTCCAAGAACATTCAACTCTTCTCTACAACACTTCACAAGCTTCGATTTAATTTCTGTAGCAGATATTGATTTTATCGCTGCCTGCCTGTCGATGAAAAATGTGATATCCTCCCATGGCATTGCCCTCATCGCAGCCTCACGGGCTGCTATTGTCACTGCTAGGAACTCTGCCTGGAAAACGCTGCTGTAGAACGGAAGCCGAACTAACCAGGAGATACCAAGCGGTGAAGAAAAGATGATGAATTTCCATTTTGGATCTATCGGTGTACACAGCTATGGATCGCTCGTTCGGTATTCTGTCGTTTTTCCATTCTTCATTGCTCGGATAGGTGCTTAGAAATGGTCTCGCGAAGTCTAGGTATGGCGTTGTGTAGTCTGTACTAGATACATTGCCTAGATATCTCTGTAGGAGCGTAGTATGATCCATTGTATTTGCTACGGCACTAATAGCCACTGATGCTTGTATAAAGATGTTAAGAGGAAGCAGATTGAGAATGGTCCTGCTGTAGGTGTCGTTCTCACTCCACTGGTGGTGCCAATGCACGCTAGTCTTTATACTTTTGTGATGGTAGTTAGGTTGTTAATTTTATCTGTTAAGATTGACGGCATTTCGTTGTAAAGGATATCGCATGGTCGATGAAGCTGGGTAGACGACAGTGCTTAAATATGATTCTGGCTACTCCAGTTCGTCGCCCTCTCCATTGCTGGGAGTCACTCAATCTTTATGCTGAGCTTGTTGGCAATTGTTTATCGACGATGTCGATTGGAAAAAACTACAGAATGGTTTCAATCGCCGCTGTGGCAACTGCTAGAAGGATGTGGTACCGATCTTTATCGGTTTGATTCGTTTTGATACAGACTTTCCTACCTAACAGGCAGAGCTACTTTCCTCAAAGCTAAACCATCGTAAGCGTGTTTGCAGTTCGCTCGATTAACACTATATGACTAAAGTCCTTACTCAAAGCAAACACCTTCTGAATTGACATTGAATTTGTTTAAAGTTTTATTTCTGATGAATTACATTACGTATCTGTATCTAAGCTAATTTCCTGCTCTCTTACTGTTCAAAGTTCAAAAGAAAAATCGTTAACTGCTAAAAACAAAAACAAAAAAAAAAAATTAAATAATTTAAAACTTAAATTAATCCATGCACATCTCACACTAGAAGATGGATACCTTCCTTCCAAGATGTGCACAACTGTGTCTCTTCCTCTTTTCTAAACCAAAACTACTATGAACTTCTCGCAAGGGAATTTTTTTGTTAATTTACTTTACTTCTACCCTATGAGTAACGTTAGGAGTAAAATATTTGTTTTCTTCTGTATTCTTGTTTAAAAATTATTTTTTACTTAAAAAATATAAGATATAGGCTAACTTAAGTTGCAATTAAGGTGGTGGAGACAATAGAACGTGATTAACTCCAAGTCTTGGCGAAACTGAACGGTCCGCAACGATTGTGCGCGTCCACGGCTCGTACAGCGAAGTAATAACGCTGTCCCTCTTGGAACTGAGTAAGGGTCACGGCCATGGGCAGCAGCATTGCTTTTACGTCGCCCACGTGACGCCAGGATTCGACTAGTGGTGGGCCACTGGTCTCTTGGTAGGCGTAGATTTGATAGCTGGTGCTATCAGCGTACTTTTCCTTTGCTGTGTCCTCGATGGTCCACGAGATTACAATGCCACTCTCTAGGTTGCTGATGCGGATAGTGGGTCTAGCCGGTGGTAGCTTCCATGCCGGATTGCTGCTGTGTATTGGCTGATTCGGTAGTGGAGCGGGATGACGATATCTCGAGGGATTCGCCGGAATTTGCCTCACGGCGACTGCTACACCATTTGGTTTGGGTGCTATGGGAACTGCTAGAATTGTAAGAATGTTAAAATGGATCTGTCTGGCAAGAAAGTGTAATACGCTCACCTAAGGGACGAGGTGCTATCTGTTTAGGTGGACTGGGTTTCGGCGCCTGTAACTGCTGCTGAGGGATAACAGATACCTTGTAGGGACGATTCGCAGGGGTAGTGGGCGATGGAGATGGTGCTACTCGCGCAACCGGCGTAGCTACTGCTGCTGGTGCTGCTGCTGGAGCCCTTGGGTTATTGGTGGTTGATGTGACTGCTACCACATCGTCTTCATCGGTCAGATCAATGACGGACTTGGTTACTGGTTTCGGTGCCACTACAGCGTTATTTACTGTCGTTGAATTTGGAGGAATATGTGGTTGTATAACTGTCGATGCTGCCGGCAAGGGGTGTGACACAGATTGTGGATCCGATTGGCAAGGCTTGGGATGTCTTACCATTCTTTTAATATTCATGCTAGGATGTGTCTTCTTTCTGCAATGAAAGAGAGAATACAAGATTTAATTGTGAAAATTGGGAGAAAACTAGAGACTACCTACGTTTGAAACGTTCCTTGTGTTATAGTCTTGGGCTTCTCCACCGCCTGGACTGCCACCGGTGAGGGTGTACTCGCTGCAACGACATTGGCAGTGGGCGTATTTAATCGAGCAGTGTTCTGCGGTAGCGTGCGGTTGAATGTCTTTGCAGCGGACCCCATCTCTTTGGCGGCTACAGGCGATGGTGTAGATGATGTAGCCGCGCCTTGGGTAACACTGCGATTTAGTGGAGAGTTACGTGGTGTATCTGGCCGCATTGGAGTCAGCTTTTGTACACAACCACGACGTTGTACGGCTGCTGTCTGCTGTGCATTGTTTATGACTGTTGCTGTTGGAGTGCTGCTGGGTGCTGTCGGTGTTTTAACGGCTGTACTAGTACTTGTCGCGGGCGAATTTGTATGAGACGATGACCTATCCGGGGTGCTGCCAAGAGTAGTCATATTCCGTGCAATCGGGGCTGGAGACGATTGCATTGGTGATGGCGGCTGCAGTGGCTGATCGCCCTTCTTGTTTGGGAAGAATACCTGCAGTCCAACAGCTCTGGTGATTTTCACCGGCATTATGAACTGAGAGTTCTTCGTTTCGAGATCCTTTAGCACTCTGTTATGCACCATTTCGAGATCGCGGAACTGTTTGTTCAGTTCGGTGATTTTCGAACGATGACCAACGATGATTTTCTCTTGTTTCTCGATTAGATCGCGCATCTCACTGAATTCACTCTTGTGGACAATGGCTTCGACGATTTTCTGTAGAACTAGCTCCTCCAAATCAGATTTGTTCATCTTGTTAACGGATTTTTTGAAGCGCCGTAGAAAGTCCAAACTCAAGTCGATAGTTGGCGCATCAAGTGTGGGTGGGGGATACAATGGAAGGGGTTTCGCTTCGACTTGCGGCTTGACGGGCTCCGGTTTGATAGCTTCTACCACTTTTGTAGAGTCAGATTCCTCGGTCTTGGGCTTCTTTAAATCAGACGAAATGGATTCGGTGCTGTGCACACGCTTCAATGACTTGCTGTCCTCATTATCTTTGTCCACCACTTTGACCAGCTTCATTTCAACGTCATTGTCTACTGTGTTGGATTTGGATTTGGTGTTCTCCTGGCTGACTGTCGAGTGTCGACTACTTACCTCATCTTGGCTTAGCCGTATGCGCTTCGCTGGTGGCTGTTCACTGTTCTCTTCGCGCTCCTTTTGGGTTTCCTTGAGGAGATTGCTACTGTCGCTGTTGGATTCTGAAGGAATTGGTGTTTTTTCCTCGGCGGCTTTCGCCTCGCTAGTCTCTTCTTTTTCTTCAGCACCATCGCGAGCATTATCCGAATTGTCGGAAAGAATTGTTGATGGCTTAGCAGTACTGGACTCGGAGGAGGAGGATTTCTCTTCGATTTTTTTGTCTTCTTCAGCAGGACTTGGTGTCAGAGACTTTTTGTCAGAGTCGGCTGTGGAGGATTTCTCGTCGGTTTTATTAGTTGTAGTGGGCGATGTGCCTTCATCTTCATCGTCATCGTCATCCAATATGACTATGTCGATGGTCTTTGAAGACTTTTCAGGTTCAGAGAGTGCCTTTTTGTCCTCGATGGGGGATTCCTTTACCTCTGACTTTGCCTCATCTGGGACATCAACCTTTTTGGAGACTTCTACTAATACTGCCTCTGGTACTTTCTCTACTACTTCCTCCACTACTTTTTCAACTACTTCATCTGTGACTTGCTCTACTACTTTCTCCGCTACTTCCTTCTCTGGCTCTTTGTCCAGACCTACCTTGTCCAGACTTTCTTTGTCCATGCTTTCTTTATCTAGACTTTCGTTTTCCATACAATCTTTGTCGACCTTTTCAGTGACGGTGACGCCCATTTCTTCTGAAATTTTTTCGGGGAGTTTTTCTTCCTCTTCCTCTTTCTCTACCGCTTTCTCCACCTCTTTCTCCTTTACTACCTCATCCTCGCACACTTCCTTCTCATCTTCTGCCTTTTCGCTGGCGCATTCTTTAGCTTCGTCTGACTTTTCATCGATTTCCTCGATCGAATCATCCAAGCAAACGATTTCATCATCATCAACCTCTTCATTGTTAGCGGGTACCTTGTCAGAACTCACCTTTGCGGTCTGCTCTTCTCTTATTTCTTCTACTGGCTTGATCATCTCTTGTAACTCTTTTTCTATTTCCGCATCAAGTTCCTTATCCATGTCCAATTGAATTTCATTAGATTTCTCGACATTTTCTGGGGATTTTACAGATTCCTCCTTCTCCTTTGCCGGAGTTTCAGCTTCCTTCATAGGCTCATCATCATCGTCGTCATCTATCAGAAAGATTTCATCCACCGGTGCTGATGCCTCTGATACTGTTTTCGACGCAGTTTCATCGGCGATTACCTCCTCTTTTTTCATTGGTTCCTTCTCGTTGTCTGCTTGAGGAGGCTCTTCTTTTTCCGTCTCTTCCTCGTCTTCCATATCAGATGAAGTGTAAATTTCGCGAAGTGCTCTTTCAATTATGTCGTTACCATAGTTTTTCTTTGGTTCCTCGGGCAGAGGGCTGTCTAAGCAAACAACATCATCATCATCGATATCCATCTTATCTGGTGCAGCTTCTTCTGTCAATTCTGTTGCAGCTTCCTCTGTGACTTCTGATGTACTTGCTGCCGGTTCGATCTCACCGTTGACCTCTTCATTTGGTTTCATTTCAGACGTTTTCTCTGTGGATGGAGATGTTTCTGGCATATCAATACTATCATCATCTGGAATCTCCACAATCTCATCTGACATCACTCTCTTAGCCTCTATGCCCCCGTCGGCATTAGGTTCCATGCAATCTTCGACTAAATCATTGATTTTCGATAGCAATGTATCGAGATCATCGCCAGTGTCTCTCACTTTGGATGCATCAGTGATTTTTTCATTTTCCGGATTCGAAGCCGATTCTTCCTCCAAATCCACATCAAACATTTCTAAGTCGGCCTTGTCGACGGCAGTTGCTTCCGCCTCCTCATTCTCCTTTTTGGCATCTGTATTTTCTGCATTTACTGGCTTTTTACTTTCATTTGCCTCAACTTTAACCAAATCAATGTCCATGCTATCTAGAATTTCTGTAGGCGTTAAAACCTCGGGATGTTTGTCGATGCCATTTAGGATTGGCGCTTCGGTATCTGTAGAGAGAGAGGTTATATTATTTGAAATGCATTGTAGAACGTATTCGCTGACACACTTACCGCCATCATCACTTGGTGGCGTTAGACTCTTTCCGTCACCATCATCAAATAGTGTACCCAGATCTTCGTCTTCCTCATCTGGCAGTCCATTTGTGGATCTAAATTCCATCTGTGTGACTGGGGAATGCTTAACTTCCATCATATTTGAGATTGAAAAATTATCAAATTGATTTTGATAATGATTTACTTGTTCATGGATTGGATTCTGGAACGAAAGGAGAAATTTGGTTACGAATGAAACGCTATATATGTGAATTATATTTTTAAGAAATTAGTCAGGTTTTGCCTTATCATTAAGAGATGACTTAAGTACGAAGACTAATAAAGAAAGTGGTGGGTAGTGCAGAAAAGAATTCAACAGAAAACCGCCAAACCCCACAGGATTTGATTTTTTTTCGTGCGGCAGTTCCATAGGACATCATCAAATTAAAAGCATTCAAGATTACAGAAGGAGGAAGGAACAAAATAGAGATTTGATTTGAAATAGAATGAAGAGACAATATGCCGCTGAGAAAGCAATTGATTACAAAATTTATCTCCAAAGTCCTTATGCAGCTCCCGAAAGCTATTACCTAAAAGCATGCAAACTGCATATGTACAATACTCTCCATTGCAGAGCGCTTCGAAGTTGCCTCTCAGAAGTCCGAATCAAGTCGAAATTAGAATGGTGGGCAATCATCATCTCACTTATGCGATATGGTAGGGCATCCGTCGGTACCATCGAATTGATATTGATACTTCTCCTACATACAAAAGCAAAATATTTACGAAGCCCAAACCGCTTTGATAATGTAGGAACCATGGCGTCGAATGAGCAATTGATATCTGGAATCCACAGAAAATGAATGGAAGACCCAATTGGATCTACCCCAACATTAAGTAGTTGATCTGGATTCATCACCGAAAATGAAAATGAGTCCAGCTTCGTCATACGCACTTTCAAATTGATGCAGTCAAAACAGGAAATAGCACCGAAAAGTATGCTAAAAAATATCAATTACCAGCAGAATCAATTCGTTCACATTTGGCGTGTTTCGGCGAGAATTATGCAAAGCAAAGTAAAAGCTGTAGGCGCCGTGGCGTAAGTGGTTAGTCTGTCGGATCACTACGCATGAGGTTCCAAGTTCGAATCCCAGAAAACACCAAAAAGTTTTTTTCACGGTCCCATCTCTCGCGAGCGTCTGACAAACATCCGAGAGTATTGTTGTCACAAAAAGCTTCTCAAATCGCCGTTCGGATTCGGCATTAAATTGTAGGTCCCTTCCATTCGTGTGAAAAATATAACGCACACAACATGAGTGGTTGCGAGAAGCTAGGCCCTGGCACTTACAAGAGCTGTTGCGCCAAATATTATTATTAAAGTAAAAGCTTCTCCACAAAACGATCCCCAGTCAATCTGGTTTAAAACTTTTTTATTGTTTGAAGATTAGTGATTGAATTGAAATTGAATTGTAATTGAATTGAAAAGTATGAAAAAGTTGTGCTTAAATTTGTGAAATACTACTGAATCATTCAACTTGAATCAAATTTAATAAAAAAGCTCTTTTCAGTGCCCTCTGAAATTTAGTAGCGCAAACTAAACATCCCAACTCGGTTTTGACTGGAGAAAAAAGTTAGAGTGGTTGCCAGTCACTTTCTTGTTGTTGTACTCCGCGCTAAATCTTACTTCACTGAAAAGCGACATCTCACCAAAACACGCTAATTGACAAGAGCTTTGCTGCTTCTTATATTAAATATGCAAAAACAATGCATATCCAAATTTTGTCGATAGCTTTAGATAAATTATTTTTGACTGATACAGGTCAGCTGTTTTTAGATAAATTATAGGTTATTGTTCGTTTTTGTAAACTTTTATAAACAAATTATTGCAGCCGAAAAAAGCAGAATAAGCATTTGACAATGTATTGTACATTCACGTTCAGAAAAAAACACAAAATAAATTCCCAACATCATGATCCAACACAACTGGACAACGAATTCAAAACAATCAGCAATTCAAACAATTTTTCATCCACGGTTCTCAGTCATAATAATTAGGCGATACTCAGTTTACATCCCGTAGAATTGTGGGTGGCAAATAGTCAAGAAACTTCTGGATGAATTCGAATAACTTTCGATTCGAATTCAGTTTCAGAATAAAGCCCAATATACTGTGTTAACCAATGAAGTCCCTTTGTTATTTCAGTTGCAATAAAAGACGGAATAATTTATTTTTAGTAAAAACTTTAATCACTTATGCCACCTTTCGGGTAATTTCATAATGCCCCTCTCATCAAACGTTTGAATTTTCTAAGCGAAGAATTGCTCCAAGTGGATTTTACAAGCTTCCAGCTAGGCGAAACTTGTACCGAATTTGCAAAGGGACATGCAGTCTATCGTTGTCTTGATGAACCTCTACGCCCCTCCGATTAATAAGTTCCGGGAATTTTTTTCTGTTGATCGCAACCTTTAGTCTGTCTAATTGAGAGCAGTACTTATCGCAATCACTGGTTTAGTTATGCGGAAGAAGATCATGATACACAATTCCCTTCCAATCTCACCATATACACAGCATAACCTTCTTCGGGTTGAGACCATCTTTTAGAATGGCTAAAGGTGGCTCAACTCTTTCCGTTCTAGGTTGTTATAAAGAATCTACTTAGGAATGGTTCACTTTCGTTACGATTCAATACATTTTTTTTTACACTCAAATTGTGCGGGAGCCAAATATCGAATAGACTTCCGTATTGCAGTTTGGGCAAATTATATTCCGCGCTTGATTTCGATATATCCAATGTTTCTGCTATGTGCCTGGTTGTGTACCACGTATCCGCATGAATCTCAACCGGTCGTCCAGGACAGGATAAATCAGAGCATTTGAAATTACCACCACGAAAGCGTGTCACTCATGAACAGTCCAAGCGCTAACAGAGCTATCCCACAGCGTAAATCTTCTAATGTGTTTGCGCAGCGTTTTTTCCCTTTTGAAAATAAAAGAGCATAATTTGCCGAAAAAAAAAATTCTTATTTGTCACCACTTTCTAAATCACACCAAATGCGTAAAATACGCCCGATCGCGACAAACTTTCTTTCACATGTACACTGCGATGCGTGTTTGAAATAAGACTCTAGCATTGTGTCTCACCGACGCAGTTCGTGCGAACTTTTATTTATATTTTCAAAAAATACGTTTTTTGTATGCGCCTTTATCATTCATCACACGGTCAAATACAGCCCCATCACACTACAAACACCAGCAACAGCTGATGACTTCTTTGAACAACAGGGAATTGCCATTACTCACAGCTCATCTGTATTAGAAACGAACGTTTGCGAACGTATATAATACATACCACCCATCAGTTGTTGTGCATCTTCCTACCACCCATCTATATAGCACCTCCTACATGGAAACAACAGATTGATCTTAGGCGACTTTAACGCCCACAACGATCTATGGTTTTCAGCCCCGGGCACCGACCAACGTGGTATGCATCTTGCCAAACAACTTGATAACTCAGATTTTGACACTTTGAACGAGAACACACCAACCAGAATTGCAGTAGCTCACCCGACATAAGTCTAACCAGCGCCACCGCTCCTCCTGCATAACCTGGAAAACAGACTTCACCTTAAGCTCTGATCACCTGCCAATCACCATCACTATCGAGACCGCTGACAACTTCTTAGTTCCAGAGAAAATGACTTTCATCAACTACAACAAGACGGGCTTGGAAAACTGTAACATCCATACGAATAACCGCTTCAGTAATATACCACCCTCATCGAACACCTTTTCCGGAGAAAGAACCTTCCGTAAAATAATCAACAAAGCAGCACCACGTTTCATACCGGCAGGCAGGATACCCAAAATCAGACTCAACTTTCCAGCTACTGCCGCTCAGCTAGCAGACACACGTATCGCCATCAGACTAGCAAACTCAACAGACGCCAGAATCCAACAACTGAGCAACGAGAGTCGATGCCTAGTGGACGAATACCGCAGACAAATGCAACCTGGGCTCAGGTGTCAAGAAACTGTGGTCCACCATCAAAAATCTTGCGAACCCCACCAAACGCAATGACACCATAGCTATTTCCTTTCCTTCGATTTTCCACGAATGACCCTAGGAAATGCGCCAAGCTCTTCAACAAGCAGTTCATTGAACATCCACAGCACACCAGCCGACACAAGAGAATCACTGTCAGGAAACTAGACCACCTTCCATGAGAAGAAGCACCGCAAGGCTTCACATCGGAGCAAGTCATGGCTATCATACTAAAGGCAAAACCTTTCAAAGCGCTTGGTCCTGATGATATTTCCATACTGATGTTAAAAAGCTCGGCAAACCAGGAATTGACTACCTAACATCTCTCCTGAACATATCCTTCCAATCTCTGCAAATATCAGGCATATGGAAGGTCTGGAGTCTTCACTACACCCACAAGCGACTATCTTTGCGGGCGTCAATCCTTTGTGGAATTCAGGAACGAAAGCCTCAGTACCGGAGGGTCAAACAAGGAGTACCACAGGGGGGCGTCCTATCGCCACTTCTTTTCAACTTCTACATCTCCAAACGAGAAGTCCTCAGCCACACCTTCACGTCCTAGACAATGGAGGTAAGGTCAGTGCTAGACATAAACATAGCAGGACGTCGAATTCCTACTTCCACCCAACCGCGTCACTTTCAGAAGCCGACTTAGACCCCGAAACAACCACCCCTATCGTGGAACCCGCCGGGCGGAACGATCCACTAATAATGAAAAATTTGCATCGTGCAATCCGCAGACGTGAACCATTCACATGTCGGTATCGTGAATGAGATTCACTGTATCGTGGAAAACGAACGGATCGAATCTCCCCATACATTTTACATCCGCAGCTATTTCATTGCGGATTTGGTTGTTAGTGTTTGAAATCTTAAGTTGCTTCTGGTATTTCCATTATATTTTCCTTGTTTGCTCTTAATTGAGAGTGCCACCTCCAGTGTGAAGATGATCTATCATGAAAAACCAATGAAACGCTATCCATTTCCGCACAAAATTAATTGTTTGTTTCCCAATTGGATTATCACAAAGCACACATGTGTTTCAAACGAGCTGTCACAACAGAACTTCCTAATCAACAACAGCGGTCGGTAAGGAAGATTATCCGACGGATTCCACGATAGTGCTTTTTCACGTGAATCGAATAGGTGAAATGAAACTCAGATCCGACGGATTCCACGATATGGGTGAACATACTCAAGTCCTTAGGGGGATCTTCCTGGGGGATGGATAAAGAGACGCTACTCGCCACATAAAAGGCAATCGGTCGCTCCGACGCAGCTGAGTGACATAAGCTGGCAGCACCTTCAAGCCTGCCAAAACACGGCCATGAGAACCATCACCGGATGTCACCTGATGTCACATGCTGATCACGTCCATGCTGAGACGAAGTTGCTTCCAGTAAGGGACCACAACACCATACTATCCAAGCAGTTCCTTCTAGCCTGTCACCTCCAAGACAACCCTAATCATCCACTAATGATGGTACCACAAGCACCCCTTTCCATTCGCAAAGGGCTCCAAGTCTTCAAATATGACCTTGATGCCTACTCGCAGCGCACCAGGATCGACAGACAGATCTACAACGATGCATTGAAAAGCATTCATCACACGTCTGTGTCCCACTCTATGGAGAATCTCTGCCCCAACGTGGTCCTGGCAGGCCGCCCACCACCCATCGCAGACGAATAACGTTGCCAACCACGAAGAACAAAGACCACCCCAGCTCAGGGCCTTATTTTGTACTGCTTTCGGATTCGGATTGCCATTCGGAAATGTAATCCGATTCTAAATTGGTATTTTGTATGGTTCTCGGATTGGGTGTAAGTGCTTCCAACAAAATCAAACATTTCCCAAAGTTAGATTGTCAAAACATCTATCAAACGTCACTTAAACTACTTGGAAATTGAGTTTGTATACATTTGCTATAGAAACGCAATACAAAATAAGGCCCCAGCAGCTACGCTCAGGTTGTTGCCGCTTACTAAACAGCTACAAGAACCGTCTCGACGCCTCCATAGAAGACAAGTGTACTGACTGCGAAAATGGCCCGCAGATCACCAAACAACTTTTCAACTGCCCAGCAAAACCAACCGACTTGCGCCCCGATGCACTTTGAGAACGACCTATAAACGTGGCTCAATTCCTGAGCCTAGAAACTGGATTGTCCCCAGCGGAACCATAGCTGCTACAACAACAATAACAACCAACTACCCCTAAAATTAGTGAAAAAAAATGTATTGTCATATTCACCTTTTTCCGTATCAATAGTTTCCACCCATCACGGCTATGACGATAGAAAAACCCCATTTGTCGCAACAACGTATGCAAGGTTGCTTTACCACCATGGAATAGTTCATCTATTGCCAATTCAGCATGAATCTTTCTCACTGACACATGACCATTGTTCGATGCGGACAAGGATATTATTTTATTTCTTATCGCTTCAACGGTTTCATCACTGAGTCCTGTGGCCCATTTTCGGGTAGTACCAGCTTTGCATGGCGTATTGTCTTCTCGAACTTCTTTAAGGATTTTATAAACAGTCCCCCTACTCAGATTCGTGACTTTCTGCACTTTTTGTAAGGCTGTCCGTTTAGCATTTGGTATATCACCATATGCCTTCTCATAGGTTTTGAACAAATTGTAGATGAACTGCTTTGTTGCAGGTTTATTTTTTTGTTGCGAATTCATTTTTAAGCGGTTTTAGTCAAATTCTATTCTTGAGTCTTCTAATTTATCCGAATTGTGTTTAAATCTGAAAAATGTTAAATGCACATATGTATTCAATGTAGAAAATGCCTCATTGAAAGTTTAAATTTTCTTTTTCGATTTGTTAATGCATCCATTGGAAATGTTTAAATAATTGGAGACGTGGCCAGAATTTTTGAAGAATTGTGATGCAAGTACAAATTGAAAAAGTCTCTTTATTACTTTACAGAGTTTAGCAATTCAGAATAAAAATACATACATACGAGCATTTAATATATTTCAAAAATATACAACTCAATTATCGAACATTTTATAGAAACTCGAATAAGAAAAATGTTCAACGGAAGAAGACTTAAGAACAAATGTGTGCAAATGGCATTTTTACAAAAATTAGCCTTAAATGAAAGTTTTGATACGAGCTCAGGCGAAATATTAAAGATTGCTAATGGTACAAAGAAAGTGCTAAGCGCCTAAAAATCATAAAAAGATGTAATTGTTTTTCGTTGTTTCAAGTTTGAAGAAGTCAGCCAAACAAAATGTCTACGAAAGATCAGTATTTCACGCCGTTCCACACATTCCCAATTTCGGAATTTTTGTTACTGCCAAAAACAAAAAGGATGTTCGTTTTATATCCTTAAAATAGAGGATATTCAAAAGCATCCAAGTTCAAACAATTCGTTTCGAAAGATCCTAAAAATAGGACACATTTTCAAAAAAAAACTTTTCCAATTGTCTCAAAATATACGAGAACATATGTATTATACACAGTACCAATTTAAAAGGTATGATCGGTTCGTATCATTAAATTTAAAAGCAGTCAGGGTCACCACAATTATGTAAATCATAAATTTTTTTTAATATTAACTACGCCTAAGAGTATCCTTCCAATAATAGAGACGAAAAGCTTCGCCTCGAAGTGGAATACTGACGTTGCAAGACAAGAGAGAAGAAGAAGTGCGCCCAGCTTCAAGCAGAGTGTACGAAGGGGATGTATCGGAAGTTGGAGAAAATATATTCCCTGGTTGCTGACGCAAATCAGGCTATCCAGGAGCTGCGACGACACAATATGAACAAGAGCGAAAGCATCTTTAAAATAGCCGCCCAAAGAAGGAGGAATGTTCAGGAGATTCGTTCGCCAAAGTTAATTAACAATGCTCACGACCAGCTTCTTGTCGATGACGACAGAATTCTGCAGAGGTGGCGGAAATATTGTAATCGTCTTTTGAATGAACAGTTTCCCCGGCTATACTATCCAAGAGCCACCAGTAACTGTGAAGAAATACTCGACATTACAGTCGAAGAAGTCAAATACTCCAAATAATGAAAAGCGTTTGGGCCAAACAAGACGCCCTCTGAGTTCTGGAAAAAGATGGGAGACATCGGATTCAGATGGCTCAGTATTCTTATCTCCGAACTTATGAGAGGTAATCCAGTACCAAATCAATGGAGGGTGTTATATCTCTCGTCACTGGTCAATGAAACACGTCTTACCAAGCTGACTTCATTTATTGGACTCCCTTACATACTAACTTAACATACACATTATACCTATATGCTAATCTTATACTATTCTTAATACTTATCTAAATATTTTATGTATGAGTAAATATAAGAGTTAATTCCAATATAAATATAAGAGTTTTGTTACATCTATGTATATATCATTACCTCCCTTTTTTTGGTTTATTGTTGTACTCTTATAATCTACAGTCAATTTACAATATATTAATAAATTACTCGAGTATAAAATTTACAATTTGTAGGATATTATTTTTCGCGGTCTTAACACTCTACTTGGGTGTAAATCAGCTTTACCTTCCAATTCTACCTCGTTAGCACTATCTTCATTTTGGTCTTTTTCTATTTCAGTGGTTTTCTTTTCGCTTTCGTCTTCATTTACTTTTTCGATCCCATTTGCAATTTCATTTCTTTTCTCATAACTTGGTACATATGGATCTCTCAGAAATTTCTTAAGTTGATTTCTATGCACTCTTTTCTTCAAACCGTTTACCTTTATTATGTAAATAACCGAACTTATTCTCTCTAGTACATAACCCTCTTTCCATTTAGCAAAATTACTCCCTTCCTGACAATAGAGTACCTTTTCTCCTGGATATAAATCAAAACAATTCATCTTTACTTTTTCAAATTCCTTTAACTTGTTTTGTTTATACTGACTTTTCACCTTATTATTTTGTTCACCTATCTTTCTACTCTCATTATTTTTACACAGATATGAAATACTAGTTATTGGATTATAACAAAAAACCCACAGCTCTCTCCGCTAACCCATTGCTTTGTGGGTGGTAAACAGGTGATGGACAATATTGTATGCCATTAACTTTCAAAAACTGTTTAAATTCTGAGCATGCAAATTGAGGCCCGTTGTCAGACACTAATATTTTTGGAAACCCGAATGTAGACATAAAACTTTTAAGTTTATCAATCACCACTGATGCCGTGGTCTTACCTAAAAGAAACACATCAACCCATTTACTATAGTCATCAACAATTAGTAAAAAACCCCTCCCCTTCAAATTAAACAAATCCACATGAACCCTTTCAAAAGGGAAGGTAGTTTCTGGCCACGTGGTATTTGGGCAATCTTTAATGCGCATCTGCAACGCCTTGCATGTACTACATTTATTTACATAGTACTCGATGTCTTTATCTATATTATGCCACCATATACATGTTCTTGCAAGCATTTTCATCCGGGTCATCCCAATATGCTGTTCATGTAGAAGTCTTAAGCATGACTCTTTCATCTTCTCGGGCACTACTATTCTATTCGCATAATATAAGCAATTATCATTTAGTTCGAGTGAATATCTAATACGATAAAACGGCAGCAACCTTTGGTTTTTTACCCCACGTTCTGGCCAACCCTCTTTAACGTAGCTTCTAACTTCGATTAATAAATCGTCTATTTTCGATTCTAATGCAATCTCTTTCCAACTCAACGGCAACGACTGAGTATAATTGAAGAAATTCAACGAGAATGTTAACTCGTCAACACCAGTTGGCTCATTAAGTGGCAACCTGGAAAGGGCATCGACATGCTTTTGTCTTGTGGCTGGTCTGTAAACAATCTTAAATTGATAGTTTGATAGAAATAATATCCATCTGTGCAAACGAACAGACGCCACAACGGACAGTGCTTTTTTATCACCAAAAAGCACCTCTAACGGCTTATGATCCGTATAGATTGTGAAATGATAGCCATAAAGAAATTGATGAAACCTTTTAACAGCAAAAACTACCGCCAGAGCCTCCCGGTGTAACTGCGAGTAGTTTGCTTCTGCCTTACTTAAAGTTGAACTAGCCATAAAACATGGTCGTTCTATTCCACCTCTCTCCACGTTACTGATAATAGCTCCTACACCATGCGGTCCAGCATCACACGCTACTACAATAGGAAGTTTGGGATCAAATGGACGCAGAATATTATTCTCTTCAATTAATTTCTTGCTTTGTACAAACGCATTTCTACAACCCTGCGTCCATGACCAGACTGCATCTTTTCGCAACAAGGCGTATAAAGGGGACAACTTATCTGAAAAATTTGGTAAAAATTTGGAATAATAATTCAACAGACCTAGATAACTCTGTAATTTCTTAACATCTGAGGGTTCCGGTGATTCTAATATGGCTTTTAGTTTGCCAGAACATGGCTTTATATCCCTTTCTGACAATTCGTGTCCTAACCACTCAATCCTAGAAACAAAGAACAACGATTTTTCTAGCTTAATTTTAATGTTATTTTCATTTAGACGAGTGAGCACTTTATTCAAACCGTCTCTGCACTCCATAACTGTGTTACCACAAATCAATATATCGTCGATGTATACGCCGATTCCAGTTATCCCAGCCAGAATTGTATCCATTAGCCTTTGGAAAATCATCGGTGCTGATGCTACTCCGAAAGGTAACCTACAGAAACGGTATAAACCACGCGGTGTATTAATAGCTAACAAATTTCTACTGGATTCTGATACGGATAACTGAAGATATGCACCCGATAAATCAAGCGAACAATAAAATTTTAAACCACCTAATTTTGTTAACATTTCATCAATTAGTTGCAGTGGATACACCTCCATATTAAGAAATTGATTGATTGTAACTTTAAAGTTACCACACAACCGAATCGTACCATCTTTTTTTTCAACTAGCACTAACGGAGCTGCCCATGCACTATTCTTAATTGGTTCTATTATATTTTCTTTTTCTAATCGTACTAATTCTTTGTCTACTCGTTCACGCAAACTGAAAGGGATAGTATATATATAGAACCGATAAATGACCCGTTTGTGACCGGTACATTGACGAGAGTTTTATCCTCATTTCCCATTTATTAATTTATTTATTTTATTTATTTAATTTTTTAACTTTATCAAACTGTGTATAAACTTTTCTCAATTTTGAACTGTACACTTTTTTTTTTTTTTTTTTGTTTTTCTCCTCGTCGCCAAAATGTTATATCTCTCGTCACTGGTCAATGAAACACGTCTTACCAAGCTGACTTCATTTATTGGACTCCCTTACATACTAACTTAACATACACATTATACCTATAGGCTAATCTTATACTATTCTTAATACTAATCTAAATATTTTATGTATGAGTAAATATAAGAGTTAATTCCAATATAAATATAAGAGTTTTGTTACATCTATGTATATATCAGAGGGAAAGTTACCTTCTCCCTATATACAAAGGAAAGGATGATACGCGAATCTGTGATAACTATCGGTCGATCAAGCTGACGTCACACACCATGAAGATCATTGAGCGGGTATTAGGTGGCCGACTGCGAAAAATAATACGTCTATCTGATGATCAGTGCGGGTTTGTCTCGGGTAAATAAACCACAGATGCAAGGATCATCATAATGGAAAAACATCGTGATTCCTTAAGGAATTTGCATATTGTATTGGTTGACTTTGGAAAGGCATTCAACAGACAACCATGTGATCTGATATGGGTGGCGCTAAGACACCGAGGGGTTCCAGAAACCTATGTACAGATGATCATGGACATGTACGAAGGAGCAAAAACAAGAGTAATATGCCCCGCTGAAGTAACCGAAGAGTTCCCAATCAAAGTCGGAGTGCACCAGGGAAGTATCTTAAGTTCCTTTCTTTTTATTGCAGTCCTTGACTATCTGGTTGAAGGTAAAGTGACGGACCCCAAGGTACATCAATTATTCTTTGCTGACGATGGAGCCATTATAAGTAACGATCCTACGTCCCTGCAACGAGCACTTGACGGACGGGTGGACGTTTTGGAGGGAAATGGGTATCGCATTCGTTAAAAAAAAAGAAGGACTACTTGTGCTGTCCGTTCTCTGACCCACTCAGACCTATTCCAGACATTTATTTGAATGGAACAGTGCTTCCCAAGTGCGTAAAGTTCAAATATCTGGGATCTATGATCAATAGCGAAGCAACCTGTGATGACGACATCAATCATCGAGTAAGCGTACGGTGGCGGGAAAACTCCGCTATCTTTTGTGACCGAAAAATGTCCCCTAAGTTGAAGAGAAGGCTCTACACAACAGTTGTGCGTCCAGCACTCACATACGATTCACAATGTTGAACAATGTACAAAAAGTATGAGAGTAAATTAACGGCAGCTGCGCTGAAGATGATTCGTTCGACAGCAGGAGCTTGATCGAATAAGAAGTTCAAAGATTTGTGGAAGCCTTCACGTCAAATAAACCACCTCACGAAAAATAGCGCGCGATCCGCTCAGCTGGTATTGCCATGTTCAAAGAAGAGATCATTTGAACCATGTTAAAAAGGCAATATGAATGAGCGTTCCAAAGTCATCACGAAAGAAAGGCAGGCCTATAACGCCTGGATCACAGAAATGCGACGACACAGGCATTCGATGTGCCTCAGTAACAAAGTGATCCAGAATCGGGAGGCCTGCCGAGGTGAAACAGGCGAACCCCACAGGCGGATCAGTAGAAATGCGGTGAAGTGGAAGGGTTATGATCCATTGTTTTCAGATCATAACCTCGCCAAAATAGGAAGAAGAGTATAACATTTTCAATGCAATTGCAAGGCGTAAGTTAAAAATAACAAATAAGATAAGAAAATATTTTTAAGTGCAATAGTTAAGAAATGTTATGGTTTTAGTACGTGCATACTCCAGGTTGGTATCCGAACTAGTCTGGGATAATTTGTTGATTTGAATTTTAGGATTGCAAGATGCAGGATATCCCTAACAGTGTCGGAATAGAATAGGAGAATCTTTTTTGAAGACTCATTATATTTCCCGCGTCACACCAATACATTATTTACACTTCAATCAATTATTTACACCCAATATTAAAAAGAATAAATTAAGTCCTGAGTCCAGAATAAGTACCTTTACAGCTGGATTCACGCAAAAATATGAGACTAACAAAATCAAGATTTCACTGACTAAGCGAAAATAATTCAGGAAAAAGTCTTATAATTAAAGTTTTCTCAAGACAATTCAATAAACAAATAAAAAAAGTTATCTTTTTTTACCTTGCCTTTTCGACGGCAACTAGCAAATTTTCCATCTAATCGACGCTGAGCCAAAAACCAGTCGTTATACATATAATGAGCTTCATCAACGACGCTAGCCCTGCCTCGAATGACTTGAGTTCCAGCAAGTCGATTTTTCACTCGCAGTTGCCTTTGTCGACCATACACTGAACTTTTGGATAGAGCTAAAGCGTTGGCTGCACTACGTTGAGTCTGAACTTGTCGAATTTGAGTTCGTTTTTGAATGTGGTGTTTACGAGGATTGGCTTCAGTAATATTTGCAGCTGTACGTCGTCCCTTTGTTTGGTCTGGCGTTTCATTTTTGGAACGATTGGCTTTTCTTATACGATCCTCCATTCGCATTCTTTCCAATTTTTCCTCACTCTGCCGTGCTCGCCATTGTCGCTGTCTCATATTATTTAGGCGTCGTTTTCTCGCTATTGGGTCTTCTTCCATATTAGTATATGTCCTGTTTACGAAAGTGTAAAGGAAAAAGGAACTAGCTTTACACCAAATAAAAACAAAGAGAAGGAATTAAACTTGTCTGTCCGTCAGTCTGTAACAAGTTTGTTATGAGGAGGGGCTGATATTTTGAGCGAGAAGAACAACAGACTTCTCGATTCTTAGAATTGGTGTTTAGCATTTTTTTAAGAAATACATATGGATTCAGGCGAGAATTGATACACACTCTTTAAGTTACGTTGTAAGAGAACAATACTTTTATAAGTGCAAATAACTGACTGATACAAAACAACAAAAAGGTTGCAATCCGCATGGCGAGGATCGTATAGTATCCTAACCCTCACTTTCTAACTAATCTGTCTATAAAAGGCAATGTACAGTTTGTTCTTATTAGTGCCGGCAGTGTTTAGAGAGTGGTTTGAATAAAATCGGATGGCAGTGCTGTGGTTTTTGTAGCAATAGAAAAGCATTGCCGGGTCCGCTAGTCTTTAATAAAGTGGACACGGCTTTACGCAATTTTAGATTCAAAAGTTGTATTTCTTTGATTTTTAAGATTGATATTTATGGGTTGACATTAGCTATTTATTCCCGAATAATTCTGTGAAGAAAAAATGTAATTGTCTAGACGTCTAGAAGACAGACACATATTTTTCGAGTTAAATGTTTTTTTTTTTAAGAATCAAAACGTTAGTGAATATTTTTTTGACCTTCTTTGACTCGGGAGAAGACAGACAAGTACTGTTTAATTAGCCTCGAATTTTAATTTATTCAAGTTTTGCACATATGTACATATTTTAGGTCTTCATGTCAAGAAATTATTCGCTGGCGTTTTTGTTTTTAGATGATGTAGACTATGAGACGTTTTAATGGTTGAAATGGCCTTCCTCAAACTCAAATACACTTCCAGTAGTGGTAAAAAAAAGCTTCATATTATTTAAAAAAAACAATGCTTACCCCAAAAATATGTGAAGCCCCACTTCTAGGCAATTGCCGAAATATATTTCTGACAACTCAGTAATAAAAAACAAATATTCGCACAAAATATTTTCGAATATGTTTCTAACGCAAATAGCTCCTCATGTAAAGATGGGGTAAAAACAGATTTTCAGTTACCAGTGATCAAAGAGAGCAACTCAGGAAAAGAGCAATTAACACTAGCAGTGGTTTCACCATTCTTAACATCGCAGATAGCATTTATTTGCTTGGCTCTCTTTGGTCCTGAGTATAGAACAGAATTTAAAACGAATCGCAGATAGAAATCAATTAATAAACAATCAAACAATGAAACCTAACCACACAAATAGAAACAAAGGAACAATTAAGGCAACACGAATGTAAAGAAATGAATCATGCATACCTGCAAAAGTATTTACAAAGCCAAAAGTGACGGTGACCTACAGTGAGCAATAGAAAAATCATAATCGTAACTACGAGTATGCCATGTGATTTGGTATTTATACCATGCACTAAACAATTACTATTATAACTGAACGCTCTGACTTGGTGTAACGTACCCTGAACATTAAGCATCCAAGCAGTTATTACATAGAACAATAAGCAAGGAGTTTGTGTGTACAGTTATAGTACAAGACCAGTGAAGGTCCTTTGTGATACTACGGATCAAACCATTAGGCCACTCAGGGATTAAGAAAACCAACCGGAGCTTTTGACAAAGCGATGGATGCTCATGACGTCCAAGGACGCCAGATCGCAGAGGTCGTCAAGGAAGGGGGACCCTAGATGGAGCATTCTTTTATGCGACAGGGCTGGACATGTGCATAGGAAGTGAAGGATGGTTTCCTCCTCCTCCTCGTCCCTACAGCTTCTGCAGAAGTCGTTGGAGAGGAGACCAAGTCTTTTGGCGTGTTGGCCTATAAGACAGTGTCCAGTGAGAACACCGACAACGCAGCTGATTTGTGTACGCTTTAGGTTCTACATTAGAATCTCAGAAAACATCAACAAAGTTTCTTCGGTGTGACCTACATATCGAGAATGTCTCAAAATTAAAAAAAAAATATTGCCTTCCAATGCGACATAAAACTGTGTCCTTTCCATTCGGCCAAAAAACATTTTTATTTGTGACCTCGACACAAAAATTAAACGAAACACTAGTAATAAAATTATACCATCAAGGAACAAACAAGCAACAAATTCCCGAATTTGCACCGTACCTCCCAGTAAAACCGAAATAATAACAGCAATCAAGTCCGTCAAGAAGAACAAGGCGGTGGGTATTGATGGCATCCCTGTCGAACTATTTCAAGCGGCGCCAAATACATCGGCAGATTTGCTGCACCCTCTAATACTGAGAGCTTGGGATAGTGAACAATTTCCCCAAGAGTGGAAAAGGGGGATGATCATTAAACTTCCGAAAAAAGGAAATTTGACGGAATGCGGTAACTGGAGAGGTATTCGCGTTCTTCCAGCCGTAGCCAAAATAAAAGCTAGAATAATTCTGGAACGAATCAAAGAGCATTTAGATTCGACTCTCGACGTCGAACAGGTAGGCTTTCGTACTGGATCCTCCTACATCGATCAAATAAGTACCTTACGGATCACAATCGAACAGGAGGCGTCCCAGAAAAACTTATAGCTATTATCAAGGCTACATACGATGGCGGTAAGGGTCACGTCTTACACAATGGTAAAGTGTCGGAGGATTTTGAACTCCAAAGTGGTGTACGTCAAGGATATGCATACTGTCACCACTAGTCTTCTTGGTGGTTATCAGCGATGTACCTACTCCGTGCAGCATTGACGGAAGGCAACTATGGAATTCGCTGGACTATGACATATTACCTTAAACACCTAGATTACGCTGACGGTGTTTGTCTACTTTCACATCGGAAATGAATCTTCATTTGATAGCCCAAAACCTAGAAGCTGAGGCAAACAAAGTGGAGCGTAAGATAAACACAGCCAAAATAAAAGCCCCGAGCACTTCTAATACCCGCGCTCAACTTAACATTGCCGGACAGGATCGAGAAAGTTGATAACTTTCTTTATTTAGAAAGTGTGGTCTTGGCTAATCGCGGTGGCACCGAACTGGGTGTGTGCAGCCGAATCGGGAAGGCTAAAGCTGCGTTCGGAATGCTATCCAAAATCTGGAGTAGCAATGTTATCGGCTTAAGAACCAAGCTGCGACTGTTCCGGTCCAACGTAGAATCTGTGCTGCTTTATGGGTGCAATACTTGGAAGGTGGACACCATTAACACACGCAAGCTGCAAGTCTTCGTAAACAAATTTTTAAGGATCATCTTGAGGATTTTTTGGCCGAACCGCATCTCCAACGAACAACTTTATACGAGAACGGGCCAAGAACCTATAAACATTACTATACAAAGGGGAAAGTGGCAGAGGATTGGACACACCCTACGGCGCGAAGACAAGTCCATTGCGAAATACGCCATACAGTGGAATCCGCTCACCCAGGCAGGCAGAGTAGCAAGACCCCTAGGCAAACGTGGCGCAGAACAATTGAAGAGGAATGGAGCTCTTTAGGAATGAGTTGGAGGCAGCTCAAACGTGTTGCAGAACTCCGAACAAGGGGGCGTGCAGGCGTGGTTGACGCACTATGCCCCCCGAGGGGTTAAAGGATCTAAACAAACAACAAACAAGGAACAAAGAATATGCAACAAAAGTTTAAACTTTTTCCGTTCCGTTGGGCCCCATAGGTAGGCAAGGACATTTTTAGTTTTAGTTTTCCGTAATCCAGTGGGCGCCGTGGCGTAAGTGATTAGTGTGTCGAATCACTACGCGTGAGGTTCCAAGTTCGAATCCCAGAAAACACCAAAAAGTTTTTTCACGGTCCCACCTCTCGCGAGCGTCTGACAAACATCCGAGAGTATTGTTATCACGAAAAAGCTTTTCAAATCGCCGTTCGAATTCGGCATTAAACTGTAGGTCCCTTCCATTCGCGCCAAATATTTGTATTTTTTAATCCAGTACGTTCCAAACTTATCTAATGCCTAGTTTTATACTTAATGCATATGTTTATTTATTTAAATTCGCGC
This sequence comes from Brachypalpus laphriformis, assembly GCA_945910035.1. Taxonomy (NCBI): domain Eukaryota; kingdom Metazoa; phylum Arthropoda; class Insecta; order Diptera; family Syrphidae; genus Brachypalpus; species Brachypalpus laphriformis. The sequence goes on from OX246753.1 coordinate 326,820,354, forward strand.
GGTTTATGAAGACAAAGGAAGTTTCGCTTAAACCGTGTCCCAATTTTTGTTATATGTATATTTAAAGTACATATCCAATTTGAAGTTATGCACTCCTGTCAAATACTTATACTTTAGAAAAACGACTTTAATTCAACTTATATTTGTAATTAGTTTTAAAATATATTACAAAAACAAGAAATAACAAAATGAAAATTTATTGTTACGATGGCAACCCTACAGGCGACCTGCGTTCAATTAACGCTGTACATGGCAATAAAAATGTATACAGCAGTGAAACGTGGAAAATGCATTAGTTTCAATAACATACCATACATTTATTATATTTAAAGTCAGTAAATTCACAGAACAAAAGGTTATACGCGAACTTAAGAAACATGTACCGAGACTGTACTTTTCAGCAAAGACATTAAATTCGCAGATTTATGTATCAATGGCCGACGATTAGGAAGTAGCAGTGTGTATAAATTAAAATGAGTAGTTCGCAATTCAGGATCCTTGCATTAACGAGGGATGATCGACAAGGAACACAATACTTATGACTTTTGTATTCTTTAGTTCACGTACGAGTATAATGCGCATGACTGGTAGTTTTCGAACGAAAAATGTATGTAGGTAGGGTGGTTTGTGTGTACCTAATACTTAAATGAAAAGAAAAGGGATTTCAATAAAGGGAATAAGTTACAGAACACTGACATATTGTAATGGGATTTGGTGTTCTTTTGAATGAAAGACAGACATGTTCAGCAAATCTGTCCTTGTTCTGAAATTGGATGGAAAATGCTTCGGTGATTTACCCTAATAAGAACGGCACTTTGACGGTACTCATGGGGACATCATCTTAAAAGTTTGACACTCAAAAGCAAGCTAATGACATTTTCTTAATTAAAAATTGATTTAAGTTTAAGAGTGGAGACTTAGACTTCCAACCAACCATCATATAGCTAGAAGTTTAAAACACCTTTTTTCGCTAAGAAAAGATTGCACTAGTTTCAAACTAGGTAGATTCAAACCGGTTAACGTATGGCGGTTAAAAAATGTATATACGTAACATTAAATCGAGTTCATCCAGACACACAAAAAAAAGAAGGAAAAAGTGGAGCAAACCAACAACAAGCATGAGAAAGAGAAGAGCAAAAGAGAGGGAGAGCACACAAACGGAACTAAAACGAAAAAAAAAAAAATCTCAAGAAATGTGAGTGAACGAACACTCAACCTCACGCACAGCACACAGCTGTGTGTTGTCAAGAATGAGTAAATTTACTGCTTGTTCCTTGACAACAGGGGGAAAATGTCAAATATGTTTTGTATTTTCTTTAATTTTACGAAGTCAATAACTTCTAAACGTAAAAATAACTTAAAAAGTAAAAATAAAAGTATTACTTACCAAACAGTCTGTTAAATGTTTTTTGTTTTTTTTTTTTGTTTTGCAAAAGTAAAGACACGCCTGCTTTGTTTCACGATTAAAGAGGGACTGGTTGTTGTCTTTAACAACCGATAGGTAGCGTCTCGTTGCGAAAGATAGAGTATTTGTACGCGTAATGGGTTATGTTATGTGTATACGCGAGGAAGATAATGGCGCTGATGGTTTGGTGAGTTTTACGAGCATTATTAGCTTAATGACATTTCTTGACTTTATAGGCAAAGTTTTGTGTAAAACTTTTATTTATAGAAGAAGATGAGGGATTTGACAGAAAGGCGACTTTGACTGTCTGAATTTTCTCTAAAAACTTTGTTTGAAGTGAAATAAAAATATCAAGTGAAAACTTCACTTATTAATTCGAACAGTGCCCTTAAAGAATAGTACAGATTGAAAAAAAAATAGCAAACGGTGTTCTGCTCATTTTGGTTAAGTGAAGAACGTCAAATTGATAAAAATTAAAAAAAAATGTAGGCTATGCCTAAACATCAATCGTTCTCCATTCTCTTCAAATACTTCAAATACTTCAAATGTTTAACATTGAAAAGAAAAATTGAATCTGAGACAATTATTAAAACTAAAATTCAGTTAGCATTAAATTTACGTTTCAACAAAAAAAAAAGCTGATACAGTGCTACGCCCAATATAAGTTCTAGAACCCTACTCAGCAACGTCTAGTGCTGCTGTCTAAAGGGAAAAAACCACCAGACGAGTCCTCGTCATACCGTCCCATATGACTGTTAGACACAATGGGTAAAATACTGGAGCGAATCATATGCAACCGATTAGAAGTGGCAATTGGTAAAGCCGGGGGACTCTCCAACCAACAGTACGGCAATAAGAAGGGTAACTACAACCTTGGAAGAAGCTATTCAGGGCAGGAGATGGAGAGGCGGTGCAAAGAAATACGGTGCCGTAATAACATTGGACGTCAAAAACGCGTTCAATTCTGCGAATTGGGGACTCATAGTGCAATCGCTTAGGTCAATGATGGTGCCATGGTTCTTAATTAAAATAATACTGAGCTATGTACTTCGAGAAACGGTTTCTGCTCTTCGATACCGACGATGGAGTAAAGCAGTACCACATATCTGGCGGAGTTCCACAAGGATCGGTATTAGGCCCTATCCTTTGGAACGTTATGTATGATGGGGTTCTAAGGCTTGGAATCCCAAATGAGGCAAAAATCATAGGCTTTGCAGATGATATTGCAATTGTCGTGGTTGCAAAACATCTAGAGGAAATAGAGGATATTGCAAATGAATGTATCCGAAAAGTCAAACGGTGGATGGCAGCAGTCGGGTTAGAGCTCGCCGAACATAAAACAGAGGCAGTATTGGTAAGCAGCCGCAAGAAAAGAGTAGATCATAATACGACATCAAAATCGGTTATCAAATACCTAAGTGTGATGATCGACGCGAGGCTCACTTACAAGGAGCACCTTGAAAGAACGTGTGACAAATGCTCGGGTCAGCGGTGCCTTATCAAGAATAATGATAAATATAGGAGGACCTAGGCAACAAAGGAGACTTATTCTATCCAGGGTGGTGCAGTCCATCCTTATGTATGCGGCACCCATATGGGCCAAAGCTATGACGAAAAAGACCTACGCAAGAAGGATAAACTCTGTCAACAGACTATGTGCTCTGAGAATATGCTGTGCCTTCCGTACGGTGTCAGACGAGGCAGTATGTGTCATCGCGGGAATGCTACCAGCGGATATCTTGGCTATCGAGCTACAAAGGACCTACGACGCCAAAATTCAGGAACCTCAAGCGTCAGTCAAAAATATCAAGCTGGAAGAAAGACAGCGAAGCATTAGAGCATGGCAGGAGCGATGGAACCAGTCCTCAAAGGGAAGATGGACCCATCGACTTATACCGGATATCCAAAAATGGATGGACCGGAAACACGGAGAGGTAGATTCCTATCTTAGCCAGTTCCTAACCGGACATGGCTGCTTTCGAGCGTATCTCAACAGGTTTGGGCTCGATGAATCTCCCAACTGTCCAAATTGCGGAGAGGCCTCAGAAGACGCTCAGCACGTATTTTTTCAGTGCCCACGTTTTCATATAGAGCACAGAGAACTGGAGGAAAAAATTGGAGAAATACCAACCCCCGAAAACATTGTGCACCATATGATAGCATCGAATGCAATATGGGACGCGGTGAAATAAGTTGCAGCGATAATCATGCAGGAACTTAGGCGGCTGGAAAGAGTCAGAGAGAGCAACCAAGTCCAACCGGCAACACTTTTGGAACAAGGAGCGGAAGACAGCGAGTGAAGAGCATAAATAGCTAACCAGCCCCGCGAAGTAATACCTAACGGTAGTCCCGCGGGGAGAGTGGTTAAAGTGTGCAGGGTGTGGTTAAGTACGTAGGCGTATTCCTGGCATCGAGTATTCAGGTTTGCGAATCGTGCATGCCAGTAGCTCGGGCTACTGGTATCTTTAGAAGATTCACACCCTTTGGCGCAACCATAAAAAAAAAAAAGAATCCTACTCAGGGTACCTGAGCACCCTATTTCTTTGAAAAATTAAAATCTTTTTTTTTTTTCGTGAAAACGCCTGTAGGTTTAAGTAGGTACCCAAGCACCCTGAGTAGGGAAAATATGGGTGGGGTTCTAGGGTTAATAAGGGGAACTAAAAAATCGTTTGCGTCTCCGCCTGCGTATTGGACGTCTGAGATGGCTAGGACATGTAGAGCGAATGGACACCAACGCTCCGGCCCGCAGAGTCTTCGAATCTAACCCCGAGGGACGACGCAGTAGAGGGAATCATCGCCGTAGGTGGCGCGCACAAGTTCAAGGGGACCTCGACCAACTTGGAGTGCGCAACTGCAGGCAATTAGCTAAAAACCGAGCTAAATGGAGAGGCTTGTTGGTTGAGGCCCAGGTTCACCCCGAACTGTAGCGCCACCTAAGTAAGTAAGTAAGTCTCCGCCTTAATTACGGCATGTTAGGTTAGAATGTGCGTAGGATTAAGGTTTTACATAAGCCATATAATAGATCTGGCAGTTGAACTAATTTCCAAGATGATACATACATATGAGCTTTACATTACGTTTGCACAAAGTAAGAAGTTCCCAGCTCGCCTTTTATCTGAAAATGTAATGAATGCCTTGTCTTATTGGGGTCGTAACCTTTAACCACTCCTGGAATTTTGAGGTGTTGCTTTCTACACTTTGATGTACTGAACGCAAGTGAGTGGCACTTTGCTATTATATGAGCGGTAAGCTACTTAAGAGTAATAAGACTGGTTTACATGACGTTTTGACAAAGCCCAGAGATGTTTCGAAAAGAGTAAAGTACTATGTTTTTGCCACATGAAACCCTTCAATTTTTTTTAACAAGATGATGAGGTGAAGCAGTCTGTCACGATCGACTTAATTGGGCGTCCTATTAGGACGGACTGACGAGAATGCTAAATGTTTCAAAAACTTTTCCCATTACCTTTAAGAACAAGCGGGTAAGACTTTAGATCTTAATTTTAATTTTCTTAACTTACGCCAAAGAATATAAGTAATTTGTTTAGTGACGCTAAAAAATTGCACGTGAGTTGGATACTACGAGAAGAGCCAGGAAAGGGAGATTTTTTTAGTATAGTGGTTTTAAACACAGATGGTATTAGGTTTCATTACTTTTATGGATGATGTCCGAAATGATGGAAAAGAGTTGCAGCAAATTTTAGCATTCGGTTTTTGATTTTTCACGAACGTGAAACTTTTGATTGAATGACTGAAAACAATGTCACTGCACAATAATTCATCCCCACCTAGAAATTATAATTCTTTAACCTAGAGACAGCTGATTTACTGAAATCGGTAGAGGATACACTTAACACGTTCGCTACCACAGTACAATTTTTTGCACCAAAGTGCCAAGTGTTTTTTTTTTTGTTTAAAAGTGTACGTAGGTGTTAATAAACAGTAGTGTTTTTTGTTTTGTGTTTTCGTTCTTTTTTGAGTGTTTTATGGGTATGACTACCGGCGCACATAGGGGCATTTGGACAATTTAGGCGGCCAAAGGTCCATTTCTCTTATTTTGCACTATGTAGGAACCAGCCACTGTTTTACCAAGTTGAAAATCACCGTACAATAAGTACCCCCTCCCGCGGTCCCTTGTCACGATCCCCCGCAGTGGTGTCAGTCGAAACGCTGATTGTCTATGTTTGTTTTTTTTTTTATATATTAAATGAACGGTAATTTGCAATTTTAAAAGTGTCTTCCTTTAATTTTTTTTATTTTTTATTTTTTACTTTTTATCTATTACTAGCTGACCCGACAAACGTTGTCCTGTCCAAATTTCAATGAACTTGTTTGTGATCGTTTTATAAACAGCACTTTCAGTTTATCCCGAATTTTCCAATTTACCGGGCAACTTTTCCAATTTTTCTTTCCGTAAAAACATTATTTGGACTATTACAAGCATTTAAAAAAAATGAACCAAATCCAGCCGTTCTCAAGTGATGCGCTTACCAACGAACAGGATTTAATTTATATCTTATATATTAATACGTGAACACGAAATTTATCGTACGTTTTTTAAGTATTTATTATAAAAGGAGAGGGATGAAACTTATATCATTCGAAAGGTACTGTGCCATAGATTATAAATTATTCACTTAGGTAAATTCCCATCGGTCGAATTTCGACCGCACGCAATACTAGTTTATATAGATTTGCAAATCTTGAAGATTTTTGTCGTACTTCAGGGTGCATCCTGCAATATTTTACGTTGTAAGAAGCAGAACAAACCTTACACAAGAGAACCATTGAAAACGTAATCGCAATTAACCACAACTCTCGTTATTTACGGCCATTGACAAAATAGTAGCTACTAGAAATGTTTAATCGGTTTTCCAAAGAGGCGATGGAATTATTGATTCTAGCTTAACCAAATGTTTATGATTCAGACTCAGAAGGGTCTATTGAAGAAACAGATGAAACCCTGATAAAAAAATATGGTACTTATCCTCATACATACATTTGCAATGGCCCGCTAATCCTTCATGAGGGTCGCGGGGGTAGGATGCTCAGGTGGACTCTCCATCCTTCTCGATTCTCCGCCATTGACTCCAATTCATCAGGAGGAATCCCTAAGCGGCTCCAAGAGAGATGTCGGACTTGGTCCAACCATCTATTTATAGGCCTTCCGTGAAGTCGCCTACCTGATGGCACGGCAACCATGGCGCGCCTTGGAAGCCGGTCTGGGGGCATACGCACTACGTGACCAAACCATCGAAGATTACTTATCCTCATCCTAATTTAATTTGATTCGCGAACATCAAATAACTTGACACAAAATTGCATGTTTTTTTTTTAAAGAAACCTCTCTTGTGTGGTGGAAGGCAATGAATACGAAAAACACACGGGATGTGTTGGCCGTGGTACAAAGAACAACCTGCATTGCCATCACGGGTGCTCTACGCACAACACCTACGGCTGCACTCGAGATCTTAAGACCTTCAAATCAAATTTCAAGCAAGCAACAGTACGCTTCGGCTCACTAAGCTCCATTCTGAAGGAATCATTTCCTGAAATCCCTGACGAATCGGACGATATCCTTGACACCTTAGACTTCGTCACACCACACGAAGTAATGTATCCTATTAGAGAGAATTGGCAAGGAAAGACAGTCTCTGTCCACAACGAAATTACAACATAAACAGATGGTTCTAAGACTCATGCATTTACTCGAGAGATACGAACCTACAGGTGGCCCTGAGACTTCCGGACACATGCAGTGTGTTCCAAGCAGAAGTTCTAGCTGTACTTAAAGCTGCGGAATTACTTAAGATGGGATCAATATCTGACAAGAATATCGCCATCTACATTGACAGTCAGGCTGCGCTAAAGGCACTTGAGTCTTACGTCACTAAATCTAAGATAGTCAGGAATTGCCGCACAATACTCAGGGCATTATGTACACAGAACCAAGTCAGATTATGTTGGGTACCTGGACACTGCGATATCGAAGGCAACGAGCAAGCCGACGCGCTGGCCAAAAGAGGAGCTCCCACATAGTGACATAATTGGTAGTATTAAACCACCAGGGTGCTAAGGGAATTATTTGTGAAAGAATCATCGACATAGCTAACCCAAGATGGTCAAACTTAGATGGTCACAGGGTGTCCAAGGCCTTGCGGCCTGTGTTAGACCGCAGAAAATCTGTGAAGATCATAAAATTAACAGATCGCGGCTAAAAACAGCGATAAGAATACTCTCGGGCCACTGCATCCTAAGGAAGCATGCTATAAGACTAGGATTATCTAACACGGATGTTTGTAGGTACTGCAATGACCTACATGCCTCAAAGGATATAACACATATACTCTGTGAATGCCAAGACATTGCCAGGACAAGGCTAAAGCACCTTGGTAGATACTTCTTCGATTACCTAGAAGAGATGAGGTCCTTGAACCACAACAAGGACCTTTTCAAATTCTGTAAGGAGATTAATTGTATGAGAGAATTGGTTTAGGTCTTTTGCCGTGAAGGTTCCCTAGGGATCGCGATGGGCCCACTTCGGTGCCTAGTGTTTTATGATAACCTCATAACCCTACCTAACCTAACCTTAAAGGAACCTATTCTTAAGTACGTAATACGGAAAGAATTCATAGGCAAAATAAAAACCAGGTAAATAATTTCAGCCGCCTAAATCGCACAAATACCCCTATGTCCGGTGGTTCACATAGCGCTTGATGTAACAGAAATGCATAGGGTGCCACGTGACCCGCCAGTGATCAGTTATTTTCATTCATTCATTCATTCCACCGGCCACACAGCGTCTCAGGGAGTAAAAAGTGAGTCCGTCGGCTGGTCACACGGCAGCGAACGTGTTTGGACCTTAAAATCAGTTATTTCAGTGAAATTGTTATCATCTCTGTCTTCTTTTTTACATTAGGTTAGGTAAGCGTGCATTCTCAGCATTTTGTATACTAAACATTTAAAAAGGATTATCAGTGTAGACAAATTTAATATTGAACAAACTGCGTATAAATCCGCTCCTTATTCCAACGCAAAAGTCAAAAACTTAGAATTTAATTTATAAGCGGCTTTATATTGTTGATGAATCAGACTGCAGTCATATTTGAGCACTGATTTGAAAAGGGCAAAAAGTGTGAAAAGGGATTCTAAGCAAACTGAAGGAAAATAGCAAAAAATCGAGCCGACAGTAGGGATTGGTTTGTTTGCTGGGGTCAACGTTTTCTAACTTCTCTTACTTTTAATTGAGCGTGATAGTTTCCACAATATGCCTATTAACATACCAAAAAAATAATATACAAATTCGATACTCAGTAATATTATCAAAATAAAAAATATTAAAAAAAAAAAATTACTTCATTATGAAAAACTCCTCTGATCCCGTAGGCCATCCCGTATCTGCTTGTATCTCCATTTGGATATTTAACCGTCAATATTTGCTGGGAATCTTCATGGAAAAGTTTAGTTAATGTTTTCGCTGGATACCTTGTTGCTTTGCGACGTTCAGTCATCGGAAGATGACCAGATTTTTGAAATTTTTGCAATTGACGTATGACAGTTGATTGAGCACATTGGGCTACTTCGGAAATTTGCCGTGAAGTTAATTCAGATTTATGTAATGCAAGAATTAAATATTTCTGCCTGTCTGTTATACCTTTAAAAATTGGTGGCCCCATTAGGACTTTTGGCTAACACTTTTACTCACTTTGTTTTAATGCATGTCTCAGGCACGATAATAACACTGGTATTTAAATGGCCGAGAAGATAATAACTACCAGTAGAGGTGTGTCATTGGTACCCCTGAAACAGGTAGAATATCAATGTAAAGTGATGCGTATTTAACACATTTGAGTATTTTTTTTTAGTTTTATGCAAAGAATGATTCAATAGAACGACCATTTTCATAAAACACTTCATTTACTTTAACGCGTTGTTTAATTGTATATCGCCCCATGACTAAATTTACCAAAGCATGTCAATGACAGTTGTCTCAACAAAAACAAAAAACAAAAACTTAAGTATCTCTGAAATAAACGCTGTCAAAGATCTGCGTTACCATTGAATCACCCTTTATAAATATGAAGCAAATATTCATGAAACTAGAGATATTTTAACGAAAGGAAGTGGAGTCACTCTGAGTGATTTTTGTCAATTTGTTCCTCGCCACCGTCGATTTATTTGTGACGTTTAATTATAAGAGTCTAAATACAAAACAAACAAAGGTACTAAAACACGAAAAATACTAAAATTTTACGCTGTACTTCAAACTAAAATATACTGATAAAAAGAACCAAAAAACTGTAAGTAGATAGTGAAAAAAACTTATTAGGCGCTAAGCAATTAGGTCTGTACATACCGTCAGCCAGCCAGACCGGCAAGACTATCCATATCTTACGTCACAAAGCAAGATTAGGCACGGCTCCACACATATCCGGCATCGGGAACACGATGTCGGATAAATCGTGCAAACGTCGGGTTCCAATTTGATACACTTAGATATGAGGCGTTAAAGTCATAGTGGTATAAGTCGTATTTAAAAAAATTGTTTAACTCTTGAAATTATGTTTACATTTGCCAAACTGTTGTATGAAAAGGTGATGGAAGCTATAATATCACTACTCCATCTACTTGGCATTCAATACAGTACCATAACGAAAATGACGCTTAAGAGTTTATTACAGCATTTATAATCAAACATAGCTCCATTCTTAGAGAATCATTTCCCGATATCCCTGACGAATCTGACGATATCCGTGGCACATTAGACTTCGTCACACCGTACGAAGTAATGCATCCTGTTAGAGAGGATTAGCAAAGGAAGACAGTCTCTGTCCGCAACGAGATTACAATATACTCGTACACAGATTGTTCTAAGACCAGAGAGGGCACGGAGTTAGGTAATAGGTATATACTCGAAAGATATTAGCCTACAGATGGCCTTGAGACTTCCAGACACATGCAGTGTGTTCCAAGCAGAGGTTCTAGCTGTACTTAAAACTGCGGATTTACTTGAGATGGGATCAATATCCGACAAGAATATCGCCATCTTCATTGACAGTCAGGTTGCGCTAAAGGCGCTAGAGTCTTGTGTCACTAAATCTGAGATCGTCAGGAATTGCACATTGCTTAAGGCTTATGACCACCGTGTCAGATTATGTTGGGTACCTGAACACTGCGATATAGAAGGCAACGAAAAGGCCGACGAGCTGGCCAAAAGAGGAGCAGAGCTCCGGCATGACACATACGAGTAATTGGTAGCATTAAACCACCAAGGTGCGTAGCTAGAGGAATTATTCGTGATAAAATCATCAACATGGCTACTAATTTAAGATGACCCAACTTAGAGGGTCAGAAGGTGTCCAAGGCCTTGTGACCTGTGTTAGACCGCAAAAAATCTGGGGAGATCATAAAACTAGAAAGGTCAGGGCTAAGAACATCGACAGGAATACTCTCTGGCCCTTGTCTTCTAAGGAAGCATGCTTTAAGACTAGGATTATCAAATACGGATGTTTGTAGGTACTGCAATGATCTACATGTCTCAGAGGATATAACACATATACTTTGTGGAAACCAAGGCATTGCTAGGACAAGGCTAAAGTATATTGGAAGATACTTCTTCGATAGCCTAGAAAAGGTAAGGTCCCGGAACTATAATACAATAATGATATCTTCAAATACTGTCGGGAAAATAAGTGAATGGGAGAATTGGTGAAGGTTGCCGTGAAGGTTCCCTAGGGATCGCGATGGGCGCACCTTGTTGCCTAGTGTCTTATGATAACCTCATTACCCTACTTAACCTAACCTGACCTATAATAAAATTATCTGTTTCTCAACATGAGCTAAATATGGCTTACAACACTATGACTTCAACCGCCTTATATATTTAACACCATATGACGGGCTTTCTGGTAATTCCGATTTCGAAAATGAATGAACCCTCTAACTTCTGTGTATTTCAAGCTGGATATTTGACGTTGGATATCCGTTGCGCTATATGTGTGAAAGCGGCCTCAGAGCTATATATATGAGAAGGAAATATTGATCGAATGAACTTATGGTGCAGACGAAAAGCAAGATGGAAAGTAAAACCCTATTTACAGACGAACAATCTAATAAGAACAGGATTGATAGAACATTTTTTCATTATGTTTCCAAACATCTGAGGAAGAGTTAGGTGTTAAATGAGATTTCGCCAATATTGAATCACTAAAAAATCTCATGTCAATAAGTGATTTTTCAAAGATTTGGGATCGTGCCTATCCGATAAGGGGACGAGTTATTTTAAGCTAGGATGAAGGCAAACAGACAGTAAGTAGTGTACCTTGAACCATCTAAAAAAAAAAAGACCGAACAAAAAAAATTCCAACAAATACGTAATTACATGAAAATTTATCAGAACGTATAAAAATGAACAGTTTAAGTTTGCATTTTTTTAACAACAAAAAAAAAATTAATGATCCAAGGTACACATACTAATATTTAAAGCAAATAAAAGTGTACCTTGGACTGTCCACCGTTCACGGGAGATAAAATCCATCTATGAGTTATATTCAAGCGAGATCTGCGATGAGATTCAAGATACCGTAGTAACGTAGTCTTCGAAAGACCATAACGTCTAGCTGCACCTCTGACAGTTGTCTTGTTGTTAATTATGTCTGCTATGGCAACCGCTAGCACGTTTTTATCAACTATAGGCCGCTTTACACCAGTATATCTCCGAGGCATATCTTTGCAAATGGAAAAATTGGAAAAATAACAGAATCAAAACCATCAGAAAAAATTATATGAGGCAAACCACAAAAATCACGTTTATGGTTGTACCTTGGACTAGTCCATGGTACAACGAAATTTATGGAAATTTTGGACCAAGGTACATTTTTTTTTTTTTTGTTTTTTAATAACATGCAGCAACTCACCTACTTGATCGTTGCAAGGCAAATGAACGGTTTCCTAAAACAAAAATAACAGTAATTGAGTATAACTGTTATGCATAGCCTAGTAGCAGACTTTACAGAAACAAAAAACAAAAAAAAAAACAAAAAAAAATTGTACGTGAAAAATATTACATTTTTAAAATTATTTTCTGGGCCCCGTCAAATGGAAAGTAATACTGGCTGATTCAATGGTCTTTGGATCGAAGATACATTTTTTTATAATTATTTTATCGAAGGCAATATTGAAAACAAATAAAGAAGAAAGAAAAAAGAAGCAAACGGACATCCTCATGCTATAGCACTATATAAGCACTTCATCTTTAGTATGCGCTTAGGGTTACCAAATCTTCATTTTACAGTGAAACAATTTTCGAAACAAATTAAGCGTTTGGAGATTTCAACCTTGAGGTAATATTTTAACGTCGAGGTGTGAATAATGGCCAATTATCTTTGAAGCGGAAAGTGCAAATCTACCAGCATCCACTCAAATACAAAAAAGCTGAAAATATAATCTAAGCTTCTCTAATAATTGCACCAAACGGATTATGTCCATTGTCATACATTGTACGATCGAATTGATTCTAGATACTCTAAGATTGGGATTTTCCTTAAAAAAAAAGCAAATTTATTTTAGCATTAATTAGTCTTAATTCTTTAACATTTTGCAGTTTTCAAACATATTACGAACAATTTAATAACGCGTTTGTGTTTTCTTCACCAATGCTACGCGCTCATACACATAAGTATTCAGTGTCCTACTGAGCATGATCCATAAAGCTTCAAATCTTACTCAGCTTCTAATCAGGCGTTATATACCACTGCTTTCAAGTACAGCTTTTACCAACCCCCAGCACTTGCTTAGCAAGCGTCACTTAAGCAGATAAGTTATGAGTCGGGAAATTTCCTATCCCAACCGCCTCAACAAAAACAGCGCATATCAAAACCACCATCCTATAGTTTTCTTTGGTTAAGACTGAGGTCAGAATAAACCATGGATTCGTTTTTTTTAACGTTGGATTTGCTTAAAATTCAAAACATACTGAAATGATTTGATTCTCTTACGGCTTTGCCCATGAGTAACTATCGTAGGAGCAAACGGGCTTTAAATCACGGACACAATTGAATGATTGTAAAAAATGTTAGCTGACAAAAGTGGAACCGTCCACAAACTCGCATATTTTTGCAAAAAAAAAAAAAACTTTTTTAAGATGAAAAAATATTCCTTACCAATTATATTTATAGATATTAACATCTTAAGGATTTTTACATTAATCGCATCTCTAATGAACAGCTAGGAAACCATAAGCATCTCCATTAAAGTTGGGCTAAGTCGTGAATTTATGTTCACAGGTACAACTGTGAACGTGATTCTTTATTCACTGTGAATACAATTTGTGAATGTGAATTTACGATAATGCGAGTATGAATAAATATGGAAATAATTCAACAGGCACCACCGATGCCAGCAGATGAATAAATTGAGAAATACATTTTTACAATAGACTATTTGTACCGCGCAGTAGAGGACGACCTCTCGGTAGGTGACGCAAACTAGTGGAGGGGGACCTTAGCCAACTTGGCGTGCGTAACTGTAAGCAGCTGGCTCGTAACCAGACTGGCTGGAGAGGTTTGTTGGTTGAGGTCCAGGTCCTCCCCGGACTGTAGCGCAACCTAAGTAAGTAAGTATTCGTACCCGCCATTCTCTCGATTGTAATATGTAATGAAACATATAGTCTAGTATTCGATTCGAGTGTTTTCTAATCAGACCGAATAAACCGACAATCGAATTATATTTTTGACAATTGTTATTTGATTCGATTGTCAGATTAATTCGCAATCACCCATCTAACTAACTCGTACACACCAAATAAAAAAATGTGTTTATTGCTCTGAGTGTAACCCAGCGAATAATACACATACATGTTATTTGTGCACCCAAGGATTTTCGTTCACCACGTTTTGTTTTGTTCTATAATTCGCTGCCTCACACTTCAGGACGTTTGCTGTGAATCATTTGTTTTGAATACAGAAATGTAATGTGAAAAAAAAATTCACGTTTTAACCATTATTTTATTTTTAAGTTGTTCGCAGGCTGATGTGAATTTTCATTCACAGGTTGTGATATTATGCCATCTCTAATCACCATACGGAGGAGAAAGTGGCAGCACACCTTACGGCCCGAAAACAATTAAATTGCAAAATACGCCATACTGCGAAAACCACTTACCCACTCAGATAAAAATGGGTCGTCCTGAGGAAACGAGGCGTAGAACAGTTGAGAATGAATCAAGGTCTGTAGGTTGAGCTATAGTGAGCTCAAACGCATTGCAGAACTCCAAAGATGGCGCGCAGTTGTTGTTGACACCCTTTGCCCCTCGAGGGGCGAAAGAATACGAGTAATTAGAGTAAGTAATTATATATGCAGATTTTAATTTCTCTACAGCTCTCGCACATGTTGTCTAAGATGACGCCCACATCCCAATTAAAAGCGGGAGTTAAATAGTGTTGCATGCTTTTAGACAGGAAATTCAAGTGACTTTCTAACATTTTCCGATAGATTTCTATCCCTAAAAGCGGAATAACGGACAACGGAGGATATGGAAATGAGCCCTGCCTTGTCGTCGTATTTGTTCCTCGGTGCAACACGCACCATAACCCCCTACTGAAACTGAACTACCCTTTACATGAACCGCATTTATAAAATCCAAATAAATTATTAAATTCCGGCGAGATTCACGCCGGTACTCAGAGCCAGCGTGATTCTAGCAGGCGATGGTCGTAGTGAATATGAATATCGCGCCGGTGCCGCCGATTTTTTTTTCAGTCGAGATCATGGAGTTTTCACGTGAGGAACTACTTTACGTGTTTTTCGCGGCTGATAGTATAACCTCCAAAATTAAACCACTAAGGTCAAAAGTTCATGAAATTAACAAGTCTCGTGGAAGGTGAATAATACATCTTTTCAAAACTCAAAACTCAACCAGAGAAGTTTTTTGAATATTTCCATATGACAAAACAAACTTTTGACTGCATTTTGAAGAAAACATCGTATATCGAAGAATTGGTTGTAACCTCCATCAGAATAGAATTCTTCCCGCTTTAAAGCGGGTTACCGGCGTCAAAATTTATTTCTATAAAAGCTGATAAAAGCTTGTTAAAGCAGGAAGCGGGTTCATATGGACGCGCACGTTCATCAGCGGCTTTATTTTTAACCAGTACGAACCAGCGTTTGGAAAGCGGGAAAACAAGAAGCTGGTTTGTGACCACTATAGACATACCCTTACTGATCACTCTTTCCGCAGCATAAAAAAATGTTTAATTATTTCAATCGTTAGAGACTATTGCTTCAAAAATAATCGGCCAAAGTGTACCTATAGTCAACAAGGAAAATAAAAACTCTAAAAGTTAAACTTAAACAAAAAAATATAAAAATTATTATAATAAACGAATTACTATTAAAAATAAATATATATACATATATACATACA
Organism: Brachypalpus laphriformis; assembly: GCA_945910035.1. Taxonomy (NCBI): domain Eukaryota; kingdom Metazoa; phylum Arthropoda; class Insecta; order Diptera; family Syrphidae; genus Brachypalpus; species Brachypalpus laphriformis. Next base: position 326,836,181 of record OX246753.1, read on the forward strand.
TTGGCGAGCAAAACTGGATACGAAAAAGAGAGAAATTGTTCAAAGCCATATTTTAAGAAAACAAAAAGGAATTTAAACAAATCATTTTATGCTTATTAAGAGATAACTAAGCACTAATTAAAAAAGGAAAACAAAACTTAATTCAATGTTTTAGAAAAAAAATAAAATGTAAAAATTCAGTTCAGTGCCATTTATCCACTTTTGCACGTTTCCATAGATCGCAAATTGTAGTGCTTTTAATATTGTATTTTGTCCAAAGACCTTTATTATTTATTACACTTCTTATGCGTCTAGGCATAGATTCAACCAACTTTTAAATGGTTTCATGGGAAATTTTTTGCCATTCAGCTTGAACTCTGGTCCACAGTTCATTTAAATTCGATGGGGGTCTTTCATATTGAAGAAGCTGTCGTTTTACGATGGCCCACAAATTTTCTATCGGATTCAAATCCGGACTTTGTGCTGGCCATTGCAACGTTGTAACTATTTGTGCTGACAACCATTCCTTCACAATTTTTGCCGTGTGTTTGGAACCACCATCATGTTGAAAAATGATCTCATCAGTGGGATAGGCACACTCTTCAATAAAATCAGGTAAATTTGACTTGATGATATCGAGATAGTTCTCCTTCCTCATGATGCCGTCAATTTTGATTAATGGCCCAACGTGCCACCATGTAAAACATCCCCATACCATCAAGCTTCCTCCACCGTGTATTACCGTTTCCTTTACTTGGTGCTTTAAAATTCTTTCGTGTGGTCGGTGCCAAAAGTACTCCTTTCCATCAGACTGGTAGCGATTAATTTTAGTCTCGTCAGACCAAATAACCCGCTTCCAATCCTCCTCCGTCCAGTTTTTATGAAGCTTACAAAATTTTAGAGGAGCTTTAACATTCCTGTCTGATAATGCAGGCTTTTTTTGTTTAATGGCCGATACAAGACCGATATTTTGTAAGGCTCTCCTAGCGGTCCACTCACTTACATTCTTATTTATAGCCCTAGCTGCTTCCTTGGGCGTCTTCGATTTTTGTGATCTCACTAAGCGTTCCATTAATCGAGCATCACCATTGGATAGTAATCTGGGGCGTCCCCCAGTGCTTGGCGCAGAATTGCAATTTCTTTTTTTTTTTAATATTTAGGACGGATCTGTGGCACACCTTCACCTTTTCAGCTATTTTCCGTGAGCTGTACCCCTTTTCGCACAAAGCTACGATGCTATCTTCGACGTCTTTTGAAATGGTTCTCATCTTTTCCCTATTACAAATTACGTTTAATAAAATACTTTTCAAAACAAAGAAATTTAATGTCTACCTTCTTCTTCGGCTTCCAAATAATAAATAAATTTCATTTGACAGAATGTTTTCAAGTTCCTGAAAACTACCATTAGAATGAAACTACTCATAAAAAAACGTGCAAAACTGGATACATGAAACAAGCGAAACAATTCCTTCGATGTGTGGAAACTAAAAGCCGTTATTTGCTCATATACTACGATTGCGTTCACAAATAATGTGATACTTGAGGAAAAAAGGCTAGACATACTTATGTGCTAAAATGACAATAATATTAAAGTTTGCATGCAATTTAATACTTTTAGTATTCAGTTTTGCTCGCCACTGTACATATTATAATATAAATTATATTTTAAAAAAAATTAAAACAAAATTTGCTACACGGCAACCCTATCGAGAGTACTACATATCTGCTCCACACATCTGTAACATTCATACAGCGCAAGCAAATGCGATTGACCTGAACTGAAGCTGAACGGCATTGTAAGGGTACGGATTCTTTTCAAATAAACGTGATCCCACATTCGGCTTAACCTTCACCTGCACCTTCTATAGTTTTCTACCTCATTTACAGCAAACAGAAGGTTTTTCTTCGAACAACAACTGGTAGGTGAGATGGTTGATTATTAAAGCAATATTATTCATAATTCCAATAAAATTCTAAACCTTTTTATGAAATATTATTGAATTAATAGCTAAGTTTGCAGCTAATCAAGCCGAGAAAGACTTAAACAACATTCAAATTCATCGAATGACCTAAATAAACCCCTCATCGTAGATAATAATTAAGCGCAAACGAACATTCGCATTTTACAAAAATGTATTTCGAAAAGTTTTTCAGATCTAACCATATAGTTTCATAAAATTTACGGAACAGAAATGTATCCGCAAAACTGCGAAACAAAATCCAAAAACTTAACGAGTAAGAAAGAGAGCGAGAGCAATCGAGAAAAAGTGGAAAGAATTCAAGCAGCACTACTTGAACAGCAAAACGCCAAATGCCACAACTATAAATGTATAAAGATACAGATAGATAGGTATATACTCGTAGGTATGATTTTTTTTCGTACTGAGTACGCGTACTATGAGTGGGAAAGAGATTTGTAAATTTGGTATAAAAGTTTTATTTACGTAATCAATTTGTATAGAAAAAAAAGTTTGTTGTGCATACTTTAATAGTAAAATGCTTACCCAACTTTGCAGTTGCAAGATTTATTTTAATAAATTTTATTTAAGACTTTAGTCACAAACACGCCCAACCAAAAACACGTGGAAAGATGGACTGATGGTGTAGACATTTTATTTTATGCCCGATAGGTAGCGCTTGCTGTGAGCAAAATACCATCTACGGAGAGCAGAGTATCTGCATGTACGTTTAATAGAGGGTAAGGATGCACGTGTGTGTGTGAGAGTTGAATACGTATTTCAGTATTTAATTTTGAAGACAGTCATGAAAGATATCAGGTTTTCTCAAGACTCAAACGGATGACTTAAGGTTTGATTCGGTCGGGGACATCTGTTTCGAGGTGGAAAGCGTTTGAATCAGTCAAATTAAAGAAAAACGCTGTTTTTAAACTGATTTGCGAATTAACGCTAAATAAAATAATGTCAATTGTCGTATAAACAATTTGCATCACAACACAATCATGAATCATAACATGTTGACATCATTTCTGATGCCCAACGCAAAGCTTATAATAATGACGACATGCAGATATTTGTCACTTCAAACCGGTAGACATACATTTTTAGAAATATGTATGTACTTAGGCTTATGATTTTAAGTAGGTCCTATAGTTTTAAAATAATTACCTAGATATCGCACACGAATATCTGTTCCAATGGATCGATATCTCCCCTCCCTTATCAGTAGCCCCACACTCTGTTCACTTTTAAATTACATTTTGATTTCAAGTGTTCCAAACTTTAAAAAAAAATGTGTTATCGGTTTTGAAATAATTATCATACAGAAAAACATCGACACTTGCATAATCCCACCCGTATGCCAGCACACCTACACAAAAGCAACAGTATAACAGAGGCAAAGGTCAAATGATTTCCATTATCATATCCATAAGCATTCGGAAATTTTAACAGCAGAAAACATTTATCTCAATTAATAAAATTAAAAAACGTAAGAATTGTTGCTAAACTGCAGTATTAATTTAAACTTTGTACTTTGCCGCAGAACACATTCGTCATGAAAAAAGCTCTAAAAGCTTTCTGCATCAAGTCACGTAAAAAAATCCGAAAATGTTACTGCATACATTTAAGAGTTATGGTATTGACAGCGATGCGATGGATTGAGTTGAACTCGTGGCGTAAATAGTTCATTCGATGGAAGTTCGTAGGGGGGAAAGATGTTATTTCGATGTACTCGTAGCAACACCTCTCAGCGCAGCATTATCTGTAACAAATATCTTTACGCTGATGCATGTGGTTGGTTTAATCGCTTAGGCGTGTGATAAATTTATTTATTTGCTACTGAATCTGAAACGGTTATATATTTTTTTTTTTTTAATAATTAACTACAAAAAAGAAACGATCCGGAGTAAAGCCGAGTATCCCCCTTACTTTTCAGTACTTTAGGAAACTCATACATAGCTCTTATCGAAGTATGTATCTGAACAATGACAGCTTTTTGGAGCGGACACAATCGACAAGGTTTTGTTCGCTTCCCAAAAAATTTTTAACATTACTGTGTACAGTTGGCAAAGAAAAATATGGAAAAATATCTGAAACTTCACTTGTCATTTCGGACAAAATAATTAAGAAAATACAGTGGCGCTAAAAAGTTTTCAAATATGTATTTTAAAATTTGAATAAATGCTTAAAACATTAGATACTAAGCAATAACGTTTGAGCTCTGTAAAGAACAGATCATTTAATTAAACAAAAAAAATATATAGAGTGACCAGATAGCAATGATACTTTTTCCAATTGTTATGTTTTATTAGCAGCTGTAAAAGTTACCAATGACATCCAGCAGTCAAAATATTCAGTAAGGTTTGGCATTTCATCTTCTTCTTCTTCCTTTTATCAGCAAGGCTATGATCCGAAAACAAGGGATCACAACCATCCCACTTCACCGCATTTCTACTGATCCGCCTGTGGGGTTCGCCTATTTGACCTTAGAAAATATCGGCAGACCTGCCGATTTTGGATCACTCGGTTACTGAGGCCAATGAAATGCCGATGCCGTCGCATTTGTCTGATCCATGCGTTTATAGGCATGCCTTTCCTACATCGCGATGTCTTTGGAACGTGCATTGATATTGCCTTTTTAACAGGGTTCAAATGATCTCTTCTTTGAACGTGGCAATACCAACTGAGCCGGTCGCGCTCTATTTTTTGTACGATGGTTTCCTTGATGTGAAAGCTTCCACGGATCTTCGAACTTCTTATTCAATCAAGCTTTGTCACACCTGCTGTCATGCGAAGCATCTTCATCTCAGCTGCCGTTAATTTACTCTCATACTTTTTGTACATCGTCCAACACTGTTAACCGTATGTGAGCGCTGGACGTACAACTGCGGTGTAGAGCCTTCCTTTCAACTTAGGGGACATTTTTCTGTCACAGAAGATAGCGGAATTTTCTCGCCACTTCATCCACCCTACGCTTACACGATGATTGATGTCATCATCACAAGTTGCTTTGCTATTGATCATAGATCCCAGATATTTGAACTTTTCGCACTTGGGCAGCACTGTTCCATTCAAATAAATATCTGGAATAGGCCTGAGTGGATCAGAGAACGGGCAGTACAAGTACTCTGTCTTTTTTGAACTAATGCGATATTCATTTCCCTCCAAAACGTCCACCCACACATCAAGTGCTCGTTGCAGGGATGTAGGATCCTCACTTATGATGGCTCCATCGTCAGCAAAGAATAACTGATGTACATTTGGCATTTTTGGCATTTCATCATGCATCATTTCACGCTCCCCGAACGTGCGGAAATTATTAAAAAATATTATCGAAATTCCGGGCTCAGTTGTAAATACGCAACGTGAAAAAATTATCTTCTCGGACGAGGCCCATTTTTGGATCAGCGTCTATGTCAACAGGCAAAATTGCCATTATTGGAGCGAACAAAATCCACAAGTGTTCGATCAAGCATTAATGCATCCACAAAGATTGACTGTTTGGTGTGGTTTATGGCATGGCGGCATCATCGGACCTTATTTCTTTCGAAATGAGGAAGGAGACACGGTTACCGTCAATGGTCACAGGTATAGAGCGATGTTAACCGACTTTCTGTGGCCAGAACTCGAGGACATCGATATGGCCGAGCTGTGGTTCCAACAAGACGGCGCCCCATGCCATACAAGCGACAAAACGCTCAAAATTGTGAAGGAGAAATTTGGCGACTGGCTCATCTCACGGCGAGCGTTCATAAATTTGCCGCCGCGATCATGCGACACCACTCGATTATTTTCTCTGGGGCTACGTCAAATTCTTAGTCTACGCTAACAAGCCAACCACTTTGGACGAGCTCGAGGCCAACATTCGAGTTATTCTGGCTATTGCTAGAATAAAGCCGTACGTATTAGACCGAGTCGTCAAAAATTGGACCGACCGCTTGAAGCACTGTGCTATTCCACACATAATGGCATGAATGTAGCTTCAAAATAAAGCCAGAATCAATTTTATATCTCACACCGTTGTTTTATTTAAATTTTTTTCCTATCGTTCTAATCTGGTCACCCTGTATAATAACTAACTGGAACCAAGCTACATTAACAAAAAAAACTGTAGGTACACGATATTACATATGCGTGAAATGTACGTAAAAAGGGGATAAAGGACCTAACGGCAATATAGGTACTATTACACAATTCTAAATTTCTACTGGAGGTGATTGTGAACTACTTTGCATAAGACATTGAGTGAACAGTAGCAGCCGTTCTTTAATCACTCATCTAATGTTCCAATTATAATCCCTTTGAATTCGTCAAATTGATTTATAATACAAAGTTAAACCGGTTTACGATTAATATGGAATTTAACTGACAGTGACTTTCTGTACTTTAGTATAAAATCGGACCTCTTATTTTGATCAGTGTTTTCTACCTTTTATTTGTTTCCAATTATATTTTCTCCAGAAGTATAAATGAGCCAAGTTATAACTTTTTGGTAAGCTTGTTATCTGGATAGCGGTTTTTCTTTTTATTTCCAACAACGCAGCGGAATTCAGCAGTGTGCTTAATATCCCATACGACGACACTTTTTTTCAATAGCAGAAATTACTTTTATATCCGCTTGGTTTAAAGTCTGTTCCAGGCGGAAATAATGGCGATTAAGATAAGCCTTATGTTGTTTAAAGAAAAACGTTATATCCGTTAGATATCCGTATCTTTTCAGACAACCAAGCAGCAATCAAATCCTTGGAATCGATCTCTATAAATTCATTAGTAGCACTAGATTGCCGATCGTTTCTCACAAAGATTGCGAAGCAGTTCAATATTCACCTGTGTTGTGTGCCAGGGCATAGGCACATTCCGGGGAATTGTAAGGCTGATGAACTCGTCAGAATAGGAACAACTAAACCCATCCTTCCAGATAAAGGTGCTCTAGGTACACGGATCGCTTCTTGCAAACCTAAAATGTAAGCTGGATGCTATCGAAGAACAAATGTTAGGTATACAATGAAACAACATGTATAGCGACAAAACAGATTTGACCCAAGCTGAATCTTAAACGCTCTTATATGGCACTGCAATAGGCGCAACAAGGCTTGGCGTATATTCGAACAATTTTTGTAGAAGCTGTATGGACAAAGAGGAAGAAACTATTCCTCACCTTCTTTGTATATGCCCAGCTCTCTCCCGCAGAAGGAAGCGTTACTTAGGAGCTTTCCATTACAGCGGGTTAGGTGTTAAACACAGATATAAGGAACCACTTACTCTTCATCTGAAATTCAAAACAGTTTTAACGAGTAGGCAGGGATTACAGGATCTATGTGGTATCAAAACGGTCCTATCTCTGGTCTAAGTATGTTAGTAAGCTAGCAGCCACTTCAACCTAACCTCATCTAACCGCTTGGTTATCAATTCAGAACTATCACCCTAAGGCGATATAACTTTGTAATTATTTATACGGGGGAATAGAAATACGTTGCATCGTCGTCCTAGGAGCAGAGGTCTCATTTACAATAATAAACTCTTTAGATGAAACTTGAATCCGACTTCGACCTCTGTCCGATCAAGCCCTATCGGTCAGCGTTTAAAATTTAATTCAAACTAAACAAAACCGGGCATAACACTTAAAGAAATTTGAGTGTTAAAAGAAATATAGAAAATAATGTAAATGTCTCTTTACTTTTTGTCAACAGTGTGGTTGATTTTTTATTTATTTTTTTTTTGTTTAGGTGTTTGCAAGGACATTCCACAATGCTAAACCCACCCGAGGATTTGTCTTGGGGAATACTAAGACCTGGTTAAACACTTTCGCTTCCCTATTGTTTCCGGTTTTACCTGCTTTAGTTCAAGAGAGCAACGAATTCTTAAAAGGGCAAATATACATAAGAACACATCCCTCAAATTATATCTCAACTCAACGAGTTTCAACGAACGAAGAAGGATAGGTAAAAGAAAAGTAGAGAAACCTCAAGAAACATGTGAACAGAAAACCACTGCTTCTCTATACTTAAAGATACAGATATCTATGTATGTACGTACCTTTTCTTCTGGAATGAGTACACGAATTGAGGGAATGAAAGCGTCAGGTTGGGAAACTTTGGTAAATTTACATAATCAATTTATTTTTCTTCATCTTAGATGCTTTAACTAATTGCACCAAAAAAAATTTTTTATTAAATACAGATTCTAGTTGCAAACACGCCTAACTAAAAAAAAAAATGTAAAAATAAACTGATAGGTGTAGACATTTCGTTTTATATACAATGGGTACCGTTTGCTGAAAAATAGTTGTGAGAGACAGACAAGGTATGCGTTGTGTGTTTATGACATATGTTAAAGACAAATTATTGATCTCTTATCAAAGCTATAACTCCATTTAAGAAATATAGATTAAAATAAAAAAAAAAAATGATTCTTCGTTAAAGAAAAACAATGGTTTGTGCCTCACTCACATTGGCACATGGTTGAAGTGAAACTTCAGTTCAATAAAACGTATTGTTCAAACGCATAAAACATACACACACACGAAGCACACAACAGCTGATGTATCTACTAAGTTTACGTGACCAGATTGAGAGATCAGATCGACACGGGATTGAGTTTCGATTCGACTTTTTGCTTCCCCTGTACGTGAAGTTCCTTTTCTTTCCCTATCTCTCTTCTTTTTCTATCTGTCAAACCCTATCCCTTCTTCTTTTTCTATCTATCTTTCGACCCGCGTTTATATACAAAATTTCAACTCAATCCCAGAAGACTTTGTGATGGGATCGAGACAATCCTATTTCATTCCGATCTGCGTTATATGGTAATCAAACCGAATTGAATTCGGATATAATCCGCTATGTAAACGTAGTAATCGATACCCACCTAAACTCGTAGTTGACTTATGGCCATGCGGTACTCATCCATCATTCTCTTATCCATACATCTAATCATCGCTCTCTCACGCATATGTAAACACACATTTAAATTTATGCGCTGGCTCTGTCCTTTCACTTTCCAGATGATGGCCCAAGTGACTACCTTGTGGGAAGCCAAAAGTTACTTTTACTACAGAAGATGCAAAACTTCGACCTTTGCCACTTCTATCACATAAATAATTGGAAAACTACCTTAGCATTGAAGAGTGAATACCCAATGATTTAAGCTTAGCTAAAAGTAAAATAAATTGATGTACGCTATCAGAAGCTTTTGTAAAATCTGTGTAGAGTATGCACGTCAACTTATAAAAGGAAAAATATAAAATGCCAACACGCAATGTTCCCACGGTTCCCCATCTAAGTACTAACCGCGCCCGACGCTGCTTAATTTTTGTGATCAAACGAGCGTGGTTGATCGTTTCATGTTAGTTTTTGTGTAATCATTCCGATTCACTACTCTCGCTAAGGAAATTTTTCTTCAAAAAATACATTAACTCTCTCTAATGACATAAAAACCTATAAACAACCTTTACTACAATGTTCGACAGCGTTAAATGACCGCATATCGAAAACTCTTCCCAGAGTTAATGATGTGGTGGCAACAAGGCCGCCTTACCATTAACTGAGTCAAGAAATCAGCGTAAAAACGACTTATGAACTTATGAGAATTGTATGAAGGGAGAGTTTCGAGGTATAAGGTACATAACACACCAAAATCGAATCATGATCTACGGTTGATAACATACTCGTATATAGTACACCATGTTCAAAATGTTTGATTTGCTTAATTTTTAGCAGTTTGTATCAAGCAGTTTTTTGTTGACCTTTTAGGTATGGAATACTAGAAATTTATTAAAGTCAAATACTATTACGTACATACATATGTAAATTTAAAATGAAAGTTTTATTAATTATAAAATTCCCAATAACTTAACAATTTATCAGAAATTTACTCTTTCCTGCCAACCCAATTGGGTGAATTAAGTTGGGAAAACACATCACTTCAAGAAGATCCACCTTACCTACGTCACAAGAAAATGTACAACCTTACAAAAAGCACAACTTGTCAGAACCAATAGGAATTGTAATTTAGATACAGCGAGTCGGAGTAAAAACAATACAAACTTATTTTTTAAATAAATGTCTCGAGCAAACTGAAAACTTTTGAAAATTTTTCATCTCAAGATTTTAATTGCTTTTGGTTGGCATTACTTTTACAGGGTAACTCGAAAAACAGAGAATCCTGGCTGCCTGACTGCCTATTGTCATATCAAGGGTCAAATACAGAAACGTGACCGAAATTTTCATTCTTGCCCCAAAAATGAACAGCACCATAGCCAATTTAAAAAAAAAAAAAAAAAACTGGGTTTAGTCAAAAATTATTTTGTATTCGGCTTGGTTTAGACTTATGTACTCATGCATACATATATCCATAAGTACTCTAGTATCGACAAAAACCACCGTACTGCATGGTTTGTGTACCAAACGAACTGAAACAACGCCACCAATTCGCCAAACCTGGAAGCGTGCCAATCGGTTCACTCCACAGTAATCAATCCATTCCCAGTGACATCCAGCATGTTCTAGAACCTCTTGTATTTGGTACATATGTATACACCATCAGTTGAGTACCAGATTTTTGGGCAACAAATTGTACAATTGATACTTCACTCATTGGTCGTTGGTTTTGTAAATTGATTATTTTCTGCTGCGTCCAAATCGATTTTGTTTAAATTGAATATCCGAACCGAACAATATTTGACACTTGTGAGTTCGAAATGTGAAGAATTCATTAGTCCAGGTCAATTAGTTTATCGTCAGTAGTAGTTTACATAAGTGCATGGCTTGGTAAACCCGTGTGGACGTACGGTATACAACTCTAGTGTTGTACCAAACCAAGCAATAGGAATCCCATACAATCATTCCAAAATAAAATTATAAGAATAATCGTGAACGCTCCCTGGTATATCAGAAACAATGATATCCACAGAGACTTAGGGATAGCTACCGTGGAGGACGAAATAAAAAACTTCGCTCGCAAGCTTCGTATTCGTCTTCATGGCCATTGCAACTGTGCCATACTCCAAACTCCAAACTCTCGCGAGCGTCTGACAAACATCCGAGAGTATTGTTGTCACGAAAAAGCTTCTCAAATCGCCGTTCGGATACGGCACTAAAACTGTAGGTCCCTTCCATTCGTGTGAAAAATATAAAGCACACAACATGAGTGGTTGCGAGAAGCTAGGCCCTGGCACTAAAAGAGCTGTTGCGCCAAATATATATATACTCCAAACTTTGGATGTGACAAATCTTACGCGCCGACTTCAAAGAACGAAACCGTTCGAATTAGCGCAATAAGACAAAAAACCGCATGTCATGACGGTTTCAGCAGGTGCTTTTATTGAAAATCTACCTGCCTCACGCGAATATTCTCTTCTGAAGCTTAAACTACTTGATAAGGTCTAACTTAGTCGTAGTAAACAAAACGAAGGGAAGGGTGTTTTTAGTCAGTAGAAATCTGACACTACTATGAGTACACGGTCTCATAGTGTCTCATGAAGATTTTCACCTACCCACGAAAAAAAAAATAAAAATGTCTTGGAAAGCTTAAAAATGTATAAGATTCAATATCGTGTGGTAATTAAATTCTTCACAAGGAAGGGATTTACTCCAAAACAAAGGATGAGCTGGATTATGCTTGTGAAGAATCTTCACCATCATATGCAGTCATTAGGGGTTGGTCTAAGCGCTTTCGTTGGAGACATGTGTCTCTTGAAGATGACCCTCGCTTAGGTGAACCAGCAACTACGGTCACAGAAGAAAACGTTGCATTTTTAAAACAAGTTGTTCTGTGTGCAACACAGATTGGATTATAAAAAATAACGGTTCTCAGGATCCTATGTGATCATCTTCGTATAAACAAGGTCAGTGCTGCATGGGTTCCACGAATCATTTGTGCAGTTCAAAAACAAGAAAGGGTAGATAGTTGTTAGCGACTTTTGAAGCTCTGTTGTAAAAACGAAAGTAGACTAATCAGGCGGATTGTTATTGGAGGCGAAACAATGGTACGTTATTGCGATCCGACAATAAAAAGGGATTCTATGGGGTGGGGCAGTCCTGATGAGCAGCGCCCCAAAAAGCAAAGGTATCAAAAAGCATCAAAAAGTAATGACGGCAATTTATTGCGACTTTGAAGGAATCCTTATGATTGATTTTATTCAGTGGTGACTGGTGAATATTATGCATATGCTGCATAAACTTCGGGTGGCTATAATAAAAGAAAGAAAAATTACATGAGGTGACTTTCTGCTACACGACAATGCACCCGTTTTGAACTCTCAGTGCAAGATTGACAAGTGCGATCTATACTTTATTTCCGATCTTGATATTAAAATATAATAATTTGTGTATGTATGTACAGTATATATATGCCTTCTTGGTCCCGAAACGGGTTTCAATAAATGAAAAAGTATGGATTTTCTACAGTAATGTAATGTATAAAGTACCGCATTCGTTGTATAGAAATGGCTGTGGTATACTCTCTTAAAATTCGTTAAAGCAATATCCCAGTTACCTATAAACATACATATTTGGCGCGACAGCCCATGAACGACCCAGATCTACAATAGCTTCTTGCAACCACTCATGTTGTGTGCGTTATATTTTTCACACGAATGGAAGGAACCTACAGTTTAGTGCAGTATCCGAAATGCAATTTGTTTTGAGAAACTTTCTCGAGACAACAATACTCTCGGATGTTTGTCAGACGCTCGCGAGAGGTGGGACCGTGAAAAAACTTTTTGGTGTTTTCTGGGATTCGAACTTGGAACCTCACGCGCAGTGATCCGACACATTAATCACTTACGCCACCGCGACCACATTTATATAAGTGCATCCTGTTTTCCCTTTCTGTAGTTTTTACTGAAATTAAATTTTCAGTGATGAAAACCAGGCTTATTCGACTCCAGGATTAAATTTATTTCTTTAAAACTTAAACTCGATACTTCAGGAAAAAATACAAAAAATTTCGAACACTTTTCGACAATATCAGGGTTATCGTGAATAAATTTTCCCTCGGAATTTTCTCCCCGAACAAAAATTGTTCAAAAACGAGGAAATAAATCTCCGGAAAAGAGATAGGTATAATGAATGACAATTCAAGGGAATTTTCAACGTGATCGCGATATCCATTTTTTCCTCGATGAATTTTTTCCCTTTTTTTGAAGATACCCAATTTTTGTTCGGGGGAAAAATTCCGAGGGAACATTTATTCGCGATAGCCCTGTATATGTAAATTCATCAGTTGAATGATTTCGACTGTGACTAACTGTATTCCAGTATCTTATTAAAATAACGTTTTTATTCCTATTTGAGCCCTACAATTTTCTTGAAGGTTGACATGTTTATTCTTGCAAATAAGACACTTTTTTTAAATTACTGAATACTATTTTTACCATATTTTAATTTTAAATTACATGCACCTCTCCTCATCTGAATCACCACATACAAAATTTGCGACGTAACAGTCATCAACATGAACAATTCCATTTATTTGAAATACAAATTTTATTCACATTATCGCAAAACATAACACATTCCATTTCCAATGCATAATACATTTTTTTATCTGACCCTTGTTTATATACATACTACAATACACTCGTGGCCATAAAAAGCGTACGCATGTATATACATAATGTATCTAAATGTGCCTTCATTATTCGAATTGTAAATATATTTAGGTAGGTACACAGCACATCGATTATTATTATTATACAGTCACTTCATTCCAGTTGCTGCATGCGAAATATTCTCTTCTCTTATTCGAACAAAACCACCCTAACGATCGATTCAGGTAGACGCTGGCTGTTGCTACTGCTGCTGGTGAGCGCATTTAACCAACACGTTCACTGTACACATAAGCGACTTTTATGTACACATAACGATGGTTCAATTAAAAGAACGTAGCCACACACATGCAATCGACAGGAGAACTTGTTTTCCTGTCAGTGTACGTTTAACTGTGCTTCGGTTCAGTTCTGTTATCGCAGAAAATGTCGGCAGAAATACCATCAGAATCAGACCAAGAAAAGAGTTCTTATTTAAAACGGAAACGTCATGTTTTAAATATCAAAGAAAAATGTGATATCCTAGATAAGCTTAAGCAAGGCCAACCAATTGTCAGCATATCGAATGAATATAAGGTTTGTCGGTCCACGATATGGGGCATCAAGCAAAGTGAGTCAAAGATTTTGAGCTTCTCGGCCCAAATCGGAGCTGCCAGCTCTTCGAGAAAAACTATGAAAAAAACAGAGGACTACAATCTGGACTCTTCCGTTTATAAATGGTTTCTGGAACAAACAAACAAACGTGTTGCCATGTCAAATCAAATGATTTGTGATGAAGCTTTGCGGCTTAATAAACAGTTCAACGGCGAGTTGATGGATTTCAAAGCGACCAGAGGTTGGTTGAGGCGATTTAAGGCCCGACATGGTATAACTAATCAATATTTAAACAAGAGCATACCCAAAGATGACACCGCGGATACTAATGACAGCTTTAATGTGACAACGAGTACACCTGTCAGTGAAAAAAGTGAGGAAAATGAATTGCATGGATATCAATGTGAATGGGAGACACAAAAGACGAATGGAGAAAATAATCAACGTTCAATTGGAGCTATAATACCCGAAGTGAGTATTAAAGAAGAAGAACCAACGGAGATTATAGATGACAATGATGATGCAGAAATGTCGGAAGAAAATATGCCGCGCAAGCCAACCGATGAGGAAGCATTCAACGCTATTGATACTGTCATCCAATGGGCTGAGATGCAACGTGAAGTCAATATGGATCAGTTAATGTTTTTACGGACGCTTCAGAGTACAGCAGCTAAGAGAGCGTTAGCATCGTTATCGAGAAGAAAGTAAAACATGAGTACCTACGAACGTTATTCGATTTTATGAACAGGATATCATGTTATGTAAAAATGTCTAACTTTTGCTCTGTAAATATGTATATGAAATCATTCCAAAATTAAGTTTGAAATAAACATTTAACTTTTTTTTTTTATTGAAAAAATGGCTGTTTTCATATTTAGAGTTCGAATTTCGCTACCTTAGGAAATATAAAATTTTACTTGGAACATAAATTTCGTATCAACCTGACATAGAAAATCGATAATGGGGAGCACTTCAGTATAATATTGATGTGGAATTCAACGTTATGGATCTACTCATTAACGTATTATATATGCACTGCTAGTGAAATGTCACTTTCATGCTATGTCTGCAGAAAAATGTGTTCCAACATCTCTAGCTCCATTTTCAGTGCGGTATTAAACAGAAACAAAATATCCGCCATCATAGATATCCGCCATAGAAACTTGCGCCATCTGTGTTTGTTCAAGTGTACTGGCTGTAAAAAAAACTGTTAACATTTAAATAGTTTCAATCACCCCTTTTGCGAATTAGCAACCAATTGACAATTGATAAAATTTATCAATCAATCGAAATTTTGGTATTGAGTAACTCAATTGATAGGGGTTTTGATTATTGTGAATGAAATTGACAGCTGTGAATTGAACACACCTTTTGTTATATTTCCGATTATAATCTGTCTATGAGTTGGCGCTGTGGCGCAGTTGTTAGTGTGCCGGCTAGCTGCTGGGAGGTTCAATGTTCGAATCCCAGCTAGCACTAAAAAAAATGTATTTTTTTTTTACGGTCCGATCCCACTTCTAGAGAAGGTTTGACTAAAATCCAAGGGTATTTTTGTCTTAAAAAAGCTACTCAAAAAAAATAAAAAATTACCCTTCGGACACGGCACAAAATTGTAGGGGCTTTCCATTCGTGCGAAAAATATAACACACACGACATAAGTCTCTGGAAGAATGTATTTTTTTCAAAAATGTGAAAATAAATTTTCGTTGTAGTCTCGCCAATTTACTTTTCAACCAGCTTTTTTTAATTGATAGAAATCTTGACAAATAACAAGAAAGTTGATGCCAATTGACACTCACAATACCGATTTTTTTCATTCACAATCGATGATTGATGTAAATTCACAATTGATCAACAATTTATTTATAGTTGACAATCACAATACCGTTGAAAGAAATTTGTTGAAAGTATAAAATTTCAATTAAGAATTGATAATCGCAATAAGGGCCAATATTTGCTGCCATAGATGTCACTGCAGTCTGTATTGTGAATCACAGCCAACCACATAGCACTTCATTTGCAAACAAATTAAATTTCTTTTTTGCGAGTTTTAAAACGAATAATTGATTTTAGATGTTTTTTTTTTCAAATGCAAAGGAATATCACACATTAGAAAATGATTTTCTATTTAATGAATATGCTAGAGTTTATAAACGACTGTAGTTTGAACATTCCGTGAACGTAGTTCACTGTAGCCCACTGTAATTTTGTGTCTTGTGTCAGTTTACAGTCAGTTGACGCTACTGAAGGCTCTCAAGACGATGATCGTGTTAAAAGTTACGTGATGCCCTGAATAGAAGAGTGAAAAATGATTATAGAGAGTTTTTTGGAAGTCATTTTGGGATTCCGTAATTTTTCTTAACAAGTATACGCATTTAGAAAACAAGATCGAGACATGATTCTCCACTCTTTTCATTTTCACTTCATCTTGCGAGTAAACTCGTTTTAGAATGAGTTTAATATTTGAGCAATTAGGAGTAAAGTGTTGAAAGAACAAAGAAATATACATTTTTTGTACTTCATTATATCATATTTATAGGATTTTTGTCTTTTCTGTACTGACTTTTGCTTGATATTTTGTGAGCTCGATTTTTCCTCTTTTTACATGTTTAACCCTTTCATGGCCGATGTTTGCAATAGGCAACATTAGGCGTTTTTCTTTTTTAGTTCAGAGCAGAGCCTGAGTTGTCAAAAAAAAAGTTGTTTCTTTTTTAGCTCAGACACATCAGAGCTCTGAATTTGTTTTTTTTTTTTCGTTCAGAGTATGCTCAGAGCGCACTCTATGAGTTCTGAATAATTTGACCGAGCGTTAAGAGCAAAATCCTGAGCACACCCATTTCTCATATTTGACAGGACAAAGAAAAAAAAAATTGCAAAGCAATTGAAATGGCAGACGAAATTTAATGTTCTGGTGCAGAAAGTAAATATAACATAAAAATAACTGTCAATAGATATTCTATTCATATTTTGACAGCTCAACCTATAATTGCTAATCAAATGACATCAGAGTGCTCAAGTGTGTTTCATAAATAAATCAGAGCGCTCTGAGCACACCCGGTTCAGAGCACGTTCAGAGCACGCTCGATGTGCTCGAGCTCCGAGAAAAACGCCTATTGTATGTTTTAGCTTTTAAGTCGCGTAATTTTAATTTACTCTCTAAGAACTTTTTTTTTAGAATAGCTTGATACGTTGTGTAGGTTTGTTGTACAATTTTGTTTTCGAATATTTTATTAAAAGTATTGCTAGTGATCACTTTGTAGCTGATCTTCGTTGAGTGCACATGTAAAACTTTTTTTATGCAAAATATGAGTTTACGAATTATTTAAAAAAATATATAAAGAAATTTAAGTGTATAAAACCAAGTGTGTAAAATAATTAAACACAAAATAAAAAAAATCGAAAAAAAACTTTTAGTTTATGGTCAGTAATTTTTTTAAACTTTTTAGGCAACATCTCATAACTTCTTAACCAGGATACATAGGACTTTGGAATTGATATCACTTCATATCTACGTCTAGACTAACAACTGCATAACCTTAAAAAAGTATTAGCTTCGCCCCAATTAATTCGGGCATGAAAGGGTTAACTAAATCGCATAAATACTATATACTTTTTTCTCATTTTATTTATCACTCGCCAGAGCTTTCCCTTCGCGAGGTTCTTAAGCTCTTCTTCGTGGGAAGAATATTTCTGAGGAAACTATTTTTGTTATTTTGCACGTGGAAGTTTACTGTCGGCAATCAGAGTAAAACAGAATTTAGCAGACTATAGCAGTGTTATGAGTTTTCCCCCTTTTGATGATTAGCAAAAAATTCTCCTTTTTCTCGATATTTTCATACGTCTGACAATGGTTCCTAAGATGTCTGTTTCCCTAAGTTGTCTTGTCCTCCAGTAGCATTCCTCATTCCAGTAGCAATTGTTGTTTATTTTTCTTCTTCCTCCGTTTTTTTTTTTTTTTCTTAGGTAGCACAAACGCAATTGTATTCATGCCGTAGCTTTTGTTGGATAATTGCCCCCAAGTCTTCTCTAAGAGTTTGCAGATAGCCTCCCAAAGGACCTTTCCTCTCTGTAGGATCGTGATATATGAGGTAGAACGGTATATACATTCAGATGAATGTATTTATCTGAAGCCGACGAGTCCGCTATGTATATACCTACGAGTATGTTGCTAGTAACAAGCAGTAGTGGTGTGTTGTTGGCCCGCCTTAACTCATTTTCTATTCAAAGTGAAGCTTAAACTTCGTCACAGAAATAATATAAAACAAAAATCCAACAAAGCATGTATAAACGTTAGCTAATTTATAATTAAAAAATTCATCAGGGTGTTGACCGTAGTACTCATATGATAAGTTATCGATATTACAGCACTATCAATATCAAGTAGTAAGAGCGGTGTGCTACGTATGTATATATCTTTAACATATCTTATAGTTTATTATGATTAGATAAAATTACAGTCACATTCGAAAGAATACTACTTACTTAATTTAATCTCGCTATTGTCTTAGCAATTGAATAATGTCGATTTTCATTGAAAAATAAAATATACTTAGCTTACAAAATTGCACACCCAAGAGACATATTATTAAAAACTAGCGCAAAACATTGTATCCGCAAGGTGGCAGCTAAGCAATAACAGAAACTATTATCTCTAT
Source organism: Brachypalpus laphriformis (assembly GCA_945910035.1). Classification (NCBI taxonomy): domain Eukaryota; kingdom Metazoa; phylum Arthropoda; class Insecta; order Diptera; family Syrphidae; genus Brachypalpus; species Brachypalpus laphriformis. The sequence goes on from OX246753.1 coordinate 326,854,912, forward strand.
CAAGAGCACGAGGCAAATCTATAGAAGCCATTTAAAAATTATCGTCGTTTGTACTTTGAGAGATAATGCCAACGTCTACAAAATGTGTTAAACAAGCATTGTATGAGAAGTCACTTCAATCTCTCATAAGACAAACTATTTTCGAAAGTCGAATTGTACCCGTTCCGTATCTACATATAGGTATACGCGAATATTCACAAAAAGACTCCCAAGCTCATCGTATAATGATTTTTTTCTCGCCAATAAAATGCATTGGCTTTAGTTGTTAGGCGGGAAAAACTTGTTTTTGGTTCTAAATATAGAAACGTTTACCATACTCCTACCTAGGGCATACAGATCATAGATACCGTATTTAAGGACACAATTATTGGAGAGGAAGAAGAATAGAATTCAATAAAAATTCGACATTTACGTATAAGAATTTATATAATAGTGCCCAGCTCTAGTGCGCATGTTTGTAATTTGAGAAAGGGGCGGTTATTTATTATCAAAAAATATAAATAAAAAAAATTTCGATTATTCAAAAAGAACTTAATATAATCGATAAAACATTTAAAAAAAAAAACAAATCATAATTTAAGCATACCCGGCTATTTAGGTAAATGTTAAAAATTGACAGGCAATCAAAGATACGAGATACGAGTCCATTGGTGGTTTTAGGGTTGCCGTATGGTGAAAATTATAGGTTTCTTGATGTTTAAAATTTATCTTTTTTTGTTGTACCTATTTACATATATAAAAAGGAAATAAACATGCATTCACGATACTGAAATTGCAATTGGTTTTAGAACGATTTCGTTTTGAGAAAAAGAAACATCTCATACATTTTTTTTATTTTTTATACAGATTTTGTTTTTACATGGGACGTGTTGAATACTACAGAGAAAACAAATTCAACAAGTATATCAATACACCATCATCTTAACTAATTTAAATTAAATTATATTAACCAAAGCTGTAAAAGAATTCATTCATTTGGGAATGCATTCAATGTATCCATTTGAATTTAAGCGAAATGAATTCACTCATTGACTTCATATTTGAATGATGATTTACAAGTATAAATCACCATTCAATTTGAAGTCATTGACTGAACAATCAATTTTAGCATTCAAAAGAGTGAAATCAGAAGCATTCAAATGAATGCAAATGAATGGAAACAACTTAAAAGATTTAATTTAAATCAAAAAGACTTTAAATGTATACAAAACAGACTTTAAATGAATGCAAAAGACTGCAAGTGAATGCAAAAGTCTTTAAATAAACACAAGTGACTTCAAATGAATCCAAAATGATTTAAAATGAATGCGAATGACTGTAAATGGATGCAAATTCACAATCGAATGAATGGTGATTTATACTTGTAAGTCACTATTCAAACATGAAGTTAATGAATGAATTCATTTTTCAGGAAAATCATAAGAGTTAAATTCACAAATAATAATTTTCAACTATGTGTATAGACATTTTAGTATTTATTTATTGTTTAATTAAAGTTTAGTAAAATAATGCTTACCTTCTCACTTCTTATCTTATACATACTTCTTGTCTATTTTGTCAATTATTACGAGTTTCAAATAAAAATAAGGATTTGATCTTAAACAATTGATACGAGTACCTTCAAAACAAGGAGAACCATAGTTACTTACAAATATCAAAAATGACATTATAAATTTCCAGATTCAAGGGCTTTAAAGATAGAGTGTGAAACGACTCAGTGGACCCAGAAGTCATTCAGTTTGAAAATGACTATATATATTCATATATTTGCTTACTGAATAAATATTCGATATTTATATTTGTAATTGCAACTAGTGCTCTTATCTTTAATTATCTTTGATTGTATACTATGACGCGGTTAGTGTGTCAAATGTAATATGACAGACATTGAAGAGTATATTTCTCACTTCCTCTACGAGTTTTGTGAGAAACGTTTGGATATACCATATTTAACTTGATTGTAAGTGAAGCAAGTGCACTTTGTTAACAAATACACGAAGGTAAGTGCAAGGTAATAGATGTGCAAATGTTTATTTCAGCTAAAGACTGTTTTTTTTTAAATATGTGTTCTAAGTAATTTGCCCTATTACTAAGTGGCGTTCTTCGACCAGAAGTAAGATAATTATAAAATATGTAAAAGTATTGCAACAATAGGATATACTAGTTCTTAGATTTCTATTAAATTTAATTTACAATACGAAATGCTATTTCAAAAGAATGTTAAACTGGGGAAATGTACTTTTAAATTTTAAATTTCGATTGAGATTATGTTTAGTTTTACTACAAACTAGCTGGGAAACACAATAAAAAACACGGCTGTAACAAGCTACATTTAATAGTCATATACTGGGCGAATTCTTTTGTAGACTTCTTTATTGCCAACAATTTTAACATACTGGTACATTTAGCGGCGTAACTAGAGTAAGCAATCAAAGTCCCTGACAAATCAGTAAAAGTTCCATCGTAATGGGATAAGCAGTTTTTGAGTGAAAGAAAACAAATGCAAATAAATATAGTAAAATTTAAATTAAGTTTGTATTTCATTGTTAATGCATTTTTAACAGCATTGCCGATAATTTAACCACGTCAGTAATTAATTTGACAACAAAATTTTGCTACGTAGGTATCCTAGGTTACAAAAATGTACATACAACTACACCATTGATACTTTTTTTACATTTCGCGTAGACAATAATTTATGACTAAATCACGATTCGATGATATTCTGGAAATTACATCCGCAGCGAGCAAAGAAAAAACCGCCTCAACAGGGCTTACACAGTATGACAAGTAATTGGTATACTATAATATACTATTGGTAAAGATTATGAAACGGGCGGAGGGTAGAAAAACACGGACGGATAGTAAAATCGAACACCATTCTTTCGTTCACATCTCTCTCTCTTCGTAGTTTTCATTGTTGCTTTATAGCCAATCAAGAACTGTGCCCAAAAGAGAATCGTAATTCTTTAGTCGTGCTGTGTTCTTTCCTTTCTATTACGTTCACATTGATTACAATATTTTTCAAAATTAAAATTGGTATGATTCACTCTTTTTATACAAAACTTAATACACTTTTCGATTGCATTTCGATCAACCCGTTACGTTATTAAACTAATTTTATTGAACGAACATTTTAAAAACCGTTTTAGACAACACCGTCATATGTATACATTTTTGCAAAACTGTTTACCCATTTCTATTCGCTGTGAATTATTAATTTTGATTTAAAAATTGTACAAACCTTAAAAAATGGTTTTAACGACTCCGTGTATTTTGAATTTCAGACTTCTGAACACTATTTTTAAAGCACTACACAACCAAGAATATAAAAAAAAAAGTTCTAAAATTGTAATATGCAAAGATTAATTATAACGATTATTAAAAAAAAAAAACACAAAATGATTTTTATTCCAAAACTTTATCAAGTGTAGATTGGATCTTGTTATAGAACACTTTCGCGATTATCTATATACATATGTACATTATTTAATGTTGCAAATAAAAAAAAACATTTGTGTTACTTTTAAATTTTTTTTTATTACCGGAATTATATTATCATCCATATGAATTATTTTTTGATATGCAACTTTTGCAGAGCAGAGGACATGAACAAAATTAAAATTTACTAGCCGCAAAATTTTCTCATACCCCAAGGAGATTTGCCCGTCTCATAAAAAAACCAAATCGATAATATTACAACTAATATAGTTGGTATAATAGATTTGTAGCTATATATATACATCTAAATATTGTATTATAACTATCAGATTTGAAAGTATGGAATCAAGTAAGTAAATCTTACAACCCATGAAATAACTTGCTGCACTATTTAATTCCCTTTAATACCCTCCATGATTATCATTGTAAAAACTAACAGCCGTATTAATAAAAAATCGCTTACACATCGATAACCAATGAGTTAACTAACTCGTATTTAGCGAGGTTATCCATTAGTTAAATTTTATTTAATTAATTTACAATAGCTATTTGACGTTTTTATTATATATAGTTTGCAAATGGCAACAACTGTCCCTAATTCTACCAAAAAGAAAGCAAAATCTACTAGATTTTATTGAAACATCATGCCCATGTTATGTAGAACGCCTAGGGCTACAATGATAGTTTTTACATTCTCCAAAGAAATCTGACCTTCCGAACACCAATGGTTCGTCCAATCGTATTTGGAGTAGCAATATGAACAATAATGAAGCATTGCTTTGCCGGATTTCTTGAATTTAAAACGGGCGTAAAAAGATGATTGGTGCATGCATAACCACCATCTCCTAAAAGACGAGCCCTGAACTCCCCCCTTTCTAAATGATCTTTTATCCTGCTCTCTCTGAAAATTCGAGAATTATGGGTACTTCCACACCAGTGAGCGAAAATATCTCTTATTCTTATGTGGGATTCGCACACAACTTGGGTGTTAATAGAAAAGTAACGTTTTCTATTTACAAGTACTGCCCTGATTCTCCTACATGTCTCTAATTTTTTGATGATAAACCATTTTTTTGTATCTCTTTGCAACAATTTTACACACGCACTATTTTGCAAAGTTATCAACTCGTTAACTCGCGAAATCAGAGAGTTTGTTAACCACAAGTTAACAAACGTCAGTTAAATCTGAATTTTTTTTTATTAATAAAGATTTGAAAATATCCAATGCGTAAACCATGAGTTAGAGATAGCTCAGGTTATAAATATGGCTGTAAGAGGTTAATGTTTCAAGAAATTTTATTTATGGAAACCGTTGAAACCCTGTAGGATGTCGACATGAACCTGTTGTATTGATACCATAACTAACCTTATTACAATAACTGTAAATATCTCAGCTAAGGTGTGTGACGTTTAAAATCGGGAAATGAAACATTTAAAAATTAATGATTTAAATACAAACTTTGAGCGATTTTATTTTACTTTAATATACATACTCGTATATTATATATGTTATATTAAATATTGCATATAATCTGCTTCCTTTTATCAGCGAGGCTATGATCCGAAAACAAGGGATCACAACCCTCCCACTTCACCGCATTTCTACTGATCCGCCTGTGGGGATATAAATATTATATTGCATATAATATTTTGATTTATTCTTCTCCTTGACAAAATGCGCGAACTTTAGTTTTGACACTAGACATGAGGCTTTGCACATCTTCGTCAGTGAACGTCTTGGCAACTTGCCGCCATTTGCGTCGGAAAATTGTTTGGGTTTTGCAAGTGCACGTTTTTATCTTTAATTTGCCCCAAAATCTTTCTATTGGACGCAGTTCCAGACAATTGGGGGGGTTGGCATCTTTCGGTACAACATTGACATCATTTTGCTCGAAGAATTCCAGTTTTTTTTTTTTGCATAGTGGGATGTCGGTAAAACAATACAGCCTCTTCATGAGCTTGATTACGCTTTAATAGCTTCTTTTGCAAACTCTCTTTAATGTAGATATCGGCATTTATTTTACCGTGTTTTATGAACTTTTCGCTTTTTCTACCACACGAACAGTTAGCCTGCCAAATGAGAAATTTTTTTGGGAATTTGAAGACGCGCCGAGTTCTAAATTTTTGTTCAACACCACCCGCAAATGGTGCGACGTAATACTCGTTACCTGGTATTTGTCCAATATCTGCGACGCAGTACGTTTCGTTATCTATAATACAGCAATTAAATTTCGTTAAAAATTGTTCATATATACGCCTTGCTCGCTTCTTCGCCAGTTCCTGCGTAACCTCATCACGATCTGGAACCTTTTTAACTCTGTAGGAAGAGAAACCGGCTCGAACTTTTGCTCGCTGGATGGTACTCGTAGTCGTACTCGTAGTTGAAAATTTTTTTGCTGCAGTTCGGACGGAAATATTAGAAATGCGCTTAAAGGTCCTTTCAATGTTCTTTTGAAGGTTGGAGTCCAAAAGTCCAGTCTTCCGTCCCGAACCTTTCTTTCTCTGAACTCTGAGAGTAGTTTTGTACCTATATATAACCGCGTATGCAGTTGAACTCGCAATTTTTTATTTTTTTTTCCAATTTTATACGGTGGATATTCTGGATTTTCCAAGTATTTGTGCAAAATTACCATTCTTTGCTTCTCTTCTTCACTCTACATCTTTATAACCGCACAACTTACAAGAAACTGATATTCATTACTGTAAAAAAAAAAAATTGAACCCAGAGTGAAATAGGCAAAAACCGTTAGATTTTATGCACGAAGAATAAGAATTTACAGTGGTTGAACATTTCCCGATTTTAAGCGTCATACATCTTAGTATGATCTTCACATCAAAATGTATACAAATTTTTACCAATTCACTGTACACAAACGGCTTCAAAGCTACAGCCGCGAGCAGATGATTCTGCATTTAAACACAAAAAAAAAATAATAGAAATCTGAAAATTTTAAATACGAATAGTTTGGGACTTATAGACGCCATTTTGAAGTATTACTGTCTCTCGCGGGAAATGATCATAACTCGTAAAAGGGGCGTTACTCGCAAAAAGGCGATGTAAGGTGCTTTGGTCTCAATGACCAACATTATTTTTCATTATTATTCATTCACTGCACTTAATAAAAATGATTGATAACAAAAATTAAAAAAATTAATTAAAATGATTTGTTCGAATCCATAAAATGTATGTTTAATTGTCGGTTATAACGAAATTTACAAAATCATCATTTACGAAACACCCCGTTGAAAGAAAAAGATTTACGGCGAACTTTGAAGTTCTTTTGGTAAATTTAAGAAAATAATCAGTTAGTAATTTCTGTAAAATAATACCTAAACTATTTTCATATATAAAAGTTTGATTTTAATTTGATTTCTCGTCAAACTAAGAAAGCCGAGGTAGCGTACCACCCTGTTACACATATACATGTACATATTTGGCGCAACAGCACATGAAAAGCCTAGTCCTAGCTTCTCGCAACCACACGTGTTGTGTGTGTTATATTGTTCGCACGAATGGAAGGGACCTACAGTTTTATGCAGTAGGTATTCGAGGAGCAATTTTTATTGTTTTTGAAAAGTTTTATCCATGACAACAATACTATCGGATGTTTTTCAAACGTTCGCTATAGGTGGGGCCGGGAAAAAACGTTTGGTGTTTTCTGGGATTCGAACATTGAACCTTACGCGCAGTGGTCCACCCAGCCCACCACCCTGTTGATATGGACAAAATGTGTTCCTATCTTATCCTATCCGAATGCGTAAGAACGCATGCAAAAACTTTAACAGAATATTATTTAAGAAGCAAACGTTGAAAACAATAAAAACAAAACATTCATTCAACATAAAAATAAATCTCAAATAAATTTAATGACTCACAGGAAATGACTATCAAAAATTTAAATAACAAACAAAACAATATTCTTCATACGGCAACTCTAGCAATGAACGAAATGTATTTATGTAGCATTGCAAGAGAACGCGTCATTTTTCTCTTTTCTTTTTCTTTTTTGAATTCAGGCACGTTGAATGTGTACAGTTGTCTGGCCGTATCAGCCAAAGACAATACACACAAGTGAAAGCGTGGACGTTAAGTTTTTCGGTACAACGTGATCGATTCTAGATTCTATACTAATTGTAATTATATTATTATAAAGTCAATCAAATGTTATGCAATAGTATAGAACTTAAAGAAAATATAACTTCAATCAAGTCCAGAAGCTTCAGAGAGCTGCAAACCTAACAGTCTATAAAAGATTAGCGGTATATCAAACCCCGTTAGCCTAAAAATTTCAACTTGCTTACACAATGTTGAAAAATATCAGCTAAACGCAAGCAAGAGAAAGAGACAACCACTCAAGCATTCACATAACCAGTCACGAAAGAAACAAATAAAAAGCACGATGCCTGGCATTTTGCGTCATTTCTCTCCTTACCCCCCTGCTAAAGAAAAGTTCCAACAAATTCATAAAATTCAATAATTCAAACTTACCTTTTTGGGTTATGTAGGTGTCTGTATCTAGATTAATTTAGCAAACTATGAAAAGAAAAACAAATTTGTAGCTAGGCACACACTCACAAACACACCCTGTTAACTGCACGTGACAGAGAGGACTGATGGCAATATTTTGAACTGCCGGTAGAGAGCGCCGTAGCTCATTTTATGAGTACATTGAGGGTGTGTATAGATAGGCTTTTGAGTGTGTTTATGTTTGATGTGTATGTGTGAGTTACTATTTTGAAGAAAAACAAATTTTCGGAAATTTGGTCTGGAACGCTGACTTGAAAAATAGCGAGATTCGACGGTATGTTTGCTTCTTCTGGGATATGAACCATATTTCGCTCTATATTTCGGTACGATGAACAGTAACGATCTAAAGAATGTATTTAAGGCCTTCAACGACTAAAAGCCTTCGCAATCCAACGGTGGTGGTCAAATACACATAAATATCAGCTAAAACGCCTTAGCACCCAGAATTAAGAAAAAAAAAAACAGAACCATGATGCGTGCAATGCATAACTTGGAATTTACATACATAAGCATCAGCTTCAGTTCTCATCGTCTAATGAATTTATACCTTTGACAAATTCTGTAGAAAAGTACCTATAGCAACTCAAATAGGTCTACAAACTGTGGCAGATATCCCAAATGGAGCGAAGCAAATGCACTTATGTGTATACAAAAAAAAAAAAGATGTGTCCATAGTACATACCTACGCCATCTATCAAAAAAGTATTCACCTTCACGCCAAACGACTGATTACAACAACACAATGCCCGCCATAATCATGTTTACGCACACACGAACTACCTACATATTTACTTACTTGGCGCATATATTTTATGAATTATTCTCGCCTATGGCATGTTATACAAGAGTATATAGTTTGTAATGAGTGATAATAAAATATTTTATTAAATATTTTTTAATGAGCAAAAAAATAAACAATGAAATTTATAAAATATAAATAAAAGCTCTGAAAAGCTCAAGTTCATTGGCGTCCATAGACTGGCAATGCAGAACGACAACACTATCTAAATTCGTTGCCAGATTTTTTTTTTTATTTCCTTCTTCTTCTTTGCCTATGCTGCAGATAAATACTTGAGAATCGAAAAAATGGGATAAGATGCATAATGCATTCATGTTTAATGTTCATGTGTTTCATAAAACCTTTAAACTCAGCTGATTGATGTACCGAATGTTGTTTGGATTGACCACGCCTTTTTTTATTCGCTTTGTCCATAATGTATGAAGTTTAATCGAATATTTTTGAACAAATACGCATTTTCATCATTTAAAGCATTCTTTGAGCAACACCAAAGTTAGATACGTTCCATACTTACGACTGTTGCTACTCTATGAATCTAGTTACGAGAAAAATCTCACAGACCCAACCCCCCACTGAATAAGGCATACCCACGCTTTAATGAATCCAAACAGGTTAAGACCTAAGAGATTTTCTTCGCCAAAAATGTTGTCAAACTAAAGTAAAGTCAAAAATTGACTCTAATGTGTCAACACCCTTTGACATGCAAACGTCATACACTAATTACTACAATCATTCCAAAGATAAAATATGCTCATATTTCCAGCTTCTTTCTTAGAATTAATAAATTGCTCCCTTTTCGTCTTTTTCCGTTGACAGATCATCATTTTGTATACTGCTTCTCCCTCGCACATGTGTTTCATTGTTTCATTCATAACACACAAGGCTGATGCCATATGCGATGACACCAAAAAATACAACAAAAAATATGAACTTCTTAATGCAAACAAGTTTAGATAGCTGTATATCAATTGTGATATGAAGAATTTATTCACATCTCGTAAATGTACAAAAAATAATTTTGTATTGATTTTCAGAAAAGAAAAACAAGATGGCGGCCTATCGCACACAAATAGTAGAGGAGACGTACATGTAATTGCCATGCAACTGTTGTTGCTTCAAGCATGACAACATTTGTTGAGTTGGAATATAAGAAAATAATGCAAAAATAAAATATAGTTAGAAAAATATTTAAATTTCTTCTATCCAAATGTAACCAAGCCCAAGCACATACATATGTACAATGTTTTATCTTGAAATGACGGTTTACATTTGACACCCATAGTGAACTCAACAATATAGGTTAAGGAGCATTAGCCTTAAATTCATTCAGCTGCCTCTCTTTATACTCAGTTTAAGGACTGAAACCTGATATTAAAATATATAAGCAGCGGAACCTTAATTTAGTTAAAATTCTTTAGTTCTGTGTGTTGTCACAGTGCGCATGTTTGTAGTTTACGGAAATGTAAACCATAAACAATTGAATTGATTAATAAAAGTTTAGTAAAAAATAATAATAGTATATAAAATTATTGCGGCAATTATAATTAAAAGAAGCTTGTTATCGAATAAAATTAACAAAGAAAGCTTTTCATAAAATAATAAAAAAAAAAAAAAAAAACATCTGCAACCAAATGGAGGGTGAACATTCATGGATAGGGTTACCGTCCAATGTTCTGACTGACTTTCTGACTTTTTATACGTAAAATTCTGTTAAAAAATTTGTGATTGCAACCAAAGATGTGTTCGATTTTATTTTATTTTTAAGGAGTCAAGCTGTAAATAAAAAAATGACTTTTATCCCTTGAAACCAATTTCAATCTGATGAAACTTATAAAGAGAGAGTGAGTAGTAAAACGAGCATAGGCAGTGTGTGATTTGTGAGCACAGTGGTAAGTGTGTTGGATCACTGCGCGTAAGGCTCAATGTTCGAATCCCAGAAAACACCAACAAATTTTTTCACGGTCCCACCTCTCGCGAACGTCTGGGTATTATTGTCATTAGAAAGCTTCTCAAAAAAAACAAAATAAATATTGCCCTTCGAATATGGCATAAAAAACAGTAAAAATATAACGCACACAGCACGAGTGGTTGCGAGAAGAAGCTAGACCCTAGGCCCTTCATAGGCTCTTTGTACCTAAATATGTATGTATGTGTATGTGAACGTGCGATTTAAGCCTAGAAATTATAGAATCATAACACTAATATCGTGACTTTAAATGTGATGCGGAAGGCTCCGATTTTTATTTGACGTCAAGACTATTCAGCATTAATAATTGCCTGAAAACAGTTGATCATTACTGGATGGAAAGTAAAGGTATCGTAACAAAAATTGCCGATGGTGGAGACAAAAAAAAACAAAATTTCTCTGGTTCCCGAGAGGGTTTTTTTAAATTTGTTTTATTTTTATGAAATTAACTTTTAACAAAAAGTAACAAATGATATCTAGTACATTTTGTTTAGGCTTATAATCTGCGTGTCTAATATCAGCTGTCAACGCTTACCAAAACAGAACTCATCCCTGGACTTCTGCCAACCTCCTTACATATTTGGCTCTGGCTTTCCAGACAAATAACCAAATTTTCAATTCGCCGCTGGAATTCTATCCGCAAGGAATTTGGAAAGTTCTAGTACCTTCGGGTTGACAGCTTCAAGATGTTTCTCAGGGTTTCTCGGTTGTTTATGTTTCTGTATCGGTTTGTGTGCTCGCATTACAGTATCATACAACAACTTGCTGGCAATTACACCGCACATAAGAACGAAACAAGTGAAAATCATGAGATTCCAAACAGTGCAAGCATTTGCAGTATGTGCAACGAAAACAAAGTCTACTTACTTACAAAACAAAGTCTGCATAGGACATTTTATGTAACTGTCAACAGAACCATCATTACTTAGGTTTCCCTTTTGTTTAGAAGTAAAAATTCGTTCAACAAAAATTGTTCGCAAAACAAATGCATCCTAAGCATGTGCAGGTCATACGGTCTTATCGTGCCAAATACCATGTTCGTCAAACAACAGTGGTGGAAGCGAAACCCCGATTGACTACCATGTGGTAGCTAGTTTCATGAAGCATCGGGTAAAAGATTGCAAAGTTGTCCTGGGAGAGGCGATCGCTCAGCAACACCGTCTTCTGCTAACAGAAATCCGTATGGAGACAGCGAAAAAAAGCACACAAACAAGAGCCTCTGCGAAAATCAAGTGGTACAATCTGAACAAAGAAAAAGGCTTTTGTTTTCGAGATCAAAAATTTCCCCTCTCACACCATCAACGAAGCTGAAGATGAAGAGTGCAGAGCACAAAATATGTAAGGGAATCTCACATTCAAGAAGAGAGTACGTACGGTGGGTCTGTATCGGGATCTGAAGGAAATATATTCCCCGGTTTCTAATGCAAATCAGGCTATCCAGGAGGTGCGACGACACAATATGAACAAGAGCGCAACCATCTTCAAAACAGCCGTCCAAAGAAGGAGGAATGCTCAGGAGCTCCGTTCGCCAAAGTTCCTTAACAATGATCATGGCCAGCTTCTTGTGGATGACGACAAAATTCTGCAGAGGTGGAGACAGTATTGTGAAGTACTTTTGAATGAACACCGGCTATACTTTCAAGAACCACCCCTTACTGTGAAGAAATACCCGACATTACAACCGAAGAAGTTAGTGAGGCGGTCAAATACTCCAAAAAGCGAAAAGCGGTTTGGTTAGACAAGATGCCCTCTGAGTTCTGGAAAAAAAATGGGAGACATCGGGTTTAGACGGCTCAGAGAATTTATGACAGGCAAGCCAATACCAAATCAGTGGAGGGGATGTTACCTTCTCCCTGTGTTCAAAGAGAAGGCTGATACCCGAAACTGTGATAACTACTGTTCGATCAAGCTGATGTCACATACCATGAAGATCGTTAAGCGGGTATTAGGTGGCTAACTACAAAAAATAATGCGAATATCTGATGATCAGTGCCGGTTTTTTTTGCGGGTAAATCAACCGCAGATGCAATCGAAAGTATAAGGATCATAATGGAAAAACATTGTGATTTCTTAAAGGATTTGCATATCGTATTGATTATCTTTGAAAAGGCATTCGACAGACCATCACTAAATCTGATATGAGTGGCGCTAAAACACCGAGGGGTTCGAAAAACCTATGTATGTAGAGACGATCATGAACATGTACGAAGGAGCAAGGCAAGAGTAAGATGCCCCACTGGAGTAACCGGAGAGTTTCCAATCAAAGTCGGGGTGCACCAGGGAAGCGGTTTTGGTGCAGTCTTTATTGCAGTCCTTGACTACTTGCTTGAAGGTAAAGTGACGGAACCCAAGATACATCAATTACTCTTTGCTAACGATGGAGCCAACATAAGTGAAGATCCTACGTACTTGCAAGGAGCACTTGACGTATGAGTGATCGTTTTCCCTTGTTTCGCCGAAATTCGAAGAAGTTGTGGTGGGACTTTATTAATGTAATAAAAAATGAATTTGTTACGAAAAGTTCAAATCCTACAAGAATAAGCCTTAAATTTTGTCGTCAGGAGAAAGAGAGTTTTAAAATGTTATCTTTTATTTAGCTAACACCAGTTCGTACTTAGAGTAATTTCTGAGCTCCCTTTCGCTGGCGCGTCATATGAGCCGATATCCCAAAAAGACAAGACCCTATTTAATTTCCAACGGCTACTCAGTCTATTCTTACATTTTAGAACAATCAAATATCCAGTTTTCTACTACTACCGAGTATGCAAAATTTTCCATCTGGAATACAGGCAAGTCACTATTTTACCCAGAGCTAAATAAATATAAAGCATGACATGTTTTGAATAAAACACATGGCTACCCTATTTTTTTCTGACATTCGACCTATGATCCACTTAAGTGAAATGTACAATTTAAATGAGCGTCTAAATGCTTGTACATTTGGATAGCGTTATAAGACGATATCAATTGCTCAAAGGTAAAAATACCAAATGCTCAGACTTTCACTTAAAAAAATTAATTTCAATAAAAAATACCAACTCCAATACATTTCCATCCAGTAAAGTAATTCTCGAGGTATATACAACGTTTCAAACAAACAGCGGTATTATACTGTAATAAAGATGAAGATGTAGCTAGCAATAATGAATGAGAATAGCTCATGCTCGTTATATGGGTCAGACTTATAAAGCAGAAATAACAGAAGTGCGTGCATAGCATAATCTCATAATAAAAAGTGAAAACGGAAGTGTGTACCTCCCACATTATTTTAAAATATTTACTTGAACAGTAGGTGATTTCACATCACCAATATATAACCTACCACTTCGAGTAACAAATTGTTTTTATTTAGACAATTTTCTTCTCTTGAATAGTTGGTATACATAATATGTATGCACCTGCAGAGCTATAGAGCTGCAGAGCTATGGATCTAGGGATATGTGTAACAAAGGTTTGTCCATTAGTCGCTGCCTTTTTCGTTATGCATTTTTGGTCAAGGGTTTATAGAAGTACTGCTGCCTATTCCCAATTAAATATTAAAGTACTACGCCAATACCATGGACATTGTCAAAGCTTTATCCACTTCAGAGATAGCAGAAAGCTTTGGGGTCAATTAGTACCATACATTTGGATGCGACGTTCTTCCCCGTTTATTGTTGGTATTCTCGTACTAACAGACGCTTTGAAATATTTCAATGCAATTAAAAAAAAAAAAAATTAACAGAAGCTTCAAAAGGCAAAGATACGGTAATTAATCAAAGTCAATGAGACAGTGTCGCAAATTGACAAACAGCTAATTAGATTTGATAAACTTCAATGATTGCTAACTACGAGTATCTACGTCAACCATGAAGTAAACTTCATTCTACATTAACATACACATTACAGCTCACAAGGGTGTGGTTTATCTGTCAGTAAGAAATAACAAATTGAAGAGCGGGCATCGCGAGTCCCTAATTGTCTTATGCTCGCTTAAAACTAGCAACAAGAGTTTATTGAAGTTGGGAGTTCTTCTAAATATAAGTACATTTTTGACAAGAATTTGCATTTGCTTAAATTATGTTCATACATACATACTCGTATATCAGCCGCCACAAACTGTCAGAGTCATATGTGTACGAGTACCTACCTACGCTGTAAGACATTCCAACCTCAAATTTTTTTACATCTTCTCAAACGCTATAGTTTTATAAACATTTTCTACAAAAATACTTCAGAAGACATTGAATATTGATTTTACGAAAGTAAAACAAGATGGACGACTTTCGATTTCATGTACACCAGAATATACACGTTCATAAACACCGCTCCCTTGCTTCGCTATTGAATCGCGAAGATACAACGAAACGTGGAGAAGTAAAAAACAACAACGTTGTGTTATCTCATGAAAAAGTATTTGTGGGTTACATTAATATTCTTTATCTACTTAAGATTGTAAATAATTTTTATGAATTTTTCGAATTTATTCTTAATTCTCTAAAGCGGGCTTTCTCTTACAGTATGCCACTGAAAATTAAAACTCTTTTTCCCCTAGTTTTACCACAATAGACATTGGTAAGATACAAATTCTGTCTACTTTGACCGCATTTTTAATTTTACGAAAATCATCATCACTCATTATTAGCACAAAAAAAAAACTCGTTTCTGTCACTTAAAATAGAAACTTTGGGCGGAGGTGCAACAGACAAGAGCTCAATGAATTACTAGTAGGCATTCCTCTGTACAAATGAAATGCCGTTTATTTTTCTTTTGCTTGACTAAATTTTTTTGTGACTCAAGGTTACGAAAGGTTGTTAACCCATAAAAGAGATACTCATTCTCTGTTATTTTATAAGATTGTTTTATTCTATTCTACCTACGTGCCTTATTGACTTCAGGTCCGAACAGTTAAAAATGCAACTCAAATATTATTTAAATTGACAATTTCATTTTAAAATAAGTAAAATATCGAAAAATCAGAGAGAAAAAGATATCTATCAACCTCTTCATCAGTCATTTTCTAGCGATACAAGTGCGCGTATGAGTATCTTATTATGTATTAGGGTTACCATGCCGCAAAAGTAATTTTTTTTTTTAATTTGTCGGATTGCTATGTACTTATTTTAAATCATTTTCCATGACAATTTCTTAGCAAATAACATCGCTCCCTCGTACACCACAGATAATTGAGAATTGGATTATTTACGGCCATATCATCTCTCACTTTAACACGGGTTAAAATGTACATCCGGATTAAAGTGAGTTTAGCCCGAAAATTTAACACAAGTCTATAATATTCACTCGATACATCCGAATTTAAGCCCGGTCGGCGTTTGTTCCGATTAAATTTTGACTGCCTTCCGGAGACTAGTGTAACTACTTACAACTTGGATAAAAACACAATTTCATAATAATGACTCTTTTTTTCAAGTCAAATTTTACTTTTCTTTGCTCGCAGGAGACTGGAACATTCATTCATTCATTAATTTTCAATGATCCGCTAATCCTTCATGAGGGTCGCGGGGTAGGATGCACTACGTGACCAAACCATCGAAGCATAGATCGCTCCTTGGGCGCCTCGCGTACTCTGGTGTTGCGCACTCGATCTCTACGAGTTATTCCAGCAACACCGCGACGGAACCTTATTTCGGTAGCTTGTATTTGCGATCTTATTCTTTCGGTCGCTACCGAAATTTCATGACCATAGGTGAGAGTTGGAACATATAAAAAAAAAGAGTTGGAACATAAACCGAGTTAAAAACCGATAATTTAGCTAAACACTAAGTTCGGCCTTCTTTATAACAGATTGACCAAGCTCTCTCAAAATTGATCCAGCATGACCAATTCTACAGGATAATTCGGCATTGCTCTTCTCATCACTCGTGGTACTTAAACTTATCCACCTGCTTCACTGGGACTCCACTAGCATGCAGAGTGCACTGAATGGGTGTTTTGGAAACGACCATTATTTCCGATTTGTTCAAGTTGATCTTCATCCCAGCATCACCACAAACTGCTACAAACCTTTCGGGTGCGCACTGAAATTCGGTTGAGAGAACCCAAGGATGACCAACTCAACCGCAAAGAGCAAATGACTAATCCTTAAGTCTCCTACTTTCAAACATTCTCCGCCACGGCTGTGCTGCAACATCCAGTCCATATATGATATATAATGAAGAGGAGAGGTAACAAAGCGCACCCTTGGCGAAGTCTAACGCCCACAGTGAAAGGTATTGATTGGAACTGGAACAGTGAAGCTGACTGAAACAGTGAAATAAAATACAAAAAGAAGCAAGAGCCGAAAAAAATGGATTTCATTCGTGAAGTTGATGAAATGTTGATATCGTCGTCAGAATACGAATTTCTGGAAGAGCTGATACAACAGCAGATAGTGAACCACCGTCCTCCTCGACGAAAACAGAAGCATTTTGCCAGCTACATTCGTTAATTCGACAGAAATTGGATGGTGATAGATGTCGTTATATCATTCATTAGATGTCGTATCACTTTCGTTTTCATTCTAGGTCGCGTGAGCTTACCGCCGAACATAAGCTGTTGGCAGTGCTGCGTCTATTTGCGTGCGGCAGTATGAAGCAGGCTGCAGCTGATTATATACGTATTTCGCAACCTACTGTTCCTAATATTTTGCCAGATCGCATTCATACACACAACAAACGAATAAATACAAATCAGATCTACTTCAAATTAAACTTTTTCACTTTCAAATTAATTTCAAGCGCCACGCACAAGTGCAATCAACACGTGCAAAATAAATAGTGAATACGTATCAAACGACATTTTATGTGAAATCTGATAATACATAGGTTTAAAAGCGAGTTTAAACTGTTTTCAGTCCGCGTTAAATGCATCTTTAATCCACTGGGTTTAATGCATGTTTTTGAGTGAATGTTATGAACATAGGTTTAAATTTTCGGGTTTGAAAAATGCGGAATGGTCGGGTTTAAAATACACTTACGCCTGATTTGCACCCGGAGTGAATAATATGGCAGTTAATATCAAGTGCACATGGTGTATTAACTATTAGGGATTCGATGAAAGTATGGCTTTCTTCGTCTGATGATGAAATACTGTGCGGCCAGAATAGATATTTTCTATTCAAAAAATAATCACATATGAAAGTAAAATATTATATTTTTTCCATAATACATCTCAATTCTGCACATCTGCGCGGTAATGGTGTGTTTTGATGGTCAAAAGTGTTAAATTTGTGGTGTGCGGTATCAGATTACCGGCAGATCGATCTACGATGGCGATGTGCATTCAACTCCGGACATCGATTCGGATTCTTGAAAACAACTTGTCGTCCATCCGACTATGCCTTGAAAATTAGCATTGGATTGCGCATAGCAAAAACCTGGAACTGTCAGATACCCCGATCTTATTGTATGTTGGACAATATCGTCCAACTTAGCTGAATCAGATCTCATTATAGATGGTTCGAGTTGGACATGTGCCATCCTATTAACCATTAAGCATTTTCAAGAATGAATACCTTTTGTCTCTAGCAATGCCTTAAAAATTGATTGCAGGAGTTTTGTTCATTACTTTGTTTGAGCTATTAGGGTTTTCTGGTTTTAACTCTATTTGTGGTAATTATTTAGAAAAAGAACATCCACCCCCGATTTTGATTAAATTTAAGTATGTGATAGAAGGCATTTTTCTCAAAATTTTGATACACATATATATTTAAGGTCGGGCTTGTCTCGTTTCTATTATATGTATTCGCCATCCAAGTTATTATATTTTTATCTTGTCCGAATCATCAAATATTGCTATTTTTGAACAAATTTACATTGACCTGGCAACTTTTCCAAATCGATAAAAAAGTAGATAATATGAATTCCAGGTTATATGAACCTGACGGCAATGGCATTTAAGAAATAAATATTTTCTGTACAGCGACACGTAATTGAAAATTAAAACTTAGCAGAAAGCTATCATTAAAAAAACATTATTTATTTTTGATTTGACACTTCACTTTCACTTCCATTGGGTTAAAAAATAGATAAATAAAACAATTACTATTGCTACGAAAATTTTAATTTAGTTGAAAATTCTTTATACACTTTTTTACACTTCACAATATCAAAATTACAAAATTTAACTTTCCGTTAACTTTTTCAGCAGACGAGAAAATGGAATAATATTTAAAATGTTTAAGAAAACGCATGTTGCCGTTACATTTCCATCCTGGAACATTACATTAAGCACTTTGTAGGCTGTCATTTGTTAATTTATATACAGTCGAACTTCTGTCAGTCGAATCGCCACGGGATCAAACAATGTGATTGATTCATGGAATGTTCGAGTTATGGAACATCCAAAACTCAGATTACACAGGCTCAGTTCTGAAATATTCGTTCGAGTTATAGAAAATTCGACTTAAGGATGTTCGACCTACGGAGGGTCGACTGTACATTGATGAATATAATATACATATTTCGATACATATGTAAGGAAGATAAATACATACTTTAATTCAAATACGATTTTATAAAATATCACCTATTGCTCTAAAAATATAAATCTAAAACCACACAAGACTATAGTTTATAAAAATACAACGAAAACAAAAACGGGTTCACATGATATCATAAATTGAATGCATGATTGGGCACGTTCAGAAATCTAAGGACTAAGGTTTTAGTCAAATCTTAACTCTCTGAACGTGAACTTGACGAATTTTGCAGTTGACATAAAAAGTGTCATAATTGAAATTTCGTTTGTAGATTGCGGTAGCTTGCAAAATGCGAAGTCAACAAATCATGATTGCAATAAGAAAACAAAATGTGGGTGACAAAGATTATATTTTATGCAAGTAGCATTATATACATATGTGCGCTTTGCAATACAATTTGCTGTATCCGTGGATTGTTTAACTAAATTCGACGATGTATGGACTATACGACGAGCCAACTAGGAGCTCAACCTATTACAGGAAACATACATATTACTACATTTTCCAAACACAATTTATTTACAGTTAGCCTTATACACAACCTAATGGTACTCTAAACAGTAATTTCAAATTAATGTTTGTTGATTTACCTTATAAATTACTTACCACTCATCAATCTGTTCATGTTCTATTCGGATTCGTCGAGATCAAAATACAATACATTCCATTATAACTGACTAAAAATATATTCATTTTTTATTTCTTTTTCTTACTATTCAAGTGTTGTAAATTACAACCGTACACTGCACGAAAGCTATGGTGAATCAGCAGTTACTACTTGCTTGTAACTAGCAAATGCAGAAAGTTTTTTTCTGACTAAAAACCTATCCTCACAAAAAATCCATCCTCAGAGTGGTGATTAGTCAGTGCATAAACTTCTGAACGTAGAGATTGAAGCTGCATTTTATGCCTACATATATAAAATCGGTATGCAAAAACGAAGTAGATCCGATAATATCAACAAACAACCACTATTCACTCAACTTTTTCAAGCTAATAAAACGTACTGTTATTAGTTTTAAAAGACAAAGCTTGCTATAGATCTCAAAAATACTCTGTAATAGGAATATATATATAATAGGGGTATTCACGCTTCGTTGTATCTGGTCTTGTATCGTAGTTAAAGTGTAAAAGTGTATCATTTCCCAGCGGTAAAAATAGTAAGGGCTTCCAGATGATGCAGTATTTAAGCGCTTACTCTTCATAACAGGAGGTAGATGCTTGTAAGCACTTTGTATTGAATGCTTACGATGCGATTCCTTTAGAAGCTCATAGATAGCATTTTCATATGGCGTAGCCCAAAAAAAGTCTACACAGCAGCTGGTAATATTTGTTCTTTATGAATTACGTTCCGCCGATATGAGCTCATTCTTAAAGTAATTTCTGTGAAAAATTGATCTGAATAGAAAAAGTGAAGTGCGTTTATTGTTGCACCCATAAAAAATTATTGAAACTATTCAGGGGTAGTCAAAAATGAAAACTTTAGCTACAAAGATTTTGAAGGAGCAATGAAGTCCGGTATCCGAAAGTACACATTTTTTTAAGCTCGCGTTAATTTTAAATACGAGACGAAGAGCAGATGAAATCAGATAAGCAAACCCAAGTAGTGCACGATTGGATATGTAAGGGGTTCCCCTAATTTGCTCAAGGATAATTTATTTTTGTTCCACAAAATATTTTTGCAAGTCAGCGAAGACTGAAATCGAAAAATTACAACGTTGCCAGTATATCAACTGGACACAGATAATTAATTTAAGTTTAGGATAATTGATGGTTAAATTTTAGACAGTGGATGAAAAATTTAACATTTTAATTTTTCATTTCATTAGTTGTTTTTTTTTTTTTATACTTATGTTTAATTATTTCAAATACACCTTTAGTACAATATATTATACTAACACCATCCAACTTATTTTCTTATCAACCACCACAAAATGCAAATAAATCATAAATCTCAAACAGAAATTAGAACTCTTGGCAACCCTAGCCACCACTGATGCCAGTGTAGTAAACACAACACAGCCAACGTAAGTAATCGCTTCCGAATTTTTTTTTTCCCCCCTTTCAACGGGCATTTGTTTCGACACACCAACAAGACTGCGAGCTCAAAAAAAGAAACTACACGAGTTGGGAAGGAGAGCAAAAGAAAAATAGAATTCTGAGGTTTTTAGCGTAATAAAGAACGCGCGATCAAAATGCTAAGTAATTTGCCGGGTAAGTAGCATATTTTTTTTTAGTTTAATTGTAACCTTTTTTGATTTTTTTTTAAATTATTGAAAGCAAGAAGGGTAAAGATTGTTTAGGCAATTGCCTACAAAATATGTACGGAATTGGTACCCGTTAAAATATTTAAGACTTAAGGCTCTAACTCTATGTTTGGTTCTCAAGTTTACATGTTATTGTACCGCTTGCAAAAAAACGGTACCTGCAAACAACAGTTTCGAAAACATCTAGCAGCCTTGAGTGAATAATTCGAAACAACAGAGTGAGTGAATCAACAACAACTTTGAGTGAGTAGGTATGTGGGTATACATTTTTTTTTTTTTTTTTCAAAAAATATAAATGTTTTTTTTTTTTTTTTAATAAACTAACTACTTACCCAAAAAATGTTAAAAGAAGTGTGGTTATGCTATTTATTTATTTATTATTATGTAATAAAACTCACAGTCACAAACACGTCTAACTGGGTATACGTGACGAGAAGGACTGATGTAGTATTGTAGTTCGTGGCATGGCGATAGAGAGCGTAGCGTCTGTTTTACTTGTGTCTGGGCAAGTAAATGTGTGTTTGTGCGTGACAAGTGTGTCTGTGTTTGTGAGTATACGTGTGTTAGTGTGAAAATTAATTATAATTAGTAATTAATTCATAATTTGAAATTATCTTTAATTTTTTAAGGTTAAGGTTGGTACAAAATTAGGGGTGGTTTACATTTGCTAAGGGGGTGGAGTGTGTAACGTATGGACTGGAAAGAATTAAAAATGACTTTTTAAAGGTAGACTTGGAACGATTTTATAAAAAAGGGGATGTACACATGAAACAAGATTCAGATCAGAGAGGAATAGCTTCAAATGTATGCAAACAGCAAATAACGTGTGCTAGGATTTTCGGACAATAACTTTTTCCAAAATTTAGGCTAAAGGTCAGAGATGTCATAATGGAAAAGATTAAAAAGAAAATTTTGACTTAAGACTGGAGAAGAAAAAACAAAACCTCAAAATGACCTTCAAAGGACTGATCAATCAACAAACGCACATCAATTCTAAAAAAAAATTACATGCAAAGCTTAATTCCGAAGAAACGCCATCTTTTTGCAAAAAAACCCACGCTGCATACTAGCCTACAAATTTACACGAATAAAGTTATAAACACACACGTACACACGTTATCGTACTTTGGAGTGTATACGCTCACAAAATTATGGCGCCTACTTATTTCATGAGAGATTTGTTGTACGTTTTGAACTATCTGTCTCGTTGATATGATTTCAATCCGAAATCTTTTGTTGTTAATAAATATTTTGAAATATGTATATTTAAGAAAATATTTCACAATCCGAAAGAAGCTTTAAAAAGCTCTGCCACAGTACAGAACAGAAATATATAGATTATGTACATGTTTGTCTGTAGCCTATATTTAGGTGCGGCAAAGACCTATTGTTTATGGTCATTTTAAACCGGATTGTGGGAGCAATAACAATGTTGGATCATATAGAGGGATATGATAGTACAATAGACAAGTCTTTTATTAAAATTTAGCGCCATCTAAAAAATTATAAAACGTGACGTGAAGTATTCAAAAGATAGTCTACATGTCGATTTACACACAAAAGAGAGTGGGAAGTTCAGCAGATTCAGAAGATTAATAATAAGCAGCGGTGCTGATGTCGAAATGAATGAAGGAGGCAAACGTAGGATTAAAAAATGTGCCAAGGCTGAATGAGGCAACACACTTTGTTAAGCCCAATATGAGTCCAACTAGCAGTTTCAGAATGATAAAGTCCAGAAATTTACACAAGTCTCAAAAGTGCTTGAGTTATGCTAACTTACATCATGCAAAAGTTTGTAGTGACATCAAAGATAATGTGTCAGCAATGAGTTCATTGCCCCGCCAAAGGAGTAGACGATGATACAGACATATACACTTGTCTTAAAGTTTTAATTACTTACGAACTGAAAAGATATATAATTTTAACACTTGGCAGATGATCTAGTTATTTCACACATATGCATATGTTGGTACGTATGAACGTGTGCTGATTTGCACACATGCATTAACGGATTAAATCATAAACAAAAATCGGATGCGCTCTTGAAAGAGCAATGGAGACATTTTTGGGAGACATTTGTTATTAAATGCAAAAATCTTTTGGGAAATTAAAATAAATCCGTAAAAATAATGAAAGTATCGATTTTTTTGGTCATAGAAAACAAGATGGCTGACTCTCGCACACATATTCGTGTGTAAATGCGATACCCCGCATCCAGCATAGAAACCGGTGTGGTTTGGTTTTGCAATTGGAATGTGTACACGAGGCAAAAGAAAGGGACTGCGAATTATGTATCTATAGGTACATACATACCTCACAGAAGTACTGGTGTCGAAGCGTAAATTAAGAAAAGGTAATTTAAGAATATTATTTTAAATTGGGTTACTATGAACTCGTTTGGCTTTTATCAAATTCAACAATGCGCCCAAAAAAATAAGTATTAACCTTCTAAGATAAGTTGATGTAGGTATTTAGCTATGCATTATCTATATAAATGGTTGCCCAGCTATAGAGTACATCGTGTTGAAGTATGAGAAGTTCGTAATTATTCTTATTTAAACTAGAACTCAGAATGCAGCACAATAATAAGAACTCAGTTCTAAATGATGACCCTCGATTCTTGCTAGATTCGTGTTAAGTGAGAGACAATAATAAGGATGTATAATGCAAGAACTGGTTATGCCAACAGCAAGAACCTTATTGCAGTATGGGGCGAACGACCGTAGATGATGCCAACATTAAATTTGGTCAAATTGTGCTGATACCTTATGCCCAAGTTTCTTATGATACCTATAACGAGTTTTTAATTAAGAAGTTTCCGAATTCGCTGTGAAACTTTGTACAGGAATAATGACCGACTTATAGAAATTTGAATTTAACTCTCATCTGTATGTTATTTTAAAATACGAATTAGTTGTTCGGAACTGCAATCCAAAGGTTACAACCTTTTTCAACCCCAGCGATTGTCATTTTTCTTAGCTTGTCTGTGGTGTGGCAAAAGGTACCCTCTCAAAACACCGAATTCTTAATAAATCCTTTTCAGTATAGATAAATTTCATAGCTTTTTATAGAAGAGAGAGAGAGCTCACGAGAGAGTAAAGAATTTCCCTATGCTGCGAATTTTAGCCTAAGAAATTTCTTTGGGCAGATTTATGTAATCTGTCAAATCGCTGTACGTGTCATTTTTTGTTGACTTGTTCCTTCTCTTTCTTTCTTTCGTGTACACTTGGGTTTGGTGTTTGGCGTTTAAAAAGTGAGCAACTTTTGTTGTTCAACGCATTCGTTTATTTTTTGTAATTTGACCTCTCTGAGAGAATGTTACCCCCACTCTTTGGAATTTTGGTGCAAAAAGTACGCAAACAGACCTACGGTATATTTTAACTATTCAACTCGCTTTGCTATTTGAAAAAGCACGAATGATATAATTATGATATATAATTTCTCCCAATTATCATCATTATTCCATTTAATGCTTAAACTAGGTGATTTTACCGAAGTATCTGTATCTAAATTGCAGTATTGGACATTTACCTATTCCTATTCTCTCAGAATACACAGAGAGCATAACTTTGATACATTGGAATGAAATCCATTTCTGTTCAATGAAATCAAATCACATCTCGCCTTAAAGATCCAGTAAGTGTTACCCATAGAATGATCTAAGCTTTTGTATTAGAGGGTGGTGCTCTCAAGAGCTCTTCGTTGTCTCTTGGTATATGCTTATTTTAAATTGTGCCAGAAGTTCTGTCCTTATGTTTTTATAGTCAGCTTTTCATTTTATATTAAACCGTTCGCCTAGTACATTAAGCTCTTTAAAACAGAATAAATTCTTTTTGAGAATTATTTTCGTTAGTTGATGTGGAAGCCTTTGGTAGTCATACTCAAGCATGGTTTTCATTATAAATGTACGTATATCGCAAGAGCAGATCCGGATAAGTAGTTGTTTCTTGATGTCTGGCGAGGTGTGTGGTCTCTTACCAGCTGCTAGATGTACACGCTCCTTTGGTGCCTCAGAAGTAACCTTTAAGGGAGTATTTTATTTTGTTTTTCATTCAGAGATTTTCTGTAGGTGTAAAGGATATCCTGGGAATGTTGGCTTTTATAAGCCAGCATTGCTGGAGATAAAGGTGTACTATCCCATAAAATTCCTTAAAACACCGCAAAATCCGACTAAAAGTAGCGCAAAGAGAAGTTAAATAGAGCCCGGCTTAGATCACACAATCAAACCAGACATTTTCTTCTCATTTCTACATACCCCGCATTCTGCTCGATCCCCCAGGACTCCAAGGCACCCACAACCCTCCCACACAAACACCCATAATGCTCTACACAGACTAGAACTTACCGCCAACAATTGTCGATTTTCCTCACAATCACTTGTTTCTTTATCTCTATTTATTCAGTTTCGCTGATGTTCAAACGCACAACAATATTGAAAAAAATAAACAATTTATTCATAAAAAAAAAAGTCGAAAGATTGAAAGATTAGATGCAAATTTGTAAATGAAAACTTTTCCCTCTGACAAAACGCGCTTAGACTTAATATTTAGAAATCGCACTACACCCGGAAATTGTTCTAAAATTGTTTATTTTAATATTATATATAAAACTAGGCGAAATAAATTGATTTTTTTTATTTTACGTGTAAAATCTGCGGGACAGCAACGCGCACACTATTTTTTTTTTTTCACAGAAAAAAATTGATTTTTGACAATTGGGACTTTGACGTTTACAAAAAGGCGCCTTTTCTAAATACAGGAAGGTAGAAAATTATTTTTTTAGCGAATATAAAATATATACTTTATATATTAATTCGTAAATTGTCTGAATTAATAAAATTATTCAAAATAAGACCGGCAATTTGTTATTTAAGATCAGATTCGCATTTATAGGAGTGGGCCGTTTCTTTAAAAGTTTCAGTAGCGTCGATTTTTAAGGGGCAAAACTGCTGAACTGAAATTCTTTTCATGTTCTACGGTGTGATTCAGCTGAAACGGTGGAGTGTAAAAAGAAATTCAATGAATTGGAGAGTATCAAAAAAAATATTCAGGTGAACATGTTCTGTAAGTACATGAGAAGAGCAAGCCTTTGGATAGAAGTTCCATTGGAATACGTACCTGCTAATGTTTTCGGAATGATTGGTAGATATACACTCCTTATTATGTGGCCTTTCAGTTTCCATGGAGCCATTTCGCTGCAAGGAAACGTTAAGTGGCCCTCTCGTTCGCCGGATTTGTCACCGTGTGATTATTCCTTATGAGGTTACTTGAAAACGAACATTTTTACAGAAAAACTCCGTACACTTGATGAATTGTCGGCTGGTATCACAAAAAAAATTCTTAGGATTCCAGTAGCAAGTTAGAAGTTAGAGAGGTGTAGGGAGAATTATTCAAATCATCTTGGTGAGTGTCTGGACAAAATTCATTTTCATTTCATAACTTGGATTTTTAATTTTCTATTTTTTTTTGCATACAAACAATTAAAATTTGTGTTTCTCAAAAAATGAATGAGTACAAACTACAAGCTTTGAAAAACATCACACCTCCTTGGCTCACCCAATATTTTTGTAAAGAAATTTAAAAACAAGAAACCTTTATTTACGTCTGCGAGCATACTCAATATAATAAAAAGGCGATAAAATAAATATGTTCATGCATATGTTACAATAAAATGAATGCTGTGGACCAAATTAATGCTCTATAGAACGCTCATCTTGCCAGTCTTGGTTTATGGCGCCGAGTGCTGGATAATAAGTAAAAAGGTAGAGCAAATATTGGGTACCCTTGCACGAAAAATACTTCGTCGGATACACGGTCCCATATGTGAGGAGGGCAAATGGAGGAGAAGCTACAACCGCAAACTCTATAAGTTGTACCAGGATGTGGATGTAGTCTAAAACGACAAGACACGTCGACTACATTGGCTCGGCCACATCGACCGAATGGACAACAATGCTCCACAATGCTCCTCAGCCCCCATGTTCGAGATGGCAAAAAAAACGAAACTCCGGTATAGAGAACAAGCTGTCACGGATGCCAGAAAACTTGATCTTCACAACTGGAAGCAGCGCGCCGGGACAACAGAAGATAGAAGGCAGCCGTGTCTTAGGCAGAGAGTCTTCAAGGTTCGGAAGCCATTAAGTAAGTAAATAAGTATGGTACATTAAAAAGTAATTAAATTTTATACTTTTATGCTTGATTCGCATGTTTCAGCTTCTTCGTTCGAAATTGATTGCCAACGATTTTAATTTATGTGAAGGAACCCTTTACATTTTGTTTATTAAATCATGCTTCGGACGAATATAATTGGCATTTGCCGATGAATTAGTGTCGGTTTTGACATGACATAAATAGCAGAGCCCTTGCACAAAAAGAGAAACACTTTTGGATGAAATAGTTTTCATTGCATACAATAACCTGTAATTTTCTCTTCCGAATAGTCCAGAGCACTTTCACTGGATATAGCCAGTGATAGCTTGCTGAAATTCAAAGAGAAGAAATTTGTTGATTGTCACATTTGACAAACTAGAGAGATCTCAACACGGAATACTGTAAAACAAGAAATTCATCTGCGAAATACGTTGATTTTATTTAGATCATACAGCACATAAAAGGGTTATAAATGGGTGCATTTGTATTCAAAGTTGCTATGGGGATCTTCTCCGTAACTTTCTTTCTATTCAATTGCCCTTAAGAATTGCTTGGCAAAAATTATTTATAGTGTAAAGTCCTTTATGGATCGAAGTGAATCGGACCCATTCTGTTCGGCGTTTTGCTGTCATTAGAAGTACCATCTGGTTCTTACTAGTGATAGTTAATCGTCCAGATCTGCATTTATGATACTCAATGCCAGTACTAATGGCCCCACATACATATGTACGTTCAGATACATATCTAAGGTGGCACTTTCCTGTTGGTATAAGCTAGAGTGGCTTTACGTGTTAATTTAGATCTTCCTGTCAAATACTAGCTGCCGATGTCTCAATAAAACAACTTCCTTGAAGTTTGGAAATCGTGCAACGATTTTTCAATTCGAAACGTAGGTGATAATTTAAACAAAATCGAATGAAGGGCTGAAGGTAATGTATGTCTACGTCTGAAGCTATTAGCTATCATTGATCCACCAAACTACCTCAGTTTTTCTTCTTCATTTTATCAGCGAGGTTATGATCCGAAAATAAGTGATCAAAACCCTCCCACTTCACTGCACTTCTACTGATCCGCCTGTGGGGTTCGTTACCGTAGTTCTATCAAGATTATGTGTAATAAAAGTCAATACAACAGAAATTGTTCTCGAATTCGAAGAATAAAAACTAGCCAAAG
Source organism: Brachypalpus laphriformis (assembly GCA_945910035.1). Classification (NCBI taxonomy): domain Eukaryota; kingdom Metazoa; phylum Arthropoda; class Insecta; order Diptera; family Syrphidae; genus Brachypalpus; species Brachypalpus laphriformis. The sequence goes on from OX246753.1 coordinate 326,883,693, forward strand.
AATTTTACAAGCGTTTGATTAGCTTTACACACAACTTTTTTTAGGAATATATCTCTACAATTTAACTTCCTTAAAATTAAATTTGCTGATTTATCACTTTTATTCGATGGAGTATTATTGTACCCAAAAAGTCTACCTACGCCATCGATTTCAGAAATCCCTACAAATGCCAACTACATTTTTAAATTGCGCCAAATCCAACTAATATAGTTTTTAATTAACTCAAATTAACTTGTGGTCCACTAAAACACCTTCAATGCATTTGAATCATTTTAATATCAACACTAATTTCCTGTAAAAGAATCCAATCTAAATTTTTATTGCATTCCACTCTCACTTGCAGGTGCACTTGTTATGACATAAGACAATCAGCTGTCCGGCCACCAATTTCCTAACCAAAAACTTATTTGGTTTTGCAAAAATGGCTCTTTTCCTGAACACAATAGTCCGCCGGTCAATTTCTAACATAAAGGCGAACGCATTTCGTATATTCGGTAATTCTCTCAGTCAAAGTGGTTCGGTGCTTAGAACGCAACTTACTACGAACGTGTCCACACAGAGCAACTTCTGTACGAAGGCGTACGATGTGAGCACGAATGTTGCCAAGGACGTGATCCTCTTCAAATATGAGAACCCACGATTCTACAAAATGCTTAACTTCTTCGCCATCGCACAATTTCTCTTCTGGAACTACTTGTCGCATGCGGCATTCACAACACTGGTGGACGCTCCCGTGGAAGAGCTAGACGAGGATGCCGCTTGGTTTCGGCGAATAAATCTCGGGGACAACAAGTACCGGAATGGAATCACTATCTTTTGCTTTTTAATTGGTGAGGCTTTGAAGCAATTGAGTTGTCAGTCCTAATTGTGGCACGTTTCAGGTTATGGCGTCCTGACTATTGCGTGGTTCTATACTTTGCGCTCAGTACGATTCCTGGTGCTCAGAAAAGGTGGCCAAGATCTCAGTTTCGTCACATACGGTCCGTTTAACAAGAATCGCATAATTACCGTGCCACTGAAGAATGTCTCGGCACAGGAGTCGAGAGAGACAGCGAGGGTACAGCTGCCAATCAAGATCAAAAACAAGAGTTTCTTCTATGTCCTCGATATGCGCGGCGAATTCAAGAATGTGAAGCTGTTCGACTATACTGCCGGTTTGAGTAGGAAGATCTGAAGTTTGAAATAAGAAGCCAGTAGTCGTACAAAACCTTAAAACTCGTATTTATTTATAACTAAGTCACATCTGAAAACATTTTAATAAACAGGCTCTGGACGCTGTGTGAGGAGGAGGCCGAAGCGTTTCTTGATGATAAGCCTTTGACGGGAATACTTGTCCTCCGGTGAGAACCTGGCTGGGTGTGCAGAAATGGTTGGAAGGCCAGATTCGGTACGTTTCTGTAAGGAAAGATCGAAAATTTGAGCAATACACAGACGACGGGGATAAAAAAAGAGAAACTTACGCTCAAGGTGTAGACGCGCTCACCCTTCTCATTTAAAGTGTACATTAGATACATTTTAGAGATGATTTATTTGTTGATCTCGGGATTTTAAAAAAATGTGTAGTCAATCGACGCACGTGTAGGTTTTCTGTGAAAAATTTATTGTGGGTTGTCACTGTCAGAGACTTCTATCAAGGTGGACTGTTTTGGAATTGGAGCGGAATGCAATCAGGGTATTAATCGAGAGTCTACATTGGCTGTTTTAGCTTTCATTATCATTAGACTCCCTCTACATTAAGTTATATGAGTATCGGTTCAGAATTATGAAACCGTCTTCTGTGTATTTAAACTGTTTATTTATAAGCAACTAGCAAATTCACTTCGGTTATTATTCAAGATTATAAAATAGCTTTATTCTTTATCATTAAGAACTTAAACTGTCTTTACAACTTCACTTTCTATCTTTCTATCAAAATATCGTTTATTCACAGCACCAATTTTCAAATATCCAACTTTCACTGTATTCGCACTATTTTATTTCTGTTTTTCATTAGCATTCGAAAATGCTGGAAGCATTGATGTATAAGTATATGGACTGGTAGTGCCCAACTGCATCTATAGTCCAACATCACTAGCTTCTTTGTTACACGGCCGGAAAAATTGGAAACTGGTACTTTGTTTGACTGTTCGCGCGACCGAATGGACAAAAAAAAGTTGGGTTTTGATTGTGGAAAAATAAGTTGGAAACATTTAATTGTGGATTAAATAATAACTCTAACTAAAAAAAAAGAAAGAATAAAGATAAAATGAAGTGCTGTGTTTGGCTTTGATTCACAATACAGATTGTTTGTCTTTTGTCTCAATGGAAGTTTTGTCGCATTTTCCTCCAAATTTAAATTTAAATTTATGTTTCCTAATGTATTCCTCAGTTATATAAAATAAGGTAATGTCACAGCAGAAAGGTATATACAATATCATATCTCTGTACTAATGTAAAATGTGTGGTAACACCTTTGTACATATTTATATGCGAAATAAAGATCTATCTATATATCTATCTACAATACAGCTTGTGTTGCAATACCTATGATGGCGGATATTTTGTTTCTGTTTAATACAGCTTTGAAACAAAAGAGCTAGTGATGTTGGAACATATTTCTCTACAGACATAGTATGAAAGTGACATTTCACTAACAGTCCATATACTTATACATCATTGTCTGGAAGTCTCTGTGGGTAATTTGTGGAACAAACTTATAGTGGTGATAACAGTCATGGTGACTGATGATGATAACAGTTGTGGGGGTGTCAGATGTGATGCTGACAGATCAACGCTTAATACACTACGGAAAGTACTTTTGTAAATGCTACAATATGAATAATTCTGCCCTATACTAGTAGTATAGAAAAGTTTCCAAATTTAGAAAGTCCGGTTAAACATTTTTAAGTAGTATAGCAATAGCAGATACATGTTATAGAATGTAGCATTCGAACATCATCCATAGTATCAGTACCATGGTACTGTGATTATGTGTGTGTATCATAAGCATAAAATTAACATTTTGCTGAAACCAAAAGAAATTGAAACTTCGTTGCATAGATTCATTAAAAAACACATTCATTATTTTTAATTTTTCAAATACACAAACAAAAATTGTGTTTCAATCGCCGGATTTATGTCCCGAACTGATGTAGAAGATTTTTACATTTGTTTATTATTTCTTTGCGGCAACATATGTAGTGTTTTCGTAGTTGAATAAGGGCTTAGTTATATTCCTCTTGGCAATTTTGCTGTTATAAAAAATCACCAAACATCTATTATTTTTTCTTTCAAATAGATGCTTTCTACCAGATATATTCGAGCATTTTTCCTTTTCGCATTTAAAAAACAACTAAACACAACGACAGCAGCTCAAATATGGTAATTAACAAGGCATTTAATCTAGTGTTGTACAACGAACGGACAGTGAGGCGTTTGCTTACCAAATTCAGAGAAGGAGATTTTGATACGAAAAATTAATGAAGTTCTTGGAGATCGATGCTGAGGCACGGATGACGCCGAAGTAAAGGCGGGAGTTAAAGTGACCCATCGACGACTTTTGAGTATTCACAGCAACTAAAAACCGCCATTTTGGGCAAATCGGTAATGTCAAAAACTTGACAGATGATTCCCATGAATTGATTGAAATCCATAGTTTGAAGACAGCCATGTCATCAATAGTTTAGTCAATCGTAACAGAATCGTCGTAGAGAACCATTTCGAAGTCGGATTGTTACGAGAATTTATTACGATAACCCCAGATAATTCTGACAAAGGTTAGACGTTGGCGAAACTCCAAAACGGCATCTAAGAGCATCGCCTTGACCTGCAAGGTCGCACCTTGACTTTTCTTTCCTGCAACCCAGTAAAACCATCACAGCATTAAAATTAAATTAAGCCACTTACAGTCGGCACTGGTCAATAGACGTAGAGCAATTCTTCTGTACGACAATGCAAGACCACATACATATGTACGTCGCAACGATCCGTGACAAAACTTGTAGAGTTGAGTTCGGCTTTTGCAGATTTTATTCGCCTCAAAAACAAAAAGTTTTTCAAAAACAGAATTTTCTTACTGCTTACTGATAACTAACAATCAATGCTAGTGGTATTATTTTGAATAAACTTATTTTCGAAAAATGATGACCTTTTGATTACCGGTTATGAGATCGACATTCCATACATAACAATCTAACATTTGCGGCAAACAAAACATTTAAATGGATGGAAGGGATTCACAGTTTTATAAAGCACTCTTCTTATCCTTTATTAAAGTGTGCACTGTATATATATTTTTTAAACGGTTTTTATTGCCAGTGTTTAATTTTTGTATCTGACTTCTTTATGGCAAAAGTGGCTTATAACAAATTCATCTCTAAAAATTGGCATTACTACTTCCCATTGTGCGGATTGTGCATTTCCATCACACCGACAAGCAAACAATTTTTTTTTTCATTTCCTTCAAATTTAACGTTCTGTTATATAAATGCGTAACATTCAACAATTTTGCTTATATTCATTCAGGGTTATCGTGAATAAATTTTCCCTCGGAATTTTTCCCCCGAACAAAATTTAGGTACAGTAGAATCTTAGAAAGATGAACAGATATAAAACATGCTCCGTTCATCTTTTCGAAAATCAAATTTAGTTAAAAAAGAACGTATGTATATCTACCAAAAAACATTAAATATATCAAATTAATAATTCATTTTATTTAAAAAAAAAACAAACACAAACAAAAAACAAAAAAAAAAAAGTTGTTTATAAAAGGTATAAAAACAGACTTATTTAGACGTTTTTCTTAAAAAACTGCTCTATGGTAGACTGTCGTATCTGACTGTATCTTCAAAAAAGAGGAAATAATTTCGCGGAAAAGAAATAGGTGTCATGAATGACAATTCAGGAGAATTTTTAACGCAATCGCTATATTTAATTTTTTCCTGATGAATTTTTTCCCTATTTTTGAAGATACCTAAATTTTGTTCGGGGGAAAAATTGCGAGGGAAAATTTATTCACTATAAACCTGATTATTCAACATTTTTGCCTCCAATTCTATGCATAGAACGAAAATATGTATACTTTTTGGCGCCCAACGTGAAGCCTGCTTTCGTTATTCGCCCACTCAGAAGTTGTGAATGCATAAGCTCGAGCTAAGCAGAAGCTCTATACAAGGCTTAAAAGTGAAATGAAGAAGAAAGTTTAAATGAAGAAAAATGGTAAATAATAATTTTATTACACATTTATTATATTTTATTATTTTATAAGAGTATGTATATACTTTATTATTTTTCTAAAAAATCACATTTTTCGTATTCCGTAAAATATTATTTATATTTGCTTGTTTATTGGTTATTTGTTTGTTTTATTAATTGCCTTAGGTCTTGAGAATATGAACGCATTGATTAATATATTTTTTTATTTATATCATTTTTTTTTTTTATAATTTTCTCTATTTCCATTTTAGTTTTTTTTTTTTTTTTGTTTTAAAAAAGTTCACTTTAATTTATAATACAATATTGTTAATAGGTTTATATTGAAAAATCTGTCTGAAAGTTTGATTTTATATACATATTAAGAACAAATTTCCTATAGTACCGCTTTTAATTTTTGTTTTAATTAGTTTTAGTGGGATGGTTGGATTGATAGATGAGTGAAAGTGTCATATGAAATAAAGGACCAATTAGGAATTAATATACAAATTTGCCTAAATTTTAATTATATAATGATTTTTTTAATGCTAATATAAAATTATTGGTACATACTTGAAACGAAAATACACTGGCAAAAATCTTATATCTGCTCAAACTGGAAGAATATATTCAATGTAGGCAAATGTTGGATTGATGAGCTTCAATTTGTTTATTTATAAATTCACTGTTTCATTAAGGAATCACTTAAAACAAAAACAAACAAAAAATAACACGTGGTAGATGCTTCAGGGTAAGATATTTTTATATAGTTGAACAAGTGAGACAAGAATTTCGAAAAGAACTGTAGTAAGATTTTAGACCGAAGTACCGTAGTACCGAAAGTCTTATTGAGTGCAATATCTGAGATGGGGTTTAATGAATATAGGACTATGTGAGACCTCATTGAATTTCGATCAGGGACCAAACTCGAGTTGGTGAAATGTGCACAGATTCGCAGTCTTAATAGAAATTGGAACATTTTCACTACAATTCCTGTTGATGTTTCTGACGAATTTAATTTGATACCGGCTGGGAACGACTTCGAATACTCTGTAGGGCGTAGAAATCGTATGACGAATAAAGCTACAATCGTTGTGTTTTCACAGATTTCCGGTTATAGTGATTCAGATCACTTTGAAGCCCAAAGCCGACCAACACTGTTGCGCTTGATCGTTATAAGTGATGATTTAACCGCAGTTCGAACGCGAGTAGCCAGATAGCCTTTCCGATCATCAATAAGAAGATATTCCTTTCTCCAGTCAGTGTCAGAGATATACGAATCGTATCTGACATCCTTTATGATCATTGTGTCATTGGTATTTATGCGGATCGTCATTATACATCTGCTTTGTGAGTATTGTGTTCCAGTCTTTGCAGTTACTTCTACGATGAGCTGAAAGACTGAGAGATTTCCTCAGATTTATATGTACGTGTATATCTGGGTGGTTTGGACTGTGGGCTTCTCTTTAGGGTTACCAGGGAAATAGTGCACCCAACCTCAGCAATGACTAAAAAGTTATGAAAATGGTAAAGATCAGTTGAAGAGGAATGGAGGTCATTGAGAATAATATCGTATGCCGTAAATAAATGGCTTTGTTGCGAACTTGAGCTCCGCTAGAGCTGACAAGACTCAAGTAAGTACAGAACTATGCAGAGACAAACTTCTATATATATAAAACTCAATGTACCTATGTTTGTATGTATGCTATGGACTCCGAAACCGAAATCAAATCCTCAGGAAATCTCCAGTAATGGCTCGAGAGTGTTTCTGTAAAGTTTGATTGAAATCGGTCCAGCAGTATTTCCACATCTGCATTTTGAGTGATACAGGCGCAGCAACGCACGCCTGATACCCGCTAGTTGTCGATAAAAATGTAAGACCTAACCCAATAAAGTGCTTGTGTCCGTAGTGAGTTCTCTGAAGAATGTAAGTAAAAACAGGGCTCTATTATCATTCACGAGTCAAACGTACGAGTATGCGAATTGCTTTATTTTGTAAACTATTCGTTGCGAGGTATTATGACTGGCGAACTAGAAAATAGCAAAGTAACGAATTGCGGGGGGTTTTTTTCTTTCCATTCGTCGAATACGTAACTGAATATTTACTTTAACATTCACCTGAACTAGTCAACTCGCAAACCATGACCATGCATTTTATTTCGACTTGCGATAGCTGGTAGGGGTAAGTAACGAGTGCAATGAGAACGATTCAATTACCAAACAATAAAAGAAACTTTCCAGACTCGCCGGAATTTTAGCTCGATTCGCGAATGGTAATAAAACCCAAGTTTAGTTTGGAACAATGTTAGAAAAGCTATTTAGATTTACTGTATGTAGTTCTAGTCAAATAATAAACTATGAATGTACTGTGTATGATTTTGATTAACAGACAATAACTCATGCAGTTTTAAAGAATGAATTAGGTTATTATATTTAAATATTAGAAAAGGAGACAACTACCAATAAAAAGAACTACCACTGGATTGTAAGGCATCAATATTTAGTTTTTCCATTGTTTTTCTCTTCTCCTGTTCAAGTGAGAGATGTGTGATCCATTGGTTGCTGAAAGTTTTCGTTGATATGTTGGATAAGCAAAAAATCACAAGCAGTTCTACTAGGGAGACTATTATCCCAAGACTACTCGAACAAAATAGCAGCGCATCGACAGAGCAAAATAACAACAAAAAATAAAGAAATCGAAAAAAAGAAAAGCAAATAATTTGCTCATTTTACTAATGTGTTTTTGTTTCCTTATATTTGCTTCTCGAAATTTAATTGAGTTTCTGTTTTGTTTTATAATTTTTGCTTCTACTTACAAACTATAAAATATAATATAATAATGTATTAAATAATTGTTTAGCATTATATCTGTATATAAATACTATTATTATCAGTATTTTAATCTATTATACTTTTCTCTGCGCGTTTTGCGTTTATAATTACAGGACATTCTGTGGAACGTGTCTTCTCCCATCGCCGTGTCGTCGTTACCATCTCGTTAAATCGTCTATATATATCATGAATACAAAATTGAAACGTAGAAGAAGAAACACCGTGTTGCTAGTTCCATTTTCTGTGTGGTTTTTGTTTCATGCAAAGTTCAATCAAAAAATAACAATAAAAAAACGAAGTACGCGCTTACGGCTTGCAATACCTTTTTGTTTTATCTTCACAGCGTCGCGAGGATACGAGTGAAGCCCAGACACGCCGATACTATCGTCTGTCCGACACCCCAGACCATGGCGTAGATCGGTGACATGGGCAGGCTGGATGCTCGATGGACAAACGCTATGACGGCGCTGCTAATCATTCCGCTGGTGGCTGGAGAGGCGAAACCCATCACCAGGATGAGTATGGAGAAGAAACGGCCGAATTTGTGTTTGCGTAGGGTTACAAAAGCGACCAGGGCGGCACACGTGTGTATGAATATCGATGAGAACAGCGCCCACAGGAATATGTGATACCACATCTCTTTGAACGTATTTAGACGGCTTTGTGACCGCAGTCCCATAACATCGGCGATTGTATCGAGCTCATCGGAGTCATCAGCATCGGACAACATTACAAAACATTTGCTATCGCGTTGTGTTGGGGGGGCAAAGTGAGAATGGAAGTTTAACGTGTTATACTTCTAGTTACGACGATCCGTCTAGTTGCTTAGTTTCACTCCTTAAGGCTTTATTAAATTAGAATACGATTCTCGTGCAGCTTTGTATGTGTTTGCGTGTGCACTAGTTCTAAGTTAGTTTGTTTGCTCTTTAAAATGTTTGTTTGCAGATGCGCGACGTTTGCAGTGCAAGTAATTCTTGTATTAGTGGAAATGTTGCAATGGGTTAATTTCGGATCACATTACATGTGGATCGTTGGCTGCAGATCAATCGATAATTCGAATCAGATTGAGTTGGAAATGCACTTGTTGTTGTACGTCGTCGTGGTGCTGCTGCTGCTGTTGCTGCTGATGGTTAGTATTTAAGTGTTGTTGAGTTATTGGAGGCTCTACGAAGCGCCACCAAAAGCGCTTATCAAATATGTTCTTTTGTTCTTCGTTTGGCATTATTCTCTGCTTGATTTCTCTATGTAAAAAAAAAGAAAACAAAAGAAATACAAATTAGTTAAGTTTCGAGACAATTTTCATTCAAAACAAAGTGTGTAGATAAATGTATAAAGGTTTATCACCATATTTTCTTATTGTTGCGATAGCTCAGAAGAACATTATATCGGTTTTTGAATACAGAGTAATTCGGCCAACAACTAAAAGAAGTTTCAGAGTTTATCAAATCAAATCAACTTAAATATGTATGCATTAGAGAAAGTGTGCCCAGACTTTCAACAAGTCCCCAACAGAATACTGCGAGACATTCATAGTCAACAGCTGAGGTAAACACGGCAATAACAATCGGCAATCTACTTTTGTTTAGATTTTGAGTAATCTCAAAGTAGAACTGTATGCAAGCGCTAAGTTAAAGCCTAAACATTCATTCTTTTCTTATGCAAAAAATAGAAAGTCTTTGCTTTGCAGACGATTGTTTTTTGCCTATTACTTCAGAGTTTCAATGGAATCAAGGTAGGCGTGAATGCAAGTGCGAGTATGAACGAGAATGCGACGTATTAAACATAGTGGCCGCTACGCAATGACACTAGTGTGCAGGCAATTTGTGCAAACTCTTTTATTTAAAAAGGTCGCGTTCGCCTACGCACTCATGCTCGAGTTTGTCCCCTTGATGTGTTGTGGGCCTCAGCGCCTTATGCTAACGAAGCATTGTTCCCGCCATAGCTTGAAAATGCCTTCACTTTGCCTCTCCAAGATCTGCTCTTTCTATTTTCAGGATCGAGGAAGCTTTTACTGTCCAACCACCTCTAGGACACTCAGATGTCAGAGAAAAATATTCTAATATAACTGGACAATCAGGCAGTGACCAGGCGAATGGTGCAAACAGACATTAACACTTCATTGGCTTTGGAATGTTGGCAGCAACTCAACGAATGTGGAATTCAAAACGAGTTAACATTATCTTGGGTAAAAGGAAATGAAAAGTTGGACGAACTGGTAAAACATAGGGGGTAGTAATGGTGTAGTGGTAACGTCGTCAACTACCACGCTAATTGTTTATGGTTCAAATCCTGATTTCAGCAAGCGTTTATTTATTTCTCATGAAATATATAGAGTTAGTCCAATCAATTGCGAAAGCTTGTTTGAACACTACTGCGAACGCATAAAACTGGCAGTATCTTGGCCATATGGCTGGAAAAATTGTTCGCTCTGTTAGATGATTGATTTGCTTATGATATCGGTGGTTTGGAAAAAAATAGTGTGAATCAGAAGCAAGACAAAAATAACAAAAAATCTCCCCAGTTATCGGACGTCACCCCCGGAGATTTTCTGAAACATAAACAACGGAGTTTCAAACCACTACACCAAATCTTTTTCTCTCTCTCTCTCTACCTATCCGTTGCATTACCCACCCTATGTAAAAACATTTAAAAAGAGTATTCATAACTCCTTGAGTGCGCGCAAATTATAAATTTCTTCATCTCGAAGCACTGGCGGAGGCATTGTAATGAGTTTGATCGAGAAAGTGTTCACTACGGAACACAGTGAACGCTGGTTGATTTTGGACAGGTGTAGAAAGCCAAAATGGCACTGGACATATCGGAAGGCTCTACCAAAAGAGAGGATCTGAGAATGACGCTGGGTGCAATCGAATGGTTAGAAAAGTTGGTCTATGATCCGAAGATAGGTCTTCGGGACGATACTTGCAGATTGCCTCTAGAAGTCGTGGAGACAGCGTTATTTTCATCCATATGTATGTATGTATATGGTCCCAAAGTCCAGCATTAACAGAAGCGGAATCTTGAGCTGCAACTGGTTGAAAAGCCACGACAGGCAGATAACTGTCAAACAAATGCTGGTGTTAATATGGGGGATCGAGGCGAGGGAGAAATTTTGGAGGAATCCAGAGAGTAGCCCTAGCTAAGACGGTAGTGAGAGAGCGATGAAAAGGGGATTAACAAGGTCTGACCCGAAGTATTGCGGTAAATTTATATACATTGCATTACTAAATGCATTCTCGTTCTGCAGGGTTTTCAGATATGTTTCCAGGCGACTGAACTCAATGGCTAATCTAAGCCAAAATAAGCACCTATTATCATAGATCATTTGGTTCATTAGTACACTTAAAAAGGCTTACACGAGTAGTAGGGATAGTAGAAACTACTCACAAGTCCAGAGATAAGGCGCAATCAAGTGTAAGGAATTTTATAAAAATAGAACGACTTCAAGTACATGTACATAAAGTACGCGAGATATGAATGCTTAGAGAATGACACAAATGTTGAAGGAACGACTAACTTTCACTGTTCCAAGGAAACGACTACTCACAGAGAATGACACCGCGGTTGGTCACGCAGCCTTGATGCAGTCTGCAGTTCTATTGCTTCCAACGCTACAACGAAACTATTCTTCGCAGCACCTCTCCCATTTAGTAATAAACAAATCGATTATCAATCGCTCCACCAGCCGTCGTCCAGCAAAATTCTGAATTATCAATAAAACGAGCGGAAAAAACACACAAAACACACACACCAGCAGTTCATAAACCCCATGAGATGGAGACTCCAACCGCCCGTTCACCGCGCGCCGAGCACAAAAAAGATAACCAGCCGAGTTGTGAAGTGAATTAAGCGATTAGCATTATCGCTCCAATTGGGGCGCATAAAGGAAATTGAAATCTTTGATCGCAACTGAGACGGACCCGAGGAGAGTTGAGTCATGGATCGCGCGTGAATGGGAACAGAGAATATTTACCTGTAATCAGCAAACCAAGTGGGTCCAGCGTCAACACACCCTTAATGATTTTTCCGTCTTCGCAAAATCATTTTCCATTGGAGGCACGATCGACGAACAAGTTTCCCGTTTGCGCTGCGAATTTCGACGAATGGCGCTCGACAATCCTTGAAATTATTGATGTCGCAGTTTGGCAATTGGTTCCTGTGTGGTTTTGCGTTCAAATTTTCCTGTCAAGACCTTGGAATTTATAATTTTTTTTTTTGGTTTTTACTCAATTTTCACTTGTGACAGTAGCCCTGTTGGTAGCTTCCGACCCATTTCTACTTTTGAAGTTTTCCTTTTTCTTTTGGTTGAAGGTTTTCGATTTTTTATGTTGGTATTTTGATTGTTTTGACAGTTGGTTTTTAGAATTTTGGTGAGGGAAAAGGGAGCTGGTCAGCCTCACTCGTTCTTCTAGTACAATTCAATTTCAGGTGGGATTTAACGATATGAATTTTTGGGTCTTCTGTGGATAGTTATCCGTATGACCGTCAGTAGACAGTGACTTCACTGTGCACGCCATGTTCATAGTTTGTTGGTGAGAATAGTGAGGGGTAAGGAGATATGATATAAAAATCGGAGTGAGCGGTCAAATTCCGTATCCGAAATGTTCCATTCTTGGATATATTTTACTTTACACGCGAATTTGTTTCTATTATTATGCGAAGAATTAATTTTCCGATTTCCAAACGCGTTCTAAAATGAGTTTCCGAACTCTCTTTCGAACTGGGAGAAATGCCAATGAAAAAGAAAACATTGTATTTTCTTGATTTTAGTCAGAATTAATCACGGCACATTTTATTCTTTATTTGGTTGGCAGTTCTTTTGACGGAAATTCTGGAGCCATTAAATTCGTCGGCATTTCTTCTTTTGCATTTCGCCAATGCAGCTTGTCCTTTGTTTGGTCTAGTGACAGTTCACAGCTGATTTCGCACTCATAACTTAAGAGTGGGTGGGACCACTCATAAATCTTATGAGCGCTAATAAATCTACACTATTATTGGTTGGTGAATAGGTTTATGAAGCTTTTAGTTTAAGATTGGTCGGTGAATACCGGCTTAAGTTAATTTAAATAAATTAAGTCAACGTTTTTTTTTTGACTTAATTCGGCTGGACTTTTGACTTAGTAAACTTACACTCTCTTATAACTGAAAATCAAATATTATTTTAGTCGTATTGAACCAAATGATGCTGTAACTTTCTTCATGCGTTCATCTTTATTTACTCCAAATATGTTTCTATTTGCATATCCAAAGAGATTTTCTTCATGTTCATAGCCACTGAAACCCTGTGAAATATTGAATCTTCTTCTTCCTATTTCGGCGAGCTTATGACCCGAAAACAAGTTATCATAACCCTTCCACTTTACTGCAGTCTTACTGATCCACCTGTGGGGTCCGCCAGTGAAATATTGAATAAAACAGCGTTTTATATTTTAACACAAAATGTGTACATGTCCATATGAATGTCCTTTGGGTCAGTTAAGTTAAAGAAAGAGGGACAGATTTGGTTGCAGAAGTCTTGTTGATTCTAGTATAAATATCAAGCATCCTTCAGTCAGTAACTTTAAGCCACAGTTATGGTTGTAGTTTTCAAGTTTATTGAAACAATAAATATGTAATGTGGTTTAGGTGAAAAATTAGTCAAGGACAAAATCATGCTGAGGGCAAAGGTACTAGCAGAAGTACAAAGTGCAAGCGCTTGGAACGAACACAGTTGTCGTGCTGTTTTACTGACTACCGGTACTTACTATACTATTCTAGAACGAACTCTATCGTATATTTCCGTATGATATCATCCCTCTAAATTATATTCCAGGTGTTAATTTAAACAATGACTAACTTTATAGCACGGAAAACAAAACAGACAGACCTTCTCCTTATTTTATATAATTATATTTTCTGGGTGTAGTGCTGAATGGAACAATTGGATCGGACCGGATCGCCTCCATTCTGATTGGCGCGTAAAGAACAGCATTATGAAATAAAATCAAAGCCATAACTTGCCTCAAGTTTGAATAGCAAATCCGAAAACCACATCATGCCTTTAAATGTAGTTTTATTGAAATTTTGAATTGGAAGTAAGAGCCATTACAAAAGATCGAAATACAAAAAAAAAAAAATAAAAAATAAAAAATGGACCGAGGCCGAAATTCGGAAATTCCGGGCTACTATGCTACCTCGACAATGTTAACTAATTAATATTTCATATTCAATTTCAAATGACGAAATTTTAAACAAATTATTTGAAAGACATTTTTTCTACATTTATCACATTTAATTCAATATTAGCTGCGTTTTGTTTTCCCCGTGAACTGGTTCAGTTCATATTTTTACACAGGATGCAAAAACAACAACCAGCACTTGAGCTGGTTCAATTCTCGCGAACCATAATTTCTAAACCCAAATCTCACCACTAGATGGCTTTCCAGAAAAAAAATTATATGTAAAGCTTGGCAGCTCTGCTGAATGGCAGAAGTAAATCATAGTTATTTGTTTTATCCTCACTTTCTGACATAAGTATCTAAAAATACTTAATTATTAAACAAATATAAAAATATTAAGCACTTTTCTCACTTCGATTGACATTTTCCCGCCATTTTCAATCCATATGAAACGTCAGTGTGTAGCTGCTGCTACCAACTTGAGAAAATGAAATTTCCATGTGAACCAGGGGGTCGATTCTCGTTCTGTGAAGCTGTGAAGTGATAAATGTTATCACAGCTTCACGCTGAATTCTGTGTGAAAAAGTGAAATCAAATGTCAAAATTTCTTCACGTGATAAGTTTTTTATCACAACCAACTCATTCTGTGAAAAGTCGTGAAAAAGGATGGACAACAAAAATAAACGCGAACAAAGGGCATCGAAGACCCAAAAAGAATATTTAATTCAGTATTTGGAGGAGAGGCCGGATTTGGCCAACGACAAGTAAGTAACCTGACGATAACATAAATATATATATATTGAAATATAATCATTTTGTAAATATATATTTAAAAAAAAATTTCAATTTACAGATTTACAACAGCCGACGGTGCCCATTCACGGGATAATAAATGGAAGCAATTAGGCAATATGCTAAACAGATTAGGCTAGCTATAAAAGATGGGTCCAAATGGAGGAAGTATTGGAAGGATCTAACCTAACCGGAAACCTATAGAGCTGAATAAAATGCTCCTCAGTAGCTACTTCGAATGGATTATGCACATCTCGAAGGGAACGCCGGAACATCCTCAGTTTCTTCCTACGAAGAAAATGAAATATAATTTTTCTTCAAAACAAAGCACCGAGTTAATATAAATTAATACCTTTGTTGAATACGGCGTCTATTATTAATATTTAATCGAGTAATTACTTCCGACATTTTAGTAGCACAACACAAATAAATTTTTCAGCAAAGAAAACGGCAAAATGACACATAAATGACA
Organism: Brachypalpus laphriformis; assembly: GCA_945910035.1. Taxonomy (NCBI): domain Eukaryota; kingdom Metazoa; phylum Arthropoda; class Insecta; order Diptera; family Syrphidae; genus Brachypalpus; species Brachypalpus laphriformis. Next base: position 326,899,116 of record OX246753.1, read on the forward strand.
GGATTTATCATTTAGTACTCTTTTAGTACACACTCTGACAGGCATTTATCACAATGTGTTCGAGAATCGCATTAAGTGTGGTCGTGAAGTGATAAAATGAAAAGTTGCTTTGAAAACTGAAATGATAAATTATTTATCTCTTCACAGTTTCACAGATCGGGAATTGACCCCCAGGAGGGTTTTTTTTATTTTGAGATGAACTAGTTCAGCTCACGAGCATAACAAAACTCGGCTATTAATTAAGGCAGTTAACGAGAGAGGTAGATTTGAAGTAAGTAGAAAAGAGAAGGGTTGGTTTCATCGAAAATTCACCGAAAGTTCATTTGCAAAGATAATTCTCGGTATGGGCATGAACGTTTCGTTTTCAAACCATTTCACTTTTGACAGAAATCTTCATTTGAAATTTGCATTGAACGAGTGAAAACGTAAATATAGCTACTTGTGCAGGTATTTTTTGACATGCATCCAATCCTTTACTTTCATTTGCCGGCAAAGAAAGAGAATTGCCACTTCCTAAAACAGCATAATAGGTGGAAAAACCATGAGGAAATGTCCCCTCTAATAACCGACACACAATCGCCACAGATTCGCAAAGAATAAATGTAATTAAGAACCTTTTCACTGAAATATAATTACGCAAGAAAGGATTACCGGGTATCCATAAATTTTTTTTTTTCTATTTTTTTGTGGTTCGGTAGCATACGGAGATATCTTGTAAATCTGCATTGTACGCATGCGATGTGGGATCGCATCCGTGGAACCGTCCGACTCGACTTCATAAAAGAAATGATGTTGTGTTTTACATTTCAGAGCTCCATATTTGTCAAAATTGCTTTCATTCTAATTAAGACTTTTTTATGTGTAGCCACGACGTTCATGGGAATGACTTTCATTCCCATGAGCATGTGGCCAGGAACTTGGTAGCACATTTATTATCCTAGTGCAAAAATATATCCAGCTGGCACCATTTTACTCTTTTAATGTAACTGTACGGCGAAGATTGAAAATGAAGATAATCTTATCTAACGCTATCGGAGCGCATAGAACGTGCAAAATGTTACATTTTCTGCATTTCGACAGCGATGTTTCGTTTTTCATTTTATTCCATTCGATGAAACCTACATTTCCCTTGTTGAACTGTGTTCTTTCCTCGCTAATTATCACAATTACGGACAATGAGATTATGCATGTGTTAATTAATGTTAATTATCGATTTGTGGCCCAAATAGTTTATTTGACTAGTATAAAAGGAAGGCACATCGTATTTTGAGGATAGTCGCGTTAAAGGATACTAGTAAATAACTTGAAATTCAATTTCGTTGCTGCACAAAAAATCAAATAAAATTTCATTAATAATATACAAATAAACTAATTGTACAAAACACAAATCGACAAAACAAACGAAATCTTTATAATATAACTATTGACAAAATTCGCGACGATTAATTCTTCAAGAGAAAGGGTGTAGCTTAATCGATCAAAAAAAAAAAAAAAACAAGAAAACAGCGTCATAATAATTAGAATAAACATTACTGAGAGCAAGCATATACAAATTTCACATTATCTTGAATACATTTTCGATTCATACATATTATCGGTAAGTTCACATTATTGTTTATCGTACAATTATTTCGTGTGAAGGTTTCTGCTGACCCCATTACTGAAGGTACTACTGACAAGTACAAAGCCAAAGTACTGAAAAAGTAACCAAAACAAGGACGAAAAGTAGGCAAATTCGAAAAAAAGGAGAAAAAGGTGCCATCGCAAACATTTCACGGTTTTCACGTTATCATTAGAAACAAGACACCAGCAACTCTGAGCACATTTTGTACTAGATTAGTTCTTTTAAAAAGGGTTTGACCACTGACACATTTTACACAAAAACCCAAGCAAGCGCGACTGTAAATTATTTTTCCAAGTCCTTTCGCCCGGCGTTCTTTGAAAAATCCATAAAATCTTCAATTAAAGTGTTTTATTCTCACCCACAGTGTTGTGCAGTGCAACAAATTATTCACCAGAAACCAGAGAAACATGAGCAAACAAGAGGATTATGCCTCGGACAGCGATCAAAGCGACGAGGACTTCTGCCCGGACAAGGCCAATAATTCGGACCCCGCCAGCGAGGAGGAGTCCGACGATCCCATTTCAGAGAATGGCGACGAACCAGAAGCAAACAAGAAGCCATCAACAAAGAAAAAACCCACGAAAAAGCGAACAAAGGCGAATGAATCAGCTCCAGAACCAAAGCGTGTTGTGTCGACGCGTAACCGAGGGGAGACAGCAACGAAGTCACCACTGGAGAAGGATGACCTCGAGTCGGACGAGGAGGATTCGAACAGAAAAGACGCTCTGTGGGCGGATTTCCTCAGTGACGTTGTGCCCCCGACAGCTAGTGCGACAAATAAACCAGCCGCGTCGAGTAGAAGGTCTGTACAGGAGAAGAAACCGGCGCCCCTTGTAGAGAAGACTACAGTAGAGTCGCCAAAGGAGCCAGAAAAACTGGTCGTCACTGAGATCTTTGAATTTGCCGGCGAAGAAGTTCGCGTAGAGAAGACTATCAGCGGCGACAGCCTTAAGGAGAACGGCTCTTCAAGGAAATCTGACGCTGCACGAGGTTCTCTTAAGCGACCCGTTGTCGGTGGCGGTGGATTGGGTTCAATACTAGGCCAGCTAGGCAAGAAGAAGAAAATATCAGTCCTTGAGAAGACAAAACTCGACTGGGACAGTTTTAAGACGAATGAGGGCATTGAAGAGGATCTACAAACATTCAACAAAGGCAAGGATGGGTAAGTGATACTTGCAACAGCCTTACCATAAGGGGCTATAGATCTTTAAAGCTAAATAGACCAACTTGTATGTCAAGTATGCCATATAGCGGGCTTCCGACACGTCAAGAGGCTCTGCATCCGCGATCAGCTGGCATATCAGTAAAATGTTCGAAAAGCATTGTTGTAGCAACACCTCTATCGATTCAACCTCTAATGCTCCCGCATTTTTCTTAGATTACTGCGATATCTGCTTTATACCTGTTGAGGGCCTCCTCTTAGGGTTTGACTTTGACTTCTCGTGGCTTGTAAAAGGCTAATTCGGCTCGTTATAGATAGATATCTAGTGGATACCACTTTCCTGTTCAGTTTGAGCAATGTCCCCATTTCGTGGCGTACACGCTCTGAAGTTTCCATGGCCTGTTAACATTTGGTTTATGCAGTAATTCAGTTATAATTAGAGTATAAGACTATTTATTCCTGGTGGTCACCGGATATAGCTTCGTATTCTTGTTTCTGTTTCGCAAGCTGTTTGCAGCTACAACCCACGCCGCATCGTATGTAATTGTATGAAGAGTGGTTATTACTCTCAATGGATTGATTTGGTAGACCACCTCTCTTTAGCTTGCATCTTTTTAGGCTTTACCCTTCAGGGCTTTCACCTTGTTTGATGCTCAAACTCCTATTTAAAGCAATCTTCTGTATTTGGCCTCACTATGTTGCCCTTGCGCTGCTTTGTGAGCTGGTAATTGTAGGTATTTTGACTACTGATGGGTATTGGTTCCGTCTTTTGTTCAAATAAACTCGTCACCTCTTAACTGTGGCATTAGCAAAGCTAACAACCCTTCTGGCAGTGAGTGCCTAAGAATAAGTCATAAATTTGCAGCATACCTTTCAATGGATGTCCTTGTAATGTTAACACTTCAATCATTGAGTGCCCCTTTCGTAAGACCTTCTTTATCGATCGTAGCCTCTAGCCGATCACTCATGTATTTTTCGCATCATGGCCAACATGTATAGTGATCTGTACGGTTGTATCAGCCTGAACTTTTTGTTGGTCTGACAAAAATCATTCTTTTAGACTTGTGTTGTACTAGTACGTATCTGCAAAATATAGCACAGAGGTCTGATTGTTGTTTTTAAGGTATAATTAGCAATAGTACTAGTGTCAGGCGCATTTTGACCCCTAATTTTGCAGAGCCTTGCTTCTTTCCGGAGACGACAAGGGGAATATGTTGCGTTCTCTGCCGTGGAAATAAAACTGTTATTACGTCATACGACACGTATTTTATAGCTCAAATTCTGTTCATCTACCTTAAGGTATTGCAATTTAGCTGTTACCCTGCAGTCACATCTCACGCGGTCTTAGCAATTACCTTGTCCGTTCTTCAGACTAATGTGATCTATGGCCCCTTATAAAAAAAAACCCTTTATGTACAATAATTTGTTCCAAAACTAATAAGAATACTTTTCTTTTAGTTATTTACAGAGACAAGATTTCCTAGAGCGCACGGACTTGAGACAGTTTGAGATAGAGAAGAGCATTCGTGCATCAAGAAGGAAACCAATGTGAACCGCTCTGGCAAGGGCCAGTTAAACTTAATTATTCCTCAAGCTGTTACATATTTTAACAATTTTTTTATAATTTAAACTTATATTTATTTACTGTGTACTTCGAATGATGTTTTACAACAAAAATTGTATACTATAAGATGTGCCCGCCATTATAAAATTATTCCCGGCTCCTTTTTGGAGCTTTAAGGCAAATAAAGGTTCCATACGTTTGGAAAATAATTTCTATCTTCTTCTTCTTCCTTTTATCAGCGAGGTTATGATCCGAAAACAAGGGATCACACCCTCCCACTTCACCGCATTTCTACTGATCCGCCTGTGGGGTTCGCCTATAATTTCTATGTTGTAATGTAATGCAATATCAATGAACATTCCAAAGACATCGCAAGGCAGAAAAGGCAGGCCTATAAACGCCTGGATCACACAAATGCAACGACACCAGCATTTGATTGGCCTCAGTAACCCAGTGATCCAGAGGCCTGCCGATATTTTCTTACATCAAATAGGCGAACCCCACAGGCGGATCAGTAGAAATGCAGTGAAGTGGGAGGGTTATAATCTCTTGTTTTCGGATCATAACCTTAAGTTAGTTAGTTAAATTCATTTATTTAACCTCTGTTACGTATGTAAATTGATATTTAGGAATGTGGAAAGTTACATTTTATATATTCAATTGTAATTCTTTTAAATCTATTGAAGTTACTTTCAGTTTTTATGTTAGATGGCATTGCGTTAAACAGTTGGCACCCTTTGTACACAATACTATTTTGCGTTATATTCTGCAGATACGATGGCAATCTGAAGTCTTCTTGGTTTCTTAAGTTATATGGCTGGGAGTCTCTTATATATCTTAGATGTTTCTTCAAATAATTCGGTAACAGATCATTTTTGATTTTAAAAATAAGACATAAAACATTTAAAACAATTCTTTGTTTGACATTTAACCACATTAAAGTATTGAGCATTAGTCTGCTTGGTGTATACTGACTACATTTTAAGATTATTCTCATTGCCCTATTTTGTAGCCGCTGAAGCTTGCTTAACAAATATTCACAACATAAAAACAAAATTGATGAAAAATATTCAAAGTGCGGTTTAATCATTACATTATATATATTTATAGCACTTATTAAGGAGACTCGAGACTTCGAATTCTGTTAAAGAAACCAACTTTTTTCGACACTTTTTTAATAATATAGTCTACGTGTACATTAAATTTTAAATTAGAGTCTATAACTACTCCTAAGTATTTGATTTGTTCAACTTGTTCTATTACTTCATTTTCTACACGGAGGTTTAGATTAAGCTTATGTTTAAGTACCATACATTTAGATTTGTTGACATTCAATTTAAGTTTATTTGCCCTAAGCCAACTGTTCACTATGAGTAGATCCTCTTGTATCTTTTGTATACATTCGTCTGCGGTTTTTTCCTGATATGAAGATTAGGGCGTCATCGGCAAAGAGAGCTAACTGGGAGTATTTAAGTTCATGCCCAATAGCGTTAATGTAGATGATGAACAGCAATGCTCCCAGAACGGATCCTTGTGGTACTCCGAGCGCAGTTCCCAAACTGCTAGACATCCTTCCATTCACTTTGGTTTTTTGGGATCTATTGTTGAGGAATGATTTAAACCATTTTAATTCACTACTCCTGATACCATGGCTCTGGAGTTTCACTAACAGAATGTTCCTGTCAATTGTTTCGAAGGCTCGTTTGAAATCAAGGAAGACAGCCACCACGTAATTCTTTGCGCCTAGCTCCTCTTTCCAGCTGATTAGGACGTTGTTCAGAGCTGACTCACACGAGTGCTTTCTTCAAAATCCAGACTGATTTTCGAGAAACAATTTCGGAAAAACAATTTTCGGTCGGAAGTTCTCGCAGTTAATGGTGCCTTTGACTTTTTCGATAGGTGTAATAATGGATTCCTTCCATGTCTCAGGGAATGAGCCGCGTATCATCGATTGATTTATTAATACCTCCAACTGCGGACCGATAATATTGATTCCGTCCAATAGCATTTTTCCATTCAGAAAGTGGACGTCCCTTTTTTGGTTTAATGACTTTAATATTGTTTTAATGCTGTGAACATTTTAGGCTTAAATCGAAATGATGTGTTTCTAAAATCAGATCTTGGAATGTATTGGGTATATGGTATCGAGTCATTAATATCACAGATGCTTTTAACAAAGTACTTATTAAATGCGTCAGCAATGTTTTTATCGCCGCAGACACAGTTTCCGTTGAAATAAATATCTTTTATCATCATCATAATACTATTCCTTATGCAGTTGTTCTTCGCTTTTGTCAGCTCTGTTTTATACCGATTTCTTATGTTACGATATCTACCCCAGCCGGTTTCGCTGTTAGTTGCTTTGCAGTCAATGTATATGGCTACGTTTAGTCGTTTCGTCCTTTGTAGTCTTTCACTGTACCATGTATTTATGCCACCAGATATTACTTTTGTGCAAATTAAGGTTTTCGTTATTCGCCATAGTTCATTTTGTAGCATACTACCAATTATGTTGGGATCCTCCTATCTACAAGTTCCTCTAGCCATTCTTTAAACTTGTCACAAAATATACGTTCGGACGAGCTGCTCGATCGATACACACCGGCTAGGTAAATGGACTGGTTATGGTTATTAGTGATTTTTACCATCAGCCAATATATGTGTCTAGGTAGTATCTCACTTTTTATTACGCGAACTTCGTAGTTCTTTTTTACATAAATACATAGCCCACCTGTGTGTAAAATCGTCTAAAAGGATCTCATTATCATCAATATCATCCGTAATATGAGTCTCAGACATTACTAAAAAATCGGACTTTTTACCAGTAAAATTTTGCTCGACCTCAGGAAAATTGCCGGTAAGTCCTTGTATATTGCAGTACACTCTATTTATTTTATGTGGTTGCTATATAATAAACTTACTTCTTTCAGACTGGATGAGTCTTTGTATACTGAGCAGTTTGCATCACGACAGTCATGATTTGTGTCAAGATTTAGGGCAAATTGTTCGTTGTAGCGTAAGCAATTAATGCACTTAGATTCGTTGGATTTACATTCTTTGGTGTCGTGATTGTTGCCGCATTTTGCACCTTGCCGAAGTATGAAGAAGAAGAAGGATTACAAAGTGAAGTTGCACATGATATATGATATACAAACATGTATATATTTGGCGCAACAGCTCATCGTGTGTCTAGGCCTAGCTTCTCGCAATCACTCGTATTGTGTGCATTATATTTTTGGCACGAATGGAAGTTAGCTTTGTGCCGTATCCGAAGGACAATTTTTATTTTTGTTTTTGGGAAGCTTTCTTGGGACAACAATACTTTTGGATGTTTTTCAGATGATCGCGAGATGTGGGACCGTAAAAAAACTTGTTTGTGTTTTCTGGGATTCGAACATGAAACCTCGCGCGCAGTGGTCCGACACACAAACCATTGCACCATGGCGCGCACAGTTGTACATCATAGTGCGACCAAATATACAATTGTCTAGCTGTCTTCCACCACAATTTCTCGAATGAAATCTATAGTTGTGTCATACCTGCCTGTTTACGTCTTAAAGCCTACTCTCAGGCGAATTTTAATGTTCAGAAGATAGTTGTTTTAATCGTGAAACACGAATATAGAAACAACTTCAAATCACCAATGTTTCTATGCTATAAAACAATGTAAGTTGATCAAACTTGGTAAAGGTACAAACAAAGGTAAACAACCGATTAAAACCTGGAAGTCAAAAATTCGAAAATCGAGTAAGAAAATCCGATCAGTCTACCTTCAGAATAACAATTGCCACATTATTTGAAAGCTAATAACCAAGTCACCCACAAAAGCTTCACTATCGAATTTTGATATTAGTAGTGCTAACCTAGCTAGCCAGTCGTTCATTTAAACGACTTGACAGCCAGCCAATTTTATACGAACATATCTCTAGGAACCAAGCAACTTTTCAGTGGCAGCAACAACAAATAACTAAAAAAACATTCGTGTTTGCGACGCCTGAAATTAGGCATAAAAAAAAAATTCAAATTCCGAGGCAGTCACTTTTGGCTAGGGATCATATCAAGAGTAGTAGCCAGCCGGTATTTGTATTTGTTTTATTTGTAAAATTTGACTTACTAGCATCTACTGGCTGGCTAGGTTTAAAAAAACACGGCTATTGTATGTGCTGTGCTGTGCTGCTACGACAAGTATTCGATTCACTAAAAGTTACAGAATACCAATTTTTTTTTATCAGCGAATTGAATTGACAATTTTTCACAGCACTTTCAATCAGGCTCAGGCATATTTTCTTAATCGTTTCATAAATTACAAAGCATGGATTGTCACAAATTAGAGAATAGGGGTGGTAGTGTGCTTTACAATATTTAACGAAACTTTTATACACCAATGCACACTACCCTTGCAAAGTATAGAGGTTGGTATCTCTGTCTTTGTCTCGCTCATTTATTCTTCCATGTACCTCAGTTAAATCATTCCTTTTACGGACTTAAATAATCTCCTGCCTTTCCGTTCTCGCTGATGCAGATGCTCTTTCAATAACCCTACACCCATCTACTGTTTCATTCTCGTTTTTTGGTTTCTGTCGAGAATTGTTTCCGATGCTAAATTTGTTCGCACTGCCCACAGCGGATTTTAAATGCGTTGGCGTTAGTATTTTAACGTGTGTGTGGGTGTAGGTATATAAGAGTCCTGCCATTCAAAACTTAACGTTCAAAGTAGTAACTTTAGTGTAGTGCAGTAGTGCAATCTCAAACAATCTCCTAAAGTGAATTTAAATTATAATCTATCTGGCTTGTGCAAGGAAAAGTAGATACGATTTATAGTTCTTCGATAGTTAAGCTTAAGCTAAGCATATTAGACGAAGGTTTGACGAATCTTATCACGTAAGTAGTCTAAAATTGTGAATAAATTGTTCCTTGTTAAATATCCAGAACCATTTGCTCTTTAAAAAAGTCTTTTTTAAAATTAAAAACAGTAACGTTGGGCTAGGATGGGTATCGCTGCATAGCGACGGTTTTTTTTTTTTTTTTTACTTGAGAAAAGAAGACCGAAAGGCTTTGCATTCACGGGGTTTGTTCGGATGTATCTGTCGGTGGTCAAAATATACAGGTATGTTTGTGCACACATATTATATGCTGTTTCCTCCTATTAAGGATTGCATATGCTTGTATACGTTCTGTACCAATATAAATGTGTATTAGTACATATAAGAGATATAGGGTGGTATGAATAAAAATTTGTGTTCACTCCGAGTGAAACCAGGTGAGGGAAGTTTCTTCGTTAATGGGCACACTCAATTTGTTGTGAAAATTCCTCTAAGTGGGTTATTTCCCTCAAGTTGAAGTTTGAAAACCCGAGTGATGAACTGTTAGATTGATTTATCAGGGATAATAATTTAGTAACAAAAGTGACCGCGTAGGGAAATACAAATTTGTAATTGTGTATGCACCCTTCAGTGCATACGTAAAAATAATTGTAACGTAGATGTATACCTTGGGCCTATTAGGCCCGAAGCTCTATTTAGCGAAAATTTACTGAACTTATTACAGTTATTTCTATGTTCGAGGATACATTTCGACGATGTAGGAAGGTAGATGAAAGATTATATTATTTCCAAGGATAGTTTCAATTTTATACGTATTTTAATTTTCACTTGGGCCTGTCAGGCCCCACGTGTGCACTGCAGGGTTAAGCATACAAACAAGAGCGAGACGAATTGCTCGACAACCATAAAAACAAGTAATTAATCTAAAGAGCATTCGAAAAAAAAAACGGAGGAAAAGTACACTAATGAGTTGTCTTCCACAACAACAACAAAAAACTAAAAAACTACAAGAGCACTTACAAAAATATAAAAAAATAAACAAAAGTCAATATGGTTTCCTTAAAAATAAAAGCGTCAACCAACTTCTTGTAGAATTCTCAAATACGACAAACATAAACTTGAACAGAAATTGTTATACACTGATAATCTTCATTGATTTCAAAAAAGCTTTCGATACTCTTTGCCAAAGGAAATTATTGCAAATGCTGGAAAAAATTTTAATCCGTGGTCCAGTCCTACAATGGTTCAAAAGCTATATCTCTGATAGATGCTTCAAAGTAAAAATAGCATCAAATCGCAGTAACCACCAAAACACTGAGTACGGAGTTCCACAAGTATCTAAATTGGGACCTATCCTTTTTGTGAAAAAAGCATTGGTCTACAGTTTGCGGGTGATAAGGCAATCATAGTGGGTCATCGTGATTTAAACGTTGCTATACAAACTGCACAATCAGAATTCCATGAAAAAACTAGATGGTGTCATAAAAATCGACTGGTAATCAATTCCCAGAAGACCCAAGTTATGCACATAAGACCACCACATATACCCAGGACTAAAATCGAGCTTAAAATTCACAATTCAGACTGTCTTTACAAAAACTATGATAAACGAGCTATCACCATATACATATACCCTATATACATATATACCCCAATGACCTGTGCAATGACCAAATTGAAAACGTGAACACATACCGATATCTAGGTGTTGAAGTTGACTACAACTTTAAATGGGACTCGCACATAGAACGAACCTGCAAGCGCTTGCGACAATCTTTGTTTGCTTTACACCACCTCAGCAATTACACCTCATTTTCGGTTCTGAAGCAAGGTACTTTTCTTTGGTCGAATCAGTGACACAGTATGGGATAGTAGCATGGGGATATGGTACATCATGATATTTAACTGAAAAAAACTTACAGCGGGTACAAAATCGGTTTTTTTTAAATTCTCATGAAAGTTGAATATGGCGCAAGGTATGTAGAACATTCATAAAATGCAAGTAACGATCTAGTTCTGCTAACGGTCACTAACCTTTTTCTTTTCAATATGATAAATGAAATGTACAACGACTATCGATTCAAGCAACCAATACAACATGACATCAGACGAAGAGCACAAGGATACCTTGAAGTACCACATATACACAACTCATATGGATGACAGCAGCTGGCATATGTACTTGATACCCAGCATCTTCAATGGACTACCACGTGAAGTCATATTTCGTCTGAACCAATGCGTAAAAAGAGGCTTAAAACTTATTTATTAGAAAACAGAATTAGCCTACATTAAGAAGTGCATTTAGATTACATCCAAGATATGAAGTCAAAATATGAATCATTTCTTAGAAATTCACACAGTTAAAATATGAAACATTTTCGTAAACAAACAACATTCTCCGGACAAGCCGTTACGGCTTCACGGAAAATATATTAAAATAATTTATGTAAAAAATGTAATATGCAATGTACTAACCCAATTGTATCCCCTACTATCATTTTACGCGGGCTATCTTCAACGGCTTCAAGTTTTTATCCAGCACTAAAGCGGAAATGTTCGTAGAAAATGATACAAATGTATTATAAATATGTAGTATTCGTAAGTCGTAAGGCGAACCCCACATGCGGATCAGTAGAAATGCGGTGAAGTGGGAGGGTTGTGATCCCTTGTTTTCGGATCATAGCCTTGCTGATAAAAGGAAGAAGAAGAAGAAGAAGTAGTATTCGTAAGTCAATAAATGAAATGAAATGAAATGATTGTTATAGATTGGTTTTTCCTCTATTGTTTGACCACTTTATTTTGTTGTACTTAGGATTGATGGGCTGCTTTTCTTTTAGCGATTTTTCTCTGATCATTTCTAGGGACACGCAGATTTACGTGTAGCATAGATGGATGTAGTTTTTTCAATATCCATCCAACCATCATTCAAAGTTACCTTCTATGCGCACTCAACTTTTTGAAGTGAACTCTCGATAGACTTTATCTTTATTCGCATCAAAATTTCGATATATGTATGTATATGTACACACTGATATCTTGGATTATTGACGTCTATAGTATTGTAATTAGTCATTGGCATAATCGCATGATTTAAAGAATCGAGGCATTAGTACTCGTGTGATCTGTATAATCGAATGATCATTCGAAGTATGAGTGCTATATGCATATGAGAACACACTCCCCAAGTGGTTGAATACATAAACAAAGTTCTCGATTCCACTCATATCACGATTTGAGATATGAGAGGTGTATCCAAGTAAAATAGTATTCGATACATGCTTTGCTACTATCCGCCTTTAAAATGAATCGAGTACTATTTTACTCGGATACATATCTCATATCTCGATTCTTAGGGAGTGTGTTCTTATATGCACATAGCACTCATATAGGTATACCAAATCATTCGAATGATTTCAGACGATGTCTCGAGATTTTTACCCTTTCGACATGTTTATCCTTTGCGTCGTTCTCGGTTCTCGCTGCTTCCACAGAAGTATGTGGGTATAGTAAATCATTCGAATGATTTCAGACGATGTCTCGAGATATCTCGAGATATTGGATGAATCGATTATAATCGATTATATCATTCGGATCATTTACGTGCTTATATTTCCAGAGATATTTCCGAAAGCATCCATGCCCCGACAGAAAATGTGTCAGATAATAGTTCATCTCTCACTTTCCTCTGCTAGTCACGCCTCTATATGTTGAATATCAGTGTACATATGTATATGTCCATCTTCCTTTAGATAAAGTATTCCATCTGTGTTGCCGCCACACTTGTATGGGCTCGCTGGTGGTTGTTCTCTCTTCTGGTCGATAGGTATTCTGTCCAAAACTACGCTTGTGACTTCCGCTAACATGGTTCTAAAAATGCAGCATACTCTTAGCGATTCTATGCGCTGAGTTCTTGCGTCTGATGTAAGATTTCACATCCATTGCTGGTGCCATATAAGAGACGCATACATAAAAGTATCGACTTGCACACCGTTTCTAGCAGATTTCTAATTGGGTGCCTGGGCTCTCCAATATTTGACATTAATTTAGATAATGCCTCTACTGCCCGGGATGCTCTTTGAAGTTGAGCCTGTGGTTCAGCAGAATTTCTGATCTAAGACTCAACGGTATGCTCACCTCCCTATATAAAGAGGTGTTCTACTCTTTTTCTGCTGCCCTTCTGGTGTGCCTGTTCCAGGTCTGATGTCTGTACCCATGACCTGACATCTCTGATCATATGACTACATTTCTCAGACACTTTTTCCAGCGTTTTTACCGATGATGTCCACTCCGCTAGAACTGACCGAGTTAGAACATAGGTCAGCGAAATTATATCACAATCTTTCCAAGTTATAGATATTGCAAAAGCCAAGAGAAAACTTTTCTTAGAATCCATAGAGTAACCAATTTCTTATTGAAATTGAAGCCACTCTGAAGTTGAGTCAACGATATTTCATTTGATTTATTATTTTGAAATGCCTATAAACTTTAAGATATAAAAATACAAATATTTGGCGCAACAGCTCTTTAAAGTGCCAGGGCCCAGCTTCTCGCAACCACTCATGTTGTGTGCGTTATATTTTTCACACGAATGGAAGGGACCTACGGTTTGATGCCGACTCCGAACGGCGATTTGAGAAGCTTTTTCGTGACAACAATACTCTCGGATGTTTGTCAGACGCTCGCGAGAGGTGGGCCCCTGAAAAAACTTTTTGGTGTTTTCTGGAATTCGAACTTAGAACCTCATGCGTAGTGATCCGACACACTAACCACTTACGCAACGGCGCCCACTTTAAGATATAGTATCTTATTAATTAGTGATAAGCAATCTAAGATAAAAGAATTCAAAGGTTAAAAAAATTCCTTTGAACCAATTGGTGTAGAAGTCCAAAGAAGCTACGCCCACTGAAAAAGAACCGGGGGACTTTAAACTTTTAAACGATACCTAGCTTGATTATTTCGGAAAATGCGATTCAGGCAATATAATATGTATCTGTCACAATACTTCTTTTAGGTCACACAGATCGATGCAAATGTTTTGAAGAATTTTCTTCCCCTTAAGGTCGTACTGCTGTATTGAACAGTAACCAACGGCTTCCCATAAAAGAGCTTAAAAGACCAAATCTCATCAAAGTTTTTTCAGCCACTACATCAAAAAAGGGGCGTCTGCTTGGAGTACAATGGACCATAAGTTTGAGTGCTCTGGAGTTTGGATTGTTTTATTTATCTGTATCCTGGACCTACAAGGTAAAAACCGAAAACCTAGAGATTCAAGGCGGTATTTATCCATTTATCTATCAGACCTTCTATCAGCCCCAGACCTTCTGATCATATCCCGTATACGCGCATGAAACATAACACGGCCAGGAACGTTCACACACCATGTCCAGAGTCAATGAATAATGAATAAATAGACTGCTACCCCAAGACTTTTCCATTTTCACAAAGACACATTTTCGCTGTTATGTAATTATTTCGGGTCTACCAGCAACATGACTTATGACCTACTTATAAGCTACCATAATGTTTTAATTATTTTCCTAAAATGTAAACAAATCAAACCTAAAAAACCTTATCTGGTTTCGGCCTTATTAAAAATTCCTATAATTACCCATCATCAATGGCAAGGGTTGAAAAAAAGAAAACACACACTACCTATAAAATAATTTATTATTTTGGGCAATGTGCCCCCGTCAACTATTTAAAAACAAACTTTTAATAATTTACGAAATAATGTATGACACTTGCACACCTTTGACAAGTTCTTGTACCTTGATTCAATGTGTTCTCATTCGTTGAATTTCAGTTGTAGATTCTAGGTGGAATACAAAGAACACCATGGTGCCACCGCATACAAGGTTGCTTTACATGGTACTGCTATTATTCGTTCTCTTAATTTGCCTTGGATGGTTGCTCATGCCGACAGTCTTTAAAATTAAACTAAAAAAGGTAAGTAGGTGGAAGTACAGCTAAGCGAATGGAAACCTATCCAATCTACAATACAATATTTTTCTAGGGTATCAGTCTTAGTCCAGAAAACCCTGTAAGGGCGGTATGGCAGGCATTCCCATTTCCGTTTGACTTTGAAATTCACGTCTTCAATGTTACAAATCCGGATGAGATACAGAAAGGTCAGAAACCCATTGTCCAGGATGTGGGACCTTTCGTTTTTGAGTAAGCAAAGCGGAGCAGGCAGCTTTTAACTGGGTTTTGTAATTATACTTTTTCTTTAAAGTGAATTTAAGGATAAGTATAATATCCAAGACGATGAAGACACGGACAGTGTGTCCTTCAATATGCGCAACACTTACACGTTTCGAGCAGACAAAACCGTGGGACTGACTGGCGAGGAGCTCATCACTATGCCGCATCCCTTGATTCAGGTGGGTGTACTAAAATTGGTTATCCTTTGCAGAGACTTTCAGCTTTATGATTATGATTCCAGATGATGGCAATTTCCGTGAAACGTCAATCCGCTGAAATGATTGAAGTTGTCGCCGAAGGACTAAGGATTATTTTCAAAAACTCAGGTCCTTTTATAACTGCGCCGTTTTTAGATTTATTCTTTCGAGGTTTCACCATTGACTGTAGCCATGAACATCCTGCGGCCAAAGCGGTCTGTGATCAATTTGGATCAGGAAGTATAAAAGGAATTAAAAAGTTAAATGATACTTATTTTACGTTCTCTTTGATGGGAGAGGTATGGATACATGCTCAAATGATGTCCTTGCGATAGTTTTAAATATTTTTACTTATTTCAGAGTAACCATAGTAATATTGGTCAGTTTAAAGTACTGCGTGGAGTAGAAAAGTCTATTGATCTTGGAAGAGTGCTTGAGTTTAATGGCCAAACTCAGCTAAATGTGTGGCCTGGAGATGAGTGTAACAAGTTAAAGGGAACTGATGGTACTATATTTCCGCCGTACATGAAGCCATTAGATGGACTTTGGTCGTATTCACCGGAACTTTGTCGGTCAATGGCACCACGATTTAGAAGAAATGTTCATTATGAAGGATTTTCTGCTGCGCGTTTTTTAATGGACTTTGGAGATATTAAGGTAAAATTTGAAGTGATTTTCTCTGATTTTAAAAAAGGGTTATCTTAGAGGCGGTTTTGAGTCCAAGGATTCCAAGGACTGAAAACTAATCGCTCCAACGCAGCTTTGAATATCATAAAAAGCGTTCTATATGTCTTCGGATCTTATTCTTATACAATATCTCAAGATTTAGAGGACCCAACATCTCTGTCGATAGGCAGTAATGTACTCGTAAAAGTAAATTCTTCCTTAATTTTCTGTGCCCTGCGTGTATTCTGGAAGTTGCGGTTGGAAAGGAAAAATCCGCTAGGTAGATAGAAAAAGAACTTAAATCTTCGAATATTATGGAGCAGAATACGAACTTTTAGCTACAATTACAATCCATGTGATTTAAAAGAGGCAGATTTTCAGACTCATTGTGCAGCCTTTTTTTTTTTTTTTTTTTCCGAGGGTAGGTGAAAATCTTCAACAAGACACTATGAGCATCGACAGCGCGTGCTCATAGTAGTGTGGGATTCTTACCCACTAAAACACCTCCCTTAAAAACAGACTTCTTTTTATTTTACTACACCTAAGTAGTATTCGACTTATCAAGTAGTTTTTATTTCAGGAAATAAGGACGTTTTGCAGGTACCTTCCCATTAGAAGTTCCTGCTAGCTCCGCAGTTTAGACGCGATTACTTATGGCGCTAAGTCTAAAGGTTTGGTTCTTTGTAGACGGCGTAGTAAATTTCTTTCATCCAAAACTTGGAGGACTGTAATATTAACGTAACGTTCTGGTCAACTGGAGGGAAAGTTACCTTCTCCCTGTATACAAAGGGAAGGGTGATACGCGAAACTTTGATAACTACCGTTCGATCAAGCTGATGTCACACACCATGAAGATCGTTGAGCGGGTATTAGGTGGCCGACTGCGAAAAATAATACGGCTATCTGATGATCAGTGCGGGTTTGTCTCGGGTAAATCAACCACAGATGCAATCCAAAGTATAAGGATCATAATGGAAAAACATCGTGATTCCTTAAGGGATTTGCATATTGTATTGGTTGACTTTGAAAAGGCATTCGGCAGACAACCACGAGATCTGATATGGGTGGCGCTAAGACATCGAGGGGTTCCAGAAACCTATGTACAGATGATCATGGACATGTACGAAGGAGCAAAGACAAGAGTAAGATGCCCCCCTGGAGTGACCGAAGAGTTCCCAATCAAAGTCGGGGTACACCAGGGAAGCGTTTTAAGTCCTTTGCTCTTTATTACTGTCCTTGATTATCTGCTTGAAGGTAAAGTGATGGACCCCAAGGTACATCAGTTATTCTTTGCTGACGATGGAGCCTTCATAAGTGAAGATCCTACATCCCTGCAACGAGCACTTGATGTGTGGGTGGACGTTTTGGAGGGAAATGGGTATCGCATTAGTTCAAAAAAGACAGAGTACTTGTGCTGCCCGTTCTCTGATCCACTCAGGCCTATTCCAGACATTTATTTGAATGGAACAGTGCTTCCCAAGTGCGAAAAGTTCAAATATCTGGGATCTATGATCAATAGCAAAGCAACTTGTGATGACGACATCAATCATCGTGTAAGCGTAGGGTGGATGAAGTGGCGAGAAAATTCCGCTATCTTCTGTGACAGAAAAATGCCCCCTAAGTTGAAAGGAAGGCTCTACACCGCAGTTGTACGTCCAGCGCTCACATACGGTTCACAATGTTGGACGATGTACAAAAAGTATGAGAGTAAATTAACGGCAGCTGAGATGAAGATGCAGGAGTGACAAAGCTTACTTCTTTACTTATGTCCTGTATCCCCTTGTGGGTCCTAGGGCCTCTACTACGCCTACGCGCCATCGTGTACGGTTTCTGGCAATGTGTCTGAGTTCTCCCCAACTTTTCCCTAACTGCAGTGCCTCCTTCTCGAGTTAGAGGGTTCCATTGCATAGCATGGTTCGCTATGGAGCTGTCACCCTTTCGGAACGTGTGACCAATCCACTGCCACTTCCGCCGTTGGATAGTTGTGCCTATTGGTTCCTGACCCGTTCTCTCGTAAAGGTGTTCGTTAGAGATACGATTGGGCCAGAAAATCCTTAAGATATTGCGCAGACACCTATTAACGAACGTTTGCAGCTTTCTGGTGATAGTAGTGGTCACTCTCCACGTGCTGCAACCATATAGCAGCACGGATTCAACGTTGGAGCGGAACAGTCTTATTTTGGTGCTCAAACTGATTGCATTGCTTCGCCATATTTTGGACAACATCCCGAACGCGGACTTTGCTTTGGCGATCCTGTTGGCTATATCCAGTTCGGTTCCACCATCGGTCGAGACAATACTCCCAAGATACTGGAAATCCTCTACTCTCTCTACCGGTTGTCCAGCAATGCATATTTGAGCCGATGAGTTAGTTCCAAGGCTGATGATTTTAGTTTTCGTCGTATTAATTTTCAGCCCGACGACACCTGCCTCCCTCTCCACATCTGCTGTCATTTGGTGGAGGTCCATAATTCTGTGGGAGAGTAAGCATACATCGTCTGCGTAGTCAAGATGCTTCAGTTGAGATGTAAGAGTCCATCGAATTCCTCCGTTTCCCGTCGACAAAGCTGCATGAAGCACATCGCTAATCACCAATAGGAATAATATTGGTGAAAGGATACAGCCTTGTCTTACCCCACTTTGGATCTCAAATTCCTCAGACAACCTTCCCCTGTGCAGAACGTGACATTTGGAGCCTTCATATGTAGCTTTGATAATAGCAATTAGTTTATCGGGAATGCCTCTCCTGCGTAAGGCACGCCAAATGAACTCCCTGTTGACACTATCGAACGCCTTCTCAAAATCGATGAACAGCAGGTGCAGTGGCGATCGATATTCAACACACTGTTCGATGATAACCCGCAGGGTGTTGATGTGGTCGGCACAGGAGGATCCAGAGCGGAAACCTGCTTGTTCGGCATCGAGTGTGTCTTCGAGATGATGTTTGATTCGCTCAAGGATGATTTTAGCTATTATCTTAGCTACAGCAGGCAGCACGCAGATACCCCTCCAGTTTCCGCACTCCATTAAATTTCCTTTCTTAGGAAGCTTGACGATCATTCCCTTTTTCCACTCGTTAGGAAAGCTCTCAGCTTCCCAAGCTCTATCTATAAGTGGAAGCAGAAGCTCAGCCGATGTTGTTGGCGTTGCTCGTAAGAGCTCTGCTGGAATACCGTCAAGTCCTACCGCCTTGTTGGTTTTGAGTGCCTTGATCGCGGTAATGATCTCATCTTTACTGGGAGTCGTGGTGCGTATTCGGGAACTTCTCACCTCGGGCATCTCAGTCTGATTTGGGAGCATGTCGCTAGCGAATACACGGTTCAAAACCGTAGCAAAATGCTCTTTCCATCTCTTAAGCTGGTCCTCATCCGAAATGAGCAAGGAGCCGTCTAGGCTTTTCACTAGGTATTGGCTGGAGCTGCGACCACCTGTCAGCTCTTTCGTGATTCTGTAGACAGTCCTGCTGTCGCACCTCCGTGCAGCTTCTTCTGCTTCTGTAGCCAGCGCGTTGATGTAGTTGCGCTTGTCACGTCGTACGCTACGCTGAACGCTGAGTGACAAAGCTTGATCGAATAAGAAGTTCGAAGATCCGTGGAAGCTTTCACATCAAGGAAACCATCGTACAAAAAATAGAGCGTGACCGGCTCAGTTGGTATTGCCACGTTCAAAGAAGAGATCATTTGAACCGTGTTAAAAAGGCAATATCAATGCACGTTCCAAAGACATCGCGATGTCGGAAAGGCAGGCCTATAAACGCCTGGATCAGACAAATGCGACGACATCGGCATTTCATTGGCCTCAGTAACCGAGTGATCCAAAATCGGCAGGCGTGCCGATATTTTCTGAGGTCAAATAGGCGAACCCCACATGCGGATCAGTGCGGTGAAGTGGGAGGGTTGTGATCCCTTGTTTTCGGATCATGGCCTCGCTGATAAAAGGAAGAAGAAGAAGAAGAAGAAGTTCTGGTCAACTTTTATGCTTTCTCGCGTAGTTTTTAATTTCGTCTTCGATTGTTTTAATGCCAAGATCTCTATGGATATCGCTATTTCTAATATACCATGGCGGTTGTGCAGCCTGTCATTTTTTTTTTTGTTTTAATTAAAGTAGGGCGGATCCTTACCACATATGATTTATGTATTAAGGAAAGCTGGACAGTTCTAGATAGTTAGTCTCCTACTGCCGCTCTCCTGTTCTCCTTCGTATTTTATTATTATTTTAGCTGTTTAAATGGTTACCACCCAACTAAAGTCATGTTCGCTATTATTTGAGGCTTGGAAGACCGAGTTTCACTATCAATCTATTCATTTTAATCAACAGTTTCTCGAACTTGTGGTTGTGCAGTATCCCACAACCTTCTATTGTTGATTCATTTCTATGGGTTAATTTTGAACGAATTATTTTGTTTTTTTTTTTTCGGAAATGTTGGTACTATAGATATTTAGTAATTAAGTCAGCTCTATTGCACTACTGTGCTATCAATTTATGCAAGTTATGATGCGTCTGTTGTATCCTTGAATCCAGGAGAGTTTTAAGTGATATTTAATTGTAATCTCTCGGGCGACTATGAGCATTACTAAAACATCCGCTTAGAAAGCAGCTATGGTTCGGAGGATTAATTTCCATGTAGGTAAAACATATTTGAAAAAATACTCGAACTTACTAATGTTTATTTAGACCCTTCAGTGTATTAATTCCCCATTATCTCGTTCATCTCTATGAGGATAAAAATAAGAAAAGGCACTGAAAGTTTTAGGCAGTTTTAGGCAGTAAGATATTGATTTAGGATTTTCCTATGCTTTGTTAAACTCGACTAAAGGTCTTAAGGATCTTTCAACAGCAGATCCTGAATAAAAGGTCAAATACTAGCCGATTTAGATTAGTCTTCTTCTCTTCTTTCATATTCACTATGGTTTCACTGGCAGCTTAGCACGAATCAAGCTTCGTAGGTACCTACAAGTGTGTATATAGGAATCACGATTATGGTGAAATCCAAGATCCATCTAGGATTCTATTTTTTTTTTTTTTAATATTCTTCTGCATGAGTAGAACGGCGAATAAAACAATCCTGCAAATTAAAATTTGTTTTCCCTTCTCGGTGTTTCTACAGCCAATTATGGGGGTTGGGGACCTCCTATTTACGAATCTGAGCTCGGTTTTTTCTATCACATCAGGATTTTTCACAATACAAAATTTTGATAATTACACAATAATTGAGGTACTTAGGTCAAATAGACGAACCCCACAGACGGATCAGTAAAAATGCAGTGAGGTGGGAGGATTTCGGATCATAACCTCGCCGAAATAGGAAGAAGAAGAAGAATTGAGGTACTTAGTAAAAAAAATCCTAATAAAAAAAATGTATCTAGTTGATATTTTTTTTTTATTTATACTCGTATGTACTGCATACATACGAATAAGTATTTTATAACATTACAAAGACTTGTGAAACCTTGTCCTTTTCATGTGAGCTTCTGTGGAGCAATTTCCTCCTATGAGCCTTGTTTTGATGATCACGTTTTAAGACCCAGCAGTAGTCTGCCATCATGCTTGTATTCCATTTTTACTGTTACTACGTTACTTACTTACTTAGGTGGCGCTACAGTTCGGGGTGAACCGATAAGCATTTCTATTCAGCTCGGTCTTTAGCTAATTGCCTCCAGTTGCGCACTCCAACTTGGTCGAGGTCCCCTTGAACTTGTTCGCGCCACCTACGGCGATGTGGTCCTCTACTACGTCGTCCCTCGGGGTTAGATTCGAAAACTCTGCGGGCCGGAGTGTTGGTGTCCATTCGCTCTACATGTCCTAGCCGTCTCAGACGTCCAATACGCAGTTTTTTTTTGACTAGGTCGATGTCGTTGTACAGCTCGTATAGTTCGTGATTGAATCTTCTCCTCCAAAATCCGTCAAAGCAAATGGGACCGAAAATCTTACGAAGAATTCTTCTCTCGAAGCGACTAAGGATATCTTCATCCTCTTTTAATAAAGTCCATGTCTCAGCGCCGTAAAGCACGACTGGGATGATCAGGGTCTTATACAGAGTCTCCTTAGTTGTTCGAGATAGGGCTCTACTGTTCAATTGCCTTATAAGCCCAAAAAAAACAGCGATTGACAAGAGTTATTCTTCGCTTGATTTCTGTGCCGATGTTATTTTTTGAGTTTATAGCAGAGCCAAGGTAGACAAAGTCCCTTACTACCTCGAAGTTATAGCTGCCCATTGAGACGTTTTGTCTAATTCGTCTGTGTTGATTGTCCCTTCTTGTTGACAGCATGTATTTGGTTTTGCCCCTTTGCCTCTTATTGCTAAACCCATTTTGGCCGCTTCCGCCTCAATACTTGCAAACGCACGGGTGTGACAGCCCGCTGATTTCTTCCAATAATGTCTACATCGTCGGCGTATGCAAGCAGTTGTACAGATTTGTGATAGATTGTGCCTCCGGTGTTGGCTTGTTAGTTCCGCGCAATCCGTTCATGTGCAATATTAAAGAAGTCACATGACAGCGCGTCACCTTGTGTAAAACCTTTTTTGACATCAAAGGTCTCGGTGAGGTCATTACCAACCTTGATGGAGCAGTGAGCGTTCTCCATCGTCATGGCTTTATAAAGCTCTTCTCTATAGATGGTGTCATAGGCGGCCTTGAAATCGATAAAGAGATGA
Organism: Brachypalpus laphriformis; assembly: GCA_945910035.1. Lineage (NCBI taxonomy): Eukaryota > Metazoa > Arthropoda > Insecta > Diptera > Syrphidae > Brachypalpus > Brachypalpus laphriformis. The sequence goes on from OX246753.1 coordinate 326,922,011, forward strand.
TGAGTATCGATTTGGACTTCTTGGGTTTTCTCCAGGATCTGCCGAAGTGTAAAGATTTGATCGATGGTGGACTTTCCTGGCCTGAAACCGCACTGATAGGGTCCAATCAGGCTGTTGATAAAAGGTTTTAGGCGTTCACACAATATCGCTGAGAAGATCTTGTATGCGATGTTGAGAAGACTGATGCCTCTATATTTGGCGCAGTTGACGGGGTGTCCTTTCTTGTGGATCGGGCAAACGATGCTGAGATTCCATTCATCAGGCATACACTCGTCTGACTACATCTTAGAGATGAGTTTGTGTATGCACTCTACCAATTCATCACCAGCTGCCTTGAAAAGTTCGGCCGGTAAGCCGTCAGGTCCAGCAGCCGTGTTGAATATTAGCTTGGATATTGCTATCCTCACTTCGTTTTGGTCAGGTGGACCGAAATTTTGACTATAATCTTCTATGTTGAATGGTTCATTCTGCCTGACAGCGGGATGTTGTTCTTCGTCGCCGTTATACAGTCTGCAGAAGTAGTTTTTCCATATTCTCAGCACCGACTGTGATTCTACTACGAGGTTTCCATTGTACGGGCATTACTTCTTTGACAAGTTCTTTTTACCTTTTGGTAAAACTTCCGTACATTGTTCCTGGAGTATAAACTCTCGATATTCTCGAATGCCTGCTTCTCATGCTCTTTCTTTTTCTTTTGGAGAAGCCGATGTTCTTTCCGTCTCTTTTGCTCGTAGAACTCGCGAGCAGCTCCCGTCTTCCTTTACAGCGCCGCTTTGTATGCCTCTTGTTGTGCTGCATGCACTCGCCGGCATTCTTCGTCAAACCAGGGTCTCGGGGTGGTGGGCGAACGAGACACAGCACATCAGTCGCGGCGTTTCGGATGGCATAATGGCACTTGATGCTGGCGGCATAGGGGTAATTGAGAGATTTCGGAATACGTGTTCAGCTAAAATAATAAAAAATAAATATTTGGCGCAACAGCTCTTTAAGTGACAGGGCCTAGCTCCTCGCAACCACTCATGTTGTGTGCGTTATATTTTTCACACGAATGGAAGGGACCTACAGTTTAGTGCCGAATCCGAACGGCGATTTGAGAAGCTTTTTCGTGACAACAATATTCTCGGATGTTTGTCAGACGCTCGCGAGAGGTGGGACCGTGAAAAAACTTTTTGGTGTTTTCTGGTATTCGAACTTGGAACCTCATGCGTAGTGTTCCGATACACTAACCACTTACGCCACGGCGCCCACTACACGTTCAGCTAAGAGTTTGTTACCTACGTTCCATTCCTTTTATATCCTGATGAAGTCTTTCACCTTGCTCTTCACTTACAGCTCCCAAGTTATGAGGAAAGTAGCTTAAATGAGAATGAAGAAAGTGAAGTTTGAGGCTCATCAGGCAACCTAATCTTTAGAAATTTTTAAAAATATTATTTATTTTGCCTTCATAGTTTGGGCTCTTATGGTTTCCCAAGAAGTTGCTAATTACTTCTTTTAACGATACCCATGCTGGCAATTCCGTAGGATTAAGTTTCCTATCGAAGTTTTCATCTTTCATCAAATTTCCTATATCCAACGAAAATGCCTTCTTTCAGTTTAGCTTCAGATAAATGCTTAAATCCATTGCCTTGTTTATTTAAAGCTGTTACAAATTAGTTCATAATACCAAGTTTTATGTGCAGATGTGGTAATAAAACTTTTTCAGGTGGCACTAAGTTTTGTCGAACTTTATTTTTATTTCCTGGATCTAAATTAGTTCTAGCCGGCCATTCTTTTCTTGTGTAATGTTTTATCCTATTCCTGCTGTCCCACTCACATAAGAAGTACGGATATTTTGCAAAGCCATTTTGCTGCCCTAATAACATACTGGTACTAAGCATTTTTAAATCTCCACACACAATCCAGCCATGATGGTTGTAGTTGATTTTAATCAAAACTGTAACTAAATTTTGTATGATTTTCTACGAATGGTAAGAACTAGTTACTTAAATAATAAACTAATAACAGATGGGTACATAAAAAATTATTATTTTTTTTTTTTCTGAGGGTATGTGAAAAATCTTCCATAGACACTATGAGAATAGCAAGCGCGTGCTCATAGTAGTGTCAGATTCTTACTCATTCATTCATTCATTCATTCATTTTCAATGGCCCGCTAATCCTTCATGAGGGTCGCGGGGGTAGGATGCTCAGGTGGACTCTCCATCCTTCTCGATCCTCCGCCATTGACTCCAATTCATCAGGGAGAATCCCTAAGCGGCTCCAAGAGAGATGTCGGACTTGATCCAACCATCTATTTCTGGGCCTTCCGCGAAGTCGTCTACCTGATGGTACGGCAACCATGGCACGTCTTGGAAGCCTGTCTGGGGGCATACGCACTACGTGACCAAACCATCGAAGCATAGATCGTTCCGTTCGGAGAAGTAGCTGCTCAACGTTGAGCGCCTCGCGTACTCTGGTGTTGCGCACTCGATCCCTACGAGTTATTCCAACAACACCGCGAAAGAACCTCATTTGGGCAGCTTGTATCCGCGATCTTATTCTTTAGGTCACTACCCAAATTTCATGACCATAGGTGAGAGTTGGAACATACACCAAGTTAAAAACCGATAGCTTAGCTTGAATACTAAGTTCGGCCTTCCTTATAACAGTTTGGCCACGCTCTCTCAAAATTGATCCAGCCTGACCAATTCTACAGGATAACTCGGCATTGCTCCTCCCATCACTCGTGAATAAAACCCCGAGGTACTTAAACTTCTCCACCTTCTTCAGTGGGACTCCACTAACATGCAGAGTGCACTGAATGGGTTTTTTGGAAACGACCATTACTTCCGATTTGTTCACATTGATCTTCATTCCAGCACCATCACAAACGGCTACAAACCTTTCGAGTGCGCGCTGAAGTTCGGTTTGAGAGGACCCAAGGATGACCAAATCATCCGCAAAGAGCAGATGACTAATCCTTAGGTCTCCCACTTTGAAACATTCTCCGCCACGGCTGCGCTGCAACATCCAATCCATATATATAATGAAGAGGAGAGGTGACAAAACGCACCCCTGGCGGAGTCCAACGCCCACAGTGAAAGGTATTGATTTAACACCGTTTATCCGAACACAGCTTTTACAGTTTGTATATAAAGACTGAATCGCCCTTAACAGGGAACCATCAATCCCATACTCCTGCAGAACACTCCAGAGTTTGCCTCGAGGAACCCTATCATATGCTTTTTCCAAATCCACAAAACAAGTGTAGACAGGTTTGGCATATTCCCAGGCTTTCTCAAGAACCATTCTGAGAGTGAACAACAACAACAACGCCGTTGAAAACAGTTGCCATTCTTCCTCTACATTTGATGGAACAGTTGGAATTCGTTCAAACCTTTCAGATATTTGCCGTGCAAATGTCTCCCGTATCTCATCGTCCTGTAACCTCTCCCATCGTATGCGTGTAACCATCCTTGGTTTACGCTTTGGTAGGGGAGGCACTCTCTCGCTAAGATACAATTTGCACAGCACTAAGTGATGATCAGTTGACAGTTCGGCCCCTCTCAATACGCGAACATCACAAACCATTCTCTTCAGACACGATGGTACCACAAAGAAATCGATCAGCGACTTCTGCTGAAGACTCTGACGGTACCACGTGTATTTGTGAATGACTTTGTGTGGAAAGATGGTGTTCATGATGGATAAGCCATTTTCACAACAAAAATCCAACAACCTCTCTCCGTTCGCGTTTTGATCAGGATCGCCGTTCCTCCCAATCACACTCCCCCATGTCATAACATCTACACCCACATGAGCATTGAAGTCACCCATCAGGACAAAAGAATCCATATCTGCAACCTTTTCAAGGGCAACATCAACTTCATCTAAGAAAGCTGCGTACTCTGACAGAAGGTTCGGTGCATACACCTGCACCAATGCCAGAGTTGATCTTTCAAGCTTGAGCTTTAAGATCGCAACTCTCCCTCCTAATGGTATCCACTCCAATACTCTGTCTGTCAACCTGCCTGAGCAGACATTGAGGGTGCGACTCCTGACAGGAAGAGCTTCCACCCACCCGAAAGGTCCACAGTTTTAGAACCTCTCTGCTTTGTTGAAGAGACGCCAACTATGTCTAGTCGACTTTTAACAGCCTCCCCAACAAGCTCAAGATCCTTCCCTGTGAGCGATGAGACGTTCCATGTGCCTATCCTAAGTCGATGCCGTTGTCGAATCTCAGAGAGTCCATCTGTGCCCCTATCGGTGCACAGCGCGTTCACCCCTTGACCCCCGTAATGGTTCGCGAGACCATTGACAGGAAGCTCGTAGCCATTTCGGGTTTGACCCGGCCGGCTGCCGAGCGGGACAAGCCGACCACCAGACGCTCGCATCCTGACACCCTTCAGGCCTGGCTCCAAAGGATGCCCTGGCTTACCAGGCTTGGCAATATCCGAGGCCGGTCGTCTTCGTGTCATCATGGGGTGTGCGCTTTGTTAGCCGTGACTGGGTTGTATGGATGGGAATAACTATTTAAGTTACCCCATCCGCACATCCCAGTCACGTTGCCCGCCCCCCACCACGAGGAGGTCAGCTGCCAGGGGGGCTCAGATTCTTACTACTCGATATAAATTTGTAAAATCGTAACTAAGTATTAACTTATCAAGCTGTTTTTCTATCATGAAATAAAAACGTTTGGCAGCTTACTTTCCACTGAAAGGTCCTGCATGTTCCGCAATCTATACGCGGTTAATCCTTATCTCGCCAATTCGAAAGGTTTCGTCCTTTGTAAGTCGGCGCAATTAATTGCTCTCATCCAAAATTTGTAGGACTGTATTGTTGACATGTCCTATTAGTCGGTTTCTATGCTTTCTGGCGAAGCTTCTAGTTTCAGCTTCGATTGTTGAAATTTCGAGATCCCTGTGGATATCATCGTTCCTAATATACCACGGTGCTTGGACAATTTCTCTTAGCACTTTATTTTGAAAAGTTTGTAAAATATTCGCATTTGTTTTCTTTGTACAAACCCAAAGTTGTATACCGTAGGTCCACACCGGCTTTAGTACTTGCTTGTATAAAAGCAGTTTGTTCTCAGTACTGAGCTGGGAATGTTTTCCGAGTAACCAGTACATTTCTCTATATTTGATTTCGAGTTCTTTACCTTCCGTTTTCACGGGCGAATTCCATTTCAGCCTTGCGTCGAGTGTCATTCCCAGGTATTTGGCCTCGTTTGCAAAAGGTATTCGGGACGAGTTTAGGAAAATTGGCAAGTTATTAGTTTTCTTGTAAGTGAAATTCACGTGAACAGATTTAGATTCGTTGAGGGCGATCCGCCAGTCCCTCGTCCATTAATTTACATTATTCAGTGCATTTTGCAGTTTTGCAGTCGTTTCTTCGATTGTTTTACCTACTGCTAGGATAGCGGTGTCATCGGCAAACGTAGCAAGGATAGTCCCATCTGCGTTCGGTATATCACGAGTATATAGCAAATAGAGAAGCGGCCCAAGAACGCTTCCTTGTGGTACACCGGCCGAAATTTCCTTGAGCTCGGAGTATTCGACTCCATGTCTAACACGAAAGATTCTATTCCCGAGATATGATTCTAAAATATCGTATAAGCATACAGGGAGAACTTGTCGTAGTTTGCATTTCAAGCCATCATGCCACACCTTATCAAAGGCTTGCGAGATGTCAAGAAATACGCTTGAGCAAATCTTTTTTTCCTCAAGTGCTTTCTCGATTACGTCAGTAATTCTATGCACCTGGTTAATCGTCGAATGCTTGCTTCTGAACCCAAACTGGTGGTCAGGGATAAGATTATTTTCTTCTATAACCGGTTGGAGACGCCTTAGTAATATTCTCTCTCGAAAATTTTCGATGTGATTGGAAGAAGTGACATTGGTCTATACGATTTTACCTCATTTGGCGGTTTTCCTGGTCTTAAGACCATTATGACTTCCGCAACTTTCCATTGGCTCGGCACGTGTTTTAATTTGAGCGCACCATTTACAATATGGAGAAGCTTAATCAATGCTTTTCTAGGTAAAACTTTAAGAATTTCTCCGGTAATCAAATCATAACCAGGAGATTTCTTAGGTTTTAGATTCTCGATCTCATGTGTGAGTTCTCTTAGCGTTGCACTTGTGAGCGTTAAATCGTCAGATGGTAAATCCAGCCTATTAAGGTTGTCGTAAACCACTTGACCATCGTACGGTTTAAGGGTTTCTTCCAGGTGGGTCGCAAAGACGTCCGCTTTTTCTTTATCTTCCCTCGCCCATTCATTTTGATTTAATTTGATTGGTGGCGCGGAGACTTTGGGCCTTTTGGTGCATTTTACCGCTTTCCAAAGTGAGTAATCGGAATCTTTTTTCGCTGTTAAACTTTCAAGGTAAGAGCCTATTGCACGATTCTTAAAATCCTTAATAGTCTTCTTCAACAAATTGCACAGACGATTCAAGTATGCTTTAAGCTGTGGAGCACGACTCTGTTGCCATTTTTTACGCGCCTTTCTTTTTTTCTTGACCAATTCTTTTATTTCCGGAGGATATCGAAAACCGTATCTGACCGGCGTTTTCCTTGGATTGGGCGTATTATTCCAAGAGGCGAGCTGTACGATCTCAACGAGGCGATCAACTTCAACCTCAAATTCATAGGGTGTCGTAAGTGGAACGTTCAGTTTAACATTAACTTCAATTTCGTTGCTAAAGCCTTTCCAGTTAGTTACAAATACAAATATTTGGCGCAACAGCTCCTTAAAGTGCCAGGGCCAGTTAGTTGTTCGACCAGTTAATCTCGCTGGCTCTAGGTTATAGACTAGTTCTTCGCTGATTGTTAAAATAACCGGGGAATGATCAGACGACAGATCAAAGCTCTCTTTAACTTTTATATGGTTGGTAGATATTCCTTTTACAACGAAAAAATCTATCAAGTCAGGTATTTTCGAAGTATCAGTTGGCCAATAAGTCGGTTTACCCGTCGAATGGAAATCACATTTGTACTCCATACCTGCCCCATAGAGCATTCTACCTTTTTTAGAGCTGTATCATGAGCCCCAGAACGTGTGTTTCGCATTAATATCGCCGCCAATAATAAAATTAGGTTTCAGCGATTCAAACAGGTTAGTAAAATCACTTTTTAAAAGCGCGGAACGCGGTGGATGGTTGTAGTTGATTTTAATCAAAACTGTAACTAAATTTTGTATGATTTTCTATGAATGGTAAGAACTAGTTACTTGAATAATAAACTAATAACAAATGGGTACATAGAAATAATATTCAAAAGATACCCTTATTAATTCATCGATACCTTTTCTAATGAGATAATTTGTCTATCTTCTTCTTCCTTTTTCGGCGAGGTTACGATCCGAAAACAAGGGATTATATCCCTCCCACTTGACCGCATTTCTACTGATCCGCCTGTAAGGTTCGCCTATTTGAGCTCAGAAAATATCGGCAGGCCTCCCGATTTTTGATCACTGAGTTACTGAGGCCAATCAAATGCTGGTGTCGTTGCATTTGTGTGATCCAGGCGTTTATAGGCCTGCTTATCCTGCCTCCCGATGTCTTTGAAACATTAATTGATATTGCCTTTTTAGCAGGGTTCAAATGATCTCTTCATTTGCCAGCTGAGCCGGTCGCGCTCTATCTTTCGTAAAATGGTTTCCTTGACGTGAAGACTTCCACTGGTCTTCGAACTTCTTGTTTTCTTATAGATAAAGTGCCTATCTATAGAAAAATAATAAGAACGTAAAAATTTAATATCGAAAATTGTGACGTAATGGATTTTTTTCACTATTTTTCTCGTAATCAGCACACTTAAATCTATGGGAATTGTTTCTCAAAATTAAAAAGGGATATACCTTGTAGAAATGTGAATTTTGGTTCAACACTTTTTTACACGTATAAAATGGATCATTTTCGAAAATGTGGTTTCGTTTTTAGGCACTATTTGCCAAGAAAAACATTTTCTGGTATGTGCCTACGTACCTTTGCACATAAAATTAAATTGTGACCTCGTTTCTAGATAAGAGTATCCATTACTGCCTACACATGATGCAAATTGGAGTTACGTCCCATCAGCAGAACCCACCTTATTTGTTCCACTTTTCTGACAATGGAGCGAGTTAGGTCGGTAGCGGTCATTTTGCTGCATCATAAGTTTTATAACAAGTTGATGGGAGGGTTCTCCCACCACGTCTTAGCCACTGTACACCGATACAAGAAAGAGGTTAATCTGTCTACGATAAACGACGTCATATTGCACAGAATGGTACAAACCAAATTTGTTACTTTCATGTTTTCGTCATCGCCCATTGTTTCTTTTGGCCCTATCGCTGCACCCGGCGGTACCATACAACCATACGTTAGTACCATAGAGGCGCACATACACATAACTTAACCCAGCCTCATAAAGGCACAGTAAAAAAGAATATTAAAAAATAAGAATATTTAACAACAATTTCTTGCTAAATAAAATATGTATATATCTTCGTTTTGTAGAAAGAAAAAGAAAATAAATGCTTCTGTCTATCGTATCCTGATAATTGTCCAGCAAAAGGAACTATGGACCTTTCTCCTTGCACCAAGTCTCCAATGGTAGCATCCATGCCACATTTTCTTTACGGTGATGAAATATTACAGCAAAATGTTGGTGGAATTTATCCTGACCTCAAAAAACACGGAACTCATATAGATATTGAAATAGTACCTCTCTTAAATTCTACAATTTTAAATACTAATATAAGTCTTTTCTAGATCTCCGGTACACCATTTTCAGTTTACAAGAGAATTCAATTTAATTTAGACATGGAACCTGTCGCTGAAGTAGATGGCATGAAAAATTTCAGAAAACTAGTTATGCCAATGTTTTGGATTGATGAATATTTTAATTTTCCACCAGCTGCAACAGAACAACTCGCAAAAATGTTTAAGTAAGTTCGCTAAACATAACAAAATGATTAACATCTAACGATACATTTCTCTAGGATGCTCTTTATTATTGATTTGTTTAAGTGGATTGTTTTGGTTTTGTCACTCTTGGGATGCGCATGTGCGACTTTTCTTTACAATAAATATAGGATTCGACATCCCATTCAACCGGTTGCCTGAAAGTGTATGCTGCATTTAAAATTTAAAATTGTAAATGTAGCACAAACTCAAAATATTTGATAATAATTAACCTACACATATTTAAAAGTTTTTTAAAATGTTGACAAAATACATAAATACAAGTTAACAATTAACAAAAAATATAAAGGAAATAATTAATAGCATTTAAAGTATCTCAACTTAAAGTTATCTCCACTTAGAACTCAAAATATTTGATAATAATTAACCTAAACATATTTAAAAGTTATTTAAAATTCGAATATCTGTATATGTTCACAAAATACATAAATACAAGTTAACAATTAACAAAAAATATAAAGGAAATATTTAATAGCATTTAAAGTATCTCAACTTAAAGTTATCTCCACTTAAAATAATTTCATTCATGTGTTATGTAATAAATGTTTAAAAAATAAAATTTGCGCGCTGACGTTTAAGGTCAAATTTAAAGTTTCATTTATGAAAAACAACTATCAAAAATATCTTTACTATTTCTAAATTACAGAATATATGATTCTTTTTTTGTTTTGTTTGTCTCAATACTGGGGTGGTTTGGGAAAAAAGAAAATTCGGAAAAACCTAAAGGAAAAGTCGGAATATCGAAATTTGTGTTTTGTGTGGAAATGCAAAAACATTGTGGTAAATTACGTGATCTACAAGTAATCTTAAACATTCCGCCGTCCCTGAAGCATAGTTTCAGAACACGAGAGAATAGCCAGCTTGTGAATAGGGTGGACTAAGTTGCCGTTGGTCGTTTTTAACGTGATGACTCGAACATGGCCATCTTTTCTGGCACAAAACTGTTCTCTACAGTTGTTTCCACAGGCCTGCCTGACAGTTTTTTTTTTTTGATAGGCGCAGCAACGTACGTCGGGTACCCACTAAGAAAAAAAAAATCTGCGTGCATGAAGTTAAGTGCCTTCTTCTTAACAAAACTAAAGTTAGACTAGCGCTTGTCTGTAAATAAAACAATTTAGGTACGGGTATGTAGGTACAACTACAATGTGAACCTACCAACCGTACGTACTGCGAATATATTGGTGCAGTGCAATTAGACCCGCGGAAATAAAGGCCGTGGGTCTTATTTCCCCCCAAAAAATTTAAATAACACCCACTTAATTTTTTTTTTAATTGTTATTAAAGTCTGCGGCCTTTATTGCCTTTCTGTGTTGGGTTTTAATGCCAATAAGAAAAGGAAATAAGGTCCATTCTAGTAAAAAATAAACAAAACAAACAGCATTTAATATTACATGTATTTATATTTTAAGAATATTATATAAGAAAGAGTAACAAAAAATACATAAAAAATAAAAAAGCCATAAAATAGAAAATATTAGAATCCAAAAATGTAGGTTAGGTTAGGCTAGGTAGGGTTATGAGGTTGTCATAAAACACTAGGCACCAAAGTGGGCCCATCGCGATCCCTAGGAAACCTTCACGGCAAAAGACCTAAACCCAATCCTCCAAGCAATTAATCTCCCTACAAAATCTGAAGAGATCCTTGTTATGGTTCAAGGACCTCACCTCCTCCAAGTTATCGAAGGAGTATCACCCAGGTATTCCAAAAAAAATGTGGGCACCGTGGCGTAAGTGGTTAGTGTGTCGGATCACTACGCATGAGGTTCCAAGTTCGAATCCCAGAAAATACCGAAAAGTTTTTTCACGGTCCCACCTCTCGCGAGCGTCTGACAAACATCCGAGAGTATTGTTGTCACGAAAAAAGCTTCTCAAAATCGCCGTTCGGATTCAGCATTAAACTGTAGGTCCCTTCCATTCGTGTGAAAAATATAACGCACACAACATGAGTGGTTGCGAGAAGCTAGGCCCTGGCACTTTAAAGAGCTGTTGCGCCAAATATATATATATTCCAAAAATGCAAAAGCTGCCCAAAAAATCGCGTGGGCGATTGTTCATATTGGTTTGGGCGATTTTTCATTCCAAACAATTTGGACGATAATTCATACGGATAATAACCCAAATTTAGCTCCAGGCGCCTGCCATACAGTTGTTGACATACCCTTAGCGGTGCGACAAAGTCGCGTGAGCGGCTAAACCACCCCGAAGAGCGGAGCTCAAAGCGCAAAGCCCGTCAGCGATAATTTATAGGCTTGAAATCGATAACCCTTGATCGAAGCCGATTTCCCACGACGAATCCGCACACCAGCCTTTGCAGCCTTTTGTTACAGCTGTAATAAATGTCGCAGCTGGGTCTTTTTTGCATTGCTGATCCGATCCACCGTATCTCCTGACTCGCAGTCAAATCTGGCTTGTACTGCGGGAGGACAGATACAAGTTTTTGGGCAACACCCGGGGTGTACAGAGATTGTACTTTCCAGGTGCATGCCCGTAGATCGTAGTCCGTGGACGCTCCGGGTCGATTTGCCAATTGAGGGGGATTATTGTTATTATCCGAGGCTGGTGTCTCTCTCATTACTACGTTTTTTTTTACGTGGTAAGGCAGTTACCACGACGGCTCAACCCCCAACCTGGAGGGCCAGATCCATGAGTTTTATCCGCATGGACCAAGGCCGGTTTGAGAACCGAGATCAGTATTCCACTTCGGGGTCCATTTAGGGTTCATCCGCCACCATCTCTACTCTATAAGCCTGATAAAGCCTTACAGACCTGAGCTTCGAATATGTCGAAGTAGCTCGAGTAAGATGTCTGTCAAGACCGTCTATGGATTCCGCCGTTGATTCCGTCGAGAGAATTCTTGCGCCGTCCTTCCTCGTTCTGAGGGCTCTTGCTAGACATCTGAGATGCATTTTGGCCATTCAGGTCAACAAGAGATGCCTTATCCGGTCCCACAAGTGTGCTAAAGTTCACCCGGCCATGCTCGCGCAGCTCCGAGTGTTCAGCTAGAGATGTAGAAACAGATTTGACATACGCCCATCGTTAGTTCACTACTAGGTAGCTATCCAGGGGGCACCGCGTGGAGTTGATGATGTGTCATTTTGCCCGCTCAGCAATTACCTAAAAGCAGAGCTAAATGAAGATGCTTATCGGTTGAGACCGAAGTTCACCCCGAACTGGAGCGCCACATAAGTAAGTAAGTAACCATCCTCCCTATTCGTCTGATCTGGCTCCATGTGACTTTCACCAGTTGCCTAACATTAGAGAGGATAAAGATTTCAAACGAATGTAGAGGTCGAAGCTACGGCAAACGTTCTTTTTTTTTAAGGCCTTGAGAAATCATATTTTAAAACTGGTGTAATGGCTTTAGAGACCAGATGGATTAAGTATATTGGGCTTAAGGGAGATTACATTGGAATATAAAATTAGTAAACTTCTGAATTAGTTTTCTCGATCAGGCCGCGAACTTTTCAATCCACCCTCGCACATATTTCCCAATAATATTAAACAAATACGATTTATTTATTCAATTCATTTAATTCATTCGATAACATTATACAACATTCAATAAAAAATCACAAAGTTTTTTTTTTTTTTTTTGTTTTCAGTAAATAGTCTACATGATTGTGATGGAATCTAAAGTTAGATAGATATAGTAGATAGAAATATATGTTTGAAAAAATAAAAACTAATTTGTAAATCATAACATATCCACATAGTAATAATAATTAACTATATACTCGTACATCAACCATTTTTTTATTCGTATCTACACTCTGCTACATTGACGAGAAAAATAATAATGAAAAAATAAACAACATGTCATTACAATTCAGAAATCTTTAACTTTGGTCTTTCTTAAACGTTTAACGTTAAACATGAAACGAAATATATTTTTTTTTAATAGCAATAAAAAACATCTAAACTATAACTACATACCTTCTTATTAATTAAAACAATACATATTTACAGTGCATACCATTTTTGTAAACTGAATTGGCCACCAAGTGGATGAGAGGGAATTGTAAATTAACAATATAATTTTTACCAACTTACAATTTGTAGTTAAACAAATTAAATTTACATCGATTTTTTTTTATATAACATATATAAAACAACAATAAATATAAATTTTCTTAAGTTATAACAAGAGTAACACGGTGACATTACCCGCCCATAACAAAATCAATAATTGTACAATTTTTTTTTTATAATTAGTATGTATCCGGATTTAGACTTTATTTTTAGAGTCTCTTCTCTTTGTTGGTTAGCGATACTATCACATCAGTTCGAAGTAAACGCTTCAAAATGTATACGGCTAAGGCAAAGACGGACAAGTATAGGGCAACAACATCTAACAGGTAGTACTGTATCCAACTGAAAAATTGAAATGTAGGTTAAGACTTTGTAAGTTTGGCTTAGAAGAATAAAGTCTACCTCAAATTACGAGCTGGTGATTGTAAATGATATGCTCCATTATACTTTAGTACGTATTCAGTCCAATACACAGCTGTATCAAGCGCTGAACTTCTTTGGTCCAAAAGTAGTCTTTGACGGAATCTGAAAATAAAATGAAAACGTATAGGACAGGATTACTCTATGAGCGCCAGATATGGAATAGAACCACTTCCTTGTTTCGGGGAAAGAATCATAACTTGAACTCTTAAAATTGATGAAAAATAAGTACATTAGGATAAGGTTGTATTCTCATTAAATGCAATTCTGTGACGCTGAGCTAGGGGCAAAAGCTTCTACAACAAGTTTTATAAAATAAAAAAGTCATTAAGGTGCGACTGGAGTTGTTAAAAGAGTGGGCCTCCACAATGAATTAAAACCTTCTAGAATCGAGATAGAAAGGTTTTGGATTGGATTGCATCGCTTGTGAAAATGGACATCGGAAAGTAAAAGATAAGATCAACTGTTGATTACACTATTTAATAAAAAAAGGTATTGTCACTTGGGCTACGTAACTCTATACCTCTAAAGACTGTTTTAGAAGATACAGAACGGTGTATAGTGAATATAACCTCATAAACTCAATAATACCTTGAGCAGGGGTGCAACAAAATTATTGAATGCTGTCGTTGAATTCAACTACGTCAATTATAGAGGCATCAGTCTTCTCAACATCACATATAAGATCTTTTCTGCAATATTATGTGAACGCCTGAGACCTTTTATCAACAGTCTGATTGGACCCTATCATTGCGGTTTCAGGCCAGGAAAGTCCACCATCGATCAAATCTTCACACTTCGATAGATTCTGGTGAAAACCCAAGAAGTCCAAACCGATACTCACCATCTCTTCAACGATGTCAAGGCCGCCTATGACAGCATCTATAGAGAAGAGCTTTATAGAGCCATGTCTAGTTTTGACATCCCTGCCAAACTTGTTCGTCTGTGCAGGATGACGATGGAGAACGCTCGCTGCTCCATGAAGGTCGGTAATGACCTCACCGAGACCTTTGATGTCAAAAAAAGTTTTAGACAAGGTGACGCGCTGTTATGTGACTTCTTCAATATTGTACTGGAACGGATTGTGCGGAACTCACAAGCCAACACCAGAGGTACAACTGATCGCATATGCCGACGATATTGACATAATTGGAAGAACTCACCGGGCTGGGAGAAAAATTCTTCGTAATATATTCGGTCCCGTTTGCGTTGACGGATTTTGGAGGAGAAGATTCAATAATAAACTATACGAGCTGTACAGCGACGTCGACTTAGTCGAAAAACTGCGTATTGGACGTCTAAGATGGCTAGAAAACCAACGCTCCGGCCCGCAGAGTCTTCGAATCTAACCCGGAGGGACGACGCAGTAGAGGACCTCCGCGTCGTAGGTTGCGCGCACAAGTTCAAACGGACCTCGACCAACATGGAGCGCGCAACTGGAGGCAATCAGCTAAAGGCAGAGCTAAATGGAGAAGCTTGTTGGTTGATGTCCAGGTTCACCCCGAACTGTAGCGCCACCTTAGAATTATGAAAATAACGAAACGATTTGCCTGTAGGGTGCAGTACAGTCACTCACTCATAAGGCTTTATTTCAAAAGAATACAGTACACACAGCTGGGAAAGGATACTTATATTGTCAAGGGATATAAATACATACAACCGAGTTTATTGACACAGGGGCCAAGTAGAATAGGACTGTTTTGCACATGTCAGGTACTCGTTTTCTCCATTGCCATTGAATCGGAATTCAGGAGTGGCTTGAAAATATTATATTTACGATACAAACTGCTTACTCGCAAAGTAAATAAAATATCATTGACAAGATGACTATAATGTTTCTAGTAGTGTAGACCAAGCATCAGCATGCATAGGTATGAGTACAACTGAATAAGTCTTATTTTATTTCAGTAATTACCCAAAGGTTGTATTGAAGAATCAACTGCAAAATATGACTTGGGTGGCTTAAAAGTATTTCATCCACAATGCTGACATTAGAAGTCTAGAGCTAGCCCTAAACAAACAAAAGAAGAAGATGCACTGCAAGCTCTTCTTTAGAAATGAACAAAGGCGACGAAGATCAAACCGTGAAGACAAATCGTTCTAAAGACGGTCCTGGGACGAAACAAATAATCTTAAGTATCCATGCCGAACTGGAGAATATTTTCCAATCTATAGCTTCTCGAATCAAAAGAAAATAGAAGAGATTGTACTTGAGAAGTGAAAGTTAAGTGAAAGAAATACTTAGGAAGATGCGGAATTCATGTACTAAATAGAAGAAGAAGCTAGCTGAAGCGCTTGAGGAAGGTACAACTAAAAAGTTAGCCAAAAAAGCAATTGGAAAAATGTATTACTAAAACCTGTGATTGAAGAGCTTTAGCAAATTAAACCTGTATTTCTGAAGTAAAAATCGAACAAATTGAGCAAAGGAATTCTGAAAACAGTAAAGAAAGTTAATTTTAGTTTTTGTAAGAAGAATACGGTGCCAGCCAGGATACCTTAAGTATGTACCATTTAGTCAATAGTTGTCAAAGCCAAATGGCTAGGCCCTACTGAAATCAGAAAAAGATTTTGAGAAATGATATTCGACTACGAAAATTTTAAGTCCATGAAGGTTAAAGAGGTAGCTGAAGTAGAAATTAAGATTGTACGCACTGAAACTACAGAAGCTTATCAAGTATGGAAACAAAAAAAAACTGCTTAAGTCAAGTCAAGATTAGCCTTATAAAAGGTATTCGAAGTTACGCAAACGTGGAGACCAATACTTGGAAACTTGGTTGAAGAAAAAGTAATGACCAATCTTGAGGTATCTGAAGCTTAAGCAAAAGTTTGTTTGCGCCAAGACTGGTTTGGTAAAGTCTGCTTTCAAAACTTAAAACCGACTGGAACTAAGACAGAACGGGTGAAAAAGAAGGATGTTGAAGAAGGCCATCAAACACCACGAAATTGCGTCCTAAAAATAAGTTGTGTATCCTAAGGGTAAGTTATAATCACTTAGATGCACTTTAAAGAAAAAAATGCAAGAAAATATCGTCCGCATAAGCATTGTTCCAAATGGACGAGAATATTCAAATTAGCCTTACGTACAACCAAAACCATTAAAGAACATTACATACCTAGCTGCTTGTCGAAACGCTGGATCATGTATCACCTTCATCACTGATTTATACAACTTATCAGCAGTCAGTGTTTCGAGACTTAGCTTCACCGCATAACCATCCACCTCCGCCTTTGCTGAGTTCACATCATGGTCACAGAATACAGGCATAGTCACCACCGGTACTCCATGGTATACTGTCTCGTACATGCTCAATAGTCCACCATGCGTGACGAACGCACGCAGTTTGCGATGTCCCAAAATATCCTGCTGTGGCAACCACCGACTTAGCTTAACATTCGGTGTTAGGTCATGCATTTCAGATGCACTTCCCTCCCATTTCCACAGCACATGATACGGCAGACGTGCGAATGTTTTCACCAGTAACCTACGCAAAGACTCTGGCATATTGGCCGCCTTTACCGATGATCCCATCGACACGTAAATGAAACCTGATTCCCCGGCTGATGCAATGAATTCTTCCAAGTCCTTTGGAAGTGGTCTAGCCGGTTTGCAGTGAATACACGCAACCTCAGCTATGTTTGGGTTCAACGCCCGCGGATAAGACACCACAGTGTGACCATTCTGTAGGATGAAGCTGACATTCTTGGAAATCTCATACGGGTGGGGATGGTCCGCACCAAGGCGATCCTGAAGAACCTTATACACCAGCCCTATCACAACCTGAAAGAAAGAAAGTCATTACACAACGACTGTGGGGTTTATCCATGACTAACTTACCTTATGCAACGCGATGAAAAACAACTGCATGGCGGTGTTCATAGCTCTCTCGACCAGATTCATGTTATCCGTGAATGCGGTGTAGAAATTCGGTGTTACCGCAAATGATCCCGGATTTCCAGCTATCGAGAGGCTTCCTGTATAGAAGCCCACCGTGTTCATGTACATGAATGGTATCTTATAGTGGCGCACCATACCAAGTGCACATTCTGGATAGGCACCATCCAGAATGGCCAAATCGAAACTGCGATTCATTAATTCCTTCGTTTCTGCATCTTCCAGCATTGCGTCACAAGACTGCAAGTATGAAGAGGGGAAAATTTATTCATTTATCTCTTTTTTTTTGCAACAATTATGGATGGAGAGACCAAAAATGGTAGAAGCATTTTTGCGCATGGTTTCATGTTTCAAATGAAAAGCGGTTGTACTGTGTGTGCTGGAAAATTCCCTCCCTACTCGAGCGTGTAGGCTCCATGTAACCGGACAGACAACTCTGCACGCTAATCGCGCAGCCACACTCTAGCTGGCTATAAGACATTTCAAAATGAACGTTATTGAACTCGGTGCAAACTAAATGCAGCTTTCTACTAGACTTAAGTATTATTATTGGTTTGTTTATGTTTTTACGCCGCCGAGCTACTGCCATGCCATAATATAATGCGCGCGCGCACCGCGTGGAATTCCATTTGGATACTCGCGATGGTGATGCATATCAACCAACAATGGCGCTGATGATATCGCAATTTGGAGAAACAGATGAAGAAACTTGTTGTGGGTTTGGTTAGATGATTCGAAACAATTGGCAATTTGTTGATGTGTGACATGTAAATAGACCCCTTTCATGGACGCAATTATTCGGGTCAGTAAATTACAAGAAAAATTTGATAGTTTTTCTGTACTTGTGTCTTAATGAGAATTTAAAAGGCTTGACTACTGTGAGTCTTGAGAAATGCACATGAAGATGAGTCAAGCCCATTTGCTTAATGACCAAAAAATTGCGCAAAACGATCACAAGAAAAAATCTTTAAATTGTTGATATTGAAGGTTGACATGTGAATTAGCCCAAATGGTAAAGGCCACTCCATGAGTTGAATTCTGACCGGAACGGATTTGCTATAAGCATCAGTATGCACTAAAAGTATAGAGCATCAACAACGACTGACCGCATCGTGTTCGGAGTTCTGTAATGGGTTCAAGCTCTCTCCAGCTCATTGCTAATGGTGTGGTAAATGTGCCCAACATGGTTTTGTTGGAAGCACCGCGATTCTATGATGCTGTGGGAGCGCCTAGGCAAATTCAACAGCCTTTTTAGAAAAATTATTTCTCTATACAGGATGCCAGGTTGTCTTCATACCCAAAACGGGTAAATGCGCATACCAATCCAAAAGATTTCAGACCTATTAGTCTATCATCATTTCTTTTAAAAACATTAGAATATCTGATTGATATCCACGCAAGAGTATTGATTAGAAACTTTTGTCCGCGGCCCAACATGCATATTGCAAAGGCGAATCAGTGGAGATGGCATTACCCTCATTAGTGCGTATTTCATAAGGAGTATATAATGGTTGCTTTCTGGATATAGAAGGCGCTTTCAACAATGTCAATACATCAGCAGATAGCAGATGCACTATCAGTCTGGGGTAGTAGCAACATCAACAGAAGGGGTGAGTGTCTTTTAGAATACTTTGTAAGTAGACAAATAGATATTTGATAGATAATTAACAAATGCTCTAAACCTACCTTCATAAATGCGATTCGCGAGGATGTACTTGACCTCACCCTCGCTAGTCCATTTATTTCTAATTTTATTGAAAATTGGCACGTATCAGATGAGGCCTCTCTGTCAGACCATCAGCACATCAGATTTGACATACCGGGCCAACTCTCATATGTCTCTAATAGATACGATCCCAAATCTACGGATTGGCATCGCTATCGTGAACTAGTGTTCTCAAAAAAAGATATGCTTCTCACATCTATCGAGTCCATAGAAGACCTGGATGAAGCTGCATACCAGCTTAAACATATACTGCTTGATTCCTACCACGACAGCTGTGTCCCAAAGACACATGTTAGCAAACGCAAAGTGCCTTGGTGGAATGACCAACTGGCGGAACTTAGGAAGAAATTCAGAAAACTCTTCAACTCTGCAAAGCGAACGAAGATGTGGGACGAATACAGGTTTGCTCTCACAGAATACAATCTAGTATTGAGACGATCTAAGCGAGCTGCTTGAAGAAAATGCTGCGAAACAATCGCTGACATGCCTACAGCGGCACGAATCCATAAATCACTCGCAAACGATCATGTCAACTGTGTAGGGTTACTGAAGAAAAATGACGGAACCTACACGACGGACCGTGTGGATACACTTAGAACCTTACTTCAGGTACATTTCCCAGGCTCGTCTCTCAACACATCTCATGTGTACTCGAACACAGTTAACCATAGGGTTTATGTAGACAGGAGAGTTAATAGTTTATCTGGAAAAATATTCAGTCCAGAGAAAGTTGAATGGGCGGTAGGCACATTCAAACCTTTTAAAGCCCCCGGCGGTGACGGTCTGTTTCCAGCACTTCTCCTCATCCTGCCGGGGTTGACAGCTTTATTTAGAGCCAGCTACAATTGGGGATACATACCACCCATCTGGAGGCAGGTTAATGTGGTCTTCATCCCCAAGCCGGGCAATAGGCCTAGCGAGCTGCCTAAATCATACAGACCTATAAGTCTAACATCATTCGTCATTAAGACAATGGAGAGACTCATAGATATCCATATTAGAGACCGGTTAGATCTGTCTAACCATCTGCACTCGAATCAGTACGCATACAGAAAAGGCAAATCTACAGTAGGTGCCCTTCATTATCTCGTCAAAAAGATAGAGGGAACACTTAGTTCAAGGGAGATAGCCTTGTGTGCATTTCTTGATATCGAGGGCGCATTCGATAACACTGGTTACGACTCGATCGCAAGGGCAATCAGTAGCAGAGGTATCGAAGAATCTACCAATCAATGGATCAAGGCCATGCTGGTAAGTCGATTCATTACTTCCTCCTCTGGGGGAGTGTCAGTGCCCATAACTGCAGTCAAAGGCTGTCCTCAAGGAGGAGTTCTTTCCCCCCTGTTATGGTCTATAGTCATCGACAACTTGTTAGTAGATCTTCACAGATCAGGCTACACCACCGTCGGTTATGCTGATGACTTGGCGGTTTTTATCAGAGGTAAACACAGCACGACAATTTCCAACGTCATGCAAAGTGCAATATCTCAAGTTGTAGAATGGTGTAACAAAGAAGGACTTTCCATCAATCCTAGTAAAATCGTTCTAGTGGCGT
Organism: Brachypalpus laphriformis; assembly: GCA_945910035.1. Taxonomy (NCBI): domain Eukaryota; kingdom Metazoa; phylum Arthropoda; class Insecta; order Diptera; family Syrphidae; genus Brachypalpus; species Brachypalpus laphriformis. The sequence goes on from OX246753.1 coordinate 326,942,578, forward strand.
TTACAAGGAAGACACAGGTCAACCTTCGACCTATTACAATTAAAGGCACCACACTAGTTTATTTCAGCGAGGTCAAATATCTTGGTGTAATTCTTGACAAACGACTTAGTTGGAATTCACATATCAAGTCCGCCACTGAGCACGCTACTAGAGCACTGTGGGCCAGTAAACGCCTATACGGCAGAACTTGGAGTCGCTCTCCTAAGATGATACATTGGTTGTACATAATGATGGTTACCCCCACATATCACATACGCCGCCATCGTCTGGTAGCCAAAAACTCTCCAGCAGACAACGGCAAACAAGTTGCAGAAGTTGCAAAGAATTGCCTGTCTTGGCATTACAGGTGCGATGCGACAGCTCTGGAAGCTATTGTTGGGCTTACACCCTTACCAATCTTCATTAGGAAGATGGCTGCTAGATATGCCATCAGGCTGCAGCTAGATCACGAGTATAAGCCAGGTGACCTTGTGGGACATTTAAAGATACCCAACTCAATCCCTAAAAGAGACATGTTTTGCACTTTACCAGATATTATGGTCAGGCAACACTGCTTTGGTAGGCTATTCGGGGTTGAAATGTTGGACCGTGAAAACTGGTCCAATGGTGGTCCAACGCTGGACCCTAGAAGTCTGGTCTGGTTCACCGACGGTTTGAAAATGGATTCTGGAGTTGGAGCTGGGGTTTTTGGACCCAACACAAAGATTTCGGTACCTATGGGTACGACTCCTACTGTGTTTTAGGCTGAAATCCATGCCATTGAGATTTGCGCCAGGCACAATCTCCGCAAGGGGATCAAAGGCGCTAGAATACATATCTTCTCAGATAGCCAAGCAGCACTTATGGCACTGTCGTCCAACCAAATGGACTCCAGAACCGTGAAATGCTGCTACGATGCATTACAAGACCTTGCCAAATACAACAGGGTAAAACTCGGTTGGGTACCCGGACACCAAGGGATTGTGGGCAACGGATCTGCAGATGAGCTTGATAGGGCTGGCTCTGAATCTGTGTTCATAGGTCCTGAACCTTATTGTGGCGTCAATTGGGCGACAGCTACAACGCTGATTAACGAATGGGATAACAAACTTCGTCTAGACCACTGGACTAGTAGGCCAGGTCTAAGACAATCTAAACGATTAATCAAGCCTTACTCCTATAAGGAAATCCTTAACTTAGATAGGGAAAGCATTAAGAAGCTTGTGAGCTTTCTTACTGGCCATTGCGGCTTGAGATACCACCTTAACAAGATGAACCTGTGCCAAGAGAAGGACTGTCGGTTCTGTTTAGAGGAGGATGAAACCTCCGAACACATTCTTTGTGAGGGCCCGGCACTACACTGGTTAAGGAAACGTATTCTCCACAAGGACATACTTACTTCAGTGGAACTGAAATGCTCCGCTACTAAGGACATACTCAATTTCATAAGGGAGGTAGTACGTCTGTTAGATTAACTCCAACCCTCCGATACAATAGATCTTTCAGGTCGCAGGGTCGTTGCCACGCGGGCATGGGTTGTACAAGAGGAAAAAAAAATAAAAATCAGACCTGAAGGTGTCATATCAATAGTGTTATTGGTCGTGTCTATGGATGTCTACGCAAACTTTGGTTGAGACAAGGCGAAGACTAATTAAAACTCTGGTCTTACCAATCATAACCTATGCTGAAGTTGTGTACGGTAACCTTGATTCATTGTCTCAGAACAAACTGCAAGTTGCGTACAACGATGCGGTACGATATGTTTATGGCATTCGTAGGCATGACCACATTTCTGAATACTCTAGAGACTTCCTGGGTTGCACCCTGAAACAGTACATCAACGCTAGAAACTGCATATTTTTACACAGAATCATTAATAGTAAATCTCCATCATATTTGTTTGACAAACTACAGTTCGCTCGTTCAGCCAGATCCTTAACCTTAATTCAACCGCGTACTAAATATTTAAATTCCTCTCGTCTATTTTTCGTTCACGTCACTAGATTATGGAATTCACTGCCCTTCCACTTAAGGGGTATTTCAAATGCAGCAAGCTTTAAGAATGCAATCCTCCTACATTTTTCGATGCAATCTTGAACTTATATTTTCTGAACTTTAACTTTCTCAATACTTATTGCTCTATCTCTTGTTTAATTTAATTTTTATTTATTTTGTTTTTTAATGTACATATGCAATTTGTTTTTATTAATACAATTCATCTTAAATCCATTTTTTATAATTTAAAAATCTGAATTCTGAATATCTACCTTGGTTATTCGTACTATAAAAGATTAAATCTTAATGTACATTCCTATCTTGAAAATAAATTGAATTGAATTGAATTGAATTGAATTGAATTGAAGGTCTACAGCTCACTTTGCGAATTGATTAATCTACTGCTTAATGGTTGGATTATCAACTCTTGTCTGGGTGGGACGTCTACTAGAAGATCTGTAAGTAGAGGCACTCCGCAAGGAGATGTTTTATCCCCTCTTCTTTTGAATTTGATGGTCAATGAACTACTGACAATCATGGAAGGCGAGGGATGCACGGCGATCGCTCATGCAGATGATGTTGCTTTGGCTGTCTCGGGAAAACCCCTAAATACACTAAAGGAACTTCTACAAAACGCTTTAAAGAAGGTCACTAAATGGGCGGTTCGGTGTATTCTGAAAAATGAACTGGTACTCTTCTCCAGGAAATATAAAATTAGGTTAGTCGATTCTCTCACTGGTATCAGCTTAATTTTCTCTGACACAGCAAAATATTTGGATAAGAAATTAACCTGCAAACCTAACATTCTAGAGAAAGAGTCAAGAAACTACAGTAGCACATTTCTCTTGCAAAAAAGCTATTGGGTATAGATGGGGCTTACAACCCCGAACCACTCACTGGCTCTACATCTCGGTGATTAGACCGATACTCACATACGGGATGATTGTCTGGTGGACGGCCTTAGAAAAAGCTAGAAATCGCAATTGTCTAAGTAAGGTCCAGCTTACAGCTTCTCTGTGCATTAGCGGAGCACTACGTACAACTCCCTCTGCGGCACTGGTTATTATGTTTCATCTGATACCCTTCGATATATTTAGTAAGCAAATGACAGCTACCCACTAGTGATCAAGAAAAAAATTTGGTCACGCTTCCATTCTGAATAAATTCAAAATTACTCCAGAAAACATGGACTACACCATCTCGGGTCTGAATTTTGATAAGAAGTCCCTCGTCACCATCCCGTCCATATAACTCTGGAATAATGATGCATTTTTAGAAGATAAATCGATCTACTTCTACACTGATTACTCAAAAACGAAGGACAACTTGGTGGAGGTGTTTTCTCTGACAGGCTTAATCTTAAGCTCTCCTTCCGTCTACCAAATCATTGTAGCGTGTCCCAGGCGAAAATAATGGCAATTAAAGAAGTCTTATCTTGGCTTAAGAAGAACGTGATGTCTGTTAGAACTATCCGCATCTTTTCAGATAGCCAAGCAGCAATCAAATCCTTGGAAACGACTTCTATAAATTCCATAGTAGCTCTAGACTGCCGATCGTTTCTCGAGGAGGTGGCTGAGCAGTTCAATATTCACCTAGGTTGGGTGACAGGGCATAGGGACATTCCAGGGAATTGTAAGGCCGATGAACTCGCCAGGATGGGAATAACTGTACCGATGCTGCCGGAAAAAGATTCCTTAGGTATACCGATTCATAAACTCAAAAAACTCAAAAAACAAGATCAGCGCAGAAATCAAGCGAAGAATAACTCTTGCCAATCGCTGTTTTTTTTTTGTTGCTTATAAGGCAATTCAACAGTAAAGCCCTATCTCGAACAACTAAGGAGACTCTGTATAAGACTCTGATCATCCCAGTCCTGCTTTACGGCACTGAAACATGGACTTTATTAAAAGAGGATGAAGATATCCTTGGTCGCTTCGTAAGATTTTCGGTCCCGGTTGCGTTGACCGGTTTTGGAGGAGAAGATTCAATCACGAACTATACGAACTGTACAGCGACATCGACCTAGTCAAAAAACTGCGTATTGGACGTCTGAGATGGCTAGGACATTTAAAGCGAATGGACACCAACGCTCCGGCCCGCAGAGTCTTCGAATCTAACCCCGAGGGACGACGCAGTAGAGGGAATCATCGCCGTAGGTGGCGCGCACAAGTTCAAAGGGACCTCGACGAACTTGGAATGCGCAACTGGAGGCAATTAGCTAAAGACCGAGAGGCTTGTTGGTTGATGCCCAGGTTCACCCCGAACTGTAGCGCCACCTAAGTAAGTAAGTAAGGTATACCGATCGCTACTTGAAAACTCAAATTTAAGCTGGATGCTATCGAGAGCACAAATCTTAGGTGGACAAGTGAACCTACATGTCTAGCCATAAAACAGATATGACCAAAACTAAATCTAAAACGTTCTAAGAATTTGATTTCTCTCAACAGATTGCATATCGGCGCTACGATAGGTGTCATCACTGGGCACGGTCTAATATGCCAGCATTACAAGGCTGTGCCTTTTTGCGAACGAATTTTGTAGAAGCTGCATGGATGAAGAAGAGGAAGAAACTATTCCTCGCCTTCTTTGTTTCTAACCAGCACTCTCCCGAAGAAGGAAGCTTCACTTAGGAGCCTTCTACTACAACGATATAGGCGATCTGATAGACACGCTTCATAAGAAGCTCAAAATGGTTTAACGAGTAGGTAGAGAAACATTCTCCCATGATCCATGTAGTATCACATTGGACCTATTATTGGTCTAAGTGTGTTGGCGATTCTAAGCTGGCAGCCACTTTAATCTAACCGACAGGGTGCCAGACCATGTTGCCTAAAATATATTATTCATGAACGAAATGCCTATTCGGTTGCAGTGGCAGGGTCCTCCAGAATACCAGAACATGTAGTCGATGTATTAGCTGTAGAAATAAGCAATCAGAAGAACCACATTTTGAAGATTAATCAGAAAACTGAGGCTATCCAACATACTGGTGGCATCTAAACGGCATCTCTTCCCAATTTTTCTTCTTTAATAAAAACAATATCAAGTATATATAGGTGAACATTTCGGAGTGCTTATAAGTTTTAGGTTTTCCGGTGAAATTTTACACTTTGCATTTTGATGAGCGTTGTCACTTTTGCTACATATGGTATGTAGCAAAACTGCTACATTTTGAAGTGCTATGCTACATACTAGATCTTTCACTCATTATGCTACATTTCTTCAAACAGTCTAACTATTTATTTATGTTAAAGCTCAAGCTTGAAAGATCAACTCTGGCATTGGTGCAGGTGTATGCACCGAATCTTCAGTCAGAGTATGCAGCTTTCTTAGATGAAGTTGATGTTGCCCTTGAAAAGGTTGCAGATATGGATTCTTTTGTCCTGATGGGTGACTTCAATGCTCATGTGGGTGTAGATGTTATGACATGGGGGAGTGTGATTGGGAGGAACGCTGATCCTGATCAAAACGGAGAGAAGATGTTGGATTTTTGTTGTGAAAATGGCTTATCCATCACGAACACTATCTTTCCACACAAAGACATTCACAAATACACATGGTACCGTCAGAGTCTTCAGCAGAAGTCGCTGATCGATTTCTTTGTGGTACCATCGTGTCTGAAGAGAATGGTTTGTGATGTTCGCGTATTGAGAGGGGCCGAACTGTCAACTGATCATCACTTAGTGCTGTGCAAATTGTATCTTAGCGAGAGAGTGCCTCCCCTACCAAAGCGTAAACCAAGGATGGTTACACACATACGATGGGAGAGGTTACAGGACGATGAGATACGGGAGACATTTGCGCGGCAAATATCTGAAAGGTTTGAACGAATTCCAACTATTCCACCAAATGTAGAGGAAGAATGGCAACTGTTTTCAACGGCGGTTATTGCCTCTGCGGGAGATGTTTGTGGAGTGAAGCGGCTTGGTATGGCGGCTGGTGGTGAGAAAAGGACTGCTTGGTTTAAAACGCCCGGAGTTCAAGAAGCCATCAGAGAGAAGAAGAGAGCCTTTAAGGTGTGGATTCACTTGGGGAACGCCGATTCTCGAAATCGGTACACTGAGGCGCGAAGAATCTGCAGATTAGCTGTGAAAACAGTGAAAGAACAGTCTTGGAAGAAGTTTGGCGAGAAATTGGAACGTGACCACAGATCTGCAAATAAGATGTTCTGGCAGACCGTCCGCGGACTCAGAGGAAAAAAGTTGAATATCGTTGAGGGAGTTAAATCCAAGGACGGTAGACTTCTTTCCAATGAGAAGGACATCTTACGCAGATGGAGCGAGCACTTTCCAAAATTGCTCAATCCCGAACAGGGCACCGAAGATGACAGACCTATTGTCGAGAGTTGGGCGGAAAGTAGTCCTACGGTTGAGGAAGTAACTTTGGTGATCAAAGCGCTAAAGGTTGGCAAATCTGCTGGTGTGGATGAAATTCGGCCAGAAATGCTAAAGGCATTAGGTAAAGAGGGAGTGCAATGGCTCTCGCGTGTCATTAAAGTGGCTTGGGAATGCGGTGAAACACCTGGTGATTGGCAAATGGGGGTGATAGCTCCTCTTTTTAAAAAAGGGGACAAAAGAAATTGGCCAACTATAGGGGTATACCTCTTTTAAGTCTCCCTGGAAAAGTCTTCGCTAAGGTGCTAGAAACGCGTTCCAGAGCTGTGGTTGAGGACAGTTTGGGGGATGAGCAGTGCGGGTTTCGTTCCGGTAAAAGCACAACGGACCAGTTATTCACTCTCAGAATGGTTCTTGAGAAGGCCTTTGGAATATGCCAAACCTGTCTATACTTGTTTTGTGGATTTGGAAAAAGCATATGATAGGGTTCCTCGAGGCAAACTCTGGAGTGTTCCGCAGGAGTATGGGATTGATGGTTCTCTCTTAAGGGCGATTCAGTCTTTATATACAAACTGTAGAAGCTGTGTTCGGATAAACGGTGTTAAATCAATACCCTTCACTGTGGGCGTTGGACTCCGCCAGGGGTGCGTTTTGTCACCTCTCCTCTTCATTGTATATATGGATTGGATGTTGCAGCGCAGCCGTGGCGGGGAATGTTTCGAAGTGGGGGACCTAAGGATTAGTCATCTGCTCTTTGCGGATGATTTGGTCATCCTTGGGTCCTCTCAAACCGAACTTCAGCACGCACTCGAAAGGTTTGTAGCCGTTTGTGATGATGCTGGAATGAAGATCAACGTGAACAAGTCAGAAGTAATGGTCGTTTCCAAAAAATCCATTCAGTGCACTCTGCATGTTAGTGGAGTTCCACTGAAGCAGGTGGATAAGTTCAAGTACTTCGGGGTCCTATTCACGAGTGATGGGAAGAGCAATGCCGAGTTATCCTGTAGAATTGGTCAGTCTGGATCAATTTTGAGAGAGCTTGGCCAATCTGTTGTAAGGAAGGCTGAACTTAGTGTTCAAGCTAAGCTATCGGTTTTTAACTTGGTGTATGTTCCAACTCTCACCTATGGTCATGAAATTTGGGTAGTGACCGAAAGAATAAGATCGCGGGTACGAGCTGCCGAAATGATGTTCCTTCGCGGTGTTGCTGGAACAACTCGTAGGGATCGAGTGCGCAACGCCAGAGTACGCGAGGCGCTCAATGTTGAGCAGCTACTTCTCCGAACGGAACGATCTATGCTTCGATGGTTTGGTCACGTAGTGCGTATGCCCCCAGACCAGCTTCCAAGACGTGCCATGGTGGCCGTGGCATTAGGTAGGCGACCCCGCGGTAGGCCTAGAAGTGGATGGTTGGATCAAGTCCGACGTCTCTCCTGGAGCCGCTTAGGGATTCCCCCTGATGAGTTGGAGTCAATGGCGGAGGATCGAGAAAGATGGAGAGTCCAACTGAACATCCTACCCGCGCGACCCTCATGAAGGATTAGCGGCATTGAAAATGTATGTATGTATGTATAATTTTACTGGCAAAGGCACTATTGGAAGGTGCGGCAATATTTGAGCCTTCTGACGAATTGGTAAGATTTTGCTTGAGTTTTAAGTTTGTAGATACATAAAATAAATTAAAAATGAGTAACGATTTCTGCTCCTCTTAAGAAGCATTTCTCATTTTGTTTGCTACAAGAAATACTGGGCAGTTAAATCAGTATTATAAATTAACACTGCTAACTTTTAATTTATTTATTTAATCTTTTTTTTTGATCGAATTCATATATGTTTATTTAATGTTATGAATCCTTTATCAATTAATTTATTACTATTCTCCTTTTTATGTTTAAGTTTTTGAAATGAATGAACAGATTGCAGCCAGATTGCAGCCAGTGCGGCCATCCGTCTTAAGGCCTCCTCTCAGTGGTCTAACTATCACATTGACCACTCCTCGATCCTGGTTCTTCTCAACTTCACCCACGATAACACGGACTATATCTCACCGAAACTGAGATTTGACCGAGACTTCCGTACGAGTATCCCTGAACGCGATGAATGGGAAAACTCTCCCTCTGCCGATGGTAGTTCGGTTCACTTCTTTACAGATGTCTCTGAGACCGAAGGGGGGGTGGGTTGATGAGCTTTCTCCGAAAATCTGAACCTGAGCAACTAGTTCCGCCTCCCTGATCATTGTAGTATTTTTCAGGCGGAAATCATGGACATTAAGGATGCTTTGTCCTGGCTGAAGTGTAATGTACCATCTGTCAGGCATATTAGCATTTTCACTGACAGTCAAGCGGCAATCAAGTTCCTGGAATCGTGCTCCTTCAATTCAAAGACCACCTTAAACTGCCATTTATCTCTTACAGAGATGACCGAGCAGTTCAACATTCACCGATGCTGGGAGACAGGCTACAGGTACATTCAAGGAAACTGCAGGACGGACAGACTCGCTAGAGAGGGTACAACTCTAAGGATTCTGCCTGATAGACAAGCCCTAGATATGCCCCTTGCTACATGTAAGCATCTACTAAGGCTGAACGCTATTAGCAAGACCAATCACAGATGGGTAAACGGCTCATCGTGTCACATTTCGAGACAGATCTGGCCTAAGCTGGACCAGAAATGTAATGCCTCACTGGACACTGTCTTATAGGCCAAGATGCCAAAAGACTTGGCCTCTTCTCCAACGACTTCTGCAGGAGTTGTAGGGACAAGGAGGTGGAGGAAACCATCCATAAGCTCCTATGCACTTGTGCAGCCCTGGTGGATAAAAGAATGCTCCAACTAGGAGCCCCCTTTCTTGAAGACCCCGGCGATCTGACGTCCTTAGGCGTCATAAGCATCCACCGCTTTATCAAAAGCTCCGATTGGTTTTGTTTGTCTCTGAGTGTCCTAATGGTTGATCCATGGTAACACAATGGACCTTTACTGGACAGCCAGTCTAACCTTACCTGACCTTAGTTGTTGAATTATTATTATTTTTTTTTTTTTTTATTATATTTTGTATTATTGAAACTGAATGCTATAAGTCATAACGGGAAAATAAAGAAAATTAACAAAAAATCTCTATTTTGCTTCATTTTCTTTGAAAATGTTACAATTTGTTGTCAATACGCTACATTTGCTCTGGAAGAAGTGGCAACGCTGATTTTGATTCAAAAGGAATAAGTTTTAGTGATTGTCAGTCTATAGGCTTTAAATGCTTTTTTTTTTAATGAAACGCAGCTTATAAATTTGACGTTTTCTAAACCGAATACAGTCAAGATTTTAGGGCGCTGTTTCAATGTTTGTACATTTGGTCTATTAAGGTGCGTCCAGACCAAAGAAACATTTCAGAAACATTTCAGAAACATTTCAGAAACATTTCAGAAGCATTTCAGAAACATTTCAGAAACATTTCAGAAACAGAGAAACATTTCTGAAATGTTTCTGAAATGTTTCCGAAATGTTTCTGAAATGTTTCTGAAATGTTTCCGAAATGTTTCTGAAATGTTTCTTTGGTGTGGACGCCGATGAAACATTTCTGAAATGTTTCTGAAATGTTTCTCAGTTTCCCATTCGCGACGGAAAACTATTTTTGTTTCTCAAGCTCCACGTGCAGAAAGTGAGTGTTTTTTTGTGAAAATAAAAATAAAAAAAATGTCAAGAAATGCGTGGAGTAATGAGGATATAATTTCTTTAATTAAATTGTATGAAACTAAAAGAGTTTTATGGGATCCCCAAAACGAAAATTACAAAAATAGAATTTTCTCTATTTTTAAAAAAATATCTTTGCCACTGTTTTTCTTCTTCTTCTTATCGTTTTCTATTTTTTTCATGATGATGAAGCACGACGCTATTAATACTACCTCTTTTGAGCCCATCATCTTCAAGGGCAAAAATGGATAAAAAGAAACATTTCAGAAACATTTCAGAAATGTTTCATTTGGCAAAATTTCAACTCGATTTGAACTTGACTCTGGTCGCAAAGTGTCGCAAGTTGAGTCATCCTGGTTTGGACTCGATATGGAGTTCAACGCCAGCTGAAGCCAGGTTGAACTTGGCATTTATCTTTTCTGCCATTTTGGACAGCAAACAACTACAGTTTACAAATAAATCTCTCGTTGACAAACACAAATATTTTATTCCAAAAATATATATAAATATGTATCTAAATTATTTTAAATTTAAGACCATTCGGCTGGATATAGCCTTAAAACCCGGATGCTGTAGCCGTTGCAGTTTAAAATATTGTTTTTTCTGTCTTGTTTACATAGCCTTATATCATGGTTATACATTTTTCGTTTACAGTAGTCAATTTCATTTACAAAAAAACAACTTAAGGTTACGAGTATCTATTTTCGATTGAAATTGTTAGCTGCTAACCAGATACATTAGGTTGTTTGTTTCACTATTAGATCCGTGTATGAAGATGTAATTAAAGTCGTACAAACATTTTCAACAGTAGCTCAAGCGGATATTATATTCATTTCATTATAGATAAATGAATTTATTAAAAGTTATTGCTTGCCACTAATGAGCTTAGTTCATAAAACTAATCAACACAGAACATTACCAATAGCTTACCTGAAATGCATAACGAATCCCATCCCAGAATGTAATAGGCATTTCTCCAGACATTCTGGCTCCCAACAAATCCCAATTTGTATAGTTCTGTATATATTCAACCAGTCCAGCTGGTGTTATCTCATGCAGACCGTTCATGGAGAAATCCGCTGGGAAGCCGCTCAAAAAAGTTATGTTATGGCCTCTGGAAATGGAAATGGAAATTAGAAATTAAATCAATTCAAAGTTGAATGCAAAATCAATGCAAAATAATTTGTTTGTCAAATAAATTATCCGGTCACACTTCATTTATACGACCCCAGCTTTCTAAACTGCCGTATCAGGCTTAGCATAAATTTGAATTGTAATTTACGAGTATTTCGCCTGCATTGAAAATTCTGATAGTTTAGGTCAAACGGGCCAAGTGAGTCATTTTTTGATTTCAAATAAGTAAATGGTTTCATTAATTGTTGATGTAGTTCTTCTAATCCCAAGACCTTCTCATTAACAATTCAAAAAGCGTGCCTATACCGCGGTCCCAAAGATACATTTTCGTAGTATACCCCATTCATTGATTATTTTGTAAATAACAACACGTCCATTAATCAATTCGATAATTATGCAAATTGCTGATGATGACGAAATGGAAATGAAATAAATTATAACTAAGAAGAAATTCATGGAGAAGAAATCGAAACCGAAAAAGGAGAGAAATATGGGGAAATGCAAGAGAAAAACGAATTAGATGAATGAAACAATGGAAATCGAGTACATTGCTGCTGTCGGCAAAGTCAATAACATCTTTGTTGATGGTTGGTTATGTCAGTTAGTCATGCGAATGATTCTGTTTTACAATACGATTTTGTGTAGAATGGGCATTGTCTTACATTTGCATTGTCATTGGCATGATCCTTAAGTACTACAAAGCAATTATAAATTACTACGAATTGGAATGTTAGAGGTCGACGTGGTCGTATGAGAGTGAGCATTATTGACAAGGTTGCTAACAAAGGTGGATATCGATCTTCTTGTTCCTGGAAGTTGCAGTAATGGTTTAGCATACAAAAGAATCATTCTATCAAAATTCCAAAGCGGAGGGGCATCTCTGTTAAGATCCACACAAGTAGGCTAATGTTTTTCGACATTTGTTGTCAAAAGAATGTCAGATGATCATTTTAAATTGTGATACACTCTTATATGAAGAAATTCTTTGTTTTAACAAACAGATACTGGTGGCCAAATTGAGAGACTAAGAAACTACCCACGTTTTCCTTACATGAATCATTGGAATTCACATAACTCCGAGAGTAAAACAAAAAGTGTGAGCAAAGGACCTAATAAATGTACTTAGGTTAGGTTAGGTAGATGGGTGCCTTATGACGAAGTAACTGCTCACTTAGACCAACAGGGTCCATTGTTGGGCTGCTTTTTCGACATCGAAAAAGCTGCATAACACCGAATACGCCTAAATTCACAGATATATCCAGTACACAGGAGTAGATAATACAACATGTAACTGGATAAAATGCATGCTAGAAGTCAGAAAAATTACTCTCATTTGGCAGCAATAAGGTCAGAGTCACTGCTTCGAAAGGATGCCCACAAGGAGAAGTCCTCTCCTCTTATTGTAGTCTATCGTAGTAAATGAACTGCTGAATGTATTCAGCAACAAAAGTTTTTATGTCCAAGGCTACACAGATGATATTGCGATATTAATCAGAGGAAGATTCGAAGAACCAATCTCGGATCTCCTCCAGAGGGCCTTGAATCTAGTTGCTGACTGGTGCCAAAAAATCGGCCTTAACGTCAACCAAAAAAAAAAAACACCATAGTTGTATTCACCAAAAAAAGGAAGCTAGAATGATTAAAAACAGCCTTTTTGGTGAAACAATAGAATTCTCTTAGGAGGACAAATACCTTGGCCTAACACTTGATGATAAACTCACATGGAATTCTAATCTAACAAAACCAGGATCTCATTAAGGACCAGCAAAAGTCTCATTGGCCTAAACTCCAAGATGATGCTATGGCTCTAAACGGCGATTGCAAGGCCAATGGTTACACATACAGCACCAGTATGGTAACAAAAACAATGCAAGGGCCTACACAGGACAGGCTCAATAAACTATAAAGACTAGCCTGTATATGCACAACGGGTGCAATGAAAAATGGCCCTACTGCAGCGCTGGAGGTTATTCTAAACCTACCACCTCTTCATCTTCTTATACGTATAAAGAAAGAAGCTATGGTTAACGCCTTAATGCTCATCGCAGAATATAACTCAAATTCCAAGCTACCTCACTCGAATACTGCACATGAACACCACAGTAGTAAATTACTAGGAATACCAATTACGGAAAAATGTCTGCCAAGCTTTAACTTTAGCCACAACTTCAAGGTTACATTCCCAAAGCGCAATAACTGGGAACAGACAAACCTACATTTGCCAATAACTCTCATGTATGGGACACAGATGGATCCAAAACAGATGAAGGATTTGGGCTGGAGTATACGGTGCTACTACGAAAAACCTTCATCCACTCGTGCATAAAAAAAAAGTGACTCCGTATTCCAAGCCAAAGTATTCGCTATAGAACTATGCATTAGAGAAAATGTAAACAGATCTATAACCAACAAGAACATTTATATTCTTTCAGATAGCAAGGCTGCTCTACTAGCATAGCAATTAAGGCTTACAAAATACTAGTAGGGGACGGCCTTCAACTGCTCATATTACTAGCCAGCATAAACAGAATTCATCTGGTGCCATGACACAGCGGATATGAAGGAAATGAAATGACTGACTTGCTAACCAGAACAGGAGTTGCATCAAACTTCACGATGCCAAGACTATTCTGTGGATTACCAGTGAGTACGGCAAAAAGCTGTATTAATAATTGGTTAAAAGAAAAAAACGCATCATTACTGGATGAAAACTGAAGGTAACAGACAAGCCAAGAACTTTCTGTCAAATACTTCCTCCAAAAGAACGAAACAACTCCTACAATTAACTAGGAGTCAGATTCGAATAGCCACAGGTTTCCTTACAGGCCGCTGTCGAGTAAAAAAACATCTCATGGCTATGGGAATAGCACAAGACAACATCTGCAGAATATGCAACGAAGAATCAGCAGAACACATCTTATGTCACTATAACTGTCTAATCAGAATATGTCATCGTTACTTGGGTAAATTTTACCTTGAAGCAGAAGATCTCTCTGCAAAAAGCATAGTAGTGTTCATCAGCAAATCGGGTATATTGAATGGGCTTTAAGATTAGAGGAAATTATAATAGGCCCAATGTGGCCGCAGTGATAAGGCGACATAATCTCACCTCAAACAACAATCTACAATCTACAAGAGTCCATTGTGCCCATTTTATTTTTGCTCTGGGAATTTGTAAAGAAAAACCGTCGAACTTGCACCCATCTAGATAGTGACATGAATCTCAGAGGGTCTGTCAGCTCGAAAAAGGGAACCGCTGGTTTAGAGCCACCTAGATGGGGATATGAATCACAGGGGGTCATTTAGCTCAATCTGACGTAGGTCCTCCAACTCAGTGAAGAAATAGCTACCGAGAGTCCTCATTCTTCTGTCGGTGGGGGCAGGGTATTCGCTCAGCAGTTGTCGGACATATTCAATTTCTTCCTCATCCCTGCAGCTCCGGCAGAAGTCGTTGTGAGGTTTGCAGATACGTTCTGCATGAATCCAAATAGCACAGTGCCCCGTGATTATGCTAGAGATGACCCGTGTACTGTTACGAATAAGCATAACCAAAAAACGTGTTCCGCAGTGACGCACGTATCCAGATGGATCCATCGTCTGTTGGTTTCGCTAGTAACTTCATCTCCGACGAGTTTATTTATAGAGCCAATAGGAAGCTTCACGCAGGGGATGGCCTGTGAATTGTGCAACGCCGACCCCATTTTATTGAGTTCGTCTGCTCTTTTATTACCCGAGGTGCACTTGAATTTCTGAAGTGCGGTAAGCCCATCTTCTTTATTATTTCAGAAATAATTCCCTTGCTGTAAAAAATTGTATGTTTTGATTTTTACAGTGAAAAATTCTATAATACAGGGAAAGGAAGGAACAAAAGCGCTGTCAAAAAAAAACGCTTTTGGAAGCCAGTTCTAAACTGAAATGAATTGCAATTTCGTTCTGACTTCTAGTGTCCCGGACTTAAAATAGACATACTTGTATTTTTTACACAAAGATAGATAGAACAGTCTTAGTGCACCCCAAAGAACAAGAGGAAGATTAAGGCTCTGACTCTGAATGTATCAGTAGGAAAATCCGAAAGAGTGAATAGTATCTAAATTCGTAACGAGATTACAAGAAAAATTTAAGACATTTTCTGGCTCAATTAGTTTTTGAAAAAGTCAACTGCATTTTATCAGATTTTCGTCCAATTTAGATGTCTTTGTAGACGTTAAGTTCGGCTCAAAATCAAAATTTCATCAATATTCACTAAGGCATATCCATTAATCCATTTGACCAAGGGTCCTAAAAAAACTGTGTTTAACACCACCAAACCATGAATGGTCAAAAGTCTGCATAGAAAATAAGACGATTTGAGCGCAATTACCTCTGAAAATAGTCAAGCGTTTAACCAGTTGTCATATAGTAAGAGAACTACAAACGTATTAGCCTGTCAACCAATGTACAAGCAAATTTATACAATATTCGGTTTACCTAAATTTTAGACTAAAATTGTTAACATGTCATATCAAACCCAGAAACAAAATTTTAAGATTTTCAAAATTAAAGACTTCAAACCTTACTACTCTGAAATTCAATCCAATTTTGACGACTGTCATAATTCGTTACCACCGAACCAAAATGCAAAATTTCAGAGAAAGTTCTAAAATTTGCTCAAACATTTTTTACATTTAAGAGACTTCGAATTTACATAAATGTCAATCACACATAACTTGCAACGAATTCAGCTCGTCGTTTTAGTTGTTGATAAAAAAGAAAACAAACAAAGTTAGGTTAGGTTGAGTAGGGTTATGAGATTTTCATAAAACACTAGGCACCAAGGCAAAAAGAGCTAAATCAATTCTCCCATACACTAATTTTTTTTTATTTTAATTTGAAAATATCATTGTTGTGGTTCAAGGACCTTACCTCTTCTAGGCTATCGAAGAAGTATCTTCCAAGGTGCTTTAGCTTTGGTAGTCATAGAGTATATGTATGTGTTATGTCCTCAGAGATATGTGGTCATTGCAGTATCTACAAACTTCAGTAGTTGATCAACCTCGTCCTGTAGCATGCTTCCTTAGAAGACAATGGCCAGAAAGTATTCCTATCGCTGGTCATGATCTTTCTAGTTTTATGATCTCCCCCAATATCCTGCGATCTAACATAGGCTACTAGTCCTTGGAGACCTTATGACCATCTAATTTGGACCATCTTAAATTAGCCATGTTGATGATTCTATCATGAATAGTTCTCCTAGCCACACACCTTGGTGGTTTAAGGCTAACAATTATGTCACTTACTGCTCCTCTTTTGACCAGCGCGTCGACCTTTTCATTGCCTTCCATATCGCAGTGTCCAGATACCCAACATAATTTCACATGGTTCTACGTACATAATGCTTTAAGCACTGTGCGGCAATTCCTGACGATCTCAGATTTAGTGACGTAAGACTCTAGCGTACTTAGCGTAGCCTCTTGTCGGATATTGATCCCATCTTAAGTAATTCCGCAGCGAGTAGGTTAGGTTAGGTTAGGTTGAAGTGGCTGCCAGCTAAGAATCGCCAACACACTTAGACCAATAATAGGTCCATTGTGATACCACATGGATCATGGGAGAAATTTCTCTCACCTACTCGTTAAACCATTCTGAACTTCTTATGAAGCGTAAGAGGCTTTAAATATCAATGTTTTTCAGGTCGCCTATGTCGTTGTAATAAGGGGGGGCTCCTAAGTGAAGCTTCCTTCTATGGGAGAGAGCTAGGCAGTGACAAAGACGGCGAGGAATAGTTTCATCCTCTTCCTCGACCATGCAGCTTCTATTAAAGTCGTTCACAAAAACGCCTAGCCTTGTGGCATGCTTGCCTATTAGACAGTGTCCAGTGATGACACCTATTAAAGCGCCGATATGCAATCTGTTGCGAGAAATCAAATTCTTAGAACGTTTTAGCAGCGAGTAGACATAATTGGAAGAACTCAATGGGCTGTCACCGCTGCTTTTGCAAGCATTAAAGCAGATGCGGCCAAATTGAGTTCGCGATAAACGAGGGCAAAACCAAATATATGCTGTTAACAAGAAGGGACAATCAACACCAACGAATTGCACAGAACGTCACAGTGGGCAGCTACAACTTTGAGTTAGCAAGGGACTTTGTATACCTTGGCTCTGCTATAAATCCTGGAAACGACATCAGTGCAGAAATAAAGCGACAAATAACTCTTACCAATCGCTGTAAGAGTAAACAGTAAATAGTAAAGCCATATCTCGAACAACTAAGGAGATTCTATATAAGGCCCTGATTATCTCAGTCCTGCTTTACGGCGTGGAAACATGGACTTCATTGACAGCGGATTGATATCTTAATCCGCTTTTTATGAAGTCCAAGTCCATTTAGTTGCTTCGAGAGAAATATTCTTCGTAAGATATTCGGTCCCGTTTGCGTTAATGGGTTTTGGAGGAAAAGATTCAATGACGAACTATAAGAGCTGTACAGCGATATCGGCCTAGTCAAAAAACTGCGTATTAGACGTTTGAGATGGATAGGACATACAGAGCGAATGGACACTAATACTCTGGTCCGCGGTGTCTTCGAATCTAACCCAGAGGGGCATCGCAGTAGAGATCTCTTCGCCGTAGGTGGCGCGCACAAATTCAAAAGAACCTCAACCAACTTGGAGTGCGCAACTGGAGTAAATTAGCTAAAGACCGAGCTAAATGGTTGTGAATTGTTGGCTGAGGCTTAGGTTCATCCTGAACTGTATCGCACACTTAAATAAATAAGTATGTAATTCAAAGCCATATATGGCTTTCGTGTGTTGTCCTGAAGCTGAGAAATATGAATATGGCAAGGACAATATTCAATGATAAATTATTAGCTTCATATCACAAAATTAATTCTGGCAAAATATCATCTTATTCCAGTTATCAAGTGAAAACTATACAATTTAAGAAAATGGAGCGAAAATTTACAGATTTCTTTTTTAAAGATCTTTCAAAAAATTACTCTGAACTATGTGATTCATTTCTTTTTTTCAGCTTGAAAAACCCAAGAACAGTTGGTTGTCCAAAAATTGCACAAGTTTTAATGAGCAAATTTTAAAAAAATGTAAGATACTTTTTCTTGGAAGTACACTACGAAAACTACGCAAAAGCTACAAATATAATTTGCGAACTAGTCCAGCTTTCCAGCCCGAAAATGTGCTCCGTCCCAGAACTATCTCAAATACAATGACTGCTCTTTTTATGGGACGGGAAACGTAATATTCATGGTCTATCTAGAGGCGTAGAAGGCGTCGTCAAGCAAGTGGAAGGACTTTTTACAATACTTGTCAAGTTGATCGTTTGTAGTATCCGAATTTAGTAATACCTGTGAAATGAAAGAGAAATAAAATTGTCTGATCTAATAGTCATCGCAGTAACGCTCTCGTGCAGATCAAATAAAAGTTCAGAAAGATTATTTTAAGTTGTGGTTGAAATCCCTTTTTACATTTACATTTAAATCGAAGAAATTTCATCCAAGAAACCATTTATCAGATTGAAAAGCACATGTACTTTATGAAACGGTAATCTTCAAACAGAAGGTCCTAGACTACATGTATTTTTTAGAGCAAACTCATACAACTTTGCATAACATCGATCACATGCACACAAATACAATTCGTTAGCAAACTATTTAATCTGTACATACCTCGAAATAAGGCCCTTAGCCAGCTCCCAAAAGGGAATTTTATGTGATTTCGTTCCACCCATTGTCACCATGAGGATATCAGCTGCGAAAGTCCCGCCGATACAAAGTAGGAGCAACAATCCCGCGCTACTTAGCGGCCTCATTCTAAAACGACAACAACAACAAGACATAAACACTTTACATAAACTTTAATAAATTGGAGAAAATAATAAATTTACATAAATTTATATTCGTTAAGTCTCGAATTGAAATTGCAATTTGCATACGGCAAACAAATGTTCTCAACTACCGTCAATGATAAGCGCTCACCATAGAATGCCACAAAAATAATTTACCTTCGCAAAAATGGTCAAAAATCATTTAATAATTATGAACTACCCGGCAGCAAGCAGATGAACATAAACAGATTTAATTGCTGCGGAAGACCATGCCTCGTCATCGCAGAGGCGTGGAACGCATGGATGTGAGACCAAAGATTACAAGAATTCAATTATGGCCACGTTTGAAAAACGCGGCTGACGGTAATGGACATTTAAATTATCAGAATGTTCAGAATTTGTTTGCTCTGCTGTGACTTCCTCTATCTGATAAGACATGGAGATCATAGGTAATTTGGTTATTGTTAAATGAAATGTGAATATTTTTCTCTATCATCAAACCGTAATTATACAATCTATGGTGGATTTTTTGTGTGATTTGGGCAATTAGTCGCAATTTGGTCATACTAAGTCAAGCGAGTAATATCGGACCAAAGTATCACGACCACCGATCAGATCTTTCAAATGACAAAACTGGTTTGTTTTTCTGTTGGTAATTCTCCATGTCGTAGTAGTTATTGCTAAAAAAAAAGTTCATACACTAGATTGCAATTATAGAAGTGACCTCCATACTTTAGATTGGATCGTATTAGTGGTGTACGATCAGAATTTCTTGGAGCTTTGACCAAAAGAAGTTTCCATGCGGGGCCCATGGTAGAGAACTAAATAAATATATACAAGTATGTGCATGTTGCAATAAATAAATGACATAGTATTAAGTTTATGTTCTGTGAAAGGTATTTAAATTGAAATTAAAACAAAGGTGGTATAACAAATGAGTAATTGGACCTAATTTGACGTGGTTTTTCCTAAGAATTGACTTTTATTACGGTCATTAATCTTTAGAATTACAAGTAGATTTGTATGTCCATTCACTTTTCGAGGGAAATGATTTGAGGATTTATAATAATGGTGATAAATAAACGGGGACCCTATAAGTTTTAAGACCCTATTTAGACCACTAGCGCAGCAGGCAAGGTCATAGTCAAGTGATCCCTGAAAAGGAGAGGATCGCGCTATTTATCGAACGGAATCAATTAGCAGCGCCATGCCACTAAACATAAAAGCGCACTGAAATGCTGTGAAAAATGTACTCGTTACTGGAGTAGAAAGTCCTGTCGGAAGATCGGGGAGGGACCATGTTACGCAGTTATCTGCTGGTCCCTGGAGACGGGTCGTTCACTTTAAGTTCCTGCAAAGGACAGGAGCGAACTCGAGACGCATGTGGCAGTAGAACCGTTTACAGAATCTTCAAATAGTTAGTAGATGGTCACATCTTGCGCCGACACCCGGTGAAGAGTGTGGACGGTTCTCTGCTGATTTCTGATAAAGACTGGGTACGGATAGGGAGGAAGCAATTTTCCGCTGTTTTAAATAGCATGGTGGTCAAAGACTTGCCTTAAAATTAAAACGGGTTCTCCAACACCTCCCAATTAAAACACTTAAGCCAAACAAAGCGACAATGCTTGACGGCCTTCCCGTGGAGCTATACAAGGCTTCGCACGCAGTAACTGCAGACCTACTGCTTCTATTAATGGTGAGGGTTTGGAACAGCGAAACCTTCCCTGAAGAATGGAGGAAAGGCATTCTTGTCAAGCTCTTAAAGAAAGACAAAACTGAAGAGACACTTGCGTGACAATTACTACAATTACTAAAGTACGAACGCATTGAGAACATCTAGAAAGTACTCTCGACAATGGAAAAGCAATGAACCACATTAACAGCCTACGGTTCATCGTCGAACAACGCGTTGAGTATAGATCTCCACTACACCTGCTGTTCATAGATTTCGAAATAACATTCAACAGTGTAAGCAGAGAATTTATATGACGCGCCTTATGTACGAGTAGGAGTAGCATTAAGAACAAATTGGTAACGGTTCGGCAAGGTTACATATTATCACCACTACTTTTTTTTGCTGCTAATTAGTGATGTTTTCCAGAGAGCTATTTCAGCAAGAAGTGGCGGAATTTAATAGAGCCTTACAACCTACCTTAAATACCTCGACTGTACTGACGATGTTTGCCTACCATCGCACAGAATCATAGGCCTGCACCAAATGACCACTGGTTTGGTGGCAGAAGCAAACTTGCCAGGATTGAGGATTAACTAAAATTCGAAGTTTTCCATCGAACTAATCATCAACTCATATCAGCATTGCAGGACAGCATGTCAAAGGAGTATACTACTTCCGTTACCTTGGAAATATTGTCTCGACTGACGGTGGTACCGAATTAGACATTAGCAGCCACATATCTAAATCTAAGCCTTCATTCGGTATATTGCCTTAAATATGGAGAATCAGTGTAAATCAACTGGTCAACTCTGACGAGAAAACGGTGCTGTTATATGGCTGCAGTACCAGAAAAGTGATTATCTTTTTCTTCTGAACTCAATGGATCATAACCCTCCTACTTGACTGCATTTCTACTGATCCGCCTGTGAGTTTCACCTGTTTGACCTCAGGGAAAACATCTGCAGGCTTCCAAATGCTAATTTTGTTGCATTTGTGTGATATAGGATTTCTTAGGCCGACCTCTCTTTCGCGATATCTGTGAAACGTTCATTGATATGGCCCTTTTGACGGCGTTCAAATGATCTCTTCTTTGAACATGACAATACCAGCTGAGCCGATCGTGCTCTATTTTTCGTGAGATGGTTTCATTGACGTGAATGCTTCCACTGATCTTCAACTTCATATTCGATCAACTTATGTCCTGTATCCCCTTGTGGGTCATAGGGCCTCTTCTACGCCTACACGCCATCATGTACGATTTCTGGCAATGTGTCTGTGCTCTCCCCAACTTTTCACAACTGCCGTGCCTCCTTCTTGACTGTTCTACGCCATGTTCTCGTCGGACCACCAGGTCTTCTGCCATCCTGAGTTAAAGGGTTCAATTGCATAGCATGGTTCGCTATGGAACTGTCACCCTTACGGAACGTGTGACCAATCCATTGCCACTTCCGCCGTTGGATAGTTGTGCCTATTGGTTCCTGAAATTATTCAATTAAGCCACACTTCCATTTGATGCTCCTGCTGTCATGCGAAGCATGAAAAGAGACCGTTAGTGTCACAGAAAATCTGCAAACTTTTATTAATCGCTGTCTAAGAAATATCTTACGAATATTCTGGCCAAATCACATCTCAAATGAACAGCTTTATGAGAGAACGACCCAGAAACGTCCAGATGTGATTATGCAAAAGCGAAAGTGTAGTAGATTGGTCGCAATCTACGTAAGGACGAAATTTATATTGCCCGACAAGCCATGCAAAAGATGGAACCCACTAATACAACAAAGACGAATTTAGGGAGGTCCTCGTATGACGTGGCGTACAACAGTAGGACCGAGCTGGATGCAGCTAAAGCACATCGCAAGGAACCGAACACAATGGCGGGCAGGCGTGGTTGATGCCCTAAGGCCCATAAGAGGGCACATGAATTCAAGTTGGGTTAATAAATAATTCGCACGCTCTGCTTTGAATTATTGTATCATATAATACTGCTTCAGGAACAAATCTACCATGAAACAGCTATCATTCACCAGGTTGAAAATGATCTTGCGCTTACTCGAACAACTTCAAAGCAGAAGATCGGAAGGCCAGACGTAGATCTTAACGCTGTTTTTGTCAGAGCATTGACTGACAGTACGTTTCAATCCTCTACACTTCTAAAAGTCCTCTCCAAAACACCAACTGTAGCAAGTGCTCTCATGAATCCCAATGGATCCTGGGCCGAATCGGACGAAGCATCGCTCAACCTGCTCATGGACACTCACTTCCCCGGATGCACGCCTATCCCCAGCGATGACCATGCCCTGGTAAATGTTGCACGCCCACCGGTACTTCCTCATCTGACCAGTGAGGATAAGTTGAAATGGGCGATCAACAGTTTCGAACCACTGAAATCTCCGGGACCGGACGATATTTTTCCGGTACAGATCTAGACGACCTTTAACATTGTATGGCAGAATCTTTTAGTCACTTTCCATTAGTCACTTTCTATGCACTTGTCCTGCGCTCGCCAACATTAGGAAGGCCGCCATGAGTGAATACTTTTCCACGATATAAATGATCTCAGTAGCCCCTGCATGGCTAAAATTAATGCATTTATACAACGAAGCAAATGGTTCCTAGAGTAAGAGGGTGGCCCATCCACTTTACACATCGGCAGTACAATGGACCTACTTCTGTTCTAAGTGCATCCTCGTCAAGGGCCGATCCTAACCATCCAACCAACCAACAATATTTGGCTATTGTACCCGGGCAAAAATTGGTGGCATTTGGATTATACAAACGGATTACATTTGATAGGCTTGTTGAATAATTGAATGGCTTGCACAGGTCTTTCGAACACGGTGGCGTATGCGTGCTTTTAAAAGAAGGTGATCAAAGCAAGTAACTCTCTTATAATCACAGGGTTACAACTTAAGTTGATGTGCTTGTATTTACGCTCTTCAGGTGCAAAATTGTTTTTCTCGGTAAAAATATGGACCACAATAATAGTACTCATCTCTATACCAATGAGAGATACAAACACATTATCAAATGAACACTAATGGGTCCAATATAAACATAGAAATTGGGTCAGGAGTTCATACTAAAGGCTCATACAACCTCAATGTAGCATTTTGAGCAATTCGATCTGAAATCTTCGGTGTTGATGGAATAATTGGCAGTACAATGAAAATAAATCCAGCACCACGTTGGATATTCGCGAAATTCAAAGGACTTCTATCAGTCAGTTATGCAAAGGGAGGATTGTCTTATACAGCAATTCCAGCATATATTGAATTCATATAAACTTAGTGTAAATCAGCTCATTTCTAATATACATTTGTACATGTTTTGAATACCTACTCTCCTCAGCCATGAACATCGCGTTCATTATGGTATCTTTAACTCGCACGAATTTGCTCAGCCGTAAAAGATTATTAAATCCAATTTGTAGCGCACGCTACAATATTTTTATTCACCATAAAATGTTATTAGACAACAGGTTGTTACCCTTTAAATAGATATAATACCGCAGTTTATAGAAACTAATGTACAAGTTATTAGTAATTACACAGCGTTATGACCATGAACTCGTTTTTCCATCTTGCAAATTTTTAATTTAATTCAATGACCTAAAACATAGATTTGGGGAATTTGTTATTAAAATATTTTTTACAAGCCCATTCTGAGAAAAATAAATGAATTTCAACTACAAGATCGCAGATAAGTCGGCAAAGGTATCTGTGTTTAAGAGCCTTTAAACTTTATAAGTAACTGTTTGCGGTTTTGAGTTTCATTATGATTATGTAACAAAATCGTTTGGCGTCGGTTCAAGAAGGTCATTCATAATTTGTTTACACTTCAAGGAGTAACCTTTGCTGTGGCAATTTGCAAATTTTTTTTTTTGTATGCACATACTTATTAAAAGACATTATGGCTTAATGGTGGGGGCATCATTCTATAATGTTGTACACGCACTATTTAAATTGGAGAGAATTGTTCATGGCGACACTTTTCTTGTAAGTATTTATTTTTAATGACCATTTTATGCTGAATTTACGCGTATAAGGGGTCAAAAGATCATCATTCTTCACCTAAGACTTGTAAATGAGGATTTGAATGTTGGTTATGCTTTAACCTTTATTTTTCAGATTTCGACGGAGAAGTTCTTAGGATTATGTTGGAGTTAGTTAGGTTAGTTAGATCAGGGCTCAAGGATAGGATTCCTTGAAATAGCCAAAAACAGATTATTAAAATGGTTGGTTGGTTAGTTTGGCTTGGTAGGTAGATACGGGTGGATCACGCAGCCTTTTCCTGGAAAATCTTTCACATGGAGATTTATTAATTTTAGTAGTGCAGGTATTGCAAAAATCGCTTAGATCATTAAAAAGATGTAGGTCCCCCAATATAGCCTTCCAATTGTTGGTGAGTGCAGGACACGTGCATAGGAGATGATCTATGATCTCTTCTTCTTCTTCTTCTTCATCTCTGCAGCCTCGGCATACTTCCTTATGGTGCAGCGTCTGGTGTGAACTTTTGTGAGTTGTGAGAGGGTTTTTCTTCTGTGTTTCAAAAGTCCGATAGATCTTATCTGATATCGAGTAGACCAGAGTAACCTAGCGGTGTTGCATTGATCTAGTTTGGACCATTAGTGATTTGCTTTATTAACCGCGTCGGACGAACCGGTATGGACGAGGTATTTAACAAAGGACATTGCCGCCTCGATGTCGTTAATGCTTATGCAGTTTGTACCAAAGAAGCCTTGTCGAGCTAATTCGTTAGCTTTTCAATTCCCTGATATGTCACAGTGACCTGGAGGTTGAGGTTATACTGCACAGCATACGCAACAGTTTTTCCACTATCTTCGGTCTTTGATGCTGGATGCAATGGTATGCGCTACAGTTTTAACCGCTAACCAGTCAGAAACTTTGCCAATAGCGGTGACGTCGGATTGAAAAATACTGCATTGATTAAAAAAGTGAAAGAAGAGGTGAATGCCAAGGTAATCCGATAAGACTACAGCACCCACTTTGTCCATGGTTTTTGGATCCGTCTGTAAATATTGACGGCTCTTCGTTTAACAGGACATCGCGTTGCGTCCACTCTGTTTTGTCTGGTAATGAGTGTTTATAGCACAGGTTCAAATCTAATTCGAGTTTCTAATTCGACGGATAGTCGGTCGGTGATGCTGATGTCGGCGCATCAGCAGAATTCTGACGTAAGCGATGTGTTGTTCTTCCATCCCATATTTCAGAGTTGGAAGCCAGTTATATCATCATTAGTAATATCCGTATACCTTTATACCATTTTTTTTTTAAGTCGAAATCTTCAGCGCCATCTTTAAGCATATAGCTCTACAAAAGAAAAATGTAAAATTTTAAGAAATTCATTGGAGCCATTTTCGATGTAATCGATTTTTATAAAAGTGACAATTTTCAAAAACTTAACCGTTTAATACTTTTTAAAACTTCGTATGTAGTTTCCTCGAGAATATTTAATTAGTTTTAAGAAAACCAAAGCACGTGTAATAACTAAACATGACTTTCTTTCGAAAAACCGGGTACACCATCCAGATACTATCTATCTGACTATAATGTATATTATAGAAGTGACCCTGGCAAGGTTAGGAAGTGTATCGTGGCCAAAAAGAGTTTAAATATACTAGGGTTTTATCATTTCAGCTCCGGCGACTTGACAGTGGTAAACGTGAGAGGGGTGAATGGAAACTGCACGGTGGCGTCTGCGTACCTACCCTACGATGACGGCATCAATGTCCCCTCGGAAAATCTGAGGTCGCTCATATCAGCGTCTCAAAAAGGTGAGAAAAACTTAGTCTTGGGATGTGATGCCAACGCCCACCACACTCTGTGGGGTAGCACCGACATCAATGCTAGAGGCGAAGTTTTGTTTAATTATATTCTTGAAACCAATCTTATTATTTGTAATAGAGGCAATGACCCCACCTTTGTAACGTCTAATAGAAGGGAAGTCTTGGATATAACTTTTATTTCTGGCCAGAGCTCTGTTGAAGTTGTTAACTGGAGAGTCTCCAACAAGGCGTCACTATTTGACCACTGTTGGATACTCTTCAAGCTACAACTTACTACTCATGGGAGTGGGACCTTCAGAAATTCGCGTAGGGCCAACTGGTCAAAATTCAAGAGAGAACTGAGGGAATCAGTGTATCACCTCACAGAGGACCTCGACTCGACTGAATCAGTTGACAATGCAGTCGATGCACTGACTGGTTCCCTTACGCAATCCTTCGAGAAGTCCTGTCCGGTTAGTAGGCTTAGCGTTAAAAGGCGTCCACCATGGTGGAACGATAAAATAGCGGAACTCATTCGTATTTCAAGAGTAGGGTGGAACCTCGCTAAGGAGGGCGTCGTCGAGTGATCCACCTATAAAGAAAGCGTGAAGCTCCTCAAGAAAGAGATTAGGTTCGCAAAGAAGAACTCTTGGAGGTCCTTTTGCGTATCTATAGAATCAACAAACGAAGCGTCCCGCCTAAGGAAGGTCCTGGCCAAGACACCAACACCGGAATCCAATATCAGGAAAAGCAATGGCACCTGGACAGAATCACACGAGGAAACGCTGGATATTCTACTGAGTACTCACTTTCCTGGATGTACATCAATCTCTGCAGATGATCTAACCATTTCAGAGACGACATCGGGAATAAGTGCGGAAGAGGTAGGTTATATAATAGATGATGACAAGATAGTGTATGCAATTAAATCATTTGCTCCATAAAAGGCACCAGGAATGGATAACATTCGACCTGTGATGCTGCAAGAGTCAGTGGATATTGCTATTCCATGGCTCAAACGTATCTTCACAGGATGCCTTAAGCTAGGTTATGTTCCTAAAGCATGGCGGGAGGTGCGCGTTGTTTTCATTCCCAAAGCAGGGAAAGCGAGCCACACAAATGCAAAAGGCCGGAGACCTATCAGTCTATCGTGCTTTTTGCTGAAAACTTTAGAACGTTTGATAGATGTATATATAAGAGGTGTGATCGGCGATGATTACCTATCTAAATCACAACACGCATACATCTGCGGCAGATCGGTAGACACGGCCCTCCACCGGGTCGTATCGAGCATAGAAAGATCCCTCCACTTCAAGGAGTTCACTCTTGGGGCGTTCCTGGACATTGAAGGAGTGTTCAACAACGTAATCTCTAACGCAATCCTGAGCAGTCTACACAGAGCACATGTCAGCACCGGCTTCTGCAACTGAATTGCGCAGATGCTTCAATCAAGGATAATATCTTCAACACAAGGAGATGTAACCATCCGGAGAAGGGTCTGCAGAGGAACACCCCAAGGTGGAGTCTTGTCCCCGCTAATATGGCTCCTTGTGGTGGATGAGATCTTGGTAATACTGAAGGAAAACGGCTTCAACGTGACGGCCTATGCGGACGATGTCGTTATCCTGGTTTCGGGAAAATTTCCTCCAGTCCTAAGTGAAAGGCTCAATTTCGCGCTACATCTAGTGAACAACTGGGTCAACAGCAAAGGGCTGGGAGTGAATCCTTCAAAGACGGAGGTAGTTCTCTTCACTAAGAGGAGATCAATCCCTACCTTCAGACCCCCAAATATTGGTGGCACTGAACTAAGTATCTCAAGTTCAGCTCGGTATCTAAGCGTAGTTCTAGATTTCAAACTTAACTGGAAGGAAAATATTGCCGAACGCGTTAAAAAAGCAAGCGTAGCTTTCTACTCCTGCAAAAAGGCTTTCAGCAATACGTGGGGCATCAAACCGGCTGTGGTGTACTGGATATACACGGCGGTTGTAAGACCCATTCTCACATATGGTTCACTAGTATGGTGGACGGCACGTGAGAAGCAATACCTGCTTTCAAACCTCACCAAAATCTAGAGGGCGGCGTGCATCGGTGTCATGGGATCAATAAGAACAACACCAACGACGGCAATGGAAACCATGCTTAGTTTCATTCCGCTTGACATATACTGCAGCAGTGTGGCGGCTAAAACCGCTGTAAGACTGAGAGAAGGCCGGTTGTGGTCATCAAGCCTTTACGGCCATGCCTTCATTCTGTCCCGATGGGGGATCACCAGCGGATTGACGGGAACTGATCACATGAATCCGACGCTAGCATTCGAAAGGAGATTCACTACAAGAATTCCCGATAGAATATACTGGAAGAATCGTAGAACCATGAAGAAAAAGGAGTTGGCTCTCTATACCGACGGTTCTAAGATGGACGTTGGCACGGGAGCCGGAGTTTAGGAATAAACGACGACTGCAGCGTCTTCCAGGCCGAGGTCGCAGCCATTATACAGGCTGCGGAAATTATACGCGAGAGTTGGCAAAACGAGTCTTTGCGGAAAAAAATAGAGGATGAAGCCACCGGTCGAGCAAACAGACGCTGGGCTCATCTGGAAACATGCGCTACGGCCAGGGCGCTATGGCTGGCCTACAGTAAGAAGAGATCCACTTCTCTGGTAAAACTTAGTCGTTATAACGCACGGGTCATTTCTGGCATAATTACCGGACATTGTGCCATTGGCGTTCACGCGGAACGACTCGGTGTGCTGCATAATGACTATTGCAGAAGTTGCAGGGACGAAGAAGAAATTGAATCTGTTCGTCACATGTTGTGTGAGGACTTGGGTAGTGTTGAGCTAGCGGACCTCCTGAGATTCATATCACTTTCTGGGTGGTTCTAACGGCGGATTTTCTTTACAGCGTTTCCAGGGTTAAATGATTGGGCACAATGGACCCGTACTGTTGGTCTGAGTGAGCAGTGACTCCTTGTCACAAGGCACACATCTACCTAACCTAACCATCTGACTAGGTTAACTAAAATTTAGAATTTTAACCAAATTGTTGAAGACGTTTTCAGGAAAACTAATTTTTTGGCTAATTTGCCGCAACCATAGTACCATTAATCTTGAGTATAGAATAAAAAATTCTTATTTTAATCGAATTATATCCCCACGGACCCAAAAATGTTGATCCACCCAGTAGTTTAGGATGCAGTTGGGCGTACATATACATATGTATGTAGGTACAGGTATAAAGACAGAAGACATAGTTGTCCGATTGATCGACCAAAGTCACGTGATCGAAAACTATCATGAAATGAAATGAATTCTTGCCGTATGCCCGTTTCACACATATCCGGCACCAGTACACGGCGCCGTGTATCTGGTTCAAAGCTAAATGTGAGCGTTCACACTTATCCGGCACCGGATACACGACATACGAGTAAATGCCGGATATTCGGCGTTTTTTCTGCCGGATAAATTTGAGCTTTATTCGGCACCGGATGCCGTACATAAGGCGCCCGATACATCGAAGTGTACAGAACTGCACAAATGGGAGCTTTCACACTATTCATCCTTGGGGCACGGCGTATAGGATGGTGATGACAAAACTTAGCGGCGGCAACTCCCCGCAGATAAGATGCGCGATAATGCTGAAGTCAATAATAGAACATCTTTTTCCAAGGAGAGCATCTACTATGTGCGCAATCACCAGGGAAAACTTTACAGAGCTAATTCCAGTGATTACAACAGAGGAATTGACAATCGCATCCAGAAAGATAAGTGACAACAAGACGCCCGGACTTGATGGCATCCCTAACAAAGCAGTGAAAGCCGCTGTTCAAAAAAGGCCAGACATCTTTATTGCAACAATGCAAAAGTGCCTAGAAGAAGGAATTTTCCCTAATCAATGGAAACTGCAACATCTTGTTTTATTGCCAAAAGGAAACAAACCCCCAGGAGACCCATCGTCGTATCGCCCGATATGCCTACTGGATACAATGGGAAAGATCCTGGAGCGAATCATTTATATCAGATTGCTCACAATAGCGGAGGGGAAAGGGGCTTGTCCAACCACCAATTCGGATTCCGAAAGTCTCACTCAACAATTGACGCCATTAAAGCTGTAGTTAATATAGCAGCGGAAGCAATTGAAGGTGAAAGATGGCGCTACGCCACCAAGGAATGCTGCGCAGTAGTGACGCTAGATGTCAAAAACACGTTTAATTCGGCAGACTGGCCCACTATAAGAAGATCTCTTGCTAGGATGGATACACCATCTTACTTGCTGCAGATAATGGCGAGCTACTTTACCAACAGGAAAGTGAGGTATGATACCGATGAAGGAGTGAAGTACTACGATGTTACAGCTGGGGTCCCGCAAGGATGGAACATAATGTACGACGGAGTTTTACGACTACCACTGCCACCTAAAGTGAATATAATTGCATTTGCTGACGACATCGCTGTTGTTACAGTAGCAAAACAAATCAGTGAAGTAGAATCAGCTACAAACGTGGCAATAAGTCAAATCAAAAGCTGGCTAGGATCCGCCGGTTTAGAATTAGCTGACCACAAAACTGAAGCTGTTCTAATAACCAATCGGAAATCTGTGGAATATATGAATGTCCAGGTTGGAACCCAAATCATGAGATCCAAAGAGGATCCTACTATCCGGAGTTGTCAGCTCAGTCCTTTTTTATGCGGCTCCGGTTTGGGCGGGGGCTCTCGCGACCAAAGAAACAAGGAGGAAACTTACATCAGCCTACAGACTCTGCGCTATAAGGACCATCAGTGGTTTTAGAACTATCTCTAACGAAGCAGCCTTTGTCATAGCAGGAATGGTTCCTATCGACATCCTCGCGAACGAGATGCAGAGAATCTACAATCGGAGAGGCTCGAGCCATCAAGAGGCTAGCGAAAGAAGAAGGGTTATAGAAGAAGAAAAAGCAGCTTCAAGAGCTGTGTGGCAAGATTGATGGGATAATGCGGTTAAAGGCAGATGGACCTATAAATTAATCCCCACCATCGACATTTGGTTAACCCGAGCACATGAGCACCTACCACCTCACGCAATTCCTGTCTGGCCATGGAGGTTATCGCAAATACATATCTTTACCGGTTTGGACACGATAGCTCACCGTTGTGTCCAGAATGTCCAGACCAGGAGGAAGATACGGAGCATGCAGTCTTCTACTGTAGGCGATTTGAAAACTGGAGAAACGAACTTCCCAGTCCTCCATTTCTCATAGGTCATATGGTACAATCTGAGGAAAAATGGATGGAAATTTGCGCGTTTATTACGCACACGCAAATGCAGCTTCGAATTCAAGAAAGAATACGTCGAGAAGCAGAAAGTACAGCATAAATTGCTAACCAGCCCCGCGAAGTAATACCTAACGGCAGTCCCGCGGTGAGAGTAGTTGAAGTGTGTAGGGTGTGTGTTTAGTACGTAGGCGTATTCCTGGAATCGATTACTCAGGTTTGCGAATCGTGCATGCTAGTAGCACTCGGGCTATTAGTATCTATGAAGATTACACATCCCTGGCGCAAACTAAAAAAAAAAAAAAACACTATTCATCCGGCATCAGCTCGATGACGTGTATCCGGTGCCGGATAAGTGTGAACGCTCTCAATGAGTTCACTTTGAATGGATGCCATGTATACTGCAGTGGATATGTGTGAAAACTGCAAAAATCCGTGTATCCGGCGCCGTGTATCCGGTGCCAGATATGTGTGAAACGGGCCTATAGTTAAATTCGAATTATTCTAGGCAAAAAACTGTGTTTTTCAGAAGTATTTCCTACAAGCAAGAGTTAGACTTTGATCGGGTAGATGAAAACTATTCATCAACTCAAAAAGGTCTCTTTTATCATTCCTTGTCACAATATTTCCGTCTTCTTATTACGATTTTATTGTAAGATAAACTTTCGGGAAATCAATTCTTTTTTTTTATAATTTGCGCGCACTCAAGGGATTACGAATACCCTTAACATGTTAACACACAGTACGGGCGTTCGAAAAGATAGATAGAGAGAGAGAAAGATTTGGTTTAGTGGTTTGAAGCTCAGTTGTTTATGCTTCGGAGAAACTCCGGGGGTGGCGTGCAGATAACTGGGGAGACGTTCGTTATATTTTATCTTTGCTTCTGATTCATAGTATTTTTTGCGCGATTACCGACGTCATAGGCAAATCAATCATCCAACAGAGCGAACAATTTTTCCAGCTATATGACCAAGCTACTGCCAGTGTTATGTCTTCGCAGAAGAGTTCGCACAAGCTTTCGCAATTGAACTGACTTTATATATTTCATGTGAAATGATTAAATACTTGCTGACGTCAGGGTTTGAACCATGAACCACTAGCGTGGCAATTGACAACGTTACCACTACACCGTTGCCACCCCACCTCCAAATGCTCGCATTTATCGTAACGACCTTACCACTACCCTAACTCCTTCACTCTTCGATTACTCGATACAGATACGAGAATTAACATAAAAATTACTTTTCAATATTCTCTCATAACTTTATCGTAGAATGGGGAGTAGATAGGTACAAAAAAACCAGCCTCGAGTTTATGCTGGGGATATTTGTTTGCCCCAAAAACGATTAAGCTAAAAGTATAGCATTTTAAAAAATGTACAACCTCCAAAAAGAATATATTCTCAAACTATCGTCTTTTTGTACAATATTTCTCAAATTGAACATTTTAAATGCAATTTGTGTAAACTAATATCGAAGGAGGCATCTTACTGTTGACCTTCTAAGAGTACCTACTAATCTTTTAATTTCGCTCTAATAATTCTTTGATAGTAAAAAAAATGTGTACCCAGTCAACCAGAGACAAATAAACGTGCTGCAATAAAATACTTTTTTTTTCTTGTTTATTGTCTACCATCGTAGCGTTAGAAACATTATTTTCCTGTCACGTGCTTTCTAAACAAAAATTAAAACAGACTAAATTGGCATAATAAGCTAAAAACCCCCTGCACAAAATTCTTGGCTACGTGCCTAAGCACAAAAATTATAACATACCAGCCAGCAAGATTTATAGATGTCTTTCTGCGTGATGCTTCAACAAATACGCAAACCTAAAAACTTTGTTCAAGGTCGAAGAACAGCATGTAAGCTATTCTCCTACGAGCCTTAACCTTAAGAAGTCTCTACTCAGCTGTGTTGGTTTTACAATTTACGAAAATCTAAAATCAAGTCCAACTATTACAAATACCCTTCTCAGGCCTGACAACTTTGCTGCAATACCTCGTGTCAGGAATCCCCAATACTATGTACAATAAAGTGCACTCTACATATCCACTCGCATGAAACACTGTATTTATGCCAAAAAAAAATAGTTGCAACAAAAAATGTAAAACGACCTCAATACGTGCTACGCATGCATTGCGTCGTGTATAATTGTAAATTTATAGCCTGTAAGTGCCTAGGCCACTCTACAGCGTGACATCGATAG
Source organism: Brachypalpus laphriformis (assembly GCA_945910035.1). Taxonomy (NCBI): domain Eukaryota; kingdom Metazoa; phylum Arthropoda; class Insecta; order Diptera; family Syrphidae; genus Brachypalpus; species Brachypalpus laphriformis. Next base: position 326,976,438 of record OX246753.1, read on the forward strand.
CCGCCACAATATTGTTGCAGTCTTACAAAAAGTTTTGTAATCTTTTCTTTTTTTCTTCTTTTTTTTTTTTATTCAAATCCAATTTCATAATCCGCGTCATTAATTGAAAATCATATCCACTCTTTACTGATGGTCTGGTCTGGACTGGTAATTGTTCTACTGAGTGACTCTAATGTCCAAGTTGCACCTCATTCGAACTTTATTCCCTAATTACAAACTATTACCAATCTTTTTTATTACATAATTGCAGCTCCACTGATCAAACAGTGGGGATAGAAAAACATCATCTCCAAACTAAACTCGTTTATGATAAATGTTCAATAATATAAATTCCGCTTCTTCTTCTTCATCTTCGTCTGCATTGGTATCATCGTTCGTCGTTGTTGTTTTCTTTCAATTTTCTATTTTATTACTTATGACCACCACGTTCAACAGGTACCGTACTATCCATTTGTTTAATATTGATCAACAATGAGGCTTCTCTTCCGGATATCATTGCCATCATCGCCGATCCGAAATAGGCGACGACGGACGAGGTAAAAGTGTAACTCATTCCTTGGTATCTTTTTGGCTTCACTAAACCGTTCGCAGTCCGTAGGTGGTAATCAAATAATCGTACGACTGTTGCTTACACCGAAGAAGAAATACATTCAGCTTATATCACCGCCGCGCCGTACCTCCACCATACCAAGCGGAGAAGAAGAAATGCTTTGTGGTCGATGATGGGGCTTCGTGAAAGTGGCATAGTTACTATTGTATTTATTACGAAGAAATGAGGTATTTCACCGAAGTGAAGTGATTCTTCTTCGTCACTGTTGCTATTGGGTATCTCTAGGAAGGTACAGTAAATTTTTTTTTTAGGGAAAAAATGGTTTATATTTTAACATGCGTTAAAATTAATTGTCCATTGTACACAGACACGTTGTGTGTGTCTAGACTTTTGTGGTCATTCCAAAGAGGAGGCAAAGAAAAAAGAAAAGATCGCTCGTCGACTCTTTTTTTTCATGATCTATGACTATGATTACCTTGAACTTGACAATGAGCTGCTGCTGAAGACTGAGGAAAAAGAAATAACCTACTGATGGCAAAACCAGCTAAAATAAATAGATAATTAAAGTGAACAGGAATTTAATGGACGAAGATTTTTGAAGATCTTAATTTTTTATTTTTTTTTGTGCTTTGTTGGTTGGTTTTGTGTGAACTATCGAAAGAGAATACATAATCAAGTGTTTAAATATATGAATGCTGTAGGTTATTTCAAATTGGAAAGAATTGCCATAATTGACTTAACAAAATTTTTGTTTACCACTTAAGGCACCCATACAGCAATGTAGCCCGCGGGGGATAACGATTTACGTTTGGAGGAGTTTATGGTAATTTTTTGGCGGTAAATTGAATTGTCTCATTGTATTGTTATTAATATATTCTCAACGAATCGTGCCCGTAATTAATATATTACTGCGATATTGAAGAATTAATGTGTACAAGACAACATTAGATACCAAAAGTATCCACACCCAAATTAGAAAGGAAGCGAATTTAATGCTAGAATGATCGCCTAATTAGGTTTTGATAAAGGGATAACTGACAAATTTTGTCAGCATGACAACCGATGACTGAAGACACAATCAAACCTAAAGCTATTAAGTTCATCAGACGGTAAGAGTATCTTTTGCCTTCTCACAGTATAAGCAGATTTTGGAAATAACCGTTTTAGTAGGCTAGTACAAAAAGATGAGTCGTCTGTCCAATTAAAACGAATGTCTTGATGCGCGGTCTATTTACTGGAATTTATCACCACTCCTGCCAGCGTACTAGTGCTTAATTTCAGGTTTGCTTCCTTGACTTTTTTCCAATCTCGGGCTTGCGGGCGCCTCCAAAGCTTAAGCTATCTGCAGATGAGCAACTAATCGGCCAACTGGTTGACAGGCCAATTGCAAATAACTTGTAGGCAAGTGTGACGATGAGTTGAACGATTTCATCAAATTTGCCAACCAGTTACCATTCTCTCAAACCAGTTGGATTGTGTGTAGCGAAATCTGTAACCAAACAAACGATTTCATTCTTCAAATTTTGATGCTGAGTACGGTTCAATTAAGTTCTTTCCTTGTGCTCTGCAATTGAAATTTGAAGATTGGTCTTTAGGTCTGTATGGAAATGATTACAATCAGTCTGTCAAGCCGATTAGTCTTGGCCGATTAACTGCTCGTCTGTAGATGGTTTTACGTAATCAAAACAAATAAATATTTGAAGCAAACATTTGAGCCTTAGCTCTTAAGACATTCGTGTTGTGCTCGGAGAAACTCGTCGAAGTCATTCGTGTTGTGCAGAAGGGACCTACGGTCTTAAGCCAAATCCCAAGAATAGTATTGGAAACCTTCTCAGGGCAATTTGTTTTTTTTTTTTTTTAGAGAAAAGGAAACCTAAATCCCAGAGCGTCCATTGTACTACCAGGCAGGAACATTTCTTTGATGCAGTGCGTGAAAAAACTTAGATGTTATTCATTTTTCTTTTTATACTCGGGTGGCTGATGATTGCTGTTCCCCGCTGAGGTTTGAACTTGCACACATCGATTAACAAGCAAACACACTATTCATTGCACCATTGCCACCCTCGAGGCATGGCAAAAATACTTTCTGATATTTTCTGATAATCACGAGAGAAGGGAACATAAAGAAAACTATTTGTGCTTTCTGGGATTCGATTCTTAAACTTCATGTCTGATTCGTTAGCCACTGGCCCTTGGCTTCCACTGTAAATCATTTCCTGGAAATCAAAAGTTGTGGGTCAGTAATATTTGATAACTATCTATCGTCATACCATCTTTGGTGAAAGAATGCAAAACATCAATGATAACATACAGCAATAGCATTGGTGATGGTATGCAACCTTGTCACATCCTACTTTGGATTCGAAAGCCAATGCACTCACATTTCTCCAGAACATAACCATGGTTTAATGCACTGAGCATTGAGTAAGCAGAGCAAAAACAAATGAAGGACGGCACAAGAATCAAAACTAATTTTAATAAAGTATATAGCCCAGGAACATAAGGTTGAATTTACTGAGTAATAACCTAATTATCTTTCATATATGTACGAGTATATGCATATATGTAGATTCAGCCTGCGTATGTTTGTCCTCGCAAAACTCGAAAACTAACCATCCGATTGAGCTGAAACTTGCGCAAAATATTATATTTGTTATGAAGTAAGAAGTGCACGCAAAATGACTAAAAAAGTTTTCAAGCGTTCCGATAGATGGCGCTGAAGAAAAAAAATCTCTAAATTATTATTACAGCACTCCACGGTGATAGCTAACAATAAAATAACATTTTTAATGGCAAAATCAACACATTCGCGCGCAATCGCACAATGTTGATTTCCAATTTCCAATACCATTTCACGTAACATACCCTATTCGAAATTATTTTGTTTCTTTATTTTTCACAGTACAATAACATAATTTCAACGTTAGTATTGTAAATGTAACACCACGCATCAACAAAAACAACCACTATCATATCGGATCACACATAACAGGTCCTTGATCCTGGCTAAAATCCGTTCAAGCAGCCATATTGAGTTAGCTCTTGCTTCTTCAGGCATTGCTGTCACGTTGATGGGTGGAGGGAGAATAGCGAATTCAGCTCTTAAACTGTCACTAAACATGCAATTCACAGAAAACCTAACATGTAACATTTCAAAAATGCTCAGGAATGGGAAAGGTTCTTCAGGCGTGCAAAATCATTGTTTGGGATGAGTGTACAATGGCTTACAAGAAGTCCTTGGAAGCATTAGACCATACATTGAAAGATTTGCAAAATAATCAGGTTGCATTTGGTGGAGCATTGGTGTTGCTATACGGTGACTTCAGGCAAACGCTTCTACATATACCTCGCTTAACACCAGCTGATGAATTGCATGTTTGCTTGAAATATTCAACTTTTCGGAGTACAGTCAACAAATACACTTAACAACAAATATGAGAGTTCAGTTTCAAACCGATCCAACAGCTTACATATTTTCAAGACAATTACTCGAGGTTGGTAACGGCACTGTACCTACAAATCTAGAAACAGGAAAAATCACTTTCCCATCTAATTTCTGCAATATCTTGAATTCAAAAGAAGAATTAGTAAACAAGGCTTTCCAAAGCATCGAAACAAATTATCGAAATCGCGGATGGTTGAGCGGAAGAGCGATATGAACAATATCATTCTAAACAAAATCGCAGGTGAAACAGTGAGATACAAATCTATTGACTCTGTGATGAACCAAAGTGAAATAGTGAATTTTCCAACGGAATTTCTTAATTCTCTCGATCTTCTCGGATTACCGTCACACATTCTAAATTTGAAAATTTTCAATTACTCGTATATTACTCCGAAACATCAATCAGCCAAAGTTATGCACACGGTTAATAGTTAAAAATTTGATGAACAATCTAATTGAAGCAACAAATTTCCATTGGAACTCATAAAGGTGAAGACGTACTACTTACACGAATACCACACATTCCGAACCGACATGGCGTTCGAGTTCAAACGACTTCAATTTCCAATACGCCTTGCATTCGCTATGACTATCAATAAAGCGCAAGGTCAATCTTTACAAGTGTGCGGTTTGAATTTAGAAAACGATTGCTTCTCTCATGAGCAATTATACGTTGCATGCTCCAGATTTGGTAAACTGTCTCATCTTTATGTTTATGCAGAAATTGGATAAACAAAAAATGTGCTCAATCCAAAATGATTTTTTTTGTAAAAAACATCTTTTTTCTTCCTTTCCTTTCATTCCACATAGCCACCGAAACGCAAGACAGGGTATTGAATTGAAAGTATTTTCTCGGTGATTCTATATTCGTTAGAATACATTTATTTACTTTCCCATTCATATCATATCAAACTGCTCCACAGTGAAATATGTATACATATGTACGCGAGCGAAGCCGCGCGGGTCAGCTAGTATTTGATAAATTCGAACCAAATACAACACTACGTAACTCACTTATTTACTGAAAATGGTTCACCATTTCGTGTCATCTAAAAGTCAGTGAATATGCTAGAGAGTTTACTCTAACACCTCTGTTCTCAACTTATACTACCTACCTATAGCAACAAAGAACAACTTTGTAGGTCTGGCTGTGTTGGAAACAAATATTTTCTCCACTCTTATGAATACAGAGGTATAAGTTTCCTCAACATCGCATATAAGATCCTGTCTGCCGTATTATGTGAACGCCTAAAACCAATCGTCAACAACCTGATAGGTTCTTATCAGTGCGGTTTCAGGCAGGGAAAGTCCACCATTGAGCAAATATTCACACTACGGCAGGTCTTGGAAAAAACCCATGAATATAAAATCGATACGCACCACCTCTTCATCGATTTCAAAGTTGCCTATGATAGCGTGTATAGAGACCTCGCGGTAGGTGGCGCAAACAAGTGGAGGGGAACATCAACCAACTCGGCGTGCGCAACTGGAGGCAGCTGGCTCGTAACCGCGCTGGCTGGAGAGGTTTGTTGGTAGAGGCCCAGGTCCACACCGGACTGTAGCGCCAGCTAAGTAAATTATGAATACTTTTCAATGATGTAGAAATCTGAAATTCTCCAAGCCTATAGTATCCACTAAGTATCTACCAAAAGGTTTTTTCACAGTCCCACCTCTCGCGAACGTCTGACAAACCTTTTAGAGTATTGTTGTCACGAGAAAGTTTCTCAAGACAAATTGCCCTTCGGATACGGCACTAAACTGTAGGTCCCTTCCATTCATGTGAAAAAATATAACGCACACAACACGGGTGGTTGCGAGAAGATATGCCAAGGCACTTGAACAGCTGTTGCGCCAAATATATATATATATTTATTTTGTTTTATAGTATCCAGTAAGGTGCAGTACCTAAGAAGAGATTCGAGATTTTGATTTTCAAATGCTTTTTTTTTTCTTACTCTTTAAAAGCCATTTTCCACTATTGGTCTGTCTTAGTATACCACTCCAGAGATTTCTTTTATGATTTCGAAAATTGCCGGCCTATGAGTATAGGAGGATCTATTTCACAGTCTCTACATCCAAAAACCTAACAATTCTAGGACCTGAGAAGAGGACAGCAAAAGCACCTATAGCAAAAGTCATATAGAAAACTGAGAGCTACTAGAAATCAAGTCACCTGGAAAATCTTAGTTTACGAATAGCATTCCTTAGTATTATGAACATTTCGTAGATTTTTTCATAGATTTCAGACGGTGATTTACATTCCCATTAGCCTTTAAGACTAACGATATAAACGACCTTAGAAACACTAATATGAATATTTTGAGCATTTAGCAATGAAAAGATGGACCTTGGGAGTTTGTTTGCTGATATGGCTCAGGTTAACGCTAATTATTATTTTGGCAATCCCAAAAGCAATCCAAATACCTCTCAAGTTAAATCTTCTTGAGGAGTAACTCCCCCTTTTCAATCTTGACTCATCTCAGGAAGTAATGGCAATAGTTTATAGTGTCTCGGTTTGATTAATGGCATTGTTACATGTGCTTTATGGCCCATTGTGACCAGTAGTGACAGTAGCTTCTACATTTTATTTTTTATTTTCAGCTAGTAAAATCTCAGTACTTCATTGTTACTGAAAATCTACTATTTGAATCAGGAAGCTATCAACCACATTTTATGACACATTTTGCTTTCGTCAATGTATCAGATCACACGCTTACGAAATTTATCCAAATTAGCTTATAATGAGACAGGGTTTCCTGGTCTTTTATCGAATTCATACGATCTACTTAACAAATTAGGCACGTAACAGACGGTCTTCCCTCTAATTCAAATGAAAATATTTCAAATGTTTTTAAATCAATTCTGCTCAGTTTAAAACAATTTTTATTGTCGCTCATGTTTGTAGTTCTATTTTTGGCTTTTTGGCACGAGGACGGAACACTGATGTAACTACCGAGTATATGTTTTCGACAGAGCACATTGAAGACGTTGTAAGAAAATTAGGGGGAATAATACGTGTTATGTTTTTACTGACTCAAGTTTAAAAAAAATGCGTTAAGAACAATTCAAGGCAATAGGTGCCAGGACTTGTAAAGTATTATTGGGTTGCTACTTAACTTCTGTTTTACCTCGCTTAAGGGGGCTTACACTTGTATCGATCACACAATTAAGGAATGCGGTCAACGGGTGAGATGTGAGATAATAGACCGCCTTAAAATAACAACTAATACTTAACACCATTTGCCAAACACCTTTACAACATCGTGAGAAACTTACATCATTCACAGATGATAACATATTTAAAACCTTAAACACGTGCCCTGGTTTTACTACAAACCCCACCCGCAGGTCTGCTTTGTTTGCATAGTACATTAACTCGAAACTCGTTTGTTTACCTCATGGATCTGAGAAAGTTCTTATGAATGAACCGCACGAACTGCATCACTTTCTTCGTTATACGCTAAACGTGAATTAACACTTTTATAATACCCAACCGGCTTTACATAATCAATTCAAGACATAAACTCTTCAATAAAGTTTGAAAGAATATGAAATTAGATAAGTCTCATAAATGAACAAATGAACATAAATTTATGATGAAGCATTTATGATCGGCCGAACGTACTACTTTCTATTCCAGCCGTGTGCTTGCTTATCTGCCAAGACAACCCAGGATCGATCAGCACGTGAAATTAATTGCCCGCATACTCGCCAGGCAATGTAACACACCTTCGGGAGCTATAAGGCAGCCCAGTTTTGTAACAAATTCATTATAAATTCATAAACATTTGGCTTACTATACATCGAGCGATGTACATTTATAATTTTCTCCTAAAAATGCATACTCCAAATATTTATGCTAATCACTGACCAGGACTGGCAGAGAAGTAAATACAGACAGTGGCGTACGTGCAAAATTATTAGAAAAAAATGTTCGTACATAGAGGTCGTACTATTGAATGTTAGAGAAACTGTCCGACACATTTATTATGCCATATGAGATGGATCAATAAAAATTCTTCGATAAAAATGCCATCAATGAGTAGAAAACACTTATTGGTTTGACGTCAGGCAAACGCCTTCTGAATAAGGTCTATGAATGGAGGCACACTTTGTGCTATGGATGCGTGCTATGTATCTTGAACTTGGTATAGTGATAGAACTCATATTGCCTAGATAGGATCTTAAGTCTGGAAGAGTTATTAATTATTATTTGGTTAGGAACAGACGCGAGAATGCAATCATGTTACGGACACGTGGAGCGGTAATTATTTCTAGATCTATAGTCTAAGACAAGAAAAATATAAAAGCATAAACAAAAACCCCCATATGGACTGCTGACGCTAAGTTTGTATTTATTTTTTATTAAGCATTGATTCACCATTTTGAACATAAGAGGAGGGCGATCTGTTATATCTAGATCCGATGTATGCTCTTCGGTTTCAGATGAAACTAGGATGGACTACTTTAGTTTGGGAACAAATATTGGTTAACACCACAAAGAGGTGCAATCAAATTTTACTTGACCCTTTACCTATACCTATAAGGCATGTCTTGCTTTCATTAAAAATGTTTAAACTGGACATTACTATTATATAGAACCTATAAATAGAAGGACTCGGAAGGCCCATCGGTCAGAACATCTGTGTGAATGTACGCTCATTCGAAGCAGGATCCTGGAATGGTTTCGCAGCTACCTTAGTGAAAGAGGTTCTAACGTCAAAATTTCAAATAGCTAGTGAGTTTCAATCTACTTCATACGGGGTACCCCAGGACTCTATTTGGGGACAGCTTCTTTTCGTTATATATATAAATGATATGTTATCAATATTAAACAATAGAAACGGATTGCAATATGCTGATGATACTGCTATTATTGTGGACCACCAAGATTTAGACTGCGCAGTCCGAAAAATGCAATCAGAGTTCGACCAATTGGTTCGGTGGTATCATGATAACGGACTTATAATTAATTCCAAAAAGACTAAACTCATGCATATCCATCTGCCACACATCTTGAGAACGAAAATATAAGTGAGTTTCCATAATTTCGAATGTCTGAACAAAAACAACAATCAACAAGGCCATAGTCAACGGGATGTATGCAAAGATGTAATTGAATTAGTGGATGCATATCGATACCTTGGCGTAGAAGTTGACTGCAATTTTAAGTGGGAGCCACATATAAAACATTTTTGTAAGCGGTTGCGGAAGTCTACATATGCCCTATACCACCTGAGCAATTACACGCCTTTCCCGGTCCTCAAGCGAGTTTATTTTTCCTTAGTCGAATCTAATCTTCAGTGTGGAATCGTAGCATGGGGTAATACATAACAATACATGATTATGGATCTACAACGAATTCAGAATCGAATATTCAAGATTCTTTTGAAGGCGAAATATGGCAATAGGTACGTAGACAATTTTGTAAATGCAAGTAGCTCGTTGAGCTTACTATCCATTAATAAACTTTTTCTTTTTAACATGATAAAGAAAATGTACCACGGTCAACGCTTCAAGCAACCAACTGATCATGATATTAATACCAGACAAGGGGCACGAGGATTGTTAGATATAGATATCACGCATTCAGAACTCCTATGGACGACAACCGACCATCTTTAACCAACTTCCACGAGAGCTACGGGACATCCAGTCAAAATTCATGAGGAAAAAGACCATCAAGGAACATATTTTCCATATTTTTTTGAGCTTTTCGTCATTTAATGTTACATTTAAAATAACCTCCAGGTTAATAATAAATTGTAGCGTACAACCTTCTGCAGATAAGCCTTTATGGCTCGCAGAAACATAGTCTTATTACGAGAGGCTCTACATAAAACAGTTAAAAAGTTAACACTTAAAACTTAAAAAAATCGTTTGTGAACTTTGTTAGCGCTTCAGGTGGATTCTATTCCACCGCTTCAAGGTTTTATCCACCATTGAATAGATAACTCCATGGAAGTGCTGATAAAGGTATTTTATTTTTATTTTTAATAATTTCAATAGTTTCTGTGAATGTATCTAAGGCAATAAACCTAAACCTAAACTGAAGCCTTAAAGACTGAATGGATTATATCTGGACTCAATGAGGCAAAATCGGAATTTCCATTCTAACCTTGAAATAAGTGGTACGGCCGATTTTGAATGATTTTGCTTAGATTAGTTTAGGCATGTTATAATAGATGGCGTATCAAGTACAATTCAAAGAATAGTACCGGTTTTTGAATATTGGTTATTTCACTGCTATTTCTAAATCGATTTGATTCAAATGCTGTATCTAAGCCATGTGCTAAAGAACATATACAGAAATAGAGTACTAAATATTGAAAAACTGTAAAAACATTATTTTTTTGCCAACTTAATCAACAATAACAGAAGCTTTCCAGCCTTTATTCGACTGAAAAGCCAAAATTCGATTAAGGAATGTATACCCAAAGTACACAGTTACACTGTAGTGTATAAAGCTAACCAATAAATGAGGTCTTATGTGTATTAAGGTTTTCAAGAAATTTGAAGAATCTAGTTCGGGGATTGATGCAACTCCTTATGTTTATCAACGTAGTCAGCCAAGAATATTGCCAAGGTGGAGCAAGCGCCACGAAAACCGGAGAATATTAATTCGACATCGTTTTCAGCAAATAAACATTTCAAGGAGCTCTGTGCAACAAATAATAGTAAAGAATTTGCAGCTTCATCCGTACAAGGCTCTTACCTAAGAGCTAAAGCTTTCTTATCATCGACAGCTTGTCAGTTGGTTAGAGTACGAGTAGTACGAAGTGGATCCTTTTGCGTCTTGACGGATTCGTAAATAAACCAAACTATCGAATTTAGAGCTTGAAAAATCCTCGTAAGATTCATGAGAGACAGATGCATGTTCAAAAAGTTATTTTTGCGGTTTTTGGTTTGACGGGATTATAAGGTCATTTTGCTTCGAAAATGAGGCTGCCAATGAGCTTATAGTCAATGCATGATTCCAACAGGCTGATACCACTCACTCCTGCGGAAAACCAAATGGCGGGTCAGCGAAGACTATACCCACAGTGACCACCAGGCAATTATATTTATTTATATATATTTATTTGTCGGCGAGGAGAAACGTAGACTGCGTCCCACCCTAACAGGACCAAAAGTGGAAGGACACGCTCTTCGACAAAGGCATGTTCGAAGAAATGTTAAACACCAGCGCCACAACAAATAATGGATTGGCTGAGGCACTTTCGCATCAGCTAATCCAGGTCATAACCACAGCGTGCGACGCAGCAATGCCCAGAAGGTCTGTCAGTAAAAGAGGCGAGCCCTGCTACTGATGGACCGACCAAATTAAACGGCTCAGTGCGAAGTGCCTACAAGCACGACGCAGATCTCAGAGATCCAGAGGCAGACAAGATTTCCAAGAGCGGCTAACCACATTTAAATTGGCGAGGCGAGAACTGGAAAGGGCCATTAAGGAGAGTAAGTCAAGAAGCTTTAGGCGGCTCTGTGACGAGGCCGAATTAGAACCCTGGGGTATGGCGTATAGAGTGGTGATGAAGAAGCTCAAAAGCAGCAGGTCTCCACAACTTACATGCCCGGCAATGCTAAAGACTATAGTAGAGCACCTATTCCCCCATAGACCAACTACTATGGTCTCCATCACGAGGGAGATCAGCATGTAGCATATCCCGGCAATCACGTCAGAAGAACTTTTTGGGGCATGCAGAAAAATCGGATACAGCAAAGCACCTGGACCGGATGGCATCCCGAATAGGGCAATCAAGGCGGCTGTTAAGACGAGACCGGACATCTTTCTAACAACGACGCAAAGGTGCATAGAAGAGGGGGTATTCCCTACACCATGGAAATTGCAACATTTAGTGCTGCTTCCAAAGGGCAATAATCCGCCCGGACAACCATCATCGTATCGTCCAATATGCCTGCTCGATACGCTGGAAAAGATCCTAGAGCGTATTATCTATAACAGACTGCTTGCGGTGGCGGAAGAAAACGGAGCCTTGTCAGACTGTCAGTACGGCTTCAGAAAATCACGCTCTACCGTCGATGCCATAAAGGCGGTAGTGGATATAGCAACTGAGGCAATACAAGGGAAAAGGTGGAAATGGGGGCGAAGAAATACTGCGCAGTAGTAACGCTCGACGTCAAAAATGCGTTCAACTCGGCAAGCTGGTCATTCATTAGGAGATCCCTGGCCAGGATGGATACACCATACTACCTGCTGAGGATAGTCACGGACTACTTCAGCAATAGGAAGCTAAGATACCATACTGACGATGGCATTAAGCACTACAGTGTTTCCGAGGGAGTCCCGCAAGAGTCGGTTCTGGGACCTCTCCTATGGAACGTTATGTACGACGGAGTTCTGCGACTAACATTACCCGAGGGAGTCAAAGTAATTGGCTTCGCTGACGATATCGCAGTGGTTACAGTAGCCAAGCACGTACACGAGGTGGAGTCTGCCACGGATGAGGCAGTTATAAGAATAAAGGAATGGCTGGAGTCTACCGGTCTGGAACTAGCTGCCCACAAGACCGAAGCTGTCCTAATAACCAGCCGCAAAAAGGTGGAATACGCCAGCTTCCGGGTCGGAAACCAGACAATCAGGTCCAAAGAATCCTTGAGGTACCTTGGAGTCATGCTCGACAACAGGCTGCGCTTCAAAGCCCACGTCGAGTATTCTAGTAAGAAAGCATCGCTGATGCAGGCAGCACTCTCCCGAATGCTCCCGAACATCGGCGGGCCTGGATACGCCCGCAGGATCCTGCTGTCCAGAATGGTCAGCTCGGTACTTCTATACGCGGCCCCGATATGGGCAGGTGCACTGGCGACAAATGAGTGCAGGAAGAAGCTATCATCAGCTCAATGGCTCTGCGCAATCAGAGTGATCAGCGGCTTCCGAACTATCTCCGACGATGCAGCCTGCGTTTTAGCCGGGTTGGTCCCAATCGACATCCTCGCTGATGAGATGCAGAGGGTATACCTTAGACGTCCCTCGAACCGGCAAGAGGCAAAAAGGATTAAGGAGGAGGAAAGGACAGCATCAGCAACGCTGTGGCAAACCAGATGGGACAGCTCTACCAAAGGCAGGTGGACCCACAAGCTCATTCCCACTATAAAATCATGGACAGAGAGATCGAAGGGGAACTGTAACTACCACCTCACACAGTTCCTGTCCGGACACGGTGGCTACCAGAAATACCTCCATAGATTTGGACACGATAGTTCGCCCCTGTGTCCAATGTGTCCAAACGAAGAGGAGGGCGCGGAGCATGCAGTGTTCTACTGCAGACGCTTTGCAGAAGACAGAGCAAACCTGCCAAGTCCAGAAAATCTTGTTAGTCACATGACACGATCAGAGGGCGAGTGGATGGAGATCTGCTCATTCATAGGATGTGTGCAAAATGCGCTGCGAAGAGCAGAAGCCCTAAGAAGAGCCCAAGAGGCGGCCTCGGAGACTAGAGCATAATTGCTAACCAGCCCCGCGAAGAAATACCTAACGGCAGTACCGCGGGGAGAGTGGTTGAAGTGTGTAGGGTGTGTGTTTAGTACGTAGGCGTATTCCTGGAATAGATTACTCAGGTTTGCGAATCGTGCATGCTAGTAGCACTCGGGCTATTAGTATCTATGAAGATTATACATCCTTGGCGCAACCTAAAAAAAAAAAAAAACAGGCTGATACCACATGTCACACAGCCACAGAAACAATAACTTTATGGGCAGAGAAGTTCCCACAGTGTTTAATCTCAATACGGTTGGAGGTTAATTTGCCGCCCAGATCTTGTGACCCTGCGACTTTTTTATGTGGGGACATTTTAAATCCAAGATCTATGCCAACCAGCTTAACACAACTGCTGAACTAAAAAATGAAATCCTGCTCGTCATCGGTCAAATTTATCAGACTATCTACATTGGTGTAGTATGAGTAGTCATTTCAACTAAAACATTTTTCATGCTTAGCCACATAATATCTAATTTAAGATTTAATAAAAATTACTTGGTTTAAATGCGAAGTTTTATTTTATTTTGAAATTGAATCCGACGTTCAATTTGGGACACCCTAAAGATCTGGAGCAGTCGTCCGTCCGTACAACTGTCTATGTAGAATATATGGGCTTTCAAACATAGCCTGTAACATCTTTCAAACAACCGTTGATTTGGAGCTGTCTCCAGTAGATGCAAAAGCTGCAAAATTTTGTGTTTTTTTTTTCCGAATATGAGCATACGAATTTCTAGTTTGTGAAAAAAATATGTGCAATAAGTTTTCATTGAGAAAGTTTGCGAAACTAAAAGTTGTGTCCCAATTCTTGGAACACAGATTACGTTTAACATTAAATATTCATTCCCTAATAAACAGTAGAAAAACAAAAAGAAAAACTATTTGATTAAATTATTTTTGTTTTTCTTAGATTGATTGGTAGATAAAATAGAATAGTTTGACTGCAATAATTTAACACCTAGATTGCCGAAATTAAACACTGTATGATGAATCAACCTCACAACTACTTGAGGAGCAAGCTAAAACGGTTGCACCGAAATATGGAGAGTCGGTGCTATGATGCTCGTAGAGCTGCAGAATTTAAAAAAAAATGCCTACCTCATCCGTCTGTACACTTAAAGCCTTGGAGATCTGCTGCTAATTTATTTTAAGACTATAGCCAAATCGAAAATCTCTTTAAATATTCTTGTTTCAAATCCCCATTGATCTAAACATTTCCGAACACACATGTTACAAGAGATTGATCTACAACCATTATGAAGATTTTACAATCGATCAGTATCATAAACTTAGCATACCCTATAACGATAAGTGCTTCAACTGTACGATAATTGAATTAAATTGTACAACCCAAGATGTCGGAAGAGTGGAATAGTCTTGCAATGAAAACTATTTGCACGTAGATTGAGGAAATGTATACTATAAACCAGTATTTCTTCTCTCGTTTTTTTCTTCTTCTCTCACCATGATAATAAAATTACAAAATTTTAATTAGCGTGCATATCGCTTCATTAAAATCGGTCCATTTACGGTACGATGACTGGAAAGAAACATAAACCTTATATTTGGCCAACTTCTGTTCAAGAATGGTGGGAGAAAGCCGTCTTTCCACTCGACTGGATTCTCCCAGCTATCACGCTCTGTGTATCCTTAATAAATGCTCAAAACTAAAACTCTTTTGCTTTTTATTGAACTTTTTATTATATAACATGCTGTGGGCAGTTTTGCTTTTCATTTCAATGTCGAAATCATTGGTTGTGCGGTTTTCATTGCTCTTTGGTGAGGTGCTCCGATTCGAGTGAAAGTGTTCTCATTTTCTTGGGTATTTTTGCAAATATACGAAAATGAGAAAAAACTGACGAAAAAAAAAAATGCTCAACAAAAGAAAATGTATAAATGTATCTCACAGAGTGATCCGATACTTGGTTGAGGTTACAGATGTGTGTTTCATTTAATCTTTTTTTTTCTGTCTTTCGTTGTCGCATCGCATTGCGCGAAAAAAAAACAAGATAGCAACTTTCTATGCAAATCTTTGGTTTGACTTTGGATCTTTAACCGAATGACATTTTTTGAATGAAGTAAGAAAAATTCGCAGAAGAAAAAAAAATTTAATATTTTGCCTCCGGCTTTTGAACACCAATCTGTGACATGTGGCTTTTGACAAGAAGGTGCCAACTGTGGGTATTCAAAATTAATGTGGTTGTCTTTTCTCATTTTGTTATCAAGAGATAACGGGTCAGCTTTCATTTACGAAAGTAGGGGCACAGTTGAATTATGATTTAAGGTATAAGGCCGTATAATAAAATATTAAGGACGGTAGCAGAAAATGTATTTTAAGAGTCTGAAAGAATGAAAATTTGGTTTTGCCTTTTTTTACTGTCGGAACAATGGGAACATGTTTAGAGTTACTTAGCCACCTATCCTCTATGCCTAGAGCTCATAAAAAAGTCATGGGTGAAGTTCACCTATAGAGTGAGATTTCAAATTTACTTTGCAGACATCCATGCAGATGATAGAAACCATTAGCACGGCATCTACGTTTCTTTTCTTCAGTTTTACGACAAACAACTTAAAATTACGCATCACATGTGTTGTGCACTTAACGAGCATGCACCGAATAAGTATAAGATAATTACAAAATGGCGTGCATCGCCAAATAAAATACTACGGGAGCGCGTGCAGTTCAAAAGTGTGACATCACGCACAAAAGAAAACAACGAAAGAGTTGACGTGCGAACTTGGTAAATGAAACCATCACTTATAATTCAAAATCCATTATGGAATAAACGAAATCCTTAGAAGATTAAATGTAAATGATGGAGAGAGGTGAAATATGATTTCTCATAAGTGGAATATCGTTCATGTTAGAACTCTCTCATGATGTAAGAATTAATAAGGAAAGTTACTGTTTGAGTGTGCTGGCAGTTTTGTCGTCTGCTTCCTTAAATCCTTGGCACACAACTAGAACTCCCTCCACTGTTTAAAGTAATGGAAATTTTATTAATGCTGAACTAGTTAATGATGTCAAAAAAGACGGGGTATGCTACCTATGGGCTTCAACCATTGAACAATATTGGGAATCAAGAGCTATTGCCCTGAACATCTCAAAAGTGTTAAGCAAGTTATCTTCCTATAAACCACAACAAGCTTGTGAGGAGGTGGAAAACTTTATTTAGAAGAAAGCAATTCAGTCTTAGTCGATGGTGTGCTGCGTACGATGCATTTGCTGTATCATTAGAGTGCCACAGTATAGTCTCTTTGTTTACCAACTTCCATCAAACCATGCTTACCTGGAAACAACTTTCAATCGATATTTTGCGCAATATTCCAGTCACACTTGATCTCATGGGTTGGAAGGAAAGAAGAAAATATTTTTCAATTGGTTGGCCATGTCTATCCTTAGAGCTCCATGACAAGAAATACAAAACCATACTACGATAATATTTAAACCGATTTCAACCAACATCAAGAAGTACTTAATAGAGACCCCAATTTATAGCTGGTCAACTCTGTTCAGCTTACCTCTATAGAGTACTTCCCCTTCATATTTCCTTCCTTAGTCACCATTTCAAAGTAATGCCATGCCTTCTTGATTTATTTCTCTTTGAAATTTTGAATTGCTTTAGACAAAGAGTTATTCCGTCTGTTGAACGTGCTCGAATAGTTAGTACATAATTCGTTTCCACTTAACTAACAACCAAGTCATCCAACTAAACTATTGCTTTATATCTTTTATTGTTAATTCGATGCAATAATTCCCCACATCACATGCATACACGTACCCTTTGCGAAAGTGGAGTCGCCAAAACCTTGTGTTACCTCAGCTCAGCTATGAAACTGGAAAAATTCGAAACTGAAAGTACAACTTTCGGCAAGAGTGTGTGTATTGTGTATTATGTGTGGTTAGTGGTAGGTGATAAGGTGTAGATACTCATACGCCATCGTACGGACACGCTTCGTATCCATACGATATATATCGTACCATACCAACTAATTTGATGATGATTTCTATTTTCCAATTGAAATTCAGCGGGGAACTATATTTGTAATTATTTGGCACCTGGGCATTGTTTTGGTCTGTAGTTGTATATGAATTTGGTTACTTGAAGGCGCGCAAAATTTAAATTCAAATACCGCACGATTGTCTCAAAACTGAGAGACATAAGACCTTAAACGGGCGCTTTTACGTGACCGAGCTTATACTTGATTGGTATTTGTAATTGAGGATGCTGTATAGTTTGAAGAGCTTATTTTTCCTAAGCCACTGACTATGTAAGTGTTATTTTTTTTATGACTGCTCTACAAGGCGATATTGTTTACAAATTAAGTTATATCTTCAAAATTTTATTTCAATTTTAATTAACCGTTTAAAGGGACTCAAACAAGTTAGAATGTATAATTAAGTTAAATCATAAAATATACTCATAAATGCATGTGTCTACATTCTTTGGTGTTGTTAAGAGTTGTGCTTCTCTGAGAGTAACATCTGGGGAATCATAAATTAAATTTTTGAAGACGGCGAAGAAATGTGTTAAGTCTGAGATCACTCGTAAAAGGCGGGGGATAGTCATTAAGCCCGTCTTTTGCAATATGATAGCCCTGATGCACGAATGGCTTATCTAAGAGAATGCATTTTTTTTATCGTTTTCTTAATAGGCCATAAGTTTGTGTTTACACGTATTATACTGTTGTAGTTTCAAATTAGATGAATTTAGTTGCGATTAGCAGTTAAGTTTTATAAGTCGACGAAAGGTGATGCAACAATATGTAGATATACGGACCGGTTTCGTGGGAGAGTTCATTGGACATGCATACATCGAGAATGATTTGAGGAATTGTCAATAAAATCTTAAAAAAGAAGAATGCAAGAATGTTGACTGAAAAGTATAAAATGTCCTTGCTGTGCACGTGGAAAACTGAAAATTTTCGAAATCATTGGAATAAGGCGATGACCATCGAGAAAGGCTACTACTGTCCAGAATAGTCGACCCCACTATTCTTTGTAGTCATCAATGATGGCGACCCTAACACCTAGCCGAGGAATACAACGAGCTTGACGTCTTATCCGGAGCACATATGTAATGAGAATAAATACGGTAAAGACAAAATCAGCCATACATCTTTCGAACTCTACTGTTTTTAGCAGAAGGTGTTGCCGAACTTGATAATCGGAAAAGCAAAATCAGCGTTGGTCAAGGTGTGTGAAAAAAAATCCAAAAAAATGCATTCCAGAACAACGTATACGAAGGTGCACATGCGTTATTGATGTCTTATCAAACACCAGGAGTAGCAGAGTGTAAATATGTACTACTTCATTCTTTGAAATTTAAATAAAGGAAAGGTACTGGTGCACATTATTCTTAAGCGGTTGTTGGCTGCAGAGAGAATGTTAACTAGGACAAAGTTAAAAGAAAAAAAGAGGAATAGATGATGTGCTTCTAGTCTATGAACATAATATGAACATATTATAATGATATAACGGGAACTAATGAATGATACCGTCGACGTCATTGCATCCGTAAGCGAATCAAGGGTGAAATCGACAAAATTATTCATCTCTCATTTCAAATGAATTTTTATAAGTTATACATTTTTTTTAAATAAGATACTTCCAATACTTCCGCAGATGTGGCTACTAAATGACCTTTTAATAGATCGTTCATAGTTAAATTTGAAAAACAGATTCATGTTAATAGTCAGTGACCTAGAAAATCCTGAAATAGCAATATTTGTCAAAATATTACATTTTTATATGTACATGAGTATTTCTTTGTATGACTCTTCATGTCTACAGCTTGCACTTTGTTTTAACCTTTTACAGATTTATTTAACTTTTTCTAAAAAACTATTGAAAGAAGATTGTAGCCATATTTCATCCGAAAAGTGTACAAAGTTGAATTTGGATTTCTATATCTTAAATAAAACTCACAGTTTTCTAGGAAATTTTCTCTTAATAAGATCTCTACTCTGCTTTACTATAATAAATTTTCTTATAAGATACATCTTCGCTTGTAATGCTACATATTTGGCACTAAATTAAAATTCCTATCTTCAATTTGGTATGCCTCAAATTCTCCTGAAATTAGGCATGCAATTGATTATAATGCATTAGGCATGTACTAAACAAACTCAGGTAATATGAAACTGTTTTAAGATGCAACTATTAAGATTGGTTAACTATCTAATTTTCATTAAGTGACCTCTGGACAAAGCCCAAGATAAAACAACATTCCTCTAGTAAATGATGCATAGCACCATCACCTGATCAACAGATGAGAGTGATTCTGCAAAAATCATGATTCGTTCATTATCTAACTACGAGTATTGTATATTTAGTAGAATATATAAATGAGCCAATGGAGCTCAAAGAAACCATCTCACGAAAAATAGAGCGTGACCGGCTCAGCTGATGTTTCTCAAAAAAAAAGATCATTTGAACCCCGTCAAAAAAGCAATATCAATGAACGTATATCATCGGTATAAAGTAGGGCGGAAAGAATTAAAAACGGCAATAAATATGAGTAAACGACGGAGCTTCGTTGAACTATGCAATGGAGCGGATGAAAACCCCTGGGGCAGAGCGTACCAAGTGAAAAAGCTAAAAATATTTCGAGCCTCATCTCCCACATCCACAGATATAGTACAACAAATAGATGAAGGCCTATTTCCAAGGCAACCAGGAATTCCTCTGGAGAACGAGTCATCCACAGCAGCACAACAAATTCCTAGGATAACATAAGAAGAGATTCTTGAGGCATGCAACAGATTTGGGAATAAAAAAAGCCCCTGGATCGGATGGCATTACAAATATAGCCCTTAAAGCGGCGATCACATCTAGAATGGACATGTTTGTGGACATCTATAACGCCTGCTTCAGAATGCTTTCCCGATCAATGAAAGAAACAGAGGCTCGTGCTGCTACCCAAGGCAGGCAAACCTGCAGGAGAGGTGCCGTGAACTAAGGCCATACGAACTAACTTGGGTGAGAAACATGGATATAAAAAAACTTTACATACACCCATCCTCGCACCTGCCTCAAATCCAACAGTGACCCCAATCAGGGGGTTGCAGGGGGGCAGCATGCCCTCCCATACCTACCTCACTGTTTATACGCCGTAAAATGTATATACCTATGTATGCATCTATGGCGATATACATTGCACTGGCTGTGCTTCAGAGCTCAAAAACATTTTATGGCATTAGTTCACATTTGATTGTGAATTAACACCATATGGCGTTAGTTCACATTAAATGATGGCTTTAGTTCTCATTTGAAAGTGAATTAACGCCATTATGGCGTTGGTTCATATGGCCTTAGTTCACGGTACCGCAGGAGATCCATCAGCTTACCGCCCGCTCTGTATGTTGGACACGACGGGAAAAGTTCTAGAGCACATAGTCGGTAAGAGATTGGAAGCAGTAATTGAAGAGCAGGTGGACTATCAGAACATCAGTACGGATTTCGAAAGGCACGCTCGACTGTTGATGCCATTAAAGTAGTGATTGACACAGCGCAAAGAGCCATAGAAGAAAGACGATGGAGAAGAGGCGCAAAGCAGTACTATTGCGTCATAACAGTGGACCTTAAGAACGCTTTAAATACCGCGGGTTGGAAGCACATCCTGGAAGCTCTGCGAAATTTGAATGTACCAATTTACATCAGGGAAATTGTGAAGAACTATTTCCGACAGAAAGTGGCTATATGACACAGATGATGGTGCAAAGAAGTACGCAATCACAGGAGGAATACCTCAGGTTTCGGTTCTGGGACCGATGCTATGGAGCATCATGTACGATGACATTTTTCGTCTTGAAATACCAGACGAGTCTAAAATCGTGTGATTTGCGGACGACATCGCTATAGTTGTTACAGCAAAACTAGTGGAAGAAGTTGTTCAAATCAGCAATGAAACCATTTCAATTGTACGACGGTGGATACCATCAGTCGACGTCACTCTAGCTGAACACAAAACGGAAGCGATACTAATTACAAGAAGAAAATGACGTGAAACCATCACATTTACAGTAGGTGGGCATGAGTTAGTATCCAAACCAGCTCTTAAATACATTGGCGTTATGATTGACTCAAGGCTCACATTTAAAGAACATCTGGAGTATGTAAGTAACAAATCCTCTCGCGTGGGTGCTTCTATTGCGCGGATTATGCCAAATGTAGGATCGAGATATAGCCGGAGATTTCTCTTAGCTAAGGTCCTTACGTCAGCAGTGGTTTATGGGTTATCAGTTTGTGCCGGAGGTATGAAAGTAACTTCATACAAAAGAAAGATCATGGCAAGTAAATCGACTATGTGCACTAAGAATGAGTAGTGCTTTCAGCACCACCTCGGATCAAGCAGCCTGCGTCATCGCAGGAATGCTACCAGTCGATATACCAGCGGAAGAACTGCAAAGTTTCTAAAGAATAGACAGTAGGGACGGACACAACAGAAAGAAATACAAGTCTGAGGGAGTGGCAATAGTGTTGGAGCCTTTCGTCTAAGGTCCGATGGACTTGCCGTCTTATCCCAATAATTGAAACTTGGATGAACCGCAGACATGGTGAAGTTAACTTTTACATAACACAACTACTAACGGGCGCCGTGGCGTAAGTGGTTAGTGTGTCGGATCACTGCGCATGAGGTTCCAAGTTCGAATACCAGAAAACACCAAAAAGGTTTTTCACGGTCCCACCTCTCGCGAGCGTCTGACAAAAAGCTTCTCAAATCGCCGTTCGGATACGGCACTAAGCTGTAGGTCCCTTCCATTCGTGTGAAAAATATAACGCACACAACATGAGTGGTAGCGAGAGCTTTAAGTGCCATTCTTCTTTTTTTAAAGAATGATAACTCCCCCAATTGTCCATCATGCAGTGATACTCCCGAAAATGTGGACAATGTATTCTTTTACTGCCCACGATTCCAGCTACAAAGAGAAGCAGTGCAAAGAGTACTCGGAGAAACACCAACTCCTGAGAATATAGTACACCACTTGCTAGATTCGGAAAAAAAATATGCCAAGGATATGCCAAGACTTGAGGCGACTAGAGCGAGAAAGGAGAGAGATTAAGGAAAACACAGGAAGTAACATCGTGAACGCGAGTACACACGCAGGTATCGCACGTATATACCAAAATATACCTACGCAAATGCACAGGCAGACGGACATGCGAACACAACAACAACACGCAAATGTTTAGAAGAAATACCAGATGATGAAATGTCAAACCTGTGCAGGGAACAACATGACAGAGAAATAGGAGCGGTTTTTTAGCACGTAACCATGTTAGAGCATGGAATCGGGCATAACTCGTAGCACAGGCTACAAGTATTCATAAAGGATTTTTACCGCTACCTGCGCATAAAAAAAAAGAAGAAGAACGTTCCAAGATATCGCGATATAAAGGCAAACTTATATCCGGTTTTACAGTGCAGGTTTAAACTTAGGTTTAGTTAAACTCACAATCGAGTTTGAACGAAGTACTTGTACGGTGAGTGTTTTACAGTAGAACTTGAACGAACGTTTATTTGAACTGTGATTTAACTTTTCTTGTCTGTTTTGTAGCTCACTGTAAGTGTCAAACTCATTTGGTCTGAAGTTTTCCAGTATTCGTTCGTCAGGCAAATACATATATCATCGAACCCCTATAAATAACGATCGATGCAAATGTATCTACATAGTATCATAAGAAAAGCCATGTTATATCGTTGGGCCCCTATTATTGAGCCAACACTTTATATTTCATAGCCATAGTTTATGTAAGGAACATTTTTAATTAAAACAGTTGTAAATTCGAGTTCAAATTAAAAAGTTATAAAGATTTAGATACAGTCAACAAACTGAATTGAAGACGAGTGGTTGATATTTTTATTTACATACATGCCAGTATGGAAAATAATTGAATTGAATTGTTTCTCGATAATTTTGTTTCTAATCAACATAAATCCGCTTTTTCCCATAATTGTAATTTGCAATTAGTCCCTAATTACCCGGGACAAGTGCTTGAGGCAGGATTGGGTTATTTTGAAATAGAAACAAAACTTGGAGTTTTATTACAATGGTTTTATTTTTCTAGTATTGAGTACTTCCTCCCTCATTATTAACAAGCTCTAACATTTTTGATGGTGGGCAAAATCGCATCATCATCTCCTCGCGGTGCCCGCTGGATAGCTATCTGATAGTGAACTTACGATGAGTGTATGCTGAGTCTGACGATATATGTGCAGCGGAACACTCAGACCTGCGTAAGCACATCTGGGTGAACTTCAGCGCGCATATGTCTAACCGGACGAGGCATCTCTTTTTGACCTGATTGGCTGAAATATGCGTCTCAGAAGTCTAGCAAGAGCTCCTCAGAAGGAGGACGTGCGGCGGATGAATTCTCTCGATGGAATCAACGGTGACATCTACAGACCAGCGAATACCTTACCGGAGCTACTTCGACATATTTGGAGCTGAGGTCTGTAAGGATTTTCAATACTACGTCAGGGTATTGAAAAAGAGATGGTGGCGGATGAACCCTTAATGGGCCAACGGCAGCGCTCATATCCCCGAAATGGGTTACTGACATCGGTGTATCCCGCCTCTTGTCCTAAGGGTACAAAAAAAAAAGGATCTGGCCCTGGAGGTTGGGGGTTGTGCCGTCGGGTTAACTTCCCTACCACGTAAAAAACCTTTGGTTACGAAGCAACCTACAGCCTCGGATACGGATGATTTTACTGTTGACGACCCATGCAAACGTAAAAAGGACAACGATCTTTGTGTCTGCACATGGAATGTTAGGTCCCTCTACAAACCCCGTGCAGCCGAACAACTTGCGGAGGCCCTAGAGTGCAGACATTACCGCCATCCAAGAAGTGCGATGGGATGGGCCGGGCAAAAGTAGTATGAAAAACTCCGACATCTACTACGGCGATTGCTACAGACAACAAGAATAGCGTCTATTCGGGTGCGGATTTGTCATTGGAGGCAGACTTAGGCAAGAAGTCTTGAGTTTCCGGCATGTGAACGACCGCCTCATGACTATCCGTATAAAGGCTAAATTTGCCAACATTAGCCTAATATGCGTTCACGCCCCTCACGAGGAGAAGGACGACGCGACAAACGACGACTTCTACCAGATCTTGGACAAGACGTATGAGTAATACCCTAGCCACGACGTTAAAATTATCCTAGGCGACTTTAACGCAACGCTAGGAAGAGAGGAAGTCTTTAGTAGCGTGGTCGGAAAGCACAGCCTGCACGACATCACATCCGGCAACGGACTTAGGCTAATCTACTTTGCGGCGGGGCGAAACTTTGTCGTAGCTAGTACGCGGTTCCCACGTCTCGATATTCACAAAGGAACATGGCTCTCCTTTGATCGAAAAATCGTCAACCAAATCGATCACATTGCGATCGACGCAAGGCACTCTTCCAGTATTCTGGGTGACTGGACTTTCCGAGGAGCCAATGTGGACTTGGATCACTACCTACTTGTAGCCAAGGAACGGATGCGGATATCCACAACGGAGCGAAATCAACGAAATACTGTGAGGAAATTTGACGTCGGGCGGCTACAATCGCAAGAGATCGCCAGAGCCTTTGCCGATCGAGTTTCTTCAAATCTTAATCTAAGTCCTATGCCACCAGCAGCAAATGCGGGAGACCAGTGGCAGCGTTGCCAACCCGCCATCAGAGATGCCGCCTCTGATGTACTGGGTTTTTCTCGGCCACCACAACGAAACCGCTGGTTTGATGAGGAATGCCGGCAAGCACATGTAGCTAAACAAGAGGCGTACAAAGCGGCGCTGCATAGAAGGACTAGAGCTGCTTACGAGCTTTACGTGCGCAGAAGAAAAGAGGAACATCGACTTCTCAGGTGACGCGCTATCATGCGATCTCTTTAACATAGTACTTGAGAGAATTGTACGAAACTCACAAGCCAACCCCAGAGGTACAATCTTCTTCAAGTCTGTACAACTACTCGCTTATGCCGATGACATTGACATAATCGGAAGAACTCAGCGGGCCGTCAATGGGGCATTTACGAGTATTGAGACCGAGGCAGCAAAGATGGATCTAGCAGTCAATGAAAGCAAAACAAAATATATGCTGTCTACAAAAAAGGACACCCAACATCGGCGTCTTGGACAGAACGCCACAATAGACAGATATAATTTTGAGGTAGTAAAGGATTTGGTCTACCTAGACTCTATGGTGAACTCCGCAAATGACATCAGTAGGAAGATCACACGAAGAATTACTCTTGCCAATCGTTGTTTCTATGGGCTAAAATGGCAATTGAGTAGCAAAGCCCTATCTCGAACTACTAAGGTAACTCTTTATAAGACACTAATCATCCCAGTCCTGTTGTATGGCGCAGAGGCATGGGCTTTGACAAAACCGGATGAGGATGCCCTTGGTTATTTCGAGAGAAAAGTTCTTCGAGCGATCTTTGGTCCCGTCTGCATAGACGGTGAGTGGAGGAGAAGGTACAATGCCGAACTATACGACCTGTACAAGGACATCGACTTAGCCAGAAGAGTTCACATACAGCGACTAAGATGGCTGGGTCATTTAGAGCAGATGGAGCCCAACCTTCCCGCTAAGAAAGTCTTCGAATCCACCCCGGACGGACGGCGCAGTAGAGGACGACCTCGCGGTAGGTGGCGCAAACAAGTGGAGGGGGACCTCAACCAACTTGGCGTGCGCAACTGGAGGCAGCTGGCTCGTAACCGTGCTGGCTGGAGAGGTTTGTTGGTTGAGGCCCAGGTCCACCCCGGACAGTAGCGCTATCTAAGTAAGTAAGTAACATTTTTGATGGAAGAGATTTAAACTGTTTTTTAATTAATTTTCGAGGGATTTTGTCCCATTCAGTTTCAATTGCGTATCCTACAACAAAACCAAATTGCAAATTCCAAGAAAATTAAGGGAAAAAAAGGATTTATGGTGGGCGCCGTGGCTTAAGTGGTTAGTGTGTCGGATCACTACGCATGAGGTTCCAAGTTCGAATCCCAGAAAACACCAAAAAGGTTTTTCACGGTCCCACCTCTCGGAAACGTCTGACAAACATCTGAGAGTATTGTTGTCACGAAAAAGCTTCTCAAACCCTTCCATTTGTGTGAAAAATATAACACACACAATATGAGTGGTAGCGAGAAGCTAGGCCCTGGCACTTAAAGAGCTGTTGCGCCAAATATTTGTATTTTTTTGCTGATTAGAATTTTCCTTGAAATTGGTAATGATTATCTAACAGCAATATTTGCAGCACATACGGAACAAAATTATCGAGTGTATATGAAAACATATTCCGTTTGCATCACAACCGGCGGTTTAAACCCTCATCCATGGTCGTTTAAGTTAAACTCAGTTTAAACTATCGGTTGAACCTTAAACCAGCACTGAAATAGACCATTTCGTCGTAAACGTCAGTTTAAACTGGATTTGTGGTTAAACTGGGTTTAAACCTGCTCTGTAAAACCGGTCATTAAAAAGTCCTGGATCACACAAATGCAACACTACGCTGTCTTTATAGACTTTAAGGCAGCCTTCGACTCGGTTGACAGAAACGCCTTATTATACAAGCTGTGCGGATTGGGAATGTCCCTAAAGTTTGGAAGGCATATTGAAAATATATATGCCAATACTAAAGTGGCGGTATGGGATGGTGAGATACTGTCGGCGTGGTTCCATACTCACACAGGAGTTAGGCAGGGATGTACACTAAGTCCAACGCGATTCACCCTTTTTATTGAAGATCTGATCGACTACTTGCCATGTGGTGAATATGCAGGTATGCTCGTCAAAGTCCTATTGTTTGCTGACGATGTTGTGTTGTTGGCGGATTCCCCGGAGGGCCTGCAGCTTATGATAAATCGCCTGCAGTATTACACCAGACTATGGAGTTTAGTAGTCAACCTTAGCAAAACCAAAATCATGATCTTCAAAAAGGGAGGAGCTGAAATCGCTTCAATGAAAAGTGGCACTACAATGGAGAAGAAATTGAAATTGTTAAGGAATCTAAATATCTTAAGGTTATCATCACTCGGAACATGAATATGGAAAGGCTCCTTAAAGAAAGACTTTTAAAATCCAAAAACGCTATAAATGTAGCTTGGAAGGACTGTTTTTTCAACAGATATATTTCGCATAGTAGCAAATGCAGAGTTTTCGAAGCGGCATCAGAGTCCATCATGCTATATGCGGCGCAAGTATGGGGCGGTAAGGAATACGACACCGTGGAAAAGCTCCTGAGATTCTATGTAAAAAGAGTACTCCGTCTCCCATCGTATACACCTAACTACATGCTAATGCTGGAAACTGGGTTATCATCGTTGTTTATTAAGACATTTAAGCTGCAAGTGGATTACGTCCTCAAAGCGTTAAGTATGCCAACCACACGTCTGCCGAGGAAGGTAGTTCTGAATGCTGTGCAATCAAGAATCGGTTGGTATAGATAATGGTTGGAACTAGCTGCCAGATGCGGGATGGAACTTGATGAAGATGACCTAGAGAATTAGAAGCCTAAATTGTACGACCTCATTGTTAAACTTGATGAACAGGCTAGAAGAAGGTATTTGGAGGTAGCCGCTGGCTATATAGGGGTATAGGGGAATATACATGTAGGAATGTCAGCCGCATGCCGCAATAGATAAGTTTCTTTGTGTTTTTTTATATTGTAATTCAGTCTATTCACAGGTCAACGCCGCCGTCAAATTAAGTTGCGCAGCGAAATTCCATAGCATCAAGTTCTACCCAGCATAAGTGATTCACCCCCGCATGCAGTGGCATTGCATTACATCACGTCGCGACAAGTAGCCGAATATGACCCAGTTGTGTATGCATAAAAGCAAGCACACTGGTCATAGGGAAGAAATTCGGGGAATACGTCCAAATGGCAACGACACCGATACGTATTGCCTTGATCGTCGCTGGCTTGTGCGGCGCAGGGTATCTGATGTCTTGGATCGTCAAGGCAATGGCATAGTACAGATTGCTGAACACGCTAAACGTATGGGAATGGCTGGGATAGGAGAGAAGACGTGGGCGGCGCTGACCTGGGTTGGAGTGTTCGAATTGGGAGTTGATCTAGGAGTCTGTTTTCCATCGGCACGGTCGTCGGTCATCTTGATAGTTTGCAGAAGTATTGCATCGGGCGTTCTTTCTACACTAAATTATACTAAATCATAAGAAATAAATTAAGTTAACTGAAAGTTTGGGTGTTTTGCGCTTTTTATTTTTTGTGACTTTCCACATACATACGACTTAATCATAATCTGGAACAGAACAATTAGTTTCGTGACAGTTATAGGATTGAGGAAATAGCGACGAAATTGAGGCTGCGAGGGGAACTCTTGATGTTAAACTCCGTACCCCACAGAGAGGACCTACCCATCTCATACAGCATGTGTAATCTGGAGGAGAGGGAAGACATTTTCAATTTTATGGGGAGATGTCCGATCCTGAGTGAAGTAAAGAGGCATATATCTAGAGTTAATGTCCTGACTGAGGGTGATGTGATAACTCTACTGAATGAGGTTGAGGTGAATGGAGTATACCAGTACTGCAACATTATCCTAGCGTACCAAAAACAAATTATGAGTGGAATTTTTAAATAAAAAATCCGTTTCTTTGTTCAATACATATAGTGAAAAACTGATGAATTTATACTTGTGTTAAAATGGTTTGTTTAAAATAGCCAACAAGGCAGACGGCAATGCCATGAGACAATAATTTTTGTATAAGCTTTTTTATGGAAAATAAAATATAATATAATCTATCTATCTATCTATAATATCTATGCTTCAGCAACGAAGTGATCCGAAATCGGGAGGCCTGCCGATGTTTTCTGAGGTCAAACAGGCAATCCCCACACGCGGATCAGTAGAAATAAGGGAGTATTATAATCCCTTGAGATCAGATTATTATATTGGAAGATCTATGGAGCTCTAAGTAATGAAAACTGATGCGGTTCATTTCACTCGATGTGTCAAGTAGATGCTGCTAAATCTAAATTTGATTATAAAGGATAACGAAGGCGACATTCGCCGAACCGTAAAAAATACCATCCGTAAAATAAACATCTTTCAAAATACTTCCGATGTTTCAAGCAAGACGATGCATGATTACAAAGCATAAAACTTTAAATAAGCACGAAACTCCTATGAACTCGACATTGACATCAACGGCAGAACGAAGAGTATAGTCCATCATTAATTAATTTACTTACATCAAAACTTAGGCGGTAAATATATTATAGGTGCTTGTAGAAAAAGCTAATCAAATAATGTTAGCAAATCGTAATTTTCATGACTAACACACTGGACAATATTGTTGCAATTAGTTGTCTCTGAAAAATTCGGCAAATTTAAAGGAAATCAAACCAAACAACACTTTTTCCCCCTAAATTCCTTTAAGTGTTCAAGTATAACCTTGAAACCTAAGCGCATTTACGCTCTATTTAATGAGTAATGTCATCATAGATAATTGTTGTCAAGATTCACGATATCTACCATTTTTTCTGACGAAAGTTAATGACAGAAAGAGCCTCTGAATCCACGCACCTAAGAATGCCGAAACTTTGATAAATAAACAAAATAGTTTGAAAATCAAATACGTTCAATTGCATCTCCAAAACCATATTCCAAGCTCATTTTGAAGTTCATTATGGGACCCATTATGAGAAATTTAATTTTAAGCGGCCACTTTAAATAAAATCAATTTATTTTAAGACCCTCGATTCTATTTTTAAAACTTTAAGTTTGGACATGTTTACAGCGAAAATCAATTAAACGTAATTAAAAGCAAAAATACTCCAAAACGTGTGCAGAATTTTATTAAAGAAAGAAAAGTAACCCAACAATGTAAACACTTCAATCCAAAAAAAAACTTGTAAGTCGTATAAATTACAAAAGGCATCTCACTATAAAAGTAACCCATTTCCCCTCGACACGATATACTCGTACTCCCCCAACCGTTTTACGCACTACTTCCGTAAGCTTCGTGATTATATTTCACAAAATCAATTGTGGAACATAGCCTCATAAAATCATAACCTCATTGTAGATAAATCGCAAGACGACAATAACAACTGAAGCGATTAGTTGCGCAGTAAAATTTGACGAATCACAAAAAAAAAAACCAACTGCTGTCAAATAAATCACACAAATCTGACCCAAGCGTTATGTAACAAATCTTTCTAATTCCAATGATGACTACTTTTATCTGCCGGTAATTTTCTAAAAATTCATTTAAAATCTATTCATTCATGCATGTCAAATCGTAATAGCAACATTTTAGCTTCAAATGTCAAAGTTTACCTATTACCGATAATCGATTCTTATTCTATATCTCACCACTTGCATGACATAAACTTAAAATTGTTGTTGCAAGCGGAGCCTCATCATTTGAACATACAAACTGTCAAAGTGTAACCGTTAATTACCGTTAATCTATCAGATCTAATTTGACATAAACTACACGAACAAGTTGCTGCAATTGAATGCAAACAAAACCTCCATGACCCATTAAGCTTATATGCGTGAAAAGTTCGTAAAATATTCGCATATAATATTTTCTCCGAACTGTCAACAAGTAAACAACAACAAGAAATGCAACAGCAACAGGTGATCTTGCAATGGCGATTACATTTATTTTATTTTTTTTTTTATTTTTAAGTGGACTCCATTTATTAACCGTTAAGTGGCATCCGGTTTTAGAGATTTTGCAAAGGAGTGGCGACGTTCATTAAGTGTGCAATCATATACATATGTATATTTATATTTAAATCCGAAAGATATCTTTTACAAGTCGAACCTTTTTTCTTCGCTTTTCGTCTTCAAGTGAAACTGTGTAGATACTTTTTTATTGCAAAATTTTTATCTCCAAATTGTGTTTTGCTGATGTAGGCCTGTGTACATGCTCAGTTCACTTTTTTTTTCTTTTTTTTTTCTAAACAATCACTTGATCCGACAATCACTGAACCAACGTCAACTTCCTGTTTCGACTGGGGGGGAATTTAATTTTTTTTTTTAAAAAAAAAAAGTAAAAATGATCGGATTAGTTGCACTTTTTTTAAGTAACGACGATCTTTGGTTTTTTTTGTTTAAATTTTCACTAACACTTTTTGAGCACTTTTTTGCAAAGGAAAATTCGAACAAATTCGCGTAAAGTTTGTCCGAACTATCCACGGAACGGACAACGGGTAAAACTTGAACTGTCCTGGACGAACGTTCGACTGCGACGACGGCTAACAGCGGTTTGGCTGCAATCGGCCAACAGGTAAGATAGATTAGGTGCTTTGAGCCCCATTTGTTGCCACTATACCACATTTCGCAGAAAGTATCTTTTTCGTTTCTTTATGGACAACGCACCTCGGGTGGTGTTTAAGTGGGGTACTCAAAGCTGTACTGGAGTTCATTGGAGAAGGCCTAAGAAGAGACGAAGAGAACAACTATTGGTAACTTTGATTTTGGATGGAGGATTTTAAGAGTACCTATCAAAGCTTTTTGATGGTACGTCTTGTGCATTATGGTTTTTCTTCTTCATTTGCTTTTTTTTTCTCGAATTTTCTTTGAACGCAGTTCTAATTATCATTTTAAGATGGTAAGGCAAATTTCAATTAATTTTCACTGCGTTGGGGTTAGTGCGTGATTTTCATATTTATGGGTTTTTCTTCTTTTTTTTATAAAACTTGTATGCATTTATTTGCACGTAATTGTTTCGTAAGATTGTGATGAGTAGGTATCTGTAGTGAACGTAATATGCAGTTATAATTTGAAAATATTGTTCATACGTTTTTCGGCGTAGATTAAGGGTCGTGTGCACGTCCCATACCACATTTCTTATCAAAATTAACCTCATTATTAAATAAATAGAGGCTGAGGCATCTGCAGCAACTCGCCTGGTATTATATTGCAATAATGAGATACTTTTGGAGTGAACAGGCATAAAAGTACCTGCATGCCTTTTCGTATTGGGTGGATTTAAACATTAGGCCGAAACTTTGGATGGCTCTGTTAAATGTGAGAAATATCAATCAAACGAGTTTGAAGGTGTTGTTGAGCATCCAATCTGTTGAGCATCAAATTGTTTTGCAGAGTTAAGAGCTTACAAAGCGTAAATCTTTGCGGCATCCGCACGAGTGTGTCATTTGTGGAGTTGCTGTTTATTGTGAGGTAGGTGAACGTAGAAGAAACGTTTGATCCTAGAGAACGAACATATGTTTTATTATTTGCTGATGGCAGGTACATATGTATGTATCTAATTTTGCCCTTATTAACTTCAAATTCAAGTTTCCTGTTCCTCAATTTTCGTGAAATTCTTTGCAAATGGGGTTTGGTGACATGCTAAATTGCCTGCAAATCCCAGTAACTAGAACATTTTTTTCAATATAGTGCCTTCTGTTGTTCCAGTGCGAGATTGAGAAAACACATGCGAGAAATCCGGTGGATGTTTATAATTCAGAAAAACTGCACAATGCACCGCGGAACTTCCAGTCTTGTGAGCTGAATCATTTTTGATGGAATTCCGTATTCAGACAATTTTATGCAGAGCTCAAGTCAAAAAATACTCCCATATGCGGCCTTGAAGTCGATTAAAAGTTCACGATTTTCGACTTGAAATATACTGGTTACGAGATAGATCATAACAGTAACAATCTAGAGGGCCGAAGGCCACACTGCTACATACTGGTTAGTGTATCAACTTCGTATGTGAAAAACTACTCTGATAGACTATCTAAGTAGGCTACTCTATTTTTTCACCTTTTTAATGTTTATTTTTTTATTTACTGTTGTACAGTGATGAAATCCCATCTAGCAATTTATGTTTCAAAGTACATACATATGTAGTTGGGTTGAAAAAATCCCCAATGGTTTTTACTCTTGGTTTTAAATGTTTTAGTAAAATATTAAATTGAATTACAAATGCATTATATTATATTATATATATAGATGATTATATAATCCCTTGTTTTCTGATCATAACCTCGCCGAAATAGGAAGAAGAAGATTATTGATTTTATAAACGTCAACACGGGTAATGTTTTCTGGAAACCTCTTGATTCTGGTGAGTTCACTAGGTTCTAGATTTCATGGTTCCCGTGCTGGTGCTGCTGCATTGGTATTTTTTTTTTCTTTTCATTAGTCCTTTTTTTTATTTATGTACCGGTGGATTTTTTAATTGCGCATTTACGATGGATATTAAGATGTATTTTGAAGTCTTTGTACAATAGGATATACATATATGCCATACATCATTTTTTTTTTATAATTTGCACGCGCTCAAGGGGTTATGAATACGCTTAACATGTTTGCACACAGTGCGGGTGTTGGAAAGGTTAGATAGAGAGAGAGAGAGAAAGATTTACTTACTTACTTACTTAGGTGGCGCTACAGTTCGGGGTGAACCTGGACCTCAACCAACAAGCTTCTCCTTTTAGCTCGGTCTTTAGCTAATTGCCTCCAGTTGCGCACTTCAAGTTGGTCGAGGTCCCCTCGAACTTGTGCGCGCCACCTACGGCGATGATTCCCTCTACTGCGTCGTCCCTCGGGATTAGATTCGAAGACTCTGCGGGCCGGAGCGTTGGTCTCCATTCGCTCTACATGTCGTAGCCATCTCAGACGTCCAATACGCAGTTTTTTTGACTAGGTCGATGTCGCTGTACAGCTCGTATAGTTCGTGATTCAATCTTCTCCTCCAAAACCCGTCAACGCAAACGGGACCGAAAATCTTACGAAGAATTTTGTTCTCGAAGCGACCAAGAATATCTTCATCCTCTTTTAATAAAGTCCATGTTTCAGCGCCGTAAAGCAGGACTGGTATGATCAGGGAGACTCTTATAAAGAGTCTCCTTAGTTGTTCAAGATAGGGCTTTACTGTTGAATTGCCTTATAAGCCCAAAAAAACAGCGATTGGCAAGAGTTATTCTTCGATTGATTTCTGCGTTGATCTTGTTTTTCGAGTAGCAGAACCAAGGTAGACAAAGTCCCTTACTACCTCGAAGTTATAACTGCCCACTGTGACGTTTTGTCCAATTCGTCGGTGTTGGCTTTTCCTTCTTGTTGACAGCATATACTTGGTTTTGCCCTCGTTTATCGCTAAACCCATTTTGGCCGCTTCCGCCTCAATACTTGCAAACGCACCGGTGACAGCCCGCTGAGTTCTTCCGATAATGTCGATATCGTCGGCGTATGCAAGCAGTTGTACAGACTTGTAATAGATTGTGCCTCCGGTGTTGGCTTGTGAGTTCCGCACAATCCGTTCAAGTACAATGTTAAAGAAGACACATGACAGCGCGTCACCTTTTCTAAAACCTTTTTTGACATCAAAGGTCTCGGTGAGGTCATTACCGCTCTTGATGGAGCAGCGAGCGTTCTCCATCGTCATTCTGCACAGACGGACAAGTTTGGCAGGGATGTCAAAACTAGACATGTCTCTATAAAGCTCTTCTCTATCATCGCCCATGTTGAATGGATCATTCTGCCTGACAGCGGGATGTTGGTCCTCGTCGCCGTTATACAGTCTGCAGAAGTGGTTTTTCCATATTCTCCGCACCGACTGTGATTCTACTACGAGGTTTCCATTTTCATCTCTACAGGTTTCTGTACGGGTATTGCTCCTCTGACACGTTTTTTTTACCTTTTGGTAAAACTTCCGTACATTGTTACTGGAGTATAAACTCTCGATATTCTCAAACGCGCGCTTCTCATGCTCTTTCTTCTTCTTTTGGAGAAGCCGATGTTCTTCCCGTCTCTTTTGCTCGTAGAGCTCACGAGCAGCTCTCGCCTTCCTTTGCAGCGCCGGCCGCTTTGTATGCCCCTTGTTTTGCTGCATGCACTCGCCGGTATTCTTCGTCAAACCAGGGGTTTCGCGGTGGTGGGCGAGACCCAGCATATCAGTCGCGGCGTTTCTGATGGTATGTTGGCAGCGTTGCCACTGGTCTTCGGCACTTGATGCTGGCGGCATAGGGGTGATTGAAAGATTTCGGGATACGCGTTCAGCTAAGAGTCTGGCGGTCTCTTGCGATTGTAGCTTTTCGCCGTTAAATTTTCTCACAGTGATTCTTCTTTGTTGCTCAGATTGGGATATCCGCATTCGTACCTTGGCTACAACAAGGTAATGATCCGAGTCTATGTTGACCGCTCGGAAGGTCCGGACATCCAGAATACTGGAGGCATGCCTTGAGTCGATCGCAATATGATCAATTTGATTGATCGTTACATTATCATTGGACCACCATGTCTGCTTATGAATATCGAGATGAGGAAACCATGTGCTTGCTATGGTGACATTTCGCTACACAGCGAAATCAATTAGCCTTAGTCCGTTATCAGACGTGGTGTCGTGTAGGCTATGATTACCGACTGCTCTACCAAAGACGTCCTCCTTTCCTATTTTGGCGTTCACATCGCCCAATACGATTGTAACGTCGTATTTAGGACATTGCTCGTATGTTTTGTCAAGGAGCTCGTAGAAACACTCTTTGGTGGCAGGGTCCTTTTCTTCCGTGGGGGCATGAACACATATTAGGCTTATGTTTGCGAATTTAGCCTTGATCCGGATAGTCATAATACGCTCGCTTACGTGTCGGAAGCTTAAGACTTCTTGCCTAAGTCTGCCGCGTATGACAAATCCGCATCCGAATAAGCGTTGCCTGTTGCCTCTGCAGCAATCACCGTAGTAGATGTCACAGTTTTTCATCCTCTTTTTGCCCGGCCCATCCCATCGCACTTCCTGGATGGCGGTAATATCTGCTTTATAGCAGTCTAGGGCCTCTGCTAGTTGTTCGGCTGCACGTGGTCTGTAAAGGGACAGAACATTCCACGTACAGATCCGAAGGTCGTTGTCCTTATTTTGTTTGCTGGGGTCGTCATTAGTTGAGTCATCCTTATCCGAGGCTTTTGGTTGTAGTGGTTTTGAAGCTCAGTTGTTTATGCTTCAGCGAAACTCCAGGAGTGGCGTCTAGATAACTATTTTTTGTCTTTTGCTTCTGATTCACAGTATTTTTTCCCGATAACCGATGTCATAGGCAAATCATTATGAACAGAGCGAACAATTTTTCCAGCCATATGACCAAGCTACTGGCAGTATTATTCCTTCACAGTAGTGTTCACACAAGCTTTTACAATTGATCGGACTAACTTTATATATTTCATGAAAAATAAATAAATGCTTGCTGATATCAGGATTTGAACCATAAACCATTAGCGTGGCAATTGACGACGTTACCACTACAGCATTGCCACCCCCATTTGTGGCATTTTGGAGTTTTGAGATAGATACTGTGGAGTTTCTACCAGAAGATAAGATAAATGTATCGTCAGCATACGATACATCTATCTTATCGAGATACGAACATACAGGTGGCCCTGAGACTTCCGGACACATGCAGTGTACTCCAAGCAGAGGTTCTAGCTATACTTAAAGCTGCAGAATTAGTTGAGATGGGATCAATATCCGATAAGAATATCGCCATCTACATTGACAGTCAGGCTGCGCTAAAGGCGCTAGAGTCTTACGTCACCAAATCTGAGATAATCAGGAATTGCCGCACAATGCTTGGGGCATTATGTACGCATAACCGAGTCAGATTATGTTGGGTACCTAGACACTGCGATATCGAGGCAACGAGCAAGCTGACGCGCTGTCTAAAATAGGAGCGGGGCTCCCACGTAACGATATAATTGGTAGTATTAAACCACCAGGGTGCGTGGCTAAGGGAATTATTCGGGATAAAATCATTGACACGGCTAATCTAAGATGATCAAACTTAGATGGTCACAGTGTGTCTAAGGCCTTGTGACCTGTGTTAGTTAGATCGCAGAAAATCTGGGGAGATAATTAAATTAGATAGATCAAGACTAAGGACAGCGATAGGAATACTCTCTGGCCACTGTCTCCTAAGGAGGCATGCCATGAGACTAGGGTTATCCGATACGGATGTTTGTAGATACTGCGATGACCTACATGTCTCAGAGGATATAACTCATATACTCTGTGAATGTCAAGGAATTGCCAGGATAAGGCTAAAGTACCTTGGTAGATACTTCTTCGATAACTTGGAGGAGGTGAGGTCCTTGAACCATAACAAGGAACTCTTCAAATTTTGGAGGGAGATTAATTGCTTGGGGAAATGGGTTTAGGTGTCTGCCTGGAAGCTTTCCTAGGGATCGCGATGGGCCCACTTTGGCGCCTAGTGTTTATGATAACCTCATAACCCTACCTAACCTAACCTAACCTGTATCGTCAGCAGTCCGCATACGTAGCTACTTTTGCATCCGATGGAATTTTAATGTTTCTTGTGAACAACTGATGCAAGACCGGACCAAGTATGCTACCCTGTGGGAATCCGGCTCTTATTTGGCCCAGCGTAGAATATTTATTTCACATGAAAATATCTATCAGTTATGTATGACTTTAGAATTAAGTAAAACTCTTTAGTTAAATAGCTTTGTAGCTTGTTTAGTAGCCCTTGGAAGCCCTTTTAGGAAAACTGCCAAGAAGATTTTTTTTCGATTCACTTGTTCGGTTGTTGTGTATTTGTTCCTGAATCCAAATTGCTGAGCTGTGATCAGATTTCCATTATTCATAATAGGTTGAAGGCATCTTTTTAATAACTACATCTTAATTCATTTAATTTGTGATTTCTTCGTACTCTAGCTCTCTCTTTGCCTGATGCCCATTTAGTAGCTCTACTATTTCCTGTGTCAGTAACTAAATTTATTTTGCTCTTTGGAATAACCTACTTATCGGATTTAAAATTAGCTTCCAGTTGCTTGGCTTTCTTAAAAAAGTTATGAATGATGTAGTGCTCATGAGATTCTTCGATTGATTTAAGCTTCTTAACCGGGTAGATCCAATTCCTCCTATGATAAATTGTTATCCCTTCTCTACTTTCGGCTAGATGCTCTCCCATCGCTGTCTAAATCTGATGCTGTACAAGCGGGAGGGGCACCCTGGTAGGACATCCAAGTGTCGTGTTTCTAGAAATCATTCTTTAGAGTTCTTTGGAACATTTTCCATGGTAGTATGTGTAGTATAAGCATAAGTCTTTCACACAGTTCGATAAGCCAACTATTGGAAATTGGATGCTAAGTAGTGGGAATCTTTTGTTAAGCATAGTGGCACGTAGGTGTGGTTGATGCTCTGACAGCCATAAGGGGGCACTACAGAGTTGATCGCGATTTCAAGATGCATAACCACATTGAATTATTTGATCTTCCACTTGGTATGTAGACGTGTTTTTCTGGGTTTTCTTCGTATTCCTTCCGCACTAGAAGATTTTTGATAGATATTTATTAAATGACTGGATTTAGTCACATCTCTAAAGGTTTTCCATTCACGGGGATATTGCTCAAGCAAGATGATATTGGGGTGCTATTATCGGCAAAGCCAAGGGTCTATATTTCCACGTCAATAATATAGAAAAAAAATTGGTCCTTTGGCGTTCCAGGGTTATAGCAAAATATCGGAAAATACACCATCGACCACAACTTGAAATTGTCTCTAGTGGAGAAAGTTTTTAATCCACCCGCAAAGCTTAGCGGTAGGACATAGGTGTCTTGCTTGCCTACTAAGGCTCTACGTCGGACTAGAATAAAAGCCTTCGAGATGTCCATAGCAGCAATTGGTGTTAGTTTTGCCATTTTCATATATGTACATACTTAGCTTCCATATATCGGGTAGATGTAGATGTATAGTTGGTGTACTATACATAACTGATTCTGCAGCGACCTGTTAGTAGGCCTGTCAAGATGCAGAGTCGATTTTCGCTAAATCTTAGGCAGGTTCTGCTTCTACTCTATCCCACAAAAATGTTCCTCTTAAGGAACGAGATGTCTGAGCCTTTTCTTGCTAGTTCATCAGCTGCATCGTTTCCCTCCATTTCTGCCCCAGCAGACCGTTACTTTATTCGTCTGGCCCAGCCTGTTGATCTTGGTGAGGCACTCTCACACTAGTCTGCATTCGATCTCATGTGAGTTCAGTGCCTTGATAGCGGCTTGGCGATCTGGCAGTATTGTGATGTCTTGCCTGTGATATTTCTTGT
Organism: Brachypalpus laphriformis; assembly: GCA_945910035.1. Taxonomy (NCBI): domain Eukaryota; kingdom Metazoa; phylum Arthropoda; class Insecta; order Diptera; family Syrphidae; genus Brachypalpus; species Brachypalpus laphriformis. The sequence continues at coordinate 327,015,952 of OX246753.1, forward strand.
CGAGGTTGAATTCGGCACCTCCTTCGATCGCGTTAGAATATAGTGGTAAAAATTCCCAGCGATTCTGAGTGTCTGGTCCAAAGCCCGTATACGCCTGCCCCCCGTCCGTGTACCATTTAGTAGTATGTTGTTTGAATTGGTTCTTATCGGACGCACCGCTCCAATCCCTTTTATTGCTCCGCTTTGTCAAATTTTCTTTCAAAGCAGAACTTCTTGACCTTATCGTCTTTGGGGCAGTCCAGAAGCTGCACCAATTTGAACAGGGCTTCTCGTTCTTTGCTTGCGATGCATTTTCCTTTCCCGACTTCCTCTTTGATTATTCTTAATATGGTCGCCTTTAGGATATTTTCTCGCACTATGTGTAGCAGAGCTAGTCCTACGATCACCTTTAGTGCTGCTGTGGCACAGGGACCATCTCCTGTTTTACAGATGCAGGATAATATCTAGATTTTGCTTAGGGATGTCCTCATCGTGCTTATCCTTATTCTGTTGGCCCATGCCACTGCGCCGTATGTGATGATGGGTCTGACTATCATCATGCACATCGACCTCATTAGGTTGGGCTGCACCCTCAGGTTTTATCTGAGATGTTCCTGCTCACCATAGGTGCTCTAGGAGCTTTGATTCCCACATCTTCTACATGTTCCTTCCAGAGAAGTTTGCTATCTAGTGTTATGCCTAGATACTTGATTTATTTCTGTGGGTCGACTCTGATCCCTTCCAGTAGGACAGGTTGCATATGCTTCAGATGTATCGTGTAAGTCGACCCGCTTTTCTGTTTCTTGCAGAATCATTAAAATGTTTTACAAAAGTTGTCAGCTTGGAAACTTTGAATCAGGTACTAGGTACATTTGAAAAAGAATATACTTGTACAGGGTGGCCCATAAACATTCATCCGATGTTGTTTTGCTATATCTTTAAAATGTAACGACATAATTTCATAAATTTTTTTTAAGTGTTTATTTGGATGTTAAATTTTTTTTTTCATTACTTTTTAAAGTCAAGTGGGCGCCACCATTGTTGATGACCATTTGGCCTCTTTTTACCGTATTTTCAATCGTTTTGGCGAGAACTTCGGGCGACAAGTTCTCGCACTCTTGTCGAATATTCTCTTTGAGAGCTTCCAGAGTCGGTGGGTTGTTCTCATTGACCCGTGACTTTAAAAAGCCCCAAAGAAACAAGTCTGGAGCGGTCAAACCGGCGATCTTGCCGGCCAATGTAAATCGCCTATACAAGACATTAGGCGACCCGGAAATGCATCATTCGAAATGACCATTATCGCGTAAGCTGTGTGTGCGGTTGCACCGTCCTGTTGGAACCACATGTCCACCAGTCCCAATTCATCAATATGCGGCAATAATACTCGTTGATCATAGTTCTGCATCGCTCATTAGTCACAGTAACCGTGTTACCCACGGTATCCTCGAAAAATGAGGGCCGATGTCAACTCCGGCCTAAATGGCGCACCATGCAGTGACTTTGAGTGGATGTAATGGCTCTTCTTGAATGATACGCGGATTCTCAGTGCCCCAGAAGCGCAAATTTTGTTGGTTTACGTATCCGTTCAGATCGAAATGGGCCTCGTCGCTCATGATGATTTTCGACAAAATCACTGACGAATCATTCCGTAAAAAAATAGTCAAGAGTATTCCGCGATGTTGAGGAGTATAGCGTTCCATTGCTTGTCGACGTATATTCCGCATCTGTTTACTTCACAAATAATAATAAAGGGGGTTTTTTTTCAAAGCTCTTGTTGAGTGATTTTGTTGGATTGGATGTTGTGAACAGTAACGTGAATGATTTGGCTGAGTTGTTTACGCGAGAAATGAGTAGATTAGTGAATGAAATGTTCGTAGAAAAGAATGTATGTAATGAATGTGAATGGTATAAAAAATAAAAAAAATTAAAAACTAGCTCTATTAAAAAAAGGCAAAGTTATAAAATATGAGAAGGCTAAATTCAACAACGATGGAGCAGCGTGGGATGCGTACAAGGAAGCGAGAAACATCTATAAAAGCGTACTCAAAATACAGAGAAACAAACATATACGAAGGAAGATCGATACAGAGAGGGACCAACAAGCAATATGCCGAAACATGAAGAAGTTTATTTGAAAGAAAAATTAAGGTGATATTAGCATGTTTCGTTCGATGGAATTGTTATACATGAAAGTGAAAAAATATCGAGTGAATTTAATACGTTCCTTATAAAGAGTGAAGGAAACATAATTAACGACATTCCCAAGTTGCCTTATCATAAACCAAGTACAAAGTACAGAATACTGTCTTGTGTGAGGAATTCAGACCGGTGAGTATGCTGCCTTTATATGAAAAGTTATTCGAAAACTTGTAGAGAAGCAGTTTAGGAACTATGTAGGTATATGGAGGAAAAAAATTACATTGTAGCAGTGTTTCTGGATTTCAAGAGAGCTTTTGGGACGGTGGACCGGGAAATTTCACTGAAAAAACTGATTAGGTACGAAGTCAATGGCAATGAACTGGAATGGTTTGAGCCATATCTAAACGGCCGCACTCAACGCACAATGGTAAATGATAGTATCGCGGATCCAATCGAAATAAAAATAGAAGTACCCAGGGTTCGGTATTGGGTGTTTTTCTATTCTTACTATATACCATATAAATGATATTAACGCAGTAGTGAAATAAAGCAAATTGCATCCAAAAAATAAACGAGGACCTTAAATCTGTGAGCAAGTGGCTAAAAGTGAATAAGCTGATGTTAAACATAAAAAAGAGAAAGTACATGTGCATGATCAAAGTGGAGGTGCTAAAATTCATGGAGAAAACATAAAGCTTGTAAATGAATTCAAATATTTTGGTGTAATACTTGATGATCAGATGAATTTAAGAGCAAATATTGATTATATATGTATAAAAGTGTCCAGGAAAATATATTTCCTTAGCAGAATTCGGCAAAAAAATATCTACTGTATGATGATGATAAGACCGCATTTCCAACATTGTTCAACAATGGTATATCTTTTAACGGAAGGAGATTTTACAAGGCTTCAAAATAAAGTCATGGGGAGAATTCTCAATTGCGCAAGACTAACCCACTTAAAGAATATGCTGGAAAGGCTTAAATGCCTAGGTATAAGGCCACCTAAACGTGTTAGTGTTCGTTTTTAGAATGAAAAGCGAAATGCTCCCCAACTATCTTTTTAACAATTTAAGGTATATAAGTGAAAGTCAGCCATATAACCTTAGAGGAGTTTTTTTGAAACCTAGCCAGCCAGTCATTCATTTAAACGATTTGCTAGCCAGCCAAAGCCAGCCGATTTTATACGAACATATCTCTAGGAACCAAACAACTTCGCAGTGGCAACAACAGCAAATAACTAAAAAAAACATTCGTTTTTACGCCGCCTGAAATTAGACATCGCAAAATTTCTAGCCAGTCACTTTTGGCTGGGGATTAAATCAATAGTAGTAGCCAGCCGGTGTTTGTATTTGTTTTATGTGTAAAATTTGACTTTACTAGCAACTACTGGCTGGCTAGGTTTAAAAAAAAAAAAGGCTATTGCCAAATTTATATGGTGTCTCCACGAGCCATGACTCATGCTCGGCCATATCGCACTGATAATGCAATACTGTTGTAACTCAAAATTTGTCAAATTCGAGATAACATATATTCATTCATTCATTCATTTTCAATGGCCCGCTAATCCTTCATGAGGGTCGCGGGGGTAGGATGCTCAGGTGGTCTCTCCATCCTTCTCGATCCTCCGCCATTGACTCCAATTCATCAGGGGGAATCCCTAAGCGGCTCCAGGAGAGATGTCGGACTTGATCCAACCATCTATTTCTAGGCCTTCCGCGAAGTCGCCTACCTGATGGCACGGCAACCATGGCGCGTCTTGGAAGCCAGTCTGGGGGCATACGCACTACGTGACCAAACCATCGAAGCATAGATCGTTCCGTTCGGAGAAGTAGCTGCTCAACGTTAAGCGCCTCGCGTACTCTGGTGTTGCGCACTCGATCCCTACGAGTTATTCTAATAACACCGCGAAGGAAGCTCATTTCGGCAGCTTGTATCCGCGATCTTATTCTTTCGGTCACTACCCAAATTTCATGACCATAGGTGAGAGTTGGAACATACATAGAGTTAAAAACCGATAGCTTAGCTTGAACACTAAGTTCGGCCTTCCTTATAACAGATTGGCCAAGCTCTCTCAAAATTGATCCAGCTTGACCAATTCTACAGGATAACTCGGCATTGCTCCTCCCATCACTCGTGAATAAAACCCCGAGGTACTTAAACTTCTCCACCTGCTTCAGTGGGACTCCACTAACATGCAGAGTACACTGAATGGGTTTTTTTTGGAAACGACCATTACTTCTGACTTGTTCACGTTGATCTTCATTCCAGCATCATCACAAACGGCTACAAACCTTTCGAGTGCGCGCTGAAGTTCGGTTTGAGAGGACCCAAGGATGACCAAATCATCCGCAAATAGCAGATGACTAATCCTTAGGTCTCCCACTTTGAAACATTCCCCGCCACGGCTGCGCTGTAACATCCAATCCATATATACAATGAAGAGGAGAGGTGATAAAACGCACCCCTGGCGGAGTCCAACGCCCACAGTGAAAGGTATTGATTTAATACTATTTATCCGAACACAGCTTCTACAGTTTGTATATAAAGACTGAATCAACCTTAACAGGGAACCAGCAATCCTATACTCCTGCAGAACACTCCAGAGTTTGCCTCGAGGAACCCTATCATATGCTTTTTCCAAATCCACAAAACAAGTGTAGACAGGTTTGGCATATTCCCAGGCCTTCTCAAGAACCATTCTAAGAGTGAACAACTGGTCGGTTGTGCTTCTACCGGGACGAAAACCGCACTGCTCATCCCCCAAACTGTCCTCAACCACAGATCTGGAACGCTTTTCTAGCACCTTAGCGAAGACTTTTCCAGGGAGACTTAAAAGAGATATACCCCTATAGTTGGCGCAATCTCTTTTGTCCCCTTTCTTAAAAAGTTGAGCTATCACCCCCATTTGCCAATCACCAGGTGTTTCACCGCATTCCCAGGCCACTTTAATGACACGCGAGAGCCATTGAACTCCCTCTTTACCTAAAGCCTTGAGCATTTCTGGCCGAATTTCATCCACACCAGCAGATTTGCCAACTTTTAGCGATTTGATCGCCAAAATTACTTCCTCTACCGTAGGACTACTTTCCGCCCAACTCTCGACCATAGGTATGTCATCTTCGGTGCCCTGTTCGGGATTGAGCAATTCTGAAAAGTACTCGCTCCATCTGCGTAAGATGTCCTCCTCATTGGAAAGAAGTCTACCGTCTTTGGATTTGACTCCTTCAACGATATTCAACTTTTTTCCTCTGAGTCGGCGGACGGTCTGCCAGAACATCTTATTTGTAGATCTGTTGTCACGTTCCAATTTTCATATAACATCATATTCAAGCGTAAAATTCAATTCCATACGCGTCAATAAGACTGTCGTTAGAATAATAGGTAATTGCTCTATTTTTATTAATAACCATAATGAAGTATCCATTTTTTTATAATCTAAAACAGGAAGTGAATAATCAGTTTTTCGCTGATTCTGAAAAAAGTCATTTTGAGTTACAACAGTATTGTATTATTAGTGCGATATCTTGTCTTCAAAATGTCTCATGGAGACCGTATTATGTCTTCATATTTGCATGCCCTGACATATATATTTGGATCCATGCCTGCCATGAAGTTGAGCATGAACTGTCACTTTAAACAAAATTCAGTCATGACCAAGTGGAAAACGTAAGGTTCTACTCAGAATTGAAATTTTATTTGTTGTTCTTTTCTTGGTTTTTCTAAAGCTTTGAGTCCAAAAATGAGCTCCATCTTCAATGAAATGTTCAGACATCAACTGCCAACCCATTAAAATATGGCAGCTGCCTGGACAACGTCTGACTGATGCCCGACATATGCCCAAGCATGATACATGGCTCGTGGAGGCACCGTGTTATGAACCGATAACTTGCTAACGCGAGGGTAAGTGTGTCCCCTCGCGCGGTTGGGAAGGGAAGATGGCGGGGTTCAAAATAAATAAAATATCAAAACAAAACTGACAGTTTCTTCTCTTTGATGGTACCTAATTTTTGTTCGGGGGAAAAATTCCGAGGGAACATTTATTCACGATAACCCTGATTGTATTTCTTTGTTTGGCTTTGCGTTGCTGTTTATTAAAGTAACTAAAAATATCAACTTTTTCCACTAGTGAATTTTAATTCGCAGTTCAAAGTTATGATTTTGAGGGCTTTTGTCAAAAACTATAAATTCAGTTTTACTGGCGTTGATTTTTAAACCGAAATCGTTATTTAGAGGTAAGCCTGTTCATCATCATGTTTAGTTCCATAATGTCTATTATTACAGAATCATCAGCGCATCTGATATTATTTATTAATATGCCATTAATTTTGATTCCGCCGTCTTATTCAGAAATTGCCTCTTTAAAGATTTGCGGAGATAAAATGCAACCTTGTCTTACACCTCTTCGTATTTCTATTTCGTCAGATTCTTTGCCTTCAATGGTGATTTTCGCTTTTTGACCCCAGTATACATTTTCTATTATTTTACGATCGTGTTTATCTATGTTTTTGTGTCTTAATATTTCGATCAGTTTTCTGTCAAACGCCTTTTCATAGTCTACAAAGCACACAAAGACTTTCCTGCTCATTTCTAGGCTCCTTTGGATCAGCATATTAAAGGCAAAAAGTGCTTCACGAGTACTGAAACCATTTCTGAAACCAAATTGGTTGGAACAAATATCTTCTTCTAGTTTGCTATAGATCCGTCTGTGGATAATTGTTTAAGATTTTTAATGTGTGATTCATTAGACTTATCGTTCTATAGTCGGAACATTATAGATTTCGAGCTATTCATTAGCGAATTGGATGGATCCCGCCTCGATTTGTAATAAATAAAACAAATAGATTGTGGTAATATTTGGCATTGCTTTAAATATATATCATATAATATAATATTAATTTATTTGTGTATAATATTGCAAACTATGAACAACAAAGATATCTCTATATTCACATGGTATTTCTTTCCCTCTTTTTTTCCATATAATTTGTGTCTGATATTTGTACAATCTAAATACGTACTACAATTGATCGAATTTTGTTTCTTTTTTTTTTATTTATTTAATATATAGAATAACAATTTTTATTTCTTAAAAACTACAAATTGTTAACATGCAAGCAACTTGCAGAAGAAGATTTTCATTTCATTTCTTTTTTTTTATTATTATTAGTATCAAAATAGATTACTTTGCTTATATACTTGTAAAAGTTTTCTTGTTTTTAATTCACATAGATTTTTCTTAAATATTTTAAATTGTGCGTATTTTTGTTTTCGATTTGAATTTAAATCAATAATACAGTTTAGTTTTCTTTTGTAATATTGTAAATCTTTTGAAGTACATATTTGTTTATCAATTTTTTTAATTTAGAAAATTGTTTTTCTAATATTCTTACTTTGAGACTTATCAAAAGATTGCTACTATGAATAAATATCTATTTTTTTTATATATAACAATTCTATTTTTAAGGAAAAATAATATTTGGTTGAAATAAGTGTTAATATCTTTTAGGTTGAAGTCATGCAAATATTTAATTTTTTAGATCTTCTTTAGAAGTGTAAATCTCTAACATAACGAATAGTTAGCAAATTGTCTGCCAAATAAAAATGAATTCAATAATATTATAATATGCTTAAGATGCTGCTTCCTCTTAAAAAGTTCCTACCTGGGATATTGCAGCCTATGATCGTCAAAACGGAAGGGCTTAGGTATAAGTAACAGGGGCAACGCGTTTGCTATTTCTTAGTTGCAGCCAAATTTAGATTATGTCAAGAAGTTGATAGTTTCCTAGAAGAATCACTTGAGAATTAAACGTCTAGCACTCCTGGGAGAGCAAGAGTTTACAGAAATCGCCTAAGCGAAGCTGACAATTCCACCATGAACGCTTAATAGCATTAGAGACAGGCTATCACAATGATGGGTGAACATAATTGAAACGAATGACTAAAGTAGCAAATGCAGCAGATCAACAAAAAAAGAATGCCAATCCAGAAAAACGGAGTAGCGAATAGGTCAGAATTGTAAGTACAGGTAAAAACCAACAAAGCAGTGGTGTCCACAGTCAGAAAAGTGGTCTGGGGTCTTAAAGGAATTAATGGTGGAGGAACCCTAAATAATCTAACGGCAATGCCCACATTCCCGAACTGAAGTAGCTGGAACAGGTCCTCCAAGGATTGTGTTGTTAGTGTAACTACCTTACCAGATAAATAAGGTTATGAGATGGAGATCAGCCTCGGATTTGCTGCTGAAAAACTTGAACTCTCTTTTCGTTGTATAAGGCAGATATTACTGCACCAACCACGAACCGCAAAAACCAATGGATTCTCATCATCGCACCATTATCAAAGAGGTACCCAAGGGAACTTTGGGTTATCAGCTACTATCAAAAATAAAAAATAAAAAAACCCATAGCACATTGATGTATAAGTTCAATGAAAGGTGGCAGACCTGTGCAAAACAAGACATATGATTAAAGTCTCGTGAGCGCAAGAAAGATTGCTCTTCAAAACAGCGAATCGTAGATGTGTTTAGCCAGCACTTTCAGCAGCTGGTAAATGGATACCAGGTAAAACGAATAGTAGAACAGGAAAAGAATATGCAGATCAAGACTTCAACTGTTTTTCAAATAGAGATGCGATGTTTTGTTAGGTACATGCACCAACTCATCAACAAGTATGAGTATACACAAAAATTCCTGATTACTGAAGTATCCGTGACCAGGTGCGGACTGGTAGGGTAGTCATTGAACTTTCCTTATCAGCAATCGTCACAAGACGTCTACCTTCTGGAAACTGTGAGTCACCTTAACAGAATAAAGCTTTCTGAATATATAATAATATGGTCTGCCACCTCTGTTTAGAAAAGGATAAAACTGCGGAACACATGCTATGTGATTGTGTAATACTAGGCGGCAAATATTCTCTAATGGTATTATTTTTACGATAGACTTAAAAAATTCCTCTGCAATTGCAGATTAACCGAAACGAATTCCCCTGACCGAAGATTCCATGTCGTCAACAGCAGAGCATTTGTCCACGTCTTACGAAAGAACGTCAGCACTGATAATTATAACTTCGAAGTTGTTAAGAAGTTCATCTACTTCGGAGTAAGCATGAACTCCACAAATGACAAAATCGTGGAGATTCGTCAAAGAATAATCCTAGGTAACCGCTACTACATTGGTTTGGCAAATAATTAAGTTTAAAACTCACAACTCTTATCCAGTGCTACTATATGACACCGATCGCTAGCGCATAAGAAAGCAGATCAGACATAATCATCTTTCGAGAAAGATGCTTTGTCGGATATTAGGTTCATTATGCAAAGAGAGTGAATGGAATCGAGGATTTAGCTGCGAACGCTAAAAGCTGTATGAGCTCTATCACAGAGCTATAAAAGCCAAAAGATCGTAGACGCCAGAAGGTTTGGGCTGGAGAAGCGTGGAGAACTGTGAGCAACGTTCCCGGGTAAGGTAAGTTTGGATGGCTTGAGGTTTCTTTATCAAATACTGTAGACGGATCGAATGATCGATTATTAAATAACTAGTAGTGAGATTCCGTAAATCAAACAATGAAAATGTCTATTCGAAAATGCCAGACGTCTAACGCACATACATATACGTATGTATATTGCTTTACTAAGACAGTTTATAGAGACAAATCACATGCAGTTGTCGATTTAGTGGACTTGCTAGCTGACATAAGTGAAATGAGATGCAATCAGTATGACGACAAAGTAACGTTTTATAATAGAAATAGCTTTTCTCATGTTGTGTCCAAATATACGAAGTAATTTTCGTACAAAACAGTTGAAACTTGAGCCCCGCCTTCCTAAAAATAAAAAATAAAAATCTAGCAGATTGCTAGAATACTTCAAACAAAAAAGCAAAACAAAGTTAAGTAAACAAATTGAAAAGAATAAATAAATCTACGAACTTTGGAATACTAATTCGGGCGTTTCGGCCAAATACTCTTGCAATTTGACTGGGATTTGCAGTTCCTGAATCTGATCGGCAGAGACGTGTCGCTGTATAACCCGACGGCAGAGATCTTGTAGTTTCATCATGTTTATGTACCGACTGACGGGATACTTCAGCACAACTGGGAACTGTGGCTGCAGTTCATTCGGTCCTCGTACGAAGCACACGAAATGATCTTTTGTGCATCGATGCAGAATGTCCTCAATCATCTCGACTATCGATTCGTATTGTAATTCTTCAAAGTGCCAATAGTTAGCTCGATACTCCAGCCGGTAGTGCAGCGTGCAATTGAGAATTCGAAAGCTGAGTGTGTACCAACAGGTAGACGACCCCATCGCCTCCGAGTCTCGAACCAAGAACGATCCGATTAGCTTGTCTTTCAATTGGCGCTGCGCATCATGGCGAGATATCTCACCCCAATACCATACTTGACTGCGAAAAGGGGGGTATTTCATCAGAAAGTTGACTCATCAGGCGAATGAGTAAGAGCACTTACCCCAACATCTCCGAACAGGCTGTGTACATGACCCGATTGGGTCGCGAGCCGCCCTCTAGCCATTTTTTCGTGACGAATCGCCGATAGCTGTGGGTGAATGGAACCATTTCTGGTGGATCCAAACTGCTCACCGACATCGGCAGCAGATCGTTGGGATAACACACGACCTCGACATGCGGAGAAAATGCCTCCCTACCGCCCTTCTTCTGTCGCATGGAGAAGTGGATGCCCATCCGTTTCTTGAACCGTTGGAAGACATTCTTCCGCTCGTCTTTGCGTTTGCGGTCCTTGCCAGGCGTTGGATTGTCTTCTGGTGGAGTCTCCTGACTTGATGTCAGCGTGGAAGGTGCCGCAGCTGGAGCTACCGCCGTTGAAGTACTGCTGGAAGCATTGCTAGGCTGCTGTTGCGGCTGCTTCTGTGATGTGGAATTCGTCGTGGACGTTGACGATGATTTTCTCCGACGCGAAAGCGAGTGGAACCAATTTCTTTTCTCGGTTTTGTCTCGGTTGCCTGGGTTCTCGGTCTCATTAGTCATGTTTATGTGAAAACAAAAAATTGGGAAATAAAATAAAAATTAATTGCAGCGCAAGGGGACTTTCAAATTAAAGTCATCTTCGGGAGGGAAATTTCTTTTCTTTCGCGGACGAGATGCAAAATAATAGACCTGTTCGCGTATTTCTTGCACCAAAATTTGCAGTTTGTCAAATTTCAAAGAGTAGAATAAAATTCTCTCAGAGAGAGGTAAAATTACAAAAAAAAAGTTAATTTCTTTTGCTCTTTTCCTTTGCCGAACAAAATTAACAAATACGACAGTTTTTATTTTTAGAGTAAACAGCGTCTACGACGGGTGCCAAGGAATTTTTAGACTGCCCAATGTCGTCATAGTGATGTATTTCACACGTAAGGGAAAGGGAGATAGAGAATAGTCTATTTTTTTCTATCGTTCGCATTATTGTCACATGTGACGTCATCGCGAAAAGTGATGGCGGTTCATTGGCAAACTCTGAAAGCACAGCTGGCAGTTGTTAAATGTCAACGAGTGCGGCGAATTGGAACTTTAATCCAGGGTTTAGTTGGATCAGTTCAGTAGGTATGCAATTCAGAGCTTTATTTCCAAGTGCTGAGACCCTGTACACAGAATTATCAAAAATTCTCCATTTTGCAAATATTCTACGAAACAGGCAGCTAAGAAAAATATTTTTTTACCGAATTTACGTGCCTTACAACTATTTCGCGGGGTAAATGTGTCGACCCTACACCCACCTGACAGAATTGCTTCAGAAAATGTTTACTTTTAAGAATATTCTTATACTGAGTAACTAGCTGAGCAGGGCCGCCTTTAGTTGACACTCATTTTTTTAAGCCTGGATTATGTTGGATTCACATATCTCTACTCCTTCATTCTGCGACACGAATGGTTACGAGAATTTTTTATTATTTCTCATTCGCACATCTGCTTAAATGTAGTAGCGGATACTGAATTAGCTTAGCTTTGGGCAAACTGCAAATCAAAAATTTGTATGCTTTCAGTTAACAGCTTGTTAGCATGCCCAAGCCGTGAACATTTTACACCGGTGTTATCTGTGTGATAAACGTCAATATAGCTCCCAATATTAACCTGTGGAACTATCTCCCCCAGGTTCATACTGCATTTTTTTGTTTGTATGGGCCTGTTCTCGCGATATCAGATTTGCAGCCTCAACATTTAACTGCCTCCTCTCACAAATCTGTTCTCAATGTATATGATAAACTTCTTGACACTTGAAATGATAAGTTTGCAGCAAGTATTTCAAGCCGATGGAAGCCTCAATTTTTAATTTTGCTCTAATTACCCATGCTGTTCCAGTTATGTATCGCTGCGCGAGTGTCTTATTTGTTATTATTTACCGTCGATATGTGCTTAAGAGCTGTGAATTTACATTTGTCGTAGAATAAAATGGATAAGAATATGATTTTTGGTTACTTATGTTGCACTTAATTTTCCATTTGCCGATGTTAATCATATGACAACTCAAACACTGGGTCTGGTTTTCAGAGCTCATGGCGCTCGGGTTTTGGTCCAAAAGTGGTCCAATGCGATTTTTGGGAAACCTGAGGACGCTCCGAAACACAACTCAGTATTTTTTTAGAAACCTGTACTGCATTCCAAATTGTAAACCGATAAGTCTTTTAATCCTAAGTATCTTTTAGATCTTTTAAATCCTAAGAATCGTTTAGATCTTTTAAATCCCAGATATAAAATTTAAACTACCAAGGATTAGAAAGGTTACTGCTGTCATATTTTGGCTTTATATTTGAATGTGTTAGTAGGAGTTCTCCAACGCACAATTGAAATTTCAACGTGACATCTCTTATCTTTGTTAGTATGTGTGAGATAACTCTTAAAACCCATGTTGCGAGCATGAACTTAAGAGGTTATATTTTGTCACACATAATATGAGAGAAGATAAAGTCACTGTGGTTGTCAAGACTTAAAAGGCTTATGGGATGACAGTTTGGAACGCAGTACTGGGGTCGCTTTGAAATCGCTCTGAAGTCAATTTAGGCTTTTCTTAGGTAATGAAAGTTGACCTATAAAAACCATATGAGTCGTTTGTGGTTAGCATTTATTTTGCATAAGGCGGAAATAATCGACTATTTTGTTGGTTTGAATTATATTTAAATTCGTAAAAATCAATTTGGTCTTCAATATAGAAATTAAGTTCAAAGAGAAACAGGAATTCACATTGGAAAAATGTACGTATGACAGCTCCAATGCGTTTTTTTGAGAAATAGAAAACCCCAGTTTTTTGACACATCCAAAAGTTGTTAAGAAATGGGCCTACTATTGCCAATTTGATATAAATGAAATTCATAACATGAACATTTATTTCTTGTTTTAAATTCCTGATTTATCGCCCTTCTCTCACTGTTGTTTCCCCTCTCCGTGAGTTTTCCGCACTTTACATTTGTGGACATGGATTGAAGTGTTGAGTGAAGGATGGTAAATGGATAGCATTTCTTCTTTAAGCCTAGCACACTTCTTCTAGCACTCCGATCAACAATATAAAATATAGTCTGGAATATATATAGAAACTTCGCGTGCATTTGTATATAAATTTTGCTAAAAATAATAGCCTCATTCCAAATTATTTTCAAGTAATCACAAATCTGACTTCCAGATCTCGCGTTTCACAAAATAATAAACGTCAAACATTTTACGTTAATTTGATTACGCTGATCTGCAACGAAATCCTCCTTCAAATAAAAATACTATGAATCTCAAGATTCGATCGTGCTGAATCTATTTCTGTATTTCATATTTTGCTGCCACGCATATATTTTTTTTTAACGCATTTTTTATGATTACAAAGCGTGGTCAAGTCATTAGCGTATTTGTGAAAAACTGCGGAATTCCCTTATTTTTTTTTTTCGGAGGAGTTTTTCTTAAATTTTATTGCTCTGATTTGTAGTAGATAGATTTGTCTGAAATTTTATAATGCTCAGCGGTACTTAAGAACTTGGATTGAATTCAAGTTCTTCAATGTGAGTGCGCTACTCAAACGACTTGTGTGAAAAGAATAGTCGGCCAGTAATTCAAAATTAACATTGTTATGATTTTATCACGAATTTGTATTTTGTAATTTTATTAGGTAAAAAATGCCAAGGACTTGCGAAAATTCTGCAGACTTGTTTTGCTTCATTTGTGGCGAATTTACTATAAAATTTCAAGGGAGCACATCTTAATTTTTAGGTTTTCTGTTGAAAGAGACAAAAATTGGCTCCCGAAAACATGTTGCAACAGTTGCTCAGGAACTTTAAGAGGTTGGGTCGACGGAAGTCATAAGTCCTTGCCATTTACAACGCCCATGATTTGGCGTGAACCACAAAACCATGAAAACGATTGCTACTTTTGTGTGGCTATGACACAGGGTATAAAGAGAATAAAATAAAATATCCGAATGTTCCATCTGCATAAATGCCAGTTACCAAGAAATCATCCAAGAACTTCTGTCTTTTCATAAAGTTCTAAAATGCAATATGTCCCTTAAAATACATTTTATGGACTCGCATTTAGCCTTCTTCCCCGAAAATCTTGGCGCAGTGTCTGTTGAACATAGTGAAAGATTTCATCAAGATATGTTGCACATAGAGAGACGATATATCGGGAAATTTTCAGAAGCAATGCTTGCAGATTTTATTGGTCGATTTGCTGCAAAACTCCGATAGAAGGTATAAAAATGAAGAAATCTCCTAAGTAATATGTAATTATTATATAAGTAATTGGATTGTTTTTCAATAATTATGATGATTTTATAGCTAAAGAATTAATTTTAAGGTTTTTTTGTAAATATTGTCATAACATAATTAATATGTCTGAGATTATAATTTATAGCAAAAATGGTGTGTTTTGTTTTTTATTTATTACAAAGTATGCGTGGTAGATATTATTCAATGCTATATTTAAATTCAATATCATCAAATCTATAATATCCAGCATAACGTGGGAAATACACGATACAACCGACTTGTGTTGTACCGACCTAGACCCAACTGTACAATCTGCATACGGTTTACGCACAACCAGGCATTTTATTCAGCCATTTTACACATACACACCAGAGATCGACATGCGATCATATATTTGTGACTTAAAGTCTACTCACAAAAGAAGCGGTGCAAGTGTGTACGGCAGAGATATGAATGCGATCATATATTTGCAACGTAAAATCTGCTCACAGAAAAAGCGGTGCAAGTGTGTACCGGCACCGCAAACTAATCGATCGTTGTGTTTACCATACTTTCTACAAGAGGTCAATTGGGTATGTTTCTCTTTTTCTCATTATCATTCTGTACTACCGCATTTTCATATCGACTTCGACGAAGCGGTGGTATGTGCCACCGCTTATGAATAACAAAAACACCGCATACACCGCAACCACGCTCATTTGTTCATATGACCCAAAGACAAAAGCTTTTTGAAATTTTATTTAATTTTGTTTATTTATTGTAACTTCAAATAAAAGAAAAAAGAAATTAATTAATAAAATAAAATTTCAAAAATCTTTTGTCTTTGGGTCATATAAACAAATGAGCGTAGTTGCGGTGTATGCGGTGTTTTTGTTATTCATAAGCGGTGGCACATACCACCGCTTCGACGAATCCGAGTATAAATCACCACCGCTACGATCTCATCGCTATGATCTGAGAAAAAATGATCAAACGCCGCATAGTGCTTGAGTTATTATGACTACATGAATGGAAACATCATATGCGTTTGCGGTCAATGCGATGGCGATACATATTTGATGAAGGATCAATGAGTTAGAGTCGTAGAAAAAACGAATACTTATGTGTTGTACGAATGATTGCTGTATATCGCTGCAGATCTCTGATACACACCATATAATTTCCATAGGATCTGTGCATGTGATAGCGATTGTACAGTCAAGATCATGCGACCATACGATATCGGCACAACGGTCGGTTGTGTGGATGCACACGATACAATTATCGAAAACAACACCAAAGCTGTCAAACCGTCGGTACAAAAGTTGTATCGTGTGTTTCCCACTTAATAATTTCAAAGGATTAACAATTTGTTTTTGCAGACCATTGTTATTCAGGCATTCAAATGCTGACCAAATTAAAATGGAATGATCTTGTATTATGACTCGGATTTTGTTTTACTTGAATAGTGTACCGGAAGGCAAAATCCCAGCGAAAAATGTGTATTTGCGATTTGCAGTTAGACATTTTATATGATTCGAACTCCGAAGTTGGCCTTAAGTGCTGCCGTACCCTTAATAACTTACATCTTCCATGATTCTCCAATATAAGCGGCGAATTCCGTTCTCCCCAGATATTCTATCATTCTGACACTTCCCTCAATCAGCTGATTTGTTGTGAAAGCAACGAAGTGGTTTATTTGGTAGTCTCGCCATCTAATAAGAACGCGAATTAAAAGGATAATTTACGGTTTTAATCAGTTGCCAGAGTACATATTGGATGTTTGATTTCACACGCAGTCAACGTGTCATTGGAAACTCAGAATGGTAAGCAGGCGACATACGTAATACGCCTTCGACTCGATCACCACCTACCCGCACTGCCACTGGCGAGTGATAACAATGGGAGGAGTAATACAAGTAAATTTTACTTATTCCGCAGAGCTACCAGGACGAAGAGGAGCAAATGGGGTACCATGTGGACTCCTTCCCCAAGGACTTTGGCTACGGAGCCTTTGAGCAGGACAACGACAATCAGAGTGTCAATGAGTCAAAGCCACGCATCCTGCTGATGGGTCTGCGGCGCTCGGGCAAGAGCTCCATCCAGAAGGTGGTTTTTCACAAGATGTCCCCCAACGAGACACTTTTCCTCGAGTCGACAAGCAAGATCGTGAAGGACGATATAAACAACAGCAGCTTCGTGCAATTTCAAATTTGGGACTTCCCTGGCCAAATCGACTTCATCGACCCGACCTTCGATTCGGACATGATATTCGGCGGATGTGGGGCCTTGGTATTCGTCATCGACGCCAAAGACGACTACAATGAGGCGCTAACCAAGTTCAAGAACACCGTGATCAAGGCGTACAAAGTGAATCCGAGGATAAAGTTCGAAGTGTTTATTCACAAGGTGAGAGGGGAGGGTCTTTTGTTTATTTGCTTGTTAGGCGAGGCTTATCAGTTGAAGTACTGAATGGGAAAGCATGCATATGCGCCGCTCTGGGAGCCAATTAATTAAATATTTTTAATACCTAACACGTTGTGAACGTGTTGACGCCTTAAATTATGATTGCATTCTGTGGGAGATAATGAATTATGCCGGGGGTCTTATCACAAATGCTCACTACTCACATTAATTGAAATACACATTTGTTTAGGTCGTCGTCGAAAAGAGGAGCATACAATTGATACACGGTCTTTAGAATGACGTGTCACGGACAAACCAAAACTTCTTTCTAATACAGTGCTACCTTGCTGTGAAGAACCGATAATGTAAATTCACCGATAAGGTGAATTGAAACTGTGTAGTCGATACTGTAAACTTTTGATTTCTTTGTGCGCTCTCTCTTTTGGAATCACGCTCACTCACATTTTTAACTTTCCACTTATCGTGTGCGGGTTCACAGAAATATTCTGTGGACTGCAAGGGCTGACGCGCTCAACGGAAATAGCAACAACTTGACAATTCTGCCCAAAAGCCCACCAGTGATGGGAAAATGAAACAAAATGTTAAGCCCTCAATATATCTGGCCTTAGCTGAATCAAAACATTCTAATAAGTCGATTTTGCTAAAACGCACCGTCATCTATTTATTTTGCTTCGTTTGAAAGCATTTCTCTTCTACAACCTCGGAATATTGACGTCAGAAGCATCTTTCACTTTATAAGAAGCAATTACACGACTTAGGTTGAAAACGTATTGAAGAGATAGAAACGATTTGTTCGTAGTGTAGGGCTTTGAAACTCAGATAATACTAGTTTTCAGTGCAGATCTTTGCATTTGTGCATTTGGTTTTCATTACTAGGCAGGGTTCAACATACAATGCCACCCACAAAATCCAAAACATCTTAACGCAATGCTCATTCCTAAAGCAAAACGAAAGCCAATCCGCCTAAGGAAAAAACCGATATTTTTTTACAATCATTTAAAACTAGCGGGTACCCAGCGAGCGTTACTGCGCCTAGCAAAAAAACAAAAAAGAAAAATTGTCAGTCGGGCGCCTGAAGCTAAGTCTATTGGAGAACAAGATCGAATCGCGTCCTCTGTGAACGGATAACTCGTCACCTAATTTGTATGTATGTTGTTACTAGATCTACCAACAACGCAATACAAATTACGTTACCAGTCATCCGTTGACGGAGGACGCGATTCGACCCCAGTTTTGTGTCGGCGAACAGTGGGTAAGTGGTCCAACCTTAAATATATATATCAACAAAACTAGTGGGCAAACTGCTGGACCGATGGTACCCGGCGTGCTTTGCTGCGACTAACAAAAGAGATTTTTTTTAGTACTAAAGTACTATAATACTAAAGTAATTGACTGACTTTGACCAAACTTCACAGGAACACTCTCAGGCCACTACCAAAGATTTGGGCTCAATCAGTTCCGTGGTTTCGGAATCCAGAGCATACAAACATAGGTACACACATTTTTTCCCATGGAAAAAGCACGTAGTTTTACCCGAATTTTCCAATTTTTCTTTGCGTAACATTTGTTATTCGGACTATTATGGACATTTTTAAAAAAAATTAGCCAAATCGAACCAGTCGTTGTCAAGTGATCGTCTTCTTCTTCTTCCTTTTTCAATGACGTTATGATCCGAAAACTAGGGATAATAACCCTCCCACTTCACCGCATTTCTATTGATCCGCCTGTGGGGTTCGCCTATTTGACCTCAGAAAATATCGGCAGGTCTGCATATTTTGGATTACTCGGTTACTGAGGCCAATGAAATGCCGAAGTCATCGCATTTGTGTGATCCAGGCGTTTATAGGCTTGCCTCTCCTGCCTCGCGATTCTTTGGAACGCCTTTTTAACAAGGTTCAAATTTTTTTTTTTTGGTTGCGCCTGGAGGTGCAGGAATCTTCAAAAGATACCAATGGTCCGCACCATTGGTTATGCCCGATTCATATATCTGACAATGCCATCAGTGCTAGTCAGTATATGCCTACGGGCTAAACCTCACCCCCTCAGAGAGGCACTATGAGAACCGGCTGCGCGTACTCATAGTAGTAGGAAATTCGTTCCTCTCATATTTTCATTTTTTGTGATGACTACGACTAAGTTGCCTTAACGAGTAGTTTACGCTTCTGTAGTGTTAATCGCGTTAGGTAGGTAGCTTTCCAGTGAAGGCACCTACTAATACCGTCATTACATGCGGTTTTTCCTTACGGCGCTAGGTCGAAAGGTCTTGTTCGTTGTAGTCGGCGCTCAAGGTTTGTCACGTCCATAGTACGGATTATTTCATTATTGCAATGAACATGAAGACGGGTACGAAGTTTGCGAGCAAAGTTTGTTACTTCGTCCCTCACGGTAGCAATTCCTAGATCTCTGTGAATATCACTATTCCTTATATACCAAGGAGCATTCACGATTGCTCTTAGCATTTTATTTTGAAATGCTTGCAGTAGAGCCATATTGTTTGGTTTGGTACAACCCCAAAGTTGTATACCATATGTCCAAGACGGTTTTAGCACTTGCTTATACAGAAGCAGTTTGTTGTATACGCTTAACTTCGAGTATCTTCCGAGTAGCCAATACATTTCTCTAAATCTGATTTCGAGCTCTTCGCGCTTCTTTTTAACGTGTAGTTTCCACTTAAGTTTTGCGTCTAGGGTCATTCCTAAATATTTTGCCTCGTTTGCGTAAGGTATTTGTACCGAGTTAATGGATATAGGTACGTTGTTTATCTTTCTTAACGTAAAATTGACATGCGTTGATTTTGTCTCATTGAGGACTATTCGCCAGGCTTTTGTCCATTCGCATACATTGTTCAAAGCTCGTTGGAGTTTTCCCGTTGATGATTCGACTGACTCATCCGTTACGAGGATAGCCGTGTCGTCTGCGAACGTTGCTACAACGGTCCCTTCATCTTGTGGTATATCTCTTGTGTAGAGCAAGAACAGGATTGGACCGAGAACACTTCCTTGTGGAACACCGGCGTAGATATCTTTGAAATCCGAATATTCACTCCCGTGTCTAACACGGAAAAGTCTGTTTTCAAGATAAGATTCCAATATTCTGTACAACTTTTCCGGTAAGATTACCCTTAGCTTATACCTTAGGCCTTCGTGCCATACCTTGTCGAAGGCTTGCGATACGTCGAGAAAAGCGCTAGAGCATATTTTTTTCCCTTCTAGAGCTTTTTCAATCTCGTTCGTTATTCGATACACCTGATCGATTGTGGAATGTTTGACCCGAAACCCGAATTGATGATCCGGGATCAAGTGTCTTTCTTCAATTACTGGTTGCAATCGTTTCAGCAGAAGTTTCTCGAAGACCTTAGATATTATTGGCAGAAGTGAAATGGGTCTATATGATTTCTTGTCATTTGCACATTTCCCCGGTTTCGGAACCATAATAAATTCGGCGACTTTCCATTGCCTTGGAACATATAATAGTCTTAAGGAAGCATTTATAATGTAGAGCAACTTAACCAGCACTTTTTTCGGTAGCTCTTTCAAAATTTCGCCAGTGATTAAATCATATCCCGGAGCCTTGTTATTTTTCAATTTTTGTATTGTCATTCGAAGTTCGGACAGGGATACGGTTTTTACTCTAAAGTTGTCGGGTGCCATATTAACATTCGGATCTTCGATCAACGGTTGTCCATTGAACGGCTTGAATGTTTCCTCTAAGTGATCGGCAAATAATTCTGCTTTCTCTTTATCTTCTTTTGCCCATTCCCCGTTAGCTTTCCTAATTGGCGGCGAGTGCATTACAGGTTTCCTTATGGACTTCAAGGCTTTCCATAGAGAGTAGTTTGAATACTTATCAGCGGTCAGACCCTCGAGGTAAGTAGAAGTCTCGTGATTTTTTAGGTCCTGCAGCACTTTTTTAAGCTTGTTACAAAGATGGTTCAGATAAGTTTTATCCGGTGGCGCGCGGGATTGTTGCCATCTCTTGCGCGCTCTCCTCTTTTCTCGTATGAGGTCTTCGATTTCAGGCTGGTATTTGACTTTATTGTTCCGCGCTTCTGTCTTTCGCAAAGGAGTGTTTTTCCACGCTGAGCTCTGAATGGCTTCGACGAGTTTGTCGATTTCTTCTTCTATTTCGAACGGTGTCTTTAGCGGTACATTTAAAGCAACATTTTCCTTGCAGTCTCTTCTGAAAGCGTCCCAGTTAGTTTTGTTACTAGTTAACCTAGGCGGTCCTTCTTTTTTTACTAGACTTCCACCTATTTTCAGAGTGACTGCCGAGTGATCTGAGCATAGATCATAGCATTCTTCGATTTCCGTCAAATTTTTAGTTAACCCTTTTGCGATAAAGAAGTCGACGAGGTCAGGGATTCTATTTTTGTCAGTTGGCCAATAAGTTGGCTTTCCTGTCGAAAAAAAGTTCACCCCACGTTTCATGCTGGCTTTGTACAATAATCTGCCTTTTGTCGAATTGCATCTGGATCCCCAGAAAGTGTGTTTCGCGTTAAAGTCACCACCTAAGACAAAATTAGGTCCGAGTGAGTCAAAGAGACGAACGAGGTCGTCTTCTACTAGATTATATCCCGGAGGGAAGTAACTAGATCCGATGTTGTAGTCTAAGTGGTTTATTTTTACGGAGACTGAGCTTATTTGCATAGAATCAAATTCTATTCCTATGTTTTCGGAGTGCTTAATACAGTCTTTGATGTAAAGAGAGGACCCGCCTCTCGCATTTTCCGAAGGATGATTCGCATGGTAATCGCTGTAGCCTTTTATTTTGGGTCTAAGTCCCTTTTTTAAGTGCGTTTCCGATACCAAACATATGTCAATATTATTTTTCCGTAGAAACACTTCTAACTCGTCGATTTTTTTCAGAAGGCCGTTTGCGTTCCACGTTAGTATCTTAAGTAGCTGTTTCATATTCATGTTTTTTTGATTGTCTTGCGAGGTTTGAACTCGAGCTTGCTCAATTTGTCAAGTATAATTTTATTAACTTTGGTTTGCTCCTCAAATTTTTCCAATATAATGGTAAATATTTGGCTAACCGGATCTGTTGTAGCTGATCTTAATTTGTTTTCGTTTGACGCGACTTGCGCGTACGATCTCGCGTCAACCTGTGGCGGTTTTTCCGCTGCACTTGGACCAGCGACGTTCTCTTGCGCAATTTTTTTATTTCCCTTTATCGGTCGCTTCGTTTTGACTGGCTTAGCGGTCTTGGGCTTATCGGTTTTACGATCTCTTAAGCTTGGGTTCGGGTGTATCGGTTTCTTGAGAGTATCGCGCCTTTTTTGAAGCTCCTTTGCTACTTCACAACCTCGATAGTTTGCTGGGTGCTTGCCTTTACAGTTTATGCAGGTCGGGTTCAGGGTTCAAATGATCTCTTTTTTGAACGTGGCAATACCAGCTGAGCTGGTCGCGCTCTATCTTTCGTAAGATGGTTTCCTTGGCGTGAAGGCTTCCACGGATGTTCGAACTTATTCGATCAAGCTTTGTCACTCCTGCTGTCATGCGAAGCATCTTTATCTCAGCTGCCGTTAATTTACTCTCATACCTTATGTACATTATCCAACATTGTGAACCGTATGTGAGTACTGGACGCACAACTGCGGTGAAGAGCCGGAGAAGATACCGGAGTTTTCTCGCCACTCCATCCACCCTACGCTTACGCGATGATTGATGTAGTCATCACAGGTTGCTTTGATATTAATCATAGATCACAGATATTTGAACTTTTCGCATTTGCGAATCGCTGTTCCATTCAAATAAATGTTTGGAATAGGCTTGAGTGGATCAGAAAACGGTCAGTACAAGTACTCTGTCGTTTTTGAACTAATGCGACACCCATTTCCCTCCAAAACGTCCACCCACACATCAAGTGCTCGTTGCAGGGATGTAGGATCCTCACTTATGATGGCTCCATCGTCAATAAAGAATAATTGAGGTACATTGGGGTCCGTCACTTTACCTTCAAGCAGATAATCAAGGACTGTAATAAAGAGCAAAGGACTTAAGACGGTTCCCTGGTGCACCCCGACTTTGATTGGGAACTTTTCGGTTACTCCAGCGGGGCATCTTACTCTTGTGTTTGCTATTTCGTACATGTCCATGATCATCTGTACATAGGTTTCTGAAACTCTTCGATGACTTAGCGCCACCCATTTCAGATCTCGTGGTTGTCTGTCGAATGCCTTTTCAAAGTCAACCAATACTATATGCAAATCCATTAAAGAATCACAATGTTTGTCCATTATGATACTTATACTTTGGATTGCATCTGTGGTTGATTTATCCGCGACAAACCCGCACTGATCAACAGATAGCCGTATTATTTTTTCGCAGTCGGCTACCTAATACCCGCTCAACGATCTTCATGGTGTGTGACATCAGCTTGATCGAACGGTAGTTATCACAGTTTCGCGTATCACCCTTCCCTTTGTATACAGGGAGAAGGTAACTTTCCCTCCATTGATTCGGCATTGGATCACCTCTCATAAATTTGGAGATGAGAATTCTGAGCCATCTGAATCCGACGTCTGCCATCTTTTTCCAGAACTCAGAGGGCATCTCGTCTGGCCCAACCGCTTTTAATTTTTTGGAGTATTTGACCGCCTCACTAACTTCTTTGACTACAATGTCGGGCATTTATTCACAGTTAGGGGTGACTCTTGGAAAGTATAGCCGGAGAAACTGTTCCTTCAATAGTTCTTCACAATACTGCTGCCACCTCTGCAGAATTTTGTCGTCATCCACAAGAAGCTGGCCATGAGCATTGTTAATGAACTTTGGCGAACGAATCTCCTGAGCATTCCTCCTTCTTTTGGGTGGCTATTTTGAAGTGATGATGTTCTCAAGCGATGCTGTTAGCAACGAACAGCATTCCATTTTTATTTATATATATAATTGCCGGCACTGTATTCGGCACAATGTCTTATGAACAATTTCCATCATGTTAGAAAACAGGTTGTACTTAACCTACTCCCAAGAAGTTAACGACATGATGGTACAAAATTACCATTGTATAATCCTGCTCTCCATGTCATCTAAAGTAAGTTAAAATGCTAAAACAGTCGAACAACATCTACCTCCCGCCCTCGTCTAAATAAAATAAAAGCGTTTAATCTGAACACAGATCTCTTTCGGACGAGCCGCAGTTGCATTGATGTGTTTTCCCAATTTTCGCAGTAAGAGAACTCATTAGCGTCAAGAGATTCTTCACATATTACCAGCTCGTTGTCCTATGCAAAGCACAAATTTGCTATGGAGTTTCAGTATAAAAAATTCTTAACTGAATTCCATCCTAAATATGTATGTCTCCGCTAAAATTCTAATTGCGCTAATTTTTGTTCAATAATCACAATTTAATTCCTCTATTCCGCTGCAGTTGACTAGGTATTTTTTTCAATAGGTTAATATCGGTTGTTCAGTTGTTGACAGTTTTCGAGAAGCACGGATGCATATCTTGAAGTAGAATAAGTTCCGCCCTTCTTTACTGGCATTACATTGTATTTGCACATCAGAGCAAATTTGTCAGAATCGCGCTGATATTCTAGATACATATATTTGGCAAAATTAAAGAGTTTACGTGTACATACCTACACGGATATCGCAAGCTGACACTGTTTCGCTGGAATCAGAAAGCAAATTTCTAAATAACTATGACGGAGAGCAGGGCGTCAAGAGTAGTTCGCGCCCGAACTGCATGGTGCTGGATGGTGGAAAATTTTAGGCAGTAAGCCAAGGCTTTGATCCGAAAAAAAAAAAAAAATCAAATTTTCTTTGAGTTCAACAACACAATCTTGAATCAGTCTGCAAAGAAATTTAATTAAGGAACTAAACATGGCTTTACCATTGGAAATTCTATTTAACTTTCGATCTTCGCTAAAATACGCACTTTATGTGTTTTTTTTTTGTCTCGGGAAAGGCGAGCCATGCGCTGCGACAGCGCCTTGAAGTGCGCCGTTGATTCTGCTCTTACATAGGATACTTATGTTAAAGCTACCACAATGGCATACAATTGTTCTACAGTAATTATCATTCCAATTGATAGTCATCACCCCAATTTCTGAATAGGTTTCCCCTTAAAGCGCTCGGCACTATAACTGGCGATGCAAAACAGCACATTTAATTGCTTCTATTTTTTCACATTGCTAATGTAGTCATTTTCGCTTGTAAACAAACAATTCCAAAAGCATTTGTACAACAAATAATTTAATTCTTTGTAGGTCGACGGCATCAGCGATGATTCAAAAATGGAATCCCAACGCGACATTCATCAAAAGGCGTCTGATGACCTCAGCGATGCTGGTTTAAATCAAATTCATCTAAGCTTCCATCTGACCTCCATATACGATCATTCGATCTTTGAGGCTTTCTCAAAGGTCGTCCAAAAGCTGATACCCCAATTGCCCACGCTGGAAAACCTCTTAAACATTCTTATTTCGGTAAGTTACTTTGGTTGCTCATAGTACCGCCCATATGCTCTAATATTCTCTTTAGAACTCTGGCATTGAGAAAGCCTTCCTCTTTGATGTGGTGTCAAAGATATACATAGCTACCGATTGCTCACCTGTCGATATGCAGAGTTATGAGCTATGTTGCGACATGATCGATGTGGTCATTGATCTATCCAGCATTTATAGGTAAGACGTTAGAGATAAGTATATTTATTTCCGTGATGCCTCTATACCTTTACCGTTTTAGCTCCGAAGAAACAGCTTTCGATAACAAAAGTTCTAGTCTAATAAAATTGAATAACAGCACGATACTCTATCTGCGGGAAGTGAATAAATTCCTGGCATTGGTCTGCATCCTGCGAGAGGATAACTTCAGTAGACAAGGTGTCATCGATTATAATTTCCTATGTTTCCGCGAGGCCATCAGTGAGGTATTCGAACTCCGAATGAAAAACCAGAAACTAGAAACACTAGACGAACAAGATGAGGAAGACGAAGACGAGGAAGATTATAAGAGTGCAACGCTGGTCAATGGTGGAAACTCAATTGTCAACTCAACGAATAATTCCATCATCACTTAAGAATAACCTATCCCCCATGTTCATATAGCTGTTATTCTCGATTTTTCTTCGAGTCGCTTCTGATTTTTTATCATTGCTTATTGTTTTATCTTTTCTTCCTTTTTTTTTATTATTAAATAATTATGTGCCTTGTTTCAATTTATCGGTTTTAATTTCTACTAAAGAAAATTATTATATATTAAAAATTATTGAACTTGTTCTTCCCTGTACAAAGCTTTTAATTATACGTACGTATAAATGTGATTTACTCAATTGTAACTTCAAGCACTTGAAAACTACATACATGCTCGTACATACTACAGAATCAACTTTACTTTCAACACACATACCTACACACATAACCACACCACCACATACATGCAGAAGAAGGAAGTCACTTCCATTGATATATATTCTTTAAATAGTTCTTTGGCTTAGTGATTAGTATTTTTCTAAAAAATAAAAACAATAAAAAAAAAGTTAAAAACAAATTAAAAAAAGAAAATAGTCAAAAAAGTTTAAAAAAAAAAAAAAAACCTATTCGAACAAATTTATTATGTATAAATAAAATCTTGCAAATAAGTTCATTCGATGTAATTTACTTGGTGAAATAATAATAATGCCCAATGGGAACCACCTTGTTGTTGGTCGGTGAACTCCATCTAGAATTTGTAAAAAAAAAAAAATATTGGCACCCAACGCGGGCCTTTTGTAAGGTAGCCTAACTGAAGTACTCACTCTATTCGCTGATTAAACTGAATGGAATTGCAGGACAATAAGAGACCGCGAAGAAAATTTGCGTAAAAGTAGAGCCCCTGGCCGTTACGTTTGATATTTATCGCCACTTGCAATCGTACTTATTAGCTTTTTTTCATAAAAGACTGCATTTCAGTTATGGATCATTAATAATAAATGCAATATGTGAGCCACAAGAATAATGTGAGTCAAGAATTAATAACTCTAGCCTTCCGGATATAAGATATATATGGAATATGTATGTAACTACTCCATTCCAGATGGCATCAAATTCTCATATCAGAGGAACTGATAAAGCTTTGACAAAGGTTTTTACTTTTGATATTAACCTTGCAAATCGGCGTAACTGTCTTGCCTTGGAAAAAAATTTGATATAACGCAAACCCAGATACTAGAAATGAATATCCATTTTGAGGAAACTAGCAAACGGATAAGAACTATAACTTTCAGATCTGCACGCAGAATGCTCAGAAGCTTAAGAGGTCATGTCATACTGAAAGTGTAGTAGATGTTCTGGACTACCAACTAGTGATGTGTAAACTCGATTTCATAAACCGGTTCAAACCGAGTTGCATTTACATCAAACCGAGTTTACAAAACCGATGGAACGAACCGAATAATTAAATGCCAAAACAGCATTAAACCGAGTTGAACACACGTTGCGGTTTGAGTTGGTTAAGATAAGTAAAAACAATGCAATAACACATGGATGTACCCGTATATTAAGTCAAGTTGGAAAGCAGTCTATTGTTTTTACACAAACCGAGTTGCACTGCCCGATTCCATACCTATTTCGAATTCGGTGTCTCATGAGACGGTGGCTCCTGAACTAGTTGCTCCTGTTTTCTCTCATTTTTGGTTTTTTTCACATAGCTCTGTTAGTTTTGTGTGTTTGTGTATACGCTGGTTTGTTGTGTGTTGCATCGAACCAAGTCAATTGAGCGTATACATACCGAGTTAAAGCGAGTCTAACCGAGTTGCAAACTAATACAATATCTATTTTGAATTCATATTCGGTTCCGTTTTAGTTTCTTTATGTGACGGTGGGATAATTTTGTTACAAACCAAGTTAGCCAACCCACTTTGCAACTCGGTTTGCTTAAATTCCAACTCAAGCTAACTCGGTTTGAGAAATTTTCGGTTTGGTACATCACTGTCTATGAAGTGCTGTAAGATAGACCCGACAGAAGAAAGAGAAGTATTTTTACTACTACGTCGTACAAAATTCCGGAAAAAAAGAATGCATCTTTAACTGATCAAGGATAAAGTAATCAACGTCAAGCAGTTAGGACTAATGATTAAATAGAAAGCGAGAAGCAAAATCTATCTATGCACTAGCCATGCACCAAATGGCGCCCAACTTGGGGCTCTTGCAAATTTATCGAGATACATGCATAGATTAAAATCAGTCAACTAGTCGTGCAGGCAGTTGTTTTAAGTACTTCATTAGTAGTGTTTTTTTTAAACCTAGCTAGCCAGTCGTTCATTTAAACGATTTGCCAGCCGATGTTATACGAACATATCTCTAGGAACCAAGCAACTTCGCAGTGGCAGCAACAACAAATAACTAAAAAACATTCGTTTTTACACCGCCTGAAATAAGGCATAAAAAAAATTCAAATTCCCAGCCAGTAACTTTCAGCTGGGGATTAAATCAAGAGTAGTAGCCAGCCGGTGTTTGTATTTGTTTTATGTGTAAAATTTGACTTTACTAGCAACTACTGGCTGGCTAGGTTTAAAAAAAAATACGGCTATTGTATCGTACAGAAGAAATTCTTTTTTAAAGAACCGATTTGCAGAAATAGTAGGATTCCCACATTCATTTGGAACGTTCTCCATCAATATTTTGTGGGTACCCGAAAGTCAGCAAAAGATGGGCGCACGGCACGACGTGGCCCTCCTTAACAGGAAAGTGTGATGTTGTTTTGCCGATTCTTGTTTGCTTCCAAACACAAAAAGGTGTGGAGGTCAGACCAATCGAATTATCGAGGTATTTCGTTCTTACTTAAGTCGTATTTTACGAACAAAAAATACGACTTTGTCATACTTAAATGCGACCATGGTCGAATACGACTGTCGTATACGAGTTGAAGAATTGGGCACACCCACTGTGTTTCAGACAAAGCACCCATTCAGCAACATATACTCGCAGGAAGGTCAACATTGTCACCATTGCAACCCAATTTGCAATCTAACCTATAAAAGAGTACATCCAACGTGGGCCCTCTGAAAAACTTTTAGTGCGAATTTTTAGACAACCGGTCATTCCTTTTGGCTGATGATTGAAGAGCACAGTGGGCGCTGTAGCGCAGTGGTTCGAATCCCAGAAAACACAAAAAAGTTTTTCCATGGTCCCACCTCTCACGAACGCCTGACAAACATCCGAGGGTATTGCCACGAAAAAGCTTTTTCAAAAAAAGAATTTGCCCTTCGGATACGGCACTAAACTGTACGTCCCTTCCATTCTTGAGAAAAAATATAACGCACACAACGCGAGTACTTAGTATTTATTTTATTTAATAAATTAGGGATACAAGATTTATTTATTTATTTTTTTTTTTCCGAGGGTAGGTGAAAAATCTTCCATAGACACTATGAGAATAGCAAGCGCGTGCTTATAGTAGTGTCAGATTCTTACTGACTAAAAAAACACCACCCTTCGATATAAATTTGTTAGATATCGCAACTAAGTATTAAATTATCAAGCAATTTTTCTATCATGAAATAATAACGTTTGGCAGCTTACTTTCCACTGAAAGATCCTGCGTATTCCGCAATCTAGTCGCGGTTTGTTCTCAGTACTGAACTGGGAATGTTTTCCGAGTAACCAGTACATTTCTCTATATTTGATTTCGAGTTCTTTACGTTTCATTGCGTCGAGTGTCATTCCCAGGTACTTAGCCTCGTTTGCAAAAGGTATTCGGGCCGAGTTTAGGAAAATTGTCAAGTTATTAGTTTTCTTGTAAGTGAAATTCACGTGAACAGATTTAGATTCGTTGAGGGCGATCCGTCAGTCCCTCGTCCATTCATTTACATTATTCAGTGCGTTTTGCAGTTTTGCAGTCGTTTCTTCGATTGTTTTGCCTACTGCTAGGATAGCGGTGTCATCGGCAAACGTAGCAAGGAGAGTGCGGCCCAAGAACGCTTCCTTGCGGTACGCCGGGTCGAAATTTCTTTGAGCTCGGAGTATTCGACTCCATGTCTAACACGAAAGATTCTATTCCCGAGATATGATTCTAGAATATCGTATAAGCATAGAGGGATAACTTGTCGTAGTTTGCATTTCAAGCCATCATGCCACACCTTATCAAAGGCTTGCGAGACGTCAAGAAATACGCTTGAGCAAATCTTTTTTTCTTCAAGTGCTTTCTCGATTACGTCAGTAATTCTATGCACCTGGTCAATCGTCGAATGCTTGCTTCTGAACCCAAACTGGTGGTCAGGGATAAGATTATTTTCTTCTATAACCGGTTGGAGACGCCTTAGTATCCTCTCGAAAATTTTCGATATGATTGGAAGAAGGGAAATTGGTCTATACGATTTTACCTCATTTGGCGGTTTTCCTGGTTTTAAAACCATTATGACTTCCGCAACTTTCCATTGGCTCGGCATGTGTTTTAATCTGAGCGCAGCATTTACGATATGGAGAAGCTTAATCAATGCTTTTCTAGGCAAAACTTTGAGAATTTCTCCGGTAATCAAATCATAACCAGGAGATTTCTTAGTTTTTAGATTCTCGATCTCATGTTTGAGTTCCCTTAGCGTTGAACATGTGAGCCTTAAATCGTCGGATGGTAAATCTAGCCTATTGAGGTTGTCGTAAACCACTTGTCCATCGAACAGTTTAAAGTTTTTTTCCAGGTGGGCCGCAAAGACGTCCACTTTTTCTTTATCTCCCCTCGCCCATTCATTTTGATTTAATTTGATTGGCGGCGCGGGGACTTTGGGCCTTTTGGTGCCTTTTACAGCTTTCCAAAGTGAATAATTGGAATCTTTTTTCGCTGTTAAACTTTCAACTTCAACTAAACTAAACTTCAAGGTTGCATTGCACGATTCTTAAAATCCTTTATAGTCTTCTTCAACAAATTGCACAGACGATTCAAGTGTGCTTTATGCTGCGGAGCACGACTCTGTTGCCATTTTTTACGCGCCTTTATTTTTTGCTTGACCAATTCTTTTATTTCCGGAGAATATCGTAAACCGTATCTGACCGGCGTTTTCCTTGGATTGGGCGTATTATTTCAAGAGGCGAGCTGTATGGTCTCAACGAGGCGATCAACTTCAACCTCAAGTTCATAGGGTGTCGTAAGTGGAACGTTCAGTTCAACATTATCTTCAATTTCGTTCCTAAAGCCTTCCCAGTTAGTTGTTTGACCAGTTAATCCCGCTGGCTCTAGGTTATAGACTCGTTTTTCGCTGATTGTTAAAATAACCAGGGAATGATCAGACGACAGATCAAAGCTGTCTTCGACTTTTATGTGGTTGGTAGATATTCCTTTTACAACGACAAAATCTATCAAGTCAGATATTTTCGAAGTATCAGTTGGCCAATATTCGGTTTACCCGTCGAATGAAATCACAACTGTACTCCATACCTTTCCCATAGAGCATTCTACGTTTTTTCGAGCTGTATCTTGAGCCCCAGAACGTATGTTTCGTATTAAAATCGCCGCCAATAATAAAAAAGATTTATAATTTTAAAATTAAGTATCTAGTCAAAAACCAATAATTTAGAAAGAAAAGACAAGATTTTTTTTAAGTATAATACTCGTATAATAACTACAATAATGCAAAGCTGTTTGAGTTGTTTGAATGAATTTTTTTATAAGGAAAGAAATCGTATATATAAATATAGAGATTTAGATTAAGTTGATAAATGTTGAAATATCCTTCTCTTGAACATGGGTAGTGAATTAACCGTCTGCAATTCGACAGGAAGACGATTCCAGAGTCGAATTGCTGACACGATGAAGGAACGTTCTGGTATTGTGTGAGAAAAGCGTGGAAATATAAAATTTACGCCTCTGCGTGACTGAGCAAAAAGTATCATTTCACTTAAGTATTCAGGACATTTGTTCTAAATAATGCAATGCAACTTTAAAAGATTTCTGAAAGATTAGTATTTATCCAAACTAATTCGCAGAAGATTAGAATTTAAACGTGAAACACTGGTGAACCTTCTGACATTGTATATAAAAAGCACACAGTCATTAAACGCAACATTTAGTTTACGATGACATTCATAATCCATGGAAAGGATACACACTACAATTACATATACGCAAAAAACGGGACAATCAGACTTTTCACTAGACGCAATTTTATACTGGGAACAAGCAAATAAGATGAACATCTTAAGGTACGAAGACCGGAGTAAATTTTTCTAATTGCATCAGAAACGGCATCACAGACCCTTAGGGATGAGATAATGCTGAAACCCAAATATTTAACCTTACTGACATACGGGATGGTTTTACCACCTACTTCAATCGCCGGAAAACCAAATGGATTAACTCTCGTTCTCGAGAGGATCATAGCCTCAGTTTTCAAGGGATTAAGCAGAAGTTTATTTAATATCGCCCCGCTTTGAATCCTCAATAGATCTTCATTAACTCGAGCAACACAGTCTTCCATCAAACAAATAGGTCGAGCTAGGTATATTGAAACATCATCAGCATACACCAGCACTTTGCAGTGAATAATTGATTCAGGGCGGTCGTTAATAAATATTCAAGGCTATCGCGAATAAATTTGCCCTCGGAATGTTTCCCCGAACAAAAGTTAGGTACCTTCAAAAATAGGGAAAAAATTCATCGGAGAAAAATTTAATATCGCTATTACGTTGAAGTTCTCCTGAATTATCATTCATGATACCCATTTCTTTTCCGCGGAATTATTTCCTCTTTTTTGAATATACCTAATTTTTGTTCGGGGGAAAAATTCCGAGGGAAAATTTATTCACGATAACCCTGATTGAGAACAGTAAGGGTCCCAAAACTGACCCTTGTGGCAACCCGAAATTTACAACAGAAGGTAAGGATGATCCGCTTTCAGTATCTACGATCTACACTCTATCTCTTATTCCTAAGTTTAACCAGCAAAATTGAGTGATCAATGCTGTCAAATGCTTTGGTAACGCCTTAAAAGATCATAAGCCCAAACTTGCCAGCATCAAGTACAAAACGTAGATCAGAAGTAACCTTCAACACGGCTGATTCGCAGCTGTGATTGATTCGAAAACCGAGTGATTGAGAGAAGCTAGGCCTAGGCACTTGAAGAGCTGTTGTGCCAAATATTTATTTATTTTGTACACAATTAATTAAATCTCTAGATGTATGATTAGGTTTTGTTTAAAAACCTTTATAAAAAGGAAATGTGTAGTATGCTAGGTATATTTCTTGCGTTTCTGTAACTTTGATATTCTTCTTTCTTAAAAGCCTAAGGTTTCTACCCTTTTAAGATGACTCCACTGCATTATATTCCACTAAGAAACTGTAATAATTACCTATACCACAACTGCCAGAGTGTGTGGATATCCATAGTATTGAATGGAGACAAACTTCTCATAAGTTGCAGAAGTGGAATACAACTTTAACCAATCGTTGTTCGTCGCTGCTTAACGAATATATTACTGTCTGTAAAGGGCTATAGATTAAGGTTCAGATTTGTCCGGTCTGAATACCACCTTTGTAAAGAAAGAGTAAGTAAAAACAACAAGTCTTTATTCTGTTCATATATTTCGATTTTGTTTTTTATTGTACACGTAACCATCGGTAATAGGAGTAATTATGTTGCTGGAGAATATAAATCCATGATAAAGAAAGATTTGATATTTGTTCATAAATAAAGTCTATATGTATTTTATATGTATGTATATATGTATAAGTATGTATGTATGTACGCCAGAATTTATTGCATTATTATTCTTTTTGGGTATATAAGTATACGTATTTTCTATTGGAATGTTTCTTATTACTGATAGACAAACTTGCAAGACTTTATTTCATTTTAAAACTAAAAAAATAAAAATAAAACAAAAAACAAATTTTGATATTCTTGTTGTTGTTGAAACCTTACACTAATTCGTGTTAAACATTATAATTATTGAGAGTTATTTTGTTTCCTTTTCTCTTTTGTTTTACTATAATTGTATGGCAACCTTGTTTAAAAAGCGATATGGTGTAAAATTTAAATAATTAAAAAAAAAAAACTTAACATTCATAATAATATATAAATTCGTTTCTAATTGAAAAAAAAAACACAAAAAAATATATTCAACAAAAAATACAACTAATACGAAATTGCACGTAGAATTCAAATTCATTGTTTACATTTTTATTGTATTTCCCACTAAATTTAGTATTTTTATTTGATTTTTTTATTTATTCAAAAATAGCCCTAGCTAGCCTATATCTAAAAAAAATTCATTATATATATAATATATCGATACAATGTTTAGATGTAGATTCTACAGAAGAATTGCATTTGCACAAGAAAAGATTTATTTTCTTTCTTAAGGTTTTGGAAAAATATAATATATTATATGTATATATATATGTATGTGTTGAATGTATACGTTCCTTATAATATGTATCTAAAATACGCGTAAGAGATCATAACTAAGTTCGATTACAAATTATGTCATTTAAGATTTTTTGTAATACATTTTTTTTTTCTTTTTGCTTGGAACGGCAGGGATCAGGAATATTGATATTACAATAAAATATTTTACTTTGTTTATAATATTGCGTTGTTTTGTAAAGTAATATAGATAAATTATTAATTTTTCTTAGTATAAATCTAAGTAAGATGTAAATTCGTTAGAAATCGATTATTGAATTTTCAGCATCATAAAATGTGTAACAAATGATTTCTATAAGAAATATTCATTATTAGTATAGTTTCAGCGTATTCGATCCCTGGTCATGTGTGTATGATTATTGGCAATCGGTGGTTGTGGTGGAATGTGTTAAACTGAATTTTAAATTCTTAACGCTTCAATTAATCAGAGATAAGTTCATCGACTCGCGGTGCTCATATAACTTCAAACAGCAAGAGTGAGGCATCAGCAATTTAAGATACGTTTGTTTTGTAGTATAGTGGAACCCTGGTCTATAAAACCGTGATTTACGTTGCTAAAATAAACCTAAAGAATGTCAGTCAGACGTGTAAGTCCAACATAATGTTAGCATCTTTTCCAGAAGACTTGTGACCAAAGCAGCAGACAGATACATCTAAAAAATAAAGTTTCTTATGGACTAGTAGGAAAGTTGTAATCTATGACCAAACAAATATTGAAACGGCGGCTATCCAACGGAAAATTGGGCATAAGATCCAACAAAACTTGTGAGCCGCAGCATAGAAAATAGCAAAAAACTTCTTCGAGAGCGTCATGTTTTAGTAGACAGAAAAAATACATCAAACCGACATACTCTCGTCATGCTACACATTTTAAAAATAAAAACAACACAAACCGGATGCAGGTCTTGTTCTCTCGTTTGTACAGTTTTAAATTTTTGTCTGTTAGAAACTGACTAATCTTCATTAGTGGGCGGGAGGTTCTAGGTTCAATCGCAAAAAAAAAACAAAATCAACCACTTTTCCCACTACCCCACCTGTAGCTAACTTTCAACAACAACATCCAAGAGTAAAGCCAGTCACGAGAAAGCTTCTAAAATATTGTCAAAAGCGACTGAAAAGTCAACCCTATGTACGCAATGCGGACATACATATGTTGGAACGTTCGGCTTACTTGTGAGGGCTTGAGCAATGTTTAACTATTAGGTTGTACCACATGAAATGTCCGATTTTATAGTAAACATTTAAAAACCAAAAATATATTAATAGAGTGAGCAATGAATATGGACTCCGAATAAATATTGCAAAAACAAAGTTCATGGTGGTATCGAAGAGAAATAAGAACAATGCAGAGCTAAAAATCGGAGACACTATAGTAAATCGTGTAAACAGTATTAAATATTTGGGAACACAATTCAACTGAAAAGCAACATCAACCGAGGAGATAAAATGCATAATTGAGCAAGGGCGAGCAGCGTTCTGCCAAATGAAAAAGGTACTATGTGGCAGCGACCTTCAGTTGTCTTTGAAAAAAAGGCAATAAGGCAAGTGCTACGTTTGGTCTACGCTTTTGTATGGAGCAGAGACTTGGACATTAAGCAAGGCAATAATAAAAAAACTGGAAGCATTTGAAATGTGGCTGTTCCAGAGAGTTCTCAAGATATCATGGACCGAAAGAATCTCCAATACAGAAGTTCTAAGAAGGATGAATGCGAAAAGGGAACTCCTGAACACTATAAAAAGACGAAAGCTGGAATATCTGGGACATGTGACTAGAAATGAAAAGTATCAACTGCTGCAGGTAATTCTCCAAGGAAAAGTCGAAGACAAAGGATATCATGGATGAAGAATTTACAAGACTGGTTCGGGCTTTCATCAATCCAAATAATCAGGAACGCTAGCTCACGCGAAGAGATCAGAAGGATGATAAACAACCTCCTAAGAGGAGAGACACCATATGAAGAATATTTTTCCGTACATTTTTTTCAAAATAGGATCCGTTGGCGTCTATGACATTCTTTCAACGTGATACAAGGTTAAACATTCCTTTTTCGTAGAAGTGCTGACTTATTGAGGCAATTAAATCTTCAAAGGCATTTATGACCTCTGCTCGGTTCCGGAAGACCTTCTGTCGGCAAAATGAATCCAGGTTGCGGAAAAGGTGGTAGTCCGTTGGGGAAAGATCAGAAGAGTACGTAGGATGCGGACAGATTTCAAATCCCAACTGCAACAGTTTTTCCACCGTTTCGCGTGAGGTATGGGGTCTAGCATTGCCATGCAATAGGATCGGACCGTGCCTGTTGACTAACACAGGCTGCTTTTCAGGCAATTTTGCATGCAATATGTCGATTTCCTCACAATATTTAATAGCGTTTATCGTTTCTTCTGGTTGAAAAAATTAAAAGTCCTTTCGATGTTCACCAGATTGTCACCATAAACTTTTTTGAGTGAAGATCGGGCTTGAGGATGTGTTTTGGTTTTTCGTCTGCATCCAATCACTGCTCAGGTGTTTTACGGTTGTCATACAGGATCCACTTTTTATCACTGGTGATTATCCGGTGCAAAAACGGTTCAGTTTGGTTTCTTAATATAAGCGATGAGCAGATTTATAGGCGCCGTAGTTTTTGGGACTCGTTCAGTTCATGGAGTACCCACTTATCGAGTTTCTTTTCCTTTTCTATGAGAGAAAGGTGTCGAATTATTATCATGAGGGATACCCCCATGTTTTGTTCAATCTCCCGCACAGATTTCGTTGGGTCCGCATCTACAGTTGCTCTTAAAACATCATGTCAATTAACGTTTCCAGTTTCCCACGTGTTCGTTTTCGACGCTGAAATCTCTCGAAGGGAAATTTCCAAACCAACGTCGAATAGTGCGTTCGTTTACCGGCTACATCTACAAATGCGTCATTCATGTTTTTCATTGCCAACGCATTATGTCCCATTTTAAATTCATAAAGAAAGGGGGTCCGATTTTGAACTGCCGACAGCATGGTAATCAATTCCTAAAAAAAAAACTGTACTTCTAACGAACCCTAAAAGTTTCACAAGTCAAACACACGTACCACTTTACCTTATAAAAATGAAAATTACACGTTTTGGCACAGATGTTCACACGCGAGCTTCTTATTTCGGACTGAGCGAAAATCGGATATTTCATGTGGTACCTACAACCTAATAATTTGTGCAGAAAAAGAATCGAGAAGTTTGTCATTTTTCGGTGGACGACATCGGCAATAAGAAGGAAGCATTGGGAAACAACTATGAGAACACCAGAAGCATCAAGCACTTAAGACTGCTAATCAATAAATAAATTCTTGGTAACAGATAGGCAATACACTACGACTAAATTATTTAACGGTCTCCCGCAAGGCACAGTTAGAGCAGCGGTTCTATTCAATTTACATACCTATATACATATTTCTGAATTGCTAAGCGGTTTTGATAATCCCTTAGCGTTTGCTGACGACATTATTCGGTATGCAAGGGGATCAAAACAAGATACAAGATACTGAAAACGAACTTAAAAATATTTTTGATAAGCTCCAAGCATTATGCATTAAGATCAACCACACAAAATGTGAAAATACCATGTACTGTTCCGCACCCTAGTAAA
This sequence comes from Brachypalpus laphriformis, assembly GCA_945910035.1. Classification (NCBI taxonomy): domain Eukaryota; kingdom Metazoa; phylum Arthropoda; class Insecta; order Diptera; family Syrphidae; genus Brachypalpus; species Brachypalpus laphriformis. Next base: position 327,054,131 of record OX246753.1, read on the forward strand.
GTAATTTAGATTTGAGACGCAACTGGAGAAATTTGCAAATAAAGAATTCTAATAGTTTTCGCATGGAATCAAAGACTGTTGTAAAGCATTTATGTAAGTGCCCATTTAGACAAAATGGGACTAAATGTCAAGGTACATCTTCACCTAGACACTGTTTCATAGAACAACATGCCAAACGGTTGGGCCGAATAGGAGCTGGAAACTATCATTCTCCTCCTATACACATGTCCGACCCTGTCCCAAAAAAGATTGCTCCATCTAGGGGCTCCTTTCTTCGATGACTTCGGCGCACCGGCGCATCATTTGAGAACGGCTGGACGGATTTGGCTCATTCTTTTTTTAAATGTAGGTTGTTACGGAAAGAAAAAGTGGAAAAGTTGCCTCCAAAATTGGAAAACTCGGGAAAAACTGAAAGTGCTTCTTTCCATGGGATTTCCAATAGCTGTTCACAAATTCACAAAACGATCACAAACAAATTTATTGAAATTTGGACAGGACAACATCTGGCGGGTCAGTTAGAAATAAATATTTGGCGCAACAGCTCTTTAAGTACCTGGGCCTAGCTTCTCGCAGCCACTCGTGTTGTATGTTATATTTTTTCATACAAATGGAAGGACCTAGAGTTTAGTGCCGTATCCGAAGCGCAATTTGTTTTGAGAAGCTTTCTTGTGACAACAATACTCTCGGCTGTTTGTCAGACGTTCGCGAGAGACGGGACCGTGAAAAAACTTGTTGGTGTTTTCTGGGATTCGAACATAGAACCTCACGCGCAGTGATCCGACACATTAACCACTTGTGCCACGGTGCCCACGTTATGAGTATCCTTTGTTTTATTAAAAGATCTGGTTAGTTTTATTAATCCCTGGGTAGCCTAATGGAAAGATCCATGGCATCACAATGGACCTTTACTGATTTAAGTGTGTCTGTACGTACAGACAGCCACACTAATCTAACCATCTGAGATTTGGTGTGTCGCTCATATTATACCATTCATTCGTCCTATCCTGGGGTCGTATCGCGGTATCCGTGAATGGATGACTGCTCAGGTAATATGTATGTATGTTGTTGCTAAATCTACCAACAACACAATACAAATTACGTGAGCAGTCACCCGTTCACGGATACCGCAATTCGACTCCTGACCTATGCGACCTCAGTATGGTGGAACATAAGTCCACTGTATATGGAAAAGCTTCGTTTATTCGAGAGAAAATGTCTTCAAGCATGCACACGAGTATACAGAAGCCCACATTCCAATTTTCGGCATTACGTCTCTAACAATGATGCTTCAGATGTATCCAGAATCGACAGTAATTCTGAATCTTATAAGGAATCAGTTTGCGCGCTCAGAAAACCTTACAGAGAACGAACTTGCCTCGGGGTTGTTTTACTTTAGCCTTAGGATAAATACTATGAAGAATCGATACATCTGCGGCGTTCTGGATGCACACGGCTATTTATCTCGGACACAACGAACGTGTAAATAATCTATCATCTTGCTAGAAGGGCGACACCGACCGGTTAAATTGGGAGAAATACCTTTATAATAGTTCAGAGAACCAATACCTGCCATTTATTACACAAATGTATGCACGTATATAAGTATGTTGGTGCAAGTAAAAACGAACACACTTTTAACCCATTCCCACGATCACCACCAATTGCCAGCACTTTCCATTCGATTACATAGAGAAGAGAAGGGAAATAAAAACAGAATAATAGCGGTAATCGATATAATAAAGACACCATCATCACCACCTTCCCTCACACCCGTGTAGTCTACTCGGGCACGCGGGTATTGCAATTGCCATGATACAACCTAATCTTACCCTCACAGTGAAAATACGTATCGAACACATCACTATACCCGTGATCCTTCCACCAGGTACACAGCTGTCGATTCCAGACGCAGTCCAGCCGATAGATGAGACTCGGGAACTCATACCCAAGCAGGGTGTAAAAGTCTTGATCTCCCAGATGGCCCTTAAACGAATACTTGTTGGCCATCTTGCGCACGTACACCTCCTTGAGGTTCTCCTGATATAGCGCCGAGTGTCGAATGCGTCGCAGGTGCATCATAACAACGCCCGAATTCAAGCCCGGATAACCGTGTTTGATATGCTTGTGTTTGTGTTTGTTGTTTGCTGTCAGTCCACCTCCTCCCAGCGCTGCCGAACTCGGGTAATACGGGCTACCGAAATTCGTATTTGGATAGTTGGCACGATAGCGGTAGAGAATGTGTCTGTAGACAGGCGTCAGTTCGGGCGCCAATCCAAAGAGGTTCTCCGGCGAGAAGCGCTCGAACTCGTCGAACAACAGACGAACATCCGTTCGGAAGACAACATCACAATCGATTAGAATGGCCCGCTCCATCTTTGGGTCCACGATACGGTGCAGACCCAGTGACAAGTAGAAGAGGGCATCACTGTAGTACGAGCCCGGGTTCGAGCTGAAGAAAGGCATCATCGCGTGCACGATGTCAGTGACCTTCTCCGCGCACTCATGCACGTCGTACAGCGTGTAGTATAATGACTTGCGGTAGTGCTGCACCTGCAGCTTGAGAATTTCCTCCGCGGACGCCTCACTCTTGCTGTCCGTGATTATATGCAGGTGCAGCTTGATGCTACTGTACTTCAGCAAGCTGCGCGCGAAGAGTTCGAACTTCTTCTGCAGCTGGTAGTTCTCCTTGGTGTAGATCACGAAGATGTTGTGCTCCGACTGGTGCACCGCCGGCTGCGGATAATGATAGAGCGAGGCAGAGTCGTTTTGGCGCCAACTGATGTACTTGACTCGATTCGAGCCGACATGTGAGGCGTTCTTCTGCTGCACCAGCGGTTCAGCGAGCACCTCGTTGTTGTTTGCATCCTGGTCATCGCTGCTACGATCCTGGAACAGCGCCAGCAGCGACTTGCGACTGAAGAACTCCGAGTTCGCGTAGAATATGACGAGGAACCCGCTAGCCACGATGAGCAGCAGCAGTATCTTGTTCATTTTCGAGAGTTTGCTAAATCTTAACGATTTCCGACGACGTCGGCATGTCACGATCGTGAGAATCTTCTTCGAATCCTCGGTGCTGTGCACAATCTTTACAGCTACGGCAGCGGTCGTTGTCAATATTCGGGTGGGGGCGGTCTGTTTGCGATTTTTTATTGATTTTAGTGCACCTTCAGCAGGTCCGAGTGCATTTTATTAGTTCCTGTGGATTTTAGAGCTTTTCTATGGCTTTGGGGCGACTCCTTTGCGGGCGGGATACCTTGTGTCCACAAAACTACTCCAAGAGGGGTCGAGGGTTATCACATATTTTGGGAAATCAACAAAAACTCGGCGACGGAATGTTGGCTTCGCGATTATAAATGGTATGTCGTTTCTTCTTCTTCTTTAGTTATGACACTCGCAATCAGTTGCGTTTAGGGGAGCAGGACTCCCACGGTTGCGGTGGAATTTCTCCATAAACTCTGTACACCGTCAAGTGAATTATTCTTTTGATTTGTTAACTAAACATTTTAGATAACGGAGCCGGGAGAAGTTGAATGTAATTATTATGTTTTTAGAGTATTTTCTTCTTAAAAGTCGAAAAACTCATTCGGTTGCAATTTCAACAGTCGTTCCCACACGGATGTTTCTTTTTGTGACATTCAGTAATGTCAAACAGCAAATCTGAGAAAAGAAAAACAAAAGAAATATAACAGCGATATCTAGTGGAGGATGGACTAACAAGAAATTTGTTTAAGGGTGTACTACCACTTATTGGAAAGACTTTTAATACCATGTTCCCACCGAACCGAAACCTATTGAATTGGAATTATTTCTTTGTCAGATGCGTTCTTATTTAATTTGAGTTAATAAAATAGCTCCATATCGGTGAACTTTATAAAATTTCTTTCTTTGGTTGATACATTTTTGTCGCGCAAATAAAGTTGTATCTTACTCATTCGCATGTTAATTTTAAGATTAATATCTCCCTCCGAGAATGTTGTTTAAATTAAAAAACGGAAATTCAACTAAGAAATTGGGGAAAAAACTTTTATTCCTTTTTATGTCGAACATGCTTACCGCCATCTCCACTGGCTTTAAATTTATCACAGAAAGGAAAGTAAGAGCAGAGCGCAGAGAGCACAAGAACTGGTGGTTCATGGCATACTTTTTCAGTATAGTGGGGGAATGGTAGTGAATAGACAATAATAGAGCATCATTGCACAAAAGGCGCTAAAGCAGCTGGCGGAAATGCAGAATAAAAAGAGAAAACGTCGATTTTGAGTTAATCCTTCTTGGTTTTTCGTAAAATAATAATCGCATCCAAGAATTTGAACTCTTCATATTAAAAAGGATTTGGGCGATAAACGGAATTGGATGAAGTCCCAGATTTCTTTCAGCTATCAACATTTTTTGGTCTGAAACGTAAGCTTTTCTTAAATATATAATTTTTTTTTTTATTTCTTCACGCTTCTTCCGAATTTTTTTGATAACAGAATCCATGCATTTCTTTTAAAATCAACCCGTTTATATTCTTCACTTTTAAAATTCCACAGAGTTTCGAATTGTAAATATCTACACATATAATAAAACTGTAGGATTTTTTTTTGTACCTAATGGCGTGAGATTTGGCTGGACAGATTTGGATGAAACTTTTTTTGAAATGTTTCTTAAGACCCCGGAAAGGACATAGGCTATGTCGTGTTTTTTGCCCAGCCCACTTTTTGCGACCGTTTTTGTAGTTTTTGTTTGTTCCACTGACTTTACTTCTTTTAGCCTCTTGTTACTCGGGCAATTCATAATCAATACAGAAAACAAAAGAATACATAATGGGATCAACACTTCCCTTAATATTTTAAGCTATCCATCAGCTTTTTGCTTCATCTAGAAGCTAAGCTACAAACCAAAATCTAACATTATCAAATTAAATTTACTTTCTCAAATCTAAAGAAATTAACAACGATTGTTCCTGATCGTTGTTCTGCTTTGGGTTGTTGGGCGCGCATCGAAAGCACATTCACTTCAACAAATACTGTGTGTCGTTTTCTCTGTTGGATCGGAACGAAAGAGAAGTATGCGCACGTGTGGTGGTGTAAATACAAATTGAGTGCAAGTGTATTCTCAGTTTTTTTGGAAGAACACTCCATTTCGTGTGAGTAAAAATTGTTTTCGTCAAGTTTACCTAATGAAAATCTGTTACTTACCCACATAATGTTGAAACTTTATAGGTGGTGTTTCCCCTTAGTGAGTGTACATATGTATCTTCTTGCACTGTCCCTAATACAATTCGTCAAGTTCGATCACATCAAACAAATGAACGACGTCACAGTAGGTCAGGTACTAAAGATGAACGCCTTGCTACGACCCGCGCGTCACAAACAACCTTAAACATTGTTTACAAAGAAGATTTGTAAAAATTGTTTACCATAATAAAATACAATTGTCCATTATTTACAGAATTGATTTTTTTATTACGTCTGATAACATTTTGGAGAATGTTGGTTTTTGAGAACTATGAAATCTGCAGTTAGGGATGAAAGTTACCCATTGGAACGACATTGATAAAATCTTAAGTTATGAGTGCTCATAACTTAGGAATTTCGAAAATTTTCGAAATCAGCTGTGAATTGTCACTCAAACCAAACAAAGGACAAGCTGCATTGGCGAAATGCAAAAGAAGAAATGCCGACGAATTTAGTGGCTCCAGCATTTCCGTCAAAAGAACTGCCAACCAATTAAAAAATAAAATGTGCCGTGATTATTCTGACTAAAATCAGGAAAATACAATGTTTTCTTTTTCATTGCCATTTCTCCCAATTCGAAAGAGAGTTTGGAAACTCATTTTAGAACGCGTTTGGAAATACGAAAATTAATTTTTCGCATATTCGAAATAGCATGGACACAAACCTATTAGTGCTCGGTGAATACGCTTCAAAAATTTAAAACTAAGAGCTTCATAAAATTTAAATCGATTTAAGAGCGCTTGATAATTACCGTATTTTTCGTAAATTCCACAAATTGTGGTTGACTTGGAACCAACTGCTAATGACACCTATGTATAAATGAACACCAAAACGAACCAAAGTTCACGTTGCAGGCTTGTTCGGTTTGACAACATATCACAGATGGATCAACTCAAAGGGATTTCAAGTAGATTTCTCCGAAATCTTGAGGTTTCGGAACCTCCAAAATGTATGGCGAAACCTTGGAGGTTTGGAGGAATTTGGCGAAACATCGAGATTTCATTTGGTGAGAACATCGTACTATATTTCACTCGCGTATTAATTTCTAGATTAATATAATCCTCTGAGAATATTGTTCCACTTAAAAACTAAGAAATTGGTGAAAAATGTGTCTTTCTTTTGTGTGTTTTTTTCCCTTTCCACCAGTCACAAACCACCAGTCACCTTACATCTTACAAAATAGAGACAAATTGTACATTCGAAGGGGTTGCAACGACAAGAGGACGGCGGCTTGTGTATTACCTAGGCTCTAATCTCTCAACAGCCTAGGAACCAACATAAAACAATCAAATAATCTAAATGAATTTAAAAGTCTAATATCTTACTACACAAAAAGAAATATTACATAAGTAAAATGTATAGAAACATAAAAAAAATATTTGATATTTATATTTCTATCTATGTACCTATTAAATGTAATTATATATGCCTACTCTATCACAGAAATATGGACCCCTACCAAATGACAACAGATGTGGAGAGAAAGGCAGGCGTCGTCGGGCTGAAAATTAATAGTCCAATAAGTCTCCTGCCTAATATCGGGAAGGTTTATGAAGTTGTTATTAGTAAGTCCATTTTGTTCATGTGCGAAAGAAAGGAGATAATATCGCGGAACCAATTTGGGTTCAAGAGAAACCACTCGGCGGTGCACGCTGTTACAAAATTGATTTCTGACGTTAGTTGGAATCTTTACGCCAAAAAAAGTACAGCTGCCTGTCTGGTGGATATCGAAAAAGCCTTCGACACGGTTTGGATCGACGGGCTTTTATATAAACTTATCAGATATAAATTTCCGCATCATCTTATAAAGATGATTACATCTATGGTGTATGAGAAGAAATTCGTGGTAACAGATGGACAATACACGACGACTAAGGTTTTTAATGTCACCAATGGGCTCCCACAAGGCACAGTTACAGCACCGCTTCTGTTCAACATATATGTTTCCGAAATGCTACAGGGTTTGGATGATTCCCTAGCGTTTGCTGACGACGTTATTCTGTATGCAAGTGGCTCAAAAATACAAGGCATTCAAGGTGAACTTCAAAATAATTTTAATAGACTCCAAACATTTTGCTCCGAATGGAAGCTTAAGATCAACCACGCGAAATGTGAAACTATACTGTTCCGCACCCCAGTAAGACGCGGTAATTCAGATTTGAGACGCAACTGGAAAAATTTACGAATCACGAGTTCTAATGGTCTTCGCATCGAATCAAAGATTGGTGTGAAATATCTAGGTGTCCATTTGGACAAATTTTTATACTATAATGAACATATAAATACACAGTTAAAAAAGGCAAGGGCAGCATTTATGTCCCTCAAACGCCTTTTTTACTCCAACTATCTGAGATCCGATGTGAAGGTCATATGTTACCAAGCTTTCGTTCGTCCAATCCTGACTTATGCGAGTCCAGTATGGTGGAACATAAGTCCATCGTATATGGAAAAGCTCCGATTATTTGAGAGAAAATGTATTCGAGCATGTATGCGGATGTACAGAAGCGCACATTCCGACTTTCGACATTATGTCTCCAATAAGAGGCTACTCGATGCTTCCGGTGTATCCAGAATCGACAATTTCATTCTGGATCTTGTGAGGAATCATTTTGCACGGTCAGCAAACGTTACAGAGAACGAACTTGTGTTAGGTCTATTTTACCCTAACCCTGGGTATTTCGGAAATACTATGGAGAGTGGATATGTACCACCTGAGGCATTCTTGCATCTGGAAGCACATGGTTATTTATCGGACTCAACGAACGTACCAATTATCTATCACGTTGCTAGAAGGGCAACAGATAAACGTATTCTCAATAGGCCTATTGACTCGGGTGATCGAAATGCCGTCCTAAGATACTGCGTAAGCATACCTGAAAGGGATATAATCAACACCGACCGGTTTAATCGGGAGAAATACTGGTGGCTCGACTGGGTTGAAGCTAATGTTTAGGTTAAGTAGGACCGGGCCCTGGTATGTGATTTTTGGTTCGCCGGTTAAAAGGGGAATGACATTTGTCATTCGCTGATCCTTTGTATAGACGGGCTGGAGATCGCATATCAGGGCCCAGTTCTGTCGTAGGTTAAGTTAGGTTAAGTTAGGTTTAACCTAGAATAAGTTAGTTTTCCCCTCTAATTTAGTTGAATAAAAATAATTAACATTTGTGTAAGGTTTTTCCACATTTCTCCTTAAAACAAAATATAAAAATAGCATTAAAAAATAAGTAAAATAAAATAAAAAATTATGAAAATATACCAAGTACATAAAAATCATATTGTAAGTATTGAGAACCCTTCAGGTCAGATACTTTAAGTTATCATTATTGCTGTAGTTTTTTGGTTTATTTAAACAATATAAAATGTAATAATGTATAAGTGGATAAATAAACAAACAGAAAAAAAAGGGCTGAAAATTAATACGGCAAGAACTAAAATTATCAGCCTTGAAACAAACTCATCGGCTCAAATATGCATTGCTGGTCAACCGGTAGAGAGAGTAGTGGATTTTCAGTATGTTGGGAGTATTCTCTCGACCTGTGGTGGAACCGAACTGGATATAGCCAACATGATCGGCAAAGCAAAATATGGCGAAGCAATGCAATTAGTTTGAACACCAAGCTAAGACTGTTCCGCTCTAACGTTGAATCTGTGCTGTTATATGGATACAGCACGTGGAGAGAGACCACTACTATCAGAAAAGAAGCCGCAGACGTTCTTTAATAGGTGCCTGCGCAATATCTTAAAGATTTTCTGGTCCAATTGTATCTCTAACGAACACCTTTACGAGAGAACGGTTCAGGAACCCATAGGCACAACCATCCAAGGACAGAAGTGGCAGTGGATTGGTCACACGTTCCGAAATGTATGTACTTCTAAAATCTTGAAATCTTTTCGTTTTGTTTTAGTTCCTGGGGCCGGATTCCGCAAACGTGAGCTTTGCTGTGTACACTGCCTTGTTCTGACGGTGGTGAAGTAGTGGATAAAAAAAAATGGTCGGTCGACAAGAAAAAAGGAAAAAAAAAGTGATAAGTAGAAGGACTACAGTACTATCTTGATAATGTGAACTTCGGTAATGTGAACTCACAAATCTATACATTGCTATCCCTATAATGTGAACTTTGAAATTTGCTCACCTCCATAATGTAAACTTTTCTTCAATATTTCGCATTCTTCTTTTATTATTCTTCTGATATTTATTTGTCTAAACATGTTTTTCCATTTCGTACTAAATGTTATTTCTTGGGGGAAGAACCTTCTTCATCTTATAGTCTGCTTTTACACGTAGACTTTTGAGGCTGGACTCTTTTCGAAGTTCTCTTTCTTATTTTCTCCGCGAGTCTCGCTCTTTTACACTTGGGACTTTTTTTCTTGACTTAAATGTGACATTCCTCTTTTAATTTGTTGTTTTATGAAGCAATACAATGATGAAATGAAGAAGAGAAAAAAACGAGCCGGTGAAAACTTTACCCACGACTCACAGGGCAAAATATGTTTTCCCCTCAACTTTTCGAATTTTCTTTCTCTTTTGCACTTATGTGAGTCTAGCCTTAAGAGTCTACGTGCATATGAGCATTCGAAAATTCTCTTATTTTTAGTTGAAAAAAATGTGAACCCCTCCAAAATATGAACGGGCCCTTGTTTTAATTAATTCACATTATCGAGGTAGTACTGTATTTATTGCCCTGTATAGGAGAAAATATAAAGTTCTTTTATGCATATATGTATTTGATTTTCTTTTTCTTAGTGCAGATTTAAAACATCATCAGATGGGGCACTGTAAAACTGATGTCTGAGACATACAATCTTGTCCAACTGCTCGTGATAATTTCCTGTGGCAAAATACCGCAAAGCACAAAGGAAATGAGTAGTAATACTACTTTCAGCTTGTTGCTAATTTTTATAAAAAAAAAAGATGTTGAATTTTTTCAAGAAATTCCAAACGTAGATGCTTTGGAAAACGAAATAAGTCAATGAATTGCTATTCTATTGCTTCCTCAAATAGATCACGAGAGTTTCTGATGTCTTCTGATAATCTTTAATTTTCTCCTGTGGAAACACAAATGATAAGACACGAAACAACTTCATTAAAATTAATATAATATATCAATTTTCTCGTCTACTGTGTCTCCTTAGAATGACGTTATATGCAGACCTCATTTTTACTTTTAATAAACAATTTTTTAATAAAACTACAAACAAAAATTGTTCCAGTTATTATTTGTAGAATTCATGGTTCAATGAAAATGAAAACCCAAACGTCAAACTGAATTCAGCTGACAAAAATTATTCATTCAGCACATTGAAACTCACAGCATTAACTGGTTTTGAGTGTGAACACAGGCAAAAAACTCACGCTTGCGGAATTTAGGCCCTGGTTATGTTTAAGTCAAGCCTAGTAAGTATAAAAATACATTCTTTAAAAGGGAGTACGAAATACCTAGAAAAAAAATCTCCATTAGACAAAATCTCCAAAAAATTAAATCCAACTAACTATTATCTCCTCAGACAAAATATTCACGGACAAAATCTCCAGCGTGATTTTTTTTTTTTAAATTTATTTCGTGATGCTCATGTAGAGGGTGACTAATAGTGCACCCCCTCATTATCTCCTTCCATAACTCACAGTCCCCTTTCCAACTGCCATTTCCAGTGAACTGCTGTGTAGAGAAAGCGAGATGTCACTACAATTCATATTCCCGCGTCAGTTGAAGGAAAATTTGAAAATTTTGTAAATTGTTTCGTTGTTCGTTGGTCGGCTTCGATTGGTTAGATGCCGAAGTTTTTCTTAATTTTTCTAATTTTTTCTCCATTCCACGTATCAATTAAAGTCAATTTCTAAACACTCATCGAGTGTTTAAAGTCCGCTTTACCCAATTTAATTAGTTTTGTTGCTTATTTACCGAGAAAACAAAATGGAGGAACTCTCTGAAAACCTGGAGCAGATACTACATCGCGCTAGGGACACAGAATCTGAATGGGAAAAGGAAGTTCAAGTGAGTGTGGGGGTCCTGAGATAAGTGAAGATCATCTAACTGTTGTCTTTCTTTGGTTAGGAAATGCGACTAAAGTTGCAGGCCATCCTGCTTGGCACACAAGCACCCATTCCCCAGGCAATTGTGTTGGATGCATCCCCGCTCCAGAAGAAAAAGCGTGCAAAGCGTTTGTCTTTAATCGTCGATGATGTTGAGGTGGAATATAGTCATAAGCCTCTTACTTTGGTTTCCGAGGATTCTGTCCCTACAAACCAGTCGCCGGGTGTTGTTGCCGAAGAAGTTGAGAAGCAGCAGTTGCCAGAGCCGACCCCAGAGCCGGAGCATGTGTTCGTACGTCCAATGCGAGCGGCAAAACTTAAAGTAGAGAAATGTCTGGTAAGTCTCGGGTATAGCCTCCAATTGGAGCGAATTTCTATCAGACGTTTCCCCACAGAAAGAACCGTCGATTAATAGCAAACTTCGGCGCCCAGACACTGCCGACGAAGCTAAGAAAATCAAAAAAGAGAATGAACAGCGTGCTTCACAGGCGAATGCCAAGAAACTGAACAAATCAAACAAATCACAGCTGGAAGCTCTGGAAGCAACACAAGCACCGTCGGCGGCGGCCAATGATTCTGTCGCGAGCACTAAACGGGTAAGAGTAGAGATTTCTGTTTTTAAATGTAAATTTGCTTAGAAAATACTCCCTAGGTGGATGAATCCGTTCTGGTTGTAGCTGATAAGGAAGCTCCAGTGGTGGAGATCTCAGAAGAGGAAGATGCTTCGTCTTCGTCCAGCGTAGTCGCGAAGAAAAGTGAGTTTGTATTCTTTCAGCAGGAACACACTGTATTAACATATAATACTGATATGCCTCAACTGAAAGTTAAGATGGTTACAATGCTGAAACTGACTTAACTTATCTGCTACTGCGCAAGGAAACGCATGTACAAAAGGAGGTAATCAAAGCCCGTCTCTGATGCCTAAAACACCAAGTAATGCCTCAGGGGGCGCTTTATCAACTTTGCTAAGAAATCTGCAGGGTCGCTGGTCTGAAAAGTCGGAGAAGATTTTTTTGGTCCGAAAGTTTGTGAAAAACCCAAGGAATTCTTTTTTTTTAAATCATTTCAATTGATTTCTTCAGGTCGACGTCACTTAATGTTTGAACTCCAAGTGCTATCTGTTGAAGACCACAACATAAGGAGGATTTAATTAATCTTTTATGAGTTTCCATATTCAATTGACTTTTAAGCAAACAGACCCAGCGGTTGTACTCATCTCCGCCACGGTGGTGACTGTGTTGGCCTTTGCCAATCAGCTCTTCATCGTATTAAGGGTATCGTAAGCTTCGTAAATGGCGTAGTTGACTGCCTTTATTTTTACATACATATGTCACTCATAATCCGTGGTTCTCTTGTACCCTACGGTGTCGAGTTTCAATTCTTCGTTCCGGTCTTCCACGTTCAGAAATGTTCTCTTATTTCTATCTACAGCTAATTCCTTGAACGAGTTCCAGCTTTAAGCAGCTTTATCCTTTTTTTTCCAATCGAGCTATTGTAACTTATCCTGGGTCTTCGTATCCTGCTCTTTCCTTCTGTTCTTACTTATGTCCTGTATCCGCTTGCGGGTTATAGGGCCTCTACTACGCCTACGCGTCATCGTGTACGGTTTCTGGCAATGTGTCTCGACTCTCCCCAACTGCCGTGGCTCCTTCTGGACTGTTCTGCGCCATGTTCTACTCGGACCGCCAGGTATTCTGCCAACCTGAGTTAAAGGGTTACATGGCATAGCATAGTTAGCTACGGAACTGTCAGCTTTTCGGAACATGTGCCCAATCCACTGTCTCTTCCGTTGTTGGATGGTTGTGCCTATTGGTTCCTGACCCGTTCCAGAAAATCCTTAAGATATTGTCTAGGCACATATTAACGAGCGTTTGCAGCTTTCTGGTGATAGGAATGGTCACTTTCCACGTGCTGCATCCATATAACAGCACGGGTTCAATGTTGGAGTGGAACAGTCTGACCTTGGTGTTCAAACTGATTGCTTCGCCATATTTTGGACAACAACCCGAACGCGAACTTTACTTTGCCCATCCTGTTGGCTATATCCAGTTCAGTTCCATCATCGGTCGAGACAATACTCCCAAGATACTGCAAATCCTCCACTCTCTCTACCAGTTGTCCAGCAATGCCTATTTGAGCCGATGTATTCGGGCATTTCTCACCTCATTCTGATTTGGGAGCATTTCGCTTGTGAATACGGTGTTCAAAACCATAGCAACATGTTCCTTCCATCTCTTGAGCTGGTCCTCATCCGAAATGAGCAAGGAACCGTCTAGGCTTTTCACTGGCATGAGCTGTGACTACCTGTCAGCTCGTTGGTGATTCTGTAGACGGTCCTGCTGGAGTAGCTGCAATGTGAGCTTTCAGCTGTTTTCATTCCTCACTTCAGGTTTCCCCGGAAAACCACGCACTATGTCTTCGATGCGACCGACCGACAATGTTTTCAGCACCGGATGTAAACACATTTTTCCCCGCACACTAATGGTCTTGGATGGTTGAGGGCAGAGAGCTGCTACACCTTGCGAAAAGTGCCCCCTTAATTGTTGGCGGACTGAGGGGTAACTAAGTCTATCGATGTTGAACTTGGGCATTCTTGTGTTACTGCAGATTGAGCGGGTGTCCTTCCCTGAGGCGAGAATGGTGCAGTCGTCGGCATAGGATACCAATTCGACTTCGAGTGGTGGTGTAGGAGAAAAGGATCGGAGAAAGGACCCCTCCTTGAGCCACACCTTGTTTGACTTTCCTAAATTGCGATTTACACTTACGGAATTCAACGAATGACTGTCGGCCATTTAGGTAGTTGGCAAACCATCATTTAGTGGAGTTCGAGAGTTGTGAGTCTAGGATGTCTTGAAGTAAGATTCCTAGGTCAACAGTATCAAACCCCTTTGATAAATGCAGTGCAACTAGGACAGTGCGATCGCATGGTTGTTGTTGGTTGAGACCTTGTGTGATGTGTGAAGAGATATCGAACCTTGGTCTGCTGGTTAGCCTGGCTTGAGCATCGGTATTATTCTGCCCACCTTCCAGGAGTCAGCAATATCCAATGATTAAAGCGAAAGATTAAGCACCTGGGTGAGGTAAGAGATTCCTATATTGCCCAGGTGCTTGAGCATAATCATTGAGATTCCATCCGGTCCAATGGCTTTAGAGGGTTTAGCTTTGCGGATGGCAGATTCGACTTCGGACGGTAAGGGATCCGGAGTAAAGCAGCGAAATTTCCCGCGGATAGCACGTTTATTTCTGTTGCAGTTTGTCGGTTGTTCGATGAATTGTGCCATTCGTTGTCCTTCCCTTGGCGTTCAAATCCCCCATCACTATGACAATGTCAATTTGGTGTTGTGTTGAAGACGGGACTTAAAAGATTGTAGAAGCTCTCCTTCTCGTCCTCAGACGAGCCCTCCGTTGGGGTATAACAGTGTATAATGGTGACGCGTCGTACTTAAGTCCGGAATCTGGCCATCATAGTCCTATCACCATGAGGGTGCCAGGGAATTAGGCCAATGCCTGCTGTAGTTGCTAGCAGCAGCCCGACTCCATATCCCCGCGAACTTCCGCATGGTCTTCTGGAATAGAGTAGTACAGAGTTACGGAAAATTAGTCGTCGTGACGATCACATTACCTCAATTTAGGTTGGTCGATATTGACAATGACGACATAGCCAAAAGAACAGTCATGAGTTCTGTCAATTTGCATCACAGCCCTAACCGTTTGTAAGCTCTGCTTCGGAATCACTGCCATTTTAGCGGTCGGATCTCATTATTTTCTTTTTGGTTTCTGTTTCGGTTGCCACCGCAATTCTTTTTTTAGAAATAGTTTGGGCCATCCGATCTTTAAATTAGACAGTCGCAGCAGTTTTACTGTTATACTACAGCATTTGTCCGAGCGATCGGTTAATTTCCGTCAAAATAACGAGTTTCTGCTTCGGCGAAAGAGTTGTTGAACCTTTGGCTCCCACCGAAACTACATACTCGTTCCGTTGTGAACACATGATGTCTACTGATTGAGGAGTTTCCTAACAAAATTCAATAATTCAACTTAGAAAGGTTCTGAGAAAAAACGAGGAACTAATGCTGCTAATATTGTTTAGTATTTGAAATGTTTGTCTGGAATCGCGTATTTGTTCTTATAACAACTCATCCCAAGGCTGTGAACTGCTTGCTTCAGCTTCCAGCTTTTACACCATATCTAGCCCGATATTATAATGAAAAGCGCAAATACCCTAATATGTTTTGAAATGAATAACATTTTAGTGGATAGGTCCAAAACTTACGATGGACTTCTCTCTAGGGACCGAAGGTAGGGCTATTTGTTAATCTACAAGACGGCTAACCGATCGTCAAGATCTCATGGAATTCCTCTTGGTGATCATCACAAGATCTAAGGCAGATGAAATATTATGCCGCGTATTTTGTAACAAGTTAGCTGACCAAATGTCGTCCTTTGAGGATATCAAGGCACAAAAAAAAAAAAAAAAAGTACCTCACCCACGCCGCTAAAGAAGGCAAGTCGCAGATGGAAACATCTGGATTGTAGCAAGGAACTGTAAGTATACAAGAGCAGCAAATTTTTGAGAATGTGAAAAAAGGAAGAAATGGAAGTGATTATCATTTTCCTTGTACTGTCCGTTTTAGAACAGATTCCTTCTCAATAATCAGCTATATCAGCAAGGTCTGCACGGCAAGAATCAAATATTTCATTGCAAAAAGTTTCAGTACTAGGTATGCGAAGAGAACAACGCCGATTCCACCCAGTGGCAAGACCAAGTGTGCCTCATCGAGGGTACACTTCAAACCAACCGACAAACTCTTCTAAAATAGCATCTCTCTTACAGAATCAAAGAAAGAGCAACGTGAAGGAATGAACCCAGTGGTTAAGGTTAAAAAGGAGGCGCTTAGCCTATCTAGCGTCGAAGAACCCGAGAAATCTCCTCCAATTGTTGCTCCTACACCTGTAGAAGTACACCCTAAGCACGAAGCATCGTCTTCCGTTGAGGAAACACTTCAAACAACCACCAGCACGGGAAACACAACAGAAACGACACGCGGCAAACGTACTCGTAAGAAGAAGGAATTTGCTCACCGCCCCATCAAGGAAGAACGCATTAGCATCGAGGCGGTTGTTGTCCCCTCACCAGTTTCTACACGCACTCGCAGTGGCAGTATAAGCAAGCCGAGAGCTGACTCTGTCTACGAAGATGCTGTCGACAGTATACCACAGGGAGGTGGTGAGGAAAAAATGGACGCCACACCTCTACCAACAACAACAGCAGCCGCACCAATAGCTGGCAACATTTGCAATGAAACCGTTGCAACATGCAACGCCACTATGGTGACTGCGTTTGATGCCACTTATGTCGCAAATCAAGCAAATGCTACATTCGCTATGCCGCCGGCTCAAACAACGTTCGTAATGCCGAACAACCCGAATGCTACGGTGACGATTGCAAATGAAACTGTCAAGAAGCCCAATGGAAGCTTGGGCGATGCCACATTCGACGTTAAAGAACCGCCGGTGAACGATAGCATCATGACTGAGGATGATTCGTTCGATAAGCCACTTGCGAACCTGAAGAAGCTGCCGCCACCACCACCTCCGGCAACAGCAAAGGTCTTAAAGTCAAAATCGAAGCCGAATGAGCTCTTTAAGTATGTAAGCGTAGATGTATTGCCAAGAGCAGTGTCAAGAACTCTTCTTTCTAGTCCCTGTGTGCAGAGTCCGGTTAAGAAGAAGGTGGAGGCGTTCGAACACCATGCACAGACTGCTTCAAATGATATGCGGCTGAAGACTAGGTCCAAGAGGACTAAGGAGAACTTCGAACCAGAGTTGCCAGTAAGTATAACAGGAGAGATTTCGGTGCAATTCCTTCATATGTCTATTTCAGAGCATTCGAGATCTTAAATCCAGCGCGGCTACAACCCCGGTGATTGGCAAGCCGCACGCCCCAGTCTTGGGTAGATTCCTCACGCCAACGCAACTGTCGAACGTGACTCTATCATCGACCAGTGCAAAGAAAATGCCCAACAGTGCGTCCAAAATAATGCCATTCCCGACGAGCAAGCACACTTCCGCATCAAATCTCAAATGCACCAGTTCCTCCTCATCACAGTCTCTCTCACGGGAGAACAGCGAGGAAGATCTCAAAAAGGGATTTAATAAGCTGCAGGTAAGCCACACACCCTTTCCTCTCTTTAAATCCATTTCTGTTCATGTGAGTCCTTCTAGCAACTCGCCGAGGAGCGAAAAAAGAAACGTGAAGTCAAGCACCAACAAGCTGCTGCAATTCGTGAGGCCAAGGAAAAAGAGCGTGCCGAGCGTCTCAAAAAAATAATGAAAGAACGCGAAGAGAAGAACCGCAAGAAGGTCGCCGAAATGGAGCAAAAGAAACGCGAACTCGAGGAAATCAATCGGAATTTGAAACTCCAAGAAGAACGTGAACTGAAACAAGCAGCTGCCAGCAGCAAGACGAAAGTAGATACCGCCGAAGCAGCGCGACAAGACCGTGAACTACTCGAACAGATGAAGATGCCCAAAATAAAAATGCCACCACCGCCGAAGCTAAACTCCAAGTACAACTTCAACATGCTACACAGTGATGATTCCACAGACGAAGAAGGCAAGACCTCATACAAGAGGCCCGCCCCACCACTCTGGAGCAAGAGCTCCGCTCGCACAGACTACATAACCACTCAGGCACACCTCTCATCCGAAATCATCGACAGCTTCTTTTCGGTGCAACCGATGACGCCCGACTTGAAGGCCATCTTCCCGAATATCGATCCACGCTACTTGAAACGTAATTCGAGTGCCATATGGCAGACCCCGCCACGTTACTCGGAAATGCCCAAGTACTAAAAGAACTAGTTTTTATTACTTTTACGAATTTTTTATATTAAATTATTAAGTTTATTATAATATAGAATGCAGAATGTTTCCTATGTGCGTTGCCGTTTGCATCTTTTTTTCGTTCTTTTTTGATAATTTATCTGTTGTAAATAAATTATATTTCAATAAAATTAAAAACAAATAAATAAATACTTTTGTTTCGGAAACAAATTCAGTGATTTGTTTGAATAATTTCCAGGGAAAGAAGATGATGTAGTGCAGTTTCTCAATCGGTATTCCGTAACTTTATTCAACCTGTCAGTTCTCGATGAGAAAAAAGCCTTAGATTTGAACCGCAAATATACAATTCAATACAATGAATAGTATACGAAAAAAATAAATAAGTAAATCGCAAGTCGTCAAACAGAAATTCCGACGAATTTTATTGACTTACGCGAATAAGAATTTTCTGTGGCAGATTCAGCGTAAAAACCCAAGGAAATAATAGTCTTTATATTGTCAATTCACGATAGATTACGTAGCGAAATACAGCAACTCGTTTGACTCTTACTTAGGCGCTACAGTTCGGGGTGAACCTGGGCCTCAACCAACAAGCCTCTCCATTTAGCTCGGTCTTTAGCTAATTGCTTCCAGTTGCGCACTCCAAGTTGGTCGAGGTCCCCTTGAACTTGTGCGCGCCACCTACGGCGATGATTCCCTCTACTGCGTCGTCCCTCGGGATCAGATTCGAAGACTGCGGGCTGGAGCATTGGTGTCCATTCGCTTAACATGTTCTATCCATCTCAGACATCCAATGCGCGGTTTTTTTTGACTATGTCGATGTCGCTGTACAGCTCTTATAGTTCGTGATTGAATCTTCTCCTCCAAAACCCGTCAACACAAACGGGACCGAAAATCTTACGAAGAATTTTTCTCGAAGCGACCAAGGATATCTTCATCTTTTTTTTAATAAAGTCCATGTTTCAGCGCCGTAAAGCAGGACTAGGATGATCAGGGTCTTATACAGAGTCTCCTTAGTTGTTCGAGATAGGGCTCCACTGTTCAATTGCCTTATAAGCCCAAAAAAACAGCGATTGGCAAGAGTTATTCTTTGCTTGATTTCTGCGCTGATCTTGTTTTTCGAGTAGCAGAGCCAAGGTAGACAAAGTCCCTTACTACCTCGAAGTTATAGCTGCCCACTGTGACGTTTTGTCCAATTCGTCGGTGTTGGTTGTCCCTTCTTGTTGACAGCATATACTTGGTTTTGCCCTCGTTTATCGCTAAACCCATTTTGGCCGCTTCCGCCTCAATGCTTGCAAGCGCACCGGTGACAGCCCGCTGAGTTCTTCCGATAATGTCTATATCATCGGCGTATGCAAGCAGTTGTAATAGATTGTGCCTCCGGTTGGCTTATGAGTTCCGCACAATCCGTTCAAATACAATATTAAAGAAGTCAGATGACAGCGCGTCACCTTGTGTAAAGCCTTTTTTGACATCAAAGGTCCCGGTGAGGAGCGTTCGTGCTCCATCGTCAGCCTGCACATACGGACAAGTTTGGCAGGGATGTCAAAACTAGGCATGGCTCTATAG
Source organism: Brachypalpus laphriformis (assembly GCA_945910035.1). Taxonomy (NCBI): domain Eukaryota; kingdom Metazoa; phylum Arthropoda; class Insecta; order Diptera; family Syrphidae; genus Brachypalpus; species Brachypalpus laphriformis. The sequence goes on from OX246753.1 coordinate 327,073,793, forward strand.
ATGCTGATGATGATCTAGGCGGCCTTGAAATCGATAAAAAGATGGTGAGTATCGATTTAGAATTCTTGGGTTTTCTCCAGGATCTGCCGAAGTGTGAAGATTTGATCGATGATGGACTTTCCTGGCCTGAAACCGCACTGGTAGGGTCCAATCAGGCTGTTGATAAAAGGTTTCAGGCGTTCACACAATATCGCAGAAAAGATCTTGTATGTGATGTTGAGGAGACTGATGCCCCTATAATTGGCGCAGTTGAGGGGGTGTCCTTTCTGGTGGATCGGGCAAACGATGCTGAGGTTCCATTCATCAGGCATACACTCGTCTGACCAAATCTTAGAGACGAGTTGGTGTATGCACTCTACCAATTCATCCCCAGCTGCCTTGAAAAGTGCGGCCGGTAAGCCGTCAGGTCCAGCATCCTTGTTCGATTTTAGCTTGGATATTGCTATCCTCACTTCGTTTTGGTCAGGTGGACGGAAATTTTGACTATCATCGTCTATGTTGAATGGTTCATTCTGCCTGACATCTCTACAGGTTTCTGTACTGGTATTGCTTCTCTGACACGTTCTTTTTACCTTTTGGTAAAACTTCCGTACATTGTTTCTGGAGTATAAACTCTCTATATTCTCAAACGCGCGCTTCTCATGCTCTTTCTTCTTTTTATGGAGAAGCCGATGTTCTTCCCGTCTCTTTTGCTCGTAGACCTCACGAGCAGCTCTCGTCTTTCTTCGCAGCGCCGCTTTGTATGCCTCTTGCTCAAACCAGGGGTTTCGCGGTGGTGGGCGAGCGAGACTCAGCACATCAGTCGCGGCGTTTCTAATGGCATGTTGGCAGCGTTGCCACTGGTCTTTAGGGGCGTTCACATTCTCAAACATGTTTGACAAGCACGGCATGATGAATGTTTGATGGATGGAAACCATTAGCGTTCACATTTGTCAAACATGCTGTCAAACATCAGTTGTAATTAGAATTTCAACCATGGCGGATCTTGTAATCGCAGGTCTAGGAATCGACGCAGTTTTAGAAGATGGAGAAAAAGAAGAAGAAAAAAGGAAAACAAATAAGAGGAAGGGAACTTGGACGAAGGAATGGCTAAAAAAGTGACCAAATTGTTCTTCTTTTAATTTACTGGACGAATTAAGATTGACTTCTCCCTTTTTCATGCCAATGTATCTCTATTTCTTTTCCGGTCTGCAATTAGGTTTTATATGGTTTTTCCTAAAGTAATTAGTAAATTGCATAAATCTCTAAGTGGTGCATATTTCCGTTCCCGTCATTTCAGATATGTCCTTTATTGTTTTTATAACCGTCACTTTTAATTTGCCATGTCTCTAGAAAGTTTTGATACATTTCAAAAAATGCTCTCCAAAAATCGCAATTTCCGATCACAGCCATATTTATAGGTACGATGCGCACTGCTTGAAAGTTTCTTGCAAATTAAATTTCTTCCCGGCATGACAAGCAAGCGTTCACACTCTCAAATTTGCTTGTCATGCCAGGAAAATATCAAAACATTTTGAAATCCATCAAGCATGCTTGACAAGCCGCTGGATGGAGGGTTCACATTATCAAAATCTAGGCAATCATGCCAGGCTTGTCAAACATGTTTGAGAATGTGAACGCCCCTTTTGGCACTTGGTGTTGGCGGCATAGGGGTGATTGAGAGATTTCAGGATACGCGTTCAGCGAAGACTTTGGCGGTCTCTTGCGATTGTAGCATTCCGCATTCGTACCTTGGCTACAAAAAGGTAATGATCCGAGTCTATGTTGGCCGCTCTGAAGGTCTGGACATCCAGAATACTGGAGTCATGCCTTGTGTCGATCGCAATATGATCAACTTGGTTGATCGTTACATGATAATTGGACCGCCATGTCTGGTTATGTATATCGAGATGAGGAAACCATGTGCTTGCTTTGGTGACATTTCGCTCCACAGCGTAATCAATTACCCTTAGTCCGTTATCAGACGAGGTGTCGTGTAGGCTATGCTTACCGAGTGTCCCACCAAAGACGTCCTCCTTTCCTATTTTGGCGTTAAAATCGCCCAATACAATTTTTTTTTTAATTGAATGCGATTGAATTTCAAATTGTTGAGACATTGTTTGCAACAGATGTCACCTGAAAAATGTGATAATTCAAATAATTACCGATAAATGCAACCAACAAAATTTAAATAGAAAATCGTTATATATGCATTTGACTGCCCCATAAATTGCACAATATTCGTATATTTATAACGAATCATTTTTTTATGAAATATGTCTATGAAAACACTGTCTTTGCAGACACAACTGCATCTGACGAAGTTTTAAACAAGTGTGAGCTTCCATTTTTTTCCGCTAGCTAGCGCTAATGTTGGAACCAACGCGAAGTTGTCTACTACCAGTTCATATATAGTATATCAATGGTTCCAACATCTCAAGCTGAATGAAGTGTTATGTAGTTGGCTGTGTGTGATTCACAATACAGATTGTGTTGCAACGAAATTCAAATTCGTAATATTGTAACCGTAGAAAACAGCGGTGATATCTATGGGAACGAATATTGAAACTATTTGAACGGCAACAGTTTTTTACAGTCAGTACACCTGAACAAACACAGATGGCGCAAATTTTCTATGGTATGGTAGCGGGTCAACGGCCTTCTGTTCGCCGTCTTCCTATCAAAACAAGTTAATGTCAGTACACAAATTTAGAAAATTTAACATTCAATTAATTTAAAAGAAAATTCGAAAAAATAAAAGTTAAAATTTTTTAAGCACGACTTGCTGTGACGAAATTCTCGGACGACTATTTTTGGTTTTGAAAAATTTTGACTTAGAAAATAGAAAAACAATGACTACTCGATGTGTATGAAAAATAACCCGAACAGGTTCTACACCTACGGGTGTTATCGAAAGTAGAACGCCTCGATGACAAACGTCACAAGACGTCAACCGCCACAGTAGATATCTATGATGGCGGGTATTTTGTTTCTGTTTATAACCGCTTTGAAACAAAGGACCTGGTGATGTTGGAACATATTTCTCTGCAGACATAAGGTATGTTTTGGTGAGAATTACGATTCGCAGTCAATCTGGTTCACAGCTTTTTTATTATTTGAAGATTGGTGATTGAATTGAAATTGAAGTGAAATGTATGAAAAAGTTGTGCTTAAATTTATGAAATACAACTAAATCATTCAACTTGAATCAAATTGGATAAAAAAAGCTGTTTTTTTGTTGTTGTACTCCGTGCTAAATCTTACTTCACTGACAAGCGATGACTCACCAAAACACGCCTACAGTATGAAAGTGGCATTTCACTAGCAGTCCATATATTAATACGTCAATGCTCCTATAATATGTCAATGGTTGTTAGTTCTACGTATATCTGTTTGCAAAAATCGAGAGAATTCAGCTGTCACTCCGCAAAAAGGGTCGCCACATAGTACTGTCTCTTCCTTAATAAAGTTCATGAATTTGCATCCTATCGTAGAGGGATGATGATTTATAAATAGTGCGTTTCAAGTTAAGAGTGTTGTTTGTCGTTCATTTAACCTAGTTAGAACCAGTATTATACACATTCAGAAAAACGCCAATTGGCAATACGAATGAAAAAATAAATAAGTGAGAAGCCCTAAAGCAGTGAAAATGTAATGGAATTGCGCATTGGCTATACATAAATACAGTTGTACTTTTACAAACTGTGCACCATCTTCTCCAATCTTAAGAATTTATTTCAATAATATGGCTAACGTTATCTAATCGCGAAGTGTATGGTAGAGATGAAGTCCTCGAACAGATTGTGTTTTGCACTTTTTGGCGCTTGTGAGACTCCGAACTAATTCAGACCTGAAGCTCAGCTGCAAGATTTGTTTTTCCTTGTACACAATTCTGTGCAACTTCCAAGAATTCACTATTGTAGAATCGTTCGTACTGATATTGTAGCATCCACAGAAAGTACTTTTCGTACTGCATTACCAACGAGCATGGTGTGGCAACACTAATGACATCTGTCAAAACTGCCATCATGCACAGCAGTTTGTTCCACATTTCACATTCCACAATTTACCCTAGCATATCCGACAATGTTTTGGAGGTTCTTGTATTTGGTATAAATACACCAACCACCAACAGAGAAGACGCAGTCGATAGAGGTGAAAATAGCGATGAACAAGTGCGATCACTGTGCGAGTTAATTATTTGAAAATTGTTGTTGAGAATAAACGATATTGACTTTTCAGTTCGAAAAAAATAGTTTTTCCAATGATGCTATAACACAACCATAGGATTAAATGAGTTAATGGACAACATATGCAACAATTGGACATACTACACTAAGTCCGTCATTACCTAAAAACCTCCTACGAATTATTTTTATCGAAAATAATCAAACAAAACCACAGTGCTGTTACTTCTGTTGTGTTTGCTTTGCTTTATTTCACATGAATTTCCAAACGTGTACATGTTTGAAACCATTATTTTCTATACAACAATTTTCTGTTAGCTCATATGTCGCTAGTTTTTTCATGAATTTTAATCGATTCTCCGTCAATCCATGTCTACCAGGATCACCTACCAAAATGAGTTTGCCTTGCTTTCCTAGCACATGCAACCATGGCAACAGTGTCTCCGCAAAATCAGCATCGTAGAAAAGATCTCCAAGTAAGATGACGTCCTCTTTAATGTTCGAATTACCAATTAGATTCAGTTCACTTGTACTTATATCGACTTTATTCAAATCCGCATTGATGTGCGCTGCAATTGAAGCAACTGAAAAGAGAAATTTACTATTAGAACAGCGCTATTATTGAGGGGATGTAGCTCAGTGGTAGAGCGTTCGCTTTGCATGTGAAAGGCCCCGGGTTCGATCCCCGGCATCTCCAAATTTTTTTTTTGGTTTTTTTTTCTCCTCTCACCTGGGTCGATATCGTTCGCTACTGCAGATGTTGCTTTAACCATAATCGCTGCTATGGAGGAGGCACCGCAGCCACTACCAATGTCCACAACTTTCTTTGATTTCACCAAGTTGGGGTTGTCCAGAATGAATCTGAAATACAAAAACCAAATAGAAGGGGGCTAGGTATGAATGAAGCAAAGAATTTCGAACCTGCTTAATGCTTGACCGCCAGGCCAGTAGAAGCCCCAGAATGGATCATTTTCGAAAACCTTTTCACTGTCTTCCGTTATGGGTTCGTGGAATAACCGGCATTCGGGTGTTATCAGCCGTAGGGCGATTTCAGGTGTCAGATGTGTTCGAGATATTTGCGTGTTGTCCGAGATGGTTTGCGCTATTTGTGAGTGCCTATAAAAGTTAAAAAAAATATATATATAGATTCAGTGCTTAGTAACAAACGATGAATCTTGTCGCATATCGGCGGAGCCGTTACTAACATAGACATTGATAGGTTCAGCGAATAAGGATTAAATACGATTCAAAAAGAAAGAAAAAGAAGCTCAAAGCTCTAAAAGGGACATAGCAATTATATTGCAACTTCTACATCGATTGCCAAAACAAAAGAAGAAAGGAGAACACAGTTCTGCGAAGTCGAAAGGTTACAAGTAAATGATGATGAAATTTGCCTATCAACATGGGAAGTATACGGAAAAACCCATTCACAGCTTAACGCTATTGATTGACAAATCATTAGCTGCTAAAGAAACAGCCCTATGTACCTTCATAGACATACAGAGTGAACAACACTTCCTATGAGGCTATCAAAAAGGCTATGATTAGGAAAAATATCGCTCCTCTGATCATAAACTGGATAATAAATCATGCTACGTAGCAGGAAAATAAGAATCGAGTGCGGAGGCTCGCATAAAACTATAGCAGCCCGCACGGAGGAGTCCTCTCTCCTCTGCTCTGGACCTTAGTTATTAACGAACTCCTAGAGCTAATTGAAAAATCAGGTTACAAAGTACAAGGGTATGCAGACGACATTGTCATTAGCGTCGGAGGAAAATTTGAGGATATAATTTCCCAACTAATGCAAGGTGCCCTTAATTTAACTTCCGATTGGTGCAGGACAAAGGGACTTACCATCAACCTCGAAAAAACGATACTTGTACCCTTTTCCAGGAAAAGAAATCATACTCTAAAACAAATTACATTGGAGAACGTCCCAATCGACATATCCAAGGAAGCGAAATACCTAGGTGTTATACTTGACAAGACGCCCCCCTGGAATTCACACCTGAACAAGGTTACCGAGAAAGCGACAAGAGCAATGTTTATGTGCTAGCGCCTACATGGTAAAACTTGGGGGCTAAAACCCAAGATAATATATTGAACGTACAGTGCCATTATCAAACCAATGGTCACCTATGTTGTTGTTGTTGTGTTATCGTTGGCTTGGTGGCCAAAACTCTTACAGGCCAAGACTCAGGAACAGTTGAGTAAAATCTATCGTCTAGCCTGTCTGAGTATCACAGGAGCAATGAGAACGTGCCCCACGACAGCAATGGGAGCAATGCTTAGCCTCACACCGTTGCAGCTTGCAGTACAAAAACAAGCTATGCTGAGTGCTCTTAGGCTGCGCAAGATCTCGGACCTTAAAATCGGCAACTTTACAGGCCATTCTAGAGTATATTCAAAATGACCTTATTCTCAAAATCCCAGATACCATGCTCAAGAAATACCGGTTCTCCAGGAAATTCAATGTCAATGATCCTAGGTGACCGCCACACATGGAAGAATGAGGGACTTGTAGTCTTACCAAACTCTCAAACTTGGTACACAGATGGTTCCAAATTGGAAAATGTTAGCACTAGGGCAGGGGTTTATGGACCCAGGTTCCAACGTGCAGCAGAGCTTGGGAAATCACCAACAATATTTCAGGCGGAAGTCCATGCAATCGTGCTCTGTGTACGAGAATCTCTGCGAAGAAGGGTCGAGGGTACTCGTATCTAAATCCTCTCGGACAGCCAGGCAGCACTTATGACTCTGAAATTGTACACGGTAGAATCAAAACTTGTATGGGACTGTCTAAACCTACTCGAAGATCTCGCATCGAAAAACACCGTCACTGTGGCCTGGATACCAGGACACGAAGGCTTCGAAGGCAACGAAAGGGCGGGCTGCTTAGCGAGAAGAGGCGCTAGTCGGTTCTGAACCCTATTTTGGAGTCACACGGAGTAGCGCAAACATCAAAATAAAGAAATGGGAAGATGATCATCATGCAGAGTACTGGGCCAAACTTAAGGGCCTAAGACAGGCTTCGAAGGCAACGAACGGGCAGGCTGCTTAGCGAAAAGAGGCGCTAGTCGGTCCTGAACCCTATTTTGGAGTCACACGGAGTAGCGCAAATATCAAAATAAAGAAATGGGAAGATGATCATCATGCAGAGTACTGGGCCAAACTTAAGGGCCTAAGACAGGCAAAGAAGTTCATTAATCTCAACCGTTGCAAGGCTAAAAAGCTACACGAGCTTAGGAAAGCAGACTTAAGAACCTTAACAGGCTACTTGACTGGCCATTGCCCACGCAGGTACCATCTGCACAAGATAGGAGTAGCGGATACAGACGAATGCCGGCTATGTGGAGAGCAAAAAGAGACGGCAGAACATATTCTTTGCGAGTGCCCCATGGCCGCAAGAAAAAGACTTCTCCATCTCGAGAGGGCTTTATTGAGTTCATTTGACTTCTGGAACATTGAGCCTGGAGCTTTTTTGAGGTTTATCAAGAGCCTTAACCAACTTCTCAGCTAAACACCGGGCTGGCACAATAGATCTTATAGGTCATAGTGCGTACAAGGGCCCTAGTATAGTACAGTACAAGTAAATGAAGCAGTTTCTTTGCGATGTCAAATTCTTCTTCTTCTTTCTTTTCCCATTTCGGCGAGGTTATGATCTGAAAACAAGGGATCATAACCCACTTCATTGCATTTCTACAGATCCGCCTGAGGTTCGCGTGTTTAAGCTCAGAAAATATCGGCAGGCCTCCCGATTTTAGATTACTTCGTTACTGAGGCCAATCAAATGCTGGTGTCGTTGCATTTGTGTGATCCAGGCGTTTATATGCCTGTCTTTCTTTCGCGCTGTCTTTGGAACGTTCATTGATATTGGCTTTTTGATAGGGTTTAAATGATCTCTGCTTTGAACGTGGTAATAGCAGTTAAGCCGATCGCGCTCTATTTTTCGTGAGATGGTTTTTTTAAAGTGAATGCTTCCACGAATCTTCGAATTTATTATTTCATCGAACTTTGTCACTCCCGCTGTCATGCGAAGCATCTTCATCTCAGCTGCCGTTAATTTACTCTCATACTTTTTGTACATTGTCCAACATTGTGAACCGTATGTGAGCGCTGGACGCATAACTGCGGTGTAGAACCTTGCTTTAAACTTAGGGGGCATTCTTCGGTTTTAGAAGATAGCGGAGTTTTCCCGCCACTTCATCTTCCCCACGCTTCGCTATTGATCATAGATCCCAGATATTTGAACTTGGGAAGCGCAGTTCCATTCAAATAAATGTCTGGAATAGGCCTGAGTGGATCAGAGGACGGACAGCACAAGTACTCTGTTTTTTTGAACTAATGCCAATACCATTTCCTTATGATGATGATGGATGCTGATGTGTGTTGGTGAGGACAATCTAGAGCCAGCCTGTGGAGTTTAAGAAGAGGGTAAGCTCATTTATGTTCTTACCCGAGATTTCCTCAAGTGAATTGTAGAAGGGTTTGCCTAATGCTTGATGTCTAGCCCTAGCTAGTGCTGGACAATTGCACATGTAGTGGATAATTGTTTCTTTTTCGGTGGCTATGTTGCAACTACGGCAGTGTGTATTATATGGGATACCTAGTTTGGCTGCATGCTCTCCTACCGGCCAGTGTCCCGTGATTATCGCGATTGTACGGGTAATGTCTTTGCGCGTTCTGTTCAACAGGGCGGTTGTTTTGGTCTTGTTGTAGTTAGGCCACATCTTTCTGGATATGACGCAGTTCGTTAACCTGGACCATTTAAGGTTAGCTTTTCTAAGAAAGATTGAGGAGATGTTTGCCTTAATTGCTCCGAGCGGGGTGTGAACAAGTTCAGCAAGTGAGCATTGAAGGGCTGAGCCTCGCCTGGCCAGTTCGTCAGCATGTTCGTTGCCATCAACGTTGCTGTGGCCTGGAACCCAGACTAGGGTCACCATGTATTGGCCATCTAGCGAGGCCAGCTCCTGTCGGCATTCTAGTACTAGTTTTGAGGAAATAGTTTCCGAGGCAATGGCTTTGATAGCAGTTTGGCTATCGATTAAAATAGCGATTCTTTGCCTTGGTAGTGTATTTGTGTGTGACTTGATTTGGCGACAGGCTTCGCGAATGGCGAGTACTTCCGCTTGAAAGACGCTGGCAGCGTCCGGGAGTCGATACGATCTTGCGATGTTCAGGGACTCCGAGAAAACACCCGCACCGACCCCACAGTCAATTTTTGACCCGTCGGTGTAGACTGTTAGATCGAAACCACTGGTCGCTTGTCCATCTTGCCAATCTTTTCTTGTAGGGAATTGTACATCGAAACGCTATGTGAAGTTCAATGTGGGGATGATGTAGTCTGTTGGAGTCGATATGAGTTCTCCTGGTAGAGAATCTAGGATATTGCTGTGTCCATAGGGTTTCGCAGTCCAACACTTGGACTCTCTGAGTCTGATTGCGCTGTGCGCTGAGATTTTTGTGATATGTAGATCTAGGGGTAAAAGGTGTAGCAGGACTGTTAGAGCGTCTGACGGAGTTGACCATAGGGCGCCTGTGGTGCCTATGCATGCTGCTCTTTGCACCTTATTTAGTTTGGTTATGTTATAGGCTTTTTTAAGGGCCGGCCACCATACTATCGACCCGTAGGTAAGGATTGGGCGTACTACGGCTGTGTACATCCACAGGGTCAATTTTGGTTGCAGGCCCCATCTTTTGCCGAGGGTTCTGTTGCAGGCATAGAAGGCTATACATGCTTTCTTTACTCGTTCGTCTATGTTTGGTTTCCAGTTAAGTTTAGGGTCTAGAATAACTCCTAGGTGCTTAGCGCTGGAAGATAAGGAGAGTATCTGACCGTTTAATCGAGGAAGATTGAAGTCGGGTATTTTGTTTTTTGTGGTGAAAAGCATCAGTTCAGTTTTATTTGGCTTGACTCCAAGTCCACACTTTCTGCCCCATGCGGTGACTTTACTTAGAGCACTCTCCATGATCTCACTTATCACGGGAGGGAAAAGTCCCGACATTAAAATCACCATGTCGTCCGCATACCCAACTACTTTAATTCTTTCTCTGTCTAAGCATAAAAGGATTTTATTCATGACTATTAGCCATAGTAGAGGTGAGATGACTCCACCTTGGGGCGTTCCTCTACTGGCAAATTTGGTTATGATGCTGTTTCCTAGAGATGCCTGAATAGTTCTAGTGCTGAGCATAGAGACTATCCATTGATTTAGGTAGGTTTCTATGCCCAGCTCCGTGAGGGACTCTAGAATTACTTCAGTGTGTACATTGTTAAAAGCTCCTTCTATGTCTAGAAAGGTAGCTAAAGTGTATTCCTTGTACTGTAGGGATTTTTCTATTGTTCGCACTACTTCATGAAGAGCTGTTTCTGTAGATCTTCCTTTGAGGTATGCGTGTTGGGATTTGGAAAGAGATGACTCGATTGTATCTCGCAGATGGTTGTCTAGAAGGCGCTCGAGGGTCTTCAAAACGAAGGAGGTCAGACTGATTGGTCTGAAATCTTTCGCGTTCTCATGTCCTCGTCTCCCCACCTTCGGAATGAAAACCACTCTCACCCGTCTCCATGAGTGGGGTACATGGTTATTTAGGATGCAGCTCCTGAAAATCGGCACGAGCCATGGGATTGCTACCTCTTGCATTTTTTGTAGCATAATGGGCAGAATGCCATCTGGGCCTGGCGATTTATAAGGGGCGAAGCTGCGAATGGCCCAGGAGATTTTTTCTTCGGTAATAATGGGTATTATGTGTTCCCAGGATTGCAGGCATTGCGAACTGTTAGGCTCAGTGTAGCTGTCTTTACATCCGGGAAAGTGGGTGTGTATTAAGATCTTTAAGGATTCTGCAGTTGACTCCGTCCACTGGAAAGTAACTATAGCCGGGGAAACTATTCATTCAAAAGTCTTTGACAATACTGCCACAACCTTTGTAGAATTTTGTCGTCATCCACAAGAAGCTGATTATGAGCATTGTTAATGAACTTTGGCGAACGAATCTCCTGAGCATTCCTCCTTCTTTGGGCGGCTATTTTGAAGATGGTTGCGCTCTTGTTCATATTGTGCCGTCGCAGCTCCTAGATAGCCTGATTTGCATCAGCAAACGGGGAGGATATTTTTTCCAGCTCCCGATACAGGCCCTCCGTACTTTCTGCTTGAAGTTGGTCGCACTTCTTTTTCGCTTTTTTCTTGCAACATCTGTATTCCACTTCGAGACGAAATTTTTCGTCTTTATTATTAGAGGGACATGTTGGCCAAGCTTCGAAAGCCGCTTTCTTCTTATTTACTACTTCTTTAGCTTCATCACTCCACCACCATGTTTCTTTGGCGTGTTGGTGATGGCCTTTTGAAGCTCCTAGCAGTGATTTGGCCTTCTTTAAGCAAGTTCGCTGTAGGGAATTCCACATATTTTGTGCTCTGCACTCTTCATCGTCAGCTTGGTTGACGGTGTGAGAGAAGTAATTTATCATCACGAGAACAAAAGCCTCACCTTTTTCTTTGTCCAGATTGTACCACTTGATTTTCTCAGAGACCCTTGTTTGTTTGCTTTTCTTCTGTGTTTCGATAAAAATTTCTGTTAGCAGGAAACGGTGCTGAGCGATCCCCTCTCCCAGAGTGTCTGTAATCTTTTACCCAATGGTTCATGAAACTGGCTACCAAATGGTAGTCAATCTGGGTTTCAGTTCCACCACTGCTGTAAGTGATCAGGTGCCGGCTTTGTTTGATGAACATTGTAGTTAACACGATAAGACCATGTGATCTGCACATGCTTAGGATTTCTTCACCAGGAATGTTTATAGTGCCGTATCCCAGTCCTCCATGGAAATCTACATAGTCTTCGTTTGACTTCCCGACATGTCCATTCAAATCTCCTCCAACAAACAGAAACTTTCCCTTTGGAATGTTCTTACATAAGGAGACTGTGAAAATCTAGTCAAAATGCATCTTTTTCCTCTGATTGCACCCACTATGGGAAGCATATGCACTGACAATATTCCACATTACTCATTGCATTTTTTTTTTTGTTTAAGGTAAACGGGGCGGAAAGGCAGAGAATGACCCCCGGAGCACTGCGACCTAAAAAGATCTTTTGTGCTATCCCCTGGTTAATTCTTTTTTGGATTTGTCAGCTAGCTGAAGTCAAGTTCATTAATGAAGCTAAGAATAGTTCGAACTAAGGAAGAGGTGACATCAGAAGCTGATGTGACGCTTTTATTAAAGTGCTTTAGCCTCAGTCTGGCTATGGCCGGGCAATCACAGAGTCTGTGATGGGCTGTTTCGTTGTCTTCAAGACAGAGATGGCACGTTTCCAATTGAACACGGCCCATTTTCTTGAGATGGTAATTAAGAGAGCAGTGTCCAGTTAGAAAGTCAGTAAGGATCTTAGCATTCTGTTTGCTCATTGATAGAATCTCTCTAGTTCTGTTTATTGAGAGATTAATAAATTTCTTGGAATGCCTTAGGCCAGGTTGTGCATTCCAGTGTGAGAGCATTTGTTCGCGTTCCCAGCGAAGTAGCTTTATTTTAATCCGGCTAGTGGGTAAACCGCAGAAGGGTACAGGTCCAATGTAAGGAGATTGGGCACCTAGTCTGGCAAGCTTGTCAGCCGCTTCGTTACCAGGGATGCCTTTGTGTCAGGGGCCCACATTAGTGTGATTTTATTGTGTGCAGCAAGCTGCAAAAGAGTCTGGAAACAATTCCAAACCAGCTTAGACTTATAGTCAAAGGACGTGAGAGCCTTGAGTGCTGCTTGGCTGTCTGACATTATCTTAATATGTGATCTTCGGAGGTTTCGTCTACTGCATTCTCTGGCGCAGAGTTCGATAGCATAGACCTCTGCTTGGAAGATAGTTTGTAGTTGGGGCCAAAGATACCAGCTCCAACCCCATTTGACATTTTGAACCGTCAGTGTACCAATTGATTTGAGATGTTGATTGAAGGATTTGAGGATAGTTCCAGTAGCTGCGGTCAGGTATGTTAACTGTGAAGGGGTGATTGAGGTGGATTCTTTTAGGCATGAAGTCTGAGATGCATATTGCTGGAGAAGTAAAAAAAAAAGTACTCATTGCATTACATTGGGGGTAGTGATGTTTCTTAGGCCTAGCTCCTTGAGGCGTTTGGTAAAAGTTTGATGGATATATAGTATTCAACACCTTTGTACATATATAGTATTCATATATAACGACCTAATACATAAGCTGAGAGACAGAAAGAATGTCGTGGATTTTTTTTTGCACATCGGAAAATATTTGTTTGGCCTGTTTATAATGCTGAAGCGATGTACCACCACTTACCGTTTTGATGGGTAAGCGTGGTCTTGTTCTAATGTGTTGTTGCTGAATGCTAGGTTGTCGGCTTAGTTACAGCCATTAAATATAATAAAATGAATTATAATCATTCATAAATTACCTAGAGAAACTCAACACGTACTCGAAACAAATACTAGAAATCCGAACCGAATACAAAAATATAGCAAATTCTGTCTGAGTAGTTTGAACACTACCATGTAAACATGTAATGGAACCTAATGTCTGAGTTTCAAACCACTACACCAAAAATATCTTTTTTTTATCTCTTCTCTTCATTTGCAATTTATTTCGTTCCACCGCATTAAAGAGTTAAGCTTCTAGACATACTTGTAAGTTGGAAGTTTTTGCCTGTTTTCCTGAACCAAGCTCATTGGAGATTTCATTACCGGGGCTTCTGCTGTATGCTGGAATTTTACCTAACATAACTCTCACATTTCGAACTATTTTGAATCTAGAAATAACCTCTAGAGCCTGACTGTCGCTATAGATGCAAATACTCCAATGACTCCATGCGTTTTCAAATGAATGAAAAATGCCTGCTTCACAATACACTGTACACTGTCAAGAGTGCATTGCATCGATTTTGAGTTGGAAAACAGATGCATGATTATCTAATGCGAGATATAATATCGCTCTCTTTCTGCTACTTACCTTACCCGGCTCAGATATCGGAAAAATCGACCTTATCTGTGGAATTCTTGAATCAAACGGCATATGCATAGGACTGAAGTCATGGTTACTTCTTTTTAAACGGAAGATGGTAGATTCTGCATTGCAGATCATGAAGCTCAATTTGATCTCTGTATTCTCGTGAAAATCACGTTTTTGAATGAAAACATATTCCACCATACAGCCATTGGCATATGCGTTTTATGATTTCTGTATATGTAGTGCCACAAAACTGCCAGCAATCCGATAGTGCATGAGAATCCTTGCAATATGTATGGACCGCAAATTTTGAAAACAGTATTACTTTCAAATATTTCATTGGAGAGGGATTCTGTCGCGTTTAAGTACTCATAGTGCTACCCAGTCAATTTTCTACTTCTAGTAAAGTGACCTACTTTACTTCGAGAAGCATCTGTCCCTAGGTGAAGAAAGTCCGATAGTGCGGCAAAGTCATTGGCCATTGCTTGTGCGTAGTTGTTATAACTACTGAGATTTCTGTGTAGAAAGTCGACTAATAAAGCCAAACGACCACCACGACTACCACTGGACTGGGAGATCTACAAAGAAAGTCTGAAGAACTTCAAAATAGAGGTTCGAAAAGCTAGACGCTGATCCTGGCTCGGTTTTTGTCAGAGTATTGACAACACGTCTCAATCCTCTAGACTGCGAAAAGTCCTCTCCAAAACACAAACTATACCTAGTGTCCTCATGAATCCCAATGGATCCTGGGCGGAATCGGACGAAGCATCGCTCAACCTGCTCATGGACACTCACTTCCCCGGCTGCACGCCTACCCCCAACAATGATCGCGCCCTGGTAAATGTTGCACGCCCACAGGCACCTCCGCATCTTATCAGCGAAGATAAGCTGAAATGGGCAGTAAACAGTTTCGAACCATTCAAATCCCCGGGACCGGATGGTATTTTTCCGGCCCAGATTCAGACGGCCTTCAATATAGTATGGCAGTATCTTTCCCGCATTCTGAAGGCTTGACTTGAGCTCGGTACAACACCAACTGCCTGGACCGAGGTAAGAGCAGGCAAGACATCGCACACCCTCCCAAAGGACCTTAGACCTAATAGTCTAACGTCCTTCCTTCTCAAGATTCTTGAAAGAATCCTGGACCTACACATCAAGGCCACTATTGATAGCACCCTACTATCCACGTCACAGAACGCCTACCAAAAAGGTAAATCTGTCGAAACGGCTTTGAACTCCATCATCCACCCTATCGAAAAATCACTCTCAATCAAAGAGTTCACCCTAGTGTCATTTCTAGACATAGCGGGAGCCTTCAACAACGTTGAAACAAACTCGATTATCAGTGCCTTACGTAGGCTCAACATCTGCGAACCCATCTGTTGTTTCATAGAACACATTCTAAAGAACAGGGTAATAACAGCATCCTTCGGAAGCAGCACTGTCAAGCGACATGCACATCGAGGCACGCCTCAAGGGGGTGTACTGTCTCCACTATTGTGGAATTTGGTGCTCAACGAGGCCCTTCTAAAGATCGAAAAAACTGGATGCAATGTTATTGCCTATGCAGACGATGTCGCCATTCTGACAACAGGCAAATACTCGCAGACGCTGGCCAATGTCATGCAGTCTGCTCTTAATGAACTGCTCAGATGGACCGATAAATGCGGCCTCTCCGTTAACCCGACGAAGACCGAGCTAGTTCTATTCACAAGAAAACACAGCTACCTGACTTCACTCCGTCCAAGATAAGGGGATCCACCCTCAAGCTTTCAAATAGTGCTAGCTATTTAGGCCTTAAGCTTGACCGCAAGCTAATTTGGAAAGAGAATGTCGTCGAACGGGCCAGGAAATCGCTGGCCGCCCTATACATCTGCAAGAAAGCAGTAGGCTCCACCTGGGGGCTTAAACCAAACATCATGCACTGGCTATACACATCGGTCATTAAACCGATTCTCATGTATGGAGTATTGGTATGGTGGCCCGCCTTAGAGAAGAAATCCAACCTATCCATAATGGAAAAAACTCAGCGAGTTGCATGTCTCAGTATTACCGGTGCACTGAGAACTTCTCCCACAGCGGTGCTCCAAACCATGCTCCACCTGCTTCCGATTGACATCGTCAGTAAGCAATTGGCTGTCAGCTCGGCAATAAGACTGAGAGGCTCCAAGCAGTGGAAGGAGAAACACACGGGACATGCCAATATACTTTCGATGCACCGTCATCTTCCCAATTCCACTGACCATCTGCCCACTGAATATGATTTTAACAAGGGCTACACGCACTCGATACCGGACAGAAGTGAGTGGACGCAGCGCAATGTCCTTTACAACGAATCGCTGTCAATTTTCACGAACGGGTCCAAAACCAAGGACGGAGTCGGTGCCGCAGTTTTCTCCGAAGATCTGGACATACACCTCTCCTTTAACCTTCCAGACTACTGCAGCGTTTTTCAAGCCGAAATCACCGCAGTTCGGCGGCTAGCACTCTATCAACACCTGATATTGTTATTTATGTCGACAGTCAGGCAGTCATCAAATCCCTTGCATCCAGCAATATGAGATCTAAGGCAGTGAAAGACTGTCGCATATATCTTAACGAGATAGCTGGTCAGTACAACCTCACCCTTTGCTGGGCACCAGGTCACTGTGACATACCGGGGAATTTTGCAGCCGACGAACTAGCACGACAAGGCTCCTCTGGTACAGATAGCATAAGCGACATCGAAGCGACAGCGTCTTATGTTCAGTATCTTATTCAAATTGATGCCGAGAAAGTAGCCAATCATCGATGGCAACATCTAGACCAATGTCATACCGCCAGACAGCTCTGGCCGACACTTAATAAATCCAGGTCCATCGGACTCTTGAAGCACAAGAGAGGAACCCTCTCAAAAATAACAAATGTCCTCACTGGACACTGCGTCATAGGAAGACATGCCCAAAGATTAGGTATCCCTCATAATGACTTCTACAGAAGCTGCAGAGATGAAGAGGAAGAAGAGACCATCAGTCATCTCCTGTGCGCCTGTCCTGCGCTCGCCAACATCAGGAAGGCCCCTCTGGGTGAATACTTCTACAATGATCTTAATGATCTCGGCAACGCCTGCACGGCTAAAATTCACGACTTCATTCAACGAAGCAAATGGTTCCAAGAGTAAGAGGATGATCCACCCGCCTTACACATCGGCAGTACAATGGATCTACTTTCTGGTCTAAGTACATCCTCATCGAGGGCCGATCCTAACCTAACCTAACCTAAGTCGACTAATATGCACGTCAGCACTGGAGAAAGAACGCTTCCTTGTGAGCTAGATTTTGAAGCATAGTCCCAAAGAACTATCGCCGTTTCTCAGAAATAGCATGTAAATGAACTTTGCGCTCTATCAGTCTTTTCATACTTTTCAGCAAGAATTCTGAAGAAGATCTGTAATTCTTCAAGTTTTAGATAGGTTAGCGGCAGTGTTTCCGAGTTGTCAGCAAATGGTTATACGTTGCTAAAGCATTGAGTATATTATAGTAGTATCCAGACAAAACGTAGACACTCCAATTAAGTGGGTCTTCGAATTCCAGCGCTCAATTTCGGGACGAAAAAAGCTATCGAACTTCCGTCAGAACTTCTAAATGATCAGTGGAGGAAGCAATCGACTACGAAGAAGGCTGTTGGACCTTCAGGAGAGACCTTCAGAGGTACCTGATAAGTACATACTTACTTACTTAGATGGCGCTACAGTCCGGGGTGGACCTGGGCCTCAACCAACAAACCTCTCCAGCCAGCACGGTTACGAGCCAGCTGCCTCCAGTTGTGCACGCCAAGTTGGTTGAGGTCCCCCTCCACTTGTTTGTGCCACCTACCGCGAGGTCGTCCTCTACTGCGCCGTCCGTCGGGGTGGATTCGAAGACTTTCTTAGCGGGAAGGTTGGGCTCCATCCGCTCTAAATGACCCAGCCATCTTAGTCGCTGTATGTGAACTCTTCTGTCAATGTCCTTGTACAGGCCGTATAGTTCGGCATTGTACCTTCTCCTCCACTCACCGTCTGTGCAGACGGGACCAAGGATCGCTCGAAGAACTTTTCTCTCGAAATAACCAAGGGCATCCTCATCCGGTTTTGTCAAAGCCCATGCATCTGCGCCATACAGCAGGACTGGGATGATTAATGTTTTATAAAGATTTACCTTGGTAGTTCGAGATAGGACTTTGCTACTCAATTGCCGTCTTAGCCCATAGAAACAACGATTGGCAAGAATAATTCTCCGTGTGATCTCTCCACTGATGTCATTTGCGGAGCTGACCATAGAGCCTAGGTAGACAAAATCCTTTACTACCTCAAAATTGTATCTGTCTATTGTGGCGTTCTGCCCAACACGCCGATGTTGGGTGTCCTTTATAGTAGACAGCATATATTTTGTTTTGCTTTCATTGACCGCTAGACCCATCTTTGCTGCCTCGATCTCAATACTCGTAAATGCCCCATTGACGGCCCGCTGAGTTCTTCCGATTATGTCAATGTCATCGGCATAAGCGAGTAGTTGTACAGACTTGAAGAAGATTGTACCTCCGGGGTTGGCTTGTGAGTTTCGTACAATTCTCTCAAGTACAATGTTAAAGAGATCGCATGATAGCGTGTCACCTTTTCTAAGACCTTTCCTGACATCGAACGGTTCTGTGATGTTCTTACCGACTTTGATGGAGCAGCGAGAGTTCTCTATCGTCATTCTGCACAAACGGACGAGCTTGGCAGGGATGTCAAGACTAGGCATGGCTCTGTATAACTCGTCTCTATATACGCTATCATAGGCAACTTTGAAATCGATGAAAAGGTGGTGCGTATCGATTTTATATTCATGGGTTTTTTCCAAGATCTGCCGTAGTGTGAATATTTGGTCAATGGTGGACTTTCCCGGCCTGAAACCGCACTGATAAGGACCTATCAGGTTGTTGACGATCGGTTTTAGGCGTTCACATAGTACGGCAGACAGGATCTTATATGCGATATTTAGGAGACTTCTGTAGTTGGCGCAGTTCAGAGGGTCTCCTTTCTTCAGGATCGGGCAAACGATGCTGAGGTTCCATTCATCGGGCATACTTTCGTCCGACCAGATTTTACAGATGAGCTGGTGCATGCTCCTTACCAACTCATCTCCTCCTGCATTGAAAAGTTCAGCGGCAAGGCCGTCGGCTCCAGCAGCTTTGTTGGATTTGAGTTTAGATATCGCTATCCTCACTTCATTCTGATCGGGTTGACGGGAGTCTTGACTGCCATCGTCACTGTTGAATGGCTCATTCTGCCTGACAGCGGAATATTGATCATCATCGCCGTTTAACAGTCTGCAGAAGTGTTCCTTCCATATCCTCAGCGCCGACTGCGATTCCACTACTATGTTGCCATTTTCGTCCCTGCAGGCTTCTGTTCTGGCTTTGAAACCCTGGCATGTTCTTTTTACCCTTTGGTAGAATTTTCGAACATTATTCCTGCAATAAAGTCTCTCAATCTCCTCGATCGAGCGCTTCTCATGCTCTTTTTTCTTCTTTCTGAGAAGTCGATGTTCCTCGTTTCTCCTGCGCACGTAGAGCTCGTAAGCAGCTCTAGTCCTTCTATGCAGCGCCGCTTTGTACGCCTCTTGTTTTGCTGCATGTGCTTGCCGGCATTCCCCATCAAACCAGGGGTTTCGTTGTGGTGGGCGAGAGAAACCCAGTACATCAAAGGCGGCATCTCTGATGGCTTTTTGAGATTAGAAGAAACACGATCGGCAAAGGTTCTGACGGTCTCTTGCGATTGTAGCTTTTCGACGTCAAATTTCCTCACAGCATTTCGTTGATTTCGCTCCTTTGTGGATATCCGCATCCGTACCTTGGCTACAACTAGGTAGTGATCCGAGTCCACGTTGGCTCCTCGGAAAGTGCGGACACCCAGAATACTGGAAGAGTGCCTTGCGTCGATCGGGGAGCCATGTTCCCTTGTGAATATCGAGACGTGGGAACCGCGTACTAGCTATGACAAAGTTTCGCCCCGCCGCAAAGTCGATTAGCCTGAGTCTGTTGCCGGATGTGTTGTCGTGCAGGCTGTGCTTTCCGATCACGCCACTAAAGACGTCCTCTCTTCCTAGCTTTGCGTTAAAGTCGCCTAGGATAATTTTAACGTCGTGGCTAGGAAATTGCTCAAACGTCTTGTCTAAGAGCTGGTAGAAGTCATCCTTTGTCGCGTCCATCTTTTCGTGAGGGGCGTGAGCGCATATTAGGCTAATGTTGCCAAATTTAGCCTTGATACGGATAGTCATGAGGCGCTCATTCACATGCCGGAAACTCAAGACTTCTTGCCTAAGTCTGCCTCCAATGACAAATCCGCACCCGAATAGACGCTGTCCTTTTTATCTGTAGCAATCGCCGTAGTAGATGTCGCAGTTTTTCATACTCCTTTTGCCCGGCCCATCCCATCGCACTTCTTAGATGGCGGTAGTGTCTGCTTTGAGACACTCTAGGGCCTCCGCAAGTTGTTCGGCTGCACGTGGTTTGTAGAGGGACCTAACATTCCATGTGCAGACACGAAGATCGTTGTCCTTTTTACGTTTGCATGGGTCGTCAACAGTAAGATCATCCGTATCCGAGGCTGTTGGTTGCTTCGTAACCAAAGGTTTTTTGCGTGGTAGGGAAGTTAACCCGACGGCACAACCCCCAACCTGGAGGGCCAGATCCTTTTTTTTGTACCCCTAGGACAAGAGGCCGGATACACGGATGTCAGTAACCCACTTCGGGGATACGAGCGCTGCCGTTGGCCCATTAAGGATTCATCCGCCACCATCTCTTTTTCAATACCCTGACGTAGTATTGAAAATCCTTACAGACCTCAGCTCCAAATATGTTGAAGTAGCTCCGGTAAGGTATCCGCTGGTCTGTAGACGTCACCGTTGATTCCATCGAGAGAATTCATCCGCCGCACGTCCTCCTTCTGGGGACCTCTTGCTAGACTTCAGAGACGCATATTTCAGCCGATCAGGTCAACAAGAGATGCCTCGTCCGGTTAGACATATGCGTGCTGAAGTTCACCCAGATGTGCTTACGCAGGTCTGAGTGTTCAGCTGCACATATATCGTCAGACTCAGCATACGCTCATCGTTAGTTTACTATCAGATAGCTATCCAGCGGGCACCGCGTGGAGATGATGATGCGATTTTGCCCGCCCCCCCCCTGATAAGTACATACCTACCTATAAAAGTCTTAAAATAAACCAAAATGAAACCCTTTCAAAATATTTCGAAGCCTATTGCATACGTAAAATGGTGCGTCCAGCGTCTTTGAATGCACAAAAACTACTTCTATGGCTATATCACCTTAATTTTCATCAATAGGTTTCTACTACTGTATTATTTCTTCAGTCCTAAACCTAATACAACAACGATTCAAGCAAGTGTTTTACCCACGAAATTACTTTCTATGTCTAAAGGGGCGACGTGATGTTGGTCTTCACTTTGTTTTCCGCCAACTCTGTTCTATTCGACTTTTCCACAGTTCCAGCGGTCACAACTATTGCACGTAAAGTTTAAAGACCTCGTAAAGCACTTACAAAGCAAACCGAATGAAAAATAATGTATCGATGAACGGACAGATTGGTAATGCCTCGTTTCCAGGAAAGGCAATGGTTACGTGAGATAACTCATCGCACGCATCGATCGACTTTTCCTTTCACTGTGCGCTGATCAATGATAAATCAAATCAATTTCTGTCTAACAACAGGCATCATCTGCTACCAATTCATAACTATCTGGCAACCCTACCCTGCTGGCATTTAGATTATTCACCCGAGGAGAGTAACTAATAGATGCTATCAATTAATTCACACGAGTATGAGCCACTTTCGAATGCTCTTAATAGACCTCCTCTCTGCTAAGAGCCAGTTTGAGAGCACAATTTACTAATTGATAGGTCGTCTACGTAAACTTTTAATCACGTTCAAAGTTTTCGTTTTATTGGATAACCCGAACGTTGCCTACGTCACGTGCTGTTGTTGGGTTTGTTTACTAGATTCAGACAGAGAGCACTAAGAAGTGGTCAACATCAACAGTTGGCTGAGCAGATACCAGTTCCCACTGTCTACCAGGGGTACTGGGGGTTTTCTTCTTGCAATCAACTTATGGGGTTTCACGTTACCTTTGTAGGTATGTACAGCGAATAAAATAAAGCCAATAAGACTTAATGGACAAATGGTAGGTATCTGGTATCTGGTAGGTTTCCCTTGCATCCAAAGTGTTTCATGGCTAAATGCCGTACAGTCGAGGCGGGCGTGCTAAAATGTTAAGTCCAAAACTTGAATGTATCATCAACCTTGGCTCAGGTGTGCGTGCATTTTGGGCGGAATTCGGATTCGTTTTGGTGTGTGCTGTGTAGTGTGCGATTATATGGCTTGTTGTTTTCTCTCGGAAAAAAAATTTTTTTTTGTCTTTTAATGGCTTTGCTTGAGAAAGGGGAATTCCACTTTAGCTACGAAGAGCTTATTTTATTTTTCAAAGTATATCAACACAGATGACGACGGCCGGTGCATACTAATACAAACTTTATGGAATAAACCATGGGTACTGCGACTTGGGATTCCCATTCTGGTTGATTGGAAAAATATTTTTGCATTGAACTTTTCTGTTCGTTTTTTACCTCACATAAAGATTACACAGATGGTGTATTGTATTTCGTAACATTTGGAAAGTAAACCGTAAACGTACTTCGGGCTCAGACTCTGTCAATATTTATGTCTTATATGTGTGGCAGAGTTGAGGGGCAGAGAAATTGGGGTTTTGGCGGTACTTTCATGTGGTTTTGTCTAATTTATTTGAGGTTTTCCTTAGCGGGTGCGACTGGGGATCTACCAGTCATTGCAAGGGAATTTCAAGCATCGCTAATGGGGGAAGAACTGAACCGCAATTGGAATGCAACCTTGATGATTCGCACCATTGTCAAGGGCTTCCACAAAATGTCTATTAAATAACAAATAAAAAATTGTCAAAATAACAACAGAAAGTAACGCCATTGTTAGTGGATTTTGGTAAGTTACTCATATAAGCAAGAGCGTACGATGACTTTGACTTTAAGTGATGGAAGAAGTTGAATGCTACCGAAAGTTGTGTAAGGTAACAACTTAGGAATTCGGAAACTTCGCAGGCCTTGAGGGATTGAATTGACTCAAGCTCTTACTCTTACAATAAAAAATATAGTAGACTGTCTGGGGAAGTGCTTTCGACTCTGTAACCTAAAAACTGAAAGTGCCTCTTCATTCAAATTGAAATGGGAGCAGATGATGTGAACAATATTATATCATAACAAGAGCGATATACAGAATGAATAGATATACGGAAAACCCTCTGCAGTAGCTGAAAAAGTCTACAGTGACGAGACTTGGGAACTAAGGAAAAGTTCGTTTACGATTTCTTGGGCATACACAACATTTTTGGTAATGCTTTGTACGGCGCCATTAAGAAAGAACGCAAAACACTGTTGGATAAATATTATTTATGGTTAGCACAATCGTGTTAATTTAAAAGTGTCTGATTCTGTGATGTACAGCGACATCGACCTAGTCAAAAAACTGCGTATTGGACGTCTAAAATGGCTAGGACATGTAGAGCGAATGGACACCAACGCTCCGGCCCGCAGAGTCTTCGAATCTAATCCCGAGGGACGACGCAGTAGAGGGAATCATCGCCGTAGGTAGCGCGCACAAGTTCAAGGGGACCTCGACCAACTTGGAGTGCGCAACTGGAGGCAATTAGCTAAAGACCGATCTAAATGGAGAGGCTTGTTGGTTGAGGCCCAGGTTCACCCCGAACTGTAGCGCCACCTAAGTAAGTAAGTGATTCTCTGATGCTCATAGCCGATCCCAGCTTTGTCAATTGCTAGGTTCGGTAATCAGCCTTTAAAACTACTTCACTTGATTCTATTGGGTTCAGAGCATAGAAGTTGGTTGCGTTCGTGCACAGGCCTAGATCGAGTACTGCGTTGAATGCGTTGAATATCGATTGCCACTTCACCTGATGGTCATCGATTTTGAGAAAGCGTTCGATAGTGTCAACAGGTAGTTTATTTGGCGTGCCTTATGCAGCTTTTCTCAATAAATAAATTGTTATTGTCAAAGGTACATAGGATGGGTCCAAATGTCACGTTCTGCACAGAGGAAGATTGTCTGAGGAATGCGAGATCCAAAATGGGGTAAGACAAGGCAGCATTCTTTCAAAAATACTATTCCTATTGGTGATTAGCGACGTGTTTCATGCGGTTCTGTCGACGGGAAACGGAGGAGTTCGATGAATTCTTACATCCCAACTGAAACACCTTGGCTTCGCTGACTATGTATGCTTACCCTTTCACAGAATTATAGACCCCCACCTAATGACAGCAGATGTAGAGAGAGGCGATATCTAAATTAAAATGATCAGCTTAGGAACAAACTCAGCAATATGCATTGCTGGACAATCGGTATAGAGAGTAGAGGATATCTTGGAAGTATTCTCTCGATCGATGGTGGAACCAACTGGTTGTAGCCAACAGGATTCTCAAAGCAAAGTCTGCGTTTGGGATGTTGTCCAAAATACGACGAAGTAACACAATCAGTTTGAATATCAAACTAAGGCTGTTCCCCTCGAACGTTGAATCCATGCTGTTACTACAATCACTAGAGAGCTGCAAAAGTTCGTTAACAGGTGTCTGCGCAACATAAATTCGCCAACATAAGCCTAATATGCACTCACGCCCCTCACGAGAAGATGGACGACGCGACAAACGACGACTTCTACCAGCTCTTGGACAAGACGTATAAGCAATGCTCTAGCCACGACGTTAAAATTGTCCTAGGTGATTTTAACGCAAAGCTAGGAAGAGAGGGCGTCTTTAGTAGCGTGTTCGGAAAGCACAGCCTAAACGGCATCACATCCGACAACGGACTCAGGCTAGTTGACTTTGCGGCGGGACGAAACTTTTTTATAGCTAGAACGCGGTTCCCACGTCTCGATATTCACAAGGGTACATGGTTCTCTTTTGGTCGAAAAACTGTCAACCAAATCGATCACATTGCGATCGACGCCAGGTACTCTTCCAGTATTCTGGGTGTCCGGACTTTCCGAGGAGCCAACGTGGACTCGGGTCATTACCTAGTTGTAGCCAAGGTACGGATGCGGATATGCAGAACGGAGCAAAATCAACGAAATACTGCGAGGAAATTTGAAATTTGTCGGGCGGCTACAATCGCAAGAGACGAACAGAGCCTTTGCCGATCGAGTTTTTTTTTTTATATTAATCTAAGTCCTATGCCGCCAGCAGCAAATGCGGAAATTCTATCAGTGGTTGCGTTGCCAACAAGCCATCAAAGATGCCGCCTCTGATGTACTGGGTTTCTCTCGGCCACCACAACGAAACCCCTGGTTTGATGAGGAATGCCGGCAAGCACATGCAGCAAAACAAGAGGCGTACAAGGCGGCGTTGCATAGAATGACTAGAGCTGCCCCTGAGCTCTACGAGCGGAGGAGGAAAAAGGAACTTCGACTTCTTAGAAAGAAGAAAAAGGAGCATGAGAAGCGCTCGATTGAGGAGATTGAGAGACTTTATTGCAGGAATGATGTTCGAAAACACCAAAAGGTAAAAAGAACATGCCAGGGTTTCAAAGCCAGAACAGAAGCCTGCAGGGACGAAAGTGGTAATATAGTAGTAGAATCGCAGACGGGAAAGTATGCCCGATGAATGGAACCTCAGCATCGTTTGCCCGATCCTGAAGAAAGGAGACCCTCTGAACTGCGCCAACTACAGAAGTCTCCTAAATATCGCATATAAGATCCTGTCTGCCGTACTATGTGAACGCCTAAAACCGATCGTCAACAACCTGATAGGTCCTTATCAGTGCGGTTTCAGGCCTGGAAAGTCCACCATTGACCAAATATTCACACTACGGCAGATCTTGGAAAAAACCCATGAATATAAAATCGATACGCACCACCTTTTCATCGATTTCAAAGTTGCCTATGATAGCGTGTATAGAGATGAGTTATACACAGCCATGTCTAGTCTTGGCATCCCTGCCAAACTCGTCCGTTTGTGCAGAATGACGATGGAGAACTCTCGCTGCTCCATCAAAGTCGGTAAGAACATCACCGAACCGTTCGATGTCAGGAAAGGTCTTAGACAAGGCGACGCGCTATCATGCGATCTCTTTAACATTGTACTTGAGAGAATTGTACGAAACTCACAAGCCAACCCCGGAGGTGCAATCTTCTTCAAGTCTGTACAACTACTCGCTTATGCCGATGACATTGACATAATCGAAAGAACTCAGCGGGCAGTCAATGGGGCATTTACGAGTATCGAGAACGAGGCAGCAAAGATGGGTCTAGAGGTCAATGAAAGCAAAACAAAATATATGCTGTCTACAAAAAATGACATCCAACATCGGCGTCTTGGACAGAACGCCACAATAGACAGATATAATTTTGAGGTAGTAAAGGATTTTGTCTACCTAGGCTCTATGGTGAGCTCCGCAAATGACACCAGTGGGGAGATCACACGAAGACTTACTCTTGCCAATCGTTGTTTCTATGGGCTAAGAAGGCAACTGAGTAACAAAGCCCTATCTCGAACTGCTAAGGTAACTTTGTATAAGACAATAATCATCCCAGTCCTGTTGTATGACGCAGAGACATGGGTTTTGTCAAAACCGGATGAGAATGCCATTGGTTATTTTGAGAGAAAAGTTCTTCGAGCGATGTTTGGTTCTGTCTGCATAGATAGCAAGTGGACGGAGTATACGGCTTTTACAAGGACATCGACTTAGACAGAAGAGTTCACATACAGCGACCAAAATGGCTGGATCATGTAGAGCGAATGGAGACAAATGTTCCAGCCCAGAACGTTTTGGAATCGACCCCGGATGGACGGCGCAGTAGAGGATGATCTCGTGGTAGGTGGCACAAACAAGTGGAGGGGGATCTCAACCAACTTGACGTGCGCAACTGGAGGCAGCTGGCTGTAACCGTGCTGGCTGGAGAGGTTTGTTGGTTGAGGCTCAGGTCCACCCGCACTATACCGCCACCTAAGAAAGTAAATCATTGGCCGAAGTAGCCGAAATTTAAGCGCAAGTTCAAACTGTCTACCTAGATCAGGTAAATCAATGTCGAGTGACTCTTACAACATTAGTCTAGAAAAGATAAGAATAGGCTTACGCACCCAAAAGTATTTATCTACCAAGTAGTTCGTATATGTGTCAGAATTAATGCAAGTTTAAGAGTTCAGATTTCAGGTTATCATTATAGTTATATCTTTTGTGGAAAATTTTGCCAAACAAAGTAAACAAATTGAACAGATTGCATGCATAGGCAAAAACTTCTATGTACCTTCTATTGTTGAATCGGGGAAACTTCAACCGACCACCGAATTTCAAGGCCTGTATAAGAAACGGGAATGACTACAAGATAACTCATGTATTTCCCATAATTATTGTAAATATAAACAAACTTATTAAAACCGAATCATAATAAAGAAAGCACGTGATAAAATGCTTACACTTTCCAAGGGGAAGCACGAGCTAAAAATTGCAAATAACCCACAACTCTTGACTGCCATTGACTTCTAAAATTTCCCAACAAATTAGCAATACCCACTTTGTTTTCGTCAAAAAAAAAAAAGTAAACAAAAGCGGTGTTCGGAGGAAATAATAAAACAAAATAACCAAAGAACCGTGACATTCAAACACCGGATGTGCCCCAAACAACCGACCTTATCTGGAGTACAATGAAAAAATAAACTAATTGAATGCTTTCGTAGCAACGAAAACCATTCTAGCGAAAATCCGTGATAACCTAACCCGTATAGGTCAAATCGATTTATTTGGGATTTCTAGATTTGCACGCTATAATCAGTATGCCGCACTTATTAGCACCACTCCAGTGTTCTGTCGCAGCAGACACACGAACATCGCCGCGCAGTACCAATTTAATATTCATTACTCGGTGTATACGAGTATTTGTCTTGATTAAAATCTCCACTCAATCGGATCAAGTTTTGCTTTACACTAAGGTCAGATTTAATGAATAGGAAATGCAATAGTACGGCTTCGTGCCACCACTTTGATGCAAGCTATTACCACTCTATGAGCGCGCTTGCACTTTGAAATTTATCAGAATACAAAATCCATCCGGAAGGCGGATCACATGTATTACATGAAAAACTGGAATGGAAACCATTCAGCTATTAGCTGAATTGTATTAGTTGTGTGTGGGGGTCAATACACAAACTTATTGATTCCGCTCAGAGAGGCCTAGTGCTGAGTCAGCTGGTAAAGACAATTGCCGGGGTTTTTATGGCAAAATCACTGATTTATCATTGTCACGAAGGTGGGAAGGTTTTTACAGTTTTGGGTGCAAATATAAAATAAAAACAGTCGAAATGAAATGGAAATATTCTGTGAATTAACAGCCGGAGCACGATCGATTTCATAATCAAACGATCAACGGTGGCTTCGAAACAAGCGGCTTTTTAAGTGGTTTTCTTTTAGAAGCCACAGACAGTACACTATGGTGAAATTAAGAATATCTTGAACAAGAGTTATATCCGTCTCCTATTGGAGTACCTTGGGGCACTCTGGAAAACCCCGAATTTAAACGGATGGGATAATACTCGTAATGTGGACCACACAATTTCCGTAATGATTGCTCTGTCTATTCAAATTAACGGCCATTCACCGGTGTGAAAGTCAGTCCCTTCAAAATAATCTAGAAGGGAATTTATGAATTTAGAAATTATGAATATCGAGCATAGTATAACCAATTGGCTCTGTAATGTGCTCGGCACTAGAAACATTAACTTCACTATCGGAAATAGTTTAATAAGAAAATCCGTTACCAGGGGTCTCTCCAGGGAGGAGTTTTCTCATCTCTCTTCTAGTTCTAGGTTCTAGTCGTCGATGGGATACTTAAAGAACTAAGTAACACAGGTATATAAGCGTCACTCCTTACGCGGACGACACGTGGTGATTTTACTTACTTATGTACTTAGGTGGCCCTACAGTCCGGGGTGGATCTGTGCCTCAACCAACAAACCTCTCCAGCCAGCCCGTTTAGGAGCCAGCTTGCTTTCATTAACCGCTCTTTGCTGCCTCGATCTCAATACTGCGAGTATTAAGATCGTCAGTACAATGACCCACTGACGGCCCGCTGAGTTCTTCCGATTATGTCAATGTCATCGGCATAAGCGAGTAGTTGTACAGACGTACAAAAGATTATACCTCCGGTGTTGGCTTGTGAGTTTCGTACAATTCTTTCAAATACTATGTTAAAGAGTTCGCATGATAGCATGTCACCTTGTCTAAGACCTTTCCTGACATCGATTGGTTCGGTGATGTTCTTACCGACTTTGATGGAGCAGCGAGAGTTCTCCATCGTCATTCTGCACAAACGAACGAGCTTGGCAGGGATGTAAAGACTAGACATGGCTCTGTATAACTACAAGCTATCATAGGCAACTTTGAAATCGATGAAGAGGTGGTGCGTATCGATTTTATATTCATGGGTCTACCGTAGTGTGAATATTTGATCAATGGTGGACTTTCCCGGCCTGAAACCGCACTGATAAAGATCTATCAGGTTGTTGACGATCGGCTTTAGGCGTTCACATAGTACGGCAGACAGGATCTTATATGCGATGTTGAGGAGACTTATACCTCTGTAGTTGGCGCAGTTCAGAGGGTCTCCTTTCTTCAGGATCGGGCAAACGATGCTGAGGTTCCATTCATCGGGCATACTTTCGTCCGACCGGATTTTACAGATGAGTTGGTGCATGCTCCTCACCAACTCATCTCCTCCTGCCTTGAAAAGTTCAGCGGCAAGGCCGTCGGCTCCAGCAGCTTTGTTGGATTTGAGTTTAGATATCGCTATCCTCACTTGATTCTGATCGGGTTGACGAGAATCTTAACTGTCATCGTCTCTGTTGAATGGCTCATTCTGCCTAACAGTGGAATATCGGTCAGCATCGCTGTTTAACAGTCTGTAGAAGTGTTCCTTTTACAACCTCAGCACCGACTGCGATTCTACTACTATATTGCAATTTCGTCCCTACAAGGTTATGTTCTGGCTTTGAAACCCTGGCATGTTCTCGTTACTTATTGGTAAAATTTTCGAACGTCATTCCTGTAATAAAGTCTCCCAATCTTCTCGATCGAGTGCTTCTCATGCTCCTTTTCTTCTTTCTGAGAAGTCGATGCTGCTCTTTTCTCCTCCACTCGTAGAGCTCGCAAGCAGCGCCGCCTTGTACGCCTCTTGCTTTGCTCCATGTATTTGCCGGTATTCCTCATCAAACTAGGGGTTTCGTTGTGGTGGCCAAGAGAAACCCAGTACATCAGATGTGGCATATTTGATGGCTTGTTGGCAACGCTACCACTGGTCTTCCGCATTTGCTGCTGGCGGCATAGGGTTTAGATTAATATTTAAAAAAAGCTCGATCGGCAAAGGCTCTGGTCGTCTCTTGCGATTATAGCCGCCCGACAAATTTCAAATTTCCTCACAGTATTTCTTTGATTTCGCTCCATTCTGTACATCCGCATCCGTACCTTGGCTACAACTAAGTAATGATCCCAGTCCACGTTGGCTCCTCGGAAAGGCCCTACACCCAGAATACTGGAAGAGTACCTTGCGTCGATCGCAATGTGATCGATTTGGTTGACAGTTTTTCGATCGAAGGAGAGCTATGAGGACGTGTGAACCGCGTACTAGCGGATGTGATGTCGTTTAGGCTGTGCTTTCCGAACACGCTACTAAATACGTCCTCTCTTCCTAGCTTTGCGTTAAAATCGCCTAGGACAATTTTAACGACATGGCTTGGCTAAGGCATTGCTCATACGTCTTGTCCAAGAGCTGATAGAAATCATCCTTTGTTACGTCGTCCATCTTCTCGTGAGGGGCATGAGCGCATATTAGGCTATGTTGGCAAATTTAGCCTTGATACGGATAGTCATGAGGCGCTCATTCACATGGCGGAAACTCAAGACGTGTTGCCAAGCCTGCCTTCAATAACAAATCCGCACCCAAATAGGCGCTGTCCTTGTTGTCTGAAGCAATCGCCGTAGTAGATGTCGCAGTTTTTCATCTACCTTTTGCCCGGCCCATCCCTTCGCACTTCTTTGATGGCGGTAATGTATGCCTTGAAACATTCTAGGGCCTCCGCAAGTTGTTGTTGTGGTTTGTAGAGGGCTTAACATTTCACGTGCAGACTCGAAGATCGTTGTCCTTTTTTCGTTTGCTTATGTCGTTAACCGTAAAATCATCCATATCCGAGGCTACTGGTTGCTTCGTAACCGAAGGTATTTAACGTTGTATGGAAGTTAACCCGATGGAAAAACTCCAACCTGGAGCACCAGATCCTTTTTTGCAGCCACTAGGACGAGGGGCCGGATACACCGATGCCAGTAACCCACTTCGAGGAAATGAGCACTGCCATTGGCCCATTAAGGGTTCATCCGCCACCATATCTTTTTCAGTACTCTGATGCAGCATTGAAAATCCTTACCGACCTCAGCTCCAAATATGTCGAAGTAAGGTATCCGCTGGCCTGTATACGTCACAATTGGTTCTATCGGGAGAATTCATGCGCCTCACGTCCTCCTCCTGAGGAGCTCTTACTAGACTTCTTAGGCGCATATTTTAGCTAATCAGGTCAACAAGAGATGCCTCGTCCGCTGAATGATATGTATGTGTGCTGAAGTTCACCCAGATGTGCTTACGCAGGTCAGAGTGTTCAGCTACACATACATCGTCAGACTCAGCATACGCTCATCGTTAGTTCACTATCAGATAGCTATCCAGTGGGAACCACAAGGAGGTAATGATGCGATTTTGCCACGCTACCAACTAGCTTATTCAACGCTTATTACCTCAACATATTCTAAGATATTACAAAATAACAGAAACTATCCAATCGAACATCAAATATAATGCAAATCGATATCTACTTGTAATCGGTCAACACTGTTGATCGGGATTGAGTTCAGATATGTATTTTCCGATCGATCTGTAGATCATATCAACGATTTTGATACATTCGTTTTCGATTGACCAAATATTCGATTGTGATCTTACCGATCAAAACACTCGATCAATAACACTGTTCAACAATGGTTTTGTTGCCCTTGATATGGAAGTGGTTTCGAATAATTTTATGCCTACAATTTATGAAACTATGAATGATTTTGGAAGATTGGCTCGAGTTTTTTTTTAAATCTTCATTTTCTTATTACACTACAAAAAACATATTTCATTCTGTTATGAATGAAACAGAATGAAATAACTAGTATATTCTTTTATAATTTTATTGAAAAATATTACTAATTGTTTTGTTTTAGTGTTTAGTGAATGTACATAGAAGTAAAAAGAGAGAAAAATTTGTAAAACTTATGTTATACTTTAAAGAAACACCTTTTACAAGCTTTTCTTCTATAATTTTTTTAGGGTGCAATCTCATCTTAAAAACCAGCAGTAATCTGCCATTATGTGACGGTCCCATCTACCCTGATACCTTTGTACCGTAATTATCTACATTTGAAAAAAAAAACAATTAAATTGGTTGAAAATTAAGGGCGGTAGATGGACACATACGCATGTTGCCACTTAGTTTTATATATAAGACTAGCGGACACCTGGCGTGCGTTGCTGCGCCTAACAGAAAAAAAAACAACAGTCAGGCAGGCGCCTTGGGCTAAGTCGGTTATAGAACAGTTTGTACCGGGCGATAGTGGGTAAGTGGACCAACCTTAAATATATACGCTGCTGGTCAAAGAAATAGCTGTGTGCCATTTGCTTTCACAGTTTTGATTTGATGCTAGTTTAACAGTTATTTTGGCATCGCAAAATGTGCAACAACATGGAAATGTTTAAAGATTGTCATTTTATGGTTACAATGCTGCCAACATTTTTCAATTGAGGCACGTGCTTATTCGTCTTTTGTTTGATTGAGCGTGGAGTTTATTTTTTGCCCTCTGATAGTTGGTCAATAAAATAGCTGCTTGTGAATCCAAGTGCTAATTATATAACAGTAAATTTCTTTAGATTATATTAGGTACTTCTAGCTAATAGTTTTTTTCTTAAAAAAAAGCTTAAGATATGGGACGAAAAGCTCATTGCACCTAAAAAGAGCGAAATTTGGTAAGAAGGTGGGCAAAACGTACAAGCTTATAGCTGAGACACTAGGGTGCTCTGAAAACTTTGTAAATAATGCCCTCAAGCCTTTGAAAGTCACGGAAAATAGGGGAAAGCAGAAAAAAACTTCACCGACTATTGACCGTCGCTTTGTGTTACTGTCCAAATCTGACCCTTTTGCGTGTCCAAGGACTATTTGTGAACAAATTGGAAATGTAGTGAGTGCGCGCACAGTTCGCCGAAGACTCCAAGATGTCAATTTGCCATGAAGAATCGCCAGGAAAGTTCCACTTTTAAGAGGTCAGAACTTAAAGTTTCGCAAAGAATTCGTGTTGGAGTCGGAAGATTTACTGGAGTCGAAATCAAAATAAAATAAAATAGCCGATACAATTTTTAATAGCGACGTTATATCTTTATTTAACTTAAAGATTTTATTCTAGGAATAACTAAACGTATGTATGCGTGCGTGCGTGCGTGCTTGCGTGCGTGCGCTTTAAAATTATTTGTTTTTGCTATCAATGTTTTTTCCGACTAACCAAGTTACTGCCAATTTCTTACATGGAAGGCTATACTTTTATCGAAATTTTATTTACATAGGTTCTGTTATAAAGCGGCATTCCTAGCAACATTTCGTGATTCAACACAGGGTGGTTTAGGTTTAAAGTTATCAATACATGAAATTTAATTGTGAGCAATTTTGGTAAAACTAAATAATATAAAATCGTTAAATCTATTACGGCGGTAACAATTCGCCTTAAGCCACAAAGAGTGGACCGGACCTGAAGGAAGGATAAATTGGCATAACATCCTTTGGAGTGACAAAACAAAAATACATTTTTTTTGCTCGGACTCTGGACGTAACGTGCGAAGACCAAAAGATAGGGAGATTGAAGCGCGCTACACAAGAAAAACGGTAAGGTACGGAGGGTGCAATATCATGGTGTACGGTTGTTTTTCATGGCATGGTATTAGTCCTATATTTCGAAGAAATAATACCATGACCAAGTTCGAATACAAGGACATTTTGGAGAACATTATGCTTCCATATGCCAAAGAAAACATGCCCCTTCGATGGCACTACCAACAAGATAATGACTCGAAACACACATCGGGCCTTGTAAAGAATTGATTTAGAGATAAGGAAGTGCCTGTAATCCCGTGGCCCAGTCAGTCCCCTGATCTCAATCCTATTGAGAACTTGTGAAATGAGCTCAAGCGGGTCAATATTTCACAAACAGGGATCAGTTATGGGAAGCGGTACAGAGATAGTGGTCTGCTATACCCTTGGCAACATGCCGAAAACTAATCAATTCAATGCTACGAAGAATTGAAAAAGTTTTAGCAAATGATGAAGGATATTCAGGATAATAAGGTAAGGAAACGAAAAACGTTCGAATTTTTCGAAAACATGTTGATAAAACTGATAAATTTCATTATTTTAGCTCAACACACCTATTTCATTGGCCACGAAAAAATCATGAAATTCAACCAATTTTTTCATTATATCTATTAATTTCTTGATTTTAGAGTTGTTATTTATATAAATCATTTGTTTATTTTATTTAAATTAATTTAAACCGTAAAACATTAAAACTATTGAGAACATTTGGTACAAATTAATTTTGAAAAAAAAAAAAAATTAAGTTCACACTTATTTCTTTGACCAGCTGTGCATATCAATTTTTTTTTAGTACTTAACTACTATAATACGAAAGTAGTGGGTAGACTGCAGGACCAAGGGTACCCGGCGGCGTGCGTTGCTGCACCTAATAAAAAGAAAAAAAGTGTAGTGCCAAAGTACTCTACTACTAAATTACTACCAAAGTAGTAGGCCGATTTCGGCCGACTCACAGGAACACTCTCGGGATAATACCAAAGATTGGTTGAAAATTTGAGCTCAATCGGTTCAGTGGTTTCCGAGTCCATAGCATGCAAACAAACAAACAAACCACAACGGTATCGCACACAAAAATGTTTAATTTTTTTTTAATGTTTTTAAATGTTTTTGTAATATTTATTTTTTTTGCTTATCACCTTTGTACCGTAATTATCTACATTTAAAAAAAAATCAACTAAATTGGTTGAAAATTACGGCCGGTAGAGGGACACCTACGCATTTTGCCACTTCGATTTATATGTTATACCATATATAGATAAGATACGTCAAAATCATAAAAACTAGAGCCAATTCAGTACTTTCATGAATATATTCGCAAACTGGGTACTTGTTAAGCTGTGTCATTGATCGTGATCAATTACGACCCTAATTAATTTTAACGCAAAAATCAATTTTCAGCAAAACTTAAGATCATCTGATAAATAGACAGGACAGGTAGGTCTCATTCTGTTTCAACTGTTTAGAAGACAGAATGCCTTTTCCTTATGATCTTCATCTCATCATCAACATCACTGTACGTGTAACAATTTGGATCATAATAAAGATAAACTACCAAATTTGAGCAGAGATACCTTGAATGCAGACAAATTTAGTTACTTGTGAAAATTTACACGTAGATACTTATTCTGTTGTCAAGTTCACAGTATGGTGAAAAAATCACGTGTTTAATAAATTATTACCTAGCTAGACCTTGGCAAAAATTAGCTCTTTTAGCCCTGAAAAAGCGGATGTTGCATGAAAATACCTTACGGTCATTTTACAAGTACATTTTGCCGTCAATCTTGCTAATTAAATACAATAAACGAATGCAAGCAATGAGCAGTTTCCCAACGCGTGAATGACTTGACAACTAAAAATGTGTCTGCATTCCAATGGATTTCCTTATAATTAATTGAATTTCGTCAAAAATTTATAAAAGAAGAGGGAGAAACCCAAAAGCAAAAGTCGATTCATTCACAGGTAAAGTAAAGACATCAACTTTGGACTTACTACGTAATGAAAGTCCGTAAAACGCTAATTCACCACAAAACTCGCTGTGTCACCATGACAACAAATAGAAACAATCCGTTGACGCCGTATCGTGATTAAAAGTTTAAACACTTTCGATGAATTCTTGTTAAATTGCTAAATACAAATAAGCAGACGAGCAGCAGATGGATTGGACGGGTTCTTCTTTTGCCAGTTTTCAACTTGTTATGAAATTCAAAATTCCCAACCGTTTTCTAGGTTAATGGTCTCGAGATGGAATTCGATTATTTCCGTTGACTGTGACGCATTCCGTGGTATTCAGAGCATTTAAAGAATTTACTTAACAGGTTGTAAAAGGTTTTTTATTTATTCTCGCCTCTGGAAAACCATCACCCGTTTCGATGTGCTAATTGGTGACAAAATAAATTCAATTAATGAACCGGATTGAAATTTCTCGTTGCCTTCGGAAATTCTCCGTTGGTTAATTTATTTTAGGCTTATTAAGTGGAACCGGACCGTAGTTTGTTGGGAATTTTAGCATAACTAGTTGAATAACAAGTACTTGGGGGTGTATGAGAGACAATTCAAGCTCAAGAGGGCACCTAAGTTGTGATATAACAAGTTTATCCTTAGTGTCATCTAGTGCCGACGGATTGCGAATTTTTCGGAAAACTTATTCATATGCGAAAAACCTTGAGTGGATGCAAATTATCGTGATGATAATTATTTAAAGAGACGGACTCTTCTGCAATTCGCTATTTGACAGCTAATCGTCTTTGTAAGCCTATTCATGTAGGTATGGTAAACTAATATTTTTTTTTTAATTCCAATTAGGGAATCACCTTTGAAGGCGAATGACACCTCTAATTTGAATTGGATGTCAAATTGAAATTATCGACTAGTGCCAATAAGTGCCAGACTTCTGACAGTACCAAGGGGAGTCCCAATATTAGTGAATCACGAACTAAAAACTTTCTCTTTGAGTTTCCGGATAATAGCTGGTGAATGTGTTAATTAATGCACGTAACATCTGTTGTATAGAAATGAATGCACCAGCCCCCAGGAAAGATCCCCCAGGCCCAAAAAGTACAACGCGTGACTGTTAGTCATACACATCATGTGAGATACATTCTGCAGGAACTTGAATAAAATATTTTTGGCCTTTTCTCAGAAAACAGCTAAATAAAACAAAATTTACGGGAATATTGATGGCGGTACAATTCATTCCAGATATACAATTGAGGAAAAAACCCAAAAAAATCTCTGGAATGTTTTCGTTATTTTTAAAAATTATTTTCTCCATAATATCCGCAATTCGCGTACAGTGCACTCAATTCAAAACGACTTGAGGTGGTCGGCTTATTAATTATCTTATGAAAGATTTTACATTTCATCATTGAAATTGCTCTCTTTCTAAGACCAGCAGTCGGTATATAATGGTTATTTCTTAAGACACTGGAAGAGTAGAAACAATGACACATCTACTAGCTATTCTCCAACTTGTTTTTCCGAGTACGAATAACTTCAATGGGTGGGAGGCGGTTATTGACATTTCTCTAGTATCTAACAACGAAACCACCAGCGTCGATAACTGGAGAGTATCCGATTTACAATCTTTTTCTGATCATAACTGGATACTCTTCAACGTCTGTCTCGAGATTGAGACCTCTAAACCATATAGGAACCCAAAACGCATAAACTGGACAAAATTTAATCGTATAGTTAAGTCAAAACTGGGTAGCACATCAACGTATAAAATCGACTTGACCACGGAACTGGATTCAAAGGATGAAATCTTTGAGAAAGCAATTAACGTTGCCTTTAAAGTCTTGTGTCCAATCAGTTTTGGTAAAAAGAAAGTCCCAACATGGTGGAATGAAGATCTATCAAAGCTTAGGAAGATGACCAGAGCGATCTTCAATATCTGCTACATTCACAACTTCTGGAAGCCCTACAAGGACTGCCTAAAAATCTATAAGGAGTCCATCAGAATGGTCAAAAAACAGGGCTGGAAAGATTACTGCCAGTCTATCGAGTCCCTTAAAGAGTCCGCAAGGCTCAGCAAAATTTTTTTCCAACGGGCATAGCAAACCGTCCTTTCTTAAAAAGACGGATGGAATCTGGACGGGTTCTTCTGCGGCATCTCTGGAACTCCTGATGAGTACTCACTTTCCAGGCTGCAGTGAGATTAGAGTAGAACAAGCTAGTTCCACCTGTACGCCACTGGCAGCTTGGGATAACATCACAAACATTATTACGGAGGATAATGTCTCCTGGGCTATAAATAGCTTCTCTCCCTATAAGTCACCTGGCCCGCATCATGCCTATTATGATGCAGAAATTGCAAGACATAGCAATTCCCTGGCTATTACCATTTATAGGAGTTGCTTAAACCTAAGCCATGTTCCCCAAACCTAGAGACGTGTCAAAGTGGTTTTTATCCCCAAGGCGGGCCGGCGAGTACATGAATCCGCGAAGGATTTTAGACCCATAAGCTTGTCCTCTTTTGTTTTGAAAACTTAAGAACGTATCCTAGACTTCCATATCCGCGATAACCTGAGTTCTCCACTGTCGAAATCCCAGCATGCGTATCTCAAAGGGCGGTCCACAGAAACTGCTCTTCATGAGGTCGTGCGTACAGTGGAAAAAACTCTTCACTACAAAGAATATACTCTCGCCACATTTCTTGATATAGAAGGAGCCTTCAACAACATTTTCACTGAATCTATTCAGGAATCCCTCAGTTAGGTGTGGAAGGCTTTATTAGCCAATGGATAGTTTCTATGCTCAGTACTCGTATAATCCATGCAACACTAGGCAACAGTAGTACAACTAAGACGGTAAACAGAGGAACTCCACAAGGCGGAGTCATCTCCCCCCTGCTCTGGTTAATGGCGATTAATCAAATCTTGGTGCGACTTGATAGGGAGGGTTTTAAGGTGGTTGCGTACGCGGATGATATGATTATACTAGTATCAGGAAAGTTCCTCTCCACGATAAATCAACTCATGGAGAGGGCTCCGGATAAGGTACACTCATGGGCTACGAGCTGTGGCTTCGGAGTAAATCCGGAGAAGACTGAAATGATGCTGTTTACCACTAAAACCAAGGTACCGGCATTCAATCAAAAAAGTACAGAGATCGGCGTGCGTGGGTATCACAGGAGCAATGAGGTCTTGTCCAACAGATGCTCTCAGTGTGATCTTGCATCTGATCCCTCTCGAACTATACATCATTATTATTATTATTATTATTATTTGTGTAGGGTTATTTTGCACTGCGACCTAGTGGCCTATTGTGCCCCCTGCTAATACCTTGGGGAGGTTTGTTCCCTCGTTAGAGTCCCCTTCGCAACTGCAATTCCTGAGGAATTGTGTTTGAAGGTCATATGCTCTTACTTTGCCTTGGCGAGAATAGTTCACCTTAGAGCTCTTTCTCCAGACCAGTTTCTTTTAAGAATCTGAGAATGAGAAGTGGGTCCATGGTTGGCATATCCTCTTCTGATACTTGGTATTTGCCCAAGTATTTCAATCTTTTGTGCGTCAGTGCCCCACAGGACTCCAGAAGGTGTTGCGGAGTCTCACATGACTCGTTGCAGAATCTGCAAAGGCCTTCATTTGTTATACCTAGTTTCCGTAGATGCTCCCTGAGTTTGCAGTGCCCCGTTAGGAAGCCTGTTAGGATCCGTAGGTTATTCTTGCTAAGGCAGATGCAGGCTTCGAATCTTTTCCGGTTGTAACATCCCAGTAGTTTCTTAGCCTGCCTCAGGCCTGTGGTGTTGTTCCAGGTTCTTGCCCTGTCTTCTCTCTCCATTTTCCTGAATTTCTCGCGTATGGTGTGTTCCCCCATTCCACAGAACGGTTCAGGTCCAATGAAGGGTTCTGCGGCCCCAAACTATATAACTATACATCATAGACACAGCTATATGCAGCGCAGTTCGGCTCAGGGAATATGGATGCTGGACCACAAGGCAATATGGTCACGGCAAGGTCCTGGAGACGATACCAAGTGAACTGGTTGCGCCCTCGACCGACTACACGATACCCAAACTCAACTTCAGAAAATCCTTCTTAGTAAAATTCCCTTCCAGAGAAGAATGGAAGAACGGAAGCGTTACCTGCAACTATGATATAGGGATATACACGGACGGTTCGAAGATGGACTGCGGAGTCGGCGCAGGCATCTTCTCTGACCAGCTGAATACCATATATCAAGGTCCTTCCGTCTCCCAGACACTGCTAGCGTTTTCCAAGCGGAGCTTCTTGCGATTCGAGAAGCCTGCCGCCTGCTAAACAATCTTCCAACATCTAATCACAATATCGCTATTTTTTCGGATAGCCAGGCTGCCATCAAGGCCATTGATGCGGTCTGCATCTCTTCAAAACTGGTAGAGCAATGCCGGTTTGAATTGAATCAACAAAGCACTTACTCGAGAATCACTCTCATCTGGGTCCCAGGGCACAGCAACCATGAGGGTAATGAGCGTGCTGATGAGCTGGCCAGGCGAGGGTCGGCCCTTAACGGCTCTCTAGCAGAAAGAGTCGACATTCCGCTTGGTGCCGTTAAGGGCTATATTCACCTTCACTTCCTCCAGCTAGCCAATCGCGGTTGGAACAACCTCACAAGCTGTGTCATATCTAGGAAGACGTGGCCCAGTTTCAACAAACCCAGGTCAAAAGAGTTACTAGACAAACCAAGACCAGTTATTGCCAAAATCGTAGCTATTATCACAGGTCACTGGCCAGTTGGAGACCATGCGGCCAAGCTTGGTATCCCCACAACACCTTTTGTAGGAACTGCAAGGATATTAATGAGAAAGAATCTCTATGTCATTTCCTTTGCAGATGTCCGGCCCTGGCGAGGATCAGACAACAAACTCTTGGCAACAGAGAGATAGCGGACAAGAGGATTGGAGAACTAATCCTCTTTCTGAACTCCACGGGCTGGGTTTAAACTTAACATTCCTTTTTAACTAACCACTACAACAGGGCTTGGTCAAAGTGCCCCTCTAATAATAATGACGAAAAAGTTCGCCTCGAATTGGAATACAGATGTTGCAAGAAAAAAGCGAAGAAGAAGTGCGCCCAGCTTCAAGCAGAGAGTACGGAGGGCCTGTATCGGGAGCTGGAGAAAATATCTTCCCCGGTTGCTGATGCAAACCAGGCTCTCCAGGAGCTGCGACGACACAATATGAACAAGAGCGAAAGCATCTTTAAAATAGCCGCCCAAAGAAGGAGGAATGTTCAGGAGATTCGTTCGCCAAAGTTCATTAGCAATGCTCATGGCCAGCTTCTTGTGGATGACGACAAAATTCTGCAGAGGTGGCGACAGTATTGTGAAGAGCTTTTAAATGAACAGTTTCCCCGGCTATACTTTCCAAGAGCCACCCCTAACTGTGAAGAAATACCCGACATTACAGTCGAAGAAGTTAGTGAGGCGGTCAAATACTCCAAAAAACGAAAAGCGGTTGGGCCAGATGAGATGCCCTCTGAGTTCTGGAAAAAGATGGGAGACGTCGGGTTCAGATGGCTCAGAATTCTCATCTCCAAATTCGTGAGAGGTGATCCAATGCCGAATCAATGGAGGGAAAGTTACCTTCTCCTTGTATACAAAGGGAATACGCGAAACTGTGATAGCTACCGTTCGATCAAGCTGATGTCACACACCATGAAGATCGTTGAGCGGGTATTCGGTGGCCGACGGCGAAAAATAATACGGCTATCTGATGATCAGTGCGGGTTTGTCTCGGGTAAATCAACCACAGATGCAATCCAAAGTATAAGGATCAAATGGAAAAACATCGTGATTCCTTAAGGGATTTGCATATTGTATTGGTTGACTTTGAAAAGGCATTCGACAGACAACCACGAGATCTTCTATGAGTGGCGCTAAGACATGTACGAAGGAGCAAAGACAAGAGTAAGATGCCCCGCTGGAGTAACCAAAGAGTTCCCAATCAAAGTCGGGGTACACCAGGGAAGCGTTTTAAGTCCTTTGCTCTTTATTACAGTCCTTGATTATCTGCTTGAAGGAAGGAGGGAAATGGGTATCGCATTAGTTGAAAAAAGACAGAGTACTTATGCTGCCCGTTCTCTGATCCACTCAGGCCTATTCCAGACATTTATTTGAATGGAACAGTGCTTCCCAAGTGCGAAAAGTTTAAATATCTGGGATCTATGATCAATAGCAAAGCATCTTGTGATGACGACATCAATCATCGCGTAAGCGTAGGGTGGATGAAGTGGCGAGAAAATTCCGCTATCTTCTGTGACAGAAAAATGCCCCCTAAGTTGAAAGGAAGGCTCTACACCGCAGTTGTACGCCCAGCGCTCACATACGGTTCACAATGTTGGACGATGTACAAAAAGTATGAGAGTAAATTAACGGCAGCTGAGATGAAGATGCTTCGCATGACAGCAGGAGTGACAAAGCTTGATCGAATAAGAAGTTCGAAGATCCGTGAAAGCTTTCACATCAAGGAAACCATCGTACAAAAAATAGAGCGCGACCGGCTCAGCTGGTATTGCCACGTTCAAAGAAGAGATCATTTGAATCCTGTTAAAAAGGCAATATCTATGCGCGTTCCAAAGACATCGCGATGTAGGAAAGGCAGGCCTATAAACGCCTGGATCAGACAAATGCGACGACATCGGCCTCAGTAACCGAGTGATCCAAAATCGGCAGGCCTGCCGATATTTTCTGAGGTCAAATAGGCGAACCCCACAGGCGGATCAGTAGAAATGCGGTGAAGTGGGAGGGTTGTGATCCCTTATTTCGGATCATAACCTCGCTGATAAAGGGAAGAAGAAGAAGACTACAACAGGTAGACACGAGTCCGTGGTAACAAAACGGCGCACCTTAAGCGCTAATTGGGTTCTTTTTGGACCGCCACTTTACCTACCTACCTACTAGCTACTTCTGCTTCTTTTTAGCAAATCAAATGATCAACCGCATCACTCGCTCATATCCAGGAGATATATGGATAGCAGCTGTTTATAGAACGACTGCAAATGGTATCGTATGGCTTAATAACCTAGACATAAATCTGTAATTTCTGTTAATTTCTTTATCTGTGTACTGTATGTCATACGCGAAAATGAATCAGCATTTGATTTGCCTCTGTAACGAAGTGATCGGGAGGCCTGCCTATATTTTCTGAGATCAAACAGTAGAAATACAGCGGAGTGGGAGGGTTAAAATCCCTTGTTTTCAGATCATAACCTCGTCGAAATAGGAAGAAAAAGAAACAAGCAATCATAAAACCAGGGCTACAAGGTCAGCACGAAATCTTAGCAATCAACAACACCGAAATCCTACGATGTACTCGTATAGGAGTTGATAAGACGAGTGAACTTTTAACCATTAATTCGAATGCTTCAGCGGTTCTCATACTAAACCCGGCCCTGACCCCTAACAATGGACCATTTCCAACAATTTGAGTACTTGATATGCTTAAACAAGCAACAACACTGTCAAATAATCTTGATCCAGTGCTAGCCAAAAAGAGAAAATAAGGCCTTAGTCGAATATTCGTTATCTTATCACAAGGCAAATGGACAACGAACTTTATTCATTTAAGAGCGGCGCCTTAAGTAAACTTGTTTTCGTGGGATGCAACTTTTGTTTTGCAAATATATGTTATCTGTTGTTTCAATGGAAATACGCCGTTAAGGCTGGAATCTCTGTTGATGCTGTTTTTGTGTTTGTTGACGTCTAGTGTGGACATGAGGTCTTCCAATGCACATGAAGTTTATTGCTACGCAATGGGGCGTTCCCTAATTCGTTATTTGAATTTTG
Organism: Brachypalpus laphriformis; assembly: GCA_945910035.1. NCBI lineage: Eukaryota > Metazoa > Arthropoda > Insecta > Diptera > Syrphidae > Brachypalpus > Brachypalpus laphriformis. The sequence goes on from OX246753.1 coordinate 327,117,722, forward strand.
TTGTTGTTTCTCTATAAGAACTTTATGATGTCGTCACAATAAATGAATTAAATCTTATTATTAAGTAATGAAACCAGTAAGTACCTAGACTGTCTGCACTTTGGACTGCAGCCTAAATGGCTCATCAGATTTACTTCAAACTTATCTGGGGGCTCAAACCTAGAGATAAGATATTTGAGGTAGTTAACTTGTTACCCTTTGCCAACCGGCACTCGCGAAACCTAATTCTTTCTCATTCGTCGTGCCTTTGAATACGTGTAAGCATTTTTTTCTGCAATGGCTGCCAACAGGGCGCGTGAGGTTAAGTGTTGCAGATTTGTGAGGTTCGATTTCGTATCAAAGTGAAGTTTCCTGCAGTGAATCTCATGTCGGTGTGAAGTTGGGTGTTGTTTATTTTGTTTGGGTAGCTTAGTTTTTCACAGCGAATCCTCCGTAATGGCACTGATCATGGCAACGTATGATCTTCATTCGATTTATGCAACACACGTACCTTTTTAGGTACGACCATATCCAACATCGTCTCAAATTAAAAAAAAAAAAAAGTGCGAGTAGATAAATCTTAGTTACTATTTTTTGAAACGAGATGTTCACGGGATTTATATTTTCAAGCTCTTTACCTCTCTGTAAAGGCATTCCACAGGACTTCATTTTGGGTCCTATTCTGTTTACAATGTTAGTTAACGATTTGCCATCGATTCTCAGAGCCAGTTCTGATTCCATAAATACAGATGATGTATAATAATTTAACTCGTCTGGACTTTACGATCCGAATAAACGTGTTCAAAGAGGGTTGATTTCGGCAAATAAGAATGCATTTGTCCTGAGTGCATTACTTCTTTAGATACTTGTGTCACCACGAGGGAGCTATGGCCTGCAGTCGACAGACTAAGAACCAATAGACTCATACAGAGGGATAGAAACTCCCTCTCTACTCTAATAGGAGTTATTACGGGGCATAAAGATTTAGAAGAGTTGTCCAACAGACCGATAAATGACATCGCAAACTTCATCAAACCCTCTGGAAGGTTTATATCTCGGGCACAGTAAGTACTAAATGCCATAATCGGACTTACTCCGTTACATATATTTATAAAAAAGTGGCAATCGGCAGTGCAGTTAGTCTTAGAAAATCAGATGCTAATAGTACACGGGATCACGTGGATCTCATGGAGCTATTGTTCGACTTCCCCGAGCTAGACATGCTCAGCACGGTCTCCGGTCTTTACGCCTAAATCACTCTACTTGGGTAGAAGGTTTGAGATTGTGATCCCAAGCCGTGATATATGGAATAATGGCGGACCGTCGCTTGATCCAAAAGGTATAGTGTGGTACACCGATGAATCAAAAATGGATTCAGGAGTTGGCGCCGGTGTGTATGGACCCAACCATAAAATTTCGAAATCACTCGGAAAGAGTCCTAGTGTTTTCCAGGCCGAGCTTTACGCCATTGAAACTTGTGCTAACATTATCCTGCACTCAGGCATCAAAGGTGCCTCTATCCATATACTCACCGATAGCCAAGCGGCGCTCAAAGCACTGATCTCCCATTTGATCAGTTCAAAATCAGTTCTTAGCTGCTTCGACAGCTTACAAAATCTGTGCCGACACAATAAAGTAAAATTGTGGTGGGTACCGGGCCATGTAGGCGTTGACGGCAATGAAACTGCAGACCTGCTAGCTAGGAAGAGCTCCTCTGAGTTATTCACTGGACCTGAACCCTTCTGCAGGATACCCGATTTCGCCTTCAAACTTACCCTAAACATCTGGGAACGCAACATGTGCATCTCCCACTGGAATAACTCCCAAGGTCTCAGGCAGGCTAAAAGAGCTGTCCAACCCTCCCAAACACAGGCAGTTGATATCCTAAAATACAGCAGAAATGACATAAGAAGGCTAGTGAGCTTCCTTACCGGTCATTGCCAACTTCTCTACCACATTAACAAAATGAGAATTTCGGAGGATATCACCTGCCGCCTCTGCCTAGAAGAGGACGAAACCGCAGAACACATACTATGTGAGTGTGTAGCTCTGTGTAGAACTAGGAGAAACTTTTTCCTTAAAGAGATCATATCTCCAAAAGATCTTAGGAACTCCTCCGCAGCCGTAATTATAGCTTTCATAAGGAGAGTAGAAGTACTGCCGCCCTAAAAGTGGCCTATGGCACAATAGATCTCCTTGGTCGCAGTGCCTACACGCCACTTGGGCGTGGCCACACACCTGTTTAAAAAAAAAAAAAAAGTACTAAATGCTTTCTTTAGGATATGTACCAAGACGATATTTTTTTCTGCTTTTCACGAGGAAGGGATTCTCTTATCTATCTCCTTTCCCCCCATGGGTATCACAATGGGTCTATATTGACCTGAGTGTGGTGTAAAGGTTTTCTATCCCCTACACCAGCCCACATACGTAACCTAACCAAACGTTTTGGCATGTAGGCTTCGCCAATACCGGAGCTGATATCTGATCACTTAAGCATGATCAAACCATTTAATTGTTTCCGATCCAGCCTAGATCAGTACTTGAACGGATTGTGCGGAACTCACAAGCCAACACCGGAGGCACAATCTATTACAAGTCTGTACAACTGCTTGCATACGCCGACGATATAGACATTATCAGAAGAACTCAGCGGGCTGTCACCGGTGCGTTTGCAAGCATTGAGGCGGAAGCGGCCAAAATGGGTTTAGCCATAAACGAGGGCAAAACCAAGTATATGCTGTCAACAAGAAGGGAAAGCCAACACCGACGAATTGGACAAAACGTCACAGTGGGCAGCTTTAACTTCGAGATAGTAAGGGACTTTGTCTACCTTGGCTCTGCTATAAATTCAACAAACAAGATCAGCGCAGAAATCAATCGAAGAATAACTCTTGCCAATCACTGCTTTTTTTTTGGGCTTATAAGGCAATTCAACAGTAAAGCCCTATCTCGAACAACTAAGGAGACTCTGTAAAAGACCCTGATCATCCCAGTCCTGCTTAACGGCGCTGAAACATGGACTTTATTCAAAGAGGATGAAGATATCCTTGGTCGCTTCGAGAGAAAAATTCTTCGTAAGATTTTCGGTCCCGTTTGCGTTGACGGGTTTTGGAGGAGAAGATTCAATCCCGAATTATACGAGCTGTACAGCGACATCGACCTAGTCAAAAAACTGCGTATTGGACGTCTGAGATGGCTAGGACATGTAGAGCGAAGGGACACCAACGCTCCGGCCCGCAGAGTCTTCGAATCTAACCCCGAGGGACGACGCAGTAGAGGGAATCATCGCCGTAGGTGGCGTGCACAAGTTCAAGGGGACCTCGACCAACTTGAAGTGCTGAACTGAAATGCTCCACTACTAAAGACATACTCACTTTCATAAGGGAGGTAGTATGTCTGTTAGGTTAACTCCAACACTCCGATACAATAGATCTTTCAGGTCGCAGTGTCGTTGCCACTCGGGCATGGGTTGTACAAGAGGAAAAAAAAAAACTTGGAATGCGCAACTGGAGCTAAAGACCGAGCTAAATGGAGAGGCTTGTTGGATGCGGCCCAGGTTCACCCCGAACTGTAGCGCCACCTAAGTAAGTAAGTAGCCTAGATCAGATCAGTCTGAATATATGACTAATCTCTCATCTGCGACTTGTTTTGCTGATTGATCGCGCTCGATATGAGAAAAGATTTATAACAGAGCCTTCAAAGAAGTTTGAGACGTGCACATTTACATGCATGATCATATCTTCAGACTCTAAAGATGTACCTAATAGCAAATTTAAAACATACCTCTCTACTTACCACTTTACTTCATAAACAACAAGGTTAACATCTATGTTTAGTTTCAAATTTCTTAAACACAGCAGCGGCGGGAGCAGATGAATTCCAATTTTCAGGAATTGAGCAAATAGATGTAATTAGAGCTATCCTCAGCATAAAATCAAAGTCAGTAGCTATTAATGACATTCATCTACTCTTCATTAAAATTATATTTCCCTATATACTCTCAGTGATCACACATACATTCAATTCGTTGATCAATTTCAATTGCAATTTATTGACTAACTAGTGCTGAGACTCCTCTAGCCAGTTCGTAGGCTTTCTTATTCTTATTTGGTGTCCATTCGCTCTATATGTCCTAGTCATCTCAGACGTCCAATACGCAGTTTTTTGACTAGGTCGATGTCGCTGTACAGCTCGTATAGTTCGTGATTGAATCTTCTCCTCCAAAACCCGTCAACGCAAACGGGACCGAAAATCTTACGAAGAATTTTTCTCTCGAAGCGACCAAGGATATCTTCATCCTCTTTTAATAAAGTCCATGTTTCAGCGCCGTTAAGCAGGACTGGGATGATCAGGGTCTTTTACAGAGTCTTCTTAGTTGTTCGAGATAGGGCTTTACTGTTGAATTGCCTTATAAGCAAAAAAAAAAAAAGCAGTGATTGGCAAGAGTTATTCTTCGATTGATTTTTGCGCTGATCTTGTTTGTTGAATTTATAGCAGAGCCAAGGTAGACAAAGTCCCTTACTACCTCGAAGTTATAGCTGCCCACTGTGACGGTTTGTACAATGCGTCGATGTTGGCTTTCCTATTGCTAGGACCTCTGCCTGGAAAACGCTGCTGTAGTTTGTAAGCCGAGCTGACATGGAGAAACCAAGCGTTTCAGAGAAGATGCCTGCGTCTCCACCTATTTCCATTTTGAATCCATTGGTGTACACAACTATGAATCGCTCGTTAGGCGTTCTGTCATTTTTCCAGTCTTCCCTGCTTGGATAAGTGCTTAAAAATGGTCTCGTGTAGTCTAGGCAAGGCGTTATGTAGTCTGTACTAGATACATTGCCTTAATATCTCTGCAGGATCTTGGTATGACCAATTGCATTTGGTCTCCAGCTATCTGTTTGACTTAATCTTACGGCACTAAGAGCCACCGAAGCTTGTATAAAGATGTCTAGCGGAAGCAGATTGAAACGGCCTCGAGTCCTGTTGTAGGTGTCGTTCTCATCGTTAGTCTTTGTACTTTTCGCTGGCTACTTGCCACCATACAATGTTGCCAAAAGTATTGATCTTACTATAGATGATTTTGGGGCTCGGTCCCCAAGTTTTCCCGAATATTCTATTGCACGAGTAAAAAGCTATCGTGCCTTTTTTGTTACTCTTTCATTGATGTTTAGTCTCCAGTTCAGTTTCCTATCGAGCACCAGGTCGAGGTATCTAGCACTACTGGAGATACAAGGGAATACCTCTTATGGAAGGTGTTACGAATTGTGGAATTATTCCTTGAGGGGTGCCTCTTGAGGCATCGGCTTCAAGCTTTGTTCCTCCGAGTTGAACTTTAATATGTTTTTCCTCTGGCATATTGACGATCCATTTTATCAGGGAGTTGTGAATATTGAATCTTTCAATGATTTTACTATTGAGTTGACTACACAGTAGTCACCAGTCTCACCTTCACTGTTAATGGAAAATACCTGGGTCTTATTCTGGATAGAAAACTGAACTGGAAAGTCAATCTACTAGAACGCGTAAGGAAAGCCAATGCAGCTCTCTATTCCTGTAAAAAGGCTATAGGTAGGAGCTGGGGTTGGAAACCTGAAATCACTCGTTGTATTTACGTGTCTGTTGTCAGACCTATACTACTCTATGGCGTGATCGTTTGGTGGCCTGCTCTTGACAGGGCTGTTCACCTCTCTCAGGTAGCTAAAGTGCAAAGATCCGCTAGCATGTGCATCAGTGGTGCACTAAGAACTACCCCCTCTGCGGCACTGAACATTATGTTCAACCTGCTACCTGGATATCCTCGGCAGACAGACTGCTGCCAGTGCGGCTATTCGTCTTAAAGCCTCCTCTCAGTGGTCTAGTTATCACATTGGCCACTCCTCGATCCTTGATCTTCTCAATTTCGCACATGAAAACACGGACTACACACCACCGAAACTGAGATTTGACCGACACTTCCGTACGAGTATCCCTGAACGGGATAAGTGGGATGGCTCTCCCCCTGATGATGGAAATTCGGTGCACTCTGCACAGATGGCTTTAAGACCGAAGGTGGGGTGGGCTGTGGTGTTTTCTCCGATAAGCTCAACCTGAGCATCTCGTTTCGCCTCCCTGATCATTGTAGCGTTTTTCAGGCGGAAATCATTGCGATTAAGGAAGCTCTGTCTTGGCTGAAATGTAATGTATTATCTGTCGCCGATATTAGCATTTTCACTGACAGTCAAGCGGCTATCAAGTCCCTGGAATCGTGCTCCCGTTTGTCTCTTACAGAGATGACAGAGCAGTTCAACATTCACCTATGCTGGGTGTCAGGTCACAGAGACATTCCAGGAAACTGTAGGGCGGATGAACTCGCTAGACAGGGCACTACTCTAAGGATTCTGCCAGATAGGCAAGCCCTTGGTATGCCCCTCGCTACATGTAAGCACCTACTGAAGTTGAACGCTATTAGCAAGACCAACTTTAGGTGGGATATTGGCTCTTCGTGTCACATTTCGAGGCAGATCCAGCCTAAGCTGGACCAGAAACGTAGTGCCGAGTTGGTTAAACTAAAGCGATTACAGATCAGCTGCGTTATCGGTGTCATCACCGGACACTGTCTAATCGGCCAACATGCCAAAAGACTTGGCCTCTTTTTCCAATGACTTCTGCATGAGCTGTAGGGACGACGAGGAGGAGGAAACTATTCTTCATTCTTCCGCAAAAGAATGCTCCATCTAGGAGCTCCCTTCCTTGACGACCTCAGCGATTTGGCGTCCTTAGACGTCATGAATATCCATCGCTTCATCAAAAGGTCCGGTTGGTTTTATTATATTATCACAATGGACTTTTACTGGTCTAAGTGCGTCTGCATCGTGGTGCAGACAGCCAATCTAACCTAATCTAACCTGACTGCACAGTGCAGCGCTGTCTCTACGCTTTTCCCTTTCATATAGGCCTGCTGCGCTGAGAATATCTCACCTGGGCGTAGTTTACTACGGATGTATATGTCAGCTAGTCTTTCAAAGGTCTTTATGAAAAAGGAGGTAAGGCTTATTGGCCTAAAGTCTTTCGCAGTAGTGTGGCTTGCCTTACCGGCCTTGGGTATGAAGACCACTTTAACCTCTTTCCATGCTCTAGGTATATACCCCCAAATGAGGCTGTTGAGGTATAGTTCTTTAAGTACCGGGATAATTGTGGTTACTGTTTTCTGTAACATGATCGGCATAATCTCGTCGCGTCCTGGGGATTTAAAGGGAGAGAATGATCCAAATGCCCATTCAATTCTTTTCTCAAACGTTAGGTTCCTTTCAAACGATTTCTGCAGAAACTACAGGGAACGTACTCCATTTCTTGTCTAAAAGAAGAAGATATAAGTTTCACCATTGTATATCAATCTTAATTCACTCAATTATAACTTCATTCTTCTCATATGATGACATATTATAAAACTAGTGTCATGATTATTATTCGATCAGAAACATTCTGGAAAGTCTGGCAGATAATCTAAGAAGTATTGTGTTTATGTATACTATATAGTCTGTTCTACTTCAGTGCCATAGTACCTGATAAGTCGACCCGATTGACAGGATTTTTTCTTTTTTTTTTCTTGTTGTGGCTGATTACTTTATATTTTTGCTTACACTGAGTAAGCTCATGTACTTAGATGGAGCAATCTCGTAACAAAATTAAATAAGAAATTTAAGTAGTTATTAATGTATAAACTAAACTAAAATTCTAAATTATTTGTAGTGCGTATCGGTGGTTTCTTTTTTATCTGTAAAATTCCCAAGTATTTTCTTCTTTTTTTACATTAAAAATAAAATAAAAACAAAGTATAGTTTAATTCTGCTCTTCAGTTAAAGCATTTTTTTTTTTATAATGTACGCGTGCCAAAGGGATTATTAGTACCCTTACACTGGTTCTCAGGGCACGGGCGGATGGGGAAAGGGGGGGGGGGGGGGGGGAGACAGAGGAGATGCCGGTTTGCGCTAGCTTTAAATGTTTGAAGGTTGTAATGATTAGGAAATACAGAGACTGGTAGATCCGAAACCCTATATTTGACAGTACGTCCGATAAAAAAGGGAAATAAACGAGACATTTCTACGATGTTCAAGTAAGACTATGGAGTTCACAATGTCTATCACCTATCAGTTTTAACGGGCGATTTTGTACCCTATCTAGAATGTGTAAAACGGTCTTGAGTGCATCAGATCAGATGTGAGCGTTATATTCCAGCTTTGGGCGGATGAATGCCTTATAGATGGAGGCCAGATCGGACGGGGTAAAAATCTTTTGCAACGCTTAAAAATCCTAGGCATTTTGCTACATTTTTGGCGACTTCGAATATGTGATCGTTCCATCGAAGACGGTTATTGATGCACATACCGAGAATGGCAAGTCTTTCGGATTCAGCGATACAAATACCATCCATGGATAATGGTTGAGGGTCTTGGTTTCGCGTGAGAGATAGAAGACAGCATTGACTTTTGGATGCATTAAATTTCACTCTATTGATTGAACCCCATTTGGTAATGCTGTCCAGGTCGGAATTTAATGTATTTAACATACGTTGTCGTTCCTCTTCTTCGGCCGAAGAGCAGGGACGTGAGTTAGGGAACGAATATGAAAAACTGAGGGTACTGTCATCAGCGAAGGAATGAATTGGATTAGAAGTTGCAGACAAGAGGTCATTTATAAAAATGAGGAAGAGTGTCGGAGACAAACAGATTGGCTTTGTCTAATGAGCTGACAGCTGGAATGTCATTGTAAATGAGCGTTGGGATGGCATGCATTAATAGGTTTGTTCCACTCGTGGGAAAAATATAATACACAACCATGAATGGTAAGGCTCTTCTCTCATATGGGCCAAATATTTATTTTAATGTCGCTGAAATTTGGAAGGCTTATTGAAAATCTTTATACCAATACTAAATACTGACGGTGTTGGATGGAGAGGTACTGTCGGCGTGATTTCATACTCACTCAGGAGTTAGGCAGGGATGTACACAAAGTCCAACGCTATTCGCCTCCTTTATTGAAGGTCTGATCGACTACTTGCCAGGTGGTGAATATGCAGGTGTGCTCGTCAAAGTCTTATTGTTTGCTGACGATGTTGTTTTGTTGGCGTATTCCCCGAAAGGGCCTGCAACTCATGGTAAATTGCCTGAAGTATTATACCAGACTATGGAGTTTAGTAGTCAACCTTAGCGAAACCAAAATCATGATCTTCAAAAAAGGAGGAGGCCGCTTCAATCGCTTCAATGAATAGTGGCACTACAATGGAGAAGAAATTGAAATTGTGAAAGAAATCATGGGGTTATCATCACTAGGAACATGAATATGGAAAGGCTTGGAAGGATTGTTTTTCCAACAGATATATTTCGCATAATAGCAAATAAGGGTTTTCGAAGCGGTATCCGAGTCCATCATGCTATATGCGGACCAAGTATGGGGCGGTAAGGAATACGACATCGTGGAAAAGCTCCTGGGATTCTATGTAAAAAAAAATATTCTGTCTCCCATCGAATACACCTAACTATATGCTAATGCTGAAAACGGGTTATCTCCGTTGTTTATTAAGACATTTAAGCTGCAAGTGGATTACTTCCTCAAAGCGTTAAGTATGCCAACTACACGTCTGCCGAGAAAGGTAAATCTGAATGCTGTGCAATCAAGAAGCGGTTGGTATAGAAAATGATTGGAACTAGCTGCCGGATGTGGGATGGAACTTGACGAAGATGATCTAGAGAATTTGAAGCCTAAATTGTACGACCTCATTTTTAGGCTGGATGAACAGGCTAGAAGAAGGTATTTTGAGGAAGCCGCTGGCTTCTACACAGGGGAATATACAGTTGACTCAATCATAATCTGGAATAGAACAATTACTTTCCTGACAGTTATAGGATTGAGGTAATAGCGACGAAATTGAGGCTGTGAGGGGAACTCTTGATTCTAAACTATGTACCCCACAGAGAGGACCTACCCATCTTATGCAGCATGTGTAATCTGGAGGAGAGGGAAGGCATTTATCATTTTATGGTGATCCTGAGTTGAGTAAGGAGGCAGATATTTTGAGTTAATGTTCTGGTTGCGGGTGATGTGATAACTCTACTGAATGAGGTTGAGCTGAATGGACTATACCAGTACTGCAAAATTGCCCTAGCGTACCAAAAACAAACTATGAGTGGAAACTTTTAAATGAAAAATCCGTTACTTTGTTCAATACATATAGTGAAAAACTGATGAATTTATACATACATGCATACATTTTCAATGATCTGCTAATCCTTCATGAGGGTCGTGGGGGTAGGATGCTCAGTTTGAATCTCCATCCTCCTCGATACCATGCGACAATAATTTTTGTATAATTTTGTATAAGCTTTTTTATGGAAAATAAATTATAATCTATCTATCTATCTATATCTATTTACTTTAAATCCATTGGAACAATTGAATTGAACGAAACTAATTGTAAACCAAACAAAACGATTTCAGTAATACCAACGTAACTAATATTAGTTCCAGTTTTGCGTTGTTGTGGTTTTATTACTCCATCCTCACTTTTAAGTTAAACGTAGTTTTAGTTTAAAGTTACGTCAGAATGAGATTTCAAAGCGATGCACGACTATTGTTTGCTGGAGAACAACTAAACTATCTAACTAATTTGAATGACTAAGCATCCTCAAACTATTTACTTCAACAGTACAAAACCCTTTATTAACTGATGATATTCTCCGATGTGCCTTCAAGAAATTCACTTGAAAACATGTTCACCACACCTTTGCTGAAAACTTAAACCCATGCTGCACACGACTTGCTGTGGTTGGATTTTAACAAGGTGCACCAAAGTACTAATTAATTAAAATTGATATCATTCTCTATGTCGCCTTCGGCCAAGAGTGAAATAAAAATAATTTCATTCGACTTGTTTAAGGAAAATGTAATCTTTCATGGCCCGCAGCTGGCTGTGGGAGAAACCAGTTCTGTTGTGGCGCTAACCAAGGTATCGTCTGCTTGTCTTCGTTTCCCATAAAACTCAGGATCAATCGCATAGCTCATCAACCGGTATACGGTTGAGATTATACCTACACCAAGCCGGTAACGTTGAGGTCATTGCATTACAGCATAACAGTAATAAAAATAGAATCGCTCGTTGCGACCAATGTAATGACCTATTGATTTCACAGTCATGCAGCAAGGTCAACCAGTACCAACTGTTTAATGTGATATCGAATCCTTTGTGTTGCTATAAAAGACTCTACGAGTGGCTCCTATGCCATCAGTTGATCATAAACCAAGTATACCTCAACACAAGATGAAGACACTCGGTACGAAATGGACACTTGTATGGGTCCTAGTCATATTGGGTGGAGTACATTCAGATACTATTGTCTATCCTGGAAGAGCTGCATTACTGTCGTACAATCCGGCAAGAGGGGAGTTCCCAGTGCAGAGTCTATTCGGTCGTGGTTATTTTAGTTACATTGATGAGAATGGAAACTCACGGATTGTCACTCTGGAAGCGAACCCCTTGTTGGGTGTACGCGTTGGAGCTAATGGACAACCACTGATCGAAGCTGGACGCAGCATTGACATGGAAACACAGAAGAAAGATGATAATCGGAAACATGATAGACTCAAGCCGATCAAGGAATTCGATAGGGAACCTTCCGTGGATTCAGCAGATCAAAATGTTGTGAGTACATTAGGCCCTAATAGTTTACAGGATGTAACGAGAAATTCATTACCTTCTTTGCCAATGCAGCTAGTCACAATTCCTGGAGAAAAATCGCAAGCCATTATGTATCTACCACCGACAGCACCAGCAGACATTGTAAAGCATGCGTCGGAGAGTTCACTATCTCCTCTACCGATACAGCCAGTCACAAATCCTATACAACAGGAACCTGTTATTAAGTATCTACCACCAACAGTACCAGCAGACAACTCGAAGGATGTTTCTAAGGATTCACTACCATCGCTGCCTGGAGAACAAGTACCGGCTATTATGCATCTACCAGCGACAGCGACAGCACCAGCATATAGTGTAAAGGATGTTTCCAAGGATTCACTACCTTCCCTGCGGATGCAGCCAATTTTAATTCCTAGAGAACAGGTACCGGCCATTATGCATCTACCAGCGACAGCACCAGCAGACACTGTAAAAGATGCAATTCCTGGACAACATGGACCGGCCATTATGTATCTGCCGTCCATCGCGCCAGCGGCAGTTCTCCCAAGACAAGGGTCTCCACTGCAGGGAATTTTAATTCCCAGAAATCCATTTTTGCCAAACTTGGAACTTGAATTCCAAAATCCACCACCAGCAATACATTCCCCACAATTTTTGATAAATCCATCATCACCATCAATCCCAGATATAGTTTTCCCAAATTCACCACTGGTAACTGGATTAGGAGGAGTGTTTCTCAATCCATCACCACCAGCTACAGAAGTGCTTCCGAGTCCGCCAGTGCTAATCGGGACAGGAGTGTTTTCTCACTCACCTCTACCGACTAAAGAAGTGCTTCCAAATCGGCCAGTGCTAATTGAATCAGCAGTATTCCCCAACCCATCACCACCATCAGCCACAGAATCTCCAATTTCAGGAACAGGAAATCCGTTCTTACCAACTGAAGCAGCAGGTTCGACCCGTCCGCCACCAACAGTCTTCCCAAATCCATCACCACCAGCCCCTACACAGGTGGTCTTTCCGAATCCAAACCCACCTGTAGGAAACCCCTTCCTCTCATCGGTTAGCAAGATACCTCCAACCCCAACAGCAGTCACAACACCTAAACCACCATTCATTCCCAACGAGAAGAACCCCTTTCTTCCAAATTCTTTACGCATCGAATTCGACGCAGATATTCGTAGCCTAAATCTTGACGCAAGCAGTTCTCCTCTAGAAGCCTCATCCCCTACGAGTATATTGGAGGACAACCAAACGCCGGAGCAGGTAAAAGACACCCCCGAAGTAGAATTAGCAAAACATGAACACTTTCTGGCCCATAAGTTGGCATTAGCAAGGCTAGACGCGGCTCTGCAACAAAGTGGTCATGATAACAATGATCATGGTGATGAATCATTATTGTCGCCATTGGCTTCCGCCTCTGACAGTTCTTCAGTTTACTTAATGGCTGATGTAGTATCACCTCAAGCCGTCACATCCGGACCATCAACGGTTGTGATTACTGAGTCAACAAATGTCGGATCGGATGCTGAATCTCAAGCGTTACCGGTTGTTTAGAATAAATAAGTGTACGAGTACACACTCATTGCAGAAGTCTGTTTCCTCAATAAACAAAAAAAAAGAAAAAAAGAAATTAACAATACTTTAGCAAGCACTTGTCAGCTTTGTCGTGTGACGTTTCATTATTTAATTGGTGTCAACGAACTACTCTGGCCGCGGGAAGGCTAGTGAATCACATGTCTATGAGATATTGTACTGCAGATGGTAACAATTTGGATTAGATTGGATTTATGTAGAGTTTTGTATTTTTTCGTCAGCCATTTCGTCGACTTTATCGCAGGCAGTGGACGTGATTGACAGGAATGAGAGATTATAAATAGAATTATGGTGGCGTCTGGGTGGTTAGGTTAGGGCATCACGTGAGGACGAATTGCCCTAGTCACATGATAAAGATATAAGTTTTCCATTTTTTTTTTATTAGGAACGATGCCATGAGTTATACGTTGGTCGTGTGATGTGATCCACCCACAAGAACAGTCCAAATATTTAAACGCTGTCAGTTACAAGTGGGAAGTGACTTGGAAACAGATTATGACCTAGTATGTCGGTTTTCATATTCACTTTATAATATCTAATAAATACATACACACAGCTAATTAGGTTGGCATTGGTTGTCCTAACAAAGGTTTGCTACGTCCGAGTACACTTCAAGTTTGTTGCTATGATGAACATTAGCGATATACTGACGAAATTGAAAGTGGAATTTAGATTTAAGTTACTGGCATCTTTGGATAGCGGCAAGAAATATTTTACAAAGCTGTGGAGTCCGAAACCATTAGACTCCATAGCTGACCGTATTTTGTGGAGCAAATGAGCGCCTTTACAGAACTCCTAGGGCCTCTACTACGCCTACGCGCCATCGTGTACGGTTTCTGGCAATGTGTCTGAGTTCTCCCCAACTTTTCCCCAACTGCCGTGCCTCCTTCTCAATTGTTCTGCGCCATGTTCTCCTCGGACCGCCAGGTCTTCTGCCATCCTGAGTTAGCATAGCATAGCATGGCTCGCTATGGAACTATCACCCTTTAGCAACGTGTGACCAATCCACTGCCACTTCCGCCGTTGGATGGTTGTGCCTATTGGTTCCTGACCCGTTCTCTCTAAAAGTGTTCGTTAGAGATACGATTGGGCCAGAAAATCCTTAAGATATTGCGCAGGCACCTATTAACGAACGTTTGCAGCTTTCTGGTGATAGTAGTGGTCACTCTCCACGTGCTGCAACCATATAACAGCACGGGTTCAACGTTGGAGCGGAACAGTCTTATCTCGGTGTTCAAACTGATTGCATTGCTTCGCCATATTTTGAACAACATCCCGAACGCGGACTTTGCTTTGGCGATCCTGTTAGCTATATCCAGTTCGGTTCCACCATCGGTCGAGACAATACTCCCAAGATACTGGAAATCCTCTACTCTCTCTACCGGTTGTCCAGCAATACATATTTGAGCCGATGAGTTTGTTCCAAGGCTGATAATTTTAGTTTTTGCCGTATTAATTTTCAGCCCGACGACACCTGCCTCCCTCTCCACATCTGCTGTCATTTGGTGGAGGTCCATAATTCTGTGGGAGAGTAAGCATACATCGTCAGCGTAGTCAAGATGTTTCAGTTGAGATGTAAAAGTCCATCGAATTCCTCCGTTTCCCGTCGACAAAGCTGCATGAAGCACATCACTAATCACCAATAGGAATAATATTGGTGAAAGGATACAGCCTTGTCTTACCCCACTTTGGATTTCAAATTCCTCAGACAACCTTCCTCTGTGCAGAACGTGACTTCTGGAGCCTTCATATGTAGCTTTGATAATAGCAATTAGTTTATCGGGAATACCTCTCCTGCGTAAGGCACTCCAAATAAACTCCCTGTTGACACTATCGAACGCCTTCTCAAAATCGATGAACAGCAGTTGCAGTGGCGATCGATATTCAACACAATGTTCGATGATAATCCGCAAGGTGTTGATGTGGTCGGCACAGGAGGATCCAGAGCGGAAACCTGCTTGTTCGGCATCGAGTGTGTCGTCGAGATGTTGTTTGCTCCAGGATGATTTTAGCTATTATCTTAGCTACAGCAGGTAGCATGCAGATACCCCTCCAGTTTCCGCACTCCATTAAATTTCCTTTCTTAGGAAGCTTGACGATCATTCCCTTTTTCCACTCGTTAGGAAAGCTCTCAGCTTCCCAAGCTCTCCCTATAAGTGGAAGCAGAAGCTAAGCCGATGTTGTGGACGCTACTCGTAAGATCTCTGCTGGAATACCGTCAAGTCCTACCGCCTAGTTGGTGTTGAGTGCTTTGATCGTGGTAGTGATCTCATCTTTAGTGGGAGTCGTGGTGCGTATTCGGGAACTTCTCACTTCGGGCATCTCAGTCTGATTTCGGAGCATATCGCTAGCGAATACACGGTTCAAAACCATAGCAAAATGCTCTTTCAATCTCTTGAGCTGGTCCTCATCCGAAATTAGCAAGGAGCCGTCTAGGCTTTTCACTGGGTGTTGGCTGGAGCTGCGACCACCTGTCAGCTCTTTGGTGATTCTATAGACGGTCCTGCTGTCGCACCTCCGTGCAGCTTCTTCTGCTTCTGTAGCCAGCGCGTTGATGTAGTTGCGCCTGTCACGTCGCACGCTACGCTGAACTTCTCTCATCTTAATGCGATATAGGGACCCTAGCTCGCTTCTCCCTGCTGCTGGGGTAGCTGCAACGCGAGCTTTCAGCTGTTTTCGTTCGTGAATCCGTCTCCAGATATCCTCGGAAAGTCACGCCCTATGTCTTCCCTGCGATCGACCGACAATTCTTTCAGCACCAGATGTAAAAACATTTTTCATAGCACACCAATGGTCTTGGAGCTGCTGATTGCTTCCACACCTTGCGAAAAGTGCTCCCTTAATTGTTGGCGCACTGAGGGATCACTAAGTCTATCGATGTTGAACCTGGGCATTCTTGTGTTGTCGTGGGATCTTCGAATTGCTGCAGTGCGTAGTTGGAGAGTAGTTATCATAAGATGGTGATCTCGTCCTATACCCACATCTGCCCCTCGCCTGTTTCGGACGTCCAGGAGACTACTTCTAAAGCGGCGGCTGATGGTCAATTTGGTTGGAGGTTGCTTGCCTGTCGTTGGAAACCCAGCTGAACGTAAGAACGCATAGTTTCCAGAAAAACAACAGAAATGGTCCGAAATCAAATATTATTCTTCCTGAGTCTCTGGTCATAAAGGAATACTAGGGAATGAGAAAGCTGACGAACTGGCAAGAAGGCTCAGCATTAAACTCGGACCAATTCGATCCCTCAGTGTACATCCCGCCTTGAGAACTCAAACTCGAAGCAGAAAACAAAGCCCTAACGGAGGCAAACAACAGGTTGACCTCTTTAAATACTTGTGTCACCACGGGGAAGCTATGGCCTGCATTCGACAGAACAGGAACCAATAGACTCATACCGAGGGAAAAAAAATCCCTCTCTACTCTAATAGGAGTCATTACTGGGCATAAAACCATGCGGTACCACATGCAAAAACTATGTATGACGAAGGACCTTTGTAGAGGCTGCGGTGACGAGGAGGTTCAGGAAGACACTCTTTGCTACTGCCCAGACATCTATCATTTGTGAAATAAGTTCCTTGGACAACACTTCTTTAAAGATTTAGAAGAGTTGTCCAACAGACCGATAAACTACATCGCAAACTTCATCAGATCGTCTGGATGGATATGCACCAAAGACGATTTATTTTCTGCTTTTCACGAGGAACGGATTCTCTAATCTATCTCCTTTCCCCATGGGTATCCCAATGGGTCTATATTGACCTGAGAGTGATGTAAAAGTGTTCTATCTATGCTACATGGTTACGTGCTAAAATTGTCAGACAAGGCATTCCTTCGCAGGGGCAGGTTTGACATTTCGTCACTTCTTTTTTACCTGCCAGAGCCAGGCAGGATCTTCGTTTCTCGCGTTTCTCGTTCCTCTATACGCAGTTGTTTCATCATACTCATAATTACTTCATTTGCAGTCTCCCAGCTTTCGCTCCTCGTCAACATAAATGAGGTCAGGCTTCTTGGAGTCACTTGCCCGCCAATACTTTCTAGGATGTTCCTAGCCCTGGTATGATTTTCGCATTCTATCAGTACATGCTCTGCGTTCTGCGCTTTTCTTTCAGAGTAATCCGAGAATGGGTAATCCGCGTGCTTGTACTTGTAGAGATACTCTCGGAAGCATCCGTGCCCCAATAGAAATTGTGTTAGGTAGTAGTTTACATCCCCGTGCTTTCTGCTAATCCATTCATACACTTCGGGGATCGATTTGTATGCCCATCACCCTTTGGTTGTGATTTTCTACCTATGTTGCCATCGTGCTCGTTTCCACGTAGTGCCAGAGTCTTCTTCGCGTCTAGATCAATAGGCATTCGGCCTGATATGAAACTTATCGCTGACGCAGTTCAAAAGGCGCAACAAAACCCATATTGGGGCCATATATAGGTGTATTGACTTACTCACGGTCGTTAGGAGATTTCTAATTGCCTGCCTTGGTCCCCCAATACTTTTATCATGGGTTGTACTATAAAAGCCATCCATCGCCTTAGGCGGGATGGATTTAGGTGTAATCTACACTGCAGTTTTGATGACCTTGCGCGACACTTATCCTACAACTCCGGCCTCATGGATAAGTCGTCTAACACAATGACAACTGAATTTCGGCTGTTGCGTAAATTCAAAGTTGGCTTTCCTTGTGTACAGAACTGGCTTCGGCTTGAGTCTGAGCCAGAAATAGAATATCGTATTTTTACGGATGGCTCCGAAACCTGTCAAAGGTCTGGGGGGTGGTGTCTTCATGGAAGGCGACAGCATTACTGCCCGAACACAATGATGAAGCTGAAGCTGAAGTACATCGCACTGTCAAAGTTAAATACATACGCATCCAATACTTCGAACACAATGTGAAGCTGAAGCATGTCGTTGAAATAGAAGTGGAGTTAACTTCAGCTTCACTGCAGCGCGCTTTTTTCACATTTCCATACAAAAAAAAAAAAGATACGGCACACCATTAAATAGACAAATGAATCGACCTAGTAAAAAGCAACAATATTCTATGGGATTTAAGTAGTCCTCACTATAAAAACACAAAAAAAAGCCAAGGTGTAAAAAAAAAAAATGTCGAAGCATTTGGATTACCAATAACAAACACCCGTGCAGCGCTTCACCGTTGTGTTCGTACTTAACTCATCAGTGCGCGATATTTTTGACAGCGCTACAAGCATATAGCTTCAGCTTCACCATTGTGTCCGGCTAGTTAGGCTTAATTCCTCGTTAAGCAAATATGCGTCTGTTTTCCAAGCGGAAACTTATGCAATCCCAATAACCATGAACTATGTTGTGAAGAACAGTTGGAAAGGTCGAATTATTTGCGTCTGTAGTGACAGTCGGCCTGCACTTAAGATCTTGCTCAACCACTTCCAAAATAGTTCCTGAATGTAAGAACTCTTTGAACTTAGTCGCAAGGCTTATTCTCTGTCTCTTATCTGGGTCTCGTGAGCACCGGGGGAACAGTGCCGAATGTGTCGGACCATTGGTAAGATTCAATGTTCGAATTTAGGAAAAAACCAAACGTTTTTTCACGGTTCCACTTCTCGCGAACATTTGACAAACATCCGAGAGTATTGTTGTCATGAGAAAGTTTCTGAAAAACAAAATAAAAATTGCATTTCGGATACGGCACAAAACTGTTGGTCACTTTCGTTCATGCGAAAAATACAACGCAGGCAATATGAGTGGTAAGAGCACATATTCCTGCTCCAGGCGGCAGCGGACGAATTCCCTAGACAGAGTCAACGGGGGCGTCTATAGTTCCAGTTAGGTTGAACTTAGTGAATACCTTGCGAGACCTGCTTCGACGTATTGGGATCACAAGTCGGTAAGGAACTTCCAATGTTGGTCAGGACATTGGAATATAGATGGTGGCCGCGGAGGCCTTAATGGGTCAACGGCAGCGCTCATACTCCCGTAGTGGACTACTGGCACCGGTATACCCGGCCCCTCGTCCTAGGGGAATAATTAAGGAACTGCCCCTCCTGGTTGGGGATTGTGCCGTCGGGGTAACTTCCCTACCACGTAAAAAATCGATGGTTCCGAAACAACCAAAATCCTCGGATAAGGATGACTCAACTAATGACGACCCCAGCAAACGAAATAAGGACAACGACCTTCGGATCTGTACATGGAATGTTCTGTCCCTTTACAGACCACGTGCAGCCGAAAAACTAGCAGAGGCCCCAGACTGCTATAAAGCAGATATTACCGCCATCCAGGAAGTGCGATGGGATGGGCCGGGCAAAAAGAGGATGAAAAACGGTGACATCTATTACGGTGATTGCTACAAAGGTAACAGGCAACGCTTATTCGGATGCGGATTTGTCATACACGAACTTAGGCAAAAAGTTTTAAGCTTTCGACGTATTATGACTATCCGGATCAAGGCTAAATTCGCTACACATAAGCCTAATATGTGTTCATGCCCCACGGACGAAGAGGACCCTGCCACCAAAGAGTGTTTTTACGAGCTCCTCGACAAAACATACGAGCAATGTCCAAAATACGACGTTAAAATCGTATTGGGCGATTTTAACGCTAAAATAGGAAAGGAGGACGTCTTTGGTAGGGCAGTCGGTAAGCATAGCCTACACGACATCACGTCTGATAACGGACTAAGGCTAATTGATTTCACTGTGGAGCGAAATGTCACCATAGCAAGCACATGGTTTCCTCATCTCGATATTCATAAGCAGACATGGCGGTCCAATGGTCATGTAACGATCAACCAAATTGATCATATTGCGATCGACGCAAGGCATGCCTCCAGTATTGTGGATGTCCGAACCTTCGAGCAGGCAACATAGACTCGGATCATTACCTTGTTGTAGCCAAGGTACGAATGCGGATATCCCAAACTGAGCAACAAAGAAGAATCACTGTGAGAAAATTTAACGTCGAAAAGCTACAATCGCAAGAGACCGCCAGACTCTTCGCTGAACGCGTATCCCGAAATCTCTCAATCAGCCCTATGCCGCCAGCATCAAGTGCGAAAGACCAGTGGCAATGCTGCCAATATGCCATCAGAAACGCCGCGACTGATGTGCTGGGTCTCGCTCGACCACCACCGCGAAACCCCTGGTTTGACGAAGAATGCCGGCGAGTGCATGCAGCAAAACAAGAGGCATACAAAGCGGCGCTGCAAAGGAAAACGACAGCTGCTCGTGAGCTCTACGAGCAAAAGAGACGGGAAGAATATCGGCTTCTCCAAAAGAAGAAGAAAGAGCATGAGAAGCGCGCGTTTGAGAATATCGAGAGTTTATACTCCAGGAACAATGTACGGAAGTTTTACCAAAAGGTAAAAAGAACGTGTCAGAGAAGTAATACCCGTACAGAAACCTGTAGAGATGAGAATGGAAACCTCGTAGTAGAATCACAGTCGGTGCTGAGAATATGGAAAAACTACTTCTGCAGACTGTATAACGGCGACGAAGACCAACATCCCACTGTCAGGCAGAATGAACCATTCAACATAGACGATGACAGTCAAAATTTCCGTCCACCTGACCAAAACGAAGTGAGGATAGCAATATCTAAGCTAAAATCCAACAAGGCTGCTGGATCTGACGGTTTACCGGCCGAACTTTTCAAGGCAGCTGGGGATGAATTGGTAGAGTGCATACACCAACTCATCTCTAAAATTTGGTCAGACGAGTGTATGCCGGATGAATGGAATCTCAGCATCGTTTGCCCGATCCACAAGAAAGAGACCCCCTAAGCTGCGCCAATTATAGGGGCATCAGTCTCTTCAACATCGCATACAAGATCTTTTCTGCGATATTGTATGAACGCCTGAAACCTTTTATCAACAGCCTGATTGGACCCTATCAGTGCGGTTTCAGGCCAGGAAAGTCCACCATCGATCAAATCTTCACACTTCGGCAGATTCTGGAGAAAACCCAAGAATTCCAAATCGATACTTACCATTTCTTTATCGATTTCAAGGCCGCCTATGACAGAATCTATAAAGAAGGGCTTTATAGAGCTATGTCTAGTTTTGACATCCCTGCTAAACATGTCCGTCTGTGCAGGGTGACGATGGAGAACGCTCGCTGCTCGATCAAGGTCGGTAATGACCTCACCGAGACCTTTGATGTCAAAAAAGGTTTTAGACAAGGTGACGTGCTGTCATGTGACTTCTTTAATAATATGATTGAACGGATTGTGCGTAACTCACAAGCCAACACCGGAGGCACAATCTATTACAAGTCTGTACAACTGCTTGCATACGCCGACGATATAGACATTATCGGAAGAACTCAGCGGGCTGTCACCGGTGCGTTTGCAAGCATTGAGGCGGAAGCGGCCAAAATATGTTTAGCGATAATCGAGGGCAAGACCAAGTATTTGCTGTCAACAAGAAGGGACAACCAACACCGACGAATTGGACAAAACGTCACAGTGGGCAACTATAACTTCGAGGTAGTAAGGGACTTTGTCTACCTTGGCTCTGCTATAAATTCTACAAACAAGATCAGCGCAGAAATCGTTCGAAGAATAACTCTTGCTAATCGTTGTTTTTTGGGCTTATAAGACAATTCAACAGTAAAGCCCCATCTCGAACAATTAAGGAGACTCTGTATAAGACCCTGATCATCCCAGTCCTGCTTTACGGCGCTGAAACATTGACTTTATTAAAAGAGGATGAAGATATCCTTGGTCGCTTCGAAAGAAAATTTCTTCGTAAGATTTTCGGTCCCGTTTGCGTTGACGGGTTTTGGAGGAGAAGATTCAATCACGAACTATATGAGCTGTACAGCGACATCGACCTAGTCAAAAAACTACGTATTGGACGTCTGAGATGGTTAGACATGTAGAGCGAATGGACACCAACGCTTCGGCCCGCAGAGTCTTTAAATCTAACCCCGAAGGACGACGCAGCAGAGGGAATCATCTCCGTAGGTGGCGCGCACAAGTTCAAGGGGACCTCGACCAACTTGGAGTGCACAAATGGAGGCAATTAGCTAAAGACCGAGCTAAATGGAGAGGCTTGTTGGTTGAGGCCCAGGTTCACCCTGAACTGTAGCGCCACCTAAGTAAGTAAGTAATATGAGTGGTTCTCGGTTAGGGCTTCCATTGACGATTGGGTTTCTCACCAACATAGTTCTACGTGGCATGATTCTCCAGGATGTAGGTTGACTAAGCGAATGCTCCCGAGCGTCTGTAAGGAATCAGCGGCATTTTTGCTGTCTCCCAGCAGAAAAGACTACAGACAACTTATTGGCGTTTGACAGGCCACTTCGCTTTCGCCAAGCTAGCATATGCTTAAGTGACATTACAGTATGCGACCCTTGTGGAGAGGGCGACGACACTGCGGAACATTTTCTCTGCGAGTGTCTAATCTTTGCTCGTACGAGTATCAGGTGGAAGATTTTTGACATCGATGTGGTGAGTGCTGGTAGTGTAAACTGAATAAAATGGGTAAACCAGGATTTTGCTCTCTGGTAGTACAATGGACCAGTTTCGTCTGAGTGCTCCAGTCGAGCGTTTCCTACCACGATCAGATATCAAATTTCCAATCATATCAATTTTTGAGCGCAAACTTTTAAATTCGATCTTGATCAAAAGTTGGTCGAATGCTAAAACAATATTCAAATAAATTTCTAGAAAATAATCGAATCATTACAAAAATCTGCAGTGGCTTTATTTTTGGTGCAAAATGGGGAAATTGGATCATATAGCCTAAACCTTTGCGGTTCTCAAAGTGGGGTGCCAAACCAATACTTTCTTTAACAAATTCAAAAAGATTTCAATAGAAGTAGTGATGGTTGTTGCTAACAGTCAATCTCCCTTGCATTCTTGGTCAATTCACTGTATCAAAGTTGGTGTATATGTACTTTTTTCCGATTGCTATTTTTTATTTTTTTTTCAATGAAACATTACAACTCATCGGAAATGGAAATTAGATAATTGCGAATTTTCTTTAATAATTTATTTATAGATTTCCAGTTACAAGTAATTGCACTGCAGTGTTGAACTGGTATAAATTTCAAGAACACACTCCATTTCCATTAATTATTATTTAACCAGGGAATTTTTCTACTTGCCCCAGTGCAAATGGTATTTCCCAACACACGACTTGGTGCATTTAATTATTCAGTGCAAATTTGATATGAAGAATTGCGTTTCTGAAAAGTATAGTGTCTACACTGCATGCATAAGCTGACGATTAGGGGCGAAGAAATATTGCGAGAAATATGGGATGAAGTTGTGTCGACGCTTTTAACTCAAATGTGAAATTTTCCGGGGCTATATTTATTTTAGAAATATCAAAGCAGAAATAGGCATATGAGTAATTGTTGCCACTTGTGTTGTGCTTGGTTATCAATTCAGTTGAAATGTATTGGTTGCCGACCTTACCGAGAATTAGATGCGCTTAAGTTATTAGTAGATGGTTTTAAGGTATCCAAATTGTAAAGGAACGGTTTTATGGAAGTCATTTTTCACTTGTTATCTACTTTTCTTTAACGACTTACCTACAGTTGAAGCGTGCTTATTTGTCATCCATTTAGAGTCCGACCTATTGACTTAAGGGACCTATAGACAGTGCGAATCTATTGGACTCATAGTGATAAATGGGCGAACTAAAGGCCACGAGCAGGGTCATTTGACATTTATGAGAGGCATAGTATGCTCAACGATTGGCTACTGTCTTGTGCGGGGAAGATGGATGGAGCGTGTAACAGACTTAAATGTGAGTAGTCAAACCTTTTCGGATCACATGCCCTTAACAGTTGCGGTAAATCTAGAGACTGCTCCGCTCCTAGCCACCCCACAAATGAATCTATTACTGAAAATTCAATGGGAGGAAAGTTCTGCAGTCTTATATAGAGTGATCCAAGTAACTACAGAGGCATATTATTCATGAACTCAGCCATAAAAATATTCGTATCATCTTAGAATGGCTGACAGGTTGGTTACAAGCACACGACCTACTCAGCGAGTTCCAAGCTGGGTGCAGGAAGAACTACTCTACGGTGGGCAATATTTTTACACTGTCAACTATTGCTAAGTCTTATCTGGACGAGGGTAAACGACTTTACGCGTTTTTTGTGGCTTTCAAGGCGGCGTTTGATTCCATTTACAGAACGCCCCTTTTTTATAAATTAGGTAACTTTGGGGTTTCTACAAAAGTTCTTAAAATCATCCAAAGCCTCTACGAGGAAAACAGGACAACGGTATGGGATGGAAAAGACCTTTCGAGATGCTTTGATTCGCGGATGGGTGTCAAGCAGGGCTGTCTCTTGAGTCCCCTTCTCTTTTCGACATTCTGGATGACCTGCCAACCTTTCTGCCAGGGGGAATTGAATTCGCCGGGGTTAAAATAAAGCTTCTAATGTACGCCGATGACATTGTAATTTTATCTGAAACACCAATAATGATGCAAAATATGATAAACAAATTGCAACATTATTGCGGTCTGTGGAATCTGCAGGTGAACACCAACAAGTCAAAAATAATGGTCTCCCGGAGTGGGTTTGGTCGCTATGCGAGATGTGAAAAATGCACTTGGCTACATGAAGAACTTGAGAAGGTGAAAGAATATAAGTACCTCGGAGTGATTATAACACCTCGGATGGACTTCAAAAAGCATCTACAAGAAAAGTTAAAAGAGGCAAAGAGATTTACAAACTGTAATTGGAAAGGCATACTGTGTAAAAAGAACATAGCACCAAGTACAAAATATAAGATCTTTGACACCGTAGTGAGGTCGAGATTGTGCTACGCGACTCAAGTCTGGGGTATTTGCCAGTATGGAGAAACGGAAAAACTTCTTAGATATTTTATTAAAATAGGCTATCAGGAAATACTCCAAACTACATGCTTTACCTGGAGACTGGACTGCCACTGTTGTACATTTTTACACTAAAATTGCACTTTCTATATATTTTGAAAGTAATGTCATTTCCGTCACCAAATACGCTTTAAGTTGCAGTTTTTCAATGACTGGGTTAGGTTATGTAGCGAACATGGTATCCCGCTAATGGAGCACAATACAACGGGAAAGAAACTACAGGAATTATTAATAAGGATAGAGTTAGCCACTCGTACGACTTTCAGAACGAAAGCCAATATCGGTGTACCTATCGAGTACTTAAATACGACCTAGGGGAGAATAATTACTTCCATGACCGAAACAGTTTGGATACAATCAAGAGGATTTTTAAAGCTAGAGGCGAGCTTCTGCATTTGAATTTCAGGCCACATATAACTGACCGCGATGTGGATGCGGAATGCAATTTATGCAATTTACGAGCTATTGAAGACGTCCACCACTTTATATGTCTAATATTAAAAGAAATCAGAAGAGTACATTGGGGAAAGATCACGAGTACCATGTTGAGTGTTTAGCGGTGACGTGGAATAGCGCCCTACGAAATAAGGCCATATGTGCCGGGGGTTATTTCCATTTTTCCATGGTAATAAGGCCACATTTTGAATGTGGCCTTATTTCGTAGGGCGCTATTTCACGCCACCGTGTTTAGCATACACACACTCAGACCATGTTAATCAACCGCGTTTCATTTTGATAGAAATGAAAATGAGTGTAAAAAGAAAACTTTTGACATATAAAATTAAAAAAAGGAGAAGAGTATGGATGAAAGAGGACAATTTTCGCATATTAAGCTATTAAACAAAATGAATACTGTGCTGCTGATGATTTTAAAAATGTTGTTCAAATGGACGATGCAACGTATTACCAATTATTAGAACTGGTGACACCTCTTTTCCAAAAGAAAAACACTTTAATGCGTGACGTTATATTTTATATTTTTTATACAATACAATACATTCCACGACTGTTTTTCTTTTTCCCGATCCATGAAAATGTCGGCTTTGACCTGCCAGGTAGATCTTTCAGAGTTTCAAAAAATTCTCTCCAACCGTCAGTGTTTGGAATAGACGCCATATAGTCGTATCTTTAATTGTGTTATGGCCTTTTTTCCCTCGCACAGATATGTAGATGCTCAACCGTTCAAAATCTACACTTAAATGATGTTCGATTTAAATGTTGGCCAACTTCTCTTCACACGCAAGGACATATTTGATTTTTACTCGAGCCAGACACCATCAAACTGGTTCCTCAACTTGGTTGAAAGTTGCCTACAAACGGGCAACATTCACTCAGAACGTACCATGCACGCATACCACGTTTTACTGTCTATAGTTAGTTAGTTAAATCCTCTAACCCCTCGGGGGGCATGGGGCGTCAACCACGCCTGCGCGCCACCTTGTTCGAAGTTCTGCAATGCGTTTGAGCTACCTCCAACTCATTCCTAAAGAGCTCGATTCCTCCTCAACTGTTCTGCGCCACGTTTGCCTAGGGCGTCCCGCTATTCTGCCTGCCTGGGTGAGCGAATTCCACTGCATGGCGTATTTTGCAAAGGAGTTGTCTTCGCGCCGTAGGGTGTGTCGAATCTATTGCCACTTTCTTCTTCGTATAGTAATGCTTATAGGTTCTTGGCCCGTTCTCAGATAAAGTTGTTCGTTGGAGATGCGGTTCGGCCAAAAAATCCTCAAGATGATTCTTAAGCATTTGTTTACGAAGACTTGCAGCTTGCGTGTGTTAATGGTGTCCACCTTCCAAGTACTGAACCCATAAAGCAGCACTGATTCTACGTTGGAGCGGAACAGTCGCAACTCATTTCTTAAGCTGATAACATTACTCTTCCAGATTTTAGATAGCATTCCGAACGCAGCTTTAGCCTTCTCGATTCTGCTGCACACATCCAGTTCGGTGTCACCGCGATAAGCCGAGATCACACTTCCTAAATAAGGAAAGTAATCAACTTTCTCGACTTCCTGTCCGGCAATGTTAAGTTGAGCGTGGTTGTTAGAGGAAGTACTCAGGGCTTTCGTTTTGACTGTGTTTATTTTTAGCCCCACTTTGTTTGCCTCAGCTTTTAGATTTTGGGCCATCAGATGAAGATTCGTATTCGTCTTCATGGCCATTGCAACTGTCCCATACTCCAAACTTTGGACGTGACAAATCTTACGCGCCGACTTCAAAGAACGAAACCGTTCGAATTAGCGCAATAAGACAAAAAGCCGCATGTCATAACGGTTTCAGCAGGTTCTTTTAATGAAAATCTACCTGCCTCACGCGAATATTCTCTTCTGAAGCTTAAACTACTTGATAAGGTCTAACTTAGTCGTAGTAAACAAAACGAAGGGAAGGGTGTTTTTAGTCAGTAGAAATCTGACACTACTATGAGTACACGGTCTCATAGTGTCTCATGAAGATTTTCACCTACACACGAAAAAAAAAAAAAAAAAAAAAGATGAAGATCCATTATCCGATGTGAAAGTAGACAAACATCGTCAGCGTAATCTAGGTGTTTAAGGTAAGATGTCATAGTCCAACGAATTCCATAGTTGCCTTCCGTCAATGCTGTATGGAGTACATCGCTGATAACCACCAAGAACAATAGTGGTGACAGTATGCACCCTTGATGTACTCCACTTTGGACTTCAAAATCCTCCGACACCTTACCATTGTGCACGACGTGACACTTACCGCCCTCGTATGTAGCCTTGATAATAGCTATAAGTTTTTCTGGGATGCCTCTTCTGCGCAAGGCCAACCAGATAGCATCTCGTTCAATTTGTCGAAAGCTTTCTCGACGTCGATAAACATTAAATGTAGCGGAGACCTATACTCAACGCATTGCTCGATAATGATCTGTAAGGTGTTTATGTGGTCGATGCAGGAGGATCCAGCGCGAAAGCCTGCCTGTTCGACATCGAGAGTTGAGTCTAAATGTTCTTTAATTCGTTCTAGAATTATTTTACCTATTATTTTGGCCACGGCTGGAAGAACGCATATACCTCTTCAGTTACCACAATCCATCAAGTTTCCCTTCCTTGGATGTTTAATGATCTTTTCCACTCCTGTGGAAATTGTTCGCTATCCCAAGCTCTCCGTATTAGTGGATGCAGCAAATCTTGCGATGTATTTGGCGCCGCTTGAAATAGCTCGGCAGGGATGCCATCAATATCCACCGCCTTGTTCTTCTTGAGGGATTTGATTGCGTTTATTATCTCGCTTTTAGGGGGAGGTGCGGTGCGAATTCCGGAGTTGGTTGCTTCGAACTGCTCATTCGAATTCAAGATCATACCGCCATCGTCTAAGTGATTTAGCACTGTAACAAAATGTTCTCTCCATCTAGTGAGCTGAACTTCATCCGAAATCAGAAGGTTACCGTCTAGACTCTTCACTGGATGTTGTAGTTTCGACCACAGATGATCTCCTTAGTGATGCTGTAAACAGTTCTACTGTCGCACCTACTCGCTGCTTCTTCAACCCTTGAAGCCAGTGAGTTGATATATTGACGTTTGTCACGTCTCACACTTCGCTGCACTTCTTTCTTCTTCAAGCTCGGTTCTCTCTACTGCTGAGTCCGCTGCAATCCGAGCCTTGATTGCTGTACGCTCATCGATCCGTCTCCAGGTGTCTGTAGAAAGCCATGTGCAGTGGTGTTTCTGCTTTTTACCGATATAAGTGCGTGGCCCAATGGACGCCGTGGCGTAAGTGGTTAGTGTGTCGGATCACTACCCATGAGGTTCCAAGTTCGAATCCCAGAAAACACCAAAAAAGTTTTTTCACGGTCCCACCTCTCGTGAGCGTCTGACAAACATCCGAGAGTATTGTTGTCACGAAAAAGCTCCTCAAATCGCCGTTCGGATTCGGCATTAAACTGTAGGTCCCTTCCATTCGTGCGAAAAATATAACGCACACAACATGAGTGGTTGCGAGAAGCTAGGCCCTGGCACTTTAAAGAGCTGTTGCGCCAAATATTTGTTTTGTATTTTTGCGTGGTCTAGTCGCAAAAGCATTTTTCACAGCACTCCAGTAGTCATCCATGTTCTCTTGCAATATACTGCTGATTGCTTCTGCTTCTAAGGCAAGATGGTCCCTGAACTGTTGGCGCACTTGGGGAACATTGAGCCTGTCGATATTAAACCTGGTGGTGTTAAGTAGGTTTGAGCGGTTGCTGTTGACGGATGCAGTACGAAGGCGTAAATGAGCTACCATAAGATGGTGATCTCGTTCTTGTCCGACGTCAGCTCCACGTCTGTTTCGGACGTCCAAGACACAATTTCTAAAGCGGCGACTGATTGCAATGTGGTCGATCTAGTTGGATGTTCGTTGCCTATAAGTGGAGACCCAACTGACATTGTGCCAGGTGTTATGCTTAAACAGCGTACCTCCGATGACTAAGTGGTTGGTATTGCAGAAGTCCACAAGCCGCTCACAGTTGTCATTACGGTCTCCCACGCCGTGAACTCCCATCACGTGCTTAAGCATGGTGTTGTCGCTACCCACCTTGGCATTGAGATCTCCCATCACCATTACGATGTCCCCATTAGGCGTTTGGTTGTAGGCGGCGCCTAAGTGGCTACAAAAATCATCCTTTTCATCCTCAGTCGCGTCTAGAGTCGGAGCATAACACTGTATAATGGTAATTTTTCTATCCCTACCCTGGAACCTAGCTGTCAATATTCGGTCACTATGGGGTTTCCAGGATATGAGGCTACTATATGCTGCTGGAGTTAGCATGAGTCCTACGCCGGAACTCCGTGCACTTCCAGCTGGTTTACCAGAGTAGACCATGACAGTGCTTTTTGTTGGGGAGATGTATTCCCCAGCATCGAATCACCTTATCTCGCTTAGCCCTAAGATGTCGATTTTATACCGTGCTAATTCGCGTTCTAATTGGAGGAATCTGGCGTTATAAGGCCCTTCCTTGAGTGAGTCCAGGAGGGTCTTAACGTTCCAGAATCCGATCGTTGTCCGTGTTCGATAGCCAAAGGTCGTCAACAAATTATCCGTCCGTATCCGAGGCGTTGATTTCCGTTTCGGAGCAAAAGTTTTTTTTTTACGGTTGCGGCTCGCTGGGCCACGGACCAACCGACACTTCTCCTGTTTTTTAGCGTAGGAAGCTCGCCATTCGTCCTCTCCCGTTAGCAATTTCCGAAGAAATCCCCAGATGGCATCACGAGGAGGTGGGAGTAGGACTTACTAACAGAGCTGCTAGGTTTTCGGCTGCAGTGGCTCTTTCTCGTTACTTAGCGGACCAACACCTATCGGGAGATGCTGCCCCTGCGAGGCCTTTGTTAGTCGTTTGCCATCCAAACGTCTATAGGCCCCTTTAAAATTTACTGAGTCATATCTAATATCTCAACTCCTCTAATGGCTATACAATCTGGCTTTCTCTCTATTGCGACACGATCAGACAAGAATAATAATATCCCTTTAACTTACAAGTTAACTTATCTCCTCACAACTATGCTAAATAGGTCGAGGATATCTCTCGTTATCATCTAATTATATATTTGCGTGGTCTTCAAGGGGAAATTCCCACATTTTCGCTAATAATAATAATCCATTGCAGATTAAATCACTCAAACAAATACCGCTATACCACCACCTGAGTTTTACTTGGCTTACATAAAATGTACTAACACTGCGCACTTAAGCAAATTCATTGATCTATTACATCAGATAATTTATGAAATTCGTCGCACTATAGTCAAAATGATGCAAAGTCTCGCCGCCAGATGGTGTCAATGTTATCTAAATTCAAAATTAGATACGGAATTATACGGCTAATTACGAATACAAGTGGTGTACACTTGATTTTGCGTTATCACGAGGGAAAAAATGTGATAAACGCGTGCCTAGGGGGCCTATTGCGATAAAAATACTTTAGCAGGAGATTTTTGCGGGGTTTGTCAGGGTGACATGTCTGGGTTAAGTAAAATTTGTCTGTAAAATGTGAAATTCAGCTTATCAATCTTTGTGAGACCACGTATTGATATAAATGGTTATCGTATTCTACGTGTCATTCATTGCGCAGTATTTTTGAGGTATTTTGCGAACTTGCAAGGACTTTGAACTACTTGTATTTGTGGGCTATGTTAGTAATAGAAAAATTTATGAAATTTGATTTAAAAATAAGACAATTTTGACAACACTATTCTGTGTTCGCGCAATGGTATATGGAACGTTGCGTACCTACATTATTCCAGATTGTAATAGGCAAATTGGAGAAGGACCGTCGAGACTAGCCCTTGCTCCTTCATTTACTTTTTAGAAGGATGTTTATGTTACATCAGAACAGCTGTAATGCTGTGTTATAGAAAATTCCATCAGGCAGACAGGTACAGAAAACGAAGTGCGCAGTACTAACTATGCATTTTTGCGCCACTCTTGTTCGACGGCTTTTGCTCATCACCAGCTGCATACTCGATCACAAAATTCCTTTCTGTTATCTGCTGTAATGTGAGAGCTACGAGTATGTATTTTTTGTTTCCTCTTGTACAACCCATGCCTACGTGGCAACGACACTGTGACCTGAAAGATCTATTGTATCGGAGGGTTGGAATTATTCTAACAGACGATTCTCTAAGACCTGGCCCTTTGGTCCAGTGGTCTAGACGAAGTTTGTTTTCCCATTCGTTAATCAACGCCACAGTAAGGTTCAGGACCTATGAACGCAGATTCTGAGGCAGCCCTTGCAAGCAGCTCATCTGCAGATTCGTTGCCCACAATCCCTTGGTGTCCAGGGACCCAGCCGAGTTTTACCATATTGTTTTTGGCAAGGTCTTGTAAGGCATCGTAGCAGTATTTCGAGAGTTATGTAGTAGCACCATTGGAGACAGATGTCTCTCAGAGTAGCTGTGCTGTGCTTAATCGGCGTTTGATATCTGGAAATCAACACATCCATGAACTCTTCTAAACCGTCGTTCTCAGTAAACAAAATCCTCTATTGAAAGCTGTCAACCTTTTTTTTTTAGTCCTTTCACTGGACATGGATCTATACTTCATAGGTACAGGATAACTGATATCGATAGAACAACAGATTATGTCATACCATACCTATACATAGGCTTCGATAAGAATTGTTCCAACTGTATTTCCGAAAGACAAGAGTGGGACTCCAAAACAAATATCAATGAACAGGATATTCAACTCTACACTGACGGGTCAATAATGGATACTGGAACCAACTCTGGAGTTTTCTGTGAGTCACTCAAAAACAACGACCAATTCAAACTCCCGACTGACTGCAGTATCTTTCAAAGCGAAGTCTTCTCCATTGAAAGTCCTGCACAAACTATACATACGTATAGATTGAGACTAAAGCCTTCCAAGATTACTATCTTTGTGGATAGTCAAGCACAATCAAGGCACTAGACAACGAGGAAGTTAGATCAAAAACAGTTTCCAGATACCGCAACATACATACATACATATTTGGCGCAACAGCTCTTTAAGTGCCAGGGCCTAGCTTCTCGCAACTATTCATGTTGTGTGCGTTATATTTTTCACACAAATGGAAGGGACCTACAGTTTAGTGCCGCATCCGAACGGCGATTTGAGAAGCTTTTTCGAGACAACAATACTCTCGGATGTTTGTCAGATGCTCGCGAGAGGTGGGACCGTGAAAAATCTTTTTGGTGCTGTCTGGGATTCGAACTTGGAACCTCATGCGTAGTGATCCGACATACTAACCACTTACGCCACGACACCAGATACTGCAACACCCGGAACAAAATGTGCAACACCAATGACGTAAATCTCAGTTGGGTCCCTGGACATAACAATATATAGAGGAATGAGATAGTAGATGAACTAGCTAAAAATGGATCAGTATTAGAAATTGAACATACTCAGGTATCAGAAGAAGTTCCTATTTGTGTACTAAAAAGAAAAATTGATTTTAAAGCAGGACAACTGATCAACTCTGCGTGGTCCGCCAGAGGTGACTGCATCATATCTCGAAGCTTATGGCCGGCATTGGATGAAGATAGAACCAAAAGACTACTGGCAATGAGTGAAATAGAACTTCGTATTTTGATAGGTCCACTTACAGGACACTGCGCGATAGGGTCAATGGCCGCAAGACTAAACGTTTACTCACGCGACCAATGCAGGAGCTGTCAATGTGTAGAAGAGGTAGAAACCACTAAGCACTTACTGTGTGATTGCCTACATTTTTACCCCCTTCGGGTAGGGGTTAGAATATACCCGAGGTAGGCATGCCTGTCGTAAGAGGCGACTAAAATCCACCCTCCGTATACCGAGTATGGCGTATACAAAAAACATGCAATGAACAAAACAAAAGATTTGAATACCCCAGGTGGCAGTCCAGGTAAACTGGAAAATCCACCCTCTTCGGAGGTCGGCTCTACGGATTCTGGGGAGAGCCACTTATTGCACCTTATAAATCCCTTCTCAAAAAGTACAAGGGTATCTCGATCTCCACCAACAAGATCGAACGTCTCCGGAAAAAGAAGTCCGCCGGAAGCGCAAACGCGTGAAAAACGGGACTCAGCGAAATCTAAAAGCATTGAGGAGGAAAACGACGTACTCCGTACCAAGCTTAGCGAAATGGAGCTACTCTATCGTGAGCTTAAGAAAGAGGTAGATTTACTCAGGCAAGAAAATAATGCCTTAAAAAACACGTACCTACAAAAAGAAAATACAGTTAGCCCACATCGCTCAACTAGTCACGAATACCAGACGGATGAAGAAGAGCTAACACGCGAAACGAATTGGGTCGAAAAGAAACGACCCAGCAAAAAACGGAAAGCTGGTTCCTCACCGGAAGTCGAGCCACAAAAAGATGAAAAGCGCAAGGAGATGCAAGAAAAGCAACGACAACCAAAATTACGTCCTCCGCCACCGATAAACGTCGTCGGAATTACGGACTATAATAAGTTGCATTGCCTCCTTAAAGGAACTCTGGCATCGAAGTTTAAGGTGACATCTCTGCGAAACAATACGTGGAAAATCAATGTCGATGATGCCGACGGTTACCGATCAGTATCTAAAAAATTGAATGTCGAAAAGATTCAGTGGTATACTTATGAAAATAAGTTAGAAAGACCACTGCGTGTTGTAGCTAGCGGACTCCACCCCTCGTGTACTAAAGAAGATGTAATGCACGACCTTCAAGATAAAGGCTTTAAAATTCTTGATGCCGTCAATATTATCAAGAAGGAGAAGCAACAGTCGGAGGGAGATCATGAAAAATTGGTAAAGCGCGGACTTCCACTATACATGCTTAGTTTTGATAAAGACGAAAATAAAGATATTATATATGGTATCAAGACTATTCTAAACATCGTGGTCAAAATCGAACCCATGCGTAAGACCTCCAGATCGATCCCGCAGTTTAAGCGCTGTCAAGGCTTCAATCACACGCAGACTTACTGCCAGAAAGAGCCGCGATGCGTCAAATGCGCAGGTAAACATCTCTCGGAAGAGTGTCACCTAAACAAGCAAACCCCAGCCACTTGTATAAATTGCAAAGGAAAACATCCTGCGAACTATCGAGGTTGCGAAGTGGCGAAAGAGCTTCAAAAACGCCGCGATACGCTAAAAAATTCGATGCGTCCGAATATGAAACCAATCAAGAACAGACCCAAAATAGCTACGAAAAAAGCAGCGAAAGATAGAAAGTCCGTCAATATTAACTTAGGATCGGTTAATGATAAAAGATCCGAAAGTAATAGAGATAAGGTAACAGAAGCAAAATCTCCGAATATTGGCGTGCAGTCTTATGCTCAAGCGGCGAAGACAGTTAAGGGTACGTACACGACCGACAACTCACGGGAGATCAAAGCAAGAAACCGTCCAAACTTTAATGTAAAAACTCCTTCTCAAGTTGCGACATTGAAAAATGGTGATAGAGGTAGTTCAGAAGATCATGTATCCAATGTTTTTTCCCTAATTCTTGCGAAACTTGAAGAGCAATGCAAAACAAATAAACTAATTTTCGAAAGACTAGTTGCACTAGAAAACAACATTCATAACACGCGCACTTCAAGCAGAATATGAAAGAAACGCTTAAAATTCTTACTTGGAACGCTAACGGGCTCATACAAAGACTCGACGAGTTAGAAATATTTATACGAGAAAAAGATATTGATATATGCTTAGTCTGTGAAACTCATCTGACAAAGCAATCGAATATTAAGATAAGGGGATATAGCGTGTATCACGCCTTTCACCCATCGGAAAGAGCCAGAGGCGGATCATCTTTGCTTATAAAAGAATCTATCGAACACTCAGCAGAAATAAAGATTGAATTAGAAGCAATGCAAGTAAGCACGGTACGCGTTAGAAATAGACATTTTGCTTTCAACATTTCGTCTATATATTGTCCACTGCGATGTAAACTTGAAGAAAGTGATTTCACAAACATATTCAACTTCCTTAAACCAAATTTTATTATTGGTGGCGATTTCAACGCGAAACACCCCTTCTGGGGTTCAAGGTACGCCTCTCAGAAAGGTAGAAAGCTTTATAATGCGGGTATGCAATATAGTTGTGATTTTCACTCGACGGGTAAACCAACATATTGGCCGACTGATAGAAATAAGATACCAGATCTGATCGATTTCTTTATTGTTAAAGGTATATCTGGCAACTGTATAAAAGTTGAAGAAAGCTTTGATCTCTCCTCTGATCATTCTCCAATCATTATGACGATAAGCGATGCTCTGATTAAAAAAGTAGGTCCGGCCAGATTAACCAACGCGAAAACGAATTGGGATGGCTTCAAAAAAGATATTGAATCAAATACTGAGCTGAGGGTATCACTTAAAACGCCCTATGAACTTGAAGTTGAAGTAGATCGCTTCGTCGAAATCCTACAGAATGCCGCGTGGAAGAATACTCCGAAACCTAAGAAAACGCCGGCCAGCTATATTCAAAATTATCCGCAGGAAATAAAAGAGATGATTAAGGAGAAGAGGAAAGCGCGTAAAAAATGGCAACAAACTCGGGCTCCGCAACATAAAGCACATCTTAACCGTTTGTGTAACTTATTAAAAAGATCTATTAAAGACCTTAAGAATAATGAAATGCAAACTCACCTAGAAAGCTTAACGGCAGAAAAAGATTCTAATTATTCGCTTTGGAAAGCTATAAAAGGTATTAAAAAACCTCAAATTCAAGCCGCCCCAATTAGGACAAATCAAGACGAATGGGCCAGGCATGATAAAGAGAAAGCGCAAGTTTTTGCCGCCCACCTGGAAGAAACTTTCAAACCGCTTGATGGACAGGCTCTTATTCAAAATATAAATACGTCGTATATTGACAATCGTATAATAAGAAATGCAACACTAACCGAACTTAAGGAAGAAATAAAGAAACTTAAACCTAAGAAGGCTCCTGGATACGACCTAATCACGGGAGAGGTTCTTAAAGCACTTCCGAGAAAGGGTCTAATGAAGCTTCTGTTCATTATAAACGCCGCGCTTAGACTACAATATGTTCCCAGTCAATGGAAAGTGGCCGAAGTCATAATGGTCCTTAAGCCCGGAAAACCACCCAATGAAAAAACGTCTTATAGACCGATTTCGCTTCTTTCAATCATATCCAAAGTGTTCGAGAGAATTTTGATTAGGCGAATACAGCCGGTTATAGAAGAGAGGCATCTCATTCCGGATCATCAATTCGGATTCAGAAGTAAGCATTCTACAGTTGAACAAGTGCATAGAATAACTCATGTAATCGAAAAATCTCTTGAAGAAAAAAGGATTTGCTCAAGCGTATTCCTTGACGTCTCTCAAGCCTTTGACAAGGTCTGGCATGAAGGCTTAAAGTTTAAATTACGACAAGTTCTGCCAGAGCACCTATACAATATTTTGAAGAACTACCTTACGAATAGGCTATTCCGCGTCAAATGTGGAAACGAATATTCTGATTTTAAGGAAATAATGGCTGGGGTGCCGCAAGGAAGCGTTCTTGGTCCAGTCTTATATCTATTATACACTCGTGATATACCGCAAGTAGAAGGCACTGAGCTAGCTACATTTGCCGACGACACTGCTATCTTGACAGTAGGTACAACGGTCGAAGATACTACAGAAAAACTGCAAGAAGCTTTGGATAGAGTAAATGAATGGACAAAGATTTGGCGAATCGCACTCAACGAGACCAAATCTGTTCATGTAAATTTTACTTATAAGAAAATAAATAATTTGCCGATCTTTTCAAACTCGGTTCAAATCCCGTTTGCAAACGAGGCTAAGTATCTTGGAATGACACTTGATACAAAGCTGAAATGGAAAACGCATGTAAAGAAAAAACGCAAAGAATTAGATAATAAATATAGAGAAATGTATTGGTTACTTGGAAAATATTCCAAGCTTAATATACATAACAAACTGCTTTTATATAAGCAGGTGCTAAAGCCTGTATGGACATATGGTATACAACTCTGGGGTTGTACCAAAATAAGTAACATTCAAATTTTACAAACTTTTGAGAACAAAGTGCTAAGGGGTATTGTTAATGCGCCATGGTATATCCGAAATAGCGATATCCACAGAGATCTTGGCATTAAAACAATCGAAGACGAAATCAAAAACTACGCGAGAAAGCATAAAAGTCGACTAGAAAGTCACGTTAATATTAAAATCCTCCAAGTTTTGGATGAAAGAAATTTAGTACGCCGTCTACAAAGAATCAAACCTTTGGACTTAGCGCGTTAAGTAGCCGCGTCTAAGCTGCGGAGCTAGCAGGAACTTCTAATGGGAAGCTACCTGCAAAACGTCATTATTTCGTGAAACGAAAACTACTTGATAAGTCGAATACTTAGTTGTAGTAAAAATAAAAACAAGTCTGTTTTGAAGGGAGGTTTTTTAGTGGGTAAGAATCCCACACTACTATGAGCACGCGCTGTCGATCCTCATAGTGTCTTGTTGAAGATTTTCACCTACCCTCGGAAAAAAAAAAAAAAAAAAAATTTTTTTAAATCGCCGACTCTGCCATATGGGAAACAGGTTTTTAACGAACTAGGGGATCTTCTGCACGTTCCACTAAGGCACATGATATATTTCATAAAGAGCGTAGGCTGGTTCGCAACAAGATTGACCGAAAGATAAAGCGTTTTGTTATAAGTAGGTTCCACATTCAAAAAGGGAAACACAATGGACCGTATGGCCCCCACAAGAAAGGAGATCACCTCAACTGCGCCAATTATAGAGGCATCAGTCTCCTCAACATCGCATACAAGATCTTTTCTGCGATATTGCGTGAACACCTGGAAGCTTTCACATCAAGGAAACCATCGTACAAGAAATAGAGTGCGACCTGCTTAGCTGGTATTGCCACGTTCAAAGAAGAGATCATTTGAACCCTGTTAAAAAGGCAATATCAATGCACGTTCCAAAGACATCGCGATGTAGGAAAGGCAGGCCTATAAACGCCTGGATCTGACAAATGCGACGACATCGGCATTTCATTGGCCTCAGTAACCGACTGATCCAAAATCGGCAGGCCTGCCGATATTTTCTGAGGTCAAATACTTGGATCAGTAGAAATGCGGTGAAGTGGGAGGGTTGTGATCCCTTGTTTTCGGATCATAACCTCGCTGATAAAAAGAAGAAGAAGAAGATTGTGTGAACACCTGTAACCTTTTACCAACACCCTGATTGGCCCCTATTAGGGCGGTTTTAGGCCAGGAAAGTCCACCATCGATCAAATCTTCACACTTCGGCAGATCCTGGAAGCCCAAGAAGTCCAAATCGATACTTACCATCTCTTTATCGATTTCAACGCCGCCTATGTCAGCATCTATAGAGAAGCGCTTTATAGTGCCATGTCTAGTTTTGACATCCCTGTCAAACTTGTTCGTCTGTGCAGGATGACGATGGAGAACGCTCGCTGCTCCATCAAGCTCGGTAATGACCTCACCGACACCTTTGATGTCAAAAAAGGTAGTACACAAGGTGACGCGCTGTCATTTGAATTCTTTAATATTGTACTTGAACGGATTGTGCAGAGCTCACAAGCCAACACCAGAGGCACAATCTATCAAAAGTTCGTACAACTGCTTGTATATGCCAACGATATTGACATAATTGGAAGAACTCAGCGGGCTGTCACCGATGCGTTTGCAAGCATCGAGGCAGAAGCGGGCAAAATGGATTTAGCGATAAACGAGGGCAAAACTAAGTACATATGTATATGCAGTCAACAAGAAGGGACAATCAACACAGACGAATTGGACTGAACGTCACAGTGGACAGCTATAATTTCGTGGTAGTAAGTGACTTTGTCTACCTTGGAGCTGCTATAAACTCTAAAAACAACATCAGCGCAGAAATCAATCGAAGAATAACTCTTGCCAATCACTGCTTTGTTTTGGGCTTATAAGGCAATTCCACAGTAAAGCCCTATCTTGAACAACTAAGGAGACTCCATATAAGACTCTGATCACCCCAGTCCTGCTTTACGGCACTGAAATATGGACTTTATTGAAAGCGGATGAAGATATCCTTGGTCGCTTCGAGAGAAAAATTCTTCGTAAGAATTCGGCCCCATTTGCGTTGACGGGTTTTGGAGGAGAAGATTCAATAACGAACTATACGAGCTGTACAGCGACATCGACCTAGTCAAAAAACTGCGAAGTGGACGTCTGAGATGGCTAGGACATGTAGAGGAAACGAACACCAACGCTCCGGCCCGCAGAGTATTCGAATCTAACCCGGAGGGACGACGCCGTATAGGGCCGTAGGTGGCGCGCACAAGTTCAAGGGGAGCTCGATTAGCTAAAGACTGAGCTAAATATAGAAACTTGTTGGTTGAGGCCCAGGTTCACCCCGAACTGTAGCGCCACCTAAGTAAGTAAAGTATGGCCCCCCTGAAAGCACTGCACCTCGCTCTAACCTAACCTAACCTAGTCCTGCAGCTAGATTATGAGTATAAACCAGATGACCTTGTGGGACATTTAAACATACTCAACTCAATCCCTAAAAGAGACATGTTCTGCACTTTACCAGATATTATGGTCAGGCAACACTGCTTTGGTAGGTTATTTGAGGTTGAAATATTGGACCGCGAGAACTGGTCCAATGGTGTTCCAACACTGGACCCTAGAAGTCTGGTCTGGTTCACCGACGGTTCGAAGATGGATTCTGGAGTTGGAGCTAGGGTTTTTGGACCCAACACAAAGATTTCGGTACCTATGGGTAGGACTCCCACTGTGTTTTAGGCTGAAATCCATGCCATTGAGATCTCCGCAAGATGCGCCAGACACAATCTCCGCAAGGGGATCAAAGGCGTTAGAATACATATCTTCTCAGATAGCCAAGCAGCACTTATGGCACTGTCGTCCAACCAAATGGACTCCAGAACCGTGAAATGCTGCTACGATGCATTACAAGACCTTGCCAAATACAACAGAGTAAAACTCGGTTGGTTACCTGGAAACCAAGGGATTGTGGGCAACGAATCTGCAGATGAGCTTGCTAGGGCTGGCTCAGAATCGGTGTTCATAGGTCCTGAACCTTATTGTGGCGTCAATTGGGCGACAGCTACAACGCTAATTAACGAATGTGAAAACAAACATCGTCTAGACCACTGGACTAGTGGGCCAGGTCTAAGACAATCCAAACGATTAGTCAAGCCTTACTCCTATAAGGAAATCCTTAACTTAGATAGGGAAAGCATTAAGAAGCTTGTGAGCTTTCTTACTGGCCATTGCGGCCTGAGATACCATCTTAAAAAGATGAACCTGTGCCAAGAGAAGGATTGTCGGTTCTGTTTAGAGGAGGATGAAACTTCCGAACACATTCTTTGTGAATGCCCGGCACTACACTGGTTAAGGAAACGTATTCTCCGCAAGGAGATACTTACTTCAGTGGAACTGAAATGCTCCGCTACTAAAGCCATACTCACATTCATAAGGGAGGTAGTACGTCTGTTAGATTAACTCCAACCCTCCGATATAATAGATCTTTCAGGTCGCAGTGTCGTTGCCATGCGGGCAAGAGAAAAAAAAAACCTAGTCCTTTTACTAAAGCAACCGTTATAATGCAATTTTAGAGCCTTTATTATCCAATTTTTAAGAGTTTGATGTGTGTAGACTTCACTGTCATGCAAACGTCAAAGTTAAAAAAAAAGAAGAAAAACGAACAGTCATCAAACTTACAATTACATCAGCAGATCGCTATCTTGCACTCAACAACTGAATGAAAACCATCATCAACCAAGCGTATCTATTACATACAATTATACAAATTTCCACGGACGTAACTCGTGAGCTAACCAAAATCATAAGGGGGCCTACCACCCAACATCGTGATCACCAGATAACCCAATTTAATTCGAAAACACTATCTTTTTCACCTGTTCGTCGGTGAATAATGTTTAAACATGAATCGGTCAGGTGTTATCTGCGTATTTTACACTTTCTTTCCTTTTAATTTGCAATGTATTGTCGCTAATATGTTTAACTTAGCAACTGTCATTTGGGTGATCGTCTACGATTACATTGATATCTACGTATAGTTTCCATACGAAAGTTCTTTAACCGACTTTTTGAACCTGACCTAGCGACGAAAATTGTCAGCAACCTAGTAACAATTTGTGTCACCGTGAAGCGACGATATTGCCATTCACGTTCAGACATGATTTGCGTGGTAAGTAAATGATATTGCTCCTGTCGTACGTTCAAAAACGTTCATAATTTTATATTATACATATGTACATATGTATCTTTATTTAATTTATATTCAAGTTCAACAGAAGCGTAGATAAACGTCTAATCGGTGGAAACACAGTTCACAGTAATTTTAAGTGCAAACAGTATATGTAGGTATGCTGTAGATAGTACTCGCAAATACAAAAAAAAAAACATTTCATAATATTTTTTAGTAATTGGAGATACGTATGTATACGTACAAGTTTTGATTAATTGCAGCTGGCACACTTACGGAAGAATGATTGGTAAATAAACTGTGTACCTTATCTTTGTAGGTATGAACAAAATTCAGAAGATACCTATGTATATCTCAATTTTATATTTAAGATTGAAATTTTCAGGTACACGGGTATCACTACTATTACGAGTACATAAAGAGGAAACATTAAAAAATATTGCCCGTCGTAATCTCAGCACATACAGAACCGATATACGTCAAATAAATTTTATAATATTTTTTATTTGCACGAAATCTAGTTAGGCCTTATTTAATATTTGTTTCAATATTTTTTGTTTACAGGAAAATAAAAAAAATGTTATTTTTTATACTTACTTTATTGAGGTTAAGCCACATATACCTATTCACTCCTAACTTTCCACCAATTTAAAAAATTCCAGAAACAAAAACAAAACTGTTGCGTGATGTGAATATGCTTACGCAAATTTTAAGCCATTAATTTTTTCATATTTATACCTATGTGCATGCCGAGAAATAAAAAGAATTATTTTTTGTTCCGAGGGTAGGTGAAAAATCTTCCATAGACACTATGAGAATAGCAAGCGCGTGCTCATAGTAGTGTCAGATTCTTACTGACACTGAAACACCACCATTCGATATAAATTTGTTAGATATCGCAACTATCCGTAAGTAATAGGTTAGGTTAGGTTAGGTTGAAGTGGCTGCCAGCAGAGAATCGCCAACACACTGACCAAAAATAGGTCCATTGTGATACCACATGGATCATGGGAGAAACTCTCTCTACCTACTCGCTAGAACCATTTTGAGCTTCTTTTGAAGCGTAGGAGGCATTTAATATCGATGTTATTCAGGTCGCCTATGTCATTGTAATAGAGGGCTCCTAGGTGAAGCTTTCTTCTACGGGAGAGAGCTGGGCAGAAACAAAGAAGATGAGGAATAGTTCCTCTTCTTCGTCCATGCAGCTTCTACAAAAGTCGTTCGCAAAAACGCCTAGTCTTGCAGCATGCTTGCCTATTAGACAGTGTCCAGTGATGACACCTACTATAGCGCCGATAAAA
Source organism: Brachypalpus laphriformis (assembly GCA_945910035.1). Taxonomy (NCBI): domain Eukaryota; kingdom Metazoa; phylum Arthropoda; class Insecta; order Diptera; family Syrphidae; genus Brachypalpus; species Brachypalpus laphriformis. The sequence goes on from OX246753.1 coordinate 327,160,760, forward strand.
ATGAAATTCTTAGAACATTTTAGATCCAGCTTCGGCCAAATTTGTTTTGTCGCTAGAAATGTTGATCCACTTGTCCATCTAAGATTCGTACTCTCGATAGCATCCAGCTTAAATTTGAGTTTGCAAGTAGCGATTGGTATACCTAAGGTGCCTTTATCCGGCAGGATGGGTATAGTTGTTCCTATTCTGGCGAGTTCATCGGCCTTACAATTCCCTGGAATGTCCCTATGGCCCGGCACCCAAACACAGGTGAATACTGAACTGCTCAGACATCTCCACGAGAGACGATCGGCAGTCTAGAGCTACTAAGGAATTTATAGAGGTCGATTCCAAGGATTTGATTGCTGCTTGGCTGTCTGAAAAGATGCGGATATTTCTAGTAGATATCACATTTTTCTTAAGCCAAGATAAGACTTCTTTAATCGCCAAAATTTCCGCCTGGAACATGATTTAGAAGACGGAAAGAGAGCTTAAGCCTGTCAGAGAAAACGCCTCCACCAACTCCGTCCTTGGATTTTGAGCCATCAATGAAGAAGTGGATTGACCCATCTTCTAAAAATGCATCATCATTCCAGAGTGATCTGGAGGGGATGGTGACGAGGAAGTTCTTGTCAAAGTTCAGACGTGGGATGGTGTAGTCCGTGTTTTCGGGAGAGAATTAACTTACTTACTTAGGTGGCGCTACAGTTCGGGGTGAACATGGGCCTCAACCAACAAGCCTCTCCATTTAGATCGGTCTTTAGCTAATTGCCTCCATTTGTGCAGTCCAAGTTGGTCGAGGTCCCCTTGAACTTGTGCGCGCCACCTACGGCGATGATTCCCTCTACTGCGTCGTCCTTCGGGGTTAGATTCGAAGACTGCGGGCCGGAGCGTTGGTGTCCATTTGCTCTACATGTCTAACCATCTCAGACGTCCAATACGTAGTTTTTTGACTAGGTCGATGTCGCTGTACAGCTCATATACTTCGTGATTGAATCTTCTCCTCCAAAACCCGTCAACGCAAACGGGACCGAAAATCTTACGAAGAAATTTTCTCTCGAAGCGGATATCTTCATCCTCTTTTAATGAAGTCCATGTTTCAGCGCCATAAAGCAGGACTGGGATGATCAGGGTGTTATACAGAGTCTCCTTAGTTGTTCGAGATAGGGCTTTACTCTGGAATTGTCTTATAAGCCCAAAAAAACAGCGATTGGCAAGAGTTATTCTTCGCTTGATTTCTGCACTGATTTTGTTTTTCGAGTTTATAGCAGACCCAAAGTAGACAAAGTCCCTTACTACCTCGAAGTTAAAGCGGCCCACTGTGACGTTTTGTCCAATTCGTCAGTGTTGGTTGTCCCTTCTTGTTGACAGCATATACTTGGTTTTGCCCTCGTTTATCGCTAAACCCATTTTGGACGCTTCCGCCTCAATGCTTGCAAACGCACCGGTGACAGCTCGCTGAGTTCTTCCGATAATGTCTATATCGTCGGCGTATGCAAGCAGTTGTACAGACTTGTAATAGATTGTGCCTCCGCTGTTGGCTTGTGAGTTCCGCACAATCCGTTCAAGTACAATGTTAAAGAAGTCACATGACAGCGCGTCACCTTGTCTAAAACCTTTTTTGACATCAAAGGTCTCGGTGAGGTCATTACCGACCTTGATGGAGCAGCGAGCGTTCTCCATCGTCAGCCTGCACAGACGGACAAGTTTGGCAGGGATGTCAAAACTAGACATGGCTCTATAAAGCTCTTCTCTATAGATGCTGTCATAGGCGGCTTTGAAATCGATAAAGAGGTGATGGGTATCGATTTGGAATTCATGGCTTTTCTCCAGGATCTGCCGAAGTGTGAAGATTTGATCCATGGTGGACTTTCCTGGCCTGAAACCGCACTGATAGGGTCCAATCAGGCTGTTCATAAAAGGTTTCAGGCGTTCACACAATATCGCAGAAAAGATCTTGTATGCGATGTTGAGGAGACTGATGCCTCTATAATTGGCGCAGTTGAGGGGGTCTCCTTTCTTGTGGATCGGGCAAACGATGCTGAGATTCCATTCATCAGGCATACACTCCTCTGACCAAATTTTAGAGATGAGTTGGTGTATGCACTCTACCAATTCATCCCCAGCTGCCTTGAAAAGTTCGGCCGGTAAGCCGTCAGGTCCAGCAGCCTTGTTGGATTTTAGCTTGGATATTGCTATCCTCACTTCGTTTTGGTCAGGTAGACGGAACATATTGACTATCATCGTCTATGTTGAATGGTTCATTCTGCCTGACAGCGGGATGTTGATCTTCGTCGCCGTTATACAGTCTGCAGAAGTAGTTTTTCCATATTCTCAGCACCGACTGTGATTCTACTACGAGGTTTCCATTTTCATCTCTACAGGTTTCTGTACGGGTATTGCTTCTCTGACACGTTCTTTTTACCTTTTGGTAAATCTTCTGTACATTGTTCCTGGAGTATAAATTCTTAATATTCTCAAACGCGCGCTTCTCATGCTCTTTCTTCTTCTTTTGGAGAAGCCGATGTTCTTCCCGTCTCTTTTGCTCGTAGAGCTCACGAGCAGCTCTCGTCTTCCTTTGCAGCGCCGGCCGCTTTGTATGCCTCTTGTTTTGCTGCATGCACTCTCCGGCATTCTTCGTCAAACCAGGGGTTTCGCGGTGGTGGGCGAGCGAGGCGCAGCACATCAGTCGCGGCGTTTCTAATGGCATGTTGGCAGCGTTGCCACTGGTCTTCGGCACTTGATGCTGGCGGCATAGGGGTGATTGAGAGATTTCGGGATACGCGTTCAGCGAAGAGTCTGGTGGTCTTTTGCGATTGTAGCTTTTCGACGTTAAATTTTCTCAAAGCGATTCTTCTTTGTTGCTCAGATTGGGATATCCGCATTCGTACCTTGGCTACAACAAGGTAATGATCCGAGTCTATGTTGGCCGCTCGAAAGGTTCGGACATCCAGAATACTGGAGGCATGTCTTGCGTCGATCGCAATATGATCAATTTGGTTGATCGTTATATGATCATTGGACCGCCATGTCTGCTTATGAATATCGAGATGAGGAAACCATGTGCTTGCTATGGTGACATTTCGCTACAAGAGGAGAGAATTTGAATTTATTTATTGAATTCGCTGCCATTTGCTTACTAAATATATCGAGGGGTATCAGATGAAACAAAATGTCCAGTGCCGCAGAGGGAGATGTACCGAGTGCTCCGCCTATGCACAGGCAAGCTGTGCGCTGGACCTTACTTAGATAATCGCGATTTATAGCTAAGGTCGTCCACAATCACCCCGTATGTGAGTATCGGTCAAATGACCGAGATGTAGAGCCAGTGAGTGATTCGGGGTTGTAAACCCCATCTATTTCCAAAAACCTTTTTTGCAAGAGAAAAGTGCTACTGTAGCTTTCATTACTCTTTCTTGAATATTAGGTTTCCAGCTTAATTTCTTATCCAGGATGAGACCCAAATATTTTGCAGCGTCAGAGAAAGTTAAGCTGATACCATTGAGAGAAGGAGGATCGACTGACGGAATTTTATATTTCCTGGAGAAGATTACAAGTTCAGTTTTGTGGGGGTTTACACTCAAACTACACCGAACTGCCGATCCAGTGAGCTTGTTTAAAGCGTTTTGTAGAAGTTTCTTTAGAGTATTTAAGTGCTTTCCTGAGACAGCCAAAGCAACGTCATCTGCATAAGCTATCGCCGTGCAACCCTCGCCTTCCATGATTATCAATAGCTCATTGATCACCAGATTCCACAAAAGGGGGGATAGAACACCACCTTACGGAGTGCCTCTACTGACAGACCTTCTGGTAGACGTCCCACCCAGCTTAGAGTTGATAATCCGACCATTCAGCAGTAGATTAATCAGTTCGCAAAGTGAGCTGTAGACCTTCAGGTCTGATAATGCATCTGCTATCGCTGATACATTAACTATGTAATAACTTATGAAGCAATTTTTCTATCATAAAATAAAACGTTTGTCAGGCTGCTTTCTGCTGACAGATCCTGCATGTTCCGCAATCTAGACGCGGTTAATCCTTATCTCGGCAAGTCGAAAGGTTTCGTCCTTTGTAGTCGGCGCAATAAATTGCTCTCATTCAACATTTGTAGGACTGTATTGCTGATATGTCCGATTAGTCGGTTTCTATGCTTTCTCACGAAGCTTCTAGTTTCAGCTTCGATTGTCGGAATTTCGAGATCCCTGTGGATATCGTCGTTCCTACTATACCACGGTACTTGGCCAATTTCTCTTAGCACTTTATTTTGAAAAGCTTGTAAAATATTTGCATTTGTTTTCTTGGTACAACCCCAAAGTTGTATACCGTAGGTCCACACCGGCTTTAGCACTTGCTTGTATAAAATCAGTTTGTTCTCAGTAGTGAGCTGGGAATGTTTTCCGAGTAACCAGTCCATTTCTCTATATTTGATTTCGAGTTCTTTACGTTTCATTTTCACGTGCGAATTCCATTTCAGCCTTGCGTCGAGTATCATTCCCAGGTATTTGGTCTCGTTTGCAAAAGGTATTCGGGCTGAGTTTAGAAAGATTGGCATGTCATTCGTTTTCTTATAAGTAAAATTCACGTGAAAAGATTTAGATTCGTTAAGGGCGATCCGCCAGTCCCTCGTCCATTCATTTACAGTATTCAGTGCGTTTTGCAGCTTTGCAGTTGTTTCTTCGATTGTTTTACCTACTGCTAGGATAGCGGTGTCATCGGCAAACGTAGCAAGGATAGTGCCATCTTCTTTCGATATATCACGTGTATATAACAAATAGAGAAGCGGCCCAAGAACGCTTTCTTGCGTTACGCCGAAAAGTACGGTACGGTACGAAAATTCTTTGAGCTCGGAGTATTCGATTCCATGTCTAACATGAAAGAGTCTTTTCCCGAGATATGATTCTAGAATATCTTCTAGGTATACAGGGAGAACTGGTCGTAGTTTGCATTTCAAGCCATCATGCCACACCTGATCAAAGGCTTGTGAGACGTCAAGAAATACGCTTGAGCAAATCTTTTTTTCTTTATTTCCTTTCTCGACTACGTCAGTAATTCTATGCACCTGGTCAAATAAATAAATAACTATTATAAGAACATTATATTATAGGCTGGTCAAACGGTAGCGCATGCGATTATATGAAAACACAAGCGTTTTCACTCAGCTGAGGCCTACCAATTCTACTCTGAACCTCCACGGGTGACAGCTGGGTGCCTAGTACCTTAATCTAAGAAATGGGTAACCAACCCCGTTTGGAGGATTCTTGGCGGCAGCAGATGAGAGAGGGAGGAAGAGTGCTTCTCACTAGAGCACTTCTTCTTGTTCCAAGTGGCAACGGACGAATTCCCTAGACGGAGTCAACGGTGGCGTCTATAGTTCCAGTTGGGTTGAACTTAGTGAATACCTTGCGAGACCTGCTTCGACGTAGGGGGATCACAAGTTGGTAAGGAACTTTCAATGTTGGTCAGGACTTTGGAATAAAGATAGAGGCGGAGGTGCCCTTAATGGGCCAACGGCAGCGCTCATACTCCCGTAGTGGGCTACTGGCCCCGGTGTACCCGGCCCCTAGTCCTAGGAGTATAACTAAAGGAACTGCCCCTCAAGGTTGGGGGTTGTGCCGTCGGGGTAACTTCCCTACCACGTAAAAAAACGAATGGTTCCGAAACAATTAAAAGCTTCGGATAAGGACGACTCAACTGATGACGACCCCAGCACACGGAATAAGGACAACGACCTTCGGATCGGTACGTCGAATTTTCTGTCCCTTTACAGACCACGTGCAGCCGAACAATTAGCAGAGGCCCTAGACTGCCATAAAGCAGATATAACCGCCATCCAGAAAATGCAATGGGATGGGCCGGGCAAAAAGAGGATGAAAAACTGTGACATCTACTACGGTGATTGCTACAAAGGTAACAGGTAACGCTTATTCGGATGCGGATTTGTCATACGCGGCAGACTTAGGCAAGAAGTCTTAAGCTTCCGACACGTTAGCGAACGTATTATGACTATCCGGATCAAGGCTAAGTTCGCCATTATAAGCCTAATATATGTTCATGCCCCCACAGAGGAAAAAGATCCTGCCACCAAAGATTGTTTCTACGAGCTCCTCGACAAAACATATGAGCAATGTATTAAATACGACGTTAAAATCGTATTGGGCGATCTTAGCGCCAAAATAGGAAAGGAGGACGTCTTTGATAGGGCAGTAGGTTAGCATAGCCTACACGACACCACGTCTGATAACGGACAAAGACTAATTGATTTCGCTGTGGAGCGAAATTTCACCATAGCAAGCACATGGTTTCCTCATCTCGATATTCATAAGCAGACATGGCGGTCCAATGATCATGTAACGATCAACCAAGTTGATCATATTGCGATCGACGCAAGACATGCCTCCAATATTCTCGATGTCCTGACCTTCCGAGCGGCCAATATAGACTCGGATCATTACCTCATTGTAGCCAAGGTACGAATGCGAATATCCCAAACTGAGCAACAAAGAAGAATCACTGTGAGAAAATTTAACGTCGAAAAGCTACAAACGCAAGAGACCACCAGACTCTTCGCTGAACGCTTATCCCGAAATCTCTCAATCGCCCCTATGGCGCCAGCATCAAGTGCCGAAGACCAGTGGCAATGCAGCCAAAATGTCATCAGAAACGCCGCGACTGATGTGCTGGATCTCGCACAAACTCAATGCCCCACTGACGGCCCGCTGAGTTCTTCCGATTATGTAAATGTCATCGACGTAAGCGAGTAGTTGTAGAGACTTACAAAAGATTGTACCTCCGATGTTGGCTTGTGAGTTTCGTACGATTCTTTCAAGTATTATGTTGAAGAGATCACATGACAGCGCGTCACTTTGTGTAAAACCTTTCCTGATATCGAACGGTTCAGTGGTGTTCTTAGCGACTTTGATGGAGTTCTTACCGGCTCTATTGTCATTCTGCACAAACGGATGAGCTTGGCAAGAATGTCAAGACTAGACATGGTTCTGTATAACTCGTCTCTATACATGCTATCATAGGCAACTTTGAAATCGATGAAGAGGTGGTGCGTATCGATTTTATATTCATGGGTTTTCTTTCAAGATTTGCTGTAGTATGAATATTTAGTAAATGGTGGACTTTCCGGGCCTGAAACCGTAATGATAAGGACCTATCAGGTTGTTGATGATCAGCTTTATCCGTTGACATTTGTATCGGTTCTCACAGTTGTATTTAAGATACAAATCCGAGAAAAAAAAAACAATAGCCAAGGGGCAAGATTAAGATCATATAGACACCATTTTAAGTTCGCTGTCAGCTGTGATGTCTTTTTCGTTGAACAGGGATACTGACGATTCCTTATGTTTGACGTTTCCAAGTTGACATAGTGATGTGGCTTCTGGATTAAGCATGTATTGCATGATACCGGTAACACTGTCTTAAAATTGGCGTAAATCTAAAATTTGGCATACCATAAAACTCAGCAGATTATGCACTAAAGGCAACATGTTTCGTCGCTTCCTCTTACCCACCCAATAATACAAGGGTAGTCAACACGCCTCTGGTCTTAAGTTTGCTTTGTGGCAGCGATAATGGCATATTAATAGTTTCACTAATTTATTCCTTAATGCATTCCAAGATATATCTATATATATAAAACTAAGTTGATATTTTGTGCGTTTACGTATAACTCACGTAATTTTCAACAAATTTGCTTGGTTTTTCTTTTAAACTATGTATATCTACGGACACATGTAATTCAAGACGAATGGAGTAAATTCTGTTAACAAAACATCGAAATACAAAACATACGACGTTAAGTGAAACTGCGTTCCAAAGAGCAATTACACCACCATAAAGCTTTTTTTGCTTTATGCCAAAGCGACACATTTGCCAGTCAATTATTATACACGGAAGTCCCGCAGTATTACACATGGAATAAATCGACCAACGTTTTTGCAAGACGCAAGCAAGGGAAGCCAGTTCCAGGGCATCAAAATGTATTTCAAACCGATGCATTAGGAAGACTTTATACAACTCATCCAAGACAAGACTTCTATTAATCAACGTTCGTCGACCAACATCCTTTGCAAATTTGAAAACGGTAGGTAGATGGATTAGAGTGCCCAACTTATCGTGAGGCATGCCATCGCTTACATTTGCTCGAGGACGATGCTCACTGGGATTCTACGCTCGCTGAATCGTCAATTATTGCACCGGCTCATCAGATTCGTACACTATTTGCGATAATCATAGCAACGTGTACCCCATCGAACCCATCTGAACTGTGAACAAATTATGCAGATTTTATGACGGAAGATATTTTGAATCGAATGCGTAGAACAACATCGAATCCGCATTTGCTAACCAAACTAGAAATGCACAATGAAGCTCTCATAATAATCGAAGATATTTGCCTTACAATTGCAAACAAAGCGTTATCCCAACTAGACATGCCATCGCCAAATCGGCAATTACAAGATTTGTATAATCGAGATTTGATGCGTGAACATGATTTCGGTCGCAGTAATTTGTTCTAACAAATGTTCCAAAGTTAAACGCACAACAAAAAGATGTTTACGTCATTTTGATGCGAGCAATGGCAGACAAAAGTGGTGGAACGTATTTCTTAGATGCGCCTGGTGGTATTGGAAAAACTTTATTTGTAATCGCGGCGACGTTGTTGGACGGCGGCAGAATAGCACATTCTGCGCTCAAGTTGCCTTTGGACATGAACCTCAACGAAAATCCAACATGTAATATTACCAAAACGTCAGGAATGGCCAAAGTGTTGCAAAAGTGTGAAATTGTCGTCTGGGATGAATGTCATATGGCCCACAGAGATCATTGGAGGCATTCAATCGTACAATGAAGGATATGAGAGGAAATCAACGGCTCTTTGGTGGCGCCTTAATATTATTAGCTAGTGATTTCCGGCAAACTTTGCCAGTAATTCCTCGATCCACTGCTGCTGATGAGCTTAATGCGTGCTTAAAGTCATCCACTCTGTGGAGATATGTGCGAACACTCACATTAACCACAAATGTGCGTGTTCAATTACACAATGATCCATCAGCCAATGAATTTTCAAAGCAGTTGTTGAAAATTGGAGATGGAAAAATGCCGATGGGCAATGCAACTGGCTTAATAACGTTACCAACCAATTTTTGCAATGTAGTTCAATCAAAAGAAGAATTGATTCGAAAAGTTTTCCAAACATTGTACAACAATACAAGACACATGTTTGGCTGAGCGAAAGAGCTATATTGGCGGCAAAAAACAAAGACGTTACAGAAATTAATGAGGCCATTTTAAAACAGATACCAGGAGAAGTGTTCACATTCAAGTCAGTCGATACCATTATGAATGAAGAAGAAGTGGTCAATTATCCCACAGAATTTTTAAATTCATTGGATTTAACAGGCCTGCCACCACACATATTGCAATTGAAAGTTGAAGCCGCTATTTTAAATGGGAAATTCAAAGGTGAAGATGTTTTAATTCCACGTATACCGATGATACCAACAGACATGCCATTCGAATTCAAACGTTTGCAGTTTCCAGTGCGACTGGCCTTTGCAATGACCATCAATAAAGCGCAGGGACAATCTTTGCAAGCGTGTGGTTTGAATTTGGAAAATAATTGTTTCTCACTTGGACAATTGTATGCAGCCTGTTCACGTGTAGGGGAAACTGCTGATTTGTTTGTGTTCGCACATGAAGAAAAAACCAAAAATATTGTTTATCACAGAGCCTTACAATAAATTCATTTGAAATAAAAAAAAAAAAAAATGTTTTCTAATTTAGCAAACAAATAAAGGAAACGTCTAGCGAAGCGGACGGGGTAACGCTAGTATACATATATTTATACATATTTTACAAAGTATTATTTCTCATCCTTTTAAGATTTATTCTTGTCAGCTTTGTATCTATTTTTTGCTCTTTCAAGTTGATATACTCAATTACAAAGGATTTTCTTAATGTACTAAGCGAATGAAACTCCTTGAATTGGTCTAACTTCTTAATCTCAAACTCAATAGATTTTTACCAGATTACTGCTGGGAAATTTTGTATAGATTGCTACAAGTCATACAAATAGTACATTCTTCTAAGCAGTCTTTACAGAGTAGCTAATAAAATAATCGAATTTTGCACTTCTAAATAATCCCCGGTCATGTTCACCCCAAGTGCTCAAACTTACTCGTACTTATAGGTATTAATGTAAACAAATTTCCGCCCCTAAATTTCTTAGATAAGATTAGTTTGGAAAATCCCTTCATTCCCCACAATAAACACATGTGTATTTATAGATCTGCCCCACAGTCCATAAAAGCTAACACCTGTTTTGCGCACCTTGAACGCTGATGTCTAACTCTCAGAAACTTGCCCCTTAATAACATATTTACACTCAATTACCCACAATTGCATTCAATCTCGTCGCGTGTAACGAAATTCCAATTGCACTTGGCTACGAAGTGAAATTAATGGAAATAGAAATAGAAATATTTCAATTCCATATCACTTTACAGTTCCAGTGTAATTGCAATCAATTGGAAATCTTTAAATAAAAGATTCAATTTTGCAATTTGCACATAAGAACATTTTTCCCTATAAAAGGGTGCAAGGGTCATAGTAGACTACAGTCGACGGAACAAAGATGATTGAAAATCTACCCCTGTTCTCGGTGAATGTAAAAATTTGGAAACTCTTCGGTTTCATAGAGTTTCAAAACTGCTGGAGAAGCGTAACTTACATTACCATTGCTGTAGTGATGAATCTGTCTAAGGTTATGTTTTTCATCAAAAACTGGGGCAATTTGGAGGATATAATTTTGGCCTCTTTCATGATGGCGATACTGTTCAATTCGATTGTTCGTATAATATCGGTCTTGGTGAATCAGAGAGACTTTGTGGGATTCATGGAGGAGATTGTTCAGTGGCTTAAGGATACTGAGGTTGGTTGGAACAAATGTATTGATGATCAACATTGTGGACTAGTACTATTTTCAGGAATAAAACGATACTGAAGCTTTGAAAATATTTGAAGGGGTCGCTCTGAAATCTGATAAACTGTCAAAATTAAGTTTTGTTATGGGAAGTGCTGGGGCTATTATGACGTGCATTGTACCAATAGTGGTGAATCAGAGAGGTAGGAGATACTTGTCATTCTCGAACTAGACGAAGATACAAACCATTTTAACCTATAAAACTCCCCTTTTGGATTTCCAAGTATACCCCTTCCCCGCATGGATACCAGGGATTGATATTCGGCAGAGTCCCTATTACGAAATCATCTTTACCATTCATGTGTTTCTGATAACGCCATTTATGGTCGTGACCTATATTCCCTTCACGAACTTATATATATCCTGGGTAATGTTTGGCACTGCGAGTCTTCAGGTGCTGGAGGGTAAGCTAGACAATTTAATGGAATCTTCAAAAACAGCCGAGAAAATTGATTTCGAACTTGATGACTGTATTCAATATCATATTAAAATAATCAGGTAATGTTATATTATTCACAGATCATAATGGCTTCACATCCTTTTCGTTCTTAGATTTAGAGACAAGTTAAATGTTCTGGTATCGTGGACAAATCTTGTGGAGTTCCTAATTGTTAGCTTAATGTTGTATTTCCTGCTATGCTTTGTTCTGATTGTAAGCAGTCCGCACAAAATACGCCATAGGAAATTTTGTCCAAACGTTAATTTTGGAAAAAACGCAACAATTTTTCACACAAAATTCTACTTTTTCTTTCAACGAAAGAGACCAACAATTTCTGCCTACTCTTCAGTATTTTTCCGCAAAGTTTGAGGGCTTTTAACTATTTTCTTAAAACGGAAAAAGGCCATGAGAAAAAAAGCCGGTATACCCAAAGATATCTGTAGTGGTTTTCCTGTATACGCGGTAAGTGGCTCGTTTTACTCGTGGTAGAGGGTTCAAACTTCAGTATCGTCTAATGTCATTATTGATAAAATCGGGTATGTTGTGATTCCTGATTCGCTCCCAAAGATGTATATAACATTTATGTCAATTATGGAGTACAGGTGGATCGCTTCGCTGCTTCTATATCAGGTATATATTTGCTGAAGTGATTTGGTTGACATTATTTCGTTGTTTATGAAACTAAAATCAACTAACTCCACTATGTTGAATTCGAAACATAGCTCCTTCAAAGTTGGTCTCTAATGAGACCATAGCGAACTACATATCCCCAAAAAGTCTCAACTTCCAAGCTGACTTTATTTCAGGACATTCTGACATAATTTTTACATTCTGCTATATGTTTCAAATTGGGGATTAATTTTCTACGGCGTAATTTCCGCGAGCTTTCGAGGCCCTCTAAGGTCTAGACGGGTTTTAAGAATATAAATTTCTCTAGACTGATCATTTTTGGCTACAAATTAACGCAACTATATACATCTTGTGCATATTGTATGCAGTCTTCATCATCTACTGGCATACTAATGAGTTTACTTGTGAGGTAAACAAGTATTACGAGTAGTGCTTCAAACCATATCCGAATCTTCAAACTATCCGGATATCAGGATATCCGAATATATAAGTATGAGACAGTTGAGATCCGTGTGGATTCGGATAGTGTCGGAGAGTTTCGGATCTTTGGACAGTGTCGGATCTTCGGATAGTGTCGGATCTGCGGATAGTGTCGGATGTTGGGATCCAGTTACAGATCGTGACGCTACATAACGTCATATGGAAACTAACTAAATCCCATACCAAACTGGTTTTATACATTTTTTTATATTAATTTCATTCACTTGTAAAAACTATTAATAATACCTGCCACTTTCTCACAAAACGTTTCAATAACACTGAAAACTTAATCATTGAGCCGCTGTCTTTTATACCTTTTACACAATTCCAGCGATAGAGTGAGGCGAGCCACCCTCTTGTCTCATTCTCAATATTCGAAGATCCGACAGTATCCGAAGATCCGAAACTATCCGAAGATCCAGTACGTATACGACACTAGTTACGTGTCAGATACGTATCATAGATACTCTTTTATTCTTTTGATTTTTTTAAAGAGCTTGAAAATCGCTGAATCCGCTTACAATACCGACTGGACTGGTGGCAGTGTAAAGCTTAAGAAAAAATTTTGATGATCATACTTAGAAGCCAAAATGCATTGGAGGTATCTACTGAGTAAATTGTTTAAATTTGATCAGCTTATAAATATTTTACAATATTTTATTTTTTATTCTTAGATATCTGCCGGAGGGATGTACCCAATGACACTTGAGACATTTAAATCGTTGTTGAGTGCTTCTTACTCATATTTCACTATTTTGAAGGGAATGCAGCAGTAGTGGAAACAAATTTATATCTTAATCATTTCACACTTAAATAAATATTTCAAAAAGTGTTATCATACTCATTGATGTTAAGAATGTTTATGGCGGAAATAAAGTACTTAGTAGTGCACTGGTTAAACAACTAAATGAAGATAACTTGCAACCGAATTTAATATCTCGTTTGTTTCCTATTATTTAATTGTTTTTTCTTTTAAGTGCTACTATATTTGGAAAAGTTTTAAGATCTAAATTTATAGAGTTGCGGATAGCACGTGCTCGGGAGATGAAAGCATTTGTGAAGAGTCCTTCTGAATGTTTATCTATTTGTAGATAGAAAGTATTTGTTTTCTTCTCAAGAAGAAAACTTTATCGAGCAAATATTTAGAAAAAGTCGGGCGCATGCAATTTATTGTCTACCATATCTGACTAGTGCACTTTTGGTACTCAAGCTCAACCTATACCATGCGCTGAAATGTCTGTTTAAAACTTTCGACGTAGAATACATGATCCTTTCCTTCTAAAACTGAGAAAAGACCAAATCTTCAAACTTAGACAGATTCATACGCAGGACAGTTGTCTAAATGAATTATGCTATCCTCATCAAGTCAGTGCAGCTATTGGACTATGTAGGGAATGTATGTATATATAATGAATCTGTACTTATTTATTTTATTTATTTATATCAATATTATTACATTTTATGTTTTATAAGTACTAAGCCAAATAAGTTATAGCGGACGGATTTTACCCGCAGTTCAAGTGAAAGTGGACAGATTAGAATAGAAGTTTTAGGATATTTACAGACCTAAAGATAAGAGGTTTTTTTTTTGTACAGGTAGGGGTAAAAATCCTTTATGGATACTTGTAGCCCGTGCTACGAATTATGCCCGACTCCATGCTCCTGCATGGTTACGTGCTAAAAAAACGCCTCCTATTTCTCTGTCTTGTCTGTTTCGTCACTTCTTTTTGAGCTACCAGGATTGGCAGGATCTTTGTTTCTTTCGTTTCTCCTTGCTCGTTCCTCTATACGCAGCATTCTTTTCTCTAAACAACTGCATGTATGTGTATGTCCGTTTGCCTGTGCGTTTGCGTAGGTATATTTTAGTACATACCTGTCTCCTCGCGTTCACGATGTTACTTCATGCATTTTCCTCACTCTCTCTCCTTTTTCGCTCTAGTCGACTCAACTCTTGGCATATGTCTTTGGCACACGAGCTCACTACGTCCCACTTATTTTCGGATTCTAGCATGTAATGTACATGCTCCACATCTTCGGGAATATCACTGCACAATGGACAATTGGGATAGTCATCGTTCTTAAACCGGTATAGGTATGACCGGAAGCAACCAGGTCCCGTTAGTATTTCTGTTAAGTGAAAGTTGACTTCAACATGTCTGCGGTTTATCCAAATCTCAATAATTGGGATAAGGTGGTAAGTCCATTGGCCCTTAGACGAAAGACTCCAGCGCCGCTGCCACTTCCTCAGACTTGTATTTCTTTCTGTTGTATCCGTAACAGTGTACAATAGCCTCCTCTCTATCCTTTAGAAACTTTCTCTGCAGTTCTTCCGCTAGAATATCGATTGGTAGCATTCCTGCGATGACACAGGCTGCTTGATCCGAGGTGGTGCGGAAAGCGCTACTCATTCTTAGTGCACCTAGTCGATTTACTGCTATGATCTTTCTTTTGTATGAAGTCGCTTTCATAGCTCCGGCCCAAACTGGTGAACCATAAAGCACTCCTGATGTAACTACACTACCTAAGAGAAATTTCCGGCTGCATCTCTTACTTGGGCGGCGCTACACTTCGGGTGAACCTGGGCCTCAATCAAAAAGCCTCTCCATTTAGCTCGGTCTTTAGCTAATTGCCTCTAGTAGCGCACTCCAAATTGGTCGAGGTCACCTTGAACTTGTGCGCGCCACCTACGGTGAGGAGGCCCTATAGGCGTCGTCCCTCGGGGTTAGATTCGAATATTCTGAGGGCCGGAGTGTTGGTGTCCGCTGTACAGCTCGTATATATCGTGATTGAATCTTCTCCTCCAAAACCCGTCAACGCGAACGGGACCGAATATCTTACGAAGAATTTTTCTCTCAAAACGACCAAGCTAATGGTTGTTTCCAAAAAACCCATTCAGTGCACTCTGCATGTTAGTGGAGTCCCACTGAAACAGGTGGAGAAGTTTAAGTATCTCGGGGTTTTATTCACGAGTGATGGGAGGAGCAATGCCGAGTTATCCTGTAGAATTGGTCAGGCTGGATCAATTATGAGAGAGCTTGGCCAATCTGTTATAAGGAAGGCCGAACTTAGTATTCAAGCTAAGCTACCGGTTTTTAACTCTGTGTATGTTCCAACTCTCACCTATGGTCATGAAATTTGGGTAGTGACCCAAAGAATAAGATCGCGGATACAAGCTTCCGAAATGAGGTTCCTTCGCGGTGTTGTTGGAATAACTCGTAAGGATCGAGTGCGCAACACCAGAGTACGCGAGGCGCTCAATGTTGAGCAGCTACTCTCTGAACGGAACGATCTATGCTTCGATGGTTTGGTCACGTAGTGCGTATGCCCGCAGACCGGCTTTCAAGACGCGCCATGGTTGCAGTGCCATCAGGTAGGCGACTCCACGGAAGGCCTAGAAATAGATGGTTGGACCAAGTCCGACATCTCTCCTGGAGCCGCCTAGGGATTCCTCCTGATGAATTGGAGTCAATGGCGGAGGTTCGAGAAGGATGGAAAGTCCACCTGAGCATCCTACCCCCGCGACCCTCATGAAGGATTAGCGGCCCATTGGAAATGTATGTATGTATTGTTACGCTACGCTACGTTACGACCGCCACTAGCCATCTCATGAACCCATCCCACCCGATCGACATTAGAGCAGTTGTCAATTGTCATGAACGGGGAAGTTGTTGTTGTATTTGAGAGCAGAAATAAAAGAGTTGTAAAACTAGCATCGTGTTATTTTGTTTCCTTGCATTTTTTTTAATCTGGGAAATTGTTTGCCATCCTTTCACTGAGCTGCCCAAAATCCGCATTTGTGCAACAGTATATTTAGTGTTAAGAAGTTATGCTAGGTATTCTAAGAAAAATTTAAGTATTTTAAGAAAAGTAGAAAGCATTGATGTAAACCTTGCTGCTGAAGTTTTGAGGAGTTCATGGAAGTCACCGTTTTATGTAATTTAGTCTAAATTAATAACTATCTCCGGAACCAACAGGGCAGGTAAGTACAAGTGGCGGTTCTTTTAAAAAAGAGACCCAATTAGCACTAGGTGCCGTTTTTTTTTTTTTTTGTTTTTGTCTCTTAATTTAAGTAAGTTGAAGAAGGGTTTGCCTAAAGACCGTTGTCTGGCCCTAGCTAGTGGTGGACAGATGCATATATAGTAAGTAAGGGACTTCTTTTCAGTGTATGTTATTTGAGATACCTAGCCGGCTGCACGGTCTCCTATCGGCCAGTGTCCCGTGATGATCGCTGTTATTCTGGCGAAGTCTTTTTGTTTAGGAAGTCGTCTGTTTTTGTTTTGTTGTAGTTTGACCACTTGCTTCTAGGTATGACACAAGTTGTCAGCCTCATCCATCTATGGTTGGCTTTAATAAGAAAGTTTGAGGAGACTTTTGCCTTGACTGCTTCCACCGGAATATGGACTAATTTTGCACGTGAACAGTGGAAGGCTGAGCCTTGCATGGCCAATTCGTCGGTATGTTCATTACCATAAACGTTACTGTGCCCTGGAACTGAAATCAGGGTTATCTTAAATAGACCGTTTAGCGAGGCTAGCTCGTTTCGGCTAACCGAACTAACAAGTTGCAGGAATGTTAAAAGAGCCTATGTTGATCACTTGACGTAGAGTGTGGTAAAAACAAGCAATAAAATTAAGAACAATCGAAAGCAATCTTTGACCGATTTTGCGTTGCACTGTTAATATAATGCTTATTAGTTTCGCTTCCCCAAAGCGAAAACTAGGATATTGAAAATACCATATAGCCTCTACGACATATACATAAGTAGAGACTAACTAAAGTTCCTTTTTACGAATAAGAGGAAAATACCGGAGTTTAGTACACCTTCTGTTGATGGTATCCCACTCAGATTGTCCGATAGCGCAAAATACCTGGGCCTTGTACTTGACAAAAAGCTCAACTGGAGATTAAATATAGAGGAAAGAAGTAAGAAAGCAACAATAGCCTTTTACTCATGTAGTAGAATTTTTGGTAGAACCTGGGGACCCTCCCCCAAAATCATACTATGGATTTATACGGCTATAGTTAGACCCATACTGACTTACGGCAATCTAGTATGGTGGCCAGCTGTCAACAAATCCACCAACTTAAAGGCAATCACCAAAGTTCAAAGACTAGCGTGCATTGGCATCACCAGTGCAATGAGGACAACCCCAACCGCAGGACTCGAGGCTATCCTCAACCTGCTACCGCTAGACATCTTTATACGAACATTAGCAGCCATTAATGCTATGAGAATAAGTCAGTCAGCGAACTGGAAACCAAGCAGAACAGGTCACTCGATGATCCTACTCGATTACTTTGACCTCATGCCCGTAACGGATTACATGACGCCATATTTAGACTTTACAAGGTCTTTCTCTACCGCCTACCCTAGCAGGGAAGATTGGAAAAGCGGTCATATACCTAATGCCGAATCTATAGCCATCTACACGGATGGTTCAAAAATGAGCACTGGTGTAGGATCAGGTATCTTCTCCGACCCTCTAGGTGTATCAAAATCCATACGACTTCCAGACCACAGCAGTGTTTTCCAAGCAGAGGTCTTAGCAGTGGCAACAGCCGCCCGTGAGTCTGCGATAAGGGCAATACCGCCAAAAGGTATCACCATCTTTATCGATAGCCAGGCAGCTATAAAAGCGATTACTGCCATAGAAATTAAATCGAAGCTTGTGAAGTGTTGTCGAGAAGAGCTCAGGGTTCTTGGAACACAGCACAAGGTATCGCTCTGTTGGGTCCCTGGGCACGAGGGTATCCCAGGCAATGAGAAAGCCGACGAGCTGGCGAGAATCGGCTCATCAGCCCCAACAGAACAAGTTGACCCCACTGTGTGTATCCCGCCTTGCACACTCAAGCTCGCTGCAGGGAATAAAGCCACTGAGGAGGCGAACACAAGATGGAACTCCATGGAAACTTGCGCCATCACTAGGAAGCTATGGCCATCTTTCGACAAAGCAAAAACCGAGAGAATCATCCGTAAAGATAGGAAATCCCTTTCCACCCTCGTGGGCATCATCACGGGGCACAACACTCTGCGGTACCACTTGAAGAAACTACGCCTGACGGAGGAGGAACTCTGCAGAGGCTGTGGTGACTAGGAAGTTTTGAGGATCCATTTCCTGTGCCACTGCCCGAGTCTTCAACACTCCAGGAAAAAGTTCCTTGGTAAATTTGTCTTCCAGGATCTCGAGGAACTCTCCGGCGTTTCAACGGAAAAGATGTTGAACTTCATCAAATCATCAGGGTGGTTTGTATGCAGAAATGAAGTAAGTGACTGAGTTAGTAGTTTTTAGTTTCATTGGGTAAGGGATTACTTTTTCCCCCATGGGTACCACAATGGGTCAACGCTGACCTGAGTGTGACAGAGAGCGTCGTTCCCTGCCAGCCCACATACCTAACCTAACTAAAGTTCGCTTAGTTGATTGAATAATAAAACACAAAAATTATTTTAACTTTAGATAATTTAATCTTCATCTTCTTTTAATTTCTCCACATAATTCCCATTTATTTCAATACATTTCTTCAGCCGATAGTTCCATCTTTCAAAACAGCTTTCAAAATTCTCTTTTTGAAGCTTTTCGATTTCGACATTGGCTGCATTAATAATCTCCTCATTAGATGTGAAGATTTTTCCCTTCAAATCTTTTTTTATTTTCGGAAACAGCCAAAAGTCACACGGCGCTAGATCCGGAGAATAAGGTGCTGGGCGAATTTCATTGATGCCCGAGAGCGTTGGTTTTTTCAGCAGTGTGCGCAGGCGCATTGTCGTGGTGCAAAAAGTAGCGGCGCAGCTCCTCTTTCAGTTTCAGTATACCAATTAGCAGTGACTGTCTGACCAGTTTTAAGCGGGATGACGGCGACCATTTTCGCCCTGGTGAAGTACATCGACATCATAACTTTTGTGGCTGACTTTTGTTGCTTGGCCTTTACTGGAGGATTTGCACCTTCTGGGCTCCATACCATCGACTGCTGTTTGGATTCCGGGTCGTACTTGTAAAACCAAGATTCATCACCTGTAACGATCTTATTGAAGTGCTTGACTCTCAATTTTCTAACTTATCCGGGAAATATTGAGCAAAACGAACACGAGCCTCTTTTTGCTCTCCATTCAAAATTTTTAGAACCCATCGCGCTGATTTTTTCGAATATTTCAGGTGATAATTTAAAATTCGTGACACAGCCATGGCATTCAAGTCCAGCTCATCCGCTTTCATCTCCTGTGTCATCTTCGTCAATTTTAGCCTTCACCAGGGCCACATTTGTATCGTCGGTCGAGGATTTGGGCCGACCTTCAAGAGATTCGTCAGAAAAATTGCCAGTCTGGAATCTTCGAAACCACTTTGAAATAGTACCAAGAGACGGTGCATTTATTCCGTATGCATTTTGGCATTCGTGCAGAATTTTGGCTGGCGTGAGTTGATGTCGAAATCCCAAGAGAATGGCAAAACGAATTTCTTCCTGTGTTGGTGGTGGTGGAACTTCAACCGAGCCTACGTCACTAATATTTTTCTTTCTCGTCTCCATTTTTACCTATTGTTCTGAAATTTGGAAATAAATATTGTTAGATTATAAACTACAGAAATGCATCTTCTATTTTTTCAAAGACTACTAAATTGACACCAACTAAGCGAACTTTTGTTAGTCTCGTATAATATATAAATTTGGCGCAACAGCTCATTAAGTGCCTAGGTCTAGCTTCTCGCAACCACTCATGTTGTGTGCGTTATATTTTTCACAGGAATGGAAGGGGAAGGAAGGGGCCGTATCCGAAGCAGTGCTGCTACTATACACATAGCGTATTGTAGCAGATCCCTAAGAAAAAGCTAGTAGATTCAACCAAAAGGTAGCACAACAGTTTTATTCAATTATTTATTAAAATTTGCACTTTTTTTTTAATATTTTGCGAGCACTCAAGGGGTTATGAATACCCTTAACATGTTTACACACAGTGCGGGCATTGGAAAGAATAGATAGAGAGAGAGAGAAAGATTTTGGTGTGATGGTTTTTGAAGCTCACTTGTTTATGCTTTAGAGAAACTCCGGGCGCGGTGCGCGTCCAGATAGCTGAAAAGATTTGTGTTATTTTTTGTCTTTTTCAACCGATTCACAGTATTTTTTTTTCCGATAACCGATGTCATAGCAAATCATCATCAACAGAGCGAACAATTTTTGCAGCCATATGACCAAGCTACTGCCAGTGTTATGCCTTCTTAGTAGTGTTTACTTTCGTTCGCTTTCGCAATTGATTGGACTGACTTTTTATATATTTCATAAGAGATAAATAAATGCTTGCTGACATCAGGATTTGAACGGTGAACCATTAGCACTTAACGTGACATTAGCAAAAATAAATAATAAGATAAAAGTAATGAACAACAAACAAAGATAAGTGAATTAGACTTCTAACATCTCCATAAATAAAAATAAACAATGAACAAAAATAAATAAATTAGGCTTTGCGATGACACTATGTACAGATGATCATGGATATGTACGAAGGAGCAAAGACAAGAGTAAGATGTCCCGCTGGAGTAACCGAAGAGGACCATCTTACGAAAAATAGAGCGCGACCGGCTTAGTTGGTATTACCACGTTCAAAGAAGAGATCATTTGAACTCTGTTAAAAAGGCAATATTAATGAACGTTTCAAAGACATCACGAGGCAGGAGAGCCAGGCCTAACATATAAACGCCTGGATCGCACAAATACAACGACGCCAGCATTTGATTGGCCCCAGTAACCACGTGATCAAAAATCGGGAGTTCTGCCGATATTATCTGATGTCAAATAGGCTAACCCCACAGGAAATGTAGTGAAGTGGGAGGGTGATGATCTTTTGTTTTCGGATCATAACCTCGCTGAAATAGGAAGAAGAAGAAGGCTTTGTGACGACACTACATATACAATGAACAAAAATAAATAAATTATGCTTTGTGGAGTTTTCCCTTAATAAGCTTAAATCTTCTAGCAAAATTAACAAATTCATCCGATGCGATGGTTCAAACATTGGATTGCTTTTTAAAAGTTCTTTACAAAGGAAAATATTTTCAACAGTCTTTGTACAAAGACTAAGCATTTCTTAAATAGATTTTAATTATGTTCAAATTTGAAAATTTCACTCAGTTGAAGCGCTGCTATGCGGAAGGCAATAAAGATTAAACATAAGCGATGCTACTTCAAAAAAATACAAAATCTTCGACCTCATTCTTAATTTTCTTTAAAGCAATTTTCATGATGCAAATCAAGGAACTAAAAACTAATAACTACGCAGTACAAAAAAAAGGCAAAACTCACGAATTTTTGACATTTGAGAGTAGTGAAACATTTGGAAAATGGAGCGACCCGAGCAATAATAAACCGTTATAAGTAGTGCCAAAGTACTCATGGCACTCATAAATGTTTTAAAGAAACCTCCATATGTAAACGAGCAATTGAATTGTAAATTCAATATTTAATGAAATTAAAGTTTGAAGATGAGGTAAAAAGCTAGTAGATTTTTTGACAAAGCTAGTACGTAGTAGCAAGACTGAAAACCTAGTAGATCTGCTAGCTTTGTAGTAAAAGTGGCAGCGCTAATCCGAAGGGCAATTTGTTTTGAGAAGCTTTCTCGAGGCAACAATACTCTCGGATGTTTGTCATACGTTCGCGAGAGGTAGGACCATGAAAAAACTTTTTGGTGTTTTATATGTATTGTGTGCTTTATATTTTTCGCACGAAAATCCGTATCTTAAAGGGCAATTTTTATTCTGAGAAGGTTTTTCGTGACAACAATACTCTTGGATGTTTGTCAGACGTTCGCTAGAGGTAGTATTTAAAATAAATTTCTTACAGAAATTCAGCCAACTTTAGATATAATCCTCTGTTGATTTAAATTTCGTAATCTTTATAAGTTGTCTGCTATTATTTCACATTTATAGAAAGCTAAGATAGGTTAATGTAGTTTTTAAACCTGAGAAGGACAGCGACTCTTACGTTTGTTCAGAAAATGATGCTGTCAGTGCCCTAACATTCCACTATTTTACGATTCTGAGGAATATAGAGTCCAGTTTAGAAAACACTGGCTGAACTAAAGTTCAGACATCAAATAATATATTTACTCACCGTAATACTATCTTTATGAGTATAAGGGTGAGTTCATAAATGTAGTATGACTGCAGTACTGCTGGATCGGTCATGTTCTAAATTGGACAAATTTGGTATTTAATGATTCATATTTGTATTTATGCCAAATATAATGCAGTAATTTTACAAACAGATACACACTGTATTGATAAACATGGTAGATTTCAAGATATTAACACTTTAAACCTTTCCGAATCGGTAGTTCTGCAGTCATCCTGCATTTATGAACTCGGGGTAACTCAACCATCACCTGAGTAGAACTGAAATTAGATTAACTGCACTTCCTTTCCTTCTAATTATATAATATTACTTTTGGCCTCATTCATTAGAAATTGATTCAGCAAAGACAAAACAAGTTTAGTCTCTGAGAATATAATTATTCATTTGCTTGAGCTTCCCATCGAGTAGTTCCCAATATACATATACAACGTCACGCCAAATTAAACACAGTGTCACAGAGCTTTTGTGACTCATTCAACGTAAATTTAGGAACAATGACTAATTTCCCAGCTCACAAGTTTATCAGTTAGACAACAATAACACATTATTATGTATCTATTATATAATCCGTCGGAGTGCTTTGAATGTTTAATATTTTAAGTTGTTGTTCAAAAAATTAAATCTATTATCTTAAAAACAGACAGATCAAATAACTCACTTAGTATGCGATGAAGTCCTCCTAATGGCAGAGAACAATCGAGAACTTCTCATCCAGGTTTGAGTGTTAATACCCATGATTGACTACTTTTTTCCTATTTCTGAAAAGCGAAAACAAATGTGTTAAACAAAAAAAGAAACAAAAAGTACCAAAATGTTTAACATTTTATATGGGTATAGTAATTAAATTTCGAGACTAAACTTTTACTAAATTAAATTTTTGCTCAACTAATAAATTTTGACCTCGTTACGAGTATTACGATAAAGTATGCTGACGTCTAGAGAAAACGGAAATGCATAGATGGCCTCTTGTATGCAAATGGATTTGTTTGGGATTTAATATGAAAAAATTTGTTTCAGAGAATCTCATTTTCATAGAACTGGGGAATATACCCGTTCAAGTAAAATCCAAGACACATGACTGCCGTCGAATATTTAGCGAGAATATTGTACGTCAAAAGTTTTTTTTCCAAAAAGATCTAACAAATAATTCAATGAAGTCTTTTAAAAACTTGTCCTGTTTTATTATCTGTCATTTATGAATGTTTGTCTGAACTCCCTCTTCAAGCAGAAGTTCACGCGATCGAAAGATGCGCGGAGGACATTGCAATGCTATCAGACAGCCAAGCCGCTATTAAAGCACTGACTTCGCACGAGATCAGATCCAAACTGGTATGGGAGTGCCTCACCAGGATCAACAAACTGGGAGAAACAAACAAAGTAATTCTCTACTGGGTACCAGGACATCTAGGAGTGGAGGGGAACGAACCAGCTAATGAACTAGCTAAAAACGGATCAGACACGCCGTTCCTTGGACCAGCACCCTTTTGTGGGATAGGACCCCTTAAAATACAGGAAGTCTTAAAGAAAGAGGAAGAGAACAGATGGGCCAAACATTGGGACGATATGCCCCAAATAAGACAGGCAAAAGAACTTCTGGGGAAATACAACCAGAAAAGAAGCAGAACCTGCTAAGAGTTAATAAGAACCGACTTTGCATCTTGGCGGGCATGTTAATGGGTCACTGCAGACTCAAGGACCACCTTAGGAAACTAGGAATAGAGGGAAACGGCAGATTCTGCAGGGACTTCGCAGAAACACCAGCGCACTTTCTTATGGAATGCGAAGCACTGATCCACAAAAGAAGAAATCACCTAGGTGCCTACCTCCTATCAGAAGATAGTCCGGTTTGCTGTAGCAGCTGGACTGGAGGAAGTGCTCTAGACTGAGTATATCATCGGCTAGAGACGTAGTATGGGGGGCACAATAGATCTTTTAAAGGTCGCAGTGCACTTGCACCTCACTATTATACATATATATCTACATCTACATCTGTCTGAACTCTGAGCGTTTTGATAAAATTCGATCATTAAATTTGGTTTGGACTGTGGCTATAATATAGGGTGAATCCTGCATTTCACAATTGTTAGCTTTGGTCAAACTATTAAAAAATTGAAAGTGTGCGACAAACAACAGTACTTACCATGTTGGATTTGTAAGTGTTCTACGAGTAGTATCGTTTTTCGGTTAGGTAGACATGTGTTCGATTTTTTTTTTTAGGCAAGAACCTTAATGCGTTATTAATAATTCAACGCCATGTGATAAACAGTACACATAAAGATGTAGCACTAAATAATAAGCAAATGGAGCACATACCAAACCTACCATACATTTTCAATTCAAAAGAGATGTTGTTTTGAGGATAAAATAGTAAAAAATAGTTACATAGGTATACATATGTATACAAATACATATTATATATGTAGGTACACAAATTCGAAAATTTAACTCTGAAGTAGTCATAATAAATATTTTGTTAACACATGAAACTTGTCTGAATGTTGAGATAAATGTGAAAAATGCATGGAAATATTGGAAATGTTTCTTATCGTGGGTCCTATAAAAAGACCCCCAAACTTTTCAGAATTTTTTTGCTCTTAAAAGTTCATTCGTCGTCGTTCATTCACATCTGCCGAAGGTTTAATCGATGGTCGACTTTCCTGGTCTGAAACCGCACTGATAGGGTCCAATCAGGCTTTTGATGAGAGGCGTTCACACAGTATCGCAGAAAAGATCTTGTATGCAACTGCGACTGATGCCTTTATAATTACCGCAGTTGAGGGGGTCTCCTTTTTTGTGGATCGGGCAAACGATGCTGAGATTCCATTAATCGGGCATACACTCGTTTGACCAAATCTTAGAGATGAGTTGGTGTATGCTCTCTACCAGTTCATCACCAGCTGCCCTGAAAAGTACGGGAGGTAAGCCGTCAGGTCCAACAGCCTTGTTGGATTTCAGTTTGGATATTGCTATCTTCACTTCGTTTTGGTCAGGTGGACGGAAATTTTGACTATCATCGTCTATGTTGAATGGTTCATTCTGCCTGACAGCGGGATGTTGGTCTTCGTCGTCGTTATACAGTCTGCAGAAGTAGTTTTTCCATATTCTCAACACAGACTGTGAGTCTACTAAGAGGTTTCCATTTTCATCTCTACAGGTTTAGGTGATTTAGATTTCAAATTCTAGAATCATCGTTAAAATACCTTTTTTTAAATTTGCTCAAAAACAAACATTTTTCTAAGAAATATAATCCGAAATTGGTACAACATGTAATAATAATAGTAGTACTTTATTTTTCTGCAATCTTTACAAAAATATAAATCATAACGATTTTAGCAATTTTACGATAAGATGCTGAGTGATCTTCTTCTTCCTATTTCGGCTAGGTTATGATCCGAAAACAGGGGATCATAACCCTCCCACTTCACTGCATTTGTACTAATCCCCCTGTGAGGTTCGCCTATTAGACCTCAGAAAATATCGGCAGGCCTGCCGATTTCGAAACACTCGGTTACTGAGGCCAATGAAATGCCGATGTCGTCGCATTTGTGTGATCCAGGTGTTTATAGGCATGTCTCTCCTGCCTCGCGATGTCTTTGGAACATTCATTGATATTGCCTTTTTAACAGGGTTTAAATGATCTCTTCTTTGAACGTGGCAATACAAGCTGAGCCAGTCACGCTCTTTCTTTTGTACGATGGTTTCCTTGATGTGAAAGCTTCCACGGATCTTCGAACTTCTTATTCGATCAAGCTTTGTCACTCCTGCCATACGAAGCATTTTCATCTCAGCTGCCGTTAATTTACGCTCATACTTTTTGTACATCGTCCAACATTGTGAACCGTATGTGAGCGCTGGACGCACAACCTCGGTGTAGAGCCTTCCTTTCAACTTACGGGGCATTCTTCGGTTTTAGAAGAAAGCGGAGTTTTCTCGCCGCTTCATCCACCCTACGCTTACGCGATGATTGGTGTCGCCATCACAGGTTGCTTTGCTTTTGATCATAGATCACAAATATTTAAACTTTTCGCACTTGGGAAGCACTGTTCCATTCAAATAAATGTCTGGAATAGGCCTGAGTGGATCAGAGAACGGGCAGCACAAGTACTCTGTCTTTTTTGAATTAATGCGATACCCATAAAAAGATTGAGAACTTTTCGGTTACTCCAGCGGGGCATCTTAGTCTTGTCTTTGCTCTTTCGTACATGTGCGGTGGGGAATGTAATTAAGTCTTAAAAGTTCTCCTCTGGTGCGAAAAATAAGCGAAATCTGTGCTATGCTAATGTTGGCGTGCAAGTAGTTTACGTCCTGATGCTTCAAGTTTTTGTAAATTAAGTGGGAATTTAAGTTTTCTGCTTCACTAATGAAGTCTCTTTCCATTGCCCGGTCAACATTTGACACAAATCTGTACATGCAGCTTTCCCATTCTGAAAGATATGTTTCAACCATATGTAGACGAAGTCCGTGCTTCTCTGCAATATCCTTTCAGTCTTTCTAGAATTGGGAATTTGTTTTTAACGCTTTCTTTGCCTGGATCTGCGAAATTCGCGTGTCATCATCTCCGTTCAATACCTTCAATATGTACTTCATAGCTCAAGCTTGTATATGTGTGAAAAGCAGTAACATACCATTTTCAATATGAAGCATATAGCTGGGTGCGTTTGAGGGCAAATGATATAACGACGACATGTTCATGCGTCATATCTTGCTAAGATACTCATGTTACGCCAAATCCGCTCAGAAACGCCTTAAAACAGGAAATTTTTAGAAACCGATCAATAAGTAAATAAGCATTTTCTGGTAAAAATTTTGTATGCCACCTTATGCCAATATTTAAACAAATTCGTTACAGGTGTTTTCGAAAAAAATATTATTTGTTTTTAAATTGGCTTAAAGTACCGTTTATTTTGAGGTTACAATCAATATTCCGTTTTTGTCTCGCATTATGGCCTCACAGACCACAGACGTGAAGTTTTAAGTACACCCGTTCAGTCGTTTAGGCTAAAATCAGCTTTAATACAGACAGGCAAACTTGCCGGACACACTTTCTTTTAGTTTCTTTGTTTTTTTTTTTTTGCCTGGGGGGTAGTGAAAAAACGCTAATGCGCACGGGAAACAGTCCCGGTCTGTTTCTAGTAGTGTAAGACTCACTACTCACTAAAAAATAAACACCCTTTAACCCCTTCTTTCTACTTGACACCATTCCCTCCGGGATCGCTTATCGCATTACTTCAGAGTGGTGTCGTTTTCTTTCCCCTTTAGGGACCGACTTTTTCATATTCACCTCCTAATGCGGGTTTATACATTCTTGCCGGTAAGAATGCTGCTTTATGAAATTTATGAAATTTCTGAGGGAATGTTGGCGTCTTCCTCTTTCTTTTTGGATCTGAGTACCATCTCGATGAAGGAAGATATTTTATTCCTCGTGCCGGTACTCGAGGTCATCTTGCTTATAGCATTTTCCAGGAAAAAATTACCTATTTCCGACTCCAGTCTGCTCCTCTGCTCTGTCCATCTGCTACAGACGAAAAAGGTGTGGAAAGCGTCGTCTTCCGATGAGTCTCCATATTAGCAGGCTACGCTCTCTACTTTACCCATCTTGTGGAGGTATCGGTTGAAATACCCATGTTCGGTTAGGAATTGAGTGACAAAGTAGTTCACTTCGCCGTGTTCCCGTTCTGTCTAAGCCGTGACATCTGTAATCAACCTCGCTGTCCACCATCTTTGCGAAGCCTGCTTGGTAAGCTCCTTTGCTTCCGCGACTGCCTCTCTCTGTCGCTAGGAGGTCGATGGGGGTCACTTCCGCAACTACGAGGACGGCTGGTGCCGACACTGTTCGATAGGAGCTTGCAACTCAGAGGGCCCCTCGCCTTTGTACTGCGCAATTTGTTTTCTGTACTTCTTCTGTCTAAGTGCATCCGCCCAGATCTCACACCCATACAGAAGAATGGCGTGGGTGATGGACATGAGGAATCGTCGCCTACTCATTGTTGGGCCTCCGATATTTGCCATGAGCTTACTCGTGACCCTTGCAGCTCGCTCAGATGCGGACTTAATCTGTTACCAGAAATAAAGTTTAGAGTCCAGGGCGATTCCTAGATACTTACTTTACTGCCAGTTTGGTGATTATCACTTCTGGGCCTACTCGGAATTCAGAAATTGTCGGGATCCGTCTCCTAACCAAAGGACTATCTCTGTTTCTCCGCAGCGAGACTAAGGCCATGGACTTCTATCCAGGCGAGTACTCGTCTCACCTGATTCACTTTCAGCTGAGCCTCTTCGATGTCCCTCGCGGTAATCACCGCACCGATGTTCGGGCATCTCCATGCGAAGGATTCCTTCACAGGAGATATTTCACAGATCAGATCCAAGGATTGAGTCTTGCGCTGCTCCAGCAGTAATTTCCTTTCTGTGAGCACCCTCCACGATGTCGTACAGAAGTTCCGTGTCTTTGAGATAGTCCTTCAGAATTTCCAGAAGATATTACGGTATCCTGAAGGTGTTCTCGAGCACATCTAATATATCTCCCCATCTGGCCGAATTGAAGGCATTCCTCACATCCAGAGCTGCCAGCGCGACGATTTGCCTTGAGTAGTAATTTCCCCTTTGAGTTTCTCTATCATAGTAATATCAAGATTGGTAAAAATCGAAAAAGATCGAAGAATTTCACGAAAACAATCACTTTTTTTTATCTCAGTCTTATCTAAGCCGCAATAATTATCCCGGGAAGCGTTAGCCGATATAAGTCCCTTTTGATTTAAGTATTTAACACACATATTTTCACTTAAGAGCATTTAAGATATCAAGAAAACAAAAAAAACCCTAGCTTGGCGAAGAGCAAGACTAAGATCAAATGGAATTAGAATACAAAATGTTTTTTTTTTTGTGAAAGAGTAAGAGCACCAATTTAAACGATGTTTCAAAGATGACATAGTGGCTTCTGGATTGAGCATGTATGGTGTCGGTAAAACTGTCTTAAAATTGAAGTTTTTGGCGTGCCATAAAGTTGAACAGATTATCCACTAAAGGCATCATGTTTCGTAGCTCCGCTTACCCATTTAATAAAATAAGCGTAGTGAACGCGTAATGCGCTCTCATCCCAAGTACCTAACACCAAATAAATTTTAATAAAATCTGGTCTTAAGTTTGATTTGTGGCAATGGTAATGGCATATTAGTAGTTCCACTAATTTATCCATTAAGGTATTACAACAGAGTGCTGATGTTTTGTATTTATTTTTGCTCTTTCAAGTTGATGTACTTAATTACAAAACGAGCCTAACTCCTTGAATTAGTCTAACTTCTTAATCTCAAATTCAATACATAATGTAGGTATTTTTACCAGATTACTGCTGGGAAATTTTGTATAGATTGCTACAAGTCATACAATTAGTAAACTTTTCTAACCAGTACTAAAAGAGTAATAAGCATTTCTAAACAGCTAATAAAATAATCGAATTTTGCACTTCTGAATAATCCCCGGTCATGTACACCCCAAGTACTCGAATTTACTTATTAATGTAAACAAATTTCCGCCCCTAAAGTTCTCAGATAAGATTGGTTTGGAAAATCCCTTCATTCCCCACAATAAACAAATATGTTAAGATTTGCCCCACAGTCCATAAATGCTAACACCTGTTTTGCGCAACTTGAACGCTGATGTCTAACTCTCAGAAACTTGCCCCTTAATAACATATTTACACTCAATTACCCACAATTGCATTCAATCTCGTCGCGTGTAACGAAATTCCAATTGCACTTGGCTACGAAGCAAAATTACACCGCTTAAATAATAAATTAATGGAAATAGAAATAGAAATATTTCAATTCCATATCACTTTACAGTTCCAGTGTAATTGCAATCAATTGGAAATCTTTAAATAAAAGATTCAATTTTGCAATTTGCACATAAGAACATTTTTCCCTATAAAAGGGTGCAAGGGTCATAGTAGACTACAGTCGACGGAACAAAGATGATTGAAAATCTACCCCTGTTCTCGGTGAATGTAAAAATTTGGAAACTCTTCGGTTTCATAGAGTTTCAAAACTACTGGAGAAGTGTAACTTTCATTACCATTGCTGTAGTGATGAATCTGTCTGAGGTTATGTTTTTCATCAAAACCGGGGCCAATTTGGAGGAATTGATTTTGGCCTCTTTCATGGTGGCGATACTCTTCAATTCGATTGTTCGTATAATATCGGTCTTGGTGAATCAGAGAGACTTTGTGGGATTCATGGAGGAGATTGTTCAGTGGCTTAAGGATACTGAGGTTGGTTGAAACAAATGTATTGATGATCAACATTTCGGACTAGTACTATTTTTAGGAACAAAACGATACTGAAGCTTTGAAAATATTTGAAGGGGTCGCTCTGAAGTCTGATAAACTGTCAAAATTAAATCTTGTTATTGGTAGTTTTGGAGCTTTTATGACGTGCATTGTACCAATAGTGGTGAATCAGAGAGGTAAAAGATACTTGTCATTCTCGAACTAGTCGATGATAGAAACTATTTTAAACTATGAAATCCCCCCTTTGCATTTTTAGGACTACCCTACCCTGTGTGGATACCTTGGATTGATATTTGCCAGAGTCCCTACTACGAAATCATGTTTGCCATTCATATATTTGTCATATCGCCATTTAAGATCGTGGCCTATGGTCCCTTCACGAATTTATATATATCCTGGGTAATGTTTGGCACTGCGAGTCTTCAGGTGCTGGAGGGTAAGCTAGATAATTTAATGAAATCCTCAAAAAAAGCCGAGGAAATTGATGTCGAACTTGATAACTGTATTCAATATCATATTAAAATAATCAGGTAATGTTATATCATTCACAGATCATAATGGCTTCACATACTTATTCTTCTTAGATTTCGAGACAAGTTAAATGTTCTGGTAACGTGGACAAATCTTCTGGAGTCCCTACTTGTCAGATTAATGTTGTGTGTCTTACTATGCTCTGTTCTGATTGTAAGTGGTCCGCACAAATTACGCCATAGGAAATTTTGTCCAAACGTTAATTTTGAAAAAAAGCGAAACATTTTTTCACACAAAATTCTACTTTTTCTTTCAGCGAAAGAGCCCATAAATTTCTGCCTATTTTTCAGTATTTTTCCACAAAGTTTGTAGGTTTTTCTAAAATGTTTTCTTAAAACAGAAAAGGCCATAAGAAAAAAAGCGGGGGCTTGGAACTCCAGTATTTTTTTGACGCCCGCCCGCTGTTTCGAAATTCAGTTTAATGCTTACTGATTTTACATCCAAAGATATCTACATGTAGTGGTTTTCCTATATACGTATATGCGGTAAGTGGCTCGTTTTACTAGCGGCAGAGGGTTCAAATTTCCGTAGTTTTGAATGTCATTAGTGTCAAAATCGGGTATGTTGTAAACCAGATTCGCTCCCAAAGGTGAATATAACATTTTATTACGTAAATTATTGAGTACCGGTGGATCGCTTCGCTGCTTCTATATCAGGTATATATTTGCTGAGGTGATTTGGTTGACATTATATCGTTGTTTAAGAAACTAAAATCAACTAACTCCACTATGTTGCATTTGAAACATACATAGAACTGTTTCAAAGTTGGTCTCTAATGAACTATCCAAGTAGCGAACTACCTGTACCCCAAAAGTCGCTGTTTCCAATCTGACGTTATTTCAGGATATTCCAACATGATTTTAACATTCTGCTATATGTTTCAAATTGGGGATTAATTTTCTACGGCGTAATTTCCGCGAGCTTTCGAGGCCCTCTAAGGTCTAGACGGGTTTTAAAAATATAAATTTCTCTAGACTGATCATTTTTGGCTACAAATTAACGCAACTATATACATCTTGTGCATATTGTATGCAGTCTTCATCATCTACTGGTATACTAATGAGTTTAGTTGTGAGGTAAAAAAGTGTTACGTGTAGTGCTTCAAAACTTATCCGAATCCTCAAACCTCATCCGAATCTTCAAACTATCCGGATATCAGGATATCCGAATACATACATGAGTATAAAACAGTTGAGATCCGTGTTGATTCGGATAGTTTCGAATAGTTTAGGATCTTCGGATAATTTTGGATCTTCGCGTAGTGTCGGATGCTAGGATCTATTTGCAGATCGTAACGCTACATAACGTCGTATGGAAACTAACTAAATCCCATACCAAACTGGTTTTATACATTTTTTTATATTAATTTCATTCACTTGTAAAAACTATGAATAATACTTGCCACTTTCTCACAAAACGTTTCAATAACACTAAAAACTTAATCATTAAGCCGCTTTCTTTTATACATTTTACACAATTCCAGCGATAGAGTGAGGCGAGTCACCCTCTTGTCTCATTCTCAATATTCGAAGATCCGACAGTATCCGAAGATCCGAAACTATCCGAAGATCCAGTACGTATACGACACTAGTTACATGTCAGATACGTATCATAGATACTCTTTTATTCTTTTGATTTTTTTAAAGAGCTTGAAAATCGCTGAATCCGCATACAATACCGACTGGACTGGTGGCAGTGTAAAGCTTAAGAAAAAAATGTTGATGATCATACTTAGAAGCCAAAATGCATTGGAGGTATTTACTGAGTAAATTGTTTAAATTTGATCAGCTTATAAATATTTTATTTTATTTTTTGTTCTTAGATATCTGCCGGAGGGATGTACCCAATGACACTTGAGACATTTAAATCGTTGTTGAGTGCTTCTTACTCATATTTCACTATTTTGAAGGGAATGCAGCAGTAGTGGAAACAAATTTATATCTTAATCATTTCACACTTAAATAAATATTTCAAAAAGTGTAAACATACTCATTAAGGTTTAAAATGTTTATGGCGGAAATAAAGTACTTAGTAGTGCACTGGTTAAACAATTATCTGAAGATAACTTGGAAACGAATTTAGTTTCTTGTTTGTTTTGCGTTATTTAATTATTTCATTCTTTTAAGAGCTACTATATTAGGAAATATTTCAAGATCTAAATTTATAGAGTTGCGGATAGCACGTGCTTGGGAGATGAAAGCATTTGTGAAGAGCGCTTCTGAATGTTTATCTATTTGTAGATAGAAAGTATTTGTTTTCTTCTCAGGAATATAACTTTATCGAACAAATATTTAGAAAAAGTCGGTCGCCATTTTTCTCAATTGATGCCAAGTATGGAGAAATTGAGCAAAATGTCACATTGCTAAACTGCAAACATGACAAAATAAATTGTTAAAACTGATGATAAGCTTCCTCTGGTATTGCTCTACATGACTCTTACTGAAGGCCATATAAGAACAAGATAGTGCACGACATAATATAACAAATTTGTCTGAAAATGTTTGTATTGTGGGTTCTATAACAAGACCCTTAAGCTTTTCAAAATCTTTTTGCTCTTAAAAGTTCATTCGTTTTCAAAGGTTTAACGTATTTTTTGTTTTTTTTTCTTTCGCAAAATACTAAAAAAATAAAAAAAAAAGGCCTGGAAGAGATGTGCAGCAAAATTGCGTGCATTGATGCTTGCAGCAACGCACGTGAAACAGACGTGCAGTAAATTTTTGACATTCCATCGCTTAAGTTTGGTGTCATTCTCACTGACATGAAAAGTCAAATCACACAAATTGTACCAAATATTTTGCTGTTCTACTACTTTGGGTTTGCATCAAAATTAGAAATAGAGACATCTTGCATCAATGCAAGGCCATGCAGTAAACAGACATGTCCTCTCACATATAAAGCCATTTTCTATAATTTTGCTGCACGGATTTTGATGCACGTCTGTTTCAGGCTGTACACAATCCGAAAAAAGGGAAAAAAGCTTGCCTTGTTGATTAATTCGAAGTGCCAGTAGCACTATCTTAGTATTATATGGTCTCTGCTCTTCCACAAAGTTGGAAATATTTCACATAAATTTCGAAAGCTTACCAATAAGTTTCTAAGTAATTGTAATTTACTTGTGAATCAAGAAGTACCGAGATTGTTATTAAACTTTGTCGTCATTGCCTGACATGGGTCTATTTTGCAACAATTTATAAAATAATTGTTTTCGTCATTTGTTTATTTGCTTGTTAATTTATTTACCCATGCGATCTCGTAGACTTTCTTTCTGGCGGAATTGAAATTGCAGGAGTTGCGATAAAGGCGCTTTTGTTGGCGGATGATGTGGTAATCTTTCCATATCCACCAGAATCCTTACAGCTCATGATTAACCGTCTTGATTTGTATTGTCATTTATGGAATTTTACGGTAAACCTTGATAAATCAAAAATAATGATTATTAAAAAGGGATCTGGTGGCAGATTATGTAGAAATGAGATTCGGCATTTCCACACGGACAACCCATTTAAACTGTGAAACCATACAGGTATTTTGGAGTGATGATAACTTGCAATCTCAATATGGAACCTCACTTGAAAGACAGACTAATAAAAGCAAAAAGTGCCATATGCGCAACCTGGAAGAGATGTTTCTCAAATAATCTCGTTGACCATAGCGTGAAGTACAAAGTTTTCCAAGCGGTAGCTGAATCAGTAACAATGTATGCAGTACAATCTTGGGGATAGAACTAGTACGAAACCGTGAAGAAGCTGTTAACGTATTTCATTAAAAGAAATTTCAG
Source organism: Brachypalpus laphriformis (assembly GCA_945910035.1). Taxonomy (NCBI): domain Eukaryota; kingdom Metazoa; phylum Arthropoda; class Insecta; order Diptera; family Syrphidae; genus Brachypalpus; species Brachypalpus laphriformis. The sequence goes on from OX246753.1 coordinate 327,195,993, forward strand.
TTTGCCGAGTGCAACTCCCAATTATATGATAAATATAGAAACTGGATTATCATCAAAACCCTAAAACTGCATGCGAATTACCTCATTAAATTTCTAGAGATGCCTGATGACAGACTTCCAAAAATCATTGCAATGAGGACAATCGAAAGGAGAACGGTGTGGTATAAGAAGTTAGAGGAGTTTGCAACGTATTGTGGAATAGAATTCAATTTTGTGGACGGGACTGGAAGATACTCCAACGATGTACTCTATAATCTCATTGCAAAGTGGATGAACAGTACAGAGAAGATTGCCTAAATATGGCTATATCATCAGTTCACAGATCAACACACATCATTTTAAAGCATAATTTGTATGATAAGAATTACTTCAACAATAACAACAGCAAAGAAATAATATTGCCTTTTTTTTGAAATGAGAGGTGAACTTATACGCCTTAATTATATCCCGCATCGTCCTGACTTACTGTAGCTCTGTAACCTGGCTGAGAGGAAGATGTTATCCATTTCATTGGCAGATGCCTTATTTTTACACTTTCTAGTTAGCTACACGGAATTAAAGGAAGAAGTTCTAGCTCTCCTCAACAGCGAAAGCGATGTTAAAAAACTTTTTTATTATTACCAATCAGCAATAATCTATCAAAATAAAATCATAAGTGAGGACTTTTAATTTTTTCTTATATCAAAAACCAAGCAAAAATGTTCTCTAGGTTAGGTTAGGTTAGGTAGGGTTATGAGGTTATCATAAAACACTAGGCACCAAAGTGGGCCCATCGCGATCCCTAGGAAACCGTCACGGCAAAAGACCTAAACTCATTCCCCCAAGCAATTAATCTCCCTACAAAATTTGAAGAGATCCTTGTTATGGTTCAAGGACCTCACCTCCTCCAAGTTATCGAAGAAGTATCTACCCAGGTACTTTAGCCTTATCCTGGCAATTCCTTGACATTCACAGAGTATATGAGTTATATCCTCTGAGACATGTAGGTCATCGCAGTACCTACAAACATCCGTATCGGATAACCCTAGTCTCATGGCATGCGTCCTTAGGAGCCAGTGGCCAGAGAGTATTCCTATCGCTGTCCTTAGCCTTGATCTATCTAATTTAATTATCTCCCCAGATTTTCTGCGATCTAACACAGGCCACAAGGCCTTAGACACCCTGTGACCATCTAAGTTTGACCATCTTAGATTAGCCGTGTCAATGATTTTATCCCGAATAATTCCCTTAGCCACGCACCCTGGTGGTTTAATACTACCAATTATATCGCTACGTGGGAGCCCCGCTCCTCTTTTAGCCAGCCCGCCGGCTTGCTCGTTGCCTTCGATATCGCAGTGTCCAGGTACCCAACATAATCTGACTCGGTTCTGCGTACATAATGCCCTAAGCATTGTGCGGCAACTCCTGATTATCTCAGATTTGGTGACGTAAGGCTCTAGCGCTTTTAGCGAAGCTTGACTGTCAATGTAGATGGCAATATTCTTATCGGATATTGATCCCATCTCAAGTAATTCCGCAGCTTTAAGTACAGCTAGAACCTCTGCTTGGAACACACTGCATGTGTCCGGAAGTCTCAGGGCCATCTGTAGGTTCGTATCTCTCGAGTAAATACCTGACCCCGTGCCCTCACTGGTCTTAGAACCATCTGTGTATATTGCAATCTCGTTATGGACAGAGACTGTCTTTCTTTGCCAGTCCTCTCTAATAGGATACAGTACTTCGTATGGTGTGTCGAAGTCTAAGGTGCCAAGTATATCGTCCGATTCGTCAGGGATTCCGGGAAAAAATTCCTTGAGAATGGAGCTGTGTCCTATGTTATTAGTCCTGAAGAGACCAACGTTAGTGAGCCAAAGCGCACTGTTGCCCGCTTGAAATTTAATTTGTAGGTCTAATGGTAAAAGATACAGGAAGATCTCGGGTGCAGCCGTAGGTGTTGTGCGTAGAGCACCTGTGATGGCAATGCAGGCTGTTCTTTGTACCATGGCCAACATATCCCATGTGTTGTTCGTATTCGTTGCCTTCCACCACACAAGAGCCCCATACGCCCCCCTTTTTTAAAAAATTGTTCCATTAAGACGTACCTCTCGTTTGGCTGAAAATAGTTCATGGTTTACCCCAGAAATACTTAAAGCAATAAAAGGGAGAGATTGTGCTTCTAGGCAATGGAAAAGATATAGGCTCCCGGAATATTACAGTATTTTTCGAAGTCTTAGAAATAAAGTGAAAATTAAAATAACGGAAGCCAAGAGCCATTTCTATTCCAACCGACTCGACCCAAATTTGCCTTCTAGGACTCTCTGGAAACGCATTCGAGAATTAGGTGTTGGTCGGGAAAAAGAGGAATGTCCCGCAGACGTAAGTCCGGACTTGCTTAATATTCAGTTTGCGAAAATTCAATGCCCACAAGATGCCTACATTTCAGATACATCTTCTTACGATAATATTGCTGAGAACTGCTTTTATTTCAAAAGAATAGAAGAACAAGAAGTTGTAAGGGCTGTTCTCGATATAAAATCAAAGGCTATGGGCATTGATGAAATACATCCACTTTTTGTAAAAATAATTCTTCCACATATACTCCCTGCTATAATACATGTATTTAATACAATTCTTTTAACAAATTCTGTTCCACACATATGGAAGAAAGCCAAAGTTATACCAATCCTAAAGAGAGCTCCTACTCGACATGTGAAAGCCGAATATAGGCCGATTTCTATACTTCCATATCTCTCAAAACTTTGGAAAAAATTTTACATAAACAAATATCGGCTTTTGTTAACGATAACAAACTCTTAAGTAGATTTCAATCCGGTTTCAGAGTAAGACATAGTTGCGTTTCAACTATACTTAAAGTCTCTTAAGGTGTTCTATAGACAAAGATCTGGTTTCTTTTCTTGGACTGCTGGATTTTTCTAAAGTGTTTGATACTGTAAAACATCAAATACATCAAACTCGGCCGCCAAACTGACGTTTTAATATCTAACAAAAAGGACACAATCAGTTGTAATAGGTGGAAATGCATCAAATTTTTTCGAACTCTCCTCTGGTGTGCCTCAGGGTTCCATATTAGGCCCATTGTTGTTCACGATGTTCATCAATGATCTAGCGCTTACGGTTAAAAATTGTTCCCTGCACATGTACGCTGATGATGTGCAAATTTACTTAAGCTGCAAACTTGGATTGGTTGAAGATGGGGCTAATAAATTGAACAGTGATCTTAATAGTATAATGGAATGGTCAGATAAGAACAGCTTACAACTAAATCGAAAAAAGTCCAAGTGTTTAATAATTTACAGAAATAAACTTGACTTAAGCTATTTTCCGAAAATATACTTAGGTACAACAGTGATTCAATATACTGGGAAAGCAAAGAACTTGGGCATTTGGTTTGACTCCACGCTTAGCTGGGACTATCACATACGGTTGTCAATAGGTAAGATCTATGGCTGTCTGCGGAACTTATCTTTATCCAAGCATTTCACACCTGAACACATAAAAATACGAATCGCTAGATCAATAATTATGCCGCTTATAACTTACGGGTGTGAAATTTTCTGTTGTCTAAATTCCGAAACAAAAAGAAGTTTAAATGTAGCATTCAATAATGTAGTCCGATACATATATAATCTAAAACGCTTTGATCATGTATCAGGGTACACAAAAAATATATTTGGATGTAACTTATTCACGTATTTTAAATATTGCGGTCTTAAGACTTTAAATAATATCTTGATTAATAAAAAACCTTCGTACCTTCATGAAAAAATTAGATTTGCTGCCTCATCAAGATCGTTTATATTTGTACAGCCAAGATTCACCTGCACTAATTCCGAACGCCAATTTTTTGTTTTTGTTGTCAGACAGTGGAATGCCTTACTCCAAAACATAAGAAGACATCGCGGTACCAAACACTTTGAAAGAGTTTTATTCAGATATCTAGTCAACAATTCTTAACTTTTATAATATTTTTTATCTATTTATTTTTTCTCTTAATGTACATATATATATGTATAAATCTTTATTATTTCCTTTGTTTTTTGCTCGACCTATCATTATTTTTTTCAGTTTTGTTTTATGTTTAACTTCGTTAACTTAACTTAAATCAACTTAACTTTTACTTTAAATGGGCCCCAGGTCTAATGTGAAAGATATTATAAATTATTGGGTCTATAACTTAATTCGTGCGGTTTGCTAAGAGATGGCGTAACTTGTATTATTCCATTGGAACATGCGTTGGAAAGCTACTGTCATTGTACGTCATTTCAGTATATGTCATTCATTTGAAGCGTAAACAACAATAATTTTTTTCACTCAAATATGTCGAACTTTGGGCCTGAAAAAGTGTTTTTGCGGGGAGTTCTTCTTCATTACTTTAATATGAAGAAAACTGCTGCCGAAAGTCATCGTAGTTTGGTGGAAGTTTATGGTGAACGTGCCAAAAGTGATTTGCACGATTTAAAAGTGGTGATTTTGGCTTGGAAGACGATGAACGTCCTGGGCAGCCAAAAAAGTTTAAAGATGAAGAACTGGAAGCATTACTCTATGAAGATTGTTGCCAAACACAAGAAGAGCTCGCAGAATCTTTGGGTGTCACTCAAGCAGCCATTTCTTAAATAAACGTTCAAATTTTGAAAAAAAAAAAACCGCACGAATTAAGTTATATACCCAATATATAAATAAATAAATAGATAAATAAAATAAATAAGGATGGGTCTAACTACCATGATGTATAGCCAGTGCTTCATTGTGGGCTTCAGGCCCCATTTTTTCCCCACGGTCCGCTTACAGATAAAGAGAGCATTATATGCTTTGCGGACTCGTTCCTGTATGTTAAGTTTCCAATTTAGTTTCCTATCCAGCATTATACCAAGATATCTAGCGCGATCCGAAAGGGAAAGCTCCACACCTGCTAGCTTAGGCAGTTTGAAGGGTGGTATCTTGTATTTTCTACTGAAGAGTACCAATTCAGTTTTATCCGGGTTGACGTGTAGTCCACACCCTCTAGCCCATTTTTCGAGACTATTAAGAGCTGATTCCATCATTTCACTTAATGTATCAAGGAACTTGCCCTCAACTAAAATCACCACGTCATCCGCGTAGGCAGTGACGCTTATGCCTGTATTGCTTAGTTCTTTAAGTATCCCATCGATGACTAGAACCCAGAGGAGGGGTGAGATAACGCCTCCCTGGGGAGTCCCCCCGGTAAAAAAAAAAAAAAAAATGTTCTCTAGATATCACATGATTTACCTATAATGTATTCATAACTTTACAAAGTACACTAATGTCAATCAAGCAGAGGGGCTTGCCATGCTAACCGATTTTTTGTTAAACAAATTTGTAACATAAACAAGAAAAGAAATAATAAATCAATTATCTATCTATCTATCAAATTTGTTCACAGACATTTCGAACATTTTTTGAATTCGGACAGCAATTAACAACAACTTTATCCTTGCCAAAGAATGGCATGGTTGGAACCAACTTACATATGTATGTATGCGTATCAGAAAGAAATTGTTTATACTAAGCAGCGATGTACAAAAAAGTGAAAACCGCATTCGAACTGGTTTATTAATTTTCGATATAATTTCCAGCACAACTACGAATATCGTCAGAATCATCTCCGCAATGTCAGAATCAGAATGTCAGAATGACAGAGAGAGCAGCTACATCTAAATAAGACTACAAGAATGTACAAGTACATCGATTTAATACAAACTGAATCGATTGAATACTGAAATGTAACATTTTTCTATATTCTGAATGACATTCCAGACACGATATGCATTGTTGACAGCAAGATAGGAAATAAGTTTGTTAGTTTTGATGGAAAAGTAGGTACAAAGTACACGCTTCTCTACATTACTGATAAAATTATTATTCAAGTAGACGTAATCTATAAATAAAATAAAATTGTTTATTTAATAATAACTGCTTTATAATAATCTAATTCTTATCCAAATCAAAATATTCTCCAGTTCAAATTTTTGATATCCAAATACAAAGTCCCATATCTATCGAAAAATTGCACACTTTCTCAAAGTCCAAATGGCCGACTTAAGTATTTACTTCCTCACTTACTAATGGGTTAATAATTCGATCGCCTTCGTTGTCAACTTTGAAAATCTTATCCAAATTTACAGGTAACCTTTGTATTTTTTTTTAAGAAGCCTTAGCCGTTGTTGCCATTTGTTAAATCTTATTACCGATGCCAGTATACCGCAAAAGGTGAGCCTGGTCAGTGAACTAATCCAACAATGAACTTTGTTGCCTTCATATTGTTTATTCGTTGTCTGGGTACACTGCAACCGATACACAAAAAAGTATATTTTCCCCTTAAAAGGTGAATACCACAATTAAGTGAATTTATGTGAAGTGTAGGCATTGAGCAATGTGGAAATGTCTGGCGCTTCGTTTCCTCCAATTGGGAGTGGTACGCAATATTCTTAAGATTCGATAAAATTATATTTACTTTCAAGATTTTTATTCCTATATATGGATGGTCATTTTTTAATTCAACCCAGCTGTCAACTGGATAAGGAAAGATCTGATTTCAAGTCCGAAATTTAAAGGTCATTGAAGGACACCAAATGGTTCGAGATAAAAAAAAGTCATTCATTTAATGTTTCGAGTGAATGATTTAAGCCGGCGAATTCTTGCTTAATTGTTATTAAACAAACTTTTATGGCTTCTTTAATTGATAATTGTGACGGAGGCTGTTTTAATTGATAGAACACATCTCTGGTGTCTCAGCTATGGGAAGTTCTTATCGACTATTCTCGTTTATTAGATACGCAAAGGCTTTTGATATTGGAATCAAGTTGAAAATGTGGGATTATTTTTGGAGAGCTAAGTGACTTGGATTAAAATATACAAAAATATTCCATAAATCATTTGTGCCAGAAAAAAAAAAAAAACCACTTCAAAGGCATTTTGCTTATCCGCTATCTCATTAATCATCAAGAACACTCCCAATTTATATCGGGTACAGAAATAACTGAAATGTGCAAATATACTTAAATCTCAGATATTTCCAAATTATACCGAAATACTTTGGTTCGTATTAATCGTATTTTTTGCATTAGACTTGATTGATAGCATGGATTGAATAGGGTAGGTGAGCTTTTAGGCTTTTTTCCTATTCCCATTCGAAAATTATATGAGTTTTTTTCTAACCGGTATTAAGACCAGATAAAGAAAGTCAATAAATGTAATGACAAGAGCCTATTATGCCGACTGCTGTCGGAAAAAAATTAAGGGCACAGCCGGGTCGCACCTACACCTAATATGTGTTAACAAATTCAAAACTAACTAACAAGTTCAAAACTAGAGCAAATTCGTTAAAATGCTAACTTTTTCAAAATTTCGTTCACTATATCATTGTATTTGTCACACAGCATACATATATATATACATATGTATATTTTCAATGACCCGCTTGTCCTTCATGAAGGTCGGCGTGGAATGATGAACTCGCCAATCCTCTCCATCCTCCGCCATCGACTGCAATTCATCAGGTGAAATCTCAAGTCGGATTCAGGAAAGATGTCGGACTTAAGTTAGGTTAGGTTGAATCGGCTGCCAGCTAAGAATCTTTAACACACTTAGACCAATAATATGTCCATTGTGATACCACGTGGATCATGGGAGAAACTCTCTCTACCTATTCGCTAAAACCATTTTGGGCTTCTTATGAAGCATAGGAGGCTCTTAATATCAATATCTATCAGGTCGCCTAAAACGTTGTAATAGGGAGCTTCTAAGTGAAGCTTCCTTCTACGGCAGAGAGCTGGGGAGAAACAAAGAAGGTGAGGAATAGTTTCTTCCTCTGGCGAGCTCATCGGCCTTACAATTCCATGGAATGTCCCTTTGCCCCGGCACCCAATACAGGTGAATATTGAACTGCTCATCTATCTCCGCAAGAGACGATCAGCAGTCTAGAACTACTAATGAATTTATAGAGGTCGATTCCAGGGATTTGATTGCTACTTGGCTGTTTGAAAAGATGCGGATATCTCTAACAGGTATCACGTTTTTCTTAAGCCAGTCGGACTTGATCCAACCATCTATTCCCAGGCCACGTCTGTGAAGCCAGTTTGGGGACATGCGCACAATGTGACATCGAAGTATGGTCGTTCCGTTCAGAGAAATAGCTGCTCAACATTGAGAGTATTGTGTATTCTAGTTTCGCGCACTCAATCCCTGCGACTTGTGGCAATGGTGTAGTGGTAACGTCGTCAATTGCCACGCTAATGGTTCATGGTTCAAATCCTGATGTCAGCAAGCATTTATTTATTTCTCATGAAATATATACGAGTAAAGTCAGTCCGATCTTTTGCGAAAGCTTGTGTCAACACTACTGCGAAGGCATAACACTGGCAGTAGCTTGGTCATGGTCATTGTTCACTCTACATACTTACTTAGGTGGCGCTACAGTTCGGGGTGAACCTGGGCCTCAACCAACAAGCCTCTCCATTTAGCTCGGTCTTTAGCTAATTGCCTCCAGTTGCGCACTCCAAGTTGGTCGAGGTCCCCTTGAACTTGTGCGCGCCACCTACGGCGATAATTCCCTCTACTGCGTCGTCCCTCGGGGTTAGATTCGAAGACTCTGCGGGCCGGAGCGTTGGTGTCCATTCGCTCTACATGTCCTAGCCATCTCAGACGTCCAATACGCAGTTTTTTGACTAGGTCGATGTCGCTGTACAGCTCGTATAGTTCGTGATTGAATCTTCTCCTCCAAAACCCGTCAACGCAAACGGGACCGAAAATCTTACGAAGAATTTTTCTCTCGAAGCGACCAAGGATATCTTCATCCTCTTTTAATAAAGTCCATGTTTCAGCGCCGTAAAGCAGGACTGGGATGATCAAGGTCTTATATAGAGTCTCCTTAGTTGTTCGAGAGAGGGCTTTACTGTTGAATTGCCTTATAAGCCCAAAAAAACAGCGATTGGCAAGAGCTATTCTTCGATTGATTTCTGCGCTGATTTTGTTTGCTGAATTTATAGCAGAGCCAAGGTAGACAAAGTCCCTTACTACCTCGAAGTTATAGCTGCCCACGGTGACGTTTTGTCCAATTCGTCGGTGTTGGTTTTCCCTTCTAGTTGACAGCATATACTTGGTTTTGCCCTCGTTTATCGCCAAACCCATTTTGGCCGCTTCCGCCTCAATGCTTGCAAAAGCACCGGTGACAGCCCGCTGAGATCTTCCGATAATGTCTATATCGTCGGCGTATGCAAGCAGTTGTACAGACTTGTAATAGATTGTGCCTCCGGTGTTGGCTTGTGAGTTCCGCACAATCCGTTCAAGTACAATATTGAAGAAGTCACATGAAAGCGCGTCACCTTGTCTAAAGCCTTTTTTGACATCAAATGTCTCGGTGAGGTCATTACCGACCTTGATGGAGCAGCGAGCGTTATCCATCGTCATCCTGCACAGACGGACAAGTTTGGCAGGGATGTCAAAACTAGGCATGGCTCTATAAAGCTCTTCTCTATAGATGCTGTCATAGGCGGCCTTGAAATCGATAAAGAGGTGGTGAGTATCGATTTGGAATTCTTGGGTTTTCTCCAGGATCTGCCGAAGTGTGAAGATTTGATCGATGGTGGACTTTCCTGGCCTGAAACCGCACTGATAGGGTCCAATCAGGCTGTTGATAAAAGGTTTCAGGCGTTCACACAATATCGCAGAAAAGATCTTATATGCGATGTTGAGGAGACTGATGCCTCTATAATTGGCGCAGTTGAGGGGGTCTCCTTTCTTGTGGATCGGGCAAACGATGCTGAGATTCCATTCATCAGGCATACACTCCTCTGACCAAATATTAGAAATGAGTTGGTGTATGCACTCTACCAATTCATCCCCAGCTGCCTTGAAAAGTTCGGCCGGTAAACCGTCAGGTCCAGCAGCCTTGTTCGATTTTAGCTTAGATATTGCTATCCTCACTTCGTTTTGGTCAGGTGGACGGAAATTTTGACTATCATCGTCCATGTTGAATGGTTCATTCTGCCTGACAGCGGGATGTTGGTTTTCGTCGCCGTTATACAGTCTGCAGAAGTAGTTTTTCCATATTCTCAGCACCGACTGTGATTCTACTACGAGGTTTCCATTTTCATCTCTACAGGATTCTGTACGGGTATTACTTCTCTGACACGTTCTTTTTACCTTTTGGTAAAACTTCCGTACATTGTTCCTGGAGTATAGACTCTCGATATTCTCAAACGCGCGCTTCTCATGCTCTTTCTTCTTCTTTTGGAGAAGCCGATGTTCTTCCCGTCTCTTTTGCTCGTAGAGCTCACGAGCAGCTCTCGTCTTCCTTTGCAGCGCCGCTTTGTATGCCTCTTGTTTTGCTGCATGCACTCGCCGGCATTCTTCGTCAAACCAGGGGTTTCGCGGTGGTGGGCGAGCGAGACCCAGCACATCAGTCGCGGCGTTTCTGATGGCATGTTGGCAGCGTTGCCACTGGTCTTCGGCACTTGATGCTGGCGGTATAGGGGTGATTGAGAGATTTCGGGATACGCGTTCAGCGAAGAGTCTGGCGGTCTCTTGCGATTGTAGCTTTTCGACGTTAAATTTTCTCACAGTAATTCTTCTTTGTTGCTCAGATTGGGATATCCGCATTCGTACCTTGGCTACAACAAGGTAATGATCCGAGTCTATGTTGGCCGCTCGGAAGGTCCGGACATCCAGAATACTGGAGGCATGCCTTGCGTCGATCGCAATATGATCAATTTGGTTGATCGTGACATGATCATTGGACCGCCATGTCTGCTTATGAATATCGAGATGAGGAAACCATGTGCTTGCTATGGTGACATTTCGCTCCACAGCGAAATCAATTAGCCTTAGTCCGTTATCAGACGTGGTGTCGTGTAGGCTATGTTTACCGACTGCTCTACCGAAGACGTCCTCCTTTCCTATTTTGGCGTTAAAATCGCCCAATACGATCTTAACGTCGTAGTTAGGACATTGCTCGTATGTTTTGTCGAGGAGCTCGTAGAAACACTCTTTGGAGGCAGGGTCCTTTTCTCCTGTGGGGGCATGAACACATATTAGGCTTATGTTAACGAATTTAGCCTTGATCCGGATAGTCATAATACGCTCGCTCACGTGTCGGAAGCTTAAGACTTCTTGCCTAAGTCTGCCGCGTATGACAAATCCGCATCCGAATAAGCGTTGCCTGTTGCCTCTGTAGCAATCACCGTAGTAGATGTCACAGTTTTTCATCCTCTTTTTGCCCGGCCCATCCCATCGCACTTCCTGGATGGCGGTAATATCTGCTTTATAGCAGTCTAGGGCCTCTGCACGTGGTCTGTAAAGGGACAGAACATTCCACGTACAGATCCGAAGGTCGTTGTCCTTATTTCGTTTGCTGGGGTCGTCATTAGTTGGGTCATCCTTATCCGAGGCTTTTGGTTGTTTCGGAACCATGCGTTTTTTACGTGGTAGGGAAGTTACCCCGACGGCACAGCCCCCAACCTGGAGGGCCAGTTCCTTAATTATTCCCCTAGGACGAGGGGCCGGGTACACCGGTGCCAGTAGTCCACTACGGGAGTATGAGCGCTGCCGTTGGCCCATTAAGGGCTCCTTCGCCACCATCTCTATTCCAATGTCCTGACCAACATTGGAAATTCCTTACCGACCTGTGATCCGAATACGTCGAAGCAGCTCGCGCAAGGTATTCACTAAGTTCAACCTAACTGGAACTATAGACGCCACCGTTGACTCCGTCTAGGGAATTCGTCCGCTGCCGCCTGGAACAGGAAGAAGTGCTCTAGTGAGAAAAGCATTCTTCCCTCCCTCTCGCATCTGCTGCCACCAAGAATCCGCCAAACGGGGTTGGTTACCCATTTCTTGGATTAAGGTACTAGGCACCCGGCTGTCACCGCGTGGAGGTTGAGAGTAGGAGTTGGTAGGCCTCAGCTGAGTGAAAACGCTTGTGTTTTCATATGATCGCATGCACTACCGTTTGACTAGCCACTGCCAGACTGTTCACTCTGTTGAAGGTGATTTACCCTTGACTTCGGTGATCGGGGAAAAAGTACTGTGAATCACAAGCAAAGACAAAAAATAACAAAAATCTCCCCAGTTATCTGGACGCCACCCCCGGAGAACTTCTGAAGCATAAACAATTGAGCTTCAAGAACCAAAATCGTTCTCTCTCTCTCTCTATCTATCGTTTCCAACGCCTGCACTGTGTGTAAACATATTAAAGGTATTCATAACCCTTTGAGTGCGCGCAAATTATATATATATAAAAAAAAAAAAACACCATGTTCCATGGGTATATATGATTCACACTTAGATTTGTAAATGTAGTCAACCGTACCACAATTGAAGTAGCAACGAAGAACGAAAAGCTTGACGTAATTCCAGTTTACGAAAACTGCAGTAAATGGATAGAGGATTTCTCGAATCTGTACAAATTTCTATTGGAATTCAATGAGGAGAACGTGATGGTAGTTGGGGACTTAAGTACAATGCACAATAATTGAATTTGGAACCCGAGTTTGTGACTAGACCAATAAGTGTCACCAGATGTACGATAGACACGAAGATTTTTTTTTTTTTTTTTTGTTTTATAATTTGCGCGTGCCAAAGGGATTATTAATACCCTTATACTTGGACCATCTGTCCTTAGTGGCCACAGTAAGATTAAAAACGCCACGCGAAACGTCCAACTCGGGACTCAGCTCCTCCACAAGCGCCAGTGGAAAGATAAGTAATTACAGAGATACAAGGCTAACCTTAACCCTACACTCAGTTCAGTAAATGGCAGCGATCTTAGTTTTAGTTGTGCCACAAATATTCTTATATCCTGCATCAAAACTGTGGCAAAGCCATTCCAATCAACACGAAGACAAAGCAGGAAAGCACCATGGTTTGATTCCGAATGTGAGAGGGCCAGAAAAAAATTGTTCGTCTATCTGAGGTTAGTAAGGAAAACAGGCTTAAACCTTGCAAAAAGCATGTATCAACTTGCAAATATCTCATATAAAAATGTATACAAGGATAACCAAAAAAGGTATTCTCTTAGTCTGATGCGATCGCTTAGTGCAGTTGGAGATAGTCGCTCCTTCTGGAACCTGGCCCGATCGCTCAACGGCATTGTTTTTGTACGAGGGGTGCAAGTAGAAGCACGTCTCTTAGCTGATAATTTTAAGCGAGTGCTAAATCCTGAAGTCAACTTAAGTTCAGTACAGTATGCATTGCCACTTCTTGAAAATGATGTTCTAGACCGTATAATCACAGTTCAAGAAGTCAACTCGGTGATACATCGTTGCAGTCTAAATAAGACGCCAGGAGAGGATCGTGTCACTTACGAATTTTTTAAATATGCAACAGAAGAGTTTCTGGAAAAAAACTTGTGGAGGTATGCAATTTCACCCAAATCTGTTAAATGAAGCTATGGTAGAACTTAACCGACAGAAAGTGTATCTTCTACTCTTAAGAATAATAGTTTTACGGAATACCTCTTCATATGACCGCATTTGACTATTTTTTTAAAATGTTATCCATAACTTAGATACTAGTTATTTAAACACTTAAAAACCCAGTGATGGATTAGAAGGAAAGGATGTAAGGAAAAGTAAAGATTCGACAAAGAAGAAGAATGAATGAGTTGATTATGGGCTCTAATTTTGAATAATTCGAATTTCTACATTTTCATTAGTACTGCCGAACGCAAGTTGTTTCATATTAAGGGTCAAATGTTTAGAGTCACTCAAAACTCCTTCAACAAAGCTGACACAAAGGTCAGTTTACCAGCATTTCGTACGACTTTCACGAACATTTTATGGAGAGGATGTATTTGGATTTTTACGGGCGATTGGTGTACGCAAAAGAGAAAAATTGAACTGCTTGTTTGATCCCAATGAACTGAATGATGAATTCCTTGCCAATACCTCAAGTCAACTCAGCTCTGTCCCATTCGTTGAACCACTGGGTGAATCACAGTACTATTTTGATTTTGCAACTGTTGCTGGTAGTGAAGTACTTGCAACTGTCAAAGCAATAAAATCAAATGCTGTTGGAGAAGATGGCATACCTCTTTGGTTTATCAAATTAATACTTCCCTAATTTCTGGGCACACTTACCCATATAATAAACTACTGTGTAACATCATCGACTCTCCCCCTTTTCTGGAAAAGAGCTAGAGTAACACCGGTGGCAAACAAAAATTTCAACCTTTGCTACCCAGCGATGGTTATAAGCTACCCAGCGATGGTCCAATAAGCATTCTGCCTTGTTTATCAAAGATCTTGGTGAAGATCCTTGCAGGTCAGATTGTTCAGCATCTTGAATCAACAGAACTACTGTCCCAGTATCAGTCTGGTTTCCGAGCAAATCATAGCTGCTCTACCGCCACGGTTAAAGTATTGGATGATATAAGACATCAACTTGATAATGATTGCTTGAGAGTTCTATGCCTTCTTGACTTTTCTAAGGCTTTTGACACAGTCGACCACAAGGTATTATGTGGTAAGCTTGTTTCCTATTTTGGGTTGAGTACTAGCGCTGCTCTCCTAATAGAGGATCATTTAAGTCATAAAACGCAAAGAGTTGACGTTAACAGTGCGATCTCAGAAACGAGAGATATTTTGGCAGGGTACTCCAAGGGTCCATATTAGGTCCGATTCTCTTTTGCATGTATATAAATTACTTGCCCGACATGTCCGGAAGTCAAACGAAGACTACGAAGACTGCCATGGAGGACTAGGATATGGCACCAGGAACCTTCCTGGTGAAGACATCCTAAGCATGTGCAAATCACACGGTCTTATAGTGTTAAATACCATGTTAATCAAATAAAGCTGACACCTGATCACTTTCAGCAGTGATGGAGATGAAACCCAGATTGACTTCCATTTGGTAGACAGGTTCATAGAGCCTCGGGTAAAAGGTTGCAGTGATCCTGGGAGAGGCGATCGCTCGGCAACACCGTCTCCTGCTAACAGACATTTTTATGAAAACACCAAAGAAAAGCAAACAAACAAGGGCCTCTGAGAAAATCAAGTGGTACAATCTGGAGAAAGAAAAAGACGAGGCTTTTGTTTTCGTGATGAAATATTACCTTTCTCACACCATCAACGGAGTTGAGGATGAAGAGTGCAGAGCACAAAATATGTGGGATTCCCTACAGCAAACTTGCTTAAAGAAGGCCATATCACTGCTAGGATCTTCAAAAGGCCATCAACAATACCCCAAAGAAACATGATGGTGGAATGATGAAGCTAAGGAAGTGATAAATGAGAAAAAAGCGGCTTTCAAAGCTTGGTCAAAGTGCCCCTCTAATAATAGTGACGAAAAAGCTCGCCTCGAAGTGGAATACAGATGTTACAAGAAAAAAAGCGAAGAAGAAATGCGCCCAGCTTCAAGCAGAGTACGGAGGGCCTGTATCGGGAGCTGGAGAAAATATCTTCCCCGGTTGCTGATGCAAACCAGGCTATCCAGGAGCTGCGAAGACACAATATGAACAAGAGCGCAACCATTTTCAAAATAGCCGCCTAAAGAGAAAGAGGAATGCTAGGGAGATTCGTTCGCCAAAGTTCATTAACAATGTTCATGGCCAGCTTCTTGTGGATGACGACAAAATTCTGTAGAGGTGGCGGCAGTATTGTGAAGAACTTTTAAATGAACAGTTTCTCCGGCTATACTTTCTAAGAGCCACCCCTAACTCTGAAGAAATACCCGACATTACAGTCGAAGAAGTTAGTGAGGCGGTCAAATACTCCAAAAAAACGAAAGCTGTTGGGCCAGACGAGATGCCCACTGAGTTCTGGAAAAAGATGGAAGACGTCGGGTTCAGATGGCTCAGAATTCTCATCTCCAAATATGTGAGAGGTGATCCTAAAATAGAGCGCGACCGGCTCAGCTGGTATTGCCACGTTCAAAGAAGAGATCATTTGAACACTGTTAAAAGGGCAATATCAATGCACGTTCCAAAGGCATCGCGAGGTAGGAAACGCAGGCCAATAAACGCCTGGATCACACAAATCCGACGACATCGGTATTTCATTGGCCTCAGTAACTGAGTGATCCAAAATCGGCGGTCCTGCCGATATCTTCTGAGATCAAATAGCCGAACCCAATAGACGGATCAGTAGAAATGCAGTGAAGTGGTTTGGTCAGTAACAATCGGTTTGACATTGAATCCACGTAAGACTCAGGCTATACTGTTCTCTATAAGAGGCTGTAGTACAGGGCAAAATCCCTCGCTTTACCTTGGAAATTTTAAAATACCATTCACGGAATCTTTTACCAGCCTTGGATACAAATTGACTTCAAACTTTTCCTGCAATGATCATGTAAATTTTGTTGTAGGTCGTATAACTTTGTAAAATCGCTTTGTCAGTCTAGTGATTTTACTCCACCTGAAACAAACCTTCATCTAGTTAAATCGCTGCTCATACCCATAATATAATATTTTGAAGTTGTGTACCCTCGAATGGATTCCTGTTCTGAACATAAGCTACTATTTCTAGGCATACCGCGGGGTCGCCTACCTGATGGCACGGCCACCATGGCACGTCTTGGAAGCCGGTCTGGGGGCATACGCACTACGTGACCAAATCATCGAAGCATAGATCGTTCCGTTCGGAGAAGTAGCTGCTCAACATTGAGCACCTCGCGTACTCTGGTGTTGCGCACTCGATCCCTACGCGTTATTCCAACAACACCGCAAGGAACCTCATTTCGGCAGCTTGTATCCGCGATCTTATTCTTTGGGTCACTACCCAAATTTCATGACCATAGGTGAGAGTTGAAACATACATCGAGTTAAAAACCGATAGCTTAGCTTGAACACTAAGGTCAGCCTTCCTTACAACAGATTAGCCAAGCTCTCTCAAAATTGATCCAGCCTGACCAATTCTACAGGATAACTCGGCATTGCTCTTCCCATCACTCGTGAATAAGACCCCGAGGTACTTAAACCTATCCACCTGCTTCAGTGGAACTCCACTAACATGCAGAGTGCACTGAATGGGTTTTTTTGGAAACGACCATTACTTTTGATTTGTTCACATTGATCTTCATTCCGGCATCATCACAAACGGCTACAACCCTTTCGAGTGCGCGCTGAAGTTCGGTTTGAGAGGACCCAAGGATGACCAAATCATCCGCAAAGAGCAGATGACTAATCCTTAGGTCTCCCACTTTGAAACATTTCCCGCCACGGCTGCGCTGCAACATCCAATCCATATATACAATGAAGAGGAGAGGTGACAAAACGCACCCCTGGCGGAGTCCAACGCCCACAGTGAAATGTATTGATTTAACACCGTTTATCCGAACACAGCTTCTACAGTTTGTATATAAAGACTGAATCGCCCTTAACAGGGAACCATCAATCCCATACTCCTGCAGAACACTCCAGAGTTTGCCTCGAAGAACCCTGTCCTATTTCTTTTTCAAATCCAAAAAACAAGTGTAGACAGGTTAAGCATACTCCCAGGCCTTCTCAAGAACCATTCTGAGAGTAAATAGCTGGTCGGTTGTGCTTCTACCGGGTCGAAAACCGCACTGCTCATCCCCCAAACTGTCCTCCACCACAGCTCTGGAACGCGTTTCTAGCACCTTAGCGAAGACTTTTCCAGGGAGACTTAAAAGGGATATACCCCTATAGTTGGCGCAATTTCTTTTGTCCCCTTTTTAAAAAAAAAGAACTATCACCCCCATTTGCCAATCACCAGGTGTTTCACCGCATTCCCAGGCGACTTTAATGACACGCGAGAGCCATTGCACTCCCTCTTTACCTAAAGCCTTGAGCATTTCTGGCCGAATTTCATCCACTTTATTTTCTTGCACAAAATTATTCAAACAAGGTCTCCTTCTTACCTCTATAGTAAACTTATTTTCTGTCAGTCGAGAAAAACTCTCAATATTGTGATAACTGCTTTTAATTACTTGAATTCATCGCGCATTTTCTTCGTCAATAGCACTCGCGTATGGAACTCATTGCCAACAAGTACAAAGCAAATTACGAACTTAACTAACTTTAGAAATTAAGTCTTTAAATACTTCTCTGATCAGCACTAATATAGAATATCATCCCCCACCTTTCAATCCTTGCTCCCCTAATCATCTAATATGTATCATATCATTTTCTCCTTTTTTTGTTATTTAAAATATGTAACACATTTTGTACTAAACTTTATACATTTACTGATTTCCCATTTCTATGTACTATAAAAGACAAAGTCTTACTTATGTGAACCTTAGAATTATAATAAATTGAAATTGAAATCGAATTGAAATTGAAATTGAAATTGATTAAATATTGAATTAGTCCTAATCTTATACCCAGTTAACCGACGCTCATCGGCACACGGCTCAATATCAATCAAAAATGGTTTAACTTACTGCTAGAATACATCCTGATGCTAACCTATTAACTATTTATTAAATTGTTTTCAATTTTCCATTGAGTGCACAACAAATTAAAAACAAGTACACAGATACAAAGATAGTAACCACCTGTCAAAAGTCACTACGCAAAGAGACCAAATTTTGTTGCATAAATTCAATTTTTCCAAAACAAAATCCAGTATAAAGCGGAAACTAGGTATTCGCGGAAAAATACTGCCATATATCTTTTATTTTAAAAACAAAATTTATCTAAAAAAATTTAAGAGAACTTGTTTTCTCTCAAAGCAATCACTTAAAAAAAAACAGTTTTAAAATTTTACTTAAACCATACACAATCATTTTACAAGTAAACAATCGCAAAAAATGAAGTAAGCTCCTACCCATCAATGGCGCCGATTTCGATTAACGCTTGATTGAACTCCATGTAACATTCATTTGTCACAACATTTATTTCGTTATTCATTCGAAATCTATTTTTAAAATTTTTCCAAAAATAAATACGAGAAAAAGAACCGGTTCGGAGTGTTGAAGCTTTTTCATCGGCGGAGGTTCACTGCCTGACGCGTCATAAATTTAACAAAAGCCGCTCGCTTTGTCCCATGCTTTGACATACAAACAGCATTTATTTGACAGATGGGGAATTTCGATATCACGATCAATGTTGCTGTCACCCATCGCCAGCCAGGCGGGCAAATGAACTTTATATCACTAAATTTGTTGCTAACTGACGACACATGTGTATAAAATTTATGCACGAACGGTATCTTATGATTTCTTGTATTAAGTTACAGATATGGTTATCTCACGATGTACTTACATACATATGTAGATATCCGTCAAAAGTTGTTCGTGTTCAAGTTAATTTCTTAGATTTTATAGATTAATTTTCAGCTGATTAGGTAGGTTCAGATATCGATGACAATTCGATGAATTTTCACGGGGGATTTACTTTTTTTTTAAACCGGAAAATAATAACAAATCAAGAGTGAGTACACCGGGTTAAGATAAGCTTGGTTATTTCTGCACTTCTTCGGAATTGAACTAATTGATTTGGTCTGTTTTATAATGTTTGTTCCTAAAATAATTATATCCCCCCTCTCTGATAACATATTCACAGAAATTACTGATAAAATTTTGCCGGTAAAGCATTTCAGTAAGGTGTGAAGTATAATTGATAGAGATACTGGTCTGAAGTGATAAGACGGTCAAGGGCGTCTCGGAGAAGGCTTAGTCATGCGCGAGTCTGTTATCGGTTTTCATTGTGAAATTCCGTATAATGCTGGAGAAGAGATTGTTATCTTTACGTGGGGGGTTTTAAAACTAGACGTTTTAACAATATGTATAATACAAAGTTGACACTAACTACATAGTAATCAGATGCTCCGTTTTGTTATTGTTTTATCAACTTTGAAGGTGAATCATAAATTCTGACGCGTGGGGTTTGTTATAAAGCGAGCTTCTCCTAGAAAGTAAGATAGTGACACTAGGCTGACTAGATAATTTGATAATAGAGGCAAATGGAAATTAAATATTATGATACGTTTTTTATGTGCACAGCACATATTTGCAAAGCGGTGAGGCATTATGAAGCGCTAATTGAGGACCATTGCAAATATTGCTACTATACAGCTTCATACCGACGCAGCATGATTCACAAAATTGTCATTCATATGGGTTTAAAAACTTAGAGTGGTGATGCAATGTTTGGGGATCTTGGAGAGCAGGCGCACCGTAGGTATGGAAATAGCTCGAGCAGAACCGCGGGATCAAAGGAAAGTTCAAAAGGTTGTGTATTGCCATTCTGAGAAAAAATAAAAATCGGACGTTTGAGTCAAGCATGATCAGTAGGTCTTTCAAAATGCTCAATTCTTTGGTACTGTAGTAATTGTTTAGATTTTAACTACCACGCCAATCCGGCGCACCGTTCCCAGCAGCTGTTAACATACTGTTACGAGTGTGCAGATGGCGTTGCCTTGACACTAACTTAGCTACGTGGATCCAGTTATTGGGGGCGCACAGAAAATAGAATTAAGTTAGAGAAAGAAAGAGAAGAATAAATTAATTAATTAATTAATTAATCAAGAGAAGAATGAATTAATTAATTGTAATATTTCACAAAGGCCGCACGTGTTTTCATTTTTTCTCCAATTAACTTTTCCCCAAGAAG
The DNA here is from genome assembly GCA_945910035.1 of Brachypalpus laphriformis. NCBI lineage: Eukaryota > Metazoa > Arthropoda > Insecta > Diptera > Syrphidae > Brachypalpus > Brachypalpus laphriformis. The sequence continues at coordinate 327,216,526 of OX246753.1, forward strand.
GTGGCAATGGTGTAGTGGATAGTGTGTTTGCTCGTTAACCGATGTGTGCAGGTTCAAGCCCCAGCGGGGAACAGCAATCATAAGCCACCCGAGTATAAAGAGGAAAACAAATTGCATCGAAGTTTTTCCAACCACTGCACCAAAGAAAGGTTCCTGCCTGGTAGTACAATGGACCGGAGAGTCTGAGTGCTCTGGGATTTGGGTTTAAATAAATAATAATAAATAAAACAAACTTTTCCCCAAGGAAAAGTCAATTTTATCACATTGGTGTCAGATGTGGGGTTTTATTCCAATATTCCGAAAATGAATGGCCCACGCTTCAATGCAGACACGGCGAGTCTACTGGGCGCAGTGCTCAACCTCGGAGCACGTTTGACAGAATTTACCACTACGTTTGAGAATAGAATCGGCGAAATCGAACGCACGCTAAGCTCATCAACTTTTGCTGAACGTGTCTTTGAATCTACTGTAGAGCTTCCTCCACTCAACCAAACGTTTGGATCGTCAACCCAAGACGCGCGACGAGCTGGTAGCTATCCACAGCGACGCATCGATACGTCCGACAATATGGAATCGAGAGATTTCTCTTCTACCCTTCGACCAGCTCCAGAGGAAATCACACGTCCTATCGGATCGTCAACCAAAAGAGCACAGGAAACCTCTAGTAGCAATCCACAGCAACCCATCCATACATCCGTCAATAACGAGCCGGGGAACATCTCTTCTACCATCCGTCAATCCCCAGGGGAAGACACGCGTACAATTTCCAAACCTGTGTTACCACTTATGGAGTACGATGGAAAACTTAGCTGGGAGCTGTACGCGACTCAATTAAACATGGTTTGCAAGGGAAATGGATGGACAAGCGAGGAAGCGGCAATATTCATGTGCGCAAGCCTACGCGGGTCTGTCTTAAGCTACTTGGATGCAAATGTAAGAGACAATTTTAAGCTGTTAGTACCAGCACTGTGTAGGCGATTTGGAACAACTAACATGGGCGAAACGGCACATGCTCAATTAAGAGAACGTGTTCAAAAGACTGGTGGAAGTTTCATAGAATTCGCACAGAATTACAGCGTCTAGCGAAAATTGCTTACCCTATGTGGACAACAGATGTTCTTGACGGTCTCTGCTTACATCAGTTCTTAGACGGTATAGCAGATTTAGAAACTCAATGCCGGGTTCGAGAGAAAGCACCGACGACGCTGAACAGTGCACTGGAATCTGCGATTCGAATTGAATCAAGCAGAATGGCAACTAGGGCAGCTAGAAGAGTTCTAAAAGTCGCTACACTACAGATGAATGATCCGGAAGTGGAGCGGGGAAACGAAAACTTGTCAGCTTAACGGGGCAGGAGCTGACAACGTCACCCCCCACTGCCTCAACAAAAATCCGCTCGGTTACACCAAAACAACACAAACAAAATAACACCCACTACCAAGGTAAGGTAAAATGGTACAACGCTTTTCGGCGATTTGGATTTATGAGCTGTCCGACAGTTCACCAAAACATCTATTTTAATAAACGAGATATCGTCACAGTTCATTCAACTAATGATCCCGACTTACAGGTGGGTATGCAATTAGAATTCGATCTGGTTACTGCTTCTCCCAATTTGCAAGCAATACGAGTAACTAGAGAGAACTTTGTACCTATTTCCAATAAAAATATCCCCAGTCATACACCACAGCAACGAAAACTTACGTCCAGAAACCTTCCGCAAACAACTCTTTCCGTAAACTGTGAAGGGACAGCTCCAGTTGGCCAGAATGGGCCGCCAATCCGAATTGGTGCATGTGGAGATAACCTTCTCTTTGTTACTGGATATGTGGGTAGTACCCCCTGCCAATTTCTTGTGGATTCCGGTGCTACACGAACCATAGTTCATCCAACCGTACTAACTCATCAGCAGCTTCGGTCATTATCACCTTGTCATACGTTAATCCAAAGCGTATCCGGTAATTTCATCAAGTCAAAGGTAAGAGTTCTCTTTCTATCAAACTTGGGCAGTTTAGTGCTACGATTACGGCCTATGTAGCTGATATATCGGAAAAGTACATTTTGGGCCTAGACTTTATGGTATCCCATGGATGTGTTATCGATTTCAAATCTGGTTCCTTGCTACTCCAAGGCAAACACAAAATAAAGCTACTTGGCTTGGGGGACTCTCAACGGCAGATTATAGAAAACGTGGACGATAATCACAGCCCTTGCTTAAGTTCGTTACACGTAGATACGGAATATCCTAGCGACCCAATAATGCAACTTTTATCAGCCTCTATACAAGGTTTAAATAGTGAAGAAATTGAGAAACTAAAAGCTCTACTCTATGCTAATAAGTCAGCATTTTCTTGCGACTGCAGTGACCGTGGAAGAACCAGCGTTCTAAAGCATCGAATAGAAACGGGATCAGCTCGACCAATAAAACAGCCACCAAGACGGCTACCGATTACGCGGAAGGAAGAGCAGATGTCATGCAGGTAAATTTTTCCAGGTCCATTGAAGATGTGTCAACTTTTCAAAAACAGGATTCTTGTTTGGGATTGGTTGCACGAATGGCTTGAGAAGGAACAAAGACCTGCCAAGGAGGCAATACGACACCTAGAACCTGATGTTAAAGCATATTGGACAATGTGGGAAACGCTTTGCTTGAATGATCATGTCGCTTGTCGAAAGGTTTTCAAGAAACACTCGACTGCTCTACAGATTTTAGTTCCTCACCAGCTTCGACAATCCATTCTGAGCCAAGTCCACTCAAGTCCTGCGGGGGGACATTTTGGTGTTGAAAAAACACTACGAAAACTTAAAAACTCCTTCTATTGGGTTGGTTGTGCAGAAGATGTACGTATTTGGTGCAGGGCTTGTGCAGTATGTCAGGCCAGGAAGGGCGCCATCCCCACACGCAAGTCTCCCATGCAAACCTATCTGGTTGGAGCTCCATTCGAGCGGGTTGCCATCGACATTCTGGGTCCCCTTCCAAGAAGTGATAGTGGCAACCGATACATTCTAGCTTGCATGGATTATTTCTCAAAATGGCCCGAGTGTTTTCCGATCCCGGATCAGTCTGCAGAAACGGTTGCCGATAAATTAACAAACGAGGTTTTCTCTCGCCACGGCATGCCCCTGCAATTGCATAGTGACCAGGGGAGAAACTTTGAAGCCGACATTTTTTAGAAAGCCATGAATCGATTAGGGATAGAAAAAACGAGGACGACAACGCTCCACCCCCAATCAGATGGCATGGTTGAAAGATTCAATCGCACTATCCTGGATTACTTGGCCAAATTTTGTGAAGATCATCAGCGCGACTGGGATCGTCATCTTCCACTCTTAATGTTCGCTTATAGGACTGCGGTTCATGCTACAACCCAAGAAACACCGGCGATGTTAGTATATGGCCGTGAGTTGCGTATGCCAATAGAAGCCTGCATCGGAATTAGTCCAAACGAAAAGCCAGATACAAACACCTATCTTTGCCAGCTTCGGGAATCACTACGACATGTTCACGAACTAGCTAGGAATAGGTCGCTACTATCAACTCGAAAAGCAAAGCAGCGCTATGATATGCGGACCAAGGATCATTCGTAAGCAGTTGGGAAAAAAGTACCATCAGTGATCGGTTGTCCGACGTCATCTATAGGATTTGCAAGGATTTCGGAAGGAGGACTACGAAGGTAGTGCACTACGACAGATTAGCTCCGTTCATCCAGCTTGGCCAGGAGTCGCAAGCTTAAAGGGAGGGGCAGTGTTACGAATTTGCGGATGGCGTTGCCTTGACACTAACTTAGCTACGTGGATCCAGTTATTGGGGGCGCCCAGAAAATAGAATTAAGTTAGAGAAAGAAAGAGAAGAATAAAATGAAGTTAATTGTCATATTTCACAAAGGTCGCACGTGTTTTCATTTTTTCTCGAATTAACTTTTCCCTAAGGAAAAGTCAATTTTATCACAATACTTATTTTTCGGAATCTAATATTTATATACAGCTGTGCGTTCCTTAGCCTGTTTTCTGTATACGATACATACAAATATGCATCTGATACGTCGAAATAGGGAAAGTAGAAACAGCTTTCACCAAAACCTGCAGATATTTTATGAAATTTCCTTTCCTTGATGCTGAAAACTTAAATCAGAACAAAGGGCCGATCAGTCGAAATAGCCCTGCACGAAGTGGTAGCAATGATCGAGCAACCACTCGACCACAAAGAATTCACTTTAGCGGCTTTTTTAGACGTATAAGGAGGCTTTAACAATGTGAAAACCAAATCAGTACGAGTAAGACTATCACTAGGTCGACTCAGAGTACATATCGTCGATCCAAATGCAAACTATCGAATGATAAAATCCCTGGTTTTTGGGAAAGGCGAAAAACAACTACTCTGCGCATTGTATGTTCATTTGCATATCTGTACATGAAATAAATAAAACAATCAACGCTTTTTTGTTCGTCATTGTATGTACGTTACAGGCTAATTGTTGTGTTTTTCCAAATATTAATTATTAACTACGCTACGCTTTCGATACATTTTTCATTTTTCGATACTTTGCATTTGGATCGACGATATATTCAACACTCTCCGACTGGATAAAATGTACCTACAGTGATGGACAAAAAAAAATAAATACACTTGAAGCTATTGCATACAAGGCACTATTTTAACTAAATTAAATATGTTCCTAAACAAATTTTTGCAACAATGTACTCTCACAGAGAGAAGACATCTAATCTGCATAACCAAATAGTACAGCGGTATGCTATTTTTGGAAAGATTGCTAAATGTTCTAGAAAGCCGTATTTTAATGTGGACAAAATAATAAATACTCAATGTTCCTTCATTAAATTTATTAAAGTTTAATATAATATAGCAAAATAAAAAAATATTTTGTTTAGGACGTTGGTATAATACTTTATTGCCTGGCACTCTTTCTTTATAATTTGTGTGATTCTTCTTGGCATGGAATCCGCAAGATGCTGGCATGTCTTCAAGGAGATTGATTTCCAAGCCGTTCGCACTGACTGCCACAATTCGTTTTTGTTTTTTTGGACTTGTGGTCCCAACTACGTCTTTGACTTGCTTCCATCGATTTTCTATTGGATTTAGGTCCGGCGATTGGGCAGGCCACTCCAAAAGGGCCAGTTTATTAGTCGCAAACCATTTCTTCGTCATTTTGGCGGTGTGCTTCGGATCGTTATCTTGTTGGAACGTCCAAACCAACTACATTTCATCCTCGGCATGTGGTAACATTATGGTCTGGAGTATGTCTCTGTATGTTTTCTTTGTCATAATAGCATCTATAAGGTGTATGAGACCAACTCCATACCAAGAGAAACATGCCCATACCATAATGTTTCCACCACCATGTTTGACGGTCTTTTTGGTGTACCGTGGATTGAATTCTGTGTTGGGTCGACGTCTCACATTATGTGTGCTATCCGATCCAAACAAATTAAATTTGCACTTATCACTCCAAAACATATTTCGCCCTGATCACCGGACCAAGTTTTATGTTTAGACGCAAAAATCCTTCTTTGCTTAATTTTTTTTTGCTGAGTAGTGGAAGCTTCCTGGGTGATCTAGATGGAAGCCTGTACTCAACTAGTCGTTTCCTGACAGTCCTTGCCCTGATGTTGAGGTTAGTTTCTTTTTTAAGAAAGGGATCTTTTTTTTGCTTCCAAAGTGGTGATTAAACGGTCGTCTTTTTGGTTGTTTTTCGTGGACCTCCTCTATGTTCTTGCAATGGTTTCATTTTGAATGCATTGTGCACCATTCCTAAAGAACAACCAACAATTTGCGTTATATCCCGGTAACTATAACCTTCGATTTTTAATTTTCGTATCAACTCCCTCGTCTCATCTGAACAATGCTTCGTTCGTCCCATTTCTTTCTATGGAGGGAATCTGTAAATCTTCAATTTAACTATAATTCAGCAAAAATATATACCTTTTGTTTTCCAACTGTATTATGATAGTTCTTACACCTTGCTTTTACTAAAAGCACTTCAGTTACTTACTTACTTAGGCGGCGCTACAGTCCGGGGTGAACCTTGGCCTCTACCAACAAGCCTCTCCATTTAGCTCGGTCTTTTGTCGTTTTGTCCAATTCTTCGGTGTTGGCTTTCCCTTCTTGTTGACAGCATATACTTGGTTTTGCCCTCGTTTATCGCTAAACCCATTTTGGCCCTTCAGCACTTCACTATCGGTATGTATTTATTTTTTTGTCCAGACAACAAATGGCACAAAATCACAATTAAGGAATTTGTTTGGATAGCCGTAAATGATCCGGCTTGTTTTCTGCACGTACGTTTTCTACTCACTACCTATCTGCTTTCCACAAGATGGCGGGTTATTCGGTAAAGAGTAATAACAAAAAAATTCAAATATTGTGTAGAAGAGTCAGCTGTATTTATTTAGACGAGACACATCAAGTCGGAGCCGGGTGACAGCCAAGTAAATGCACTAACCTCTAGAGGAACCCAACAAGGAGGGGTCCTATCTCGTCTACTATGAACTCTAGTCTCAAGCGAGATCCTTTAAAAATTAGGACAAAGCGGAGTAAAAGTTGTTGCTTATACAGACGACATCGTCCTACTTATGTCCGGTAAATTTCTCGACACAATCACTGAACTTCTGCAATCGGCCCTGAATACCCTCCATAACTGGGCGAGAAGTTGTGGACTGAACGTTAATTCACCGAAAACAGAAGTGGTCCTCTTCACCAACAAAAGAATAATCCCAGCTTTTGGACCCCTACGACTCGTTGACACTCCACTCCAAGTCTCGGATAAAGCACGGTATCTAGGGTGTATACTTCACCGCAAACTGGAGAGATAACACAAATGAAAGAATAAAGAAAGCGTACATTGCGTTCTAGGCTTGCAGCAGAATTTTTGGTAAAAATGGGTATCCAAACATGCCATCATCCAGTGGATGTACACAGCCATAGTCAGACCCAGTCTTACATATGGGTACATTGTCTCTGATGGCCAATAGCAGAGAAAAACACACATCTCAAGGTGTTGACTAAAATCCAGAGACTTGCCTGCATAGCAACCACTGGCGCCATTAGAACCACCCCTTACCACAGCACTTGAAACAATTCTCGCACTGATTCCACTAGACTTATTTGTTAAGAAATCAGCTGCGATGAGTGCCCTGCGCCTAAAAGAATCCAACCTATGGCGAAGGGGCCATATGGACCACCGTAGTATCTCCAGATGGGCTCACCTAGACGCCACCACAGACTATCTTCCGCCATCCCCTGACTTCATCCTAAACGTCAAAACGGTCATCTCATCATTATCCGGCATAGTATTTCAGTCTTCAGAACAGAATTACCCACCTCAGTGCACACAGTGAAGGTAATTATATTTTACCCGAGTTGTGTAAATATAGTGGGCGCCGTGGCGTAAGTGGTTAGTGTGTCGGATCACTACGCATGAGGATCCAAATTCGAATCCCAGAAAACACCAAACAATTTTTCCACCTCTCGCGAGCGTCTGACCAACATCCGAGAGTATTGTTGTCATGAAAAAGCTTCTCAAATCGCCGTTCGGATTCGGCATTAAACTGTAGGTCCCTTCCATTCGTATGAAAAATATAACGCACACAACATGAGTGGTTGCGAGAAGCTAGGCCCTGGCACTTTAAAGAGCTGTTGCGCCAAATATTTGTTATTTGTTTTTTGTGTAAATATTGGCAGACAACCATAGTATCCACCGCTCCCTCGAGCTATAGTTATTTAATAGTTCAGAAGGATAGTAGCTGTGGGGTGTACTTAACGACGAAAGATTAAAGTCCATCGACTTTGTGAATATCGTCGCCAATGCTGTTTCCAAAGTGACAATGCGAATCTTAGCTAATGAATAGGATAGACTTCCTCTAGGTGCTAAAGTCTACTAGCTGGTGGTAGAATAGAATTTGTTTACTTAGCTGACTCGATAGATGACTATTTCAGTCTTCACTGACGGGTCCAAAACAAACGAAGGAGTAGGTTCGGGTATCTAGTCAGCGGAACCTGATATTGCAATATCACTAAAGCTTCCGACCCACAGCAGTGTGTTCCAAGCAGAAGTCCTAGCGATAGCAGAGGCGGCACGAAAACTATCCACGAAACTTGTTACTAGGATAAGATTGATATTTACATAGATAGTCAAGCTGCTATAAAGGCCATCTCATCCGTGGTAATAAAATCAAAGCTAATAAAACGCGAGGAGCTTAAAACGCTCATCCATAGCCACCATGTAACACTCTGGTGGGGCCCAGGCCACAACGGAATTCCAGGGAACGAGATGAGCCATCTCAGATGGCGGATGAACTGGCAAGAAAGGTATCAGAACAAGACCTGCCAATGGTCCAAAGCTCAGTCCTTTCTCCCCTAAAACTTGTTAAATCAGACATACCACTTGACTTCAAACGGCAACCAGAAGAGAGATGGAGAGCGCTCCCATCATCCCGAGTCTCCAGAAGCATCTGGACAAAACATGACAAGAAGAAAACCAAGCCCATCCTCACTCCAAATAGACAAAACTTGGCGCTTGGTATAGGTATCATTACCAGCCACAGCCTATTGGCAGACCACCGGGAGAGAATGTGGCTAAGTACAAATGAACTCTGCAGAGGATGTGGCAACACAGGCGTAGAGGAGGGCACAGAACGCTTACTTTCAAATACTCAGCAATACTAGAAAGACGGCCCTTGAAGAGTATTTCTTCAACCATCTGGGCGACCTATCTGAAAAGCCACCAACCACCATCATGAAATTCATAACTTCTTCAGGGTGGTTCAGAGGAAGCCGTTCCACTAACACAGAACTCTAGCCATTTTGTTTTTCCTCTCTTTTCAGTACATCAACCAGGAAACTCCCCGTCAGGGGAGCAGAACGGATCCATTTGAGATCCGGGTGCAGGCTGCACCCATTCGTTGCAGCTAGCCTCTTTAATCTAACCTAACCTAAATCAGAATCTTATGAAAAATTCACAGCTGTTTGAACTGGTTATACAGCTTCTTCAGGTCATAGACAATGTTCAAAATGTTTACACTGATAACACACAAAAGTATGCCCAGCATATATCATATGTACGTCCAGAAATTGTCCACAAATAGTTATGTAGATTTCGTCATTTCAGTTTAACTATGAAAGCTACATACCCCAACCCAAAACGAATGCAACTATCCCATGGATTTTAATCCATGTAGATAATAACAGTAGTGGCTACTGCATAAGGATTTTAGGACAAGCTGCCTGAGGGAGCAGTGACCTGTGTCTCGGACCATGCGCGCGAGGTTCAATGTTCAAATCCCAGAAAAAAAGCAAAGGTATTTTTCAAGGTCCCACCTCTCGTGAATGTCTGACAAATGTTGGAGAGTACTGTTGTCATGAAAAAGCTTCTCAACATAAGAAAAAAATGTACTTTCGGATACGGCACAAACCTGTAGGTCCCTGCCATTCGTGTGAAGAATATAACACAACACGAGTTTTGTGAGAAGGTAGGCTTCAGGCCCTTCATGGGTTATAAGCGCCAAATATTTATTCGCTGTAACCGAGACCTTACAAACGTTGGTAAATAGATAAGTTACGCACCAAGGAGACTTTACCTTTCTTCAAGCAACAGCAGTATTTTAGAAGTATTAGGAAAAACAAAACCAACAGGAAGCATTGAAAGCTATTTCTGTAGCTATACTTTGGTAAGCATTTTAACACACTGTTGTTACACTTATCATGGCCAATGCCACCCAAAGCCTTATAAAAGAGATATTCGGCCCTCGGACGCCAACTCTATGAACGAACACTATCGTGTATACCAGATATAGAGTATAGATTAGATTAACAATATAACTCTGATGCAATGCATCATCTAGTATTCGAAAAGAGTTGCTGTCAAAACGGATACTTGGATGAATTTCTTTAAATATATTATATATCACGCTATAGATTATTCTTAATCAGCTTATAGCTATAATGGAAAATCTTAAGTCAAGAGCATAATCACCAACAAAAATGTCCTTATCACTCATATCCCCCGAGCCCTATCCACCTTGTCTTTTATTTCAAAAAGCATCAGACGACTTAATCACTAAAAAAAAACAAATGTCCCTGCCATCCTGAATAAGATTATTGAGAAATACAGCTGCCCATTGTCCCAATAATCACAGAATGTTAAACTCCACAAAGCCCCCTCCACAAGAAAAAGTCATTGCTATGGCGGCCGCTAAGTAAGACGTAGATCACACAATTTACTAACTTGACACGTGTATTACAAAAGGCCTACCAAACACCAATAATGATAAAGTAATACCACCAGCTCTTACACCTAATCTAATCAAATATACACATGAGATACATATATCTATTTGTCTTAAAAAGAATTCCGTGTTAATCTCGAGTCTTAACTTTAACACTTCCTCAAGGATGAAAATGACACGGGGCAGTTGATTGTCCTTTGGCAATTAATTTTGTTATTAAAGGTCAAAGCATTTCGCGCCAATCTCTTCCAACTGTCAAGCGACATGTTAACTACCAATTTTTAGCAAACGTTTGATCGAACTTTGGTCAAAGCTTCAGTAGCCGATATTTTTTGTTTTTGTCTGCATACCAAACCTACTTGTACACCCCTCATACACACCCCCAAACGCCCATAATAAAACGTTTCACAATGTTGCGCCACTGCCACATGTTATCGCTTGGCGTGCTTCGATGACAAAAACAACAAATAATAAAAATTCACGTGAATATAAAAGATTTCGCTCAGTGGTTCCCCGAGACCAACAGAATTTCCTACCTCAGTGCACACAGTGAAGGTAATTATATTTTACACGAGTTGTGTAAATATTGGCAGACAACCATAGTATCCACCTCTCCCCCGAGCTATAGTTATTTAATAGTTCAGAAGGATAGTAGCTGTGGGGTGTACTCGTACTTAACGACGAAAGATTAAAGTCCATCGACTTTATGAATATCGTCGCCAATGTTATTTGCTAAGTGACAATGCAAATCTTAGCTAATGAATAGGATAGACTTCCTCTAGATGCTTAAGTCTACTAGCTGGTGGTAGAATAGAATTTGTTTACTTAGCTGACTCGGCAGATGACTTGAAAGCGTACTTTCAGAAAGACAGTCCCCATCTCTTACACTCACAACCACGTGAGTATCTGATTTTGATCAAATGATCAGAGGTTATCCATCAGTTGCTGATTTTCAGAAAATGTGGGTGAATCTAAATTTAGATGAAAACTATTTGTAGAGTTTTGCCAAATTCGGCCCGATCTGGGGGTGTGTTTACATCCACGGGATGGGGATTCCTTTCTAATTTCATAAGAATCGGGGGCGATTGAGTTCAGAAAAAAATATTATTTAAAAGAAATTCATTCATTGAAATAACTAACCTAACTCAAACTTACCGCTAAATACTAAACAAGTAAAGTAATTATATATACTTATGTATGTATAGTAAAAAAAACGGATTAATACACGCAATGATATAACTTCAAGCACGTTTTCCGCGAATCAAACTGACTAATCAAATCGTATGTGGTACGAAATTCATTAAGTATACCAAAATGAAAACGAAAACGAGCCCACTCTCTCTCCCAATAAAGCTATAGCCACACTCGCATTTGTATCTGTAGCGAGCAGACATAATTCGTTTTATAGTCAAGTAGTAGATAATACAGCTGTCACGACCTTACTTCTCTTGAAGCACTTTCTTGGAACCATATTCATTCGGAAAGTAAACAATGATAATGATTTTCTTACTCATCATGTGGAATATCTTTTGAAATATTCGCGATTGTGCATGAAAAATGATTTAAAAAGTTATTCTAACAGTGAAATGAAATTTTTTTCACACCTGTTTAAATGTCTTAATTAATTGAGATACCTACTATTAAAAAAATTATCGGATTTATCATTAATTTTAAGTTTTTTTCTTTTTTTTTGTTATGGAAGATACTCGTATCTGTTGCCAAGTAGCTTGGAACTCAAATTAGGTCAACGCTACGCAATGTATAAGAAAGTTCGACAATATTATGCAACAGAATCAAAGTTTGCAAATTTTTTTGTTTGTAAATTCATTGAATGATAAGCCTTGTATGCAAAAAAGAATAAATTGAGTCAATAATCGCAGACTGTATTCTTAATAAAATCAGATCGGATGACAAGAATAAGCATTCATAATATTAAGAAGTTCTGTAGAACTACACGTAGTTTGTACGAGTACATCTATCTAACGATATACACATAGCTACGTCTTGAGTTTCTAGTCTTCAATGCCATCAGATAGATCTGCTTTAAGGATACCTACTGCTGCTTGAGAGAAAGCTGACCAAGAACATATAAACCATCAGCAGAACCATATCAGGGTTTCATGGAATAAATCGTAATTTATAAAACCAATGTAAAAAATTATTATTTTTGAGGAATTGATAAAAAAAGACCACATTTTATTCAGAGGCTGAACCTCTACCCTTCTTGAACAGATCGTTTTATACCCTACCTTGTGTCTTCTATGCCACGCTTAATTGTGGCGTTCTGATATTTTTCAGTGAATTACAAATATAATTGGGAACGAAATGTATGGGTTTATTATAGAAAAATTCAATACCTATACATGCTGTTTTAGAGAACATTGGAAGAAAAGAGGATAAAAGCGGTCTGTGAACAGGTTTCAAACATTTTTCACTTTACTCCTTCGAGTTTTGATTTTAATTTGATCATTTATAGCATACAGGGTGTTTCAGAAAAGTTAGGTGCAGTGATGCTCGTCTCGTCAAGGCAAGCAAAAATTAAAGGAAACGTTTGTCTAATTGGTTTTTGCTACCATCAAAAATCTGCACTTAATATCACAGCTGTTTTTTTAAGGCTGAGGTTTCCATGATAGGAAATCGACTTTGCATTTATAATTATTTTCTTTACATAAAATGCTTCATTCTAGGATATCCTGTTTCAAAATGTTGGAGAGCAAATTTGTTTTTATACTTTTTTTTACGGTTTCGGTTTTAACTATATTAACAACGGGCGATACTATTGAAGCGGCAACTGGAGAGCTGCAACACATACATACATTTTCAATGGCCCACTAATCCTTCATGAGAGTCGCAGGGGTAGGATGCGCAGGTTGACCCTCCATCCTTCTCGATCCTCCGCTATTGACTCCAATTCACCAGAAGGAATCCCTAGACGGCTCCAGGAGAGATGTCAGACTTGGTCCAACCATCTATTTCTAGGCCTTCCGCCGAGTCGCCTACCTGATGGCACGGCAACCATGGCGCGTCTTGGAAGCCGGTCTGGGGGCATACGCACTACGTGACCAAACTTCTCCGTTCGGAGAAGTAGATGCTCAACATTGAGCGCCTCGCGTACTCTGGTGTTGCGCACTCGATCCCTACGAGTTATTCCAGCAACACCGCGAAGGAACCTCATTTCGGCAGCTTGTATTCGCGATCTTATTCTTTCGGTCACTACCCAAAATTCATGACCATAAGTGAGAGTTGGAACATACATCGAGTTAAAAACCGATAGCTTAGCTTGAACACTAAGTTCGGCCTTATAACAGATTGGCCAAGCTCTCTAAAAATTGATCCAGCCTGACTAATTCTACAGGATAACTCAGCATTGCTCTTTCCATCACTCGTGAATAAGACCCCGAGGTACTTAAACTTATCCACCTGCTTCAGCGGGACTCCACTAACATGCAGAGTGCACTGAATGGGTTTTTTGGATACGACCATTACTTCCGATTTGTTCACGTTGATCTTCATTCCAGCATCATCACAAACGGCTACAAACCTTTCGAGTGCGCGCTGAAGTTCGGTTTGAGAGGACCCAAGGATGATGGGTGCCGTGGCGTAAGTGGTTAGTGTGTCGGAACACTACACATGGGGTTCCAAGTTCGAATCCCAGAAAACACCAAAAAGTTTTTTCACGGTCCCACCTCTCGTGAGCGTCTGACAAACATCCGAGAGTATTGTTGTCACGAAAAAGCTCCTCAAATCGCCGTTCGGATTCGGCATTAAACTGTAGGTCCCTTCCAATCGTATGAAAAATATAACGCACACAACATGAGTGGTTGCGAGAAGCTAGGCCCTGGCACTTTAAAGAGCTGTTGCGCCAAATATTTGTATTTGTATTTTAATGACCCAATCATCCGCAAAGAGCAGATGACTAATCCTTAGGTCTCCCACTTTGAAACATTCCCCGCCACGGCTGCGCTGCAACATCCAATCCATATATACAATGAAGAGAGGAGAGGTGACAAAACGCACCCTTGGCGAAGTCCAACGCCCACAGTGATTGTATTGTATGTATTGATTAAACACCGTTTATCCAAACACAGCTTCTACAGTTTGTATACAAAGACAGAATCGCCCTTAACAGGGCACCATCAATCCCATACTCTTGCAGAACACTCCAGAGTTTGCCTCGAGGAACCCTATCATATGCTTTTTCCAAATCCACAAAACAAGTGTAATCAGGTTAAGCATACTTCCAGGCATTCTCAAGAACCATTCTGAGAGTGAATAACTGGTCGGTTGTGCTTCTACCGGGATGAAAACCGCACTGCTCATCCCCCAAACTGTCCTCAACCACAGCTCTGGAACGCGTTTCTAGCACCTTAGCGAAGACTTTTCCAGGGAGACTTAAAAGGGATATACCCCTATAGTTGGCGCAATCTCTTTTGTCCGCTTTTTTAAAAAGAGAAACTATCACCCCCATTTGCCAATCACCAGGTGTTTCACCGCATTCCCAAGCCACTTTAATGACACGCGAGAGCCATTACACTCCCTCTTTACCTAAAGCCTTGAGCATTTGTGCCCGAATTTCATCCACACCAGCAGATTTGCCAACTTTTAGCGGTTTGATCGCCAAAGTTACTTCCTCTACCTGCAACATGCTATTAATAAAGTCCACGCTTTGATAAATTCTTGGCGTATGGTGCTGAACGAAAGCCACTCTACTCACGTCAACTCTACTTAAAAAAAGTGGATAGATTACCTGTTTATCTACGAGTAAACTCGGCTCAAATACCGTACGCAGACGAAGCAAAATATCTACGAATGACTCTAGATGTTAAGGTTAAATGGAAATTGCACGTAAAAAAGAAACGCGACGAGCTGCAAAATAATTAAGTGAAGTCTATATGACAAACTGCTCAGCTGTTATGTATATCTGTGGCCACAAGGCAAAACCGCCTTTGTCGAGTTAGTACAAAATTGAGTTAAGGATGCCAGAATATACTCTACTATTCAAAGCTTATGCTACCAATTTTTACTTTATTATCTGTTGTCGTTACCGAGTTATTTGCAAAGAAACAATACTAAAATTCCAAAGTCTCATACGTTTTCGAAAAAAAAACGAAAATTTCAAACTTGTTTTCTGAGAATCTGTGAAAGTGGACTTAGACGATTATGCTTTGTAGCCACAGATATGAGCAAGTGCTAAAGCCAGTGTGGACGTATGGTCTACAACTATGTGGTTGTACCAGGAAAAGCAATAGAAACATCCCACAAACTTTTGAAAAGAACGATCGTTAGCAGGATCTGGGAATTCCCAGCGTCGTCGAAGAGATAACAAAATTTGCGCGTAAACACAAAGATTGTGTCCACGGCCATTGTAACCGTACCGTCATTCAACTACTTGACGCGAACAATTCAATTCCTCGTCTGCAAAGGACAAAACCTTTTGACCTCGTGTCATAGTATATGCCGGTCGTGAAAAACGCAGGAACTCTCATTGGAATTTAACCTGTCTAAAGTGCTACGTTCCTTTTAAATTACATACGAACATCTTTTTCCAAAAATCACGAGTCTCGTTAGCGAAAATAAAACTGTTGGATAAGCGTCGGCTTAGTTGTAGTATTAATTTTGAAGATAGGTGTTTTTAGTGAAAGAGTGTTTCTTCGAGCTCCTCGACAAAACATACGAGCAATGTCCTAAATACGACGTTAAGATCGTATTGGGCGATTTTAACGCCAAAATAGGAAAGGAGGACGTCTGTAGTAGGGCAGTCGGTGAGCATAGCCTACACGACACCACGTCTGATAACGGACTAAGGCTAATTGATTTCGCTGTGGAGCGAAATGTCACCATAGCAAGCACATGGTTTCCTCATCTCGATATTCATAAGCAGACATGGCGGTCCAATGATCATGCAACGATCAACCAAATTGATCATATTGCGATCGACGCAAGGCATGCATCCAGTATTCTGGATGTCCGGATCTTCCGAGCGGCCAACATAGACTCGGATCATTACCTTGTTGTAGCCAAGGTACGAATGCGGATATCCCAAACTGAGCAACAAAGAAGAATCACTGCGAGAAAATTTAACGTCGAAAAGCTACAATCGCAAGAGACCGCCAGACTCTTCGCTGAACGCGTATCCCGAAATCTCTCAATCACCCCGATGCCGCCAGCATCAAGTACCGAAAACCAGTGGCAACGCTGCCAACATGCCATCAGAAACGCCGCGGCTGATGTGCTGGGTCTCGCTCGCCCACCACCGCGAAACCCCTGGTTTGACGAAGAATGCCGGCGAGTGCATGCAGCAAAACAAGAGGCATACAAAGCGGCCGGCGCTGCAAAGGAAGACGAGAGCTGCTCGTGAGCTCTACGAGCAAAAGAGACGGGAGAACATCGGCTTCTCCAAAAGAAGAAGAAAGAGCATGAGAAGCGCGCGTTTGAGAATATCGAGAGTTTATACTCCAGGAACAATGTACGGAAGTTTTATCAAAAGGTAAAAAGAACATGTCAGAGGAGCAATACCCGTACAGAAACCTGTAGAGATGAAAATAGAAACCTCGTAGTAGAATCACAGTCGGTGCTGAGAATATGGAAAAACTACTTCTGCAGACTGTATAACGGCGACGAAAACCAACATCCCGCTGTCAGGCAGAATGAACCATTCAACATAGACGATGATAGTCAAAATTTCCGTCCACCTGACCAAAACGAAGTGAGGATAGCAATATCCAAGCTGAAATCCAACAAGGCTGCTGGACCTGACGGCTTACCGGCCGAATTTTTCAAGGCAGCTGGGGATGAATTGGTAGAGTGCATACACCAACTCATCTCTAAGATTTGGTCAGACGAGTGTGAATGCCTGATGAATGGAATCTCAGCATCGTTTGCCCGATCCACAAGAAAGGAGACCCCCTCAACTGCGCCAGTCTCCTTAACATCGCATACAAGATCTTTTCTGCGATATTGTGTGAACACCTGAAACCTTTTATCAACAGCCTGATTGGACCCTATCAGTGCGGTTTTAGGCCAGGAAAGTCCACCATCGATTAAATCTTCACACTTCGGCAGATCCTGGAGAAAGCAAATGAATTCCAAATCGATACTCATCACCTCTTTATCGATTTCAAGGCCGCCTATGACAGCATCTATAGAGAAGAGCTTTATAGAGCCATGTCTAGTTTTGACATCCCTGCCAAACTTGTCCGTCTGTGCAGGATGACGATGGAGAACACTCGCTGCTCCATCAAGGTCGGTAATGACCTCACCGAGACCTTTGATGTCAAAAAAGGCTTTAGACAAGGTGACGCGCTGTCATGTGATTTCTTTAATATTGTACTTGAACGGATTGTGCGGAACTCACAAGCCAACATCGGAGGCACAATCTATTACAAGTCTGTACAACTGCTTGCATACGCCGACGATATAGACATTATCGGAAAAACTCAGCGGGCTGTCACGAGGGAAAACCAAGTATGTATATGCTGCCAACAAGAAGGGAAAGCCAACACCGACGAATTGGACAAATCGTCACAGTGGGCAGATATAACTTCGAGGTAGTAAGGGACTTTGTCTACCTTGGCTCTGCTACTCGAAAAACAGGATCCTTGGTCGCTTCGTGAGAAAAATTCTTCGTAAGATATTCAGCCCCGTTTGCGTTGACGGGTTTTGGAGGAGAAGATTCAATAACGAACTACACGAGCTGTACAGCGAGATCGACCTAGTCAAAAAACTGCGTATTGGACGTCTGAGATGGCTAGGACATGTAGAGCGAATGGACACCAACGCTTCGGCCCGCAGTGTCTTCGAATCTAACCCCGAGGGACAACGCAGTAGAGGGAATCATCGCCGTAGGTGGCGCGCACAAGTTCAAGGGGACCTCGACCAACTTGGAGTGCGCAACTGGAGGCAACTAGCTAAAGACCGAGCTAAATGGAGAAGCTTGTTGGTTGAGGCCCAGATTCAGTCCGAACTGTAGCGCCACCTAAGTAAGTACGTAGGTTTTTAGTAAGTAAAAATCTCATAACATAAGAAGCACGCGTGGTCGGGCCTTATGGTGCCTTTAGAAGATTTTTCACCTGTTCTCGGCAAAAAAAAAAAGAAAAAGAAAAAAACCAGTAAAATGCATGTTTTCTTCCTTACTAACTCAACTAACGGGTGTTTAGTCGACTTATAGTGCTAATTATACCCAATTTTTAACATAAACGGACTTAGCACAATTCTTAATTTGTTGTTTACAGGGTGAAATAAATAAATATTAGCTTTAACAGTAATTATCTAGAAAATGGAAATCTTCCCCGATTTCGATGAAATTTTAAAACGTGATAGCAGGCATTTTTTTCACCAGCATTTTGATATAAAGGGGTTTCCAATAGGGATTTTCTAACTTTGACATGTGATTGCGGCCATATTGTTGAAGCTACATCTGTCGTTTATTTAGTCTGTCTTGCCAAATCAACATGGAGAGTTATAACGTTCAACAGTATGTGCAAATGATTGAATTGTTTTATGAAAGTGGATCTTCTGTTCGTGCAACATTTCGCGCGCTTCGCCCATTTTACGGTCCCTATTTGTCAACAAGCAAAATTGTCGAATTTGGGACGATAACAATCCACACGAGATCCACCAAATTGCAATGCATCCAGAGAGAGTCACTGTTTGGTGTGGATTTTGGGCATCACCGTCAACGGCGCGCGCTATCGGTCGATGATAACCAATTTATTTTGGCCGGAATTGAATGATATGGACACCGACGACATGTGGTGTCAATAGGACGGCGCTCCGTGCCACACAGCTGGTGCCACGATGGACATTCTGCACGAGCGATTTCCGAACACGGTTATCTTACGCGGAGGCAATGTGAATTGGCCACCGAGATCGTGCGATTTGACCCCGTTAGACTTATTTTAGTGGGGCTTTCTTTAGTCACAGGTCTATGCCAATAAACCACAAATCACCACTACCCTGAAAGCCAACATAATCCATTCCATTGGTCCAATTCAGCCTGATTTATGCGGCAGAGTTATGGAAAATTGGACGTTTCGGGTGCGCGCCACCCAGCGAAGCCGCGGCGGACATTTAAATGATGTTATATTCCATACATAATGGCATACATGGGCCTTCTAAATATATAAAAAATTTCAAAGATAGCTCACTCACAGTCTGTTTTATTCAAATTTAAAGATAGGAAACGCTTAATGGAAAACCCTGTATATATATTTAAGGTTGGACCACTTACGCACTGTTGGCCGGCACAAAATTGTTCTCTAATAAACTTGGCCCTAGGCGCGCGCCTGCCTGATAGTTGTTGACATACCCTTAGCGGAGCGACAAAGTCGCGTGAGCCGCTTAACCACTCAGCAAAGAGGAGTTCGAATACATGAATCACCACTTACCCACTGTTGGCTTTATGGTTAGTTTTTAATTACCAAAATCATTCAAAATTAATTCGGTATAAATTCAGTTTTGGATTAAAATAATTAAAGTAATGTGACCTAACTACACGGAGTACACTGTATTTTGCATTTGCAATGATAGTAGCATTTCGTTATGTACTAACATAACGGCTAATATTAATTGAATTTATATTGTTTCTGTTTTTTTAGGCCTTTTACACTAATAAAAAAGAGATTTAATAAATAAAAAAATATTTTTTTTAGTATTATAAACTTCTGTTAAAAAATTTTTTTTATGCTGTTTAGGCCTTTTTACATTAATTACAATTAACGAATTTCCTATATTGCAAACCCGCCCCCTTTACAATGCCAAGATAAAATCGAATTTTTTTTATTTTCCTTACACTTTTTTCATTTCAACATATGTTTTTTTTTTTTAGCAAAAGTCCATTATTAAGTGAACTTTTTTATT
This sequence comes from Brachypalpus laphriformis, assembly GCA_945910035.1. Classification (NCBI taxonomy): domain Eukaryota; kingdom Metazoa; phylum Arthropoda; class Insecta; order Diptera; family Syrphidae; genus Brachypalpus; species Brachypalpus laphriformis. Next base: position 327,236,626 of record OX246753.1, read on the forward strand.
CCTCAATGTGAAATATAATGAAAAAAGCTATCCATTTGGTTAACTCAGTTTTTAGTTAATTATAATATTTCAGAAGTTATCTTCATTTAACTAAAACAAGTTAAGTTAAAATAGTAGCTATTTCGAATTTAGTGTGCATAAAAATATTATGTTGCTTTGTTGAATTTGTTTCCCTTTAAGCTTTCATTCGTGCGTTATATTTTTCACACGAATGGAAGGGACCTACAGTTTAATGCCGAATCCGAACGGCGATTTGAGAAGCTTTTTCGTGACAACAATACTCTCGGATGTTTGTCAGACGCTCGCGAGAGGTGGGACCGTGAAAAAACTTTTTGGTATTTTCTGGGATTCGAACTTGGAACCTCATGCGTAGTGATCCGACACACTAACCACTTACGCCACGGCGCCCACCCACCTAAATGCAACACGTTTGCAAAAACTATCAAAATCAAGATGAAAACGAAGGAAAGGTGAAATCGTAAATCAATATGTAACCTGGAAGTATCTATATTTAAAAAATATACGTGTACGTTGAGACTTTCGAATCTTAAGTCCAATTTGGGGTGGCGAGAACAAGCATATTCAATATTAACCTTAAATCGCATGGTTTAGTGATAATGTGTTCCGTTATTGTCTATCGAGTAGTAGGTTGTCGTCTCAGCTATCAACCGTGCTCATTTAAGTTTTCTAATAATAAAATTAAATGATGCAGTCATTCACTATTTAGAGTAGTTCAACACTTGCTCGAAATAAATCCTGGAAATTAGAACCGAATGCAAAAATGACAGTTAATTCTACCCGACTAGTTCGAATACGACCCATCGAGTAAGCATGTGTTGAAACCTAATATTACCTGAGTTTCAAACCTCTGTACCAAAAAAGGCTCTTTCCTATCTCTTCTCTTCATTTACAGAGTTAACCTCTTAGACATAAATTACTACAGTAATATCTCGCTAATCCGAATTAATTATTGCAAAAGATAACCAAAAAATAAAAAAAAATGGCGCAACAGCTCTTTAAATGCCGGGGTCTGCAGAAGATACCTTGGATTATTAAATGATTCGAAGGGGGAATAAAGTAATTGCTTTGCATAGCTTTAATAGGCTACAAATCGGTATGGAGAACAGAACATGACTTTCATGTTACGGAATCGCACGTAAGAATTTCATTCCGTGTACTAGCCTTCGAACAAAAATTTAGAAGTGCGAATTAAGTGCTGATTTGAACCCAAAAATCAGAGAATTGGGTTTCACTGCTCTTCAATGGAAAGGAAAGTCGGAGTGGGCTTAATAATTAAACTAGAGACATATCCAATAGCAAACAGCATTTGTTATTTATTATTTATTATTTATTATTTATTATTTATTATTTATTATTCATTATTTATTATTTATTATTTATTATTTATTATTTATTATTTATTATTTATTATTTATTATTTATTATTTATTATTTATTATTTATTATTTATTATTTATTATTTATTATTTATTATTTATTATTTATTATTTATTATTTATTATTTATTATTTATTATTTATTATTTATTATTTATTATTTATTATTTATTATTTATTATTTATTATTTATTATTTATTATTTATTATTTATTATTTATTATTTATTATTTATTATTTATTATTTATTATTTATTATTTATTATTTATTATTTATTATTTATTATTTATTATTTATTATTTATTATTTATTATTTATTATTTATTATTTATTATTTATTATTTATTATTTATTATTTATTATTTATTATTTATTATTTATTATTTATTATTTATTATTTATTATTTATTATTTATTATTTATTATTTATTATTTATTATTTATTATTTATTATTTATTATTTATTATTTATTATTTATTATTTATTATTTATTATTTATTATTTATTATTTATTATTTATTATTTATTATTTATTATTTATTATTTATTATTTATTATTTATTATTTATTATTTATTATTTATTATTTATTATTTATTATTTATTATTTATTATTTATTATTTATTATTTATTATTTATTATTTATTATTTATTATTTATTATTTATTATCTATTATTGTTTATTTATTATTTGTTATTTATTATGCCTTCATAGAAAAGGCGCTCAAAACAAAAAAGTAAGAGGAAGACCGAAAAACTTTCCTCATGAGGTTTATGTAAGCCTGGTGAAAGCCTCATCGGCAAGAATAAGCCCGCAACAGAAAACAGATATGAAAAAGCTGGCCCTGGAAAAATCAAGGTATTTCGCAATGAAAAACAAATAAGTAATTATAGCAATTGACAGTTTAAAAAACGTTGGTCCCTAAGTAAAATTGGATTTTCTACGCTACGAGTATAGTCGAAGCAACGAGTGAATCGCTGGCTAAGGCTGTTTTGGCGGTCCTATACTTACATAGTTAGATTCTGTAATTATCTCCTTTAAATTCCCGAAGCGTTTAAAACTTCCCCGTCCAGAAAAATAACAATCTAATATATTTTACGTTTAAATATTTAAAACTAAGCTTCAATAAAACTTTAAAAAACTACCCACATAAAATCTGATAGTGGAGATCGTGCGATCTTAATAATCGAACACACCCCTTTAAGGGGTGATCGATAAGAAATATAGCACGCCCCTTCCAACCCCTTTAATAAAGCATTTCAAGGTCATATAACTTTACCGCCTCAGTCACGCTTCTGGCACGTGCTCAGATAAGTATAGAGTCTTATCGAGGTGTCTAGACTGTCATTCATCTTCGGCTCTCGATAGATCAAAAGATTCATTGACCACTACAAAGCCATGCACAGATCATCCATCCTAATTAATACGCTCGTCGTTAGTTAGCCAGCCGGCATATCCAGAGGGAACCACGGGGAGGTGACGATGCGATTTTTCCTTCCATTCTAACCTAAAAAAAACAAGTTCAAACTAGTCCGAAGAATTGCGAAAAAAAACGAACAGCAAAATCTGAAATAAATGCCAACGAAGAAATAGAAGAGGAAGAAAAGGAAACCATAAAAAATTTATCTTTTAACAGATTAATTTGTTTTTATTTTGTTAATTCATTTTGTTGTCTTATGATCTAACATACTAGCATTAGTATCTCTATGTTAATGTTAATCATTTACTGTACATTATTTCTAGTTTCTTACAAACTCTACAACACAAACATTATTGTGATGTGATCGAAAAAAAGATACATTATTGCAACTTCATTGAGTTCTATTACATTTTTCATTCCAAACATCTAGTTAAGTTAAATCAATTTTTCTTAAGGTTTTTATCTATACACAGTTGTACTTTAGAATTTCACCATGAGGCATGCCACCCACTGGGGGTATGTTAATATGCGGCACCACGCCTCCTTCACCTCTTAGTTGATTGCTCCAACGTCGGCTGATATCCGTTCGTTTCGTTTCGAGCATCTACGTCTTCTTATTTGAACTGCATCGCTTTGTGTGCGGACACACTAAAGTAGGTTTTAGTTTTTGTTTTTTGTTACTTTTTCCACAAAAAAATACAAGAATTGCAATAATTATCTTCCTCCTCACACGGCGGGTAACTTAACAACTGGGTGTGTTGGTGAATCCCAATATGCTTCACAGTAGTCCACAAGGATATTCTCGGACTTATTGAGATTCTCATTCTCCTTCTCCTCCTCGTTCCAGGTTTTTTGGATCAAACAGCATGATTCGATGGTATTTTTGCCCAAAATCCTGCTCAACTTGGTGGCACAGTCAACCTTGATGACGTAGATGTCGTTCTCATAGCAAAAGGCTTCAAGCAACACCTCATGCATGTGGGTTGCACTATCACCGGCTTGTGGTTCGGCCATCAAACAGAATAGGGATCCTTCAGGCACCTTGGCTAGCATTTTGATGGCAGCACTTAGTCCGACAATGACACGCGACTCTGCCTCTGCCTTGAGGAGAGCCGTTTTCACTGTACGTCCAATGTTCGGGTACTCCATGTTAGCTGGAACGTTGTCGCTGTTGTTATGAACTGTCATCTCTTCGAGAACCATATTTGTAGAGAATTTGGGATTGATTGATAGAAGTTGTATTTGGGGGTATTTCTGGGTGGTCGGTTTAACCGTGGTTGAGAGTTTTAATGATTCAAATTTAGCACAAATAGCCAGTTTACACGATTCACTTGGCCGAATGTCTGTAAATGTTTTTTGCACTTTTGGGTTTGTTTTTGTTTTGGTATCACTTGTTATCACTGATAATCCGGTAGTGGTCAATATTTGAGATTTAGATTTTTTTTTTCTTATAATATTCAATGCGAGCTGATACACGAATCTCTCTGGTAGTATAACGTGTCTGAAATTGTTTCAATTTTGAATTTCTATTTCACAATGAATGAAATTGGACGGCAGCACCCGCTTTTATAGTGGTGGCTCTCTTTATCGCGTGCCAGCGAAGCTTTTTTCATGTGAGAAGCCAGTGCGCCGAAGTAGAAATTCCCGCGGAACTGGTATCGCAATGGATTTACCAAGAAAAAACCCCGTCCGCTGGTTGATACGAAGAATCGGTCTTTTTTTTTTTTTTTAGTTTCCTCAGAGAAGCGTGAGTTCCGTGAAACAATTGAGGTCGGTAATTGGGGGCTTGGGGGAAATCAAAAGACGGTTAGTGGGGTGGAATGGATGAATATCTCTTTTACCTGGCGGCCGGTCGGTCGGTTTGAAGAGAACGATATGGTGGGTGTGTGCTCTTCGGTTGTGAGATACATTTTTATTATTTGCTAAGCTTTCCATTGAATTTTGTTGATTGTGGGGAAATGTAAATTTTGTTTTTTTCAGTGATGGGAATCGGACTGGGGTAGCAAGTGGATGCAAAATTTAAAACATTTTTTTTTTGTTTTGAAAAAATGGGAGGATTGGTCCATAAAGATGGAAATTACAGAGAAGAAAATATGTTGAGAATGGCTTATCAGTACTTAAACCGATTTAAGGGATTTTCCCCGTTTTTAAATAAAATTAAAATGGGGAACCTTTAGAGAAACAAAAATTGCGAAAGTGTTAATGGGTGCTTTTGAATGAATAATATGCACATACCAATATATTTTCGCTAAAATCACGTAACGGATACACTCTTACAGAACTGTGGCAAAGTTTGAATGCAGAGTTTTATGAAAAGCAGTAAATGCAAGGGCATAATGAAAGTTGAAATAGACATTTATGGAAAACTCATGTGGGCTTAAATCCAGTTTAGCTTCCAAGCAATATTTTGGTGCGAAACTACGTGGCTTTGTGCGCTGATTTGAAAGAAGTTGGAAGTCTTTTCATTTTTAAAGGTCAAAATATTGCTTTTTGGGTTCAAAGGAAATACTGAGAAATCGAAAGTTCTTTGAAAACTTTTGTTGACAACATTAGAAAAATAAATTTAAATATGTATTGAATAATAATGAATTTCACTGAAATAATCGTAAGAAAAATGGAAGAAGAGAAGTTTTCACATATGTACATATGCACCTATATTAATTTTTTTATTTATTTTAATGCTTCGGGATAGACAATGGGAACACTCAACATTGATGTGTGTAGAAAAACATCTATTGGGAATTGGAGAATATGGCACAATCCAACTATTATTTATTTCGTTTGTACCTACGATCGTTACATTACCACCATGTTCATGTCATAGTTATCGAAAGCGACCGATACCTTCCTGAAGAAGTTCACGGAAACTTATGATTTTATTTTCAGTACTGGAGAGGTGTCATCATCCTTCAAAAAAAATATAATATTTCCGATATTCAAGAAGAGAGACCCAAATAAGCCAAGCAACTATAGATGAATATCTTTCCTAGATCCGACTACCAACATTTTTACAGGAATTATCTTGGAACGACTAACAAAGTGGATACGAAAAATGACCTACTTAGCGAGTTCTAAGCTGGTTTCCGCAAAGATTATTCGACGGTTGACAATATCTTCTCTCTAACAAGCATCGCCCAGACCTTTTGTGGATAAGGTTAAAAAAAATGTATGTCTTTTTCGTGGCTTTCAAGGCGGCCTTTGATTGTATCGACAAAAGAGCCCTTTTCTATAACTTGGGTAACCTATGAGTCTCGACAAAGGTACTAAAAGTGCTATAAAAAATGTACGAAGAATACACCACAGCGATGTGGGATGGAAAAACGATGTCTAACTTGTTTCAGTCTAAATCTGGGGTAAAGAGAGGATGTCTGCTGAGCCCTATCTTGTTTTCGATCTTCCTGGACGATCTCGTTGCATATCTCCCAGGGGGGATATCGCAATATTCGCGGAAACCCGGAACATGCTACAAATCATGATAAATAATATCTGGACGCCACCCCCGGAGAATAGCTGAAACATAAACAACTGAGCTTCAAGAACCACTACACCAAAATCTTTCTCTCTCTCTCTATCCATCCTTTCCAACACCCGCACTGTGTGGAAACATGTTAAAGGTATTCATAAGCCTTTGAGTGCGCGCAAATTATAAAAAAAAAAAATAAGCTGTATCAATACTGCCAAATATGGAACTTACAACTGAACACCAGCAAATCAAAAGTTGATTTTTCGGAAGGGATGGGGGCGCTACAAGCTTGAGTTCAAGGTGTTATTTTATCGAAAGGTTATAGCTTAGAGTTATACCCAAGTGCTTATAGAACATCACCACTTCTAAATTTTCTCCACCGTAGGCCTATCGTTCGTTTCTCGACACTAATACATTGCTTTTCGAAGTATTTATTTCCAGCCAGTTAGCATGACAATATCCTTCAGTTTTGCTAATCATAAGTTGCAATGAACTTGGTGATTACAATGTCGTCGTGGCGAAGTCGCTAAAAAAGCAAGATTATAGCTCACCTTTATACATGACAGCTTGAGGCCTACTCCCCAATTAAACGAATAGATGAGATCCTAAGCGATTGAACTGTGCAGTTATAAGAATCGTCTTAAAATCTATGAAACCATGACTTAAAAGGCGTGCATTTTGCTGTCATTATGCAAATCAACAGGATCAGATAAAATTTGATAGTAGAGATGCAAATGTTAAGTTGGATAGTCTCTCTTGCTCTAGGCTTTTGGAATTTATTATGTTAGGTTAGGTCAGGTTAGGATAGGTTAGGTAGGGTTATGAGGTTATCATAAAACACTAGGCACCAAAGTGGGCCCATCGCGATCCCTAGGGAACCTTCAGGGCAGAAGACCTAACCCCATTCTACCAAGCAATTAATCTCCCTACAGAATCTGAAAAGATCCTTGTTATGGTTTAGGGACCTCACCTCTTCAAGGTTATCGATGAAGTATCTACCAAGGTGCTTTAGCCTTGTCCTGGCAATTCCTTGACATTCACAGAATATATGAGTTATATCCTCTGAGACATGTAGGTCGTCGCAGTACCTACAAACATCCGTATCGGATAACCCTAGTCTCATGGCATGCCTCTTTAGGAGACAGTGGCCAGAGAGTATTCCTATCACTGTTCTTAGCCTCGATCTATCTAACTTGATTATCTCCCAGATTTTCTGCGATCTAACACAGGCCACAAGGCCTTAGACACCCTGTGACCATCTAAGTTTGACCATCTTAGATTACTCGAGTCAATGATTTTATCCCGAATAATTCCCTTAGCCACGCACCCTGGTGGCTTAATACTAGCAATTATATCGCTACGTGGGAGCCCCGCTCCTCTTTTAGCCAGCGCGTCGGCTTGCTCGTTGCCTTCAATATCGCAGTGGCCAGGTACCCAACATAATCTGACTCGGTTCGGCGTACATAATGCTCTAAGCATTGTGCGGCAATTCCTGATTATCTCAGATTTGGTGATGTAAGACTCTAGCGCCTTTAGCGCAGCCTGACTATCGGGAGAATGGAGCTGTGTCCTATATTATTAGACCTGAAGAGACCAACGTTAGTGAGCCGAAGCGCACTGTTGCCCGCTTGAAATTTAATTTGTAGGTCTAATGGTAAAAGATACAGAAAGATCTCGAATGCAGCCGTAGGTGTTGTGCGTAGAGCACCTGTGATGGCATTGCAGGCTGTTCTTTGTACCATGGCTAACATATCCCGTGTGTTTTTCGTATTCGTTGCTTTCCACCACACAAGAGCCCCATACGTAAGGATGGGTCTGACTATCATAATGTATAGCCAGTGCATCATTACGAGCTTCAGGCCCCATTTTTTCCCCGCGGTCCGCTTACAAATGAAAAAAGCATTATAAGGACTGAACAGAATAAAATCTGTAAATTTTAATAAGGGCAGTACATCCCATGTGTAAATAACTAAATACCAATTTTTCCTAAATAGTTTCATTTTATATTTGATTTTGGTTAAGAGTAGTTGTTAATATTTATAAAAGATGTATCAAGAGGAACGCCGTAAAAAGATCATCGACAAATGGCTCGAAATTCATCGCGATCAAACCATTTTATTGCGAAAAATTTAAACGTAGCGCGTAGTTCAGTTGATTCCGTTATAAAAAGATATTTGGAGACGTTGACTGTTAAGCGAAAACATAAAAGTGGAGGAAAAAGCGGAGCACATGACAAAAGTTTGGACAAAAAAATTGTGGGTGTCATCGTTAAAAACCGGGCCATGTCATCCAGAGATGTTGCTCAGAAATGTAATACCAACCAAACTATGGTACAAAGATGTAAAAAACGGGTTGGTTTAAAATCGCGGAAAAAACAAAAAAATTGCAAAAGTTACCGAAAAGCAAAAAAAGACAATAAAAACATGAGCTCGAAAGTTGTACGACTTGATTGGAAGCAAGAAGACGTGTTTGGTTTTGGACGATGAAACCTACGTTAAAGCCGACTTTAGTACTCTTCCAGGTAATCAGTTTTATAATTGTTTTGAAGGAGAGATTCTTCCGCAATCAGTAACATCGATTGGAGTGGAAAAGTTTGGATCGAAATATCTCGTGTGGCAAGCTCTTTGCCAATGTGGACACAGAAGCACACCGATAGTTACAACTGGTACAATCACCGCTGAAATTTATATCAATGAGTGCCTAAAAAAAAACGTTTAATTCCATTTATAAACAAACACAAGGGTTCAAAATTATTTTGGCCAGATTTGGCTTCAGCTCACTATGCTAAAGCGACATTAAATTTTCTTGTGTCTAAAAACATAGATTTTGTCCCAAAAAACATGAACCCACCTAATGTTCCACAGTGTCGTCCCATTGAAAGGTATTGGGCCCTGGTTAAGGCAACATTGAGGAAAAGTGAGCAGTGTGCTAAGGACCCCAAAGATTTTATTATCAAATGGCAAAGAGCATCCAAAGAGGTCACGGATATAACTGCCATCAACCTCATGAAGGACATCCGAGGAAAGTTAAGAAAAGAGTGGGAACTTAAATAATTTTTTCATATTAATTAACTGTAAATGAATTTTAAAAAACATAGTTATTAAAGCAAATAAAAATTATTTAAATGAACTATCACAAAATATTTTTTTTTTTTTCGCTATGAAATTTATAAATTTTATTCGTTTCAGTCCTTAAGCTTTGCGAACTCTTTCCTGTATGTTATAACTAATTATGTTAAACACATACGAATTTCACAATAAAGACTAAGATCATCAGCATTTTTTCTTTATCACTTAGTTTTATGGAAAGCCCGTTTGATTTATAAGGAGAGAACAAACATACGAAATTTAATCAGGAAAAAACTTTCTTCGCAAAATTGAAGCAGATTTGACACTAAACGAAATTGGACGGTCATTAGGATTAACCTTGTTCATTACTTCAATAATTAGTACGTTTATATGCAGAGTCGAGAGGTATTTCAGCAACTGAGTCGAGAGGTTAAGTTCAAACTGGTTTGAAATGCAGTTCAAGTGACAGATGAACATGGATACGCATTCATTAGGTATAGACCGCCCTTACAAGGGCGTGTTATCAAAGTAAGTGAATTCTTAAAAAAAAAAAATCATTTTTACTTCGGATAGTAATATTCATGAATGTAAAGATTACCCTAATTTTTAACTAAGCAAAATACCGCAATGAACCTTGATGTGATAACACCACAAGTTTCGTAGACAGCTGATTTTGGCATTTACCCACTTCCACTCTGGTATTTTAGTGGTCTCGTTGGGTACTTTAACCAATCGGAGTAATAGAATCGTAAGTCAATAGCAAGTGTATTACAATCTGAACGCACTCAATGATTTTCTATTTTATTCATGTGCCCTAACTGACCACCCTAGCACTTTATTTTAATTTTTTTTTGCTTCCTTTGGACGAACGAACACCTTCGAATCTAACCTGGAATCAAATCTAGCAAAATGTGTCATACTTGCATTCATTCATTCATTCATTCATTTTCAATGGCCCGCTAATCCTTCATGAGGGTCGCGGGGGTAGGATGCTCAGGTGGACTCTCCATCCTTCTCGATCCTCCGCCATTGACTCCAATTCATCAGGGAGAATCCCTAAGCGGCTCCAAGAGAGATGTCGGACTTGATCCAACCATCTATTTCTGGGCCTTCCGCGAAGTCGTCTACCTGATGGCACGGCCACCATGGCGCGTCTTGGAAGCCGGTCTGGGGGCATACGCACTACGTGACCAAACCATCGAAGCATAGATCGTTCCGTTCGGAGAAGTAGCTGCTCAACGTTGAGCGCCTCGCGTACTCTGGTGTTGCGCACTCGATCCCTACGAGTTATTCCAACAACACCGCGAAGAAACCTCATTTCGGCAGCTTGTATCCGCGATCTTATTCTTTCGGTCACTACCCAAATTTCACGACCATAGGTGAGAGTTGGAACATACACCAAGTTAAAAACCGAAAGCTTAGCTTGAATACTAAGTTCGGCCTTCCTTATAACAGATTGGCCAAGCTCTCTCAAAATTGATCCAGCCTGACCAATTCCACAGGATAACTCGGCATTGCTCCTCCCATCACTCGTGAATAGAACCCCGAGGTACTTAAACTTCTCCACCTGCTTCAGTGGGACTCCACTAACATGCAGAGTGCACTGAATGGGTTTTTTGGAAACGACCATTACTTCCGATTTGTTCACGTTGATCTTCATTCCAGCATCATCACAAACGGCTACAAATCTTTCGAGTGCGCGCTGAAGTTCGGTTTGAGAGGACCCAAGGATGACCAAATCATCCGCAAAGAGCAGATGACTAATCCTTAGGTCTCCCACTTTGAAACATTCCCCGCCACGGCTGCGCTGCAACATCCAATCCATATATACAATGAAGAGGAGAGGTGACAGAACGCACCCCTGGCGGAGTCCAACGCCCACAGTGAAATGTATTGATTAAACACCGTTCATCCGAACACAGCTTTTACAGTTTGTATATAAAGACTGAATCGCCCTTAACAGGGAACCATCAATCCCATACTCTTGCAGAACACTCCAGAGTTTGCCTCGAGGAACCCTATCATATGCTTTTTCCAAATCCACAAAACAAGTGTAGACAGGTTTGGCATATTCCCAGGCTTTCTCAAGAACCATTCTGAGAGTGAACAACTGGTCGGTTGTGCTTCTACCGGGACGAAAACCGCACTGCTCATCCCCCAAACTGTTCTCAACCACAGCTCTGGAACGCGTTTCTAGCACCTTAGCGAAGACTTTTCCAGGGAGACTTAAAAGAGATATACCCCTGTAGTTGGCGCAATCTCTTTTGTCCCCTTTTTTAAAAAAGAGGAACTATCACCCCCATTTGCCAATCACCAGGTGTTTCACCGCATTCCCAGGCCACTTTAATGACACGCGAGAGCCATTGCACTCCCTCTTTACCTAAAGCCTTGAGCATTTCTGGCCGAATTTCGTCCACACCAGCAGATTTGCCAACTTTTAGCGCTTTGATCGCCAAAGTTACTTCCTCTACCGTAGGACTACTTTCCGCCTAACTCTCGACCATAGGTCTGTCATCTTCGGTGCCCTGTTCGGGATTGAGCAATTCTGAAAAGTGCTCGCTCCATCTGCGTAAGATGTCCTCCTCATTGGAAAGAAGTCTACCGTCTTTGGATTTGACTCCTTCAACGATATTCAACTTTTTTCCTCTGAGTCGGCGGACGGTCTGCCAGAACATCTTATTTGCAGATCTGTGGTCACGTTCCAATTTCTCGCCAAATTCCTTCCAAGACTGTTCTTTCGCTGTTTTCACAGCTAATTTGCAAGTTCTTCGCGCCTCAGTGTACCGACTTCGAGAATCGGAGTTCCCCAAGTGAATCCACTCCTTAAAGGCTCTCTTCTTCTCTCTGATGGCTTCTTGAACTCCGGGCGTTTTAAACCAAGCAGTTATTTTCTCACCACCAGCCGCCACACCAAGCCGCTTCACTCCACAAACATCTCCCGCAGAGGCAATAACGGCCGTTGAAAACAGTTTCCATTCTTCCTCTACATTTGATGGAACAGTTGGAATTCGTTCAAACCTTTCAGATATTTGCCGTGCAAATGTCTCCCGTATCTCATCGTCCTGTAACCTGTCCCATCGTATGCGTGTAACCATCCTTGGTTTACGCTTTGGTAGGGGAGGCACTCTCTCGCTAAGATGCAATTTGCACAGCACTAAGTGATGATCAGTTGACAGTTCGGCCCCTCTCAATACGCGAACATCACAAACCATTCTCTTCAGACACGATGGTACCACAAAGAAATCGATCAGCGACTTCTGCTGAAGACTCTGACGGTACCACGTGTATTTGTGAATATCTTTGTGTGGAAAGATGGTGTTCATGATGGATAAGCCATTTTCACAACAAAAATCCAACAACCTCTCTCCGTTCGCGTTTTGATCAGGATCACCGTTCCTCCCAATCACACTCCCCCATGTCATAACATCATGAAGTCACCCATCAGGACAAAAGAATCCATATCTGCAACCTTTTCAAGGGCAACATCAACTTCATCTAAGAAAGCTGCGTACTCTGACAGAAGGTTCGGTGCATACACCTGCACCAATGCCAGAGTTGATCTTTCAAGCTTGAGCTTTAAGATCGCAACTCTCCCTCCTAATGGTATCCACTCCAATACTCTGTCTGTCAACCTGGGACTTGTGAGTATCCCCACTCCCGCCCGAGCAGACATTGAGGGTGCGACTCCTGACAGGAAGAGCTTCCACCCACCCGAAAGGTCCACAGTTTTAGAACCTCTCTGCTTTGTTGAAGAGACGCCAACTATATCTAGTCGACTTTTAACAGCCTCCCCAACAAGCTCAAGATCCTTCCCTGTGAGCGATGAGACGTTCCATGTGACTATCCTAAGTCGATGCCGTTGTCGAATCTCAGAGAGTCCATCTGTGCCCCTATAGGTGCACAGCGCGTTCACCCCTTGACCCCCGTAATGGTTCGCGAGACCATTGACGGGAAGCTCGTAGCCATTTCGGGTTTGACCCGGCCGGCTGCCGAGCGTGACAAGCCGACCACCAGACGCTCGCATCCTGACACCCTTCAGGCCTGGCTCCAAAGGATGCCCTGGCTTACCAGGCTTGGCAATATCCGAGGCCGGTCGTCTTCGTGTCATCATTAGCCGTGACTGGGTTGTATGGATGGGAATAACTATTTAAGTTACCCCATCCGCACATCCCAGTCACGTTGCCCGCCCCCCACCACGAGGAGGTCAGCTGCCAGGGGGGCAGCTTTAGTTATCACAATAATATGTTTACCGGAAGATGGCGTTATGTTTATAAAACATATTTGATGGTTACTCAAGGTTTTGAATTTCAAGGACCCGTGAAGAAATGATTGCTTTTGCTGAAACATGGTTTCAGATCGATAAGTTATTCGCAAACTATGAATAAAAATGCCAACAGGTCTACCGTTGTGATGGGAACCCCTACTCATAGCAATAACAACTCGTAAAACCATAATTTGAATGGATATTTTTTGCGCAGCAAGGATTTTGATTCAAGGATTTTTTTTTATTAACAAATTGTCAGCAGTAGTTAAAACACAGCAGTGGTGGCAAGAAATGCTTATTTCTATTGCTGTGCTCTCAGTCTTATTCAGTTGCTTAAATTCGAAACTAGTAATAATACTAAAGCAATTTGTAACTTAATTACCGTAAACATGCAAAACCCCCATTCATTTAATGTGAAACCCCACGCTCTCACTGTGAAGCACATATTCCCCAGTCCAAATGAGAGAAGTTTCATTTTGCACTAAAAATAATCATTCTACCTAAAATTAAGTTTAAAAGAAAAGAAAATTTCCCTTGAACATCACTTTGTTACAGAAGGTCTGTCAAAATCTTTTAAATTTATCGCTCTGTACCAGTTGTTTCGTTTAAATTGTTTATTTCGGGTGAATTTTACGCGAAACAAAATGTTTCATTGACAAAATTTTGAGAAAAGACAGTGGATACACAGATTTTACCTAGAAACAATTGAGTTCTTCAAAAGTGGTAAAAAGTGATCACTTATTCTGACATCGTTCTTTTTTTTTTGTGGATTTGTCATTTCATCGGAATTGAAAGGTAAATTATTATTATTGAGAAATCCATTAAAAAAAAAAATTAAAAATCTACACAAAACAGTAAGCAATTATTGTCACGCACTATCGAATTTCAGCGATAAAAGTTCTCTTTGTTGTAATTGATCATAAATCACGGTAATTCCAATGATATAATCTGTCATCTCACTTGTCAAAAGCATGATAGAGTCCCATGAACTCTTTTTAACACGTCACAGATACATGCATTGAAAAATGGATATTCCAATCCGGTTTGGTAAATCATACAAGTACTCTAATTACATACTACACTACGTCAAGGGTATAAGAAAACCTGGTTATTTGTTGGGTCAGGTGGTTGACCCGTTTCTTGGCATTGTTTAGATACTTCTACGCGCGCAAAATTAAAGTTTTTTTGCTGATGCCTGCCAATTTCTATTTATAAATAAAAAATACTGGTAGTAATGTAGTAAACGATGCAGTAGCGTGCATTTGCCTTTGTTTTCATTTGCAAGGCAGTGGCTTACTTAGCATAGAAATGGCAATAAACTGGTGGTTGCCATCAAATGGGACGTGTAGGTCAGTGTCGAATTACTGTGCACGGGAATTATCAAAACAAACAGTCAACACACACCGGTTGCGGGTGTTCTTGGGAAATTTTGCGATGGAAGTGGGGAATACTGATTAGGTTATGCATTTTTGATTGAACGGGTGGTTTTTTGTGGTTGTGGGTCAATCACCATATTGTGTTGACAGGTGGCAGGTTGTGGGAATATCCGAGGGAGTTGAATGAATTTCAAGTCAATACACTTTTGGCTTTCTGGGAAAATGGAAATACTACGCTACTATGTAGGGAATGCTCAAGTAGTTTGGTCGATAAATTTTTGATTCTTTGCAGGCTAAAAATGCAATAATAGGTCGAGTATTTATATAGGGAATATCAGATGTTAGAATCCAATAGTATAAACATTGAATTGCATAGAGCATAGAGATGATTCAGAAGGGAATCAACAATTTACGTTTGAAGATATACATATATGTAAGTACATGTGAGGTGCTTATTCATCACATACCTTTTCCCAACATAACCCAACAGTGGGTATATTCTATACATGTAGGATCGAATTAAACGTGGTAATTAAGACTTTATAAATGAGTTCATATAAGTTTGTAGAATACTTGTAACTATTTTAAATATGAACTAGTGTAAGTAGCCATTACGTAGTTTTAAGTTAGAAAAGTAGACTTAAAAAAAAAATATAATACAATATTGTAATATCAAAAAATAGCAAGTAGAATAAATTAATGCAAGGTTCTTGACTGATATTAGTAGGTCATTGTCATTGACATCGGCATCGGCATACAAATACCTATTGTTGAATTTGTTGCCCAACCTAGATGGAATTTCACTAAAACCTCCTGGGACGAGTACACAAAAGACCTGGACGCCAATATAAGATGGATCCACCCGTTAGCCAAAAACTATGAACAACTCGTCGGCACCATTCTTTCTACAGCCAAGAAACACATTCTGAGAGGATATCGGAAGCAGTACATCCCTGGTTGGTCGGATGAATGCGATCGCCTTTACAAAGAGTTCGAAGCGAATGAAGTCTCGACAAGGCACGTAGCGAAAAATGACAACACACGGTCGAGAATACAAGTTTCGTCCAATCCAGCTGCAAGGCCTGGAGCCTGCTCCACAAACTCGGCTGCAGCACGCCAATTGCAGCCCCAAAACCTCCAATCAGCCCGAACGCGATAGCTTGCAGAATAGTAAAGCTTCCCAAGGCTCCCCCGGATAAAATCGAAACCAAACTCATCAAAAAGAATCTTAAGCTACTGAAATCGGAGTCACACGCGCTAGCAGAGCTCTCAATCCCATTCACACTGAAGGAAGTAGAAGTATCACTCCAAAAACTCAAGTCAGCAAGGCCGCTGGACTAGATGGTATATTCCCGGAATTCCTTATTCACAGCGGTATCCATTTTAAGAACTGGCTCGCGCGTTTCTTTTCAAACATACTGGAAACAGGGCACTTCCCCGCTAACCTCAATAAAACAAAAGTAATCGCTTTACTCAAACCTGGTGGACGAATGGCCAGCTTCCAGCGCCAAAAAACAGGATAAGTGTCGGTTGGTCTGTGGCCCAGCGAGCCGCAACCATAAAAACAAATCTTGCTCCGAAACGCAAACCAATGCCTCGGATACGGACGGATAATTTGATGACGACCTTTGGCTATCGGACACGGACAACGATCAGATTCTGGAACGTTAAGACCCTCCTGGACTCACTCAAGGAAGGGCCTTATAACGCCAGATTCCTCCAATTAGAACGCGAATTCGCAAGGTACAAAATAGACATCTTAGGGCTGAGCGAGATAAGATGGTTCGATGCTGGGGAATATATCTCCCCAACCAAAAACACTGTCATGCTCTACTCTGGTAAACCAGCTGGAAGTGCACGGAGTTCCGGAGTAGGACTCATGCTAACTCCAGCAACACGTATTAGCCTCATATCCAGGAAACCCCATAGTGACCGGATATTGACGGCTAGGTTCCAGAGTAGAGTTAGAAAAATTACCATCATACAGTGTTATGCTCCGACTCTAGACGCGACTGAGGATGAAAAGGATGATTTTTATAGCCACTTAGGCGCCGCCTACAACCAAACGCCTAATGGGGACATCGTATTGTTGATGGGAGATTTCAATGCCAAGGTGGGTAGCGACAACACCATGCTTAAGCACGTGATGGGAGTTCACGGCGTGGGAGACCGTAATGATAACAGTGAGCGGTTTGTGTTCTTCTGCAATACCAACCGCCTAGTCATCGGAGGTACGCTGTTTAAGCATAACACCTGCCACAAAATCAGTTGGGTCTCTACTGATAGGCAACGAACATCCAACCAGATCGACCACATTGCGATCAGTCGCCGCTTTAGAAATTGTTTTCTGGACGTCCGAAACAGACGTGGAGCTGACGTCGGACTAGGACGAGATCACCATCTTATGGTAGCTCATTTACGCCTTCGTACTGCATCCGTCAACAGCAACCGCTCAAACCTACTTAACATCACCAGGTTTAATATCGACAGGCTCAAGGTTCCCCAAGTGCGCCAACAGTTCAGGGACCATCTTGCCTTAGAAGCAGAAGCAATCAGCAGCATAGAGAACATGGATGACCACTGGAGTGCTGTGAAAAATGCTTTTGCGACTGGGGCACGCACGTATGTCGGTAAAAAGCAGAAACACCACCGCACATGGCTTTCTACAGACACCTGGAGACGGATCGATGAGCGTACAGCAATCAAGGCTCGGATTGCAGCGGCCTTAGCAGTAGAGAGAACCGAGCTTGAAGCCCAATACCGTGCGAAGAAGAAAGAAGTGCAGCATAGTGTGAGACGTGACAAACGTCAATATATCAACTCACTGGCCTCAAGGGCTGAAGAAGCAGCGAGTAGGTGCGACAGTAGGACTGTGTATAGCATCACTAAGGAGCTCATCGGTGGTCGAAACTCCAAACAACATCCAGTGAAGAGTCTAGATGGTAACCTTCTGATTTCGGATGAGGATCAGCTCACTAGATGGAGAGAACATTTTGCTACAGTGCTAAATCACATAGACGATGGCGGTATGATCTCGAATTCGAATGAGCAGTTCGAAGCAACAAATTCCCGAATTCGCACCGCACCTCCCAGTAAAACCGAGATAATAACAGCAATCAAGTCCCTCAAGAAGAACAAGGCGGTGGGTATTGATGGCATCCCTGCCGAGCTATTTCAAGCGGCGCCAAATACATCGGCAGATTTGCTGCATCCCCTAATACGGAGAGCTTGAGATAGCGAACAATTTCCACAGGAGTGGAAAAGGGGGATGATCATTAAGCTTCCAAAGAAGGGTAACTTGATGGAGTGCGGTAACTGGAGAGGTATATGTGTTCTTCCAGCTGTAGCCAAAATAATAGCTAGAATAATTCTAGAACGAATTAAAGATCATTTAGATTCAACTCTCGATGTCGAACAGGCAGGCTTTCGCGCTGGATCCTGCATTGACCACATAAACACCTTACGGATCATTATCGAGCAATGCGTTGAGTATAGGTCTCCGCTACATTTACTGTTTATCGACTTCGAGAAAGCTTTCGACAGATTGAATCGAGATGCTATCTGGTTGGCCTTGCGCAGGAGAGGCATCCCAGAAAAACTTATAGCTATTATCAAGGCTACATACGAGGGCGGTAAGTGTCACGTCGTGCACAATGGTAAGGTGTCGGAGGACTTTGAAGTCCAAAGTGGAGTACGTCAAGGGTGCATACTGTCACCACTATTGTTTTTGGTGGTTATCAGCGATGTACTCCGTGCAGCATTGACCGAAGGCAACTATGGAATTCGTTGGACTATGACATCTTACCTTAAACACCTAGATTACGCTGACGATGTTTGTCTACTTTCACATCGGATAATGGATCTTCATCTGATGGCCCAAAATCTAGAAGCTGAGGCAAACAAAGTGGGGCTAAAAATAAACACAGCCAAAACAAAAGCCCTGAGCACTTCTTCTAACAACCGCGCTCAACTTAACATTGCCGGACAGGAAGTCGAGAAAGTTGATAACTTTCTATATTTAGGAAGTGTGGTCTCGGCTAATCGCGGTGGCACCGAACTGGATGTGTGCAGCAGAATCGGGAAGGCTAAAGCTGCGTTCGGAATGCTATCTTAAATCTGGAGAAGCAATGTTATCAGCTTAAGAACCAAGCTGCGACTGTTCCGCTCCAACGTAGAATCAGTGCTGCTTTATGGGTGCAGTACTTGGAAGGTGGACACCATTAACACACGGAAGCTGCAAGTCTTTGTAAACAAATGCTTAAGAATCATCTTGAGGATTTTTTGGCTGAACCGCATCTCTAACGAACAACTTTATCTGAGAACGGGCCAAGAACCTATAAGCATTACTATACGAAGAAGAAATTGGCAATGGATTGGACACACCCTACGGCGCGAAGACAACTCCATTGCGAAATACGCCATGCAGTGGAATCCGCTCACCCAAGCAGGCAGAATAGCGGGACGCCCTAGGCAAACGTGGAGCAGAACAGTTGAGGAGGAATCGAGCTCTTTAGGAATGAGTTGGAAGCAGCTCAAACGCGTTGCAGAACTTCGAACACGATGGCGCGCAGGCGTGGTTGACGCTCTATGCCCCCCGAGGGGTTAAAGGATCTAAGTAAGTAAGTAAGTAAGTAAACCTGTTAAGCCCAGCGAACAGCCAGAGAGCTACCGCCCAATCGCTCTACTCAGCACTGTGTACAAGATTTTTGAAAGGCTGATTTACAACAGAATAGAACCCGCCATCAACGCAGTGGTGCCTATAGAGCAGGCTGGGTTCAGAGCTAGGCGCTGACGACCCACATTGAAGCAGGTTACCAGGCCAACCTAAACACATCAGTGGTATTTATCGACCTTACTGCAGCGAATGACGCAGTCTGGAGGGACGGTTTGATTCTCAAGCTTCTTCAAGTCGTACCATGCACAAAGATAGCCACGATCCTGAACAACATGCTTAACGACAGACCATTCCAGGTTTTCCTGAACAAGGAGCATAGTTTTCGCAGAAAACTGAACAACGGACTCCCTCAAGGATCAGTGCTGGCACCTCTGCTTTTCAACTTGTACACTCATGATCTCCCAAGTACAGAATCAAGAAAATTTGCATACGCGGGCGACCTTGCCATAGCCATACAACACCGGTCCATGTTTAAAATGAAAGCAACGCTAACGAAAGACCTTGCGACACTAGGCTCTTACTTCAAAAAGTGGAGACTGTGTTTAAGTATGACCAAAACGGAAGTTTAATGTTTCCACCTTAACAATAAACTTGCCAACACTAAACTGTCGGTACAATTTAACGACGCTCAGCTTACCCACAACTTTTTACCCAAATATCTTGGAATTACTCTGGATCGTACCCTGTCGTTCAAACAGCACCTCATTAACATCATACAAAAGTTGGCATCAACTACTTGGGGCGCTCCCGCTAAAACATTACGCTCTGCCTCCCTGGGGTTGGTATTTTCCACCGCCGAATATTGCGCCCCCGTCTGGCTAAATAGCGCTCACACCAACAAAGTCGACGTGGTTTCTCCCGGTATTAAGCAACATCCTTCCAGCACACCTCCGTCGCCAAAATGCCTTACTGCGCGAGTGCGACAAAATCAATGCCAACCTACTCTTGCCAATCCACAACGACATCGACTCTTGTTACACACTCCCATCTTCAGAATGGTTTCACCAATTTTAATGAAATCAATTAATGAATTGAAAATCAAAAGGATCTAAGTACCAAAATTCGCATTTCGAGGAAATTGATAAAATGCATATAAAATTAAAGCACATGTGTACTGGTTTATTACTTTAGCGCCTAATTAATGTTTATAACATACACTTGGTGAATTCTTATTATCGTTTGGTTGGCATGATTAGACAATTTGATGAGGTCTTGAATTATGAGTCTTGCAGAAGTCTATATCCCACCGGCTGAGACTTTCAAACCGATCCAACTCCCAAGAAGGCCTCGCGTGGGTCTAACTGCCACATCAATGTAATTTAAAATAAAAACAGATATGTACTTCACGAAATGAAGCTTCACCCAACATGAAACTGCAAAAAAAAAGAAAACGCTACAGCAATATATTTATATAAACAGGCTTTATTTAATCATTAAGAAAAAAAAAATTCAAATACATTGAATCAAATCTTATTCTAAGCAAACTCTCTGATCAGTACTGCAGCATGTTCTTCGGGTCAGCTAACTTCTCAGCAACTCGAATCCATTGACGTCTTGAATCCTCATACCTTTCTTGAACGTTTTTATCTCTGTCCACTGTTCCATCTCGTAACATTCATGTGAGACACACATTTGTCAAGTATCAAGGTCTTAAAAAGCTTATTGTTCCTAAAATTTTGATCATCTTCACAACGTGTCGTCTAGTACAAAAGTCTTTGTCAGTTTCTTTTCTCAAAAACAGCAAAGTTCTGATTATATGAGAGATAACTGTGACTACTTATCAAAAACTTTTCCTCCATTGTACTGTAAGTTCCCAAAGCAACTAAATAAATCATGAGAAGAAATATTTGATTCTTGTTCTGGCCAACAAAGGATGATTTCCGATTAGGAATATAATATGTCCCAGATAGAAGTCTCAACAATGTGGATGCGACTTCGTTGCTTCCTCTTCCGGATATTGCTTCGGTCCACATGCACTGGTATTACTTACTTACTTACTTATGTCCTTTAACCCCTCGGGGGGCATAGGGCGTCAACCACGCCTGCGCGCCATCGTGTTCGGAGTTCTGCAACGCGTTTGAGCTGCCTCCAACTCATTCCTAAAGAGCTCGATTCCTCCTCAACTGTTCTGCGCCACGTTTGCCTAGGGCGTCCCGCTATTCTGCCTGCCTGGGTGAGCGGATTCCACTGCATAGCGTATTTCGCAATGGAGTTGTCTTCGCACCGTAGGGTGTGTCCAATCCATTGCCACTTTCTTCTTCGTATAGTAATGCTTATAGGTTCTTGGCCCGTTCTCAGATAAAGTTGTTCGTTGGAGATGCGGTTCGGCCAAAAAATGCTCAAGATGATTCTTAAGCATTTGTTTACGAAGACTTGCAGCTTGCGTGTGTTAATGGTGTCCACCTTCCAGGTACTGCACCCATAAAGCAGCACTGATTCTACGTTGGAGCGGAACAGTCGTAGCTTGGTTCTTAAGCTAATAACATTGCTTCCCCAGATTTTGGACAGCATTCCGAACGCAGCTTTAGCCTTCCCGATTCTGCTGCACACATACAGTTCGGTGCCACCGCGATTAGCCGAGACCACACTTCCTAAATATAGAAAGTTATCAACTCTCTCGACTTCCTGTCCGGCAATGTTAAGTTGAGCGCGGTTGTTAGAAGAAGTGCTCAGGGCTTTTGTTTTGGCTGTGTTTATTTTTAGCCCCACATTGTTTGCCTCAGCTTCTAGATTTTGGGCCATCAGATGAAGATCCATTATCCGATGTGAAAGTAGACAAACATCGTCAGCGTAATCTAGGTGTTTAAGGTAAGATGTCATAGTCCAACGAATTCCATAGTTGCCTTCCGTCAATGCTGCACGGAGTACATCGCTGATAACCACCAAGAACAATAGTGGGGACAGTATGCACCCTTGACGTACTCCACTTTGGACTTCAAAGTCCTCCGACACCTTACCATTGTGCACGACGTGACACTTGCCGCCCTCATATGTAGCCTTGATAATAGCTATAAGCTTTTCTGGAATGCCTCTCCAGCGCAAGGCCAGCCAGATAGCATCTCGATTCAAGCTGTCGAAAGCCTTCTCGAAGTCGATAAACAGTAAATGTAGCGGAGACCTATACTCAACGCATTGTTCGATTATGATCCGTAAGGTGTTTATGTGGTCGATGCAGGAGGATCCAGCGCGAAAGCCTGCCTGTTCCACATCGAGAGTTGAATCTAAATGATCTTTAATTCGTTCTAGAATTATTCTAGCTATTATTTTGGCTACAGCTGGAAGAACACATATACCTCTCCAGTTACCGCACTCCATCAAGTTACCCTTCTTTGGAAGCTTAATGATCATCCCCCTTTTCCACTCCTGTGGAAATTGTTCACTATCCCAAGCTCTCCGTATTAGGGGATGCAGCAAATCTGCCGATGTATTTGGCGCCGCTTGAAATAGCTCGGCAGGGATGCCATCAATACCCACCGCTTTGTTCTTCTTGAGGGACTTGATTGCTGTTATTATTTCAGCTTTACTGGGAGGTACGGTGCGAATTCGGGAATTTGTTGCTTCGAACTGCTCATTCGAATTCAAGATCATACCGCCGTCGTCTAAGTGATTTAGCACTGCAGCAAAATGTTCTCTCCATCTAGTGAGCTGATCCTCATCCGAAATCAGAAGGTCACCGTCTAGACTCTTCACTGGATGTTGTTTGGAGTTTCGACCACCAATGAGCTCCTTAGTGATGTTGTAAACAGTCCTACTGTCGCACCTACTCGCTGCTTCTTCAGCCATTGAGGCCAGTGAGTTGACATGTTGACGCTTGTCACGTCTCACACTACGCTGCATTTCTTTCTTCTTCGCACGGTATTGGGCTTCAAGCTCGGTTCTCTCTACTGCTGAGGCCGCTGCAATCCGAGCCTTGATTGCTGTACGCTCATCGATCCGTCTCCAGGTGTCTGTAGAAAGCCATGTGCGGTGGTGTTTCTGCTTTTTACCGACATAAGTGCGTGCCCCAGTCGCAAAAGCATTTTTCACAGCAGTCCAGTGGTCATCCATGTTCTCTATGCTGCTGATTGCTTCTGCTTCTAAGGCAAGATGGTCCCTGAACTGTTGGCGCACTTGGGGAACCTTGAGCCTGTCGATATTAAACCTGGTGATGTTAAGCAGGTTTGAGCGGTTGCTGTTGACGGATGCAGTACGAAGGCGTAAATGAGCTACCATAAGATGGTGATTTCGTTCTTGTCCGACGTCAGCTCCACGTCTGTTTCGGACGTCCAGGAGACAATTTCTAAAGCGGCGACTGATCGCAATGTGGTCGATCTGGTTGGATGTTCGTTGCCTATCAGTAGAGACCCAACTGATCTTATGGCAGGTGTTATGCTTAAACAGCGTACCTCCGATGACTAGGCGGTTGGTATTGCAGAAGTCCACAAACCGCTCTCCATTGTCATTACGGTCTCCCACGCCGTGAACTCCCATCACGTGCTTAAGCATGGTGTTGTCGCTACCCACCTTGGCATTGAAATCTCCCATTGCCATTACGATGTCCCCATTAGGCGTTTGGTTGTAGGCGGCACCTAAGTGGCTATAAAAATTATCCTTTTCATCCTCAGTCGCGTCTAGAGTCGGAGCATAACACTGTATGATGGTAATTTTTCTAACTCTACTCTGGAACCTAGCCGTCAATATCCGGTCACTATGGGGTTTCCAGGATATGAGGCTACTACGTGCTGCTGGAGTTAGCATGAGTCCTACGCCAGAACTCCGTGCATTTCCAGCTGGTTTACCAGAGTAGAGCATGACAGTGCTTTTTGCTGGGGAGATGTATTCCCCAGCATCGTACCATCTTATCTCGCTCAGCCCTAAGATGTCGATTTTATACCGTGCGAATTCGCGCTCCATTTGGAGGAATCTGGCGTTATAAGGCCCTTCCTTGAGTGAGTCCAGGAGGGTCTTAACGTTCCAGAATCCGATCGTTGTCCGTGTCCGATAGCCAAAGGTCGTCAACAAATGATCAGTCCGTATCCGAGGCGTATGTTTCCGTTTCGGAGCAATAGTTTGTTTTACGGTTGCGGCTCGCTGGGCCACAGACCAACCGATACTGGTATTACAAACGTTAATTTTCTCCTTTTTTTTTTTTTTGATACAAGTTCCAGGATGATAAAATCACTTTTTTGCTGCACAAATCAAATTAACAAACCCAGATAAAATGACTCCTTGTTAATTCAGCCAACACAGTTGAAACGCGAACACTCAAGGCGCTTGCTTATACCATATAATCGATCGTATTCAAACAACTAACTCGATAAGATAAAAAATTACACATAGACGCTTTTGATTTTCAATTCTTCAATTTTAGTGTTTAGGATATTTATCGTCATAGGATTTTCAGTCATAGAGCATTTGCGTACTTTAAACTGTTTTTTTTTTTTGTTTTTAGATACGGGAGTGTATTAAAAATGGGAATGGAACCGCAGGTAAAGCTAGTATTGCTCTACATCTGATTCGGTTTTGCATAAGGAGCCTCCAATATAGGATTATTTGTTATCCTTCGTTAGTATTAGATATATGTATGTTATGATCATAAAAGATTTGTAGGCTACCTATACATTTATTGAATAATAAAGAAATACCTAAATCTAAACGCTTACAATTTAAAGTAATTTAGGAAGTCACTTCATTGTACCTGCCTTCACGATGTATTGCGAAAACATAACAAAAGATCGAACTACTAATTCGGCTATACTTTCACTAAATATTGTGCTACAGTCCGGAATACACATAGGTCTCAAGCAATAAATCCTTTTATTTCTCTATTTATTTTGCGGACTAAAGTAATTAAGATCCCTTTTAATTTGTAAACGGTTTAGCCTTAGAACTTCTTTTAGGACAATCAAGGGTATTTTTATTCACATTTTATGACGGGGAATATTTCGGGCCTTATTGGGCGGGCGATTTACTGCTAAACTGGCTCATTGGACCAACGAAACTGCTGTTGACAAGAGTGAGCCTTCACTTGGTCTCTCTGTTTATATCTCTGCATTTTCAAAATATTTAAGACTTTTCCTATTATAAAATGTCTAACAGCTCTGACACTCCCATTTATTATTAATTACCCAAATGTAGTTTACTATCAGTTTTCCCCAATCTACACTAAACCTATGGCTAAGTTAACTGAATGACTCAGTTAATTACTTCTCAGACGTCAAATAGACGAAATATATTTTTCGAAATTCCCTTATAACATGATACCACCCATGACTCACATTGTGACAACTAAGCAAATTGTCTACCCCCTCCCACAAGGTCAATTGAAAATCATGACAAATCATACCAAGCACACGCCAGAAGGTATCATCAAATTTAGTCCAAGGAAACTTTCTCATGTCTGATTTTTAGGAAATATCCATTCAACGGATTTTCTTTTAAACAGACTATTACGAAATTAAGTATAAAAGTAAAAATAAATTTAAACGAAAAAGATAATACACACGAAATGGACAAGAAATAAAGCCGGAAAAAAGAGATTGATTGAACTTTTTATTTTATTGTTGCGACATTTATCACTTCTACTTGGAACTACTTGAATTGGCACCATGTCTACCTTATGTTATGAAGAACACTTGCTTCCGAGAAAATTCACGAGACCTGAGATTTATTATTCTTCTTCTCAATTGACACCGTACTCGTTTCTCACATCTCACTGGGGGGTTGGTTGAGCATCAGCCAATTGGCAATGGGCCAGATAGTCATTGAGATTTTTTTGTGTATCTTTGACGTAAGATGGTGTCTATGAACTATGGATTTATTGGGTATTTTTATGGCTAATGGCGATTCAAATGCAGTTCGCCGAAAACGAGAACTTTATTTGTTAAATTTTTCAATTGAAATGAAGTGAATTGCTACAATAAATCGGAAGACGGAGTAGTAGAATAGACGTGCTTAATCTGATTAAAAAAGCAATGCGGCACGAGTCATAATTTGTGTTACAAATTTGATTTATCATTTATAAAAAGTGAAGGTATTTGTTAATATTATCCTTAAGGGCCTGATAAATTCCTGCTCAATCTGAGTAGGAAGGACTGCAAAACTATAGTTGAGCTAATCACGGGACACAAGACTTGTGGTCATCACACGACCAAAGTGGTTTTAGACCCTACATGTGAGCATTTTCGCTTCTTCGGTTTCTATGTTAAATCCAATCTGTACGAAATGCTGCGTTTCAATAAGAGTGCGCAGAAATTTGACTTTGTGCTGACTTTTGTCATTGCACTTTTTAACTTTGTGTTAAGATACATATTCAACTCAAGTTTAACTCATCACAGAATCAAGAGAGATATATATAATTGTGAGGTTAAAATGAACTGCGACCTTTCAAAGATCTATTGTGGTCCCCATACTACGGCTCTAGCCGATGATATACTCGGTCTAGAGCACTTCCTCCAGTTCAGCTGCTAGAGCAAACCGGAGTATCTTCAGAGGATAACGCGAAAGATTTCAGACCAATCAGTCTGACCTCCTTCGTTTTGGAGACCCTCGAGCGCCTTCTAGACAACCATCTGCGAAATACAATCGAGTCATCTCTTTCCAAATCCCAACACGCATACCTCAAAGGAAGATCTGCAGAAACAGCTCTTCATGGAGTAGTGCGAACAATAGAAAAATCCCTACAGTATAAGGAATACACTTTAGCTACCTTTCTAGACATAGAAGGAGCTTTTAACAATGTACACACTGAGGTAATTCTAGAGTCCCTCACGGAGCTGAGCATAGAAACCTACCTAAGCCAATGGATAGCCTCTATGCTCAGCACTAAAACTATTCAGGCATCTCTAGTAAACAGCACTATAACCAAATTTGCCAGTAGAGGAACGCCCCAAGGTGGAGTCATCTCACCTCTACTATGGCTAATAGTCATGAATAAAATCCTTTTATACTTAGACAGAGAAAGAATTAAAGTAGTTGAGTATGCGGACGACATGGTGATTTTATTGTCAGGACTTTTCCCTCCCGTGATAAGTGAGATCATGGAGAGTGCTCTAAGTAAAGTCACCGCATGGGCCAGAAGTGTGGACTTGGAGTCAAGCCAAATAAAACTGAACTGATGCTTTTCACCACAAAAACCAAAATACCCGACTTCAATCTTCCTCGATTAAACGGTCAGATACTCTCCTTATCTTCCAGTGCTAAGTACCTAGGAGTTATTCTAGATCCTAAACTTAACTGGAAACCAAACATAGACGAACGAGTAAAGAAAGCATGTATAGCCTTCTATGCCTGCAACAGAACCTTCGGCAAAAGATGGGGCCTGCAACCAAAATTAACCCTGTGGATGTACACAGCCGTAGTACGCCCAATCCTTACCTACGGGTCGATAGTATGGTGGCCGGCCCTTAAAAAAGTCTATAACATAACCAAACTAAATAAGGTGCAAAGAGCAGCAGGCATAGGCACCGAAGGCGCCCTACGGTCAACTCCGTCAGACGCTCAAACAGTTCTGCTTCACCTTTTACCCCTAGATCTACATATCACAAATATCTCAGCGCACAGCACAATCAGACTCAGAGAGTCCAAGTGTTGGACTGCGAAACCCTATGGACACAGCAATATCCTAGATTCTCTACCAAGAGAACTCGTATTGACTCCAACAGACTACATCATCCCCACATTGAACTTCACAAAGCGTTTCGATGTACAATTCCCTACAAGAAAAGATTGGCAAGATGGACAGGCGACCAGTGGTTTCGATCTAACAGTCTACACCGACGGGTCAAAAATGGACTGTGGGGTTGGTGCGGGTGTTATCTCGGAGTCCCTGAACATCGCAAGATCGTATCGACTCCTGGACGCTGCCAGCATCTTTCAAGCGGAGTTACTCGCCATTCGCGAAGCCTGTCGCCAAATCAAGTCACACACAAATACACTACCAAGGCAAAGAATCGCTATTTTAATCGATAGCCAAGCTGCTATCAAAGCCATTGCCTCGGAAACCATTTCCTCGAAATTAGTACTAGAATGCCGACAGGAGCTGGCCTCGCTAGATGGCCAATGCATGGTGACCCTAATCTGGGCCACAGCAACGTTGATGGCAACGAACATGCTGACGAACTGGCCAGGCGAGGCTCAGCCCTTCAATGCTCACTTGCTGAACTTGTTCACACCCCGCTCGGAGCAATTAAGGCAAACATCTCAATCTTTCTTAGAAAAGCTAACCTTAAATGGTCCAGGTTAACGAACTGCGTCATATCCATAAAGATGTGGCCTAACTACAACAAGACCAAAACAACCGCCCTATTGAACAGAACGCGCAAAGACATTGCCCGTACAATCGCGATAATCACGGGACACTGGCCGGTAGGAGAGCACGCAGCCAAACTAGGTATCCCATATAATACACACTGCCGTAGTTGCAACATAGCCACCGAAAAGGAAACAATTATCCACTACATGTGCAATTGTCCAACACTAGCTAGGGCTAGACATCAATCATTAGGCAAACCCTTCTACAATTCACTTGAGGAGACCTCGGGTAAGAACATAAATGAGGTAACCCTCTTCTTAAACTCCACAGGCTGGCTCTAGATTGTCCTCACCAACACATATCAACATCCAAGGTCGCATGAGTCGTGGTATCAAAACGGCACAACTGTGCTAATTGGGTCTCTGTTTTTACAGAACCGCCACTTCTACCTACCTACCCTATCTTCAGAGGATCCAGCGAAGGTAAATCCATTTCTGATAGCAACTAGGCGATTTCTTCTTTTGTGGATCGGTGCTTCGCATTCTATAAGAAGGTGCGCTGGTGTTTCTGCGAAGTCCCTGCATAATCTGCAGTGTCCGTCTTCTTCCTCCATTCTCAGTTTCCTTAGGTGCTCCTTGAGTCTGCAGTGACCCGTTAACATGCCCGCCAAGATGCTAAGTCGATTCTTACTAACTCCCCAGAAATTCTTTGCCTGTCTTATTTGGGGGATATCGCCCCAAATGTTTGGCCCATTTATTCTCTTCCTCTTTCTTTAAGTCTTCCCGTATTTTTTGGGGTCCTATTCCACAAAAGGGTTCTGGTCCAAGGAACGGCGTGTCTGATCTATTCCTAGCTAGTTCATCAACTGCTTCGTTCCCCTCCACTCCTACATGTCCTGGTACCCAGTAGAGAGTTACTTTGTTGTTTCTTCAAGTTTGTTGATCCTGGTGAGGCATTCCCGTACCAGTTTGGATCTGATTTCATGCAAGGTCAGTACTTTAGTAGCGACTTGGCTGTCTGACAGTATTACGATGTCCTGCCCGCGATATTACAATGTCTAGGTTGAATTGCGCGCATCTTTCGATCGCGTGAACTTCTGCTTCAAATATACTGTGGAGTATTCCCAGTGATTCAGAGTATCTGGTTCTCGGCCCGTACACTCCTGCCCCAGTGCCAGTAGATGTTTTCGATCTGTCTGTATACCATTTAATAATGTGTTGTTTGAATTGGTACTTATCAGATTCGCTGCTCCAGTCTCTTTTGTTGCTCAGCTTTGAGGCAAATTTTCCTTTCAAAGAAGTATTTCTTGGCCATATCTTCTCTGGGCCAGTCCAGAAGCGGCACCGATTTGGATAGGGTTACACGCTCTTTGTCTGCGATGACTGTTCCTTTCCCAATGCCCTCTTTGCTGATGCTCAATATGTTCCCTTTGACTATTTGCTCTAGCACTATGTGTAGCGAAGGTATACCTACGATGACTTCTAGTGCTGCTGTGGGACAGATTCGCATGGCTCGTGTTATGCATATGCAGGCTAATCTTTGCACTTTGTTGAAAGATGTCCTCCTCGTGGTAAACCTAATTCTGTTACCCTATGCCACCGCTCTGTAAGTGATGACGGGTCTTGCTATTATCAGGTACATCCACTTCAGTGTGGCTAGGCTGTATCCCTAGGTTTTTCCTGCAATGTTTCTGCTTACCATAAGTCTCTCGCTTTGGTTACCATAGCTTCTAAATGTTCTCTCCTGAGGAGGTAGTTGTCTAGTGTTAGACCTAGATACTTGACCTGTTTCTGTGGGTCGACCCACATGATAGGTTGCATACGCTTTAGATATATTTTCTTGGTGAAGGGTATCACAGAATCAAAACTGAATAAGGAGAGCACCATGACAGACGCCTGTACAACAAAGAATACCAGAGTCAATCTGTGGTGATACCCTCAGTTCGAATCTCGAGAGTAGCAGTTAGTGTAGGTACTAGAATTTAGCAATAACAGTTCTGAGCTATGGTTTTACCAACCGTAGGTTCAATTTTACAGCAGGAATATATCTAATTGCTGAAGAAACGCAGATAGTTGCCTACCTATAATCTGAATGCCAATATCGTTACAAAAGTGCAAGATGTCAAAGCTAATCCTTTTGAACCTAACAAAATATTACCTTGAACCACCGACTTTTGTCAGCGTTCCAGAAATCGAAACAAAGAAAATTGAGCTTCGATGTGACGCTATGACAAACAAACAAACAAATATTTGGCGCAACAGCTCTTTAAAGTGCCAGAGCCTAGCTTCTCGCAACCACTCATGGTGTGTGCGTTATATTTTTCACACGAATGGAGGGGCCTACAGTTTAATGCCGAATCCGAACGGCGATTTGAGAAGCTTTTTCGTGACAACAATACTCTCGGATGTTTGTCAGACGCTCGCGAGACGTGGGACCGTGAAAAAACTTTTTGGTATTTTCTGGGATTCGAACTTGGAACCTCATGCGTAGTGATCCGACACACTAACCACTTACGCCACGTGACGCTATGACGTTAGATGGAAAACCTGATCAACAAAATGCTGGGGCTGACATCTAACACTTCAGAAGATGTGATTAGAGCCTTCGGACAATTTCCAAACGTTAAATAAATAAATAAATATTTGGCGCAACAGCTCTTTGTGCTAGGGCCTAACTCCTCGCAACTACTCATGTTGTGTGCGCTATATATGGAAGGGACCTACAGTTTAGTGCCGCATCCGAAGGGCAATTTGGTTTGAGAAGCTTTCCCGAGACAACCATACTCTCGGTTGTTTGTCAGACGTTTGCCAGAGGTTCGACCGTGAAAAAACTTCTTGGTGTTTTCTGGGATTCGAACTTGGAACCTCACGCGCAGTGGTTCGACACACTAACCATTTACGCCACGGCGCCCACGTTGGTTCATTTAGAAGTTTCAGCTAAACGATTAAAAAAAAATGCTTCTCTATAGGTAGAACAAAAAAATAGCTGAAGTCAATCCAAAGCCATAGCTCTTCATGACACCGGACACCACAACTTTAGTTGAAGAAAGATCAGGAATAGTCCAGAATGGCTTGGGAATGCGAAAAGGATCATACACTGATCTTGGTCAGAGAGTTGTTGATTTCATTACATATTCACATGTCTTTTTACGAAGATATCGAGTACAGGATGATCCAGTTTTCTTCTGGCTTCGATTTCATCGTAGCTTAGCTCAAGTTAGATTTGAAATTTTCCCAGTCATCTCTTTGAGGAATGACAAATGGAGTATATTCTCTTGATTTAGTACTTTTCAAGGTAGTAACAGGATAAATAGTGGGCCATAGCCAAGTTCAGCTTCTATTTCGGTGTCTACTTCTATTTGAGGTAGACATAGAATAGCAATGAGAAACATAGTGGGAGTCGATCGTAGACAGCTCCCATACATATTTCGGCTATTACCGAAATGAATTAACGCCTTAATGTCGTCAAATAAAGTCATCTAACAATGTTGGTCTTTCTATTGTGATACTACACATTTTCGCCATCACCATTACTTCATTGAATGATTTTTGTTTCTGTATTTTTTATATCAATCTCAGCCAGTGTTCTAGGAAACTGAGTACATGCAAATCCCACGACTAGACACCTTCAATGTAAACAAAACGTGAAACCCCTGGTTCGTGATTCAAGTGATAAAAATCACATAAAGACACACAAGTAGAAATGTAGATTAAATCACGTACGTGCGACTGCCACTTCATATGCAAAAGCATATCCAGTACCGGGACAAATTGTCTCGATTTACACATGTACGTCATCAAAAATGTAGGACTTTCACGACAAATTTGAATCACTACACATCTAAAGATTCAGCAATAAATAAAAGTGTTCAACCCAAAATTGTTTTGAAGTCAGTTCAATAGAACTTAGATTCAAAACCCCCTCAGTTACTGACAGTTCCCCACGGTCATTGCGCACATCAAAATAACCCGGTGTCTCCAGTGTGGGTCTTCGAACGAAACCGATGAGTCAATAACTACTTATAACCCTAGGCAAGCCCTACCATGTGTTCTTGGCTCACAGTCTACCCATTTAAAAGGCAGTTCTCTTAAACGGTTTCTTTCAATCTCTCAGCCAGTTTAACAAGGAAAAAACTTATTTTCAGACCCGTTTCAGCTTAATTACACAAATAGCACGCTTATCGGTCTGCAGACCACACTCGCGTTATATGAATTCATTATAACCCAACGAGATAAGTCTCTCGCCTCCAACTTACCCAGTGACTAACTTTTAACTATCATGGGAGCTGTACGTGTACAAAGCAAAAGCAAGAGATTGTATACACAATCAGTGACTTGAAAATCCCAGCGAATTCTACAAAACTACGATATGCGCGCACGGTGAATGCAAAACCAGTCCAACAATACAAGTTCTCTAGTAGCAGTAGCCTGAATGCGGGAAACCCCAAAAGAAATAAAATCTCTTGCTTCTCAGATAAACTCAAACACGTATTTTACTCGTGACGTCAAAGCAAGACTCTGACGATGGATTCCGCAAAGTAGTCCGTATCCAATGAGTGTGGTGTTACGAGATTTCAGCAACCGCCAGCTAATTTATGCTGCGAAAGTTTGCTTAGGAGGGTAGGCTCTAACTCCATTCTGCATCAAAGCCATTAGCGATATTTGTGATATAAATTTCTATGCCTGCTAATTTATCTTAGAGCTTACCTTGGAAAAAGCTACCGAAACTGGCTAAAATTGGATTAAAATCAAATAAAGAAATAAAATCAACATTCTTGGGAACTCTCATTTGAATCACGATTTCACAGCTTGATTTCGATCGCATTATCTGCTGGCAAGTGCCGCACGGTCGTTAATACGATTTAAAACATGCTTGGCTTGAGTGATTACCGGGGTTAATTGTTTGCTTAATTCACATAGCGAGCAAATGTAAATCTGTTAAATTTTATTGATGAATGGAATGCCATAGTCAACATTTGACCAGATCATCGGATGTGATACGTTGTAGACGTTGTAGGTACGTGTACCTACTTATGGTAGGTTAAGTCGTAGTTTTGAGGTTTGTTTGATAATGGAACCCATTAGCGGGCGGTTTATTTTTATACACGCGATGGAAAATTATCATAATGCGTTTGATTTGGTTACAAGACATTCCAGAGGGCTTCTTCCAAATTTTTCTGGTGACAAAACCTAAGTGGTACACCTAGAGTTTCGTAAAGTTCAAAGTGCTAGGAAGGAGAACAAATCACACTTAACGGGTACATAATTAACTCGCCTATTATTGGAGCAAATTTAGTTAGAGTACTAATGATTAGTATGTACTGAGTGTGATTATGTATATTGCTGCTATTTGAGTAAAGGTCTAATTACAGGCGCCGCGCCGATATGGGCATGGCACAAAATGATTGCTGATAGTTTAGATTTAATAAGAACTGGGACAGACCATATTGTCGGGAGGATACATTCAATTGTCCGCAAATACTTGAAAAGGGTCGAAAATTGATAGTAAAACCTAAACTTAAGCCTCAGTACAATACGAAGATAAGGAAAGCTTGCACCAACACGTGATGAATAAACGTAGAAACTCTTGCTCGTGAGTAGAATTGTAAAGATCACATACAGTCGGGGAAGTATTCAGAAGTAGTAGTCATCATGCACGTGCTATTGCAAAGTCATAAGCACATGCAAAATCTATGTCACCAAACAAATGTAGAGCTTTCACGACGAAGATGAATCATCTTTAGATTCATCACTAAAGGCATTTGTTCAACTTAACTTAAAACGGGTTTCAGTTCAGTAGAACGCAAAACTTTCGTCACAGGCGAAACCCCCCCAAGATATTGCCAGTTTCCAAATACTCATTGCGTACATCAAAATAACCCACTGTCACATTTCATCCATTCTCCTCTCCTGTTTACATGACTTACCTTGATTGGTAGAGCCATCCCAGATCAGGTCGGCGTTTTCTCTCTAAAGCAAAATGAAGCACTCAAACTCAGCCTTGAACCAATATCACTTAGAAAATTAAGTGAAAATGAAAATAGTGTAAAAGAAAATGAGGTAAGTGACGATGGGCGTTTGTTTTGAATTTTTCCCAGTTATATTAAGCTAATAGACCTCCTCGTGGTGGGGGTGGGCAACGTGACTGGGATGTGCGGATGGAGTAACTTAAATAGTTATTCTCATCCATACAATCCAGTCACGGCTAACAAAGCGCACACCCCATGACAAAAAGAAGACGACTGGCCTTGGATATTGCCAAACCGGGTAGGCCAGGTCATCCTTTGGAGCCAGGCCTGAAGAGTGTCAGTTTGCGAGCGTTTGGTGGTCGGCCTGTCCAGCTCGGCAGCCGACCGGGTCAAACCCGAATTGGCTACGAGCTTCCTGTCAATGGTCTCGCGAACCATTACCGGAGTCAAGGGGTGAGCGCGCTATGCACCGATAGGGACACAGATGGATTCTCTGATTTTCGAGAGCGGCATCGACTTAGGATAGGCACATGGAACGTTTCATCGCTCACAGGGAAGGACCTTGAACTTGTTGGGAAGGCTGCTAAAAGTCGACTAGATATAGTTGGCGTCTCTTCAACAAAGCAGAGAGACTCTACAACTGTGGACCCTTTGAATGGGTGGAAGGTCTTTCTATCAGGAGTCGCACCATCAATGTCTGCTTGCTCAGGCGGGAATGGGGAGACTCCCAAGTCCTATGTTGACAGACAGAGTATTGAAGTGGATACCATTAGGAGGGATAGTTGCGATCTTAAAGATCAAGCTTCAAAGATCTTTTCTGGCATTGGTGCAGGTACATACACCGAACCTTCAGTCAGAGTATGCAGCTTTCTTAGATGAAGTTGATGCTGTCCTTGGGAAGGTTGCGGATATAGGTTCTTCTATCCTGATGGGTGACTTCAATACTCACGTGGGTGTAGATGTTATGACATGGGGGAGTGTGTTTGGGAGGAATGGTGATCCTGATCAAAATGCGAAGGGAGAGAAGCTGTTGGATTTTTGCTGTGAAAATGGCTTATCCATCATGAACACTGTCTTTCCACACAAAGCATTCACAAGTACACGTGGTACCGTCAGAGTCTTTAGCAGAAGTCACTGATAGATTTATTTATGGTTCCATCGTCTGAAGAGAATGGTTTGTGATGTTCGCGCATTGAGAGGGGCGAACTGTCAACTGATCAGCACTTAGTGCTATGCAAATTGTATCACAGCGAGAGAGTGCCTCCCCTACCAAATCGCAAACCAAGGATGGTTACATGCATAAGATGGGATAGGCTACAGAACGATGAGATGCGGGAGACATTTGCGCGGCAAATAACTGAAAGGTTTGAACGAATTTCAACTGTTCCATCAAATATAGAGGAAGAATGGCAACCGTTTTCAACAGCGATTATTGCCTCTGCGGGAGATGTTAGTGGAGTGAAGCGGCTTGGTGTGGCGGCTGGTGGTGAGAAAATAAATGCATGGTTTAAAACGCCCGGAGTTCAAAAAGCCATCAGAGAAAAGAAGAGAGTATTTGAGGTATGAATTCACTTGGGGAACACCAATTCTCGAAATCGGTACACTGAGGCGCGAAGAATTTGCAAATTAGCTGTGAAAACAGTCTTGGAAGGACTTTGGCGCAAATTGGAACGTGATTGCAGATCTGCAAATAAGATGTTCTGGCAGACCGTCCACCGATTCAGAGGAAGAAATATGAAATATGAATATCGTTGAAAAGTCAAATCCAAAGACGGTACACTTCTTTCTAATGAGGAGAACATCTTACACAGATGGAGCGTGCACTTTTCAGAATTGCTCAATCCCGAACGGAGCACCGAAGATGACAGACCTATGGTCGAGAGTAGAGCGGAAAGTAGTCCTACGGTAGAGGAAGTAACTTTAGCGATCAAATCGCTAAAAGTTGACAAATCTGCGGGTGTGGATGAAATTCGGCCAGAAATGCTCAAGGCTTTAGGTAAAGAGGGAGTGCAATGGCTCTCGCGTGTCATTAAAGTGGCCTGGGAATGCGGTGAAACACCTGGTGATTGACAAATGGGGGTCAAAAGAGACTGCGCCAACTACAGGGGTATATCTCCTTTAAGTCTCCTTGGAAAAGTCTTCGCTAAGGTGCTAGAAACGCGTTCCAAAGCTGTGGTTGAGGATAGTTTAGGGGATGAGCAGTGCGGTTTTCGTCCCGGTAGAAGCACAAACGACCAGTTATTCACTCTCAGAATGGTTCTTGAGAAAGCCTGGAAGTATCCTAAACCTGCCTACATTTGCTCTTTGCGGATGATTTAGTCATCCTTGGGCTCTCTCAAATCGAACTTCAGGGCGACTCGAAAGGTTTGTAGCTGTTTGTGATGATGCTGGAATGAAGATCAACGTGAACAAATCGGAAGTAATGGTCGTTTCCAAAATACCCATTCAGTGCACTCTGCATATTAGGGGAGTCCCACTGAAGCAGGTGGATAAGTTTAGGTACCTCGAGGTCTTATTCACGAGCAATGCCGAGTTATCCTGTAGAATTGGTCAGGCTGGATCAATTTTGAGAGAGCTTGGCCAATCTGTTATAAGGAAGGCCGAACTTAGTGTTCAAGCTAAGCTATCGGTTTTTAACTCGATGTATGTTTCAACTCTCACCTATGGTCATGAAATTTGGGTAGTGACCGAAATAATAAGATCGCGGATACAGCCGCCGCAATAAGGTTCCTTCGCGGTGTTGCTGGAATAACTCGTAGGGATCGATTGCGCATCACTAGAGTACGCGAGGCCCTCAATCTTGAGCAGCTATTTCTCCGAACGGAACGATCTATGCTTCTATGGTTTGGTCACGTAGTGCGTATGCCCCCAGACCAGCTTCAAAGATGTGCCATGATTGCCGTGCCATCAGGTAGGCGACTCCCCGGTAGGCCTAGAAATAGATGGTTGGGTCAAGTCCGACATCTCTCCTCGAGCCGATACAAATATTTGGCGCAACAGCTCTTTAAAGTGCCAGGGCCTAGCTTCTCGCAGCCACTCATGTTGTGTGCGTTATATTTTTCACACGAATGGAACGGACATACAGTTTAATGCCGACTCCGAACGGCGATTTGAGAAGCTTTTTCGTGACAACAATACTCTCGGATGTTTGTCAGACGCTCGCGAGAGGTGGGACCGTGAAAAAACTTTTTGGTGTTTTCTGGGATTCGAACTTGGAACCTCATGCGTAGTGATCCGACACACTAACCACTTACGCCACGGTGCCCGCAACGTATGCAGCACACACATTATATATGTACAATCTGCATACAATCTACGTACAACCACACATTTTATTCAGTCATATTACACATACACACCATATATTTTCCATACAACCTGTACATGTGACAGTGGTTGAACAGTCCGTGCGATAATCATACAACGGCCGGTTGTGTGGATAATATGGTCACGGTACAATTATCGTATACAACATCAAAACTGTCAAGCTATTGGTACAACAGTTGTATCGTATATTCCCCACTTAAGTCTACTCATGATGATTAGTCAAACGAAAATGTGAAAGAACTGTCAAATATGACAGTACCGTGGGAATCCTTACCAGAGCAGACACAAAACCCTCTCACAACACAAAATTAATTTTAAATCCTTTAAAGCATTCTAAAATGTGGACGAATCCAACGATCAACATCATAATCTATTTTCAATATTTTAGTGGGTAAGAATACCACACTAGTATGAGCACGCGCTGTCGATCCTCATAGTGTCTTGTTGAAGATTTTCACCTACCCTCGGAAAAAAAATACACAAAGCTTTGTTATTTGTTAAAATTCGCTTTTTGTACAAGACTTGTAGTTTTCTGGTACTTTTTTACCGAAATTCGTAGTTTGTCAAATTTCAAAGAGTGGTTGTAAAATTCTCTCAAAGGGAGGTAAAATTTAAAAAAAGTAAGAGAACGCATTGAACCACAAAAGTTGCCCAATTTTTAAACGTCAAACCCAAGTACACACAAAAAAAAAATAGAAGGAACAAGCCAACAAAAAATGACATATTTGTCAGCGATTTGATAGATTTGAAAGATTCCATAAATCTGCGCAAAGAAATTTCTCGGAATAAAATTTGCAGCATGAGTAGATTTCTTACTCTTCCGTGAACTACCTCTTCTACAAAAAAAACTACTAAATTTATCCATTCTCCAACAGGATTTAACAAAAACTCGTAAAATATCGTAAAAATTCGCTGTTTTGGGAAGGTGAGCAAGCAGACCTAAAGCTATTCATTTTTTACTTGTTCAAATTTAAATAAAAAATTATAAATAGGACCCATTAATAGAAAAGTTACAACTTGCACTCTGGTTCAAGCCTCAAACTATAAACGTTTGGTAAAGATCACTACCTAAAACGACTTTGGTTTATGTGAAAGCTTCTATCGCTGACGTATGTAGTTGCCGCTGACCTTTGTCTAATCATTTATAGTAGACAGACTCACAACTCTACTCTATATTTTCATCGACTTACCCACTTTGATATTCAAGTAGAAACACTGCGTCATAAATCGAATACTGTGTTTGTCAATAACCTCTCATATGTGCGTAAGCTACTTCTAACAAGATCCCGTTTTATTCAAATATAATTTAACCCATTCGCGCTAAACAAGTTTGTTTTGATTACTAAACTAATCCACACAATCGTCTTTTACGTCAATGTCAGCTGTCATCTGTCAGAATTCATACATTCTGCGCCTAAAATTTCATTATTCACTTTCAAATCTCGAAACTAATTAAAGAATTTCCCACTAAAATTTAATTTCAGTTCAAATTTCCCGCCCAATTGCTAACTAACGCCATCTACCCGCTCAGCACAGCACCACCGCACCCAATTGGAGACTTTCTTATCAAACGCACCACTACTTCCTCAACTGTATCCCCCCATTCAGTCGGAATTATTGGAAACTATTTCCACTTTACTGCATCAACAGAGCGGCAGCAGTTTCATTCAACCACGGTACCGCCACCACCGCCTCCAACAAGTGCACAACAACAGTGCAATCCCAAACAATGCACGCGACGGTCAGCATTGACGGTGTATCTCGCGTCGTCGTCGGTTAGCAAACGATTTTTCAAAACGCACTCGAACGAGTATGCCCCTCTTGACGAGTTCGATGAGCGCCCCCTTCCAGTGCCTACGACTCGTATACTATACCTGGTGAGTATGTGTTGTCGTTGTGTAACAATTCGCGGAGAATTCGCCAACCGCATGTCGTCCTCCAAGAGCAGCGCTGCGCCGAAAGTGGTCGCGTTTGGCAACGTTTTACTCGATGCAACCGTGCAGCTAAGTGATTTAGAGATTCTAAACCGATACCAGCTATCGTTGGATTCGAAGGGCGAAATCGATATCAAAACTCTGACGAAAATTTCCGAAGAAGTCTGCAATAGGTACGTACAGACACAATGACCAAGCAAAATACACGGCGGCGACGAAGAGAACCATGCCAACAACAACTAAAAGACTTTGTCTCTGAACTTTTTGTTGTTGTTGTTGTGTCGGTGTTCTTCTAAGTTTGATAATCCCATTGATAGTGTATGCATATGTGGGTGATTTGTTGTTGTTGGTATTCTTTCAGCTTGATGGCACCGGTGAGCAGTGGCGGTTCCGCTCTCAACACAGTACGCATACTAAAGCAGCTAGGGACGGAATGTCTGTTCTTTGGGGCCGTTGGCAAAGACCCACTGGCAGAGTCACTGAAGGGTATCCTTAAAAAGGCGGGCATACGCACAAGGTGGGTACAGATACTTATTTCCTTTGTTGACGGCTAGGGTGGTGTTGTAATTTCAAATTTGTAATGTTTTTTGTGTTTCGTCACGAATTGTGTAAAGTGTAACGGTCGTCGGCGGTTGGCGGTGTGGTCATGAGGTGTTTTTTTTTTTTTTGATTTTTGCGTCGTGAGTAAGCATCCAAGAACGATGTGGATGGAATACCATGGAAACAAGTTTTTGTACAGTTTTAATTATTGTCTGAACAAATTTGTTAGGTTAACGATCGACTCACCTTGACGATGAGTCTCTTTTTTTTTATTGTACTTGCACCTACAGCTGTGGCCAAAGTAATAGCAACACGATGAAGCTATTCTTTTAGTCCAAAAAATCAAATTCGCTTTGAATACCTACATTTCTTCACAACTCATTCCGTACATGTTCAGCCATATGAACACATGCTAATATGTATATAGGTAACATTATGTTGAACGTATAATTAGCTGAAAAAAAAATAGCAGCACCAAGAAAAAGTAAAGAAAACAAATTGTTCTTTCACAACAAACTACTACCAGCCTTCTACGTGCCTGCGTTTCTGACTCATTCCGCAAGATTTTCCTTCTTCTTGATATTTCGGCGAGGTTATGATCCGAAAACAAGGGATGATAACCCTCCCCTGTAGGGTTCGCCCGGGAATAGTTCATTTCCGCCAAATCAAAATGTGTAATATCAGTGAAATACCAGTTTGCAGGCGAAATTTCAAAATGTCCCCAACAATTTTTAACGTTTAGAATCTTGGAATTTATACGAGGACTGTTCGATAAGTCAGTGACTTTGATGCTAGATGGCGCTCGGATCGCATAGAGGGCTTTTTTCTGACATCTTTGTTTCTTTCTCGGCATAGGAAAAACAAAAGATCTGTCAAAAACTTAGCTTTTTACGTATACAGTGGTCGAACGAACTGTCAGCTTGTGAGATTTGGTCAATATGGAAAAAAGTGAGCTTCGTGTTTAAATAAAGCACTACTTTTTGCGCGGTAAAACCATTAAAGAGACTAAAGACAGACTAAAAAAATATTATGGAGACTCTGCTTCCTCGCAAGGAATAGTAGTTACACAAGTACAAATACAAATATTTGGCGCAACAGCTCTTTAAAGTGTCAGGGCCTAGCTTCTC
Source organism: Brachypalpus laphriformis (assembly GCA_945910035.1). Classification (NCBI taxonomy): domain Eukaryota; kingdom Metazoa; phylum Arthropoda; class Insecta; order Diptera; family Syrphidae; genus Brachypalpus; species Brachypalpus laphriformis. Next base: position 327,278,420 of record OX246753.1, read on the forward strand.
GCAACCACTCATGTTGTGTGCGTTATATTTTTCACACGAATGGAAGTGACCTACAGTTTAATGCTGAATCTGAACGGCGATTTGAGAAGCTTTTTTCGTGACAACAATACTCTCGGATGTTTGTCAGACGCTCGCGAGAGGTGGACCCGAGAAAAAACTTTTTGGTACACAAGTGGTTCACTGAATTTCGTTGCGGTCGACGCTGCGCGCCTAGGACGTCCAAATGACGTCACAGCGGAAGAAATGGTTAACAAAATCCACGATATTGTGTTGGACAATCGCCGGGTCAAGGTTCGTGAGATAGCTAAGATTGTAACAATTTTAAATGATATCATCATTCGAATCTTGCACGGCCATTTGGGCATGAAAAAATTATCTGTAAGATGGGTGCCGCGTTTGCTGACGGTGGACACAAAACGGATTCGGTTGAAGATTTCAAAACAGAGTTTGTGACTCTTCAAGCGCAATTCAAGTGAATTTTTACGGCGTTTCGTAACAGTTGATGAATCCTGGATACACCACTACACGCTAGAAATGAAGGGACAATCAAAACAGTGGACTTTTGCAGACGAACGTGTACCAAAAAAGGCAAAAACAGTTCCGTCGGGCGGAAAAGTCATGGCAACGGTTTTCTGGGATTCCCATAGCGTAATCTTCATTGTCTATTTGGAAAAGAGAAAAACGATCACCGGACGGTACTATGCCAATTTATTAGATAAATTTAAGAATTGATGGAAAAACGGCCCATTTGAAGAAGAAAAAAGTGCTATTTCATCACGATAATGCAGCAGGTCATTCGTCCGCAGTAGCAACAGCAAAATTAACTGAATTGCGATATGAACTGCTTCCTCATCCACCCTGTTCTCCAGATTTGGCTCCGTTTTGATTATTTCTTGTTTAGCAAAACGAAGAAATGGCTCAGCGGAAAAAGATTTTCATCGAATGAAGAAATTATCGATGCAACAAATGCCTATTTGGTTAGTGTGTTGGCTCACTACGCATGAGGTTCCAAGTTCGAATCCCAGAAAACACCAAAAAGTTTTTTCACGGTCCCACCTCTCGCGAGCGTCTAACAAACATCCGAGAGTATTGTTGTCACGAAAAAGCTTCTCAAATCGCCGTTCGGAGTCGGCATTAAACTGTAGGTCCCTTCCATTCGTGTGAAAAATATAACGCACACACCACAAGTGGTTGCGAGCAGCTAGGCCCTGGCACTTTAAAGAGCTGTTCATATTTTTTGGAAGGGTTGAAAAAGTTGGAATATCGTTGGGAAAGTGCATCGCACTGAAAGGAGACTACGTTGAAAAATAAATACAATTTTGAGAAAAAAGAACAAGTATTTCATTTCAAAGTCACTGACTTATCGAACAGCCTGCGTACGAAATGCAAACCAAACTACGGTACAATAGGTAGTTTGTCAAATCGAACATATCTTTTCGAGAATTAGGCACGCGATTCTCAAACGCTGACAAGAAAGAAAACAAATTGCTGTAAAAGAATATTTTAAGACCAAGGAAATTCGTTTCTATTATATTCTTTTTAAAGCTTTCGTTACTTAACATACTTATTTACTTATGTGGCGCTAGAGTCCAACCTGGACCTGGACCTGGACCTCAACCAACAAACCTCTCCAGCCAGCCCAGTTACAAGACAGCTGCCTCAAATGGCACACGCAACCGAGAGGTCCGTTTCCACTTGGTTGCGCCACCTACCGCAAGGTGGTGCTATACTGCGCCGTACTTCCAGGGTGTATTCAAAGGATTTCCGGGCTAAAACGTTGGACTCCTTCCGCTCTACATGATCCAATTATCTTAGTCGCTGTATGTGAACTCTTCTGACTAAGTCGATGTCGTTGTATATGGCATATAGTTCGGCATTGTACCTTCTTCTCCGCTTGCCGTCTATGCAAACGGGACCAAAGATCATTCGAAGAACTTTTCTCTCAAAATAACCAAGGGCATCCTCATCCGATTTGATAAAGCCCAAGCCTCTGCGCCATACAGCAGGACTAAGATAATTACTATCTTATAAAGAGTTACCTTAGTAGTTCGAGATAAGGCTTTGTTACTCAATTGCCTTCTTAGCCCATAGAAACAGCGATTGGTGAGAGTAATTCTTCGTTTGATCTCCCAATTGATGTCATTTGCGGAGCTCACCATAGAGCCTAGGTAGACAAAGTCCTTTACTACCTCAAAATTATATCTGTCTATTGTGGCGTTCTGTCCAAGACGCCGATGTTGGGTGTTCTTTTTTGTAGACAGCATATATTTTGTTTTGCTTTCATTGACCGCTAAAGTTCCGCTGAGTTCTTCCGATTATGTCAATGTCATCGGCGTAAGCGAGTAGTTGTACAGACTTGTAAAAGATTGTACCTCCGGTGTTGGCTTGTGCATTTCGTACAATTCTGTCAAGTACTATGTTAAAGAGATCGCATGATAGCGCGTCACCTTGTCTAAGACCTTTCCTGACATCGAACGTTTCGGTTATGTTCTTATCGACTTTGATGGAGCCGCGAGAGTTCTCCATCGTCATCCTGCACAAACGGACGAGCTTGGAAGGGATGCCGAGACTAGACATGGATCTGTATAACTCGTCTCTATACATGCTATCATGGGTAACTTTAAAATCGATGAAGAGGTGATGCGTATCGATTTTATGTTCATGGGTTCTCTTCCAAGATCTATCGTACTGTGAATATTTGGTCAATGGTGGACTTTCTGGGCCTGAAATCGCACTTATAAGGACTTATCAGGTTACTGACGATCGGTTTTAGGTGTTCACATAATACGGCAGACATGATCCTATATGCGATGTTGAGAAGACTTATACCTCTGTAATTGCCGCAGTTCGGAGGGTCTCCTTTCTTCAGGATCGGGCAAACGATGCTGAGGTTCCATTCATCGGGCATACTTCCGTCCGACCAGATTTTACAGATGAGTTGGTCCATGCTCCTCTTGCCTTGAAAAGTTCGGCGGCTAGGCCGTCGGCTCCAGCAGCTTTGTTGGATTTAAGTTTAGATATCGCTATCCTCATTTCATTCTGATCGGATTGACGGGAATCTTGACTATCATCGTCACTGTTGGATGGCTCATTCTGCCTGACAGCAAAATATTGGTAATCGTCGCCATTTAGCAGTCTGCAGAAGTGTTACTTCCATATCCTCAGCACCGACTGCGATTCTACGACTACATTACGATTTTCATTCCTGCAGGCTTCTGTTTTGTTCTTTTTACCTTTTGGTAAAATTTTTGAACATCATTCCTGCAATAAAGTCTCTCAATCTCTTCAATCGAGCGCTTCTCATGTTCCTTTTTCTTCTTCCTGAGAGTCAATGTTCTTCTTTTCTCCTCCACTCGTAGAGCTCGCGAACAGCTCTGGTCCTTCTATGCAACTGACTGCTGGAACTAAAAGGTCTATAAATTATATTTTTAAATTTTGAGGCTATGTTCCTCCAATACGTACAGAATTTTGGGCAAAGATCTAGGCCTAAACAAATATGAGATCCAGCTGGTGCAGTGCATCCACGAGAACATCTTTTGCGTTTGTGTCGTTTTTTCGCTGGTTATTTTCTAGAACAGTTGCAAGTTGATCCATCGCTTTGTCCCAAAATTGCGTTCGGCGATGAGGCTCTTTTCGACTAAAAATGTTCACATATGGAATGAGATCAATCCCGAAGAGACCCCAAACACCGCATTTCATCCAAAAAGAAATGCATCGGTGCAGTTTCCACGCTGGTGTCATCATCGGACCTTAATTTTTCGAAAAATGAGGCCGGAGCTTGCGTTAGGGTAATGTTTTTTTATTTTATAAATTACGCACACAATGGGTTGTGAATACCCTTAACATATTTATACACAGTGCGAGCGTTGGAAGGAAAGAGAAAGAGAGAGAGATAGAGAAAGATTAGTGTAGTGGTTCTGAAATTCAGAAGTTATGTTTCAGAAAAACTCCGGTGGTGAAGTCCAGGTAACTTTTTTGTCATTGCTTCTGACTCACAGTATTTTTTTCCCAACTACTTGATGTGATAGGCATATCAATCACCCAACAGACCGAACAACTGCCAGTTGGTGCATTTTGGTGAGACGTTACTTCTCAGTGAAGTAAGATTTAACACGAAGTACAACAACAAAAAGTGACCTGGAACCACTTATTATCTTAAAACTTACTATACTTATTATCTATGATACTACTGAAGAAGGCGAACCCCACAGGCGGATCAGTAGAAATGCGGTGAAGTGGGAGGGTTGTGATCCCTTGTTTTCGGATCATAGCCTCGCTGATAAAAGGAAGAAGAAGAAGACTACTGAAGAAGTAGTAACAGTAGGTCAAATATACAAACCATAGTTGATCGGCAGTTTCTGGACTCTATCGACTTAAGGACTCACTTCATCTCATTGTTTTTATTTTTAAAATAAGTTGCCTACGCATCACTACGCATGACGTTCCAAGTTCGAATCCCAGAAAACACCAAAAAGTTTTTTTGACGGCCCCACGTCTCGCGAGCGTCTGACAAACATCCGAGAGTATTGTTGTCACGAAAAAGCTTCTCAAATCTCCATTCGGATTCGGCACTAAACTGTAGGTCCCTTCGATTCATGTGGAAAATATAACGCACACAACATGAGTGGTTGCGAGAAGCTAGGCCCTGGCACTTAAAGAGTTGTTGCGCTAAATATTTTTTATTTTTTTTTGCCTACGCATTAGATTATAGTCATTAACCAAAATTACATTAACTAATTAAATACCAGCAGTCATATCTTACTCCAACACCATCTGATTCTGTTGAATATCATACGAGACCATCCCAAATTATACTAAACCACATTTTGTCAATATTCATTAGGAAGTTCTTGACAATTTCGGATTTCAGAATTCGTGGCCCTTAACCGCTAATAACTTGCTACCACACCACTCAAATTCAATGATTTTAGGACAGAATACATTTTATACCAGTCGTTTTCGACTCGTAAGTCGATTTGACTCTAAATATTTAAGCAATGAATCGATACCTAATATTGCGTTTTCACTAGAGTCAAATGAGCTCATTTCGAAACAGAGGAGACTAATTATCTCCGTTCCCATACATAAAGTTATTTGCCTAATTATCTCATTTCCAGCAAATTAGGTGACAAATAAATACAAAACAAAGTTCAGCAAGTCAAACATAGCTTTTGTTGACTCGAATTAAATGAAAAAAAAATCTGCATCGTTTTAAGTTTGATATTTGGCGAACATCATTTGAAAATTTCACATGGAGATTTTTCTCCAACATGCCATAGCGTCTAGAAATTCTAGCTTATTGTTGAAAAAAAAGAGAGCAGTTCTCCATTACACAAGACCACTTAGCACAGCGGTATAGAAAAAGTGGTCGTCATTTAGCGCATGTGAAATAATTTGTTGATATGTATAATTCATGTTTGCACTGAGAAATAAAGAAAGTAAATTGTATTGCGGTCCAGATAGTAGATTTTTATTCCATCCCGACAGTTGAGTTGAATGAAATTTGCTTTCAAAAAAATACGTGAAAATGAATAACCGGACGTATTCCTATGTATTATTTATCAAAACAGTGGTGCAGTGCTAATCAATAACAGCAGGCAATACTTATAGTCCCACCGTTTGTTTTCTCGATTTTATGATAAATAAACACCAGATGTATGGTTACTTCTAATCAATAAATCGCTTAATATATAACGAGTGTGAGTGATTTAAGGATTTGGATAGAAGAGTACATAATAATCCCAGTGAAATCATCTGAAATCATTCAGCACTACATTTAGACACACTTAATTCGCAGCGATTTCAGTCAGCGGTACATCGTAAATTCATCAAATAAATTTCTGATGACTTATCTGTGTACTAAATAATTTTGATATAGAGTTATGACCAATTAACTACTGGAAAAAAAAAAAAAAAAAAAAAAAAACGATAACCATAAATTGTGAAAAGTTAATTTTTATACAGTGTTTTCAATAAGCGTGATAGAACTTTAAATTCAAATTATAAAACGTAATCAAGGCAGTCTTACCGCCTGTGATTTGGTTCAACAGTTACTTTTGCTGGTAATGTGAGTTTCAATGTTTCAACTGAGTTTTCCTCACTCTATGTGTGAACACATTATATGTGGAAATTTCAATATACCATAGATCTCTTAACCCATTACCGACCAACCTTAAGAACAAAAATAAATCAAAAACATTTTATAGGCAGTTTGCTAAGTGTAATATAATTGGTAGTATTAAGCCACCAGGGTGCGTGGCTAAGGGAATTATTCGGGATAAAATCATTGACACGGCTAATCTAAGATGGTCAAACATAGATGGTCACAGGGTGTCTAAGGCCTTGTGGCCTGTGTTAGATCGCAGAAAATCTGGGGAGATAATCAAGTTAGATACATCGAGGCTAAGAACAGTGATAGGAATACTCTCTGGCCACTGTCTCCTAAGGAGGCATGCCATGAGACTAGGGTTATCCGATACGGATGTTTGTAGGTACTGCGACGCCCTACATGTCTCAGACGATATAACTCATATACTCTGTGAATGTCAAGGAATCGCCAGGACAAGGCTAAAGCATCTTGGTAGATACTTCTTCGATAACCTTGAAGAGGTGAGGTCTTTTCAGATTCTGTAGGGAGATTAATTGCTTAGGAGAATGGGTTTAGGTCTTCTGCCGTGAAGGTTCCCTAGGGATCGCGATGGGCCCACTTTGGTGCCTAGTGTTTTATGATAACCTCATAACCCTACCTAACCTAACCTAACCTAACCTTGCTAAGTGTTATGTTTGAGCAAAGAAACAATTTTATTAAAACAGTTTTTCAATTTTGATAAATAAAGGGGTGTACTCAAATGAGTACACTAGCCTAATATGGGTACCATAATGTTGACTAGACAGGACATTTTTTAAAACAATCTTTTTCGATGCAATGGGTGGTTTAACACTTCTCACAAATCCATTGAACTCTGCTGTGACAAATCTTTCATCGTAGTTGACTTTCTATTTTGTGGGGGAAATGCCTTCCATCACTGCGGACTATACTTCTTGGAGCATCTGGCTTATTTGGCGCTTTGGTTGATGGGCCGGAACGTAAACAAATTCTGGCTATGGTCCTTACAAATGACAGGCGATCACGATTTTCTGTACTCGTATTTTTCAAGCAGTCGCCAAGCAATTACCACCATTGAGTTTAGCATATGTGTGAACAATGGCCACCACCATTTCTTACCCTTGATTTTTATTGGATAGTTGTTTACAAATTGGTCATTGAGGTCGGCATCACCCATGCCTTTATTGTAGGCAACTAACGGCTTTGGCTGAGGAATAATTACTTCTTATTTTCCTATCGCAGACCATCTCTTGACTTTTCCAAGTGGTTGCAGGTGGTCGTAGTTTATTCCAACGGTCACAACGGCATTGTCCAACGAGTGAATGTTGTTGCTTTTGTCGAATTTATGGTGACAGTAGCCACGCTTTGCTTTCATTAAAGTTTTTAAGGATCTTAGTGGACACTTTTTGATCCTGTTATCACGAATTGTACCCGTGGCACGAAATCCTTTTCTGCGTAAAGTAGCCATAAGGCCATGACTAGTAAAATAATTATCGAAAAACACTTTATGGTCACTTGGCATTTTCACTACTTCCAGCAAATCAAAGACCACACGGGATACAAGTGGTAAACACTTATTTATTACACTCTTGTTGGGATGTCAGCGGGAATTTGAAAATCAAGCAGGTCATCCTCACATATATCCTCCTCATCTGTTTGAATGCCAACATCCGGTGGTATAACCACCATACCCACTTCATTCCCATTCTCTGGGATATTATCAATAGCCATGTTCAGAATTGGATAGTGCCTTCCATAGAAACTGCTTCAGTTTATTGTCGAAAAAGACATTTTTCTGTGAATTCAGTTAAAAAAAAATATTAGCACGGTTTTGCCCAGTGTACTCAAACAAGTATATCACTTTTGTGCACCAGTTACCATTGACAGGATAACATTTTTTTGTTATGATTTATAGGTACTGCTTTTATAGATATATGACCTAACAATTGGTATAAATTATTCATACGTTAGTTGGAAGTTTTAATTTTTACTAACCTTTTACTTTCACAATGACAGAAAATTATTTCAACCAGAAAACATACAAAACTAATATTCACCAGAAAACTCCAAAATAACTTTTAACTTCAACGAAATTCAATTGAATGTTTGGAAACGTATCCATGCTTGTATTTAAACCAAAAGAAACAAAAATCCAAATCTACTTTTTGAAAATAGTTTAATAAAATTTTGAAAAAAGATTGTACTCAAACGAGTACAGTGGCAGATAATGGGTTAAGTAATGATTATTTGTCACGCAAACTTCAAGAATTATTTTCGTTAAATGGTCTCTTTGTTATAAATAGTCTTCCCACTCGTTTGGAACCCAATGTGAGTCCAAGTCTTCTTGACCTTCTCGTAGTCTCTAACGTTTCGAGTGTTCTTCTTTCCCAACAAATTTCACTTGATGGTTTAATTGACCATAATCTATTGTTTTGTACGTACGACATTGACTTCTCTCACACTTCCACTCCTCTGATATTTGGATATAGAGATTTTAAATCATATCATTTAAACTCACTCTCGAGGGACGCAAATTTAATATCCTGGGATGACTGTCTGTATTTAGCAGAAGTGAGCGTTAAGCTAGTTCCTTTTTAGACCAGGATCCAGGAATTTTTTAATAAGCATGTTCCGATGCGGACAGCTCGAATAAAAAAGACTAAATGCCCCTGGTTTACATCCGAAGTATTCTTCTTCTTCCTTTTATCAGCGAGGTTATGATTCGAAAACAAGGGATCATAACCCTCCCACTTCACCGCATTTCTACTGATCCGCCTGTGGGGTTCGCCTATTTGACCTCAGAAAATATCGGTAGGCCTGCCGATTTTGGATCACTCGGTTACTGAGGCCAATGAAATGCCGATGTCGTCGCATTTGTCTGATCCAGGCGTTTATAGGCCTGCCTTTCCTACATCGCGATGTCTTTGGAACGTGCATTGATATTGCCTTTTTAACGGGGTTTAAATGATCTCTTCTTTGAACGTGGCAATACCAGCTGACCCGGTCGCGCTCTATTTTTTGTACAATGGTTTCCTCGATGTGAAAGCTTCCACGGATCTTCGAACTTCTTATTCGATCAAGCTACGTCACTCCTTCTGTCATGCGAAGCATCTTCATCTCAGCTGCTGTTAATTTACACTTTTGTACATTTTGTACATCGTCCAACATTGTGAACCGTATGTAGAACCTTCCTTTCAACTTAGGTGGCATTTTTCTGTCACAGAAGATAGCGGAATTTTCTCGCCACTTCATCCACCCTACGCTTACGCGATGATTGATGTCGTCATCACAGGTTGCTTTGCTATTGATCATAGATCCCAGATATTTGAACTTTTCGCACTTGGGAAGCACTGTTCCATACAAATAAATGTCTGGAATAGCCCCGAGTGGATCAGAGAACGGGCAGCACAAGTACTCTGTCTTTTTTTAACTAATGCGATACCCATTTCCCTCCAGATGGGTGGACGCTCTGGAGGGAAATGTGCTCGCGCTCGTTGCAGGGATGTAGGATCCTCCCTTATGATGGCTCCATCGTCAGCAAAGAATAACTGATGTACCTTGGGGTCCATCACTTTATCTTCAAGCAGATAATCAAGGACTGTAATAAAGAGTAATGGACTTAAGACGCTTCCCTGGTGCACCCCGACTTTGATTGGGAACTCTTCGGTTACTCCAGTGGGGCATCTTACTCTTGTCTTTGCTCCCTCGTACATGTCCATGATCATCTGTACATAGGTTTCTGGAACCCCACGACGTCTTAGCGCCACCCATATCAGATCTCGTGGTTGTCTGTCGAATGCCTTTTTAAAGTCCACCAATACAATATGCAAATCCCTTAAGGAATCACGATGTTTTTCCATTATGAGTTCGTAATTTTTTCTATGATACATTTCATAGGGTAAATTATGGACTCAATGAGCCATTAACACGGTGTATTAAAGAAGCCAATGCAATTTGTAATTCTATCGAGTTTAATAGCAATAGAGTTTCGTTTAAGAGAAATTTATTAAATACATTAGTTTACCCTTGTGGATGAACTTGCATAAGCTTTACTTAGCATATTTTCTTTATATTTGTAACGTTATAATTCGTAGTCTGTAAGAATATATATATTCTATGTATACTCTGATTGATGAAATAAATTGAATTGAATTGAATTGAATTGAATATACTTTGGATTGCATCTGTGGTTGATTTACCCGCGACAAACCCGCACTGATCATCAGATAGCCGTATTATTTTTCGAAGTCGGCCACCTAATACCCGGTCAACGATCTTCATGGTGTGTGACATCAACCTGATCGAAAGGTAGTTATCACAGTTTCGCGTATCACCCTTCCCTTTGTATACAGGGAGAAGGTAACTTTCCCTCCATTGATTCGGCATTGGGTCACCTCTCACAAATTTGGAGATGAGAATTCTGAGCCATCTGAACCCGATGTCTCCCATCTTTTTCCAGAACTCAGAGGGCATCTCGTCTGGCCCAACCTCTTTTTGGAGTATTTGACCGCCTCACTAACTTCTTCGACTGCAATATCGGGTATTTCTTCACAGTTAGGGGTGGCTCTTGGAAAGTACAACCGGGAAACTGTTCGTTTAAAAGTTCTTCACAATACTGCTGCCACCTCTGCAGAATTTTGTCGCCATCCACAAGAAGCTGGACATGAGCATTGTTAATGAACTTTGGCGAACGAATCTCCTGAGCATTCCTCCTTCTTTGGGCGGCTATTTTGAAGATGGTTGCGCTCTTGTTCATATTGTGTCTTCGCAGCTCCTGGATAGCCTGATTTGCATCAGCAACCGGGGAAGATATTTTCTCCAGCTCCCGATACAGGCCCTCCGTTCTCTCTGCTTGAAGCTGGGCGCACTTCTTTTTCGCTTTTTTCTTGCAACATCTGTATTCCATTTCGAGGCGAACTTTTTCGTCACTATTATTAGAGGGGTACTTTGACCAAGCTTTGAAAGCCGCTATCTTCTCATTTATCACCTTCTTAGCTTCATCACTCCACCACCATGTTTCTTTGGCGTGTTGATGGTGGCCTTTTGAAGCTCCTAGCAGTGATTTGGCCTTCTTTAAGCAAGTTCGCTGTAGGGAATCCCACATATTTTGTGCTCTGCACTCTTCATCCTCAGCTCCGTTGATGGTGTGAGAGAGGTAGTTTTTCATTACGAAAACAAAAGCCTCGCCTTTTTCTTTGTCCAGATTGTACCACTTGATTTTCTCAGAGACCCTTGTTTGTTTGCTTTTCTTTGGTGTCTTCATTAAAAATTCTGTTAGCAGGAGAAGGTGTTGTCGAGCGATTGCCTCTCCCAGGATCACTTTGCAATTTTTTACCCGAGGCTTTATGAAACTGGCTACCAAATGGTAGTCAAGATCAGGTGTCGGCTTTGTTTGATTAACATGGTATTTAACACGATAAGACCGTGTGATTTGCACATGCTTAGGATGTCTTCACCAGGAAGGCTCCTGGTGCCATATCCTAGACCTCCATGGCAGTCTTCATCTTCTTTGTTTGACTTCCCGACATGTCCATTCAAATCTCCTCCAACAAACAGAAACTGTTCCTTTGGGATCTTCTTAAGGAGATTGTGGAAATCTACCCAAAATGCATCTTTATCTCCCTGATTGCACCCATTTTGGGGAGCATATGCACTGACAATATTCCACACCTCTCCTTGTATTACTACTGTGAGAGTCATCAAACGGTCGCTGGACTACGAAATGCTCAAGACGTTACCAAGTAGCTCTGCCGCAAGGATGGTACCGATTCCGTTCTTAGCCTTTTCCGTTCCGTAGTAGAACATCTTGTAATCTTTTGTCCTAACGTCCAAGAAACGTGTCCGATTTCCGGTGTTTTTCCATTTCGTCTCTTGGACACACAAGATATCCACCCGCCTTCTATTCATCATCTCTTCGACCGGTCATGCTTCCAACGTTCCAACCAGCGACCCTCAAATTTCTTCCAAACTGTTTCATTATTTTGCTAGCCCCCGGAATCCGTATAGCTCTGATCCGAACATTTCTGCTCGGTCCAGGAAGTATTAGAAGCTATTAAGCTTTAAGTGCACCGCTGATACACATGCATATTTGCACCTTAGCTAATTAAGTGAGGTGAACAGCCCTATCAAGAGCCGGCCGCCAACGATCACGCCATACAGTAATATAGGCCAGATAACGGACACGAAATATTCACGAAAAGCCTTAATTAAGTCTCTTATTTCTAAAACGACGAGCAACGTACACCCCTCGGGACGTAGAAAACTAGATATGTTTTTCAAAGATTTGTGTGGAAGCGATTTAAACTATTCCTAGCTTTCTGCAAAATATTTCCCATTAAAACCTGTGTTCTCTCGCATATTGTTACATTTAAATATAATAGAATAAAATATTTGGTTATGATCCCTTATTTTAAGATCATAACCTCGGCGAAATAGAAAGAAGAAGATGAAGAAATAGAATCAAATATTATATTTACGATCCATTTCAAAATATCTAAGACTCTTAATTTTTTTCTTACAGCTTAGAAGCAGTTCCCGACTACTCCACTGGACAATGCGTATGCTTTGTGTACGGAAGAAAGAATGCTCTATACGCAAACATTGGTGCATCGGAAAAATTCAGTCTTGAATATCTAAAACATGCCGAAGAACAAGAGCATTTCGTCCGTAAATGCAAAAAAAGACAAATATACTACCTCGAGGGATTCTTTCTCCCCCAAAGGACAGATATAGCGCGGCATATTGTCCGAAATTACCTCTCAAATCGACGAATTTTAGCTTTAAATCTTAGCGCCCCATACATCATAGAGGAGAATTTCGATATTATGACGTTCCTAGTGCATAGTGCCGAACTGGTCTTTGGCAATAGAGACGAGTTTAAAGCTCTCAGTAAAAAATGTGGATTCCGCACAATCGAAGACTTTTCCAAACAAGAACTGACACAAAAACCATCGACAGTCTTTGTCATAACAAACGATAAGCAAAATGTCCAGCTAATTAGGAATAGTGGCACCCGCGATGCGCCCCAGGTTCTTTTCGATTCCTTCGCAGTGCCGACAGTTCCAGTTGTGGATACTACAGGTGCCGGAGATGCATTTGTCGCCGGATTCCTACACTCGTATCTCAAAGGAAGTCCCTTAACAAAATGCATGCAACATGCAATAGCTGTAGCTAGTTTAGTTGTACAACAAGTAGGATGTAATTTACCCTAAGCAACACTACGCACCATCTATAGGTTTAAAAGTACAAATTGTGTGGTGTTACAGTCGGTGCTAAAATGATTCTAAAAAAAAATTAATAAAAAAAAGAGTATGGATGTTTTTTGATTGACTGTAAACGCTATGCATCTTAGTTTTTAATCTATGATAACATGCACTTTATTTAAGAAAATAAAAGTATTAAAAATATTATTTTGAATTTTTTTCACAGTGAGTTTCTTGTTCCACATTCGCTATTTATCTTCAGAGATGCGTAATCTTTGTGAAAATATTTCATGATTCAGTTGATAAGATAGAGATACAAATGAGAAGGTCGCGACTTGGATTACTAGGAAAGATGAATGTAAATTGGAGCCAAGTCGAACGATGTGCGATCTGATTACGTCTGTACAGCCTCACTGATGTAGTTTTAATTAGCAGAAATCGATCACAGAAAACACCGCTAGGGTGCTTAGTCATGGGGTGGGTATTGCAATGGATCGATAAAGATACGTAACAAGTTCGGTTCATAAATATAAATTAAATTTTTTTTTTTTTACCACGAGTGACGGTTTCCAAGGATGCATTATTCAGTAGTCGTGACGAGTACCGAAGAATGAAAGTACTTGCCGGTAGGTAAACATGTTATAAAGCACATTTGTATGCGCGGAATGTAGACACTCTTACACAACTACGTTAAATTTATCAGTTCGTGACTCAAAGGAGGCATTAAAAGGGTATTAGAACAGCTGTTAGCCGGGTGAAAAGTCGATATTATTCTCGTATTGCAGGTACATTACTTTCAATGACTACAGAAAGTTTAAAATGAATGCATATACGAATAATTTAAGAATGATGGCAAGCTAATGAATTGCATTTAACTTACTATCCACAAATGGTTCCAAAGAACTAATTTCAAGAACGTTTTACTTTAATTTTAAATTATTTTTTTTAATTTAATTCAAACCATCATCAATATGAGTGAACTTCCTGTGTCTAAATAAAAAAGCCTCTGGAGTCAGCAAAATTTAGACGTTACAAAATTGGTGACTATACGGCTCCTTTTTTCAATCACAGCTGTTAGGTAAATATGAGCACCACTTGGAAGGAGACCCTACCAAACAAAAGCTCGAAGCCCTCTTAAATAAGTTTTTTTCTGATTAAACATGTTCTGACTCAATCTCTTACCTAAGCTGAATAACTCGAATCCTTAAGCTTTAATGTTGCAGAAATTTTTCTCCATGGCTATTGCATTTGCCCCTTAAGATTTTAAAAGTAAAATAACAAATGCAATCTTATTTCGTAGCTTAATACTAATCTGGAACCTTTCAAAATTAAGTGCGTACCTTATGACTTTGACAAAGGAAGCCCACAAACTCTAACTTCCATCAATCTGGAAGTGGTTTATGTGTTGTTAGCGCAACAACCAGGAAGTACATACGTGTGAATTTGGTGCCGACTAACTTTTAATTCCAGACGTACGAAACGATGCTATCTTGGAAGCCTTTGCTAGATTTAGGAAGGAGTAAAGCTAGGCATCCACGATCACTCATGAATCGCTCACCATCGACTATCATATCTAGGTCTAACACTAGACAGTAAATTCCTCTGGAGAGAACATGTAGAAGCTATGGTAACCAAAGCCACAAGAGCACTTATTGTGTACAGGAACATTTCAGGAAAAACCTGGGGATGCAGCCCATACACACAGAGATGGATGTACCCGATGATAGTAAGACCCATCATTAATTACGGGGCATCGGTTAACAGAATTAGGCTAACCACGACGAGGGCATCCCTCAACAAAGCCTGCATATGCATAACAGGAGCCATGCAAACTTGTCCCACAGCAGCACTAGAGGTGATCGTAGGTATACCTCCAATACACATAGTGCTAGAGCGAATCGCCAAAGAGACCATATTGAGAATCAGCAAAGAGGGCACCGGAAAAAGAACATGCATCGCAAATAAGGAGCGAGTAACCCTATCCAAATCAGTGCCGCTTCTGGACTGGCCCAGAGATGATGTGGTCAAGAAATACTGCTTTGAAAGGAAATTCGACTCAAAGCTGAGCAACAAAAGAGACTGGAGCAGCGAATCCGATAAGTATCAATTCAAACAACACACAATTAAATGGTACAAAGACGGATCGGAAAGATCTACTGGCACTAGGGCAGGAGTGTATGGGCCCAGGTCTAGATACTCAGAATCACTGGTAATATTACCCAGTATATTTCAAGCAGAAGTTCACGCGATCGAAAGATGCGCGCAATTCAACCTAGACAGGAAATATCGCAGGCATGACATCGCAATACTTTCAGACAGCCAAGCCGCTATAAAGCACTGACCTTGCACGTAATCAGATTCAAACTGGTATGGGAATGCCTCACTAGGATCAACAAACTGGGAGAAACAAACAAAGTAACTCTCTACTGGGTACCAGGACATGTAGGAGTGGAGGGGAACGAAGCAGCTGATGAACTAGCTAGAAACGGATCAGAAACGCCGTTCCTTGGACCAGAACCCTTTTGTGGGATAGGACTGCACAAAATACGGGAAGACTTAAGGAAAGACTAAGATAACAAATGGTCCAAACATTGGGACGATATCCTCCAATTAAGACAGGCAAAATAACTTCTGGGGAAAAACAACCAGAAAAGTAGCAAAGCCTGCTTAAGAGTAAATAAGAATCGACTTCGCATCTTCTCAGGCATGTTAACGGGTCACTGCAGACTCAAGGAGCACCTTAGGAAACTGGGAACGGAGGAAGACGGACACTGCAGATTCAGTAGGGACTTCGCAGAAACACCAGCGCAGCTTCTTGTAGAATGCGAAGCACTGATCCACAAAAGAAAAAGTCACCTAGGTGCCTACCACTTATCAGAAATGGATTTACCTTCGCTAGATCCACTGAAGATGCTCCGGTTTGCTGTAGCAGCTGGACTGGAGGAAGTGCTCTAGACCGAGTATATCATTGGCTACAGCCGTAGTATGGCGGCACAGTAGATCTTTTAAAAGTCGCAGTGCACTTGCACCTCACCATCATATACGTCTATCTATCTATCATTCATAAATGTTATTCCTCAGTTTTCTTCTCCTCCTCTGTCCGCGCCCATCGACAGTTAAATGTAAAGCAAGGAAAGAATCACACTCATCGCAATCCACGATCACGCATAAATGCATCATTTAGTGTTAAACCCTTAAAAAGTAGCATATTTTGCAGTCAACTTGGTGATGTCCATAATGCTGTTTAACACCAAATGGAGATGTTTAACACCAATTTTGAGTGTCTGGGGTCTGAGTGTTGCTATACCATATTAAGCCAGCAATTTAGAAACTCTTTTTAAAACGGACGAAGGGCCAGCACTAGAATGACATCACAACCACATGATAGCTTACATTTGCCTTCGTGCCGACAAACAAGTGCATATCGCCATCTTCGAGGAGTTGATTATGACACCGACAAACGGAAGGATCTCGTAGTATGCCCAACACCTAATGAGCCATATTGCTTAAGAAACGAAGGCTATCAGCAAAGCATATCATCGAACAGAGCAATTAAATGTTGTTAAAAATAACCCGAGTAGGAAGTATTGTTGTTAGATCACAGACATCATACCACGTCGAAACTTGGAGACGGATCAAAGAGCGGAAACACTTTATAGCTCGCACCGCAGCCACACACAGAGAAAATAGAAACGATTTCGACCAACACTATGTGAAGATATCACTTGTACCCAGTGGCAGAAGAAATTCAATCAAAGCGTTGGCTGAACAAACTTCAACAAACTAAAAATTCGACGATAGTACCGTGCGCAGAGTCACAAAGAAGCTTATGTGGTCATAGCTTCACACAACCTCCGGCGAAAAATTGTTTTCGTGTTAGTTTCCGATAAGAATCAGCTAAAAAAGTTGAGCGCAGTTTTCGAGATATCTCGAGACATCGTCTGAATTCATTCGAATGATTTACTGCACCTGCATACTTCTGTCGAAGCAGCTAAAACCGAGAATGAGCAAAGGGTAAGCATCTCGAAAGGGTAAATATCTCGAGACATCGTCCAAAATCATTCGAATGATTTGGTATACCTACACACTTCTGTCGAAGCAGCGAAAACCGAGAACTAGTGCAAAGGGTAAACACAAAACAAAAACTCGTGTCTTATCTCTCATGTCTGATGTCTCAGTTTTCACTCTCAATTCTCGAATTCGTGTAACTACAGAGTAGCATTATATAATCGATTGATCATTTGAGATATGAGTGCTATATGCATATGAGTGCTATATGCATAGGAAAGGCGGGCCTATAAACGCCTGGATCAGGCAAATGCGACGACATCGGCATTTCATTGCCCTCAGTAACCGATATTTTCTGAGGTCAAATAGGCGAACCCCACAGGCGGATCAGTAGAAATGCGGTGAAGTGGGAGGGTTGTGATCCCTTGTTTTCGCATCATAGCCTCGCTGATAAAAGGAAGAAGAAGATGCATATGAAAACACACTCCGAAAGAATCGAGATATGAGATGTGTATCCGAGTAAAATAGTACCCGATTTATTTTAAAGGCGGGTGGAAGCAAAGCGAATGAATCGAGGACTATTTTACTCGGATAAACATCTCATATCTCGAATCGTGATATGAGTGGAATCGAGAACTTTGTTTTTTTATTCAACCACTTGGGGAGTGTGTTCTCATATGCATATAGCACTCATATCTCGAATGATCATTCTATTATACGAATCACTTGAGTACTTATGTCTCAATTCTTTAAATAATTCGATTATGCTCATCACTAATCAATACCTTACCGATATGGTAGGAGAGACATGCCTATAAGACAAACTTGTGGCTAGGTTAGGTTAGGTTGAAGTGGCTGCCAGCTAAGAATCGCCAACACACTTAGACCAATAATAGGTCCATTGTGATGTCACATGTATCATGGGAGAAATTTCTTCTACCTACTCGTTAAACCATTCTGAGCTTCTTATGAAGCGTAGGAGGCTTTTAATATCAAAAACTTGTGGCTACTAAAACGATAATATACGGAGGGTTGAAGTATCAATTGTTGCAAATAGGAATCTATCTGAAGAGTTTTAGACTCGAAACTTTCTAATAGATTTCTCAACAGCCAGGTGTACCATCAATGAATGAATAGGGAAGCCATGGTGATTATTCTTATTTTGAACTCCATGATGAGTGTTGGACAGTTTTTTCGGTTGTGGTGGTTTCTAACTCGTCATCAGTGGCTCATGGTATCTCAGCTCCTCTTGTGCGTCATAGATTACTCTTAGTTCATCATGAGTGTTATATATACCATACATATGTCAATTTTATTAGTTTCTCAGAAAACGAGTTTGAGTTTTTTTGTTTTCCTGAAAACATATGCGATTATGCCATTCTGGTCTTGTTTCTTTGCCCTCAACTCGGTATCCATTGTAGAGAGTAAATTAAAAACTTCCTACTCCGACTTATGCGGCTATGCCTTGTGACCACATATACATATGTATCACGGCTTTCGTAACTATTCATAATGGGAACTCCATCATGAGTGACTGGTATGGTAGTCTCTTGGCTGCGATGACTAGTCATTGCTCCAGCATTGGTGAGTCAATAACAAAACTAAACTAAACTAGATTAGATTGCATACATATGTATTGTTAAATGCAACAAAAGTTGACCGACAGTTTTATTCAGGCAAAAGAAGGAATTGAAATCAATGCAGTAGGAAAGGAACTGTTCAAGACAATCGAGACACATTGGTAAAATATGGTCTGCGGAAAAACAGAAAAATTCAAGACTTTTACTCGAAATTGTAGAATTGTCGTTATCCTTGAATTATGTTTCATTTAAATTTCGATTTACTTTCGATATAACAAAATTCATAATTCACAGCGGAATAAGCACATATTAACTCAAAAATAAATAAAAAAAAAATGGGTAAAGATAAATGTTTCCATAACTCTACGGGAAATTTCAATGTAAAGTCGAATAAAAGTTCAGTAAAATTCAAAAGTAACGTGGAAATATTTCAAGTCTCAGATTCGTGGCAGGTACGAATGGAACGTGGCAATTTGAAGAATGAGAATCAACAGGTTAGTCTGCCACTTATATGAGTATGTAACTACCATGGTCTAACCATTCTTCATTTAATAGATCTCAAGTAAAAATTATAACAAATTGAAAACGAAATTTAAAAAGTGATGCTGTTAAACATTTCGATTGCGAATGGTCTTATTTTTGAGTGTGTTAAATTCTAAATGTTGATAGATATTATATTGACAAATATATTTCGATAGTCATTTTTGTTTAGTTAAAATGTTTTTCATTTAGGACGACTGAAAGGTGATTATATCAATAAGACGCAAGCGATACGGAAGATGAACTATGCATAAAGAAATTTGAAACGAGTGGTTTCAATGTTTTCAAACTGAGATACTTTTCTAACTTCTGAACTAAGAATCGCATATGCTTTGTGGCGTTTATGACTAGAAATATTATATCTAAAAGTATGGTATTGTCACTCGGCTTAAAATTGAATAAATATAACAGTTTCACATTAACATATCGAAACTACTTTGTATTTGTACTTTTAATTTAGAGAATGAGTTCTATTGTGATAGAAATGGTAAAACTTATTTTTACTAGGTTATGCGAGGCTCTAAAATGTAGAACTACACTCGTTCAAAAATTGAATTCAGAGAATCAACAAAGTACTCGTTAGTATAAGATAGCATTATCAAAAAGGTGGCCATGACCACCCTTGTCTACCAGCCGCCATCAAAAAGGAGCCCTTGGTTTGACGATAAGTGCATTCAATGGAAGAATGTGGCAGAAGATGCATATAAGAAAGCGCTACACCGCAAGACAAGAGCAGCGAGAGTGGAGTACCGGATCAGAAGAAGAGAGAGAAGAAAATTCTGCGTAAAAAGAAATGGGACCACGCAGGTTCCTAGCTAATGGATATCGAAGAGTCTCGCGAGCACAAGAACATCCAGATTTTTTACCAAAAACCCAAGCAGCTGGCAGCTGGCTTTAAACCCAGAACACAGGCTCTTCGTAGCAGCGAAGACAACTTACCGTCACCGAAACGCAGGAAATTATTGATGTGATTAAGCAACACTTCCAGCAATTGCTTAACGGACAGCAAACAGAGAGAGTGATAAGGCAAGAAGAGAACCCGCTTCCACCCAATGACGAACCAATATCACCATCCAGTATTGAAGAATTTAGCGCAGCCATCAGAAAACTGAAAAACAACAAAGCCACTGGCTCTGATTGCATCCCAGCTCAACTTTTTTAATACCGAAGTGATGTCTTGGTAGGGCGCATGCAGCAAGTCATCAGCCAAGTATGGATGAAGGAAAGCATGCCCGACGACTGGAGTATCAGCTCTATATACCCCATCTTCAAAAAGGCAATACTATGTCTTGTAAGAACTATCGAGACGTATCCCTGCTAAATGTCGCATATAAGATCATATCCAACATATTGTGTAAACGTCTAAGACCTTTCTGCAGCACACTGATCGGGACGTACTAGTGTGACTTTCGGCCTGGCAGATCAAATCAAATTTCCACACTAAAACAAATCCTGGAAAAGACCAACCAGTATCAAGCCGAAACTCACCACCTTTTCATCGACTTTAAAGCCGCTTATGACATCACCTTGTACTCTACCAAGCGATGACCTAATTCGGGGTACTGTCAAAACTTGTCCAGATGTATCGCGTAACGCTGGAAAACACGCGATAATGTGTGCAACCTGGAAACAGCTCTCCGAACTCTTCCAAACATGCAGCGAATTCCGCCGAGGAGATGCGCTGTCATATGACTTCTTCAATATTGTTATTTATAGGGTGTGAACACGGAAGGCGCCATCTTTCATAAATCCATTCAACTGCTGGGATACGCGACGATGTTGACATCATCGGAAGATCCCTAAGCCGTTGTAGACGCATTTACTGCACTTGAAGAAAAGGCGAAACGAGTAGGTCTTGAAGTAATAAGGACAAGACTAGGTACATGTTGTCAACAAACAAACAAAATTATGTGCTCAAAACCTTGAACAGAACGTCACTGTTGATGACTACAACTTCGAGGTAGCTAAGGAGTTTAACTACACCGGAGCAAGCATCATCATCATACCCTAGATATTGTAGATTTCGACAACAAATTCTTCTTCCTATTTCGGCAAGGTTATGATCCGAAAACAAGGGATCATAACCCTCCCACTTCACCGCATTTCTACTTATCCATCTGTGGGGTTCGCCTATTTAACCTCAGAAAATATAGCCAAGCTTCCCAATTTTGGATCACTCGGTTACTGAGGCCAATGAAATGCTGATGTCGTCGCATTTATGTGATCCAGGCGTTTATAAGCCTGCCTCGCGATTTGCTTGGAACGTTCATTGATATGCCTTTTTAACAGGGTTCAAATGATCTCTTCTTTGAACGTGGCTATACCAGCTGAGTCGGTCGTGCTCTATCTTTCGTAAGGTGTTTCCTTGAAAACATAAACCCCACAAATGATACTTTCATGGAGATGCGACGAAGAATAATCCTAGCAATCCGCTGCTACTTTGGTTTGACAAAACAACTTGGTTAAAAACTCCTAACTGGACGGACCACATTAATGCTCTATAGAATGCTCATCTTACCCGTCTTGCTTTATGGCGCTGAGTGCTGGACGATAAGTAAGAAAGCAAAGCAAATATTGGGTACCTTTGAACGAAAAATACTTCGTCGGATATTAGGTCTCATATACGAGGAGGGCGAATAGAGGAGAAGATACAACAGCGAACTCTATGAGCTGTACCAGGATGCGGATGTAGCCAAAAAAAACTAAGACATGTCAACTAGATTGATAGATTGACTCGGCCCCATCGAGCGAATGGACAACAACTCTCCAGCCAAGAGAATCTTTGAATCTCAGCCCACAGGTTCGAGACGGCGAAAAAAACACATCCTACGGAATAAAGACCAAGCAGTCGCGGATGCCAGAAAACTTGGTCTTCACAACTGGAAGCAGCGTGCCCGGGACCGCAGAGAAGGGAGCCGTGTCTCAGGCAGAGACTCTTCAAGGGTCGGGAGCCCTTTAAGTAAGTAAGGTATACGAGTATTTGAAAAATATACCGCGCACGACACGAATACTTGCAAGGAACTAGGTCATAAGTTCTTTGTGGGGTGCTTGCGCCATTTATTTTAACTTTAATATTTCAATGCCAATCGACGAAGACCTGAATTTTCAAAAACTGGTTCTATTTGATTTTTTTTTTTAACTTGTGGAAACCTTATTACCTTTTTCAATATAAGAAAAGGGATTTCGCTTCTGCTTATAGAAACTGATAGACAACCACTATCGCCGTTTATCGCACAGGAAGATGTCAGTAGAATAAGGGCAAACAACACCATAAAAATATCAAAAATTGAATCATGGAAAAGAAATGTTTGTACTTTAAAAATTGTACGTACCTGTCTTCTTCTTCTTCCTATTTTCCTACTTCGGCGAGGTTATGATCCGAAAACAAGGGATCATAATCCTCCCACTTCACCGCATTTCTACTGATCCGTCTGTCAGGTTCGCCTATTTGACCTCAGAAAATATCGGCAGGCCTCCCGATTTTGAAACACTCGGTTAATGAGGCCAATGAAATGCCAATGTCATCGCATTTCTGTGATCCAGGTGTTTGTAGGCCTGCCTCTCCTGCCTCGCGATGTTTTTGGAACGTTCATTGAACGTTCATCTTTCGTAAGATGGTTTCCCTTACGCGAAAACTTGTAAGTATCTACTAAAGCTGAACGCTATTAGCACGACCAACCTCAGATGGGAAAACGGCTTAACGTGTCACATTTCGAGACAGATCTGACCTAAGCTGGATCAAAAACGTATTGCCGAGCTGGTCAAGTTATAGCGAATACAAATCAGCTGCGTTGTCGGTGTTCTCACTGGACACTGTCTTATAGGTCAACACGCCGAAAGACTTGGCCTTTTCTCCAACGACTTCTGCAGAAGCTGTATGGACGAGGAGGAGGAGGAAACCATCCTTCACCTCCTATGCACTTGTCTAGCCCTGACGCGTAAAAGAATGCTCCATCTTGGGTCCCTCTTCCTTGATGACCTCGGCGTTCTGGCGTCCTTAGACATCATGAGAATCCATCGCTTTATCAAAAGCTCCGTTTGGTTTTGTTAGTGGCCTAATGGTCGATCCATGGTATCACAAAGGACCTTCACTGATCTAACCTAACCTAGACGAAGGACCTTGAAAATTTGTTGTAGTCCAAAATTTGTAATCACGTCAGTGATATGAAATTGCAATCTAGTCTAAGGATTTGCAATTTGTAGACTGAAGGATACAAATATTATTTAGCCCAACCCTTCAACTTCAACAAAATGCAAGAAAATCGTCCAGCTTCGATTTAAACTTTGTTTTCGAATGAATGAAGCACTTACTCAAAGCCAAGGAACTGTGGAGATATATGTGAAAGAGTACATAGAAGATAAATTTGATGAATGCAGAATGAATGATGCAGAATCCTTAGGTTAGGTTGGAGGGAAGTGCGCCTAAGTGGCCCTCCAGGCTGGGGGTTGTGCCGTCGGGGTAACTTCCCTACCACGTAAAAAATCTATGGTTCCGAAATAACCAAAAGCCATGGATAAGGATGACTGAACTAATGACGACCCCAGCAAACGAAATAAGGACAACCACCTTCGGATCTGTACGTAGAATGTTCTGCCCCTTTACAGACCACGTGCAGCCAAACAACTAGCAGAGGCCCTAAACTGCTATAAAGCAGATATTACCGCCATCCAGGAAGTGCGATGGGATGGGCCGGGCAAAAAGAGGATGAAAAACGGTGACATCTACTACGGTGATTGCTACAGAGGCAACAGGCAACGCTTATTCGGATGCGGATTTGTCATACGCGGCAGACTTAGGCAAGAAGTCTTAAGCTTTCGACACGTTAGCGAGCGCATTATGACTATCCGAATCAAGGCTAAATTCGCTAACAAAAGCCTAATATGTGTTCATGCCCCCACGGAAGAAAAGGACCCTGCCACCAAAGAGTGTTTCTACGAGCTCCTCGACAAGACATATGAGCAATGTCCTAAATACGACGTTAAAATCGTATTGGGCGATTTTAACGCCAAAATAGGAAAGGACGACGAGTGTATGCCTGATGAATGGAACCTCAGCATCATTTGCCCGATCCACAAGAAAGGAGACCCCCTCAACTGCGCCAATTATAGAGGCATCAGTCTCCTCAACATCGCATACAAGATCTTTTCTGCGATATTGTGAGAACGCCTGAAACCTTTTATCAACAGCCTGATTGGACCCTATCAGTGCGGTTTCAGGCCAGGAAAGTCCACCATCGATCAAATCTTCACACTTCGGCAGATCCTGGAGAAAACCCAAGAATTCCAAATCGATACTCACCACCTCTTTATCGATTTTAAGGCCGCCTATGACAGCATCTATAGAGAAGAGCTTTATAGAGCCATGTCTAGTTTTGACATCCGTGCCAAACATGTCCGTCTGTGCAGGCTGACGAAGGAGAACGCTCGCTACTCCATCAAGGTCGGTAATGACCTTACCGAGACCAAGATCTATTACAAGTCTATACAACTGCTTGCATACGCCGACGATATAGACATTATCGGAAGAACTCAGCGGGCTGTCACCGGTGCGTTTGCAAGCATTGAGGCGGAAGCGGCCAAAATGGGTTTAGTGATAAATGAGGGCAAAACTAAGTATATGCTGTCAACAAGAAGGGACGACCAACACCGACGAATTGGACAAAACGTCACAGTCGGCAGCTATAACTTCGAGGTAGTAAGGGACTTTGTCTAGCTTGGCTCTGCTATAAATTCTACAAACAAGATCAGCGCAGAAATCATTCGAAGAATAACTCTTGCCAATCGCTGTTTTTTTGAGCTTATAAGGCAATTCAACAGTAAAGCCCTATCTCGAACAACTAAGGAGACTCTATATAAGACCTTCATCATCCCAGTCCTGCTTTACGGCGCTGAAACATGGACTTTATTAAAAGAGGATGAAGATACCCTTGGTCGCTTCGAGAGAAAAATTCTTCGTAAGATTTTCGGACCCGTTTGCGTTGACGGGTTTTGGAGGAGAAGATTCAATCACGAACTATACGAGCTGTACAGCGACATCGACCTAGTCAAAAAACTGCGTATTGGACGTCTGAGATGGCTAGGACATGTAGAGCGAATGGACACCAACGCTCGGGCCTGCAGAGTCTTCGAATCTAGTCCCGAGGGACGACGCAGTAAAGGGAATCATCGCCGTAGGTGGCGCGCACAAGTTCAAGGGGACCTCGACCAACTTGGAGTGCGCAACTGGAGGCAATTAGCTAAAGACCGAGCTAAATGGAGAGGCTTGTTGGTTGAGGCCCAGGTTCACCCCGAACTGTACCGCCACCTAAGTAAATAAGCCTAAGTGCTTATCACGGGGTCTATTTGGTCCATTGTGTTTCCCTTTGTAGTGTGGAGCATATACTTAAATAATTATCTTGCGGTCGGTTGTGTTGTGAACCTGTGCTCTTTATGAAGCCTATCATGTTCCTTAGTGGGGCTTGTATGAGATCCCCTAGTTTGTCAAAAAACCTGTTTCCCATATGATGGAGGCGGCGGTTTTGAAGATTTGGGCAATCGCATAGCAGGTGTTTGATGGTTTCTGTCTCCTCTATATCTTAACAGCTCCTGTAGTGGTCGGGTGTATTGACGCCTAATCTAGCAGCCATTACCCCTATCGCGCAGTGTCCTGTTAGCGCACCTGTCAAGGTGCGAATCTCTGCAGAGCCCTAAATCCAAGCGTCTTTTTGACTGTTTGCGACTTTTCCAAGCTCTTCTGCGGCAACTCTTATCAGAACAGACAGTTGTTACCTCAATTCTCGGGTATTCTCATAACCAATCAGGTATCATTTGAAATTACACGTACGTGCATTGTATGTAAATTGAAATTTGTATTCTGCAGATATTTTTTTCGGGTGAGAACACTATTAGAATAAGGATCCCAAAATCACTGTAAGATCTTGCAACAAAGCTATATATATGTATATTTGGCACAACATCTCATCAAATGCCTAGGCCTAGTTTCTCGCAACCACTCATGTTGTGTGCGTTATATTTTTCGCAGGAATGGAGGGAACCTACAGTTTTGTTCCATATCTGAAGGGCAATTTTGTTTTTGAGAAGATTTCTCCTGACAACAAATATTCCCGGATGTTTGTTAGACGTTCGCGAGAGGCGGAACCGTGAAAAAACTTTTTCTGGGATTCGAACATGGATCCTCACACGCATTGGTCAAAAAAACTATTCACTACGCCACGGCGCTCACCTATACTCTTAATAGTAAAATTAATAAAATTAAAAAATAAGTGTATTTTTAAAATAATTGTATTTATTTTTCAGTTTCACCTGATTATCCATTGTTCATTCTACTATCGATACTTTACTTAACAACAATTCAAAAAGCCTATTTACAAATTGCTTTTCATCTAAAATATATCACACATTCAAATTAAGTTTGACTCTAAAATCTACGAATGAAGGTGAGTGTTGTAGGACTGTATTTCTTCTTTATATATTTTCCTTGTTTTAAATGTTTTTTTAGTAAATATCAAATTATTCACTCTTGTAAGAGGTTTTGTTTCTCTGGGTAGTATGTGTTTCTACTCCCATTTTAGATATGACGTTCTGTAAATTATTACTGGTTTCCCTTCGTGTGTTAAGTTGCAACTCATTTCCGGATACCATTTTGTTTGTTTCTTTTTTCTTTATTGTGTATGATAAATTAGGCTTTTGCTTTTCTTGTTCAATTAATTGATTGGTGTATTTGTTTACAATTATCTTATTGTTTTCTTAAGTATATAAATTTTTTGTTTTAAATATTTATTTTTTTGTTTAATATCACATTCATTTTTAAACAAATACATTTTTTGTTTTTATGGGTTTTCTAAGAAAATATAAGTTATTATTATTTTTTTTTTTATTATTTATTTATTATCCTGAATTTGTTTATTTTTTAGGATATAGTTCAAAATTACATTGAATGTTTATATATTGTTTTTTGTTTTTTTTTTTTTTTAACGAAAATTTTAAGAAAAAATGTTTGATTAATCACTTGCAACAATATAAGAGAAGGGAGGGTGTATGTGTATATTTGTTTTAAAATGGTATTTTATTTATTCGATGGCAGTGATTACTATAGTAACTAATTAAATTGTAACAATAAACTACAAAATTGTTTTATATATTATATATTTGGTTAAGTTATTATATTATACGATTTTTTTGTTTATTTCCAAGTATCACTTAGTTTTTTTCAAGTTACAGTTCTGCTACGTTTTTATGATAATTTTCACATATTTATTTCTTCCACCGAATTTTGTTTTTTTTTTTTGTTTTATTATTTTTATTTTTTTAATACAATATTTGGTTCGTTGTGTCGAGATTTAGCTCGAATAATAAATAATGAAATGATGTATGATGGGGTTTGTAGCTTTATCACCGGTTTATCAGTAATTTTTAGATTACCACTTTGTTAAATATTAAGTTTAAATTAGAGCTATTTGTTTTACAACGTTATCGCATTTATTTATTTTTATTAAATAACGACACATTTGTTGTCGATTCAGAAGCATCTGTATTGATGAAATGAACGAGGTTAATCACATCGATCCATAGTTATTATTTTAATAAACTTATTGTTCCAATATTTGATAAAGCTTGTCAAAGTTATAACCTCGTTCGAATTGTGGATGATTAAAATGACGATGCTAAACGGCAGTCATTTTTTATTTGATTATAATTTATATGATAACTTTAAGATCACAATTAAATTTTGCCAATTTTAGAACTTCTTCAACATTTTAGTACACTTTTTACTACACCATCCTCTCGTATCCTCTTGCTTGCTTAAGCTCTTTAAATTTGTAAGTTATGATATTTGTAAGAGCATTTTTGAAAAACTGCTGTTAATGTTGATAAAACTTATATTTTATTCATTATTATAAAATAAAATAATAGGGAAACAAATTAAGACGTCGAAGGCTTTATAATCATCGAACATTGTGGTTAGGTTGGAAAAGATATTTATGTAATATTTTAGACGCCACAGTTTATGATGAAGCCCAAATGTGGAGAAAAGGTCAAAGGAAAATTATGTTGCAGATATGAACTTCAGTCATAGGTCTACTTCATTAGTTGTGTAAAATTAGCAATTTTAGCGGTGCACTTTCCATCGATTAAAAATAGTGCAGGTACATAACGGGTGGGCCAACTAGTGATTTATTTTTAAATCATAGGTTATTTTGACACTGACAGCTGTTTCCCCCTCGAAATCTTGACAGAAAATCAGTATCATACCTCCGCGGAACGAAATGAGCCGCTTTACGCTTAAACAACATTGAGAAATATTGAAAACTTATTTCCAAAGTGAGTGCTATGTAGCCCAAACAGCGCGTTTTTTGAAAAGAAGTCAAATCATCTTCTCTGACGAGGCACATTTTCATCTCGGCGGCTACGTTAACAAACAAAATTGCCACATCTGGGGCTTGGCAAACCCGTACGTTATTGTCGAGAAGCCAATGCATCCACAGAGAGTGACAGTTTGGTGCGGATTGTGGAGTGGTGGCATCATTGGACCATTTTTCTTCGAAAATGAGGCTGGGAACAACTTTTCGGTCAACGGTGGGCGTTAGAGAGCCATGTTAACAACTTGTTTTTTTACTGAAATTGAAGACATGGATTTGGACGACCTCTGGTTCATGCAGGATGGTACGCCATACCACACAGCCCATGCCACAATCGGTCTTTTGCGCACCAAATTCCCAAATCGTGTTATAGCCGTTTTGGCGATGTCAATTGGCCGCCTCGGAGCTACGATTTGACCCCTTTGGACTTTTTTTTGTGGAGAACCGTGAAGGACCGATGTTATGCCAATAATCTGGAAACGATTCAAGCACTTAACGCCAATATCATCCAAGCAATCCGTGAGCTACAGCCCGAAACCATTAATAAGGTCTTGGAAAATTGGAGTGATGAATGCGCTACAGCGAGGCCAGTCGAGGCAGCCACTTGAACGATGTTGTATTCCATAATTAATGGGAATGTTTGCTCTTACTAATAAAGTCATAACACATGGAAAAAATGTAATTTCGTTAATTTTATTGCATTTTTAAAAAGAAACTTGTAGTTGGCCCACCCTGTATTATGGTTTAAATTCATCAAACAAAAAGAAAAATCATTGCAGCTTCTACATATAAATTCAATTACAAAATCCAATTTGCCATACTTCCGCATCTTGCGGTTTTATCGTAGGACGGACTATTCATACACTTGCTTGTACGATAACTATTAAAAAATACATAGAGCCGTAAGCCTCTGCAGCTAGTGCTCTTGCTATGTATTAATATATGTATTTTAATCATATGTTAATAAATTATAATAATAATAATAATAAAAAATACATAATTCAAGTCATTAATTATAGAAAATTTAATTAGCAATATGTACATACATATTGTCGTCTTTTGCAATAATTCTAAGGGTGAAAAACCAACACGTAGTTTCTGCTGGGTGTAGTTTTTCACCCCAGAAACGATGGGATGTCTTTTTCAGACGAAATTTATTTTTTACAAATTTTTTTTTCTGCTTTTCCTTTTTGGTGGACTTATAGTGAGGAATACAGAAAGTCTCTTGATACTATGGTTTCGCGTCGAGTAATGTTTGTATCTGCTCAATGTCTGTGTTTAGACCAGCCGAAGAATTTTGTTTTTTATAATTGTTAATTCAGTTCAAATTTCAAGTTCAAATGACTGATAGAGTAAGCGCTGATAGAAAAATGGTATTATTTCGATGCAGTTAGTTGCATGAGCTGCACGTTTAGCTCATACTCTAACTACTACTCGATCAAAGTACATTTATAAGTGGCTTAGTACCTCGACTGAAGATTTGGTGTTGATGTCTTTGGAAAGTGGACAAAGGGTTAGTGAAACTCTTACGGTTAATGAATAAAACAATTAGCCTTGAGTATGTACCAAGCATCTGGAAAGTAGCTGACGTGATAATGATCCCTAAGCCAGGTAAAGACCCTCACGAGGTATCCTCATATAGACCAATATCGCTACTTCCGTCAACATCAAAGTTGTTTGAAAGATTGATTTTTAAGCGTCTCAAACCAATCGTAGAATCAAGAAATTTAATCCCAAATCATCAGTTTGGCTGTCGAAGCAAACACTCCACGATAGAACAAGTCCACAGAATAACATCTGAAATCGAAAGAGCACTAGAAGAAAGAAAAGTATGCTCTGCAATCTTTTTAGACGTAGCACAGGCTTTCGATAGAGTATGGCATAAAAGTCTTCTCAATAAACTAGAAGTGTACCTGCCAGAACAGTACTTCCACCTAATTTAGTCTTATTTAACATTGCGTTGCTTCCGTATAAAACAAGAAAACTACTACTCTAAGCTAATGCAGATCGAAGCCGGAGTTCCTCAAGGAAGCGTCCTCGGATCTCTGTTATACCTCCTTTATACTAAAGACCTACCTACAACGCCCTACACCAAAACTGCAACTTTTGCCGACGACACGGCAGTCTTAGCAGTGGGAGATGCAACGCTAGAATCGACGCAAAAGCTACAACCTGCTACAGACCAAATTATCAGGTGGACTCAAAGATGGCGTATAAAACTAAATTCGAGCAAATCTGTACATATTGACTTCACAAATAAGTCTATCTCGTACTCCCCTATAGCAATATCAGGCACGACAATACCTTACGCTAATACAGCGAAGTATCTAGGTATGACTCTAGATGCCAAGCTTTGTTGGAAAGAGCATATTAAAATGAAAAGACAAGAATTAGGTATTAAATGGCAAAAATTAGAATGGCTTATAGGCAGGAAGTCAGGACTATCAATTAATAATAAAATTATTTTATATAACCAGATCCTAAAACCAGTGTAGAACTATGGCGCTCAACTCTGAGGATGTGCCAGCCAGACTAATATTGCAGTCATCCAACGATTCCAAAATAAAGTCCTCCGAAGTATTGTGAATACTCCATGGTATGTACATCAGAAACAGCGACCTCCATCGGGACCTAGGGATTCCTACTATTCTTGAAGAAATCAACACTAGGGCCAAAGCACACGAGAGAGTCTCCAGGAACATATTAACGAGGATGCAACAATTCTTCTAAACGTATATGGCGTGAGACGACTGCAACGTATAAGACCGTCAGATCTTGCAAGGCAACCGCAAACCATACGGCTTACCACATTTTCTACTAGATAGTGACAGAGCGACAACAACGAGCGAAAAGAGGCGCTCGGAGTGAATTTAACCTCCAACGCTTTGGATGGATTAAATCCCATCTATGCTCTTGTTACCGTCATTAAAAGTTAAGAATTACATACAACAAATTAAAATTATATTGTACTTTAAAAATAGTAAACTGTTAGCCATTTACTTTTCTCTCACTATTTATACTGAAAAGCAAACTGCTCGTTGGTTTCATAACTAGTCGCAGTGTTAACAAACTTTTGTAATCCTTTGCAGCTTATTATGTTTGGAATAAAACAAAAAAAAATGTTCAAGCTGGAACAGGTAACAGAGAGTTTTAAAAAAAAAACTATAGTTACATGTTAAGTGACGAGGGGTACGAAACAGGCTAGGGTATGGGCAAAGTGGAATATTCCTGACTTTTTTTTTTTTCAACAACTTCATTAAATTGGAACTGTATTATGCTGAATATTTGGTGGGATGAAAAATAAAACAAACAAAATGTGACCAATTAACACTAGCACGACGATTCAGACGAACATCAGAACACGTTGATACAAGGTGCTTGGCTGGTTGCTTTGATGGTATAAGTCAGTACCAACAGTCTCTTCATTTTGAAGATATAATCGTACGGTGGGACGTGTATGTATTGAAACTATGGCGCTGGTACTCTGCAGTGACAGAAGGTTCTTATTAAGATTGAAGTGCTCTACTTTCAGTTCCAGATGCAATCTTAACATTCACCCTGATTGTCATTGGCGTTTGTCTCATAGCTACGACCTGCTGACCGTTAAACATTACTATGCAAATTTGTTTGTCGTATAGAATACTATTACAACTCTTTCACAGTGAAAAGGTTATGAAAATGGATTTGTGTTACATCTGAGGAATAAGACGACAATCGTCGAAAAGCCACAAACACCAACGATTAGAGTGATTCAGGGTTATCGTGAATAAATTTTCATTCGTAATTTTTCCCCCGAACAAAAATTAGGTATCTTCAAAAAATAGGAGATAATTCAACAGCGATGTTTAATTTTTCCCCGATGAATTTTTTTCCTAATTTTGAAGGTACGTAATTTTTGTTCGGGGGAAGAATTCCGAGGGAAAATTTATTCGATAACCCTGATTATTTCGCTGTTGCACAGGGCTTGTATGACATTATTGTACCCCGGTATTTCTATAGAACCAATCTATCGCTCTAAAGACATTACTTTGCGTGCCTTCATTTGTATTGAGGGTGCTGTTAGAAAGCCAAAGTATTGCTTTCACATCGGATGGGATTTTTATGACAGTATCGGAGATAAATTATTTCCCCCTAGGTAGTGTTAACTTGCAATAGGATACCTACTGACATACGTTTATAAAGTTTACCATAGTTAAGGCAAACTTTAGGGTAAGGTATCCCTTAAGAAAGTTTAAAACTGGTGCGTTAAGAATAGTCTTTCATATTGTCTGTCTAGTCGTGTAGGCCAAAGTCAGAGAAAACCATTGTCAGCTGGTATGACAGGAGCTATGAGTACTTTTTTATCAAAGTAATTTGCAACACGAAGTCTCCAAAAAATTATGTATTGTAGATCACATGATCTTACTTTGTAATCTTCTCTGTACAGCACGTTATTCACCTTTATTACCAAATCGGTCTGCCATCCCGAATACTGAAAGATCTAATGAAATCTTGAAGCCACTTGCAAAATGTCTGTTCTTAAGCCGAACCATGGTATCTACAAATACAAATATTTGGCGCAACAGCTCTTTAAAGTGCCAGGGCCTAGCTTCTCGCAACTCATGTTGTGTGCGTTATATTTTTCACACGAATGGAAGGGACCTACAGTTTTAATGCCGAATCCGAAGGGCGATTTGAGAAGCTTTTTCATGACAAAAATACTCTTGGATGTTTTTCAGACGCTCGCGAGAGGTGGGACCGTGAAAAAACTTTTTGGTATTTTCTGGGATTCGA
This sequence comes from Brachypalpus laphriformis, assembly GCA_945910035.1. Lineage (NCBI taxonomy): Eukaryota > Metazoa > Arthropoda > Insecta > Diptera > Syrphidae > Brachypalpus > Brachypalpus laphriformis. The sequence goes on from OX246753.1 coordinate 327,311,988, forward strand.
ACTTGGAACCTCATGCGTAGTGATCCGGCACACTAACCACTTACGCCACGGCGCCCACACCATGGTATCTAGTCACAACAAATTCAAGCACTATCCACCAGTGCCGAAACATAAAGGTATTCATAAGGAAATAAAATTGCTTACCCAGAATGGGTTCTTCGAAAATACACATAGAACTTCAAGAAAAGTTTATGTTGCCCTGATTAAGACGAATAGGAACTAAACGACTCGCAAATCGTAATAGCAAGTAAAATTTAAATTTGAGTAGAGAATTGTAATCCAACCATCAAGCTAAGACTTCTAACCCACATACTCCGGGTAATTATTTTTTTTCTTTATCTTAATGTTTGCTTCATTTACTTGAATAACGCAGTGGATATTGTATTTGATATTATTATTTTAAACTTCCACGAAAAGGACTAAATTCTAAAAGATCGACATTCACAGAATCATACGACAGCAATTTAAAAAAAATCTGACTTTACTATGACAGTTTGCGATTTGATTTATTTTGCTGTTACTTAATCAGAGTTATAATGGATAAATTTTCCCTCGGAATTTTTCCTCCGAGCAAAAATTAGGTATCTTCAAAAATAGGGAAAAAATTCATCAGAAGAAAATTAAATATCGCAATTTCGTTAAAAATTCTCCTGAATTGCTATTCATGATATCTAGTTCTTCCCGCGAAATTATTTTCCCTTTTTTGAAGATACTAAATTTTTTTCGGGGGAAAAATTCCGAGGGAAAATTTATTCACGATAACCCTGAATGTATCGGTAGGAGAATGTTGGCTAAAAGGAAAAAGCTCACAGAGTTAAGAAAAATCAGGAAGTAATGTAAGCAGAAACAATTATGTGATCGGTAAAAATCCCACACGATGGTTAGCAGTGCCCTTGAAGAATTTCCACCTTACTTCTCCTTAGTTTGATACCTAGATACGAGAACTGGAATACTGGTAGTGGTTAATATGTCACTGTCATTGAGTTTTGTTAAAAAATCAATTAGACCCTGAGACCTGTGAAATAAATAAGGGCTCCGTAGCAATGTTTGAAAATAATTTAGGCTAAATGCATGTATGTATAATAATATTAATTAGTATCGCGTGTGGTCGAAATTCGACCGAGGGGAAGAAAACAAACAACGGGAGAAACAAAGCTATCTATTTCTGTGGTGTTTGGGAGAAATCTTATAACTCCAAAAATTTTATTTTCCTATTAAGGCTACTATTTTGAAGCTTTTGGGCTATATTTTCATTTAACTGACAGTGATAGCTGCAGCACCGCTAGAAATGGATGTAATCATTTATTTGGTACTAAATTATTAAATTAATTTATCATGTTTGTATTAAACAAGAAAAATAAATGAGCGTTAACAAAATCTTAATAAGTCCCATCTTCCAATTTGATACCAAGCTACTGACACTAAAAATATCTGTGCTATGCTACTTTCTTGTCGTGTTTGTATCGTACAATTTAAAATCATATAAATATGGTGCTGTATTCGTAATTAGTTATGAGAAAATGTAAATAAAGTAACCTAAGAGGCTTGCAACCATCAAGTAATAAACGTTCGGAGAAGACATAGCTCTTGTCAAAGAGTTTATAAATAGCTTCCTAGCATACAGAGCCATTATTCTAAAAAACACACTTCGAAATGGTATTTACAATATAACTTGAATTTGCAAGTTTTGTACAAACTTTATAAAGAAAAATATTTTGCATCGAATGCAGTGACCCAAGACATCAAAACCGATCAGCATAACTTTATTTCGTAACGTTTGCAAGTCACTCAATTTGAAGTTCAAAATACCTTCAAAAACAACAACTAGAGAACGAGTGCAACTGCAAAAACTAGAGAATGAGTGCAACTGGAGAATGAATGCTACATCAGGGCAAGACTGCACTTCATTATGAGGCATTCTCGACTTCGAGAAGGCTTTCGACAGCTTGAATCAAGATGTCTGGTTGGCCTTGCGCAGGAGAGGCAGCCCAAAAAAACTTATAGCTATTATCAAGGCTACATACGAGGGCGGTAAATGTCACGTCACACAATGGTAAAGTGTCGGAGGATTTTGAAGTCCAAAGCAGAGTACGTCAAGATGGCATACTGTCGCCACTATTATTCTTGATGATTATCAGTGATGTACTCCGTGCAGTATTGACCGAAGGTAATTGTGGAATTCGTTGGACTATGACATCTTACCTTAAACACAAAGATTACGCTGACGATGTTTGTCTACTTTCACATCGGATAATAGATCTTCATTTGATGGCCCAAAATCTAGAAGCTGAGGCAGACAAAGTGGGGCTAAAAATAAACACAGCCAAAACGAAAGCCCTGAGCACTTCTTCTAACAACCGCGCTCAACTTAACATTGCCGGACAGGAAGTCGAGAAAGTTGATAACTTTCTTTATTTAGGAAGTGTGGTCTCGGCTAATCGCGGTGGCACCGAACTGTATGTGTGCAGCAGAATCGGGAAGGCTAAATCTGCGTTCGAAATGCTATCCAAAATCTAAGGAAGCAATATGATCAGCTTAAGAACCAAGCTGTGACTGTTCCGCTCCAACGTAGAATCAGTGCTGCTTTATGGGTGCAGTACCTGGAAGGTGGACACCATTAACACACACAAGCTGCAATTCTTCGTAAACAAATGTTTATAGATCATCTTGACGATTTTCTGGTCGAACCGCATTTCCAACGAACAACTTTATATGAGAACGGGCTAAGAACGTATAAACATAACTATACGAAGGAGAAATTGGCAGTTGATTGGACACACCCTACGGCGAGAAGACAACTCCATTGCAAAATACGCCATGCAGTGGAACCCGCAGGCAGAATAGCGGGACGCCCTTTGCAAACGTGGCGCAGAACAGTTGATGAAGAATCAAGCTCTTTAGGAATGAGTTGGAGGCAGCTCAAACGCGTTACAGAATTCGGAACAAGATGGCGAGCAGGTGTGGTTGACGCCCTATGCCCCCCGAGGGGTTAAAGGATCTAAGTAAAGTAAGTATAAGTTCCTTGTTCCGGACACACTCATATAGAATGTGATAGCTACCATGCTTTAATAGAAAAATTTCTTTAAAAACACAACAGTACGATTTCCGTTCCTCAAGATTGGGTATCTGTACCAAAAATGGCAAATACTAGACTTGATATAACTTTAATGGCACGAAATAACTTCATTGGATTCGCTAAACTCTTGACCACACATTTTACGAAAAGAAACATTGCCACAGATAAAATGAGATTTTTTGGAATACTATTTTTTGGTTAATTGTTAAAACCTCAACTGGTGTGGCATTCAAGTATTCATTGGATATATCTGAACCAATATGATTTTTATCGATGTACCTACAGAAGGTAGACGTTTTCTTTGGCCACAATTCACCTGCCACTAGCCTATTCCAAAGCGTTCCCTATAGATATAAAATTATATGGACATTCAAGACCTGCAGCCATTTATTGACCCAATTTATTATGACTTTTACAAAAATTTAAAATATTCTGAGCACCGTATACTCATATCAGTGACAGTGATGAAAATCACGACACAAAAAAATTGGTTTCATTAGGTCTGTTCGCGTACCCTCCCAAAACAGCGTATTTTTACGAGCTATCGAGAGAGTAAGAAATTTCCCCATGCTGGAAATTTTAGTGCAAGAAATTTCTGTAGGCTAGTTTGTGAAAACTATCAAATCTGTCAAAACGCTGTATATGTGATTTTTTGTTTGATTGTTCCTTCTCTTCTTTCGTGTACAATTAAGTTTGAGGTTTTACGTTTAGAAAGTGGGCAACTTTGTGGTTCAACGCGTTCGTTTACTTTTTCGTAATTTTACCTCTCTCTGGGAGAATTTTACCCCCACTCTTGGAAATTTGACAAACTGCGAATTTTCGTGGAGAAAGTACGCGAACAGACCTATTAATCTAACTTTAGCTATGCTCTATATGCTGTTTCATTATACCATTTTTGTAATATAAACTAACAATTGACTGTTTATAATAGATAACTCCCATTTTTGTTTATATATTTTCTGTGTACCTATTTGGTATACACATGATATCTGTCACAAATTCTAAAAATACTCCATTTTCAGAAGAATGTGATAATTACATTTGAAGTTTAATAAAATAAATAATGAATTTAAACAACCCTTTATTTACAATATAAATCTTTTTTATTACGTCTCGATCAACTTTAAAATGCCTGTACTGAAAAACATTACTTTTGGAGTTACCAGATTTCTCCCAAACACTACAGATTTGTTTACATAACTTTTTTTTGTAATATTCTCCCGTGCAGGAATGGCAAAAAGATCTAAGCTGATACAACCATGAACGCAACTAAAATGCTTTCATTTAATTGGTTAAAGCGTTTGTATGGAGAAATGATGTGTGTAATATGTTCACTTTATTTTATCTGACTTAATGGTAACATTCACACATGATTGTTGTTTTCTGCACATCTATGGCACAATACTTTTCGAATGATAGAAGTTTCATCCCCCTCCTTTTATAATAAATACTTTAAAAACGTACGATAAGGTTCGTGTTCACGTATTAATATATAAGATTTGGCTCAACAGTTCAATGAGTGCCTAGGCATAGTTTTTTGCAACCACTCGTTGTGCTAATTGTAGGGACCTACAGTTTTGTACTATATCCAAGGGGCATTTTTGTTTTTGACAAGCTCTCCCGTGACAACAAATACTCTCGGATATTTGTTAAACGTTCGCGAGAGGTGTGACCGTGAAAAAACTTGTTGGTGTTTTATAAGATTCTAACATGGAACCTCGCGCGCAGGGTTCCGTCGCCCATGTCCATGTAGTATATGAACGTATTAGTTTTTGAAATCTAATCTAATAAAGTCTAATAAACTGAAAAATAAATAAAAATAAACCAAAAATAAAAACTCAAAAAATTATGTTTAAACTGAAATAAAATCTGTAACGTATATTTATTTGTATATATTTGTTGGGTTTTTCTTTCTCTTTTTTTAAAAAGAACTGATTGATATATTTTAAGATATTTTCTTTTCTTTCTTTTGTTATATTTTTCCGAAGAACATAAGCCAAACCTGAAAAAAAAATTGAGTACATAACATTTTTTTTTTTTGTTAATTTCTTTCACATTTTTCATGTGATAAAATATATGTATATATATATGTTTATATCTATTACTTTTTTGTTTAATTTTTAGAGACATTTTTTTTTTTGTTATATTTATTTTGTTTTCTGAAAATGTTTTTTATTTTGTTTTCATTTTCGTTTAATCACAAGATACATTGATTGTTTTGTTTCGTTTTACTTTTTAATTTTTTATGTTTTTTTTTTTTTAAACACAATTTTTTTATTTTTGTTTTACCCAAAACAAAACTGAAACCTTAAATCTAGAGTATTTGAAAAAAAAAAAAGAAAGACAACGAGAAATTATTTACTGTTTTTTTCTTTTTACGTGTAAATGGAAAAAAAATAGTGTTTAACTAACAAGAAGTTTTTTTTTTCTTTTAGTTTAGATTTTGATATTTTATTGTTTTTCGAAATAAGACAAAATAAAAAATAAAAATCACTAGACGCTCATATCGTATCACAGAAATGCTTCACATCATTATGCAACTTTGAATTAACTTAAAATATAAAATATTATTGCTAATTTTGTTGTTATTGATTATATAATAGGATTTATATATAGAATTTGGCTTAAACAATTTAAACTATATATTTATCCGAAGTTTAGTAATTAGTAAAAGGTTACTGAAAACCAAACAAACAATGCAATCTAATAGAGTCGTAGTGCTTATGTCGATAACCAAATTTTCAACTGAAAACAGTTAAAATTGTTCAGGTTTATAAAGCAGATTCAAATGTTTTCACATAATATATTAATTAAGTGAAACATTTAACGTCAACAAGTGTTTTAATTGAATTTAATACGATATTGATTCCCAAACAGACTTGTTTTGCTTACAGATTTAAATCTGTAGAAAAATATTATATAGAAGCACATTGATGTGAAAGCGATACATTTTTTTAATACATAACTGCATTCAAGAATACATTCATACACACGCTCATATTTTTAGATTTAGAACTTTGCATAACTGAATTAGTCAAAATGATTTAAATTTTGAAAGAAGAAAGATTTTATTTTTATCTCTCTTGGAGTGAATTTCAAAAACATTTATACTCTCGACATATACATACATTAGTGTTGTCTAAATATTTGAATTTGATCTCATCTCAGGGCTTTATTAGCATCCCTATGGAAGTTTTATTACGAGTGTAACAATTGTGTAAGAGATGTAGCTTCGAGTGTCTAATCTATAAACTTGTTAACACGTTTCACACTGAATATAGTTAATTTTGTGAACAACAAGACCTTGATGGGCACACAAATATTATTCCTCTAGACAATCGCCCGAATTCGTATAGTCTTGTCAAGCGATACAAATTTCTATTCTCATTAGTTTATCAAGTAACATACATTTGGTCGAAAAAATGAAAATAAAAAGTATCTTTAATTTGCAATTAATTCAATATATTATACCTCTTAGAATATACATCTTGCAAAGTGAGAAGCTGAGTTAAACACTTGCATTCTCATTATAGATTCGCATTGCATATAAGTATGCCAAAAATACTTATTTCATGGTCCTATGTTGTGCGCCATTTAAGTAATTCTATTGTTCATTGGCCTGACATTGCTGACGACTACAGGTAAGTAACAATTAAAAACGCTGCTAAGACAGTATGCACACTATTAGAGCAAATTTGAATGACCAACATATTATTTCAGTGAATTTAGTCTGTTTTGTCACGTAAATACACAATCATATAAATAATCGCAGTTTTCAAAGAGTGCTGTTTTTAAGACCTTATCATTTGTCCGTTCAAAAAACCACAACACATTGTGTCATAAAAGCTAGGCCTCATAAGTTGTTTATTATAAAATTCGTTTAAACAGATTTAAGTAAAACGAACTATTAGTCATACGTCAGACGCCAATTTCTTGAAGTTATGATAATTTGGAAAATTTTCTGGTAAATCATTCGAGTCCAAAAAGCATTATTTAACAGAAGTCCTATTTGTTTTATTTACAAGAAATCTGATCGACTTCATTTTAAAACATTGAAGATTTTCACCTACCCACGAAAAAAAAAAAAAAAAAAAAAAAAATTTTAAAACAATTCAAAGCATAATTTGAAAAATAATGTGCTTGTGTGCAAAAAAAAATTAGTGGCCCTTCATTGGGCGCCATTTTCATAGATCGTTTAGTTCGAAAAGCATTGTTTAAACCAAGTTTTTTCATTTATCTTAAAAAAAGTTGCTCCACATAGAGTTTTAAATTATTCAAAACGTTGTCTAAAGATTTACGCTTCATCATATAGTGTAGAAAAAGTAATGGCCCTACATTGGGCGCCAATTTGATGAGATCAGAAAAACATGCCAAAGATTTATAATAGATAACTAATTTCAAAATCATTTCTTAAAAGGGGGGTTTTTCCCTGTCATTATGAAAAAAGATATTGGGGTTATTGTGACTTTCAAAAGGTGCAGTATAAATAAGTCATCATTTGTTTTTTCATCAGTTTTTTTTTTTTTTTGTTCTTATATCGGAAGTCTTTCGAACTTCTCCATCTTTTCAATAAACCTAAATACTAGAGAACTTGTAAATATACACTTACATGTAAAATTTAAATTTATTTTATTTTTTTTTTTTTTGTTTTCATTTTGTATTTTTCGCATAGTTTCTAAATAAATCTAAATTGTTGTTTCAATAACTAAAAAACAAAATAATCAGTAGTAATAAAATAACAAAAAAAAAAAAAACAAAAAACTTCCTAAATATCATATTATCACCCATACTTTGTCCATCTCATATAGAACACACATTTTTCGACAATTACAGAGAAGGTTGTTTAATATCCTACATCTCTGTACTTTTCAAATATACTAAATATCACTCAAAAAAAAAACATTGACCGATATGAGCGTCTTTCACAATGAATTCACCTTCCAATTCCACCAAATCATTCTTTTGCAATATTTTTCGAAAACTTATCCCAACACTTTATACAAGATATATTTTGTTTTTTTGCAATTCTTATGGATTCTCTTATTCTATTTTCTTTTTTGTTTTTGTTTTATCAATTCAATCTTCTTACAAGAATTTTCGTAGTTCACAAATTTAAAAAAAAAAATAATAAATTATAATACAAATAAAAATATCAAAATAATCAAACAGAATTCAGAATTTTTTTTTAAGAGGTTACTTGCCTTTTTTGATTATCTTTTGTCAAATGGATGAAAAAATAAAAAAAAAATATATTATTATATAAAAATATAAACAAAATTCCATTCACTTCTCGTTCTCTCCTTCTTTTTGCAGGAATTGACAAGATCAGAAAAAAATTAAAATGAGTAGGTATGGAAACAAAAAAATAAAAATAAAAATTAAAATTAAAAAAAAAATAATAATAATAAACAAAAAAATTTGCACTAACTAAACCTACGCAAGTGATTAAATCGCACTTTTAAATTGTTATAAATAATAAATAAATAATGCTGCGATTGCATTTTAATTAAATTTAGCAACTACTAAATTTTATTTGGATTCTCCTGACGGGCGCTGTATTTCGGATGATTGGGCATCACTGTGTCGGTGGTCAGATCGTTGGGTGCCTCGAGCACCCCTTTGGCATGAGCCGCTGCCGTATCGCAGTCGGTGCGACGTGAGATCAATAGACGTATATCTGTATGAAGGGTGAGCCGTCCAGAGCGTGATGTTTGAAATCTGAAAATGTAAATGAAAAATCGTTTTTAGATTGTTAGGATGTAAGTATAATATTTAGTGTTCCACGCCGAGATAACAAGACAGACTCAGTCAAGCAGAACGTATACTTCCATTCGTTGATCTCTTGCTCTGAATCGAGCTGTTTAACATGGGAACTTATATTTGGCAAATCCAATTACACCAACAAAGATAACGGCTTAAGTCGCTATCGAGAATTCGATAGTCGCGATTCGAGAATAGATACCCCTCCAGTACTTGAACCTAAAACCAATAATGCCACTGCTAGCAAACTTATCGAAAGGATAGAGAGAGTGAGAAAGATTTAGTGTTTGGTTTAAAATCTATTTGTTTACAGGGTGGCCCAAAAACGCTCACCCGATGTTGTTTTGTTATATCTTTAAAATGAAACCACATAATTTCATAATTTTTTTTTAATGTTTATTTGGACCTTTAAGTTGTTTTCCATTGCTTTTGGAAGAAGATATCGGTCAAGTGGGCGCCGTCATTGTTGATGGGCATTTGGGCGCTTTTTACCGATTGAAAAATCGTTTTGGCGAGAACTTCGGACGATAAGTTCTCGCACTCTTGTCGGATATTCTTTTTGAGAGCTTCCAGAGTCTGTGCCTTATTCTCATAGACCCGTTACTTCAAAAACCCCAAAAGAAAGAAATCTGGAGCGGTCAAATCGGGCGATCTTGCCGGCCAATGCAAATCACCAAAATGAGACATTACGCGACCCGGAAACACATCTTTCAAAATATCCATTGTCGCGCGAGCTGTTGGAACCACATATCCTCCAGTCCCAATTCATCAATTTGATCGTAGATCCGTATCGCTCACCAGTCACAGTAACCGTGTTACCCACGGCGTCCTCGAAAGAATGAGGCCTGATAACAACTCCGGCGTAAATGGCGCACCATGCAGTAACTTTTAGTGGATGTAATGGCTCTTCGTGAATGATACGTGGATTCTTAGTGCCCCCAAAGCGTAAATTTTGTTTGTTTACGTATCCGTTCAGATGGAAATGGGCCTCGTCGCTCATGATGAATTTCGACCGACAATCACGAGTCACGAGTATTCCGCGATCTTGAGGAGTATAGCGTTCCATGGCTTGTTGACGTGTATTTTCCATCTATTTACTTCACAAAAATCAAAACAGTTGCCGCCATTTGCAAAAGTTATAGCACCTTTCAATATGGTGATACATTTTGGGCTGTACGAGTATGTTTCAGAAAATCTCCTGGTGGCGTCCAGATAACTGGGTAGATTTTATGTTAATTTTGTATTTGCTTCGGATTCACAGTACTTTTTTTTCCGACTACCGATGTCATAGGCACATTATATCAATCATCCAACAGAACGAACAATTTTTTCCAGCCATATGATCAAGCCAGTGTTACACCTTCGCAGTAGTGTGCACACAAGCTTTCGCAATTGATTGGACTGAATTTATATATTTTGTGAGAAATAAATAAATACTTGCTGAGATCGGGATTGGAACCATGAACCATTAGCGTTGCAATTGACGACGTTACCACTACACTATTGTCACCCCCAAGGATCGTTTTAATTTGTTTGCTTCGATATAAGATAAGAGACAGCTTCGACAATAAAATCAAACACATATGTATACGTGCAGCCAGACCTTATGCTTGTGGAAGAAGAATTATTTCCTCAATTTACACCATCAGACTGTTCTTTCCACAAACCACCGAGCTGAGGAGTAAGAAGCCTCTTTCGATGTTGGACGCGAAGAATTCACAGCTCTTTTGCTACGAATTAAAGGATGGTACAAAGAACTAATGAGAAAGACAGCCATCAGCTATCACTTGCTAAAATGAAAATCATCTTGAAGAGCTTCGGTAACCCCTAGTCTCTACTGGGAATAATTCATTGCAAGAAATATGTCAAACAATTGAAATATCCAATGGAGACCGCAAATTTTATTGAAATAATTCATTTCATTTGCGGTCTCCATTGGAAATTACAATTGCTTGACATATTTCTTGCAATGAATTATTGCCAGTGGAAACTGGGGTAAAGCTCTAATCACTAAAACAACTAGTCCAGCAAGACCAAGGCAAATCGTACTGCCCCATATCGCTTCTCTCACCAGTCGCCCACATTACGCTAGCGCACCACCAGCACGGTTTTCGGAAAAACCACAGCCCCACCTCAGCCCTAAACATGATTTCATCGCAGATCACCAACGGATTTAACCAAAAACAATCCTGCCATAGAACTGTTGCCGTTGCCCTGGACCTATCTAAGGCATTTGACGCGGTGGACCATGCAACGCTGCTATGCGATACCTGGAGTCTCCACTACCTAACCCCCACAAGCGCTGGCTGGGCAACTACCTTTGCGGCCGCCAATCCTTTGAGGAATTGAGGAACGCCAAGTTTCAGTACCGGAGAGTCAAACAGGGAGTTCCACAGGGAGCGTCCTATCGCCACTTCTTTTCAACTTCTACATTTCCAAACTACCCCTCCCCCCGGACGGAATCAATATTGTTTCATATGCCGACGACTGTACGGTCCTTATAACTGGGCCCAACGTGCCAACACTATGCACAGCGCTGAACTCCTATCTCTCTGTCCTGGAGGGATTTCTCAGAGACCACAACTTACAACTGTCGGCCGAGAAGTCCTCAGCCACTCTTCACGTCCTGGACAAGGAATTAAGGTCAGTCCTAGACATAGACATAGCAGGGCGTCGAATTCCAACTTCCACCCAACCAAGACTTCTTGGCGTCACTTTCCACAGCATGATGACGTTCGCCGCACATGCATCAAACATCAGAAGCCGACTTAGACTTCGTAACAATGTACTCAAGTCCTTAGCGGAATCTTCCTGGGGAATGGATAAAGAGACGCTACTCGCCACATACAAGGCAATCGGTCGCTCCGAGCTGAACAATGCCGCCCCATCTGGAGACACTACCGATCCGAGAGGTTTATAGGACACGGTTCTCCAGAAGATTCAATGTGATCATAGGTGACCGCCATACATGGAGGACTCAAAAGTTTGTAGTCTTACCAAACTCTCAAACTTGGTACACAGATGGTTCCAAATTGGAAAATGGTAGCATTGGCGCATGGGTTTATGGACCCAAGTTCCAACGTGCAGCAGGACTTGGGAAATCACCAACAGTATTTAAGGCGGAAGTCCATGCGATCGAGCTCTGTGTACAAGAATGCCTGCGAAGAAGGGTCGAGGGCACCCGTATTTACATCCTCTCGGACAGACAGGCAGCACTTATGGCTCTAAAAGCCTACACGGTAGGATAAAAACATGTATGGGGCTGTCTGAACCAACTCGAAGATCTCGCATCGAAAAATACCGTCACTGTGGCTTGAATATCAGGACACGAAGGCTTCAAGAGCGACGAATGGGCGGATTGCTTAGCAAGAAGAGGCGCCAGTCGCCCACTATTCGGTCCTAAAGCCTATTTTGGAGTTATACGGAGTAGCACAAAACTTAAAACAAAATAATGGGAAGCTGATCGTCATGCAGAATGGGCCAAATTCAAGGTTTAGACAAGCAAAAAAGTTCATCAACCTCAACCGTTGTAAGGCTAAGAAGCTACTTGATCTTAGGAAGGCAGACTTAAGTAACTTAACAGGCTACTTGACTGGTCATTGCCCACTGAGGTACCATCTGCACAAAATAGGAGTAGCAAAGAGACGGCAGAACATATTCTTTGTCAATGCTCCATGGGCGTAAGAAAAAGACTTCTCTACCTCGGGAGGGCTTTATTGAGCTCCTCTGACTTTTGGAACATTGAGCCTGGAGCTCTGTTGAGGTTTATCAAGAGCCTTAACACAGTTCTCGGCTGAACATCGGGCTGGCACAGTAGATCTTTGAGGTCACAGTGCGTACAAGGCCCTAGTATAGTATAGTGTAGGGTACTTAACCATCGTCCAAAACCCATATAAAATACTGCTGCCTTCGCTGATAGTCAAGCTGCTGTTAAAATCATTGAATCGTTCACGGCAAATTATCCATTGGTGTTGCACTCACCACATCAAGATGCACCCGGGCGGCAAGTCAATATTTATTTAAAAAAAAGTTTAAATAATTCAAACGTTTTCTTACCTCAAATGTATCGAATAACGCAGTCGCTTCATGTGCTCACTAGAAATCATGTGTCCCAAACTGCTTCCGCCATGCATTCGAGACATCATAGACAGTGCAGCCCCCTTATAACCAGATATTTCTCCAGTTCTTTCGCCCTGCGACTGTGACGACGACTCCTCGGCGAGTATACGTTGGCGTATGAAAGTCTGATGCAGCGGTGGCATATCCCTAAAATCGTACGGTATCACAAACATTCGCACCACAGTGCCCATCGGATTGAGAAGAGTCGCCTGTACGGTACCTGTGCTCGGTATTAAATATCCCTTTCTTGGCAAACGAATTTCACACTAAAATTAGAAAAAAAAATACAATTTGCTTAGCTAAAAGTGCAGACGATTATATTGCTTACCACATAAGGCGTGCTTAAAGCCTCACCCCGCAACTCATAGAAATACGCCGAAGCTGGGATCGTCAGTTGGGTGGGGCAAAACGCACCAGACGCTCCTAGCAACACCTTAAAGCCGACTACTTCCGTCTTTGGGAGAAAACGCCTTTGCAAAAGGCTCTCCTCCAAATTGCCCAACAATGGCTTACGACCATAGACCATTGCACGCGAACGACATTTCATTGGCGACGATGCCGGACTGTAGATGCCACCCTCCACTTCCTCGTCGGAGAACTGTTCGTCCGAACCAAGGGACGATCGATCCGAACGATCGGACAAATGACGAGATCGTCTCTTATAAAAGGCAGCTTGTTTAGCGAATCGTGGTGATAGCGAAGGCGAATTTGGCAGTGTTGGCGCCGAATAGGATTTCTGTACGGGGATGTTCGCATCGGGAGATTGCAAGCTGGTTACCGTCGTCGTTGTCGACGTCCCATTGACAATGTCAAAGGTGAATGTTGTGGTCTCTGGTGATGGACAACTGATGGGTATCGGCGATGAGGTAGCCGCACAGAATATTTGAGTTAGATTGACCTTGGGCAGGACCCTCCTTTTATCAACTCCATTGAAGATGTGCAGAAGGCTGGGCTTAACGCTGGGGGCCGCCTGGGCTACGACCAACGAACTTGTGCCGTTTGTTGTGATTTGCGAATTTGGTGTTTTAAATTGTGTCCCCCCATCTATTACTTCTCGTACTCCTACTCCTACTCCTCCACCATTCGAGAGATATGTGGACGAATTGTTTTCCTTTATGGCAGTGCGGTGGCTCTTGACGTCGTTCCAATCGTGATTTTCATCGTCTTCGTCCATTCGAAAGGAAGTCGTACCACAATCACACGGTGGACCATCTCCATTGGCACATTTTCCATTCATCACGTTGCTACAACTATTGTTATTAATCTGTTGCTGTTGTTGTTCAACTACCATCTGTTGGTGGTCGGTCTCCTTGCGACGAAAGTGATGCTGTGTCTTCTGACGCTTGCACACCTGACAATCGCTGATATTCCGCGTCGTTTGATGTGTCATTACCGGTGAATTGTTGTTATTCTTTAGCGGTTTACGATTCCGCGCTGTTTTCGGGGTCCGCTGAATTGCTTGCAACAGCAAATCTGCCTTGTTTAGCGGCGTTATTTCCGCAAAATTCTCATCACAGTTCAAGCAGACCATGGACATTTCGCTGCCGCACAAATCACAATTGGGGAAGGCTGCCGACTGCGGAAAGTTGGCTGTCTGTGTGCCTGTCGAGATCATTTCTACCAGTTGGGTTTGAACGCTTTCAGCTATACTGCTTGTCGGCGGTGTGAGCTGATACAACGGTGGGCGGATCGAATTTATCGAACCGTACTCGGGGGGAAGGGTTTGTTGCTGTCCATTGCTGGCCACATCGGCGAATGTCGTCTCATCTAATGCACCATTGATTTTCTCGTCCAACTGCATAGGTTGATATTTCATCGACGATGATGGCAGCTCCTGAGAATCGTCCAGCTGCTGCGGCTGTGAGCTGTGCGATTCTCCGCCACTGTCTGAAGCGGTCTTCTTGTAGGTTTTCTTATCGCGCTTCAGCATGCGTTTCTTGTACTTCATCAGTTGTTTCTCACGGTGTGACAATGTTGCGTCTGAACTGCAGCCACCATCATCGTCATCGAACATGCACTTGTTCTTCCCCTTGTCCATTGATTCATCACGACTACTGTCGACGCTGTTGATAGATCCAGCGGCAGATGTCGACGGTAGGTGACTAATTGAAGCTCTACGTAGATTATTCTCTCCACCACTACTACTACTGCTAACCGGGGATGATGGACAGGCGATGGGGCTAACACTAAACAAGGCACCAATACCTGCGACTGTGATCGGTGGTAAACCTACCGTAGCAGCAGCAACAGAGTATTCACCAATCCGTGGGATGCCGCCATTAATGCGTGGAAGACTTTTTACACAAACCGAGATGCAGGAACTCTCCGAAATGACTACATTCGGGAAGTTATGAACTAGCGGCTTGGAGTTAAAGCTGGCAGTTGAATCGTACGGTTTAATACGATAAAAGATGTTCAGGCGTGGTCGTTTGCCTGATTGCGACGAGCCCGAAGTTGATGGAAAGAGGATGCGTCCAGTATCGTAGACGGCTCGATCGGATTTCTTTATAAGGTCACACCAGGCACTTATTTGCGAGAAATACAGCTGGCTACGAATGGCACTACACAGCGATGGTAGTGTCATCGTTGGACCCGGAACTCTAAAAGAGGGAGAGAAACAAAGATTAGCAAGAGAAGAAAAGAAGGATAGCTTTAGTAAGAAGTTGGATAAGATACCCCTGGTGCCAGAGCAATAGGGTTGAATGAGAGCTCTAGCCTATCAGCTAACTTCTTTGGAGATATTCAGCTGTATTCAGCTATATTCTGCGCAAGCAATAGACATTCATTCATTGTGGTGCGAAGATATTTGAGTTAAATGGCAGAGCCTAGCCTATTTCCTATCATCTTTGTTGGTATTCAGCTGTATTTAGCACAAGTTAGAGACTGATGTTGAACGAAGAAATTTCTTAAATGACAAGCAAGGACGATTTTTTTTTTTTTAGTAGGACATAAGTTCACAATGAAAATAAAGGTGACCTGCAGAGAAGTTTACAGGAATAGGACGCTTCTCCTCAGCAAAATCTCGAGAAAAATAGTGCGTCTTTGTGATAGGCGTCATTCCAGTACATTAACTATCTTCTTTGTATGTATATGTTCAGCTACATTCAGCGCTTTGTTAGCAACAGTTCATACGCAACGTGTATGCCTTTTCATGAAATACTTAATCTTAGGCTTGTTTGTTGTACTAAGCGGTCTTCAGCACCTTGCAGGCAGAGACATATTGTATAAAGCTGTATTCCGCCCTTGGAGACCAATGACATGCTTCTTTTCATCAAAATCTCCGACAAAAATTGGTACAAATAGTGTCTCCTTGTGAAAGGCGTCATTCAAAATTATTCATCAACTTCTTCCTAGATATTAAGACGCAATCAGCGCTTTGTCAGCAGTAGATGTTATTTAATTACAGACATTCATGATGATTAGCAAAACCTTATATGTATATATATTATATATATATAATAATTTCATTCTTAATATTCATCTGCATTCAGCTATTTGTAAGCAACAGTCATAGATTGCGTGGTTTCAAGTTTCAATTGTAAACAAGTTGTGGACATAAGAAATTTGTTACAGGCATCGTTGCATTTATGGACTAGCTTCTTTATTCATATGTAGCTGTATTCAGCGGTTTGAAAGCAACAGGCATTCATTGATGGACGATCATTTTTTAGGAGTAAACACATTAAGGACACAAGATTACAATGGAAAGAAGAGCAGAATGTGTGTCCTATCACTAGTAACAAAGATGTACGAAGATGAGACGTCAGTTTAGTGTTCAAGAGTTTAGTAAACATACTTTTCCTTCTGTGCGATTATCCATTGTTCCAGCAGTATCTTATGCCCGACTGGTCCGAGGTAAACTTCTATACAAATCGGTTCACCACGGGCCATTATTGCTTCCATATCTTGACAATGTGTGCGCCAACGTATGCACTGAAAGAGAAAATCAAATTAAATGAAGTCTAGAGAGAGAGCGAGAGACTTACAATTGGACTTACAATTTTAATACCATAAGATATATCACAGATGTGATCCTCAGCGTCAGCGGCTTCGCCTTTAGCCAAGCCCATCTTTCTGAGGAACTGATCACAATGTGGTCCCTGCTTGGGATTCGTATTACAACTACCATTGCTGCTACAGCTACTGCTGCTGCTGCTGCTACTGCTACTACCAATCCCGTTGCCTTTGCTTGATTGTTGCTGCGGTTGTTGCTTCTTTGTACTTGAACTCGATGGTGAATTAATGTTATAACCATTTGGACTAACACTGCAGCAATTGTTATTTGTCGGTGATGACGGTGAAGCCGACAATGAGTTCATATTAAATGGCGTTGCCAAGCGTGGAGGCGATGTAAAATATGTGTACTTAGGCGATGTTGTAGCTGGCACTAGAGGCGATGTTGGCGATGATGACAACACCGTATACCCATAGTTGGGTGTATTGTCTGGTGATGCCCGTAAGCATGTTGTGGCAAGTGACTGCAACGTGTGTAGCTTCTCAGCTATTGGCGAAGGCACAGGACGGTGATGATAGACAAGTGTCATCCTGCGATCTAGATCCGATTTGTCATCATCGACCCCAACAGCAATCATTTCTAAAGCCATCTCACGACTAACGGTTGGCGATGATTGTCGCAGCTGACAGATTTTCTGTGTCCAGCGTTGATGTGTTGTATCTGGTAACATGATGGCTGCTGGAGTTGTTCTTGCCATTAGTAGCGGTATTCCTATAGCATTCGGATTCATTGTAATGTTAACCACCTGCGATGGGCGTGCACCACTACTACTGGTAGTGGTACTGGTGGTCATGATAGTACTACTGCTATTACCGACATCATCTCCTTCTTCTCCTCCTGCGGCTGCCTGATAGTGATGGACGTGTGATCGTCGTTGTGCAAGATTTTTCACCAAACCCGATGGTATGGCGAATTCATCCTCTGACATAGCACGACCTTCCAGTACGAGCGAGGCAATGCCAATCATCGCTGAGGACGATGTTTGGGTGGTGGGTGTATTTGTAGCTGTTGTTGGTATCATTTTGGCAGCAGATTGATACGACGATGAACACGACGACCACGATCTGAGGGCAAAACAGGAAAGAAATAATGATTTAGTACAGTTATCTGTTTTAACATTTGATTTAGTGCAAGTAAAGTGAATGTAGGAAGAAGAGTTGCAGCAGAGCAACATGTTTGTGTATTGTGTATCCGTTGATTGGTTGCACGGAAATGAAGCGCTCCTACTTCGTTGTCATGAAGATAAACTAGGTCATGGTCCAGAGAGTGTGTGGCAAGGCACAGAGGCGAACACGACACCACCGATGGGTAAAATAAAAAAAAATGGAATCGCTTTTTCGGAGCATAAAAGCTCCCCCTACTGCCGCGCACCACTTGTTATCGACGGAAACTGGGTCAAAGCATAATGCAAACGAGGAATGAAGATACTACGAGTACACCATGTCATCGTTGAATTTTTCTGCTTGGCAACCAGAATTAAAGGGCGAGTGAGGTATTTTTAAACAATGTGCAGTGCCTGAGCTATTTTTATGTTTCTCTTGATTTTAATTTTTTTTTTTTTGCATCCTTTGTGGAGCTATTGAATGGACGTAGGAGCGAAAAATTGTTTTCTTTAAAAAAAAAAATGCTAAGGTGATTATGAGGGCAATGAAACAGTCGATGAACTTTACAAAATGAAATCGCAACAAAAATCCTTTGGAAGCATACATTATATTAAAAACTTCTACTAGTAAGTTACGGGTCTTCTAGTTTTAAGTTAGATGAGTTACTTTTGGAACTACCTTCTTTAAGAGACTTCAACTTTAATAGCTTCGAAGTAAATCACACTTTAGACCAAGATGGAATGCCTTCATACTGGAGAGAATTTCAATGGCCACGTCAAACAACCACTCTTGGACCATCAAATTAACCTCGCAGCACACTTAATGAGATTTGATTTTAATACAATAACAACCCGCAAGTGATTTTTGATAACAAAGCCAATCACTCCATTAGATTATAGGAACTGAGACTGAGTTAAATAAATGCCGTGCTTGCTACAAATGAAGCAGTAGGAGAATAATATTCAGAGGTATTGATTGATTGACTTCCTCAAGTTCGTTTCAGTGGATTGATATAGCCTAGTCAAACAGAAGTCCCTATTCTGTCGGGAGTCGGTAAAAAAAATATACATATATGCCTGGCTTCTGGAAAGCGAAGACAGTTTTGTGAAAGTAAATACACTATTTACCACCACAGAAAAATGTGTCCTCTAATCATTTTGGATATCCTACTCGGAGTGTAGAGAACTTAGTAAAAATAAATGCGTTCGATGGTTGATTGCCGAATCCCTACAAAATGCGCTTTGGATTACAAAATCAGCCTCGGTGTGTGAATTTACGGGGAAGTGTGTGGTAGATGGTATGAACAAAAAATTGAATTGAATTGAATCTGAACCAGAAAGAGGTATGCTCTGCGAAAATATGCTACAATAACTCCCATCTACATTCTTCGAGCGAAATTTACAAATGCAGTACACTGTATACAACACATTATCATAAGTCGATTCGAATATATTAGAATTGATAACCAATTACTACCATCGGAGTTGTATTGATGATGAAGTGCAAATAACATTCCCTCACTTACAGTGCAAAATGCTTAGTGCTAGCAAGGCAAGGACAATGAGTCAGGAATATAACTGCCCCGACGTATGCGGTAACAGTTTGAGTGGCTTACGAAGCAGAATAGGTAACTAAATTACATCCAGGACCTATAGATTCAGACTTACGTAAGAATAAATTGTAAAGACATCTGAGCTGATGAGAACATTACTATTTAAAAAAAAGATTTAGAGAAGTTAACTTCATGATTTATCTTCAAGAATAAATCAATAATATCTGAGAATTAAAATATTAAAAGTTGGAGTGTTTGTGAGTGTTTGTGAACTCGCCTACTTAGCTCAATGATGAGGTACTGAACTCAAGATAGCACGTCAAACCACTAATAAGAATTGTATACCAATTCGATGTAGTGCTCCATTTCCAAGCCATACCTTTTAATTCACTGGATTCAATGAATTTTGGGTAGTGACCGAAAGAATAAGATCGCGGATACAAGATGCCGATATGAGGTTCCTTCGCGGTGTTGCAGGAATAACTCATAGGGATCGAGTGCGCAACATCAGAGTACGCGAGGAGCTCAATGGTGATCAGCTTCTTCACCGAACGGAACGATCTATGCTTCGACGGTTTTGCATATGCCCCAGATCGGCTTCCAAGACGTGCCATCAGGCAGGCGACCCCTCGGTAGGTCTAGAAATAAATGGTTGTATAAGTCCAAGATCTCTCCTCGAGCCGTCTAGGGATTCCTTCTAAAAAGTTGGAGTCAATGACGGAAGAACGAGAAAGATAGAGAGTCCACCTGAGCATCCTAGCCCCGCGACCCTCCTAAAGGGTTAGCGGACCATTGAAAATGTATGTATGTATGTATGGATTCAATGAATAGTGATCAAGTTCTGCTTTGCCTTTCTTTAACATATGTACAAACATAACTTCATCTACTAATATGGCTTTCAGGCCGCCAGATTGACGAAAGACTAAATTTGCATCATACTGAAGCAATTCCTATAATATGTATCAACGAATTTCAAGTTAAAGCTAAAAAGAATTTTATCGACAGTAAAGCTGTATATGAAAGCAAAATGGCGTAACTTGTAAAATGTCTGGAACTCAGGTCGAGGAGCCTCAGTCGTACTAACAAATGGGCTTATATAGCACGTTATACGCAAGGTTACAGTTTCAAACTCACTAGTGTTACCCCACTTTCCAGAAAGTTTGCGCCCTCTCTTTACTTCTTTCTCGTCACACATCGGCAACTTTGGAGGGAAATAGGAAACAAAAATTGAATCAAAAAATAGAAATGTATAGTTACTGACGAACAGATACACTCAAATGCGGGAATTTAAGCTCTGCCAATCGCCTTAGTTTCCAAGCAGTGGATCTTAATCATACTTGGAATAGTATTAAGTATATCATCTCCCCGGATCCATAGTATTAACAATTCGATATTGAGAATCGAATCGAAGATTGTGGGTGCCATGGGTTCGACAATATCTATTCAAGTTTCCTAGTCGTAAAATTAAATGATGCTATCATCCACCCCTCTTGTTCGAAACAAATACTAGAAATCAGAACCGAATGCAAAAATCCCAGCGAATTCTCCCCGACTAGTTCGGACACCACATATGGTGTAAGCATGTACTGGAACCTAATATCATTTGAGTTGCAAACCACTACACCAAAAACAATTCTTTTTTATCTCTTCTCTTCATTTGCAACTTACGTCGCGCAGTTGCATTAAAAGAGTTAAAACTCTTAGACGTAATTTAATACTATACTAAAAATGGTAGAGAAAGAAAATAGTTTTCCCCTTCCTCTCACTACCATAGCAATCCAGTACCTACGGTTGCCAAGGTGATAATGGAATACTCCAGCTTTTGCCACGCAACAATTCTTCACTGAAACAGTGAATTTAAAACAAATGAGGAAGGAACACCTTAGGTAGAGTGGCGGTTCAGAAAAAACCAAATAAGCGATAAGGATGCGCCATTTTGTTACCACAAAATCGTGCATACCAGTTTATTTAAGAGTATTGTTGGTTGTGAAAGAATGATAAGCTTAAGCCCAGCCCCTGGAGTTCAGATAAAGGATTAGTTCTCCAATCCTCTTGTCAGCTTTCTCACTCAGATCCTCAAAGAACGGTTTATCTAGAGTGTATGGTTTGGTCCTCGCTAGGGCCGGACATATGCAAGAGATTCTTTCTCATTAATGCCTTTGCAGTTTTTACAAAAGATATTGTGGTCGCATAGTCCTTAACTGGCCAGTGGCCTGTAATAATAGCTACAACTCTGGCAATATCTGGTCTGGATTTGCCTAGTAACTCGTTCAACTTAGGTTAGTTGTAACTGGGCCATCTCTTTCTTCATATGGCACAGCTAGTAACTGTTCCTCCCGCGATTGGCTAGCTGGAGGAAGTGAAGATGAGTATAGTCCTTAACGGTATATAGCGGAATATCGACTCCTTCTACTAGAAGTCTGTTAAGGGCTGGCAAGCTCGTCAGCACGCTCATTACCCTCATAATTACTGTGCCCTGCGACCCAGATGAGCGATACTTGAGTGGATAAATAAAAAATAAAAAAATATATATATTTTGCGCAACCACTCATGTTGTGTGCATTATATTTTTCACACAAATGAAGGGACCTACAGTTTAGTGGCGTATGCGAAGAGCAATTTGGTTTGAGGAGCATTTTCGGGACAGCAAATACTCTCGGATGTTTGTCAGACGTTCGCGAGAGGTAGGGCCGTGAAAAAAAAACTTTTTGGTGTTTTCTGGGATTCGAACTTGGAACCTCACGCGAAGTGGTCCGACACACTAACCACTTACGCCACTACTACGCCCACTACTTGAGTGAATACTGTGTTGATTAATCTCAAACCAAACATTGCTCTACCAGTTTTGAGGATGTGGTAACCGCGTCAGTGGCCTTGATAGTAGATTAGCTATTCGAAAACACAGCGGTACTATGGTTAGATGTTGGGAAAGGGGGAAACCTTAACGTTATAGCCTTCCAATAGAGGGGTCAGGAAAACATATTCTTGCCTAATTGAAGTTCCTTAGATAAGAACTCGGAGAAAATTCTGATACGAGTAGTTGTGAAGCGTCAACATTTCTATTGCAAGCATGCAACATACAATACATATGATCTGCCATTTGATATCTTTATACTCAGGTAAGATCTTAAGAAATAAAGAAATTTGAATGCCTATGACTTTAAGACAAAAATTGGCTCTAACTCTAATGTTGAAGTGATAAACTCGAATCTAGAAAATAGAGACAAATCCCCTATATCTAAGTCGAATCTAAACTAACTTCGCATCTTGGCGGGCATGCTAACGGGTCACTGCAGACTTAAGGAGCACCTTAGGAAACTGGGAATAGAGGGAGACGGACATTGAAGAGTCTGCAGGGACTTCGCAGAAACACCAGCGCACCTTCTTATGGAATGCGAAGCACTGATCCACAAAAGAAGAAATCGCCTAGGTGTCTACCTTCTATCAGAAATGGATTTACCTTCGCTGGATCCACTGAAGATACTCCGGTTTGCGGTAGCAGCTGGACTGGAGGAAGTGCTCTAGACCGAGTATATCATTGGCTACAGCCGTAGTATGGGGACACAATAGATTTTTTAAAAGTCGCAGTGCACTTGCACCTCACTATTGTATACATATATCTATACATCTACTGACTCACAACAGCAAAAGTTGAATTTAATTGATTTTGATTTATTTCTGCGAAATGCTAGTGGCTGAGCGTTTTGACAAAAAAAAAAATCGTCAATTAACTACCCTTCGCACTAGTTAAATCTAGTTCTAATTCCAAGTTCTCCATCTCTACATAACTAAACCATCTTCGTATTTAAACCGAAAGCCACCACTTAAAATGTATCCAACCACACTCTATCAACAAATGTTGCAAACAAACCTTTCCCTCAACAACAACATGTACATGACCTCCATACACTCAATCGTATTACCAAACGGAACACCATCAACACAAACACAACAACAAAAAGACAAAAGAAAAAAAACAACAACATAACACACCCACAAAAACCATATGATCGGCGAGAGAGACAACTTCCACTTCCACCATAACTGCACGTGCTCATTGCTATTTCGAAATTTGTATGTTCGACTTTTCGAAGGTAAACTCGTTTCAACCCCGACAAACCTAGTACTGCACACTTATCTACCCCAAGGGGAAAGGGGGCAACGCAACGCAATCGAACCAGCTGACAACAAGTTAGAACGAGAAAGAAACCAAAACAAAGTCGAAACAGCATTAGATTACTACCAGCGAGACAAAGACAGAGAATGAAAGAAAGAAGTACATAAGCATAAAAGGGAAAGCTTTCAATATGTTTTTTTTTCTCTTCTCTTTACTCTTTTACTCTATAAAATGAGGTGAGAAAGAAAGAAAAGAATAAAAAACAAAAACTTGAACTATTTTCATCATTTACCTTTTACAGCTGATTTTTGTTTGCAAGCAAAAAATTACGAACAGAAAGAAAAGAGACGAAAAAAAAATATTGCTTTGTACTATGGAAGTGGAGAAATGACAGTTATCTCTTGTTTTTATTGCATTTTGAACAATAATTTGTGAATATATAATGGCTTTTTGAAAAATGCGAAAAAGTTGATTGATTTTCTGCCACATTCTTCTTTTTCGAGGCCTTGAGCGTGTCGAACAGTTTCTTTTATTGTTTCAGCACCTATTCTTGTACAGAATGGCATTGAAAAGTTGTTTTAATCGTTTTTTTTTCTTCTTCTTCTTTCGAGTTAGAAATAGGCTTTCTTTTCATAAATTTATTTAAAACAATACAATATAAAGCTTTTTGTTGGCGATTATTTATTTTGGGTCAGGGCCATTTCAATATGTACAATGTACATATGCACATAGATTGACGTCTTTCTTTTAATGTCAAGTTTAAGTGAAATTTAACGGTGTGTCGTGGCCGAAAACAATGGGTGATAACAGTCCATACTGCTGATATGTGTATGACCCAGTATGCACGTCACAAATTGTAGGTATTAGTTTTTGTGACGAGTTTTCGCACGAAATAGGTAGGTGGGCAACAAACATGCGATGTGAAATTGAATTATAGGTTAAGTTGCACGTTTGTTATGAGAGTAATCAGTTTTTTCCGAAGCCGAACTCATGCCAACTCATGGATTGATAAAATCAGTTGATTGACCTATTTTTACAAGTCATGAAATTTTAATAAACTAACAGAGTTTAATGAAACAAATAAAATTCAGAAATGCTAAACGCCCACACATCGGTATGACCTACCTACATATTTCATAAATATGCATATTAAAGTTTTAACCAGGGCAGCCACTTTCACTACATTTGAAGCACATAATTTCACTTTGCTTTTGTCATATGTTTGAGAAGTCACTTCACACTTCCAAAATCAGAAAACATACATACGAGCACATTATGTTTGTATGTAATACCATATGTGTATTCATAACTTATCACTTCAAATTTAGGAACGAACTATGGCTACCAGAAATATTCCAGTATCGGAAAGCCAGATACCTAGTCAGATCTCGAAAGGGGTTTCAAATCTCGGTACCAAAGTATCCAGTACCTGGAGGAAGTGCTCTAGACCGAATATGGTATATCATCGGCTAGAGCCGTAGTATGGGCTCTTAGATAGATCTTTTATAGGTCGCAGTGCACTTGCACCTCACAATAATATATATACATCTACATCTACATACATCCAGTACCTCACTATCTTATCGTTCGGATCTATGCTTCGGGTATCCGGGTATCAGGGGATCTTAAATTCGAATTTCAAAATACTCGTATATACCTAATTTCCATCACTTAAAAGGAGCTTGCAGTATGTATACCTACTCAAAGCTGAGTGATAGTTATAATCTTTGAAATTCATTTTCGGATATTGGAACTGAACACCTGAATTGACGGTTCTGATGTGTTGGATTCGGATCTATTTCGGATATCCGAACACTTTGTAAACTTACTCGGACCAGGCATGAGAAAATAAAACCCTTTTTCGAAACCAATAAGAAATAACTGAAATATAGAACTCGTCCAGAGCACTGTTACTAATTATATAGCATGTTACTACTACAGGACGCCCACAAACGACTCTTAATGCCACCTTGGGCTTACCACCTATTCATTTCGAAGTAAAAAAGGCGAAAAACAACATTTCCACTCTTTTCTGCATTCTGGTAGAGAGAGCAATGATCAGTGACAACTGCGCCCCAAAATAAATACTTTCATGCTCCTGAAACAAATCCAGTTTCAGGGTTATCGTGAATAAATTTTCCTTCGGAATTTTTCCCCCGAACAAAAATGAGGTGTCTTCAAAAATAGACAAAAAATTCATCGGGGAAAAATTAAGTATCGCGATTGCGTTGAAAATGCTCCTAAATTGTCATTCATGATACCTATTTATTTTCCGCAGAATTATTTCCTCTTTTTTTAAGATACCTACCTAATTTTGGTTCGGAGGAAAAATTCCGAGGGCAAATTTATTCACGATAACCCTGTTTAAGTGGACTTAGTAATAAGTAAAGATCGTTCTAGATTTTTATGGAATGTCAACACTCATTTGTCTAAGAAAAATAGTGCTGTGTCGACAATGTGTCTCTTTGTCCTCAATCACAAGCATTCTCGTATGTCAGACTTGTAATCTTTTACACAGTACTCCAGATAACGTAATCGTATGGCGCATTACTTAAGCTGCTCGTGCTCAGACTCTCTGACGCCATAACAATCTAATCGCCATATAATCTATCTTGATCTTAGAAATGTCCTCCCGCGATTAGAAATCAATTCTTTAAAGCGTTAGAAACCCAGTGATGGAGAGAAAGGAAAAAAACTAAAGATTGATAGGTAAACGAAATAGAGTGAGGTGACAATGCGCGTTAGTCTTGAAGGCTTGAGGCCCAGGTTCACCCCGAACTGTAGCGCCACCTAAGTAAGTAAGTACTATAATACTGGAAATACTGAGGAAGGCAAGTTATTTCACATTCGTGTCGTGCGACTAAAAACGAAAGATGTAGTTATGTGCAGACGCTGCTAGACGTGTATTGCGATTAAGCAAACTGACGGGCGGGACACAACTACATATTTTATCCGAACACTTATGATGGAAGTACCGATAAAGGAGCGTTTATCACCCAACGTTCTTGCGATGTTCAAGCGAAGAAATTTGACTGCCAATAGATTGATCATCGATCAGCCTAAAAGCTTGATGCTCAACATGATCAAGTAAACTCAAGCACTTGGTAGGAGATTCCGCCCAGACATGCGAGTTATATTCAAGTTTCGGACAAATGTAAACTTAACAGATGGTAGTCAAGTCTATAGGAGTGAAAAAAACATTTACATCTTTCGAAGAATCCGAGGCATCTAGCACCACCTTTCGCATCTTCAGTAATTTGCAAATTCCAGCGAAGGTCTGAACTTACATTGACAGACAAGCTATCGGTTTTTTCAACGTCAACTCCATTCATATTTAATTTGACGACCGTAGTGTCTTCACAGACATGAGACAGCACCGGGTTTTTGCCGCGCCATAAGCATATACATTATAGATTTTTTTTCAGTTGTAATATAATTTCGCAACTTTGATTTCCCTTTTCCTTTATTTATTTATTTATTTATTTATTTATTTATTTGTTTAGTCTTACACTGTAAGATACAATACCTTTTAAAATAGTGCAAACTTCAGTATTACATACAATACTATTAGAGCATATTTCCATTTGTGTTACTAAGTAAAAAGAAAAATAATAACAATAAAATAAAATTAAAACTACTAGATGTAGAAAAGTAAAAAGGGAAACAAAAATATGTAAGCAATTCAAAAGGATAATAATACTAAACCAGCAAGTTATTGCAATTTAATTTAAATTCGACGCCTAATAAAACCAATCATCATTATCAAAGCACCTCCAAGTGCTGCTGGGGGTGGCAATGGTGCAGTGTGTAGTGTGTTTGCTCGTTAACCGATGTGTGCAGGTTCAAGCCCCAGCGGGGAACAGCAATCATGGGCCACCCAAGTATAAAGGAAAAACGATTTACATCGAAGTTTTTCCAACCACTGCACCAAAGAAAGGTTCCTGCCTGGTAGTACAATGGACCGGAGAAGTCTGAGTGCTCTGGGATTTGGGTTTCCTTTTAAAAACTAAAAAAAAAGAAAAAACGACCTCCAAGTGCTGTTGGAGACTCATCTTAAACTAGGTTGAGCTGCTTATCATTTTGATAGCTCAGGGAAGGGAATTCCATAGCCGAATAGCGTTCACGAAAAATTGGCGCCCAGATATTAAAAACGAGTAGCGTACTGTAACAAGATCATAACTTCTAGTAGAGCGCAAAAAGCGAATTTTGTTATAAAGGTAGGAAGGTTGACGTGTTTGCATTACATTGTGAAGCAGGGTTAACGATCTGAATGTAAAAAGGTTCTCGAGAGTGAGGCCATGAATTGATTTGGAAAAGGAGGAAATATGATCAATATGCCGTCCGTAAATATACCGTGCATGGTCATAGTCGCAGTTGGAAAAGATTTCAGATCCGAACAATAAAACAGGAATAAGCAAGGTTTTAGCAAGTATCATCCTTGTTTTTAATGGAATTATACGCTGAGCAGCCCTTCTTCTTCCTTCTATCAGCGAGGTTATGATCCGAAAACAAGGGATCACAACCCTCCCACTTCACCGCATTTCTACTGATCCGCCTGTGGGGTTCAGAGTTATACGCTGAGCAGCCCATAACATAGGAAGACCTCCGTAAACCTTTCCTATAGTCAATCGTATATGATCATTCCACGTAAACGTTTTGTTGAACGTTATACCGAGATTTTTTGCAGAATTGACGAACTCTATCGGTGCGCTATTAAGACGTATCTGAGAAAAATACGATGTATCGAGGGGGGTCCTTGAGATTAACAGGCATTTTGATTTGGCCAGATCTAGGCAGAGACCATTTGACTGCGACCAGTTTAGTATCTTGTAAAGATCTTCATTCACTTCGCTTGTCCCATTTTCAATCAGACCCAATGGGTAACTATTGCATAGCTGAACATCATCAGCATATACATATATGAATAGTACAGTGTAGTGAGAGTGAAGGGAGCTCATTTTTACACAATGCGAAGAGAAGTGAGCCCAGTATTGACCCCTGAGGGACACGTCTATTTAAAGGTATGAAGGTAGATACGCAGTTATTAGCAAAAACTGCCTGAGATCTTCTATAAAAATATGAGGAAATTAGGTTCCTAGAAGGTGACGAAAAATGGAATTGGTTTCTAAGTTTACTACATAGAATATTGTGGTTGACCGTGTCAAAAGCTTTAGAAAAATCTAAGAGAGTGAGGAAGGTCACTTTGTCATCATCAACAGCTTGTCTTATTTCTTCCACCACATTAGCCAAAGCCGTGGTACAACTATGCTTAGGACTAAAACCGGATTGGTTAATGCAAAGCATATTATTGTTGTTCAGAAAATTACGCATCTGACGGTTCATAATCCTTTCGATTTTCCTTTTCCTTTATTTTCCTAAAATTAGGTAGCCGCGTTATAACTCTAGACTAGAGTGGCCAGATGTATAGCGGCATTCACCCAGACGCGCTAGAAAATGTTGCAATTATCCTTATTAGTATCGCGTGTGGTCGAAATTCGACCGAGGGGAATTTACCTAACTCAACGGTACGTACGCGCATAATTTTTCTTTTCTGCACATCTATGGCACAGTACCTTTCAAATGATATAAGTTTCATCCCCCTCCTTTTATAATAAATACTAAAAACCCGTACGATAAATTTCGTGTTCACGTATTAATATATAAGATTTTTCTATTCTATGCTAAAAAAAATGGTTTATTGGTAACAGTATCCCTTAACAATGTTAATTTACTTACAAAAGTATGTTCCAATGTCTTCGTCCTAGTGAGTCAGCAGGTAGATGATGGTGAAGGCCGTTGTGTATCAAGCAGGTACTCTTCAAATATGAGTTCAGAGAACATGATTTATTGTCAAAAGTACAATAAAACCAGGTGCTAGAGAAACTCATTTTACCTTCAATACACTAGTGATAGTGTAGTGTTATCAAATAAAAAAAAAAAGAACAATAATAAAAAATCAAAGCATGTTTTGTGTGCTACAAAAATTCCATGTATAATAGGTCATAATTAGTCACTCAAGACTTTGACGGAATTGTGACATATTCGTATTAATAACGACATATAGAGGTAATTATGTACTATAATATGAGATCAAGGGCTATATCTTCCCGATTCTATTCATAAGTACACAACAAATTCAACCTCACAAGTCATCTATTCAAATTTGTTTGTAATTTGTTTATACAACGTTATTGCTAAATACTTATTAAATATAGACCATACTACGCTGTAGCCATTGACCTTCCCTTTGATCAACTATCTACACTGGCACTTTTAACGCCAAGCATTCTCAAAAATAAAAATAAATGAAATTCCTGTGTACATACTTGTATCCGTGGGTATATGACGATGACCAAGGAAACCATACAAGGTAAAAATGAGCTATGCTAGCGGACAGACGAACACAAAATTAAATCGAAACGAAACCACATGCATCAAATAACGTATACAGCCTTAGAACTGCATTCAGCGAGGCTCATACTTGCCAAACAATTTCTTGTTCTCTCTTGCCGCCTCGTTTCCTCTCTTTTCAAAAAATAGATACGTAAAACTACAATATACGAAATGGTAAAAAAAAAGCATACATATTTAATTCATTGCAATGCATATTTATAGAGCAGAGGTATAAATAGGTACATTGCATTGGCGTGTGCAGTATGAATGGATATCTACTCGTACATGCAATGAATTTAATAAGAATCACCAACGATAAGGAATGCTAGCTGTTTCGAAAACCAAACGACTTTGTGTAGTTTCAAGTACTCTATCAATTGAAATGATTGCGATGTTTGTTTTATTCTAAATCGATGTAACCTTTAACGGGTGCTTCTATCGTATTAGGGTTTAAACGAGCAACGCTATTTGGGAGACTACTAGG
Organism: Brachypalpus laphriformis; assembly: GCA_945910035.1. NCBI lineage: Eukaryota > Metazoa > Arthropoda > Insecta > Diptera > Syrphidae > Brachypalpus > Brachypalpus laphriformis. The sequence goes on from OX246753.1 coordinate 327,342,607, forward strand.
CATGTGCAAAGTTAGAAAAAAAAATACTTGGTTTGTTCAAGGTTTAGAAAATTATGTTAAGCTCATTTCCGCATAGAATAATTTAAAAAAAAAAAAAATGTTGTTTATCATTTTGATGTTTAAACGAAGACACGTGAAGGCTTGCTTTATTGCCATTATGTGGAATCAAGATTAATTTTTCGGATTGTATAATTGAAGGGGAATTGGTCATTCGATATCTAAAATATATACGTACTTACGCATGCTCCATTTAAAGTTCAGTTAATGGAGTAGGACTGCCTAAATATTAATCAAAAGCAAGTGATGAACACATTACATTTTTTCGGTGTCCTTGTAACGTCTTTGTGAACTAATACGCTTTTCCTCACAGTTGGACATACACGTGTGCAAATGGTGGAGAGATTTAGGACAAATTTATTCATAATTTGTTGATAAATAGTACGGCTTCAAAAGGTGTTTGTTTGGTATTCTATGAAAATCTATCAACAAAACACCAATCACCACTAAACAATAGAGAAACTTGGTAGCACAGTCATCTAAACGCTACTTGAGTAATCAGTAGTTCGTTTGCTAAAGTTGTACATGCTTACTACTTTAAGTGTGCCTTAAGTTTTTAAGAATCAAAAGTAAATCTTCATCCATTTAAGAGATATTGAATGGAGAAATAATTTTACTTTTTACTTGAATTCATTGTATTTGAAGCCTTAAAGTAATTTGAAGTCATTTGAGGTCATTTGTAACCATTTGGAGTTTATAAATATTATTCTGTGGAATGTATTAAAAACTGAGGACATAATGAAGTATTTTTATTTAAGAACTACCTATACCCGCGGCTCTGTTTGCGTTTCAAAAACGTGTTATATTTGCCATATTCATTTGTCATTTCATAGCTTCACGGTAGCGTGTTTAAGAAATTGATCTATGACTTCAAATCTGTAGCAATAAATATACTTAGCAATAAAATTGTATTTTGTTTGGTGGCTCAATAGATTCGTGATACTGTATCGACATAATACATACCTTAGATTGCTTCTAGGCACATAAACTATACAACAGTGAAAACCTAATCAAAATCCGTTCAGTAGTTTTTAAGTGATGCGCGAGCAACCAACAAAGGTTTACAATGTATAGATTTGATGTCAAAGAAGTCTTCAATGGGCACATTCAGGTTTTCCGATTCTCGCTGCTCAGGCCCGTCAGATTACGCAGAATGCAAAATCTAGCTTATCCCTTGCAATTTTCGAAGACAAAATACAACACTGCAAATGCAAAAGTAACCCAGGAAATAAGTTATTTTATGGTAAAAATAATTCGGAATAGTTAAACTCATCAAGATTTTATGGAAATTTAAAAGAATCTCAGCAACCGGGATTATTTTAATCAGCTGTCTTTGCTTGTATTGGTTTGTATTCGCCTCTGTGAAAATCCATATACATTTTTTCCTCTGAGTTCACCTGAGTCAGCTGATCTGGAACGCGCAAAATCCAGATATCTGGAAACCTGATTGCGCCCAATTAAGCGATTTCAAAGACTTCAAAGTGATTCAAATTGACGTGAAATTAATCAAAATAACTGCAAATAAATAAAATATGAGCATACTTCAATTCAATGCAATGATACCTCCTTTTACTTGCACCTATGAGGGTAAGTATGTATCATTTTCGTGAAAAATTAGGTCTCGAGGTTTTAATCGAAATTGATATTGGGATTATGAGGTAGGTGAGTGTGTAGCTCTGTGTAGTACTAGGAGAAGCTTTTTCTTTAAAGAGATCATATCTCCAATAGATTTAAAGAACTCCTCCGCAGACATAATTATAGCTTTCATAAGGAGAGTAGAAGTACTGCTGTCCTAAAAGTGGCCTATGGCACAATAGATCTCCTTGGTCGCAGTGCCTACACCCCATTTGGGCGTGGCCACACACCTGTTAAAAAAATAAATAAAAAAAAAGAGGTAGGTAGGTAGGTGTGGTGGTTCTTCTAAGAAAAGAGAAGAACTTAATTAGCACTAGGTGCCGTTTTGATACCACAAGACTCGTGTACCTGGATGTAAAAGGTGTGTTGGTGGGGAGTCTCTAGATCCAGCCTGCAGAGTTTAAAAAGATTATTAAATCTTTAAGGTTTCTCTCTGAGACCTCCTCGAGGAAATCGAAAAAGGGTTTTCCTAAAGCTCGTTGTCAGGCCCTAGCTAGTGCCGGACAGGCGCATAAAAAGTGGTTGCGACATTGCAACTGCGACAGTGTGTGTTGTGTGTAATACCTAGTTTGACTGCATGGTCTCCTATAGGCCAATGGCCCGTGGTGGTCGCTGTTATCCTAGCTATGTCCCTACGCGTTCTGCTTAAGAAGTCGGTTGTTTTTGCTTTGTTGTAATTTGGCCACATCTTTCTAGATATGACACAGTTTGTTAGCTAGTCCATTTGAGGTTGGCTTGGGCAAGGAATTTTGAGGATATTTCTGCTTTGACTGCTCCAATCGGAATCTGAACTGATTTCGCAAGAGAACTTTGGAGGCTGAGCCTTGCCTAGCCAGTTCGTCCGCAAGTTCGTTTCCATAAGCATTACTGTGCCCTGGAACCCAAATCAGGGTTACCTGAGTTGGCTAACTAGCGAAGCTAATTCATTTTGACATTCAAGCACCAGCATGGAGGATGTAGTAACCGATGCAATGACTTTGATGGCGATTTGGCTATCAATAAAGATAGCGATCTTTTGCCTTGGCGATATATTGGTGTGTGTTTTGATCTGACGACAAGCTTCCCGGACAGCGAGTAATCCTGCCTTGAACACACTGGCAGAATCCGGAAGCCTATATGATTTAGAGATGTTTAGAGATGTTTAGGGATTCGGAAAACACACCCGCACCGACTCCACGGTCCATCTTTGAACCGTCTGTGTAGATCGTTACATCGAAATCCTTAATCACCTGTCTATCTTGTCATTCTGATCTTGTGGGGAATTGAACGTCGAAGCGCTTTGTGAAATTTAATTTGGGTATCATGTAATCTGTTGTGGGTAAAACGAGTTCTCTCAGCAGAGAGTTTAAAATGTTACTATGCTCATAGGGCTTCAGAATCTAGCACCCAGACTCCCTAAGTCTGACCGCACTGTGTGCTGTGAAGTTTATTGTGTGTAGATCTAAAGGTAGAAGATGCAAATAGACTGTTAGAGCATCGGTCGGGGTTGACCATGGAGCGCCTGTGGTGCCTATGCATGCCGTTCTTTGTATCTTATTAAGTTTGTTTATATTATAAGATTTTTTAGAGCCGATCACCATACTTTTGACCCATATGTGAGAATTGGTCATACCACGGCTATGTACGAGTACATCTATAAGGTCAATTTTGGCTGCAGTCTCCATTTTTTCCGAAGGTTTTGCTACAAGCATAGTCAGCTATACATGCCTTCTTTACCCATTTTTCTATGTTTAGCTTCCAGTTAAGTTTAGGATCTAGGATAGCTCCTAAATACCTAGCACTGGACGATAAGGTGAGCGGTTGGCCATTTAGCCGAGGAAGTGCGAAGACAGGTATTTTGGTTTTAGTGGTGAAGAGCATCAGTTCAGTTTTGTTCGAGTTGACACCGAGACAATACTTTTTGCCCCAAGCGCTTACTTTCCGTGATTTCGCTTAGGACGGAGAGAAACTTTACTGACACTAGTAACACCATATCGTCTGCGAAAAAAGTTTTTGCACGAGCGTCTGACAAACATCCGAGAGTATTGTTGTCACGAAAAAGCTTCTCAAATCGCCGTTCGGAGTCGGCATTGAACTGTAGGTCCCTTCCATTCGTGTAAAAAATATAAGGCAAACAACATGAGTGGTTGCGAGAAGCTAGGCCCTGGCACTTGCTGTTGCGCCAAATATTTGTTTTTTGTATATCGTCTGCATACCCGACTACTTTGATTCTTTCACTGTCTAAAGTGTAAAGGATTTTATTCATGACTATCAGCCATAGTAGAGGTGAGACAACACCGCCCTGGGGTGGCAAATTTGGTTATATTGCTATTGTCAAGTGTTGCCTGAATAATTCTAGTGCTTAGCATAGAAACGATCCATTGACTTAGATTGCTTTCTATTCCCAGCTCCGTAAGGGACTCTAGGATTGCTTCAGTGTGTACATTATTAAAAGCTCCTTCTACTCGTATGTCTAGAAAGGTAGTTAGGGTATATTCTTTGTAGTATATGGAGTTTTCTATAGTGCGCACTACCTCGCGAAGAGCTGTCTCTGTTGATCTATCTTTGAGGTATGCGCGCTGCGCTTTCGAGAGGGATGGTTCTATTTTACTTCGCAAATGGTTTGGGATTATGAAGGAACAAAATAATGTGGGTCCACCAAGTCTGCCTGTGTTTCTTTCGGTTTGTATATACATACGAGTACATATGCAGCCTAAGCTGCTGGACAGATTTTCTTGAAACTCGATATCTAAAGCATATGGGGTTAAAATTCGGGGCGAAATCGGAATTTTCATTCTGACCCCAAAATGAATTTATACTTGGTCGAATTTTTTTTTCTTTGTAAAGAGCTTACTTAGCTGAAAGCTTTAAGTACAAATAGTCATAAAACCATATTTTTTCCTTGTACAATTTTTAAAAGATTTCAGTTTTACTGACCTAGACCGAAATTACCTTTTTTCAAATGTGCGCATGTTTGTTTTTCCAAGGTTTATTTAAAAACTCATCAAAAACAGATTTTAGCAAATAACCGGAACTTGTGAGACATTCGATGGATTGCGGGCCTAAAACATAAGTAGGTACATAAAGTTATCTATTAAATAAGCGCTTCATTTGAAAGGTCCCAAATTTAAAACACACCTCACGTAGTCAAACATAGAAAAGTCGCACAATACCAACTAATAGTAGAAACAAATTATGCAACGTAAAAGACAGAAAATAAGTAATAATTGAAAACAAACTCGAGCATTAAAATAAAATTACTTAACCCCCTAGCAGCAGAGTACCAGTCATACAGCTTTCAGCATAAAAACATAAACAGGCTTTTGCAACAATAAAAAAACCACAACCTGAAGTTGAAAAAAAAATTGTTTAAAGCCCTCTCAACTATACTTTCAAGTGTTATTCTCTCTCTGGTTCGCTTAAATGGAGAAATGCCGTGCAGCGAACAAGAAAACTGTGTTGAGGATTTCCCAAATGGAGCGGCACTCTTGCCAGAGTATACATGTTATGTGGAACAAGAGTAAGAGTAGGTATGCAACCTGGCAATCATAGTGGTAACCTGCCCCCTTTTTATTTCACATGTCCTTCATCTGGCAGTTTGTTGCAAAACTCGACAGTTGTTGTTTGCCACCGAAAGAGTTTGCAGAACCAAGCTGCGAGTACATGTATGTAGTAATTGTTTCAAGAAACTTCACTTGTAGTCCCTGGCCTAAATGCAATGCAGAGTTTTCCAGCGTTCACACACACACGGCTGCAATCGCCAAATTTTCATTCGTAAACTGGTCACCTGAACTAAGCGCGTATTTGGCCATTTGGCACACCGACGATTGTCGTCAACGTCGTTCGTAGGTTGCAACACATGGTTGCAACATGTTTTGGTAGATTAAATAAGAGGTTTGGCTATACCTTGGGGCGATGTGAATACAATTTTCCTCCATTTCTGGTTGTTGGCTAAAAAAAAAATTTAAAAACTTGTTTGAATGGTGGTTCAGTACTCCAACATGTAAAAAGAGCTTCGATTTGCTTTTTCATTTTCTAATTGTTTGCGTTTTTGTTTCGTAGGCACTTTTGGTAGTTGGTGGCAGTGACCTAGTTTTTAACCAGATTATGGTAGTTTTGAAACCCGTAAAGAGAACCAAGAGATTGAGACATTTGTGTGTCCAATTCAATTGATGCAAGCAACGCACCACAAGGGGCAATTAGATCGATTAGAGCATGAGCATATTGCTTTTACTAGTTGTCGTCACTGATGGCGAGGTCAGTAGTACTACATGCTCTAAATCAATGAATACTTAGAAATACTGATTCAACTCTGATGACAGCCATCAAGAAAGAGAAGGGGCAAATTCATATAGCTGAGCTTTGGGATCGTACCATGCTCCATTATTAATCTCTAGTGGTTTCGAAAACACGTATACACCTTGGATTTCAAGTGGCCTACAGTGAGTTCCAAGTTCGAATCCCAGAAAACACCAAAAAGTTTTTCCACGGTCCCACCTCTCGCGAGCGTCTCACAAACATCCGAGAGTATTGTTGTCATGAAAAAGCTTCTCAAATTGGCGTTCGGATACGGCAGTAAACTGTAGGTCCCTTCCATTCGTGTGAAAAATATAACGCACGCAACATGAGTGGTTGCGAGAAGGCCCTGACACTTAAAGAGCTGTTGCGCCAAATATATATATTTTTTTTTTTGTATGTACATACATCATTTGTGTGATCCTTTTGATTGCTCCTTTAGTAGCTCCTTTAATAACGAAATGCAAATGTGCTAAATCGAAAACCGCCTCCATAAAATCACCTCATTACCAAGCAACCAACACAGCAGACAGGCTAATCCTTTTAAGACACCATGGACGCCATGAAGGCATTATATATTTAGTTGGTAAGTATGTTATCGTCAGACTTCGTGTACTTTTCAAGATTACTTTACTGTGCAGTGCAGCCGGAGTAGACTCCACCCACTCGCGTACAAGATACACACTACTTTAGTTTAAACGCTTTTTCTTTATTGGGCTCATATCAGGTCCTTTTGGCTGAAGCCCCTGTCCCATAAGTTCATATGGCCCTCACCATCCTAGTGTATATTCAACGTCTAAGAAGAGAACAAGACGTTTGGATGGATATTTTTTTAACTTTAGCTCCACATGATTTTTCAAGAGTAGCTTCCTTTGCAGTTTCTGGATAAATTTCGGCTTATTGGGCAAAGTACAAGGTACTACAAGACTTTTAGTCTCAACAGTGCCTTAAAGGTTTTTAGAACTAACGTCTTATCATCGACGTGAAAATTACATCGTTCAATTTCAAGTTTCAGGTCAGGTTCTGTTACACAACTTCTTGTAAAGTTTTATCCAAAGTACCTGCTGAATTGAAGAAAACGCAGATAGCTGTTTCTATCGCTTTTGATGCCCTGATAGCTCTAATGCATTTCCGATAAGTGATATCTCGCCCGTATTTCCATTTTTTTTTAAGACAACGGTATGTACCCTGCTGGACCAGGAAAATTAGTCAGAAAACGTTATATCATATTCTGTGTCGAGCAAGTGGAAGATGATATGGAAGATTATTTTATCTTTTCAATCATCCCTTATTGTTTTGCAGGCCGATAAGCCAGTCAGCCTAAAAGTGCTTAAAAAAGCTGCACAAACGCGGTGTCCCGACCGCAGTAACGCCTTTTTCTCTTCGTCTTCTATGTACAGAGTTGTCAGTGATGATTGGCAGTAAAATATTCACACTCTTCAACTGGGTTTTGTGTAACTTGACTGCCATACCGCTGTATAGCTTTAATAGTCTCTGTTCCGCTAAATATTACTAAAACGTTACAAACACCGAACTTTAGTTTCGTCAAGTTTCACTCCACCACGGGAGGTTTGATAACACATAATTGCCTTATTTAACATGTCAAATGCTTAGCAGCTTTCTTGACTTTTGGGTTCTGAATTAAAAGGGATTATCGTTTTTTTTTAAATGAATGACTTTAAAATTAAATATATCTATAAGTTAACACATTTACCTACCTATTGTAAAATTTCAAAAGTGAGAGTACACGTTTCATATCATATCCAACGTAATAAACGTATGTATATGTATGTATACCACAATGATTATACCTACTAGACGACGACCTATTCAAGAGAGGATACAAAACCATAGCGTAGAAGTTGTAATTTGAAACGAATTAGCCAACACCTAGAGTTAAACAGTCGATATCCAGGAGGCATAGGCAGGCATTCCACTAATGCGAAGTTGATTATACCCACAACCATCTTTAGGGAAACCATAACAAGTTTTTTTCCACTCTCCGTTGAATAAATTCGTTCTAAGTATACCAACCAAGCTGAATTATGTCATTTCTGCTTTTGGACAACCAGTTGGCATGTTTTTAACTCTAATAGTTTATCATATACCTCAAAAATAGGGATACATTCCCTACCCAAAAAAAAAAGTTTATCTGCCACACAAGTAGATTAATCAAACTTTTTTAACTCCTCGACATCCCTGTTCAAAAAAAAAATAACGATGTCATTACCTTAAAAGCTCCGAAATCAGATAATTGCGCTTTCAAGGTTTTATTCAAATTAAAAGAAAAATGTCAAGTTCAAGCCAGCTCACAGTCACATCTTATTTTAAGTACCACTCCAAACTTCAGAGCGGCAACGATTGGCTCAATCCCCAAAGAAGTGAGATGAAACTACCATGTGAACTTAAATCTTCCCTAGAGAAGCCAACAACGAAAAAAAAAAGCGCTTATCTTGTATCGCACAAAGTTCGATGGAAGTGGCAAGCAGAATACCACAAAGCACACGAGTCTAATAATCACTTGACCTTAAAATGTCATTCCGTCTCAGTGCTGGTTGCCTGCCTGCGAAACCACAGAATCAACCACCACTTCATGTACAAATCGAAAAGTAATTCAACTCTAATTTCGCCAACTAACTATCAAATCAAAAAGTAAACTTTTAATAATTACGTGAATACCTACAAATTTGTAGCGTTTCCACTTGCCTCAAGTGAGTGAGGGTATATCTTGTAGATGTCTATGCACATCGACAGGTAATTAGAAAAGTATCTACTTCACGAGCAGTTACGTCTATCTGGCCGTCTTTGCGTCTCTCCGCGCGCCGGGGAAAAATAAATACCACATTATGTGCGAAATATAGCAGCGACAACTACAATAGTATGAATTGCATGCACAGCTGAGAGGTACAAGGTCATCATTCTCACCACTACCACCACCACGAGGCGCTGCTTTTGGGGGGAGTGTGCCTATGGGGAAATAAATTTCTATAAAAGTACAATTCGAACACTTTGTAAGCGCGCCACGAGCGTAAGCGCTTTTTGCTCTAGAGGAGCACATGCCAAAGCCAATCAGCTGTTTATAATAAATTTTAAATATCACAATTCGACATGACAATTACATCTAAAGCATGATGAGGCGATTTTTCAACTCTGCAAATGGCGCAGGCATTAGATTTGCGTAATGGCAACGGTGTGGGGGATGAAAAAAAAAAAAGACCGAACGCCCGTACTGTTGCCAGTGGAATTCTAATTTAGCCGAACAAAGGCAACACTACGACGACAACGACGTTAAGAAAGCCACACAAAGGCGGACTTTGATACAAGAAATAGTGTTTTATTAATTATTATTGTTATTTCTACTCGCGCATACGGAGTGTACAGTGGTTAACAAAGTAGTTTGTACGCAATTAGAGAAATCGGGCAAAAAAAGTTGTATTATTGCATTTTTGATGATCAACCTCATTTTCGAACAGATGTTCGTTTCAAGAAAAATCAAATGCATACAAAATTTGTATCTAATGAATTTCGAAAATAAATCAGAAAAGATTACACTACGCGATTATTTTCCTGTTAATGTTTATTTCTTTCTCTTTCATCGAACAGCGGATCATGAACAGAGAAACTGCTGTTTCGACACGCAAAATATCTAAAAAGAACGTCGTATCTACACGTGTAGACCAACAGGAGCGTTGCGTCATTTTGTACCACGTACATACGTTGTATGTACATACATATGTTGAGTTTAAAGTGGCGCACATGGATTGACAAGCAAACACAATTCACTTTATTTTGTGTGAAGTATGTTATGGCTCCGGGAAATGATCATATGGCAAATGTGAAAGATAAAGCCCTTGGAAGTGGGATTTTTTGTTTTATTTATTCTTTCATTTTTGAAAAGAAATATGATGAAAATTCTTCCGAAATAGATTTGAAAAAGACTAATGACTACATTCTTAGACGGTTTACCTATCATACATATAGCTAGTGTAAACATTTCAATGAATTTCTGAATGTTTTACTTTAGATACCTTGTCTGCTATTTGCAGTATGCTCATTCAGGTAACAAATTTGTCGGGGTAGGTAGCATTTACAATTTTCGATACTTCACAGTGGGTGGGGCAGGGATTACAAATACAAAAATCTAAAAGATATTTTATGATGAAATTTAGATATCGCTGACCTTTGCAAATAGGGGAAGAGGTAGCTAGAAAGTGTAGCATTCATGATAATTTAGCCATATCGGGAACAATTTAGGTAGGTAAATTCTATATCTACTATTTCAAAATAAAGTAAAAATACACAATAAATAGTACTAGGTTGAAACTCTTGAATCAATCTTAACGAGGTTTTCACGATTTTGTAGAGCATTTCTTCTAGTTAGTTATAGGTATGCTAACGTATATTACTTTCATTTTTCAACTAAAATGTAACTCAGGAGTGGAATCCTCTAAGGTGATAGTTGATCGTCGACAATCACAATCATCCCTTTTGCTCTCTCTAAGGTGACCATCAGCGTGATCATCACCCTTTTGCGATCGTTTTTGTGTGACTTTGCGATCATTTTACGGAGAGCTAACAAAGTGTGATCATCAATTTTGACTGTCAGAAGTGTGACTATCAACTATCACCTTAGAGGATTCCACTCCAGTATCATAATTTCAGGCGGCTCAAAACCGAATGTTTCTCAGTAATTTGTTGTTGCTGGCACTGCGAAGTTGCTTGGTTCCTAGAGATATGTTCGTATAAAATCGGCTGGCTTTGGCTGGCTGGCAAATCATTTAAATGAACGACTGGCTGGCTATGTTTCAAAAAAGCACTACTAGTATCATATGATGCAGCTAGTAGTTTCCACAGAAAGTATCTTTCTTTTTAATTTTTTCTAATACCCTTATACTGGTTCTCAGGGCACGGACGGAAGGGAAAACAGGGGAGAAGAACAGGGGAAGTGCCGGTTTGCCTTGGCTTTTAATGTTTGAAGGTTGTAATGATGAGAAAATACAGAGCCTGGTAGATGATTTCACAAACGTGTTGTTCGGCTTATGAGTGAATCCCTGTATTTGATAGTACTTCCGAAGTTGGGCTTGAAGGTGAACTGATGTGCATTCGAAGCATGACGGGATGATTGCGGGTAAAATTTAGAAGGGAAGGAATGCAACTGGCTACTTCGCTTGAACATTTTTTTTATATAAAAAGTGATCAAATATGGAAAGACATGAGGCATTTCTACGACGTTCAAGTGGAACTATGGAGTTCACAAGGTCTCTATCACCTATAAGTTTTAACGCGCGGTTCTGTACCCTATCCAGAATGTGCAGAAGGGTCTTGGGCGCACCAGACCAAATGTGGGCGTTATATTCCAGCTTTGGTTGGATAAATATGCTTATAGATTGAGGTCTGTTCAGAGGGGGATATGTTTTTTTTGCAGCGCTTAAGGAATCCTAGACATTTAGCAGCATTTTTGGCGATCTCGAATACGTGATCGTTCATATTTTTCATATTAAAAAAAATAACCCGAATTCCAGAGCACTCAGACTCTCCGGTCCATTGTACTACCAAGGAGGAACCTTTCTTTGGTTCAGTGGTTGGAAAAAAATCGATATAATCGCAATCGTTTTTCTGTGGCTGATGATTGCTGTTCCCTACTGGGGCTTGAATCTGCACACATCGATTAACGAGCGAACACAATACACACTACACCATTGCCACCCTCAAAAAGATGGTTATTAATCCACAGACCGAAAAGTCTTTCGGATTCAGCGATGCAAGTACCATTAGGAAGAAAGAATTTCCAAAAAGTCCTAAGCCTCAACCGCATAAATTCAATTGTCAATTTTTATAGGTGATACTTTCAAAAATTCACCAGATGTTTGTGGTAATGTGCCTTTGCTAATGAATGGAGAAAGAGAGGAGTATTTTGAAAGAACCTTCACTCAACAATCGTCTATTGACATAAAAACGACGAGAAGACAAACAAATCAACATGGACAGTGTTCTGAATGTTCCGAAACCTAAGTCACGTACTTAAGCTGATGTGCAAAATCCTACATTCATCCAATTCATTGAAAAATTGCCGACAGCTGCATCAATAGAAACTTCAAAAATAACATTGGATATCAGCTGCACTGGCCAATTTAGAATTCAACAAGAGTCACAGACATTTAGACTCTTTTACGGGGTGCCCATAACTGAATTCATCCCCCGTACAAACAATGCTTCTACTCACTGTCCAAACAAAACCATCAAATGGGTAAGTTCAAAGTTGTGTAACTTTTCTCAACATAAAATCAGCTGACTATAAAAACCAGCCTACTGCGACATATTTTACTTTTGTTCAAATGCAAATTATTATAGAAAGAATAATCAATTTAAGAAGAAAACAAATTAATATCATGTCGTACCAATTAAACAGATGCACACCCAGATCAGCTACTGTTGACACTTGCACTCATCCAAGTCAATTGATTGAACTAATAATGCACAAACAAACCCCGACAAAAAAAAAACGATTAAGTAGACATCATTATATTCCACAAAGGTCTCTCCACTATTTTGGGTCAACCAAATTCAAATTCAGAAAAAAAAATAAATAAACTTTCCACACACAACACAATAATTTCACTTAATTCACTCGATCTTCAGACGATCGTTTCAATATGATCATCAATTCCGATTCAGATTCCATGAATTAAATTAAAAATTATATAATTGTACAATAAATTTCTACTCTCTGTCACATGGGAGTGAAATAAGAACAAATTCACTTTTATGAACAAAAAATTGTATCTCACAAGAAAATAAAAAAAAAATAAAATTTTTTTATTCAAACTATATTGACGCGAAGTGTTTCACTTTTTTCCGAGCGTTGCCATTGAAAATGTGCTTTCATCACGAAAAAGTAAAATGAACTGCCAGACAAACTACCACCTACCACGTCGCGTTTGCGAGATACACATAGATACAAAACAGAAAAATAAACCAAAAACTATCTACAAACAGAAAATGTGTCAATTTTTCCCCACAACTACGGTCATGTTGACATACTAAAGCAACATATGTACGTGTGTATGCGCGCACAAACGTCTGATAAAAAACACACAAAACAAAATTGTGTCTGTGTGTTTCAGAAGCGCGAGGTAGGAATTAATGATTAGACACATGTTACATCACAAACACACAGGCATAAGTAATGTCTACTATACCTTTTGCCTGCTGGTGGCGTAGAAATTTTCCATTTTTCCAACAACCAACCGACCACAGCTGAGAGAGGTGATTAGACATTTGAATCTAGATACATGTTGCCAAAGCATAATCATAAAATCATATGGTTTCTCGTTTCCTTCTCCTTCTCCCACTCCATTGCTGTGTGTGGTGCGCATAAATAGAATCGCAGATAGGTAGGGAATATAACACGAGAAATAGAGAAGGAGGAAACAAATAAATGTGGAAATAGGCTGAATTAATTGTTTATTATGTTATTCATGTATAGTTCTCCACTTTTTCTTTGAACATAAAAAAAACACCTTAATGATGTAATACACGGAGCTACCCACAGAAAATTGCTTTTTATTTCGACAAGACGGTAGTATTGTGTTCAAATTGTTTATAAAGGGTGTCAGAAGTGCTGGCTGTCAAACTGCAGGTGTTAATAGTTTTCTGTTTTTGACAGTTGTATTTTCTTACTCTTTTCGACACACAAAACGAATAATTTGGAACTGTCAACGAATATGCAAAATCACAAAATGTTGGCAGTCTTCACTTGACAGGTGTCAAATCTGTTATAAAATGTGATGACAAGCCGGAAGGTGTTTGAAGCATTTCTAATTTTTCAGCAAAATTGATCTTGTTTTCTTATTATAATTTGCACACGCACAAGGGGTTATGGCTATCCTTAATATGTTAAGATACAGCGCGTATTGTACGGCTCAGGAAAGAATCTCTATATTTCACAGTACAACCGAAAATAGGCTTAATGGTGAACTGATGAGCATTCTGGGCGTGATGACTATTGCGAGAGAACTGTTGAAGGAGCGGAATGCAACTGGCTTTGATTTGGTTGCTTGTCTTTCTGTCCTGGTAATATGGCTACCAGAATTTCCAAATGAAATATAACATTCAAAGAACCAAGGAATCACCGTTAGTTTAAATGATTTCCTAGTCTGCACGCTACAATATCCTTAGTATACTTAAAAACGGTCTTGAAAAAAGTCAATCGATATGTTAAATATGATTATCTATCACCAATGCGCTATAAAGTGTTTTTTTGTCGAATCCCTACAGACTGGCCTTTACATTTTGGGGGAAGGTTCAAACAGGACTTTCTTAAGTCGACTTATTCAGGGTTATCGTGAATAAATTTTCCCTCGGAATTCTTCCCCCGAACAAAAAAGAGGTACCTTTAAAAATAGGGAAAAAAATCATCGGGGAAAAAATAAATATCGTGATTGCGTTGAAAATCCTCCTGAATTGTCATTCATGATACCTATTTCTTGTCCACGGAATTATTTCCTCTTTTTTGAAAATACCTAATTTTTGTTCGGGGGAAAAATTCCGAGGGAAAATTTATTCGTGATAACCCTGATTAATTCTGAATTAATAGGTCCATTCGCGTACACAATCTAAAGTTCTTTATGGTGCTTTAAGGTGCTCTAAAGTGCTCGAAGTGTATTCGCGTACTGAGCGAATATGACAGATAAAGAGAAAAATTAATAAGTAGCGAGTATTTCTCCTCTGTGCTTGAATGTGCTCGGAGAATTTCTGCCGGCACGAACGTACAAACTGCCAAGTGAAATCAGCTGATTGCTAAATGAGTCGAAGATTTTATGATTCTTCTTCCTTTTATCAGCGAGGTTGTGATCCGAAAATGAGGGATCATAACCCTCCCACTTCACCGCATTTCTACTGATCCGCCTGTGGGAGTCGCCTATTTGACCTCAGAAAATACCGACAGGCCTGCCGATTTTGGATCACTCGGTTACTGAGGCCAATGAAATGCCGATGTCGTCGCATTTGTCTAATCCAGGCGTTTATAGGCCTGCCTTTCCTACATCGCGATGTCTTTGGAACGTGCATTGATATTACCTTTTTAACGGGGTTCAAATGATTTTTTCTTTGAACGTGGCAATACCAGCTGAGCCGGTCGCGCTCTATTTTTTGTACGATGGTTTCCACGGATCTTCGAACTTCTTATTCGATCAAGCTTTGTCACTCCTGCTGTCATGCGATGCATCTTCATCTCAGCTGACGTTAATTTACTCTCATACGTTTTGTACATCGTCCAACATTGTGAACCGTATGTGAGCGCTGGACGCACAACTGCGGTATTGAGCCTTCCCTTCAACTTAGGTGGCATTTTTCTGTCACAGAAGATAGCGGAATTTTCTCGCCACTTCATCCACCCTACGCTTACGCGATGATTGATGTCGTCATCACAAGTTGCTTTGCTATTGATCATAGACCCCAGATATTTAAACTTTTCGCACTTGGGAAGCACTGTTCCATTCAAATAAATGTCTGGAATAGGCCTGAGTGGATCAGAAAACGGGCGGCATAAGTACTCTGTCGTTTTTGAACTTATGCGATACCTATTTCCCTCCAGAGCGTCCACCCACATATCAAGTGCTCGTTGCAGTGATGTAGGATCCTCACTTATGATGGCTCCATCGTCAGCAAAGAATAACTGATGTACCTTGGGGTCCATCACGAGTTTAATTTGCTCATTGTAATTTTTTTTAATGACAGTTGGCTCGACATTGCTCGAAATGGCACGCTTTTCATTCGAGTACTTTTCCTTAGATTCTCCGCTCTCTGAGAGTTTGTACTCTCATCATGTCATATTTGACAACTGATAAGTTTTTGGCTCGGAAAGTATGAAATATCCCTGTGAATGTCAAACGATTTTAAGGTTGAAATACATTCAATTTTAAGGTTGGTTCACGACACAAAAAAGAAATTTAGTAAAAAAAAATAAATAAAAAACTGGACAGATATACACTTATTAGAAAACGCCAGGCCAAAAAAAAATTATTGAGTGTCACGAAGGCAATGAAAATGTTCACATATTTATATGTAACAAAAAAAAAACATTTCAAATGATTTGTAATAACTTTGTATACATTTTGCGTTTACACTTAAATTTATTGGTTAAATTGTTTAAATTGAAAGAAAATTATCGAGAACGAAAATAAAATATTCACACGTCAGACTAATAAATCACAATTTACAGGTATGAGTGATATTAAGATACGTTTTTCGCATAGTGCTAGTGTCGTGCTCTAAAAAAAGATATCTTTTGACATCTTTTCTAAACAGTGGCGTCTTGTTTTATGCCTACAGATACGGTTTCAAGAAATCAATTTATTATGCTTTCTGCCTTTCACTCTAGTTTGGCTTTCGTATTCTGCACCCTGTTTATTTTTCATGATGGCAAATTTATAGCAAAGAAAACAATAGTCCTAGGAGATACTAGACGCACAGCAGGTTTGAACCGTTCACAAAACTGAATGTTCTATGTTTAGTAAACGACTTTGATTCAATTCCAACACACAATATGTAGGTCTATCACAAATGCTAATGAAAAAAATAGAAAGCGCAGGGTAAAGCGAACGAGTGGCTTTGAATTGGGAAAGAAAAAATTGTTTGTCCCTGTTAAGGTTTGAACAAATTAAATTAGCCTAGACTCTTCCTCAGTTGGTTCGCTGGTTATCACTCGATAAGGTACACTAAGGCAAAATAAAAGGTCATAAATAGGTACCAGAAAATAGTGTCACTATGGATCATACCGGTTAGTACTAGGGCAATATATTTATTTTAATTTTAGACATACAAGCGCTAAAAAAATATTCAGCTGACGTAGCCTTTCTAGTATTGGCGAGTGTAGTTTATGCACTTTTCCTCCTGTAGGCTTGGTGGTGACGTTAGTTAGTTTAGATATACACTTATCCACAAAAGTCTGCGTACAGCGATGAAACTTTGGCATTGTGGCCAAATAGTAAATAATATATCTTTCAAATTGCAATATTTCAGTAAAAGAGCATTAAACCCATTCATTTTGAACAATATTTATATATATTTTTTTATTTTCTTAAGAAAAAGTTAACAAAAACAAAAAAAGTCATTGAATTCATTCCACAAATTTTGCGTACAGCTACAGATTTTCCTTCCCAGAATTCCGTTTAAGTAACGGGACATTTCTTTTTGCAGGATATGAATAAGTTGCGTGGTTGTCTGCTTGTAGTGCTTGTAGAGAGAATAGTTTTCTTTGCTATTCGCCTAAAATTAATTCAGAAAATGGGAAAAAAAAAATTAAGTGTGTCTGAAAGGCAGTTGATTTTGAATTTATACATACAACAGCAAAAGTCGTACTCTCAAATATTTGAAATAACTTCAAGACCCCGGTCAACGATCCAGAGAACAATAAGTCGCTTTAGGGATGAAGGTGAAATTGAGTCAATGCCAGGATCTGGGAGACCACCGAAGCTAACTCTGAGGGATAAGCGGGCGATCAAGCGGATTGTGGAGCAAGAGCCCTTCATTAGCGCTCAAAAGATAAGTTCGCATCTCGAAATTCACAATAACACCACAGTGCATCCAGAAACAGTACGAAAGGTCATCGTCGATATGGGTTTTAAGTCGTGCACACCCAGAAAAAAACGTTTTGTGAATAAAATTAACCGTCAGAAACGTCTCATGTCTCAAAGGAATACGTGAACAAATCTCCAGACTTCTGGCGCAAGGTTATATTTTCGGACGAGTCAAAATATAACATTTTTGGTTCGGATGGCCGCTTGAGAGTCTGGCGACGTCAAAACAATGCACTAAATGCCAAGTATACCGTCAAGGCAGTGAAACATGGAGGTGGAGGTTTGATGGTATGGGGCTGTATGTCTGCATCGGGGGTCGGAATGTTGGAAATAATCGAAGGAATCATGGACCAGTTCAACTACATTGATATCCTCTAAAGAAATTTAAGAGACAGTGCTGAAATACTGGGAGTCTCGGATGATTTTTACTTCCAGCAAGATAATGACCCAAAACATACGGCCCATAATGTGCGTATGTGGCTTTTGTTCAACGTTCCCCACATGTTGCGAACGCCCCCGCAGAGTCCAGACCTCAATCCCATTGAGCACTTGTGTTGGATGAATTAGAACGCAGGATCCGAACGCGTGAGATTCGGAATAAAATGGAACTTAAGGTAGCCTTACTAGCAGAATGGAGAAATATTACTAGTTCGTGTACAGAAAAACTAGTTTCTTCTATACAAAACCATTTGAAGGAGGTAATTAAGAAGAGGGGATATCCGACAAAATATTAACCATAAAAGTAAAAATAAATAATTACTTTTTATTCAATTGAACTAATGTTTTCCATTTTATTTCAGTGCTGTACGCAAACTTTTGTGGAATGTATTCAATGACTTTTTTTGTTATTGTTAACTTTTTAAAAAAATTAAAATATTGTTCAAAATGAATGGGTTTAATATATATATTACTTAATATTATATTACTATATTACTGAAATATTGGAATTTGAAAGATATATTATTTACTATTTGGCCACAACACCTCTGTTTTCCAAAGTTTCGTCGCTGTACGCAGACTTTTGTGGATAACTGTAGTTTCTCTCATGTGCTTCAGAAGAGCGTAGATAGTTAAGGAGTAATACTTGCAAAATACAAAATATTAGTATTAGTTTAACATTTAAATAAAATAATACTAAATTTATAATAGAATTTGCCACAAAATATTGGTTTTGTACGCTGAAAATGATATTGTAGAAGGTAAACGATGCTACCTTAGATTATGGTGAAACTGTAGAAATTCTAGTTATTAACGATAATGAGAGAAATCATATGCCTATAGCAAATAATTATTTCCGCCACCAACGTCTCGGTTTCCATATATTATATGTATGTACATATCGTATGTGGAATACTTGGAATCCTTTTTGTGTCACCCTTGGTCTTGAGGTCATCTAAAGAAAAATTCTCAGTACCACTCGTCGTCTTTTTGATAGTAAAATTCAGCCTGTGAACGGTATGTACGTTTGGACGATCAATATTTCGGTCCATAGATCCTACAAGAGGCAGTTCCAGCCTGACAGATTCCATTCACATTGCAACTTTTTAAATTAAAAGTTTAGTTGTCAAAGAACTTCTGAAACGTTATTTTAACTCTCTGCGATCTGAACTAATTCAATATGCAGGTAGTGTGCCATATTCGATGCTATGTTCTTGGAGACTAAATAGCAGAATGAAGTATTTGCATCCCATTTATCCTGTAGGAATTTAAAGTTTCATCTAATTTTGTCTTTATATTATGTACCCACTTGCCGTCACACCGTAAAATATTCTTCGATGGAAATGTGAATCACGTACAATGCATTCACACCTTTTTGATTCAGCTCGACTTGATTTTATCGTTTCATCTAATTAACAATTCATAAACTTGTACCCACAATTGTTTGCTGATTAGATAATGCATATTTGTTTAAGTATCTAAGAACGTAGCAATGCATACAAATTGTGAGCTCAAACAAATGCACGAATTAAACAACACCCTGTCGTCTATATTCTTATTTATTCATTTGTTTTTCTGTTAAATTGTGGGTCAACCCAAATGAATTTAGGTCACACAATGTTCACTTTCCTCATGGCTATCAAGTTAACAAAATTTCAAATTCGTACTCTTTGAACTCTCCAAATGTATACAAGATAACCGAAATGTTACATCGACAAAAGTACAGAGGAGGGATTAACTGGAAATATATTTGACTTTCGGGTTCCTATAATCTGCAAAGACCATCACTATCTGCCTATAGTTGTATTGGTTGGTCCCTTAGGGACTTGCATGTACAAGATTTGTATTCATAGACAAAAGACAAAGAAACGAAACGCCCATCATAGGGTTTACAGAGGAATTATAGTTTATATCTCGTAGAGTGACAGGAAGTAGGTAGCGATTTTGTTTAGAAGAATATTTCTGTGAATATTTCTTACAACAACAATCCGCAACAGACTTATGTTGAAATAATTAAAACAATTCGTGCTCCTCTCAGATGACTGAAGTTGTTGATTCATCAACTGACTAATCTAATGAACGTCCCACTTCATTCGTGCAACGATTAAGTAGACTGGTTTTGTGAAAACATTAGCTACCCTTAAAATGACCCCCAAAAAAAGCAACCGAAACACCCTGCTAAGAGGTGAAGACATTTATTAACAATTTCTCCGAATTTCATTTGTACTTCAGAGGAACTGAGAACAATTATACGTCATCAGAATGTTTAGCTAGAAGACTTTAATCTATTATTGGACATACGAGTATCTAACCGGTATCTATCTTTGGTTTTATACTAAGGATAAATGAAAAGATTTTTAAATTAATATAGATACCACATTTGAAAGACAAAAAAAAAATCCAAAGGCAATTTATTTGACGCGTGTGACGTGAACAGAAAATTGCTGATGTGGGAGCTCATTGAACATAAATATGGACTCAAGTGTGGCATGTACAATTGCTTTTAAAAGTAATCAGTCACTATGCAAAAATACTTTAACATTTATAATTTCGTTATTATGACGCTGCTTAAATCTAGCATTTCTATGAGAATTTCGGAAAGATCTAATGGTTGGCCTAAGAAATAGAGAGCAAAAGAAAGATATGTAAAACAGAAGTCGCTTTGGAAAGTTAAGGCTATAAAAAAATGCAAAACAGTTCCGTATATTGCATGCGAATCGACACTATAATAAACAAAATTGCATAGTGACTCTATATTCCTTAATCCTTCTAGACCAGAACTGTCACTTCGGCTGACAATCTCAATATTCACCTACTTTTCTTCCTTTAAGTCAAATTAATAAGATAGTGAACCCTCACGCAGAGCAAAATTATAAAAATACGCGTGTAGATTATGTGTTTAATGTCAAGCACTCTGCTTAATATCGGCAATTGGCAAATTTGTCAAATGTCAGGGTATTGAAACAGTTTGGCAATTAAATATTTGACAACGCACTGAACTAAACTTGAATCGAAAATTTCTGATTACAAATGCGTAGGCTGCAGACTCAGACGTTTGTCTGTTATTGATAAACGGCGGTCGTATTATCGAATCCCTCTTTTGTCTACGCTCAGCAGGGGCTGCAATCTTCTTCCTTTGAGACCGCCGGGACATTAACAACAGGGGCACAGACTGCACTAAACTGCTATCATCTGTAGGCAATTTCGTTATCATACTCGTATTTGTGCGTCATTATTTTTGTTGACCATTTGAAAATAATTTAAAAAAGCAATCACTGCCCAGAACATTGATAGCATATGGTAACCATTTATCAAAAAAACAAACGTCGCATTTTTTCAATTCCATGTGATTGTAGTATCCTCTTAAGCCTTAAAAAAACATTGCTTATCAGTATTGGACTTGGGTCAATTATTACGCAAGAAACCATGTCAAAAATGTTTGGCAAGCAATTTGGCAACTCATGCAGTAGTATAAGTAAACGGATTCAAAGTATCCAAGTACGTAGTATCCGTAAGCTATGGCTAGAGTTCTGTAGATATGAAATTCAGAATGAAGCAATGTTTGCCAACGCATTGGGCAGTTTTATTAACTCATATCAACTCAAGATCAGGCTGTGTTCCACAATACCAATCTTTATAGTTCAGCAGCTTTTTAAGACCAGGCGTTGCACGAACATTTGTTTTTTTATTTCCTATTTTGTTAATAGGCTATGAGGAGGTCTTATGTTTCATCAGAACTGCAACCATTTGACCAGAAGTCCGTAAGAAACAGACATAGTGTAATATTTATAAATTAAGGAAGAATAAATTGAAGGTATAAATTTCACAAGGTTGTGATCGTAATATCAAAAAGTGTAGTTCGAATTATAAAAAGGGAGACTTATGTACATACGTGATTATAGTGGGACAAATGAGCACGTACCTGTAAAGAAAAGTAAACAGAAAATATTAAGTAAGATAAATTGTTTAAGCAGATTAAAAATATAAAATAGCAACATAGGAAATAAAAACAGACGTAGTTTTTTTCATTAAACATCCCTGAAGAAAAGATAAAAATACTAAACACGCAAAGGTTGTAGAGCTATTGAGGACATTGTACTACTTTTCTGCGGGGTCTTTATGAGATAGGGAATATTTTATTGAAAAATCGATACCCAATGATTACAAACAAAGTAAAATATTACATGTGTATGAAGCAAATACATCAACTAATTTATAATTAGATCGTTTTGCATACATGTTTAGAAGCATTAGCCAGAAAAGTATAAGACTAGCTAGGAAATGTGTAAAGTGGGTGCCGTGGTGTAAGTGGTTAGTGGGTCGGATCACTGCGCTGTAAGGTTCCAAGTTCGAATCCCAGAAAATACCAAAAAGTTTTTTCACGGTCCCACCTCTCGTGAACGTCCGACAAACATCCGAGAGTATTGTTGTGACGAGAGAGGTTCTCAAAACAAATTGCCCTTCGAATACGGCACTAAACTGTAGGTCCCTTCCATTCGTGTGAAAAATATAACGCACGCAACATGAGTGGTTGCAAGAAGCTAGGCCCTAGCACTTAAAGAGCTGTTACGCCAAATATATATAAGAAATCCAAAGAATATGTAGTTTAGAGTGGGTATATAATTCCGACTTAAAGTTTTAAATACCTTCAAAAACGATCTATATGTAGTATACTTAGCACAAGAGAACACACGATTACTTGATGAAGTTTTCTTATTTCGCGCTAGATACTATTCAATTCAATTTAACCCTCGCGATTCTACTGATCCGGCTGTTTGACCTCAGAAAATATCGGCAGGCCTCCCGATTTTAGGTTACTTTGTTACAGAGACAAATAAAATGCTGGTGTCGCTACATTTATGTGGTCCAGAAGTTTATAGGCCTGCCTTTCTTTCGCGATGTCTTTGAAACGTTCATTGGTATGGCTTTTTTAACACTGTTCAAATGATTTCTTCATTGAACATGGCAATACCAGCTGAGCCGATCGCACTCTATCTTTCGTGAGATGGTTTCATTGACCTGAAGGCTTCCACGCATCTTCGAACTTCTTATTCGATCAAGCTTTGTCACTCCTGCTATCATGCGAAGCATCTTCATCTAAGCCGCCGTTAATTTACTCTCATACTTTCTGTACATTGTCCAACATTATTAAACGTATGTGAGCGCTGGACGCACAACTATCGTGTCTGCCAAAACTACTATATAGTTTGTAAGGGTTTTTATTTTGCTTGCAAACCATTTCTCTCAACTAAGAAGCATAGGTTTATGAATAGAAGATTCATTGTTACGAACCTATTGAAATTCACATATTTTACAAACAAAGCTGTCGAAGAGGATAGTCAAGTCGACTGTATTTATACAGATTTCAGCAAGGCCTTTGACAATCTTTCTCACAGCTTAATTCTGTTTAAAATGACGTCCTTGGTGTTTTCTAGTCACATCGTTCGATGCACAGATTCTTATTTTGAAAAACGAAGTTATTAAGTTTTATTTCGGCGAATAGCATCTGATACACTCCTCTCTACATCCGGTGTTCCCCAAGCAAGTCACTTAGGTCCTATTTTATTTATTATTGCGATCGACGACCCTACACGTCTTACACAATATTGCGACCGCCTTTTTCTTTTAATTCATCATTCTTTGGAGGAACGTCGGGAAGTATGTGATGTAGCATTTTTACACCAACCGGTAAACGGTTTTATTTACTCGCGGGTCTTTTGAATGAAGTCGGTTTAAACGTAAGATGCTACAACTTTAGAAATACTGACATTTTCCGCGTAAATTTCCACCGAACCAATTACGATTCTAACGAATCTCGTACGCTTATGACAAAGGAAATAAGTAATAACCGCGACAAATTCGATTTCAACTACATATAATAAATGAAAACCAAAACATAAATTATACGGGCGATACTAGTTCTTGATGTTGTACATAAATGTTTTGTGTAATGGTTGACTTATGCGTAGCATATTAATTTTTAGTTCATACTTTTGTTTAGTATGCATTCTGCTTTTTATTTACTTGTGCAGTCTTTTCATGAACGGTGTTAGACTTTATATGTATACATGCACAGTGCTAACAACTAACACCACGCTAAATGATGACAGTCAGTGACAAGCTGGATATTACTTAGTAGATCATTTGAGTTTTTCTCTCTCAGTATATACAGGGTGTCCGCCGGGAAGGTATACTACTTTGTTTGTTTATAATTTTTGATTAAATGAAAGAGAATGGATCTTATATTGATAAATGTTTTATTTAATGTCGGCAATTATGTATGGAATACAATATCAGGTAAATGTCCGCCTCTGCTAGTTTCACAAATGCGAGCCCTTTTGAGCACATTTTTCATTACATTCTCACACATTTCACGCGGTATTTCATTAATTTCATCACGAATATTTTGTTTGAGTTGCTCAAGCGTTTCTGGTTTATTTGCATAAACCTTGCTTTTCAGATATCCCCACAAAAAGAAGTCAGGAGCAGTCAAATCAGGCGACCGTGGAGGCCAATCAACATCACCATTTTTTGAAATAACTTGTTGTGGAAAGAGGTCTCGCAGTAATTCCATTGTAATCCTGGCTGTATGCGATGTGGCACCGTCTTGTTGATACCACATGTTAATCAAGCCCAAAGCATGCAGTTGTGGCGTTAAAAAGTTTTCAATCATATCACGATATCGCTCCCCATTCACAGTTACCTCAGCACGGCGTCGAATTGAGGTTGATGGATTGTTTTGAACACTTCCTTGAACAGCAGTAATGTTTTCAGCCGATCTTGCAGTACGTTGTGGCCCATGCTTGGGCCTATCACCTACAGACCCTCTTTCTTCGAAATCATTCACTACACGATAAATAGTGCGTTTTGTTGGCACGTTGTTTCTCCCAAAAATTTCACGTAACTTTCTCATCGTCACAGTAATCGATGATTGATTTTGATAAAATGTTTTAACGATTAAAACACGTTGGTTTATCGAATATTTTTCCATAATAAATTTGCCACGTGTCTACTTCACGACTGCCAAATATGAACTGTCAAGACTAATGTTTACCAAAATGGCGGCAAAACAAAGTAGTATACGTTCCCGGCGGACACCCTGTAGTAATAATATAGGTATATAATAAAATGCTTGCCTTTAAGCAGTACTGATAGCGTTAAATGCCTGAAGATTGTTCTCCCTTTTATTAGACGATTTTGACGCGAGTACATTCTTCGATTAAGTAGTGCTACAATTCCACTAATATGGTAAACTTTTAAATTTTTTTTTAAATATTAACTTACGTTACGTCCAAAAGTTTCACTCTTTTAAAGCAATTGCACGAATTTGGAAATGAAGAAATAGAAAAGAGTAGTTTTTGATGCAGCTATTTGAAACTCTGGTGATATTGAGTTTCAGTACATGCTTACTCCTCCATGGGTGGTGTCTGAACTAGGCAGGGAGAGCTTGTTGTGATTCCTACACTCGGTTCTGATTTTTAGAATATTTCTTTTATAATTTGCGCACACTCAAGGGGTTATGAATACTCTTAACATATTTTTACACAGTGTAGGCGTTAGAAATGATAGACAGAGAGAGAGAAAGATTTGGTGTAGTGGTATGAAGCTCAGTTTATGCTTCAGTAAAACTCCGGGGATGGAGTCCAGATAACTAAGGGAGATTTTCGTTATTTTTTGTCTTTGCTTCTGATTCACAGTATTTTTTTCGCGACCATCGATGTCATAGGCATATCAATCATCGGACAAAGCGAACAATTTTTCCAGCCATATAACCAAGCTACTGCCAGTAGTATGACTTTGCAGTAGTGTTCACACAAGCTTTCGCAATTGATCCTTACATATTAACCTTACATATTTCATGAGAAATAAATAGATGCTTGCTGACGACAGGATTTAAACCATGAACCATTAGAGTGGCAATTGACGACGTTACCACTAAGCCATTGCCACCCCTGTTTCGAGCAAGCGTTGAGCTACTCTAGGTGATGAATTATACAGGATTTAATTTTATTACCAAAAAACTATGGATAGTACTTGAACCGACAACCTACCACCCAGCAACATTACCACTACATCATGCCACCCACTAAATCTAGATTTAACATATACGAGTATGTTATGTAATACAAACTAACAGAAGATAAAAATACACTTTCATAGTTTCTCTATTTCACTCAAGTAATTTCGAAAACAGATTAAGAAATATTTTCAAATAAACCAGACAATTTCAATGTTTAATGTGCTAAAGAGGGTTGCCAAAGAGCATTCTTGTCTAAGCAATAAAATGATGTTTATTTGAAAACTAAATGTTGTCCGACTTTTATATGGAAGAAGAAAGCCTAATAGTTTATAAGAAAACCTATAAATTAGACCAGATAGTTTGTAAGGTAGTGCCCACTCATGTACTATCTGCACAAGATAGGTGTACCAGATACAGACGAATGCCGGGCTATGTGGAGAGCAAAAAGAGACCGCAGAAGATATCATTTGTAAATGCCCCATGGCCGCAAGAAAAAGACTTCTCCAGCTCGGGAGGGCTTTATTGAGCCCCTCTGACTTTTGGAACATCGAGCCTGGAGCTTTGTTGAGGTTCATCAAGAGCCTTAATTCAGTTTTCGGCTAAACACTGGGCTGGCACAATAGATCTTTGAGGTCGCAGTGCGTACAAGCCCCTATTATAGTGTACTATAGTAAGGTCGTGGAAAAGAATACCTCAAGACGCACTATACACACCAAAAATGACGTCTTTCTACTTCTCAAATAGTAAATTTAACAAGTTTCAAAACTTTTGCTTATCACTGTGCAGCAGTCAAACCACAAGAACAGCAGATAAAAATGGAAATACACTTAAGTTGATATAAATTCCCTGTTTCTCGATTTCGATTCGTTTTGTTCACCTCTTTTCATGAGCAGCCAGCACCAATGATTTACGCAATAATCGAACACAATATCATTAATTTGTTCTTTTTTTTCTTCTTCTTCTTTTTACTCTCCTTGAGTTGTATTTTAATTTAGCATTATCCAATACAAAGCACAATTGCGTCGTGGAGACTTTGGGGGAGTGGTAATAAATGCTGATATGGCACACTCAACTCAACACACATAACAAGTACGAGTAGAAGAAAAGAAAAAAAAAAAAAAAAAAAGAAAAACAAACCTAAACAGCTGGAGCAGCACATAAAAATGTTATGTTTGTGCTGTTTGCTCATTCACTCTTGCTTTTTGCCATTTCCTTTATTTCTCATCCTTCTCTCTCTCCCTCTCTCTTTTGTTTTATTCAATTCCTCTTCTCTTTAATTTAATGAGGATTTCTCTATCTGCGTGTAGTTTGTTTATGTTTGACTTTACTTGACATACAGAGAAAAAACGGTTTGTTTTCAAACAAATGTATCTGAGGGATGCGGAAGAGGGGACAAAGACGGTTTTTATTTTTATTTATGCTTTGCTTTGGTAGTCGTCGACGGTGGACGGCGACATGATAAAAAAAAATTCTTGTTATGTTATGATGAAAACC
The DNA here is from genome assembly GCA_945910035.1 of Brachypalpus laphriformis. Taxonomy (NCBI): domain Eukaryota; kingdom Metazoa; phylum Arthropoda; class Insecta; order Diptera; family Syrphidae; genus Brachypalpus; species Brachypalpus laphriformis. The sequence goes on from OX246753.1 coordinate 327,370,105, forward strand.
ATACAATGCTTCCACATAGCTAGGCTACATATATCGAGGAAAAAAAAACTCTACAGATACAGATTAACAGTGCACGAGTCGATTTTTCGTTCGATGTTTTCATAATGTTTGCTAAGTATAGTCTGTAGGTAGATGGGGAGAACATTTCTGTTCGAAGGTTGCATTTTAATTAATGGAAAATACCTGGTAAGTATGGGGAAAAACCTTGTTCAAGCGATATATTTATTTTATACAGAAAATCGATGAGCAAACATAAATAAATGTACATAGATCCATAGGTACCTACGATTATCTTCTGGTTAAAGTATCTATAAATGTATTCGTGTTCCTGTATTATAGAAACAAATCCGTTCGATGGGGACTTGAAGAGTGTATTTTACGATCCTATCTGGCACTTATCATAATGCTTACCTGAACTCTTATGCGCTGCAGACGAGGGCAACAATTTAAAGTCATTTTAACACAATCAGTTGCAGGAAAAATCCATATCGTATGTACATGCCTTCGAGATTATACTCGTAAACATGACGCTGTAGTCCAGAAAGAACCAAAGAACATTGTCTATTCAGGTAAATGTAGGTCCCAAACTATTTAAACCAAGCGCTTTCCGAACTTTTGGTTAGAAACTAGAGAGAGTTGAAAAGCATCGATCAAAGCCAAAAAAGATGGCAAATGTGTGAGCACAAACGGGGAATATCAACCATCAGCCACCCGACCATAACAGGGAAATGAACAACATCGAAGGAACAATGGATCGCATCGTGTGCCTTTTCAAAAGAAAGCCATCGCTCGTTAGATTAAAAATTGAGTGTCAGAAGTTTTAAAAAGATGCCCTCAGAAAGAAGCCTACCCCCGTCAAAAATAACTGTATAATTCAGTTTCCACCTCCTCATAGTCCTTATGAGTCTTTACGAAGGAAAACATCTTTAAATGGAACAAAAGTGGACCCCTCAAAGGATTGCTTAGATATGTATGCATATCTAAACCTTGTTCTAGACTTTAACGGGTCAGGGGCAACTGGCCTGACATAAAAAAAAAATGGTTATGAAGCAACCACAAGCCTTGGGTGAGAATAAGTCAAATACTGCCGACCTTTATAGAGGATGCAATGTTCAAACCCTTAACAGGCTGCAAGTAGCCAAAGACTAAACAGAGATTCTGAGCTGATTTAAAGCAGACATCACTGTTATCCAGGCGATATAGAACAAAACTAGCAAAAGAAAAATTAGGAACTGAGCATTTGAACGGTGAGTTTGGCTTTCTTGTCAGAGGCTTGGTCAAGAAGTTTTCGAAACTCGATTAGCGTATTTAAATACAAACTCAAGGATGACGTTACTCAAAACTGATTTGACGAACTTCTTGATAAGACCCACGAGAACCATCCTAACTATGTCGGTTAGATCTTGCTCGTCTACCTTATTTCGAAAACAGGAAAGAAGGGTTTAAATACAAATAGATGTTGCAAGAAAAAAGCGAAGAAGAAGTGCACTCAGCTTCAAGCAGAGCTGCGAAGACACAATATGAACAAGAGCGCAACCATCTTCAAAATAGCCGCCCAAAGAAGGAGGAATGCTCAGGATATTCGTTCGCCAAAGTTCATTAACAATGCTCATGGCCAGCTTCTTGTGGATAACGAGAAAATTATGCAGAGGTGGCGGCAGTATTGTGAAGATCTTTTGAATGAATAGTTTCCCCGGTTATACTTTCCAAGAGCCACCCCTAACTGTGAAGAAATACCCGACATTACAGTCGAAGAAGTTAGTGAGGCGGTCAAATACGAGTACTCCAAAAAACGAAAAGCGGTTGGGCCAGACGAGATACCCTCTGAGTTCTGGAAAAAGATGGGAGACATCGGGTTCAGATGGCTCAGAATTCTCATCCCCAAATTTGAGAGAGGTGACTCAATGCCGAATCAATGGAGGGAAAGTTACCTTTTCCCTGTATACAAAAGGAAGGGTGATACGTGAAACTGTGACAACTACCGTTCGATCAAGCTGATGTCACACACCATGAAGATCGTTGAGCGGGTATTAGGTGGCCGATTGCGACAAATAATACGGCTATCCGATGATCACTGCGGGTTTGTCTCGGGTAAATCAACCACAGATGCAATCCAAAGTGTAAGGATCATAATGGAAAAACATCGTGATTCCTTAAGGGATTTGCATATTGTATTGGTTGACTTTAAAAAGGCATTCGACAGACAACCACGAGATCTGATATGGGTCGCGCTAAGACATCGAGGGGTTCCAGAAACCTATGTACAGATGATCATGGACATGTACGAAGGAGCAAAGACAAGAGTAAGATGCCCCGCTGAAGTCATCGCATGACAGCAGGAGTGACAAAGTTTGATCGAATAAGAAGTTCGAAGATCCGTGGAAACCATCGTACAAAAAATAGAGCGCGACCGGCTCAGCTGGTATTGCCACGTTCAAAGAAGAGATCATTTGAACCCTGTTAAAAAGGCAATATCAATGCACGTTCCAAAGACATCGCGATGTAGGAAAGGCATGCCTATAAACGCCTGATTCAGACAAATGCGACGACATCGGCATTTCATTGGCCTCAGTAACCGAGTGATCCAAAATCGGCAGGCCTGTCGATATTTTCTGAGGTTAAATAGGCGAATCCCACAGGTGGATCAGTAGAAATGCGGTGAAGTGGGAGGGTTAGGATCCCTTATTTTCGGATCATAACCTCGCTGATAAAAGGAAGAAGAAGAACACTGATTGTGAAGAAATTTAGCATCGATATGACTTTTCGAGTCTGGTTTTCTTTGATCACTCCAAAAGTACATCAGAGGTAGTGGATTAGTTGAGCCATTGTCAACAAACTTCATCTGATGTGCCGTTTCTCGCGACCACCTTAACATAACCCCTGCTTTGGCGAAAGCGCATGCACCAAACAATACAGGGCGATGTTGCAAAGGCAACTCTTCAAAATTTAAAATCGTGGAGTTGGTTGCAAAAGTTTGAGACAACAGGAAGAAGAGATTCTATATTCGCATCAGAAAGGCAAAGGAAGGAGTCCATGTGAGTCCCTATTTCTATGATTCGTACTCGGAAAAACTTTCGAGTGTTTTTACATTATCAAATTCGAGATACAATTTTTTGTATAGCACGTGGGGTACTAGATCAGATGTAAAATATTGATTTTTGAACGCAATGTACATAAGAAGCTCCCACAGTCAAAAGACAGAAAAATAATTTCATTCTATCCGTGTATGTACCTTCTTCCAGACTGATTTCAACAGCATTATAAGTGCTCGAAACATAATGTTGAATTTCTATTCTACCATTCAAGCTAATCAATAGTTGTCGCTAATTATTCAAACAGCTAGATGAAAACGGGTGCGGAGTAAGAGAATTTATTTTGTAATGTGGGTGCAGCACTTAGAAAGTGAACAATTTCAATGCCATTGGAGGACTGCAGGTGCTTGTTAATCACTGTGTTCAACGCATGTTCCGGATAAACCATAATTTTAGTAAATACTTTTATAGGAGATTTGACTGTCAATAAGTAAGACTAAGGCATATAAGCATAAGGGAGGCAAGTTATGATCGAGGAAATGTGGTAGAAGCTGAAAATTCTGCAGAACTTGGCAGACTTTTTTGCGAAAATTTTCTTCAGTCAATGAAACATGAAACCATTCCTTCATACCGGAGACGAAAACGCAGTCAGTAGTGAAATGGTGTTGCTTAATCGCCTCCGAGAAACTGAAGCTTCTAAACACTGTCGTTCATTGTCTTTGGAAAGGAATAACAATATTATATGACCTTACTAAGTTATTATATGACTTTACTAAGTTGATCTCTTGGATACTCGTAATAGATGGGTTTGTGGGTGCGAACGTGAGAGCCAGAAAAGACAGCATAGTTAAATTTGTACTTGAACTATGACCTTGATCGTATTTTGTTCGTGTAATGATTATTCTTAGCCCTTGGAGAGCGAGGTGTAGCAGGGATTGGTAACTGAAGCAAATCTTAGAAGGAACTGCATACCTAGGTTCGGGTAGGTTAGAGTGGCAGGCTACGAAAAGCAGCCTCACATAGGCCAGACTAGACCCATTGCGATACCACATGCATCTATCATCATCCCCAGGGAAAGCTACCCTGGAATCAGTTGGAGCTAATTATGTAACAACGCGACGCTGGCACTAGCTAGCTCGCCTAAATTGTCGAAGGGGTAGGCTCCCAGGTGTCGTCTTCTACGAGCGGAGAGGGTCTGACACATGCAAAGATGGTGTAGTATGGTTTCCTCCTCCTCCTCGTCCATGCAACTTCTACAGAAATCATTTGCTTCCAAGTCACATTGACTCTCTGCAGTGAGTCGGCTCACTTCACTGAGTTGACTCGAGAGTCTGCATTTCAATTGCAATTAAATTAAGTTCTTAATGCGTTGAATACCATACTTGTCATTTCTCATTGTACTGCTATTTATTTTGTGCTGCCTCAATTGTACCAGGTCGACTCAGCACACACATTCAGGGTTATCGTGAATAAATTTTCCCTCGGAATTTTTCCCCCGAACAAAAATTAGGTATCTTCAAAAAAGGAGAAATAATTCCGTGGAAAAGAAATAGTTACCATGAATGACAATTCAGGAGAATTTTCAACGCAATCGCGATATTTAATTTTTCCCCGATGAATTTTTTCCCTATTTTTGAAGGTAGCTCATTTTTGTTCGGGGGAAAAATTCCGAGGGAAAATTTATTCACGATAACCCTGTTTGTCTTAATGCGCTGTGCAATTGTGCCGTGGATTTTGTACTTCATTAATTGTAGCGATTCGAGCCGGCGTAACACTTTTGTCTCAGTATGTTTTGTTATGATTTGTAGATTCTACGCTGCATCAGTTGAGGGGATTCGACTCTTCTTCATGAGCCGCCTCACTTGACTCAGTGCGCTAAGTTGCACATTTTAACTTGTTCATGAGTTGTCAATCTTAAAAATAATCTAAGTTTGCGACAAGCTGGAGCACTATTTTCAATGAATCGCGCATAAAATCGGGAAAAAAAACCTCAGACATATTGAGTTCATCTCATACTTACGGTATGACCTTAACTCGAGTTTTAACAAACCATTGTGGAACTAAATGCATGTACCTTGCTTGGGGATTCTTCAAACCAACTGCTAACTAATCACATACAGATTTGCACAGCATAAATGCCACTGGCTACTAGCTGTCCCCTGGTTACATTCATATGATGCAATCACAACAAGACGTTGAATAAATTTGTCTATAATTAAATCAATACGTTCCGATTATTTGGCATTTGATATGCAAAATTAGAAAGTGCAAGTACTGCCGCATATCTGCGGCAAAAGCAAACTTACAATTCAATTACTTGGTGCCTCAACTTTCACTCGAAATTGAACTGAAATTGTTTGTTTGTTGCTTTTGTGCTCAACGCGCACAGACCGATCAACAGTGGCAGATATATAAAATTGGTAAAATTGGATTTCCCATCGAAACCGTACCGTTAACTCTATATTCGCCATAAAGTTTAATCGACTATACGATTAGATATACACACTCTTCACTCACAGTGTGTTACTTTTTGTATAAATTAATTAGTTTGCTTGTGCTTGTTTCGAAATTTCCATTAGTTACGCGTTGCCTACGAATGCTTGATGATCATGATGATCGTGATTTACGTTCAAACATATCGAACGCGTAATAGATTTCCCCCGCGTTAACTTTTAAAAATGCGCAGTTTTTTTTCCCCCTTTGTTCTCTACTCTAACTACAAACACAGTCGTATGCTTTTTAAAAGCAAAAAAGAAAAATGTTTTACCAAGACCATTAGACTTTTGATGTTTGAATTTGAAGGTTTCTCTTTGAAAAACTGTGGACTTCAAACATGTAGAAGAAGAAGCTTTCAAAACCTATTGTGCGCAAGTTGGACTACCTCGTAAAAAACAATAGCCAACAGAACGAGATAGGAATATGTAATCAAAGCGAAGTGAATGCTGTTTAATAGGGATCTATCCTGCATAGACAGCATGGCAGGCAGGCCAGGCAAAGCAGGCAAACCATCCACTATACATATCGCTGTTATTTTTAGGTTTTTAGTTTTATTTTTGTTAAAATGTTCTCTTTATCTCTCCATTTGGGTTTGTCTCCGTTTCTTTTTGTGTCATCGTTGCGCACTGTATGTGTTTTCCTCTCCCTTGTTTCATTTGCTTGTTGGTTCATTTATTTATTTTTTATTCAGGTTATCAATACAAGGTCGGTCGGGTAAAGGTAGTAGGTACGACGAAGTTGTGGTCTGTTCTCCACGGACGGACGCGAGGGGACCTTATCAGCTCTCAGCCAGAAGTAAATTAAAAAAAAAAACAGAAACTAGTTTGTTTTGCCTCTTTTTTTATTATTTGTATTTTCACGGTGTACTTACTGCACAGATCAACGTACTTTAGGTTAATCTGAGCATTTTACACGAAGTCAAAAAGAAAAAGAGATACATACTACGTGCGGACGTACATAAGTATGTAGGAGTATTTTTATAAAATACAAAACATTTAGTTCACGACTTTAGCGCGTGTATATGTATGTTTCTCACATGATTAGGATATTTTTATAAAAGAATGGAAATGCGTGGTTCTGGTAGAATTTTGTGCAAAATTTTTGAAAATTTTTTGATTAAAATCTTTGCCTTGGGGCACATGAGGTCAGACTTCGGTCAGAGGTAAAATTATTTTGAGGTATAGTTCGATTTCGATGGCTTATCTGGGGCGTGTGCTCATAAGACGCACTATCGCAAAGTCTGCAGATCGTACATATACATATATTCGTACTTATATGTACATACATATTTGTGCAGAATGTTTGATTTATTTTGTTTATATCAAAAGAAGAATTTTTAGAATTAGACTAGATGGAAACAGATTATTGCCGAGCTTACTTTCTCTGATTTCAGTTTTCGCGTTGTTATTTAAACGTGGGACAACTTGTCATCTCATGAATAAAACATAAGGGGAATGTATGTACATACATACCTCGCCGTAAGCCCTAAGTCCTATACCTTTTTATTGAAACCAGAAATTCTGTCATACAGATTTCAAGTCAGGTAGGTTTTGGTGCGGTTATGATGGTCTCCTCCTAAGAAGCAGATATACCTTTTGCATGCCTTTGAAGAAAAATTGTAGAAGCTGCTAAGATACTAACCACCTTCGATCTAAGCATAAAAGCACAGGGTCTAGGCAGACAATATACTCAATTCAACGCCTCTGATCACGATAAATACCTCCATTTGGATATGCTCCTAAAATGAATGGCAGAATCCAAACATCCGCCCTTGAGTCATTTCCATTTTATGATCTTTCTTTGATCTAGTCTATGTTTGCCCAAAGTAGGTGATGTGTAATAAGTAAGGATAATCCACAAAGCATTCTGAGAATGTGCGTCTCAAGATACGATTATATTGCTTTGCTGTCAAACAAATTGGGGTCATATCGTTATTTTTTTCATACAAACGTCTGACCATTTATCATTTTCCAGTGTTTGACAGTTCGGATTTGAATAAAATTTGACAGTTGATTAAACGGCATTCTCGTAGCTGGGTTCCTTTTGCGAATAAGAATGGTCAAACATTTGACCACTTTCGACATTTTTGGGTTTGTGTCTCAGATAAAATAGACTTTTTAACTATACCCACAATGACTTTTAATGCAGATTTGGTCTAAGTTTAGATAGCGCCAAGCAACTGATTTTTCGTATTTATCATCTCCTGGTTACTAATGGTTATTTAGATCTACTGCCACGCCTACTTTACAGCGGGGTGGAAGCTTAAAATTAGATTTTCCATTCATTTTCTTCGAAATGGAAAGAATTTAAAAGCTATTTATGACACCTTCTTTTAAAGTTTTTATTAAGATTTTGGTTAGAAACGTTCACAATCACACCACCATTTTCGTACAAAAATCCAAATACAGTCGAACAAACTGTAGTGCATGCGATCATATGAAAACACAAGCGTTTTCACTCAGCTGAGGCCTACCAACTCCTACTCTCAACCTCCACGCGGTGACAGCCGGGTGCCTAGTACCTTAATCCAAGAAGTGGGTAACCAACCCCGTTTGGCGGATTCTTGGTGGCAGCAGATGAGAGAGGGGGGGAAGAGTGCTTTTCCACTAGAGCACTTCTTCCTGTTCCAGGCAGCAGCGGACGAATTCCCTAGACGGAGTCAACGGTGGCGTCTATAATTCCAGTTAGGTTGAACTTAGTGAATACCTTGCGCGAGCTGCTTCGACGTATTCGGATCACATGTCGGTAAGGAATTTCCAATGTTGGTCAGGACATTGGAATAGAGATGGTGGCGGAGGAGCCCTTAATGGCCCAACGGCAGCGCTCATACTCCCGTAGTGGACTACTGGCACCGGTGTACCCGGCCCCTCGTCCTAGGGGAATAATTAAGGAACTGGCCCTCCAGGTTGGGGGTTGTGCCGTCGGGGTAACTTCTCTACCATGTAAAAAATCGATGGTTCCGAAACAATCAAACGCCTCTGATAAGGATGACTCAACTAATGACGACTCCAGCAAATGAAATAAGGACAACGACCTTCGGATCTGTACGTGGAATGTTCTGTCCCTTTACAGACCACGTGCAGCCGAACAACTAGCAGAGGCTCTAGACTGCTATAAAGCAGATATTACCGCCATCCAGGAAGTGCGATGGGATGGGCCGGGCAAAAAGAGGATGAAAAACTGCGACATCTACTACGGTGATTGCTACAGAGGCAACAGGCAACGCTTATTCGGATGCGGATTTGTCATACGCGGCAGACTTGGGCAAGAAGTCTTAAGCTTCCGACAAGTAAGCGAGCGTATTATGACAATCTGGGTCAAGGCTAAATTCGCTAACATAAGCCTAATATGTGTTCATGCCCCCATGAAAGAAAAGGACCCTGCCACCGAAGAGTGTTTCTACGAGCTCCTCGACAAAACATACGAGCAATGTCCTAAATACGGCGTTAAAATCGTATTGGGCGATTTTAACGCCAAAATAGGAAAGGAGGACGTCTTTGGAAGGGCAGTCGGCGGTAAGCATAGCCTACATGACACCACGTCTGATAACGGACTAAGGCTAATTGATTTCGGTGTGGAGCGAAATGTCACCATAGCAAGCACATGGTTTCCTCATCTCGATATTCATAACCAGACATGGAGGTCCAATGATCATGTAACGATCAACCAAATTGATCATATTGCGATCGACGCAAGGCATGCCTCCAGTATTCTGGATGTCCGGACCTTCTGAGCGGCCAAGATAGACTGTGAGAAAATTTAACGTCGAAAAGCTACAATCGCAAGAGACCGCCAGACTCTTCGCTGAACGCGTATCCCGAAATCTCTCAATCACCCCTTTGCCGCCAGCATCAAGTACCGAAGACCAGTGGCAACGCTGCCAACATGCCATCAGAAACGCCGCGACTGATGTGCTGGGTCTCGCTCGACCACCACCGCGAAACTCCTGGTTTGACGAAGAATGCCGGCGAGTGCATGCAGCAAAACAAGAGGCATACAAAGCGGCGCTGCAAAGGAAGACGAGAGCTGCTCGTGAGCTCTGCGAGCAAAAGAGACGGGAAGAACATGGGCTTCTCCAAAAGAAGAAGAAAGAGCATGAGAAGCGCGCGTTTGAGAATATCGAGAGTCTATACTCCAGGAACAATGTACGGAAGTTTTACCAAAAGGTAAAAAGAACGGTCAGAGAAGCAATACCCATACAGAAACCTGTAGAGATGAAAATGGAAACCTCGTAGTAGAATCACAGTCGGTGCTGAGAATATGGAAAAACTACTTCTGCAGACTGTATAACGGCGACGAAGACCAACATCCCGCTGTCAGGCAGAATGAACCATTCAACATAGACGATGATAGTCAAAATTTCCGTCCACCTGACCAAAACGAAGTGAGGATAGCAATATCCAAGCTAAAATCCAACAAGGCTGCTGGACCTGACGGCTTACCGGCCGAACTTTTCAAGGCAGCTGGGGATGAATTGGTAGAGTGCATACACCATCTCTAAGATTTGGTCAGATGAGTGTATGCCTGATGAATGGAACCTCAGCATCGTTTGCCCGATCCACAGGAAATGAGACCCCCTCAACTGCGCCAATTATAGAGGCATCAGTCTCCTCAACATCGCATACAAGATCTTTTCTGCGATATTGTGTGAACGCCTGAAACCTTTTATCAACAGCCTGATTGGACCCTATCAGTGCGGTTTCAGGCCAGGAAAGTCCACCATCGATCAAATCTTCACACTTCGGCAGATCCTGGAGAAAACCCAAGAATTCCAAATCGATACTCACCACCTCTTTATCGATTTCAAGGCCGCCTATGACAGCATCTATAGAGAAGAGCTTTATAGAGCCATGTCTAGTTTTGACATCCGTGCCAAACTTGTCCGTCTGTGCAGGCTGACGATGGAGAACGCTCGCTGCTCCATCAAGGTCGGTAATGACCTCACCGAGACCTTTGATGTCAAAAAAGGTTTTGGACAAGGTGACGCGCTGTCATGTGACTTCCTTAATATTGTACTTGAACGGATTGTGCGGAACTCACAAGCCAACACCGGAGGCACAATCTATTACAAGTCTGTACAACTGCTTGCATACGCCGACGATATAGACATTATCGGAAGAACTCAGCGAGCTGTCACCGGTACGTTTGAAAGCATTGAGGCGGAAGCGGCAAAAATGGGTTTAGCGATAAATGAGGGCAAAACCAAGTATATGCTGTCAATAAGGAAAGCCAACACCGACGAATTGGACAAAACGTCACCGTGGGCAGCTATAACTTCGAGGTAGTAAGGGACTTTGTCTACCTTGGCTCTGCTATAAACTCTGAGAACAACATCAGCGCAGAAATCAAGCGAAGAATAACTCTTGCCAATCGCTGTTTTTTTGGGCTTATCAGGCAATTCAACAGTAAAACCCTATCTCGAACAACTAAGGAGACTCTTTATAAGAGTCTCCCTGATCATACCAGTCCTGCTTTACGGCGCTGAAACATGGACTTTATTAAAAGAGGATGAAGATATCCGAGAGAAAAATTCTTCGTAAGATTTTCGGTCCCGTTTGCGTTGACGGGTTTTGGAGGAGAAGATTCAATCACGAACTATACGAGCTGTACAGCGACATCGACCTAGTCAAAAAAACTGCGTATTGGACGTCTGAGATGGCTAGGACATGTAGAGCGAATGGACACCAACGCTCCGGCCCGCAGAGTCTTCGATTCTAACGCCGAGGGACGACGCAGTAGAGGAAATCATCGCCGTAGGTGGCGCGCACAAGTTCAAGGGGATCTCGACCAACTTGGAGTGCGCAACTGGAGGCAACTAGCTAAAGACCGAGCTAAATGGAGAGGCTTGTTGGTTGAGGCCCAGGTTCACCCCGAACTGTAGCGCCACCTAAGTAAGTAAGTAAGTCGAACATCCGTAAGTCGAACATCCATAATTCGAACATCCTTAAGTAGAATTTTCTATAGCTCGAACGAACGTTTCAGAACCGAGCATGTGTAATCTGAGTTTTGGATGCTTCATAACTCGAACATTCCATAAATCGAACACACTGTTTGATCCCGTGACGATTCGACTTACAGTGGTTCGACTGTAATCCTTTTTACTTTATTAATGATGGGTTAAAAGATAAGATATAGGACTTCATACGATCTGTTTTGCAACTATAAAGGCCCAATATTTATTTGGTGGACATTTCTGATCAATCTTGCTATGAGTGGAAATCAAAAAAGTAAGTCACGGAACTCGTTTCTGCCATATCTGTAGCCTATAGACTTATACCAGAGGCGAAATCGGAATATTTATTCCAACCCCAAAATTAACGAGTGCTTTACTTTAAGGTCAATTTTGTAAAGCAAATTTCCTGAAAAATTGTCCAATGCCATTGCTGGGTTAGATTAGATCTGTTAGTTTTGATATATGTAATCAGATGGCGTACGAAGTTATTGCCGAAGGAAAATCATATATTTTTTGACAGATTTTCTAAAATTGTATAGGTATTTCACGGCAATTGACACAGCATTGGTGGCAACAATAATTATCGAAGGTTCTATACTTTGTGCAATTTTCAGAATTTTTTGCGATCCTCATAACTGCTAGGAATTTTCTTTATCTTGTATTCAACAAGAATTGCTTACCTTGGATTTGGGATAAAGAAGGAATTCCGCAAAATTAGTGCCGCTTTGAACGGTAGTACCCAGTACAGATTAAGGTTTCCAAAGTCTTCTCCTGATACCTACACACTCATCCCCATATGCATAATAAATTTACTGAGTACCTGACATAGTGCCGAATGAACTGAGCGAAATCATAAAAGGGTAGGTATTGTTTATTTAAAAATACTCAAATATTCTTCGAACTGAAGAATCTTTCAGTCGCCCGTCAAAGCAGTCGCCAAGACCCAACTTTTACAATAGCAATAAAAATAGGATTTAGGTAGACATTCAATACTCTCCACTCGTCAGGGGACAATGGAAAAACCTAGCCATTTGCAGGCACTAATTCGGGTGCCAGGTAGGTACTTGAGTTAGAATTTTCAACTAAATTTTGTTTTCAATGACATTTACCTATGGTATGAGTATGGGATCGAATTTTCATTTTTTTTTTTTTGCATGGATTAGTAAGCATCAAAAAACTGGTTTTACTTCGCAGCAATCACAGGATGGTTAGGTTAATTTTTTGCTTGCCCTTTTCTATTTTCAAACACAATAGGATGTCTACTGCGATTGGCGGAATGCAGAAACAAAAGAACAGACAGTATTTTTCCAAGCCATACATATATGCTGCACACTATTAAAAGATTTCCATTTCCCTGAACTAAGCGGAAAGTTTCAAAAACATCCTACGCATTTTACGTTCAGGTTAACAAAGTTCTTCTTTTCCAGCAAAGCAAAGAAATGTCACAATTATTATTCAAACAGGATAGAACAGACAGATAATGGAATTCTGTGTAAATATTTAAATATCTGGGTCATTGTGTCGTTTTTTATTTTTTTTTTATTTGTTTACGGATGTCATAATCAGGAACCATTAAGTCATTCTAAAATAAGAAAGTTCAGATTTGTTCGAAAAAAGAATACCAACACGTCCATACATCATAGGTATCATTCGCCTTTTTATTTACAGCGAATCCTTCCCTTTTCAACCGCATTGAATCGCATTTATATTTCAAGATATGGACGAAAATAAATTTACTCTGAAGAAGAAAAAAGAAGAAACAGAACAGAACAGAACAAAAAAGAAGACGACGACGTTCGTCCAAAATGACAAACAACTGATGCCAAGAGGTTGATGCACGACACTTTGCGGATGTTATCGTATCACACACCTTTACGTCCCGGTTTACTTCAGATTAAAATAAAACGCTCCGGCACTACCGGCCGGACTCTGCTCCGACATTTGGAATTTTACTTCGAAAAGTGTATGCGATGCAAAGTATTTAAGTAAAAATTAAATTCATTCAATTTCGAAATGATAGAATGAAAATTCTTAGATGTTTTTGAAATTCCTTTCAATCAACAGTCAGGGGCAGAAAGTTAGGGACGCTGAAATAAATGACTATAGCACTATATTTAAGTCATTTATTTCAGCGTCCCTAACTTTTTGCCCCTGACTGTTGATTGAATGACTATAGCACTATATAAAAGCGCAGAGGCATGGGCTTTGACAAAACCGGATGAGGATGCCCTTGGTTATTTCGAGAGAAAAGTTCTTCGAGCGATCTTTGGTCCCGTCTGCAAGATGGCTGGGTCATTTAGAGCGGATGGAGCCCAACCTTCCCGCTAAGAAAGTTTTCGAATCCACCCCGGATGTACGACGCAGTAGAGGACGACCTCGCGGTAGGTGGCGCAAACAAGTGGAGGGGGACCTCAACCAACTTGGCGTGCGCAACTGGAGGCAGCTGGCTCGTAATCGTGCTAGCTGGAGAGGTTTGTTGGTTGAGGCCCAGGTCCACCCCGGACCGTAGCGCCATCTAAGTAAGTAAGCACTATATTTAAAATATCCTTTTTAAGTCAGGGACGTCAAATTAATTTTAAAGTGATAAAACCAGATTTCAATATACTCGCGAGGAAAATCCTGCGTGTAAGAAAATAAAACTTCCATATACTTTTTCTTTGAAAGGAGTTCGAAAAACTAGATCCACTTTCATTGTCGGGCGACTGAGAAATTGAAAGGCGTAACGATGCAAGAGTTTTTGTATAAAAAAAAGAATAGAATGAAGAAGAAAATACTTAATAACAACAACTCCGCAAACAGAAAAGTCATACAAGAAACCACAGGTAAAAAAAGCACAAACCATGCGAAGCCCAAAATGTATGCAGAAACAAAATGTTTACTCCCGAGGAGAAATGAGTAAATTAAACACACGAATTGAAACAAAAGAAGCTAGCAAAGCGCATTTTTTGTAGTCCAACAGGTCATGTTTAGATTCAGTTACAGGTATTCAGCCTGATTGTCGTTGGCGTTTGTCGCTTTTCGACGATTGTCGTTTTATTCTTCTGATGTAGCACGAATCCATTTTCATAACCTTTACAACGTGAAAGAGTTGTAATAGTGTTCTACACGATAAACAAACTATTTAGTATTGTTTAACGGTCAGCAGGTCGTAGCTATGAACAAAACGAGAATCGTCGAAAAACTACAAACGCCAACGACAATCAGGGTGAATTTTAAATCGAACACTACCTCTGCATAAAAGTTTTCTTTTCTTTTTAAGATGCTCAATTCTTTATGTTCAAAGAACACCTTGATTCAACGTTTTATGTCACACGAGCAGACTTTCACTTGTAAACCTCCTTCGTCTGTCTTTCATCTTCTATTCTTCGACCTGGAGACAGGAGTAGATGGCGTGAACCTCGATTTAACCTCGTTCGTCGGAAAGGTACTTGTATGTATAGCATAAGGTAAAGTAAGGTCTGATGATTTTGAAGTCCAATGTCGAGTGCAAGAAGTCTGCTTTCGCAAAGACTGATGGCCCCGACCATATCGCAACCACTGATGTTGTGTGCGTTATATTTTTCACACGAATGGAAGGGACCTACAGTTTAATGCCGAATCCAAACGGCGATTTGAGAAGCTTTTTCGTGACAACAATACTCTCGGATGTTTGTCAGACGCTCGCGAGAGGTGGGACCGTGAAAAAACTTTTTGGTATTTTCTAGGATTCGAACTTAGAACCTCATGCGTATTGATCCGACACACTAACCACTTACGCCACGGCGCCTACTTTATTTTACAATAGCAATATTATATTTATGAAAACGCATTACTAGTCACAAAGCTATGGGCAGAGTCTTGTCAACTTAAGTCTGCGATCTGGTCGTCTCCAGAAGTTTAGTTAATCAATTGCCAGTAGTCAGAACCACTTTTTGTGTCAACAAGATCTTTGGCTTTCTTGGAGTCTTCTGTTTTATATTCCGTTTCGATCTAAGTATTCAGTTTCTTCAAAAGACGCACCAGTATTCAAACTGGATCTGAATTTACATTAGCGACTGGGCATAGACAACATGGTAGAGCTTACGCGAAATGACGTAATTTCCTGGTTTCAAAGTAAGAGCTCGTCAGCAAGAATTATCGCGAGAGCAATGAGAAACTCTTAGAACCCTACGTCATCGATTGTGACCTAGAAAATTACACATATTATCAGAGAACTTCGTGCTACTTACGCCCACGTTACACTTAGTTATCCATTCATTTTTTTTTTCAACACTTCTTATGGTGTATCTAATTGTCCACCCTCTACTGTACACTAAAACCCAAAAATAGCCGCAGATAAAAAATTAATAAAACAAAAACAAAGATCTCATTGTCTGCATTTTTTATGTCATTTCCATTTGGCATTGACAGTGTGCTTAGATTATGTGTCAAAAGCATTTACACCCAAATGTCATTGTTATCTACTAGTACCTCGCCAAACCTGTTTAATTTGATTTTTTTTTTTTTTTGTTAAACATAAAAGCGAAACGTTAATAATCTTTCAACAGCAACCTAAGTGTAGTATGTATTATTATACTCGTAGCTATAGGGAATGATGAAATGATGGTTCGTTTGTTTATATTTTTGGTCGGCGCGGCGGTGCTCTCGCTAGCAATTTTATTGAGTATAGAT
Organism: Brachypalpus laphriformis; assembly: GCA_945910035.1. Taxonomy (NCBI): domain Eukaryota; kingdom Metazoa; phylum Arthropoda; class Insecta; order Diptera; family Syrphidae; genus Brachypalpus; species Brachypalpus laphriformis. The sequence goes on from OX246753.1 coordinate 327,386,236, forward strand.
CATCATGATCATATTGGATCGTCGTCATCCCACGACCAATACACAGAACCAAGTTAGAACCAAGTCGTGCTTCTGGCTGCTGTTGGATGCCTCCACTTCTGCTCTCGTGCTCTGATGATCTGATCACATCGGCCGTCGTCGTCGTGGTCGTCGTCTCCTTATAATTATAACGAAACGGCCAAACATGAACACCTTGGCCGTGCTTAGTTTAGCGGATGATGATGACCATATTCGAACGGGTTGTATGTCTACGTCCGCCACTGCCGATACACTCCACTCTATATGTAGATATAAATAATTTATATTTTTTATTTTTTATTTGTGGTGCTTGCTCGGAAACGGCGGCGCAGAAATACAACAAAACATGGAGGAGCAGCAGTGCTTTGGTGGAGCAGCGCACCAACAACGACGGCTATATGTATGTCGACAAACTACGGCGTATATCTCTCGTATAGACGTATGTATTGTGTACCACAGTGTAAGTACACTGACCTTTTTTAGGTTGAATGGCTTTCCAAGTCAAAAGATACTGATACTGCGTACGGTTGTTTGTGTGACGTTGTTGTTGTTGTTGTGCTTTTTACACGTTACGACTCAAATTCACTTTATTTGAGAACATTTTCATCTACCCTCTGCGTGTGGTGTGCGGTGGGGGTGGCGTTGTCACCCTATCTCTGTGTAATTTTTTGGGGGGTGTGACGACAACTCGACAGTCGGGAGGAGATACAGTTGATATTTTTTTTTCCCCGGTGTGCACAATTTGGAAAATAATCCGAGTAAAGAGAAAACTCACACACAAGGGTAGCGCACAGAGGGAGAGAAGGAAAATCCTTTGTCTTTTCCTTATTAGAATTTGCACGCAAGTAATAGGGGTGGTTGTTGCTCTTTATGGAACAAAAACAAAAAGGGTGACTGGATCTGCTGGATCCCTCGGAATTGTATATGTACATGTATTGGCGTTTTTTTTTTGGGAAACATTTGCATCCTACTCTTGGCAATTATGTTTTTTTTTTTTTATCGTCGGGAATGAAGTCATTGAGATATTTCGTAATTAAAAGGGGAAAAATGTCAACATCAATAGCATTACGACATAAGCATTTTGAGGGATTAAAAGGAAAACAAGTTTGCGCGTATTTGGTGTTTTTTTTTTCATTTCGTCGTCATCGTCGTCTGAGGTCACCTCTTGAATAAAGAGTTTGCTTGCAGACATCCTCGATCCAGCATTCAGAAACAAAGAGAATGTGCAGAGCACCTACCCCATTTTCACTTTTTACGTTTTTGAATACTATACGATTGTATTTATCAAAATGAAAGTGAATTCTTTACGGTTCTTGTGTTCTTTTTTAAACATAAGGCGAGGTTAAGAACCGTATCTATGTACATACATACATACAATTTTTGTTTGAAAGCAGAGGAGGCATTTGAAAAACTCGACTAAAATGCGCTCTGAAAAGAAAAGTACACTTTAGAATATATTACAGGTGCTAAAAAAAAAAAAAAAACGCTGGTCTTGGTTAACGCCAATTTGAAGGGCAAAAAAAAATACAGAGCAAAATAGATACTGAGCCCTGGTTCTATACGCCTCTGCCAAGAGAGATCGCAAAACAATCTTGTTCATTGAGTAGCAATTTTCACTCTAAATGAAAGCAACAACAAGCATAATGAAAGAACAAATCGTACATGAACGATCGTCTACAGAATCCCCAGACCGTACATGAACGATCCCAATTCGATGAGGTAAACCATTTATGCAATACTTGAAAAGAGAGTGAAGACATACTTAGGTCAGAATGTGTCAACAATCGATATTGGATCGTTTTGTGAAGCCCATGATCAAGACTCAGTGAAAAAGGATGTACACACATACGTAGCATCTTTGGTAACTACCTGACTAGATATTTATTCATGTAGATCTAAAAAGCAAGTTCGTCCCCTGAAACTATAAGCTGTTCCAACGAAAACTGACGCAGTCTTTCATACATCTCTAGAGCCCTTAAACAGCCTAGATTTCTGAAGCTAAGGTTAGGTAGGTGGGCTGGTGTAGGGGGATAGAAAACCTCCACACCACACTCAGGTCAATATATACCCATTGTGATACCCATGGGGGGAAAGGAGATAGAATAGAGAATCCCTTCCTCGTGGAAAAATACCGTCTTTGTAAATATCCTAAAGAAAGAATTTAGTACTTACTGTGCCCGAGATACAAACCATCCAGGGGATTTGATGAAGTTTGCGATGTCATTTAATAGTCTGTTGGACAACTCTTCTAGATCCTCAAAGAAGTGTTGTCCAAGGATCTTATTTCTCAAATGATAGAGGCCTGGGCAATGACAGAGAAAGTGGGCGGTGTCCTCCTGAGCCTCCTCGTCGCCGCAGCCTCTACAAAGGTCTTCGTTAGTCACACGTAGTTTTTTCATGTGGTACCGCATGGTACGTAATGACTCCTATTAGAGTAGAGAGGGATTTTCTATGCCTCTGTATGAGTCTATTGGTTCTTACTCTGTCAAATGCAGGCAACAGCTTCCTCATGGGGACACAAGTATCTAAAGAGGTCCACCTATTGTTAGCCTCCGTTAAGGCTTTGTTTCCTGCTTCGAGCTTAAGGGCGCAAGGCGGGATTTCTGAAGCTTTTTGGAAGATTTTTGGATACGAAAGAGAACATACTACAGTCGTATTTCTAGTTTTCTGTTCCATGTGTAATAGTAGTAAAAAGTACAATTTTCCACTGTGATTCTAAATCATCTATAAAGGTCAGGCTTTGCAGACATAATATACTACGGGCAACAGAAAAGCTTACACAGAATTTACTCCTCTCTCAGTTATACATAGTTGCCGGGATCTTCTTTAGTTTGTCTAAGCTTGTGGAGCCGCAGAACGATTCTGATCCAACAAGCAAGTATGTGGTCTTCGAAATTTGCCTTGCTAGTTCATCGGTTGGTTCATTTACGTCTACTACCGCCCTAGTGGCCAGCAGAGGGAGATTCTCTCATTCTGGCCTGGTCCATTAGTCTTTTCAAGGCATACTAATAACATTTTGGACCTGATTTCGTGAGAGCCGATGACGCCCTGACTATCTAAAAAAAATTGCCACATCTTACAGACAATATTTTTTGTCAAAGTTGCTTTTACCTTTCGATCGCCGCACAGCGGCCGTATGGATTTTTACTAGTTTCATGAATAAGATTCAGTTTTAGCAAATCACTGTTCCTAAGAAAGAAACAAGGAAACTGACTAACCAGTCAAGTGAAAAACATTGGCAGTTAGAAGTTCAAATATTAGATTAAGCATGGTAAACTATGTGATATCTATATAACAGCACATCCTCCCTAAGAGCGTATCTTCAAATTGTTCAACAATGAGATAAAGATAAACTTGTAAGGTAAAAGAAAAGTTTCTTTTACTTCTTTAAGCTATGAAGTCGCAATTGCTCTATAAAATTACTTTTTGTAGATGTCAAAAATTATATGTACTACAAACTCTCAGTTTTTTAAGACAGAAGGAAAGGAAACACGAAATTATGGCAGAACAGGCGATCGTATTTATGGTATATAATACGAGTATGCCTATGTAGACTTTTTGCTTTCTGAAATATAAACTAAAAGAATTGAACAACCCTGATGCACTTCCCAGGGATGATGCAACAACATGTCGGAATGATGAAATATCAACAGGCAGCGACAAAGTGAAAGCAAACAATTAAAAAAAATGTAAATAGTGAGGTCATAAAGTTTGAGGTAACAAACTGACGATGATTAACACGGAAGTCATAAAAAAAATTGTTATTCATTCCAAATCAAACCTAAGAATGAGTTAAGACAATGCCCGTTGTTACCAGCTACATACATATGTAATGGGGTCAGTTCTTAGAGTAAATACCCAAAAAAGGAATTAACAATTCTATTATGCTGCGCCGATCACAGATTGTAAACGCCTGATATAAATCATTTAATGAAGGTAAAACAAAAAGTAAAAACACCCAAACAGAGCAAATACATAGATACTCATAAACAAGTATGTATGCCTTCATTTCATGTTTATTTCCTTTGCTTTCTGACTTGGATTGCGAAAAACATAAACTGGTTGCCATTGCTGGATGAATGTGGCTGGTTGCTTGGAATTGGAAATGTTTTTATACGAATATGCTTGTCCCGAATTTAGTACCGCTGTGGTCAGCATAAAAATATCCCCTAAAACTAAAATAAACATTAACTTAATTGCATGTTTATTGCACTTTACCATTACAGATGGAACCATTCAAACTATCAAGGAGGTGGTTATCCTGCTAAATTGAGGAAATATTATTCATTATATACTGAGCTACTTCTTTATTGGCAAACTAAGAATATAGGTGGATGAAATAAGAACAAAAGAAAGGAAGAAGATGCGTAGAATAGCCAGACAAAGAACACAAGGATGAACGACCGACAGTGGCGATGGTGGTGGTGGCTACGGCTGCAGCGAGTCAAAACAATCAAAACAAAAACCATACCAAACGAAAAGACTCCTCTTATGTAGCTAGCTAGAGGCGACTCTGACTCGAGCTGCTATTAACTTTGTTGTCTGGACTTTGGCACTGGATGTGGTGATTGCACTAAGATGGCGGTTCAATGATGGTGATGGTGGTGGTGGAAATATATGTACGTTTGTCGTTTCCTTTCTTTTACTCTATTTGGTGATGCGATGAAAAACATCTGAGATACGATCCGAAAATTCAAACAAACCAACAAAGTATCTATGTACCTACGTCCACTAGTGCAACTCACAAATTGATTGCCAAACAATGGAACCCCACAAAATGTTTGGTCGAAGCTGAGAGCGAAGTAATCGATAACGATATTAGGAAATAAAAGGCATGTCATCGCACTTGGTATACACTCTTTATGTGTGTGTAACTGTGTGCCTTAATTTTTCTATATTTCTGCCAACACATCAAATGACTAAATTTAGTTTAGAATAGCGACGTTTTGAAAAATGGTTATCAGTTCGATTGATTCACACCTGGACTATTGACAGGTGACCGCTTTTTGTACACTTGTCCAAGGCCAAATTTATTTATTTCTTTTATAAAAAGTCTAATTAAACGAATCAATTTCATGCTTTGTTTGCTTCTCTGTCTGTCTGTCCCACGGCTTTTTCGTATGTCGTTTTATTTTTGGTGAATTTCACCACGAACTTGAGATGATATGTACATATCTTTCTGAGTTTTTTTTCTCCCTTTTTATACCTTTATTTGGGAAGCGTAATGGAAGTTTAAAAAGATCATAAAAAAGGATACGGAGTCATCCTTTACATTTAACCTAAAATCTCAGAAGATGCCTGGTACCTGGAAGGGTTTTCGGGGTGAAAAGCAATGATTCTTAGCTTATGCGCAGTGTTGCCAATTTTGGAGATGAAAACTCTTTATCCGGGTGAATTATACAAAGAAAGACATCAATATCCGATGCACATTTCTTCTTTGTTAAAGCGTTTGTCACGGTTAGGTTCGTACACCTCAGAATATGATGGTTAGTAGCAGTCGTTGGACGACAAACAAAGGCACGCATACTTAAGTATATTTAAAAAATGTGGAAATTGTGAACAAAGCTTATGGATATTTTAGAAACAGCTGGCTGATTTGTACATATACATACGTCCTTCTTACTATGGATACATAGGATATACATACATATACCGGCATCAGTTAGGGGATGGTTAATGCTTTGACTGAAGTGCACACTTTTTTCCTTGCCTGTGTGCAGGCGTAAATAAAAGACGTACAATTATATTGAAAATACCGCCCACAGAGGTCTGCTTGTCGTCGTTAGGATGTTTTACATAACTCCACAAAGAAAAGACTGTGTGTAGGCAGTCTAAAGAAAGAGTAATAAGTTAAAGTTAGAACTAGGCGATAAGTGACGTGCATTCAAAGCATCATCACTGATATACCAAGTACGATTCATAATAGACGCGATAAGAGTGTTCGCGTCATCGACAGAGAACACAATCAAATGCTAAGGGCGAAATGGAGACTCAACACAATGTTGCGTAGTGACTACGCTCGAAATAAGGAAATCTGCTAGCTAGTCTCGCATCCTATGGGCTACATCTAATGATTATTTTGCTTACGGCGGGGTTTTATAAGAGACAGATTAAGATTTAAAAAAAATACACAATCAGCGCAGGAGTACCACAGGGATGAAGGTTTGGAACCCTTTTCTTGATGTATGTATATAGCATTCTTTGTCTCATAGATACACCTAGATAAATAGATCTATAGAAAGCTATTGGTGGTTGCGAATACTCAATATTTTCCAGTCGTCTGTTATTTGAGTGATATATCAAAGGCAAGGACTACTGCCGACTTAAAACTAAAAATTGCGCGATTTGTGGTAAAAGGGATAAATTGGTGAACTTCAGATTAGTCTAAAAATGAAGTAGTGTGCTCGGACTTAAAATACTACATACTATTAACACTAATTCAAGTTGACTCGAGCGGTGCAGATTTTTTTTAGAAATCGACATGCAAAATCCACCAGGTTGCGTGTAAACGAATGTACATATAGGGCGACTGGTTGAGTTGGATCCACATCCACTTGCCCTTCAATTATCAAATTTTGCAATGCTTTGTCGTTGCTTATGTCATACATATCTTGTACGCCATCTGGTTGCATATGCCGAACTTAATTCAAAAAATTTATTTGAACAAAATCGTTGGTCGTTTTCGACAAAGTCGAGGGGGGCTCGACGGGCACGAGATGTTATGTGCTTAATAAGAGATGCAGATGGAAACGAAGATGCCGAGTGGTTAAATGCAGATGACGTTAATAATCCAACCAAATAAACACATTCATGTCAAACTTTTAAAAATGGGATACCTCTTGTTAATGATGTTGAAACTTTGATACAGAGTCCCTGGTCTAAAGATCAGTAATTCTTATAGTAACTACAGGGTGGGCCGACTACAAGTTTATTTTTAAAAATGAAATAAAATGAACAAAATGAATTTTTTTCCATGTATTATGGCTTTATTAGTAGGAGCAAACATTCCCATTAATTATGGAATACAACGTCGTTCAAGTGGCTACCTCGGCTGGCCTCGCAGTAGCGCATTCTATCACTCCAATTTTCCAAGACCTTGTTGATGGTTTCGGGCTGTAGCTCACGGATTGCTTGGATGATATTGGCCTTAAGTGCTTGAATCGTTTCCGGATTGTTGGCATAACATCGGTCCTTCACGGTTCCCCACAAAAAAAAGTTCAAAGGGGTCAAATCGCATCTCCGAGGCGGCCAATTGACATCGCCAAGACGGCTGATAACACGATTTGGGAATTTGGTGCGCAAAAGACCGATTGTGGCATGGGCTGTGTGGCATGGCGCGTCATCCTGCATGAACCAGAGGTCGTCCAAATCCATGTCTTCAATTTCAGTAAAAAAAAAAATCGTTAACATGGCTCTGTAACGCCCACCGTTGACCAAAACGTTGTTCCCAGCCTCATTTTCGAAGAAAAATGGTCCAATGATGCCACCACTCCACAATCCGCACCAAACTGTCACTCCTTATGGATGCATTGGCTTCCCGACAATAACGTGCGGGTTTTCCGAGCCCCAGATGCGGCAATTTTGTTTGTTATCGTAGCCGCCGAGATGAAAATGTGCCTCGTCAGAAAAGATGATTTTTCGCCCAAAATCGTTGTCCAATTCAAGCTGCTCTAAGGCCCAAACTGAGAAGCGATAACGAAGCGGATGGTCGTGCGCTTTCAATTGCTGAATCAATTGGACCTTGTAAGCGAATAATCCCAGATCTTTGTGCAGAATTCTCCTCAGTCTAGCGCGTGAAATGCTGAGCTGTTGAGATAGATGACGAGTTGATGTTCGTGAATTGACTCTCACACTCTCGGCTACAGCAGCCACATTCTCGTCTGTGCGCACCGTACGACGACGGGGACCATGAGTGTTGTCCACTAGTATACCAGTCTCACGAACTTTTTGCACATACTTGCGTACAGCGGGCGCGGTGGGTGCTTCATTTCGGCCAAAATTTCTTTTCAAAAAACGCACTGTTTGGGCTACACAGCACTCACTTTGGAAATAAGTTTTCAATATTTCCCAATGTTGTTCAAGCGTAAAGCGACTCATTTCGTTCCGCGGAGGTATGATACTGACTTTCTGTCAAGATTTCGAGCGGAAAACAGCTGTCAGTGTCAAAATAACATATGATTTAAAAAGAATTCACTAGATGGCCCACCCGTTATAGTTATTCAGTTTAAAAGAAAAGTATTTTTTTTTTATCTTGATCTTAAATGTCGAAATTTATTAAAAACACAAAAAGAAAATGTCTTATGCCTTATCATTAAGGGCAATATCATATCTCAAATCAGCAAAATTCCACTTACGTAATATGTACTTGAACGATCCCTTACTTAGGCTGCGTGAACAGTGACGCGACAAAGCGTTGCGATGCGAGAAGCTCGCGAGTCTCGCATCCAATCTCGCTTCACTGTGCGCACGTACATAAGAATAAATGTAAACAATTTTCTCTCAAGCAAACGCTTCTCGCATCGCATCGCTTTATCGCACTACTGTGCGCATAGTCTAGTGACTCAATCGAATGTCTAGCGAGCGAAATGAGTCCACCCAGTCCAATTGGGCATTGAAGTGTCTGTCTGTCTCCCAATATTTCGAAAACTAAGCCAAATATTGAAATTGTTTACTTAATATTTTTTGTTTATTCTATCGAAGTCTGCAAAAATCAGAAATCAAATTTTGAGTCAAGAAATTCGTGGTCGGATCGAAAATAGGATTGAGCCAAGCCAGGCTGTCAGAAATTTGACATTAGCCCAAATAACGAAATTTACGCATTAAAATAAGAGGCTATCTATCTATTATCTAGTTGCATTTACATATTCGGGTCGTATTCTAATGTCAGCGCAAATTGAACGAAAAAATATTTTAACAAATCACGTCCCTAGATCACCCTAAACTCGCACAATGGTTTTGAGGTCATCAACTTCCGGCCAAGGGCTCTCATATTTAAATTTTTTACCATACATACGTACATACATAATTTACCTATATTCACCCGCAACGACTGCACATGTCAATGTATAACTTCATTATTCAGCTGACAGTAGTTACATAGTTACAGTTTAATGACATTCGGCGTTTGTTTGCTCAGGGCAAACAAATTTCTTTACTTTAATCGAAATTTTACCCCAAAAACGAAACTAAATGGCTGCCTGCAACCAATCAAATTGACAAGTACAATTGAGTTCAGTAATAGACCTCATTATGTCAGATAGTAGACAGTATTATTGACAGCACCCCAACCTTACGGTATTTAGTGTCAAATAAGAATCAATCTATACCACTTTTTGGCTTCACTGCAGACAATTAAGTCAAATTTCTATTATTTATTTATTTTTTATAAAAGAGTAGAAATTTGAAAAAAAAAAAAAAATTAACAGTGTGCTCCCCTCGCAAGCCATATATGTACATACATCAATACGCACTCATACTTTCATATTCCTCACCGCTGATTCAGTACACAAACAAAACAAAATAAAAACCCACACAGAGAAAACATATAACACCATTACAGCAAACAGCTGACTGGTTTCTCGTGTTCGTCATCAAGAGAACAAAAAAAAATATAAGGAAAACTGGTAGTCACCTTGTCACCCCCTGCTACTGTGTACATACACAGTGCGTACCTACACTCATTTTTTTTCTCCGAGATTTAATGACGTAATAAGCGTAAAATCTCCATAATTAGGTCAAAAAGGTAAAATATTTCTCACCTTACAATCTTCCTCTCTTACTGTCACTCCTTTTGCGGGTATTGTTTCCCTCCCCCTTCTTCCTTCGTGCGATTCCAAAAAACGAGTAACGAAAAAAAAAAATAAAACAAAAAAAATCACTGACTGTTCTTAGGAAATGTCACTAGAGTCTGCATTTTGTTCACGAAATCATTCTCGGTCTCTCCACTCTGTTTTGGATTTCCTTCCTTCCGATTTGGCGAGATTTTTGTAACCACCTTTTTCTTTTCTTTCACTGATTTGCAATTTGATTTTTCAGTTCAAAGTCCCGCATGACATATGCACACAAGAGGGCGCAGCTGATTGCCGTCGAGAGATGTCACTTTTTCTCTTCACTCCACACACCACTTCACCGATTCAACATCTTTCAGCGACGATACACTTTGCAACGGAAAATCAATTTCGTTATAGTTAATGCGAAAAATTGTTTATTATTTATTCCACACTATGCCTAACTGTACTGCAGTTCTCCACGAAAACAATTTAAATTTAAATATAAAATAAAAACATCTTATATCAACCAACAAAGTGAGAAAGAAAATAACTAAAAATATATGAAAAAAGAACCAAGTAAATTATGCTACAATTGCGATTCCAATCGATTCTCCACCACACATCTAAGTGGAGACTTAACAGTGGTGGGGGAAAATCCAAACTTTTTCCCAAAGAAAAACCAACCAATTCTATTATTATCCTTTTTGTCTTCAACTATGGCTGCAATACGAATGGAAAACGATGAAATTTTCGCTAAATTTTTCACCCACCAACAATAACGATGACAAATTGACGTTAACAAAATTTGTCAAAGATTAGTTTTCGAAAATGTCCGTCGTACTTGCATCGTTGGCTTCCGGTTATTTATAGATTGCATTTTGGGTTCGATTTTTTTGAAAAAACTTATTTTCAATTTGGAAAAATTCGCGTACACGTACTGTTTCTTCACTTAGGTATATTTTTCTCTCCGCAAACTAGAGAAACGTCAAATTTATTTAGCACGACTGTCTCGCTTGCACTTGCAGTTTGTAGTATGCGCAAAGGTATCATAGGCGCTTGCTCGCACTAATTAGAATTCGTTGATGGCAATTGTCAATCTTTTTATCGCAAAACTTCTCAAAAAAAAATAAAAAAAAAACTTTGGAGAGATATAAGAAAATTCCCCACGAACATAAGACAAGGAAAAAAATTACTTTTTCCAAAAACGACTATTGTTTTTTATTATACAATACTCTACACCGTACAACACACACCGAAAGGAGAGTAAATTGTTTTTATTGTTGTGTAATTCCAAATTGTTTTTCCTTTCTTCTTTTTCCCACTTGAAACTCGACAGAAATCCACTTGCCAGGCGACGTAATTATTCCCGTTTTGAGAAGCCGCAGCAGAGAACAGAGAAGAAGACGACGACAAGAAATAAACGGGAACAGAAAAAAAAAATATAAAAAAAAAATTAAATGTCAATTCTCTTTTGACTTTGATTTGTGTATAATTTTCGTTCACGAAACCGTCTTTGCACACAACTGCACACTAGCGTGTCCGTTTTTCATCTGACAGCCAACTAGCGAGCTTAACGGATTCAAAATTCCCTTCCCTGTGCAAGTCCAATTGGAAACGGAAAGCACTTTGCGGCAGTCTCGCATTCACTCGCTGTTGTTGTTTTTGTTTGTAGGCAAAAGTTCTCTTGTGTCGAGTGAGAGAGAGTCATTTTTTGGAGATTCAGAGAATTGTCGAACAAACGACAAGGCGAGTTTCCTCAAATTCCCTTTGTACGTCATAGGAAATCGGTGACCCTTGATAGGGGTTTGAAGGCCATTTTGGGGTGGGAGTCCGGAAACAATGAGATCAGACTCAAATCAGTCTTTAAAGTCATTTTTCTCTTACTTTTCAATTACTTTTGTCACTTAGCGAACTGTCAGACTACTGAAGAGCTTTCGAAGATTGTCTTATTTTTTAATGCCTTCACTTCTTCTTTAGTTTTATCGATCTCTCGCAATAAGAAATTGCATATTTAAAAGCAAAATAAAAATCGTTAATTGCATCCTTATCAGGGGAAAACCCAACACAATACAATGAAATATCATGTTAAAATTCGAATTTCGAAAAAAAATCTCTCCACAGAACAAACGAAAAAAAAAAACTACCCCAATATTCGGAGAGCAATTACCAGCTGATTGGATTGAGTAGTACAAATACAACAATAAAGTGGCCATTGTCGTCTGTACAGTACTCTTACCATATTTACTGATAATTTTGATAAGTGGTTGGTGGTTGGGATGTGGAAACTTGTCTGTTGCCTCCTCTATTTTTTCACTTTGCTATCACAACAAAAGAGATGCAATGATAAACAGAGAGCAAATAGTGTTGCTAGTTTCGATTTTTTTCTATTTGTTGGATGACACAAATGTTTGCATATATTTTTCACAGCTGTCAGAAGGAACTAGAGAGCGATAGGACATTGCTTTCTTTAATCGACAAAAGGACGACTAGGGGGGATAAAAAAATATGTATAGTCAAAATAAGGGGTAAACACACAAACAAATTAAAAGACTACGACGAAAGCCAAGCTGTGGTTGTTGGCCTCTGACCTCTTCGAAATCATGGAACCTGGAAAGCAATTGATATGTTCAAGTAAAAAATATGTACATACATACAAAGGAGTATAAGTATGTACAACGTGTTTTACATCCTCTTGCAGCCCAACAAAGACTAGGGATACGCAGCCTATGATACAACTATTGTTGCTTAGATGTACTCGTATCATGTACGGCCACCTTCACTGAGGAGTTTCAAGTTCCCAAACAAAAGCAGCCTAGAGGCACGTTTTCACTGATCGATCTGCACCCTATGAATGTTAAAAGGGTGGGTGAGGGGAAACGTCAGTTAGACGACCGCTCACTTTTGACATGAGCGGGGTGCGGATCAACCTGTGAAAACATACAGATACATGCATGCTTAGAAAATAGACATTTTCAAGTTGTTTGCAAAAAGGGAGGAACTACACCATATTAACAATTTAGAAATAAAAATAAAAACGTTTAAAACACTTGTTTTATTTTTTATTTTTACAAATGAGGGTAATCGAATGTCCCTGTTAAAGTAGGCAAAAAACGGAAAGTGGGGATATCTCTTTTTTTGTAGTAGAGAACAAGTGAAAATGAAAGTTTTAAAAATGGATCCGACGAAATATTACCCCTGCATTATGAGATAGGTCGAAATTTTAAATGAGGGTAATCAAGTGACCCTTAGTGTATATTCATATATACATATGTATACATACATCTGTGCGTTTCCCAGAATAATAGTCAAAATTTCCGCCCACCTGACCAAAACGAAGTGAGGATAGCAATATCCAAGCTGAAATCGAACAAGGCTGCTGGATCTGACGGCTTACCGGACGAACTTTTCAAGGCAGCTTGTGATGAATTGGTAGAGTGCATACACCAACTCATCTCTAAGATTTGGTCAGACGACTGTATGCCTGATGAATGGAATCTCAGCATCGTTTGCCCGATCTACAAGAAAGTAGATCCCCTCAACTCCGCCAATTATAGAGGCATCAGTCTCCTCAACATCGCATATAAGATCTTTTCTGCGATATTGTGTGAACGCCTGAAACCTCTCATCAACAGCCTGATTGGACCCTATCAGTGTGGTTTCAGACCAGGAAAGTCCACCATCGATCAAATCTTCACACTTCGACAGATAATGGAGAAAATCCAAAAAGTCGAAATCGATACTCATCATCTCTTTATCGATTTCAAGGCATCTATAGAGAAGAGCTATATAGACCCTTGTCTAGTTTTGACATTCCTGTCAAACTTGTTCGTCTGTGCAGAATGACGATGGAGAACGCTCGCTACTCCATCAAGGTCGGTAATGACTTCACCGAGACCTTTGATGTCAAAAACGTTTTAGACAAGTTGACGCGCTGTCATGTGACTTCTTTAATATTGTACTTGAATGGATTGTGAGGAACTCAAAAGCCAACACCAGAGGTACAATCTATCAAAAATCTGTACAACTGCTTGCATACGCCGTCTATATTGATATTATTGAAAAAATGGCAAGGCTTGTTGGTCGATGACCAGGTTCACCCCGAACTGTAGCGCCACCTAAGTAAGAAAGTAAGTCGTTCGTGATGCCAGTTAAAAACCAAGCGGTACAAACTCAATATGTATATATATCATAAATATATCATATCATATGCAAAGTCGAGATATCGAGTCGCAACCGAATTGAGACTTCGACTTGGGAATTTCAGCGTACAGAATCGAAAGATCGAGTAGTTAAAAAGTAGTTAAAGATGACGTAAGAATATTGCGCGACAGCCATCATAAAAGTAAAAAACACAAAATAAATTCTTCAACACGCACTGAAGACCGAAGTAGATATACCTAGTAGGGACAAAAATACTGTTACACCCATTCTCCTGCATAACTTTGAAGCGACCAAATATTTTTCTTTGACTTTTTTTTTCTTTAATTTGTAATTAAATATCAAATACAAAAAATGCAAGTTCATTCAAAATGATCGCCTTTTGATTTAATACAGGCCTTAAGTCGCTTGGGCCACACATCTATGGATGTACGCACCTCCTCCATCGGAAAATTGGCTACAGCTGAGACCGACGCGGTCTTTAAGGACTCAATGTTAAGGTATCTTTTACGGCATACCATCTTCTCCAACACCGTCCACAGCTTGTAGTCTAGTGGATTCAAATCTGGACTTGCAGGGGGCCAGTCTTGAGTCCCTATAAAGTCCGGAATATTGTTCTGGAGCCATAGTTGGGTAGTTTATGCGTAGGCACAGAGTCTTGCTGAAAGGTCCACTGCTGGTTCTGAAAAAGAGTGCTATTAAGTGGAGCAACAACGACCTGTTCCAAAACGGTTTCTTTGTAGACTTAAGCCGATGTTTTCACCCCCTTTTCACAAAAATGGAGGTCTGTTACCCCCTCCGTAGGATACGCCGCACCAAACCATGACTGTCGCTGGATGATGACCTTTTTTAACTCGTGGAATCAGTTGTGAAGCCTCACCAGATGACCGGGCATAAATCCTGTCATTCTGCTTATTGAACTTTTTCTGTACGGTAAACATTTTTTCATCTGAAAACAGAATTTTTCTGTGAAGATTATTTGCGTATTGCACAAGCAGTCGCTTTGATTTTTCGACTCTATTCCGTTTAAGATCTGCTGTGAGCAACTGTCCTGTACGTCGTTTGTAGGCACCAAGGCCTAAGTCTTTTTCGATAATACGACTTATTGATTTTTGGTCAATCTCCATTTCGCGAGCCATGATTTTTTGCTTTCTTAGCGGATTTCTTCTTATTCTTGCCTTGACAGCATTGATGGCCGCTACTGTTCGTATCGATCGCGGTCGCCCAGAACGTGGGCGTTCTTTTATATCTCCAGTCTCTTCAAATAATTTAATGCACCGATAAACGAACATTCGGCTGATCCCGAGCGGCTTGAGCATTTTAAAAATATCACTTTTTTTTACATTTACTCGTATGTAAAGCTACTACCTGGATACGAATTTCTTTCTCGGTCCACTCCATGGCGAAACAAAACACAAACTCAAATTTTTGTAACAGATGAGTAACATAGCGGTACATATGTATTTCAAATTCCAAAGGCGTTTTGTAGTGTAACAATATTTATGTCCCTACTAGGTATGAAGCTCTCTTCTTAGTAAACATAATCTGGCTAGCACCCGCCTCGTACCATCTAGCAGGCTTCTTATTTCCTCAGTTGGCAGCTCCATCGCCTTGCTTAGTATTTTGTTTAGGACGTCTATTTCCACCTTATTTGCAGCAACCCAATGCACCGGGGGAAAAAAACCAACTGCAAAATAGAGACAACAGCAAAGCTCAGCCGCGAGACACTTATCTGCTAAGTTCTCTTTATGTTGAGCCACCAAATGTTGGTAATTGAAGAGACCAAATGTACAACTAGCACAATTAAATTTTATTTCAATTCTGTTTTCAAGATTCAAAGGCTTTTTTCGATTAAAATATTTTTTAAGAAGTGGCAAACAGTAGAGTGATTCGATTGCCCATTAAGTTAGTAGGAAATGTTCTCTTGCAGTAGAGGGCAACCTATGTGCGTCGCCCAACATATATATACATACATATGTACATACATTTTCAATACCGCTAATCTTACATAAGGGACGCGGGGTAAGATATTTAATTTAATTTTATTTAATGTCATTCGCCTTAAATGCCTAGGACTGCCTGAAGCTTTTATTTTTATTTTCTTGAAAGACCTTTCAGATAGTTCTGAACTTCTTCAATAAATAAATGCGAACTGTAAAAGCGACATTTGGCATTAAGCAATTCCTTATTTCGAGCCAGCGAATTGATAAAATAATAGACTCATTTCTTGTCATAACTTTTTCTTAAAGTAATAATAATTTATTTTATACTCCACAAACTAACCATGCCAATATGGAAATAAAATTCAGATGTTCCATCAAAAAAGAGAAATAGTTTGACATTGTCTGACGTCACCAGAGGATTACCTACCAAAATTGACCCAGTGTAAAAAATGCAACAAAATGGAGAAAAACTTCACATCAAAAAAAAGTTTATTAAAACTTTTTTTTTGTACCACAGTTATTACATAACCAATGAATAATCATAAATGCAATTAATTTTTGATTATTTAATGGCATAACATTTATGGTGCATATTTTGAAACTATTTTAAGGTAATACCTACACAAGTAAGGTATTTGTTTTTTTTTTTTTCCACTAGCTAAATAAATCCTCCCTATAGAAACTTTATTATGATTAATCAAGTAGTTTCTAAGAAAAGGTACATAACGTTAATGTAGTCAAAGATAGACTTTGCGGTTCTCCTATCATACAAAACTTGAGATTCTAGAATCAGCATGAACGGCTGATTACACAGTCAATTCCGATTGAAGGAGGAATATTTACTAATCGTCAGCAAGTACGATTTTATCACAATTATTCTTCCAAATTTACTGATTTAAAAAAAATCGTTGCAGAGAGATTGCGAGAGACTCATCCAGTTATTCATGCAGTGATAACATAAAGGGCTTAGAAAACATAGATTTAATGGTTCCCCTAAAATTTCGATAAAAAAATTACTATTCTCTTTCCCGCTCATGGCAAATAGTATTTTCTCTGCACGCATCCTTTAATTCCAGCGTTCATGTAAACAGGCTCTAAACCGATCTCTATTTCTTTTTTGTTAGACAAATTTCTGGAAAAGGCTTTTGCCGGAAATACATGTGCAGAAGTTCTGCATAGAGTGCTGCATGCAGATCTGCAACTGAAACACATGTGCAGATATTTGAGTTTTCGAAAATCTGAGTTGAAACGGGATTATGTTCCAATCCGCGTTTTCGCTATAACCAAATTGAGGAATTGAGTTGGAACAGAATTGAGAGAGAATTAGATTCAATAGATTCAATTCGTAATGTAAGCGGGGTAATACATACATATGTCCTTTTCACAATTGCTACTTTAGGATGCGTGGAAGGAAATATAAGCCATTACACACAATTTTTCATATGTGGCAATATTTATATGTAAGATAACAAAATCTCATTTTTTCGTGTCATAAATCGAAAATTGTTCTATGTATAATATTGCTACGATTTAATTCTTGAACTTTCGATCAACTATTTTTGAGGTAGAGAGACTTTCCTCCTGTTTAGACTTTCCTCTTCTTTAGACTTTCCTCCAACGTGAGCACATAACTCAAATTTAGTACTGACAAAAATATCTTAGAATCCAACAAAACAAAGCTTTTATGTTAGAAGATGCTGCCTGGAATTCAATATTCTACCTAATCAATGTAGAAATCGCACTATATTAACGTCGTTGTTGTACTCCGTATTCAGAAAAGCACATTAAAATCATCCCCTATTGATAAGAGACCGACTAAATTTTTAAATCAGCGTAAGAAACAGCATCAAACGGCAAAAAGAGTCGCTTACTGCTAAAGTCCTCCTGCTTGGCATCAGATTTAAAGTATGAACAGTTTATTACATATTTTTCAAATAAAATTTCCTATCTGGCAATGCTGCCGGCAGTGACGCATTCCATTCCACATATGGAAAGTGTGTAGATACATTTTTCTGCTTGCTCTCAGTGCGAACGAAAATCCGTGCAGGAAATCAGTATCATAGGAGAGTTTGTTTTAAAACGTTGTTGCATCGGTTTTATTTTGTTCGCTTATTTCTAACAAAAAAAAATATGTCAATCAGCTACAAGCGATTGTCATTCACAAATGAAGAGGAGGAGCATCTCATTGAATTCATCAAACAGCATCCAGCACTGTGGGACGCCAGTCATGAAGAATATGGAAACGGCGAAATACGAAAAATCTACTGGAATTCAATTGCAATTGAATTAAATAAATCGAGTAAGGAAATTATAATGAATTCCAAACTGGGACGACAGCACATTGTTTGCTGACAGTTGACAGCTGTCACTTGACAATAGACTGAGTACAGAACTGCCATATTAAAAAATTCTTCTTATGATACACTTAATTTTATTTTAATTTTTTTTTTTTTTAATTTTAGTTCTCGAATGCCGTCGTAAATGGAGATTCATAAGAGACTATTATATACATAAGCGCCGAAAACTTTCCGATAGTACTCCACAACGTGATGGAAAGTATTTTAGTTTACATTTCCTCGATAAAGTCTCTGTCCGAAGGTTTGCCAATCCACAGAGGCACAATTCCAACTTACAAATTAAAAATGAGAAAAGTATTACTAATACTGGTATTGAAAGAGTGCAGAAAATTGAACAGGATTTCGAGGATTCAGAAGTTGAATACAACTACACGTCAGATGTTGCGTTCGAAAACGTAACCATGGAACGTATTGAACAAGTGAACAATTATGTAATGGACGATGATGATCGGGTAACGAATGAAGACCAAAATACGAATGATGAGCCCGCAGCGGATGCTATGAGCAATGATGATGATTTTAATTTTGATGAGTCTTCGATAGTACATGAGTTTGCAACTGATCAAAAATTGGAGGAAAACGAAGAGGAGCACTTGGTTGAAACGCATTCCGAGCAGGAAGTTGAACAGACGGAACAGATTAAGCAGACAACGGGTGTTTCAATGCACGAAAGAGCGATAGATTTATTTTTTGAAAGTATGGCTGCGGCGGTTAAGACTTTTCCGCCACAATATGTAGCCGAAGCAAAATTTAAAGTATTCACTGCAATTAATGAGCTAGAGATGAAAGTGCATAGCGGTTTCAATGGAAAATGAATTAAGTTTTATTAATTCGAGTATTTATTAAATAATGAAATATAGTTTTTTTTTTAATATTTATAACAGTTTTATTATTTTTCAATTCTTATACCTCTGATGTTACTTTAAGGGTCAAGCACCCTTTCCCCTTTTTTGTAACTGTCGAGCAGAAAGAATGGTAATTATTAAGAAAAGGGCATCTCCCCTCGAGTTTGATGAAATTTTGATATGTGATGGAAGGCATTTTTCGGAGAATTTTGATACATACGCATATATTACAATAATGTTAACATCGTCGGCATATGCAAGCGGTTGTACAGACTTGATAGATTGTGCCTATGGTATTGGCTTGTGAATTCCGCACAATGCGTTCAAGTACAATATTAAAGAAGTCACATGACACCGCGTCACCTTGTCTAAAACCTTTTTTGACATCAAAGGTCTCGGTGAGGTCATTACCGACCTTGATGAAGTAGCGAGCGTTCTCCATCATCAGCCTGCACAGACGGACAAGTTTGGCAGGGATGTCAAAACTAGACATGGCTCTATAAGGCTCTTCTCTATAGATGCTATCATAGGCGGCCTTGAAATCGATAAAGAGATGTTGAGTATCGATTTGGACGTCTTGGGTTTTCTCAATGATCTGTCGAAGTGTGAAGATTTGATCGATGGTGGACTTTCCTGGCCTGAAACCGCACTGATAGGGGTCAATCAGGCTATTGATGAGAGGTTTCAGGCGTTCACACAATATAACAGAAAATACCTTGTATGCAATGTTGAGGAGACTGATGCCTCTATAATTAGCTGAGTTGAGGGGGTCTTCTTTCTTGTGGATCGGACAAACGATGCTGAGATTCCATTCATCAGGCAAAGTCTAAGAGATGAATTGGTGTACCTACATAATGTTGACACCACCTGCTTTGAAAAGTTCGTCCGGTAAGCCGTCAGATCCAGCAGCCTTGTTGGATTTCAGCTTGGATCCTCACTTCGTTTTGGTCAGGTGGACGGAAATGTTTACGGAGGTGACGGAAATTGAGAATTGTGCGTCGGAATAAGTCTTCTCTTATGAAAAATAGTTAATTTAGAACAGCTACAATCCTGTAACCAGTCCTGTATTCTATCCACCCAGCATCGACAAAGTGTAGTAGTGCTTCAAAATAAACAACTATAGTTTTGAGGCAATAAAGGACTCCATCTACCTTTGCTCCGCAAAGGAAAAATGACGCGGGTGAAGAAATCAAATGAAAATCAAAAACACCAACCAAAGTATCCAGATAGCGTCTTTTGTAGCCGTGCGTGTTATATATTTGACAGAAATGCAATGGTAGAAACCAGTTCTATGCTGTATTCGAAATGTATCTTTATGACAGTTACACTCTCGGGTGTTCGCTAGAGAAGAGCTTAGCACGAGATATCCTTACCATGCTATTGGAAAATAAATTCATAAATCGACCATTTCGGACAGCTGTTTTATACCCTGGAAAACTCTTACAGAGGCCTCGATACCAGATACCACTATTGTTCAGAACGGTACAGATTAATCTAAATGTTTCAAGTAGCATCTAATTTGCTGCCAGGTTATAAAAGAGTAGTAGTAGAGAACGTAAAGAGGAGTTTTTCCAGTCGAGACTTGATGGAATTGAAAAAAAATGCAGGCTTAGCATGAGGTAATTAATTAGACCCAATAATATTTTTATTTTTTTTAAATATGTTTTGTATTCACATTTGCTTGCCCAGCAAAATGGTTCAGGGTTAATTTACATTTAATTTTTTTACGGTAGAATAAATTAACGAATATGCCGCATCTACCTATAGTATCTACCAGTTTCAATCTTGGACTTGGACATCTTAAAAGTTTTTATTACGCATTGTCCGGGTTTGAGTCTTATTGTAGACTATCAGAACTGGTTTAAAAGCCTTGTGTCTCATATGCATCGCTTTATAAAGAAAATATTTGAACCCTACATATGATAGCCATTGTCATTAGACTATGAAACAGTCAATATTCCAGATTTTCCAGGGTACTCTACTATCGGGTACTACCGTCAGATACTGAGCAGAGACCTTTATGTCTACAATTCGAATTTAACATGCGCCGCGCCGTTCTAAGGATCTAGGCTCGAGAGGATGAAGAAATATTTTCCTTTCTACTTCTTAAAAAATACTATTTACTCGGAGACTATCATTTGCTCATGCTTTGAGAACAAGGATCTTATGACAGCTTTAACCATGTTAAAATATAAATTTTATTAGCTGATGTCAAACTCCGAACGAATAGTTATACAGCCAAAGATACCTTTCAGGAGCTAAGCAAAGTAAGTAAAACAATTATTTTCATTTCAAATGTTTATTTGTCATTAATAATGTATATAAAAAGCTTGTGTAAATATTGAATTATTTATTCATTTTTTTGTTTTAGTATTAATATTAAGGTGTAGTCCTCATTTTTTTTGTTCTTTTCTGATCGTTCCATTAAACACAAGAAAATAAAAATAAATCCATTTGGATAAACAATTATTTTTAACAGTATTCTTATAAATAATTAACTAAAATTTACAGATTCTTAATTTACTTCAAACAAATTATAATTATAATCTTTTATTTAAAATATATAAAATAGTTTCAAAGTTCAAATTAAACAAATTTCAAGTGCATTTCCACTGCAAGCTTATATGCCAAATGATATTTGTTTAATATTAACAACGACAACAACTAAGTAGAATAAATTTAAACTATAGCTTAAAGTTGAAACCCCTTATATATTCAATACATCAATGCAAACTTTATCGTTATCATAAACAGATTATTTATTTTCGAAATGATCATCGTTATACGTTTCTTCTTAATTTTCGAAAATGATCGATTTTACTACTTATTTTCGAAATCAATTAGTTTTATGTATTTCTTTTTTCTTCTTTATAATGTATAATTTATTTAAATTTAGTATTTACACTACACGATAGTTTGAATATATTTATATATATAATAAAAAATCGAATTCATTTTTATACGTGGTTTTATTGTAATTATTATTTTTCTTTTTCTTATTTTATTTAAATAATTTTGTTTATGTATTGTATATGCAACTACTAAATCTAAACGATGTCGGTCACTATTTGCTTTTTATTTTTATATTTCTGGTAATTTATCAATTGTTTTTGTTCCTTGGTTTTTTATTATTATTTTTAATACGAAGTTATTTTATGTTTAATTTTATGTTGCTACTAAATTATACCACCAAATTTTATGTACGTGTGTTAAATTTAAATGTAAAATTTAAAAGACTAGCACTGTAACTTAATTTTTTCTTTAATGGTAGTTTTTCAGCTGTTTTTTCATTTCAATTTGCATTTGTTAAAGAAGGTTGATAGTGTAAACAAACACACGAGTATGTGCAGCACTTTATTTGTTTGGAAATATTACAAAATTTGGTTTAAACACATTTCTTATCTATACGTGATGCAATACTCCTTCTTGGGTTGAGCGAGTAATTCACCTCGATAGCTAGACTGAATGTTTTTAGTTGAAGTTAAGCAAAATAGCTCATTGTGACTCTGAATATCCCATCTTGAATTTATGAAGAAAAATGTCGAGATAATTTTACACAATATTCTGGTATCGATAAGCAAATTGAAGTTCTTTTATTGTTTTTTCCAATATCAAAAGTTGATCGCGTACATAAGGCTTAATATCGGACTAAACTGAATATTTTGAATTTTCTCCCGCAAAAGCTTGTTGCTTGTTACCATTACTCAAATCGATATTTTTTCAATGATTCACTTGCGCCTATGCTCTGTTAATGCAACTAAGCAAGTAGAGAAAGTAAATTGGAAATAAAAAGAAAGAAGGATAGGTAAATGTTTGACTCTGGGATTTTTTTATTCCTGGTATTTTTTTGAGTGCCTTACTAGAATAGGTATTCATTCAACACCTCGGAAACTCCCTTAGCCTAGTTCTAGTTAATTGAAGAAATGTATGAGAATTAGTAAATTCTTAAAGGAAAGTAAACTATCAATTGATATTTCAGCCAATTTTAATATCGGTGGCCACATTGTTTATTTAAGTATTGAGCTTAAGGTTAGATAATTAATCAACGTTAAAAAAAGAAACTGCACATTTAGAAAAAGTTTCAGCTTTTTAGCAGGTATGATAAACTGCTTTGTCTAAACTTAAGCAATTGTAAGTCGAAGGTTTTTTTTTGTTATAGTATATGAATACCAACCCGTGCAGGGACGGGTTAAGAATATCACTGCAGCGCCCCCCAATAACCAGCGCTTGTCGTAAAAGGCGACTAAGGGCACAAATCAGATCTAGGCAATATAACACCCAAGTGAGCCTAGTGACACATATACTACCTTAACAACCCTCCCACAAGTGTGCATGCGAGTCCGTGGGTTGACACGACTGGAGATCTCCGGTGTCATAGAAGAAAGATCAAACAATACTAAAACAGGAGCATGCACGTGTCAAACAACAAACACCATCGCAATATGGTAATATTGCAAAACTGTATCATTATGGTAATACTTGCAAGGAAAGGCACTACCCCGCCAGGCACTACCACTGCTGTGCATGGTACTGATCCTGGACCGAGCAGAAATGTTCGGGTCAGAGCTATACGGATTCCGGGGGCTAGCAAAATAATGAAACAGTATGGACGCAATTTGAGGGTCGCGAGTTGGAACGTTGGAAGCATGACCGGTCGAAGTTACGAGCTGGAAGAGATGATGAATAGAAGGCGGGTGGACATCTTGTGTGTCCAAGAGACGAAACGGAAAAACACCGGAAATCGGGCGCGTTTCTTGGACGTTAGAACAAAAGGTTACAAGATGTTCTACTACGGAACGGAAAAGGCTAAGAACGGAATCGGTATCATCCTTGCGGCAGAACTACTTGGAAACGTCTTGAGCATTTCGAAGTCCAGCGACCGTTTGATGTCTCTCAAACTAGTAATACAAGGAGAGGTGTGGAATATTGTCAGTGCATATGCTCCCCAAAATGGGTGCAATCAGAGAGATAAAGATGCATTTTGGGTAGATTTCCACAATCTCCTTAAGAAGATCCCAAAGGAAGAGTTTCTGTTTGTTGGAGGAGATTTGAGTGGATATGTCGGGAAATCAAACGAAGACTATGAAGACTGCCATGGAGGACTAGGAAACAAAGCCGACACCTGATCACTTACAGTAGTGGTGGAGATGAAACTCAGATTGACTACCATTTGGTAGCCAGTTTCATGAAGCCTCGGGTAAAAGATTGCAAAGTGATCCTGGGAGAGGCAATCGTTCGGCAACACCGTCTCCTGCTAACAGAAATTTTTTTTATGAAAACACCGAAGAAAAGCAAACAAACAAGGGTCTCTGAGAAAATCAAGTGGTACAATCTGGACAAAGAAAAAGGCGAGGCTTTTGTTTTCGTAATGAAAAATTACCTCTCACACCATCAACGGAGCTGAGGATGAAGAGTGCAGAGCACAAAATATGTGGGATTCCCTACAGCGAACTTGCTTAAAGAAGGCCAAATCACTGCTAGGAGCTTCAAAAGGCCACCATCAACACGCCAAAGAAACATGGTGGTGGAGTGATGAAGCTAGGAAAGTGATAAATGAGAAGAAAGCGGCTTTCAAAGCTTGGTCAAAGTGCCCCTCTAATAATAATGAAGAAAAAGTTCGCCTCGAAATGGAAAACAGATGCTGCAAGAAAAAAGCGAAGAAGAAGCGCGCCCAGCTTCAAGCAGAGAGTACGGAGAGGCTGTATCGGGAGCTGGAGAAAATATCTTCCCCGGTTGCTGATGCAAACCAGGCTATCCAGGAGCTGCGAAGACACAATATGAACAAGAGCGCCACTATCTTCAAAATAGCCGCCCAAAGAAGGAGGAATGCTCAGGAGATTCGTTCGCCAAAGTTCACTAGCAATGCTCATGGCCAGCTTCTTGTGGAGGACGACAAAATTCTGCAGAGGTGGCGGCAGTATTGTGAAGAGCTTTTAAATGAACAGTTTCCCCGGCTGTACTTTCCAAGAGCCACCCCTAACTGTGAAGAAATACCCGACATTACAGTCGAAGAAGTTAGTGAGGCGGTCAAATACTCCAAAAAACGAAAAGCGGTTGGGCCAGATGAGATGCTCTCTGAGTTCTGGAAAAAGATGGGAGACGTCGGGTTCAGATGGCTCAGAATTCTCATCTCCAAATTCGTGAGAGGTGATCCAATGCCGAATCAATGGAGGGAAAGTTACCTTCTCCCTGTATACAAAGGGAAGGGTGATACGCGAAACTGTGATAGCTACCGTTCGATCAAGCTGATGTCATACACCATGAAGATCGTTGAGCGGGTATTAGGTGGCCGACTGCGAAAAATAATACGGCTATCTGATGATCAGTGCGGGTTTGTCTCGGGTAAATCAACCACAGATGCAATCCAAAGTATAAGGATCATAATGGAAAAACATCGTGATTCCTTAAGGGATTTGCATATTGTATTGGTTGACTTTGAAAAGGCATTCGACAGACAACCACGAGATTTGATATGGGTGGCGCTAAGACATCGAGGGGTTCCAGAAACCTATGTACAGATGATCATGGACATGTACGAAGGAGCAAAGTCAAGAGTAAGATGCCCCGCTGGAGTAACCGAAGAGTTCCCAATCAAAGTCGGGGTACACCACGGAAGCGTTTTAAGTCCTTTGCTCTTTATTGCAGTCCTTGATTATCTGCTTGAAGGTGAAGTGATGGACCCCAAGGTACATCAGTTATTCTTTGCTGACGATGGAGCCATCATAAGTGAGGATCCTACATCCCAGCAACGAGCACTTGATGTGAGGGTGGACGTTCTGGAGGGAAATGGGTATCGCATTAGTTCAAAAAAGACAGAGTACTTATGTTGTCCGTTCTCTGATCCACTCAGGCCTATTCCAGACATTTTTTTGAATGGAACAGTGCTTCCCAAGTGCGAAAAGTTCAATTATCTGGGATCTATGATCAACAGCAAAGCATCTTGTGATGACGACATCAATCATCGTGTAAGCGTAGGGTGGATGAAGTGGCGAGAAGATTCCGCTATCTTCTGTGGCAGAAAAATGCCACCTAAGTTGAAAGGAAGGCTCTACACCACAGTTGTGCGTCCAGAGCTCACATACGGTTCACAATGTTGGACGATGTACAAAAAGTATGAGAGTAAATTAACGGCAGCTGAGATGAAGATGCTTCGCATGACAGCAGGAGTGACAAAGCTTGATCGAATAAGAAGTTCGAAGATCCGTGGAAGCTTTCACATCAAGGAAACCATCGTACAAAAAATAGAGCGCGACCGGCTCAGCTGGTATTGTCACGTTCAAAGAAGAGATCATTTGAACCCTGTTAAAAAGGCAATATCTATGCGCGTTCCAAAGACATCGCGATGTAGGAAAGGCAGGCCTATAAACGCCTGGATCAGACAAATGCGACGACATCGGCATTTCATTCGCCTCAGTAACCGAGTGATCCAAAATCGGCAGGCCTGCCGATATTTTCTGAGGTCAAATAGGCGAACTCCACAGGCGGATCAGTAGAAATGCGGTGAAGTGGGAGGGTTATGATCCCTTGTTTTCGGATCATAGCCTCGCTGATAAAAGGAAGAAGAAGTTTAATTGGGAACTTGAAAACTATTTCAAAGGGAGTATTTGCAAGGAAGTGCTCTGATGATGCCTGCCATCTCGTGATAGAGCTGGTAGTGCATAGAGTCCAGTATCGTTGCACGTTTATGGCCACACTTTATGGAAAAGTTTAGGCCACATTGCCTATATGGACAATAACGTTTACTAAAGGAACTAAGAATTCTAGTGTTTACGTCTTAAAAAAAATCTAGAGCCTGGCAAACTTTTGACGAAAGTAAAAAATGGAAGAAAGTAAAAAGTATAATCTGGTCTGCTGAAACTAAGCCACCTGCCAGACCACTAATATTTTTTGACGCATTACGACAACTTGTTCGACTTTGACTATCCATCATTTATGCAAATCGAACACAGAAGTTTTGTAGCAGATTTGGTTTGTAACCTTGTCAACTTTTTTTTTTTGTTTTTTAATTGAATCAATGTCAGCTTTGAACTATTGATTGAAATGAAGAAAAAGCTTCAAACTCCTTACCATAGTGTGTTTTACTAAATATACGTACGTAATCCATTATTTATCATTTAAAAAAAATTCTTGCACTTAATTTGTTCTTATTTTCTATAGATTAGTAATTTCATTTTAATTTTTAAATTATTTAAACAGAAACTTTGGATCGGAGTTAATAACTGCAATTTAATTTTTTTTTCTTTCTGCTTTTATTTCTATATTGGTTTTCCTTAAAATGTTTGCCTAAATATTTAAATTTGTTTTTATGTATGTCTACACCGGTGTACGTTTTATTCGAAAAATATAAATTCTAAATATTTCTTTTGTTTGTGTTTTGTTTTAAAAAAATATTTTCTGGTTTCTTATCTTTTTTTTTTATAAATAACGGGTGAGATATATAGTTTTTTCTTGTAATATTTTTCGAAAGAGGTTTTAGAAAATAACGGGTAAGATATTTTTTTTTATTGTTTAATTTGCGATTTTTTAGATAAATTTATTGTTTTATACCGTTTTTTGTTGCTGGTTTTTCTTTATTTTAAATCTATATTACATTATTTTGCTTTGTGTATTTTTGTACGTAAATTTTCGTCTGTTAATTTTGAATAATTTTAACTTTTTTTCTTTAATTTTGAAACGAAATTTTGCTTTTGAAATTGTCATTTGTATAATTTTAGAAAGTGTTGAGTAAAAGAGTTATTTTAGATCATTTGATGTTGTGTTTTTTTTTTTTTTGTTTCAATAATCTGAATAAACATAATGACATTTTTGTGAAGCTACGTTAAAAAGTGAAGATATTACATAATTTTAAATTAAAAACCAAATTAACAAAAACTAATAAGTTCAGAAGGTGGATAAAAATACAGGGTGGGCACTGAAAGACTAAAGGGTTTGAAGAAGTCGCAATTTTTTCGTTTTCAATCTTTTTTATATATATATTTTTTTTGTAGATTATATAGCACCACTTGGAGATTAAAATGGGATGTTCAGCAACGAGTAAAACTTATTGATTTTTCTATTTCGAACTTTACGTACGGTCATGTAAAATGCTGTGCAAAGAGCCCTGTAAGCAGGAAAATGATGGTCATCTGAGTGATGTTGTTTTTCACACCAAATTATTTCCAAATAAAATAATAAAAATTAAAAAAAAAACATATGTTTGTAAAAGTTATTTGTGTCTTTCAGTGGCCACCCTGTAGTTTCAGGGTTTGTAGATGTAAGAGTATGGTTTAACATAGTATTATATTTATAGACCTTTGTATTGAATAAAACTTTTAATAAAAATATGAAATAAATGACAAATGACAATTTCTTTATTTTTTATTACTTCTTTTGTTTTGCATTATTTTAGTTAACATCACAGATTTAATACCAAAAGTGTTGTTGCCAAGGCAATCATTTATTTTTATTTATTTTTATGTTTTTGTTTTCACAATAATAAATGTAAGTATAATTAAATAGAGAAGAAAAAGACATCACATTCAAGTATATTATATTTTCTAAATATTTCAACGAAAATTTTAATAAATTGTGTAGCATTTTATTTAACTTTATTATTCTGTATTATTGACAACGGAAAATAAGAGATCGTTGGAACATAAATTCGTATAGTGAAAAGTGTTTTTTTTTTAACAGGATGTATGTAAAAAGTTTAAAAGTTTGTTATATATCTGTAAAATAAATAAAATATATGGACATGTATCAACAAGAAAATTAAAAGTTACAAAAATCGATGGAAATTTGAATGTTGATTTTGGAGCTCACTTAAATAATAATATGCAATTGCAGATTAAGAATTCTAATAGCGGAGCAGTTGTAAACATCTACTATACTCGTAATTGGAATCGTGCTTTCCCATATTAATGTTTGCTACAGTACGATTTCAATTTTAAGCACAGACTGTTGGGAGGGTTTCCCAAAAGTCAATGATACACTAGCAGTCACACTTAAAATTGCTCTTTACAATCATCATCGGGAAATGTCTCCTAGAGAATATATGTTCGCTACACTTGAATTCAATACTGTAAACATAGAATTCTTATGGCGTGTCTTACACAGGAGAGGCAATTATGAATGCGATTTAGGAAGATAGTTATCCAGGCCGAATAAATTTCAGACTTAAAATGGGGTGCGACAAGGCTGCATTCTATCCCCACTACATTTCCTAATTGTTATAAGGGACGATCCAAAGACTGCTTAGCCGATTCGGAATCCAACGAAGGCTTGCAATCTATCCCAAACCCCTTGTAAACGTTTTGCCTCTTATCACATAGAATGGTGAACCTGAAATGTAAATTTGTTGCGACTGAAGACCTCTCAGCCTTACCTTATGATTAATCGTGGTACCGTATTTTACACTGCCAACCGCCAAAGATACAAGAATGCTGCAAACTTTTGTTGGTACAATTCTCAGAAATTTAATGTTCATGTTTAAATTTATGAGGGAAGGGATCAGCAACGTACGTTCGAAAAAGCAATTATGCAAAGTATAGGCCACACTTTAAGAAAACTGCGATCCAGAGTTTTTGACTACGAGGGTCCTTAGTTTTACCCTGGTGGTTAGTGTGGGCCTGGGTAAACTTTTGATGCGTATTTAATTTGTAGAATAAAATATATAGGATGAAATAATAATAAGCTTTTTAAGAGCATCAATGGATAAAAAAGAAACAAAAAAAAATCTGTTTTTGATAATTTTTAGTTTTGATACGACGATATTTTTTCACAAAAAAAAATTACAAGTGGAGTCAGACCTTAGTTAAGCATAGTTTTTCATAACCTTCTTTTTAACTTACATCTAGTTCTTACGCCGCAAATAAGAAGGAGCTGAAGAAGCATTTGGCTGAGGATGTAGATATTCATTTTTCAAGAGTATATACGAGATAAGTTCGGGTTTTGTTTGTATTGGTTTGAAACATAAGTTTCGGTGGTGTCCAAACTATTCGAGGAGAAATGTTGGAGTATGGGATTAATGGTTCCCTGTTAAGGGCGATTCAGTATTTATATACAAACTGTAGAACCTGTGTTCGTATAAACGGTGTTAAATCAATACATTTCACTGTGGGCGTTGGACTCCGCCGAGGGTGCGTTTTGTCACCTCTCCTCTTCATTGTATATATGGATTGGATGTTGCAGCGCAGCCGTGGCGGGGAATGTTTCAAAGTGGGAGACCTAAGGATTAGTCATCTGCTCTTTGCGGATGATTTGGTCATCCTTGGGTCCTCTCAAACCGAACTTCAGCGCGCACTCGAAAGGTTTGTAGCCGTTTGTGATGATGCTGGAATGAAGATCAACGTGAACAAGTCGGAAGTAATGGTCGTTTCCAAAAAACCCATTCAGTGCACTCTGCATGTTAGTGGAGCAATGTTCAAGTACCTCTGGGTCTTATTCACGAGTGATGGGAAGAGCAATGCCGAGTTATCCTGTAGAATTGGTCAGGCTGGATCAATTTTGAGAGAGTTTGGCCAATCTGTTATAAGGAAGGCCGAACTTAGTGTTCAAGCTAAGCTATCGGTTTTAAACTCGGTGTATGTTCCAACTCTCACCTATGGTCATGAAATTTGGGTAGTGACCGAACGAATAAAATCGCGGATACAAGCTGCCGAAATAAGGTTCCTTCGCGGTGTTGCTGGAATAACTCTTAGGGGTCGAGTGCGCAACAGCAGAGTACGCGAGGCGCTCAATGTTGAGCAGCTACTTCTCCGAACGGAACGATCTATGCTTCGATGGTTTGGTCACGTAGTGCATATGCCCCCAGACCGGCTTCCAAGACGTGCCATGGTTGCCATGCCATCAGGTAGGCGACTCCTCGGTGGGCCTAGAAATAGATGGTTGGATCAAGTCCGACATCTCTCCTGGAGCCGCCTAGGGACTCCTCCTGATGAATTGGAGTCAATGGCGGAGGATCGAGAAGGATGGAGGATCCACCTGGGCATCCTACCCCCGCGACCCTCATAAAGGATTAGCGGGCCATTTGAAAACGTATGTGTGTACGTATGTTGCAACATCATAGGTACATTCAGGGTTATCGTGAATAAATTTTCCCTCGGAATTTTCCTCCCGAACAAAAGTTAGATATCTTCGAAAAAGAGGAAAAATTCCGTGCGAAAATAATTTACGATAACCCTGATTAGGTTTTCGACAATCGTCGAAAAACGACAAACGCCAACGACGATCAGGCTGATTTTGTTCAGTAGGTTCTTGTTTATATACTCTAGGGCTGATTTTATAACTAGAAATAAATAAACTAGAAATAACATAAATTGCATGGCTAGTTGGAACTTGAACCAACATTGTAGCATAGGTGGCGCACAGGTTTACACAGTTTAATTTAGGGTTCCATCTGAAAATCAACAAAATCGTATGGATTGTGGCTTTCATAGCGGCGAGATCTCTAATTTTTCAAATCCTTCTTACCTAATCCTTAAAGAGTCCTTCTATTGTTAATTTTAATAGCCACAATAGCTATTATATTATTAAATAAAAAATAATTGAATTGAATCCTCAAGAACCACTGCACGGATCTTGATGAAACGTGTGTGGTGTGTTTGGTTTGTTGTGTAGGTAATTTCATTCTAAATTTATGAAAATTGGATGAAGGGTAGGTAAGATATCCCATTTGAAATATGGTGACGAGTATCGATTTTTAAATGATTTTTGAGCTTCTTAAAAACTCCGTTTGACCAAGGAGAGATGGCAAGACATACGTCATAATTAAGTATGTACCAATAAACTAAACAATTTTGCCAGAATAAACAAAAGTATGCGTTTAGATAATCAAATGTATTAAAATAACCAAAAAAATGAAGAAAAAAATATTTTGAATATGTGTATTTTGTTTATTTACATCCTATTGAATTAAAAATGTTTGCTTTGGAAAAATAATAAGTTTTACATTCTTGTATAGAAAATAATTTTGATGTTGGATTTGTTTATAATAATATATGTATGTATATATTGTTCATTATTTGTTTTATAATATAAAGATTTGACTTAAGAATCACAATAGAGTTATATTTGAAAGAAAGAGTGAATAATATAAGTTTTTAATTTTCTTTTTAGAAAAATATTTTGTTTCTTGTCTTACACTTCCATTTAGGTTTTTTTGTTTTTTTTTTGTGTTTTAACGCTAACATCGACAACATAATGATTTTACAAAAAATAAAACGCTTAATCTAAAATTATGTGGTTATGCATTGTTATTATGTATGTATGTAAAAAAATCGTAGGTTTTCATTACTTTTTTTTTGTTTTTCTTTTTAACATAGTTGATAATGAATTTGTTTATTTTATTATAAATTGTTTGCTGTGTTTATGTTCACTTTTTTCATTTATTTCGAGCCTTAATAATAATTTATTACAAGTGTTTATTTTTTTTTTAATCATATAACTAATACTTATAGCTAAGTTGCAAATTAAAAAGCTTTTATCACATCTACTTAATCTTAATTGTGTATCTTTCCTCTTTTGTTTCTATTTGAATTTGCAATTTTATTATATTAGTTCGTGGATTTAGGTTTTGTTTGAAGAAAAATGTTTTTTTTTTTTTATTATCGGTTACAATACTTTTGTTTTTATTTTTATTTGTATATGAGTAGGACATTATATTTTGTTTGTTCAGAATTTGTTTCGATTTAATATTTTAAAAATAAATAAAAGTTATTAAATAAAAACAAAAAATAAAAAGTTTTCTTTACAGATCTTCATCTGTTTGTTTGGGGAAAAACGCTCAAGATTCAGATTTAAGCTTCGTACCGTAATGCAATTGACTTGCAATATGTAGGTAGTTAAGGCTTATCCATAAATGAATGACTTAGTGAATGGAAGTGCTGCTGACAAATGAATTAATTTTATGAGTGAAAATGTTACTTATATACAAATGCAGTAATAATTTGTTGTTTCCTGGCTCACACCCTCTTCATATTTACTTCCATTTTGCCTTTCAATTGAAAGAATTTGCTTTGCACATATAAAGGACATACTCACCCCGATTCTTCAAATCGCGACGCACACCACTCCTCTTAAAAATTACGTACGAGTGTGTTCTTAAAATACGACTTAATAACTAAATGCAACCATGGTCGGATTCGACTGTCGTATACGAGTTGAAGAATTGGGGTGAATATTACCAGTTAAAAGTCAGACTCAACTTCCAATAGACTATTACTATTATGGATTGCGAATCTAACAACTCTCTGTTGTCAGATTCAGGCAATTAACAATACAAGTATCGCGTGTGGTCGAAATTTGACCAAGGGGAAAAAACAAACAGCGAGAGAAACAACGCTATGTATTCGATTGTAGAACTTTTTAAATATTCTCCCGTGTAGGGAAGGCAAAGGGAATTAAGCTCACACAGCCGTGAACGTGATCAAAATGCTTTCATTTAAGTGGTAAAAGCGTTTTGTATGCGGAAATCATGTGTATGTTCACTTTATTTTACCTAACTTAAGGTAACATACGCACATTTTTTTTTTCTTTTCTGCACATCTATGGCACAGTACCTTACGAGTGATATAAGTTTCATCCCCCTCATCGTGTTCACGTATTATTTAATAATATTCTTAGTGATACATTTTGCGGATGAAATGATGATTGAATTTGTTACTTTGAGTGTCTGAAAGTGTCCAGTACAGTTCGCTCAGCATAACACCCTTCATAATTCCTACACAACTTTCTAGTCGCGAATGCTAATACGGCGCTAATGTACTACCAAAACAAATTGTTGTATTTATTTCAAGGATTGACCTCTTCAATATTCTGGTTCAGAATTAAATTCGAAAATAGAAGAAATGTTTGCAATGGCAGAACTAACTCTTGGCAAGTGGGTCGTTGGATGGAGCATCTATTTAATCTTATTATTTTTTTATACATCGACTATTCTTCTTTGATGCTGTTAGCCTGCGGAGATGGCCTTGATAATACTTAATTCCAAATTTTGTTAGTCGACTACAGCGCTTTCTAATTTCGGGCCGTCGTTTTGCTCATTGTATCTGCGTTTTAAAAGAATTTTTCTAACGGACTCATTTTCATAGCTTTTACAGTAAAATTCTCTCTGACTTGTGTGGCACTCTATCAATACTTCGAAATTTGCCTTAATTTGTTCCTAGCTGGGAATTCCTATAAAATCAAAGAAGCGCCAAATAATTTGAGATAGGAACGCATGAACCTGAAAAACTTGTGAGATCTAACGGTTCGATATTGAAATTCTTTGAATCGAATATCATTGATCCTAGGATACGACGACTGATGTTTGTACACACAGAGGTTAAGGTTTTACGCATCCAGTAGTTCAAAAGCTGCTGACAGTGAGAGTGAGGAAGTATTATCTGCAGTTGGGCGCCATTATTGTGAATCAGTGAAGTGTATATTTCAAACTTTAATTAAGATGGGACGAACATCTAGGAAGCTTCGCCTGATATTTCTGCAGGAAGTATTATAGTTAGGATTTTGCGCGTCCTAGACTAGGTAGCTTAGTCTTTAGATGAACTCGAGCAGGCAACGTATTTGTTTAAATTTTAGGTTATTATAGGTCTATTTATTTCACGTTCTCTATTTTGCTATTGATTTCAGTTCACTCGCCTTATATTTTCCAGTTTTATGGCATAATTCGTGGTATTGTTTGTCATGCATTAAGACTGTACACGAGAGAACCCGAAGTTACTTTAAGATATTCTGAAATCTTTTCAGCTATTCTACATATAAAGCTCAATGACCTCTTGTGGTTTTTCTAGCTGAAATATTGTCCTGTTAAGAGATTACAAATAGAATATACATTTCTTGTTCGATGACTATATAAATGATAGTAAAAATCTTCACTACAAGAAAGCAAACATGCACTTTGGTATGACTATTTGAATTTGCTTAAGAAAATGAGAAAAAATAATTAAAACTCACCTCTTAAAAAAAAATGTTTATTTTAAATTCCTAAATGAAGACATTGTTGCCAGCATTTTCTCCAAAAATCTTCCCATCTTGCTTTAATCTGATTTTACGCTCAACAAACGTAGTACCTATCGTAAAAAAGTGCAAATTTGAAATCTACTTAATATGTATGTCGACACCCAAGCAGCTTTCAAATGCTTAAGACCCAGTACTATAAAATTTAGGAGTGAAAGACTACTTTTTGTGTCAATAGTGTAGCTGAATCTTCCAATCGTACCTTGTATATAATTCTAGTTGTAATTTGTCATAATGGATACCTCAATTGCTTGAGTACGTCCCATTTTGTCAGAATACGTTTCTGTGCTTTCCTTAAGCTCAGAATTATAAAGTAACAATTCAGAAGCTGTACGACGGGTGAAATTATAATAACGACGACAAAATGACTGGACATCGCTGACGTCAATTGTCACCAAAAATGTTTTAGGGAACAACACTTTCTACCGCATTTTAGCTTTAATTAGGGAATAGATATGTAAGCTGTTTCTATGCTAGGCAGAAACTACTCATACATATTTCAACTGACCCACTGGTAGAACTTTCCGGGTCAAAAAAGTTAAACCATAAATTTATTTAAAAAAAGAAGAATTACTTATACTTTTAACTTTTACTTTGGAGCGTATCAGAAAGAAATCCGATCGCAAACTTTACCGTTCGTTCTAAGATAATGAAATAAGAGCCTAATGAATAAAATTTAAGCTACTGCTGTTCTTTAAGAAAATCTAGCAAATGCTTTAACTTGCATGAGTAAAACCTTAAGTGATTGCCTAAGTTTGATTCCACTCAATCAAAAACTTAAAGCAACCGGTATTGCATAATATCTCATCTTCTTCTTCCTTTTATCAGCGAGGTTATGATCCGAAAATAAGGGATCACAACCCTCCCACTTCACCGCATTTCTACTGATCCGCCTGTGGGGTTCGCCTTAATATCTCATGAATGAGATACTGCTCAAAAATAATTTAGACAGCTTTAGGTAGAGCTAACATTTGCTTAAGCAGTCTTTTTTAAACAAAAAAGTGGGATTGAATACAAAACTGCCAATTGCTTATGATTTTCATTCATACTGAAACTAAGCAATGATATTTTGGTAAGCAATGCTTTTAAGTAATTGCTTTTGCTAGAAAGACATTGCTTATACAAATAGCTGGATTTTTATTCATTAGGCACAATACAACAATTTAAAAAGAAATCTAACATCTTTCAGAACTACATTAAACAGGGCGAACAATTTAGAAAACAGAAGAAGAAAAGAAAAGTCCTGTCAATTAATTAATCAAGTAAATAGGTAGATCCGAGAAGTTACGGCTGAGACTAATCTCGTATACTTATGGACAACAAGTGGATTTGAATCTATAAAATGCTAATAACATGGCACAACGGTTTCGCTGTTTAAGGAAATGCTCACTATTCTCTAGGGCCAACTCTTTTGAAGCTGACATTTTTGGAAAATTATGATAATTGCCAATCTTTCTAAACAAATTCATGGCACCATTTTAATTTCAAATTGAGAGCACAAACTGTGAAATTAGTCGCTTTGTGCTAAATAAAACAATTTAGAGAATAGGGATGCACAAGTTATTATATTCGCAAGTTATGGCTCTATAGATGAAATTGATAAATAATATTCATACCACATTTGTACAGACTCTTCGGCAGTCATTGAATCGACTAGTAAAAACGAAAGAAGGAGAAAGAAAAAATAAAATACACTTTTGTTTTGTTAAAATGAGACCAAATTGAATAGTGCTTGGAATCTCAGAAAATTCATTATATAATTGTAAAACCAATGTTAAATTTAAATTATCTACAAAATATTAAAATATACGAATATATAGGTAATACATAAAAAAAATTAACAAGAATAATCCATAATTATTTATACATAATGATATATTTTATTTTTTTTTTAATTTCAACTGTCCTATCTCATACACACAACATTTCAATCACTGATCACATCTCTCTAGCGCACAGCACACGCGAACACATTCCATAATATTATTTTATGCTGTATAATGTGTTTCGTTATCAATTTGAATAAAGAACCTAAAAATGCTTACAATAATAATATTCAACTTAATTATAAATTAATTCAATAATACATTAGAGGAGGAGAAACATTGTTTTTCGTTTTTTTTTTTTTAAACTTAACAAAAAATTAATTTAGATTTAGTCCGCTCTTTTTATGGGAGGGGGAGGAAGGGAGACGTGTTGTTTTTTGTTCTCTTCTCCTTGTTGTAGTTCTTTATCAAAAGAAAATCGTATCTTTACACATGTTGGTGGTGGTGGCCGAGTAACCAAAGTCATAATCATTAAGTAAATAATAACTTACAGCGAGAAACATAAGATAAACTAACAACAATAATAGAATTATTATGAAAATAAAAACTATTGTAATATATCAGTCATCACGGCTTTTGCACAAAATCTTTCTGGCCAAGCCTATGGCCTGATCTCAGAGAATCTCACAGCAGCGACAATACCTAGGTCGATGGCCAGTTGTAACTGGTGGTGGTGTCACCGGAGCAAAGTATGCATGAACTTTAATATTTGGTAGATGATTCTACAAGAAAAAAAAAAATATACATATATATACAACAACTTTGATGTACAGCGATATATACTAACTTTTAATTTTCGTATTGCCGCTCGTGTTATCATTTGGCAGTCGAATAGCTCAATTCTTTGTAGATTGTGACACGATACTAAATGCTCTAAGGTTCGATCGGTTATTAGTGGACAATTGTCCAATTCTAGGACGGATAGACTCTCAGCTGCACAACTACCGGCGGCCAGCTGACGTATTCCATCGTCGGTTATAAGCTCACAGTGTGATAAAGTCTGCAAGAAAATAAAAATAAAAATTTAATTAACAAAGTGAAAGTAAATTTGTGTATGCGTTTTACCAATTTCTCTAAACTTGGGCAACCAGTAGCCAAATGGGCTAGCGTCAGATCAGTTATCTGGTTACATTCTTCCAAGTCCATTCGTTCCAAATATTTACAATTTTTACCAAGTGCCTGGAATCCAATGTCGGTGAAATTCCTGCATCCGGCTACCTCTAGAGTATTCAGCAGTGGGTTGTTTTGCGATAAAGCAGTCAGTGAAACGTCTGATAGTTCGCCACACTTTGATACACATAGCTTTTGTAGTTTACGGCAATTCGCTGCAATTTGTCGTATTGACGAATCTGTGATATTCTAAACGAAAGACGCAATAAGAATTTAAAACATGCTTGCAAATAATCTTGATAAACTCAAAGAAAGATGAACAGCATAATAATATTGGAACATTGTTGGCCTAACTTTACATAAACTCAAGACGTTACCACAGGTGCTGAATAGTATAATGCTGAATATATGCCTACGACAACAGGCGGTTGGAAAAAATTACTGTGAATTAAAGCAAAGACAAAATAACAAAGCAAATCTCCCCAGTAATCTGGACACCACCCCCGGAGTTATTCTGAAACCTAACATCTGAATCAAAAGTAAAACATTTTAAGGGTATTCGTAACGCATTGTGTGTGTGTAAATTATAAAAAAAAGAGGAGGAAGTGTTCTTCAGTAAGACCTAACTGCTAGAGTATTTTTTTCCACCTAAATACCATACAGTTTCCTTGTGTATTTCTGTGCACTACTTATCTGCATACTAGTTGTTAATAAAAGATTCAAAACCTATGGCATAAGAGAAGCATTTAGACTAAGAAAAGCTTTGTTCCTCTTACCCCCAGACTTAAAAAAAATACATATATATGTATCTGCCATGCTTCTCCACACGAGTATAAGGCGAATGCTTTTTTACAACAACGTTGATGACAAAGGCATCAGACATGTTGTTATTTTTTTTAACGTAGATTCATCAGTATCCGAATAGGTGACTGTTTAAGACGACAAAGATCAGCGCAGAGCTGATAAGCAGTGGGCTCTTGAGGAACAATATGGAAGACATACTCCAATTCCCTAAACGCTATTTGCAAACAAGGGTGCAGTGATGCAAGTCCTATTCACGAAAAGCAGTCATCATAACAGTGAATGCCAGGCTGTCGCCCTTTACATCCACAAAGCTTTTAATAGCTTGTGATACAGTGCCTCCGTAAGCGACTTTCACGCTCATGGAGTTGCTAATATTTTTTCAAGGTGGAATGTGATATTTTTAAGTAGTCGAATATGTTGTACCCGATGGATTTACTTCTACATCCTTCTAAGCCTTAGAGCTCAATTCTCTCTTCTCCCTTGTTTCTATTATTTATCAATGACATTCTGATAGCGCATGTCAGCAGTCTTGGCTTCGCTTATTCGCATCTCAACAAGGATCCGATCCCAAACTATGAAGTCTCAACGACAGGAAACTAAACTCAGATATTGATGCAATCATCAATTGGGATGCGAAGAATCGAGTTGAGTTCGACTTCTTAAAATCCCAATAAAAATCAATGAAGTTGATATTAAGGGACCTAATGATGTTTCAGTGCTTGGTATGCACATAAACTAAAAAGTTTGCTGGAATGAAATGTGCTATTTCAGTGCCCGAGACTTGAATATTACTCGCATGTTTTTTTTTTCCCATCACAGTGTACATAGAACACTTCGTTCTCTCAATGAATACTCTCAGTATGGCTTTGAAGAACTGCTTTTTGTTGCGCGACTAAGGCTCATCTACCGATTTTATATGTCATACACTACTTAAAATAAACAATGTTATTAATCTGATTAATGAATAAACGCGATTCTTAAACTCTAATCGAGATAAGCTGAGATCAATTCCGTTGCAAAGCTTATTAAACGTGCATATGCACCTAGTAATTGGCTGTTTGCAGCCATAATTGGTTTTATATCTTCTTTCGAAAAGTAATTTTCACACCCGAAAAGATCTGTGCGGAGCATTATATATTTATAAGAAAAACTAATTCCGGGAAATTAATTAAATCGCGGATAAACATGACAACAGTTGCCTTACCTCTGAAACAAGGTTCGTGGACTATTAAATTTCCATCTTTCGTCATAATTAGGAAACTCATCAAACATACATATTTATCTAATTTACGGATAGCGTATCTCGTGAAATTCTTTTAACTTTTTCGAACCTAAGCTCTTGAACACCATATGGGAATCCCGGAATATTCTAAATAAGGTCCTGTTGTACATCAGTCACGACATGAGCGGATGTCCCCAGTGTTCGACCTTCAAAATCGTTGCACTATATCGCGATTTTGAGCTAATATTGCTGTGCATTAACTTCTGCCAGTAATTGGGTCAACCTAGTTAAACCAACACCCTGAATATGTTATAGTCCTCTGCAATAACATTGTTTCGCTTACGCAGCAATATTAGCTCTGCTTTCAATGGCACTATAGGTAAAGCAACGGGTAATCGCTGACGCAGCATTCCGACCCATCACGTGCAAACAATTTAAAATCGTTCACGAACGTTAAAACCTTATAGAAATAAAATATTTCGTGAACATAATTTAAAAACAAAATTAATAGCAACGTGCCCAGATCACTACCTCGTGGGACGCCAGAAGTTACTCTTATTACGCGAGATGTAAAAATATCGACCTTGACCAATTGCTTTCTATCACTTTTAAGCCCAATGAATAAAGATGAGCTAGAAGCTTTTGTAAAATCTATGTGGAGTGCATCAATTCGTGAATATCTCTCAAAACTATGAAATATGACATATAATTGGATCATAATGTTAAATTTGTAGTACATGACCTATCTCGAACAAAGCCATGTTGATTAATGGTTAAAATTATTAAGCTTATCCTTAACAATGCTTTCAAACAATTTAGAATTTCAGAAAGCTTTGATTCAGGTTGATAGTTTTCTACTTTTTGTCTTGAACTGCTTTCAAATATTGGACTAATAAAACAATAATAAAATAAAATAAATTAGCACGTAAGAGCGCAACCACAGACTTCGTTATCCTCCTACCATTGCTGGAGTTCAAAGGGTTTCCTTTCAGGACCTCAGAAGTTTCAAATTTTTAGTATTACACATCCTTACGACTGAAGATAGAGGAGCCAGTATCTTATCGTGGGCGCCGCCGTGGCGTAAGTGGTTTGTGTGTCGGATCACTGCGCGTGAGGTTCCAAGTTCGAATCCCAGAAAACACCGAAAAGTTTTTCCACTGTCCCACCTCTTTCGAACGTCTGACAAACATCCGAGATTATTGTTGTCTCGAAAAAGCTTCTCAAACCGAATTGCCCTTCGGATACGGCACTAAACTGTAGGCCCCTTCCATTCGTGTGAAAAATATAACGCACACAACATGAGTGGTTGCGAGAAGCTAGGCCCTCGCACCTAAAGAGCTGTTGCGCCAAATATTTATTTTTTAGTATCTTATCGATCCGAATTTTCTCCCTTAC
Source organism: Brachypalpus laphriformis (assembly GCA_945910035.1). Lineage (NCBI taxonomy): Eukaryota > Metazoa > Arthropoda > Insecta > Diptera > Syrphidae > Brachypalpus > Brachypalpus laphriformis. The sequence goes on from OX246753.1 coordinate 327,427,677, forward strand.
AAATATCCAGGAGTGAGTGGAATCATCCTCTTAAACTACAACGTCGAATCAATGTCCTCAACCTATTATTTGTTACAGGTTTTACATCCTGTGTTGAATTTAGTTACATACCATTGATGTGGCATAAGGCCTCTATACTTTATGTTGTTCATATCCTAGCCCTATTCTATAGTGGAATAGGGCAAAGTTCAATTTATTTATTTTTTTACTTACCTCACAACTATGAAAATTGAGCACCATTAAGTCGGGACAGTACTTAGCTAAACATTGCAGTGCGTTGTCATTCACTTGTTTACAACCTTTACTGCTGAACTTTCTTAATTTAACACAACCGCGAGATAGGGCTTCGACTCCGTTTTCCGTTATGAGATGACACCATGATACGTTAATCTCTAGAAGGTTCTGTTTTAAAAAAGTAAAAAAAATTAAATAAATTAATTAGTTTGGAAAAAGCCTTGAATCTGTGATACTTAAAGGTAGATTTACCAAATTTAATTTTTTTTATATGTTTAAATAAAAACAAAAAAAAAAATGTCTATAGTGATTTAGATATAACTTTATAGCAGAAGTTAAGGTTAAGACGTAACTTAAAAATTTAAAATTAAATTATATGTAAAAAATACTTTTTAAACGAAAAAAATAAGTTGAATTTTGAATTTATTGTCTTAACCTATGCATTAACGTATTCTACTCGCCAAACCCTTTCATTTGACACCCATGTGGTGGAGAAAAAGTGGTTGTGGAGAAAAAGGTAATCCGGCGTCTTGGGGCGTCTGCCATATTGGGTTTAGAATGACGTCACATAGCTTATCGTATTCTATTGTTCCAATCCTTTCATTTGATACCCATATCAAGGGGATTATGGAGATAAAGTTAATCTGCCATAATAGGTTCAAGGGGGTTGTGAAGAAAAAGGTAATTCGCCATATTGAGGGCGTCCGTCATATTGGGTTTAGAGCGATATAAGGTACGCTATATAGGATTATCAAGGGACTTGTACACGTGATGAAAATTTCAAAGCTCTAGCTCAATTAGAACTAGTCGAAATGCAATGTTTCCAGTAGACCGACAACAAAGCAAGTAAAATAAAAGTTTTAAAATGAACTCATATTGAAAAGAACTGAAGGTTTAGTTCAAAGGGGGTGGCGATGTTGTAGTGGTAACCTCATCGAATGCTACGCTAATGGTTCATGGTTCAAATCCTGATATTAGCAAGCATTATGTATTATCAGCGAAAGCTTATGTCAACACTATTGCGAAGGCATAATACTGGCAGAAGTCTCTCTTGAATAATTGATATGCATATGATAGCAGGTGCTCGGGAAAAAAATACTGTGAATCAGAACCAAAGACAAAATAATAAAACAAATCTCGCCAGTTATTTGGACACCACCCCTGGAGTTTTCTGAAACCAATCTTCCTTCACTCTCTGTTTTTCCTTTCCACCCACGCACTGTGTAAAACATTTTAAGGGTATTCATAACGCGTTGACTGCAGGCAAATTATGAAAAAAAAAGAGCTTCTCACAAAAGTAAAAGCCAGGTTATTACAGTGATAAGTCGGGTCGAAGAAAAAGTTGTAGGTCCTTTCCTTTAGTGCGGAAATTATAATGCACACAACGGGAATCGTGGCGAGAAGCTAGGCCCAATGAACTTGAACAAAGAGTTGTTTGCGCAAACATTTATTTTACGCTGAACAGTTTGCTTCTATTAATTGACTGCAAACAAATATAAAGTGCACCACTGGGTCGAACGTACTTTCACCTTTTTGACGTATGATGTTCGGTTGCCATTTATTCAGATTTTAAATTATAGAAACAACGATAAAATGAAATTTTTTTTTGAAAACAAAATACCAAAATTAGTACGCTATGTTCATATCATGCTAACATAGGGAGTACCTAAGACTTGTGAACTGTATGTTGAACAAATATTTGTGGCGGGCATCTTTCGTTATTATTACAAAGTTCTACCCATTTCGAAGGAATATACATTCTATATTTAACCTAAAGATATCTAAGTCCTTAATTTTGCGTGAGAATAGACAATCCATGCGACAATCAGAAACAGGAAGTCTCTATCTGCGTTAAGTATATCTGGAGCATAAAAGTGGCCAATGTGTAGGCTTTGTTATGAAAGTCCTATCGGAAGAAAATCGTTGATTTCCTCACCTCGCGTACATTTTATAAAGGCTCACCTCAAGAGGCTCTTTTAGAAGTCGCAGTATTAAGATGTTCTTCCGTCCACTAATCTGACCAAGATAAAGACTTGATTTATTCATATACACAAAGCAAAATTTGTGACATTTTTCTATCCGTCTTTTCCTACCCACACCGGCAAGACTACTGGGTAAGGATAGACATAGCGAACTTTGCTTATTAGGACCGTCCAGCCAAACATGATGTGGCAAACTGAAAGCCGTGAGCTTTTTTAAGATCTAATTGGTTCTTGGGCATACCGGAGAATAGCTGAAGCATAAACAACTGAGCTTCAAAAACCACTACACCAAAATCGTTCTCTCTCTCTCTCTATCCATCCTTTCCAAACGCCCGCACTGTGTGTAAACATGTTAAAGGTATTCATAACCCTTTGAGTGCGCGTAAATTATAAAAAAAAAAAAAAAAAAAAAAAAACAAGGTCACTACTCTAATTGGAACCTAACAGTGTGGCTACAAACTTTAGAAAACATTAACAAGAATGAACTTCATACCCACTAACCCCTACCTAATATTAAAACTAAAATATGACAAATCCTTCGATCAGATGGCATTTGGATTTCGCACCGAAAACCATTATTTACCTTGAATTTCGAAAGCACTTTTGTAGCACCGATTCACGCTTACACAACCCATCTAAACATTTGGGACTCTTCGGCATTATTTTGTTTTCATTTGCTTAGTACAAGATGTAGCATCCAGGTACTCTTTCACTTTACGCTCACCTCGTGTGAACAAATTTCTATCACGTCTTTTTTTTTTAAGATGACCACTAAAACGCCTCCTCCGCACCTGATATGGCATCCAAACACACCCCCTACTTTAAATGAGGACTACCATTATCAATCGTGTGTCCTTGTGCAGCAAAGTGTGCTAAAACTGAAAGCAAAAATACACAGAAAGCTATTAAAGGACACACAGTAAACAGGCTGGCAAACAGCCTGATGGCTGGTGTGTGTCATTGCAATCGTCGTCGTCCTCGTCCTCGTCGTCGTCACCCACTTAACAACACTTCCTCTGTGTAGTGGCTATGGCACACAACACTATCGTCGTCTTCAGCTCCCCGCCAACAGCATAGCACATATGTATGCCCACTAGTGATATGAAGACAGTTTTCCTATCGAAACAACCCACCAGAAAAATTAGTGGAACACGAAGAATGAAGAAGAATTATGTTGACTGACTTACTGCTGTTGGCTGCAGCTGGTGGTGGTGGTGGTGGTGGTGGTGATGGTTGGTGGATTCTCTGGCGAATGTAGGCCAAAACTTTTATGTATTATAATCGTTGGCCTCATTTTAGCCTAAAAACGAATGGAACAGCGGTCGCTTGCAACGACGACGACGAGTTGCAGGAAGTGAAGCTTCAGTTGAACACACAAGGTTAAAGAGAAGAGGAGAGTACGCAATGGTTAAAAGTACACACACACAGAGAGAGAGAGCACCGAGTGCACAGTAAAGAGATGTGTGTTTCTGACGGAAGAGAATTTTTAAAATGCACTTCCATTGAAGCTTGCTTTTATACAAGGCAAGGAATCCTTTTCATTCTTTTCGACAAAGGTTTTTCAAGGACTTGACCTAAAAAAACCAATAAAAAAAAACATGTTTAAAGTTTTTTGTTCATACTTACAGGACATCCATCGGAGATGTATTTTAAACTATTGTCGGTTATATTAGCGCACGAGTCTAAATTAATTGATGTTAATTTTGAACAGTAACGACTTATTGATTGCGTTGATAGGTCGGTTATCTTCTTACATTCGGATAAATCTAAGTGCTCGATATTATGGCAGTGGTTGGCTAGGGTTCTGCAAAAAAAAAGATACAAGCAAATCCGGTTCATTACCTGAAGAGGGTTTGAGAGGATGTGCTACTCTACCGTATTGATACATCTCCAACTGATTGACAACCTCGCAATGAGAGAAATTTCAAAAAGCCACCGCATCTCTGGGAAATATTTTCAATGACGGGACCCTGTAAGCATACGATTATAGTCAAAATTGTTGATAAGATTGTACGAAAATATAATAGGATTACCTCGATGTCCCGTTGAAAATCAAACAAGTTGATTTTTTGCCAACTCGAACCGTCCAGGGCAAGGACGTTCCAGTATTTGCAGACCTGTAAACATGGAAAAGTAAATGTGTCAATAAAGTAGTCGTAAATATAAACAGAAGGCATATAGTATCAGTATATCTAGCACATCACGGAGAACGAATATCTAGGACATTGTTTCTGACACCATGGAGTCCAGTATGATGTTACAATGAAAGAGGACACACATCTCGCTCTTAAGCTGCATGCATGTAGGTCACCCAAAAATTCGCGAACTCATTGTAGAAATGTAGGTCACTGTATATAATGGAATGAATGTCTGTTAAAACAAAACATGACCTAAAACTTAATGCTTCCCACCAGAGAGACAGGGAATGCATCTGAGATAGTTTGGGGTTTGTAGTTTTTGGAAGCTCAGATTTTAAACTTCGATTAAATGCTTACCAATGGGGGTTAGCAAGCTTTGGATTTATGTGATGCATTCGTAAGTATGTACTTTTTAAATGTTGGACTCGCACTGTTGCTGGTCGGAATTTATCATGCCGATTATTGAATCTGGCGGATTAATTGCGGAGGGATCTCATCCAATCTGCACCTATTCACTTTCTCTGTGTGATCCCATTATAGAAACCGCCGGATGAACTACATTATCGGTCCGCAAAAGTAAATTATTAACGACATCGAATTCAGCCCTTTTTCTGTCAAATGAAAATATTCCTCAACAAATATTCAAAACAGGCGAAATATTTTGAAAATAATGGAAATCATTAACTCAAGTTGAAGGTTATCTCTTTTTAATTATTTTTTTTTTCTACTGCGAGTTGTTGCATGCGTTCCTTGTGCCTTTTTATTTCTTCAAGCAGTAACTGATGGATTGCATTCCCTTTTCTTTGGTAGTCACTCAGTCGATCTATTGACCGGTAGACTTTTTTCAAACAAGAATTTGTTTCCCCGGATTGTTCTCTAACAGTTAAAAGCAGTTTGGATATTTGTTCATACATTTATTCTTGCACATTTACCTTCTTTTAGTGCAAGTAGTTGTAATGGCTTTGGTTTTTCTCTCGACGGTTCTTCTGGTTTATTAGGTGATATAGTATTACAGGTGTCCTGGTCATTTGCCTGGTCAAGCCTATGGACGTATTGCTTTTGTCATCAGATGTTTCAGTTAGCAAGTTCATTTCACTTTCAAGAGACATATCCGTATATTGCGGCATACTGCAGGTAGGGGCAATGGTTTTTATTGGTGTACCATAATTCTTTGTCCCAAGCAAACCCTCCATGCAGTCTTTCAAGCACATGCGTTTAATTACAACGTCCTCCAAAGGAGGAGGCGTATTGAAAACGTCCGACTTTGTATGAATTGCGAATCGTTTGCGGTTTCAATAATGCTTACTTTCTGTCATTTCCTTACCGACATTCGTTCACTTGCTATCCGACGGTGGTATTGATGGTATCCCTGCCGAACTATTCCAAGCGGCGCCAAACATAGCGGCTGAACTGCTATACCCGCTCATACGGAAAGCGTGGGAAAATGAATAATATCTCCAGGAAAAGGGAAATCTGATAAATTGTAGAAGCTGGAGAGGTATATGCGTTCTACCGGGGGTAGCCAAGATTGTAACTAGAATCATATTAGAACGGATTAAGGTACATTTAGATTCAATTCTCGACGTCAAACAGACAGGCTTTTGTGCTGGATCCGCCTGGACGGACCACATAAACACCCTAAGGATCATAATAGAGGAATGTGTCTAGTATAGGTCTCCCCACATTTACTGTTTATCGACTTCGAGAAGGCTTTCGACAGTTTGAATTGAGATGCTATCTGGTTGGCCTTGCGCAGAAACGCATAGCTATTAACAAGGGTACATACGAGTGGAGTAAGTGCCACGTCTTACACAATTCTAAGGTGTCGGAGAATTTTAAAGTCGAAAGTGGAGTACGTCAGGGGTACATACTATCACCGCTGTTGTTTTTGGTGGTCATCACCGATCTACTCCGTGCAGCATTGACGGAAGGTAAGAATAGAATTCAATGAACTATGAGAACTTATCTTAAACAAAATCTAGAAGCTGAAGCAAACAAAGTGGGGCTTAAGATAAATACAGCCAAAACAAAAGCCCTGAGCACTTCTAATACCCGCGCTCAACTCAACATTGCCGGACAGGTAGTCGAGAAAGTAGATAACTTTCTATACTCACTAAGTGTGATATCGGCTGACCGCAATGGCACCGAACTGGATATGTGCCGCAGAATCGGGACGGCAAAAGCTGCGTTCGGAATGCTATCGAAAGTCTTAAGAAGCAAGCTGCGATTGTTCCGCTCCAACGTAGAATCAGTACTGCTGTATGGGTGCAGTACTTAGAACGTGGATACCACTATTACACGCAAACTGCAAACCTTCATAAACAGATGTTTAATAATCATCTTGACGATCTTTTGGTCCAATAGTATCTCTAACAAACAACTTTATATGAGAATGGGCCAAGAACCCATAGACATTACTGTGCGAGGGGAGAAAATACCAGATTGGACACACCCTACGCCGCGACGACATTTCCATTGCGAAATACGCCATGCAGTGAAATCCGCTTTCACAGTTAGGCAGAAGAGCGGGACGCCCTAGACCAACGCGGTGTAGGACAGTCGAAAAGAAATCAAGCTCTTTAGGAATGAGTTGGAGGCAGCTCAAACGCGCTGCAGAATTCCGAACAAGATGGCACGCAGGCGTTGTTGGCGCCCTATTCCCCTCGAAGGGTGCAAGGATTTAAGTAAGTAAGTACACTTGAACAAAATTCGTAGATTCAGATCAAGCTCATTGGTTTTACACGATTCTAGGTCGATACTTACATCAACGAATCCGATAAAAAAAAACGAGGGCGAGGCTGGAGGTTGTCAGAGGAATTTAAAATTTAAAGCGAAGTCCAAAAAGGCTGTGTACTGTCGCCACTACTATTTCTACTGGTTATCAGTGAAGTGCTTTGTCGGTGGAAAGCGGTGAAGTATAATGGAGTCTTACATCGCGCGACTACGCCTTTGATATTTGCATACTATCGCATCGTATATTAGGTCTGCATATGCGGCATTTAGAAACTGGAATATCACCACTTTTTTGTATACCCAAAAGCTGCATGCAGATTATGTTGTAAAAGTAGCGGAGATGGAAGAAGTAAGACTGTCGAGGATTGTGCTGAAGCATATAATTTCATATAATATATAGACGGCCTTTAGCCTAACCATAAACGACTAAGTATACACTGTTTGTAATTATAAACAAAAAGAAAATTATATGAAGTTAATTAAGTCTATCTAACTATAACTACATATTGGGCCTGCACCAAATGATGGTTTAAGGAACGGCTTAACCAAAACTAAGATTCTTACTCTTAATAACGCTTCAACATCACAAGTAAGCATTGCTGATCAAAAGGTTAATAAAGTAAATGACTTCCAATACCGGGTAGTATTGTGTTTTTGGAGAGGGATGGTACTGAGTTGGATGTATCCAACAGAATCAGAAAAGCGCTTTTAATATGCTCTCGAAAACATGGAAAAGCAGTGCGATCAGCTCAAACGTGTAGGTCAGTACTGCTTTATGGATGCAGTACTTGGAAGGTGAACAAATTAAATTGGGGCCTGGCAGTGGTTAGGGTGTCGGACCACTGCGCGTGAGGTTCAATGTTCGAATCCCAGAAAACACCAAGAGTTTTTTCACGGTCCCACCTTTCGTGAACGTTTGATAAATATCAAAACTAAAAATGTACAGCTCAAAACTGTATGTCCCTTCTATGCGTGCAAAAAATACAACGCACACAACACAAGTGGTTGCGAGAAGTTAAGCCTATGACCTTCATGTGCTGCTGCGCCAAACATGTATGTATATAATATTATTTTGAATACCTCAATTTTGGGGCATTTTTTATGTTTGTTTGGGGTCAAATTTCAAGGAGCCTAATATAGCTGGAGAGGAATATCTATTAAGGCGCAAGAACACCATGAAATGTAGCAGCTTCTAATGTAAACTAAGGATGTAAGGTGAAGAGTGCCGTCACATTTTCTTGAACTTCGTGTAGTCTCGTAGTTTTATTCAGATATAAAATTCTACCCAATGTGCGTGACATGATTTGCAGAATACGAATGTTTTAAATATTTGAGGTGGACTGGCAGCACTTTATATGGATCTCTGTCGTACAAAGACATACTATCATGCCGCATTTTGTTGTAATTGTTTGAATCAACAAATTTTAACAGAAAACTATTTTTCCATCATTGATCCCCTTAACTTCCGCCTTTCATCTTATTAATTCAGCAGCAATACGCATTATCACATCCTTATAACCCTTAAAAAATAGTTTTGTTTAAGGCGCCTTAGAGTTGTATGATTACACTGGTCAACAAATAAATCTTTTTTTTTTGCCGTTCTTCCAAAATGTTTTTTTTTTATACCTTGTTCATGCCATTGTTTAAAATATGTCTGTTAAAAATTAATGAAAAATCTGTTTATTTAAAAAAGTGATAATACATGCAAATTTGTAGATATTATTATTTTTTATTATTCGGAAGACTTGCGTTTTGCTTGTCTTTTATAGAAGTATGATGGATGATCTCGTTTCGAGGTCCAACAAAAATCTGCGAGTATTCTCGGCGACCATTTTCCTTGATATCGCTTTTCCATCGCCATTATGTCTTGGCGAAATCTCTTCCCATGCTCGTCGCTTACGGCACCTAAGTTTTCAGGGAAAAACTCCAAATGGGAATCAAGGAAATTAATCTTCAAGGACATTTTGCATCCAAAGCTTTTGTAGTTTTGTAATAGTAGCTTAGAAATGATTTGCTTATAGTTTGGTGACTTTGTATTGCCTAAAAAATTTGGTGTCACTTCAACAAAAGAAAGCAATCCTGTATATATATCTGGCGGTATAAAAATGCCTTCTTTTAATTTAGCTTCGCTGAATCTGGGGAACAAAGTTTATAAATAGAGGAAACCTTCTCCAGTTTTATCCATGGCTTTAACAGAGATTTTCATGAGTCCCAATTTTATGTGTAAGGGCGGCAAAATAATGTTGTTTGGCTCTACTACGGCGTTTTGGGCAATATTTGTTTGTCCAGTTGTATAATGACTCCTCATTGGCCATTCTTTTTATTGTAGTGTTAATTCCTAGCTCTACTATCCCACTCGCAAAGAAAACAGCAGTATTTTGTGTACCCACCCTGCAAACCAAGCAATATTCCAACAACTTAAAGGTCTGAACATATTTTCCAAGAATGATGGTCATACTTAATTTTCTCGATCAGATTTTTTATATTAGCATAAGTTTCTTAAACATGGATCCCATGTGCTACGGGTACAGAAGGAATGTGATTGCCATTATGCACTAAGACTGCTTTCAAACTTAATTTAGATGAATCAATAAACAGTCTCCATTGGTCTGTTGAATAATCATAGCCCAACTTGCTCATAAGCTCCTCTACATTACTATAATATACAAAGTCACTTTCTTCTTAAAAAAAAATCAACAAATTCAGCGTCGCGTTGTCGATACTTGGTACGTTGTGTACTTGGATGAAGTAAATTCCATTGCTGGAGTCTTGAACCCAAGAGTTCAGCTTGAGCTTTGGACAAATCAAGATCTCGAACCAAATCATTCAATTCACTTTGACGTAATAAATGTGGTTCATTTTCATTTACAACGAAATCCTGTGATTGCTTCTATTTTCTTCTTCATCATTTTTTTCCAATGGAGGCTGCGGTGGAGGAATGTCTTCAGTATGAGGAAGTGGCTTAGACACCGAATCCACATTTGGATACGCAATTTTATTTCTTGTTTTGTACGAAAATCCTTCAGTTTCGTTAAACAGAAATAACAATCATTCAAATCGTATTTTTGTTCCCTCCAAATTATCGGTTTGCAGGAAGGCATTGATGGATGGGTACCTATTAACCAACCTCCTAAAAAGCGTACGCATCTTAGACAAAACAAGCTTGAAGTCCAAAATTAACTAATTTTCTCAGAAATATTTAATCCAAAATACAAAAGGTATGCATTGTTTATAAACGGGGTAGGCCGTTCTGTATGGGTACTCGAAACAAACTCCCCACAAATAAAACAAAAGAGATTCGGAGAATTTAAGCACTTTCGATTCATAATGTACACTAGTTACGTATAAAATTGAACAAAAACACTTTACATAATAAACAATAGCACATTGAAAGAAAAAATCGCATAGGAAACCAAAAGGTTAACTGTAGCACGTGTTGTTAAAAGAATAATAAAATGACAATGAGAAAAGCGTCGGCTGAATTCCTAAACGTCAAAATAATGCGCATCGTGAATGCATCACTGTCGTTGTGATGCGATGTTATGATGCTTTCGTTAGGCGATGCTTTGACGATGCGTTGCAATCTTTGACGTTTTGGAACGATATGAACTAAAACTGCTATTATCAAAAAAAAATATGTTCTGGTAGTTTTTAGTAAATTTTACAAAATTTACTATGTAATAAATAATCTAAAACCATCATTTCTTAAGAATCTGGAGAGGACGCTTCCATTTCGGCGAAATAAAAAACGATAAAATGCCAAATTACATTTGCATCACATTAGTTCATGATGTTTGCTTTTGTTTGAGCAGTAGATGCGAGGGCAAGGTGAAAAGTTCTCGGCCTGACGCAGAGATAGCGTTCCAATCAGCAAAAATTTAAGTTTCCTCACTGGGTGCACTTCTCATTAGTTCGTATGACAAGTTTAAACTTTTTCTCTCAAGTAGTTTGTTTACACGAATTTTTGCAGTAGACGTCTGCGTATTTTTCGATAAAATGGATAAACTTGAATATCGTGCGGTCATAAAATTCTTCGTTTTGGATGGGTTAACCCCTAAGGAAATTCATCAAAAGTAGACAAAAGTTTACGGGGACTCTGCTCCTTCTATGTCAACCGTTAAAAAGTGGGCACCTGAATTTAAACGTGGTCGCACGTCGAAGATGACCCACGTGAAGGACGGCCAAAAACCGCAACCATACCCGAAACCATCGAAAAAGTGCATGACATCGTGTTGGACTATAGGCGAGGGAAGGTGAGTGAGATAGTTGAGGCTGTGTGTATATCGGAAGAGAGGGTGCGAAACATTTTGCACAAAAACTTAGGGATGCGAAAGCTCTGCGCAAGATGGGTGCCGCATTTGCTGAATGCTGATCAAAAGCAAATGCGCAAACGATTTTCGCGGCAATCTTTGGACCGATTCAATAGGGATCCGACCGATTTTGTGTGGCGATTTGTCACCATGGATGAGACATGGGTCCACCACTACACGCCAGAAACGAAACAGCAGTCGAAGCAGTGGGTGGAAGCCGGTGGTTCAGCGCCAAAGAAAGCGAAGTCGATCGCATCTGCCGGAAAGGTCATGGCCAGTGTGTTTTGGGATGCGAAAGGGATCCTGTTAATTGATTACATTGAGAAAGGCAGGACAATAACAGGCGAATATTATTCCAACGTTCTTGACCAGCTGGATGCCAAAATTCGCGAAAAGAGGCCTGGCTTGAAGAAGAAAAAAATCATCTTTCACCAGGACAATGCACCTGTACAGAAGTGTGCGTTGGCGATGAGAAAACTGCGGGATTTGGGGTACGATTTGCTCAGCCTCAGACGTCATCTGTTCCCAAACTTGAAGAAATTTGTTTTTGGGAAGCGCTTCGCATTCAATGCAGAAGTTGAGAGGGCCGTAGATGAATATTTTCACAGCCTTCCAGACTCTCACTTCCGAGAAGGAATACTGATGTTGGAGAAACGCTGGATTAAGTGTGTTGACGTCAAGGAAGATTATGTAGAAAAATAAAATCGTTTTTTAACTGAAAATTGCAGTCTTTCATTGTCAGGCGGAGAACTTTTCACCTTGCCCACGTACATTCACAATGCGTTTTGGAACGGTATACATTGCATCACCGCAAACTATTGACGTTTAGGAACGCTTGACTTTGCAGTACTGCGGCAGTACTGCATTTAGGAATTCACCCGTCTTCTTCTTCTTCTATGTGCTGTCACTACAGTGAACTCTCGATAATTCGAACCTCTATAATTCGAAGTTAAGACCATTTTTTTCTAATCAAATGATCGTTGAAATGCATATGTGATGAAAGTCTGTGCCCTGTGTATTCATTGAGCAAAATGGTATGCAGATGGTTGACAGTAGAGTTCAAATTTTTCGAATCTAAATGATGCAATTGGACTATCAATTTTCAAAGTGGTCGTATTTCGACTATGACTTGTTTTCAACGTGGGCGCCGTGGCGTAAGTGGTTAGTGTGTCGGATCACTACGCATGAGGTTCCAAGTTCGAATCCCAGAAAATACCAAAAAGTTTTTTCACGGTCCCACCTCTGGCGAGCGTCTGACAAACATCCGAGAGTATTGTTGTCATGAAAAAGCTTCTCAAATCGCCGTTCGGATTCGGCATTAAACTGTAGGTCCCTTTCATTCGTGTGTAAAATATTACGCACACAACATGAGTGGTTGCGAGAAGCTAGGCCCTGGCACTTTAAAGAGCTGTTGCGCCAAATATTTGTATTTGTATATTTTGACCTGCGCCAACTACAGAGGTATAAGCCTCCTTAACATCGCATATAAAATCCTGTCTGCCGTATTATGTGAACGCCTAAAATCGACCGTCAACAACCTAATAGATTCTTCTCAGTGAGGTTTCAGACCCGGAAAGGAAAGGAAAGGAAAGAAAGACCAAATGTTCACACTACGGCAGATCTAGGAAAAAACCCATGAATATTAATTCGATATGCACCACCTCTTCATCGATTTCAAAGTTGCCTTTGATAGCGTGTATAGAGACGAGTTATACAGGGTCATGCTTACTCATGGCATCCGTGCCAAGCTTGTCCGTTTGTGCGGGGTGACGATGGAGAACTCTCGCTGCTCCATCAAAGTCGGTAAGAACATCACCGAACCGTTCGATGTCAGGAAAGGTTTTAGACAAAGTGACGCGCTATCATGCAATCTCTTTAACATAGTACTTGAGAGAATTGAACGAAACTCACAAGCCAACACCGAAGGTACAATCTTTTAAAAGTCTATACAAATACTCGCTTACACCGATGACATTGACATAGTCGGAAGAAGTCAGCGGGGCGTCAACGGGCATTTGTGAGTATTGAGATCGAGGCAGCAAAGATGGGTTTAGCGGTCAATGAAAGCAAAACAAAATATACGTATATGCTGTCTACAAAAAAGGACACCCAACATCGGCGTCTTGGGCAGGTCGCCACAATAGACAGATATAATTTTGAGGCAGTAAAGGACTGTCTACCTAGGCTCCATGGTGAGTTCCGCAAATAACAGTAGTGGGGAGATCAAACGAGGAATTACTCTTGCCAAGTGTTGTTTCTATGGGCTTAGAAGACAATTGAGTAACAAAGCCGTATTTCGAACTACTAAGGCAACTCTTTATAAGACACTCATCATCCCAGTCGTGCTGGCGCAGAGGTATGGACTTTGTCAAAATCGGATGAGGATGCCCTTGGTTATTTTGAGAGAAAAGTTCTCGAGTGATCTTTGGTCCCGTCTGCATAGACGGTGAGTGGAGGAGAAGGTATAATTCCGAACTATACGGCCTATATAATGACATCGACAGAAGAGTTCACATACAGCGATGGCTGGGTCATTTAGAGTGGATGGAGCCCAACGTTCCCGCCAAAAAAGTCTTGGAATCCACCTTGGATGTATGGCGCAGTAGAGGACGACCTCGCGGTAGGTGGCGCAAACAAGTGGGAAGGGACCTCAACCAACTTGGCATGCGCAACTGGAGGCAGCAGGCTCGTAACCGGGCTGGCTGAAGAAGGTTGTTGGTTGAGGCCCAGGCCCACCCCGGACAATAGCGTCACCTAAGTAAGTAAGTAACATAAGCCTGATTCACGTTTGAAACTCTAAAAATGGAGAAGCGTGGACATTAGGAAGACAGACCTACTGCTTTAAAAACGCAAAAGGTACAGCACGCTTAGAAGAGCAAGGTATTGGAAAGACAAACCGAGAGAATGTGCCAAGATTTTAGGGATCACTCTGAGCAAGTTAAAAAAACAGTCAATTACGCATTGAACCCAGAAATGAAATCGCAAATCGCACACTTCATTAAAGAAATTTTGAAATGTTTGAAAACATAAGAACTGGTAAATCTCTTCGAATGCCAATCCTTGAAATGCTTAAAATTCACCATACCCGATGGCCATTATGTTCAACATTTCAAAATTTCAAAGCAAGCCAAACGAACACCTTTTGCAGACACTTTGTGTAGCCTTTGTTAGATCTATTGACTGTGAATCGATTTCAAAACCATTAATCAGCAATGGGGATAAAAATTCTTGTCACGTTTTCTCCAGACATTCAACGACCATTAAGCTATTACCTAACAAAAGTCCCATTGTCAAGCGTCAAACCGATTTTTTTTTAACATTTTCTGTCTCTCTTTCTAAAGTAATTTCATTATTTCCATTTATTATTCATACCTAACAAGGGTTGAAGAAGAAAATTTCAAGAAACCCCTATTTCTATTCCCCCACCTAGGTGCTACAAACTCTTCTTATACCCGTCTTACGTCTCAACAAAAGATTTACACTAAACTTCACTTGGTAAATCCCAAAAAAACAAAGCTGTTTGTTGACCCATGAATGAATTGTGTCACAACAGTCAATCACCCCCTATTTGGTGGCGCAGGCAACGATGTAACATTCCCAAAATGTCATTAAACTCCCCCCGGTTTTCTCATACTGAAATTCTTTTTAAGAGACAACAAGTCACTCTCTTCATCACCGCTATACTATTCGACACCAGCAGTGCAGCGGTATTTTGGTTTTATTTTTATATTTCCCACATGATTCATTGAACTTTTCCTCAAAATTCCCAAAGCAAAGCAAATAAAAAAAAAAAGCAATTTAATTTTGGGGGTGCTTCGACAAACATACCTTTGTTTACTTTTGATACAAGTGTACATGCATTACGTAGATACGTAGATACATTCGTATATATTTTCTCTATTTAATTTTATAGGTATTCGTATTATTTTAAATTAACTTGAACCTGAACTTGAAAAGCGTGTCGCGTTGAAAGAAGGCAATTTTCACGGCATATCAGGGGGGTGGGGGCCCGGTTAATGATTTTTGAAATAATTACACTTTTTTTTGTTTTTTCGAGATTTTCTACTAATGGCCTGGTGAAGTGAAAAACATACGAAACAACATAAATTATGTAATAATTTGGCAGAAATATTTAAAAAATGTTTATATTTGCGCGAAAATTTGGGCTCGCCTTCTTGCGCACTAGAAAGGGGTGAGAGCATACAATGTCGGTCGACAGAGCACCTGTAATTTGACTGAGAACTTATTTAGTTCTCGGTGGGAGTGAATAATTGCGGATATAATTATGGCTGAGATGAATTGAAATAAATATTTCACCAAATCAAAGCGAAGAAAAGCCAAAAAAAAAAAAAGATTAAGCGTAGGATTCCGTGCCTCGCATAATTTTAGCCTCGATACGATGTGATTGTTGGCTGCTAAAAATAAGCAAACAGAAGTACTACATATTCATACAAGGTATTTTTCTTTGGGTGAATACGTATCAAGTTGAATTCGGACGTCGCATCTTAATTCATTGCACGATTATATTTATAAATTAAGAAAAATAAAAAAGTTAATCGCATTATCATGTGGATTCACATATTTTTATTTATCTTAATCTTTAGCTTCAATAATACTTCCCGGGCAACTGGTGATTGTACTAATTTATTGCTAGTCCGAATAAATAATATATATTACAGCTGAAAGTATATGAGGCAACAAAAACACCCTTCATAGCTAGCGAGTCATAGTTTTTGCGCCCAAAAGAGAAATAACTCACACATTTCCTAAAAAATGGTCCGCTTTATAGTACCTTCTAGATGTAGCTGGAGAAGGTAGAAAGTTAAAGCGACTGTAATAGTGTAAGCCACGCAGATCTCAAAATAACTAACTTTTAGAACTTTAAATTACAGGATGCTATATTTTTCTTCTGATTTCTTGATATGAGAGTATCTTCTCCTATGAATATAACTTGTATTAGAAGTCGCGAACTTAGCAGACTTGTACTAAGAATAGGGACAAAGGTAGCTAAAACGACCTTTTTTCTTTCCTTTAAGTTGCAATAAAAACTTAGGTAAATAGATGCCCTTGTTGGCGGAGATGTCAACTCACTTAGATGATATAGAATCCATTGCGCCCAATTTCTTTAAAAACCTTGATAACCTAATATTTTTATTTTGAACCACAAACTTAACTGTTCAGATTAATATATGAATATCAGGAGTTTCATACCTTAACTAGCTCTGAATAAAGTAACCCCCGAAAGTAATGCTTCTTTTAAGGCGAATAGATTCTATTTCTTCAGCTTCTGCAGCAGTCATTCTAAGGATGACCTACCCATGATTCCATATCAAGCAGTGCCCAGTCAGAACCCCGACAGCAGTTCGGATATCCTTACAAATAAGTGTTAATAGGCTAATAGATCGTCTCTAATCGTAGACTAGCCATATCGATCTAGTTGTAGCACATACTCGTACTCGTATATGCATACACAGTCTGTCCCACATCCAATGAGACTGGTTCCATTAAAGTTCTTAGCGCAGCGACAGCTATGAGTGAATGATATAGCTTGAACCAAATCACTTGAACGCGTTTCTGAAATGAAAATGAGTGAAACTCGTACAAATAAAAGAGACCTGAGCAGAAAAACGTTCAAGTGATTTGGTTCAAGCTATAGTATAGCACTTGAACGTTTTTCTGCGCAGGTCTCTTTTATTTGTACGAGTTTTACTCATTTTCATTTCAGAAACACGTTCAAGTGATTTGGTTCAAGCTATAGTAGGTGAATGTTCTACCCTTCATCTACTTAACCTACAAATTTTAGCGAATTCGATGGATATTTCACTGTAAAGTAACTTTGTGTACGTCGGTCGAAAAAATAACATGGAACAAAGAGCGAATATTAAATTCTGTTTTAAATTGGGTAAAGGTGGTGCAGAAACATACGAAACGCTAAAAAATGTGTACGGAGACGAGTCCATGTCCCGTGCACAAGTTTTCCGTGGGTTTCGCTGATTCCGTGACGGTCATGAGGACCTTGCAGACGATGACCGAGCACCGCCGCCAAAAACTACTCGCAATGAAGAAAACATCGAGATAATCAAAGAAATTCTTTGAAGCCACCGCTGTGTGCTCCAGAAGGTCAGACGGTGAACGCAGAATATTATCTGGGAGTTCTACAACGATTGTGGGCCAGAATTCAGCGAGTTCGACCGGAATATCGACAGCTAGGCAGTTGGTTTTTGTTGCACGATAATGTACCATCGCACAAAACCATCATGGTACGTAAATTCTTGACCAAAAAAGGCATCATTCATCCTGATTGTCGTTGGTGTTGTCGTTTTATTCCTCAGACGTACCACGAATCCATTTTCATAACTTTTTCAATGTGAAAGAGTTGTAATAGTATTCTACGCGACAAATAAATTGCTTACTAAAGTTTAACGGTCAGCAGGTCGTAGCTGTGAATAAAACGACAAACGCCAACGACAATCAGGGTGATTGTTATCGATCATCCACCGTATTCACCTTATTTGGCTCCGTGCGACTTCTGGCTATTCCCAAAACTGAAATTGGCGATAAAGGAAATCGTTTCGATACCATTCCGATCATCCAAAAGACTTCAACCACCATACTAAAGGCCATTTCAGCCGATGAATTTAAAAAATGTTTCAAAAAATTCGTTGAACGTTTCCAGCGCTATATTGACTCAGAAGGAGACTATTTTGAATAAACAAGAATAAAAAATCAAAATTATAAACGCTTTGTATCTTTTTTTTAGACCAGTCTCATTGGATCTGGGACAGACTGTATACCATATATCTTATCAACACCATCGTTTATTGGCTTTCTTGACGGGTTCCATGTCTATTTCCCTGATTTAATGTGCTAAGCGGTGTATAAGCCTTGATTAGGGTAGGGGTTCATTCCTGATTTTCTCCTGCCTAGTTCATCCGGTTTTTTGTTTCTGGAGACGTTCATGTGCCCCGATGCCCAGTAGAGGGTCACCTTGTTGACAGCCTTTATCTCCTCCTAACGTACGCGTCCATTGTCTGGTGGACAAAACCAAAGGAAATCACAACTATCAACAAGCTCAATTAACTTCAAAGATTAGTATGTCTTGGAATCACACGTAGAATGCATACCAGTTCCACGGCAGTCACAGAGGCTATAATCAGTCTCACCCCGCTGCATATATTCATCAAGAACGTGGCAATTCGCAGTGGTTACTCTTCGATAGTCGGACGAAAATAGTACAAGTGATGACGTGGCAGTCATAGAGGCTATAATCAGTCTCACCCCGCTGCATATATTCATCAAGAACGTGGCAATTCGCAGTGGTCACTCTTCGATAGTCGGACGAAAATAGTACAAGTGATGACGTGTATCTCATGGATTTACTAACCGACTTCCCCGAGCTAGATATGCTCAGCACGGCTTCTGACTTTATGCCAAAATCACTCCGCTCCGGTAGAAGGTTTGATACTGAGATCACAAGCCGTGATACTTGGAGATCACAAGCAGCTTGATCCGAAGGGAATTACGTGGTATACCGATGGATCAAAAATTGATTCAGGAGTTGGTAGCGGTGTGTATGGACCTGATCACAAAGTTTCGAAACCACTTGGGAAAAGTCCCAGTGTTTCCAGACTGAGCTTTACACCACTGAGAGTTGTGCAAGTATAAACCTACACTCAGGCATCAAAGATGCCACCTTTCACGTATGTACTTACCGACAGCCAAGCGGGGCTCAAAGAACTGATCTCCCACTTGATCAGTTCAAAATTAGTTTTGAGCTGCTTCGACAGTTTACAAAATTTATTCCATACAATAGAGTAAAATTGTGGTGGGTACCGGGCCACGTAGACGTTGAAGGCAACGAAACTCTAGATCTGCTAGCCAGAAAAGGCTCCTTGAGTTGTTCATTTGACCAGAACACTTTTACGGAATATCTGATTCTTTATGCTTTTAAATATACCCTAAACAGTTGGGAATGCAACATGGACCTTTCCCACTGGAATAACACCCAAGGTCTTAGACAAGCTAAAAGAGCTGTCCGACCATTCCCAAAAAGGAAGTTGATATCCTTAAATATAGCAGAAACGATATAAGAAGGCTTGTGAGCTTCTCACCGGTCACTGCGAATTAAAATACCACCTCAACAAATGAGAATCTCGGAGGATATCACCTGCCGCCTTTGCCTAGAAGAGGACGAAACCGCAGAACATATGGTATACTATGTGAGTGTGCAGGTCTGTGTGGTACTAGTAGAAGCTTTTTTCTTAAAGAAATCATATGTCCACTCCAATAAACGTAAAGTACTCCTCCGCAACTGCAATTATTGCTTTTATAAGGAGAGTAGAATTATTGGTGTAGGCGAACCCCACAGGCGGATCAGTACAAATGCGGTGAAGTGGGAGGGTTGTGATCCCTTGTTTTCGGATCATAACCTCGCTGATAAAAGGAAGAAGAAGAAGTAGAATTATTGGTGTACTATGTAAAACATGGCCCCTGGCACAATAGATCTTTATTGGTCGCAGTGCCTGTACGCCATATGGGCGTGGTCACAAACTTTAAAAAAAAAATCTCCTCTCCAACTGCCAAGTGGAATCAGCTGATTGTCAAATGAGTCAAAGAGTGTTTGATTCCATTTCAAAAAGTCAATAGATATAAAAAATAGATGCAAAGTATCTTGAAGAAATTGCTGTGATGTGTGAAGTTCTCCCAAAACATTTCTTTTTAACTTACCAAATAGGAATCTGTTGGTTTTCACATGAGTTTAATTTGTTCATTATAATTTTTTTTAATGACAGTTGGGTTGACATCGGTCAAAATTTGCTTAGATTTTCCGCTCTCTGAGAGTTTTTACTCTCATCATGTCCTATTTGACAATTGATTAGTTTTTGGCTCGGAAAGTACTGAAACGGACCTAATATCGGAGTGGAGCTACTCTCTACGATGTCGCGCATTTCACAACTCACAGCTGTTTTCACTATTGCACAGATACTTTTCTTTTCGACCTGTTAGATTTATGTCTTTAGACCAATAGAGTATGCCTAGGTATGATTTACTCTGAATCGTTTACATATAATGCGTAACAATTTCATTGGGAAATAAGGTATTTTGAACGCGAAGTAATTGTGTTATGTGTGGAGTGGATGTTTATTTTTTATTTTTTTATGATCTGATTATTTTTTTCATTTCTGTTTTCAGATATGTTAATTTTCTTGCTGCATTTGATAATTGTTAAAAAAAAATAAGGACTATTTCTTATTACTATTTTTCTTTTTCTATTATAGATATATAACTTAATTCGTGCGTTTTTTCTTCAAAATTTGAACGTTTATTTAAGAAAAACATATATATATATATATCCAGCTGCTTTTAAACGTTTTGAAATGGCTGCTTGAGTGACAGCCAAAGATTCTGCGAGCTCTTCTTGTGTTTGGCAACAATCTTCATAGAGTAATGCTTCCAGTTCTTCATCTTCAAACTTTTTTGGCTGCCCAGGACGTTCATCGTCTTCCAAGCCAAAATCACCACTTTTAAATCGTGCAAACCACTTTTGGCACGTTCGCTCAGCTAGCGCATGTTCACCATAAACTTCCACCAAACTACGATGACTTTCGGCAGCAGTTTCTTCATATTAAAGTAATGAAGAAGAACTCCCCGCAAAAACACTTTTTCAGGCACAAAGTTCGACATATTTGAGTGAAAAAAAATTGTTGTTGTTTACGCTTCAAATGAATGACATATACTGAAATGACGTACAATGACAGTAGCTTTCCATCGCATGTTCCAATGGAATAATAACAATGGAATAATACAAGTTACGCCATCTCTTAGCAAACCGCACGAATTAAGTTATAGACTAGAAAGCTGTTCCCAATAGAAATCGAGGTGCACCAGGGAAGTATCTTAAGTCCTTGATTATCTACTTGAAGGTAAAGTGACCGACCCCAAAGTACATCAGTTTTCTTTGTTGAAGATGTAGCCATCACAAGTGAGGATCCTATGTACGTCCCTGCAACTTGTACTTGACGTATGGGTGGACGATTTGGAGGGAAATGGGTACCGCATTAGTCCAAAAAAAAAAAGAGTACTTGTGCTGCCCGTTCTCTGATCCACTCAGGGCTATTCCAGACATTTATTTGAATGGAACAGTGCCTCCCAAGTGCAAAAAGTTCAAATATCTGCGATCTATAATATGGTCAAATGATCCTATTTTCATCTTAAGCTGGTTGTTTGCTTTTTATCATTCTTATCGATGCACTTGTTGTCATGTTCCAAAGCTATTTCATAATACCAATAATAATAGTAATGAGTAGATTTCCAATCTTCTCTATACCCCGCATTTGTCTATGAAATTCGAAGAAACGGAACTTATATTCCTAACCTCCTAACGCCTGACCGCTTCGAAGCGACATTTTGTTCTGCAAATTTCCTGTTCGTGCTCTTTGACAGATGCCAATTAAAAGTCTATTAACGACGAAGCGACCTAATGCTGCATTGGATGTTAACCATAATTATTTACACAGCTTGCTTTATTGCGACAACTTCGACTTGAAAAACACTGCAGCTTTGCTTTTAGTCTAAAAGAGCAATTTGTGCTTCCAGACTCACAGTCACAGTAAATATCTTTCTGGATCAATCAGTGTAGATGGCCAGTTTGTCCTCAGTACAAATTCCCTCCACATCCCACTTCTCTCTGCTAAGAATTCTGATAGAGAACCTCAAACTGCAATTTAAGAGTGGGATGAAGCTTCAAGATATTCCATCGATTAAGAATTGGGACTCGCTATCCAGACATCGGCTTCACTTAGTCTTTGCGCAGTCTAAGCTGCTGAGCTTCCGCAATATGTGTATGTCTAATGGAGAACGATTCAGTATGATTTTCAGAGCTGCCGTTGGTGTTGATCTCATCGATTCCGTCACACCAAAAAGACAGTCCCCGTTGAATCTTTGTGTTGCTCTCAAAATAGCATTTCTTCTTGAGCGATTTTATTCAGTCTATCAAACATCAAACCACCGCAGTGCATAATAAAGTCGTTCTCTATTATTATTATTTGTAAGAAGGATGTGTTACGCTGCGTCCTAATGGTCCATTGTGTCCCTTACTAATGCCTTGTAGAGGTTTGTTCCCTCATAAGAGTTCTTCTAGAATTTCTATTCTATCCAGAATTCGATATGACAGGCTTGTACTCTAACTTGTTTTCGGTGAGAATAGACCACCCTTAGAGCACCCTCTTCAGCCCAGTTTCTTTGAGGAATTTGAGTATGAAAAGCGGGTTTATGGTTGGTATAGTCTCATCTGATGTTTGACACTTGCCCAGATATTTCATTCTTTTCTTGGTTAATGTCCCACATGGCTCCAGAATGTGCTCGCTGGACTCGTTGCAGAATCTGGAGAGTTCTTCTTCTGCTATAGCTAGTTTCCTTAGGTGTTCCTTGAGACCACAGTGCCCCGTTGGGAAACCTGTTAGGATGCGTAGGTTATTTTTATTTAGCTTGATACATGCTTCGAACCTTTTGGTTCTAGTTCCCCAGTAGCTTCTTCGTTTGGCTTATACCTCGAGTATTGATCCGGGTGCTTGCCCTGCTTGTTCTGTCTTCCTGATTTCTTCTTTCAGGGTCGTTTTCTAAGTTATTTAAGGAGTTTACAAGACACCAGGATGACAACATCATCGGCATAAGCCGTTGCATTATAGCCTTTCGTTTCTATAAGTTTTACAACTTCTAGAGGCTATATGAGTGGCAAAGGAACTCCACCTTTGGGGGTACCCCGATTGACTCCCATTCTGCCATTCTCATCTAGAGATGTTGAGTTGATTGTGCGAGTACTAAGCATCAGTTAAATCTACCTGCATATTCCCGGATTTATTTGAGCCCTGCGCAGACTGTATGCTATTGCTTCGGTGCTCACATTGTTAAATGTCCCTTCAATGTCAGTGTCTACTTCGGTGGCTCTAAAACAACCTAGAATGTTATAAGGATGTAGCTAGATAATAGATAGATAATAATTATTGTGAGGTGCAAGTGCACTGCGACCTTTAGCAGATCTATTTTTCTGTAGCTAGATACACCTTTGACTTCGGATACAGAAAATAACGTACTGAAGCTAAAATTTTGGAATGCACGCTGATCGAAATTCATCAAATTTATCAAATTTAAAAGTTGAAATTACACAGAGAAATTTTTTTTTAAGTTCAAACCACGATCTCTAAAGGTTGCTGGGCGGGTGACATCAACCTGGTAAAGAACATATGAATCCGACGCTGGATGAACAACATTACACCCTCCCAGATGGTTTGTAACTTAAAATCTTCTTAAATCAATAACTTTCACGACAAAGTAAGTTTCGGAGTCTTCGTATTCACCACAGATGGGCTACGCAGATCTAATGTTCGATAGTCTGCGCAAGTTTTTTTTTTTTTTTAAACCGTATTTAATATAGAATACACAATTGGAAACACTTGGTAAAGGATCGTGCTAGCTAAAATCATTGAAGACTATAGCGCCAGAGGAAGTAAACATTTATAATCTTGCTGTAAACCCAATTAAGGTTGGGCAAGGGAGCTCTAACTAAATTGATTAATCTGCACACTATTGTACTGCTCACCCGTTACTGTGGTTCATCGATGTAATGAATAGAACTGTCTACTTAAGTATGACTGAAAGCAAGCAAGATTAGTATCTTTACCATTTCATAGCTACCTATACATTCGTGATAATCCCTAAGGTGTTTCTCTTTTTGACGCTCCATTTGCATCCCATAAAATCTACCTAATCCAGAAATCAAATCCCGAATAATGATCATCATAACCCTCTCTGACAGAATTGTTTTATTTGCAAAACAAAAGATGCTGGAATAATACCACCCTACTTGTTAAGATTTGCATTTAGATTCCCAAAGTCATGGGAAGCAAATCAAGTACTCGTCCATGACAAAAAGGATGGAAATTGTGAAAAGATTCTTTTTTCATATAAAAAAAAATAATATCATTCCACTCGTCTGCGAAACAAATCCGTGATAATAAACATATTCCTCCAGTCAGATCCCAGTTCTTTGTGCAGTTGATTATTCATTCGAGTTAATTTAACTGGGAATATAAGGATTTAATTGCGGCCCGACTGGCTGCTGCTGTCGTCCTTTGACCCCACAAAACAGTATTAGGTGGGTACACTCTCGTCTCGTAATACTGCGAGTCTTTTTGTGCACGTTGCACGATTTCCCTTTAGATTTTATATTCCTGGCTTCCCAGTCCTACCCATTCCAATGGTTTTCTATTTTATTTTCCTGTAGGGAATTGTTGAACTCATTCAGTCCAACTGTCGGCATGATATCGAAACTCTGGAGACAGTAACAGCAGTTGGCGCTGCACTTACACTTCCTTTGTTGTGATGATGATGTTGGTCTTTTCTTCTGGGTTTCTCTGCGAATATTGGCGACATGAGAGCGTGCGAATATCATTTTAAAACTTGGAGCAGACTAATTTCGATTGAAATTTTAGTTCCTTGGTTGATTAATTTTGAATTTAAGGGTGTGCACTTTAAAGCTGTCATGGGACATGGCATGTACCCCATGTGCATGTGTAGTACCTTTGGAGAACACACAAAGGAATTGTTTTGAAATTTATGGCTTCCATGCTGGGTAGGTTTCCTTTGTTAGGATGTCCATCTCAAGATGTATGTGAAGTATAATGGGTCATTGGTCTGGAATTTACGTTTATTGGGAATGGCAAACCTTTTCTTTTTAGTCTGTACACATAGACTGGGTAGAACATAAAACAGTTCGGGTGTGTGGGCTTGCATTCAGCGCATTTAAGAAGGAAGGGCTGGAGGTTGTAAAATGAAAATCCCTATGAACATTATAAATGAAAGCTCTAAAAATTTTATGAAGGACCGGGCATTGGCTTGAAAATGTGCATCAAAGGAAGTTATTTGTGCACACTGTTTGCATGGCTGGTGTTTTAACGAAATTAAAGTGGGTGCTTCAACTTTGAAAGATTCTTACAACAATCAGGTGCTAAGATGCTCCTTTACTCAGCAGAAAATGAACGCTAAGCCACGACAAAACATTTCGGGTATTTTAACTTAAGGTTAAGAAGATAATGGTTCTCTTAAGCCAAAACGGGCGTGTTGAAAGAATCAAATGAATGTCAGAAGTAAGGTTTGCTTTGCTTAGCCACGATCGATACCGTCCGCAGGTCGTAACCTATCCACTTACACTTTCACATACATTCGACATAGTTTTGTAGAACAACCGCAATATATTTTTGAGACACTCATTAACAAATCTTTTTTTTGTGACAAAGGTGGTCATAAGACACTAAAGTAATACTGAAGATCAACAATCGTTGCCAGCGATTCAGCGAAGAATAACTCTTGTCAATCGCTGTTTTTTAGCTAATAAGGCAATTCAACAGTAAAGCCGTATCTCGAACAACTAAGGAGACTCTTTATAAGACCCTGATCATCATAGTCCTGCTTTACGGCGCTGAAACATTATTAAAAGCGGATGAAGATATCGTTGGTCGATTCGAGAGAAAAATTCTTCGTAAGATATTCGGTCCCGTTTACATTGACGGGTTTTGGAGGAGAAGATTCAATCACGAACTATACGAACTGTACAGCGACATCGATCTAGTCAAAAAACTGTGTGCTGGACGTTTGAGATGGCTAGGACATGTAGAGCGAACGGACTCCAATGTTCCGGCATGCAGTCTTCGAATTTAACCCGGAGGGACGACGCAGTCGAGGGTCTCCTCGGCGTAGGTGGTACGCACACGTTTAAGGGGATCTCAACCAGCTTTGAGTGCGCAACTGGAGGCAATTAGCTAAAGACGGAGCTAAATGGAGAGGCTTGTTGGTTAAGGCCCAGGTTCACCCGGAACTGTAGCACCACTTAAACAAACAAACAACAATCGTTGTCGGTTTCAACCGACAAGGTCTTCTTCAGGCTTGAAGAACAACACATAATCGTAACATGCAACATCGTCTGAGACGACAGTTCTAAAAACCTTCCTTTGGGAATATTTGGAGTTATCGGTAGAGACAAACCTCCTTTAGCTGACACCTCTGTTGAGCGTACAATTCATGACCAACAATTCTGACTTGTAAATAAACTTAACTATCTTAAACGGACACCTCCCTAGCAAGGCTGAGTGTACACCTTTCTTCCGAATGGAAGTTCTTTGAAAGAACTTCATCGACAGTGTTCACTGATTGTTTTTCGTGCTCCGAGTCTGTTTTTAATCTAAAATTCAATTATTGCAAACGCTTTGGAAACAATCGTTTCTTTGTTTCTTTCTTTGTACAACCAGAATTGTTCTGTCAGCTTGGTGCCTAAAAAGCGGACGACTTTTACCTTACGATCCATGGATTATGGGCAGTAAATAGGCTTATGTGCATATTCCCAAGGTACATATTTTCAAATGCAAGAAAAGAAGGATTTAAATTTATGGAACATAAAGATTGATCGTTGAAATTGGCTTGTACACCCCACATGCTTGAACTGCCCTTTCGATTGAAGTTGAAAATATCACAAGATTGTTGGAAGTGATATGCAAATTGCAGAAATAGATTTCTTTAATCCTCGTACGTCAAATCGTCTAACAGATGCTTCCATCATATATTCTAGTCTAGATTACATGAATTAAGTAATATCAGCAATCAGGTCAGCCTATGCTACTTTTAAATGGCGTATTCTGTAACGTATGTCTCCGCACCATACGGAACTTATCAGTCTTCCATGTGAGCCTAATTTTCGAGATACCAAATGGTCGATATTACCAAAGCACCTCACAAAAAGAGATATCGTCGATTTATCAGACATGTCTGGATTATAGCAACATTATAAATGAAGCACCTGGAATATAAAAGTGTTTCGCACGTCATCGAGAACAGTTTCAAACAACACTAAACAAAGAGCTAGAAAAACCGCTGTATGTGTCAACACCTCTAGGGGATTTGAATCTAATTGCATTTTTAATATTCATCAATTCTAAACAAAGAAATATAAACAATTAAATTATTTTGAGTCGTCTCTTCAACTTATTAATGTCAAATCAATTCATCTTTATTTCTAAATACATAGAAACCCATTGTTCTACCACCTCCATGTGTATATGTGCACAATGTACTCTTTGCACCGAATAAACAATTATAATATCTTATGCACTAGTTCACTCAATCTTAGATACAAAACAATTGTTACAGCGGCTTACCTGGGCGCATCTGCATAACGAAACAACGTCTAAGTATGAAAAAATGCGAAGTAGGATTTCCTTTGGCAGTTGCTTTATAGGTTCATCATCCGATTCAGGTGAGCTGAGGAATGTTTGCTGAAAAGATAAACATAAGAGAACAAAAAAATATAGAAAAATGTTATAAGAAACGAATAAATAAAATAGAAATTCAAAGAAATACAAATCGTTATACAAGAAAAAATTTCTGAGATATTTACATTATGTACGTCTAGAGTATTATTGAAAAAGATTTCGAGAAAATCTGAGGCTAAGGTGGGGGTTGTTATGCATACAAGATTGTGGTGTTTCCTTGTTTTCCGAGAGCTAATTATTATTGGAATTGGTGCCGATTAGCACGAAAAGAAGAATTTTCACATTAAATGCAGAACAGGAAATAATATACTTTCTTGGGAAATCCATTAAAAAGAGTTTGATTGCCTCAGTGTAAGTGGAAATCATAGAAATATATAAAATGGGAATATGTAGCTACGCTTAGCGTTGCCAGATACTTTGCTCCCATATTGGAGGGACATGCGCTAGTTGTCGTATTAAAAAAGATATACGTGAAATCCTTTCGTGGATCCAGAGGCGGATCAGTAGAAAGCAGTGAAGTGGGAGGCTTATGATCACTTGTTTTCAGATCATAACCTTGCCGAAATACGATGAAGAAGATATGAAATCCCTTCTTCTTACAGAGTATTTTCTTCTTTTCTCTTCTCTTCTTCGGCTTTGAGATTTCTTTCGTTAACAAATCCATAGTAAATATGAATGAAGGGGTGTGAGTCGGCCAGAAGCTATAATAACCAAGCTCCTTGAAGAAATGTTAAGTTGTGGGCAAAGTGTACTTTAAGCACGCTCTTCTACGTGTCCTTAGAGTAACCTATGTTAACGAAAAGTTCACCCAACTTTATAGATACGTTATTAAACAAATCGGTAAGTGGCATGCCAGATAAACTGAGCTCCTTCCTTTCTTTATTCTTTAAAATGGTTTTGGGGCTGCAAAATCAGGAGAATCTTGTGAGAAAAGCGCATACCTAATCCTCTGGCAGCTGCAAAGAGAGGAGGGAGAGAAAAGAAATACTTGTGTGAGAAATCTTAAAGTTAAGGTAATTTGAGCATGCGACTACAAGACAATCTCAGAAAATCAGTCTTAGATAGCGAGAAGGCATTTCAACAAAATAGGCTGCTCTTGTGAGCCTTTTAAATAGACAAGAGAGACTTATCCTCACACTTTTCGATCCAATTTTATGTTTCCCAAAAGACGAGACTAACTGCTTTAGCCCGAACACAGCCGCAGCTAAGCTAGAGAAGGTAGTGTGCCATAGACACAGTACATACAAGGCACGTTCCAAAGTAAACAGGGCTTTTTATAAATAGGTCTTTTTAGTGAGGCCACCTATTGACAATTACATGCATCGGATGGACTGTCAAAATTTCATGACTTTTGAACGAATAGAAGCAGAGTTATTGCGACAATATATTTGTGTCATCGATACAAAATATATTTGTGTCATCGATACAAAAATGAGCATCGAACAAAGAGCGAATGTTTTAAACTTGGTAAAACTTTTACCGAAACGTTTCAATTGTTAAACCAAGTTTATGATTACACAGGCCAACAAAAAAAAATGCTGAGACCGTATTTGGTATCAGTTTTTTTTTTTTTTTATTACTCATTGTGGCATCGGTTATATATTTCAAAATAAGGAAAATTTGATATATTTTTTTTTTGCTGAGAGCAGGTGAAAAATCTTCCAAAGACACCATAAGGCCCGACCGTGCCTGCTTATGGTAGTGTGAGATTTTTACTCACTAAAAAAACACCTCTCTACAACTAAGCCAGTGCAGTTCTATTTTCGCTTACGAGAAACGTGATTATAGACAAAGATGTTCGTATGTGATTGAAAACAAATGTAGCACTTTAGACAGGTTAAATTCCAATGAAAGTTCCTGCCTTTTTCACGACCTTCATATGCTATGACCCGAGGTCAAAAGGTTTTGTCCTTTGAAGACGACGAATTGAATTATTCGCGTCAAGTAGTTGAGTAATAGTACGGTTACAATGGCCGTGAATTCATTTTGTTATCTCTTCGACGACGCTGGAATTCCCAGATCCCGATGAATATCTTCGTTACGTACATACCACGGTGCGTTAACGATCGTTCTAATAACTTTATTTTCAAAAGTTTGTATGATGTTTCTATTGCTTTTCTTGGTACAACCCCATAGTTGTATACCATATGTCCACACTGGCTTTAGCACTTGCTTATAGATAAGCAGTTTGTTATGTAGGCCCAACTTCGAATGTTTTCCGAGTACCCAGTACATTTGTCGGTATTTGTTTTGAAGTTCGTCGCGTTTCTTTTTCACGTGCGATTTTCATTTGAGCTTGACATCTAGAGTCATTCCTAGATATTTTGCTTCGTTTGCATATGGTGTTTGAGCCAAGTTTAGATATACAGGCAATCTATTCACTTTTTTGTACGTAAAGTTGACGTGAGTAGATTTGCTTTCGTTCAGCACAATACGCCAAGAATTCGTCCAAGCGTGGACTTTATTAATAGCATGTTGAAGCTTTCCGGTTGCTGCTTCAATGGTATCTCCCGTTGTCAATATCGCCGTATCGTCCGCAAACGTGGCGACGACAGAGTTTTTTTCTTGCGGGATATCACGCGTGTAGAGTACATATAGAAGTGGGCCAAGGACACTTCCTTGCGGGACTCCGGCTGCAATCTCCTTAAAGTCAGAGTAATCGTTCCGTGCTTAACACGAAAGAGTCTCTCGGTGAGGTACGATCGTAAGATTAAAAAGAGTTACCGTGGCAGTAGTCGTTGCAATTTATATTCCAAGCCTTCGTGCCAAACCTTATCGAAAGCTTGTGAGACGTATACACCACAACAAATCTTTTTTTCTTCCAGAGCTTTCTCAATCACGTCAGTTATTTTGTGGACTTGGTCAATTGTAGAATGTTTCATTCTAAATCCAAACTGATGGTCAGGAATGAGACGTCTTTCGTCGATTACGGGCAATTTGATATATGAAAATTAAAAAATCATAGTTTCTTTATTATGTTACAATTTTTACTTACGACAATATTAAATTACTACTATTAAATTAAAACGAATATTTTAGGTGCTATATTTCCTATCCCTTTTCTCTGTAAAATTTCTTGTATAGCTTTTTCTCTGATGTGAAGCATTTTGTTGTTCTCTGTGAAGTGACCAACAGTAATCACCCATCATGTTGATATTCCACCGTCCCTGGTATCGTTTCTACATCTCTTTTATATCCTGATGAAACTGTTCCCCCTGCTCTTCACTCACATCACCCACGTTTTTAGGAAAAAAGTGAAGATGGTTTTGCAAGCAGTGGACTTTAGGGCTCATCAGACAACCAAGAGTTTTGAACTTATCTATCATATTGGCTACGAAAAGTTCGTAGTTAGGCGCTTTCACATTGCCCAAAAATTTAGCCACAACTTCTTTAAGTGATATACAAGCCTCCTTTTCCTTTGTATTCACCGTTGCTTCGAAGCTGGAATCGAACATCATTTTACGAATATCAGGCCCAACGAAAATCCCTTCTTTCAGTTTAGCTTCTGATAAATGAGGAAATTTTCTACACAAATATTTAAAACAACCACCATATTTAGGTAAAGCTTTTACAAATTTGGGTCTACTAAAGTATTATGCAAAATGTTCTTCTCGCCAGGTGTCAACATTTTTTCTTATGGGCCATTGTTTTTTGGACCAATGTTGATCCCTTACTCTTCTGTCCCACTCACATATAAAACATGGTAACTTTGTAAATCCCTTTTGTTAACAAAGGAGCATGGAGACAACTTTTAAATCTTCACATCCAATCGTGAGCTGTATAGTTAATTTTCTGCAAAATTGAGTTAGGATTTTCGTAAGTTTAGTTCATATGGACTGAATGAGCAATAGGCAAGGAAGCATACGAGTAAGTATTTCCATTGTGTAGCAGAACACCTTTTAAACTAGTTTTTGATGAGTCTATAAAAAGTCTCTAACCTTCCTTCTCGTACTCAATTATTCATTAGACTGTCAATATCATGGCAGTAAGCCAAATCCTCTTCCTGCTTGAAAAATTGAGCTATTTTTTTTTTTATGTTAAAATGTGAAAAATTGGTGGGTGATACGACGTTTTTATTACTATTTTTGGAATCAGCACACCAAACCACACAGGAATTAGGTAAATTTATTAAAAAGTTTTTTCATCGTTGGCCTGTGTTATTCATCCCGTGGCAGAGTTCATGAGAAGTATACGCGGTTTAAAAACGGTCGTGAGGACATAAATGATGAGCAACATGTTGGCCAACCCAAATCCGTGATCACCACAGATTCCATCAAAACTGTGCGTGAATTCATCAAAAATCAGCCATAATCTTCATTGAAATTAATGGAATTGGAATTGAGCATCTCAAAAACATCAATTTATCGCATTTTGACCGAACATTTGGGCTACCGAAAAATGTATGCACGGTTTGTTCCGCACAAGTCGCCTGACGACCAAAAATTGCTCAGAATTCAACACTTGTGACCGATTTTTTGACTAGAAGTCGCATTTTAAGTGTCAACCACTAGCCTGATTTGGCACCCTGCGACTTTAACCTTTTCGGAAAAATGCATTTGCCGATGAAAGAAAAGCGTTTTGTGGACGTAGAAGCCATCCAAAAGGCTTGTACCGACGTCCTGAAGGACATCCCGGCCGACGAGCTAAAACACTCATTCGACATGTTTTAACACCATGCAAACCGCTGTATTGAGTCGGAAAGGGACTATTTTGAATAAAATAAATCGGCTTTGACAAAAAAAAACTTTTTGTTATTCTTATTTTTAAAAAGTCCCGTTTACTTTGGAATGCACCTTGTATAAAGCCCTCTAATCATTTCTGCTAAGAATAATACAGGGAACATCATATCAAAGAATAGTACCTAGTAAGTCAGGTTCTGTCTACTGGGGCCTTTGATATGCATCGTGTCCTGTAAGATCTATTGTGCTGGCCCAGTGGTTAACCAGGAGCTAGATTAAAACTCTTAATAAATCTCAGGAGAACATCCGTGTTCCAAATATCCACTGGGCCATTGAAGCCCGCTTTAGATAAAATAGTGTTTTCCTTGCCACTGCTGAGTATTAACAAGAAATATGTTCCGCCGCCTCTTTATGCTCTCCGCAAAGCTACATATATCACTATCTGATACCCCTAGTCTATGCAGAGGGTACCTGAGGGCGTTGTCTGGTTCAGAATCCCGTTAAGACTTTTAGGTTTTTCTAACCGAGTTAAAATAGCAACTACTAGGTTGTAGGTGGTACCCCAAAACAGGGTTTGTACCAAAGGGTGGGCGACAATCGCTTTTTTCGGCGAAGAGTCCACCCGTTCGTTTACCTTCATGTCCTGGATTTAATGTCACGGAGACATTTTTCATTGATGCAAGGTCTTTCAGAAAATTGAAACAGTTCCAGATAAGGTTCGACACTACAGTGTAGGAGGGCCCTTAGCATAACCTGACGGTCTGAAAAGATACAGATGCGGTAGTGTGAAGCTAAGCATTGATCTTTTGGCTGCCGTGGGGTACGTTCTCATTACCCCAACGATACCCACGCATGTTAGACGATAAATTTGAATCTGGTCTGCTCTTGAAAAGTGCCTTTCCTTTCTGCTAAATTCGAGATCTAAATATTCCAATCTTCAGTTAACAGAAAACCGCTAACAGAATAACTTACCAACAGAAATAAATAATTTAGTCCTTTTGGTCACTACTTCTAGAAATTTGCTTGTTACCGTCGTAGATACTTTAAAGCTATCACTTCCAGAAACAAACACATTTAAGATGAGAGAGACACGCGCTGATGTTGTCCTCAAGAACGCTTGAGCCACGAAACTAAAATATTCTCTGGCCACAGGGCAACCCATCTACTGCACTTCTTTGGTGAGAACTGGAAATGTATGAAACTGGTGGTTATACGAACTTCAAGGTATTCTCCTCTTTTCAGGACCGTCGTGTCACAATATGGATTTCAGAACCCAGCCGTGAAATATATCTCGTTGCATAGATGAAAAGAGATTTTTCAGACAATCCTCGCGGTGTTGCTTCAAGTTTCTTATTGTTTAAATACCAAACCCATTTGACAAACATGAAACGCCTACACCAACCGTCAATTAGAAACTTATTCCTGATACTTTATATGAATTTTATTTGAAACCATTAGATTGAAGACCCAAAAGTCATCCCTTCTTCAACTCGTGTCGTCTTCGTTTTCGAAGGTCAAAACTGACAGACAAAAGTACCAATAGAAAATTTTATTTCATAATCTCTACCACATGCAAAGTTACATTACATCACTTGCTGGCTTGCCAACCAACTGGGGTTGATATCCGAGTTTTATAAACAGACAAGTCTCATTATTTAATAATTTGCCTAGAACATGGCATTCCACGTCTATCCATTACGCAACACGTGCCGTGCCACCCCCTAGTGGTTCCAGCCATTGTTGCTTGGTTTCTCCGGTTTATCTGAAGGATTTTTATCCACCTCACAGTTTTCCACTTTAGTCATGCGGTTCTTTTTATACATACATATTATACGTATTTGCCTTTTTTGTATGCCCCTCTTCACTCACTGAACTCTTGTAACAGTATTATAATATCAAGCCCGTGCAGAAAAATTAATTAACCCCTTAATTATTCTCCAAAGTACTGAGCACATAGTTATACACACGCACACATAGAAAAAAAGAGTGAAACATCCAAGCCTACCTTATTAAATTGCATTTACCTTCAAAGAGCAACTCTCGACATGGACTCATTACACAATGAAATGACTGACAGACCCCAACTGAGTAGTATAAGCGAGTCTAATACTACCAGCAGCAGCAGCTGAACCCTGAACCCGCATTTGCTTTATCATCACGAATATTCGATTTCATGTCAACAACTCGTATCTTTAATGGGAACACTCGGTCGTGGACTGATAATAGTTTAAAAGCACCACCACCACCATCGGGGGCAGGAGTACATGCTAAATGACACCTGTGTAGTAGGTACTTGTAAAGTGCCCATAAAGGCGGCCTGCAACTACCCCCTTTTTTACCCGAGATATCGATTTGTAATTAGAGCCTCTGCTCTCTCTAAACCAAACAAAAGTAGATAAAATCGTATGCATAGCGCTCGCCGTTCTTTACTGCGAAATGAGCCATACAAGCCCCGCACACACACCACTGCGATGTCAAAAGAATGAATCGAGCCACAAAAATACCAAAACGAAAACAAATGAGAAATTCTCTATTGGCAGCCAATGTGTTTTTTATTATCAATCATTTGATTTTGATTCGAATTATATGGTCTGACAGCGGCTGGTGCACGGTGGGGCAGGGCCCTAGTTGGGCCTTGACCAACTAACAATAATGCCTAGGGTCAAGTACCGCACGATGGGGCTCTTATATGACAACGAACACTGGCTTAATCAGTCGAAAACAAGAGCGGAGTGACATGCTCAGGCGCCTTCTGGCTGAGTTAGATCGATCTTGTTGTTTTGCTGCAGTTTTGTAAGCTTTAAATAAATGCTGAGGGAAATTCCTCCACCTTTATTTTTTTGCAAAAGTTATAGGCTGATTAGTCTCAAATTTGCATCTGTATGCGCACTCACGGAGTCCAGGCGACTTCGAACCGACTTTTCGAACCTGGACCTTATTTCACGTCTGAACTGAACCTATACTCTGGGCAACAGACTAAAGGTTGGTTTGAGTTGCTCTGTGCTTCGTACAAATTGTACGATAAGCGTAATTAACAATTGATCGCGATCAGGATCGACTGATCAACGCTACTCATATTGGGTAGAAGACTCATACTGTATCATGACCAAAATAATACATATTTGATCGAAAATCCAAATCTTCAATACAATCAACTGATCGATTAGAAAATCAGATTTAGGATTAGATCAAATGTTGGTCTTAGATCATAGTTGACTTAGTTCTAGTTCAGTCTCATATAATATTTTCAAATCATAACATTGATCAAAAATAGATCAGAATTAGGAGTAGTCTTATGATTTTTGGTCAGATGTGCAGCGAAATTAGAGAACATGGCTTTATATGTAATAGGACACATGAGTTTGCTGCACGGCCATACATTGTTGCAAGGCGTCTCTATTTCTAATTTAGATGCAAACATCCAGTAGTAGAGCAGCAAAATAGTACAATTTCGTAAAATTGACTGCACGTCTGTTTCACATGCGTTGCTGCATGCATCATTGCAAGCAGCTTTGCTGCATGTCTGTTTCAAGCATTAAATGGACTAACTAGTGGTAGGCAAATTTTAAGATATTTGGGGTATTTAGCTTAAGGCAAATGGGCTATTTAGTACTATAAGGGTGCGGTATTTGATCATGTTTGGGTATTTGGAGGAAAATTTAAGACCAAAGTGAGTATTTGGTGCAAGATGAGTTTTTATAAGTGACGTTTGGCGATACCTTGGAGTATTTGCTATAAAACAGTATTATTAGTGGTATTACTGTACATAACATATATTAGTAAGGAATTTGTTCATTCGTTAAAAAAATGATTTGTGGGCTTTTTTGAGGCTTACTATAATACATTAATTAGTGGAAAATTAATTATCAAATTTAAAAATGCATTCATGCAAATTTTTTAACAGAAAACTAGGGTTAATCAATGCAAGGGGCAATAACCCAACGATTTCCTTAATTCTGATCAGATGTTGTGACGCATGAATTAGTATAAAGCTCAGTCCCATCCTAACTAACAACATCCCCAGAAGTTCACATATGCTTATCAACAACCCATTGTTAAGACGAGACCGGACATCTTTCTAACAACGATGCAAAGGTGCATAGAGGACGGGGTATTCCCTACACCATGGAAATTACAACATTAAGTGCTGCTTCCAAAGGGTAATAAGCCGCCCGGACAACCATCATCGTATCGCCCAATATACGCTCGATACGCTGGGAAAGATCCTAGAGCGTATCATCTGTAACAGACTGCTTGCGGTGGCGGAGGAAAACGGAGCCTTGTCAGACTGTCAGTACGGCTTCAGAAAATCACGCTCTACCGTCGATGCCATAAAGGCGGTAGTAAATATAGCAACTGAAGCAATACAAGGGAAAAGGTGGAAATGGGGGACGAAGAAATACTGCGCAGTAGTAACGCTCGACGTCAAAAATGCGTTCAACTCGGCAAGCTGGCCATTCATTAGGAGATCCCTGGCCAGGATGGATACACCATACTACCTGCTGAGGATAGTCACGGACTACTTCAGCAATAGGAAGCTAAGATACCATACTGACGATGGCGTAAGCACTACAGTGTTTCCGCGGGAGTCCCGCAAGCGTCGGTTCTGGGACCTCTCCTATGGAACATTATGTACGACGGAGTTCTGCGACTAACATTGCCCGAGGGAGTCAAAGTAATTGGCTTCGCTGACGATATCGCAGTGGTTACAGTAGCCAAGCACGTATACGAGGTGGAGTCTGCCACGGATGAGGCAGTTATAAGAATAAAGGAATGGCTGGAGTCTACCGGTCTGGAACTAGCTGCCCACAAGACCGAAGCTGTCCTAATAACCAGCCGCAAAAAGGTGGAATACGCCAGCTTCCGGGTAGGAAACCAGACAATCAGGTCCAAAGAATCCTTGAAGTACCTTGGAGTCATGCTCGACAACAGGCTGCGCTTCAAAGCCCACGTCGAGTATTCTAGTAAGAAAGCATCGCTGATGCAGGCGGCACTCTCCCGAATGCTTCCGAACATCGGCGGGCCTGGATACGCCCGCAGGATCCTGCTGTCCAGAGTGGTCAGCTCAGTACTTCTATACGCTGCCCCGATATGGCCAGGTGCACTGGCGACAAATGAGTGCAGGAGGAAGCTATCATCAGCTCACAGGCTCTGCGCAATCAGAGTGATCAGCGGCTTCCGAACTATCGCCGATGATGCAGCCTGCGTCTTAGCTATAATGGTCCCAATCGACATCCTCGCTGAAGAGATGCAGAGGGTATACCTTAGACGTCCATCGAACCGGCAAGAGGCAAAAAGGATTAAGGAGGAGGAAAGGGCAGCATCAACAACGCTGTGGCAAATCAGGTGGGACAGCTCTAACAAAGGCAGGTGGGCCCACAAGCTCATTCCCACTATAAAATCATAGACAGAGAGAGCGAGGGGGAACTGTAACTACCATCTCACACTGTTCCTGTCCGGACACGGTGGCTACCGAAAATACCTCCATAGATTTGGACACGATAGTTCGCCCCTGTGTCAAATATGTCTAAACGAAGAGGAGGACGCGGAGCATGCAGTGTTCTACTGCAGACGCTTTGCAGAAGACAGAGCAAACCTGCCAAGTCCAGAAAATCTTGTAAGTCACATGACACGATCAGAGGGCGAGTGGATGGAGATCTGCTCATTCATAGTATGTGTGCAGAATGCGCTGCGAAGAGCAGAAGCCCTAAGAAGAGCCCAAGAGGCGACCTCGGAGGCTAGAGCATAATTGCTAACCAGCCCCGCGAAGAAATACCTAATGGCAGTACCGCGGGGAGAGTGGTTGAAGTGTGTAGGGTGTGTGTTTAGTACGTAGGCGTATTCCTGGAATCGATTACTCAGGTTTGCGAATCATGCATGCTAGTAGCACTCGGGCTATTAGTATCTATGAAGATTATACATCCTTGGCGCAACCTAAAAAAAAAAAACCCATTGATACTGGATTAAGTATTAAAATAGCCTGACATCCCTGCTTCTTATTAGTGGCGAATGTCTAAGTGCATTAAGTCTTGAATAAAGTTGACTGAGCCAACAAACTGTCTGAGAAGTTGTATGAAATATCCCAAAGGAAACCATCTAAGAAAATTGTTTACTGCAACTACATACATATGTATGTATTCCAAAGTACTCTCCGCTAACAGATCACAAAATACGCTTTAGTGTTCCGGACGTTGAACATAAAATGAAAAAAGTGTCACACATTTTTAACTTTTAAGCGGCTTGGCCTAGGTTGGGTTAGGTTAGGTTGAAGTGGCTGCCAGCTTACGCCAACACACATAGACCAAGAAAGGTCCGTTGTGATACCACGAAGGATCATGTAATCCCAGCCTACTCGTTAGAACCAATTAGAGCTTCTAATGAACCGAAGGAGGGTCCTGATGTCTGAATCTATTAGATCGCTTAAATCGTTAAAATAGAAAGCTCCTAGGTGAAACTTTCTTCTATTGGAGAGAGCTAGACTGGTTTCTTCCTCTTCTTCGTCCATGCAGCTTCTACAAAAATCATTTGAATATACGCCAAGTCTTGTTGCATGCTTGCCTATTAGACAGTGTCCTGTAATTACACCTATAACAGAGTCAATATGCAATCGATTGAGAGAGATCAATTTCTTAGAGCGTTTCAGATCCAACTTGGGCCAAATCTGCTTAGTCGCTAGACATGCTGTACTACTTGTCCACCTAAGATTTGTTCTATCGATTGCATCCATCTTGAATTTAAAATTACGAGTAGCGATTGGTGCACCTAGATTATCCTTGTCTGAAAGGATGGGTACAGTTGTTCCTATTCTGGCGAGTTAATCAGCCTTACAATTCCCCGGAATATTCCTATGCCCCGGCACCCAACAGAGGTGAATATTAAACTGCTCCGACATCTCCTTAAGAGACGAATGGGAGTCTAGGGCTACTATTGAATTTATAGAGATCGATTCCAAGGATTTGATTGCAGCTTGGCTATCTGAAAAGATACGGATGTCCTTGGCAGATATCACGTTTTTCTTTAGCCAAGTTAATACCTCCTTAATCGCCATTATTTCCGCCTGGAACACGCTAAAATAATTTGGTAGACGGAAGAAGAGCTTAACTTAAGCCTGTCAGAGAAAACACTTTCACCAACTCCGTCTTTCGTTTTTGAGCCGTCAGTAATCTTCTAAAAAAAAGCCTCTTCATTCCAGAGTGATCTGGAAGGGATGGTGACAAGGAAGTTCCTGCAAAGAGAACTAAAATTATACAGGATATACGAGTATGTACATATAATTTTGGGGGTTTGTATAACGACTTTGCATTTTTGCAGAGGGAAACAAAATTGTTGTTCCTCATAATGTGACATATCAAACGAAAGCTGAAGATACAGTTAATGAAGTACATACTTTGAACAATAACAAAACTCTGGAAAAATTGGAAGTTTGCAGGATTGGGAGTACAATCAAGGAAAACTTAAGCCGTGTGATATTTTTTCACCCCATCAGATTCTTTGTCTAATAGCATAACCTTCTCATTTAACCAAGCAATTGCACAACGTAAGTTGAAAATGCAGTGAAGTAATAAAGAAGAACGTTTTTTGGGGAAAGTGGTTTGAAACACAGGTCGTGTTAAGTTTAATTACCCTATGGGTGGTGTCCGAACTAATTAGGGAGAATTGTTGGGACGTTTCTGCGTTCAGTTTGTGATTAATATTTTTTCTAGTACAAGCGTTTATTTTATCTAGGTGAAAAATTATGGCATCAGTTATACATAATTATAAATAAAAACAATTTACCAATTATAGTTCAACTATTCAACCAATTATAGGACAACTTTTCACTTTTCTTTCATCCACTAAAGACACATCTTTGTTTAAGTAAAATGTGCTATAAAATAATGAAAACGATATTCAAAACCATTCAAAGATTTTGACTTTCTTCTAAAATTGGTCACATTTTAAGATTTCCAGGTTCAAAGCCCTACTCTGGCACAGGCCCCCTACATTCCAAAGACAGCCCCTGAACACAGGCCTTTTCCAAACAAAATTGAAGTCGTAGTAGTTCGTCATAACTCGTATCATATGATATGCGTGCTAGTGTAGATGAATTGTCAATAAACCGGCATAAAAATACACACACACACCTCCACACAAGAAATACACGCTCTAAATATAATCAAATAGAAAAGTCAAAACAAAGTGAAAAGCCAGCCAAACAGAGAACAATAAAAAAAAAACAAAACAAATCACTCTCTGGGGCACATTTAGCCACAGCTAAAGAATCAAAATGAGCTGAAACTGATAGGGTATCGCGAAAGCTCAAACATACCTACTCTCCACGGAATGGTTAGCGTTGTTTTGCGAACTTAAAACATTTCACCAGCCACGCTCTTGCCTGATGAATTGACAAAACGTGAAGCGTTATAAAACTATTAACGCGAATATCGCTCTAGCCATACTCGTATTTTGTAAATAAACACTTAAGTGTAGGAGTCATGCGACGTCTAATTAAATTAAAACGATTTTGTGCCTTTTTTTTCCTTTCATGTGATACAAAGTAATGAGCAAGTGTGCCACCATATCGCTGCATACACAAAATAATTAGATACAATTATTAGGAGTTGAACTTTGTATGCAAAGCGTTCATGATCTTGGAAAACACAACGTCGATGACGAGTAATCAACGATAGACCACTTAATCCCTGCGACTTTATTCTATGCAAATGGATAGGTAGCGAATGGCAGATATTGAAACCGGTGGTGGAGGAGGTCGCGCTATCGATTACTTCTTGCCACAGAAACTCATTATTAGATGGTCATGCTGATCCATGGATTGACAGTATATAACTATAACAATTGGCTAATTCGTGGTTGTATTTGTGTGGAAAGTTTGAAAAAGACGCAATAAAACAAATAGCAGGTGCGTACATAAACTTCTGACGCATAGTGTACAAAAGCTGAATTTCGTTTTCTTTTGGCAAACGATGTGTCGGTGATGAGAATGCTTGATTCTATTCACGCAATTACCACAAGATAAGATTACTGAGAATTCATCGTACCCTTTTGTTTAAATGTCCTTCATTTGGGTCTATGACCTAAAGAGGTTTATTAACTCGATGATGAATGGGTTGGAGAGGGGGTTGTAATAGATACATGATTAATGATTGGGGTCGGCGAATTATTTCACATCCCTATTGCGAAATCAAAGAAGATTATTTGGGGTAAGAACACGTGTCTATCGAATAAGAATAGAACCGGTTTGAAAGACCTTACATACCCGGAACCAACATAGAAATTGATGGTAAGCATATACAATAGCTTCAATCATCTGAAATTAAGTACCAATTAATTGAATGGAAATGACAGCGCAGATAATAGACACAAATCGATAACAATTATTATTCAAGTAAGCAATTAGTCTGGTTAGCAATAAAGCATCTTTTTTTTCGCCCGGGTGATAGACAGTGAGCTTATATTGCTCGCAGTACTAAGTGCAACTTGAACGCTCGGAACTACGCAGATGTGGAACCTTAATATACCAAAGTATACTAGATGCAGTCCTGAATCAAAACTTTCCCTAAATTATATAGAATCATCATTTACTCACAGATCAAAAAGGAGACCGGAGGTGATAATTGAGAGAGTTTGTGATTCCAACAGCAATTCCACTTGGCTGAATCACTGCATCTTCTGACAAACATGCTCTGTGCTAGTCAGTGTATCTTACAAAGTCTGAGATGAACTGACATAAATATGCATTCGAATACAAGCAGTGCTTAAATCGAATCCATTTCTTTTTGGTCTTGTCTAAAAACTCATAACAGAAATTATAAGCGACGTTGAAGTATTGAGAATAAAGAAAGCTTGTTGGTGGCTAAAATCATAACTATCACAGGTTCGATTTCTGCCTCAAGATACGTGTTTCTCTGGGGAATTTTCTGACAAAGTTTGATTCTTTACCTTCGAAATAAAACATATAGCTATATACGATCCACTCTTCAGCGTGTTCTAGGACATGACATTCTTTTTTTATGTGCACACATGCACAGAAGGTTTTCTTAAGATATTACGCCACAGAGCCAACCATTTGTTTGCCACAATATCCCAGAAGTTTCAAAAGCGTCACTTTAAAGGCTTATCAACAATGACAATCATCGAAAAGTATAGCCTGCACCCCACTTTTGGCACAAAGGTTCATCGGATTTGCAATGTGGCGAAATTTGTTCAAACCGATTTCCTATCGATCCGATCAGACTTCAAGAGCAAGGCTGATGGCAATTTTTACAGCCTCTTGTAGGCTATCTCAGCCAGAATAACGAAACCCACGTTGAATGAAGAATGTTACATGTAGTCAGAGGCAAAGAAAAATATTGAAGTGATGGACAATAGCGACTAACGAGTTTGGCGAAAAAAAAAAGAGTTAAGCTCGAGCGAAAGTGCGTTTGAACTATCCAGGAACACCAATTCATTCACAATTTGTGAACATTTAAGATCTAGCTAAACTTTCGTTACAGATTAATAAATACTGCAAATCTGTTCCAAAACAATTTAGAAAATGAAATTTGATGTAGACACAGAGGAAGTCGTTAATAAAACTGCTTTCGACTGCATGCCTGACTCTGCCAAAATACAAATAAAAAAAATACTAACTGTTTAGAGCAAATAAGGTGAGATAAGGTCGATGACAACCTGTTCAAAGGAGACAATTAGAGATACGTGAGGAATCACAATAGAGGAGTTTAGCAAAAGGGTAGCTTTTGACACGATGCTTTGTTAGTGCTTCCAAGCTACACTCCCTGTTCCCGATACCTTCCTAGTAGTCGCCTCACAACTATATTCGAAAAGGCACATTAAAAGGCTTCACAAACGGTCCTAGCACATCAAATCGGAATTGTGTGTTTGGATGAGGAAATGAAATATGCTCTGATAAGATACCAACAGCCTTTCAAATGATGGTCTTTACCATTATTCGATTAACATTTCAGAGGAAAAGTTTAGATACAGGTTGACTACATCTCATTCGAAAAAGAACGAAATCTGTCTACTCAACTTGGGACTACAAAGCTATAGTTGTAATAATCGACGGTTAACAGACTGAACCAGACTGGTCCAGTTCCAGGTCATGTAGGAGTGAAGGGAAATGAAGCAACTGACACACTAGCTAGAAACGGCTCGGAAACTACGTTCTTTGGACCGGAACGTTTCTGTGTGTTAAGACAGACGAAAAAGCTTCTGGGGAAGTACAACCAGAAAAAAAAGCAGAACTTGCCTAAGTGTTAGCAAGAATTTACTTCACATCCTGACATGCATGCTAATGGGTCCACTGCAAACTCAAGGAGCATTCTAAGAAAATGACCGTCGAAAATAATGGGCACTGCAGAGAATTCGAAGAAACACCGGCATACCTACTCTCGGCTGCTCGGGAGCTTTCCCGAGTACGTCTGGCTCTGCTCTAGACGCCTTAGGCGGGGCGGTTTTTGGTATACTCCACACT
The DNA here is from genome assembly GCA_945910035.1 of Brachypalpus laphriformis. Classification (NCBI taxonomy): domain Eukaryota; kingdom Metazoa; phylum Arthropoda; class Insecta; order Diptera; family Syrphidae; genus Brachypalpus; species Brachypalpus laphriformis. Next base: position 327,471,545 of record OX246753.1, read on the forward strand.
GGAACTTTGATGAACTTGCGCGACACTTATCTTACGACTCCTGTCTTATGGATATGCCGTCTGATGCAATGACACCAGAACTCCAGCTGATGCGCAAATTCAGAGTCGACTTTCCTTGTGTCCAGGACTGGCTCCGGTCAGAGTCTGAGCCGGGAATGGAATGTAGTCGTATTTTAACGGATGGTTCCAAAACCAGTCAAGGGTCTGGCGCTGGGGTCTTCGTGGAAGTCGACAACATTAGACGTCACTTCTCGTTAGGCAAATATGCGTCTGTTTTCCAAGCGGAAACTTATGCAATCCTAATGGCCATGAATTATGTTGCGAAGAACAGGTGGAAGGGACGTAGCATTTGTGTCTGTAGTGACAGTCAGGCTGCGCTTAAGGCCTTGCTTAACCCTTTAACCACTTCCAAAATAGTTCGTGAAACCAAAAACTCTTTGAACTCGGTCGCAAGGCTGAATTCTCTGTCTCTTATCTGGGTCCCAGATCACACTGGGATCTTGGGGAACGAGATCTCCGATGAGATTGCTAGACAAGGCTCAGAGGAGGCTTTCTCAGGTCCCGAACCCGTGTTGGGTCTCCCTGCTTCCTCAGTTAGGGCTTCCATTGACGATTGGGTCTCTCACGAGCACAATTATGTGTGGCATGACTCTCCAGGTTGCAGGTTGACTAAACGCATGCTCCCGGACGTCTGTAAGAAATCAGCGGCATTCTTGCTGTCTCTCAGCAGAACAGACTGTAGACAACTTATCGGCGTCTTGACAGGCCACTTCGCTTTTGCCAAGCACCTTAACGTGTTGGGCTTAAGTGACACTACAATCTGCGACGCTTGTGGAGAGAGCGACGACACCGCGGAACATTATCTCTGTGAGTGTCCGGCCTTTGCTCGTATCAGGTGGCAGATCTTCGGTGCGGATGTGGTGAGTGCTGGTACTGTAAGCTCCTCATCACTGAAGTGCTTGCTTGGCTTACTTCGAAAGTCAAGGAAATTCCAATAAAATGGGTAAATCATTTCCTATGTTTCCTATCCCGACAAAAAAAAATACCTATTTATGGAATGAGAAACATTAATGCACAAAAGGAGACACCACCTGGGAACCTACCTTTTACTAGAGATGGATCTCCCTTTGCTCAATCCACTTCAGATACCCCGCTTCATCAAAGTAGTTGGAATAGAACTCTAATTTGGGGGGGGGGCACAATAGATCTATTTAAGTCACAGTGCACCTTTACTCCATCAACCCCACATCTACATCTACAATCGGAAATCCAAATCGTCAGCGATTGGATTTTTTTTTTTAATAAGGGCCGAAACTTTTTTTTGAGCCTTTTTTCACAGAAGTTTACCTCCTGCTATTGAACTAGGAACTGACAGACTGGCGGGACACAACTATTGATTTCATCCGAAAAGTTATGGTGGAAGTATCGATGCATTAGGGCTAATGACACACACATTTTCTGCGGTGCTCTAGGGAAGGAATTTGATCGCTTATTCATTATTCGATATTCCTCAGAATGGGTAGCAAAACTATTTATTTTTTCTGTTGAGGTACATGTGACCAAAATCAAAAACTCCATGAAAATGCCCTGAAATACAATAAATGTAGGACAATATTTCTTTATATTTTAGGAGCTTGAATATGGGGACTGTGCTGCGCGACGTTTAGTTTTATAAGACGAACTAACATTTTGTTGGAAGAATGTTACAGTTACACCCTATGAGAGGGCGATGACTGGATAGAAAAACTTGACACAGCCCAGACCAAGAAGATTTTCAGGAACAAAGAAATGCCGGTTGAAGGTCTTGACAAGAACTGATCTTGGTGGTTGCATCGTTGCAGTTGTCCTGAGAACTCAGGTCTAGCTTTAGGTGTTTAGGCAGTTTCAGGCAAGTTATGCTTAGCTGCCGGAAAATATATTTACATGAGTATCTAAGATCCCATTCCACCGAAACAAATACCCCAAGACTAAGCGAAGAACCTACGTGACTAAATCATTGTGTCATCTCATATTGCCCCATACGTTATCTAAGAAACACCACAAACTACACTCATGTGTATAAACATGCGCTTCCAAAAACACTAGATTATTGCTGACTAAAAATAATTCCCCACAACTTCTCCATCACTGCGTGTGTTCTTTCGAAACAATCGCGCCAGCTATATGCATTTTTTGTTTACAATTTGATATCGCTGACATTGTCAGAGAGCAGACACGACTTATTCGGGCCGTTCGTATGGCAGCCGATAAAAATCGTCATCGTCGTCGTTTGACCGGTGGTGTCACATTCCCACTGTTTTACTACAAATCCGGATTTTTCCGCCCTGAATTTAACATAATGTAAACACATCCCTTTGTGGTTATTCCCATGCACATATTAAAATAGTGATAAAGATAAATATAAAGGAAGTAGACAGATATACAGTATATCCATACAACAAAGGAGGACAAAGAAATATATCACACACATACTCATGCAATGAGGGGGTGGCTCATTATACTGGCGGAAGTGCAACCCGGCAAAAACACTTTCGCGAGCCACACACAAAGGAATCTCAACAACAACAAACACTGAATGAATTAAAAAATTTAAACATAAAAAAAAAAAAAAAGTTTTATATTTACAGGTACTTCCTCCTCCATTGAATCGTCATCCATTTTTGTTAATTTTATTATTGAGGAGCTCCCTTTTGATGATGCACTTGTGTGAGTAGTTACTGCTGTTGCTATTGGTATCGAGGCTGCTCGTAGTGCAGAAGTTTTAATTATACTTGTTGTTGTCGGGGCTATTGTTGTCTGATGCTGTTGAAGGTACCTTAGATACTTTTCGGTTTTGCCACTGTTACCGTTGCTGCTGCTGCTACTGCTGCAAAACAGCTCGCTATCTAGGTGTGAATTATTTTTGATAAACATTTATTTATCACCACCCAATACACCGCACACCGAGCGAGAAAAATTTAATACAAGCGAGAGATAGAAAATTCAAATTGAAATATACAAAAATAGACAACACAATCAGCTATTAGTTATCACAAAATTAGAACTTTTTCTTCTTTTTTTATTTTTGAAAATACACTCGCGCTAGACCGATGCAACCGTTGTGCCGGTAGAACTGATAATGAAACTGAAGCTCGAGTATCTCCTCGAAGACGAAGAGGAATACCACAATTTTGACACGCACACACTTTAGTATTTCTTTTTTGAATTAAAATTCGTTTTTTTGTCGTTTTTTTTTTTTATCGCGAGAATTTTTATTTTTTATTTAATCCTTTTGTTTGAATTGTCGCTCCTTGATTCAAGTCGTTGTCCTCTTCTGCCACTATAGTGTTTGACTTTGGCGGACGCACGTTTAAAGTCTAAGACCGTCCTTCTTGGTTGGCTGATGATATTGATGTTGATGTTGGTTCTGGTCTACGTTATTGTTATCTGTTGCAGTAATGTGAATGCCCCTTTAGATTGAAGAGAGAGAGAGAGAGAGAGAGAAAAGAGAGAACAACACATGTAGAAGCGCACAAATTTTTTTAACTCTCTGCGGTGATGATTGATTCTTTTGTGTGTGGTGTGTGGTGATGATGGTAGTTATGATGATGATTATACCAGAGAAGGAAGAAGAACCTGCCTCCCCAAAATAACAAAATAAAATTCAAACGGAGCCCGAGAATTACATAAAAGGCCAGCAAATCGCCTCGATCGAGTTAAAAAGTTATTACCCCCATTGACTGACGGCACACGGGGAGATTGAACTTTCGCGCACAAACTGTGTATGCGAACTCAAAAAAAAAAAATATAAAAAATCACACAAGTGAACGAACGAACAAACGTGCGAATGTATGAAGAGAATCACGTATCGTATAGAAAAAAAAAATAAATATACAAATAAACCCCCAAAAATACACTCCAAAAAGTATTACGTCTTAATATCGTAATCGGGTATCTTTCAGATATACGAACGTACTTGCAGCAGCAGCAGTGGGTACTCGTACGAGTATCTTTGAAGATTAGGAGTAAATAGAAAGTGCACCACCCTCTCTCTAGATACACTTGTCGTATTGTCGTCGTCGACTAACTGGAGACTGTTCTCTATGGTGCTGTATGTGTACCAGTAACAGAATATCAAGAAGGAAAAGACTCATAAATTCACTCTATCGAGTTCAATGCCATTTCTTTTTTTGTTCTCCACAGAACACCAGTCCAGCACCACACAGAGATACTCGTACTAGACACACGACCAGAGAGAATTTATATTTACATTTTTGTCTTCCTTTCTACTTTTTCTAGTTGTTGTTTTTGTTCCCGCTTCTTCTGTCGTAATAAATACTATTAACAACTCTTTGCAAAAAAATATCTAGAAAATGAAGAAAAAAAGTATCTCTATCTACTAGACTTCGACTTCGTAGCGAGTTTCTTTGTTGTGCACACACCATGGTGCACACAGCAACAAATGCGCGAGAGAAGTTGAAAAATGATTTAAAAAAAAAATAATAATAATAAAAACTACATAAATACTTGAAAATAGTGCACAATACTACCTCATGCTGAGAGAGAGTGTGGGGCTGGTTGGATCTGGCTGGACGGGGGGTGGGTTAGTAAGACGAATAGCATATGGACAGACAGACGGAATGCAACTAAAGACTGTGAGGAGAAGGAGGAGGCAGATTGGTGTAGCACGAGCAGCATTGCAAGGCAGTCAGAACCACCAACCTCTTCTCGGAGTGTGTGTCTTGGTGTGTACCTTTAACTTAATATTTGCGGTAATTGTGAGCACTTACTTTTGCTTAGTTTTTTCTTTATGTTTATTTTTAACTGGAGAGTTGCCATGTTAGGTTTACTCTTTAAAAAGAAGAGGTATGGTTTCTTTGTTTGATTTATATGTTCGGTTGAGCAAATGTTTGTAGATTATTTTATAGGGTAACACTTAGATGATGGAATACAGTACACATGCAAAGGCGTGTTTTACGACGTCAATTACATACATACGTTTGAAAATATATTGTTCGTTAAATTACGAAGTAAAAAACAGCAAGTTACAATTCATCTGAACCTCCCCCAATAAATGGAGCGTTTATCGGATGGAATATTTAATAATTCAATGTTGTTGCTGTCTTCTAACCTGAATTTCTTTCATTTTCAGGGGATTTTATAAAATTATTTTAAAGAATAAATTCAATTCACAGAATTTCATGTATATTCGATATATACTTAACCATCACTATATCAATGGAGGGAAAGTTACCTTCTCCCTGTATACAAAGGGAAGGGTGATACACGAAACTGTGATAACTACCGTTCGATCAAGCTGATGTCACACACCATGAAGATCGTTGAGCGGGTATTAGGTGGCAAACTGCGAAAAATAATACGGCTCTCTGATGATCAGTGCGGGTTTGTCTCGGGTAAATCAACCACAGATGCAATCCAAAGTATAAGGATCATAATGGAAAAACATCGTGATTCCTTAAGGGATTTGCATATTGTATTGGTTGACTTTGAAAAGGCATTCGACAGACAACCACGAGATCTGATATGGGTGGCGCTAAGACATCGAGGGGTTCCAGAAACCTATGCACAGATGATCATGGACATGTACGAAGGAACAAATACAAGAGTAAGATGCCCCGCTGGAGTAACTGAAGAGTTCCCAATCAAAGTCGGGGTGCACCAGGGAAGAGTCTTAAGTCCGTTGCTCTTTATTACAGTCCTTGATTATCTGCTTGAAGGTAAAGTGATGGACCCCAAGGTACATCAGTTATTCTTTGCTGACGATGGAGCCATCATAAGTGAGGATCCTACATCCCTGCAACGAGCACTTGATGTGTGGGTGGACATTTTGGAGGGAAATGGGTATCGCATTAGTTCAAAAAAGACAGAGTACTTGTGCTGCCCGTGCTCTGATCCACTCAGGTCTATTCCAGACATTTATTTGAATGGAACAGTGCTTCCCAAGTGCGAAAAGTTCAAATATCTGGGATCTATGATCAATAGCAAATCAACTTGTGATGACGACATCAATCATCGTGTAAGCGTAGGGTGGATGAAGTGGCGAGAAAATTCCGCTATCTTCTGTGACAGAAAAATGCCACCTAAGTTGAAAGGAAGGCTCTAACCGTAATTGTACATCCAGCGCTCACATACGGTTCACAATGTTGGACGATGTACAAAAAGTATGAGAGTAAATTAATGGCAGCTGAGATGAAGATGCTTCGCATGACAGCAGAAGTGACAAAGCTTGATCGAATAAGAAGTTCGAAGATCCGTGGAAGCTTTCACATCAAGGAAACCATCGTACAAAAAATAGAGCGCGACCGGCTCAGTTGGCACGTTTAAAGAAGAGATTATTTGAACCCTGTTAAGAAGGCAATATCAATGCACGTTCCAAAGACATCGCGATGTAGGAATGGCAGGCCTATAAACGCCTGGATCAGACAAATGCGACGACATCGGCATTTCATTGGCCTCAGTAACCGATTGATCCAAAATCGGCAGGCCTGCCGATATTTTCTGAGGTCAAAAAGGCGAACCCCACAGGCGGATCAGTAGAAATGCGGTGAAGTGGGAGGGTTGTGATCCCTTGTTTTTGGATCATAGCCTCGCTGATAAAAGGAAGAAGAAGAAGACAACCATCACTATAGTTTTGAAAAGCAAATTTCTCATTTTTCGGAAAAAACCCCCAAGAAGAGGACGTGGCAATAATGAAAAAACTATCATTTTCATGAAGTGGATTTGTCTACTACTGCTACGGATTGCAAGAATAATAGTATAATAGATTGGATTGAAAAGTTCGGCCTACCACAGACATATTATAGTTTTCATTTTAAATCCGTACTTCCTCTTTTCTTTCCCAACATTCTAAGAGTGACTAAGAAGTTTCATCAGTGGCATCAAGTTTCCCTCTTACATCATAGAATCGACACTCTCATTGAATCCTTAGTGCCCATCTTCAGATCCAGCTATGAACTCAGCTACATCCCATCAATATGGAGAAAAGTTAATGTAGTGTTCATTCCTAAAGCCGGCGCCAGATCACAATCAGACCAAAGGCCTTTAGGCCAATCAGTCTCACCTCTGTGTTTCTTAAGGTAATGGAAAAAATCTTTGATCTTCACATAAGAAATTCCGCCCTTATAGAACACGCCCTAAATAATCTTCAATTTGCATATCAATCTGGTAAATCTACGGTCACAGCCCTTCACCATCTAGTCAGCACTGTTGAAGAAACTTTGTCAAAGAAGGAAATAGCCTTATGCTCCTTCCTGGACATCTCTGGCGCCTTCGATAACACACCGTTTGAATCAAGTCTGCTGCTGATGTCAAAGGCATTGACCCGCAAACTACCAAACGGATATGCTCCATGCTCAGAAGCAGACTTATCACTGCCAAGCTTAGACAAATCTCAATCTCCGTTAGAACTACTAAGGGTTATCCCCAAGGGGGTGTCCTATCTCCTCTTTTATGGTCCATTGTAGTGGACAGTATCATAAATGACCTCAATAGTTCTGGATTTCTCACCCAGGGTTACGCCGACGACGTAGTTATTATAGCTAAGGGCAAAGATGAATCCAGCATTTCTGAACAAATGCAACATGCCCTAAATAAAATAAATAACTGGTGCCAGTCAGAAGGTCTAACGGTAAACCTAAACCTAAACATTCCTTTCACCAGGAGGAGAAACTTAAGCCTTCAAGCACTATCACTAAACAATACTCAAATTGATTCCCAAAAGAAACAAAATATTTTGGGATTACTCTAGACCACAAATTAAATTGGAAACCTCATATAAACAGAACCACTGAGAAGGCGACTAAAGCCTTCTGGGCCTGCTCTAGGGTTTTCGGCAAAAAATGGGAATTAAATCCAAAAATGATTCACTGGACCTATACCACAATCATCGTTCCGATAATAACTTATGCTTCGCTAATATGGTGGGATAAAGTTAATCTAATCGTTACCCATTCCGCCCTCCAGAAGGTGCAGAGACGAACATGTGTAGGTATTACGGGCGCAATGCGCACCTGCCCAACAGCTTCGCTGGAAAATCTCTTAAACCATCCACACCTACACATAAATATTATGAAGACAGTGCTCTAAAGCTTCATCTTTTATGCAACAATACAAATTCCGAATTAGTTGGCCACATGAAGATCCTGGAGAAAATTCCGCTACTTACTTGTCCAGGAGTATACATCTCAGACTTCATGCCCAAAAGAATCCACCTCAATCACCCCTTCACAGTAAACATACCTGACCGCAGCTACTGGGACTATCCTCAAATTCCCCAATTAAGATCTCAAATCAATTGGTACACTGATGGTTGAAAAATGTCAAATGGGGTTGGAGCTGGTATCTTTGGCCCCAACTGCAAACTCTTTACACCACTAGGTAAATCCACTACTATCTTCCAAGCAGAATTCTATGCCATCGAGGTCTGCGCCAGAGAATGCATTAGACGAAACCTCCGAAGATCACATATTAATATAATGTCAGATAGCCAAGCAGCACTCAAGGCTGTCACGTCCTTTGACTATAAGTCTAAGCTGGTTTGGAACTGTCTCCAGAAGCTTTTGCAGCTTGCTGCACACAATAATATCACACTAATGTGGGTCCCCGGTCACAAAGGTATCCCTGGTGATGAAGCGGCTGATAAGCTTACCAGAGTAGGTGCCCAATTTCCTTATACTGGACCTGAACCCTTCTGCGGTTTAGCCACCAGCCAGATTAAAATAGAGCTACTCCGCTGGGAACGCGAACAAATGCTCTCTCACTGGAATGCTCAGCCCGGCCTAAGACATTCCAAGAAATTTATTAACTTCTCAAAAAATAGAACTAGAGACATTCTATCAATGAGCAAACAGAATGCTAAGATCCTTACTGACTTCCTAACTGGACATTGCTCTCTTAACTACCATCTCAAGGAAATGGGCCATGTTCAATCGGAAACGTGCCGTCTCTGTCTTGAAGACACCGAAACAGCCCATCACATACCCTGTGATTGCCCGGCCATAGCCAGACTTAGGCTAAAGCACTTTAATAAAGGCGTTACATCACCTTCTGACGTCACCTCTTCTTCAGCTCGAACTATTCTTAGCTTCATTAATGAACTTGAGTTCAGCTAGTTGACAAATTCAAAATCAATTATCCAGGGGATAGCACAAAAGATCTTTTTAGGTCACAGTGCTCCAGGGGTCAGTCTCTGCCTTCCTCCCCTCCTACCTTAAAAAAAAAAAAAAAAGAATAAGTTTCATTCTTGTGTTGCATTTACTTCTGTTCATACGCTTGCCTAAGTGACGCAAAGTAAAGTATTTTTTTTAAGAAAATTCAACATACCCATTTCTGTTGTAGCTGTTTTACAAAAAAAAAAAAACAGTTTGCCCCGAAGCAGATCCATGAAGATATGGTTTCAACTTTAAAAGAACCTTCCCCATCGAAAACAGTAATTAGCGGAATTCAAATGTGGAAGAGAGTGTTGACGTCGACCTACGCTGTGAAAGACCAAAAACCTCAACTACAGAGGAAAACATCGAACAAAATTGTGACCTGGGCCCTATTTCACCAACCACTTTTCACTTTATATTTTGCAAGTTTTCACTTTATCTTTTCAAATTTCCTTTCACCAAACGTAAATTTGAAAAAAGAGAACTATTCTTTTGAAAGTCGAAAATTGTCCCTCTTTGCAAAATTCGTTTCACCAAACACAAATTTCCAAAGTGACAAGTATGATTTTGTAACGTGCAAAGTGTTGTCAGTTTGCAAAGAATTCTTCCATTTCATTTCACCAAAGAAATAATGTTTGCACTTTGCATTTAAAATTGTGCAAAGCTTCTCAATAACATACAAAGAAAAAAATTCATTTGCAGTTGAGCATTTGTTGTGAGAAGTTGGTTGAAATAATTTAGAAATTAAAATGAACCGTTTCGAAGCGCGTTTTGAAAACGAAGACGATACTAATAGTGTACAAATAGTTGTAGAACTAAGAACGAATTTTGAATTTGGGAATAATTCTGCAACTTTGGAATGCTTCCGTTTAACAAAGACTAATATTGAATGTGTTTTGTCAAAAATTAGACAAAAGCTGAAGTTTAACAGCCAACGAAATACTTGTTTAAGTCCTTTGCAACAACCTTTATGTACACTACGTTTGATTTGAAATGGAGCTCAGTACCATGGAGTCGTAACTATGCACGGAATAAGTAAAGCTACAGTCTGCAGAGTAGTACACCGAGTTTCGGATGCAATAATTGGTGATTTTGTTGCAAACACCATTTGCTGGCCAGAAAATTCTTCCGAAATATACGACCCAAACGCAAAACAGTTGGTCTACTAAGCTTTTTAACACAAAAATTCTTTCATATGCTGAAATTAATTGGTTGGTAGCAGTCACTTATAAAAAAAAGTATATGAAAATAGTAATAAAGTAATTATTCTTAATAAAATTAAAACAAAAGAAACAAAATAAATGAAACATACGGTAGCAATGTAAGTTTTACTGAAACGAAGATAAGAGCATTATAGTTAGTCTGCTCTCTTCTGGATGCATAACACAAGGGAACAGCATTTTTGTTGCATGCAATATTATGACTAGTATTATAGATTTTCGGGGTGCTGATTTTAGATCTAAAGTCTGATTTTTTGTATCAGCTTTAGTTTTTGAGATATAAAAAAAAACGTTTTTTTGTAAGAAAAAAATATTTTAATTAAAAAAATATTTAAAAAACAACTACTACATATCAAAAAATTTTCTTTTATAAGATTTTCTTCCTTCAGTTGGTTCACCAGGGCTGTTTTTAATGCTCCAGCAGTAGTCCGCCATCATGTGGGCATTCCAGTGACCCTGGTACCGCTCCTCCATAGTTCGAATATCTTGATGGAACCGTTCCCCTTGCTCTTCACTCAGATCACCAAGATTTTCAGGGAAACGGTCTAAATGGCTGTGGAGAAAGTGCACTTTGATGCTCTTATTACAACCAAGCTGCTTGAAGCGCGACAACATCTCTTCTACGTGCTTCGCATAGCTATCATCCTTTTTGTTTCCAAGAAAATTTTTTACAATCCAAACGAATTCATTCCAGGCTTTTTTTTTCGATATCAGTCATATGACTGTTACAGTTTTCGTCCTTAATTAACCTTCTTATTTGTGGACCATCGAAAATTCCGGCTTTCAGTTTCTCTGTACTTAAATTATGGAACTTTTTAGAGATGTATTTAAAACAATCACCATCCTTGTTCAGAGCTTTGACAAACTGTTTCATGAGCCCTAGTTTGATATGCAAAGGTGGCAGTATTATGCGATCCCTAGACACTAGTGGTTCATTTATCACATTCAGTTGTCCCGGAACCATAGTTAGCCTGGAAGGCCAGTCTTTTCAAATCCAGTGCTCGGACTTAGCTCTGCTATCCCACAGACAAATAAAACACGGATATTTTGTATAGCCTCCTTGTTAGCCGAGAAGAAAATTCACCATTTTCAGATCCACACATAACAGCCACTTGTATTCGTTGTACTTGATTCTACCCATAACAGAAGCTACAGTAGCATACTCTTCTTTGACTTTAGTTGAATGTGCAATCGGTAACGAACCCAGCTTATTGCCGTTATGCATGAGTACACATTTCAGGCTACGTTTAGAGGAATCAATAAATAAACGCCATTCATTTGGATCATAATTTTGTACTCCCATTGCTGTCAATAAACCAGGAATATCTGAACAGTAAACAAAGTCATCATCTTCAGAAAAGAATGAAAGCAAGTCTGTCTCTCTCTTACGATAATACGAAATTCTTGTTTCTCGGGTTAAAAGATTTCTTTGCTTTAATCGAGAAGCTAGAATCTCCGATGCTTTTTTAGAAAGGCCAAGGTCTCTGACTAATGCGCTGAGCTCTTCCTGATTAAATGGCCGGGGCTCAGAAGAAATATCTGGTTTAAAGTCAATTGCCACACTTTCATCACTTGAAGCGTTTTTTTCTTCGTGATCGTCGTGATCATTTTGTGTAGATGAAGATGCTGGTGGTACCGGCAGCCGCGCCAAATACACCTGTTTTGCGAACTCCGACACACTAAGTCTACAATTTTTGAATGTATATTCACCGCAGATGTTACAAAAATAGTTGGGATCGTTTTTGCAGATATTTCTCGACGTGGACATTGTGTAAAAAAAAACTTGAAAAAAAAAGCAGATCGGTTTTATAAAAGTTAAGCGAAACTAGTAAGAAAAATGGCCGGTAGCTGTATCTCAAAAACTGAAGCTGCTAGAGAAAAATTGAAGTTATATTTGAAATCAGCGACCTCGAATTAGTAAACAACAGTTATAAAATTCCATGCAACAAAAAAAAAGTCTAATTTTGTTCCCTTGTGTAATAGTTGGTCTAGTATTGTTTTAATAGTGATCTGTTAAACCGTTACAAACAAATTGAGAGAAATGATTTCTATTGTTGCATGACCATTTTGTTTATGCAAAGTTAGTAAGAGTCTTTGGTCAAACATGGCACGTGGCGTTGCACTATCGCGAGATCTTAGGGAGTCGATAATTTAGGCATTCCAAACGGGATTATCCAGCTATAAAATTGCTAAAAATTTTAGTTTGCCGCGATCATCAGTACAAAACATAATTACAAAATATAAAAATTCCGGAAATGTGGAAATAGGTAAAAAAAAAAAAAACGGGACGTCCAACGATAGCAAAACCTCGTGTTTGACGTGTGTTGAAAAAAAATTATAAAAGAAAACCGACGCCAAACTGCCGCTGCCTTAACTGTAGAATGGAAAAGTCGCATTAAGAAAAACATTTCCGTCGATACTTGCAAAAGAGTAATGAAAAAAATGGGCTACCATTTTTATAAGGTTTGTTTTAAAATAATTTAATATCATAAATTTCAAAATAACTTCATTCATGCAAAACTCAGGCGAAAGAAAATCCACTTTTGACGCCTAAACATAAGAAAAGACGGATTGTGTGGGCGAAACAACGTAAAAACTGGACATTAAGTCAATGGCGGACCGTTTTCGAGTGATGAATCCGGGTTTGAGGTTTGCGTTGGTGACGAACGCAAACGTGTGATTCGAACCTCCAAAGAACCCTTTCACAAGGATTGTTTAAAAAGAACCGTCAAGTTCCCAGCATCTCTCATGGTATGGGGATGAATGTGTGGGGGTGGTGTTGGGAATTTACAATTTGTTGACGGATTAGTTAATGCTGTGAAGTACGAACATATTCTACAAGGGCAACTTCTTCCATCAATACCACGGCTTCAATCAAGTAACGGAAGTTACATATTTCAGCAAGATGGCGCTTCTTGTCATACGGCTAGGTCCACAACGCGATGTTTATCTGCTGCAGGTATTCCTTTAATGGAATGGCTTTCCAGCAGCCCTGACCTTTCACCAATCGAAACTGCTTGGCACAAGATGAAGCAGAAACTGAGACAAGAGCTGGCTAGGACTCTTCAGAACTTAAAAAATAAAATTACTAATATTTGGCAATCATTTACTGCTGAAGAATGTGAAAAACTAGTTGATACTATGCCACGAAGAATAGCAGCAGTAATTAAGAAAAAAGGTGACGTAACAGAGTAGTAAAATTAAAATTTGGGCTCATAGACCAACTATTTTGCATTCAGAAAAGTACTGGAAACATGGCTTTGTTCCATAAGATCACTCCTTATCGTGTATTTATTTAGGTTACTTCCTTATTTGTTAACTTATTTTATTTAAACTGAATTAAACTTTACGTTAATCATTAAATAGTGTGTTATTTGCTTCAAAACTACAAAGGATGAGCACGTGTAAGTATCAATTGCTTGGTAGACCAACTATTTTGCGTTTGGGCTCGTATAACCGAATTTTTGCTCAAGGAGGGTTCCCCTGTATAGCTGGGTGCGTTGACAGAACGATGATCAACATCGTTAATAGGCATGGAAAGCATGCATTGAATGCAATGATGGTTTGTGGGCCGGACCGATCTTTCTATGCTGTTAACGTTAGCTGGCCAGGTAGTGTGCATGATGCAAGAGTATTAAGAAATTCCCGTTTGGCAGCAAATTTCAATGCTGGATATCGACCATTTCCAAATGCAGTACGTCTAGGAGACAGCGCATATTCTTTAAGTAGATGGTTAATAGCACCACTTAGGTCAATCCGGACGATCCAGTGGAACAGTGTTTTAACCGGGCTCACAAAAAGACCAGGCGAATCATCGAAAATAGTTTTGGTATGTGACGTATAGTTATACTAGTTCCTTGCATTCTAAAACTTTTAATTATTTTTAGGAATATTGAAGGAAAAGATTCCTTGTTTAAATCATCTCCGTATGGAGCCCACTATCGCAGGTAAATTTGTTTTAGCCTGCTGCATTTTGCATAATTTGGAAGTGAAAAGAGAAGAATCAGCGTGAGAGAATAATAACAACGATGATGAAGAAAATTACATGAAAGAGATCACAATAGAGGACAGTGAACCACCAAATGAAAATGCTCTTGCAATTTGAAGTTTTTTTTCTGATTAGGAGAAATTATAGAAAATCAAAAAACAACAAAAATAAAAAAAGTTTGAAATTTTAATATTCTGTTAAATTGACAACATATTCTTCACTAAAACAAGAATCTTTGCCGTCGTTTTTTAGTTTTTAAGTAAATTCTGATAACGGAATTTCCAGCTCATGGTCCAGTTTAAGAAGGGCTTCCAATGTAGTCTTGTATATTTGGACCTTCAACAGTTTTTTTTTTTTTTAAGTCTGTATTTCCTCGTCCGCTGCTTGAGATTTCCTCTTCCTTAAGGACGGATGCTTAAACTGGGTACCTTCGGTGACTTTGGAGTTCGGCTCTAAAAGTAGCATGACAACTCCATCACCACCCGCTTCTGGCAAATTTAGCCCTTCAACAGTAGGCGAAGCAGTCCCTATGATGTCGAGAATCCCCTCATCAACGACATCAAGAACTACCGAACTCTTCCACCCCCAATTCAATTTTTTTTTTAGAGTTATCTCTTTTGACTTGAGAAAAATAAAACGTATACCTATTGATTTTATAACACAAAAATGCTATGCTACTTAGTACTTACTAACGTTCGACTTTTCCACAAACCAAAAATAGTATCCCTGGCAAAGGTCCACTTTCGGTTGGCTGAGGCCATCCCAAGGGACTTTGATTTCATCAAAACTTCATCCCAAGCTTCTTCTTTTTGCTTTTTCGTTACAAGGTTGTTTTGAAACGAGGCAAAACGAATTTTCTTTAATAAAAAAGTAAACAAAAATATGATAAATCTTGAAACTGCTTGTATACAAATTACATTTTTATTTTGTACAACCTCCAAGATAGCTAACTTTTTTCGTTCTTTTCAGCACGACTCATATTACAATATGGTATGTGCAAACGTGCAAGCATTGAAGTTTTTACCAATGCATAATTAACTACAGTTAGTACAGTGAATAATACAGAGTGCAAACGGAGGGAAGCGTAAACTAGGCCGATTGTGCTGTTTGATTCAGGCCATTGAAGACAAATGTACTGTACATGCACACATGTATTTTTCACTTTGCAACTTTGCAAAACACCATGACAAATGCAAAGTCCTCTTTTTAATTGGTGAAACACTTTTACTTTTTACTTTTCAAAGAAGTCTGAAAGTTACAAAGTGCAAAGTCGTTAGAACTTTGCGTTTTTGGTGAAACACATCGCACTTGTACTTTGCAGGAGTTTATTTTCTGAAAAGTTACAAAGTGCAAAGTGGACAGTTGTTGGTGTAATAGGGCCCTGATCATGAGAAACTGTAGATTGAAAATAAATCCAAAACATCATTTAAAACGAACTTGGGTTCTCCCAGCGTGGGCGCCGTGGCGTAAGTGGTTAGTGTGTCGGATCACTACGCATGAGGTTCCAAGTTCGAATCCCAGAAAATACCAAAAAGTTTTTTCACGGTCCCACCTCTCGCGAGCGTCTGACAAACATCCGAGAGTATTGTTGTCTAAAAAAGCTTCTCAAATCGCCGTTCGGATTCGGCAGTAAACTGTAGGTCCCTTCCATTCGTGTGGAAAATATAACGAACACAACATGAGTGGTTGCGAGAAGCTAGGCCCTGGCACTTTAAAGAGCTGTTGCGCCAAATATTTTTTTTGTTCTCCCAGCATTTTACAAAATAAATTCCGAAACTGCGTTCAATTGAACAAAATTACAATTGACTGACAATGTGTCGCCAGTTTTTGAAACTGTTGCAAATCAATCCATTTGGTCAGATTTGTGACGGCAGGGCAGATAGGGTTCAGCACTAAGCGCCTGAGACCAAACAGCAATGAAAATAGTAGAGGAAATCTGGATCACCATCCCCAAAGAAAGTTAAAGTTAAATTATCGACGCATAAAGTAATGCCATGGGTTTTTTTGGACTCAAAATGAATCATCATGGTTGATTACCTTGTCAAGGGTCAAACAATTAACTCCGATTACTACTGCGGTCTTTGGCATCGGCTGCGAGAGAATAAAAGAAAAGAAAAATCGCCCAATAATGAACAGGGAAAAAAGTTTTATTTCACGTTCCATGGAATACCCACACACGTCTCGTTAAACAATAGCTACAATCCATAACTGCGGGTTTGAATTACTGCCACATCCTCCCTATTCGCCTAATCTCCGAATGACTTTCATATTTTCCCCAACATAAAAAAAAGACATTTGGGTTGCGGTAAACGAATTTTCAAGTTTTCAAAATACAAGGTGTACCAGAGAACATTTTGTAATTTCCTTTATTTCAATTGTTCAACGACCATATGCATCTTTCCATACCTTCTAGACTCTTCGCATAATTTAATAGGGCGAAACTTTGCACAGGCACATAGATCAATTGACAAAAACTTGGAGGAAATGAATTTTCGATTTTCCAACTACAATCAACTGTCATAAGCTCTAATCCGTAGTATTGTTGTAAATTCTATTTCCTAAACGTTTTAGTGTTTTTGCCATCTGGTAGCTTTCAGATTATCAAGTTTTATAATGTTGACATGGAAACTAAATTTTAAGTAATTTTTCGACCAGGCCACATTTTTTTCTGGGAAATTTACAAAATCTTACTAAATGAAAGCAAATAGATTATTGTTGAATGCTTTCCTGTTTCGCATCATCAACATTTTACGCTTTCTGATTGGGTAATATCAGCAGCAGCAGCAAAATCAACAATTACAGCAATCACGAAATTCAAATTCCCAACTTTTTAGCTCTTTGCGAATGTCAAAGTTGTTGCTAAAAAATAGTCCTCAATATTTTTTAATCAGTGTTTTCGGTTGGTATAGGCTGAAAGAGATAAAAAAAAAAAATATTTCGCGCAACAGCTCTTTAAGTGCCAGGGCCTAGCTTCTCGCAACCACTCATGTTGTGTGCGTTATATTTGTCACACGAATGGAAGGGACCTACAACTTAATGCCGAATCCGAACGGCGATTTGAGAAACTTTTTCGTGACAACAATACTCTCGGATGTTTGCCAGACGCTCGCAAGAGGTGGGACCGTGAAAAAACTTTTTTGGTGTTTTCTGGGATTCTAACTTCGAACCTCATGCGTAGTGATCCGCACACTAACCACTTAAGCCACGGCGCCCACGGCTGAAAGAGATATGAATATAAAAAATCGACTACTTCAAAAATTCGTTTGTCTTTTCATAATTTTAAACAGCAGTGACGGA
Source organism: Brachypalpus laphriformis (assembly GCA_945910035.1). Lineage (NCBI taxonomy): Eukaryota > Metazoa > Arthropoda > Insecta > Diptera > Syrphidae > Brachypalpus > Brachypalpus laphriformis. The sequence goes on from OX246753.1 coordinate 327,489,199, forward strand.
ACTATTAGCATGCAAGCAAAGGAACTCATTTCAAGTTTTTTCTTCAGTAGGTTGCAGTCATGTTACAAAATATTGATATTATTACAAGAAGTTAAAACAAACAAAAAATCAGGAGACGAAAAGTTTCACCTGCAGGATTCGAGCCTAGACATATGATTTAAGCTCAATCTGTTAATACGACGCATATACCCACACGCGCGCCGTGGCGTAAGTGGTTAGTGTGTCGGACCACTGCGCGTGAGGTTTCAAGTTCGAATCCCAGAAAACACCGAAAAGTATTCTCACGGTCCCACCTCTCGCGAACGTCTGACAAACATCCGAGAGTATTGTTGTCTCGAAAAAGCTTATCAAACAAAATTGCCCTTCGGATACGGCACTAAACTGTAGGTCCCTTCCATTCGTGTGAAAAATATAGCGCACACAACATGAGTGGTTACGAGAAGCTAGGCCCTGGCAATTAAAGAGCTGTTGCTATTCAACATACAATTGGAATCACCATTTTATACAAATACATATATAATCTTTCCTGAATTTAAAATAAGAACTGCTACAGATCAGAGAACTGCAGCAAGTAGCTCGTTTTATGGGCCATTCGAAGCATTCACTGTCTTCTAATTATTCACACACATTCATTCCAAGAAATGATTAGCTGCCTTCACAACTTTTTTGCCTATCATATAATGAATCTAAAATAGGTGCACATTGTTTTGAATAAGGCATCGTTCACTCTTCCTGAACGTTCCCGTCATCGTAAGGTCTAAGTTAAAAAAAGCTCCAGGAGTTGATCGCATTCCCTTCTACTATGAATGCTATAATATTCACATTACACAAAAAAAGTGATTACAATGATCCAACTAATTATAGGGGCATTTCTTTTCTAAATACTTCGGCCAAGTTGTTCGGGGGCTTAATTTTCAACAGGCTTACTCAGTGGATCGAAAATAAGAATATTTTACACGAATACCAAGCTGAATTCAGAAAAAAACTACTCTACGATAGATCAAACTTTTGCGCTTGTTAATATTGCCGAGTTATTTTTACGAGTATATACGAGTATAAATCTAAGTGGCAAAATGCGTTTGTGTCCCTCTACTGGCCGTAATTTTCAACCAATTTACTTGGTTTTTTTTTTTTAATGTAGATAATTACGGTACAAAGGTGATAGGCAAAAAACAAAATTACAAAAACATACAGACTTAGCCCCAGGCGCCTGCCTGACAGTTGTCTTTTATTTTTTTGTTAGGCTCAGCAACGCACGCCGTGTGCCAGCTAGTATATTATAAAAAGAGAGGAACAAAATTAGATGTCTTTTATGTAGACTTCCGCGCGGCGTTTGATTCGTTAGTCCGTGAAGCTAACGCTATGGGTATGGAATAACAAGCAAAGTCGTCAATATTCTTAGAGCAATGTATGATAATAACGTAGCTATTGTTTGGGACGCTGAATTTATGTCCGAAGAATTCTCAACATCAATGGTCGTAAGACAGGGATGCATTCTAAGCGCGCTACTCTTCATTCTGTTCATTAATGATATATCAGATGGTGTTGGAGGTGGAATCAAGCTTAGTCGTCCAAAAATTCTTGCGCTCATGTTTGCGGATGACATTGTCCTCCTCGCCGAAACAGTAGACGGTTTGCAGTTAACGATCAACAGGTTGGAGGAGTACTGCAGAACCTGGAATTTAACTGTTAACTTCGAAAATCGAAAATAATGGTCTTCAGAAATGGTGGTGGTAGGCATTGTCGAATCAAAAAAGGACCTATTAAAGAGTCGAGATTGTATGAGAGTATATAAATACATGGGAATCTAGATCGCAGCTAATCTGAATATGAAAAAAAAACTTCGCAGCAAAACTAGCAGAAACCAAGTGGGCAATCTCTTCGGTTTGGGAATTCTGCATTGAAAACAAATGCATACATATATAGCCCATGCCTCGAAGCAAAAAATATTTCGTGCGATAGCAACATCTGTTCTTCTTTATGGAGCTCAAGTGTGGGGTTATTGCTCTTTTGTAGAAGTAGACACATTTTTACGGTATTTTCTCAAGCGCATCTTTCGGTTACCAAGTAGCACACCCAATTACATGGTACACCTTGAGACAGGGGTGCCACGCTTTTCTTGGATACTTTGAAGCTACATTAAGATTACATCATGAAAGTAATGGCAATGGAACGAACGAGGATACCTAAATTAGTACTTTCACAGATCATATCAACTAGAGGAAACCTTGTCAAGGAGTGGGAGCACCTAGCATCTGATTGCGGAATGACCATGAGTATTGTACCCGATAAACAGCATACGTCCTTGAAAATAAAGTTCAACAACCTACTGGAGAATACATGTCGTATCATTTATGACAAGTACTTACATGAAGCTCAGTCATCCCAGTATAGATTGAAACACAATCTTTAAGAACGAACTAACTTATTAAATTGCAATACAACGGACATGACAAGCGTTATCTTCAAAATGAGACGGGAAACTATATTCCACATCGAGAAGAACTTCCCATTTTGTGCGATTTATGTAACTCAAAGGAGAAGATGTACGTCATTTTGTCGCAATATGGTATGCCTGATTGTCAAAGAGTTTCGTTTACGCTTTTTTGGGTCCTATTCATTGCGTACGGAGGAAACAATAAACATTTTGAATGGGGAAAAAGGCTGGAATGTGTTGTACAATTACACCGTGAACGCACTCCGCTATAGAAAACGCATCATAGAGGGAGATTTTTAAGTTATTTAGACTCATTTAACTACCCTAGTATTGAATAAATAAATAGCAAGTAAAGATATTGTGGTCAATCTGGTAGACGGCCTTAGGACAAACCAAATAAGACTTAAGTACAACTAAATTGTAATACATTTTTCATACTGAAATAAAAGTCATCTAAAACTAAGTTAGTTTAGTTTTAGATACTATAAAGCAATGAATCTTTCGAGTGGCTCGTGCTATCTTCTATGTACATACTTGCAGTGCTCTATGTGAAACCATTCAAAGGCTCGTGAATCGCTTCTACATTCTTCAACTATTGTGAATACTCTGATTAAATGAATACTTTGAGTGCGAGCCTGATACGCATTCAAATATTCATAAGTGTCAATACCATGAGCATTCGTATTTTCATTATTCTGCAAAGTGAACTTCGTTATAATTTCTTACATGATTCATACTTGCTGGTTTTCTGTGTGGGTGAGACTGTGAATGGATCGTGTTTTAGCGAATGATTCAAAACTACAAATGAGTAGATTCATGCAGCTCTCTGTTACAGATCCTCTACTCTCATAGCGCAATCTAATCACAAAGAGTATAACTTAATACATCTCAGGCGAATTGCAGCTTCCCTGTATAATTTTTCCACTTCTAATCTTTTTAATAAAATCATCGCTAAAAGGTTAAAATTAAGTATAATTACCGCTTAATCTACTTAACATGTACAAATATAGGATCTTTAATGCAAATGTAAATAACCTTTGGTCTACCTCTGATTTGGGTAAACATGTGCTGAGTTATAGATTTCACAATAAGTGTAAATTTGCGAGTTAGTGATATTGTGAAAAAATATAACTGTTACTGCGTCATTAGAAGGGAAATTGCGTGAAGAAATGTTAATACTTAAATATCATTTGAGAATGAGGCTTTTATCTACGCAAGGTCAACGACTTCCTAATGAGCTTTATGTGAAGTTTTATAGGACTGGTTTCAACGTAAGCCTTCTAAGCGTTCTATATTCACTTGACACCACCTGAGAATTGATTGTTGATTTTTAATACGGTGCAATATGTATTACATTTTCGATTCAACCCTTAATAATTTCTTCATGTTATTTTAAGGTACATACGAGTATGTACGAGTATCAAGATAAATGCAGTCCTTTCCAGGAGAAAAGCGCTTAATTAAGTTCAAAACTAGATGTTGGTATTAACTCTGTGATGGTTTGAGGAAGATATTCTTCCGAATTGCTCTTAATACATTTTTAAGCCTCCCGCACTTTCATATTGGTATCTTTCTTCATAATTTTCTATAGACAAGCTACCATACAAGTTCATTAAGACTGACGTGTGTACAATACTCTGGTGATCAAAGAACTTAAATACCCTGCGTTTTTGCTATGTTTTTTTATTACTTTCGCAGTGGTAATCGTCTTACAATACACACTTCTTGGCTGGAATCCCATTGAAGAGATGCATCCAACAAATTTTGACAATACACCATTTTGGGTAAATAAGCCGTCATTTGACCTTGGCTGAATCTTATTTGAATGCCTTAGCCTTAGCCCTACCGTTTACCTACCATTTTGAGGATGAAGAGTGCAGAGCACAAAATATATGGGATTCCCTACAGCAAACTTGCTTCAAGAAAGCCAAATCACTACTAGGAGCTTCAAAAGGCCATCACCAACACGCCAAAGAAACATGATGGTGAAGTGATGAAGCTAAAGAAGTGATAAATAAGAAGAAAGAAAGCGGCTCTCAAAGCTTGGTCAAAGTGACACTCTAATAATAATAGAGACGAAAAAGCTCACATCGAAGTGGAATACAGATATTGCACGAAAAAAGCGAAGAAGTGCGCCCAGCTTCAAGCAGAGAATAAGGAGGGCCAGTATCGGGAGCTGGAGAAAATATCTTAGCCGGTTGCTGATGCAAATCAGGCTATCCATGAGCAGCGACGACACAACATGAACAAGAGCGCAATGATCTTCAAAATAGCCGCCCAAGGAAGAAGGAATGCACAGGAGATTCGTTCGCCAAAGTTAATTAACAATGCTGCTCATGGCCAACTTTTTGTGGATGACGACAAAATTCTGCAGAGGTGGCGGCAGTATTGTGAATGAACACTTTCCCTGGATATACTTCCCAAGAGCCCCCATTAACTGTGAGAAAGAAATACCCGACATTACAGTCGAAGAAGTTAGTGAGGCGATCAAATACTCAAAAAAAAACGAAAAGCGGTTAAGCCAGACGAGAGTTCTGGAAAAAAAAAATGGGAGACATCGGGTTCAGATGGCTCAGAATTCTCATCTTAAAATTTATGGGAGGTGATCCAATGCCGAATCAATGGAGGGAAAGTTACCTTCTCCATGTATAAAAATGAAGGGTGATAAGCGAAACTGTGATAACTACCATTCGATCAATCTGGTGTTCAGCATGAAGGTCGTTGAGTAGGTATTAGGTGGCCGACTGCGAAAAATAATACGGCTGTCTGATGATCAGTGCTGGTTTTTCGCGGGTAAATCAACCACAGATGCCATCCAAAGTATAAGGATCATAATGGAAAAACATCGTGGCGAGCCCCATAGACGGATCAGTAGAAATGCAGTGAAGTGGGAGGGTTATGATCCCTTATTTTCGGATCATAACCTCGCTGATAAAAGGAAGAAGAAGAAGAATGGAAAAACATCGTGATTTCTTGAAGGATTTGCATATTGTATTGGTTGACTTTGAAAAGGCATTCTACAGACAACGGCGAGATCTGATATGGGTGGCACTAAGACATCGAGGTGTTCCAGAAACGTATGTACAGATGATTATGAACATGTACGAAGATAGCCCGCTGGAGTAACTGAAGAGTTCGCAATCAAACTCGGGGTGCACCAGGGAAGCGTCTTAAGTCCTTTGTTCTTTATTGCAGTCCTTGACTATCTGCTTAAAGATAGAGTGACGGACCCCAAGGTACATAAGTTATTCTTTGCTGACGATGGAGCCATCATAAGTGAGGATCCTACATCCCTGCAACGAGCACTTGATATGTGGGTGGACGTTTTGGAGGGAAATGGGTATCGCATTAGTTAAAAAAAAAACAGAGTACTTGTGCTGCCCGTTCTCGGATTCACTCAGGCCTATTCCAGAGATTTATTCGAATAAAACAGTGCTACCCAAGCGCGAACAGTTTAAATATCTGGGATCTATGATCAATAGCGAAGTAGCCTGTGATGGCGACATCAATGATTGCGTAAGTGTAGGGTGGATGAAATGACGAGAAAACTCCGCTATCTTCTGTGACCGAAAAATTCCCCCTAAGTTGTAAGGAAGGCTCTACACCGCAGTTGTGCATCCAGCGCTCACGGTTCACAATGTTGGACAATGTACAAAAAATATAAGAGTAAATTAACGACAGGTGGGATGAAGATGCGCAACCGGCTCAGCTGGTATTGCCACGTTCAAAGAAGAGATCATTTGAACCCTGTTAAAAAGGCAATATTAATAAACGTTCCAAAGACATCGCGAAAGAACGGCAGACCTATAAACGCCTGGATCCACAAACGCAACGACATCACCATTTGATATGCCACAGTAACGAAGTGATCCAAAATCGGGAGGCCTGCCGATATTTTCTGAGGTCAACCAGGCGAACCGCACAAGCGGGTCGGTAGAAATGCAGTGAAGTGGGAGGGTTATGATCGTTTGTTTTCAGATCATAACCTCGACGAAATAGGAAGAAGAAGAAATAGGGATTTTACTGTCTATTTGAATAAAGCTAAACTCAATTATTGCATTTCTGCAGAAGACTAGTAGCACCTTGACATCGCCAAGCGAAACACTACCATTGCCGACATGGCGAAGGCACTTTGTTCACCATTCTTACCTCGGTGGTCGAGGTTCGAATCGCGTTTTGGCGCATGCATTCGTTTTGATTTTTATTAATTTGTATTTCCCAATTAATTATTAATCAACAAATCAGCCATACCAATCATCCTTACTGACGGAATATCAATGTAAACAATTATTATTTTGGAGAATTGATCAAAGAAGAAAACATTTTTCCAGAGGCAGGAGACGAGTCTGCGATAGTTATGATTTTAGCCACCAACGCTTTACCAATCCAGGGATAGTTCAGTGCTTAATCTTAACCTAAACAACCCTATTTTGTGTGAAGGGTCCTTTTTTGCAGTCATTAAGGTTCCATGTATTGGTAAACATTTGTCACTCCTTAAAACGTGTAAAAACTTGTAACAAATCTAACCCTTGCTCGGATTTTACCTATTTATAGCTATAAGTTCGAACTTCGAGCACTCGGGTAGAATTATACGCTTCTTGACGGATTTATTAGTCTCTGTGTACTTATTATTACGTCATAATTTTTCACATTACTAATGTCGTTTTGATAACCAATCCCATAGGGGTTCTGAGAGCCCGAAGCAGCACAAATGTAAAAATGTTTAAAATCCAAACTCTGACATGCTCAGTCAAAGCGCTGTTGTGTTTTAGGCATTAAGTATTATGAATTTTACACGGTGCCTGTCCATCTGCCTTTCACGTGCTCGTAACTTGTGAATCATTTGAGACCGAGAACTGAAATTTTCGATGTTCTTGTGCCCGCACAAGATGGCAATACAAAAAATTGTTGGGTACTTTGTACGAATTGCCAATAAAGATACAATTCTTTGTTGAGCATCATTTGACATATGCGACATATCAAATAAAAAAAAAGTATTTTAAACAAAAACAATTCGAAAATTTAATTTTTTCCATGAATAAATTTTGTTGGTTTACGGATACATCTTAATGGTGTGCATGAATATGAAATGCAAAAAATTGGTTTCGCCTGATGTTTTTGTTTGTTTTTCTAAGTGGGCATATTTAATTGTTCTTAAAATAGCAAATTATGACTTGATTATGACTTCGCGTTATTTGGCGAATTCAAAATACTTTTTACTAGCTACCAAATGACACATGTTTCATGACCATGATATCAAACACCATGCCCAGTGTATTTCAAAAATAACCCCAAATGCAATGACTTAAGAGCCCCGATGCAATCAAAATCGGTGTTCTCAGTGCGTTGCACTACTGACTAAGAAATCCTAGTTCGGATCCCAATAAAAGTGCCAAAGCAACACGTTCATATAGACTCACATAAACGGTAAACAGCAATATTGAACCAAAAATTTGAAAAAGATTGGAAACTGATATCGGTAGGTTTTGTGTTTTTTATTTATTTTTTCAACTGTAGCAATACAATGTACATATACTCGCGATATGTGCGAGCTCAAGTATTTTTTAGACCTAGATTTCTGATATAATTGCAGGGTTTTCTTTTTAAACATAGCCAGCCAGTACTTGCTAGTAAAGTCAAATTTCACACGTAAAACAAATACAAAAACCGGCTGGTTCCTACTCTTGATTTTATCCCTAACCAAAAGTGACTGGCTAGGAATTTTGTGATGCCTACTTTCAGGTGGCGCTAAAACGAATGTTTCAAAGGTATAGACGTTGCTGCCACTACGAAATTGTTTGGTTCCTAAAGATATGTTCGTAAAGCTAACCCAATTATAAGTAATCCCGTGCAAAGCTCCTGATTGGCCGAAAAATAAATTGAATTTAACTATCGTATTTATTTGATATTTGACAACAGACAGCTGGATGTCATAGGACTGAAATCACACGTAACAACTTGAAGGTATAAAATCGGCTGGCTGGCAATCGTTTAAATGAACGACTGGCTGGCTAGGTTTCAAAAAAACACGACAAATAAAGTTTTTTTTAAATTTAGCATAGTTACACATAGAACCAAATATACGGTGATGTCTTTCAAACGAACCCAATATTTGTCCAACTTTTGTAGATGTGAGAGCCTCAGCAATCCGTAACACATATCGGGGTCTCCAGAGTCTAATTTGTGGCATTTACGCTTTTCGCGAGGTAGATAAACTTTTTAACCAAAAGCTTTTTGTGTCGTTTAGTTTCTTTGTTCGCTGTTCTTCAACTGCCGTAAATGTTTTTATGATGGATTACTGGCGAGGTGCCATGATGATGTAGGTATCGTCATCGAAATTACTGTTTGAGTGTTTTCCAGGGTTGAAATGATTTCATTTTCTCCGGATTCCGAGATCAGTCATCGTCATGCAGTTTTTGGTGACGAATACTCATCCTCATCAGGCATTCGCTCATATTTTTGAAACTCGAGACTTTTTCTCAAGTCTAGTTCTCTAGGTCAGTTCTCTATCCCCCGTGATCCTTAGGTTGATCTCTACGCAGATGGTAGACAAAGTCCCAAACTGTCTCTAAGTTTGTGATGTTGACCTTAAATTCCTCAGTTTCTTGCTAGATCGGCTGCAGTGTGTAAACATATTTAATCCGTGGTGGACATATTAGTCTAAAATCCACTTGTAAAGTTGCTAGAAAATGGTTTAAGGCGCTGTCATAGCTGCAGCAGATAAGAGTTAATACAACATGTTAAGAAAACCGATAGCGCAGTTTACTAAAATTCTTTCCTTAAGGAACATAAAAGCGAAGCTTAAGTAGAATTTGAATGAAAGTGAATCATTCAGAGTGAATTCATCCAAAACAATCATCCTTGTTTATAATTTTCACCCAGTATCTTGCACTCACATTGTCATTTCACGAAAATAGTTGTTGGAAAAAAAAAATAAATAAATATTTGGCGCAACAGCTCTTTAAGTGCCAGGGCCTAGCTTCTCGTAACTACTCATGTTGTGTGCGTTATATTTTTCACACGAATGGAAGGGACGTACAGTTGTCGAGTGCCGACTCCGAACGGCGATTTGAGAAGCTTTTTCGTGACAACAATACTCTCGGATGTTTGTCAGACGATCGCGAGAGGTGGGAATGTGGAAAAACTTTTCTGTGTTTTCTGGGATTCGAACTTGGAACCTCATGCGTAGTGATCCGACACACTAACCACTTACGACACGGAAATTCTGGGTAAAAAACACACGAGTCATATTGCAATGAGTTTTAAATCACCAGATAGCTTGATATACAAAAGCCAAGTGAAACAGGTTGTTTACATTTTTCACTACGCCTTCACTTTTGATGAATCGTCGGTTTGATGAACAAGTCTTTCATCAAAAGTTGCTAGGGTGTACTGTCAATGTGTTTCATCGTTCATTTTTAGTATGCACTTTAGATGAAATGAAAATGAAAGGCAATCTATACTTAACACTTTGGATGATTCATCCAAGATGTACATTCAAAGTGATAATTTTTATTTTTTTTTCCCCGAGGGTAGGTGAAAATCTTCTGCAAGACACTATGAGGATCGCCAGCGCGTGCTCATAGTGATGTGGGATTCTTACCCACTAAAAAACCTCCCTTCAAAACAGATTTGTTTTTTTATTTTTACTACAACTAAGTATTCGACTTATCAAGTAGTTTTCATTTCACGAAATAATGACGTTTTGCAGGTACCTTCCCATTAAAAGTTCCTGCTAGCTTCGGAGTTTAGACGCGGTTACTTAACGCGCTAAGTCTAAAGGTCTGGTTCTTTGTAGACGACGTAGTAAATTTCTTTCAGCCTAAACTTGGAGGACCGTAATATTTGCGTGACATTCTAGTCGATTTTTGTGCTTTCCCGCGTAGTTTTTGATTTCGTCTTCGATTGTTTTAATGCCAAGATCTCTGTGCATATCGCTATTTCTGATATACCATGACGCATTAACAATACCTCTTAGCACTTTGCTTTCAAAGTTTGTAAAATTTTAATGTTACTTATTTTGGTACAACCCCAGAGTTGTATACCATATGTCCACACTGGCTTTAGCACTTGCTAATATAAAAGCAGTTTATTCTCTATCAGGGTTATCGTGAATAAATTTTCCCTCGGAATTTTTCCCCCGAACAAAAATTAGATATCTTCAAAAATAGGGAAGAAATTCATTAGGAACAAATTAAATATCGCGATTGCGTTGAAAGTTGTCCTGAATTGTCATTCATGATACCTATTTCTTTTCCGCGGAATTATTTCCTCTTTTTTGAAGATACCTAATTTTTGTTCGGGGGAAACATTCCGAGGGAACATTTATTCACGATAACCCTGTATATTAAGCTTGCAATGTTTTCCAAGTTACCAATACATTTCTCTATATTTATTATCTAGTTCTTCGCGTTTTTTCTTTTCATGCCATTTCCATTTCAGCTTTGCATCAAGTGTCATTCCAAGATACTTAGCCTCGTTTTCAAACGGAATTTGAACCTACTTTGAAAAGATCGGCAAATTATTTATTTTCTTATAAGTAAAATTTACATGAACAGATTTGGTTCGTTGAGTGCGATTCGCCAAACCTTTGCCCATTCATTTACTCTATCCAAGGCTTCTTGCAGTTTTTCTGTAGTATCTTCGACCGTTTTACCTACTGCCAAGATAGCAGTATCGTCGGCAAATGTAGTGCCTTCTACTTGCGGTATATCACGAGTGTATAATAGATATAAAACTGGAGTAAGAACGCTTCCTTGCGGCACCCCGTATTTCCTTAAAATCTGAATATTCGTTTCCACATTTGACGTGGATAGTCTATTCGTAAGGTAGTTCTTCAAAATATTGTATAGGTGCTCTGGCAGAAATACAAATATTTGGCGCAACAGCTCTTTAAAGTGCCAGGGCCTAGCTTCTCGCAACCACTCATGTTGTGTGCGTTATATTTTTCACACGAATGGAAGGGACCTACAGTTTAATGCCGCATCCGAACGGCGATTTGAGAAGCTTTTTCGTGACAACAATACTCTCGGATGTTTGCCAGACGCTTGCGAGAGGTGGGACCGTGCTCTGGCAGAGCTTGTCGTAATTTAAACTTTAAGCCTTCAAGCCAGACCTTGTCAAAGGCTTGAGAGAAGTCTAGGAATACGCTTGAGCAAATTCTTTTTCTTCAAGAGATTTTTCGATTATATGTGTTATTTTATGGACTTGTTCAACTGTAGAATGCTTACTTCTGAATCCGAATTGATGATCTGGAATGAGATGCCTTTCTTCTATTACCGACTGTATTCACCTAATCAATATTTTTTCGAACACCTTGGATATAATTGGAAGAAGCAAAATCGGTCTATAAGACGTTTTTTCATTCGTCGGTTTTCCGGGCTTAAGGAAGATTATGACTTCGGTGACTTTCCATTGACGGGGAACATATTCTAATCTAAGCGCGGCGTTTATAATGAGCAGAAACTTAATTAGAGCTTTTCTTGGTAGTGCTTTAAGAACCTCTCCCGTGATTAGGTAGTATTCAGGAGCCTTCTTAAGTTTAAGTTTCTTTATTTCTTCCTTAAGTTCGGTAAGTGGTGCATTTCTTATTGCACTATTGGCTAAATACGACGTATTTATATTTTGAAGAAGAGCTTGTCCATCAAACGGTTAAAAGTTTCTTCCAGGTGGGTGGCTAAAACTTGCGCTTTCTCTTTATCATGCCTGGCCCATTCGTCTAGATTTTTCCTAATTGGTGGGGCTTGAATTTGAGGTGTTTTAGTACCTTTTATAGCCTACCAAAGCGAGTAATTAGAACCCTTTTCTGCCGTTAAACTTTATAGGTAAGTTTGTATTTCATTATTCTTAAGGTCTTTAACAGATATTTTTAGTGAATTTCACAAACGGCTAAGATGTGCTTTATGTTGCGGAGCCCGAGTTGTATTTTTTTGCGCGCTTTTCTCTTCCCCTTAATCATCTCTTTTATTTCCTGTGGATAAGTTTGAATGTAACTGACCGGCGGTTTCTTTGGTTTGGAAGTATTTTTCCACACGGTATCCTGTAAGATTTCGACGAATCGATCAACTTCAACTTCAAGTTTATAGAGCGTTTTAAGTGATACGCTCAGCTCAATATTTGCTTCAATCCCTTTTTTGAAGCCATCCCATTTACTTTCGCGCTGGTTAATCTGGCCGGTCTCATTTTTTAATTAGAGCTTCGCTTATCGTCATAATTGGTGCGTTTTGGTAAAACGTCGCTTCTCAGTGAAGTAAGTGACTTGGAACCACTGCTAAAGTGGGATTTTCTCAGTCGAAAATGAGTTGGGATGGATGGGAAGAGCTTTTTCGCTGCGAAAAGCTTTTTCATTCAACTGGAATGATTCAGTAGTATTTCACACATTTAAGCACAACTTTTTCAGACTTTTTACTTCAATTTCAATTCAATCACCAATCAAACAATTAAAAAAGTTTTTTTTCCAGATTGACTTAGAATCGTTTTGTGGAGAAGCTTTCACTTTGCTTTGCATAGTTCTCACGAAAACACACCAAATGATTGGAGAATGATCAGAGCTTTCTGCAACTTTTATAGTGATAAATGTAAATGAGGCTTTAGGTTCTATTCATCGGTTCACTTCGTCCGACCTTTTTTTTTACCAATTTCGTTCTTTACCAAGTCATCTCTCGCTGCTTGAAAGATAGGCTACCAGCTTCAACGGCTTTATTAGATCAATATTTTGTTTTGATATACATATTAGTGCCTCCGAACATCCCACTTGCAAATCCGAAGGCCATTGTTCTAATTTCGAAGACTGGGCTCGTGACGATAAGGATATTAAATTATATTTAACCATTTCCTTATTCAGAGTTCACCCGATAAGACGGTGCCACTGTCTTCATGTTACAACAACCTACTGAGGTTGCATCACCGAAATTTAATTCGTAAAATAAAACAATACACACTGTTCTGATAATAATTATATTGCGTCATGATTCAGATCCGACTGGACTTTTGCGTTGTTAACGAATTGTTGGTATAATGTCGAAGACTTGAATCTACAATTCAAATAACTAGTGGACTTAGACCTGGAAAAGAGTCTCACGGCAACACTGACCATCAATGCAATAGTTCAACTTGCAATCCATTCATATTCACAGCTGGTTTGCTGCATGTTGTTTGCTTGCTGTTTCTTCTTCTACCTTCGAACGGATTTTTGTATATACATACATATATGCATAGGCATATATGTACCTCCTTCGCGTTTCTATTTCTGTCTGTTAGTCTGACGGTTTTTAACATTTCGCCTTGGCTGCACTATGCATAATGCAATGGATGGCCGAACAACATTTATTCAAAGAACTGCACAACGAAAGAGAAACGAAAGAATCGTATATTGAATTCATATATTAGGTACGATATTCCCTTGCACTGTCCATGACCCTGTTCTAGTTCTCGCATAACATACGCAAGTTATATTAGAATCATATTCAGGCCAGGCCAAATAAATACGAACAAAGAAACTCGTAATCAAAAAATATCAAATTTCAAGCCAATGGTTAATTCTTAAGATACACAAGGACTTCCGATTGCAGGTAGAGAGCTCTTCTGTGATGCACTCTTGTGAGTGCATAGAATTCAATTCCTCCATCGCCTAGAGGAAGATCTACGCCACTTGGAAATAGCACGTTCGACAAATAACTGGATTAATCGAAATACCCACTTGGATACACAGATACTAAGCGAACAGCATACTTTCTGCGAAAGGGGTGGTGGTTAGTGGGTGGTTGGGTGGCTGTTGGTTGGCTTGCTTGTGGCTCAATCTTTAAGTGCCTAGTATTAATAATTAAAATTAAAATGCAAAGCTCACTTTCACGCTATGCTCCTTCCACGTCATTCCTGTGGCATTACTTATTTTCTCCTTTTTTTTTTTTTGAGAACACAAACGAAACACGAACACCACACGCGAAACACGTAACACACTAAATCACGACTACTGCAACTACACAAAACAGTTAAATAATAAAAAATATGTTCCTGCGTAATATTCAAAATAGAAGAAACTTTTTTTTTTTCTCTACTCTGCTCCAAATTAACAGTCGAATGTTTATTTATTTTGGACTATTTTTTTCTATTCTCAGATGCGTTTTGCGATAATCTTTGGCCCGTATCTTGACTTTTGTTACTTCGCACTTTCCCAGCTAGTCGAGAAAAAGGCCTAAATCGAACAAAATTTTAATAACAGCTGATTTGTATCTTTGAGAAGAAAAAAATTCTAATGAATTCGTATACGGATAAAAGGGAGAAAATGTCAAAACCATTAGACAAAAAAAAAGTATCTACGTCCGACTATCGCACGAACACAAACGGGAACACACAAAGAATCAGCATACAACAGCGCGCAACAGAACCTCTCTTTCTTCTACGTGGGAATTGGTTTAACCAGTTTTTTTTCTTCTTTATTTGGCCACACGGACACGAGAGAGGGCTCGAGAGCGAGCTACTATCAAAGAGAGAGCACTTAATTAAATTTAATATGAAAACTCGTGAGAGCTTTTTATTAAGAGAAACGGACCTGATGAGATTTATTTTTTATCACGTATCACCTTGTTGCTC
This sequence comes from Brachypalpus laphriformis, assembly GCA_945910035.1. Taxonomy (NCBI): domain Eukaryota; kingdom Metazoa; phylum Arthropoda; class Insecta; order Diptera; family Syrphidae; genus Brachypalpus; species Brachypalpus laphriformis. Next base: position 327,504,227 of record OX246753.1, read on the forward strand.
TCTCTTTAATATTGGATGCACTTAGCATGTCTATTTTCATCTCCCGTGCAAGCAAACAACACAATAAACGTAGATAGCGGTAGATAAGAGGTGGATATGTGCTATGCACTGTTGTGTGTAGGCGTGTGTATCCGTACGTGTGCATTTTCGAAATCATTTGGGGTTCAATGTGGTGTAGAGTTGAGTGATTGATTACACTGTTGGGAATTATTTTCATTTTAGTTGTGTGGACAGAACTTTGTTTTTTATTTACTTTAGAAAAATAAATAAATGTGTGTTGGGGTATCATAGCGTTTTTCACTTGGGTGATAAGGATATCAGGGCTGTAGTTCCTCTGTGCTTTGCGATGCAATGGACTCAAAGTCCAAGTTAGACTGACCTTTGCTTCCCTCTTTTGGTTAAATCTAGCAGTTTTTCTTCGCAAAATTACAATTTTATGAACATCTTTACATACGAGTACATATGTACATACAATTTCAATGCCGCCCATCCTTCATGAGGGTCGCGGGGGTAGGATGCTCAGTTGGACTCTCCATCCTTCTCGATCCTCTGCCGTTGACTCCAACTTATCAGAGGAAATCCCTAGACGGATCCAGGAGAGATGTCGGACTTGATTCAACCATGCCTACCGAATGGTTGCCTACCTGCTGGACCGGCAATCATGGCACTTCTTGGAAGCCGGTCTGGGTGCATACGCACTACGTGACCAAACCATCGAAGCATAAATCGTTCCGTTCGGAAAAGTAGCTGCTCAACATTGAGCGCCTCGCGTACTCTGGTGTTGCGCACTCGATCCCTACGAATTATTCCAGCAACACCGCGAAGGAACTTCATTTCGGCAACTTGTATCCGCGATCTTATTCTTTCGGTCACTACCTAAATTTCATGACCATTGGTGAGAATTGGAACATGCACCAAGTTAAAAACCGATAGCTTAGCTTAAACACTAAGTTCGGCCTTCCGTATGACAGATGGACCAATCTCTCTCAAAATTGATCCAGCCTGGCAATACTACAATCGGTACCTAGTTGTAGCCAAGGTACGGATGCGGATATCCAGAATAGAGCAAAATCAACGAAATACTGTGAGGAAGTTTGACGTCGGACAGCCACAATCGCAAGAGACCGACAGAGCCTTCGCCGATCGAGTCCCATTAATCTCAATCTATGTCCTATGCCGCCAGCAGCAAATGCGGAAGACCAGTGGCAGCGTTGCCAACAAACCATTAGAGAACCCGCCTCTGATGTACTGGATTTTTCTCGGCCACCACAAGGAAACCGCTGGTTTGATGATGAATGCCGGCAAGCACATGCAAAAAAGCAAGAATCGTACAAGGCGGCGCTGCATAGAAGGACTAGAACTGCTCGCGAGCTCTACGAGCGGAGGGGAAAAGAGGATCATCGACTTCTCAGAAAGAAAAAAGAGGAGCATGAAAAAAGCTCGATCGAGGAGAGTGAGAGAGACTTTATTGCAGGAATGATGTTCGAAAATTTTACCAAAAGGGAAATGAAACCTACAACAGTTTCAAAGCCAGAATAGAAGCCTGCAGGGACGAAAATGGTAATATAGTACTAGAATCGCATTCGATGCTGAGGATATGGAAGGAATACTTCTGCAGACTGGTAAACGGCGACGATGGCCAATATTCCGCTGTCAGGCAGAATGAGCCATTCAACAGTGACGATGATAGTTAAGATTCTCGTCAACCCGATCTGAATGAAGTGAGGATAGCGATATCTAAACTTAAACCCAACAAAGCTGCTGGAGCCGACGGCTGTGCCGCCGAACTCAACAAAGCAGGAGGAGATGAATTGGTAAGGAGCATGCACCAGCTCATCTGTAAAATCTGTTCAGATGAAAGTATGCCCGATGAATGGAACCTCACCATCGTTTGCCCGATCCTGAAAAAAGGAGACCCTCTGAAATCCGCCAACTACAAATAAAAATACAAACATTTGGCGCAACAGCTTTTTAAAGTGCCAGGGCCTAGCTTCTCGCAACCACTCATGTTGTGTGCGTTATATTTTTCACACGAATAGAAGGGACCTACAGTTTAATGCCGACTCCGAACGGCGATTTGAGAAGCTTTTTCGTGACAACAATACTCTCGGATGTTTGTCAGACGCTCGCGAGAGGTGGGACTGTAAAAAAACTTTTGGTGTTTTCTGGGATTCGAACTTGGAACCTCATGCGTAGTGATCCGACACACTAACCACTTACGCCACGGCGCCCACATCCAAATCCGCCAACTACAAAGGTATAAATCCTCTCAACATCGCATACAAGATGCTGGTCTGCCGTATTATGTGAATACCTAAAACCGATCTTCAGCAACCTAATAGGTCCTTATCAGTGCGGTTTCAGGCCGGGAAAGTCCAGTATTGACCAAATATTCACACTACGGCAGATCTAGGAAAAAAAAACCCATGAATACAAAATCGATACACATCATTTTTTCATCGATTTTAAAGTTGCCTATGATAGCGTGTAGTTATGTCTAGTCATGACATCCGTGCCAAGTTTGTCCGTTTGTGCAGCATGACGATGGAGAACTCTCGCTGCTCCATCAGTCGGAAAAAACACCACCGAACCGTTCGATGTCAGGAAAATTCTTAGACAAGGTGACGCGCTATCATGCGATCTCCTTAAGAGAATTGTACGAAACTCACAAGCCAACACCGGAGGCACAATCTTTTACAAGTCTGTACAACTACACGGTTACGCCGATGACATTGACATAGTCGGATGAAATCAACGGACCGTCAGTGGGGCATTTGCAAGTATTAAGATCGAGTCAGCAAAACTGGGTTTAGCGGTCAATGAAACCAAAAAAAAAAAAACAGGTTGTCTACAGAAAAGGACACCGGCGGCTTGGACAGATTGCCACAATAGACAGATATAATTTCGAGTTAGTAAAGGACTTTGTCTACCTAAGATCTATGGTGAGCTCCGTAAATGACACCAGTGGGGAGATCAAACGAATAATTACTGTTGCCAACAGGTGTTTTATGGGCTAAGAAAGCAATTGAGTAACAAAGCCCTACTTCGAACTACTAAGGTAACTCTTTACCAGGATTATCGTGAATAAATTTTCCCTTGGGATTTTTGCCCGAGCAAAAATTAGATATCTTTAAAAAAGAGAAAATAATTCCCCGGAAACGAAATAGGTATCATGAATGACAATTCAAGAGAATTTTCAACGTAATCGCGATATCTATTTCTTTCCCCAGGTGAATTTGTTTCGCTTTTTTTTAAGACACCAAATTTGTCTTCTTCTTCTTCGAGGTTATGATCCGAAAATAAGGGATCATAACCCTCCCACTTCACTGCATTTCTACTGATCCGCCTGTGGGGTTCGCCTATTTGACCTCAGAAAATATCGGCAGGCCTGCCGATCTTGGATCACTCGGTTACTGAGGCCAATGAAATGCTGATGTCGTCGCATTTGTCTGATCCAGGCGTTTATAGGCCTGCCTTTCCTACATCGCGATGTCTTTGACACCAAATTTGTATTCGGGGGAAAAATTCCGGGAAAAAATTTATTCACGATAACCCTGTAAAAACATTCATCATCCCAGTCCTGGTGTATAGCGCAGGGGCATGGACTTTGTCAAAATCGGATGAGGATGCCCTTGGTTACTTTGAGAGAAAAGTTCTTCAAGTATCTTTGGTCCCGTCGATTTAGCCAGAAAAGTTCACATACAGCAATAAGATGGGTCATTTAGAGTGGATGGAGCCCAACGTTCCAGCCAGGAATGTCTTTGAATTCACACCGGATGGACGGCGCAGTAGAGGATGACCACACATTTTACAATACAGAGATATGATAATTTTTATCTTTCTTCTACAACATTATTTGATAGGCAATTCAAACGAAAAAGTGAAAAGAAATATAATGATGCTGAAGGAAAAATACAAACAAACCGTAGATCCGACACTGTCCGAAGATCAGACGCTATCCGAAGATCCGAAACTATCCGAAGATTCGAAACTATCCGACAATATCCGAATCCACACGGATCTCAATTGTCTCATACTTATATATTCGGATATCCGAATAGTCTGAAGATTCGGATAAACTAGTTCCTAGTTTTTCATTTTCACACTCTTCGGGCAACAGCAACAATTTTTTCGTCTGTGCGCAACGGATAGGCTTTGTTATCCACAACCAAGGCAGTTACACAACTTTTTTTATGAATTTACTTACACCAGCCGCTGAAGAGGCTTCATTTCTACCACACAGTTTCTGCAACATAGCACTCAATTTTGAAATAATTTCCCAGTTTCCCAACGTTATTCGACGTTAATTTTTTTTTCACGGTCCCACCTCTCACGAGCGTCTGACAAACATCCGAGAGTATTGTTGTCACGAAAAAGCTTCTCAAATCGCCGTTTGGACTCGGCATTAAACTGTAGGTCCCTTCCATTTGTGTGAAAAATATAACGCACACAACATGAGTGGTTGCGAGAAGCTAGGCCCTGGCACTTTAAAAAGCTGTTGCGCCAAATATTTGTATTTGTAACGTTATTCGAGCATAAAACGCTTTATTTCTTATCACCATGGTGTGACACTACACATATGAGGCTATCAGCGCAAAAGTGGTGTAACCCCAAACTATTTAATAGGAGAGAATGGGGATTTTTAATTTGATTGCTCTATCACTTTGTTATATAATGCTCTGTGCAAAAACGATTTTTTCAGCTCCATCTGCTTTTGAATACCAAAAGGTGGCTTACACCACTTTTGTATTGATAGTTGGTAATGAAAGGAATGTATGTAACACCAGAACAGCAACCAACAAAAATTGTGGGTTACACCACTTTTGCGCTGATGGCTTCATATGTCAGCATTTCAAACGCGTTAGAGTTGCCAGTTTCGAAATAACAGGCAATACAAAAAGAAACCAACGGACCACTCTTTACAAACAAAATGGAGACGTTTTATTCATTTCTGCCCGAACACAATGATGAAGCTGAAGCTGAAGTACGTCGCGCTGTCAAAGTTGAATACACACACACCCAGTACTGTGAACACAATGTGAAGCTGAAGCTTGCCGCTGAAGTAGAAGTGGAGTTAACTTCAGCTTCACTACAGCTCGTTTTTAACATTTCCATACAAAAAAAAAAAAAAAAAAAAAGAGACGACATATCAGTCACAGAGGGTAATGAGCGTGCATTCCGCTTGGTGCCGTTAAGGGCTATATTCACCTTCACTTTCTCCAGCTAGCCAATCGCGGGTGGAATAGCCTCACAAGCTGTGTCATATCTAGGAAGACGTGGCCCAGTTTCAACAAACCCAGGTCAAAAGAGTTACTAGGCAAACCAAGACCAGTTATTGCCAAAATCGTAGCTATTATCACAGGTCACTGGCCAGTTGGAGACCCAGCGGCCAAGCTTGGTATCCCCCACAACACCTTTTGTAGGAGCTGCAAGGATATTAATGAGAAAGAATCTCTATGTCATTTCCTTTGCAGATGTCCGGCCCTGGTGAGGATCAGACAACAAACTCTTGGCAAGAGAGAGATAGCGGACAAGAGGATTGGAGAACTAATCCTCTTCCTGAACTCCACGGGCTGGGTTTAAACTTAACATCCCTTTTTAACTAACCACTACAATAGGTTTTCACGAGTCCGTGGTAACAAAATGGCACACCCTAAGCGCTAATTGGGTTCTTTTGGACCGCCACTTTACCTACCTATCAGTAAAAAGAAAAATGAATCGATGTAGTAAAAAAGGAACAATATTACATGCGATTTGAGTAGGGTACAGTCGCCTGTTCCCGAACATCCCCAGTTCTCGAACACTTTTTACAAAAGTCGTTATATTATCGTTAATTTACCGTTTCTGCTTTTCGTCACAGCACACTTATACGTATGCATATTCCCTTTTCACTTACCTTAAGCATCGCATTCATACAAACGTATCTTATGCCAACAAAATTTTGAGTTTGCTAATGAGTTTCAATTCCTTAAAAAAAAAGTTTCATTGAACGTCTGGGAAAAGTTGGTTTAAAAGCAAAATTAATAACGTAAGTACTTTCAACTGCGTTTTTTATGATATTAGTGCATTAATTTATAATATTTCATGAAGTTTCGCAAATTAAAATCGAAGTTAGCTCGTGGTTTTGGACTGTTCGAGAAAAGGAACCTAATTTTTACCGAGTTTCCTAACACGAACACAACTATTCGCAAATAGGCAACTGTGAAAAAAAAAGGATTTCTACCATTTTACTACCTTAACTTATCGGAAAACATGTTTTTTTTTTTTGTTCTCTTTCTGTATCAGAAACCACATGCAAAATTAGTGTTCCTATTTTCGAACATCATATTCGTTGGTGTTCGAAAAAAGGAAACTGACAGATTTATGGTTTCCTATACTCGATTACCCGATATTTTAACGTTTTTCATTTAATAGGTTGAAATAATGCAATCTCAAAAACAAAAATACACATACTTTAGCTTCATTAGCAGCCGCGTTGAGAGATATTCGAAATGAGTCAATGAGTATAAGGGCAGCAAGTAGGGAATATGGAGTTCACAACACAGTCGGTCACAACGCTTCGCGATAGAATTAAGGGCAGAACTGTTGATGAACTCAGAAAACCAGGTTCTGGAACTGTGCTTACCAAGACAGAGGAAAACAAGATCGTTGAATGGCTCATAAACATTACTAAATGTGGTTTTCCGCAGAAATCAAGTGAGCTATTGGATGTTGTGCAGAAAATAAATAACGACGAAAAAAGAAAAACTCCCTTCAAAAATGATAGACCCGGGAAAAAATGGTATTATAATTTTATGAAAAGGCATAGCGAATTACTGTCTTTACGTGCTCCCGAAACCGTAAGTCAGGCCAGAGCCGTTATAAAGGAAGAAACTATTAGGAAATTGTTCAGAGACTTGGATGTGCATTTATTAGAGGAAAACTGTAGACATTTTGGATGACCCTACACGTATTTTTAATGGGGACGAAACATCATTTAGCCTTGCATCGAAAACTGGGGATGTAATTGGGGACCCAAAGGATATCGCAATATTTTTCAAGTTAAATATGCTAATGAGAAAGATAACTTGGTAGTACTTCTAGTTTTCAGCGCAAGTGGTGAAACATTGCCACCCGTCATAGTATTTCCATGTCAAAAAGTGTGCTTTAAAATTGTGAGCAACATGCCGGAAGACTGGGTTGTTGGTCGTTCTGACACTGGTTGGATGAGGACTGAAACCTATTATGAATATATAGCAAGATTTTTCCAATTGGCTAGATCAGCACCAAATTAAAAGGCCAGTACTTCTCTTAGTAGACGGGCATAAGTCTCACATATCCATGCACTTTAGTGATTTCTGCTCTAACAACCAGATAATATTGTATTCGCTTCCACCCAATACAACACATATTATGCAGCCTGTAACTACCGAAAAAATGTCAGAGATTGGAGTAATTTACCAGAAAACCAGAGCGAAACGGTAACAAAATCAATCTTTAGCCAACTGCTAAAACTAGTTCTGGACAAATCTGATCGGTCATCAATAATACAGAATGCATTTAAAAAATGTGGGATATTCCCATTCGATCCCAATTACATTGACTACACGAAATGTATTCAGAACAACTTAGAAAACTTAAATAGTGTTGAAAATGAAACAGCAATACTATTGAAGAAGTGGATGTTACAAAGAAAGTTTTGTTTTCTATTCAAAATGAGCTCAAAGAAAATGGAATTGACTTTGAAAAACTATTGAAAACAGTCACAGAAGCTCAGAGAAAACTTCAGTCTACTCAAGCTCCTCAACCACTTCAATTGGAAGATAGCTCTTTAACATCTTTACAAACCGACCAGATATTAAAAGAAGTGGCCATTGCTATTTCTGAAACAGAAAGGATTTTGGAAAACCCTATCATATCCGACATAGGAATATTTGACGATTTCAACACTATGTCACCATTAATTCGAACAAGTAAAGAAGCCTTTTAACCTTTTCTTTTAAATCCAATGAATTGTTACTTTTATTTTCTTAAAATAAAATCAGTGCAAGCACTAAAGTGTTACCTCAAATTCGTTTTTACTTAGTATGTACTTGAAATTAACATTCTAGACAAACTTATACGTTCGATTGGCCTCGGCTTCATCAGTGCGCGATTTTTTTGACAGCGCTACACGCGTATAGCTTCAGCTTCACCATTGTGTTCGGCCAGTTAAATTGTTTGGAGCTGTCCCGCTGACAATGTCAAGCAGCGATAGGTGCAGAGATACATATAATATAAGTTTGTATCTTCTTTGTGGAGTAGATATTGCGACACATCCAAACAATTCAGGAGTGGAATCCTCTAAAGTGGTAGTTGATCGTTGACGATCACAATCATCCATTTTGCTCTCTCTAATGTGACCATCAGCGTGATCATCACCCTTTTGCGATCGTTTTTGTGTGACTTTGCGATCGTTTTACGGAGAGCTAACAAAGTGTGATCATCAATTTTGACTGTCAAAAGTGTGACTATCAACTATCACCTTAGAGGATTCCACTCCTGATCTAAGTCATTACTTGCAGATTACACGTAGTTCGCATTGTAACTACAATGTAACTGCAATTGCGATGTAATCTTATCTTAAAGCATTCTTCTCGGTATGTATGCAAAAGATTACCTTGGTAATTGATTACACCCATGTACGTGGATTACCCCAGCATCGCTTAGATTCTAATTTGGACTGACTTGCACGCCTACAGCATCTTATGTAAAGTGGGAAATACACGATACAACTGTTGTACCAACGGTTTGACAGCTTTGGTAATGTATACGAAAATTGCATCGTATGTATCCACACAACCGACCGTTGTACCCATATCGCTGGTCGCATGTCTTGACTGTACAACCGCTGTCACACGCACACATTGTATGGAAATTATATGGTGTATGTGTAAAATGACTAAATAAAATATCTGGTTGTACGTAAATCGTACGCAGATTGTATAACGTATATGCTGCACACAACAGTTGGGTACAACACAAGTCGGTACGACGATTGTATCGTGTATTTCCCACTTCACACACATTGTAGATAAGCAACTTGTCGTCACGACCAATTGTACTTTTTCGCAGCAGGATATAGGCCTTAGGCGATTTGACATTGCAAGGCGTTTCCAGTCAAATAAAAATTCAGTGACTTATTCTCCATCTACGCCTACTTCCTGAAACCCAGTTAACCATTATTTCTACACCAAAGTTAGACCTCATCGATTTCCCAGCTAAACATTCCCATATTGTGCGTGAATAATTTTTCTTTCCCACCATATTCGTCATCAAATCTCCAATATGAATGACATTGACATTGAATCGAGGACACACGAGTTCCTCCTCGAGCAGCACCTCCGAAAAAGTACACAAGTTCGTGCATATCAGTAGACGCTCTACAACAAAGAGACGATAAAAAAAAATAAATAAAAACAGTTGCCTTGACCATGCCCCCTGAGCGTGACCTTTCCTTTAAAATTCGTTTCGGAAAAATAATTAGAATTCTAATTCTATATTTCTTCCACTTTTTCACCTAAAACGCAAAAGCCATTATCTGTCACTGATACTGATACCGCGCCGCACCGCACATTTGAAAAACCAAAACAAACCCCTAAAGACCAAGAGAGCAAACGCACTTAAGAGAGACATTTCGTGCTCTTTCCCTGTAGTGCAAAACAAAAACAGAGAGGAACACACTCGCCATCGCCACACTCCATAAGCACCCTCTCACCCCCAAACCATCCCCTTCAAGAATAACGCAAAAATAGCCAAACGAAGGAAAAGAAAAAAAAAACAACAACTCAATGTGTGTTTTTGTTTTGGAATTTTCGGTGTGAAATCGCTTCTACTTCTTCCCTCTCTGCAAAGATTCAACCCTTTCTCTTTCCTAAACAAAAATTATTCACCTTTCAACGGTACACACCACACACGCACGCACCTATGAGCGAAAAAATAAATCATCAATCAGTCACAGGTACAGAGATTGGAAGGTGGTTTGTCAATATTTTTGGCCCCCGCCTTCGATGATGCAAGGAATGTCACTCGAAATGCAATGAAATAATGAAGAAACGAATAAAAAAAAAACTTACATCATATCGATTTCGTCCTGAATTTGTCATTTCCACCGATTTGACGTGCAAAGCAAAAGCAAGATAAAATGTCTCCACCACTTCTTCACTTTGATCCTCGTTTGTCGTCTTTGTCACCCGTCGTCGTCGTCGTCTAATTGACACAAAGCACCGTCACACCGACACACAAGATGAGGATGAATTTTTCATCAAAAAACACTGTTTTTCTTCCTCTGCAGGAAAATTACACAAAAAAAACCTAAAAATATACAAAATTTCGCTTTTCGCGTCGTCCCACCGTCCGAATCGGAATCAGTTTTTTTTTTTTTTTTCTCAATGACACTTCAGTAGTGTAATTAAATTTGATTTCGCTTTATTCGCCTCGCGATTTATTTAAATTTTACTGCTTTTTGCTACTATGTATTGCACTGTATTTAGTTCATCTTCCTTGCATCACCGTATTTTTCTTTTTCTTTCGCAGTTTTTTTAGTATGTTTTGAATTTTTTTCTCCGTCGTGTTTTGCAATTTCGTTCTTTTTTCTTTTGACAGAGTGCGAAAAATTGGAAAATTACGACGGTGAAATTCCTTGGGCTACTTTTTTAAGATTTTTATTTTAATTTCCCGTATCAATAACGAAGCAAAGTGCTTTTGTACTTTTTCTGTTTTTTTTTCTTTTGGGGTTTTCCTTTTTTGTTAAGAAAGTTTTTTTTTTTAGCGAGCGAGCGTTTCACATACGTCTCTGCTTATTTCTTTTCTATCATTAATATTTTTGTTGTTGTGTTCTGTTGAGTGGGCGATGAATTCATTGCAAGATGTTATTCATCAACGCATGCAATAATAAAGAGAATTCATTTGGTGAGCAGGGTTGTTAAAGGCGTTGCAGTGGAATTTTAACACTCAAGTTGGAAATGCGAACCAATATTCAAGCAAGAAACGTTTCTCTCGTTTCATCATCACTTTTTTGGGACAAGCTGCAAATCGACTAAGGAAAACAGGACCCAAAATATAAATTCTCACGAAAACACACCCTTGAAAAATCAAAGGGGGACGCATTGAGAGATTAATCTATCTATCATTTTTTTCAATATTTCTACCTTTACTCTTCCCCTGCTTGTTTTACCAACAAATTTGAGTCACGCTTATAACAGCTGCGAAGAATATTTTTCGTATATATTCCCTTTTACCAAGGACCATAGCAACACAGTGCTCTTAAGTATCATATTGAACTAACATTCAACGGTAATTATTTACAAAATGGCATTCACCTCCGATTTTAATGAAATTTTCATATGTGATAGAAGGGTTTTTTTTTCAGAATTTTGATATACAGGGTGACCAGATAAGAACAATAGGATATATGTATATATTTAAGGTCAGACTGGTCTAGTTGCCAGATATAAGCCTTCAAAGTTCCCATACAAAATGCAATTATGTTTTTAAGTAAAAACGATTTTACTTTGACTTAAAGCAGTGTGACAGTGGTTAGTTGTGTGTGTACCAAACGTTTTTTTCACGGTCCCACCTCTCGCGAGTGTTTGATAAAAATGCGAGAGTATTGTTCTCACGAGAAAGCCTTTCAAAAACAAAATAAAGATTGCCCTCGGCATATGGCACTAAACTGCAGGTTACTTTCATTCGTCCGAAAAATATAACGCACACAACACGAGTGGTTGCGAGAAGCTTAGGCTCTTCATGGGCTGTTGTGCCAAAATATGTATGTGCATGTGTATTGTGAATCAGAAAAAGGATAGAACTCGCTGAATTTGAGTTTCTTAAACAATTTGCAAAAGCTTTCTTAATTTTTCGCATTTGCCTCGCATGAAAGCACACTTAAAATATTGTATGAAACAATGAACAAGACAATGCAATGACACAATGGTTACGTTATTAATTGCCATGCTAATGGTTGATGATTTAAATCCTGATGTCAGCAATCATTTATCTATTTATTTCCCACTAGCAGATACCCGCAACTTTGTCTACGTGGTCCACAATAACTTTATGTGAGGCGGCTAAAGTTAGTTGTGTAAGTCATATTTAGCTTAAGAACCTAAGAATACATATCAACTTTTCCTTTATCCATCAAGTTTGTGCTACCATCTGTTGTTGAAGTAGTGACATTTCAATTTACTTCACATTTTCATGCAATAGTTTGGCATGTGTAGTATTCATTTCTGGACTTACACCAATATTTTTGGGAAATGACTTACACCAGCAATACTTTCACCTCCGCATATGTATATTTTTAGCTAACAGAATGACTGCGTCAAAATGCACATATGCATACCATGGTTATAAATTTGCGCCTATAGGTTGGCAAGGAAATAAACCACTTACTTAATTAGAAGGCGCTACAGTTTGGGGTGAGTCTGGGTCTCAACCAACAGCAAATTAATATGCTTATTTTTTTATACTGCACTGTTGGACTTATTTTCCAACGCCCGCACTGTATAAAAGATATTAATGGTATTCATAACCCCTTGAGTGCATGTAAGTTATAAAAGAATGCATAATGTGGCTCACACTCAGTGCAAATGATCAGAAAGCCATTATGAGTCACATGCTGTGTCTGCTACCTGAGGTCATACTCAAAGCAGGTACTCACCCTTAAGTGGGTAACATGTTTGTAGTATTTCCTATATATATTTTCTAGATATTTTAGCAAGCTTTGTGGTGGAAATTAGAATGCAGAACTAGTGCAAGATGCCACATACGGATTTCAGGTGGATTAAAATCAGCAAAATACTTTCAATAACTTTGAATAAATAACTTTCAACAGCGGTGTCACAAGACTGCATAAATTCTTCGGCTAAGCAAATGCAACCTTATTGCCTTAAACGCGTTCTAGTACAGCATGAAAACTGAATTCACATTGCAATTGTGAATGGAATCGTTGCTTGAGCTTATACCATCAAAAATAGAAATAAATACAACAACAAAAGCACCCACCATGGGAAGGAAATAGGTCTCAAGTTTTAAGCCTCAATTTAATTGACTGGTTTTAATTTGCAGTGGTAATGTTGTATAATTTTTATATTTCCTATTTCATTAACATACAAAATCGAAGGCAAACAAAAACCCAAAGCTTTGTGTAAGAATTCATAAGTTTATTCGGCGTTCATATATAGGAATTCACTTCACAATTCCAGAACCAGCAAAAACAGTTGGAAAAAGTACCATTCTTCTCTAAACTGCATAAATAAAAGTGGACTTAACAAATTCACCCACTTAGATCCAATTTACACCAAAGTGCTGGTTAAATGTACAAAACTATGAATAGCTTTCCGCAGAAATTTAATTAATATTATCTTCTCTATTGACGTTGTACCATTGTAAAGTTCAATTTGGATAAATAACCACAAATTAGTTCAGTTGTGGCCAAAGTACGAGTAAGCCTTGTCTTATAGAGTTGTGTAGGTATATGTATGTGTATATAAATGATCACTTGCAGCAGTAGAGTCGTTTAAGCCATGTCCGTCACGTCTCTTTACACGTCCATTCTTATAATCCTGCGAAGACAATAGCCGTATTTTATTATCACTCATGATCCATATGGATCATTAATTTCTATGCAATACAACAATAATACGAGATCTTGCTTTCTTTCAGGATCAATTTTGTGATCCAAAATTTTTTTTTTTTGTCCTTGGTAGCTTACCACACTACAAGACACAAGGAAAATATTCGTTGATCCAGATCCGGATGGTTTTATTTTCGTCGTGTGATCTATAAAGATTTTGAGTGATAATAAAATACGGCTATACAACACTTCAAATGTGAAATTGACCGGAAAATAAATTATTCTATAGTTAAAATAATTTGGAATAGATTGGTTTATCAACATTTTATCGAAACTTAAAAGAATTTCAGCAACTTGAATTTTATTAATCAGCCGTCTTTATTTGCATTTGTTTGTATTCGCCTTTGTGAAAAATCCAAATAGTTTTGTTTCTCTGAGTTTATCAGCTGATTAAAAGTCACATCGATTTCACGTGAAATTAGGTCTATTCGCGTACACAATACAAAGCACTTTCAGGTGCTTTAAGGTGCTCTAAAGCGCTCGAAGTATATTCGCGTACTGAGCAAACATGACAGATAAAGAGAAAAATTGATAAGTACCGAGTAGTGAGTATTTCCCCCCTGTGCTTGAATGTGCTCGAAGAATTTCTGCCGACACGAACATAAAAACTGCCAAGTGGAATCCGCTGATTGTCAAATGAGTCGAGTTTTTTTGATTCCATTTCAAATAGTGAATAGACAAAAAAATGGATGCAAAGTACCTTGAAGAAAATGTTAATTTTATCTAATGACAGTTGGCTCATCATGGCTCGAAATGGCTCGCTTTTCATTCGCGTACTTTCGCTTAGATTTTCCGCTCTCTGGGAGTTTTACTCTCATCATGTCATTTTTGACAATTGATCAGTTTTTGGCTAGGAAAGTACGCGAACGGACCTATTCAAATATCTGGAAGCCTGAGCTTGCACATTCGCTTCCCTTTTATGTTCAGGTGACTGGTTTTAAGTTGTTGTTTGTTTTAATGGTTTTATTAGTATTTAAAAATTCTTAATACTGAATACAATGTACATACATATCTAAATAATATGGCTTTTTAAGAAGAAATTTAGTCTTGTTTTAAAAACATTTAGCCAGAAATATCATTTGGTAGTAGATTAAACAACTGTACACCTTTAAACAGCATGGTGGGTGTGTGCTCTTCTATATACAGGTAGCCTGAAGTCGTCGATGTTCCGCAGATTTTACCTGTCATTTGTTATATAAGCCACGTTGTTCTGTAAATATTCGGCATACATATTTTGTTTTATTATTGTTGAGTTTTTGCCATTGGGTAACACTTAAACATTCTAAGGATTCTAGCATAATTGTTTTTGTCTGTCACACTTTAATATCGTTCTCATAGCTCTGTTTTGGAGAATCTGGAGCTTACTTTCATTTGCAAGGGAATACACGTATATGATGGAGGAACAATAATTATAATGTGGTAAAATAGTTGTGTTATAGATAGTTTGGGCACAGCTTATTTACACACTCTTTCTAATTCTTCAGAGAAAGCTTATCTTTTTCGATATTTTCGCGCACAGCCTTTGTAAATGGAAATCAAACTTTAGTTTATTGTCGGTGTACACACCCAGATATTGTACTTCGCTAGCACATTTAATGAGTCCACTATTTATTGTAATGTTCACATTTAAATCGTTCATTGATACACATACACTTGGTTATTCGACATTAATCTTGAGTTTATTTTTACATAGCCAATGTTGTCAATTCTTCTGTCTTCATGGATAATAGACTTACTAACATTGATATCTCCTCCACTTAGATATTCATATAAGGGTATCATCTGCAAACAGACAGGTTTTAGAATGATATAGAGAAGCTCCGCAATCATTTATATAAAGTAAAAAGAGTAATACACCTAAGATTGAGCCTTGTGGTATACCAAAGGGTATTAGCGAGGGGCCTGAATAAGTGCCTTTTACTATTAATCTTTGTGTTTCTCCAGACAAGTAGCTTTTAAACCATTTTAATTCCTTATCACGAATACCGTATTTATACAGTTTAATTGCTAATATTTTTCTATGGTGTAGTGGTAACGTCGTTAATTGTCATACTAATGGTTTACTGTTCAAATCCTGATGACAGCAAGCATTTATTTATTTCTCATGAAATATATAAAATCAGTCCGATCAATTGCCAAAGCTTGTGCGAACAGTACTTCAAAGGCATACCACTGTCAGTAGGTTGTTCACATGACTGGAAAAATTGTTAGCCCTGTTGGATGGTTGATATGCCTATGACATCGGCAGTGGAAAAAAAAAATACTGTGAATCAGAACCAAAGACAAAAAAAAAAAAAAAACATCTCCCCAGTTATCTGGACGCCACCCCCGGAATTTTTCCGAAGCATAAGCAACTGAGCTTCAAACTACTTCACCAAATCTTTCTCTCTCTTTCTCTATCTATCCTTTCCAACGCCCGCACTGTGTAAAAACATGTTAAGGGTATTTATAGCCCGATGAGTGCAGGCAAATTATAAAAAATAATGTATGTTTTTAAATGCTCGTTTGAGGTCCAAGGAAACATCTAATGCAATATTTCCTTTCTCGATTTCTTTCTTCCATTCGTTTATGACCCAGCTAATAGACGTTTTACAAGAATGTCAGCGCCTGAAACCTGACTGTTCTATATACGAAATTGTATGTACTTCTACAGAACGGGATAACTGTTTACACACTACGGCTTTCAATATTGTTTCATAGGTAGGCAACATGTTTATAAGCCTTCGTTCCCCAAGGCTTTTAGTGTTTTTACCTTTTCCACTGGTACGGTATCTGGGATCTTCCAGCTTCCCGGGAATACCCTATCGCATTGCTGTTCCCCGCTGACGATCTAACCTGCTCACTTCTGGTAGTAAGTCAACACACTGCCCAGTGAACCATTCGACACACTTTAGATATACGTAGCGGCTTTCCATGCATTCAAATTTTTGACAGCAGTTGGACCGTAACATTAATCAAAATCGTATTAAATTTCATATATAGCGTCATCATTTTAAGTGGGAAATACCCGATGCAACTGTTGTACCAACGGTTTGACAGCTTTGGTATTGTATACGATAATTGTATCGTGTGTATCCACACAATCGACCATTGCACCGATATCGTATGGTCGCATGGTCTTGGATATTCAATATTGGAAACGATATGGTGTGTATAGGTAAAATAACTAAATAAAATGTCTGGTTGCACGTAAATCGTACGCCGATTGTATAATGCGTGCACTGCATACAACAGTTGGATCGATGTCAGTACAACTCAAGTGGGTACGACGAATGTATTGTTTATTTGTTTATTTCCCACTTTACCCTCAAGCCCAACTTCAAAGAGAGCTGCCCGCTTTTTTCTCTGGTATTTGTCATGTTTTTTAACGACGAAAAAAGGGTTGATTTTGTGCGAAATCTCCGATTCCATCGAATCGCAACAATTTCATTCCTCATTAATTCAAATCAACTACAACCATCCCTGCAATCCACTCACTGTCAAAAACTCGAATTTCGAAAATTCATTCCGAAATTCACTTCAGGAGCTGGCCTGGCATAATTAAAAAGAAGACGGTGAACTTTTGTATTGTTCAGCGCAGCCATCATCACCAACTGTAACTTCTATTTTTTATCCGAAAACCCGTGGAATTTATCGAATTTAATCAAAGAAAATGGTAATTTTTAATAATCAAATTGCCCAACAGGACATTAAGTATTAATTCTGTGTTTTCTCCTTTCAGGGCAACTACACCGAGGACCAACTGGCAGGTAAGTCGTTGCAAGCGGTTCCAATTTCCTGTATTTTTTCATGTTTTCTCTTAAAACTCGTGTTTAGCGAGTCAAATTCAATGAATTTTAGTTGAGCTTGTGTCCTTCCACACCCAAAAATTCCATATTTACTGTCTCAGACTCAAATCTTATCGGCGCTGGGTGAGTCACTCCACAAACACGTCGCCGTTGAGGTCTTCGATGACACACTCGAGACCGAGAGTACATCGGCCACAAAAGATTGGTTTTAGTCTAAAAAAAGAAAAAAAAAAGGCCCAATGTGCCAACGAATCAAGCACAAAGTGAAATTTAATTGTCCATTCCAAGAAATTACGCTGAATGGGCCCGAAATTGTGTACTCTCCATCGTCCGTCTGGAGTTGGTCAGAGAGGCTGATTCGCACTGATCGAGCTATTTATAAAGAAATTCGCAAGAGATTCGATAAATTAAAAACAGATAAAGAAAAGTACATATTCGAATTGCAGATATGACTGCTCGCTGGGTTCTAGTTGCCTTATTCGCGTGATTCAAGCGAACCAACAGCGGCTAACATCTGCCCATCTGTGCGAGGAGAATGATTATTTTTGTCTAAATACGGCGAAACTTCTTTTTTGTAGAGTTGCGCTTGTGTAACCTCGGGTTGTTTTCCTACCAAATATGGCTGTATTTGGTCTACTTATCGGCGCGACAAGTATTTATGCTCTCGGGTAATAGATGAACAAAATTGCAATCCGCTTGGGTTTATGGTGAGCCGATGGAAAATTGTTTCATAAATTATTTCTACTGGCATAGGAATCGCTTCGACTGGTTTTATTGCTACCATACCAAGTGGATGTTGATAGGCAGTGGATGGTATTACCCATGATAAACAAAAATTGATTATGATAAAGCTTATCAACACTTGAGAACTGAGATCATCACAACGTCAAGCTGTATTGTTTGGGCAATTTTCTAATAGAGGTGGTTCCATTTGGAGTTGGGTTCCTAGAGATATTTTTATTTAAGGGCGGTAGTCCATTTGCGCGGTTAATGAACTTAAAATTTTCAAGTAGTTGTCTGGGAACTGGAAGGCAACATTACACGTCCAGTGAATTTCTTGTACACAAAGCAAGGTCTCAACTTTGTCTTAAGTGGTGGTTTGTTCATTCTTGGCTAGGTGCACATTCATCGAGCTAAACGCGGGTGTCCATCCACAATTTTGGCGGGGAATACTAAATTTTCACGGACTTCCTTGTTGGTTTAAGTAGAATCTTGCGTTCTCCAATGAAGTGCTTGCCATATATTTTCTTCTTTTTCAACCACAGAACAGATTTGGATAGCACTTTCATTTGAAGTGGTAGATGATGATAGTTTTTTTTTGTGAAGATCACTCAATTCGGGCAATCGGTTTCCCTAACTCGTCGTGTTTAGCGTCGCCAAGCTTCATAATTCTTGTTCCAATCATCGCGGCCAGTTGTTTTCTTATTCTACTCAGTTTTTGCTGCATACCATTTTAATACTGCCCTCCGCTGAGAACTCAGCCACCAGACAAAATTAAAATTAGTAACAAGTCTCAGTTTCGTGTGGTAAAATGCCTGCTGTACGGAAAGATTTCCTGGTTACTCTACTCGCAAATTTTTATAGATCTTGTGACGCAGGAGTTCGTGATAAATTTCGCTAAATCTGCAAATATTTCTCCTTCCAGTGACAAGCGTTACAGTCAACAAAAACGAGGCTGAGTAATCGAATTTTTTTTAACCCACCATCACCAGCAACACATCTAGTACATCTAGTAGGTCTATGGTGGGGTTTCTTCCAGTTTAAAACACCCATTTCCATCCAGCGTTTTCATTCATTCATTAAACCCATCTTGTAGATGTAGATGTATATGATTGTGAGGTGCAAGTGCACTGCAACCTTTAAAAGGTCTATTGTGCCCCCCCATACTACGGCTCTAGCCGATGATAGGTCTAGAGCACTTCCTCCAGTTCAGCTACTACACCAAACCGGAGTATCTTCAGTGGATCCAGCGAAGGTAAATCCGTTTCTGATAGTAGGTATGCATCTAGGTGATTACTTCTTTTGTGGATCAGTGCTTCGCATTCCATAAGAAGGTACGCTGGTGTTTCTGCGAAGTCCCTGCAGAATCTGCAATGTCCGTTTCTCTCTATTCCCAGTTTCCTAAGGTGCTCCTTAAGTCTGCAGTGACCCGTTAACATGCCCGCCAAGACGCGAAGTCGATTCTTACTAACTCTTAGGCTGGCTCTGCTTCTTTTCTGGTTGTTTTTCCTCAGAAGTTCTTTTGCCTGTCTTATTTGGGGGATATCGTCCCAATGTTTGCCCCATTTGTTCTCTTCCTCTTTCCTTAAGTCTTCCCGTATTTTGTGGGGTCCTGTCACACAAAAGGGTTCTGGTCCAAGGAATGGCGTGTCTGATCCGTTTCTAGCTAGTTCATCAGCTGCTTCGTTCCCCTCCACTCCTACATGTCCTGGTACTCGGTAGAGAGTTACTTTGTTTCTCCCAGTTTGTTGATGCTGGTTAGACATTGCCATACCAGTTTGGATCTGATCTCGTGCGAGGTCAGTGCTTTAATAGCGGCTTGGCTGTTTGACAGTATTGCGATGTCCTACCACCGGCATTTCCTGTCTAGGTTGAATGCGCGCATCTTTCGATCGCGTGAACATCTGCTAGAAATATACTGTGGAATACTCCCAGTGATTCTGAGTCTCTAGTCCTGGGCGCGTACACTCCTGCCCCAGTGCTAGTAGATGTTGTCGATCCGTCTGTGTACCATTTAATTGTGTGTTGTTTGAGTTGGTATTGTTGTTGTTGTTGTTGCTGTTGTAGCAACTATGTTGATTCGTATGGTTCAAACGTTAAGGTGGTGCAGGTGGGTTGTCATCAGTAAGGAAAGCGGCAGCTTCGACTGGATGAGTCCATAAGGATCTTGGTGTAAGTGTTGTGGGATGCGACGGACTGCTGAACTACAACATTTGAGTTGGTATTTATCGGATTCGCTGTTCCAGTCTCTTTTTTTTTGCTCAGCTTTGAGTCAAATTTCCTTTCAACGCAGTATTTCTTGATCATATCATCTCTGGGCCAGTCCAGAAGCGGCACCGATTTGAATAGGGTTACTCGCTCTTTGTTTGCGATGCATGTTCCTTTCCCGATGCCCTCTTTGCTGATTCTCAATATGGTCTCCTTGGCGATTCGTTCTAGCACTATGTGTAGTGGAGGTATACCTACGATCACTTCTAGTGCTGCTGTGGGACAAATTCACATGGCTCCTGTTATGCATATGCTGGCTAATCTTTGCATTTTGTTTTGGGATCTCCTTGTCGTGGTTAGCCTAGTTCTGTTAACCCATGCCACTGCCCCGTAAGTGATGATGGGTCTTACTATCATCAGGTACATCCAACTCAATTTGGCTGGGCTGCAACCCCAGGTTTTTCCTGAAATGTTCTTGCACACCATAAGTGTTCTGGAGGCTTCGGTTACCACAGTTTCTACATATTCTCTCCAGAGGAGTTTGCTGTCTAGTGTTTAAACCCATCTTAGTCTTTAAAGGCAAATTCGACCTTCGTTATTGACTGAATCATTTTTGTCGATACGTTGAATGTGTCTGAGACAGTACAGCTTTCACGACTTGATACCGATATCACTATTAAATACTCGCCTCTATTCCTTGCACAAAAGACTAAATATCCGACGAATAATTTTCTCGCTATCGAGTAACGTGCCGTTTTAGGTTTGTGTCATATGATATGTGCCACATAGTTATACTTTGTGTTCTTATGTTCCAGCCTGTTGCTCTGTAAAAGAATTAAATCAACTCCCCATTGACTTTGGGTTCTTCTCCAGAAGGATGCGTTCTCCGTAAAAGATTTCATACTTGTACGTTTTGTACCTTTTATCTTCTATACGGTGCTTTCAAATTTAATGCATGAATGAAGTTCTTCCAAATTTCATCGGTAAACAGCGATGGAGGCAGATGCGATCTGAAGAAGTAGAGAGATCTCTATTTCACAACTTTTTGTGTACCAAATAGCTAGACGGGAGGGACCACTTTGGTGAGAATTTACATTTTTCCGTGAAATATTTTGTAAATGATCAAGGAAATCTTGGTTCTCTTTCTTGCATGATGCGGTGAATGACGAAATCATGACAGAAGATCAATTGAAACCACCTGTTTTGTGGTCTCAACATTCTTGTTACTCCGCTGAACGCCTGTCAAATTTTCTCAAAATTCCAAATCTTTCGTGAGAGTTTTTCCATACGGAGGAAGTACAATACATGTAATTTTTTTTTTTTTTATAATTTGCGCGCACTCAAGCGGTTATGAATACCCTTGACATGTTTACACGCAGTGCGGGCGTTGGTAAAGATAGAGAGAGAGATAGATTTGGTGTAGTGGTTTGAAGCTCAGTTGTTTATGCTTCAGAGAAACTCCGGGGGTGGCGTCCAGATAACTGGAGAGATTTTTGTTATTCCTTTTATTTACTTCTGATTCACAGTATTTTTTCCCCTACAACCGATGTTATAGGCTCTCGCGAGCGTCTGACAAACATCCGAGAGTATTGTTGTCACGAAAAAGCTTCTCAAATCGCCGTTCGAATTCGGCAGTAAACTGTAGGTCCCTTCCATTCGTGTGAAAAATATAACGCACACAACATGAGTGGTTGCGAGAAGCTAGGCCCTGGCACTTTAAAGAGCTGTTGCGCCAAATATTTGTATTTGTATTTGATGTTATAGGCAAATCATCATCAACAGAGCGACCAATTTTCCCAGTTGTATGACCAAGCTACTGCCAGTGTTATGCAGTAGTGTTCACACAAGCTTTCGCAATTGATCGGACTGATTTCATATATTTCATGAGAAATAATTAAATGCTTGCTGACATCAGGATTTGAACCATGAACCTTTAGCGTGGCAATTGACGAGGTTACCACTACACCATTGCCATTCCCCAAGGTTAGGTTAAGTTAGATTGGCTGTCCGCATGAGAGTACAGATACACTTTGACCAGCGAAGGTCATTTGTGATACCATGGATCAACCATTAGGCCACTCAGAGACTAACAAAACCAACCGGAGTTTTTGATAAAGCGATGGATGCACATAACGTCTAAGGACGAAAGATCGCCGAGGTCGTCAAGGAAGAGGGACCCTATATGGAGCATTCTTTTCTGCGACAGGGCTGGATAAGTGCATAGGAAATGAAGAATGGTTTCCTCCTCCTCCGCGTCCCTACAGCTTCAGCAGAAGTCGTTAGAGAAGAGGCCCAATCTTTTGGCGTGTTGTCCTATAAGACAGTGTCCAGTGAGAACACCGACAACGCAGCTGATCTGTGATCGCTTTAGCTTTACCAACTCGGCACTACGTTTTTGTTCCAGCTTAGGTCAGATCTGTCTCGAAATGTGACACGTTGAGCCGTTTTCCCATCTGAGGTTGGTCATGTTAATAACGTCCAGCTTTAGTAGGTGCTTACGTGTACCGAAGGGCATACCCAGGGCTTGCTTGTCAGGCAGAATCCTTAGAGTAGTATCCTGTCTGGCGAGCTCGCCCGCCCTGCAGTTTCCTGGAATGTCCCTGTAGCCCGGCACCCAGAGGCCTTATTTTGTACTGCTTTCGGATTCGGATTGCCATTCGGAAATGTAATCCGATTCTAAAATGAATTGGTATTTTGTATGGTTCTCGGATTGGGTGTACGTGCTTCCAACTCAAAATCAAATATTTCCGAAAGTTAGATTGTCAAAACATCTATCAAACGTCACTTGAGTTACTTGGAAATTGAGTTTGTGTATATTTGCTATAGAAACGCAATACAAAATAGGGCCCCAGCATAGGTGAATGTTGAACTCCTCTGTCATCTCCATAAGAGGTAAACGACAGTTTAAGGCGGCCTTTGAAGTGAAGGAGCACGATTCCAGGGACTTGATTGCCGCTTGGCTGTCAGTGAAAATTTTAATATCCCTGACAGATAGTACATTATACTTCAGCCAGGACAGGGCTTCCTTAATCGCCATGATTTCCGCCTGCCCCAAACGTAGTTGAGGGATTCAACGTATGGCAGTGCACGAGTACTTGTTGGCTTCGTATTATTCGATATAGAGTTTCGTCGGCTGTTCTCGAGTACACCCTCTGCGGATTATACAAATTTTGTATGTCCTTTGGAGTCTGAGTATATCCATATATCTATAGTTACCAGAAGTAGAATCGAAAACACTGACTGAGTTTAATGTTCATCTTCGTCGTCGCCTAGTTTGAACGCGGGGACAGAAGAGCAGAAATGAGGTCTTCAATTCGTCGCTCGCGAGACGTTTGAAGCAAGTCATTAAAAAGTGTCCGGCAGTCATCTATCGGGAAAAAGTGTAGTTCAAAGTGATACTGTATGGTTTTACATAAGTACTTACTCGTACATTGTTATTTAAAAATCAGATTTCTTACATGATTATACTACTTCGGAAAAAATTTGTGATTGAAAGTAAAACATGTGCGTGCGTGCCCGTGAATATTGTATTATGTGGTGTTTTTCTCTCTATAGGGGTATTTCTTGGTTCCTTTGCTTACTTTTCCATTGCTTATCGGTAGGTTCTAGTGATCACATTTTGATTTCTGGAAACTGACAACGCGATGCTTTTTTTTTTTTTACATTGTTTGGTTCAGGCGAACCCCACAGGCGGATCAGTAGAAATGCGGTGAAGTGGGAGGGTTGTGATCCCTTGTTTTCGGATCATAACCTCGCTGATAAAAGGAAGAAGAAGAAGATTGTTTGGTTCGGTGGGTGGCAAAAATGATTATCAGGAAGAGTTGTAATATTTTACAATCGATTTTGATTTCCAATATATTTCTTCTATTTTATTGCCTAGCGATCACATTTTTGGAGTCCTTATTGATTAAGTTCTAGTTCTTAAACCAATTCTTGTCCACTTTTCAAAAAACGCCTCTTCGCTCGAAGCTATATTTGTATAGATAACTGCCTTGTAGCATATTTCTTTATTTTACTAATAGTTGACACACATTTACCAGAAATCAGTGTAATTTATGATGATTTTTTCGCAGCGAAAACTATTTGACGATTTTTTTAACGATAAGACAGGTAAGAATAATCCTCTTATTTTCCTCGTGGAGCTTTGTTCTTTCGTTGTTGAGAGGTAATGATCGATTTTATTATAATACAAACTTCCTACTGAGTGTCTGATAAACCCATGTACATCCATTCCTTCAAAAGCACTAGCATTATTCAAGCCTCGTTATATTCTCTAAGATCCAATGAATGCTCAATTACTCGAAAAACCTCGTGTAGTGCGTTTCAAGACCTGTTGAGCCGATATCTTAAGTGGTTGTGCGGTTAGGTTTCTCTGCCACCACCCAAAGTCAATGTACTCATTTCAATGGATTAAAATTTCAACAAAATCCGCTTTTATGGTCTTTTGAACTTTAACTCCAAATCAGAATTCCTTTAGAACTTGCATCCTTCTGACATCAATTATTTTTCTATTAAATCATATTTAATGCATCCCCTCATCGAACACACCACACATCGCGATTGTTCTAAGCCTATGTGGTGTTGTTTACACATTTGTGCTATTTTCTGTGTACACAAAGTGCAGTGCAGTGCACAGCAGCTACCGATTTTTTATTCGTTTCTCGTTTCTGTTTCTTTTATTTTCTTGTTGCGACTTTTTCGCGGTTGTTCACGTAAGACCTCATTTTGTGTTACACAGTAGTTGAGAATTTAATTTGTTGAAAGGTTGTGTCGCAGCTTATTCAGACGTCTACTTTCTTTCTTCTTTTTTTTTTTTATTAAAAACTTGAAAATATAATAAAAGTATTTAATTTCTTAAACGTGTCGAAAGTGCTTCAAAAATATTTACCCAATCATGTACATGTACGAACCACCGAGCAAGAATACATTTTCAACTGTAGAAGGTGTGTAACTTAAATTTAACGATATTTTCTCACACCGACGAGGGCTTTCTTGTGAATTAAATATGTGCACGCAGCGAAAATAAATGATAAATATCTTCTCTTTTTTTTAATTAAAAATTACAGCCGAACCTAAAACGGTTGTGACTGTTGGAAACGTTTAGTCCTTTAGTCTACCGACGATATTGATCTTCGAAAACTAATATCGTTAGAATTTGTATTGATTTATAGTTTACTCGTAACACTACAAAAACACTACTGAAAGTACTTACAAAATTCCATCGTCAACTAGTGTTTCTTGCTTTCTCTAAAAGGGGTAAAGGAACAACCTCTACTTTGTGTAACAACCTTCAGGTGGGAAGAGCTTAAGCTTTCCAACAGTTACAAGTTCAAATTCGCCTACATTTCCCCAAAAGGGGATGTTGAATACATAACTAGTGAGGCTTCTTGCAACATTGGCCTGCATTTCGTTTCGTAACGAGTTAAATTGGCAGTTGATATATTGGATTCCCTTATTCGTCTTTTGTGACAGATTTCGATTAAAGTGATAAATTGTCGCATCGATACATAAAAAGAGTTCGCTGTCACTTAATGTGTGTGAGGAATAGATCTTTACTTTATGGAACACGGGTACTTTGAATTTTTAAATTCTAGTATGTTTGCTGCTGTCATGTGGGTTTAGTAAGCTCTGTTGCTTTGCTGTTGTCTAGTCTCATATCGACATTCATACTTTGTCCACAATGCAGTTGAAGAACAGTCGCAGTTGGGTGATGGTAGGGTAAGTGGACCATTGAGCAGCATCATTTAGATAAATTTTCCGTATTCAGAGTCCATCTCTATTAATCGTGACCCGGTATTAAAGTAGCGCGGTAAACTAGGCTGGTCTACCTGATCGGTTATGGATCAGGTACCCATTCTAGAGCAAGTTGGTGGTCCATTTCCATTCTGGACAGACATGATTATTGTTTATTGGCTCCATTCCACCAAACAACTTTGCAACTTTTCACGTAGCACTCGCAAGAATTTTGCAATTTTTTTTTGGTTTTTTTTTTTTGCAAAATCTGTGGAAAACTTTGGTTCTTCTTCTTCTTCCTTTTATCAGCGAGGCCATGATCCGAAAACAAGGGATCATAACCCTCCCACTTCACCGCATTTCTACTGATTCGCCTGTGGAAAACTTTAGTTAAATGTACAATTTGCAAGGTGCTACGTGAAAAGTTCTTTAATGAATAAGACCCAGGACTATCACTTTTTTACCTTGTAATCTTTAGTTAACTTTAGTTTTTATTTATTTATTTGGATGCTATGCAAAATTCATTTGAATTACATAGGGTTGGTTCTGATTAGCTGATGTCTCCACTTGTTAGTCCTTGACAAGGCCTTATGCCTAGAGTGTATGAGGTTTATCCTCTCTACAGTCTCGATGTAGCAATTCTGTCATCAGATACGAAAATTTCACTCGGTTTTCGAGAAAACCAACAAAAACAAGTCAATTTGCCTGCTGGCATTTAAATAAGTTTAGTTTTCATTGTTATTAAACTTTTTTAATTTTTATTGCAGAATTCCAAGAAGCCTTCAACCTCTTTGACAACCGTGGAGATGGTAAAATTCAGCTCAGCCAAGTTGGCGAATGTCTACGTGCTCTGGGCCAGAATCCCACTGAATCGGATGTCAAGAAGTGCACCCACCAACTAAAGCCGGACGAACGTATTTCCTTCGAAGTATTTCTACCTATTTATCAAGCCATCTCGAAGGCTCGTTCCGGTGATACCGCCGATGATTTTATCGAAGGTCTACGTCATTTCGATAAGGATGCCAGTGGTTTCATTTCCACTGCCGAGTTGAGGCATTTATTGACCACTTTGGGTGAAAAACTTACCGATGAGGAAGTCGAGCAGTTGCTGGCCAACCAGGAGGACTCACAGGGCAATGTGAACTACGAGGAATTCGTCAGGATGGTGATGAGCGGTTAAGAACAGGAACCAAAAGCATTTTTTCTACCAACGCAAATATATTAAACAAGTTGTTTTTCCGTTGTTTTCTTTTTTTTTTTTTTTTTCTTGTTTGTTTTAATGATAAAAGTATTTACTTACTTTCCATCCCTTTTCTTAAATTATCTTCTTTTTACTTTTATTTTATATATAAATTATATAAATGAAGAAACAAATAATAAGCAATTCTTTTTTTAAATATTTAATTTTATGCATATTTGTATAATTAAAAAGAAAAATTAAAACAATAAAAATTGTGTTTTAAAGAAAGTTTTATATGAATGTAACGTTTCTCTATTGGTAAGTGTGTAGCGGCCTCTGTAGACGGGGGTACACAATTAAAAACGTGTGAAGATTGACGACAGAAATTGCACAGCTGTGTTGTGTGGGCAAAAGAAAATTGTTTTTTTTTTTTTTTTTTTAATAAATAAGCACTATCTACAATCTATGGCTCTAGAAATCCCATTCGAAGTTTCCATTCATATTTATATCGGCAAGCTCATTGCAAATGGCAAGACTTTCATCTAGAAAATGAAACAAACAAAATGAAAGAGAATAGAATGAAGATGAATAAATAAATCTGAGATCTATAAGTATGAAGTCCCATCGATATAGCGCGAGGAAGAGGTACTCGTAAGTATAGATGGTCATTGAACGTGCTTTCAACAAAATATGCTTCTACATATATCATAAAACTAGGTTTGAGAGACAGAATTTGTCTCTAAATCGTAGATGGGATGGATAATAAGTAGAAGACCAGCAAATCTCTTGTGGGAATCTCAAGGGTCAGTAGAGGCGAACTCATGAATATCGCTGTTAATATCATTAGGAGGGAACTCGGTGCGTTAGAGCAGTAAACTAGACAGTATTTCCTAGACGGGAAAAGATTTGAACAACTTCGCCACACCATAATTAGACTCATACAGAGGCGTAGAAAATCCCTCTACTCTAATAGGAGTCATTACGGGGCATAATACCATGCGGTACCACATGAAAAAACTACGTGTGATTAACGAAGACCTTTGTAGAGGCTGCGGCGACGAGGAGGCTCAGGAGGACACCGCCCACTTTCTCTGTCATTGCCCAGGCCTCTTATCATTTGAGAAATAAGCTCCTAGAACAACACTTCTTTGAGGATCTAGAAGAGTTGTCCAACAGACCAATAAATGACATCGCAAATTTCATCAAATCCTCTGGATAGTTTGTATCTCGGGCACAGTAAGTACTAAATGCTTTCTTTAGGATATGTACAAAGACGATATTTTTCCACGAGGAAGGGATTCTCTATTCTATTCACTTTCCCCCCATGGGTATCACAATGGGTCTATATTGACCTGGTGTGGTGTGGAGGTTTTCTATCACCGTACACCAGCCCACTTACCTAACCTAACCTACACAATAATTACGTTCACCAGAAAATTAAAAAAAATAGATGTTGGAGTTGCAAAAACGATCACATAGAACCGTTAACGTTGAAGGTTAACTGATAGTTTGTCTCGAAATAGCTTAGACATGACTTAAAATAGCTCGTCTCATAGGAAACCTTTAAATCGAAAAACAAAAAATGGATATCGATTCGAAATTTCCTCGTGTTCTCCAGTAACTGCCGATGTTTTATCGGTGGTGGAATTTTCCGGAATAAAACAAAAGGCCTTAGGCCTTCAAATAATATGGAAGATAGCATCTTGTTCGCGTGTTGATGAAACTCTTCCTCATACATCTCCAATTGACACAGGTTACTCTTGTCTTAAAGATCGGAAAGACGATTCTACAGTTCCATTCATTTGTCCACCATTATTAAAAATAATGGTATATGCTTGTTTCCAAGTCTTCTTCTGTTCCTTTAAGGGACTAGGCAGTTAGCTCCAGTCATTTTAGACCATAAGTTTAGATATAATCGTGATGGTGGTGAACGGAAATATCGCCATCTTTAAGGTTGAATGGATACAGCTGCGGGTCAAATACACACACAGCTATCATTAGGTCTATCTTAACCTTGATATATATATGCGTGCTTGATCGATTACCATACATCGGAATGGCCAGCGTTACTCCAGCCACGCCGCAACAACAATCCAATGCCTAGACAAAAGGAAATAAAAGTAAAGTTCTGTTCCAACTTGATCTAGGTGTAAGAAGAATAAACATACATCTTGACAGGTTTAAGCCCCTGACTAATCAGCTATTCACCGATTAATAAATTTAAAAAATTCAAGAGTATTTCCCTCTGAAATTTATGGCGATCGTTAAAACTTCCCGAGAACCATCTTCGTCGAAACTTTCACGGAGAAAGGGCGATGTTTATAAAGACAGTCAGACGGTCTTCAAAGCCATATTAATCATTCAGGTAGTAAAACGTCGTTCGCAATGAGCTTAAGCTCCAATTACGACATCGGAACTGATGAACCAGGTAGAAGAGACTCGAAGCTGAACCATGTAAGTGGCAAACGTTCAATCATGACGTGAATTCTGAACTAGCATAGTCATGAACTACCAATTTTTCTTCCGTAAGAGACGAAGCGAACTTCCATAGTGCTGGGTTTCAAGGAAGCTAGCAAATACAGCAAAAGACCTCTGCGCTCAGCGGACTATAATTAATACATCAAATAACAATTTGAACAGCTCTTAACCTGCTGGTGTCCGACTTAAAAATGCCACGCTAAAGTACAACTGACAACGCAGCACCCAAGTAGTTTTGTCGAGCATCCGAGAGTATTGTTGTCATGAGAAAGCTTCTGAAAAAATGAATTTCCTATGAAAAATAAAACGCGTACAGCATGAATGGGTGCGAGGAGCTACGACTATGTTGGTGTTTCCCCAGGGCTCAGTCCCATCTCCGACCCGGTTTTTGATTTATATCAACGACCGTCTACCTGATACTTGCAATCCAAACCATTCCTTCGCGGAATATCACTATAACGACAGCGAAGGCCCCAAGCTGCGGAGCCACAACAACCAGCAACAGCGAATGTCAACCGAACTCATCTCTGTCAGTTATGTTATCATCAATTGGGGTGCAAACAACCAAGTTGAGCCAGTGCGTCAAAAATCCAGTCTTGCCTCCTGTCTCTTAAGCAGGACATTGAGGTAGCCAAACTAGATTAGATTAGCTTAGGTTGAAGTCGTTGCCAGCTGAGAATCGTGAACACACTTAGACCAATAATAGGTCCATTGTGATACCACGTGGATCAGGTCGCCTATATCGTTGTAATAGGGGGTTCCTAAGTGAAATTTCCTTCTACGGAAGAGAGGAGAAACAAAGAAGATGAGGAATAAGTCACCCTGATTGTCGTTGGCGTTTGTCGCTTTTCGACGATTATCGTTTTATTCTTCAAATGTAGCACGAATCCATTTTCATAACTTTTTCACTATGAAAGAGTTGTAATAGTATTCTATATGACAAACAAATTGCTTAGTAATGTTTAACGGTCAACAGGTCGTAGCTATGAATAAAATGACAATCGTCGAAAAGCGACAAACGCCAACGACAATCAGGGTGACTTTTCTTCCTTCGCTTCATCCCGCAACTTCTACAAAAGACGTTCGCAAAAAGGCCCAGCCTTGTACAGTGCCCAGTGATGACACCTATTATAGCGCCGATATGCAATCCGTTGAGAGAAATCTTCAATAATTCTTAGAACGCTTTAGATCCAGCTTCGGCCAAATCTGTTTAGTCCCTAGACATGTTGATCCACTTGTCCACCTAGGATTTGTACTTTCGATAGCATCCAGCTTGAATTAAAGTTTGCGAGTACCGGTGCCTTTATTCGGCAGGATGGGTATAGCTGTTCCTATTCTGGCGAGTTCATCGGCCTTACAATTCCCTGGAATGTCCCTATGCCCCGACACCCAACACAGGTGAATATCCGCAAGAGACGATCGGCAGTCTATAACTACTAAGGAATTTATAGAGGTCGATTCCAGGGACTTTATCGCTGCTTGGCTGTCTAAAAGATGCAGATATTTCTAGCAGATATCATGTTTTTCTTAAGCCAATATAAGACTTTTTTAATCGCCATTATTTCCGCCTGGAACAATGACTTGGAGGACGGAAGGAGAGCTTAAGATTAAGCCTGTCAGAGAAAACATCTGCACCAACTGTGTTTGGTTTTTAACCCATCAGTGTAGAAGTAGCCAAACTTAATTTCAATGGAGTTGGCACTGGAGAAACCGATGGCTTGTCAATGCATGGTATACACGTTAGCCCAGACATGGAATCGGCAGATAACTGAAACTGCCAAAAGGTGGTGCTGCTGTTCTAAGTGGTAGACTTGAAAAAAAAAAAATATGCATACCAACTTACCTCTCAGTTGTGTATAATCTAAAGTCTCCAGACCAAAACGCGTTAATTGATCCAGAATGCTTGTGTATCGACACTGCTTGAAGAATGGATGACTAAGTAATTGCATAGCAGTGCTACGACTCGATGGCCGTTTCTCCAGGCAATTCTCAGTGAACTGATGAAAATCATCGGAGAATATCCGCTGACTATAGATCTGACCTGCTTTGACCGCAATGTTGGTTTCCAACAAGGCAGAGTCTTAGAAAGATAGAAGTAAACCATCATTCACTTATGAGTAGGAGTAGACTCACCCATCATTTCCTCGCTGGGACACGTCGAACGATCCAGCAGGGTAGGCACGTTTCCTCGTATCTTTTCGGTGAACATAAAAGTCGGCTCAATCTCTGCGTAGGGCTCCATTCCATTCGCCAGCTCGCACGATGTGATGCCCACGCTATAGATATCCGACTTCTCTGTGTACCCGATCAGGTTCTGCTCCAGCACCTCCGGTGCCAGCCAGTTCAGGCTCTTCGCACTGAACGGGGCTAGGTTGTGCAGTGTTTTCGCGCGCTCTCCATGCGACACAATGCTGGTGCACTCTCGAAACCCAGAAATCACAGCTTTGGTCTGGTTCAGGAGGATGTGACTGGCACGAATGGAACGGTGAATATACCCCTTGCGGTGGATGTACTCCAGCCCGGCGAGCACATCGCGCAGTATAAGCGAGACGAATATCTCTGGAAAACCTAAGCCCCCCGAGTCGAATGAGTTAGCAGTCGGAGATGGATGAGGAGGAGGAGGACTTACCAGTGCTGAAGCAGTTCCTGCTAGTGTCCTTGCAGCTGCCAAAGCACATGAGTGGCGCCACCAAGTGCATCTCGGAGTCGTGCACAAAGGCTGTGTGGAATGACAGAATGTTGGGATGATTGAACTGCCGCATAGTGAGGATTTCGTCGCGGATCATGTTGCTCTCCTCCTTGCTGGCCTTGTCCATTCGGTACTTTTTCACCGCGACGTGGTGGGAGTTCGGCAGGTACTGACTCAGATAGACGGTTGCCAGACCGTTGCAGCACTTGGCGAGCTCTATTTTCAGGTCGTAATCCCTGGGATTACAGCCGAACATGATAGAGCAGCGGAATTTCTTTTTCTCTATCAAAAGTGTAAACAAAAACGCCGACGAGTGAAGTTGAAAATTTTTTTGTGATGAAAATCTGTCAAAAGCATATGACTGATGGAAGGCAGTGGAAAAGTAGGCTGATTGGAAAAATTGTGGGAAACGAGTGAGTTCAGACAGAGAAATTGAATTGCTGGATTTCTTTTTGAATGGGATCCCAATCTCTGCTCCGAAGAAACTGATGCCTTTTTCCATTGGGCAAATATGAGTACTCTTTTTGTGTTCCGCACAGAAAAAGCACTCCCAATCATGTTCCATTGGCTGTTCGGAGTGCTGTTCCGGGAGTGCTTTTCTGTTCTGGATTTCATTTGGGAGTGTTCTCAAAATGCATTCACACATATAAACCCTCACAGCAGACTACTTGTCAAAGTCATATGGTACAAGACCCATTCTTTTGTTTATTTTATTTTCTCAGTTGGGGCAAGTTAGTAGCAAAACATTTTACATAGATATAATTAACAAATTGATAATATATTAATAAAAACATGATGGAATTGCTAATGTCGTTTTCCATTTCGCACAAAGAATCCATTTGTTGCTTTTGTTTTTCTGTGAAAAATGTAAACAAAAAATCAGACATTCACCAACACACGCAGAAGTAAGCAGAAGAAGATTTCACATGTTCCATTGAAATCGGGAGTGAAACCAATGGAAAACGGCATGAGGGACTGATGAGGATAGGTGTTTATGCATCAAGCTGTAGCTTTGTTAAACGTCGAATTGGTGTCGGCGCGTGCGGTTGAAGTAAATTTAATTTCACGATACGCAGCCCAACCTCAGATTTACGTCGTGTAATCACTACTTTGAGTAGGCAAACGAACCCCACAGGCGGATCAGTAGAAATGCGGTGAAGTAGGATGGTTATGATCCCTTGTTTTCGGATCATAACCTCACCGAAATAGAAAGAAGAAAAATCACTACTATTATTTTTAGTTATAGTTTTCTTCTTTCAAAACCGGAATAACTAAAGGCGAAATTAATTGTGCACTCCAAAAAATTAGAATTTTTTAAATTCTGCTTAAAATAGAAATATTTTGCTCCATTTTGTGCAGAAAATATGGAATACTTTTTGTTATTATGTTTGCTATCCTTTCTTTGCATATGACAAATGTAAAAAAAAACTTTTGTATTTCATATCCAGATCCTTAGTCGTCATGTTGTCGATTGCAATGGTGAGCCGAAGAGTAAAAAAAAGTTTTAAGTGCATGTATCTTATTATGCATATATCCACAAAAAATGAAAAGCAGACATGTGGGTCCAGGCTAATATTTTAAATACAGAATTACTGGTGATAATTCATATTACGGAATTAAAAAATGTATTTTCTCGATATTTTTCCACTAGCTTAAATTTTAGGGTTAGGTTAAAATAGGAATGTTTTTTTTTAATTGTTCCTATGCTATCTGTTTAGTGTGTACAGTTTTCCGGCTATATAAAATGCATGGCCGCTGAAATGTCGTTTTATACGAAAAGGATCACATGGGAATCATTTCTTTAAACAGTAGCCCAATGAAAAATAGATTTTGCGTCTTTTAAAGGGCCCGGGAACCCTTTTCAATAATTATTGGATAGGCAATGAAGGCGAAGAATCAGCAGAGAACATTTTGTGTCATTGTAACGTCCAAATCGGAGCACGTAAACATATTAACAGCCATATTAATCACCTGCTTCGTTATAAACGAATAGGCCAGTATGCCGTAGTAGTGCTAAGCTAAGAGACCCATTCTCGGTCCAACAACCTATCTGCAGGTCTAGTATCCACTTCAGAGCTATTAGACTTAACTTGGTCTTTCGAGCCATTACTACTATGCCGCGACCGTGCTAGGTCAAACCATATTTAAATCACGTATACATTGTGGGCGCCGTGGCGTAAGTGGTTAGTGTGTCGGATCACTACGCATGAGGTTCTAAGTTCGAATCCCAGAAAACACCAAAAAGTTTTTTTCACGGTCCCACCTCTCGCGAGCGTCTGACAAACATCCGAGAGTATTGTTGTCTCGAAAAAGCTTCTCAAATCGCCGTTCGGATTCGGCTCTAAACTGTAGGTCCCTTCCATTCGTGTGGAAAATATATAACGCACACAGCATGAGTGGTTGCGAGAAGCTAGGCCCTGGCACTTAAAGAGCTGTTGCGCCAAATATTTTTTTTTTTTTATACAAATACTCACTATACAAAAACTATACATTAGTTTCTTCAAATCCATGAACTGAAAAAATTTAAGATACATATTTTGTTTTTTTCTTAACCTATCAAATTCAAATGTTTCGCCTTTTACAAATATAATCTGGATCCGAATTATTTTTTTCTTAAGGCAGGGTTCCCATATGGCTCTTAAGAAAAAAGAGGACATAATTCATAATCTAACCATAACCATTATTGCTGTTATATACAAAATCAAACGCAGCTATTGTCAATTTGCAGTCCAAAGAAAATACATTTGAAGATCACACAACACAAGTGTATACGACAGAATAGAAAAAAAAAATTAGCTTACCCAATGCTTTAAAAGCTGAGCAAAATTTACTAATATTGAATAAATTTGTATTGAATATGTTAAAAATAGATTTATTTAATATGAAATGTGTAATAATTAAGATCTATGAATGAATTTTTTAAATGCCAAATCATTGTCAAATAAACGATGAAAAATAAACACATCGGAATACAGTTACCAATGATAGTCTTATGGAGATACTAAAAAGATTTCAAACGAATTATTTATTATTTAATTCAATTAGATGGCATGAAAATAGAGGACAAAATAGGAGAACAAACAAAGAATCTGCACAAAAAAAAAAAGCGCAAAAAGATCACGGACAAAAAAGAATACATACATGATCCTTTTAAAAGTGATATTCTGGAAACCCTATTCTAACCTATACAACGATTTCGATTTCCAAAACTGAGTATGTTGGCAAAGTGACAATCTTGGTATTTGGTTCAACCGAACTTTCAGCCAGTTATCGGTAAAGTGTATGGCTGCTTAAGTAACTTATGTATTCCTACCTCAATATTACACGCTACTCGACCCTATGTTCATACCATCTAAGAGTTTAATTCTTCCACTTATAAGTTACGGGTGCCAAACTTTCTGTACCCATAGCGCCGAAACGAAAGGAAAACTTACAGTTCCCTGTAATGATCGTATTCGGTATCGTATATCCCCTTACACGGTGTCTCCACGAGCCATGATTCATGCTTGGGCATATGTTTGACATCTGTCAGACAATGCTTAAGCAGCTGGCATATTTTAATGGGTGGGCAGTTCATGTCTGTACATTTCATTGAAGATGAAGCCATATAACAGGCAACTACTGATCATTTGTGCATTCAAACCGTTAGAGCAACCACAAAACAAAGAAGAACAATTACAAAGAAAACATCGATTCTGGGTAAGTCTTTGTGTTTCTCACTGCGTCATGACTGAATTCTGTTCAAAGTGACGGATTATGCCCATTTTAATGGCAGGCAAGCGACAAATTCAAAAATGCATGCCAGGGCATGCAAACATGGACACATCCGGTCTCCATGAGACATTTTCAAGACATGTCATATGCACAAGCATGAATCATGGCTCGTGGAGACACCTTATTACCGCCGCAAGATACTCTGTTGTTCTTTAATTACTTATGCCGTCGGTCTGTGGAATGCATTGTCCCTGACTTCATATTTACTAATTTCTTTGAATTACATGCATGATGTAAGCTTATAATAAACATACATACATACATACATACATTTTCAATGGCCCGCTAATCCTTCATGAGGGTCGCGGGGGTAGGATGCTTAGTTGTACTCCATCCTTCTCAATCCTCCGCCATTGAATCCAACTCATCAGGAGGAATCTCTAGACGACTCCAGGACAGATGTCGGACTTGGTCCAGCCACCTATTTCTAGGCCTACCGCGGAGTCGCCTACCTGATGGCACGGCAACCATGGCACGTCTTGGAAGCCGGTCTGGGGACATACGCACTACGTGACCAAATCATCGAAGCATAGATCGCTCCGTTCGGAGAAGTAGCTGCTCAACATTGAGCGCCTCGTGTACTCTGGTGTTGCGCACTCGATCCCTACGAGTTATTCCAGCAATACCGCGAAGGAACCTCATTTCGACAGCTTGTACCCGCGATAAGCTTATAATAAAATGAAATAAAGACTTGGCATTACTTTTTAGTTCTACTACATTCACTGGAAGCAGACGACTTTCCCGTTTACACATTCCAACTGCACTTGTCTCGATTCATTCCTATAAATGCCCCTCGTCATCAGAAACTGGAATATTATCAGTGTCCTAACGGAAAGCACCAAGTAAAGTTCGCAAGCGGATAAAATCGCGAAAGTTTTATTTTTTTTTGTGTTAACAAAGAAAAAAAAAGTTTTAACTCGTTTCCACAAATTTTTGTGTTTGAAATTTTCAGTTCAGTGAAGTTTCAATTATTAAGTTTAAACATGCCTTCAAACATGAATAATAAACTGTAAGTAAAATAGTGTGTATAAAAGTGTTTTATGAAGAAAATGAGTCGGAATGTAAATTTGGTGAAATTTTTTCGATTCTTGGTGATGGCTGAAAAAATGGGAGAGGGCATTACTACATTTTCTCAGTAGGAATTTCCAATTTTATAGTTATATTGGAAGTGTAAAAGGTTTAGTTTTGTAATGGACTATTGCTAAGCGGTTATTGTAAGTAAAGTGAAAATTATTATGCAAAACAGAATTTATTTGGTTGTTTTCGGATGATTATGTTTTCATATAATTTTTTACTTCATAATTTCATTACTTCGAGAAATTTCTTCAAAAAGCAGCCATGTTTCTTTTCGCCATTACGTTGAAATTTTCATTGGAATTTCAAAAGAGGGGAAGGGAATTCCCCGCTTTACAGTGTAAAACGAAGGGATTATAATTTTGTTCTTTTATAGGTTTAATCATAAATGATAAGCCGATTTGTTCCGCACGTGCTGACAATAAAATTAATCGAATTGAGGAGTTTATTTTTAGAAATTCGCATTTAGTTGGTGTTAGCTAAAATGATTTATTTATTCACAAGTTTTTTGATTGCACGTCTCGGCAGGAAGCACGTATGACGTTGGTAGGCCGTTTTATCGCTTCTTTTTTATGCACAACTTCGTGGATGGTACTATTTGCGGCTGGAAGTAGTGGCGGTGGTGAAATTCAAAATTTGATACTTTTTGCCATGCGAATACGTAACTAAGGTTGTGCCTTGGAATTGCTATGAATCCATTGAACTGTTGGAGAGTTATGTATATTGCACCGTGAATACCCCTAACCGCTTTAGACGAATCGTATACGTCTAGTATATTAACTGGGCATAGTGTCTGGTGGCTGAAATGTTTCGAAACATGTGCCTCAGCGTATTGAGACACTTGATACTCCCTCTTTTCCAATAAAAACAAACCAAACAAAACGAAATTGTTTACACAAAGCTTTCGGTTGCTTCGACTACGATGGATGCCGTTCTTGATGAGTTTGCAGTCGATAAATAAGTTTGTTTATTTGGTGAAGACTGCAGTCGATGACATACAATAGTTTATCCAAAGTTATCGAGTATCGAGTTTCTAAAATACGTAATGACTTCTTCCTAACCATAAAAATTCGGCGTAAATTTTCAATTTGTAAGACAAATTTTCCTAAATGGAAGGGTTTTAATCCCTTTCCGGTTTGAAGAAATAAATGTGTCACTTGTTTAATATGTTTCGAGAAAATATCGATATATGTACGTATTAAAAAAAAACAAATAAATATTTACCAAAAAACCTGGTACCTACGCCACATTTAGCACATATCCCCACTAATTCAAATACATTTGCATAAGATTTAGAGAAATTGGTAGAGGCACTTTCAAGAAAGTCGGTCTTTTTGAATTAAGCTACCGTTATTTTGACAGTTTTCCTAAAATTAGTAGGAAATAGGTCCGTTCGCGTACCCTACCAAAACAGCGAATCCTTACTTCGAGTCTCCACGAGACATATTTATGTCAGACTTCATTTCAGACATCATTTTAGAAATTTATATTTTTTCATTTGCTGGGCAAATTTTGTCAAGACATTTCATTTTCAACCATATCGTGTAGAGGTCCATTCACAGCTCAGCAACCTGCGAATGCCCAAACTGCGAACAAACCGATTTTAGCATATTTATAAGCACGCCCTTGGCAATTTTACTATTCCAAAAGAAGGGAGCTAATTTATCTATCGATTAATAAAAAAAAAAGTTGGATTGTAATTAGTTTCTGCAAAGAAATTAACAATTCGCCGATTTTTCCGCGAATAAGCGAATGACTTTTGCGAACTGTCAACTTTTATTCACATTCCACACATGTAGGACGCAATCCACATTCCCGCGACCAAAACATTCGCGAGATTTTAACCTTTAACCTGCCGCGACCACTTTTATCGAAAGAAGGTAAGATATTACCTTCTGATTGAAAGCTACGCTATGTATTTATGCATTTTTCACGTTTAGGCAATTAGTTATAAAATGAATGAAAACTCAAGTTCGCGGATCGCCGCGACCAGATGAAAAAGTAGCTGTGAATGAAATGTCAAAATTGGCGAATATTCCTTCATTCGAGCTGTGAATGGGCCTTAAGAGTAAGCAACGACCAATTCTTGCTTGACACCGGGTCTCCACGAGACATATTAATTTCAGACCTCATGTCTGGCACCAATCAGCCATGTTTTCTTTGTAGTAAAACAAATTGACAGTCCCTGTCAAATTTGATCAGGGTTTATGTCCACAGAGATGGCAGGAAATAAAAGCAGAAATCTATTTTATAAAATGAACGATTTCAAGAAATTTGCGGTCCATTGGAAATTTCGATTGCTTGACATATTTCTTGCAATGAATTATTGCCAGTGGAGACTGGGGGTAAGAAAACCTGTTCGAGTACGAAAAATTGTCATAGTTTTTCACAGAAGAGAGCGCTTTTGAGAGAGTAAGAAGTTTCCCATGTTGCAAATTTAAGTGCAAAAAATTTCTTTGGTATGGTTTGTGAAAACTGTCAAATCTGTCAAACCGCTGTATATGTGATTTTTTGTTGGATTGATCCTTCTCTTTCTTTCTATCGCGTACAATTGAATTTGAGGTTTTACGTTTAAAAAGTGGGCACCTTTTGTGGTTTACCGCGTTCGTTTACTTTTTCGTAATTTTACCTCTCTCTGAGAGAATTTTACCCCCACTCGTGGAAATTTGACAAACTGCGAATTTTGGTGCAGAAAGTACGCGAAGGACCTATTATTTTTGTTTATGCCAAACATTGTTCAAGTGTCAATTTTGCGCCAAATCGGCGAGAAACCAATTTTCAAAAACAAAAAAAAAAAAAAAAAAAAAACTGACATTTAGTAAAGTACCTACCATGCATCTAGTAGCATGTGTTTAAACTAACCCAAATATGAAACTAAAGATAGGAGCCGGGAAAATTTTACGAATACTTGCCGTACCTATAGTTATAGATGCAAGTAGAAATCGGCTGTGGTTTCTATTATGCGCACTAAAGTAAAGAAACACATTCAACAACAAAAGTTGCCCATAATTTAAGGTCAACGATTTCGCTGCTTCTGTTCGGTACCCCACATCTATGAAAAACTCAGTGAACCCTTAAGTTTCGTTTTAGTACTTTTAAATATGAATTTACCTATTTAAACCCGTTGGAATGTCTAGGAGAACATTTTATATTAATTTGTATTTTTTTTTAGAGGTTTTATTATAGAGTTATTCACAGGTTTTATTAGTTCGTAAACTCTTAACTTTAATTACAATAATGTATTTCAAATAAAATTGTTTTTTAATAAGTAATTTACTCTTGTTTTAAATAAATTTAAATTGGTTAAATTCTTAATTACACTTGAAAGTCGGTTGAATAATTGAAGATCTTTGTACAGCAAATTGTTTTGGGCAGCTGCTCTTCTGTATAGGGGTAGCCGAAAGTTAGTTAGTTAGTTTCAGTTTATTTAGCTAGAGAGCCATTTTTTGGATACATTAATAGGTATATACAAACTTAAATAGTGAACAATTTTTTTTTTTTACGTTTCTATACATTCTACTTATACAATATTTCTTTTTGTGTAGTCAGATATTAATCTTTTAAATTCATTAAGGTTGTTTGATTGTTTTATGTTGGATGGTAGGTTATTAAAAGATTGGAAGCCTAGGTAATACACAGATCGCTGTCCTCTCGTTGTAGCAGCTCGTTGAATGTACAGCTCGTCTCTATTTCGTAGGATGTAAGGTGACTGGTGGTTCGTCGATGCTCTTTCACTTAAGTAGTGTGGACACATATTGTTTCTATTTTTGAAAATGAGTGTCATTGTGGCCACAAACAAACGTTGATTTATACTGAGCCATCTCAAAGTATCTAACATGTGGGTTACACTAGCATATCTATTCAATTTTAAAATTATACGCATTGCTTTGTTTTGCAAAATTTGCATTCTCGTTTTTTGGGACAGATTACAAAAGTATAGTACACTAGAACAGTATACAAAATGGAGTTTAATGATCACGTTATACACTTTAATTGCACTGGACATAGATATGTTTTTTCTTATTTTTCTGAATACTCCTAATTTAGAAGACACTTTTTTGCACAGGTAGTTTATATGTTCGTTTAAATTAAGTTTGTTATCTAACACAACACCGAGATATTTGACACAATTTCTATCGTCACCAAGGTTCCGTAGACTATACCTGTTGTTTGTTATACACATACATAACATTGTTTTGCTGATATTCAGGGTACATGTTTTGCTATATTTTAAAAATCATGGCTAGGGCATTGAGCTTTAACCGCTGGGAAACACTTAGCCATCGTAAGGATTGAAGCATGACTAATATGTAGGAGTTTGTCGGTCACACTTTTAAAATGATTCTCATAGCCCTGTTTTGGAGAATTTGCGTATCCTTTTTTCTATTTTTATTTAAGTTTAATTGCAAACTCAATTTAAACTCAAAATAATGAGAATTAAAAGAATTAGGAAATTGGGCATATTCAGATTTCCCCGTTTCCTGATTTCCAGATTTTGAGTGCTTAGGCACGTCAGATTACACAGAATGCAAAACCTATCTGGCTAGTCAATCGGTGTCAAGCTTCCCTCACAATTTTTGAACGCAAAATACAACACTTTAAATGCAAAAGTTTCTCGTGCGAATACATTTTTAAAACTTTTTCGCTGTGACAGAGTTGCAATAGTATTCTACACGACAAATAAATTGCTTAGCAATATTTAATGGTCAGCAGGTTGTAGCTATGAGTAAATCGAAAATCGTCGAAAAGCGACAAACGCCAACGACAATCAGGGTGAATAATTGTAATCTGAGTAAGCAGGCCATACATTTACAGCCGCTATCTGTCATAAGAAAGAAATAGAACTTCTGTACAAATAGTAACAGAATTAGAAGATTCAATAAAATACTTACATGAGTTGTCACGATTTTGGCCGTAGGTAGTTAACATTATCTTGCTACAAAAACTAAGACTGGCTTAAGTGTCATCTAGTAGACGGAATAAGAAGATATGTTTGAGTACTTTTGATGAAAAGGAGATGAATATTTACCGAACCAATGATGACAACTCGCAAATATGTAAATACTTACTCGAGCGGTGTCACACTAAAATGGATTTTTTTTTATTGAAGCATGTAAATGTAGTAATAATAAAAGCATACATGTGCATGAATGAGTGCACAATGCCCAGCAGTTGCAATTTCAAAAAGAAATTATTATTCCATTCAATGCTGAGACATGTATTTCGCTTAACAGGGGCCTTTGGGAAACTGTCTAAAATGAGAAAAACTGGACTAAAAAACACAATTTAGTTTACATGTTTGAATTCCTGTTGCCTAATTGTTACCAGTTCCTCTGCCCATAAAGCTTGCAAACAAATCGAGTTGTTAAAGACCAAAGGTCCTACATTTTTATAATAAGTTAAAGATAATGAAGAGCATTTCTTTATTATTATTTTAACGAATATTAGCTGTGGTTCATCATCTTCCTACAATTGTTCTTTAACGCACGTCATAAATTAAAATTTATTTTAACACAAAGGCCACTTAATTTGCTGGTTACTAAGTGAAAAACAAGTGACGACATTAATCAAATGTGTGAGTGGATTAGAACTCGTGATGCAGTTCAAATTTATTCCGGAGGTTGCAAAGTATTGTATATGAATGCATTTGTTTGTCTATTGAAATACAAATGTGTTAAGGATATACTGCTGATGATAAAGCATTTTATCTTTGTGAATATGCTCCACGTATACCTACTATTTACAAAAATGGGTGAGTAACAT
This sequence comes from Brachypalpus laphriformis, assembly GCA_945910035.1. NCBI lineage: Eukaryota > Metazoa > Arthropoda > Insecta > Diptera > Syrphidae > Brachypalpus > Brachypalpus laphriformis. The sequence goes on from OX246753.1 coordinate 327,547,288, forward strand.
AATATTTCTTATTACATATTAAAATTTAAAGAAACCGAACGTTAGCTGAATCACTGTAGGAAGCATTCAATAAATTTGAAAGTCACTCAGTACTTTTCCACTGGAAGAAAGTAAAAATCCAAATCATTGCATCATGCACGAAGTAGATACCTACACCATAAAGCTGATAATCACGGGAAGATATACATACATACATATATACATGCACGAGTATACATGTGAGTGTAGGCATATGAAGAAAAGATAACTTCAATTTTAATGATACATACTTGTTCCGAAAAGAATTCTTCTATAAATAATAAAATATGTTAATCATTGAAGAATGATGGCATTGGGTAATCATATTCAGCTAACTACTGCTGATCACCTCTAAATTTGGGTTGTTTTATTTTTATTTGAAGGCTATGATGTTATCTCTTCCATGTCATACTAACATTTTTAAGTGCTACTAGGCGCCAAGTAGTTTTACATAAGCTCTATATGGGTAGCGATAATTTTTGTACATATTTTGTACAAGTAATCTAAAAGAATCTGGGTAAATCTATATACCTAGTACTATCATAAATACTCTTACAGATGTAAATACTCGTAGGTATCAAAAAATGAAGACAGAGTACATTAATTCAATTTTTTCCAAAAATGTTTATTGGTTTATCCTTAATATAAAACAAAAAAAAAAAACAATTTATTCAAAATGGCCTCCATTTACTCTTATACAGGCCTTGAGACGAGTTGGCCACTCATCAATCGCAGCACGCACAATTTCTATTGGAAAAGTGGCGACTGCTTTCCTTAAGCTAATTTTTAGCGACTCTAGGTTTGGGTGTCTTTTCGTACAAACAATGTCCTCCAAAGCGGACCATAACTTGTATTCCAAAGGATTAAGATCTGGACTTGCTGATGGTTATAAAGCGAGGAATATGCGCAATAACCGCAATTCTGTTTTCCTTATCGCTCCACTCCATGTTAAAAACTTGGCGAATCTTAATTTAAATTTGCGTATGAATAAAATAAATATAAGACCACAAATGACGCAATCCAACATAAGGGTGCGGGTAATGCCAGAGGCTGTAGGGAACCGTTCAAAGTTGTAACAGTATTTATGATAGTACTATTGTATATAAAACTAAGTGACAAAATGCGTATGTTTCCACCTACCGCCCTTAATTTTCAACCAATTTAGTTGTTTTTTTTTTCTTTTTTTACGGTACAAAGGTGATAAGCAAAAAAAAAAATTACAAAATCATAAAAAAAAGGGACATTTTTGTGCGCCTGGCAAAGCGGGCAGGGTTTAAGCTAGTACTTTTATAAACCTTATAATACGATCGCACATTACTCTAATACTTCAGGATTTGTAATCATAACCTTAAGCGCAATGTGTCATCTATGTACTTCAAATCACGTGACCAATTAGTCCTTATTACGAGTGTAATCCTTCAATACAAATTGATAAAGCTTTAACCAATTGATACAATTATTATTATAAATTGGACACGATGCATGTGACTGTTGAGGAATCAATTTACATATATACATCCTTTGAATGCTACACAACAAATCTACGTTGGTGTTGAGCATTCATTACCTTCAATTGCTCTGTAACGTCATTAATTAATTGTTCTCGAAGAAATTTTCATCTGTGTAGAGATGATGACATTCATTGCCGTTTATTGAATAAGAAATGTTCCGACAATAATCGCACGAGTTCATCAGATCGCATGATGCAGTTGTTGTTGATTAATGGGACTTTAAGGTAATAATACAGTGCAGTCTCCATAAACTAAACAATTGTACCAATACATGACCAGCAAGAACGTGACTGTTAGTACGTTCTACGAGCTGAGGGAATTCCCCAATTACCAAGTGCAGTGCATCTTTGTAGTTTGCGACTTATGGTACATATCTTCCCCCATATGCCAGAAGCATGAATGTGAAAATTTAATTTTTTTTGGGTTTCTTAGTTTGTTTGATAAGTCTTTCTGTATTCTATGTTGTGTTAGAACTGTGAATGTACAGACAGTGTGGAAACAACAATTTCTTACTATGTCAATTGGGTGAATATTGAATTCATTCTTATTTAGTAGAGCCAGAGGAAAAATTGTGGTCATTCCCCAAAAGTTTAAAATTTGCACATTCATGCTTCTTGCATACGATATGTATGTATTAGTTTGTTATATTTTAATTTTATTAAGCCTTACATTTACAACCATATCAGTTTGTGTATTATTTGATTCAATTTCGACACCAGTTAATGCATTTGAAAATCACTTAGTACTTTTCCACTAAACAAGTAGACCCAAAATTATCTATACACATGTGCAGGTACGACAAAACACATGAGGTAACGTGGAAATTGATAACAAAACAAAGATATCGAAAGAGATATGTACATATGTATGTACCTACATGAACATAATATCTGATTTGGAAAGACTTCTCCCAATAAAGAGTAGTCTATATATCGTAAAATATGTTAATCATGCAATCAATCAGTTGAATATACCAGTTTTTTTTTTTCCATCAATGATGTTCACCTTTAAATGTAAATTGTTTAATTTGAAGGCTGTGACACTATAGATTCTAGAATAGAGGCTTTACACATTGTTCTAAATGCGATAATAGACAAGCAGACTGCCAAGTCATAAAAGATAAGAGTCATAAATTTCTTTCCATGGAAGTAATATCAACGAGAAACTCTTAACACTATGACCTCTTTCAGTTATGGGTAGATAGGCAGGTGTGGTGGTTCTTCTAAGAAAAAGACGTTAGTTAGACTGTGCCAACTATTTCAAAGTCTCTATGGTGATTCCTTGTTAGTAGCATAAAATTACATGCTCAAAATTGGTTAAAATCAAGCTCTTATTTTTAAGATTCATATGCGGAGCGTTGATTACCAAAAGCCCTCCGAGCACTTCCAGATTTACTTGTGATCTGGGCAGCAGAAATTAGATTGTAGAGTTGAATGCAACGAATGTCTTGAATTTGATCAAAATTATGTTGAGCTTTGACTTGAAATAGCCTGACATGTCTGTCGCTTCGACCTCCTGTACTGTAAGATAATAGTGTCGCCGTTTTCCCCTTCAACCACTTTTATTTTTTTCTAAAGTTTTCTCTAAAGGCTGTGGATTTTGGGCTATTAATGGTGTTTAAATGTGCCTCCTCCGCCACGCTATATCTTCGTGAGCACTCTTCATCATACTATTTTTTTTTTATTTTTTTTTATTTTATGGTTGCGCCAAAATGTGTGTAATCTTCTAAAGATACCAGTAGCCCGAGCTACTGGCATGCACGATTCGCAAACCTGAATACTCGAAGCCAGGAATACGCCTACGTACTAAACCACACCCTGCACACTTTAACCACTTTCCCCCGGGACTACCGTTAGGTATTACTTCGCGGGGCTGGTTAGCTATTTATGCTCTTCTTTCGCTGTCTTTCGCTCCTTGTTCCAAAAGTGTTGCCGGTTAGACTTGGTTGCTCTCTCTGACTCTTTCCAGCCGCCTAAGTTCCTGCACGATTATCGCTGCAACTTGTTTCACCGCGTCCCATATTGCATTCGATGCTATCATATGGTGCACAATGTTTTCGGGGGTTGGTATTTCTCCAATTTTTTCCTCCAGCTCTCTGTGCTCTATATGAAAACGTGGGCACTGAAAAAATACGTGCTCAGCGTCTTCTGGGGCCTCTCCGCAATTTGGACAGTTGGGAGATTCATCGAGCCCAAACCTGTTGAGATACGCTCGAAAGCAGCCATGTCCGGTTAGGAACTGGCTAAGATAGAGATCTACCTCTTCGTGTTTCCGGTCCATCCATTTTTGGATATCCGATATAAGTCGATGGGTCCATCTTCCCTTTGAGGACTGGTTCCATCGCTCCTGCCATGCTCTAATGCTTTGCTGTCTTTCTTCCAGCTTGATATTTTTGACTGACGCTTGAGGTTCCTGAATTTTGGCGTCGTAGGTCCTTTGTAGCTCGATAGCCAAGATATCCGCTGGTAGCATTCCCGCGATGACACATACTGCCTCGTCTGACACCGTACGGAAGGCACAGCATACTCTCAGCGCACATAGCCTGTTGACAGAGTTTATCCTTCTTGCGTAGGTCTTTTTCGTCATAGCTTTGGCCCATATGGGTGCCGCATACATAAGGATGGACTGCATCACCCTGGATAGAATAAGTCTCCTTTGTTGCCTAGGTCCTCCTATATTTATCATTATTCTTGATAAGGCACCGCTCACCCGAGCCGCTTTGTCACACGTTCTTTCAAGGTGCTCCTTGTAAGTGAGCCTCGCGTCGATCATCACACCTAGGTATTTGATAACCGATTTTGATATCGTATTATGATCTCCTACTCTGATGGTGATTTCCTCTCTTTTCTTGCGGCTGCTTACCAATACTGCCTTTGTTTTATGTTCGGCGAGCTCTAACCCGACTGCTGCCATCCACCGTTTGACTTTTCGGATACATTCATTTGCAATATCCTCTATTTCCTCTAGATGTTTTGCAACCACGACAATTGCAATATCATCGGCGAAGCCTATGATTTTTCCCTCATTTGGGATTCCAAGCCTTAGAACCCCATCATACATAATGTTCCAAAGGATAGGGCCTAATACCGATCCTTGTGGAACTCCGCCAGATATGTGGTACTGCTTTACTCCATCGTCGGTATCGAAGAGCAGAAACCGTTTCTCGAAGTAGCTCAGTATTATTTCATCATACTATGAATATGAACGCTTTTGTAGGTAAGCTTAAACAGGTCTCACCTTAATTGAAACCACAGGATGTTGGGGGCAATCTAGAGAGTTCTTCGTTCAGGTGTCTAAACTTATGTAGCTTTGAAGATTTCTTTAGATCTTTTTCTAAATTTGCATAATATGTCAGAAATATTTTTTGATCACTAAGTTTGTTGTATAGTTAGCAGGAATTTTAAAAGTTTAGAGGCAAACAGCAGAATTGGTGGATTTTATTGTACAGAAAACTTAAGGCATTATTGATGAACAAGAAAAGACATATTTGATATGTACACTAAAGGGTTAGGTTAGGTAAGGTGGCTGACCTGACAGAGTCAGGGCACACTTAGACCATTTAGGTCCATTGCGATACCACATGTTGATTGTACCGGAGGAATCACAGGGTACTCGGGAACGCATGTACGCTAAAACGTGGAGCATATTTTTTTTTTATTGAAACTGAAATAGTGCATAGGTTATTCTTGAAATACACTAAAAAGTATTTTAATGTCGTATACTCTGCCCAGTCTATCGAATGTCTTAAGCACAAAAATTAAAAAATCCACTCTTCATTCTCATATGTGTATACGCAATAATAGGGATTATTACTCTAGTTTAGTAAAAAGGGTTTTGCATAAACCATTATCTAACTTCTGTTATAAACCGCTGATAGACAGGAATACGTGTAAAATGTAAATGATGGCAAGTGCTTTGTAAAGTTCATAAAACAGTCTTGAAAAGATTTTATATACCTGAGTTCGCTAAATGTTGATATATGCAGTTAAAATAGATAAATACATACATACATTTTCAATGCCGCTTAATGAGGGTCGCGGGGGTAGGATGCTTAGTTGGACTCCATCCTTCTCAATCCTCCGCCATTGACTCCAACTCATCAGGGTGAATTCCCAGACGGCTCCAGGAGGAATGTCGGACTTGATCCAACCATCTACTTCTAGGCCTGCCGAGGGGTCGCCTACCTGGTGGCACGGCAACCATGGTACGTTTTGGAAGCCGGTCTGGTGGGCATGAGCACTACGTGACCAAACCATCGAAGCATAGATCGTTCCGTTCGGAGAAATAGCTGCTCAACATTGAGCTCCTCGCGTAGTCTGGTGTTGCGCACTCGATCTCTACGAGTTATTCCAGCAACACCGCGAAGAAACCTCATTTCGACAGCTTGTATACGCGATCTTAAATAGATGAGCAGTGAAAACCGCCTTAAATTAAGCTTCTCATAAGCGAGGGCATTTGTTGAGCGCACAATTTTTCCATGACCAACAATACTTATTTAAATGTAAACTTATCTATGTAACTTATCGGACACTTCCCTTGAATGAACAAATTTCTCAGTCCCATAGTTGTCCGTTCAAGAGATGTTTTACTGTACTTTAAATAGTTCAAACTTCTTGGAAATTTACTCTATCGCTGACCCCATCTGCACTGCATATTGATTCCAGCCCCGCGCCAAGGAACGACGTATATTTTAGCCAGCCTCCATTATTTCTTATTTCGTGTGACGTGCTGCACGAATTGCCACAGGACACAAATGTTGTACGTAAAGAAAAGAATATCCATTAAGTATTAAAAGCGATAAGAATAATAACTAAGTATGGGTGCTTAGATATACCATGCTCTTCTGCAAAAACAGAAACACAACCACTTAAATACGTGTGAGATCAAAGAAAACATTTAATGATGACATTGAAAGGTGAATCAACTCGGTTCCACTTAAGTTTCGCATATATTATCCTCTTCTGCTAATTTATACTCTACGATAACCATTAATGTGCAAACTATGTGGGGTTGTTATATTGTATAATAAGTATGTGAATAGTTGTACTCGTAATCATACGTACATAATATGTATTCCCATTACCGACTAAATTGGTTACATATTTTGTGGTCTATAGATTAAATCTTAAAAGCAGACATAAAGAAGGAACCCCAATTTAGAAATTGGTCAGTAGAATGGATATGTATGTATATGCGTTGTATATCACTGATGTTATACAAATTATATATATCAGAGATGAAAAATGTCTTAAATCAGAAGCTCTAATCCCTTATGATGACTATTGCCTCTTCATCATCAATAATAGTATACATAGATGAAGAAGAAAGAAGATAGACAAATAATATTTATTTAAAGGCAATATTCGATGAAACCCTAATGAGATTAATATCCTCTCTACGCATAGTGGGGCAAGATACCCCTAAACCTGACGTAAAATAAAAATGCGAAATCAGACGTATTCAATTTTTTATAAAATTTGATTAGAAATGCTGCTTTTAAAACGGTCGTAGGAAAAGATATTGTTACTGTCAAAATTTGTAACCACAACTCACGAGTTCTCCTGAAATATTATAGTAAAAAGGCTTAGATATCGCTTTAGACAGCTTTGATAAAGTAAATTTCTTGTTTTTTATTTAAATAAAACGTCCTATACAAACTGGATGAATTGTGAACCTTTAGACCTGCTATATTTAGCCTATTTGTATATACTCGTATCAAGCACATTTTTTCACTTTCTATTAAATTTTTTTTGAAAAAGGTCGATTACTAAGTGGGCATGTTTAAAATACATTGAATGCCAACGTCGAAGTCGTTCCGGGCAACTGTGCGACGATAGTAACATATCAACTCTTTATTTATCTTTAATTTATTTACTTAACTTGATGATACAATAATAAATATATTTGACGACAATAATAGAACAAAATAAATACGGCAATAGTGCAAACAATTTTATAGGACGATCGATAATAATGTCAATAAAGATTAAAAATGATAACACAGCAATAAAAACCTATTCAAGCAATTGTCTTCAACTCATCGACTAGAAGTTTCTCCATTAAGTTTCATAATATACTGAATTGTCTTAATTTAAGTACAATTACTTGAAATACCTAGTCAACTGAATATATGTATTATCAAGAAACGAGCAAACAAAAGAAGATTTGCATTCAATGCAAATTCATTAATAATTGAATTTGGCCTTCGAATTAAAAATGTATTACTTAAATGATTTAATTAACATGTCACCGAACATGTTTGGTAAATAATTTAGTCGAAGTCGATGAAATGGACTTGAATGTCCGAAGTGTCGCGTGATGCATGATGCTTCAGTGATTTCTTCCAGAATATTTTTTTTTTGCATCTGCCGTACATGATACATCTACGAGACGAGTGTATATTGTTTACTTCGTAGTACGTTTTTGATTACTTTATTCTTAAAACGCAATATGCCTCAAAACAGGAAAGGGCAATCGTATCGTATTCGTACAGTGCTTGTGTTCTTCTTTTTTTTTGTGCAAAAATGTTTTCAAAAGATAAACCTTTACCACTCTGCTTATGGGGGCTATTATGCGATCGATAGAATATTTAAGCACTTCAAGATAAGGGGTAGAATAGAAACCATGTCGCAGCCAATAGCAGACACATCCACAACGGCGTACATGAAGCATTCTAAGAACATTATGGACTATTATGGAATTTTTATGTCATCCTGGTGAACATTTATGAATGGATTGATTTGATTTGATTTTGTTGCGGGCATAATAAAGCTTAACGTAATGGTTCATAAAAATGGATGACTTGAGAACTTTTTTGGAATCAACCTTCAACCGAATAAAACTTTTAATTGGATTTAATTCCACCTTTTTAAACTTAAAAGTGTAAAGTTTGTTTGAGAGCATAGTCCTCTTGTAGATTGTATACTTTTACCTTAAGGACACATGCGGATATGGCAATAACCTTCTTGTTATGCCTACACGTGACCTTTGAATTCCATTCCAGATTTCCTTTTCCTTTGATCTAAAGGTGGATGATTTCGTGTTCCATCACATGGAATGCATGGTTTCTACAAGAACCTAATCTTTAATGCACATATGTATGTACGTTCTGGTTAATATTTTATTTGTGTTTTTTGGTATTTGAAAGTAGGTACTCACTCACTCACAGTATATGGTATGTATGTAAGTGCAAAAGGAAGCAATTTCGTAACTGCCAAAAATCAATTTGATGTAGGTGGCAATTTGATGATGGTCACATTGTGATGCCCGAAAAGGAATACATATATTGTATAGGTAGATTGGTGAGCGACTTTTGCGTACTCTTCGTACTAATTACATCTACTATTTGATCTGCTAATCTTCTTCAAGCATTTAAGCGGATTTCTTAGACAGCCTCTGATTTTTATCCCTAGCCGTGCTACAGTCATGATGTGATGTGAACTGTAATGATTGATCTATGTAGGAAGTTATAAGCTGTGTACTCATTCGTTCGTAGACAAACAATATTCAAGCAAGAATAACAACAATAGTTCACACCAATAACCAGTCCAACAATTAATATAATAAGCCAAACAATTCTTTATACCATCAAATATTGATAGTAATTCCAATAGATACATATCAAGTTGTGATTCAATTATTTATGAAGGTGCTACGAGGAAAGCAGGTGCCTCGAAATACACCATGCTTAAAATAAAAGCGACAAAATCAACTACTAGTGCCCTAGCACATAAACCCGTTAAGCAGTTGACCTTAACCACCAGACAAATTAACGACGTCTATTTAGCCCTTCGAATAAAAATAGTTTGACACGTTAAAAGCTTGGGTTATAAATAAACAAAGAGTTGAGTTGAGTTGAGTTCATTCAAATTTGACTTAGTTTTTTAAATTCAATGATAAGTATTCGACAGTCTGTCTGTGTGTTATAGTTCACGTGACGAATACACGACTTCATTTATCTATTCAGTCACACTTTCAATGAGCGGAAACTGGAATCGTTTATATACATACATATGTAGACCGTGCCTACATGCACATATTTATGAACCATGTAATGCGAGTTTAGAGGTCAGTAAGAAAAATATCTGACTGTTGCGATGATTTTTAAAAATTTCATTTACATTGTTTGACTTGTTTTATTGCGAAAAGTGAGAAAAAAAGGAAGATTGACAGGTTTATTGCGGAAAGTGATAAACAATGAAGACTGACGATTTTTGCATTAACTTTGTTTGGTTAAATGGGCTTACAAATGCAATTATGACGTTGAGTATGTATAGTATAGAGGTTTGCTTGCAAAATCACTTTGTTTGATTAGGGGTGTTTTGGTAAGAATTATGCAAAGTTCCACAAAACGATCCCAAGTCAATCTGGTTTAAAACTTTTCTTATTGTTTCAAGATTGGTGATTGAATTGAAATTGAATTAAAAGTATGAAAGTATGCTTAAATTTGTGAAATACTACTGAATCATTCAACTTGAATTAAAAAGCTCTTTTCAGGGCCCTGTGAAATGGAGTAGCGCAAACTAAACATTCAAACTGAATTTCGACTGAGAAAAAAAAAGCTAAAGTGGTTCCAAGTCACTTTTTGTTGTTGTACGTACTCCGTGTTAAATCTTACTTCACTGAGAAGCGACGCACAGTGGCCCGTTAATGCAAAAGTGCTTGCTAAATTCATTTTTCGGGTGGGTCTATAATGCAAAACTTTTAAATTCACGGAATTAAGAAATGTTAGGAGCTCTAGTAATCGAAAAAATTATTTCATTCGGATGAATAATTTGGCTTGTAGAGCGAATCAAAGTTGATCAATTTTTATGGTGAGTAAAAAATATTTTATTTTAATTTTTTTGTTTTTAGCTTTGAGTGTACAAACTAGAAAAAGAGCGTAAAAAACTGTTTTTTTTTATATATGTACTTGTTAATAACTAAAATCAAAAATCAAAAAAAAAAATTTCATAAATTTTTTTAAGCTGTCTGATTTAATTTTTTTTGAAATACCACTTTTTGCACACTTTAAATTGAGCAGAAAAAAAAATTTAAGAGTCATTAAACTAAACTCGTCGGATAATAAATCCCTATATATTTCTTAACATAAATCCAAAAACTCAGCTGCATAAAATTGCATAGAGCTGCGCTAGACAGATTTGATTGGAAGAAGTCGGCCAATTTTTTCTGCGTTTTTTTAGTGCAGGTATTTATTTAAGGTATAAAAGGATGAAACATTAGTATGAAATGATCATTTAAAACTTAATGAGCGGTCGAGCAGTTGCATAAGAAATATTGTTTAAACTGGGCCCATACAACAATTTGTTTAAACTTTTTGACAACGTTAGGATTTGTAACGAAATATTGCTTTTTCTTCTACGATTTATTGGAAATCCCAATTTGTTCGGTTTTTGTACATGCAGCAAATAATTCTATGAATCCAACGGGTAATTAATTTTTATATATTTGTAAATATGTTTTGGAAAACTCAGGTGCCGAAACTTGTGGGAACTTTATGCTAGAGAGATTTGATTTGACGAGTTTAGCCAAATTTCATTTTTTTTTATCGCTCGCTCATTGGAGAAGTGCAGCGCTCATTTTGACTTTCTTTGCTTCCAAAAATCGTAACTCTTAAACGAATAAAGATATCAGACCGTTTTCTTTTTCGCTTAAAGGAAATTTCCAGGGTTACGAAATTCGTGAATTTTGAGAAAAATGTTTTACAGGGTGTTTCAGGATCTTCTGCTGAAGGAAGACTTTCTCACCACAGGTGATAAACATAATATTTTACTTTAAGAATATTCAAAAGTTTGTGATTGAAGTTATAACAGAGCGTCTAAAAGCTAGTTCGAGAAAAACAGTGGTTAATAAAAGTAAACGAACCATTTCACTGTTTTTTTTTTTTTTTGTGTATCAAAAGAGCATTTTTTTTTATTTTCTTACACATCAGATTATAGTACATAATAAAATATTTAAGTGATTCATTTTAACTCAAACAGTGAAGAAAAAAATAAACGGACCAACAATTTAAATAAAAAAAATCAGATTTCTTCAAAACTTTCGTCAACATTCGGAGTTATGTCTGATAAACTTATGTTTTTTGGAAAGTATTGTGCTTTTCCCTGCAATTCAAATCAATATCAAGTATTACTTCAAGCCTCGTAATTACCAAAAAAGATCTCATAGCACAATACTCTCCAGAAATGATAAATTTATTAAACATTACCCCGGATATTGACGAAAGTTTCCAAGCAATCTAATTTTTTTTATTTAAATTTTTGGTCCATTTACTTTTTTCTTCACTGTTTGAATCACTGAAATATTTTATTATACAATCTGATGTGACACAAAATGAAAAAAAATCTGTTTTGGTACACATAAAAAAAAAAACTTTTAAAAATGGTTCGTTTACTTTTTTCACCACTGTTTTGCTCGAATTACCTTTTGGACACCCTGTTATTACTTCAATCATGAACTTTTGAATATTTGAAAAGTAAAACATTATGTTTATCCCCTGTAGTGAGGAAGTCTTATTTCAACAGAAGATTCTGGAACACCCTGTGAAGCATTTTTCTCAAAGTTCACAAAGAAGCTAATTTTGAGTTAATTCTTCCTTGGCATGAATTTTAAGTATTCCACTTTATTGAGAGCGACAACCGATAGAATCGGTTAATCAGTACTAAGCACTTATGTCTTACCGCACATTTTGCAAGGACTATACTTTTAGCTTTTGCCCTCGAGACTTCTATCCATAAATATCATTACGATAACTCAAAGCAAAATTTGAAATTCCGGTTGGATTTTGTTTGCGGATTTTCGCTTCGACGGAATGGTAAACGTTATCCTAGGCGAAGCACTAGAAATGCAGTGAAGTGGGATATCATAACATCGCGGAAAAAGAAAGAAGAAAAATGTAAATCTTATCCAATATAAGCTTCAACTTTCGCTTAATAGACGCTAAGTAGATGTTCAACCTCTTATGAGTACTGAGTGGTTATTGTGAATTGCAGCGTCAATCCTATTCACAATTCTACCTATCAGAACCATCGTGATGTAGAATTCCCGAGATTTTTAAAGGAATATTAACCTACCTGCTTTATAAATTAACCTAGTTAAAACGCTTTCATTGCACTTGATTTGATAACATTTTTAACTCTATATCTGCATATTCGTACAACGACATGAGCTTCAAGCTAAATAATATCCAGAAAAGCGAATTCTAACCTTTTTAAGCGACCGTTTTGGGCAGTGGTAAAATGGTAAAAAATATACTATTATAGATTGATATTGGTAAGAACTACTTGGAGACTCCAACAACGCAACACCTTTTAAGAAGTTTAAATTTAAAGCATAACAAGTTGCTACGTTCTATTGTATATTAAATACCGGAATTTCTCCGATTGCCGTTTTGCAGTGAAAAGCAATTCCTTTTTCGATTTAATCATTCCGATGATTCTCATTTCCTAAAAAGTCTTTAGTTTGAGCACTTAGTTTGGACATTCACCTATCCTTCATGTTTACATATCCTTAAAAAAAGTGTTTCCGTTTACACTAGGAAATCGAAAATACTCTTAATTAACCACATCATTTCTGGCAAGACATTAATATTGTATATAAAAGCCAAATTTCGCACGCAAACTTTGACGTACAAGATTAACTCATCGCAAAAATATTATTTCCCTAAAATTTTGCAAAATAATTTATAGTTTTCTGCAACTACAAAAGCACGTGGAACATTTTTTCTCCTTAGATTAATACAAATCTTTGCCTGGTCCGGCATTTTAATAAAAACATTTTTAAATTCTCCTCACTTTTGCGCATTAGTCTCGTTAACGGTGTTTTTTTTTTGCAATTTGTCGACGACCCCACGTAAGCAATAGGAATTAGTTCTCGAGATGGTTACTCTTGCTTCCCTCTGTATGGTGTGTGCTGTTTGTATAGATTATCTTTTGTTTGACTTTGCTTATAAAAAAAAGGAGTTTATATTTAGATTTTTTTTCTTTTGTGTATTGCTTGTGCCTACGTTATGTTAGTATGCGGTTCTAAAGCCCATACCTAATTTCGTTGATTTAATTCCACAGTCGCCTTCACTTCTAGTGTAACGCCGTATAGCCGGTGAAATGGTTGGATAAATAATATTCTCATTTAATGCCAACTGCGTTTGTCGTTGTCGTTCAATTGCGAAACAAATATCATTGACCATTAGTGGCCCCAAACACGAAAGAATAGATATAAAGAGCAATTTATCTAGCCTGTGGAATTTAGTCTGCACCGTATGTGCGCGGCGGTATAAGCGTTTAAGGTTAAGAACACCAAATTCGTGAACCTTTCTGTGATATATCGGTCCTGTGATAAGAAAAAATAGCGAAAAAAAGATATACCTGTTTTTGTTTGTGGTACTCAGTAACAAGACAAAGCATTTAAAAAAAAGAATTAACGCAGGGTGTGGTGGTATGTATATACATATTTACTACGTAATTACTTCAATATTTTTAATTAAAGAAAAAGCAAATTAAATTAGTTGATAAGAACGGAATACTCGTTTACAAATGGACTTTGCTTATTTTGATAATTTTTGTGGTGTGATGATTGACGGGTGATAATTGGTTTTTGATATCATTTTGTCGTATTCATTCGCGGATTAATAGCTAGTCTGCAAATGTGCCCTTGAAATTTTGTTAAATGAAAAATAAAATAAAAAGCGTGTTCATAAACTTGAAAAATTAGCTGTGATTTTTTTTATTCATCTTAGTTCGTATTGACTCAGACCATAAAAGCAGTTGCAGATGAAAAAATATCGACTGTATCAGTAGTTCAGTCACGCCAACTCAAATATTGAGAATATCAAATGGAGGCAAAAGTTTATAAATGCGTTTCGAGTAAAAGACATCGCTTTGGGACGATATTTTTCTAAATCTGGAAACCCTAATCGTTAACCGACATTCCTCTTGGATAATGACATCAACTAAGAAATTGCGTCGATGGATGAAATCATACATTTTTGAAGAAAAAAAAAAAATATTATAAACCAATTAAACTTAAGGCATTCAGACCTATACGTAGCCACAATGTGTACATTTTGAATATTGTGGACCTTATATCGACGGATTTTTCATATGCGTATAGCAAGTTTTCAAAGTTTAGTTTAAAATAGTTTTAAACCATTACTTCAAGTATATACACTGAACCCCCCCACATACGCGGTCTTAGCATACGCGATTAAGTTTTTCCGAAATTCCCTCTACATACACGGTGCTTATACGCGATTCAACGTGATTGTCTTGGAACGCATCTCTATACGTACGTACATATTTTCATAGAGTTTCTAGTCTCAACATACGCGAATTCGACATACGCGGTGTGTTTTTTTTGGAACGCATCCCTCGCGTATGTGGGGGGATTGCTGTACATATTTATTTTTGCTGAGCTTTGCGCTAAAATATGTCGTTCCCCGTTTTTATTTAATAAAAATCATATAATGGTATTTTACTGAATGACTGGTGTTCGAAAACCGGCTGCATCTTGCTCAATATTTGACTGTTTTTCCACATATTTTACCTAAATTTCAAATAATAACGTAAGAGTTGCAAAAAGGCACCTTATAGATACAGGTAGGTAGGTAGGTTAGTGGGGTGGCTACATATGAAATGCAACTCTCACTCGGATCTCTATGGATCCATTGTGTTCCCTAGGTGTGCGATATAAAGGAGAAGTAAAGGTGAAGCGGGTGGTTTGTGTAGTGTTATTTGGTTAGGATTACTCTAACGCCTCTGTGAACCATCCTGAGTTCACTATGAAGTTTAGGATGTCTTGGTGACTTGGTTGACAGATTGCCCAGGTCATTAAAGAATAACTTATCGAGTGCCGTGTCTTTCTGGCTCTGCAAAGGCTTGTAAATTCCCATTAGAAGTGGGTTATATACTCTTCTGCGTCGAAATCGCACTTGCATACGTCAGTTGTACTTACTTACTTAGGTGGCGCTACAGTTCGGGGTGAACCTGGACCTCAACCAACAAGCCTCTCCATTTAGCTCGGTCTTTAGCTAATTGCCTCCAGTTGCGCACTCCAAGTTGGTCGAGGTCCCCTTGAACTTGTGCGCGGCACCTACGGCGATGATTTCCTCTAATCGAATCGAATTGCCTTATAAGCCCAAAAAAACAGCGATTGGCAGAAGTTATTCTTCGCTTGATTTCTGCGCTGATGTTGTTCTCAGAGTTTATAGCAGAGCCAAGGTAGACAAAGTCCCTTACTACCTCGAAGTTATAGCTGCCCACTGTGACGTTTTGTCCAATTCGTCGGTGTTGGCTTTCCCTTCTTGTTAACAGCATATACTTGGTTTTGCCCTCGTTTATCGCTAAACCCATTTTGGCCGCTTCCGCCTCAATACTTGCAAACGCACGGTGACAGCCCGCTGAGTTCTTCCGATAATGTCTATATCGTCGGCGTATGCAAGCAGTTTTACAGACTTGTAATAGATTGGGTTGTAGGGTTGTCATGAAAAAAAGAACTGAATTTTCGACCATTCAATGGTCCTGTTCTGATCCCTTTCTAGCCAGGTCATCCGCTATTTTGTTGCCATGGATGCCTTTATGGCCCGGGACCCACCAGAGTGTTACGTTGTGTTCATTGTAAGTGATTTGAGTTTACAATTATAGGTGCAGCTATGCGAGATCCTGTCGTGATCTAACAAGCTGCAGAAATAAAAATATATTAATTGCATATACATACATATATGTATATGTACTCGTATGTAGGCGAACCCCACATGCGGATCAGTAGAAATGCGGTGAAGTGGGAGGGTTGTGATCCCTTGTTTTCGGATCATAGCCTCGCTGATAAAAGGAAGAAGAAGAAGAAGTACTCGTATGTAGCTAGACTTGGAGGATAAAAAATCGTTAAGCCTTTTATTCAACTTTTCAGTCATACAGAATTTGTATATCATTTACTTTCCTTTATTTAATAGTGGCATTGTCATTTGTAACCATTGTCTTCTCCGCTAAATATTCCATTCTTAGCCCAAGGCCTTATTTCACAGAACAACTTTTCACTTATCACTTGCAAGACACACATCGATTTTAGAGCTCTTTTTTGGCAATATCATCCTCAATGCTATAAGTATTGTATATGACACCATATAAAGTGGAAACGTCACGCTGCACGGTTTCGCTACAAAGGATACTTAAAAAATACTGCCCCATGAAATATTAATAAGAGCCGCAGTAAGGTTAAAGCTTTCCAGCAGATGGAAATGAGGAGTCGGCCTTTTGTATTAAAACGAAAAAAAATGTCAGAGATTTTTTTTCGAAAACTTTGGTAGCCCAAGCAAATGCTTTCGAAACCTCACAAACAGCTTCAGCTGATTCAGCTAGTAAGTCCGTGGTATCAGAATAGATTCTATTCTTAGTCTGCGATCGACATTGAAGCAGGCACTCGAAACTAACCCCTAGTCTCCACTGGCAATAATTCATTGCAAGAAATATGTCAAGCAATCGAAACTTCCAATGAAGACTGCAAATGAAATGTATTATTTCAAGAAATTTGCGGTCTCCATTGGAAATTTCAATTGCTTGACATATTTCTTGCAATGAATTATTGCCAGTGGAGACTAGGGGTTACCTAACCCTAAACAGTCGGAAAGCATGGAACGTGTATGGAAATCGTAAATGAATAGTTTTCTCATTTTATGTTTGCATTTGTTTACTTAAGCAAACCACATTGATTTCTCCCAAGTTATTAAAGTTTTGATCAGCATCTAGAGCTTTGAACAACTCACAATTTACAGGTTACGATAATGTTAGGGGTATTTTGTTTGTCCTATGTTCATGGCTGTTTAAATATTCTAAGACAATCGGTATCGATAGCAAACGACTCCAATCGCAATAGGACTTATTTGATTTTATTAATAACAAATTTATTTCTTATAACAAAGATCCACTGATTCTGAAGACGAGATAAGGCAAATCATGCACCATTTCACCGTTTCCCTTTAAACAACAAAAGTAATTGTTAATCGCCAATAATGCTTTGGGTCTTCATAGATTACATCAGTCGGTTAATTCATTTATTACTAACAATAAATATCAAATTTTTCTATTTTACCTCCGGAAATAATAAAGCATTAAAACAATTTTTTTTATAACCTTATCTCGATTTAAATGAGTAATAAACTTTACAATTGGAATTATAGTATAGAAGACTGTTATTTAAACAAAATACAAATCAATTGCATTGACGTAACAAAAATGCAATTTACTTAATTAGCTTAGCTTTAGAGTCGTTTTGTATCTTTTCCATATTCATCATCTACTACAATAAATTAAAGAAGAATTTCTTATTTTAATGTTCTTATTTTAATGTTGTTGATTTCGAAAGTCATGCTGTTTATCACGTATTCCAGAATGTGATATTTATAATTCTTAATAGCCATAGGCGGAAAGTTGAGAATTATTGTCATTTAAATGCTGCACAACTTTTTTTGATTATATTCTGTCGAGAAGGAATGTTCATGAACTAATCAATTAGCATTCGCTGGTCTTAATCTAGGTCAACAAGGGGAATTATTTAGTCTTCTTTTACTTGTAATTTTATTTACATAAATAATTTTAAATTTTTTTTTTTCATTGAAGGTGAACGGGTTTAAATAAAAAAATATATAATTGTTCTCTACAGTAGCTGAAAGCAAATAAATCAATTGACTTTACATATACTTTAGGCGTTAATTAAACAGTCAATATTTGAACAGAAAAATGTAATGAACATGTACGGACATTGGTCAGTTATCATGGATAACCAAAAAAGATTTAATGAGTTGTGGTAAAGTTTAACCCATTTTTTTGACACTACGCGAGCAGAACTCGTGCAACTTCCATGAAGTTGAATAATCCTTACAGACCAAAGAAGTACTTTACTCGTACTTCTAACTTCTTTTATAAAAAGCGACCGAGGCTTGAGTACTGCTCTCATGTTTGGACTTCGGCCCCAAAGCACTATCTTAATCTCACTTACAGCATCCAGATGCGACTAGTTTGTTTAATAGAAGGTCCAGCACTTACGTCCAACCTTCAATCGTTGTCACACCGAAGTCAGGTGGCAGATTTATGCCTGTTCTTGTTTTCACAATGAGCTTTAGTGTATTTACGTAAGAACATAGATTTTTTATTTTTTTTTTTTAGCTTTTCCAAGGAATTTTATATTTTTTCAATTTGTGTTTCTTAAATAGTAAGCGATAGATACCTATGAGTAAATTTCCAGCTTTGATTTTCTTATAATACTTCGGTAAAATACCCATAATCTGTACGACACAATAAAAGCAAACATCACGAGTTAACCAACAATCTAGGTTGCGCTAATGCGTTGCTATTGTTGTTGACTATTCCAGTAGTTGTATCTGCTAAAAGTTCTATATCTCTGCAGATAAAGACTGGAGTGGGTATTAATTTGTTATCAACGTCTATCAAAACAAGATTTACTATTATATACTCATACTTTTCTCGACTTGTCGTTCGTGATGTAGTCACGTTTCTAATCATATTATCGATTCGTGTTTCTTTTCTTTGGCTGGGATTTCTAAAAATACATTCCGCTTATCAACATACGCTTGCCACGAGTTTGTTTCAACCGGTAACATAATTTAGTGGAAGTAATTAGAACAAAACGTGATAAGACGGAAAATTGAGTATTATACATTCAGACATCTACTTCACGCTTTTTATTGATGGGGGCTTCACGTGTTGCAAATTCAATTGAAATAATCAGAAAATACCTTGTAACACTGAGCTAGTTTTAGCGGGTTCAAAATAAAGTTTAAGGACATCTGTTGTTAGTGAAAATGCTTGGCTTGTCTTAAAATAATCTACGTTGGGTTAAAAATGGGGCGTTATTGCCTATTCAAGAGTTTTTGCTTGGTAACCTACTGTAGTGACTCACTACATGCGTCCCAAAATATTATAATAACAATATACCTACATATATCGATTCCATCCCTAACTATCGCATAGCAACTCTTTAGCGTAATTGCTTAAGTTGCTTGTTCATTACACATTAAATGCGACTAATCCGGGTTATTACTTAAAGCAATAAACATAGGAACGGATCACCGACGGCTGATCACAGGAAATGGTTTATACGTTTTATGATCAGGTACGCAAAGATTAAAGGTGGTACCGAATGTACATAATGTCTTATGTGGATGATATGGATGGAATCGATACTATATAAGGCGGAGAATGGGTAGGAATAAGCTAGTATAGATTTAGAATTTAACAGGATAAGTTCTTGATTATAACTCGAACGGCCGCAGCCAAGCATTGAGACAGCGGGCCCTAGAGTAAATAAACATTGTCAAGTAAACTAATTGTTTTATTTTAAAACTATACTCCGATTCGTACTCTTCTCCCGAATACGGGAAAGCACGGTACGTGATCGCAACGCTACATACATAGCCAAAAAACGTCAAATTGTACATGTAATACAAAAACAGACTGGCTTTTGCTCTTAGGTTAGGTAAGGTAGACCTTGTGACGAAGTCACTGCTTATTTCGGCCAACAAGGGTCCATTGTGTCCATTTTATTTTTACCTTGGGAATCTGTAGCAAAAAGCTGCAGAATTTACACCCATCTAGATAAGAATATCAGTCTCAGAGGGTCTGTCAGCTTGGAAAGGGAAACCTGTTTTAGAACCACCTAGATAGGGATATGAATCTCAGGAAGTCTTTCAGCTCAATGTGACGTACATACGTCCTTCAACTCAGTGGAGAAGTAGCTACCGATAGTCCTCATTCTTCTGTCGGCGAGGGTAGAGCATTCGCATAGACATAGCAGGTGTCTGAAGGATTCAATGTCTTCCTCATCCCTTCAGCTCCTGTAGAAGTCGTTGTGAGGTACGCCGATACGTTCTGCATGAGTCCCAATGGCATAGTGCGCTTTGATTATTCAGAGATGACCCGCGTACTTTTACCACTAAGTCTAACCAAAGAACTTGTTTTCAAAACATGTCGGCCACATCATTCTGCCAGTGACGCACTTATCTAGATGGATTCATCGTCTGTTGGTTTCGCTGGTGATGATTTTCGCAGCCTATATGATGGTTGATGGTAATTTCAGCTTTTTTTTTTATTTTTTTTATTTAAAGAGTCTTATTTTTTTACTTTATGTTTTCCCGATACTAATTCATTCAAAATGTGAGTAGTTAATTAAAATATACTGAATGGTTTTATTTTTGTTTTTTAATTTTATCACCATGTTAAATAAGCAAAAAGTAAAGTTGAATTCATTTTTGTGAAAAACTAATTTAAAAAAAAAAAGCCTTAGTTAAAATAAATACCCTTATTTAAGTTTTTTTTTTTTTTTTTTTGAGAAAATCTCTGGTAGCTAGGATCGGCATCGATCTTCATCCTTAATTTTTCAGTTTAATTAATTATTTAATTGTTTCACAGTTATTAAAAAGTACGAGTAACGTTGATTTCGAGAAGGGATGGATAGTCTTGTTTGCGAAGCCTTAAACTGAGTAACGTCATACTTGGTATTTTTGTCTAGTAAATAACATTAACTGTGTCAAGTGCGCATTTACTCTTAGACTCCAGCATTCATATGATGTGTTTATTGAGAGCGCATTGCTACCATCTATAATACATACGACATATATGAACATTTGAACTTTTTTCAAAAGTTAGAGAAAGAAACGGATTTGAATTTAAAAAGCAGTGCTTTTCGTTTGCTAGATTCGGCAGCCCTATTAGAATATCGGATTTCTGGCAATTCTTTCGATGATTTAACGTTGAATCAAATGGCGGCAAAATTAAAAACGACCAACAAGTTTTTTTTTTGTCACGAGAAAGCTTCTTAAAAACAAAAAAATCCCTTCGGATACGGCACAAAAACTGTAGGTCCCTTCCATTCGTGCGAAAAATATAACGCACGCAACACGAGTGGTTACGAGAAGCTAGGCCTAGGCACAATGAGCTGTTGCGCCAAATTTACATTATAAACCATATATAGCTCTAATTGCATCTAGAAAATGCACGACGTAGGTCAGAGTTAGGTTAGGTTGAAGTGGCTGCCAGCTGAGAATCGCCAAAACACTTAGACCAATAATAGGTCCATTGTGATACCACATGGATCATGGGAGAAAGTTTCTCCTAGCCTATTCGTTAAACCATTTTGAGCTTCTTACGAAGCGTAGGAGGCTCTTAATGTCAATGTTTTTCAGGTCGCCTATTTCATTGTAATAGGGGGCTCCTAGGTGAAGCTTCCTTCCTTACGGCAGAGACCTGGGCAGAAACAAAGAAGGCGAGGAATAGTTTATTCCACTTCTTCATCCATGCAGGTTCTACAAAAGTCGTTCGCAAAAACGCTTAGCCTTGTAGCATGGCTTGCCTATCAGATAGTGTCCAGTGATGACACCTATTATAGCGCCGATATGCAATCTGTTGAGAGAAATAAGGTTCTTAGAACGTTTTAGATCCAGCTTCGGCCAAATATGTTTTGTCGCTAGACATGTGGGTCCACTTGTCCACCTAAGATTCGTACTCTCGATAGCATCCAGTTTAAATTTGAGTCTGCAAGTAGAGATTAGTATACCTAAGGAGCCTTTGTCCGGCAGGATGGGTATAGTTGTTCCTATTCTGGCGAGTTCATCGGCCTTACAATTCTCTGGAATGTCCCTATGCCCCGGCACCCAACACAGGTGAATATTGAACTGCTCAGCCATCTTCACGAGAGAGGAACGGCAGTCTAGAGCTACTAAGGAGTTTATAGAAGTCGATTCCAGGGATTTGATTGCTGCTTGGCTGTCTGAAAAGATGCGGGTATTTCTAGCAGATATCACGTTTTTCTTAAGCCAAGATAAGACTTCTTTAATCGCCATAATTTCCGCCTGGAACACGCTACAACGATTTGGAAGACGGAAGGGGAGCTTAAGATTAAGCCAGTCAGAGAAAACACCTCCACCAACTCCGTCCTTGGATTTTGAGCCGTCAGTGTAGAAGTGGATTGACCCATCTTCTAAAAATGTATCATCATTCTAGAGTGATCTGGAGGGTATGGTGACGAGGAAGTTCTTGTCAAAGTTTAGACGTGGGATGGTGTAGTCCGTGTTTTCGGTAGAGATTTTGAATTTATTCAAAATGAAAGCGTGGCCAAATCCTTTTCTTGACCACTGTTGGATAGCTTCGAGGCGAACGGCTGCATTCGCTGCCATTTGCTTGCTAAACATATCGAGGGGTATCAGATGAAACAAAATGTCTAGTGCCGCAGAGGGAGTTGTACGTAGTTCTCCGCCTATGCACAGACAAGCTGTGTGCTGGACCTTACTTAGATAATCGCGATTTATAGCTTTTTCTAAGGCCGTCCACCAGACATTGTCCCCGTATGTGAGTATTGGTCTAATGACCGAGATGTAGAGCCAGTGAGTGATTCGGGGTTGTAAACCCCATCTATTTCCAATGGCTTTTTTGTAAGAGAAAAGTGCTACTGTAGCTTTCTTTACTCTTTCTTGAATATTAGGTTTCCAGCTTAATGTACGACGTAAGTTCGAAAAGAAAAGAAGAGATAGGAAAAAGAAATGTTTTGGGTATAGGGGTTTGAAACTCGGATGATATTATCTTTCTTTATTCCGTAAGTAGTATCTAAACTAATTGAGGAGAATTGTTGCGATTTTTTTTTAAATTTTATATGTATTTATATACTGTTAGTGGTGTGCGTTGCATCATCTAATTTTTATTACTAGAAGAAGAATTTAATGGTTATGACATCGACTTGAAGCAAAATCTTTTCACTTAATAATCAAAGATTTCATCATATTTTCTAGTCTGTAAAAGCTTTCGAATTTCGCAAATAAAGTAAAATATTTTGAAATAACTAAGTTACTTTCTGCGACTTGTGAAATGTTAAAAGACGACAATAAATCGCGACATCTTAATCTTATCACTGTTATCTCACTACATACAAGTATTTGCAAAAACAAACCGAAACTTACTTATTCTGTTTGGAATATTTACAGCTCATTCAATTAGATTATTTATTCAGAGAAAAGATTAAATTACGATATATTATACATGACCTTGTGGAAATATTTTGCTACAATCGGGAATGACGTGTTTCCACGAAACATTAACGTATGCAAACTTTTATTTAAAAACAAAAAAAAGACAACAAACTGATCCACGTGATACTGTACTGTGTTCTCACAGGATAAAGTATCTCCCGCGTTATATTTTTATCTAAGCGCTGTGGTTGTATAGGAAAATCAATAAAAATTGTCAACATTCTGTTAAGTGCTTGTTTTATTCTATAAATATATTTCGTGTGTGCTAAATTTCTCGTTTGTTTGTTTTTTTTTTTATTCGCGCACCCAAGAGACAATTAAAATGCAAAAAATAAAAATAAATAACAAAAATAAAAATAAACACACATTTTTATTGCATTGAAAATTGTGTACACAAGCGCGCGCTATGTTTTGTGTGGTGATGAAAAAGAGTTATTTTAGGTAGATATTTACTTGCCTTATTGTAATGAAAACCCTTTTTTTATATGTTGGAAACGCCCGTAATAAATAATGAAATATTGCTACATATCACGTTTTTGTCAATGCCAAAGGGCATATAATTCTTTCTTTACAATCTATTTCGATCTTCTGTCGATTATGTCCTAGGTCACGTTTTAATGTTGTGGTGAGCAGTATCTCACAATGGAAACTTCGTTCATGTCAAACATAGTGTAACATAAATCTAAGAACGAAAGGTGATATTACGGATACAATATGCATTCGAATCTGTTCCAATTCGTTGGTTACTTTGCCGTCACGACTTTTAGGTAATTAAAAATTGATTTGCTGTTATTTTATGAGCCTTGGTTATGGCGAAGGAAACTATGACTATGATGATGAATATGCAGTATAGTAACGAATAGACGTCTGATAACGGACTAAGGTTAATTGATTTCGCTGTGGAGCGAAATGTCACCATAGCAAGCACATGGTTTTCTCATCTCGATATTCATAAGCAGACATGGCGGTCCAATGATCATGTAACGATCAACCAAATTGATCATATTGCGATCGACGCAAGGCATGCCTCCAGTATTCTGGATGTCCGGACCTTCCGAGCGGCCAACACAGACTCGGATCATTACCTTGTAGCCAAGGTACGAATGCGGATATCCCAATCTGAGCAACAAAGAAGAATCAGTGTGAGAAAATATAACGTCGAAAAGCTACAATCGCAAGAGACCGCCAGACTCTTCGCTGAACGCGTATCCCGAAATCTCTCAATCACCCCGATGCCGCCAGCATCAAGTGCCGAAGACCAGTGGCAACGCTGCCAACATGCCATCAGAAACGCCGCGGCTGATGTGCTCGCTCGCCCACCACCGCGAAACCCCTGGTTTGACGAAGAATGCCGGCGAGTGCATACAGCAAAACAAGAGGCATACAAAGCGGCGCTGCAAAGGAAGAGCTGCTCATGAGCTCTACGAGCAAAAGAGACGGGAAGAACATCGGCTTCTCCAAAAGAAGAAGAAAGAGCATGAGAAGTGCGCGTTTGAGAATATCGAGAGTTTATACTCCAGGAACAATGTACGGAAGTTTAACCGAAAGGTAAAAAGAACGTGTCAGAGGAGCAATACCCGTACAGAAACCTGTAGAGATGAAAATGGAAACCTTGTAGTAGTATCACAGTCGGTGCTGAGAATATGGAAAAACTACTTCTGCAGACTGTATAACGGCGACGAAGACCAACATCCCGCTGTCAGGCAGAATGAACCATTCAACATAGACGATGATAGTCAAAATTTCCGTCCACCTGACCAAAACGAAGTGAGGATAGCAATATCCAAGCTAAAATCGAACAAGGCTGCTGGACCTGACGGCTTACCGGCCGAACTTTTCAAGGCAGCTGGGGATGAATTGGTAGATTGCATACACCAACTCATTTCTAATATTTGGTCAGATGAGTGTATGTCTGATGAATGGAATCTCAGCATCGTTTGCCCGATCCACAAGAAAGGAGACCCCCTCAACTTCGCCAATTATAGAGGCATCAGTCTCCTCAACATCGCATACAAGATCTTTTCTGCGATATAGTGTGAACGCCTGAAACCTTTTATCAACAGCCTGATTGGACCCTATCAGTGCGGTTTCAGGCCAGGGAAGTCCACCATCGATCAAATCTTCAAACTTCGGCAGATCCTGGAGAAAACCCAAGAATTCCAAATCGATACTCACCACCTCTATCGATTTCAAGGCCGCCTATGACAGCATCTATAGAGCCATGTCTAGTTTTGACATCGCTGCCAAACTTGTCCGTCTGTGCAGGCTGACGATGGAGAACGCTCGCTGCTCCATCAAGGTCGGTAATGACCCCACCGGGACCTTTGATGTCAAAAAAGGCTTTAGACAAGGTGACGCGCTGTCATGTGACTTCTTCAATATTGTACTTGAACGGATTGTGCGGAACTCACAAGCCAATACCGGATGCACAATCTATTACAAGTCTGTACAACTGCTTGCATACGCCGACGATATAGACATTATCGGAAGATCTCAGCGGGCTGTCACCGGTGCTTTTGCAAGCATTGAGGCGGAAGCGGCGAAAATGGGTTTAGCGATAAACGAGGGCAAAACCAAGTATATGCTGTCAACTAGAAGGGAAAACCAACACCGACGAATTGGACAAAACGTCACCGTGGGCAGCTATAACTTCGAGGTAGTAAGGGACTTTGTCTACCTTGGCTTGCTATAAATTCTACTAACAAAGTCAGTGCAGAAATCAATCGAAGAATAACTCTTGCCAATCGCTGTTTTTTTGGGCTTATAAGGCAATTCAACAGTAAAGCCCTATCTCGAACAACTAAGGAGACTCTATATAAGACCTTGATCATCCCAGTCCTGCTTTACGGCGCTGAAACATGGACTTTATTAAAAGAGGATGAAGATATCCTTGGTCGCTTCGAGAGAAAAATTCTTCGTAAGATTTTCGGTCCCGTTTGCGTTGACGGGTTTTGGAGGAGAAGATTCAATCACGAACTATACGAGCTGTATAGCGGCATCGACCTAGTCGAAAAACTGCTTATTGGACGTCTGAGATGGCTAGGACATGTAGAGCGAATGGATACCAGCACTCCGGTCCGCAGAGTCTTCGAATCTAACCCCGAGGGACGACGAACTAAATGGAGAGGCTTGTTGGTTGAGGCCCAGGTTCACTGTAGCGCCACCTAAGTAAGTAAGTAACGAATAGACGAGTTTTTACTTAGTCCGACTTCAGTGAGTAACTCTGGTGTATATTTTCCCGCCAAATATATATATATATATTTTTTTTTATCTATCTAATACCACATATGTGAGTTATTAGACAGTGTTCTGAACATATTCGGCTGAAGTTTATTTTCCTCTACTTGCTTCGCCATTGTTTCACACGATCACTAAATTACTCCTAACACAATGCCACATCCGAATTTTCGCTCCAAATCCGCTGTTCAAAAAGGCCCACTCTGTAAGCCTACTCAACTGAATTCTCCATCGTCTAAACCCCCAAATGGTGACAATGCAATTCTAATCCGTAAGGTGCAATTATTTCGCTTCTAAATTAAATACGTCGCTGCCGCCCAAAAAACGTTGGGGGAGTTTGCAATATTTGAAATTACTGGAGGTAAAAGTTGCACTGCGTGCGAATTTGACCCCGACGTACTGAATGGCCATTTCCTGGCGAAGTTGAGGTAGTAAATCACCTTGACTCAGTAGCTAATGTATGTGCATCTGTGCCCAGGCTTGAGGATTTTGTAGCAATAAAGAAGACCGATGTGATTAAGTGTGTTTCAGCCATACAGTTTAATTCTGCTGGTGAGGATGGTGTGCCAATCCGGTTTAACGAGCTAATATTACCTCTTATTATCACTCATCTAACCCACATTATTAATCCTGGTCAATTGGTAGGGTCATTCCTGTTGCCAAAAAGACAAATGTGGCCTTTTTAAATTACTGCAGGCCTTACCTTGCTGTCCAAGGTTTTTGAGAAACTCATAGCGAAGCAGATACAGAACCACTTATCTCTAAATAATTTGCTTAGCCTGGTTTCAGACTTAATAACTGTTGCTCTTCCGCTATGGTCAATATCCTAGATGACATAAGACGTGATTTCGATAGGGGCTATGTAACACTTCTATGCATGCTTGATTTCTCTAAGGCCTTCGATAAGGTGAACCATGAAATCCTTTGCTGGTAGCTTTTTTTTTGATTTCAGGAAGAGACCCTTAAAACTCGTAAAATGTTTTCTTTTCGACAGAAAGCAAAGAGTCGCTGTTGGTGAAAGATTGTCTACACTGAAGCCCATAAATCAAGGTGTGTCTCAGCGATCTATTCTCAGCACTATTCTAATGTTTGGCATATTCATTAACGACTTGACATTAGTATGCCTACATGCGTTAGTGCATCTTTATGCGGATGACTTTCTGCTCTATCTTGCCCGGCCGATGTGCAACATATCTGAAGTTGCATCTTTACTAAACGAAGATTTAGCTTTAGATTTAAGGATAGATTCGGTCGAGTGAAAAAACACTCAAATTTATATTTTTTTTATTTTTCTAAGAAGAACAGCGCATTTCAGAAAATTTCTTATATATCCTTGGAGGGTCCTCATGATTTTGAATCTATGAATCTCGAAATATTTTTAAAACTTTTTGTTCAACAAAACCGTATAAGACAATACATGTATATTTGACGTCCTTATCCTTCATGAGTCTTGTATTGATGCCAAGTACTAGTACTTCAAGCTTGTATGCTACATTTGATATGCAGCTATGTACATAAGTCAAACAGCGGAAAATTTACAAGAGCTAAACTGACAGACGGACAGACAACGCCTTGAATCCATAAGAGCTCCATTTTAACCTTTCAAGTCCTTTCGTCATATGGTATCCCATGAAGCATTGCATGTGTTTTCTTAGCTATAGGTGTTCTTCTTCCATGGACTTTTCGACAGTCCGATCAATAAGAGATTCGAATTTCGAAACCTGCCAACTCGTAAATTTTTCATTCAGTTGTTCGAATTTTTTGAGCAACGATGGAATTATTTGTTCAAAATTCTCCCTGAAGGTGCTTATAATTTTCTACGATCTCATATGGCCTAAGTTTTTGTCATTAGGATGTCATAAGTTTAAGCAAATATTAAGGTTTAGTGGTTGTTGTAACTATCCCAATTTAAGAGTTTTTAACAGCAGTAAGGGAAGTTTATTATCGGAAGTGCTGTCATCGAAGTCATCACTGCATAATTTATATGACTACATATAAGCTAAAGATCTCTAAAATTAGGAACAGTACCAATACACACAATTGGTAAACACGATTTCTATAACTGCCATTTCATAACTTGATAATCTTATAGAAAGCTATAAATTCTGGGAATACCTAAAGCAACCTCGAATCGAAAAGCTAAAACAACATTTATTGCCACTTAAACCGGCTCTCCTATCGCGTTGCAAAATTTATTTTATATTCATTATGTATTAACAAAATTAATATTAATTTTTATTTGTTTTATTTTCACAGCGACCCAATGTTTAGTAGTAGCAGTAGTAGAAGAGAGTTTCCAAGTTCAAGCAGTAGTTGCGGCAAATCGCGTACCATGTCTACCTCATCTAACGCCACTACCATGTCGAATGAATCATACTGCATCTCTCTCGGTGTAGGGCCTCTGTGGTGGTCCTGATGTCCCTACCCACCACAGAACAGATCACGATAGGGCGTCACTCTTAAATGGTAAGTGTTTTTAGTTGTATGTCTATATATCCATCTACCTCTTCAAATCACCAACGCACACGTGTATCTCATTGTCGCATTCCCTTCCATTCGTATTTCATTTACAGATTACAATCGTAAAATATCCGTAGACTCAGCTGGAAGCTACATCTCCACTACATCTTCGGAGTTCTCCGATATTGAATTTGCTGACTCGACACCTGACGATGTTATTTCAACTTGCTCCGACGACGATTGCCAAGAGGTTGTCAAGAAAATTCTTCAACATGAGCGACCAATGCGCATCACTATCAAGTTGCACGTTACTGAGAGCAAATACACTAAATGGGATACGGTAAGTCCTTTTCTTTTCTTTTGTGTGTCTACATGTTGTATAGGTATGTATAAGTACCATACATATATCATATAAAGAAAAGGAAGAAATGTGGATAGAGGTCGCGTGGAAAAGTCACGTTCATTTTAGTTGGGCAACAAATTGAAAGGGATTTTCTTTGTTATATTCACTCTTTCATGGGAAACTATCTGAAAGCTTGCATAATCATTGAAGGGTGTATACGAGTAGATGATAAGGGAACAAAGAGGGATGAACTCATGAGGCATCCACAGTGGGCTTTTATGTCAATCTATTGTAACTTATCTAAGAGAAGTGAGTAAGGGGGTATTGTTTGAAGAACTTATGCTAATGAGAGAGCAAATAAGCAAATGGAAATTATGTATTCACGGCTGCACGCAAAAGGGTTATTTATGTCAGTACTAGTTATTGTCATGACAGCGCATGAAACAAGTTTCATTGTTTCCTGGAATGGCAAACTTCATTTCGTTTTCGCAATATTCATCGATGAAATCACGTGCCTGCGCAATAACTCACTATTTGATGGAGCAAAAGCAGATTTATTCGTTGTAGCCTCGAGAATTAAAATATAAATATTTAGATGTTGCCAGTAGATGGCGCGATTTGTTCATATGAGTTAATTCATATCTACCACCATATCTACCGACCACTACTGAAGCGATTAAAGCAGATGTACTTTTTTGAGCCCGAAAAATACATCAAAGAAGCTTAAAATTGGATTCCGCCACCGGATGGCGTAGTCAATAAATGGAAGGAACATCTGTCTGCGAGAACCGATAGACGGATTTTGACGCAGATTGTTGGTGAAGGTTGTTCATCTGTAGATCACTTAACGTCTTTGTGTGATGTCGTACTGCTTCCACACAAGACCCTATCTAATTTCGCATCACTCGAGGGGATTAGCCCTGACTAAAGGTACTTTATTTGTTTTGTGGATTTTGAAGTTTAATGTTAAGCACCATATCATTGAGTTAAGGCCGTTTTGCGATATGAAAAAAAGGGCTATGATATTAATTACAGATGGAGGAATATTTAAAGAAAATATACAATGCCGATTTGAGCTAAATAATTTATTTAAAAAAATTGGGGTATTGGGCTGTTCTCTATATCTATATCAGCTATTGTGACTACACCACGATTTTTCTTTCTTCCCTATCTCTTTCATTTAAAATTTTACCAACTATTTGAACATTTGGTTTAATACAATCCTTTCCATTTCAGGTCTTAAATCCATTGAACAACATATTGTATGTCGTCATGCCGGAGGTACTTCCCCCAGAAGCTTCCAAGCATACTTTCATCTCTTTGCTTGAATTCGCTGACGAAAAATTGGACGTAGACGCAGTAGTACTATGCATGCGTAAGGATCGTCCAGACCGTTCCCGTTTGGTGCAGACCTTCTTGATTCTTGGCTTCCAACCGTTGTCTCGTAAGTCTCCCTTCGCCCCACCAGCTGAGAAGGTTGACAACAACAACTGCTTCCTTATCTACAACATCGAGGAGTAAACAAGTCACATTCGTCACAAGTATTACCATCAAATTTTACAGCAACTCAATATCAGATGTCTTCATCTTGTAACCAAAAACTGTCATCTTAAAGTGTTCAAGATTTTATTGGATATCAAAAATTATTTTCAGAATGCCCATCACCTTCCATCTAATATCTGAATAACAAAAATTGTAACCCTTAAGAGCGGGAGTGCTACTATATCGTATTTAAAATAAAAAAAAAAAAAAAAAAAAACAAAAAAATTCGAAAAAATAAAAAAAAAAAAAAACAAAAAAAAAATATTTAGTTTTAGGAAAATATTCATCATACAACTAACGATTTTTATTTTGCGTCACCTATAAACAGTATCGACACTTACTTTTTTTTTAATTTCTCAATTTTGATTTTAATTTTTCATGTAATCATCAAAAATATTTATTAATTTTCAAGAAGAATGTAACCGTTGTTCTTCATTTAATTTTTTTTTTCTTCAAACAAACAGTAAAGTATTTTTTTCTTTAACTTTAAAACTAACCCGTTAAGCTATACTTTAAATATACTACTGATTAATTTGCAAGTTTTTTTTTTTTCTATGATAATTAATATCTAATTTTGTTTAAACAGCAGTTATATATATATATATTTTAACCATTATTCATATTCTTATACATACACAAAATGCAATAGCATATCCAATATTATATTCATTGTTAATTATTTTTAAATACGATATGGTTTCTAAACTTGAGTATATATTACATAATTAATCACAGCAAAAACAAATAATAATTCTTTTTTTATCGAACTTATATCATCATAAACTTTGTATTGATAAATTGTTCCGGAATAAACAAATAAATAAAGAAGTCAAAATTGTTTTATTGACGGTTGAAAGTTGTATAAAGATTGTCGTTAGAGACAAAAATCAAAGGTAAAGGAATCTGTTTATTTGAGAAACTTGGTTCATCTACCTGTGATTTGACTAAAAAATTAAATAAATAGAATAATTAAACGCAAGTAACATGCCTAACAGAACTAAGAGGCGCAAAATTATAGTCGTAAAAAGTAAGCTTTAAAAGGTTTTTAGAACGTAACAAAGTCATCGCCCTGATTGTCGTTGGCGTTTGTCACTTTTCGATGATTGTCGTTTTATTCCTCAGATTTAGCACGAATCCATTTTCATAACTTTTTCTCTGTGAAAGAGTTGTAATAGTATTCTACACGATAAACAAATTGCTTAGCAATGTTTAACTGTCAGCAGGTTGTAGTTATGAATAAAACGACAATCGTCGAAAAGCGACAAACGCCAACGACAATCAGGGGGAATATTAGTGCTTTCCTATTAAAAGTCGACATAAAACCCACTTTATAGTTATCACCTCGCGCTAACTTTAAAACCACCAAAAGCACATTTTAACTTTTAATGCAGACCATACACGATTCAATTCAATCATCAACTCAGTCAAATCACAGTGAAATCAGGGGCCTTACTCTGTATTGCTACTCGAAAGTCAAATTATTGCGAAAGTGCTTTGCGATTCTAATCTTAGCCGGCACTCTGTAAGAAAACAGAATCGAATAGAAGTATTGCCAACTGGGGCTATGAAATGTGCGAATCTTGCTTCGAGTATCGAACGCTGAAATGTCACTTTGATGCAAATTTCGTTCCAAAGAATTTTGTGTTTTAATAGTGTTTAATAGTTTAATAGTTTATTTAGTTAAATATATGTTATAGAAATGGGACTGGATGCTGTCGAATTGTGGTTTCATCAAGATGACACATAAGGAGAAGGAATAGAACGCAGGCGAATTAGAAATAGGTCGAATATAATTGAGCTAAGTGATAAAAAGTAGAAGAAAAATATAGCAGTGGTTGATTCAACCCGAAACGAGAGTATAAGGTGGGAAATACACGATACAACCGTCGTACCGGCATCGGCATACTGTTGTATGCAGCACACACATACAATTTGCATGCGGCTTACGTACAACCAGACATTTTCTTCAGCCATTTTACACATACACACCATAAATTTCCATACAGTTTGTGTATGTTACAGCGATTGTACCGTCAAGACCATGCAACCGTACGATATCTGTACAACGGTCGGTTGTATGAATACATACGCCACAATTATCGTATACAACACCAAAGCCGTGAAACCGTTCGTAGAACAGTTGTATCGTGTATTTCCCACTTTACTCATTCTATCCACTGCTACCTTCAAGAGAAGTTAAGGTGGAGCATTTACATTTGATTTTTGGTGGACTGCCCTCATGTTCTAAAACACGTTTTAATCAAGTAATTTCCCATAACTATTTTATGTATACCACCTTCATTGTATTTTAAGTTAAAGATAACTTTTTATGTCATAAAATACTTACATTTTAAAAGAAACACAATTGCTTACCTCAGCATCCGCAAACCAAATAGCAATAGAACAAAATGATGCGAATTCGAGTTACTTTGACATTTCGTTTAGCAATACAGAGTGCCAGATTTGCGATAAGAAATTGACATTGAAGTTGGCAACAAAAGTTTGTTCGATTGTCATAAATTTGGATTTGCGATTCGAATTACAGAGTGACAATTCTGCGAATTCGAATGATTTGACTTTAGAGTAGCAATACAGAGTGAGGCCCCAGCCCGTGTGTGGCTTTGTCAATTGATCAGTTTGATGGTTGACGAGTTGGTAAAGAAAAATCAAAATATTATGAATTTTGGAAATTGACTGGCAAACCTTTCAACTCAATTGAACTGTGTGTGGGTCATTTGATTAGTTGTCAAATTTAAGAAAATTTGCAGTCGACCATCAGACATCAAATTGTCCGCATATATGTATGTACATATAGTGTAAATTCAGTAACGCATCATTGGCATCATGATGCTCATGATGTTTTGTAAAACGTTCATTAATGCAAACAATTGGCATCACTCTCAACGTCAAGTGTTAGTTATTGCAAAGTTTCGTAATCTGATACAGTGATGCCGAATTACTGCACAAATGTTTGACGTTTCTGAATTTACCCATACATACATACATTTTTTCACTCATCGTAACAAAGGCTGAATTCCTAAATGCAGTACTGCCGCAGTACTGCAAAGTCAAGCGTTCCTTAACGTCAATAGTTTGCGGTGATGCAATGTATAGCGTTTCATCGTGAATGTATCTACTGCGCAAACAAAAGCAAACAGCGCATCATGAACTAATGTGATGCAAATGTCATTTGACATTTTATTGTTTTTTATTTCGGTAAAATGGAAGCGTCGGCTGAATTCCTAAACGTCAAAATAATGCGCATTGTGAATGCATAACTGCCGTGGTGATGGGATGCTATGATGCTTTCGTTATGCGATGCTTTGACGATGCATTGCAATCTTTTACATTTTGGAACGCTATGAATTAAAACAAAAACTATCATAAAAAAAAAAATGTCTGGTAGTTTTCAGTAAATTTTACAAAATTTAGTATGAAATAAATAATTTAAAACAATAATTTCTTACGAATCTGGAGTTTTAGAGAGCGCTCTCTTCTGTCAAAAACTACGAAAATTCTCAGTACTCGAACAGGTTTTCGTAAAAATTCGTAACTTTTGGTAAAAATTCGCTGTTTTAGGAGGGTACGCGACAGACCTAGAGTCTTTCAATTCAGTTTAATTCAGCGTAGTGTGTGGGCAAGTATCAATTCAGTTTTCAATCGAATTGAATCGTGTATGGACTACTTAAGAGTGGGCTTTTAACCATCTGTCATCCGCCATTCTTTTTCACTTTTTCAAATTCAAATTTCAGCTACCCAATGGCTGAAATTCATATACGACATTGATCCCTAAACTGCGTTTTTGTTCTCAAACTTTAAATTTTTTGATTTGGGTCGATACTTTTGCGCAAAATTTTAGTCACCGTATTTTAAGTAGTATCATGTTAACTCTAAAATCAGGTCGTAAATTTGCATCTAATTAGAAACAATTTTAACCTACCTACAACTAGTATAAGCTTTCGAACGAATCCGCAATGAATTTTAAGTCAAACCCAAAAAACGACAGTTTAGGAAAACGAACACAGTTTGAGAGATACTCTTTTGACAAATTTAAAGGAATTTGACATAAAAATAACTATTTTTTTTTTAAATTTCAAAAAATTTCCTTAGAAAACATTTTATAGAATTTCGCGGTGGCAGAAGTTTCAAAGCCGATAGTAAAAGATAATATGGGCTATCGTTCCTTTTAAGTTTAGTGCGGAGTTATAAAGACAAAGTGGGTATTATTTAGTCACTATAATTAAGATAACAAAAGTTTTAGCTTTGGTACGTACTAAAATAATTTTAAAGGCATTTTATCCGACTATAATTTTGCGCCAATATTATTTTATTAAATTTTTAATTCACTTTCACAAGAAAAACCAAGCTTTTAACTTGGCCGAAAGACCGCTTATGCGCAAAGGAATTGGATGGAAGATTCTTTCTCCTTGTGTGTCATCTTAATGGAACCACAATTCGACCGCGTCCAGTTCCATTTCTACAATATATATTTAACTTTCTTTCCCAAATATAAATGAAACACAAAAATCTTTGGAACGGTTGCTTCAAAGTGACATTTCAACGTTCGATACTCGAAACTAGATTCGCACATTTCATAGGCCGGTTGGCAATACTTCCATTGTATTCTGTTTTCTTATGTCGTTTTCCATTGGGCCAAAAGAAATACTCTTTCTGTGTTCCGCACAGAAAAAGCACTGCCAATCACATTCCATTGGCTGTTCGGAGTGCTGTTCCGGGAGTGTTTTTCTATTTCGGATTTCATTTGGGGGTGCTCTCAAAATGCACTCACACATATAAACCCTTACATCGGACTACTTGTCAAAGTCATATGGTACAAGACGCATACTTTTAGATATTTTATTTTCTCGGTTGGCTCAATTTATTACAGACAAATTTTACAAAGATATATAGTTAACAAATTGATAATTTATTAA
The DNA here is from genome assembly GCA_945910035.1 of Brachypalpus laphriformis. NCBI lineage: Eukaryota > Metazoa > Arthropoda > Insecta > Diptera > Syrphidae > Brachypalpus > Brachypalpus laphriformis. Next base: position 327,583,357 of record OX246753.1, read on the forward strand.
TAAAAGCATGATGGAATTGCTAATGTCGTTTTCCATTGGGCAAAAACAAGCCATTTCTTTTTTTCTTTTTCTGTGAAAAATGTAAACAAAAAATCAGACATTCACCAACACACGCAGAAGTAAGCAAAAGACGATTTCTTTTGTTCCATTGGAATCAAAGAGGAGTGAAATCGGGCGTGAAACCAATGGAAAACGACATATCGTCGCTGTCAAATCAAACCGGCATATCGGCAAAAATTGAGTTTTTGAGTTATTGGTGTCAAAGAATTCATTTTTTTTTTTCATCTATTTTTATGTCGTACCGGCATATCGAAAACTTCAAAGCGCTCTGGGGAAAAATATGCATTTTGCAGATATGCCGGTTTGATTTGACAGCGACGATATGTAAGTGAAAATACAAATAAAATTTGACCTCTGAACTCAATCCAGAAATAGAGATGCATCCATCGAAAAACATATCGATATACACACATTTCTAAACATCGATACTGATATGGCGCAGGTAGGCGCCATATCGATATAGTCGATACCATTTTCCCATCCATGGGCCATTGTTGAAATTGACATTTAAACCGGCTGTCATTTTTGTGCACCGGAAAATACTAACAAATCTACAATGGTAAGGAAAATAAAACAAATTCTTCTAATTTTCGTTTAATAAATTCAATTACAACAAATTTATTTAGTCTGTAACTCTTCACACAGATTGTGGTGACATGAAAATCGAACTTTTTTGCGATGACTGCCCGAAGGCATGTGAGAATTTCCTGGCGCTCTGTGCCAGCGACTACTACAACGGTTGCATCTTTATTAGAAACATCAAGGGATTCATGGTGCAAACGGGTGATCCAACCAACACGGGCAAAGGTGGCACATCCATATGGGGCGCGAAGTTTGAAGACGAATTCAAAGACTCGTTAAAGGTAAAATATTAGGTTTGACGGAAGGTTTTGTCGTCTTTTTTGGCACTATTTCAGTTTCGCGCTTAATCGGAACTATCTAGTCATGTGAATGAGATCTGCACAGTGCAGTGGGAGTTTTATTTTTAATTAAAGGAAACCCGAAATTCAGAGCAATCATTACGGTCTATTGTACAACCAGTGGTTGAATCCTACCCAGCCGCGTCAGGCACACTGAGATCTTTCAGAAATAATTGCATAAGAGTACCAGGGTACCAAGACACCCCTACTACGTTTACGGTCCACATAGACATTGAAAGATCGGTTGAATCTGTCACCCTACCTAGCCACATCGAGTGCATAAAGATGTCAGTCCAAAGTATTCGGTAACTTCCGGATCTTAAGACATGTGGTATCACAACCGACCTAATCTTGGTCTAAGTGTGTCTTGGTTCTTCCAGGATAGCCACCTCACCTCACTTAACTTATTGTACTATCAGGGACGAACCGTTTTTTGTATAGTGGTTAGAAAAACTTCGATGTTATTCGTCTTCCTCGGGTGGTGGTGGTGATCGCTGTTGTCCGCTGGTGCTGCATGTATCGATTAATGAGTAAACATTCTACCCACTACACTATTGCGATCACGCGATGAGAGCTTACTGTTTTTTTAACTTGGGTATTTGCTAACATTTTTACTTATCTGTACTGTGATACTTTTACAAATTACCCAGTACAAAGTTTATAATGATCGGTGTGTTCAGATACGGTAGTATGATTTTTGTTAAAGAAACTTTGTCGGGCTTAACGCCTTCGATTACTTATCACATATCCCCCAATCCCTCATAAATTTGGCGAAAGAGGTTTGGCGGATTCATTTTAATACGCTTATACTTAATAAAGTCTTTACTGGCGACAACTGGCTGGGGATATCACACAAAAATACGCGTAATGCTATTAGGAAAGTGGCTAAGGATAAGCTAGAAATAAATAAAATAAATTTGCTGAAACTTACTAAAGCCAAATCGCACGATTACAGAAGACCTCAAATGTGACCAACTGACCCGTTTGAATGGAACATATCACCAGCGTCGCGCTTAACTCTACAATAGGAAAGGCGTTGTTTTCCAAAAAAAAAAAAAAAACAAATATTTAGCGCAACAGCTCTTTAAAGTGACAGGGCCTAGCTTCTCGCAACCACTCATGTTGTGTGCGTTATATTTTTCACACGAATGGAAGGGACCTACAGTTTAATGCCGAATCCGAACGGCGATTTGAGAAGCTTTTTCGTGACAACAATACTCTCGGATGTTTGTCAGACGCTCGCGAGAGGTGGGACCGTGAAAAAACTTTTTGGTATTTTCTGGGATTCGAACTTGGAACCTCATGCGTAGTGATCCGACACACTAACCTCTTGTTAGTTATTTTCCGTCACACGGAAATACCAGGTCGCAATTCATATTAAGAATAAGACATATATTCCAACTTGGGTATGAAGTTCTGCCTCACCCTTCATACTCAACTCACATAGAATGATGAATTGGGAATGATTTAGGCGAGTGTAAACTTTTGAATTCCAAGACCATAATAATAGATTTTCGTTCAACTCGAGAATGATAATAGGGTCTTATGGAAGAATTGGGATCTTAAATATGTATATGTTTAAAAAACAAATACCTAGTACATAAGCTTTATTGTGATTACAAATCTTTTAGCATTCCGACCGTGGCATCGTTTCGATGGCTAATAATGGACCAAATTCGAATGGAAGCCAATTTTTCATTACTTACGCAGCACAACCGAATCTGGATTTAAAGTATACAGTCTTTGGAAGGTAAATGTGCAGAAATTTAGAGCTAGTTCATGTCATATTTTGTTTGTTTTCCTTTAGGGTGATAGATGGGTTTGATGTCCTTGATGAATTAGAGAAACTCACAGTCAATCCGAAGAACTACCGTCCTCACGTAGAAAGGAAGATCAACAGTATAACAATGCATGCAAATCCTATAGCTAATGCACAAGAAGGAAACTGAGATGTTGTGGAATAAATGTTTATTATTTTCTGTAAGATTCTTGTTTGGTTTCAATTCATAGGGTTCCTCTAAAATTCTTCTGACTAAGTAAGATTTTTTTTTTTTTCTTTTTATCAGGAAATGCATCGTACTGTTTCTGTGTAGGTTTCTTACTTGTTCTTCTCGACAGTGGGGGGTTTTCCCATCGTAACGCGAATGGAGTTGGTTGAAGAGAGTTCCATTTCCGTAAGCGTGTGATCTTAATAGTGATTTGTTAACTAATGGTGGGTTAATGAATGATATGAGCTCCTTTAACATGTACCCTGTCAATGTTCGGACCCCAACTCATTTCTCCCAATTTGAGAGCACCCTTCTGGATGTATTTTTTATAACCGACACTAATAAAGCGCTATTCTACGACCAGTTGTCTGCACCTGCTTTTTCACGTCATGACCTTATTCATCTAACGTATGATTTCAACATACCTTCACCATCAGTTCGATCATGTAAATTTCGTGATTTTAAAAGCATTGATAGACTGGCACTCGAAAATAGTGTTAATAGTATTCCATGGGAAAATATTTTTCACATGCCATCTTCAGATGAACAGGTTGAGTTTCTGAACACTAATGTTGTTAATCTCTTTAACGAACATGTCCCTATTAAAGCAAAAGTGTTAAGATCTACCTCACAGCCTTGGTTCACAAATGACATTCGTCGGCTTTTGAATGAGAGAAACGAAGTTTACAATCGGTGGAAGCAATACAAAATTGATGAGGATCGTCGTCGGTATCGCTTGCTTCGTAACCAGGTAGTCACTGCTATCCGCACAGAAAAGGCAAGAGTGCTTACAAACCGGATCGCCGCATCAGGTAACGGGTGAAAACTCTGGAATAACTTGCGTAGTATGGGAATTGGGAGGCAAAAACCAGACCCGCCAATAAATGCTGACTGCGATGAACTCAATTTTAAGTTCATCTCCCAAGTCCCACAGCCCTTGTCTGATCCTCCAACCCTCACGTATGAAAATCAATCATCTACAGGATTTAGCTTCTCCAGGGTCGAGCCTGCTGATGTGGTTGAAAGTGTGATATCGATCAAATCGAATGCAGTAAGTCTGGACGACGTTCACCCGGTTTTCGTAGAAGCTCTCCTTCCCAAGCTTTTACCTTTTTTAACACATTTGCTAAACACGGTCCTAACAACGTCTGTATTTCCTACACAGTGGAAGCTTGCAAAGGTCATTCCCATCCCTAAAGGAAGAAACAAGAATGAGTACAGACCCATATCAATACTCCCATTCCTCTCTAAAGTGTTCGAGAGGATCATTCAAAAACAAATTAATACGTATCTGAACGATAAGGGTTTGCTTTCGAAATTTCAATCAGGTTTTCGTCCCAATCGAAGCTGCACAACAGCAGTTCTGAACGTTGTTGATGATATTAGAAGCGCAGTAGACAGCGATCAGATAACCTTCTTGGTGCTTCTTGATTTCTCGAAGGCATTCGATTCGATAAGTCATCCCGTATTATGCAGCAAACTATCAAATCTGTACGATTTCGCACCTGAAGCAGTGAAATTAATTTTCTCATATCTATCAGGTAGAAAGCAAGCTGTAGTAATTGGAGATAAGACATCAGTATTATTAAGTTTAAAGCAAGGCGTCCCGCAGGGCTCAATATTGGGGCTACTTCTTTTCTCTTTGTATATTAATGAAATTCCTCAAATTGCTGTCCAATCTCTTATACATATGTACGCCGATGATGTCCAGTTATATAAAAGTTGTCCTCTGGGACTCATAGAACATTGTGCTCAGACCATAAACGAGGACCTTCAAAATATTTATAACTGGTCGCGAGTCAATAGCTTAGTACTAAATCCTGAAAAATCTAAAGTCATTGTGATCTCTAAGAAATCTGTAGACTTATCGTACTTCCCTCGAATCTACCTAAATAAGGCTCCTATAGAATTTGTTGACAATGCAAAAAACTCGGGAATTATATTTAATAGAAATTTAACCTGGAAGGACCACGTTAATTCCATTGTCGGTAAAGTATATGGTGCTCTGCGATCGCTTTGGGTCACAAAAGATTTCACTCCTCTAAAAACACGCAAAATGCTCGCTAAGACATTAGTTATACCTATCCTTACTTATGGATGTGAAATCTTTTGCAAAAGCGATGCTGTGAGCAAGAGAAAACTTAATGTGGCATATAACAATATCGCGCGATATATTTACGGTTTAAGGAGGTACGATCATGTCTCGAGATTTTCTAAAAGTATCTATGGTATGTCGTTCGATAACCTCTTAAATTTTCGAACACTTTTGCTACTATTTAATATAATTCAGAGCCATCACCCTTCCTATCTTTACAATAGACTTCAGTTCTCAGCATCAAACAGACTCTCACAGCTCATTCTTCCCCGGTTTTCGTGTTTGACATCCGAAAGGCAATTTCTCGTCAATGCCGCCCGCTTATGGAATTCTCTACCACCCACTGTAAGAAGAACAAGTAATCTCACCGAATTTAGGACACGACTGCAATTATTCCTCTCTACATCCGATTAGCTTTCCGGTCTTTCTGAACCAACATAATTTTTATGTTCTCTGTTCATAGCTTTTTTGTTTTTCTTCTTCTTTCTTTTTTCCTTAATTTAATTTTTCCTTACGTTTAATGCATTTAACTTTGATAATTGAAATACTGTGTTTTTTTTTGCTTTCTTTTTTGCCAAGCTCCACAAATTTATAAGATATTGTATCTTAATGTGTCAGCATATAACAAATAAATAAATTGTAATTAAGTAAAAGGGATTGTACTTCAGCTCACATGCTGTTGTATGAGCTGAACTCTTAATTGGATAAAAGCTGTTATGCATTTTTCGAAATATGAAACAAGGACCTGGGCGTTTAGAACGAGGTTTTACATTTTTGATTTGCACATAGAGCCAGGGAGTAGCAAGTTTATTGTATCTACGATCATATTTCGCTCATACGTAAAATTATTTACCATGAGCCTCTAAGTTGCCCTGTCAATAACATTATATGTAAGACAAAATGCTTTAAAATTGAGACCTCAAACAAATACAAATATCTTGATGTTTTAATTGATTTTAATTTGAACTGGAAAGATCACATTCACGTATTAAAGTCATATATGATGCTTGTGACACGTAAGATATATCTCTTAAAACCGCATTGTTCTAACAATGGTTTATTATTGTCTAGCTCACTCAAAGTTGCAATATGCCATTGCAGGTTGGGGAGGAGCTTAAGCGAACAGCTTTGATTCTCTAGTGACAGCTCATAAGCATTTAATAAGAATTATCTCGGGTAGAAGCCGCTTCGCTAGTAGTATATTTTTGAAATTCTGAGAGAATTCTATGAACACAGCGGTAACACTTCCAATCAGCGTTGTCACTTGGATTTTGAAAAAAGTGGTAGATTGATCAAAAAAAAAAGTGGTGGATTTAAATAAAGGGTGGTAGATTTGATAACATTATCGATAAATATACTTGTACATACATATTTTCCAAGGGAACCCAGTTGAATTGGTTGATTCAATATGGGGAGGACAGAATTTAAAAACGGGCTAGAATGTTTGCATTCCGTTGTAGATATGGTAGATTTGAAAAATGTTCAAAATTGTGGTAGATCTACCAAAGGCAAAGTGGCAAAGTGCCAACACTGCTTCCAATAGACCTTCTAGAAGTAATCATCCCGATTACCGTTGGCGTTTTACGCTTTTCGACGATTGTCGTTTTATTCATAGCTACAACCTGCTGACCGTTAAACGTCACTAAGCATTGTTTTTGTCATGTGGAATACTATTACAACTCGTTCACGTTGAAAAAGTTATGAAAATGAATTCGTGGTACATCTGAGGAATAAAACGACAACCGTCGAAAAGCGGAAAACGCCAACGGTAATCAGGGTGAATAATTTGAGAATAAATAACATGGTTGTAGTTAATGTTCCGTTTGCACACAGTTCCAAATATACACCCCTATCGTGGAATCCGCCGGGGGGAATTATTCACCGAAAAAAATATTTCGGCATCGTCAAATCCGCAAAGTGAACAGTTCCCCGTGTGGGTAATGTGAATCAGTTCCACTGTATCGTGGAAAACATTCGAATCGAATTTTTCTCGAACAAAATGACATTTCTCATCCGCATCAAAATCATTGCGGGTTTCTGGCTTGGCTGGCTGCACATCGTCTTCTGTGTACAAACAATTTGTGTTTACATATAAATTACAGGAAGAAAACTACAACTGCTTTATTAAGCCGAAAATTGTTAATAAATCTATGCAATATTGAACTTTATTTAAATCAGAAATAAATAAAAAATATGGTTTCTAGAAGCATACATTTCATCTGGAAGTTCCACGAAATCATCCACTGTTGCTATAAACCTCTTTACGAAACGAATGTAGCTACACAGATTTTTATTGACAAATAAAAGACAGCTGTTTGACAGTGAAACTACCTTTCCCCAATGCCTGTCGATAAGGAGACGTTCTCGGCGGATTCCACGATAGCAGTAGAAAGTGAAAGGGAATCGAATAGGTGAAGTGAAACTCAATTCCGACGGATTCCACGATAGGGGTGATAGTCATTTCTACATCATAACTGCACCCAATTCGTTCAAGATATTACCGTAAATTATTAAAAAAAGTAAAAGATTGGTTATTTTCATTAGACTATGCTCACATTGAACTATTTCTACGAATTGTATTTTAATTAAGATTCAATTATTTCACATTCTTTACTTATGTACATCACATATTTTTTCTTGTTAAATCCTTGCTCATACGTTTAAATCTCTTTTTTTTTGTCATTTTGCATTACAATAATAGTACGGTGTTCACGCATCGTTGTATCTAGTCTTGTAAAAGGGTATTTTTTTTTACACCAAAGAGTGAACGCAATCTTTCATATTTGTAGAAACACTGAAGCTTATGTCAAAATCAACAGATGTTTGTTTATAAAATCAAAATCTGCAAAGATAAATACACAATGCCCTTTACCTGTATGTATCAACACATGTTTCTCCGGCCAATTCTTTCCATATGAATAAATTTTATTAATTCAGATAACCAACTGCCAAAAAAATATGTTCAATTCAGTGTTACACTTCTACACCCTCCGTAACAATAGGGCAATAGGGTTGGAGCATTGCTAAAGTATAAAAGTGTAACAAAATGACAGCCAGTGTATTTTGTTGTTGTATTGTTAGAAAATGATACACTGTTACACTTTAACAACGATACAACGAAGCGTGAATACCCCTAGTACCTACTGATATACCCCACATTTTTTAATTAATTTTTTTAATATTTGGCGCAACAGCTCTTTAAGTGCCAGGGCCTAGCTTCTCCCAACCACTCATGTTGTGTGCGTTATATTTTTCACACGAATGGAAGGGACCTACAGTTTAGTGCCGAATCCGAACGGCAATTTGAGAAGCTTTTTGTGACAACAATACTCTCGGATGTTTGTCAGACGCTCGCGAGAGGTGGGACCATGAAAAAACTTTTTGGTATTTTCTGGGATTCGAACTTGGAACCTCATGCATAGTGATCCAACACACCACTTACGCCACGGCGCCCACATACCCCACATTAGAGCTTTTTATTATTGCATTTCAAATTATCGAGGGTCATTCAACTCTACACTAATACAATGGGGTGGCAATGGTGTAGTGGTAACGTGTTCAATTACCACGCTAATGGTTCATGGTTCAAATCCTGATGTCAGCAAGCATTTACTTATTTCGCACGAAATATAAGTCAGTCCGATCAATTGCGGAAGCTCATGTAAACACTACTGTGAAGGCATAACACTGGCAGTAGCTTGGTCATATGGCTGGAAAAATTGTTCATTCTGTTGATAATGATTTCCCTATGACATCGGTTATCGGAAAAAAATACTCTGAATCGGAAGCAGAAAAGACAAATAATAATAAAAATCTCCCCACACCAACGTACTAGGTGTAAACATGTTAAGGGTATTCATAACCCCTTGAGTGCGCGCAAATCAAAGTTTCTTTCTATAGCGCTTGCATTTCTACATCAGTGTTGGCATTGAGCTGATGAATTGTCTCTAGCTTGCCCAGATACACGCGCCCTTACCGATAACCCGAACAAAAATTGGCTGCCGTCAAATTTGGCAAACGCAGTGGTCAATTGATTTCCGAGTTTTTGGAAAATATTCCCTTTCCAAAAATTTGCTTTAAAAGTTTCATTATGGCTCCATTCTACTGAAATCACATCAGGTCTGTTTTCAACAGCAGGTCGTAAAAATGTAGAATCATGAACTGATACCGCACTAAAATTCGCAGCATGGGAAATTTCTTACACTCTCGAGAGCGCTCTCTTCTGTCAAAAACTACGAAAATTCTCAGTACTCCAACAGAGGTGGAATCGGCTAAATTGATAGTTGACTGTTGACAATCAAAATCCAATGTTTTGCTCTGCGTAAGTTGATTATCAAGTTGATAGTCGTTTTCGAACTGTCGTTTTCGTGTGATAGCTATTTAGGTGTCGTTTTCGCATATTTCAGTGGTGATCAAAGTTCAGTGGACCAAAAAAAAATGTTTACGTCGTTAAAATTATTCAACTCATGCCATAATGAAAAAGAAAACGATTATAAATACGTGAGGTTACTTCGAATTAATTTAAGGAACGCATCGAATATTCTTAAACTTCCTTATCCAATGTAAGTTTCTGTACATATGTGTATGTATATATGCAATTATATCAGTGGTTATATTGTATTTTAGATTTTTGAAAAATTTTCGGCTAAGTAAGGAAGCCTTTCTGTATATCTTGAATTTATTGGATTTACCAGATGGTGTAAGGTCTACCCACATCCCACCAATTTTACAACTAGCTGCCACATTAAATCTACTTGGTGGTGGGGGATATCAAAGACAAGTTGGAGCCGATTGGGTTGCACCAATGGGCCAGAACACTGTCTCAGAAGTAACTAGGAAAGTCATAAAAAAATGGAATCCATATTATGGCCACTTTTAATTAAGTTTCAATTAATGTACTTAAATTTTATAAATTTTGAAAATTTCCTCGAACGCAATTTGAAAATGTACTCATAAACACAATATGACGATTTAATAAGGAGCTTTTTACGTCAGTTTATTAGGCTTGACAACGTAAAAAAAAAAAAAAAAAATGCATAGCGTTGCCAAGGCTAAAGAAAAATTTCTTGATCGTTTAACACAGAGCAAGGAGCAGTTGATAATCAAAAACGACTATCAACTATCAACTTAGCCGATTCCACCCCAGGTTTTCGTAAAAATTCGTAACTTTTCGTGAAAATTCGCTGTTTTGGGAGGGTACGCGAACAGACATTATGTGATTTTTTGTTGGATTGTTCCTTCTCTTTCGCGTAAATTGGGTTTGAGGTTTGATGTTTAAAAAGTTGGAAAGTACGCGAACAGACTTAATATTAATTTAGACTAGCAGACCTGATCGGCTTTGCCGATCAGTTATGTGCGGGACACAGCGATAAATGTTAAATAACTTCCATATCTAATGTCTAAACTTCTAAATACATTTTTAATCAGCGTAAGAAGATCTTTAAAACAAATAACCCTCGGCGAGGTTATGATCCTAAAACAAGAGATCATAACCCTCCCACTTCACTGCATATCTACTGATCCGCCTGTGGGTTTCCCCTATTTGACATCAGAAAATATCGGCCGGCCTCCCGATTTTGGATCACTGGGTTACTGAGGCCAATCGCATGCTGTTATCGTTGCATTTGTGTGATCCAGTCGTTTATAGGCCTGCCCCCCTGCCTCGCGATGTCCTTGGAACGTTCATTGGTATTGCCTTTTTAACAGGGTTCAATTAATGATCTCTCTGAACGTGGCAATTCCATCTGAGCCGGTCGCGCTCTATTTTTCGTATGATGGCTTCCTTGATGTGAGACTTCCACGGATCTTCGAACTTCTTATTCGATCAAGCTTTGTCACTCCTGCTGTCATGTGAAGTGCAATGGAATACGACATCAGCAATTCCATCATGTTTTCATTAATATATTATCAATTTTTTAAAAGTAAAATTTGTCTAATAAATTGCCCCAACCGAGAAAATAAAATAAACAAAAGAATGCGTCTTGTACCATATGACTTTGACATGTAGTCCGATGTAAGGGTTTATATGTGTGAGTGCATTTTGAGAGCACTCCCAAATGAAATCCGAAAGAGAAAAACACTCCCAGAACAGAACTCCGTACAGCCAATGGAACATGATTGGATTGCTTTTTCTGTGCGGAACACAAAAAAGTACTCCTTTTGGCCCAATGGAAAACGACATTATAAACCCTTATATCGGACTACTTGTCAAAGTCATATGGTACAAGACGCATTCTTTTGTTTATTTTATTTTCTCAGTTGGGGCAAGTTAGTAGAAACAAATTTTACATAGATATAATTAAAAAAATGATAATATATTAATAAAAATATGATGGAATTGCTAATGCCGTTTTCCATTAGGCAAAAAGAAGCCATTTGTTGGCTTTGTTTTTCTGTGAAAAATGTAACCAAAAAATCAGACATTCACCAACACACGCAGAAGTAAAGCGGCCCATAAACCATTCAATTCGATTGTAAACTGAGTTGTCGTCTGAGTTAATGCTTGACCACACACTACATCAACTAAATTGGAAGACTTTGCTTCAACTGTCAAAAGTATAATTTGTTTTCTGCAAAAAAAAAAAAAAAATAAATAAAAAATACGCTTCCACACTTTCCTATTCGAATTTAAAGTCATGTTTTTTCTCTATTTATTTTCTTAACAACACCCAAGACAATTAAAATCATTCATTACCACAACTCCAACACAACTGGCACTTCATTTGACAGAAAATCAACCAATTCGGCCACACACGATTCAACTCAGTTGAAAGACTTTTTATTCAACTCGGGAAAATCAAAATCTTTTGATTTTTCTCCAACCAACTTCCCAACCGTCAAACTGATCAAATGACTACGCCACACACGGGTTGATTTTGATTTGACTCAGTTTACAATTGGGTTGAAGTGTGTATGGTGCGCTTAAGCAGAAGACGATTTCACATGTTCCATTGGAAGGGTTGGGTACGATATACCGCTTTTTATAATCAGGCTTTTTAAAATCCCGACTTTAAAATCCCGCTTTTTATTATCCTGTTTTTCATAATCCCGTTTTTTTATGATCCCGCTTCTTTTAATCCTGTTTCTTATGATCCCGTTTTTCATAATCCCGCTTTTGTAATCAAAACTATTTGTTCGATTTAAAAAAAACGCACGATTTTGAGAGCATTAACTAAAATAGAAATAAGTGAAATAAAAGCAGTGGTATTGTTATGCACTAATCTTTTATTAATAACTCATATTATTTTTAGCAGACAAATATAACAATTCAACAAATACAAGTAAAAAAATTAATAATGTTCATTTACAGTAGGTACTGCAAAATAATAGAAAAATTAATTGAAATAATAATGGAACAATAAATTTTTTTTATGCTACTAGTGCAATTGTATATTGTGGACAATACGACGCAAAAAACCCGATTTGGACATTTTTTCTGCTCGTATAACATTCTGTTTTTCTAGTAGTTTCGTTTGTGAATTTTAAAATTTTTCTATTTCTATTAGAACTATATACCTACTGTTTCTTTTACTAGATTCACAATCAATTTGTACAAGCCACAATTTTTTTGTCCAACCAAAACTTTACGTTTGCGATGCCAAGCTTCGATGATGTTGTTGAAATACAAAAGTAGGATTCTGATAAACGGGAAAAGCGGGATTAAACGGGATTTTAAAAAGCGGGCTTATAATAGATCGGGATTTCGAATAGTCGGGATTCTTAAAAAACGGGATTCCGATACGGCCCCCATTGGAATCAAAAAGGAGTGAAATCGGGAGTGAAACCAATGGAAAACGACATTAGCTGCCGTCAATTTGCTCTCATACTTTTTGTACATTATCCAACATACTGAACTGTTTGTGAGCGCTGGACTAAATAGCTAAATATCGCGATTCATGATACCTATTTCTTTTTCGGCGAGTTATTTCCTCTTTTTTGAAGATACATAATTTTTGTTCGGGAGATAAATTCTGAGGGAAAATTTACACCCCTATTATGGTTAGCGAATCGAACGTTCGACTCAAGTCGAACCTCTCGGGGAATTACTTCTGTCGCTTTATACACTTCATAGATGACATTTAATTGTTTCTTCCTTTGTCAGCACTCATTCCTTAATCAAATGAAAATGTTTGCTAGCAGCAATACCACGACAGAAGCAATTTGCTAATAGTTCGACTTGAGTCGAACGTTCGATTCGCTAACCATAATAGGGGTGTTATTCACGATAACTGATTAAGTAGATTCGAAACGATGACATACAAAGCTGCTTAATGGTGGTAACTGGCATAGGTATCCCTAGGTGTTCGCATCATCGTATAAAGCAGAAATAAAAAACAAAACCAAATGCAACAGATGGTTTCCATAGTTTTTTTTTTTTATTCACTTTTTTACTTATCGATAAAAACAAAAAAAATACACATTTCTTTACATCTTACATTCTAAAATTAGCTTAACAATGATAAATATAAGTTTAAAAATTACAGTAAAAATTAAAAATAAAACTTTCTAAGTAACAAAACAGAAATAAAACAGTTGTGGAAAAAAGTACTTTGTCTCTGCACATTTTTTTTTTTAAATATTATCTAATACAACTAATGAGAAGTCATCGCGAGAACAAAAGGCAATATGTAATTGTTTAAACTTAGCTCACATCAATAATAATAATTTCACTAGGTAAAGAGAAGTTTAACAATTTCTTACATTTCGTTTCTCTAATAATTATACATCATAATGTAGGTATACAAAATTTGCATTTAATGGTAAAACAGTTTTTTTTTTGTTTGTAAATTGTTCGCCCTGAGATTTAACCATTTTAAGATAAAAATTTCTGAAAAACAAAAGAACACTACTTAAATGCACCCTTCACTGCATCAAGAAATAAAAAAAAAAAGACATCGGAGGGAAATCTCCTCAAGAATACAAAAAAAACAACACTTCTTTCGAACTACTACAGTACACAGTCTCAGAAGAAGATACGTACGGTTTTCTTTTTGTTCTTTTACCAAACTTTATGTAGATTTAGCCAATTGAAAAAGGGTAGTCGTCGACTTGCTCTACTAGAACGCGTCTATACATTAACTATAATCTTACTAGCTAGATCTAAGTCTTAACATAAAACTGTTTAATTAATATGATTTTGTTGTGGAGAGTTGTTCATTCAGTTTTTGAGAGTACCATTCGGTTTTTTAGGATTATCCTTTATATGCTGCTCGAACATGGTGCGCATATCAGCGAGTGCTTTGCGGATATTATCACCGAACCTCTGTGCGCTCTAAAAAGTTAAAAACAAATATTAATTAGCAAAAGTCTCGAAACATATTTTTGTGCGACTAACCGTTGTCCCACAACTTTTCTTAGCTGAAATATGGAAGAAAATAAGATCTTCTCCAGCAATGATGTACGACACACCGTATCCATCATCGGCAACTGGTCCAAAGCCACCACCAGCGCTGATGCAATTTGGATATTTTTTCAGATCCATTTTGGGTGTCTGTCCGTGTGGTGTTTGACTAGTTGACAGGCGCCATGGTTCGCTGAGTACTTCGTTTAAGAATGGTGAATCCACCTCCAGGTACTTTGAAACAACATATAAACAGAACAAATGACGATCGATTCCACGACCTGACATAGCGTCCTGGTAGCCCAGTTGATGACGTTCACAAGCCTGGAGGAGAAGCTCTACCCGCTCCTTGTTCTATTAAAAAAAAAACTTGCTGCTAGTCTTGGTTACTTTATAGATTGCGTGTAAATCTTATTACCGTGGTCCCTTGCATGTTTTCCATCGCCTTTACCCACGCAGCCGATTCAATCGTGCATGGACGAACAGTTTCGGTACGTCCTTCACGGAACAGCCTGGTCATGGAAGCTTCATATGTAAGTGAGAAGCGTTTAGCATCGCGATAATATGCCAACTGCAGTGCCATCTGAATGTATGCATCAGGAGACAGGCGACATTTCTTCATGAATCCCTTTCCATATTCGTTGTGAACGAGGATGCGTAGGTCGACGTCCTGGAAGGAGTTAGATGTATTATTTTTTTTTTAAATCTCCATATCTATATTTTATATAATATTTCGAATTTGGCTCAAAAAAAAAAGTAGGTAGGCTAACGAAACTCCAAGGTTTTTATATAACAATCGATTTTATTTTCTTGAAAAAGAGAAACATCAGGAATACATTTTAGAATCAAACATTTTTTTCTTCAGTTTAGACGGCTCTAACTTAAAAAAGACAGAACCGATTTGAATAAAAATAAAATTATCTGATTAGCACATTAATCGCTAAATTGTTTGAAGTGTCAACCAATAATCCATGCTTTCTAGAACCGGAGTAGTGAACCAAAACCTAAGTTCCTGCGTAAACGAAAAATCATAAACAATCGCGAGTCATTGCAATCATCAGGGCAGGGCACCAGTGGCTATCCGTACTAGTATACGTGTAAGTTCATTTAGCGAATCTTTTTTCTATGGAGAAGTCCTGAAATCAACTTTACAAATGTCTATGAATGTGTATTACATATATACATACAATTGAGGTCTGCATTGTGTAGCTTAAGCGTAAGCAATTTGAAGAAGTTGGAGGTAATAATCCTTAATCAATGAGAGCATAACGACTTCTTACGTATATTTAGTTTTGGGCGCAGATGAACGTGGGTGGGTCACATCAGAGGCAAATGCTTTTTTGTTTAAAAAAAAAAACAGATTGCTCTTTAGAAGTGTACGAATACATTAAATTGCATATTCAAAGACCCAGCGAAGCGGATACAACTAGCTAGTAAGAAATAAAGTAAGTAAAATTCGTAATTCTAAAGACAGAAGATGTTAGGTTTTAGGATTTTATAAGTTTCGCGGTGTAAGCTTTTTACGGAACTACCACCTCACTCGATTGGTATAGCATTAGATTTGTTAATTTTTATTCATGTCTTTGGGCATGAGATACGACCCATTGAACTGCAGCAAGTAGCTCGTTTTGTGAACCATTTAAAACATTCACTGCCTTTACACACATTCATATTCATTCCAAGAAAAGATTAGCTACCCTCACACTTTATTTCCACGAGAATATGATATGTATCCCGAAAATTCTACACTTATTCAATACTAGCTACTTGAAACCATTTGAAGGCTCGTGAATCACTTATGCATTTGTGAATGTTCTGATTGAGTTAATACTTTGAGTGCGAACCTACTACACATTCAAATATTCACGAGTGTCGATTCATACTTTCTTGTTTTCTTTGTGCGTGAGACTGTGGACGGCTCGTGTTTTAGCGAATGATTTACAACTGCACATGAGTGGACTTATGCAATACTCTGGTGCGAACTACGCACAAATTCGTGGTAAAGGTTTAGAAAATGATAACTCTTTTTAAATAGGGCTGTAGAACTACTTAAGAGAGATAAGACTACGTTGGGTATTCGATCACTTCGAAATAGCAGGTAATGAATATGTGGAATGGTGAAGAAAACCATAGATCGGTTATCGAGTACCCTAAGGAAAATATGCCAGCATGTGTACAAAAATCACTAACCAAAAAAAAAGGGTCACTAAAATGAAGGAGCAACGTTGATCTATTATGAGAGCATATAGGACACTTCCTTATGGCCGCCTTAGATATTAAAAAATCTGAATCAGGAGCAGTTAACATTCTCAACATTATCTGACCATGAAATCTGAAAAGCACGTTGTGAACGAAGGGTCACTTTTTTTTATTCACTGTAATTTATTTTAAGTGAAATAAACGTAAGTTTCCCCTTCTGAATGGTGTAACCAATCCACTGTAACTTTCGTATATGAACGGTCACATTAGGTCTGTCCGCGTACCCTCCAAAAACAGCGAATTTTTACGGAAAGTTACGAATTCTTACGCAAACCTGTTCGAGTACTGAGAATTTTCGTAGTTTTTGAGAAGAGAGCGCTCTCGAGAGAGTAAGAAATTTCCCCATGCTGCGAATTTTAGTGCAAGAAATTTCTGTGGGCTAGTTTGTGAAAACTGTCAAATCGCTGTATATGTGATTTTTTGTTGGATTGTTTCTTCTCCTTCTTTCTTTTGCGTACAATTGGGTTTGGGGTTTGACGTTTAAAAAGTGGGCAACTTTTGTGGTTCAACGCGTTCGTTTACTTTTTCGTAATTTTACTTCTCCCTGACAGAATTTTACCCCCACTCGTGGAAATTTGACAAACTGCGAATATTGGTGCAGAAAGTACGCGAACAGACCTATTAATACCGTCCTTAACTGACGTCTTTCAAATAATTTCGCACTGCAAATACAGTTGTCATAAAACATTAACATCAATATTTTCCTAAAGCAACGATTAGCATAAGTTTTCAAGGCTTTTATCAGCTTAACAACCATCATCAGACAACGCGACGTGTGTCGTTTCAATTGCTTTTTAATTTATATACCACATAGCTATTAAAACTGTCTGAACGATCGCGATACAACAATAGATTTCTCATTGTAGTCTCATGGCTTAGACGACGATCGCTATAAAAATTATACGATGAAGGTTCAGTTTTCTTATGTTTTGTTAGTTAAAGTTACGGTGGTATTTTAAGCTTGGTGTTTAATCTGATTATCCTATTTTTCCGCACCACAATATCAGAAATGTTTGCGGGGAACGTTAAGTTTTCCCGCTGTTCAGAATCACGCAGAAAAAATTATATAATTTTAAGAATACCTCAGCAGAAAATCCCACCTGCAGAATATCGACAAAAATCCCGCACTGGATTAATTTTTTTTAAGGATTGCGCGAATTCGTAAATAAATATGTCATGCACTCAAGTGGGCGACGTGGCGCAAGTGGTTGGTGTGTCGGACCACTGCGCGTGAGGTTCCAAGTTCGAATCCCAGAAAACACCAAAAAGTTTTTTCACTGTTCCACGTCTCGTGGACGGCTTGACAATCATTCGAGAGTATTGTTGTCACAAAAAAGCTTCTCAAAACAAATTGCCCTTCGGATATGGTACTAAACTGTAGGCCCCTTCTATTCGTGTGAAAAATACAACGCACACAACACCAGTGGTTGCGAGAAACTAGGCCCAGGCACTTGAAGAACTGTTGCGCCAAATATTTATTTATTTACTCAAGTACTGTTTAGATATAAACGCCTGGCAGGCAACAAGCACTTACCCGTACAAGCACTTACGTAGAATCGAAGTTGCGTGAGCGATTTAGGGTGGGTAGGAGGGGTATACAGTCTACTTACATACACATGAATAACATTAACCTTTGTGTGTATAACATATTAAATGCCTTCAAAATATCATGCGGGCATTGACATACTATATATGGACTGCTAGTAGCCAACTTCGCGTTGGTTTCAACAATAGCGCTAGCTCTCTTGGTTCGGAGCGGAAAAAGATGGAAACTCACGCTTGTTTGAAATTTCGTTGGATGCAGTTCAGTGTACAAAGACAGTGTTTTGATTCCCTTTGTATGCAGGGAGAAGGTAGCTTTCCTTCCATTGATGCAAGTGTACGATGTATGTTAGAAATGGAGAGATTTTCCTTTGGTTAAGTGGTTGGAAACTCGGGTAATACTTGGTTTCGGTAAATGCTTCGTCAGTGAGGTTGGGCATGAAATCCCGCCCCACAAATGGGATACGCGAAACTGTGATAACTACCGTTCGATAAAGCTGAAGTCACACATCATGAAGATCCTTGAGCGGGTATTCGGTAGCCGACTGAGAAAAATAATACGGCTATCTGAAGATCAGTGCGGGTAAATCAACCACAGATGCAATCCAAAGTATAAGGATCATAATGGAAAAACATCGTAATTCCTTAAAGGATTTGTATATTACTGGTTGACTTTGAAAAGGCATTCGACAGACAACCACGAGTTTGGATATGAGTGGCGCCAAGACATCGAGTGGTTCCAGAAATCTATTTTGATCATGGACATGTACGAAAGAGCAAAGACAAGAGTAAGATGCCAACTGAGTAAACGAAAAGTTCCTAATCAAAGTCGGAGTGCACCAGGGAAGCGTTTTAAGTACTTTGTTCTTTATTACAGTCCTATCTGTTTGAAGGTGAAGTGACGGACCCCAAGGTACATCAATTATTCTTTGCTGACGGTGGAGCCATCATAAGTGAGGATCCTACACCCCTGCAACGAGCACTTGATGTGTGGGTGGACGTTTTAGAGGGAAATGGGTATGGCATTAGTTTAAAAAAGAGAGAGTATTTGTGCTGCCCTTTCTCTGATCCACTCAGGTCTATTCCAGACATTTATTTGAATGGAATAGTGCTTCCCAAGTGCGAAAAGTTCAAATATCTGGGATCTATGATCAATAGCAAAGCAACCTGTGATGACGACATCAATCATCGCATAAGCGTAGGGTGGATAAAGTGGCGAGAAAACTCCGCTATCTTCTGTGACAGAAAAATGCCCCCTAAATTGAAAGGAAGACTACACCGCAGTTGTGCGTCCAGCGCTCATATACGGTTCACAATGTTGGAGGATGTATAAAAAGTATGAGAGTAAATTAACGGCTGAGATGAAGATGCTTCGCATGACAGCAGGAGTGACAAAGCTTGATCGAATAAGAAGTTCGAAGATCCGTGGAAGCCTTCACGCCAAAGAATCTTACGAAAGACAGACCGCGACCGGTTCAGCTGGTATTGCCACGTCCAAAGAAGAGACCATTTGAACCCTGTTAAAGAGACAATATCAATGAACGTTCCAAAGACATCACGAGGCAAAAGAGGCAGGCCTATAAACACCTGGATCATAAAAATGCGACGACATCGGCATTTCATTGGCCTCAGTAACCCAGTGATCCAAAATCGGGAGGCCTGCCGATATTTTCTGATGTCAAATAGGCGAACCGAACAGGCGGATCAGTAGAAATGCGGTGAAGTGGAAGAAGAAATAGGAAGAAGAAGGAGGAGATCGTACAATTGCATTAAGAGCTAAATTCTTAGACGTTAGTAAATATTTAAAAATATAAAGAGCAATGCCCGCTATAAACTACACGATTATCGTAAAAACTTATACCAATATATGTATGTATGTACATAGGTCAGCATTGCTAATTCTTTGCAATCGTAGACATGATTGCTAACTCCGACTAGCATCGCATGTGGTCGAAATTCGGTCATGAACGTGATCAAAATGCTGTCATTTAATTAGTTAAAGCGTTTTGTATGGGGAAATCATGTATGTACGAGTATGTTCACTTTATTTTACCTGCCGTAACGGCAACATACACACATATTCTTTTTTTGTGCACATCTGTGGCACAGTACCTTTCGAATGATATAAGTTTCATCCCCCTCCTTTTATAATAAATACTAAAAAAACGTACGATATACATATAAGATTTCTGTTATCGGTTGATCATCCCGTCATCGTTTCGTTTCGTTTCGTCATTCGTTTCAACTCGAATACTATTCAGAAATAAAGTTATGAGAATCAATTTAAGAATTTCCTGACGAATAAAACGTTTTCCGGTTAGTCTAAGCTGCATTCATCACAGCTTTTTCGATGGAGAGAGGAAAGAGAAAAGTCTGTTTAATTGTGTTTGTAAATGTGAAAGAAAGGCGAAGCAGAATATGATCACTACTATAGTACCATACCCTAAGTTGTAACGATTTCCGAAAAAGTACAGTAGTAGAAGATTTGATCTGAATTCTTACTTTCTAAAATACTTACATTCAACAGCTTAGTAGCATCAGTAGTGGCTTCTTCAATCTTGTCCTGACATGCCTCTAGCTCCCAATTTAATCGAATCGGTGATGGTGGTATAAATTCAGGCGTTCCCCTAGTGTTACCATCTTCGTCGTATCTATTATACAAAATTATTATTAGCAAAGCAATTAATTGCCATAAAATGCTCCGCTGTTAGTTTGCAAAGCCCATGAATCTTTTCGAAAATTTACAAATATTTACGCGTGTTAGTTATAATGGCCAATTACTTATAGATGTACACATTAGTAGTGGTAATTAAAAACTATTTACCCATGAATATCATCACCAAATATGTATTCCCATAAATGTCCCATAACCGGTGCGTCGGCCCTAGAAAAGGTGGTCATAGTAGGTAATGAAATAAATATTTACAATCGGATATTAAAATAGGATTTGTGGACTTTTTCATATTTTTGGAAGAAAAGGATGTAGATTCAACAAAAAGAGGAGATGTGCCCAACCAAAAGAGGGGATTAAGGATTAACTGCCAACTACTGCCGCTGCCATAAAAAACAGAAAGTAATTATATTTCGTTTACCCGTTGGTTTGGATTTCATCCATGATAAGATTCTCCCACACATGAGAACCAACAGCAGCGTCTCCCCTTTTTAACATTAAAAAAATATTAGAGATTGGAATAAGAGTCCTACTCGCAGTTTTCTTCCTTTAAGCGTTCAATAATCTTGTAATTCAATAACTTACCATGTGTGTTCTGCATTGAATCCAACTCTGCCGTTGCTGCCTATGCAAACAGTGAAACATTTGTCGAACCATCTATCATAGCCCTTGCCATGAAGCAGGGTTCTTCCGAATTTATCCAGCTTCTCTGGATGTGCCATGTCGAATTCTAGAGGTTCTTCGTCTAGAGACAGCACGAAGGCAGACGATTCAATTGCGTTTAGTGATACACGGTTGACGCCACGCATAAAATGATTGTTACGCACCTCAGCCCATTTCGATCGTTGCCAGGCTGTCAGAGCAGCCAAGTGTTTCTCGTGTGGTAGTGGAGTAGCATTGGAGTTGAGTATTTCTTCCATTTGTCTAGAGAGGGTAGAGCTATAAGTATATAAAGAGAAGCTAACTTCTTTAACTTACACTTGAAGTTCAGATGGCCTGAGTAGACGACCCTTAAAGTAGATTATAACCTTGTAATAGCAGCCCTTGTGAAGCACAACGATATGATTCGATTCCTTGTAGTGAATAATTCTGTCGGTCTCTAAACCTGGTACACGATTTGTATTGAAGGTACGTTCATATTGCCACGAGCACAGTGGAATCATTCCTTGGATCATGATCTATAAAGAAACAAGTTTACAGACAATTCGTACAGTCACTTTCCTGCTAACTTACGGGTTGCAATTCTTGCCGTTCAATCATGCGACGGAAGAGCAGCAGTAGGTGCACTACATTAGCAGCACGAGCGGCCTGATTTGTTGTTAACTGCATAAAGATGGCATCAGTTCCATAGAAATTGCTGTTAACCATCAACGGACTGCGGCCACGAAGGTAGACATATTCCTCCCACCAATCGGAGACATAGTTTGTTGACCACCAGCTCTTAAGCACCAAGTACCACTGTAGCTTCTTACCGATGGTGTTCTCGAATTCCATGGCAAGTTTTTCCATCCTTGTGTAGTTATCATCGTCTAATAATGGACGAACTGATCGCAGATATCTCTTCATTGTATCATGAACACTGGGTAGCGGAAGACGTGGTAATGAACCTTGAAAACTATACAGGCCAGGAGTATTCCAACTGGACAATACTTTCACTACCGCTGTCCAGAGAATAGTCTTAATCGACACCCTACTGCCGGGAGCTCTCGACTCATACATCCATCCCTTGTACATAAGCAGTAACTTAAGTGTGTACCGCATGGTGAAGCATATTGTCAGCCAAACAATGAGAGATGATAGGAAGCACGCTAATATCTGGTAGTTTACTGTGTTTGTTGGAAGATGGACTAGAATTCTATTCGTTAAGTTAAATGGGGCATTGTAGCCGGTGAAATGCAATCCAATCGCTATGGCTGTGATTAGCCAAAGGCTTTGAATGTGCGCCGGATAGACACCGTTGCGTATACCATTCTAAAAGGAGATTAATTGTATTCTCGTATGTTTTGGCTGTGATGTGAATTATGTACTTACTCTCGCTCTAGCGATACGCTTTTTCCAGGAACGGACACCCGACTCCCAGACAAGATTCAAAACTTCTTGGTCGTAATTGATGTCCCATCCTTCGTGAGTGATGGAGAAGGAGAATGCTACAGCTGAATGGGCTTCGGCCATAGCGGCTACTTGTGGTAGGACCTAAGAAGTAACCAATGTGTTGAAGCTGTAAAAGAAGAGAAAGCTTAGTTATAATTTGTAATGGACAAGCATTTTGTTTAGTTGGTAGTAGACCTCAGATTTAATGGATAAGCTCTTCTTAATCTTCAGTAAAATATTACATTTACACATTGTTCCAGTCTGCGTAATATGTACATGACTCATTTCATAATCTGAGTCTGCCTAAGGTTTCTCTTAAAGCTGTAGGGGGATTTTAATAACTATAAAAAATAAATAAATATTTAGCGCAACAGCTCTTTAAGTGCCAGGGCCTAGCTTCCCGTAACCACTCATCTTGTGTGCGTTATATTTTTCACACGCATAGAAGGATCCTACAGTTTATTGCCGTATCCGAAGGGCAATTTGTTTTGAGAAGCTTTCTCGAGACAACAATACTCTCGAATGTTTGTTAGACGTTCGCGAGAGGTGGGACCCTGAAAAAACTTTTTGGTGTTTACTGGGATTCGAACTTGGAACCTCACGCGCAGTGGTCCGACACACTAACCACTTACGCCACGGCACCCACTATGATGAGATGATAAGCATAATTACTATGCTTGTTGTATTATTTGAAAAATCTTTTACTTATTTGGTGTAGGGGCACAGGAAAAAAAATATTAAAACTGCACATTTAGGGTAATTGTGAAAACCCTTTTCTCCATGATCAGTAATGGAGCGAGGTTTTCAGTTAAAGATGTCTGTGCGAGCGTATAAACATTCAAGAGCCCAAAAACAGACGGTTTACCTCTACACTCACATTTAAAAAACCTTTAGTCTCATAAGTAAAAACGTTGCTCTTGCTGCAAAGCAAAACGGTGCAACAAAAGCATTCTAAACGCAGTGTACCCTGGTGGGAATTTTAACGTACCTACAAATAATCATATAACTTCATAAAAAACAAAACACTGCTGTGTTGTGCACAGTATAAGGCAGTTGGATCAGAAGGGTGCCAATCCACTTCGTACCCCAGTGCTTGCTATATCTTCAGGATTTAGAAAGAAACGTTGGTATACGTAGCATTTGATGTTTTTCTTTTTAAAAAAGCAGTTGCTTTCGAAACCGATACTACTCCGACGTTAAGGCATCACACGTTTGGCTATAGAAGCATTATGACCTACGAGTACAAGCTTGCAAACAACAAGCTAATATTCATTACACTACGCTTCAAACACAGGAGGGCTGCTTTAATAAGCTGAGTCCGCTACAAAACTACCTACATTTTGTTGAAGCAAATGCTGCGATTTTTAGATAGCAAATGCTTGGTCTTATTTTTATCAATTGAATCTTTTGTTTTTAACGAACCAAACGCTTTTATTTGCATCTAAGGAATAAAGTAAATGATATGAAAATATTATTAATGTACTTTGCTTAAATAAAGTGAAGCAAGAGATTGGTCATGTTTTATTTATGAGACCCATTGTATCGTGCAGTCAGAATGCTGATTGAACTGCTAAACTGCATGCTCTGGGTAGCAGTTTAAGCCCGTCACCAAAGGACCAATAACATCTTCAATTAGAGATATATCCGATATGAGCTATCTGTTGATCCAGTAATATATGTCCTCCGTAACACTGAACGCGTTACAAAGTTACAAAGTTTATTTCAATCAGATATCCTGGAGGTCTGTCCGACAGCAGATTCATTGTAAAGACAAACGTCAGGTGATTAAATTAACTTGCGTCATTAGATCTAGAAAAATGCATATAATAGGGTACTTAAAGCTTTTAACTGTTTGCTGAATATAAAGAGCATGTACGTTATTAATCAACCACACTGCCCTCACAAAACATTGAATTTTAGTTTAATTGGACTTGACCCAGTCGCCGTGATAAGGCTCTGTCAGCAACCTAACTCTAAATAGACATCAATGTCTATTTAAAATGTATTTGCAATTAGTATTTTTAATCACGAAATTATCATACACTACGTCGTAGAAAATTGTCTACAGGTCAACATAGAAATCACCAAGCAATAATCTCAATTGAAGGGGATGACATAACAACGAATTGGAATCAGAATTAATTGGTTTTTGCATAAACAAATAACCATGCACAAGAAATAAATATTGCGTGTTTATTTATTTTTTTAGAAATACTTAGAAAAAAAAAAAATAAACAAAAGAATATTTTGAATTTCTTATAGGACAGTCATTAGTGAGATTATTATTATAACAAAAGGTTATCGAACGAAGTCTGATGACGCAAAAGACGTTATTCAGTCTGACGAAACATCAAAAGGCTTCCCCTGATATCGCAGGCTGATGAGTTAGCATTAGAACACGAGACAAGCGGATGGAAATGTGGATCACGCTTAGAGATTTGGATTCAAGAATAATCTTTTAGTACACACTAAACACACTAGATGGGGTTATAAATCAAGCTAGACTAGTCTAGTCGTAAGGATGAGATATGCCAAATATCAGATGTCAAGTTGACAGTCTTTAAGTAGAGTACTAAACTGTAGTAAAAGCAAGTGCATACCTTTCTGATGATGCGGATTAAATAGATAGAAAAAGAACATAATATAGTAGCAATTATTTGCACGGTAAAATGTTTCTGTTTTATTTTTCGTCTTTTGCTTAATTGATAAATTATAGATTATGTTTAGGGTGCGAATTTATGAATGAATTTACATGACATGCATTTGGTACAATAATGGAGATTATTCGCACTTTAATCTAAGATTTTGTTACGTAATAAATAATGTCATGACTCCAGGTAGTTTAATAAATATGTACTTAAAAAGGTGACCATTTTTTTATGTTCGATCGTATCGTAGATACAACAAAAGACCAGTTCATTGCTTATAGTTTACTCACGTCACGTGGCTGTCCCTGTGACCTATGGATTCTTTTGTGAGTAGTTTCCAACCACATGAAACACTTTAATCATAGACCATCCGGAAGTAAACTTAGTTATTAGCTGAAAGAAATTATGATTAAGTTTAGGAAATATTCACAATTCCTTTACATTTCTCAATTACTCAGGTAAAGCAGATTTCTGTATAAGGACATTGTAGCCCATAATTATGAATTAGGCCACTAAACTATGCGAAACACTGGTAAAATTGTTATTGCATTCCTTAGGCCTGTACTAAATAGTTTTTTCAGCTTATTTAGACCTTTACTAATTAGTGAATCAATAGCGACATTATAATTTCATAATTTATTAGTTAGTTAGTTAGACTATTTATTTTTCATAGAAAAAATATTTAATACAAATTTTTAGTATTTAGGTTAGCAAGTCTATTTGGTTTGGCTGAAGGCCGTCTACCAGACTGACATTAAAAAATAAATAAATGAATAAAATAAAATAAAAGCACATGAATATTTAGTCTTTTCTACTATTTCAAAATAGGTCAAAAAATATTTGCGATGATAGCTTGCATTTTAAAAGTTTTCTTCAAGAATACAGGTTCGATAACGTAGAGCATTTACGGTGTACCTATGTAGTAAATCCCAACCCCTGTCTCCGTTTAGTATGCTCATCGCTTCTTCAAACTCAAGTAAGTGTGTTCCAAAAAAGTTAATACGAAATTCCTTTAAAATGGGACATACTGCAAGGAAGTGATACACATTTTCTCGCTCTTTGCGATTGCATAGGTTACACAGTAAGGGAAGTTCGGGGCGATGAGGTACGTAGTTAAGGGGTAGGAGTTCTCCTCTTATTTTAAAGATGATGCTGATGATGATGTTCTGTGGCACAGAAAGTGATTTAGCCTGCTGTAATGTGCTCTATATTGTGATGACTTAGCTTCTCTGACATAATTGCCATACATTCTTTGGCCGGTTTTCTCTAACAGAATGTTGAACTTTTGTTTCATTGATGCTGGCTGCTCGTTGGGGGCAATCAATAAATCCAATCCGCAATCCGTTGCTAGCCTTTCCCGTTCTTGAATGGTCTCTCCCCTAGTCGTTAGCATCTGAGTTAGCACAATTTTCGGCACTCTTTCCTCCTTCATTGCCATAACTCCTACCACGAAGTCGAAGTGGAGCTTGAGGGTATCCAAGAACAGAGGTGCTATACCGGTCTCAAGATGGAGCATGTAGTTGGGTGAATTGCTCGGCAGCTTAAATATTCTCCTTATGAAGTAGCGAAGGAACTTTTCAACAGCTTCAAACGGACAGTATCCCCATACTTGTGCTCCGTAAAGGAGAATGGCGGTTGCAGTTGCATGGATTACTTTTTGCTTCGCAGTGTGCGTAATGTTTTTGTTGTTGATGCAACTTCCCCAAACATAACCAATTGCTCGTTTAGCTTCCGCCAATTTGGATTTTAAATGCTTGAGTAATCATGCTTAGGTTGGATGCAATCAACATACCTAGGTACTTATATTCGCGGACAACTTCTATTTGCTTACCCTGATATGACCACTTTTCTCCTCGCTGCCACCTCCGCTTCTAAATATCATCATCTTCGACTTTGTTAAGTTAACAGACAAGTTCCAGGTGTTACAATAACTTTCTAGTCTATTTATCATGAGCTGCATGCCGTCCACTGTATCTGAGAAGAAGACAATATCATCAGCAAATAACAGAGCAGGGATCTTTGTTCCATTTATATCTATTCCACTTCTTACAGCTTCTGTTATGTCGTTAACATATAGAACGAACAACAATGTACTTAGGACACATCCTTGCTTAACGCCCATTGAAGTTTGAAACTCCTCTGATAAGTGGATCCCATCCCAGACGTAGGCCACGTTATTGTCATACATAGCCCTCAAAACGTTAACTACCTTTGTTAAAAATCCAATCTTATAGAGCTTATAAAAAAGCGCATCGCGGGCTATAGTATCAAAGGCGGCTCGGAAGTCTACGAAAAATACATATAGTTTTTTGTGATTCTTCTTATAATCCTCTGCGATATTTATGAGTGAGAATATTTGGTCGATGGTTGAATAATTTCGCCTAAAACCTGCCTGGTATTCATGCAAAATGTTGTTATTTTCGACCCACAAAGTGAGCCTGTTGAAAAGCACTGCGGCAAACAACTTAGCCGATACCTATACCCCGATAATTAGCTGGGTCCTCGTAGTCTCCTTTCTTGTGCAACGGGTATATTATCGATTTTCGAAAGCTTCCTGGTACATTCGCTGTTTTAAATATTTGGTCGAATTCCGACGTAAGTGCTGCTAGAAATTCTGACGTACAATTCTTGTAGAATTCGAAAGAAATACGATCTACTTCTGGGGCTTTGTTCCTTTTATCATTCTGAATAGCAATTAGGACTTCATCTTCCGTGATCGGTGCATCTAAAAATTCATCAACAATCAGAGGGTCTGCATAATGGAATGATGGCGAGGTTTGTGTTGCATTGAGAAGGTTCTTGAAATGATCTTTCAGCTTATCTGCTTGCAATCGCAGGGAGATAGTATTCCTCTTTCCATTGACGATCTTCACAGCCTTCCAGAACTCTGCTGAGGATCTTGCCCCATTTAGTAGATCTATGTTTCGTTGAATTGCTGGTGCGTAGTAATCCAAGGAATCCAAAGGATGCATCCCTAGCCCTAATGCATTCATTGTCAAACCGTTTTTCTTTATTTAATCTGCCATTTCTTCTCGTTAGAGTATTTTGCGCGGCAGCTCTCCTAATTATCTCCGTTAACGCTTCGAAGGAAGTGTTTGATTCGTGAAAACTTACAAGTTCTGTGGTAAGATTCTGTTGCTACAACTCTCGAAATCCATCTCTCCATGCTATCTTGGGCAATAGCCCTAACTGCGGTATGTTTGTAACATTTGACACAGCAGACATTTTAAACGTAACCTCCAGAGGCATGTGATCGGAGAATGTTTTCATCGCTACTCTAAACTCGCTGAGTGAAGAAATCCAAGATCCGGAAAGGAAACAGTAGTCAATGACTGAACAAGCTGTTCCGCGAAGAAAAGTTAACTCCACATGTGGATCACCTTTACAGCTTCCATTTAAAATTCGGCAGTCGAAAGCGTCTGCTAGTTCGAGGATCCTGGCACCCTTAGTATCGCTGATTTCATCCTTTGAGTTGCGGCTTACATTTAAATATGATGAATCAAAACCACTAACAAAATTATTTTGCGATAAACCTGTTTGTTGATTCTAAAGAATTTAGCAGGTCTCTTAGGTTATCAATATCACGCTCCCAATGACTACCGTTTAGATACACGGGGACTATATGGAGGATGGTATTGTCTTTTTTAATTTCCAGCACAGAAGTTTCTTCCACCATCTTAAAATCAATCGCTTCCATTTGCAGCTGCTTGCGGTATACAAATAGTTTACCTCCACACCCTCTTCCATATAAATTTGTTTTTACAGCTGGTATACATTTTAATTCATAGTTTATAAAGAGGCTCCTATAATTAGTAACTTCGTAAACTGTTATATGGGTTTCGAACAATACAAAAATATCTAATTCCTTTATATAATTAAAAAAGTCCACAAATAATTGCTTGTTTTTTAATCCTGCTGCAACGATAATAAATTTGCGATGTTCTGGTAGACGGGTTCCCCCTCAAGGGCCCACACAAATTGTGTACAGCGGTTGTTTTCGACGTAGATGCACTTTTTGTTGTTTGCTGGTTGACATTGACACTTCGTGATGACATTGACAAATCATTGTTGTGTTCTTGTAAATCATCTAATATTTTTCTTAAAGACGCGGGGATCTCTCCAAATATTCCTTAAAGCAGTTTTCATGGTCGGTCGCAACTCTCGCAGAACTTTCATAACCGCAGCCAACTTGGCCCTTCTTTTTCGGATATTGTGCGGCAAGTCCTTCCGAATACTGATTCGTGTACCTTTAAGTTTTTTTTTGCATTGCGTAGAACGTTTATAGCGCTGTCTCGGGAATTCATTTTGACGATGATTGTGGCTTTACTCATAACGCGATTGCCCACTCTATATGCGGCCTCGATGTTGTTGGTGTCATCGCCCAAGTCCAACAGTCCAGCGCATATGGACTTTGCACTCTCAGCCGGGTCCTTATTGGTCTCTAACGGCAGGTGCACCACTATATTGGTCTCGGTGCTTTTCTGCATAAGCTTGTCTATTTGAGCCTCCAGCAATCTGTTACGGTTCTCTAATTGGACTACTTTTGCAGAGATTTTTTCGTGATTCTCTTTCAAAATCATTAGTTCTGTACAGAGTAGCTGGAAGTCCGATTTTGACGCAAGTCCCTTTACAAGTTCTGCATTCTTTTCATCGAGAATCTGCTTAAACTTTTCGATGCTGATGCCTGTATTGCAATCCATTTCCTAGCCGCACGAACTTTTGCTAGGACGTCGTTTCTCACTATTGAAATTGTCTGGAGAAGTCTCCTGAAGTCATCTTTTGTTCATGAGTTAGAGTAGATGTTGTTCGGAGTTGCGAACGTAGTAGTATGTCTTATCTACTAGAACTTACACAGATTTTATTTTGAGGTCGTTGCTTGATTTCTTAGTGCACACTTAAAACAAGATTTTGCATTTCATTTTTCTTAATTTTAATTTAATTTATTCACGGTATTCAGAAGCTAGAACACTTTGACAGATCACAAATGTCAACTAATTTATTAGTTCATAAAAAATCTCTTACAACAGACTGTAATGTACACGTAGACTTATTTAAATCTCATTAAATTTTAATTAAACCATTAAACAATTTTATGCAGTAATTGAACTCTGCAGACGCAGAGCATGAAAAGATGTTATTTTAGGTAGGCATTCTTATAATATATAGAATAATAGGGTAACAGCTCTATGAATACAAAGCTTTTTATAGAACTAGCTGTTCATTAAAATAAATAAATATTTGGCGCAACAGCTCATTAAGTGCCAGGGCCTAGCTTCTCGCAACCACTCATGCTGTGTGCGTTATATTTTTCACACGAATGGAAAGGACCTACAGTTTAGTGCCATATCCGAACGGCGATTTGAGAAGCTTTTTCGAGACAACAATACTCTCGGATGTTTGTCAGACGCTCGCGAGAGGTGGGACCGTGAAAAAACTTTTTGGTGTTTTGTAGGATTCGAACTTGGAACCTCACGCGTAGTGATCCGACACACTAACCACTTACGCCACGGCGCCCACCAGCTGTTCATTATAGTTCCTATATTCGCTTGTGAATTTCTTAGCTTCAGGACAATGTACTAAGATTATCTATGGTTTTAAGTCTTTGATGGTACATATGGTAAATATGATATTTACTTTGAATCATAAAACTAATTTCGTGGTAATCGATGAAGCGGTTTTGGCGGTATTTTGATTAGTAGCTACCTACCTATTAAATAAAGCCTGTAATAAACGGTTTTTATTACACCTGATCGACAAATACTAAAAGTGTGTAAATTCAATTATAATTTCCTTAGTGGGGGAATCCCCATCAGAGCACAAACGAACACACACACAACACACAACCCGTGAAGCAGAAACAACAGAAAATGAAATCGAAGAATAAGAAAATACAAAGAGTACCATCCTCCTTCCGTCAGCCTGTCGGCTCTGCTCTTAAAGATAGCAAAGAGACAGAGAAATGAGAATAAAAAAAAAAAAAAATTATTACCGCTGAGTGCAGATTTGAGGTCATGATCAAAATCAAAAATATTGAGTAATTTCTAAATTTTGCAAAAGATATTTTTGATTAGATCTCAGCTTCTGGATGGCGGACCACAATCAAACATACACCTTATCTTAAGTTACTCTATGCAATATGACTGCGAAAAACCGTTCAATTTCGTGTATTAGTATTTGCGTGGTGCCTGTTCAAACAAACATATAGACATATACATATATCATACATTCACAGGTTTATTATACGTATAGATAGCCACCGTACAGGTACTGAAACAGTCTAGTCATCTATTGCACACATCGTCCAATAAGAAAAAAAATGTTTGTGGCATCTGCTATAATAATTGAAGTCCCGTCCGCGAGGACATTGACATTGTAACCGCTGCCTCTGTTACGTTGCCGGTGGTAGTTGCGACGGACCATTTGCAAAAAAAAAAAAAAAAAAAATACTCAAACGTTATGGAAAATCTGGAAATGACGGTCTTCCTGCGTAGACCACATCAAAGCCCTACAAATCGATCATCATTGAATTATGCGTGAGGGGTAGGTCTCCCCTACGTTTTCTCTTCATTGACCTTAGAGAAGGCGTTCGCTGGTGTAAATCGAAAATTGATATGACGCAGAAGAGACATACCAGATATACGGGTGGCCCCTTTGAAACACCTTGACTACGCCACTAATGTTTATCTCACAATGAATAATATCGATACCTCTTTCTCTTCTATACAAGTCTGACCAGGAGGTCTAGGACATTAGACAGAGTAATATTAATAGGTAGGAAAAACATTAGTTGATAGGAAGACACGACTGATTCTGTGCGTACACTTCAACGATTTCTGTAAAAAAAAAAGTAGAGACGAAGAGGAAGAGAAGACGATAACCCACCATCTTTGCACGTGCCCTGCTCTATACACATTAAGAAGGAAAACCGTAGACAAGTACTTCTTCAGCGATTTAAACGATGTCAGGTCTACAAATATTTAGGATCAGCAGATTTGTGCCAATGTCTAATTGGTTCCATTCGATGGAAATAAACGCTTCGTAATATACAGACATTTAAGGGTACAGGATACCCATTCCAATTTCTCATTGAGAAAATGGGTTACGAATGCCAGAGGACCCGGCGTCTTTTAGCCATCTATGTATTTTAACGGTAGACTCTTATTCTTTTAGCATCTGATAGCGACTTTAATTTCTCTTTTTTTTCAGTGAAAGTAGGTACGAGTACATATTAATAAATTAGAAAGGCAC
Source organism: Brachypalpus laphriformis (assembly GCA_945910035.1). NCBI lineage: Eukaryota > Metazoa > Arthropoda > Insecta > Diptera > Syrphidae > Brachypalpus > Brachypalpus laphriformis. Next base: position 327,616,219 of record OX246753.1, read on the forward strand.
AACTACTTTGCTTGTACGAGTATGTTAGACGACTATTGCCACGTAACAGCTAACCTTCTATTGAAACGAAGCAAAGGCATATGAATTACTACAAAGCCCTGCTAGCCCTCACCCTTCATCGTTGTCATCGTTCATATCGCCACTTTTATCCTCTATTAAGATACAAGACATAATCTACTTCATCCATCATATTTACTGGCCTTCAATGGAACAGTGCCGTTAATTTATGTTACCATCATCGTTATTAGTTTCATTTATTTTTAAACCGACTTGTTTTTTTTTTTGTATTTACTTGTTTGTTTAGTGTCAGATACTGCCAGCAAAGTCAAGGTCTTTTAGATCAGTAAGCTCCCACATATTATTTTTAAATTCGTTCGCATATTCAATGCTCGAAGGATACGAAAAGCTACAGGTGGGTGAATATTTAGCCAACTCTTGAACTGTATTCCTTAACGTATGTAATTAGTTAGGTATATCAGCCAGTGTACGCACTCTCTTATTGGCAGTTTCTTTACCTCGTGCTTATCCATTGATCCACAGCAAAATTTAAATTTTGGACCTTGAACCTAATCTCTTTTTTTTTCTTTCCACATCATCACCTAAGCTACCATAAACTCTTTATTACTTTTCACTGCCTAGTCAAAATTTAGTTTTCACAAGCCACATGCTAATTTAACAGTTCGATAAACAACTCACTGTAGAACTTTGCAAACAGTAAAATAAATTGTTAACTAAATTGCGGTTTGATAAAAAAACAATATTGATAAGCGATGAAAATAAAATTTATTTTAATTTATTAATTGATATTGATGTACGTACGATAACGTGCTTGTATTTTTTATTACTTAACTATTTCTTCTCAACACAAACAATAGACAGCAAAAGATACTGCACCAATGTATCGACTTTATTACATAAAAACAAATAGATTTGGACTTTGCACACTCAAACGTATGTGACTATAGATACAAAGATGATAAATAAAAAAAACAAGTCAAAAATAAACAATCCATACAAACAAACGTGAGTGAGCTTTTGAGTTACTTTCTGTGTATCTCATCCGTCTCTTGATGGCGTATATCTTCATCTAACTGAATAGTCTTGAGAGTCATTGAAATGGCCGTCTGTTTATTTTATTTGCGCTGAACAGCACTGAATTCGGTTGGGTTAATTTTAAAAGACGACCTTGTACTACTTCACCAGCTGATTTGGCGAGTTTTATTTATTTATTCGAAGTTTTACGGAAAGGAACGTAATAAACTAAATAATTGGTTGTTAAGCTATGCCGGCGTTTAAAGAGTTTTGCAATCAAGAAATCTAATGAGCTTGAATTTGTTGAAGTTTTTGTCCCCACAAAGTCTCCGTCCAGCAATCGGAAAGACACGGACAGAATAGAGGAAGCAAGTTGTACAATGGCATTGCCGTGGCTCGTGATGATACGTCATGAAGTGATCCAATTACTACTCGTACTTATTCACCTTCGTTCTGCGAGTAAACAAAACAAGCCACGACAAATGACTGAGTAAGGAATTTGTGGTTTTTCCCTCCCTCCCGACGTTATACGTTCATTCTTGTTTTTTCGAGACCTCGTTTCTAGTAGCAAAACAAACTCAAACTCGCGAAACTTAGGTCTTTCTGTTCTGATAAGGTTTAAATATGGTAGAAAATGGGCAAACAAAAACTTATTTTTAGATGTTTTTTGTATTTTGTTAGCGAAAATTCGATAGAAGCGCGACAAACATTTCAAGCAAATGCTTATAAATTACTTATTAAAAATACGGAATTCTGTATGTTTGAAACGCTTTATTTAGAGAACGACTGTGTGTTTTTTCATGAAACTTTTATTCAAATATTGGAAACGAGTCTGGGTTGGTTTTAGAGTAGAAAGCTAATTGCTGGATGCTCATTAATTGCTGGAACACAATTGTTTCGCTATTGCTGTCGTACGTCCTGACAAAAGTTGAAATACATACAAATGAATAAAAGTGAACACAATAGGCGTTTTTCTTTTTTCGTTCAGAGCAAAGCCTGAGTTGTCAAAAAAAAAGTTGTGTTTCTTTTCTTAGCTCAAACACATCAGAGCTCTGAATTCGTTTTTCTTTTTTCGTTCAGAGTATGCTCAGAGCGCGCCCTATGCACTCTGAATAATTTGACCGAGAGTTCAGAGCAAAATCCTGAGCACTGCCATTTTTCATATTTGACAGTAGAGGACAAAGAAAAGAAAATTGCAAAACAATTGAAATGGCGGACGAAATTCGTTGTTCTGGTGCAGAAAGTAAATATAACCTATAATTGCTAATCAAATGACATCGGAGTGCTCAAGTGTGTTTCATAAACAAATCAGAGCGCTCTGAGCACGATGGGTTCCGACCACGTTCAGAGCACGCTCGATGTGCTCGAGCTCTGTTCAGAGCTCTGCTCTGAACGAATAAAGAAAAACACCTAATGAGTCGCTGTCGCTGTCGTCGTCGCGTGAGTTGGCCAACTTTTAATATTTGTTGCGCGACAAAGCTGACAAGTAGTAGGCAGTGGAGGAGCAGCAAACAGAAAAATTGATTGGATTAGCGAAATCATATGAAATATTGTGGAATCTATCACATCCGCTTTAAAAAAAAACTTTTATTTGAATTTAATAAACACATTTCAATTCAGTTGATATTCAAATAATATAAGTATGCGACTTCATTGCAGAGGCATTTGAGAAGCGATTGCCAGATGAACGCGACGTACGCCAGCGACTCCATTGTATTCCAGCAGTTAAGCAGCACAAAGATCTATCAGGGGACTTTTCCCTGTGGCTGACCGTAGATTCACCATCTATTCATTTTACGATATTTACTTTATATAAGAACAAATTGGCAAGATTAATTGAAAATCGTAAACTAAGATAAAATGTCGTTGAAAACTAAAGCTAAAAGGGTTTCGTATTTTATCTCTACTACGGTTGTTAAAAGCAATTTGTGCATAGGCATTATCAGTAGACTAATAAATCAAGATTGGTCGACAATTATTTAAAGATTGTAAAGGGTGATAGAAATTGCAAGCCGCTTATTATCTGTAGTCATGCTTGTTTTTGGTAATTGATAAGCGAGACGTCCTTCAAACGGCATTGTCGATGATAATACTCGTAGAAGCAGTATACACCAATAATAACACATAGTGGGTCATGCTGCTATGTCTGCATTTTATTCTTCTAACTGCAAGTATACTTCTATGAATTCTCAGACTTGAAAGTAGCTTATCCAGTCTAGGTGGTGTTTTTGACATACACAAGTTTATTTTCGAATTTACGAAGCTTGTTTTCTATTTCAATGTTAAGTGTGTGTACTTTTATGTGTTCTAGAGTTACTCCTCAACCATACCGTCATCTGAGGACGAAAAAAACGACTGCTGTTACAAACTAGGATTAACACAAGTCAGTGAAGGGTTTGTCGATTCCTATGACGCCAAGAAGTCACTTGAATATCAGCTGATGCTCAGAGAACAGCCAGCCATTAATAATTCGTTTTTGTAGAAGTCTCCATTGGAGATCCAAGTTTCGTGGTGCAGTCGAACCAGAAGATGTTGATTATGTCGGTTTCTACAAACTTGAAAGTATAGATTCGACATTATTACGGAGTCCTCAGAACTTTTAAATTCGCATCTTGGGCAATACAAGCTGTTGCAATAACGGGAAAATAAATTTGATGCCACATATGCCCTCCGTTGGCCAGAAATATGACGTAATCTTTACACATTTGCAGCACGGAACATGGCTTTATGGCTTTCTGATTTTTTTGCAACTACACCGCTGGGCAAGGATAAAATTTGTAGAACATAGATGAACTCCTAATGTAAGGGCTTACAGCATAGCTCTTAGCACCTATCAGTCTGAGAGCCGTTATGACTGGACCCATTCCCCACTTGTGTGAGAATGCTTACACAAGCTTAACAAATTGGGCAGAAGAAATAAAGTAGCCCTCTATTGGATACAGGGCCATGTCGGAATAGAAGGTAAAGAAGCAGCGGCCTCGCTAGTAAGACAAGGAGCAGCAGAACCCTTTATAGATCCTGAATCATTCTGCGAAATAGGGGACCATACCCTAAAAGGAGAATTCAGAAAAGTAGAGAGCAAGCAGGGCAAATACCTGGATCAACACTAGAGGTATGAGACAAGCGAAGAAACTACTAGGTAACTATAGCCCAAAAAGGTTCGAAGGTTCCCTAACGGGGCACTGTAAACTCAAGGAACACCTAAGGAAAGTAGGTATAGTAGAATGACTCTGCAGATTCTACAACGAGTCCAGCGAGACTCCGGAGTATATTCTAAAGCCTTCTTCTTTCTATTTCGGCGAGGTTATGATCCGAAAACAAGAGATCATGTAACGAAGTGACATGTTTCTCTCTACCAGCTGAGACGAAAATAAAAGGAAAGCTAGTATACAGTCAGGCATCCTGCGTAGGCCGACCCACGGCGATAAAAAGAGTTGCATACCTTCCGGAACTTGTGCAAGTGCCGAAGACTACCATTAGGTAAAGGGGCGGATTATTGCATACTCTCAGGCACTTCGCAAGGAATTCGAGACACGAGCAACAACAAAAGACCGAGAGATACAAACAATAACAAAAGACAAGGGAATTTTTAAAATTCACATTTCGTTCCTACAGGAATTATGCATATATAAGAGGACATTCGATGCAGTTGACAGAGCCTGCTCAGTGGTGACACCGTGCCAAAAGACTCTCCCGAATTCGGCAACCAAAGTGATACTTTGGTTTTGGTTCCCTTTTGTTCACAGTTGTGAGTGAGCACCCAGTTAAAGGTCCGCTGCTGACCAGAACCGGCCAAGAACCGATTAAGTTTCTTCCCCGATTTGGGGTTGACCTTACCTGACTTTTAGCGGATTCTGCCGCTAGTCCTCCTTTGAGCTTACGCTTAAAATTGCCCCTCGATAAGCAGTCCCTCCCCGACTGCCAGTTAGCCCGGCTCCCCAGCCGGACTGCCAGTTAGCCCGGCTCCCCAGCCGGACTGCCCGTTAGCTCGGCTCCCCAGCCGGACTGCCAGTTAGCCCGGCTCCCCAGCCGGACTGCCATTTAGCCGATCCAGCGTGTGGACCGCACGCCCGCCAACCCGACCACGAGACGCTGCGACACCAGAAACCAGCCAAGGAGTGCCAGCCCGAGCCTGAGCTTGACCTTAAGCATCGTCAAGCCGTATCCAGCACCACCGCATTAAGTATTATAAGGCGATATTAAGTAGTATTTAAAGATTGTTAGGTATAAAAAGTGTTAGCAAAAAACCACCTTGCATTGTTAAAAATTACATTGTAACGATATCTTTAGCATCCCTTTAATAAAGTACCTCTTTCCCAAAGTTTTAGGGTATTTCTTTGGGTTGACCCTGGAGCCGGCGAGCTTCACCTCAGCCTTCGACAAAAAAGACCTTTACAATCATAACCCTCCCACTTCACTGCATTTCTACGGATCCGCCTGCGAGGTTCGCCTTAAGTCTTGTGAGGCACTAACCCATTATAATGAAATATCTGGGTAAGTACCAAATATTAGGCGAGGATACATACGCCAACTATTCTCAAATTCTTCAAAGAAGCTGGACGGGAGAGGGTGCTCTAAGGGTGGTCTTTTCTCGTCGAAAACAAGTATGAGTACAAGACTCTCAAATCTAATTCTGGAAAGAATTGTATTGATAGGGAAACTCTAATGAGATAACAAACCTCTAGAAGGCATTAGTAGGCGACACAATAGACCATTAGGTCGCAGTGTAACACACCCTTCTAACAAATAATGAATATGACTGTAGCGATAACGATGATAATCTACGAGAAAACAGTGGCTTTCTTGAAAGTTGTTACAAAAGATTACTCACACAACTGAATTATGGGATGTCTGCAATATTTTTCTTCAGACTCCGCCAAAATTTCGCAATTACAAAGATCGGATTAAAAGGAACTTTTTAACATATTTAGGAATTCACAACTAGGTACGTTTTAATCACGGAAAATAAACATTTCGAAATACATTATTTTTATTATGCATAATAAAACTGTGGGCATTTTTTGGTTATCCGCGCTGGATAGGAGCTGCTGAACTCATTTTGAACGGGTTTGTGTTATTGTTGACATTATTTGCCTATATATATACTTGCTTGACACAATATCATGCCCATTGACATACTATATATGTACATACATATGTATGTGCAATATGTCAATGATCTCCACAATATCAAGAAGCTAACTACTAACCAGAATACCGTCACCGAAATTATTTTGATTGCTTAGAGAATTAATCGCTAAAGATTTGAAGGCATAAACACTTTCGTACAATGTGTTGAAGTTGGGAAATAAACAAATCAATGTGGCTAGCAAAATACGTTTTTGAAACGCAAGTGAAGCTGCACTTACTCGTATAACCGGCACAATAGTAAACATGTTAAAAAAAAATTTTTAAACCGAAAATGAATCTGGGACATCTTAAATTGTACGCCAAACGTCAAAGTTAGTCTCCGCAAAACACTTGTCACAGGCAGACGACAATTGTGTTCTAAGAATAATGATGAAAATAAAAAATGAATCTAATCTAATCTAAAAAAAAAAACAAAATCTTAAAGTCAAAACACAGAGAACGTACAAAATACTTTTTTCTTTGGGGATAGCGAAAACTTTTTAAACCTCGATGCATTGCCTTTAATCAGACTTGACAACAGATACTGTAATTTCATAGAATAGCACGCCAAATTGGCGTTTTCTTAGAATATTGTTTGCATTTTATAACTTTCCACGTGCTCTCTTTAATTTTTATTCAAACTTGTTCCACTTGTTGCAAGAAGGCCAAGGCAGTCTACCTAAGGAAACCTAACCCAGTTCAACTCCAATGACTAATAAATTGTAATTCGTAGGTAAATTACGTAGAAGGCACCCTCCTTAAATAAAATATCTAATACGATATCAATGTCAATTTTTAATTAGATCAAAAACTAATGAAGCTACCTAACAACACCAAACACCACAATCACCCACTTCAGTTCACCAAATTACTTCGAATCATTTACAAAAACAAAATCAGTAGTCACTTGGAAAATGGGGAAAACGAGTTAACAATCATCCATTAAACCTATGGGTAATTTTAGCCAAGTCATTCACATGGTTTTCCCAAATAAAAAACAGAGCGGAGTTACGTTCATTCGTTTCCATTTCGTTCCGTAACTCCTCGTGCCGTTAAACGATAGTGTAAATTGTTTTTTTGAATGAAATTCATCATTTATGAGTCGTAAACGTGTAATAAATAGCCTACCTTAAATTCGTGGCAATAAAATCCGTTGTAAACACTTGAAATCTATTCACTACACCCAAAACAAACCACTTCACTTTATTGCACTTTTCAGTAAATATCAGAATGAATCACTCAAGGCGGAAGAAACAGCGAAAATGTCTCAATCTAAAAAGCTGTCGGCTTGGGTTCCGCAAAAAATAAAAACGTCTACTCTTGACGATCGATGTATTTAAATAGAATCAACTTGATATGATAGCAGACAAAAACTGACTGATTACTGAACGTCAAATGCCACACGATCATAACCGATGAGATTACGAATAAAACACAACTCGCATCTCGCGGCACTTACCACCACAATCATACAACACGAATAAGCTTTTCCAAGGCAAGTGTGGTATGCCAAAAGCGAGTGATTATGATTAAGCGACAGAACGTACACTCAGACAAAAATCAGGCCCCCGTGTACACCACCTACGTCCTACTACCACCAACGGAGCTCTTTGGTGGCGGCAGCCAGTAACCACAACCAGACTTTGACCCTCCTGATAAGCAAATAGAAAAAAAAAAACAAGAAACATCTCCTCCGGTATAACATACATACAGTGCTAAAAAAAAAATTATATAAAATTGTACTTTTTACTATCGCTTAAACTGAGCGCAAAATTGTTGATCACTTTTCGCGTGAATGTACGGCATGCTCGGTGGGGTGGGGATACAAATAGAATTGAGTGCAAAACGCAATTAGTAATCGCTTGAATCGATTCGATTACGAATCGAATTACTACTTACTTTCACTAGACGATTAGCAGAAGTCTAAGGTTTGTCTACGTCGACGATATTTGTGTTTTTTTTTCTTTTCCCCTAGATAGCAGGTAAGTACCGGCGAATCGGGAATAGAAAAAAAAAAAATTCCATTTTATTGTTGTTTGGTCTCTTTGGGAAGGAAGACTTACGTAACGTGTTTTCGAACAATTTAATTAAAGAAATTTGTACTATAGAAAAAAATAATATTAAGGCTATCAAGGTAATAAGTAGGTTGATTAATATCTTGTAAACAATTAATTAGAGGGGTTACGTACTTATACCTGGCGAGACAGAATGAGTAGCCAATGTGAATGTACAGCGTATTATGAATTCCTACTACGACTCAGCGCACATACTGTGTTGACTTCGAGGAGGGTTTTTGAAGAAGCTCAGCGCAAAAAACGCGTAGGGTTTCGAATGTGTCTATCTAAAGTGTGTATCGTGAATCAGTACTACATCTCGAATTGTACTTTATTTCGCATTCAAAAGTGCAATAAAGTCCAAATCTAAATTGCAATAGCATCCAAACAACAAACACACATATGATATAACTAATGGTGCCGTGAAATAAAGCCGAAGCAAAAGTTCATGAAATGGGCAGTAAAATGCCTGAATGGGCAGTTCTCGGTGTTTGGTTACACGCCGCCTGGCACGCGCTCTGAGCCATCTGCATGTGAGTCCGAAGGCCGTCCGCTCGAAGAATGTCCCATAGTATGACATCCTTTTAACCCGTGTAGCGGATGAGTCAAGTACTGTTAAGATATAGGAGCCTGCCAGACAACAAGTAGTTACCGTTTATACACACATTTAGATAGTGCTCCGCTACGGGTAAGTGCTTGTTGTCTGGGAGGCGCCTATATATTGTATTAACAATACTTGGGTGGCCCGCTTGTAACTAGTCGCCGTGAACGAGGACTTTGAAATTCGGCCTTATTTCACTCGGTTTTATTTCACGGCGTTAGTTAGGTTAGGTTAGGTTAGGATCGGCCCTCGATGAGGATGTACTTAGACCAGAAAGTAGGTCCATTGTACTGCCGATGTGTAAGGCGGGTGGATCACCCTCTTACTCTTGGAACCATTTGCTTCGTTGAATGAAGTCGAGAATTTTAGCCGTGCAGGCGTTGCCGAGATCATTAAGATCATTGTAGAAGTATTCACCCAGAGTGGCCTTCCTGATGTTGGCGAGCGCAGGACAGGCGCACAGGAGATGACTGATGGTCTCTTCTTCCTCTTCATCTCTGCAGCTTCTGCAGAAGTCATTATGAGGGATACCTAATCTTTGGGCATGTCTTGCTATGACGCAGTGTCCAGTCAGGACATTTGTTATTTTTGAGAGGGTTCCTCTCTTGTGCTTCAAGAGTCCGATGGAACTGGATTTATTGAGTGTCGGCCAGAGCTTTGGGGTGGCAATGGTGTAGTGGTAACATCGTCAATTGCCACGCTAATGGTTCATGGTTCAAATCCTGATGTCAGCAAGCATTTATTTATTTCTCATGAAATATATAAAGTCAGCCCGATCATTTGCAAAAGCTTCTGTGAACACTACTGCGAAGGCATAACACTGGCAGTAGCTTGGTCATGTGGCTGGAAAAATTGTCTGTTGATGATGATTTGCCCTTGACATCGATTATCGGGAAAAAAGTACTGTGAATCAGAAGCAATGACAATAATAACAAAAAAATCTCCCCAGTTATCTGGACGCCACCCCCGGAGAATAGCAGAAGCATAAACAACTGAGCTTCAAGAACCACTACACCAAAAATCTTTCTCTCTCTCTCTCTCTATCCATCCTTTCCAACGCCCGCACTGTGTGTAAACATGTTAAAGGTATTCATAACCCTTTGAGTGCGCGCAAATTAAAAAAAAAAAAAAACAAAAAAAAACTGTCTGGCGGTATGACATTGGTCTAGATGTTGCCATCGATGATTGGCTACTTTCTCGGCATCAATTTGAATAAAGTACTTAACATAAGACGCTTGCGCTTCGATGTCGGTGATGCTTATGCTATCTGTACCAGAGGAGCCTTGTCGTGCTAGTTCGTCGGCTGCACAATTCCCCGGTATGTCACAGTGACCTGGTATCCAGCAAAGGGTGAGGTTGTACTGACCAGCTATCTCGTTAAGAGATATGCGACAGTCTTTCACTGCCTTGGATCTCGTAGTGCTGGATGCGAGGGATTTGATGGCTGCCTTACTGTCGACGTAAATAACAATATCAGGTGTTGATAGTGTGCTAGCCGCCAGCCAGTCAGCAGCTTTGGGAACTGCGGTGATTTCGACTTGAAAAACCCTGCAGTAGTCTGGAAGGTTAAAGGAGAGGTGTATGTCCAGATCTTCCGAGAAAATTCCGGCACCGACTCCGTCCTTGGTTTTGGACCCGTCCGTGAAGATTGACAGCGATTCGTTGTAAAGGACATTGCGTTGCGTCCACTCACTTCTGTCCGGTATCGAGTGCGTGTAGCCCTTGTCAAAATCATATTCAATGGGCAGATGGTCAGTGGAATTGGGAAGATGACGGTGCATCGAAAGTATATTGGCATGTCCCGTGTGTTGCTCCTTCCACTGCTTGGAGCCTCTCAGTCTTATTGCCGAGCTGACAGCCAATTGCTTACTGACGATGTCAATCGGAAGCAGATGGAGCATGGTTTGGAGTTAGTTAGTTATTGCAAACGTAGCCCAACAATTCTTCTAAGGTTCTGGGTCAAAATACAGCAGACAAGTGTTTAGAAGAAAATCGCATATTTATGACCCAATACGTCTGTCTGTCCAACACCGGTCCAGTTCTCCAAACCAAGCCTTTAATTGCCGCTGAGCATTTCTCCTATCGACATCAGAATCGACCTTGCTGTTATCAGCTTTTTGCGTTAACCTCGCTTAAACTGAGAAGAAACCTGGGCCGGAATCGGCTAAGGTTATAGGTGATAGTGTGATTTGTGATAATTAAAAGCGATCAGAAAAATTTGTTTCTCTGTGTATAGTGATCACCAACAAATTTCGAGGAGCTGGCAGTAATTACGCTTCTCAAAACGTCAAAATGCTGTCATTGTTTATTGTCCGGCTTAAATTAACGTAAAGCAATTCAATTTCAATTTCATTTATTCAGGTGTTTTGTATTTTTCGCAGAAAAACCGGTTGGTGGTTTGGGATGGTAGGAACTTTATCTACTAGGGACATCATTTTAGTTGCACTATTTTTATGATTTTAGCCGTGATTTTAGCTATAGTGCTTTGGGACAAAGTTGGCGGGACTCACTCAGCGCCAACTTGTCGTTAGTAGCCACCACCTCCAAGAAGGTTTAAAGTTGAGGCTAGCTGGAAAATGGGTGGAATGTGCAAGGACCTTATTCCAGCTAGAAAGTCAAGCATTTAGCTAAAGACCGAGCTAAATGGAGAGGCTTATTGGTTGAGGCCCAGGTTCACTCCCAACTGAAGCGCCACCTAAGTAAGTAAGTAAGTCAAGCACACCCAAAACATACAAAAATGCTTGTTTTGAAAGTCGAACATATTTTAAGAATCTAAACAATATGATAAGAATAAGCGAAATGCTTGTTGTTTTATGCAAATTAGACAATATTCATACTAAAATTGCATTTAGTAGCCCAATGATATCTGATCTATTTCTTAGCTGGGTCCTTAGAAGATGCACACTCCTATAACTTTCTTATTCCTCGTCATCACTGTTTGAACTCAAAAATAATTCCATCGAGGTAAACATTTTGTTGGTATCTGAACCTAGGTTAGGTTAGGTTGAGTAGGGTTATGAGGTTATAATAAGACACTAGGCACCAAGATGGACCCATCGCGATCGCTAGGGAACCTTTACGGCAAAAAGACCTAAACCAATTCTCCCACTACACTTGGTTTCCGGACAGAATTTGAAGATGTCCGTATTATGGTTCCGGGACCTTACCTCTTCTAGGTTATCGAAGAAGTATCTTCCAAGGTGCTTTAGCCTTGTTCTGGCAATGCCTTGGCATTCACAGAGTATATGTGTTATATCCTCCGAAACATGTAGGTCATTGCAGTATCTGCAAACATCCGTATTTGATAAACCCAGTCTCATAGCATGCTTCCTTATAAGACAATGGCCCTGACCTTTCTAGTTTTATGATCTCCCCAGATTTCCTGCGGTCTAACACAGGCCATAATCGTGAAAAAATAATTCAATTGTATGAAAGTGACGCCTCTTCAGCTGTCACAAGAAAACGATCACTAAAATGTGATTATCAAAACAACTATCACCTTACATGGAGCAAAATTAAAAATATGACTATCACTTATCACCTTAGCCGATTCCACCCCTGCATCTCTTATTTAAAGCCACACGTTTCGCACATATACATAGCCATGATCGGCTTATGGGAAAATGTGTGCGTTCCATACGCGAATGTGGAATGGCCCCTAGGTCTAAAAACTAAAACACCTTTTAATACTGCGGTGTTGAATGAATTTCGTATCTTTAAAGTGCTTTTTAATATATTATATTATAATAATAACTACTATTGAATATTGTCAGTGCATATGCTCCCCACAATGGGTGCAATCAGAGAGATAAAGATGCATTTTGGCTAGATTTCCACAATCTCCTTAAGAACATCCCGAAGGAAGAATTTCTGTTTGTTGGAGGAGATTTGAATGGACATGTCGGGAAATCAAACGAATACTATGAAGACTGCCATGGAGGACTAGGATATGGCACTAGGAACCTTCCTGGTGAAGACATCCTAAGCATGTGCAAATCACACGGTCTTATCGTGTTAAATACCATGTTCATCAAACAAAGCCGACACCTGATCACTTACAGCAGTGGTGGAGATGAAACTCAGATTGACTACCATTTGGTAGCCAGTTTCATGAAGCCTCGGGTAAAAGATTGCAAAGTGATCCTGGGAGAGGCACTCGCTCGGCAACACCGTCTCCTGCTAACAGAAATTTTTATGAAAACACCGAAGAAAAGCAAACAAACAAGGGTCTGTGAGAAAATCAAGTGGTACAATCTGGACAAAGAAAAAGGCGAGGCTTTTGTTTTCGTAATGAAAGATTACCTCCCTCACACCATCAACGGAGCTGAGGATGAAGAGTGCAGAGCACAAAATATGTGGGATTCCCTACAGCGAACTTGCTTAAAGAAGGCCAAATCACTGCTAGGAGCTTCAAAAGGCCACCATCAACACGCCAAAGAAACATTGTGGTGGAGTGATGAAGCTAAGAAAGTGATAAATGAGAAGAAAGCGGCTTTCAAAGCTTGGTCAAAGTGCTCCTCTAATAATAGTGACGAAAAAGCTCGCCTCGAAATGGAATCCAGATGCTGCAAGAAAAAAGCGAAGAAGAAGTGCGCCCAGCTTCAAGCAGAGAGTACGGAGGGCCTGTATCGGGAGCTGGAGAAAATATTTTCCCCGGTTACTGATGCAAACCAGGCTATTCAGGAGCTGCGAAGACACAATATGAACAAGAGCGCCACTATCTTCAAAATAGACGCCCAAAAGAAGGAAGAATGCTCAGGAGATTCGTTCGCCAAAGTTCATTAGCAATGCTCATGGCCAGCTTCTTGTGGATGACGACAAAATTCTGCAGAGGTGGCGGCAGTATTGTGAAGACCTTTTAAATGAACAGTTTCCCCGGCTATACTTTCCAAGAGCCACCCCTAATTGTGAAGAAATACCCGACATTACAGTCGAAGAAGTTAGTGAGGCGGTCAAATACTCCAAAAAACGAAAAGCGGTTGGGCCAGACGAGATACCCTCTGAGTTCTGGAAAAAGATGGGAGACATCGGGTTCAGATGGCTCAGAATTCTCATCTCCAAATTCGTGAGAGGTGATCCAATGCCGATTCAATGGAGGGAAAGTTACCTTCTCCCTGTATACAAAGGGAAGGGTGATACACGAAACTGTGATAACTACCGTTCGATCAAGCTGATGTCACACACCATGAAGATCGTTGAGCGGGTATTAGGTGGCCGACTGCGAAAAATAATACGGCTATCTGATGATCAGTGCGGGTTTGTCTCGGGTAAATCAACCACAGATGCAATCCAAAGTATAAGGATCATAATGGAAAAACATCGTGATTCCTTAAGGGATTTGCATATTGTATTGGTTGACTTTGAAAAGGCATTCGACAGACAACCACGAGATCTGATATGGGTGGCGCTAAGACATCGAGGGGTTCCAGAAACCTATGTGCAGATGATTATGGACATGTACGAAGGAGCAAAGACAAAAGTAAGATGCCCCGCTGGAGTAACCGAAGAGTTCCCAATCAAAGTCGGGGTACACCAGGGAAGTGTTTTAAGTCCTTTGCTCTTTATTACAGTCCTTGATTATCTGCTTGAAGGTAAAGTGATGGACCCCAAGGTACATCAGTTATTCTTTGCTGACGATGGAGCCATCATAAGTGAGGATCCTACATCCCTGCAACGAGCACTTGATGTGTGGGTGGACGTTTTGGAGGGAAATGGGTATCGCATTAGTTCAAAAAAGACAGAGTACTTATGCTGCCCGTTCTCTGATCCACTCAGGCCTATTCCAGACATTTATTTGAATGGAACAGTGCTTCCCAAGTGCGAAAAGTTCAAATATCTGGGAACTATGATCAATAGCAAAGCAACTTGTGATGACGACATCAATCATCGTGTAAGCGTAGGGTGGATGAAGTGGCGAGAAAATTCCGCTATCTTCTGTGACAGAAAAATGCCACCTAAGTTGAAAGGAAGGCTCTACACCGCAGTTGTACGTCCAGTGCTCACATACGGTTCACAATGTTGGACGATGTACAAAAAGTATGAGAGTAAATTAACGGCAGCTGAGATGAAGATGCTTCGCATGACAGCAGGAGTGACAAAGCTTGATCGAATAAGAAGTTCGAAGATCCGTGGAAGCTTTCACATCAAGGAAACCATCGTACAAAAAATAGAGCGCGACCGGCTCAGTTGGTATTGCCACGTTCAAAGAAGAGATCATTTGAACCCTGTTAAGAAGGCAATATCAATGCACGTTCCAAAGACATCGCGATGTAGGAAAGGCAGGCCTATAAACGCCTGGATCAGACAAATGCGACGACATCGGCATTTCATTGGCCTCAGTAACCGAGTGATCCAAAATCGGCAGGCCTGCCGATATTTTCTGAGGTCAAATAGGCGAACCCCACAGGCGGATCAGTAGAAATGCGGTGAAGTGGGAGGGTTGTGATCCCTTGTTTTCGGATCATAGCCTCGCTGATAAAAGGAAGAAGAAGAATAATAACTACGATTAAAAACTTTTCAATACCGTTATTGACTAGTTTGAGTTTAATTTACTAAGAAAATCAGAATTTTTTTCATCAGCTGTTTATTTGTAGTGGATTGTATTTGCCTTTATGAAAATTCGTATAAATTTTTTCGTCTGAGTTTGCCTGAGTCACTTTATACTTAGATTTCTGAGGAGATTTCCCAATCACGAACGCGATATCTGGAAACCCGAAAGTGCCCAATATTTTTTTTGATTTGACAGCAAAACGTCTGATTGACAAACAGCTAAAATTTTGGACCTGTGTATTTGGTTTATTACGTTTACCGAAGCATTTGTCGGGCGCCGTGGCGTAAGTGGTTAGTGTGTCGGATCACTACGCATGAGGTTCCAAGTTCGAATCCCAGAAAATACCAAAAAGTTTTTTCACGGTCCCACCTCTCGCGAGCGTCTGACAAACATCCGAGAGAATTGTTGTCATGAAAAAGCTTCTCAAATCGCCGTTCGGAGTCGGCATTAAACTGTAGGTCCCTTCCATTCGTGTGAAAAATATAACGCACACAACATGAGTGGTTGCGAGAAGCTAGGCCCTGGCACTTTAAAGAGCCGTTGCGCCAAATATTTGTATTTGTATTTGAAGCATTTGTCGCTAAAATACAATATAATCTTCTTAGCAACAAATCTGTCATCTGTTGTTGCCGCTAAGTGCCACATGTAAGTCTTATGGACATAAAAAAGACGATGCGCAACTTAAATACGCATTTCCTCAGGATGTGCGTCGAATTCTGCTCGAAAAATATTCTATAAAAATGAGACTGCTACGATTAGAGCAAAAGCAGGTTCTATAATACCTTTCGTCAATTTCAGCAAAAAAAAAAAACGAATGCTTATTACGGACGAAGCCAGTTTTTACTGTACGGTTATTGAGTGGAAAGATGTTGTAATCATAAAGATTGAGGCGGAATAACATGTCAAAATTAGCAAGAAGAAATCTTTTGAAATATTCTGCGTCGGCTTCTAGTTTCACAACTTGCAAGTCTTCGACTGCTCGCGACTCAAGCTCAGTCTCACCCATTCTGATTTGCCTTCAAGATATATTCAATTTCATGATTTATGATTGGACCTAGCGAATGGTTGCTCAGGACAAAAAAGACTCAAGGATCGCAGAATTAAAATTGCGGATAATTTGTCAGGCCAGGTTCGCAATTATTTCTTGTCTCTAAGACCATTTTCGACGTCATCTGCGTCAAAAATGAAATTGCAGCATGTTCTTAAACACAAACTCAACTCAGCAAAAGTCAACTGTTCGAAAACGCAAATACGAGTTTTAACTGCATTAGCATTGTGTCCGATAATGCAGTTTGCTAAAGCCAAATGATCGAAAACATCATGTGCAGCGCAGCTGTGCAGTAAAAAATTCCAGGTGATAGCCAAAAATGACATACTTGCCTCTCGTTCGTCCATAATTAATTCGATGGACTCTTACATCTCAACTGAAACATCTTGACTACGCTGACGATGTATTCCCACAGAATTATGGACCTACACCAAATGACAGCAGATATGGAGAGGGAGGCAGGCATCGTCGGGCTGAAAATTAATACGGCAAAATCTAAAATTATCAGCCTTGGAACAAACTCATCGGCTCAAATATGCATTGCTGGACAACCGGTAGAGAATAGAGGATTTCCAGTATCTTCGGAGTATTGTCTCGACCGATGGTGGAACCGAACTGGATATAGCCAACAGGATCGCCAAAGCAAAGTCCGAGTTCGGGTTGTTGTCCAAAATATGGAGAAGCAATGCAATCAGTTTGAACACCAAGATAAGACTGTTCCGCTCCAACGTTGAATCCGGGCTGTTATATGAATGCATCACGTGGAGAGTGACCACTACTATCGCCAGAAAGCTGCAAACGTTCGTTAATAGGTGCCTGCGCAATATCTTAAGGAGTTTCTGGCCTTATCGTATCTCTAACGAACACCTTTAGAGAGAACGGGTCAGGAACCAATAGGCACAACCATCCAACGGCGGAAGTGGCAGTGGATTGGTCACATGTTCCGAAAGGGTAACAGTTCCATAGCGAACTCAGGATGGCAGAAGACCTGGCGGTCCGAGGAGGACATGGCACGGAACAGTCGAGACGGAGTCATGGCAGTTGGGGAAAAGTTGGGGAGAACTCAGACACATTGCCAGAAACCGTATACGATGGCGCGTAAGCGTAGTAGAGCCCCTAGGACCCACAAGGGGATACAGAACATAAGTAAGTAAAGTAAGTAAGTATGTACGTCAAGCAGTCAAAATGGTTTTGGGTTTAAAACCAAACAGTAAATTTTGAAAGGCAATCTGTGTTACCAGATTTAATTAATGGTACTTAACTGTCATCTCAAGTTCCTTCATGACACTGTGTGCATCTCGTTTTAGAGAAGTTCAAACCAGCATACGAAAGATCTTCCAGGTCACTTCAAACTCCCCTTAACTTGTACAGTAATTTGCACACTTATTCTGAAGAAGACCAAATAAAGTATTTTGATAGTTGAAGATTGTTTTATTTATGAACGCATATCGTAAGCAAAAGCAATGAATGATTCCAGTGTTTCCGAAAAGAAAACCAATCGCCAAAGAGCGAACATGTCCAGTCTATCGGAAAGCAAAAGGAAAAGGTGTGGTGTTACCAGTAAGAATAACTTTGCATATAAAAAACAATCAAAACATTCTGTTTACACATACACACATATTTGGCGCAAAAGCCCACCAAGGACGTAGGCCTAGGTTTTCGCAACCATTCGAGTTGTGTGCGTTATATTTTTTGCACGGATGTTTTGTGCCGTGTCCGAAGGGCAATTATCATTTTGTTTTTGGGAAAGCTTTCTCATGACAACAATATTCTCGTCTGTTTATCAGACGTTCACGAGAGGTGGGACCGTGAAGACTTTTGGTATTTTGCGGGATCTGGATTTGAACATTGAACCTCACACGCAGTGGTCTGGTACGCTAGCCACTGCATACACGTTTTCCAACAAAAAAAGGAAGTTCAGCGCAAAATTATTGAATTTGGAACCTACGCTAATGTTTACTTTACTCGTATGTCGGCGCTTTCATAATGCCAAGCACTTGCCGCCATTCATTTTCACTTCATCAGGCGTCCCTGTTCATTAAGATACATTGTATTATTCAATTCCATACCAGATCCAAAGTCCAATTGGATCAAGAAACAACCACGCTCGATCTGTGATGATGTGGACTTTATCCACAAAATCTTCACTTGGCTGAGTGAGAGATAGGAAACTACGAGTATAATTAACCTGTCACCGCTTGATTCTTGCTAAACAAATAGGGTAAACAGACATTTTATGAATAAAAATGAATTTCAACACTCACACTGATATAGGCAAATACCTATTGCTTTGTTCAAACACTCGCGATTTTAAATTTGAACTGCATTCGCAAACATTTTCCAATGAAGCGGTTTGATAGTGTAGCGAATAGAAATTATACAACAGCGAGACATTCCCGGCTGGTGTCGTGTGGACGTGTGTGGGGAATATGGGTTTCCTTACTCGTACTTTTACTGCGAAATTGAGTCAATTTTTTTTTGTTAGCGTTAAATGCCGGCAATTTGCGAACCAAGTGAACGTATGCATGGGGAAACCAATTTATTGAGGTTTGGACTTTGAACTCGGACTTGAGCTTTATTGCGAAAATGACGTGAACAGAGAAATTATTGGCAATTCTTGCGAAGAAGAAAAAGCTTGCTTTGTTCAGATACACAAGTTACAGATGTATACATGGGAAAATACACATTTAAATAAGTAATGAATAATTTATCGTTAAGAGTAAATGTAAAACCCGATTCTTCTGAATATTAAAGGGTGCAGACTGTGTCATGTGGAAATTACTACATTTGTGGTTTTCCAAGATTATGCAATTATCGATAACAAAACAAGAACTATTGTACCTACATTGGCTACTAAGGTCAATTTGTTTAGTGCATACCTATGCCTACCAATCCCTACAATACCCGTGCGAAGTATGTACATATGTTTGTATGTATATATATAAATAATTGTAGCACATATGAAAGTTGATAACTATTATACATATATGCATACTATTTGAAAATTAGATTATGTTAATGTGTTTTTGATAAACTCCGAAACAATTCGACCAATGGAGCTAAGACTTTGGCATACTCGTAAAGTATGTTTTGAAGAGAGGAAGGTTATGCACATAGTACGATTACTTTACGATAGGTAGCGCTGAACAACAATTAAGAAAAATTGACAAATGAAACAGAAAATGACAACCAACATCATAATGGCATTTCTCATGTCACAAATGAAATATTAATAATATACAATAACATACAAAAAATTTAAGTTAAATAATCGTTCAATAAAAAAACATGCACAAAAGCAAAAAACTATTTTATTTCATTAAATAAAAGCGCACACAGGGCATCCGCTATTATACTGTAAGTATGAGCGTATAAATATTTCCGCATGAAAGGTGATAAATATAGACCCATATCGCTTTTGCCAGTTTTCATTTACTTACTAAGGTGGCGCTACAGTTCGGGGTGAACCTGGGCCTCAATCAACAAGCCTCTTCATTTAGCTCGGGCTTTAGCTAATTGCCTCCAGTTGCAGCTGCAGCGCCGCTTTGTATGCCACTTGTTTTGCTGCATGCACTCGCCGGCATTCTTCGTCAAACCAGGGGTTTCGCGGTGGTGGGCGAGCGAGACCGAGCACATCAGTCGCGGCGTTTCTGATGGCATGTTGGCATCGTTTCCAATGGTCTCCGGCACTTGATGCTGGGGGCATAGGGGTGATTGAGATATTTAGGGATACGCGTTCAGCGAAGAGTCTGGCGGTCTCCAGCGATTGTAGCTTTTCGACGTTAAATTTTTTCACAGTGATTCTTCTTTGTTGTTCAGTTTGCGATATCCGCATTCGTACCTTGGCTACAACAAGGTAATGATCCGAGTCTATGTTAGCCGCTCGGAAGGTCCGGACATCCAGAATACTGGCGGCATGCCTTGCGTCGATCGCAATATGATCAATTTGGTTGATCGTTACATGATCATTGGACCGCCATGTCTGCTTATGAATATCGAGATGAGGAAACCATGTGCTTGCTATGGTGACATTTCGCTCCACAGCGAAATCAATTAGCTTTAGTCCGTTATCAGACGTGGTGTCGTGTAGGCTATGCTTACCGACTGCCTTACCAAAGACGTCCTCCTTTCCTATTTTGGCGTTAAAATCGCCCAATACGATTTTAACGTCGTATATAGGACATTGCTCGTATGTTTTGTCGAGAAGCTTGTAGAAACACTCTTTGGTGGCAGGGTCCTTTTCTTCCGTGGGGGCATGAACACATATTAGGCTTATGTTAGCGAATTTAGCCTTGATCCGGATAGTCATAATACGCTCGCTCACGTGTCGGAAGCTTAAGACTTCTTGCCTAAGTCTGCCGCGTATAACAAATCCGCATCCGAATAAGCGCCTGCTGCCTCTATAACAATCACCGTAGTAGATGTCACAGTTTTTCATCCTCTTTGCCCGGCCCATCCCATCGCAGTTCCTGGATGGCGGTTATATCTGCTTTATAGCAGTCTAGGACGACCTCTGCTAGTTGTTCGGCTGCACGTGGTCTGTAAAGGGACAGAACATTCCACGTACAGATCCGAAGGTCGTTGTCCTTATTTCGTTTGCTGGGGTCGTCATTAGTTAAGTCATCCTTGGAAATACCTTACCGCCCTGTGATCCGAATACGTCGAAGTAGCTCGCGCAAGGTATTCAATAAGTTCAACCTAACTGGAATTATAGACGCCACCGTTCACTCCGTCTGGGGAATTCGTCCGCTGCCGCCTGGAACAGGAATAAGTGCTCTAGTGGGAAAGCAATCTCCCCCCCCCTCTCTCATCTGCTGCCACCAAGAATCCGCCGAACGGGGTTGGTTACCTGCTTCTTGGATTAAGGTACTAGGCACCCAGCTGTCACCGCGTGGAGTTGGAGAGTAGGAGTTGGTAGGCCTCAGCTAAGTGAAAACGCTTGTGTTTTCATATGATCGCATGAATACCGTTTCCCAGTTTTTAGTAAGGTTATTCAAAAATAGGATAGTGAGTTTTTTAAATAAAACTAAAATCCAGTTCATTTTGGATTTCAAAAGGGAAAATCGACGGAAGATGGACTCTTATAGTTTTGTCCTCAAATAATAAGCGTGTTTTGGTGAGACAGTAGTTCTCAGTAAACTAAGATTTAGCACGAAGACTGTACGAGAAAAAATCCGGAAAAAAATCTAGCAATACTGAAATATGACATCGCAGTACCGCTATCTTTTGATCACATGTTCTTATAGCTAATATTTAGGAGATTTTTTAATTTATCTGCTTAAAAGCAAAAAATAATAAAATTGATTGCCTAGATTTACATTGCTAGCCGGGGAGTAAGACCGATGAGAACCAAATTAATAAAGCTTCATAACCAGAAGTGAAATAGACAAGTCCAACCCTTTGAAGTTATCACAGGCGCTGCAAGTACATGGTGAGCCAAGGAGCTGTGACGTTATTGCAATGGCTGTAGCTCCACCCCTGGGCGAGATTATGTTTCTAGAATGGTTGGTATATATGGTACTCCGCATGTGCACTTTCAGTTGGGATGGATCTTTGGAAGGTTCAATATCGCTTCATTTCACTACCAGAAGACGATAAGTGAACCCTCGATCATCGGAACATCTATCGTGACCTATTTTATTCGGTAAACATTTCACTGATTTACTCATTCAACACATGTATCTATGTATCCTATCCAAAAAGGAAATTCTTTATTCCTTGAAATAGCCAGTGCCATTTTAGTGTTTTCTATTTTCGGGCAGTTTTAGAAATAGTTAATTTAGACTTAATTCAAATAAGTAAATGTTTATTTTAGTATTTTTAAATAAAAGCAATCAAACTTTTTATTTTTAAAATGGCACGTCCTTTGCGGTTGGTGCACATCAAACCCGTGACGTCTCTATTTTCACTTTTCGCTTGAAAAACAACACAATTGGCAAAAAAAAAGGTAACGCTATTCATGAATTGCTGCTTTTGTTTTTGATTCCTTTTTTCACGATACCAATTTTTTCCGGGGGAAATTTTTTCCCTCGTTCGAAATTCATTGCGGATACCTATTTTTGGGAAATGGGAAACATTTCGGGGGGAATTTTATTCACGATAGCTCTGAATAGGAAAGTTATTTTGTCCTTTTACGAGAAACATAAACATTTTAGGAGGAATCAAGTGGCAAAGCAATTAAAAATTCCGAAATCAACGGTGTATGATGTCATCAATAAATTTGAACGACGTTTGAGTGTCGAACGGGCAGCCGGATCTGGTCGTTTCGCCACCCAGAATCTGTGGTTCTTAGGTTTGTGTGCAAACTTTTGTCTGCTTATACCTAATAGAAATCACATTTATCTCTCCCTCAAGGTTCTGGGATTGAACGCAGATCGAAATAGCTTTTAATAATTACAGCAAGGAATAGGTCTTTCTGTGCTGATGATTTAAAGGATTGAAAGATATAGATTGAAAGAGACTCTATATAAGACCTTGATCATCCCAGTCCTGCTTTACGGCGCTGAAACATGGACTTTATTAAAAGAGGATGGAGATATCCTTGGTCGCTTCGAGAGAAAAATTCTTCGTAAGATTTTCGGTCCCGTTTGCGTTGATGGGTTTTGGAGGAGAAGATTCAATCACGAACTATACGAGCTGTACAGCGACATCGACTTAGTCAAAAAACTGCGTATTGGACGTCTGATATGGCTAGGACATGTAGAGCGAATGGACACCAACGCTCCGGCCCGCAGAGTCTTCGAATCTAACCCCGCGGGACGACGCAGTAGAGGGAATCATCGCCGTAGGTGGCGCGCACAAGTTCAAGGGGACCTCGACCAACTTGGAGTGCGCAACTAGAGGCAACTAGCTAAAGACCGAGCTAAATGGAGAGGCTTGTTGGTTGAGGCCCAGGTTCACCCCGAACTGTAGCGCCACCTAAGTAAGTAAGTAAAGATATCAGACATTGAATTCCTACCTCGGTCGTTTAGTGATCTGATCTATGTCCTGTCCGGTGCACGTCACATTTGTAAAGCTATGTGGTAAGTAGGCCTTATATTCCGTGAAGCTAGAAATCGAAGGCTTTTGTTGACAGCCGCATGTACAAAATGTAGTCCAAAGTTTGTTAATAGACCTTCTTGTTCTTCTTCTTTTTTTCAGCGAGGTTATGATCGCCTGTGGGATTCGCTTTTTGTTAATAGACCATTCCTTTAATTTCGACTGCAAAAAAGAAATTCTATTGGAAGTGTCGAGAGTCATTCATACTCGTATGTACATATATATATGTACATACGAGTACATAAACCTTCACTTTATAGCTCGCTTTTTCTTCGAAACAAATGAAAAATATTCAGGGACGACCAAGTCATTTCATTTTCGGTTGTTTCAAACTTGGGACCATGGGCAGATTATTGCTTTAATTCTGCTTACAACCAACAAGGCCTCTCGTCTTATTATTTGGTTATTCCATGCACTAGATCAAAGTCGATTCGCATTTATCAAAGGCTCATTGTTGCAGCATAGGGGATTTTTCTTAGATTTGAGATTATTTATCCCTCATGGACGTCAAGCGCTTTAATTACGGACCCCATTACTCAGAGGGTTTTCTTAACTTCCATCGCTATAAATGTTATAAACTAAAACGAGTTATTTCTCCAGAATGCTGTAAGCTTCATTCAATCCATGTGTGATAGACATCTGCTTTAATTCTATCTTCCACATTAATAAAAAAAAAAAAAAAACACCGCAACACGTTTCTTTTTTTTTGCAAGTTTCAAACATGTACTCCTATACTAAGCGCCCCGTCGACTCCTATTTATATTCAACTCACAGAATCACTCGGAATGTTGCGTGCCCGAGTGTCAATGCACTTAGTAAACTGAAAATAGATTGTGGTGATGTTTGTCGACTAATAACGTTCGAGCACATGCATTTTGTCGCGAATTTATTTGATATTCTACTCAATGCAATTCGAATTAAAAGAAACGTATGAACTACAACTTATTGTTTACTTGAGAAAGTGGGTCGAACTTCACAGAAGACTAGAGCCTTTCAAGAGCAAACGAAAAGAATGTAAAGCCCTGACATTCAGTTAAAGCGTAGTTAAGAAAAAAAGTATTTTTGTTAATAATACTTAAAACTCGTTATCAGCTTGCATTTTTAGACGTCTACCGTTAAGTTATCGGTTAAATTAGTTTAACTCCCTATTATTAATTTAATGCCCACATTGGGGGTCAATTTGGAGGAAAGTACCGCGATAATGGAGCCTAAATAAAGAACGTTCGTTGTCGCTACACGTAAGTTCGTTGAGATTAGAGAACGTTTTACGCAGGCACATAGTAAATTGGGCTACTCTATCAGTTTAGATATGTAATTTTGCGTAGAATAGTTGCGCGTGACTTACTATCCGCCCCGCGGATGATAATGACGCGATCAAAGTACATATATAGTTTAAATAAATGTGGAACGTAACGTTTCGAGCACCTTATTATCATTGACACGCTTAAATTTTCTACTCCTATCGATTGTGTTAGCAGGGACGATTGACTTATTGAAGAATATTTAGATGGAGGTAGGTATTTGCTTACACACGTTAAAAGATAGAGTACGAGTAATCAGTGATTTAGATAGAGTACGAGTAATCAGTGATTTAGATAGATACTCGTAGTACAGTCGAAGAATATTTTTTTTAAATGCCTACCTCTTGGATTCAGGTGGAGTCTTGATGTTTGGGTCAAGTTGTTGAGTTAATTATGACCTTGCTTTCGTTAGTTAATTTGTAATGGTTGTTAACGAACGATGTCTATATTTTTGTCTTGATGAGATCTGTCCAGCTGGTATCCAATAGAGGGACCAACCCAACAAAGATCAGGCGGTACTATTCAGCTTTCAGGTTAAAAGATATATGGCGGTCTTCTATTGACTTGAACAGGATATAGGTAAGGGTTTTTTTTAGCAGTTCTATTATCGTATAGATAGCAATATCAGTCTGCGATACTACACTCGTCGACAGCTAGACGTCTGGTTCTTGAATGGCGGTGATTTTGTGACCTTGACTGTCTTGTCAGTCGTTCTGTGATATGGTATCTACCGATAGCTATATGAATAGCGGTGATTTGATAACTTTGTTTGGCTTCTAGAAGGTTTCGAATATTTAGAAGTGTTTTTTGCTTTTACGAAGCACCTTAGAAACGTCAGCGTCTTAGGTCTAACATCGATTAAGAAAGAAGTAATAAAGTGCTTTCAGTTTTGACAGTTTTCTGCTGAGGGAATATTTTATCAATGCCATAAATATGAAGCACAGCAACCGATTGATTTAAACCTAAGTGTTAGGGCATAAGCGAAAATAGATAGAGCTGAAAGAGTGTTTAGTAGAAAATATTCTTATCGCCAAATCAGAAGAAATCCTTGGTACTGTTTGATAAATAAAATGAGAAGCCATCGTAAGAAGACAAGGAAGACAGAATCACGGCTAATGGTGCATCGAGCACCCACTCTTAAACATGAGAGAGAATACATGTATGTATATACCCCCAAATACCCGTAAAGGAATATAAAGGGGTGCGAAGAAGGATAGAAAACTTACCTCTCCAGAAGTAAGTAAATGATGAAAACAATTAGCGCCATACATGACAGAACTACTCTAAAGTGACATTCGCCGTTGTATCTAGGGTGTTCATAAGCAAACAGGGCTACACTGACTCAGAAGTAAGGAATATCCAGAAACTGTGTCTTGTGTGGTAATGATATTAAAGGCGGAAACTACTATTGCTCGGAATACTAATAAGGTTCCTTACAAGAGCATTCTGATATCGGCAATTTCTGTATTACAAGTCAAAGCAACCTGTGCCTTTGACAACATTTTACATAACATCATTATGAAAGTTCTAGCAGAAGTGCGAGATTTCAAAGTGAATGTGCTAGACTCGACAGTGGTAGCAGCTTTGGTGCATGTGCACCTAAGTAATAGATGTACTTTCAATTCGAGGGGACTTTCAGTGGTATAGTCCAAAAAGGACTTAAAACAACAAAGGAAGGTTACCTCTCAAATTTTGCTTAAACACTAATCCAACAAATATAATTTGATACTATTTTTCGGAAGAAGACTTCAGCCGAGCCACACTTGACACTTGGCTGGAAGGTATTGATATTTCACAGAAATGTAAGCTCAAGTAGTTGATATTATAGCAAAGTTCTCTAGAATTAACTGGATATATATTATGCTTAAATAATATGCAATGAAGTCATGGAGGAGATCGAGAAATGAAGCTAAGAAGAAAGTCATTGAGTGAGCAATCGAGAGAATATCCCATTTTAACTGAAAAAGGTCTAGCTTGTAATACCTTGAGAGAAAATACAACATTACCAGCTTAATCTCTCCAGATCCGTTCCAGGTTTTTCATTTTCTAGAAACACTTGATCTGCAGGGATCTATTGTGTTCCACATTATTGGATGGCAGACCTGAAGGGATAATAGAAAGGTCAGATATGGAATTAGTTTCTAGTCGCTGATGGTTGAAGCAATGCTGGACGCAGAACCACTTTCAGAATACATATGTACATACATATGTATATCGATTTTACTGAGGCTTAAGCATTCGAACAGAAAGTGGAACCAATAAGTCTTGAACTGCTGTGATTCTCTTACTTATCAGAAGTGTGAAGTGTGGTTTGGTAAGCATGCATTTTTTCCTTTTTTTCCTTATTGTGCTGTGCTCATAGCTCCATTGAAATGTGGAATAATAAGTCCCATGGAGACCAAGACTTAGGGTTAGATAATTTTTCCCTTGATTCATTTCGCGGATTTTCCCAGCTATTTCATTGGTGTTCTCTATTCTAAAAATGTGTGTCTCGCGACCCATAAGATGGTGGTGTTGTAATTTGAATTAATAAACTATTTCGTTGCTTCTACGTTTACTGACTTGACGACCATCAACGCCTGGCTTTTTGTATATAAGTAAATGTTGATATCTTTCCGTGAAACAGTCCTGGAAAGACTCGGTAATGGCTTTAACTTTAGCTTGGAACACATTCTCGCTGCCTTTTCCGACTACCAAGTAACAATTACTCTAACAACTGTTATACGTGTTCTTAAGTAAAATGAGCGAGAGAAAAGTAACAAGATTAGAAGCAATTGGCTGTAGTTGCTCACCGCGGAATTAGCGCTTGGATCCCCATTTTAATGTTGACCAGGTAATGGGTTGCCAGAAGCTGCGAAGAGACAATATGATTAAGAGCGCAACCATCTTCAAAATAGCCGCCCAAAGAAGGAGGAATGCTCAGGAGATTCGTTCGCCAAAGTTCAATAACAATGCTCATGACCAGCTTCTTGTGGATGACGGCAAAATTCTGCAGAGGTGGCGGTAGTATTATGAAGAACTTTTAAATGAACAGTTTCCCCGCTATAGTTTCCAAGAACCACCCCTAACTGTAAAGAAATACCCGACATTACAGTCGAAGAAGTTTGTGAGGCGGTCAAATACTGAAAAAAAAAAAAAGAAAAGCGGTTGGGCCAGACGAGATGCCCTCTGAGTTCTGGAAAAAGATGGAAGACATCGGGTTCAGGTGGCTCAAAATTCTCATCTCCAAATTTATGATTGGTGATCCAATGCTGAATCAATGGAGGGAAAGTTACCTTCTCCCTGTATACAAAGGTAAGGGTGATACGCGAAACTGTGATAACTACCGTTTGATGTCACACACCATGAAGATCGTTGAGTGTTGAGTATTAGGTGGGCGACTGCGAAAAATAATACGGCTATCTGATGATCAGTGTGGGTAAATCAACCACAAATGCAATCCAAAGTATAAGGATCATAATGGAAAAACATCGTGATTCCTTAAAGGATTCGCATATTGTATTGGTTGACTTTGAAAAGGCATTCGACAGACAACCACGAGATCTGATATGGGTGGGGCTAAGACATCGAGGGGTTTCAGAAACATATGTACAGATGATCATGGACATGTACGAAAGAGCAAATGCAAGAGTAACATGCCCCGCTGGAGTAACCGAAGAGTTCCCAAGCAAAGTTGGGGTGCACCAGGGAAGAGTCTTAAGTCCTTTGCTCTTTATTACAGTCCTTGACTATCTGCTTGAAGGTAAAGTGACGGACTCCACGGTACATCAGTAATTCTTTGCTGACGATGGAGCCATCAAAAGTGAGGGTCCTACACCCCTGCAACGAGCATTTGATGTGTGAGTGGACGTTTTGGAGGGAAATGGGTATCGCATTAGTTCAAAAAAGGCAGAGTAGAGAGAGTTGTGCTGTCCGTTCTCTGATCCACTCAGACCTATTCCAGACATTTATTTGAATGGAACAGTGTTTCCCAATTGCGAAAAGTTCAAATATCTGGGATCTATGCAGCGCTCATATACAGTTCACAATGTTGGACGTTGTACAAAAAGTATGAGAGTAAATTAACGGCAGCTGAGATGAAGATGCTTCGCATGACAGGAGTGACAAAGCTTGATCGAATAAGAAGTTCGATGATCCGTGGAAGCCTTCACGTCAAGAAAACCCTGGTACAAAAAATAGAGCACGACCAGCTCCGCTGGTATTGCTACGTTCAAAGAAGAGAACCCTGTTAAAAAGGCGATATCGATGAACGTTCCAAATACATCGCGAGGCAGGAGAGGCAGGCCTATAAACGCCTGGATCACACAAATGCGACGACGTCGGTATTTTATTGGCCTCAATAACCGAGTGATCCAAAATCGGGAGGGCTGCCAAAGGCGAACCCTACATGCGGATCAGTAGAAATGCCTTGAAGTGGGAGGGTCATGATCCCTTGTTTTCGGATCATAACCTGAAAAAGGAAGAAGAAGAAAAATGTGGAAATGGGTTGCTCTTTCGATGGGAAGGAGCTTTATTTCGGCAACGCCTCCGAATAACACCAGGTGAGGGCGCAGTACTTTAACTACAATACTACCACCAGTAGTGAAATTTGTCTGATATTACAGGTGAGGGAAATAACTTCATGGGAATTTATTTCACATGGGAATTAACTTCGCCGCAAATGGGCAATAAATGCACTTTTATGATGTTAAGTTATTCCCCACTTAAAGTTGAAATTCATTCAATCACAAATTTTGTGGTTATTTTCCACAATTAGGTGATATTAATAAAAATTAGCAATTGCTCGAAGATAAGTCTTGTAGCAAAGTAAGTGCATAAAGCAATTGCTCGACTTTACTTTACTATAGCAAGTTCGAATATTCGAACTAAGTAATTACTTGGCATTGTCAAAAATCGTTAATTTTGTACGCGTGTATCAGAAATCACCCTACGCTGAAGTGGCATATCTGGATGGTAATTATTCTCACTTTGTGGTTTTATGGCCATGTTTTATTATGTGTTTTAGCTCAATCAGACTGCGACGATACGGCAACATCATCTAAATGGTCATCTGCATCGAAATGAGCACATCGTGGAAAGGAAGCAAATGAACTAAAATGTGTTAAAGCAGTATATAATATGCAAATCTATACATACATACATCCATTTCAAATTAAATGCATTTGCTTACTAAGAAAATTCACGGAAACCAAAATCGCATAAGAATTCAATTCAATTGATTTATCATTAATGTGTCAAAAGTACGTAGCAAACGCTTCTAGTCAGCCAAATAGCAGACTTGGATTTTCCTAGCAAATGCTTAGTTTTATGTCTTCTATTCATACCAATTTGAGCAAACGCAATTTTCAAACATAGCAATTGCTAAAGTTAGTTTTTTATCATACAAAAGTAAGCAAATGCTAAAAATTGTTACTTGTTCTACTAGTCCAGTGGTCTAGACGAAGTTTGTTTTCCCATTCGTTAATCAGCGTTGAAGCTGTCGCCCAATTGACGCCACAATAAGGTTCAGGACCTATGAACACAGATTCCGAGCCAGCCCTAGCAAGCTCATCTGCAGATTCGTTGCCCACAATCCCTTGGTGTCCAGGTACCCAACCGAGTTTTACCCTGTTGTATTTGGCAAGCGTTTATAATGCATCGTAGCAGCATTTCACAGTTCTGGAGTCCATTTGGTTAGACGACAGTGCCATAAGTGATGCTTGGCTATCTGAGAAGATATGTATTCTAGCGCCTTTGATCCCCTTGCGGAGATTGTGTCTGGCACAAATCTCAATGGCATGGATTTCAGCCTGAAACACAGTGGGAGTCGTACCCATAGGTACCGAAATCTTTGTGTTGGGTCCAAAAACCCCAGCTCCAACTCCAGAATCCATCTTCGAGCCGTCGGTGAACCAGACCAAACTTCTAGGGTCCAGTTTTGGAGCACCATTGGACCAGCTTTCGCGGTCCAATATTTCAACCTCGAATAACCTACTAAAGCAGTGTTGCCTGACCATATATCTATCCAGTGTGTTGCCTGACCATATAATATCTGGTAAAGTGCAGAACATGTCTCTTTTAGGGATTGAGTTAAGTATCTTTAAATGTCTCACAAGGTCACCTGGTTTATACTCGTGATCTAGCTGCAGCCTGATGATATATCTAGCAGCCATCTTCCTAATGAAGATTGGTAAGGATGTAAGCCCAACAATAGCTTCCAAAGCTGTCGTAAGGCAGGTGCGCATCGCACCTGTAATGCCAAGACAGGCAATTCTTTGCAACTTCTACAACTTGTTTGCCGTTGTCTGCTGGAGAGTTTTTGGCCACCAGACGATGGCCGCATATGTGATAATGGGTCTAACCATCATTATGTACAACCAATGTATCATCTTAGGAGAGAGACTACAAGTTCTGCCGTATAGGCGTTTACTGGCCCACAGTGCTCTAGTAGCGCGCTCAGTGGCGGACTTGATATGTGAATTCCAATTAAGTCGTTTGTCAAAAATTACTCCAAGATATTTGACCTCGCTGGAATAAACTAGTGTGGTGCCTTTGATTGTAATAGGTTCAAGGTTGACCTGTGTCTTCCTTACAAACGGCACCAGAACGGTTTTACTAGGATTGATGGATAGTCCTTCTTTGTTACACCATTCTACAACTTGAGATATTGCACTTTGCATGACGTTGGAAATTGTCGTGCCGTGTTTACCTCTGATAAAAACCGCCAAGTATCAACATAACCGACGGTATAGCCTGATCTGTGAAGATCTACTAACAAGTTATCGATGACTATAGACCATAACTGGGGGGAAAGAACTCCTCCTTGAGGACAGCCTTTGGCTGCAGTTATGGACACCGACACTCCTCCAGAGGAGGAAGTAATGAATCGACTTACCAGCATGGCCCTGATCCATTGACGAATCTATACTCAGCTCACTTTTATTTTACACGCAAAGCAAAAACAAAACAAAAATGAGTACATATAAAATGAGTATAATTAAGTGAGTAAATAAAGTGGCTATAGAAAGTGAGTACGGCGAGTTGATTCCAATTCCAATCTCAATCGTAGGTGGCTTGTTCATCAAAATTGTTTGCCTTCGCTTAAATAAGCTATGACAGCAACCTTCACGGAACAAAATAGTTTCTTTGACTGTACTTTTTCAGCGCTTTGTTTCTCAAAGTTTGTTGCCATCGATAAAATTACCGCCACCTAAATTTCAGATGCTTCTACTTCAAGAAATGAGTTAAAAGTGAGTACATGTCGTTTTTTTTTTTAGATTTTAAAAGTGAGTATGTACAGTAAACTCTCAAAAAAACACGGCTAGTATCAGCCTTCATGAAATACCCTAATTCACAAAAAATCTTCGCGGGTGTTTAACTGCTCTCGCAATTTTGTTGCTCCGCTCGTAATTGCGAGTTGTCTGGCAGGTGTCTATAGCGTGGGCAACCGGCTTTGGACATTCTTCGACTCATACACCGGACAGCCTTCGGCCTCATACGCTAGTGCTCAGGGCGGCGTAACCAAACATAGTAAACCCGCGAAGATCTCATAAAAAAAATCTTAGAACAAAAAATTATTCTTTACGACACAATTACTTTTACAGTTACAATTACTAAAATTAGTTTAGGGTTTTCCATAAAATGTAACATTTAAACAAAATGAAAAACTGCCCAAAATAATATATGGGTTATTTTTCGTTTTAAAAAATTTGGGCGACTTCATTATGAATAATCACCCAAACTAGAATGAACAATCGCCCAACCAATTTTTCAAGCGATTGTTCATATGGGTATTTTGGGCGATTATTCGCGGTGCCTCAGATCGCAGTGTGACTCTAAACTCTCCTTCTCATTCATTCATTGCACAGCTGTGAGGCGCACGTCACAGATAAAACATCAAATAAGCCCTTCAAACCGACCCGATCGGTAGTTATCACGTATTTCAGTTTCCCCTTTAACGAGATAAACTCACTCTACATGACCTTCAAAACCGTTCGCTCGGTGTGCGGGTAAAAAAAAGGCGCCAAAGTAGTATGTTTAGTATGTACTGATAGAGAAGCACTAGTTGATGGCCATGAACCAAAACGAGTGCATTTTGACAAATATTCCCACCGATATTTTAATCCCATGACTATCACTATCATTTGCGTTCGTCTATCTTCTCATTAAAAACAATCAATACACCTACGACGTCGGTGGGGGTTACCTAAGCTAAGAGAAGAGCTACAACTGGTGCGTGTGCGACTACCCCACCCCTGGCACGCCAACGTCCTCCGCAACCGTCCTTCCAATTTGCTTTTACCTTTGATATTATGTTTCTTCGTCTTCTCCAACAACAAGAGACCATTTGGCTCTTGAGCAACCACCAACCACTGTGCTGCACCATAACAAGAAAAAGTTGGTGAACGTGGAGCAAACCAGTATGCTTGGACTTTGGACTCACGATGGTATTTGGTAAATCATATGGGGAACAGGTAACCGGAGTTAATTAACCAGTTCTTCTGTATCAATTTTTGTCAAAAAGCGACAAACATTTGCATACTATCGGTCGTTCGGTGGTGGTATCAATGTGCAATCAAAACAAGTTGACGCTGCCATTTTAGCTCAAAGACTACACGTTTGACCCAATTTTGGTGACAGAAAATCAAAAATAACAAACTCCACGGCCTATAATTTTGATGTAGAAAAAAAAAATCCGACTGATAATTGCACAATCTAAATTTCGATCTAAACAGGTGCAGCAGGGTAGCTCGCACTCCACAAGCAATGCAACCGGAATGGGGGGAGTAGACTGTTGCAACTGCTGCTTGTGTGCAACCAGTTGCATTCTTATCAGTAATATTGGACAAGTATTTTCTACTTTAATAAAATAAAAAACACATTTGCAATAGTGTACTTACAGTCACACTCACTGTATCGAGCAGGTATCTGCTAAAGGGCGGATGTAGCCTCCAACAATATTAGTCGTCCACACACAGTATTTGAACGAACTCTATTTCTGCACTAGAGCAAGGCGCTAATTTTATTTCCTTTACGTAACGTAAATATGTCAACAAAATTAAGTGGAAAGGAAAGAAATTAAACTATAAACGTAAATCAAATGAACACACTGTACACAACTAGACACTCACAAAAAATATATCTAACTGAAGAAAATTTTTCTTTGAATCTCGCATGATAGACAAAGCTTTCGTGCATGATACTTGCTGGCGCGACTGTGCAAGCACGCGGTCTTATGGACAGCCTGCATTTACAATTGGAATTGATAAAAGTGAGCACAATGCTTTGGGCAATTTTCTGACGTTTTATATTTTGAAAAAGTAAAGTTTCACAAGACCTATTTGCAATGATATCTTTTAGTCAGGAGGGAAAACTTGATACGGAAACAAATCGAAAATTTTACTAAAATTACAACTGAAAACGAAATACAAACTCTCAATAATCCCCACTCATTCTTTGACTAAAGAATCCGGAATATTCGAAAGATTTTCCTTCTTTCATTAAAGAGCTAATAAATACAAATACAATCGATGGACGTTAATAATCCTGCGCCATTAAAAGCCGATCTTTAGATCTACTGATAAGCACTTAAATAAAATATCTGTCACCAACTACATTATGTTCTTATTAACGTGTAATTTTCTTGAAGTTCTTAAGAGTAAAAGTGTCTTAAAAATGACTTCCTTTGACTAGTTTTAAATAGATGACCGTGATGGAACTCTTTTTGACATATTTAAAAATTAACTAGACTGGTTTCTGAAAATGATTTGCTTAATTTAAACTGCTTGCAGCGAAAATATGTTTCAGAGCTCTGAGAAGCGAGGAATAATCAAAAAAGAATCGTCAAGTGCGAATTTGTTTGTATAAAGAGGGGTTTCCATTGTATATATATATATATACAATATATATATTTGGCGCAACAGCTCTTTAAGTGCCAGGGCCTAGCTTCTCGCAACCACCCGTATTGTGTGCATTATATTTTTCACACGAATGGAAGGGACCTGCAGTTTAGTGCCGTATTCGAAGGGCGTTTTGAGGAGCTTATTCGTGACAACAATACTCTCGGATGTTTGTCAGACGTTCGCTAGAGGTAGGGCCGTGAACAAACTTTTTTGTGTTTTCTGGGATTCGAACATGAAACCACACGCGCAGTGGACAAACACACAAACCACTTGCGCCACGGCGCCCCCAAGGGGTTCCATTAGAAATTATTATTCCAAAGAACTAAGGACGAACGCTTCTGACCATTGAGATTTTATATATAGACTGCTAGTAGCCAACTTCGCGTTGGTTCCAACATTAGCACTAGCTCTCTTGGTTCGGAGCGAAAAAAATGAAAACTTACACTTGTTTGAAATTTTGTTGGATGTATTTGGGTGTGCAAAGACACTGTTTTCATTGACATATTACATAACAAATTGATTCGTAATATATATACGAATATTGTGCAATTTATGGGGCACTAAAATGAATATATAACGATTTTTTATTCAAATTTTGTTGGTTCTATCTATCGGTAATTATTTGAACCAGCACATTTTCGAGATGACATCTGCAGCAAACAATGCCTCAACAATCTTAATTTTTAACTTATCAAATCCACATAAACCCAAGAGGTGTCTCTACCATTATATGGCGAAATTCAAGATAGTTGGCATTTTGCTTCCACATTTTTCCACTTCGAACCAAGAGTACTAGTTATGTTGGCGTCATTTTTTGGGCAGGGATTGTATGGAACCGACATTTCACTAGCAATATCATATATAGTATCTCAATGCTTCTGACAGTAATGTCTGATTTTGGTCACATTTTTTATTGGTCAAAAACGTTGGGGAAACGTTTTAAACTTTATATTTCTCTGGGTTACTGCTTTAGGACGGCTGAACAAAGACAATAGCCGCGTTTTGTTTTCTCCGTGAACTGGTTCAGTTCATATTTTTACACAGGATGCAAAAACAGCAATTGAACCAGCACTTGAGCTGAACCAGAATTTCTATGCCATATCTCACTTTTCACAAAAGTAAATCATAGTTATTTGTCGTATTCTCACTTTCTGACATAAGTATTGTACCTAAAAAACACATGATTATTAAGCAAACATAAAAATATTAAGCACTTTTCTGACTTCGATTGCTATTCTTTCCGCCATTTTTAATCCATATTAAACGTCATTGTGATAGTTGCTGCTACCAACTTGTGAAAATGAAATTTCTAGGTAAACCAGGGGGGTTTTTTTTTTTATTTTGAGATGAACTAGTTCAGTTCGCGGGAAAACAAAACGCGGCTAATAGCAAAACTCAAGATATAATTTTCCACGGACCGTTAAATATTTTAAAATTGGGCTAATTTGTTATTATTAGTCTAAAAGCGTTTTGCTATTAATATCTGCTTTCATACTTTTGGGGTCAGGACTCTCATAAATGGAGAATATGACTCACACACACTGGGAATCTTGCCACTCGCTGTTTTTTTGGGCTTATAAGGCAATTCAACAGTAAAGCCCTATCTCGAACTACTAAGGAGACTCTGTATATGACCCTGATCATCCCAGTCCTGCTTTATGGCGGTGAAACATGGACTTTATTAAAAGAGGATGAAGATATCCTTGGTCGCTTTGAGAGAAAAATTCTTCGTAAGCTTTTCGGTCCCGTTTGCGTTGACGGGTTTTGGAGGAGACGATTCAATCACGAACTATACGAGTTGTACAGCAACATCGACCTAGTCAAAAAACTGCTTATTGGACGTCTGAGATGGCTAGGACCAATCCGCAGAGTCTTCGAATCTAATCCCGAGGGACGACGCAGTAGAGGGAATCATCGCCGTAGGTGGCGCGCACAAGTTCAAGGGGACCTCGACCAACTTGGAGCGCGCAACTGGAGGCAATTAGCTAAAGACCGAGCTAAATGGAGAGGCTTGTTGGTTGAGGCCCAGGTTCACACCGAACTGTAGCGCCACCTAAGTAAGTAAGTATTAATTAAAGTGATCTACTTATGAAAGAGGTATATATTGTAATACAAAAATATATTATGAATAACATATTAACAAGCAACATTAGCGCCTTTCTATTTATCAGATTATTGGAAATAACAGCAAAAGAAGCTGAAAATTAACTTTTATTTGAATTTGGACACATTGAGCTGAGTTTGAGACCGAAGCTTCTTAAATGTAAGCAGACCTTAAACCTCTCTCTATTTGCGGCACTGCCGTCATCACCGACATTTGTGACATTTCTTATAGCATCAACAATCTGAAAAGCATAAGTATGAGCCTCCTTGATTCAGTGAATTTCAAAAGCCTGTAGGCGAGTAAATATTATTATTAAATCAATTTTAACATTCTGATTTATTAAATAGGGTCAGCTCAGTTCTGAATAAGGATGTTAAACAGCATGGCAAAAACTTTATGTTCGATTCCGAAGAGGACACTTCATGGAGTTCTGGCGAGGTAAACAAACAGCTTCCCTTGCATATATGTATGTGTATATAAGAGACCATCTTTCTAGGGCAAACCCCAATGGATAGCAATACAATTCGAGGAGCCACAGACCGTGAATTCATTCAAATTTCAGTTTCAAGGTGGCTTTGTTGGGAAAGACGCCACAGTGGCCGTGACCACAGTGGAAGGACAGGAAACTATCGAACCCTTCTACCCCGATGACATCAATTCAGTGCAAACCTTTACGCTTAAATCTCCTATAGACAATGTGAAAATGTTGAAATTTATATTCAGGTCTAGTTCCGACTTCTTCGGTCGGATAATTGTTTATAAAATAAAAATACTTTGAATAAATATTTATACTATTAGCATTGTTTGTCTATCATTCAGTAGATGGCGCAAAAGTCACTTAAAATCGGTGCCTGACAGCCGGATGTGTTATCACCATTTTGGTTGCACGCTTACTTTACCTTCTCTCTTTCTTTCGAAACGTGGAAACGTCAACACAAGTTGAATTTCACTTCGTGCTGCTGAATTTTTTTCCAAATATCCTCAATTTAACGCAAAGTAATGCAATATAAACGTAATCTGATGGTAGAATACGAATTAATGGATTGAATTTAATATATTTCAGATGCCGCGTGAAATCAAAGAAGTCAAGGAGTTCCTGAATACGGCTCGCAGGTCCGATGCTCGTGCCGTGAAGATCAAGAAAAATCCCTCAAACACCAAGTTCAAGATTCGTTGCTCCCGTTTCCTATACACCTTGGTTGTTCCCGACAAGGAGAAAGCCGAGAAAATCAAGCAGTCTTTGCCCCCAGGCCTGCAGGTCAAGGAGGTTAAGTAAAAATTGGCTCCGATCTACAGCTGCACCTTTAGATGTATATCTAACCTAAAAATAGATTCCAACGCAAAGAAGTTTTTTTTTGATAAAAATAATTAACATTTAAAATAAAAAAGAATGTTAACCTGAACAATAAAGTGAAGTGTTTTTTCGTTAGATGGCGGTTCACGAGATTCACTTTCGTATCGTGGTAGGCTCGGTTTGGAGTTTAGTAGGTGCATCCAAGGCAAATGCCGCTTCCACAGTGTGTCCGTCGCTGTTTAAGGTTTTTGGGAGTAATTTGGCGCTGTCTACAAGCCTCTGATAACGTAGTTCGAGTCCACGATGGTAAGCTATGGTTCTTGTTCGTTTTTTTTATTTGCAAAGGAGTAAAACAGCTTGTGGACCTTTGTCGCAAGAAATGCATGGGCATGCACTTTGAAATTAAATTAAATATTATAAAGGGA
Organism: Brachypalpus laphriformis; assembly: GCA_945910035.1. Lineage (NCBI taxonomy): Eukaryota > Metazoa > Arthropoda > Insecta > Diptera > Syrphidae > Brachypalpus > Brachypalpus laphriformis. Next base: position 327,654,677 of record OX246753.1, read on the forward strand.
TCGCTGTGTTGCCTTTTCGATTGAGCAATTTCACCCAAAGTATGTAATTGTCTTTCGAACATAAACTACGAATTTTTGATGGAACTGCAAACTGAATATGAGTAGGATTGCCATATTTGTGTTGTATCAGTTCATCTTATACGGCCTTTAACCTGTTAATAACTGCGGCTCTTTCTGCCTCGAGCCTCGCTATAGCCGCCTTGATTTCGCCTCGTGCAGGTAGTTCGAGATGATGTTTATCATTCAACCGATCCGACTGCCTGAAACGCGATTTTGATTTTCATCGCCGATTAACAGTCTGCAGAAATTACTCACATTTTTTCACGCTTCGAGGAGCCCGCGCGCCATCTCGTTGGGAGTTCTGCAATGCGTTTGAGCTCCCTCCAGCTCATAACTACTCAACTGTTCTGTGCCACGTCTGGTTAGAACCATCCACTTTTCTTCCTGACTGGGTAGGTAAGTGGATTCCATTGCAATGAAATTATCTTCGCGCCGTTACGTGTGACCAATCCACTACAAAACAAATATTTGGCGCAACAGCTCTTTAAAGTGCCAGGGCCCAGCTTCTCGCAACCACTCATGTTGTGTGCGTTATATTTTTCACACGAACGGAAGGGACCTACAGTTTAATGCCGACTCCGAACGGCGATTTGAGAAACTTTTTCGTGACAACATTACTCTCGGATGTTTGTCAGACGCTCGCGAGAGGTGGGACCGTGAAAAAACTTTTTGGTGTTTCCTGGGATTCGAACTTGGAACCTCACGCGTAGTGATCCGACACACTAACCACCTACGCCACGACGCCCACACCGATCCACTGCCAATGGTAATGCTTATTGGTTCCTGGCTCGATCTCCGACAAAGTTGTTCATTAGGCATCTGTTTATGAGCCTTCACGTTCCAAGTACTACTGACCTGTCCCCAGCGGAACCGTAGCTGCTACAACATCTACATGTACTACACCCATCAGCAGTACTGATTCAACGCTCGAGCAGAACAGTCGCAGTTTGGTTCCTGTGCTGAAAACATTGCTTCTTCAGATTTTTGATAGCATTCCGGACGCAGCTTTTGGTTTCCTGATTCTGCCTAACACATCCAGTTCGGTGACACCACGGTCGGTCGAGGCCACACTTCCAATGTGTAGACCATTTGCAACCTTCTCGGCCGGCTGTTCGGTAATGTTGAGTTGAGCGTGGGAGTTTGAAGTGCTTAGGACTTTCGTTTTCGAAGTGTTTGTCTTCATCTTTTTGCTTCGGCTTCCAGGTTTTGGACCTGTTCATTATCTTATGTGAAAGTAGGCAAACATCGCCAGTGCATTCCTGGTGTCATAGTCCAACTGATTCTGTGATTTCCTTCACTCAGTGCAGTTCGAAGTATGTAAATCGGCGACGACTACTAGAACAATAGCGGTGAAAGTATGCACCACGGTCGTAGGGGTGAATTCTTTCACCAGTCAGGTGAAACCTACTACTCCGTCAGGTGTTTATGTGGTCTATGCAGGTCTTATCTACAGAAATTGTCTCCATATTTTCAGCATCGGTTGCATATATAATACAGGGTTATCGCGAATAAATTTTCCCTCGGACTTTTTCCCCCGAACAAAAATTAAAAAAAATCAAATATTTGGCGCAACAGCTCTTTAAAGTGCCAGGGCCTAGCTTCTCGCAACCACTCATGTTGTGTGCGTTATATTTTTCACACGAATGGAAGAGACCTACAGCTTAATGCCGACTCCGAACGGCGATTTGAGAAACTTTTGCGTGACATCAATACTCTCGGATGTTTGTCAGACGCTCGCGAGAGGTGGGACCGTGAAAAAACTTTTTGGTGTTTTCTGGGATTCGAACTTAGAATCTCATGCGTAGTGATCCGACACACTGACCACTTACGCCACGGCGCCTACCAAAAATTAGGTACCTTTAAAAATAGGAAAAAAAATTTATCGGGGAAAAATTAATCACGATTACGTTGAAAATTCTCTCTTCTCTCTGAATTGTTATTCATGGTATCTATCTCTTTTCCGCGGAATTATTTCCTCTTCTTTTGAATAATTTTTTTTCGGGGGAAAAATTCCGAGGGAAAATTTACTTACGATAACCCTGATACTAGAACGTTCGTGTCTTGTATATAAGATGCTATCTGTTTGGGTGGCGTAAGCTTGATTTGCTGTTTTCCCGTGGTAAAGATTAAGGAAATATCACTACATATCTTCAAACTCGCGTTGTTCATGCGTCCTTTTACCCCATTCTCCTTTTAAATAAGACGTGTCTATATAGAACTCAATGACAACATTAACGCGCTTCAGACATTGGATCGTAAGCTTCTAAAAATACAAACACATATCTGAAATACGATTGCTCGACAATTCTTCCTTGTCTCATATTTTGCGGTTAATATATCTGTGTCCTCAAGGAATAACCTCTTAAGTCGATGTTCACAGTTTCTCAGAAAACGAGTTTGAAAATTTTCTTTTTCCCAAAAATTTACGGGATTTTACTATATCGGTCTTGTTTCTTTACTTACAACTCGGTAACCGCTACAGAGAAAATTAAAAATTATATAGCATAACCTCGAATATTGGAGCGTCTTCTGGAATCCTTAAATCAATTCCGTCATAACTTGACTTAAGCGGTTATCACTTGAGGCCACAGATATTTTTCTCCATTACGTCAAATTTGAATGACATAATGGAATGGAACCGAAAGCAGTTTTTGGGCTTTGGTCAGGAAGACGCATGCTGGCCGGAACTGAAGCTAGTGGCAAGCAGAGTGTCTTAGGCAGTAGAGGTTTGCCAGTGAAAGTAGGATGCATTCCTTCATACTTCATCATTCTAGCCCACTCGTAGAGAATGCCTTTTAATGCATGTCAAAGAATGACCTATGTCTTTTAGGACTGCCTAGACTAGCCAAAGTGACAAGGGTGCCCTGTTACTTATGCTTTTAAGCTCGATGTTCGCTGCTCGTTGTTCAGTCCTCTATTCTTACCTGTATACAAATAGCCCTTGGGTATAATACGACTAAATCTTGTGATAATCTCGTATGCTCCTATGCCCAAAGGCTTATAATACACGCTATGACCCTTAGTCCCAAAAATGAGCCTGCCTCATCATAATTTTTCTAACAATTATATTACGTGCTTTAAGAGTGACTAAAGTCTTTTAAGGACTCGCATGTAATTAAGGACATGCATAATTACAGCATTCCGAGTAGAAACTCACGTATACGGGAAAGTTTTTGCTTTAAATCCATTCCCTGCAACTTCAATATCTCCACTAGGCTCCACTCTCTAGCTAGTTTTTTTTTTTCGATGAGGATACGTAAATGTCCTTTAACCCATCGGGGGCATAGGGCGTCAACCATGCCTGCACGCCATCTTGTTCGGAGTTCTGTAACGTAGATCCTCAAGATGATTCTTACTTGCTTACTTATATTCTTTAACCCCTCGGGGGGCATAGGGCGTCGACCACGCCTGCGCGCCATCGTGTTCGGAGTTCTGCAACACGTTTGAGCTTCCTCCAACTCATTCCTAAAGAGCTCGATTCCTCCCCAACTGTACTGCGCCACGTTTGTCTAGGGCGTCCCGCTATTCTGCCTGCCGGGGTGAGAGGATTCCTCTGCATGGCGTATTTTGCAATGGAGTTATCTTCGCGCCGTAGGGTGTGTCCAATCCATTGCCACTTTCTTCTTCGTATAGTAATGCTTATAGGTTCTTGGCCCGTTCTCAGATAAAGTTGTTCGTTGGAGATGCGGTTCGGCCAAAAAATCGTCAAGATGATTCTTAAACATGTCTTTACAAAGACTTGCATCTTGCGCGTGTTAATGGTGTCCACCTTTCAGGTACTGCACCCATAAAGCAGCACCGATTCTACGTTGAAGCGGAACAGTCACAGCTTGGTTCTAAAATTGTTAAATGCTTCTACAGATTTTGGTTAGCATTCCAAACACAGCTTTAGCTTTGCCGATTCTGCTGCACACATCCAGTTCGGTGCCACAGCAATTAGTCGAGACCACACTTCCTAGATAAAGAAAGTTGTCAACTTTCTTGACTTCTTATTCGGCAATGTTAAGTTGAGCGCGGGCGTTAAAAGTGCTAAGGCTTTTGTGTTGGCTGTGTTTATTTTTAGACCCACTTTGTTTCCCCTAGCTTCTAGATTGTGGGCCATCGAATGAAGGTCCATTATCCGATGTGAAAGTAGACAAACATCGTCGGCGTTATCTAGGTGCTTAAGGTAAGATGTCATAGTCCAGCGAATTCCATAGTAGCCTTTCGTCAATGCTACACGGAGTATATCGCTGATAACCACAGGTAATGGTACATTATGCACCGTTGACGTACTCCACTTTGGACTTCAAAATCTTCCGATACCTTAAGATTGCGTAAGAAGTGTCACTAACCGCCCTCGTATATCTTCTTCTTCCTTTTATCAGCGAGGTTATGATCCGAAAATAAGAGATCACAACCCTCCCACTTAACCGCATTTCTACTGATCCGCCTGTGGGGTTCGCCTATTTGACCTCAGAAAATATCGGCAGGCCCGCCGATTTTGGATCACTCGGTTACTGAGGCCAATGAAATGCCGATGTCGTCGCATTTGTCTGATCCAGGCGTTTATAGGCCTGCCTTTCCTACATCGCGATGTCTTTGGAACGTGCATTGATATTGCCTTTTTAACATGATTCAAATGATCTCTTCTTTGAACGTGGCAATACCAGCTGAGCCGGTCGGGCTCTATTTTTTGTACGATGGTTTCCTTGATGTGAAGGCTTTCACGGATCTTCGAACTTCTTATTCGATCAAGCTTTGTCACTGCCCTCGTATAAAGCCTAGATAATATACGTTTTTCTGGGATGCCTCTCCTGCGCAAGGCCAACCAGATAGCATGTCGATTCAAGCTATCGAAAGCCTTCTCGAAGTCGATAACCAGCAAATGTAGCAGAGACCTGTACTCAACGTATTGCTCGATTATGATCCGTAAGGTGTTTATGTAGTCGATGTAGGAAGATCCAGCGCGAAAGCCTACCTGTTCGACGTTGAGAGTTGAACCTAAATGCTCTTTGATTCGTTCCAGAATTAATCTAGCTGTTATTTTGGCTACGGCTGGAAGAACGCAAATACCTCTCCAGTTTCCGCATTCCGTCAAGTTTCCTTTTTCGGGTATTAAACGATCATCTCCCCTTTTCACTCCTGCGGAAATTGTTTACTATTTCAAGCTCTCCGTATTAGAGGGTGCAGTACCTCTCCCGATGTATTTGGCTTCGCTTGAAATAGTTCGGCAGGGATGCCATTAATACCCACTGCCTTCTTCTTCTTAAGGGACTTGATTGCTGTTATTATTACGGTTTTACTAGGAAGTGCGGTGCGAATTTGGGAATTTGTTGCTTCGGAGTGCTCATTCGATTTCGAGATCATACCGCCATCGTCTAAGTGGTTTAGCCCTGTAGCAAAATGTTCTCTTCATCTAATGAGATCATTCGAAATCAGTAGGCTACCGTATAGACTCTTCACTGGGTGTTGTTTGGAGTTCTGACTACCAACGAGCTCCTTAGTGATGCTACAAACAGTCCTATTGTCGCACCTACTTGCTGCTTTGAACTCAGTGAGCTGATATGCTGACATTTGCACGTCTCACAATACGCTTCACTTCATTCTTCTTCGCACGGTATTGGGCTTCTAGCTCGGTTCTCTCTACTGCTGAGGCCGTTGCAATCCGAGCCTTGATTACTGTACGCTCATCGATCCGTGTCCAGGTTTTTGCAGAAACCCATGTGCGGTGTTATTCTTGCCTTTTACCAACATAGGTGCGTGCCACAGTCGCAAAAGCATTTTTCACAGCATTTCAGTGGTCACCTTTGCTCTCATGCATTGTGCTCCTGATTACTTTTGCTGGTAAAGTCTGTTCATTTGTTAAGCTTAAATGATTTACTGTTGTTCGTTGAAATGAGAGGTCGATGTTGCTGTGTTGCCTTTGGTCGAACTCGACGACTCTTTACCTAAATTGGATCAAACTGAGAACATCAATCAATTGAGCTCACCCTGTTTCTATTGAGAGACCCAATAGTGTTTAAAGATTTCACCCCGAAGAGGTGGGAATTTAATAACGTCAAATTCTACAAACACAAGACAAAAGACAAGAAAGAAACAGAACAGAACTGAATGATATAACTAATTTCATACAAAATAAACTCTTAAACCTAAATCCTAACTAATGCTTAGCCTAGTTCAAAGAAATGTTGATATTGATTCCGTCGTCCTCTTCGCCGACTTCCAGCATGACTTGCATGATCTTTCGTTTCAGTTTCTTCCGCGACAGCTCTGTGTTCAGATTTCTAAATTCAGCGGCAACAAATTCGCCGAATACGTCCCACTGGTCACGCTGCCGTTCGCCGGAACTCTCAGTTCTTTGTCGCTTCTTGGGTGGAATACTTTCAACGCCGACGATTGTCGCTGAGTGTGCCGTGTGGACACTGCGAGGATCTTCAATTTGCAAGATTTCTTGCGACTGTTGTCGCTGCTGCTGGTGAATGGCCTGGTGTTGAGGTTGCTGCACGGTTTGAATGTACTCCTGGGTTTCCAGATCATCAGCACTCGGCCTATGGTACTTGGATTCTAGAATCTCTTCTCGACTCACAACCGGAATGCTGGTGTATTCCAACGGGTTGTGATCACCTTCAGCTGTTTCTTCATATTGAATGTCCGGGTCTGTGCTCTCTTGGATTTCGCTGGCACTCTGCTGCTGCTGCTCGTCTTCCTCCACCATGCTGTACTTGATTTCGAATTTCTGTTGGCAAAACAGTTATTTACAATTTGTTTCGAAAAGATTCACCTTTAGACTCACTCTGGATCCTTTCAGCGTCATGGAATACCCCGGTCGAGGTGCTATCACCTCCCGGAGGAACTTGAGCGCGTCATAGTGCTCCCAGCGACTGCGGTAGATCTCTGAGGAAGACTCGTTCCGCTTGTCCAGCTTCTTCATTTCGGCATTGAATTGGTTCCTGAGGTTGTGGATCTTCTTGCCGAAGTCCACTTTACTGATGTTCAGCTGATCGCAGATCGACTCGATCGCCTTGATCCGCTTGTCCTTGTTCTTGTACGCCTCGATGAAGTTATTCCACAGACACTGGTGCGACTGGTAGAGAGTTATAAGTGTCGCGGTTTTCTCTCGCGTCCACTCGCAGGCCTTCGGGACTTTTGTGGGTTCTTTCATGGCGCTGGAGGGGCTATCAGCGCCAAGGATGACGACGAACTTTGTTTGGAAAGGTTTGTTTTGATTTTTGTTTCGCTGAACATAAAAATGTCACGAGAATAATTATTGTATGCGATGCGACTCATAAATTGCTGCTACCATGCAATCGATACATTTTTGTGTTTGACAGCTGCTGATATTTTTTTTACTTGTGGCAAATGTCATGAAAGAGAAAGTGGCAAAATATGTAGCGTGCGATTTATTCAGGATGTGTTCAAAGAGATATTAATATTTTTTTTTTGATTAATAAGAATTGCAACTATCACCCGTGTGATGAATTTCATAGGAAATCAAAATCGGAAACCGAATTTAAAGAGTGCGATGAATGAATAAATGAATGAAAATAAAATTATTATTTTTTTTTTTATAATTCGCGCGTGCCGAAGAGATTATTAATACCCTTATACTGTTGCTTAGGGTACCGTCGGATGGGAAAAGGGGGGAGAGGAGCGAAGAATATGCCGGTTCTCGTTGGCTTTAAATGTTTGAAGGTTGTAATGATTAGGAAATACAGACTGGTAGATCATTCCAAAAACATGTTGTTCGGCTTATAAACGAATCCCTTTATTTGACAGTACGTTCGAAGTTGGGCTTGAGGGTGAATTGATGTGCATTCGAAGCATGACGCGTATTACGGGTGAAGTTTTGATGGGGAGGAATAGGCAGTTGCATTCGCTGAGCATTTTTTTATAAAAAAAAGAGATAAAATAGGAAAAGACATGACATTTCTACAGTGTTCAAGTCAGACTATGGAGTTCACAATGTCTCTATCACCGATAAGTTTTAACGCGCGGTTCTGTACCCTATCTAGAATGTGTGCACCAGACCAGTGGTGGACGTTATATTTCAGCTTTGGGCGGATAAATGCCTTATAGATGGAGGCCAGATCAGACGGGGTAAAATATTTTTTTGCACCGAACCGAGAGACAGAAGACGACATTGCGTTTTGGATGCATTAAATTCCACTCTATTGGTGATGCTGTCCAGGTCGGAATTTAATGTGTTTGAAATACGTTGACGTTCCTCTTCTACGACCGAAGAGAATATAAAAAACTGAGGGTACTGTCATCAGCGAAGGAATGGATTGGATTAGAAGTAGCAGACACGAGGGCATTTATAAAAATGAGAAAGAGAGTCGGAGACAAAACGGAGCCCTGGGGAACACCAACATTTATATGGTAAATTGCAGACTTGAAACCGTCCAAGACAACCTGTATTGAACGGTCCAAAAGGTAATTTCTAATCGACTGAAAAAGAGACTCATCGATGCTATATGCACGCATTTTCGACAAAAGAGCCTGATGCGAAACTCTGCCAAATGCCTTAGAAATATCGAGCGCAACCATCTTTGCTTCGCCGAAGTGATGGAGAGATTGGCCCCACTTCTCGGTGAGATATGCTATCAAATCACCAGTGGACTTGTTGCTACGAGACTCATACTGCCGGTCATTGAGGAGTTTCTGTAAATTAAGATATTCCATGACCTGGGAATGGTAATTAATGGTCTCAATGTTTTTTGCTTTTTTTATTTTTCAAATTTCGCTGGCTCGAATTCCAATACTTGTTACATTTTTTTTTTCAAGATTCAGACGGTTTTGAAGCCGTAATTATTGTTCCAACGAGTAGGGGTTATCCAACTTCTGGCATTTCGTTTACGGTTGAATCCATATTTGCTGCGTTTGATCAACATTCTGTGGTGCTATTAGCGATCAAGAGGGAATTGTGCGGATTTGTATTGCGTTGGCCAATAAATTCCCTGTTTTTTTTAGGCGGAATGAAAGATTAAATATTTATTGTTATGAAAAACTTTAATCAGTTATATACGCATCATTATTTTCTACCACTTTATGCCATCTTTCGCGCAATTTCATAATGCCCCTTTCGTAGAACGTTTGATTTTTGTTGGCGAAGAATTGCTCCAAGTGGATTTTACAAGCTTCCAGCGAGACGAAATTTTTTTCCATTAAGTGAGTTCTGCAGGGACCGGAATAAATAGTAATCGGAAGGTGCAAGATCAGGTGAATACGGCGGGTGAGATCCCATCCAAACTGCACCAACTTCTGCCGAGTCTGCAAAGAGACATGCGCTGTAGAGTTGTCTTGGTGGAACACGACGCCCTTCCGGTTAGCCAGTTCCGGTCATTTTTCGGTGATTGCACCCTTCAGTTTATCCAATTTAGAGCAGTATTTATCGGAGTCAATGGTTTGGTTATGCGGAAGAAGCTCATAATACACAATTCCCTTCCAATCTCACCAAATACAGAGCATAACCTTCTTAGGGTGAAGACCAGCTTTTGGAATGGCTAAAGGTGGCTCATGTGGGCGCCGTGGCGTAAGTGGTCAGTGTGTCGGATCACTGCGCGTGAGGTTCCGAGTTCGAATCCCAGAAAACACCAGAAAGTTCTTTTCACGGTCCCACCTCTCGCGAGCGTCTGACAAACATCCGAGAGTATTGTTGTCACGAAAAAGCTTCTCAAATCGCCGTTCGGATACGACACTAAACTGTTTTCGTGTGAAAAATATAACGCACACAACATGAGTGGTTGCGAGAAGCTAGGCCCTGGCACTTAAAAAGCTGTTGCGCCAAACATTTATTTGTTTTTTTTTTAAAGGTGACACCTCTTTTGCTCCATGATCTTTTCCGTTCCGCGTTATTGTAAAGTATCCACTTTTCATCGCCCGTTATCATCCGTTTTAAAAATGGTTCACTTTCGTTGCGTTTTTGCAGGGAATTGCTGATGGAGACACGATCCTATTAATTTTTTTTCACTCAAATTGTGCGGCAGCCAAATATCGTATCGATTTACGTATTGAAGTTTACGCAAGTGATTTTCATCAATATATCAGCTATGTGTCTGGTTTTGTAGCGTGCATTATTTTCAACTAGAGCTTTAATTTGATCCCCATCAATCTCAGCCGGTCGTCCAGAACGGGACAAGTCAGAACATGTGAAATCACCATCACGAAAACGCCGGAACCATTCGCGAACGTCCAAGCGCTTTCAGAGTTATCCCCGTGCACAGCGCAAATCTTCTAAATCTAAAATGCTTTGAACTTCTTTCACATATGCACTGCGATGTGTATTTAAATAAGAAAAAACTGCAAGCTCGAAGCAACATTTACAAACGGCGTCATTCAAAGTCGGAAAACTAACGATAAACAGAGGGAATTTATTGGTCAACCCAATACCTACATATGTAGTTTAGTTATATGATATTATATATTTTTGAATTTTTTAAATACCGTTTAAATACCGAAACCGTTTCAAAATGACGTGGAATTATTTTCTCGTATTGTCTTTTTTTTCCGTTTATTCTGGGCGCTTTTATGTGGCAGCTTGAGCGGAATCTTCTACTTAGCGAACTGATCGTCTGTACACGCTATCGAGTTGGTGGAGAACGATTTGGTGCTCTGCTTCAAACGTTTAAAAAAGTTATGCCAATGAGAGGCTTTTCTTTGCTCCAAACTGCTAGCTTAACTTCGTGGACTATCCCCGATTTCAGAAATGCAGGGTGATTGCAGTATTGCCAAATCGGGAAAGTCTGGAGTGCAAATTTCTTGAAATCTACCATGTCTACCAATACGTTATGTATATTTTTGTGAAATGATTGCATTGTATTTGGCATAAATGCAAATAGGAATCATTAAATATCAAATTTGTTCGATTTGGAACATAACCGATTCAGCAGTAGGTACTGTAGTCATCCCGCATTTAAGAACTCGGGGTTAGGTCGTCTCCTGTTACATCAGATGGGTGGCGACGGTGTAGTGATAACGCGATCGATTGCCATGCTAATGGTTCATGGTTCTAATCCTGATGTCAGCAAGAATTCACTTATTTCTCATGAAATATATAAAGGCAGTCCGATCAATTGGGAAAGCTTATTTCAACACTATTGCGAAGGTATAACACTAGCAGTAGGTATACATAGCTGGTAAAATTGTTCGCTCTGTTGGATGATTGATTTGCCTATGGCATCTGGTGGTCGGGAAAAAAATACTGTGAATCGGAAGCAAAGACAGAATAAAAAAATATCTGAAACCCAGTTCCTAACATCTGAGTTTTAAACCACTACATCAATCTTTCTCTCTCTCTCTCTCTCTCTCTCTGTCTACCCTTTCCAGCGCCCGCACTATGTAAAACAAATGCCTTTAGTGCGCGCAAATAAAAGAAAAAAAAAATTGACAGTGATGTGAAGAAGATGCATGTATCTTTGGGTTTAATGAATTTGAAGCTGAGACACAGTAGAAGTGATTTTTTATTTTAGGCAAAGTTGCCTTTTTTTTACGAAATGCAGTTCGTAACCAGGGTAAACAGATTGTTGAGTCTATTGTTGAATAGGTAGACTGCATTCCAACGCACTTTTTGCGTTGACGCAATTTCTGCTTTGTACTGGTATTGGAGTTCCGCTGGTTATTTTCAGGTGCTTTGTTATGAGGTATTATACTCGATTTGTTTGAAGAGTCAACAGCAGGGTCACTCTCATCCAAGGGTAGCAATGTATATGAAACAAACAAGTTTCTATATTTTACAAGTCACATGTATTTCCATTTAAAAATCATGGAAACAACTACATTCAAATAAAATTTATAAACACATAAAAAGAAAAGAGAAATTAAAAGAAGAAAAAAAAAAAAAAAAAAAAAACGATAAACTAATTCATAAATTAATGGTTACAATTTAAGTACTTCTATTACAACGCACTCTCAGCTGCAGCCGCTGGCGCAAGCGGATCTCTTGGCATTTCCTCTTCCAACACTTCAGTGGCTATATCGCCAATAACGCCACTAATCATTTCATCAATAATCAATTCCAGCACTTCGGCTTCTTCGACGTAAAAATTACTCCATCTGTCGTCTTCCTCGTACATCTCCTGGATGATTATTTCCCCGATATGATCCCTCTTTCCCCTATGACCATACACCGAGTACACCTGATTCCGTTTCTGTGAATTCTTATCCATGGCCAGGCTCTTCCTCACCTCTTTGTATATGAAATTTTGCATGCATTTCAGTCGATCTGGCGGATTGAAAAACGCCAACGGGCTGTGAAAGTTATTCGGGTCCGCTGAGGTTAGAACTGGTTCGTATTCGGTTAGATACTCTTTGCAGATATCTAGGATAATTCGTTCGTAAATATTTGTTATGTTCTCGTCCAACACAGACGGCGGTTTCTTTCCATTTTCGTCAGTTGTATCTGTTGGGATGGAAAGGCTAAATGGGTGGACTGGGTTGGTGGGTGTTTTCAAAACTTACCTATGTTCAGTATCTCATGATACAACTCTTTCGTTCGTCGATATGTGATATCTTTGATTCGTTCTTCTGAGGGGAATATAGTTGTCATAGGGCTACCATGAGCTGGAGGTACATATGGGGGCGGTGGCTTATTGGGAATCTCTCGAACGTACATGTACGGAACGGCATGTTCGAATTGTTTCATCTGTAATAGAAATCGCTCAAATAAACTGTCTTATAACATATGGAAATATTTACCTCATTCTCAAGCATAACCTGCTGTCGACGACGGAGTTCAACTTCGCTGATTATGTCCGGCATTAGGGCACTGTCGACCTGTTCTTTTGATAGCTGTTGCTGACTTCTCTTGCTGCCATCGTCTCGAGGGGGACTGGGTGTCTTTTCTGGGCTTAGTGCCTTTTCAAAGGTGGCATTTAGATCCTTGAGGCTTATGTCCAAGTCGATTAGACGTTTTTCCAAGTCAGTTCTGTTCGATGGAGATGATAATTGTGAAATGTTCAGTTGAGATTCGTTGAGCTGGTCCTCCTCTTCACCTGTTGTTTCGAATTTCGGTAGAGACAGATCATCGATATTCGTTTCTTCACTTTCTGTGAAATCTGATTCGTAAAATGCATTTGTAAGGGTATCAGAGTCTTCAACTTGACCTGTTGGCTCTCTGATACTCATTATGACACTCGAGCGTAATTGATTCGAATTGCTAGTGGCCAAAACTTCAGAAGCTGAGAAATCAAATGCAGATGAGTAGGTTTGAGGTATGTCTTCTGATCTCACATCTCTAGAGCTTTGAGTTTCTTGGTGAGTTTGTTCTGAGTTGACTGTATTGGATGGAATTACTTCACTTTCTATTGATGATGATTCTGGTTTTGAACTATTTGAAACTATGGCAAGATTAATGGTTTGATATGTTGAATGTTTTGAATTTGTACTATTGTCAATGGATTTAATACTTCTTAAAGTGGCGCAGGTTTCTTCGTTGAATTCGCTTTGATTTGTTATTGATTCCGGCCTAGTGTCTTCGGTGTATTCTCTCGATGATTTACTCTGAATTGAAGCAATTCGTTGCTGTCCGTTTGTGCTGGAAGGTACACCACTCAGTTCTGTTAGGGAACCATTTTCTGAGATTAAGATTGCACTCCTGATTTCAGCACATTCCAGCAAAGATTTTACAATAGAAGCGGTAGCATTTTCTTCTGAAGATCGTCTCGCACTACTAGCTGCTTCCGATTTAATACTATTATAAGCATTTGAACCACTTTCCGCAATTGATGTTTTAGTACTCTTATTAGCATTTGACACAGTTTCCGTCAGCCTAGAAGCTATACTTTCTTGTTTAGCACTCGAACCAGCACTCTCTGGCAAAGTAGCCCGATCGCTTTCTGCTATAGCACTGGAAACGCTGTTTAAAGCGTGACTATCTTCGGATTTAGAAGCCGTATTCTGATTATTTGAGGGGAAGCTTTCTATTTTAGTTCTGGAATCAGAAATTAAAGAACTCTCTGGTAAGCTAGTCTGATGGCTTTCTGTTTTAGTACTAGATTTGCTGTTCAATGATCGACCTCCGTCTGAATTTGTTTGTGCGTCTTCTATTTCAATATTACTACCATCGTTTGTGGCACTTTTTTGTAAAGTTGTTCGATCGGATTCTGTTTTTGCAATAGAAATTGCACTTTGTAGGAAGCTTTCCGGCAATGATGTTCTGCTATCGAGAGTATTTGAAGCACTCCCTATCAGACTTGTTTGAAGGCTTTCGGTTTTGACACTCACATCACTGTTGGGGGCTGTTGCTTGAATACTATTTTCAGCTTTACTACTGTTAGTGGCATTCAAAGCACTTTCTGCCAAACTGATTCGTTCACTTTCTATTTTACTACTCGAACCGCTGTTTAAGGCACTTCCTGGAAGGCTTGTTCGCTTGCTTTCTGTTTTAGTACTTACATTACATAGTGAAGCAGCTTCTGGCACAGGACTTCTCGAGCTCTCTGGCAAATCATTTTTAGTACTCTCGTCACCAATCGAAACACTTGTTCGACTGCTGATTGTTTTATTACCACCGCTAGCATTTGACCCACTTTCTATGACACTTGCTTTAGTGCTAGCAGTAGCATTCGATGTTGATCGATTGCTCTCTGTTTTCATTCTGCTCAAAACGGTTTCTGGCACGCTCGTTTGCCGGCTTTCTGCTTTAGTACTAGAATCTGAAGGAAATGCATTTTCTGGTTTAATTCGATCATCATTATTTGGAGCTGAATTTTTACTACTTCCAGAGCTCCTATCAACAGAATTTAGAATACTACCCGTTTTCAGCAAAGTTCGGCTTCCTTTAGCACCCGAACTAGAACTCTGATCACTCTCTGGCATCGACAGCAAAGCAGACGAGGATGAAGTGCCACTCCTCACCTTTCTCTTCGACATCGATGTGCCCTCCTTACCTGACTCCTCGGAAAACCCTTCCCTACTCGAGGTTGATGGTGCGGCAAATCCAAGAAATTCCTCCTCAGCTGCACTGGGACTGTAGTTGCCCCGCATCATATCCACATCAGATTGTCCAGAACTGAAATTTAAATTTAACTGTGGCACTTCCGTGCTCAAAGTAGACTGCTGGGTAGTACTAATCGAGGTCTGTCCCAGAAATACCTCCATCTGACCAGCATTCTCCCCAAACTCATGCAGCACCGCCATCTTGGCATCCTCGTAGAGCTGCTCCAGATCACTCTTGCACAGTTTATACCTCTTATTTGGTTCAAACTTCTCGATCCGTTGACTAGTCAGCCGACGCCATAGTTTATTCAATTTGCTGCCAGTTGTTCGTACAAAATCTCCACCACCACCATCAGCACTTCCCTCGGCGCCAGAGATGCTGCTCAACTCTCGCAAACTTCTATCGATCTCCTTTAGTTTCTTCTCCATTTTCGCCTGGTTGGGATTACTCTCCTCCTCCTGTGCAGTGCTCTCCTGCGGCACGTGCACATTATTGTAATCGAGGAGCATTCGTTCCAGCTGAAGTACTTCCGCCTCCTCCTGGTCTAAACGTCGATGCCATTCCATCAGTCGTTCTACATGCTCTCGCCTTCGGCGCAGATCCTCTTCGCGTTTCTGCAGCAATTGCTCTAAACTGCGACTTGTCTCTAGTTCGTAACCTCTAACTATTGCCGAGGACTTTGATCTGGAGCTCTGCTGCTGCTTATGCTGATTCGAATGCTGTTTCTGTTGTTGTTGCTGTTGGTATAGTATCGAGGCTGCTGCTGGTGAAGCAGCGGATGTCTGATGGTGGTGGATTCCTGTTCTACGCTGCTGTAGTAACGTAACATCTGAGGAAGGTCGAATTTCCGGTATTCGTAACTTGTGATCTCGCTGGACCTTTGCCTGCTGGAGGAGTCTGCGGAGCGAAGAAAAGAAAAGAACTAAAATCAAAATCAAGGTTCCATTCCATTACAGACGGACGCGTCCGCCCTCTCTCTATATCTATCTTTTTCTCTCACACACTCGCTCCACAACTACGCGTGCTGTAATTCTAAAAATACACAAAATATAAATATCGTATACACAGGAGGAAGATATTTACGCGAATGCCGCTAAAATACGAGGAGAGTATACACGTATATGGAATATGAGGGTGGCCCTGTGTATACGTCGATTGTTTGAAGCTTTCCTCCACAGCAAAAAGCTTGTGATGTTGTCCGCAAAGATTTGCTCTACTCACACAGGGATTTATCATGCGAGATACTCTGATCGACTGCTGCTGCTGGCGGTCCGCTGGACTATGCGCCACCCAATGGCGCAATGTGTACTCTCTATGTTGGAGCACGATAAGATTATTAAGAAAAAATTCTCGAGATTAGATTAATTGGTGCGTCGTTGTCGTCGGCAGCGCGGCACGGCAGCCGATGACAAACGAGCTAAAGAAAGCTATCCCCGCTCGGAGCTCTGTATTCGATGATGTTCTGTTCTATAGCTACCAGCTGTCTTGTTTACATTTTGTGTTCGGGCGATGGTAGGGGTGAGTCAAGGCACACAAAATTGAGTTACACTATCACAGAATGAAGCGTAGCGTCGTTTATGAATGGAGAGAGTTCTAGTGGGAAATACTATTTTTAGATGCCATCATCTTTGTGGCGGATTTCCTATATGTGCTCACCATTTGCACAATCGAACTCGCCGCACTGCTGCTGCCGCTTGTGCGGATATTTATGATCATTAAGTTCGACTGCTGCCCGCCTGCCTGCTGTCTGACTTTGGAGGAGTCGAAGTCATATACCCTCTTTCTGAGCGAAATTTCATTTGGCAGGCTGTTGACTAGATGGATGAAGCACAAAAGCGGCAGCAGACATTCTCGTCTCTTTTTTTTTTTATTTTCATTTATCACTACGTCAGATCTCGAGCAGATAGATTGCAGATCTTGGACAATTTGTGTTGTTTTGCGTTATGATGTATGCGCGCTAGACAATCGCGCACAGAGGCGCACTTAAGCAGGGCAAAGACCCTACCATACACGCAGTTTATAGATGTGACATATAAATAACGCATAAATGGCGCCAATGTCTCGGAGGATTTGTTCGGTACTAAGAGAACACATTTTGGCGAACTAATGAGTCGTTTTCGAATGTGATGAATAATTAAAGTGCGCCGTCTTTGTTGACTGATTAAAAATATTTTATCTCGAATTTTTGAGTTTATTATCTGAACATGAGGCGGCGCATTTGTGTGAGGAGAAGTGTGCTTACTTATAGAATTAAGAAGTAAAACTATATTTAGAGCATTATCTTACAACAAGGTAAATTGGAATTTGTTACGTGATAGAGAAGGTATTCAAACTTTGGGTAAGTTTTTGTGCTGGATCGAGTTTGAAAGTATATTTCAAGGTCATCGACATTATCGAAAAAATAATTGTTTATTTCAAAGTAGACAAACATGCGATGGATTTAGTCGGAAATGTGCCAAAACTATGACCAGCAATGTGATAAGAAAGCACTGCTATTTCCGGCCTACATGCGAAATTGAATGAACTGTAACTAATGTTGTATTTAATAGTTTTACAAGATTTCAGGAGAAATTTTGATTGCTAATCAAAAGAAATTAAGCATGACTTGTTTTCGACATTGAATGGATTTTGAAGATGGAGCGAGAACTTTTCAGAATTGCTCAATCCCGAACAGGGCACCGAAGACGACAGACCTATGCTCGATAGTGGGGCAGAGAGTAGTCCTACGGTAGAGGAAGTAACTTCGCCGATCAAATCGCTAAAAGTTGGCAAATCTGCCGGTGTGGATAAAATCCGACCAGAAATGCTGAAGGGTTTAGGTAAAGAGGGAGTGCAATGGCTCTCGCGTGCAATTTAATTGGCCTGCGTATGTGGCGAAATACCTGATGATTGGCGAATGGCGGCGATTGTTCCTCTTCTTAAAAAGGGGCACAAACGAGATTGCACCAACTATAGGGGTATATCTCTGTTTTAAGTTTCCCTGGAAAAGTCTTTGCTTAGGTGTTAGAAACGCGTTCCAGAGCTGTGGTTGAGGACAGTTTGGGGGATGAGCAATGCGTTTTTCGCCCTGGATTTGGAGAAAGCATATGATAGGATTCCTCGAGGTGTGTTTTGCAGGAGTATGGGATTGATGGTTGCCTGTTTCGATTCAGTCTTTATATACAAACTGTAGAAGCTGTGTTCGGATAAACAGCGTTAAATC
Source organism: Brachypalpus laphriformis (assembly GCA_945910035.1). Lineage (NCBI taxonomy): Eukaryota > Metazoa > Arthropoda > Insecta > Diptera > Syrphidae > Brachypalpus > Brachypalpus laphriformis. The sequence continues at coordinate 327,672,856 of OX246753.1, forward strand.
AATACTTTTTACTATGGGCGTTGGGCACCGCAAAGGGTGCGTTCTGTCACCTCTCCCCTTCATTGTACATATATGTCGACTGGATGTTACAGCGCAGCCGTGGCGGAGAATTTTTCAAAGTGGGAGACATAAGGATTAGTCATCTGCTCTTTGCGGATTTGGTCATTTTTGCGTCTTCTCAAACCGCACTTTAGCGCACACTCGAAAGGTTTATAGCCGTTGGTGATGATGCTGGAAGGAAGGTAAACGTGGACAAATCGGAAGTAATGGTCGTTTCCAGAACGCCCATTCAGTGGACTCTGCATGTTAGTGGAGTTCCACTGAAGCAGGTGGATAAGTTTAAGTACCTCGGGGGTCTTATTCAAGAGTGATGGAAAGAGCAATGCCGAGATATCTTGTAGATTGATCAGGCTGGAGCAATTTTAAGAGAGCTTGGTCAATCTGTTCACTCAAATGCAATGTGGGATGTGATGAATTATCCTTTTCACTCAGGCCACATGCTGGCCCATTTTGCGAAGAAGGTATGTGCCTAAATGGATGGCAAACGACTAACAAAGGCCTCGTAGGGGCAGCATCTCCCGATAGGTGCTGGTCCGCTAAGTAACGAGTAGGAGCCACTGCAGCCGAAAACCTAGCAGCTCTGTTAGTAAGCCCTACTCCCACCTCCTCGTGGTGCCATCTGGGAATTTCTTCGGAAATTGCTAACGGGAGAGGACGAATGGCGAGCTTCCTGCGCCAAAAAACAGGATAAGTGTCGGTTGGTCTGTGGCCCAGCGAGCCGCAACCGTAAAAACAAACTATTGCTCCGAAACGGAAACATACGCCTCGGATACGGACTGATCATTTGTTGACGACCTTTGGCTATCGGACACGGACAACGATCGGATTCTGGAACGTTAAGACCCTCCTGGACTCACTCAAGGAAGGGCCTTATAACGCCAGATTCCTCCAATTGGAGCGCGAATTCGCACGGTATAAAATCGACATCTTAGGGCTGAGCGAGATAAGATGGTACGATGCTGGGGAATACATCTCCCCAACAAAAAGCACTGTGATGCTCTACTCTGGTAAACCAGCTGGAAGTGCACGGAGTTCTGGCGTAGGACTCATGCTAACTCCAGCAGCACGTAGTAGCCTCATATCCTGGAAACCCCATAGTGACCGGATATTGACGGCTAGGTTCCAGAGTAGAGTTAGAAAAATTACCATCATACAGTGTTATGCTCCGACTCTAGACGCGACTGAGGATGAAAAGGATAATTTTTATAGTCACTTAGGTGCCGCCTACAACCAAACGCCTAATGGGGACATCGTAATGGTAATGGGGGATCTCAATGCCAAGGTGGGTAGCGACAACACCATGCTTAAGCACGTGATGGGAGTTCACGGCGTGGGAGACCGTAATGACAATGGTGAGCGGTTTGTGGACTTCTGCAATACCAACCGCCTAGTCATCGGAGGTACGCTGTTTAAGCATAACACCTGCCATAAGATCAGTTGGGTCTCTACTGATAGGCAACGAACATCCAACCAGATCGACCACATTGCGATCAGTCGCCGCTTTAGAAATTGTCTCCTGGACGTCCGAAACAGACGTGGAGCTGACGTCGGACAAGAACGAGATCACCATCTTATGGTAGCTCATTTACGCCTTCGTACTGCATCCGTCAACAGCAACCGCTCAAACCTGCTTAACATCACCAGGTTTAATATCGACAGGCTCAAGGTTCCCCAAGTGCGCCAACAGTTCAGGGACCATCTTGCCTTAGAAGCAGAAGCAATCAGCAGCATAGAGAACATGGATGACCACTGGAGTGCTGTGAAAAATGCTTTTGCGACTGGGGCACGCACTTATGTCGGTAAAAAGCAGAAACACCACCGCACATGGCTTTCTACAGACACCTGGAGACGGATCGATGAGCGTACAGCAATCAAGGCTCGGATTGCAGCGGCCTCAGCAGTAGAGAGAACCGAGCTTGAAGCCCAATACCGTGCGAAGAAGAAAGAAGTGCAGCGTAGTGTGAGACGTGACAAGCGTCAACATGTCAACTCACTGGCCTCAAGGGCTGAAGAAGCAGCGAGTAGGTGCGACAGTAGGACTGTTTACAACATCACTAAGGAGCTCATTGGTGGTCGAAACTCCAAACAACATCCAGTGAAGAGTCTAGACGGTGACCTTCTGATTTCGGATGAGGATCAGCTCACTAGATGGAGAGAACATTTTGCTGCAGTGCTAAATCACTTAGACGACGGCGGTATGATCTTGAATTCGAATGAGCAGTTCGAAGCAACAAATTCCCGAATTCGCACCGTACCTCCCAGTAAAGCTGAAATAATAACAGCAATCAAGTCCCTCAAGAAAAACAAAGCGGTGGGTATTGATGGTATCCCTGCCGAGCTATTTCAAGCGGCGCCAAATACATCGGCAGATTTGCTGCATCCGCTAATACGGAGAGCTTGGGATAGTGAACAATTTCCACAGGAGTGGAAAAGGGGGATGATCATTAAGCTTCCAAAGAAGGGTAACTTGATGGAGTGCGGTAACTGGAGAGGTATATGTGTTCTTCCAGCTGTAGCCAAAATAATAGCTAGAATAATTCTAGAACGAATTAAAGATCATTTAGATTCAACTCTCGATGTCGAACAGGCAGGCTTTCGCGCTGGATCCTCCTGCATCGACCACATAAACACCTTACGGATCATAATCGAACAATGCGTTGAGTATAGGTCTCCGCTACATTTACTGTTTATCGACTTCGAGAAGGCTTTCGACAGCTTGAATCGAGATGCTATCTGGCTGGCCTTGCGCAGGAGAGGCATTCCAGAAAAGCTTATAGCTATTATCAAGGCTACATATGAGGGCGGCAAGTGTCACGTCGTGCACAATGGTAAGGTGTCGGAGGACTTTGAAGTCCAAAGTGGAGTACGTCAAGGGTGCATACTGTCCCCACTATTGTTCTTGGTGGTTATCAGCGATGTACTCCGTGCAGCATTGACGGAAGTTAATTCTGGAATTCGTTGGACTATGACATCTTACCTTAAACACCTAGATTACGCTGACGATGTTTGTCTACTTTCACATCGGATAATGGATCTTCATTTGATGGCCCAAAATCTAGAAGCTGAGGCAAACAAAGTGGGGCTAAAAATAAACACAGCCAAAACAAAAGCCCTGAGTACTTCCAATACCCGCGCTCAACTTAACATTGCCGGAAAGCAAGTCGAGAAAGTTGATAACTTTCTATATTTAGGAAGTGTCGTCTCGGCTAATCGCGGTGGCACCGAACTGGATGTGTGCAGCAGAATCGGGAAGGCTAAAGCTGCGTTCGGAATGCTGTCCAAAATCTGGAGAAGCAATGTTATTAGCTTAAGAACCAAGCTACGACTGTTCCGCTCCAACGTAGAATCAGTGCTGCTTTATGGGTGCAGTACCTGGAAGGTGGACACCATTAACACACGGAAGCTGCAAGTCTTCGTAAACAAATGCTTAAGAATCATCTTGAGGATTTTTTGGCCGAACCGCATCTCCAACGAACAACTTTATCTGAGAACGGGCCAAGAACCTATAAGCATTACTATACGAAGAAGAAAGTGGCAATGGATTGGACACACCCTACGGCGCGAAGACAACTCCATTGCGAAATACGCTATGCAGTGGATTCCGCTCACCCAGGCAGGCAGAATAGCGGGACGCCCTGGGCAAACGTGGCGCAGAACAGTTGAGGAGGAATCGAGCTCTTTAGGAATGAGTTGGAGGCAGCTCAAACGCGTTGCAGAACTCCGAACACGATGGCGCGCAGGCGTGGTTGACGCCCTATGCCCCCCGAGGGGTTAAAGGACATAAGTAAGTAAGTTGGTCAATCTGTTATAAGGAAGGCCGAACTTAGTGTTCAAGCTAAACTATCGGTTTTGAACTCGGTGTATGTTCCAAATCTCACCTATGGCCATGAAATTTGGCTAGTGACCGAAAGAATAAGATCGCGGATACAGGCAGCCGAAATGAGGTTCCTTCGCGGTGTTGCTGGAATAACACGTAAATACTTCTACGAACGGAACGATCTATGCTTCGATGGTAGCCACGTAGTGTGTATGCCCCCAGACTGGCTTCCAAGACGTGCCATGATCGCTGTGCCACGAGGTAGGCGACCCTTCGATAGGCCTAGAGATAGATGGTTGGATCAAGTCCGAGACATCTCTCCTGGAGCCGTCTAGGGATTCCTCCTGATGAGTTGGAGTTAATGGCGGAGGATCGAGAAGGATGGGGAGTCCACATGATCGCGTCCCTCATGAAGGGTTAGCGGACCATTGAAAATGTATGTATAGGTCATACCATATGCATGTATATATTGAAGAAAATATTTTTTAGTTTAGGATTGTCCTATCTCTTGTGGTTCCTGAGGAACACAATGCATGTATGTATGTATATGTATATTATTTATTGATGTAGTTATCTCTTTAAAGTAAGAAGAAAAGAGATATGTTTAGTTAAAGAGCTCATCTAAACGAACCATCTTGAATGCAAACAAAGATTACTGAGAACGGCACTGAGGTTTCTATTTTAGAAACTAACACTATAGCTAACTTAGCTTCTTCCTTTCACTGCATTGGTATTTTGCAATACATATGGTATGTATATTGCCAGGGAAATAAGACTATAGATGAACCGGTCACTACTGGTTCAGCTGCTTCCCGCATTGTTATGGCTGGAATACTTTAGTTCCACAAGTTCAACACCTAAAATGTGTTTGGTTTAAAAAAAAAAATTTCACACTAACCGTTGGATCAGCCTGTGGGTGCCGTGGCGTAAGTGGTTAGTGTGTCGGATCACTACGCATGACGTTCCAAGTTCGAATCCCAGAAAACACAAAAAAAAGTTTTTCCACGGTCTCACCTCTCGCGAGCGTCTGACAAACATCCGAGAGTATTGTTGTACTTTGTTAAAAGCATCTGTGATATTAATGACTCGATACCATATACCCAATACATTCCAAGATCTGATTTTACTAACACATCATTTAGATTTAAGCCTATAAATGTTCACAACATCAAAACAATATTAAAGTCCTTAAACCAAAAAAGGGACGTCCACTTTCTTAATGCAAAAATGCTATTGGACGGAATCAATATTATCGGCCCGCAGTTGGAGGTATTAATAAATCAATCGATGATACGCGGCTCATTCCCTGAGACATGGAAGGAATCCATTATTACACCTATCGAAAAAGTCAAAGGCATCGTTAACTGCAAGAACTTCCGACCGATCAACTCGCTTCCAATATATGAAAAGGTTCTCGAGAAGCTTGTAAAACATCAAGTTGAGGAGTACTTCGAATCTAGTAAATTGTTTCTCGAAAATCAGTCTGGATTTCGAAGAAAGCACTCGTATGAGTCAGCTCTGAATAACGTCCTAATCAGCTGGAAAGAGGAGCTAGGCGCAAAGAATTACGTGGTGGCTGTCTTCCTTGATTTCAAACGAGCCTTCGAAACAATTGACAGGAACATTCTGTTAGTGAAACTCCAGGGCTATGGTATCAGGGGTACTGAATTAAAATGGATCCGTTCTGGGCGCATTGCTGTTCATCATCTACATTAACGACATTGGGCATGAACTTAAATACTCCCAGTTAGCTCTCTTTGCCGATGACGCCCTAATCTTCATATCAGGAAAAAACGCAGACAAATGTGTACAAAAGATACAAGAGGATCTACTCAGAGTGAACAGTTGGCTTAGGGCAAATAAACTTAAATTGAATGTCAACAAATCTAAATGTATGGTACTTAAACATAAGCTTAATCTAAACCTCCGTGTAGAAAATGAAGTAATAGAACAAGTTGAACAAATCAAATACTTAGGAGTAGTTATAGACTCTAATTTAACATTTAATGTACACGTAGACTATATTATTAAAAAAGTGTCGAAAAAAGTTGGTTTCTTTAACAGAATTCGAAGTAGAGTCTCCTTTATAAGTGCTATAAATATATATAATGTAATGATTAAACCGCACTTTGAATATTGTTCATCGATTTTGTTTTTATGTTGTGAATATATGTTAAGCAAGCTTCAGCGGCTACAAAATAGGGCAATGAGAATAATCTTAAAATGTAGTCAATATACACCAATCAGACTAATGCTCAATACTTTAATGCGGTTAAATGTCAAACAAAGAATTCTTTTAAATGTTTTATGTCTTATTTTTAAAATCAAAAATGATCTGTTACCGAATTATTTAAAGAAACATCTAAGATATGTAAGAGACTCCCAGCCATATAACTTAAAAAACCAAGAAGACTTCAGATTGCCATCATATCTGCAGAATATAACCCAAAATAGTATTGTGTACAAAGGGTGCCAACTGTTTAACGCAGTGCCATCTAACATTAAAAATGAAAGTAACTTCAATAGATTTAAAAGAATTACAATTGAATATATAAAATGTAACTTTCCACATACCTAAATATTAATTTACATACGTAACATAGGTTAAGTTCAAACTGTGAATTATAATTAATTTGTATGAATTTAAATAGCAAAGTTCTGCTAAATAAATGAATTTAACTAACTAACTAACTAAAAAAAGCTTCTCAAATCGCCGTTCGGATTCGGCATTAAACTGTAGGTCTCTTCCATTCGTGTGAAAAATATGACGCACCAACATGAGTGGTTGCGAGAAGCTAGGCCCTGGCACTTTAAAGAGCTGTTGCGCCAAATATTTGTTTGTTTTTTGTTTTTTTTGGATGAGCCTGTGGGAAAATTGAATTTAATTTTTGGTTTTCAATCGATTCTTCGACTTTTTTGGGACTTCATTGGTTAGTTGTCAGTTTATACAAATGCTCATTAGCTGCTGGGGAACAAAAAAACAAGCACCACCTGTGGCAAATCTCTATCGTTGGCAGAGAGGCGCTGATGCTTCGATATCATTGAATATTTTGTTTTCTATTCGATGACTGGAAATGAAGGAGAAGAACTGGGCGGCTCGGACATATAGTGTAATTTTACTTAAAAATACTTTCGGAAAAAATCGATTCGGTTATTTCAATCACAATATTAAATTGGCACTCAAAGAAGAGAGGTGCTATATACTTTACTATACTAGGGCCTTCTACGCACTGCGATCTATAAGATCTATTGTGCCAGCCCGGTGTTTAGCTGAGAACTTGGTTAAGGCTCTTGATAAACCTCAACAGAGCTCCAAGCTCAATGTTTCAGAAGTCAGAGGGACTCAATAAAGCCCTCCGGAGATAAAGAGAAGTCTTTTTCTTGCGGCCATAGGGCATTCACAAAAAAATATGTTCTGCCGTCTCTTTTTGCTCTCCACATAGCCAGCATTCGCCTGTATCTGCTACTCCCATCTTGTGCAGATGGTGCCTGAGTGGGCAATGACCAGTCAAGTAGCCTGTTAAGGTTCTTAAGTCTGCTTTCCTAAGTTCGAGTAGCTCTTTAGCCTTGCAACGGTCCGTCGTAGGCCCTTGAGTTTGGCCCAGTACTGTGCATGATGATCATCTTTCCATTTCTTTATTTTGATGTTTGCGCTACTCCGTGTGACTCCAAAATAGGGTTCAGGACCGACTATTGGGCGACTAGCGCCTCTTCTCGCTAAGCAGTCCGCCCGTTCGTTGCCCTCGAAGCCTTCGTGTCCTGGTATCCAGGCCACAGTGACGGTGTTTTTCGATGCGAGATCTTCGAGTAGGTTTAGACAGTCCCATACAAGTTTTGATCCTACCGTGTACGATGTCAGAGCCATAGTCCGAGAGGATATAGATACAAGTACCCTCGACCCTTCTTCGCAGACATTCTAGTACACAGAGCTCGATTGCATGGACTTCGGCCTGAAATATTGTTCGTGATTTCCCAAGCGCTGCCGCACGTTGGAACCTGGGTCCATAAACCCCTGCGCCAGTGCTACCATTTTCCAAATTGGAATGGAACTCCATCTGAGTACCAAGTTTGAGAGTTTGGTAAGACTACAAGTTTTTCATTCCTCCATGTGTGGCGGTCACCTATGACCACATTGTATTTCCTGGAGAACCGGTATTTCTTGAGCATAGTATCTGGGATTTTGAGAATAGGGTCATTTTGAATATACTCTAGAATTTTCAAATGGCCTGTAAATATGGCGATTTTAAGGTCCGAGATCTTGGGCAGCCTAAGAGCACTCAGCATAGCTTCTTTTTGTACTGCAAGCTGCAACGATGTGAGACTAAGCATTACTCCCATTGCTGCCGTGGGGCACGTTCTCATTGCTCCTGTGATACTCAGACAGGCTAGACGATGGATTTTATTCAACTGTTCCTGAGTCTTGGCCTGTAAGGTTTTTGGCCACCAAGCCAACGATGCATAGGTGACCATAGGTTTGATAATGGCGCTGTACGTTCAATATATTATCTTGGGTTTTAGCCCCCAAGTTTTACCATGTAGGCGCTGGCACATAAACATTGCTCTTGTCGCTTTCTCGGTAGCCTTGTTCAGGTGTGAATTCCAGGTGAGCGTCTTGTCAAGTATAACACCTAGGTATTTCGCTTCCTTGGATATGCCGATTGGGACATTTTCCAGTGTTATCTGTTTAAGAGTATGATTTATTTTCCTGGAAAAGGGTACAAGTATAGTTTTTCCGGGGTTGATGGTAAGTCCATTTGTCCTGCACCAATCGTTAAAGTTAAATTGAGGGCACCTTACATTAGTTGGGAAATTATGTCCTCAAATTTGCCTCTGACGCTGATGACAACGTCGTCTGCATATCCTTGTACTTTGTAACCCGATTTTTCAAGTAGCTGTAGGTGTTCGTCAATAACTAAGGTCCAGAGTAAGGGAGAGAGGACTCCTTCTTGCCGGCAACCTCTCGTAGTTGTTATAGTTTTATGCGAGCCTCCGCACTCAATTCTTATTTTCCTGCTACATAGCATAATTAGGATCCAGTTTATGATTAGAGGAGCGATATTGTTCCTGATCATAGCCTTTTTGATAGCCTCATAGGAAGTGTTGTCGAATGCTCCCTGTATATCTATGAAGGCACATAGGGCTGTTTCTTTAGCAGCTAATTATTTGTGAATCAATAGCGTTAAGCTGTGAATGGCTGTTTCCGTAGACTTTCCAGATTGATAAGCAAATTGGTTTGCATGCAGAGGATCATGTATAAGAAACTTTTCCCTTATATGATGATCGACAATTTTCTCCATCGTTTTTAGGAGAAAGGAACTGAGGCTAATGGGTCGAAAGGATTTAGGCGATTGCTCAGCCCGCTTTGTCGGCTTTGGGATGAAAAGAGGTGCTTGAGACACACGAATAAAAAGAAAAACTGTATGGCTTGAAACATTTTTGTTTTTTAAACAGTTTACAACACTTAGGACTAGGTTCCTTAAAGTTAGGAACTCGAAGATGGAGTGAGACTACGGCAAGCTATTTGACCTTCTGAGTTTCATGTATATTTGACATCGTGTACTCCTTTTGATTGCACTGAAGCCTCCCCATTACAATAGAATTCTCCTGAACCAGCTAACAAGTATGCATTTAAATACAGGGTGGGGCAGAAAGAACTCCGCGATTTAAAGAGAACGTAGATAAGGTTAGGATGGCAATAGCAAAGCGCGGGAGGCGGCGATAGACAGCGGCAATCGTGCAATTTTCAGTTGCCATAATGGTTTGGACGGGAGTACACCGTGCGTTTGTTGACGAAGAATGCATTCAAAATGGCGGGTCGTCGACTGCGACGCAGCGTGCTTTTCGCATACACTTCGCATTCGGTCGACGTGATTCCGTTCCTGACAAAAAACAATACCTTGCCTTTGGGTGTCAAACCTTAGAGAAATAGGCTCTGCACTCAAAAAGAGGTCTCCTGGATGACACAAACATCTCGCCAGTCACTAGCGATTCTTAGAGAAATGCTTCCTGCGTGTATTATCTCATTACGTGGTGATATCGGGTGGCCGCCGCGTTCGCCTGATTTGATGCCTTGTGATTTCTTTCTCTGGGGATATCTCAAAGCCCAAAGTCCGTAAACTTTGGAAGCTCTAAAGAATGCAATAACATAGGAAGTTGCTAACATTCTGCCTGAAATGACTCGCCGCGTAATGGAAAAATTCCAAGAGATGGTTATTCAGTGTGTCGATAATGGAGGTTCGACTTGAGTTGAACGTTCGATTCGTTAACCATAATAGGGGTGTTAATCTTTCCCACTCTTTGTGATGAACATCGCCGGCTATATCGCTGCAAAGTAAATATATAATCTATTTTGAATTTTACTTACTTTTTAATTTCCTCCCGTTCTTTCTCCATTTTCAGCAGGATTCCTCTCTGTTTCTTTTTCACGGCGGATATCTGAACAGTCAAACCCTTTGCTTTGTACCGCTCCTTTTGCACTTCCAACCATGCAATTTGACCCTTTGTCCGATCCATTAGCGCCTTCTCTCGCATTTTCAGCAGGGCTGCCAAGTGATCAGATTTGTTGGTCTCATTCTGAATTAGCTTCTCATACTGTAAGGACAAAGTCAAATAAAACATCAAACCAATTTCTCTCATCATTTTAACTTACCAATCCAATACTAGAATAGTTAATAGTTGACTCAGACAAGCTCCTGTTTAACGATAATACAGATATCTCCATATCTGATTTGTTAAACACCCGCACAAACTCGCTGTCCAATGAGGAATTCATAAAATTCGACTGGCTGCGATCGGCGGTGTCTTGTGATTTGGAAGTGGCCTTGTAGCTCGGTGGTGGCCCAACCGACCGCCCACTGGTCTCATCTTGATAGTCTCCACGTGAGGTATTTATATGACTTTTGACATACTCTTCTCGGGGAGATATATCCAATGAGTCTCGGGAATATTGATTCGCTGACATGTTATCCTTGTTGGGAGACTCTTCGATTGCCTCCTCGTGGATGGTGGGTATTCTAGGGGAATCGTGCGCTGGTTCCTCAGAGGAAACAATAAATGTTTGCGTTTCTAGAGACACAAGGGACCTTTCTTGTGATAGTAGTTCTTCCGATGAAGTCGGCGACTCTTCTTCTTCTTCTTCAACCGCTTCTTCAGTTGACGACGATGTAGATGAGGAAGGCTTCTCATTGTTGGTTTCACTTGACTTGTTAGAGGCGGTCTGAACTTCTGGAATACTGCTACTTGTTGGGGTTTCATTTGAATCTTTAGTTCGCTTCTCTTCGGGATTCGACGACTCCTCGAAATCAGATATATACTCAGCCATCTCTATGGATTTTGCAGATGGAATACCACTCTTTAACTCTATCGCCGAAGGCCTCTTACTCTTTTCTGGGCTGAAAATTTGATGCGATTTCACCAGTGTCGTCTTCAACTGATGATTCACTTCGATGACCTGCGACAGGCTGCGATTGAAGTCATCGAGGAGTTGACTGAAATCAACACTGGCCTCAGACCGAGAGCTAATCGCGCCAGAATCCACTTTTTGCTGCGAAGAAGTTTCTGGAAAGTTATCACCTCTATCGAGGGTTACATTCTTTAGCATGGATTTGGATTTGATGTGCAAGTTTGAAATGTTCTCCACTGACAGTGGACTAAGAGCCTTCCCATCTGCATCGGCTAGTGGGGGATTCTTAGATTGTCTACTGAAATTCTTTTTCTTCTCTGGGCTGGAGAACACTGAACTAGAGACTGTGGTATCATCTTCGTCGAACTGCAGTGGCTTCCTTGCTTCCACCGGTCGTAACTGACTTTTCAGGGAGCTTACTGTTTTCGATTCTGGAAGTTGAATAGAAATGGAACTGAAATTCGAGGTTACTTCTGAGAGACTTTTTGACAATTGTTGCTCCATAAAGCTCTCTTTTGACAAGGTGGACTTTTCCAAGGATCTGGTTAACGACTTGTCTTCGTTGTCTATCAGACGCCGCTTGACATTATTGGCTCGACTGGGCTTAGGGTAGGAAAGTGGTGTTTCTGTAGCTCTTTTCTTCGATTGATGCTCCAAGGAAGAAGATGATGCAACAGCTGGAGGATTTGCTATAGCTTCAAGTTTCTTGCGGACAGCCATAATGAAATTGTAGGGATATGCTTGTACTGCAGTTGGCTTTAACCAGTAGGGAAGTTCTGCGTTCTGGTGTGGTTGAGGAAGCTTGGAGGATTCGAAGGCTGATCTATCTACTTGCACAGATTTTTCACGCAGTGATGTGCGTGTCTTCAGGTTAGCTTCTGGGACTCTAAGGTCTAACTCTGGAATGTTGCTTCTCTTTGTACTAGGAGCGGTAAACTCGGATTTCTTTGATTGCTCCACATGGCGGTTCTGGTCTAAATCCATGTTGCTATTGATCAAAACCACTTCAGGCTTCTTTGGTTCTACCGTAACCACATCTATCAACCTCGATGATGGGACATCTACTAGCTGTGGGGTTAGCATATCCAAAATGAGATTCTCCTTATCCATATTGAAGTCCTTTATGGCGCTGAATGAGTGATCTTTGAACTCTGGCTTACGAAGCAAGCCGACTTTTTTGTAGTTCTCTGATAGTGGACTAGGATCTTGTGACTTCTCAGCTGATGCTTTTCTCTTCTGCCGCCTTTCGGACCAAATATCCACTCTGGCAGTCTCGAGACGAATTTCTAGCTCTTTTGCCATTTCTCTTGAAAGCGCTTGCTGTGCATTGTCTTTCTCTGCTTCCACACGATTTGGACTATTTTCAACTTTCTTCTTCGCCATTTTCACATTCTTATTCAAAATTTGTCGTGTATTCTTGCGTAGGTCTTCCAAACGCTTCTTAATCTCGCTCTTATCGATTCCAGGCTTTCCATCTGACGCCTGGGCGGCCGTTTGAAGAGACTTACGCTTCTTCTTTTGTTCCTGCATAAAACGTCGCGTCTCCTCGGAACTATACTTCTTCTGTCGATCCTTCGGTGAGGCGTTCTCCTTTTCCTCCGCATGCGCTGATTTCGACCGTACAGTCTGAGATCCTAGCCTCAGCTGACTCCTTCGTGCGGTAGGCGGTCGTAAATTCGTTTCAGTCTTACTTCTCTGGACGGGTTGTGCTTGTTTAGTCGGCGGCGGCGAATTCTTTGTGATCACAACAGCCTCCTCGTGCTTATCCTCCCCGTCTTCGTGTTTCTTCTCTTTCGTTGGAGTATTTGTGATTTCATTGAGCATTTCTTGGATTTCTTTGACTTCCTTGTCGCGATCTTCTCGTTTCTTTTGGAATTTCTCCTCGCCGACAGCAACAGGCGGCGGTGTTTCGTTTATATTCACAACAATGTCTCGTTTCGGTTTGGTCGTTGTTGATGATGGATCGTAAACTAGCTTAGCTATTTGGGTTTTCATTTTTCTGGGACTACGTGTTCGAATGGTGGCAGTAGTTGTGGCTGGAAAAGTAAAAAAAAAGAAAGTGCAAATATGTAATCCATGACGAATCGGCTAAGAAAATGTAACACATTCGAGTCGGGTTTTCGGATATGGAAAGTTCAAGTACTCTTTATGGCATCTAAGTGGAGCACACTAGCACAGAGTGGAGACGAAAACTGCTTTGCTCGATTTGGTGGCGATACAGTGTCTGTAAATGGTTATTGGTTTCTGAGAATGTACCGCCAAGTTGGTGTTGTACCATGAAAAGTGAATTCATACGAGGGTTGTGTAAGTGATAGGAATTCGGATGGAATTCTGTTCCTATAGAGGGGTATGAGGGAGTGATATTGTGGCATATATGGTGCAATTATAAATCTGTATATTTCCTGTTTGAAATGGTAGTAACATAACAGTAGTACTGGAGTTGCACAAGAGTAGCTGAGATTTCCCACGAATGACTCTCGGTTTCGTGAGACCATTCATTGATGGTAAGCCAATGTTTCACTAAGTCGCACTAAAAATGAGACCAGCAACGTGCAGAATTAGTTCTCACAAAGTATTATGGTTGCAGGAGATTGTGTTATAAGAAAAGCTAGCTCGATTTGTAACTAACCTGATAATTTTCTGTGAATTACAATTTTTACAAGAATCAGGAGTTCTAATTTAGTACACATCACGTACCTATTGTATTTCATTTCGAATTCGCCTGGGTAAGAAGGATGATGTTATAGAACATGCACTTCTCCACAAAGGTAGGAAATGAGTTTAACGAGATAAATGTAATAAAAATAAGGGTATCATGTGAAGTTGCTTACATAATTTTCAAAAGTCTGTGCGGTATAGGTCAACATTAAAATTCTTCGCGAGCGAAACCACGATTAGCTTATTGCTGGACGAAAGGAAAACAAAGCCGTCAGCAAGAACATTATCTACCAAGGATGCACATTTAACTCTTAAACTTGGATAAAGTGGACATCCAGTCTTAGATATACAAGTACTAAATGTTTTGTCCTTAGTGTGCCTGATCCTGTTGTTGATCAGAGACGTTGCTGCATAGACGGAGCGGGAGCACGGTGAAGTGAATTATTATATCATCCAGTTCCTTACCGGACATGGTTACTTTAACCGGTACCTGCACAAGATGAGAAAAGTAGGGTGTGCAGCCTGCCAATACGGAGACTCTCTGGAAGACGATGCGTATCACACCTTTTTCATTTGTAACAGGTGGAGCATCGATGGGTATCTTCATCGACATTGAGGGTGCTTTTGACAATGCGACTTTTGATTGCATGTGCGACTTGGCCAGACAACACGGGGTAGATGAAACATTAGAGATGCGGATTGTGGCCGTTATGTTATGACAGGGGTAAACAGAGGTTGTCCGCAAGATGGCGTTCTGTTTTCATTGTTATGGTGCATGGTGGTCGACTCTCTGTTGAACACTCTAAGTAGTTCTAACGTCTACGCTCAGGCATACGCGGATGTTGTCGCTGTACTTTCTGTCGGGCCATGCCTGGCTACGGTCTGTGCTAACGCGCAGGGGGCGCTGGACATGATCGATGAATGGTGTACTAGGAGTGGGCTTTCGGTGAATCCTCTTAAAACAGAGGTTGTTCTTTTTACGAGAAGGAGGATTTTTACGGGTCTGACTCAGCCAGTGCTAAAAGGCGTCGCCATCCGCATTTCCAATGAAGCTAAATATCTGGGAGTGATTTTAGATAAGAAACTTTATTGTTCTAAGCACGTCGAGTTGAAAACATCCAAGGCGCTCTCAGTCTTCTGGAAGTGTAATGGTGCTTTTGGCAAGACATGGGGCTTGTCACCGAATAAGGTTCTCTGGATCTACACGGCTATAAGACCATTCCTCGCATATGTGTCGGTTGTTTGGTGGGAGGGGCTCTCGCGTAAATATGTGGTTGCTTTTTGCGCCAAACTCCAAAGAACGGCTTGTCTCGGATGCACGGGAGTTTTTCCGAGTACGCCTGGTTCTCCTCTAGACGCTTTGCTGAACTTACCTCCCCTCGATACTTATATCATGGATTGCACTATCAAAGCCATCCATCGTCTTAGGCGGGCGGTTTTTGGTATACTCCATACTGGAATTTTGATGAACTTACGCGACACTTATCTTACGACTCATGCCTTATGGATATGCCGTCTGATGCAATGACACCAGAACTCCAGCTGATGCGCAAATTCAGAGTCGACTTTCTTTGTGTTCAGGACTGGCTTCGGCCAGTCTGAGCAGGGAATGGAATGTAGTTGTATTTTAACGGATGGTTCCAAAACCAGTCAAGGGCTTGGCGCTGGTGTCTTCGTGGAAGTCGACAAAATTAGACTTCTTTTCTCGTTAGTCAAATATGCGTCTGTTTTCCAACCGGAAGCTTATGCAATCCTATTGGCCATGAACTATGTTGTGAAGAACATGTGGAAGGAACGTAGTATTTGTGTCTGTAGTGACAGTCAGGCTGCGCTTAAGGCCTTGCTTAACCCTTCAACCACTTCCAAAATAATTCGTGAAACCAGAAACTCTTTGATCTCGGTCGCAAGGCTGAATTCTCTGTCTCTTACCTTGGTCCCAGGTCACACTGGGATCTTGGGAAACGAGATCTCCGATGAGATTGCTAGACAAGGCTCAGAGGAGGCTTTCTCAGGTCCCGAACCCGTGTTGGATCTCCCTGCTTCCTCAGTTAGGGCTTCCATTGACGATTGGGTCTCTCACGAGCACAATTATGTGTGGCATGACTCTCCAGGATGCAGGTTGACTAAACGCATGCTCCCGGACGTCTGTGAAAAATCAGCGACATTCTTGCTGTCTCTCAGCAGAAAAGACTGTAGACAACTTATTGGCGTCTTGACAGGCCACTTTGCTTTTGCCAAGCACCTTAACGTGTTGGGCTTAAGTGACACTACAATCTGCGACGCTTGTGGAGAGAGCGACGACACCGCGGAATATTATCTCTGTGAGTGTCCGGCCTTTGCTCGTATCTGGTGGCAGATCCTCGGTGCGGATGTGGTGAGTGCTGGTACTGTAAGCTCCCCATCACTGAAGTGCTTGCTTAGAAAGACAAGGAAATTCCAATAAAATGGATAAATCAGGGTCTGCTCTCTGGTAGTACAATGGACCAGTTGCGTCTGAGTGCTCCAGGCGAGCGTTTCCTATCCCGCAAAAAAAAAAAAACTTCCTACTTGGTACCAGGTCACATAGGAGAGGTGGGACACGAAGCAGTGGATAAACTAGCAAGAAAAGGCTCGGAAACCCTGTTTGAACCGGAACGGAACCTTTCTGTAGGTTCGGACCGCACAAATATGGGAAAAACTGAGAAGAGAAGAGATGAAGAAGAACTTCAAAGAAACACCGGCACACCTATCTTCTTACGGAATGCGAATCGTCAATCTACAAAAGAGGACAATATTTGGGATCCTATCCTTTATCGGATCGGATTCACCTTCCTTGAACCCATTTCAGATACTTCAGTTGATCAAAACAGTTGGACTAGAGGAAGTGCTCTAATTCGATAATTTCATGGACTAGAACCCTAGTTTGGGCGCACAATGGATCTATTTAGGTCGCAGTGTACCTGCACTCCATCGAACACAGATCTATATATGTACATCTAGTATACCTGGTGGCGATCAGCGGGTAAAAAATCTCAAACCTGAGGGTATACACATGGAAATATTATATATCGTCCCCCATATGCCAGAAGCATGAATGTGCAAATTTTATTTTTTCGACTTTCTTAGTTTGTGTGATAAGTCTTTCTGTATTCTATGTTGTTTTAGAACTGTAAATGTGCAGAAAGAATGGAAACAACAATTTCTTACTATAATATGTCGATTGGGTGAATGTTGAATTCATTCTTATTTAGTAGAGCCAGAAGCACAATTGTGGTCATTCCTCAAAAGTTTAAAAATTTGCACATTCATGCTTCTGGCATATGGGGGACGATATGAGATAATGAATCGATACCAAAATTCATACAACGTAGACTGTACTAAAGTACTTGCAATTAAATACAAATGACAGTTTTAATTAATAGCGGAATATAATCGCTCTTGCGTCGCATTATCTCTCCGCTTCAGCTTCAGTAAAGCTATGAGTAGCAGCGATGTGGTTGCTTTTAATAACGACACTGTTTCTCAAATTAACTGTGTGTATTTTTTTTTGTTAGTTTTGAGAGAAATTTAATTTTATTTGAGTAGGTCTGCGTTCCGCCCCTGCAAATAAATAGCATTGAATGCTACAGCGATGAAGATGTCTGCAGTCATTCATACTGCTCCTTAAACGCTAAAAGGCCAAACCTAAACTGGGCGAATTGGGGATTCTTTGTAGCACAACCGCAAAGTTCTGCTTTTGTAAGCTTAACATGGAAAGCAAAATTAAATTTATAAAGAATTTGTGTTTAGATTCGTACACAGTTCTACAATAAATACGACAACTATATACCGGTCGGACCAATTTTTTATGAGAATATTTGTAATATGTCGGCGGTTAGGTCACGAACGCTTGCATTTGTTATAATGCTATCTGACTTGCAGATGTATGCATCGAACTTCAAGTGTCCTTTCGAGGTAAAATTTTAATTTTATGAAAATGTTGTGTAATTGTTTTTGGTGTCGTTTTTCAGAACAATGTTACTGTATCTAATTTTCCACCGGACATCACGTTGTTGCCAAGATTTGTGGGAACTAAGCAGTATAAGGTGAATTTCAGCATTGGTAACACGGTGACAAATAAAACGTTTTTCTCTGTCAGCTTGTATCTGACTACAACTTTAGTGTGACTCTTATGGAAATAAAAATTTAGAAAACGTTTCGAATACCGTGCACTTATTACATGTATGCACGTGTTTTAAACATATTAGGTCCGTGGTTTGTATCGGACACTGCCGAATATGCAGTATCATATAAAAGCCATGTTATGGATAGGCATTCCACACCATCAACTTGCAACTGTTTACTTCAGTTGTCTTGAGGGAGGCAGGCATATGAGGATTAGTTGTCGATGATTGGATTTATTTTGAAAATAATTTTGTTCACGATGCGTAGATCACCTCGAACAGTATATTTTTGGTATTACAATCTTTTTCTGTGCCTGGTTATTCAAAATCTGGCTTTTTATCGGTTATCTACCAACCGCTATATTTGGCACACACAATGATATGGATATGGATACGGAAATCGGGCGCGTTTCTTGGACGTTAGGAGAAAAGATTACAAGATATTCTACTACGGAACGGAAAAGGCTAGGAACGGAATCAGTATCATCCTTGCGGCAGAGCTACTTGGTAACGTCTTGAGTATTTCGAAGTCCAGCGACCGTTTGATGTCTCTCAAACTAGTAATACAAGGAGAGGTGTGGAATATTGTCAGTGCATATGCTCCCCATAATGGGTGCAATCAGAGAGATAAAGATGCATTTTGGCTAGATTTCCACAATCTCCTTAAGAACATCCCAAAGGAAGAATTTCTATGTGTTGGAGGATATTTGAATGGACATGTCGGGAAATCAAACGAAGACTATGAAGACTGCCATGGAGGACTATGATATGGCACCAGGAACCTTCCTGGTGAAGACATCCTAAGCATGTGCAAATCACACGGTCTTATCGTCTTAAATACCATGTTCATCAAACAAAGCCGACACCTGATCACTTACAGCAGTGGTGGAGATGAAACTCAGATTGACTACCATTTGGTAGGCAGTTTCATGAAGCCTCGGGTAAAAGATTGCAAAGTGATCCTGGGAGAGGCAATCGCTCGACAACACCGTCTCCTGCTAACAGAAATTTTTATGAAAACACCAAAGAAAAGCAAACAAACAAGGGTTTCTGAGAAAATCAAGTGGTAGAATCTGGACAAAGAAAAAGGCGAGGCTTTTGTTTTCGTGATGAAAAATTACTTCTCTCACACCATCAACGGAGCTGAGGACGAAGAGTGCAGAGCACAAAATATGTGAGATTTCCTACATCGAACTTGCTTGAAGATAGCCAAATCACTGCTAGGAACTTCAAAATGCCACCACCAACACGCCAAAGAAACATGGTGGTGGAGTGATGAAGCTAAAGATGTGATAAATGAGAAGAAAGCGGCTTTCAAAGCTTGGTCAAAGTGCCTCTCTATTAACAGAAACGAAAAAGCCCGCCTCGAAGTGGAATACAGGGATCGAATCGCGTCCTGTGTGAACGGATAACTCGTCACGTAATTTGTATGTATGTTGTTGCTAGATCTACCAACAACACAGTACAAATTAAGTTACAAGTCATCCGTTGACGGAGGACGCCATTCGACCCCAGATGTTGCAAGTAAAAAGCGAAGAAGAAGTGCGCCCAGCTTCAAGCAGAGAGTACGGAGGGCCTGTGTCGGGAGCTGGAGAAAATATTTTCCCCGGTTGCTGGTGCAAACCAGGCTATCCAGGAGCTGTGACGACAAAATATGGTGCAATGGTGCAGTGGATAGAGTGTTTGCTCGTTAGCCGATGAGTGCAAGTTCAAGCCACCGCGGGGAACAGCAATCACCAGCCACCTGAGTATAAAATGGAAAAAAAATACCATCAAAGTTTTTCCAACCACTGCCCACCGCTCTCACGACGATCGGTTCTACGTACGTACGTACGTCCCGTAGCGATTCGAGGACAATACCTCGACCAAGGATCGTCAACCTCAGCTACACAGCTGGTACAACAACAACAACCCAATATGAACAAGAGCGCAACCATCTCAAAATAGCCGCCCAAAGAAGAAGGAATGCTCAGGAGATTCGTTCGCTAAAGTTCATTAATAATGCTCATGGCCAGCTTCTTGTGGATGACGACAAAATTCTGCAGAGGTGGCGGCAGTATTGTGAACGACTTTTGAATGAGTAGGCTATACTTTCCAAGAGACACCCCTTACTGTGAAGAAATACCCGACATTACAGTCGAAGAAGTTAGTGAGGCGATCAAATACTCCAAAAAACGAAAAGCGGTTGGGCCAGACGAGATGCCCTCTGAGTTCTGGATAGGACACGTCTTTTGTCCTTTGCTCTTTATTGCAGTCCTTGACTATCTGCTGAAGGTAAAGTGTCGGACCCCAAGGTACATCAATTATTCTTTGCTGACGATGGAGCCATCATAAGTGAGGATCCTACATCCCTGCAACGAGCACTTGATGTCTGGGTGGACGTATTGGAGGGAAACGGGTATCGCATTAATTAAAAAAAAGACAGAATATTTGTGCTGCCCGTTCTCTGAACCATGTCTATTCCAGACATTTATTTAAATGGAACAGTGCTTCCCAAGCGCGAAAAGTAGAAATATTTGAGATCTATGATAAATAGCAAAGCAACCTGCAATGACGACATCAATCACAGCGTAAGCGTGGGGTGGATGAAGTGGCGAGAAAACTCTGCTATCTTCTGTGACCGAAAAATTACCCCTTAATTGAAAGGAATGCTCTACACCGCAGTTGTGGTTGCAGCGCTCACATAATCAATCAATACGGTTTACAATGTTGGACGATGTACAAAAAGTATGTGAGTAAATTAACGGCAGCTGATATGAAGATGCTTCGTATAACAGCAGGAGTGACAAAGCCTGATCGAATAAGAAGTTCGAAGATCCGTGGAAGCCTTCACGTCAATGAAACCATCTTACGAAAAATAGAGCGCGACCGGCTCACTTGGTATTGCCACGTTCAAAGAGGATCATACAAATGCGACGACATCGGCATTTCATTGGCCTCAGTAACCGAGTAATCCGAAATCGGGAGGCCTGCCGATATTTTCTGAGGTCAAGTAGACGAGCTCCACAAGCGCATCAGTAGAAATGCGGTGAAGTGGGAGGGTTATGATCTCTTGTTTTCGGATTATAACCTCGCCGAAATAGGAAGAAAAAAAAACTGACGAATTGGGTTTGGAAAACATGTGGTTCCAGCAGGCCGGCGGACAGTGGTGTGAGAGTGGCACTAAGTAACTTTGTATTCTGAAAATATATGAGATGGATAATACATTTCGATGGAATGGAGAAATATTTACACTTATGACAACAGTTGCAACACCTTTAAAGTCGCTACATTATGTAATCATTTTTAGTGCATACAGCTAAGCGCTGTGTATTCTAGTAAATATCTGTTCTGTGTCAAGTTGATAATAGTTTAAAAATCTTAAATAGGTTTTACAGCATGTCTAAAGGAAACGTAAACGTTATTAAAATTTTTATTTTCTTACTAGCGGGTACCCGGCGAGCGTTGCTGCGCCCAGAAAAAAAAAAAAAAAAAAAAACTGTCAGGCAGGCACCGGGGGGAACAACTGTCAGGCAGGCGCCTGGAGCAACAACTGTCAGGAAAGCGCCTGACTTAGCAGGGGCTAAGTCTATTTGAGAACAGTATTGTGCCGACCAACAGTGGGTAAGTGGTCCAACCTTAAATTTATCTATATGAATTTTTTTGAGTACTAAAGTACTATTACACTAAAGCAGTGAGCAAACTGCTAGACTGATGGTAACCTTCGTGCTTTGCTGCGACTAGCAAAAGACAATTGCCGTGTTTTTTTTGAAACCTAGCCAGCCAGTCGTTCATTTAAACGATTTGCCAGCCAACCAAAGCCAGCCGATTTTATACGAACATATCTCTGGGAACCAAGCAACCTCGCAGTGACAGCAACAACAAATAACTAAAAAACATTCGTTTTTGCGCCGCCTGAAATTAGGCATCACGAAATTCGCAGCAGTAACTTTTTGCTGGGGATAAAATCAAGAGTAGTAGCCAGCCGGTTGTTGTATTTGTTTTATGTGTAAAATTTTACTTTACTAGCAACTACTGGCTATCACTCCAATTTTCCAAGACCTTGTTGATGGTTTCGGGCTGTAGCTCACGAATTGCTTGGATGATATTGGCCTTAAGTGCTTGAATCGTTTCCGGATTGTTGGCATAACATCGGTTTTTCACGGATCCCCACAAAAAAAAGTCTAAAGGGGTCAAATCGCAGCTCTGAGGCGGCCAATTGACATCGCCAAGACGGCTGATAACACGATTTGGGAATTTGGTGCGCAAAAGACCGATTGTGGCATGGGCTGTGTGGCATGGCGCGCCATCCCGCATGAATCAGAGGTCGTCCAAATGCATGTCTTCAATTTCAGTAAAAAAAAAAGTCGTTAACATGGCTCTGTAACGCCCGTTGACCGAAACGTTGTTCCCAGCCTCATTTTCGAAGAAAAATGGTCCAATGATGCCACCACTCCACAATCCACACCAAATTGTCACTCTCTGTGGATGCATTGGCTTCTCGACCATAACGTGCGGGTTTACTGAGCCCCAGATGCGGCAATTTTGTTTGTTAACGTAGCCGCCGAAATGAAAATGTGCCTCGTCAGAAAAGACGATTTTTCGCCCAAAATCGTTTTGCAATTCAAGCTGCTCTAAGGCCCAAACTGCGAAGCGATAACGAAGCGGATGGTTGTGTGCTTTCAATTGCTGAATCAATTGGACCTTGTAAGCGAATAATCCCAGATCTTTGTGCAGAATTCTCCTCAGGCTAGTGCGTGAAATGTTGAGCTGTTGAGATCGATGACGAGTTGATGTTCGTGAATTGAGTCTCACACTCTCGGCTACAGCAGCCACATTCTCGTCTGTGCGCACCGTACGACGACGGGGACCATGAGTGTGGTCCACTAGCATACCAGTCTCACGAACTTTTTGCACAAACTTGCGTACAGCAGGCGCGGTGGGTGCTTCATTTCGGTCAAAATTTCTTTTCAAAAAAACGCGGTGTTTGGGCTACACAGCACTCACTTTGGAAATAAGTTTTCAATATTTCCCTATGTTGTTCAAGCATAAAGCGACTCATTTCGTTCCGCGGAGGTATGATACTGATTTTCTGTCAAGATTTCGAGCGGGAAACAGCTGTCAGTGTCAAAATAACCTATGATTTAAAAAGAAATCACTAGATGGCCCACCCGTTATAGATTTTTCAAGCAGTTATGGATTTTCTAAGTAAATGGTTGAAAAGTCAATATTTGCAAAAGCTCAGTAGAGCAGAATTAACGTGCTCCACACTCCTCCGTTTTGTTTCTTATTTGAAAATATTCTCTAGACTCTTATCCAAACAACTGTACCATTTCCAGCTGCGTCAACCTACGCCACCATTTATCACTTCAATAAAACCGTTGAAAAGTCTGTTCTGTTGAAGTGTGTCATTATATGGAGATCTCACCATACCTCCCGCCGAAGCTATTTGATTTTTTCCTCATTTGGTTCCTTGTTCATAAGAACATTTTTGATCAGCACATGTTCCTATAGAGATCTGCAGTTAAAATGATGTTTTGGCACCACTGTGCGGCATAGCACAAGCGAAAGTAGACATTCGATAGTAATCGTTTCCCGACCGCTTAATCTCTCGTGACCGATGCAGACTTCTTTCTCTGGGGTTTTTGAAGTCACGGGTCTATACGGACAAGCCACAGACCTTGGTGGATCTAAAGGAGAACATCCTACAGAAGTTTTGAGAAGTCATGGAAAATGCTGTGGAACGAGCCTGAATGTGCATCAACTTTGGCGGCGACGGCCTCTTGATTAATATTATCTGCGCGATTTAATGGATAGTAATTCAAGCATCTAAATAAACATAATCAACAAACAAAAGCAATTCTTTTTATTTACAAATAAAATTACTGTCTAAGGAAAACGAGTTAGGACTTTTGCGCCACCTTCTCTGTCTGTTATTAAATGCTGGTATCTTGAATTCTGTTTTTCGTGTTTTTATTAATTGTTGCCATAAGAAATCTGTCAAGCTATTATTTGCAGATGAAGTGAAATAAATAAATAATCAAACATCAGCTTGCCCGATGTGAGTGAACTTAAAGGAGAACACTGGACGCTGTTTGCTGTTTGACAATAACGAAAATTCGACAATGTTCAGAGCTTTTAGGAACCTACTTTCTAATTAATAATAGATATGTATCTACATAATTTTCGTGGCAATTTTCTGCACACTTTGACCGAAAATTTCCAACCACCAAAAGCAAAGACACCATCGTCTGGAAGACTATTTACAGACATGGAATTGGACTGGTGATAATGACAATTCACCTACAAATTTTCCAATTATGTATGTGATTCGTTTGTGCTATAATTTCCTCAACGATAAAGGATTTCGAAGAAAGGTCGTTACTAATGAACAAACCAAACGATTTTATTTTTCTTAAACAATGCCGAGTAGGTAGAAGCGTCTGAATGAGTAGCGTCCCATTGTCTTTTGCTAAATACGTCTGGTATAGGTATTGAGTTCAAGATGTATAACACATGCGACTTAGCGATTGAAACCTCGTGACCTTGAGCAAACACGATCTGTTAACAGCCGTCGAAGTGTTTTCTTATTGTCGCCAGATTTTTAGGCGTGTGTTCAGAGAAACTATGGGGGGGGGGGGGGCACACGTTGGGTAATTCTGATTTAGTTCGAATTAATGTACCACTACGAACAGGAGATTTAGGAAATCAAATGATGGCTTTCATTCCGCTGCGTCTGAAACCAAAACTGGGTTATATAACGTATTTCCCCAAGGGAATTTAACACGATTGCTAATGTTTTCCGTTTTTCTGGTACTAGGGACGCTACAGCGGTTTAAGAATATCCCTACCAGCACTTAACCTACTTTATACGTACATATACACGGACTCTGGACGTGAATCCTTCCATCTTTCAGGTAAACCACCAGCAAGTACTTGAATTTTATCATTTTCTCCACTTTCCAGCGAAACAGAGTGAACAGTATCAAAATTACAAATGCAAGTCAGTCACTAAATTGTTTACGTTTACAAAAAGTCCGTATCACACGTACCCACGACGACCGAGAGACAGAGCCCCGGCCCAGAAGAAAGAATGCAAAGCGAGGCGAGGACGGAAGACAAAAGCCACTCTGCCAGCCAAAATGTGAGATAATTTGCAATGCAAACACCCGTGTCTCGTGTCGATTAATTAGCTCATAATAATTCAATTTGATTTGTATACAATCCGCGCAAAAAGCGACGGTAAAACTTGATTCTTACCAGAGATTCGGTTTGTGTTCGCTGCTCCGCCGACTGCTGATGAGGCAGTTTCTTCGGCTCGAGTTGCGGCTTTCTTCCACACTGCCGAGGGTTTTATTCTATCGGAGGACATATTTATTCA
Source organism: Brachypalpus laphriformis (assembly GCA_945910035.1). Lineage (NCBI taxonomy): Eukaryota > Metazoa > Arthropoda > Insecta > Diptera > Syrphidae > Brachypalpus > Brachypalpus laphriformis. Next base: position 327,698,295 of record OX246753.1, read on the forward strand.
TGTTAGGATATGGACTAATAGTTAATCTATGGTTAATGGGCAAGAAACAAGCGATTAGTGTGGGAAAAACTAAAAATTGTTTGAAAAGCAAACGCAGCAAGCAACGGGTGAGATGCAAAAAAAATTTGTAAAAGTGTCAGGCAATTTGAATCTGCAACAACTTGTCAAACCGGCTGTTGACTGGGTGATAGAGATGGCATGAGTTGTGGTTGAATGGAAAATGTTGACAACATTAAAATGTTTTCGTAGATTTTAGGAGGAGTGAAAGAAATAGCAATAGATGAGCAGCTGCGGACTGTGCTGGGATAATGTGTAGAGACAAGCAAACATTTTATTGGAAACATATTAGGATAACATAAGGGTGGAGACGCACGGCTTATTTGATTACATGTTTATTTATTTAAAAAAAAAAAAACAAAATATTTTTTTTTTTTATTAAAAAATAATAAAGCAGAATATTTGTTTCTAAGACAAATGTTAAAAAAAAAAATGTTATTTTACACTGTTTAGCCTTGCGCAGTACGTTTTGTAAAGCCAATTCTCGAAGAATCTGGAAAACTGTCAATCTCGAGAATGTTCTTTCGTTTTGGCTGGCAGATTAGATGGCTTTATCGAACAGTTCAACTGCTTCCTTATCGATAACAATATTTTGTACGATAGTTTTTTTTTTTTTTTGCCGAGAGTAGGTGAAAAATCTTCTAAAGACACCATAAGGCCCGACCGAGCGTGCTTATTATGGTAGAGTGAGATTTTTACTCACTAAAAAAACACCTCTCTTCAAAAGTAATACTACAACTAAGCCGACGCTTATCCAGCAGTTTTATTTTCGCTTACGATACACGTGATTTTTGGGAGGAAAAAAAATGTTCGTACGAAGTTAAAAGAAATGTAGAACTTTAGGCAGTGATAGGTCCTGCCTTTTTCGCGACCGGCATATACTATGACGTGAGGTCAAAAGGTTTTATCCTTTGCAGACGACGAATCGAATTATTCGCGTCAAGTAGTTGAATGACGGTACGGTTACAATGGCCGTGAATACGATCTTTGTGTTTACGCGCAAATTTTCTTATCTCTTCGACGACGCTGGGAATTCCCAGATCTCGATGAATATCTTCGTTACGTACATACCACGGTACGTTGACGATCGTTCTAAGAACTTTATTTTCAAAAGTTTGTATGATGTTTCTATTGCTTTTCTTGGTACAACCCCATAGTTGTATACCATACGTCCACACAGGCTATAGCACTTGCTTATAGATAAGCAATTTATGTAGGATCAACTTCGAATGTTTTCCGAGTAGCCAGTACATTTGTCGGTATTTGTTTTCTAGCTCGTCGCGTTTCTTTTTTACGTGTGCTTTCCATTTAAGCTTGACATCTAGAGTCATTCATAGATATTTTGCTTCGTTCGCGTACGGTATTTGAGACGAGTTAAGATATAGAGGTAATCTATCCACTTTTTTACAGGTAAAGTTGACGTAAGTAGATTTGCTTTCGTTCAGCACAATTTGCAAAGAATTCGTCCAAGCGTGGACTTTATTAATAGCATGTTGCAGCTTTCCAGTTGCTGCTTCAATAGTTTCGCCCGTGGTCAACATCGCCGCAAACGTGGCGACGACGCAGTTTCTTTCCTGCGGGATATCACGCGTGTAGAGTACATATAGAAGCGGGCCAAGGACACTTCCTTGTGGAACTCCGGCCGCAATCTCCTTGAAGTCAGAGTAATCATTTCCGTGCTTAACACGAAAGAGTCTCTCGGTGAGATAAGATAGTAGGATTAGAAAGAGTTGCCGTGGCAGTAGTCGTTGCAATTTATACTCCAAGCCTTCGTGCCAAACCTTATGGAAAGCTTGTGAGACGTCAAGAAATACACCACGACAATTCTTTTTTTCTTCCAGAGCTTTCTCAATCACGTCAGTTATTTTGTGGACTTGGTCAATTGTAGAATGTTTAATTCTAAATCCAAACTGATGGTCAGGAATGAGACGTCTTTCGTCGATTACGGGCTGTAGACGTTTGGAAAGAAGTTTTTCAAATATTTTTGAGATAACCGGCAATAAGGAAATAGGCCGATATGATTTCTTCTCATTTAGCGGTTTGCCTGGTTTCGGGACCATTATAATCTTGGCGGCTTTCCATTGCCTCGGAACATAAAGCAATCTGAACGAAGCGTTGATCAAATAGAGCAGTGTGATAATAGCTTTATTCGGCAATTCCTTGACTACCTGCGCCGTTATCAAGTCGTAACCCGGAGCTTTTTTTGTCTTTAAATTTCTAATCACTTCCCTCAATTCAATCAATGCAACTTTTTTTACTTTAAAGTTGTCAGATGTTGTGACTGGGGAGTCGGGCGTTAACGAAGGGCCGTCGAACGGCTTAAACGTTTCTTCTAAGTGCAAAGCAAAAAGTTCTGCCTTTTCTTTGTCGCTCTTCGCCCAGTTTCCATCGATTTTCCGAATTGGTGGTGCTTGCATTTGAGGTTTCCGGATGCCTTTTAGCACTTTCCAAAGTTGTCAAACGGTAGTGCATGCGATCATATGAAAACACAAGCGTTTTCACTCAGCTGAGGCCTACCAACTCCTACTCTCAACCTCCACGCGGTGACAGCCGGGTGCCTAGTACCTTAATCCAAGAAATGGGTAACCAACCCCGTTTGGCGGATTCTTGGTGGCAGCAGATGAGAGAGGGGGGGAAGAGTGCTTTTCTCACTAGAGCACTTCTTCCTGTTCCAGGCGGCAGCGGACGAATTCCCTAGACGGAGTCAACGGTGGCGTCTATAGTTCCAGTTAGGTTGAACTTAGTGAATACCTTGCGCGAGCTGCTTCGACGTATTCGGATCACAGGTCGGTAAGGAATTTCCAATGTTGGTCAGGACATTGGAATAAAAAAGATGGTGGCGGAGGAGCCCTTAATGGGCCAACGGCAGCGCTCATACTTCCGTAGTGGACTACTGGCACCGGTGTACCCGGCCCCTCGTCCTAGGGGAATAATTAAGGAACTGGCCCTCCAGGTTGGGGGTTGTGCCGTCGGGGTAACTTCCCTACCACGTAAAAAACGCATGGTTCCGAAACAACCAAAAGCCTCGGATAAGGATGACCCAACTAATGACGACCCCAGCAAACGAAATAAGGACAACGACCTTCGGATCTGTACGTGGAACGTTCTGTCCCTTTACAGACCACGTGCAGCCGAACAACTAGCAGAGGCCCTAGACTGCTATAAAGCAGATATTACCGCCATCCAGGAAGTGCGATGGGATGGGCCAGGCAAAAAGAAGATGAAAAACTGTGACATCTACTACGGTGATTGCTACAGAGGCAACAGGCAACGCTTATTCGGATGCGGATTTGTCATACGCGGTAGACTTAGGCAAGAAGTCTTAAGCTTCCGACACGTGAGCGAGCGTATTATGACTATCCGGATCAAGGCTAAATTCGCTAACATAAGCCTAATATGTGTTCATGCCCCCACAGAAGAAAAGGACCCTGCCTCCAAAGAGTGTTTCTACGAGCTCCTCGACAAAACATACGAGCAATGTCCTAAATACGACGTTAAGATCGTATTGGGCGATTTTAACGCCAAAATAGGAAAGGAGGACGTCTTCGGTAGAGCAGTCGGTAAGCATAGCCTACACGACACCACGTCTGATAACGGACTAAGGCTAATTGATTTCGCTGTGGAGCGAAATGTCACCATAGCAAGCACATGGTTTCCTCATCTCGACATTCATAAGCAGACATGGCGGTCCAATGATCATGTCACGATCCTCCAAATTGATCATATTGCGATCGACGCAAGGCATGCCTCCAGTATTCTGGATGTCCGGACCTTCCGAGCGGCCAACATAGACTCGGATCATTACCTTGTTGTAGCCAAGGTACGAATGCGGATATCCCAATCTGAGCAACAAAGAAGAATCACTGTGAGAAAATTTAACGTCGAAAAGCTACAATCGCAAGAGACCGCCAGACTCTTCGCTGAACGCGTATCCCGAAATCTCTCAATCACCCCTTTGCCGCCAGCATCAAGTACCGAAGACCAGTGGCAACGCTGCCAACATGCCATCAGAAACGCCGCGACTGATGTGCTGGGTTTCGCTCGACCACCACCGCGAAACCCCTGGTTTGACGAAGAATGCCGGCGAGTGCATGCAGCAAAACAAGAGGCATACAAAGCGGCGCTGCAAAGGAAGACGAGAGCTGCTCGTGAGCTCTATGAGCAAAAGAGACGGGAGGAACATCGGCTTCTCCAAAAGAAGAAGAAAGAGCATGAGAAGCGCGCGTTTGAGAATATCGAGAGTCTATACTCCAGGAACAATGTACGGAAGTTTTACCAAAAGGTAAAAAGAACGTGTCAGAGAAGTAATACCCGTACAGAAACCTGTAGAGATGAGAATGGAAACCTCGTAGTAGAATCACAGTCGGTGCTGAGAATATGGAAAAACTACTTCTGCAGACTGTATAACGGCGACGAAGACCAACATCCCGCTGTCAGGCAGAATGAACCATTCAACATGGACGATGATAGTCAAAATTTCCGTCCACCTGACCAAAACGAAGTGAGGATAGCAATATCCAAGCTAAAATCGAACAAGGCTGCTGGACCTGACGGTTTACCGGCCGAACTTTTCAAGGCAGCTGGGGATGAATTGGTAGAGTGCATACACCAACTCATTTCTAATATTTGGTCAGAGGAGTGTATGCCTGATGAATGGAATCTCAGCATCGTTTGCCCGATCCACAAGAAAGGAGACCCCCTCAACTGCGCCAATTATAGAGGCATCAGTCTCCTCAACATCGCGTACAAGATCTTTTCTGTGATATTGTGTGAACGCCTGAAACCTTTTATCAACAGCCTGATTGGACCCTATCAGTGCGGTTTCAGGCCAGGAAAGTCCACCATCGATCAAATCTTCACACTTCGGCAGATCCTGGAGAAAACCCAAGAATTCCAAATCGATACTCACCACCTCTTTATCGATTTCAAGGCCGCCTATGACAGCATCTATAGAGAAGAGCTTTATAGAGCCATGTCTAGTTTTGACATCCCTGCCAAACTTGTCCGTCTGTGCAGGCTGACGATGGAGAACGCTCGCTGCTCCATCAAGGTCGGTAATGACCTCACCGAGACCTTTGATGTCAAAAAAGGCTTTAGACAAGGTGACGCGCTGTCATGTGACTTCTTCAATATTGTACTTGAACGGATTGTGCGGAACTCACAAGCCAACACCGGAGGCACAATCTATTACAAGTCTGTACAACTGCTTGCATACGCCGACGATATAGACATTATCGGAAGATCTCAGCGGGCTGTCACCGGTGCTTTTGCAAGCATTGAGGCGGAAGCGGCCAAAATGGGTTTGGCGATAAACGAGGGCAAAACCAAGTATATGCTGTCAACTAGAAGGGATAACCAACATCGACGAATTGGACAAAACGTCACCGTGGGCAGCTATAACTTCGAGGTAGTAAGGGACTTTGTCTACCTTGGCTCTGCTATAAATTCAGCAAACAAAATCAGCGCAGAAATCAATCGAAGAATAACTCTTGCCAATCGTTGTTTTTTTGGGCTTATAAGGCAATTCAACAGTAAAGCCCTCTCTCGAGCAACTAAGGAGACTCTATATAAGACCTTGATCATCCCAGTCCTGCTTTACGGCGCTGAAACATGGACTTTATTAAAAGAGGATGAAGATATCCTTGGTCGCTTCGAGAGAAAAATTCTTCGTAAGATTTTCGGTCCCGTTTGCGTTGACGGGTTTTGGAGGAGAAGATTCAATCACGAACTATACGAGCTGTACAGCGACATCGACCTAGTCAAAAAACTGCGTATTGGACGTCTGAGATGGCTAGGACATGTAGAGCGAATGGACACCAACGCTCCGGCCCGCAGAGTCTTCGAATCTAACCCCGAGGGACGACGCAGTAGAGGGAATTATCGCCGTAGGTGGCGCGCACAAGTTCAAGGGGACCTCGACCAACTTGGAGTGCGCAACTGGAGGCAATTAGCTAAAGACCGAGCTAAATGGAGAGGCTTGTTGGTTGAGGCCCAGGTTCACCCCGAACTGTAGCGCCACCTAAGTAAGTAAGTAAAGTGAATAATTTGATTCTCTTTCACCGGAGAGATTTTCAAGGTAGGTCGCTATCTTTTTGCTTTTAAATTCGCGAATACTATCTCTAAGCCGATTGCATAGTCGGTTAAGGATCGTTTTATGCTGCGGTGCACGAGTGATTTGCCACTTCTTTCGTGCTTTTCGTTTCTCCCTCACCAGTTCAATGATTTCTCTGGGATACCTTTCGTTGCGGTTGATCTTATAGCTTCTAGAAGGAGTGTTTCTCCATGCCGCTCTTTGAATTGCTTCCACGAAACGATCAATTTCGTCCTCTAGTTCACAATGTGTTCTAAGTGATACATTTAAGGCGATATTTGTTTCGCAATCATTTCTAAAGCCATCCCAGTTTGTTCTATTGCTAGTGAGTCTTGGAGGTCCTTTTTTCTTGATCAGCGCTTCTCCAAGTAATAAAATTACCGGCGAGTGGTCAGAAGGGAGATCAAAACATTCTTTGACTGTAACAAACTTCTCGTAAATGCCTTTTGTAACAAAAAAATCGATAAGATCGGGAATTTTTGTGAGTCAGTTGGCCAATAGGTCGGTTTTCCTGTCGAATAAAAACAACAACCAAATTCATATGCCACTTCGTAGAGAATTTTTCCTTTAGAAGATGTACATCTTGAACCCCAGACGGTGTGCTTCGCGTTGAAATCCTTACCAATAAGTAAATTTGAACCAAGGTCATTAAAGACACGAAAGTAGTCATCTATTTCTAGTAAGCATCGCGGCGGACAGTAAACAGATGCTATATTGTAGCTCAGGTGTTTACTTTTAACCCTTACCGCGCACCACTGCAGTTTTTCCAGCTCTATGCTTATATCGGCCGAATGTTCGATGTTAGTTTTAATGAATAAGGACGAACCGCCCCGCGCTCTGTCAGAAGGATGGTAGGCGTGATAACCAGCGTAGCCTCGATAGTATATTATATATATATATATGGTATTCTGGATAGTGACATCATCACTGTATCCAGAATATTTTCATCTTGTAACCGTTCATTAATTTCGTCTTCTGTGTAATTCTGTTAAAACATAAAATTTCTGTTATAAGTGTTTAAAGCCAGTTAAAGAAGGTTACCTGATTATCGACCCTTGCAAGCAGACATTGTAAGGGCTCTTCTTGTTATTCGTTAAAGAATCCAACTTATGAAAAAAGAGCTACATGGGCCACCGTACTATTGTAAGATGGGCTTATCTCGACGCCACCACAGACTACCTTCCGACTTCAGCCTGAACACATGGGTCACCGTACTATTGCAGTTAAGGAAGGTTACCTGATTATCTACACTTGCAAGCAGATATTGTAAGGGTTCTTCTTCCTATTCGTTGAGAAATCAGCCGCGATGAGTGCCCTGCGTCTTAAAGAAAAAAAAAAAAATATTTGGCGCAACAGCTCTTTAAAGTGCCACGGCCTAGCTTCTCGCATCCACTCATATTGTGTGCGTTATATTTTTCATACAAATCGAAGGGACCTACAGTTTAATGCCGAATCCGAACAGCGATTTGAGAAGCTTTTTCGTGACAACAATACTCTCGGATGTTTGTCAGACGCTCGCGAGAGGTGGGACCGTGAAAAAACTTAACTAAAGAAACTAAAGAATCCAACTTATGGAAAAAGGGCCACATGGGCCACCATACTATTGTAAGATGGGCTTATCTAGACGCCAGCACAGACTACCTTCCGCAATCCCCCGACTTCACCCTAAACATCAGAACGGTCATCCCTTCAAGGGACTACGGGGCAGACAGTGGGGCTATCAACCCGCATTGTATTTCAATCTTCCCTGCCTGGTCGAAAACAAATGAAGGAGTGGGTTCGGGTATTTACACAGCAGAGCCCGATATTGCTATAACACTAAGATGTGCGGATCACGGCAGTGTGTTCCAAGCGGAGGTCCTAGCGAAAGCAGAGGCGGTATGAGAACTATCCATGAAACTTGTTACTAGGAAAGAGAGATAAAAGCCATTTCATCGCCAAAATCAAAACTAATAAAATGTTGCCGCGAGGAGTTTAAAACGCTTACGCGCAGCCACCACGTTACACTCTGGTGGGTCCCAGGATACAGGGGTATCCCAGGAAATAAAATGACAAGACCTATCAATGGTCCAAAACGTAGTCCTCCCTCCCCTAGAATTTATTAAAACAAACATAGCACTTGACTTCAAACAGCAAGCAGCTAAAAATAGTTCGCTCTGCTGAAGATGATTTGCCTATGACCTCGGTTATCTGGAAAAATACTGTGAATCAGAAGCAAAGACATGAAAATAACAAAAATCTCCCCAGTTATCTGGACGCCACCCTCGAAGTTTCTCTGAAGCATAATCAACTGAGCTTCAAAACACTACACTAAATCTTCCTCTTTCTTCCTCTCTCTATCTATCCTTCCATACACCCGCACTGTGTGTAAGCATAACCCAAGTGCGCGCAAATTATAAAAATAAAGCAGATGAAAGATGAAAGATAGAGAGCGCTTTCATCGTGTCGTGTCTCCAAAAGTATCTGGACAAACCACGATAAGATGAAAGCCAAGCTCATCTTCACTCAAAACAGACAAAACTTGGCGTTCTTCACCATTACCGGCCAAAACCTTTTGGCGGCCCACCGGAAAGAATGCGGCTAAATACAGACGAACTTTGCAGATGCTGCAGCAACACAGACACAGATGAGGACACAGACCAGTTCCTATGCAAATGCCCTAGTCTCTGCATTACTAGAAAAACGGCCCTTGGAGAATATTTCTTCAATCATCTGTCTGAACAGTCACCAACCGCCATTCGGAAATTCATAGCATTTCGGGATGGTTTCGAGAAGACAGCCCCCACTCTACAGAACTCTAATCACTGTTTCTTTTTTCCTTCTTTTCCCTCTTTTTCTTCTTTTTCTGTCTTTTCAGTGTTCCAACCAGGTAATTCCACGTCAGGGGAGCACAATGGATCCTGTTGTGTTCTGAGGCTTCGCCACTGTTAAGGTTTTCCCTCCAGCGTTCCCCGAGAATGAACAATGGGACAGAATCATCCTCATTTAAAAACCCATCGTCAATATTATTCCAGCATTTTTCAAGAATCCAAGCAGTTACTTTATCCCAAGACTTCGAAATCAAAATAATGGCATGACGCAAATTTAAATTTATGACGGCAGAAATGATGTCCTCATTTTTCTTGACAATAATAGACGAAAACAAGCTTGATTTATAATGCAGCTTTGTAATTCATTTGCATTTTGATCCATCGGTTGTATCAGAGCAGCAACTGGGTGCCTTTTTGAAAAGGAATAATAATCTTCTTCTTCTTCCTTTTATCAGCGAGACTATGATCCGAAAACAAGGGATCACAACCCTCCCACTTCACCGCATTTCTACTGATCCGCCTGTGGGGTTCGCCTCAGCAGCAGCAACCTTTGGTAAGAACAATGTGCATGTGTCTTCCTCTAGAGCCTTCAAATCTTTTTCTGCGGGATGACTTGGAGTAGTGTTGTTTAGCAAAAGCGCCTTTAAAATATTTTGGCGCAACAGCTCTTTAAGTGCCTGGGCCTAGCTTCTCCCAATCATTCGTGTTGTGTGCGTTATATTTTTCACACGAATGGAAAGGATCTACAGATTCCGAAAGGAAATTTGGTTTGAAAAGCTTTTTCGGGACAACGATACTCTCGGATGTTTGTCAGACGTTCGCGAGAGGTGGGACCATGAAAGAACCTTTTGGTGTTTTCTGGGATTCGAGCTTGGAACCTCACGCGTAGTGTTCCGACACACTAACAACTTGCGCCTCGGCGCCCATCAAGTGCCTTTGGTGGAAGGTTTTCTGCTTCACAATGTTTTTTTACTCGCGAAACAAAACTGTTACAAGACCACTCCTTGACGATATATTCTTATATACTCCTTCTATATATTTTGAAACTTTTTAGGCAATGCGGATTTTTTGACTAACCTATAGCATTAGATCCTAGCAGTAAAGTTAGCCTTTGCTTTGGAATTTCTCCACCAGTAGCACTTTTCTCATTAAAAGAGACGTAAGTTTTCTTGGGCAACATCTTCTAAAACAATGCAGTTTTATCGACATTACAAATTTATTGCGTTGTAAGTTGAAGCAAGGCAACTTTTTTTTTAACCCTTTTTTCTTTAATCGCTCGATAGGCCCTAGCCCTGCCGCTGGTTTTTGTCCACTAATAAATCACTTAGCACAGCTCATAAACAACCCCATGAGAAATCGGATACTACAAGTCTTCATTGACGGAAAACAGAGCAAAATTAAGAAGCTTAACAATGGGCTCCCGCAAGGATCAGAGCTAGCTCCAATCCTGTTCAATTTATACATATCCGACCTGCCTGAAGTTTCCTCAAGGAAGTATGGATATGAAGATGACCTTGCGATAGCTACCCAACACAAATCCATCCCATGCACTGAAGAAACGCTCAACGAGGACCTCCGGACGCTGGGATCATACTTTCAGCAATGGCGACTGTGCTCGAGCTTTTCAAAGACAGAGGTTTGCTGTTTCCACCTAACGAGCCAGCTGGCAGATGTGAATCTTACAGTCTCTTTCAACAATGCTGTCTTGAAGCACAATACTTACTTACTTACTTAGGTGGCGCTACAGTTCGGGGTGAACCTGGGCCTCAACAAACAAGCCTCTCCATTTAGCTCGGTCTTTAGCTAATTGCCTCCAGTTGCGCACTCCAAGTTGGTCGAGGTCCCCTTGAACTTGTGAGCGCCACCTACGGCGATGATTCCTTCTACTATGTCGTCCCTCGGGATTAGATTCGAAGACTCTGCGGGCCGGAGCGTTGGTGTCCATTCGCGCTACATGTCCCAGCCATCTCAGACGTCTAATACGCAGTTTTTCGATTACGTCGATGTCGCTGTACAGCTCGTATAGTTCGTGATTGAATCTTCTCCTCAAAACCCGTCAACGCAAATGGGACCGAAAATCTTACGAAGAATTTTTCTCTCGAAGCGACCAAGGATATCTTCATCCTCTTTTAGTAAAGTCCATGTTTCAGCGCCGTAAAGCAGGACTGGGATGATCAGGGTCTTATACAGAGTCTCCTTAGTTGTTCGAGATAGGGCTTTACTGTTGAATTGCCTTATGAGCCCAAAAAAACAGCGATTGGCAAGAGTTATTCTTCGCTTGATTTCTGCGCTGATGTTGTTTGTAGAATTTATAGCAGAGCCAAGGTAGACAAAGTCCCTTACTACACCGAAGTTATAGCTGCCCACTGTTACGTTCTGTTCAATTCGTCGGTGTTGGCTTTCCCTTCTTGTTGACAGCATATACTTGGTTTTGCCCTCGTTTATCGCTAAACCCATTTTGGCCGCTTCCGCCTCAATGCTTGCAAACGCACCGGTGACAGCCCGCTGAGTTCTTCCGATAATGTCTATATCGTCGGCGTATGCAAGCAGTTGTACAGACTTGTAATAGATTGTGCCTCCGGTGTTGGCTTGTGAGTTCCGCACAATCCGTTCAAGTACAATGTTAAAGAAATCATATGACAGCGCGTCACCTTGTCTAAAACCTTTTATGACATCAAAGAGGTGAGGTCATTATCGACCTTGATGGAGCAGCGAGCGATCTCCATCGTCAGCCTGCACAGACGGACAAGTTTGGCAGGGATGTCAAAACTAGACATGGCTCTATAAAGCTCTTCTCTATAGATGCTGTCATAGGCGGCCTTGAAATCGATAAAGAGGTGGTGAGTATCGATTTGTACTTCTAGGGTTTTCTCCAGGATCTGCCGAAGTGTGAAGATTTGATCGATGGTGGACTTTCCTGGCCTGAACCCACACTGATAGGGTCCAATCAGGCTGTTCATAAAAGGTTTCAGGCGTTCACACAATATCGCAGAAAAGATCTTGTATGCGATGTTGAAGAGACTGATGCCTCTATAATTGGCGCAGTTGAGGGGGTCTCCTTTCTTGTGGATCGGGCAAACGATGCTGAGGTTCCATTCATCAGGCATACACTCGTCTGACCAAATCTTAGAGATGAGTTGGTGTATGCACTCTACCAATTTATCCCCAGCTGCCTTGAAAAGTTCGGCCGGAAAGCCGTCAGGTCCAGCAGCCTTGTTGGATTTTAGCTTGGATATTGCTATCCTCACTTCGTTTTGGTCAGGTGGACGAAAATTTTGACTATCATCGTCCATGTTGAATGGTTCATTCTGCCTGACAGCGGGATGTTGGTCTTCGTCGCCGTTATACAGTCTGCAGAAGTAGTTTTTCCATATTCTCAGCACCGACTGTGATTCTACTACGAGGTTTCCATTCTCATCTCTACAGGTTTCTGTACGGGTATTACTTCTCTGACACGTTCTTTTTACCTTTTGGTAAAACTTCCGTACATTGTTCCTGGAGTATAGACTCTCGATATTCTCAAACGCGCGCTTCTCATGCTCTTTCTTCTTCTTTTGGAGAAGCCGATGTTCTTCCCGTCTCTTTTGCTCATAGAGCTCACGAGCAGCTCTCGTCTTCCTTTGCAGCGCCGCTTTGTATGCCTCTTGTTTTGCTGCATGCACTCGCCGGCATTCTTCATCAAACCAGGGCTTTCGCGGTGGTAGGCGAGCGAGACCTAGCACATCAGTCGCGGCGTTTCTGATGGCATGTTGGCAGCGTTGCCACTGGCCTTCGGCACTTGATGCTGGCGGCATAGGGGTGATTGAGAGATTTCGGGATACGCGTTCAGCGAAGAGTCTGGCGGTCTCTTGCGATTGTAGCTTTTCGACGTTAAATTTTCTCACAGTGCTCTTCTTTGCTGCTCAGTTTGCGATATCCGCATTCGTACCTTGGCTACAACAAGGTAATGATCCGAGTCTATGTTGGCTGCTGGGAAGGTCCGGAGATCCAGAATACTGGAGGCATGCCTGGCGTCGATCGCAATATGATCAATTTGGTTGATCGTTACATGATCATTGGACCGCCATGTGTCTGCTTATGAATATCGAGATAAGGAAACCATGTGCTTGCTATGGCGACATTTCGCTTCACAGCGAAATCTATTAGCCTTAGTCCGTTATCAGACGTGGTGTCGTGTAGGCTATGCTTACTGACTGCCCTACGATTTTAACGTCGTATTTAGGACATTGCTCGTATGTTTTGTCGAAGAGCTTCGTAGAAACACTCCTTGGCGGCAGGGTCCTTTTCTTCCGTGTGGGCATGAACACATATTAGGCTTATGTTAGCGAATTTAGCCTTGATCCGGATAGTCATAATACGCACACTTACGTGTCGGAAGCTTAAGACTTCTTGCCTAAGTCTGCCGCGTATGACAAATCCGCATCCGAATAAGCGTTGCCTGTTGCCTCTGTAGCAATCACCGTAGTAGATGTCACAGTTTTTCATCCTCTTTTTGCTCGGCCCATCCCATCGCACTTCCTGGATGGCGGTAATATCTGCTTTATAGCAGTCTAGGGCCTCTGCTAGTTGTTCGGCTGCACGTGGTCTGTAAAGGGAAAGAACATTCCACGTACAGATCCAAAGATCGTTGTCCATATTTCGTTTGCTGGGGTCGTCATTAGTTGAGTCATCCTTATCCGAGGCTTTTGGTTGTTTCGGAACCATAGATTTTTTACGTGGTAGGGAAGTTACCCCAACGGCGCAACCCCCAACCTGGAGGGATTGAAGCACAATCCCCACCCCAAATACCTCGGTGTCACTCTTGACCGGTCATGGTCAATGACCGTGAATGGTCTACAGTGTCGGAGAATACTGTGCCCCGGTGTGGCTGAAGACCGCTCATGTCAACAAAATCGACACCCAGCTCCACACCACCAGGCGACTGATATCCGGCAAAGTTTGATCCACCCTGGTCCACTGGCTCCCAGTTCTCTGCAATATTGCACCTCCTTATCTTCGTCGTTCAAACTCAGCTCTGAGAGACTATAGAAATAGAAATGTCTAAATGGTCTACTGCAGCACACACAACCGAGACTTAAGTCGAGGAACTCTGCTATAAAACATGCAGGAGTCTTGGCTGCAAGCGGCTTTAACATCCAAGATGAGTGGAACAGAACTTGGTTATCCTCAGGGCATAATATTATACATCGGCCTACATCTCAAACCCATCCTCTAAGTTCCCTGGCTTCAATTTGCTAAGACACCTCTGGACTAAACTAAATAGGGTTAGAACAAACTCTGGTAAATGTACTGATTCTCTCTATCGATGGGACATCATTGACTCTCCAGCGTGCGATTGGGGAGCGGCCCGACAAACTATAAAGCAAATTGTCGAAGACTGCAGCATTCGAGCATATTAGGGGGTCCCTGCGAATTTCTACGAAGCAACTCCAACTGCGATTGAATGGCGGCAGAATTTAGATATTGATATTTGAACAAATAGAAACATTGTGCAATTTTATAATGTAACTTTCATAACCTTTGTAATACTTTTAATTATATAATTTATTTTACTTTGTCTAATTTATTCGCTATAATATGTTCTTTGTACTCTTCCATACGAAATAATAGGTAGTACTTAAATAAACACCAAATCTGTTTTTCCATTTTTGAAACCACCCAGAGCTAGCGTTAAAGGAGCCCCCTTGTTTGCCCTCATATTTAACATACAATTGCTTAGTGTTTTCTCTTATAAAGGTTTCAGTTTAATGGCACGTTTCTTTTACGTTGGTTCAGAAACCACCTGTAAAGGATTTTCACTGTTTTTTGATTTTCAGCTTTTTTCATTGTGCCTGGCTACCTGGCCCGGCAAAAGTTTTTGCAATTCTTTCTGTGATTTGTTTGGCATTGCGCTTAATGTTGCAGATTGTGCCCTTTGTAACTCTAAATTCCTTTGAACAAGCAGTAATGGTTTTTCCGTTTTTAATTTTTTTAATAATTGCCGCTTTTTGATTCAGTTTCATCATTTTAATTTTTCGTCCTTTTTCATGTCCATTTTGCACTTATTAACCCTTTTCACAAGATTTTTTGTTTCAAACAAGCACTATGTTATCACAGTAAAAATCACTTGGGAAATGACTAAGAACTTTCAACACAAATACGAAAGAAATTTTATGGGAATCCCCTTTATGAAAACTGGTAAAGTGATCATTCAAATTTAAAACGATTTGGTTGTCATATAAAATTTGTTCAAGTTACATAGGTTTACATTTTTCAATTGCTCAACTTATAGAATACATCGCTAAGACATCGAGGGGTTCCGGAAGCCTATGTACAGATGATCATGGACATGTACGAAGGAGCAAAGACAAGAGTAAGATGCCCCGCTGGAGTAACCAAAGATTTCCCAATCAAAGTCGGGGTGCACCAGGAAAGCGTCTTAAGTCCTTTGCTTTTTATTACAACCGTTGACTATCTGCTTGAAGGTAAAGTGATGGACCCCAAGGTACATCAGTTATTCTTTGCTGACGATGGAGCCATCATAAGTGAGTATCCTACATCCCTAAAACGAGCACTTGAAGTGTGGGTGGACGTTTTGCAGTGAAAGGGGTATCGCATTAGTTCAAAAAAGACAGAGCACTTCTGCTGTCCGTTCTCTAATCCACTCAGGCCTATTCCAAGAATTTATTTGAATGGAATAGTGCTTCCCAAGTACGAAAAGTTCAAATATCTGGGATCTACGATCAATAGCAATCCAACCTGTGATGACGGCAAAAAAACTTCGCTCTCTTCTGTGACTGAAAAATGGCACCTAAGTTGAAAGGAATGCTCTAAACCGCAGTTGTGCGTCCAGCGCTCACATACGGTTCACAATGCAGCTGAGATGAAGATGCTTCGCAGTGATAAACTTACTTACTTAGGTGGCGCTACAGTTCGGGGTGAACCTGGGCCTCAACCAACAAGCCTCTCCATTTAGCTCGGTCTTTAGCTAATTGCCTCCAGTTGCGCACTCCAAGTTGGTCGAGGTCCCCTTGAACTTGTGCGCGCCACCTACGGCGATAATTCCCTCTACTGCGTCGTCCCTCGGGGTTAGATTCGAAGACTCTGCGGGCCGGAGCGTTGGTGTCCATTCGCTCTACATGTCCTAGCCATCTCAGACGTCCAATACGCAGTTTTTTGACTAGGTCGATGTCGCTGTACAGCTCGTATAGTTCGTGATTGAATCTTCTCCTCCAAAACCCGTCAACGCAAACGGGACCGAAAATCTTACGAAGAATTTTTCTCTCGAAGCGACCAAGGATATCTTCATCCTCTTTTAATAAAGTCCATGTTTCAGCGCCGTAAAGCAGGACTGGGATGATCAAGGTCTTATATAGAGTCTCCTTAGTTGCTCGAGAGAGGGCTTTACTGTTGAATTGCCTTATAAGCCCAAAAAAACAGCGATTGGCAAGAGTTATTCTTCGATTGATTTCTGCGCTGATTTTGTTTGCTGAATTTATAGCAGAGCCAAGGTAGACAAAGTCCCTTACTACCTCGAAGTTATAGCTGCCCACGGTGACGTTTTGTCCAATTCGTCGATGTTGGTTATCCCTTCTAGTTGACAGCATATACTTGGTTTTGCCCTCGTTTATCGCCAAACCCATTTTGGCCGCTTCCGCCTCAATGCTTGCAAAAGCACCGGTGACAGCCCGCTGAGATCTTCCGATAATGTCTATATCGTCGGCGTATGCAAGCAGTTGTACAGACTTGTAATAGATTGTGCCTCCGGTGTTGGCTTGTGAGTTCCGCACAATCCGTTCAAGTACAATATTGAACAAGTCACATGACAGCGCGTCACCTTGTCTAAAGCCTTTTTTGACATCAAAGGTCTCGGTGAGGTCATTACCGACCTTGATGGAGCAGCGAGCGTTCTCCATCGTCAGCCTGCACAGGCGGACAAGTTTGGCAGGGATGTCAAAACTAGACATGGCTCTATAAAGCTCTTCTCTATAGATGCTGTCATAGGCGGCCTTGAAATCGATAAAGAGGTGGTGAGTATCGATTTGGAATTCTTGGGTTTTCTCCAGGATCTGCCGAAGTGTGAAGATTTGATCGATGGTGGACTTTCCTGGCCTGAAACCGCACTGATAGGGTCCAATCAGGCTGTTGATAAAAGGTTTCAGGCGTTCACACAATATCGCAGAAAAGATCTTGTACGCGATGTTGAGGAGACTGATGCCTCTATAATTGGCGCAGTTGAGGGGGTCTCCTTTCTTGTGGATCGGGCAAACGATGCTGAGATTCCATTCATCAGGCATACACTCCTCTGACCAAATATTAGAAATGAGTTGGTGTATGCACTCTACCAATTCATCCCCAGCTGCCTTGAAAAGTTCGGCCGGTAAACCGTCAGGTCCAGCAGCCTTGTTCGATTTTAGCTTGGATATTGCTATCCTCACTTCGTTTTGGTCAGGTGGACGGAAATTTTGACTATCATCGTCCATGTTGAATGGTTCATTCTGCCTGACAGCGGGATGTTGGTCTTCGTCGCCGTTATACAGTCTGCAGAAGTAGTTTTTCCATATTCTCAGCACCGACTGTGATTCTACTACGAGGTTTCCATTCTCATCTCTACAGGTTTCTGTACGGGTATTACTTCTCTGACACGTTCTTTTTACCTTTTGGTAAAACTTCCGTACATTGTTCCTGGAGTATAGACTCTCGATATTCTCAAACGCGCGCTTCTCATGCTCTTTCTTCTTCTTTTGGAGAAGCCGATGTTCTTCCCGTCTCTTTTGCTCATAGAGCTCACGAGCAGCTCTCGTCTTCCTTTGCAGCGCCGCTTTGTATGCCTCTTGTTTTGCTGCATGCACTCGCCGGCATTCTTCGTCAAACCAGGGGTTTCGCGTTGGTGGGCGAGCGAAACCCAGCACATCAGTCGCGGCGTTTTTGATGGCATGTTGGCAGCGTTGCCACTGGTCTTCGGTACTTGATGCTGGCGGCAAAGGGGTGATTGAGAGATTTCGGGATACGCGTTCAGCGAAGAGTCTGGCGGTCTCTTGCGATTGTAGCTTTTCGACGTTAAATTTTCTCACAGTGATTCTTCTTTGTTGCTCAGATTGGGATATCCGCATTCGTACCTTGGCTACAACAAGGTAATGATCCGAGTCTATGTTGGCCGCTCGGAAGGTCCGGACATCCAGAATACTGGAGGCATGCCTTGCGTCGATCGCAATATGATCAATTTGGTTGATCGTGACATGATCATTGGACCGCCATGTCTGCTTATGAATGTCGAGATGAGGAAACCATGTGCTTGCTATGGTGACATTTCGCTCCACAGCGAAATCAATTAGCCTTAGTCCGTTATCAGACGTGGTGTCGTGTAGGCTATGCTTACCGACTGCTCTACCGAAGACGTCCTCCTTTCCTATTTTGGCGTTAAAATCGCCCAATACGATCTTAACGTCGTATTTAGGACATTGCTCGTATGTTTTGTCGAGGAGCTCGTAGAAACACTCTTTGGAGGCAGGGTCCTTTTCTTCTGTGGGGGCATGAACACATATTAGGCTTATGTTAGCGAATTTAGCCTTGATCCGGATAGTCATAATACGCTCGCTCACGTGTCGGAAGCTTAAGACTTCTTGCCTAAGTCTGCCGCGTATGACAAATCCGCATCCGAATAAGCGTTGCCTGTTGCCTCTGTAGCAAACACCGTAGTAGATGTCACAGTTTTTCATCTTCTTTTTGCCTGGCCCATCCCATCGCACTTCCTGGATGGCGGTAATATCTGCTTTATAGCAGTCTAGGGCCTCTGCTAGTTGTTCGGCTGCACGTGGTCTGTAAAGGGACAGAACGTTCCACGTACAGATCCGAAGGTCGTTGTCCTTATTTCGTTTGCTGGGGTCGTCATTAGTTGGGTCATCCTTATCCGAGGCTTTTGGTTGTTTCGGAACCATGCGTTTTTTACGTAGTAGGGAAGTTACCCCGACGGCACAACCCCCAACCTGGAGGGCCAGTTCCTTAATTATTCCCCTAGGACGAGGGGCCGGGTACACCGGTGCCAGTAGTCCACTACGGAAGTATGAGCGCTGCCGTTGGCCCATTAAGGGCTCCTCCGCCACCATCTCTATTCCAATGTCCTGACCAACATTGGAAATTCCTTACCGACCTGTGATCCGAATACGTCGAAGCAGCTCGCGCAAGGTATTCACTAAGTTCAACCTAACTGGAACTATAGACGCCACCGTTGACTCCGTCTAGGGAATTCGTCCGCTGCCGCCTGGAACAGGAAGAAGTGCTCTAGTGAGAAAAGCACTCTTCCCCCCCTCTCTCATCTGCTGCCACCAAGAATCCGCCAAACGGGGTTGGTTACCCATTTCTTGGATTAAGGTACTAGGCACCCGGCTGTCACCGCGTGGAGGTTGAGAGTAGGAGTTGGTAGGCCTCAGCTGAGTGAAAACGCTTGTGTTTTCATATGATCGCATGCACTACCGTTTGACAACCAACCAGTGATAAAGCTTGATCGAATAAGAAGTATTGCCACGTTCAAAGAAGAGATTATCTGAATCCTGTTAAAAAGACAATATCAATGAACGTTCCGAAGACATCGCGAGGCACGAGAGGCAGGCCTATAAACGCCTGGATCACACAAATTTTCTGAGGTCAAATAGGCGAATCCCACAGGCGGACTATTAGAAATGCGGTGAAGTGAGAGGGTTTTGATACATTGTTTTCGGATCATAACATCGCCGAAAATTCAAGTTACCGAGTTTTAGGTTAGGTTAGGTTAGGTTAGTGGGCTGGTGTAGGGACGGAAGTCCCTACACCCCACTCAGTTCAGTATAGACCCATTGTGATACCCATAGGTGAAAAGAAGATAGAACAAGAAAAATCCCTTACTCCTGATGAAAAATAAACGTCTCTCTACGTAGCCTATTAGAATGCATATAGTATTGTACTTACTGTGCCCGAAGTATAAACCATCTAGAGGATTTGATGAAGTTGGTCGGTCTGTTGGACAAGTCTTCTAAATCCTTAAAGAAGTATTGTCCAAGATATCTATTTCTAAGTTGGTAGAGGCCTGGTCAGTGGCAGAGAAAGTGGGTGGTGTCCTCGTGAAGTTGCATAGTAGGCATGCCATCAGGCTAGGCATCTTAGCAAATGATTTCTGCAGAAGTTGCATAGACGAGGGAGAACAGGAAACCATACTACACCTTCTTTGTACGTGCTAGGCCCTCTCCCCTCGCAGAAGTCTACACTTAGGAGCCTATCTAGGTTAGGTTAGGTTAGGTTAGTGGGCTGGTGTAGGGACGGAAGTCCCTACACCCCACTCAGTTCAGTATAGACCCATTGTGATACCCATAGGTGAAAAGAAGATAGAACAAGAAAAATCCCTTACTCCTGATGAAAAATAAACGTCTCTCTACGTAGCCTATTAGAATGCATGTAGTATTGTACTTACTGTGCCCGAAGTATAAACCATCTAGAGGATTTGATGAAGTTGGTCGGTCTGTTGGACAAGTCTTCTAAATCCTTAAAGAAGTATTGTCCAAGATATCTATTTCTAAGTTGGTAGAGGCCTGGTCAGTGGCAGAGAAAGTGGGTGGTGTCCTCGTGAAGTTGCATAGTAGGCATGCCATCAGGCTAGGCATCTTAGCAAATGATTTCTGCAGAAGTTGCATAGACGAGGGAGAACAGGAAACCATACTACACCTTCTTTGTACGTGCTAGGCCCTCTCCCCTCGCAGAAGTCTACACTTAGGAGCCTATCTAGGTTAGGTTAGGTTAGGTTAGTGGGCTGGTGTAGGGACGGAAGTCCCTACACCCCACTCAGTTCAGTATAGACCCATTGTGATACCCATAGGTGAAAAGAAGATAGAACAAGAAAAATCCCTTACTCCTGATGAAAAATAAACGTCTCTCTACGTAGCCTATTAGAATGCATGTAGTATTGTACTTACTGTGCCCGAAGTATAAACCATCTAGAGGATTTGATGAAGTTGGTCGGTCTGTTGGACAAGTCTTCTAAATCCTTAAAGAAGTATTGTCCAAGATATCTATTTCTAAGTTGGTAGAGGCCTGGTCAGTGGCAGAGAAAGTGGGTGGTGTCCTCGTGAATCTCCTCGTCGCCGCAGCCCCTACAAAGGTCCTCGTTCATCACCCGTAACTTTTTCATGTGGTATCGCATAGTGTTGTGCCCCGTAATAAATCCTATGAGAGTAGAGAGTGATTTTCTATCCCTCTGCATGAGTTTATTGGTTTTTGCACTGTCAAATCTAGGCCATACCTTTCTCGTGATAATACAAGTTTCAAGAGAGGACCATCTGTTATTTGCCCCCGTTAGAGCTTATTTCCTGCTTCGAGTTTGAGTATGCAAGGCGGGATGTATACTGAGGGGTCGGTCCGAGTTTAGTGCCGAATCTCCTCTAGCCAGGTCGTCAGCTTTCTCATTCACTGGTATGCCATCATGTCCAGGGACCCAGCAGAACTCTACCTTGTACTGTGTTCCAAGAACCTTGATCTTGAAAACCTTGGTGTTTGAAAATGATCTTGTGAAGTCTAGGTGTGGCGTTGTGTAGTCTGTACTCGATACATTGCCCAGGTATCTGCGTAGAATCATAGTATGACCCATTGCATTTGGTCTCCAGCTATCTGTTTGGCTTAACCTTAGGCACTAATAGCCGCCGTTGTATAAAAATGTCTAGAGCAGCTTGAGGATGGCTTCGAGTCCTGCTGTAGGTGTGGTTCTCATTGCACTGGTCGCGCCAATGCATGCTAGTCTTTGTACGTTTGTGATGGCAGTTAAGCTGTTAGTTTTGCAGGCGGCTTGCTACCATACAAGACTGCCATAAGTTAGTATGGGCCTTACTACAGCTGTATGCATTCATAGGATGATTTTGAATATTCTGTCACGCGAGTAGAAGGCTATTGTGGCTTTTTTGACTCTACCGTCAATGTTCAGTCGTGCTTTAAGAACTGTCTGTTCAAGTTGTAGAATACGTATAGGGGAAAAATAGCATGTTCAAGTAATTCGATTGTTAAAATTATCGTATGTTCCAGTTACCGATTCACTGTAACTGTTTAGCTTATTTTATTTGATTAAAAAAAAAAAAAATAATAATAATAATCGAAGACGTAACAAAAAGTAGATAGAGGATTTTACATATGATTAAAAATGAGCATTATAACCACTACATATGATTTGAAAAAACGCAAAGAACTAGATAACAAATATCGAGAAATGTATTGGTTACTTGGAAAATATTCCAAGCTTAATATATATAACAAACTGCTTTTATATAAGCAAGTGCTAAAGCCTGTATGGACATATGGTATACAACTCTGGGGTTGTACCAAAATAAGTAATATTAAAATTTTACAAACTTTTGAAAACAAAGTGCTAAGAGGTATTGTAAATGCGCCATGGTATATCAGAAATAGCGATATCCACAGAGACCTTGGCATTAAAACAATCGAAGACGAAATTCAAACCTACGCGAGAAAGCATAGAAGTCGACTAGAAAGTCACGTAAATATTACAGTCCTCCAACTTTTGGAAGAAAGAAATTTACTGCGCCGTCTACAAAGAACCAAACCTTTAGACCTAGCGCGATAAGTAACCGCGTCTAAACTGCGGAGCTAGCAGGAACTTCCAATGGGAAGGTACCTGCAAAACGTCATTATTTCGCGAAACGAAAACTACTTGATAAGTCGAATACTTAGTTGTAGTAAAAATGAAAACAAGTCTGTTTTGAAGGGAGGTTTTTTAGTGGGTAAGAATCCCACACTACTATGAGCACGCGCTGTCGATCCTCATAGTGTCTTGTTGAAGATTTTCACCTACCCTCGAAAAAAAAAAAAAAAAAAAAAAAAAAAAAAAAAAATATGATTTGTGGAACATTATATTCCCTATTATTTTGTATAGCCTTTTTCCATTCAAAATAAAAATATCAAAATATTTCGGCATGCCTCTCGCTAGAGTGAAACTACTACTTATGCTCAACACAACTAGCGCGACCAATCCTAGGTGAGCTAGCAGCACTACGTGCGTCATTATTTGACAGATCTCGCCTAAGCTGGATCAGAAATGCTACAACTGCTTTATCGCGCTGACAAAGTCGCTCATCGCAACTACAGTATGTGTCATTACGGAGAACTGCAACATCAGTAGGCATGCCATCAGGCTAGGCATCTTAGCAAATGATTTCTGCAGAAGTTGCATAGACGAGGGAGAACAGGAAACCATACTACACCTTCTTTGTACGTGCTAGGCCCTCTCCCCTCGCAGAAGTCTACACTTAGGAGCCTATCTCTTCGACAATTTAGGCGAGCTAGCTAACATCAGCATCGGCAGCCTCCAGCGCTTCATAACAAGCTTCAACTGGTTCCAGGGGTAGTTCTCCTTCGTTATGTCCTGTATCCCCTTGTGGGTCCTAGGGCCTCTACTACGCCTACGCGCCATCGTGTACGGTTTCTGGCAATGTGTCTGAGTTCTCCCCAACTTTTCCCTAACTGCCGTACCTCCTTCTCGACTGTTCTGTGCCATATTTTCCGCGGACCGCCAGGTCTTCTGCCATCCTGAGTTAGAGGGTTCCATTGCATAGCATGGTTCGCTATGGAGCTGTCACCCTTTCGGAACGTGTGACCAATCCACTGCCACTCCGCCGTTGGATAGTTGTGCCTATTGGTTCCTGACCCGTTCTCTCGTAAAGGTGTTCGTTAGAGATACGATTGGGCCAGAAAATCCTTAAGATATTGCGCAGACACCTATTAACGAACGTTTGCAGCTTTCTGGTGATAGTAGTGGTCACTCTCCACGTGCTGCAACCATATAGCAGCACGGATTCAACGTTGGAGCGGAACAGTCTTATTTTGGTGCTCAAACTGATTGCATTGCTTCGCCATATTTTGGACAATATCCCGAACGCGGACTTTGCTTTGGCGATCCTGTTGGTTATATCCAGTTCGGTTCCACCATCGGTCGAGACAATACACCCAAGATACTGGAAATCCTCTACTCTCTCTACCGCTTGTCCAGCAATGCATATTTGAGCCGATGAGTTAGTTCCAAGGCTGATAATTTTAGTTTTTGTCGTATTGATTTTCCGCCCGACGACACCTGCCTCCCTCTCCACATCTGCTGTCATTTGGTGGAGGTCCATAATTCTGTGGGAGAGTAAGCATACATCGTCTGCTTAGTCAAGATGTTTCAGTTGAGATGTAAGAGTCCATCGAATTCCTCCGTTTCCCGTCGACAAAGCTGCATGAAGCACATCGCTAATCACCAATAGGAATAATATTGGTGAAAGGATACAGCCTTGTCTTACCCCACTTTGGATCTCAAATTCCTCAGACAACCTTCCCCTGTGCAGAACGTGACATTTGGAGCCTTCATATGTAGCTTTGATAATAGCAATTAGTTTATCGGGAATGCCTCTCCTGCGTAAGGCACGCCAAATAAACTCCCTGTTGACACTATCGAACGCCTTCTCAAAATCGATGAACAGCAGGTGCAGTGGCGATCGATATTCAACACACTGTTCGATGATAATCCGCAGGGTGTTGATGTGGTCGGCACAGGAGGATCCAGAGCGGAAACCTGCTTGTTCGGCATCGAGTGTGTCTTCGAGATGTTGTTTGATTCGCTCAAGGATGATTTTAGCTATTATCTTAGCTACAGCAGGCAGCACGCAGATACCCCTCCAGTTTCCGCACTCCAATAAATTTCCTTTCTTAGGAAGCTTGACAATCATTCCCTTTTTCCACTCGTTGGGAAAGCTCTCAGCTTCCCAAGCTCTATCTATAAGTGGAAGCAGAAGCTCAGCCGATGTTGTTGGCGCTGCTCGTAAGAGCTCTGCTGGAATACCGTCAAGTCCTACCGCCTTGTTGGTTTTGAGTGCCTTGATCGCGGTAATGATCTCATCTTTACTGGGAGTCGTGGTGCGTAATCGGGAACTTCTCACCTCGGGCATCTCAGTCTGATTTGGGAGCATATCGCTAGCGAATACATGGTTCAAAACCGTAGCAAAATGCTCTTTCCATCTCTTGAGCTGGTCCTCATCCGAAATGAGCAAGGAGCCGTCTAGGCTTTTCACTGGGTATTGGCTGGAGCTGCGACCACCTGTCAGCTCTTTCGTGATTCTGTAGACAGTCCTGCTGTCGCACCTCTGTGCAGCTTCTTCTGCTTCTGTAGCCAGCGCGTTGATGTAGTTGCGCTTGTCACGTCGTACGCTACGCTGAACTTCTCTCCTCTTCATGCGATATAGGGACTCTAGCTCGCTTCTCCCTGCTGCTGGGGTAGCTGCAATGCGAGCTTTTAGCTGTTTTCGTTCGTCAATCCTTCTCCAGGTATCCTCGGAAAGTCATGCCCTATGTCTTCCCTGCGATCGACCGACAATTCTTTCAGCACCAGATGTAAAAACATTTTTCACAGCACACCAATGGTCTTGGTGGCTCCTAAAACAGGAGCATGCACGTGTCAAACAACAAACACCATCGCAATATGTTAAGGCGAACCCCACATGCGGATCAGTAGAAATGCGGTGAAGTGGGAGGGTTGTGATCCCTTGTTTTCGGATCATGGCCTCGCTGATAAAAGGAAGAAGAAGAAGAAGAAGAAGAAGACCAATGGTCTTGGATGGTTGCGGGCATTGAGCTGCTGATTGCTTCCACACCTTGCGAAAAGTGCTCCCTTAATTGTTGGCGCACTAAGGGATCACTAAGTCTATCGATGTTGAACCTGGACATTCTTGTGTTGTCGTGGGATCTTCGAACTGCAGGAGTGCGTAGTTGTAGAGTAGCTATCATAAGATGGTGATCACGTACTATCCCCACATCTGCCCCTCGCCTGTTTCGGACGTCCAGGAGACTGCTTCTAAAGCGGCGGCTGATAGCAAAATGGTCAATTTGGTTGGAGGTTGCTTGCCTGTCGTTGGAAACCCAGCTGACTTTGTGGCAGGTCTTGTGCTCAAACATGGTGCCACCTATCAAAAGGCGGTTGGCATTGCAGAAATCCACAAACCTTTCGTCGTTGTCATTGCGGTTGCCTAGACCATGTTTCCCGATTACATGCTTGAGCCCTTCGTTATCGCTGCCTACCTTGGCATTCAAATCCCCCATCACTATGACAATGTCTCCATTTGGTGTTGTGTTGAAGACGGCGCTTAAGAGATTGTAGAAGCTCTCCTTTTCGTCCTCAGACGAACTATTCGTTGGGGCGTAACACTGTATGATGGTGACACGTCGTACTCTAGTCCGGAATCTGGCCGTCAAAATCCTATCACCATGAGGCTGCCAGGAAATCAGGCCCTTGCGTGCTGTTGTTGTTAGCAGTAGTCCGACTCCATATTCTCGCGGACTTCCGGATGGTCTTCCAGAATAGAGTAGTACAGTGTTACGCGAATTATATATGTAAATTAAAACGACCGCAATTAATGAGTATCCAAAATGAACTGACTTTTATTTTCACAAAAATAATTCTAAAACACGAACGCTATCATAATCGGAAGTCATACCGTGGGAGCAGACGCAACGTCAGCGTTCTGTTGGCGTTTGGTTACATCTGTATTCTTCGTTCTCACCTGTATTACTTTCCGATTATGATCACGCTTACATTTCGTGTATACTTATGTGTTTTATTAAATATGATGTACATAACTCGCGTTGGAGACTGGTACTCGCCCGCTTCTAACCATCTTACTTCACTTACCCCCAAAATGTCCAGTTTATATCGCATGAATTCCTTTTCCAGTTGGAGGAATCTGGCATTGTAAGGACCTTCTCTTCCCGAGTCGAGGAGCGTCTTTACATTCCAGAAACCTATCTTTGTCCGAGTACAATAGCCAAAAGTCGTCAACATGTGATTGTTCCTTATCCGAGGCATAGTGTCGGTTTCAGTAGCGAGCTGGTTTCAGTAACGCAGGTTGCTGGCCCACGTTACCTAGCCTAGAATCAAGGCCCTAGACAACCCACACTTACAATTTTGGCCTAAACGTATAAGGGTTTATACGTATAGTTGCCCGGGGACCACCACTATGAGGTAAAGTGAGCACTTCATCACGAACTTGATTGTTGCGCTACTGGCCCAAGCCAAGTTTTGGGCAGTCAGTAGTTTCCCGATCAATCGCAATGCAGGTCCCCAAGTTCTCCTTGGGGATGATAGATCCATGTGGCACCACAGTGGGCCTAGTCTGGCCTAAGTGAGGCTGCATTGTGCAGCCGGCCCCTCTAACCTAACCTAACCTAACCTAATCCTAGTTTTGCTCATGGAGTTATCGTTAGCAGTTCTTAACTTACTTTAGTTTACGTGGAAGTCTCGTCCTGAATAAATAAGGCAGCAGCAGAAAAGACTGTATCCAACTTATTGGCGTCTTGACAGGCTACTTCGCTTTCGCCAAGCACCGTAAAGTGCTAGACTGAAGTAACACTACAATCTGCGACGTTTGTGGAGAGAGCGACGACACTGCGGAACATGGTCTCTGTGTGTGTGCGGCCTTTGCACGTACCAGGTGGCAGAACCTAGGTGCTGATGTGGTGAGTGCTGGTATTGTAAGCTCCTCATCACTGAAGTGTTCGCTTAATTTTCTTAGAAAGACAGGGAAATTCGAATAAAATGGGTAAACTAGGTTTGCTCTCTGATAGTACAATGAACCAGTTGTGCGTCCGAGTGCTCCAGACGACCGTTTCCTAACAAAAAAAAAAAGAAAACACTCGCTTGTGTGATTATCCGATTTTTCAGTGAGAAAAAATACTTGTTGGTGATTTCTGTGATTTAAACTGTGAACAACCTCGTCCAGTGTACTAACTAATGATCGACACCGCCCACATCTTCAAATACGTTTCCAATCCAATTATCGTCTTTTGGAAATTGCCGTCTCATCATTCGCAACTAAATCGATCCATCATAACCATTTTCAATTACCCAGCAATCACCTCTTTCTCGCCCTGTTACCCCAAAATGAGACCCCCTTGCCAGCCAATCGCCAAATTCAAAAAAGTAACACAACAAACCTCTCAATCCACCATCGCACCAATTTAGTGACATTCAATTAATTTGCCCGCCCACCAGAAGCCATAGCTGGCCAGCAAAAGAGCAAAATGTTGCAACATTGTAATAGCACTGACTGCCGAGGGAAACATGATGAATTGCGACCGATTTGACCAAAAATAATCGATGTCTCGAATCTGACGCACTGATTGCGGTAATCCTCCGAAGGAAAGACACTTTGATGGAGCAGCAGCATCTGATGCTTGCTTATCTGACGCGCTACCTAATAAAACATTTCTATTGGCACTTTTAAGTCTCAGACCGTCACACCGCCATCATCCACCGGAATTGAAATTGAAAACTGAAAACCGTGATATAAACTTGTTTCCCTCCATGGACTGTGGTGCTTCTCTTCGGTTTTTCTTCGTTTTGAAGCCATCATCATGGCGCGTTAGAAAATGGTTTGATTAGTGGTTGGTGGCGCTTCAAGGAGTTCGTGAGACCATTTGTCTTGACGATCGTTACAGTCGTGGTGTGGCGACGCAAATTGTGGGGCATCACTACTTAAGGTCTAGGCAAACAGAAGACGAAAATGACAAATGCTTTCCGATGCGCGAGGGGCTAAGTTCGTGGTCGTTGTTCTGTTGTGGCGTCTACAACAGAAGTGAAAGAGAAAAGCCAGTAACAGACAGACAGACCAGACATTGATAAACAATTGAAATTATTCGCATTTATTATTTATTGCCATGGGAATGCAAAGAATTGGATTTTGTGAGTGATGTGCTGCTTCTCAAGGAAGCCGCTTGTCAGTCATAATGCGGGCAATTCAATCGAGACGAACTGTTGTATGTAGACCTCTTGAAATGGAGCTCGACAAGATACCACTTTCTATGTATAATATATTAGGCCTATGAGTTTCTCTGTACAGTAGGCATTTGTTGACACAACTTTGATAAGAGGAATAGTAACGTTCAATGAACTTTGATTGTATGAAGACCGGTCTGAGAAAACGCATTACTTGGAGTGACCTAGTTGTAGGTCGCAGTACGGCCGATACAAGTTTCTTACGGCTACAGATGTACTAGATGAAGTAGTCATCTTTCTTGACGCAGACGTTGTAAAAGTGTCATTAGTTTGGTGATTAGGTGATTGGTATCAATTCGGTATTATTCCAGAATAAAAGGTAATATGAACATCAAATGATTTCAGGCGGTTTCGTATTACACGGAGTTTTTGAAAGAAATATCTCGGAGTCGTCTTGTACATTTGTCTTTGATACTGATGGTAGGTTAGGTTAGGTGAGGTGAGGTGGGTGTCCTAGCAAAGTAAGGACTCACTTAGGCCATTGTAAGGTGCATTGTGATATCAGGCAATTAAATCTTTGATTATCTCCTGGTAAGATGTGAACTGAGAGATTTCAATGTGCTTTATGTGAACAATGAAGGTTGTTTGTTGCTTAAGACTGCATTCCTTCGTCCAACCGTATTTTAAGTACTAATCAAATCATTTCCTATGACCCAGTGTTGTTTCATTTAAGCATCAGCCTTGTTGCCAAGATTATAACCCGACTAACTAACAGCAGCAACTTGGTGGCCAGGTGCGGACTCTTAGGGTGAAGTTTTTGGACGATCCCTATTGAGTAACTGTTACAAGAAGACTCACTGCCTCCTCGGGGAGGCCGCCGGGCAACGAATGCTACATCATGATAATCTGCCTACTGGTCCCGGGACGCTCAACCGGACTATGTGTTCTCTTGGGCCTCCCTGGACCATTCGGCTCGAATTCATAACTGTGGTATTCGGCCAAAGTGTGCAACGTGAGGAGACAACCTCTGGAAAAAATCTCTAATCCAAGGTGGAACAGCATACGCCGAGGGATGCGTGGCTAAGAGGGTGCTTAGTCGTTAGTATATGAACTCAGGATACCCAGGCGACCTCCTGTTTCATTTTATGCCCTCCCATGGTATACCGGGCTTTGCTGTGGGTGATGTTTCCTTTCCCGACTACACGTGGATCCAAAATTTCAGATCTTTTAAAAAATTCTCAGGGTGATGCACCCTCTACTGCATCAACTTCTGGGTCAGCAACCGTGCTTTCCCTAAATCCTGAGGAGGTCGCTGCTACTAGAGCCGACCCTCTCATCATTGTCGCTGATAATAGACGAGATGAGGCGGACCTGTCCTCCCTTCCTGACTCGGACTCTGACACTCTCTGTGGAGAGTCCTCCAGCATGCTCTCGGACGAACACTCGGTTCATTCCGGATGCACTGCCGTTGAAGCTGGTGTTGAGAAATTGTCCCTAAACACCAGGGGATTCGTTCGACTAACTTCGGCTGAAAGGAGGCGTTTCAATCGCGCCTTAAAAGACGGCGCTTCCAGAGAACTTGCTCTGGAGATAGCCAAATCCTCTCAGCCTGAAAAGGGTACCGAGGTGAAGCGAATGCGATCCGAGGAGTCTACCCCTTCTGCTCCGCAGAAGAAAAAAGTCAGGACCGAGACTGCCACACTCGACAAGACCTCGTACAGGGAAAAAGTAAGTACTGTCAAACTGGGTGTGGTTCCCGCTGATCTGGCGCGCACTCCCTTTAGTGCCGAGCAAATGGCCGGCGTCCAAAATAGCATCATGGACACTATTATTGAGCTGGTAGACGAGGTCGCTAAGCCACAATTTCATGGTTTGTTTCACAAATCAGGCTGGCTCCTTATTATTTGCTCAGACCCCTCCACTGCAGAGTGGATGAGGGTCAACTTCGATAAAATCAGAGGGAAATGTGGTTTGAACATGATGGGGCGCAGCATCGCTGGACACTGTGGAACGTAGTACATCTGTGTCTACACCTTCCACCTCAGAAGTCTCCAATGAGGTTGCACATAGTACACTTGAGTCTAGTGTGGCCACATTGCAGGGTTCAGTGACTTGCGATGCTAGCGTCTCGACGGTGACACCATCTGCTGCTCAGATGGCGGGTGCGGCACCTGTGCCCACTCTTTTAGACAAGACAGCTTCTGCTGTGAGGGATAGGCTTGCTGGCCACTCTCGTTGGGATGGTGAACTTAAGAAAACAGGCACTAATACGTCTGCCAGTAATAAGGAACCATCCCACGAAAAACAATAATGCACTAATGATGCAAGATGACATCAAAGGGCTGCAGGGCAACCTGCATCATGCTAAAGGTGCCTCGGACATCTTTAGCCAACGGTTCATCCGGGATAAAATCGCCCTTGGTTTCATTCAGGAGCCTTGGGTGGTTGGTGGCAAAATTAAGGGCCTTCAAAGTAGGACATGTAAGTTGTTATATGCCCATGGGGAGTTAATGCCTAGGGCTGCTTGCTTAATCAGTTCTAAAATTAATTTTCTTCCCATCCCAGAGTTCATCAGCAGAGATTTGTTGGCCTGCATGGTCGAAATTCCGATTCTAGGAGGAGTTCGGGAGATCGTGTGCGCCTCTGCCTACTTTCCTGGAGATTCGGAGCCTGTTCCGCCCGTGGCTGTGCAGGATTTGGTGAACATATGTCACCGTCGCAAATGGCACCTGATCATTGGATGCGATGCCAACTCCCATCATGTGGCATGGGGTAGCAGCGATATTAACAAAAGGGGTGAGTTACTTCTTGATTATATTACTAGTAGAAACTTAGCTGTGTGTAATGAAGGTAACAAGGCAACTTTTATTCGAGAAGAGGTACTTGATCTCACTATCTCGAGCCCTTTTATTTCCAATTCTGTTGTAAATTGGCATGTGTCAAATGAACCCTCACTATCTAATCATCAGCATATCAGATTTAGCATCTCGGGTGGGGTTAAACATAATAATCAAACGCATTACGTACTGAAACGAATTAAGTGGGCACTTTTTCGCGAAAATCTCGCCGTCAAGGATGACATGCTGCTAACATCTTTAAGATCTAAACGTGATGTTGATGTGGCAGCCTGCCAACTAAATGACTTCCTAATCTCTTCCTTCAGGAGTAGCTGTGTCCCGAAAAATGACAATACAGGTAAAAGGAGCGTACCGTGGTGGAATGACCAGCTAGAGATACTCCGCAAAAGGGTGAGAAAACTTTTCAACACCGCAAAATGCAATAAAAATTGGGACGAATATAGGTCCGCTTTGATTAAATTCAACATAGAGTTGAGGAAATCCAAGAGAACAGTATGGAGAAAGAACTGCAAAAATATCGAGTCCCTTCCAGTAGCAGCCTGTCTCCAAAAGGCTATCTCAAAGGATCATTCCAATGGGGTGGGATTGCTCATCAAACCTGATGGCACCTACACCGCCAGTCGAAGGGAAACCCTGGAAACTCTGCTCGAGGTTGACTTCCCTGGCTCAACAATGCTAAGCGACCACGTATCTGTTGCTCCTGAAGGCTCCACATGTGGCACCTCCAGAAGAGTCAACAGCTTTTCTGGAAATCTGTTCAGTCAAGAAAAAATTAAATGGGCAATCGGTTCATTTAAATCCTTTAAGGCACCTGGCAGTGATGGTATTTTTCCAGCTCTCATACAGAAAGGTTTGGATTACATCTTGCCTGCCTTGGTAGCTCTATTTAGAACAAGCTTCAACCTGGGATACATTCCACTAACTTGGCGGGAGGTAAATGTGGTGTTTATCCCTAAGCTAGGTAACAAACCCAGCGAGCTACCCAAATCCTACCGTCCAATCAGCTTGACATCGTTTTTCTTGAAAACCATGGAAAGACTGCTAGGCTTACACATTAGAGGCATTCTTGAAAAGACTATAGCTCTGCACTCTAGTCAATTTGCATACAGGAAAGGTCGATCTACGGAAGGCGCCCTTCACTACCTCGTCACAGAGATTAAAGCTGCCTACCGCTCCAAAGAAATCGCCCTTTGTGCATTCCTTGACATAGAAGGTGCTTTTGATAACACTCGTTATGAATCCATCACTAGTGCTATGAGACGCAAGGGAATAGACGAACCCACTACCAGATGGGTTAGGAAGATGCTCGATAGCCGCATAATAACATCTTATTCTGGAGAGGTCTCTGTGACGGTCTCCGCGGCCAAAGGCTGCCCCCAAGGCGGCATCCTCTCGCCTCTCTTATGGTCGCTCGTGGTGGATGACTTATTGAACACACTTAATAGTTCAGGTTTCACAACCATAGGCTATGCAGATGATCTAGTGATCATCATTAAAGGCAAACATGAAGACAATGTGTGTCAACTCATGCATAATGCACTCCTTGTAGTCTCGGACTGGTGTGCTGGGGAGGGCCTATCAATTAACCCCAGCAAGGCAGTCGTTGTACCGTTTACAAGAAGTAGAACGCTGAATATTGGCTCAGTGACTCTAAACGGCACAACAATCAATTTCTCCGATGAGGTCAAATATCTAGGAATCGTCCTGGATAAGAAGCTTAACTGGAATTCCCATATTAAGCATAAAATTGCCAAGGCGACTACTGCCTTGTGGGTCTGTCGCCGTATGTACGGCAAACCTGGGGCTTGTCTCCAAAGGTAATTTTCTTGTTATACACCACGGTTGTAAGACCCATTCTGACATACGCGTCCGTAGTCTGGTGGACGAAAACCAAAGAGGTCACAACCATTAATAAACTCACAAAACTTCAAAGACTAGCTTGCCTCGGCATCACAGGTACTATGCACACTTGTCCCACAACAGCCATTGAAGCCATAATCGGACTTACTCCGTTACATATATTTATAAAAAAAGTGGCAATCCGCAGTGCAGTTAGTCTTACAAAATCAGATGCTAATAGTACACGGGATCACGTGGATCTTATGGAGCTATTGTCCGACTTCCCCGAGCTAGACATGCTCAGCACGGTCTCCGACTTTACGCCTAAATCACTCTACTTGGGTAGAAGGTTTGAGATTGTGGTCCCAAGCCGTGATATATGGAATAATGGCGGACCGTCGCTTGATCCAAAAGGTATAGTGTGGTACACCGATGGATCAAAAATGGATTCAGGAGTTGGCGCCGGCGTGTATGGACCCAACCATAAAATTTCGAAATCACTCGGAAAGAGTCCCAGTGTTTTTCAGGCCGAGCTTTACGCCATTGAAACTTGTACTAACATTAACCTGCACTCAGGCATCAAAGGTGCCTCTATCCATATACTCACCGATAGCAAAGCGGCGCTCAAAGCACTGATCTCCCATTTGATCAGTTCAAAATCAGTTCTAAGCAGCTTCGACAGCTTACAAAATCTGTGCCGATACAATAAAGCAAAATTGTGGTGGGTACCGGGTCATGTAGGCGTTGACGGCAATGAAACTGCAGACCTGCTAGCTAGGAAGGGCTCCTCTGAGTTGTTCACTGGGATACCCTCGCGGGATACCCGATTCCGCCTTCAAACTTACCCTAAACACTTGGCCTAGAAGAGGACGAAACCGCAGAACACATACTATGTGAGTGTGTAGCTCTGTGTAGCACTAGGAGAAGCTTTTTCCTTAAAGAGATCATATCTCCAAAAGATCTTAGGAACGCCTCCGCAGCCGTAATTATAGCTTTCATAAGGAGAGTAGAAGTACTGCTGCCCTAAAAGTGGCCTGTGGCACAATAGATCTCCTTGGTCGCAGTGCCTACACGCCGTTTGGGCATGGCCACATACCTGTTTAAAAAAAAAAATAAAAACGCAAAGCAGGATGAGGGTTGGATGCAGACCCACTTTAAGTTCATGAGCCTCCTACTTCGCACTATTTTAAAGGCTACTTTACCTTTCTCAAGACCTTAATGATCCCACATACGACAGAAAGTGGGTCAACATTTACTATTTTTTGTCCACATTGAGGGTCACGCCACATTCAAAATCAGATCATCAAAAGCCATCATATCATTGAGACAGGGTTTTTCTTTGCTTACGTTAGGTTGAAGTGGTTGCCAGCTTAGAAACGCCAACACACATCGATCAACAAAAGGTCCATTGTGATACCACGTGGATAGGAAAAAGTTGCTCTCTACATACTCGTTAAACCATTTTGAGCTTCTGACGAAGCATACGAGCCTCCTTATATCTATGTTTATCGGATCGCCTATATCGTTGTAATAGAAGGCTCCTAAGTGTAGCTTGCTTCTGCGGGAGAGAGCTGGGCAGAAAAAAAGAAGGTGAGTCATAGTTTCTTCCTCTTCTTCATCCATGCAGTTTCTACAAAAGTCGTTCGTAAAAGACCCAGCCTTGTAGCATGCTTGTCTATTAGACAGTGCCCAGTGATGACACCTATTGTAGTGCCGATGTGCAATCTATGAAGAGAATTCAAATTCTTAAAGCGTTTTAGATCCAGCTTTGGTCAAATCTGTTTTGTCGCTAGACCTGTTGGTCCACTTGTCCAGATAAGATTTGTACTTTCGATAGCATCCAGCTTAAATTTGAGTTTGCAAGTAGCGATTGGTATACCAAAGGTGTGTTTGTCCGGCAGGATGTGTATAGTTGTTCCTATTCGGGCAATTTCATCGGCCTTACAATTTCCCAGAATGTCCCTATGCCCCGGCACCCAATACAGGTGAATATTGAAGTGCTCAGCCAGCTCCGTAAAAGATGATCGGGAGTCTAGAGCTACTAAAGAATTAACAGAGATCGATTCCAGGGATTCCATTGCTGCTTGGCTGTCTAGGTTGGGTTAGGTAAGTGGGCTGGTGTAGGGGGATAGAAAACCTCCACACCACACTCAGGTCAGTATAGACTCATTGTGATACCCATGGGGGAAAATGAGATAGAAAAGAGAATCCCTTCCTCGTCGAAAAATACCGTCTTTGTAAATATCCTAAAGAAAGAATTTAGTACTTACTGTGCCCTAGATACAAACCATCCAGAGGATTTGATGAAGTTTGCGATTTGGTCTGTTGGACAACTCTTCTAGATCCTCAAAGAAGTGTTGTCCAAGGATCTTATTTCTCAAATGATAGAGGCCTGGGCAATGACAGAGAAAGTGGGCGGTGTCCTTCTGAGCCTCCTCGTCGCCTACAAGGTCTTCGTTAGTCACACGTAGATTTTTCATGTGGTACCGCATGGTATTATGCCCCGTAATGACTCCTATTAGAGAAGAGAGGGATTTTCTATGCCTCTGTATGAGTCTATTGGTTCTTACTCTGTCAAATGCAGGCCACAGCTTCCTCGTGGTGACACAAGTATCTAAAGAGGTCCGCCTATTGTTAGCCTCCGTTAGGTCTTTGTTTCCTGCTTCGAGCTTAATAGCGCAAGGCGGGATGTACACCAAGGGGTCGGATTGGTCCGAGCTTAGTGCTAAGCCTCCTCTAGCCAGTTCATCGGCTTTTTCATTCCCTGGTATGCCTTCATGACCAGGGACCCAGCAGAGCTTTACCTCGTGCTGTGTTCCAATAACCTTGAGCTCTTCTCTAGAACACTTCACAAGCTTCGATTTTATTTCTAAAGCAGATATTGCTTTTATCGCCGCCTGGCTGTCGATGAAAAAGGTGATATCCCCTATTGGTATTGCCCTCATCGCAGTCTCACGAGCTGCTATTGTAACTGCTAGGACCTCCGCCTGGAAAACGCTGCTGTAGTTCAGAAGCCGAGCTGACATGGAGAGGCCAAGCGTTTCAGAGAAGATGCCTGCGCCTACACCTATTTCCATTTTGGATCCATCGGTGTAAACAGCTAAGGATCGCTCGTTAGGCGTTCTGTCATTTTTCCAGACTTCCCTGCTCGGATAGGTGCTAGAAAATGGTCTTGTGAAGTCTAGATATGGCGTTGAGTAGTCTGTATTAGATACACTGCCTAGATATCTCTGCAGGATCGTGGTGTGACCCATTGCATTTGGTCTCCAGCTATCTGCTTGGCTTAACCTTACGGCACTATGAGCCGCCGATACTTGTATAAAGATGTCTAGTGGAAGCAGATTGAGAATGGCCTCGAGTCCTGCTATAGGTGTCGTTCTCATCGCACTGGTTGTGGCGATGTACGCTAGTCTTTGTACTTTTGTGATAGCAGCTAGGTTATTTATTTTGCTGGCTGCCTGCCACCATACAAGGCTGCCATACGTTAGTATTGGCGTTACTATAGCTGTACACATCCATAGGATGATTTTGGGGTTCGGCCCCCAAGTCTTCCCGAATATTCTATTGCACGAGTAAAAAGCTATCGTGGCTTTTTTGACTCTTTCGTTGATGTTTAGTCTCCAGTTCAGTTTCCTATCGAGCACCAGGCCAAGGTATCTCGCACTACTGAAGATACTCAGGGGAGTACCCCTTACGGAAGGTGTTACGAATTGGGGAATTATTCTTTTGTTAATGAATAGTACTAACTCTGTTTCCCATTCCCATTCTTCAGCTGCCTTGACGTGGCGGAACGGCTTAAGAGTCAATGACCCTAAGGGTCCGAAAGGACCCCAGGTGAGACATCGAACTAAAGGCTGAGGACGTCTTGACTGTGACGCAAAACCTGTTGAAGGTATGATGGAAGAAACTTGTACGGTATCTACTCCAGGTGGTACTCGTGAAAACGATAATCCACCCGTGGTCTTTTTGACTACGGCCGGGACGAGGATTCTGGAGGTCCCAACCACCATACTTTTACCCCCCGCCTCTGGCGTTGAATCAGAAGTAGTAGCGACGCTTGTTCCAGAAGACTCCTGCAGCTCTGTCTCTGACTCGATTGGTAGACTGGGCTGGAATGGCAAAGAAAGTGGCGGAAAGGCTTCCGCTGGAACGTCTAATCTCTGTCTCAATAGAAGGGTAGCTGGTCGAAGTTGTGTCGATGACGGTTCGACTCGGGAAACCAATAAGGCTGAACGAGCTCCCGAAGCGGCGCACTCCGATGGGCTCCTGACTAAGAGTCAACTGAAAAGGAGAAGAAGGAAGGCGGCAATGGCGCGGTGCAAAGAGGCTGCAGAGTCAGCTGAAGGCGCAAGCGCCAAAAGCAGTCATCCTTCAGTAGCGACAGGAAAGAAGCATAGGTCGGCAGAAAGTATTCCAACTGGAGCCGATCAATCCCTCAGACCTAACGCTGGCTCCTTTTCGGTCGGCTCGAACAGGTCCAATCTGATGGAGCAAGTTTCGCCTGCTCTTCTTAGTGGAACCGTGTGCGCATCTGATGCGCGCTCTTCTGCCGGGCACACTCTTACCGGTGGCGTTATCTGCGCACAAAATCTGGTGGATACTGGTGCTGTTACCCCTAAAGGTCCCAGCACTAGTGGACAGAAAATGGCTGACGCAAGCAATGCCACGGGTAGGGGCGCTCGCCTCGGCGGAAGCATGTGCGCACCTGGTGCGCGCCGTTCTGCTAATAAAACTGCGACTATATCTTTGATATTTTCGCAGATAAACCTCCACCACTCAAAGGCTGCTACCGCTCTCTTAAGTAGCAGACTTTCTGTGGTGCGTACAAAACCCCACATAACATCTATCCAGGAGCCATACGTGCCATATGCGGTTTTGGGGGTGTTCGTGGAGTAACGGTGCTATGTGACGAGCGATCTGAAAGACCGAGAGCTTGTCTAATTGTGCCGAATTTCCTCTCAGTAACCAAGCTTGGACAATTTTGTGGACAGGACCTGGTTGCTGCAGCTGTAAGCTACGAAACGACCGGAAGTTGGAAAACCTTCGTCGTTGCGTCGGCTTACTTCCCTTATGATTCGTTAATGCCTCCACCACCGAAGGCGGTTGCCGAACTCATAAAGTATTGTGACACTCGGGAGATGGGACTAGTCATGTGTTGCGACGCGAATGCTCAGAATACAGTCTGGGGCAGCAGCAAATGTAACACACGAGGAAACCATCTCCTAGACTTTATACTATCGTCTGGCATGGTAATTAACAATATTGGCTCCCAGCCAACGGCAAGGAGGCAGGAGGTAATTGATTTGACTTTATCTAATAGGTATTTCAAGTCAATTACTAACTGGAGGGTACTGCCGGAAGTGTCCTTGTCAGACCATAGATACATCGTTTTCCAAATCGAATGCGAGGCCATAACTTTGCAGGAGAGGAGGAATCCGAGGAAAACCAACTGGGTGCGGTTTAGGGAAGAGCTAGACAGATCTGTCAAAACTCCAACTAAACTCAGAACGAAACGAAAGGTTGAGGATGCTGTTCAAAACCTGACTAGTGTCCTTACCAGGTGTTTTGAACTGACGTGCCCATTGACAAAAACCCCCTGCAGAACTCCGGTTCCCTGGTGGTGCCCGGAACTGCAGCGACTTAGGAAAGAATCCAGAAAACTTCTAAATAGGTCACTCAAGACAAATTTAGAAGGTGACTGGAATCTTTTTAGATCGAAGCAAAAAGACTACAAGAAGTTAATTCGGTTGTCGAAAAGTGCTTCTTATAGAGATTTTTGTGAAAAGATCGAGACACTCGGTGAAACCAGCAGGTTGGTTAAGGTTCTCAAAAGGGGCAAGCCGACCAAACCGGAGTCACTGAGAAAATCTGATGGCAAGTTTACTGAGACGAAAGCGGAAACTTTTAGTCTTCTGCTGGAGACTCACTTTCCTGGCAATCGGATAATCACTAGGTCGCAGCTTGGCCCGCTTACCCAGGCTGAGCTTGATCTAAGTCAGAAAACTCGGCGCAGCTGGTATATTGCATCAGCCGTGGTAACAGATGAGGCCATCAAATATGCTGTGGCATCTTTTGATGGTTTCAAATCGCCTGGCACCGATGGAATATATCCAGCTATGCTGCAACAGGGTATAGATCAGCTATTGCCAACTCTGAAAAGAATTTTCACCGCTGGCTTGGCGCTGGCATATATTCCTACACCTTGGCGGACTGTCAGAGTAGCTTTCATACCGAAAATTGGTAGGGAAGACTATTCGCTCCCCAAGAGTTTCAGACCTATAAGTTTGACATCCTTCTTACTGAAAAGTATGGAGAGGCTGGTAGAATTTCACGTGCGCAAAGTTGCTTTGAAACTGCATCCACTATCGGAGATGCAGCATGCCTATCAGCGTGGGAAATCCTGTGAGACCGCACTTCAAAATCTAGTGGCCAGAATTGAATGCGCGCTTGATAGGAGAGAATACGCGATGGGTATCTTCATCGACATTGAGGGTGCTTTTGACAATGCGACTTTTGACTGCA
The DNA here is from genome assembly GCA_945910035.1 of Brachypalpus laphriformis. Classification (NCBI taxonomy): domain Eukaryota; kingdom Metazoa; phylum Arthropoda; class Insecta; order Diptera; family Syrphidae; genus Brachypalpus; species Brachypalpus laphriformis. The sequence goes on from OX246753.1 coordinate 327,738,222, forward strand.
TGTGCGACTCTGCCAGACAACACGGGGTAGATGAAACATTAGTGTTGTGGATTAAAGCAATGCTAATGAATAGAACGTTGGTAGTGGATGCGGATTGTGGCCAATATGTTATGACAGGGGTAAACAGGGGCTGTCCGCAAGGTGGCGTTCTGTCTCCATTGTTATGGTGCATGGTGGTCGACTCTCTGTTGAACACTCTAAATAGTTCTAACGTCTACGCTCAGGCATATGCGGATGATGTCGCCGTACTTTCTGTCGGGCCATGCCTGGCGACGGTCTGTGCTAACGCGCAGGCGGCTCTGGACATGATCGATGAATGGTGTACTAGGAGTGGGCTTTCGGTGAATCCTCTTAAAACTGAGGTTGTTCTTTTTACGAGAAGGAGGATTTTGACCGGTCTGACTCAGCCAGTACTAAAAGGCGTCACCATTCGCATTTCCAATGAAGCCAAATATCTGGGAGTGATTTTAGATAAGAAACTTCATTGGTCCAAACACGTCGAGTCGAAAACATCCAAGGCGCTCTCAGTCTTCTGGCAGTGTAAGGGTGCTTTTGGCAAGACTTGGGGCTTATCACCGAATAAGGTTCTCTGGATCTACACGGCTATGATAAGACCATTCCTCGCATATGCGTCGGTTGTTTGGTGGAAGGGGCTCTCGCGTAAATATGTGGTTGCCTTTTGTGCGAAACTCCAAAGAACGGCTTGTCTCGGCTGCTCGGGAGCTTTCCCGAGTACGCCTGGCTCTACTCTAGACGCTTTGCTGAACTTACCTCCCCTTGATACTTATATCATGGGTTGCACTATCAAAGCCATCCATCGTCTTAGGCGAGGCGGTTTTTGGTATACTCCACACTGGAACTTTGATGAACTTGCGCGACACTTATCTTACGACTCCTGTCTTATGGATATGCCGTCTGATGCAATGACACCAGAACTCCAGCTGATGCGCAAATTCAGAGTCGACTTTCCTTGTGTCCAGGACTGGCTTCGGTCAGAGTCTGAGCCGGGAATGGAATGTAGTCGTATTTTCACGGACGGTTCCAAAACCAGTCAAGGGTCTGGCGCTGGTGTCTTCGTGGAAGTCGACAACATTAGACTTCACTTCTCGTTAGGCAAATATGCGTCTGTTTTCCAAGCGGAAACTTATGCAATCCTAATGGCCATGAACTATGTTGTGAAGAACAGGTGGAAGGGACGTAGCATTTGTGTCTGTAGTGACAGTCAGGCTGCGCTTAAGGCCTTGCTTAACCCTTTAACCACTTCCAAAATAGTTCGTGAAACCAAAAACTCTTTGAACTCGGTCGCAAGGCTGAATTCTCTGTCTCTTATCTGGGTCCCAGGTCACACTGGGATCTTGGGGAACGAGATCTCCGATGAGATTGCTAGACAAGGCTCAGAGGAGGCTTTCTCAGGTCCCGAACCCGCGTTGGGTCTTCCAGCGTCCTCGGTTAGGGCTTCCATTGACGATTGGGTCTCTCACGAGCACAATTGTGTGTGGCATGACTCTCCAGGTTGCAGGTTGACTAAACGCATGCTCCCGGACGTCTGTAAGAAATCAGCGGCATTCTTGCTGTCTCTAGGCAGAAAAGACTGTAGACAACTTATCGGCGTCTTGACAGGCCACTTCGCTTTTGCCAAGCACCTTAACGTGTTAGGCTTAAGTGACACTACAATCTGCGACGCTTGTGGAGAGAGCGACGACACCGCGGAACATTATCTCTGTGAGTGTCCGGCCTTTGCTCGTATCAGGTGGCAGATCTTCGGTGCGGATGTGGTGAGTGCTGGTACTGTAAGCTCCTCATCACTGAAGTGCTTGCTTGGCTTTCTTCGAAAGTCAAGGAAATTCCAGTAAAATGGGTAAATCAGGGTTTGCTCTCTGGCAGTACAATGGACCAGTTGTGTCTGAGTGCTCCAGTCGAGTGTTTCCTATCCCGACAAAAAAAAAAAAAAAAAAAAAAAACTCTGTTTTCTGGGGATTAACCGCCAGCCTACATCTCTCCGTCCAGGAGTCAATGATTTCCAGCGCCCCTTCGATTTGTTCGCTCAGGGTAGGGAGAAATTTACCTGTTGCTAGCAGCACAACATCGTCCGCATATGCTATGGCCTTGACACTGCTGTTTCTCAGTTTAAGAAGGACTTCGTTCAGGACAATAACCCACAGCAGTGGGGATATAACCCCTCCTTGAGGGGTGCCTCTTGAGGCATAGACTTCAAGCTTAGTACCTCCGAGTTCAACTTTGATATGTCATTCCTTTAGCATATTGACAATCCATTTTATCACGTAATTGTGAATATTAAGGTTCGTTTGAGTTCTATTGACCGCGTCCGTTTTGACATTGTTAAAGGCTCCTTCAATGTCTAGGAAAGCGGCAAGTGTATATTCTTTGTTTTTCAGTGATTTTTCTATTGAGCCAACAACACAGTGCAGCGCTGTCTCTACGCTTTTTCCTTTCGTATATGCGTGCTGCGCTGGGGATATGTCACCTGGGCGTAGTTAACTACGGATGTATATGTCAGCTAGTCTTTCAAAGGTCTTTAGGACAAGGGTGGTAAGGCTAATTGGCCTAAAGTCCTTCGCAGTAGTGTGGCTTGCTTTACCGGCCTAGGGTATGAAGACCACTTTGACCTCTTTCCATGATCTAGGTATATACTGTTGAGGTCCAGCTCTTTAAGTACAGGGATGATTGTGGTTAATGTTTTCTGTAGCATGATCGGGATAATCCCTTCGGGTCCTGGGGATTTAAAGGGAGAGAATGATCCGATTGCCCACTCAATTCTTTCCTCTGTGATAAAATCCGTCGGCTTGGCTTTCTAAAAATATGCGGATCTCTCTTACGTTTTTCTTAAGCTTTTCCAAGCCAAGACTTCTTTAATTGTCATAATTTCTGACTGGAATACGTTCCGATGATTTGGTAGACTGAAGGTTAAGATTAAGCCTGTCAGAGAAAACACCTGCACCAACTTCGTCTTTGGTATTTTAGGCGTCAGTATAGAAGGGAATCTTGCTTAAGCTGCTAAAGATTTTTGAATACTCTTCTTGGCATTGGAAACTGGAAGCACGGTACGAATTTTGTAGAATATACTTTTGTTACTATTATATTACAGCCAGACAATCGGTCTTGACTGTAACAACATAATTACATAGGACGCATCTGCATCGTTACATCTGTAATCTTTTGTGAGACGATTCATTCAAGCTTTGACTTCCTCTTCTTTTTGAGTCATTTTTCATCTCTTTGACACTTGACAACTTTTCTACTGAAACTGGTTCCTAGTTCATTGTACTGCTAATCATTTGTCTGCCTAGTATCACTCAAAGTTCCGACTACCGCATCAAAAGCCCTTATTTCCCTTAAACCTACATTAATTATCTCTACTCAGTCACGCCTATCTTTTGAATTTTACGTAACGACTATTTATATTACCATAATGATTGCTGTCACAATTCAAACGTTAAAATATCCATCAGAGACTTTACTACATTTTAATTCAGAAGAAAAGGAAAAATAGCAAGAAAACTATATTTAAAAAGTGATAATTTATAATTAGCATCTCGATCGCATCGTTTGGTCCATCGAGGAAATATCAAAGCAAATACTCAACCAATGTTGAGTATCAGCTAGAGCTCTGGCTTTACATCACACACGCAGCATCCCCGAGGAGTTCCAAAATCGGTGGAAACGGGTAAAACCATTCTGTTATCTTTAATCGGTGCAAGTGAATGTCCGTCCGCAGAGACCACAATGATTACCACGTAAAGGTATGAACTGATTCCAGCCGACCGACGGCGACCGAACCAACGAACGACATCATAATTACACGATTATTACAAATGCAGTGTCTGAAATGTTTTTTTTTTTTATTTATAAAGTGCAATCTTGCGGTTCGATAAGTTGGCTGGCATTCGCTCGAGATATAATATGATATGTGTGCGGATGGCAGATCAAAATCGTTACAATTTACACAAGCTATCGCATAGTTTATCTTTGTATCTTTGTACATTTCGTCGTCCCTGTCGTCAACGTTGATGTCGTCCAAAAAAAAAGCACCTCGTCTACTGTTCACTACCAGGGCGATCTGGAGTTTTAAAATGCGTAGATACGGTTGTATGGGCTTTTGTTAAATTGCCTCTCAAGCCGGCGTTAAACTGTCCAAATTGTCAGATACATTTCACTGTTTTTCTTTTTTGCAGAAAAAAATAGTCACTTTGGGTTTGTTTCTTCGAAATGACTGCCGAGTGACTTTACATCAAAATTGCATCACATTGTTGAGGTAATGACTGCTAGTTCTGCACTAGCGCAACAATCGACGCTAGGAAGACATTAGCGTGCTGCAATTTTGAATTACTATAATTGGGTGGTCAAAGATCGCGAAGAGTGAGCGCTGCTCGTAATGGCAGAGGCAAGGATTAGTGCTGTCAAACATTACACAGGAATGGTGTTTGACTTTGAATACACGCACGTAAATAAATTGTAACTCTTGGCGATTAGTTTCTCACAAAAATTCGAAATGGATTACATCCGCTTCAGTTGCCGATGCAATTAGTAGACAATAATTTGTCTGTCAGCTATGTGGAGTGAGTGGTAGACAGAGCAGCAGCACCATAGCCACCTGTTGTGTTCGCGTGCTCTAATTTAGTTCGGATTAGTTTTAGTTGGAATTTAACTCAAATTAGAATGGTATGGAATGGATTGGAGTCTTTTAATTAATAAAGTAGGCTTAGAGGCTGGATTAAGAAAATATGAGCCTTCTGTTGAACGTTGGTTTATAAGAAAACATAACCCATTTGGTGTTAGGCATGCAATAAGTTAGACGAACCCCACAGGCGGATCAGTAGAAGTGAGACGAAGTGAAGTGAGACGATTATGATCCCTTGTCTTCGGATCACAACCTCACCGAAATAGGAAGAAGAAGTGTAAGTCATGCACGAGAAAAGACGTCACATTGCAGTGAGGTTGATTTATGGCCTAGGTTAGGTTAGTTTAGGTTGAGGTGGCTGGGAGCTGAGAATCGCCAACATACTTAAACCAATAATAGGTCCATTGTGATACCACGTGGATCATGGCAGAAAGTTGCTCTCTACTTATTCGTTTTACCCATTATGCTACAGAGGTCGCAAGACCTTGCAATTCCATGGCTTATGTCGATTTTCAGGAGCTGTTTACTGAACAACCATGTACCCCCTTCACGGAGATGAGTGAGAGTGGTTTTCATCCCAAATGCAGGCAGAATTACTTACTTACTTACATGGCGCTACAGTTCGGGGCGAACCTGGGCCTCAACCAAAAAGGCTTTCCATTTAGTTCGGTCTTTAGTTCGGTCTTTAGCTAATTGCCTCCAGTTGCGCACTCCAGGGCAGGCAGACGCGGTCATGAAAACTCGAAAGATTTCAGAGCAATCAGTCTAACTTCCTTTGTACTGAAGACCCTCGAGCGACTCCTAGATAACTATTTGCGAAGCAAAATAGAACCATCCTTCTCCAAAGCTCAGCACGCATACCTCAAATGTAGATCAACAGAGACAGCCCTTCACGAGGTAGTGCGCACTATAGAAAACTCCATACACTACAAAGAATATACCCTAGCTACCTTCCTAGACACTGAAGGAGCTTTTAATAACGTACACACTGAGTCCCTTACGGAGCTGGGAATAGACAGCAATCTAAGTCAATGGATCGTAATAGCAATATAACCAAATTTGCCAGTAGGGGGACACCCAAGGGCGGTGTTATCTCACCTCTACTATGGCTGATTGTTGGTAAGGATTAAGTTACTTTTAACATTAGAGAAAGAATCAAGGTAGTCGGATATGCAGACGATATGGTGATGGTAGGTAGGTAGAAGTGGCGGTTCTGTAAAACAGAGACCCAATTAGCACAGTTGAGCCGTTTTGATACCATGGGATCTTGGATGTTGATGTGTGTTGGTGAGGACAATCTAGAGCCAGCCTGTGGAGTTTAAGAAGAGGGTTAGCTCATTTATGTTCTTACCCGAGATCTCCTCAAGTGAATTGTAGAAGGGTTTGCCTAATGCTTGATGTCTAGCCTTAGCTAGTGCTGGACAAGTGCACATGTAGTGGATAATTGTTTCCTTTTCGGTGGCTATGTTTCAACTACGGCAGTGTGTATTATATGGGATACCTAGTTTGGTTGCGTGCTCTCCTACCGGCCAGTGTCCCGTGATTATCGCGATTGTACGGGCAATGTCTTTGCGCGTTCTGTTCAATATGTGATACTAGTCACCTGTCCTTCCTCACTAGATACTAGTGTCAAGAAAGTTTCTCTCCGTCATAAGCGAAATCACGGAAAGTGCTCTAAGCAAAGTAAGCGCTTGGGCCAAAAAGTGTGGTCTCGGTGTCAGGTTAGGTTAGATTAGGTAGGGTTATGAGGTAATCATAAAACACAAGGCACCAAGGTGGGCCCATCGTGATCCCTAGGGAACCTTCACGGCAGAAGACCTATACCCATTCCCCCAAGCAATTAATCTCCCTACAAATTTGAAGAGATCATTGTTATGGTTCAAGGACCTCACCTCTTCTAGGTTATAGAAGAAGTATCTACCAAGGTGCTTTGGCCTTGTCCTGGCAATTCCTTGGCACTCACAGAGTATATGAGTTATATCTTCTGAGGCATGTAGGTCATCGCAGTACCTACAAACATCCGTGTCAGATAACCCTAGTCTCATGGCATGCCTCCATAGGAGACAGTGGCCAGAGTGTGTTCCTATCGCTGTTCTTAGCCTTGATCTATCTAATTTAATCATCTCCCCGGATTTTCTGCGGTCTAACACAGGCCACAAGGCCTTAGATACCCTGTGACCATCTTAGATTAGCAGTAAAATTCCCTTACCCCTAGTCTTCACTGGCAATAATTCATTGCAAGAAATATGTCAAGCAATTGAAATTCCCAATGGAGACTCAAAATTTCTTGAAATAATTAATTTCATTTGCGGTCGCTATTGGAAATTTCGATTGCTTGACATATTTCTTGCAATGAATTATTGCCAGTGGAGACTAGGGGTAAGCCACGCACCCTAGTGGAGTAATGCCACCAATTATGTCACTACGTGGGAGCCCGCTCCACTTTTGGGAAAAAAATGGGGACTGCAGCCCAAATTGACCTCCAGTCGTGGTATGACCAATTCTCACATACCATATGCGTCAATAGTATGGTGGCCAGCTCTAAAAAAAGACTTATAATATAACCAAACTTAATAAGGAACAAAGAACGGCATGTATAGGCACCACAGGCGCTCTACGGTCAACCCCGACCGACGCTCTAACAGTCTTCTTGCATCTCCTATCTTTAGATCTACACATAATAAACATCACAGCACATAGTGTGGTCAGACTCAGGGAGTCTGGATGCTGATTTCATCAGTCCAGATTCCGATTGGAGCAGTCAAAGCAGAAATATCCTCAAAATTCCTTGCCCAAGCCAACCTCAGATGGACTAGGCTAACAAACTGTGTCATAGAAAGATGTGGCCAAACTACAACAAATTAAAAACAACCGACTTCTTAAACAGAACGCGTAGGGACATCGTCAGGATAACAGCAGCCATCACGGGTCACTGGCCTATATGAGACTATGCGGTCAAACTAGGTATCCCACACAACTCACATTGTCGCAGTTGCAATGTCGCAACTGAAAAAGAAACCCTTATCCACTTTTTATGCACCTGTCCGGCACTAGCTAGGGCCAGACAACGAGCTTTAGGAAAACCCTTTTTCGATTCCCTTGAGGAAGTCTCAGAGAGAAACACTAAAGACTTAAAAATCTTTTTAAACTCCACAGGCTGGATCTAGAGACTCTACACCAACAGAGCTTTTATATCCAGGTACACGAGTTTTGTGGTATCAAAACGGCACCTAGTGCTAATTGGGTTATCTTCTTAAGAAGAAGAACCAGACCTACCAACCTACCTACCTACTCGGTAAACCATTTTGACCTTCTTATGAAGCGTTGGAGGCTCTTAATATCGATATATACCAGGTCGTCTATATCGTTGTAATAGGGGGCTCCTAGGTGAACCTTTCTTCTACGGGAGACAGCTGGGCAGAAATGTATCATCATTTCAGAGTGATCTGAAGGGGATGGTGACGAGGAAGTTCTTGTCAAAATTTAGACGTGGGGTGGTGTAGTCCGTGTCTTCGGGAGAGATTTTGAATTTTAGGTCGATGTCGATGTACAGCTCGTATACGTATAGTTCGTTATTGAATCTTCTCCTCCAAAACCCGTCAACGGAAACGGGACCGAATATCTTACGAGAAATTTTTCTCTCAATGCAACCAATAGTATCTTCATCATCTTTTAATGAAGTCCATGTTTCAGTGCTGTAGAGCAGGACTGGGATGATCAGAGTCTTGAACGGAGCCTCCTAGTTGTTCGAGATAGGGCTTTACTGTTGAATTGCCTTATAGGCCCAAAAAACAGCGATTGGCAAGAGTTATCCTGCGCCTGATTTCTGCGCTGGTATCATTATCAGAGTTCATAGCAGAGTCAAGGTAGCCAAAGTCCCTTACTACCACGAAGTTTTAGCTGCCCACTGTGACGTTCTGAATAATTCGTCGGTGTTGGCAGTCCCTTCTTGTTGACAGCATATACTTGATTTTGTCCTCTTATATCGCTAAACACATTTTGGCGGCTTCTGATTCAATGCTTGCAAACGCACCGGTGACAGCGTGCTGAGTTCTTCCAATAACATCAATGTCGACGGCGTATGCAAGCATTTGTATGGACTTTTGATAGATTGTGCCTCTAGTTTTGGCTTGTGAGTTCTCCACAATCCGTTCAAGTACGATATTAAAGAAGTCACACGACAGCGCGTCACCTTATCTAAAACCTTTTTTGACATCAAAGGTCTCGGTGAGCTCATTATCGACCTTGATGGAGCAGCGAGCGTTCTCCATCATCATCAAGCACAGACGAACAAGTTTGGCAGGAATGTCAAAACTAGACATGGCTCTATAAAGCTCTTCTCTATAGATGCTGTTATAGGCGGATTTGAAATCGAAAGAGATGGTGAGTATCGATTTGGACTTCTTGGGTTTTCTCCAGGATCTGCCGAAGTGTGAAGATTTGATCGATGGTGAACTTTCCTGGTCTGAAACCGCACTGATAGGGTCCAATCAGGCTGTTGATAAAAGGTTTCAGGCGTTCACACAATATCGCAGAAAAAATCTTGTATGCGATGTTGAGGAGACTGATGCCTCTATAATTGGCGCAGTTGAGGGGGTCTCCTTTCTTGTGGATCGGGCAAACGATGCTGAGGTTCCATTCATCAGGCATACACTCGTCTAACCAAATCTTAGAGATGAGTTGGTGTATGCTTTCTACTAATTCATCACCAGCTGCATTGAAAAGTTTGGTCGGCAAGCCTCCAGGTCTTAAGCAAATGGTTCCAAGAGTAAGAGGGTGATCCATCCGCCTTACACATCAGCACTACAATGGACCTACTTTCTGGTCTAAGTACATCCTCATCGAGGGCCGATCCTAACCTAACCTAACCTAAGCCTTCAGGTCCAGGAGATTTGTTGGATTCCAGTTTAGATATTGCTATCCTCACTTAATTTTGGTGAGGTGGACGGAAATTTTGACTATCATCGTCTATGTTGAATGGTTTATTCTGCCTGACAGCGGGATGTTGGTTATACAGTCTGCAGAAAAAGTGTTTCCATGTTCTCAGCATCGCCTGTGATTCTACTACGAGGTTTCCATTTTCATTTCTACATGTTTCTGTACCGATATTGCTTTTCTAACACGTTCTTTTTACCTTTTGGTATAACTTCCGCACATTGTTCCTAGAGTATATGCTCTCAATATTCTCGACCGCGCGCTTCTCATGTTCTTTCTTCTTCTTTTGGAGGAGCCGATGTAATTCCCGTCTCTTTTGCTCGTAGAGCTCTCGAGCAGCTACCCCTTGCAGGGACGGGTTAAGAATATCACTGCAGCGCCCCCCAACAACCAGCGCTTGTCGTAAAAGGCGACTAAGGGGACAAATCAGATCTAGGCAATATAATACCCAAGTGAGCCTAGCGACACATATACTACCTTAAAAACCCTCCCACAAGTGTGCATGCGAGTCGGTGGGTTGACACGACTGGAGATCACCGGTGTCATAAAAGATAGATCAAACAATACTAAAACAGGAGCATGCACGTGTCAAACCACAAACACCATCGCAATACGGTAATATTGCAAAACTGCATCATTATGGCAATACTTGCAAGGAAAGGCACTACCCCGCCAGGCACTACCACTGCTGTGCATGGTACTGATCCTGGACCGAGCAGAAATGTTCGGGTCAGAGCTATACGGATTCCGGGGGCTAGCAAAATAATGAAACAGTTTGGACGCAATTTGAGGGTCGCGAGTTGGAACGTTGGAAGCATGACCGGTCGAAGTTACGAGCTGGAAGAGATGATGAATAGAAGGCGGGTGGACATCTTGTGTGTTCAAGAGACGAAATGGAAAAACACCGGAAATCGGGCGCGTTTCTTGGACGTTAGAATAAAAGATTACAAGATGTTCTACTACGGAACGGAAAAGGCTAAGAACGGAATCAGTATCATCCTTGCGGCAGAGCTACTTGGAAACGTCTTGAGCATTTCGAAGTCCAGCGACCGTTTGATGTCTCTCAAACTAGTAATACAAGGAGAGGTTTGGAATATTGTCAGTGCATATGCTCCCCAAAATGGGTGCAATCAGAGAGATAAAGATGCATTTTGGCTAGATTTCCACAATCTCCTTAAGAACATCCCAAAGGAAGAATTTCTGTTTGTTGGAGGAGATTTGAATGGACATGTCGGGAAATCAAACGAAGACTATGAAGACTGCCATGGAGGACTAGGATATGGCACCAGGAACCTTCCTGGTGAAGACATCCTAAGCATGTGCAAATCACACGGTCTTATCGTGTTAAATACCATGTTCATCAAACAAAGCCGACACCTGATCACTTACAGCAGTGGTGGAGATGAAACTCAACCATTTGGTAGCCAGTTTCATGAAGCCTCGGGTAAAAGATTGCAAAGTGATCCTGGGAGAGGCAATCGTTCGGCAACACCGTCTCCTGCTAACAGAAATTTTTATGAAAACACCGAAGAAAAGCAAACAAACAAGGGTCTCTGAGAAAATCAAGTGGTACAATCTGGACAAAGAAAAAGGCGAGGCTTTTGTTTTCGTGATGAAAAATTACCTCTCTCACACCATCAACGGAGCTGACGATGAAAAGTGCAGAGCACAAAATATGTGGGATTCCCTACACCGAACTTGCTTAAATAAGGCCAAATCACTGCTAGGAGCTTCAAAAGGCCACCATCAACACGCCAAAGAAACATGGTGGTGGAGTGATGAAGCTGAGAAAGTGATAAATGAGAAGAAAGCGGCTTTCAAAGCTTGGTCAAAGTGCCCCTCTAATAATAATGACGAAAAAGCTCGCCTCGAAATGGAATACAGATGCTGCAAGAAAAAAGCGAAGAAGAAGTGCGCCCAGCTTCAAGCAGAGAGTACGGAGGGCCTGTATCGGGAGCTGGAGAAAACATCTTCCCCGGTTGCTGATGCAAACCAGGCTATCCAGGAGCTGCGAAGACACAATATGAACAAGAGCGCCACTATCTTCAAAATAGCCGCCCAAAGAAGGAGGAATGCTCAGGAGATTCGTTCGCCAAAGTTCATTAGCAATGCTCATGGCCAGCTTCTTGTAGATGACTACAAAATTCTGCAGAGGTGGCGGCAGTATTGTGAAGAGCTTTTAAATGAACAGTTTCCCCGGCTATACTTTCCAAGAGCCACCCCTAACTATGAAGAAATACCCGACATTACAGTCGAAGAAGTTAGTGAGGCGGTCAAATACTCCAAAAAACTCTGAGTTCTGGAAAAAGATGGGAGACGTCGGGTTCAGATGGCTCAGAATTCTCATCTCAAAATTCGTGAGAGGTGATCCAATGCCGAATCAATGGAGGGAAAGTTACCTTCTCCCTGTATACAAAGGGAAGGGTGATACACGAAACTGTGATAGCTACCGTTCGATCAAGCTGATGTCACACACCATGAAGATCGTTGGGCGGGTATTAGGTGGCCGACTGCGAAAAATAATACGGCTATCTGATGATCAGTGCGGGTTTGTCTCGGGTAAATCAACCACAGATGCAATCCAAAGTATAAGGATCATAATGGAAAAACATCGTGATTCCTTAAGGGATTTGCATATTGTATTGGTTGACTTTGAAAAGGCATTCGACAGACAACCACGAGATCTGATATGGGTGGCGCTAAGACATCGAGGGGTTCCAGAAACCTATGTACAGATGATGATGAACATGTACGAAGGAGCAAAGACAAGAGTAAGATGCCCCGCTGGAGTGGCCGAAGAGTTCCCAATCAAAGTCGGGGTACACCAGGGAAGCGTTTTAAGTCCTTTGCTCTTTATTACAGTCCTTGATTATCTGCTTGAAGGTAAAGTGATGGACCCCAAGGTACATCAGTTATTCTTTGCTGACGATGGAGCTATTATAAGTGAGGATCCTACATCCCTGCAACGAGCACTTGATGTGTGGGTGGACGTTTTGGAGGCAAATGGGTATCGCATTAGTTCAAGAAAGACAGAGTACTTGTGCTGCCCGTTCTCTGATCCACTCAGACCTATTCCAGACATTTATTTGAATGGAACAGTGCTTCCCAAGTGCGAAAAGTTCAAATATCTGGGATCTATGATCAATAGCAAAGCAACTTGTGATGACGACATCAATCATCGTGTAAGCGTAGGGTGGATGAAGTGGCGAGAAAATTCCGCTATCTTCTGTGACAGAAAAATGCCCCCTAAGTTGAAAGGAAGGCTCTACACCGCAGTTGTACGTCCGGCGCTCACATACGGTTCACAATGTTGGACGATGTACAAAAAGTATGAGAGTAAATTAACGGCAGCTGAGATGAAGATGCTTCGCATGACAGCAGGAGTGACACAGCTTGATCGAATAAGAAATTCGAAGATCCGTGGAAGCTTTCACATCAAGGAAACCATCGTACAAAAAAGAGAGCGCGACCGGCTCACTTGGTATTGTCACGTTCAAAGAAGAGATCATTTGAACCCTGTTAAAAAGGCAATATCTATGCATGTTCCAAAGACATCGCGATGTAGGAAAGGCAGGCCTATAAACGCCTGGATCAGACAAATGCGACGACATCGGTATTTCATTGGCCTCAGTAACCGAGTGATCCAAAATCGGCAGGCCTGCCGATATTTTCTGAGGTCAAATAGGCGAACCCCACAGGCGGATCAGTAGAAATGCGGTGAAGTGGGAGGGTTGTGATCCCTTGTTTTCGGATCATAACCTCGCTGATAAAAGGAAGAAGAAGAAGAAGAAGCTCTCGAGCAGCTCTTGTTTTGCTGCATGCACTCGCCGACATTCTTCGTCAAACCATTGGTTTCGCGTTGGTGGGCGAGCGAAACCCAGCACATCAGTCGCGGCGTTCCTGATGGTATGGTGGCAGCGTTGCCACTGGTCTTCGGCACTTGATGCTGGCGGCATAGGGGTGATTGAGAGATTTCGGGATACGCGTTCAGCGAAGAGTCTGGCTGTCTCTTGCGATTGTAGCTTTTCGACGTTAAATGTTCTCACATTGATTCTTCTTTGTTGCTCACTTTGGGATATCCGCATTCGTATCTTGGCTGCAACAAGGTAATGATCCGAGTCTATGTTGGCCATTCGGAAGGTCCGGACATCCAGAATATTGGAGGCATGTCTTGCGTTGATCGCAATATGATGAACTTGGTTGATCGTCACATGATCATTGGACCGCCATGTCTGCTTATGAATATCGAGATGAGGAAACCATGTGCTTGCTATGGTGACATTTCGCTCCACAGCGAAATTGACTAGTCTTAGTTCGTTATCAGACGTGGTGTCGTGTAGACTATGCTTACCGACTGCCCTACCAAAGACGTCCTCCTTTCCTATTTTGGCGTTAAAATCGCCCAATACGATTTTAACATCGTATTTAGGATATTGCTCGTATGTTTTGTCGAGGAGCTCGTAGAAACACTCTTTGGTGGAAGGGTCCTTTTCGTCCGTGGAATGAACACATATTAGGCTTATATTATCGAATTTAGCCTTGATCCGGATAGTCATAATACGCTCGCTAATGTGTCGGAAGCTTAAGACTTCTTGCCTAAGTCTGCCGCGTATAACAAATCCGCATACGAATAAGCGCTGCCTGTTGCTTCTGTAGCAATCACCATAGTAGTAGATGTAAATGATAGTTCATCCGCTATCCGCTATTTTTGACCTAAAAACTGTTGCATGGATAAGGCTGCTTATAGCCGGATTTATCTTATCTGAAACTTCAATATTCTAGCAGAAAACTGGCTTTATTGTCACTTGAGCAATTTCTTTTAACTTCTAGAGGGTCAGCTAATCTATCAATCAAAAGATACACAATCTAGCTCAAGCAATCATTCTAACTATAATTCCTAAGACCGCTGTTGACTTTCGCTTTTTATGCAGTAAATTCATTTAACAATGAAAATATAATTTTTTATGTCTTCCAGTTTTCGCCTTTTTAAAACAACTTTTGCCTCGACTCTGTCAAGTATAACGACGCAATTATTGTTGTTTATTATTTATAATTAGTTTTATGCAGATCTAGAGTACATTGACTTTCACTTCAGACTTAAATGTGGACTTGAGTGGCTTAAATGGCTTAAAAATAACTTACCGTGATTAGAAGATAATTTATGTTAAAGCTTACGACCAGAGTATTAAATTTAAAATTTAAAATTTAAAATTGCAAAGTTACTGTATTTTCTCTAAACATTATTATGTTAAAATATCTAGCTAATCTGACAAGTACGCATACCTTATCAATGACATTCGGTAGAAGAGTTAGTGACATATTTCTTTTTTGAATTTAATCCTTAAATAAGGTTGTCATGTTAAAATTATGTGACATTTCTAAGTCTAAACTCAATGTCAAGATGTTTAAGATAAGAAAACTACTGGTTAGCTTGATCCTAGATCAAGCTGTATCTGCTTGAATGGCAGTTCTTAACAAACAGACAACGTTTGTCATTAAATGAGAGTAGACATATGTTTTAATGGGTATATCGCAATTTATCTTCTTATATTTTTAAATATTAGCTTATAATGCCCCCTAAGTTGAAAGGAAGGCTCTACACCGCAGTTGTACGTCCAGCGCTCACATACGGTTCACAATGTTGGACGATGTACAAAAAGTATGAGAGTAAATTAACGGCAGCTGAGATGAAGATGCTTCGCATGACAGCAGGAGTGACCAAGCTTGATCGAATAAGAAGTTCGAAGATCCGTGGAAGCTTTCACATCAAGGAAACCATCGTACGAAAATTAGAGCGCGACCGGCTCAGCTGGTATTGCCACGTTCAAAGAAGAGATCATTTGAACCCTGTAAAAAAGGCAATATCTATGCACGTTCCAAAGACATCGCGGTGTAGGAAAGGCAGGCCTATAAACGCCTGGATCAGACAAATGCGACAACATCGGCATTTCATTGGCCTCAGTAACCGAGTGATCCAAAATCGGCAGGCCTGCCGATATTTTCTGAGGTCAAATAGGCGAACCCCACATGCGGATCAGTAGAAATGCGGTGAAGTGGGAGGGTTGTGATCCCTAGTTTTCGGATCATAACCTCGCTGATAAAAGGAAGAAGAAGAAGATTAGCTTTGCATCTAAGAACTTAAGTCTAGGACGTAAGTTGGAAGTAAAGAGAGGAGATACATAGGACAGAGAATCATTTTTGTAGTGGTTTGAAACTAAAATGGCATTAGTGCAGAATTACTTTACGGGTATTAAATGAGTTACTAGTGGACCGGGATAGGTCAGGTTGTAGAGTAATTGCCTATGCTGATGACATTGCTATTGCTGCCTCTGGCAAGAACCCAGATACTGTCAGAGAAATCATCCAATATGCTCTCTTTCGGGTTACCAAATGGGTCTCCAAATGTAGAGACCCTCTTCAGGAGGAAGTATAAAGTTCCCCTCATAGACCCTCTTACGATAAATGGCACCAGTCTCACTTTCAATGAAAATGAAAAATATTTCCGCAACAGCTCTTCAAGTGCCTGGGCCTAGCTTCTCGCAACCACTCGTGTTGTGTGCGTTATATTTCTTCACACAAATGGAAGGGACCTACAGTTTTGTGCCGTATCCAAAGGGCGATTTAAGAAGCTTTTTCGGATGTTTATCAGACGCTCGCGAAAGGTGGGAGCTTAAAAAAGGTTTTTGGTGTTTTCTGGGTTTCGAACATGAAACCTCACGTGTAGTGATCCGACACACTAACCCCCCACAACGTATGCACTACAATGTAGCTCTCTATCCCTGTAAAAAGGCTGGGGTATGTGTCCATTATCAGACTTATACTACTCTATGGCGTGATCGTACGGTGGCCTGCTCTTGATAGGGCTCACTCAACTAGCTAAGGTGCAAAGATCTGCATGCATATGCTTCAGTGGTGCAATGAGAATTACTTCCTCTGTGGTACTGGATATGTTGTTCCATCTACTGTCCTTAGATATTTTTGACAAACGTCTAAAATCTTCCTCGCAATCGTTCAGATATCACATTGGGCACTCCTCGATCCTTCATTCTATAAACTTCATCCATGAAAATACAGACTACACCCCGCCGAATCTAAGATTTGACCGAAACTTCCGTACGAGTAACCCTGAACGGGATGAACGGGACGACTCTCCCCCTGTTGATGGCAGTTCTGTTCACTTCTTTACAGATGGCTCTAAGAACGAAGGTGCGGTGGGTTGTGGGGTTTTCTCCGAAAAGCTCAACTTAAGCATCTCTTTCCAACTCCCAGATCACTGTAGCGTTTTTCAGGCCGAAATTATGACGATTAAGGAAGCCCTGTCCTGTCTAAAATGTAATGTATTATATGTCAGGGATATGAGCATTTTCACTGACAGTCAAGCGGCAATAAAGTCCCTGGAATCGTGCTCTTTCACTTCAAATGCCGCCTTAAATTGTCGTTTGTGTCTTAAGAAGATGACAGTGCAGTTTAACATTCACCTATGCTGGGTGCCAGGCCACAGGGACATTTCGGGAAACTGCATGGCGGATGAGCTCGCCAGACAGGAGGATCTAGTCATTCCTCTAACAGAAGAGGAAGAAGAGATGGAGGTGGGCACCTGCCCCTCTCCGAATTTCCCCTAAAATGGAGCAAAAAGCTCTAACTCGCATCGCACAAGTTAACCTACACCACGCGAAGGCGGCCTCGGCCGTCATCTCAAGAAGTTTTATCAAACACCAACTTGGACTTGTGCTGATACAGGAACCCTATCATTTCAGGGGAAAGGTAAGAGGTCTCTCAAGCAAGAATGCACAGGTAATCTGGGATAATAGACAGGACCTCCCCAGGGCCTGCATACTAATCAGTAAAAACATAAAATTCTTATGTCTTTCAGAGTACATGACGCAGGATTTGACAGCTATCCAGGCCTTCATTAACGTAGGAGGCACCCACTGCGCCATTGTAATTGCTTCGGCCTACTTCGACGGAGGCGGGGAGGCACCGCCAGAAGAAGTTCAAAGGCTAGTGGGACACTGCAGAAGGCACAAACTGCCA
Organism: Brachypalpus laphriformis; assembly: GCA_945910035.1. Taxonomy (NCBI): domain Eukaryota; kingdom Metazoa; phylum Arthropoda; class Insecta; order Diptera; family Syrphidae; genus Brachypalpus; species Brachypalpus laphriformis. The sequence continues at coordinate 327,755,830 of OX246753.1, forward strand.
CTTCTGCTAGGATGCGATGCCAACGCCCATTGTCTGGAATGGGGCAGTAGCGACAACAACGCTAGAGGTGAGCGCCTTCTCGAATTCATTATTAATGAAAACCTAGATATTTTGATTGTGGGAACTACACCAACTTTCGTAACTAGGGTAAGGGAAGAGGTTCTAGATATTACACTCGGCAGCCCGAGTATTAGTAACTGCATTACAGGTTGGAATGTTTCTGACGAGCCGTCCATGTCGGACCACAGGATCATCACCTTTAACATAGAAGGTCTCAGTAAGGAGGTTACCCCGAAAAGAAACCCCCACAAAACTGACTGGGACAGATATAGGTCTACACTCGAGTGGAACCTAATAAATGTGAAAGGAAAGAAAACGGCGAGCCACTTCCTAGAACTGGAAAGCAACGTAGAAGTGGTTAACAGGGCGATCAAAGATGCATTTGAAAGCAGCTGCCCTATTAGCCGTAAGAAAGATCCGAAGGATATTCCCTGGTGGAGCAAAACGCTAGTCGACCTAAGATCAAAGGTGCGCAAGTTCTTTAATAAAGCAAAGCGTGACGGAGACTGGCAAACATACACCGAGCAATTAACAAGATACAACTTGGAAATCAGAAAAGCTAAAAGAAATAGCTTCAGAGCATTCTGTGAGAACATAGCGTCAACCCCTGCAGCGGCCAGGTTACATAAAGCACTGGCTAAGGAGAAAGCAGGCGCGCCTGGCTCACTGAAAAAGCAAGATGGCAGCTATACCGAAGATGAAGAGCAGAGGGCCCTTCTACTATTAGAGACACACTTCCCGGGTAGCTCAATCTACAGCAGCACAGATGTACTAGTAAGACATAAAAGGCCCAGGAGAGAGGACTGGGCGATGGCAAGAGACATCTGCACGAATCAAAGGCTAAGTTGGGCTCTGAACACCTTCCAGCCGTTTAAAGCACCGGGAGCGGATGGAATATTCCCTGCCCTACTACAACAAGGCCAGGAAATCATTATGCCACACCTCCTAGGACTATTGAGAAGCAGCGTCGCACTTGGGCATATACCAAGAATATGGAGTAGGGCAAAGGTTATATTCATTCCGAAAGTGGGAAAAAGAGACACCACTTCACCAAAATCCTTTAGGCCCATCAGCTTGACCTCATTCATGTTAAAGACGCTAGAAAAGGTCATAGATAATCACCTAAGAATGACTGTGCTGGAAAGAATACCTCTCCACCACAATCAACATGCCTACAGAGCAGGAAGGTCCACCGAAACTGCGCTCTACCAGCTGACAAGTTGGGTTCAGGATACACTGGAGAGCAAGGAAACAGCAGTATGCGCATTTCTAGACATCGAAGGAGCTTTCGATAACACCTCCCACGAAGCAATTAGGAGGGGTCTCGAAATAAAAGGAGTAAATCACACCACAAGTAACTGGATGTGTGAGATGCAAAGAACTAGGACTGCTGAGATAGAGGTGGGTCAAAAAACCATCATAATAAGCACCACTAGAGGCTGTCCACAAGGAGGGGTATTATCACCATTGATGTGGAGCTTAGTAGCAGATGAACTACTGCACAAATTGACAGGTGCCGGCATTACGTGCCAGGGGTACGCCGACGATATAGTCATTGTCGCAAGAGGAAAATTTGAAGAAACGCTATGCGAAATCATTCAGAGGGGTCTACGAATCACACAGAAGTGGTGTAAAACGGTAGGACTCAGAGTGAACCCTACCAAAACCACTGTGATACCCTTCACCAAGAAAAGACAGTTAAAGCGTATGCAACCCATCCTGTTGGAAGGGATCAGAGTTGACCCACAGAAACAGGTCAAGTATCTAGGTCTAACACTAGACAGTAAACTCCTCTGGAGAGAACATGTAGAAACTGTGGTAACCAAAGCCACCAGAGCACTTATGGTGTGCAAAAACATTTCAGGAAAGACCTGGGGTTGTAGCCCAGCCACACTGAGATGGATGTATTTGATGATAGTAAGACCCATCATCACATACGGGGCAGCGGCATGGGTCAACAGATCTAGACTAACCACGACGAGGACATCCCTCAACAAAGTGTAAAGATTAGCCTGTATATGTATAACAGGAGTCATGCGAACCTGTCCCACAGCAGCTCTAGAAGTGATCGTAGGGATACCTCCACTACACATAGTGCTAGAGCGAATCGCCAAGGAGACCATTTTAAGAATCAGCAAAGAGGGCATCGGGAAAGGAACATGCATCGCAAATAAAGAGCGAGTAACCCTATCCAAATCGGTGCCGCTTCTGGACTGGCCCAGAGATGATATGGTCAAGAAATACTGCTTTGAAAGGAAATTTGACTCAAAGCTGAGCAACAAAAGAGATTGGAGCAGCGAATCCGATAAATACCAACTCAAACAACACACAATTAAATGGTACACAGACGGATCGAAAACATCTACTGGCACTGGGGCAGGAGTGTACGGGCCCAGGACTAGATACTCAGAATCACTGGGAACATTCCCCAGCATATTTCAAGCAGAAGTTCACGCGATCGAAAGATGCGCGCAATTCAACTTAGACAGGAAATATCGCGGGCAGGACATCGCGATACTATCAGACAGCCAAGCCGCTATTAAAGCACTGACCTCGCATGAGATCAGATCCAAACTGGTATGGGAGTGTCTCACCAGGATCAACAAACTGGGAGAAACAAACAAAGTAACTCTCTACTGGGTACCAGGACATGTAGGAGTAGAGGGGAACGAAGCAGCTGTTGAGCTAGCTAGAAACGGATCAGACACGCCATTCCTTGGACCAGAACCCTTCTGTGGGATAGGATCCCACAAAATAAGGGAAGACTTAAGGAAAGAAGAAGAGAACAAATGGGCCAAACATTGGGACGATATCCCCCAAATAAGACAGGCAAAGGAACTTCTGGGGAAATACAACCAGAAAAGAAGCAGAGCCTGCCTAAGAGTTAGTAAGAATCGGCTTCGCATCTTGGCGGGCATGTTAACAGGTCACTGCAGACTTAAGGAGCACCTTAGGAAACTGGGAATAGAGGGAGACGGACACTGCAGATTCTGCAGGGACTTCGCAGAAACACCAGCGCACCTTCTTATGGAATGCGAAGCACTGATCCACAAAAGAAGGAATCACCTTGGTGCCTACCTCCTATCAGAAACGGATTTGCCTTCGCTGGATCCACTAAAGATACTCCGGTTTGCTGTAGCAGCTGGACTGGAGGAAGTGCTCTAGACCGAGTATATCATCGGCTAGAACCTTAGTAAGGGGGGTACAATAGATCTTTTATAGGTCGCAGTGCACTTGCACCTCTCAACAATATAAATCTAATCTAATCTAATCTAATCGCCAGACAGGGTAAAACTCTATGGTTTCTGCCTGATAGGCAGGCCCTGGGTATGACCCTCGCTACATGTAAGAATCTGCTAAAGCTGAACGCTATTAGCATTACCAACTACAGATGGGAAAATGACTCAACGTGTCATATTTCGAGACAGAACTGGCTTAAGCTGGACCAGATCTGGTTTAGCTAAAGCGATCACAGATTAGCTGCGCTATCGGTGTCCTCATTGGACGCTGTCTTATAGGCCAGCATGCCAAAAGACTAGGATGGCAAATGACTAACAAAGGCCTCGTAGGGGCAGCATCTCCCGATAGGTGTTGGTCCGCTAAGTAACGAGAAAGAGCCACTGCAGCCAAAAATCTAGCAGCTCTGTTAATAAGCCCTACTCCCACCTCCTCGTGGTACCATCTGGGGATTTCTTCGGAAATTGCTAACGAGAGAGGACGAATGGCGAGCTTCCTGCGCCAAAAAACAGGATAAGTGTCGGTTGGTCTGTGGCCCAGCGAGCCGCAACCGTAAAAATAAATCTTGCTCCGAAACGGAAACCAACGCCTCAGATACGGACGGATAATTTGATGACGACCTTTGGCGGATTCTGGAACGTTAAGACCCTCCTGGACTCACTCAAGGAAGGGCCTTATAACGCCAGATTCCTCCAATTGCAGCGCGAATTCGCATGGTACAAAATAGACATCTTAGGGCTGAGCGAGATAAGATGGTTCGATGCTGGGGAATTCATCTCCCCAACAAAAAGCACTGTCATGCTCTGTTCTGGTAAACCAGCTGGAAGTGCACGGAGTTCCGGCGTAGGACTCATGCTAACTCCAGCAGTACGTAGTAGCCTCATATCCTGGAAACCCCATAGTGACCGAATATTGACGGCTAGGTTCCAGAGTAGGGTTAGAAAAATTACCTTCATACAGTGTTATGCTCCGACTCGAGACGCGACTGAGGATGAAAAGGATGATTTTGATAGCCACTTAGGCGCCGCCTACAACCAAACGCCTAATGGGGACATCGTAATGGTGATGGGAGATCTCAATATCAAGGTGGGTAGCGACAACACCATGCTTAAGCACGTGATGGGAGTTCACGGCGTGGGAGACCGTAATGATAACGGTGAGCGGTTTGTGGACTTCTGCAATACCAACCGCCTAGTCATCGGAGGTACGCTGTTTAAGCATAACACCTGCCATAAGATCAGTTGGATCTCTACTAATAGGCAACGAACATTCAACCAGATCGACCACATTGCGATCAGTCGCCGCTTTAGAAATTGTCTCCTGGACGTCTGAAACAGACGTGGAGCTGACGTCGGACTAGAACGAGATCACCATCTTATGGTAGCTAATTTATGCCTTCGTACTGCATCCGTCAACAGCAACCGATCAAACCTACTTTACATCACCAAGTTTAATATCGACAGGCTTAAGGTTCCCCAAGTGCGCCAACAGTTCAGGGACCATCTTGCAGAAGCAATCAGCAGCATAGAGAACATGGATGACCACTGGAGTGCTGTGAAAAATGCTTTTGCGACTGGGGCACGCACGTATGTCCGTAGAAAGCAGAAACACCACCGCACATGGCTTTCTACAGACACCTGGAGACGGATCGATGAGCGTACAGCAATCAAGGCTCAGATTGCAGCGGCCTCAGCAGTAGAGAGAACCGAGCTTGAAACCCAATACCGTGCGAAGAATAAAGAAGTGCAGCGTAGTGTGAGACGTGACAAACGTCAATACCATATGTCAACTCACTGGCCTCAAGGGCTGAAGAAGCAGCGAGTAGGTGCGACAGTAGGACTGTTTACAACATCACTAAGGAGCTCATCGGTGGTCGAAACTCCAAACAACATCCAGTGGAGAGTCTAGACGGTAACCTTCTGATTTCGGATGAGGATCGGCTCACTAGATGGAGAGAACATTCGGCTACAGTGCTAAATCACTTAGACGATGGCGGTATGATCTCGAATTCGAATGAACAGTTCGAAGCAACAAATTCCCGAATTCGGACCGCACCTCCCAGTAAAACCGAGATAATAACAGCAATCAAGTCCCTCAAGAAGAACAAGGCAGTGGGTATTGATGGCATCCCTGCCGAGCTATTTCAAGCGGAGCCAAATACATCGGCGGATTTGCTGCATCCCCTAATACGGAGAGCTTGGAATAGTGAACAATTTCTACAGGAGTGGAAATGGGGATGATCATTAAGCTTCCAAAGAAGGGAAACTTGATGGTTTGCGGTAACTGGAGAGGTATATGCGATCTTCCAGCCGTGGCTAAAATAATAGCTAAAATAATTCTAGAACGAATTAAAGAACATTTAGATTCAACTCTCGATGTCGAGCAGGCAGGCTTTCGCGCGTATAGGTCTCCGCTACATTTAATGTGTATCGACTTCGAGAAAGCTTTCGACAGATTGAATCGAGATGCTATCTGGTTGGCCTTGCGCAGGAGAGGCATCCCAGAAAAACGTATAGCTATTATCAAGGCTATATACGAGGGCGGTAAGTGTCACGTCGTGCACAATGGTAAGGTGTCGGACGATTTTGAAGTCCAAAGTGGAGTACGTCAAGGGTGCATACTGTCCCCACTATTGTTCTTGGTGGTTATCGGCGATGTACTCCGCGCAGCATTGACGGAAGGCAAGTATGGAATTCGTTGGACTATGACATCTTACCTTAAACACCTAGATTACGCTGACGATGTTTGCTACTTTCACATCGGATAATGGATCTTCATCTGATGGCCCAAAATCTAGAAGCTGAGGCAAAGAAAGTGGGGCTAAAAATAAACACAGCCAAAACAAAAGCCCTGAGTACTTCTTCTAACAACCGCGCTCAACTTTACATTGCCGGACAGGAAGTCGAGAAAGTTGATAACTTTCATTATTTAGGAAGTGTGGTCTCGGCTAATCGCGGTGGCACCGAACTGGATGTGTGCAGCAGAATCGGGAAGGCTAAAGCTGTGTTCGGAATGCTATCTAAAATCTGGAGAAGCAATGTTATCAGCTTAAGAACCAAGCTGCGACTGTTCCGCTCCAACGTAGAATCAGTGCTGCTTTATGGGTGCAGTACTTGGAAGGTGGACACCATTAACATACGCAAGCTGCAAGTCTTTGCAAACAAATGCTTAAGAATCATCTTGAGGATTTTTTGGCCGAACCGCATCTCTAACGAACAACTTTATCTGAGAAAGGGCCAAAACCCTATAAGCAGAAGGAGAAAAAAGTGGCAATGGATTGGACACACCCTACGGCGCGAAGACAACTCCATTGCGAAATACGCCATGCAGTGGAATCGGCTCACCCAGGTAGGCAGAATAGCGGGACGCCCTAGGCAAACGTGGCGCAAAACAGTTGAGGAGGAATCGAGCTCTTTAGGAATGAGTTGGAGGCAGCTTAAACGCGTTGCAGACGTTGCAGACTTGGCCTCTTCTCGAACCACTTCTGTAAGAGTTTTAGGGACGAGAAGGAGGAGGAAACCATCATTCACCTCCTATGAACATATCCAACCCTGAAGCGTAAAAGAATGCTACATCTAGGGGTTCCCTTCTTTGATGTCCTCGCACGTTTGGCCTCCTTAGGTGCCGTGACCATCCATCGCTTTATCAAAAACTCCAGTTGGTTTTAATTACATATCATCACAATGGATTTCTACTGGTCTAACCAACAGCTAACCTAACTTAATCCAACCGTAAGCTGTAGGAAGAATTAAAGATTTAAAGCGGTGTCGAACAAGGCTATATACTATCATCACTACTTTTCTGGTGATGATAAGTGACATGCTACAGAGAAATTTATAGCGAAGCGGTGGGGTCACCAGCAGCGTTTATACGTAAGTAAATAAAAGCAAAAGTGGCAGTAGATTAATCACACTTTACGATAGTTTATATAGCTCAGCAATATTACAATAAATTCTACTAGCTGAAGGACAACCGAGAGAGGGTCATCATTACTCAATTTGGCACAGTATAGTCCAAGAGGAATCACAGAAATTAGGAGAAAGTTGGTTAGAAATGAGAAACATTACCAGGAACCTCGTACGGAAGAAACCATAGGACCTAAGTCGGTCGGACTACACCAATCCCCGTTTTTATTTTAATAAACATTTCCACGTTATCATTCCTTCCAGCTCATACTAGGAGGAAGTAGTTCAGTCAGTAGAAGATGAATCGATTCATTTTTACACTGCCGGCTCATAATCCAAGGACAGGGTGCATTGAGGTTTCTTCTCTGAGAGGCTTAATCTTAACCTCTCCTTTCTTCTTCTAAATCATTGTAGCATGTTCCAGGCGGAAATAATGGTGATTAACGAAGTCTTATCTTGGCTAAAGAAAAACGTGATATCCGTCAAGGACATCCGCATCTTTTTGATATGAGCGGGTATACTGGCGACAAATGAGTGTAGGAAGAAGCTATCATCAGCGCACAGGCTCTGCGCAATCAGAGTGATCAGCGGCTTCCGAACTATCTGGGATGGTCCCAATCGACATCCTCGATGAGATGCAGAGGGCGTACCTTAGACGTCCCTCGAACCGGCAAGTGGCAAAATGGATTAAGGAGGAGGAAAGGACAGTATCAGCAACGCTATGGCAAACCAGGTGGGACAGCTCTACAAAAGGCAGGTGGACCCACAAGCTTATTCCCACTATAAAATCATCACCTCACATAGTTCCTAACCGGACACGGCAGCTACCGGAAATGCCTCCATAGATTTGGACACGACAGTTCGCTCCTGTATCCAGAATGTCCAAATGAGGAGGAAGACGCGGAGCATGCAGTGTTCTACTGCAGGCGCATTCCAGAAGATAGAGCAAACTTGCCAAGCCCACATTATCTCATAAGTCACATGATGCGATCAGAGGGCGAGTGGATGGAGATCTGCTCATTCATAGTGTATGTGAAGAACGCGCTGCGAAGAGAAGAGGCCCTAAGAAGAGCCCAAGAGGCGGCCTCGGAGACTATAGCATAATTGCTAACCAGCCCGGTGAAGAAATATCTAACGGCAGTTCCGCGGGGAGAGTGGTTGAAGTGTGTAGGGTGTGTGTTTAGTACGTAGGCATATTCTTGGAATCGATTACTCAGGTTTGCGAATCTTGCATGCTATTAGCACTCGAGCTATTAGTATCTAAGAAGATTACGCATCCGTGGCGCAACCTTAAAAAAAATGACGTCGACGGCCGTCCAGTGTGGGGTCATTCTCCATACTCTCTCGGCCATCTTTGCAGAGCCTGTGCCACTTAAAAACTGCAGTTTTCGACATGCTTTCATCCTTGACTACTTGGCGAATCATGCCCCACGTTTCCGTACCCGATTTCACCGGTCCAACACAAAATTTGAGGGCGTACCGCTGTTCAATTTTTCGCTGCATTTTGAGCTTGCACCAAGTCACTCGATAGGCGTCCACTGAAAACTCGATCTAGCCTGAGAAACGCCCGCAGGTGACTGGCGCTTGGCGTGCTTTGTAGGTCAGACACCCCACCACCAAGCCCAGTACGAGCGCCCTGCGACGTACAGTCACGTCAGAAAAAATTGTTCCCGATACTTTTTATGCAAACCCTGTATGATCCTTCATGGTACCACAACGGACCTTACTTGGTCTATGTGTGTTCGCGTAATTCGGTAGCCACCTTAACCTAACCTAACCTAAGTCAGTAAGATAAGCGACTAGTTAAAATCGTCACCCAGTAGACTGATATATTGATAGACTGCTCTTTTTGTTTTCGATTTTAATAAACCATCTCCACACAATGATATGTATTCAACGCGACTATGACTCATAGCGATCGAGAACAGACTATTCAAAGAAAATGTTTTATTATGTTGCCAAACCAACTTCCGTCTTTTATACTAAATCTCAAGTGACGTGAAATGATATATAAGTATCGTCTTCGTCTGCCTGGTCTAGTTGTAACAAGCTGTTGGAGCGAAACCTATAAATTCCAGTATTGCAACAAGCGATTATTAAATTAGCTTAAATTAATTTATTAATACTGTGAAACATAATTTATTCGTGTCTTCGTTCATTGCTTTCAAAATTCTTCATTCAATATTAAACCATCATCAGTCTACATATGAATTGTTTACAAAGATCTCTCAGATAATAGAAAAAAATAAAAGAAAAAGATATGTAATAAGCAGCAAACAATACACCTTGTTTCCCATTGCAAGTGCCATAAATAATTGTTTTAACGTCTTAATTTATATTTAAAATAAACAAATTAACATCAATTACTCAATCCATGAGTTACAAAGAAGAAAAGTCTAAAAATCTAAAGATAAGATCGTTAAACAACTTTTAATTGGTTAATGTCTCTGGGAAATTCAGAAATTTCACTCTCAAAAGCGGAAGAATGTAATATTTTTCGGGAACACACGTAATCCTATTAAGTAATTCTCTCGAATGCAAATCATTTTTTCTTATGTTAATTTTTTATTTTAAACAAAATGTTCACAAAATAAACTGTGAATGGAGGCATTTGTTTAATTTCAACAAATCAACACCATTTGGCAAGCAATGGAGTTCAATATTTCTTAACTTATAATTCATTTAGGAAAGGAATTTTGTTTGGATTAAAATTTGCATCACATAGGGACTGTGAAGTAGAAAGTACTTATTTTTAAAATAAAACTATTCCGTTGGAATTTAGAAGCTGCAAGTAATAGATCATTATTTGGAAGGTGACAGTTTGTCGTTTCCGGTTGGTGAATGGAATAATTGTGGGCATTGGGGCGGTCGAATTTGATGGTGATACATTTGTAAACAGGTAGCTTACATGTGTTCACACTTAGACAATCTGCAACTGCTGCACAATGGTTAAGGTACGCAGCACCGTGTCACATTATGTTCGGTACTTGGACACTGCAGTACCTGTAAAGAGGAAATTAACTTGCTGAAGGAAGAAGAAAGAAAGAGGGAAAGTTATCACAATGTCAATGCCATCGTTTTTTTTCCGAACCGCTTAACGAAGAAGAATAGGAAAGAAGGAAGAAAAGATTTTTCTTTGTAAGTAGCAGTATTAACAGCATTAGAGGCATTCTTGAGAAGGCAATGCGTCTGCATTCTAGTCAATATGCATACACGAAATGGTCTACGAAATGATCCCTTAAATACAGCGTCACAGAGATAAAATCAGCTCACCGTTCCAAAGAAATCGCCCTTTGTGCTTTGCTTGACATGGATGGTGCTTTTGTTAACAGTGGTTATGACTAGTGCCATGAGACACAAGGGAATTGACCAACCTACAACCAGATGGGTTAGGACTATGCTCGATAGCCGCATAATAACATCTATGTCAGGCGAAGTCTCTGTGATGGTTTCTACAGTAAAAAGGCTGTAGTTATGGTTATGGTCTCTCCTGGTGGATGCATTATTATTATTATTATTATTAAACAAGTATTGTTTTTTCATAAATAATGTCTTATTTCATTATTGTATAATGTAATATAATTAATATAATATATATAATATATATGTAGGATTTAGGAAAAGAAAAAGAACTCAGAGACCTCTTTTGTGAACCCCACAGGCGGATCAGTAGAAATGCGGTGAAGTGGGAGGGTTGTGATCCCTTGTTTTCGGATCATAGCCTCGCTGATAAAAGGAAGAAGAAGAAGAAGACCTCTTTTGTATAATAAGTTTATTTAGAAGGATAAATATATAATAATAGAAATAGTAAATCGACCATCTGTCTCTCATGGCAGCTCGCTGAAAACTGCCTCCTCTTTTGTCATACTCCTACATATACAATATAATAATATAATATAATTTATAGTTGGAATATTTTACAAAATTATATCCATACGTCTTGGTACTTTAGCCATCATATCTATAACCTCTTCGTATATCACGTCAATATCTATATACACGTTAAGCAACATCAAGCCATTTAACCGCTCCTCACTAGTCTTGCTAAGCAGATAAGTTTTCAATCTGCGAAGACAAGGAAAAGACCGTTTACTTGAGGCCACAGATACGGGAAGTGCTGCACGGATCTGCATTAAGCAATGTATTGTTTGGTGCAACGTTGAATCGCAACAATTGAGAGCGTCTATAAAATTTGTTGGCTGTTTATCAATCGGAATATTTAAGCAATGTCTGCAACCATAGTTAATTTAATATCAAGAAAATGAAGGAAATACATTTTCACCTGCGCCACATCGTCATTTCGCTCATTTACTTGAAGACTGTCATAACTCAAAAAAGCGATTTTGCAGAAAATGCGTTTAAAGTTTTCAATTGACTACCACCTTGCAGGAAAAAAGAAGACATCTTTTAATTCTAACGCGGAGAGTATACAAGATATAAATATGAAATTTTTACACAATATGAAGCATGATAAAACGAACAATTCTGCATCATTAACTCAAAAACAGCGTTTTTTGAGTTATGACAGTCTTCAAGTAAATGAGCGATTACACCTACAATATCATCAGTACATCTTTTGATGTCATTTGGCCATTCTTTTGAAAATACGTTGATAGTGCTACGTATTTCTTCTGTTTCCAGCTTAGAACACTTTTGGGGTAGAATGTTTTGAATTTTAGAAAGGAGTTCTCGATGGCCAAGAAATCCGAAACAGATGTGGAGCGAGAACGAGATCACCATCTTATGGTAGCTCATTTACGCCTTCGTACTGCATCCGTCAACAGCAACCGATCAAACCTACTTAACATCATCAAGTTTAATATCGACAGGCTCAAGGTTCTCCAAGTGTGCCAATAGTTCAGGGAACATCTTGCCTTCGAAGCAGAAGCAATCAGCAGCATATTGCAAGAGAACATGGATGACCACTGGAGTGCTGTGAAAAATGTTTTTGCGACTGGGGCACGCACGTATGTCGGTAAAAAGCAGAATCGAGATGCTATCTGGTTGGCCTTGCGCAGGATAGGCATTCCAGAAAAACTTATAGCTATTATCAAGGCTACATACGAGGGCGGCAAGTGTCACGTCGTGCTAATTGCGGTGGCGCCGAACTGAATGTGTGCAGCAGAATCGGGAAGGCTAAAGCTGCGTTCGGAATGCTGTCCAAAATCTGGAGTTCCAGACTGTTTCGCTCCAACGTGGAATCAGTGCTGCTTTATGGGTGCAGTACCTGGAAGAAGGACACCATTAACACACGCAAGCTGCAAGTCTTTGTAAACAAATGCTTAAGAATCATCTTGAGGATTTTTTGGCCGAACCGCATCTTCAACGAACAGCTTTATCTGAGAACGGGCCAAGAACCTATGCGCATTACTATACGAAGAAGAAAGTGGCAATGAATTGGACACACCCTACGGCGCGAAGACAACTCCATTGCGAAATACGTCATGCAGTGGTGCAGAACAGTTGAGGAGGAATCGAGCTCTTTAGGAATGAGTTGGAGGTAGCTCAAACGCGTTGCAGAACTCCGAAAACGATGGCGCACAGGCGTGGTTGACGCCCTATGCCCCCCGAGGGGTTAAAGGATATAAGTAAGTAAGTAAGTAAGAAATCTAGTCCTTAGTTACATCGTCGGTCCAAAAAAGGAACAAAGATGGACCGACGGAAATATTCTTCAGGACCTCCTTCATAGTTGCCACGGTTCTTTTGTTTTACAACTTGCCGCGGGACTACTAATTGAATATCGATTTTGTCTGCCATTTTTTTAACTCCAGCAAATGTGTGACTGAATCTAACTTCCGAGTTTTGACGGGGGGGTTGAACCCCCGTGCGTTCGCGCCTGAGGACAACCATGAAGCAAATGTATGTCAACATATGCAAGATGCCCTCTTTGTAGTCTCGGACTAGTGTGCTGGCGAGGGCTTATCGATCAACCCCAACAAGGCATTCGTTGTACCATTCACAAGCAGAAAAATGCCAAACCTTGGTTCAGGACCTCTAAATGGTACAACCATTGATTTTTGCGACGTAGTAAAATACTTATGAATTGTCTTCGATAGAAAAACTTAACTGGAACTCCCATATTAATCGCGAAATTGTCAAGGCGACAACTGGCATGTGCGCCTGTCGCCGAATAGATGGCAAAACTTGGAATCGGTCACCAAAGGTCACATTCTGGTTATATACTACGGCCGGCGGTTAGACCTATCCTAACGTACGCATCTATCGTCTGGTGTATAAAAACAATGGAAGTCTCAACTATCAACAAGCCCAATAAACTTAAAAATTAGCATGTCTCGGAATCACAGGTACAATGTATACCTGTCCCACTCCAGCCATAGAGGCTATAATCGCTCTCCCCCGGTACATATATTCGTTAAGAAAGTGGCAATTCGCAGTGCAGTTAGCCTTCAAAAGTCGGACGAAAATAGTATTAGTACAGAATTAGGTCACGCGGATCTAATGGATTTATCAACCGACTTCGCCGAGCTAGATATGTTCAACACGGTTTCTGATTTTCTACCAAAATCACTCCGCTTTGGTAGAAGGTTTGAGATTGGTATCCCAAGCCGTGATACATGGGGTAATGGTGAACCGCTGCTTGATCCAAAAGGAATTGTGTGGTATACCGATGGATAAAAAATGGATTCAGGAGTTGGTGGCGGTGTGTATGGACCCAATCACAAAGTTTCGAAACCACTTGGAAAAAATCGTAGTGTTTTCTAGTGTTTGAGCTTGTGTTTGAGCTTGACGCCATTGAGACTTGCGTAAGCATAAACCTGCACCCAGGCATCAAAGGTGGCACCTTTCACATACTCACCGACAGCCAAGCGGTGCTCAATTGCGATAGCTTGTGTATGTACTACTGCGAAGGCATAACACTGGCAGTAAGTTGGTCATATGACTGGAAAAATTTGCTCTGTTGGATGATTGATATGCCTATGACATCGGTATTTGGGAAAAAATACTGTGAATCAGAAGTAAAGACAAAAATAACAGTAAACCTTCCCTGGTTACCTGGACAGCACCCGTGAAGTTTTTTTGAAACACAAACATCTGAGTTTTAAACCACCACGCCAATCTTTCTCTCTCTCTTTCTCTCTCTCTCTCTCTCTCTCTCTCTCTCTCTATCCTTTCCAACATTGAGTGCGTTGCAAATTATAAAAAGAAAAAAATCCCAGCCCACTAGTTTCACTATATAGTGTATACAAGGGATATTCATCTTCTATATATATAAAACTAAGTTGATATTTTGTGCGTTTACGTATAACTCACGTAATTTTTAACCAATTTACTTGGTTGTTCTTTTAAACTATTCAGAAAAACAATGAGAAGGACATAGGCCCTTTCTAAAAAAAAAAGACTTTTTCATTCAAGAAAATGAAAAATGTATATCTACGGACACATGTAATTCAAGACGAATTTTTTATTTTGTTTTTTTATTATTTCCAAGTTAAATTATATCTGTCCTGGGACACTAGTTAATTATTTTAAAGGATAAATTGGATATATATTAAGTTTTAAGACCATTATCTTACAAAACTGTGTTCTTACGTTACTTTACTTTTACATTTATACGGGTCGAGGATTACATACATATCATTTTAACATAATGTGCTCTATTTATGACATACATATATATAAATATAGGAACATTCATATAGATTGCAGATCTACTGATCTCCGCCTCTTTAGTCGTCTTTTCGTGATAGCTTCCTGGTGAGGTAGATTTCGTATCTCGTTGTTTAGGTGATTTGATATTGTGATTTGATAATTTCTACTATGTTTTACGATTTCGTCTTTAATGCTGGGTATCTTGCGGTCCCGATGTATGTCTTCATTGGAAATGTACCAGGGTGCATTGGCAATCGTCCGAAGTATTTAAGATTGTAGTCGTTGTATAATATCGATGTTTGATTTGGCAGCAGTTCCCCATATTTGGATGCCATAGGTTCATATCGGTTTTATTATGCTTTTGTAGATTAGAAGTTTGTTTTCTATAGAGAGTTTAGAATTTTGTCCTAGGAGCCAGTACAGTTGTCTGAATTTGTTTTTGATTTGGTTGCGTTTTTGAATTATATGTGGTTTCCATGTTAGTTTGTTGTCTATTAGTATGCTTAGATATTTCGCTGAGTTGTCGAGAATAACTTTTTTTTTGTTTATTGTGATGTTTTGAGGTTTGAATTTCTTCTTTGAAGTGTATATAACTTGGACTGTTTTTTCTTCATTAATTTGTATTCCCCATTTATGGAACCAATCCATTGTTTTGCTTAGGGTTACTTTTGTTTGATTTGTAGCAGCTTGTAAACAAGAGTGTGAGGAAAGAATCACTGTGTCGTCTGCGAATGTTGCTAGCATAGAGTCCTGTGTTACTGGCTTAGGTATGTCCGCAGTAAAGAGTAAATAAAGGATAGGACCTAGTACACTATCCTGTGGAACACCTGCGTCGATTTCACGTAAATTTGAATGTTCATCATTGTACTGCACATAGAAGTGCCGATTGTCCAGGTAACTTTTCAGTATTTGTCCTGTTATTAGGTCATATCCGGGTGATTTTTTGCATTTAAGTTTGTTTTTTAGGTAGTGTTTTATTTCGTTGGTTCGTATTTTCTTTATTGTCGTATTCGTAGGTGTGGTTGAGTTGCTATCTGGGAGTGAAATATTACGTCCATTAAAGTCATTCGTGAATGTTATTTTAAAATAGTCTGGTTTTTGCTTTTTCGGTGTCTGTTCTGGACCAAGTAGCGTCAGTTTTCATCAGGGGTGGTTGGTGGTTAATTCCTCTTTTGAGCTTTTTGTTCAGCTTCCACAGCGAATAGTTTGTTGTGTGAGTTGCTGTGAGATTTGCCAAGAATGTGTTAATGTGTTGGTTGTTATGAGTTTTAAGAAGGTCTTTAAGTTCCTTGGTTGATTTATTATAATTTGCTTTGTCCAATGGTGATCTGGTACATTGCCAAATTGTTCGTAGTTTTCGTTTTTCTTTGATTTTTTGTCATATAAATTTTGGTGTTAAAGTAGGTAAGCTTATAGTTTTAATCTCAGGTGTTGACTTAGTTGCTGCTACGTGTATTGAATCATTAAAGTGTATTATAGCACTTTCAATGTTTTGGTGTGTTTTAAGAGGAATCCTTGGTTCAATTTTCTCGTCAATTACTCTGCGAAAAGCGTCCCAATAGGTTTTATAATTAGTTGGCGATGGGATGGAGCACCGTGCTTTAACAATATTGGAGTATTCAATTACCGTAGGAGAGTGGTCAGATGAGAGGTCAAGGCGAATTCAAGACGAATAGCATAAATTCTGTTAACAAAACATCGAAATACAAAACATACGACGTTAAGTGAAACTGCGTTCCAAAGAGCAATTACACCACCAGTCACTACATTGACTGCTTTTTTTGCTTTATGCCAAAGTGACACATTTGCCAGTCAATTATTATAAACGGAAGTCCCGCAGTATTACACATGGAATAAATCGACCAAAAGTTTTTGCAAGACGCAATCGAGGGAAGCCAGTTCCAGGTCATCAAAATGTATTTCAAACCGATGCATTAGGAAGACTTTATACAATTCATCCAAGGTATGACGAATGCTTTTATTTGCGTCTTCTATTAATCAACGTTCGTGGACCGACATCCTTTGCAAATTTGAAAACAGTAGATGGATTAGAGTGCCCAACTTATCGTGAGGCATGCCGTTGCTTACATTTGCTCGAGGACGATGCTCACTGGGATTCTACGCTCGCTGAATCGTTAATTATTGCACCGCCTCATCAGATTCGTACACTATTTGCGATAATCATAGCAACGTGTAGCCCATTGAATCCATCTGAATTGTGGACAAACTATGCAGATTTTATGATGAAAGATATTTTGAATCGAATGCGTAGAACAACATCGAATCCGCATTTGCTAACAACACCAGAAATGCATAATGAAGCTCTCATAATGATCGAATATATTCGCCTTACAATTCAAACAAAGCGTTATCCCAATTAGTCATGCCATCGCCAAATCGGCAATTACAAGATCTGTATAATCTAGATTTAATGCGTGAACCTGACTTCGATCGCAATAATTTAACTCAATTTGTTCTAACAAATGTTCCAAAGTTAAACGCACAACAAAAAGATGTTTACGACATTTTGTGGGCGCCGTGGCGTAAGTGGTTAGTGTGTCGGATCACTACGCATGAGGTTCCAAGTTCGAATCCCAGAAAATACCAAAAAGTTTTTTCACGGTCCCACCTCTCGCGAGCGTCTGACAAACATCCGAGAGTATTGTTGTCACGAAAAAGCTTCTCAAATCGCCGTTCGGATTCGGCATTAAACTGTAGGTCCTTTCCATTCGTGTGAAAAATATAACGCACACAACATGAGTGGTTGCGAGAAGCTAGGCCCTGGCACTTTAAAGAGCTGTTGCGTCAAAAATTTGTTTTTTGACATTTTGCTGGGAGCAATGGCAGGCAAACGTGGTGGAACGTATTTCTTAGATACGCCTGGTGGCACTGGAAAAACTTTCCTTATTTCAACAATTATGGCCACCATTCGTTCTCAAAATAAAATAGCATTGTCTCGCGCATCATCTGGAATCGTGGCGACATTGCTGGAAGGCGGCAGAACAGCATATTCTGCGCTTAAATTGCCTTTGGACATGAATTTCAACGAAAATCCTTACTTACTTACTTAGGTGGCGCTACAGTTCGGCGTGAACCTGGGCCTCAACCAACAAGCCTCTCCATTTAGCTCGGTCTTTAGCTAATTGCCTCCAGTTGCGCACTCCAAGTTGGTCGAGGTCCCATTGAACTTGTGCGCGCCACCTACGGCGATAATTCCCTCTACTGCGTCGTCCCTCGGGGTTAGATTCGAAGACTCTGCGGGCCGGAGCGTTGGTGTCCATTCGCTCTACATGTCCTAGCCATTTCAGACGTCCAATACGCAGTTTTTTGACTAGGTCGATGTCGCTGTACAGCTCGTATAGTTCGTGATTGAATCTTCTCCTCCAAAACCCGTCAACGCAAACGGGACCGAAAATCTTACGAAGAATTTTTCTCTCGAAGCGACCAAGGATATCTTCATCCTCTTTTAATAAAGTCCATGTTTCAGCGCCGTAAAGCAGGACTGGGATGATCAAGGTCTTATATAGAGTCTCCTTAGTTGTTCGAGAGAGGGCTTTACTGTTGAATTGCCTTATAAGCCCAAAAAAACAGCGATTGGCAAGAGTTATTCTTCGATTGATTTCTGCGCTGATTTTGTTTGCTGAATTTATAGCAGAGCCAAGGTAGACAAAGTCCCTTACTACCTCGAAGTTATAGCTGCCCACGGTGACGTTTTGTCCAATTCGTCGATGTTGGTTTTCCCTTCTAGTTGACAGCATATACTTGGTTTTGCCCTCGTTTATCACCAAACCCATTTTGGCCGCTTCCGCCTCAATGCTTGCAAAAGCACCGGTGACAGCCCGCTGAGATCTTCCGATAATGTCTATATCGTCGGCGTATGCAAGCAGCTGTACAGACTTGTAATAGATTGTGCCTCCGGTGTTGGCTTGTGAGTTCCGCACAATCCGTTCAAGTACAATATTAACGAAGTCACATGACAGCGCGTCACCTTGTCTAAAGCCTTTTTTGACATCAAAGGTCTCGGTGAGGTCATTACCGACCTTGATGGAGCAGCGAGCGTTCTCCATCGTCAGCCTGCACAGGCGGACAAGTTTGGCAGGGATGTCAAAACTAGACATGGCTCTATAAAGCTCTTCTCTATAGATGCTGTCATAGGCGGCCTTGAAATCGATAAAGAGGTGGTGAGTATCGATTTGGAATTCTTGGGTTTTCTCCAGGATCTGCCGAAGTGTGAAGATTTGATCGATGGTGGACTTTCCTGGCCTGAAATCGCACTGATAGGGTCCAATCAGGCTGTTGATAAAAGGTTTCAGGCGTTCACACAATATCGCAGAAAAGATCTTGTACGCGATGTTGAGGAGACTGATGCCTCTATAATTGGCGCAGTTGAGGGGGTCTCCTTTCTTGTGGATCGGGCAAACGATGCTGAGATTCCATTCATCAGGCATACACTCCTCTGACCAAATATTAGAAATGAGTTGGTGTATGCACTCTACCAATTCATCCCCAGCTGCCTTGAAAAGTTCGGCCGGTAAACCGTCAGGTCCAGCAGCCTTGTTCGATTTTAGCTTGGATATTGCTATCCTCACTTCGTTTTGGTCAGGTGGACGGAAATTTTGACTATCATCGTCCATGTTGAATGGTTCATTCTGCCTGACAGCGGGATGTTGGTCTTCGTCGCCGTTATACAGTCTGCAGAAGTAGTTTTTCCATATTCTCAGCACCGACTGTGATTCTACTACGAGGTTTCCATTCTCATCTCTACAGGTTTCTGTACGGGTATTACTTCTCTGACACGTTCTTTTTACCTTTTGGTAAAACTTCCGTACATTGTTCCTGGAGTATAGACTCTCGATATTCTCAAACGCGCGCTTCTCATGCTCTTTCTTCTTCTTTTGGAGAAGCCGATGTTCTTCCCGTCTCTTTTGCTCGTAGAGCTCACGAGCAGCTCTCGTCTTCCTTTGCAGCGCCGCTTTGTATGCCTCTTGTTTTGCTGCATGCACTCGCCGGCATTCTTCGTCAAACCAGGGGTTTCGCGGTGGTGGGCGAGCGAGACCCAGCACATCAGTCGCGGCGTTTCTGATGGCATGTTGGCAGCGTTGCCACTGGTCTTCGGCACTTGATGCTGGCGGTATAGGGGTGATTGAGAGATTTCGGGATACGCGTTCAGCGAAGAGTCTGGCGGTCTCTTGCGATTGTAGCTACAAAACGTCAGGAATGGCCAAAGTGTTGCAACAGTGTGAAATTGTCGTGTGGGATGAATGTCCTATGGCCCACAAGAGATCATTGGAGGCATTCAATCGTACAATGAAGGATATGAGAGGAAATCAACGGCTTTTTGGTGGCGCCTCAGTATTATTAGCTGGTGATTTCCGGCAAATTTTGTCAGTAATTCCTCGATCCACCGCTGCTGATGAGCTTAATGCGTGTTTAAAGTCATCCACTCTGTGGAGATATGTGAGAACACTCACATTAACCACAAATGTGGGTGTTGAATTACACAATGATCTATCAGCCAATGAATTTTCAAAGCAGTTGTTGAAAATTGGAGATGGAAAAATGCCGATAGGCAATACAACTGACTTAATAACGTTACCAACCAATTTTTGCAATATAGTTCAATCAAAGAAGAATTGATTCGAAAAGTTTTTCCAAACATAATGAGGTCATTTTTAAAGAGATACCAGGAGAAGTGTTCACATTCAAGTCAATCGATACCATTATGAATGAAGAAGATGTGGTCAATTATCGCACAGAATTTTTAAATTCATTGGATTTACCAGGCCTGCCACCACACATATTGCAATTGTAAGTTGGAGCCACTATTTTAAATGGGAAATTCAAAGGTGAAGACGTTTTAATTTCACGTATACCGATGGTATCAACAGACATGCCATTCGAATTCAAACGTTTGCAATTTCCAGTGCGACTGGCTTTTGCAATGACCATCAATAAAGCGCAGGGACAATCTTTGCAAGCGTGTGGTTTGAATTTGGAAAATAATTGTTTCTCACATGGACAATTGTATGTAGCCTGTTCACGTGTACGGAAACCTGTTGATTTGTTTGTGTTCGCACATGAAGGAAAAACCAAAAATATTGTTTATCACAGAGCCTTACAATAAATTCATTTGAAAGAAAAAAAGAAATGTTTTCTAATTTAGCAAACAAATAAAGGAAACGTCTAGCGAAGCGGACGGGGTACCGCTAGTTATTTATAAAAATTTGTCCGTATTAAAAACTTTAAAAACTATCTATGTTCCTCCTCTATGAAAGCTCTAGCTCGATTGGGAGTACCCTCGATTTTTGATGATTTAATAGTCGGTCAGACAGTCAGTGAATGCGCAAAATTGTGATTTTAGACACTCGTATCTTGGAAACTGAAAAATTTCTTATGAAATTTAAAATACTGTTTCTTTTTGGTAACCTAAACCACCCTGAAAAAATCAGTTCAGTAGCGTGATTACCCTCTGAGATAATGGGGGGTCGAAAAGTACTATAAATGGTTCGTGTAGATATTGCACAGTGTGCGCGGTCGGTTGGTCTGGCGCACTCTGTACGCTTACATGTCGTTTTTAGTAGTGATGTACCAAACCGAGTTAACCCGAGTTGGAATTTAAGTAAACGGAGTTGCAAACCGGGTTGGCTAACTCGGTACATATGTACATACATGCATCCATTTTCAATGGCCCGCTAATCCTTCATGAGGGTTGCGGGGGTAGGATGCTCAGGTAGACCCTCCATCCTTCTCAATCCTCCGCCATTGACCCCAATTCATCAGGAGGAATCTCTAGACGGCTCCAGGAGAGATGTCGGACTTGGTTCAATCAAGGATTGTATGGGCTGTACAGAGATATCGACATACCCAGAAAAGTACGTATACAGCGACTGAGATGGCTAGGACATTTAGAGCCGGCGGATATTAAGGCCCTAGCTCGAAAAGTCTCCAAATCTATTCCCGAGGGACGATGCAGTAGAGGAAAACCTCACCTTAGGTGGCGCGAACTTTTGAAAAGGGACCTCAAGCAACTTGGCTCAACCAACGGGAGAAGAAAGAAAGCCGCCAGTATTGCTTTCACAAAGTCTGCACCTTTTTGATTTATACTCGCAGTTCCCACATACGTATTTCTTTAAAAATTGAAAATTTGTGGACTTTATTCCCCGAAGTCAACTATAATACATGCGCGTACATAAACCAGTAATTGGTCAAAATTGGCCAAAACAAAAATTTTGATTGCCATAAAAATCCACAAATGTGCAACAAAAGCACCAATAATCGCTTCGATAAATTCGCCCAAATAACAACAGATAATTGGTGATAATGAGGACTTTTCATCACGGTCTTTTGTCGACCACCTTTCTGTGAGCCGTCGTCGCGCCCAGAACGAACCACCACCATTCACTTCAATATTTCTGACCCATATTGAAAGAAATTTGAATCATAATAAATTACTTGGGCCCCGTGAGCGAAATTGGCAATACACACATTTTATATCGTACAACTGACCGCCGGGCACCCTGTGTATCAATTTACACGCACAGAGCTCATAGAAAACCCAGCGCACCGATAGCCCCGAAAAGATTTACACTTTCTCATGCATACAATGGCCGGGTCCCGGCAGAGAGTGTGCGCGACAGGAAAATGCGATATTGGCAATAATTATTCTTTAATTCGACAACGCAAACAACACGGCATCGAACAGCGATACAGCACCGAAAATTATCTTCGTCATTAATAATCGGCCCCGCCACCGCTGTTGCTGCGGCGAATTGGGATTCAAATGTATCTCTGGTTGGCTGGATGGTGAGATTCATATCTGCGGACAATATGATGAATGTGTGTTCGGTTCTCGCGGTTCAACTGGTCACTGCGCTCCATGTCGAGAGATTAATCTGGTTAAATGGCCGGAGCCCGAGTTGATTGTGGACAGGATTTCCCCCTCGAAATGGAATGGGAAAGTATAACAAATGCTTCGAGTTAAATCGAACGAAGCATATGTGTTTTCCATTTTGGCTCTGGCCCTCTGTGTCCACCTGTCCCATTGTCCGGCAATGGACATTTGTGAATGGGCAAGTGTGCACCTTGTTATAGGTGAGCCTATGCATTTGAGAATTATCTTGGACCAGCGCACATATGTGGAATGGATTTTGATGCCGGGAGCAGTTTTACGGATCATGTTGGCGTTTTCCAGAGCCAGAGAGAAAGACACATTAGAGGCATTACAATGCTCCGGCTGTGCGGTGGCGGTTACGACAACGGCGCGGTAGTGGTGATTGGCGTTATGTAAGCCATTATCCTTTTCGATTTGGCGTTTAATTGAAATTGTTGCAAAACGCATCGAAATTGAGTTCACTAGTCCAGCATAATATGTGCTGCGACATGGCTTGGATTTGTTTCGTCGTCGTCGTTGAATCTGGTGCGGTGGTAATGCAGCATTGACATGAAAATGTGACGAAATGATTTCTTGAGGTAATCGATTTGGTGGACATGTTCTTGGACATTCGAAACGTTTAAGTAAATTGGAATTAGAATATTTATAAGGCTATGGTGCGGAGTGTAGTCACTTTGGACCCTTGGAAAAGGCGTTGTTATTTTCAAAGTTGTGCGGGACAGTGTTTTTGTGCCTACGTATCTACCAGAAGTTCACAGACTATGGCAAAGCAATAAGTGGAATGCTTTTTGGCCCCCAGATGTTGCAAACTACTCGTATATTCGTTTGTTTGTCTGACATGAAAAAGGAATAAGGAATAAGGCATTCTTGCCTTAAACACAGTTCCTAGAGCAGATCACTGTACTGATCAAATAAATATTTTTACAATTCAAACCAGAAAATTGAACAGCATAATTGATTTAAGCTATAATTACACCATTGGATCACTGTCAAATGGGGATTGAGTGGGCGAGGCACTCAATTTTGTGGGTACCATCAGGTACGCGATCCATTCCTAGGTCTAGAAATAGATGGTTGGATCAGTTCCGACATTTTTCCTGGATCGGTGTGGGGTTTCCTTCTGATTATTCAGTGGCGGAGGATTGATGAAATTATCATCAAATTTGATGAAATGATGACGATGATGATTGAGGTCATATTTTTCAATGAAACGTTAAATCATTGTAGTTTGGCAGTGTTTGGGGTAGTTAGGCACAAACTAAAAATTAGCTGTTGGTTAAAGCGCTAAATTGACTCAACTTTCGAGCGAAAACGCTCATATATTTGACCTTTTGTTGAATGGTGTAAGCACAGCTTTGGAGAGGAATATGGTTAACAAGAATACGAGAAAGTTATTACTTTGGAGTTCCAACAGAACAGCTACTAGCTTTAGTCAATAAGTTCGACAAGTCTTATACAGCAAACCTTATTGCTCTTGCTTACTTACTTAGGTGGCGCTATAGATCGGTGTGAACGTAGGCCTCAATCAACAAGCCTCTCCATTTAGCTCGATCTTTAGCTAATTGCCTCCAGTTGCGCACTGCACGTTGGTCGAGGTCCCCTTGAACTTATGATCGCCACCTACGGCGTCGTCCATCCGGATTAGATTCGAAGACTCTGCGGGCCGGAGCGTTGGTGTTCATCCGCTCTATATATCCTAGCCATCTCAAACGTCCAATACATAGTTTTTCGATTAGGTCGATGTCGCTGTACCGCTCGTATAGTTCGTCGTTGAATCCTCACCTTCAAAATCCGTCAACCCAAACGGGACGGAATATCTTACGAAGAATTTTTCTCTTGAAGCGACCAAGGATATCTTCACCCTCTTTTAATATAAGCAGGACTGGGATGATCAGAGTCTCCTTAGCTGTTCAAGATAGGGCTATACTGTTGAATTGCATTATAAGCCTAAATAAAAAAAAGTTAGCGATTAGCAAGAGTTATTCTTCGCTTAATTTCTGCGCTGATCTCGTTGTTAGAGTTTATAGCACAGCCAAGGTAGGCAAAGCCCTTACTACCTCGAAGTTATAGCTGCCCACTGTGATGTTTTGTCCGATTCGTCGATGTTGGCTGTCCCTTCTTGTTGACAGCATATACTTGGTTTTGCCCTCGATTATCTCTGAAGCCATTTTGGCCGCTTCCGTCTAAATGCTTGCAAACGCACCGGTGATAGCACGTTGAGTTCTTCCGATAATGTCAATATCGTCGGCGTATGCAAGCAGTGATATGGACTTTTGATAGACTGTACCTCTGGTGTTGACTTGTGAGTTCCGCACAATCCGTTCAAGTACAATATTAAAGAAGTCATATGACAGCGCGTCACCTTGTCTAAAACCTTTTTTGACACCAAAGGTCTCGGTGAGCTCATTACCGACCTTGATGAAGCAGCGAGCGCTCTCCTTCGTCATCCTCCACAGACAAACAAGTTTGGCAGGGATGTCAAAACTAGACATGGTTCTATATAGCTTTTCTCCGTAGATGCCGCCCTAGGCGGCCTTGAAATCGATAAAGAGATGGGGTTTGGTTCTTTGTAGACGGCGTAGTAAATTTCCTTCTTCCAAAACT
The DNA here is from genome assembly GCA_945910035.1 of Brachypalpus laphriformis. Lineage (NCBI taxonomy): Eukaryota > Metazoa > Arthropoda > Insecta > Diptera > Syrphidae > Brachypalpus > Brachypalpus laphriformis. The sequence continues at coordinate 327,781,138 of OX246753.1, forward strand.
TGGAGGACTGTAATATTTACGTCACTCTCTAATCGACTTCAATGCTTTCTCGCGTAGGTTCGAATTTCGTCTTCTATAGTTTTAATGCCAAGCTCTCTATGGATATCGCTATTTCTGATATACCATGGAGCATTAACAATACCCCTTAGCACTTTGTTTTCAAAAGTTTGTAAAATTTTAATATTACTTATTTTGGTACAACCCCAGAGCCATATGGGCTTTAGCACTTGCTTATATAAAAGCAGTTTGTTCTCTATATTAAGCTTGGAGTATATTCCAAGTAACCAATACATTTCTCTATATGTATTTATTATCTAGTTCTTTGCGTTTTTTCTTAACATGCGTTTTCCATTTCAGTTTTGCATCAAGTGTCATTCCAAGATACTTAGCCTGGTTTGCAAAGATCGGCAAATTATTTACTCTCTTATAAGTAAAATTTACATGAACAGATTTGGCTCGTTGAGTGTGATTCGCCAAACCTTTGCCCATTAATTTACTCTATCCAAAGTTTCTTGCAATTTTTCTGTAGTATCTTCGACCGTTTTACCTACTGCCAAGATAGCAGTGTCGTAGGCAAATGTAGCTAGCTCAGAGCCTTCTACTTGCGGTATATCACGGGTGTATAATAGACACAAGACTGGACCAAAAACGCTTCCTTGCGACACCCCAGCCATTATTTCCTTGAAATCTGAATATTCGTTCCGACATTTGATGCGGAATAGTCTATTCGTAAGGTAGTTCTTCAAAATATTATATAGGTGCTCTGGCAGAACTTGTCGTAATTTAAACTTTAAGCCTTCGTGCCAGACCTTGTCAAAGGCTTGAGAGACGTCAAGGAATACGCTTGAACAAATCTTTTTTTCTTCAAGTGACTTTTCGATTACATGTGTTATTCGATGTGCTTGTTCAACTGTAGAATGCTTACTTCTGAAACCGAATTGATGATCCGGAATGAGATACCCTTCTTCTATTACCGGCTGTATTCGCCTAGTCAATATTCTCTCGAACACCTTGTATATAATTGGAAGCAACGAAATCGGTCTATAACACGTTTTTCATTCCGCGGTTTTCCGGGCTTAAGGACCATTATGACTTCGGCGACTTTCCATTGACTGGGAACATATTCTAATATAAGTGCGGCGTTTATAATGAACAGAAGCTTAATCAGAGCTTTTCTTGGTAGGGCGAATAATATCCTGCAGATAAGCCATGCGGCTTCGCAGGGTACAAATTGTATAATCTTAAAAAAATGTGAATAAATAAAACATGAATTGAATTGAATTAACTCAGCATACGCTCATCGTTAGTTCACTATCAGATAGCTATCCAGCGGGCATCGCGGGGTGGTGATGATGCGATTTTGCCACGCCTGGCAAATGAGTAACAAAGCCCTATATCGAACTACTAAGGTAAGTCTGTATAAGTCATTAATTATCCCAGTCCTGCTGTGTGGCTCAGAGGCATAAACTTTGTCAAAATCGGATAAGGTTCACCTTGATTATTTTGAGATAAAAGGTATTCGAGTGACCTTTGGTCCCATCTGCATAGACGGGCAGTGAAGGAGAAGGGTACAATGTTGAACTATACAGTCTATACAATGATACTGACTTAGCCAGAGAGCAAATTTACAGCGACTAAAATGGTTAGGTCATCTAGAGTGGATGGAGCCCAACGTTACAGCCACGAAAGTCTTCGAATCCACCCCGGACGGACGGTGCAGTAAGGGACGACCTCGCGGTAGGTAGTGCAAATAAGTGGAGGGGACCTCAATCCACTTGCCGTGTGTAACTGAAGGCAGTTGGAGAGGTTTGTTGGTTGAGGCATAGGTCGACCCCGGACTGTAGCGCCACCTAAGTAAGTAAGTAAGTAAATAAGTAAGTAGCTGGTTAGCATAGGAGTGCGAATTGTATATTCTTTTAGAAACTGTTCTTTAGTTCACACCTTTGCAGTGAATGCATACCAGTTGGGTCTCCTGGGACTTCTGAATTTTATGGGTGGGTTTATTGTGTCATCTATACTAAACTCAATGATCCTATGATGTGAAAAAGTTATATCAGTGGGAATTGCTTAAGATAGTAATGTTTGGTTTGGTTAATTGTTTTGTAAGCATTTTTTGGTTGCTACTTAACTTTTGTTGTTTCCTCGCTTTAGTGGGTTTACACTTGTATCGATCCCACAATTAAGGAATGCGGTCAACCTATGAGGGTAATGTTTAGTAATGTTTAGAGAGTAATGTTTAGTACCTCTCAGCTACTACGAGTTATAAAAGTGGGCTCACAACTCCAATTTGCAACAAACAGATTATACGTCTCTTCCAATGGGACCAGTACACATTTTTTGGTTTAGGCACGTCTTTCACGGTTGCTTTGGGTGCAAACTTGTCATGAGTCTCTCCTGATGTTCTTGCAGAAGTTTGAAATACCTATTGCTGCTTCTTTTATTATCATCAAAGTACACTTCAATCATAAATCAAGTGCCTAGTTAATCTTATGATTTAGAGTTAGTACTCCAATACCTATCCTCGTCTTGCATAACCTATCATCAAATTTTATTACACGAATTCACATATTACCAAACAAACAACTTGTATGACTTCACTCTATTATTACTGGCAAACGTCTGATTTAGCACCTGTGAATAAAATCTGGACTAGAAAGAAAATTAATGGATTACCAACCGCTTACCATCGATTGCACACACAAAACCAACCAACAGCAGCCACAAGTTTTATTTTCTTGTCCTGATTTATAACGTTTGGTTAGAACTACTGCAGTGTGCATTCTACTAGTCCGAAAACGCGTTTGGCATGGCTTATACTGTCATGCATATGTTGTAATTGTCTAACTGACGTCAATTTATTTACTTCTTACGTGGTAGACATTGGCGCTACTATTCCAAATGCGGTTGGCGCGGCGGCGCGCGGTCCTCGGTTTGATATTGTTAAAAAGAAAAATCATTTTTAAAAAGGCATGCAGTTTAAAAATGATTCCGTGGGGACAATCGTTAGAGGACATCTATTCTACGATGTACCGCCCGAGTTCCAAATAGATGCACTTTTGGGAGAGTTAATATTTTTTGTTTAATTACAATTTTTCTATCTAAAAGCGGTTAAGACAGGTATAGGAGTGTGTTCTCATTTGGAAATATGTTGTTTGAACTAAAGCAATTCTCCCAAGCGGCATGTTGGGAAACACTCCGATTTATAAGTATACAAGCCTAGGTTGTAGTTTAGAGTCCCCTTGGAATCTAGTTCCTCGCAAATAAGGGTATATACGCACAGAATCGATTTGACATCTTCCTAAGATTTTGGAGAATTCCTGAATCTCGAAAGAAAACCAGAATTAAAAGAGTAGGTTTCAAATAACTGAAAACGTCCATTTGCGAACATATGTGTTGAGAAGATTTTGTGCTACGAATAAGTGCAGGTAGGCGGGTAAAAACGCATCGTCATCTGGATAAGCCGAAAAGTGAACTACCGACGAGCTGATGGGTTCGTATGGCCTACTAGCTGTGACTTCTGAGTTCTTTCTTCAGGAAGTAGGGGGTCGCGCAAAGAAGAGCCCATGAAGAATCGACTAGAGATCTATTTTAAGTTGAACGAGGGTTTCACTTGCCGTCGGTTGGGGACTTGCATTGCGATTGATCGGGAAACTACTGACTGCCCAAAACTGGCTTGGGCCAGTAGCGCAACAATCAAGTTCGGGATGAAGTGCATAGTAGTGGTCCCCGAGCCACTATACGTATAAGCCCTTATACGTGTAGGCTAAAATTGTAAGTTCGGGTCGTCTAGGGCCTTGATTCTAGGCTAGGTAACGTGGGCCAACAACTTGCGTTACCGAATATTGCCCGCTACAGAAACCGACACTATGCTATTTTGGCTATTGTACCCCGACAAAGATAGGTTTCTGGAATGTAAAGACGCTCCTCGACTCGGGAAGCGAAGGTCCTTACAATGCCAGATTCCTTCAATTGGAAAACGAATTCATGCGATATAAACTGGACATTTTGGGGGTAAGTGAAGTAAGATGATTAGAAGCGGGCGAGTACCAGTCTCCAACGCGTAACACTGTACTACTCTATTCTGGAAGACCATTCGGATTCGTGGGAATATAGAGTCGGACTACTGCTAACAACAACAGCACACAAGGGCCTAATTTCCTGGCAGCCTCATGGTGATAGAATTTTGTTGGCCAAGTTCCGGACTAGAGTACGATGCGTCACCATCATACAGTGTTACGCCCCAACGAGTAGTTCGTCCGAGGACGAAAAGGAGAGCTTCTACAATCCCTTAAGTGCCGTCTTCAACACAACACCAAATGGATACATTGTCATAGTGATGGGGGATTTGAATGCCAAAGTAGGCAACGACAACGAAGGGCTCAAACACGTAATCGGGAAGCATGGACTAGGCAACCTCAATGACAACGGCGAAAGGTTTGTGGATTTCTGCAATGCCAACCGCCTTGTGATAGGTGGCACCATGTTTGAGGACAAGACCTGCCACAAAGTCAGCTGGGCTTTCAATGACAGGCAAGCAACCTCCAACCAAATTGACCATTTCGCTATCAGCAGCCGCTTTAGAAGTATTCTCCTGGACGTCCGAAACAGGCAAGGGACAGATGTGGGGATAGTACGTGATCACCATCTTATGATAGCTACTCTCCAACTACGCACTGCTGCAGTTCGAAGATCCCACGACAACACAAGAATGCCCAGGTTCAATGTCGATAGACTTAATGATCCCCCAGTGCGCCAACAATTAAGGGAGCACTTTTCGCAAGGTGTGGAAGCAATCAGCAGCTCTATGCCCGCAACCATCCAAGACCATTGGTGTGCTGTGAAAAATGTTTTTACATCTGATGTTGAAGGAATTGTCGGCCGATCGCAGGAAAGACATAGGGCGTTGCTTTCTGAGGATATCTGGAGACGGATTGACGAACGAAAACAGTTGAAAGCTCGCATTGCAGCTACCCCAGCAGCAGGGAGAAGCGAGCTAGAGTCCCTATATCGATGATAGATGATGAGAGAAGTTCAGGGTAGCGTGCGACGTGACAAGCGCAACTACATCAACGCGCTGGCTACAAAAGCAAAGAAGCTGCACGGAGGTGCGACAGAGTCTACAGAATCACGAAAGAGCTGACAGGTGGTCGCAGCTCCAGCCAACACCCAGTGAAAAGCCTAGACGGCTCCTTGCTTATTCGGATGAGGACCAACTCAAGAGATGGAAACAGCATTTTGCTACGGTTTTGAACCGTGTATTCGCTAGCGATATGCTCCCAAATCAGACTGAGATGTCCGAGGTGAGAAGCTCCCGAATACGCACCACGACTCCCAGTAAAGATGAGATCATTACCGCAATCAAGGCACTCAAAACCAACAAGGCGGTAGGACTTGACGATTTTCCAGCAGAGCTTTTACGAGCAGCGCCCACAACATCGGGTGAGCTTCTGCTTCCACTTACAGAGAGAGCTTTCCTAATTTCCTAACAAGTGGAAAATGTGAATGATCGTTAAGCTTCCTAAAAAACAACATCAACATCTCGAAGATACACTCGATGCCGAACAAGCAGGTTTCCGCTCTGGATCCTCCTGTGCCGACCACATCAACACCCTGCAGATTATCATCGAACAGTGTGTTGAATATCGATCGCCACTGCACCTGCTGTTCATCGATTTTGAGAAGGCGTTCGATAGTGTCAACAGGGAGTTTATTTGGCGTGCCTTACGCAGGAGAGGTATCCCCGATAAACGAATTGCTATTATCAAAGCTACAAATGAAGGCTCCAAATGTCACGTTCTGCACAGGGGATGGTTGTCTGAGGAATTTGAGATTCAAAGTGGGGTAAGACAAGGCTGTATCCTCTCACCAATATTATTCCTATTGGTGATTAGCGATGTGCTTCATGCAGCTTTGTCGACGGGAAACGGAGGAATTCGATGGACTCTTACATCTCAACTGAAACATCTTGACTACGCAGACGATGTATGCTTACTCTCCCACAGAATTATGGACCTCCACCAAATGACAGCAGATGTGGAGAGGGAGGCAGGTGTCGCCGGGCTGAAAATTAATACAGCAAAAACTAAAATTATCAGCCTTGGAACTAACTCATCGGCTCAAATATGCATTGCTGGACAACCGGTAGAGAGAGTAGAGGATTTCCAGTATCTTGGGTGTATTGTCTCAACCGATGGTGGAACCGAACTGGATATAGCCAACAGGATCGCCAAAGCAAAGTCCGCGTTCGAGATGTTGTCCAAAATATGACGAAGCAATGCAATCAGTTTGAGCACCAAGAAAAGACTGTTCCGCTCCAACGTTGAATCCGTGCTGCTATATGGTTGCAGCACGTGGAGAGTGACCACTACTATCACCAGAAAGCTGCAAACGTTTGTTAATAGGTGCCTGCGCAATATCTTAAGGATTTTCTGGCCCAATCGTATCTCTAACGAATACCTTTATGCGAGAACGGGTCAGGAACCAATAGGCACAACCATCCAACGGCGCATGTGGCAGTGGATTGGTCACACGTTCCGAAAGGGTGACAGTTGCATAGCGAACCATGCTAACCATCTAACTCAGGATGGCATAAGACCTGGGGGTCCGAGGAGAACATGGCGCAGAACAGTCGAGAAGGAGGCACGGCAGTTAGGGAAAAGTTGGGGAGAGCTCAGCCACATTGCCATAAACCGTACACGATGGCGCGTAGGCGTAGTAGAGGCCCTAGGATCCACAAGGGGATACAGGACATAAGTAAGTAAGTATATCACACAAGGAACAAACGAGGCAATAGATTTAACCAGCAGATACAACGTTTAAGGATCTACGAATGAGATATCGACAGACTTTTTAATTAATTTACAAGGAACTGACAAGTTTTCTAGAAAATTATTGTAGAAGCCTTCGTTTGTTACAGTTTCAGGGGTATATAGAAAAATGTTTTTTTAAACAATTTTTTTTTCGAATTTGAATTCCCTTAATTGGATTTTTCCGAAAACGTATTGCAGAGATTCAATAAAATAATGGTACGTACAATTAAAATACTTAACAAAATGAAATATACATATCTAAGACTTTGCAATTAAAATAGTTTATGGCCACGAGCGAAGCCGGGTGGGTCAGCTAGTCTATTATAGAGACCGCTATCATTTCCACTAGGTAAGGTTAGGTTAAAGCGGTTGGCTGCAAAGAATGAATGCAGCTTCCACTCGCATTTCAAACGGATCCATTGTGCTCTCCTGACGTAGAGTTTTCTGGCCGAAGAACTGTAAGGAGAGGAAAAACAAAATGGCTAGAGTTCTGTGTTTATGGAACAGCCTCCTCTGAACCACCCTGAAGACGTTATGAATTTCATGATGTTGGTTGGTGGCTTTTCAGACAGGTTACCCAGATGGTTGAAGAAATACTCTCCAAGGGCCGTCTTCCTGGTATTGCGGAGACTAGGGCGTTTGCAAAGGAAGTGTTCCGTGTCCTCCTCTACGTATGTGTTGCCGTTTCCTCTGCAGAGTTCATCTGTACTTAGCCGCATTCTCTTCCGGTGGGCCGCCAATAAGTTTTTTCCCTATTTTTGGTATAAACACAACTTTCGCCCGTCTCCGTTGGTTTGAAATATATCCCAATGCAAGACTACTTTTTATTATTCTAACTAGGTGTAGTAGTAGTTTCTCTTGCCCCCTTTGCAATAGGGCTGGTATAATACCATCCACACCTGGTGACTTGAAAGGATGGAAGGAGCTGATGGCCCGCTCGTTATTTTTGGTGTAAACACAACTTTCGCCCGTCTCCGTTGGTTTGGAATATATTCCAATGCAAGACTACTTTTTATTATTCTAACTAGGTGCAGTAGTAGTTTCTCTTGCCCTCCTTGCAATAGGGTTGGTATAAAATCATCCACACCTGGTGACTTGAAAGGCTGGAATGAGCTCTGGCTATGTTGGTCATGCTCCCTTCACAGCTTTCCGGTGAGCTTCCAGGGAAGTGAGTTTCTAAGGTTAGACTTATCGGTCTAAAAGATTTTGGATCTGAGAGAGATCTGCAGCCAGTTTTGGGAATGAAGATTACCTGCATTTCTCCAGACAAAGGGAATATAGCTTCACTCAACCTACCACATCAGCCAGTGGACATTTTTTTCTTTTGTCACTACAGAATAACTTAATGGAGGCCATGCCTTCTTCTCTATTTAATGCAAATTGGTTTATCAAAAATAATAGGCAGAGCTAAAGTTTCTAAAATCTAAAGAAAGTATTAAGCATTTTTTTTCTTACCACTGTCATTTCCCATCGCTCTCATTCGCATATTCTTTCTTTTCTGCTTTCACCCTCTCTGTGGGGTCATTTATATTATCTTTGTCGGTCATCGGCTTTCTGGATACCTTTTTGAATGAAATCAATCAGAAAACGACATGCTTTGACAGTTCATTTATAAGTGCTCTGCCTGGTATTAAAGGGGCCGCAAATCACTCTGCTAAATTCAATTCGATAGACTGCAAATGCTTCGCTTTAAAAATAAGTTTAGCCATCCAGTTGACCGGCGACATCGGGTTTGTTTATTCTGCTTTCAACTTAGTGTCACTTCCGTTTATTTATTTAGCCATAGGCTGTCGTTGATTAAAGACATTTAGACCTCGCCGTGTGTGGGTGTAAGAAATCACTAGAGTTCCTGATTACCTACTCACTTCTGTGCGGACGCACAATTTAAATCTCATTCATTTAGAAAGGTGCGAAATGCCTGCCTTTCTCTCTTATTGCTGTTGAAACCAATGTAACCCAAGCCCCTAAACTTAACTTTTCAAAAAGCTCTGACTGTTAATTACACTCAAAGAGTCACAGAAACATTGCAGTGATTTCTTTCCCCACTGTCAAACTGTGTGATTGATCACACCGTTGAGGACATTGTATTCTGCAAAAAAAAACTCGACTCCAAATAATCGGAGTCTTTAGCCAAGTGACAGTTCTGGAGCGAATATTGGCAGTCTCTTGTGATAGTGTGGTGAACAATTTACTTCTCATCGAACTGCAACGCCAACTTATTACTACCAGGAAGCCTCTAGATTCGGTGTTTTCATCACTTGCATAATTTGTAATATTTTATGCTAAATTGGTTTGTTTAACTGCAAGCAAATCTAGTGAAGTATATTGAGCTTCAACTAAGTACAACTCTTGCAATAAATAGCATTGGGTGAGCAATACTTCATTTCTTGTTGTGCCACGTACATGGGTGAGGATAATTATGCATTTATAGTTGATGGATTTACTGGCTGGTGGTTGTGCAACGTCCAGCAGCATACCACGCACTAACATTGTCTATTCCAATTTGAAGATAACTCTTGAGTGCTTATCGCTCTCATTAAATGTAGGACAGTAGCTAGTACTACATGTAGTTGGAAAGAAAATTAGATTTTCAATTACTTTTGACCTTGGGCGCTACATATGAGAGGAGGTGCATTGTTGTAATAGTAACAATTAATCAGTTTCGTTGACAGCTACATCGAATGTTTTAATTAATAGCTCATTAATATTAACGGGATTTTCGACACAATTTGTATATTAATTAAGAGTTTGTTTTTCACTTCTTCTTCTTCTGTGCTTCATCTAAGTGGACCACGAGAGGGAATTGATTGCGTGTAATGTGTCTTGGCCATGCCAGGGTGTCGGAGAGTTGAATTGTCAAATAAATCAAGTGATTTTCGAGAGGAAACTGAATGATTACTCTAATTTATCTTAATTACTAGGTAGATCAGGTGAATATGGTATTCTGCTTAGTTGTTGGCGATTATTATGCAACAAGTGGTCATTCGTATTCTTCAGTTTTGATGGAAAAGTTGGTATATTAGAATATAGCACAGCTGTACTTGTTGATACTAAATGGTCCTAAATCAAAATCTGTTATTTCGAGAATTAGTGGTGGTAGGACTCCATGACTTGTTATTTGGCTCCCATCTCTGGAAGTAGGAATTTTTTTTAGCTATGATCTGAAATAATGTTTTTTTTTGTTTCTTGGATGGAGGAGACTGGAAGAATATCTTGCAAACTCTTGAAGATATCGAATACAGCCTTTTTTCCGTCGCAAATCCAAAAGCCTTATAAATACTTTCGAAGATGGTTGCATGTATCAATGTTACCTCTCTCCGGCTTCGACTGACTTTGCTTCATATTAAGAAAAGACTCAGCATATTTTGTTTTTTTTTTTTTATTCTGTCTTCAACAAAACTCAAACATGTCCATCACTACTCGTAATAATAATTATTGTTCATTAATGCCACATGGCACAGAAGACAAATAACTATTGCTGATTGGCCATGTGATTTACTTAATCATGTACAGGAATATCCACCATGAACACTACCTTTCCACACAAAGACATTTACAAATACACATGGTACCATCAGTCTTCAACAGAAGTCGCTGATAAATTTCTTTGTGGTACCATCGTGTCTCAAAAGAATGGTTTGTGATGTTCGCGTATTGAGAGGGACCGAACTGTCAACTGATCATCACTTAGTGTTGTGCAAATAATATCTTTGCTATAGATTGCCTCCTTTACCAAAGCGCAAACCAAGGATGGTTACACGCATACAATGGGAGAGGCTACAATGAGGTATGGAGATATTTGCGCGGCAAATATCTGAAAGGTTTAAACGAATTCCAACTGTTCCATTAAATGTAGAGGAAGAATGGCTACTGTTTTCAACAGCGATTATTGCCTCTGTGGGAGATGTTTGTGGAGTGAAGCGGATTGGTGTGGCGGCTGGTGGTGAGAAAAGAACTGCTTGGTTTAAAACGCCTGGAGTTCAAGAAGCCATCGGGGAGAAGAAGAGAGCCTTTAAGGTGTGGATTCACTTGGAGAACTCCGATTCTCGAAATCGGTACACAGAGGCGCGAAGAACTTGCAAATTATCTGTAAAAATAGCGAAAGAACAGTCTTGGAAGAAGGTGAAAAATTGGAACGTGTCCACAGATCTGCAAATAGGATGTTCTGGCAGATTATCCACCGATTCAGAGAAGGAAAGTTGAATATCGTTGAAGGAGTCAAATCCAAAGACCATACACTTCTTTTCAATGAGGAGGACATCTTACGCAGACGGAGCGAGCATTTTTCAGAATTGTTCAATCCCGAACAGGGCACCGACGATGATAGACTTCTGGTCGAGAGTAGGGCGGAAAGTAATCCTACGGTAGAGGAAGTAACTTTGGCCATCAAAGCGCTAACAGTTGACAAATCTGCCGGTGTGGATGAAATCCGGCCAGAAATGCTCAAGGCAAGAGGAAGTGCAATGTCTCTTGCGTCTCATTAAAGTGGCCTGCGTATGTGGCGAAACACCTGGTGATTGGCGAATGGGGGTGATTGTCCCTCTGTTTAGAAAAGGGGCAAAAGAGACTGCGCCAACTACAGGAATATATAACCGACCAGTTATTCACTCTTAGAATGGTTCCCGAGAAGACCTGGGTCTATGCTAAGCATGTCTACACTTGTTTTGTGGATTTGGAAAACGCATATGATAGGGTTCCTCGAGGCAAACTCTGGAGTGTTCTGCAGGAGTATGGGATTGATGGTTCCTGTTAAGGGCTATTCAGTCTTTGTATAAAAGTTGTAGAAGATGTGTTCAGCTAAACGGCGTTAAATCAATATCTTTCACTGTGGGCGTTGGACTTCGCCAAGGGTGCCTTTTGTCTTTTCTCCTTTTCATTGTATATATGGATTGGATGTTGCAGCGCAGCCGTGGGGGAGAATGTTTCAAAGTGGGAGACTTAAGAATTAGCCATCTGCCATTTTTGGATGATTTGGTTATCCTTGGATCCTCTCAAACGTGGCAATGGTGTAGTGGTAACGTAGTCATGGCTCAAATCTTAAAGTCAGCAAGCATTTATTTATATCTCATGAAATATATAAAGTCAGTCCGATCATTTGCAAAAGCTTCTGTGAACACTACTGCGAAGGCATAACACTGGCAGTAGCTTGGTCATGTGGGAAAAAAGTACAGTGAATCAGAAGCAATGACAATAATTACAAAAATCTCCCCAGTTATCTGGACGCCACCCCCGGAGAAAGGCTGAAGCATAAACAACTGAGCTTCAAGAACCACTACACCAAAATCTTTCTCACACCCTACCCATACTTTCCAAACCCCGCACTGTGTGTAAACATGTTAAAGGTATTCATAACCCTTTGAGTGCGCGCTAATTAAAAAAAAAAAAAAAACGAACTTCAGCGTGCACTCGAAAGGTTTCTACCCGTTTCTGATGATGCTGGAATGAAGATCAACGTGAACAAATCGGAAGTAATGGTCGTTTTCAAAAAACCCATTCAGTGCACTCTGCATGTTAGTGGAGTCCCACTGAAGCAGGTGGATAAGTTTAAGTACCTCTAGGTCTTATTCACGAGTGATGAGAAGAGCAATGCCGAGTTATCCTATAGAATTGGTCAGGCTGGATCAATTTTGAGAGAGCTTGGCCCATCTGTTATAAGCCAGGCCGAACTTAGTGTTCAAGCTAAGCTATCGGTTTTTAGCTCGGTGCACGTTCCAACTCTCACCTATGGTCATGAAATTTGGGTAGTGATCGAAAGAATAAGATCGCGGATATAAGCTGTTGAAATAAGAATCCTTCGCGGTGTTGCTGGAATAACTCGTAGGGATCGAGTGCGCAACACCACAGTACACAATGCATTCAATGTTGAGCAGCTACTTCTCCGAACGGAACGATCTATGTTCCGATGGTTTAGTCACGTAGTGCGTATGTATAGACTGGCTTTCAAGACGCGCCATGATTGTCGTACCATGAGGTAGCCGACTCCCAGGTAAGCTTAAAAATAGATAGTTGGACCAATTCCGAGATCTTTCCTGGAGCCATCTAGGGATTCCTCCTGATGAGTTGGAGTCAATGGCGGAGGATCGACCTGTGTGTGTTTGTATGTACGTATGTATGTATGTTTCTATGTATGTATGTATGCATGTATGTATGTACGAGTATGTATGTATGTATGTATTTGTATGTACAGGAATAGGTAATGCTTAACGTGGATTTGCTCGCAAAGCGCTATTACCAATAAGATGATCTAGATGCTGAATTATTTGTGTGGATTCCAAGTCCAAATAATAAGTATGAAATTGGTGATAAGCGCTTGATAATAAGTTGGAAAGTTGAAAGGAATATCCTCTGTCGGCTATTTTCCAAAGTGTTTTCGAAGAATGCCTCACGATGTCAGAGTAGTGCAAGAGCGAGCTGAGGAGAATCTTTAAAAGACGAAATTGAGCCCATACTCGCTGCTAAGAGTTCGCTTCCTTACTTGTATAAGAGAGGGGCACTTCATGATTTGTGTATATGCTTCCTTAGGAGGCAGTGACGACTAATGCTACCGGCTATAATTCTAAGATGATTTCTGCCCAGATTCACACAAGGAAGAAGTATAAGAAGTATTTCTGATCTCGTCCAGATCGAGTTAGACTTGGTTCGGATCTATCTCATGGTATAATTCTTAAAAAAATGCATGTTCATAGCACAGAAGGGTTCAGGGCCAGTGAAGGGGGATGCTGCAACAGTCTTGGCCAAAATGTGTCCTCCCTTTTGTTGCCTTTTCTTTATCATGGTACCGTAGTCTTGGCATTTGTACATATGCATGAGATCAGTTATAGGTGCTAGCTAGTGTGGTTATCTCACGCTGAGATGGGCGACGTGAACAGGCCACCGAGATTGTGCCATTTGACGCCGTTAGACCTTTTCTTGTGGGGTTTCCTTAAGTCGTTGCTCTATTCCGATAAACCGCAAACGACCAGTGCCCTCAAAGTCAACATACCCTGTGCTATCACTCAAATTCAGCCTGCTCTATACGCCAGAGTCATCGAAAATTCGACCTCAGATGCGCGCCACCCAGTGAAGATACGGCGGCCATTTGAACGATGTTATATTTCGCACATAATGTCATTGATAGGCCTTTCAAATAAAATGAAAAATTCCTTGATATCTCACGCACAACTTGTTTTATTCAATTTTAACATCTGCCCATCCGTGTTAGAAAATCCTTTATCTACCTCAACAAGACATGTGAAATATGACAGCAGGTCCACCAGCCAGCCATTGGTAGACTTGTTCTCTTTGATGCATCTGCTTTACCTCGAACTATCTCAGCTTTTTGATTTCGTTGTTCATATATTTTCTGCATTTCTTCGGCCAGTATGTCGATTGGAAACAATCCTGCAGTAACATAGACTGCATCTTCCGTTGTTGTACGAATAGTATTGCTTAGTATTGTAGCACATAGTTGGTACGTCATTTCGATTTGACGCTTGTTATATCTTATTTTCATGGCTCCGGCTCATATTGACGATTCATAGAGCACTACTGATGTAACAACTCTGGCCAGAAGCCACTTTAATCTTAGTCTTGTTCCTCCTTGATTTGGCTTAAACCGTGTAAGTATTATTCACTTGGGAAGCTTTGCCACGTACTATAGATGTTCCTCGGACGGGAACTTTGGATCAGTCATAATACATATTGTTCAATCCAATACTGGGCACTTCTTTGGATAGTATATACTCGTAGGTATATGGATATTGCTATTGCGTTATCTGAGCACAGTATTAGTCTTAGTTTGTTTTCAGCTATATCCAGGAACACTATTTGTAGCCAACGATGTGGTATTGCTATACCACTTAAGGAATTCAATTCTCAGGTGGGAATTATTTAAATGTCTTCGTCAAACTGTGTTTAGCAGGATTAAAATGTAAAGAGAATGTGAAGTAAAATTTGAATAAAATCATATTTATGTATTAACTTTCCAGAGTTTGGTATGCCAACTACTTGCATAAGTCATACCATATTGCTTGGGCATTCATTTTGAGCACAACAGCAGAGAAATAGACGTGAGATAGACAAAAAGACTGACCAATATGTAAAGTACAATTCAATGTTGGTATACCATCTGATAGCAAATGTCTAAATTAACTCAAATGAGAAAAGCAAGTTCATTCTTTTCCTCAATTGTAGTAATGTCAAAATTCAGGTATAATATTTTGACAAAATTGAGCACCTTACCTGTGCAGGTGCAGGTCAAAATATTGACAATCATATGACCGTTTTTTATAAGTGTTGTGTTTGACTGTATATTTTTTTTGATCGGTAGATAGTCTGAGCAAATGTCTTTCTAAAAGAAAAGTCGGGTTCCTAAGGGCCTTATCTGTATGTTGAAATCTTTTGCTAAAAATGTGTTTCAACGTCGCAGTGCTTTTTTTTTTCCTCTTGTACAACCCATGCCCGCGTGGCAACGACACTGCGACCTGAAAGATCTATTGTATCGGAGGGTTGGAGTTAATCTAACAGACGTACTACCTCCCTTATGAAAGTAAGTATGTCCTTAGTAGCGGAGCATTTCAGTTCCACTGAAGTAAGTATTTCCTTGTGGAGAATACGTTTCCTTAACCAGTGTAGTGCCGGGCATTCACAAAGAATGTGTTCGGAGGTTTCATCCTCCTCTAAACAGAACCGACAGTCCTTCTCTTGGCACAGGTTCATCTTGTTAAGGTGGTATCTCAAGCCACAATGGCCAGTAAGAAAGCTCACAAGCTTCTCAATGCTTTCCCTATCTAAGTTAAGGATTTCCTTATAGGAGTAAGGCTTGATTAATCGTTTGGATTGTCTTAGTCCTGGCCCACTAGTCGCAGTGCTTAATTCTTATAAATAACGAAACAACTTCCGCTTTCGGAATCAATAAGCACAATTAATGCGAAGATTTCCATTATTAGCAATAATAACTTCATCGCAGCAATAACTTTAACGCTACTTTGCAAGCAAAGGACTTGAGACATGCGGGTGCATATAGAAAACTACCGATACGGCTGAAAGTCATTATACTTGCATGAAGCTTAAGTCTTTTCCAACGCAAGCTGGAAAAAATAACAAATATTACCTACGATGTACTATTCACGCACGAAATCAAGTCGAGTAGTCTTGCCACAGAAGAGTATTCCCAACTCAGTATTGATACATTTTTAATCAAGTTCGCACGTCAGCTCTTTCGTTTTTCCATCTTGTACCTAGTTACCTAATTTTTCGTATTTCTTGTTGTTTTTCGCCTAATTAGTCAATAATATATATTTTTGAATAATTTATTCCTTACCGAACGCGTTGGTTTCGAATATGCTTAAGGAAACACTTCATGCTTTACTGAAAAATTATTTAAAAAAAAAAATTCTTCTCCATTGGTATGGGAATTTCAGAATAAACAAATGATTACTTCATTAAACCAAGACAAAAAAAAAAAAAAAAACAGTACCGTCCGTACCGTAAAAGAAATGTTTTCCACACGAAAATCCAACACACATTGCTTCTGGTTAGCGGGCCAATTACCAGGCTTTTATCGTGGTGGGTGGACACGACGCGGGAATTATTTGCACGCCGCCGAATAATTGTGCCGAAGCTATGTGTGTTATATGTCCGTGGTGCTGCTTTAGAAAGTGTTACGATTCAATGGCTACAAGTGGACATAGCAGCAACAGGTTGCTGTTGCACTTTCATGCAAACATCTATTACATTATTGTTTGCTAGCCGGGCGCATTTCCATAAATTGGCTTACAATGGGTGAATTACCATTATGCAATATTAGTGGCCATATGAACGCGTTCACTAACCTTAGATATGGATTTGAAATATGGTCAATATCCCTCTGATTATCTAATGTGACTCAAAGGGACCATGATCGTTGAATTGGGAGAAATTTTCGAACAGTCTCCGACACTGTGGTCTACGAACGAAGAACTTTCACTTGCAACGCCACCCATAGCCTAATATGCCAACTCGTATAAGACTCTTTAGCTTTTTCTGTTGGATATTTTTTCTGTTGCTCTGCGCATAGCAATATGCTATTATGGCTGGGAATTATTGTCCGACAACGATAAAGCATTGCACTGCGGTGTAGCGGGCAACAACAACAATATGTGAAGGTAGTCTCAACAGACTGCATCTACTGCGGCAACAGCGGTGACGGCAGCGTTCAGCTGCGAATTATTTTTGTGAATGGAATGTCCGCATTTGGATTTTATGTTGCCCCCAATGGGAGGGACTGCAACTCTGGAAATTGGCTTTGTTTATGTTTGAATGGAATGTTGAACTGGTTTTGAATGTGCCCCGAATGACCTGTACTCGAGTCAGAGAGGGTTAATTACACCTGCTTTACTGCCACCTAATAGAGAAGCACATCATTTTGTTCTTAGTCGGCGTCGACTGAAGTTCGAAAATTCTGTCTTGGAATGCGAACTTTCTACAAAAATGGATTTGCGCACACACCAAACGTCGATCTAAAATTAAATTAGCCCACATTGGCGGCGTCCAGTACCGGGGCAGGCGCAGTATTACATGCCAAAAACTGTATCCACATTAGCATAGTAACATGGAGAGCAACAAACAAAAAAAAAAAGAAAAAGATCACAGAAAATCGAACCCAAGATCGATGGTGCATTGTGGCAGCAGGTCCGCTGAGCCGAGCCGTCGCATCGCACCGCTCGAATTGTGCAAAACTTCAACTTCAGCTGCTGCTCATATATGTGTGGAAGTATCTTTGTTTTGCTTTCCATGATTTAGTTTTGTACACACAAAAAGCAATCGAATTACAAACAACGGCGACGACGAGATCAACGCTCTTCGTTTACGTTATTCACCCATTTCTAGATATTTACATTACTAACTTAGTTTTTATGCCCTCTTAATTTTTTCTAATCGCATCGACGGTAAGACGCGAGTGCACAGATATGCACGTGATAGGTGAGGTTGTGATTTTCGAAATGGGGACGCATTTGCGTGGTTGTTTACTTGTCAATGAGTTTCAGTCAGTAATTTTATATATTGAAGAATGGAACCCAAGTGCTTGGCCTGTTTGGATACATGGATGCCTTAATTGATTTCCAGTTGGCTTAGTAAAATTTCCGCTGAATATAGATTGCTGGCACATTTAAATGAATCATCAGTTTATTGGGAGAATATTTGTCATGCACGAAGTAAGGTATAGATCATATGGAATACAAGTGAAATTTGACAAATTGATCAGCACTTACTAAGTCCGTAAAACCAGCAGTAGATTGGTCATATGGCTGGGAAAAGAGCTCCTCAGAAGGAGGACGTGCGGCGGATGAATTCTCTCGGTGGAAACAACGGCGACGTCTAGAGACCAGCGGATACCTTACCGTCGCTACTTCGACATATTTGACGACCAAAACAAACGTAAAAAGGACAACGATTTTCGTGTCTGCACGTGGAATGTTTGGTCCCTCTACAAACCACGTGCAGTCGAACAACTTGCGGAGGCCTAGAATGTTTCAAAGCAGATATTACCACTATCCAAGAAGTGCGATGGGATGGGGCGGGCAAAAGGAGGATGAGGAACTGCGACATCTACTACGGCGATTGCTACAGACAATTTCGGGTGCAGATTGGTCATTGGAGACAGACTTAGGCAATAAGTCTTGAGTATCCGGCATGTGAACGAGCGCCTCATGACTATCCGTATCAATGCTAAATTTGCCAACATTAGCCTAATATGCGCTCACGCCCCTCACGAGAAGATGGACGACGCGACCAAGGATGACTTCAACCAGCTCTTGGACAAGACGTATGAGCAATGGACTAGCCACGACGTTAAAATTGTCTTAGGTGATTTTAAAGCAAAGTGGAAGGTGGACTCGGATCACTTCTTAGTTGTAGTTAAGGTAAGGATGCGGATATCCAGAATGGGGTGAAAAGTAAGAGGCGTACAAAGCGGTGATGTATAGAAAGACTAGATCTGCTCGCGAACTCTACGAGCGGAGGAGAAAAGAGGGACATCGACTTCTCAGAAAGAAGAAAAAGGAGCATGAGAAGCGCTCGATCGAGGAGATTGAGAGAACTTATTGCAGGAATGATCTTCGAAAATTTTATCAAAAGGTAAAAAGAACATGCCAGGGTTTCGAAGCCAGAACAGAAGCCTGCAGGGACGAAAATGGCAATATAGTGGTAGAATCGCAGTTGGTGCTGAGGATATGGAAGGAACATTTCTGCGGACTTTTGAACGGCGATGATGACCAATATTGCACTGTCAGGCAGAATGAGCCATTCAACAGCGACGATGACAGTCAAGATCCCCGTCAACCAGATCAGAATGAAGTGAGGATGGGGATATCTAAACTCAAATCCAACAAAGCTGCTGGAGCCGACGGCCTTGCCGCTGAACTTTTCAAGGCAGGAGGAGATGAGTTGGTAAGGAGCATGCACCAGTTCATCTGTAAGATCTGGTCGGACGAAAGTATGCCCGATGAATGGAACCTCAGCATCGTTTGCCCGATCCTGAAGAAAGGAGACCCTCTGAACTGCGCCAATTACAGAGGTATAAGTGTCCTCAACATCGCATATAAGATCCTGTCTGCCGTGTTATGTGAACGCCTAAAACCGATCGTCAACAATCTGATAGGTCCCTATCAATGTGGTTTCAGGCCGGTAAAGTCAATCATTGACCAAATATTCACATTACGCCAGATCTTGGAAAAGACCCATATATACAAAATCGATACGCACCACCTCTTCATCGATTTCAAAGTTGCCTATGATAGCGTGTATAGAGACGAGTTATAGTGAGCTATGTCTAGTCTTGACATCCCTGCCAAGCCCGTCCGTTTGTGCAGAATGACGATGGAAAACTCTCGCTGCTCCATCAAAGTCGGTAAGAACATCACCGAACCGTTCGATATCAGGAAAGGTCTTCGACAAGGTGACGCGCTATCATGCGAACTCTTTAACATCGTACTTGAGAGAATTGTATGAAACTCACAAGCTAACACCGGAGGAACGGTCTTTTGCAAGTCTGTACAACTACTCGCTTATGCCGATGACATTGACATCATAAGAAGAACTTAGCGGGCCGTCAATGGGACTTTTGCTAGTATTGAGGTCGATGCAGCAAATATGGGTTTAGCGGTCAATGAAAGCAAAACAAAATATATGCTGTGTACAAAAGAAGACACCCAACATCGGCGTCTTGGACAGAACGCCATAATAGACACCACTAATCATCCCAGTCCTGCTGTATGGCGCAGAGGCATGGGCTTTGACAAAACCGGATGAGGATGCCCTTGGTTATTTTGAGAGGAAATTTCTTCGAGCGATCTTTGGTCCCATCTGCATAGACGGTGAGTGAAGGAGAAGGTACAATGCCGAACTATACGGTCTGTACAATCACATCGACCTAGCCAGAAGAGTTAACATACAGCGACTACGATGGCTGGGTCATTTAGAGCGCATGGAGCCCAACGTTCCCGATAAGAAAGTCTTCGAATCCACCCCGGATGGACGGTGCAGTAGAGAACGACCTCGTGGTAGGTGGCGCATACAAGTGGAGGGGGACCTCAACCAATTTGGCGTAACCATGCTGGCTGCAGAGATTTGTTGGTTGAGGCCCAGGTCCACCCCGGACTGTAGCGCCACCTAAGTAAGTAATGGTCCACCGCCGCCATGCTTAACTGAAAGCACCAAATAATGACCATACACCCTTTCTTCAGAAAACGATTCTTCTTGAGTAAAAGACTTTGGAGTTGTCAGGTCATAGGATTCTAATCTAATCACTGTCCAATACTCATATTGTTTTTCCGATTCGAGACTCAGAGGTTTCTTGTTGCTATTCTTTCAAATAAACTATCTACGGAAAATTACATCTTTTGCGGCGGAAACGCTTACTGAATTATTGTCCAACTAACTGAGAAGATTTGTTTTGTTATTTTGCCTTTGCTTCTGATTCACATTATTTTTTCCCGACCACCTGATGTCATAGGCATATCAATCATCCAACAGAACAGGACATCACCCAACAACCATGACCAGCCTACTAACTGCCAGTATTATGCCTTCGCAATAGTGCTGACACAAGATTTCGCAATTGGTCGGGCTGACTCTTTATATATTTCGTGAAAAATAAATAAATAAATGCTCCCTGACATCAAGATTTCAACCATGAATCATTAGCGTGGTAATCAATGATGTTACTTACTTACTTAAGTGGCGCTATAGTTCGGGGTGAACCTGGGCCTCAACCAAAAAGCCTCTCCATTTAGCTCGGTCTTTAGCTAATTGCCTCCAGTTGCGCACTCCAAGTTGGCCACTTACTTACTTAGGTGGCGCTACAGTTCGGGGTGAACTTGGGCCTCAACCAACAAGCCTCTCCATTTAGCTCGGTCTTTAGCTAATTGCCTCCAGTTGCGCACTCCAAGTTGGTCGAGGTCCCCTTGAACTTGTGCGCGCCACCTACGGGAATGATTCCCTCTGCTACGTCGTCCCTCGGGGTTAGATTCGAAGACTCTGCGGGCCGGACCGTTGGTGTCCATTCCCTCTACATGTCCTAGCCATCTCAGACGTCCAATACCCAGATTTTTGACTAAGTCGATGTCGCTGTACAGCTCGTATAGTTCGTGATTGAATCTTCTGCTCCAAAACCCGTCAACGCAAACGGGACCGAAAATCTTACAAAGAAATTTTCTCTCGAAGCGACCAAGGATATCTTCATCCTCTTTTAATAAAGTCCATGTTTCAGCGCCGTAAAGCAGGACTGGGATGATCAGAGTCTTATACGGAGTCTCCTTAGTTGTTCGAGATAGGGCTTTACTGTTGAACTGCCTTATTGGCCCAAAAAAACAGCGATTGGCAAGAGTTATTCTTCGATTGATTTCTGCGCTGATGTTGTTTGTAGAATTTATAACAGAGCCAAGGTAGACAAAGTCCCTTACTACCTCGAAGTTATAGCTGCCCGCTTTGACATTCTGTCCAATTCGTCGGTGTTTGGTGTCCCTTCTTGTTGACAGCATATACTTGGTTTTGCCCACGTTTATCGCTAAACCTATTTTTGGACGCTTCCGCCTCAATGCTTGCAAACGCACCAGTGACAGCCCGCTGAGTTCTTCCAATAATGTCAATATCGTCGGCCGGCGTATGCAAGCAGTTGTACAGACTTGTGCCTCCGGTGTTGGCTTGTGAGTTCCGCACAATCCGTTCAAGTACAATATTAACGAAGTCACATGACACCGCGTCACCTTGTCTAAAACCCTTTTTTGACATCAAAGGTCTCGGTGAGGTCATTACCGACCTTGATGGAGCAGCAGCGTTATCCATCGTCATTCTGCACAGACGAACAACTTTGGCAGGGATGTCAAAGCTAGACATGGCTCTATAAAGCTCTTCTCCATAGATGCTGTCATAGGCGGCCTTGAAATCGAAAGAGGTTTTGAGTATCGATTTGGATTTCTTGGGTTTTCTCCAGGATCTGCCGAAGTGTGAAGATTTGATCGATGGTGAACTTTCCTGGACTGAAACCACACTGATAGTATCCAATCAGGCTGTTGATAAAAGGTTTCAGGCGTACACACAATATCGCAGAAAGGATCTTATATGCGATGTTGAGGAGACTGATGCCTCTATAATTGGCGCAGTTGAGGGGGTCTCCTTTCTTGTGGATCGAGCAAATGATGCTGAGATTCCATTCATCAGGCATACACTCGTCTGTCCAAATTTTCGAGATGAGTTCGTATATGCAGTCTACCAATTCATCCCCAGCTGCCTTGAAAAGTTCGGCCGGTAAGCCGTCAGATCCAGCAGCTTTGTTGGATTTTAGCTTGGATATTGCTGTCCTCACTTCGTTTGGATCAGGTGGACGCAAATTTTGAGTATCATCGTCTATGTTGAATGATTCATTCTGCCTGACAGTGGGATGTTGGTCTTCGTCGCCGTTATACAGTCCGCAGAAGTAGTTTTTCCATATTCTCAGCACCGACAGCGAGGTTTCCATTTTCATCTCTACAGGTTTCTGTACGGGTATTGCTTCTCTGATACGTTCTCTTTACCTTTTGGTAAAACTTCCGTACATTGCTCCTAGAATATAAACTCTCGATATTCTCGAACGCGCGCTTCTCATGCTCTTTCTTCTTCTTTTGTAGAAGCCGATATTCTTCCCATCTCTTTCGCTCGTAGAACTCACGAGCAGCTCTCGTATTCCTTTGCAGTGCCGCTTTGTATGCATGCACTCGCCGGAATTCTTCTTCAAACCAGGGGTTTCGCGGTGGTGGGCGAGCGAGACCCAGCACATCAGTCGCGGCGTTTCTGATGGTATGTTGGCAGCGTTGCCACTGGTCTTCGGCACTTGATGCTGGCGGCATAGGGGTGATTGAGAGATTTCGGGATACGCGTTCAGCGAAGAGTCTGGCGGTCTCTTGCGATTGTAACTTTTCGACGTTAAATTTTCTCACAGTGATTCTTCTTTGTTGCTCAGATTGGGATATCCGCATATGTACCTTGGCTATAACAAGGTAATGATCCGAGTCTATGTTGGCCGCTCGGTAGGTCCGGACATCCAGAATACTGGAGACATGCCTTGCGTCGATAGCACTTGGTTGATCGTTACATGATCATTGGACCGCCATGTCTGCTTATGAATATCGAAATGAGGAAAGCATGTGCTTGCTATGGTGACATTTCGCTCCACAGCGAAATCAATTAGCCTTAGTCCGTTATCAGACGTGTTGTTGTGTAGGCTATGCTTACCGACTGCCCTACCAAAGACGTCCTCTTTTCCTATTTTGCCGCTAAAATCGCCCAATACGATTTTAATGTCGTATTTATTACATTGCTCGTATGTTTTGTGGAGGAGCTCGTAGAAACACTCTTTGGTGGCAGGGTCCTTTTCTTCCGTGGGGGAATGAAAACATATTAGGCTTATGTTAGCGAATTTAGCCTTGATCCGGATAGTCATAATACGCTCGCTAACGTGTCGGAAACTTAAGACTTCTTGCCTAAATTTTTCATCCTCTTTTTGCCTGGCCCATCCCATCGCACTTCCTGGATTTCGGTAATATCTGCTTTATAGCAGTCTAGGGCCTCTGCTAGTTGTTTGGCTGCACGTGGTCTGTAAAGGGACAAAATATTCCACGTACAGATCCGAAGGTCGTCGTCCTTATTTCGTTTGCTGGGGTCGTCATCAGTTGAGTCGTCCATGTCCGAGCTCAGAAGGACACTGCCCACTATCTCTGTCAGTGCCCAGGCCTCTACCATTTGAGAAATAAGATTCTCGGACATCACTTCTTTGAGGATCTAGAAGAGTTGTCCAACAGACCAATAAATGACATCGTAAACTTCATCAAATCCTCTGGATGGTTTGTATCTGGGCACATTAAGTACTAAGTTCTTTCTTTAGGATATTTACAAAGACGGTATTTTTCCACGAGGAAGGGATTGTCTCTTCTATCTCCTTTCCCCCCATGGGTATCACAATGGGTCTAAACTGACCTGAGTGTGGTGTGGATGTTTTCTATCCCCCTATACCAGCCCACTTACCTAACCTAATCTATCCGAGGCTTTTGGTTGTTTCGGAACCATAGATTTTTTACGTGGTAGGGAAGTTACCCCGACGGCACAACCCCCAACCTGAAGGGCCAGTTCTTTAATTATTCCCCTAGGACGAGGGGCCAGGTATACCGGTGTCAGTAGTCCTCTACGGGAGTATAAGCGCTGCCGTTGGCCCATTAAGCGCTCTTCCGCCACCATCTCTATTCCAAGGTCCTGACCAACATTGGAAATTCCTTCCCGACCTGTGATCCGAATACGTCGAGGCAGCTTGCGCAAGGTATTCACTAAGTTCAACCTAACTGGAACTATAGACGCAACCGTTGACTCCGTCTAGGGAATTCGTCTACTGCCTCTTGGAACAGGAAGTAGTGCTCTAGTGAGAAAGCACTCTTCCCCCCTCTCTCATCTGCTACCGCCAAGAATCCGCCAAACGGGGTTAGTTACCCATTTCTTGGATTAAGGTACTAGCCACCCGGCTGTCACCGCGTGGAGATTGAGAGTAGGAGTTGGTAGGTCTCAGCTGAGTGAAAACGCTTGTGTTTTCATATGATCGCATGCACAACCTTTTGACCAGTTAGCCCATCGATGATGGTACTACTATTTCAACAACAACACTATTTCCATTTTTAAGAAACCTTTGGAAAATCGGATAAAATTTCAGAAACTCTTATCTAAAACACGTTGTACCTTAAAAACTATGCGTAAAAGGAACATTTTCTGTTTACCAGTGAAACCTAATCTTAACTTTTTCTGACGTATCAGCACAACTCGCGCAATAAGAACAATACCAACAGCGGGATTGGAAACAATCTTTGCACTACTGCCGAGAGACCTCTATACGCAAGAGTCTGCGGTAAAAAGTGTGCTCAGAATTAGTCAGTGCAATGACTGGAAATCAAGTCCAGACGGACATGCAATGATCCTAAGTAAACTCGCAGCAACGAGTGTCAGTAGCGACTATCTGCTGCTTTACCTTGACTCCAGTAAATCCTTCTCCTGTATCTTTTTAAACAGAGAAGAATGATCAATCAGGCTCCCTGACCAAAGCAGTGTTTTGCAAGCAGAGGTTGATAGTTTCAATCACGAGAGCATATCACAATTTTCATTGATAGCCAGGCGGCTATAAAAGTAATATCTGCTACAGAAATGGAAATTGTTAAGTGCTATTGCAAAGAGCTCAAGGTTCTTGGCTCGCGGCTGAGAAATTAGTCAGGAATCCACTTTGTAACCTCTGAGGAAAAGTAGGGCGACAGATTCTAAGAGTAGCAAACACCAGATCGGTACTGCGTTCCATCTGTGAAATATCTCGTAGAATATGGCCAAAATGTGATACAAACAGAAGCCATAATCCACAATTCATTATCCCTCTCGAAACTAATAATCGTAATCACCGGTCACGGTCTACTAAGAAGTTACACTTTTACAATGAAACTACCTGATAACGATTTATGCAGAGGGTGCAGCGAAAAGAACTCCATGAAGATACTCCTCATTTTTTATATCACAGTTCGAGCCTCTGTCACCCAAGAAACAGAATTCTAGGGAGTTACTACTTCCAAGACATTGAAGACCTATCTGATGTTTCATTCTCTATTCTTTACAGTTTTTCGAGGACATCAGGCTGGTTAAAAGTACCCAACAGGGATGCAGAAGTGTAGGGAGGAACAAACTCCTAACTTACTTATTTATGTGGTGAACCAAGTTAACTGGAACAAAGCCTCAATGGGCATCACAATCTACATAGACATGACTGTGATGAAGAAGGATTCATGCCCTCATCAACCCATTTACCTTACTCAACCTAACTTTTTTTGAACTGTCGACTTAAATATTATCTGTTGGTAATGGGTTCGAATCTGTAGAATTTAGCGCTAAGTTGGAAAAACAGTAGAACCTAATGGTTAGCTGTCATGAATTTCGAATATCGAGGAAATCAAAGTTGAACTAAAAAGGGTCAATTTCCTTACAACCCTAAGTCATTTCATATATTTGCTGCGGCCATTCATAAGGGTTTATGACAATTTCGATTCTCAGTTTCTTTACGTCTATCTGAAGTCAATTAAACGCATTTTCAATACGCTTATGTGAATGGGTGCGTTTAATTAGTGAAATCGTAATTCCTGATTATATTTTCAAAATTTTTTCATAAATTTCTTACTCGTCGTCGGGTCATAAAATACAACCGAGTCTTTTATTATACCACATTTATGCAACTAGGTTTCCTCTTAAATGAGAAGTAAATCTGTGTATCTATAGGTAACTAATACAGTTATGGACGTCTGCCTCTAACATATCCAGTCTGTCAAACGATTGGCCATTAAAACAGTCTCAGCATGCAAAAACAATAAAAGAAACGTTTTAAAAAGACCCCCAGCGACACAATTGATATTGTGGCTAATGGTCGTTGTGCTTGTGTATCCCAATCCGCCATCCATGCGGAGCACTCCCAATGCTGTTGTTACCGTTTTCATTACAGTCATTACACATTTATAGGCTTTTCCTTTGACTGGCACACAGCCAGCTAGCATGGGTCTACACTACATAAGTCTCTGTGCAATATTTGTACTTTGCGGATAGTGTGCATAGCCCCTAAACTACTTTCAATTTAATAAAGGTATCAACAATTGGTTGGGGTCGGTTGGTTGGATCGAAAATGAAAATCGATTGCTGCCGATCGCTTTAAGATTTCAAATTTGAATTGGAGTGGTTTTTGTGTGTGCAGCCTCTTACAGGAAATCGACTTCATCGCCGTAGTCGTCGTCGTCGTCGTCGTCGTGCAGAATTTTAAGAAACTGCTAATGATCTGATTATGGAATTGGACCAGTTGGCCGTAGGAATTGGAATTGGAGTTTATGGCGCAGGAATGGCGCGGTACTATCGTGATCAAACGATTTGTTTGGCGTTCATTGTGGAATTTTTAACGACAGGTTTTTATCTTTATGATTTAATTTATGGAATTGTGTTATGGAGTATAAAAGTTGTGTCAAATTGTCTGCTTTTGCTGAAGGAAGACTGTGGGTATTTCTTTTCATTGGAGGTACCAAATTTGGCTTATGATATAAAGGCAACACCAAGTCTCTGGCGATTTGTTGAATGAGCCCTGATTCTTAAAACCATTCAGATCCAAAATGATCATGTCCATCTTGTCATGTGCCCATGAAATCGAAGTCCTCAAGACACAGTTGTAGTGATATATATACTCTCATCTTTGATTAAATCGTCTCATAGATTGGAGTCGTGAAAGTGAGTCGGAAAAGTGATGTATGTAATAGGCGAGAGGAAATTACTCACTGTGAATGCGGAAATGTAGCTATTATGAGGGAAATAGACGGTAGGTGTTAACTTAATGTGATCTAATAACATGGAAAAAAGTTAAAAATTTAGCCCACACTGTAGCATAGAAGAGACAGATGGAGAGAGAGAGAGAAAGATAGATATGCGAAATCTAGATAGGTTGTAAGAATAATCAAAGGATCATTCGATATTAGTATAATGTCAGGTAGAACCCTTCTTTGATAAGAAGAGAGTTTAGTTTTATTATTTTCTCCCTTTATGACTTGATGTTTGAATTTGTACCATTCGGGCCATATGCTAGCATTACTACCCTCGAGCACGGGTCTTAAATTTAGTGTATTTTCATAACCTAGCTAGTCAATGGATCAAACGATTCATAGTCAGTAAATTTGTGTATTGTGCAATACTGGATAACTAGATTAAAAAAAACAAAAACCGACCTACAGTACAAGAACAAGGAAACTGCAACATATCCTGTGGATAGCTACAATCACGCTACACGCCAACCCCATAGTTGCTTATGTAATCACACAGAAAATCCAGTGAAAGACGTAGGTTAGGTTAGCTAGATGGATGGCTTCTTACAGAAACCCTGGATCCACAAATTGGGAAATATATCGCTTTCTCCTCGGGGCAGATCTTAACAGCTCAGCGGTCCCAATAAGTACTATTTCAGAACTGGAATCTGAGATATAACACCTCAGAAAAATTATTTCCGCTGCTTATGAAGGCAGCTCTGCCCAAATATAGAAGAAGACCCGTCGAGATGTTCCCTGGTGGAATAAGCATCTCAAAAGCCTTAGGCGGAAAACAAGAAAACTATTCAATAGAGCCGTTACAAAGAGCCGTTACAAAGAAGCTCTAACCAACTTCAATAAAGAACTCCGTAAAGCTAAACAAGACTCTTGGAGATCCCACTGCAAGAAAATTGAAATCTTCCCAGTGGCTGTACGACTGCAATGGTTCTTGTTCTTTACTAACAATTTCTATAATTAACAATTTGTATATAACTTAATGCTAATTCCGTGCGGCGGCTGGTTCTGTTACGGGTCGGGGTTACACGGGTTGTTGCACGGCTCGGCTCGGTGCGGTCGTATGTCGCTTTGAATAGTTCCAGTCTGTGCAAGGGGCAGGCTTGGAAAGGGCAATCCGCATTTAGGGCAGGCTTGCAAGGATCCAGTCCGCGCAAGAGGCAGGCTTGAAAGAGGCAGTCCGTACTTAGAGCAGGCTTGCAAGGATCCAGTCCGCGCAAGGTGCAGGCTTGTGAGAGGCAGTCCGCACATAGGGCAGGCTTGCAAGGATCCAGTCCGCGCAAGGGGCAGGCTTGGAAGAGGCAGCAAATCCGCTGTATGTAAACCACAATGCTTCTCTAGATGGGGGAAACCTATCGGACGACGGTCCGGCTATACTTATGTCCTGTATCCCCTTGTGGATCCTAGGGCCTCGATTACGCCTACGTGCCATCGTGTACGGTTTCTGGCAATGTGTCTGAGTTCTCCCCAACTTTTCCCTAACTGCCGTGCCTCCTTCTCGACTGTTCTACGCCATATTCTCCTCGGACCGTCAGGTCTTCTGCCATCCTGAGTTAGAGGGTTCCATTGCATAGCATGGTTCGCTATGGAGCTGTCACCCTTACGGAACGTGTGACCAATCCAGTGCCACTTCCGACGTTGGATGGTTGTGCCAATTGGTTCCTGACCCGTTCTCTCGTAAAGGTGTTCATTAGAGATACGATTGGGCCAGAAAATCCTTAAGATATTGCGCAGGCACCTATTAACAATCGTTTGCAGCTTTCCACGTGCTGCAACCATATAGCAGCACGGATTCAACATTGGAGCGGAACAGTCTTATCTTAGTGTTCAAACTGATTGCATTGCTTCGCCATATTTTGGACAACATCCCGAACGCGGACTTTTCTTTGGCGATCCTGTTGACTATATCCAGTTCCGTTCCACCATCGGTTGAGACAATACTCCCAAGATACTGGAAATCCTCTACTCTCTCTATAGGTAGTCCAGAAATGCGTATTTGAGCCGATAAGTTTGTTCCAAGGCTGATAATTTTAGTTTTTGCCGTATTCATTTTCAGCCCGACAACACCTGCCTCCCTCTTCACATCTGCTGTCATTTGGTGGAGGTCCATAATTCTGTAGGAGGGTAAGCATAAATCGTCAGCGTAGTCAAGATGTTTCAGTTGAGATGTAAGAGTCCATCGAATTCCTCCGTTTCCCGTCGACAAAGCTGCATGAATCACATCGCCAATCACCAATAGGAATAATATTGGTGAGAGGATACAGCCTTGTCTTACCCCACTTTGGATCTCAAATTCCTCAGACAACCTCCTCCTGTGTAGAACGTGGCACTTGAAGCATTCATATGTAGCTTTGATAATAGCAATTCGTTTATCGGGAATACCTCTCCTGCGTAAGGCACGCTAAATAAACTTCCTGTTGACACTATCGAACGCCTTCTCAAAATCGATGAACAGCAGGTGCAGTGGCGATCGATATTCAACACACTGTTCGATGATAATCCGCAGGGTGTTGATGTGGTCGGCGCAGTAGGATCCAGAGCGGAAACCTGCTTGTTCGGCATCGAGTGTGTCTTCGAGATGTTGTTTGATTCGCTCCAGGATGATTTTAGCTATTATCTTAGCCACAGCAGGCAGCACGCAGATACCCCTCCAGTTTCCGCACTCCATTAAATTTCCTTTCTTAGGAAGTTTGACGATCATTCCCTTTTTCCACTCGTTAGGAAAGCTCTCAGCTTCCCAAGCTCTCTCTATAAGTGGAAGCAGAAGCTCAGCCGATGTTGTTGGCGCTGCTCGTAAGAGCTCTGCTGGAATACCGTCAAGTCCTACCGCCTTGTTAGTTTTGAGTGCCTTGATCGCGGTAATGATCTCATCTTTATTGGGAGTCGTGGTGCGTATTCGGGAACTTCTCACCTCGGGCATCTCAGTCTGATTTGGGAGCAGATCGCTAGCGAATACACTGTTCATAACCGTAGCAAAATGCTCTTTCCATCTCTTGAGCTGGTCCCCATCCGAAATGAGCAAGGAGCCGTCTAGGCTTTTCACTGGGTGTTGGCTGGAGCTTCGACCACCTGTCAGCTCTTTCGTGATTCTGCAGACGGTCCTGCTGTCGCACCTCCGTGCAGCTTCTTCTACTTCTGTAGCCAGCGCGTTGATGTAGTTGTGCTTGTCATGTTGCACGCTACGCTGAACTTTTCTTATCTTCATGCGATATATGGACTCCAGCTCGCTTCTCCCTGCTGCTGGGGTAGCTGCAACGCGAGCTTTCAGCAGTTTTCCAGGTATCCTCGGAAAGCCACGCCCTATGTCTTCCCTGCGATCGGCCGACAATTCCTTCAGCACCAGATGTTAAAACATTTTTCACAGCACACCAATGGTCTTGGATGGTTGCGGGCATTGAGCTGCTGATTGCTTCCACACCTTGCGAAAGGTGTTGAGCTGCTGCCTTGGGGACCTGCATTACGATTGATCGGGAAACTACTGACTGCTCAAAACTTGGCTTGGGCCAGTAGCGCAACAATCAAGTTCGTGATGAAGTGCTTACTTTACATCCTAGTGGTGGTCCCCGGGCAACTGTGCGTATAAACCCTTATACGTGTAGGCTAAAATTGTAAGTGCGGGTTGTCTAGGGCCTTGATTCTAGGCTAGGTAACGTGGGCCAGCAACCTGCGTTGCCGAA
Source organism: Brachypalpus laphriformis (assembly GCA_945910035.1). NCBI lineage: Eukaryota > Metazoa > Arthropoda > Insecta > Diptera > Syrphidae > Brachypalpus > Brachypalpus laphriformis. The sequence continues at coordinate 327,812,479 of OX246753.1, forward strand.
TATTGCCCGCTACAGAAACCGACACTATGCCTCGGATAAGGAATGATCACATGTTGACGACTTTTGGCTATTGTACCCGGGCCGGCTATAGCCAGTAGCAGACTAGTATTTATTCGCCCAATCATTGAGGCGAAGGCGTCGAAAACGGAATAAATGGGTCGGAAATCGATCCACGGGAGAGGCTATCAAGAGTACGAGATTGGTATTTTCACCACTTGAGCAGATTCTCCTGACTACATCTCTCAATCTCCCCCTTATGGAAATTTCTGGAAAAAGCAAATGTGAATTACATAAGTAAATGGATTTTACTTTTGCAAACAGCTTGGCCAATGAGATTGAGAAAAGTGGTCATGGTCGGGTGGCGTGATCATCGCCAGATGTTTTTGCTTGTGCTGAACGAACTGTGCAAAGTAGCGGCTGTCAAAGAAGAACGCAGTGGAGGTGATATATTATAATTGTAATACTTCGTTACGAAACCCTAACACAACAGAACGTCGAGTTCACAAGTAGTCCTGAGGAGACCTGTCAACTTTTACTCGACACCCACTTCACAGGATGCATCCCCGATGGCACGGTCTCTCAAGCACAATTGAGGAACCTTGTTATCAACTTCTCTAAACAGAAATATATCCTATCTGGTAAAATATTTACCGCCAACCATATAAAATGGGCTCTCTCCACTTTCAATCCATTTAAATCAACAGGTGAAGATGGCAACTTTCCCTGTCTCCTACAATAAGGACAGGAATTATTGACACCTTCCCTTCTACGGATATTTAGATCCAGACTTACACTAGGATACATACTGTTGTGTATCTTGGACTACAAAAAATCAAAATACTTACTCTTGTGAAGGATGAACTAATACTCACTTTATTTAATAAAATCATAAGAAGAGGAAGATTGAAAAATGAGTTAGAATGCATGAAGAAATGAGTGGGTGGATAGCATAGAATGGATTTGTGTTGAGTATGCACAAACGTGGATGATCAGCAGACGATGGAAAGTATGAATTGTGGATATCAAGTATCCAATGAGAGGAAACTGAGGATAGAGTTATGGAAAAACAAAGAAAAGAATGCAAATGAATGCATGCACATAATAATACCAAACAGCTGAAGAGAGGTCTGGGTAGTCTTTATACCAAAGCCGGCGAAACAGGCGGAACAATAGCCCAAATCGTACCATCCCATCAGCCTCAGCTCCTTTCTACTAAAAACTATGGAGCAAATCGTAGATCACTACATAAGGGATATGTTCCTTATTTTTGATCTATAACAAGCACACCAATTTGCATACAAACGAGGCAAATCCGCAGACACCGCCATTCACAGCCTGGTTTCTCAAATTAGCAAAACTCTGGCTACAAGAAAAACTGCCTTTGTGCCTTTATTGACATACAGGGAGCCTTTGATAACATTTCTTATGAAGCAATAAACAAGGCTATGACTAGAAGAGGTATAGTACCCCTGATCATAAACTGAATTCTATCTATGCTAAAAAGCAGAAAAATAAAGCTAGAGTGCGGAGGATCGCTGAAAACTGTTATGGCCACAGAGGTTAAAATAACTGAATTATTTGGGTTCCGGTAAAAATGACATCCCCCGCAATTCTGAGATCTCACATTAAAAATGTTCCTTCCAAATCTCCGGCAACGAACTCACTTAAAGCAAAAAATTCGAAAAGTGATTTGTCTCTCTTATGGAAGGAAATCAAAGACCAGGGTGAGTCTATTCAAAAGAGATTATCATTCTTGGAAGAAAATATCTCGGCAAAAATTGGAAAAATAGAAGAAAAAATGGCAAACAGCTACCAACGAATAAGAGACGAGATGTCCGCTCTCAGTGAGAGGGTCAAGGTTCTTGAAAGCTGCGCGAGCGAAGTACACAAATTAAGGGGCGAAGTTGCTTGCCTTAAATTGCAGATGAATGACCAAAATCAAAAGAGCCTAGCTAACGATGCTATCCTTGTCGGAATTCCATTTGTATCTGGCGAAAATCTTCACCAAATGTTTAACACTCTTTGCCACTCGTTGGGCTGTCAACCTCCAGTTCTCCGTCAAATATTTCGCACTAAGCCTAAACACAAAAACACCAGTGACGCCATTATCATAGTTAAATTCGATTCTAAGCATGAGAAGGGGCTTATCTTTAAATCTATAGCCGATTTCCGAAAATCTAAGGGTAGGCAAATTTCCCTTAATGACGTGGGACTCAATTCATCGAAGCCTATTTACTGCCACGATTGTCTTTCACCCGAAAATCGAAAAGTACTCCAACACACCGTGCAATTAAGAAGACAGCGAAGGATTGAATCAACATTCATCTCTCGTGGGCGAATTTTCATCAAATGTCATAACAATGAAACAGCGTTACCAATCGATAGTGTGGAGACCTTAAATGATGTTGTTGCCAGAAGTAAACAATTAATGCCTCACTGTTCAAAAATGCCTACCGTCATTTAATTAAAATTACATTTTTTTTTTTGTTTTTTTAACTTTTTAATTTTTAATTTTACTTTTTAATCCAATTCGAGAGTTTATCCATTACACATTTTTTATTTCTTTTATAACTTTTCTTTTTTGTTTTTTGCATTTGTATAATTCCTCTCTTTTTTCAATATTCTTGCCTTTTATTTTTAGCTATAAGAATCATTTTGGTTTCATATTTTTATTTCTCTGCAAATTTCTATTAGCTACCTGTGAGATTACTCGTATACTGTGCTATAAAAATTGATTAATTATATTATGAGCTTTCCTGGTTCCAATCACTGTAGTGTGACGAAAGCTTTGATTAACATCTTATGTGACAGAAATCAAGGACTACGCATATGTCATCTTAATGCACAAAGCCTCAGCCCAAAAATCGACGAATTTAGGGAACTGTTTGAGGGTTCCTTAATTGATGTTATTTGTGTCTCAGAGACGTGGTTTGTACGGGAAATACCTGACCATTTATACTCTCTTGGTGGCTACAAGTTGCTTAGGAATGATAGATCTGGTAGAATCGGTGGAGGCATTGCTATATACATCCGCAATGATGTTGCGCATAAAGTGGTACTGGCGTCGCAGGGCGATAATCCTATTCATTTTATATTTGCTGAGCTGGTTTTAAAGAAACAGAAATGTTTAATAGGATGCGTTTATAGACCAAATATGTCCATAACTCTTCAGTCCTTTTTCACTGCACTAGAAGAAATCTCATGTAAATACGACAACATCCTTATTGCTGGTGATTTTAACTGCAATCTGCTAGACACCCATTTATCTCAACCATTTATAAATGAAATAGCGGGATTCAATCTTACTCCAGTCAATTCTACTGTCCCTACTCATTTTTTGGCTCAATCTCAAACACTGCTTGATTTATTTATAGTCAATCAGCCCGAAAAAGTCGTCTTTTTTGACCAACTATCTGCCCCTGCCTTCTCCAAGCATGACATGATCTTTTTAACGTTTGACATCCGGCTTGACTCCTGTCCACAGATTGTATCTTTTTGGGATTTTAGAAGTGTTGATTGCAACAATCTGTCACTCAAATTAGATAGTGTACATTGGTATCTGATATATCAAATGCCATCAAGCATAGATCAGGTGGAGTTTCTTTAATATAATATAAGGCGTATCTTTAATGAATGTGTTCCATACAGATCAAAATTACTGAAAAATCCTGGACGCCCATGGATCTCAGATACAATAGTCAATTGGATTAAGCTAAGGGATTGTGCTTTCATACGGTGGAAACGTTTCCGAGTCCCCGAATTATACTTGGTGTATAAAAATCTAAGAAACTCTGTAACAAATCTTATCAAAAAAGAGAAGCGGAAATATTTCTCAAAGAAATTGAATTGTAAACTACCATCGAAAATGCTTTGGAGAAATATAAGAGAATCGTGCACGGGAAAGATCCAAAATACAGCACCAGAATCTGTCGACGTAGATGAGCTAAACAAACTTTTTGCTGATATATCATTTGTATCTCCATCTGGAGTTTTGGATACAACGACTTCAGCAGCGAGCTCAGATATGCGAGCTACTCCTTTATACTTCTCCAGATGTGATGAAACTGATGTGGTTAAGGCAATTCTTAGTATAAAATCTAACGCAATGGGGTATGACACAATACATCCTTTGTTTATAAAAATGATCCTTCTCAAAATTCTTCCTTTTATAACACATATTTATAATACAATTTCCTTACATCTAATTTTCCGACTCAATGGAAACATGCGAAAGTCATACCCACTACAAAGAAGCGTTCATCACCTTCCGCTGCAGTGGAATATAGGCCTGTAGCGATCCTTCCATATCTTTCAAAAGTCTTCGAAAGGTTAGCATTCTGGCAGATCTCTGCATTTATAAAGCGAAACAATCTCTTATGTACTCTACAGTCAGGATTTAGAGAAAAACATAGCTGCGTTACTGCTTTGCTTAAGGTGACAGATGATATCCGAGTTTCTATGAACGCCAAGAAAATCTCACTCCTAACACTTCTAGATTTTTCAAAAGCATTTGATACTGTCAATCATGCTAGCCTATCTAATAAACTTCTGAACTCCTTCAGCTTCTCCGATTCGGCAGCAGGTCTTATACACTCCTATTTGACTAACAGGAAACAAAGAGTCTTCGTGGATGATAAGATATCCTCTGCACTGCCATTGACAAGAGGAGTTCCGCAAGGATCCATTCTGGGGCCACTCTTATTTTCAATATATATCAATGATCTTCCAAGTGTTATTAAATATAGTAATGTTCACATGTTTGCCGATGATGTTCAATTATACCTGGCGTCTCCTATTGATAGTATCAATTCTGCTGTTGAACATATTAATTACGATCTTATGCAAATATCGATGTGGGCTGCTAGTAATGGCTTAAGCTTGAACCCTAAAAAGTCACAGTGCATAGTTATTTATAAAAAAATCATTGACACCTTATCATTGACCCCTGTCAAACTTGCCTCATCTGCATTAACTTACGTTAATAAAGCAGTTAATCTAGGTATAGTCGTTGATCGTACGTTGAAGTGGGACGAACATATTAACAAAATCTGCTCTCGAATTTACGCAACCCTGCGCACGTTATACCACTCACAATCGTATACACCTGTTTCCACTAGAGCTATGCTAGCTAAAACTTTAATTGTCCCATTGATAACTTATGGATGCGAACTCTTTCCTAAACGGGACTATGCTTCAAATCGGAAATTGAACGTAGCATTTAATAATGTGACTCGCTATGTATATGGTCTTAGGCGATATGATCATGTATCCACATATAAATGCAAAATATTGGGTTGCTCTCTCGATAACTACTTAGACTTTAGATCGATTATGTTTCTTCACAAATTAATCACTTCAAAGGAACCTTCATACTTGTTCTCTAAGTTACAGCAAACTAATTCGTCGCGAGTAGTGGGTTTTATATTACCGAGATCAACGTCGGCCTCGTCACAAAATCAATTCTTTCATCACACTATTAATTCTTGGAACTATTTACCTATGCGTGTAAAGAGAAGCTATCATCTGAGAAACTTTCGGGACATACTTTTAGAATATTTGCAGACATCGAGATAGTTCATTTTTCTACTGAGTAAATGGGCAAAGAGAAAGAAAAAGAGATAATTTTTTTTTTTAAATTTAACTTAAACTCGAAATTTGAATTCTACAATTTTATACATTCTTTTCTTTTTATATAATACTGAATATGTTTTTTGTCTTTTATTTAAAAACTCCTAATTATATGCATCACTAATTATAAGGATTATTTTCTTAATGTGTATGTCACTAATGTTAACAATAAATAAATAAATTTAGGTTAAAACACTTTGCAAAAAAAATTTAGGTTGTCCGCAGAGGGAGTACTGTCCGCGTACCTAGAGCTAGTAACCAAATCTGGTTACAGAGCAAAAGGATACGCAGATGATGCCATCATCAGCGTTGTTGGTAAATTCGAAAACCCCTATTGCTCGACGTGCATGGAAGCAGTCGAGGATGCTGAGCATATCATGTTCCATTGTCCACGATACGATGAAGAACGACAACTGCTGATGAAAAAACTGGGTGAGGATCTAACCCCAGACAACATCACCAGGCATATCATGAGCAGGGAAGATGCCTGGGAAGCAGTTACCGACACTGTAGCAAACATTATAAAGGAGCGACAGTGAAATGCAGCACAGGAAGCTGCCAATACGAATGAGCCGAGTGCCTAAGGCAAAGGTTCCCTCTCATGGTGAAATTCTTGACGGCAGTACCACGAAGACCAGGGGTGGAAGGAGAGGTGGGTTTAGTGGGTGGAAATCCTACCCTGTCACTGAGTATAGGGTCAGTTTCGTCTTTAAAAGATTTCCACATTTCGACGCAAAAAAAAAGAGTCCTAGCGCAACAACCGTGCTGTACTTTGTTTGAATCAACATTATCGGGAAATAACCTGAAACTGGCTAAGCAGTAACATTTCCTGTATATGTCAGAATCCTATTAATGCACCGCGTCACTGATCATCTACCCGTCGAACTAAATTCTCACTCGAGCTATAAATACCTATTATCCGACACAACTGAATGACCGACAATATTAACCGATGGATACAAAACCACGGTAGGAATCAGTGCTGGAGTTTTCTCTAAAGACTTGGATATTCACTCTCCTGAAACCGTTCGAGCCACTGCAGCGCTTTTCAAGTTAACTTCACTGCTGTTCGTTGGTATTCAATCTTGTATCATAGACAAATATAGTCATATATGTACTCGTACATTGTAAATATGTCGAGAGTTAGGGTGCCATCAAATGCCTCGCATCCAGCACCATAAGATCTAAAGTAGTAGAAAACCGCAGCGTATCTCTTAACGAGATATTTGAACACTCACCCTAATTCTTCAACTCGTATACGACAGTCGTACTCGACCATGGTCGCATTTAAGTATGACAAAGTCGTATTTTTTGTTCGTAAAATACGACTTAACTGAACTTGAACTTATGTCCTTTAACCCCTCGGGGGGCATAGGGCGTCAACCACGCCTGCGCGCCATCGTGTTCGGAGTTCTGCAACGCGTTTGAGCTGCCTCCAACTCATTCCTAAAGAGCTCGATTCCTCCTCAACTGTTCTGCGCCACGTTTGCCTAGGGCGTCCCGCTATTCTGCCTGCCTGGGTGAACGGATTCCACTGCATAGCGTATTTCGCAATGGAGTTGTCTTCGCGCCGTAGGGTGTGTCCAATCCATTGCCACTTTCTTCTTCGTATAGTAATGCTTATAGGTTCTTGGCCCGTTCTCAGATAAAGCTGTTCGTTGGAGATGCGGTTCGGCCAAAAAATCCTCAAGATGATTCTTAAGCATTTGTTTACGAAGACTTGCAGCTTGCGTGTGTTAATGGTGTCCACCTTCCAGGTACTGCACCCATAAAGCAGCACTGATTCTACGTTGGAGCGGAACAGTCGTAGCTTGGTTCTTAAGCTAATAACATTGCTTCTCCAGATTTTGGACAGCATTCCGAACGCAGCTTTAGCCTTACCGATTCTGCTGCACACATCCAGTTCGGTGCCACCGCGATTAGCCGAGACGACACTTCCTAAATATAGAAAGTTATCAACTTTCTCGACTTGCTTTCCGGCAATGTTAAGTTGAGCGCGGGTATTGGAAGTACTCAGGGCTTTTGTATTGACTGTGTTTATTTTTAGCCCCACTTTGTTTGCCTCAGCTTCTAGATTTTGGGCCATCAAATGAAGATCCATTATCCGATGTGAAAGTAGACAAACATCGTCAGCGTAATCTAGGTGTTTAAAGTAAGATGTCATAGTCCAACGAATTCCAGAATTAGCTTCCGTCAATGCTGCACGGAGTACATCGCTGATAACCACCAAGAACAATAGTGGGGACAGTATGCACCCTTGACGTACTCCACTTTGGACTTCAAAGTCCTCCGACACCTTACCATTGTGCACGACGTGACACTTGCCGCCCTCATATGTAGCCTTGATAATAGCTATAAGCTTTTCTGGAATGCCTCTCCTACGCAAGGCCAGCCAGATAGCATCTCGATTCAAGTTGTCGAAAGCCTTCTCGAAGTCGATAAACAGTAAATGTAGCGGAGACCTATACTCAACGCATTGTTCGATTATGATCCGTAAGGTGTTTATGTGGTCGATGCAGGAGGATCCAGCGCGAAAGCCTGCCTGTTCGACATCGAGAGTTGAATCTAAATGATCTTTAATTCGTTCTAGAATTATTCTAGCTATTATTTTGTCTACAGCTGGAAGAACACATATACCTCTCCAGTTACCGCACTCCATCAAGTTACCCTTCTTTGGAAGTTTAATGATCATCCCCCTTTTCCACTCCTGTGGAAATTGTTCACTATCCCAAGCTCTCCGTATTAGCGGATGCAGCAAATCTGCCGATGTATTTGGCGCCGCTTGAAATATCTCGGCAGGGATGCCATCAATACCCACCGCTTTGTTTTTCTTGAGGGACTTGATTGCTGTTATTATTTCAGCTTTACTGGGAGGTACGGTGCGAATTCGGGAATTTGTTGCTTCGAACTGCTCATTCGAATTCAAGATCATACCGCCGTCGTCTAAGTGATTTAGCACTGCAGCAAAATGTTCTCTCCATCTAGTGAGCTGATCCTCATCCGAAATCAGAAGGTTACCGTCTAGACTCTTCACTGGATGTTGTTTGGAGTTTCGACCACCAATGAGCTCCTTAGTGATGTTGTAAACAGTCCTACTGTCGCACCTACTCGCTGCTTCTTCAGCCCTTGAGGCCAGTGAGTTGACATATGGTATTGACGTTTGTCACGTCTCACACTACGCTGCACTTCTTTCTTCTTCGCACGGTATTGGGCTTCAAGCTCGGTTCTCTCTACTGCTGAGGCCGCTGCAATCCGAGCCTTGATTGCTGTACGCTCATCGATCCGTCTCCAGGTGTCTGTAGAAAGCCATGTGCGGTGGTGTTTCTGCTTTTTACCGACATAAGTGCGTGCCCCAGTCGCAAAAGCATTTTTCACAGCACTCCAGTGGTCATCCATGTTCTCTATGCTGCTGATTGCTTCTGCTTCTAAGGCAAGATGGTCCTTGAACTGTTGGCGCACTTGGGGAACCTTGAGCCTGTCGATATTAAACCTGGTGATGTTAAGCAGGTTTGAGCGGTTGCTGTTGACGGATGCAGTACGAAGGCGTAAATGAGCTACCATAAGATGGTGATCTCGTTCTTGTCCGACGTCAGCTCCACGTCTGTTTCGGACGTCCAGGAGACAATTTCTAAAGCGGCGACTGATCGCAATGTGGTCGATCTGGTTGGATGTTCGTTGCCTATCAGTAGAGACCCAACTGATCTTATGGCAGGTGTTATGCTTAAACAGCGTACCTCCGATGACTAGGCGGTTGGTATTGCAGAAGTCCACAAACCGCTCACCATTGTCATTACGGTCTCCCACGCCGTGAACTCCCATCACGTGCTTAAGCATGGTGTTGTCGCTACCCACCTTGGCATTGAGATCTCCCATTACCATTACGATGTCTCCATTAGGCGTTTGGTTGTAGGCGGCACCTAAGTGGCTATAAAAATTATCCTTTTCATCCTCAGTCGCGTCTAGAGTCGGAGCATAACACTGTATGATGGTAATTTTTCTAACTCTACTCTGGAACCTAGCCGTCAATATCCGGTCACTATGGGGTTTCCAGGATATAAGGCTACTACGTGCTGCTGGAGTTAGCATGAGTCCTACGCCAGAACTCCGTGCACTTCCAGCTGGTTTACCAGAGTAGAGCATGACAGTGCTTTTTGTTGGGGAGATGTATTCCCCAGCATCATACCATCTTATCTCGCTCAGCCCTAAGATGTCGATTTTATACCGTGCGAATTCGCGCTCCAATTGGAGGAATCTGGCGTTATAAGGCCCTTCCTTGATTGAGTCCAGGAGGGTCTTAACGTTTCAGAATCCGATCGTTGTCCGTGTCCGATAGCCAAAGGTCGTCAACAAATGATCAGTCCGTATCCGAGGCGTATGTTTCCGTTTCGGAGCAATAGTTTGTTTTACGGTTGCGGCTCGCTGGGCCACAGACCAACCGACACTTATCCTGTTTTTTGGCGCAGGAAGGTCGCCATTTGTCCTCTCCCGTTAGCAATTTCCGAAGAAATTCCCAGATGGCACCACGAGGAGGTGGGAGTAGGGCTTACTAACAGAGCTGCTAGGTTTTCGGCTGCAGTGGCTCCTACTCGTTTCTTAGCGGACCAGCACCTATCGGGAGATGCTGCCCCTACGAGGCCTTTGTTAGTCGTTTGCCACCCAAAAATACGACTTAAGTAATAACTAAATGCGACCATAGTCGGATTCGACTGTCGTATACGAGTTGAAGAATTGGGCCCAATATAATTTAATATATTTAACTTTTCGAAAGAACATTTTTTGTGCACCTTAACATTATACTTACTTACTTACTTAGGTGGCGCTACAGTTCGGGGTGAACCTGGGCCTCAACCAACATGCCTCTGCATTTAACTCGGCCTTTAGCTAATTACCTCCAGTTGCGCACTCCAAGTTGGTCGAGGTCACTCTGAACTTGTGCACGCCACCTACGGCGAGGAGGTCCTCCGGGTTGGAGTCGAAGACTTTGCGGGCCGGAGCGTTGATGTCCATTCGCTCTACATGTCCTAGCCATCTCAGACGTCCAATATGCAGTTTTTTGACTAGCTCGATGTCGCTGTACAGCTCGTGTAGTTCGTGATTGAATCTTCTTCTCCAAAACCCGTCAACGCAAACGGGACCGAATATCTTACAAAGAATTTTTTACTCGAAGCGACCAAGGATATCTTAATCCTCTTTAATAAAGTCCATGTTTCAGTGCCATAAAGCAGGACTGGGATGATCGGAGTCTCCTTAGTTGTTGGAGATAGGGCTTTACTGTTTAACTGCCTTATAAGCTCAAAAAACAGCGATTGGCAAGAGTTATTCTTCGCTTGATTTCTGCGCTGATGTTGTTTTTAGAGTTCATAGCAGAGCCAAGGTAGACAAAGTTCCTTACTACCATGAAGTTATAGCTGCCCACTGTTACGTTCTGTTCAATTCGTCGGTGTTGGCTTTCCCTTCTTGTTGACAGCATATACTTGATTTTGCCCTCGTTTATCGCTAAACCCATTTTGGCCGCTTCCGCCTCAATGTTTGTTTGTTTGTTTGTTTGTGATAGATTGTGCCTCCGGTGTTGGCTTGTGAGTTCCGCACAATCCGTTCAAGTACAATATTAAAGAAGCCACACGACAGCGCGTCACCTTGTCTAAAACCTTTTTTGACATCAAAGGTCTCGGTGAGGTCATTACCGACCTTGATAGAGCAGCGAGCGTTCTCCATCGTCAGCCTGCACAGTGTCCGTCTGTCAGGGATGTCAAAACTAGACATGGCTCTATAAAGCTCTTTTCCATAGATGCTGTCATAGGCGGACTTGAAATCGATAAAGAGGTGGTGAGTATCGATTTGGATTTCTTGGGTTTTCTCCAGGATCTGCCGAAGTGTGAAGATTTGATCGATGGTGGACTTTCCTGGCCTGAAACCGCACTGATAGGGTCCAATCAGGCTGTTGATAAAATGTTTCAGGCGTTCACACAATATCGCAGAAAAGATCTTTTATGCGATGTTGAGGAGACTCATGCCTCTATAATTGACGCAGTTTAGGCGGTCTCCTTTTTTGCGGATCGGGCAAACAATGCTGAGATTCCATTCATCAGGCATACACTCGTCTGACCAAATCTTAGAGATGAGTTGGTATATGCGCTCTACCAGTTCATCACCAGCTGCCTTGAAAAGTTGGTCCAGTAAGCCGTCAGGTCCAGCAGCCTTGTTGGATTTTAGCTTAGATATTGCTATCCTCACTTCGTTTTGGTCAGGTTGACTATCATCGTCTATGATGAATGATTCATTCTGCCAGACAGCGGGATGCTGGTCTTCGTCGCCGTTATACAGTCAGCAGAAGTAGTTTTTCCATATTCTCAGCACCGACTGTGATTCTACTACGAGGTTTCCATTTTCATCCCTACAGGTTTCTGTACGGATATTGCTTCTCTGACATGTTCTTTTTACCTTTTGGTAAGACTTCTGTGCATTGTTCTTGAAGTACAAAGTCTCGATATTTTCGATCGCGTGTTCTCATGCTCTTTCTTCTTCTTTTGGAGAAGCCGATGTTCTTGCCGTCTCTTTGCTCGTAGAGCTCACGAGCAGTTCTTGTCTTCCTTTGTAGCGCCGCTTTGTATGCCTCTTGTTTTGCTGCATGCACTCGCCGGCATTCTTCGTCAAACCATGGGTTTCGCGGTGGTGAGTGAGCGAGACCCAGCACATCAGTCGCGGTATTTCTGATGGCATGTTGGCAGCGTTGCTTCGGCACTTAATGCTGGCGGCATAGGGGTGATTGAGAGATTTTGGGATACGCGTTCAGCGAAGAGTATGGCGGTCTCTTGCGATTGTAGCTTTTCGACGTTAAATTTTCTCACAGTGATCCTTCTTTCTTGCTCAGTTTGGGATGTCCGCATTCGTACCTTGGCTACAACAAGGTAATAATCCGAGTCTATGTTGGCCGCTCGGAAAGTCCGGACATCCAGAAAACTAGAGGCATGCCTTGCGTCGATCGTAATATGATCAACTTGGTTGATCGTTACATGATCATTGGACCGCCGCAATAACTTACTTATGTCCTGTGTCCCCTTGTGGGTCCTAGGGCCTCTATTATGCCTACGCGCCATCGTGTACGGTTTCTGGCAATGTGTCTCTGTCTAACTTTTCCGCAAACGCCGTGCCTCCTTCTCGGCTGTTCTGCGCCATGTCCTCTTCGGACCGCCAGGTCTTCTGCCATCCTGAGTTAAAGGGTTCCATTGCATGGCATGGTTCGCTATGGAACTGTCACTCTTTTGGAACATGTGACCAATCCACTGCCACTTGGATGGTTGTTGGATGGTTGTGCCTATTGGTTCCTGACTCGTCCTCTCGTAAAGGTGTTTGTTAGAGATACGATTTGGGCCAGAACATCCTTAAGATATTGCGCAGGCACCTATTAATGAACATTTGTAGCTTTCTGGTGATAGTAAAGGTCACTCTCCATGTGCTGCAACCATATAACAGCACGGATTCAACGTTGGAGCGGAACAGTCTTATTTTGGTGCTCAAACTGATTGCATTGCTTCGCCATATTTTGGACAACATCTCGAACGCGGACTTTGCTTTGGCGATCCTGTTGGCTATATCCAGTTCGGTTCCACCATCTTCTTCTTCTTCTTCCTTTTATCAGCGAGGTTATGATCCGAAAATAAGGGATCATAATCCTCCCACTTCACCGCATTTCTGCTGATCCGCCTGTGGGGTTCGCCTATTTGACCTCAGAAAATATCGGCAGGCCTGCCGATTTTGGATCACTCGGTTACTGAGGCCAATGAAATGCCGATGTCGTCGCATTTGTCTGATCCAGGCGTTTATAGGCCTGCCTTTCCTACATCGCGTTGTCTTTGGAACGTGCATTGATATTGCCTTTTTAACCAGGTTCAAATGATCTCTTCTTTGAACGTGCCAATACCAGCTGAGCCGGTCGCGCTCTTTTTTTTGTTCCACCATCGGTCGAGACAATACTCCCAAGATACAGGAAATCCTCTACCCTCTCTACCGGTTGTCCAGCAATGTATATTTGAGCCGATGAGTTAGTTCCAAGGCTGATCATTTTAGTTTTGCCGTATTAATTTTCAGCCCGATGACGCAAGCCTCCCTCTCCACATCTGCTGTCATTTGGTGGAGGTCCATAATTCTGTGGGAGAGTATGCATACATCGTCATCGTAGTCAAGGTGTTTCAGTTGAAATGTAAGACTGCATCGAATTCCTCCGTTTCCCGTCGACAAAGCTGCACGAAGCACATCCATAATCACCAATAGGAATAATATTGGTGAGAGGATACAGCATGTCTTACCCCACTTTGGATCCTAAATTCCTCAGACAACCTTCCTCTAGAGCGAGAAACCGGTACGGCGGATACCTCCGCCACTATCTCTATTCCAAGGTCCTGACCAACATTGAAAATTTCTTCCCAGCCTCTGATACGAATACGTAGCAGCTCGCGCAAGGTATTCACTAAGTTCAACCTAACTGGACCTATAGACGCCACCGTTGACTTCGTCTAGGGAATTCGTCTACTGCCGCCTGGAACAGGAAGAAGTGCTCTAGTGAGAAAGCACTCTTTCCCCCCTCTCTCATCTGCTGCTGCCAAGAATCCGCCGAACGGGGTTGGTTACCCATTTCTTGGATTAAGGTAATAGGTACCCGGCTGTCACCGCGTGGTGGTTGAGAGCAGGAATTGGTAGGCCCCAGCTAAGTGGAAACGCCTGTGTTTTCATATAATCGCATGCACTACCATTTGACCAGCCTTAATATTATACCGCCAGATGTCAATGATTTACCTCTTTGTTTATTCCCTACGAATTCAAATTCTTTTGTAATTTGATTCCTGATACAAGATATATACATATATATACGTCTGTCCTAGAAGAATTGTTGAGCTATTGAGTATCCAACTGGTTTGTCCCTATAACTCAAAGTTATGTGACTCCAAGTGATTCGAAATAAGTTACAAAAACAGTGTTGCAAATCCTTTCTGCCTTCAAGCGTCCTGATCCACTCTAAATGGGAATAGTTCATAAGGTAGTCTTTAATTTTCCAAATATTCATCGATCTAAGTTGCCTCTTAGAATTCTTTGTCCTATTTAAAAATTTTCAGTTAAACCCAAAACAAAGTTTCAAATAGCAAGAAATTCCTACAAAAACCCAAACAATAGAAACAATTAAATCGAACATAATAGGTACAAACCCACCGGCAATTGGTACACAGTCCGTTTAGACTTTTGTAATTATGAAATCAACAGGAATCAGCTACCAAAATTTACTGCCTCCAAATCGAATGCCCCAGTTTGCAACATCACATTCATAAAGATCCCCCGTTAAGATATCCAAGAATAATGTGAGATAACAGCCCGTCGTCGACGACGTTTCATATGAAGCAATCCAAAACGGCACACAGTTACAGATACCTTTATACTTTTTTTGTACGAAAATTAATATTTTCACACAGTCACCAGATTTTCATTGATGATCGGTCTCCTCTCAGCTTGTATCTGTGGCTAACCACAGCCCCAGCCCGCAATAAGAGGGAATTTTAAAATATTTATTTATTTCTCGATCTAATTCAAAAGCCTACTAATAAAATACAATATATATATAAAAAAAACGAACGAATCAAATAAATAAATAAAAAACCAGTTGAAGGGGGTTAATAGTAACCAGTCACTCGCACACTCCTACAAAAGAAAACTGCACTCAATTCGCCGTGTTTGTCTTTGTAAGTTCATTCATTCGAGTAAATGAATAGATGAATGAATGAACTGAATTCGCCGCAAAACTTAATGTAAGAGCGTGTAAACTGTGGAAAATCGAAAATCTCTTCGACAGTGGTTCATCGTAGATGATAAATTCATTGCAATTCGCACGAATCCGAAGACACACAGAGACCAAGAGAAGCCAAGACCAAGTATAGACCAAGTATAGAAAACTGAAAGGAAAAGTATCGGCGAAACCCGCTTATGCTGCTTCACTTTTATGCTGCGCAACACATTGCCGCGCCGCCGCGCAAACCATAAGATGCGAAATTACACTACACCAATGTGAGTGGTAGTGTGGTGGATAATTTTATGTTTTTTTATTTTATTTTTATTTTTTTTCTTACCAATCCATTCCGCCAAGATTTACCACCAACACTCACCATTAAAGAAACCACAAAACAGAATTGTATTGACTCTTTAACCGAACGGTTGCATCGCGCTGTTTGTCTTGAAAATAGTTCTTCTATTCGAGATTCCCCGTGGAACGTCCGTTTGAAGGAAAAATTTGTCTGCAAGGAATTGAACAGATTTTCCTTTCGGTTTTTCATTTTATTTTTATACTAAGATTGAAGAAACCGCGAGGTTTACATTAAGTAAGATTTTGTTGAAAAAAAATAATTTTAGTGCGCGTTAAAGAGAAAATGAGAATAAGCTAAAGTTGATGTTGTGAAGGATCTTTCAAGGACATTCTTAAAAAAAAAAAAGTGAGAGGATCAAGGACTGAAAATAAGGGACAATATTTTTATTTTGAAAAAAAAAAAAAAATCACTCATACGCCCAAGTGTGTGCATATAATATGAAAGCATCGAAGGATTATGCTTAGAGACTATTTTTTGAAACGATTTATAAGTGTTGCATCGAATGATTGGACTTATGGACTTTTAAAAAACTTTTAGTGGACTGTGTATTGTGTGCCTTCTTACGTATTTCTTCTCAGGACACATTTGTCAATTAAGTTTTGTGAGTGGAGTTAATGTTTTAGCTTGATAGAATGTGGCAGATAGAGCTAATCATTTTGAAATTTTAATATTGTGTACGTATTAAGATACTTCCTAAACCATGCATAAAATAATGCCCTACATACATATGACATGTCCGTAGCTGGATTAAGTCAAATTCAATAGAAATGCACTTATTTGATTTTAAGTGCATGCATGACATGGCACAATGGGCCCGTACTGTTGGTCTGAGTAAGCAGTGACTCTTTGTCACAAGGCACCCATCTACCTAACCTAACCTAAGTGCATGCATCCTAAATTGCTATTTAAATTCATTTTAGACTTCCATATCTGACTTGCAGTGGTATCATGGCCTTTTTTGAGTTTAAAATAGAAGACAAATTTAAAATATCTAGCTGGCCTAGTTCAAGGAAAGCGAGTGCTACCGGTTTCAAAAATTGTTAAATGTGAAAAATTGAGTTCAAAGTTAAAATTAGTAGCAAAAACGTCAACGAAATTCTGCACCAAATAAATAAAGATATAATTTTACTGGTTTAACGATCTGTTGCGAAAGAAGGAGCTATTTATGTTGACAGGTGTCAAGGCTTTTTTTTTAATTTAGTACAGACGAAAAGGGAACTCCAGTTGCCCTTTGCATACTTGAAAAACTAGATTTCCAGTGACCATAAACTCTTGTTATTTTGTTCGGAATTTTTAATGCAGCTTACAATTGGGTGCGAAATTAAGCAATAGGTCAGTGGTCGTAACTCAAAATAAGAAAGAAGAATACAATTTGTTGCCGTGGACTTTTCTTAATGATATAAGAAAACAATAATAACATTTGTACTTCTATATCAAGTTATAAAATACCGAAGTATTTAATTTCTTCAGTACTCCAGGGTATGTTTATCTTTAGCCATTTTCTGTAAAATGGTCAAAGTGTTTTTAAATGCAGAAAAATGTTGATTATGAAGCGATTATGGAACGTTTTTAGTTAGCTGATCGTTAAATTAGTCAGACAAGAAGGAGATCCACTGAGGAAAAAAATAACAAATCTCTGCGATTTCCACAGCTGTAGTTGGTTTCACGATCAATCTAATGAGAAGGATTTTAGCTTTGAGAATTAAAGCCGTAATAAAAATGTCTGATGAAATAAAACAACAACCGTGTGAGAAAGCAAATTGATTCTGGCTTTATTTTGAAACTGCATTCATGCCATTATGTGTGAAATAGGACATCATTTAAATGGCTCCTTCGGCTTCGTTGCAGTGCTTCAATTTTTATGACTCGTTCCATTACGTACGGCGTTATTCTGGCAATAGCTTCTCGAATGTTGGCCTCGAGCTCATCCAAAGAGGTTGGCATGTTAACCTAGACTAATGGCTTGACGTAGTTCCAGAGAAAATAATCGAGTGGTGTTAAGCCGCATGATCGCGGCGACCAATTGATGAACGCTTGCCGTGAGTGGACCCAGTCGCAAAATTTCTCCTTCACAACTTTGAGAGTTTCTTTGCTTGTATGGCATGGAGCGCCGTCTTGTTGGAACCACAGCTCGGATATATTGATGTTCTTGAGCTCTGGCCACAGAAAGTCGGTTAACATCGCCCTATAACTGCGACCATTGACGGTAACTGTGTTTCCTTCCTCATTTCGAAAGAAATCTCTCTCTCTTTTTAGTCGGCGCTCAAGGTTTGTCACGTCCATAGTACGGATTATTTCATTATTGCAGTGAACATGAAGACGGGTACGAAGTTTGCGAGCAAAGTTTGTTACTTCGTCCCTCACGGTAGCAATTCCTAGATCTCTGTGAATATCACTATTCCTTATATACCAAGGAGCATTCACGATTGCTCTTAGTATTTGGTTTTGAAATGCTTGCAGTTGAGCCATATTGCTTGGTTTGGTACAACCCCAAAGTTGTATACCATATGTCCAAGACGGTTTTAGCACTTGCTTATAGAGAAGCAGTTTGTTGTATACGCTTAACTTCGAGTATCTTCCGAGTAGCCAATACATTTCTCTAAATCTGATTTCGAGCTCTTCGCGCTTCTTTTTAACGTGTGGTTTCCACTAAAGTTTTGCGTCTAGGGTCATTCCTAGATATTTTGCCTCGTTTACGTACGGTATTTGCACCGAGTTAATGGATATAGGTAAGTTGTTTATCTTTCTTAACGTAAAATTGACATGCGTTGATTTTGTCTCATTGAGGACTATTCGCCAGGTTTTTGTCCATTCGCATACTTTGTTCAAAGCTCGTTGGAGTTTTCCCGTTGATGATTCGACTGACTCATCCGTTACGAGGATAGCCGTGTCGTCTGCGAACGTTGCTACAACGGTCCCTTCATCTTGTGGTATATCTTTTGTGTAGAGCAGAAACAGGATTGGACCAAGAACACTTCCTTGCGGAACACCGGCGTAGATTTCTTTGAAATCCGAATATCCCGTGTCTGACACAGAAAAGTCTGTTTTCAAGATAAGATTCCAATATTCTGTACAACTTTTCCGGTATGATTACCCTTAGCTTATACCTTAGGCCTTCGTGCCACACTTTGTCGAAGGCTTGCGATACGTCGAGAAAAGCGCTAGAGCATATTTTGTTCCCTTCTAGAGCTTTTTCAATTTTGTTCGTTATTCGATACACCTGATCGATTGTGAAATGTTTGACCCGAAAGCTGAATTGATGATCCGGGATCAAGTGTCTTTCTTCAGTTACTGGTTGCAATCGTTTCAGCAGAAGTTTCTCGAAGACCTTCGATTTTATTGGCAGACGTGAAATGGGTCTATATGATTTCCCCGGTTTCGGAACCATAATAACTTCGGCGACTTTCCATTGCCTTGGTCTTAAGGAAGCATATATAATGTAGAGCAACTTAACCAGCACTTTTTTCGATAGCTCTTTCAAAATTTCCCCAGTGATTAAATCATATCCCGGAGCCTTGTTATTTTTCAATTCGAAAGAAATAAGGTTCGATAATGGCGCCATGCTATAAACCGCACCAAAATGCTGAGCATAAAATGGGCCTCGTCGGAGAAGATAATTTCTCCGGCCAACATTTCCAGAGCCCAATTAGTGAACTCACTGCGCTGTCTATGGTCATTCGGCTTCAATTCTTGCGTCAGCACCATCTTATATGAATGTAGGCTCAAATCCAAGCTCAAAATAAACCGGGTCTACTCTCTGGCGACGTCCAATTCAGCTGATCGGCGCCGAATCGACATTTCTGGGTCTTCTTCGATACTGGCCGCTACGGCGCCTATGTTTTCTTCATGTCGCACTAATCTATATCTGGTTGATGGCTTAAGGTCCAAAAGAGTGTACTCACGCTCAAACTTTTTTACGATGCGACGAATTGCCTGCACAATGAAGCCATGGTGACGACCGACCTCACAACGAAATTCACGTTGCGTATTTACAACTGAGCCGGAATTTCGATAATATTTTTTAGTAATTTTCGCACATTTGGCTCAGCGTGAAACGATGCATGGTGAAATGGCAAATCTTACTGAAAATGTTAACAGCTGGATATCTTCTTCTTCTCCTTCCTTTTTCAGCGAGATCCGAAAATAAGAGATCACATCCCTCCCACTTCACCGCATTTCTACTGATCCGCCTGTGGTGTTCGCCTATTTGACCTCAGAAAATATCGGCAGGCCTGCCGATTTTAGATCACTCGGTTACTGAGACCAATCTTCTTCTTCTTCTTCCTTTTATCAGCGAGGTTATGATCCGAAAATAAGGGATGATAACTCTTCCACTTCACCGCATTTCTACTGATCCGCCTGTGGGGTTCGCCTGTCACTGAGACCAATGAAATGCCAATGTCGTCGCATTTGTCTGATCCAGGCGTTTATAGGCCTGCCTTTCCTACATCGCGATGTCTTTGGAACGTACATTGATATTGCCTTTTTAACCGGGTTCAAATGATCTCTTCTTTGAACGTGGCAATACCAGCTGAGCCGGTCGCGCTCTATCTTTTGTACGATGGTTTCTTGACGTGAAAGCTTCCACGGATCTTCGAACTTCTTACAGCTGGATATTATCGGTAATTTTGAGAGCTGCTGAAACATTGCAATTGGAAAATGTATCATTGCTATCTGGTCACTCTTTAGAATACATAAGTGTGAATAATAATTCGGTAATAGTATTAAAATCAACAGACCCAAGGACCATTGAACAGAAGATGTAGATGGAAATACATTTAATGCAATATTTTGAACAGTAAAATTATTTTAAAGAAAGAAATTCTTTTTTAAAGTTGAAAACTCTACACGCTCTATACGTTACCAACCGATTTGCAATCCAAAGTAACTAAGGGTTGGTGGGCTAGTTTGCACTCAGTCACCTACATACGATATTTTTCGAAATGATAATTATTGACTGAAAGGTTTTAGTGGAATAAATTTATGATTAGCCTAACTTTTTTCGAATGCAACTTTGACATTAAATTTTTTTTTTAATTTGTGAACTGCAAATCAGTGGCGGATATATTTAGCTTTCAAAACCATACTCCATCCTTGAATTGCATTCAAATGCGACTTTTTTTTAAATCTTACGTGCAATACGTAAGCAGTACTCGTTTATGTAGTTCTAAAATCAACGTTCTACTAGGAAGAACTAAATTTAGTGAAGAGTTCGTTTCTTTTTGTTCTACATACAGTCTTTATGGAGACAAATATACACAACATACAACTCATTCAGGCAGACTGCCGTTCACACTAGCGGGTAACTGGCGGCGGTAGCGATACGACATTAATATTGTCCTTGTCACGTGCCGTCTTGATGTAGCCCTTATCACTCCAGTTAGTGCCTCATGAGTTTTTCAAGTTGTTGCGAATCACATTGCGGTTCGTTCTAAATAACCTCATTGTAGAATTGGAATGATTCGTGTAGAGCATCAGTGGCAACCGACACTAGACCGACGGCGGCGACGGTTTCCATCATCTTGAATTCATCACCCTCAGGAAAGTCTACGTAACACTTATCGGTGGCTCCAACTCCAATCTTGGCCTTATCGAAACGTCGACTCCTTCATAGGGATATGAATTTTCGGTATAAATACCATCACTGTCCTTGATGTGGCTGAATGCCTGATCCATAAGACCACCATTGCCCGTTATTTCCATAGGCAGCTAAACAATTGATCAGGTTGTGTTCGGAAAATGAGACCAATACTAAAGTGGAAAAGTCGTGGAAAATGCCCAGCATGATCTACAGCGACATTGATCCTTGACTAGTGTTAGGGCACTTTTGTTCCTCCAATCGAACATTCTTGGCAGTTTAACATTAGCTGGACTAATGAAGTAGACGCCCTTATCTTCGCGGATCTCGTTTAAGCCAGCGCCTTTCAGCAGATTGTTGAATTCGTGATGTAGCAGATCAGCATACTTGTTGACACTTAGCCTGTATATGATTTTTAATTGTGTTTTGCGATCTTATGCTTATTCTCCATGAAGATCTTCATGCGGAATTTCTCCTTGGTATCACTTTTGTATTGTTTGGCATGTGGGACTTAAATGTATGACATTCTTCTTTAACGATATCGACGAATGATACTGCGCTTGCGACGGCTATCAAGCCAACTAATACAACTAAAGCACGAATTGGCTTTTGCTTGAGATTAAATGAACAAGAGTTAGAAAAATATACAAGACACTAATACTACGTAAAAAAAAATAATTTACTTTCAAAAACAACTTTAGGCGCTCGACTAGTTAATGTCAGGAATTCTCTACAACGCATCCCAAGGGTTAGTTAGTATTTGCTAGAGTCTATTGGCGATATGTACAATACATGAATGTCTCAAAAAATAGCGCGCATACGCCTCAGTGAACTTAGTCTATCTACAAACTCGGTATGTTTTTCTGAATGAAAACTTTTGATTTATCGAAAGTTTCAAATGGCGACTTGATATTTATGATTCATAGAAAATGTTTATCTCTTATGAGGTACCAGTGATACCAGTAGGTATCAATTTAACTGGTATATGATATATGATTGAAGAGTCTTTGTAAAAAATAGACGACTATTCTAATATGTTCCGCGTTTCTTAATTTAAAAATGTTTCTTTATAATAAACATATGGCAGAAACAGTTGGTATCTCTTAAGCAGTTCAGTCCAATGGCATAAAACAAACATTTTATAATACATGTTCAGGATATATCCTTGTACTAATATAGTCTGATGTATCTTAATGACGACGATCTTATATTTATATTACGACGAATAATTGATTACCAGTCTAATGATCACTATTTCCAACATATGTTTTATTAGACATCAAACCTTTTTTTTTTTTTGCGTAAGGGGTGGTGGAAAACGCTATTGCTCACGAGAAACAGGCCCGCTCTGTTTCAAGTAGCATGGGACTTGGTACTCACTAAAAAAAATCCTTTAACCCTTTTATTCTACTTGACACCATCCACTACGGAACCGCTTTTGCATTACTTCAGAGTGGTGTCGTTTTCTTTCCCCTTTCGGGGCCGGCTTTTTCATAGTTGTCTTCTCTTGTGGGTTAATTCTTTCTTGCCTTTCTTTTAGGCTTACATAAATCTTATGAGGGTAATTATGAGGTCTTCCTCTCTCATTTCTGATTTAAGCACTTTTTCTATAAAGGATCGTACTTGATTCCACCTCGGTCACTCATTGAAATTTTTGCCACTATGTTTTCCGGGATGATGACGCCGATTAGAGATTCTAGCGCCCTCCTTTCAACTTCGAATCTGTTACACTCGAAGAACATGTGGCTTGCATCGTCCAGTTCTGAGTCGCCATATTGGCAAGCCAAGCTCCCTGTTTTGCCCATTCTGTGGAGGCAGGCATTGAAATAACCATGTCCGGTAAGAAATTGAGTGACGTAATAATTTACTTCCCCGTGTTTCCGTCCCTTCAGCGATGTTGCTGGTCAGCCTCGCGGTCCATCATCCTCTGCTTTCTGAGCTCCATCTCTCCTCCCATTTCTGTTTGGTGAGCTCCTTCGCCTCCTCGGTTGCCGCATCCACTCCAATTACCGCCTTTTTGTCTTAGACGTACTTCCTCTCTGGCGCAAGGAGATCAATAAGAGATCAAACCTTACGCTTAATGAAAAACCTGTCGACACTTAAAGAAAATTTCCGAACCCCAAAATAAATTGAACGTTTGCTGTTCACTCGTAGTATAACTCCAAGATACTTGACATACCTGCCGCAAGTATGTCAAGTATCTTGGAGTTATACACGTATTCTGCAAAATAGAAAGTAAATCATTTTTTTCTGAGTAAATTCTATTAAGGCCGATTTATGCAGATTATCAAGTGAACTTAGCTCTCTACTTTCAGTTATCAGTCTCACACGCTTATGCATTTGCATAGTAACTAATTGCACCTGTGGCTAAGCCTAGTTTCAAAGATACATTATAATAGTCCCATTTATTTGCCAATATCTCAGCATTAGGACAACGTACGAAAATGATCTACAGCTTAAAGCTGTTAACGATAAGCGACGTTATTTTCGTTAATAGATACCTTATTTATCTAGATATTGAATATAGATCTTTTTTTGAAGTGGAGAGTTTGCGATGGGAGGATGCTCTAAGACGCAAACGAAGTTCTTCGACCTACAAAGTGATTTAGGTTGGTACAAAATAACCCCACAAGGAAAGCATATTGCAATGCTGTTCTAGTCATTTATTTATTTATTATTTAATAACAGGTGCTTAAAATTAGCCTGGTAAGAATAAACATAAAGAGCCTAGCCGCTAGGACTATTGGCTCGCTGTTCTAGTTGAAATCAAGTTCTCAAGCAAACCTTAGGATGATTTGGGCTTACTTACTTAGGTGGCGCTTCAGTTCGGGATGAACCTGGTGCTCAATCAACAAGCCTCTCCATTTAGCTCGGTCTTTAGCTAATTGTCTCCAGTTGCGCACTCCAAGTTGGTCGTGGTTCCCTTGAATTTGTGCTCGCCTCCCACGGTGAGGAGGTTCTCTACTGCGTCATCCCTCTGCGTTAGATTCGAAGACTCTGTGGGCCGGAGCATTGGTGTCCATCGCTCTACATGTCCTAGCCATCTCAAACGTCCAATACGACTAGACTCGATGTCGCTGTTCAGCTCGTATAGTGCGTCGTTAAATCTTCTCCTTCAATACCTGTGAACGCAAACGGTACCGAATATCTTAGGAAGAATTTTTCTCTCGAAGCAACCAAGGATATCTTCATCCGTATCATGGTATGTGCTGAGGAAGAGATTATATCAGATGGGGTGATCAACTTTTTATGAATAATTTTTTGTCTGTTGCGAGTGATGGAAGGGCATTCACACATGATGTGCTCAGCAATTTCAGTGTCCTCAAGACATAGTCTGCAAGTGTCAGATTGACTAATACTAATTTTATTAAGGCGGCATTTGAGAGAGCAATGACCAGTAAGGAAGTCTGTTAAAAACTGTGTATTTTGATTATTTCATGCTAGAATTTCTTTCGATCTTTTACTGTAGATACCAACTAATCTCATTGGGTGTCATAGACTTGCTTGTGAGTCCCATTATGTGGGCTTTTTGCGGGCTCAGTTTTGATTTGGGTTCTAGGTAGGCCACAGAAAGGTTCCGGACGAATGAATTAGAGTTTGGAGCCAGATCTGGCTATTTCATTAGCAGTCTCATTATATATAGAGGGAATAGAGATATTTTATAGAAATAATGCAGACCTAGGATTACTTATATACACTGAACTTTAGAACAGTAAAAAACTGATCATAAAAGCACTACGCCAATGAGGTACTGTATCTTTTGCTCATTCGCTCTTAATCACTGGAAGTGAAGTGGATGACACTCAAAAATATTTATTTTTTTATATCCATATAGTCTGGTATTATTTATGAAAGTCATTCAAATCGTATCAGTCCAATTGTCTGCACTTTAAATTTCAGCAGTTGAGAAGATCATGCAACCTAAATCAGTAAAACTAATGTCTCACAGAATCCGCATAGATCCTATGACATAATAGATTCATAGACCGAGTTCTTGATGAGCAATTTTATCTTATCTATTAATACGTGAACACGAAACTTATCGTACGTTTTTTTAGTATTTATTATAAAAGGAGGGGGATAAAACTTATATCACCCGAAAGGTACTATGCCATAGATGTGCAGAAAAGAAAAATTATGTTTATTTATTTCCCCTCGGTCGAATTTCGACCAAATGAGATACTAGTTCTCATAATTTTCTGAAGGAAAGTTATTTGAAGCCATGTCTGCAGGTGATAAGTCTACATGCCATTCATTTGCCTATTACTCAGACGTAGAATTCAACTGGAGGCGAACCCCACAGGCGGATTAGCAGAAATGCTGTGAAGTGGGAGGGTTATGATCCCTTATTTTCGGATCATAACCTCGCTGATAAAAGGAAGAAGAAGAAGAAGAAGTAGAATTCAAGTAGAATTGCTGAAAATTAAATTTTTTCAAATACAGATTTGTGGGCTCCGGCCATGGCGCAGTGGTTAGTGTGTCAGACCACTAGAAAACACCACTAGAAAACACTCCCGAGAGTATTTGTTGTTACGAGGAAGATTCTCAAAAACAAATTGCCCTTTGGTTATGCCACTAAACTGTAGGTCTCTTCCATTCGTGTGAAAAAATATAACGCACACAACACGAGTGGTTGCGAGAAGCTAGGCCCAGGCACTTGAAGAGCTGTTGCGCCAAATATTTTTTTGATTGATACTTTCCAAAATTTTGTATGTGATGGTAGAATTTTTAGACCTGGAATATTGTGTGTGAAATACTTACGCTAGTTTTACGATTTATTGGTTTATATTGTAAGCATTTGGTTGCTACTTAACTTTTGTTGTACCTCGCTTAAGGGGGTTTACACTTGTATCGATCCCACAATTAAGGAATGCGGCCAACCTATGAGGTGTGACATATCAGTATTTAAAAAAAAAAAAAATACTTACGCTAGTTCATTACCTATAAATCCCAAAAAGTGGTTGAATACCTGGATTTATATAAGTAGCGAAAAATTGCACCAATTGCAACGACAATCATATGTTGTGATACACTTTCAAACATACAATGAAATTTTCTTCGGTTGTCTTCTAGTATTTAACAAATTATGTGTAAATTACTTAATTTCTTAACACTTTGAATTCTACCTGTTTCAACAACTAACCTATATTTGTACTTATTGTGAATGACTTGAGGTTGCAGATCCACTATTTCGTTGCCAAATTATTTTCGATTATAGTAGGCTTTGAGTTCTTAGAGCAGACATCATGTGATTTTCGAACACAAACTACCCAATGAACGTCTGTTCGTCTTTTCACGTTTTTCGAGTTTATAGCATAGATTGTTCTCACAAGTCAGTAGTCATTGAAGGAGAGCTTACGAGTATAGCATATCTACCTATATATCTTACTTGATATGAAGTTTAGGTCAATTTTCATTCATTGTCTTAAACAATATTTTAGTAAATTCGTTAAATTCATTTTGTACCTGTTGTGGCTATTTTCTGGTCTTTTGGGACATTGCCTAGCACAAGTAATTCATTATGTTAACAATTTAGTTCGATACAGCATCTACTTTAAGTTTTCTACTTTTTATTTCCTCACTTAACGTCAACTTTAGTTTATTTTGTCAAAAAGAAAGATTCTTAAAATATCCGTGTTTCTCTTCCTGTGTTTCTATTTAGTGTTCTCTCCACCAATGCTTGTTGATTAATATTAATGAAAAGGTATAAAAAAAATATTTTTCTAAGAAAAAAGTGTTAATCAAATAAAAAAAAAGTAAAAAAAAAAAAAAATAGTGCAGTGCTTTGAAGCACAGAAAACCCGATTAAAAACAAAATTCTAATCTGGATTTGATAGAGTTTTTTATTTCACATTGAAAACCTGTACTTGTGTTTTATACATCGAAAGCATTAACACGATGTCGGCCTTAAAGGCCAACAAAAAGACCACCAGCCAGACTCTTAGCTTAAAGCAGTTCAAGTCGCAGTGCTCACTGGCGGCAGCAATTGTTCATTCAACAGAGCTGCAACAACCAGCAATAACAAAGTCGACAACAAAAACATCAGCTACTACTATTAACCGTAAATTCTCAGTCCAGAATCCAGCAACCTACGGTCAACATCAGTCCAAGAACAGGTTACAAACAACAACTTCAACACTTACAGTCTACCTGTTGATTGTCATAGTTCTGTATGGATTTACAAATTTTGGTGTGCAATGTGGTACGGGGGCGGTTCGACCGGGCACTGGTAATCCATCGCCTCGTCTACCGCGCACTAGTGCCAGTCAACTAAATAATGGAACTGGATATAAATTTGGAACGAAAGCCGCGAACCAAACGAGAAATGGAAATTTACGAACAAGGTGAGTTTTTTTTTTATATAATCTAATTTTTTATTTATATCTTAAAAATAAATTGAGAAATGCGCAAAAGATCTCAATGCATCCCATCTCCATTCGAATATAAGTGTATTGTTAACTGACTCGTTTTAATATATCGCTTCCCCTCGATTTAAACTTAAAGAATCTCACCAGTTGGGTTGAGAAAAGCCCCAGATTCTTTCGAATTTATCATCACATTTATATCTCAATGGGGGTATACAAAACCAATTTGCATATGAAAGACACAATTGATGTTAACATTTACCGGGATGCAACCCAATTACACAACATTTTGTTTTCTGCAGATACAGATACTTTTCACAGACTGCTTTGTATGTGAATTGTGCTAAAAGTGATGGTTTCATTAGTTAATTGTTGCTGCGGATGGATTTACTGTGGGAAAAAAGTTTATGTAGGTGTAACAGAATTAGGCACGAGACCATCGTTAAGAGTGGAAGACTCTGTTTCTTGTTGGCAACAGTAACTCTTGTGTGTAGAACCACGTGTCATGGGCTCAAGACTGTAAGCTGGCCGTTGAAATTAGCATAATTTATCGAGTGGAAAATTGAAATGAAACTGTTTTAGCAGCCGTAGTGGTTGTGTACCTTCTTTCAGTTATTTTCCAAGTTGAATACTGCTTTAAAGATTGTTTGTTATAAGAAAATAATTTATTGGCTATTGTAGAGGTCGTAAGTGTCAAAATTTATTGTAGATTAAAGGTTTTAGTTTGCGGTTTTCTTGAAGTTTGTAATGGTAGATGATGTTATTTTTGCACTAAAATTTAAGCATAAGTAGAAAACTACGAGGCCAATTAAATTTATCAACCAAAGTTTATAGGAACTTATTTAGCTTACTTGGTTTCTGTCAACATGTTTAGCTTTATATAAGCGTAATAATCTTGGTTTCTGTGGAACATCTGAACTTGCAAACGCAGAGAAACTTTAAGCAATTGAACAAAATGTTTGCTGCTTTATTATTTTGACAAGTCTGTTCGCCGCACTTAAGTATACCATATTCACACGACACATATTTTGGTCTACAAGAACCCAGTGCTCAGTATCTTTATCTTTTATATGCGAGTACAGTCTCTGTTTTATGTGGTCTCTAACGAATTCGAAAAATCTCGAATAGAGACTAGAGAAGTGTTCTACGAGTGATTTTCTCTTGGCATTCTTCTTCTTGATTTTTCGACGAGGCTATGATCTGAAGTCAAGGGAACTGATCCAGTTGTGAGATTCGCCTGTGTTTTTATCTTGACTAGCTTTAAGAAGATGCCCTGATGTTAACGCACCGGAGATAGCCCGCTGAGTGTATCCAATAATGTCAATATCGTTGACATATGCAAGCAGTAGTACAGACTTTTGATAGATTGTGCCCCTGGTGTTGGCTTGTGAGTTCCGCACAATCCGTTCAAGTACAATATTAAAAGAGTCACATGACACCTTGTCTTAAACCTTTTTTGACATCAAAGGTCTCGGTGAGGTCACCTTGATAGAGCAGCGAGCGTTCTCCATCGTCATCCTGCACAGACGAACAAGTTTGACAGGGATGTCAAAACTAGACATGGCTCTATATAGCTCTTCTCTACCTTGATAGAGCAGCGAGCGTTCTCCATCGTTATCTTGCACAGACGAACAAGTTTGGCAGGGATGTCAAAACTAGACATGGCTCTATATAGCTCTTCTCTATAGATGCTGTTATAGGCGGCATTAAAATCGATAAAGAGATGCGGAGTATCAATTTGGACTTCTGAGGTTTTCTCTAGGATCTGCCGAAGTGTGATCTTCTTCAGTTTATCCTTTTGAAATGCGACAAACGTGACTGAACAAGTGTTTCCTTACTATTTCAACGTACTGACAGAACTCATTCCTTTCTGGCATTTCGGCCCAAACATGGTAGGGAGGTAGGTAGGTGTGGTGGCTCTACTTAAAAAAAGGAACACAATTAACACTAGGTGGCGTTTTGATGCCACAAAGTCATGTAACCTGGGTGTGACGGTGTGTTGATGGGGAGTCTCTAGATCCAACTTGTGGAGTTTAAGAAGATTATTAATTCTTTAGTATTTTTCTCCGAGACTTCCTTAAGGGAATGAAAAAAGGGTTTTCCTGAAGCTTGTCCTAGCTCAAGCCGGACAGGTGTATAAAAAATAAGAACTCAGCCCCTAAGCTAATATTATTTTTCTTTTTTTTTTGAGGTAAAAGGGGAGGAAGGCAGAGAATGACCCCTTCCGCTTCCCCTCGATTTAAACTTAAAGAATCTCACCAGTTGGGTTGAGAAAAGCCCCAGATTCTTTCGAATTTATCATCACATTTATATCTCAATGGGGGTATACAAAACCAATTTGCATATGAAAGACACAATTGATGTTAACATTTACCGGGAAGCAACCCAATTACACAACATTTTGTTTTCTGCAGATACAGATACTTTTCACAGACTGCTTTGTATGTGAATTGTGCTAAAAGTGATGGTTTCATTAGTTAATTGTTGCTGCGGATGGATTTACTGTGGGAAAAAAGTTTATGTAGGTGTAACAGAATTCGGCACGAGACCATCGTTAAGAGTGGAAGACTCTGTTTCTTGTTGGCAACAGTAACTCTTGTGTGTAGAACCACGTGTCATGGGCTCAAGACTGTAAGCTGGCCGTTGAAATTAGCATAATTTATCGAGTGGAAAATTGAAATGAAACTGTTTTAGCAGCCGTAGTGGTTGTGTACCTTCTTTCAGTTATTTTCCAAGTTGAATACTGCTTTAAAGATTGTTTGTTATAAGAAAATAATTTATTGGCTATTGTAGAGGTCGTAAGTGTCAAAATTTATTGTAGATTAAAGGTTTTAGTTTGCGGTTTTCTTGAAGTTTGTAATGGTAGATGATGTTATTTTTGCACTAAAATTTAAGCATAAGTAGAAAACTACGAGGCCAATTAAATTTATCAACCAAAGTTTATAGGAACTTATTTAGCTTACTTGGTTTCTGTCAACATGTTTAGCTTTATATAAGCGTAATAATCTTGGTTTCTGTGGAACATCTGAACTTGCAAACGCAGAGAAACTTTAAGCAATTGAACAAAATGTTTGCTGCTTTATTATTTTGACAAGTCTGTTCGCCGCACTTAAGTATACCATATTCACACGACACATATTTTGGTCTACAAGAACCCAGTGCTCAGTATCTTTATCTTTTATATGCGAGTACAGTCTCTGTTTTATGTGGTCTCTAACGAATTCGAAAAATCTCGAATAGAGACTAGAGAAGTGTTCTACGAGTGATTTTCTCTTGGCATTCTTCTTCTTGATTTTTCGACGAGGCTATGATCTGAAGTCAAGGGAACTGATCCAGTTGTGAGATTCGCCTGTGTTTTTATCTTGACTAGCTTTAAGAAGATGCCCTGATGTTAACGCACCGGAGATAGCCCGCTGAGTGTATCCAATAATGTCAATATCGTTGACATATGCAAGCAGTAGTACAGACTTTTGATAGATTGTGCCCCTGGTGTTGGCTTGTGAGTTCCGCACAATCCGTTCAAGTACAATATTAAAAGAGTCACATGACACCTTGTCTTAAACCTTTTTTGACATCAAAGGTCTCGGTGAGGTCACCTTGATAGAGCAGCGAGCGTTCTCCATCGTCATCCTGCACAGACGAACAAGTTTGACAGGGATGTCAAAACTAGACATGGCTCTATATAGCTCTTCTCTACCTTGATAGAGCAGCGAGCGTTCTCCATCGTTATCTTGCACAGACGAACAAGTTTGGCAGGGATGTCAAAACTAGACATGGCTCTATATAGCTCTTCTCTATAGATGCTGTTATAGGCGGCATTAAAATCGATAAAGAGATGCGGAGTATCAATTTGGACTTCTGAGGTTTTCTCTAGGATCTGCCGAAGTGTGATCTTCTTCAGTTTATCCTTTTGAAATGCGACAAACGTGACTGAACAAGTGTTTCCTTACTATTTCAACGTACTGACAGAACTCATTCCTTTCTGGCATTTCGGCCCAAACATGGTAGGGAGGTAGGTAGGTGTGGTGGCTCTACTTAAAAAAAGGAACACAATTAACACTAGGTGGCGTTTTGATGCCACAAAGTCATGTAACCTGGGTGTGACGGTGTGTTGATGGGGAGTCTCTAGATCCAACTTGTGGAGTTTAAGAAGATTATTAATTCTTTAGTATTTTTCTCCGAGACTTCCTTAAGGGAATGAAAAAAGGGTTTTCCTGAAGCTTGTCCTAGCTCAAGCCGGACAGGTGTATAAAAAATAAGAACTCAGCCCCTAAGCTAATATTATTTTTCTTTTTTTTTTGAGGTAAAAGGGGAGGAAGGCAGAGAATGACCCCTGGAGCACTGCGACCTAAAAAGATCTTTTGTGCTATCCCCTGGTTGATTTTTTTGAATTTGTCAACTAGCTGAAATCAAGTGCATTAATGAAGCTAAGAATAGTTCGAGCTGAAGAAGAGGTGACGTCAGAAGGTGATGTAACGCCTTTATTAAAGTGCTTTAGCCTATGTCTGGCTATGGCCGGGTAATCACAGAGTATGTGTTGGGCTGTTTCGGTGCCTTTAAGACAGAGACGGCATGTTTCCGATTGAACACGGCCCATTTTCTTGAGATGATAGTTGAGAGAGCACTGTCCAGTTAGGAAGTCTGTAATGATCTTAGCATTCTGTTCATGATAGAATGCTCATTGATAGAATGTCTCTAGTTCTATATTTTGAGAAGTTAATAGATTTATTGGAATGCCTTAGGCCGGGTTGAGCATTCCAGTGAGAGAGCATTTGTTCGTGTTCCCAGCGGAGTAGCTCTATTTTAATCTGGCTAGTGGGTAAACCGTAGAAAGGTTCAAGTCCAATGTAAGGAGATTGGGCACCTAGTGTGGCAAGCTCATCAGCCGCTTCATTACCAGGGATGCCTTTGTGAGCGGGGACCCACATTAGTATGATATTATTGTGTGCAGCAAGCTGCAAAAGCGTCTGGAGACAATTCCAAACCAGCTTAGACTTATAGTCAAAGGACGTGAGAGCCTTGAGTTCTGCTTGGCTATCTGACATTATATTAATATGTGATCTTCGGAGGTTTCGTCTAATGCATTCCCTGGCACAGAGCTCGATGGCATAGACCTCTGCTTGGAAGATAGTAGTGGATTGACCTAATGGTGTAAAGAGTTTGCAGTTGGGACCAAAGATACCAGCTCCAACCCCATTTGACATTTTGGAACCATCAGTGTACCAATTGATTTGAAATCTTGATTGAAGGATTTGAGGATGGTCCCAGTAGCTGCGGTTAGGTATGTTTACTGTGAAGAGGTGATTGAGGTGGATTCTTTTAGGCTGGAAGTCTGAGATGCATACTGCTGGGAAAGTAAGTAGCGGAATTTTAATATTTAATTTAATATTATTTTACCGCTGGAAAAGGAAATGCGGTAGTCTAGCCAAATGATTTTGAAACTTGGGATAGGTTAGGTGAGCGGATTAATACCTCTTTATCACACTCAGGTTTATGTAGGCCGATTGTGATGCCCATTGAGGTTTTTTCCATTTTGATCTGCAGTTTGTTCCTTCCTACACTTGTGGATCCCTTTTGGATGCTCTTAGCCAGCCTGATGTCTTCGAAAAGCTGTACAGATTAGAGAGTGAAGCATCAGATAGCTCTTCAATATCTTAAAAGTAGTATTATATCATCTTAGAATTCTGTTTCTTAGGTAACAGAGGCTCGGGCAATGACACAGAAACTGGGAAGTGTCTTCTTGAACTTCTTCGTCGCTGCATCCTCTGTACAAATCGCTAACAGTTAATTTCATTTTTAAAGTGTGGCTAAGTAGATTCTGACCAGTGAGTACGTTTATTAGTAAGTAGAGATATCCTCTTTCTCTTTGAACCAGTTTATTGGTTCAGTTTTTATCGTACTTTGGCCACATTCTACGAGATATTTCACAGTTGCGAAGTAGTATCCATCTGGTGTTTGCTGACTTTAGAATCTGTCTCTCTACTATTCCTCTAAGGTTACAAAGGTCCTGACTGATTTGTTAGCTCATTCAAGCTCCAGCGCAAATCCATTTCTCGCCAAATCGTCTGCCATTGCGCTACTCGCGACACCTTTATGGCCGGGGGCTCAGCAGAGTTTGACGTTGTCCTGCGAGCTAAGAACCTTCAGCTCTACGCGACAGTTTTTAACAGTTTCGCTTTTATTTCAGTAGCAGGAATTGCTTTTATAGCAGCCTGGCTATCAATGAAAATGGTGATATTGACATCATTGAAACTAGATTGGCAGCTGTCTCTAATGCTAGAACCTCCGCTTGTAAAACATTGCTGTGGTCAAGGAGTCCAATCGAGCTTCGAATATTGATCGTTTCCGAGAAGATGCCCGTACCTGTGCATATGTCTATTTTTGAACAATCTGTACAGATGGATAAAGACTTGGTTTCTAGTACTTTTCCTAATGGTATCTTCATCTGTAAAAGGACGGCGGGGAAAAAGTGGGACCTGAAGCCTGCAATGATGCACTAGTTACATTATGACAGTCAGACCCATTTTTACGTATGGGGCTCTTGTATGGTGGAAGGCACCGAATACGAAAAACATACGGGATATATTGGGCATGGTACAAAGAATAGCTTGCATTGCCATCACATGTGCTCTACGCACAACGCCTACAGCTACACTTGGGATCTTTCTTTATCTCTTACCATTAGACCTAAAAATCAAATTTCAAACAGGCAACAGTGCGCTTTGGCTTACTAACGTTAGTCTCTTCAAGACCAGTAATGTGGGGGAATGTTCCAATCATTTCCCGATATCCCTGATGAATCGGATGATATACTTGGCTTATTAGACTTCGTCACACCGTACGAAGTAATGTATCCTGCGAGAGAGGATTGGCAAAGGAAGACAGTCTCTGTCCACAACGACATTGCAATATACACAGATGGTTCTAAGACCCGAGTTCTAAGCAGGGAGTCAGGTATTATATATAATCGACAGATATTAACCTACATGTGGCCCTGAGACTTTCAGACACAAGCAGTGTGCTCCAAGCAGAGGTTCTAGCTGTACTTAAAGCTGCGGAATTACTTGAAATGGGATCAATATCCCATAAGAATATCGCCATCTTCATTGACAGTCAGGTTGCGCTAAAGGCGCTAGAGTCTTATGTCACTCGTCAGGAATCGCCGCACAATGCTTAAGGCATTATGTACGCAGAACCGAGTCAGATTATGTTGGGCAGCTGGTCACTGCGATATACCTATAGAAGGCAGTGAAAAGGCTGACAAGCTGGCCAAAAGAGGAGCAGATCTCCCACATAGTGACATAATCGGTATCATTAAACCACCAAGGTGTGTGGCTAGGAGAATTATTCGGGATGGAATCATCAATATAGCTAATTTAAGCTGGTCCAACTTAGATGGTCATAAGGTGTCTAAGGCCTTGTGGCCTGTGTTTGGCCGCAGGGAATCTAAAACTAGAAAGGCCAGGGCTAAGAACTGTGACAGGAATACTCTCTCAGAATTGTCTTCTAAGGCAGCATGGCATGATCTGCGTTTATCAAATATGGATGTTTGTAGGTACTGCAATGACATACATGTCTCGGAGGATATAACGTATATACCCTGTGAATGCCAAGGCATTGCCAGAACAAGGCTAAAGAACTTTGGTAGATACTTCTTTGATAACCTAGAAGAGGTAAGGTTCCGAAACCATAATAAGGACATCTTCAAATTCTGTAGTGAAATTAAGTGTATGGGAGAATTGGTTTAGGTCTTTTTGTCGTGAAGGTTTCCTAGGAATCGCGATGGGCTCACCTTGGTGCCTAATGCCTTAAGATACCCTCATAACCCTACTCAACCTTACCTAACCTAACCTATCACTTTTTCTGAGAAGGTAAAGCAGCAGATAGTCTCTACTGACATTCGTTGTTGCGAATTTACTTAGGATCTGAGTATGTCCGCCTGGACTTGATTTCCAGCCGTTTCACTGACTAATTCTGAGTGCATGTTTTGCCGCAGACTCTTTCATATAAAGGTTTATATGAAAGAGTCGGCAGTAGTCCAAACATGTTTCCAATCCCGCTATTGAGTTGTTCTCGTTGCGCCAGTTGTTACCATTGTGCAGGTATTGTTGTCATTGACTTGAGGTTGGTTCATTTAATGGCGGCTTGCCATTAGACCAAGTTACCGCATGTGAGTATGAGTCTAATGATCGCTGTGTAGGATGCTGTACACTACCGTTGGCATTTTCGTTACACTCGAGTAAATTTGTAGCGTAAATTTAGCGAAAAATATTTCTGACGGTCATTATGAGATATGGAGGAAGCCAGTTCTTAAAGGCGTAGTTATAGTACTTACGCATCCTTGTTCATAGGAAAAAATCCACCAAACCCACCCTGTCTTGAATTAGCCTGTAGCTGTAAGATCTAAAGATCATTCCATCTTACGCGATACTTAGCCCAACTTATTTGCTTAAGAATGGTAAGGAGTAAAGAAAAACAAGCACAACGCTTGTCCTCAGGCTAAATTGCGTGGATTATCAATATCTCATAATAAATTAAGTATTTTATTGACATGATAGTATGCCTTAAAGTTGGTTGCCACGTGCTGTTACATATCTTGTTCATGACATAATTTTATTACCCTTTCGGTCAAAAAACTCTCCGAAACCATCTCGAAAAAGTCCTTTCACTGGCCTTTATCCAACACTTAGTAACTTGTATCGTTTATTGCAAGAGATGCAATTAAATTAATTATAATCTTTTTTTTATCGCCCACTTAAGCTATCTTCAATTTAATTTTAAACATTTACTTAACGATTAAAAATCACATAAAACCAGCACTCCACCAACACTGCAACACGTGCACACTGCACGATAAAACAAATAATAAACTCAACACCATCTGTAGCAAATTAAAAGAAATGAAAATAAATGAATTTGTTAACCTTGGGTAAAATATAAATAAGTATCTACCATCTAACAATGTGTCCATATTTGGTTCATCTATGCACCCGCATGGTGGGTGAAAGCAACAAATTCGCAGATACAAACATTTTTATTTTGTTAACAAAATTGATTGAATGTGCGTAACAATCGATCAATATATATACATACTCCCGTACGTTACTTTGTATTAAATAATTAAATTGTAGTTATGGGTTTATGGTTGCGCAAGTACACCACTGTCAGTTCTTGTTGAACAATTTTTTGGAGTGTTTTTCAAAAAATATAATTATTTTCGCCATCTCCCCGGTTGGGGTTATGTAAGTTCCAGCGCTATGCTGGATGGAAAATGTATCTCGAAGTAGAAACAGCAACAAGACAAAAGGAAATTAAATTATGTTTTGGCCTCAAGTTATGCGTAAATGGTCAGAGATTGCCATCTTATTTTGTCTTTCATTCGATTCGATGGATGGTCTTGTTTTAGCTGAGGAGGGTTTTTTTTTTTTTTCGGAGCAAAAGACATGCTGTTGCTGGTGGTCAGTATTTTTGGGGTTTTTTTTTTTTTTTTTAACCTCATCTTCGTGGTGGCGGTGATGGTGAAGGGCTCTGTTGGTGGGCCATGCCGAATCAAGTGGAAATGTGATACTTTCTTTGATGATTAATTCGAGTAATTAGTTTGGCATTCGTTACTTTGCTCCGGAGGAAGTGACATAACTGTGTTTAGTGACATTTTCGGAGAGAGAAGTGATTTGATTTTATTTGCTGGATTTTTGAATTTTTGACAACACCCCGAGGGGTTGGGTAATCTTGTTGAGATTTGCGCAAGTTGAAGTGGGGCAATCAATTTTGTATCTGACACTAATGAGAATGCAGTTTGTGAAAGATTATTTACCATTTAGATGGTAATCGGACATTCATGGTATTTTTTGGGTTAAACAGTAGCATACGTATATTTTGTAACTATGCTGCTAGACATGATTTTGATTTGATTACACGAAAAGGTTAATTGGGTGACATTACGATGACAAAAGTGAATGTTAGTGGTACTTTGGAAGGTTCGATTGAGTGTGGAAAATCGACTCCAATGGGGTAAAAGAATGAGGTGAATGTGTATGAAAAATTAAATTTTTTCAATGTTCTGCCGGGGAAGATAAACTTACGTGTAGAGAAAATATCACATGTGCATCTTACTTACTTACTTAGGTGGCGCAACAGTTCGGGGTGAATCTGGGCCTCAACCAACAAGCCTCTCCATTTAGCTCGGTTTTTAGCTATTTGCCTCCAGTTGCGCGCTCCAAGTTGGTCGAGGTCCACTTTAACTTGTGCGCATCACCTACGGCGAGGAGGTCCTTTACTGCGTCGTCCCTCGGGGTTGGATTCGAAGGCACATGCGCATTGCTACGTTTTTATCACAATCTGTTATTACTGGAAAGAATGACATCCTTTAAGCTTCTTTAAGATCTACAGAAGTGGAAGGATGACAGAGAGTAGAGTGTGAGTCGTAGCTGTTTAGTTTTGTTATAGTAGATTCTGTAAAGAAGAGAAAGAGCCACAATTGTTGCTAAGAAGGTCCGAGAGAAGCAACGATTTTTGGGTCATAAGAATTATTTAGAGAAGGGGTGTCAGTAAACCATAAACTAATGGTCATTCATTTATTGTATATAGCTCAGAGCAATGTCTTTATGAGCTTTTCAGAGTCTCACATCAAAACAAAGACTGCTATGTTAAAGAATTAACGATCAGTTGCAGTAGAGATCCTCTTGAAAATTACCTATAAACCTTCGAAGCAGAAGGCCTTTTTAATATGGTTCTGATGAATGCATATAAATCTGTCAACTTAAGTTCTTATAAGACAATTAGTCAAGCATGTTCCTTTTTTTGAAGTTGTTGTAAAAGAAAATTTGATTGGCTCTTTCGATTGTTAGACACTAACAGGTGCATTTGTTTCTAACTTTTCGAACGTCTAAACTGTAATCCTGTCGATTTAAATGTGAAATCAATACTTTCTCTACCCTTGAGTAAAACTAGATTTCGGCTATTTTTTTTATAAAACCGTGACTTATACTCACGAGGACAACTTTAATTGATCATTAGCAAAATACTTTAACGAATGCAAAGATAGGTAAGTAGGTGTGGTGGTTCTTCTTAGAAAAGATCCCAATCAGCCCTTGGTGGCGGTTTGTTACCACAAACTCATGTAACCTGGAAATGAAAGTGTGTTCGTGGGGAATCTCTAGATCAAACCTATGGAGTTTAAGAAGATTATAAAATCGTTAAGGTTTTTCTCTGAGACTTCATCAAGGGAATTGAAAAAGGGTTTTCTTAAAGCACGTTGTCTGGTTCTAGACATGCGCATACAAATTGGATAAAGATTTTCTTCCCAGTTGCAACATTGCAACTGCGACGGTGTGTGTTGTGTGGGATGCCTAATTTGACAGCACAGTTTCCTACTGTACTGGTGGTTGCTGTTATTCTAGCGATGTCTTTACGCGTTCTGTTTAGCAAGTCGATTGCTCTTCTTTTGTTGAAGTTTGGCCACATCTTTCTAGATATGATACAGTTTGTAAGCCTAGTTCATCTGAGGTTGGCTTTAGTAAAGAATTTTGAGGAGATTACTCCTTTGACTGCTCCAAGCGGAAACTGAACTGATTCCGCAAGTGAGCGGTGGAAGGCTGAGCTTTACCAAGCCAGTTCATCAGCTAGTTCGTTTCCATAAACGTTACTGTGCTCTAGATCGCATATCAACATTACCTTGAATTTGCCATCTAGCGAGGCTAGCTCATTTCGGCATTCAAGCACCAGCTTGGAAGATGTAGTAACCGATGGGCATTGATGGCAGCTTGGCTATCAATGAAAATAGAGCTCTTTTGCCTTGGCGTTGTATTTTTGCGTAAATTGATCTGTCGACAGGCTTTCTGGACAGCGAGTAGTTCTGCCTGAAACACACTGGCAAAATCCGGAAGTCTATATGATTTTGAGATGTTTAAGGATTCAGAAAACACAGCCACACTGATTCCACAGTCCATCTTTGAACCATCTTTGTAGATTGTTGCGTCGAAATCCTTAATCACCTCCATCCATCTTGACATCCTAATCTTGTGGGAAATTGAACGTCGAAACGCTTTGTGAATTTCAATTTGGGCATAATGTAATCTGTTGTGGGGAAAACGAATTCTCTTGGCAGAGAGTCTAATATGATACTATGCCTATATGGTTTCGTAATCTAGCACCCAGACTCCCTGAGTCTAACTGCACTGTGTGCTGTGATGTTTTTTGTGTGTAGATCTAAAGATTTAAGATGCAGAAAGACTGTTAGAGCATTTGTCGGGGTTGACCATAGACCGTCTGTGGTACCTATACATGCCGTTCCTTGTACTTTGTTAAGTTAGGTTAGGTTAGGTTAGGTTAGGTATCGTTATGAGGTTATCATAACCTAGTGCCTAATGGCACCAAAGTGGGTCCATCGCGATCCCTTGGAAACCTTCACGGCAGAAGACCTAAACCCATTCCCCCAAGCAATTAATCTCCCTACAAAATTTGAAGAGATCCTTGTTATGGTTTAAGGACCTCACCTCCTCCAAGTTATCGAAGATGTATCTACCAAGGTACTTTAGCCTTATCTCGGCAATTCCTTGACATTCACAGAGTATATGAGTTATATCCTCTGAGACATGTAGGTTATCGCAGTACCTACAAACATCCGTATCGGATAATCCTAGTCTCATGGCATGCCTCCTTAGGAGACAGTGGCCAGAGAGTATTTCTATCGCTGTTTTTAGCCTCGATCTATCTAACTTAATTATCTCCCCAGATTTTCTGCGATCTAACACAGGCCACAAGGCCTTAGACACCCTGTGACCATCTTAGATTAGCCGTGTCAATGATTTTATCCCGAATAATTCCGTTAGCCAGGCACCCTGGTGGTTTAATACCACGAATTATATCGCTACGTTGGAGCCCCGCTCCTCTTTTAGCCAGCGCGTCGGCTTGCTCGTTGCCTTCGATATCGCAG
The DNA here is from genome assembly GCA_945910035.1 of Brachypalpus laphriformis. Classification (NCBI taxonomy): domain Eukaryota; kingdom Metazoa; phylum Arthropoda; class Insecta; order Diptera; family Syrphidae; genus Brachypalpus; species Brachypalpus laphriformis. Next base: position 327,853,111 of record OX246753.1, read on the forward strand.
TGTCCAGGTACCCAACATAATCTGACTCGGTTCTGCGTACATAATGCCCTAAGCATTGTGCTGCATTTCCTGATTATCTCAGATTTGGTGACGTAAGACTCTAGCGCCTTTAGCGCAGCCTGACTGTCAATGTAGATGGCGATATTCTTATCGGATATTGATCCCATCTCAAGTAATTCCGCAGCTTTAAGTACAGCTAGAACCTCTGCTTGGAACACACTGCATGTGTCCGAAAGTCTCAGGGCCACCTGTAGGTTCGTATCTCTCGAGTAAATATCTGACCCCGTGCACTCACTGGTCTTAGAACCATCTGTGTATATTGCAATCTCGTCATGGACAGAGACTGTCTTCCTTTGCCAGTCCTCTCTAATAGGATACAGTACTTCGTACGGTGTGTCGAAGTCCAAGGTGCCAAGTATATCGTCCGATTCGTCAGGGATTCCGGGAAATGATTCCTCGAAAATGGAGCTGTGTCCTATGTTATTAGTCCTGAAGAGACCAACGTTAGTGAGCCGAAGCGCACTGTTGCCAGCTTGAAATTTAATTTGTAGGTCTAATGGTAAAAGATACAGGAAGATCTCGAGTGCAGCCGTAGGTGTTGTGCGTAGAGCACCTGTGATGGCAATGCAAGCTGTTCTTTGTACCATGGCCAACATATCCCGTGTGTTTTTCGTATTCGTTGCCTTCCACCACACAAGAGCCTCATACATAAGGATGGGTCTGACTACCATGATAAATAGCCAGTGCATCATTGCGGGCTTCAGCCCCCTTTTTTTTCCCGCGGTCCGCTTACAGATGAAGAGAGCATTATATGCTTTGCGGACTCGTTCCTGTATGTTAAGTTTCCAATTCAGTTTCCTATCCAGCATTAGACCAATATATCTAAATATATCTAGCGCAATCCGAAGTTAGGTTATATTATAGCCTTTTTTTAGAGCCGTCTACCATACTATTGACCCATATATGAGAATTGGTCTTACCACGAATGTGTTCATCCATAAAGTTGATTTTGGTTGTAGTCCCCATTTTTTGCCGAATGCTTTGCTTCAAACACAGAAAGCTATACATGCCTTCTTTACCCGTTGTTCTATGTTTAGCTTCCAGTTGAGTCTAGGATCTAGGATAACTCCGAAATATCTAGCACTGGACGATGAGGAGAGGGATTGGCTATTTAGCCGAGGAAGTGCGAAGTCAGGTATTTTGGTTTTAGTGCTGAAGAGCAGGAGTTCAGTTTTGCTCGAGTTGACATTAAGACCACACTTTTTGGCCAAAGCGCTTGTTTTACTCAGAAAATTGTTCGTGATTTCGCTTAGGACGGAAGGGAACTTTCCTGACACTAGTATCAACATATCGTCTGCATACACGACTACCTTGATTCTTTCTCTGTCTAATGATAAAAGGATTTTATTAATGATTATCAGCGATAGTAGAGGTGAGATAACACCGCCTTGGGGTGTTCCCCTTATAGCAAATTTGGTTATATTTCTATTGCCTAGTGCTGATTGAATATTTCTAGCGCTAAGCATAGAAACAATCCATTGACTTAGATAGCTTTCTATCCCCAGCACCGGAAGGGACACTAGGATTGCGTCAGTACGCACGTTTTTGAAAGCTCTTTCTATGTCTAGAGAGGTAGCTAGAGTGTATTTTTTGTATTGAATGGAGTTTTTGCTTCGCAAAACTTGACTTGACTTGAGTACAAAGGAAGTTAAACTGATTGGTCCGAAATCTTTCGAGTTCTCAACACCGCGTCTGCTTGCGTTTGGACTGAAATCCACTCTCACTCGTCTCCATAATTGTGGTACGTGGTTGTTCAGTAAACAGCTCTGAAAATCGATGTGAGCCATGGAATTGTTAGGTCCTACAACCTTTGTAGCATAATGGGTAGAATGTCGTCTACACCCACGGGTTTATAAGGAACCAAGCTGTTGAAGGCCCAGGAAATTTGTTCCTCTGTGATAATGGGTATAAGGCTTTTCCAGGCGCTAGATTGCGGACATTGGGAGCATGTAGGTTCTGTGCTGTTATCTGTGCATCCGGGAAAGTGGATGTTTATCAGAAGTTCTAGAAATTCTGCTGTTGACTAAGTCCATTCACCATCCATCTTTCTAAGGAGGGATGGATTGGAGTGTTCTTTGTATAAAATTTTAACGAACACAAATGAATTAGCTCAGCTAATTTTGTCATTAAACCGCCTGGGACTACATTTTCTGAAGTCACACTGGGATTGCTGCAAGAACTCTCAAACCACAAATATGGAATCGAAGTTCAGAGCTCAAATAAATGATAGTGCCTTACAATTTGACCATGAGCAGTATGTTACTTAATTTTTACTCGTACGGTTGAAAATTGATTAACAGAAGAGATACCTTGGCTTTGTAGAAGGAGTTTAAGATGATTACGCTTAGGATTATGAAAAACTGTAATCTTATAAAATGCTTCAGTCTTACAAATTATACAGGAAGATCACATTCATTAATGAATTACTCAAATTGGACATGTTGTGACCATCTCAGATGATAAATATTAACTCTTTGACTCCTGTTGATGCCGCTGTACATGTGCTATATAGCAGTATTAGAAAAGAGCAGAGCAAGAAGGTTTTTCTAAAATTTCCAGCAGAGCCTAGGTAGACAAAATCCCATACAACTTCGAATTTGTAGTCGCGTTTTAAATTTTGTCTTCGTTGGTTAGTAAGCGGCCAGAAGACTTGCCTGTTGCGGAACACCCCAAGGTGGAGTTTTGTCCCCCCTCCTGTGGAATCTTGTAGTGAATGAGCTACTAGTGGACCTGGACAGGTCAGGCTGTAGAGTGATTGCCTATGCTGATGACATTGCGATTGCTGCGTCTGACAAGCACCCAGACACTCTCAAGGAAATCCTCCAATATGCTCTCTCTCGGCTCACTAGGTGGGCCTCCAGTAGATTGGGGGTTAACCCTCATAAAACAGAACTTGTTCTCTTCACAAGGAAATATAAATTTCCCCTCGTAGACCCTCCTATGATTAATGGCACCAGTTTCACCTTCACTGTTAATGCAAAATACCTGGGTCTTATTCTGGACAGAAAACTGAACTGGAAAGCCAATCTACTAGAACGCGTAAGGAAAGCCAATGTAGCTCTCTATTCCTGTAAAAAGGCTATAGGTAGAAGCTGGGGTATGAAACCTGAAATCACTCGCTGGCTTTACGTGTCTGTTGTCAGGCATATACTACTCTATGGCGTGATCGTTTGGTGACCTGCTCTGACAGGGCTGTTCACCTCTCTCAATTAGCTAATGTGCAACGATCCGCTTGCATGTGCATTAGTGGTGCACTAAGAACTACCCCCTCTGCGGCACTGAACATTATGTTCAACCTATTACCCCTAGATATCCTCGGCAGACAGATTGCTCCCAGTGCGGCTATTCGTCTTAAAGCCTCCTCTCAGTGGTCTATTTATCACACTGGCCACTCCTCGATCTTTGATCTACTCGACTTCACACATGAAAACACGGACTACACCCCACCGAAACTGAGATTTGGCCGACACTTCCGTACAAGTATCCCTGAACGGAATGAGTGGGATGGCTCTCCCCCTGATTATGGAAATTCGGTGCACTTCTACACAGATGGCTCTAAGACCGAAGGTGGGGTGGGCTGTGGTGTTTTCTCTTATAAGCTCAACCTGAGCATCTCGTTCCGCCTCCCTGATCATTGTAGCGTTTTTCAGGCGGAAATCATGGCGATTAAGGAAGCCCTGTCTTGGCTGAAATGTAATGTATTATCTGTCAACGATATTAGCATTTTCGCTGACAGTCAAGTGGCTATCAAGTCCCTGGAATCGTGCTCCTTTACTTCAAAGACCGTCTTAGACTGCCGTTTGTCTCTTACAGAGATGATAGAGTAGTTCAAAATTCACCTATGCTGGGTGCCAGGTCACAGAGGCATTCCAGGAAACTGTAGGGCGGAAGAACTCGCTATACAGGGTACTACTCTAAGGATTCTGCCAGACAGGCAGCCCTTGGTATGCCCCTCGCTACATGTAAGCATCAACTGAAGCTGAACGCTATTAGCAAGACCAACCTTAGGTGGGATAGTGGCTCTACGTGTCACATTTCGAGGCAGATCTGGCCTAAGCTGGACCAGAAACGTAGTGCCGAGTTGGTTAAACTAAAGCGATTACAGATCAGCTGCGTTATCGGTGTCATCACCGGACACTGTCTAATCGGCCAACATGCCAAAAGACTTGGCCTTTTTTCCAATGACTTCTACAGGAGCTGTAGGGATGAGGAGGAGGAGGAAACCATTCTTCACTTCCTATGCACATGTCCTGCTCTATCACGCAAAAGAATGCCCCATCTAGGAGCTCCCTTCCTTGACGACCTCAGCGATTTGGCGTCCTTAGACGTCATCAACATCCATCGCTTCATTAAAAGCTCCGGTTGGTTTTATTAGTTCCTGAGTGGTCTAATGGTAGATCCTTGGCATCACAATAGACCTTTACTGGTCTAAGTGTGTCTGCATTGTGGTGCAGACAGCCAATCTAACCTAACCTAACCTGGTTAGTAACGGCCCTCGATGAGGATGCACTTCACCAGAAATAGGTCCATTATACTGCCTATATGTAAGGTGAGTCGGTCATCCTCTTACATTTGGAACCATTTACTTCTCTATATGAAAGACTTAATTTTGGCCGTGCAGGCATTGCTGAGATCATTTAGATAGTTGTAAAAGTATTCACTCGAGGTAGCCTTCCTGATATTGGCGAGTGCAGCAAAGGTAAATAGAAAGTGATTCGTGGTCTCTTCTCCTTTTTCATCCCTACAACTTCTGCAGAAATCAATGTAGGGCACGACTAACCTAGGGGCGTGTCTTCCTATGATACAGTGCCTTATGAGAATGTTTGCTATTTTGGAGAGGGTTTCTCTCTTGTGTCTCTCGTGGGCGCCGTGGCGTAAGTGGTTAGTGAGTCGGATCACTACGCGGGAGGTTCCAAGTTTGAATCCTGCAAAACAGCAACAAGTTTTTTCACGGTTCCACCTCTCGCGAGCGTCTGACAAACATCCGTGAGTATTGTTGTCTCCAAAAAGCTTCTCAAATTGCCGTTCGGATACGACACTAAATTGTAGGTCCCTTCCATTTGTGTGAAAAATATAACGCACACAACATGAGTGGTTGCGAGAAGCTAGGCCTTGGCGCTTAGTGAGCTGTTGCGCCAAATATTTATTTTTATTTTTTCTCTCTCTTGTGCTTCAGGAGTCAGATGGATCTGGTTTTACTCAGTGTTGGCCAAGGTAGCACAGCGGTGTTACACTGGCCCAGATGCTGCCATCGGGTTTTGGATCCGCTCATCGCGTCGGCATGGATAAGGTACTTAACATAAGATGTTGGCGCCTCGATATCAATGATGCTTATGCCATTTGCCCCAGAGAATCCCTGTCGAGCCAGCTCACTAGTTGCTCCATTCTCCGGTATGTCGCAGTGACCTGTTACCCAGCAAAAGATGAGGTTGTACTGTCCAGCTATTTCGCTAAGAGATACTCGACAGTCTTTCACTGAAAAATTTAAATTAAGTCTTACCCAATTCTTAAGAATACTCACAAATGCACTACTGACAGGACGCTTGTCATTCCATTGACGTATAACATTTCTGACTTCGACACTGTAGGACACGTCACTTTATCTTTGATATATGCGTATATCTGCATAGCATTTATGTAAGAAATGGATTCAGTAGTCCCCGCGGTACAATCCCTAACACTCTACGTACATTACCCATGCACAACTGCTCGGGCTAAGCGTCATGACGATCTATGACAATTCACGGTACAGTGCAGACAAAAACTTCCGCCTGCGTAAAACAATAAATTGTACTTTTATTTCAGTCAATCCCTTGGTATCTCCAACTGATTGATATATAATGATCTAGCCAAGGTCACTCGTGAATGCAGATCTAGTGAATGTGAACAAAAAAAACAACCAACTTCTGTTCACGGTCTTTTGGCGTTCCCGTCAAAAGGCGAAGTAGAAAAACATCCACAATAATGTGTTTTCTTGCAAATTTCCGTAGTGTTAATTGCGCCGGATTCACGGGTAATTTAATACACCAAGCCACACTTGAAAGTGTTATTACTTTTCAAAAATTCAAAATGAAGATCAACCTAAGTCAACTTCATATGTATGTCGCTATAACCTTGTACCAATAGACTGTCTAATTACTCAAAAAATAGATCAGTGTTTATAATACATTCTCTGGGAATGGTATGAATATAAGGTCATCTGCAACGGAAACCACAGTTGACACAAAGTCTGTGAAAGATGTCATAAATAAGCCTATTTGTCAGCTAAGTTGCAATCATCTCGATCTTAATTATCCCATTTCCCATAACGCAATCGGGCGGCGCAGATAACAAAATGCACATGCTTTCCATCCATCCATCCCCACTTGGACCCAAAGATGTACCAAAATTATGCTGAATTATGTTAATATTTTTATTTGTTCGCATCGAAACAAAATCGAAAGCGGTCGTCATTTCCATGTTACGTTTGTACCTACCTGAGGCTCTGTTAAGCTCGCTTACACATTAATGTTAATATTATTGTTTTTTTTATTGTTATTGTTATTTCGAAAAGAAAAAGAAAAAAAATGAGAAAGTTAAATAAATAATATTTCAGATTGTTGTGAGAAAATTCACATTCGCACAAATTAATTTATTGTCTTCTTTTGAGAGAGAGAGGGAGGGGGATTTTCTGCTTCGGTCTAAAGTGTGGTGGCTTTCTGTTATATTGCGGTCAATGGCCGTGGTTGTCGTCATCAAACACTATATGCTTGACCGGCACTGATTGTTAATTATTGGAAAAAATCGTTCGCTGTTGTTTGATTTAACCTAAATCTCATTCCGAAGTGCGCGAGTACCTTATGCCTTCGATTTTATTTCCTTAAAATCTGCTTAAGGCTATACAGGCGTGTAAGCCACTGATCGCCTGAAGACTCAAGCCCTGGGCAGAGTACTGCTATTGTTTGTGCTTTGTAGCAAATTTTTTAATTGCTATTTTAAGAGCTTGGTAGGCTGTTTGTTTTGGGTTATGCTGAATAACAGAGTTTTGTTATGACACTTGATGGCTGGTTTCGTAGGCATTCGAAGGAATTTTTATTTTATTTTTAGTGTTCGTCGTTCCAGAGTGGGTTTTATAGTTTTATGCTTATATTGGTTGATTTTTAGCAATTAACGACTGTCGTCATCTGACGTAAGATATTGTAAGTTATAGAGACTGTTGTCGAGCTAATTTGAAGTTGAGTTTGGTAAGAAATTGCAGTGGAAAAGTGGTGTTAAGGGATATGAATTGCTGCTTGTGTCTAGTGACAGGAAAACAATATTGTAAATTGCAGCAACTTTATTATATTGTACTAAGCAATATGCTGGTGTATGAAAGGTGCTTAAGTATATAACTGCAACTGTAAGGTCACAAGTTGAAGTCTCATTTGGTTATGGTGTTATACAACATCCTCTATGAGCAAAAAGCATAAATCTAGAGACGAATGATAACCAAAGTCATTGTGGGAAACTTTAAGTTTTCGAATAAGAGGAAGTAATTAAAAATTACTTGGCATTGGCAGTGTTCAGGAAAAGTGATAAAAAAGGCGCCACCGACTTGACCAACATATACATATGAATATTTATATTGCAATAGACTTCAGGCTTTTTAAAGTTCCTTCGAAAATCGTTTAAAAGCCAAGCGTAGCTTAGCAAACTCGTCTCAAACAAATTATTTGGGAGGGAATCTGTCAGCAATTTTAAATCGTTTTAAATCATTACACCAAATAATATATATTCGGCGAACCCCACAGCCGGATCAGTAGAAATGCAGTGAATTTACATTCGCCGTTTAACTAAAAGAGATTTATGCAATTCAAAGCATACTATTTTTTCTCTGCCTTCATTCTGCAATCCTTGTGACAGATTTTAATGGGCTTACCACCTTCCATCCACCTTCCTTGGCAAATTTAATGCACTCAGTTTCTCTAGCATGAATTTTTTCACAAGTTAGAAGCATTTAATATTTTGAAAACTTTCTTCGGAATGAATAAGGTCTTACACATTCAACAGACCACCTATTAGCCGAAACCGATAGCCAAAATGGCAAAGGAGATCTACAGGCTGCGCCATCCTTTATACCGGTATGTGAATATTGAATAACTTTTAAAAAAACAACGGATTTCCATATGTGAAGTATTTTTATTTAATTTGGTCCTCTTCAATTTATTCGGATTAGTTTATGAATACAATACCAATCAAGTGGTCGCCTCTATTGACCAAAGCAAAATGTGCCCTTTTGCTGCGTTTTCCATCACTTTTTGAGCATCTTGGATGGTATAGCGATAATTTCGGCACGAATTTTTGCCTTGAGCTCGTCAATATTCTGAGGATTTCTGGCGTATACTTTGCTTTTCAAATAACCGCACAAAAAGAAGTCCGGAGAGGTCAAATCTGGAGATCTGTGTGGCCAGTCAATGTCGCCATTTTTTGACAGCACACGTCCTGAGAATTTTCGTTGCAGAAACCGCATTGTTTGATTTGCAGTGTGGCATTGAGCACCATTTTGTTGAAACCAGTAACCGTCCAGACCTTTTTCAAACATTTGTGGGCATTCATAATGAGCCAACATCCACCGATATCGATTTTCATTGACTGTTTCACCTTCTCTGAAGAAAAATGGCCCAATGATGGTTTTGGCACAAGCGCCAGTCCAAATAGTTACTTTTGGTCATACAATGCTGTTTTATGGATCTCATTTGGATTCCCCGTTCCCCAACTGTGGCAATTTTGCTTGCTAACAGCGCCAGAGTGTGTGAAATGGGCCTCGTCGGTCATCAAAATTTGCTTCAAAAAATCAGGTTCAGTGTCAACCATTCGAACGACTGTTTGGCCATATTCCAAGTGATGTGGACGATCTGTCGGCAATATTCTTTAAGTCAATTGCACTTTATATGGAAAAAAAAATGCAAATTATCCTTCAAAATGCGCCGCAAGGCGGTTCCACTGACGCCAAATTGAGCTCGGTGACGATACGACACATGTGGGTTCTCGGCAATACTCTCTCTTACCGCTTCAACTAGTTCATTGCAACATCTTGGGCATTGATGAACGGCATATCGACGGCATATCTCCCACTGTTCCGTGCTCAACAAAATTCGACACCAAACGACGAATAGTGTTGTCAGAGGGTGGTTGTTGGCCACGATATTTTCGACAATATGCACGTTGAGTTAACTGAATGACTTTTTTCAATGTACAAGGTCACTATTTCGGTGCGTCGTTTCGGTATGAAACGGTTTATGGTTAAAATTGTCCTAAATTGGCATTTCAAAAACATGTCTACTTAAGTCAATCGGTTGACAAATGTCAGAGTTATTCAATGTTTACATACCGACATAAAAGATGGCGCACCCTATGTGTTTTGAAACTTTGTAACATCATTTTGGGTCCTGCTAACTCGTCCAAGTTATGTTAATTATTGCTTAAAAAATGTTTGCTTACTGCAATTTTTCGAGCCGTCAAATTCAGTTCAGGTGCCAGTAAAATGCTTTGTTTCTTTCTCTAAGGAGGTGTCATTCGGTTATGACTATTCAAAAGTTCGCTGACCAACTCTTTTGTCCTAAGTGGTTGCGAAAGATTTTGCATCATTTTGTTTGATGCTTTGCTTTATTCTTTAATTATTTTGTCCTGTTCTGCTTGCGATAATAGTAATGTTGTTCTTATTATTACATGTGTAAATTTTTTCAAGCGACCTAGACAACTTTTCACAAAAAAATGACCCACATCGTTCCACTGCAACCATAAACCAGTGCTGCCTTAAGCAATGCCCACCTTTCTACGAAAACTACCTACATCGTTGGCCCCTATTGTCCAGTAAGTTGTAAGCTGAAGCTCAGCGACTCTATTTAACACTTGCCTCAGGCTTAATTAGCTGCTCACCAAAAAAGGTAGCCAAATGCATTCACATTCATTTAAATATTTGATTAGTTAGGTATCAGCTACATTCTTACATCTGAAATCCTCCTACAATGACCAAAGCCTTTTTTATGAGCGCACAACAAACAAACCATTATGCGTGGGTTGGAGTTACAATAGCGATTATTGTCCACTATAATAAACCAGACCATGTTCATGGCCCCCCAACAGTTAAACTCTTGTCTTTCACACTTAACAACCAGCCACCCAAGAGCGAAATTCATTGAATTCATGAATGAATTAAGTCTTTCTTTCAATCTCATTTAAAAAGCAGACGAAAAAAAAAAATTAGCAAATGATTGATGGATTTCATGAATCCAAAAAGCACATTCGCCCAACGTCAACGCTAATTTTTCGCACCGCCACCGCTCTCGCTTCATTTTTCTTTCGCCATTGAGGACCCAATCAAAACGGCATTGCTGTGTCCAAACATTGATGACCCGAAATCTGGAGTCCAGAGCGGAGAGAAGACGAAGAAAAACAATAAAACCCACCTCACCACCTGTGGCGTCGAATGAGAATGAAAGTTGTTAATTGTATCTGAAGTCCAGCGAGCACACACTCATGAGATACACAACGAGTCGGAGCATCCATAAATCACGATCGTTGTAGTGCTAATTAATTAGACTCTTTTGAGCGTGTTTACACAGCGGTTTTTAATTTACTGCTGACTAGCAATTCGAGCGCTGAGTATCGTTTTCAGCAGAGCAAACGGTGCTGATCTGCAATAAATTTTACTGTACAAAGTTCACGTCGAATTGTGTGTGCGTGTGGTCGCCCGCATTTACATGGTGAAATGGTTAATTAAAATTAAACCTCCTGGATTTGTGTCAAATTTCCGTGCGCGCAATGGAAATGAACCAATGTGGCGGTGTGTTGCACATTCGAGTGTGCCGCATTCCGCGTTCATATGTTTATCATTTATCAAGCTTATCAATTTGCTTTTATAACTCTATCTCCGCGGCCGCGTATCTAGTGGGTTCTGTGCCTCTGCGTGCGCTCCTTGGATTTAAATTCATTTCCTTTTGCTTTTTGGTATAGCATAACAGTCCCACATTTGAAATCGATTAATCTCCATTTCTGTGCGTCGCGCACATGGGTCTCTCTGGCGGCGTAGTCTCTGCTTACTACTGTGCGCCGATTCGCCCAGTTAGAGTAGTTTTACTCTCCAACTGCCTGTTGGAATGGTGAGATTGCATAACAAAACGAATCAAATCCCAGAAAAAGTGCAGCAGAGATGGTGGCGCGTATCATGCGACATAAATGTAGTTCAGTAGTTCGATAAGGTTGTGGGCATCGGCGCAACCTCAAAAGAAGTTGCTGTTGATACATGCACGTATAGCAACAAATATAAAAAAGTGATCTTTTTGTTTGTAATACTAATGCTAGAGCTATGGCAAAGCAGGGAAATGGTTACACTTACCATGGTATGCTTTTCCCATTGGGTTGGTTTTCCTTTTTGAGTTTTTGCTTTCAGCTTCTGTTTCTGCTTGTGGCACTGTCAATTGCAACAGAGTTTAGATAATTGCTGTCTTCTTGTTGTTTTAAGTAGAAAAAGACAGTTATTAGTTTTATATGGGGAATAATTACATAACGACTGTTAAGTCGAATAATTTCGTCACGTATAAGGTTTTAAGACGGGTGGAAGACTTCAGAGGAAATAAAACGGGGTCCTGTAGTCGATGTCTGGTAATTATTGTTTGTCGATCACTTTTGAGTTGAAGTAAATCACAATATGGTAATAATATGCAAATGAAACGCGTAATGTGCGAATGCCATTTTAGCTTAACATTTGAACAGCAGTGGGTGTCCTGTAAGACAGCGCATACTTCATCCTTCCAATACAGTAGAAGGTTTTCATGTGGTACGAATGAATTCGCAGTATAACACTTTGCAGTTTAGCAAATTTACATATATTTTTCAAGTCAAATGTACGTAAATATGACAATACCTATCTCAATCAGAGGATTTGTTAGAATGTGAAAATCAGTCATGATTTTTGGGAAGTTCGCTGTCCAACTCTTTTGTCGTAAGTGCTTAGACTTTTGTAAAATTTTATTGGCGAGCCGAGTTTCAATTTTTATTGTATTTTATTCTATCTTGGATGATTTTCAATACAGCGGTAGATTCAATATGTGGTTGTGTTTCCAAAAATTCTGACATTAGACTGAGTCGTAGCCCACTTAACTTGTTAAGACTTCTCAACGCAAAATGGATTAGTACTTGGTTTGGTCCACTATTACATGATGATTGGGCCAATCTGCTATTTGCTACTGTTTATTTTGGGTATGGTATTATGATTATAAATGTTATGTTGAAGGTGGATTGCATGTTGTATACTCTGTGCTTTGGACTGCTGTTCTCGAATCAAAAATGCCCATTTTGGTGAATGGTTGTTTACCTAGCCTTGAACGAGATTGTTGGAATAAAGTTATATCCTTGAACAGACCTCTACAGCTGCTGTAACTCTGAAATCTGGGCAACATCCAATTAATATATTAATTAGCTATCATCAATCAGAAAAGCACAGCTATCACCCTGATTGTCGTTGGCGTTTGTCGCTTTTATACGATTGTCGTTTTATTCATAGCAACGTCCTGCTGATCGTTAAATATTACTTAGCAATTTGTTCGTCGTGTAGAATACTATTACAACTCTGTCACAGTGAAAAAGTTATGAAAATGGATTCGTGCTATATCTGAAGATTAAAACGACAATCGTCGAAAAGCGACAGACGTTAACGACAATCAGGGTGTATATCTCTTTCAAGCTAGCTATTGAGGCTAGTGATTCTCTTGCTTTTGAATTGTTCTATAACAAATTTCTCTTTTTGCTCAGATCTAGATCTTGATCTCACTTTCAAGTTGAAGAAATCTGCAGTTTTACGGTCCTATTCCCCGTGAGTTGCAAAAATTTTTCTGAAAAGGTTTTCCATATATTTTTTGTTTGCACTGCGAAGTAAAGTACGTTTTGAAATACTCAGGACCCGATTGCGTTTAAAATTAGACCACGTGGATTAATTCAGTCATTGCTGATATTCGAATTTATATATTTTTGTGTCACAATGTTAAGAATATTTATTGTTATTTTCCTAACAACAGCACAAGCTGCTTCATGAGAAGTTATTCATTTCCTCTGTTACAGCCTTTGTTGAAGAATTGGAATAGTTTTGTCGCTGAATTACCGTGCATCTACCACACGCAAGGCACTATCGTCTACTTACTTACTTACTTAGATCCCTTAACCCCACGGGGGCATAGGGCGTCAACCACGCCTGCGCGCCATCTTGTTCGAAGTTCTGCAACGCGTTTGAGCTGCCTCCAGCTCATTCCTAAAGAGCTAGATTCCTCCTCAATTGTTCTGTGCCACTTTTGCCTAGGGCGTCCCGCTATTCTGCCTGCCTGGGTGAGCGGATTCCACTGCATGGCGTATTTCGCAATGGAGTTGTCTTCGCGCCGTAGGGTGTGTCCAATCCATTGCCACTTTCTTCTTCGTATAGTAATGCGTATAGGTTCTTGGCCCGTTCTCAGATAAAGTTGTTCGTTGGAGATGCGGTTCGGCCAAAAAATCCTCAAGATGATTCTTAAGCATTTGTTTGCAAAGACTTGCAGCTTGCGTGTGTTAATGGTGTCCAAGTACCGCACCCATAAAGCAGCACTGATTCTACGTTGGAGCGGAACAGTCGCAGCTTGGTTCTTAAGCTGATAACATTACTTCTCCAGATTTTAGATAGCATTCCGAACGCAGCTTTAGCCTTCCTGATTCTGCTGCACACATCCGGTTCGGTGCCACTGAGATTAGCCGAGACCACACTTCCTAAATAAAGAAAGTTATCAACTTTCTCGACTTCCTGTCCGGCAATGTTAAGTTGAGCGCGGTTGTTAGAAGAAGTGCTCAGGGCTTTTGTTTTGGCTGTGTTTATTTTTAGACCCACTTTGTTTGCCTCAGCTTCTAGATTTTGGGCCATCAGATGAAGATCCATTATCCGATGTGAAAGTAGACAAACATCGTCAGCGTAATCTAGGTGTTTAAGGTAAGATGTCATAGTCCAACGAATTCCATAGTTGCCTTGCGTCAATGCTGCACGGAGTACATCGCTGATAACCACCAAAAACAATAGTGGTGACAGTATGCACCCTTGACGTACTCCACTTTGGACTTCAAAATCCTCCGACACCTTACCATTGTGCACGACGTGACACTTACCGCCCTCGTATGTAGCCTTGATAATAGCTATAAGTGTTTCTGGGATGCCTCTTCTGCGCAAGGCCAACCAGATAGCATCTCGATTCAAGCTGTCGAAAGCCTTCTCGAAGTCGATAAACAGTAAATGTAGCGGAGACCTATACTCAACGCATTGTTCGATTATGATCTGTAAGGTGTTTATGTGGTCGATGCAGGAGGATCCAGCGCGAAAGTCTGCCTGTTCAACATCGAGAGTTGAATCTAAATGTTCCTTAATTCGTTCTAGAATTATTCTAGCTATTATTTTGGCCACAGCTGGAAGAACGCATATAGCTCTCCAGTTACCACAATCCATTAAGTTTCCCTTCTTTGGAAGATTAATGATCATCCCCCTTTTCCACTCCTGTGGAAATTGTTCGCTATCCCAAGCTCTCCGTATTTGCGGATGCAGCAAATCTGCCGATGTATTTGGCGCCGCTTGAAATATCTCGGCAGGGATGCCATCAATACCCACCGCCTTGTTCTTCTTGAGGGACTTGATTGCTGTTATTATCTCGGTTTTACTGGGAGGTGCGGTGCGAATTCGGGAATTTGTTGCTTCGAACTGCTCATTCGAATTCGAGATCATACCGCCATCGTCTAAGTGATTTAGCACTGCAGCAAAATGTTCTCTCCATCTAGTGAGCTGACCCTCATCCGAAATCAGAAGGTCACCGTCTAGAATCTTCACTGGATGTTGTTTGGAGTTTCGACCACCAATGAGCTCCTTAATGTTGTTGTAAATAGTCCTACTGTCGCACCTACTCGCTGGTTCCTCAGCCCTTGAGGCCAGTGAGTTGACATGTTGACGCTTGTCACGTCTCACACTACGCTGCACTTCTTTCTTCTTCGCACGGTATTGGGCTTCAAGCTCGGTTCTCTCTACTACTGAGGCCGCTGTAATCCGAGCCTTGATTGCTGTATGTTCATCGATCCGTCTCCAGGTGTCTGTAGAAAGCCATGTGCGGTGGTGTTTCTGCCTTTTACCGACATAAGTGCGTGCCCCAGTGCGTGCACTTTTCACAGCACTCCAGTGGTCATCCATGTTCTCTATGCTGCTGATTGCTTCTGTTTCTAAGGCAAGATGGTCCCTGAACTGTTTGCGCACTTGGGGAACCTTGAGCCTGTCGATATTAAACCTGGTGATGTTAAGCAGATTTGAGCGGTTGCTGTTGACGGATGCAGTACGAAGGCGTAAATGAGCTACCATAAGATGGTGATCTCGTTCTTGTCCGACGTCAGCTCCACGTCTGTTTCGGACGTCCAGGTGACAATTTCTAAAGCGGCGACTGATCGCAATGTGGTCGATCTGGTTGGATGTTCGTTGCCTATCAGTAGAGACCCAACTGATCTTATGGCAGGTGTTATGATTAAACAGCGTACCTCCGATGACTAGGCGGTTGGTATTGCAGAAGTCCACAAACCTCTCACTACAGTCATTACGGTCTCCCACGCCGTGAACTCCCATCACGTGCTTAAGCATGGTGTTGTCGCTACCCACCTTGGCATTGAGATCTCCCATCACCATTATGATGTCCCCATTAGGCGTTTGGATATAGGCGGCGCCTAAGCGGCTATAAAAATCATCCTTTTCATCCTCAGTCGCGTCTCGAGTCGGAGCATAACACTGTATGATGGTAATTTTTCTAACTCTACTCTGGAACCTAGCTGTCAATATCCGGTCACTATGGGGTTTCCAGGATATGAGGCTACTACGTGCTGCTGGTGTTAGGATGAGTCCTACTCCGGAACTCCGTGCACTTTCAGCTGGTTTACCAGGGTAGAGCATAACAGTGCTTTTTATTGGGGAGATGAACTCCACAGCATCGATATAGCAATATCGTCTGTGAAGCCAAAAATTCTTCTTTTTTCGATTTTGTTTTCAATGCACTTGCAGATTATTAACTTTGGCAATTTACCAGCAGTGCCGGCATGCAGCGATATGATGGTGAGGAATCTTTGGAGGCTTGTATGGAACTAAGTGATTTGAAATCAGTTTTTTGAAACCAAAAGTATGGGCTAGAAGCCAAACTAGTTGCATTTCTTAGTAAGAATTTGTATATGTGCTGAAAGAATATAGTTCAGAGTTTCAATTTTTCCTATGCGCCGTTGCTTTTAATATCTGACTTCCCTAAGGTGTAGTCGCTCTCCATCATTGAGTATTATCTAGCCGACCTGGAATAGGTACATAACTAAGTGCACCATAATATAAATCATCGGTAATCGTAGAGCAACGTTCGGATCCACAGTATAGCAAAAACTGACCCGCGTGTACTTGCAGCTACGCAGTTAAAGATT
Source organism: Brachypalpus laphriformis (assembly GCA_945910035.1). NCBI lineage: Eukaryota > Metazoa > Arthropoda > Insecta > Diptera > Syrphidae > Brachypalpus > Brachypalpus laphriformis. The sequence goes on from OX246753.1 coordinate 327,869,626, forward strand.
TTTATTCTAGGCGATGCTGGGTAGATTCTTAGTCTAACTTCTTACGACTTGTAAGATGGTGGTGATTTACGTTTGCAATGCTCTGCAATTGTAAGCTACTTAAAATGAGGAATTGCTATGCAAAAGACTGCAGCTCACCTGCTTTTGTGTTTATTTTAGTTACCAAGGACTGGTACTGTCTGTTATAAGCCGCTTTAAATCTTGTAAGCAGATGGCCATCAGTCGTCACTATACGCCAAAATAACACCTCAACTTTCATTGTGGAAATGATAAACATTATTATTACCGATCACTTCATCACTGCCCTCTGAAATAAATCACTAAACACACAAGCCTCGTAAGTATCTACTTCCAATGAGTGAGATAAAATCGTCGACTAACTATCATCTACATGACAACATAATAATCTGATAATCAAACGATCATATCTTAGTGCCACTCTTTCACATTCCCTTCCATCCAACAAAAACAAAAAAAAAATAAATAAAATCAACTCAAAACCAAAACACTGATCATGTACGATTGCAGATATAAAAAGAGGAACATCAAAACAGTTGCAAAAATCTTCAAGTTTTCGAGTGCAATTAAGAGGCTATTACGTCGCGTCTCGATCTGACCTCTCTGATCGGATACAACACACTCCAGGCTCTCTTCATTACCGCATGTGGCCTGCTTGCTTGAGCGTATAAGTAGGCGCTGCTCCACCTTTTCTTTTCAATGAAAGTGAACTTGCCTTGCACACGCGCAAAAGATACATTTTTTCCTCGTGTTTGTACATTTTTGGAAAGGTTTACCTAACAAGATAAAAGTGCCTGCTCCCCAAATTGACCACTTTGAGTTGAGAGATACAGTACCGCGCAGAAAATAAATTCCAAAAATATGTATATATACAATTCCCTCCAAATTGGCTTACCGCCTCAAGTTGTCAATTTATAAAGTTTCCGGGCTGTTCGTTCATTGCCACTCAGAAAGAGAAGTGAGGACATATTTTTGGGCCTGGCACACAGGTCAAATGCGATCACTCCACGTCGTTGTCTGTATCGCTCTCTATATTTGCATAACTCACTTTGGAACACATACAATCCGGACACACATCGATACGATTTATCTGAATCGAGATTGAATTGAACTTGCTTGCATTGGTCGGGGAGAGCTGGCCAACCGAACTTGTATTTTATCGGTTCAAAACGTTGTACGGTCGTTGGTTAGTGTTGTATTGTCGCACTGCCTGGTTATTACCAAATTTTTCAATCAGCCATGCAAAAAAAAGAAAAAAGAAGAAAGACAAGGAACAACAAAACAATGACTGACCATAAAAAGGAAGCAAAGTGTCTACGAGAATTTCCTGAATTACCTGTCGACCGCATACGACTGACGCGTCTTGTATCGTCGTCTCTCAAACCGCGCGCATCTGGCGGTATCTTTTGAGAAGAAATCCGCGCGCTGCGATTTGATGGGTTATTGGTGCTGCATCAGGCCGTGAAGCAACGTTGTAACTCGGTGCAAAGTTTGGAGGTGAAGTAGGCACTTCATTTGTTTTGGTGGTTGCAGATGTCTTTTCCGACACATAACGCGTTGCATTTGCGGCAACGCTCGACAGGAAGAGGTGACTTCTTTTTCGTGATTGTATGTGGAATACTCGTAAGCAGTCAGCCGATTTTTTAAGAAGATGCTGCTACTGCCGCATATGGAACCTGTTTTGAACGACCGTCGGTTTTGTTTTCCTCATCCGAAGGTCAATCGTTGTGCTCCTATGCGCTGAATAAAGAGAGGATGTGTACTTGTACTAAATGCGCGTAACTTGTTTTTCGTATTCACTTTCGGAATAATTGTTATCAGATTGTGGTGCGACCTTAATTTCAGGTCATGAAAGTAAAAATCAAAAATTGACAGCTTCTTTTGCTCCGACAGCCGATGAATCCCTGACCTTTGCAATGAATTGTAAATGGGTGCCTTAATTACATTTGAGATATTGTAGGAGATGACATTGGTGTGGAGGCTTTCAATATTCTCGTGAATCCCCTCGCAGAACTTTTTATGAAAATAACTGCCACTTTTTCTTCCAAATGGTAGCACATGCTACAGAAAGCGTAAACAACACGTTAAATGTTAAATTCTTGATTAAAAGCAGCTTTAATTAGATGTGGCTGCTATTATGAGAGACGCCAACTACTGCTGTAGATACAGTAGTATGGTAATAGTAAATTTCTGTCCATGTGCCTGTCACTAAAATACCACGCAGAAATAATCGGGATCTATTACTTTTTAATGTCCCTATTGATATGGTTGGGGGAACAAAATAGTTGAGTAGTTAAATACTCACGCTAATGGAAATCTTTATCAGTATTTTGGCAGATCGAGCGTATTTCTAGGTCAAAAATTCTGTAGAAGTGTTCTTTGCCATTGAGAATGATTTTGGTTTTTTAGACAAATTCTAAAGTTCAGCAAATGGTAATTTTTATATAATGAGAACGATTTTAAGAATGCATAATTGATTGATGTTAATAGGGGTATTCAAATAAAAACTACAAAATAACAAATAAAACAAAGGAAATCGATCTGACAGTCACATAAATTACTTGGAAGAGTTATTCTTTCTTTATTAAATTCGAGACGTAGATTAAAAAGAGATAGTTATGCAATCGGCGCGCATTTGATTTGATTAAGATTGATTTCATTTTTCCCTTGGGCAAACGATTTAGAATGATGTGATGCTCAACTTGGTTTGGAGTGAAGAATGTTAGAGATTCTCCGTCAAACCCCATTTGGAAAGCAGAAGACACCAAATCAAAGAATTTTTAATCTGCGTCTGTTAGGGATATCTATTAGTTGACTTAAATTATATAGAAAACTATGATAATAAAACAGGAACTCTTTTTTCCAAGGAAATAATTTTACTTTATAAAAGAGCTGGCTAGCGAACTTTTTCTAATAGTATCACGTGAAATGGCTTTGTCTTCAAGATCTTGTTCTTGTTATTGTTCTGAAAAGCCTTCTTGGTGCCAAAGAAAAAACATGGTAAGAACTCACCGTTTTCGGTCGACCCTATACAGCATTTACGTGATTGATGCTTCCAATCTTTGTTCGCCAATTCGTTGTCTGTTGACTTCAATATAGGGTTGGACAATGAATTCAGCTACAAAGTCAAACTCGAGTAACATTTTGACTAATTTTATTTAAATAAGTTATATAATAATAATAGTTTAAATTATAATAACGAATTTCGAAAAGCCTCATTCGTTAATACATGTTCTACATCTTAGAAAATAATTGTACATGACCTCTTGAAGTAAATCGATCGCTTGTCTTATCTCATTAATATTGATTGGTTTGCTCTCCTAAGCTTATAGTTTATAATTGTTCTCGCAAAAAGAAATATAGTACAGACAATCTTGGTGGCCAACGGAAGGTGGGGTTACGTTAGATTATTTTCTTGAAGACTTTTCGTTTAAGAGTTGCAATTAAGTGTCTAGTGATGTGAGCTGTTACCCCCTCTAAATCAAACTGCACCCAGTCGAACTATTGTACTTTTGTCTCCTTTGGAGTTCTGTAAAGAAAACTCTTCCAGCATCTTTAAATACCGCTTTTCGTTCACAATAACAGTACGAGTGTTTCCTTGAAAAAAATTATGATCCAATAATACACCTCACACCACAAGGTTACACGTTATGCGTATAGTTTCATTTGGAAAAGATGTGTCTTTGAAATAGATTCTTGCAAAAGACATATCTGTAGGGTTCAGCTTACTTCTAACTTGAATTTCATATGGAAATAGCTTCAAATTTGCAAGCAATATTTTTGTTAAGTAGTCTCTGCTGACACCCATTTGAGTTGATAAATTTTGTTGAGAAACTGGAATTTCCATTTAAGGTAAAGGCTACAGTGACAATGATTTTCTGCATCCGAACTGAGGGATTTGTTATCCTTTGGACTGCTTATACTCAGTAGACCTGCTAACATTTCGATTTATCGTCTATTTCGAGGAGCGCTGTGAAACTCATGCCTCAACTCTCCTTCTATCGCAATTATAAACTCCAGACGGGAATACCGGCACACAATCTAAATTAGTTTTACAATCTACGATTAGTTTTCTCATCTCATTTATCCATTCTAAAAATGAATACAATATAAATTAATGAAAAGACTGATTCATCACGATTCTTGACCATTCTGTATATAAATAGCTGACCGCACCGTGCCGCATACTAACTTTGAGTCGACTACAAGATAGAATCACTTGTTGAAGCAATTTATTAACTCTGCAGTAATCAGCTCGAATTGTTGACGTGCTTTGGATCGAAATTATTCTACAGCTCAGCAGATACATTATATACTGTTGTAATTCTGGGGGGCGCTATGCTGCTGCCAGCCTTCGAAGATCGCCAGAAAAGTAGGCCTTCACTGCTCGACTATTTGGGGAAAAGTGCGGTCGCCAATATCCAAGAGCAACGGGAAAGAAATGCAAAAAAATAAAAGAATTAGGTTGGTTCCCGAGAGGGTTTTGAAATTTTATTTAAAAGAGAAATAGTTTTTTTTTTTAACAATTAATTCGGTATGTCGAAGAGAAAAACTCGAAAAACTCGCTACTTTCTCGATGCAGCGGCTTTTTATATTCCATCTCCCGCTTCCAGTTAATTTCCACTCTACATCTGTCGAATATTGGAAACTTCAACTTCGGCGTCATTTTCGAATTTTCACCAACTTTGTCTTCCACGTATATTTTTCGAACTCTTCTTCGGCGTTCAGCGGCGAAGGCTGGATACAGTATTGCAAACTTCGACGCATATTTTTCGAACTCTTCCTCGGCGTTCAGCGGCGAATGCTGGATACAACAATACTTTCCCAAACGACTCATGGATTACTGCAGTGTATTTTAGGCAGAAATTGCGAAGATATTACTTAGCTTTCTATGAACGGGGTAGAAGATAATACTACTGAAATTCTTGTAGCTGTTATAGGCTTGAATAGCCATGAATCTCACGTACATCGCAGATAGATAGAATTTAGCGTTATATTAATTCTCAGGTTGAAGGTAATTTATAGATATCTACAGATAGTTAAGGTAGAAGCCCATTAGAAAACATCTATCTTTGTTGTGAAGAAAACGCACTTTTTGCTTTAATGCAGCACTTTATGATAAATAAGTATACCAATGCAAGGAGAACTCTCTTAAACAAAGACCGTCGAAACATATTGTACGCCCTAAAGAGTGAAAGCATTGGGTGTCTGGAAGTCAAATCGTTGAGTTACCTGATTTAATCTTTGTCAAGAAAGATTCAGTGTATAAGGTTCGTAGGCCTGAAAATCCGAAGCTACCTATCTACTTTTTTGGTCTAAGTACAGCCTCCACAGCATTGACCCAAATTCGCTGTAGCGTCTCCTATAAGCAGAAAAAATACTTTACTCTCTGATATGGCGGCTTTCTTTGATAATGGGAGCTTTCATAATGTTGAATAAAAGTGATCGCAAGTTTGTCTTAAGGCGTAAGGGCCTTGCTTGAATTATTAAATAATCAGTTAGTATTACCTGCACAGAATTGAACTGCCAACGTATAGGCAGGTCTGTCCGTAGTGGCTTATCCTTAGAACTGAGCAGCTAATGAAAAACAAGACTCTTGAAGGATCTTCGGTCTGTAATTTCCATACAACTTGAAGGGGTCTACAGTTTTATGCGGAACTAATAAGTTTGTTTATTGAAAACCTACGTTGATGCGACTGTCAAGCTTAGAGAGGTTATGCAGAATGCTAATAAAAGCTGGCACCCTTAGTAGACCATCCTTCATGCTAGTTGCGCTATGATTCTGAATATGATGACTCACTAAGCATTGCGAAACTTCAATGAGTCTATGTGACTCCTCGCATTTGGCGCAACAACTCTTTAAATGCCTGGTCTTTGCTTCTCACAACCACTCGTGTTTTGTGCGTTATAGTTTTTCACACGAATGGAAAGAACCTACAGAGCTGGCACTTAAAGATCTGTTGCGCCAAGTTTTTATTTATACCTTTACAGATTAACATCTTATTAAAGCATGGCAAAGGCCGTCTGCCAGAGTGACTATTAAAAGGAATCAATAGCGAATGTATAAAAAATGTTCAAAAAAGGGCTTTTATATAATTAAAAGGCTTCTTCTAATTTGTCTACGATAACTGGATGCAGCTTCAATGTATTTGTAGAGCAATAACCAATATCTGCCGTTCAACAAGCTATGCACTTCTTCTTGTGAGAGTTGATTTTCTCCTAAGTGCAGTCTCCTGATCACCTTCAGAATTGGATAAACTCCTATGAAGTGTAGTACATTTTTTTCGTAGCTCCAGATTGCAGAGGTTGCACAGTATCGGTAAATCTGGTTGGTGGGGTGTGAAATTCAGTGGCATTAATTCTCCTCGTGCTTTGAAAATTTTTGATATCACATCTGTTCCATATTTTTTATTCATGTAATTTTTATCTCTAAGGTCATGTGAAAGCTTGGAATAGACTTCTCTATGAATAGAAGCTTGGGCTTCCCCAACAAACGAATTATGGATCTTGACATCTAGGCTGGTCAGGATAATACACAGTTCCATTCTTTTGGGTACTACGCACATCGAATTAAAAAGGGGGAATTTGCTCTATCTGCTATCTTTTCCGAGGTATATCATTCCTAAATACGTCGGCTATGTTGTTTGCCGCAGTGCTTTTCAACAGGCTCACTTTGTGGGTCAAAAATAAGGACATTTTGCATGAATACCAGGCAGGTCTTAGGCGAAATTATTCAACCACCAATCAAATATTCTCATTCATATATATCGCAGATATACCCCTATCCTCATGGAAAAGAGTTAAGGTGGTCTTCATCCCGAAATGCGGTAAGACCTCACACTACACTCTGAAAGATTTCAGACCAATTAGCCTCTCCTCTTTCTTGCTAAAAACGTTAGAAAGGCGAAACGTTAGTAGCGAAAAGGACGGACAGTGTTGGGCTTAACGTAAATCCGCCCAAAACTGAACTAGTACTTTTTACTAGGAAATATAAAATCCCGATCATAGCTCCCCCTAAGCTTAGAAACACGGAACTCAGCTTTACAAACACAGCAAAATACTTAGGGTTAACCCTTGATAGTAAACTTCACTGGAAACAGAATATTCTAGACCGCACCAAGAAAGCAGAAATCGCCATCTACACCTGTAAAAAGGATATAGGTTCTAAATGGGGTCTTCGACCGAATATAGTCCACTGGTTGTACCTGGCGGTGGTCAGACCTATTCTGCTTTATGGTGTTCTTGTCTGGTGGCCTGCACTCGAAACAAGGTGCAACACAAACTCTATAGAAAGAGTACAGCGATTAGCATGTAGGTGCATCACAGGGGCTCTCAGGTCCACCCCCACAGCCGCCTTAGAAATCCTACTCAATATCTTTCCTATTGATATCTTTGGGAAATTGGTAGCATCTAAAGCAGCCCTAAGACTGAGAGAATCTCTCTAGTGGTCAAGTTCACGAATCGGCCACATGAAAATTCTACAAAACTCCAATCTCAGAGAAACAGATTATATATCCCCATTTATTGATTTCAACATCAAATATAACACCACGATCCCTGACAGATCCGCATGGGATGACGGTACCATTCTATATGACGCCGCAATCGAAATCTATACAGATGGTTCCAAAACATCGGAGAGTACATGCTTGGGTATTTCTCGGAAGTACCTCTGATAAACGGAGCCCTCCGACTTCCGGACCACTGCAGCATTTTTCAAGCGGAAATGTCGGCTATTCGTGAAGCAGCGCGCAGACTCTCTTTGCACCCGATAGATGGTAGGTCTATCGTCCTTTACATAGACAGTCAGTCAGCGATTAAAGCTCTGGAAACGCCAACAATAAGATCTAAGTTGGTCAAACATTGCCGCGAATCTCTTAACGAGATTGCGGACAGATGCAATATTACTCTGTGCTGGGTCCCGGGACACAGAGACATTCCAGGCAATTGTAAAGCAGACGAACTAGCTAAGCAAGGCACCGTACTACCTCTAGCTGTCAACAGAGAGGTACCGGCACCCCCTATACAAACGATGAAACTTCATATGTTTAACGAAGCGCAAGCTACTGTAAACGACAGATGGAGGGAGTAATCTGTCTACGTGCGTATCGACCAGAAAGATCTGGCCTCTCCTAGACGCTAAGAAAACTAAAAAAACTCCATTCATTAAATAGAAGGAACATAAGCCTCACAGTAGGAATAATCACAGGACACTGTTTGTTAGGTAGACATGTCACTAGAATGGGAGTCCCAGCAAATGATAACTGTAGAAGCTGCAGAGATGAGGAGGAAGAGGAGAACAATCTCCACCTCCTCGGCACATGCCCAGCGCTAGCTACCCTGAGAAAGAAAATATTACGGGAATACTTCTTTGAAGACTTAAGTGACCTGTCTAGCATAGACATTATAAACTTATACAGATTCATAGGGAAATCCAATTGGTTTAGTTGAATTACCAATTACACAAGCAAAAAGTATTCTGTGCAACTGCAACCGCCATTCTCCTTTATGGAGCACAAGTATGGGGATACTGTTCGTTTGAAGTTGTTGAAAGGTTCCTTCGCTACTTCATCAGGAGAACATTTAAACTGCCGAGCAATTCACCCAACTACATGCTCCATCTTGAGACCGGTATAGCACCTCTGTTCTTGGGTACCCTCAAGCTCCACTTCGACTACGTGGTAAGAGTTATGGCAATGAAGGTGGAAAGAGTGCCGAAAATTGTGCTAACTCAGATGCTAATGGCTAGGGGAAAGACTATTCAAGAATGGGAAAGGCTAGCAACGGAATGCGTAATGAATTTATTGATTACCTCCAACGAGTAGCCAGCATTAATGAAACAAAAGTTCAACATCCTACTGGAGAAAACGGGCCAAAGATTGTATGACAATTATATCAGAGAAGCTAAGTCATCACAATATAGAGCATATTACAGTACTTTCTATGCCATAGAACATATTTCTTGGCAGACAAAACGACAGAAATGATGAGCATTATCTTTAACTACGTACCCCATCGCCCAGAACTTCCCTTACTGTGTAACCTATGCAATCGCAAAGAGCGAGAAGATGTGTATCACTTCCTTGTAGTATGCCCCATTCTAAAGGAATTTCGTGTTAACTTTTTTGGAATACATTTGCTTGAGTTGGAAGAAGCGATGAGCATACTAAACGGAGACAGAGGTTGGGATTTATTACATAAGTACACCGTAAACGGTCTAAGTTATCGAACCTGTATTGTTGAAGAAAACTTTTAAAATGCAAGCTATCATCGCAAATATTTTTGAACTAATTTGAAATAGTAGAAAAGACAAAATATTCATGTGTATTTTTATCTTATTTTATTTACTTATTTATTTTTTAATATCAGTCTGGTAGACGACCAAACCAAATAGACTTGTAAACCTAAATACCAATGCTATCTCTTCCATTTTGCAAAAGAGGACGCACTTCTAGTTAAAGCGTATTCTGCTACTATCCTCGGTATGCGACTTGCTTCCATATTAAAAACTCATCACATAATCGAAATGCATTTAGAGGGTCTTAATGAACATCGCCGGTAGTACCGCGTCTATATGCAGCGTATAGATAGGGGTAGTCAATGGCAGACAACGTATCCGCTTGAGAAAGAAATGTAAAAGACGCTCGACCATATCATTTTCCAAGTGTCCCCATATTTGCACAGTATACATCATAACAGATTGTGCAGTTACTTCGTAGATGCGATATATTGTAGACTGTGTTTGTTTGTCATACACAATTTCCAAGTTGAGTTTATGGTTTTTTGCGTCCCTAAGTTTCCGCTTAAAATGTAAACCTACGCTCTTTTGGGCTATTAGAGTTACTTCTAGCAAAATTATATTCTTTTACGACCTCCATCGATTCTCCCTCAAATCTCCATGCTTCCCACTGAGAACACCTTCGTCTTCCTAGTTTCCAAAAACCATTACTTATGATTTGGCTCGGTTGACAGCAAGATTCCACATTTGGGAGTACTCCTCGAGTTTCGTCATCATCATTTGAAGCTTATTCGGTGTATCCGCTAGGAGAACGATATCATCCGGGAACATCAAAGTTTTTATTTTGATATTATTAAAAGTGACTCCACCGTTCAAATAGTCTACAATACCATCCACAAATAAGAGGAATAAGAGTGCACTCAAGTTACAACCCTGTCGTACTCCCGTAGTTACTAAGAAACTCACCGACATTTCTGTTCCGTTCCATACCGCGGCACTGCATCGATGATAGATTGCCTTAAGCGTTTTTCACCATTTTGGACGGTACTTTCATCGCTGATGATTTGTAGAAAACCAAATCTCTATTTACACTATCGAATGCTGCTTTAAAGTCCATGAAATATGCATAAGCTTCTTTTCCTTGTCCGCGGTATATATCCACAATCGTACTTAGAGTAAATATAATATTAGATTTTTTATTTTTTTTCTGTTTGTTTATTTATCCACTTATACACTATTACATATTTTATTGTTTAAATAAACTAAAAGCTACAGCAATAATTATAACTAAAAGTATCTTACCTGAAGGGTTCTCAATACCTACACTATGATTTATATATACTTAGTATATTTGCATTATTTTTTATTTTATTTTATTTCTTTTTTTAATGCGTATTTTTATTTTTTTGCTTCAAGGCGAAATGTGGAAAAACCTTGCACAAATCTTTATTATTTTTATTCAACTAAACTAGAGGGTAAAACAAATAAAACTAACTTATCCTATGTTAAACCTAGCTTAGCCTAACTTAACTTACGGCAGAACTGGGCCCTGATATGCGATCTCCAGCCCGTCTATACAAAGGACCAGCGAATGACAAATGCCATTCTCCTTTTTACCGGCGGAACAAGAATCACATACCAGGGCCCAGTCCTACTTAACCTACATATTAGCTTCAACCCAGTCGAGCCACCAGTATTTCTCCCGATTAAACCGGTCGGTGTTAGTTATATCCCTTTCAGGTATGCTTACGCATTATCTTAGGACGGGATTTCGATCACCCGAGTCAATAGGGCTATTGAGAATACGTTTATCTGTTTCCCTTTTAGCAACATGATAGATAATTGGCACGTTCGTCGAGTCCGATAAATAGCCGTGTGCATCCAGATGCAAGAATGCCTCAGGTGGTATATATCCACTCTCCATAGTATTTCTGAAATACCCAGGATTAGGGTAAAATATGCCCGACACAAGTTCGTTCTCTGTAACGTTTGCTGACCGTGCGAAATGATTCCTCACAAGATCCAAAATGAAATTGTCGATTCTGGATACCCCGCAAGCATCCAATAGTCTATTGTTAGAGACGTAATGTCGATATTCGGAATGTGCGCTTCTGTACATCCGCATACATGCTCGAATGCACTTTCTCTCGAATAATCGAAGCTTTTCCATATACGATGGACTTATGTTCCACTGGACTCGCATAAGTCAGGTTTGGACGAACGAAGGCTTGGTAGCATATGACCTTCACATCGGATCTCATATAGTTGGATTAAAAAAGGCGTTTGAGAGACATAAATGCCGCCCTCACCTTTTTTAACTGCGTATTTATGTGTTCATTATAGTACAAGAATTTGTCTAAATGGACACCTAGATAGCTCACAGTAGTGTTTGATTCGATGCGAAGACCATTAGAACTCGTGATTTATACATTTTTCCTGTTGCGTCTCAAATCTGAATTACCGCGTCTTACTGGGGTGCGGAACAATATGGTTTCACATTTCGCGTTGTTGATCTTAAGCTTCCATTCGGAGCAGAATGTTCGGAGCTTATCAAAATTATTTTGAAGTTCATCTTGAATATCTTGTATTTTTGAGCCACTGGCATACAGAATAACGTCGTCAGCAAAAGCTAGAGAATTATCCAAACCCCTAAGCATTTCGGAAACAGATAAGTTAAATAGAAGCGGTGCTGTAACTGTGCCTTGTGGGAGACCATTGGTGACATTAAAGACTTTAGTCGTCGTATATTGCTTATCTGTTACCACGAATTTCTTCTCATACACCATTGATGTAATCATCTTTATAAGATGATATGGAAATTCATATCGGATAAGTTTATATAAAAGCCCGTCAATCCATACCGTGTCTAAAGCTTTTTCGATATCCACCAGACAGGCAGCTGTACATCTTTTGGCGTTAAGATTCCAACTAACATCAGAAATCAATTTTGTAACAGCGTGCACCGCCGAATGGTTTCTCTTGAACCCAAATTGGTTCCGCGGTATAATCTCCTTTCTTTGCACACGAACAAAATAGACTTACTAATAACTACTTCAAAAACCTTCCCGATATTAGGCAGGAGACTTATTGGCCTATAGTTGGTAGGATCAGAGGGATCCTTCTTCTTTTTTATTATTGGAAAAACCTTCGATGTTTTCCAAACATCGAACAATTCGTCATTTACTTCGCTAGTTTTGCAGCTTGGTAGTTCTCTAGCATGGATTGCCTCGAAATGAGAGCCGATTAAGTTTAGCTTGTCCGCCCCGCTATCTATAACAAAGTGGTTACCGATAATGGGGCAGTATTGGCTATCAATCTCCGCCTGGAAAAGAAGAGACTGTGAAGACAGTGGAATTTTTAGTTTTGGAATTTTTACGACGTTACGAGGCTTAAAAATCTGATTAATTTTAGGAAACATGTTCGTGGAATCAGACTTCAATATATTTTCGGCGCGTTGCCTCCAATAATCGTTGACATTATTCCGAAACTGCTGACGTAGCAGTGTCTTCACATTTCTCAGGAGAGATTTTAACCTTTGCAGCTCTAAATTGGACGATTCTTGTTGAATATAAGAACCACCGTTGAGTATCCTCTCCGAAAGCCAGATTAAAATTTGCTCAGTTTAATGCCGTATCTGAAGCGCAATTTGTTTTGAGAAGCTTTCTTATGACAACAATACTCTCGGATGCTTATCAGACGTACACGAGAGGTGGGACCGTGAAAAAAACTTTTTGGTATTTTCTCGGGATTCGAACATGGAACGTCACGCGCAGTGGTCCGACACACTAACCACTTGCGCCTCGGCGCAACATCTAGATGTTAATCAAGCTAAATCAGCAGAACCAACCGATATATATATGCAAGTGCACATCTGCTCAGAAAAGTCCTGTCACCAACCTAATCTCACCCTGAGTACAGAAATCTGTTGGTGGTCCAAAGCATTACGACTGAAATTAAACGTTCAAACCAACTTAAAGCCAAATCGCATTTAAGAAATCCCTATGTCATGGTCATCTCATTCAAAAACCCCCTCCAATTACTCGGGGAATACTTTCCCTTTCTGTAGTAAGATAATTACAAAAACTAATCTCCATTGAACTCAGCTGGTGTATCCCTCATCCATACGTGTAAAAGTCATAAAAATTCCATTCACACTCTTGAGTTGACGTCTTTATCATAGAAAAAATGCAATTATACACACTTTCAGTTTCAATATTTCCCGATTTAATTGAATTCTCACACTTTTCAAATTTGAGTGCTAGAGACCAGCCGCCGCCATAGTCGCGCCGTGCCATGCCACCGCTGCTGTCGATTCGAATAACAAATAAATGTCATTAGTATGGCACGGTGTACCTTTTTACCATTTTACCACCCATCGCGGGCTAAGCCACACAAAATAATTATTCCACTTCATTCACATTTGAATCTTTAATTACTTTTTGTTAATTTTTTTTTTTTCGATTCTCCTCTTCAATTTCAGTCGAATTGCTTCATTTGAACAAGTGCACAGTTCCCTTTCATTTTCCCACAGGTGAATGCTGGGTATCTTCTCAGTTGAAGGTGCATACATGAGAATTTCTTCATAAAACCATGGATGTCGAGTACTCGATATTAACATAACTTTGTAATCGACTGGCGCTCTTTTTGAACTTCACACAGTCGCCATAACGTACTCGCAACCAAATGCGTTAAGCACTCAAATTCGATTTGTATCTAGAGATGATCAATGTAATCTGAGATTTCGAGTTGTTTGACACAGATCAATCAATGGATCAATGGCGCAAACAAACACTTAAAAACTCACCACAAACGGACAGTAGGCGTTCTGTTCACGCGCGATGAAAGTGAGAAGTTCGAAGGAAAAAAATAAATAATAATCGGATTTGAAGTGCATTTTTGACGCCGCAATTACATTGACCTTGTGCATTGGGAAATACACGATGTCACACGTTTCAATAGGTTTTCACTCTCGGGATGCGTATGCGTGGATTTAAGTGCTTTGCTTTGATGTCAAAGAAAAAGATGTTACCGGCTGAAAGGAATGACATCGGTACAAGTGCATTCGATTGGATGGTTAGTTGAAAATGTGTTAATTAACATTGCTTTGTTTAGCTGATTCAATTGCTACTGATGAGTTGTGTAAAACGTAAAGCGTACACAGCTCTTATCAGATACTCGGATGATCTTCACCTCTTTTACGCTTTGGAATGTAATAACCTTGCGAGGCATTTCCATTGAGCAATTTTTCTCGAGTTTTCGTTATGCTGCCCTTGGATGAGACTCTAATGATGCAGCCTTTGTCGTTTCCCTGTATTGTTTCGGTTATCTGATGGGTATTCAGTGACTTCCTTGTCAAGAGGTAAACTTTGATTCTCACGATTTGTCACAGCACGAGAAGATAAGAAGATCATTCGTGAGAATACAAATTAAAATGACAGATATGCAAAACCTTCGCACTTAGATTTCTTTATTTAAGACGAACGTCCAAAAGGGGCTGTGTGAAGGGGTTTGATTTCAACTTTATGGCATGTCTGTGAAAATATTTCAGAAGTACTCTTGTGTCTTGACTACAAACTGGAAGTTTTATTTTGCAGAATCTTACAGCAGATTAGTCTGCAGTCCCAAATTTATGAATTTGCAATACCGTGCTATAAAATGCATCGCAACGTTGCGGTGTAGTATGACTTAATTTGTATTTGTCTATTCTGAGAACATTTTGGCTCACTCTAGGACTGGCTTCAATTTTATGGTGTTCAAGTCAACCCTACCAGAGAAGATGAAAATGGTTTGCCATAGGTGGTATGAAGGCAACTATTTCTGTCTGAAAAACTAGCAAGTATGTGCCTACGCTGCCAGAGATATTACTGTTTCCTGAAGACTTCAAACCTAGATTCAATGTCCATTCCTTAGGGTATGATGACTAAGGTACCTGAAGCCGTTCTTACAATGTCATCCAATGACATACTGAATTCGCTTGCTCACACTAAGCAAGAGGAGTGATCGTAGTGGTTATGTAGGATGCAGGCTTAGTCTAGCTACCATGTGATTTTGTTCTAGATTACCTACAGAATTGCATTGAGAGATTGCAACAAGGGTTGAATGTAGGCAACCCGTCATGCAGATGTTGATTAGTTTCACGTTTTGCCGAGATTTAAGCATGATCATGACTGGGATGAATAACTCTACCATTCAGCATGAGTATTATCCACCAAGTTACCTGTCTTTTTGAGTTATTTCTTTATTTTTACGGATAGTAAGTAGTGCGGTTACGAGAAGCTAGGCCCAGGTAGTTGAAGAGCTGTTGCGCCAAATATTTTTTTTGTTTTTTTTCAGATTTAGAGTCAAATCGCAGTAGTTCCGCTTTTTTCGTTCTATATTCTGACTGCTGAGCTATCCACCTTCACCACAGACGGCTAGAAATGCGTGACTAAAGTGCGTGATGGAAATTAATCTAAGATTAGGTTCGGTTGAAGGGTAGCCTCAGCTTGCGTAGGCCTAAACGCCCGTCTCTTAGCTTTACCTCCATTTATCCAAGTTAACTGCACGTACTTTGAAACAAACGTAACTAGAACTTTGGAATTGCAATTTTCTATGCTAATCAGAACATAGTTCGTCTTACTTGGAGAAGTAGTTGTTTAACATTGAAAAACTCTGGTATCCTGCTGTTTCTCACTCAATACCTGCGAGTTATTCCAGCAATCTCCATTTGCCAGCTAGTGACCGCGATCTTATTCTTTCGGTCACCACTTACATTTTATGACCACAGGTGGCAGTTGGAACCAATGCCGAGTTAAAGACCGATAACTTAGCTTTGACCCTGAGTTGGGACTATATCATAACATATCGACCAAGCTCTCTTAAACTGCATCCAGCCTGATCTATACTGCGTGGTAACTTTTTTCTTGTTGGGATAGGAAACGCTCGACTGGAGCACTCAGACGCAACTTTTCTATTGTATTACCAGAGAGCAAACCCTGATTTATACATTTTATTGGAATTTCCTTGTCTTTCTAAGAAAGTCAAGCAAGCACTTCAGTGATGAGGAGCTTACAGTACCAGCACTCACCACATCAGCACCGAGGATCTGCCACCTGATACGAGTAAAAGCCGGACACTCACAGAGATAATGTTTTGCGGTGTCATCGCTGTTTCCACAAGCATCGCAGATTGTAGTGTCACTTAAGCTCAGCACATAAAGGTGCTTGGCGAAAACGAACTGGACTGCCAAGATGCCAATAAGTTGCCTATAGTCTTTTCTACTGAGAGACTGTAAGAATGCCACTGATTTCTTACAGACGTCCGAGAGCATTCGTTTAGTCAACCTACATCCTGGAGAGTCATGCCACATTGTGTTGGTGAGAGACCCAATCGTTAATGAAAGCCCTAACCGATGACACAGGGGGATCCAACGCTGGTTCGGGAACTGAGAAAGCCTCCTCTGAGCTTTGTCTAGCAATCTCATCGGAGATCTCGTTCCCCAAGATCCCAGTGTGACTTGGGACCTAGATAAGAGACAGAGAATTCAGCCTTGTGACCAAGTTCAAAGAGTTTTTGGTTTCACGAACTATTTTGGAAGTCTTTAGAGAGTTAAGCAAGGCCTTAAGCGCAACCTGACTGTCACTACAGACACAAATACTACAGCCCTTCCACCTGTTCTTCACAACATAGTTCATGGCCATTCGGATTGCATAAGTTTCCGCTTGGAAAACAGACGCATATTTGCCTAACAAGAAAGGAAGTCTAATGTTGTCGACTTCCACGAAGACACCAGCACCAGACCCTTGACTGGTTTTGGAATCGTTCGTGAAAATACGACTGCATTTCTTTTCTGGCTCAGGCTCTGGCCGAAGCCAGTCCTGAATACAAGGAAAATTAACCCTTAATTTGCACCTCAGCTGAAGTTCTTCTGTCATTGCATCAGACGGCATAGCCATACCACCGGAGTCGTAAGATAAGTGTCACGTAAGTTCATCAAAATTCGAGTGTGGAGTATACCAAAAACCACCCCGCATAAGACGATGAATGGCTTTGATAGTGCAACACATGATATAAGTATCGAGGGGAGGTTAATTCAGCAAAGAATCTAGAGCACAACCAGGCGTACTCGGAAAGCTTCCGTGCAGCCAAGACAAGCTGTTCTTTGGAGTTCGGCGCAAAAGGCAATCATATTTACGCGAGAGCCCCTTCCATCAAACAACCGACGCATATGCGAGGAATGGTCTTATTATAGCTGTGTAGGTCCAGAGAACCTTATTCGGTGACAAGCCCCATGTCTTGCCAAAAGCACCCTTACACTATCAGACAACTGAGAGCGCCTTGGAAATGGCGCATTGAAAATCCGCATTTCCAAATCATTGAAAATGCGGATAGTGGCGGCTTTTAGCACTGGATGAGTCAGACCCGTCTAAATCCTCCTTCTTTTTTTTTTTAGGTTGCGCCAAGGATCAAGGATCAAGATCAATCTTCATAGATACTAATAGCCCGAGTGCTACTAGCATGCACGATTCGCAAACCTGAGTAATCGATTCCAGGAATACGCCTACGTACTAAACACACACCCTACACACTTCAACCACTCTCCCCGCGGTACTGCCGTTAGGTATTTCTTCGCGGGGCTGGTTAGCACTTATGCTCTAGACTCCGAGGCCGCCTCTTGGGCTCTTCTTTGGGCTTCTGCTCTTCGCAGCGCATTCTGCACACATACTATGAATGAGCAGATCTCCATCCACTCGCCCTCTGATCGTGTCATGTGGCTTACAAGATTTTCTGGACTTGGCAGGTTTGCTCTGTCTTCTGCAAAGCGTCTACAGTAGAACACTGCATGCTCCACGTCCTCCTCTTTGTTTGGACATATTGGACACAGGGACGAACTATCGTGTCCAAATCTATGGAGGTATTTCCGGTAGCCACCGTGTCCGGACAGGAACTGTGTGAGATGGTAGTTACAGTTCCCCCTCGCTCTCTCTGTCCATGATTTTATAGTGGGATTGAGCTTGTGGGTCCACCTGCCTTTGGTAGAGCTGTCCCACCTGGTTTGACACAGCGTTGCTGATGCCGCCATTTCCTCCTCCTTAATCCTTTTTGCCCTCTGCCGGTTCAAGGGACGTCTACGGTATACACTCTGCATCTCTTCAGCGAGGATGTCGATTGGGACCATCCCAGCTAAAACGCAGGCTGCATCGTTGGAGATAGTTCGGAAGCCACTGATCACTCTGATTGCGTAGAGCCTGTGAGCTGATGATAGCTTCTTCCTGCACTCATTTGTCGCCAGTGCACCTGCCCATATCGGGGCAGCGTATAGAAGTACCGAGCTGACCACTCTGGACAGCAGGATCCTGCGGGCGTATCCAGGCCCACCGATGTTCGGGAGCATTCTAGAGAGTGCTGCCTGCATCAGCGATGCTTTCTTACTAGAATACTCGACGTGGGCTTTGAAGCGCAGCTTGTTGTCGAGCATGACTCCAAGGTACTTCAAGGATTCTTTGGACTTGAGTGTCTGGTTTCCGACCCGGAAGCTGGCGTATTCAACCTTTTTGCGTCTGGTTATTAGGACAGCTCCGGTCTTGTGGGCAGCTAGTTCCAGACCAGTAGACTCCAGTCATTCCTTTATTCTTGTAACTGCCTGATCCGTGGCAGACTCCACCTCGTGTACGTGCTTGGCTACTGTAACCACTGCGATATCGTCAGCGAAGCCAATTACTTTGACTCCTTCGGGCAATGTTAGTCGCAGAACTCCATCGTACATAATGTTCCATAGGAGAGGTCCCAGAACCGACCCTTGCGGGACTCCCGCGGAAACACTGTAGTGCTTAACACCATCGTCAGTATGGTATCTTAGCTTCCTATTTGCTGAAGTAGTCCATGAATATCCTCAGCAGGTAGTATGGTGTATCCATCCTGGCCAGGGATCTCCTAATGAATGACCAGCTTGCCGAGTTGAACGCGTTTTTGACGACGAGCGTTACTACTGCGCACTATTTCTTCGTCCCCCATTTCCACCTTTTCCTTTGTATAGCTTCAGTTGCTATATCTACTACCGCCTTTATGGCATCGACGGTAGAGCGTGATTTTCTGAAGCCGTACTGACAGTCTGACAAGGCTCCGTTTTCCTCCGCCACCGCAAGCAGTCTGTTACAGATGATACGCTCTAGTATCTTTCCCAGCGTATCGAGTAGGCATATTGGGCGATACGATGATGGTTGTCCGGGCAGCTTATTGCCCTTAGGAAACAGCACTAAATGTTGCAATTTCCACGGTGTAGAGAATACCCCCTCCTCTATGCACCTTTGCATCGTTGTTAGAAAGATGTCCGGTGTCGTCTTAACAGCCGCCTTGATTGCCCTATTCGGGATGCCATCCGGTCCAGGTGCTTTGCTGTCTCCGATTTTTCTGCATGCCCCAAAGAGTTCTTTTGACATGATTGCCGGGATATGCTCCATGCTCATCTCCCTCGTGTTGGAAACCATAGTAGTTGGTCTAGGGGGAATAGGTGCTCTACTATAGTCTTTAGCATTTCCGGGCATGTAAGTTATGGAGACCTGCTGCTTTTAAGCTTCTTCATCACCACTCTATACGCCATGCCCCAGGGGTCTAATTCGGCCTCGTCACAGAGCCGCCTAAAGCTCCTTGACTTACTCTCCTTAATGACCCTTTCCAGTTCTCGCCTCGCCAATTTAAATGTGGTTAGCCGCTCTTGGAAATCTTGTCTGCCTCTGGATCTCTGAGATCTGCGTCGTGCATGTTTACCCCTGTCATAACATATCGGGCACAATCTGCATCCACAACCAAAGTTCTATTCATTAGTATTGCTTTAATCCACACCAATAATGTTTCATCTACCCCGTGTTGTCTGGCCGAGTCGCACATGCAGTCAAAATTACCCTCAATGTCGATGAAAATACCCATCGCGTATTCTTTCCTATCAAGCGCGCATTCAATTCCGGCCACTAAATTTTGAAGTGCCGTCTCGCAGGGTTTCCCACGCGGAAAAACATGCTGCATCTCCGATAGTGAATGTAGTTTCAAAGCAACTTTGCGCACGTGAAATTCCACCAGTCTCTCCATACGTTTCAGTAAGTAGGAGGTCCAATAGGAAGTCAAATTTATGGATCTGAAACTCTTGGGGAGCGAATAGTCCTCCTTACCAATTTATGGTATGAACGCTACTCTGACTGTCCGCCAAGGTGTTAGTGTGTCCGCCAGCGCCAAGCCAGCGGTTAACTTCTTTTCAGAGTTGGCAACAGCTGATCCATACCCTGTTGCAGCATAGCTGGATATATTCCATCAGTGCCAGGCGATTTGATGGTGGTGGGCGCCGTGGCGTAATTGGTTAGTGTGTCGGATCACTACGCATGAGGTTCCAAGTTCGAATCCCAGAAAACACCAAAAAGTTTTTTCATGGTCCCACCTCTCGCGAGCGTCTGACAAACATCCGGGAGTATTGTTGTCACGAAAAGCTTCTCAAATCGCCGTTCGGATTCGGCATTAATCTGTAGGTCCCTTCCATTCGTGTGAAAAGCACTTTAAAGGGCTGTTGCGGCAAATATTTTTTTTTTTTTTTTGCCAGGCGATTTGAAACCATCAAAAGATGCCACAGCATATTTGATGACTCCAACTGTTACCACGGCTGATGCAATATACTAGCTACGCCGAGTTTTCTGACTTAGATCAAGCTCAGCCTGGGTAAGCGGGCCAAGCTGCGACCTCAGCTAGCAGTCTTCCAGCGGAAGACTAAAAGTTTCCGCTTTCGTCTCAGTAAACTCGCTATTAGACTTTCTGAGTGATTTCGGTTTGGACGGCTTACCCCTTTTAAGGATCTTAACCAACCTGCTGGTTTCACCGAGTGTCTATAGGAAGCACTTTTCGACTTTCCGAATTAACTTCTTACAGTCTTTTTGCTTCGATCTAAAACGATCTCAGTCGACCTCTAAATTTGCCTTGAGTGAACTACTTAGAAGTTTTCTGGATTCTCTCCTAAGTCGCTGCAGTTCTGGGCTCCACCAGAGAATCGGCGTTCTGTAGGAGTTTTTTGTCATTGGGCACATCAGTTCAAAACAGCTGGTAAGGACGCTAGTCAGGTTTTGAACACCATCCTCGACCTTTCGTTTCGTTCTGAGTTCAGTTGGACTTTTGACAGATCTGTTTAGCTCTTCCCTAAACCACAGCCAATTGGTTTTCCTAGGATTCCTCCTCTCCTGCAAAGTTATAGCCTCGCATTCGATTTGGAATGTTGGCGGAGTCCAACATCTACAGTGAAAGGCATTGATTTAACACAGTTTACCCGAATTCAGCTTCTGAATTAAGCATCGTTAAAAACACACTTCAGGGGCCTTATTTTGTATTGTATTGCGTTTCTATATCAAATGTATACAAACTCAATTTCCAAGTAATTTAAGTGACGTTTGATAGATGTTTTGACAATCTAACTTTCGGAAATTTTTGATTTTGAGTTGGAATCCGAAAACCATACAAAATACCAATTCATTTTAGAATCGGATTACATTTCCGAATGGCAATCCGAATCCGAAAGCAGTACAAAATAAGGCCCCAGAGTTAACCTCGCTTGTTCCAAAGGGACGGGCATATTTTTCTGTATTCCCGATGCCACCAATGTTTCATAGTGATACCAATTCTTTATGGCGGAAGCTGATAGCTGTTTCAATATGTTCCCTTGGATAGGAATCCGTGCGATCTTGCAAGAATTAAAATAGTAGTTTTGCAGTATAGTTGCAGTAATGTCCTCATAAGCGCTGGTGTATTTTGAAGCACTTTTCACGACACTCTCCTTCTTGCTCAGAACTATTGCTTTTTTTTACTGTGCAAGCTAACCACTGGCGATAGTGCATCAGCAGTGAAGTGTTCATATACTACTAGAAGTGACTAGATGTCTTATGTTAGGAAGAACGATCTTGGCGTTTAAGTTGGTGATGACCTGCGTGGACTATGTGTATGTCAACACACTTACGCTTCTATGGAATAAGGCTTCAACTTCCTGCTGAATCTCTCCACACGGAACTCCTGGATGAAAGCGTATTTTATGGCACTGGGATTAAGTGAGCCCTCTAAATATTTGGCGAGGTAATATGATGCTGCTCAGACTAGTGTAAGACGAAAAAAGCCAAGTGTTCGCTTGCTCAAAGCTTGTGTGGTAGCTTAGATTATGTAGTACCGATTTTTCCATTTTTGTCTATAGTCATAAGCATATCTAAACGGATTTCATCCACACACTATCAGATCATCAAAGCAACTTCATCTGGGACTATTTTCCGCGTTACTCACTTCGCCTACCATAGATCTGACATCCTTATCCTCTGATCCTCAGATTTAACTGACATTTCTAAGGAAAACTAAGGAGAAACAAAAATGCACTTAGTCCTCTTATATCCAAACCCCATGTGCAGTTGATAGCTGTGGTATGGAAGATGTTTGGAATTCATAAAGACCAGCATGTGCTGGTTCTGTTTTTGAGCTCAACTCATTGAATTCCAAGAACATATTGTAAAATTCAGTTAGGAGATTATTTATATAGGTTTGCCTCCAGCAGTGATCTGAAGGAGGTTTAAGCTTACCTCCAGTCTTTTTAAGCTTTTTACCATATATCAGCAGGTGATATGACTACTGCTTTCAGCCTGATTGCGCCAGCCATTGTGCCGAATTTCATGAGTCTAGAGCAAGTTTTGACCATGCTGTTCGGAAGTCAAAGGTTGCATTTGAGGGAAATGTAGTGCACTTGGGAACGGAATGTTCAGAAAAGATTCGTTTCATATCTACAAGACTCTGTAGTTCTCTCAACCTAACCATAGAAATACGATCTTCTGGGAGTATTTAGTCACGCGGTTAACCACTCTATGTTCAATCAACATACATTTTGTACAAACTACTCTTGTATATGGAAATGTTTAAATTGCTTTTGGTAGCAAAGTAGTGCCCTGTCCCATAGCGCCTTAAAAGTGTATTTATCGGCAACATAGTAATTCGAAGTGAAATTACACCCCGGGATCTGTCTGCAAAGTGCACAACATACCATACATTGTTAAAATGAAAGTACAAGCTCCGGCACACAAAAAAAGGTAACCATAGTCTGGTGCTTGCACATGTTCGAGTGCACTGCTTTACACCACGCTGCACCATACTATTATCAACACACAATAAAACTGGGCTTAGCTCTAAAGCGGTGATCACATTACCCATATTCTTTTACAGACAATTTGTTTGCAAACACTTTCCAAGGCGTTCCCCGCCGAGTACAACAGTAGCATGAATGGTGCTGGTGTCAAAGAACAGGATTTCAGCGCTTTGTACCATGCATCTGTGTCTTTCCTTTTTGTATCTCGATACGAATTTCTCTACGTTGTACTGAGGTGTATAATTTTGCTCCATTTGCTCTCTTTCAAGATCTACACAACTCTCTATCGCCTCTAGAGGGACCAATTGAAAAGTTCACAGAGAAAAACAGAAAAAAAACAAAATTCAATCAAACACCATGTGTATCTTATTTCCCAACTCTCTTCGTAGAGAGAAGCACAGCATAGTACACTATACCATTACCTGAATTAATGTCTCGGACACACAAATGAATGGCCAGCAAACAGAAGTGGTAGATGATGGAGTTGCTTGTAATTGATCTCGTAAATACTTAGCCGCTTGAAATTGGTTATACTTTTAAATACTTATGACAGTTTCAAGTCGGCGGACTTTTGGACTTTATGCAGAAACGCAATGAACCGCGATATACTGCGGGGCCAGAAACAACCAACTTTGAGTCAAAGAATTGCGCAATATTAGTCCAAATGGACTCAGCGGCAAACATTAATGGCGTTACTGTTTACTGGGGATTTTTTTTTCGGTTAACAGAGCACAGCAGAGCTCTTAGGTTGAGTAATTTTCTTTGCGAATTATAATTGACACATGTATGTGACGCGGCGGCCTCTCTGGGGTCTTGTTCATTCTGAACGTTAAATCAAAGCGGGATGTAAGGTTTGCCTGGGTATGATTATGTTTCGAAAGTCAGGTCTTTTTCCTGTCGAAGAAGGCAATTTGGAGCGATTGGTAGTTGTTTGAAGCCGACAGGTGGTTGTCAAAAGTGGTGCAAGAGGCACGTATCTATGTCCTGATATTTGATGATTTATTTATGTGTTACCAACGTATTGACGTACGTAAATTCAACAAGTCAGTTAGAGTTGCTTAACAACACGGGATGTTGTATTTGGCAATATAGATCAGGACTGCCAATAGTTTCTGCGGCTTGTTCGGCTATTTCGCAGGCGGAAATATCTCCACAATAATGCAACCCAAATAAAGCCGAGCTGATTCGCAGCTCATGAATGTTCGAGTATTTAAAATTAAGATTTAAAAATATTTAAGGTACTTGAGAGTATCCTGAAAAAGTCACAAAGTCACATCTACCACGGTAGATGTCTGTAAGTAGTAGTAGCTTGAACTTAAAAGGACTCGAGTGATCTTCCTACGCTAGTGATCTTGACGCTAAGACTTTTTTCTGTCCATCCAAAATATTTACCAAATGATGGCATTTCTATTCCTCGTGCTAAGCTTTACAAAAATGAACTATTGTAAAGACGTTTTCGGAAGTACACCTGAAAATTCTACATTCAACTCTGAAGGCCTAGAGTCGCATCTTCTGCATACAGGAGCAGGATATATGGTGAAATCTTTGAACAATCAAGAGTCCCGACTAGTCAGAAACCTTAGAGATACTCAGATGGAATATTACTAGCTATTCGATTCTTGCGAGTCATGTACTTCAATAATAAATAATGACTATTAGCCAAGACCTTGGACATGGTATCTACTAACTTGGAATCATATTAAGTCACATTTATGAGGGTTTTTTTTTTTTCTTGCGCTAATGGATGTGGTAATCTTCCAAAGATACTAGTAGCTCGGGCTGCTAGCATGCACAATTCGCAAGCTCGAATAATCGATGCCAGGAAGGCGCCTACGTACTAATCCACACCCTGCACACTTCTACCACTCTCTCCGCGGTACTGCCGTAAGGTATTACTTCGCGGGGCTGGTTAGCAATTATTGCTATGCTTCTTGTATTGCTGCGTCTGGTCTCTCAATTATTCGGAGTTCTTTTTGTATATTCGTTATGAGCATACTAATTTCCAGCCAATTCTCCTCTGACCGCAACATTTGGTCTATAAGGAATGGTGGACTTGGCAGGTTATTTCTCCATTTCGTGAAGCGATTGCAATGGAATATTACGTGATCTGTATCTTCCTCCTGGTCTGGACAATGTGGAGAGAGAGGTGAGTTATCATGTCGAAATTTGTGTAAATATTTGGGTAGCCACGGTGATTCTATAGGAACTGCGTAAGGTGGTACTTGCAGTCCTCATACACTCGCTTGGTCCAGACCTCAATGGTGGGGATCAGCTTGTAGGTCTAACTACCTTTTGTACTATTATTCCACCTGGATAGCTAGTGATGTTGCCTTCTCCTCTTCATTTATTCTCTTGACAATACCTGCTTTTTGATGACTCGAGGGTGTTCTGTCGCAGATCATTACCATTTCATTTGTGAGGATGTCGATGGGGATCATTCCGGCTACGACACAGGCTGCTTCGCCCGATATAGCTCGGAAACCGCTGATTGTTCTTATCGCGCATAGCCTGTATGTTGACTATAATTTTCTCCGTGTTTCTATCGTCGCTCACGCCGCCGTGTAAACCGGTGCAGCATATAGAAGAACCGAGCTAAGCACTCTGGATAGTAGAACCCGTCTAGCATATCCAGGTCCATCGATGTTTGGCAGTGCTGCTTGCAGTAGTGAAGTGTTCTTGCTCGAGTATTCCACGTGCGTTTTAAACCGTAATCTGTTGTCGAGCATTACTCCTAAGTATTTGACTGCTTCCTTGGTTCTTATAGTCTAATTTTCGACTCGAATATTCGCATATTCAGCAGCTTTTCGACTTGTTATAAGAACAGTTTTGTGGTCTGCTAATTTTAAGCCCCCGGATCCTAGCCAGTCTTCAATTATTTCGATTGCTTCGTTTGTTGTTGATTCTATTTTGTGGATGTGTTTAGCCACGCTGACTCCTCAGCGAACCCGATTTTCATAACTCCTTGTGGCAATGCTAGTCACAGGACTCGGTCGTACATGATATTCCATAAGAGAGAACCTAGTACTGATCTTGCGGGATTCCTGCCGTAACGTTCTTCTCTTCTTCTTCTTCCTTTTATCAGCGAGGCTATGATCCGAAAACTAGGGATCACAACCCTCCCACTTCACCGCATTTCTACTGATCCGCCTGTGGGGTTCGCCTATTTGACCTCAAAAAATATCGGCAGACCTGCCGATTTTGGATCACTCGGTTACTGAGGCCAATGAAATGCCGATGTCGTCGCATTTGTCTGATCCAGGCGTTTATAGGCCTGCCTTTCCTACATCGCGATGTCTTTGAAACGTGCATTGAAATTGCCTTTTTAACAGGGTTCAAATGATCTCTTCTTTGAACGTGGCAATACCAACTGAGCCGGTCACGCTCTATTTTTTGTACGATGGTTTCCTTGATGTGAAAGCTTCCACGGATCTTCGAACTTCTTATTCGATCAAGCTTTGTCACTCCTGCTGTCATGCGAAGCATCTTCATCTTCCTGTTGGTTAAGTAGTTTGTGACTATATGGAGTATCCATTCTGGCTAGCGATCTCCTTACAGTGAGGGTTATTGCAGAGCAATTGTAGCTATCTTACATAAATCCTGTGTAAGCCTCTATTTGAGCACTCCATCTACGCACGACGTGTA
This sequence comes from Brachypalpus laphriformis, assembly GCA_945910035.1. NCBI lineage: Eukaryota > Metazoa > Arthropoda > Insecta > Diptera > Syrphidae > Brachypalpus > Brachypalpus laphriformis. Next base: position 327,896,649 of record OX246753.1, read on the forward strand.
CAAAAGGAATTGCTTTATGCCATATTTTATAGTCTCCACCAATACCATTGAAGGCCATACTCTAGTTTCTATCAACGTTTCTGAGAAATTTGGAGGAGATTTGTAGTATGCAGATTCGAGACATTCAGAGTGGTGCGCAGCACACAGTTTGACTAAGCTGAAGAAACTTTTCCCACTCTTTTACAATACTTACTTAAATCTTTGCATCCCTCGAGGGGCATAGGGTGTCAGCAACACCTGCGAGCCATATTGTTCGAAGTTCTGCAACGCATTGCTCTATTATGATCCGTTAAGTGTTTATGTGGTTGATGCAGAAGCAACCAGCCCGAAACTCTGCCTGCTCGACGTCGAGAGCTGAATCTAAATGTTCCTTAATGCATTCGAACATGATTCTGGCTATTATTTTGTCTACGGTCGGTAGAACGCATATACTCGTACTTCTCCAGTTGCCATAATCCATCAGATTTCCTTTTTCCGGAAACTTAACGATCATCCCTATCTTCCGCTTCTGGTAAATTGTTCATTTCGCACTGCACTGCGGGTGTAGCAGTTCAGCCACTTGGAATAGTTCGGCAGGGATGCTATCAATACCCACCGCCTTGTCCTTCTTGAAGGAATTGATTGCTGCTGTTATTTCCGTTTTAATGGGAGGTCCAGTGCGAATTCGGGAATTTGTTGCTTCGGAAATCTCATCAGGATTCGAGATCATATCACCATCGTCTAAGTGGTTAAGGTCTGTACCGAAATAATCTCTCCGTTTAGTGAGCTGATCCTCATCCGAAATTAGAAGGTTACAATCTAAACTCTTCATTGAATGTTGTTTGGATTTACGACCATCAATGAGCTCATTGGTGATGTTATGCACAGTCCTACTGTTATACGCTATGCAGTGGAATCCGCTCACCCAGGCAGGCAGAATAGCGGGACGCCCTAGGCAAACGTGGCGCAGAACAGTTGAGGAGGAATCGAGCTCTTTAGAAATGAGTTGGAGGCAGCTCAAACGCGTTGCAGAACTCCGAATACGATGGCGCGCAGGCGTGGTTGACGCCCTATGCCCCCCGAGGGGTTAAAGGATACAAGTAAAAGTAAAGTACTGTTATACTTGTTTGATACTTCTTCAGCCCTTGAGGCAAGTGAGTCGATGTACTGACGTTTGTCTCGTCTTATATTATGCTGCACTTCCTTCTTTTTCACGCGATATTGGGCTTATAGCTCGATACTCTCTACTGTTGAGGCCGCTGCGATCCGAGTCTTGATTGCTGTACGCTCATCGATCCGTCTCCAGGTGTCTGCCGATAGGTATGTGGACTAATTATTCTGCCTTTTACCGACATAGGTGTGTGCCCCAGTTGCAAAAACATTTTTCACAGCATTCCAGTGGTCATTCACGCTTTTCTGAATTGTGCTGCTGATTGTTTCTGCTTCTAAGGCAAGATGGTCCCTGAATTGTTGGTGCACTTGCGGATCCCTAAGCCTGTCAGTATTGAACTTGGTAGCTAGTTTGAGCGATTGCAGTTGACAGATGCAGTACGAAGTCGTATAATAAGATGGTGATCGCATTCTTGTTCGATGTCGTCTCCACGTCTGTTTTGAAAGTCTAGAAGACAATTTCTGAAGCGGTGGGTGCTCGCAATGTGATCAATCTGGTTGGATCTTCTTTATATGGTGTTTATCGAAGGCATGGGTATAATGCATGCAAATAAATTTAAAACAAGCTCCTGTTACACTGCTTTTATCTACTTCCAGCAAATGACGCCTCCACGAATGATTTTATTTAGATCTACGCCTATTCTTCTCCTTTCTCCTTGATTGGCGCTTGCACATAACTTTATGGCCTTCCGATATTGAGCACGGCTTTACATCCTGACTACAGCGATAAATCTTCTTTTCAATGGATTACAGTTCTTTATAGTGAATAGCAATTCATGAAAGAATTTATTGAAATGCATTTAGAAAGCAAAGCCGTTCATACGAGTTTGTTCCACTTTTTCGGCAGTGACATCTTCTAAATGTCAGTCCGAGAAGCGTGTCTCTACCTTTAACGTTGTTGCTAAGTACTTGCAGATTATGCAAACTTACTTGCACACACGAGTATCTACGAGAAACAAAGTTGAATTGCAATTCTTTTTCATATACGTATGCCAGGTACACCATTGAAACTATTTCAAGTGAATGTAGTGAAGGGGAAAGCCCAGACTTACCAGATATATCATTTTATTTATGAGTATTCCATATCAGATGGTGGTGGTCTATTGCCTCACAAGACACAACCCAACACAGTCTGTAATGGATTTCAATAATGAAATCGCTTAAATAAAAGAAAAATACACACAAAACCGATTCATTTTGTTTTAAAGTCTTGTTTCCACCTCTTAGATACAAATAATGCATTAAGATACAAAAATTCATTTAAGATTAAAAAGGAATGTACAAAAGAAGTAATTTGTTTTTTTATAAACTAAATGAACTGTCATGAAAGTAGTTATGTTGTAGTGTTAATGACTCTTTTTATAAAAACATTTCAAATTCATTTTAGGGAAAATTACTTAAGTAAAATAACGGACAAGAAAAAAAATGTGCGCATTAGGAACATTTTTTTTAAAAAGTAATTTGTATCTGTAGCACCGTTGTAATGTTGGAACTAAAATTTTTATGTGAATGTGGAAAGAAATCAACAGTGCGCGGGTAATTAGGTAAGCGAATCAGTGAATGAAAAGAAATTAAAGCGTGGCATAGAGTGGTAGCTTATCGCATGTAAGTCAGCTACACACGGATAAACTTTTACCTATTACTTTTCTATTTGAATTCTTTTTTCCTTTTTTTTTTTTGGTTTTAAAGAAATTTCTGTAAGCAACTGAAGTGGGAAGCTGAGTATTTAAACAGATGTTCTGTGTCTGAAACGAGAATAAAACTTATCGGGAAATCTAACCTAGTTAAGTGGCTTAAGTGAAATTTGTTTTATGGGTTCCAAGCATAACTTTTTGATTTATAGGTGACACATAAATTTATTAATCTGTTTGTCGTACTGCCCTTCTCTTGTTGAAAAATGCAGTTTTTTCTTAAACTGTTTCTCCATTGCTTTCTTCTCCTATTTTATGGCTCACTTCCTATCCATTCGAGGTTATTTTCGATAAAATTGTTCTCTCGTTTGGATTGGAATTCGCCAATTTTCTTAGTTATTTGCTTATCTATTGCAAGCATCAGGTATATAATACACGTTCCGAACTCTTGTGTAAGATTTTGATTTAAATTTGCGTATTTCATTGGCTTGATATGGCCGTCTGAGTCAAGGCAGGTAGAATCCATTCATCGCAAAACCTTATATACGTAAGCCGTAATTTGCAAGTCGAGGAACCAAAAGTAGCATCATGGTTTTCTAAGAAGACGGATGGGTCTTTGAAGTAGATATTATGCGTCGGATAAATTATCTTATATATTAATACGTGAACACGAAATTTATCGTACGTTTTTTTAGCATTTATTATGAAAGGAGGGGGATGAGTCTTATATCATTCGAAATATACTGTACCATAGACTTGCAGAAAAAATAAATTAAGTACGTATGTTACCGTTAAGTCAGGTAAAATAAAGTCAACGTACACACATTATTTTCTCATATAAAATGCTTTAACCAATTAAACGAAAGCATTTTGATCACGTCCATGGCTGTATGAGCTTAGATCGCTGTCTCTCCCCTGCACCGGAGGTCGAATTTCGACCACAAGCGATACTAGTATAAATTAATGTGGAAAAAAAATATCTTGAGCAAGTTGATTTCAAAGTTATTTAACTTCAAGCAAGCAAGAATTCTTCAATTTGGAATCCTCTTTACAACGATATCAATTGTTAACAAGTTCATGTTACTAAAAAGAAAAGGGTATGGGGGAGAATTAAAGACTGCAACGTGAAGGAAAAACAGTTAGGTTGCGTTTATGGCTAAGCATATTAGCGCCGCGCGACGCGATGTCTTTTCAAACGATCGCAAGCGACATCGCTATCAGTGATGTGCATCTAATCAATGAATAACGCAGACGTTATGGAGAATTTCATCATTTTCACCCAGTTCTCCAACAATTGCTGAAAAACTTAATTTCAGAATGGCGGAGATTCCAGTAACATTGATTTTCACGCACAAGTTCAATAAATTTGTTCATCACATACGCGCGATTCGCTAAATTGGTTCAAAATATTTTAATTGTAATTTCTCCTTGCTCACGGTCGCTTGCAGTTGCTTGAAGTCGCTCAATTCGCTCTTCGCTAAATCGCTGTGTCACAAACACTTCCATATGTATATGTGTAATTTATCGTTAGCAGCAAGTACGCTAAGCCATAAACGCAGCCTTAGGTTATATGATTCCGATAATTACTGAGAAAAGCAAGCTATTCCTCATTCGTGTTGTGCAGCTAAGAAACGATCTTCTGTTGGGCCGGACACAACTTCTCATTCTATCCGTACACTTGTGGTGGAAGGCCCGATACATTTCAAACGAAGAAATTCTGCTGTTAGTAGATTGACCCCCGATTGACCTAAACCCTTGATAGTGAGCACGTTCATGTAAACTCAAGTATCTACCAATTGAAATGATCATCGTCGTACAGGCCGTTGTGTATGCTAGATACGCTAGCGAAAGTACTCGAGAAAATTATACAGACAAGACTAGAGCAATACACGGAAGGGGACTCGGGGCTTTATAACCGATAGTTTGGATTCAGAAAGAAACGAAGCACCAAACTGTGTGCGATATAGCACGTGAAACAATTGGGGGAGAAAGATGACTCGGAGGGACAAAAAAGTATCCTGCTGTTGTTACACTTTACGTCAAGAACGGGTTCAATTCAGCCGACGTGAGCTGTATACTAAAATCACTGAGTGACATGTAGGTACCAAACTACCTACTGCGGATAGTTGTGAATTACTTTGAAGACAGATCCGTCTACTATGACACAGAAGAGGGACCAAAAACGCACAAGGTAACGGGAGGAGTTCCAGGGTCTGTCCTGGGATCAATTCTATGGAAAATAATGTACGATGGCATCCTTAGAATACAAAGAGTAGACAAAATTGGTTATGTCGACGATATTGCAATTGTAGTAGTTGCTAAAACATTAGAGGTAGTTAGACAGAACTGCAATCAAACAATCACAAACGTGGCGGTATGGCTACAGACATCAGGTTTGGAACTAGCGGACAACAAAACCGAAGCCGTTCACATAAGCAGCCGTAAAAAAGTGGAGCACCTTACCATACAAGTCGGTAAGCGAAACATCGAGTCGAAGTCGGACATCAACTACCTGGGAGTGTTGCTGGACCACAGACCCATGATTCACCTTACGTACGCAGGCGGGAAGATCTCTCGGGCAGTAGCGGCACTATGCAGACTAATGCCATATATTGGGGGGGCCAAGGCAGCCAATCAAAAATCTTCTAACGACCGTGAGTAAGTCAATACTCCTGTATGCGGCCCCAATATGGGCATCAGCGACGCGCCGTACGTCATACACTAGAACGATGAACTCGGAGCATAGAATCGCATCTTTTAGGGTATGCTGCGTCGTTAGAACTGTGTCAGCGGATGAAGATGCAGCAGCATAATGTCTCATAGCATGGGCTACAAGTATCCATAAATTATTATAAAAAAAAAATAAAAAAAATATTTGGCGTAACAGCTCTTTAAGTGCCAGGGCCTAACTTCTCGCAACCACTCATGTTGCGTGCGTTATATTCTTCACACGAATGAAAGGGACCTACAGTTTCGTGCCGTATCCGAAGTGCAATTTGTATTTTGTTTTCGGATGTTTGTCTGACGTTCGCGAGAGGTGGGACCGTGAAAAATCGTTCGGAGTTTTCTGATATTCGAACATTGAACCTCACGCGCAGTGGTCCGACACACTAACCACTGGGGCACGGCGCGTCCCATATGCACACCAACTATTGAAAAGCCATCAGATTATTTAATGTCAACTCCTCATTAATTTATAAAAGTTTAGCTAATGTAATGTCGACAAGAGACAGGAGACGCTTTGAACTCAACTACATTTTTGGCAATCGAATTGATGTTAGCATTAACGTCAAAGTTGAGTTCGGTTGACATTTGGTGTCGCTGTGACTCCACAGATTAAGGCCTTCGCTGCGTTGAAAAGGCGAAGTTAAGAACGCTATCATCCGCAAAGGAACGGATGGTATTATAAAGAGAGAAGGTCTAGTTCTGCTAAACTAACACCAACTATCGGTTTCAGAATAAAAGGAATAGAATCCTCTTATATCAAGCACGTTAGAGATTTAATTGCCATCCGCTATAACTGGTATCCAAATAAAATTAACCCTATTCCACTTGGGAAGCTTAAACTAGTTCTTACATTCTAGAATGGTCTTTGAGTGATTTGTAAGTGCCTGACTTCTTCAGATGCTGATACTTCTCCCAAGCCACCTCTCATCAATTATCCAGTTTGCCAATCTAAATAAGGCAACAACTTCCATCTGATACAAGGTGTCACGGTAGTTCCCATTAAAAAACTAGGGATTGCATGGTCGAATTAAGGATGAATAATTAAAAGAATATTTTACAAGCAACTGACCTTAAAACATACATTCTATCTTTAAAGTCTTGCACTGTTTTCAGTTCCATAAGACATTGTTTCAAAAATGACTGCTTTCGAAAAGATATTTCCTTCCGTTGATCGTACAGCGCCAGCGTTTAAAACTTGTTCGCCATCATAGCTTAACACCTAATTTGCTATCTGATTACCTACTTAAATTGCGTATAATCTTCGATTCCTAAATTTCACATCCACAGCAACATTTTATGCGTTCAAATGCAAATGGCTCATGATTGCATCATTTGCATAAAATTAAGTTTGCAACTTAACTTCTTGCTTACCATCTGCCAACCAACTTGATTGCGTTTCCTCAACTTTCACGCGGACATCATAATTTTTTCACTTAATTAAGCAATTTACTTACATTTAGTTGTTTTTTTTTTTTTTTTTTTTTCTATGGCTTCTACTATATTTTCGGTGAAACTTTGTATCTAACAGGCGGTGTGGTATATTCCTGAACCAGATCCCCTGGTCGGTACAAGATGGATGCGCGCGAACATCATCTATCAGCGATAGTACCCGAACTGTAACAACATTTACGTTAATTAATTTTGATTATATAAAATAAAAAATGTTTGTAATGGCCAATTTAAGTGACATAAAAATCTGTTTTTGCCAAACGATCGAATATCACAGAGATTCGGACCGGGCGGCTTTCTGCGTTCAGGAGTGGAGTGTCCATTTGCATGTGCCATTCGAGTACATCATATGGCTATAAATATCTCAAGCAAATGTTAAGGCTCTCTCTGCGGGCTGTTGTAAGTGATACTGTGATTTCTTATTATGGCGAGCGAATTTCCTCCCCAATAAATTATTGTTCGTTGAAATTGTCGCCGAGTGTTATCAAGTTTTCTGGGTGGTAGTGGACAGTGCTGAAATACACATTCGTAAGGGAGAACTGTTGATCAGATTTAGACTAATTAGTAACATGTCGAATCAGCTAATTTAGGCTAATTATTGTGATATACTCGTATTTAAGAAAAAAGTGAAATTCATTCATTTGAAGTCGAATAATGTCAAAATGTATCCGTCAAGTGGTTCGAATATATAGCACACGGTTTGAAGGTTGCATATTGAAACCGAAATGTTTCTTTGAATTCGCAGTGTTATTCTATGCTGCCTTTGATCTTAAGCGGAAGCTATTCATGGAGAAAAACTCAGCTTCATGTTTACATCCAGAGCAGTTCGAATTCTTTTTGAACTAGCCAACTTGATGATGAAAATCCCTTTTATCTGTCATTTTTGACACTGTTAGGTCGAGTTCAGCAGAATGAGTACGCAAATGAGATGCAACCAATTTATCATTATTTTGGATTCGATAGATAATCAACCGAATCAGAAGACGAAAACTCGGGTCAAACCGTTAAATGTCAGACGCTAGATTAAAAAAAAAAACACCATCACAGTAGCCTGGATACCAGGACACGAAGGCTTTAAGAGCAGCGATTGAGTGGACTGTCTAGCGAGAAGAGGCACCCGCTGCCCACTATTCCGTCCTGAATCCTATTTTGAAGCCACACGGATTAGAATAAACTTCAAAGTAAAAAAATGGGAAGCCAAGTACTGAACCATGCGATGGGATGGGCCGGGCAAAAAGAGGATGAAAAACTGTGACATCTACTACGGTGATTGCTACAGAGGCAACAGGCAACGCTTATTCGGATGCGGATTTGTCATACGCGGCAGACTTAGGCAAGAAGTCTTAAGCTTCCGACACGTGAGCGAGCGTATTATGACGATCCGGATCAAGGCTAAATTCGCTAACATAAGCCTAATATGTGTTCATGCCCCCACAGAAGAAAAGGACCCTGCCACCAAAGAGTGTTTCTACGAGCTCCTCGACAAAACATACGAGCAATGTCCTAAATACGACGTTAAAATCGTATTGGGCGATTTTAACGCCAAAATAGGAAAGGAGGACGTCTTTGGTAGGGCAGTCGGTAAGCATAGCCTACACTACACCACGTCTGATAACGGACTAAGGCTAATTGATTTCGCTGTGGAGCGAAATGTCACCATAGCAAGCACATGGTTTCCTCATCTCGATATTCATAAGCAGACATGGCGGTCCAATGATCATGTAACGATCAACCAAATTGATCATATTGCGATCGACGCAAGGCATGCCTCCAGTATTCTGGATGTTCGGACCTTCCGAGCGGCCAACATAGACTCGGATCATTACCTTGTTGTAGCCAAGGTACGAATGCGGATATCCCAATCTGAGCAACAAAGAAGAATTACTGTGAGAAAATTTAACGTCGAAAAGCTACAATCGCAAGAGACCGCCAGACTCTTCGCTGAACGCGTATCCCGAAATCTCTCAATCACACCTTTGCCGCCAGCATCAAGTACCGAAGACCAGTGGCAACGCTGCCAACATGCCATCAGAAACGCCGCGACTGATGTGCTGGGTCTCGCTCGACCACCACCGCGAAACCCCTCGTTTGACGAAGAATGCCGGCGAGTGCATGAAGCAAAACAAGAGGCATACAAAGCGGCGCTGCAAAGGAAGACGAGAGCTGCTCGTGAGCTCTACGAGCAAAAGAGACGGGAAGAACATCGGCTTCTCCAAAAGAAGAAGAAAGAGCATGAGAAGCGCGCGTTTGAGAATATCGAGAGTCTATACTCCAGGAACAATGTACGGAAGTTTTACCAAAAGGTAAAAACAACGTGTCAGAGAAGTAATACCCGTACAGAAACCTGTAGAGATGAGAATGGAAACCTCGTAGTAGAATCACAGTCGGTGCTGAGAATATGGAAAAACTACTTCTGCAGACTGTATAAAGGCGACGAAGATCAACATCCCGCTGTCAGGCAGAATGAACCATTCAACATAGACGATGATAGTCAAAATTTCCGTCCACCTGACCAAAACGAAGTGAGGATAGCAATATCCAAGCTAAAATCCAACAAGGCTGCTGGACCTGACGGCTTTCCGGCCGAACTTTTCAAGGCAGCTGGGGATAAATTGGTAGAGTGCATACACCAACTCATCTCTAAGATTTGGTCAGACGAGTGTATGCCTGATGAATGGAACCTCAGCATCGTTTGCCCGATCCACAAGAAAGGAGACCCCCTCAACTGCGCCAATTATAGAGGCATCAGTCTCCTCAACATCGCATACAAGATCTTTTCTGCGATATTGTGTGAACGCCTGAAACCCTTTATCAACAGCCTGATTGGACCCTATCAGTGCGGTTTCAGGCCAGGAAAGTCCACCATCGATCAAATCTTCACACTTCGGCAGATCCTGGAGAAAACCCAAGAATTCCAAATCGATACTCACCACCTTTTTATCGATTTCAAGGCCGCCTATGACAGCATCTATTCGGAAGAGTTTTATAGAGCCATGTCTAGTTTTGACATCCCTGCCAAACTTGTCCGTCTGTGCAGGCTGACGATGGAGAACGCTCGCTGCTCCATCAAGGTCGATAATGACCTCACCGAGACCTTTGATGTCAAAAAAGGCTTTAGACAAGGTGACGCGCTGTCATGTGACTTCTTCAATATTGTACTTGAACGGATTGTGCGGGACTCACAAGCCAACACCGGAGACACAATCTATTACAAGTCTGTACAACTGCTTGCATACGCCGACGATATAGACATTATCGGAAGATCTCAGCGGGCTGTCACCGGTGCTTTTGCAAGCATTGAGGCGGAAGCGGCCAAAATGGGTTTAGCGATAAACGAGGGCAAAACCAAGTATATGCTGTCAACAAGAAGGGAAAACCAACACCGACGAATTGGACAAAACATCACCGTGGGCAGCTATAACTTCGAGGTAGTAAGGGACTTTGTCTACCTTGGCTCCGCTATAAATTCTTCTAACAAAATCAGAGTAGAAATCAATCGAAGAATAACTCTTGCCAATCGCTGTTTTTTTGGGCCAATAAGGCAGTTCAACAGTAAAGCCCTATCTCGAACAACTAAGGAGACTCTGTATAAGACCCTGATCATCCCAGTCCTGCTTTACGGCGCTGAAACATGGACTTTATTAAAAGAGGATGAAGATACCCTTGGTCGCTTCGAGAGAAAAATTCTTCGTAAGATTTTCGGTCCCGTTTGTGTTGACGGGTTTTGGAGGAGAAGATTCAATCACGAACTATACGAGCTGTACAGTCAAGTGGACCTCGACCAACTTGGAGTGCGCAACTGGAGGCAATTAGCTAAAGACCGAGCTAAATGGAGAGGCTTGTTGGTTGAGGCCCAGGTTCACCCCGAACTGTAGCGCCGCCTAAGTAAGTAAGTAAGTACTGAGCCAAATCCACGGACCTAAGACAGGCAAACAAGTTTATTAATCTTCACAAGTGTAAAACGAAGAAGTTACTTGAGCTCAGCAAGGAAGACACCTTAATAGGCTATCTGACTGTACACTGCCAACTTAGGTACATCTGCACAAAATAGGAGTAGTAGATGCAGAAGCATGCCGGGTTTGTGAAGAGCAAAAAAAGATGGCAGATCATATTCTTTGTGAATGCTCCGTGGTCGCTAGAAAAAGACTTCTCCATTTTAAGCGGGCTTCATTGAGCCCTGCTGATATTTGGAACATTCAATCTAGAGCTATGTTTGGGTTTATCAAGAGCCCGAATCTAGTTCTCGGCTAAATACTGGGCTTGGCGCAATATATCTTATAGGTCGCAGTGAGTACAATGTCCTAGTATAGTATAGTAGTGTAGATTCAAACAATTTGACAATTGCAGTAGTTGACACTATTTGGAATTGGAAATTGTTAAAAGTTTAACATTTGATCAGATATCCTAATCTTATATTTACCTAATCCTTGCTGATCTTCATTAAAGCATTAGATTAACGTTGGACACCTTAGTACACCAGATGGAGCCAGAGCCTACAAAGAGCACCTGTCTGAGAAACTCTCTGCAGTGCATTCACCAACCACAAACGCAAACAATAAGTGAACCGAATACCGCAACATTATCAGGGAGGTGGCCGTGACCACCTTTGGCTACCAGTCACCACCAAAAATAAGCCCTTGGTATGATGATGAGTGCGTTCAACAGAAAATGTGATAGAGTATGCACTGCAGCGCAAGACAAGAGCAGCGAGAGAGGAGTACCGGATCAGAAGAAGGAAAGGGAAGAAAATTCTGCCTAAAAAGAAAAGGGACCACGCAGCCTCCCAGCTCCAGGATATCGAAAAGTCTCGTGTGCGCAACAACATCCGGAATTTCTATCGAAAAGCCATGCAGCTGGCAGCTGGCTTCAAATCCGGAACACAAGCTCTTCGTAACAGCGAAGGCAACCTATTCACCGAAACTTAGGGAATTGTTGATGTGTTTAAGCAACACTTCCAGCAGTTGCTTAACGGGCAGCAACCAGAGAGAGTGATAGGGCAAGAACAGAACCCGCTTCCAGTTAATGACGAACCAATACCACCACTTAGGACTGAAGAAGTTAGCGCAGCCATCAGGAAACTGAAAAACAACAAAGCCGCTGGCTCTGATGGCCTCCCAGCTGAATTTTTTAAATACGGGGGCGATATCTTGGTAGAGTGCATGCACCATTAGGCAAGTATGGATAGAGGAAAGCATGCCCGACGACTGGAGTATCAGCTCAATATACCGCTTCTTCAAAAAAGGCGATCCTATGTCTTTCTAAGAACTATCGAGGCATATCCCTGCTAAATGTCGCATATAAGATCCTATCCAACGTATAGTGTGAACGTCTAAAACCTTTCTGCAACACACTAATCGGTACATATCAGTGTGGCTTCTGGCCCGGCAGATCGACAATAGACCAAATTTTCACACTAAAGCAAATCCTGGAAAAGACCAACGAATATCAAGTCGAAACTCACCACATTTTCATCGACTTTAAAGCCACTTATGACAGTATTCATCGTATTGAACTCTACCAACTGGTGGCCCAATTCGGCATACCGTCGAAACTTATCCAAATATGTCGCGTACCGCTGGAAAGCACACGATGTTCTTTGCAACTTGGAAACTGGTCTTCTGAACGTTTCCAAATATGCACTGGGTTACGGCAAGGAGATGCGCTGTCATGTGACTTCTTCAATATTGTGCTGGACCAGAAAGCGCGTAGGGCAGGTGTAAACACGGAAAGCACTATCTTTCACAAATCCATCCAACTGCTCGGATACGCGGACGATATTGATATCATCGGAAGATCACGGCCAGATGCATTTACGACAATTGAAGAGCATGCGAAACGAGTAGGTCTTGAAGTAAATGAGGACAAGTCTAAGTACATGTTGTCAACAAACAAAAAATTATCTGCTCAAAACCTTGGACAGAATGTCACTGTTGATGAGTACAACTTCGAGGTAGTTAAGGAGCAACATCGAGCGAATGGGCAATAATGCTCCAGCCAAGAGAATCTTTGAATCTCAGCCCCTAGTTTCTTCCGCCTCCCTGATTATTATAGCGTTTTACAGGCAGAAATCATGGCAATTAAGGAAGCCCTGTCCTGGCTGAAGTGTAATGTTTTATCTGTCAGGGATATTCTTCATTCTTCATCTTCACTGATAACCAAGCGGCAATCAAGTCCCTGGAATCGTCCTCTTTCACTTTAAAGGCCGCCTTAAACTGCCGATTATCTCTTATGGTGATGACAGAGCAGTTCAACATTCACCTACGATGGGTGCCAGGCCACAGGTATATTTCAGGAAACGGGAGGGCGGACGAGCTCGCTATACAGGTTACTACTCTAAGGATTCTGTCTGACAGGTAAGCCCTAGGTATGTTCCTCGCTAAATGCAAGCATCTACTAAAGCTGAACGCTATGAGCAAGACTAGCCTCAGATGGGAAAACGGCTCAACGTGTCACATTCCGAGACAGATCTGGCCTAGGCTGGACCAAAAACGAAGTGCCGAGTTGGTGAAGGTAAAGCGATCACAGATCAGCTGCGTTGTCGGTGTTCTCACTGGACACTGTCTTGTACGCCAACACGCCAAGAAAAATTGGCCTCCTCTCCAACGACTTCTGCAGAAGCTGTAGGGACGAGGAGGAGGAGAAAAACATCCTTTACCTCCAATGCACTTGTCCAGCCCTATCGCATAAAAGAATGCTCCATCTAGGCTCCCCCTTCCTTGAAGACCTCGGCGATCTGGCGTTATTAGACGTCATGTGCATCCATCACTTTATCAAAAGGTCCGGTTGGTTTTGTTAGTGGCCTAATGGTTTGATCCATGGTATCACAAAAGCCCTTTATTAGCCTAAGTGTGTCTGCACTTTCGTGCGGACAGCTTACCTAACCTAATCTAACCTAAGCCCCCAGGTTCGAGACGGCAAAAAAGGCCGAACTGCAGGTATAAAAACCAAGCTGTCGCGGATGCCAGAAAACTTGGTCTTTACAACTCGAAGCAGCGTGCTCGGGATCGCAGAGGATGGAAGGCAACCGTGTCTCAGGCAGAGACTCGCCCTTTAAGTAAGTAAGTAAGTGACAGTGCTAGATGAATTTTCATGAACTTCCAAACATAAAGCTGAAATTTCTTGACAGCTGTCAAGTATCTCTTCGAAGATGTTGAATGTTCTATGGATTCAGTGCTACATGTTTACCTCTAACTGACATTTTGCCCCTAGTTTCTTCCGCCTCCCTGATTATTATAGCGTTTTACAGGCAGAAATCATGGCAATTAAGGAAGCCCTGTCCTGGCTGAAGTGTAATGTTTTATCTGTCAGGGATATTCTTCATTCTTCATCTTCACTGATAACCAAGCGGCAATCAAGTCCCTGGAATCGTCCTCTTTCACTTTAAAGGCCGCCTTAAACTGCCGATTATCTCTTATGGTGATGACAGAGCAGTTCAACATTCACCTACGATGGGTGCCAGGCCACAGGTATATTTCAGAAAACGGGAGGGCGGACGAGCTCGCTATACAGGTTACTACTCTAAGGATTCTGTCTGACAGGTAAGCCCTAGGTATGTTCCTCGCTAAATGCAAGCATCTACTAAAGCTGAACGCTATGAGCAAGACTAGCCTCAGATGGGAAAACGGCTCAACGTGTCACATTCCGAGACAGATCTGGCCTAGGCTGGACCAAAAACGAAGTGCCGAGTTGGTGAAGGTAAAGCGATCACAGATCAGCTGCGTTGTCGGTGTTCTCACTGGACACTGTCTTGTACGCCAACACGCCAAGAAAAATTGGCCTCCTCTCCAACGACTTCTGCAGAAGCTGTAGGGACGAGGAGGAGGAGAAAAACATCCTTTACCTCCAATGCACTTGTCCAGCCCTATCGCATAAAAGAATGCTCCATCTAGGCTCCCCCTTCCTTGAAGACCTCGGCGATCTGGCGTTATTAGACGTCATGTGCATCCATCACTTTATCAAAAGGTCCGGTTGGTTTTGTTAGTGGCCTAATGGTTTGATCCATGGTATCACAAAAGCCCTTTATTAGCCTAAGTGTGTCTGCACTTTCGTGCGGACAGCTTACCTAACCTAATCTAACCTAAGCCCCCAGGTTCGAGACGGCAAAAAAGGCCGAACTGCAGGTATAAAAACCAAGCTGTCGCGGATGCCAGAAAACTTGGTCTTTACAACTCGAAGCAGCGTGCTCGGGATCGCAGAGGATGGAAGGCAACCGTGTCTCAGGCAGAGACTCGCCCTTTAAGTAAGTAAGTAAGTGACAGTGCTAGATGAATTTTCATGAACTTCCAAACATAAAGCTGAAATTTCTTGACAGCTGTCAAGTATCTCTTCGAAGATGTTGAATGTTCTATG
This sequence comes from Brachypalpus laphriformis, assembly GCA_945910035.1. Classification (NCBI taxonomy): domain Eukaryota; kingdom Metazoa; phylum Arthropoda; class Insecta; order Diptera; family Syrphidae; genus Brachypalpus; species Brachypalpus laphriformis. The sequence continues at coordinate 327,911,954 of OX246753.1, forward strand.
GATTCAGTGCTACATGTTTACCTCTAACTGACATTTTGTCTTAATCTGAATACAATTTATTCGTTTGAATTGTTAGTAATTGATGTCAGATAAGTACATTATTGCATGAAAAAATACCGAGCTGTTATTTTGACAACTATACTATCCCAACGCAGAGAAAATACTTCGCAACTGCCTCTAAAAAAACGCATTACAACCCATTCGTTTTTTAATTGCAATTAAAGTACCCTTCACCCGCACGAAACTCTCCTAAAGTTAGGCTTTGTCCAAGAAGTGCCATTAACTGCATTGCATTTGTATTTGCATTTAAGTAACACTTTCAGTTTGTGTTAACAAAACTACTTCATGTCCAATTGTCCATTACAAAACACTAATGTCCAATTCCATTACATTCGTTTCACTCAAAAACTCTATTACATTACATTTCCATTAACAGAAATTAAGACAACTTGTCTCAATGTCACTTGACACTTACCACTTAACCCTTGCACACACCTTTCAAACCACATGGGTGCAGTGGAGAGTCAATGACATTTGCCTTCAAAAAGACAATTGCTAACTTTTTTATAACTCAATGCAAGATGTGTAATTTCCGTCAAGAGTTGCATCTCTCCAAAACAATATATTTTAAACAGTCCAACAATGAAATTAGCCCTTCACAGTGACGTTTCAAGGTGCTATGGAAAATAATACTCCAAAAGGTAGTCTACATATGTAACGCAACCCAAGAAAGAGCCCTTCTTTCACACTTGAGGGTTTCTCAAGCAGTGCGCCACCTATTTTAAAATTCCGAAACCCAGTTATGCAAATCATGTCAACTTGCACAGAAACTCATACATACATCAATTAATCTGTTCCGCCTTCAAATGACAAGGATGACACTTAAACGGGATTGCTTACATAAGTTTGGGTAAAAATAGTTCTATTACATAACTTTCTTAAATTAGAGTTTAACAACAATTCAAAAGTGCTAATCTGACAGAAATATTGTTTGTTGCATGTCATTTGATTATCTGTCAAAGAATAGTCAATTAGGTTTGTTCACATTAACAACATAATTAGCGCTGGGTATGTTCGTGAGAAAATTAACAACTTTCGATGACAGAAACAAAGCGCCACTGACAGTAAATTCAATGTCATCGACGGTCGTTGCATTCAACAACTACTGTTGTTAATTTTAATTTAATTAGATACAATTTTCGTGAAGGGAAAGTGCATCCAGTAGTTGTACAAGTACATAGTCTCCAATTTAACAACTGGCAGATGACAGACACGTTCTACTACATACTCGTACATGTTCCTTTTCACTTTTGCGCGCTCATAGTCGTGTGGTGTTAATTCAAAATCCTTCTCCTACAAATGACGTTTCTATAGAAACAGCCTGGTGGAGAAATTGGCAAATACAGCTAGTTTGTGGCCAGAAAGTTTCGTGTATTTCAATTCCCTTGGCCAAAAGTGAAAATTCTCCAAACCACCATATGTGCAGGTGTTCACACAAAAATAAGAAAAAAAAGAAAATGATTGTCAACAAAGACGTTTCCACTTTTCTTGCTTCTTGGCAGGTGGCACAAAGGTGACAGAGGTTGTCATGGAAATTCATCGGCAAGAGTTCAAGAGGTCAGGTGACATTTACACAGTTACTCAAAAGGATTCACTTTCTGAACACATCCTCTCGTCTCGCATGACATTATCACATCATCGCATCATCTTTCGCAAGTGATCCACCCACTTGTCCATGGGGGTTATCTTGCAACTGTTTGGCTTGATCTTGTCTTGGAAAATTATGATGGACCGGTGTTGTGTGGAAAATTGGTAAAAAGAAGTTGTCTCGCATTGACATTTCACCATGCACTGTATACTGTTTGCTTAGCTGTCAGTCAGAGACTTTGTAGTGTTCGTGAGCAGTCGATGCTTACTCATGCAATGCTGCTGTTTGGATTTTCACTGTTGGGAAATTCGGGGGGTTCTCTTAATTATGTTATTATGGTATGACCAGGTTAATGAACTAAGTTTGCTGTTAACTACTGGTGCGAGTGTTAAATTACCTGAGCGCGATGCTAAAAATATAATTTTGCACATTGCGCAGCGGCATACCATCAGATTTATGTACTGAAGTGTGAAAAGCGATTTCGTTTGGAAATAGTTGCTGAACTTTAAGACTATTTATGGTGAATGGATATAATTAGATTTTATATTTTGAGTGACTTTTAAATTGAGACGTTACTGTAATTTTTCACTCATTTGACAAGTGATAGGTTTCTGTTGGTATTTTATGACAATTAGGGCAAACGATTAGTGGAGGTCTGATTGACTGACTGTCCAGTGTTTATAACGTTAGTATTGGAAAGATTCAAGACAGAAAAATGCACAATTCAGGCACTGTGCATTATATTGTGTTGCTCATCCCTATTCATGGTATTATCCGCGGCTTTAATATCGATGAGTAGAAGGTGGGTATGATTATGGGTTAGATAGATAGATTTTTTTATTTTAATTTTTCCTCTTGTACAACCCATGCCCACGTGGCAACGACTATGCGACCTGAAAGATCTATTGTATCGGAGGGTTGGAGTTAATCTAACAGACGTACTACCTCCCTTATGAAAGTGAATATGTCCTTAGTAGTGGAGCATTTCAGTAACACTGAAGTAAGTATCTTCTGTGGAGAATACGTTTCCTTAACCAGTGTAGTGCCGGGCATTCACAAAGAATGTGTTCGGATGTTTTATCCTCCTCTAGGCATAACCGACAGTCCTTCTCTTGGCGCCGGTTCAACTTGTTAAGGTGGTATCTCAGGCTGCAATAGCCAGTAAGAAAGCTCACGAGCTTCTTAATGCTTTCCCTATTTAAGTTAAGGATTTCCTTATGGGAGTAAGGCTTGATTAATCGTTTGGATTGTCTTAGACCTGGCCCATTAGTCCAATGGTCTAGACGGAGTTTGTTTTCCCATTCATTAATCAGTATTGTAGCTTTCGCCCAGTTGACGCCACAATAAGGTTCAAGACCTATGAACGCAGATTCTGAGCCAGCCCTAGCAAGCTCATCTGCAGATTCGTTGCCCACAATCCCTTGGTGTCCAGGGACCCAACCGAGTTTTACTCTGTTGTATTTGGCAATGCATCGTTGTAATGCATCGTAGCAGCATTTCATATTTCTGGAGTTCATTAGGTTGCACGATAGTGCCATAAGTGCCGCTTGGCTATATGAAAAAATATGTATTCTAGCGCCCTTGATCCCCTTGCGGATATTGTGTCTGGCGCAGATCTCAATGGCATGGATTTCAGCCTGAAACACAGTGGAAGTCGTGGCCATAGGTGCCGAAATCTTTGTGTTGGGTCCAAAGACCCCAGCTCAAACTCCAGAATCCATTTTCGAACCGTCGGTAAACCAGACCAGACTTCTAGGGTCCAGTGTTGGAGCACCATTGGACCAATTTCCGCGGTCCAATATTTCAACCTCGAATAACCTACCGAACCAATGTTGCCTGACCATAATATCAGGCATAGTGCAGAACATGTCTCTTTTAGGGATTGTGTTGAGTATCTTTAATTGTCCCACTAGGTCACCAAGTTCATACTCATAATCTAGCTGCAACTTGATGGCATATCTAGCAGCCATCTTCCTAATGAAAATTAATAGTGGTGTTAGCCAGACAATAGCTTCCAGAGCTTTCGTAGGGCAGGTACTCATCGCGCCTGTAATGCCAAGACAGGCAATTCTTTGCAACTTCTGCAACTTGTTTGCCGTTGTCTGCTGGAGAGTTTTTGGCCTCCAGACGATAGCTGCATATGTGATAATGGGTCTAACCATAATTATGTACAACCAATGTATCATCTTAGGAAAGAGACCCCAAGTTCTGCCGTATAGGCGTTTACTGGCCCACAGTGCTCTAGTAGCACGCTCTGTGGCGGACTTGATATGTGAATTCCAGTCAATTCGTTTGTCAAGAATTACACCAAGATATTTGACCTCGCTGGAATAAACTAGTGGGCGCCGTGGCGTAAGTGGTTAGTGTGTCGGATCACTACGCATGATGTTCCAAGCTCGAATCCCAGAAAACACCAAAAAGTTTTTTCACGGTCCTACCTCTCGCGAGCGTCTGACAAACATCCCAGAGTATTGTTGTCACGAAAAAAGCTTCTCAAATCGCCGTTCGGATTTGGCATTAAACTGTAGGTCCCTTCCATTCTTGTGAAAAATATAACGCACACAACATGAGTAATTGCGAGAAGCTAGGTCCTGGCATTTTAAAGAGCTGCTGCGCCAAATATTTGTATTTTGGAATAAACTGGTGTGGTGCCTCTCATTATAATATGTTCAAGGTTGACCTGCGTCTTTCTTGTAAACGGCACCATAACGATTTTACTAGGATTGATGGATAGTCCTTCTTTGTTACACCATTCTACAACTTGAGATATTGCACTTTGCATGACGTTGGAAATTGTCGTTTTTATCTCTAATAAAACCCGCCAAGTCATCAGCATAACCGACGGTGGTTAAGCCTAATCTATGAAGATCTACTAACAAGTTGTCGATGACTATTGACCATAACAGGGGGGAAAGAACTCCTCCTTGAGGACAATCTTTGGCTGTGGTTATAGACACCGACACTCCCCCGGAGGAGGAAGTAATGAATCGACTTACCAGCATGGCCCTAATCCATTGATTGGTCGATTCTTCGATACCTTTGCTACTAATCGTCCTTGCGATCGAGTTGTAACCAGTGTTATCGAACGCGCCCTCGATGCCAAGAAATGCACACAAGGCTATCCTCATTTGAACTGAGTGCTCCCTCAATCATTTTGACGAGATAATGAAGGGCACTTTACTGTATGAGTACTGATTCGAGTGCAGAGGGTTAGACATGTCTAACCGGTCTCTAATATGAATATCTATGGAAACAGACCGTCACCACCAGGAGCTTTGAAATGTTTGAAAGTGCCCACTGCCCATTCAACTTTGTCTGGACTGAATATTTTTCCAGATAAACTGTTAACTCTAAAAAAAAAAAAAAATTATTGGCGCAACAGCTCTTTAAGTGCCAGGGCCTAGTTTCTCGCAACCACTCATGTTGCGTTATATTTTTCACACGAATAGAAGGAACCTACAGTTTAGTGCCGTATCCGAACGGCGATTTGAGAAGCTTTTTCGTGACAACAATACTCTCGGATGTTTGTCAGATGCTCGCGAGAGGTGGGACCGTGAAAAAGCTTTTTGGTGTTTTGTGGGATTCGAACTTAGAACCTCATGCGTAGTGATCCGACACACTAACCACTTACGCCACGGCGCCCACTGTTAACCCTACTGTCCACATAAACCCTGTGGTTACATGTGTTCGAGTACACGTGAGATGTGTTAAGAGACGGGCCTGGGAAACGTACCTGAAGTAATGTTCTAAGTGTATCCACACGGCCCGTCGTGTAGGTTCCGTCATTCTTCTTCAATAAGCCTGCACAATTGACATGATCACGAGCGATTTATGGATTCGTGCTTCTGTAGGCATGTCAGCAATGGTTTCGCAGCATTTCCTCCAAGCAGCTGGTTTAGATCTTCTCAATTCTAGATTGTTTCTGTGAGAACAAACCTGTATTCGTTCCACCTCTTCGTTCGCTTTGCAGAGTTGAAGAGTTTTCTGACTTCCTTCCTAAGTTTCGCCAGTTGGTCATTCTACCGGGCACTTTGTGTTTGCTAACATAGGTTTTGGGGACGCAGCTATCGTGGTAGGAATCAAGCAGTATATTGTTAAGCTGTTAGACAGCTTCATCCATGTCCTCTATGGACTCGATAGATGTGAGAAGCATATCTGTTTTTCAGATATACCGATAGATAGATATAGTTGCTGTGAGATGCAAGTGCACTGCGATCTTTAACAGATCTATTGTGCCCCCCAAACTAAGACTCTAGTCGATGACATACTCGGTCTAGAGTAATAGCTCTAGTTCAGCTGCTACTATGAACCGGAGCATCTTTAGTGGATCCAGTGAAGGTGGATTCATTTCTGATAGAAGGTAGGCACCAAGGTGATTTCTTCTTTGTGGATCAGTGCTTCGCATTCCATAAAAAGGTGCACTGGTGTTTCTGCGAAATCCCTGCAGAATTTGCAGTCTCCATTTTCCTCTATTCCCAGTTTCCTAAGGTGCAACTTGAGTCTGCAGTAACCCTTTTACATGCCCGTCAAGATGCGAAATTGATTGGACAATGGGGCATACTCAGATCCTAAATAAAAGCTTGGCAAAGTAGCAACCAGTGACGATACAACATAGCATATATATATAGAAAGGAATAGTATAGGCGAACCCCACAGGGGGATCAGTAGAAATGCAGTGAAGTGGGAGGGTTGTGATCCCTTGTTTTCGGATCATAACCTCGCTGATAAAAGGAAGAAGAAGAAGAAAGGAATAGTATAGCAGGAAACCGATTGTAATTTACATTTGCGGGTTAAAAATGGACATTGGTGTAGGTGTGGTATCTTCTTTGACAATTTGGCCCTATTCACATCATCAGAGTTTACAACGAGTAAGTGAGCTCAGTATCAAATGAAGATATCACATTTTTCATCAACAGCCTCCTTTCATCACTGTCTTTCATCACACCACTTAGGTTAGGTTAGGTAAAGTGGCTGAACTGACAGAGTCAGGGCACACTTAGACCATTTAGGTCCATTGTGATACCACATGTTGATTGTACCGGAGAAATCACCGGGTACTCGGGAACCTTTACCTTTCTCAAGAGGGTTATGGCTAAGAATTGCCTGACTCAATTAACTTTAAAGTCAAGGTGGACTGGAAAGTAGAGTGTGTAGGCGAGTATAGCGGTGATTGATTCCTTGTACCGTTGTGCAAATAATATTGGCTGGTAGTGGGGCCTGGGTGACCGTGAAGGTGTAGGGATGCATAGGAGTATTAGAGCGACTGATTCAATCGAACTCTTGGTACTACTATGTATTTGGTGTTGGCTAGGTAGGGTGACTGATTCAATCGAACCCTTTATACCTTGGTGGATCGTGGAGGTAGTGGGGTGCATAAGAGTAAATAAGGTGGCTGATTCAATCGAACCTTTGTACTATTATGCAGTTGAACTATGGGTATGTGGTAATAGGTTTGGCTAGGAAGGGGTAACTGAATCAATCGGACTCTTAGTACCTAGGTACACCGTGTAAGTATTGTAGTAGGCTGCATAGGAGTAGCATAAGTAGAGATGACTGACTCAATCAATCCCTGTAACTGATATGTAGTCGTGGTGTTGTGTTTTACCAGTGCTAGTCTGGTATGGTTTGAGAGCATGATGATGACTAATACGGCGTGGAGTGGGGATGGTGACTGATTCAATCGAGCCTATTTCTATGCTGCAGATGACTGTGAGTACCACACATGAGTTACTTCCCGTTATAAGGAGGGGGCGATGTGTAAGTTGTTGTGTCAGCTAAACGAGTTAGATTTTGATATTAATCTATATAAATTTACAATATCTATGTTAGACAGATCGATTAGGTCTTCAAAGAAGTATTCACCTAGTAGTCTCTTTATTAGAGTAGCTAGCGCTGTGCATGTGCCAAGGAAATGAATGTTGTTTTCCTCTTTTTCCTCATCTCTGCAGCTTCTGTAGAAATCGTTAGATAGGACTCCCATTCTAATAGCAATCACACCACTTAAGCAAGGGTTAGTTTGCTATTTGACTCTGATGGTTAAAATTGATTGAAAATATTTATAGCCCAATAGTTTGCAGGACAAATAAGTCAGTGTGAAAGTTTTACATCCCGGAATGTCTTCTAGATTTTGTATGCATATTTGCTAAGTCTCTGTCTCGATCTGACTTAAAAGCTAGCTTTACTCGGACCCAAGTTTCGATAGAAAGTTGTTGATGATGGGCCATTTCGATTCCTACCTGTAGATCGGATGTATTAAGCAGACGTCCCTTCTTACCGTACAACGATCACTTCCTAGAAGGTTTATCTCCTTCACTTTAAGTGAATGCCTATCTTTGCTATCCAACTTGATGTTCTGAGTGTTAACGTTGCGTTCATAAACTTTTTATGCTAATCATCTGTAGGTAGGGCACACATTCGAGATTATGATCTGAAAACAAGCGATCATAACTCTTCCACTTCAGTAGAAATGCAGTGAAATGGGAAGGTTATGATGCTTGTTTTCAGAACATAACCTTGCCGAAATAGGAAGAAGAAGAAGATCTGTAGGGCACACAACCGGTATCTGGTGAAAGAAGAATCCATCTTCTTTCCAAAATCGGTCTTTTCCAGAACTATCGCATGGATAGAAAATCATTCACATTGACTTCTAGCAATCTCTTATCTACATATGTGCAACATTACTGCTAAACAGCTACTTTTTACAGCTAAAGATAGTAATAAACTGTGTCTCAAACAGTGCCATACATTTTTCATGGTATCGATTACCATTTTTTGTAATGAAAATTTTACATCTTGGGGATGCCATCTTTCAGAAAGGCCATCAAGCCGTTATTAGTATTTCTGCCTCGAGTATGATTTGCTTGCTTAAAAGGCTCGCACAGCACTGCAATTCTTACCATAATCTCTTTGAATTACTGCTATGAAAGTTGTAACAGCGTGGTAAGACAATAAGTACATAATCGATGTTTTACAGGAAGTATAGTCCATGCCCATGTTATATAACCGACATGGAAAAATAATAAATAAATCTGACAGTACTTTCATGCATTTATCTTCACTTAAGGTGCAGTGTAAATGGCATACAGGTGCACAACCAACTAGAGACTGCAATATTTAAAGATTTACCATGCACTTTGCATAGTAAATTATTAATGCTAGACCGGAGATACAAATCGCACTAGATCCGACGCCCATTATGATATCTTTTACCTCAACCACGACATTACAGTTGGCTTAATGTGATGCAACAGTAGAAACCGAAGACCTTGAACAGAACTCTGGAGTGATTGTGGGATTGTGAAAATAAAAAAATGAGCTCAAAAGAGATATTCTTGTAACTTGCCGCAGCAGCACCAGCAAGTGGCAGCAAATATAGAACACGGCGACCTTGCCCGGGGGGCACTATCAACTGTTAATTATAATTCTTAATTTGATATTGTTCTAGTTTTTCTGCTGATAATGTGTTACCAATTGGTGTGGTATAAGTCTTATGAAATCATTGAGTAGATGTCATAGTCTGAGATTGCCTTGAGTAACTTGTGCTACTTTCAAAGGCAGAATGAATAGAAGACTAGCTTAAAATCCTGACAAATGTGGAATGAAAGCCTCTTCCAGGAGCCACAGTTCATGTTGAGGTATCTGGAATTTTTTGCTTAACCTTAAGTCACCTCCCGCTGAGTTATAAAAGGAAACCAAATATCTACAAGGCAGTGCTCTACGAGTAGCTATTGTGGTTGGGATATTGTTGGCTTTCCATACTGCCTTCCTTTTGTTGCAACTCTCTCTATTCTATTCACTAAATGTGCCGCAAAAAACGAAAGAAAAGCCAAAGTAATAGCCGACTTCTGACCATCAATCAACGATTACAAAGCAAAGTATTATTTATTACAAATAGATTGAAATACTCTATCCATTGAGGTGTATCTACAGGAAAGAAAGAAGGTAAATACCACTTTATGAATAGGCAGTGACAAAATAGAGACATCTCTCGGCGGAAAATGATTCAGCGATGCTATTGTATGCGAACCTGGCATTATTCAGTGATCATCTGACAAAAAAAGGTTTCAAAAACACCCATCGTTCAAAAAATTGTACCATGTGACATAGATGGCTGCCTAACTACTTGTCAAACTTGAAATTTATTTATTTACCTATAAAAACTGACTGCACCTACTATGCCTATACATAAAATTAAACAAGAAGTATGTTGCCCTTGAAGAGGTTGTGTAAATTAGCATAATGAAATACACACCGTGGATCGGTGGAATGCAATTAATTTCCTTAATTATATTTTATCGGTTTTGTAGGGCTTTGTAAATATATTCATAATTTTTATTTTTAACATTTCTACTTTTGATTAAGCAACACCATGACCGATATTTCCAATGGCCTGTAGGTACACACACATAATATGTATCCATGATGCTTGAGATTCTGATAAACGTGATTTACTCTTAATCAGAATCTTCAGGCGAAATACTCTGTACAAGGTTAGATGTGAAGATAACAGGTTGCAGTGGAGTGAGTTTTTTGGGTCAAATGAAGCACCTTCTTGAAGATTCTGTCAACTTCTTTGGAGAAAATTTATGATATTCAAAGAGGTCAATGTTATAGCACTGCAAGACACAGCCCTGGAAGAACAGGAAATGATTTTTAAAATGACTTTGTCGGTGAGATAAGTTAGTGTTGGACTTTCTCATGAGAAATATAGCTGTTGTATGCCATTAGGATAATTGTTTTCATGAAGAATAATATTGACCGGAAATAAGTTCGACGCTCTTCTCTTTTTGTCCAATTTGGGTATTAGTTGATAACAAACTCTATAAAAACGTTCTTACATACATACATACATATTTGGCGTATGTACTGATGTCATTTGCGAAGCTCACCATAGAGCCTTGGTAGACAAAATCCTTTACTACCTCAAAATTATATCTCTCTATTGTGACGTTCTGTCCAAGAAGCCGATGTTGGGTGTCCTTTTTTGTAGACAGCATATATTTTGTTTTGCTTTCATTGACCACTAAACCCATCTTTGCTGCCTCGACCTCAATACTCGCAAACACCCCACTGACGGTCTACAGAGTTTTTCCGATTATGTTAATGTCATCGGCATAAGCGAGTAGCTGTACAGACTTGGTAAAGATTGTACCTCCGGTATTGGCTTGTAAGTTTCGTACAACTCTTTCAAGTATTATGTTGAAGAGATCGCATGATAGCGCGCTACCCTCTCCTTCAAAAAGCCACCAAAATTAGTGACGCTGCCTACTCACGTGTTCAATGTCGCAGTATGAGACCGTTACCGGAGATGCTCTCCACTACTCTGTGCGACGTCTCGGTCGTAGATGAGTCGCCTATCCACAGCTGTTCTGGCGACGTGGAAGATTAGCACGGCACCGCTCACTTATCCTGGATCAGACCTCTTTGATCGAGATATAGGAACGCTTCTGGAGGGATAAAGCCGTTAAGGCGCACACTCTCGTGATAGAGATTGTTGGGGTAATAAGCCGTAAATATCAGACTATTCAACGAGGTCATTGTTCTTGCAATGTGCCTTTGAATCGAAATTATCCACTCTGATCAGATTCGCCCTGTTGTACAGGACCTCATTAGGATAGAATTTGATATACTTCGACTCTGGTGTTCTGTACAAGCAAAGACAAGCCCTACGGTAAGCACTCTCAAACACCCGTATCTTTTCCAACAAGCTTGGCCCCGCGTTGAACCACACGGGATATCCATATGCAAGCATAGGTCGAATGAGGGCCATGTAGCAGATTACCTTCACCCTCGGATCGAGTTGGCTGCTTTGGCTTTGGCCAGAGCAGCATCTACATGTTTGTTAAAATATAGATATTGATCTAGCCAGAACCCAAGGTACCTGACTACACTTCCACTCGCAAGTGCCTGCAGATACTGTCCCACGATAGGTAACTATCGCCAATTCTTTCTGGTATCTCAAGAGGCCCCAGATAACGGCGTTCTAAACAGGATGGTCACCGACTTCTGAAAGTTGATTTCAGCTTCCTGTCGTCGCAGTATCTCTTAATCTTATCGAAGTCACGCTGCAAAAGTAATGCAATGACCTCTATCTTAGGCCCTGACCTGTACGCGACCAAGTCGTCTGCGTACGCTATGGCATGATAAAGTGAACCTATTAGATCGCTCGTATAAATATTGAATAGGATCGGCGAATTAACCGCACACTATTGCAGACCATATTTTACTTCAAAAGTTCCAGCAGACGTCACATTGCCATTCTTCACAATGAACTTCTTACTGGTGGGCATGTCATAAAGTATGTACAGCAGTGGTTTACTTATGCCTAGTCTGCTCAACTTTTAGAAATGTCCCTCTAACCATACGGTATCGAAGGCCTTCTCCAAGTCAACCAGACAGGCACCCGTGCATTGCTTCTTGCTTTTGTTCCACTGGTTATCTGATACCAGTTTAGACGTGGCATGTGTGGTATCATGCCCCGCCTTGAAACCGAATTGGTTATCCGGAATTATGTGCATGTCCTCAACGCACTTGGCCAGGGCTCTATGTATCACTTTTTCGAATACCTTGCTGATGTTCGGAAAGAGACTTATCGAGCGGAGATTATCCAGATTGGAGCTTTATTTTTCTTTGGAATGGGCTGCACCACCGCTGTTTTCCAATGAGCTGAATAAAAGGCGTAATTCATTGCATTATTAACCAGGATGGTGTAAATGTTCACAGCTTCTGGAGGAAGATGTCTAAGTACAATACTGGGTATACCATCGATTCCTACGGATTTCTTTTTTCTCAGTGATTTGCTTGCCATATTTCTTTCATTGAACACGGTGAAACCAGTGTTCTCAGATCGCCAATGCTCCATGTCATTTTGAAAGTAGAAGTTGTGCACAAGGACTCGATATTCCAGGTCGTGGTTCGGGCACCGTGGGCGCCGTGGCGTAAGTGGTTAGTGTGTCGGATCACTACGCATGAGGTTCCAAGTTCGAATCCCAGAAAATACCAAAAAGTTTTTTTCACGGTCCCACCTCTCGCGAGCGTCTGACGAATATCCGAGAGTATTGTTGTCACGAAAAAGCTTCTTAAATCGCCGTTCGGAGTCGGCACTAAAGTGTAGGTCCCTTCCATTCGTGTGAAAAATATAACGCACACAACATGAGTGGTTGCGAGAAGCTAGGCCCTTGCACTTTAAAGAGCTGTTGCGCCAAGTATTTGTATTTGTTTTCTTGGTTCGGGCAAATACTATCATTCATCTTATACACGTCCTGGAAAGTCGTTCCTATAGCCTCTACCTTCTCCTGCGGATCTTCGATCACAAAGAAATTGTTATCCTCAGCTGCGTTATCCGGATCTATCTATACCTGCTGTTATAAGTATTTGTATATTGTTCGTAGTTCAGGGGATTTTAAGGTGCGGAAGGTAGTTTTGATTATTTTTCCGAAATATTTTGTTTATTTGCGGGAACATACTCGGATTGTTGAATTTTTCAGCCCGAATTTTCCTGTCCCAGTGCAAATTTACAGAAAGTCTGTAATTTTCTTTAATTAACTTTGAGAGGATTTTAATCAACGACTTCAGCGTTCTAACCTCCTCTGAGTTCTCTCTGTCAGTAAACTGTCTGTACATACAAGGGTTATAATTTCGACAGTAGTCTACTTTTATGTTCAAGCAGTACGTCAATTGTTGCATTGCGGTATGTGTTCACGTTGTCAGTGTGTTGATATTAATGTATAGTACTGTCCGTCGTTCGTTTTATTGTTTCGTTCAATTGTTTTAGACATCTATCAATCTCTTTGTTTGACAGATTCCTATTGGACGGTAGGTCGAGCAAGTTCGAAGAGAATGTTCTCGTCAACTGTCTGGAGAAGCGAGTCCAACGCGTTCTACTGTAATTGTAGGCGCTGATTTCCAGCCGTTGCACAGACTAATACTGAGCGCACTTTTTGCCGCAGACTCTTGCATATAGAGGTCTATCGGTAGTAGTCCAAGGATTGTTTCTAATCGCGCTGTTGGGGTTATTCTCATTGCGCCAGTTGTGCTCATGCATGCAAGTCTTTGTATTTTTGTCATTGATTTGAGGTCGATTGCTTTACTTGTGGCTTGCCACCAGACTAAGTTACAGTATGTGAGTATGGGTCTAACGATCGCTTTCTACATCCAAAGGATGATTTTGGGTTTTTGATTTAAATTTCTACGGAAGATGCGGTGTAGAAAGCAATGAGACCTTTGTTACTCCTTCCTCAATGTTAAATTTCCAATTTAGTCTCTTATCGAAGATTAGGTTAGATTAAAGCATATAATAGGGTCCCTAGAGGCAAATTCTGGAGTGTTCTGCAGGAGTATGGGATTGATGGTTCTCTGTTAAGGGCGATTCAGTCTTTATATACAAACTGTAGAATCTGTGTTCGGATAAATAAAATGATGTTAAATCAATACCTTTCACTGTGGGCGTTGGACTCCGCCAGGGGTGCGTTTTGTCATCTCTCCTCTTCATTGTATATATGGATTGGATGTTGCAGCGCAGCCGTGGCGAGGAATGTTTCGAAGTGGGAGACCTGAGGATTAGTCATCTGCTCTTTGCGGATGATTTGGTCATCCTTGGATCCTCTCAAACCGAACTTCAGCGCGCACTCGAAAGGTTTGTAGCCGTTTGTGATGATGCTGGAATGAAGATCAACGTGAACAATTCAGAAGCAATGGTCGTTTCCAAAAAAAACCATTCAGTGCACTCTGCATGTTAGTGGAGTTCCACTGAAGCAGGTGGATAAGTTTAAGTACCTCGGGGTCCTATTCACGAGTGATGGGAAGAGCAATGCCGAGTTATCCTGCAGAATTGGTCAGGCTGGATCAATTTTGAGAGAGCTTGGCCAATCTGTTATAAGGAAGGCTGAACTTAGTGCTGAAGCTAAGCTATCGGTTTTTAACTCGGTATACATATGTTCCAACTCTCACCTATGGTCCTGAAATTTGGGTAGTGACCGAAAGAATAAGATCGTGGATACAAGCTGCCGAAATGAGGCACAGTTAGTTAGTGTTTTCAAGCACTTCCCTAATAGTTCACTACTGGTTGAAATAAGTTTTCTTGTTGCTTGTAATAAAACATCATCTGCGTATGCAATGGCTCTAACCCAACTATTTTTTTTATTTCATAAGTATTTCATTTATAACTAGGTTCCATAACAGAGGAGAGATTATCTCTCCCTGCGGTGTACCCCTAGAGATGGTTACTTGGAGTTGGCTGCTGCCGAGCTTGGTTTCTATGTTCCTATTGTTAAGCATACTTACAGCTTATGAGGATGCGGTTAACATGGACATTTTCTAAAGATCTTTTTGCTGCACAGATTTCTACATTATTGAATGCACCTTCAATGTCTAGAAATTCTGTGAGTGTTTTTTGCTCTGCAGTGATTTTTCAATAGTGCTTGCAACGTCGTGAAGTGCCGTCTCGACTCCTCTGCCTTTGGTGTAGGAATACTGTGCCGGAAATAGATCCCGGGGTGAAATCATACTGCGGATGTGTATTTCTATGAGTTTTTAAAATGTTCTTAGAATGAAGGACGTAAGACTTATGGGTTTTATGTCATTTGCAGTGGTATGGTTGGCTTTCCTAGCCTTTGCTATAAAGATTAACTTTAACCAATCACCAGGTCTTGGAAACATAGTCCCACTTGAGACTGCAAGTGAATATTTTTTTCAAGAATGGTGCCATTATGTGTTTGGTTTTTTGCAAAATAATTGGGAAAATTTCGTCGTTACCGAGTGTGTAACACTATTTAGTGTACGTCTCAATCAAAATCTTCAAGTTAAAGCCTAAATATAATTTTTGTTGCTGCGACTTCAGAAAATGTATTTTTTTATAATTCTAGAATTGGCGACTTGAATTACACTTCTTCTTCTTCTTCCTATTATCAGCGAGGTTATGATCCGAAAACAAGGGATCACAACCCTCCCACTTCACCGCATTTCTACTGATCCGCCAGTGGGGTTCTCCGACTTGAATTGCACTCTTATTTAAAATTTTTATGTTTCCCATTTTTGCACTCTTTACGACTTTTATTGGACAACTGTACCATCACTAAAGCGCCAGAGTATATTGCAGTTAAGTACCCAACGCATTAAGTGATTAGGAAAATAAGTAATGCGAACCTACTACTGGGTGAAATTGATTTAATTCAATTAGTGCGCGGCTCACATTATGGACATCAATAAAACGGTTAATCGGCTGATAAATCTACCATCATCAAGTTCAGCGAATTTAGTTCCGCTTTGCTACCTAGCGTCAATTAGCAATCAAAACGTTTCTTACCACCAAAGATCGTTGACCAAACTACAAGCAGCTTTTCTATCATCACTTTTTTCGCATGACAATTTGATCCTCTTAATAGGATTGAATCATTTCGACTTACATATATTAAATATTACATTTCATCGATGAAAATTGTAAGTACTCGCCTAATCCTGCGGACAGGCCCTAATGTCGTAAGCATAATATTTACATTTATTTTAAGTACCAATTTGAACTGTAAAACGTCAAACCTAAGCGGATGTGGTGGCAGATGTCAGTTGTCGTGAATTGAGCTTACACTTTGTGTTCCAAATGAACGCAGTGAATGAACTCTTCGTTGAAATTAGTTTTTGTGGTTTAATGCGAAAATTCCAAGAAATTGTATTTATGTCATGGAAAAGAGGGGTGGGGTTTGCAATAATATTTATGTCAATTGAGAACTGTATTTTTAAAGATTTTTATATGAATTTGTGAGAAAATGGCACTCGTAAAAAACGTCAACGAGAGACTGTCAAAGAAACTGTCATTTGGAATGTTTTGAGTTTGTTGTTTCCTTCGTTTGTTCATAGCCTTGCCGCTTGTCATTGACACATCTTATGTCAATGTTATTTAAGAAATCGAAAGTAAACAACAATGGCATCCAAAAATTGTCTTAAATGAGAAACTGCAGGCAGTTAATCATTCTGACTTGGCACAGCGGTTTCTTTACCTTCTGTCACCGTCAGTCAATCTCTCCAAATTATAGTGCGCCGTCACCTAAGATCAACAGCTTGGGGGCTTCATTTTCATAATTAATAAGTGGGTAGTGTTCCTTAAACATCAATAATAAATCAGGTTCATATTTTCCAAGCACAAAAGTCCCCTGACAGCCAACGATGACGATGACAATGACATAAAGAAAGTTACCCTCAGGCGTTGGATTAAAACTTTTAAATTCCAAACATTTAAGACTCGAAGACCTTATCTATTATTAACTTGTTAACTTTGAATAGGAAATCTATACACTCTCAGCTGGTATGGTGCTGATCATTTAAATCGAAAATAGAATCAAAGACATAGCGAAAGTTGGTCCAGATACAGCGTGAGTGTGCTGCGTTACAGCGGCGCGTCGGGGTAACAAAATTCAATTAGAGTCAAATTTTCTCTTCTTAATTGATTTTGAATCTGAATGTACTGCTAATTTGTTGATTCGGATCTAGCTGACGTATGCGCTGGAGGCTGGATTTGTGTGTAAATAGAGAGAGAAAAAAATGCCTGTCGCTAGACAGAATGGCAGGCAATGATGCTGACGGCGACGTGGGTTAGGTTCTCATTTAAGGTCAAGGTAGATGGCTCGTCGTCACCGGCGACCGATTAGAGGCGATGGTCGCATTAGGAGTGATTAAAATTTATTAGCCGCGAGTGCATTTCAATTGAAAAGTGAAATATGTTGTTGCCACTGGGCATTTTGTGTTGGGTGTCAGTGTTCAACGACAGTTTGAGGTGTATTTTGTGCAGCTAATCTCTGTTGGGTTGTAGTTTTACAAGTGCAGGTTGGCGATTGCGTGGCTTATTTCAACTATTTCAAAAATGGCATTATTTTTATGGTTAATTGAAGTACACACAAATCAATAAATGATCTATCTTTATGTAGAAATATCAAAAACTGTTGAGCAGGTTAATATGGGTTGTACCTAGAGCTACAGTACCAATATTATTGCAAACTTGCTTACCTTGAATGTTCCTAGATTTTTTAGTCTACGGCGTAAAACATGGAGGATATGTAAGGTTATAGGGATTAGCTGCATCGAATGGGAATGGGTTAGCCTGCAACCGGGTCTCAAACGGATCCACTGTGCTCCCTGACGCTAGAGTTTGCCGGTTGAAATACTGAAAAGAGAGGAACAAATTGGAACAGTCTCCTCTAAACCATTCTGAAGAAGTTATGAATTTCAGGATGTTGGTTGGTGGCTTTTCAGACAGGTCGCCAAATGGTTCAAGAAATACTCTCCAAGAGCCGTCTTTCTGGTATTGCAGAGACTAGGGCATTTGCATAGGAATTGTTCAGCATCCTCTTCTGCGTCTGTTCTGCCGCATCCTCTGCAGAGTTCATCTGTACTTAGCCACGTTCTCTTCCGGTAGACCGCCAATAGGGTGTGTCCGGTAAAGATTCATATGAAAAGCGCAAAATTTTGTCTACTTTGAGTGAGGATGAGTTTGGTTTTCACTTTGAAGTTAAGTGCTATGTTTTAGGAATGACTTAGGTTTGGACCATTGGCATGTCTTGTTTTGATCCCTTCCTTGGCAGTTCATCCCCCACCTCGTTCCCTGGAATTCCTCTGTGTCCTGGGACCCACTAGAGTGTTACATGGTGGCTATGGATGTGTGTATCAAGCTCCTCGCGGCAGCGTTTTATTTGCTTTGATTTTATTACCGCGCCAATGAAATGGCTTTTATAGTAGCTTGACTATCTATGTAAACATCAATCTCTTTCCTAGTAACACGTTTCGTGGATAGTTCTCGTACCGCCCCTGCTATCGCCAGGACTTCTGCTTGGAACACACTGCCGTGGTTCGGAAGCCTTAGTGATATTGCAATTCAGGTTCCGCTGAGTAGATAACCGAACCCACTCCTTCGTTTGTTTTGGACCCGTCAGTGATGACTGATATACTCGTACTATGTGGGTTAATGGCCCTACCGTCTTCCTAGTGTTCGCTTGATGGGATGACCGTTTTGACGTTTAGGCTGAGGTCGGGGGATGGCGGAAGATAGTTTATGGTGGCGTCTAGGTGAGGCCAACTTGAGATGCTACGGTGGCCCGTATGGCCCCTTCTCCATAGGTTGGATTTTTTTAGGCGTAAGGCACTCATCGCTCATCGGTGGGCGCCGTTGCGTAAGTGGTTAGTGTGTCGGATCACTACTACCCAGAAAATACCAAACAGTTTTTTCATGGTCCCACCTCTCGCGAGCGTCTGACAAGGTTAGGTTAGGTTAGGTAAGTGGGCAGGTGTAGGGGGACAGAAAACCTCCACACCACACTCAGGTCAGTATAGACCCATTGTGATACCCAAGGGGGGAAAGGAGATAGAAAAAGGAAATCCCTACCTCGTGGAAAAATACCGTCTTGTAAGTATCCTAAAGAAAGAACTAAGTACTCACTGTGTCCTAGATACAAACCATCCAGAGGATTTGATGAAGTTTGCGATGTCATTTATTGGTCTGTTGGACAACTCTTCTAGATCCTCAAAGAAGTGTTGCCCAAGGATCTTATTTCTCAAATGATAGAGGCCTGGGCAATGACAGAGAAAGTGGGCGGTGTCCTCCTGAGCCTCCTCGTCGCCGCAGCCTCTACAAAGGTCTTCGCTAGTCACACGTAGTTTTTTCATGTGGTACCGCATGGTGTTATGCCCCGTAATGACTCCAATTAGAGTAGAGAGGGATTTTCTGTGCCTCTGTATGAGTCTATTGGTTCTTACTCTGTCAAAAGCGGGCCACAGCTTCCTCGTGGTGACACAAGTATCTAAACAGGTCCACCTATTGTTAGCCTCCGTTATGGCTTTGTTTCCTGCTACGAGCTTAAGGGCGCAAGGCGGGATGTACACCGAGGGGTCGGATTGGTCCGAGCTTAGTGCTGAGCCACCTCTAGCCAGTTCATCGGCTTTCTCATTCCCTGGAATGCCTTCATGACCAGGGACCCAGCAGAGCCTTACCTCGTGCTGTGTTCCAAGAACCTTGAGCTCTTCTCTACAACACTTCACAAGCTTCGATTTTACTTCTATAGCAGATATTGCTTTTATCGCTGCCTGGCTGTCGATGAAAAAGGTGATATCCTCTCGTGGTATTGCCCTCATCGCAGTCTCACGAGCTGCTATTGTAACTGCTAGGACCTCCGCCTGGAAAACGCTGCTGTAGCTCTGAAGCCGAGCTGACATGGAGAGGCCAAGCGTTTCAGAGAAGATGCCTGCGCCTACACCTATTTCCATTTTGGATCCATCGGTGTAAACAGCTAAGGATCGCTCGTTAGGCGTTCTGTCATTTTTCCAGTCTTCCCTGCTCGGATAGGTGCTAGAGAATGGTCTTAAGAAGTCTAGGTAAGGCGTTAAGTAGTCTGTATTAGATACACTGCCTAGATATCTCTGCAGGATCGTGGTGTGACCCATTGCATTTGGTCTCCAGCTATCTGTTTGGCTTAATCTTACGGCACTATGGGCTGCCGATACTTGTATAAAGATGTCTAGCGGAAGCAGATTGAGAATGGCCTCGAGTCCTGCTGTAGGTGTCGTTCTCATCGCACTGGTTGTGGCGATGCACGCTAGTCTTTGTACTTTTGTGATAGCAGCTAAGTTATTTATTTTGCTGGCTGCCTGCCACCATACAAGGCTGCCATACGTTAGTATTGGCCTTACTATAGCTGTATACATCCATAGGATGATTTTGGGGCTCGGTCCCCAAGTCTTCCCAAATATTCTATTGCACGAGTAAAAAGCTATCGTGGCTTTTTTGACTCTTTCGTTGATGTTTAGTCTCCAGTTCAGTTTCCTGTCGAGCACCAGGCCAAGGTATCTCGCACTATCGGAAATACTCAGGGGAGTACCCCTTACGGAAGGAGTTACGAATTGTGGAATTATTCTTTTGTTAGTGAATAGTACTAACTCTGTCTTCTGGGGATTAACCGCCAGCCCACAACTCTCCGTCCAGGAGTCAATGATTTCCAGCGCCCCTTCGATTTGTTCGCTTAGGGTCGGGAGAAATTTACCTGTTGCTAGCAGCACAACGTCGTCCGCATATGCAATGGCCTTGACGCCGCTGTTTCTAAGTTTAAGAAGGACTTCGTTCAGGACAATAACCCACAGTAGTGGGGATATAACCCCTCCTTGAGGGGTGCCTCTTGAGGCATAGACTTCGAGCTTAGTACCTCCGAGTTCAACTTTGATATGTCTTTCCTTTAGCATATTGACGATCCATTTTATCACAGAATTGTGAATATTAAGGTTCGTTAGAGTTCTATTGACCGCTTCCGTTTTGACATTGTTAAAGGCTCCTTCAATGTCCAGGAAAGCGGCTAGTGTATATTCTTTATTTTTCAGTGATTTTTCTATTGAGCCGACTACACAGTGCAGCGCTGTCTCTACGCTTTTTCCTTTCGTATAAGCGTGCTGCGCTGGAGATATGTCACCTGGGCGTAGTTTACTACGGATGTATATGTCAGCTAGCCTTTCAAAGGTCTTTAGGACAAAGGAGGTAAGGCTAATTGGCCTAAAGTCCTTTGCAGTAGTGTGGCTTGCTTTACCGGCCTTGGGTATGAAGACCACTTTGACCTCTTTCCATGATCTAGGTATATACCCCCACATGAGGCTGTTGAGGTACAGTTCTTTAAGTACCGGGATGATTGTGGTTATTGTTTTCTGTAGCATGATCGGGATAATCCCGTCGGGTCCTGGGGATTTAAAGGGAGAGAATGATCCGATTGCCCACTCAATTCTTTCCTCTGTGATAAAATCCGTCGGAGTTTCCGTTACAAAACTACTGTTAGTTACGATGTTATTATCTGGATGGGCCGTACAACCCGGAAAGTGCGCTTTTAGCAGGGAGCTAAGCGATTCTGCACAGGATTCAGTCCACCTTCCGTCGGATTCCTTGAGAGATCCAAGAGTTTTTGATTCCCTGGATAGAATTTTTCTCAGTCTCGCAGATTCTGTCGTACCCTTGATTTCATTACAGAAGTGCTGCCAAGAGTGGCGTTTGGCCTTCTGTGTCTCGTTTTTGAAATTTCTCTGACTGGACTTATATTGTTCCCAGTCCGCTTCTAGCATAGTTCTTTTGGCCTTATTTAGAAGGTGTCTAGTTACTCTCCTAATTCTAGCTAGTTCAGGTGACCACCAAGGTGGTGATTTTTTATCTTTTCGTTTGGTTTCTGGACATGCTTTGACATAGGCTTCATTAAAAATGGATGTAATATCCTCCGCCTTGCGGTCAATGTCGGCAGGTCCGAACCAGTTGCTATCCTGCAGGGATCTTACACCTTTCCTCACCTCGTTGTTAAATAGATCCCAGTTGGTTTTCCTGGGGTTCCTGTAAGGTTTGGGAGAGTCATAGTTGTTACCCACGAGGAATTCGATCAATTTGTGGTCGGAGTAGGACTCTTCCCCTATCACGTTCCACTTGTCAATAGTTAGGGTGCTCGAGTTACTGGCTAAAGTTACATCTATAACTTCTTGCCTGTTCTTTACTACAAAAGTAGGTTCGTTACCCCTATTCGCTACAATAAGGTTATTTTCAATTATAAACTCAAATAAAGACTCACCGCGTAAGTTTGTGTTGCTGCTACCCCATTGAGAGTGATGAGAGTTGGCATCACACCCCAGCAGCAAGTCCCATCTTTCCTGTTCCGCCTTTTGCACAAGAGAGCGGGTCAGTGTGGATGGCGGTCCCTCCTTGGCATCAAAAGGCATGTAGACGGCTGATAGAATCAGCGGGGAAAGCCCCCTCCGCTCAAGCCTTACCACTGTTTGGTCCTCATTGCTGTAGCTAGATAAAAGAAAAAGGTTAATTTGTTTCCTAGCTACGATGCACGTTCTGTTCTTACAATCCGCGTGTAGCGGTTCGATGCTGTATGTAGTAAGGTCTTTATGCCTTAGCCCACTTATTTTGCCACGGGAGATCCATGGCTCTTGAATTAGGGCAATGTCTATGTTCCTATCTCCCATGAGATAGATGAGGTTGGCGCTAGCTGCTATGCTATGGTGAAGGTTTATTTGAGCAATCTTCATCATTGATTTACCTTATCACCCGCCTTCCTTCTTTTCTTTTCGTCCATCCCAACTAAAGGTCTGACCTTGCATCGGGTAATTCGTCTGAGCGTCTGACAAACATCTGAGAGTATTGTTGTCACG
Source organism: Brachypalpus laphriformis (assembly GCA_945910035.1). Lineage (NCBI taxonomy): Eukaryota > Metazoa > Arthropoda > Insecta > Diptera > Syrphidae > Brachypalpus > Brachypalpus laphriformis. The sequence continues at coordinate 327,934,755 of OX246753.1, forward strand.
AAAAAGCTTCTCAAATCGCCGTTCGGATTCGGCATTAAACTGTAGGTCCCTTCCATTCGTGTGAAAAATATAACGCACACAACATGAGTGGTTGCGAGAAGCTAGGCCCTGGCACTTTAAAGAGCTGTTGCGCCAAATATTTGTATTTTGCACTCATCGCAGGCTAATTTCTTAACAAATAAGTCTAGTGGAAATAGTGCGAGAATTGTTTCAAGTGCTGCGGTCGTGGTGGTTCTAATGGCGCCAGTGGTTGTTATGCAGGCAAGTCTTAGTATTTGAGTAAACTTCTTGAGATGTGTTCTTTTCTCTGCTATTGGCCACCAGACAATGAAGACAATATGCTGCAAGCATAGAACGCAATGTACGCTTTCTTTATTCTTTCATTTGTATTATCTCTCCGCTCAGTTTGCTGTCAAGTATGCACCCTATATACCGTGCTATATCCGAGACTTGGAGTGGAGTATCACCAGGTCATAGGGGGGTCCGAAAGCTGGGATTATTCTTTTGTTGGTGAAGAGGACCACTTCTGGTTTCGCAGGATTTACTTTCAGTCCACAACTTTTCGCCCAGTTATGGAATGTCTTCAGGGCCGATTGCAGAAGTTCGGTGATTGTGTCGAGAAATTTGCCGGACATAAGTAGGACGATGAAATTTGCATAGCATCAACTTTTACTCCGCTATGTCCTAATTTTAATATGATATCGTTTGCCACTAGAGTCCATAGTAGATGAGATAGGACCCCACCTTGCGGGGTTCCTCTAGAGGCCAGTCCATTTACTTGGCTGTCACCCAGCTCCGAGTTGATGCTGAGTACTCTTAGGCTGCTCAAGATATCGGACCTTGAAATTGGCAACTTTACAGGCCATCTGAAGATTCTAGAGTACTTTCAAAGCAACCCTATTCTTAAAATCCCAGATACCATGCTCCAGAAATACCGGTTCTCCAGGAGATTCAATGTGAGGCGTTCAACCTATGAGGTGAACGCATCACATGGAGGAATCAAGGACTTGTAGTCTTACCAAATTCTCAAACTTGCTACACAGATGGTTACAAATTGGAAAATGGTAGTACTGGCGCAGGAGTTTATGCACCAGGTTCCAACGTGCAACAGCGCTTGGGAAATCACCAACTGTATTTCAGGCGGAAGTCCATGCAATCGAACTTTGTGTACGAGAATGCCTGCGAAGAAGGGTCGAGAGCACCCGTGTTTAGATCCCCTCGGATAGCCGGGCAACACTTATGACTCTGAAATCCTACACGATAGGATCTAAACTTGTGTGGGACTGTTTGAATCTACTCGAAGATCTCGCATCGAAAAACAACGCCACTGTGGCCTGGATACTAAGACACTCGAGGCTCGAGAGCAATGAATGGGTGGACTGCTTAGCGAGAAGAGGCTCCAGTCACCCACTAGTCGGTCTTGAACCCTGTTTTGGAGTTACACGGAGTAACACAAACCTCAAAATGAAACAATGGGCAGCTGAGCGTCATGCAGAGTACTGGGCCTAAGACAAGCAAACAAGTTCATCAGCCTCAGCCGTTTTAAGGCTAAGAAGCTACTTGACCTTAGGAAAACCTTAAGGACCTTAATTGGCTACTTGATTGGTCATCGCCCACTCAAGTACCATCTGCACAAAATAGGAGTAGTGGATACTGATGTTTACTTGCTATGTGGAGAACAAAAATAGGCGGCAGAACATATTATTTGTAAATGCCCATGGCCGCAAAGAAAAGACTTCTCCACCTCGGACTGACTTTATTGAGCCCCTCAGACTTTTGGAATATTGAGTCTGGAGCTTTTTAGATTTATCAAGAGCCTTAATCCGGCTCTCGGCTAAACACCGGGCTGGCACAGTCGATCTTTGAGGTCGCAGTGAGTACAAAGCCCTATTACAATATAGTATATGTCTGCGTAGTCCACAATAATATTCGAAATATGTATTTTAGCTACAAAAGGAAAATTATCAAACGCCATTCTTACCGTCTGCACAGCTATAAATTTGCGCCCATAAATAGGAAGGACAATTCACTTCCCAAACGTACCTAATCTTCTTCTTCTTCCTATTTCGGCAAGGTTGTGATTCGAATACAAGGGATTATAACCCTCACACTTTACTGCATTTCTACTGATACGCCTGTGGGGTTTGCCTAAACGTATTTAATGTGCTCACTTATTTCACTGTCTTGCAGAAATACTTTTATTTCTCGGGATAAAAAGCATCCTTAATTTTGACTCAGGATATAAGATACCACAATGCCAAGATTCATCACAATCCGTCCAGTGGTTTCTGCCTGATGCATGCACAGACAGACAAACAAAAATTACAAAAATGGTATTCTTTGTTTCTACGGGTTTCAAATAGTCATGGGGTTTGTAAGTAGAAGAGTGTTACCAATGATCTTTCTTATGGAAGTACTTGCAAGCTACGAATTAATTATCATTTAATTTAATTAAAAGGCATGGGAACAGAGAAAAAAAAAAAGATCTAGACGAAGAAAGAAAATGTAAAAAAGATTGCAGACAAATAGATGTCCTGGAAACCTCAACCTCAACCTCAATTAAATTACAGACATTCGACCCGCTATAGTTTTGTTATATGTACGAGTATGTATAGATATACACCGATAACTTCAGTTTCAAAGACTGAGCTACTGAAATTATGTCCAAGAAAATACAGATAGTTAAATTTCTTGATGCCAACCGCTCGTTAAGAAGCAACCTGCTTACTATTACTTTTAAGAAATAAAGATTAGAAATAATGCACAGTCATGTCGAAAATGCTCTCAAATGTTTAGTATCTCGTTTAAAATGTTCAAAGACTCGTCTTCGAATTACCAAATACACCCGCTGTCAATGTCTCATAAATGAAAAGCGCAAACGTCTTCTTACGCAATCGGTTCCTGTCAAAAGTAGCTAACCTCCAGTGCAACTACAAAACTTCAAATACCAAAGTGATTCACGATTGGATGCACTTTTTTTTCTAAAAGAAGATCGGCTGCTCCAGCTGAGTTGTGACATACCATCTCTATGCGAATAGTTGTCCATAATCATTGCCAATATATTCTGCGCGTGAAACAAAAAAAAACGACGAGCAAAACAGATGAGGCTGCACGATCGTCATTATTATTGCCGGTGTTTACCGTGATGCCAAGTACGCCAAGAGTCATCGTCAGCGTCAACAGTGCAAGTAAACAGCTTTTTTATCTCATCATGTGCCTAGGCCGGAGAAGCTTCTTCTGTTTGGGTGTTTTGGAGAAGACAACAAACATGCGGCGCACGAGATGACTGCGCACCGAAGATGATGATGATGCTGGTATCTAGATACAAACGACCGTGTCGGTTGTCGTCGTCTTGGGCGCTCTCGGTGGTACCGCATTCGAGTTAAGTTCATGAACACTTCCCAGTACAGCCGGCTTGGCTGGTGGGTTGTAGGTTTAATGATGAATCGAGTTTGTTGCGAAAAGAAGAGCTTCAACTCGACGAGGCTCTTATACAATGGAGCGAGCGCGCGCAATCTTTGACTGTGTGTTTGTGGAGAGATAAATCATAGAAGATGTAATGTTTTGTTGGAATCGCTTGCATTTTATTTGCATTTGTTATGAGGATTTTCCTCAAACGAAATCAAACTGGTCTATCAATTGAGAAAGAGAAAAAATAAACCAGGACCAGTATTAGGTAAATTGTGTCACCATGGCAATCTCTCTTGAGACTGGAATTGGGTTTTTCTTCGTTTTTACGGATAAACACGAAATGTGTTGAAGCGTTGAGTTGTCAATGAATTTGCAATTTTAATTGAAACATAGATGTGGGCTTAGAGTGTATGCTTTCTGAAGGAGGAGGAAGGAGTTTATGTCCCTTTCCATGTTGATGGTTATCGTCATCAGCATCGGGGGTATAAAGTGAGAACGTAGTGTTGACACTTTTCAGCAGGGAATGAAGACCAAATTTTATGCGGAAGGGATCTGTTATGGATTACATGGTAAACTAATTGAATATTAGATGTGGGGGCTTACTGAGGTTACTAACCTAAAAGGTTACTGGGCATAAATATTTATGGCTTCCAAATGCCACGCTAAATCTTGTGCGTTACAGTTAATATCTGTGGAAAACAATTTATGGTAATTATTATGGACCTCTGGGCGGCATAAAACTCACTTTCAAATTAAATTACACCTTCAATAGAGGCAGCTTACGTTCCGTAGTATGTATTATGTAATCTATTTGTTTCCTTGTAAGCCTAATCCTAGGAGGCCTAGGGCATGTCAAGGAGGACGTTGTCTATAAGACGCTTTCTATTAAATGGTAAACGTACTTTATAGCTAGGGATAGGAACTCTTCGTTGAGAATATCACTGCATTGCAATGCATAGTGCATATGCTCCCCATAGTGGGTGCGATCAAATGGAAAAGTTGCATTTTGGCAAGATTTTCACAACCTCCTAAAGAACATCCCAAATGAATAGTTTCTGTTTGCTGGAGGAGATTTGAATGGGAGAATGTCGGGAGGTCAGGCGAATACTATAAAGACTGCATACAGGACTGCGATAAAGCACCAGAAAACTTCCTGGTAAAGACATCCTAAGCATGTGCAGGTCCCATGGTCTTATCGTGTTAAATACTATGTTCATCAAACAAAGTCGGCAATTGATTACTTACAGCAGCAGTTTGGCTGGTCAAACTTAAGTGCATGCGATCATATGAAAACACAAGCGTTTTCACTTAGTTGAGGCTTACCTTCCAATTCCTACTAGGTGGCGTCTACAGTTCCAGTTATGTTGAACTTAGTGAATACCTTGCGCGAGCTATTTCAACGTATTCGGATCATAGGTTGGTAAGGAATTTCCAATGTTGGTCAGGACCTTGGAATAGAGATGGACCAACGGCAGCGCTCATACTCCCGTAGTGGACTACTAGCACCGGTGTACCCGGCCCCTCGTCCTAGGGGAAAAGCTAAAGGAACTGGCCCTCCACGCTGGGGATTGTGCGTCGGGATAGCTTCCGCACCACGTAAAAAACGAATGGTTCGGAAACAACCAAAATCCTCGGATAAGGGCGACTCAACTGATGACGACCTTAGCAGACGAAATAAGGACAACGACTTTCAGATCTGTATGTCGAATGGTCTATCGGTTTACAGACCACGTGCAGTCGAACAATTATCAGAGGACCTAGACTGCTATAAAGCAGATATAACCACCATCCAGGAAGTGCAATGGGATCGCCGGGCAAAAAGGATGAAAAACGGGGACATCTACTACGGTGATTGCTACAGAGGCAACAGGTAGTGCTTATTCGGATGCGGATTTGTTATACACAGCAGACTTAGGCAAGAAGTCTTAAGCACGTGCGAGTGTATGATGGCTATCCGGATCAAGGCTATATTCGCTGACATAGACCTAATATGTATATGTGCCCCCACGGAAGAAAATGACCCTGCCACTAAATATTGTTTCCACGAGCTCCTCGGCAAAACATCCAAACAATGTCCTAAATACGACTTTAAAATCATATTGGGTGATTTTAACGCCAAAATAGGAAAGAAGGACGTCTCGTGGGCGCCGTGGCATAAGTGGTTAGTGTGTCGGATCACTACGCATGAGGTTCCAAGTTCAAATCCCAGAAAACACCAAAAAGTTTTTTCACGGTCCCACCTCTCGCGAGCGTCTGACAAACATCCGAGAGTATTGTTGTCACGAAAAAGCTTCTCAAATCGCCGTTCGGATTCGGCACTAAACTGTAGGTCCCTTTCATTCGTGTGAAAAATATAACGCACACAACATGAGTGGTTGCGAGAAGCTAGGCCCTGGCACTTAACGAGCTGTTGCGCCAAGTATTTGTTTTTGTTTGTTTGACGTCTTTGGTGTCGGTAAGAATAAACTACACGACACCGCGTCTGATAACGGACTTAGGCTAATTTATTTCGCTGTGGAGCGAAATGTCTCCATAGGAAGCAGATGATTTCCTCATCTCAATATTCATAATCAGACATGGTGGTCTAATGATCATGTAACGATCAACCAAGTTGATTATATTGCGATCGACGCAAGTCATTCCTCCAATATTCTCGATTCTCCTCCCGAGCGGCCAACATAGACTCGGATCATTACCTTGTTGTAGCTAAGGTATGAATGCGGATATCCCAAACTGAAGAACAAAGAAGAATCACTGTGAGAAAATTTAACGTCGAAAAGCTACAATCGCAAGAGACCGCCAGACTCTTCGCTAAACACGTATCCCGAAATCTCTCAATCACCCCTATGATGCCAGCATCAAGTGCCGAAGACCAGTGGCAACGCTGCCAACATGCCATCAGAAACGCCGCGACTGATGTGCTGGGTCTCGCTCGCCCACCACCGCAAAACCCCTGGTTTGACGAAGAATGCCGGCGAGTGCATGCAGCAAAACAAGAGGCAGCAAAACAGAGGCGAGAGGCAAGCAGCGCTGCAAAGGAAGACGAGAGCTGCTCGTGACTTCTACGAGCGAAAGAGACAGGAAGAATATCGGCTTCTACAAAAAAGAAGGAAAGAGCATGAGAAACACGCTTTCGAGAATTTCGAGAGTTTATAGTCCAGAAACAATGTACGGAAGTTTTACCGAAAGGTAAAAAGAACGTGTCAGAGAAGCAATACCAGTACAGAGACCTGTAGAGATGAAAATGGAAACCTCGTAGTAGGTTAGGTTAGGTAAGTGGGCTGGTGTAGGGGGATAGAAAACATCCACACCACACTCAGGTCAATATAGACCCATTGTGATACCCATGGGGGGAAAAGGGATAGAATAGAGAATCCCTTCCTCGTGAAAAATACCGTCTTTGTAAATATCCTAAAGAAAGCATTTAGTACGTACGCCGAGATACAAACCACCCAGAGGATTTGATGAAGTTTGCGATGTCATTTATTGGTCTGTTAGACAACTCTTCTAAATCCTCAAAGAAGTGTTGTCCAAGGATCTTATTTCTCAAATGATAGAGGCCTGGGTAATGACAGAGAAAGTGGGCAGTGTCCTCCTGAGCCCCTCGTCGCCGCAGCCTCTACAAAGGTCTCCCTTAGTCACACGTAGTTTTTTCATGTGGTACCGCATGGTATTATGCCCCGTTATGACTCCTATTAGAATAGAGAGGAATTTTCTATGCCTCTGTATGAGTCTATTGGTTCTTACTCTGTCAAATGCAGGCCACAGCTTCCTCGTGGTGACACAAGTATCTAAAGAGGTCCACCTGTTGTTAGTCTCCGTTAGGGCTTTGTTTCCTGCTTCGAGCTTGAGGGCGCAAGGCAGGATGTACACCGAGGGGTCGGATTGGTCCGAGTTTAGTGCTGAGCCTCCTCTAGCAAGTTCATCGGCTTTCTTATTCCCTGGTATGCCTTCATGACCAGGGACCCAGCAGAGCTTTATCTCGTGCTGTGTTCCAAGAATCTTGAGTTCTTCTCTACAACACTTCACAAGCTTAGATTTTACTTCTATAGCAGATATTGCTTTTATCGCCGCCTGGCTGTCGATGACAAAAGGTGATACCCTCTCGTGGTATTGCCCTCATCGCAGTCTCATGAGCTGCTATTGTAACTGCTAGGACCTCCGCATGGAAAACTCTACTGTAGTTCGGAAGCCGGGCTGACATGGAGAGACCAAGCGTTTCAGAGAAGATGCCTGCGCCTACACCTATTTCCATTTTGGATCCATCGGTGTATACAGCTAAGGATCGCTCGTTAGGCATTCTGTCATTTTTCCAGTCTTCCCTGCTCGGATAAGTGCTAGAAAATGGTCTTGTGAAGTCTAGGTATGGCGTTAAGTAGTCTGTATTAGATACACTGCCTAGATATCTCCGCGGGATCATGGTGTGACCCATTGCATTTGGTCTCCAGCTACCTGCTTGGCTTAATTTTACGGCACTAAGAGCCGCCGATACTTGTATAAAGATGTCTAGTGGAAGCAGATTGAGAATGGCCTCGAGTCCTGCTGTACGTGTCGTTCTCATCGCACTGGTTGTGGCGATGCACGCTAGTTTCTGTACGTTTGTGATAGCAGCTAGGTTATTTATTTTGCTGGCTGCTTGCCATCATACAAGGCTGCCATACGTTATTATTGGCCTTACTAGATCTGTATACATCCATAGGATGATTTTGGGGTTTGGTCCCCAAGTCTTCCCGAAAATTCTATTGCACGAGTAAACAGCTATCGTGGCTTTTTTGACTCTTTCGTTGATGTTTAGTCTCCAGTTCAGTTTTCTATCGAGCACCAGGCCAAGGTATCTCACACTACTGGAGATACTCAGAGGAGTACCACTTACGGAAGGTGTTACGAATTGTGGAATTATTCTTTTGTTAGTGAATAATACTAACTCTGTTTTCTGGAGAGTAACCGCCAGCACACATCTCTCCGTCCAGGAGTCAATGATTTCCAGCGCCCCTTCGATTTGTTCGCTCAGGGTCGGGAAAAATTTACCTTGCAGTAAAGTCACAGTCAGTGCTGAGAATATGGAAAACTATTTCTGCAGACTGTATAACGGCGACGAAGACCAACATCCCGCTGTCAGGCAGAATGAATCATTCAGCATAGACGATGATAGTCAAAATTTCCGTCCACCTGACCAAAACGAGTGAGGATAGCAATATCCAAGCTGAAATCCAACAAGGCTGCTTGACCTGACGGCTTACTTGACCATCTTTTCAAGGCAGCTGGTGATGACTTGGTAGAGTGCATACACCAACTCATCTCGAAAATTTGGTCAGACGAGTGTATACCTGATGAATGGAATCTCAGCATCGTTTGCCCGATCCACAAGAAAGGAGACCCCCTCAACTGCACCAATTATAGAGGCATCAGTCTCCTCAACATCGCATACAAGATCTTTTCTGCGATATTGTGTGAACGCCTGAAACCTTTTATGAACAGCCTGATTGGACCCTATCAGTGTGGGTTCAGGCCAGGAAAGTCCACCATCGATCAAATCTTCACACTTCGGCAGATTCTGGAGAAAACCCAAGAATTCCAAATCGATACTTATCATCTCTTTCGATTTCAAGGCCGCCTATGACAGCATCTATAGAGAAGAGCTTTATAGAGCCAAGTGTAGTTTTGACATCCCTGCCAAACTTGTTCTTCTATTCAGGATGACGATGGAGAACGCTCGCTACTCCATCAAGGTAGGTAATGACCTCACAGAGACATTTGATGTCAAAAAAGTTTTTTGACAAGGTGACGTGGTGTCATGTGACTTCTTTAATATTGTACTTGAACGGATTGTGCGGAACTCACAAGCCAACACCGGAGGCACAATCTATTACAAGTCTGTACAACTGCTTGCATACGCCGACGATATTGATATTACTGGAAGAACTCAGCGGGCTGTCACTGGTGCGTTTGCAAGCTTTGAGGCAGAAGTGGCCAAAATGGGTTTAGCGATAAACGAGGGCAAAACCAAGTACATGTTGTCAACAAGAAGGGACAATCAACACCGACGAATTGGACAGAATGTCACAGTGGGCAGCTATAACTTCGAGGTAGTAAGGGACTTTGTCTACCTTGGCTCTGCTATAAACTCTAAAAACAACATCAGCCCAGAGATCAAGTGAAGAATAACTGTTGCCAATCGCTGTTTTTTGAGCTTATAAGGCAATTCAACAGTAAAGCCCTATCTCGAACAACTAAGGAGACTCTGTATAAGACCACAATCATCCCAGCCCTGCTTTACGGCGCTGAAACATGGACTTAATTAAAAGAGAATGAAGGTATCCTTGGTCGCTTCGAGAAAAAATTCTTCGTAAAATATTCGGTCCCATTTGCGCTGATGGGTTTTGGAGGAGAAGATTCAATAACGAACTATACGAGATCTACACCGGCATCGACCTAGCCAAAAAACTACGTATTGGACGTCTGAGATGGCTAGGACATGTAGAGCGAATGGACAGTAACGCTCCTGGCCGCAGAGTCTTCGGGACGATGCAGTGGAGCACCTCCTCGCCATAGATGGCGTCCACAAGTTCAAAGGGACCTCGACCAACTTGGAGTGCACAACTGGAGGCAATTAGCTAAAGACCGAGCTAAATGGAGAGGCTTGTTGGTTGAGGCCCAGGTTCACCCCGAACTGTAGCGCCACCTAAGTAAGTAAGTATGTAAGTTCGACAATTTTGTTGTTTCCAGTCAATCTGCAGTTGACACCTTATAGAGTAATCTGATGGTGTTCTTAATGTAAAACCAGAAATTATAATAATTTTTGTTAAGCCTTAAATACCGAGCATTAGTTACGATTGTATCATGAAAAAGTTCGCAATGATATCTTCAAGTGAGTCTAGCTTTATTGAATTTTACTGAATTGTTGCATGAGAGAGATGGATGGATGTTTTTTCGGCTCAAATAGATAGGCCATATCATCGACATCAATTTTCATGCTGACCATATTTGCTTGAATTAAATCTTAGCGGTCCCTATTGGGATGAAAGATATTAATTGATCCAATGCATCACCAAGGCGAAATCAATTTTCACTATTTTCGGACACATATTAGTGTGGGTCTATCAGTTAATTGAAGAAGTAGCACAATCCGTGCCTTAATAGTAATATAACTTCGCACATTGCCGCGTTATAAACTTCATCTTTTTCGGTCATCACTTGCGATTAATTTGGTCTCTGTAACATCTTTAGATTATAAATCAATTTATTGATCATACACAAGATCCATACCCATAAAGTATATGTATCTCATAGCCAATCATCTGCTCTAGTGTACTCGTACCTACTCTCATCTTCACTCATTTATTGGCCAATAGTAGGTATCTAATAACCTCAAGTGCGTTTTGTGCCGCACGTCCAAAGAGATGTTGGCGGATGGCGTGCGGTGTGTGTTGCAAGTCAAGTGGTCATCGTGGCTTCGAAGAGTAATAATAAAAAAAATAAAATTAAATTTTAAAACGTATTACAAGAGGTGCGCCAGGGGCGCCGGACTTCTGCTGTCATTCGGTAGACTATTCGTAGACCGTATACGTTCAGAATTTTTAATTTTGTTTTTTTCTTAGTATCTCTAATTGCAGAGACCGATATAATGCAACTGTGGTTTACATTTTTCCTCCTCATGTAGATAGATAGATACACATGTGCACACGGGTGATTTTTATTGCGTAAATGTTGACATTTAGCTGCGGCACGCGGGGCTAAAGTGTAAGTGGCATTATGACAAAGATCATTGAGCATAAAAGTTTTCAAAAATAAAAGCCAATTAGATACGAGTGTTGAATGAATGATGAGTTTTTGGCACGTGGTACACACTTGGATCATGGGCATGATAGTAAGACTTTAAGCTTATTATAAATGCTTTCTAAGTAGAGAAAAATCTACAGGATTAGTGATAGTTTTTAATTATAAATCTATTTAAACATTTTATTAAAAAGTTTTGTTTGTTTTTTCTTTTTAGGTAAGTCAACCTTTAGCTATGAGCTGCATGCATTACCTACAGAAAAGTTAAGTATTAAAAGCTGAGTCCAAGATTGTATGGTAAGCTGGCTGTTTAAATTTTATTTTGGTTGTGCGTCTTTCAAATTAAATACGGAACTAAATTTCCCTTTGGCATACAGGTTTTAGGGGTCACACTGTTTTTCTTAAATAAAATAGCGAACGAGTACCATCGATGCCTGTGAATTATATATTTAACGCAAGGAGATGTAACCATCCGGAGAAGGGTCTGCAGAGAAACCCCCAAGGTGGAGTTCTGTCTCGTCTAATATGACTCCATGTAGTGGATGAGATCTTGGTAATACTGAAGGAAAATGGCTTCCTGGTTTCGGGGAAATTTCCTCCGGTCCTAAGTGAAAGTCTCAATCTCGCACTGCAACTAGTGAATAACTGGGTCAGTAGCAAAAGGCTTGGAGTGAACCCTTCAAAGACGGAGGTAGTTCTTTTAACTAAGAAGAGATCAATCCCTACTTTTAGACCCCAAATATCGGTGGTATCTCAAGTTCAGATCAATAATTCTAGATTCCAAACTAAACTGGAAGGATAACATTGGCGAACGCATTAAAAAAGGAAGCGTTGCTTTCTATTCTTGCAAAGAGGCATTCAGTAATACGTTGGGCTTCAAACCAGCTGTGGTGTACGAGACATGCATGGCGGTTGTAAGACCCATTCTTACATATGGTTCACTAGTATGGTGGATGGTACTTGAGAAGCAATACTAGCTTTCAAACCTCACCAAAATCCATAGTGCAGCGTGCATCAGAATCATGGGATCAATGAGAACAACACCAACAGCGGCAATGGAAACCATGCTTAGTTTCATTCCACTAGATATATATTGTAGCAGTCTGGGGGGCAAAACTGCTGTGAGACTGAGAGAAGGCTGATTGTGGTTATCGAGCTTTTACGGCCATGCCTCCATTTTATCCCGTTGGAGGACTACTAGTGGATCGACGGAAACTGATGACATGAACCCAATTTTTTTTAATGGAAACCCAAGTCCCAGAGCACTCAGACTCTCCGGTTCATTGTACTACCAGGCAGGAACCTTTCTTTCAGGCAGTGGTTGGCAAAACTTCGATGTGATTCGTTTTCCTTTATACTCGGGGTGGCTGATGAACCTGATGCTAGTATTTGAAAGGAGATTCGATACAAGAATTGCTGACAGAATGTGTTGCAAGAACCGAAGAACCGTGAAGAAAAATCAGCTGGCATTCTACACCGATGGTTCTAAGATAGATGTTGGCACAAGAGCCAGAGTTTGTTTTGAAGCCCTAGGAATAAACCACTCCTTTAGAATAAGCGACGACTGCAGCGTCTTTCAGACCGAAGTTACAGCCATTGTATAGGCTAGTCAAATTATACACGGGAGTAGCATCGTTGGTAAAACGACCACTGCCTATATAGACCGCCAGGTAGCCGTTAAGGCTCTGGGCTCTGCTGTAGATATCTAGAGGCAATGCGGTTACCCACTGCTGGGTACCAGGGCATATGGACATCGAAGGAAACGAAAAGGCTGACGAGCTGCTAGAAAAAGTTCGGCGCTGCACTTATCGCGGGTCTTCCCTTTTGTAGTAACCCCAATCAGTTCCTTACTTACTTACTTACTTACTTACTTAGATCCTTAAGCCCCACGGGGGACATAGAGCGTCAACCACGCCTGCGCGCCATCGTGTTCGGAGTTCTGCAACGCATTTGAGCTGCCTCCAACTCATTCCTAAACAGCTCGATTCCTCCTCAACTGTTCTGCGCCACGTTTGCCTAGGGCGTCCCGCTATTCTGCCTGCCTGGGTGAGCGGATTCCACTGCATGGCGTATTTCGCAATGGAGTTGTCTTCGCGCCGTAGGGTGTGTCCAATCCATTGCCACTTTCTTCTTCGTATAGTAGGGCTTATAGGTTTTTGGCCCGTTCTCAGATAAAGTTGTTCGTTGGAGATGTGGTTCGGCCAAAACATCCTCAAGGTGATTCTTAAGCATTTGTTTACGAAGACTTGCAGCTTGCGTGTGTTAATGGTGTCCACCTTCCAAGTACTGCACCCATAAAGCAGCACTGATTCTACGTTGGAGCGGAACAGTCGTTGCTTGGTTCTTAAGCTGATAATATTGCTTCTCCAGATTTTGGACAGCATTCCGAACGCAGCTTTAGCCTTCCCGATTCTGCTGCACACATCCAGTTCGGTGCCACCGCCATTGGCCGAAACGACACTTCCTAAATATAGAAAGTTATCAACTTTCTCGGCTTGCTTTCCGGCAATGTTAAGTTGAGCGCGGGTATTAGAAGTGCTCAGGGGTTTTGTTTTGGCTGTGTTTATTTTTAGCCCCATTTTGTTTGCCTCAGCTTCTAGATTTTGGGCCATCAAATGAAGATCCATTATCCGATGTGAAAGTAAACAAACATCGTCAGCGTAATCTAGGTGTTTAAGGTAAGATGTCATAGTCCAACGAATTCCATAATTTGCTTCCGTCAATGCTGCACGGAGTACATCGCTGATAACCACCAAGAACAATAGTGGGGACAGTATGCACCCTTGACGTACTCCACTTTGGACTTCAAAATCGCCCGACACCTTACCATTGTGCACGACGTGACACTTACCGCCCTCGTATGTAGCCTTGATAATAGCTATAAGTTTTTCTGGAATGCCTCTCCTGCGCAAGGCCAAGCAGATAGCATCTCGATTCAAGCTTTCGAAAGCCTTCTCGAAGTCGATAAACAGTAAATGTAGCGGAGACCTATACTCAACGCACTGTGGTCGATGCAGGAGGATCCAGCGCGAAAGCCTGCCTGTTCGACATCGAGAGTTGAATCTAAATGTTCCTTAATTCGTTCTAGAATTATTCTAGCTATTATTTTGGCTACAGCTAGAAGAACGCATATACCTCTCCAGTTACCGCACTCCATCAAGTTACCCTTCTTTGGAAGCTTATTGATCCACTCCTGTGGAAATTGTTCACTATCCCAAGCTCTCCGTATTAGCGGATGCAGCAAATCTGCCGATGTATTTGGCGCCGCTTGCAATAGCTCGGCAGGGATGCCATCAATACCCACCGCTTTCTTTTTCTTGAGGGACTTGATTGCTGTTATTATTTCAGTTTTACTGGGAGGTACGGTGCGAATTCGGGAATTTGTTGCTTCGAACTGTTTATTCGAATTCAAGATCATACCGCCGTCGTCTAAGTGATTTAGCACTGTAGCAAAATGTTCTCTCCATCTAGTGAGCTGGTTCTCATCCGAAATCAGAAGGCTACCATCTAGACTCTTCACTGGATGTGGTTTGGAGTTTCGACCACCAATGAGCTCCTTAGTGATGTTGTAAACAGTCCTACTGTCGCACCTACTCGCTGCTTCTTCAGCCTTAGAGGCCAGTGAGTTGACATATTGACGTTTGTCACGTCTCACACTACGCTGCACTTCTTTCTTCTTTGCACGGTATTGGGCTTCAAGCTCGGTTCTTTCTATTGCTGAGGCCGCTGCAATCCGAGCTTTGAATGCTGTGCGCTCATCGATCCGTCTCCAGGTGTCTGTAGAAAGCCATGTGCGGTGGTGTTTCTGCTTTTTCTCGACATAAGTGCGTGCCCCAGTGGCAAAAGCATTTTTCACAGCACTCCAGTGGTCATCCATATTCTCTATGCTGCTGATTGCTTCTGCTTCTAAGGCGAGGTGGTTCCTGAACTCTTGGCACACTTAGGGAACCTTGGAGTGCCAATTCGCGCTTCAATTGGAGGAATCTGGCGTTATAAGGCCCTTCCTTGAGTGAGTCCAGGAGGGTCTTAAGGTTCCAGAATCCGATCGTTGTACGTGTTCGATAGCCAAAGGTCGTCAACAAATTATCAGTCCTTATCCGAGGCGATAGTTTCCGTTTTGGAGCAATAGTTTCTTTTACGGTTGTGACTCGCTGGGCCACAAACCAACCGACACTTATCCTGTTTTTTGGCGAAGGAAGCTCGCCATTCGTCCTCTCCCGTTAGCACTTTCCGAAGAAATTCCCAGATGGCACCACGAGGAGGTGGGAGTAAGGCTTACTAACAGAGCTGCTAGGTTTTCGGCTGCAGTGGCACCTTCACGTTACTTAGCGGACCAGCACCTATCGGGAGATGCTGCCCGTACGAGGCCTTTGTTAGTCGTTTGCCATCCAGTGGTTGGTCCAGTGTTACCCCTAGTTATTTAAATTGATTGATACTTACAACAATATTTGATTTCTTGTCGAAATCAAGTAGTAGCAAGAAATTGTGAAAAGTAGTGACCGTTACGGCTACAAGATGTTGCATTGGAGAAAACTAATTCAGATAATAATTGTTTCCTCTGAATAGAAATTAAATGCCTCCACTTAATGAATTTTATAATTTTGTAATTCCTATAAAAGTGACAATTATGCCTCACTAATTTTTTCCAGTTTTAAAACATGAACAATTATATCTATTTCCGTTTAAAAAACCTCATTTTTACAAATTTTGTACTTAATGACTTTTACCTTTGAACCGACGCAATCGTGCACCGATATCACTCTTCTTTAACCGTGACTGCACTTTCATCTCCATTTTCGAATAAGTAAGGCCGAATGATCCTCTCGGATTTAATGCCACACCATACTGTACAGAGATGTGAGGGGATTTTGTTGAAAGGATCTCGGATTTGAACGATTAACTAAGCCACTAATCATTCCTTTAGTGGGCGAATTTCTTGTAGTAAAATGGCGACGATATGCTTTTTGGGTTAAAATAATTCATCGCAGAGTTAAATAATAAAATTGAATTGTTCTGGTTCTTTGTTCAGTTGTGAATCCTTTCATTATATATTCTCCAAATGTCATTCATACAATCTGAAAAATAAATTTAAAATATATGTAAACGAAAAACTTATTAAATTTCTCGAGCACCGTCTTTATACATATTCCAGAAACTGATCCGTCTATATTTGAGACGCTTTAGGCCTTAAATTTTTTGTACGGGTGCGAGATCAAACTGACAGTATATATGTATATAGTTTTTAGCACAAGGAATAAGAAAGTTTATCCAAATACGAACGCCTATAGTTCGAATATATGTGGGCGTCTTACATCATGATACCAAGTGCCGCTCATCTCAATTAACACCATTCCATCAATCCTAAAATAATACTAATTTTCTCGGTCGATTAGAAATTATTATGGATCCACTAATCAATCGATCATCGACAAAGAAATTCGACATCGAGTTCCGACTTTATTGCTTCCAAACCGTTTCACTTTTATTGTTTAAACTGTCATGGTTTGACGCCATCACTTATTGAAGTCCAATAGCCACATTATTTTCACATTCATTTCTCTGCAAAACCCAGCAGTTTGTCCAACATCAACGCAAATGTTTATTTTGCAATAATAAATCTCAATTCGAGTCTCCCGCTGCTATCTACCACTAGCAGCCTCTAATTGTTATGTGTGCGCTAGTGAAAGGCATCGTATAATTTAATTTGCACAGATTCGCACCCGCTGCATGTGTACTGTACCTGTATCTCGACTGGCTTGGCGCATCTTCACCTCTTCTTCATTGGCATTCCAACTTCTTTGGAAGGAAACTTGAAGGCTTCCCTGCAGAATGCTAAACGGCGTATCATCGACTTTGAGTTCTTCTCTTCGATTGGTAACGTAAATTTTTTTTTTGAAAGTAGAAGTGAATGGCAGTCATTATGGTTCGGGTTTGGGGTAATAATTCTTTTAAACACCTGTAACTGGATTTCCGTTGCAAAGACAGAGAATTATAATAGTATCTCTCTCTGTTGTGGCTTTGATTACGCTTAAGTGCCTGTAATACCTGTTTACGACACACACACGCACACGCTTGAGTATCAATTGAAAACATCTGGATCAATTATGCCACAACCCCAGCCACATCAGCACCCATCATACGCGTTAGGCTGGCTAATAATACGCCATTAAGTGGCAAACGCCCGACTTGACCCACAAAACCAAATTTTGCTTCCAGAGGCTAACAGCTAACAGTTAACAACAAACAGCTCTAGCGTTACGCGTTAAGTAATGATTGACAAGCCCAGTTGCCCAGCGGCCAGGCCATTAATCCTAAAAGAGCCATACAAATCAGGTTGCCCACACACAAGAGAGGCGTGTGTGCTTATGGCGGCGGTGGCGGTGACGGTGACGGTGACGGCTGCGACACTCAACTCCTTCAAGCTACACTTGGGTATTGAATTGGTGGTGCGAATTTGAACTTTAATTAGAGCTTGGTGCGCGTACGCGTACGCACCGCAACCTACATGGTAACTGTAATTAACAAAGTGGAGATTAGGCAGCGTTTCTTTTATTTTTGTGTTGTTTTGGCTGGCAGGCCGGCGGGCTGGCTGGCTGGCTGGCTGGCTGGCTATTGGTAAACTTGATAGAGAAAAGTTGTTTGAAAGGTTGGCAAAATTAGCAAAATGCCTGAGAGGCTGGAACAAACAAAAAACATCGGATTCCGTCAGATTTAGATTCCAGATCCTTTGGCAAGAAACATTGACAGCCTGCTGCCCGAAATGTTTTTCTCTTGGAATTTTCAAGATAATTACGCCGATTTGGGGGTTGTTATATGCTCAATGATTGGACATTCACTTTGGGGATTTGACTACGCGGATAAAGCGAAACTAGTTTCGTCCTCATGAGTGTGGGAAAACCATTAATCGTTGCCGCTTAATTATGGGGCACAGCACTGCTGCTGAGAACCAAGGCTTAACTTAATGAGTCTGTCATGAGTGGATTATAATGACAGATTATACCCGGTGGCAGAAGTTGCGGATTAATGTCGGGGAAACGGGGATACAACTTGAGAAAGTTGAAGGCGAATTGCAGGGGTGTTGTGTATTTTATTAAGTGGTTTGCGACTTGACTAAGTAGGCGGCTCAACGCATTCAACACTAGGTGTTAGGTCCCGGTATGATCTCGTTAATTTGCCGCAAGCAGTTGTATGAGTCTGTCTGCTTTCAGAGTGTGGCTATCGTGCTATATAGTAATGAGATTCCTAGCCATTGTAGATTGCATTACTTGATAGTTTTCATAGGGAAAGTTGAATTCACTAAGGACCCCAACCCTTTCTTCTCAGAATCATTAGTGCAAAAGGGCAGTTCTTATTCAGTAGTTGAGTTCTGATTTTTATAATAGTGAGCTTACAGACTACTTGCATCGTCAAGTAGTTGGTTTCATTGGTACCATTATCAGATGTGTTATGCTTGTAGCCCAAATGAGCAAACCCAGATAGTAGATTGGTAAGGTTGAGTTCGATGACCTCATTTTTACTTAAGGTAGCCGTTCTAATTCGATTGAAAGCTAGACATTCGAATTATAAAGGTAATGCCCTTTCGTCTGCCTCAGGCCAGTACTCACATACTTAGACCCGAGCCTCTTTTACCAATTGTTTCAAGATGCTCATTTATGGGACCAAACCCAGCAATGAGTACACTAAAGTTCTCACCTCACGGCTGTTCCGTTCGAGAAGGTACTTAACTTTGTCCTCTTTTGGTCGCCTAGCAACCTCTTCGAATGTCGGTTTGAGCTCAGTACTAGAGACGTAGTAGTTCAGTCTTCTAATCTTTCTAAACTGATGAGCATCAGCCTATAGAAGGTTGTATGCTAACAAAGATGGCAGCCGAGCCTTACTTGGCAGGAACTTCAACTATTTCATTACCTCCACCCTTGAACGCGTAAGGAAAACAAGTACGAGTATAGCTCTCTACTCATGTGAAACGTCTTTTGGTAAGAGTGTCCATTAACAGGCTCATATTACTGTAGGGTATGATCGTCCGGTGGCCAGATCTTGAAAAAGCTGTACACCTCAATTCTCTGTGGAAAGTGCAAAGATCTAGTTAGAAGGATAGACTATCGATCGTCTCTCGTGGAGATAGCTGAGCAGTTCAATGTTCACATGTGTTGGGTGTCGGGGCATAGAGACATTCCAGGAAATGGTAAGGCCGATGAACTCGCCAGAATAGGAACAACTATACACGTCCCGTCGGACAAAACTCAAATTTAAGCTGGATGCTATCGAGAGTACAAATCTTAGGTGGACAAATGGACCAACATGTCTAGCGACAAAACAAATTTGGCCGAAGCTAGATCTAAAACGTGCTAAGAATTTGATTTCTCACAACAGATTGCATATCGGCGCTATAATAGGTGTCATCACTGGACACTATCTGATAGGCAAGCCATGCAACAGAAGAGATTTGGCCAAAGCTGGACCGAAAACGCTCAAAAAATTTGCTTTTTCTCAATAGAGTGTATATCAGCACTACAATGGTTGCCATCATTGGGCACTGTCCTTTTGCGAACGACTTTTGTAGAAACTGCATGGATGAAGAAAATGAAAAAACTATTCCTCACCTTCTTTGTTTTTGCCCAGCTCCATCCGCAGAAGAAAGCTTCACTGTGGAGCCTTCTACTACAACGATATAGGTGCTCTGATAGACACAGATATTAGGAGCATCTTACGTTTCATAAGGAGCTCAAAATGATTTAACGAGTAGGAAGAGAACATTTTTTTCCCACGATCCACGTGGGAACATCCTGGACCTATTGTCGGTCTAAGTATGTTGGTGATCTTAGCTGGCAGCCACCTTGACCTAACCTAGTTAGAATGATGTTCAGTTTACTTCTAAGCCGTGTCGGTGTCTTCTCCGAGAAGCTCAACTTGTGCAACTCCTTCCGTTTTCCAGATCACTGCAGTGCTTTTCAGGCAGAAATTAGGGCGATTAAGAAAGCCCAGTCCTGGCTAATTGTGATGTAATCTGTCGCGGATATTATCTTTTTCACGGACAGCCAAATGGCAATTTAGTTTCTGGAATCGTGCTCGTCTTTCATGGAGATAACGGAGTAATTCAACATTCACCTTTGCTAGCTGCTAGGCCATAGAGACAAACTAAGCAACTACAAAACTGACGTGCTTGTGAGACATGGCAACACCATAAGAACCCTATCTTACTACTTAATCTGATTGCCATTAGCAAGACAAATGGTAGATGGTGGGCTCAGTATAACGTGCAATATATTCAGAAATATCTAGCCTGGCTTCATCTTGCTAAACCGATCAGCTATTTAGCTCAATTATCGGTGTCCTCACACGACATTGACCGATAGGGCTACACGCCAACGAGTTTTACAGGAGCTGCGTGGATGAAGAGAAGGAGAAACTAATTCTCCATTTCCTCTGCACCTCTTCAGTTCTGTCTTAAAGAGGGCTACTTCGTCTAGGAGGTTAGGTCTTTGTTGACCTCAGCGGTCCTTGGGTTTACAAAAACCGTCGGCTAGTTAAATCGATCCTTGAGTAGCCTCGATTGGTGATAGATCTGAGGTAGCACAATGGACCTCTTCTGGTCTAAGCGTGTCTGTATCTTGGTACAGACAGCTACCCTAACATAACCTAACCGATTATACCTATCATATATTGATATATAAATATTTGTAGTTTTTGTAAGTTATTGTATTATTCCTGACAGTGCTTAGTCATCCCTAAAACCCAGCAGGTCCAAGGTTTTAGTAAGATATCAATGTCAGCCAGCTGTTGTGTCCTCAGCAAGTATGTATGTGTAGAGGCTGGGTGTCGCAAACATTGACTTCTGCAGAAGCTATGCAGACGGCAAAAAACTATTTAAACTATCTAACGGGTCAAAATTAATGGCCTTTTCAAAAGGAGTAGATCGTTCTAGTTGTAGATAATGGTATAACAAAGGATCTATTCTAAAAGTAAGTTAGAACTTTCTTCAAACTTATCACCTCTCCAAACTAAGAAACTTTGTGTGTTACACCGGAGTAGATTCCCATCATCAAAATCTAAAATTTGCATAACTTCTGTTGATATGGTTCAGTTACCGGCTCCCCTTTTCCTCTTCGGACCATAAAGCTTTCTGTCAACCTGCAATGGCACCTTTATTACGTAAATGAAAAAGTGAACATGAAACAGTTTCGTTTCGGGAGTAACTTTCAATCCAATCCGTGAATCTAGATACCAAAGGCTTGGCGAGGAGAAGTACTAGAATCTAACAAAATCTAAAAAAAAAAAAAACAATTTGCTTAAGCTTAAGATTTATAGATACAGCTCGAATTTTATTGTATCTTTGGCTGCAACTAAAGCACTGTCTAATGGCCCCTAGTCGTTTATTTTGTAAGAATCACACACTGGCGTGTTGTCTTGTACCTGCGCCTGTACAGTTGTCGCGGTGTCCGTTGAACATTTTTATTCTATCTCAATTAAGCCGCGCACTCACTCGAAATTGGAACAGAAATGTTTTCGTGTAGTTATTTGAAACTACACGACGCTCGACAACAACTGGAGCAGTCAATATTTTGTCGTGGTCCATATAGTCGGTTGTGTATAGTGTTGTTGCGCCTTCTGGATGCATGCACGCGATGTTCGTCAGAAAAAGAAATCGACAAAACCCAACCGAGACGCGTCTCGACGTAGCCTAAACGCGAAACGATTCAGGGCTAAAGTCGGCGGCGAGTGTTTTATTACATCAAATGCGTGATTTAGGAGACTTTTTGTGGTCTGGTAATAGAGCACATACACACAGTACAGAGGGAAGTGATGAGGTTGATAAAATGTGCGTAGGAATATTATGTTCGCGACCACGCAACATTTTGTGTTGGCTATATCTAGCTCTAAGCGATACCAAATGGCTGGAGTTGAAATGACTATGTATTCTAGTCTGCGGCTACATGACCGCAACGCACAGTTCAATGGGAATTGAATTTCAATAAACAATTCTATTTGAAGCTATCGCTGCTTATGGTGACTTTTATGAACGGAACAGTTTGTTGCACTTTGGAGTGCTTTGTGGGTTTCATGGGAGAATGGAATGAGAGGTGATGTCTTGCACTGTCAGTTCTTCACTTAAACTCTATTTTCGTTCTCAACAAGGCTTACCAGATGAAATGTATACTTTCTAATATTCTCACTGACATTCAAGTACCTGAGTGGTGTCGACTTGGGGGGTAGAGCTACTGGAAACCTAGGATGGAGCATTACCAGGCGAATTCAGAAGTCAAACTCATAGAAAAAATATCGACATTCATGGCATTGGCAAGGTTTTCAGGCGTAGATTGGCTTGATGTCAGTGAAGCACACAGAAGCCAAGACACCTTCATTGTCGGCAAGTTAAAGAGGGTTTCCTTGTTGGAATGGCTCACACTTTTAAAGTTAATAATATTTGAAAATCATTTGAATAGACAATTATTCCCCCTCCTATGTCTCAATTTCTCTTTGCACTCAAAAATCTAGCACCAATCTCGAAAATATATTTTAACAGATACTTTCAAGGGTTCGTAAAGGAAGAAACTTCCCAAATCTGTATTTTGGGAAGTTTCTTCCTTGTGCCACAAATGAAAAGAAAAACGGGTAGTAGAGATCATTTAGATCTATTAACGTACACCGGTGTATGATTTTGATACCTTGTATATTGCATGCATTCCTATGTGTGGGGTACTGGTGTGGTGGCCCGACTAGGAGAAGAAGTGCAACCTATACATAATGGAAAAAATTCGACGAGCTGCATGTCTCAGCATTACCGGTGCACTGAGAACTTCTTCTACAGCGGCGCTCCAAACCACACTGCACTTACTTTCAGTTGACAACGTTAGTAAACACCTGGCTTTCAGCTCGGCAATAAGACTGAGAGGCTCCAAGCAATGGACGAACAACACACGGGACATACCAAAATACTTCCGATGAACCGTCATCTCTCCAATTTGACTGACCACCTGCCCACTGAATACTTGCATGACTGGGGGCTATATGGACTCAATACCGAACAAAACTGGGTGGACGCAACGAGATGTTCTATAGAACGAATTGCTGGACGTAGTCGGAGCCGGAATTTGCTTAGAAGACCTGGATATACACCTCTCTTTTAACCGTTCAAACCATTTCAGCGTTTTGGAAGCCAAAGTTATTGCGGTTTGACAAGCCGCTAACTGGCTGGCAGCTAATATGCAATCGACATCGACATATTGTTATTTAAGTCAGCCATCAAATCCCTAGTATCCAGCACTTCGAGATCTAAGGCAATGAAAGACTGCCGCGTACCTCTTAACGAGATAACTGGTCAGTACAAGATCACCCTTTAGTGGGTACCAGGTCACTGTGACATACCGGGGAATTGTGTAGCTGAAGAACTGGTTCGACAAGGATCCTCTGGTACAAATAGCATAAGCATTACCGATATCGAAGCGCCAACGTCTTATATCAAGTACAATACCTTATCCAAACCGACTTGGAAAAGGTGGTAATCACAGAAAGCAAAATCTAGGCCAATGAAAAACCGTCAGACAACTTTGGCCAACACTTAACAAACCTAGGTCCATGGGACTCCTGAAACACAAGAGAGGGACGCTCTCTAAAACAACAAATGTCCCCACGGGATATTGCGTCATGGGAAGACATTCCCAACGACTAGCCATCCCCTATAACGACTTCTGCAGAAGTGGTAGGAAAGAAAAAGAGACCATCAGTCACTTCCCAGGCGCTTGTACTGCGCTCGCCAACATTAGGAAGACCACCCTGTGTGAATACTCCTTCAATGATCTAAATTACCTCGGCAACGTGAGAGCTGAGCTGAAATGCTGAGATGAAAATGCTTCGCATGACAGCAAGAGTGACAAAGCTTGATCGAATAAGAAGTTCGAAGATCCATGGAAGCTTTCACATCAAGGAAACTATCGTACAAAAAATAGAGCGCGACCGGCTCAGCTGGTATTGCCACGTTCAAAGAAGAGATCATTTGAACCCTGTTAAAAAGGCAATATCTATGCACGTTCCAAAAACATCGCTATGCAGGAAAGGCAGGCCTATAAACGCCTTGATTAGACAAATGCGACGACATCGGCATTTTATTGGCCTCAGTAACCGAGTGATCCAAAATCGGCAGGCCTACCGATATATTCTGAGGTCAAATAGGCGAACCCCATAGGCAGATCAGTAGAAATGCGGTGAAGTGGGAGGGTTGTGATCCCTTGTTTTCGGATCATAACCTCGCTGATGAAAGGAAGAAGAAGAAGAAGACACCATCCAATGACTAATGAAATCCTCAACACCCAACTCGGTGAGAGCATCCTAAATCGCTTAAGTTAAAATATTATTAAAAGTGCCTTCAATGTCTAAGAAGGTGGCTTGTTTGTAGTGAATGATTTTTTTGCCGTTTCTACATATCTCCCGTTGCTCGTATAAGGATTTGGATAGTGAGGAAGTTTCGGGTGTCTTTCTAATGTGAGCGTCTACGATGCCTTCCAGCTTTAAAAGTAAGAAGCCCGTGAAGCCTTTCTTTCTGTTTCTAGTGATTGTAAACCATTCCATGATGAAGACTGCGGACCCTGAAATTCAGGTGCATTCACGCAGCCGTCCTTACACCCTCGAAACAACGACGACCTGGAGTGTTCCTTTAATAGGATTTAATAGTTTCACTGGAATGACAGTGGAATGACATCCATGCCTGAGTCTTGGCAGTTTTCAAGAATTTTTTTTTTTGTAGATTTTTAGGCAATCATTGTACGCCAGCCGGAAATGATGCCTATAGCAGATATTGAACACTATCCTAGTAATTTTTCTCAAATTGGATAGATCCTCATTCCACCATGGGGGAAGTATTTTCTTACTGTATCTAACTTGACACAAGATTTTAAAAGGAGTATCAATGGCTCTCTCCAGAGTCATAATCCTCGTGTTAAGTTCTTCGACCGATTCTCTTCTTAGGGGGGGTATTTTGCTTACTTAACCGAACTTCTTACTGTCAATTCTCCTTGGATTTCTAAAGGGCTTAGGGGACTCAACTTTGAGGTCCACGTTATAAAGAATCCACTTGCGGTCTGAAAAGGATTCATTTAGATACTCTACCCTAAGGTAATTGTTGTTTGTTTGGGGTGTAATATCTAGAACTTCTTTCCACCCTGTGAAATTAACCGAACTTGGAAAAACAAAAGTAGGAGTATTACCTATGTTACATACAGATAAACTGGACATCACAAAGGATTCGAATGAAGACTAACCTAGTTCATTGATTTCTGAGCTGCCCCAGAGAGTGTGTCCAGAGTGTGTCTTGCATTAACATCACAACCCAGAACAATATGGTATTGTGTCCATTTACCGATGCATTGGCCATTAAAAATTGTATCTCCTCAGGCAGTGCTGGTCTGTCTTTGTCCATGTACGCTGAGGCTACTAGTGAGGTGTTATTATTTGCAACCTCTAACTTAATAACTGTTAACTTGGCTGAGCTAAAATTTGGACATAAGAAAGCATTAATGTGTTTTTTTTTTCTTAGCAAGGATGCAAGTTCAAGGCTTACCGTTGGCCTGGGTATTTGTGTTGTAGAGCCTCACAATGGTAGATTCTTTCACCCAGGGCTATTAAACAATGCCGATGTCTATGTCTTCCTCACCTAGGAAGACTAATATCTTATCTAAAGCACACTTAGCGTGATGCATATTAATCTGGATGACTTTCAGCATTTATTGTTATTATTTTCTTGTGAGTTGATGTCGATCCTCATGTCCTCTAACAACTTATCGGTTTCTTCGATTTCATCTAAGTTATCCTCGGGACCTGAGATTTGGAAAACTTTGACTTTGGCAAGCCTTATTTCAAACTTCAACTTATAGTCCGCCTTCTCTAGTTCCAGCGGACGCTCTTCGTTTATTGATAGCAGGAAAGACGCCCTGTTCTTCTGAGGTTCCTCCGCCTTAATAACTGTCCAGTTACTCATTGGAACCATTGGGTTGTTTAGCTTAAAACATTGAAGCATCCAAGCTCCATCTATCTTCATACAAGGAAGCCAGATACGGGCCCTAGATCTCCTTGGGATCTCCTTAGGTGGGATAAGTTTAAGCTTCAAACCTTCCCAGGCATCATTAATCTTAACGACACACTCGCTAAGGGAATCCTTGAAAATTGGTCCTCGCTTAAATGTCGACCCAAGCGTCCACCGTTTTCCCGTCTGTGGACTTCTCATCCATAAGAGCAACGCAAAGGTGGTCTCTAACTACCTCGGAAAAATTGCGCGTGGGCTGTGCCACATTAGCCGATGAAGTACCTGCTGCATTCTGCTGTTTGCTGGTCTTACTTTTTTCTAGCATTGGAGTATCTCATCTGTGCTTCTTTTTTAGTTGTTGTGTCTTAGCTTTGTGAGCCTCTAAGTAGTTGCTATTGTCCTCCACAACTGATTAGGACTTGTGTTTGTCTGCTTCGTCTCTCTCCTGAACATTGCCACTAGCTTCAATTTTGGCAATCTAGTTAATCTATTGCTCCCACTCTATCACCCATCCGACCATTTGTCTGTCTGTCTGCCTAATATTTATTTACTATTGCGCATAGTATTATGAATTTACGCTTCTCCGACATATAGAAAATTCACTTTGAGTTAATGTCCCTGAGAACACTTTTTCGGCTTCATAACTTGTTAACCTGTCTTAAAGAGTTTTCCTAATATTTGAATTCAACACTAAGAAATGGAACGATTTTACTTACCATATTATGAATATGTTGGCAAGAAAAAATATGCATCTCAGAGAGGAATAAATAGCTTTGAATGGACTAGTAGGTGCATATTGATGGGTATATTTCCATCGAAATTATTTATTGTGTCTTAAATGCTTTTAATAATCTGAAACGAAATAATAAAGAAATTCAAATTGAAAATAATAATAAAAATAAATAGAACAATAAATTATACGATACCCTGTATGCGGAGAACAGCTGAATTTCTCAAATCAGATATTATGCATGCATATGTGTGGTTAGATTGGGTATATGTGTGCCTTGTGACAATAAGTCACTGTCCACTTAGACCGATAGTTTGGGTCCATGTGTTATAGCTACCCCGATAATGATATGAATCTCAGAAGGTTCGCCAGCTCAACTTGACTTAAGTAATACAGTCTCGAGAAGAAGTAACTATCAAGAGGCCTCATTCTTTTGACAGATAAAGGCAGGACAATCATGAAGCAGTTGGCGAACAGATTCAATTTCTTCCTCATCCCGGCAGCTTCTATTTTAATCACTATGCTGTACACCGAGGTATTCAGCATAAATACCAATGGCACATTGCCCAGTAATTATGCCGGAGATAACCCGTGTATTATGATAACTAAGTTTAACCAGAGAAATGGATCTCTTCTTGCTTAGGGCCGGCCATAGCGTCCTGGCCGTTGCACATGTGTCCAGATGAACCCATCATCGATTTGCTCGACCGTTGGCTCCATCTTCTATTTTTTCCTAAAAAGGCAATTGGGATCGCTATAAAAGTGAGAGCCTGTGATGGATATAGCGTTGATCCCTTTCTAGCTCATCAGCCTAAAGGCGGGGATTTTGTTTTTGTGGTGAAAAATTACCTCTCTCGCACCGTTAACGGAGCTGAGGATGAAAAGTGCAGAGCACAAAATGTGTGGGATTCCCTGCAGCGAATTTGCTTAAAGAAGGCCAAATCACTGCTAAGAGCTTCAAAAGGCCACCACCAACACGCCAAAGAAACATGGTGGTGGAGTAATGAAGCTAAGGAAGTAATAAATGAGAAGAAATCGGCTTTTAAAGCTTGATAAAAGTGCCCCTCTAATAATAGTGACGAAAAAGCTCGCCTCGAAATGGAATACAGATGTTGCAAGAAAAAAGCAAAGAAGAAGTGCGCCCAGCTTTAAGCAGAGAGTACGGAGGGCCTATATTGGCAGCTGGAGAAAATATCTTCCCCGGTTGCTAATGCAAACCAGGCTATCCAGGAGCTGCGAAGATGCAATATGAGCAAGAGTGCAACCATCTTCAAAATAGCCTCACAAAGAAGGAGGAATGCTCAGGAGATTCGTTCGCCAAAGTTCATTAATAATGCTCATGGCCAGCATCTTGTGAATGACGACAAAATTCTGCAGAGGTGGCGGCAGTATTGTGAAAAACTTTTGAGGCGGTCAAATACTCCAAAAAAAACGAAAAGGGGTTGGGCCAGACGAGATACCCTCTGAGTTCTGGAAAACGATGGAAGACATCGGGTTCAGATGGCTCAGAATTCTTATCTCCAAATTTATGAGAGGTGATCCAATGCCGAGTCAATGGAGGGAAAGTTACCTTCTCCCTATATACAAAGGGAAGGTTGATAACTACCGTTCGATCAAGTTGATGTCACACACCATGAAGTTCGTTGAGCGGGTATTAGGTGGCCGACTGCGAAAAATAATACAGCTATCTGATGATCAGTGCGGGTTTGTCTCGGGTAAATCAACCACAGATGCAATTCAAGTATAAGGATCATAATGGAAAAACATCGTGATTCCTTAAGGGATTTGCATATTGTATTATAAAAAAAAAAAACAAATATTTGGCGCAACAGCTCTTTAAAGTGACAGGGCCTAGCTTCTCGCAACCACTTATGTTGTGTGCGTTATATTTTTCGCACGAATGGAATGGACCTACAGTTTAATGCCGAATCCGAACGGCAATTTGAGAAGCTTTTTTCGTGACAACAATACTCTCGGATGTTTGTCAGACGCTCGCGATAGGTGGGACCGTGAAAATACGTTTTGGTGTTTTCTGGGATTCGAACTTGGAACCTCATGCGTAGTGATCCGACAGACTAACCACTTACGCCACTGCGCCCACATATTGTATTGGTTGACTTTGAAAAGGCATTCGACAGACAACCACGAGATCTCGATATGGGTGGCGCTAGGACATCGAGGACTTCCAGAAACCTATGTACAGATGATCGTGGATATGTACGAAAGAGCAAAGAGAACAGTAAGACGCCCCGCTGGAGTAACCAAAGAGTTCCCAATCAAAATCGGGGTGCATCGGGGAAGCAGTTTAAGTCCTTTGATCTTTATTAGAGTCCTTGACTATCTGCTTAAAGGATTAGTGATGGACCCCAAAGTACATCTATTATTCTTTGTTGACGATGGAGCCATCATAAGTCCTAATCCTACATCCCTGCAACGAGCACTTGATGTGTGGGTGGACGCTCTGGAGGTAAATCGGTATCGCATTAGTTCAAAAAAGACAGAGTTCTTATGTCGCCCGTTCTCAGATCCAGTCAGGCCAAATCCAGACATTTATTTGAATGGAACAGTGCTTCCCAAGTGCGAAAAGTTCAAATATCTAGGATCTTATATCAATAGCAAAGCAACCTGTGATCACGACATCATCATCGCGTAAGCGTAGGATGGATGAAGTGGCGAGAAAACTCGCCTATCTTTGTGACCGAAAAATGCCCCCTAAGTTGAAAGGAAGTCTCTACACCGCAGTTGTGCGTCCAGCGCTCACATACGGTTCACAATGTTTGACGATGTACAAAAAGTATGAGAGTAAATTAATGGCAGGGCTTGATCGAATAAGAAGTTCGAAGATCCGTGGAAGCTTTCACATCAAGGAAACCATCTTACGAAAGATAGAGCGCAACCGGCTCAGCTGGTATTGCCACGTTCAAAGAAGAGATCATTTGAACCCTGTTAGAAAGGCAATATCAGTGCACGTTCCCAAGACATCGCAAGGCAGGAGAGGCAGGCCTTTAGACGCCCGGATCACGCAAATGTAACGACATCGGCATTTCATTGGTCTCCGAGTGATCTAAAATCGGGAGGCCTGCCGATATTTTCTGAGGTCAAATAGGCGAGGGTTATGATCCCTTGCTTTCGAATCATAACCTCGCCGAAATAGGAAGAAGAAGAAGACTGCATCTTCAGTAATGTCGACCAGTTCCCGACCACCACATAATAATTTTTTCGGACCATCCTTCATCAGTTCGCACAACATACGTATATACTTCCGGGCATATTCTACCTATCTAATGAAATTATTGTTGCCATGTTTGTTACGTTAACATGCAACTTTGTATGAGTATCTGTGTCATGCTCAATATTCCAGATTGTTAAATGAAAATTGTTAATATGCAATCAGACAGAATTGGTGTAGAGAGTCAAGTCAAAATTGATTAAGGTGTCAAGATCTGAAATTTTTTGAAAACTAAAACGTACTTGCACTTCATATGGCCAACTTAAAATTGACTTGAATGTAAACAGATTCATGTGTCCTCAAGCAATGAGAAACTCCTAATAGTGTGTAACAACCTGAACGTCACCATTAAGTGAGAGGAGCCACGATTGTGTCAAGTATGACAAATGTCAATGTCATTAGAAGGCAACCGATTCCATTTCAAAAGTGTCATGTTTAATAATTTTGAAATAAACCATTTAATGGGCGAGAAAAACACATGTCAAAAAACTATATCCAGTCCAATTGTTTAAGCTCCAAATTTAGGAATCAATTAATTAGTCAAATGATCTTGTTTGATTCCAAACAACAGTATGATGACAATCTGAAAACAAGTTTCCAAATTATCACACTAATATACCGTGGAAAAAGATCATTTCAACTCATAAGCATAAATACATTGTGTGATTTTTATTTCACCTTTTATGACCAAATATCGGGGTTAGTATTCAAAAATTGTTAAAGTTCATTATAAATACATAATAAGGTTGCCACACGTGAATATTGACCCTTGATGTGACAGATCACAGCCCAAACAAGATAAAGTTAAAAAGAAGCGCTCATCCGCGCATTAGTAATGTCATCAACTGTCACTTCCATAATAAAGGCAACAGAGTTGCAGCCCCACCTTTATAACACAAATGAATATTGAGAATGAAATTTGTGTGCTGATTAAAAACGTTTATTGTATAACGTATTGCATTGCATTGGACACTAGTAAAAATTATCATACTATATGTGTGCGCGTTATGTTACGTCACTTGGAGTGACGTGTGAGAATGTAGCCATTTGTGCGGCTCAAAATGACATCAATCTATCCATTTTCCGACTGAAGTTTTCACTTTCACTATGTGCATAGCGTGCGCTTTAACACATAGCAATTAATAGTAATTATTGTCCTCATTTAGTGTCGATACGTCGACCGTCTTCGTGTCGTTTTAACGATCATAGAAATTAGCATAAAAATATGATTTATGCGAGAGAACAGAGTTCATGATGCATAATTACTTTTTGCCTAAACGCATAGCATGGTAAAGTTAGCACTACTAGACTCGTGAAATATGCACGAAGGAAGTGATGCTTGTTAGATGCAAATCCAAGAGAGGTATTAAGTAGAATAATTGTTTGACTAACGTGTATAAATAACCACGACCCATCGCGCGCCAGTACTACTACTACTAGATGGTTAGGAAGAAAAAAACTTTATGCAAATGTTGGCGAACGGCTACTATGCATATAATAGCCGGAAGACGGTATCGGTAAACAGAAGCCAGCCTCCCGCGCCAAGATTAATGCATGGTTGAATTTGCACTCTTCAAGCATTTGCGGCTTGATTTATGGTGATTTACAGCTTACTCTTTGTGGGACTAAAGATTGGCATCGTTTGAATTTTGACAGCTCACAGCGTTCATTGGATGTGCTTCTGAAGTTGTTGACGGGGTTCACGGAACTCTTAGATTTCTTCTAAATTTACGTTACAGGTGATGGTTTTATAGCTGTGAAAGAGATGAATTGATGAATGTAGGTTATACAGAGGAAAAAAATTGGTTGGGAAACTAGTGACCTTCAAAAGAAAACGATTGTTTGAGTCAATAGTACGATATCCAAGGTCGAGAAAATTGTACGAAATTCTGCGTGAAACTTGTATATGACTTTTCATGACTGTTTCCTTCTAAATATACATTTTTATAAGTTTTTTTTGACAACATACAAATGGAACAAAAGAGCTGACGCACGAACTGGTGCATTAACTGACAGAAGAAAAAAGTTCGCAAAAAGCCGTTATCTGTTGTGTCTAATTCTTTAGATAAGCATCCAAATTATCTTCAGATGAATTTCTTAACTCGAAGCCATCATGTGGCCTCATCATTTTCGATACGTCGCTCATCTCTTAGACAAAGCTATCTGATTTGTTAATTTCCATTCAAGGAGATTTTTCAAAAACCGCAAACGTAATGAAGAAGCAACCATTTATTTCATAAAAAATGCGGCTTTTACGCTTTAATATAACTCTTACATCAGAATGGTGGGCAATATGCAACTAGAAACGGATAACTAGAGAGTGCAACTCCACATCACCTGCACCAAAAATGTGTGATTATTAAGCATAGGTTGTCGGCGATATATTAAGAAACTGTAAAGTATCGCTTTGGAACAATGGATAGTATGAATTAATTAAAGCACATGCTCGGAGTCTCCTACTATGAATTGAGGAGGAGGTCCTCCTTTATACACAATCATTTAAATTTCCGCAACCGTTTATAGTTCTGATGTTTTATCTACACCAAATGTAGTACCAAAAGTAGGCGAACCCCACAGGCGGATCAGTAGAAATGCGGTGAAGTGGGAGGGTTATGATCCCTTGTTTTCGGATCATAACCTCGCTGATAAAAGGAAGAAAAAGAAGAAGAAATGTAGTACCAAAAGCAATCGAAAGATGTGCGCCATTCAACCTAGGCAGGAAATATCGCGGGCAAGACATCTAACCCGCTTTTAAAGCACTGACCTCACCAGATCATATCTTAGCTGGTATGGGAATGCCTCACCAAGATCAACAAACTGGTATAAACAAGCAAAGTAACTCTCTATTGGGTACCAGGACAAGTAGGTGTGAAGGGGAACGAAGCAGCTGATGAACTAGTAAGTAACGGGTCAGACACGCCGTTCCTAGGACCAGAACTCTATTGTGGGATACTTACTTACTTACTTAGATGACGCTACGGTCCGGGGTGGACATGAACCTCAACCAACAAACCTCTCCAGCCAGCACGGTTACGAGCCAGCTGCCTCCAGTTGCGCACGCCAAGTTGGTTGAGGTCCCCCTTCACTTGTTTGCGTCACCTATCACGAGGTCGTCCTCTACTGCGCCGTCCATCCAGGGTGGATTCGAAGACTTTCTTGGTGGGAACGTTGGGCTCCATTCGCTCTATATGACCCAGCCATCTTGGTCGCTGTATGTGAACTCTTCTGGCTAAGTCGATGTCTTTGTACAGGCCGTATAATTCAGCATTGTACCTTCTCCTCCACTCACCGTCTATGCAGACGGGATCAACGATCGCTCGAAGAACTTTTCTCTCGAAATAACCAAGGGCATCCTTATCCGGTTTTGTCAAAGCCCATGCCTCTGCACCATATAGCAGGACTGGGATGGTTAGTGTCTTATAAAGAATTACCTTAATAGTTCGAGATAGGGCTTTGCTATTCAATTGCCGTCTTAGCCCATAGAGACAACGATTGACAAGAGTAATTCTTTGTGTGATCTCCCTACTGATGTCATTTGCGGAGTTCACCATAGAGCCGAGGTAGACAAAATCCTTTACCACCTCAAAATGATATCCGTCTATTGTGGCGTTCTGTCCAAGACGCCGATGTTGGGTGTCCTTTTTTGTAGACAGCATATATTTTGTTTTGCTTTCATTGAACGCTAGACCCATCTTTGCTACCTCGATCTCAATACTCGTAAATGCCCCATTGACTGCCCGCTGAGTTCTTCCGATTATGTCAATGTCATCGGCATAAGCGAGTAGTTGTACAGACTTATAAAAAATTGTTCCTCCGGTGTTGGGTTATGAGTTTCGTACAATTCTCTCAAGTACGATGTTAAAGAGATCGCATGATAGCGCGTCACCTTGCCTAAGACCTTTCCTGATATCGAACAGTTCGGTGATGTTCTTACCGACTTTGATGGAGCAGCGAGAGTTCTCCATCGTCATTCTGCACAAACGGACGAGCTTGGCAGAGATGCCGAGACTAGACATGGCTCTGTATACCTCGTCTCTATACACGCTATCATAGGCAACTTTGAAATCGATGAAGAGGTGGTGCGTATCGATTTTATATTCATGGGTTTTTTCCAAGATCTGCCGTAGTGTGAATATTAGGTCAATGGTGGACTTTCCCGGCCTGAAACCGCACTGATAAGGACCTATAAGGTTGTTGACGATCGGTTTTAGGCGTTCACATAATACAGCAGACAGGATCTTATATGCGAGAGAAGACTTTTATACTTTGAGAAGACTTATACCTCTGTAGTCGGCGCAGTTCGGAGGGTCTCCTTTCTTCAGGATCAGGCAAACGATGCTGAGGTTCCATTCATTGGGCATACTTTCGTCCGACCAGATTTTACAGATGAGCTGATGCATGCTCCTTACCAACTCATATCCTCCTTCCTTGAAAAGTTCAGCGGCAAGGCCGTCGGCTCCAGCAGCTTTGTTGGATTTGAGTTTAGATATCGCTATCCTCACTTCATTCTGATCGGGTTGACGGGAATCTCGACTGCCATCGTCACTGTTGAATGGGTCATTCTGCTGACAGCGGAATATTGGTCATCATCGCCGTTTAACAGTCTGCAGAAGTGTTCCTTCCATATCCTCAGCACCGACTACGATTCTACTACTATGTTGCCATTTTCGCCCCTGCAGGCTTCTGTTCTGGCTTTGAAACCCTGGCATGTTCATTTAACTTTTGGTAAAATTTTCGAACATCATTCCTGCAATAAAATCTCTCAATCTCCTCGATCGAGCGCTTCTCATGCTCCTTTTTCTTCTTTCTGAGAAGTCGATGTTCCTCTTTTCTCCTGCGCACGTAGAGCTCGTAAGCAGCTCTAGTCCTTCTATGCAGCGCCGCTTTGGACGCCTCTTGTTTAACTGCATGTGCTTGCCGGCATTCCTCATCAAACCAGGGGTTTTGTTGTGGTGGCCGAGAGAAATTCAGTACATCAGAGGCGGCATCTCTGATGGCTTGTTGGCAGCGCTGCCACTGGTCTTCCGCATTTGCTGCTGGCGGCATAGGACTAAGATTAAGATTAGAAGAAACTCGATTGGCAAATATTCTGGCGGTCTCTTGCGATTGTAGCCGCTCGACGTCAAATTTTCTCACAGTATTTCGTTGATTTCGCTCCGTTCTGGATATCCGCATCCGTACCTTGGCTACAACTAGGTAGTGATCCGAGTCCATGTTGGCTCCTCGGAAAGTCCGCACACCCATGCCTTGCGTCCTTTCTTCCTAGCTTTGCGTTAAAATTACAAAACAAATACAAATATTTGGCGCAACAGCTCTTTAAAGTGCCAGGGCCTAGCTTCTCGCAAACACTCATGTTGTGTGCGTTATATTTTTCACGCGAATGGAGGGGACCTACAGTTTAATGCCGAATCCGAACGGCGATTTGAGAAGCTTTTTCGTGACAACAATACTCTCGGATGTTTGTCAGACGCTCGCGAGAGGTGGGACCGTGAAAAAACTTTTTGGTATTTTCTGGGATTCGAACTTGGAACCTCATGCGTAGTGATCCGACACACTAACCACTTACGCCACGGCGCCACATTACCTAGGATACTTTTAACGTCGTGGCTAGGGCATTGCTCATACGTCTTATCCAAGATCTGGTAGAAGTCATCCTTGGCCGCGTCGTCCGTCTTCTTGTGAGGGGCGTGAACGCATATTAGGCTAATGTTGGCGAATTTAGCCTTGATAGGAATAGTCATAAGACGTTCGTTCACATGCCGGAAACTCAACACTTCTTGCCTAAGTCTGTCTCCAATGGCAAAGCCGCATCCGAGTAGGCGCTGTCCTTGTTGTCTGTAGCAGTCGCCGTAGTAGATGTCGCAGAATTTCATCCTCCTTTTCCCCGGCCCATCCCATCGCACTTTTTGGATCACGGTGATGTCTGCTTTGACACACTCTAGGGCCTCCGCACGTGGTTAGTAGAGGGACCAAACATTCCATGTGCAGACACGAAGATCGTTGTCCTTTTTACGTTTGCTAGGGTCGTCAACAGTAAAATCATCCGTATCCGAGGCTGTTGGTTGCTTCGTAACCGAAGGTTTTTTACGTGGTAGGGAAGTTAACCTGGAGGACTAGATTCTTTTTTTTACCCCTGGGACCAGAGGCCGGATACAGCGATGCCAGTAACCCACTTCGGCGATATGAGCGCTGCCGTTGGCCCATTATGGGTTCATCCGCCACCATCTCTTTTTCAATACCCTGACGTAGTATTGAAAATCCTTACAGACCTCATCTCCAAACATAATTTGTCGAAGTAGCTCAAGTAAGGTATCCGCTGGCCTGTAGACGTCACCGTTGATTCCATCGAGAGAATTCATCCGCCGCACGTCCTCCTTCTGGGGAGCTTTTGCTAGACTTCTGAGACGCATATTTCAACCAATCGGGTCAACAAGAGATGCCTCGTCCGGTTAAACATATGCGCGCTGAAGTTCACCCAGATGTGCTTACGCAGGTCTGAGTGTTCAGCTACACATATATCGTCAGACTCAGCATACGCTCATCATTAGTTCCCTATCAGATAGCTATCCAGCGGGCACCACGAGGAGGTGATGATGCGATTTTGCCACGTCCTATTGTGGGATGAGACCGCACAAAATAAGGGAAGACTTAAGGAAAATGGAAGAGAACAAATGGGCCAAGCATTGGAGCGATATCCTCCAAATAAGACAGGCAAAAGAACTTGTGGGAAAATGCAACCAGAAAAGAAAAAGAGCGTGCCTAAGAGCTAGTAAGAATCGACTTCGCATCTTGGCGGGCATGTTAGCAGGTCACTGCAGACTCAAGGAGCACCTTAAAACTAGAGGGAGACGGACACTGCAGATTCTGCAGGGACTTCACCGAAATACCAGCGCACCTTCTTATGGAATACGAAGCACTGATTAACAAAAGAAGAATCCACCTAGGTGCTTTTCTACTATCAGAAATGGATTCACCTTCGCTGGATCCACCCAAAATACTCCGGTTCATAGAAGCTCTAGACCGCGTATATCATCGACTAGAGCCCTAGTATGAAGGGCGCAATAGATCTGTTATAGGTCGCAGTGTACTTGCACCTCACTACAATTAAATTTTATCTTAACTAAGTACCTACTTCAAAAGTTCCAGTAAAAGTAGATACATCGTTTTATTCATACCACCCAATAGTTCGACATATTGTCATGTTTTCAAGTTTCTGATAAATCAAGCTACCATATATACTCGTATGTATGTCTTTCACCAAATGATGCAACAAACGATTGTTAGCGACATTCACATTTGATATTGTTTGCTATCACCCTCTTCTTTTCCAAGTAATTATTGAAAAAAATTGTCAAAAATATCATGGTAAGCTCGAAATGGATTCATGCGCCGCAGTCCAAATTTGATAAAGAGTTCATTTTTTTGACTCTAATTTATCTTGTTTGCATGCTGTGATACTTTGTTTTTATCTTGTAAATGTGACGGCATTTGGGCGTTATGAAATGTGTTTTTTTTTTATCAGATAAACATGGTTGTATACCTCCTACGGTGACTGACAGAAACTATTAATTTCATTTGGATTGGGTTCGTTAGCCGATAAAGTGGCTGTATAAATCTAAACTACATCCTTTTTGGGGTTGCATTTAAATTTACGAAAGTATCACTGAATTTCGTGTCTGGGAATGTCAATGTCATGCTCAGAAATTGCGCGGTTTTCTTGTGTTTTTATTGGTTTTGTTGTTGAATATAGAACAGTTAATTAAATATTCGTTTTCGCAATCGTTTATTATTTTTATTATAAAGATCAAAGCGTTGATCTGAATCCAAAAATACTTTAGTGCTGGTAGGTCATAGCAGTAGTTCAAGTCAACTCATTCTTTTACACCTTTAAGGTGGCGCTAGGAATAGTCTTTGACTTAATCCAACAAAAAATCTCCGGATCTCACCGGGCAAGAGATACTGTCCATACCGCCCACCATGGCGATTCTAGACGCTGCATGTGAATTTTTTGAATTATTTTGGTATTTTTCTATAATCGTGAAGTTCATCGTTGTATCGTTTCTTCTGCTTTCAAGCGATGCATCGAGAGACAATAAGCAAAAGGAGCATTCTCAGACATTAAATCTAAAAATCCCCTTAGACTTTCAGACACAGAGCTTCAGCACCACTTAAAGCTGCGAAATTACTTGAAATCTGCATATACATACATTGACAATCAGGCTGCGCTCAGGGGGCTAGAATTTGTTGTTATCAAGTCTGAAGTAGTCAGGAATTGTCGCACAATGCTCAAGGCACTACATATGTATGTACACAGAACCGTACCAGATTATGTTGGGTATCTGGATGCTTCAGTATAGAAGGAAATGAGATAGTCGACGATTTGGCTAAGAAAGGGATAGAGCATTATTTTTGCATGAAATTGAAGGCTTTATTAAGCATAGTTAGAATGATCGGATTTAGGCCAAATATGTGCCGTTTTGTTCGATAACTTGTTGCTATTTTGAAGGTAATTCCATTATGTCTCTTTAATAGCAGCCTTCGTCCCTATTGGCAAAAAACGGTGACAGTCGATTTTCACAAGCCTCTCTTGAGGCGAATTTTTTACTAGCAAAATCGTTGGAAAGGAATAGGTAGTAATCACTTGGTGCTAGGTCCGGACTATAAGATGGAAGCATAAAAACCACTCAACCAAGCTCCCGGAGCTTCTGGCGAGTCGATGTGTGTAGCCTGGCGTTGTCCGGATGGAACACAATTCCTCTCCTATTGGTGAAAGATGGCCGCTTCTGAGCGATTTAACAGAACATCTCCGAATTAAGAGTTTTGCCGTATGAGAGCAGCTCATAGTAGATGATTCCCTGCTAATCCCACCAAATACACAGTAAAACCTTCCTGACCGTCAATCCTGGCTTGGCCACCGTTTGCGCCGGCTCAGTGTGATTCAACCACAACCGTTTTCGCTTTAAGTTGTCGAAAGTGATCCACTTTTTATCACCAGTCACCATCTGCTTCAGAAATGGGTCGATTTGCTTGTGATTCAGCAGCGATTCGCAGATGGAAAATCGGTCCATGAGGTTTTTTTGCGTTTACTCGTGTGGCACCCATACATCGAGTTTCTTTTTCTATCCAGCTTTATTCAAGTGGTTCCAAACAGTTTTTGTGCAATGTTTAGCTCCTGGACAATCAAAATACTGCTTACATGATGGTCAGACTCGACAATTTCTATGATTTTATCGACATTTTCGACAATTGCAAACAATCTTCCAGAGCGTTTTGACATCGAAATTACCGGAACGGAATCGGCGTAACCAAAACTGGGTATGATTGGCTGTTATAGTATCATAAACACTATTCACATTTTCAGTCACCTAGCTTGCGTTTTCGCCTTTATCGAAGAAAAACTGTAAAATATAGCGTATTTTCTCTTTGCTGGTGTCCATCTTTGACGCGCGCTCAAACGAAACTGAGTCAACCAATCACATGACTATCAGAGAAGTTCTTTTGTCGTCTTTTCATCGCCATTTGTACTACTCCCAAGTATAATACTTGTATTCCGAAGCAGTTTTGACTTCTTCTCCTTTATGCTTTCATTTTCCTTTTACAGAAAGCTTACCACATCTTTTGAAAACCATGATTTTGAACTTACTCAGATTCACTTCCATTCCCCATACATTATAGTAGGTTTCTAATCTATTTATCATTTTTTGAAGAACCTTAACATCAGCTTCTAGCATAACAATGTCATCTGCATATAGTAACACCCCTATGTTCATTCTATCTATGCGATGTCCTCCTCCCAGATGGTCATGCAGGTCATTCTGGTATATGGCAAAGAGCAACGACGA
This sequence comes from Brachypalpus laphriformis, assembly GCA_945910035.1. Lineage (NCBI taxonomy): Eukaryota > Metazoa > Arthropoda > Insecta > Diptera > Syrphidae > Brachypalpus > Brachypalpus laphriformis. The sequence continues at coordinate 327,974,756 of OX246753.1, forward strand.
CAGCAGACATCCTTGTTTCAAACCGTTATGCATTTCAAAATATTCCGACAGTTCATTTCCAGTCCAAGCCGCTGACTTCGTATTGTTATACATTTTTTTCTAGCAAGTTAACTATCTTCGTAGATACATATACCCATTTGGTGTAGTTTGAATATCAAAAGTTTCCTTGGAACTCTGCTGAATGCTGCTTTAAAATCCACGAAAAATGGATACACCTTTTTCTTTTCGGCGAACTTAATTTGGACTATTGTTGCAAGGTTATATACGTAAATGTTGTCTACTGTTGAGTAGTAGCCTCACTTTCCAGGCTGCAGTGAGATTAGAGTAGGACAAGCTAGTTCCACCTGTACGCCACTGGCAGCTTGGGATAACATCACAAACATTATTGCGGAGGATAAGGTCTCCTGGGCTATAAATAGCTTCTCTCCCTTTAAGTCACCTGGCCCTGACAGCATCATGCCTATTATGATGTAGAAATTGCAAGACATAGCAATTTCCTTCCTATTACTGGTTTATAGGAGTTGCTTAAGCCTAAGCCATGTTCCCCAAACCTGGAGACGTGTCAAAGTGGTTTTCATCCCCAAGGCGGGCCGGCGAGGACATGAATCCGCGAAGGATTTTAGACCCATAAGCCTGCCCTCCTTTGTTTTGAAAACTTTAGAACGTATCCTAGACTTCCATATCCGCGATAACCTGAGTTCTCCACTGTCGAAATCCCAGCATGCGTATCTCAAAGGGTTGTCCATGGAAACTGCTCTTCATGAGGTCGTGCGTACAGTGGAAAAAACTCTTCACTACAAAGAATATACTCTCGCCACATTTCTTGATATAGAAGGAGCCTTCAACAACATTTTCACTGAATCTATTCAGGAATCTCTCACCGAGTTAGGTGTAGAAGGCTTTATTAGCCAATGGATAGTTTCTATGCTCAGTACTCGTATAATCCAAGCAACACTAGGCAACAGTAGTACAACTAAGACGGTAAACAGAGGAACTCCACAAGACGGAGTCATCTCCCCCCTGCTCTGGTTAATGGCGATCAATAAAATCTTGGTGCGACTTGATAGGGAGGGTTTTAAGGTGGTTGCGTACGCGGATGATATGGTTATACTAGTATCAGGAAAGTTCCTCTCCACGGTAAGTCAACTCATGGAGAGGGCTCTGGATAAGGTACACTCATGGGCTACGAGCTGTGGCCTCGGAGTAAATCCGGAGGAGACTGAAATGATGCTGTTTACCACTAAAACCAAGGTACCGGCATTCACATTCTTACTTACGGCGCCATTGTTTGGTGGCCAGCTTTGAGCAAAAAGTACAATATCGACAGAATAAAAAAAGTACAGAGATCGGCGTGCGTGGGTATCACAGGAGCAATGAGGTCTTGTCCAACAGATGCCCTCAGTGTGATCTAGCATCTGATCCCTTTCGAACTACACATCATAGACACAGCTATATGCAGCGCAGTCCGGCTCAGGGAATATGGGTGCTAGACCACAAGGCCATATGGTCACGGCAAGGTCCTGGAGACGATACCAAGTGAACTGGTTGCATCCTCGACCGACTACACGATACCCAAACTCAACTTCAGAAAATCCTTCTTAACAAAATTCCCTTCCAGAGGAGAATGGAAGAACGGAAGCGTTACCTGCAACTATGATATAGGGATATACACGGACGGTTCGAAGATGGACTACGGAGTCGGCGCAGGCATCTTCTCTGACCAGCTGAATATATCAAGGTTCTTCCGTCTCCCAGACACTGCTAGCGTTTTCCAAGTGGAGCTTCTTGCGATTCGAGAAGCCTGCCGCCTTCTAAACAATCTTCCAACATCTAACTACAATATCGCTATTTTTTCGGATAGCCAGGCTGCCATCAAGGCCATTGATGCGGTTTGCATCTCTTCAAAACTGGTAGAGCAATGCCGGTTCGAATTGAATCAACAAAGCACTTACTCGAGAATTACTCTCATCTGGGTCCCAGGGCACAGCAACCATGAGGGTAATGAGCGTGCTGATGAGCTGGCCAGGCGAAGTTCGGCCCTTAACGGCTCTCTAGTAGAAAGAGTCGATATTCTACTTGGTGCCGTTAAGGGCTATATTCACCTTCACTTCCTCCAGCTAGCCAATCGCGGGTGGAACAGCCTCACAAGCTGTGTCATATTTAGGAAGACGTGGCCCAGTTTCAACAAACCAAGACCAGTTATTGCCAAAATCGTAGCTATTACACAGGTCACTGGCCAGTTGGAGACCATGCGGCCAAGCTTGGTATCCCCCACAACACCTTTTGTAGGAGCTGCAAGGATATTAATGAGAAAGAATCTCTATGTCATTTCCTTTGCAGATGTCCGGCCCTGGCGAGGATCAGACAACAAACTCTTAGCAAACCCTTCTTCGAGGATCTGAGAGAGATAGCGGACAAGAGGATTGGAGAACTAATCCTCTTCCTGAACTCCACGGGCTGGGTTTTAACTTAACATCTCTTTTTAACTAACCACTACAATAGGTATACACGAGTCCGTTGTAACAAAACGGCACACCTTAAGTGCTAATTGGGCTCTTTTGGACCGCCACTTTACCTACCTACCTGAGTAGTATTTGTGGGATCCTGCTTAATATTCGTTTAGTTCTCTGTGTTTTTCCAACTCAGCGTATGAGACTATAGGTGACAACTCCTTTGTGTGTAGCCAATGGAAATGTTTTACATAAAACCATTAAAGCTGCTAGCCTAAGATGGGCTCGTATAGAAGGGCATTTAAATCCCTTCGGCCACTCGATCATCGGAAAACTAGAGAAATTCTTAAACTAGGAAGGTTACAATTAACAACACCGACAGAAATCCTCTCTGGTCACTGCCGCTTAAATAAACATGCCATTAGAGTAGGACTGCCGAGTACGGATGTAGGCAGATACTGCAATAACTCATATGTTGTAGAGGATATTACACATACGAGTATATAAGTGAGTGTCTAAGATTTGCCCGTACCAGATGCAATCATCTAGGCAGTTACTTTTTTTAATAACTTGGAAGAGGTAGTTTCTGTTAACCATATTCTCAAGTTTTATAGGGAAATTAAATATCTAGAGGGAATGGTTTCTACGCCTTTTACAAAGGTTCACCAGGCATCGCGATAAGCTCATTAGATGCCTAGTTTCTTATGATATTTTCATAACCCTACTCAACCTTACCTAACCTAACATTTCTTAAACAAAGTTCATTGAAGCTCGAGAATCATAAGCGATGGTGTTGACTTTCTTCAAGCCTGAGTTAGCTAAATTTTAATCGGAAAGCGACTGCAATCATTTGTTCATCATCATTTTCAATGGCCCGCTTACTCTTCGTGTGGGTTGTGGAGGTAGAATGATTAGCTGAACTCTATTTTCTTCTCGATCCTTCATCATCGACCTCAACTTATCAGTAGAAATCTCCAGATGGCTTCGAAAGGGATGTATGACTTGATCCAACCATCTATTCCCAGTCCTACCAACGCCTTTATTCGTTTTGAAATTTGTTTTTAACTACAAAATTAGAGAATTATTTTTTGTAGATATTCAAAATTAAACATTAACTTTCATAATCAGTTGCAATAGATAGTACACATCTCAGAATCGTAGAATATGCACTACTCGTCGATGAAATAAATAAAAGGCACAAAGTCACACAGAAAGTTTCCAACGATCCGTTGAAGTATTCACAAGTTATTCAGAACACCCTGTCCTACATTACTGCTGTTTTCGATTCCAACATCACGGTTTCCATTTAGTGAAACATAGAACTATCATGTATTTTTCTACATACAAATATTGGTCCTTCTAATGGCACAATCATGTAAATTATTTCAAAATATTTCTAAATACATTTTTCAAGTTCATAAAATTGTACTTCCACCGTCTGGATACTAATAACATTCAAAGTGCAATGTCAAGACAAACCACAAGATGAAGAACTTGAGAAATTGTTCGAACATATTACGCACATTAGTACGCACGCCCAGTTGGTAAGTTCTTAGCAAGCGATTAAATACGAGGAATGTAAAATGTTTAATTGATTTATCTAATGACTGATAGAATGGCCATGAATATCACCACTTAGTCAAACACAATGATAACTTGTTACAGATATCTCGCGACTGTCACATGTTATAATTGTGACTTTTTAGCCTGTGTGTTGATTTGTTGAAAAAAACGCGTTCATTGTCAGAGATATCATTTGACAGGAGTGTAAAATATTGTTAAACAACAGGTTGTCAATTTTCAATAACACACACATATGCTCGTATATAGTTACGAAGTTTCAAACGTCAGAGAGATATAAAAAAAAAATCATTGATTGGTAGACACTCGCGTCAAATTAATTTGGTAACTCCCTCTTTCTTGTCAATTGAAAGAGAAGTTATGACAGTTCAACGAACAGTCAGCCTTCAGTATGTGATATATGATACCATGGGTACAGAGAGGGCATCTTAATATTAAGTTCGCAAGTCCAAATAATCGATGCCAGGAATGCGCTTACGTACTAATCCATACGCTGCACACTTTTACCACTCTCCCCACTGGACCGCGCCGTAAGGTTTTACTTCGCGGGGCTGCTTAGTAATTAATGCTATGCTTCTTGCTATTGCTGTTTCTGCTCTCTCAATTATTCGAAGCTGCTTTTGCACATTCGTTATGAGTGTACACATTTCCAGTCAATTCCCCTGTGACCGCAGCATTTGGTCTACAAGGAATGGTGGACTTGGCAGATGAAGCGATAGCAATGGAATATTGCCTGCTCTGTATCTTCCCATTGGTCTGGACAATGTTGACAGAGAGGTGATTTATCATGTCCAAATCTGTGTAAATATTTGCGATAGTTGCCGTGACCCTATAAAAACTGCGTAAGGTGGTAGTTGCAGTCCCCATACACTCGCTTGGTCCAGACCTCAATGGTGGGGATCAGCTTGTACGTCCATCTACCTTTTGTACTGTTATTCCACCTGACTTGCCACATAGCTAGTGATGTTGCCTTCTCATCCTCCTTTATTCTCTTGAAAATACCTGCTTCTTGATAACTCGAGATACTTCTTTTGTAGATCCTTACCATCTCATCTGCGTGGATGTCGGTGGGGATCATTGCGGCTATGAGACAGGCTGCTCCGTCCGATATTGTTCGGAAACAGCTTAACGCGCATAGCCTGTATGTTTTCATCATCGCTAACGCCGCCGCCTAAACTGGTGGAACATACAGAAGAACCGTGCTAGCCACTCTGGATACTAGAATCCGTCTAGCATATCCAGATCCACCGATGTTTGGAAGTATTCGAGAAGAATTCAAGAGCTGAAGATACACGTATGGAATTCAAAATACATCTAATTGACAGACCATGCTAAATAATGGGGCATAATTGGGCAAGGGAGGTAGAAGAATAGTCTTTGATGAAGATGCAATTCAGCTCCCTTATATTTAGATTTCTAGACATTTAGAGGCCCTGCGCTGGGTGCCATTTAAGTGGCGAGAAAGACCACCTTTGCTAAGTTTCTATTTTCTTTTCAACAAAAGCTAAGACTTGAAGGTATACATCAGCAGTATTGGCAATTATCGGTTCAGCTCTAATTTCGAACGTTGATTGCAGAGAGAAAAATCTCAAGGAATGGGTCAGTAGATGCATAAATATTTAAAGCCCCAGTCAGTCTCCATCTATACTTAACCGCTGTCTTATAAAATATCAAATAATCGCCCTCAAAACAAGTTCACGCGTCAAATTGGAAATCCTTTCACATTCATCTTCTCCCCGATTACATAATGAATCAAAGAAAATGACTTTAACGATCGGCTAATCGATGACAGCCTAAGCATAACTCACAAGATACGAGCAGTAGATACCCACCACAGATCAATCTCGCACTGACATATGTGATGGCATTAATTGAGTTAACCAATGTCTATCGCCGACGTCTCTAACACGCCTGATGTCTTAGAATTTCAATCTCACTCTCCCTCACTGTCGATTGTAGTTCGTGTTGTTTGACATTGAATGTTTGTTTTTATTTTTTTAATTGATTCCCCGCCATTAGCTAATTGAGAATCAATCAAGTTTAAAAATAAAAGCGAAACAAATTGTAAGCCTTATTAAGATTTTTGATTAATCCGAATATAGGCAGTTCTGTGTGGAACGTATCACAAGCTAATACAGTCCGCCCATTCAATTGTGCATGCATAATGTGTGCACAGATTGAAGACTTATTCACTTAGGAATCAACCATCAAGTGTATTCAATGAGCAGTGATAGCCAATTAAGAATCAGAGATTTATTTTGATATTCATTCACACAATTTGCACTCAGTGATGTCATTTGGGAGTTCATTTGAATGCATTTAGCTGACGTACATACACATGTCGGATAATAAAAATGTCAAATTAAAATAAATTTATTTGTTTATTGATTTTAACGATGCATTGTAAAAATGACTGTGCCCTTGTGCTTTTAATTCATAAATAATGAAGTATCTTCTTGAACTTGAACAGCTTCAGCCACTTGAGATGCTGCAGTGATGTACATATGAAGTTACATTTCCGAATTCCTTCATGAAATCGGAGAGTCTACAGCAGTTTCTTATTACAACAACTTTAACTGATTGTTATTAATCTGGAAATGAGTCACCTTCACGGCTAACTAGTCAACGTGTGTTTGGTTTCAATTTCACTTGAAGTGGCAAGCTATTCATATATGGCAGGAAATAAGAGGGAAGTGATCAGTTATGCATCTCGACGCCCTTAACAATATGCGGTGAATAGAGGTTAAGACAAGACCAATAAATATCTGTTAGACTCGTAACTTGTTGTTTGATGCAGCCATAAAATTCATGGCAAATCGTAATAAAGGTGAGATCTTCATAAAACAGGAAAAGAAGGCAGATGATTAATAGTTTTAATGCAGGTCATTCACCTTAATTTATATTTAATTCACCAACAACAACAGAATGGATTGCAATACATTGCATCATATCCGAATAGGTAGCCATTGGAGCCACTTACTGAGACATCGCAGCTTCCCAGTCTGCATTTTGTAGATTTTTCAATGGAATTGTGATAAGTACCGGGTTTTCTAGCTCATCTAGCTTCTTTTTTTACGAAAATTTATCCAAGGTAATTAGAAAATAAAAGAGCTGGCGCGCGAACTGATTTAATGTGATAATCGATTCATGAACAAATATGTATACTTTCTCTGATTCAATCAATTTTATTAGATTTTAAATCCAGACACTCTGCTATGCTATCTTACGATGTTACTAAGGATATTTAATTTCTCTGCTTCATCTGATTGCTCTTCGATCACCTTTAAGAGTAAACTACGTCTCAGTATTGAATGCGTGCTTGATAGGAAAGAATACGCGATGAGTATCTTCATCGACATTGAGGGTGCTTTCAACAATGCGACTTCAAACTGCATATGCGAATCGGTCAGACAACACGGGGTAGATGAAACATTAGTGTTGTGGATTAAAGCAATGCTAATGAATAGACTTTGGTAGTTATTACAAGGGTATACAGGGGTTGTCCGCAAGGTGGCGTTCTATCTCCACTGTTATGGTGCTTGGCGGTCGACTCTCTGTTGAAGACTCTAAATAGTTCCAATGTCTACGCTCAGGCAAGTGCAGATGATGTTGCTATACTTTCTCTCGGGCCATGCCTGGCGACGGTCTGTGCTAATGCGCAGGCGGCGCTGGACATAATCGATGAATAGTGCACTAGGAGTGGGCTTTCGGTGAATCCTCTTAAAACTAAGGCTGTTCTCTTTATGAGAAAGAGGGTTCTGACTGGTCAGACTTAGCCAGTGTTAAAAGGTGTCACTATCTGCATTTCCAATGAAGCCAAATATCTGGGAGTGATTTTGGATAAGAAATCTCATTAGTCTAAGTACGTTAAGTCTATAACATCCAAGGCGCCCTCAGTTTTCTGACAGACATGGGGCTTGTCACTGAATAAGGTTATCTGGATCTACACCGCTATGATAAGACCATTCCTCGCATATGCATCGGTTGTTTGGTGGAAGGAGCTCTTGCGTAAATATGTGGCTGCTTTTTGTGCCAAACTTAAAAAAAATGGCTTATCTCGGGTGCACGGGAACTTTTCCGAGTACGCCTGGCTCTGCTCTAGACGCTTTGCTTAACTTACCTCTAATTTCAGCAAAGCATCTAGAGGCTGCACTATCAAAGCCATTTATCGTCTTAGGCGGGGTGGTTTTTGGTATACTCCTCACTGGAATTTTGATGAACTTATGCGACACTTATCTTACGACTCCTGTCTTATGGATATGCCGTCTAACGCAATGTCACCAGAACTTCAGCTGATGCGCAAATTCAGACTCCACTTTCTTTGTGTTCAGGACTGCCCTCGGCCAGAGTCTGAGCCAGGAATAGAATGCAGTCGTATTTTCACGGACTACGGTTCCAAAACCAGTCAAGGGTCTGGTGCTGGTGTCTTCGTGGAAGTCAACAACATTAGACTTCTTTTCTCGTTAGGCAAATATACGTCTATTTTCCGAGCGGAAACTTAGGTAATCCTAATGGCTATGAACTGTGGACGCCGTGGCGTAGGTGGTTAGTGTGTTGGACCACTGCGCAAGAGGTTCCAAGTTCGAATCCCAGAAAACACCAAAAAGTTTTTTCACGGTTCCACCTCTCGCGAACGTCTGACAAACATCCGAGAGTATTGTTGTCTCGAAAAAGCTTTTCAAAATAAATCGCCCTTCATATACGGCACTAAACTGTAGGTCCCTTCCATTCGTGTGAGAAATATAAAGCACACAACATGAGTGATTGCGAGAAGCTAGGCCCTGGAACTTGAAGAGCTGTTGCGCCAAATATTTATTTATTTTTTTATTTAATAGCTATGAATTATGTTGTGAAGAACAGGTAGATAGACCGTAGTATTTGTGTCTGTAGTGACAGTCAGGATGCGTTTAAGGCCTTGCTTAACCTTTAACCACTTCCAAAATAGTTCGTGAAACCGAAAACTCTTTGAACTGAAAAAAAAAACTCAAAACTGAACTGAACCCAGGTCACAAAGGCTCAGAGGAGGGTTTCTCAGGTCCCGAGCCCGCGTTGCGTCTGCCTGCGTCCACGCTTAGAGCTTCTATTGACGATTGGGTCTATCACGAACAAAATTTTATGCAGCATGCCTCTCCAGAATGCAGGTTGACTAATTGCATGCTCCCGGACATCTTTAAGAAATCAGCGGCATTTTTCCTGCAGAAAAGACTGCAGACAACTTATTGGCATCTTGAAAGACCACTTTGCTTTTGCCAAGCACCTTAACGTGCTGGGCTTGAGTGACCCTACAATCTGCGACGACACCGCGGAACATTATCTCTGCAAGTGTCCGGCCTTCGCTCGTATCAGGCGGAAGATCCTCGCTGCTGATGTGGTGAGTGCTGGTACTGTAAACTCCTCATCACTGAAGTGCTTACTTGGCTTTCTTAGAAAGACAAGAAAATTCCAATAAACTGAGTAAATCAGGGTTTGCTCTCTGGAAATACAATGGGCCAGTTGCGTCTGAGTGGTCCAGTCGAGCGCCCTGACAAAAAAAAAGAGAAACCACCCATGATCTAAAAAAAACCACATAACCTCACCAAAAAGACTGCCTATCATAGCGGGAGCCATTCAGAAATATATTTTTGTTGAAGCCATTGAACATCTAAACAGATATTTCGACAATGCAGATTGGCTTAGATTGCAAGTGAGTATACGCCATTTTCTAGGATTTGTTTCCAATTCTTATGGAAGAAAAGGTTTACTTGTAAAAGTTCTGAAACAACACTCAAGAACTAAGTCATTCTCTTTATTGAGGTGCCATCTGAATGATGAACGCACTACTTTCAGGTCTGGTTCAAACGGCTGCCAAAGGTTATAGAAAGCAACTCGAAAGCAACTTTTTCAGACGTGGGCGGCTTTTAGTTATTTCTAGCCTCTCGCACAATTAATTAACTTTCTTGAATGGGAATTAGTTTCATAAATTCCTAGTCAAGTGGAATTTATTTAAAATAAAGTGTCTCTCATTTTCTTTTTCAAATTAATACCAATTAATACAATTCAATTTTACTTTACTTTAATATTCATATTACATATATATTAATATTCATTTTTTTCTTCTCTTTTTAGGTAAGCTGAAATTTTAAATGTTGTTATTATCCTTAATTCCGAAAACCAAAATCATACATACTCCAGATTGTAAGTATTTAATTGCCGAATATGCTAAGTTAAATTATTGTGAGTTTAAGTTTTAATATTTGCTAAGTTAATACATGTGTTCGGTTTTTCCTTTATATGCTGGATATCGCTTTTAAACGCACCTACGGACATACAACTATAGTATACACAATTGTATTGTACTACAAAGCAAGAAATACTAGCTAGCCGTTAATTAGTGGATATACATTCAACTGATAGGCAGTCACGTTTGACACTTATGTGAAGGCGTATCTTATTAGGGTCATCATCCCTTCTGACAGAGAGTGTATTTGGAGTTTCAGGTTACCTATTGCGCTGGTTCTCAATTATTTGTTATATTTGTAGTTGTTTTTCACAATCTCAGACGCAAGTGTGATAACAGCTTTTTTTTATTATACTTTTTCATAAGTCTTCAAATATTCAACTCACGCAGTGATACGTTACTTAAAGATACGTTATTTCAAATACATTCATCTTGCGAGGATTTTGCCATTATTTTGATGTTGTGCAAAATGTTAGAATTGAACATGATCATGAAACCAATTAGGTTTATTTATTATTATTATTATTAATGTACAATATTTTACAGAGTTTTTTTTTAACAAACAATCATACAAGGTATGGCCTTAGCCGTCACCTTAGTTGGCAAATAAAATGTACATTTAAAAAAAGAAATAAAATAATATTCACTTTATGTTAATTTATTTGGTTGGGAAGAGAGTAAAAACAAAAAAATATAAATAAAATTTAATATCAATTTGATGTCGCACTTCAATATTAAATATATGGTATAGCTAAAATTCTCCGGCTATTATTTTGGCTCCATAATCAGTCGCTTCCCTACAATATGCGCAGAGTTGATGCCAGCCCTCATCCCCACTAAGAATACTAATTGTCCTCTCTAAGGATATCACGGTGCTCTCGAAGTATAGTAGTCTTATCTCCAACAAAATAGGACATCCTGACAGGATATGAAAGACATCTTCACGTACTCCTTGGTTACAAAAGATCCATAATATAGGAAGATCCTCTCTATGTGGCTTGAATGAAGATTCAGCAGTTCACCTCTGGATTTAAAATTGCTGAGATATTTGTTACACTGTTCATATCTTGCAAATAGTTTTTTGCTCCTAGTCATAGTTCAATTTATTGTAAATTTCTCTATATAGGTTAGGTTAGGTTAGGTTGGCTGTCCACACGAGAGTGCAGACACACTTAGACCAGTGAAGGTCCTTTGTGATACCATGGATCAAACCATTAGGCCACTTAGGGGCTAACAAAACCAACCGGAGCATTTGACAAAGCGATGGATGCTCATGACGTCCAAGGACGCCAGAGCATTCTTTTATGCGACAGAGTTGGACATGTGCATAGGAGGTGAAGGATGGTTTCCTCCTCCTCCTCGTCCATATAGCTTCTGCAAAAGTCGTTGGAGAAGAGACTAGGTCTTTTAGCGTGTTGGCCTATAAGACAGTGTCCAGTGAGAACACCGACAACGCAGCTGATTTGTGTACGCTTTAACTTGATCAGATCGGCACTACGTTTTTGATCTAGCTTAGGCCAGATCTGTCTCGAAATGTAAATAAAGCGGTTGGCTGGCTGGGCTATTACTTTTATTACGTAGTCGAAGTAAAGCTTTAGCGTGGTAATAAACAATGGAGATAAACCAGTCCCCAAGAGCAGCATGTAGTTCGGAGCGTTAGATGTTAAGCAAAACAACCTTTTCAAAAAAAAAGTCTAAGCAGTTTCTCGATTTCCTCATGCTGCTCAATTCCACAAATTTGCGCTGCGTAAAACATTATTGACCTCGATGTCGCTTCAAATAATTTAAACTTAGCGCTTGGGCTGAGAGTTCTTGTGTTCATGCAGGTTCTCTATGTTGAATTTAGAGCAGCATTGGCTACTTTGACGAAATGGCTTTTCATACTTAAATTTCAAGATATTTTCATACCAAGGTAGTCGTACTGCTTCACGATTTCTATATCCTCTCCAGCAAACTTCCAGCTTTTATTGCGACAATAGCAACCACCATCTTTCCTGAATATCACAACGCAAGACTTACATAAGATAATGTGAGATTCCATTTTATACAATATTCTTCAAAGACTAAAATCATTTTGTGGGAGACCATGAGGAGAGTCCGAAATCATGACTATGTCATCCGCATGCATGAGAACTCTGATTCTTCTGCCGCACCATAAAACACCACACATCCACATAGCACATCGTTCAAATCATTTAACAATAAGATAAATAAAATTGTGCTCAAAATACACCCCTGCTTTACCCCCATTGAATGATGAATGATACAAAGAATGGCATGGATTGCCATCACGAGTGTGTTATGCATAACGCTCACGGCTGCACTCGAGATCTTTCTGTATCTTTTACCACCAGACCTGCAATTAAAATTACAAGTGGGCAATAGTACACTTCGGCTGACTAACGTAGGTCTCTTCGCAACCAGTAATGTGGTACATAGCTGCATTCTTAGGGAATCATTTCCCGATATCACTTGTCAATTTGACGATATCATTGGCGCCTGAGACTTTGTCACTTGACAACGACTTAAGTGTAATGCACATATCAAGTCCGCCACAGAGCGTACTTCCAGAGCACTGTGGGCCAGCAGTCGCCTATAAGGTAGAGTTGGGGTCTCTCTCCCAAAATGATACCTTGGCTGTACATAATGATAGGGAGACCTATTATCACAAATGCGGCCATCGTCTGGTGGCCAAAAACTCTCCAACAGACAATGGCGAACAAGTTGCAAAAAATTGCCTGTCTTGGTATTACAGGTGCGATGCGCACCTGCCCTACGACAGCTCTGGAAGCTATTGTCGGGCTAACACCCCTACTAATTTTCGTCAGGAAGATGGCTGCTAGACATGCCATAAAACTGCAGCTGGATTATGAGTATAAACCAGGTGACCTTGTGGGACATCTAAGGATAGTCAACTCAATTCCTAAAAGAGACATGTTCTGCACTATACCAGATATTATGGTCAGACAACACTGCCTCGGTAGGTTGCTCGAGGTTGAAATATTGGACTAATGGTGTTCCAACACTGGACCCTAGAAGTCTGGTCTGGTTCACCGACGGATCAGAAATGGACACTGGAATTGGAGCTGGGGTCTTTGGACCCAACACAAAGATTTCGATACCTATGGGTACGTCTTCCACTGTGTTTCAAGCTGAAATCCATGCCATTGAGATCTGCGCCAGACACAATCTCCGTAAGAGAATCAAGGGCGTTAGAATACCCTCGCGCTCTTGTAATCTGCAATATGTTCTCTTCATTCTTTGGTCTATCTTTCTGTTCCGACAACTATTCACCTACCCAAAGTAATTTTGCCCACCTTGAAGGTTTCTCTAGCAGCTCAATGGGCCAGATTTCAATAATTGATGACGATGTGAGAGAGCATCTAGATTTACTTAGCAACGATACTACCTGTGGCCCTGATGGAATTCCTCCGATTGTGCTAAAATATTGTTGCAATGCTTTGGCAACACCCTTAGCCATGCTATTTCGGGCACCATTAAAGCAGAGCATTTTTCCTAAAATTTGGAAAAACTCTTTTATTATTCCAATACACAAAAAATGAAATCGAGGTGAAATTTCTAATTATAGACCTATTGCCAAGCTTTCGTGTGTACCAAAACTGTTCGAGGCTATAGTTTGTAAGGGTTTTTATTTTGCTTGTAAACCATTTCTTTCAACCAAGCAGCATGGGTTCATGAATAGAAGATCCACTGTTACCAACCTGCTGGAATTTACTTCTTTTACAAACAAAGTTGTCGAAGAGGGTGGTTAGGTCGACTGTATTTATACAGATTTTAGCAAGGCATTTGACAAACCTTTTCACAGCTTAATTCTGTTTAAAATGACCTCTTTGGGCTTTCCAAAGCATTTCGACGGATGGATATGTTCTTACCTTGAAGAACGAACTTATCAAGTTTTATTTCGGGGAATAACATCCGATGCAATCCTCGCTACATCTGGTGTACCCCAAGGAAATCACTTAGGTCCTCTTTTATTTATCATTGCGATCAATGACGTGGTGCCAATACTTAAGAGTACTCGAATTTTAATCTATGCTGACGACATAAAAATCTTTAAACTTGTACGCAGTCAATCTGATTGCATTGCTATGCAGAATGATTTAGATACGTTCGCCGAGTGGTGCTGTAATAACAATTTATTTTTGAACGTATCTAAATGCCAGTCGATGATCGTCAATATGTGATTTAGGAGTGCATTTTTCGCAAAATATCGACTTCGATTTTCTCATTGAACAGATTGTCAATAAAGCGAATTCAATGCTTGGCTTTATAAAACGTTGGAGTAAAGAATTCAAGTGTCCTCTTATAACATCCACACTTTATAATACCTTTGTTCGTCCGCAGTTAGAGTATGCGTCTAACATTTGGTCTCCAATGTATGCAGTACACATTAACCGTATTAAATCGGTACAGCATAAGTTTGTCCGATTTGTATCGCCATTATCGTCCAACCTAATGGACTCCGTAACTGTCAAATACTGCTACGATGCATTACAAGCCCTTGCCAAACATAACAGGGTAAAGCTCGGATGGGTCCCTAGACAACAAGGGATTGTGAGCAACCAATCTGCAGATGAGCTTGCTAGGGCTGGCTCAAAATCTGCGTCCGTAGGTCCTGAACTTTACTCTGGCGTCAACTGGGCAACAGCCACAACCCTGATTAACGAATGGGAAAACAAACTTCGTCTAGACCATTGGACCAATGGGCCAGGTCTAAGACAACCCAAACTATTAATCAAGCATAATTCCTACAAGGGAATCTATAACTTAGATAAGGAAAGTATAAGGAAGATGCTGAGCTTTCTAACTGGCCATTATGGCCTGAGATACCACCTTAACAAGTTGAACCTGTGCCAGGAAAAGGATTGTCGGTTATGTCTAGAGGAGGATGAAACTTCCGAACACATTCTTTGCGAATGCACGGCACTACACTGGTTAAGGAACGTATTCTCCAAAAGGATATACTTACTTCAGTGGAACTGAAAAGCTCCTCTACTACAAACATACTTACTTTCATAAGGGATTTAGTACGTCTTTTAGATTAACTCCAAACCTTCAATACAATAGACCATTCAGGTCGCATTATCATTGCCACATGGGCATAGGTTGCACAAGAGGAAAAAAATAAGTAACGTACTCTGTTAGGGAAGATTTGCAAATGAAGACAGTCTCTATCCACAACGAGATTGATTGTCACAGGATGTCCAAAACCTTGTGGCCTGTGCTAGATATTGCAAAAAATCTGTGGAGATTATAAAGCTAGAAAGATCACAGCTAAGAACAGTGATAGGAATACTCTCCGGCCATTGTCTTCTAAGGAAGAACGCATTGAGATTAGGATTATCAAATTCAGATGTTTGTAGGTACCGCAATGACCTATGTATGATATTTACATGTCGCAGAGGAAAGAACACATATACACTGTAAATGTCAAGGCATTTCCATGACAAAGCTTCCTTGGAAAATACTTCTTCAATAACTTAGAAGAGGTAGGGTCCTTGAAGCACAACAATACCATATTCAAGTTCTGTAGGCAAGTTAAGTATATAAACGAATTTGCTTAGGTTTTTGACGTGAAGGTTTCCTAGAAATCGTCATGGAGCCACCTTGGTGCCTAGTAGTATATGATCACCTCATAACCATACTCAACCTAACCTAACCTAAAGCTGTCTGCTGTTATAGGATTTTTTAGGCTGCATGACGATATTTTTGAACCGCATAGTTACATTTGACATCAAGATAATAGCTTCGAAAAGTTTAAAACTATCTGCCCAAAATGATCTTCACCGATTTATCTGTATTCCTTAAAGTAAAAAGTATCTAAACACGTTTTGTTCAGCAGCGCTAAAAACTAAGCAAAAATCTAAATAACCTTAAAAACTGCTTTTATGACATTTATTACGAACACCTTAATGGACACACTAGGTTTAACTTAAAATAAAATATAACTCACTTCTCACAAAAATAAGAATATCAGTAAAATGGAAATTCTTTTAAGATTGGTTACCATAAAAAATATATCTCGAACATTTAGCTAATAAATTTATTTATAGCCCTTAGCGCATGCATAAATGTAAATCACTGCAGAAACAGCACCACAGTAATTCAATTCAATACACTCGTATAAGTACCTAATATATTTTTACAATTTGTATCTACATGTGTTGCTTAATTTTTATGAGATTTTATTTTTAATTACAAACTTCTGTAGGAGCTCATAAAATCTTTTTCAATTTAAGAACATTTAAGCAAAATTTGCATTGGGTTGGGCAGCAGCAGCTGACCGACCGCCTGCAGTCATATAGTCGTCGATTCCTTTGAAGACTTCAATTCAAATCCGGATCTATTAAATGAAATTCTCACAGTCATGCAATCAAATAAAACATCAAATCAATTGGTCAATAATACACACCGCGTTACTGGTACTAGATACATTTGAAATTCAAGAATAGATGATTTATTTTAAAGTGAAGCTCGATGGTAGAGAAGATTTGATTTGCTGTCGATTAAGCCACACGTTGGCCAGCTGTAGTAGGTACTTGCTATAAATTAAGTTTGTATTCAGAATTTCCCAATAAAAATATTTCAAAATCAAGAGATTCGCTCGTAAATCAGTGAACTCTGTATCGATGGTGGGTTCGATGCATTTGTGATGTTAGATATTTATCGAATTTCCGATAGGTGGGTGTATCCTGTATTTATAGTACTCGTACCGATCAATTTAAAGAAACAATACCAGTAGATACTTAGAGAACAAGGGTGGTGACCTTCTTTTTGTTATTTTAGCCAGCAGTTGTAGTGTGTGTTGCGCGAAAAAACAAAAAAAAATTACCATACAACAACTTAATCACATCGAAGATATCCAGTACATCTAGCACATCATCATCCAGCAGCAGCGAACCGCCACTCTTATTGACTTCAATTCAAGATCCATAACGTTCCGTGGCCACCGTCGTCAGCATCATCATCATCATCATCATCATCATCATCATTATTATTGGCGGCAAGGCCAACCTTTCGGATTCCATTTGCGCACAATTGCTACATGAGATCTGATAAAAAGTCAAGTTTCATTTTCGTGTTATGTTTTCCATCGAAAGATCAACAATAAGTCTCGAAGTGTATCTGTGCGAGGAAAATCGAAGAAGAATGAAAAATTTACATATTCAATAGGATTGGAGGGAGGTACAGTAAGAGAGCTCATGCTCTTGTGACAAGAGTGATGAGTGATTCCTTTTGGGACGAGACACTAAGTTTGTTTTGGTTGTTTCGTAATTTTAGGGCTTGCTTGGGCTGTTTTATTTGTCGAGAGTTTAGTTGTTTTAACCTTTTATTTTGGAATTTTTGAAGATCAAGGGCTGTGGCTATTGACACAAATATTTAATTTTTCACGAATTCATGATATATTTATTCGATCGCTATTCAAACAGAATGGATTTATAAGAGGAAGACAAATTAATAAATAATTTAGGCGGCCGGAGAATTGCATTGAAGGTGGAGGACGACATACTTGGAGCCAATTTCGCTTGACTCAAGTGTATGCACTATTTGGATGCATGTACTAAGCAATTCAGTAAGCTTAATCTTGAATTGATAAGTGGTAGTTAAGAGGATACTTAGTGCAATAGCTCTTGTGGGGATCTGAGGTGAACTAAAATTAGCACTTCGTGATTAATTTTTGAGACACTGACCTACCGCTTTATTATCGAACTCGACGGAGGTGACCTTACAGATTGGGAGTATGCATTGCATCCACAGATCGATATTTAAGAGTATTTGCATGTTGAAACAACACTCAAGATACGCGCTGTAGGTCGCTCTCAAGATGCAGATTACTTATAGCAAAACATAACTTGCAGCATTTGATGGCGCCAATCAACCATCAATCAATCAAACAAACTGTCATCTACTTACAGCTAGCACACTTGCTTTTAGTTAATAGCCGAGTCTAACTGCTGATTCATGGCAGCAGTTAGCCACTTGCCTTAGATTAAAATTTGCTTATTTGCAAAGCACGTATCATAGACGAAGTTAAGGCTAGATTAGGGAGATGGGTGCCTTGTGACAAAAAGAGTCACTGCTCACTTAAACCAACAGTTCGGGTCCATTGTGCCCAAATTATTTAATCCTGGAAACGCTGTAAAGATAGTCCTGTGCTAGAACCACCCAGATAGTGACATTAATCTCAGGAGCTCCGTCAGCTCTACATTGCCTAAGTCTTCCAGCTCCGAGAAGAAGTAACTACCAAGAGTCCTCATTCTTCGGATGGAAAGGGCAGGACAATCACACAGCAGGTTACGAATAGAATCTTCTTCCTCCCTGCAACTTCTACAATAATTATTATGCAGCACACCGAGTCGCTCCGCGTTGATGCCAATGGCACAATGACCAGTTATTATGCCAGAAACGACCCGTACTTACTTTACTTATGTCCTGTATCCACTTGTGGGTCCTAGGGCCTCTACTACGCCTACGCGCTATCGTGTACGGTTTCTGGCAATGTGTCTGAGTTCTCCCCAACTTTTCCCTAACTGCCGTGCCTCCTTCTCGACTGTTCTGCGCCATGTTCTCCTCGGACCGCCAGGTCTTCTGCCATCCTGAGTTAGAGGGTTCCATTGCATAGCATGGTTTGGTATGGAGCTGTCACCCTTTCGGAACGTGTGACCAATCCACTGCCACTTCCGCCGTTGTATGGTTGTGCCTATTGGTTCCTGACCCGTTCTCTCGTAAAGGTGTTCGTTAGAGATACAATTGGGCCAGAAAATCCTTAAGATATTGCGCAGACACCTATTAACGAACGTTTGCAGCTTTCTGGTGATAGTGGTGGTCACTCTCCACGTGCTGCAACCATATAGCAGCACGGATTCAACGTTGGAGCGGA
This sequence comes from Brachypalpus laphriformis, assembly GCA_945910035.1. Lineage (NCBI taxonomy): Eukaryota > Metazoa > Arthropoda > Insecta > Diptera > Syrphidae > Brachypalpus > Brachypalpus laphriformis. The sequence goes on from OX246753.1 coordinate 327,993,906, forward strand.
ACAGTCTTATTTTGGTGATCAAACTGATTGCATTGCTTCGCCATATTTGGACAGCATTCCGAACGCGGACTTTGCTTTGGCGATCCTGTTGGCTATATCCAGTTCGGTTCCACCATCGGTCGAGACAATACCCCCAAGATACTGGAAATCCTCTACTCTCTCTACCGGTTGTCCAGCAATACATATCTGAAACGACCCGTGCGTTATAACAACTAAGTTTCACCAGAGAGGTTGATCTCTTCTTAAGAGGCAGAAGGCCGGGCATAGCACCCTGGCCATTGTACATGTTTCCAGTTGAACCCAGCGTCTCTTTGCTCGACCGATGGCTTCATCTTCTATTTTCTTCCGTAAAGAACTGATTGGGGTTACTACAAAAGTGAGGGCCCGCAATAAGTGCAGCACCGACCCTTTTCTAACAAGCTCATCAACCCTTTCATTTCCTTCGATATCCACATGCCCTGGTACTCAGCAGCATTGTCACCGCATTGGCTCTAGATATCTCGTTTAAGATTGATTTGCAGGTCCTCACAAGCCTCGACCTAATTACAGCAGAGTCCAAAGCCTTAACGGCTGCCTAGCTATCTGTTAGACAGTGATCGTTTTGCCCGTTCCTCCACTTCTTCAGGGTAAAATGTGTAATCAAGGGAATCCTATATCGATTGTCTCTGCAAGATGCTGGGGAAGTGGGCCATTGGCTGATGAAACCATGGCTGCCCTCCACTTTCCCAGAATTTTGCAGAAACAAAGGGTGAAAAGAGGGAGAGAAGGAAAGATGCATAGAGTAGGCCTTGTTGTGGTAAATTTTACTGCAACAATATTACCCTCGTGTATAGTTTCAGCAGCCTGTATGATGGCTGTGACTTCAGCCTGAAAGAGGCTGCAGTCGTCGCTTATTCTAAGGGAGTGGTTTATTCCAAGGGCTTCACAACTCCCGCTCCCTTGCCAACGTCCTTCTTAGAATCGTCGGTATAGAAAATTAACTCCTTTTTCTTAATGGTTCTTCGGTTCTTCCAGTATATTCTGTCAGGAATTCTTGTAGCGAAGCTCATTTCAAATGCAAGCATCGGGTTCATGTGATTGGTTTTCGTCGATCCACTGATACTCCCGGGACAGAATGAAGGCATGATTGTAAAGGCTCGATGACCACAATCGGCCTTTTCCCAGTCTTATGGTTTTGGCCGCCAGACTGCTACAGTATGTATCAAGCGGAATGAAACTAAGCATGGTTTCCATTGCAACTGTTGGTGTTGTTCTCATTGATCCCATGACTCCGATGCATGCTGCCCTCTGGATTTTGGTTAGGTTTGAAAGCTGATATTGCTTCTTAAGTACCATCCACCACACGTGGGTACTACCGCCGTGTTTATCCAGTACACCACAGCTGGTTTTAAGCCCCACGTATTACTGAATGGCTTTTTGCAAGAATAGAAAGATACGCTTGCTTTTTTGATGCGTTCGCCAATATTTTCCTTCCAGTCTAGTTTGGAATCCAAAATTATGCCCAGGTATAGAGCTGAACTTGAGATACTTAGTTCAATACCACCGATATTTGGGGGTCTAAAGGCAGGAATTTATATCTTTTTCATAAAAAGAACTACCTCCGTCTTGAAAGTGTTCACTCCCAGCGTTTTTCTGCTGACCCAGTTATCCACTAGTTGTAGTGCGAAGTTGAGCCTTTCACTTAGGACTGGACGAAATTTCTCTCAAACCAGGATAATCACATCGTCGGCATAGGCCGTCGCGTTAAACTCTTCATTCAGTATTACCAAGATCTCATCCTACAAGGAGCCATATTAGTGGAAATAGAACTCCACCTTGGGGGGTTCCTCTGCAGACCTTTCTCCGGATGGTGACATCTCCTTGCGTTGAAGAGATAGTTCTCGATTGAAGAATCTGTGCAATCCATTTGCAGAGGCCGGTGTTAAGATGAGCTCTGTGTAGGCTATTCAAGATCGCGTCAGAGCTTGACGAAGTTAAACAGCATCAGATCTTCAGATAAAAGCTACGTCCTCACGCATTGTGCTATGAGCTCCTCGAAATTCTTCAATGCGTATCTCATAGAGGCCAGTGATTCTGACCTAGAAATTTCTGGCGAACTTCTTTTTAAATAGTAACACGTTGGCCGAGTGATACTGTAGGATTGGGCAGGTTGGATCAATTTTAAGAGAGCTTGGTCAATCTGTTATAAGAAAGGCCGAACTAAGTGTCCAAACTAAACAGTGGGTTTTTAACTCTGTGTGTGTTCCGACTCTCACCTATGGTCATGAAATTTAGGTAGAGAGCCCCCGCCCAAACCGGAGCCGCATAATGAAGGACTGAACTGACTTGATAGTAGGATCTTCCTAGCGTATCCAGGTTCTCCAATGTTGGGCATTATCCTTGAGGCTGCTGCCTGAAGTCGTGACGCTTTTTTGCTCGAATAATCAACATGTTGTTTAAACTGCAGTCTATTGTCGAGCATTACTCCTAGGTATTTGATTGCTTCTTTGGATCTGATAATTTGGGTTCCAACCTGGACATTCATATATTCCACAGATTACTGACGGGTTATTAGAACAGCTTCAGTTTTGTGGTCAGCTAATTCTAGACCGGCTGATCCTAGCCAGCTTTTGATTTGAATTTGCCACGTTTGTAGCTGATTCTACTTCACTGATTTGTTTTGCTACTCTAACAACAGCGATGTCGTCAGCAAATCCAATTATATTCACTTTAGGAGGCAGTGGTAGTCGTAAAACTCCGTCGTACATTATGTTCCATAGTAATGGGCCCAGCACCGATCCTTGCGGGACCCCAGCTGTAACATCGTAGTACTTCACTCCTTCGTCGGTATCGTACCTCAGTTTCCTGTTGGTAAAGTAGCTCGCCATTATCCGCAGCAAGTAAGATGGTGTATCCATTCTGGCAAGAGATCTTCTTATAGTGGGCCAGTTTGCCGAATTAAACGCGTTTTTGACATCTAGCGTCAATACTGCGCAGTATTCCTTGGTGCCGTATCGCCATCTTTCACCTTCAATTGCTTCCGCTGCTATATAAACTACAGCTTTAATGGCGCCAATTGTTGGGCGACACTTTCGGAATCCGAACTGGGGGTTGGACAAAGCCCCTTTCTCCTCCGCTATTGTGAGCAATCTGTTGTAAATGATTCGCTCCAGGATCTTTCCCATTGTGTCCAGTTGGCATATTGTGCGATACGACGATGGGTCTCCTGGGGGTTTGTTTCCTTTTGGCAATAAAACGAGATGTTGCAGTTTCCATTCCTTCTTCTAAGCACTTTTGCATTGTTGCAATAAAGATGTCTGGCCTTTTTTGAACAGCAGCTTTCACTGCTTTGTTAGGGATCCCGTCAGGTCCGGGCGTCTTGTTGTCACCTATCTTTTTGGATGCGATTGTCAATTCCTCTGTTGTAATCACTGGAATTAACTCTGTAAAGTTTTCTCTGGTGATTGCGCACATAGTAGATACTCTCCTTGGAAAAAGATGTTCTACTATTGACTTCAGCATTAACGGGCATGTTATCTGCGGGGGTTGCCGCCCTTAAGCCCTGTCATAACCATCCTATACGCCGTGTCCCAAGGGTCTACGTTAGCTTCATCGCAGAGCTGTCTGAAACATCTTGCTTTGCTCTCCTTGATAGTTCTGCTTAACTGTTGTCGCGCCAGCTTAAAGGATGATAGGTGTGTTTCGCGATCTTTGTACTTTGCGTCTTGCCCGTAGTCACTCTGCTCTACGTACCCTGATCCCGTCGTTCCACCAGTAGCAAGGCAGGCGTCTTCTACTTGGGGCCCTCCTAGGCATTGATGCATCGCACGCCATGTTGTTGGACTGGGTGAGGTGGCGAGCTGAATTTTCTGCCGATCCTTGGACTAGCGTGAAGGTGTCAACCACTTCCGCGAATGTATCTTTGTCGAAGAGCTTATCCTGTCATTTCGGACCAGTCGATCGCGGGCGGTGAGTGCTTCTGGCGTTACCGATGTCAATTATAACGGCTTAGTGGTCACTGTGGGTATAACCTTCACTGACCCTCCATTTAATTCCCCGCAGGATGGAGTTACTCGCTAACGTGATATCAATTATTGAGCCCATGCCTGCTCTGCGGAAGGTGTTAGCCCTACCTACGTTTGCGATGCCTACTTTGAGAATTGCAAATATTTCCAGGAGGGCATGACCCCTTGCGTTGGTAAATATACTGCCCCATTCCGTCGCCCATGCATTGAAATCTCCCCCAATAACCACTGGAGTTCTTTCCCGAGCATCGGCCACGAGGTTATCTAGCATCTCCTGATATTCAATTATAGTCCAGCTGGGCCGAGCATAGCAACTATAGAAGTGTATACCGCTGATTTTGGCTCGAACGAAGCCCTCTGCCTCTTCATTGGCATCCTGGAATGCATGTTTCCCACATGACCATATTGCGGCCCGCTTCGATCGATCACTGTGCCAGATGCTGCTATTTTCCGGAATTTTATATAGCTCGCTGATCAAGATTACATCTGCTTTTGCGTCCTTGATGGTTTGTGCCAGGATATCCTAAGCTGTCTCACAATGGTTGAGGTTAATTTAGATAACCTTCATGGTTTCTTGCTGCAGATCGCTTTCTTGAGGACAGGGCATTTATTGCCGCCGGCTATGTGCTTTGCATTTTCCGGGTTGACTTTCCTACAGAACATGCAGGATGGTCCCTCGTTGTAATCTCTCGCGATATGTTCCTCTTTACCGCATCTCCTACAGAGTTTGGAGCGGTCTTCTTCGCTCTTACAATGCTTGGCCTAATGTCCGAATTCGAGGCACTTAAAACATTTCTGTAGCAGCGTCCGCTCATGAATGTGACAGACTACCCTGCCAATTTTGATGCGTCCTGCTTCCAATAGTTTCTTCGCGCTTTCTGCAGGGAGATTAATTATTGCCGTTTGAGTCTCACCGTACGCCTTCCGCAAAGAAATGATGTCAGTCATGACCCTGCCCAAATCGAATTGGGCTCTGATAGCTGCGCATACGTCCTCCTTGGTAGTGACCTCGTCGGTGTCTCTGACCTCGACCGTGGTACGATGAATGAGCGTTCTGACTTCAGCATGTTCTCCTAGGGCTTCACCAATGACATTTTTGTAATCCGTCGTTTTGTCTCCTGCTTCCTTCAGTTGTATCAGAAGATCTCCTTTTTTCGTTCTCCTGATTCTGGATACCGCCTTGCCCACAGCTTCCAACTTAGGGTCTGCTTTTACGCTGCGGAGTATCTGGGCATAGAAAGACTCCCCTTTGGCTTCGATGACGATGGCATCAGGTTCTGGTTTTCTCAGCCTACTTCTTTTTGGTGGCCTTCTTGTTTTTAACAGCTGACCAACCATTGTCTTCTTCTTGCATCGTACGTTCCTTATTACCAAAGGTACTGGCTTGGTTAACCTTTGCCATAGCCGTTTCTGTGACTTTTTTTTGGCTCTTTCTTTTTATTTTCCTCGTCTGAGAGGCGCTTCTGCTTGCGTTCACGTTTTGGTTTCGACGTGCTGTTCTCCGGTGGCAGTCTCTTCTTTTTTACATCCTGGAGGTTTGAGCCAGGGTTCTCTATGTATGAACCAGTTTCTGTTACTGCGTGTGTTCATATGTCAGTATGTGTCTGTTTGTGAGTTTCTATTTTATTAATTATTTGTACATAGTTAACATTCCATCCTTTTGTTTTCTCAGCGTTCGTTCCTCCAGACGTAGTTGCTGCATCATGCTGGTGATGATGTCGTTTGCTGTGTTCCAGGCTTCATTCGTCGTCAGCATGAATGTTATTAGTCCTCTCGGAGTCACTTGGCTCCCAGTTTCTCTCTCTAATGTGTTTCTGGCTTGATGTATACGACACATCCGGCATTCCATCAAGACATGTTCTGCGTTCTGGATTTTGCCTTCACAGTGCGGGCAGTATAGGTCATCCACGTGTTTGTATTTATGAAGATACTCCCGAAAGCATCTGTGCCCCGATAGAAACTGTGTCATGTAGAAGTTTACTTCTCCATGTTTCGTGCTGATCCATTCCTCTACGTTGGGGATCAGCGTATGGGTCCATCTTCCTTTGGGTGTGGTGTTCCACCTGTGTTGCCATTCTGCTTGTACAGCCTCGCCGGTTGCTGTGGACTTTTTTATTTCCAAATCTATTGACATTCGAGCGAAGATTACGCTAATCACCTCCGCGGACACTGTCCGAAAGGCACAGCACACTCTTAGTAATGCAATTCTGTGGGCCGAGTTCATCCATCTCATGTACGTCATCCGGTATGTCGTCACTTGTGCCCATATGGGAGACGCGTACATAAGGATCGACTTATTTGCCGTTGCTAGCAGGTTTCTAATTGGCTGCCTGGATTCTCCAACGTTTGGCATTAATCTTGGCAGTACCGCTACTGCCCTGGAGGTTCTTTCGCCTGTGTACATCAGGTGCTCTTTGAAGTTTAGCTTGTGGTCCAGCAGTACTCCCAGGTACTTGGTGTGTGGACGCGACTCGATGCTTTGCTCACCGACATGTATAGTGAGATATTCCACCTTTGTTCTACTACTTATTATCACTGCTTCTGTCTTTTGGTCTGCCAGATCCAGACATGATGCCTGTAGCCATACCTCGCGCTCCTTATTGGTTGGCTACAGTTTTCGGGCATTTTTTCTAGAATTATTGCAATGTCATCAGCATTGCCGATGATTTAAACTCCGGTCGGCTTTGGCGTTTTTAGTATGCCATTGTACGTTGCATTCCACAGGACTGGGCCTAGCACTGACCTTCGGGGAACTCCCCCCGTGATTGTGTACGTCTTAGGCCCCTCTTCCGTGTCATAATGAAGGGTTCTCTCGCTGAAGTAACTGCCTATTATTCTCAGCAGATAGTTAGGTATATGCTCCAGCTGGCTGACTTGAATGCGTTTTTGACGTCGAGAGAGACGGCGCAATACTGCTTTCGCCCTCTTTGCCCTGCGATAGCTTCCCGTGTAATGTCACACACTGCCTTTATCGCCCCTATAGTGCTTCGTTTCTTTCTAAAGCCGAATTGCCAATTAGAGACCCCCGAGTCTCCTTCTGTGTATGGCTCTAGTCTTGTGCGTATTATTTTTTCTAGCACTTTCCCCAGTGTGTCAAGCATGCACAACGGCCTGTATGACGACGATTGCTCAGGTGGTTTGTTTCCCTTTGGGATGAGGACTAGCCGTTGCCTTTTCCACTCTAGTGGCAAATTGCCTTCCGTTAGGCATGTCATGTAAAGGCGTGTGAAGATCTCTGGTCTTGCTTTAATAGCTCCTTTTACCACAAAGTTCGGGATCCCATCCATTCCTGGCGTCTTGTTTCTCTTTATTGTTGCCGCGGCTTCTAAAACTTCCTCTGTGGTGACTGCTGGTATTGCCTCTGTTTCTTCCGCTGCTGTTTGTGGTTGGGTGAATCCATCGTTCACCCTTTGGTAGGCCTAGAAATGCATAGATGGTTGGATCAAGTCCAACATCTCTCCTGCAGCCATCTGGGGATTCCTTCTGATGAGTTGGTGGTGGTGGTGGAGGATTGAGAAGGATAGAGAGTCCACCTGAACATCCTACTCTCGCGACCCTTATAAAGAACTAGCAGACCATTGAAAATGAATGTATGCATGTATGGTTAGCTTCATCAGTGAATGTCCAACAGAGATTGTGGTCACAAACGTTTGACTATTTATATTATATTTGTCATGGTCATGTTTTCAATAGCATAACTCAACACTTTGCCAATATTCTTCGATTTGATAAAGCTCTTTGCCGCTGGTATCTAAACGATGACAGCACCTTTCAAATCGCCCTTATTTAGCAATATACTATGACTAGTGTCAATAAGTTGTTATTTCAAGAACACCTCTCTACAGCTCTTCAACTTTGCCATACCATTGAACATCAGAAACCAGACTGTCATAACCTTGTTCTTTATTATAATGCAGGTAAAGAAATCGAACCATGTCGATGATTAGATCTGTGATACAAGTCATGCAATTACGCAGTCAAAATCAATTTATGCGTTCATATTTGGGCACGTTTCCTAAATGCATGCAGACAAAACCAAACCGACCACGAAAATTATGACCAATTAATCAAAAAACTCTCCGTGAAACAATTCAGACTTCTAAACCCACCTGTTGATCAATTGTACTTTGCACACTGTACTAGGCGACCATATTAAAACAGTCAACCCGTCAACATTCCGTGCTGTATCTTTGGGAAAAAAAATCGTCCACACTAACTTGTCTGCCCTCTAGCTAAATTACAAAAACAAATTGGGTTACATGGAGTTCTAATAGCGATCACCTCAACCGCAATCTGGTCACGCTGTTTTATTTGCGCACCGCTAGCAGACATGCAGTCTCTGAGCAAAAGACTACCAGCAGTAGTAGACCATGGGACATGCCACAGTTTTCGGCAGCAGTTGTTGTGTTTCGGCTAAATACTTGCAGCTGTTTGTAGTCACCTTGGAGACGTGGTGTATGCACCACGACGATCCATGACCACAAGCGCAATGAATTGTCGCTGCAGAGTGCGCTATGAAATTGGTGCATTTCGCTCTTGTGCAACAATTATTGATTGTAAAAGTGCCTCCCCACAGTGAGAACTTGAAAGTAATTCGTGGTTAAATTGGAGAAACAATTATTCGCCTTAGGTTTGCATCGAGACTAAGAAATGCTAAGAATACGTAAAAGGTCAACAGGGTTACGCAAGTTTCAACAAATTGGCTGGAATCTATGCACGAAATCCAGCAGCTGTACCCAGACCCTCCTCTAAAAGGCTAATATAAGTGGACGTGGTCATGATTGAATTTTTTTTATTTGTTTATCAGCATAATAATCATTAACTCTCGATCTGAATCTGTCTATAAAAGACAGCAAATAGTGAATAGATCCAATTCATAATGGCCATCCTTACAATCGCAATAAACGCCATGAGATCAAAAATTAAGAATTTTGTTGAATGTATCAGAGTTAATGTCAGTAATCTATTCTAGAACTAGAGCAATTTTAAAAGTAGTTGTTAGGCCTGTAAACGTTGGCAATATTGGCGAAACTTTTCATTCACAATAATGTCCAGCTTCTGTCATTAATTCAACCCTCCTGGCAGCTGCCAGTTAGATACATCTGTCACTTAATGACAGGCACAGTCGCCGATGACAGTAAACTATTTTGACGTTAATTAAGAAGAATATATGGCCTTTTATGGACGAAAAATAGCAGTAAAATACCATTATGAAAATAAATACTAAAATATCTTTAGATTTTTGGACATTTTTGAAAGTTTTTCCTTGAAAGACAAGTACTTTTGACCTCATTCACGATAAGAACTGAAAGCTTTCCATCTGACTATTGAATTTGACAGTTTATGATATAAAGTCGGAAGTAAGCGAATGTATGTATCGGTATCCCAACTTGAGATTCGAAAAACTTCAGTAGCTACTTAACAACTGTCATGTAGGTATTTGGTGCTTGTATTTTTATTGACAGCTGAGTGCATTCTTCGTTTAAATTGATGTTATGTAGAAACTTCCGTCATTTTTATAGCAGTTATAGTGACATTAGTGGTGATCATTGTGACCTGACTGCGAATTATGTTTGACTATTAGCGCGATTCTTTAAAATTGATAGTAACACTTAATGTTTCTTAAATATTGAGTTTTAAACCTGTTCTAGGTCTAATGAAATTCGATTGCATAAATGTTTTTTAGAGTATCATTGATGAAGTAACTGACTGATTATACCCTAAGGTGTTAAGCAAAAACAGATGTCATTTGTTAGCGTTTTGGTGATAACCGTGACAACTGATTCAAAAGCAAATGTGTAATACTAGATATATTTCTGATTTTAAGAGATTTGCTCAGAAAAATGGTTGGTCAAATATTAACTCAGAAAGAGTAGCCGTCCCTAATTCTGGAAGGGGAAAGATATAAGGTAATTGCTTATGCTGTTTGGGGAAACGCCTCAATACGCTCAGAGATCTTTTGCAAGTGCTCTCTCCAAGCTCTCTGAATGGACTTAAGGATGTGGTCTTGGTGGCAACCCACAAAAAACAGAACTTGTCCTCTTCACGAGGAAATACAAAATTCAGCAATAGTCTGACACTCGTAGGCAAAGTCAAATATTTGCTTTCCATTCTTGACAAAAAACTTTTCTGGAAACCCAATATCCTAGAATGCGTTAAGAAAGCCACTACAGCTCTATATTGCTGTAGGTGAGGTTGGGTATGTGGGCTGATGTAGGGGATAGAAATCCTCTACACCACACTCAGGTCAATATAGACCCATTGTGATACCCATGAGGGACTGAAGATAGATTAGGGACTCGTGAAAACAATAGAAATAAATTTCTTTTGTACATATCCTAAAGAAAGTTTTTTCACGGTCCCACCTCTCGCGAGCGTCTGACAAACATCCGAGAGTATTGTTGTCACGAAAAAAGCTTCTCAAATCGCCGTTCGGATTCGGCATTAAACTGTAGGTCCCTTCCAATCGTGTGAAAAATATAACGCACACAACATGAGTGGTTGCGAGAAGCTAGGCCCTGCCACTTTAAAGAGCTGTTACGCCAAATATCTATTTTTTTTAAAGAAAGTATTAGTAGTACTTACTGTGCCCGAATCCTGAGGATTTAATGAATTTTGCGATGTCGTTTATTGGTCTGTTGGATAACTCTTCTAAATCCTTAAAGAAGTATTGTCCAAGGAACTTATTTCTTAAATAATAGAGGCCTGTGCCGTAGCAAAGAAAGTCGGTAGTATCCTCCTGAATCTCCTCGACAGTGCAGCCTCTACAAAGGTCTTTGTTCGTCACACGTAGCTGTTTCATGTCCCGTAATGACTCCTATGAGAGTAAAGAGGAATTTCTCTGTATGAGTCTATTGGTTTTTGCTCTGTCGAATGCAGGCCATAGCTTCCTCGTGGTGACAAAAGTATCTAAAGAGGTCCACCTGTTGTTTGCCTGCTTTAGAACTTTGTTCCCTGCTTCGAGTTTGAGTGCGCAAGGCGGGATGTACACTGAGGGGTCGGATTGGTCCGAGTTTAGTGCTGAGCCTCCTCTAGCCAGTTCGTCGGGTTTCTCATTTCCTGATATGCCTTCATGACCAAGGCCGCAGCAGAGCTTCACCTCATCCTTGTTCGAAGAAACTTGAGCTTTTCTCTACAACACTTCCCTTATATACCATATACTGCTGTAAGAAACCAATAGGAAATAAAAAGGCCACGAATTATATACCGGCTCCATGTATCTGTCTTCATGCCCATACTAACGTATGGCGTGATCGTCTGATGGACAGCCTTGGAGAAAGCTGTTTACCTAACCTATCTTGCCCGTGAACCAAGGTCGGCTTGTCTATGCATCAGTGGAGCACTAAAAACCACCCCAACAAAGACTCTAGACATTGTTTCACTTATCGCCTTTGATAGCTCATGTAGCCGTTTTCATGAAGTCCACATCTCAGTGGGCTAGTCCAAGTACTGGACACTCTTCTTTTCTTAACCATCTCGGATTCCTCCTACAAGACAACCGTCTACATACTCCTACAACGTTTGTTCGATAAAAACTTTGAAACCCGCATCCCCTTCAGACTCAATTGGGAGGAGGATCTGGTGTTGCAAGAGGGATCCATATGATTCTACATTGATGGACCTAAACCAGAATCGGGAGTAGGAGGGGGTGTCTTCTCCAATAATCTGAACATAAGTATTTCTTTTCACCTTCCTCATCATTGCAGCGTTTTTCAGGTGAAGATTACGTCGATAAAGGAAGCCCTATCGTGACTAAGGTACAATGTGATATCTAACCGGAATATCACCATTTTTACCGATAGTCAAGCTGCGATCAAATCCTAGGGATATCTGTTACATTCAATTCAAAAACTGCTCTAAGTTATCGCCTGTCTCTTAGCGAAAACTTTTTTTGTATTTTGCGTGCACTCAAGGGGTTATGAATACCCTTTACATGTTTACACACATTGCGGGCGTTGGATAGATAGATAAAGGATAGATAGAGAAAGAGAGAAAGATTTGGTGTAGTGGTATGAAGCTTAGTTGTTTGTGCTTCAGAGAAACTCCGGGGGTGGCGTCCAGATAACTAGGGAGACTTCTGTTATTTTTTGTCTTTTGCTTCTGATTCACAGTATTTTTTCCCGATAACCGATGTCATAAGCAAATCATCATCAACAGATCGAACAATTTGTCCAGCCATGTGACCAAGCTACTGCCAGTGTTATGCCTTCGCAATAATGTTCACACAAGCTTTCGCTGTTGATCGGACTGACTTTATACCTATATTTCGTAAGAAATAAGTAAATGCTTGCTGACATAGACAGGATTTGAACCCCGAACCATTAGCGTGGCAATTAATGACGTTACCACTAAACCATTGCCACACACCGGAGGTGCCTAAATAATTCAATAATTAACTCGCTTAGGTGCCGGGACGCAAAGATATTTCAGGGAATTGCATGGCCGATGAACTCCCCAGGCAGGGGACAAGCCTATCGATTTCACCGAACAAGGGCAATATCGGTATGCCTCTCACTACAATGAAAATGCTGAAAAGCTCAACACTATCAACGTAACCAATCGCAGATGGGCAAACGGTACTACATGCCAAGGTGGATCAAAAACACTCAAATTGCTCTATTAGACAGAAGAGAGTGCTGATTATCACTATACTACGAGTATAGTAGGTATTATTACAGGTCACTGCATCACTGGAAGACATGCCATCAGGCTAGGCCTCCTTGCATTTCTGTAGAAACTGTATGGACGAGGAAGAGGAGGAAACCACACTACACCTCCTTTACACGTGCCAGGCTCTCTTCGCTCGTAGAAGATTTTACTTAGGAGTCTCATTTTTCGACTGCTTGGGCGATTTGGATAACGCCAATATCAAAAGCCTCCATCGCTTCATAATAAACTCCAATTGGTTCTAAGGGTAGTGCTGCAAAACAAACTCCTATTGGTTCTGGGGATCATAGAACCATGTGGTACCACAATGAACCTTTACTGGTCTAAGTGAGACTGCATCGAATGCAGCCTGTCACGCTGACCTAACTTAGGAGTAGCCCTGACATCCACCATTTATAACAAAAAATTTGTGGATTCTGAGGAGAACTTTAAAACAAGACTTAGTTATCAGCGTGTGAATACATAATTTGGAAAAATCAAATTATGGTTAGATACAATTGCACAATAGTACCAGGAGTTGGATTGCAGCAGTACCCTTACTTATCGCACGCACCCTCACCACCTTCACGGTCTAAGACAAATCAATCAGGTCTCGATAGGTTCAGTCCCCTTTCTTAGCTGATACAGCTGGGAGATCCCTCACGTTAAAGTCCCACCGGGGATAATCAAAGGTTTTCTAAGTTACCGGGTAACTTTTGGTCAAATTATGTGATATCGCTACGGACCTAATCTTCTTTTAAGTGCGTCCTGCTACATCACCTAACCTAACCTAACTCATACATCCAATATAACGCATATGACGACTGGGTTTATATCATCCAATACTGTTCTAGAATTTTACAAAATAGTGTTGTATAGAGAACGTTAAGTTAAGTTATGTCCCTCGAGAGAAGACTACGAATGGCCTGAGTGGAAATACCGCTTTTCTCGCCTCATTCTGTGCGATTAAGGTTTTTCTTTGACTGACTAAGTTGTGGTAAAGCTTCAGAAATCTTTCGCTCGCTATCTTCCGAAAGAATATCGAGCGCATTTAGTTAAATAGGTATTCCTTGACCAGGCGTAGTATTGTGAAGTGGATCAATAAATTGTCTCTGTACACAGCTTCTCTGCAAAAATATTCAGTCCCAGTCAGAGCCTGCCCAATTCAGTGGGAAAATATACTAAATAGAAGAGAAACTTGATATCTGTATCATCTGGATAACTGCAGCAAATATAGAGTGCAGATATCGCAGCAGACAGATCAGGGAAGCATTACGTTTAGCTTGAGCAGAATGCTTTGAGCGTTGCCAAGAATAGTGCGCATTAATTCATAGGAGAATCGTTCTTTATTGCGTGGTGAGTGTAGAACAGCAAAATAAAGTCCAAACACGCCGTCAAATACCTTGGGATGATGCTAGATAACCAGCTGAATTTTAAGAGTCATGTAGAATCCATGAGGCGGACCCCACAGGCAGATCAGTAGAAATGTGGTAAAGTGGGAGTGTTATGATCCCTTGTTTTCGGATCATAACCTCGCTAAAATAGGAAGAAGAAGAAGAAGTAGAATGCATAAGTAAAAAAGTCTCGGGAATCCAGGCAGCGGTTATGCCAGCCGGTTATGCCAGGCGAATTCTACTCTCAAGAGTATTCAACTCGGTCCTCCTTTATTCGGCTCTGGTGTAAGTGAAGACATTGACAACAAAGACTTTGCGCTCTAAGAACCATAATCCATTTAGAACAATCTCGGTTAAAGCAGCATTTGTCATAGCCGAAATGGGCCCCATTGACATTCTCACAGATTAGATGCCGCGAATCTATTAAGGAGACTATCCTATCCGCAAGATGTGGCTACAGCGAGAACAATAAAAGAAGACGAAATATCAATATCACCAGCCAGCTGGCAGAATGGGTGGGATAGAGCCACAAAAGGCAGATGGACGTACAAACTTATACTAAGAATCTATGCTTGGACAAGTCGCGAACATGGAGACTGTAACTATCACCTTACTCTGTTCTTATCCAGTCATGGAGGATGTCACAAGTGCTTGTAAAGAATTGGACACGATATCTCACCGCTCGCCCTGAATGTCCAAAAGAATAAGAAAGTACGCAATATTCCACTGCAGACGATTCTTACGTTGGAAACAGCATCTATAATCGATCAGATGCTGTTATCAGAAGAGAGTTGGACAGAAATTGGCGCATACATAGCGAATGTGCAAATTGAGCTGCGAAGAATCGAGACAATTTGCAAAGCAGCAGAAGCAGAAGAAGCAGCAACAGCTCATACAGGACGAATAGCAAAATATACTAACCAGCCCTGCCAGACCAGATCTGGGAAATTGCAATCTATTAAATAAATAGGGCGATGATCTTATACGAATAATGTTGAACAGAAATATACAACACCTCGCGTTGAGCAATTTTTGCACGGTACAACCCAGAACTGATTTACTATATTCAGATATATGAGCGTGCCTAGGTAACCCAAAGATATATCTAACTGTATCATTAAACGCTACTTGCAGCTTATGAAGAGAAACTGTGTCAAGCTTGCAATAGACCACCTCTGCGTATGCTATAATAGGGACAATCAGCGTTTTAATTAGTTTAAGACGGGTTGCGACAGGTCTGAAAGGTGCAGTAAACCATAATTTACGAAGACATCCATAAATACGACCAACAACATAATTAACATGAGAACAGGTTAGATCTGAGTTAAGAACGAAACCAAGTGTACTCACAGATTCAACTACATTAAGTTTGGTATCCGCCAAACAGATATCAGGCAAAGTATTGCGATTAAAAGTGCGGGGTGAGATCGGTATAACCTGAGACTTAGATGGATTTAAAATTAGTCCGTTGGCAAGTGACCAATTATATACATTTGTGAGATCTTTATTAACACATGAGACAAGTTCATCTACACAGGTCAACGGGCGAGACAAATACAATTGAACATCGTCGGCGTATAAGTGAACAGCAACTGATTGACATACAGCAGGAAGATTATTTATAAACATACAGAATAGAATGGGTCCCAAAATTGATCCCTGTGGTACTCCCAGGTATACAGGCTTAAGATCTGACTTTTTTTTCACCGATGACCACTCGTTGGAACCGATTTGAAAAAAAAGACTTTACAAGTTTGACAGCCGTCGGAGAAAAATTAAACAAGTTGCACAGTTTCCAACAGAGTATACCATGATTAACTTTATCGAAAGACTTTGAGAAGTCTAGCAGACACAGAAGCGTAAGAAAACCTTTATCAAAGTCACGTCGTATATCGTCCAGAATGTTAACCATGGCTGTAGTACAACTATGGTTAGACCTAAAGCCAGATTGAAAAGGACATAATAGTGAGTTAGACTTCAGGCGATTTTGGATTTGTTTGGCTAGAATTTTCTCCAGGACTTGAGACAAACACGGTAGGATACTTATGGGTCTGAAATCGTTAGCGCAACTTACTCTAGTTTTCTTCGCAATTGGAATAACTTTTGCCAGTTTCCAGCTCTGTGGAAAAGTTGGAGTCATAATGCAAGAGTTAATTATATGTGTTATGTGAGTTATTATTTGAGCTAAAATTATTTTTACGAAGCGCCGCGGTATTCCATCTTCACCTATAGAATTCGATTTGATGGCGGCTATGACGAGAACAATATCGGCCTCAGAGACAACCTGAAAGTCTAGTTCACAATGTGGAGACGATGTGGTAATTTCACGTGGCCAGAGTATTTTTGGCGGAAGAGTGGTATCAAGTTTCAGAAGTAATTACGATTGGCAGTTCGGGTTACACAAGTTGCATTATTACGTGCACTCTTGTAAATTTTCCAATTATTTATTGATGGATTGCGTTTCCATTTATTATACAACTCGTTTCTACATTTAAGAGCAAAGACAACTTCAGATGTAAACCATGGACAAACATTATTACAAATACGAACGGTTTTAGTGGGGACATATTCACTATAAAGGGTTGTTATAAAATTATTGAAAATATTAAGCTTTTTGTTAGGATCTGGTTCCATTCTACAAAGTTCCCAAGGTAACAAATTGACGGCAGTACTAAGCGCATGTGAGTCCATGGGCTTGAAATCTTTAAACGTAAAACATGTAGGAACAGGATTGCGTGAAAAATTGGCATTATACGTACAGAAGAGCAAGTCGTGATCTGAAATACCGGCGAGTGATAACTGATCGAACAAGAGAACGGATTCAGAATCGGATACAATAACTAGATCTAAAAGACTGGGGCCGGTAATTATCAAGCGCTCTTAAATCAATTTTAATTTTATGAAGCTCTTAGTTTTAAATTTTTGCTACGTATTCACCAAGCACTAATAGGATTGTGTCCAAACTAATTCGAATATGCGAAAAATTTATTTTCGAATTTCCAAACGCGTTCTAAAATGAGTTTCCGAACTCCCTTTTGAACTGGAAGAAATGTCAAAGAAAAGGAAAACATTGTATTTTCCTGATTTTAGTCAAAATTAATCAAGGCACATTTTATTTTTTATTTGGTTGGCAGTTCTTTTGACGGAAATGCTGGAGGCATTAAATTCGTCGGCCTTTCTTCTTTTGCATTACGCCAATGCAGCCTATCCTTTGTTTGTCTGCGTAACAGTTCACAGCTGATTTCGAAAATTTTCGAAATTTCGAGATTTTCGAAAGTGTGAGGTGTCTTAACTTAAGAGTGGTTGGGACCACTCATAAGTCTTATGAGTGCTAATAAATCTGCACTATTATTGGTTGGTGAATAGGTTTATGAAGCTCTTAGTTTAAGATTGGTCGGTGAATACCGGCCTGGGAGCCGAATTCGGAGCAAAGCGGGTTGGATAGGTGTTTATAATGCTAAGACCAAGAGAGGAAGAGTGATTAGTAACTTGATGAGCTCGTGCACCATCTTTAAGTAAGTCTGAGGTAAAATCACCACATACTATGATGTGCTCAAACGTCGCAGAAAAATCAGTCAGGTTTAAGAAAAATGGTTCAGAAGAAATACTTTTATCTGGTACGTAAACACATGAGATAATGCACTTAACATTATCAGATATCTCCACTGTTATGAACTCGACTCCACTTTCATCCGATCTGCTCACTATCCGGGAATTTAATGAGCTCCTGCAATAGATTGTCACCCCTCCACCAATAGTACACGTAACTCTACCATTCATGTGCAAGGTGAAATTAGGTATGCCGTAGTCTTCATCCAAGAACTGCGGTTTAAACCAAGTCTCACTCACACAGATCACGTCAATACTTGAGGTGTGGAGCAAGTAACGAATATAATCTAATTTAGACAAATTTAGACTACGAGCGTTGAAGTAGCAAAACTTAAACCCATCTTGCGCATTCGACAAGACATTAATCATTGCCAAAGTGGTGTTATTACTCACACCATGGGTAATATTTAAGATATTTAGACAAAATCTATCCATATTAAAAAGAGATGAAGCAGCAATAAAAGTTCAGCAATCAAAAGTATAAAGGTATAAAAGTAGAACGTAAAATAATAAAAAAAAAAAAAAAAAAACAAATAAATAAATAAATAAATAAATAAAAATATTAATAACTAATAAGCAAATATGAAACAAACGCTATAATGAAAATCAAAACAATAATTATTATAAAGTATGCATGTATGTAGCTCTCCTCCAGTAGTACTCCACTCCACTATAAAAGGTGACACCAGATGACACCTCTTTAAACACAGAATACAATCTCAAATGTATCCTCACATGACCTAATATGCACTTCACCATTGTCTTCAACGGCGAACAGTTTTTCACCTATTTACTTCTTCCTTTTATCAGCGAGGTTATGATCCGAAAACAAGGGATCACAACCCTCCCACTTCACCGCATTTCTACTGATCCGCCTGTGGGGTTCGCCTATTTGACCTCAGAAAATATCGGCAGGCCTGCCGATTTTGGATCACTCGGTTACTGAGGCCAATGAAATGCCGATGTCGTCGCATTTGTCTGATCCAGGCGTTTATAGGCTTGCCTTTCCTATATCGCGATGTCTTTGGAACGTGCATAGGGTTCAAATGATCTCTTCTTTGAACGTGGCAATACCAACTGAGCCGGTCGCGCTCTATTTTTTGTACGATGGTTTCCTTGATGTGAAAGCTTCCACGGATCTTCGAACTTCTTATTCGATCAAGCTTTGTCACTCCTGCTGTCATGAGAATCATCTTCATCTCAGCTGCCTTTAATTTACTCTCATACTTTTTGTACATCATCCAACATTGTGAACCGTATGTGAGCGCTGGACGCCCAACTGCAGTGTAAAGCCTTCCTTTCAACTTAGGTGGCATTTTTCTGTCACAGAAGATAGCGGAATTTTCTCGCCACTTCATCCACCCTACGCTTACGCGATGATTGATGTCGTCATCACAAGTTGCTTTGCTATTGATCATAGATCCCAGATATTTGAACTTTTCGCACTTGGGAAGCACTTTTCCATTTAAATAAATGTCTGGAATAGGCCTGAGTGGATCAGAGAACGGGCAGCACAAGTACTCTGTCTTTCTTGAACTAATGCGATACCCATTTCCCTCCAAAACGTCCACCCACACATCAAGTGCTCGTTGCAGGGATGTAGGATCCTCACTTATGATGGCTCCATCGTCAGCAAAGAATAACTGATGTACCTTGGGGTCCATCACTTTACCTTCAAGCAGATAATCAAGGACTGTAATAAAGAGCAAAGGACTTAAAACGCTTCCCTGGTGCACCCCGACTTTGATTGGGAACTCTTCGGTTACTCCAGCGGGGCATCTTACTCTTGTCTTTGCTCCTTCGTACATGTCCATGATCATCTGTACATAGGTTTCTGGAACCCCTCGATGTCTTAGCGCCACCCATATCAGATCTCGTGGTTGTCTGTCGAATGCCTTTTCAAAGTCAACCAATACAATATGCAATATTTTTCACCTATTTACCTTTACCTTCAAAGGTAAGCTCGTATCTTTAATTATTAGTATTAGTATTCCCGACATAAAAGTTAAGAGCTGAACACTAATGCATTGAACATGGTATCCATATGTCTGTCTTAGATATTAAAGAAAGCTAGAGTTTCTTACTATTCAGCTCAATACTCATTTGAGGGCCCTTTTCTGGGTGTCTACTAGAAGCAAAAAATATATATTGTTGTCTCCCATTGCGTAACATGTCAAATAAAAGGTGACACCACAAGGACTGCAATAGTAAAATATGCTTTTTATTCTTATACAATTTTCTGAGCGAAAGACACCTTCAAACATTATGTCCCTCTTTTTGTCACCGAATGTGTCAATGAGAAAAACAAGATGATCATAATGCATCTTGCCCTACATAGTTTTTGCACAAAATGCAAATCTGGGATACTTATTCACCCCACCATATCTGACTCCGAATTCGTGGGATTTACATGTCCTTCAGACTACGGCATCCCTATATTAAACTAAACTTAGATCACAAATGTCATCGAAATCCGTAGATTTGTTTTTGAAATAGATGCGTCAGAATTAGGTGTTTAAATTCTTTCACAAGTCTTCAACTTTATTCAACTTCGACCATTTCAAAAGAGATTTAATACAACTCCTAAATTATGCAATAAGAACTCAATAAAATTCATATCGAGTCCAACGTATCCGAAACACTATTTCTGCGAGGTCCGACACGCACTTTTTTACGCACGCACGCGCATTTTTATTGGTAAAGTGTGTCCGATTTATGATGCGGAAAAAAACCTTAATATGAGTATGCTCCGAAATTTATTCACTTTACTTCAAAGGTGATTCATGTTTGCTTTTCGTGGTACCACCTGGGGCGACCGTAGGTAACGTAGGCTGTTTGCCTAACATCAGCCTTTTCTCTTTTTTCTAGGTCTAGAGACAAGGTTACAACAGCTGAAGTCAACTACAAAACTTTCAATTTTAAGTTGGTTACAAAACTACCCTCTTTCTGTCACACTCTACAATTCCATAAATCCATAAAAATGAAACCTCGCTTCAGAAGCATTCTACGATACAGGGCTTTCCCAATTTGAACTACAATGATTAATTTCATTCCGAACCAGTGCAACCAAATAGTTCAGTTAACTTCTTTGAGAACAGGCTCACGAGATCCAGCACTGGAAACCACAAGTCAAGTTCATTGCGAAACGAATCTGTTTGCGGTTTTTAATTACCACCGTTGCCGGGACTGGCCTGAGGCAATTTGCATCTAAGATTACACTTTGAGTTGCATCAAATCGTACTCACTGTCGCTGCCATCACTATACGCGGGCTTTGCTTTCGGCGAGCTCAATCAATTCATCGTATTTCGATTTCAGCATCGCACCGCAAATATAATTTTAACCTCAAACCGTTTCCATTTGGCCACGCAGTGCGCAGAGTATCAAAACTGTTGAGCTGTTGTCAGTTTGAAAGCATACACCAGCTTGGTATGGTGAAACACTAGAGTTGTATCTACCTCTGCTGCTGCTGCAATTTCACATGAAATTCAAAACTAAACATTACTCGAGCCTTAGCACTTAAATGGTCTTTCTATTTGTATATTACACACACCTACCATGGTGGCAAATTCATACCGCCACTGAAAGCTGGTTAGGACAGATACGAGTATCTCATTCGAAACGTTACCTCATTGTGGCCAACTGCGCGCCGTGTCTTGAGATAGAATATCCATTACGGATGACAAGTAATGCAATATTGATGGAACGAGCATTCGTTCTTTTTTCTCTTTTTCGTGGTGGCACTTCCTAAAATACCAACTCCACACATAGTGGCAATAACAGTAGATCATTTGGCAAAAAAACTGAATCTCTTAGGATAGAGGCGGTTTTGCGTTATGTAAAAGAAATGCAAAGTGATGCATGCCGGCTGTCTGTCGACGTCCAGTTCGCGACAAGGAATGATTCATTTCCGCCGCCTCGGAGGGAAACACTTCTTTTTAATGGACCATCCTGTCAATCAGGTAGTTGATGAATACGCAAAGCCATGGGTTTCACTTTAGTCGAAGCTTTTAGTTAATGATTGCAATTTGTTTACAAACGTAATGCCTGGCAGATCAACATTGCTTGCAATGGGTTATTGATGTGACAATCGGTTATCGACGAAGTTTTTGTGCAAGAAATGTAAAAATATTTCCCTGGTTAGGCATCACAAAAAGGATTCAGAAAAAGATTCGAAAATGGTTGCAATAAGAAGATAAGGTGCTATAAGTGGTTTAAAACTCAACAAACATCTGCGTCAACATCTCTTTGATACTGTCCGTATTCTGTCTCACAAGAATGGCACCCGACGCAACCTGGGGCTAGAACCCCACTCCTTTAAGATGCAGAATCATTCATACATATATACTT
Organism: Brachypalpus laphriformis; assembly: GCA_945910035.1. Lineage (NCBI taxonomy): Eukaryota > Metazoa > Arthropoda > Insecta > Diptera > Syrphidae > Brachypalpus > Brachypalpus laphriformis. The sequence continues at coordinate 328,015,907 of OX246753.1, forward strand.
GACGAAATAGCTCTTTAAGTGCCTGGGCCTAGCTTCTCGCAACCCTTCATGTTGTGGGCGTTATATTTTTTACACGAATGGAAGGGACCTTCAGTTTAGTGCCGTATCCGAAGGGCAATTTGTTTTGAAAAGCTTTCTCGAGACAACAATAATCTCGGATGTTTGTCAGACGTTCGCGAGAGGTGGAACCGTGAAAAAACTTTTTGATGTTTTCTGACACTGCAGTCGTCACTTATGCTAAAGAGTGGTTTATTCTTAGGGCTTCACAATAAGCCCCCTAACACCACCAGAAAAATGAGAGCACCTTGGATATCTTTGACTTGACATGCTTACGCCAAATAAGTTTTTTTTTATTCAGGATCATTCTTAAATATTCGACTTCATTGAATATCGGGATAATGACGCTCTTTAGCATTGCCTGAGTCAGACTAGTCAAAATCCTCCTTTTCGTAAATGGCTGACGATATAGTCTAGGATGAGTTTGAGTCTCAACTAACAAGCATCTACAGCCAGCATGATCCATTGGCTGCTGCTTTCACTTGCGTAATCTTAGTTGGTTCGATACTTCTCCCACATGCATACACTATCAAATATTAGGTCTGCCACTCGTACCTACATATACCCTTTGCGCCAATATCGAAAACTCTCCGGGCTGTAACACTGCTTTTTTCTGCTCTGCATGACCTGGCTACCTAAGATGGAGAATTCGTATCTTTATTACTACGTCGTATAGTTTGTTATTAGAGCTCATATAGTTATGACTATATCTTCTCCTCCAGGTACCGTAGGTTAGGTAGGGTTAAAGGGGTTAGTTGCAACAAACGGGTGCAACCTGCGGTCGGATCTCAAACGTATCCGTTGTGCTTCCCTGACGTGGAGTTTCCAGGTACAGTAAGCGTAGATAGAAGAATTTTTCTCTAAAAGATTTTAATAACAGTTTCATTAAGCATTGAATCCACACTTCTTGACTCTTGGCTTTAAGGTTTAAGCCACCGAGTACGCTAGATCGATTTTATAAGCGGTATTCAGAAGGTTCTATTCAGAGGGATCTACTCTCTTGTACCTCGGGCGGATGGTGTTTGGATTTCAATGATCGGACAAACTTTCAGCCAATCATATCTTGCCGGTGAGTGTGTCCATGCTCCCTACCAGGACATTTCTTTTCGCTTTAAATAGTTCGACCTACAGTCTAGAGACTTGATTTCGTTTAAAGTTAAGACGATTAGACTGCCTGATTGTGAAATGGAGGCCTTGCTCAGTTGGAATTTTAAGGACACCATCGAATAAGGGTATACTTATCTATCTACTTCAAATCAAGTTCAAGCTGAAAACTGCTATCATTTTTTTCACCAAACTTTGGGCACTGATTCAGTCTAATGTTGAGGGTAGTTTACGTAGCTTAGACAACATGAAATAATTTTTTTGCAAATTAATCCCCAATGTAACCTTAAAGCTATGAGACAACATCGGTTTTAAAAAGTTTATAGCCGCGAATGACCACGGCAGGCACATAACTAGTTGTACAAGTGTTACTGTGACCTTACTGTCTGTCATAAAAATAAGCTTGTTCCAGCTTTCCACTTCCTCTATGCCCGCTTGACTTGCCACATTGAATACTTACTTGCATGTAAATTTATCATGATCCGTCGATGAATAATAAGCCCCTTAAGTATACAGAAATACACACCACCAGTACCTCATTCGCTGCCGTCTATTAATAGAGAAAGACTCAATCCCCCTCGCTCTCCAATTTAACTGTCACAGCAAAATGCTTTATTTAGTCCGAATAAATTAATGTAATCCAGTTTCTGGCTAACATACAACCAGGCCAACCTCTAATCCCCGACTAAGAAGATCACTTGTATTCAAATGAAGTGCTTAATGCGCAAGCATTACTGCTTAACACAGTCAGCCAGCTAGCTAGCCAGCCAGCGCCAGCAGCTTGACTCTAAGATCAAGCCACTAATTGTGAAGGAAAATAGTTTTATGGGCGATGTTAAGAGTCAGTTGGACCAACTTCCTTAACACACCAAATCTGACAAAATGAACGAACGAACGAATTTAAATCACACAAAGTGTTGTGTACACCCGACCAGTCACGAGAATGAGGTCTTTAGTACTATTGGAGGCTGTTCGGTTCGATCAGATGGACATGCGATGGTGTGTTTGTCAATCCTGGCTCCTTGGTATCCCCAAGGCTAAGTATCTTGCAATTAAAAAAGTTGCAACTTGTGAAATGCTCAGCGCTTTTTATGTGAAAATTTGCAAATCTCAGACGAGAGAGAAGATTTATGGTCACAATAAATGCGCACGCGCAACTGTGTGTCGTCGTCGGTCCCCACATGACCAGGAGAGAGAGAGGACGTTTGTGAAGTGTAAAATGTAGATCAGTTGCCTTTTTCTGAACTCTGCGCTCGGCTTTCCTCTATGGTTGAGATTTTCCGGCGCACAATTTTCCTTCGACGTTGTGTGTTGTTTGTGGTAGCAAACAGGAGGCACACCACGTCTATGTCCTCGCGCAGCAAATCCTACCGCTACTGCACACTGACCAACACAGGAACAGTGACAGATTGATGCATGCTAATGAAGGAAACTGCCGTGGTGAAATTAAATATGTTTATCCAAGTAACATCTAAGGAGGTATCATTAAATTTAATTTCATATATTTGCACATGTAATTTAAAGTATCTGGTGTCGCCGGCACTTGTGCGACGTGGTCTGCGGATGCGCACAGCGTCCAAGGTGCCAAGGTGCTAATTTTCTGAAACGAATGTAATTATTTCACCAAAACGAGCAGCGGGAGATTGATGGGAAGACATTAGCAGGAATAATCGAAATCATTAGACTTGGTTTGTTTGGAAACAACAGGCAGATGTACGGCGATCTGATGAAGTATTATAGATGAGCCACTCTTGAAGTCAACCATTGGCTTTATCATCAGGACCACAATACGATCTAAGGTTAGTTTTGGTGGTTATATTCAGCTCAGAAGCTTCAAGGGCGCCAGTAGTTGAAATTGATTTCAAAGAACAGCTGGCGTTGCTGGGAGTTGAATGGCTGCAGTACACATACATAATAACCTCTGTAGCCGTACTACCTATTCTTAATCTCCATCCGCCGAAAGTTTTGACTGCACAGGATATGTCTCTCTATCACTGTTTTCGCTTCTTATAAATTTTTCCTAGGAGAGGTGAACCTATACCGATGCGAAAGTGTTCGAAACTCGCTTTCTGATATCCAGTTGCTTTTACTCTTGAATAGCTATGAATAGTAAGTTTGATATCGGCTGGGTATGTATTTCAAAGTTAGCTTATTATATATCAAAAGCAACTTTGAATGAGTGACTTTCGTACGGTAACTAGGACGACACACATAGAGATGAGAGATCCTAGGCTTTTACGAATCAATTAGTTAAGTTCTTCAAAACATTTATCATGGTGGTGCCTGTAGTATCTATAGGCATAGGTTTGCTATCAGCCCCCGATGAACTGAAGATTTCAGATTATACTTAAGTGTGAGAATTTCGATTAGATGAACTGTTCATCTCCATATGCTGTCGAGTAGATGTAGAGAATGTTATGATTCTGAACTTCAAATGTGAGAACAATATTCAAGCCTCGGTAAATGTGAAGCATCTCTTTGCTCTAAATGAGAAGTTCAACCTCATGTGCACAGATTTAGCAATGTTCAATATGTAATCGCGCTTTTTTATACTAGAGTATCAAGTCTCTTGCCTGGAAAGACTACTGTCAGTCCATTGAAACCATAAAAGATTCTGCCAGGCTGAGTAAAATTCTGTCTAAGGAACATTCTAGTCCGTTCTTTATTAAACGGCCGGATGGGACTTGGACGGACTCCTCTAGCGAGTCCCTGGAACTTTTAATGCAAACACACTTTCCAGGATGTAAAAATGAGATTGCCCTTCAACCAATTTCTCAGGCTGCGTAATCTTCTTCCTGGAATGACATTAAGACAACAATTACAGCAGTTAATACCTCCTGGGCTATTAACAGTTTCTCTCACTATAAATCGGCCGGCCTTGACGGTATACTTCTGATTATGTTGCAAAAAATATTAGACCAGGTGGTCCTATGGCTAGTACCGATCCACAGAAGCTGTATTCTCCTAAACCACGTTCACTTGAGCTGGAGACGTGTTTGTGTTGTGTTTATCCCGAAAGCTGGGAAGCGGAGTCATAGATCCGCAAAGGATTTCAGACCCATCAGCTTATCCTCTTTTCTTTTTAAGACGTTAGGACATATCTTAGATACACATATTCGAAATACCCTAGGTAAATTTCGTCTATCCAATTCTCAACATGCGTTCACTAAGGGGCGATCGACAGAGACGGCGCTCCACAAAGTTGTGCGAACGATAGAAAAGACAAACCACTTCAAACAATATACCCTAGCTACCTTCTTAGACGTTGAAATCGCCTTCAATAACGTCAGTGCGGAATCGATTCAGGAAGCTCTGATCTGGGTGTGGAAGAGTTTATTAGCAAATGGATATTGACAATGCTAAAAACTAGAATCATTCAATCGACTCTCGGTAACAGCAGCTGCATCATATCTGTTGTTAGAGGAACTCCTCAAGGTAGGGTCTTATCTCCTCTTCTATGGCTTATGGTCATTAACAAAATCTTGTGTAGACTTGACAGAGATGGAGTTAAGGTTGCCGCGTATGCGGATGACGTGTAAATACTGGTATCGGGGATGCTTCCATCCGTAATCAGTGAGATTATGGAATGTGCCTTGGACAAGATTAGTACATGGGTCACTGGATTTGGACTCAGCGTCAACCTAAGCAAAACTGAACTAATGCTCTTTACCACAAAAACCAAAATACCGACCTTCACGCTTCCACGGCTAAACAATCATCTATTCTCCTTATCCTCCAGTGCTACGTACCTAGGTGTGGTACTTGATCCAAAACTAAGGTGGAAGCTTAACATTGAGCAGCGGGTAAAGAAGGCCTGTGTGGCTTTCTATGCCTGCAGCAAGACCTTTGGTAAGAAGTGGGGACTTCGCCCGACTATGATCTTATGGATGTACACTGCCGTGGTGCGTCTCATTCTTTCTTATGGGTCGCTAGTCTGGTGAACTGCGTTAAGGAAAGCTTATAACATCAAACTTATCAACAGGGTACAAAGAACTGCAGCTATAGGCGCAACGGGTGCCATGAGAACATGTCCAACCGAACCCTTAAACCTTATCCTGCACCTTTGACCACTCGATCTTCACATTATGCATCTATCATCATGTAGGCTAAGGGAAACAGGATGCTGGTGCACCAATCCTTATGGTCACAACAGTATCCTGAATCTGCTACCGCAGGATCTGGCAGCTGATCTGACCGACTATATAACTCCCACAGTGAACTTTAGAAATGACGACACGGTCAGATTCCCAACCAGGAATGGGAAACTGGTGAACTGACAAATGAGTTCGAAACAACAGTCTTCACCAATGGTTTAAAAATGGACTGCGGGGTAGGGGCGGAGATATTCTTTGAGTTCTGGCAGCTAGTACTGGCCATTGGCCCATCGGGGTTCATGCGGCCAGAATAGGTATTCCCTTTAATGCTCACCGTCGCAGCTGCAGAACTGCTAACGAGAAAGAAACTATCTTACACTTTTTTTGTAAGTGTCCGGCTCTAGGCAAGGCCAGACAGCTTACATTAGGTAAACCCTTTTTCGACAATCTGATAGAATTAGCGAAGATACGCATTGGGGACATTATCAGTTTCCTCAATGCAACGAGGTGGATTTGAATAATCTTTACTCTTTCTCCCTTTCCCTACAAGCCACGCCCGTTTCACATCCGTTTAGGTCGCTTAAGTTGTGGTATTAAAATGACACTTTTTGTGCTAATTATGCATCAGCATGGTTTACTGTTACAGCCGCTTCTACCTACCTACCATACTAGAGTTGACTTTGGCACCAAAATTGTTGATGCAGCAGACGGTGACGTTTTTACAAGCAGCCAAGGTTTATATTACCAGTCCTTGTGGTATGCTTATGGCTGGCTTCTTACTTACTTACTTAAATCTTTTCACCCCTTGAGGCGCAAAGAGCGTCAACAACGTATGCGCGCCATCTTCTTCGGAGTTCTGGAACGCATTTGAGCTGCCTCCAACTCATTTCCAAAGAACTTGATTCTTCCTCGACTGTCCTGCGCCACGTTTGCCTAGGGCGTACTCCGTATTTCGCAATGGAGTTGTCATCGCGCCAAAGGGTGTGTCCAATCTACTGCCACTTACTCCGACACACAGTAATGTCTACAGGTTCTTGGCCCGTTCTCAGATAAAATTGTTCGTTGGAAATACGATTGGGCCAAGACACCCTCAAGACGATTCTTAAAAAAATAAACAAATATTTTACGCAACACTTCTTCAAGTGCCTGGGCCTAGCTTCTCGCAACCATTTGTGTTGTGTGCGATATATTTTTTTCACACGAATGGAAGGGACTTACAGTTTAGTGGCGTGTCCGAATAGCAATTTGTCTCGGACAACAACAATACCCTCGGATGTTTGTCAAACTTTCGCGAGAGGTGCGACCGTGAAAAAAAAAAACTTGGGTGTTTTCTGAGATTCGAACCCCATGCGTAGTGGTTCGACACACTTACCACTGCGCTGCGACAGGAATGCAGTTTGCAAGTGAGAGCAGTATCCACCTTCCAAGTACTGCACTCATACAACAGTACTGATTCTACTTTGGAGCGGAACAGTCGCAGCTTGGCTTTTAAGCTAAAAAGCTTGCTTCTCCAGACTTTGGATAGCATTCCGAACGCAGCTTTGCCTTCCCGATGCTGCTGCACATATCCAGTTCGGTGCCACCGCGGTTAGCTGAGACCACACTTCCTAAATATATAAAGTTGTCTACTTTCTCGACTTCCTGTCCGGCAATGTTGAATTGAGCGCGGGCATTATAAGTCAGCGGTAACAGTTGCACCACTCACGTACTCCAGTTTGAACTTCAAAATCCCCCGACACCTTATCATTGTGTAAAACGTGACACTTACTACCCTCATATGTAGCCTTGATAATAGCTATGAGTTTTTCTGGGATACACCTCCTGCGCAAGGCCAATCAGTTCGCATCTCGATTCATGTCATCTGACTTCTTGAAGGCGATGAACAGTAGATGTAGCGGAGACTTGTACTCGACGCATTACTCTATTTTTCATTTATAATTTGCCCGCACTCAAGGGGTAATGAATGCCCTTAACATGTTTTTACACAGTGCGGTCGTTGGAAAGGATAGAGAGAGAGAGAGAAAGATTTGGTGTAGTTAGGTTAGTTAGTTAGTTGTTTCGCTTCAGAGAAACTCCGCAACATGTTATCGTTGATTGATAGAACCTAATTATGGCAAGTTAAGATCTGACATATTCACAGCAAATAATAAATCTTCATTGTATAGTATACCTACTGAATGTATCTGATGAATCCATTCAGAGAAATCTTACGGAAACTTAAAAAAAACTATATTTGGTGTAGATACAAACACTTCTGTCAACTTCATATCAAATGTCATTCATAACTGTCATTTGCCAATGACACACAACAATGTCCTCATTTAATTCCAATACATCTCTGATCAAATTTGCGATCATAAACACTCCATGTTTATATTTGTCCAACTGAATCTGAAATCCTGAAAAAAAGGCCTCCTCGTCAGCGGTACCACACTATAAATCCTACATGTTATGTCAATTAATAAAAACGTCAAAGCGATAAACTCGGAAAAATAATGAACTAAACATGGTTCCTAGATGTTTCTGTTTTTGTTGTTGCCCATTCGCCTGACGTGCATGCAACTTTGAAGCACGCACTGCTGCTGTGACTGACCAGAAGCCAACCAAACCAGACAAATAAAACCATCACCTAATTTCAAGAAACACATTTCCTGCTCCACAAAGAGCGCTGCGTGCTATCCTTGCTCCTTACACGTTAACATTCTGTCAAGTCGTCCACTACTACAGGGCATGACACGTCTTAATCAATCCTCTCTCTTGCTGTTCCACCGAGTGGTCGGTCGTTCCGTTCAAAGAAGTCCGACGCCCGGTGCGCAGCAGTTAGCTATCCCGCCGCTGATTATTTTCGGACATCAAGCCCCAACCGTTTGGTGGCCTGAGTAGAGCTCATTAATTAAAAAAGCACCCTAATGCGATAAGCAAATTGTCCAATAAATTAGAAGCGGCTCCTCAGCCTCACCATTGAAGACGTCAGCCGGTACCATGATGGTCTTCCGGTATGGCAGTGAATTCATGACTCGATTAGCATGCGAAGCGAACAAAGTTCGCAAATTTACAGAGACGGCAAATAGTCTTTGATTTTGCTTGCATCGCTGCATCTAACTGAAAATACAAATTCAAAATGTAAAGACGAAGATGATGGCTATCTGCATTGCCACAGTAACTCTGTTAGGCCGGACATTATGTGTCGGCCTTTGAGTAAATTAAAGAAATTAATTACAGAAACAAATCATCGCTGACAAGATGTGCAACTTCACAAAAGACCCGATCCAGTTGCGACGAGTCGCCAAGGTAGCATACAGAAACACAAAACATAATCTCAACCGGAAAATGCGGCAGTCAACTGAGGCTATTAACTCATCAGTTGGCTTTAATTTACGATCTGTGGAAATAAGTCCGCACGACTGACCGACGTATATAGTCGTGACATAGTCTGCTCTGCTCAGCCATATGAATAGCCAGCCAGTTCTTTGACACCACTGAAGGTGCACCCCTCTTCAGAGTCTCTGTATGTCATGTTGTTCTTATACGACATCGGCTGGCGACGAGGTACAGAGGCTGTTGCCTCTATGAGGTGCATCGGTTGTTGTCGGTCAGCATTTCTGGTAGACGCGCCATTTATACATCTTTTCATCAAATTAACATAAAAGTGTGCGGTACATATCTAATCAGTTGTGTTGTGCTCTGGATACAACTACTGCTACCAGTGACCATGCGGTGCGACAAGTGTCATGCTAGTCGAGCTCTAGTAGACGTCAGTTTGACATTTTCTTGTTAAGAAAAGAAAATTGACAGACACTGATGGCGGTTGGTACTGGTGATGTGTGGGGATAGTATCAGCGTGGAGAATTGGATGTCTTTTACGTGAATGCTAGAAGTTCTTCTCAGACTATGGAACTGTCTGTTCTGACAATGACATTTTCTATAGTTGATTTTGATATAACTCAACTCATCGCCAATTCGAAAGAGTTTGATGCATTAGAATGGTAATTTTGGTTGAGTAGCTTTCCTCATGTTGACACGGTAGAGCAAGTACAAAGGGAGTGTACAGTTACTGGTGGAACTATGAAATAAGGACACTTTACTCAAAATGTCTACAAGCCCGGCGCAAAGTCCAGCGATCAAGAAGGAGAGCGGATTTCCAACACTGTCTGGATACCCTTAGACTGGCGAGACGTAACTTAAATAGATCCACCAAGGAAAGCAAAACCGCATGCTTCAAACGTCTCTGTCGAGAAGCCGACACTAGCCCATGGGGCTCGGCATACAGAATGATGATGACGAAATTGAAGGACTATAGGACTCCTCCAATAACATGTCCAACAATGCTGAGATCTTTAGTCGAGCACCTCTTCCCCTCAAGCACCTAACATTTTTTTTATATAAAAGGAAACCCAAATCCCAGAGCACTCAGACACTCAAGCACTTACCTGTGGAATATTATAGGAGAGCTCAATCCAGAGGATATCCCATTAATTACTCAGGAGGATCTTTTAAAGCCATACAGGAAGATAAGACACAACAAGGCGCTCGGACCTGACGGCATCCCAGATAAGGCAGTAAAGGCTGCTGTAAAAAAGAGACCAGATCTCTTTATAACAACAATGAAGAAGTGCTTCGCAGAAGTAACCTTTCCTGAAAAGTGGAAAATAAAGGAAAGAAGTAGGAAAACCATCGTCTTATCACCCACTACACATAGTGGACACCATGGGAAAGATCCTCGAGAAGATAATCTATATTAGATTACTCGCAATAGCATAAGAGAAAGGAGCTACCAAGGTGAGCAGGATGTGATCTCTAGATAAAGGCTGGAAAAACACCATCTCTAACCGGTGCCTTAAAAGGTTTAAATGAACCGATTGCCCATTAAATTTTTTTCTTGATTGAACAAATTTCCACTTTACTTATATACAGGACGTATCCCCTTGTGGGTCATAGGGCCTTTAATATGCCTACGCGTCATCGTGTACGGTTTGTAGCAATGTGTCTCAGCTCTCCCCAACTTTTCGCCAACTGCCGTGCCTCCTTCTCGACTATTCTGCGCCATGTTCTCCTCGGACAACCAGGTATTCTGCCATCCTGAGTTAAAGGGTTGCATTGCATAGTATGGGTTGGTTGGTTGGTTAGGATCGGCCCTCGATGAGGATGTACTTAGACCAGAAAGTAGGTCCATTGTACTGCCGATGTGTAGGGCGGGTGGATCACCCTCTTACTCTTGGAACCATTTGCTTCGTTGAATGGCATGAATTTTACCCGGGCAGGCGTTGCCGAGATCATTAAGATCATTATAGAAGTATTCACCCAGAGTGGCCTTCCTGATGTTGGCGAGAGCAGGACAGGCGCACAGGAGATGACTGATGGTCTCTTCTTCCTCTTAATCTCTGCAGCTTCTGCAGAAGTCATTATGGGATACCTAATCTTTGGGCATGTCATCCTATGACGCAGTGTCCAGTGAGGACATTTGTTATTTTTGAGAGGATTCCTCTCTTGTGCTTCAAGAGTCCGATGGACCTGGATTTATTGAGTGTCGGCCAGAGCTGTCTGGCGGTATGACATTGGTCTAGATGTTGCCATCGATGATTGGCTACTTTCTCGGCATCAATTTGAATGAGGTACTCGGTGATGCTTATGCTATCTGTACCAGAGGAGCCTTGGCGTGCTAGTTCGTCGGCTGCACAATTCCCCGGTATGTCATAGTGATCTGGTACCCAGCAAAGGGTGAGGTTGTACTGACCAGCTATCTCCTTAAGAGATATGCGACAGTCTTTCACTGCCTTAGATCTCGTAGTGCTGGATGCGAGTGATTTGATGGCTGCCTGACTGTCGACATAAATAACAATATCAGGTGTTGATAGTGTGCTATCCGCCAGCCAGTCAGTGGCTTTGCGAACTGCGGTGATTTCGGCTTGAAAAACGCTGCAGTGGTCTGGAAGGTTAAAGGAGAGGTGTATGTCCAGATCTTCTGAGAAAATTCCCGCACCGACTCCGTCCTTGGTTTTGGACCCGTCCGTGAAAATTGACAGCGATTCGTTGTAAAGGACATTGCGTTGCGTCCACTCACTTCTGTCCGGTATCGAGTGCGTGTAGCCCTTGTTAAAATCATATTCAGTGGGCAGATGGTCAGTGGAATTGGGAAGATGACGGTGCATCGAAAGTATATTGGCATGTCCCGTGTGTTGCCCCTTCCACTACCTGGAGCCTCTCAATCTTATTGCCGAGCTGACAGCCAATTGTTTACTGACGATGTCAATCGGAAGCAGATGGAGCATGGTTTGGAGTGCCGCTGTGGGAGAAGTTCTCAGTTCACCGGTAATGCTGAGACATGCAACTCGCTGAGTTTTTTCCATTATGGATAGGTTGGATTTCTTCACCAAGGCGGGCCACCATACCAATACTCCATCCATGAGAATCGGTTTAATGACCGACGTGTATAACCAGTACAAGATGCTTGGTTTAAGGCCCCAGGTGGGGCCTACTGCTTTCTTGCAGATGTATAGGGCGGCCAGCGATTTCCTGGCCCGTTCGACGACATTCACTTTCCAAATAAGCTTGCGGTCAAGTTTTAGGCCTAAATAGTTAGCACTATTTGAAAGCTTGAGGGTGGATCCCCTTATCTTGGGCGGAGTGAAGTCAGGGAGCTTATGTTTTCTTGTGAATAGAACTAGCTTGGTGTTCGCCGGGTTAATGGAGAGGCCGCATTTATCGGTTCATCTGAGCAATTCATTAAGAGCAGACTGCTCTGCGGGTATTTGCCTGTTGTTAGAATGGCGACATTATCTGCATAGGCAATAACATTGCATCCAGTTTTTTCGATCTTTAGAAGGGCCTCGTTGAGCACCAAATTCCATAATAGTGGAGACAGTACACCCCCTTGAGGGGTGCCTCGATATGCATATCGCTTGACAGTACTACTTCCGAAGGATGCTGTTATTACCCTGTTCTTTAGAGTGGGTTCTATGAAACAGCAGATGGGTTCGCAGATGTTGAGCCTGCGTAAGGCACTGGTAATCGAAATTGTTTCAACGTTGTGGAAGACTCCCTCTATGTCTAGAAATGACACTAGGGTGAACTCTTTGATTGAGAGTAATTTTTCGATAGGGTGGATGATGGAGTGCAAAGCCGTTTCGACAGATTTACCTTTTTGGTGGGCGTGCTGTGACGTGGATAGTAGGGTGCTATCAATAGTGGCCTTGATGTGTAGGTCCAGGATTCTTTCCAGAAACTTGAGAAGGAAGGACGTTAGACTAATAGGTATAAGGTCCTCTGGGAGGGTGTGCGATATCTTGCCTGCTTTGGGTATAAAGACCACTCTTATCTCGGTCCAGGCAGTTGGTGTTGTTCCGAGCTCAAGACAAGCCTTCAGAATGCAGGAAGGATACTGCCATACTATATTGAAGGCCGTCTGAATCTGGGCCGGAAAAATACCATCCGATCCCGGGGATTTGAATGGTTCGAAACTGTTTACTGCCCATTTCAGCTTATCTTCGCTGATAAGATGAGGAGGTGCCTGTGGGCATGCAACATTTACCAGGGCGCGAACATCGTTGGGGGTAGGCGTGCAGCCGGGGAAGTGAGTATCCATGAGCAGGTTGAGCGATGCTTCGTCCGATTCCGCCCAGGATTCATTGAGATTCATGAGGTATAGTTGGTGTTTTGGAGAGGACTTTTCGCAATCTAGAGGATTGAGACGTGTTGTCAATACTCTGACAAAAACCGCACCAGGATCTGCGTCTAGCTTTCCGAACCTCTATTTTGAAGTTCTTCAGACTTTCTTTGTAGATCTCCCTGTCCAGTGGTAGCCTTGTTTGTTTTGCTTCATTGAATTGTTTCGTGCTTATGCAGCGAAGACTGTTAAGTTCTGCATTCCACCATGGGGGACGATTGCCCACCTTTCTTCTTGTGATTGGACAGGATTCGATGAAAGCTGTATTAAGTGCGGAAGTTAGAACGGTGTTTAGCTTGCCTAATTTCAACTGTGTAGTTGGTGTAGTGTACACTTGATTGGATAGTTTAGCAGACAGGGATTTATTGTGTAAGCACCAGTCGGTTTTCCGTCGATTGCGGAAGACCAAGGGTGCGGTACTGTGACAAATTTCCAGTTTGTACTCCAGATAACGGTGATCGGAAAACGAATGACTGTCAGATATAGCCCAGTTGGAAATTGCAGGATAGATTGCATAGCATGGTTCGCAATGGAACTGTCACCCTTTCGAAACGTGTGACCAATCCACTACCACTTCCGTCGTTGTGGATGGTTATGCCTATTAGTTCCTGACTCGTTCTCTCGTCAAGGTGTTCATTAGAGATACGATTGGGCCAGAAAATCCTTAATACAATATATTGCGCAGGCACCTATTAACGAACGTTTGCAGCTTCCAGGTGACAGTAGTGATCACTCTCCACGTGCTGCATCCATATTCGTATAACAGCACTCATTCAACATTCGAGTGAAATAGTCTTAGCTTGGTGCTCAAACTGATTGCATTGCTTCGCAATATTTTGAACAACATCTCGAATACGGACTTTGTTTTGGCGATCCTGTTGGCTACATCCAGTTCGGTTCGACCAACGGTCGAGACAATACTCACAAGATACTGGATACTGAAAGACAATGCATATTTGAGCCGATGAGTTAGTTCCAAATCTGATAATTTTAGTTTTTGCCGTATTCATTTTCAGCCCGACGACGCCTGCCTCCCTCTCCACATCTGCTGTCATTTGGTGGGGGTCCATAATTCTGGTAGAGAGTAAGCATACATCGTCAGCGTAGTCAAGATGTTTCAGTTGGGATGTAAGAGTCCATCGAATTCCTCCGTTTTCCGTTGATGAAGTTGCACGAAGCAAGGATACAGCCTTGTCCTACCTCACTTTGTATCTCAAGTTCCTCCTTCCTCTGTGCAGAACGTGACATTTGGAGCTTTCATATTTAGCTTTGATATTATATTATAATTAATTAGTATTATATATCGGAAATACCTATCCTGTGTAAGGCACGCCAAATACACTCCCTGTTGACACTATCGAACGCCTTCTCAAAATCGATGAACAGCAGGTGGAGTGGCGATCGATATTCAAAGCACTGTTCGCTGATAATCCGCAGGGTGTTGAGGAGTATCCAGAGCGGAAACCTGCTTGTTCGGCATCGAGTGTGTCTTCGAGATGTTGTTTGCTTCGCTCAAGGATTATTTTAGTTATTATCTTAGCTACAGCAGCCAGCACGCAGATACCCCTCCAGTTTCCGCACTCCATTAAATTTCTTTTCTTAGGAAGCTTGATGATCATTTCCTTTTTCCACTCGGTAGGAAAGTTTTCAACTTCCCAAGCTCTATCTATAAGTGGAAGCAGAAGCTCAGCCGATGTCGTTGGCGCTGCTCGTAAGAGTTCTACTGGAATACCGTCAGGTCCTACTACCTTGTCGGTTTTGAGTGCCTTTATCGCGGTAGTGATCTCATCATTACTGGGAGTCGTGGTGCGAATTCGAGCATCTCTCACCTCGGGCACCTCACTCTGATTTGGGAGCATATCTCTAGCGAATGCGCTGTTCAAAACCGTAGCAAAATGCTCGTTCCATCTCTTGAGCTGGTCCTCATCCGAAATGAGCAAGGAACCGTCTAGGCTTTTCACTGGGTGTTGGATGAAGCTACCTGTCAGCTTTTTGGTGATTTTGTAGACAGTCCTGCCGCCGCACCTCCGTGCTGCTTCTTCTGCTTCTGTAGCCAGCAGGTTGATGTAGTTGCGCCTGTCACGTCGCACGCTACGCTGAACTTCTCTTATCTTCATGCAATATAGGGACTCTAGATCGCTTCTCCCTGCTGGAGTAGCTGCAGCGCGAGCTTTCAGTTGTTTTCGTTCGTCAATCCGTCTCAAAGTATCCTCGGAAAGCCACGCTCAATATCTTCCCTGCGATCGACCGACAATTCTGTCAGCACCAGATGTAAAAACATTTTTCACAGCACACCAATGGTCTTGGATGGTTGCGGGCAATAAGCTGCTGATTGCTTCCACACCTAGCGAAAAATGCTCCCTTTTGTTGGCGCACTGAGGGATCACTAAGTCTATCGATGTTAAACCTGGGCATTCTTGTGTTGATGAACAGAACAAATTTCCAGACAAGCTATTGACTCTTCTGGAGGTGGTGCAAGTATTGCCTTTAGGAGCAACAAGTGTGTAGTCATTTAAGATTTTCGAATCTAGGAAGTGAAGTTCCAGCAAAGTATCCAGAGTTTCCCTTCAACTGGATGTATAGGTTTGATAAGCAACCCTATCCCGTTGGAATGTTCCTTTAAGAGAGCCTTTAGAAGACAAGCTGCTACTGTTAAAGAGTTATTCAGCATTGGAACAGACTTTAAGAAAATTTTGTTGGCGCTCTAGAAGAATGATCTCAAAAGCTTAAAATAGTTCACTATTCATCGACGCCAATGAGCATTAAGGTGTGGTAATTGTTTCCTACCCAAGCCGCAACATCGATTAGTCTGTATCCGCTTCCTGAGGTAGTATCAATAAAAAATGTTTCCTTTCTCATTTCAAAGAAGTAATTTTAGTCACATCGTACCCTACTCAACGGACACATAAGTATAGTTTGGGCTCACATCTAAATTTGGAAACGAGCTTAACCTTTCTTTAATGACGGCCCAAATGCCTTATAATATATGTAGATAACCAACCACAACTTTAACACATCAGAAACGACTTGCTTTGCATGTAATTATTTTTATTACACGATTCACGACATATAAATGCTAACGATGCACATAAAGAGGGCTTATCCTCCGAATGCATATAATAACTTTGATACTAGGTGTAGATTATTATTTTTAATTTTCCCACTAAAATACGGTTTGTCAACGGATCCAAAGATCCCATCGAGGATAATCAATGACAGTGCATGGCCGCCCGCCCAACTTAAAAATGCATATCTCAAACTTTCCACAACTTACCGACAATTATAAAATCTCATAAATTTTCATTAATTATCCTCGATCCTCATGCCTCGTGAGCGAGTGTACCGCCACCACCACCTCGCGAGAAAGAGAGAACGTGCGCCTGTCAATTAGATTCAGTTGAGTGTATCTTAAGCTGGGCCTCAACACAGGCAACCCAACACCGCTCGGCGACGACGATCCAAAACGACCAAAGCGACTCAAGCCAATCACAGATTTTATGTAATTTTTTCGCATAAAGCTGGGAAAAAAGGATTACGTGTCAGTAGAGTGCTGTGTGTTTTGATATAAATTCCTTTTTGTCATTTGATGTGATATCGTAAATCTCATTCTAATGCAATAATTATTCAAAGAGAAAATGAAGGAAACCGCTCGAGTTGATCTCGAATCGGTGCAGTAGGCTGCCGCTGCCTGTCGGGGCAGCGATCACTCGGAGATCGCTGTACGAAGGCGCACTTTGGCACAACACCATCATGGTTTATGTGTTGCGGAGTTAGAGTTAGAGCTCTAGAGCGCCCAACCGGTCTCCACATCATATCTGTCAGCATGGTTAAATGAAAGAAATTATTGTCATGGCAGGGTCCAGCAGCATATAACAGCGTTTGTCGTCGTTGTCGCGTACCCACCCGCCTTTGCCTGCACCTCGACGTGTCGTAGTCGTATTCGTCGTCGTCCTCGTCGTCGTCGGCCAAAAATGAGCTAAGTGGTCCATGTGGGCATCAGAGTTATGTTACGATCGTGTTTGGATAAAACGATTGCCATGCTTTTGTGGAAATGTTTAAGCTTCCTTTTGGGCCTGGTGTGCGCGCGTGTACTCCTTCGGTTGCTGGTATGTATATCTGTATCTGGATCTGCAATCAGTGTATCTATGATGTGTATCTCATATCTGTATATGCCTGGGAACAACAGTGTGATACGTATTGCTGATACTGACCGTTTGGATGGATGAATGTGCTTATGTAAGTCGGTATATCGTATGTACCTCCATGAAGTTTAGAAATTCAATTTTTATCACAAGCAGTGAAAAAGTGATACAGTTACGAGTATTTCTTTTTTCTGAATTATGCTGTTCCCATGTAGGGTGTTCCGATGCACATTTGTAATTCATATAACACACGTAACACGCCTCATGGTTTATACTTTTCAAATTTAATAGGTTAATTCGATTATTTGTTAATTTTGTTCAATGAAAAACCGAAAAATGCCTATTTGATTGGGCAAAACTTTATTCAAAGATACTTGTGTTGCATCACGAATTGCAGTCGATGACGGTGACATGATTCGTTAGAAGTTATTAATTTTTTCCTTGCATTCTTTTGTCATCGTGACAGAGCGTTCTGAAATATGTTTTGTCATCTTTGGCAGCAGAAAATTGAGATGTAACTGATAGAACGATGAGCTAATCCCACGATTTATTAAAATTATAATCATTCTATTGGGGAGGGATGGGCATTAGATTGAAACAAAAGATCCAGCAGTCGCAACCGTGTGCAGCTGGGTGACTTTGTGCTCATTATTGACAGAATGGGGACAATTTTTCAAGATTCGAGTTCAATCATGACTGTGACGAATAAAATGGGAGAGAATAGCTTTATGCAATTATAAGTTGTACAGATTTCCATAGAGCTGACCTTCATTAAAATAATTATGTAGAAGAGCATTCAGAACCCAAGGTGTGTCTGGGGATTAAGCAACGTTGCGACTCAAATTGAAGCTTCATCTGAATCTTTGTTCTTCATCTTGTAGTATTCGGTGACCATTTTCTAACTACTAGTATCGCGTGTGGTTGAAATTCGACCGAGGGGAAATAAACAAACAACGAGAGAAACAACGCTATGTCTAAGCTCATACAGCCATGAACGTGATCAAAATGTTTTCATTAATTGGTTAAAGCGGTTTGTTTGGGGTATGTGTGTATGTTAACTTTATTTTACCTGACTTAAGGGTAACATACGCACATGATTTTTCCTTTCTGCACATCTAGGGCACAGTACCTTTCGCATCATATAAGTTTCGTCCCCCTCCTTTTATAATAAATACTTAAGCAACGTACGATAAATTTCGCGTTCACGTATTAATATAAAAGATTTGTACGCACATTCCTACCGACCAAAATTCTCTTTTACAGGGTGGGCCAACTACAACTTTCTTTTTAAAAATGCAATAAAATAAACAAAATGAAACTTTTTCAATGAATTATGGCTTTATTAGTAAGAGCAAACATTCCCATTAATTATGAAATACAACGTCGTTCAAGTGGCTACCTCGGCTGGCCTCGCAGTAGCGCATTCTATCACTCCAATTTTCCAAGACCTTGTTGATGGTTTCGGGCTGTATCTCACGGATTGCTTGGATGATATTGGCCTTAAGTGCTTGAATCGTTTCCAGATTGTTGGCATAACATCGGTCCTTCACGGTTCCCCACAAAAAAAAGTCCGAAGGGGTCAAATCGCAGCTCCGAGGCGGCAAATTGACATCGCCAAGACGGCTGATAACACGATTTGGAAATTTGGTGCGCAAAAGGCCGATTGTGGCATGGGCTGTGTGGCATGGCGCGCCATCCTACATGAACCAGAGCTCGTCCAAATCCATGTCTTCAATTTCAGTAAAAAAAAAAAGTCGTTAACATGGCTCTGTAACGCCCACTGTTGACCGAAACGTTGTTCCCAGCCTCATTTTCGAAGAAAAATGGTCCAATGATGCCACCACTTCACAATCCGCACCAAACTGTCACTCTCTGTGGATGCATTGGCCTCTCGACAATAACGTGCGGGTTTTCCGAGCCCTAGATGCGGCAATTTTGTTTGTTAACGTAGCCGCCGAGATAAAAATGTGCCTCGTCAGAAAAGATGATTTTTCGCCCAAAATCGTTGTCCAATTCAAGCTGGTCTAAGGCCCAAACTGCGAAGCGATAACGAAGCGGATGGTCGTGCGCTTTCAATTGCTGAATCAATTGGACCTTGTAAGCGAATAATCCCAGATCTTTGTGCAGAATTCTCCTCAGGCTAGTGCGTGAAATGTTGAGCTGTTGAGATCAATGACTAGTTGATGTTCGTGAATTGAGTCTCACACTCTCGGCTACAGCAGCCACATTCTCGTCTGTGCGCACCGTATGACGACGGGGACCATGAGTGTTGTCCACTAGCATACCAGTCTCACGAACTTTTTGCACAAACTTGCGTACAGCAGGCGCGGTGGGTGCTTCATTTCGGCCAAAACTTATTTTCAAAAAACGCACTGTTTGAGCTACACAGCACTCACTTTGGAAATGAGTTTTCAATATTTCCCAATGTTGTTCAAGCATAAAGCGACTCATTTCGTTCTGCGGAGGTATGATACTGACTTTCCGTCAAGATTTCGAGCGGCAAACAGCTGTGAGTGTCAAAATAACCTATGATTTAAAAAGAAATCACTAGGTGGCCCACCCGTTATAAGACTTCCATTGAAGGTCTATTAAGGTGTTGGAACTCATCTGTTATTCGGATGACTTACCAATATCGACAGTTCCCTAACACTTTTAGAGTCCTTAGAAATTTCAAATATATTTAGCTCCAAGGGGGCAGTTTTTAATTTTTATTTTCTCCTCTGTTTTTAAGTGAACTTCAGTCTTCAGTTACTTACTTTACTTCCATCTTGTTCGGAGCACTGCAACGCGTTTGAGATGCCTCCAGCTCATTCCCAAAAAGCTTGATTCCTCGGGCAAAATTCTTCGTTGGAGATACAATTGGGCAAAAAGATCCTGAATATGATTCTTAGACATCTATTTACGAAGGTTTGCAGCTTGAGTGCGATAGTGATATCCACCTTCCAAGTACTGAATCCATACAGCAGTACTGATTCTACGTTGGAGCGGAATAGTCACAGCTTGGTTCTTAGGCTAAAAGCATTGCTTCTCCAGACTTTCGATAGCATTCCGAACACAGCTTTTGCTTTCCCGATTCTGTTGCACATATCCAATACGGTGCCACCGCGGTCAGCCTAGACCACACTTCTTAAGTAAAGAAAGTTGTCTATAATACTTTCTCGACTGCCTGTCCGGCAATGTTGAGTTAAGCGCTGGTGTTAGAAGTCCTCTGGGCCTTTGTTTTAAACCGTCTTTATCTTAAGTCTCACATTGTTTGCCTTAGCTTCTAGATATTGGGCCATCAGATGAAGGTCAATTATCCGATGTGAAAGTAGACAAACATCGTCAGCGTAGTCGAGCTGTTTAAGATAAGCTGTCATAGTTCATCGAATTTCATTGCTACCTTCCGTCAATGCCGCATAGAGTACATCGCTGATGACCACCAACAACAACAGCGGTGACAGTATACAGTCCTGACGTACTCCACTTTGGACTTCAAAATTCTACGACAGCTTACCATTTTGTAAGACGTGACACATACTTCGCTCGTATGTAGCCTTGATAATAGCTACAATTTTTCTGTGATGCCTCTGCACAAGGCCAACCAAATAGCATTTCGATTCAAGCTGTCGAAGCCTTCTCGAAGTCGATGAACAGTAGATGTAGCGGAGGGCTATACTCAATGCACACTTTGTGTGGTCGATGCAGGAGGATCCAGCACGAAAGTCTGCCAGTTCGACGTCGAGCGTTAAATCGAAATGTTCTCTATTGTATTCTAATATGATTCTATTATCTTGGCTACGGCCGGTAGAACGCATATACCTCTCCAGTTTCGGCAATCAATCAGATATCCCTTTTTCGGAAGCTTGACGATCATCTCTCTTTTCCACTTCTGGGGAAATTGTTCACTTTCTCATGCTCTTCGTATGAGCGGGTGTAGCAATTCAGCCGATGTGTTTGGCGCTGCTTGGAATAGTTCAACAGGGATGCCATCAATACCCGCCGCTTTGTTTTTCTTGAGAGACTTGATTGCTGCTGTTATTTCGCTTTTACTGGAAGGTCCGGTGCGAATTCGGGAATTTATTGCCTTGGGATACTCATTAGGATTCGAAATCATATTACCATCGTCTAAGTGGTTAAGGACTGTACCGAAATGACCTCTCCATCTAGTGAGCTGATCCTCATCCGATATCAGAAGGTTACCATCTAAACTCTTCACTCTTCCAATCACTAATGAGCTCCTTGATGCCGTTTTAGATAGTCCTACTGTCACACCTGCTTGCTGCTTCTTCAGAGCTTGAGGCAAGTGAGTCGTTGTACTGATGTTTGTCCCGTCTTAGACTCCCCTGCATTTTCTTCTTATTCACGTGATATTGAGCTTCTAGTTCGATACTACCTACTGCTGAAGCCGCTGCAATCTGAGCCTTGATTGCTTTACGCTCAGCAATACATGGCCGATAGCCATGTGCGGTGATTATTCAAGTATTCAGTATTGAACCTATTAATTTTGAGCAAGTTTGAGCGGTTGTTGTTAATGTATGCAGTACAAAGGCGTATAATAGCTAACATAAGATGTCTCCACGTCTGTTTCGGACGTCTAGAAGACAATTTCTGAAGCGTCGGCTGATCGCAATGTGATCGATCTGGTTGGATGTTCGCTGCCTGTCATTTGAGACCCAACTGATTTTGTGGAAGGTGCTATGCTTAAACAGCGTACCTCTAATGACTAGGCGGTTAGGTTAGGTTAGGTATGTGGGCTGGCAAGGAGGGAAGCTCTCTGCCAGACTCAGACTCAGGTCAGCGTTGACCCATTGTGATACCCATGAGGGAAAAAGTAATCCCTTACCCAATGAAACTAAAAATGATGAACTCAGTCACTTACTTAATTTCTGCATACAAACCACCCTGATGATTTGATGAAGTTCAGCATCTTTCCTGTCGATACGCCGGAGAGCTCCTCGAGATCCTGGAAGAAATATTTACCAAGGAACTTTTTCCTGGAGCGTTGCACTCGGACAGTGGCACAGGACGTGGGTAGTGTCTTCAAAAACTTCCTTGTCACCACAGCCTCTACAGAGTTCCTCCTGCGTCAGGCGTAGTTTCTTCAAGTGGTACCGCAGAGTGTTGTGCCCCGTGATGATGCCCACGAGGGTGGAAAGGGATTTCCTATCTTTCCGAGTGATTCTCTAGGTCCTTGCTTTGTCGAAGGATGGCCATAGCTTCCTGGTGATGGCACAAGTTATCATGGAGTTCCATCTTCTTCGCCTCTTTAATGGCTTTATTCCCTACAACGAGCTTGAGTGTGCAAGGCGGTATACACACGCGGGGTCAACTTGTTCTAGTAGGTTAGGCGGTTGGTATTGAAGAATTCTATATACCGCTCTCCGTTGTCATTCCACTCACTAAGACCAAGAACTCCCATCATGTGCTTAAGCATAGTATTGTCACTTCTTACCTTGGCGTTGAAATCCTCCATCACCATTACGATGCCATCATTAGGCGTTTGGGTGTAGATGGAGCTTAAATGGTTATACAAAATGGTCCTTATCATCCTCAGCCGCGTCTTCGATCTGAGCATAAGACTGTATGATGGTAGTTTTCGTTACTCTTCTCTGAAATCTAGCCGTCAATATCCGGTCACTGTGAGGTTTCCAGGATATGAAGCTGCTTCGTGCTGCTGGAGTTAACATCAGTCCAACTCCGGACCTCCGCCCGCTCCCAGCTGGTCTACTAGAGTAGAGTATATGACAGTGTTTTTTTGTTGGTGAGTGATAGGGTAGGTAGGTAGGTGGATGTGGTGGTTCTTCTTAAGAAAAGAACCCAATTATCACTAGGTGCCGTTTTGATACCACAAATTTCGTGTACCTGGATATAAAAGTTGTGTTGGTGTGGAGTCTCTAGATCCAGCCTGTGGAGTTTGAAAAGATTATTAAATCTTTAATGTTTCTCTCTGCGACTTCCTCAAGGGATTCGAAATATGGTTTTCCTAAAGCTCGTTGTCTGGCCCTAGCTAGTGCCAGACAGGCACATAAAAAATGGATAAGGCTTTCTTTCTCAGTAGCGACATTGCAACTGCGACAATGTGTGTTGTGTGGGATACCTAGTTTGACCACATGGTCTCCTATAGGCCAGTGACCCGTGGTGGTTGCTGTTATCTTGGCGATGTCCCTACGAGTTCTGTTTAAGAAGTCGGTGTTTTTGATTTGTCGTTGTTTGGCCACATCTGTCTAGATATGACACAGTTTGTTAGCCTAGTCCATCTGAGGTTGGCTTGTGCAAGGAATTTTGAGGCTACTTCTGCTTTGACTGCTCCAAGCGGAATCTGATCTGATTCCGCAAAAGAGCTTTGGAAGGCTGAGCTTTGCCTAGCCAGTTCATCCGCAAGTTCGTTTCCATAAACCTTACTGTACCCTGGAACCCAAATTCAGGGTTACCTTGAGTTGGCTATCTAGCGAAGCTAGCTCATTTTGGCATTCAAGCACCAGCTAGGAGGACGTAGTAACCGACGATGCAATAGCTTTGATGGCTGCTTACTTACTTATATCCTTTAACCCCTCAGGGGGCATAGGGCGTCAACCACGCCTGCGAGCCATCGTCTTCGGAGTTCTGCAACGCATTTGAGCTGCCTCCAACTCATTCCTAAAGAGCTCGATTCCTCCTCAATTGTTCTGCGCCACGTTTGCCTAGGGCGTCCCGCTATTCTGCCTGTCTGGATAAGCGGATTCCACTGCATAGCGTATTTCGCAATGGAGTTATCTTCGCGCCGTAGGATGTGTCCAATCCATTGCCACTTTCTTCTTCGTATAGTAATGCTTATAGGTTCTTGGCGCGTTCTCAGATAAACTTGTTCGTTGGAGATGCGGTTCAGCCAAAAAATCCTCAAGATGATTCTTAAGCATTTGTTTACGAATACTTGCAGCTTGCGTGTGTTAATGGTGTCCACCTTCCAGGTACTGCACCCATAAAGCAGCACTGATTCTACGTTGGAGCGGAACAGTCGTAGCTTGGTTCTTAAGCTAATAACATTGCTTCTCCAGATTTTGGACAGCATTCCGAACGCAGCTTTAGCCTTCCCGATTCTGCTGCACACATCCAGTTCGGTACCACCGCGATTAGCCGAGACCACACTTCCCACATATAGAAAGTTATCAACTTTCTCGACTTGCTTTCTGGCAATGTTAAGTTGAGCGCGGGTATTGGAAGTACTCAGGGCTTTTGTTTTGGCTGTGTTTATATTTAGCCCCACTTTGTTTGCCTCAGCTTCTAGATTTTGGGCCATCAAATGAAGATCGCGAGCGTCTGACAAACATCCGAGAGTATTGTTGTCATGAAAAAGCTTCTCAAATGGCCGTTCGGATACGGCACTAAACTGTAGGTCCCTTCCATTCGTGTGAAAGTAATAACGCACACAACATGAGTGGTTGCGAGAAGCTAGGCCCTGGCACTTAAAGAGCTGTTGCGCCAAATATTTATTTATTTTTTTATTTTTAAATGAAGATCCATTAGCCGATGCGAAAGTAGACAAACATCGTCAGCGTAATCTAGGTGTTTAAGGTAAGAAGTCATAGTCCAACGAATTCCATAATTAGCTTCCGTCAATGCTGCATGGAGTACATCGCTGATAACCACCAAGAACAATAGTGGGGACAGTATGCACCCTTGACGTACTCCACTTTGGACTTCAAAGTCCTCCGACACCTTACCATTGTGCACGACGTGACACTTGCCGCCCTCATATGTAGCCTTGATAATAGCTCTAAGTTCTCTCCTGCGCAAGGCCAACCAGATAGCATCTCGATTCAAGCTGTCGAAAGCCTTCTCCAAGTCGATAAACAGTAAATGTAGCGGAGACCTATACTCAACGCATTGTTCGATTATGATCCGTAAGGTGTTTATGTGGTCGATGCAGGAGGATCCAGTGCGAAAGCCTGCCTGTTCGACATCGAGAGTTAATCTAAATGATCTTTAATTCGTTCTGGAATTATTCTAGCTATTATTTTGGCTACAGCCGGAAGAACACATATACCTCTCCAGTTACCGCACTCCATCAAGTTACCCTTCTTTGGAAGCTTAATGATCATCCCCCATTTCCACTCCTGTGGAAATTGTTCACTATCCCAAGCTCTCCGTATTAGCGGATGCAGCAAATCTGCCGATGTATTTGGCGCCGCTTGAAATAGCTCGGCAGGGATGCCATCAATACCCACCGCTTTGTTCTTCTTGAGGGACTTGATTGCTGTTATTATTTCAGTTTTACTGGGAGGTACGGTGCGAATTCGGGAATTTGTTGCTTCGAACTGCTCATTCAAATTCAAATGTTCTCTCCATCTAGTGAGCTGATCCTCATCCGATATCAGAAGGTTACCGTCTAGACTCTTCACTGGATGCTGTTTGGAGTTTCGACCACCAATGAGCTCCTTAGTGATGTTGTAAACAGTCCTACTGTCGCACTTACTCGCTGCTTCTTCAACCCTTGAGGCCAGTGAGTTGACATATTGACGTTTGTCACGTCTCACACTACGTTGCACTTCTTTCTTCTTCGCACGGTATTGGGCTTCAAGCTCGGTTCTCTCTACTGCTGAGGCCGCTGCAATCCGAGCCTTGATTGCTATACGCTCATCGATCCGTCTCCAGGTGTGTTTTTTTTTTTTTTTTTTTTTGATTGGGAGGGGTAATCTTCAAAAGACGAAACTCAGTACGTCCTGAGTAACAGTGTGGGACTCTTACCCACTAAACCCCCCTCCCACGACCGCCCCATTCCCCGCGGTACTGCCGTTAAGCATTTCATCGCGGGGGGGGGGGGGGGGGGTTTAGTCTGATGTCTTCGACTAGTGCATGTTTCTATTTTCCTGCCCAGCATTTATTGTATTTCGCCGGTCTGATTCTTTCTTTTCTCCTTCTAGGGTTCTTAGAACCTTCATTATGCGCATTGTGCTCCCAGCGAAACGTCCCTCCTGGCTTTTGAGCATTTCGCCAACGATGTTTTCTGGCGTCAGTGGATGGCCGAGTTCACTCCTTAGTGCATTCCTTTCGTCGAGGAATCTTGGGCATTCAAAAAATATATGTTCTGCGTTTTCTACGCAGTCAGAGCAATGCGGACAGTAAGGACTATTGTCGTGTTTATACTTATGTAAGTACGAACGAAAGCATCCATGGCCCGTGAGGAACTGCGTTACGTAGAACTCAAGTTCTCCATGTTGCCTGTCGAACCATGGCTGGATTTGGTGTATAAGCCTACGGGTCCACCTGCCTTTCTCAGAAGCATTCCAGCGTTCTTGCCATTCTCTTAGGCTTTCTGCTCTATAGAGCCGGTTTTCGCTGGCCTCGTTTCTTTCTCTTCTTGCGCAGTACTGACGTTGCTGTTCTACTGCCAGGATATCTATTGGGAGCATTCTCGCTACCACACAGGCTGCATCGCTAGAAGTAATGCGAAGTGCGCAGCTAGCTCTGCGCATATTCGATACACAGATGTGATATGTGATCTGTATGTTTTAATTACCATGGCCCCGGCCCAAATTGGTGCGGCGTATAGGATTATAGACGTTTCCAGGTGTCTGTAGAAAGCCATGTGCGGTGGTGTTTCTGCTTTTTACCGACATAAGTGCGTAAAAGCATTTTTCACAGCACTCCAGTGGTCATCCATGTTCTCTATGCTGCTGATTGCTTCTGCTTCTAAGGCAAGATGGTCCCTGAACCGTTGGCGCACTTGGGGAACCTTGAGCCTGTCGATATTAAACCTGGTGATGTTAAGTAGGTTTGAGCGGTTGCTGTTGACGGATGCAGTACGAAGGCATAAATGAGCTACCATAAGATGGTGATCTCGTTCAAGTCCGACATCAGCTCCACGTCTGTTTGATGGCTGCTTGGCTATCAATAAAAATAGCGATCTCTTGCCTCGACGTTATATTGGTGTGTGTTTTGATCTGACGGCAAGCTTCCCGGACAGCGAGTAATTCTGCCTCGAACACACTGGTAGAATCCGGGAGCCTATATGAATTAGAGATGTTTAAGGATTCGGAAACACACCCGTACCGACTCCACAGTCCATCTTTGAATCGTCTGTGTAGATTGTTACGTCGAAGTCCTTAATCACCTGTCCATCTTGCCATTCTGACCTTGTGGGGAATTGAACGTCGGAGCGCTTTGTGCAATTCAATTTTGGTATCATGTAATCTGTTGTGGGCAAAGCGAGTTTTCTTTAAAAGCGAGTGGTATTCCCTTGCATCGTACCATCTTATTTCACTTAACACCAAGATGTCTATATTATATCGCATTTAAGATAATCTGAACTCACGCTCTAATTGAGAGAATCTGGTGTTCTGATGCCCTTCCTGGAGTGCGTTAAGGGGGGTCTTAACGTTCCAGAAATTGATCGTTATTCGTGTACGATAGCTGAAAGTCATCAGCAAGTATTCGTCCGTATCCGGGACGTTGTATTCCGTTTCGGTGCAATTTTGTTCTTTACGGTTGCTGGACCACAAACCAACCGATAGTTATCCTGTTTTGTGGTGCAGGAGGTTCGCCATTCCCAGATGGCACCATGAGGAGGTGGAAGTAGCACTTACTAACAGAGCTGCAAGGTGTTCGGCTACAGTGGCTCTTTCTCGTTGCTTAACGGACCAGCACCAATCGGGAGATGCTGTTCCTACGAGACATTCGTTAGGCATTTACCATCCCAAAAGCCTAAAAGCCAAAATGATGAGAAGCTAAAATTGTTGTTCCACGTACAGAGAATTGAAATGTATCAAAAAGCTCCGAAGGTAGTAGCTTTAGAAACATACAACTCATATTGGCAAAGCGATTGTGTTTTTGGAATAAGAAAAAGTGGTTTCCCCTCGAGTTTTGTAGTATTTCCTCGAAACAGAAAGGGTACTTTACTTCAACTTTAAACATCTACGACTCTCAAACACGTTCGGTATATCTGCAACTTTTAATTTACATATTCCTTATTGGCATCGAAAAATTGCATAGCTAGATGCTCGTATATACTTCAATTTTTAAGAGATGTAGCGATGTAGGGCGACCAAATGTATGTAGTTGTCTCTTTCAGCTTACGTATAGCAGTCATTTTCCTAGTGTCCAAGACGACTTTATTCATTTTATCTAAGATGTCGCAAGGAACATACTTTACGATAGTCTTTGTCTCAATTTGAAAAGAATTACTAAATTCTCCAGAATGATGGTGAAACCATGAATACTCTAGAATTACTTAAATTTAATTAGACCCTTGTTGGACTTCTGTACTTTTGACTACAAGTGTAATTAATGTTATACTAACACTTAACACAGAAAGCTTATACCATCGCGGAATTGCGAAACGTGTTACGACACTATCCTGCCTTCTGGACCATTGTTACTCATTCATTATCCATTCACTTGGATTGCAACGCTTTACATACTGTGATACGACCAAATCAATTAACTTCCGCTTAAGTATTCATTTGAACAGATTTAATGGGTCTCACTTCTTGGAACGACAAATCTGTGGTAACTATCGATAATCTCAGTTTTATGCTCACATATTGCAATGCTCGAACCAATTATACCCAATCGAACCTGCTTCAGAGTCGTGCCACATAGGTGTCATCGTGACATTAAGCCTTTCACTTGTTAACCCGCAGCAACAACTAGTGTCTTAAGCTGTTGTGGTGTTGTTGCAAACACACTTCACCTCCAATAGAAACTTCTCCATGAAATCCGAAGAGAAAAAGAAAAAAAAAAAAAAATGCAAATTTGACACACGCGTTCAGCAGCGTAACAGCCACGCCTTTTTTTCCGAGCTTTAACAAACTTGTCCCATTAAAACCCATTTAGCCAGCCACTTTGACAGTTAATACTCCAAATAAGTAACAACGAACAGAAATGTCAGTTTTCAGAATTTATCGCAATCACTGGCAAAAGTGTTTTGTTATGAGTGTTGTTTTGGAGGACAATAGCCACGGTATTACCCTGCGGATCCAAGCGTATCCACATGTGGTTTATGGCAATTTTCGGGTTCAAGTTGCATATTTTTATTTTTATTTTTATTTTGTGGTAAACATTGACACCGTTCATGGTATGGCATACAATTAATTGCTTTAGGGCTTGCCTCACTGCCTGTCTGTGCAGAAACTTTTTTATTAACTGACAACAATATGAAGTTGCTGTCGAAATGTCAACTTGCAACGTAAATGGCTCTATTTCGCGTCCCGCGAGCGCGAGACTTTTAAATCAATTTTCAACGACATTTTGAAATTGTATCGCTGACAGCACAATTGTTAGCCATAAATCACATGATCACTTAGGTAAGTGGTTTAGGGTCAACGGATTGTTAAGGATTTTGCTTGAAATTGGTTGTGAGATTGTTTTTTTTTTTTTGTTAACGATCACATATGGAAAGTGAAACGCGGAAAGAAAGCTTGAAATTAGTTTTTGTTTTAATAGTCTCATTAGGAACTTTGAAACCTTAAGCCTTGATGTAGCTAGGTACAAAGTATCAGACAGTAGCCAAGCCAACATTCACTTCAAGAGTGTTAAAATGATTGCTTCACAAAAATGTCATTGAACTGCATAAGTTGTTTGCCATGATTGTCATTTTAGTTTACCATAAAACTCACCAAGTGTGCAACTCTAAATCTACAAAATGTTAATGTTACGACTTTCCGAATTGTATGTTTAATTCTTGACAGAAAAAAAAACTGCAGTCCGTGCCACACAACAACAGGGAAGGCAATTAAAAATCGATCAAAGCGTATGTCCATGCCACTAAGTTGTCCATTCGCAAAAGTTGTTGTGCGTTTTATGGTAGTTTCTAGGTTTGCTTCTTTTTTTTTTTAGGATTATGGCAACTACCAGTGTTTACAGAAAAAAATCGTCAGTTCAAATAAATTGTATCTGAGAGCGTAATTGGAGCAATTTTGATCTATTAAAAATGAAATAAATTATCCGATGGAAAGCGTAATATCAATAAATCGACATTCTGATTCTGACACATCTGAGAAATTGTCAGCAGTTCGTCACCATTAAAACTAGTTACATACGAATAATTAAATGAAATTATTCAGCAATTGTGCCTGTATATATGCCAGGTTTGCGTGCAAAAAATCATTATTTTAGATCTATTCGATGCACTAACTTCTTACACTTTAAGATATCAAGACAAGAATTCGTCAAAGCATCAGTTAAAGCCGGTTTGAGGCAGAAATGCAGTAGCCAAGGTTGAAGCTGCGATTTTACAATTCCCAACGTATTAAGAGTGTGTAGATACTTTGATCTGACTGCATAATAATTCAGGAGCACTGAAATAAAATATTGGCCGAGTGCCTAATTTGAGTCAAATCTCATTCGATTTGTATGACCAAACCTTTCCAAGATCTGCTTTCGTTTTTTTGGGAGCCAAATCTATAAGATTTTCAAAGGATGCATCGAAGACTATAGTTGAAGTTAGATTAGGCTAGGTTGGCTGGCGAGAAGCTAGGCACTGGCACTTTAAAGAGCTGTTGCGCCAAATATTTGTTTTGGTTGTTTATTTTAGGTTGGCTGTCTGCACGAAAGTGCAGACACACTTAGACCAGTAAAGATCCATTTTGCTGCCATGGATCTTCCATTAGACCACTCAGGGACTAATAAAACCAACCGGTGCTTTTGATAAAGCGTAGGAGGCTCATGACGCCTAAGGACGCCAAATCACGAGGTCGTCAAGAAAGGGGACCCCTAGATGGAGCATTCTTTAACGTGATAGGACTGGACACGTTCATAAGGTAAAGGATGGTTTCCTCCTCCTCCTCATACCAAAAGCTCCTGCAGAAGTCGTTGGAGAAGAGGCCAAGCCTTTTGACATATTGGCCTATAAGACAAGCCACCGATAACGCACCTAGTATGTAATCGGTTTAGCTTTACCAACTTGGCACTACTTTTGTGGTCCAGCTTAGGCCAGATCTGTCTCAAAATGTGCCATTCTCCCATCGGTAGTTGGCCTTGCTAATATGGATCAGCTTTAGTACAAGATGCTTACATGTAGAGAGGCGCATACCTAGGGCCTGCCTATCAGGAAGAATTCCTAGAGTTGTAACCTCATCGAGCTCATCGGACCTGCAGTTTCCTTGAATATATCTATGGCCTGGCACCCAGGGGGCAAGAGACAAACGGCAATTTAATATGACCTTTGAAGTGAAGGAACACGATTCTTTTTTTTCTTTTTTAAATATTTACTTAAGACTATATCTTTTAAAGTTATGAACCCAGTGATGGAGTGAAAGGAAATGGTATAGGGGAGAACTACAGATTGGACAGGAAAGGAAAAAGAGTGAGATGACGAGGCGCGTTAACTTTGAATCTCTGTAGATTATAGATCAAAAACGCTGAGGAAGGCATGGTATTCCACATTCGTGTGGTGTGGTTAAAACACAATCTTCTATATTTCACTGTGCGCCCCAAAACACTTCTAAGTATATACGGATATGCGGAAGAGGCCGCATGCGTACTACGATTGAACAGACGGACAGGAGGGACACAACTATATATTTCATCCGAACACTTGTGATGGAAATACTCGTACCGATACAGTAGCGCTAAGCATCCTACATGAACACGGATGACGCTGAACGCGATCAACCAAACTCAAGCACGTGGCGGAGCTCCCGCCCAAACATGTCAATTATATTCAAGTTTCAGGTGAATATATGCATAGATAGTGCCCAATTTAGTTCGAGTGAAAAAACATTTACATCTTTTGAGGAAACCAAGCTATCTACCTTTTGCAGCATCAGTAATCTGCTGGTTCCAATGTAAGTCTGGGCTAATATGCACTCCGAGCATTGACAAGCCATTAGATTCCTCTAGTTCAACTACATTCAATTTTAGTTTGCCCAAGTTGTTGTCACGCTTAAGAGACAGAGAAGAGAACACTGAGTTTTTGGCGCGTTGAACTCAACTCCGTTTTTAACACCCCAATTGACGATTGCATCAATATCAGAATTAAGTTCAGTTGCGATTCGCTGTCGCTGGGACTCTACACCTTCGAGCCCTTCTAGTGGAATCATTAAGAATAAGCGAAATCAAGAGTGCTGTCATCTGCGAAGGAGTAAATTGGGTTGTGAGTAAGAGAGAGTAGGTTGTTGATAAATATTAGAAAAAGTGTCGGAGAGAGGACTGAGCCCTGTGGAACACCAGCATTAGTTGAGAAGGGGGTAAAAGTATATCCATCTAACACAACTGGTATTGATCGATTACTTAAAAAGCTCCCAATCCATTTCGAGAAATTGTCACCAACACCATAAGCTTGTAGCTTGTTAACCAGGGCAATATGCCATACCCTATCGAAAGCCTTGGAAATATCAAGAGCAACTATTCTGCATCCACCATGTTGATGGTTCCATTTGTCCGACAGGTAAGACATTAAGTCGCCAGTGGAACGCTGTTGCCTGAAACCATACTCACGGTCATTAAGGAGACGGTTTCTTTCTAGGTATCTCATGAGATAGTAATTGACAATGCTCTCCATGACCTTAGAAAGCACTGACGTTAAACCTTTGGGTCGCAATTTAGAAGGGGAGGTTTTATCGCCCCTTTTGGGAATTGGCTGAACATGCGCTAGTTTCCACCTATCCGCAAAAGTGCCTGTAGAATAGGATAAGTAGAGTGTCTTGCGTACAGGTTTAGCCAGGGTAGAGGAACACCTCTTCAAAACAAGGGGCGGGATTCCATCTGGAGATTTAATGCAGTTGAAATCTTTAAGGACTCTAGCTTCTGAACGTGTTCGGAAAAATATTTGTCCTAGAGAATATTGAACACGGTTCAGCATAGGTGGAGAAATAGAGCTGTCTGGTAAGGTGGAATTTGCCGCAAATATTGCAGCAAGCAGATTAGCTTCCTCTTTGGAGTCTGTTATATTCATATCATTGTAGACAAGAGCTAGGATTGCTGATGAGGCGGATCCTTTAATTCTTTTAACGAAAGACCAAAAAGATTAACTTCCTTTAGGATATTGTAGTATTTTTTTTGCCTCACTTTTTTGGTCTCGTTGGAATTGACTACACTTCAAAGTGACGTTACAGTCATTTCTGGGCAATCTTTAGAGACTTCAGTTTTTCTCAGTAGGTGTTTGGCGCCATAACGCAAAAGCCTCTTCTTTCTTCCGGACAGCAATTGCGCAAGTCGGATTGAAGCAAGTTCTAGTTTTGGTTTTAAGCTAACTGATTTACTTGGAATCTAATAGCGCATTCCAAGCAAAATTAGTACTGTGATTATGTCAGCAGCGGCATTTACGTCTCTATTGAGGTAGCATAGACACTAGCTAAAATCCCTAAAGAACGAATTAACACTGCTCCAATCGGCATTCTCAGATTGCCAGATTGTTTTTCTAGGGTGCTTCTTGTTAACTGAATGCAGGTTGGAGTACGCGAATTTAGCTGACACTAGACAATGATTCGAGTCTTCAATCGGGGCAGAAACCACAATTGAAAATTTGTCCGGAAGAAAGGTTAAGAACAGGTCCACAATGTGTTGGCCGTGACTGTCAACATCAGGAATGTGTGCTGGTCTGTCTACAAGCTGAGTGAGATGATTAGATTCAGCGAAGAAGATCTCGGTGTAGCGACCTTGGGTGTGATTGATCCAGAGTGACGAAGCCAACTAGTATAGTGGATCTCCCGCGACAACGATTTCAGTTTTGGGATGGCGGGAACATATACTGGTTATTGATTCAGAAATACGGTCGAGGTGTTTATATGTTAATTCTTTTTCTGAATTTGGGCTTCGGTACAACAGGCAAAAGTGAATGGTGTGCTTCCTGATTTGACACAAAAAAATTGAAAAAATGGGTTATCTAAGCTTCCAAATTGGGGCTGCAGCTGGAAGCTAACTTCATTCTTAACATAGAGTGCGATACCTCTAAGGGGATTTGTGCCCCCATAGGCACCATTTGATAGCCTTGTACATTACATTTTAGCCATGACAGGGCTTCCTTAATCGCCATGATTTCCACCTGAAAAACGCTGCAATGATCAGAGAGGCAGAACGAGATGCTCAGGTTGAGCTTTCGGAAAAACACCACATACCACCCCACCTTAAGTTATAGAGCCATCTGTAAAGAAGTGAACTGAGCTACCATCAACAGGCGGAGAGTTGTCCTTATCCAGGTCCACTAGTAGCTCATTTATTACCATATTCCACAGAAGAGGTGACAAGACTCAACGTTGGAGTGTTCCGCAGCAAGCAAGACCTCTGGTCGATACTCCGCCCAGCTGTGTTTTAATAATCCTGCATGTGAGCAATTGATTGATGAACAGGCTGAGCAAAGTATCCACTTTCAGACTTGAAAGTGCGTTGGCCATTGCCTTTGATTTGACATTGTTGAAAGCTCCCTCAATGCGTATAGGTTAGCATTTACATAGTAATAGTATTACATTGGTGTTGCCATTGTCTTCCGACACATCCCCCCTTTTCAGTATATCGTTCGCTCAATGGGTTTTACCAGTCGGCCGTATCGAGTCCGGTAACCTTGGGTCTCGGCGCTTCTGGTGGACGATTGCAAATTTAATGTTGGCGATGGTGCCGATGAGCCGTTCGCCGAGGGAGATGAATGTGATGGCGATGACGTATGTGATTCTGAAGCGGATGACATCGTCGGCGATGTTGTCTTCTCTGGCGATGAACCTGGTGATAAAGTTATCGCTGGCGACATGTCTTCGTGAATCTCTGCTTGCTCTTTGATTTCTCCAGCACGGTGAGCTCGAGCGAGATGATAGCTGTTGCGACGAAGTTTACCTGTTGGAGTTTCGATGATATAAGAGCGAAGGTGGTTGGTCTTCTCACGAACTGTTGTCCACACTCGTTTGTCACGAACCCAAACCAATTCTCCGGGAATTAGCTCACGACTTTGCACTGCTTGATGTCTTCGGTTGTAGTTCCGTGTTTGCATCTCTCTTCTATCATCCTCCTTCCCTCTCAGTTGGTTGTAGTCGACTGCGTTCGACGTATAGCTTTGTGGAGCCAAAGGCAATGTTGATCTTATTCGGCGGCCCATCAAAAGTTCCGCCGGGCTGTAGCCGTTGGATAACGGGCTGGCGCGATACTCCAACAGCGCGTTGTATGGGTCAGCGTTCTTCTTGAGCTGCAATTTGGCGATTTTTACCGCAGCCTCAACGAACCCGTTGCTTTGTGGAAAGTGGGGACTGATTGTCGTACTCCGTGACATGCAAAAATTGACTTGCAGTGATTGATGACCGCTGCAGCTGTCAATCTTTCGAGTAAAGCGACCTAGAAAAATCTAGAAAAGAAATCAGAAATGATCAAGTACCAGCGCCCTTGGCATTTAAAAAGATCCATAGCTACCCTTTGCCATGGACGGGTTGGGAAGTCCGATGGCATTAGCTTCTCTCGAACTCCTCTTGTTTCTTGAATGCATGCAGTACATCTGCTAATCATCTCGCCAATGTCAGTTGAAAGTCCGGGCCACCAGACAGATTCACGTTCTCTGGCCCGGCACTTTGTGATTCCTTGATGACCAGCATGAAGTCTCCCGAGGACGTCCTGTCGCATGGATGCTGGTATGATGAGACGGCAGCCGCGCATCAGCAAACCATTCTCATTGGCGATGTCGTTTCTGACTGCTTAGTAGGGTTGCAGAATTTTTGCTAATTTGTGCTTTTCTGGCCACCCGTTAAGCGCATAATCGGCGATGTTTCGAAGAATAGGATCACATTGCTGTTCTTTCCATATCTCCTCGAACTTTGAGTCGGGCGCTGGAATGTGAGCGACCACCAGGCTGACGTGTGCGAAAGTCTCCTGTTCCAACTCGTTACTGCTGTCCTCCACTTGTAAAGACTGCCGGCTGAGTGCGTCTGCTGCAATCAGATCCTTAGAATATGGAAAAGTCGTAGCGCATCATCCTCATTCTGAACCGCTGCAGCCGTGGAGTCAGATCATCCAGATTCTTGGTTGTAAAGATTGGCACCAGAGGTTTGTGATCGGTCTCCAGATGGAATCTGATGCCAGTAACAAAGTCTTGAAATCGTTCACAAGCCCAAGTGAGAGCCATGGCTTCCTTCTCAATCTGGGCGTAGCGTTTCTCACAATCGGTAAGCGTTCTGGAAGCGTAAGATATTGGCTTTAACTTACCGTCGTGTTGACGTTGGCGAATGACAGCTCCAATCCCATATGATGAACTGTCAGCTGATATGACAGTTTCCTTATTACTGTCATATATTGCCAACACAGGCTCGGTGGTGAGAATTTTGTTGACCTGGTTGAACGAATTCTCCTGCGTTGAACCCCATGTGAATGCTTGCTCCTTCTTCAGCATTTCGTTGAGAGGTTGCAGAATATCTGACAATCTTGGTGTGAACTTACTAAGATAATTGATCAGTCCGATCAGAATACGGATCTCGTGTACATTCTTCGGTCGATCCATGTTAAGGATAGCGGAAATACGATCGCCATCGGGATGCACGCCCTCTCCATCCAGAATGTGTCCGAGAAACCTGATGCGTTGGACACCAAACTGGCACTTGGCTTCGTTGAGTGTGACGCCCGAGTCTTGAAGACGTTGCAAAACTAGCCGTAATCGCCGGTCGTGCTCATCGGCTGTGCTTCCCCACACAAGAATGTCGTCCATTTGACAAAGGATTCCTTCCAATCCTCGAACTACGCCGGACATTCTCTTTTGGTAGTGTTCTGGAGCAGATGTGATGCCGAATGGTAGGCGGTTGTAGCAATACCTCCCAAACGGTGTGATGAAAGTGGTCAGAAATTTTCACTCCTCAGTGAGTTTTATTTGCCAGAACCCACTGTTTGCATCCAGCTTACTGAAGAATTTTGTCCATGTCAGCTGTCCAAGGGTGTGCTCGACAGACGGCATAGGATGGCGCTCCCTTTTAACGAACTTGTTGAGCCGTGTCAAGTCCACACAGACACGGATGTCTCCATTTTTCTTCGAAGTGATAACCATTGGAGCGCACCAGTCGCTGGGCTTGTCCACCGGCTCGATGACCCCTTGTAGCACCATGTTGTCCAATTGCTTCTTAAGTTTATTGAGAAGCGGAATTGGGACGCGCCTGGGTGTGTGCGTAGCAAAAGGTATGGCTTGGCCTTCTAGTTTGATGTCGTAGGGCTCATGAATTGTACCCAGCCCACTGAATAACTTGGCAAACTCCTGCTTTGGTTCACTTTCACTTGCAATTGATGATGACTTCGTTGACGGCGACGTCCGCTGTCCATCGCTGTTGCGGTTCTCGGTATCGTTGAAGCTGCGAGAAACTTCGCCGCATGTTTGTCCGCCTTGGATACGACTTGCTTAACTGTTTTTGTTGTGAGGCAAGCACGTGCGTAGTGCCGGACAGTCATTCTTCTTGTGCTTTGTCTTACCTGCGCACCATCTGCATCGCCATCCTTGAACTCCTTGACTTCTGCTGTCGCTGCTGCTATATTTCGACCTTAGGTTCTTACTGCTCTTAAATTTTGATGCCACGAGGTCCAGTGTTTTGTCCTCTGTGTCCCTGGAAAGGTCTCGCAACTGCCGCTTTATGGCTTCACTTTGCCTAGCATGCAGGGAGGACTTCTCCAGTGTGAGAGCGTTGTCCGTTTGTAGCTTTTCGGACAGTTTGCGGTCTCGTACTCCGACCGCGATCGCGGATTAGTTCATCGTGTAGTTGACCGAAATTGCAGTGTTCAGCCAATGCGTAGAGCGATGTGATGAACGTATCTACTGGCTCGCCTTCCTGCTGCTCCCTTGAATTGAAAACGGCGCTCGTAGATAACATTGCGTCTGATAACGAAGTGGCTATCAAATTTTTCAATCACTACTTGGAACTTCTTCGTGTCGAGAAGGAAGCACGGCAATTGGGGAAAAGTTGGGGAGAACTCAGACACATTTCCATAAACCGTACACGATGGCGCGTAGGCGTAGTAGAGGCCCTAGGACCCACAAGGGAATACAGGACATAAGTAAGTAAGTAGGGACCGTAAAATATTGCTGGTGTTTTCTGTAACTCAAATCTTGCAGCCCCCGCTTATCAAGGTAATGGACAATTTACAGTGAAGTTTCAGACTTGTTTTGAAGATTTTACCAGATCTCGTAAATATTGGTAGGAATGATCGATATAACCGCTGTTACTGTAGCTTCAAACAAATGTTTGCATTCTGTTAATAAAAATTTCATGCATTTATCCTCAATTTATAATCCACCTTGCTCTCATTGATCAGCTGTCAATATTTGTGCATATTTTATCGGCATCCGCTGGTAATAAGTCATAATTTGTACAAAATATAACCTTTCGATTATTTTACTTCAAATGCGTGTAGAAGTAGCTAAGTTTCATTAATGATTCTCAATCATAAACTTGTTCTGCGACTTCTCAAAACGTTTCACTTTAAACATCACCACAAAATTGAACTGAAAAACGCTTAAAATATAAAACACTCATACTCACCCGCCAACACAACGTCGATAATAATCAATTTTCTAAACTATTCCCAAGGTGTGAAGTATTCAAATTAACAAATTGATCCCATTCGTTGATAAGTCCATTTACCCCCACAGCGAAACAAACACCACCACCTCTCTGGGTAAATTTACGATCCAATTTGCACTGGGAGCCATATTCAATAAATCCACACCTCGGAGAGAAGGAGAGCCCGGCCGTACTCTTTGATGCTACAAAATGGCATTCTGCAGATACTTTGCGCGCACTGTTGAATTCAAATTCTGTCCAATTCAAGGTCTCTCCAGAATAATTCTCAAGCCATGCCTGTGGTATAAACAGACTAATTGGAAACAACAACTTGGTGGCATGGGCAAGACCTTGTATCGGTCACATAATCAATTTTCAGAGTAATTTTCAAGTCAATT
Organism: Brachypalpus laphriformis; assembly: GCA_945910035.1. Classification (NCBI taxonomy): domain Eukaryota; kingdom Metazoa; phylum Arthropoda; class Insecta; order Diptera; family Syrphidae; genus Brachypalpus; species Brachypalpus laphriformis. Next base: position 328,054,772 of record OX246753.1, read on the forward strand.
TTCATTGGGAAATACACACGCACTGGTGGGGGTCCAAGGAATTTACAATTTTGCATACAAACATATCTGTGTGTACCTCGATTCATTGTTCTTTTGAAATTCTATGTTGTACTGTACATGAGCTACAAATAAATTATTTGCAATGCAAATACTATGCAAGATACAATCGTAAAATCTTTGAAAACAGATACTGTATCTGTGGAGAATTAATTACCGTCGACTGCAACTTTCCAAAAAAAAATTTCGTTGTTATGAATTTTTATTTTAATTGGGTTACCTCAACCATATGCACCGGTTTTGCATAGAGACCTTGTAGCAATTCTATACCATCGTGCTACTACCAGACACAATAGTTAAAGGCCATCGAGTTAGATGTAGAACAATATAAAGTAATTAAATAAGAGCCACCTGCGCGTGCGGTGGTCTTAAACTTGAGCACATGACTTACATAGAATTATTATTGTCGGGCGTTTAGACATGCATTTTGATAGCTGCCAGTGAATTACGCACTCGAGTGGGCAGAACGCATTTAATGCGACTTATACAATTAAAGGTTACAGTTGTATGGCAGTCTTACAGCCATAATCACTTTTTTCAGTAATTAGATCGAATAGAGAATTTATAAATAGGAAATTTATTTCTTGAAACAATTTAAGGAACTTTTATTTGACATATGACATCTCTGGACCGACAGGAAATACATACTCGAAACAAGCAACTATACTCCAAAATGGGCAAACTTATATATATTATTAAACAAGTTATACAAAAGTAATGATGGCTTAAAAATTATACAATTTCACGGTTGATACTATACCCATAGGCAGCGCTAAATTTTTTCTGTTGAAGAAACTTGAGAACCCGAGTATTTCATGACAAAAGAAGGGCTTAAAGTTAAATCTTCTTAAGAAAGAAAATTTAAGAGAATGGCAGCAGAGATGGAGCTTTTTACGGTGGAAAAATGATTAATGTATACATAGTGTCACTTTTGGCTCAAGCTCTTAAAAGCCATTTTTTAAATCTTTCTGCAGTGATCACATCACTATTTTATGGATTACTCACTTATTTACTTACTTAGATGGCGCTATAGTCCAGGGTAGACTTGAACCTCAACCAACAAACCTCTTCAGCCAGCCCGGTTACCGGCCAGCTGCCTTGAGTTGCGCACGCCAAGTTGGTTGAGGTCCCCCTTCATTTATTTGAACCACCTACCGCGAGGCTGTCCTTTCCTGCACCATCCATCCAGGGTAAATTCCAGGATTTTCCCGATTGGAATGTTCATCCACTCTACATGACCAAGTCATGCTAGTCGCTGTATGTGAACTCTTCTGGCTACGTCGATGTCATTGTTTTTTTTTTTTTTTTTGCTTAAGGGGTGGTGGAAAACGCTACTGCTCACGAGAAACGGACCCGTTCTGTTTCAAATAGTGTGGGACTTGGTACTCACTAAAACCCACCTTTAACCCTTTTATTCTACTTGGCACATCCACTTCGGAACTACTTTTGCATTACTTCAGAGTAGTGTCGTTTTCTTTCCCCTTTCGGGACCGGCTTTTTCATATTTGTCTTTTCTTCTGGGTTAATTCTTTCTTGCCGGTAAGGCTTACATCAAGCTTACATAAATCTCATGAGGATGATTATTATGTCCTCCTCTCTCTTTTTGGTTTGCGTCGTCCAGTTCTGAGTCGCCATATTGGCAAGCCGAGCTGCCTGTTTTGCCCATTCTGTGGAGGTAGGCGTTGAAATAACCGTGTCCGGTAAGAAATTGGGTGACGTAATAATTGACTTCCCCGTGTTTCCGTCCCTTCCATTCAGCGATGCTGCTGATCAGCCTCGCGGTCCATCGTCCTCTGCTTTCTAAGCTTCATCTCTCCTACCATTTCTGTTTGGTGAGCACTTTCGCCTCCTCGGTTACCGCTTCCACTCCAATTTTCACCTTTCTGTCGTAGACGTATTTCCGCTCTGCCGCAAGGAGATCAATAGGGGGTACTGCCGCGACTATGAGGTCGGCTAGTTCCAACACCGTTCGGTATGAACTTGCAACCCGTAGTGCCGCTCTCCTTTGTACTGCGGCCATTTGTTTCCTGTATTTCTCTTGTCGTAGTGCGTCGGCCCATATCTCGCATTCATACAGGAGAATGGCGTAGGTGACTGTCATCAGGAGCTTTTTCTTGCTAGCTGCTGGACCTCCAACGTTTGCCATTAATCTGCTCAGTGATCTTCGCAGCCCCTTCCGAAGCAGATCTTATTTGATACCAGAAAGTGAGCTTCGTGTTTAGGGCCATCCCTAGGTTAGGTAAGGTTAGGTTAGGTAGGGTTATGAGGTTGTCATAAAGCACGAGGCACCAAAGTGGGCCCATCCCTAGGTACTTCATCCCTTCCTTGCTGGTTATTACCTCAGACCCGACTTGGAAGTCAACAATATTTGGAATACTCTTCTTTGTTAAAAGAACTATCTCCGTCTTTACTGTGGCCAAACCTAAGCCATGTTCTTTCATCCAGAGGTGCACCCGCCTCAACACCTGGTTGAGTTTTCTTTGCTCGCTATCAGTGTCTCTTGCCGTAATCACCGCGGCGATATCATCTGCATACCCTACCAGAAAGGTGTCTTCGCGCATCGTACGAAGGATGCCATCGTAGGAGTTGTTCCAGAGATCGGGTCGCATGATTGATCCCTGCGCTGCTCCAGCAGTTATCTCCAGTCGAGGTCCTTCTGCGGTATTGTATAACAGCAGAAGAGCAAGAGATATTCGGGAATATCAAAAATGCTTTCGAGGGCGTTCAGCATATCGCTCCATCTGGTTGAATTGAAGACATTTCGCACGTCCAGAGTTGCTAGCAATACGATTTTCCTTGAGTAGAGGTTGCCCTGTTGAGCCAATTGGGCGGTCCTTACCACTTTTTCAATTGCTCCAATCGTAAAGTGGTCCTTTCTGAATCCGTGCTGTCTTTCGGACAAATCTCCTGTTCCCTGCACGGCTGCTGTAAGCCTTGGTTTTAATAACTTTTCGAAGAGTTTCCCTGCCGTGTCCAGCATACACAGAGGCCTGTACGCTGATGTGGAATCCGGGTCTCCTTTTCCTTTGCTAATCAGTACCAAGTATTTTAACTTCCAGCTCCTAGCGAAAACTGCTTCCTGGAGACAGCTATTTTACATGTTCAGCAGCAGCTGAGGGCATGTCTGGGCAATCGTCTTGAGCACCTCCGTTGGTATTCCGTTAGGTCCAGGGACCTTTCGACTTTCTAGGGTTTTCGACCCGAGGATCAACTTTTCTTCACTGAACATTGGGGTTTCTGGTCGTTGGAAAGGTGTCGGGAGGCCGAACACGATGCGTTGGGAAGAGTGTGTTCACTATAAACTCCATCCTTTCTTCACTGAGGACGGCGCTAGCTATCTGTGTTGTCAGTCTTCGCATTACGACTTGGAAGCGTAGCCCCCAGGGGTTGCTGTTGACATCCCATTGTCATTGTATAGGCCGTAGAATTTGACCGGCATTATATCTTTTCCTCCGCTTGCCGTCTGCAAACAGGACCAAAGAGCACTCGAAGAACTTTTCTCTCAAAGTAACCAAGGGCATCCTCATCCGATTTTGACAAAGTCCATGCCTTTGCGTCATACAACAGGAATGGGATGATTAGTGTCTTATATAGAGTTACCTTAGTAGTTCAAGATAGGGCTTTGTTACTCAGTTGCCTGCTTAGCCCATAAAAACAGGGATTGGTAAGAGTAATTCATCGTATGAACTCCCCATACTGGTGTCATTTGCGGAGCTTACCATAGAGCCTAGGTAGACAAAGTCCTTTGCTATCCCAAAATGATATCTGTCTATTGTGGCGATCTCTCCATGACGCCGATGTTGGATGTGTTTTTTTTATAGACAGCATATATTTTGTTCTGCCTTCATTGACTGCTAAATCCATCTTTGCTGCCTCGATCTCACTCGCAAATGCCCCACTGATGGCCCGCTGAGTTCTTCCGACTATGTCAGTGGCATCGGCGTAAGCGAGTAATTGTACAGACTTGTAAAGGATTGTACCTCCGGTGTTGTCTTATGAGTTTTATACAATTTCAAGTATTATGATAAAGAGATCGCATGATGGCGCGTTACCTTGTCGAAGACCTTTCCTGACATCGAACGGTACGGTGTTGTTATTACCGACTTTGATGGAGCAGCGAGAGCTCTCCATCGTCATTCTGCACTAACAGATGAGCTTGGCAGGGATACCAAGACTAGACATGGCTCTGTATAACTCGTCTCTATACACGCTATCATAGGCAACTTTCAAATCGATGATGGTACATATTAATTTTATATTCATCGGTTTTTTCCAAGATCTGCCGTAGTGTGAATATTTGGTCAATAGTGGACTTTCCAGACCTGAAACCGCACTGATAAGGATCTATCAGGTTGCTGACGATCGATTTTAGGCGATCACATAATACGGCAGAAAGGATCTATACGCGATGTTGAGGAAACTTATACCTCTGTAGTTGGCGCAGTTCAGAGGTTTCCTTTCTTCAGGGTCGCAGGCAAACAATGCTGAGGTTCCATTCACCGGGCATACTTTCGTCCGACCAGATTTTACAGATGAGCTGGTGTATGTTCCTTACCAACTCGTCTCCTCCTACCTTGAAAAGTTCAGCGGGAAGGCCGTCGGTTCCAGCAGCTTTGTTGGATTTAAGTTTAGATATCGCTATCCTCACTTCATTCTGATGGGGTTGACCGGAGTCGTAACTATCATCGTCACTGTTGAATAGCTCAATCTGCCTGACAGCCGTTTACCAGTCGGCAGAAGTGTTTCTTCCATATCATCAGCACCGACTGCGATTCTACCGCTATATTGCTAATTTCGTCCCTGCAGGCTTCTGTTCTGGCTTTGAAACCCTGGCATTTTCGAACATCATTCCTGCAATAGAGTCTCTCAATCTCCCCAATCCAGCGCTTCTCATGCTCCTTTTACTTCTTTCTGAGAAGTAGATGTTCCTCCTCTCGTTCGCGGCAGCCCTAGTCCTTCTATCCAGCCACGCCTCTTGTTTTGCTACATATGCTTGCTGGCAATCCCCATCAAATCAGGGGTTTCATTGTGGTGGCCGAGAAAAACCGGTTCCTAGCTTATTATTCTTATTTGTTTCCAGCTTTTCCCCAGCTGCCATGTCTCCTATTTGACTGTTTCCCACTATGTTTTTCTATGGCCATGCGCTCGTCTTTCTTTTTGGATTATCGAGTTCCATAGCATAGCGGCCAAAATACTCGGAATATGTTTGTGAGACTTCGACGTGAACTTGTGACCATGGTGGTCACTTTCCAAGTGTTGCACATATGTATAGTCACAGTATGGTGTTTAAGCTGATGGAATTATTTCTCCAGATCTTTGGATATTTTCCATGTCCTTGGCCTTCCCGATTCGGGTGCATACATTAATTCGGTAGCACCGTCCGCCAAAAGAAAACCCTTGAGGTATCGGAAGTCTTCTACTCTTTCAATCTGTTGTTTAGCAATACCCTTATTTTACGAGTAATGCTGAGAGGCTTACTTATTTACTTTAGTGGCGCTACAATTCGGGGTGAACCTGGGCCTCAACCAACAAGCCTCTCCATTTAGCTCGGTCTTTAGCTAATTGCTCCCAGTTGCGCACTCCAAGTTAGTCGAGGTCCCTTTGAACTTGTGCGCGCCACCTACGGCGGTGATTCCCTCTACTGCGTTTTTCCTCAGGGTTAGATTCGAAGACTCTGAGCGCCAGAGCGTTGGCATCCATTCGCTCTACATGTCCTAGCCATCTCAGACATCCAATACGCAGTTTTTTGACTAGGTCGATGTCGATGTACTGCTCGTATAGTTCGTGATTGAATCTTCTCCTCCAAAACCCGTCAACGCAAACGGGACCGAAAATCTTACGAAGAATTTTTCTCTCGAAGCGACCAAGGATATCTTCATCCTCTTTTAATAAAGTCCATGTTTCAGCGCCATAAAGCAGGACTGGGATGATCAGGTTCTTATACAGAGTCTCCTTAGTTGTTCGAGATAGGGCTTTACTGTTGAATTGTCTTTTAAGCCCAAAAAAACAGCGAATGGCAAGATCGCTTGATTTCTGCGCTGATGTTGTTTTTCGAGTTTATAGCAGAGCCAAGGTAAACAAAGTCCCTTACTACCTCGAAGTTATAGCTGCCCACTGTGACATTCTGTCCAATATGCTGAGAGGCTGAGAACTTTAGTTTCGGCGGAGTTGATATATAGTCCCACCTTGGTTGCCGCACTTACCAAACCAGTGGTCGATTATTCAAGGTGTTTAAGGAGATTATGGGACTCTATCACATTTTACCGCTTCCCACCGAAAATTCTTTGCAAAAACATCACTTTTGAATAACGATCAGAAACAGTAGCGGAGACAGTATACAGGCTTGTCAGATACCGCTTTGAATCTCTCTCTTTCTGCACAAGGCATGCCATATATACTCTTCACAACACTGCCGAAAGCCTGTTTTGTACCACAAAGCTGTACTCGACGCATTGTTCGTTAATATGAGCAACGCAAGCTGATATAGTTTGGAAACCAGCTTGTTCATAGTCGAAGGTGTTAACTTTTTTTGAGAGCTTGACAATCATTCTCTTCGACACTCGACAGTAAGAGTCTCCGTCTCCCAAGTCATTTTTCGCCAGGAATGCTATGCAACACTGCCACCATGTTTCTTTGAGCGCTCTTATCGCATCATTACTGGAGGATCTGGGAATTTCGAACATCGAATAGCCCATTCTGATTTTGGTGCATTTCTCCCTGAACTATGTGGTTCACGATGATGACAAAAGATTATAGGAATCTTCTTAGCTGATAATTATCCGAAACAAATAAGGAATCTTTTAAACTCTTTACCCTGTATTCATGCAAGCTATGGCGACCTATCAGCTCGTTGGTGATTCTATAGGCGGTTTTGCTGTTGCATTACCTTTAAACAAAAATAGTCGTGCTAATGTTAATTGGTCTGTGGGATGCTATATGAGGAGAAAGTTTGTAGAGTCGCTCCCTTAAGTTAGGAAATCCGAACCAAACTGGCCCTTGGCTTAGAACTTGCCTTTGAGATGTTAGGAGCAAATGGGAAGCTACAAGTAATTTTGGAAAAAACGTGATTGGTTAGTTGGTTAAGATCAGCCCTCGATGAGGATACACTTAGACCAGAAATGTTATAGGTCCATTGTACTGCCGATGTGTAAGGTAGTTGGGTCGACTTCTTACTCCCGGAACCATTTGCTTCGTTGTATGAAGGAGTTGATTTTAGCAGCGCAAGCCTTGCCGAGATAATTTAGATCAGTATTCACCCAGGATGGTCCTCCTAATGCTGGCGAGCGCAGTACAGCGCCTAGGAGGTTTTAGGCTTTAGGTTTTTAGGTTTAGGTTTATTGTCTTTAATACATTCACAAAAATTATTGAAATTATTCAAAAATAAAATAAAAATACCTTTGTCAGCACTTCCATGGAGTTATCTATTCAATGCTGGATAAAACCTTGAAGCGGTAGAGTAGAATCCATGTGAAACGTTAACAAAGTTTACAAAGGAATTTCTAAAATTTAACTGTTCACTTTTATCTGTTTTATGACGTAGAATCTCTGGTAATAAGACGATGTTTCTGCGAAGCCATAAAGGCTTATCTGCAGAAGGTTGTGTACTAAGTTATTATTATCATCCTGGAAGGTATTTTATATGTAACATTAAATGACGAAAAGCTCTAATTTAAATGAATATAAACTAAATGAATTCTGCAAAATATGTTCCTTGATGGTCTTTTTCCTCATGAATTTTGAATGGATGTCCCATAGCTTTCGTGGAAGTTGGTTAAAGATGTTCGGTACTACGAATGATAGCTGTTGTCGTCCATAGGAGTTGTTAATGCGTGGTACTTTTAACAATCCTCGTGCCGTTTGTCTGGTACTAACGTCATGATCAGTAGATCAAAATTGCCTACGTACCGGTTGCTATATTTCACCTACAAAAGAATCTTGAATATTCGATTCTGAATTCGCTGTAGATCCATAATCATGTATTGTGATGTATTACCCCATGCTAGGATTCCATACTGCAGAATTGATTCGACAAAGGAAAAATAAACTTGCTTGAGGACCGGGAAAGGCGTGTAATTACTCGGGTGGTATAGGGCATAAGTATGTAGACTTCCGCAACCTCTTACGAAGATATTTTATATGTGGCTCCCACTTAAAATTCAATTACATATGGTATTTGCATACATCCCTAGGACGACAAGAGAAGTGGACGTACAAGGGTGAACCAGTGAAAATTGCTGCTGAGTATAAGTATTTAGGAGTAATACTAACACAAGGAATATCCTCTTTAAAGCATGTTAAATGTAGAAACGCTGCAGCTAAAGCTAGCATAAATGCTACATGGAAAGACTTCTTTAAAAAGAAACAGGTCACGCTTAGATCAAAATTGAAGTTGTTTCTAGCTGCCTGCAGAGCAGTACAAACATATGCAGCGCAGGTATGGGGGTATTCTTGTTTCGAGGAGGTATATAAATTGCAACGATATTTTGTAAAACGTACATTAAAACTACCTCAGTTTACTCCAAACTATGTGATAGCGCGAAACTGGAGCGGAAGAAGGCCATATTTACACCTTGAATCTACATATGGTATGCGTTATACCATATTGCAAAGACGCTTTTTGAATACGATGTAGAGAGGCTTCCACATAACTCTCAAACATGATAAAGACTAAAAAGCTATTTTGGTTCAAAGAGCTTCAAAGGTTGGGGTCAGACTTAGGCCTTAACTGGGATGATGAACACCTTTCCCAAAACGAGTGGCATAGTAAATGCATAGCACTAAGTGAAAATCTGAAGCAGCGTATATATCACCAGCATGTATCAAACGTTTGTAGATTCAAGCAGTAGCTGGTAACTGATATCTCATCTTCTTCCCTACTACTTCTGCAGATGTCATTATAGGGGATGCCAAGTTTTTGGACATTAGGATCGGCTCTCGATTAAGATCCACTTAGACCAGAAGTAGGTTCATTGTACTACCGAGATGTAAGGTGGGTGGGTCACCCTATTACTCTAGGAATCATTTGCTTCGTTGTATGAATGCATTAATTTTAGCTATGCATGCGTTGCCAAGATCATCAAGATAGTGGAAAAAGTATTCAGCCACAAGCGCATAGGAAGTGACTTATTATCTCTTCTTCCCCTACAGCTTCTGCAGACATTTTTTTTTAAGGGATGCCTAGTTTTTGGGCATATCTTCCTTTGACGCAGTATCCGGTGAGAATGTTTGTTACTTTGCAGAGGGTTCCTCTCCTGTGTTTCAGGAGTCCGATGGACCTAGATTTGTTGAGTGTTGGCGAAAGTTGCATGGCGGTGCTGAATTGGCCTGGATGTTGCCATCAGTCATTGGCCACCTTGTCGGCGTCGGTTTGAATAAGGTACTTAACATAAAATGTTGGCGCTTCGATGTCGGTAATACTTATGCTATTTGTACCATAGGAGCTTGTCGAGCCAGCTCGTCAGCTGCACGATTCCCCCGTATCTCGTAATGACTTTAAATAAAGCATGAAACATGATTACTGATGTATGAACGTCCTACTGCAATCGTTCGAAACAATAACACCAATAAGCGTTATAAGCCAAAGAGGAAGAAACAATGTAGTATACCAGCTGCAGATGTAAGGCGAATAGATGATTTAAAGGTCAAACTCAGCAAAGAGTCTTAAGCCCCAAGAATTATTTATATCAAGAAATTCGGGTTATCGTACTTGATCTGTAGGCCACGCTTGGATTTTCACTGAGTTCTAGGACCTCGAGAGAAATAAAACAGTGGCTATGGATGACAGTTCAGTCGAGCTTTTCCAAATAGCTGAGCTTCTTAAATTATTGATATTCATGTTCCGGAACACTCCTGAGATTGCGAAACTCAAAGAAGTCACAAACCTTGGACAGTAGCTACTATCTAATTCAAAATCATGTTAAGTTTCTACATTTACACCGATACTATGATATACGATATGATTAGGTCAAAGTATCTTAGCCTCAAGCTTATTTCGCCCGGATAGCGAGTATATAATTACAAACTAGGTCAATAGCAAATGCCGCTCTATGAGATAATCTGGAGATATCTTTTCGGTTTCCATTTCAATAGGTTAATGATTGCTTTCAAGGCCACTCTTGATGCTAGTGAAAGAAAAAAAAATAAAAATTTCTCCAAACCACTGGACAAAATCTCTCTCCCTCAACATCCCATCCATCACTTGCACTCAATTTCTTCAGCAATCAATCTGCTGTCATTAATATTCACATCAGGGATCGCGTGAATACACACTTACTGCCAAATGCCGGCTAATCTTCTTCGTGATGGCATGTCCGTCGCTCCATTGGCTACTGGTTTGCCCAGATCTATTGGTTAATGTGGCCAGCGCAGATTGAGCGCACATGCTGATTTTAAAGTTGATTTTCTTTTCTGACTTTTTTTTTTATTGTACGACTACTTCGACGACGATGACGTTCCAAATGCATCTAGCGGATGTTAGATTGTTTGTTGTTACCATGCGAATGGTCTTGAGAACTGTGTGTAATGCATCTGACTGACCAAAGGCTGATTTATACCGTGAACACGATGATTGAATCTTCTCCCAGTCTTGCTGTGCCTTTTCTTAGACATGTAACTTGTGTTTACGTTTACCTGCGATTTGTATGAGTATTTAGCCACGCAGTGATTTATAGCGGAACGGTCATTTGACAAGGAAGACGTTCGCGGCAACAAGATATTTGGATAATTCACAAGGAAATGCTTTGTCAATCCTTAACTGAGTGCGACTGCACATCCTTGTCTTTTACAGAAAAAAACCTTCAGTATAAATTGCGCTGAATATGCAATGAGGAAGTCGTACTATGGAGTGTGTCTGAGGAAAAGTGAGGAAGTCGCCTCAAGGTGAATGTGCATTATTAGATGAGCAAATGAGTGTCCACGCAATGTCTTCTGTTTTGTAAAGAAAGTTGTTTCGTTGCATTGCTGCTGGAGATGAGTGCGATTGTGCGAAAGTTATACAACTTAATTCTTCAACAGCAAATAACTCAAAATGGTAAAACTTGTTGGAGTATATGCTTGTCTATTTGTTTGGATTGAGATTGATACTTTCTAGACCCCGCAACTAATAAATCAATTACTTTGACTTCTGTCACATTTAACGTATGCGGAACTATTACGACAGGTGAATGTGATCATTAAGTGCATTCCAGTGAAAGAGTCATCATGTTAGGATGGCCTAACGTTATTATATGCCCCCACAAAGCCTATTAAGGTAAATTTCTTTCACTGAAGCTGTATGTTCTCCCTTTCACATAGCCATGTTGTAATGCAGTGAATGGTTGTATTCAATCACATCTCTGACGTGCATGTCAACAAAACTTTTCAGTATTTTTAACCCAAAGATTGACAGACTAATTGATTCTATGTTTCTGGAATGAAAGTAACATACACTTCCTCACAATCCTTAAAAGTATTGTCCACCTTAAGGCACCATATGAAAACACCATATACAGAAGAAAGCCATCCCCTGACTCTTACATTACCGGCTGAATGGAGTCCATATTACTTATATGAAGCAAATTATTTTATTTTGCCGATTATCTCCACGTTCACTACAGTCCTAATTCTGAGATACAAATTTGCAGAACGTGAAGAAAGTGCTTTCCAGAGCCCGCAGCAGGCGTTTCCTCAGGCAAGATATTAACCTTTTTTTTGTGAATCTAATCTCCGTTCCTTCCTCTACGAGGTTTCTAATGACCCGTGAAATGCATATAGAAATATTTTCAAAGCTTTATTATTCTTCTTCTTCCTCTTCTTATTTCCTGTACCCCTTTGTGTGACCTAGGGCCTCTACTATGACTACGCGCCATCGTGTACAGTTTCTAGCAATTTGCCTCATCTCTCCCCAATTTGCCGTACTCCGACTGATCTGCGCCATGTTTCTCTCGGATAGCCATCTTGAGTTAAAGTGTTCCAGTGCATAGCATGGTTAGCTATGGAACTGTCACCTTTTAGGAACGTATAACCAATTCACTGCCACCACTTCCGTCGTTGGATGGTTGTACCTATTGTTTCCTGACCCATTCTCTGGTAGAAGTCTTCACTAGAGGTTCAGTTAGGCCACCTATTGTACCTATTGTTTCCTGACCCATTCTCTAGTAGAAGTCTTCACTAGAGGTTTAGTTAGGCCACCTATTGTACCTATTGTTTCCTGACCCATTCTCTGGTAGAGGTCTTCACTAGAGGTTCAGTTAGGCCAGAAAATCCTTAACGTTTGCAGCTTTCTAGTGAAAGTAATGGTCACTCTCCATAACACTCTTCATATAACAGCACGGATTCAGCGTTGGAGCGGAACAGTCTTCGCTTAGTGTTCAAACTGATTGCATTGCTTAGCCATAGTTTCGACAACATCCCGGACGCGAACTTTGCTTTAGCGATCCTGTTGTCTATATCCAGTTCGGTTTCCCCATCGGTCGAGGCAATGCTCCCAATATACTGGAAATCCTTTTACTCTCTTCACCGGTTGACCAGTAATGCATATTTCAGCCGATGAATTTGTCCCACTTTTCAGCCCGACCACGTCATCTCCCTCTCTACTTCTGCTGCCATTTGGTGGAGGTCCATAATTCTGTGAGAGAGTAAGCATAGTACAAGCATAAACGGCTATAGTTAGACCTATACTGACTTACGGTAATCTAGTATGGTGGCCAGCTGTCAACAAAAATACCAACTTAAGGGCTATCATCAAAGTCCAAAGACTAGAGTGCATTGGCACTACCAGTGTAATGAGGGAGGACAACCCCAACCGCAGGACCCGAGGGTATTCTCAACCTGCTACCGTTAGACATCTTTATACGCACGGCAGCAGCCATTAATGCTATGAGAATTAACCAGTCAGCAAATAAAATAGGTCACTCGATGATCCTACTTGATTACTTTGGCCTCATAACCATAACGGACTACATGACGCTTTTTCTACCGCCTACCCTAGCAAGGAGGAATGGAAAAGCAGTCACATACCTAATGCCGAATCTATAGCCATCTATACAGATAGTTCGAAAATAAGCACTGGCGTGGGGTCAGGCATCTTCTCCGACCCCCTACGTATATCGAAATCCATACGACTTCCAGACTACAGCAGCGTCGTCCAAGCAGAGGTTTTAACAGCGGCAACAGCCGCCCGTGAGTCTGCAGTAAGGGCAGTACCGCCGGAAGGTATCACCATCTTTATCGATAGCCAGGCAGCTATAAAAGCGATTGCTGCCATAGAAATTAAATCGAAGCTTGTGAAGTGTTGCCGAGAAAAGCTCAGGGTTCTTGGAATACAGCACAAGGTATCGCTCTGCTGGGTTCCTGGGCACGAGGGTATCCCGGGCAATGAGAAAGCCGACGAGCTAGCAAGAATCGACTCAGCAGCCTTACTAGAACAAGTTGACCCCTTTGCATGTATGCCGCCTTGCACACTCAAGCTCGTTGCAGGGAATAAAACCATTAAAGAGGCGAACACAAGATGGAACTCCATGGAAACTTGTGCCACCACTAGGAATCTATGACCGTCCTTCGACAAAGCAAGTACCGAAAGAATTGCTCGGAAAGACATAAAATCCTTTTCCACTATCGTGGGCATCATCACGGGCACAACACTCTGCGGTACCACTTGAAGAAACTACTCCTGACGGAGGAGGAACTCTGTAGAGGCTGCGGGGACGAGTGAGTTTTTGAGAACACTACCCACTTTCTGTGCCACTGTCCGGGTCTTCAACACTCCAGGAAAAAGTTCCTTGGTTAATATTTCTTCCAGGATCTCAAGGAGCTCTCCGGCGTTTCGACAGGAAAGATGCTGAACTTCATCAATCATCAATATGCAGAAACGAAGTAAGTGATTGAGTTTGAATAGTTTTTTGCCGGTTTTCACTAGGTCTCAATGGGTAAGGGATTACTTTTTCCCCTATGGGTATCACAATGGATCAACGCTGACCTGAGTGTGGTAGAGAGCGTCTCGCAAGCTACGCTGAACTTCTCTCATCTTCATGCGATATAGGGACTCTAGCACGCTCCTCCCTGCATCTGGAGTAGCTGGAATACGAGCTTTCAGCTGATTTCGTTCGTCATTCTGTGTCCCGGTATGCTCGGAAACCCACACCTTATGTCTTCCCTGCGATCGATCGACAATTCATTCAGCACCAGTAAAAAAAAGTACACTAATGGTATTGGACGGTTGCGAGCGGTGACCTACTGATTGCTTCCACACCTTGCGGAAGGTGCTCCCTTAATTTTTGGCGCACTGAAGGATTACTAAGTCTGTCGATGTTGAACACGGGCATTCTTGCTTTAACGTTGCAGTAGTGCGTAGTTGGAGAGTAGCTATCATAAGATGGTGATCTCGTACTATCCCCACATCTGCTCCTCACCTGTTTCGGACGTCCAGGAGACTACTTTTAAAGCGGCAGCTGATGGCAAAATGATCAATTTGATTTGAGGTTGCTTGCCTCTTGGTGGAAACCTAGCTGACTTTGTAGCAGGTCTTGTGCTCAAACATGGTGCCACTTATCACAAGGCGGCTAGCATTACAGAAATCCACAAACCTTTTGCCGTTGTCACTAAAAATAAAAAATAAATATTTGGCGCAACAGCTCTTCAAGTGCCAGGCCTAGCTTCTCGCAACCACTAATGTTGTGTGCGTTATATTTTTTACACGAATGGAAGGGACCTACAGTTTAGTGCTGTATCCGAAGGGTAATTTGTTTTGAGAAGCAACAATACTCTCGGATGTTTGTCAGACGTTCGCGAGAGGTGGGACCGTTAAAAAACTTGTTGGTGTTTTTTGGGATTCGAACTTGGAACCTCACGCGCAGTGGTCCGACACACTAACCACTTACGCCACGGCGCCCACGGCGGCTAATGCGGCTGCCTAGTCCATGCTTCCCCATCACATATTTGAACCCATCGTTGTCGTTGCCTACCTTGGCATTCAAATCCCCCATCACTATGAAAATGTCATCATTTGGGATTGTAGTCACCAGTTGTCAGTTATGCTGAAGACCGCACTACCGTCGTCAGTTTAGTAATTTGCGTTTTTGTACTCTGCATTTGGTGGATTGGACCACTGACACATAAGACTACACTGATTGGACCACTGACACATAAGAGTAGGAGTATTTTAACCACAGGTATTCGTGGACCCACGTTGGGCGCCATTTTAGTAGATGGAAATGTACCCACGTTTGAGCTAAGGCCCAGGCCAACATGACTATAAACTTGAAACTTGACAGTCAATATTTGTTCGCTGAAGTTAACAGTAGTTCCTCAATGGGCTTACAAGAACTTTCTTCTAATGTTGTGGTAGAACAATGCAGTATTTTGATCGGCGTGAATTCTAGTTCAAATTGTATTTGTAATGTATTGTATTTGTAATTGTATAGTAATGTAGTCTCGAAAAGAGCCTTCGAATCTAACCCAGAGGGTCAATGCAGTAGAAGCTCTCCTCGCTGTAGGTGGCGCGCCCAAGTTCAAGGGGACCTCGACCAACTTGGAGTGCGTAATTAGAGGCAATTAGCCCAGGACCAAGCTAAATGTAGAGGCTTATTGGTTGAGCCCCAGGTTCACCTAAGTAAGTTAGTAAGTAAGTAGGTGTCGAGAAGAGTCCTAATGTACTTCAATCCTATCATGGCTCCTATTTTATACATACACGTTATTAACAAAAATTGGAGTAGTAATCCATTAAAATTTGAAAATTAAATTGAAAGCCCCGATACTGCGGCTTCGTTTGAAAGTGTTTGTTTGTGCTTTAATCCTACTCTCACATCAGACAGCTAATATTATTGTTTAAATTTCTTTCGCTTTGTTATGACTGTACATCAATCAATATCAACTCTGGTACTCAATACAGCCGCCTCTAAATTTAACACTAACTTAATATTCATAAGGATTTGATCAGAAGACCAATAGCATGGCCATACAAAACTGAATAGACGTTGCTTACGTCCGTGCTGTATATGGGCATACACCGCAATAAGGAAATTTTGCCAGCCGTTGTACGTCGGAATATTATTTGGTTTTTTTTTTTTTTATAAATTATGTATCTATGAAATTACAGCACAGCTCACACTAGCAACATCAATCAATGTGCGTCTACTCTGCCCACTAGAGCATGAAATGAGAGCGTGTGATAGATATCGATTGCAGTTCCGAAGAAAATATTGACGGCCGACATTTAAGATGGAAAAGAGTGCCGCTTGCATCAAGCGCCAATGCAATGGGTTGTCTTTTGTAGTTAGCCGACAAACCTGCCCATAAAATATCATATCCAGGGACTCCATTACACTTTAAAGGAAAAATATCAAATGTATAGGTACTTGACTATGCTTTTTCACTTCAAACTGATTCACAGAGGTATATGTATCCAAATGACTCTATTACATTGTAAATGAATATAACCAGTCTCTTTACTGTTGACATAACTGTTATTAAACGAGAGTTTGGACTAATTTGGGCATGTGATAGGTGGACACATAGCTTACGCCTTTCGAAGACTTTCAATTTCACGGTCTACCCCTAAGATGATTTAAAAAAAAATGTTTTTGGAGTTTTGCTCCTTATAAAGTTCAATAGATCTATCTATCTAATCGTTCTCTAAATTTGTATTTATTTTATTTTTTTGACCATTTGCGCAGTACCCAACCGGGCATCACTCCAGTTAGCATACGAAATCTCTTTGTTCAAATTCGTATTTCCGGAAATCCAGTAAAGCGGCTACAGATGAAAGGTCATGCTAGCTTGCTTAAGGTGTACTCGAAACTAACTACTTATTACATCAGTTTAGAACTACTTATACATCTTGTTATCAAGAAATCTTATTACTGAGAAGGAGGCTCTCTACTGCATCGTCCCTCTGGATTAGATTCGAAGACCTTGCGGGCCGAATCATTGGTGTCCATTCGCTCTACATGGCCTAGCAATCTCAATCTCTCGCGGATTTTCGACTAGGTCAATGAAGATGTATAGCTCAGATAGTTCCTCATTGAATCTTCTCTTCCAAAACCCGTCAATGCAAATGAGACCGAATATCTTACGAAGAATGTTTTTTCTCTAAGAAACGAAGTATATGTTCACTCGTAAATTATCGTATCATTGTCAGAATGAATAGCAGAGCCAAGGTAGACAAAGTCTCTTGTAACTGCCCATTGTGACATTCTATCCAATTCGTCGATGTTGATTGTCCCTTCTTGTTGAAAGCATATACTTGGTTTTGCCCTTGTTTATCAATAAACCCATTTTGGCTGCTTCTGCTTTAATGTCAAACGCACTACATCAGGATCATCTTCCATTATTGATGTGTTTAAGCAACACTTCCAACTGTTGCTTAACGGGCAGCAGAAAGAGAGAGTGATGGGGCAAGAAAGAACCCGCTTCCAGTCAATGACGAACCAGTACCACCATCCAGTATTGAAGAAGTTAGCGCAGCCATCAGAAAACTGATGGCCTCCCAGCTGAACTTTTCAAATACGGATGTGATGTCTTGGTAGGGCGCATGCACCAAGTCATCAGCTATCTATGGATGAAGGAAAGCATGCCCGATGATTGGAGTATCAGCTCTATATGCCCCATCTTCAAAGAAGGCAATCCTATGTCTTGTAAGAACTATCGAGGCATATCCCTACTAAACGTTACATATAAGATCTTATCCATCTCAAGAAAATGGGCCGTGTTCAATCGGATACGTGCCATCTCTATCTTGAAGACACCGAAACAGCCCATCACATACTCTGTGATTGCCCAGCCATAGCCAGACTTAGGCTAAAGCACTTTAGTAAAGGCGTTACATCACCTTCTGACGTCACCTCTTCTTCAGCTCGAACTATTCTTAGCTTCATTAATGAACTTGAGTTCAGCTAGTTGAGAAACTCAAAATCAATTAACCAGGAGATAGCACAAAAGATCTTTTTAGGTCGCAGTGCACCCAGGTGTCAGTCTCTGCCTTCCTCCCCATCTACCTCAAAAAAAAAAAAAAAGATCTTATCCAACGTATTGTGGAACTTGGAATCAGCACTTTCGAACTCTTCCAAACATGCACCGAATTCCGGTAAGGAGATGCACTGTCATGTGACTTCTTCAATATTGTGCAGGAGCAGATAGGGCGTAGAGCAGGTGTAAACACGGAACGCACCATCTTTCACAAATCTATCCACTTGCTGGGAAACGCGGATGATATTGACATCATCGGAAAATACCGGCAAGCTGTTGTAGAGACATTTACGGCAATTGAAGAGCAAGCAAAACGAGTAGGTCTTGAGTTAATGAGGACAAGACTAAGTACATGTTGTCATCAAACACGAAATTATCTGCTTAAGACCTTGGACGGAACGTCACTGTTGATGACTACAACTCGAGATAGTTAAGGAGTTTACCTACCTTATGCAAATATAAACCCCACAAACGATACCTTCGTGGAGATTCGACGAAGAATAACCGTAGCAAGCCGCTGCTATTTCGGTTTGGAAAAACAACTGGGTTCAAAACTCCTCACTCGACAGACCAAATTAATGCTCTATAGAACGCTCATCTTACCAGCCTTGCTTAATGCCTTCGAGTACTGGACGATAAGTAAGAAAGCAGGGCAAATATTGGGTACCTTTTAGCGAAAAATACTTCGTCGGATATTAGGGCGAAGTGGGCGCGGTGGCGTAAGTGGTTAGTGTGTCGGACCACTGCGCGTAAGGTTCCAAGTTGATGGATGGATGTACCTGATGATAGTAAGACCCATCATCACTTACGGGGAGTGGTATGGGTTAACAGAACTAGACTAACCACGACGA
This sequence comes from Brachypalpus laphriformis, assembly GCA_945910035.1. Classification (NCBI taxonomy): domain Eukaryota; kingdom Metazoa; phylum Arthropoda; class Insecta; order Diptera; family Syrphidae; genus Brachypalpus; species Brachypalpus laphriformis. Next base: position 328,073,620 of record OX246753.1, read on the forward strand.
GGACATCCCTCAACAAAGTACAAAGATTAGCCCGCATATGCATAGCAAGAGCCATGCGAACTTGTCCCACAGCAGTACTAGAAGTGATCGTAGGTATACCTCCACTACACATACATAGTGCTAGAGCGAATAGTCAAGGAGACCATATTGAGAATCAGCAAAAAGGGCATCGGGAAAGGAGCATGCATAGCAAACAAAGAGCGAGTAACCCTATCGAAATCGGTGCCATTTCTGAACTGGCCGAGAGATTATATGGTCAAGAAATACTGCTTTGAAAGGAAATTTGACTCAAAGCTGAGCAAGAAAAGAGACTAGAGCAGCGAATCCGGTAAATACCAACTCAAACAACACACAATTTAATGTTACATAAACGGATGGAAAACATCTATTGGCAGTGGGGCAGGAGTGTACAGGCCCAGGACTAGATACTCAGAATCACTGGGAGTATTCCCCAGTATATTTCAAGCAGAAGTTCACGCGATCGCAAAATGTGTGCAATTCAACCTAGATAGGAAATATCGCGGAGAGGACATCGCAATACTGTCAGACAGCCAAGTCGCTATTAAAGCACTGACCTCGCACGAGATCAGATCCAAATTGGTATGGGAATGTCTCACTAGGATCAACAAACTGGGAGAAACAAACAAGGTAACTCTCTACCGAGTACCAGGACATGTAGGAGTAGAGGGGAACGAAGCAGCTGATGAAGCTAGAAATGAATCAGACTCGCCGTTCCTTGGACCAGAACCCTTTTGTGGGAAAGGACCCCACAAAATACGGGAAGACTTAAGGAAAGAGGAAGAGAACAAAGGGACCAAACATTGGGACGATATCCCCCAAATCTTCTTCTTCCTTTTATCAGCAAGGTTATGATCCGAAAATAAGGGATCACAACCCACCCACTTCACCGCATTTATACTGATCCGCTTGTTGGGTTCGCCTATTTGATCTCCGAAAATATCGGCAGGCCCGCCGATTTTGGATCACTCGGTTACTGAGGCCAATGAAATGCCTGATCCAGGCGTTTATAGGCCTGCCTTTCCTACATCGTGCATTGATATTGCCTTTTTAACAGGGTTCAAATGATCTCTTCTTTGAACGTGGCAATACCAGCTGAGCCAGTCACGCTCTATTTTTTGTACGATGGTTTCCTTGATGTGAAAGCTTCCACGGATCTTCGAACTTCTTATTCGATCAAGTTTTGTCACTCCCGCCGTCATGCGAAGCATCTTCATCTCAGCTGCCGTTAATTTATTCTCATACTTTTTGTACATCGTCCAACATTGTGAACCGTATGTGAGCGCTGGACGCACAACTGCGGTGTAGAGCCTTCCTTTCAACTTAAGGGGCATTTTTCTGTCACAGAAGATAGCAGAATTTTCTCGCTATCCCCCAAATAAGACAGGCAAAAGAACTTCTGGGGAAATACAACCAGAAAAGAAGCAGAGCCTGTCTAAGAGTTAGTAAGAATCGACTTCGCATCTTGGCGGGCATGTTAACGGGTCACTGCAGACTCAAGAAGTACCTTAGGAAACTGGGAATAGAGGGAGACGTACACTACAGATTCTGCAGAGAGTTCGCAGAAATGCCAGCGCACCTTCTTATTGAATGCGAAGCACTGATCCACAAAAGAAGGAATCACCTATGTGCCTACGTCCTATCAGAACGGATTTACCTTCGCTGGATCCACTAAAGGTACTCTGGTTTGCTGTAGCAGCTGGACTGGGGGAAGTGCTTTAGACCGAGTATATCATCTGCTAGAGCCATAGCACGGGGGGGGGGGGGGGGGGCACAACAGATCTTTTAAAGGTCACAGTGCACTTGCGCCTTACTAACATCTACATCTACATCTACATCTAAGGTTCCAAGATCGAATCCCAGAAAATACCAGAAGGTTTTTTCACGGTCCCTCCTCTCACGAACGTTTGACAAACATCCGAGAGTATTGTTGTCTCGAAAAAGCTTCTCAAATCAAATTGCCCTTCAGATACGGCACTAGACTGTAGGTCCCTTCCATTCGTCTGAAAAATATAATGCACACAACATGAGTGAGTGGCGAGAAGCTGGGCCCTGGCACTTAAAGAGCTGTTGCGCCATATATATATATATAGATGCGAAGAGGGCGGATGGATGAAAAGATACAACCGCGAACTCTATGAGTTGTGCCAGGATGTCGATGTAGTGCAAAAAGCCAAGACAGGTACGTCGATTACATTGGCTCAGGCACATCGAGCGAATGGACAACAAGGCTCCAGAGAATCTTTGAATCTTAGCCCTCAGGTTCGAAACGGCGAAAAAGACTGAACCTTCGGTATAAAGACCAAGATTTTTCTGATGCCAGATGACTTGAAACAGCGTGCCTGGGACCGCAGAGGGTGGAAGGCAGCCATGTCTCAGACACTTTAAGGGTCGCGAGCCCTTTAAATAAGTATGTTGCAGGGTTGCCACTTTTTTCGACTTTACGAATGAAGACCATTCGACAATTCTTTATATATGGATCCTTAGATAGCATCTAAAATATATTTCTACTTTCCAAAGACCACTATAATGTATGCTTTGACTTTCGTTTTATTCATGCAATATTTTGTTTGTATTCTTTGAAACGGAATCCCCTATCGTTTTAGTATTCTGTTCTTCTATTCATTTTTGCGCCCTTAAGGGCATGAGCACGTTCCATGCAATCATATATTTAAAAACAATAATGTGTTACGTAATAGCCCTTAATTTAATTATATATCTTTTATTTTTTATTTCCAGGTAAGTGTCACACATTCTCGTATCTCAACACACTTTAAAATAGGAATAGTAAGTGCTTTAAATATAAATAACATTCCACCCATTAATTCATAATTTTAAACACTTCATACTGAAGTAATACCTGCATACTAATTTCTATTAAACCGTGTAAAAGAAAATGGAATTTCCAAATACATTAACAGATTTATTAACCAACACCCTTTTGTAACCCACGCATTCAGTCACTTTCATTAATAAAAACTACGAAATCTAATAAATAGTTCGCATGTGCAACCGTGTCGTATTTCTAATCTTTCGCATAATATTTAGGTGAAATTTTTATATGCAAAAATGATAATAAATATTCAGAAACCTTAGAAATTTAGATAAAATATTTAAGCATGAAAGGCGCTTTTGAGACCGTTAAAATATCATAAATTCAGATTTGTCGTTTAATAACTTGTCGTAAAGATTGATAAAATCTCGTGTTAGTAACTTGTAAAGTCGATAAATAAGGTGAGGCTTTCGAAAGCTAGTTTATTATACATAAATAGTTTTTAAAAAATAAAAGAAAAGTCGCCGACAAATGGGAGAAAGATCGGGTTTAAAAATTATGCTTTTACTACGAATGCGGGTCTCAATCTTTAAGTTTGAACCGCGAATCGAAGTAGATGTTCATGTATTTAGATAAGTACGGGCTCTTTGTTCTTCAAACCAGGTTGAATGCCATTGGCGTAATAAAGTATTTTTATAGGCATTGAATAGACTTGACTTTTAGTTTTAAATACAAGTAATTCGCAAAGACCGCTCTTCGAGCATAAACCTGAATGAAGCAGGTATAGAATTTATGGTACACAGTTGAGCTCTGAAAGTCGAGTGATGCTATTGAGCAGACGTATCGTAGGAATGCAAGCACTAATTTGCTTGCAATTTGATTGCCATTTAAACATTCTGCAAATATCTTGGAGTTATTCTAGGCCGTGGATAAGGCGAGAGAGTCAAGAGCGTATTCACTGTACATACATCTATGTGCATGTGGAAGAGCCGTCACCGGTAGACGGGGTTTACAACCAATGTGTTGTACATCACTAGATGCATGAATAAATCGAATTTTAATTTGTAAAATTGATGCTTCATTTGGTGCTAGTATTATTAAATACCAACGTATGACGAGCAACTCCCTTTTGAGGACCAGTTTTTTGCATTTTATTTATAACCACCTTCCAAACTCTCTTACCAAGGTAATGAGACAAGCAGAAGGTGAATATCACTGAGTCTTACAAGACAACAAAATTATCAACCGCCAAGAAAGCCTTTAATCAAATATGTTCTACTGATTCCAACAGACGCAATAGGTCTTTAAGGTCGCAGATTCAGCCATTGGGCACAGATGAAGTTTTTTGCTGCATCCATTGTGCAGCTACTATCGACAAGATATTATCGGAAGTGGATGTCTACCAGCACTGAGATGCTACGTTGTGCCTCCAACAAAAACAAATAAGGGCAAGGTGAAAAGTTCTCGGCCTGACAATGAAAGACTGCGATTTTCAGTTAAAAAATGATTTTATTTTTCTACATAATCTCCCTTGACTGCAACACACTTATTCCAGCGTTTCTCCAACATCAGTATTCCTTCTCGGAAGTGAGAGTCTGGAAGATTGTGAACATTTTCAACTACGGCCCTCTTAACTTCTGCATTGGATGCGAAGCGCTTCCCAGAAACAAATTTCTTCAAGCTTAGGAATAGATGGAAGTCTGGGGGTGCCAAATCAGGTGAATAAGGGGGATGGCCGAGCAAATCGTACCCCAAATCCCGCAGTTTTCCCATCGCCAACGCACACTTGTGTACAGGTTCATTGTCCTGGTGAAAGATGATTTTTTCCTTCTTCAAGCCAGGCCTCTTCTCGCGAATTTTGGCATCCAGCTGGTCAAGAAGGTTGGAGTAATATTCGCCTTTCTCAAGGTAATCATTTAACAGAATCCCTTTCGCGTCCCAAAGCACACTGGCCATGACCTTTCCGGCAGATGTGATCGACTTCGCTTTCTTTGGCGCTGAACCACCGGCTTCCACCCACTGCTTCGACTGCTGTTTCATTTCTGGCGTGTAGTGGTGGCCCCATGTCTCATCCATGGTGACAAATCGCCACACAAAATCGGTCGGATCCCTATTGAATCGGTCCAAAGATTGCCGCGAAAATGTTTTTTTTTTTTTTTTCCGAGGGTAGGTGAAAATCTTCAACAAGACACTATGAGGATCGACAGCGCGTGCTCATAGTAGTGTGGAATTCTTACCCACTAAAAAACATCCCTTCAAAACAGACTTGTTTTTATTTTTACTACAACTAAGTATTCGACTTTTAATGTTACTTATTTTGGTACAACCCCAGAGTTGTATACCATATGTCCATACAGGCTTTAGCACCTGCTTATATAAAAGCTGCGAAAATCGTTTGCGCATTTGCTTTTGATCAGCATTCAGCAAATGCGGCACCCATCTTGCGCAGAGCTTTCGCATTTCCTTAGGGGTTAACTCGTCCAAAACGAGAGAACAAGTTGAAACTTGTCATACGAACTAATGAGAAGTGCACCCAGGCAGGAAACATACATTTTTTCTGATTGGAACGCTATCTCTGCGCCAGGCCGAGAACTTTTCTCTCTGTACACATTTTGGGATTTAGATTTGAATTAATAATTAGAAAATAACTTCCCAAAAAACGCGCAATACATATATTACAACCTGATACAATTCAGATTAAAATAATTTCGTGCATTATACACACGGATGGTTAATGTTTGTTTATTAGCTTTGTCTATTCAGGCTCGAATTCCTTTTGTTGACTTGTAGTCTGAAAGATGTCAAATACAAGGTCTCTCAAAAGAAAGTTTATATTTGTTTACTTTACTGTATGAACGCTACGAATCCGAGGGGCGCGGAGGGTATGTCAATCAGTCGCTATTGAACATTTCTCGGGAGCGGACCGTGCGTTGTGCGTGTGAGAGATTTTCAAAAACGGTGATTCGGCGACTGTAGCGCGTAGAAGATTCTGCAATATCCGAATTCGCCACTTAAATGATGCGCCAATCATACATCTCATTCGAAAATGGGTCAAAAAGTTTGAAGAGACCGGTATAACACTGGAAAAACCAAAATCCGGGTGACTAAGATCATCAGAACGGTAGAAAACATTGAGAGTGTTAATCAGTCTGTTCGTGACGATCCGAACCTTTCAATTCGTAAGCGCGCAAGGGCTTTAAATGTGCATAGATCATCATTACGCCATACTTTGCACAAATACCTAAAGCTGCACTCCCATAATATTCAATTGGTGCAAGAATTAAAGCCCCATGATGCCAGTCAGAGGCTTGACTTCGTAAACCAGGCAATTGAGCGCTCTTTAAAGTTTACAAACATCTTATTTTCGGATGAAGCTCATTTTCATCTTATTGGACACGTGAATAAGCAGAACTGCAGAGTATAACGAATCTGAAACGCAAGCATCAGAAACCCCTTCATTCTCCTAAAGTGACCGTATGGGCTGCGATGTCGGCTCGAGAAATGATCGGCCCTTACTTATTTGAAGATGAAAGGGGACGTACAGTTACTGTGAATTCCTTATGTGGAGATGTTAGACGACTTTTTGGTGCCTGAATTGCAAAACTTACCTGGCTATAACCAAGAAAACATGGTTCCAGCTGGACGGAGCAACGTCACACATATCCAATACGTCTCTGCCACGAGTTCGTGAAATTTTCCCTGGCAAATTGATCTCCAGGAGAGGTGACATAAATTGGCTTCCACGCAGTCCTGATTTAACCCCTATGGAGTTTTTCCTGTGGGGTTATCTCAAATCTAAAGTTAACGCCAATAAACCGACTTTCCTAGCGCATTTGAAAGAAAATATTCATCACGAAATGGCACCATCACGGAGTCTACCTGCCGAGCTGTCATAAGAAATTTTGCTCTTCGACTAAATGAGTGCCGCGAACACGAGGGTTTACATTTGGATGATATTATTTTTAAGAAATAAATTCCCAAATTGTGTACTTTAATAATTAATAAACATTTTTTTCAATAGATGGCTTACTTGTTTTTTAATCGATCCACTAAATATAAACTTTCTTTTGAGACACCTAACTCGTCTTCGTTCAACTGACTAATTTTAACTTTTGTTTTACAACTGCATTTCTTTTGCCCTCTCTGTACTACTTTTTTGCTACTGACTAATTTAAACCTTCAACGTTAAAGATTTAATTCACTTTTTTTTATTATAATATTTTTGAGCTCACAATGCTGTTTTTTATGGATTTTAAGCTTAATTTGAATATTTCCGACTGCCGGGAAAAAAAACCACAACATTCTTACGTAATTAAAATAAAACCACCTGCCCAATGTTGACCGATTTTCCTTTCTATTTCATGACCTTGATTTAGTCATAAGTTCCCACATACTTGTGCATTAAATTGTAATTTAGTTTGCCGCAAGTCAAAGAAAATTGTTATATATGGATCAACTGGCGGGAAAATAGATTATGAAAAAATCAGACGCCCAAAAACCGAAACAATTCAATTAATGACTTTTCGACTTGAGATTTCTTATTATTTTCCCAGAAAATAAATAATTAATTATGTATCTTGTCGAGTAAGTCGTAGAAACTTGTTTTTGATCGTTAATTGCCGTGGTGAGTGAGACTTCCGATTAAGAATGTAAATTTGTTTGATTTCTGTTATTCCTAACTTCTTGGATCAATCAATCTCAGTCAGTTTATTTCAGAAATCAAGCCCATCTTTTCCTTTTTATGTGGTAAATTTTATTGTGTCCGAGAATTTGTAAAAAGTGATATTAAATGTGTACTATTTTCTTTTCACCTATATCACGCACCTATACCTAGGTATATATGCACTCTTATTTAACGAGTTTCGTGTAATTTTTTTTTAAGATTTTAAGTATTTTTTCTTTTTGGCATCCACATAAATACATACAATCAGGGTTATCGTGAATAAATTTTCCCTCGGAATTATTACCTCGAACAAAAATTAGGTATCTTCAAAAAAGGGACCAAAATCATCGGTGAAAAAGTAGATATCGCGATTGTGTTGAAAATGCTCTTGAATTGTCATTCATGATACGTATTCTTTTTTTTTTGGGGAATTATTTCCTTATTTTTGAAAATACCGTATTTTTATTTCGAGAAAGAATTCCGAGGGAAAAATTATTCACAATAAGTCTGAATATATTGATTTTCCATTAAATACTCTTATTTTGGTTAATATTCTTTCAATTCATTGTTACAATCCTTCATATATACTGGTTGTTACATTCTATAACACAATGGCCATGTGAAGAGTAAAATCGCTGGTAAATACTCGTAGATAAACGGCTGTAGGAAAATTCAACCAGTTACTTTATTCGAATTCGATTCGATCTTTTGAAATTTAATCTTCCGTAATCTCTTTCAAAACCTTAGCAGCGTCTTTAAAATTACAAATGCCTGAGTTCCACCTCTCATTAAAAGCCCCAAATGGCATTTACAAGTATTGAGTTCCAATTGCTAACCGTATAGAGTGATTTTTGAGTTAAGGGAAATCGTACTGTCAATGATCTCAGTCAACAAGCATTTAAAGTTTTTATAACTCACTATTGGAAGATGAATAGTTTATACAGATATTGCTGAACTCTACTATTGGCCCGGGATGGTGTAGTGGTAACGTCGTCAATTGCCACGCTAATGGTTCACGGTTCATATCCTGATGTCAGCAAGTATTTATTTGTTTCTCATGAAATATAATATAAAAAGTCAGTTCGGGCAATTGCGAAAGCTTGTGTGAAGACTATTGCACTAGCCCTCTCAGACGTCCAATACGCAGTTTTTTGACTAGGTCGATGTCGATGAACAGCTCGTATAGTTCGTGATTGAATCTTCTCCTCCAAAACCCGTCAACGCAAATGGAACCGAAAATCTTACGAAGAATTTTTCTCTCGAAACGACCAAGGATATATTCATCCTCTTTTAATAAAGTCCATGTTTCAGCGCCGTAAAGCAGAACTGGAATGATCAAGGTCTTATATAGAGTCTCCTTAGTTGTTCGAGATAGGGCTTTACTATTGAATTGCCTTATAAGCCCAAAAAACAGCGATTGACAAGAGTTATTCTTCGATTGATTTCTGCGCTGGTCTTGTTTATACAATTTATAGCAGAGCCAATGTAGACAAAGTCCCTTACTACCACTAAGTTAGAGCTGCCAACTGTGACATTTTGTCCAATTTGTCGGTGTTGGCTTTCCCTTCTTGTTGACAGCATATACTTGGTTTTGCCCTCGTTTATCGCTAAACCCATTTTGGCCGCTTCCGCCTCAATGCTTGCAAACGCATCGGTAACAGCCCGCTGAGTTCTTCCGATAATGTCTATATCGTCGGCGTATGCAAGCAGTTGTACAGACTTTTAATACATTGTGCCTCCGGTGTTGGCTTGTGAGTTCCGCACAAGCTCTTGCAGCTCGCTGCACACAATAAAATCATATTAATGTGTCCTCGAACACAGAGGCATCCCTGGTAACAAAGCGGCAGATAAGCTTGCCAGACTAGGTGCACAGATCCTTCTGTGGTTTACCTATCAGCCAGATAAGGATAGAGCTCACTGGTAGCGTGAACAAATGCTCTCATACTGGAACGCTCAACCTGATCTGAGGCAGTCCAAGAGATTGATCAATTTCTCAAAAAATAGAATCAGAGACATTCTAACAACGAACAAGCGCAATGCTAAGATCTTAACTGACTTCCTAATTGGGCATTGCTCTCTCAATTACCATCTAAAAAAAATTGGCCGTATTCAGTCGGACACGTGCCGTCTCTGTCTTCAAGACACTAAATCAGCCCATAACATATTTGTGCTTATACTCCAATTCGAATAATGCTCGATACTTTCAAATGAATGAATATTGAGCAGAGGCTATTACTCAGTGCTATGATGTTCATCTATAAAATGAGAAATAACATGCTGCCCGAATATTCGGAATCAATTCTTGTCAGCGTCGGTGATATTCAGCCGTATAACTTGAGGAATTCGCGCAACCTCAGGCCGAATAGATGTAACAGCAGCAGCGCACAGTGTTCATTGATGTATAAGGGATTGATGGTATTTAACAGCTTACCAAATGAGCTTCATCAATGAACTAGATTTCAGCTAACGGACAAGTATTTCTCGAATAATACACCTGCGGATAGATTAAAAGATCTCTTCAGGTCACAGTGCTTGACCTTAACCCACCGCTCCTTAAAAAAAATAAAAACCTTGAGTGCGCGCAAACAAAAAATTATAAAAAAAGGTCGCCTGCTTTAAGATTCCATAAGTTGAAAGGAGAATGAAGGTGGTATGGAAGAACAACAACCTCAGCAGTCGTAGGTAGAATTTTTTTTAGCATATTTTACTATATTTCCATTTGTCACATGCAGAGGTAACCACAGAGGAGTTCATCAAAAATGGACGGTCTAGCAAGTAGTCAAATAAAACGTTTTATGCTTGATTTCAAAAATTAGGAGTACAACTGTTTGCGCAGTTTCGAATTTCAAACCAGATAACTTTCAGTTATCAGTTCAGTTAAAAAAGTCAATGCATGCAGACGTCAGTTCGCTATTCAGTTGAGCCTTCATTTATCTTATTCGTGAGCAGTGGTCCAACGTTTAGAAGACATACGTAAAAAGTTAAAGTTTTGTCACTAAAGAAACCTAAAAAGAAATTAACCAAATGGGACAAAGATTGTCACTTAAAAAGAGGGTTGGTGACGTTTTCCTAAAGACATTATCCCCGAGATAAAATCCCCAAACCCAAAATCTCCACACTAAAATCTCCAGTAGCAAAATCCCCAAAGAGAAAATCGCAAGGGCTAAAATCCCCTATACAATATCTCCAAAAGAAAGATGTTCAATTAGTGAATCATGGGATTCAATTATATTTACGTATGAGTGAAAACATATACCTGGAGCAATTAGTGACGCCAATTATAAAAAACAAGATACCAATATATGCCCGTCATCCTCCACTTGATTCAGAATTTCATCGACTTTTTCAGTCGTTGATCGACTAGAGTGTAGTGCATCTTTAACATCAAGCTCGATGGAATCGAGCGAACCATCTTTGGCTGTTGCTTTTGATAAAGTACTGTCATCATAAATAGCACAAATTTATTCACAAGTCTTCGCAGCATTCTTGCATTTTTAGAGGTAAAATTGCAAAATGTATTGAATTGACTCCGAAATTTCAAATGATCAAATGTTACCTGATTTTCTTCTACAAAATCTACGAAATACCACCTATCAAACTCTGGTAATAGTATTCGGATTGGATCAATATTACCACCAATTTTTCGCTTTAATGCCATCTAAAGGCGAACCCCACAGTCGGATCAGTAGAAATGCGGTGAAGTGGGAAGGTTATGATCCCTTATTTTCGGATCATAACCTCGCTGATAAAAGGAAGAAGAATGCCATCTAATGACGAAAATGTTCGATACTTCCTTCCCATCAAATATTAAAGTAAGTACTCGTATATTGAAAATATTAGGTAAGTGTAATTTGAAATATTAAAACCCTAATTTACGAAAATTGGGAGAAGCAGCCAGAACGACGGTGGATTCTTCCGGTGTTCTTTGGCTTTCGTTTGGTTGTGTTACAACTTTTGACGTGTCGTATTCAACGACTTATGCTACGCTACGAAGCGTATTCGCGTCGCGCGATGCGATGGCTTTTCGCACGATCACAAGCACAGCGAAATCGCAGGCGATTGAGTGTTTATGGCAGAGCTATTTCGCCTGGTTTCATTCGTGTTTTGAATTTCTTAATTTATTATTATATTTATGAACAGTCAACTAACGATATATTAATATGTAATTATATGTGATAAATAGGCTTACTGTAATAATGCATATGTACATAGTAAATAATCTTTTGAAATCATTTATGAAATAAAAATAATTTCTTAGCTTACCCTCCAAGCCGCATTTTTTTTTCTACTTCCGCCCAAGAATCTCGTATTAAAGTTTTATTGTGGTAATCAGGATGCCGAAGATTCCACAAACATTGCTTATCATGCACAAGGTCAATGAATGCGTCCATGTCGAACGAGCGATTCGCTAAATGATTCAAAAAATTTTTATTGCATTTTTTCGTCGCTCGCAGTCGCTTCAGCCGCTTCCAGTCGCTCAATTTCGCTTAAATCGCCGCGCCATAGACACCTCCATATGTACGCATGTAACCGATCGCTTGCAACGAATTTCGTAGCATCGCGCGACGCGAATACTCTTCGCCATAAACCTAGCCTTAAGCTTACCTTCAAATATTGTAACTGTAGTTGGGAATGAGAACTGAACTGAAACTTATTTACACATCAGTTTAACTGACAACTGAACTAAAATGGGAATTCCATAAGTTTCAATATCAGTTTCAGTTTAAGTTAAACTCTTCAGTTTACGTATTTACACATCAGTTTAACTGAAAGCTCATCTGCTATTTCAACTGAAACTGAAACTGAACTGATCGCCTGAAATGGGCTTTAAGCAACTCGCAATATTAGAAATGCGAAACAAAACTTTTATTTAGTGGAGTGACAATTATAAATCAAGGCGCATAAACAATAAAATACAACGGGTGCGTATACGTACCACATTTGCTTTTTTAATATTTATTACTTGTCATGTTTTGTGGCTGGCAGCACCATTTGTTCTGGTTTGTCAACTTTTCGAGCACTTCGCGCTTTTGGCTGTCATTCCACTTGACATTGCCCAACTGTCAGCGTTTGTTTTGCTTTGCTGTGCTTTTGGAAACTGCGCCGTTTTTTTTTTTTGTTGCGGAAAAGTAAATAAAAATATTTGTACTTCCTCGGGCCGAGTGACCTTGAATAAAATTTCTAAATTTTCGCTTTAACCCCCCGAAATATAACAATGAGTGACGACGACCGATACATAGACATTGAGAGTGACGTAAGTACACCTAACTAACCAGAGTCTGGCGGCGAAGTCTCAATGTTCCTTCTCTCCGCAGGAGGACAACGACTCGGACACCACCAATGGCAGGCTAGGTTCGAAGCAGGGTAACACACAGAACTTCACTCAGGTGAGAATGTGCAACCAGATCCCTCCAAAAGTCTGTGAAATGCTCTCGTTGTAGGCTGAGAAGCGAGCGCACCACAACGCCCTCGAGAGGAAGCGTCGCGATCACATCAAGGACAGCTTCACATCGCTACGAGAAGCTGTGCCTTCATTGAAAGGAGAAAAGGTAGACACTTAGGCATATGTCCTCAGAGAGCTCAGTGTGTTTGCTTTTGTAGGCTAGCCGTGCACAGATACTGCGAAAGACTGCTGAATGCATTCAGATGCTGGTTACCAAGATCCACTCGCACAAGAAGGACGTAGAAGATATGAAGAAACAGAATGCTCTGCTGGACGCACAAAGTATTGTACCTCATAACAAGTGGGTTGTGCTGCTCTAAGCAGAACGATTCTCATTTTCAGTTCGTTTGCTGGAGAAAACTCGCGATGAGTACGCCTTGAACATTGGAGACTTGCATTTGAAAACCGAAGACGGGTCAGATAGTTCGGAGATGGACGATATGGATCACGGGCGCCAGAGTAAAAAGATGAAGACGTCATTGGAAGTGTAATTGGGCGGCTAGCTGTTATCTCCGTCAGGGCAAAAGGAAACTCCTCGTAGAAACTTATGAATTTTTGTATAAAGTACTTTTAAGCGCGCCATAGGCAACATTGTGGAATAAAACGATTTTTTTTTTTTTATCTTAAGGATCTGTTTTGGCTAACTGCGTTGTTTTAGGTTAGGGTAGGTAAGTGGATTGATGAGGAAGATAATTCTTCACACTCAGGTCTATATAGACCGTGATGTCCATTGAGATTTTGTTCCAGTGATCTTGGTCTGGAGTAATGATGTGCCAACCGGAGTTGATAAACCGGGTCGAACCGAGTTACATTTATATCAAACCGAGTTTGCGAAACTGATGGAGCGAACCGAATAAAAAACCGCATTCAACCGAGTTGAACACACGGTTCGGCTTAAGTTGGTTACTAACACATGAATGTACCCGTAACCCGTATATAAAGTCGAGTTGGAAAGGAGTCTATTGTTTCTTTACAAACCGAGTTGCACTACCCGATTTTATACCTATTTGGGATTCGGTTTCGTTTCGATTTCTCATGAGACGGTGGCTCCTGGAGTGGAATCCTCTAAGATGATAGTTGATTGTTGACGATCACAATCATCCCTTTTGCTCTCTCTAAGGTGACCATCAGCGTGATCATCACCTTTTTGCGATCGTTTTTGTATGGCTTTGCGATCGTTTTACGGAGAGCTAACAAAGCGTGATCATCAATTTTGACTGTCAAAAGTGTGACTATCAACTATCAACTTAGAGGATTCCACTCCTGTTTTCTCTCATTGTTGGTTTTTTTTTCCACATAGTTGTGTCAGTTTTCTTGTGTACGCGCTGTTTTGGTGTGTGTGTTCCATCGAACCAAGTCAATTTAGCGTATACACAACCGCGTGAAACCGAGTTGCAAGCTGATTCACGAATTCGTATTCGGTTCGATTTTAGTTTCTTATGTGACGGTGGGATAATTTTGTTACAAACCGAGTTAGCCAACCCGGTTTGCTTAAATTCCAACTCGGGTTAACTCGGTTTGAGAAATGTTCGGTTTGGTACATCACTAATCTGGAGTTATTCCTTCCTACACTTGTGAATCCCTGTTGGGAGCTTAGACAACCTGATGTCCTCGAAAAAACTGTAAAGATTAGATAGTGAAACATCAGATAACTCTTCAATGTCTTAGGAGTAGCATCTTCCTAGAATTCTGTTTCTTAGGTAACAGAGACTCGGGCAGTGACGCTGAAAGTGGGGAGTGTCTTTTTGAACTTCTTCGTCGCTCCCTCTGTATAAATTGCCATCAGGTAGTTTCATTTATAAAGTGGGACTTCTTAGTAGATTGTGACCAGTGAGTACGTTTATTAGTAAGCAGTAGTTTCTTGGTTCTGTTTTTATCGTAGTACCCATCTGGTGTTTGCTGCCTTTAGAATCGTCGTTCTACTATTCCTCCGAGGTTACAAAGTGGAGTCCTGACTGATTTGTCAGCTCGTTCAGGCTCCAGCGCAGAGCCTTTTCTCGCCAAATCGTCCGCAATTTCGATACCCGCGACACCCTTATCGCCGGGGATCAAGCTGCGAGCCAAGAACCTTGAGCTCTTCGCGACATCCTCGGTAATCGGTGTGTGTTCCGTTCATTTTTTTGATTTGAAAAACGACTTCTCACTGTAATACATAGATTTATTTTATTTCTGTTTTCCTCTTTTCTTTATTCAACTATTCGTCGGTTTTTTTCGAACCGCTGAATACAGGTGAACTAAAATTGGACAATCCACACAAGACTGTCATTATGTCGTCCATATAAGGTATGACAGAAACACCAACTGTTTCGGACAACACCTTAAACATTTTCAGCCTTGCAATCTTTCTCTTAATGTGAGCTTTTGCTGAAACTGTTTTAGTGGTCCTTTTCGCATCTTCTCCAGAAGGTACTTGAAACTCTAGAGTTATCATTTCAATTCCAGCTTTCGAGAGCTCATCACCGATAATAAACTTTTTATCAACCATAACAGCATCACCCGGCTGAAGTTTATCGAGTAGATCGGTCAAATTAAACAATGCCTCATTTGAACATTTACCCGTAACAGCTTTGCTCACATAATTTATGGATCCCGATGTGGATACCCCAATAAGAACTTTAAGCGTTTGTGAGCCCATGCAATGCGAGTGAATGCATGTACTACATGATAAAGATCGAAATGTGATTGTTCTTATTTCCATGCAATCAAGGATCGTTCTTAGATTGGGAAAGCTCTTAAAGCTTCCTATATTTTGCTCTTTTGTTTGCCAATAAATCAACTTCTTAGTGACTTTGGCCAAAAGTTGAATGGTATCGGCAAAATAGAATTTAGCGCTCGTGCCACTGACTTCAAATAATACCGCTAGCTGTGCAAACGTCAGATTCGACTTCAGCTTATACATTGTTAAGAGAATTCTTTCTCTCATCGATATACCCACTTTATCGTCCCTTCTATTCATTTCACAGGTTCGCACTAGCGCTTCCAGAGTTGATGTATTGGGTAACCCAGTCATAATGTTTATCTTTCTGTCGGTGTCCCAAAGTGATGTAAATATGAAGGGGATTGGGTCGGTCTGAGTTCCTTTGTCGCAAAATTCGGTTTCAATGTGCTCTCCTTTATCTGAAGTTTCCGAACAGGTTTGCTCCTCATGAATGTTGCCTTCTAAAGAGCTTGATTCGTGTATAGTCTCTACAACTGCTGTATGAACATCTCTAGGGAAGCGGATAGAATTTATGAACTACATTTAAACAGATGTAATGATCTTACGCTTTTTCTGCTGCAGCATTAGAACGGTTTAATAACCGCTTTCCCCTGTCAATTGGTACCTTTCTCGTTTGGATTGACGATTTGGGAAGATTCAGCGTGGGAAATGCGCCTGTTACCAACATTGTTCTGGATCGTATACCCTCACGTTTAGCAGGTATTAAAATACTCTCTTTGGCAAAGTGGCGACTGCAAATCGAAAAACATTTTGGAAAGGGTTTTCCCATCCGTAGAACTGTCGACCATTCCTTCATCAAAGTTTTAGATTGGCGAACTTCCTTCGGAAGGGAATACATTGTAATTCCATTTCCTCTGTAGGTATTACACTGAGGAACACCACAGTATCCTGATTTATTAGACTTCCCTTGTTTGCTTTGCATAATCTGAAAGCAAAACAGCATTTGCAAGAAGCTCACTTTATATATGATAATTAGCGCTCACTCTATCCCTTAAAGGAGTACTGGATAGATTTGCAGGAGTGTAATGTATAAAGCTCTATTTCTACACCCTTCCGCTTTTCCTTTGCTTTCTTCCACTAAACAGTTATAATATTTTTACGATATTGTTTACTTGTGTCCTTCAACAATTTCTATATAACTGTGCATGAGCTGAGCTGTCAAACTCTATAGTACTAACCAGTGTTGCCCGCAAGAGGACAAAAATTTGGCGCGGCGCACAGTGTGCAATTTTGGCAATCTAAGTGGGCAAAAGTAAATTTTCGAAATGTTTAATATATCGTCAGCGGAAAGCAAAATTGGTCTAAAGGTCCATTCACAGCTCAGCGAATTGCAAATGCCCAAACTGCGAACAAACAGTTTTCAGCACATTTATAAGCACGCCCTTAGCAATTTTATTATTCCAAAAGAACGGAGCTTAATTTATCTATTGATTAATATATAAAAAGTTGAATTGCAATTAGTTTCTGGGAAGAAATTAACAATTCGCCGATTTTTTCGCGAATAAGCGAATGATTTCTGCGAACTGTCAACTTTTATTCACATCCCACACATGTAGGACGCAATCCACATTCCCGCGACCAAAACATTCGCGAGAGTTTAACCACACAATTCGTTTGCTTTGTTCTTGGTGTGTAAGATCGTGGTTGAATTTATCGAAAGAATGTAGGATAGTACCTTCTGAATGAAAGCTACGCTATGTATTTATGCACTTTTCACGTTTAGGCAATTAGTTATAAAATGAATGACAACTCAAATTCGCGGATTGCCGCGACCACAAAAAAAAGCAGCTGTGAATGAAATGTCAAAATTTGCGAATATTCGCTCATTCGCATTCGCAGGTCGCTGAGCTGTTAATCGACCTTAAGTCACAATAACAAGATTTTACAGAGGACGATTTTTTGGCTTTAAAGGCACATTTCTTGTCTCGTTGATTGCTCATATAATTTTTTTCAAGTCTTCTTACCAATTTATGCGCCTGTTATGGATCACAACTCAACTTGGTTATGTTGTCTTTCTCACAACTCAACTTCAATACAACGACCTAATTTTTGGAATTATGGAACAAAACTATTTTCAGTTGAGATAATACAGCCAACTTGAAATACGAAAATTTGCAAATTAACACTGACACTTCGACGTAAACAGAAGAATATTCAAAAGTACCCCCTAATCTTTATAATAGTAAACGAAATACAAAACGGAAAGCAGTTTTGAGCTATTTTTTGATGATGGCCATGAATGGAAAGACACTACTAATGTTGCGCGCATCCGAAAAAGTATTTGCGATCATTCCAACCCTTTGGAACAAATATCCTATCCTTTGTTAACAGATTCATTAGTTATTTTAGACTAAACGAATAATTTTTGTACATTTTGAATGAAGTAAAGGATTTATTTAGAACTACTGTGCTCTCTTCGACAATACCACCGATCTTGGAACTGGCTGCTTCCCGTTTTTTTTTTCTGAAGGGATCTATCAAAATTTAAGTATTTGGTTACAAATTTCAGACTGTGTATTTGTACTTCTCCATATTTTTAACAAAACCTACCTTCTTTTTTCAAAACAACCAACTACAACTGCAAAATCGAGGTTGTGTGGTTTTGACAGTTCAATACAATACAACCAAAATGCGCAGACAACTACGCAGAAAACCAAAAAATTGCAGTTGTATTTGATTGACAGATGACAGAAAACTGGTTGTCTCAAGTTCAGATCGATAATGCTAATTCTATAGTTCTGTTCCTTTATATTTGTACAAATTTGTACGAATTCTTGCCCAATAGCGTTCCTTTACTCAAAAAATTTCGTTAAAGAAGGAGTAAAAATTTCCCCTCAGTGAAAAATTTTATGAAATCTTACTCAACAAATTTCTGCCTTTCTTTAATTTGCTGTAAAAGGGCAAATAACAAATTAAAAAAACGAACCCAAATGAAAGTTTAATGTTCTCCTAGGACATTCCTGTGCATTTAAGTAGGTAAATTCATATTTAAAAGCAATAAATTGAACTTTAAAGTTCAGTGAAAATGTTTTACACAGATGTGGAGTACCGAAGAAACAGCTGAGAACGTTGACGTTAGTTATGGGCAAGTTTTTGTGTCTAACGCGCTCCTTTACTTTTTTGTACCTTCTCTCTTTGAGAGAGAATTTTACTCTTAAGGTTGATAATAGGTGCGTTTTTTTGTACGCGTATACCCGCTAACTCAAAAATGATACAAAAAACGACCATCCCCGCTTATCGGTTTTGTGAGAAAAACCTGGCAGCACATACATTCTTATGACATTTTAACTGCCAAACTCAGAAATCCTTAATTTTTTTGTGAAGATTATAAACAAGCTATTTAATTGGAAAACATGGAAACAATCTTTGAAATAAAATTTTTTTTAAGAAATTCGATTTTTTTATTTTTTGTTCTTGTTTTCTTTTTCGCAAAAAATAACACTTCAGCAACCCCAAAGTCTCCTCCTTAGTCCACAATTTTTGTTGGCTAATAAAATGTAGAATAATAACAACAAATTCTCTTTCATGTTTCTACGTACCTTTTTTCTGCTCCACGCATTTTTGTTTTTAAATTAATTTCCAAACGAAATGTCACATTTATATCAAATTTTTGACAATTATTCATAATTTACCGATTGGGGATAAGAAAAAGGATTCTGGTAGCATTGTCAAATCCTTAGCGGCGATAGATATCCCCGCTAACTTAAGCGGGTACACGCTATCGTGTTGTTGTAATCTACATGTACATTTTTGAGTTAGCGGGTATATGTGTACAAAAAACGCACCTAATTTCTCTTTTACGAATTTTCGCCCAAAAAGTAAAGGAATAGACCTATTAATTCAGACCCCATGCATAGTTTTGACATCCCTGGCAAACTTTTTCGTCTGTGCAGATGACGATGGAGAACGCTCGCTTTTCCATCAAGGTCGGTAATGACGTCACCGAGACCTTTGATATCAGAAAAGGTTTTAGACGAGGTGACGCGCTGTCATGCGAGTTCTATAATATTGTGCTTAAAGGAAACTCAAAAAACCAACACCAAAGGCACAATATATCAAAAGTCTGTACAACTGCTTGCACACGCGAACGATATTGTAATTATTGGAAGAAAGCAGCGGGCTGTCACTGGTGCGTTTGCAAGCATTGAAGGAAAAGCAGGCAAAACGGGTTTAGCGATAAACGGGGATATGCTGTCGACAAAAAGGGACAATCAACACCGACAAATTGGACAGAATGTCACAATGGGCAGTTACAAGGGACTCTGTCTACCTTGGTTCTGCTATTCATTCTGACAATGATACCAGCGCAGAAATCGAGCGAAGAATAACTCTTGCCAATCGCTGTTTTTTTTTTGGACTAATAAGGCAATTCAACAGTAAAGCTTTATTTCGAACAGCTAAGGAGACTATACAAGACCCTGGTCATCACAGTCCTGCTTTACGACGCTGAAACATGAACTTTATTGAACGCGGATGAAGATATCCCTGGTCGCTTCAAGAGAAAAATTCTTCGTGAGATATTCGATCCCGTTTGCGTTGACGGGTTTTTGAGGAGAAGATTCAACGACGAACTATACCAGCTGTACAGCGACCTAGTCATAAAACTACGTATTAGACGTTAGAAATGGCTAGGATATGCAGAGCGGATGGACACCAACGCCCCGGCCCACAGAGTCTTCGAATCTAATCCAGAGGGACGACGCAGTAGAAGCCTCCTCGCCATATGTGGCGCGCACAAGTTCAAAGGGACCTCGACCAACTTGGAGTGCGCAACTGGAGACAATTACCTAAAGACCGAGCTAAGTGGGAGACTTGTTGGTTGCCCAGGTTCTCCCCGAACTGTAGCGCCACCTAAGAAAGTAAAGAAATTCTTTTAGGGTTCCAAGATCCACTCACAAAAGGACTTGGAGGATATGAAAAACGGAATGCTCTGCTCGATGCAGAAAGTAAGTGCCGATGCAAAAAAAAAAAAAAACAGTTTCACAACCAACAACTTTCATTGAAAACCATGCGACGGTGTACAAAGGAAACGAAGCTGGTAAATGGTGAAGGTTCATCATAAATTAGGACCAATTTTGCCATTTTGAGTTGTTTTAAGTCAAACTTGAACTAACTCTACACAGTGAGAGTCAGAAATGTGTATACAGCTAATACTTCCTACTACAGATGTTAAACTGAGCGAAAAAAATATATACAATTCGTGACAAACAAAATAAACGCAATTACAAATTTATCTGCAATGTTGTAAAATTACTACTGGAAGTATGCTATGATATTATACAAAAAGTGGAATTCCAACAAAATGTCAACGGCCCGAAAGTATGCATTGACTTTGGCGAGATTGTGCATTGGTGTTTTCAGTGTGCAAATACCGTCAGATTTTCCTTCTCCATTTCCGTTTGGTTGGCCCGCTTTGCGCGTTAAAAGGATTTAACACTATGATACATTCTTCTACTCATACACCGGATGACCTTCGGTCTCGCATGCAGGTGCTATGCGGCATATAAGCAAATATGAAATAAGTCCACTTGAAAGGGACAAAAAAAAAACTTGCAAATCTTCACGTCGAAATCAATGTATACTTTCGAGCTTTAAGAATTTAGTCGGAATTATAGCATACTTCTTGGTAGTTATTTTACAACAATTAGAGATTAATTTGTAAGTCCATTTATTTGTTTATTGCAGATTGGTTATAATATTTTTTTGGTTTTAAACAATATATATGATGTTATGAAGTGGAAATTAAAGTCAAACTGCAATTTAGCTGAGTATATACCTAAAAAAACGTTAAGTTTAGAAATCCTTTTTTCCTCCTTAGAAAGATGGATGGGGAATAAACTGAGTCAACGCCCATTTTCCCGGATGCGCAGATAACAGCGCAGAGCCTACAAGCTCTCAGCGCCCGTAATTTAACGCCTGGGAAAGCCTTATGTCTATTATTACAGAGGACAAAATTGCCTGGGGCTTAAACAGCTTCGCTTCTTATAAATCCCCGGCCTGGACGGCATTCTATCCATTATGCTACAAGCGTCGCAAGACGTAGCAATTCCATGGCTCATATCGGGGAGTTGTTTACTGAACAACCACGTACCCCAATCATGGAGACGAGTGAGAGTGGTTTTCATTCCAAACATAGGCAGGCGATGTGATGAAAACTCGAAAGATTTCAGACCAATTAGTCTAACTTCCTTTGTACTTAAGATTTTCAAGCGACTCCTAGACAACCATTTGTGAAGCAAAATAGTAGAACCATCCCATTCTAAAGCACAGCACGTATACCTTAAAGGTAGATCGACAGAGACAGCTCTTCACGAGGTAGTGCAAACTACCTATATAGAAAACTCTATACAGTACAAATAATACACTCTAGCTACCTTTCTAGACATAGAAGGAGCTTTTAATTACGTACCTACTGACGTAATCTTAGAGTCCATTTCGGAGCTAAGGAAAGATAGCTATCTAAGTCAATGGATCGTTTTTATGTTTTTTTTTTTTTTTTTAAGGTAAATGAGGAGGAAAGGCAGAGAATGACCCCCGGAGCACTGTGTTGGGGAACACCCAACACGGTGTTATGTTACCTCTACTATGGCTTTTAGTCATGAATAAAATCCTTTTAACATTATACAGAGAAAGAGCCAAGGTAGTCGGGTATGCAGACCACATACTAAATGGGACCAGTTCTTACATATGGCTTAATAGTATGATGGTCGGCTCTAAAAAAAGCCTATAATATAACCAAACTTAACAAAGTACAAGTAATGGCATGTATAGGCACCACAGGCGGTCTACAGTCAACCCCGACAAATGCTCTAACAGTCTTTCTGCATCTTCAACCTTCAGATTTACACATAATCACAGCACACAGGGCGGTCAGACCCAGTGAGTCTGGGTGCTGGATTACGAAAGCCTATGGGCATAGTAACATATTAGACTCTCTGCTGACAGAACTGGTTTTGCCCACAACAGATAACATTTGCCGTATTTTTTTGAAACCTAGCCAGCCAGTCGTTCATTTAAACGATTTGCCAGCCAGCCAAAGCCAGCCGATTTTATACGAACATATCTCTACGAACCAAGCAACCTCACAGTGACAGCAACAACAAATAACTAAAAAATATTCGTTTTTGCGCCGCCTAAAATTAGGCACCATTAAATTCCCAGCCAGTAACTTTTTGCTGGGGATAAAATCAAGAGTAGTAGCCAGCCGGTTGTTGTATTTGTTTTATGTGTAAAATTTTACTTTACTATCAACTACTGGCTGGCTAGGTTTAAAAAAAACACGGCTTTTATATCCAAATTGAATTCCACAAAGCGTTTCGATGTTCAATTCCCCACAAGATCAGAATGGCAAGATGGACAGGTGACTAAGGATTTCGACGTTATAAACACTACCAATAACCGCTTCTACTAGGTTTAGGTAGAAAAGATGTTCTCAAAACTAAATTTACAAAACTTCAGTGTTGTATGGCGCCCAACGCAGAAGCAAGAGAGAAACAGCATTTATTGAGTGCTTATTCTTGCAGAAAAATATATAAAAAAGAGGAGACATTACAAATTTTTTTTAATGCTCGCCAAGAATATAGCAAACGCTTGGGCCATCGTATAGTGGATTTTAATACAATAATTAATTTATTAACTCGCTTATCACAAACATTTAAGAACTCAATCTTTTTAGTCTTGACCACAAGCAACAACAGTGAAATGAGTGCATCGGCCTGCCATAGCCAAAATGCGCTATCTTATTCTTAAAAAAGAGGGAGATTTATGGGGAAGATGCTGCGACAAGTGCTTGTTTTCTAGCGGGGATGAACACGTTCGTGTAACCGTGGCTCTCATGATCACGCATCTCTCAATAATCGCAGCTCTGCCCTAAGTTCATCTTAAATTTACCATTCTTAAAATGGACTTATTTAAAGTTTAAACTTCTTATGATGGAGTGAAAGTAAAGGATATAAGTAAGAAATTATGTTTAAAAGGAAATTAAGAAGCGGTTTGGCAAAACTCTTGCGAAACCTTTATAAAGCACTTGATAATTCTGCCAGAAAATGTTAATAATCATATGATACTTGATCCAATAATTTCTTGCTAAGTGGGTGAAATTGGTATAGATAATAACGAGATTTGAATCGGTGTGTCCCATATCGTAGATGCCCCTTAAAAAATGCTGACTCTTAAAGAATACGAGTATCAAGGGATCCATTAGTTTTGAGAATTTTCAAAGACGGTACGTGTCACTGAACTGTGATAATTGTGCATTTTTTTTTTTCAATCGTCAGATATTTATGTATAAGATCAGCTTTCTTTCAATTTAAGACCTTAAACTAAAATTACAAGACAATAATATTGCTGGGAATTAAAACCATTAATTTGTTGATACCCTGCCGCAAAGTGTCCTTATTTTACTGACCTCCTAACCAACCAAATCGCATTCATTCATCACATCTCATTGAAAAAGACTTGTTTAAAAATAATATTCCTACTCCTTAAATCTATAATTTCTACTATACAAGAACATTTCTTTTCCTTCTAGGTTATCAGATACACCAGTGCAGTGAGTATGATTATTTTTAATCTAATTATCGGAATAAGTCTGCGCTTTTACTAACTAACGGTAGCATTAACTCTCATCAACCGCCTTGCCAAACTGCCAGTTTTTCTGACTCGGATCACTTAACACTTATGTCACCGAGTGACAAGTCACCACCATGTTTAAAAATTTCTTCTTTTTTTGCCACTTCATGCCACCAGAGTCGCCACCCGTTGACTGGTTGCCTTTCAAAAATGCGTGTTTTGAAATAAATGTACATGTAAAACATACATTCTAGCTCTACACATATTGTTAATTCATCGCAACTCGTTTTAATTGCAATCAGTGCGAAATTAGATTTCTGTCGTGAACGTTAATGCTGCGACAATTAATGTGACACTTTCTTGCGCTGCGTTCCTTCCGAGGTAATTAATGCGAGCCACTTATCCATTCGGTGTGCACTAACCCAGTTCGTTATAGAAAAGTAATTGGAATTAAGCGAACCTTTAATGAGTTCAATATTTTGAAATGTCGATTGCGTTAATGCGAGAGGTGATTGCCAATATATTTCAAAGAAAAGTGTACCATCAATATTGTTGTGCATTTATAATTTTTTGTTTGATTTTTGTATGCAGTGGTTGCAATAATGTTGCACATTCTTTGTTTTAGCCTTACATGGACGGAATGAGGTATATGTACCTACGAGTATCTCAAAAAAGAGACGTGGGATTTTCATTCTCACTTGTTAACAGATAGTTGTTCGGTTAAGGACGTGCTTTATTTTATTTCATTCATGTAAATTAAAATTGAATGGATGCACTATTGAGATACATATCCGCAGGTTGATGGTGTATTGACATCTGAGACTTTCTCTTCTCAAAAAGAAAAGACGACGCTATCCACCCTAATCGATGTATTAGTTCTAGACCAAATTTTATAGAGTTTTTGGCCTTAGTGTTTCGAGCCTGTTGGAGATAAGACCATTATACAGAGTATCGGAAAATAGAAAGAAGAAAAATTTGCACTTTACTTTCCTGTCAGACTTAACTTAGCGAAATATCCACAAAGGGAGGTTAGACCTACGTGCGGTTCAAAAAGTGAAATTTCAGTCTTTCGGATATACAGGGTGGTGGATATACTCACCCGATTTTATTTTGCTATATCTTTAAAACGAAATGACATAATTTCATAATTTTTTTTTAAATAATTATTTGGACCTTTAAGTTTTTTTTTTATTACTTCTATAAGATGATATCGATCAAGTGGACGCCACCATTGTTGATGACTATTTGAGCTCTTTTTAAAGCATTTTCAATTGTTTTGCCGAGGACTTGGGGCGATAAGTCCTTAGCACTCTTGTCGGATATTCTCTTTGAGAGCTTCCAGAGTCTGCGGATTGTTCTCATAGACCCGTGACTTCAAAAAAACCCAAAGAAAGACGTATGGAGCGGTCAAATCGGGCGCTTTTGCCGGCCAGTGCAAATCATCAAAACGAGCCATTGGGCGACCCGGAAGCGCATTCTTCAAAATGTCTATTATTGTCGCGCGAGCTGTGTGTGCGGTTGTACCGTCCTGTTAGAACTACGAGTACATGTCCTCCAGTCTCAATTCATCAATTTGCGGCCAATGGCTAATGGCCGATTGCGTGGCACGTCGCCTAGTCGATGTTGACGGCTCATCCGCGAAATCTTCAGTCACAGCAGCAATATTCTCGTCGGAATGAGCACTATGAGACCTTCTGGCCCCTCTTCTATCACGTGTTTAGTTTAGTTTAGTTTATTCATCAATGGATTAAACAATCTGCTGATATTAAAATATTATTCACATATAGGTATACAAAAAACGGATAATAATATAAAATTAGTTGACATTAAGAATGATCATTAACATATTTCAAAACTTTGCTTTTAAAGAATTCATTTGAATTTGTGGGCGCCGTGGCGTAAGTGGTTAGTGTGTCAGATCATTGCGCGTGAGGTTCCGAGTTCAAATCCCAGAAAACACCAACAAGTTTTTTCACGATCCCACCTCTCGCGAGCGTCTGGCAAACATCCGAGAGTATTGTTGTCACGAAAAAGCTTCTCAAATCGCCGTTCGGATATGGCACTAAACTGTAGGTGCCTTCCATTCGTGTGAAAAATATAACGCACACATCATGAATAGTTGCGAGAAGCTAGGCCCTGGCACTTAAAGACCTGTTGCGCCAAATATTTATTTATTTTTTATTCATTTGAAGATCAACTTCATTGCAAATAGAATTGTATAATAAAAGGCATCGAGTAATTGGTTCATTGAACCATAATGAGTTCTATGAGAAGGAAAATAAAGGAAATAATCTCTAATCTTAAGATTCCTTTCTGGAATATGGAAGGAACCATAGCAAGTAAATCTGCGGAATTTATATTATTACTTAAAATATCTTTAACAAAAAGAACGCAATGAGTCTGTCTGCGGCTATTTAAGGTTTTTAAGTTTATTAGCGCACATCTAGATAAATAATCAGGTACTCCTTCAGACCACCTCAAGTTTCTTAGTGCAAAACGAGTAAATCTCTTTTGTATCATTTCAATACGCTTAATGAAATTTTCATAGCACGGAGACCATATGACACAGCAGTATTCCAGTACAGGAAGCACCAAGGACATAAATATGGTTTTAAGTGTATTCACATCTTTAAAAATCACAGAATTCCGTTTAAGGAAACCTAACAAGGAACTCGCTTTAGATGTAATGAAGTCAATATGTGCAGAAAATGAGAATTTGGAATCCAAAATAACACCAAGTTCTTTGATTTCATTTACTATTAATAGAGGCTCATTTCCAAGCCTATAAGTAAAATTTACATATGAGGATGAACGGAATGCATTAAAGATTTTGCATTTTGAATGGTTGAGTTCCAAATGATTAGATTTGCACCAATTTAGGAACAAAGTAATGTCACTTTGAAAGTCATGACAGTCGGAAATCGAAGATATAGAACTAAATAATAGGTCAGTTCGCGTACCCTCCCAAAACAGTGAATTTTTACGAAAACCTGTTCGAGTACTGAGAATTTTCGTAGTTTTTCATAGAAGAGAGCGCTCTCGAGAGAGTGAGAAATTTCCCCATGCTGCGAGTTTTAGCGCAAGAAATTTCTGTGGCCTAGTTTGTGAAAACTGTCAAATCTGCCAAATCGCTGTATACCTATGTAGTTTTTTCTTGGATTGTTCCTTCTCTTTCTTTCTTTCGTGTGCAATTGGGTTTGACGTTTAAAAAGTGGGAAATTTTTGTGGTTCAACGAGTTCGTTTACTTTTTTGTAATTTTACCTCTCTCTGAAAGAATTTTACCCCCACTCGTGAAATTTTGACAAACTGCGAATTTTGATGCAGAAAGTACGCGAACAGACCTAATTTTACATCATCCGCAAACATTAGGCATTTCGAAAACTTTAAGATATCATTAAAGTACAAGACGAATAAAAGTGGTCCCAAATGACTACCTTGTGGAAGATCTGAGGTCACATCGTTAAAAGATTATTCATAATGGTAGATTCGAACGACTTGTTTTTGGTTACATAGGCATGACCTTAACCAGCTTAGGAAATTCGAGTTTAAGCCTAGCAATTCAAGTTTTCTTAATAGGAGACCATGATGAACTCTGTCAAAAGCCTTTACAAAATCTGTGTATAACCAGTCTATTCCAGTCTCTTTGAGGCGAGCAGCTAAATGCCTTAGTGTTTCACCAGTTGGCGTAGAATGGCCGGGAAATCTGCGCTGAAATTCACGTTGCGCCAAAATCACTGACGAATTATTCCGTAAAAAAATAGTCACGAGTACTTCGCGATCAGGAGGAGTATAGCGTTCAATGGCTTATCGACATATATTCTGCATCTGTTTACTTCAGAAATATCAGAACAAAACTGAAAGTTGCCGCCATTTGCAAAAGTTATAGTATCTTCCGATAGGGTGATGTATTTTGGACCACCTTGTACGTCCATATATACAGAGTTTCTCCAATAAATATCGGGACTGATTTGGTCCTGCTAATGGGAATGCGTGACGGGTCTCTATGGACAGGATCGTTAGAAGTTGAAAAACTTGAACGTGAAAAACATGTTCATTTAAAACATAGTTGCATATTTCCAGGCAAAAATATGATGGAACTGAAGCAAGTTTTATCTTTATTTTATATAGGAACTTTCAAGGCATATGTATATCTTCGAAACTAGAAAAGTCCGACCTTAAATATATGTATCAAAATTGTCAGAAAAATGACTATTCTCACATATTAAAATTTCATCCACATCGGGGCGGAAGCCCTTTTTCTAAATAATTACCGAAAAATCTTCAAGGGTTTTATTATTCATGCTATAATCTTTTACAACAAAGGGTTTTAATGATGTTACAACAAAAGACCTTATTTATAAAAACTATTCCCCTAACACAGGTTATTCTATTTCGGGCAATCCAACTTTAGAAGATTATAGGAGTCAGCTTTAATTAATCTAAGCTTTACTTCGTATCGTACCTA
Source organism: Brachypalpus laphriformis (assembly GCA_945910035.1). Classification (NCBI taxonomy): domain Eukaryota; kingdom Metazoa; phylum Arthropoda; class Insecta; order Diptera; family Syrphidae; genus Brachypalpus; species Brachypalpus laphriformis. The sequence continues at coordinate 328,102,273 of OX246753.1, forward strand.
AAATGTATTTTTGACAAGTATCTACTTTTTTATGTATTTAGTAATAATCTGTTAAGCTATTAAAAAAGGTAATGAGAGTGTAATGTAATGAGATATCATTAATTACAACTCCCCTAGAAAAACCCTCAAATGGAAGTTTTTATTATTACCATTAATTTTTTAAAGGTCCATCCTTACGCCATCTTCCTAGTTTCCTAGTCATACCATGGGTCGGTTTGGGATGTTTTTGTAAAATCTGCATTTCTGAAGTAAATTCTTGATCAGAATTTCGCAGTACCCTGTTTGCGGGCAGGGTAATTACTGCCCGCAGTAGTGGCCCTAAGATTACAACAAATTCACGTAATCTGATCTCGTCATACGCGAATGCTTGCGATACACGATATCTATTCGCAGCCTCCCATCGAACTATAGCGCCTAAAGCAGCATTATATTGGTAGGGAATAGGTGCATAAAGCCAAATCGTATAACGTTGCTAAAAGCTTAAAAAGTATCCAGCCCACTCAAAATACCCTATCCTTGTTGCTGTCATTCCTTAATTAATAAATAGAAATTGTAGCATTGATAGTATCTACCGTTGCTAATAAAGTGTATTTAATGGGCACTACTTAACTAATTCATAATTTTATCCTCATCCACCCAAGGAGGTATTCCTTTTACCACCAAAATCTTTAAAATATTTAATTTACTAACTTAGGCTGAGCTCAAAAGCATGTCTGTTTTCTAATAATTACATATAATATCTCATATCTTACTCAGGGAACAACAACTCCTCAATATCTTCGAAGTGATAATCTCAACGTTAGAGGGAAAACTAAAACGCATCGACAACCTAGACAAAGCAGTCGAACATCTAATGCGACGCGTGGAAGCCCTTGACAATCGCGTGGGCGATAACATTGTCAAGACCGATTCAGTGATTACAAAGCTTCTGAACCTCGACAACAAAATTTCCTTTGATTTCCAATTGACAACCCTACCGACAGATACCGATGGGAATGGAGCGAGAAGTCCTCGAACTTCAACTAATCTCGACAATCGATTGTTGTTACTCGACCAAAAGGTTAGCGATATTGATTCCAAAATCGAAGGCCTCAAGAGTCAAATCGACAATAACTTCCTCCAAGTGGACGACATTAATGCCGAGGCTAGTGAAAAGAAACCAATCAGTATGAACGTAATAGAGATAACCAAAGCGATGAATGCTGAGGTAATGAACCATGTGACCACAGAGCTCGGTCAGCTACGCGGCACAACGGACAACATTGACAAGAAACTACAGTTTCATATCAATATCGTGTCGGAGAATGTCGGCCGGATGTTGCGCATGGTTAGTGATATTCACGAGGCAGTTGTGGATCACAATGATCAGTTCAATGCGTTGAATGCGACGACGACGGCCTTGCCATTGATTAAATCAAGCAAGATTGATGCTTTGGTCAAGCAGATCCGACCAATGGTATCGGTTTCAGAGAAGATGGACGAGGTGTGGGACGTAGTTGTGGGAACTAAGAGTTCGGTGGATCATTTATTGCCAAAATCAGATGAACTGTTGACGCAGACACAACGCCAGGAGCGTGCTATTAGCGACATTCATCAGGATCTAAAGACGAAGACAAATTTGATCATAAGTAATTTGGACATGGTTGAAAAGAGGCTGAAGAAGCAAGAAGATGATGTCTCATTGTTGGCACAGAGACCCGTGCCGGCAGAGTTACTTATGGATCCAACCATTGATAGGTTTGTCGAGTTTGATCCCAATAGGTTTGATGGACTCAGGTCAATTGTTTTCCTATTAATGCTAATTTTGTTTCAATTTTAGGTATTCGGTGATTGAAGAGTTTACCGAACCAATTCCAACAACACCAATGGTGGCGTCTTCGACCAGCACTACTCCAGTGACTACTACGAGTACTACTCCAAATCCAACTACAACCACTGCTGCTACTCAAAATCAGACGTCGGTGAAACCGCTATCCCGAAAGGGAGGTATAATATTTCCCAGTGTAAAGAACAAACCTTCGGTGGTCAATTCAACATTCTCAACGGACATTATTACCCTGAAGGACGTTAAAGTGAGTTTTTCTTACATCGTTTTTATTTTTGAATTAAAATTGGGGGTATGTATAGGTGTAAGACACGCAAAGAGATTTATTGATCCCTTCAGTATTTTTTACATAGGGCGGGTATAGGAAAGGATAAATAGAGAGAGAGATAGATTGGTTACTAGTTTGAAACTCAAATGTTGTTTCAGAAAATTTTCCCCCAAACAAAAACTAGGTATCTTCGAAAATAGGGAAAAAATTCATCAGGAAAAAGTTAAATATCGCGATTGCGTTGAAAATTCTTCTGAATTGTCATTCATGATACCTATTTATTTTCTGCGGAATTATTCCCTCTTTTTCGAAGATACCTAATTTTTGTTCGGGGGAAAAATTCCGAGGGAAAATTTATTCACGATAACCCTGATTGATATTTTGGTCTTTGCTTCTGATTCACAGTATTTTTTATCCCGGCCACCTGATAACATAGGCATCAATCATCCAACAGAGTGAACAATTTTTCGAGCTACATATATGACCAACATATTGCTAGTGTTATGCCTTCGCAATCGTGTTCACACAAGCTTTCGAAATTGATCGAACTGATTTTATATATTTCATGAGAAATAAATCAATGCATGCTGACATCAGGATTTGAACCATGAACCATTAGCGTGTCAATCGATGACGTCACCACTACACCATCGCTACTAATATGGTCAACAGAGCTATTGGGTCGTTGTTTAGCGGCAAGCATTTCTTCCATGGCTTGGAAATCGATCATGTGCAGGCTAACTTTCAACACAAAGGATAATTTTGTACTAAAGCACAGAGTAAAGTCAAAATTGTAGTGCTGGTGCCGTTTTTGATACCCCAGTTTCCTTTTCCGAATTGTTTAAACATTCAATGAATCAAAAAAAAAAATGCACGTGCATTGCCTGTATTGTTAGTGATTCAGCTTTTTTCTTCTTATCGTGGCTCGTGATCCATTCTTTTTCACTAAAGTATAGTAGGAAGAAGAGTGACCCGAAGAGAATAACTTCGGCGGCACCACCCGCACATTCGTTGTCATCGGAAATCATAATCCAGGTCTTTTATGTTGTAAGTTTCCACTGAAGCCTTTTTATTAATATTCTCCCCAGTGGATGAACAAGTCCCCCCACAGCTATGATAATACAAAAATTTAACTCAGAAACAACACCAAACTTTGTGAATGAGTATGTATATGTCTTTATTTGTAATCACAACGTGTAAAAATTATCAAGTATATAAATACTATTTCTCTTGTTTTTGTGATAAATATGAATACAACATGAATACTAAACGAATTCGCACTCCAAAAGAGAGAGCAATCAAAACACAATTTTAATATGAGTGCATGCTAATGAACATCTTTTAAATATACCGGTGTACATATGCGTTTCTAAGAATGAATAATAAAAATAAATGGAGGAGAATTCTCCTTCCAAATAAAAAAACACAGACGGACAGTTCCACGTTTTTGCTGTTTTGCACTGAACAGAAGAAAATATCACACACACAACATACATACATAATACTACAAGAGCTATGCTATATCTGGAGATCCATAGAGATTCACGCGATGTAATTGCTTTTCCAATAAAAAAAAAAAAGGTGATTCGCTTGGCTTAGAGCTCATCCTTGCGATGGGCTGCTTTGCATATGCATTTGCTGCTCTGTTCTAGTTTTTCCATTCCGGGGAGAACCATTATTGGGGAAACTAATCTGGTGCTCCATTCCTGGCGAACAATAAAAAATAACAACTCGATTGATAGATGGAGGATGAACTTACCTTGAAAAGCGACAAATGGTAACAGTAGATGTTCTGTGGCATCAAGTGCTCCTCAGCAAACGACCGAGCTGCGGCGGCTATTTCCTTCGCTCTATAATCCTTCTCCTTAGCCCATTGGATCTGCTCCACCAGATCGCTTAAGTCTCTATTGAATGGCACGTAATGCTTGTAAGCAACTAGCTTACTGTAGAAATGCTCATAGAAAGGGGACTCCTGTTTCAAAACAAGCGAATCCCCAGCTAGAAGGTAGGGAAAGCGATAGGCGGCAACAGTGCCATCCAGGTTGATCTGGTATTTGTACTGTGGAAGGGATAAGGCTTAAAAATTAAATTCTAAATCCTGATTTGATTGAGTTACAATTCTATACTAAAAGAGTTGTTAGAATCTAATAAATGGTCTAGAGCTTTGTGTATAATAAAAGCTTTATCTACACCAGTACGGTATAGAGACTAATCGACTCATGAAACTGTTTTGTTGATTGATATTGACAATGACAAATCGAGAACGCTATTGCTATAGCTGGAATTAAGATCGTACCACTCTCTCAAAGGAGCCAAATTACGTTGAAAAACAAATTTCATAATTTGAACTTAAAGGCTGATCTACTCATATCCAGCCTTTGTTACTTTCTACTGTCTCCCTACAGTGACCTTGTTTTTTACCTAGCACATGTCTACCGAACCCTCATGTTTGGATCATGATTAAATAATTTTTGACATTTAAACAGAAACCAAAAAATTAAGTCGAAATCTTTGCTGATCTAGTTCATTTAAAATAGTCGAAATTAGTTTAAAAAAAAAAACTTTATCACACTGGATTGGAATCATGCACGTAAAGGTAATTTGGGTAACGGAATAGCGGACTCTCTGGCCAAAATTGATGTATTAACCAGCCGTTTACTGGCCCAGTAACACTTTGTGGAGTATATGAGGACTTTCCAAGGAATTCACCAGGAAACAGACACTATCTAAGCCTAATGCAATCTGGACTGAACTAACTACTTTTCCCTGCAGTATCACGTAAGAAATCCACCTAACAACGGTACTACTAGTGGTCACTATATTTTAAAGAGGCACGTACCAAGTCTCAAACTATCGCCAGACTCTTCCAGTACTTAGACTATGTCTTTGCGACGAGGCGTCTGTTTATAGACTACGCTCTCATACCAGTACAAGTAAGCCATCCGATTCTAAGCAACAAGACTTGCCTCCTTGCAATGCACCATGAGAATCTAATGAACTTCATGATACCTTTTAAAATAAAAGGCCTATCTACCTCGAAATAAACATAATAATCGAATCCATCCTATTAGCAAAATGTGATTGAAACAGCACTCCAATAGCCTAAAATAGAATATCTGCTCACAGGGAGAATTGTCTAGATTAACGAGAAGCACAGCTTGGGCATGAAATCTTTTCTTGGAAAATGCTACTCTTTTTGGCCGTAAACATCTCAAAGTCGTCGGTCTACATTCAACCCCTCACCTTTCAATAAACTGTAATCGATTAAAGAGAAACCTTGACCGGAAATGAATGTTAGTTCGACAGACAACACAGAAACTCACCTTGAAGAAGTCTAAAAATGAGATGTGCGGCACGGTTGGACCATACTTGCTTTCCTCATTGCGGAAGAAAAAGAAATTTGTTATAGACGCATTGATTAGGTCCGGATGTTGCCTAGCCAAATCGATGAGGTGCAGTCGCTCTGTATGCGAGTCTCTGCCACGCCAGAAGGCCTTCTCCTCTTTAGTATCCCACGGATAATTCCCTCTCTGCACCGACAGCATATCCAGCGTCACTCTTCCCATGTTCTCAAGGGTGGACTCCGTCAAATCGTATGTAGGCAATACAATGTCATACGAGTCACGGCTGCCACACCAGGAGAATATCGGATACGGTCCGGAAGTCCTCTGCTGACCTCCTTTCTTAGAGAGAGGCCAATCGCCCAGGTTCAAATAGAATTCCATGTCGGGCAGAGTAGCCACTCTCGATAGCGACAATAACGTAGCATCCATGAACATCTTGAACCCCGTATACTTCCCATAGCACTGCCGGTGTATCCCCTGGTTCTTCACGACATAATGGCACAGCGATACACTTTCCGGCAGGTTGTACCTCTTCAGAAGGTTGTCACGTATGGCACTGAAGTTTACCCGCTTGAACGAATGCAAATCCCACTCAATCTGCCGTTCACCCCGTGGACAGTCATTGTTGATCAACCATAGGTTCAGGTCCTGTGGGCAGTTGCACTTCTCCGAGTACGCAGTTCCTCGGGTATAGTACGGCGACTCTGCCACCTGGGACCCATTGTACTTGATCTCGATCTCCATGTTGTCACACCAATCAGCGATAGTGTACCGCACAATGGAGGAACCATCCCCGCGGTCGATTATGTTCACATTGCTACGGCACTTGCCGTGCGGCGAGTTACCCTTCACGTTCACCACAAACTGCTGCGCTGGCGATTTGTCGAAACTAGAAAGGGAAGGGCACCTGCTGTAGAGGAGGGAACCTGTTTTATGAATATCATTAACTTGGACTTACTGCATTCCATTTTTGTCGATGGCGTGGATGAAGAAGTAGCGCGCCGGAAGAACAATTTGATCAGGTTTCAGGCCAGGACCCCAAACAAGTGTTTTTTCTGGGTCAACCAGGGGAGTTTCGCATCGCACGCATGTAAAAAACAGGAGAAGAAGTGTTGGTTTAAACATTTTTCATTGAAGATTCCAATGAAATCGATTTATTTAAACAAACTGGAGGCAAAAACACAACAAAGCCCGGCTTGGGTGAAACAATTTTTTTTTTGTTCTGTGGAAATGTCAAACTTGAAAAGTCGTTGTCACATATGCGTTCGTAAACAAATGGCTGTCAGTGGATGGAATTGATAAGAAAATATATTAAGGGTGGGTGATAAGCGTGTGTATGGTGTAAATTATAATTAAAAGTTTTATATGAAATAATTTTTTTAATATAATAATTGACTTATTACACCTCTATGGGATTTAATGAGAAGAGCCTGCTTCGATTTTTTAAACGATTTTAATGCTGCTTCAGCTCAGTTATTATGAACGTATAGGAGAAGGATATGGGACAGCAGTCCAACCAAAAGAAGCAGTACAAGGTTTCGAAATTAAAAAAAAAATTGTTCGTCGTTTTTTGTGAAACATACAATTTTTCTACAGTTAGGTTTGAGGATTCAGTCCAGTAGGGCCGTTGAAACAGAGAAAAGAGACTAAACGTCATACCTTACAGTTCAATGTACCTACTATTAATTGCATCAAAATCATACACAGTGGGGTATATGTATATCAAGATTAGTACTAACAATTGGCACAAATGTGGTGATTAAGAACCTCAAAAAAAGGTGGTTCACGTATATTGTCATTGAACTGACCTCTGAAGAATCCTGTAGAGGTGTTTGCCATAGAGGATTTTGGCTGAGCTTAGGCCGTGCTCTGTGTCACTGCATCGTTTACAGTTTGCAGCCTTTATTGTGTAGGAAATTCTTTTATTATATTTGAATTTAAACGCTCAGTCACATTTTAGCTAGTGACTACATTCATCCGTAGACTAAATTCCTTAGGATGAAAAAGAACAAAGTTTGTGTAACATCGATTATAATATCTCTTCATTTCTCTATATAGCTTTTAGTGTATTGCAAATACCAGTTGTTATCCAATAATTAAGTCTAGGGTCTCAAAGCACTTATTTGTATGTCTTTTAGGGTTTCTCATGTGTGGACTTATTAAATGCTGGTATGAGACAATCAGGAGTATTCTATTTACAAATTCGTGGAACTACATATTGGTTTTTGAAAGTATTCTGTGAACAAGAAGTAGCTGATGGTGGTTGGACGGTAAATATAAAAATTAAACATCTCGATAAAATAATCATCATCTGATTCTGCATGGCATTTTTCATACATTTTTTGTTATTTTTTTCATGTACACTGTATCATAAATGTTCTTAAGGTAATTCAACGTCGAGATGACTTTGGGGAACCACGAGAAAATTTCAATCGAGACTGGGCAGATTACAAGAATGGTTTTGGAGATCCAGCTAAAGAATTTTGGTTAGGTAATGAGAATATCTATATGCTGACAAATAATGAGGACTACGCATTACGAGTTGAACTGGAGGATTTTGAAGGCAACAAAAGGTAACATTTTTAAACAAAGTGAGGTAATGCTTTGAATGGATAATTTAATTGAATGTAACTGTGTGAATCATTTAGTTTTCTATAGCAGGGTATGTTGCTCAACTATAGCTTAAGGCAGCCTTATGAAAGCGTTAATTGAAGATGAGCTCTTATAGGTCATGCTAACCTATTTTAATATTTTTCTAGATATGCTCAGTATTCCCATTTCAAGATTCACTCCGAAGCCGATTACTACAAACTTGAAATCGATGGCTACGAAGGCAATGCAGGTGATTCTTTAAATGACCCATGGTACGGATCGAATAACAGTCCATTCTCCACATACAATCGAGACAATGATCGTAGCTCTCTAAATTGTGCTAGTATGCTTAAGGTGAGATCTTTAATAAAATAGCACTTAATTGTCAGTTTCTAAAGATAATTTTTCAAAACTGTCCTCATAGGGCGGCTGGTGGTGGAAGTCATGCGGACGCGGTCTTAACGGCCTCTACTTACATGACCCACAAGATCTAACTGCACGACAAGGTATCGTGTGGTTCCGTTGGCGTGGATGGGACTATACCCTTAAGAAGGCAACAATGATGATAAAGCCCCGCGGACCGCAACCGATGAGCACGGTGACGACATCGTAAACCTATTTATAATGTATTTGTAAACGATTCTTTACAAATTCATATTTAGAAAGTATTCTTTTTCGCCCAAGCATTCATCTCGAAAGACAAATCATATTTTAGACCGAATTTTTTGTTTATGTTAAAAAATTTATAAGAAAACTGTAAATTATTTAAGCGAGAGCTACATCACTAATTTGGATTCGGGTGGAATTCTTTTCTTTTAGCCAATTATCGTTAAACAAAAGAAATTTTTACCAATTAACTTATTTCTTTTTAAACTTTATTTAATAAGTTGTAGGAAATTAATTTTATAGGGAGAAATTAAAAACATTTTGTTTTTTTTTTAAATATTGGCCGGTTCTGTGACAATATTAAGTAAAAAATGATGAATTGATGGCACCATAAAATATACAAGCATGCGTAGAAGTTTTGAAAATAAAACAGTTTTACGCTGTGACAAAATGTCGGTCCCAAAGTTTGCTGAACCGAATTCCACTTTGAGGCTCTTATTGTAACTATTCCTATGAAATATGTACTCTTTATTTAATCGCTTACACATGCCCTTCCCCACTGGTCTTTGTTATTATTTTTGTTTTGTTTTTTATTTTATTTGTCATTCATTCAAATTTCATAATAAATTATTTTGTTCACATTGTCACTTAAAAATAAACCACAACCCCAGCTCACCATCAATAAAATAAAAAATCAGAGACGCTCTAGAAGCCGTCAAGCAAGACACATACACCATGAATGAAACACTTGCCGCATGAATATAGCACTTGAGACCCATTTTCTAGGTGAAAATGTGTTCCGTTCTTACAACATGTTGGAATTGATTTGTAAATATTCGTTTTTGTTCGTAAAGATTTTTTTATTTTATTTTATTTCTTGTTTGTTATATGAAAGATGGAAAATGAGAAAATTGTACAGTGTTCTGTTTTGTATTATTTTAGAGATTTCAGTTAAGGAAAAAATAAATATATTTAAGTTTATTTTTTAGTATACAGTTGTTTTTTTTTTTTTGTTTATTCATTAGTATTTCTGTTCACTTTAATAACTATCATGTAAGTATGTAATATTGTGTAAAATTACTTTTGAAGAGAATATATCTGCAATGCTACAGAACAGAGGTTCTCCCTATTTCGCACAGTTCAGAGCATTTTCTTTCTACTCCAGATCGGGAATGCTTAGATCCAACCAGATACAAGGTGGCGCAAAAGACCTCGCTTGATTTCCAAGGGAGTAACTTTGTAAATAAATAAAAAATAAAAAGAATTGTTTATTTTTATTGATTATGTTTATTTTGACATTTGAATTTGTTTTCATCGAGTCGCGAAGATAATAATAGTTAGGTGGCCGCTGCCAGAGTTGATGCACATTCGGGCTTGTTCCACAGCATTTCCCATGACTTGTCTCAAAACTTCTGGCGATAAATTCTCGACTTGTTGTCGGATTTTCGCCTTGGGGGCCGCCAAGGTATTTGGTTTGTCTGTATAAACTATCGCTCGTGGTTTGTGTGAGGTTGCACAGTCCTGCTAGAACCACATGTTCCCAAACCCAATTCGTATATTTGCGCAGCAAGAATTAGTTAATCATGGTTCTGTAGTGCTCAGAAATTACAAACAGTTTTCTCGACGGGTGCCGCTTAAAAAAAATATGGGCCCATCACCTTTCTTCCGTAAACCCCGCACCAAACAGTCACTTTGAGATGATGTAATTTCAAGTGCATTTTCAGTGCCCCGGAAGCAACAATTCAGCTTATTCACGTATCCTCATAGGTGGAAATGCTCCTCGGCACTCATAATGGCTTTCAATGGAAAATCGCCCTCATCGCGGTCAAGGTTTAGAAGGGCTTGACTCTAATTTAAGTGTGATTGGCGTTCTGAAGACAGTATCTGATGCAAAGTTTGCACTTTGTACGGGTACATTTTCAAGTCTTTCGCCAACATTCGCTGCGAAAACCGTCTATTGATGCACAGTTGCGTGGCTCGTTGTCTGGTTGACATTTGAGGGTCCTTTTGGACATCTTTTTCTTTTTTTTTTGACATCTGCATTTACAGTAGCGATATTATCGACCGAACGGCTGCTCCGGGGCAGCCATATCTACTATTGTTCCGTGTTGAGCCAATTCCCTTGAGGCTTAGCGCCGCAGCGTTTCCCCAGTTTGTGCCGCATGACCAGGGAATCGGCGACAAAAATAACGTTTAGCTAAAACCACCGACCGATTATGTCGAAACATTATTCCACGTTCTTGAAGCGTATAGCAATTCATGGTTTGTCTACGTGTATTCTACTCAACAAATGTCAACGTCGCAATGACACAAGACACCAGTTGCAGAAATGAGAGCATCTTCCGATATGGTGGTGACTTTTGCCCCACCTTGTAGTACGGATGGGTTGACATATTCTCTTTTTAAAAATTGTCCAATTAAATTTGGTGCTTCCATGAAAATGGCTCTATATAGAACGGAAGAGCAAACAAAAAAATGAGAGATAAATGTTATAACCAGTTGTAATTTTGCTTAGCCTAATAACTTTTATACTGGACTCGCTAAGGTGGTTGAACGTCAAGCAAAGGCTGGAGTACAACACATTATGTGGTGGTTTTTAAATCAGCAATCGTCAGCCACCCGAGTATAAACTGGAGAACGAATAGCATCAATGTTTTTCCAACCACTGCACCAAAGAAAAGTTCGTGCCTGGTAGTACAATGGACCTGAGTGCTCTAGGATTTGGGTTTCCTTTAAAAAATAAAAATAAAAAATCAAATATTCTGCTACACCTGGATATTTAACGAACGAAGTCAGACGTGTGGGACGTGCGCAACAGTACCAGTTACGAAATGTGAATGATTTTAGATTACGCAATCAATCTTTATCATTTGCTAAAAATACAATTATTTATAAAGGTACAAGGTTAATTAATAGTGTGTTAACCACCTCGAATCAAGAATGAGAAAAAGTTTTAAATATTCAAAAGTAAATTTTGTAAAAAGAAACTATAAGAGAATAATAAGACTGAATTAAATAAATTTGTCAATATGTACATAAAATATATAAACATATATAGTATATATTGATTTTGTAAATTATTGGATTAATGCTAATTAAAGTAATAATAATAAGGTCAAATAGGCGAACCCCACAGGCAGATCAGTAGAAATGCGGTGAAGTGGGAGGGTTATGATCCCTTGTTTTCGGAGCATAACCCCGTTGAAATGGGAAGAAGAAGTAATAATAATAATAACTTTATAGAAAACTACACAAATATGGGTTAAAGAGGGAAATACACGGTAAAACCGTTGTACAATCCGTTTTTGTGTTGTACTAACATCAGCCCAACTGTTGTATGCAGCACACACATTATACAACTGCGTACGATTTACGTACAACCATCCATTTTATTCAGTTATTTTACACGTACACACCATATAATTTCCATTCAATCCGTGCATGTGACAGCGGTTATACAGTTAAGACCATGCGACCATACGACAGCGGTACAACGGTCAGTTACGTGGATACGCACTACACAATTATCGTATACAATACAAAAGCTGTCAAACCGTTAGTGCAAGAGTTGTATCGTGCATTCCCACTTAAGATTATTATTCCGAATTTTGAAATTACTGTGAAAATTCGTTGAGTGCAGTTAAGTACCTACAACTTTCATAATCTTCTCCAGTGTGTACTTCAATCTTGTTTTAATAATTTTCGATGCTGGATCTGTCCATTTGTCAATATTTAAACGTGAGCTTACTTCACTCTGAATTTGGCACATGTGTAAACGTCACTTTGTTGACAACTCGTATCAATTTAATTTTTTCGGTGAAATTTACTCTCAACGTTTTCATTCGTTTGGTGCATAAAAATGTCCGATAATGAGGCAAGTGATGACATGGAGGAACTGCAAGAAATCCTCCGAGAGTATGCTGAAAAAGAAAAGAAATCATCGAAGCGCGTCGAGGAAAATCAAGATCCCCCTGAAGGCTCTGAAGACGTCACTGCTACTGCCTCTGGTCCAGTAAAACAGCCAACAGAATGGTTCCGTTCCGAGGAAGAGATCCGACTCGAGAAGCTAATCTTCGGCGACAAACCTGGCTTGCTGGAGAACCTACAAAAATCTTCAGGGTCCTACCGATCCGAAGAGGACAAAGAACAATCGCGAGCCAAGAAACGAAAGCCCGCCTGGCATGATGAAGGCGATGATGAACTGCAACTAGGCGAAGTTAAACGTGAAAACAAGCACACTGGTACACAGGATCACCTGCAGGACGGGAAACCATACAAGGAGTACCTCCAGTCGCGTTTCGAGCGTATAATTGCCGCGCCCAAGTGGGCTGATTTGGATCGGGAAGTTGAACCAGATTCAGATGAGGAAATCCTTCGAACGGTGGGTTTCATTGACCCGACAAAGTCAGCAACACTTCCCCCAACTGATATCGAGTACAAGAAGCTGAAGGATCTGAACCGAGCAACTTACGCCGAGGGCGCTATCAGCAGTATTGACTTTCATCCCACAAGCACAGTGGCTATGGTAAGCGGTCTTGGCTGCATCGCCACCCTTTACTCCATAGATGGCCTAAAGAATGAGAAGCTGCACAGCATCCGCTTTCGCGATTTTCCTATAAAGTGCGCCAAGATCCTTCCCTGCGGCACAAAAGCGATGTTCTCCAGTAAATTCAAGCATTACTTCACCTACGACCTCATGAAAGCCACCGAGTCCCGTCACCTCCTGCCGAATCACATTTATAGAATTTCCAACTTTGATATCTCACCCTGTGGCAAGTACATCGCGGCTAATGGACGCTATGGCGAGCTCCATCTCTACGATTTTAATTCAAAGGAGTTCATCCACACCTTCCATCAAGACGAGCCCTGCCGGGCAATAAAGTTCTCCTTGGATTCCAGCAAACTAGTCGCCTCATCCAGGGGTTCGTCGGTCAACATATTCGACATCAGACAACAGCGCCAGATGCACTCCTTCATCGACGACGGTTGCATCAAGGGCAAATCGCTAGCTTTTAGTCCAGATGGGAGAATGCTGGCCACTGGCAGCGCGGAAGGAGCCGTCAACATCTACAACTATGACAGCATATTCACTAGTAAGGCCCCACAACCCGAGAAAACAATCCTAAACTTGACTACGGCCATCACTAACCTCGAGTTCAATCACACGTCAGAGATCCTCGCCATGTGCTCCGACAGACTGCCAGGAGCTGTAAAACTGGCACACTTCCCTACTGGCACGGTGTTTGCCAATTTCCCAGGATTCAAGAAGAAACTGCCCTGCATTCGAACAGTCGCCTTCTCTCCATCCAGCGGATTCCTTGCACTGGGCAGCACACTCAAGGAGGCAGCCCTCTATAGACTCAAGCACTTCAATAACTATTAGAGTACATCCTACTTGATGTATAAACAATTTTTTTTAATTAAATCTTTAAAACCCAAACACCCACGTGTCTCAATGTATAATTTGTTTATTGTTTTACGGTAAAAAAAAAGATCACTTTGGCTGGGTACACCACTTTGTACAATCACTTCTCCCCGCTTTAGGTGCAGTAGATCGGACACGATCTGCCATCGTGGTTATGTATGTGAGTTGTGCGTGGCGAGGACAGATTCCATTCGTACCAAACCTTCTGCTTGGAAACACAGCGCCAGAAGTTGATTTCAACAACCTCACCAGCCTTGAGATCTAGTGGTTCCTACAAAAAAGATAAAAACAGTCAGACTAGTTTGCGGTAAGTCGTTATTTTGCAACTCACCGTGAATGGAAAATACATGGGAAACCATGAGAGCATCCCAGGAGTGTGAGTCGGTGGGTTTATACTCAATATTATATCTTTGTAAAGAACGGTATCGAAATAACCAGCGATCCCATTCAGAACACAATCCTGAGTAACGTCAAAGGTGAGCGACTTGTAACGAGTGTTGTCAATAATTTCGTCCCTATTCGGATGATGGAACTCGAAGAGCGGCTGCGGCATGCCAATGTGATAGACGTTCTTAAGTAAAACGACAAACCCACTCTCGGCATGATTGTTGTACGTGGTGAGCTTGTCGCGTGCAAAAGTTTTATGGCTAACTATCGAACGTACTGAGTTGTACAGCTTCGAGGACATCAGTGGGTTTATGTATGAAGTTGACTTGCTTGGTATACTGATGCCATCGTCTTTGAGTAGGGTCTGGGCACAATCGAGGCATTCTGGCGAGAGTTCGTTGTCACCGAACGAGCCGAGCAATTCGGAGACGAGTATATCACCCTTCTCGGGTGGAGTGAACTCGCGCATGTCTTTTGAGAAGATTTGAACGTCTGCGGGAGAAGATTCGTGTTACAAAGTAATTTTCTGTTAAAAATTTCAATTCAAACCTTTGCCACTCCACAGTTTCCTTGCGATAGCTGTAAGGGTACGCACAGCGTTTGGATTCTTTTCAATTATGTATACGCGAATTTTTCGTTTAGTGTTTTCGGCCGCGTTAAGGGCAGAACGAACAAGTGGACCTCTACCAGCTCCAAGAACCATCACAGTCGTCTAAAATAGAACAGGGATTGAGTATAATTATAAAGAAATAGAATTGGTAGGTACTTACCGTTTTATCTTCGATTTCCTTCTCTGGGACTCTGTCAATGAGGGCTGCCTCAATTGCGTCTTGATATAGTTTGTATTTCATTGGATCCTTCTCGAATATCTCGTAGGTATAGCAATCCAAATTGTCATATAAAGGTTGAAGAGGGATCTCCAATACGTCTTCGAAACTGTAACGGAAAGATGGATAATTATTTTATTGTTGGCAACATACAAGCTTGGGATTGAAAGGGGTTACACTGGGACGATAAATATGAATCCCCATCATACATTGCTACGTCGCGACACACATCTTAAATTTAGCGGGGGATTCCAATTTTAAGGTAGACTAAGGTAGTGATAGGAAGTACGGCCTCGACCCCCAAAATCACAATGGCAAACATTTTGTCGGCTATGTCAGTCATCTTGTCATTCAAGGCGCTTCCTCAGTAATAGAGAGAATCGAGCTTAATTCCCATGAAAAGGAAAGAAATACAGCGTATTGTTATGCCTAACAAATGCAACCTCACAAACGCGCTTGCTTCATAACCTAATGAAACCGTAAATTGATACAACTGTAGGACTGTTATTCGACTAACGAATTAGTAGGAGGTCAGAGTTTGAAGCAACACCATGAGGTTCCTTGCCACCTTCGGATAAGAATCAGGTCAGACAATGAAAGAACATTTTACCACGATTCATCATCAATCTGTCGAAGGCAGGTAGGTAAAAAAGCGCGAAAGGGTATTGGCGTCCTTCCCGTGGTTTCCAAAATAATAGATAAAACATTCCCAAATCGAATTAAGGATCACACCGATCCAACACAGTATTGGAAACAAGCAGGCTTCTGCATGAGTTTCTCCTGCATAGAACAAATAAATGCATTGTGGATCATAGTAGAGCTTTGTGTCGTATATAGCTCTCCACTTTATCTGTTATTTATCGACTCCAAGAAAGCTTCCAGCAGTGTGAATCTTTATTACATCTCTGGTATGAAGTATGCCTATGAGGGTGCTAAGTGAAGTTTTGCACTACGAGCCCCATGTTTGTAAAGCTCAAAATGAGGTGCTACAAGGTTGAATTTTATCACCACTCTTCTTTTTGGCCGTACTTAGTTGTGTTCATCATTTAGGCCAAGACAACTCAGCATTGTACATCTAGACTACACTGAGGATGTTTAATTGTTTTTGCACAACATAATGCGCTTGCATCATGGTGCACAGTCTGACCAGCAAAGGAAACAAAGGGTGGCTGATAATTTATAACACCACTCAAGCAAACATTCGACATTTCAGTTATACCGTAGCGGACCCACTTACAGATATAAGATTCTGGATTTCAAGAAGACCTGATGGATTTCAAACCAGAATTGTTACTGAGACACGCACTGGATCATTTGAAAGAGAGATGATCAGGTACATGAAGTAGACGGATATTAACGGTTCGCTGGTTTCAGAATGTACACAAAAACTCAACGAAGGTGCTCTACAAAACGAATTGATATTGGCACGGGTGATGGAACACGTGAGGATCGACTGAAGTGAAAGGGTGGACGAACTGGCGAAGCATGGTCGATCTCGGAAATCCTTTGTCCTCCCTTGCCCGTAAACGGTGGTCAATTGTATACCAGTAAATATAACCTAAAAATCTCTAAAACAAAATATCCAAAAATTCTACCAAAATAAAGATTCTGAGCATGGAGCGAGGAAAATACAAATGGTTGGTAACAGTAGTTAGTAGCGTAGCTCACAGGACATGGCGAGATATGACTTGAAGAAGATAATACCTGTAGACGCTGCCTAGAAGATGAGAAGGCAGCGCATAGACTGGCCAATGTCCGACATTAGCTGGTAGGACGTTAGCTATAAACGTTAAGACGGTGACCGAGAAAGAAAAATTTCTCTGACTAAAAACATTATGGGAATAGATGAAAAGGTATCCAATTGTGTTGACAAAAGGTGCTGTGCAAAGAGGAAACTATAGGAATCAGCAGACGTAAAATAAATTGGTAGTGGATTCGTGTACCTTACGTTGCGAAGAAAATTCCGTTGCCAAATATGTCATATAATAGAGTCCAATCTATATTCTATCTGGTATACAACTAAATGGCCCCAAGCAAAACGTGGCCCTGAAAGTTTGAGGAGTCGCGAACGCCAAGAATAAATCGTAGAGTTAAAATAGATTCCAAGCTCCAGGCAGAGACTTCAGTAATGAGTGGTAATTTTCAAGTCAGTCTGGTTATCTGAGCGCCGCGCTTATAACACAGGTGGTTCCGGTCTATACTGTTATTTTTTGATATTTGATTGAAGCACTTTTCCAGTTATCAAGATTCTAACCTACAATGCATCAAATTATATGGCAATAATCCTAAGTAGTACAATTTCCTTGAAATTCACTGTATCTGGGCGAAAACTTTTTGCAAATAACAGTAACAACTTCGAACTAAAAATCATCTAGGTACTTACGATTGTAATTCATACGTGTCTCGGTGAGATTCTCTAAAATTGTTCAAATACTCAGCGTAGTGCTTGAGACTATTATCGTTCTGATCGGCGCTAACAATAAAGTTTATGTGGCTCTTGACAAACAGCGCAATCAACTCCTGCCACGCCTTTGGCAAAACTGGAAAGTTATGGCGATTCCTTATGAACAGAGAAGCCGGAATGATTAAAGCTTCGAGCGGTTCACCCAACCACCGTCGAACGGCCTCCTTCGACGGACGATCGTCGCCCAACTCCAGGACCACACGCATCTTCGGGTTGAAGTCGGCGGCCCAACGAAAACGATTCCACCACCGCCAGGTGTCGTCCTCCTCGTAGCCCGCAATGGTGTCGTCCGAAATATCCGAACGCCATACAGCCGACGCCACTTTAGTCGCAATCATGGGAATTTGAACTAAAAGAACACCTAAAACAACAACACATGCTTAGTCAGAGATTAGTAATCGTCGCCGACCACATGATCAGCACCCACCTTTAATTTGCCTGGTTGCCACTCGGGCTAGATTGTTGTTGTTAGCTGACTTCAAACGAATCATTGTATATCCGCCATAATGCAGATGCTCGGTCCATGATAGATCCTTGCGGAGGATCTCCTCGCTGTTTCGACGAACCTTCGGGTTCTTCGAGTCACAGTCAATGGTGTCGGTAAGCAAAGTGATTACCTTACCATTCCACGCATCGGCACTGAGTATCAGGTCCGAATAGGAGCAGTCTACCTGTGTGGACTTTAGCGGCTCACGTTGGAACTCAAGCGGCACTTCAGTGCTGTTTATTGGGGCGGCAATGACCGTATAGCTGTTGGCTTGGGCTTTCTCTAGGAATTTCGGCAGATTTTCGACGTTATGTTGCATCAAACAGAGGTACGGCATTTTTGCTTTGCCGTTTCAATTATGGGATAAGGGGAAACACACTCAATTAATTAAAATATTAAACTTTTCACTTGCAGTTATAGATGCAGAACATACGAACCAAACAGGGCCGTATTCTATCTAACCAAATTAGTTTTGTTGATATGCCATGGCATTTATCGATGCCGGTTGTTTGACATGTGCGCGGTTATCGATAACATAATTGACGGAAATGAAGAAAGTGAGAAGCTCGTTATTGGGCAAGTAGTTTGACCTTGCTCACATCAGACGAGAAATATGTGTAAGAAGGGAAGAAACAGTAAAGTAAAGATCAAAGAATTCGTACATTTTATAAATCTACATAAGTAATATGTGAAGATTTTAATCAATGTCGTATTATATATGTGCCCAACTTCACGCATGTTCCAACATCTCAAGCTCCCGCCCCGCTGTGGCGTTTGACTGAACTCCACATTCTTAAAATTTAAAAGTTAAAAAATTTCAATTTTTAATTCAGTCGTATCGAGAGTTACATCAAAGGAGGTCGTGACTTAAAAATTAGTTTGTTCTTTTTTCGTGATTTTTTAAAATAAATTAAATGTTGAAATTTTCCAAACTGTGTGTGCACTGGCATTACCTTTATTCATAGCGAGACGGCGAACAGAGCGCCGTCGACCCGCTACACCGCTATAGGAACTTGCGCGATCTGTGTTTGTTCAAGTGTACTGGCTGTAAAAAACTGTTAACATTTAAATAGTTTCAATATTCGTTGCCATAGATGTCACTGTTCGCAACCCAATGGAAAAAAAAAAGTGTTTTGATTTGTGTTTTTGATTGTGGAGAAGCTGGGAACATTTCATTGCGAAACAAATAATAACTGTAGCTAAAAAAAGGAGGATAGAGATAAAATGAAGTGCTATATGGTTGGCTGTAATTCATAATACAGATTGTGTTGCAACCAAATTCAAATTCGTAATATTGTATTATAACTGTAGGAAACAAGACAATATATGAAGTGATATCTATGGCAACGAATATTGAAACTATTTAAATGTCAACCGTTTTTTACAGCCAGTACACTTGAACAAATACAGACGGCGCAAGTTTCTATGGCGGATCTATGATGCTGGATATTTTGTTTCTGTTTAATACCGCACTGGAACAAGGGAGCTGGAGATGTTGGAACACATTTTTCTGCAGACATAGTATGAAAGTGACATTTCACTAGCAGTCCATATATAATACGTCAATGATTCTAATAGTCTGTTAAACTTTTAAGTTGTCGAAGAGAAAGAAACTACGCACTTGTAGGGTTGATAATATACCATTTAATCTCTCGACCGGCTGTTCATAAATGCTGACTTGGGAGAATAAAATATTTTCGCTTCTGAGGACATAATAACGCTTTTTGCTAATATTCCCAAGGCTCCGATTTTTTTAAATTATTATTATTATTCATTACAACATAAATAAGTTTATAGTATATTTTTTACAAATCAGCACTAGCTACCAAGGCTTTTAGCTGGAAATCACAAAACTAGGAGATATAATAACTTAGGGAAAAATAATAGTAGTAATATAATTATGGAAGCGATCCGAAGTTGGCGGGACCACAACTTCGTAGCCACGGATTTGTGAGCCCGTCAACTTCCAATCTCCTCCGAGATAAACCTTAATACATCACTTAGTTAGATAATATTTGCAATTTTAAGTTCTAACAGAAGTTTGTAGGCATGTTTAATATTTGCGGAGGACTGTGGTGTTGATAAAAGGTCGATTAGTTTAATATTAAAAAGTTTTTCACAAAGCTTATTTATATACAAAATGTTTAATTGATAAGGTATGATTGGATTGGCAGAGGTGGCAAATTGGAGGATTGTCCTTTCTAAGGTTATAACTGTGAGTTAATTGAGTGTGACCGAGTCGAAGTCGCATAAAACATTTGTTCTCGACCGGCTGTTCATAAAGTCCAACTTAGGAGTATAAGATACTTTTGCTTCTGAGGACATAATAACGCTATTTGCTAATATTTCCACGGCTCAGATTTTATTTATTTTCAGTCCTACAAAGTTGCGCTCCATTTCCATATCTGCGGTCGCTCGGCAACCTCTTTACATATTCCAAGCTGTAATTTAGTGGAACCTCATTAAGTTTAAATCATCTGCTTTGAACAACTGATGTCACTGAGTCTTGTGCATGCCAAAAAGTTACACAACATTTTTAAGAAGAAACATACACTTTATCAGTGAGCCCTCTAAATGATAAACGAATAACCTATCACAAAACCTAACTTCGTGCAACCTGTTTTTTTATATGCACAATTGTATGGTGTGCTCGGGAGGGCTTGAGCAAGCTTTCCATGTATTTCCTCGTGAGAGGTGACAGCATTTTTTTTTTTATGAAGGTGAAAATCTTGAAAGACACTGTGGGGTTAGAAACCCAGAGTAGTCTTCTTCTTCTTCTTCCTTTTATCATCGAGGCTATGATCCGAAAACAAGGGATCACAACCCTCCCACTTCACCGCATTTCTACTGATCCGCCTGTGGGGTTCGCCTAAAAAAAGAGTAGTGTGGGACTCTAACCGCACTAAAAAAAATCATGGCCAATCAGAGAAAGATCGACAAATGATTTTAGTTTCAACGTTCAGTTGCGTTTGAGAAGGTATTATAAATTAAATGCGGGTTCTCATAATTGTCAGATTATAAATTCGTGAGGTTTAGTTTTTCTTAATCTACGAATATTATATCATACATTTAAGACGTCTCAGGATTAATATGCATCTGCAGACGCTCGCTGAGACGGATTGCGTTCTTTTTAATTACTTTTGTCACATCATCAATCTGCAAATTACGATGCAACTCATTTTTTATATTATACCATGGGGCATTTACTATTCCCTGAAGGACTTTGTTTTGGAATCTTTGTATTATTTGAACATTTGTTTTCTCTGTAAAGGTGATAGCGTGAAAATCTTTTCGGTATCATGGCAGCTGCCAAAATTGAACATCCCACTTAGCAATACACCTTTGAGATATCATTAAAACACCCATACTTGTATTTGGTTAAATTAATAATATATAATTACTAATTTGTGGATTTGAATGGTTCTTGTACACGCATACCTTTAAAATGTACATATTCTTAAGTGTAATCAGGTCCATTAATCTTCGATATAAATTCCGTTTACCCATTTATCGATTTCGACGATAATACACTCTGTGTCGACTTGGCAGCACTTATAATGAAGCTCTTTGTCGCTGTCAAATTGACAGCACACTTTACGAAAACTTTTATTCGGCGCTAATTTTTTTTTCTAGCGTTTTGCCAATTAAATTTAAATTAAGTCTCAATTACAATGAATTTCGGAATGCAGCCAACAACAACCGCTCCCAGCACGGGTTTGACTTTTAACTTGCCAGCAGCGACATCTCAGCCGTCGCTCACATTTGGTTCGTCTGGTGGTGGCGATGCTGGAGGGGCCAAACCAACTCTTGGACTGCCAACAACCTCAATCGGTGGCGGCTTCTTTAGTACTCCAGTTGCCAGCACCACTACGACCAGTGCACAACCACCAACATTGAATTTTGGTCCGGCGCCAACTGCAGCACCCGTATCCGCGACGACTTCAGCACCTGCTGCTGCTTCGCTGTCTATACCCAAGACTGCCTCGACCGGTCTCACAAATCTCTCGACCGCCACAAAGACTACCGATTCCAGCACAGCATCGCATCCAACACAAATCACTTACAACCAGTTGGAGGAGCACATCAACAAGTGGACACTGGAGTTGGAAGAGCAGGAGAAGGTGTTTACCGACCAAGCGACGCAAATCAATGCTTGGGACAAAATCCTCATAAGCAACAACCAAAAGATCCTTGAGTTGAATGATGCTGTACAGAAGGTCAAGAGTGACCAACAGACTCTGGAGCAGGAGCTAGAGTTCATCGCTACGCAGCACACGGAATTAGAGGAGAGCATCGTGCCGCTGCAGAAGGAGTTCATGAAGATTCCCCAGGTAGATGTTGAGCGTTCACAGACATATTTGTTGGTCGAGAACTTGGACACACAACTCAAGCAGATGTCTGAGGATCTAAAGGAAATCATCGACAACCTGAACGAATCGAACAAGGGTCAGGATAACACCGATCCTATCATACAAATTGGAAAGATTCTGAACGCCCATATGAGCTCGTTGCAGTGGATTGAGTCCTCTTCGTCGGCAATTTGTAATAAACTGGAGGACATCACCAAGATGCACGAGTCCTTCAAGAGGGACTCGGAACGATCGTTCAGATCTGCGTACTACAACTGATCACTCCTAGTTTTGATTTATTTTTAAATTTCGTTAGTATTGTACAATAAAATAAAAATTAAAATTCAAAAAAGTTGTCTCATTGCTTTGGAAATGCCTTATACGTATACGGCTGTAGAAAGCTAATAATTTAATTTGATTGCTGAATCTCTGGTGGTTCTGACTCCTAGGACCCAAGTTCGGCGCGGCACTTAGGTTTTGTGTTTGTTGGTTTAATTACTCAAGCTTTGCTAAGTAACGGCCGAAGTACCATGCCTCTGAAGGGTAGATTTAGGCCCCTATTACAGAAGACAACTTCGGTTGTATTACCTGTCACAATTTGAAACAACTTAAGACAACTCTAAATATTAGGTCGACTCCTTCTTGAGTTTAAGGTGGGAAATACACGATACAACCATCGAACCGACTTGTGGTGTACCGACATCGGCCCAACTGTTGTATGCAGCACACATGATCTGCGTACGATTTACGTTCCATCAGACATTTTATTCAGTCATTTTACATATACACACCATATAATTTCCACGTGACAGCGGTTGTACAGTCAATACCATGCGACTATACGATATCGGTACAACGGTCGGTTGCGTGGATATAAACGTCACAATTATCGTATAAAACACTAAAGCCATCAAACCGTTGTTGGTACAACAGTTGTATCGTGTATTCCCCACTTAAGTTGCATTAAATCCTTAATTTTAGTATTATCACAACCAACTTGGGTGTTTATTGAAAAGATGACATTCAACATTAGACATTAAAATTGGACAAATACCCCCCTGTTCTGCATTTCGAGTGAAAGTGGATTGAAATCGAATTTCAATTTCACTCGAAAATAAATTCAGTGTTCTGTATTCAGAGTGAATTCGAATTTTTTGAATCCACTTCGAATTCTTGTTTGAAATGCCAAAATCAGGTGTAAATTTAAAATCATTTTAAAATTATTTCCGATTTTCACTTAAAAGCTTGGTTTTTCTTGTGAAAGTGAATTAAAAATTTAATAAAATATTTGTTATTCAAATTTGATGTTATTTTATTGTACAAATAAATTATGAATAATTGCCAAAAATTTGGTCATCCTTGGGTCCTCTCAAATCGAACTTCAGCGCGCACTCGAAAGGTTTGTAGCCGTTTGTGATGATGCTGGAATGAAGATCAACGTGAACAAATCGGAAGTAATGGTCGTTTCCAAAAAACCCATTCAATGCACTCTGCATGTTAGTGGAGTTCCACTGAAGCAGGTGGAGAAGTTTAAGTACCTCGGGGTTTTATTCACGAGTGATGGGAGGAGCAATGCCGAGTTATCCTGTAGAATTGGTCAGGCTGGATCAATTTTGAGAGAGCTTGGCCAATCTGTTATAAGGAAGGCCGAACTTAGTGTTCAAGCTAAGCTATCGGTTTTTTAACTCTGTGTATGTTCCAACTCTCACCTATGGTCATGAAATTTGGGTAGTGACCGAAAAAATAAGATCGCGGATACAAGCTGCCGAAATGAGGTTCCTTCGCGGTGTTGTTGGAATAACTTGTAGGCATCGAGTGCGCAACACCAGAGTACGTGAGGCGCTCAACGTTGAGCAGCTACTTCTCCGAACGGAACGATCTATGCTTCGATGGTTTGGTCACGTAGTGCGTATGCCCCCAGACCGGCTTCCAAGACGCGCCGTGGTAGGCGACTTCGCGGAAGGCCTAGAAATAGATGGTTGGATCAAGTCCGACATCTCTCCTGGAGCCGCTTAGGGATTCCCCCCGATGAATTGGAGTCAATGGCGGAGGATCGAGAAGGATGGAGAGTCCACCTGAGCATCCTACCCCCGCGACCCTCATGAAGGATTAGCGGGCCATTGAAAATGAATGAATGAATGAATGTCAAAAATTTGGCATAAATGTGGCATTTCGTTTGAAAATTAATTTAAAAACAAAAATGTCTGGAGCAGAAAAAAGGTACGTAGAAACATGAAAGAGAATTTGTTGTTATTATTCTACATTTTATTAGCCAACGAAAATTGTGGACTAAGGAGAAGACTTTGGGGTTGCTGAAGTGCTATTTTTCGCGAAAAAGAAAACAAGAACAAAGAATAAAAAATCGAATTTCTTAAAAAAAATTAAAAATTTTATTTCAAAGTATGTTTCGATGTTTTCCATTTAAATAGCTTGTTTATAATTTTCACAAAAAAAAATTAAGGATTTCTGAATTTGGCAGTTAAAATGTCATAAGAATATATGTGCTGCCATACATTTTTTTTTTCGGCGAAAACTGAATGGAGAGAGTTGGCAGAAAGTTTTCAAGTGGAATGCAGAACACCAAAATATTCACTTTCGAACATACAATCTACAATTCATAATTTCGTTCGAAACGAAGAACACAATTCCACTTTTGGTGGTTGAATTCACAAAAAATGGGATGGAGAACATGTGTGATGCTATCGGATTTAAATGGGTTAACGAAGTTGTAGTCCGTTATACACAAAATAAGTTGAGTCGACTTAAAGCAAAGACCATATAACGCGCCGTGGCGTAAGTGGTTAGTGTGTCGGATCACTACACATGTTCCATGGTTCCAAGTTCGAATCCTAGAAAACACCAAAAACTTTTTTCACGGTCCCACCTCTCGCGAGCGTTTGACAAACATCCGAGAGTATTGTTGTGTCGAAAGAGCTTCTCAAACCAAATTGCTCTTCGGATACGGCACTAAGCTGTAGGTCCTTTCCATTCGTGTGAAAAATATAACGCATGAGTGGGTTGCGAGAAGCTAGGCCTTGGCACTTAAAGAGCTGTTGCGCCAAATATTTATTTTATCATTATATAACAAGATAGTGCACGTCATACAATAATCATTTCAGAATATTTTTGTATGGGGGGTCCTATAACACGACCCCCAATCTTTTCCGAAATTTGTTTGCTCTCAAAGGTTCGTTCACTTTAATGTACTTGTTGTTTTTTTTCTTCAAAATACAGTGGACGCTCGATACAGTGAACATCGATACAGTGAACAATCCAATATAGTGAACACACAATATTTTATACAGGCTATTCTAAGTAGTGAACAAAAAAAATCTGGCTACAGTGAGCTTATGTTTTTTTATTTTCTTAGAACCTTGCAACATGCAAAAAGCAGTTAAAACTCATTAGTGCCATGCAGTCGCCAGTTAGGCCCGCTGGGAAGTACATACGTTCATAGATATGCATAACCATATACAATCGTCCAAATTTACCGTTTGTTCTACACATCGAGTTGTGCGAGTATCTCGCACGATTATATGCTACGCAGTTTGGGGTTGCTTGTAGTACAAATGCAAAATGCAAACAAATTGTTATTATCACCCCTATTATGGTTAGCGAATCGAACGTTCGACTCAAGTCGAACTGCCAGCAAATTGCTTCTGTCGTGGTATTGCTGTTAGCGAACATTTTCATTCTAATAAAGAATAAGTGCTGACAAGGCAAAAACCTTTAGATGCCATCTGTGAAGTGTCAAAAGCGACAGAAGCAATTCGCCTGGCAGTTCGACTTGAGTCGAACGTTCGATTCGCTAACCATAATAGGGGTGTACATTCTATTTTCGATGTATTGCATGTAAAAACATACACATTTTGATGAAATTTGCTTCAAGGAGTCCACGCTCGTTACGTTACAGTGAACAATCTCGTTCCAGTAACAGGCCTGGTTTTTATCACAATAGAAAAATATGAACAGAAAAACGGATATAGAATCTGAAAAAAGGCAAAAAGCATTCCTATCTGTGAATATGATCACCTCTTCTTCCCTACGGCTAGTGTCTGGGAGAGCTTTTTACTTTTCAACAATTTGAAGTGCTATTTGCACTATCTTGGTATTACATGGCCTTTTCTTAAAGACAGGACAACTTTCGAGTTGTGTATCACAATAGAGGGATTAGGCTACGATGTTTTGTGTTGGTTAGGATCGGCCCTCGATGAGGATATACTTAGACCAGAAAGTAGGTCCATTGTGTGTTACGTGTTACGCGTCCAAAAATTTGTATGATACTCTGTATCCCCTTG
The DNA here is from genome assembly GCA_945910035.1 of Brachypalpus laphriformis. NCBI lineage: Eukaryota > Metazoa > Arthropoda > Insecta > Diptera > Syrphidae > Brachypalpus > Brachypalpus laphriformis. The sequence continues at coordinate 328,129,145 of OX246753.1, forward strand.
TGAGTTACAGGGTCTCTGTAACGCCTCCACTATACCTACAAGCGGTTCTAGAGATATATTTCTGCTGTCGTTAATGTGCCATGCACTTCTCGGTCGACCCACTGTCAGCGGAATGTGAAAATTAAAAACGCCCGGCAAGACATTCGCGGAGTCCTTTAGAAAGGATCTTGTGTGCAACATTTCATAAGGATATGCATTGCTTTCCGCAGTTTTTATAAGACATACGAGTAGGATAGTCTTTTTTTTTTAGGTGAAACAATAGATGTGATAATCTAGTGGTATTTCATGGATGATTGGGAATAGGTATCTGTATTGCTTTTAGGTTTCGAAAGCCCTAAACTGTGTTTTTGGGCAGAGAACAGCTTGTCATTAACGGGATACAATTATCTGTGTATTGGTTTGTTGCGCGTTGTCAAACCAAATCTCTTGGTTTGATAGCGACTTTAAACCCCAATTCGAAAATAGCATTTTCCTTTGACGTGAAATCCTTCATTATACTTGCCGGCAGCACAGCGCTCATATCCTTGGTAATGGGCGTTGTTTTCCTACGAAGTGCCAAATTTACATCACGTTTGTATTTATTTTCTAGTTAAATATGACATTCAACTTGTTAACGTGGAAAAAAACTTTTTAATTCATTTATGTAAAAATTTCCTACATGGACGTAGAACTTTATTAAGAGAATAAACTGACTATTCGGCTGTAGTATCTTTTTAACAAGCATATTCAATGCTTACACACTCCTTTCTTCTTCTTCTTCTTCCTTTTTTCAGCGAGGTTATGATCCGAAAATAAGGGATCACAACCCTCCCACTTTACCGCATTTCTACTGATCCGCCTATTTGACTTCAGAAAATATCGGCAGGCCTGTCGATTTTGGATCACTCGGTTACTGAGTCCAATGAAATGCCGATGTCGTCGCATTTGTGTGATCCAAGCGTTTATAGGCCTGCCACTCCTTTCTTCTTCTCTCGTGCAAAAAACATTTTACTCACTAACGAGTGTACCTTATAATAAAATTATCTTCTTCTTCCTTTTATCAGCGAGGTTATGATCCGAAAACAAGGGATCACAACCCTCCCACTTCACCGCATTTCTACTGATCCGCCTGTGGGGTTCGCCTTTAATAAAATTATAATAAATAAAAGTCGACAATAATATTTTTCAACGATTTTTTCCATTTTTTATTTATTTTTCATTTTGTTTGAATTTTTCTCAAAGTGTGTGTGTGGTGTAATAAGCAAAAATTTATTTATTATTATTATTATTATTGTTTTAATTTTTCATTTATGGTGTTGTGTAAATATGTATTTATATATATATTTTATAAATAATATGAAAATAATCTTATTCATTTAAGTTGACATTGAGAAGCGACAATCTTTTTTTTTTTTAATTGAGGATATTGAAGCGGACTCCATTGTTTAGACAAAAAAGTAGTTTGTCACACTGAATGGAATGGATGGCTGGTCCTTTTGATCAAAAGTTTTTTTTTACTTTAGCTAAAACAATGTAAAAGGACCAACATTTCACGAGTGAAATTTCATTTCACAGAGCGAACCTAAGAAATGACGTAGAAAATAATGTTCATATTCATGGATTGTCAATTCCTTTCAGTGAACGATGATGCCGAATGAAGATGTGATCTTTGATTTTCGCTTCAATGTCTTTCACTTTTGTTAATTTTTATTTTTTTTAGTTTTTAATATATCACCCTAGCAAAAGAAAAGTAAACCTACACAGGGAGCATTCAATAAATTTCACTTTGTTATTAAGAATAAATAAATAGAATAAAGCGAAGAACTCTTACATAAAAAAATACATTATTTTTTTCTAAAAATTACATAAATTAAGCATTTTAGTTTAGTTTTTTTTTTTTTCTTTATAAAAAAAGGCTTCAATTTCTTAAGAACTAAATTTCATATTTTTTCATCAGAATGCTCCCAATTGTTGCAGTGTATTTTTTTTTTATATAAGTTTTGTTAATATAATTGCACCTACATATACAAAAAATTAATGAATATTGGGTTTCTTTAAAAGCACTATTTCAATATTTGTTTTCTTTTTTGTGTTTGTGGCAAACGCTCGTTTACGGGGAAAGAGGAAATCAAATTTTGCAAATTTTCGGTTTTATTTTTAAAGCATCTAATTGTCGTTTTATTTTTTCTTTCTTTTTTCTATAAGAATTTGAATTTTAAATATATATTTGAATGTTTTTTCGATAAAAGCTATATTTTCACATTTTAATTTGTTGCTATCGTTTATATGAATATTTTTTGTTTTTGAACAGAGAACGCAAGCAAAATAGTTTATTTACATAAATTCTACAAGTTGTTTGTATAATTTTAGTTTATTTTCTATAATTTTTTTTTATTTGAGCAGGTAAGGTTGACGCAGGTTATTGAAGATTCAAGCGAAACGTACGGGTTTTGAAAAGAATTATTATCATTTTGAATGTACAGAGGAGGAAACGTTTTCGTGTGTTCAATTTTTACTCTAAGAATATTTATTTTTAATGGCGATGATCCTAGTAATATTTATTTTGGAGGAAATGCGTTTTAGAACTTTTTTAAATTTCTTCTCTGCTGCTGAATATAATTTCGAGCCGAACGTTAGGTAGATATCATTTATGAAAACTCAACATTCCCAGTGTTTCCCGAAATCATTAACAATAAGGGTATTCACTTAAACTGATAAATTTACTCATCTCGTAGTTCTGTAAATTTACGAGGTACTTTAAATGAATATCCCTCAGAAACAAGTTGCGTAATTGAACCAGCTTTTCTGCAACTGCCATCAAACTGTCGCCAAACATATGAAAATGCCGAAAATTAGTGAAAAGAAAAAACTTATTAGATTGTATTCCCACCTCTGCCAGTTTTAATCAAATTTGACAGCAGTGTAATTTTCCGAGCCAAAATAGTCGCAGAAATTTACGGGGCTCTCGTAAATAATTTTTCATATAAAATTTGACAGGTTATTTACGCGATGATAAATTTATACAGTTTACGTGGCTTACGAGATTCTTACGAGTTTAAGTGAATACTCTTAATATTGTTCAGTTCCTAAAGATGAAGTAACGAAGGCTATTCGCGTCGTCTAGTGCTCACAGACGAAAGAATTGTTGCTTTTGCGTGAAAACCCAATAACCTCAACTTGTTACAGAGTTCGACAACTGAACACCAGTCGCACTTCTCCGGAGAGAATAAAGGCCGGCAGACCGCTGATGAGTGAGGAAGTGCAAATGAGCGCCGTTGGATTTTGAATTAGTGTAAGATTGTTGTATCCCAATAATAGTATTTTTTATGAATGAAGGTCGGAAACTTTTTGAACAATGACAATGACGAAAGTAAAGGTAGACCCACACTTTCTGTATGCACAACACCAGCGTTTGATTTTCCTCAGTAACGAAGTGATCCAAAATCGAGAAGCCTGCCGATATTTTCTGAGGTCAAACAGGCAAACCCCATAAGAGGATCAGTAGAAATGAAGTGAAGTGGTAGAGTTATGATCGCTTATTTTCAGGTCATAGCCTCGAAATAGGAAGAAGAAGACTCGTAGTGTATTTTGGGGACGGTTTTTTTTATGTTCTTCACTACTTAGAATCGACTTTTCTTTAAAGTCTTTAAAATACAACCCTGTGGCGGAGTGAAAGGAAATGGTATAGGAATGAATTAGAAATTAGACGAAAAAGGGAAAAGGGTTAGGCGACGATGTGCATTAATTTTGAATTTTTGCAACTTGTAGTTCTCCCAAAATACTGAGGACGGCAACTTATTCCACATAAAGTGTTATGGAGCTAAACAAAAATGATCTTCTGGACTTAACTGTGCGCCCTAACACTTAATTTGAATCAGGTCATAGGAAAGACCGCACAGTGGAAGCTTGTAATCTTGCAAGCGATGGCGTAAGCTGGTAGACTTGACAAGGGTCAGACCTAACAGGATCCGGAATGCTGACTGCTGCGCGTATTCCCCAAATATCAATACCATAGAGTATTGATATAAATAAGATCGTTAGCAAGCCATTACCGAGGTTGAGTAGAACTAAACCACGTTCTTCACTGATAGCTCAAACATTAAATTCCGACAAAAATTGCAGTATCTTCCTTGCAATCGAGAAAGCAAACTTATATTCAGACTGAACCGATAGCAACATAATCATACATATTTGGCGCAACAGCCCATAAACGGCCTTGACCGAGCTTCTCGCAACCACTCGTGTTGTGTGCGTTATATTTTTCGCACGAATGGAAGGGACCTACAATTTTGTGTCGTATCCGAAGGGCAATTTTCATTTGTTTTTTTAAAAGCTTTTTCGTGACAACAAATACTCTCGGATGTTTGTCAAACGGTTGCGAGAGGTGGGACCGTGAAAAAACGACACACTAAGCACTGCTCCACGACGCCCACAAAATCAAATAATCGAATACAATTAAACCAAAGGGAATGCGCTTAAAATGTTATCACCAACCATGTGACTCTCTGCTCAGTCCTCGAACTTAAAAATACAGAATTGGGGTGAGTGAAGGTACTGCCACATGCAAGCAAAATGTACAGATATCGTAGTACAAGACCAACTCTCTGTGGCTCTCCACGAGTAACTCGGTTATATCTTAGACACTATGACAATAGCTAAATGTTTACGAAACAACGAGTCTCTTGCTTGTGTATAAATTCCTGAATAACCAAGTTCAAGTCCTTAGATGTTTACACGATTTTACATTAACTATTATGCACTGGTAGAATACGACAAGAAGCATATTTCTTTATTCATTCCGAGGAAGGAGAAAAAAAAAATTAATAGAAAACCTTAAAATATATTTATAAGAAATAGAGAAATGCATACATTTTTGTATTTTTATTCCTTTCACCACTTACCCCTCCGGTTGAGGTTGTCGTCTTTCGACGAGTGTTCGTCCGGTAATTCTTGATTCGGTTTTTATAAATTTTAAGACGCGTCACAATTTCAATAGCGTTCTACACGACTGGACATTACCAGCATGACACTATTAATAAAATCGTCGAAAAACGACAGCTGGGAATAGGGGCGAATATCATGACTGTATCTGTTTTTTGGAGTTCATATGCATGTGGTCAAAGTTGTTATGATTGATAGAGTCGAACCAACCTTAAGCTATTGAATTTCCATTGTCCTACGGCATAATATTTGCAGGCCTTCTTTTATAAGTGGCACAATCGAGCTCCACGTTTTAAGTTCAATGATGTGGAAATTGGAGAGCATTCATAAGTATGCTATTACCATCCCACTCACGAATTTCTAATTTATTTTTAATCGGCGTGTAAACACTAACATGATGGCTTGACAAATCCATCCAGAAAACAATAAAATAAAACTGTTATTAACCACACTTTGAACAGTAACTCATGAATAACAAGAGTCTGAATGGGGCATGAAATGCATTGCAAGCCCACACATCATATGAAAATAGTATGCTTGCCTCAACTACATAGCAATAGTTCCAGGTCAAAACAAGCACTCTAGATCCAGCAGAGGCAACTTTTTATTATCCATGTGGGTGATGCTCTTAGTCACTGTATTTGTCGCTATAAAGTAAATAAAGCATGTAATGATGTTGACACTACATTGGCAAGCGGCCAGCATTTTCTAATGCGAAGCAACAACCCTACGTCAATGTTTAGATACGACGGAATGCTTTTAAGAGAAAAAAAAGCGTCATATGCTTCCGTATCTTCTTTCCTTCAAGCTCTTCGATAAACTATATAAAATATGTGACACATATTTAGCATGCAACACCGTGCATTCATTAAGTATGCATCTGTGTTACAGTTTATTGAGTGGAGACTTTTCACTTTCCCTGATATATCTCAGAGTTCATCGCATAACAATAATCCTTCTCTTTGATAATAACTTCCATTGACCACTGTTGAGCGTATACTTCTTTTCTTTTTATTATAAGTATTAAAAAAAAATTATAGCAAAATACAGACAAAGTCGGCACAATTGAATTGCACACGCCTCAAAAGATAAACAATAAAAATAATAAAAATTACTATACACACCAAATACATCCGTCGTTTCTCTATCGTCGACCTGCGTGTCTCCAATTCACTAAGTACACCTGTCTTTCCAATAATAAAAAACAAAATCAATACAAAAAAGCCAAGTGGAGTGCAATGAGCTGTGGCGGCCAATCTCTTCCTCTTTCTCTCTGTCCATTCCGATAGCTGAATTTATTTCGCATTTTTTACTTCTTCGCTTCTTTTATAGCATCACTGGAAAAAATGTATAAACTTTTACGTTTTCGGTTGCTTTTAGCTTGATGTGAAGGTCTTTTCTTAAATTTTCTTTTCTTCAGAATTATTTTCTATTGCTGTTGTTGTTGCTTTTGTTTTTTAGTTTTTTTTTTTTTTTTTGTAAATAAATATTTTTTTATGTATATATAATATTTGTAAGTGTATCTTTTAATTGCATTTACGAGCTAACTGGATTTGCCTGTTGGAGTTGGCCCACTCCACCACCACCTCGGATTGCAATATTTCCCTGGCCGGCACGTATCGGCTTGGCGATTTGCGCTTGTGGTCCTCGTCGGCCGAGATGCTTCTGTCGGACGGCCTCCTTGATACGATCTACTTCATATTGGTAGCGTTTGCGGTCACGCATCGCTCCTTCTTTAGCCTCTTTGAGTGCGGTTTCGAGCGCCTTGACGCGCTCCATTGTGGTGCGTAGGCGTTTCTCTAGCTTGGGCAGTTCGCAACGCAGATCGGCATTGTCACGCACCAGTTGCTTGTGGACTTTGGTCAGTTGATCGAGGTTGTTTTCGAGGAATGAAATCTTTTGTTTCTGTGCGAGCGAGCCGCCATCTTCTTCGCTGTCCTCGTTGGTGATGGACTTTTTGATGCGAGCCTGCAGATCTTGGACAAAAAGTTTGCGCAAATTGTGCAGGGTTTGGAGTTCCTTGGCCACCGTGTCCTCGAGACCTTTGAGATCTTTGCGCGCTTGTTCGCGACGTTCATTTGTTAGGATGATGTCTTGGAGACGAGACGACTTCTCCGCCTCTTCCTGTTTGAGTTTCTCATAGTCAGAGGTCATTTGCTGATGGGCAAGGATCAGTTTCTGGTAGACATCCTTCATTTCGTTCATTTCATGTTGCTTGGAAAGAATTTCATCTCTCAGCTCGGCTACCTGTTTGGTGTGAGCGTCACGCAGTTCGTCCATTTGATTGTCGAACATGGAGCGTAATTGCTCGGCCTTTTGTTTCTCTTCGGCATTGACTGCAGATACATGCTCGGCGGCCTTAAGCTTGGCACATTCCTCACGGAGGGAGTCTATCTGTTCCTCGAGGGTGCGTTTCTTGTTTTCTGCTTCGCGCATTGATTCCTGTAGTGACTTCATGCGTGCCTCGTGTTGTGAGATGAGTAGTCTGTACTCGCCGAGATCCTTTTCATATTCGGAAAGTTTTTTATTGGAGTCCACTTGTTGCGTTTCCATGTTGGAGCACCGCAGAGCCATATTCTTGGCTTCGGTCTTCATTTTGCTAATGTACAGGCGAGCCATTGTGAATTCCTCTTCAACCTTGCCAGCAGAGTCGACAGTGTTGAGCTTCATGTCGATGGAGTTGTCGGTGGACAGAGCTTGTCCTACCTCGGCTAGATCGCGCAGAAGATTTGTCAACATTTCATTGATGCGTTTCTTTTGGTGCGCCGACATATCCTTCAGCTGTTGCAGTTCAGATGTTGTGGTATTCAAAAGAGTCTGCTTGGTTTGTAGCTCCTCGTTTAGGGTATCAAACTCTTTGTTCTTGTTCTCAATTTCCTGGGATTTTTGATCATAATTAACGGCAAGTTCTTCCAAAGCTTGTAGGACCTCTTTGACCTCCTCCTTTGCGCTTTCGTTTTCCTGCTGTATTCTGGCCATTTCCGACTGTAGTGCTTCATACTCACGGCGAGCATTTGCAATCAAGTCCTCCTGCTCAAGGATCTGATCCTTAAGATTCTCCACATATTGACTTTGTTGGTTGATCTCTTCATCCTTCTCATCCAACTGCTGGTACAGCCGCTCTCGTTCAGCCTCGAGACGAGCACGTTCGTCGTTGCTGATTGAACCGATCATTGCAGTCAAGTTCGCAGCAGGTGTAGCTGGTACAGGAGTAATTTCGGCGGCTTCCACTTCCAAATTTGGTGTACTCGCCTCCATAATATCCTCGATGTTTATTTGCTCTTCGGCATTCACAGTTTCGCCGGCACGCCATCTGGCCAACTCCAATTCGAGCTTCTCCACTTTGCCCTTGAGACGCGCATTCTTTTCCTTCTCCTTCTCGTAACGCCTCTTCCACTCCTCCGCGGTGAGTTCCTCGTTGACACAGACAACGTTCTTGACTGTCTTTGCACGACGACCAAAGTCTAACGTTGACTTCGTTTCAGCTTCATTGAAACTCGCAGGAGAACAACAGATCACAATTGTCGTTCTTGCGTTACCACCAAGTGACTCTTGCAGAATTCTCGTTAACTTAGAGTCACGATACGGAATATGGGTTTTGTTGCCATCGGCTAGCGCCGATATAACATTACCAAGAGCCGATAGAGATTTATTGATGTTCTTTGCTTCATCAAGGACAGTACCTTCGGCACCAGTTTTCGATACCTTTTCGGAACCGGCTAAATCCACCAAATACAGCTTTCCAGAAAGCTTCTTCTGATTCTCCAAATTCTCCTGCTTTACATTGATCAGAAATACTGAATGGGAACGGGACGAATGTTCATTCATATCTGAAATGAGAGCAAGTTAGTTAGAACAGGTTCTAGGGCTAAGGAAGGAAAAACTTACTTGTCACAGCAATATGCCGATTGGATTTTCCCTCCTCGATCACTTCGAATACGTCCTCAGGACTGGAAACAAATCGCTCCGTGGCTCCCTTTACATACGGCACACGGTTCTTATCCTCATGCACGCTCAGATTGATTTTGGACACATCTAGCAAATCTCGGATTTTGTCCATGTAGATTTCATAGTACGACACTTTAATATGAAACTCCAGATTCATCTCCATTGTGTAGATGTGATTGAAAATGTCGTTCACGATACGCGGTATAATACCCTGTTTGACGGGATCACCGATTACACCTTCCATGGTATGCGTTTTGCCGGATGATGTCTGACCATAAGCGAAAATTGTACCGTTGTAGCCAGCAAGGACATCAGTGACAATCGATTTAGCCGCCTCATTGTAGACTTTCTCTTGCGATGCATTCGGTTTGAACACTTTGTCAAATAAGTAAACTTTTCCCTGTAAAGGAAAAATTGTTAATTTAGTAAGCGATTCTAATGGAGCCTCAGAGATGATGTCGTGGGTCGGGGATTATTGTAGATTTATATTATACTAGGTTTCCCTAAACAAAAGTGCAAGTAATAGAAAAGTAAAATGAAATGGACATGAACATTTTATTGGACTCATAGAAAGTACTGCGTGCCCACGCCATTATCCGCACCTATCATATGTAGATAGGTATGGTGTAAGATAGAGAGCGAATTAAAAGAACCCAGTTGTTGCAATAACAAAACATTGGAAAGGTTAATTACGAGTATGTACGCACATAAACCGACAATTTCATGTAGGCCTAGGTTTTATTCACATTTCTTTCATTTCTGTAAATGAATGGCTTTGTTTGTTTTCCATAGACATTCGTTACAATATGAGTGCTTCGACTAGAAAGTTACTCTTACTTACGCCCGAATCTCCCTTGACATTACCTGACCCTCAACCACTTATTTGACCTGCTAAGACCAGGATAGTTTAGCAGAATTTTATCGACAATCAAAAGTATTCTCTAACGGCACTTAAACGAAATAAGACAGACTGATAGGACACACGTATACTTCCTTCCCTTCAGGTACTGGCCAGTCTGTGCTTTGTTGACTTCCGTGCCAAAAGATAGGAAGTTTTCAACTTATTTATTCCGTCGACGCCATCGGCACATTACCCATTAACCCCCAAATTTTATTCTGGTTAACTCTTTGTGACTAATATCGCGACAGAAGATTGTGTTCTAGGTCTAGTCAAGTTAAACTTTCAGATCTGGAAGGACTGGGGTTTAGGAGAAAGAGATGGTGAGTCCTTATTGGACCAGCGCTTGTAATCCCCAAATGGGTTACTGGTGTCGGTTTATCTCCTAGTTGTACCATTAGCCAATATTTCTGTCCACCAGGCGAAAGTGAAGAGAAGATACATTTTAAGTTCAACAAGGGTGCAGCAGCAGATGGTCTGTCTCTCGAGCCATTTAAATTGGTAGAAGACGATAAGAGACTCTGTGAACTTGCCTTGTCTGGCATACAATGTTTAAGGTCTCAAGACTTATGTCAACAATCATGGTCCAGAACAGTGATTTTTTTTCTTTTTACCTTACGATGTTGCAATGGTATTATAGATTATTGTCCAATGACGCAGTGAATGAAGCGATAATCTTAAGAGAAAAACAACAAACAATGAAATGACAAACTTAATCTAGACTAATAACTAATCAAACACTTTGTTTTTTTTCGCCTTCTTCTTCCTTTTTCGGCGAGGTTCTGAATTCACCATACTGATCCACCTATGGGGTTCGCTTGTTTGACCTCTGAAAATATCCATTTGCCTCCAGAATTTGGATCACTTCATCACTGAGGCAAATTCAATGCTGGTGTTGTTGCATTTATGTGATCCAGGGGCTTTTAGGCCTGCCTCTCTTTCACTATAATAGTGGAACGTTCATTGATATTGCCTTTTTGACGGGGTCCAAATGATCTCGTCTTTGTTTTCGTGAAATGGTTTCTTTGACGTGAAGGCTTCCACGGACTTCTTATTCGATCAAGCTTTGTCACACTTGCTCTTATGTGAAGTTTCTTCATTTCAGCTGCCGTTAATTTACTTCCATACTTTTCGTACATTGTCCAACATTGTGAACAGTAAATCAGTGCTGGGCGCACAACTGCGGTGTAGAGTCTTCCTGTCAGCTTAGGGGGTATTTTTCGGTAGCGGAGTTTTCCGCCGCTTTATTCAACCTACGCTCACGCGATAATTGATGTTATTGTTGTTGTTATAGCTGTTGTTGCTGTGTAGCTGAGGTTGACGATCCTTGGCCGAGGTATTGTCCTCGAGTTGCTCCGGTACGTAAAACCGATTGTCGTGAGAGCTCGTTGGAAAAGCTTCGATGATATTTTTTTCTTTTTATACTCGGGTGGCTTATGATTGCTGTTCTCCGCTGGGGCTTGAGCTTGCACACATCGGTTTACAAGCAAACACTCTATCCACTGCACCATTGCCACCATTCCGATAATTGATGTCGTCATCACTGGTTTCGCTATTGATCATATACCTTCGATGCTCTTGGGAACCATTGTTTCATTCAAATAAATGGATGGATAAGAGAACTGCAACAAGTATGTCATTTTATGAGCCGCTCGAAGCATTCACTGCCTTCTAAGTATTCACACACATTCACATTCATTCCAAGAAATGATTATAGCTACCCTTACACTATTGCCTCTCATATAATGAATCTGAAATATGTGTATGTGTGTATGTGTGTATTCTGTGTATCTGTGTACGTGTTTTAGCGAATGATTCACAACTGCAAATGAGTGGATTCATGCAGTTTTCTGGTGTGGAATATGCCTGAGTCGATCAAAAAACGGGCAGCACAATTACTCAGGCTATTTTGACTAATGCGGTACCCATTTACCTCTAAAACGCCCACCCATACGTCAAGTGCTCGTACATGTCCATGATCATATGTACGTAGGTTTCGGGAACCCCTCGTTGTCTTAGCGCCACCCATATCAAATTTCGTGGTAGGCTGTCGAATGCTTTTTCAAAGTCAGCAAATACTTTAAACAATCACGATGATTTTCCATTATGATGCTCATACTTTTGATTACATCTGTGGTCGATTTACCCGCGACAAACTAGCATTGTTTATCAGATAGCCGTATTATTTTTCACAACCAGCCACCTAATGCCCGCACAACGATCCTCATAGTGTGTGAAATTAGTTTAAAGGACTGAAAAAAATTAGTTTCTCAATTCACTCAATTACCAACTAAATTAGTTCCTCAATTCACTCAATTATCAACTAAATTCCTTTTCAAGTTCACCTTGCATACCCTTTGCTTCTGTTCCAGTAAGGTTCAGCTTCTACTTTAGCTTTAGTCAAAATATGATTCCACTTGCTTTTAACAAGACTCTCGAAGCTCGCAAGTTACATAAATTTAAGGAGACTTAACTCTTAAAATTATTACGTAATTAAAAAACTATTCAAGTTTATAGGACTTGTGTTTGAAATTGCCATGAAATTATAGGAACGGTTTTAGTGTGATTCATATCACTCTAATGCTGGATGTATAGAAATGTAATGCATGTACAGAGTGCGTCCATTAACTGACCAATAACAATTAAAAGTCGTTCATAAAAGTATAAAGGAATACTCACCTAATGCCGGTATATGTTTTGAAACCACGTATTTTCTCAAGCATATCGCTCAACCGAAACGCATTTTTTCTCTCCTCTTTTATGTCCGAATGTCGGTACGTCAATGCACCCAAGTTCATTAAAATGCAAGCATTCAAATGAGAATTTCCTAAGGATCCATTTTTAATACGAATTGAAAACATTTTTTCCTTCCTTTGTTTCCTAAGATTATGCTACTATTATTCGGCGCTGTTACTACGAGTATAACTACTATAGAATTGCATACATTTTAAACGCCCTTCTATTCAATGTCCTTTCGTCGTTGTCGTTTGCATTCGTTAAACTGAGAACACTATGTACGAGAGGAGGGGGCAATTCTTAATTCGTAAGGCTTCACACAATAATAGTTGGCATATGCCAAGAAGACGTCAGGTATAGCTCGTCAGGAATACATTTAGGAAGACACTTCTGTCCTTCTATCGAAGTTCAAGGATTTTTTTATTTTTTATTTCAATCTCTGCCGATGTGTATAGTTTAATTGGTTTGTTTTCTTTAGACAGAAGAAAATAGATGGTATTGTAGATAACGTCATAGCGTGTGGGTGTGGGCACGGACTTATCACGATTGGTAGTCTTAAAGATAAGTATCATTTCACTTTGGTCTTGCCGATTTAATTTTCTTGTAGCAAGTAGCCTTGCAGTGTAATTTAATTACGTATGTCGTGCATCGCTGCGCCCAATGCACTCGTTTAAATTGTTTCGAGAGCATAGACCTTTTTTGTGCAGTGGGTTGGGACAATATTATCGAATTATACGTATGTACATATGTGCATATTGAAAGAGGGAAATAGGTTTACTGCATGATAAATATCGCTTTTGCGTTTGAAAGTTTACTTCAACATCGACGACATAAATTGAACTAGGGAAGTTCATTGTTCATTGTTCTCAGGAAGGTGTGACAGTTGATGTGTGGATACACGCCTGGCAGGCCTAATTTTGTTTGGACCCTCGTATTAAGTTTGTCGCCGCAATCACCGGAGCAATAAACAACATGAAACACCTATGTTTCATGGTTGATTTCACCGGATTCCACCTATTAGAATTAACTCGTGCGCTTTAATCAATGACCATTCTATTGCATAGAGTATTTTATGTGTGAGTTTGCTGCATGGTCCCTTACATTGATTAATGAATAACGAAAGTTCGGCCTCAGCACACATACGAATATACATACGAGTACAAATAATGTAGTGAACTTGATTTGAGAAATTAATTATAGATCAGGGCACTTTTGATTTTATTTTTTTAAGTACATGCTTGTCCAATTTCGCTTAAACCTTCATGAACGTCTTGTCTGAAACAGCACTGACTTTAATAAGAAAAGTGGGTTCGATAAACTGGAGATAGTTTTTTATGCTACAGATTAAGGTATTCCTTGTTTGTGATGTGATCCGTGCACAAAATAGTGTCCTATATCTGGGTTTCGAACCATACTGAAACCTTAATTAACTTGAAAGCATCATTCACAGGTTTACCGGATAGTTCTTCAGTTTTTAGAAGAAATGTCTTTATAACTCAGAGGCACAGAAAGTGAGATGTACACCCCATAATCTTCTTCGTCACCGCAACCCTTGGAAAGGTCATCGTCACTCAATCTTAGCTGTCTATGTGGTACCGCAGAGTATTGCATATATTTAACAGAGTTTTACTGTCGTTCAAGAGTGTCTATAAATTCCTCGTTGTAGCACAAGTCTACACTGAACTTCATTTGCTGTTAACTTCTATAAGAAGTGCCTCATGCTTGCATTTGCAAGGCAGGACTTTTACTGAGTGCTTTTTCTATGTTCAGCACTTTCAACTGTTTATTCATCCCCCGATAGGCTCTCTGCCGAAGCACCCAGAAGAGCCTTCCATGTGCTAAGTTCCAAGGACGCTTAGCTCATCACTCTTCTTGGCTGTTTGGAAAGAAAAGTTGTTTGAGTAATTTTCGGTCCAGTTCATATTGGCACAGTGTGGGAGACGAGATGCAACCACAAATCGTACAGCGAATACGACCTTGTTCAAAGGGTTGAATTTCCCCAGCGGAAATGGTGATTTACTCATAGATTAGCAATACGCCGGTATGTGATTCTGGTACTCTCACTCGCATTTGACGTGATATCTTTGATCATGATAGTTAAACTAAGCACATCGAAGAAAAACATCGAGAAAACACAGATTGCAGTGCAAAGGGATGTCGGGGCATTGGGGTGATGAAGGTAATACTCGATCTGAAAAAATCTGCAGCAAATGTTAAGTGGAATGTTTAATACTATCATCCCAATACGTGCAGTTCTTAACGAAATCTACGTAGATTATTTTTGTTATTTTATTATGTTTTTGTGTTAGGGAGAGAAATTTAAAATTAACTTGCAAGTAAGTGGTTGAAACTAATCGTTGCACTTGCGTCGTTGCACCTTATTATTGACCTATAGCTGAATATTAGCCTGAAGATAGGCATATATGTACGTCCAGTGGGTAATATATAGACGCAGTACCAAACGTTCACGAACAGCTTTTTTGCACTCGCCAAGTACGTCTGGCTCAAGGACAATTCCATCTAAGGAAGAAAAAAAGATTTGCTCAAGCGTATTTCTTGACGTATTTCCTCGGTGTGGCATGATGGCTTGAAATCCAAACTACGACAAGTTCTCCCTGTATGCCTACACGGTATTCTAGAATCATATCTCGGGAATAGACTCTTTCGTGTTAGACATGGCCAGCGTACCGCAAGAAAGCGTTCTTGGGCCTATTTGCTATATACTCGTGATATACCGAACGAAGATGGCACTATCCTTGCTACGTATGCCGATGATTCCGCTATCCTAGCAGTAGGCAAAACATCGAAGAAACGACAGCAAAACTGCAAAACGCACTGAATAATGTAAACGAATGGACGAGAGACTGGCGGATCGCCCTCAACGAATCTAAATCTGTTCACGTGAATTTCCATTATAAGAAAACGAATAACTTGCCAATTTTTCTAAACTCGGCCCGAATACCTTTTGCAAACGAGGCCAAATACCTGGGAATGACACTCGACGCAAGGCTGAAATGGAATTCGCACATGACAATGAAATGTAAAGAACTCGAAATCAAATATAGAAAAATGGACTGGTTGCTCGACAACATTCCCAGCTCAGCCCTGAGAACTGTTTTTATACAAGCAAGTGCTAAAGCCGGTGTGGACTTACGGTATACAACTTTGGGGTTGTACCAAGAAAACAAATGCCGATATTTTACAAACTTTTCAAAATAAAGTGCTAAGAGAAATTGTCCAAGCACCGTGGTATAATAGAATCGACGATATCCACATGGATCTCGGAATTGCGACAATCGAAGCTGAAACTAGAGGCTTCGCGAGAAAGCATAGAAACCGACTAATCGGACATGTCAACAATACAGTCCTACAAATTTTGGATGAGAGCAATATATTGCGCCGAGTTCAAAGGACGAAACCTTTTGACTTGGCGAGATAAAGTTTAACCGCGTCTAGATTGCGGAACATGCAGGATCTTTCAATGGAAAGTTACCTGTCAAACGTTTTAATTTCGTGATAGAAAAATCGCTTTATAACTTATTACTTAGTTAGTTGTGATATCTTCTTCTTCCTTTTATCAGCGAGGTTATGATCCGAAACACAGCATTTCTACTGATCTGTCTGTGGGGTTTGCCTTAGTTGCGATACGAGTATCTAACAAATTTATATCGAAGGGTGGTGTTTATTTAGTCAGTAAGAATCTGACATTACTATGAGCACGCGCTTGCTATTCTCATAGTGTCTAAAGAAGATTGTTCACCTACGCTCGAAAAAAAAGAAAAAATTAATCTAAGGAAATCAAGAAGTTCGAGGTCGAGACTTATCCATTTTCACATCAAGTCGATATACCGTATTAATTGGGCATTTCCGAAGTTATGTTCTTTTCTCTTTTTGTTACCGAACTAATTCCTATGAACTTTCTCATCCAACATTCAATCATCTTTTTCGACAAGAGAACCATAACACATCATGGTTCACATACGAGAAGAAAAGTAATTAAACTGTAGTTAGCCCAAGTCTCCCCATGTCCACAAGAAAACTTTGCCCTTGTTTCCTTCGCACAATAAAACTGGTTTTTTAAATCAGCCGGCAATGTTGACCCAACAACCGCCGGACGAAATACAAACCACAACACAGCAAAAAATAACTCATAATACGCATAAGAGTACCTAGCTCTTCGTCTTTTTCTTGTATTATGACAACATAAACTGGTTTTCTTCTGCATGACATCGTCGTGGTAAATTGAGGAGGCTTAGGCATCTGCTACAGCTGCCCACCAGAAAAGAAGGGGGTGACACGACAGTGAGGATACACATTCAAGCGAGACACATGTTGCAACTGCCTTAGCTCGTATGTGCGAGATAAAGCAAAAACGAAAAAAAAATTCTCTTATTCACTGAATATCATTGAATCGTTGCACAATACAACAACTACGACTCTCACTGAATCTCGACACCTACGTCATTCATCACACAGCCAGCATCAAGAAGAAATTTCACACATGAATACAGATGATTGTGAATAAGAAATAAAAAAAAAAAGTAGTAAACGTGGAGATCTTACCGCCACCACATACTGTATGTGTTCGACACACTCTCTCTAAGCGATAATAAACAATATTAATAATTATGACGACATGATGATAAATCATCTTCGCGGACTCAAAATCAATGGAAGTGTTGGAAGAAGCTACGAACTACGCCCAGTGTCTGTGCGAGTATAAGTATTTGAAGCATGTCCAAGTAATTAGACGCAAAGATAAAGCAAAAAACAAAAGAAACTCTTCTAAAGCAAACCAAAAAGCAAAGCGTAGTGAAAATTATTCAAACGCTTGATCTATTTTTTTTATTTTTTACATTTAATTGGCATTTGCGTTATCTTAACTTCTCAGCTTTCCCCATTTGGGATTGAATCAAGTTGGAGCATTAGTGAAGGAAAAGTATATAAAGGCCTACAAGCTATAGACAATTAATTAATTTCGCAATCTTTAGCAGGAAGCCCCCCATGGAATTTTAATTTGAATTCTCACTTTGTGATTTGCCTTTTAAATCGCTAACCGCAAGCATCTCATAGAAATGCAATCTGCAAATCATTTGAACTTTGATGTTAACGAGCAGCAGTTATGGTAATCATTTTCAGATGATACTTATACTATGCCTTAGTCATGTCTAGTTTGTTTGGGCGCAACTATTCTCAGCGCATGGGCTTGGAGAATTATCTGGCTCTTCACCATCAGTGCTATGAAAAGCAAAGTTTACCACTTGATGTGAGTGATAACTACGAGTAATAGTCAAATCTTCCCATTAAATTGGTGACATAAGTAGCAGTCTTTCCCAAGACGCAAACAGCAAAACAAAACGTAAATTTTCTTCTCTTTTTTTTCATGACTTAGTACTTATGTACAACTGCTCATTACGACTGACTCGCAGTTTGACTTGGATATTCAGAAGGAAACAGAGTAAGTGTAAATAACACTGATTTCGGCGCTCTACTCACAGACCCCAAACAAGTTATGTATTTAGAGAACACATTGCATCATTATAAACTTTATTCATCACGAGATTTAGCTGATTAGGTCATGAAAGCAATAATAAACGTCTTAGTTCGTAAAAAAGGTGTCTGGATAATTTAATAAAGAATCGAGTTTAAGGCAAGAGATGCAATATCTGACAGAAACGACTGGCAGGTAAGAAGCAAGGAGGAATTGGACCTCTCCGCTGAAGGAAAAAGAAAAAGTGGATTTTTGAACATGAGCTGGAATCAATCGTTTTCAAAAAGAAAAAAATGTCCGTCAACCATGATTACTTTGCGAATATGCTACCTTGAAAAAAAAAAATAAGGACAGAAACGAAAGCAGCATTTTCGGAATCTAACAAGGTATTTGCCGAGTGAAGATTGAGTAAATGTTGTACTCGTATAAGCCCTGTTGCATGCTCACTAACTGCTGTTTATCGACAAAATCGGTGAGCCTCTTAAGGCAGGTAAATTGAAGTGGGTTTTGTTACGTTCTTATTCAATGCATTCATTGCCGATGGAGTTCTGCTGTGAACACTGCCGTCTGCTAAGAAAAATGCCTGCCTCCTTCCGAAAACGCAACAAACAAGTAAAACAAAAGTATTGTGTTCTTTTTTTTAAAGTTAATTTAGGCATGCTTTGAGTGTCCCAGTGTAGCTAATAGAAGGCTGAGGACGCTTGGCAGTCACGTTTTCTTCAAGCTAGAAGACTTATGTAACGTTGAGCTGGGTGATCCACTCAGATTTTTATCGATATCCGAATTCTAATCTATCTGCTTCTCTTTTTATGTTCCCAGGATAAAACAATTAATGGGCGGAATGTATCCAACTGTTGGCTCACGTAAGCAATGATTATCAAAAGTCAATAAGTATACGAATGTTGTAGTTGAATTGTTGACAATCTTTGGCCAGGAAAATTCCTGGGTCGATTCCGGGACGTAGACCCTTATGGACTCACCCAGTCGAAGCTGCCGCTTTCCTGGGCCTCGACCTCACTGATGACAACCCACCTGCACCACCTTAACGTTTGAACCATACGAATCAACATAGTTGCTACAACAACAATAACAACAAAAGTCAATAAGTAGCGTTATATTTTAAGCATGAAAATTATACCATGGACCACAGTCATGAAGTTTAAAGTTAATCCATTTAGCTCTTTGCACTATATTCTGAGGCGAAGCCAGATTGATAGGTAGAATTGCGAGTCCCATTTTTTGTCATAATTAGTCAAAATCTCGAGATAGAAAATTTCCACGAAAACAATGCTCGACCTATAGGTTACGCTCTGTGCAATGCTGCGTAGTGTGGCCGTGAAAGGATCTAGTATTAGTTCGGATCATTTAAAAGCACGTGCCCAACGTTCATTCAATGGACATACATAAGTATACGTAGGTTATACCAATATTTCACTCAAATTTAAACGTTTGACATTCTAGATGAGTTCCAAATGAATGAACATGTAAAGAAAAGCACGTTCGGTGATCTTAAGGCAGCAATGTTTGCTTGCTTTATCGCAAATGGGGGGAAAATGTTAGAGATTAAAGAGCATGCAAAATATCTATTGAACAGAAGGTAACAAGACCCATTTCATTGAACGTGATTCAATAGTGCCTGAATTTATGAAACAATAAAGACAAAACGTATGATTGATAATGGTATGACGCAATCACCGATACACAAATTAGAGACAATTCACCTGATAACGAAGGTGTTCTGAAACTAGCGTAGTTGCCTTATCTGACCTTTCAATCCCGATTAGCTAGAACATCAAAAAAAATAGCAACTAAAACTTATACGAGTGCTTTATGTTATAAGTACTTTATTTCCGTGGCAGCTGTTCAAAGGTAAACCACACGTTCAGTATTATAGTCAAAAGTACTATAGAAGTGCAATGAATGCAAAATTCCGATTCATAAACCCTTGAAAGGATGTGTGGAGGATTTTGAAAAAAAAAACTCAACTACCCACTCACTAAATGCCTCTCATAAAAGACACATTAACAACCACTAGCTTCGCGCTGACAAAGTAGAGGATAAGTGCCGGAATGGGTTACTAGGAGATGTGTTATACATATATATGTATTTAGGTTTTTCACGCACGTATGGAGTAGTTTTGCATACGCACAAGAAAAAAATTCCACCGAATGGGTTACCTAAGATATACGGAATGCATGAAAGCACTACTTATCAATGTCATTACAGAGAAGGATGAGTGAGGAGCAGCACTCCAGACATTAGGAGCCACATTTATAAACGTATTTGCTAAGCTGATGGTGTGGATATTATTAAAAGGATTGCAGGAGTAAGAGAAGCGTGTCTGCCTATAAAAACAAACATTTTGAAAGTTTGTTTATTATTCCATTAAGCAGGTGGTTCATTTAGCCGCCGGAAGCTTCCCTGACCGCTAAAGATGATAAAAGTTGAACAAAATAAAAAAGACAGATATGTAAACTCTGTATTTCACCGGTTTCTACAAGGAATTATACATATGGTGCATACATAATTTCTCCACTACTACAAGATAAAGTGCTTCTAACATTCATTCACATTTCTTTGACATTGGACTTGAGAATGTCCTTCCTCGAGGACCAATGTCGTCTAGAGATGCTTTTAGTGGTTAAAGAGAGTACAATATGGTTAAAGCTAAACGGTATACAAAATCAAAAGAATGTAAGTACATAATGATGGGTATCACTTATGTTCTTGACACAAGATTGTGGGACAGAGTGTAGCACTGTGCAACAACAAAACAACTTTCTTTACGTCATACACATACAAATGCGTATAGTTGCAACAGAGGGCCAGCTGCTCCAATGCAATGGACATCAAAGCATAGTTACAAGCATTTATACAAAGTGCGTTACCAGTTCATCACCAGTGCACTGAAATAAACTTCTTAGCACATTTCTTCGTCGATAAGGAAGTTAAGGACACTTTGCTTAGAAGTGATTAACAGGGGGTTCTCAAGCTCCTCGACTTCTACAAAGATATTCAAATCATTTTTCCGCTTTACGAGAGGATGCACTTGCAGAAGTAAAAGTAAATTGAAACCTAAAGTGCGACGAACTAAATACGTATGTACATACGTACGAGTACATATGCATATGTGCTATATATGTATGGCAAAATACAAAACAAGGACGATCGATTTAATCATATTGTTGTGCAAAATTTAAAGAGTACTAATGGAATGCTACCTAACAGGGACAGAATAGCACTTTATAAATTTAGTGCTGAAAATATGAAAATACGCTTTCTGTGGACTTCTGAATAATGTACAAAGCCAAAGCTATTCTGTTCTGAAAAATATTAGTTTAAAGGAGTAGCAAGGGAAGGAATCGACTTAATCTTGTTCTTATTGGAGAGAATAATACAAACAGATAAATCGAAGAAAGCGTTGATTGTTATGATTAAGGTTTTATTGACAATTTACTTAACAAGCTGTTTTAAAAGGAAACCTGGAGGCGTGGAACAAATATATTGTTTGACTAATACCAATGATTGTTGTTTGTTAAAAAAAAAAAATAATAGAAGAATTTCAGATACATGCTTCAGGCTTTAGGAAGATAGGTTAGTCTTTTACTGGCCTTGACAAAAATTAGAGTAGGCTATTAGTTTCTTTTCGCAGTAAAAGTTGGCGCCCTTACCTGCTGCTTAATAGAGTTTGTAGATGATTATGAACGTTTTGCAACTGGTTGTGGGCCCTAAGGTAAAGGTTCAAGGCGCTGCAAGAACTTTATACATATTGGATCATTGCAAAAAGTTCGTGCCCGATTTGATAATGAAACACGATTACACTTTAAAGGAAACAATTTTATTAATCGATTATATAGTTCCCGTTATTTTCTACAATTGTCTCCCAACGTTTTACAAGCTTGCGGATTCCGTTTTCATAAAAACTGTCGTTCGTAATGTAGTTTTCGCCAGCTTCGGGGGAACCAAATTTCTTTTCTCCATTCAAACCGTTCTGAAGGGACCGAAACAGATGGAAATCTGAATGGACCGAAACAGATGAAAATCTGAAGGAGCAAGGTCTGGGGAATACGGTGGGTGCTGAAGGATTTCCCATTTTAACTCCTTCAGTTTTTGCAGCGTTTGTCGGGCGACATGTGGCCTGGCGTTATCATGATGGAAGATGACGCCTTTTCGATTTGCCAAAAACAAAGAAAGGTTGCGTCACACCGCAAGAGAGAGAGAGAGAGAGACCAACAGAGCGAACAACTTTTACAGCGATATGACCAAGCTGCTGCCAGGGTTATGCCTTTGCAGTAGTGTTCACACAAGTTTCGCAGTTGATCGGACTGCCTTTATATATTATATGCGAAATAAATAAATGCTTGCTGACATCAGGATTTGAACCATGAACCATTAGCATGGCTAATGGTTACCACTACACCATTGCCACTCTCAATAAAACAGTCATGTGCCCAAAGCTCAAGGCAAAGGACAATTAGGTTTTATAGGAATGGTTCTTCTGCATCAAAATTTATGCTATTGTTCTATATATGCACACACGTTCGGTGTTGTCCTTCTGACGTACTTGTGCCTCAAAGAAATCTACGTTACATATGTACCATGAGTGCTACAATGGTATGTTTCTGGAAATTATGTGCATTGTTGCTGCGAAGAAACTCGGTTCAGTAACCACTTAGAACTATGATAAGAAATAAATAGAACTGAAAACGGAAGAAACAACATTCATGCTAACGAGTGGATAGCTTTGTACGATGTAATTAATGAAGAAATGAGGAACAATAGCGCAAGTTTCTATGACTGCAAAGAAGAAAATAATTGATTTCCAATTAGAAATCTATACAGTACTCAAAAGCTGCTTGGACTAATATATTAATCAAAAACATGATTGACTGATCCCTTAATGGTGTTATCAAGTCCATCACTCACAAAAGATAGGAAATCTTAGCAAGTATATTGATGGTTTCAGTGCCCTAAAATTATATCCTGAATAGTGAAGGCAAGATCACTATAGCAAAAATTCTGCACTGAACATTTGCATAATTGGAATATGACCTGATTTGTGTAATTCTTACTTAATTTCCGTAGAAAATACCGTAGAGCTATGTTCGGAAAAAAGGCCGGATTTAAATATTTAAAATGCGGCCAACGTGGAAATCATTTAAGACGCAATCTTATGCCGGTCTTCCATTTCTTCCAAAATTTAAAACTTATCCAGAGAAGTTTTTTGAGGCGAACCCCACAGGCGGATCAGTAGAAATGCGGTGAAGTGGGAGGGCTGTGATCCCTTGTTTTCGGATCATAGCCTCGCTGATAAAAGGAAGAAGAAGATCCAGAGAAGTTTTTTGAATATTTCCGTATGATAAAACAAACTTTTGACTACATTCTGAAGAAAACAGAACATTATATCCAAGAATAGGTGTAACCTCCATCAGAATAGAAGCTGTTAGAAGGAAGTTAAAGCAGGAAGCGGGTTCACTATGGATGCGCCCATTCATTGTTGGCTTTATTTTTAACAAGCGTGAACCAGCGGCTGGAAAGCGAGAGAAGCTGGTTTGTGACCACTATGAACGTACTTTAATGTACGGGGCTTTGATCTCTCCAATCAACGCGATGGAGATGGTTGGAGATCGGTATCCAACGCGTTGTTCGAAGTGTGCGAGCTCGTGGTGCTCGTTGGGCATCGTTCCGCATCGCATTGGACAACGGATATTTTGAGATTTTTCGAATGGGTGATTTGTATTAGCCGCCCTTACACATACGTTCTTTTCCGCGCGAAATCACGCATTCTTCGTTTTCGCACATGGACATTTTGAACCTGAGTTTGTGCACTAGTGTATGGGGCTATAAATTTGTTTGTAAAATTTAAGGGTTGAATGAAAGAATTGATCGTACTTGGTTAAACAGCTGCGCACGTAATATACGACCGGCATTAGAGCCGGGGCCTATAGTAGAAACTAAGATACTATTTCTCTGTCAGCATTCTGCTTCGCCAGATTAAGATTGCGCACTTTTGACCTCACTTTCACACGACTGATACTACCTTCTTAAACTACATACTTTCGAAACTTGATTCAAATTAACACAATGAATCGCTTTCGTGTCTAAGTGCTTCGTCCACACCATGTTACCAATTGGCTGTAGCGAGGAAGAGGAAGTGCTAGCAGTTCTTTTTTTTTTTTTTTAATTTGGGCGCACTCAAAGGGTTATGAATACCTTTAACATGTTTACACACAGTGCGGGCGTTGGTAAGGATAGATAGAGAGAGAGAGAGAAAGACTTTGGTGTAGTTTTTCTTGAAGGTGAGTTGTTTATGCTTCAGAGACTCTCCGGGGGTGGCGTCCAGATAACTGGGGAGATTTTTGTTATTTTTTGCCTTTGTTTCTGATTCACAGTACCTTTTTCCCGATAACCGATGTCAAGGGCAAACCACCATCAACAGAGCGAACAATTTTTCCAGTCACATGACCAAGCTACTACCAGTGTTATGCCTTCGCAGTAGTGTTCACACAAGCTTTCGAAAATGATCGGACTGACTTTATACATTTCAAGAGAAATAAATAAATGCTTGCTGACATCAGGATTTGAACCAGGAACCATTAGCGTGGCAATTGACGACATTACCACTATACCATCACTTAACCCTGGATGGTTATGCTTCGTCGAATCGACGAGCACCCCTTTTATTTTGTACAATTTCTCTTAAACTATCCAACGTCCAATTTTTACTTTAAGTAAAGTAAAAATATCAGGATTTTTAATAAATCTAATTTATTCTATTAAAAATAGATTTAGTTTTGTTTACCTTGACGAAGCATAACTTTAGTGTGCGTAAAATATGCATAACCATACAGGGTTAAAGACCTGGTGTGTTCCTTTCGCTTTGAAAACGGTTAGGATTTGATTGTTTTGAATAATGTAAAGCTGCGGGAATTTCATTCAAGCATTGTCAAACAACTCACAGGTTAGAGTTTCGTTTATTATGTTGTCAAATAAGATCCTTCGCACCTCTCCACATGTTCTAAAGCTAGGCCTTAGTCGACACTGTTGTAAACAGTTGTATTGCAACTGCTGAGGAATTCAGAACAAAATACAGAATACCACCACCAATGGGATAACAGAGAATAGGTGTAGTATAGATATGCAAAAGACATCAATACTCCCACTAAGTCTAAAAAGAGAGAAAATCGCAGACGTTTCAAAGCACTAGATGCCAAGGATAAAGAACACATTGTCATACTGCAGGTTTAACTTCTACGGCTTTGTGTGTACAAAATTGACCCTTTATCAAGAAAATACATGCGGCAAGCTCTCAGACAACTTGCTGCTCCGAGTTTGCTATTGCATGAGTGTATTCACCATTTCGTAAGTAAAAACACAAAAGAATTAAAAAAAAAAAGTGTCGCCAAATGAATAGAGAGGACATGCACTTCCCGGTGATGGATGAAGATACACCCAAGGTGAAGGAGATAGTGCACCAGCTTCCGCTTATTGGACTAAATTTCTACATACATACGTGCACCTACCTATGTACATGCTATACAGTATTTCTATTTCATAGGAAAAAGCAAATAAAATCTGCATATGGAAAAAGAAAACGCTATAATCCACATTTAATTGGCTCGGCTAAAGTCTATCTTTATCTGGTGAATGAATATTGATCTCGTTATGCAAACGAAGCCCATTTATTCGACATCGACTCGACAAACATTATGTTATGACTAACTTCTTCCGCTACAATTCCAACAAACAAACAAAAAAAAAAACCGACGACGAACCAAATGAGATCACATAAAAATAGAAATCACCATGGAATATGAATAATTGGAGGAAAAATATGGCTGTGACTCTGACTCTGAATTCGACTCTATTCAGCGCAATTGATCTATTTTTAAGTAAAGAAGTTACATGGAGTCTTTGCCGGAGTCTGTTACTGGCGCTGCGACTCCGTGAGGCAAGGCAGACGTCATTTTCTTCATCCACTTTGTGGGGATGATGACTCACTCACTTGTCGTTCGGTGTCACACAAAAACAATTTTTTTTTATTAAATTTTTCGCACATGCAGATATTAACTAGGAAAATGTATAATGGAGCTGGATAGTCATAAGGGATACTCACGGCAATAGAAATGCAGTTCTCCTCTGTGCTGTTGGGGAACTTCACAATGAACCTGGAACCAGCCTTCTCTTCGCTATCGTTGAGCGGTCGGAAACGACACACCACTTTGATACTGTCCTCCGCTGGGATCTCCCGTTCGGCAGACATGTCGACGGACTTTGGAATTTACAGAAAAGAATGTTTTGTCTCCCGACGAATTCGGTAATCTGGAAAAAGGATAATTGATTTTTTTTTTTTTCGTTTTTCACGTTCGATTGTTCGTCGTTCTTCCTTTGTGTTTTTGCTGTGTGAAAGGCAAAGGAGAGACGACAGCGGCGGCGGCGAAAAATGAAAAAAAAAAAAACTTTCCTCGTCTCTGCTCACACGACGACGAGAAGAGAATACACACCTCAAAGGAGAAACTGAAAAAGTATAAAAACGGCGAATAATTTTTATTTCTCGGCTCGATTTCGGTATTTTTTTTATTTTTTATTTTTTTTTGTTCTCTATTGTCCTTTCTCTCGCTCTCGGCGACGACGACGACGACGAATTCGGTTTTCGAGAAGCACACGACGGCACGGCGAATAGAACTTTCACAAAATCTGCAACTAATCGATAAGTATTTTTCTCTTCTATTTTGTTTCGGTTTTCTTCTTGTCTAGTTGGGGGGTGGCGATTTTATGAATTGAAATAAATAAGCGAAACAATTATTTATCTAAACCTATTTTATTTAACTTTTATTTAATATAATAAAGCACTTGAATTTGTTTTTTTATTTGAAGACAGAGAGGTGAATTTTTTACGGTTCGCTCTGCCCTTTCACGAAGCACTTCACATCACTGATGGATGACAGTAATGGTGTTGCCATCAATTCCAACTGTAGTTTTCCAACAAGAAAAGGGAACATGTGACAGTTGAAGCCAATTGGATTGTAGTGTTATTGTGCATTTAAAGCTGCATTAATTAATCGAAACATTTTTTTTCCAAATTTGGCTATTTATTTATATACTGGGTGTATTTTAGATTTGTATTTGAGTATTTATTTAGTTACTAGCCCCACCAAAATATTTACAAAATACTTACTTATTTTCTCTTAACACCGTTGTCAATCCTGTTTTATTTACATTTTTATATTTGATTCGCTTTTCAGATACGAAGGAAGTTTGCTAAATGGCTGCCGACCTTTGTAGAGTAGATTGCTTTGCGTGCTAGTAATCTAAAGTCTGGCATTCCTTCCACTTTACCTGTCATTCGTTATGTAATCAATATTACGCTGTTAATAAAGTGAGTATAAATTTATTTTAATATTAAGTATCACTAATAGCGTGTTCATTTTCAATTGGTTTGAAACATTCAACCATTTTAATTTTGCCAACTTTCCTGCTACAGGTTTCTTATAGTCACATTTTAATTTGGTTCTCATTACCCCATTTTTCAAGATTTCTAATCTGTTTTGACACTTCGATATTGCAGATATACATTTATAATCCATGAGCAATAATCAAAGTGGGGAAGGATGATGGTATTCCTTACCGTTATAGCAGAATTTAGTTAAAGATGTTTTCGAATCCGTTGTTTTTAAGAAAAACCTACATTTTTAGAATTCGAATCTACTATTTACATACACATCTACTCGATTTGCTCATATTAAACTTCAGTTTATTTTTACAAAACCAATCATTTAATTCATTCTGCACTGCTTATTCAAACTCTTCAACATTTTGTCCAACATAGTAAATACACATATCGTCCATGAAGAAGAGTATGTGTCTTTGGGATAATGACTTGTCGACATCTTTTATATAGATTAAAAAGAATAATCCTGCAATCCCTCGACTTACATTGCCCCGGTTATGTCGTCTCGATTTACGTTGAGTAAAATTATGAACTTCGTTTAACGTCGTACTATCTCTCGATTTACGTTGTCGTACTTGTGCCTTTTCTTAGCACTATGAATTTGAATATTGACAGTTTAAATGAAAGCTTAATCGGGGATTCTGTTGGCTTGTTTTTTCTTATTTTTTCTTGGCAATTAAAGAGTGATCTTTTTCAGGTATTTGGGGATTCACACAATATAAAATAAATTCACATATGTACATATATGATTGAAAGTGCATTCTCTTTATTGTCTTATTACAAAAATGATTTCATTGTCACGCGAGGTGATTTTCAAACATTTTATTTGTTTTTTTTTTTCTAAGACATTTATCTGTAACTTTGTTAGGTAAATTAACCCATCAATCATCTCCAGCTGCCCGCTGTAAGTCAGAAATCATTTCTTCGGATGAAGAAAGCCCCGAAGGTTAACAAGCCATCAGAACACTATTTACTATTTTTATAATCATAATTTTATTAATAATATTATTTTTAAAATAAAGACGCGCAGTATGTACAATTACTAGTATACTAACAAGTATGTATATGTTTGTTTTATTTTGACTTTATTAACTACTTAACTAATTTCTGTTCTACTCGATTTACGCATTATCGATTTAGGTCACCATTTCTTGGAATGCTTTTCGACGTAAATCGAAGTATCACTGTACACATAAGTAGTTTCGACCCGTGAGGAACATTAAGTTCAACGCCTATTGCGGCTTAGAAGGCTTCTTTTACTTTTGGCGACTTAGAAGGCTACTTTTTTGTGATCCACCCGACAAGTAGCTTTTTATGTTCAGGATTAAATCGCTCTGGTTTGTCTACATGAGGTTAATACAAATATTTACTGACTGATTTGGCGAACGAAAAGAGAGAAAAATAAACAATTTCACTACTTTGACCCATCGGTTTCTAGGTCGCGAAACATAATACCAATAGGCGAATATTCCGACAAGTATAGCAAAGTTCAATTCGCTAGTATTGACTGAGCCGAGATTCCCGAAGGAAGTATAAAATTTGTTGGTATAAGCTTAGTAAGGTATTTTAACTATTTTTAGTCAGTATAATTTTTGTTGATGATCATGAGTCTGAAACAATTATTTGGCAGCCCCGATGTGGTTTCGTGTTCTAAATATTTTTGATGTAGTTATGCATTAACTTTTGTATTCTGTGCGGAAGTTGAACCGCCTAATCTTTTAATTAAAAGCCGACATAACAAATATGGGTTACGGTTCAGAAATCAATACTGCAAAAGTGTGCTGCGATGTAATAGTTTCATATAGGCGTAATAAATGGCCCATTGTGATTCCTCGGGAACTACTAATTGAACGATGAGCATTTGAGTACAAGAGCGAGCTTTGGCTCAGTTTTTATTTTCCAAAAATTAAGAGAATCGATTGAATACAATTTTCGATCGAGACTTTTTGCTGGGGCCACATTTCAAATAATGTGGAAAATGTCGGGAAACTTCAAACGAGAGCTCATTTGAAATAGAAGTAGGATGAAAAAGGAAAAACTCGAGTATCACGTGCAAACAGTCTGTGCAAAAGACAGTGCAATATGGACATCGGGAATGCCTACGCTGTTTGAGAATCAGTAGCGCGCCGAGCGCACCAAAATTAATATTACGCTCTTATTAATATTCCTTCCTCCGCCGACTTACGAGTATGTATCATCCCTCGTACTACATATCGCTATTTTGGCCTTTCCAGCTCAAAAGAGTCTAGTTATGGACATACATATGTATTGCATCTAATGCATTTTGGATTATTTATGAAAAGTACAAAATATATTATTTTATAGTAACAATGCTGTCTTTCGAATAATTGTGGGTGTATTCTGGTCAACTGAACTTCTGTAGTG
The DNA here is from genome assembly GCA_945910035.1 of Brachypalpus laphriformis. Lineage (NCBI taxonomy): Eukaryota > Metazoa > Arthropoda > Insecta > Diptera > Syrphidae > Brachypalpus > Brachypalpus laphriformis. Next base: position 328,158,974 of record OX246753.1, read on the forward strand.
CTGGATGCGTCCATATAGTTATCGAGGATTTAGGTAGGTGTCGAATGAGAAATCGGTAAATTTTCCGTATTGGAGCGAACCTTTCCCGTAGAGAGAACGATTACGATATCCGTGGCGCCTCGATGTTTTGATGTTTTCTAATAGATCTCGATGCACTGAGCAAAAAATCTTAATTAAAATTTTTTGATATCTCGCTTAGTTTTCGAGATATCGAGCTTTGAAAATGGGCTTTTGACAACCAATATTTCAGCAGAAACTACCTTCATTGTTACCAACAGTGGGCAAGTGGCGCGCTTCGCGCGATTCATTTATTTAAACTCCGCTTTCCGGAGGGGTCTAGCCGCTCACGCGACTTCGTCGCTCCGCTAAGGGTATGTCAACAACCGTCAGGCAGGTGCCTGGGGCTAAGTCTAAGTGTGTTATATACCCTTTTTTTGTAGCAGAGATCTCTAAGAAAATATCGTCAATAGCTGGCAACACTGAAATTTTTTTTTTGTATGCACATCATACTCGAAATACACCGCGGCTATTGAAATATCGGTTGTCAAAAGTCAATTTTCAAAGTTCAATATCTTGAAAACTAAGCAAGATATCAAAAAATTTTACTTAATATTTCTTGTTCAGTGCGTCGAGATCTATTAGGAAACATCAAAACAACGCGGCACCACGGATATCGTAATATCCCCCCGTAGAGTATTATGTTGTCTTAAAAATAATGTTCCATAAGATTACCAAACTTTTTATTGTAACATATACCATTTTTAACACATTTATGCAATTTATCCCTGAATGCCTTAATTTTTTGCCGGTGACTTTTGTCTGACAGCTGTCAATACATTTGTAGGGTTTTGGTTGTTATTTGGCAACAAAAATCAGCTGGCCGTCAGCATATCCCTCTGCATTTGCACTTTTCGGTAGGAAATTCTGCATATATTTATTTATTTGTGCAAATAATAATGTCCAATCGTGATATATTTGCAAAGGCTTTGCCCAATGTGAAACTAGCTACTCGATTTGATGCCGATGGCAACGAAGTTCAGGTATGAGCTATGAAAAATCGGTGATTCAAGTGGTTTCTCATGGCAAATTGGTCTTTCTAGGTGGAGCGCCGTGAGGATGAGGAACAGAATGTAAAGCAGCAAGAGATCTTCGAGATTCTAGTCAACGCTGGCTACTTTCGTGCCCGCATTAAGGGCTTATCGGCGTTCGACAAGATTGTCGGCGGAATGACATGGTGCATCGAGTGCTGCGACTATGATGTCGACGTGGATCTATTGTTCCATGAGAATCTCACAATTGGACAGAAAATGTTCGAACATAGGATTCCTATTGAAATGTCCACCTAATTAGTCTTTTTTTAGTGCATTGACGGAGAAAATTGTGTCGGTTCTGCCGAAGATGAAGTGCCCGTACTTGATTGAACCACATCAGATCCAGGGGCTGGAGTTTATCAGTATTTTTCCCGTTATACAGTGGCTAGTGAAGAGATCGGTAAGAGAAGAGAAAACTTTGCAGTTACCTAAGGAGACTTTGGTACTTATTCCTTGAATACACTTGGATTCTCATTGCGTTTGACTATGAGAGAGACCCGGGTCATGGAGGAACATGGGATGTTATGATAACTTTTGCAGATCAACCCTCTTGTTGGTAATGTGTTGTCTGTAATGACAGGATACTAAACTAAAACATGATCTGCAGCTCCTAATTTCCGTACAACAGTCCGCGATTGTAGCTAGGTGTTAGGAGCTTTGTTTCACATATGGTCAATGAAAAGAGTTTGTTTCTTGTCGAAGAAGTTGACGAATAGCTTTGAGAAGCTTTCTTTTAAGGTTCTAGCTTCAAATTTCGAGCTTTAGCATCAGTTTTTACAAACCTTTGCGTATGCCGACGACATTGACATAATCAAAAGATTATTGTGTAAGGCTCTCTGTCTAGGAAAACCAAGGCGAAGTCATATAAGTCTTTCATCATCCCGACGGTTTACATCCAGCGCCTAATGTAGTAGCTGGCTACAGTTTGCGCTAGCTGAAGAGGGTTATTCGTTTAGTAATCTTTTCGCCCACGAGTAATCTGTCCCCTTTCCACATAACCGTCAGTCATAATTGTTTTTCCTCATTTGTAACATCTGCCTGACTGAACATATACCCTCACCCTTGTTTAGTAATATTTAGTTGTTTCGGTGAAAGTCGTGTCTGGCTGGTTGAAAGCAGATCACTTTTGGAAGTAGTGCTTCAGCTTGTTTTGTCAATTTTGTTTCTTTCAGTTGATCTAGGAAATTTAAATATGTCAGTAGCTCTGAACTACGTATACACTCGGTCACACAATCATTGATAAAAGCCCAGCTGTCCCGATATCAGTTCATATGCTGTTCAATTAGTTGTTGTCCACAGGCTTCGATTTGTAGATTTCTCACGCGGCGGTCGATTGCGTTCCAAAAACGTAATTTTCAAAATAGCTGCATCATATAATACTTTTTTGAAGTCACACCATGGCCTCTGTCGAGCTAATTTTTTTTTTATATAATTTGCGCGCGCCAAAGGGAATATTAATACCCTTATACTGCTTCTCAGGGCACGGGCGAAAGGGAAAACCGGGGGAGAATAACAGAGGAGATACCGATATGAGTTGACTTTAAATGTTTGAAGGTTGTAAAATGATGAGGAAATACAGAGCCTGGTAGATCATTCCACAAACGTGTTGTTCGCAGTTATCTGCTCTTGGAGCTATGGATTTAGGGGAAAGATGTATCTGATACGTCTGAAGTTGAGCAGACTTCGAAAATTACGTCGGTCATCTGAGCTATTTTTCTTATCTCGTGGTTAGAGTTGTTAATTAATGTTAATTAATAGGCGAACCCCACAGGCGGATCAGTAGAAATGCGGTGAATTGGGAGGGTTGTGATCCCTTATTTTCGGATCATAACCTCGCTGATAAAAGGAAGAAGAAGAAGAAGAAGTGGTTAGAGTTGTGAATTAAAATTGATTGTAGGCATATGCGGTGTTATGGGTTTGACCAGCTCTCGATTCAATTCAGTATTTGTGGTGGATGATTTTCCTCCAGAATAATTTTGCTTTGCTCGGGCTTCCAGGTGGAGAATCGAGCTGAAAGAGCAGTCAAATTGAAGGCGTTCGCTGTAAGCCAGTTTCACAACAATTTCCAGTACAAGTCTGACAAAGAAAATCTTCAAAAGATGCGAAATGCTTCAGCTAATATAAAGCGAATACAGGTTTGCTAATATTATTTTAACCATTCCAGCTATTTCCATTCACAATCCAACTTATTTCAGGAAATGTACAGCCCACGTCGTCAGTACAAACGCAAGGATACTGGCAATGAGGACGAAAAAACACGAGTTCGCATAACACTCCTCGAATATGGCAACAAAGGAGCCTACACGGGTCCGGCGACAAGCAAGAATCCATCTCAGAAATCTGACGACTCGCAATCAGCAGCAACAGAGCTCGATGAAAACATAGTCGAGCGAGAGGTGATTTCGTTAAAGCCGAACAGTTTTGTCCAAAGCTTTTTGAATTTGCTTATTTTTGAATTTAATTTTCTCCCCCAACAGAATGGCTCACTATACATCACACACTTAGTAGTTTCGTGAGCTAATTCTGTGTGGTTTGTTGTGCCATTTAAAAAAGAAAAACTGTGCATGTGATTTTTATTATTTTTATTTTTAATTCGTTTAACTCTTAGTTTAGATTTTAATCAAATCTATAGCTTAAGAAACTCGTAACACAAACTGCTTTTCACACTTGAATCTATTATATTTCGTCTTTTCTGTGGAGAAACTATTTTGTTTTTCGTGTGAATAACAGCGACACGCCAACAAACAAACAAATTTACTTGCAGATTGATGTTGACCAGCTGCTTAAAAATCTTTACATTGCTAACGAGGTAAACTGTCAATTCATATACATACCTATCTACATTTAAAAAAAAGAAAAGATATTGTGTAACAAAACTTTGTAAATGTCCATATGTCGATTGTGTCGTACTACTGTGTCTATGCTAGGGAATGGAGAACACTTTGCTTTTTGTGTTGTTACTACTTTTCCGACTTGTAAGTGTGGAGTGTTCCGATGCTTATTTTTGTATATAACTTGTATAGATGTTTGCAATTTGTGTGTGTGTCTTTTGATTTAAACTTAGATGAAGTAGTTGATCTAGATGTAGAATAATATTTGGTGTTACAACACGTTAAAGGTGTTTCTAAAAAAGTTTTCTCTTGGAGTTATCGTCTGTATTCTTAATCTGCTGTAAATTTCTCATCTGAGTTGGAGTAGGTAGTTTCGATTCTATCAGAAGTTCCCTCGTTACCCGCTTCATTGTTCATTATCGCTGCATTCAGACTCCATTTTCATTGGAAGTGAATCATCTAAAAGTAATTCTAGACCAAAATCTTATTTGGAATTCACACTTCGATAAAATCCAATACAAACTAAAATTTGCATTCTTGGCTTATACAAGTTTATTACGAACATAATGAGGCGAGCGAGCGTCATAGAGCTCTTCTGTGTCACCTTCGATCAAGAGATCTGTCTCCAACTTTTAAGTGCATAGTCCGTTTGGGCTGCTCCACTTCCAATTTCGAGTAGGGGTGTATATTATTGAGTTGTGCACCAGTGTAGAGACGCAACTACTATAGAGCCCTTGTAAACGCATCAAATCGCCAAGCAGCGTTAAGGCTATAAACTTTAAACAATATACACTAAAAACAAGTGAAAGATATCCAAAAGGCGAATGGCTACAGATCTATACAGACGGATCCAAATTAAGAAAGAACGAAAATGCAGGAGCAAGTGTATTCAGAGAGCTTTTTAGCCATTATATTCCGCTAAGAAAAGACAACACAGCATTCGACGGCGAAGTGGCAGCAATCAACACGGCACTACAAGGCATTATTACAAGAGCACAAAGCATCCAGAAAGCAGTCATTTTAATAGACTCCTCAAAAGCAGCAATCAAAGCGATAACATCTAATGCCCATCTAGCAGACCGGACAATTGTGGACATTAAACAGAAACTACGATTTCTCAAAGGACAAAAAAAAACGATTATTCTACAGTGAATACCATCCCATATTGGCATTGACGGAAACGAAGCAGCAAACAGCCTAGCAAAGAAAGCCACCACATTAGGTTAGGTTAGGTTAGGTTAGGTTAGGTTAGGTTAGGTTAGGTAGATGGGTGCCTTGTGACAAAGAGTCACTGCTCACTCAGACCAACAGTACGGGTTCATTGTGCTCAATTATTTAACCCTGGAAACGCTGTAAAGAAAGTCCACTGTCAGAACCACCCAGAAAGGATATGAAGTAACTACCAAGAGTCCTCATTCTTCTGGCGGATAGGGCAGGACAGCCACACAACAGGTGGCGCACAGATCCAATTTCTTCTTCGTCCCTGCAACTTCTGCAATAGTCGTTATGCAGCACACCGGGTGGCTCCGCGTGAACGCCAATGGCACAATGTCCAGTAAATATGCCAGAAATGACCCGTGCGTTATAACGTCTAAGTTTTACCAGAGAGGTTGATCTCTTCTTGCTGTAAGCCGGCCATAGCGCCCAGGCCGTTGCACATATTTCCAGATGAACCCAGCGTCTGTTTGCTCGACCGGTACCTTCATCGTCTATTTTCTTCCGTAAGGAACTGATTGAGGGCCCGCAATAAGTGCAGCGCCGACCCTTTCCTTGCAGGCTCGTCAGCCCTTTCGTTATCTTCGATATCCATATGCCCTGGTACCCAGCAGAGGATCATCGCATTAGCTCTAGATATCTGGTTTAAGACTGATTTGCAGCTTCTCACAAGCCTCGAGCTAATTACTTCAGAGTCCAGAGCCTTAACGGTTACATGGCTGTCTATATAGACAGTGATCGTTTTACCAACGATATAACTCTCCCGTATAATTTCAGCAGCCTGTATGAAGGCTCTGACCTCGGCCTGAAAAACGCTGTAGTCGTCGTTTATTCCTAGGGCTTAACAATAAACTCCGGCTCCCGTGCCAACGTCCATCTTAGAACCGTCGCGTCGGTATAGAAAGCCAACTCCTTTTTCTTCATGGTTCTTTGGTTCTTCCAGTATTTTTTGTCAGGAATTCTTGTAGTGAATCTCCTTTCAAATGCTAGCATCGGGTTCATGTGATCAGTTTCCGTCAATCTACTGGTAGTCCCAATCGGGACAGAATGGATGCATGGCCATAAAGGCTCGATGACCTTAATCGGCCTTCTCTCAGTCGTACAGCGGTTTAAGCTGCCAGACTGCTGCAGTATATGTCAAGCGGAATGAAACTAATCATGGTTTCCATTACCGCTGTTGGTGTTGTTCTCATTGATCGCATGACCGATGCACGCCGCCCTCTGGATTTTGGTGAGGTTTGAAAGCTGGTATTGCTTCTCAAGTACCGTTCACCATACTAGTGAACCATATGTGAGAATGGGTCTTACAACCGCCGTGTATATCCAGTACACCACAGTTGGTTTGAAGCCCCCCCTATTACTGAATGACTTTTTGCGGCGCTTGCTTTTTTGACGCGTTTTGCAATATTTTCCTTCCAGTTCAGTTTGGAATCTAGAACTACGCCCAGATATCGAGCTAAACTTGAGATACTTAGTTCAATGCCACCGATATTTTGGGGTCTGAAGGTAGGAATTGATCTCTTCTTAGTGAAAAGAACTACCTCCGTCTTTGAAGGGTTCACCCCCAGCCCTTTGCTGCTGATCCAGTTATCCACTAGTTGTAGTGCGAAGTTGACCCTTTCACTTAGGGTTAGAGGAAATTTTCCCGAAACTAGGATAACGACATCGTCCGCATAGGCCGGTACGTTGAAGCCGTTTTCCTTCAGTATTACCAAGATCTCATCCACCACAAGGATTTATAGCGGAGACAGAACTGCACCTCCAGCCACCACATTAACGACTACAAGAAACGAAGCACCATGCCACAGAATAAAGGCAAGCATTGTATAAACAATTAAAAATAAAGACAAATGAACACCATAGCCAGCCATAGGAAAAAAACGGGAACACATACCAGATCGTGCAGCAAGAAACCAACAACTACATAGGAACCAGGCAGCAGCGTACTTCAGGCTGCAACAGGACACGACTGCCTTGCTCATCATCTATACAGACTAAAAATACGGACAACAACAGAATGCACTCTTTGCAACTTAAACCAACGAATGGACGAAGATCATCTGATGACATGCACAAACCTATCGACGGCCACGCAAACAAATAAGGATATTTGCGCTTTATATTGGGAAGCAAGAGGGACAATTAATTAAACTTCAACCCTCAGCTATTGGAAAAAAAATAACGACTTTAAACTTTGTCTAGGTTTAGAGTAGGTCATCATGAAAATCTCAAGAAAATTTAAGTGATAAGTGATTCAATTTTAAAAATGGAAAAAAAAATACATTTCTCTGACAATAAAAAACAAAAGAATGGAATATAAATCACTTAAGACTTTCTCTTCAAAAAGTCCCTTGTTCCGCTCTATTTCGCAGCATGCATGAACTCATTATCAGAATTAACAAGTTAACTGATGAAATCGTCCTCAAATTTCTTAGCTTAATCTTTACACAAATTCAAATCCAATATTCTGTCTAGAGAGCTTCAAGAGATAACACACAGGATCTTTTGGGTATCATTCTGGTTTGTACTTCTTTGGACCTCAAGCGCCCTTCATATCTACTAATAATTATTATTATATTAGTAACTAGGGTATTTTACCAAGCAATGCCCTTTTCGAGATCACAACACATATCACATAAGACCTCAACCAACAACCACCGTGTGATCGCACTGTCCTAGTAGCACTGGATTTATCTTAGGCATTTAATACCGTTGACTTAGGAATTTTATTTCAAGACATTCACAAATCTCCAACTCCATGAAACGATGACTTGCTAACTACTTACATGGAATTTCGGAATAGGAAATCGCAATATAGAAAAGTCAATGGGTACCTCAAGGAGCAGTCCTTTCACAGATCATCTTCAACTACTTACTTACTTACCTACTTACTTAGATCCTTTAACCTCTCGGGGGGCACAGGGCGTCAACCACGCCTGCGCGCCATCTTGTTCGGAGTTCTGCAACTACCTGCGTGGGTGAACGGATTCCACTGCATGGCGTATTTCGCAATGGAGTATTTTTGCGTCGTAAGGTGTGTCCAATCCACTGCCACTTTCTCCTTCGTATAGTAATGCTTATAGGTTCTTGGCCCGTTCTCGTAAAAAGTTGTTCGTTGAAGATACGGTTCGGCCAAAAAATCCTCAAGATGATCCTTAAATATTTGCTTACGAAGACTTGCAGCTTGCGTGTGTTAATGGTTTCCACCTTCCAAGTACTTTACTTACTTACTTAGGTGAGGCTACAGTTCGGGGTGAGCCTGGGCCTCAACCAACAAGCCTCTCCATTTAGCTTGGTCTTTAGCTAATTGCCTCCAGTTGCGTACTCCAAGTTGGTCCCCTTGAACTTGTGTGCGCCACCTACGACGAGGAGGTCCTCTACTGCGTCGTCCCTCGAGGTTAGATTCGAAGACTGCGGGCCGGAGCGTTGGTGTCCGTTTGCTCTACATGTCCTAGCCATCTCAGACGTCCAATACGTAGTTTTTTGACTAGGTCGATGTCGCTGTACAGCTCGTATAGTTCGTGATTGAATCTTCTCCTCCAAAACCCGTCAACGCAAACGGGACCGAATATCTTACGAAGAATTTTTCTCTCGAAGCGACCAAGGATATCTTCATCCTTTTTTAATAAAGTCCATGTTTCAGCGCCGTAGAGCAGGACTGGGATGATCAGGGTCTTATACAGAGTCTCCTTAGTTGTTCGAGATAGGGCTTTACTGTTGAATTGCCTTATAAGCCCAAAAAAACAGTGATTGGCAAGAGATATTCTTCGTTTGATTTCTGCGCTGATCTTGTTTTTCGAGATAATAACAGAGCCAAGGTAGACAAAGTCCCTTACTACCTCGAAGTACTGCACCCATAAAGCAGCACCAATTCTACGTTCGAGTGGAACAGTCGCAGCTTGGTTTTTAAGCTGATAACATTGCTTCTCCAGATTTTGGATAGCATTCCGAACGCAGCTTTAGCTTTCCCGATTCTGCTGCACACATTCAATTCGTTGCCACCGCGATCAGCCGAGACCACACTTTCTAGATAAAGAAAGTTGTCAACTTTCTCGACTTCCTGTCCGGCAATTTGAAGTTGAGTGCCGGTATTAGAAGTGCTTAGGGTATTTAGCTGTGTTCATTTTTAGCCCCACTTTTTTTGCCACAGCTTCTAGATTTTGGACTATCGAAAGACCATCCATTATCCGATGTGAAAATATACAAACATCGTCAGCGTAATCTAGGTGTTTATGGTAAGATGTCATAGTCCAGCGAATTCCATAGTTGCCTTCTGTCAAAACTGCACAGAGTATATCGCTGATAACCACCAAGAACAATAGTGGCGATAGTATGCACTCCTGACGTACTCCACTTTGGACTTCAAAATCCTACGCTTGCTAAGACGTGACACTTACTTCCCTCGTATGCAGCCTTGATAATAGCTTCAATTTTTTCTCGGATGCCACTCCTGCACAAGGCCAACCAGATAGCATCTCGATTCAAGCTGCCGAAAGCCGACTTCGAGAAAGTCGATAAACAGCAAATGTAGCGGAGACCTGCCATAAGAGACAATAATCGAACAATGCGTTGAGTACAAGTCTTCGCTTCAACTACTACATGCTACTACACCCTACACCACACCAGTGAACGAGTCATGTCTAGAAACAAATTCCTAAAATCTCTGGCAGGTAGCAAATGGGGAAAGATAAAGAACTCTCCTCACCATATATCAAGCAATTGGACGATCGGTTCTCAACTATGCGACACCTATTTGGACACCACGTCTCAGTGATACTCAATGGCTTCTGCCAAACAAGCCAGCATGCTGCTCTATGCATTATCACAGCCTGTCACCGTATGTATCATGAGGATCACCTACATAAGGAAACCAAGTTTCTAAAAGCCTAAGAGCATATTGAGCTACCCTCAAAATAGTTCTTGTTATCTTGCAACCGTCCCGATCAACCTAACAGAGATTTACTTAATCTCAAAACCATCAGCACCGAGGCAAATCCGATCCGACATTCGTACATATGTACAAGTGAAGAGGTAAATCGGTTCATAACCCATACACAACTGGATCCAAATTATAAATACAAATATTTGGCGCAACAGCTCTTTAAAGTGCCGCAACCACTCATGTTGTGTGCGTTATATTTTTCACACGAATGGAAGGGACCTACAGTTTAATGCCGAATACGAACGGCGATTTGAGAAGCTTTTTCGTGACAACAATACTCTCGGATGTTTGTCAGACGCTCGCGAGAGGTGGGACCTTGAAAAAAACTTTTTGGTATTTTCTGGGATTCGAACTTGGAACCGCATGCGTAGTGATCCGACACACTAACCGCTTACGCCACGGCGCCCAACAACTGGATCCAGCGAGCTGTAAATTGGCGCTGAATACAATCCACAAAGATGCAATAAGAACCCCACTTGCCAGCCGCCAGGTTAACATTGTGCTAGGTGGTCATCCACAACCAATACACCAAAGTGGTGCAACTAATATCCGACTGGAGCGCTATGCTGAACAACTATATGCACCGCATACGTGACAGTATCATTGATCAATGCCCAGACTGCGGCTCGTCACCACATAACACCGTTCATCTGTTCAGTTGTCTGTTCTACTCCACAACACTAACAACAACATCCTTATGGACAGATCCAGTCGAAACAGCCGTATTTCTGGGCCTTGATCACATCGTTAACAACCTACACACATCACCCTAACGTTTCAACCTATGCGAATCAACACAATAGCCACAACAATAACAACCAAACAGTGCATTCAAATTCCATCAACCCTTTTAAAAACAGTCCTCACTCAATCAAGCTAGCGGCTAATAATGTTAGCCGCGTCTATTTTTATTTAGAGAAAGAGGTTCTATCTTCTGTGTATTTGGATCAGAATATTTTGAATGCTTTTTTCGTTCAGATGTAGAGTTAGTCGAAAATACCGTCTGGAGTTTACTTTATATCTTTTTTGCGTTGCTTGAAGGATTCACAACCAGTGGTACTTACTTACTGCTCCTGTGGGACAATGACAAAATCTGGGATTTCCATCTTCCTCAGCCATAGTACGAAGTCATATTTTTTTAACATGATTCTTTATATATGTATGCACTTCCCCACTCATGGACCAATCCGTGAAGAGACTTATTTCTTCTAACTCCTCAGTGATTTATCCTTTTCATTAATATTCTGTTATCGACGGATTGCAAGGGGAAAGTAGTAAACTAATTGTATTTGGTGAATCATTCGCTGCTCTGTAATCACTCCAATTACTGCCGACGATTTGTGTTTTATTTTTCAGCCGATTTTTGTATCGAATTTCATAACTCTTCGTACGCGGCAGATTTGCTAGACTCTAGAGGACAAACAAAGTCTATAATTGCTATAAATGTGGCTGGGCAACGTAATACAATAGATAAAAAGACAAGGTAATCTGGGTGATTATGATTGGCTAACTAGAGAACAGCTGAACATTTTTAGTCGTCTAGGTGAATGAAAACTTTACATTTTGACAAGTAGTCAGATTCGTTGGAATTTTAGTTCGAATTGCGGACGAGATTGATCTTGGGTCTGCTCTGTTTCATCTTTTGAGAAACAAGGTACACTTCCCACTTAAGTTACACTTTCTTTGAAATGTCTTTCTTCTGTCCAATAAAATATTCACGATACTTTGCAGCACTTTGTCACTTAGATGATTCAACAGACACTCCACTTTTCCACTTAGTAATTGTTTTACAAAAATCCTTATTAAGTCTCCTTTTGCATGAGAATACTTGCTAATCTGTTTCCACCTTATAATAACAGGATGATGCGCCAGCAAAAACAACACTTGACGAGAAGGACAAAACAACTCTTCTTCAACACTATGCTGATCTCAAAGAAGAAATGGAAATCGACACCAAGCTATTGTCGGAACAGAGTCAGGTGAAAGCTCTTCAAAATACAAAGGCTGCTTTGGAGAAGAAACTGCAACGAGTTAAAGCCGACAACCAGGAGCTTCAACAAGAACTGGATAAACAGAAAGTCAAACTACAGGAACAGGAGAAATTCGAACAGGATTTGCTTGGTGAAATCAAGGAATTTGAGAAGATTGAAGCTAAGGCTGATAAGGGGTGGGTTTTCTTTCAGTTTTCAGTTATGAAGACATGTTGATGTGTTTTTCCTTCCAGAGTGCTGGAGAAAATAAAAGGACTGGTAGTATTAAACGAACAGCTAAAGAAAGAGGAAGCTGATTATAAGGAACAATGTCGAGAGGAACTCGAACGTCTGCAGAAGGAAATTCAGTGAGTATACCAGCTGTTTGGGATCTTTTTCGTATTTTTGGTCAATAGAGAGTGAAAGGGTCTTGAGAGATCCTTATTAGTTCTACGCTTCCTCTCATATATTTCTTTAAACTTCACAGAGAAATGGAACAACGAAACGCGGAAGCTAATCCCGCCGAAGAGAAAGAACTCATCGCAAGGCAAGAAGAACGTCTGCAACAACTACGTTTGCAATTAGCAAAGAAGAATCGTGGAATAGTTGCCATTCAGCGTCAACTAGATAATGTCCCTGATCGTACTGAACTAGCTCAGTACCAAAGACGATTTTTGGAACTCTACAATCAAGGTATTATCAGCCCTCTACTCGTATGCCCTCATGAATTTGAACTCATTTGACTGTTCTTTCTAGTAAGTGCCAAACATCGAGAAACAAAGCAGTTCTATACACTCTACAATACCTTGGACGATACCAAGTTATACTTGGAGAAGGAACTTTCCTTGCTTAACTCTATTTATGAGAACTATAATGAAGGTATGACAACACCTCAGTCTAGAGAGCAATTCCTCAAGCAATTAGAAGCAATAGTCGACGGAGTCAAGCAGACTCATAATAAGGTGCGTCAGAAGTGCGACGATGAGAAGGCTAAACGGGATGCTTTGAACTCGCAATTAATGCATCTGGTGGAGCAACAGAGGAAGTATGCTGCGGCTGTTAAACAGCTCACGCGAGAGTGCCAACGATGTGAAGCTTTGATGCTGCATTTAAAGTCAATTCAGTAGAAAAGATACATTTCCAGTTAATTGCTTTGCCAATATAATAATAATAATATTTTAGATACGTGTAGAAGTTAATGTTAGAAAGATATAAAGTTGTATGTGCTATATTAGGAAGCTATCTAAATTTATAGATTATTAAATAATTTGTTCAATCAAAATTGTGTAGTCTTATTAAATATATAAAAGTGTTTCTTAAGTACGCTCTTCGGCAGGATGTACGAGGAATGTCCTAAATCTTTCTTGACGGCTGCCACGCTCAGATAGAAAAAGTGGTCTTCTTTCGTAGTGAGGTTATATTGGTTAATAGAATTTACGATTTCCGCGTCTCAACAGCCATATACTACTTGGTATCCAGAACCAGATTGATACTGCAATCGACGCGAGACACTGATTCAGTTTTTTGAATGCCTTCACTTTCCATGAATAGAACATCGGATTGGCTCGGATTGCTTGTGGATAATCCATTATTAGAAAATTAGTTAAGTAACTTCAATGTCGAATTGGTGCAATAACATTTGAATGCCACGAGATCATGAGTCTTTCTATCTAGAGTAGTCCAGTGCCCTAGCATTAAGTCTAGTAAAAATTATGCCAGGAAGTGATCGGAAGTGCCGCCTCCAACGTGTTAAGTTTCACGAAGCAGACACAATGAAATCTATATTTTGGCGATGAATTCAGGCAATCAATCACATGCAGTAAAACAAGAGAGACCCAATAAGGATGAATGGGAAATCCTCACAAGCAGTGAAATAAATCCGTCGAAAGAAAAAGAAGACTTCTTGAGAAGTGCATGCAGGAATAATGTTCTAAATTTTTTTAAAAGAACATTTAAAATCTACAAAGCATGAAGAGAAGCCTGCAAATATCAATAAGGAAATCTAAAAGTAGAGAATATCCATAGACTGCTAATCGGCGCGGCGGTAATAACCAACAGTCCGCTATCAGGTATAACGAAGTGATGATGGCAGCTTACTTACTTAGGTGACGCTCCAGTCCGGGGCCTCAACCAACAAACCTCTCCAGCCAGCGCAGTTACGAGCCAGCTACCTCCAGTTGCGTGCGCCAAGTTGGTTGAGGTGCCTCTCCACTTGCTTGCACCACCTACCGTGAGGTCGTCCTCTACTGAGACGTCCATCCGGGGTGGATTCGAAGACTTTCTTGGCAGGAATGTTGGGTTCCATCCGCTCTTCATGACCCAGCCAGATTAGTCGCTGTATGTGAACTCTTCTGGCTAAATTGATGTTCTTGTATAAGCTCTATAGATCGGCATTTTACCTTCTCCTCCACTCACCGTCTATGCAGACGGGACCAAAGATCGTCCGAAGAACTTTTCTCCCAAAATAACCAAGGGCATCCTCATCCGAATTTGACAAAGCCCATGCCCCTGCGCCATACAGCAGGACTGGGATGATTAGTGTCTTATAAATAGTTACCTTAGTAGTTCGAGATAGGTCTTTGTTACTCAATCGCCTTCTTAGCCCATGGAAACAACGATTGACAAGAGTAATTCTTCGTTTAATCTCCCCACTGATGTCATTTGCGTAGCTCACCATAGAGCCTAGGTAAACAAGGTCCTTTACTACCTCAAAATTATTTATGTATGTAGTGGTGCTCTGTCCAAGATGCCGATGTTGGGTGCCCTTTTTTGTAGAAAGTATATATTTTGCTTTGCTTTCATTGACCGCTAAACCCATTTTTGCTGCCTCGATCTCAATACTCGCAACTGACGGCCCGCAGAGTTCTTCCGACTATGTCAGTGTCATCGGCGTAAGCGAGTAGTTGTCCAGACTTGTAGAAGATTGTACCACCGGTGTTGACCTGTGAGTTTCGTACAATTCTCTTAAGCACTATGTTAGAGAGATCACATAATAGCGCATCACCTTGCCTAAGACCTTTCCTAACACCGGACGGTTCGGTGATGTTCTTACTGACTTTGATGGAGCAGCGAGGGTTCCCCATCGTCATTCTGCACAAACGGACAAGCTTGGCAGGGCTGTCAAGACTAGACATGGCTCTGTATAACTCGTCTCTATACACGCTATCATAGGCAACTTTGGCACCGACGAAGAGGTGGTGCGTATGGATTTTATATTCATGGGTTTTTTCCAAGATCTGCCGTTGTGCGAATATTTGGTTAATGGTGGACTTTCCCGGTCTGAAATCGCACTGATAAGGACATATCAGGTTGTTGACGATCGATTTTATGCGTTCACATAATACGGTAGACAGGATCTCATATGCGATGTTGAGGAGACTTATATACGTACCTCTGTAGTTGACGCAGTTCATAAGGTCTCTTTTCTTCAGGCTTGGGCAATCGATGCTGAGGTTCCATTCATCGGGCATTCTTTCGTCCGACCAGATTTTACAGATGAGCTGGTGCATGCTGCTTACCAGCTCATCTCCTCTAGCTTTAAAAAGTTCAGCGGCAAGGCCATTGTATACAGCAGCTTTGTTGGATTTAAGTTTAGATATCGCTATTATCACTTCATCCTGATCAGCTTGACGGGAATCTTGACTGTCATCGTCACTGTTGAATGGCTCATTCTGCCTGGCAGCGGAATATTGGTCATCATCGCCGTTAACAGTCTGCAGAAGTGGTCCTTCCATATCCTCAGCACCGACTGCGAATCTACTACTATATTGCCATTTTCATCCCTGTAGGCTTCTGTTCTGGCCTTGAAACCTTGGCATGTTCCTTTAACCTTTTGGTAACATTTTCGAACATCATTCCTGCAATAAAGTCTCTCAATCTCCTCGATCGAGCGCTTTTCATGCTCTTTTTTCTTCTTTCTGATGGCAACTAGACCCTTGTTTAAATAAATATAATATATGGCGCAACAGCTCTTTAAGTGCCAAGGCCTAGCTTCTCGACAATCACTCATGCTGTGTGCGTTATATTTTTCAGAGGAATGGAAGGGACCTACAGTTTAGTGCCGTATCCGAAGGGCAATTTGTTTGTAGGAGCTTTTTCGAGACAGCAATATTCTCGGATGTTTGTCAGACGCTCGCGAGAGGTGGGACCGCGAAAAAACTGTTTGTAGACCCTTGTTTCGCCTGCAAAAATTTGCTACCGAATGTACAATGAGGAGATTGTGAGACGGCCAAGCATTGACGCCAACCGCTGCTATTAAAGTGATACTTGCAAAAATTTGCCATCGAATGTACATTGAATAAATTGTGAGACGTTCTACCTTCTTCATACCAACCTCTGCTGTCAAGGTGGTATTTAACATTCCCCCTGCGCACCTAGAAGCGAAAGCCTTGCAGTTGTCGCCGCCATAAGACTCATATGCCTCGGTCACTAAATGAAAACAACTAACTTTGTCGATAAAAGTTGCAACTTTGTTAACTATTGTATCAACCTACCTACCTGTTTCAAGCAAAACTTTACAATAGTGCCAGTGGGAGTGGAAGAGCTTACCGTAGGTCGCACACAAGGGATAACAGAATTACATACATACTCGTATGTATATGCGTTATAACGAACCCACTGTTAAAATCCGTTTCCGTTGAAAAGCTTCTCTGCCCAGCAGCAACTAGGTTGAATCCTAGAAGCTAATGTACAATAGATATGAATGCTACTAGTCCTAATATACTCCCAGACTGATAGAAATCGGGGATGTGCAAATATTCTACAGCCAAGCAAAGTGCTTTCCCGTCCGCTCTACATAATGGTTTTTCTTTTCTGCATAGTTTCGATGCCTACAAACCGTATGATCTAGTCTTAACATTTTTTTAACTAGGGGAACATGGGGCTCAACAAGCTAATCATCTTCCAGATGGTACCTACGAGTATCTTACCCATTGACGTAGGCCGGTCAAATCAGTATTTGAACATTATCCTATGAACCATAGCAACAAAGATGGTGTACAACCACTCTACGTACCCGAGATGACCATTTAAGAACCGCTGTTAGCCATCCTTCCAATTAATTAATTTGATTTCTGATGGATCTCGTTCAATTACTTCGACCAATTAACCCGGTTTTGGGTGTAATTTTTGGAAGAAATTTCTTTCTCATGGAATGCGTGACTAGTGTCTTATTTAGAAAATTTCGTAATTGACCTAAACCAATCCCCTGGAGATCTCTTAGACATTTAAGTGATTAGACAAATGGATTGAACCATGGCGTGGTTTCGGCCACCAAATTGCCATTTAGTTTAATTAAATTTCGTTTAATTTACCGAACAACTCTTCCATATTTATGGAATGATGTATAGCCCATCATCATGGACCACCTAAAGAGATAAAATATTGCAACGTTTTCTCTTTCATTCCATTCATGGAAGTGAATGGGAAGTTCATAGCAGCATACCTACCTTCATCCCCATTCAACAGGTTTTACATTAAAAGCTATCAACACTGAGTTCTCTCTTCTTTTGCTGAGAGCTTTGGTAAGCGCTCTTATCTCCGATGAATGACTATTCCCTAGGCAAGGGATGTTGTTATTGCCAATGGCGGCGGCGTACTAATAACTCAATGAAGTTCACAGCCACCAACCCCACCGTTACTGTCACCCTTCTGAAGGGGGGGTTTTATCGGTGGCAGCCAGAACAGTTGGCATTAGCACCCATCCTCATGAAGCAGTAGGTACACTTCTACTCTCCGTGCTCTCTGATGGTTGGTGGTTGACGACGGGGCTTTTATGCTGTATGGTGGTGCCAGAGAAAACATCTTCTTTGTCAGGACGAAGCATCCCGGTTTGTGAAACTCTTCAGTCTTTGCGTGAACGTTGCGGCACCTAAGACCGTTCCGTGTAAACGTGTGTTCCTGAAGTAATTGCTTTCCCTGTTAGTGTCACATCCCCACAGGATGAACTAGGTAGAAAGATTTATAAAAAAAAAATATATATGTAAAATATCCTTGGGCTCCGCGAAACCATAAAAATTGACATCTCAACACACACTTGTCACGACGGGGGATCCATTTCGAGCGACTTTAGCTTGATTTGCACATTCATATGCTAAATGTTTCTGAGTGTTGGTATTTTTTTTTTTACCTTCTGATATCCTCCGGTGCGTGCTTCATTGCGCTCAAGTGAAACAGATTGAATAGAAAATCATATGCAAATGTTGAGCGTAGTCGAACGGAAATGAGATTTTTTTTTTCTCGAAAAAAATATGTCGGAGTGAGTCGTGCTTGTGAGAATCGTGATCAATAGAAGCTGTGTTTGAGTTAGTGAAACAAATAAAATAAAAAGTTACATAAATTTAATAGAAAAATGAGTAAAAACGGGTCAGGTGTCAGAAGTGTGGATTTAATTTTTGAAAACTACCTACGCAATAATTAGATTCCTCTGGCTTGATAGTGGATACAAAGGGATTGTTACGGATTGCCAAATCAAATTATAATTAAGGTAAGTGGATTCTGGATATTATAGTGTTTTATTTCTGAAAATTTAAATGTTTTTGAGTTTTGAAGAAACGGTTTGGATTAATTAAAAGTCTTACATGACCCGTGGAAGCCATTTTGAGATATACAGGGTGGGCCAACTAGAAGTTTCTTTTTAAAAATGCAATAAAATGAACAAAATTAATTTTTTTCCGTGTATAATATAATTATTAGTAAGAGCAAACATTCCCATTAATTATAGAATACAACGTCGTTCAAGTGGCTGCCTCGACTGGCCTCGCAGTAGCGCATTCTATCATTCCAATTTTTCAAGACTTTGTTGATGGTTTCGGGCTGTAGCTCACGGATTGCTTGAATGATATTGGTCTTAAGTGCTTGAATTCCGGATTGTTGGCATAACATCGGTTCCCCACAAAAAAAGTCCAAAGAGGTCAAATCGCAGTTCCGAGGCGGCCAATTGACATCGCCAAGACAGCTGATAACACGATTTGGGAATTTGGTGCGCAAAAGACCGATTGTGGCATGGTGGTGGTGTGGCATGGCGCGCCATCCTGCATAAACTAGAAGTCGTCCAAATCCATGTCTTCAATTTCAGTAAAAAAAAAGTCGTTAACATGCTCTGTAACGCCCATTGTTGACCGAAACGTTGTTCCCAGCCTCATTTTCGAAGAAAAATGGTCCAATGATGCCACCACTCCACAATCCGCACCAAACTGTCACTCTCTGTGGATGCATTGGCTTGTCGACAATAACGTGCGGCTTTTCCGAGCCCCAGATGCGGCAATTTTGTTTGTTAACGTAGCCGCCGAGATGAAAATGTGCCTCGTCAGAAAAGATGATTTTTCGCCCAAAATCGTTGTCCAATTCAAGCTGCTCTAAGGCCCAAACTGCGAAGCGATAACGAAGCGGATGGTCGTGCGCTTTCAATTGCTGAATCAATTGGACCTTGAGAGCGAATAATCCCAGATCTTTGTGCAGAATTCTCCTCAGGCTAGTGCGTGAAATGTTGAGCTGTTGAGATCGATGACGAGTTGATGTTCGTGAATTGAGTCTCACACTCTCGGCTACAGCGCCACAACGGCGGCACCGTACTTCTTAAAAAGTGCATTCGGGAAGTCCAATTTTCGACTATTTTCAGACTAATTGCGGCCGTTTAGCGCGAATAACGCGGACAATGTTGGCTTCCAAAGCGTCAATCGTTGGTTTGTCGGTATATATCAGTGACTTAACAAATCCCCACAAGAAATAATCCAGTTGTGTTGATCTTGATGGCCAGTTGACTGGCTAATTTCGTGAGATGATATTATCGCCCAACTGCTCCGCCAAGCACTTCATAATTTGACCGGCAATATGGCATGCGGCGATATCCTGTCAAAAGCACATGTCTTTCAGTTTGATGTCACGCAAATTTGGAAACAAATAATTGCTGATCATGATGATCATTCCACTACCAAGGGTAAACACAATGGAGCTTTTAGATCTCCGAGTGCACGTGATGAGTCCTTTTTACATCACACGCCCTTCATAACCTAACCTAACCTATCCCTGATCATCGATCGGTAACTCATTCCATTGACGGTGACGCCACGCCAGCTCCAACCTCATTGTTGAGCAAATTATGCCACTAGCGTACAATGCGCACCAAACAGTGCATTTTTGTGGACGTAAAGGGGATTTCATCAACCTCTCCAAATGGCACAATTTTGTTTGTTTACCTATTAAACCAGAAATACGCCACGTTGCTGAAGAAAATATCGCGATAAGAAAACGATTCACTTCCTGCTGATTTAGGGCACAATGGACCCGAAGTGTTGGTCCAAGTGAGCAGCGACTCTTTTTGTCACAATGCACTCATCTACCTAACCTAGGGCCTAAGTACTAAAATCACGGCATAAACGATGGCCGTTTGGCTTCAATTTTCGCATCAATTAAATCTTGTAATCCAATCTTTATGCGAAGATCTTTAGCAAAATCTTCCACACATTGAACGACCATTGCCCAATTTGAATACATAAATTTGGGTAGCGACACTATCCTCTACACAGGGAATATATTCTTCAAAACGCATCTGATGGGTTGATGTCTAATAGAGTGAAATGAGTGAAATGAATTGCGCGTTCACACGGCAGATTGTATGCACCATAAAACGGACGAAACTCTTTCCGGACGTTGGAGGCTTATAAACGCTGGCCGTTGACCAAAACCATTCATAAACTAGGTATATATCTTCTATATAATTAAAAATGAAATAAAATGAATGGATGGACTGATTTGGCTCATGTTTTTTTAAATGTTCGTAATAGTCCGAATTAGGTTTTTGTGGAAAGAAAAATTGGAAAAGTTGCCCGGAAAATGGGAAAATTCGGGAAAAACTAAAAGTGTTTTTCCCATGGGAAAAAATGTCTGTACCTATGTTTGTGTGCTATGGACTCCGAAACCACGTAACTGATTGAGCTCAAATTCAGGCAATCTTTGACATTAGCCCGAGAGTGTTCCTGTGAAGTTTGGTCAAAATCGGTATACTACTTTGGTATTATCGTACCTTAGTACTAAAAAAATTCTCTTTTCTTATTCGCAGCAAAGTACGCCGGGTACCATCGGTCCAGCAGTTTGCCCACTACTTTAGTATTATAGAACTTTAGTACTAAAAATATTTTGATATATGTATTTAAGGTTGGAGCACTTACCCACTATTGGCCGGCACAAAACTGTTCTGTAATAGACTTAGCCCTAGGCGCCTGCCTGACAGTTGTTGCTCCAGGCGCCTGTCTGACAGTTGTTTTTTTCTTTTTGTTTGACGCAGCAACGCTCGCCGCGTACCCGCTAGTCTCTTAATAACAATGGCGCAAAATTACAGTCGTCTAAAGTACACTTTAAAAGGATTTTAGCACGTTATAAACTCAATATTAGTGTTTTCCTATTTATAGTCGATATAAAACCCACTTTATAGTCATCACCTCTCGCTAACTTTAAAACCATCAAAAGCAGTTTTTAACTTTTAAAGTGGGCTTTTAACCATCTGTCATCCGCCATTCTTTTTCACTTTTTTAAATTCAAATTTCAGCCAACCAACGAAATTCGTATACGACATTGTTCCCTAAACAGTGTTTTAGTTCTCAAACTTTAAATGTTTGGGTTTGGGTCGATACTAGTTGTAGGTAGGTTAAAAATTGTTTATAATTCAATTCAAAGTTAAGTACCGGCTTTAAAGTTAAAGAGATGATAGTTAGTGGCTAACATTCGTTAAAATCAGATGACTATAATTTTGCGCCAATATTTCTTAATTCTCTACACTTTTTGAGTCTTGAAAGCTGCTTCACAGAATATAATCATCACATCAAAGAATATCTATCCAGACAGCAGATACATATTTGGTAAAACGCATTTGTTACATCAAAGGCAAATAAAACTATCTACTGTAGATATTAGAAGTTTTTTTTCGGATAATAGAGGCAACTTTTTTACTTACTTAGTGGGCTTCCGACCCATGTAGAGTCTCTGTCTGAGATACAGCATCCTTCAATTCTCCCCGATCCCGGGCACTCTGCTTCCAGTTACGGAGACCAAGTTTTCTGGTATCCGCGATTACTTGGTCTTTATACCAAAGGTTCGGAGGTTTTCGTCGTCTCAAGCCTGGGGGCTATGATTCGAAGATTCTTTTGGTTAGAGCATTGTTGTCCATTCGCTTAATGTGGCCGAGCCAATGTAGTCGACGTATCTTAGCTTTTTCGACTTCATTCACATCTGGGTACTGCTCTTAGTTACATAGATTGCGCTAAAGTTCGGGGTGAACCTGGACCTCAACCAACAAGTACAGCTCATAGAGTTTGCGGTTAAATTTCCTCCATTCGCAACGAAGTGTTTTTCTCTCGAAAGAGCTCAATATTAGTCCAGCTGTCTTACTTATCCTTCAGTACTCGGCGTCATATAGCAAGACTAGTAAGATTAGCCTTCTTCTTCTTCCTATTTCGACAAGGTTATGCTCCGAAAACAGGGATCATAAGCCTTCCACTTCACCGCATTTCTACTGATCCGCATGTGGGGTTTGCCTATTTAACCCCAGAAAATATCGGCAGGCCTCCCGATTTTAGATCACTTGGTTACTGAGGCCAATGAAATGCCGATTTCGTCGCATTTGTGTGATCCAGGCGTTTATAGGCCTGCCTCTCCTGCCTTGCGATATCTTTGGAACGTTCATTGATATTGCCCTTTTAACCGGGTTCAAATGATCTCTTCTTTGAACGTGGTAATACCAGCTGAGCCGGTCGCAATCTATCTTTCGTAAGATGGTTTCCTTGGCGTGAAGGTTTCCACGGATCTTCGAACTTCTTATTTGATGAAGCTTTGTCACTCATGCTGTCATGCGAAGCATCTTCATCTCAGCTGCCGTTAGTTTACTCTCATTCTTTTTGTACATCGTCCAACATCGTGAACCGTATGTGAGCGCTGGATGCACAACTGCGGTGTAGAGCCTTCCTTTTAACTTAGGGGGCATTTTTCGGTCATAGAAGTTAGCGGAGTTTTCTCGCCAATTTATTCACCCTACGCTTACGTGATGATTGATGTCGTCATCACAGGTTGCTTTGCTATTGATAATAGATTCCAGATATTTGAACTTTTCACACTTGGCAAGCATTGTTCCAATCCAATAAATGCCTGGAATACGCCTGAGTGGATAAAATTACCCTTCTGTAGGGCATTCATTTAGTCCGTCGAGTTAGGAGTTTTGAGCTCAGTTGTTTTGCTAAACGGAAGTAGCGGTGGTTTCCTGGGGCTATTCTCCGTCGAATCTCCGCGAAGCTGTCGTTTGTGGAACAAATATTTACTCCAAGGTAGGTAAACTTCTTGACCTTGACGTAGTGACATTCTGTCCCACGTTTCAGTTTTTGCTTTTTGATAACATATACTTGGTTTTGTTCTTATTTACTTCAAGACCAACTTATCTCGTCTGATCTTCAATTGCCGTAAATGCTTAGCTATGATAGCACGCTCAGATTTCCTTTATTCTTTCTTTTTGAAGATTGCCTAGAAAAAATAATTCCGTGGTTACCGGTTAATGGAGTTTCGGATGAAGGTTAGGTTAGGTTAAAGGGGTTAGATGCAACGAATGAGCGCAGCCTGCACTTGGATCTCAAACGGATCCATTGTGCTCCCCTGACGTGGAGTTTCCTAGCTGAAGAACTGTAAAGAGAGGAAAAAACAAAATAGCTAGAGTTCTGTGCTAGTGGAACGGCCTCTTCTGAACTACCCTGAAGAAGTTCATGATGGTGGCTGGTGGCTTTTCAGACAGGTGGGCGCCGTGGCGTAAGTGGTTAGTGTATCGGATCACTACGCATGAGGTTCCAAGTTCGAATCCCGGAAAATACCAAAAAGTTTTTTCACGGTCCCACCTCTCGCGAGCGTCTGACAAAAATCCGAGAGTATTGTTGTCACGAAAAAGCTTCTCAAATCCCCGTTCGGATTCGGCATTAAACTGTAGGTCCCTTCCTTACTTACTTACTTAGGTGGCGCTACAGTTCGGGGTGAACCTGGGCCTCAACCAACAAGCCTCTCCATTTAGCTCGGTCTTTAGCTAATTGCCTCCAGTTGCGCACTCCAAGTTGGTCGAGGTCCCCTTGAACTTGTGCGCGCCACCTACGGCGATAATTCCCTCTACTGCGTCGTCCCTCGGGGTTAGATTCGAAGACTCTGCGGGCCGGAGCGTTGGTGTCCATTCGCTCTACATGTCCTAGTCATCTCAGACGTCCAATACGCAGTTTTTTGACTAGGTCGATGTCGCTGTACAGCTCGTATAGTTCGTGATTGAATCTTCTCCTCCAAAACCCGTCAACGCAAACGGGACCGAAAATCTTACGAAGAATTTTTCTCTCGAAGCGACCAATGATATCTTCATCCTCTTTTAATAAAGTCCATGTTTCAGCGCCGTAAAGCAGGACTGGGATGATCAAGGTCTTATATAGAGTCTCCTTAGTTGTTCGAGAGAGGGCTTTACTGTTGAATTGCCTTATAAGCCCAAAAAAACAGCGATTGGCAAGAGTTATTCTTCGATTGATTTCTGCGCTGATTTTGTTTGCTGAATTTATAGCAGAGCCAAGGTAGACAAAGTCCCTTACTACCTCGAAGTTATAGCTGCCCACGGTGACGTTTTGTCCAATTCGTCGATGTTGGTTTTCCCTTCTAGTTGACAGCATATACTTGGTTTTGCCCTCGTTTATCGCCAAACCCATTTTGGCCGCTTCCGCCTCAATGCTTGCAAAAGCACCGGTGACAGCCCGCTGAGATCTTCCGATAATGTCTATATCGTCGGCGTATGCAAGCAGCTGTACAGACTTGTAATAGATTGTGCCTCCGGTGTTGGCTTGTGAGTTCCGCACAATCCGTTCAAGTACAATATTGAAGAAGTCACATGACAGCGCGTCACCTTGTCTAAAGCCTTTTTTGACATCAAAGGTCTCGGTGAGGTCATTACCGACCTTGATGGAGCAGCGAGCCTTCTCCATCGTCAGCCTGCACAGGCGGACAAGTTTGGCAGGGATGTCAAAAATAGACATGGCTCTATAAAGCTCTTCTCTATAGATGCTGTCATAGGCGGCCTTGAAATCGATAAAGAGGTGGTGAGTATCGATTTGGAATTCTTGGGTTTTCTCCAGGATCTGCCGAAGTGTGAAGATTTGATCGATGGTGGACTTTCCTGGCCTGAAACCGCACTGATAGGGTCCAATCAGGCTGTTGATAAAAGGTTTCAGGCGTTCACACAATATCGCAGAAAAGATCTTGTACGCGATGTTGAGGAGACTGATGCCTCTATAATTGGCGCAGTTGAGGGGGTCTCCTTTCTTGTGGATCGGGCATTTTTTATTTTTCGTGTGAAAAATATAACGCACACAACATGAGTGGTTGCGAGAAGCTAGGCCCTGGCACTTTAAAAAGCTGTTGCGCTAAATATTTGTATTTGTTTTTTTTTGCATTCTTTTCCGGTGGGCCGCCAATAGGTTGTGGCCGGTAATGATTCCTACGAGAAGTGCCAAGTTTTGTCTATTTTGAGTAAGGATGAACTTGGTTTTCATCTTGTCGTGTTTTGTCCAAATACTTCTGGAGACACGGCTTGTCGTTTGAAGTCAAGTGCTATATTTGATTTAACAAGTATTAGGGAGGTAGGACTGAGCTTTGGAAGATTGACAGGTCTGATGTTGTTCTGATCCTTTTCTTGCCTTTTCATCTGCCATCTCCTTCCCTGGATTTCCTTTGTGTCCTGGAACCCACCAGAGTGTTACATAGTGGCTTTGGCTAAGCATGTTAAGCTCCTCGCGGCAGCGTTTTATTAGCTTTGATTTTATAACTGCGGATGAGATGGCCTTAATAGCAGCTTGGCTATCTATGTAAATATTAATCTCATTCCTAGTAACAAGTTTCGTGGATAGTTCTCGTGCCGCCTCTGCTATCGCCAGGACTTCTGCCTGGAACACACTACTGTGGCTTGGAAGCCTTAGTGATATTGCAATATCAGGTTCCGCTGAGTAGATGAAAGAGGTTCAACTGTGTGCATTCGAGAAACCCTTGTTGTCCAAAACAGGCCTTACTCACTTTGGTAAATTTTCAACCAGCTTTTAACAATGCGTTCTTGGTATTGATTTCCACCCTTTTGTATCCTCGCCCACAAACCATGGAAATCTCCAATTTTATGCTGCTTTCAGCCTCTTAGGACATCCAATTTTTATTTAGTACATACACCTATATTTTTAATAAACTCCTGAATTACATTACAGCAATCAATAGCTTTCAATTATTCGCAGGAAAAGTTAAAACATGACAATTTTTCATACATACGAGTATGCATATCGAATGTTTGTTTTTTTTAATCACTGCTTAACTACTCAGGTAAACAAGAACTCCTTTTTAATCATACTCTCATGCGATATGCAAATATTTCGCCTGCATTGTACAATCCACATACTTGTTGGACTATAAAACATAAGTACAAAGATTTTTATTAATGTTATTTAAATTTGTTTACCACTATTAATTTTTTTTACCTCTGTGCCTTAATTTTTCATATTTACATTACCCTGATAGTGCCCAGATATATTTGTAAAATAACTGAAGGGTCACTCAAGACTAACTTCAAAAGTTATTTAATGATTTTTAATTATTTTATTCCATGATGATTTGTGTACAATCGATTAAAAAATAAATAAATAAATCGATACAAGTGTAAACCCCCTAAAGCGAGGTAACAACAAAAGTTAAGTAGGAAGCAAAAAATGCTTACAAATCAAACCAATAAATCGTAATTTAAAATCGTAAATTGTGTACAATCTATTGAAATAAGAATAATTGTAGAGTATTTTATGTCGAAAATGAATAAAACTTAACTAAAAAATTAAACCATAATACATACATAACTTGACCGACATGGATGCATTCTTCGTGCCGTTATTGTGTCCAAACTGCTATATTACAGGCATATTTTCAAGGGCAAATGGCTCTATAAGGACTTGCAAGATATCCTAATGTGGATGTTGATACATCCTCTGAGATTATTATTCATGGATAATGGTTGAAGGTCTTGGTTTCGCTGAAAGACAGAAGATAGTATTGTGCTTTGGATGCATTAAATTCCACTCTATTGGTTGAACCCAATTGAATATGATCTTCAGTTCGGAATCTAATATATTTAACACACGATGTTGTTCCTCTTCTACGGCCGAAGAGCAAAGACGTCAGTTATGGAACGAATATGAAAAACTGAGGGTACCCTCATTAGCGAAGGAATAGATTGGATTAGAAGTTGCAGGTAAGAAGTCATTTATAGAAAATGAGAAAGAGAGTCGGAGAAAAATGGAGCCTTGGGGAACACCTGCATTTGTATGGTGAATCGCAGATATGAAGCCGTCCAAGACAACTTTTGCAATCTATTGAATAGGAGACTCATCGATGCCATATGCACGTATTTTCGTGCTAAACTATGTCCAATGCCTTAGCAATATCGAATGTTTCACCGAAGCGATGAAGGGATTGGTTCCACTTCTCGGTGAGATATGCCATCAAATCACCGGTGGACCTGTTACTACGAAAACCTTACTGTCGGTCATTGAGGAGTTTTCGTGCATCAAAATATTTCATAAACTGGCGATTTATCAGCGTTTGCATGCTCTTGGAAAGAAGGGACGTAAGTGCAATGGGTCGGAAATCGGGACGGAAGATTAGCCTTTTTTAGCGACAGGCTGGACAAATGCTGTTTTCCATCTTCTCGGAAAAAGCCCAAAAGAGTAGGAACACTGAGAACACCTATTCAGAACTATGCGGGGGATAGCATCTGGACCAGCGAATTTATGTATGCTAAGACCCTTGAGTACTTAAACCTTCGTTTATCTCTTATGGAGATGACAGAGCAGTTAAACAATCACATATGCTGGGTGCCAGGACACAGGGGCATTCCAGGAAACTGCAGGGCGGACGAGGTTGCCAGACAGGGTACTACTCTAAGGATTCTGCCTGATAGGCAAGCCCTGGGTATGCCCCTCGCTACATGTAAGCATCTACTAATGCTTGTACAATGGACCGGAGAGTCTGAGTGCTCTGGGATTTGGGTTTCCTAAAAAAAAAAGTGAAAAAAGTAAGTAATCTACTAATGCTGAACGCTATTAGCAAGACCAGCCTCAGATGGAAAAACGGCTCATCGTGCCACATTTCGAGACAGATCTGACCTAGGCTGGACCAGAAACTTAGTGCCGAGTTGGTCAAGCTAAAGCGATGACAGATCAGCTGCGTTGTCGGTGTTCTCACTTGGCACTGTCTTATAGGCCAACACGCCAAATGACTTAGCCTCTTCTCCAACGACTTATGCAGAAGCTGTAGGGACGAGGAGGAGGAGGAAACCATCCTTCACCTCCTATGCACTTGTCCCGCCATGTCGTATTAAAGAATGCCCCATCTAGGGTCCCCTTCCTTGACGACCTCGGCGATCCGGCGTCCTTAGACGTCATGTGCATCCATCGCTTTATCAAAAGTTCCGGTTGGTTTTGTTAGTCCTGAGTGGCCCTAAGTGGCCTAATGGTTGATCCATTGTATCACAAAGGACCTTCACTAGTCTAAGTGTGTCTGCACTCTCGTGCGGACAGCCAACCTAACTTAACCTAAGACCTTTGAGTAGTCTTGCAACTGTACGACAGCTAAAGTGGACTTGTCCCATTGAAAATTCGACGATCTCAAGTACAATACAAGAGCGAACAATTTCTCTAGCCATATAACCAACCGAACTACGGCCAGTGTTCTGTCTTCGCAATAGTGTTGACACAACCTCCGCAATTGATCGAACTGACTCCTTATATACGTATTTCATAAGAAATAAATTAAATAAATGTTTGTTGACATCAGGGTTTCAACCATTAACCATTAGCGTGGCAATCGATGAAGTTACCACCACACCATCGTCACCCTTAAACTACTAAAATAAAATGTAAAAAGAGTGACATGCTGTAGTAGTAATGTGTTCCATTACTAAGTGGTAGGTTGTCGGTTCAAATACCAACTAGATTCATTAAAGTTTTCTGGAAATAAAATGAGATTATTCCTAGACCAACCCAACACATACGAGTAATCGAAGCAAAATATTAAAAATCAGAACTGTCTGCATTAGTTCGGACACCGCCTATGGTTTAAGCACGCACTAAAACATATTTCCACCTAATTTTCAAACCACCACATCCAATAGCTTTCTTTCCTGTCTCTTCTCTTCATTCCCAACTTCCGGCGCGTAATTGCATTAAAAGAATAAAACTCTCAACCGTATTATTATTATTTGTATGGGGTTATTTCGGGTGGGCGCAGTGGCGTAAGTGTTTAGTCTTTCGGATTACTGCGCGTGAGGTTCCAAGTTCGAAAATCCCAGAAAACACCAAAACAGTTTTTTCACTGCCCCACCTCCCGCGAGCGTCTGACAAACATGCGAGAATATTGTTGTCACGAAAAAGCTTCTCAAAACAAATTGCCCTTCGGATACGGCACTAAACTGTAGGTCCCTTCCATTTGTGTGAAAAATATAACGCACACAACATGAGTGGTTGCGAGAAGCTAGGCCCTGCCACTTAAAGAGCTGTTGCGCCAAATATTTTATTTTTATTTTTTTATAGGACTATTTTGTACTGCAACCTAGTGGTCTATTATGCCCCCTGCTATTACCTTGGAAATGTGTATTCCCTCGTTAGAAATCCCCTCGCAATACATTTCCTTCGGAATTATGTTTGAAGGTCATACACTCTTACTTTGCCTTGGCGAGAATAGTTCACCTTAGAGCTCTCTCTCTAAACCAGTTTCTTTTAGGAATCTGAGAATGAGAAGTGGTAGGTAGGTGGATCCATGGTAGGCATATCCTCATCTGACATTTAGTACTTGCCCAAGTATTTCAATCTTTTGTGAGTCAGTGCCCCACAAGATTCCAGAAGGTGTTCCGGAGTCTCGTTTGGCTCATTGCAGGATCTGTAAAGGCCTTCATTTGTCATACCAAATTTCTGTAAGAGGTCCCTGAGCTTACAGTACCCCATTAGGAAGCCTGTTAGGATTCGTAAGTTATTCTTGCTAAGGCAGATACATGCTTCGAATCTTTTCCGGTTGTAGCTTGCCTCAGACATGTGGTGTTATGCCAGGTTCTTGTCCTGTCGTCTTTCTCCATTTTCCTGAATTCCTCACGTATGGTATCTTCCCCTATTCCGCAGAATGGTTCAGGTCCAATGAAGGGCTCCGCAGCTCTTTGTCTTGCCAAGGCGTCTGTTGCTTCATTACCATCTAACCCGACATGACCGGGTATCCAGTAAAGCGTAACTTTATTGTTTCTACCTAATTCATTAAGTTTGTGTAGGCATTCTCACACAAGTTTTGACTTAATAACATAGGAGTCAAGTGCATTGATAGCTGCTTGACTATGAGTTTACTATCTAGGTGTATCCCTAGATACTTCACTTCTTTTAATGCTGTCAGTATCGTGCCCGACAGTGGAATTGGCTTCAGTTCAAGTTTTCTTTTCCTCGTGAACGGTACTATTGTGGTTTTAGCCGGGTTTATATTGAGCTCAGCCGTGTTGCACCATTCTTGTGTTACTATTAGACCCCTTGTATAATATTACATAGGGTTTCTTCAAATTCTTCTCATGTATGGAGTATTGGTATGGTGGCCCGCCTTGGAGAAGAAATCCAAGCTATCCATAATGGAAAAAACTCAGCGAGTTGCATGTCTCAGTATTACAGGTGCACTGAGAACTTCTCCCACAGCGGCGCTCCAAACCATGCTCCACCTGCTTCCGATTGACAGTAGTAAGCAATTGGCTGTCAGCTCGGCAATAAGACTGAGAGGCTCCAGGCAGTGGAAGGAGCAACACACGGGACATGCCAATATACTTTCGATGCACCGTCATCTTCCCAATTCCACTGACCATCTGCCCACTGAATATGATTTTGATAAGGGCTACACGCACTCGATACCGGACAGAAGTGAGTGGACGCAACGCAATGTCTTTTAAAACGAATCGTTGTCAATCTTCACGGACGGGTCCAAAACCAAGGACGGAGTCGATGCCGGAATTTTCTCGGAAGATCTGGACATACACCTCTCCTTTAACCTTCCAGACTACTGCAGCGTTTTTCAAGCCGAAATCACCACAGTTCGCAAAGCTGCTGACTGGCTGGCGGCTAGCACACTATCAACACCTGATATTGTTATTTATGTCGACAGTTAGGCAGCCATCAAATCCCTCGTGAAAGACTGTCACATATCTCTTAACGAGATAGCTGGTCAGTACAACCTCACCCTTTGCTGGGTACCAGGTCACTGTGACATACCGGGGAATTGTGCAGCCGACGAACTAGCACGACAAGGCTCCTCTGGTACAGATAGCATAAGCATCACCGACATCGAAGCGCCAGCGTCTTATGTTAAGTACCTCATTCAAATTGATGCCGAGAAAGTAGCCAATCATCGATGGCAACATCTAGACCAATGTTATAACGCCAGACAGCTCTGGCCGTTACTCAATAAATCCAGGTCCATCGGACTCTTGAAGTACAGGAGAGGAACCCTCTCAAAAATAACAAATGTCCTCACAGAGATTAGGTATCCCTCATAACGACTTCTGCAGAAGCTGCAGAGATGAAGAGGAAGAAGAGACCATCAGTCATCTCCTGTGCGCCTGTCCTGCGCTCGCCAACATCAGGAAGGCCACTCTGGGTGAATACTTCTACAATGATCTTAATGATCTCGGCAACGCCTGCACGGCTAAAATTCTCGACTTCATTCAACGAAGCAAGCGGTTCCAAGAGTAAGAGGGTGATCCACCCGCCTTACACATCGGCAGTACAATGGACCTGCTTTCTGGTCTAAGTACATCCTCATCGAGTGCCGATCCTAACCTAACCTAACCTTCTTCAAATTCTCCCTGGCAATCAATACGATGTCATCAGCATAAGCTTGACAATTAGTTCCAAGGTTTGTTAATCCACAATAAGACTCCACATTAGAGGAGATAACACTCCTCCTTGTGGGCACCCTCTTGTTGTGTTGACCTTGATAATTCTATGTGTTTTTGATAATTATGATGTTTGAGTTTCTGCTGATCTTGTTCTCAACAACTCATACATCCACTTAGATACTGTTCTGTCCAGGGCTCATTTAATAGCTTCATGCGAAGTTTTATAAAATATCCCTTCGATGTCTAGGAATGCGCGGAGTACTATCTCTTTTGTTTCAAAAGCCCTTTTGATGGTTTCCCTCAGCTGATAAAGAACCCTCTCAGTGGATCTGCCCGCTCTGTATGCATGCGGACGGCAAAGAAGTGGGAATGTATTGAGTATATCTTCTCTTAGGTGGTTATCCACAGCTTTCTCCATGTTTTGAGAAGCACCGATGTTAGGCTGATCGGTCTGTATGACTTCGGCTGTGCTGGGTCTTTCTTCCACATTTTTGGTATAAACACAACTTTGTCCCATCTCCACTAATTTTGGAATATATCCCAATGCCAATGACTACTTTTTGGTATTCTAACTAGGTGCGGTAGTAATTTCGCTTGCCCCCTTTGCAATAGGGCTGGTATAATACCATACACACCTGGTAACTTGAAAGGCTGGAAGGAACTGATTGCCCACTCGATTCTCTCTCTGAATCAGATAGCCCGTGCAATCTCCCAATCTTCTTTTCGAGCTCTGGTTATGTTGGTCATGCTCCCTTCACAGGTGTTCAGCGATCTTCCGGGGAAGTGAGCTTCTAAGAGCAATAGTGCTCTTTGTTTCTCATCTTCAGTGAAACTACCATCCAGTTGTTTAAGTGATGAATTCTTAGATGTAACTTAACATGTTAAACAAAGTTTAAGATCTTTGGATTGCTTCCTTCCTTTTATAATTTTATAGAAAGTATGTTAATTATCTTTTTATTTTTCGCAGCTGATTTTTCGTGACTCAGAAGCTTTCTCTGATAATTGCATCTCTCTTGGGGCTCTTCATGCTTTCCAATTTATTATCTGCTACCGCCTCTGCACGATGCTGTAACATAGTGTTCAAAAGTTGCACTGAAAAACTTTGTGTATGTTTTTTTATCTAGAGAATCCCTTGTGGATAGTCTACAAAGGTCAGCTAACTATTGACCTTGTTTTTCAAATTGGGTAACGACGCAATCAACATTCGGTTAATGCTTTTCTTATGTATCCCTATTAAATTGCTTAAAAGATCATCTCAAATGTAGAAATTAATCCTCTTAATTGAGAAACCATATAATGCAACTTGCATGGAAGCCCTAAAACCGAAAAAAATGCGTCAGCAGAGGATTATGTTGATGAAATTCATCATTTCCTAAATCTCAGATTGTAGGTTAATAGCTAACATATGCCTATGAACTGATCGCTTTTTATTACCTGATTTCATTAAAACGCTCTAAATCCTATGGGGAAAAGGTATATATATAAACCATGGCTATAAATAAATCCTTACAGACACACGGAATTCTTCTCGCAATTCATGTCGTAAATAATAAAAATAAAAATAAAAAATAAAAAAAATATACATTACATTATGGCCTATAAAACATTTTGCGTATGCCTGCATCTATTACCCGTCTCTGGGTTTTAATATCCTTGCCAGAGATAATGACTGCCAGTGTACCAATGCCAACCAAACCGACGAACAACCAACAATAATAACAAAAAACGACGTCATTCAAATCAGAGACTATAATATAAAAAAAAAAAGAAAGGCGGCATAAGTGCAGACACCCGCACTCATTGTTCTTGCTGCCTTGGGGTTGTATTTAAATTGAATTTGCGTCACGCTAAATCATTGTCACTAGATAATTTACTGCATCCTTTTTTGTCTCGCTCTTCATGTGAGGAGGAGCCATGGAGGGGTTACAATGAACATAGTACATAGAGATGGGGATAATGCTTTTATTTCAAACAAACGCGCGTCCTCACACACAGACACTCCGTGAAAGGATGCTAAGTCATCTTTCTATGGTTGATGTGATTTTTATGAGTTTTTTTTAGAATAATCCTGCCAGGATTCTAATCAATATCGCTTTTATGAATTTCAATGATTTTTTGAAAATTTTCCAAAAGAATTACAATCTGAATGTGAGTAAACTCAGTGAAAGGTCAATTATCATAAATACCGTCAGCAGCGAGGCAGAAAGAATCAATAAAGTATTTTTGACGTATTATTTCGGAATTAAAAGTGCATACCCGAATGGGAAGTTAACACTTAAAGTGAGTGATTTTATTGTCATTTGATGTGGTACTCAACTTTACGGTATCCATAAATTTGTGATAGAAAATTGTTAGGAACGTCTGCTTGGACTATTAAAAATGTACAGCACATGACTATATTGCGCGTCCTTATCCAATATCCAGTCAAATAAATTTTTAAGCCCAAAAGACGTAGAAGGACCTGAGCCAAACCGGTGCACGAGTACTTGGAGATAGAACACTTTTAAATTATAGCCGGGAATTTATCGAATTACAGAAGTTGGGTGGGTTATAAATTGTTGAGATGGACAGATAGGCTTATTAACAAGGAGCCATATGGACAGAGGATACGTGATAGGATAACATGGAGAGGACATTCAAAATCAACCCTCTCCATTCGTAACCTTCCATTTGATCTGATTTGGGCTCATTTTTTTTTCAGTTTGCTAGAAGAATTCGAGGACGCATTTTACTTAAAAGTAAAATTGGGGACCAGATAATCGGCTGTACGGTTTCTCAGAGAGACCTATTGGTCCACCCCTTTGGATTCTAAAGCATACCTATAATATGTACTCCAAAGGCTGTCACGATATTCCAGAGCATCTCTGGATGCTTATCAGCGAAGAAGGTAGGTGTCTAGTGTTTACTTTCTAACTTAGATAAGAGTGGAACATTCTGTGGTTACATGAAGGGAGGCCTCATCGCTTGAAAGGCGGAGTCTACAGAGTTTATGGAGATATGACTTAGGGAAGTAGTGTCCACTGATGGCACCGGTTGGTATTCTTAGGTAGTTCCTGTCCATATTCTTGAGTGACAGGGCAGGGGGCCTGGAGATTCAGATTAAGTTGGACTTAAATCGCGCCTGTGTCCTGATGAGTTCTTTAAATATATACTTGATTGAATTTAATAGTTTGGCAGAATACGCTAGGTGGGTCTCACAACCAAAGAGTATGTTCGTAGAATTATTTTAATATTTTATATTCAATAACCACCGCATATACGACGGCAGATCCGAAAGGCCTTGTTGGTCTTGTTTATGGTACGATTAGGTTAGGTTAAAGTGGCTGCCAGCTAAAGCTAACATACATATACCAACGATAGGTCCGTTGTGATACCACATGGATAAATGAAAAATTTGTCCATACCTACTCGTTGAACCAATTGGAGTTTCTAATAAAGCGCCGAAGAAAGCTCTCAAATAAAGTTTCTTTTGTGTGCGAGAGCAGGGCAGGTACAAAGAAAATGGATAATAGTTTTCTGCTTCTCTTTGTCCATATAGCTTCTACAGAAAGTGTTTGAGTGCTTCTACAGAAACCAAGCCTTGTTGCGTACTTGCCTGTAAGACTATGCTCATTAATGACACCTATTGTAGTGTAATATGTGATCTGCCACTTAGGCCTAGCACATTAAGACGCTTAGCAAAAAGGAAGAGCCTTGTCAACACGACAACATTTCTTTTCTCCTGAGAGATACCAGTAATGCCGCTGATTTCTTACAGACAACCGGGAGCAACTGTTTCGTCAATCTGCATCGTACTACACACAATTGTGCTCGTGAGAAACCCAATCGTCAATGGAAGCCCTGACCGAAGACGCAGGAAGACCCTACGCAGGTTCGGGTCCTGAAACATCTGCCTCTGAGTCTTGTCTAGCAATCTCATGGGAGATTTAACCCCTATAATCCCAATGAGAGTTGGGACCCAAACAAGAATTCGAGAATTCAATCTTGCGACCAAATTCAGAGGGTTTTACATCCACGAACTATTTTGGAAGTAGTTAAAGGATTAAGCAAGCCCTTAAGCGCAGCCTGGCTGTCATAACAGATGCAAATACTTAGATCCTTCCACCTGTTCTTTACAATATAGTTCATGGCCATTAGGAAAACAGACGCGTATTTGCCTAACGAGAAGTGAAGACTAATGTTTTCGTCTTCAATGAAGACAGCAGCACCAGACCCTTGACTGGTTTTGGAGTCATCTATACAAATTCGACTATAATCCATTCCTGGCTTGGAATTAGGCCAGAGACCGTTCTGAACACTAGGAAAGTCGATTTTAAATTTGCGCAACAGCCAAAGTTCTGGTCAGACTGCATATCCGTGAGATCGGAGTTGTAGGATAAGTGTCGCACAACTTTATCAAAACTCTAGTGCGGATTATATGAGAAGCCTAAGCCAACAAAGCATTCGAAGGTATATTACTTTGATAGTGCTGCCTATGATATATGTAAGTATCAAGAAGAGGTAGGTACACCGGCGCATTTAGAGTAGAGCCAGGCGTTCTCGGGAAAGCTCCCTTGCATCAGAGACATGCCATATTTACCCAAAGCCACTTCCGCCAAACAATAGACGCTTATGTTAGTAATCGTCTTATGATAGCCGTATAAGTCCAGATAGATGACCTTTTCCGGTGTTAAACCTGGAAACTTGAGGGCGTCTTGAATGTCTTTAACTCGACCTGCTCATATTAAAGAAGTTTTTATCCAGGATCACCTCTAAATATGTGGCCTCATTGGAGACTCGTATAACTTAACGGAACAAAAATGCAAATTTATTATTTATTTTATTTTACAAAGGTTACAATACAAATAAATTTGTATCGTCCTGTTATAGAGCGTAAGATTTACATCTATTTTTACATTATGTGCATATTTTATAAATAAATATAAATGTGCATTTTTTATTTGACTTTTTAAATTTAAGTATATGTATGCTGGTATCTTAACACGTTATTTTTTTTTTATTAAATTATGTTTAATCTACGAGTATGTTGACCTAAAAGTGGAAAGATAAATTGGTGTGTTAGGTTGAACAGATGGATTAAGTACAATAGTTCTTCTAGCGTTGGGACGTTGTTT
Organism: Brachypalpus laphriformis; assembly: GCA_945910035.1. Classification (NCBI taxonomy): domain Eukaryota; kingdom Metazoa; phylum Arthropoda; class Insecta; order Diptera; family Syrphidae; genus Brachypalpus; species Brachypalpus laphriformis. Next base: position 328,196,076 of record OX246753.1, read on the forward strand.
GCGAAATGTTGTCGTGTGAGTTGGCAGCTTTGTCGTATGTGATACATGCTACGGACGTCATTGCATAAGTTGCATAATGATGGAGACTCCCTTTTATAGAGAGATTAAGATTAAAAGATTTTATTTATTCATATAATGTTTTCTAATATAGTACAAAATCAAAATTTAGCATGGCTTTGTCGTCTGCCTGGTTGATTTATTAATATTCACAAGTAAAAATAAAATGGTAATTCTAACTTCCTTAGTAAACTACACAAAATAAAAGGAATAGTTTGTTAAAAGCTTTCATTTATAATTTGCTGTCGATACGTTAGAGCAGTTTTGCAATACCGGTAAAGTGTGCTTACATCCGCTTCATTAAGGAGAGAAACCACTTGCATCTCCGTCAAGACGTCATATCCAAATACATGCCTTCTTGTTTCTCGTAGGATTGGGCATCTTCCCATAAAATGGAATACATCTTCTCTCTCCACTAAGTTACACATATTGCATAAAATAGGCAAGTTTTCCCTGTGGGGTACGTCTCAGGAGTTCAGGTTCAGGAGTTCACCACGCAGTCTCAGTATCATAGTTATTTCTTCTATCTTGTAATTATCATGGAAATAATTGTTACTGTGCAAGTTGTGGTTGAGCTTACTGTAGATTGCCCTATGTATTGATCCAGCTGTCACTTCAGCATATCTCGCTCTAGCCTGCTCGTTTAACTTTATAATGAGATCGTACAATTTGGTGTCCCAGTTTCTCATGTTGTCCTCTCTCAGTTCGATCCCACATCCATCAGCCAGATCCAGCCATTCCCTGTACCAAGCAGTTTTTGTTTGCACAGCATCCAGAACTGCTTTTCTTGGAAGACGGTGGGCTGGCATGTTTAGAGCTTTTAATACATAATCTACCTGTAGCTTGAATGTCTTAATAAATAAAGGCGATAAGCCTGTTTCGAGCATAAGCATGTAGTTAGGTGTATTTGGTGGAAGGCGGAATATTCTTTTCACATAAAATCTTAGTAGCTTCTCCACCGCAGGGGCATTCTGATAGCTTCACGGGGGCCAACGTCTGCTTTTTCATTTCCCGGAATCCCTGCATGTCCAGGTGACCATATTTAGTGAATATAAAGATATAATTAAATTCATTTAAAGATATATTGGTTCGAAGTCTCTGATTGATTGGAGTTTTGCTTTTGTTGTTTCGGATATAACGTATTGCGCTAAGGGAGTCACTGCATATACTCGTAGCTGCCTTTTCGGTTTCAAATTTTACGACTTCGTATGCCTCCACCAGAGCCATAACAATGAGTTTTGATTGGGTGTAGTAAGTTGTTGGGTCATTTTCTTGTCATAATTACTGTCCAACCTGTAGACGCAGTAACCTGTGACTCCATCGTTGCAGGAGGCATCGGTGTACAAAACACAATCAAAGTTGCCGGTGAATATTATTTCAGCGAATTTTTTCCTGTAGACTTCCACTTGTCTGCGTTCTTTTTGTGTCATGTCAAGAGAGGTGTTTATTGTCATTTCTGGAAACGTCCAAGGTGGTTGGTTGATTTCATAATTGGCAGAACCAGGGATAGCTGTGTTTATGAGCAGCTTCATAGAATTAAAGAGGTCAGTTTTGATTTTAGTGTTTTTAACTCTGTTCCTGCCGGACCTACATATTTCATGCAATGGGTGTTTACTATCCAAGGCCTTTTACGGCGATCTCAGTCTGAGCGATGATCTTCATATCTACGAACCTTGGTGTATTTGTTTCTGCTAGCAAAGTGTCGATGGGTGTGGATGGAAGTGCACCAACTGCAGCACGTAGTATAGCATTGATTTTTATTTGTACTTGCTGGTCACATCCTTTAGTCCAGTATGAGTATATACATATATGTACGTAGTGAGGCCATGTTGTGTAGCTCCTGAAATGAGTACTTGCGCTATATTGTTCAAAATACAAATATTTGGCGCAACAGCTCTTTAAAGCGACAGGGCCTAGCTTCTCGCAGCCACTCATGCTGTGTGCGTTATATTTTTCACACGAATGGAAGGGACCTACAGTTTAATGCCGAATCCGAACGGCGATTTGAGAAGCTTTTTCGTGACAACAATACTCTCGGATGTTTGTCAGACGCTCGCGAGAGGTGGGACCGTGAAAAAACTTTTTGGTATTCTCTGGGATTCGAACTTAGAACCTCATGCGTAGTGATCCGACACACTAACCACTTACGCCACGGCGCCCTATTTTGTTGGCTGTGTTTATATGCGGTCCTTTGCGTTTATTGCAGACCATTTTCATTAAATTTTGAGTTTTTCCCAATTTTTCTGTTACAATTTTGGCATGTGCGTTCCACTTCCAGGATTTAGTGCAAGTCAGACCCAAGATTCTTGCTTTGTCAAAAAGAGGTAGGGTGACATCCCCGATTTTTATTTCTGTTGGGGCAATTGTGCTTGCGACATATATGCAATGCTTGCATTTTGCTAAAAGGTAACTTCGCTCACATCACTTCAGTGCTTTTAGCAAGGTCTGCTTTAGTGCATTGATAACCTCATTTGGCTTCCCTGAAGCTAACAGAAAGATGTTGTCCGCTTACGTTAGAATTATTTTAATTTTTTTGTTGTCCGACTGGATGTCCATGAGTAGTGAATCAACATAGGCATTATAAAGTGCTGTAGATATTGGTGAGCCCTGCGGAATCCCATTATCTATAGAAGTTGATAATGAATAGCGTCCATTGACCCTCACAATAAAAACCCTATTTGACATAAACGATTTGATTACTCTTAGTAGATATTTGTTGATTCCTTACTGCAGAAGTTGTTTTATAACTCCAAAGACAGTAACTCTTTCAAATGCTTTCTCCAAATCCATGGACAAGAGGACAGAATGCTTTCACGAGGTCAACTCTGCATGCACTGCTTGATCAAGCATTTGGGGCAATGTTTGAGTGCCTCTTCCTTGTTTAAAACCATGCTGGCCATGATTCAAATATTTTTCTAGTGTCCATTTCAACCTATTCCCTATTATTTTCTCCAATAATATAGACAGGACAAAAATGCTAATTTAATCCTAGACTTGTTGTCAAAAAATGATGTTGAAGTGAGAAAAAATGGTGAACCAAATTTGTGAAATCAGTGTTGTCTTTGAATTGTAAAGAAAGTCTAATGTCTTCAAGTTGCTTCAATATTTTAGCTATCAAAAATTAAGGAGGAGTCATTACAATCAAGACAGATTTTAAGAAGATAGAACCGAAGGAAGAGGTATAAGAAACATAAAAATCATTTTAAGGAATTGGACAAAAGTTTACTAGGTTTTTTGGCTTGTCTTACTACGAAGGATATCATTCTACATAGCCAACCCAACCTATCCAAAGCACTTTCTATAGCCAGCTTAGTAGCTAAGAAGTATGATTTTTACAGTAAACTCGAAACTAATCTGGATAAACCATTCAAAAGTCGTTATCCATCTCCATACTTTGCAAATAAATTCTCTAAGAAACACAAGACATGGCTTTGAAATAGTTGCATCCATTTTTGCGCCAAAGACTTGCTTCTGAACTAAATGAATTACAAGAGCTCTAACAAATAAAATTAGCATAAAACCATTTTTCAATTTCAGATCCTGTCAATTAGTTCAATTTGTGCTTCCATCGATTTTACTTAATTTTAAATCTTCGATATGCACAAGTACATTCCTGTGATCTGCAAAGTCTTCCCTTTCGATTGAAAAATAAATTGAATGCTCTGCTACATCGTCCCGGCTTCTAAGAGGAAAAGTTACCTTTTACCAGTTAAAATGTATACCTTATGAACGTTAAACGTCAACTACCCCAGACCATTACCTGATTTTTACTTCCACACGGAGAAAGAACACATAATCGTTTAATTCTTGGAGGGGCACGTTTCCAGCCACCAAAACTCATTCAGGTGCACTCGGTGACCTTAAATTTTTGCCATGAATGCCTTCAATCAGTTTGTATTTGTGTTAACCGAAAAATAAACTGACAATGCCAGGCCTTCACCTTTACCTGTTACCCAATTTCCTTTTTTTTAAGGACGACTAAATCCCCAATGAAATTGTTTATCACGACTCGGCACTCTGATTAAGAAACAAAATACGGCCGAGATTACACGTCGTCTTTAGTTCAACCAAAGGTGGCTTGAGTGGAAGAAAAAATCCTGCCGCTCAAAGGGATACGACGAAAGGCGAAAGACGCTATATCGCCTCTGGGGATGAAAGAAAAAATCCGAAAAATAGCATAAAACGAGTGAAAAGAGTGAATTAAATGAAATTTTCTTTTCGAGTTTATGTTTGCCTCTCCATCGAGAATGGTTGATAAGCTGACGTAGTCATTCGAAAATTAACTTTTCAGAGAAAGGAGCTCTCGACATGATAAGTGGCGATAGGCTAGGCGAAACGGAAGGCGAATGCTTAATTCTAATCATGGCTGTGCGTGAAAGGGCATTCCGATAGACTCTGCTCGAAAGGTGTTGTATTCTGGTTGTGACGAGCGGGCTGGGGGTGGAAAAGAAAAAGTTTTATCCGATTGTAACGTCATTTTTAATCTGCAAACGTTTCGGTGGACGAAACGGAGGGGGATGAGTGACAGGTGTGGAATCCTGGAATTCGGAAGTGGGACACCACTCTGAATTTCCATCTTCAAAATGGAAATGCGGAGTCGGTGTTAATTGAAAATTTTGTGTGTAAATGTTAATTACGTTATGTTGGCGTAGCGCGCGGTGTAAATTAAAATGTGTGAAGGAAGTCGTTTGCATAAAATTCATTAATTTATTTGTGTTGGTATGTTTATTTATTTATTGCGAAACTGGTAGGCCATGAATTTGAGTATCATTCAGCTTGAGGGTGCCTGACTTTCCACTTCTCTCCTTAATATTCTATAATTTATAAGACTGAGCTCTCTAAAGCTACAGGCGACCTGGCTATAGTTAATTAAATTTTATGAAAACCTTAATCCTGAGGATGAGAGTTTACCAAAATCCACTCAAAGCATGAGTGAATTAGGCTGACTTAGGTTAAAGGGGATTGTGGTTACTAGACCGTTGTTCTACCCTAACATTTGTTAGTGGTCCATTAAAAGTACACAGGAACTCCAGAAAAGGTCAATGGGATCCTTTTAAGTATGAAGGTAGGGAAGAATTTTCTGTCATAACTTATTCCTTTGGAGTGTTTGAAACCAAGAGCGCTGCGCTGTGGTGGACTAAGCAACCAGCTAGTGATTCCATGGCTCCTATGCAAAAAGATGTGTTCAAGCTGTTAAGTCGCTTTTCTGAGATCTTTCTTAACATGGTAGGTTAGGTTAGGTTAGGTTAGGTAGGGTTATGAGGTTGTCATAAAACACTAGGCACCAAAGTGGGCCCATCGTGATCCCCAGGAAACCTTCACGGCAAAAGACCTAAACTCAATCATCCAAGCAATTAATCTCCCTACAAAATCTGAAGAGATCCTTGTTATGGTTCAAGGACCTCACCTCCTCCAAGTTATCGAAGAAGGTACTTTAGCCTTATCCTGGCAATTCCTTGACATTCACAGAGTATATGAGTTATATCCTCTGAGACATGTAGGTCATCGCAGTACCTACAAACATCCGTATCGGATAATCCTAGTCTCATGGCATGCCTCCTTAGGAGACAGTGGCCAGAGAGTATTCCAATCGCTGTTCTTAGCCTCGATCTATCTAATTTAATTATCTTCCCAGATTTTCTGCGATCTAACACAGGCCACAAGGCCTTAGACACCCTGTGACCATCTAAGTTTGACCATCTTAGATTAGCCGTGTCAATGATTTTATCCCGGATAATTCCCTTAGCCAATTATATCGCTAAGTGGGAGCCCCGCTCCTCTTTTAGCCAGCGTATCGGCTTGCTCGTTGCCTTCGATATCGCAGTGTCCAGGTACCCAACATAATCTGACTCGGTTCTGCGTACATAATGCCCTAAGCATTGTGCCGCAATTCCTGATTAACTCAGATTTGGTGTCGTAAGACCCTAGCGCCTTTAGCGCAGCCTGACTGTCAATGTAGATGGCGATATTCTTATCGGACATTGATCCCATCTCAAGTAATTCCGCAGCTTTAAGTACAGCTAGAACCTCTGCTTGGAACACACTGCATGTGTCCGGAAGTCTCAGGGCCACCTGTAGGTTCGTATCTCTCAAGTAAATACCTGACCCCGTGCCCTCACTGGTCTTAGAACCATCTGTGTATATTGCAATCTCGTTGTGGACAGAGACTGTCTTCCTTTGCCAGTCCTCTCTAATAGGATACAGTACTTCGTATGGTGTGTCGAAGTCTAAGGTGCCAAGTATATCGTCCGATTCGTCAGGGATTCCGGGAAAAGAATCCTTGAGAATGGAGCTGTGTCCTATGTTATTAGTCCTGAAGAGACCAACATTAGTGAGCCGAAGCGCACTGTTGCCCGCTTGAAATTTGATTTGTAGGTCTAATGGTAAGAGATACAGGAAGATCTCGAGTGCAGCCGTAGGTGTTGTGCGTAGAGCACCTGTGATGGCAATGCAGGCTGATCTTTGTACCATGGCCAACATATCCCGTGTATTTTTCGTATTCGTTGCCTTCCACCACACAAGAGCCCCATACGTAAGGATGGGTCTGACTACCATGATGTATAGCCAGTGCATCATTGCGGGCATCAGCCCCCTTTTTTCCCGTGGTCCGCTTACAGATGAAGAGAGCATTATATGCTTTGCGGACTCGTTCCTGTATGTTAAGTTTCCAATTTAGTTTCCTATCCAGCATTATACCAAGATATCTGGCGCGATCCGAAAGGGAAAGCTCCACCCCTGCTAGCTTAGGCAGTTTGAAGGGTGGTATCTTGTATTTTCTACTGAAGAGTACCAATTCAGTTTTATCCGGGTTGACGTGTAGTCCACACCCTCTAGCCCATTTTTCGAGACTATTAAGAGCTGATTCCATCATTTCACTTAATGTATCAAGGAACTTACCCTGAACTAAAATCACCACGTCATCCGCATAAGCAGTGACACTTATACCTGTATTGCTTAGTTCTTTAAGTATCCCATGGATGACTAGAACCCAGAGGAGGGGTGAGATAACGCCTCCCTGGGGAGTCCCCCTGGTAACGGATTTTCTTATTGAACTGTTTCCGATAGTGGAGATAATGTTTCTAGTGCCGAGCATATTGCAGAGCCAATTGGTAATGCTATGCTCGACATTCATAGATTCCATGGCCTGTTTGATGGCCCTACCTTCTATATTATTGAAAGCACCTTCTATGTCTAGGAAGGCTGCTAGTGCAAATTCCTTATAGTGAAGGCTAGCTTCTATCTTCCCTACTACGTCGTGTAAAGCTGTTTCCACCGATTTCCCTTTCAAATATGCATGTTGAGCTTTGCATAGAATGCCGTTGCAACACTTGCTTCTGATGTGAATATCAAGAAGCCTTTCAAGTGTCTTGAGCAGGAATGACGAGAGACTTATGGGTCTGTAGTCTTTCGCTGAAGTGTGGCTTGGTTTACCTGCCTTAGGTATGAATTTAACCCGCACTTCCCTCCATGCCACTGGTACGTAGCATGACCTTAAACAATGTTTAAAAATTTCCCTAAGCCTGTTTCTGACCTTGGCTGGAGCTTTTTGCAGCATAGCTGGCAAAATTCCATCAGGGCCTGGTGCCTTGAATGGTGCGAATGACATAATAGCCCATCGCAGATTCTTCCATGTAATGAGATTTTCTACATCGTCCCCTATTGACCTACCAATATACGAGTAGCCATGAGTAGTAGAATCCATTGGCGATCTAGTTCCTGGGAAGTGAGCTTCAATTAACGTTTCTAAAACTTCTTCGCTACTTTCTGCCCACGAGCCGTCAGATTTCAGCTTGGGACAGAAGTGTCTTTAGCTAGCATCTTGCGAAGTCTGGAAGCTTCACTGGTATCCGCAATGGACTGACAAAATTCCTTCCACGACTTTCTTTTTGATTGCCTATTTAAGTGTATTTAAACTCCCGCTTGCGGTCCATATATTCATCCCATGTAGTACCGTCCCCTATTTCTTTGGCCCTGTTGTGGAAATGCCTAACCTGTTTTTTCTTGAAGTTCTTAACATGGTATGCAAACAAAAAAAGAAATACACTGACCGAGTTAGATCTCATATTGTGTTTGCTCGTGTTGTGATCGATCTCAAATTGAAACCTCAATGTGAGACAGATCTTTTTTTGATATGCAAAAACACGAGAAACCGATTGATTGCATGAGATCGATCTCACAAATAGTTAAGGTTGGTATTTCCCTTACTCAGTTCATATACAACATTCAGGATCGCCGAATTTCTGTAAGTATAATTTTCCTTGCGCAATCGGTGTTCTGATGCACCCGCATTCGTATTATATAAAGAAACGACTAAATCACTATGAGGAGTACGTCAATCGCAAAAGGTTCTACTCAATAAATGTGCTACATGCAACGCAGAAGAAAAATTTACCAGTATTGATGTTTGTTGGCCAGGATCCGTTCACGATTCCCGCATTTAAAAAAAAAACACTCTTTTTTATTTAATCATATGAGTAATAATTCATCAGCAATACTATTGAGCGATAAAGGATATGACGTTACTCCTTGGTTATTGAGTATTGACACAATTTAAACGAACAAGCAATGATGCTGAACGTAAATTTAATGCTGTTTTAAGAAAAGAAAGGCATTTTTAGCACTGCATCCTCGCCTTAAACATTAGTAATTGAGATTTTTCGAGCAACATTTTATTTCCTTCAGTTGTTTAACCAAAAATTCACAGTTGAAAACCATACACGCTATTTTACTCTCAGAAGACATTTCTACTTTTTTTTATTTCACTTGCAGCTAAGAAATATTGTACTAATCACATCTAAATAAGACAGAGAGCTTTGAGATGTGACTCAAATCCATCTAGTCAGAGCCGTTGAGAATGATCTCATTTATTTGCATATGAAACTGAGTCCAAGTTCTGCTTTGCACAATCGATCTTACATATGAACTCAAGCCCGTCAGCTTTGACTCTGAGATCGTGCTCATCTTTTAGCATACGACCCTATGGTTGGAGGACCAAGCCCTGAGATATAACTTTGAGCTCAAGCTCAACAATGGAGATCAAACTCCTCATATAAGATTAATCTCAATTTCGTATTCATAACGAGGAAAATTACAAATTGAGCTTAAGTGCAATGATCTCAGGGAAAGTGCCTTAGGATTGTCTTCATTACCTCTTCGTTGCTTGTGCGTCTTTCTTCCACAGATAGAAACAAAATTAATCCATTTCTTACACTTTGGTATGTAAACGATTCATTCCAAGTTATAAAATCATCTGTTGCTAAGCCAAGAAAGACAATTTCAACAATTTTTGAGATCAACTCTCTGAGATTATGCTCAATATTATAATACCAAATTCAGAGTTAGGTTAGGTTAGGTTGAAGTAGGTGCCAGCTTTCGACCAACACACATAGTTCAAGGAAGGCACGTTGTGGTACCACAAAGGATCCTGTAATTCCTGCCTACTTGTTAAAATCATTTTCAGCATCTAATGAAGCGTAGGAGACACCTGATGTCTAAGGCTATCAGCTCGCCTAAATCGTTGTGATAGGAAGTTCCTAGGTGAAGCTTCCTTCATGGGAGAGCTGGGCACGCACAAAGAAGGTGAGGAATGGCTCATATGTACACGCGTAGCCTTGTTGCATGCTTGCTTATTAGACAGTGTCCTGTGATTACACCTATTGTAGCGCCAATATGGAATCGGTTGAGAGAAATCAGTTTCAGATCCAGCTTAGACCAAATCTATTTAGTCGCTAGACATTTTGTACCACTTGTCCACCTAAGATTTGTTCTTTCTATTCATCCAGTTTAAATTTAAATTTGCAATTAGCGATTGTTATACCAAGAGTATCCTTGTCTGGAAGGATGGGTACAGATGTTCTTATTCTGGCGAATTTATCAGCCTTACAATTCTGCAGAATATCCGTATGCCCCGGCATCCAACAGAAGTGAATATTCAGTGAATTCAGAGTTACTTTAATATAAATTTTCATGGTAAGATCGATCTCACACATGAATTCGACCTCATAGACTGATTTTTCAGTAAAAGTTGAATGAATACAAATTGAGATTAATCTCAAGAAATTAAATAAATCACAATATCTTATTCTTATGAATACGACCCCCTATGTCTTCGTCTCCTTCTTTTCTTTTCCCTTCAAATGGGGCTGGCTTTCCTTGTATATAGTCTTCAGATCCTTCCATCCAAGGTTGTCGATTGTTCTATTTGGTCCCTCCGCAGTTCATTTGTGATGTTGAGGTCGTCCTCTTGCCCTTGGATATGTTGGAATTCGAAGTAATTCTGCCCTCCTCATGACGTGGCCAATCTGAGTCTGATTTTTTTTTAACCTTTTAAACTACTGGTGCTATTTTAAAGCTACGCCCAATAAATTTATATCTGATTTTGTCCATTCTTACATCAGCAGCACTCAGCATTTTCATTTCGATTGTGCTCAGTTTCGGTTCGCGTATTTTCTTTATGATTCAACACTCTGCACCGAGTATTAAAGCTGCTCTTATTGCTGCCTTGTAGACTTTGCCTTTTGTTTTGACTGACATTTTTGGATCACACATAATACCAGACAGATGACCGACAGATCGAGAGTAATAGAGTTCAGTACCAATAGAGGTGAGACTGTGATTGTGATCACTGCTAGTCATCACACTTTATTTCTCACTGAACATGGAATAGTTGAGATTGCTTTGCAGAAAATATGCTTTGCTGCTCACTGTAATTTACTGCTTCGTACACCTCGGATGACTCCATATAACACAAGCACTACTTGCTTATTTAATAGTAGTAGTTAATAGACCATACTTGTGATTTTGATTTTGATTCCTCTCTGGTACAACTACTCGGTAGGCCATACAAAATCAGAGAGTTCAGTTGTTATTGTGGCTGTTCTATTACTCATATTACGATATATAAAATATATCAGCTATGTGCCTGGTTGTGTAGCATGCATTATTTTCAACTAAAGCTTTAATTCGGTTCCCATCAATCTCAACCGGTCGTCCAGAATGGGGCAAGTCAAAACATTTTTTTTTTATAATTTGCGCGCACTCAAAGGGTTATGTATACCTGTAACATGTTTACACACAGTGCGGGCGTTGGAAAGGATGGATAGAGAGAGAGAGAGAGAGAGAGAGAGAGAGAAAGAGAGAGAGAGAGAGAGAGAGAGAGAGAGAGAGAGAGAGAGAGAGAGAAAGATTTTGGTGTAGTCGTTCTTGAAGCTCAGTTGTTTATGCTTCAGCTATTCTCCGGGGGTGGCGTCCGCATTTTAAAATCTCGTTTTCATAATATCCCATAACAAAATCTCGCGTAATCAAAATCTCGCATATTCAAAATCTCGCAATACCAAAATCTCGCAAATCAAAATCTCGAAAACTAGAATCTCGCATTGTAATAAAATATTTATTAATTCGCGCGCGCTAAAGTTTATTTGCATGTATGCATTCACTTTCAAAACCTTATAAATTTCAAATTTTATAATGAAATAGGAGTAACTCCTAACTTTTGATATTGCAAGATTCTCCTGTATTTGCGAGATTTTTATCTTTCAGAGCGAGATTCTGATAATGCGAGATTTTGATAATTCGAGATTTTGATTATGTGAGATTTTGAATATGCTATATTTTGTTATTCGGGATTTATTTAAAAAATGCGAGATTTCGTTATTAGAGATTTTGGTTTGCGGTCAATCGTACCGCTCCCGATTTGAACCATGAACCATTAGCGTGGCAATCGACGACGTTACCACTACACCATTGCCACCCCCTGTGAAATTACCACCACGAAATCGCCGGAACCACTCATGAACAGTCCAAGCGCTTACAGAGTTATCCCCGTGCAAAGCGCAGATATCCTTATGTGTTTGTGTAGCGTTTTTCCCTTTCCGAAAATGAAAGAGCATTATATGCCGAAAATACTCCTTATTTGCCTTCATTTTCAAAAGTTTACCAAATGCAAACCTTTCACATATGCACTGCGATGTGTATTTTTTTTTTTTTTATTTCCGAATATAGTAAATACATCTGTCTTAGAAAAAGACACCTAATATTTGTTTTTACAATTTGAGCTTTGGGATTTAATTTGGACTAAGTGACCATTGTTCTTAGCCCTTTTCTAGGGATTTAAACTTAACAACAGTTTAACAATTAAACAATTAAACAGTTTTAACAATTATGAAACGATTAAAGTAGTTATAATAGAAATTCAATTTTTATATTGAGGATGTTTTAGGATGTTGACCTTGTGGTAATTCTTATCAAGTCACTGGGTCTATTTCTCTTTAGTCGTCGTCTTCCGAAGAATTCCTTCATTGGTAATGAATTGACTTACCAATGAAGGAATTCTTCGGAAGACGACGACTAAAGAGAAATAGACCCAGTGACTTGATGTGTATTTAAAGAAGAGAAAACTGCAAGCTCGAAGCAACATTTACAAACGGCGTCATTCAAAGTTAACGGGAACAGTAACGATAAACAGGGAATTTATTGGCCAACCGAACATATGGTATACTATATCCCAGAGCAAAGTTCTGATTCTGATTCTGCTCTATTGCTCGGAGTAGGCACGTAACAAATCGCAACGCGTCTCTGTTGGATTTGTACATATGTATTATACTTGTGTAGCTATGTATGATTTTAAGGAGAAAACATTTCAAGAATTTCATAACGTGCCTGTACTTAAATTCATATTCCTACACTGCAATATACTCGTACCTTCGTCCATCTTTGGGAGCTTCAAAATGAATCTACCAAGCTCGCTTCTGGGTTGATTCGCTGTGAAATTGTACTGGTGAATAACTTGAACAGTATTAAAGGTTGAGCAGTATCTTAACAACGGTGGCGTCTATAGTTCCAGTTAGGTTGAACTTAGTGAATACCTTGCGCGAGCTGCTTCGACGTATTCGGATCACAGGTCGGTAAGGAATTTCCAATGTTGGTCAGGACATTGGAATAGAGATGGTGGCGGAGGAGGCCTTAATGGGCCAACGGCAGCGCTCATACTCCCGTAGTGGACTACTGGCACCGGTGTACCCGGCCCCTCGTCCTAGGGGAATAATTAAGGAACTGGCCCTCCAGGTTGGGGGTTGTGCCGTCGGGGTAACTTCCCTACCACGTAAAAAACGCATGGTTCCGAAACAACCAAAAGCCTCGGATAAGGATGACCCAACTAATGACGACCCCAGCAAACGAAATAAGGACAACGACCTTCGGATCTGTACGTGGAATGTTCTGTCCCTTTACAGACCACGTGCAGCCGAACAACTAGCAGAGGCCCTAGACTGCTATAAAGCAGATATTACCGCCATCCAGGAAGTGCGATGGGATGGGCCAGGCAAAAAGAGGATGAAAAACTGTGACATCTACTACGGTGATTGCTACAGAGGCAACAGGCAACGCTTATTCGGATGCGGATTTGTCATACGCGGCAGACTTAGGCAAGAAGTCTTAAGCTTCCGACACGTGAGCGAGCGTATTATGACTATCCGGATCAAGGCTAAATTCGCTAACATAAGCCTAATATGTGTTCATGCCCCCACAGAAGAAAAGGACCCTGCCTCCAAAGAGTGTTTCTACGAGCTCCTCGACAAAACATACGAGCAATGTCCTAAATACGACGTTAAAATCGTATTGGGCGATTTTAACGCCAAAATAGGAAAGGAGGACGTCTTTGGTAGGACAGTCGGTAAGCATAGCCTACACGACACCACGTCTGATAACGGACTAAGGCTAATTGATTTCGCTGTGGAGCGAAATGTCACCATAGCAAGCACATGGTTTCCTCATCTCGATATTCATAAGCAGACATGGCGGTCCAATGATCATGTCACGATCAACCAAATTGATCATATTGCGATCGACGCAAGGCATGCCTCCAGTATTCTGGATGTCCGGACCTTCCGAGCGGCCAACATAGACTCGGATCATTACCTTGTTGTAGCCAAGGTACGAATGCGGATATCCCAATCTGAGCAACAAAGAAGAATTACTGTGAGAAAATTTAACGTCGAAAAGCTACAATCGCAAGAGACCGCCAGACTCTTCGCTGAACGCGTATCCCGAAATCTCTCAATCACCCCTATACCGCCAGCATCAAGTGCCGAAGACCAGTGGCAACGCTGCCAACATGCCATCAGAAACGCCGCGACTGATGTGCTGGGTCTCGCTCGCCCACCACCGCGAAACCCCTGGTTTGACGAAGAATGCCGGCGAGTGCATGCAGCAAAACAAGAGGCATACAAAGCGGCGCTGCAAAGGAAGACGAGAGCTGCTCGTAAGCTCTACGGGCAAAGAGACGGGAAGAACATCGGCTTCTCCAAAAGAAGAAGAAAGAGCATGAGAAGCGCGCGTTTGAGAATATCGAGAGTCTATACTCCAGGAACAATGTACGGAAGTTTTACCAAAAGGTAAAAAGAACGTGTCAGAGAAGTAATACCCGTACAGAAACCTGTAGAGATGAGAATGGAAACCTCGTAGTAGAATCACAGTCGGTGCTGAGAATATGGAAAAACTACTTCTGCAGACTGTATAACGGCGACGAAGACCAACATCCCGCTGTCAGGCAGAATGAACCATTCAACATGGACGATGATAGTCAAAATTTCCGTCCACCTGACCAAAACGAAGTGAGGATAGCAATATCCAAGCTAAAATCGAACAAGGCTGCTGGACCTGACGGTTTACCGGCCGAACTTTTCAAGGCAGCTGGGGATGAATTGGTAGAGTGCATACACCAACTCATTTCTAATATTTGGTCAGAGGAGTGTATGCCTGATGAATGGAATCTCAGCATCGTTTGCCCGATCCACAAGAAAGGAGACCCCCTCAACTGCGCCAATTATAGAGGCATCAGTCTCCTCAACATCGCGTACAAGATCTTTTCTGCGATATTGTGTGAACGCCTGAAACCTTTTATCAACAGCCTGATTGGACCCTATCAGTGCGGTTTCAGGCCAGGAAAGTCCACCATCGATCAAATCTTCACACTTCGGCAGATCCTGGAGAAAACCCAAGAATTCCAAATCGATACTCACCACCTCTTTATCGATTTCAAGGCCGCCTATGACAGCATCTATAGAGAAGAGCTTTATAGAGCCATGTCTAGTTTTGACATCCCTGCCAAACTTGTCCGCCTGTGCAGGCTGACGATGGAGAACGCTCGCTGCTCCATCAAGGTCGGTAATGACCTCACCGAGACCTTTGATGTCAAAAAAGGCTTTAGACAAGGTGACGCGCTGTCATGTGACTTCTTCAATATTGTACTTGAACGGATTGTGCGGAACTCACAAGCCAACACCGGAGGCACAATCTATTACAAGTCTGTACAACTGCTTGCATACGCCGACGATATAGACATTATCGGAAGATCTCAGCGGGCTGTCACCGGTGCTTTTGCAAGCATTGAGGCGGAAGCGGCCAAAATGGGTTTGGCGATAAACGAGGGCAAAACCAAGTATATGCTGTCAACTAGAAGGGAAAACCAACATCGACGAATTGGACAAAACGTCACCGTGGGCAGCTATAACTTCGAGGTAGTAAGGGACTTTGTCTACCTTGGCTCTGCTATAAATTCAGCAAACAAAATCAGCGCAGAAATCAATCGAAGAATAACTCTTGCCAATCGCTGTTTTTTTGGGCTTATAAGGCAATTCAACAGTAAAGCCCTCTCTCGAACAACTAAGGAGACTCTATATAAGACCTTGATCATCCCAGTCCTGCTTTACGGCGCTGAAACATGGACTTTATTAAAAGAGGATGAAGATATCCTTGGTCGCTTCGAGAGAAAAATTCTTCGTAAGATTTTCGGTCCCGTTTGCGTTGACGGGTTTTGGAGGAGAAGATTCAATCACGAACTATACGAGCTGTACAGCGACATCGACGTAGTCAAAAAACTGCGTATTGGACATCTGAGATGGCTAGGACATGTAGAGCGAATGGACACCAACGCTCCGGCCCGCAGAGTCTTCGAATCTAACCCCGAGGGACGACGCAGTAGAGGGAATTATCGCCGTAGGTGGCGCGCACAAGTTCAAGGGGACCTCGACCAACTTGGAGTGCGCAACTGGAGGCAATTAGCTAAAGACCGAGCTAAATGGAGAGGCTTGTTGGTTGAGGCCCAGGTTCACCCCGAACTGTAGCGCCACCTAAGTAAGTAAGTAAGTATCTTAACATGCCAAATATATGTATATATGCTATAATATATAGCATTAAAAATGTGGTGCTGAAGTGGTAGCTTATCCAGCAGCACGTCTAGCAGCTCCCTCTGATTCCAATCTAATTCGAAGTCAGGAGTCTTTCCAAAGTATTTCGTTTTTAATTATTGATGGTAGTTCCATCAAGACTGGTTAAACACTATCAGCCTGCTCATAAATCTTTGGCCGTGATATAACTTGCGTCAATCGTGATACTTACAGACTTTTCTTACAGTTGCTCTAAATCGGATTGAACTCACACATTTCATATAACAACGTTGTCTAGCGACAAGTATTTCCATAAGCCACTGAATTAAGTTGTATCACTGTTGCCACATAATTTTATAAAACGCATCACAATCTTTAGATTTAAGAAATGTGTTCATCATTTTCAACATTCTTATGATTTTCTGCGCTCACTAGTTCCTCCTTTCTATAACCAACACACACTGTCGCAGTTGCAATGTCGCAACTGAGAAAGAAACCCTTATCCACTTTTTATGTGCCTGTCCGGCACTAGCTAGGGCCAGACAACAAAAGACAAACCCTTTTTCGATTCCCTTAAAGAAGTTTCAGAGAGGAACCTTAAAGATTTAATAATCTTTTTAAACTCCACAGGCTGGATCTAGAGACTTCCCACCAACACATATTTTATATCTAGGAACACGAGTTTTGTGGTATCAAAACGGCTTCTAGAGCTAATTAGGTTCTTCTCTTTTTTTAGAAGAACCACCACACCTACCATAACCAATCGTTTCATACTTTCATACCATTTGTTTTTATTTTAGAAACCCACAGGTGCTCCACCATTCCTGTTTCCTAAAACTAATAAAAAGCCATGTGGTTTTGCAGTGCTTCTATCCATTCTATCCATTCTTAGATGAATACATTCTCTGACGAACGGAGTTTAATGTGGTTTGGTCAATACCCCTGTGGCAAGACCACAGCAACACAAACAAGTTTTTTACTCGCTGCAGGCAGCTGTGCAATTGCACTTTTTTTACCCACACTAGGTACGCTAAATATAGTCCTGACGGGGGTTAGAACATCTCTAAAGAAGAAGTTTTAATGACTTGCATTAAAAAAAATAAATAAACAAAAAACACAGGAACTCTCAATCAACATCCACTTTGATTCTATTCACACCTCGTATCCGCATATCTAATTAAAACATATTCATTACCACTCCGGAAATAAACACACCAAGTTTGATACAGACATGTGTGGAACAACATTATCATCCCTAGAAGTATCATCTGTACATCACCATCATAATCACACCACCACTGGCACATCATTATCAAGAGGATTCGGCTCCTTCCTGCCAGAGGAAACCAGCGTTTGATTGGCCATGTGGGTTGCCAATTCATCTTGAGCTTCTCCTCTGTAATACTGTCGCACGTGCTAGAAACACCAAATTATCTTTTTCTTTTCTTCTGTAATAATTTGTTGTCGTCACTTCTGTGCGGATGGTTCCCCATTCATCGTAATTTAGCACCCGAAAGTCCCCCAACTACTGCTACTGCCTTTCATTTATCAGTTGTCATCGATGTCGCGCAATTCATTCATATTCAGAGCGTGCGAGCGTGTAAATTCCCAAAGTCATCCTTCGACAATTCCTTTGGGGAAAATTAATATTCCCATATAGTATACCCGGGTGCCCAATTTGTGGATGTCTTTGGTCTGTTTGTGCGCCATTTCAACATCACACCAAACGTGTTACTATCCATCCATCATTCGATCCTTGAATCGTAGCTAATTGGTGCTGAATGGGAACGAGAAAAGGACTCACACCAGCACACCAGTGTTGGGTGCAAATTTAATTGTCCTGAATGTACTATGCGCACCGGAAATATGTTCACCCTCACTCGAGGTATTCTGAGTGGCATTTTTTGGGTGGGGCCACTCCAAAAAAAAGTTGGGGAGATATGGAAGAAACTTTATTAAATCCAACCGAGTTTTAATTACTAACAGAAAAGCACTTTACTCCTGCACCCTTGTGCAATTACGAGAAGAGGAAAGCTCTTTGGGTAGGTACATATTTAATTTACAAATAAATTTCAAAATATCCTTATCCACATCCTGCAAACTCATGTCCAGCTACAGGTTTGTATATATTCCAAGAATTGCTGCGTATGAGTATTCGGATGGAAGGAAACACGCTTCGTTGGTCGGTCATGGAATTGAATGATTGGTGCGAAAAGCATCCTTATTCCCCCCACCCGCCGACAGATGAGTGAAATACTGGCGAACAGCATTATCTCTATCCAGAGATGTCAAAGCAAAAATAAAGGAGGATTTATTTTTTGGGAGGCACTGAAGGCAGTCACTCTTTGTACTATTTCACTTGAGTACGCTCTTGACGGGTATATCTTTCATTGTGTGTGGGAGAAACTGCTGTGTGGCTGTTTTTCCCGTTGAAGTGGTTATTTCAGAGGCAAAACTACATGGACTCTCTAGCTGGATGAATATCCTGCGGGAGGAAGAGTAATGGAAAAGTTGTGAGCCTTGAAAGCTACTTACTCATTGGAAATTCATTTCATTCCCTTTTTAGTCCTGACGCAATTGTTGTGGGGAAAAAAACAACCACAAAACTATACAATGATCCCTGAGATGGATTATATTGCATATTAACTATGGAATAGAGCAGCTGGTGGACAGTGTGCGTCGGTATAACCTTGGCATACAAAAAAGAAAGTGGGGTGTCTGTACACTTTGCTAGGGGTGACAAGAAAGCCTCTTTGTGGATTAGGTTAATTGATTTATCTGTATAGTTGTCACAAGTGACAAGAGTGTCCTTGAATTCTGTGGTCTTTTCTTTTGTTTAAGGCAACGATGGAAGAAAGTTGGTTTGAACTAGTTGAAAATAGGATCCCAAAGTTGTGGCGGGTTAAATTTTAACAGAAAGCAAAAAGCAGTGTAGTATACTTTTTCTTACATTTTAGAAATGACACTAAAATATCGAGTAAAATATGTAGGTATGGACTATCATGGGTGGTGTCCAAACTAATTGGGCAGAATTTGCTGTGACGTTCGGTTTCGCGTACGAGGTAGCGCGCGCTATAGAAAATTCCATATACTATAATACAAAGAATATAGCCTAGCTACCTTTCTAGATATAGAAGGAGCTATTAATAATGTACACACTGATTCTAGAGTCCCTTACGGAGCTGGGAGTAAAAAGCAATCTAAGTCAATGGATCATTTCTATGCTTAGCATTCGAATTATTCTGGCAACACTAGGCAATATCAATATAACCAAATTTGTCAGTAGTATTTGTCTCACATCTACTATGCCTGATAGTCCTAAATAAAATCCTTTTAACTTTATACAGAGAAAGAATCAAAGTAGTCGGGTATGCAGACGATATGGTGATACTAGTGTCAGGAAAGTTTCTCTCCGTCCTAAGCGAAATCACGGAGAATGCTTTGAACAAAGTAAGTGCTTGGACCAAAAAGTGTGGTCTCGGTGTCAGCTCGAGGAAAACTGAGCTGATGCTCTTCACCACTAAAACCAAAATACCTTACTTCGCAATCCCTCGGCCACAAGAAAGGAGATCCCCTCAACTGCGCCATGACGATAGAGAACGCTCGCTGCTCCACCAAGATCGGTAATGACCTCACCGAGACCTTTGATGTCAAAAAAGGTTTTAGACAAGGTGACGCGCTGTCATGTGACTTCTTTAACATTGTACTTGAACGGATTGTGCGGAACTCACAAGCCAACACCGGAGGCACAATCTATTACAAGTCTATACAACTGCTTGCATACGCCGACGATATAGACATTATCGGAAGGGCTGTCACCGGTGCGTTTGCAAGCACTGAGGCAGAAGCGGCCAAAATGGGTTTAGCGATAAACGAGGGCAAAACCAAGTATATGCTGTCAACAAGAAGGGAAAGCCAATACCGACGAATTGGACAAAACGTCACAGTAGGCAGCTATAACTTCGAGGTAGTAAGGGACTTTGTCTACCTTGGCTCTGCTATAAACTCTGAGAACAACATCAGCGCAGAAATCAAGTGAAGAATAATTCTTGCCAATCGCTGTTTTTTTGGGCTTATAAGGCAATTCAAGAGTAAAGTCCTATCTCGAACTACTAAGGAGACTGTATAAGACCCTGATCATCCCAGTCCTGAAGAAAAATTCTTCGTAAGATTTTGGAGGAGAAGATTCAATCACGAACTAAACGAGCTGTACAGCGACATCGACCTAGTCCAAAAACTGCGTATTGGACGTCTGAGGTGGCTAGGACATGTAGAGCGAATGGACACCAACGCTCCGGCCCGCAGAGTCTTCGAATCTAATCCCGAGGGATGACGCAGTAGAGGGAATCATCGCCGTAGGTGGCGCGCACAAGTTCAAGGGGATCTCGACCAACTTGGAGTGCGCAACTGGAGGCAATTAGCTAAAGACCGAGCTAAATGGAGAGGCTTGTTGGTTGAGGCCCAGGTTCACCCCGATCTGTAGCGCCACCTAAGTAAGTTAGTAAGCACTCCCTCGGCTAAATGACCAACCGCTCTCCTTATCGTCCAGTGCTAGGTATTAATGAGTTATCCTAGATCCTAAACTTAACTGGAAGCTAAACATAGAACAACGGGTAAAGAAGGCATGTATAGCTTTCTATGCTTATAGCGAAACCTTCGGGAAAATATGGGGACTACAGCCAATACAGTGGTACGACCAATTCTCACCTATGGGTCAACGGCATGCATAGGCACCACAGATGCTCTACGACCAACCCCGACCGATGCTCTAACAGTCTTTTTGCAACTTTTACCTTTAGATCTACACATAATAAACATCACAACACACAGTGCGGTCAGACTCAGGGAGTCTGGGTGCTGGATTATGAAACCATATGGACATAGTAACATTTTAAACTCTCTACCGAGAAAACTCGTTTTGCCCACAACCGATTACATGATACCCGAATTGAATTTCACAAAGCGCTTCGACGTTCAATTCCCCACAAGATCAGAATGGCAAGATGGACAAGCGATTAAGGATTTCGACGTAACAATCTACACAGACGGTTCAAAGATGGACCATGGAGTCAATGCGGGTGTGTTTTCCGAATTCCGAAACATCTCTAAATCATATAGGCTTCCAGATTCTGCCAGTGTGTTTCAGGCAGAATTACTCGCTGTCTGGGAAACTTGTCGTCAGATCAAAACACACACCAATATAACCCCAAGGCGAAAGATCGCTATCTTAATTGATAGCCAAGCAGCCATCAACGCCATTGCATCGGATACTACATCCTCCAAGCTGGTGCTTGAATGCCAAATTGAGCTAGCTTTGCTAGATAGCCAACTCAAGGTAACACTGATTTGGGTTCTAGGGCAAAGTAACGTTTATGGAAACGAACTTGCGGATGAACTGGCTAGGGAAGGCTCAGCCCTCCACAGCTCTCTTGCGGAATCAGTTCAGATTCCGCTTGGAGCAATTAAAGCAGAATTGGTTGTAATCAAATTTGTCGCGGTTACTATTTACTTCCTTTGCCATACGCGTAAGAGGTTCGTTAGAACCGTAGCTCGTTCTGTGGAAATTTCCGCGGAAAATTTCGGTATTTCTGGAGTTGTAGCATCTTACGTTTAAACCGACTTCATTTAAAAGATCCGGCGAGTCAATAAAACCATGTACCAGCTGGTGTAATAATACTACATCTACTACTACTAGATGAAAACCTTATAGCCCAACAGGAATTAAATCTTGAAGGAATAGAAGATAGTATTAAGAACTCTTACCCATGTTCCATTAGAAGCAACAAGCAGAAGACGCAAGGCATAAAACCGTGGTTTGATGATGAGTGCGAAAGAGCCAGACAGATTTCATTCGCCTGGCTTAAACTATTTAGAATCTGTAATAAAAGTGTGATCCGTGACTCTTATATCAAAGCCAACATTAAGTACAAGAGCCTGTGTATGCAGAAGAGGAAAAACCACTGCCAGCTAGAGGCACATAAATTGGCGCATTGTAGGAATGCAGCTGACTTTTGGAAGCGAATAAGAAATGTCAATGGCAGAAGGTACACTATTGCTAGGGAGCTGAACCCTAACATTCTCCGACAGCACTTCGAAAGTGTACTGAACCCGGTTGCGTACAGTGAAAGCTTCCAATATGCTACACCTGGCTTCGCGAATGAAATTTCGGACAATGCGATAACACATGCTGAGGTTACAGAAGCACTGTGTAATCTGAAGGATGGCAAAGCAGCAGGCTCGGATGGGATCCCTTCGGAGTTTTACAAGTATGCCACCAATGAGCTTCACGGTAGACTGACCTGCTTGTTTAATAATATTTTGGAGTTCGGATGTGTCCCGCAGCGATTTAAGGAGGCATCAATTTTTCCTATCCATAAAAAGGGTTGTACGTTGGATCCAGGGAATTATCGGGGTATTTCCTTTCTGAATGCATCCTACAAAATTTTTACGGCGATACTTCAAAAACGATTAAATGCGTGGATAGGAGCCAATAACCTACTGAATGAGTTCCAGGCGGGTTTTAGATCAGGGTACTCTACAGTCGACCATATATTTGTACTAAGCAGCATTGCAAAGTCATTTCTTTCGCAAGGCAAGAAGCTCTACGCATTCTTTATTGATTTTAAGGCAGCCTTCGACTCGGTGGACAGAACTGCCCTATTATATAAGCTCTACTCTTTGGGAATGTCACTGAAATTTGGAAGGCTAATAGGAAATCTATATGCTGATACGAAAGCTGCGGTTTGGGATGGAGATGTTCTATCGGTATGGTTCCAAACGCATTCAGGAGTACGACAGGGATGTGCGCTGAGCCCAAATTTATTTGCTCTGTTCATTCATGACCTGACGGACTGTTTACCAGGAGGTGTGGAATACGCGGGTGTGCTCGTCAAAGCCCTTTTGTTTGCGGACGATGTTGTTCTGTTGGCATACTCCCCGGATTCCTTACAACTCATGATCAATCGTTTGCATGAGTACACCAAATTATGGAAGCTAGTGGTCAACCTTAACAAGTCCAAAATTATGATTTTCAAGGAAGGTGGTGGCCGAAATTGTTCCAACGAAAAGTGGCACTTTGATGAGGGAGCAATCGAAATTGTTAAGGAGTACAAGTATCTCGGGGTTTACATAACTAAAAATATGAGCATGGAACGGCATCTCAAGGAAAAATTAATAAAATCTAAAACGGCCATCAATGTAGCTTGGAAAAATTGTTTCAACAGCAAATATATTAATCATAGCAGCAAATTCAGGGTTTTTGAAGCGGTGTCCGAGTCGATCCTGTTCTATGCGGCGCAAGTATGGGGCGGAAAGCAGTACGAAACGGTGGAGAAGCTATTAAGATTTTATGTGAAAAGAATATTCCGCCTTCCACCGAATACACCTAACTACATGCTTATGCTCGAAACAGGCTTATCGCCTTTATTTATTAAGACATTCAAGCTACAGGTAGATTATATACTAAAAGCTCTTAATATGCCAGCCCACCGTCTCCCAAGAAAAGTAGTTCTGAATGCTGTGCAAACAAAACTGGTTGGTACAGGGAATGGCTGGATCTGGCTGATGGATGTGGGATCGAACTGAGAGAGGACAACATGCAAAACTGGTTGGTACAGGGAATGGCTGGATCTGGCTGATGGATGTGGGATCGAACTGAGAGAGGACAACATGCAAAACTGGGACACCAAATTGTACCAGCTCATTATAAAGTTAGACGAGCAGGCTAGAGCGAGATATGCTGAAGAGGCAACTGGATCAGTACATAGGGCAATTTACAGTAAGCTCAACCATAACTTGCAGAGTAACAATTATTTCCATGATAATTACAAGATAGAAGAAATAACTATGATACTGAGACTGCGTGGTGAACTCCTGAACCTGAACTACGTACCCCACAGGGAGAACTTGCCTATTTTATGCAACATGTGTAACTTAGTGGAGAGAGAAGATGTATTCCATTTTATGGGAAGATGCCCAATCCTAAGAGAAACAAGAAGGCATGTATTTGGATATGACGTCTTGACGGAGATGCAAGTGCATTCCCTCCTTAATGAAGCGGATGTAAGCACACTTTACCGGTATTGCAAAATTGCTCTAACATATCGACAGCAAATTATAAACGAAAGCTTTTAACAAACTATTCCCTTTATTTTGTGAAGTTTACTATAGAAGTTAAAATTACTATTTTATTTTTACTTGTGAATATTAATAAATCAACCAGGCAGACGGCAACGCCATGCTAAATTTTGATTTTGATTTTGTACTGTATTAGAAAAAATTATATGAATAAATAAAATCTTATGAATCTTAATCTAAATCTGAAATCTACTACATCACATACTTCCCTACGTTTCTCCAAAGAATGATGATTTAGGAGAAGAAGGCGGTCGCAATATGGTGGAAGACGTGTTGACCCTACACCAGGTTAAATGGCGAAGTGCAAATCGGACAAACTTACGCTGTATCGATTCAATACGGTTAATGTGTACTGCATACATTGGAGACCAAATGTTAGACGCATACTCTAACTGCGGACGAACAAAGGTATTATAAAGCGTGGATGTTATAAGAGGACACTTGAATTCTTTACTCCAACGTTTTATAAAGCCAAGCATTGAATTCGCTTTATTGACAATCTGTTCAATGTGAAAATCGAAGTCGATATTTTGAGAAAAATGCACTCCTAAATCACATATTGACGATCATCGACTGGCATTTAGATACGTTCAAAAATAAATTGTTATTACAGCACCACTCGGCGAACGTATCTAAATCATTCTGCATAGCAATGCAATCAGATTGACTGCGTACAAGTCTAAAGATTTTTATGTCGTCAGCATAGATTAAAATTCGAGTACTCTTAAGTATTGCCACCACGTCATTGATCGCAATGATAAATAAAAGAGGACCTAAGTGACTTCCTTGGGGTACACCGGATGTAGCGAGGATTGCATCAGATGTTATTCCCCGAAATAAAACTTGATAAGTTCGTTCTTCAAGGTAAGAACATATCCATCGAAGGAAATGATTTGGAAAGCCCAAAGAGGTCATTTTAAACAGAATTAAGCTGTGAGAAAGTTTGTCCAAGGCCTTGCTAAAATCTGTATAAATACAGTCGACCTGGCCACCCTCTTCGACAACTTTGTTTGTAAAAGAAGTAAATTCCAACAGGTTGGTAACAGTGGATCTTCTATTCATGAATCCATGCTGCTTGGTTGAAAGAAATGGAATACAATCAAAATAAAAACCCTTACAAACTATAGCCTCGAACAGTTTTGGCACACACGATAGCTTGGCAATAGGTCTATAATTAGAAATTTCACCTCGATTTCCCTTTTTGTGTATTGGAATAATAAAAGAGTTTTTCCAAATTTTAGGAAAAATGCTCTGCTTTAATTATACCCAATGCCCGAAATAGCACGGCTAAGGGTGTTGCCAAAGTATTGCAACAATATTTTAGCACAATCGGAGGAATTCCATCAGGGCCACAGGTAGTATCGTTGCTAAATAAAGCTAAATGCTCTCTCACATCGTCATCAATTATTGAAATCTGGCCCATTGAGCTGCTAGAGAAACCTTCAAGGTGGGCAAAATTACTTTGGGTAGGTGAATAGCTGTCGGAACAGAAAGATAGACCAAAGAATGAAGAGAACATATTGCAGATTACAAGAGGGCTGCTGCTTGATTCGCTTAAGTAAGACATATTGGCAGGATAACCATCCGTTTTTTTCTTACTGTTTACAAATTTTCAGAAAACTTTGGGATCGTAAAGAAGTGAGCCACGCATTTTATTAATGTAACTATCATATAGATTTTTCGATAAGATTTGAAAGTCTCTATAGAGGATAGCGAACTGTTTGTCGTTAAATAATTTTTCCACGCTTTATTTCTTTTATTACGCAGACTCCGTAATTTGTTATTGTACCAAGGTGCAGTTGTAGACATATCCTTACGTGTGTTTCTTACAGGTACGGACGAGATAAAACAGTCAAATATACGTATGTAAAAATTTTAAGTCATTTGTTAAATATTACTATTGCTGTTGAAGATTCCTACAAAATCAATGCTAGATATTAGTTCGTTCAGTAAATTAAAGTCTGATTTCTTAAAATCAAATTCAAGAGTAAGATTTTCAAAAGTATCATGAACCACGTCGTCATGTGAAAGAATAACGTGAAGTGGAGGATGATACACGTCAATAGTACTCATCGTGGTGGAACTAGGTTCCATAATACAACTGCACGAATTTGTATAAAAAACCAGGTCAAGTTGTCTATCAAGAAAATTTTTTATACTGCTTAGTTGCAGTAATCCACAAGACATCACATTATCCACCAAAATTGTTTCTTGAGGTAAAGACGCATGAGCTACCACAAAACTAAGTTCGTCGTCAGAAAGGGTCCACTTTAAGTTGGGTAGATTAAAATCAACCACCAATAAAATGTCGTCGAGAGGATTACAATTTTCCGATACATAATTTATGGCATCAGTAGCATGCTTATATACCTCGATCGAGCTTTCAGGAGGAATATAAATGTTAATAATTATAACGAACTTATATGCTAGATAACACAGATAACGTCTAGCGAGTCTGTATTAGGAATTGGAAAGACACTACTTTGCCCAATATCTAAGTATCTATCTTTACGATATACATCAAAGTCTGTGGAGAATAAGTCCGTGTTTAAAAAGGTAAAATTGAGCCAAGTTTCCGTCAGTGCAATCACATCATGGATCGATGCATGAGATGCCAATAATAAATTTAAAAGCACTAGGAGAAGCTTTTTCCTTAAAGAGATCATATCTAGAAAAGATCTAAGGAACTCCTCCGCAGCAGTAATTATAGCTTTCATAAGGAGAGTAGAAGTACTGCTGTCCTAAAAGTGGCCTATGGCACAATGGATCTCCTTGGTCGCAGTGCCTACACGCCATCCGGGCGTGACCACACGCCTATTAAAAAAAAAAAAAAACATCAGATGGACTAGGCTAACAAACTGTGTCATATCTAGAAAGAAAAAACAACTGACTTCTTAAACAGAAGGCGTAGGGACATAGACAACGAGCTTTTGAAAAACCCTTTTTCTGACAATTATGTGTACAACAGTCTTCGGCTAAGGCTGTGTGGAAGTTGACTACGATCGAGGGAAGTGCTAGGAGTACTAACACTTGTCGTTCTTCTTTCTCCATGAAAAAATGGATTTTAACGTACAATTTCCTGGCGAGTGAAACTAATTCTATATTGTCAATTTTGTTACGGTTTGAACAAAAACTTAGGAAAATAGATAGAGAGAGATTGCTAAGCATGAGCCTGAAAACGTATATATTCAAGAGATTAGTGCATACTGCAGGCAGTTTTTTAAGCAAATTGCTGTATCTTGCTTCCAAATTATTTATTTGTTTGTTCGCCACGTTGACGCATCCTGTGGATATGAACTTAATTTGGATAGTTGTTGACTGTTCCAGTTCCACTCGGTGGGGCTTTGAAATAACCCGAGAACTTTGTATAAATGATAAAGGCGTGTCAATGAGTAGTCTATCAACGATGCCTTAAATGTTTTTTTTTTTTTTTAAACTCAATTGTTCGTAAATTTGGAAAATCCGTTTGAAGAAGTTCCAGTGTAGCCTGTCTGCAGTACGCTTGAATTGGTTAAAAATCAATCTTAGTAAAAGTCTAAGGTACCAGTGAGGGCACGGGGTCAGGTATTTACTCGAGAGATAGGAACCTACAGGTGGCCCTGCGACTTCCGGACACATGCAGTGTGTTCTAAGCAGAGGTTCTAGCTGTACTTAAAGCTGCGGAATTACTTGAGATGGGATCAATATCCGATAAGAATATCGCCATCTACATAGACAGTCAGGCTGCGCTAAATGCGCTAGAGTCTTACGTCACCAAATCTGAGACACTCAGGAATTGCCGCACAATGCTTAGGGCATTATGTACGCGGAACCGAGTCAGATTATGTTGGGTACCTGGACACTGCGATATCGAAGGCAACGAGCAAGCCGACGCGCTGGCTAAAAGAGGAGCGGGGCTCTCACGTAGCGATATAATTGGTAGTATTAAGTCACCAGGGTGCGTGGCTAAGGGAATTATCCGGGATAAAATCATTGACACGGCTAATCTAAGATGGTCAAACTTAGATGGTCACAGGGTGTCTAAGGCCTTGTGGCCTGTGTTAGATCGCAGAAAATCTGGGGAGATAATTAAGTTAGATAGATCGAGGCTAAGAACAGCGATAGGAATACTCTCTGGCCACTGTCTCCTAAGGAGGCATGCCATGAGACTAGGGTTATCCGATACGGATGTTTGTAGGTACTGCGATGACCTACATATCTCAGAGGATATAACTCATATACTCTGTGAATGTCAAGGAATTGCCAGGATAAGGCTAAAGTGCCTTGGTAGATACTTCTTCGATAACTTGGAGGAGGTGAGGTCCTTGAACCATAACAAGGATCTCTTCAAATTTTGTAGGGAGATTAATTGCTTGGGGGAATGGGTTTAGATCTTCTGCCGTGAAGGTTTCCTATGGATCGCGATGGGCCCACTTTGGTGCCTAGTGTTTTATGATAACCTCATAACCCTACCTAACCTAACCTAACCTAACCTAAAAGTCTAAGGTGCTTTTTGAAGTACGCGAAGATCTAAGGGTTTTTATTTAGAAATCCGGACAAGAAAAGACAATACAGAACACTTATAAATCTATTGCCTATCTGCTTATTAGTCTGTCACCCTCTATTGTAGAAGGCGCAAACAGTAAGCGCTCTTGTAGAATCTGTCAGAGTAGTAGCTATTATCTTAGCAAAAAGGAAGCTTTAAAGTCAAATAAGGCATTTTTATGGATCGGGTTATATGCACAAGACAAAGCTCTATTTGATGACCATTAGGAGATATCTGAGAAAAAGATTGGAGAAGTAGACCTTTTCTCGAATTCAACAGAAAGAACCTAAGCGTCCCAGTCTTTCAACTAACAACATGAAAATGGTTATAATTGGGTTCTCACTGAACCACCACTTCTATATATATCCAGGCAGCATTGCCATAAGCTATTATTGGAACATCTCGGTGCAGAACAAAAAAAAATTCCTTTTAGATGCACTTTTTTGTCCCAACACCCAAATCGAGAAAAATATTATACCGCATCTAGATCTAATGATTTTTTTTGTGAAAAATTAGCACTCATCTTGTAGAATAAAGACAAAAGGACTTTCCGCGCAGGTTATCATTCTGAGCTTAGTTAGGTAACAAATCTTAAGCACTTAGGTGTGGCAATGACGTATTGGCAACGACATGGTTCAAATCCTGATGTCAGCATTGATTTATTTCTCATAAAATAAATAAAAAGGGTGGTCTGATATCTCACACCTCATAGGTTGACCGCATTCCTTAATTGTGGCCTCGATACAAGTGTAAACCCCCTAAAGCGAGGTAACAACAAAAGTTAAGTAGCAACCAAAAAATGCTTACAAAGCAATAATCATGAAATATATAAAGTCAGTCCGATTAATTGCGAAAGCTTGTGTGAACACTATTGCGAAGGCAATACACTGACAGTAACTGTCTCATATGACTGGAAAAATTGTTCGCTATGTTTATGATGAATTGCTTATGACATCAGTTATCGGGAAAAAATTACTGTGAATCAGAAGCAAAGACAAAAAATAACAAAAAATATCCTCAGTTATCTAGACGCCATCCTCGGAGTTTCTCTGAAGCATAAACAACTAAGCTTCAAACCACTACATCAACTCTTTCTCTCCCTATCTATCATTTTCAGTGCCCACACTATGTGTGGGCCTTAACCACTTAAGTGCGCGCAAATTATAAAAAAAGGTCTTTCAAAACCGTGGAATAAAATAGCCCACCTTGTACAATAACTTCTTATGATAGAAAATGATTTATATAGATTTACCCGTCAAGGATACTCAAATTCGCTCTATATTCGTCAAAAAAGGCATAAATCTCTCAAAATTGCATCACTGCTTCTAGGTGATAAATGCTACGCAGCTTTGAATTTAACTATATACGTATGGTGGATCTCTCCCTGATCTAGCAATCTGTGGTGATTACATCTCCTGGACTCTTGTCGTTATAAAATTCAGTCCAGGTATCTATTAGTTTTTTTTTTACTTTTCACGCGCTGGAAGTTGAAATGTGCTCTAGTTGCAATGAATGGGCTAAATTTGATGCAAGTGCGCTTACAATCAATCAATTACGGACTTTGTAAGTCCTTTCAAGTAAAAATAGACCCCCAAGCCTCTATGACCAATAATCCAAGATTGACTAGCTATTCAGTACCCATTCCTTATCGAACTCTTTTGTTCAGCAATATTGTTCAACTGCGCTACTCATTACTTCCATTTGCGCTCACCCATTCTTAGTCATATGTATCATTCATCCATTCCAATGTGTGTCATAAAATGTTTACCACTTCATTGCAAGCGTTTTGAAGTACATCATTTGATTTACGTAAGCCGTCATGCTCATGACCCAGAAATCTGAGTCACTACATCCTTCATACGCTCCTTACTGGGTCATTGCTGAAGTGATTTGCTTGTTAATGGTTTCGCAGATAAAAAAGCGAAATGTGCGCTTCTTCGTTTCAAGTGCATCGAGTGGGTGTGTGTGGTGGTGGAAAGGCCAAATGTACCATAAAAAGCTAAGTACTCCATTAAGTCGGTTCCATCGGTTCTATCGATTCCATTATAACCATCTCCGGTAAATATTCAATCAAGAGTTTCCCCTCAACTTGCAATCGGATGCGAATGGAATCGTATATCCTTTCCTATCCAAACTGACTGACATCCGTCGATTTATCAAAACAAATGGAATGTGAATAAAGGATCGACTCGAAATAAATTACCTAATTAAGAGCCTTGTAGCCCATCAAATTGTATTTCTTGTTGAGTGGAGAGTTGATTTCTCCAAATTGAGTACATCTTTGGTTCACTGAACGTTAAAGAGCCGACAACATGATGATGCTTCAAGGCAACAGCTCTCTTTCCTGTAACCATCCCCCATCCATACTCGAATGCCAATCCGCATGGTAGATACATTGTTTTCTGCTGTGAGCACTTAATCATGCCGTGATGCGTTAAAAGGAGCGCAGTGTACCATCAACGTCAGCTTCATTCAACACACGTCCAAACGACAACCTTTCAGCCTTAAAGGGCTGACAGTGCTGTTGAAAGGCGCCACCCACCTATGTATTTCATGCGTTAAGAGCGCGCAGCAAAACATCGCCCAGCCGCGCAGTGTACCTGCCTTCGCCTTCATCCAAAACAAAACCTTTTGACCTTAAAGTGCCGGTGATGCTCTGAAAACACCACCCAGCCCCTGCTGTGCTAATGTAACTGTTGTTCGATTAAAATGTTAGGACAACTTGAAAGGGGGTGAGTTTGTTATTGTTATTGTCCAAGGATTTTGTTGATAAACAAACAGGAACGATGCAACTGCGCCACAGTATAACAGGGATACACATTACCTCACCCACAAAAGGGGTGCTGGGCGCACGCTTGGAATTTAAAGGGGATGTTGTGAGGGGGTTGGTTGGAAAACTGTATTGTTCCTTAACCGTAAGAGGATTTTAATTTGTAAAATGATATCCGTCCAACATATTGATAATGGCGGAGATAAATTTGAAACGCAAAAGTTGACAGTGCACTCCTGCTGCTGGCACTTATTCACATGCAAGTTGTATGCAGGATATGTATCTTCTACCTATGTACACGCCAGTCTTATCAGGTAGGGTGATTGTGGTATTTCCATCTAACTGATGGTGGTATAGAGTTATGAGTAATATAACATTATCAATATGCATGGTTGGTGTAATCATACATTCAACAGAAATTAATTGAAGCTTTACTCTAGAGCTTTTGTTGCTACAACTGGTGGTGAAATTTAGACTTTATACCTATATAATGCGAATGTACATGAGACTAATGATTCACCTGCTTCTAACATCACGTGATAGATTAATCGCAGTGACTCAAGGGAATTTAACCTTTATTTGAATGGAACCTTCCATGAATGATACGGATTTGATATGGTTATCAACTTTGCTCTATATTGTTATAATGTTTCGATCGAAATTTCGGATTCTTCCGCATTTCTGGGATAGACATGACTAAAGTAGAATTAACTGGAAGTTAACTTTATGTAGTGAATGTTTTACTTTTTCTTTTATAGTTAATTAAAAGAACATCAACTCTAATTACAAAACTCTTTATTCAATTACTTTAGTGGCTCTCCAATGACGACTGACTCCCTAGCTGGTCAAATCTTCACGTTAGCCGATCAACAAGAGAGTCAGTTGTATGTGTATGTAAATAGGAAATTATATAATATAATAGTACAGTAGTGGCATACACAGTTGTCACTTAAACATCATTCCCTTAGTTTCGAATAAACTACATCTAAATTATAATAGAAATATACTTATAAGATTTAGCGATAGAGTACTTCATTAACTCATTAAAGATTGATTGATTAAAAAAAATAATACATAATATATATAAAAAAAAAAAACAAATTGGAATTTAGTTGGAATAATTTTGTAGCGTAGCTTCATATCTATAACTGCTTAAGTACAATATAACGATCGGGTGCCCTAACTTACTTACTTACTTAGATGGCGCTGCAGTCCGGGGTGGACCTGGGCCTCAACCACCAAACCTCTCCAGCCAGCACGGTTACGAGCCAGCTGCCTCCAGTTGCGCACGCCAAGTTGATTGAGGTCCCCCTCCACTTGTTTGCGCCACCTACCACGAGGTCGTCCTCTACTGCGCCGTCCGTCCAGGGTGGATTCGAAGACTTTCTTAGCGGGAAGGTTGGGCTCCATCCGCTCTAAATGACCCAGGCATCTTAGTCGCTGTATGTGAACTCTTCTGGCTACGTCGATGTCCTTGTATAGGCCGTATAGTTCGGCATTGTACCTTCTCCTCCACTCACCGTCTATGCTTACTTACTTACTTAGGTGGCGCTACAGTTCGGGGTGAACCTGGGCCTCAACCAACAAGCCTCTCCATTTAGCTCGGTCTTTAGCTAATTGCCTCCAGTTGCGCACTCCAAGTTGGTCGAGGTCCCCTTGAACTTGTGCGCGCCACCTACGGCGATAATTCCCTCTACTGCGTCGTCCCTCGGGGTTAGATTCGAAGACTCTGCGGGCCGGAGCGTTGGTGTCCATTCGCTCTACATGTCCTAGCCATCTCAGACGTCCAATATGCAGTTTTTTGACTAGGTCGATGTCGCTGTACAGCTCGTATAGTTCGTGATTGAATCTTCTCCTCCAAAACCCGTCAACGCAAACGGGACCGAAAATCTTACGAAGAATTTTTCTCTCGAAGCGACCAAGGATATCTTCATCCTCTTTTAATAAAGTCCATGTTTCAGCACCGTAAAGCAGGACTGGGATGATCAGGTTCTTATACAGAGTCTCCTTAGTTGTTCGAGATAGGGCTTTACTGTTGAATTGCCTTATAAGCCCAAAAAACAGCGATTGGCAAGAGTTATTCTTCGCTTGCTTTCTGCGCTGATGTTGTTCTCAGAGTTTATAGCAGAGCCCAGATAGACAAAGTCTCTTACTACCTCGAAGTTATAGTTGCCCACTGTGACGTTCTGTTAAATTCGTCGGTATTGGTTGTCCCTTCTTGTTGACAGCATATACTTGGTTTTGCCCTCGTTTATCGCTAAACCCATTTTGGCCGCTTCCGCCTCAATGCTTGCAAAAGCACCGGTGACAGCCCGCTGAGATCTTCCGATAATGTCTATATCGTCGGCGTATGCAAGCAGTTGTACAGACTTGTAATAGATTGTGCCTCCGGTGTTGGCTTGTGAGTTCCGCACAATCCGTTCAAGTACAATATTGAAGAAGTCACATGACAGCGCGTCACCTTGTCTAAAGCCTTTTTTGACATCAAAGGTCTCGGTGAGGTCATTACCGACCTTGATGGAGCAGCGAGCGTTCTCCATCGTCAGCCTGCACAGGCGGACAAGTTTGGCAGGGATGTCAAAACTAGACATGGCTCTATAAAGCTCTTCTCTATAGATGCTGTCATAGGCGGCCTTGAAATCGATAAAGAGGTGGTGAGTACCGATTTGGAATTCTTGGGTTTTCTCCAGGATCTGCCGAAGTGTGAAGATTTGATCGATGGTGGACTTTCCTGGCCTGAAACCGCACTGATAAGGTCCAATCAGGCTGTTGATAAAAGGTTTCAGGCGTTCACACAATATCGCAGAAAAGATCTTGTACGCGATGTTGAGGAGACTGATGCCTCTATAATTGGCGCAGTTGAGGGGGTCTCCTTTCTTGTGGATCGGGCAAACGATGCTGAGATTCCATTCATCAGGCATACACTCCTCTGACCAAATATTAGAAATGAGTTGGTGTATGCACTCTACCAATTCATGCAGACGGGACCAAAGATCGCTCGAAGAGCTTTTCTATCGAAATAACCAAGGACATCCTCATCCGGTTTTGACAAAGCCCATGCTTCTGCGCCATACAGCAGGACTGGGATGATTAATGTCT
The DNA here is from genome assembly GCA_945910035.1 of Brachypalpus laphriformis. Classification (NCBI taxonomy): domain Eukaryota; kingdom Metazoa; phylum Arthropoda; class Insecta; order Diptera; family Syrphidae; genus Brachypalpus; species Brachypalpus laphriformis. The sequence continues at coordinate 328,230,826 of OX246753.1, forward strand.
TATAAAGAGTTACCTTAGTAGTTCGAGATAGGGCTTTGCTACTCAATTGCCGTTTTAGCCCATAGAACAACGATTGGCAAGAGTAATTCTCCGTGTGATCTCCCTACTGATATCATTTGTGGAGCTGACCATAGAGCCTAGGTAGACAAAATCCTTTACTACCTCAAAATTATATCTGTCTATTGTGGCGTTCTGTTCAATACGCCGATGTTGGGTGTCCTTTTGTGTAGACAGCATATATTTTGATTTGCTTTCATTGACCGCTAGACCCATCTTTGCTGCCTCGTGCTCAATACTCGTAAATGCCCCATTGACGGTCCGCTGAGTTCTTCCGATTATGTCAATGTCATCGGCATAAGCGAGTAGTTGTACAGACTTGAAGAATATTGCACCTCCGGGGTTGGCTTGTGAGTTTCGTACAATTCTCTCAAGTACTATGTTAAAGAGATCGCATGATCGATGATCGCATCGGGTGCCCCAATACATCTACCATATTTTGTTCTAAAAATCTGTGTATCGAAGTGGTCATCTCTATTTGGCGATTGTTGCGCACTTGTTTTGGTTATATCTGCATTGAAATCCTTCTGGCTCATCGCGAGAGAAGAGCGACTATCGATGGTATTACCTAAATTTGTACTTGTACCCCCTAAACTCTTTCGGGCATTAATGTCAACCGAGTTTTTCCGATAAGTGTTTCCCCTTTCGTCCTCTACCAGGTATGACCTTGGGCTATTATGTTGTGAAATTATTCTTGCGGGGTACCATCGTGAATCTTGCTTCCTGATATTCACGTTTTCCCCTTTTTTAAAACTAACTAAACTTGTTTGGTATGTTTTTTTATAATTTTAGGCTGTAATAATTTTTTGTTTATCGGTAATAGAGCTCTACAGCGTCTACTCAGAAGAATTTGAGATGGAGATGCTCCTAGTGCATTAATTGGGGTCTTGCGATATTCAAGCAAGGCCGAGTATAATTCTATTCCCGATTCTTTTGATTTCTTCATCAAATTTTTTGCAATGCCTACAAATTTTTCAGCAAGCCCATTTGATTTCGGGTAGTAAGGACTACTGAACGTGATTTTAAAAAATAATTGTTTGGATAAATCAGAAAATGTTTTTGAATTAAAAGGATTGTTGTCGCAAACTATTTCCTCCGGAATACCATGGACACTAAATAAGTTTTTTAAATGTTTGATAATTTCATGCATGCTTTTATTTTTAAGTTCTAGTTCTACTTTCAGCCATTTGGAAAAATAATCACCAATAACTAGATATGAGATACCTCCGTACTCCATTATATCCATACCAATTTTTGAAAATCTATATGGTGGAATAGGGTGAAAAATAATTGCTTCTTTCTTATTTTTTCTGTAATAAGTCTGTGGTCAAATTACCTTGGTTTAATCAAAGACTTAGGAATTTAAAAAATGTTAAAAATAAGGCATTCAAGTTATTTAAAAAAACCACTGCCGAGTCTGATAAAACTAGATACTGCCAATTACGTCGCGAATTTGATTTCCTCAATCGATTTTTGTATAAGCAATATATGATGAACATTCAATCGGAGGTGTGTCATAATCCCAAGGCTTTTTGCTTACTTACTTACTTACTTAGATCCTTTAACCCCTCGGGGGGCATAGGGCGTCAACCACGCCTGCGCGCCATCGTGTTCGAAGTTCTGCAACGCGTTTGAGCTACCTCCAACTCATTCCTAAAGAGCTCGATTCCTCCTCAACTGTTCCGCGCCACCTTTGCCTAGGGCGTCCCGCTATTTTGCCTGCCTGGGTGAGCGGATTCCACTGCATGGCGTATTTCGCAATGGAGTTGTCTTCGCGCCGTAGGGTGTGTCCAATCCATTGCCACTTTCTTCTTCGTATAGTAATGCTTATAGGTTCTTGGCCCGTTCTCAGATAAAGCTGTTCGTTAGAGATGCGGTTCGGCCAAAAAATCCTCAAGATGATTCTTAAGCATTTGTTTACAAAGACTTGCAGCTTCCGTGTGTTAATGGTGTCCACCTTCCAAGTACTGCACCCATAAAGCAGCACTGATTCTACGTTGGAGCGGAACAGTCGCAGCTTGGTTCTTAAGCTGATAACATTGCTTCTCCAGATTTTAGATAGCATTCCGAACGCAGCTTTAGCCTTCCCGATTCTGCTGCACACATCCAGTTCGGTGCCACCACGATTAGCCGAGACCACACTTCCTAAATAAAGAAAGTTATCAACTTTCTCGACTTCCTGTCCGGCAATGTTAAGTTGAGCGCGGTTGTTAGAAGAAGTGCTCAGGGCTTTTGTTTTGGCTGTGTTTATTTTTAGCCCCACTTTGTTTGCCTCAGCTTCTAGATTTTGGGCCATCAGATGAAGATCCATTATCCGATGTGAAAGTAGACAAACATCGTCAGCGTAATCTAGGTGTTTAAGGTAAGATGTCATAGTCCAACGAATTCCATAGTTGCCTTCCGTCAATGCTGCACGGAGTACATCGCTGATAACCACCAAAAACAATAGTGGTGACAGTATGCACCCTTGACGTACTCCACTTTGGACTTCAAAATCCTCCGACACCTTACCATTGTGCACGACGTGACACTTACCGCCCTCGTATGTAGCCTTGATAATAGCTATAAGTTTTTCTGGGATGCCTCTCCTGCATCTCGATTCAATCTGTCGAAAGCTTTCTCGAAGTCGATAAACATTAAATGTAGCGGAGACCTATACTCAACGCATTGTTCGATAATGATCCGTAAGGTGTTTATGTGGTCAATGCAGGAGGATCCAGCGCAAAAGCCTGCCTGTTCGACATCGAGAGTTGAATCTAAATGTTCTTTAATTCGTTCTAGAATTATTTTAGCTATTATTTTAGCCACGGCTGGAAGAACGCATATACCTCTCCAGTTACCGCAATCCATCAAGTTTCCCTTCTTTGGAAGTTTAATGATCATCCCCCTTTTCCACTCCTGTGGAAATTGTTCACTATCCCAAGCTCTCCGTATTAGCGGATGCAGCAAATCTGCCGATGTATTTGACGCCGCTTGAAATATCTCGGCAGGGATGCCATCAATACCCACCGCCTTGTTCTTCTTGAGGGACTTGATTGCTGTTATTATCTCGGTTTTACTGGGAGGTGCGGTGCGAATTCGGGAATTTGTTGCTTCGAACTGCTCATTCGAATTCGAGATCATACCGCCATCGTCTATGTGATTTAGCACTGTAGCAAAATGTTCTCTCCATCTAGTGAGCTGATCCTCATCCGAAATCAGAAGGTTACCGTCTAGACTCTTCACTGGATGTTGTTTGGAGTTTCGACCACCGATGAGCTCCTTAGTGATGCTATACACAGTCCTACTGTCGCACCTACTCGCTGCTTCTTCAGCCCTTGAGGCCAGTGAGTTGATATATTGACGTTTGTCACGTCTCACACTACGCTGCACTTCTTTCTTCTTCGCACGGTATTGGGCTTCAAGCTCGGTTCTCTCTACTGCTGAGGCCGCTGCAATCCGAGCCTTGATTGCTGTACGCTCATCGATCCGTCTCCAGGTGTCTGTAGAAAGCCATGTGCGGTGGTGTTTCTGCTTTTTACCGACATACGTGCGTGCCCCAGTCGCAAAAGCATTTTTCACAGCACTCCAGTGGTCATCCATGTTCTCTATGCTGCTGATTGCTTCTGCTTCTAAGGCAAGATGGTCCCTGAACTGTTGGCGCACTTTGGGAACCTGGAGCCTGTCGATATTAAACCTGGTGATGTTAAGTAGGTTTGAGCGGTTGCTGTTGACGATTGCAGTACGAAGGCGTAAATGAGCTACCATAAGATGGTGATCTCGTTCTAGTCCGACGTCAGCTCCACGTCTGTTTCGGACGTCCAGGAAACAATTTCTAAGTCGGCGACTGATCGCAATGTGGTCGATCTGGTTGGATGTTCGTTGCCTATCAGTAGAGACCCAACTGATTTTGTGGCAGGTGTTATGATTAAACAGCGTATCTCCGATGACTAGGCGGTTGGTATTGCAGAAGTCCACAAACCGCTCATCGTTATCATTACGGTCTCCCACGCCGTGAACTCCCATCACGTGCTTAAGCATGGTGTTGTCGCTACTCACCTTGGCATTGAAATCTCCCATCACCATTACGATGTCCCCATTAGGCGTTTGGTTGTAGGCGGCGCCTAAGTGGCTATAAAAATCATCCTTTTCGTCCTCAGTCGCGTCTAGAGTCGGAGCATAACACTGTATGATGGTAATTTTTCTAACTCTACTCTGGAACCTAGCCGTCAATATCCAATATATGAGGCTACTACGTGCTGCTGGAGTTAGCATGAGTCCTACTCCGGAACTCCGTGCACTTCCAGCTGGTTTCCCAGAGTAGAGCATGACAGTGTTTTTGGTTGGGGAGATGAATTCCCCAGCATCGAACCATCTTATCTCGCTCAGCCCTAAGATGTCTATTTTATACCTTGCGAATTCGCGTTCTAATTGGAGGAATCTGGCGTTATAAGGCCCTTCCTTGAGTGAGTCCTGGAGGGTCTTAACGTTCCAGAATCCGATCGTTGTCCGTGTCCGATAGCCAAAGGTCGTCATCAAATTATCCGTCCGTATCCGAGGCGTTGGTTTTCGTTTCGGAGCAGTAAAAGTTTTTACGGTTGCGGCTCGCTGGGCCACAGACCAACCGACACTTATCCTGTTTTTTGGCGCAGGAAGCTCGCCATTCGTCCTCTCCCGTTAGCAATTTCCGAAGAAATCCCCAGATGGCACCACGAGGAGGTAGGAGTAGGGCTTACTAACAGAGCTGCTAGGTTTTCGGCTGCAGTGGCTCTTTCTCGTTACTTAGCGGACCAATACCTATCGGGAGATGCTGCCCCTACGAGGCCTTTGTTAGTCGTTTGCCATCCAAGGCTTTTTGGACATTCATAAATGGAAAAAGAAAGCTATCTGGCTTTTATGAAAATATGCAGTATAATGGCCGAACCTCTACTTATTTGACGGATACATGCAATTTTTTTGCCGACTACTTTGAATCGGTATATAAGGTCAACCCGAATATAATTTTACGATCAAATAACCCTATAGTTACTAATGAAAGCTTAGGGGCATTGTTTCTTTCCCTAGGTGACGTTTCAAATGGCATTTCATTAATGAAGGTGAATCTGAACTCCGGTCCGGACAAAATTCCATCTTTCGTACTTAAGCAGTGCAACAAATCGCTGTCAGAGCCGCTTCGTTTAATTTTTAATTTATCGTTATCTTCAGGAGTTTTCTTGGATGAATGGGAGGTGTCTTTTATAAGTCCTATTTTTAAATCTGAGCTTAAACATAAAATTGAAAATTATTGAGGAATCTCCAAAATATCAGCCATTCCAAAATTATTTGAACAAATAGTTAAACAAAAATTGGATTTTCATATAAAGGAACTGATATTTCCTTCTCAGCACGGGTTTATCTCTGGTAAATCAACGACTACCAATTTAACGTTGTTTACAAATATTGTTCTGAATTCATTGGAATCTGGTTTTCAGATAGATATTGTTTACACTGATTTTGTAAAGGCATTTGATACTGTTTGCCTTGAGGTATTAATACGAAAAGTTCAAGACTTTGGCATTCACTCTTCACTTCTTAAATGGATTTCTAACTATTTAATAAGCAGGAAGCAAATAGTTAAAATTCACGGTGTTAAAACGAGATCTATTAATGTCCCACCTGGAGTACCACAAGGCAGCCACCTTGGCCCTTTGCTATTAAACATTTTTGTTAACGAGATTCCTTCTCTAGTACGTTTTGCAAAATGTTTAATGTATGCAGACGATTTAAAGATTTTTGCTAAAATAAAAAATATGGACGACTGCATTCATTTACAACATGATTTAAGTATTATTGAAAAATGGTGTGTAGAACATTTTTTACCACTCAACATTAACAAATGCCAATTTCTTTCTGTCTATCGCACATTAACACTTTCATTATATACTTATACTATTTCTGGTATAAGCCTTAGTAGACAGTCTGAAGTCAAAGATCTTGGCGTCATTTTTGACACGAGAATGACATTTGATTTTCATGTTGATTATATTATTGCAAAGGCCAACTCAATGTTGGGATTTCTTAAGAGGAACTGCAAGGATTTCTCGAACCCATTTGCCATTAAATCTGTCTATATGTCTGTTGTCCGTCCTTTTTTAGAATATGCCTCAATAATATGGGAGCCAGCATATGAAATTCAAAGAAACCGTATTGAAAAGGTTCAAAAAGCTTTTACTAGATTTTTAATACGGCAACTTAAATGCAATCTAGATAATATGCCTTCATATTCCACCAGATGAGCTCTTTTTGGTTAAGATATGCTCCAAAAACGACGCATTGTTCATTGTGTAATGTTTGTATATGGTATTTTCGCGTATCGTATTAAACGTCCTGAAATTCTTGAATTACTTACCATATATGCACCAGAAAGAACTATTCGATCTCGACATTTGCTATATATTCCAAGACATATTTATAATTATGCAGCAAATGAACCAATCACTAGATGTGTAAAATTGTATAATAACTATGATAATATTGTAGATTTATATTTTGATAGATGTGATTTTAAAAAAACGTTTATTAGAAAATGTAACTCTTACTTAAGGTAAATTGAATTCTGTTATCTGTTAGAGATAAGCTCGGTAGATAAATAAATAAATAAATAAATAAATAAATAAATAAATAAGTAAAAAAATATCATTCCGAATCTTAAAATATGGTAAAATATTCGGTTGAAGTGTAGATTTATCAGTTGGCCATCCATTTTTACAGTGGTAAATAATCTGTTTCAAATTACTATCTAGTTGGGGTTCCTGTTTTATTTTTGACTGTTTGTCATCGCTGACGTTCAGAGAATGAACGATTTCATTGAAATCTTCGATTTCATCGGATCAAGTCTATCATATGATCTTGACAAATAGTCAGCAATTTGTAGATATTTGCCCGGTAAAAATTCTAGATGCAGTTTATATTTAAGGAGTTTGAGTCTCATTCTCTGTAATCGTGTGCTATACACTTTCGATAAGTCTTTTTTAAATATCGATATAAGAGGCTTATGGTCGGTCTGTACACAGACCTCTCGTCCGTAAATGTCCGTAAATTTAGTAATGACTAAAACTACGCGAAACATAACTAACCGGTCCATTCTGTTGGAGTAAACATGCCCCCAAACCAGATTGGGAAGCGTCAGTTTGTATTGTGATTTTGTCATTTGCGTTGAACAATCTCAAAGTGGGTGCGTTGCTAATCAATTTTTTGATTTTGTCAAATTCCATTTCATGTATCGGCAACCATTCAAATTCTACGTTATTTTTTAACAACTCCCTCATATTTTTGCATTCATCAGATAATTTTGGGATAAAATTACGTAGTGGTATACTCGTAGACAATTCTGCCAAGACTATCCAGTGTGCATCGAACTCTCTCAAAATTGAATAAGTAAAACACTCTAAATATCTTAGAGTGTTGATTGGTTGTTGCATCAGAACTGAAAAGATAATATTCAAGCATTTAAGTCGTATGTAATCCTAGTGATGCGAAAAATGTATATTGTAATCAAAAACAATATTGCTCAAAAAGAGCTTTTTTTAAGATTAACTATGGTCTTGTATATTCAAAGTTACAACACACCATATCTTTCTGGAGAGGAGGTACCAAAAGGAACTGGCCCTCCAGGTTGGGGGTTATGCCATCGGGGTAGCTTCCCTACCACTTTGAAAAAAAAACACTGGTTCAGAAACAACCACAAGCCCCGGATAAGGACGACTCAACTGATGACGACCCCAGCAAACGAAATAAGGGCAACGACCTTCGGATCTGTACGTGGAATGTTCGGACCCTTAACAGAACAATTAGCAGAGGCCATAGACTGCTACAAAGCAGATATAAACGCCATCCAGGAAGTGCGATCGGATAGGTCGGGCAAAAAGAGGATGAAAAACTGTGACCACAGTCGGTGCTGAGAATATGGAAGAACTATAAAGCCCCCCATACACATGAAACAAGTTTTAAAACATGTTGCAGTTCCAAACAATGTTTTACGTGTATGGTTAGGTTTTAACACCGATTTTTTGGTTTTAAAACATGTTTCAGGAAAATCAAAACGTGTTGATTTTCTGTTGCGGTCTTAAAACATGTTTCATGTGTATGGCGATAAAAAAAAAAATGGCAATGTTCTGACACATTTATGTCATTTCCAGTGCAGCTCCGGTGGTATACACATCGTCGCGTGCGAATTTTGGCATGTATAACTGCGACGAAGATCAACATCCCGCTGTCAGGCAGCGTCTATTCAACATAGACGATGACAGTCAAAATTTCCATCCACCTGACCAAAGCGAAGTGAGGATAGCAATATCCAAGCTGAAATCTACATAACAAGGCTGCTGCACCTGACAGCTTATCGACGGAACTTTTCAAGGCAGCTAGTGATGAATTGGTAGAGAGCATACACTAACTATCTCTAAGATTTGGTAGGACGAATGTATGCCTGATGAATAGAATCTCAGCATCGTTTGCTCGATCCACAAAAAAAAAAAGACGCCCTCAACTGGGCCAATTATACATCGCATACAAGATCTTTTCTGCGATATTGTATAAACGCCTGAAACCTTTTATCAACAGCCTGATTGGCCCCTATCAGTAGGGTTCCAGGCCAGAAAAGTCTTAATCAGAAATGATCAAATCTTCAAACTACGATAGATCCTGCAGAAAACTCAAGAAGTCCGAATCGATATTCATCATCTCTATTGATTTCAAGGCCGCCTATGACAGGATCTATAGAAGATAGCTATATAGATCCACATCTGGTGGATGTGTTCATCTGTGCAAGAGAACGCTCGCTGCTCCATCAAGGTCTGTAATGACCTCACCGAGACCTTTGATGTCAAAAAAGGTTTTAGACAATGTAACGCGCTGTCATGTGACTTCTTTAATATTGTACTTGAACGAATTGTGCGGAACTCACAACCCAACACCAGATGCGCAATCTATCAAAGCTCCGAACTCCTGCTTGCATACGCATTATTGTATTATACTATTAGAAGAACTCAGCGGGCTGTCACCGGTGGGTTTGCAAGCATTGAAACAGAAGCAGTTAAAATGGGCTTAGCGATAAACGAGGGCAAAACCAAGTATATGCTGTCAACAAGAAGGGACAATCAACACTGAAGAATTTGACAGAACGTCACAGTGAGCAGCTATAGCTTCGAGGTAATAAGGGACTTTGTCTACCTCGTCTCTGCTATTAACTCTGACAACGATACCAGGCTTCGAGAGAAAAATTTTTCGGAAGATTTTCGATGCCGTTTGCGTTGACGGGCTTAGGAGAAGAAGATTTAACGACGAACTATACGAGCTAGACGGCGACATCGACATAGTCAAAAAACTGCGTATTGGACGTTTAAGATGGCCAACTTGGAGTGCACAACTGGAGACAATTAGCTTAAGATCTAGCTAAAGGAGACACTTGTTGGTTGAGGCCCAGGTTCACCCCGAACTGTAGCGCCACCTAAGTAAGTAAGTAAGCATTTTTCTTCTTTTTTTTTTTCTTATGTCCTGTATCCCCTTGTGGTCCTAGGGCCTCTACTACGCCTACGCGCCATCGTGTACGGTTTCTGGGAATGTGCCTGAGTTCTCCACAACTTTTCCTCAACTGCAGTGCCTCCTTCTCGACTGTTCTGCGCCATGTTCTCCTTGGACCGCCAGGTCTTCTGCCATCCTGAGTTAAGGGGTTTCATTGCATTGCATGGTCCGCTATGGAACTGTCACCCTTTCGGAACGTGTGACCAATCTCTCTACTATCTCTATCTGTTATCCAGCAATGTATATTTAGCCCGATGAGTTTGTTCCAGGGCTGATAATTTTAGTTTTTACCGTATTAATTTTCAGCCCGACGACGCCTGCCCCCCTCTCCATATCTGCTGTAATTTGGTGGAGGTCCATAATTCTATGGGAGAGTAAGCATACATCGAGCGTAGTCAAGGTGTTTCAGTTGAGATGTAATAGTCCATCGATTGTAAGTAATCATAGCTTAAGATGAATAATCCCTGTAATCACTATACTTTCCCTATGTTCCATTCCTTACTCCAACAATAAGCTTCTTTATTTCTCCTGGTTGAGTTTTCCTTCTTATGTTTCGCCAACAACTATATGACAACTGATGTTTCGAAGACTCCGAGAACGACATCGGCAAAGTCCATATTTCTGAACCATATAGTGGGAGTGGTAATGATAGTTCCATACAGCGTTTTCTAGTTCTCCGTGGTGGAAATCTGCTACTCAATCACTCTCCTATGTTCAAATTCTTTTGACTTATACTATCTAGACACTATTTCTGTTAGTAGTAGGTTGGTCTTTGTTAGGTTAGTCAAGCTTTGACCAATATATTATAACTTAGGGGCAAAAAACATGTTAACAGGCTTCCTGTTGATAACGCAAGCATTCATTTTTCCCGAGTTAAGTTCGAACTTATGTTCAACAATTGTACTACGAAACGTTTTCAATAATGCGGGCCGTTGCATCTTCCACAAGTTCAATGGGGTGGTTGTACTAAATTGTACATCATCAGCGTGCATACATAATGGACCTTTTAATATTTTTTTTATTAATGGTAGATCGTAAACCTTGTAAAAGGTTGCAAGAAAACGAATAACTTCTTATTAACAACAGTCGGCAGTGAGTATTGTGGTTTGCCGACAGCATCATTTTTTTTTTTTTTTTTTTAAGGAAACCCAAATTCCAGAGCACTCAGATTCTCCGGTCCATTGTACTACCAAGCAGGAACCCTTCTTTATTGTATTGGTTGAAAAGACTTTGTTGTTATTCGTTTTCCTTTTCATACTCGGGTGGCTAATGATTGCTGTTCACCGCAGCGTTTCAACTTAGTTTTAGTTTTGCTGAACAAAAGCCTTCTTAGATGATTCTAAAGTGACGCTAGTAAAGTCATTAGTGACTGCTTGCTTTTTTCAAGCTATGACGTCTACCTCGTTGCATATTTAAGTTATTCCATAGTCTTATCAAAATTGGCACCCTATATATTGGCCCTAAGTTGCACTATTTTTTCCAGCACAAGATTCATGACAGCGGGTCGTGCTGCACTTAAACACTTTCCATCATTATCCTGTATGAACGAATGAGTTTAGGTAGGATATTTTAACTAGAAATGGCAAACAAGACATATGAAGTCATAAACAGGTGGTAGGTACCGAGTTGATATTCTTAGGTCTCTTCCGTAAGTTTTAGCCGACGTTCAGGCCTAAAATCGCACTAATAGTTCACAAATATTTCGCCGTCAAATAGGATCTTTCAGCAAACTAAAATCAATGCTAATGGTGCTGTTAAGACGCTAACCTTCTTTCTTTTAGTTTTAACAAAATTGCATTGAATCCCCAATTACTTTTGAAGAACGCCAATTTCGTTAATACAAACCTTGACTCAGGAATTCAAACTGGAATGCCTTCCTTCAGTCTATCGGGCGTCGCGTTGCGGAGAATCATCTTAAGTCTATTAAAACGCTGAAGGATCAAATATTTTCGGATTTACGATGAAAATTTAAACGTTACACTTCCATTTTGATTAAATAGGAGTACTTGTTGTCTTTCTGTCTATATTTTGCAAATATCCTCAAGTTATCAAATTTAAAAACGGGAAAAGACCAGACGGTGTTCCTTAAGTACAACATGTACAACCTAATCAAAATGGAATTTTACCAAAGACCCAGATGTTGTATGCCTTAAACCTTTTCTTAAACTTTTTCTTATCAAAACATCTCCTTTTCAAAAGTAACATCCTTTTAAATCCCGAGCTACATCTACCTATATATTTATGGGTTCTCATTCCGAACATGACCCTCTACCGTTGTTATAAAGTTAACTACATTAAAACAAACAAAAGCCACCTTAATTTGTCTTCCGACCACACTAAAGGAAAGGAAAATCCCTTCAAAATTCCTCTCGAAAAACTCAATTCCAAATGACTTAAATGCCAACACTTCACACTCCATTTGCTGCTACAAAGCACACCGAAACGAAAAACTTGTTCCTTTTTAAACACAAAAAAGGAATCAGACATGATTAATGCTCGAGACTTATATACGTTATTAGTCCGGATCGGGGATGCCCATCATGAAAGATGTTTTTGATGGCCAACTCATAGAAACTTTCTCAAGATTTACACGTCGTACCTTCCTCCGCCAGCATGATGAAGACCAAGCAAAGTATTACAAATTTAAACCCATAAATCAAACATACGTCGGTCTCTCCTTAGAAGGAGCAAACAAAAAAGGAAAGAAAACTTTCTTTGTTTCTAAATATTTATTATGAGGTGGCAATCCGAGAAACGTACTTTACCCCTCATTAGCATCTGCTGATGGGATAAGGAGGTAGTCTCACCCAAGACAGGCGCCACCTCTCCGCGTGATAGAAACTTTTTAATGAAGCACCATTTTGAGAATATTTGATTTAAACCGCACATGTGCCTTCAGGTTATCATAGGATGTGTGTTATGAAACAGGTAGCTGTCACCTCACCCTGATGAGTTGCATAAGTAATTCTATTAAAGTTCTTTTGATTAAAGCTTCTACGAGTTTTAAAGAAATTCTATTTCTAATGCAGTTGGGCTGCAGTAGGTTTTCGTGGCTCATTCCTAAGTCACGGAATAGTTTCATGTTTTTGTTTAAAACTTATGTCAGCTACTACAGGCTATCTGCTTTTAATGTATATTAATTCACTCCTTGTAATGCATCCTTTAAGTAGAAATTCAAGTCACAATTCAGGGTTTAACGCTACAGGTGTTCTGGGGATATAAGAAGTACATAACCTAAATTGAGAGTCATATTGACTTCGGCCGAAGGCGGTAAGGCACTGCATTCTAAAGGTATATATTCTGCAATTACGCCTACATTGCTACAAAGAGCTACACTGTGGTCGTCCTCATTTAGGCAAAGATGGCCTCCAGCAGCGAACAGAGTTCACTAGTCTTACTCAGTAGGCTACCTTTCGGAAATTTTCTGCTTTTTGTGGTTGCAAGGTCGGGCGTTTTTGCATATTTTCTAGAATAACGCTTTTAGACCTATAATTACACCCGGCATATAGGCGAACCCCACAGGCGGATCAGTAGAAATGCGATGAAGTGGGAGGGTCATGATCCCTTGTTTTCGGATCATAACCTCGCTGATAAAAGGAATAAGAAGAAGAATTACACCCGGCATATCCTACAGGTAGGATCTGATGATAGTTTGAGTTTGCGAAGAGCGGCAGGAGTCACTGATGGCATCGCCTAGTATTCTTAGGTTGTTTCCATCCAGATTCACAAAGGGTGTCAGTCGAGACGGAGTTGTACTTGAATCGGGTCTGTATCCTAATATATTTAAATAGCGCCTTGTTCATCCCGGAGAAGTCAGATGTTTCATTACTTTCAGTGCAGAATGGCCAGGTTTTACCTAGATAGTTCTGAAAGCGTTCCGACTACATCCAGGAACAGCTTTGATTTTAACGCGGCTGAAATAAATATCTTGACTGTCAGCAAAAATGAAAATTGTTTTGTTATAGATGCTGCATTGTACCCGTAAGCATGGTCAATAGTTGCTTGCAAAGATTTGTGTCTGGAAAATTGGTGAGCACGAGCACTAGCATATAGTGCCTACCGAAATGCTGCTGTTACTCTCTCAATGAATAAACCAGACCCAAATCCATAATGATTGATGATTAAGTAATGAAAGATGCTTATGTAAAGAGAGATACTATAGTTCCTCAACTTTTTGTTCAGCAAGGCTTTCTTGAATGGCGGACTTTGTGAAACAGAATGTTTTGTCTCTATGGGTATTCAGGAAATGAAGTGCAGCTATACTGAAGAATCTCGAACCAAAGCCAACTTTCTAATCTGATTTACTTTAGACAAATACCTTTCCGGTGATTATCCCTCTTTCCAGTTTTTCGTACATTTATGGATGGATACTTCTAATCCACGATGTGAATAAATTAATGAAAAGCGAGAAAGTTAACATAAATGCACTGTTATTTCGCTACACTCTTATGGTAATATATGTACTTTCATGCCGGAGCACCAGACTTAGTTTCCCTTTTTCTTTTTTTTGTAATTTGCGCACACTCAAGGGGTTACGGATAATCCTTAACATACTTACACACAGTGAGGGCGTTGGAAATGATAGATAGATGGAGAGAGAAAGGTTTTGGTGTAGTGGTTTTTGAATCCCAGTTGTTTATGCTTCAGAGAAACTCTGGCGGTGGCGTACAGATAACTGGGGAGATTTTTTGACGTTCTTGTCTTTGCTTCCGATTCACAGTATTTGTTTCACGATAACAGATGTCATAGGCAAATCATCATCAACAGAGCGAACAATTTTTCCAGCCATATGACCCAGCTACTGCCAGTGTTATGCCTTCGCAGTAGTGCTCACACAAGCTTTCGCAATTGATCAGACTGACTATATATTCATCCTCATCATTCATTCATTTTCAATGGCCCGCTAATCCTTCATGAGGGTCGCGGGGGTAGGATGCTCAGGTGGACTCTCCATCCTTCTCGATCCTCCGCCATTGACTCCAATTCATCAGGAGGATTCCCTAAGCGGCTCCAGGAGAGATGTCGGACTTGGTCCAACCATCTATTTCTAGGCCTTCCGCGAAGTCGCCTACCTGATGGCATGGCAACCATGGCGCGTCTTGGAAGTCGGTCTGGGGCATACGCAGTACGTGACCAAACCATCGAAGCATAGATCGTTCCGTTCGGAGAAGTAGCTGCTCAACATTGAGCACCTCGCGTACTCTGGTGTTGCGCACTCGATCCCTACGAGTTATTCCAACAACACCGCGAAGGAACCTCATTTCGGCAGCTTGTATCCGCGATCTTATTCTTTCGGTCACTACCCAAATTTCATGACTATAGGTGAGAGTTGGAACATACACCGAGTTAAAAACCGATAGCTTAGCTTGAACACTAAGCTCGGCCTTCCTTGTAACAGATTGGCCAAGCTCTCTCAAAATTGATCCAGCCTGACCAATTCTACAGGATAACTCGGCATTGCTCCTCCCATCACTCGTGAATAAGACCCCGAGGTACTTAAACTTATCCATCTGCTTCAGTGGGACTCCACTGACATGCAGAGTGCATTGAATGGGTTTTTTTGGATATAACCATTACTTCCGATTTGTTCACGTTGATCTTCATTCCAGCATCATCACAAACGGCTACAAACCTTTCGAGTGCGCGCTGAAGTTCGGTTTGAGAGGACCCAAGGATGACCAAATCATCTGCAAAGAGCAGATGAATAATCCTTAGGTCTCCCACTTTGAAACATTCACCGCCACGGCTGCGCTGCAACATCCAATCTATATATACAATGAAGAGGATTGGTGACAAAACGCACCCCTGGCGGAGTCCAACGCCCACAGTGAAAGGTATTGATTTAACACCGTTTATCCGAACACAGCTTCTACAGTTTGTATATAAAGACTGAATCGCCCTTAACAGGGAACCAGTAATCCCATACTCCTGCAGAACACTCCAGAGGTTCCCTCGAGGAACCCTAACATATGCTTTTTCCAAATCCACAAAACAAGTGTAGACAGGTTTAGCATACTCCCAGGCCTTCTCAAGAACCATTCTGAGAGTGAACAACTGGTCGGTTGTGCTTCTACCGGGACGAAAACCGCACTGCTCATCCCCCAAACTGTCCTCAACCACAGCTCTGGAACGCTTTTCTAGCACCTTAGCGAAGACTTTTCCAGGGAGACTTAAAAGGGATATACCCCTATAGTTGGCGCAATCTCTTTTGTCCCCTTTTTTAAAAAGAGGAACTATCACCTCCATTTGCCAATCACCAGGTGTTTCACCGCATTCCCAGGCCACTTTAATGACACGCGAGAGCCATTGAACTCCCTCTTTACCTAAAGCCTTGAGCATTTCTGGCCAGATTTCATCCACACCAGCAGATTTGCCAACTTTTAGCGATTTGATCGCCACTTTCCGCCCTACTCTCGACCATAGGTCTGTCATCTTCGGTGCCCTGTTCGGGATTAAGCAATTCTGAAAAGTGCTCGCTCCATCTGCGTAAGATGTCCTCCTCATTGGAAAGAAGTCTACCGTTTTTGGATTTGACTCCTTCAACGATATTCAACTTTTTTCCTCTGAGTCGGCGGACGGTCTGCCAGAACATCTTATTTGCAGATCTGTGATCACGTTCCAATTTCTCGCCAAACTCCTTCCAAGACTATTCTTTCGCTGTTTTCACAGCTAGTTTGCAAGTTCTTCGCGCCTCAGTGTACCGATTTCGAGAATCGGAGTTCCCCAAGTGAATCCACACCTTAACGGCTCTCTTCTTCTCTCTGATGGCTTCTTGATATCCGGGCGTTTTAAACCAAGCAGTTCTTTTCTCACCACCAGCCGCCACACCAAGTCGCTTCACCCTACAAACATCTCCCGCAGAGGCAATAACCGCTTTCGAAAACAGTTGCCATTCTTCCTCTACATTTGATGGAACAGTTGGAATTCGTTTAAACCTCTCAGATATTTGCCGCGCAAATATCTCATCGTCCTGTAACCTCTCCCATCGTATGCGTGTAACCATCCTTGGCTTACGCTTTGGTAGGGGAGGCACTCTCTCGCTAAGATACAATTTGCACAGCACTAAGTGATGATCAGTTGACTATATATTTCATAAGAAATACATAAATGCTTGCTGACATCAGGATTTGAACCATAAACCAGTAGCGTGGCAATTAACGACGTTACCACTGCATTCTTGGCACCCGTTAAGAACGTCGATCGGCTCTGGAGCTCTTCGTCGCATATGTAGCAAGACACAAGATTTTGAATATATCGCAGACGAATTGCATTTAGAGTTTATTGATTTCTCAATGAAATTTAGCAGTAAATTCTTGGTCCCGTCCTTGTTACCCGCACTAATGACTTCCGACATTTCTTCCTTGGAAGGGAAATCAACATTACCAACATCGGCCTAAGGATTTATATAGCGTGGACCTAAATAAGGTGTTAGCCTGTGAGTTCCGCACAATCCGTTCAAGTACAATATTCAAGAAGTCACATGACAGAGCGTCACCTTGTCTAAAGCCTTTTTTGACATCAAAGGTCTCGGTGAGGTCATTACCGACCTTGATGGAGCAGCGAGCGTTCTCCATCGTCAGCCTGCACAGGCGGACAAGTTTGGCAGGGATGTCAAAACTAGACATGGCTCTATAAAGCTCTTCTCTATAGATGCTGTCATAGGCGGCCTTGAAATCGATAAAGAGGTGGTGAGTATCGATTTGGAATTCTTGGGTTTTCTCCAGGATCTGCCGAAGTGTGAAGATTTGATCGATGGTGGACTTTCCTGGCCTGAAACCGCACTGATAGGGTCCAATCAGGCTGTTGATAAAAGGTTTCAGGCGTTCACACAATATCGCAGAAAAGATCTTGTACGCGATGTTGAGGAGACTGATGCCTCTATAATTGGTGCAGTTGAGGGGGTCTCCTTTCTTGTGGATCGGGCAAACGATGCTGAGATTCCATTCATCAGGCATACACTCCTCTGACCAAATATTAGAAATGAGTTGGTGTATGCACTCTACCAATTCATCCCCAGCTGCCTTGAAAAGTTCGGCCGGTAAACCGTCAGGTCCAGCAGCCTTGTTCGATTTTAGCTTGGATATTGCTATCCTCACTTCGTTTTGGTCAGGTGGACGGAAATTTTGACTATCATCGTCCATGTTGAATGGTTCATTCTGCCTGACAGCGGGATGTTGGTCTTCGTCGCCGTTATACAGTCTGCAGAAGTAGTTTTTCCATATTCTCAGCACCGACTGTGATTCTACTACGAGGTTTCCATTCTCATCTCTACAGGTTTCTGTACGGGTATTACTTCTCTGACACGTTCTTTTTACCTTTTGGTAAAACTTCCGTACATTGTTCCTGGAGTATAGACTCTCGATACTCTCAAACGCGCGCTTCTCATGCTCTTTCTTCTTCTTTTGGAGAAGCCTATGTTCTTCCCGTCTCTTTTGCTCGTAGAGCTCACGAGCAGCTCTCGTCTTCCTTTGCAGCGCCGCTTTGTATGCCTCTTGTTTTGCTGCATGCACTCGCCGGCATTCTTCGTCAAACCAGGGGTTTCGCGGTGGTGGGCGAGCGAGACCCAGCACATCAGTCGCGGCGTTTCTGATGGCATACAGGCCAACACCAGAGGTACAATATTTTACAAGTTTGTACAACTACTCGCGTACGCCGATGACATTGGCATAGTCGGAAGAACTCAGCGGGCCGTCAATTGGGGCATTTGCGAGTATTGTGATCGAGGCAGCAAAGATAGGTTAAGCGGTCAATGAAAGTAAAACAAAATATATGCTTTCTACAAAAAGGACACTCAACAACGGCGTCTTGGGCAGAACACCACAATAGATAGATATAATTTTGAGGTAGTAAAGGACAAAGTGACATCAGTGGGGAGATTAGACGAAGAATTACTCTTGCCAATCGTTGTTTCCATGGGCTAAGAAGGCAATTGAATAGCAAAGACCTATCTCGAACTACTAAGGTAACTCTTTATAGGACACTAATCATCCCAGTCCTGCTGTATGGAGCAGGGGTATGGGCTTTCTCAAATTCGGATGAAGATGTCCTTGGATATTTCGAGAGAAAAGTTCTTCGGACGATCTTTGGTCCCGTCTGCATAGACGGTGAGTGGAGCAGAAGGTACAAAGCAGAACTATAGAGCTTATACAAGAACATCGACTTAGCCAGAAGAGTTCACATACAGCCACTAAGATGCCTGGGTCATGTAGAGTGAATAGAGCCCAACGTTCCAGCCAAGAAAGTCTTCGAATCCACCCCAGATGGACGGTGCAGTAGAGAACGACCTCGTGGTAGGTGGCGCAAACAAGTGGAGAGGGGGCTCAATCAACTTAGCGCTCACGCAGCTGGAGGCAGATGGCCCGTAACCGGGCTGGCTAAAGAGGTTGGTTGGAGAGGCCCAGGTCCACCAAGGACAGTAGCACCACCTAAGTAAGTAGAATTGGGTGCAGATGTAAAGATTTTACTAAGATACCCGCCAGCAATCTTTCATTATTTTGAACAAAAACGACGTAAAATAATACATACTTGCTTTGAAAATCGCATTGACTTTCCCCTAAGTCCGTACAACTCACAGGCGTAAAAAGTCCTCTAAAATTTTAAAGTATCATCGACTCTATTAGGTCAATTGTCTGCCAATCTTTAACGATCAATTCCCATGCCTCCCTAATTGCTCTTTAAAAAACTCATGCCCTTATGTTTGTTGAAAAAAACAAATTTAATAACTAATTATTTTTCTCCCCTGCTGTTGTTTGTGTGCGGCGGGCGGCCCGAAACTTTTTTTTTTTTCAAATGCCTAATCTCTTTGTCATATCACAATCGGATCCCATTGTCAAAAATGTGACGAAAATTCGAAATTCAAAAGCAACCGACTGCGACGACGGATGAGGGTCTGTGACTGTGTCCATACCAAACAGCCCTTAGTGCCATAAGGGACCCATCTTGAATACGAAATGAGCCACGGGCCGTACAACTATGTGGGTGATAGTGTAGTTTGATGTTTTTATTGGCATGTTGCTTCTCTAATAATCCCATTATGGTTATCACTTTGCCATTATGAATTGTTGTTCCTTTTATATTATCTTTTTCTTCTTTTTTTTGTTTAAGTGGATATACTATATGAAATATTTATTTTTCGGCCAGCAAAACATAACCTGTATTGAGTGCTGAGTATTTTTTTTTTATCTTTTGTTTATGACATGAAACTATTTTCAAAATTAAATAAATTCACCGACACGGGAGGAGGGAGGAAACCCACCAAAAGGTGTTTACTCAAAGTGAAGTTGATCACGTTCGTATTGTTTACACTGAATGGAGGGGGGTTTAACACAAGTGTGGGATGGGAAATTGTTTTTTTCATAACAAGTGTATGTGAGGATTGTAAATAAGATAGTAGGATACATATTCCGAGTACAAGAAGCGGAATTTAATATAATGTATAAGTGCTTGCTACTTGTACCCTGTGCTTTGAACTGTCCTTAAAATTTCAAAGTCCCCGCTGTCATATGATAACCATAAACTCCACTTATTTAATTGGATTTTAGTTACAGCTATTGTCAGTTAGAATAAAGTAATCTAGTTTTTAACTCTTCACTTTGTCCGATGGGGTTTTGGGTGACCTTTGGTCGGGAAATTACCGCCTCGCAGCAAACGCTCGGAGGCAGTTGTTGAATAAAGTTCTTTTTTAAATAAATCGTTGTCCGCGAGTAATAACAGTGGTGGTTCCTGTCATAATTCAGTATTATATTACATAGGATTGAAAGAAAACAGAATTGTGACCAACAGCGAAACCTTGCGGTGAAATATTATTTTAGTTGAAGCAATAAATCAGGACTTAACATCTTTCATGCATGGTATCTGATCTGAGTAAAAACAAACCAAGTCTTCCCATAAATAATGTGGGCTTTTGAATCTCTCACTCAACCTTAAATAAGATTGTCCACGGCGCTTTGGTGTATAGAGATGAACCGAATTTTGCGTGATCTAATAACCATTGAAATGAAAGAGGAAGTATTGTACTTGTAATACAAGGTGGCTCAAAAAAACACTCACCCGATGTTAGTTTGCTATATCTTTAAAATTAAATAACATAATTTCATAATATTTCTAAAATATTTATTTGGACCTTTATGTTTTTTTCCATTACTTCTTGAAGATGATATCGGTCAAGTGGGCGCTACCATTGTTGATGACCATTTGGGCTCTTTTTACCGCATTTCCAATCATTTTGGCGATAAGTTCTGTAACGTAGTGTTACATATTTTCCTACCACTACTGTGCCTTCAAAGGAACAACAATATCTGGTGAGACCGATGACCCATAGACTAGGAAGAAAATCCGTCCCTTGCCCCGCGCAAGAATCACTACCGACTAACGAGTTGGTCATTTGTCGATGCCTTCACCCGACCGACGAATTGTTTACTTTGTCGGTGCCTACTCCCGACCGACGAATTGTTTACTTCGTCGATGAATACCCTCGATTGACGAATTGTTTACTTCGTCGATAAATACCACCGATCGACGAGTGGTTCACTTCATCGATGAATACCTCCGACCACTACTGTACCTCCAATAGAACAGCAACATCTGGCAGTGATTACGCCACCAGAGCATGACCGTTTCTCTCAATCTCTCTAACCAAGTTGTTTGTGACAGTAAATTACACTCAGTGTTATAATTCACACGTACTTGTTACAGGAATTTGCATAAGAGGGAGATTGAGAGAGCTGGTCAGCAGAGTCTGTTCAGCCGTGGTTAAGTACCAAGCCAGTGTACTGCGAGCATTCTCTCATAGGAGCTTCGTTTCAAGCCATTTCCCTTGAGGAACTCCAGCTCCTGATATTGTACACACAATCCAGTCTAGATGTGATGCAAACTTTAAAAACTATTTTAGGAGTCTGATTATTCTTCCCTGGGAGATAAAATAAATATTTTTCTGCAGCAAAGTAAAATCAAATGATTTCTGAAAGAAAAGAAAAAAGGGGATCAAATCAAATTTAACTTGATCGCGGATGTAAACAGCTTACTTACTTACTTAGGTGGCGCTACAGTCCGGGGTGAACCATTTAGCTCGGTCTTTGACTAATTGCCTCCAGTTGCGCACTCCAAGTTGGTCGAGGTCCCCTTGAACTTGTGCGCACCACCTACGGCGACGATTCCCTCTACTGCGTCGTCTCTCGGGATTAGATTCGAAGACTCTGCGGGCCGGAGCGTTGGTGTCCATTCGCTCTACATGTCCTAGCCATCTCAGACATCCAATACGCAGTTTTTTGACTATGTCGATGTCGCTGTACAGCTCGTATAGTTCGTGATTGAATCTTCCCCTCCAAAACCCGTCAACGCACCGAAAATCTTACGAAGAATTTTTCTCTCGAAGCGACCAGGGATATGATATCTTCATCCTCTTTTAATAAAGTCCATGTTTCAGCGCCGTAAAGCAGGACTGGGATGATCAGGTTCTTATACAGAGTCTCCTTAGTTGTTCGAGATAGGGCTTTACTGTTGAATTGCCTTATAAGCCCAAAAAAACAGCGATTGGCAAGAGTTATATTCTTCGCTTGCTTTCTGCGCTGATGTTGTTCTCAGAGTTTATAGCAGAGCCCAGATAGACAAAGTCTCTTACTACCTCGAAGTTATAGTTGCCCACTGTGACGTTCTGTTAAATTCGTCGGTATTGGTTGTCCCTTCTTGTTGACAGCATATACTTGGTTTTGCCCTCGTTTATCGCTAAACCCATTTTGGCCGCTTCCGCCTCAATGTTTGCAAACGCACCGGTGACAGCCCGCTGAGTTCTTCCGATAATATCTATATCGTCGGCGTTTGCAAGCAGTTGTACAGACTTGTGACAGATTGTGCCTCCGGTGTTGGCTTGTGAGTTCCGCACAATCCGTTCAAATACAATGTTAAAGAAGTCGCATGACAGCGCGTCACCTTGTCCAAAACCTTTTTTGACATCAAAGGTCTCGGTGAGGTCATTACCGAACTTGATGGAGCAGCGAGCGTTCTCCATCGTCAGCCTGCACAGACGGACAAGGTTGGCAGGGATGTCAAAACTAGACATGTCTCTATAAAGCTCTTCTCTATAGATGCTGTCATAGGCGGCCTTAAATACGATAAATAGGTGGTGAGTATCGATTTGGAATTCTTGGGTTTTCTCCAGGATCTGTCGAAGTGTGAAAATTTGATCGATGGTGGACTTTCCTGGCCTAAAACCGCACAGATAGGGTCCAATCAGGCTGTTCATAAAAGGTTTCAGGCGTTCACACAATATCACAGAAAAGATCTTGTATGCGATGTTAAGGAGCCTCTATAATTGGCGCAGTTGAGGGGGTCTCCTTTCTTGTGGATCGGGCAAACGATGCTGAGATTCCATTCATCAGGCAAACACTCCTCTGACCAAATATTAGAAATGAGTTGGTGTGCACTCTACCAATTCATCACCAGCTGCCTTGAAAAGTTCGGCCGGTAAGCCGTCAGGTCCAGCAGCCTTGTTGGATTTTAGCTTGGATATTGCCGTCAGGTGGATGAAAATTTTGACTATCATCGTTTATGTTGAATGGTTCATTTTGCCTGACAGCGGGATTTTGGTCTTCGTCGCCGTTATACAGTCTGCAGAAGTAGTTTTTCCATATTCTCAGCACCGACTGTGATTCTACTACGAGGTTTCCATTTTCATCTCTACAGGTTTCTGTACGGGTATTGCTCCTCTGACACGTTCTTTTTACCTTTGGTAAAACTTCCGTACATTGTTCCTGGAGTACAGACTCTCGATATTCTCAAACGCGCGCTTCTCATGCTCTTTCTTCTTCTTTTGGAGAAGCCGATGTTCTTCCCGTCTCTTTGCCCGTAGAGCTTACGAGCAGCTCTCGTCTTCCTTTACAGCGCCGCTTTGTATGCCTCTTGTTTTGCTGCATGCACTCGCCGACATTCTTCGTCAAACCAGGGGTTTCGCGGTGGTGGTCGAGCGAGACCCAGCACATCAGTCGCGGCGTTTCTGATGGCATGTTGGCAGCGTTGCCACTGGTCTTCGGCACTTGATGCTGGCGGCCTAGGGGTGATTGAGAGATTTAGGGATACCCGTTCAGCGAAGAGTCTGGCGGTCTCTTGCGATTGTAGCTTTTCGACGTTAAATTTTCTCACAGTAATTCTTCTTTGTTGCTCAGATTAGGGTATTCGCATTCGTACCTTGGCTACAACAAGGTAATGATCCGTGTCTATGTTGGCCGCTCGGAAGGTCCGGACATCCAGAATACTGGAGGCATGCCTTGCGCCGATTGCAATATGATCAATTTGGTTGATCGTTACATGATCATTGGACCGCCATGTCTGCTTATGAATATCGAGATGAGGAAACCATGTGCTTGCTATGGTGACATTTCGCTCCACAGTGAAATTAATTAGCCTTAGTCCGTTATCAGACGTGGTGTCGTGTAGTCTATGCTTACCGACTGCCTACCAAAGACGTCCTCCTTTCCTATTTTGGCGTTAAAATCGCCCAATACGATTTTAACGTCGTATTTAGGACATTGCTCGTATGTTTTGTCGAGGAGCTCGTAGAAACACTCTTTGGTGGCAGGGTCCTTTTCTTCTGTGGGGGCATGAACACATATTAGGCTTATGTTAGCGAATTTAGCCTTGATCCGGATAGTCATAATACGCTCGCTCACGTGTCGGAAGCTTAAGACTTCTTGCCTAAGTCTGCCGCGTATGACAAATCCGCATCCGAATAAGCGTTGCCTGTTGCCTCTGTAGCAATCACGGTAGTAGATGTCACAGTTTTTCATCCTCTTTTTGCCCGGCCCATCCCATCGTACTTCCTGGATGGCGGTAATATCTGCTTTATAGCAGTCTAGGGCCTCTGCTAGTTGTTCGGCTGCACGTGGTCTGTAAAGGGATAGAACATTCCACGTACAGATCCGAAGGTCGTTGTCCTTATTTCGTTTGCTGGGGTCGTCATTAGTTAAGTCATCCTTATCCGAGGCTTTTGGTTGTTTCGGAACCATCGATTTTTTACGTGGTAGGCACGGCACAACCCTCAACCTGGAGGGCCAAACAGCTGATGTGCTTTATGTACACCAATATATACGAAACCAAGCGCTTCCTCCCACCGTCAAACTCACGTCTAAATTAATAGACCCAACGTCAACAATCAATGACCTCGATGGCCGCTACATTATGTCAAGATTGCGCGATAACCGGCTTTTTGAAAATGTGCGCCTTTACCTAGCCTATTTACATGACAAGCCTGACTCCGTCTGCATCGACGGAAAAACAAAGACTAATGTCATGGTCTTGATCCAAAAAGAAGGCCTCCCAACTAACCCTATAGCCCTTAAGAATATCTACACGCGTTTTCATGAGAGTTTTAATATCTCCTCTTCCACTGTGGCTAAAGACCTATCAACCTATGGCTCTCATATTGGTTCCAAACGTCTCTCGTATCTCCAAAAAACTCGCAGCAATCATAATAAATATTTTCGTCCCTAACTCCATCACAGTCGATCCATCTCACTCTATTGAAATTGCACCAAAGCTCCTTTCCCTCTACTATCAGAATGTCAGAGGACTTCGCACCAAAACCCCGATGGTGCACCTGAAATCACAATCACTTCCCTACGACATTTTTGCCCTAACTGAAACCAACCTTTGTCCCAACGTTCTTAACTGTGAATTATTCACCTCTGACTTCGTAGTCTTTCGCGCTGACGGCCAGAAACATGAAGACCTCTCCTTCGGCCGCGGTGTTCTTTTAGCCATACATAATCGTCTTGATGCAACCCTCGTCAAATTCTCAAATTCCACTTCTTTTGAATTCGTATCAGCTAAATTATCTGTATCCAAACGGAGCGTATATATTGTTTGCTGTTATATTCGCCCTTCTCAACCCGTCCAAGCATACCAGCTGGCCGTTGATACAGTTGACTCTCTGTTAGATATCGCTAATCCTGATGACGATTTTATAATTGTTGGCGACTTCAACCTTCCCCTTTTACAATGGTCTCCATCTGAGGACGAATCATCATTTGTTCCTACTAACTCCTCCTCAGAAAAGGAAACCCTCCTTACTGATCGTCTTTTTGACTCCGGCCTTTTTCAGATCAGTGGCATTACCAACAACTTAGGTAGGCAGCTAGATCTGATTTTCTCATCCGACCCCCATAACGCCTTGGTTACCGCGAGTAACCATCTTCTCTGCACCCTAGACCAATATCACCCTCCTCTAGCTCTTGCCTTTTCGTATGAAAACGTCAACATTACCGTTGATTCTGAGAACTCTCTCTCTTTCAACTTCCGCAAAGCTGACTTCGTTAAACTTAACAACCTACTCAATAGCATAAATTTCAGCCTCTTCCTAAACATTAACACACCCATTGATATCGCTCTCGTATTCTTCTATACAGCAATCTTTGACTGTCTTCTCCAATCTGTCCCTTATCTGCCTCGAAAAAACTGCTCATCATCACCTCCTTGGTATAATAAGGAATTGCGTACTCTTCGCAACGTCAGAAACAAATTATGGAAAACTTACCTGGTATCCAAATCTGCCTCAGATTACGCATATTACCAGCAAGCTTACTCCCGCTTTTCCATCCTCTGCGAATCCCTCTATCTCGAATACCTCGATAGAACGCAATTTAGTATAATCACTGACCCTAGGCGCTTTTACCAATTTATCAACGTCAAAAGAAAGTCCGACGGCTTTCCTTCCACTCTAAAATTACTTAATATTTCATCTGCTGACCCTAAAGTAATCTCCAACCTCTTTGCAACCTTTTTCAGCCAATCGTATAGTGACCATGTACACGAACCGGACCTAGATTTTTTCTCCTACCTGAATAACTGTCCTCAAACCTCTCTAGCTTCAGTCGACATTAGGTCTGATATTGTGCGAGAAAAAATTAATAGGCTCAAAGATGACTTCTCCCCTGGTCCCGATGGTCTGCCCGCCATCTTACTAAAGCAATGTGTAGATGTCCTGTGTCAGCCCCTTACAACTCTATTTCGTCTCTCACTCTCTCAAGCCGTTTTCCCAAAATTATGGAAGGACTCTTTTATTTTCCCTATCCATAAAAAAGGCAGTAAAAACGACATTTCTAACTATAGACCCATAGCCAAACTTTCTTCTATCCCTAAGCTCTTCGAAAGCATTGTCTACGACTCACTGTATTTCCACTGCAAATCCATTTTTTCCCCACAACAGCATGGTTTCTTAAAAAGTAGGTCCACTACGACTAACCTGACCGAATTCGTTTCCAAAACACTACAAGCATTAGAGAAAGGTAATGAAGTGGATGTCATTACCACCGACTTCAGCAAGGCCTTTGACAAAATCTGTCACCGAACTATTTACCTTAAACTTAAAGCCCTCGGTTTCCCACCCTCTTTCATTTCATGGCTGAGATCGTACCTAGAAAAACGCCAGTACAGGGTTCTCTTCAGATTTTCAGTCTCTGACCCCATTAACGCCACTTCAGGGGTTCCTCAAGGCAGTCATCTTGGTCCGCTGATCTTTGTCTTAACTATAAACGATGTTGGTCACGTCATAAAAGACTCTGATCTGTCTATTTACGCGGATGATATGAAAATCACTAAGGTAATATCTACCCCCACCGATTCTCTCTTACTTCAAATCGATCTAAATTCATTCCACACATGGTGCGACAAAAACTTTCTAGAACTTAACGTCGCCAAATGTCAATCCATAACATTCTCCCGTAAACGCCTCCCCCCATCCCTCAGAACCTATTACTTTCTTAGCGAGCCCGTTCCCTCAGTCTCCTCTATATGCGATTTGGGTATTATTTGTGACAGGGAGCTAAACTTCCGTTCCCACATTGATCATATTGTACACAAGGCCAATTCTTCTCTCGGTTTCATAAAACGCTGGTCTAAAGAATTTTCAAACCCTTACGTTTCTAAATCCCTTTATATCACCTTTGTCCGACCACTCCTGGAATACGCCAGCCAAGTTTGGTCACCTTATCACAACATACACTCCCTTAGAATCGAAGCTGTGCAGCGTAGGTTTATCCGGTTTGCCTTACGCGGTCTCCCATGGGCCGACAACTATATCTTACCTCCCTATGAAGACCGGCTAAAATTGATTAACCTGCAAACCCTTACAAAACGTCGCGAAGTCGCTGACATACTTTTCGTGCACCAATTATTAACCGGTATGATCGATTCCACCGCACT
This sequence comes from Brachypalpus laphriformis, assembly GCA_945910035.1. Classification (NCBI taxonomy): domain Eukaryota; kingdom Metazoa; phylum Arthropoda; class Insecta; order Diptera; family Syrphidae; genus Brachypalpus; species Brachypalpus laphriformis. Next base: position 328,258,615 of record OX246753.1, read on the forward strand.
ACTGGAAATGATTTCCCTTCGCACTAACCCTCGAAACCTCAGGTCCGTACCGCTCTTTCTTCTCCCTCACCACCGCACCAACTACGGAAATTTCGAACCAATTTCCAGAATGTTACGCCTGGCAAATAACTCACAGAACACCCTAGACTTTCATTCGAGTCTATCCGCCCTTAGAAAGTCCCTGTACACCTCTTCATGAACTAACCAGTCCCAGTTCCCTCTCTAGTTTTTAAGATAGATTTTAAGACCTAGTTTAATAAAAAATGTGTGGGCCCCCTGGGGCCCAACAAAAAAAAAAAAAAAAAAAAAAAAAAAAAAATAAAAAAAAAAAAAAAAAAAAATTGTTAAGCTTAGAGTTAAGGTCCCTCGTTGTTAGTTCATAAGTTTAGATTTAAGCTTGCTTGTATTAAGCTAAATAAATAAATAAATAAATAAATATGGGTATTCGGGAGAGTCATGCTGTCTATGATTATGTTCACTAAAAAAATAAATATCGATGAAAGGAGATGGTAGACTCACCGCGATCTTAGATCCTGAAACGCCAGGAGAAAATTAATCAAAAATTAAGATTTTTCCAAACTTATTGCAACCGGAAGCCTAGCAATTCTTCAACTACTTAAGGAGTGGTTATTGTTTTAAGCAATGCCTTAAAATTTCTTTTTCAAGGATCCATGACTGGTTTTGGAGGCTTTCGTCTACAAAATGGACTCGATAAAACTTTAAATTTAACCTAACTGCTATCACAAAAGTACAAAGACTAGCGTGCATCGCCACAACCAGTGCGATGAGAATGACACCTACAGCAGGACTCGAGGCCAATCTTAATCTGCTTCCGCTAGACATCTTTTTACATAAACATCGGCGGCTCTTAGTGCCGTAAGATTAAGCCAAACAGATAGCTGCAGAACAAATGCAATGGGTCATACTATGATTCTGCAGAGATATCTTGGCAATGTATCTAGTACAGACTACATAACGCCTTACCTAACTTTACGAGACCAACTGTAAGCCCCTGTTCGATCAGGAAAGACTGGCAAAAATACAACGCCTAACGAGTGATCCATAGCTGTGTACACCGATGGGTCCAAAATGGAAATAGGTGTAGGTGTAGGCATCTTCTCTAAAACGCTTGGTTTCTTCATCTTAGCTCGTCTTCCGAACTACAGGCAGATGTCCTAGCAGTGACAATAGCAGCCCGTGAGACTGCGATGATGCCAATACCACGTGAGGATGTCACCTTTTTCATCGACAGCTAGAAATAAAATCGGAGCTTGTGAAGTGTTGTAGAGAAGAGCTCAATGTTCTTGAAACACAGCACGAGGTAAAGCTCTGCTAGATCCCTGATCATGAAGGTATACCAGGGAATGAGAAAGCTGACGAACTAAACTCGGGCCAATCCGACCCCTCAGTGTACATCCCGTCTTGCGCACTCAAACTCAAAGCAGAAAACAAAGCTCTAACGGAGGCTAACCACAGGTGGACCTGTTTAGATACTTGTGTGACTACGAGGAAGCTATGGCCTGCATTCGATAGAGCAAGAAAAAATAGACTCATACAGAGGGATAGAAAATCCCTCTCTACTCTAATAGGAGTCATTACGGGGCATAACACCATGCGGTACCAGATAAAAAATTACGTGTGACAAACGAAGACTTTTGTAGGGGTTGCGGTGACGAGGAGGTTCAGGAAGACACCACCCACTTTCTTTACTACTGCCCAGGCCTCTATCATTTGAGAAATAAGTTCTTTGGACAACACTTCTTTAAGAATTTTGAAGAGTTGTCCAATACACCGATACACGACATCGCAAACTTCATCAAATCCTCCGGATGGTTTGTATCTCGGGCACATAAATACTAAATGCTTTTTTTAGGATATGGACAAAAAACGATTTATTTCTGCTTTTCACGTGGAAGGGATTTTCTAATCTATCTCCTTTCCCACATGGGTATCAAAATGGGTCTATATTGACCTGAGTGCGGTGTAGAGGTTTTCTATTCCCTACACCAGCCCACATATCAAACTTTACCTTAACTTTAAATTTACTGAGTAAACCTCAAGCAGAAGGAGACTGCCAATGCATCTGGAGTTGAGGTGTGCTCCGTCAACTTGTCTTTACCAAAGGAGTTTCCTATCGACGATAACCTTTATACATTGCACATACATTTTTGACGCAACAGCCCATGAAGGGCCTAGGCCTAGCTTCTCGTAACCGCTCGTGTTCTGCGCGTTATATTTTTTGCACGAATCGAAGGAACCTAAACATTTTTTGTCGTATCTGAAGGGCAATTTTTAATTTGTTTTTGAGAAGCTTTTTTATGACAACAATACTCTCGGATGTTTGTCAGACGTTCGCGAGAGGTGGAAAAACTTGTTGGTGTTTTCTGGGTTTCGAACTTGGAACCTCACGCGCAGTAGTCCGACACACGAACAACGGCGCCACGATGCCCACGATAACATTTAAGTATTTAAATATAAGCATTTGAAAGGTGATTACCCTACCACTACATACCTTTTAAGCTGTATCTTTCACAAACAGTTGTCATACGAGTAGTCTCGAGTAGTCTCAAATGAACAGATTTACCCGAAAAAGAGTCTACATCATATAGACTACAGAGTTAATGAATAAAGTGATAACAGATTGATCACAACTTACGACGCGTAGAAGACTTCAACAGGACAGAAGTTTCGTTGGAGGTGAGGGCCACAAGTTGGACCAACTCAAATGCCAAAGGCCTTCATTATCACCCTTATGCCTATAATTCATATTAGCATTCTGAAACGCAACTTATCCTTCAAAGAAAGCTTAAAAATATTTGTGCATAATTGTGTTATCTTCATAATGAAGCCGATATATGCCATTTCAACTTTATTAATGCCGACCATAAATAATTTATTAGAACCCTACCCAGTTTCTAAGTAAAATCGATTTCTGAGAACACTCATAACTGCCTTCTAATAAATAATTCATATCCTGAAGGCCCAAATCTTTCCTTTGATTCAATCGATTTGAATTCTACTTCAACCCATCAAATTCGTATTTTCAAAGTTACTTCTTAAATCCAACCGGAAACAGTGCATTTACTTGTCATAAATCCCATGATTCTTTGGCTTAACCTTCTCAGTAAGCTATTTCTGTATATGTGTATATTTTTGGAAAGATTACATTTCCACAAACTAGTCACTTTAGAGAAACCATTCATGTATCTTTATCTTTATTAAATTGGCCGTTTCCATTTTTCACAATGAAATTGGTAAGCATCCTTCATGACTCAGATTAATAACAAGCAGCAAATACCAAACCTAAATTGCGCATATCCTTTCATAAATTGCATATCCTTTCCTTCTGTTATACTGTTCCGAATTGTGCAAGCAATGACGGCACGAACGGAGCAGAGGAAACTGTTATTTGTTCATGTAGCATCTGTGTCGAGGGTTTAAAGCTATAACCGCAAAGTATGCGTTACTGGAATTATGGTGTTGATTTTTTGTATCTGTACATTTGTGTTTCTGTTTCTGGCAGCTAAAAATGCCAGAAAAAAACTTTATTTTACACTTCACGGGATGTGGATTTTGTGGTTCGTTTCCCCAGTAATGTTTGTTACTGCGTTCTGGCGGCATTTGGCTGGACTGGAAGACAAAATATGTGAACTTTTCTTTGAAATGAAAATTCATAACGTTATTAAAATAAATTAGTAAAGCCAAAGTTTGTATCGTATCTGTTCTATGAGGTTCATACTGTAAAGGAAGTTAAGGACAAGATGACGTGATGGTAGTGTCAGCACAACAGTGAAATTCTTTTCAGCAGAATTCTCTGTGCAGAGGATGTTATTGTACTAATTTATCATGAAAGTATTACACTGTGAAACAAAATGTGCAATGAACAAGGACGAAGAAAATAATGGATTACTGGTCATAGTGGGGAGTTGACAGGGAGTTTTCCTTCGTCTTTGGTGATAAATAGTAGTTGGGATTAAACATGTGTCGAATCGAGTAACAAATCCTTGTACCAACCTTTGCACATGACTTTTTATCGAGCAAGGATTTATGGAGATAAATCCAATGCAGGGTGGTTTACTACAGATTGACTGAATTGTAAGAAGACCAATCGTCATTAGAATACAATTCTTGTGAGACCAGTCAAAAGTGCTCATAATTCACTGTCCTGTTCTTTTCTTTTGTTCCGAAACTATAAATCCTACAATGTCAATGCTTAATAAGTGTTTCAGAGTATTGCAAAGTGTTTTCCGTGGCTAACGAATTGCGTAAAATAATAAAAATATATGTTTGTGTATCAACTCAGCCTCTCCTACTTACTTACTTAGGTACTACAGTTTGGGGTGAACCTGGATCTCTTCAACCAACAATCCTCTCAATTTAGCTCGGTCTTTAGCTAATTGCCTCCAGTTGCGCACTCTAAGTTGGTCGAGGTCCCTTGAACTTGTGCGCACCACCTACGGAGAGGAGGTCCTCTACTGCGTCGTCCCTTCGCGTTAGATTCGAAGACTTTGCGTGCCGAAGCGTTGGCGCTACATGTCCTAGCCATCTCAAACGTCCAATACACAGTTTTTTGACAGGGTCGATGTCGCTGTACAGCTCGAATAGCTCGTCGTTGAATTGTTTCCTCCAAAACCCATCAACGCAAACGGGACCGAATATCTTACGAAGAATTTTTCTCATGGAGCGACCAAGCATATCTTCATCATCTTCTTCTTCTTCTTCTTCTTCCTTTTATCAGCGAGGCTATGATCCGAAAACAAAGGATCACAACCCTCCCACTTCACCGCATTTCTACTGATCCGCCTGTGGGGTTCGCCTATTTGACCTCAGAAAATATCGGCAGGCCTGCCGGTTACTGAGAGGCCAATGAAATGCCGATGTCGTCGCATTTGTCTGATCCAGGCGTTTATAGGCCTGCCTTTCCTACATCGCGATGTCTTTGGAATGTGCACTGATATTGCCTTTTTAACGGGGTTCAAATGATCTTTTCTTTGAACGTGGCAATACCAGCTGGGCCGGTCGCGCTCTATCTTTTGTACGATGGTTTTCTTGATGTGAACGCTTCTACGGATCTTCGAACTTCTTATTTGATCAAGCTTTCTGATCTTCATCTCAGCTGCCGTAAATTTACTTTCATACTTTTTATACATCGTCCAACATTGTGAACCGTATGTGAGCGCTGAACGTACAGCTGCGGTGTAGAGCCTTCCTTTCAACTTAGGTAGCATTTTTCTGTCACAGAAGATAGCGGAATTTTCTCGCCACTTCATCCACCCTACGATTACACGATGATTGATATCGTCATCACAAGTTGCTTTCCTATTGATCATAGATCCCAGATATTTGAACTTTTCGCACTTGGGAAGCACTGTTCCATTCAAATAAATGTCTGGAATAGGCCTGAGTGGATCAGAGAACGGGCAGCACAAGTACTCTGTCTTTTTTTAACTAATGCGATACCCATTTCCCTCCAGAGCGCCCACCCACACATCAAGTGCTCGTTGCAGGGATGTAGGATCCTCACTTATGATGGCTCCGTCATCAGCAAAGAATAACTGATGTACCTTGGGGTCCATCACTTACCTTCAAGCAGATAATCAAGGACAGTAATAAAGAGCAAAGGACTTAAAACGCTTCCCTGGTGCACCCCGACTTTGATTGGGAAATCTTTGGTTACTCCAGCGGGGCATCTTACTCTTGTTTTTGCTCCTTCGTACATGTCTATGATCATCTGTACATAGGTTTCTGGAACACCTCGATCTCTTAGCGCCACCCATATCAGATCTCGTGGTTGTCTGTTGATTGCATTTTCAAAGTCAACCAATAGAATATGCAAATCCCTTAAGGAATCACGATGTTTTTCCATTATGATCCTTATACTTTGGATTGCATCTGTGGTTGATTTACCCGAGACAAACCCGCACTGATCATCAGATAGCCGTATTATTTTTCATAGTCGGCCACCTAATACCCGCACAACGATCTTCATGGTGTGTGACATCAGCTTGATCGAACTACAGTTATCACAGTTACGTGTAACACCCATCCCTTTGTATACAGGGAGAAGGTAGCTTTCCCTCCATTGATTCGGCAATGGGTCACCTCTCACGAATTTGGAGATGAGAATTCTGAGCCATCTGAACCCGATGTCTCCCATCTTTTTCCAGAACTCAGAGGGCATCTCGTCTGGTCCAACCGCTTTTCGTTTTTTGTAGTATTTGACCGCCTCACTAACTTCTTCGACTGTAATGTCGGGTATTTCTTCACAGTTAGGGCTCGCTCTTGGAAAGTATAGCCGGGGAAACTGTTCATTTAAAAGTTCTTCACAATACTGCCGCCACCTCTGCAGAATTTTGTCGTTATCCACAAGAAGCTGGCCGTGAGCATTGTTAATGAACTTTGGCGAACGAATCTCCTGAGCATTCCTCCTTTTTTGGGCGGCTATTTTGAAGACGGTTGCGCTCTTGTTCATATTGTGTCTTCGCAGCTCCTGGATAGCCTGGTTTGCATCAGCAACCGAGAAAGATATTTTTTCCAGCTCCCGATACAGGCCCTCCGTGCTCTCTGCTTGAAGCTGGGCGCACTTCTTCTTCGCTTTTTTCTTGCAACATTTGTATTCCATTTCGAGGCAAACTTTTTCGTCACTATTATTAGAGGGCTTGGAAGCCGCTTTCTTCTCATATACCACATTCTTAGCTTCATGACTCCACCGGCATGTTTCTTTGGCGTGTTGATGGTGGCCTTTTGAAGCTCCTAGCAGAAGCAAATTCGCTGTAGGGAATCCCACATATTTTGTACTCTGCACTCTTCATCCTCAGCTCCGTTGATGGTGTGAGAGAGGTAATTTTTCATTACGAAAACAAAAGCCTCGCCTTTTTCTTTGTCCAGATTGTACCACTTGATTTTCTCAGAGACCCTTGCTTGTTTGCTTTTCTTCTGTGTTTTCATAAAAAAATTCTGTTAGCAGGAGACGGTGTTGCCGAGCGATTGCCTCTCCCAGGATCACTTTGCAATCTTTTATCCGAGGCTTCATGAAACTGGCTACCAAATGGTAGTCAATCTGAGTTTCATCTCCACAACTGCTGTAAGTGATCAGGTGTCGGCTTTGTTTGATGAACATGGTATTTAACACGATAAGACCGTGTGATTTGCACATGCTTAAAATGTCTTCACCAGGAAGGTTCCTGGTGCCATACCCTATTCCTCCATGGCAGTCTTCATAGTCTTCGTTTGACTTCCCGACATGTCCATTCAAATCTCCTCCAACAAACAGTAACTCTTCCTTTGGGATATTCTGAAGGAGATTGTGGAAATCTACCCAAAATGCATTTTTATCTCAGTGATTGCACCCATTTTGGGGAGCATATGCACTGACAATATTCCACATCTCTCCTTGTATTACTAGTTTGAGAGACATCAAACGGTCGCTGGACTTCGAAATGCTCAAGACGTTTCCAAGTAGCTCTGCCGCAAGGATGATACCGATTCCGTTCTTAGCCTTTTCCGTTCCGTAGTAGAACATCTTGTAATCTTTTGTCCTAACGTCCAAGAAACGCGCCCGATTTCCGGCGTTTTTTTCCATTTCGTCTCTTGGACACACAAGATATCCACCCGCCATCATCTCTTCCATCTCCTAACTTTGACCGGTCATGTTTCCAACGCTCCAACTCGCGACCCTCAAGTTTCTTCCAAACTGTTTCATTATTTTGCTAGCCCCCGAAATCCGTATAGCTCGGTCCAAGCTCAGTACCATGTACAGCAGTGGTAGTGCCTGGCGGGGTAGTGCCTGGCAGGGTAGTGCCTTTCCTTTTAGCAAGTATTACCATAATGATACAGTTTTGCAATATTACCATATTGCGATGGTGTTTGTTGTTTGACACGTGCATGCTCCTGTTTTAGTATTGTTTGATCTTTCTTCTATGACACCGGTGATCTCCAGTCGTGTCAACCCACGGACTCGCATGCACACTTGTGGGAGGGTTTTTAAGGTAGTATATGCGTCGCTAGGCTCATTTGGGTGGTGTTATATTGCCTAGATCTGATTTGTCTCCTTAGTCGCCTTTTACGACAAACGCTAGTTGTTGGGGGGCGCTGCAGTGATATTCTTAACCCGTCCCTGCACGGGGAACCAAGGATATCTTCATCCTCTTCAATAAAGTACATGTTTCAGCGCCGTGAAGCAGGACTGGGATGATCAGAGTCTCCTTAGTTGTTCGAGATAGGGCATTACTGTTGAATTGCCTTATTATGAATAAAAAACAAAGAAACCAGCGACTTGCAAGAGTTATTCTTCGATTGATTTCTGCGCGGATGTCGTTTTCAGAATTAATAGCAGAGCCCAGATAGACAAAGTCCCTTACTACCTCGAAGCTATAGCTGCCCACTGTGACGTACTGTCCAATTCATCGGTGTTGATTGTCTCTTCTCGTTGACAGCATATGCTTGGTTTTGCCCTCGTTTATCGCTAAACCCATTTTGGCCGCTTCCGCCTCAATGCTTGCAAACGCACCGGTGACAGCCCGCTGAGTTCTTCCAATAATGTCGATATCGTCGGCGTATGCCAGCAGTTGTACGGACTTTTGATAGATTGTGCTTTTGGTATTGGCTTGTAAGTTCCGTTCAAGTACAATATTGAAGAAGTCACATGACAGCGCGTCACCTTGTCTAAAACCTGTTTTGACATCAAAGGTCTCGGTGAGGTCATTACCGACGTTGATGGAGCAGCGAGTGTTCTCCATCTTCAGACAAATAAGTTTGACAGGGATGTCAAAACTAGACATGGCTCTATAAAGCTGTTCTCTCTAGATGCTGTCATAGGCGGGCTTGAAATCGATAAAGAGACGGTGAGTATCTATTTGGACTTCTTGGGTTTTCTCCAGGATCTGTCGAAGTGTGAAGGTTTAATCGATGATGGACTTTCCCGGCCTTAAACCACACAACTCAATGGCGTGATCGTATGGTAGCCTGCTCTTGACAGGGCAGTCCACCTCACTCAACTAGCTAATGTGCAAAAATCTGCAGGCATTTGCATCAGTGGTGCACTGAAAACTAATCCCTCCGCATTGCTAGACATTTTGTTCAACTTGCTACCCTTAGACATTTTCGGCAAACAGATTGCTGCCAGCGTGGCCATCTGTCTAAAGGGCTCCTCTCAGTGGTCTAACTATCGCATTGGCCACTCCTCGATCCTTGATCCCCCTCTCGATGGTAGTTCGGTTCACTTCTTTACAGATGAATCTAAGACCAAGGGTGGGTTGTGGTGTTTTCTCTGAACAGCTTAATCTGAATATCTCGTTCCGCCTTCCTGATCATTGTAGTGTTTTTCAGGTGGAAATCATGGCGATTAAGAAAGCCCTGTCCTGACTGAAGTGCAATGTACTATCTGTCAGGGATATTAGCATTTTCACTGACAGCCAAGCGGCAGTCAAGTCCCTGCAATAGTGCTCCTTCACTTCAAAGGCCAAGCGACCACAGATCAGATACGTTATCGGTGTTCTCACTGGACACTGTCTTACAGGCTAACACGCCAAAACACTTGTCCCCTTCTCTAACGGTTCTTGCAGAAGCTGTATGGACGAGGAGGAGGAAACCATCCTTCACCTCCTATGCACTTGTCCAGCCCTGTCGCATAAAAGAATGCCCCATCTAGGGTCCCCCTTCCTTGAAATCCTCGGTGATCAGGCGTCCTTAGGCGGCTTTATCAAAAGCTCCGGTTGGTTTTGGTTTTTTGAGTGGCCTAATGTTTGATCCATGATATCACAATGGACCTTCACTGGACAGCCAACCTAACCTAACCTATGGTAACACATAGATGTATTAATTTTTGAGAAAAAATAGCAAACATTTCAGTGCGTTCATGCAGCGGGTTGAATATCAGGTGCATCAAAAACATGTGGGTGGGATATAGATGGGAAATAGAAAGTGGGCGAGGGAGAGGCTGAGCAGAATGAGAGGGCGAAGAAAAATAAACGCGCGGACAGGACGTGTGTTTAGTACCCAGCTAACAACTCATAAATAGAATATCATGACGTTTTCCAATGACTTTTCGTTTATTCGAAGGGAATATAATTTCGAAAGGCTCCTTCAGACCCTGCTAATGATCATCTTTTCTCCGCTTTATCTCTTCTTTTACCTCTACATTCAGTTTAATCTAGAGTTGACTAAGAAGTATGTATATCCAATGTTTCCTGCTTACAGCAACTCGGATAAAATAGTGAAAGCGATGTCCTCCTATTCCACGCTAAACAATTCATGTAGCCCTCCCTTGTCAAACCTTAGTCTCAACTAATGTAATGACCGGAAGCATGACTTAAGTAACTAATTAATTTTGACTCAGTTTTGTCCCAAAATGAGTACCATTTCCAGTGCGGTGAAATATCAGAATGAGTGTGCTATCACTTCTCCGTCACGTTCAGTTTGTGCGGTCAATGTACCATTTGTACATCTTTTTTGTGGCTTTTAATCTGCAAAGCCCACCCTAAAACTTTTACACAATATTCACTTAAAATGTCAATTTATTGCCTATTGAAATACAGTGTTCTTTGTGTGGCACCAAAAATACTCATACGTGCGCCGGCCCGAATATAAGAAACATTTGTGTGTGCTGCGGTCAATAACAAAGAGCTCTAGTTCAGTAGACCCTTGTACGCTGCATAACTGCGACTTGCTGTATAGACAACTTCTCAACCACTTGAACCGCTTATGGGGTTAAATGACAATACATACTGGTAGATGCCTATCAACTCAGCCATCACTACATATCACTTTCTCTGTAAAAGACCGCCAATCATCCACATTCTTTGTTTCATTTGTTGTAATCTACTACGTACTACAAACAATGCCACTTAAACACAATAGCGCCACAAAGAGTTATGAAATCGTTTTGTCAACACTGCCAATCACGCGTCCTTTATCGTTTGTGTCAATCCCTCGTTTGAAGTGCTTCCAATCAACCAAAAAGGAAATTTGTTAAACAATTACCCTGCAGGCGGCGAGCGCATCGATTCTTTTATCCTCCACATCCTGCGCCCAAACGAGACAAATCTAGGTGTGTAAATGTTTGCACATAATGCTATTATACGACATTAAGACAATTTTTTGAGAAGAAAAGCTCCTTGACACATCCCATCCAGGGTCAAGTTTGTCATATCGATTACACGCTACACTGTGAGTGTGTATCAATTTCATTTAATGTTATTGTTCAATCCATCAGTTGCGAATCCTTAGAGATGAGTTTCTGTATCCATAAATATCCTGTCATAACCGCTTTCCAAATCACCCTGTGTACAATGATGTAATTTAATCAGAAAAATTTCCCTTAAATTTTCAAACTACACACATCCCCTATGTGCGAAACCTAGTCCCAAGGATGTGCGTTATGTATCCAGTTGTTTTTCTTGTTGGCCCTATTTGACAGTCATTTCTCTTCTTTGCGCGGCAAATTGCTTCACATTTCATTTGCGATATTTTCGTCCTTCGTAGGTGCCTGAATAAATATTTGTATCTTTTGAGTCCTTATCGTATTTCAATTGGAAAATCAAAAGGGCTAGAGGCAGGAGGAAATAATAAATGCGTAACATTGAGTATCCTTGGTGGGCTGACTCTCTAGTAGGATCCGATAAATTGTTTCAACTGCGAAAAAAACAGAAAAAAAAAAAGAATTGGTTCTCATCGGCTGTGTTTGTCGGGTATTTACACTAGGAAGGAGAAGTTATCCTAAAAATAAATCCGAAAATATTTTCTAACATTCAAGGATCAGTGCGTGAGTGTGGATGGGTATTTGTTCTAAATGTTGAAGATGAACGTTTATTGGAAATTTGGATACAATTTTACGGAAGGAATGGACGCATTTTTCCTAAACGAGTTCCAAGAAAACGAAAAGGGTTGCGTCTAAGCAGAAGATGGAGTGTTTAAGGTAGTCTGCGCATTTTTTTTTTGCAACTTGTAGCGTTTTAAGGGTCTACGAGTTGCCATGAATTGAAGCTCTTTGCCAGTCGAGTCTTAATTAACTTAGTTGAGTGACACGTGTCAGGGTTTTGGGAATAGGAAATGACATCTTGGAAACTGTGAAGCCTCATTTATAGGTTTTAAACAATGTCTATCCCAACAAGATTGGAGATTAGACTAAAAGGTCAAATAAAAGAAGGATAGAAATTGGAGAGGATGAACTTTACATAATTTAAAAAAAAAAGATGTGGAAATTAAGGAGAGTTAATCGCTTAGGGCTTTGAAATTGAATCGTTTAAGCTGATTATATATATCGTTTAAGTTAAAGTTCCGCATCGATGCATTTTAATGAACTGATAGAAGACAGACTACTCAATGTCAATGAAAAATATTTGGCACAGAATGGCCACAGTATACTACTTGAAATCTGCCGCAAAGAATGCAAGGATCCTGCAAATACTACCAAATGGCAGTTGTAAACTCTTGAAAAGAAATATAAAGTACAAACGAAATATAAAGTTGCTTCTTTGGCTACAAAAAAACTCTTAAAGAAGTTAGTTGTGCATTTCAAACTATAGAGGATATCACTTACCTAAATGTGGTAGTGGGTGCAACCAAATATACTATAATACCATCATATATAAATTGCAATCATTGGGAAAGGGATTTTTTGGAAAGTAGCAATAACCATAAACTTATGATAATCGGTGACCTAAACGCAAGAATAGGAAAAGAAGAAGGGAGAGAAAATAGATTTGTAGGTAAAATAAGAGAATCTAAAGATATGAAATGTAATACAAGAGGAGTCAAATTGTTGGAGTTATGTGACTCTTTGTTGATATGAACATAAACACGAATAACTCTTATCATCCTACGGTGAATAATTACCTTTCTATGATATCATCGAGAGGAATTGTAAACACAGTATTGTCGGTAACACGGGAAGATTTAGCAAAAAACAGCAAAACGCTTATTGATCACTGTTTGGTTCGTATAACACATACGGAAATCAAATCTGCAGTAGCTGAACTGAGTGTGTCTGATCATTACGGAATATACTGTGCACTTTTATCCAACAATAACAATATTCGCAGCCACATTTTATCCCGAAAAATGTATCAATTCAATTGGGAACAACTCAATGAAATCAATGAAGCTAACGAACTTTATGAAAACTTCAGAAGCATCATCATTAGTTTAAAGGCATCGTCAACTGTCATAAGAGAAAGGAAGATAAGGAAAAATGAACATAATTGGATGACCCATGAACTAAAGAACGCATGTCAGGAAAGATACCGACTATATACTTACTTACTTACTTAGGTGGGGCTACAGTTCGGGGTGAACCTGGGCCTCAACCAACAAGCCTCTCCATTTAGCTCGGTCTTTAGCTAATTGCCTCCAGTTGCGCACTCCAAGTTGGTCGAGGTCCCCTTGAACTTGTGCGCGCCACCTACGGCGATGATTCCCTCTACTGCGTCGTCCCTCCGGGTTAGATTCGAAGACTCTGCGGGCCGGAGCGTTGGTGTCCATTCGCTCTACATGTCCTAGCCATCTCAGACGTCCAATACGCAGTTTTTTGACTAGGTCGATGTCGCTGTACAGCTCGTATAGTTCGTGATTGAATCTTCTCCTCCAAAACCCGTCAACACAAACGGGACCGAAAATCTTACGAAGAATTTTTCTCTCGAAGCGACCAAGGGTATCTTCATCCTCTTTTAATAAAGTCCATGTTTCAGCGCCGTAAAGCAGGACTGGGATGATCAGGGTCTTATACAGAGTCTCCTTAGTTGTTCGAGATAGGGCTTTACTGTTGAATTGCCTTATAAGCCCAAAAAAACAGCGATTGGCAAGAGTTATTCTTCGATTGATTTCTACGCTGATTTTGTTAGAAGAATTTATAGCAGAGCCAAGGTAGACAAAGTCCCTTACTACCTCGAAGTTATAGCTGCCCACGGTGACGTTTTGTCCAATTCGTCGGTGTTGGTTTTCCCTTCTAGTTGACAGCATATACTTGGTTTTGCCCTCGTTTATCGCCAAACCCATTTTGGCCGCTTCCGCCTCAATGCTTGCAAAAGCACCGGTGACAGCCCGCTGAGATCTTCCGATAATGTCTATATCGTCGGCGTATGCAAGCAGTTGTACAGACTTGTAATAGATTGTGCCTCCGGTGTTGGCTTGTGAGTTCCGCACAATCCGTTCAAGTACAATATTGAAGAAGTCACATGACAGCGCGTCACCTTGTCTAAAGCCTTTTTTGACATCAAAGGTCTCGGTGAGGTCATTACCGACCTTGATGGAGCAGCGAGCGTTCTCCATCGTCAGCCTGCACAGACGGACAAGTTTGGCAGGGATGTCAAAACTAGACATGGCTCTATAAAGCTCTTCTCTATAGATGCTGTCATAGGCGGCCTTGAAATCGATAAAGAGGTGGTGAGTATCGATTTGGAATTCTTGGGTTTTCTCCAGGATCTGCCGAAGTGTAAAGATTTGATCGATAGTGGACTTTCCTGGCCTGAAACCGCACTGATAGGGTCCAATCAGGCTGTTGATAAAGGGTTTCAGGCGTTCACACAATATCGTAGAAAACATCTTGTATGCGATGTTGAGGAGACTGATGCCTCTATAATTGGCGCAGTTGAGGGGGTCTCCTTTCTTGTGGATCGGGCAAAGGATGCTGAGATTCCATTCATCAGGCATACACTCGTCTGACCAAATATTAGAAATGAGTTGGTGTATGCACTCTACCAATTCATCCCCAGCTGCCTTGAAGAGTTCGGCCGGTAAGCCGTCAGGTCCAGCAGCCTTGTTCGATTTTAGCTTGGATATTGCTATCCTCACTTCGTTTTGGTCAGGTGGACGGAAATTTTGACTATCATCGTCTATGCTGAATGGTTCATTCTGCCTGACAGCGGGATGTTGGTCCTCGTCGCCGTTATACAGTCTGCAGAAGTAGTTTTTCCATATTCTCAGCACCGACTGTGATTCTACTACGAGGTTTCCATTTTCATCTCTACAGGTTTCTGTACGGGTATTACTTCTCTGACACGTTCTTTTTACCTTTTGGTAAAATTTCCGTACATTGTTCCTGGAGTATAGACTCTCGATATTCTCAAACGCGCGCTTCTCATGCTCTTTCTTCTTCTTTTGGAGAAGCCGATGTTCTTCCCGTCTCTTTTGCTCGTAGAGCTCACGAGCAGCTCTCGTCTTCCTTTGCAGCGCCGCTTTGTATGCCTCTTGTTTTGCTGCACGCACTCGCCGGCATTCTTGGTCAAACCAGGGGTTTCGCGGTGGTGGTCGAGCGAGACCCAGCACATCAGTCGCGGCGTTTCTGATGGCATGTTGCCAGCGTTGCCACTGGTCTTCGGTACTTGATGCTGGCGGCAAAGGGGTGATTGAGAGATTTCGGGATACGCGTTCAGCGAAGAGTCTGGCGGTCTCTTGCGATTGTAGCTTTTCGACGTTAAATTTTCTCACAGTAATTCTTCTTTGTTGCTCAGATTGGGATATCCGCATTCGTACCTTGGCTACAACAAGGTAATGATCCGAGTCTATGTTGGCCGCTCGGAAGGTCCGGACATCCAGAATACTGGAGGCATGCCTTGCGTCGATCGCAATATGATCAATTTGGTTGATCGTGACATGATCATTGGACCGCCATGTCTGCTTATGAATATCGAGATGAGGAAACCATGTGCTTGCTATGGTGACATTTCGCTCCACAGCGAAATCAATTAGCCTTAGTCCGTTATCAGACGTGGTGTCGTGTAGGCTATGCTTACCGACTGCCCTACCAAAGACGTCCTCCTTTCCTATTTTGGCGTTAAAATCGCCCAATACGATTTTAACGTCGTATTTAGGACATTGCTCGTATGTTTTGTTGATTAGCTCGTAGAAACACTCTTTGGTGGCAGGGTCCTTTTCTTCTGTGGGGGCATGAACACATATTAGGCTTATGTTAGCGAATTTAGCCTTGATCCGGATCGTCATAATACGCTCGCTCACGTGTCGGAAGCTTAAGACTTCTTGCCTAAGTCTGCCGCGTATGACAAATCCGCATCCGAATAAGCGTTGCCTGTTGCCTCTGTAGCAATCACCGTAGTAGATGTCACAGTTTTTCATCCTCTATAGACGCCACCGTTGACTCCGTCTAGGGAGTTCGTCCGCTGCCGCCTGGAACAGGAAGAAGCGCTCTAGTGAGAAAAGCACTCTTCCCCCCCTCTCTCATCTGCTGCCACCAAGAATCCGCTAAACGGGGTTGGTTACCCATTTCTTGGATTAAGGTAGTAGGCACCCGGCTGTCACTGCGTGGAGGTTGAGAGTAGGAGTTGGTAGGCCTCAGCTGAGTGAAAACGCTTGTGTTTTCATATGATCGCATGCACTACCGTTTGACCAGCCTCACTATATAGACCAACCGACTATATAGAAGGTGCAAAAATAATAGAAGAAACCAAGATTATGAAAGAGAATTCAAACAATTTCGAAATGATCTAAATAGAAGAATCAACAACACAAAATAAAGGTACTATAGAGATCAGTTTCAAAAAGCAAACAAAAATCCTAGAGAAACCTGGAAAATCGCCGACACTATACTAGGAAGGAGGTCCACCAATCTAGATGATACCTTAGTCTCCAAATTTCCCAGCGAAACAGACTTTAATAATCTTGTAAACAAGTTCGCGAATAAATTATCATCAGAAATTAAAAACACTCTGCACATATGCGAATACAAATCCTTTCTTGGCCCAACGAATGTTACACAGCGCTCAATGTATCTGGCAGAGGTCACCACGAGAGAAATAGAGAATATTCTTAGCTCACTTAAAGAAAATAAATCGGCGGGAGGAGACGACATAAGACCCAAAGATCTCAAAAATAGTTCTAGAATACTGGCTCCAGTAATATCGAAAATAGTCAACATGAGCCCGTGTATAAGGGTATTAATAATACCTTTGGCACGCGCAAATTATATAAAAAAAAAAAAAAACAATCAACCGTTCCAAAATTCTTGAAAACCTCAATTGTTCGGCCAGTATATAAGGATGGAAAGAAAAATTAGATTTCTAACTATAGGCCAATTTCTATTCTCTCAGCTATAGATAAGGTGTTAAAAGGAGTTGTAGCTAAGAGGCTCTATGAGTATGTTGAGAAATACAAACTCTTGGAAAACAACCAGTTTGGATTTAGAAAGAATAAAAGTATAAATCGCTTGCTTGGAGACTTTGCAAATTGATTAAACAGTAGCCTAGACAAGAACCACAACTCTATTGTTCTGTTCATCGACTTTAAAAAAGCCTTTGATACACTATGTCATAAAAACATACTAAGATCATTAGAAAAAATCGGTGTACGAGGATCCATATTGACATGGTTTGAAAGTTATCTTAATGATAGAAAATTTAAAGTAAAAATTAAGGAGAACTTAAGCGAGGTGGAATATGCTAAATACGGGGTACCGCAAGGATCGAGGTTAGGCCCACTTCTTTTATAATATATATAAATGATCTGCTTTCAGTTTTAAAGAAAAGCACGGGGTATGCATATGCGGATGACACAGCGATCGTAGTGAGTCACAAAAATATTGAGGCAGCAGATAAAATGATGCAAAGTGAATTCGATGCTATCATGGCTTGGTGTCACGACAATGGGCTTATTATTAATGCCAAAAAGGCAAAGGTTATGCACATTCGTCCCTCACATATCATGATGTATAAAGTTACTTTAAAAATGCATACCGCGGAGTGTCTGCATAGAGTAGGTAGTCATCTACAGCTTCAAAAGGAGGATGACTGCTCAACAATAATTGAAAACGCATCAACATATAGGTACCTTGGGGTGATCGTGGACTACAATTTGAAATGGAGCTACCACATACAGGCCTTAACAACAAAACTTCGACAGTCCCCATACACTTTATTTCACATGTGCTACAGATGTCCACCAGACGTTCTGCGACAGTGTTATTTTGGACTAGTTGAATCTCACCTGAGATATGGTATATTAGCCTGGGGAAATGCACGGCAGCTTCAAAATCTTCTAGCGATGCAAGCTCGGATACAAAAGATGGTGCACCGATCCAAATTCCACCAACATATCCCTATAAATGAACATCAAGGTGATAACTCAATGAAGCTTCTAACGATAGAACAACTGTACAAATTAGAAATTTCAACACAATTAAAAGATGACACCACTTATAAAATCCCATCGCAGCAAACATTTAATACTAGAAGGAGACAGCAAGACAGATACACCATTCCGAGATACTGAAATGCATATGGTCGGCAAAAATATGATGTTGCAGTCCCAACAATATTCAATGAAATACCCGCAAATTTTCGTAATCTCTCAAAACCAATTTTTTAAAAAAAAGTAAAACAATTATATTTGAACTCTAACCATTTCAGTATATAAAATTATCAATAATAAGTGTCTGTATAATAAAAGCTGAATTTAATCTAATGTTATGTAGAACTCAAAATAAAACTTAACACTTATGCAAATAATCTTCTGCAGACAAGCCCATAAGGCTTTGCAGATACAAACCAATGTAAATATAAAGTTGTAAATTTCTTTAAAAATAAATAAATTGAATTGAATTGAATTTTGGATTGCGTGTTATGAATGGAGTATGCAATTCTGACAAATGTGTCGAGTATACATTTGTGGGCTAGCAAGGTTGCTCTGTAGTGGACTATTGCCTAATTGGAGGCGATTGGATCACAATATTTGCTGATATTGAAGTATTGAGTGTGCCATCTTCTTCTTCCCTTTATCAGCGAGGCTATGATCCGAAAACAAGGGATTACAACCCTCCCACTTCACCGCATTTCTACTGATCCGCCTGTGGGGTTCGCCTTGAGTGTGCCATATTCGGATCATCTACCAATCCCAGCAGAGTTTGCCTTAGAAAAGCTTACACAAAATGAAACAAGAAACGTGAAACTACCGCCTGCACTTTTTTGGAAGAACACTAACGCAAGAAAGTACAGGAGCAACCTAGAGCAATACTTACAAACAGAAGGATAACTTACCATAAGCGACATTGAGAGTGTAAGTAAAACATCTTATCCGGATTCCATTCCATGCAATAAAAACATTTTCAAGAATAAAGGGAAATGGTTTGATAAGGAGTGTGAAATCGCACGGAAAAGATCATTTGGCTTAAAGTGTTTCGAAAATGTAGCAACAGATACTTCAAAAGTATTTATATTCAAGCAAACAATGCATTTAAGAATCTATGCAAAGATAAACAGATCCGATTTTTCGAAACTGAGGCACTGAAGCTAACGTGTTGCAAGGATTCGAAAGAGTTTTGGAAGGCGATAAAAATAATCAATGGGAAGTAATTACAAATCGGTGTAGAGCTTAATGCTAATATACTTCTAGATCACTTTCAAATGCTTTTAAATCCCATTACTATGCACTATGCCGTACCATCGTACAACGATGAAATATTGGATGCACGTATAACAAATGAGGAAGTACGCTTAACTATAAGGAAACTGAAAGATGAAAAGGCACCAGGGTCGAATAGAATTCCAGTCCCAGCATGGGACAGATGGGCTCACCGAAAAACTAACAGCGGCTTATAATGTAATAATGGACACAGGTGTGGTACCACAGCAATTCAAGGAATCTATAATATTTCCAATTTATAAAAAGGGAAACATTTCCGATCCAGCTAACTACTGTGGAATTTCTTTTCTTAATTCGTCATACAACATTTTTGCAACGCTTTTAAATAACCGACTGTCGCAGTGGATTCATAGCAACAAGCTGCTGAGTGAATTCCAAGCAGGATTTCGCAGTGGCTATTCTACGGCAGATAATATTTTTGTATTACAAAACATTGCTGGGACATTCATTACACAAAAAAAGGAATTATATACTTTTTTTTGTTGATTATAGGGCATCTTTCGACACAGTTGACCGAGGAGCTTTATTCTTTAAGCTCTACAGCGCGAGAATGTCATCTAAGTTTGGAAAGGTTCTTGAAAATATTTATAATGGTAACCAGCCATCTGTATGGAATGGTTTGGTGCACTTTAAGCCCCTCTCTATTTGCACTGTTCATCGACGATCTTATCGAGTTTCTACCGGGAGGAATAGAGTTTGCAAGAATCAGGATCAAAGCACTTCTGTTTGCTGATGATGTGGTACTGTTCGCGAATTCACCTGTAAACCTTCAACTCATGATAAATCGACTTCAAGACTACTGCCAGCTATGGAATCTTACGGTAAATCTGTGCAAATCAAAGGTGATGGTCTTTAAAAAATGTGGAGGAAGGAACTGCAGGAACGAGAAGTGATACTATAATGGAGAAACCATATCTGGGGGTAACAATAACTAGCAATCTGAGCATGGAAAAACACTTAAAAGATAAGCTAGTAAAGGCGAAGAGTTCGATCAGTGCTACTGTCTGCAAGTCTGGGGATACCAAAAGTATGAAGAAGTTGAAAAACTACTCCGATATTATGTAGAGAGATGCTTTCATTTACCTAGGAATACACCCAACTACATGATTATTATCGAAACGGGACTGTCGCTACTTTTTGTGAAAACTCTTAAGTTTCATGTGGACTATGTAGCCAAAGTTTTAGAAATGTCAGATGAGAGACTTCCAAAAATTTAAGCGTTGTATACGATTCAAAAGAAGAGCCTATGGTAAGAGAAACTAAATGACCTAGCAAGATACTGCGGAAGTGATTTCCATTTGTTGGAGGGATATAGATTGTGTACGAAAAACACACTATATGACCTCGTATTTAAGGTAGATGAGCAATATAGACAAGACTGCATCAATCAGGCTACTTCATCTATCCATCGATCAATATACAGCCGCCTTAACCACAATTTATGCGAAAGAAATTACTTCCGCAGCGAGAACAGGCAAGAATTGATTTCATCAGCATTCAAAATGAGGGGTGAATTGGTAAAGCTCAATTATATACCACACCGCGAAGAATTACCCATTTATTGTAGCATGTGTAACCTTTCGGAGAGAGAAGATATAATCCATTTTATAGGAAAATGTCCGATACTGAGGGAAACAAGAGGAAATCTCCTAGGCAGTAATGTAAAATCTCAAGCTGAGATATTGGACCTCCTGAACTGCGAAGACGACATATCTAAACTCTTCCACTATTACAGAATTGCAATGGCTTATCGAGACCGAATTATAAACGAAGCCTTTTGAATTTATTGTCTCTACTACTGTACCAGCATTATATTACTTGCTATTTGAATTCTAAAACAAATTTGTAAAACTCTTTCATACTTTTTTATTTTTATTTTTATTTTTTTCTTCTATTTGATATAATTAAAACAAATCTTTTATTTTATATTGTATTAATAAGAACAATTGTCAATCTGGCAGACGGCAAAGCCATGCATAAACGATTTTTATATTAAAACAAACAATCCTGTAAGTTCTTAAAAAAAATAAATCGAAATCTATCTATCTTTCTTCTTCTTCTTCTTCTTCCTTTTATCAGCGAGGTTATGATCCGAAAACTAGGGATCGCAACCCTCCCACTTCACCGCATTTCTACTGATCCGCATGTGGGGTTCGCCTATTTGACCTCAGAAAATATCGGCAGGCCTGCCGATTTTGGATCACTCGGTTACTGAGGCCAATGAAATGCCGATGTCGTCGCATTTGTCTGATCCAGGCGTTTATAGGCCTGCCTTTCCTACATCGCGATGTCTTTGGAACGTGCATAGATATTGCCTTTTTTACAGGGTTCAAATGATCTCTTCTTTGAACGTGGCAATACCAGCTGAGCCGGTCGCGCTCTAATTTTCGTACGATGGTTTCCTTGATGTGAAAGCTTCCACGGATCTACGAACTTCTTATTCGATCAAGCTTGGTCACTCCTGCTGTCATGCGAAGCATCTTCATCTCAGCTGCCGTTAATTTACTCTCATACTTTTTGTACATCGTCCAACATTGTGAACCGTATGTGAGCGCTGGACGTACAACTGCGGTGTAGAGCCTTCCTTTCAACTTAGGGGGCATTTTTCTGTCACAGAAGATAGCGGAATTTTCTCGCCACTTCATCCACCCTACGCTTACACGATGATTGATGTCGTCATCACAAGTTGCTTTGCTATTGATCATAGATCCCAGATATTTGAACTTTTCGCACTTGGGAAGCACTGTTCCATTCAAATAAATGTCTGGAATAGGCCTGAGTGGATCAGAGAACGGGCAGCACAAGTACTCTGTCTTTTTTGAACTAATGCGATACCCATTTCCCTCCAAAACGTCCACCCACACATCAAGTGCTCGTTGCAGGGATGTAGGATCCTCACTTATGATGGCTCCATCGTCAGCAAAGAATAACTGATGTACCTTGGGGTCCATCACTTTACCTTCAAGCAGATAATCAAGGACTGTAATAAAGAGCAAAGGACTTAAAACGCTTCCCTGGTGCACCCCGACTTTGATTCGGAACTCTTCGGTTACTCCAGCGGGGCATCTTACTTTTGTCTTTGCTCCTTCGTACATGTCCATAATCATCTGTACATAGGTTTCTGGAACCCCTCGATGTCTTAGCGCCACCCATATCAGATCTCGTGGTTGTCTGTCGAATGCCTTTTCAAAGTCAACCAATACAATATGCAAATCCCTTAAGGAATCCCGATGTTTTTCCATTATGATCCTTATACTTTGGATTGCATCTGTGGTTGATTTACCCGAGACAAACCCGCACTGATCATCAGATAGCCGTATTATTTTTCGCAGTCGGCCACCTAATACCCGCACAACGATCTTCATGGTGTGTGACATCAGCTTGATCGAACGGTAGTTATCACAGTTTCGCGTATCACCCTTCCCTTTGTATACAGGGAGAAGGTAACTTTCCCTCCATTCATTCGGCATTGGATCACCTCTCACGAATTTGGAGATGAGAATTCTGAGCCATCTGAACCCGATGTCTCCCATCTTTTTCCAGAACTCAGAGGGTATCTCGTCTGGCCCAACCGCTTTTCGTTTTTTGGAGTATTTGACCGCCTCACTAACTTCTTCGACTGTAATGTCGGGTATTTGTTCACAGTTAGGGGTGGCTCTTGGAAACTATCGCCGGGGATCTATCTATCTTTCTATCTATAAAGTACAAACTGAAATATTTATGTATATCTACCTACAAGTACAAGCTAGTTGGATAAAGTAGAGTGTAGGTAGTGGAGATGTTCAGGGATAGCAACACCAGCTTCTCAAAGTGAAAATATTACATTTGCGGCAAGTTAACAGCCAATGGCAAAGCAGAACTCACGGATAATCCAAGAAATATGAGTACCATAAGATTCTTAACTGGAGGCACTAGGTATTCGAAGCTGCAAGCTGTCGATTTGGGAGACTTGTTTCTTTCTTTTCTATGTGATGAGGAGAATGATTGTCAAGCTTTTAAGAAAAACCAAATTAAATGATGGATCAAGTATATGAAGGTCCACTTTTGGAAGACCTCGAATAAATTATTATAATGTACTTGGTATGCCTTGTTCACTAGAGGTATCTCAGGACAAACTGTAAAAAGGGATATTCAACACGGCTGTAAACTTACTTACTTACTTAGGCAGCGCTACAGTTCGGGGTGCACCTGGGCCTTAACCAACAAGCCTCTCCATTTAGCTCGGTCTTTAGCTAACTGCCTCCAGTTACGCACTCCAAGTTGATCGAGGTCTCCTTGAACTTGTGCGTTAGATTCGAAGACTCTGCGTGCCGGAGCGTTGGTGTCCATTCGCTCTACATGTCCTAGCCATCTCAGACATCCAATCTGTAGTTTCTTGACTAGGTCGATGTCGCTATACAGCTCGTATAGTTCGTGGTTGAATCTTCTCCTCCAAAAACCATCATCGCAAACGGGACCGAATATCTTCCGAAGAATTTTTTCCTCGGAGCGACCGAGGATATCTTCATTCTCTTTTAATAAAGTCCATGTTTTAGCACCGTAAAGCAGGACTGGAATGATCAGGGTTTTATACAGAGTCTTCTTAGTAGTTCGAGATAGGGCTTTACTGTTGAATTGCCTTATAAGCCCAATAAAAAACAGCAATTGGCAGGAGTTATTCTTCGCTTGATTTCTGCGCTGATCTTGTTTTTCGAGTTTATAGCAGAGCCAAGGTAGACAAAGTCCCTTACTATCTCGAAGTTATAGCTGCCCAGTGTAATGTTCTGTCAAATTCGTCGGTGTTGGCTGTCCCTTCTTGTTGACAGCATATGGTATACTTGGTTTTGCCCTCGTTTATCGCTAAACCCATTTTGGCCGCTTCCGCCTCAATGCTTGCAAACGCACCGGTGACAGCCCCCTGAGTTCTTCCGATAATGTCTATATCGTCGGCGTATGCAAGCAGTTGTACGGACTTTTGATAGATTGTGCTTCCGGTGTTGGCTTGTGAGTTCCGCACAATCCGTTCAAGTACAATGTTAAAGAAGGCACATGACAGCGCGTCACCTTGTCTAAAACCTTTTTTGACATCAAAGGTCTCGGTGAGGTCATTACCGACCTTGATGGAGCAGCGAGTGTTCTCCATCGTCATCCTGTACAGACGAATAAGTTTGACAGGAATGTCAAAACTAGACATGGCTCTATAAAACTCTTCTCTATAGATCCTGTCATAGGCGGGTTTGAAATCGATAAAAAGATGGTGAGTATCGATTTGGAATTCTTGGGTTTTCTCCAGGATCTACCGAAGTGTGAAGATTTGATCGGTGTTGGACTGTCCTGGCCTGAAACCGCACTGATAGGGTCCAATCAGGCTGTTGATAAAGGGTTTCAGGCGTTCACACAATATCGCAGAAAAGATCTTGTATGCGATGTTGAGGAGACTGATGCCTCTATAATTGGCGCAGTTGAGGTGGTCTCCTTTGTTTTGGATCGGGCAAACGATGCTGAAATTCCATTCATCAGGCAAACACTAGTCTGACCAAATCTTAGAGATGAGTTGGTGTATGCACTCTACCAATTATCTTTTAACAAACTATTCCCTTTATTTTGTGAAGTTTACTATAGAAGTTAAAATTACTATTTTATTTTTACTTGTGAATATTAATAAATCAACCAGGCAGACGGCAAAGCCATGCTAAATTTTGATTTTGATTTTGTACTGTATTAGAAAAAATTATATGAATAAATAAAATCTTATGAATCTGAATCTGAATAACTCTACCAATTCATCCCCAGCTGCCTTGAAGAGTTCGGCCGGTAAGCCGTCAGGTCCAGTAGCCTTGTTCGATTTCAGTTTGGATATTGCTATCGTCACTTCGTTTTGGTCAGGTGGACGGAAATTTTGACTATCATCGTCTATGTTGAATGGTTCATTCTGCCTGACAGCGGGATGTTGGTCTTCGTCGCCATTATACAGTCTGCAGAAGTAGTTTTTCCATATTCTCAGCACCGACTGTGATTCTACTACGAGGTTTCCATTTTCATCTCTACAGGTTTCTGTACGGGTATTGGTTCTCTGACACGTTCTTTTTACCTTTTGGTAAAACTTCCGTACATTGTTCGTGGAGTACAGGGTGGGCCAACTACAAGTTTATTTTTAAAAATGCAATAGATTGAACAAAATTAAATTTTTTTCATGTATTATGACTTTATTAGTAAGGGCAAACATTCCCATTAATTATGAAATACAACGTCGTTCAAGTGGCTGCCTCGGCTGGCCTCGCAGTAGCGCATTCTATCACTCCAATTTTCCAAGATCTTGTTGATGGTTTCGGGCTGGAGCTCACGGATTGCTTGGATGATATTGGCCTTAAGTGCTTGAATCGTTTCCGGATTGTTGGCATAACATCGGTCTTTCACGGTTCCCCACAAAAAAAGTCCAAAGGGGTCAAATCGCAGCTCCGAGGCGGCCAATTGACATCGCCAAGACGGCTGATTACACGATTTGGGAATTTGGTGCGCAAAAGACCGATTGTGGCATGGGCTGTGTGGCATGGCGCGCCATCCTGCATGAATCAGAGGTCGTCCAAATCCATGTCTTCAATTTTAGTAAAAAAAAAGACGTTAACATGGCTCTGTAACGTCCACCGTTGACCGAAATGTTCCCAGCCTCATTTTCGAAGAAAAATGGTCCAATGATGTCACCACTCCACAATCCGCACCAAACTGTCACTCTCTGTGGATGCATTGGCCTCTCGATAATAACGTGCGGGTTTTCCAAGCCTCAGATGCGGCAATTTTGTGTGTTAACGTAGCCGCCAAGATGAAAATGTGCCTCGTCAGAAAAGATGATTTTTCGCCCAAAATCGTTGTCCAATTCAAGCTGCTCTAAGGCCCAAACTGCGAAGCGATAACGAAGCGGATGGTCGTGCGCTTTCAATTGCTGAATCAATTGGATCTTGAGAGCGAATAATCCGAGATCTTTGTGCAGAATTCTCCTCAGGCTAGTGTGTGAAATGTTGAGCTGTTGAGATCGATGACGAGCTGATCTTAGTGAATTGAGTCGCGCACTCTCGGCTATAGCAGCCATATTCTCGTCTGTGCGCACCATACGACGACGGGGACCATGAGAGTTGTCCACAAGCATACCAATCTCACGAACCTTTTGCACAAACTTGCGTACAGCAGGCGCGGTGGGTGCTTCATTTCGGCCAAAACTTCTTTTCAAAAAACGCACTGTTTGGGCTACACAGCACTCACTTTGGAAATAAGTTTTCAATATTTCCCAATGTTGTTCAAGCGTAAAGCGACTTATTTCGTTCCGCGGAGGTACGATACTGACTTCTGTCAGGATTTGGAGCGGGAAACAGCTGTCAGTGTCAAAATGCATGCATGAGAGGAACCTCAGTCGCCGTGAATTGCGTCAATCACATGGGGCATCCGTCTTCTAAACACCGCCCTTGGGTACTTTGAGAGAAAGGTTCTCCAAGTAATTTTTAGACCGATCTGTATAGGTGAGGAGTGGAGGAGAGGATACAGTGACGAATTATAAGTCCTATACAGAGATACCGATCTAATGTATGACGATTGAGATGTCTCAAAAAGTCTTCACCCCGAAGGGACGGTAGAGTAAAGGGAGGTCATGCGAATAAATGGAAAGGAAGTTCAACAACCTTAGTGCGCGCTTGTTGTAGAGTCTTGTTCGTTAAAATCCACCGTGTACTGTAGTTCTATCTAAGTAAGTAAGTTTGCATTTACGCGCACACATGAGTTCTAGAAACTTTGGCCGGTACTACCATTCAGAATTTTTGAGCAATGAATAACGATAAATTTTAGACACTATTTGAATGATTTGTCTGTCCGTCTGTCTAATGATATAAATTATGCTTCATGCAGGGTTAGCACTGTTCGTAATTTACATAAGTATTCTTTTCTCTTAAAGGTGTAAGACGAAGTCCAAGAATAAGTTGAGCTTCTGGAAAGGATCTGTTTGTGTGAATTCAACTGTCATCAATAGGTTGTCTGAAAAGAGTGTGCTTTTGGACAAAGTGCAACTATTTTCGATTAACGCGTAGTTAAAGGTCGGACTTCTGCACTATTTTGAGTATTAATTTCTTAATTTCTTTGAGACTCGTAAATACGATGCCTTTGCAGTACCAAACGTGATCTATCAGTGGGTGATTTCTTTATCGCCTCATAGGAAAGCGACTGCACAAAATGAAGTAGACGACACCGTACTTGTACGTATAAAAAAAGCGAAAAAACGGTTTTAAGCCTGTTTTTACTCCATCGGCCTCATCAGCCTATTAAGCTTGTTTTTTACACTTGATCCATTTATCATTAAGACCATTTACATATCAACCATCATCGACATGGACATGGACAACATTCGCTACACAAAACCAAAGAAACCTTTTAAGGCCACAAAAACAAATTCTGTGCTTAACACACTTTTAAGTGGCTTCCCACATCACAGTAGAAAGGAAGAAATACTTTCAAAAAAAAAAAAATAAAGGAATAAAATATTTTCCTCTCTCTGGTAATAAGCACTACAACTCCATTTGTAAGATTTTTTCCCAACTTGTTTGTTTGTCTTGCGAAATTGTTTTCTCCCAAAGAAAACATTTCTTTCTCTCGCATTTCTGACTGTTCCTTCGGAAAAAGGACATCTCACTGCGACTTACAACAAGGAAAACTAAATGGACCAGAAAAAGAAGGCCACGAGGATAGTTGCATTTAGAAAATTCAACCACTTATTTTGCCGGTAGAATACATGTCTGCAAGGAATCCACTCCCCTCGTATTTTCTTTTGAAAAATCCAAAAGAAAAGATACATTCACAGTTGAAATGTAGCCAAGACTGGATACTGAATATTTACCATAACAACGGTCTCGTTGTCGTTCTACCCCTCGCTTGGTTCAAAATAAATTTGTCTTCTTTATTTCATTTGCCTTCTTCTTCGCTTAGCATAAACAATTTTGGTGCGCTAGGGGGTGTCGTTCTTAAGGATTTCCCTGTAACAATTACCTACAATGCGACCATGAGCTCATGTTCAGAAATTTTAAGTCGTTTTCGAGGAAAAATCGCGAAAGAAAACAAAAATTATATTGTTACATCTTTGGAGCGTGCGAAGAAAAATATTTTTTTTTTTTTTTTTTTTTTTAAATTTTGAGTGGTACATTTCAGTTTAAGTTGTCACCCCCGTGCTATTTGCGGAATGACGACACAAGAAATTTTCTTGAGTTAAATATCCTTGGGGGAATTTTATTTTGCAGTACAAAATGTAAATAAAGTTAAATATTTCAACGGAATCTCTATTGATTACTGGGTTGTGAAATTTGATTGTGTTTATATGGGGAATTTTTTTTCCAGAGGGGATCCAGGTTATTCTGGGGTTGGAAATAGCTGTGCATGTAGGTGTACTAAATTTCATGTTACATAGTGTGACTTGAGCATTCTGTAATATGACACAAATAAGTAAAATTGGGTGGTACAAAGTTTGCCATTAAAATTCTGGAAATTCGATAAGAAGGAGCGAAGATTTTGGCATTTATAAATTTGAGTTGACATTTATACAGAAAGGGTTCGAGTGCTAGAACTTTTCAATCTTTTTAGCGACAAAGATTAAAGCGGATGGACCTTAAGAAAGGGTAGCACTTGCACCTTCGAAAAAAAAATTAAGGCCTAAGGACTCATGACAAGAGTCCTGGGTAAGGAACTAACTTTGTACCTTCTCCGTTAATCGTCTCAAAGAAAAAAAAAAAAAAAAAATATAGCGCTGATAAAAAAAAAACTGTTTGGGTGTTTAAGGAGCCATCACAGAAAAGAAAAGATCCCTCAAGGGCTTGATTAACTTGGGAAACTTCGATGCTTGGTATTGGTACTCTGAGGCGGATAGAATGGGCAAATTAGCTGCGAAAACAGCAAATGAAAGAAAGTCTTGGGAGGAGTTCGGAGGAGAAAATAGAACGCATCATAGATCTGCGAATAAGATGTCCTAACACAGATCTGCTAAATCAGAAAAACAGAATACAGAGTCAAATTCAAAGGTCATCTTATGCAGATGGAGCGAGCACTTTTGAAAGTTGTTCAATCCCAATAGACTTATGGTCGTGAGTAGGACCAAAATTAGTCCCACGATACAGAAATACACTTTTGCGATCAAACCGCTAAAAGTTGGCAAAACTCCTGGTGTGGCTGAAATTCGGCCAGAAATGTTCAAGGTCTTAGGTACGAGTAAATAGGGAGTGCATGGCTTTCGTGCATCACTGAGAAGGGATAGGTATGCGGTGAAACATCTGGGAATTGGGCTTTCCCAAACTGAACTTCAGCCATAAACTCAAAAGATTTGTGATGATGCTGAAATAAAGGTAAGCGTGAAAAAATCGGAAACGATTCTCGTTCCAGAATATCCATTCGGTGTACTCTTCATGTTATTCGAGTCCCTTTGAAGCAGTTGGAGCAATTGAAGTACCTCGGGGTCTTATTCATGAGTAAGGGAAAGAATAATGCTGAGTTACCCTGTAAGATTTGTCAGGCTGGGTGAATTTTGAAATAGCTTGCTCAAAGGCTGAACTCATTGTCAAGACTAAGTCGGTATATGTTCCAACTCTCACCAATGAGCATGAAGTCTGGAAATTGACTGAACGAATAAGATTCATACAAGCTTAGCTATCGGAATGAGATTCCTTCGAAGCGTTGCTAGAATAACTGACAAGGATGACAAGGATTGAGTGCGCAACAACATAGTACTCGGGCAATCAATGTTGAGCAGCTGCTTCTCCGAACGGAATATCTTATACTTCAATGATTTGGTCACGTAGTAAAGTATTGTATATCTCCAAACCAGCTTCTAAGACGTGTCATGATTACAGTGCCATCCGGCAAGCGATGCCTTTGTAGATCTACGAATAAATTGTTGGATCAAGTCCGACATCTAGAGTAGATGGCGGAGGATTGAAAAGAATAGAGAGTTCATCTGAACATAATACCATCGCGGCCTTCATGGAGTATAAGCGGGTCATTAAAGAGAACCAGTAGAGCGGTCGTCGATCGAAGACTTTGGTGGTAATGGATGCAAGCATAATATCAACATGTGTAATTGTATAAAGTGATTTTAATTGTACACAGTGAGTGTACAGAAGCGAGATCGCCTTTTAGCCATAGAATAAATAAATGACTTTGGTGTAATGGAAAATGAAAGAGGTCTATAGTTTTATGCCAGGCTTACCGTCATCGTTACGTCATCGTTAATTGGGAAGCAGAAGACCTATCTGCAAGCTCACTCAAAAGCATAGTAGAGTTCATCACCAAATCGTCTATATTGAGCTTTAAGACCAGAGGAAATCTAAATAGACCCAATCTGGCCGCAGTGATCTTCTTCTTCCTTTTATCAGCGAAGTTATGATCCAAAAATAAGGGATCATAACTCTCCCACTTCACTGCATTTCTACTGATCCGCCTGTGGGGTTCGCCTATTTGACCTCAGAAAATATCGGCAGGCCTGCCGATTTTGGATCACTCGGTTACTGAGGGCAATGAAATGCCGATGTCATCGCATTTGTCTGATCCAGGCGTTTATAGGCCTGCCTTTCCTACATCGCGATGTCTTTGGAACGTGCATTGATATTGCCTTTTTAACAGGGTTCTTATTAGCTCTTCTTTGAACGTCGGAATACCAGCTGAGCCGGTCGCGCTCTATTTTTAGTAAGATGGTTTCCTTGACGTCAAGGCTTCCACGGATCTTCGAACTTCTTATTCGATCAAGCTTGTCACCCCTGCTGTCATGCGAAGCATCTTCATCTCAGCTGCCGTTAATTTACTCTCATACTTTTTGTACATCGTCTAACATTGTGAACCGTATGTGAGCGCTGGACGCACAACTGTGGTGTAGAGCTTTCCCTTTAACTTAGGTTGCATTTTTCTGTCACAGAAGATAGCGGCATTTCTCGCCACTTCATCCACCCTACGTTTACGCGATGATTGATGTCGTCATCACAGGTTGCTTTGCTATTGATCATAGATCCCAGATATTTGAACTTTTCGCACTTGGGAAGCACTGTTCCATTAAAATAAATGTCTGGAATAGGCCTGAGTGGATCAGAGAACGGGCAGCACAAGTACTCTGTCTTTTTTGAACTAATGCGATACCCATTTCCCACCAGAGCGTCCACCCACACATCAAGTGCTTGTTGCAGGGATGTCAAAAATAGAAATATTTGGCGCAACAGCTCTTTAAAGTGACAGGGCCTAGCTTTTCGCAACCACTCATGCTGTGTGCGTTATATTTTTCACACGAATGGAAGGGACCTACAGTTTAATGGCGAATCCGAACGGCGATTTGAAAAGCTTTTTCGTGACAACAATACTTTCGGATGTTTGTCAGACGCTCGCGAGAGGTGGGACTGTGAAAAAACTTTTTGGTATTTTCTGGGGTTCGAACTTGGAACCTCATGCGTAGTGATCCGACACACTAACCACTTACGCCACGGCGCCGCAGGGAGGTAGGATCCTCACTTATGATGGCTCCATCGTCAGCAAAGAATAACTGATGTACCTTGCGGTCCATCACTTTACCTTCAAGCAGATAATCAAGGACTGTAATAAAGAGCAAGTGACTTAAGACACTTCCCTGGTGCACCCCGACTTTGATTGGGAACTCTTCGGTTACTCTAGCGGAGCATCTTACTCTTGTCTTTGCTCCTTCGTACATGTCCATGATCATCTGTACATAGGTTTCTGGAACCCCTCGATGTCTTAGCGCCACCCATATCAGATCTCGTGGTTGTCTGTCGAATGCCTTTTCAAAGTCAACCAATAGAATATGCAAATCCCTTAAGGAATCACGATGTTTTTCCAGTATGATAATTATACTTTGAATTGCATCTGTGGTTGATTTACCCGAGACAAACCCGCACTGGTCATCAGATAGCCGTATTATTTTTCGCAGTCGGCCACCTAATACCCGCTCAACGATCTTCATGGTGTGTGACGTCAGCTTGATCGAATGGTGGTTATCACAATTTCGCGTATCACCCTTCCCTTTGTATACAGGGAGAAGGTAACTTTCCCTCCATTGATTCGGCATTGGGTCACCTCTCACAAATTTGGGGATAAGAATTCTGAGCCATCTAAACCTGATGTCTCCCATCTTTTTCCAGAACTCAGAAGGCATCTCGTCTGGTCCAACCGCTTTTCGTTTTTTGATGTATTTGACCGCCTCACTAACTTCTTCGACTGTAATGTCGGGTATTTCTTCACAGTTAGGGGTGGCTCTTGGAAAGTATAGCCGGGAAAACTGTTCATTTAAAAGTTCTTCACAATACTGCCGCCACCTCTGCAGAATTTTGTCGTCATCCGCAAGAAGCTGGCCATGAGCATTGTTAATGAACTTTGGCGAACGAATCTCCTGAGCATTCCTCCTTCTTTGGGCGGCTGTTTTGTTCACAGATTTCTATTGCAGCCAACCCATTTAGGTTTTTTTCTTTCTTAAATTTCCCCAATTACAACGCCTGGCCACCTGGCAGATTCGAAATTCGAGGAATATTAAATTAATTTCTGGTATGTCTTCCTTTGAGAGTAATAAGTGCCTGAATTCGGCGTTATGCAAACTTGTATGGTATCGTTAAGGTGACTTATGATTCCATTCATATATCAGCTTGTTAACTAACCACTTTTAGTGGTAACGAAGCTTCTAAGAGTTATCTATGGGATTTATATCGAAAGTTCGGCCAACCCAGTGGGTATATCAATCAACTCCTGCTACGCTGGATTTTCTTCAAATTAAAGCACATTCGCCGCGCTAATCTCATGCAATCTTTCATAACTTCTTCCATTGATTCAGTATTATTAAACTTTTACTCATCATTCCAATCAAACCGAGCTTAACAACAAATCATTAACAAAAAAAAATGAAATTGTTTCTCATGCCTATTTCCAATAACAATAAGACGTTCACCCCATCCCCCATTACTCATGCCACCTGCCTCCAACTTTTATCATATTTCCCATTTCTATGTACATAATCGATTACAGCTTTGCCCAACATAATAACTTATTCGATATAATCGGCCATCGAACAAGTAAATCGCCACAACAGTAAATCATCATCATCAGCGTCGTCCCCGTTGTCGTTGTTGGTTTTGCGGCCACAGATAGTGTATCTTGTAAATGTATCCCTCAGCTGTAGCCCATAAAAACACACACAACATGATCAATCACCCGAATTGATACTCAATACGAATTCATTTTCCAACAAAGCTTTCAACTTGTGTCCATCCTCCCACCCTTCGGCCTGTACAAAGTGACAGGAAAAATTGTTTGTCTGTTATCTCAACCCCAAATATGGCCACAGAAAGAGCGAGCGGCACACTTAGTTAGCCCTCTCTTTGGCACTTTGTCTACCAGCTGGCAAAGCCACCACAACATAATCGGATTACTTCACATGACCATCGGCTATGATTGCTGTAGGTACTCTAGAATTTTTGTCACTTCCACTCCATCTCTTCCTAGGCGATGTATATCTATGTAACATATCTATTCCCGTTCATAGGGAATCGATTGCAAAATATTTTGCAAAATAAAACAAATGAAATATCCCAACCCTATTGCAATATTGGCAGCTGGCTGAAGGGGGGAGTGGAACTCCCTCTGCGCCCCATAAATTGGCAATATGTCGAGGTCGTTTTACAAACGATGACGACCCCGATTGCGTGTGTGTGGGGGAAAAAATTCAATAAACTCAGGCGAAAGTAGGGTAGAATTGAAGGGTAAAACTGGGGCGTTTATATTATTGTTGTCACACTCAATCTTGGAGATACTCTCAGAGGAGAGATATTTTATAAGGTCATATTCATGCCGGAGTAATATGATAATAATGGCATTTTCTTGATGAACTCCATGCGAATGGAAATTCATGGAATATTTTCCGAATCTTTTCACTCCTACGGTCGGTGGTTGGATGGTTGTCTCTGGTGCTTGTGTTTTGGCTGGGAAACAATTTGCATGGATATTTTTGTCTGGTTCTTTGTTAAATGAATTTTTCGAAATGGAAGTGGATGTGAATTCATTAGGCGGTGCGGGAATCTGCTTGTATTCTGATTAATTAAGCAATTTTCATTTGATTTCATTTGAGCGAACCAATTGTGGGTGTAGTGTGTGGTTATGAGTTCAAAGAAAGTGGAATGAGTGTGTAATTCCAATGAACGGATTTGTCAAGCTTAGAAATATCTAAGGAAGTATTGGAAAATATATCTGTTATGTTTATTTGACTATTCTTTTGAGTTCACTTTGGGGTCTTTTTAATTGATGGTATTTCTGGAATATTGTTGGGCTCGTAAGTGATGGTAGGAAAAGTGATCAAAGTCAATAGTTTTGATTGCACAAATGCAAGTTACAACTTTTAGATAGAATATCCTTATGTAGAAGTAGGAAAAAATCTTGGTAAAAAGATTATAGGATTCGATTTTCTGAGAAGCCTCTCATGACCACAAAGTTCGTCAGACGTTCGCGAAAGGTGGAACCGTGAAAAATTATTTGGTGTTTTCTGGGACTCGAACTTTGAATCTTACGTGCGTAGTTCGACAGACTAACCACTGCCCCATGACGCCCACATTTACCTGCAAAGTGATTGCAAATCCGACAATTTTCGAAAACTCTGTGCGCTATGTCTCATATGTCATATATCATTGTTGTATTAATTTCAAGCCAAATAGACTCAGAAAAAGCTGAAATAGAGTAGATTTTCAATATGTGCGACATCTTGAATGCAAGAAAATCTACACACATATACAGATTGTCAAAATAGATGCACAGCTTATATGTAGGTATCCATATATTGATGAGCAAATCATAATTGCTGCACAGAAGCTACGATTTTGTGATACCCACATGTAAGTGACATCTCTACATGTTACTGGTTATTAGTTAGCGATGCATACTAGGCCCTGTTTCACACATATCCAACATCGGACGGACTACGTTGTGTATCCGGTTCAAGTGTACAGAACTCAATGAGAGCGTTCATACTGTCTGACATCATATGCACTACACAAATGTCGGATAGGCCACGTTTCCTCTGCCGGGGTAATAACAGTTCTATCCAACTTCGGATGCCGGATACATCAAAGTGTACAGATCTTTCACATTATTCATCCCGCATCGGATACATGGCGTCGAATACAATTTTAACACACGTATACAATGAAGGATATAAGAATTTCTCCTTATAAAATAAACAATACACCATACAATACAAGTACTTTCAAGAATACATTTATTACAAAAATTATAAATCTTATAGTCTAAGTGGATTGGCTTAATGCCGTCTACCAGATTGACATTTACAATTGTATACGAAAAGAAGAGAGAATATTTTAAAATGCAGTATTATAGACAGATTTTTTATGTGTTCTCTTAAAAATGTTCATCAATAATGCATCTCCTATAATGTAATGCATTCGCAGCATATTTGTAAAGTACTTCCGAACCGCATTCACCGTTCAAAATGCAAATCGTATCCTCCAACCCTAGTATGTTAGATCCAAAGAACGTCGTACGAAACTCTCCGAGAATAGGGCACCTTGCGATGAAATGAAATACGTCTCCTCTTTGGTCACATAAGATTGGAAGTTCAGGCCTGTGTGGTATATAGTTTAAGTTTGTTAATTCACCTCTCATTTTGAAAATAACGCTTATTTTCTCAATTGAGTTACTATTTATGAAATACGTTCCTTCTCACCTATTGTATTTTAAGTTGCTATAATAAACTCTATTATGCGATGACTGAGCTTCATTAACATAAGAGTCGTAAAGAAGGCTTCCTGTTTTTTCTAAGATTTTGTGAAACTGAATTTTCAGAGCTGTTGTTTGGTCATTTTCTGCTATACTTAGGTTGAAACCACAATTACTTGCTAGTTTACGCCATTCATCCACACAGTTGCTTCTTGTTGAAATTAGGTGAGAAAGAACTATTTTTGGCAGTCGTTGAAGCTCCATCCTCATAACTTTTATAACATAATCGAAGTGCAGCTTTAATGTTTCAAGAAGGAGGGGAGCCGTACCAGTCTCCAGAAAAATCAAGTAATTGGGGGTATTATTCGGTAGCCTGAACACTATTTTACCGAGTATGGCGTATACAAAAAATATGCAATGAACAAAACAAAAGATTTAAATACCCCAGGTGGCAGTCCAGGTAAACTGGAAAATCCACCCTCTTCGGAGGTCGGCTCTACGGATTCTGGGGAGAGCCATTTATTGTACCTTATAAATCCCTTCTCAAAAAGTACAAGGGTATCTCGATCTCCACCAACAAGATCGAACGTCTCCGGAAAAAGAAGTCCGCCAGAAGCGCAAACGCGTGAAAAACGGGACTCAGCGAAATCTAAAAGCATTGAGGAGGAAAACGACGTACTCCGTACCAAGCTTAGCGAAATGGAGCTACTCTATCGTGAGCTCAAGAAAGAGGTAGATTTACTCAGGCAAGAAAATAATGCCCTAAAAAACACGTACCTACAAAAAGAAAATACAGTTAGCTCACATCGCTCACCTAGTCGCGAATACCAGACGGATGAAGAAGAGCTAACACGCGAAACGAATTGGGTCGAAAAGAAACGACCTAGCAAAAAACGAAAAGCTGGTTCCTCACCGGAAGTCGAGCCACAAAAAGATGAAAAGCGCAAGGAGATGCAAGAAAAGCAACAACAACCAAAATTACGTCCTCCGCCACCGATAAACGTCGTTGGAATTACGGACTATAATAAGTTGCATTGCCTCCTTAAAGGAACTCTGGCTTCAAAGTTTAAGGTGACATCTCTGCGAAACAATACGTGGAAAATCAATGTCGATGATGCCGACGGTTACCGATCAGTATCTAAAAAATTGAATGCCGAAAAGATTCAGTGGTATACTTATGAAAATAAGTTAGAAAGACCACTGCGTGTTGTAGCAAGGGGACTCCACCCCTCGTGCACTAAAGAAGATGTAATGCACGACCTTCAAGACAAAGGCTTTAAAATTCTTGATGCCGTCAATATTATCAAGAAGGAGAAGCAACAGTCGGAGGGAGATCATGAAAAATTGGTAAAGCGCGGTCTTCCACTATTCATGCTTAGTTTTGATAAAGACGAAAATAAAGACATTATATATGGTATTAAGACTATTCTAAACATCGTGGTCAAAATCGAACCCATGCGTAAGACCTCCAGATCGATCCCGCAGTGTAAGCGCTGTCAAGGCTTCAATCACACGCAGACTTACTGCCAGAAAGAGCCGCGATGCGTCAAATGCGCAGGTAAACATCTCTCGGAAGAGTGTCACCTAAACAAGCAAACCCCAGCCACTTGTATAAATTGCAAGGGAAAACATCCTGCGAACTATCGAGGTTGCGACGTGGCGAAAGAGCTTCAAAAACGCCGCGATACGCTAAAAAATTCGATGCGTCCGAATATGAAACCAATCAAGAACAGACCGAAAATAGCTACGAAAAAAGCAGCGAAAGATAGAAAGTCCGTCAATATTAACTTAAGATCGGTTAATGATAAAAAATCCGAAAATAATAGAGATAAGGTAACAGAAGCAAAATCTCCGAATATTGGCGTGCAGTCTTATGCTCAAGCGGCGAAGACAGTTAAGGGTACGTACACGACCGACAACTCACGGGAGATCAAAGCAAGAAACCGTCCAAACTTTAATGTAAAAACTCCTTCTCAAGTTGCGACATTGAAAAATAGTGATAGAGGTAGTTCAGAAGATCATGTATCCAATGTTTTTTCCCTAATTCTTGCGAAACTTGAAGAGCAATGCAAAACAAATAAACTAATTTTCGAGAGACTAGTTGCACTAGAAAACAACATTCATAACACGCGCACTTCAACCAGAATATGAAAGAAACGCTTAAAATTCTTACTTGGAACGCTAACGGGCTCATACAAAGACTCGACGAGTTAGAAATATTTATGCAAGAGAAAGATATTGATATATGCTTGGTCTGTGAAACTCATCTGAAAAAGCAATCGAATATTAAGATAAGGGGATATAGCGGATATCACGCCTTTCACCCATCGGAAAGAGCCAGAGGCGGATCATCTTTGTTTATAAAAGAAAATATCGAACACTCAGCGGAAATAAAAATTGAATTAGAAGCAATGCAAGTAAGCACGGTACGCGTTAGAAATAGACATTTTGCTTTCAACATTTCGTCTATATATTGTCCACTGCGATGTAAACTTGAAGAAAGTGATTTCACAAACATCTTCAACTTCCTTAAACCAAATTTTATTATTGGTGGTGACTTCAACGCGAAACATCCCTTCTGGGGCTCAAGGTACGCCTCTCAGAAAGGTAGAAAGCTTTATAATGCGGGTATGCAATTCAGTTGTGATTTTTACTCGACGGGTAAACCAACATATTGGCCAACTGATAGAAATAAGATACCAGATCTGATTGATTTCTTTGTTGTTAAAGGGATATCTAGCAACTGTATAAAAGTTGAAGAAAGCTTTGATCTCTCCTCTGATCATTCTCCAATCATTATGACGATAAGCGAAGCTTTGATTAAAAAAGTAGGACCGGCCAGATTAACTGGCGCGAAAACTAATTGGGACGGCTTTAAAAAAGATATTGAAGCAAATATTGAGCTGAGCGTATCACTTAAAACGCCCTATGAACTTGAAGTTGAAGTAGATCGCTTCGTCGAAATCTTACAGGATGCCGCGTGGAAGAATACTCCCAACCTAAAGAGAACCCCGGCCAGTTACATTAAAATTTATCCGCAGGAAATAAAAGACATGATTAAGGAGAAGAGAAAAGCGCGTAAAAGATGGCAACAAACTCGGGCTCCGCAACATAAAGCACATCTTAACCGTTTGTGCAACTCACTAAAACGATCTATTAAAGACCTTAAGAATAATGAAATACAAACTTACCTAGAAAGCTTAACGGCAGAAAAAGATTCTAACTATTCGCTTTGGAAGGCTATAAAAGGTATTAAAAAACCTCAAATTCAAGCCGCGCCAATTAGGAAAAATCAAGACGAATGGGCCAGGCATGATAAAGAGAAAGCGCAAGTTTTTGCCGCCCACCTGGAAGAAACTTTCAAACCGTTTGATGGACAAGCTCTTATTGAAAATATAAATACGTCGTATATAGACAATAGCGTAATAAGAAATGCAACGCTTAGCGAACTTAAGGAAGAAATAAAGAAACTTAAACCTAAGAAAGCTCCTGGATACGACCTAATTACGGGAGAGGTTCTTAAAGCACTACCAAGAAAAGCTCTAATTAAGCTTCTGTTCATTATAAACGCCGCGATTAGACTAGAATATGTTCCCAGTCAATGGAAAGTCGCCGAAGTTATAATGATCCTTAAGCCTGGAAAACCGCCGAATGAAAAAACCTCTTATAGACCGATTTCGCTTCTTCCAATTATATCCAAAGTGTTCGAGAGAATATTGGTTAGGCGAATACAGCCGGTTATAGAAGAAGGGCATCTCATCCCTGATCATCAATTCGGATTTAGAAGTAAGCATTCTACAGTTGAACAAGTACATCGAATAACACATGTAATCGAAAAATCACTTGAAGAAAAAAAGATTTGTTCAAGCGTATTCCTTGACGTTTCTCAAGCCTTTGACAAGGTCTGGCACGAAGGCTTAAAGTTTAAATTACGACAAGTTCTGCCAGAGCACCTATATAATATTTTGAAGAACTACCTTACGAATAGGCTATTCCGCGTCAAATGTGGAAACGAATATTCAGATTTTAAGGAAATAATGGCTGGGGTGCCGCAGGGAAGCGTTCTTGGTCCAGTCTTATATCTATTATACACTCGTGATATACCGCAAGTAGAAGGCACTGAGCTAGCTACATTTGCCGACGACACTGCTATCTTGACAGTAGGTAAAACGGTCGAAGATACTACAGAAAAACTGCAAGAAGCTTTGAATAGAGTAAATGAATGGACAAAGATTTGGCGAATCGCACTCAACGAGACCAAATCTGTTCATGTAAATTTTACTTATAAGAAAATAAATAATTTGCCGATCTTTTCAAACTCGGTTCAAATCCCGTTTGCAAACGAGGCTAAGTATCTTGGAATGACACTTGATACAAAGCTGAAATGGAAAACGCACGTTAAGAAAAAACGCAAAGAACTAGATAACAAATATCGAGAAATGTATTGGTTACTTGGAAAATATTCCAAGCTTAATATATATAACAAACTGCTTTTATATAAGCAAGTGCTAAAGCCTGTATGGACATATGGTATACAACTCTGGGGTTGTACCAAAATAAGTAATATTAAAATTTTACAAACTTTTGAAAACAAAGTGCTAAGAGGTATTGTAAATGCGCCATGGTATATCAGAAATAGCGATATCCACAGAGACCTTGGCATTAAAACAATCGAAGACGAAATTCAAACCTACGCGAGAAAGCATAGAAGTCGACTAGAAAGTCACGTAAATATTACAGTCCTCCAACTTTTGGAAGAAAGAAATTTACTGCGCCGTCTACAAAGAACCAAACCTTTAGACCTAGCGCGATAAGTAACCGCGTCTAAACTGCGGAGCTGGCAGGAACTTCCAATGGGAAGGTACCTGCAAAACGTCATTTTTTTCGCGAAACGAAAACTACTTGATAGGTCGAATACTTAGTTGTAGTAAAAATAAAAACAAGTCTGTTTTGAAGGGAGGTTTTTTAGTGGGTAAGAATCCCACACTACTATGAGCACGCGCTGTCGATCCTCATAGTGTCTTGTTGAAGATTTTCACCTACCCTCGAAAAAAAAAAAAAAAAAAAAAAAAAAACTATTTTAATGCAGTAGCGCATAAACTTTTCAACCGCGTCGAATTGAGAGTATCCCCATACCTGAGCCCCATACAGTATTATAGATGTTGCTGTAGCAAGTACTATTTTTAGCTTTGAACTGTGGTCTACAAACTTATTATTGACGCAATTTACCCATACTGAAATGATTGCTCGTTTTGTTTCTGATAACTTGGTTTCAAAGTGTTTGTTCATGCTAAGGTTAGCTTTAATCAGAACTCCCAGATACTTATACTCTATTACCACTTCTATAGGCTCCCTGTCGTACGTCCATTTCTCATTCCTCGAATACCTCCCACCACCGTTTCTTATAATCATCATTTTTGTCTTTCCTAGATTAACCGGCAAGTTCCATGTCTTGCAGTATTCAGACAGTCTATTTATCATAAGCTGCATGTTGTTCACTGACCCGGCTAGCAAAGCACAATCATCTGCGTACATTAAAGCCGGAATATGTGTCCCTGAGATTTCTATTCCACCCCTGATATTATCCGTAATATCATTGATAAACAGGATGAATAACAATGAACTTAGTATACGGCCTTGCTTAACGCCCATTTTTGTTGAGAATTCTTCTGACACGGAACTCCCGTCCCAGACCATCGCTATGTTGTTGTCGTATAGGGCTCGTAGGATGTTAATCATTTTGCTTGAGATTCCAATTTTGTGCAACTTATAAAAGAGTGCTTCTCGAGCTATGGAATCGAGGGCAGCACAGAAGTCCACGAATAGAATATATAGTTTATTATTCCTATTCTTGTATATTTCAGCAAGATTAAGAAGCGTGAATATTTGGTCAACGGTTGAGCAATTTGTGCTAAACCCTGCTTGGAATTCAAGTAAAACTTTATTTTCTTCAACCCATCTCGAAAGTTGATTATACAGTAATGCACTAAACAATTTCGCTGAAGTGTTTATAAACGATATTCCCCTGTAATTTTCTGGACTGTCGTAATCTCCTTTCTTGTGCAAAGGAAGTATGATTGCTTTTCTTAAGCTTCCTGGGATATACACCATTACTTAAGAATCACCAAGAGGATTTTGATTCTAATTTCAGTGTCGTAAGTAAGACATAGTAAGGTTCAAAATTACAAAGAACCACCCAATGAATTTTGATGAAATTTAATTCTGCGGCTTGGTATTATATTGGAATTTTTGTCCCGATGGAGGACTATCAGTGGATTGACAGAAATTGATCACATAAACCTGATGCTATCATTTGAACGGAGATTTACTACAAGAATTCCTGAGAGAATATCTGGAAGAATCGAAGAACCATGAAGAAAAAGGAGCTGGCATTCTATACTCAAAGTTCTAAGATGGACGTTGGAACGGGAGCCGGAGTTTATCATGAAGCCCTAGGAATAAACCACACCTTTAGGATAAGCGGCGACTGCAGCGTCTTTCAGGCCGAAGTCACAGCCAACATACAGGCTGCTGAAACTATACGCGAAAGTCACATCGTTGGTAGAACGATCCTCAGAAGTATGAGGACTGTTGGTAAATACTTCTTCTCGTAGCTGGATTACTTAGGCAATGTAGAGCTGACGGACCTCCTGAGATTCATATCACTATCTGGGTGGTTCTAACAGCGGACTTTCCTTACAGCGTTTCCAGGGTTAAATAATTTGGGCACAATGGACCCGAACTATTGGTCTAAGTGAGCAGTGACTCTTTCTGTTACAAGGCACCCATATACCTAACCAAACCTATTATATCAGAGTATAATATAAAAGCTCAGCTCCATATTGCCTTTTGGGCACCGTGGAGTAATTGGTTAGTGTGTCGGACCACTGCGCATGAGGTTCCAAGTTCGAATACCAGAAAACACCGAAAAGTTTTTTTCATGGTCCCACCTCTCGCGAACGTCTGACAAATATCCGAGAGTATTGTTGTCTCGAGAAAGCTTCTCAAAACAATTTGCTCTTCGGATACGGCACTAAACTGTAGGTCCCTTCCATTCGTATGAAAATATAACGCACACAACATGAGTGGTTGCGAAAAGCTATGCTAAGAGCTGTTGCACCATTATATTGCCTGTTGTCCCATCTAAAGCTGAGAATCCACTGTTTGACAAAACGTCAAACGTTTGGATGTCTTACAGTATAATCGTCAAATTTTCTGTGCCAAACGATTGACCAATGGCAGTTTGACCGCGTTTGACAGGCGAGGATTTCACGTTTTATCAAACAATGTATTCAGGTCTAAGTGGCTGTGTCAAACCGTTTGACAGTATTTGACACCATTTGATCGTTTGCCATTTTATGAAAAACGAGGGCGCCAAATGGGTTAAACAATTGTAGGCTGGATTAAACGAAAATTAAAGGTGTTTGACCGGATGGATTAATTGCAATCAAAACTCTGGAATGTGGGCAGGTTCAGCTATTGCATATAAAAGCAAAATTTGTGGCAAGAGTGGCAACAGTACTAGGCGACCATATAAACTGGCAAAGTTTGCAATAAAACACCAGTCAGTCAGCCACCCAAATGCTTTTTAGGAATCGCATCTCTTCTTTTTCGATGAGTGATATAAACGTGTATCAATCGTCCCATATACAAATACAAATTACAAAACACAAATAGAAAGAATACAAAACAGATACACAGACGCATAACAGAGAATGAGGCAGACAACTTCAACTTACAAGCATTAAATATGCGAAAATGCAACAGCACTCCACTTGATTTAATGCATCATTCTCTGCCTCAGAAATCCAAACGTGATATTCATCACCTTATTTCCTCCACCCCAAAGTAGAAACAGAAGCTTCAGCTTTTAGGTAGTCCGACGGCTTCTGCGGAAGGTCGTAACCACTCATATTAAAAACAGCATTTGTATAGTAGTGCAATAAGCAAATGTTTTGTATCCTCATGTACACAAAAACTCGTGTGTGAAACTCATTTGCACGATGTAATTCCCCACCAATAGTGGCGCACATATATTTTAATTTTATGCATGGACGTGGAAAGATTCAAACACTTTGAAAAATTTCATACAAAAAAGAAAGAGTAGAGTTTTTGTAACATCCTGTAAATATTTTGAAAATTCAAAACCGTACCGTGTAGAGCAGATTTCTAAAACGGAAAGCAGGACGACTATCTTCATAGTTGATCTATTTGATTTTTGTTTTTGAGACTAGGCTGTGGCGCTCCAAACCAATAAGAATCGTTTCAACGTTACAACTACCAGAAGGCTTATATTCCGT
This sequence comes from Brachypalpus laphriformis, assembly GCA_945910035.1. Lineage (NCBI taxonomy): Eukaryota > Metazoa > Arthropoda > Insecta > Diptera > Syrphidae > Brachypalpus > Brachypalpus laphriformis. Next base: position 328,302,987 of record OX246753.1, read on the forward strand.
CAACAGATGATAAGGATAGTATGCATTCAAGTGCGTTTAGCACTGAATTTTTGTTTAACTGTAGTAGAAGAAGCGAACTATCAATTATTCTAGAATTCGCTACGGACTTTAATCCGGGAGACAATGGGACTCGAAATAAAATACTTGCCAGATACGATTGAATTGTTTTATATATTTTTTTTTTAAATCAATTACATACATACATACATTTTCAATAGTCCGTTAATCCTTCATGAGGGTCGCAGGGGTAGGATGCTCAGGTGGACCCTCCATCCTCCACCGTTGACTCCAACTCATCAGGAGGAATCCATAGACGGCTCCAGGAGAGATGTCGGTCTTGATCCAACCATCTATTTCTAGACCTGCCGAGGGGTCGTCTACCTGATAGCATGGTGATCATGACATGTCTTGGAAGCCGATTTATGGGCATACGCGTTACGTGACCAAACCATCGAAGACAACCGTTCGGAGAAATAGCTGCTCAACATTAAGCGCCTTGCGTACTCTGGTGTTGCGTACTCGATCTCTACGAATTATTCCAGCAACACCGCGAAGGAATCTCATTTCGGCAGATTGTATCTACGAACATATTTTTTCGGTCACTACCCAAATTTCATGACCTTCCTTATAACAGATTGACCAAGCTCTCTCAAAATTGATCCAGCCTGACCTATTCTACAGCATAATTCGCCATTGCTCTTTCCATCACTCGTGAATAAGACCCCGAGGTACTTAAACTTATCCACTTGCTTCAGTGGGACTTCACTCAAATCCAGAATGCACTGAATGGGCGTTCTGGAAACGACTATCACTTCCGATTTGTTCACGTTTACTCTCATTCCAGCATCATCACAAATGGCGCGCTGAGGTTCGGTTTGAGAGGACCCAAGGATGATCAATTCATCCGCCAAAGAGCAGATGACTAACCCTTAAATCTCACATTTTAAAAAAAATCTCAGCCACGGCTGCGCCGTAACATCGAGTCCATATATACAATAAAGAGGAGAGGCGACAAAACGCACCCTTGGCGGAGTCCAATGCCCGCAGTGAAAGGTATTCATTTAACACCATTTATCCGAACACAGTTTCTACACTTTGTATATAAAGACTGAATCGCACTTAACGGGGAACCATTAAATCCATACTCCTGAAGAACACTTCAGAGTTTGCCTCGAGGAACCCTGTCATATGCTTTCTCGAAATTCGCAAAACAAGTGTAGACAGGTTTAGCTTCTACTGGTCAGTTGTGTTTCTATTCGGACGGAAACCGCATTGCTTACGCCCCAAACTGCCCTCGACCACAGCTCTGGAACGCATTTCTACCAACTTAGCAACGAATTTTTCAGGGAGACTTAAAAGAGATATATCCCTATAGTTATCCCCCTTTTTAAAACCAGGAACAATCACCCGCATTTGTCAATCACCAGGTGTTTCCCCACATTCCCAGGTCACTTTAATGACACGCGAGAGCTATTGCACTCCCTCTTTACCTAACGGCTTGAGCATTTCTGGCCAGATTTCATCCACACCGGCAGATTTTAGAACTTTTAGCGATTTGATCGCCAAAGTTACTTCCTCTACCGTAGGACTATTCTCTACCCTACTTTCGACCACAGGTCTGACATCTTCGGTGCCCTGTTCGGGATTGAGCAATTCTGAAAAATGCTCGCTCCATCTGCGTAAGATGTCCTCCTCATTGGAAAGATGTGTACCGTCTTTTGATTTGACTCCGTTCACGATATTCAGAAGAACATCTTATTTGCAGATCTGTGATCACGTTCCGATTTCTTGCCAAACTCCTCTCAAGATTGTTCTTTCGCAGTTTCCACAGCTAATTTGTAAGTTCTTCGCGCCTCAGGTTCCGCAAGGCTCTCTTCTTCTCTTTGATAGCTTCTTGAACTCCGGGCGTTTTAAGCCAATAAGTTCTTTTCTCACCACCAACTGCCACACCAAGCCGCTTCACCCCACAAACATCTCCCGCAGAGGCAATAACCGCTGTTGAAAACAGTTGCTATTCTTCCTTTACATTTGATGGAACAGTTGGAATTCGTTCAAACCTTTCAGATATTTGCCGCCAATGTCTCCCGTATCTCATCGTTCTGTGCCTCTCCCATCGTATGCGTGTGAACATCCTTGGTTTGCTCTTTGGTAGGGGAGGCACTCTATCGCTGAGATACAATTTGCACAGCACTAAGTGGTGATCAGTTGACAGTTACAATATTACAATTACATTTTGTGACGTTAACATGTTCGTGGTTCAAATATTCCATTATTATCGAAAAATTTGCAGAGATTGAGCGTAGCCAGGATTCAGGAACAGGAAGGCGGAAGGCATTAAACCGAGGCTTGCAAAGTCTACCAATTAAGATTCAATTACGAAGATTTTTCGCATTCAATCTGAAGATCCAGATTTTCCATTATTTTTAGATAAATACCCACAAACTACAAAACATCGTTGCGTATCCATTTTCAATTCAATATTATGTAAGTTCATTTTGCAGTGAAATTTTAGTAACGTTATATAACCTTCATCACTACAAAGCATTCCTACCAAAAAGAGGCGAACAATCGCAAAGTAAAAATTCACCTAAACCATCACCGCGTTAACAACTGCGCCACACACACAATTCGTTGATTCGTTCCAAGAACTCGTAACAATCCGTCGTTAACCTTTAAAACACGAGCTCCGGCAACCGTACAAATGCACATCACTCTACCTGTTGAGCTGCTGTGTTTCAAAAAACAACAATTCAACCTCTAAATGCTCCATGTCAACATAGCGAAATACCTTAAAATTTAGATTTAATGAGATCCTTTTGAGAACGACTCAGCACGAAGGACTTTTTCTTGTATGACTGTTTGCCTTTGTTGAAGTCAGCACCTCAATTGTTAGCCACAAACTCACAAAGAGAGTTTGCTCTCCAACAGCAACAACTGCCGCCCAGAATGCCCATTAAGGGTTTTATGAACTTATCTTCCATCCACCAAATCTATTCTGCTGCCTACAACCCTGCTATACCCCACAGGACCCTTTATCCTTCCATCCAGCCACCACACTTCATGGCGACGACAATTCACTGGCTGGTGGTGGTAGCATAGTCGCTTAATACAATACAATTTTATTTTATTTCATTCTTCGTCCTTTCTGGACTCCTGCTGCCTGCCGCCCTTCGCCCCCACGTGTACACGCCTCGAGCCATCGCACAAAAAACACTCATGACACACCAGAAAAGGGTGGGAGAGCGGTTGTTTTTCACTCCTCGTAATTTGTTCGCAGGGATGTAATGCGCAATTGAGCAATTTGTTGAATGACTCCTTTACGTATGCATGGCGTGGTGGGTGGTTAGGGTACGCCACTGAGGAGGAGGATTCTATTTAAATAGGGGAAACGTTTATCCTGTTGTTGTCGCCTTTGTTGCATGGGGATGTCATGGACCATGATTTGGGTTTAATTTAGTTTTACTTTTATTTTTTTTTTTTGCATTTCTATTATCCTTTATCAGTTGTTTCTCACTTTGGGGGAGGGGAAGGTGTAAGTTGATTTACCACACTTTTTGTGTAAATGGTGTAAATGAGGCTCGAGAGAGTAATTTTCGTTACCTGATTTTATGGGCTCTTGTGATTCTCTTGGAGCGGCTTTTCAATATTATCCTTGTACATACATCCATATATCATATGGTAGTTGGTGACATCTTCTCGCCGTCCTTGATGTTAAGGTACTTAAGTGGCCAAAGAGATGATTTGTATGTCAGCGAGTGGATGGGAATGTCCTCGCGTTTTTGTTGCATGAATTATTTATGTATTATATCTGCCGCACACACATACACACCGATAGAGAGTGGATGAAAGTCTAGGGATTATCCGCATTTTGTGAGTGAAATAACGGTGAGAGTTTTTTTTAATGTTAACTTGAGTGGATCCGTGGGCAGACAGATGATGATGAATTGATGTAATCCGCCCATCAAATGACACTTTGGCTCTGAAAAAGTTGAATACAAAAGTTACCAAGTGCTATTCTCGTTGACATATTTTGTTTTTTTTGATTCGCTGACAGCTTACGACAATGATGATTGCCCTACGGATGACACCGGTTTATCCAATGTAGGTGCAAAACTTTTCAAATACATATTTATAGATAGATAAAGATAAAGATTGGAAAAAAAATGCATGCACCTTTTTTGGATGCTGTATATGTACATAGGTCGAGGGAATAATTTGTACGTGAGGGATAAAAAGTATTTCAACTGGCTTGAGGGACTTAGTAGTAGTAACAAATAGGTGTGCTAAGCTGTGTGTACTCGGGATATGTGTGGCTACTAAATTAATACTAAACGAATTTAGTTCGCTCCTTTGCCGCTTTCAAATTGCGCTTGCAAGCTCACCTTTAAATCTCCCAAGAACTCTATACACTCACTTTTAACTCATTTCTTGAATTAGAAGAATCTGAACCTTAGGTGGCGCTGAATTTGTTCGATGGCAAGAATCTTTGAGAAACAGGTTCACCTATGATTGATGTTGAAATATTTGTAGATTCCCTGTACTTATCTTTGATTACTGACTAAATGAAACATACGGGATATGTGGGCCATGGTACAAAGTACAGCCTGCATTGTTATCACGGGTGCTCTATGTACAACGCCAACGGCTGCACTCGAGATATTTTTGTATCTTTTACCACTAGACCAACCAATCAAATTTAAAGCGGGCAACAGTGCGCTTCGCATCACTAACGTACATCTCTTCAATCATTTCCCGATATTCCTGACGAACCGGACAATATCCTTAGTACCTTAGACTTCGTAACAGGCGCACAGGAGATGACTGATAGTCTCTTCTTCCTCATCTTTACTTACTTACTTAGGTGGCGCTACAGTTCGGGGTGAACCTGGGCCTCAACCAACAAGCCTCTCCATTTAGCTCGGTCTTTAGCTAATTGCCTCCAGTTGCGCACTCCAAGTTGGTCGAGGTCCCCTTGAACTTGTGCGCGCCACCTACGGCGATAATTCCCTCTACTGCGTCGTCCCTCGGGGTTAGATTCGAAGACTCTGCGGGCCGGAGCGTTGGTGTCCATTCGCTCTACATGTCCTAGCCATCTCAGACGTCCAATACGCAGTTTTTTGTCTAGGTCGATGTCGCTGTATAGCTCGTATAGTTCGTGATTGAATCTTCTCCTCCAAAACCCGTCAACGCAAACGGGACCGAAAATCTTACGAAGAATTTTTCTCTCGAAGCGACCAAGGATATTATTGCATATACACCCTGTAACCGAAAAGAGACACTGCTGCCACCTGCAACAGAAATGACAGCGGCATTTCTTTTTCTTGTGTTGTCTGTCTTTGCTCCGACCTCGAACAGCGTGCACGCATTCAGATAACCTAATTATTTCCTTTGTTACTTTTGTTACTAATTAAATATTAAAGCTAAGTAAAGTTATTGCGGGACTTTCATTTCAAATACATAAAAGTGGCGACGAGGATGGGATCGCTGGAAACTTCGCATTAATCAGAGTATGGGCGATTCATCTGAAGACGAAGAAATTCAGACCAGCGATCCGAAAAATATTCATGCAATCAAGAACGAGACTGTTCCGGAAAATTCATTATCTTTTGAACCTTCTTCCAATTCTACAAATTCAAGGAAAATGTCAAGGGAAGTCTCCATAGGACACATGGAAGCATTCGATGTCACTAGGCAGAGCACGTGGGGATCCTACAAGAGGCGATTCGATATCTTTCTGGAGGCAAATGCAATCACAACGGCCAGTCTGAAACGAGCTACTTTTCTTACCGTTTGCGGAGCACCATTATTCGATCTAGTGGAATCTTTAATTTCACCAAAAAAGGTAACTGAACTTGATTATGATTCAATTTGTAAGACTCTCTCTGATCACTTCTCTCCACCTCCTTCGGAAATTGCCTCATTCTACAAATTTTTTAAGAGAGATCAACTACCTGACGAAAAAACTACAGACTACGTTGCAGAGCTTCGGAAAATTGCAAGCCATTGCAATTTTGGCGATTCATTAGACCGCATGCTACGGGACCGGTTCGTTTGTGGACTCCGGGATAGTCGGTTGCAACAGGAGCTTATAGCAACAACAACAACACTTACATTCCAAAGCGCTCAGGAGAAGGCAGTTGCAGCTGAAACAGCCATTCGCAGTCTACAAATGATTAAATCCAATACGCCTACGACGAGCATGTCAGATGATCAAATAAATGCGGTGCAAAGAGGATTCAGCAAGGAAAAAACCAACAATTTCAAAACTACCAAAAAGGATTTACTCAGCTCCGGGTTTCGTTCAGGTGCGTGCTATAGTTGTGGAGGCGCACACCAACGTACATCTTGCAGAATTCGCACAGCTGTTTGTAACAACTGTGGAAAAATAGGACATATAAAAAAGGTATGTAGAGGTGGAAAGAGAGATGATCAGGGTCACACAAACTTCAAGAGAGCGTCCAATTCAATCGTTAATCTCGTATCCTGCGTTCCAAATTTTAAACAACGAACGAATATAGTACTAAATGGACGCAAGTGTGAATTCGAAGTAGACTCTGGATCTAATTTCACAATCATTTCTGATATTAGTTTTGATAGATTATGGCCACATTTCAAACCACAACTATCAAGGGTAGCATTAAATATAATGGATTTTCAAGGTAATGCAATAACTTTTAAAGGCGAATGTTCAGTCAGTGCCTGGTACAAAGGTCGAGAAATCCGGAACCTATCGTTGCTTATTGCTGCTGGTACGCGCACGAATATTTTGGGTTGCAACTGGTTTGCACCCTTAGGAATTTCAATTCAAGGGGTTAATTCAGTGACATCCTCCATTGTACACGAGGTTGTGAACGATTATCGCGATTTATTTTCAAATGAGCTGGGTGCGTATAAAGGACCACCCATAAGCCTTTCTTTAGACCTGAAGGTTGCCCCAATTCATTTACCTGCTAGGAGAATTCCTTTTGCGATTCGATCTAAGGTAGAAGCGGAGCTAGACCGCATGGTTGCACAGGGCGTTCTTGAACCCGTTGATTACTCGCGGTGGGCTACACCAATTGTTCCAGTGCCAAAACCAAATGGAACCATACGGATTTGCGGTGATTATAAGGCAACGGTAAACAAGGCACTGCAGCGCATTGCTATCCAATCCCTTCGATGCATGAGTTGATTGCAAACCTGCCACGCGGGGCAGTATTTGCAAAGTTAGATCTGGCACAGGCATATCAGCAACTTACTGTGGACGACAAAACGGCCGAGGCTCAGACTATTATAACACACAAAGGCGCATTCAAGGTCAAAAGACTTCAATATGGAATTTCTTCTGCCCCAGGTGAATTTCAGAAATGCATGTCAGGTTTGTTGCGTGGAGTTGATGGGGTTGTGTGTTACTTAGATGACGTTGTTGTTGTTGGAGGTAATTCTAACGGCTTAGCTAGTAAACTTCGAGTTGTTTTCGATCGATTACGATCATCTGGCCTAAAATTACGAAAAGAAAAATGCGTGTTTGATGTTCCGTCCATTGATTTTTTGGGTTTTCGCATCGATGCAGAAGGAATTCATCCTCTAAAAGAAAAATTGTTGTCGATTCAAAATGCGCCTCCTCCGAAGAACAAGAGCGAGCTTCAAGCATTTCTAGGACTTCTTAATTTCTACCATTCATTTCTTCGTTCAAAAGCAACGCTGGGCGAACCCCTTCACAGACTTTTGGATAAGAATTCTGCTTGGAGGTGGACCAAGATTCATCAAACGTCATTTGATAATCTTAAGAAGCTTTTATCATCAGACAGTGTTCTTATGCCCTTCAATGATAAATTACCTGTCGTTTTGACCTGTGACGCTTCGCCATATGGAGTTGGCTCGGTTTTAGCGCACGTGCTGCCAGATGGATCCGAGCGACCTATTGCATATTATTCAAGGACCCTCAAGAAATCTGAGCGAAATTATGCGCAACTAGATAAGGAAGCCCTGGCAATTATTGCAGGCATCAAAAAGTTTCATGACTACTTATACGGTAGACAATTCGTGATGTACACAGATCACAAACCGTTGCTGGGTCTGTTCTCACCTTCCAAACCTACACCAAATACCCTTTCTGAGAGGATGCTTCGTTCAATCATATTCTTAAGCGCTTACAACTACAAGCTTCAGCATAAAGCCGGGAAAGATATCGCACATGCCGACGCGTTCAGTCGCCTACCAGTTAATAATTCAATCGATTCCGAAGAAGATGAGGAGGAAATAGTCTTGATGATAGATTTACTGGATTCGCCGCTACTACAGGCTAGCGATATTGCTAAGGACACCAAAAAGGACAAACTTCTATCACGTGTTTTACACTGGACATTGAGGGGATGGCCAGCTGTCGTTGAGTCAGATTTCAAAGTTTTTTTTAGTCGGAGAAACGAGATTTCATCCATTAGAGGGTGCCTAGTATGGGGTCAGCGGGTGGTGATTCCTAAAATTCATCGAATGAAACTTCTTGCAGCACTTCATGCAAACCACCCTGGAATAGTTCGCATGAAAGCTTTGGCCAGGAGCTACGTCTGGTGGCCAAAAATTGATGACGACATCGAACAGATAGTAAAGCTGTGTAATGTCTGCCAACAGATGCGTCCCGATAATTCTCCTATCAAGGGATACACCTGGGAGGAAGAAAAAAAACCTTGGTGCAGGATTCACGTAGACTTTGCGGGTCCATTTAAAGGAAATCTTTTCTTTTTGGTGGTGGACTCATACTCCAAATGGTTGGAGGTTCATCCAGTTCCTGCTACATCGTCCTCTTGCGCGATGTCAGTTTTGAGACAACTTTTTGCTACACATGGGCTACCCGATGTCATCGTTTCTGACAACGGAACGGCGTTCACATCCCATGATTTTAAGAGATTTTGTGAAAATAATTTAATTAAACATATCTTTTCAGCTCCATTTCATCCATCTACAAATGGCCAAGTGGAGCGAATGGTGCGCACTACAAAAGACTATTTAAAAAAGGTTCCGAATGGAGATATCCGATTGCGATTAGCTCGATTTTTGCTGGACCAGCATGTTACACCACATACTTCTACTGGTCGTTCGCCTGCAGAGTTACTTTTTAATCGCCGACCATGTACATATTTCGATAAACTCCACCCTGAATCAATGCCTGTTCAAGCAAAGGTTATACAGCAACAGGCTTCGAAGGAAAACAACTACGATAGTGGTGAACCAGTATGGTATCGGAATTATGCAGCAGGACCTAGATGGGTGCCTGGCCGTATATCGGAAGTCAGAGGTCCGGTTTCGGTCGTCATCGAGTCTGAAGGCGGCCAAGAATTGCATCGTCATGCTGATCAGGTTCGTCGATAGAGCAGACCGCTACCAATCCTGAAGATACAGTTCCCGAAGAAACAGTCGAGATGTCAATTCCAACTATTCCTGATGCAACATCATTGCAGCCCGAGGTTCGACGATCTGAAAGGATTCGCAACAAGGTTCAAAAGCCGCAGTAGTTTCATCCATGGGCGAAGGAGTATTGCATATACACCCTGTAACCGAAAAGAGACACTGCTGCCACCTGCAACAGAAATGACAGCGGCATTTCTTTTTCTTGTGTTGTCTGTCTTTGCTCCGACCTCGAACAGCGTGCACGCATTCAGATAACCTAATTATTTCCTTTGTTACTTTTGTTACTAATTAAATATTAAAGCTTAGTAAAGTTATTGCGGGACTTTCATTTCAAATACATAAAAGATATCTTCATCCTTTTTTAATAAAGTCCATGTTTCAGCGCCGTAAAACAGGACCGGGATGATCAGGGTCTTATACAGAGTCTCCTTAGTTGTTCGAGATAGGGTTTTACCGCTGAATTGCCTTATAAGCCCAAAAAAACAACGATTGGCAAGAGTTATTCTTCGATTGATTTCTGCGCTGATCTTGTTTGTAGAATTTATAGCAGAGCCAAGGTAGACAAAGTCCCTTACTACCTCGAAGTTATAGCTGCCCACTGTCACGTTCTGTCCAATTCGCCGGTATTGGTTTTCCCTTCTAGTTGACAGCATATACTTGGTTTTGCCCTCGTTTATCGCCAAACCCATTTTGGCCGCTTCCGCCTCAATGCTTGCAAAAGCACCGGTGACAGCCCGCTGAGATCTTCCGATAATTTCTATATCGTCGGCGTATGCAAGCAGTTGTACAGACTTGTAATAGATTGTGCCTCCGGTGTTGGCTTGTGAGTTCCGCACAATCCGTTCAAGTACAATATTGAAGAAGTCACATGACAGCGCGTCACCTTGTCTAAAACCTTTTTTGACATCAAAGGTCTCGGTGAGGTCATTACCGACCTTGATGGAGCAGCGAGCGTTCTCCATCGTCAGCCTGCATAGGCGGACAAGTTTGGCAGGGATGTCAAAACTAGACATGGCTCTATAAAGCTCTTCTCTATAGATGCTGTCATAGGCGGCCTTGAAATCGATAAAGAGGTGGTGAGTATCGATTTGGAATTCTTGGGTTTTCTCCAGGATCTGCCGAAGTGTGAAGATTTGATCGATGGTGGACTTTCCTGGCCTGAAACCGCACTGATAGGGTCCAATCAGGCTGTTGATAAAAGGTTTCAGGCGTTCACACAATATCGCAGAAAAGATCTTGTACTCGATGTTGAGGAGACTGATGCCTCTATAATTGGCGCAGTTGAGGGGGTCTCCTTTCTTGTGGATCGGGCAAACGATGCTGAGATTCCATTCATCAGGCATACACTCCTCTGACCAAATATTAGAAATGAGTTGGTGTATGCACTCTACCAATTCATCCCCAGCTGCCTTGAAATGTTCGGCCGGTAAACCGTCAGGTCCAGCAGCCTTGTTCGATTTTAGCTTGGATATTGCTATCCTCACTTCGTTTTGGTCAGGTGGACGGAAATTTTGACTATCATCGTCTATGTTGAATGGTTCATTCTGCCTGACAGCGGGATGTTGGTCTTCGTCGCCGTTATACAGTCTGCAGAAGTAGTTTTTCCATATTCTCAGCACCGACTGTGATTCGCTCGGAAGGTCCGGACATCCAGAATACTGGAGGCATGCCTTGCGTCGATCGCAATATGATCAATTTGGTTGATCGTGACATGATCATTGGACCGCCATGTCTGCTTATGAATATCGAGATGAGGAAACCATGTGCTTGCTATGGTGACATTTCGCTCCACAGCGGAATCAATTAGCCTTAGTCCGTTATCAGACGTGGTGTCGTGTAGGCTATGCTTACCGACTGCTCTACCGAAGACGTCCTCCTTTCCTATTTTGGCGTTAAAATCGCCCAATACGATCTTAACGTCGTATTTAGGACATTGCTCGTATGTTTTGTCGAGGAGCTCGTAGAAACACTCTTTGGAGGCAGGGTCCTTTTCTTCTGTGGGGGCATGAACACATATTAGGCTTATGTTACCGAACTTAGCCTTGATCCGGATAGTCATAATACGCTCGCTCACGTGTCGGAAGCTTAAGACTTCTTGCCTAAGTCTGCCGCGTATGACAAATCCGCATCCGAATAAGCGTTGCCTGTTGCCTCTGTAGCAATCACCGTAGTAGATGTCACAGTTTTTCATCCTCTTTTTGCCTGGCCCATCCCATCGCACTTCCTGGATGGCGGTAATATCTGCTTTATAGCAGTCTAGGGCCTCTGCTAGTTGTTCGGCTGCACGTGGTCTGTAAAGGGACAGAACATTCCACGTACAGATCCGAAGGTCGTTGTCCTTATTTCGTTTGCTGGGGTCGTCATTAGTTGGGTCATCCTTATCCGAGGCTTTTGGTTGTTTCGGAACCATGCGTTTTTTACGTGGTAGGGAAGTTACCCCGACGGCACAACCCCCAACCTGGAGGGCCAGTTCCTTAATTATTCCCCTAGGACGAGGGGCCGCGTACACCGGTGCCAGTAGTCCACTACGGGAGTATGAGCGCTGCCGTTGGCCCATTAAGGGCTCCTCCGCCACCATCTCTATTCCAATGTCCTGACCAACATTGGAAATTCCTTACCGACCTGTGATCCGAATACGTCGAAGCAGCTCGCGCAAGGTATTCACTAAGTTCAACCTAACTGGAACTATAGACGCCACCGTTGACTCCGTCTAGGGAATTCGTCCGCTGACGCCTGGGACAGGAAGAAGTGCTCTAGTGAGAAAAGCACTCTTCCCCCCCTCTCTCATCTGCTGCCACCAAGAATCCGCCAAACGGGGTTGGTTACCCACTTCTTGGATTAAGATGCTAGGCACCCGGCTGTCACCGCGTGGAGGTTGAGCGTAGGAGTTGTTAGGCCTCAGCTGAGTGAAAACGCTTGTGTTTTCATATGATCGCATGCACTACCGTTTGACCAGCCCAATTAACCAATTAACCAATTAACTTCTCCCTAGCGTTGAATTAGGTTTAATCAATATTTATCCTTTTCTTTATCTAGTGTTGTTATTTGTAAATCTTACCTCGATGCCAAATTATAAGATTATTATTATCTTGTAGTATCATTGTAAAATACTTCTTTTAAATAAACTAATAAACTATTTTTGTAAAACAAAAAAGGATTAAGTCGAGGAGTCGTTCACCTCCTTTGCATTTGCAGTCAAGTAGTGAGAAATAAATAAATTTTCTATCCAACATTTAAATTAACTTAACGGCACACAAATTCATAATACATATCTTCATATGATAGCGCGCTTTGAAATTGCGCTTGAAGTGGAATGATGAACTGAAGGATATTTTTGCTTTTAAGCATTAAAAAGCGACAGCTCTTCCTTGACATCGATTAAAATTAAAATTAAAGTTTGAAATTTTCCGCCCGCCTTGATGCATATGTCTAGTATGCTTGCTGCCCGATTAAGATACTACCAAGACAAACGCTCAGATTCATGACGTTCTGCTTGGCTTTTTTTTGCAATTCAAGATGAATTCAAGTGGTTCATGAATTGTGAAAGCTCATATCAACTCTACTGGGAAGGCATAAAACAGGCAGTAGGGAAGTGATATGATTGGAAAGCTGATCTTACCGATTGATGTTTGATGTGAATGTCATGTGGTGGACAGGAGAAAAATACTGTGAATCATAAAGCAACGATAAAATAATAAAATAATTCCCTCCAGTTGTATCTACCACATCACTGGAGTTTTTGTGAAACTTATTATCTGAGTCTCAAACCACTACACTAATCTTTCTCTCTCTGCTTATCCTTTCCAACATACGTAGTACATTCATGTAATCGCATTAAAGATGTTGGTGCCTAGAAGTAAGCTCATGTTAAAGTAAAGGTATACATATGCACGTATGTGAACCTGCTATGGCCTTAGCAGTGACTGTAAATTTTTCAGCAACTCTGCGAGAATTTGGTAGTTTCTCACAATTTTCGAGAGCAGTACTATCTTACAGATGTCTTATCCTACCCACGATGGTAGTTTTAAAGGATGTAACCAATAAAAAGCCCCAATTCATGGAACTAGGACGTTCTTGATGTTTCTAACCTCACAAAGAAAATCCAGAATGTGTTTGTCGCCATTAGTATCTATTAGCATTGTAAAGGACATTAAGGGTTTCGTAATTGTATAATTACCCATGCACATTTTGGGGTGCACATATTTTGACGCAAAAGTCGATAATTAATAATTAATGCAACTTAGTTCTCTCAAGCATGATAATCAAGCAACTAATCAAATTTAATCGAATTGACTTCACAGGAATTTTTTCATTTGTTTCAAATTCCCTAAAGCCCCCATAATACAAAATGCAATTCAACAACTTCCTCTAATTGGCTGCCTATCTTCCGCCGCAAACTGCATTCCTTTACTTTGCCAATTACATACACATGCTCACACATGCATCTAGGTCAAATAGAATTCAATATCAAATACAGTTCGGATTTCCAATATCTTTCCGCTTTATGTTTTCATTTTGATTTCCCTCAAGTGATCTGGTGATTACGTTATACATCCTAAGCTGAGCCGTTCGATACCACATGCCGGCCGGTATAAATGGAAGTTTTACTGCGAGTCTCCAGTAAATTATATACCATTAAGCGTTAACAACAAGAAAAAAAACGACCTAAACTTCAACCATTTAACGACCATTTGGTCATAACCGCACGTAGGACTTCCTTTGAGTTTTTATTGTCAACATGTTTCCTCCGGGGGTACATTTTTCCTCGATTAACATATTTTTATTCCCCAAAAAAATAAAACATTTTCATCCCCTACTTAATAATTTCATTTAATGGCCCCCAAACCTCCATGGTGTATCTCACTCAAGTCGCCGAAAATGAAAACATAAATTCGTCGAATAACTTTGTGTGCGGTTTGAATCGAAGTTGGAAACCTCAAAGTGCTGAAATGGACTTTTGATTGTTCAGACTGTATGGTGGGTACCAACCGTCACTTCACAACGAATCAAGTCCCTCTAAATGAAGATTGTAACTTTATTTCGAGGGATTGTTGTGGTTTCCTGCCGCAGAAAGGCAAAAACTGACACAAATCCTTGTGCACAAGGATATTAAGCAAATAAATTTCCGCGAAGGACACTTTCACGGCAGAAAGAGGGAGAGAGTCTCTTCGAGAGACTTCGCAATGAATATTTATCTTGTATCCAATTTTAAAATCAATTATTCATCAGTGCGTTCATTCATTCATTAATTCACTTTCACTTCGCAGAAAAAAAAGAGTCCTGATGTCCTGCTCTATTCGCAGTAAATTTAATCAATTTACACACAAAAACATGGATGTGTATGAAAAAACAAGAAGATCTAATGAGAAGTATCTTCTGATTTAGATATGTTTTTTGGTATTGAAAATTTAATTGCCACTGCCAGGTTGATTCATTTACATCCTTCAGCCAGTTATCGTCGTCCTTGTTAGTTGTGTTTGGCGGTCTGGTAACCTTTTTCATTAATTAAGTGAAATTTCAGCGCCCCACAAACGTGCTACTGAATGTGCACAATTAACGAACCCTGGTGGAGCTTATCTCTCCTGGCAACAACATATAAAACCTAGGCGAAGAGGAGCAAAGGATTATCTGTAATAGTACCGAGTAGCAAGTCTTATATGAAATATGTCGGTATGGATACTTGTAAGCCGTAATATAATTAATCATTAGGACAGATGGTGCAGATAAAAAAAAAAAAAACAAAAAAAGAGAGAAAAAAAGGGAAACGTGCCAAGCGATGGTGGATGGGTAAATTATGGTGTTCAGGTCAGGAAAGGTGGTTAAGGATTGATAAAGAAGGTCATGGTGGCTGGTGGTGAGATATTCCCACAAGGTCAGCCAAAAGATATGGAGCAGACCAGAGAATAAATAATATAAATTGACTCGTCACATTATACTGTGTGGTCCTTAATCAGATACCGTCAGGTGGGGTAATTATATATGAATCTTCTTCAGGAAAAAGCCTCCAGCACGTGTCGTATTGACCTTTTTAAGGTCGATTTATCAAATTCATGGCATAGGTCAGTTTGATTAGTGCACAGAATTAAATTCAGTCTTTGATCTGAAAATGAAATTAGATGCGTTTGAAATTTAATACATGGTCGTTGAATAAAACCTTCCTAAGCCCAACATTTTTATTTTGAGATATTTGTGTTAAGGCTACCCTCACGCTATTTACAGGAATTCTGATGAAAACATAAGTCAATTTATTCATCCCATTTTTGAGCCGCCTACTATATTCACAATTATTAAGAAACTTTGCAAATCTTTCGCGAATTTTTATCCAAATTGAAAACAAATTTTGTGGAAAGTATGAAAGCGAAATAATTTTTCACCTATTTCGAGAACTGAACCTTGAATCTATTGCGCAATACTGTGACGCTACTAATCACTACAACAAGATTAGTTGACCCTAAATGGATGGCAAGTGCTTCTAGCATGATTGCCACAAAAACCACACAAGCCGCAACCGCTTTATCCGACATAGGACAGCTTATCGGTACTTACCAATACCACCAATACCACATATATAAAAAACAAAAGGCTGTGCGAATAATGCTAAAATGAATAATCGGCCAACATTTTTGGGCGTTTGTGCATAATGAAAGAAAGCCCAAAAAAAGGAATAACTGCCCAAAAATTAATGAACAATCGCCCAAAACAGGAGTGAATGGCTGTGCGAATAATCGCCCAAAATCCGAAAATGAACGATCGCCCACTTTCCGGAGGGGTTTAGCCGCTCCGCTAAGGGTATGTCAACAACTGTCAGCCAGGCACCGGGGGCTAAGTCTATTCGAGGACAGTTTTGTGCGTGGAAGCGTGTGAGCATCTGATGCGTGCCCTTCTGCTGGACACACTCTTACCGGTGGCGTTATTTACGCAAGAAATCTGAGTGATGCTGGTGTTGTTACCCCTAAAAGTCCCAGCATTAGTGGACAGAAAATGGCGAAACAGGCAAAGCCACGGGTAAAAGCGCTCGTCTCGGTGGAAGCGTGGGTGCATCAGGTGCTCGCCCTTCTACCAAGAAACCTCAAACCAGAGGTATAAATCTGGGTGATGCGCGTTTTGGAACTTGTAAAAGCTTCAGCACCTACGGACATAAATTGGCTGACGTGGATAAGACCCTCGGTAAGAAGCAACCCGGATCGAAGGAGCGAATGCAGCAAATTGTGTATAGTGATACTGCTGCTTCCGCTCGTAATTACGAATCGCAAGAGCTGGCAATGATCATAAGACGGCAGACGCGGAGTGCAAATACTGCAAAAAATGATTGTGGGAGCTATCTTCGGGTGCAAATGCCTGCCTTTAAGTGGAGGGCTGTGCGTTAAAGAGCGGAACCTTTGTGGTGAAGTGTTCCTCGCAACAAGCCCTTGAATGGATAAGCAATGCAGTGCCGAAAATACCACCCTTGGGGACCAATTCCTTTTTGGTTTTCATGCCTATAAAGAGAACGCGCACCATTTGCTTTATCCCCGGGAAACTTAGAAAAACGGCGAATGTACTGACGCGTCTCCGTACCCAGAATCCCGACCTCGACACGAGCGAATGGTTCGTCTAATCTCACGGCAAGAGCAAGAATCGGGAAAATGTGGAAGGCTCTTCTCTATGCCGTCTGATGCAATGACACCAGAACTTCAGCTGATACGAATATACAGAGTCGACTTTCCTCGTGTTCAGGACTGGACTGGCTTTGCCAGAGTCTGAAATGGGAATGGAATGCAGTCGTATTTTCACGAACGGTTCCAAAACCAGTCAAGGGTCTGGCACTGGTGTCTTCGTGGAAGTCGACAATATTAGACTTCTTTTCTCGTTGGGCAAATATGCATCTGTTTTCCAAGCGGAAACTTATGCAATCCTAATGGCCATGAACTATGTTGTGAAGAAAAGGTGGAAGGGCCGTAATATTTGTGTCTGCACTGACAGTCAGGCTGCGCTTAAAGCTTTGCTTAACCACTTCCAAAATAGTTTGTGAAACCAAAAACTCTTTGAACTCGGTCGCAAGTCGCAAGGCTGAATTCTTTGTCTCTTATCTGGGTCCCAGATCACACTGGGTTCTTGATTAACGAGATCTCCGATGAGATAGCTAAACAATGCTCAGAGCAGGCTTTCTTAGGTCCCGAACCCGCGTTGGGTCTGCCTGCGTCCTCGGTTAGGGCTTCCATTGAAGATTGGCTCTCTCACGAGCACAATTGTGTGTGACATGACTGTCCGGGATGCAGGTTGACTAAATGCATGCTCCCGGACGTCTGTAAGAAATCAGCGGCATTCTTGCTGTCTCTCAGCAGAAAAGACTGTAGACAACTTATTGGCGTCTTGACAGGCAACTTTGCTTTTGCCAAGCACCTTAACGTGTTGGGCTTAAGTGACACTACAATCTGCGATGCATGTGGAGAAAGCGACGACACCGCGAAACATTATCTCTGTGAGTGTCCGGCCTTTGCGCGTATCAGGTGGCAGATCCTCGGTGCTGATGTGGTGAGTGCTGGTACTGTAAGCTCCTCATCACTGAAGTGCTTGTTTGACTTTCTTAGAAAGACAAGGAAATTCCAATAAAATGGGTAAATCAGGGTTTGCTCTCTAGTAGTCAAACAATCGTTTGATGTATAACATCCAAATGCTATATTACACACTTTGATACATTTCCTGAAAGCGTTGACTTTTCGTTTGGTGGCAAACGATGTCTAACACTTTAATTCCAGAGCTCTGGTTGCAGCTCCATGATTCGGATGAGTTCGAAAATTTTGACATTCTGTCAAACATCTTTGACTTCTTTCTCATTATCGTTTGACCCATCTATCAAGTCGATTTTTCAAAAAATGTCAAACGGTCGGACAGTGCCAATTACTGTCAAACGGCATCCAATTACGCTGTTTGTCAAAACACCAAGCTCTGACTATCAAACGCTGTGAAGCGACCGAAACTTAAACGTCTTTTAAAATGCAATACTGAATTATCACAAAGAAAAAGTTTCGCTTTCTACAATGACAGATATGTATTCAAAGCTTTCATCATACATATGGATACGTTCGAAAACCTTGCGGGCTGTTTTACAAGCCGTTGAACATTAAATAGATATTCTGAGAATGCAAATCAAATAATTAGCAGATATGCGCAGTCTTAAGACTATACCCCACTCTTGAATTGCTTTTTGAGACTCTTGCTTTACGAAATCACCATTTTCGAACGTGCCATATATTTTCATGAACCAACATTGAGCATTTCTGCCCTTCTGTATTGTAGTCATCAAATTTCGAACCCTATCTCCGCCCTAATTATCAAAACAATTTAGGCACAAGTATTCCTCTTATATTAATTTGGTTCGTAAAATTATCCCCCCATAAAGATAGGCAGGCACTACCTACCTCCCTGTCAAATGAAATCGACTCTCGACTCCCACTATCTATCAATTAGTCATCAGAGTGATATTACTTTGAGAGCCCAATATTTCATCACCCACATAGTAATCCTGGAAATGCTCTAAACACAAAAAAAACGAGACTTAATCATCAAATTGTAGTTTATTCCTTTTTCAATGTCACTTTGCTCAACAAGGGGATTCAATTTTACAATGATCTTCTGTTCCATTTCGCTCCCTTCAAGATGACATCCATTTGTCAAATTGTCTTAAAATAATTTTTTTAGTGCTCTTTTTGTTTTTATTTTGCTGTATTCGTATTCTTCGTGACACTGTCAGTAAGCTGCTGTTGATTTATTATCTGTCATGGTACATGGGGCTATCATTAAAAGAAACAACAAAAGAGATACACACATCTCCCTCAGCTCATCCCTGTCTGTTGGGTGGAGGCATGGAAGCACTGATTTCAATTTTTGATGGCCACCCAAGCTTATGTGTGAGTATATGTTGCATGAAAAATATTGCAAATGCAATTTAATTACACCCCCGCTGGTTGTCAATTTCGCCCAAGGATAAAAAAAAATGTTTTCGTTCTAATTTGGCATTACTGTGTCAGGGGAATAGTCGACGAGGGGATGGATAGAACAAAAGGCTAGCCTTGGAAATTAGAGTCTTAGGAAATTATGGAAGAATTAATTTCTTAGGGTTTATTGGATATTAGACAGTGTTATCCCTATATTGCATGAAGATGTAGATGACACAACTACATCAACGTGCTGACTACAGAAGTAGAAGAAGCTGCAATGAAGTGCAACAGATGGACCGTGTACAGAATCGCAAAAGAGCTGACAGGTAGTCGCAGCTCCAGTCAACACCAAGTGAAAAGCCTGGATGGTTGCTTGCTCATTTCGAATGAGGACTAGCTTAAGAGATGGAACGAACATTTTGCTACGATTTTGGACCGTGTATTCGCTAGCCCTATGCTCCCAAATTAGACTAGATCCCCGATGCACAGTGGAGTATTTATATGAAAAAACCGCTCAAAATTATTTTGTGTTTAATTTTTTTTGCACAATAATTGAATAAAACGCAATATTTGATCGAAATTCGTTGTTTATTCTTATAAAATATAATATATGTATTTGTTATATTGCTTTTTTGTTCAAATAGACATTTCAAAATTTTGATAAGTTTTTCTTCCAACAACGAAAACATTTCATCTATTCTCTTTCCTCCAAAAGCTTTTAGCATTTCGTATAATTGTCTTCTAGGTAAAACTCTTGACAATATCCGACGAATCTGCAACCCACTTTCCGAGCCTTTTTTTTTTTTTTTTTGCCGAGAGCAGGTGAAAAATCTTCCAAAGACACCATAAGGCCCGACCGCGCGTGCTTATGGTAGTGTGAGATTTTTACTCACTAAAAAAATACCTCTCTTCAAAATTAATACTACAACTAAGCCAGTGCTTATCCAGCAGTTTTATTTTCGCTTACGAAATCCGTTATTCTAGAAAAAGATGTTCGTATGTGATTGAAAAAAAATGTAGCACTTTAGACAGGTTAAATTCCAATGAAAGTTCCTGCCTTTTTCACGACCTTCATATGCTAAGACGCGAGGTCAAAAGGTTTTGTCCTTTGAAGACGACGAATTGAATTGTTCGCGTCAAGTAGTTGAGTGATAGTACGGTTACAATGGCCGTGAACACGATCTTTGTGTTTACGCGCAAATTTTGTTATATCTTCGACGACGCTGGGAATTCCCAGATCCCGATGAATATCTTCGTTACGTACATACCACGGTGCGTTGACGATCGTTCTAAGAACTTTATTTTCAAAAGTTTGTATGATGTTTCTATTGCTTTTCTTGGTACAACCCCATAGTTGTATACCACACGTCCACACTGGCTTTAGCACTTGCTTATAGATAGATAGATAGATCCACTTTTATGTACGTAAAGTTGACGTGAGTAGATTTGCCTTCATTCAGCACAATACGCCAAGAATTCGTCCAAGCGTGGACTTTATTAATAGCATGTTGAAGCTTTCCGGTTGCTGCTTCAATGGTATCGCCCGTTGTCAATATCGACGTATCGTCCGCAAACGTGACGACGCCACTGTTTCTTTCTTGCGGGATGTCACGCGTGTAGAGTACATATAGAAGTGGGCCAAGGACACTTCCTTGCGGGACTCCGGCTACAATCTCCTTGAAGTCAGAGTAATCGTTTCCGTGCTTAACACGAAAGAGTCTCTCGGTGAGGTACGACCGTAAGATTAAAAAGAATTGTCGTTGCAATTTATATTCCAAGCCTTCGTGCCAAACCTTATCGAAAGCTTGTGAGACGTCAAGAAATACACCACAACAAATCTTTTTTTCTTCCAGAGCTTTCTCAATCACGTCAGCTATTTTGTGGACTTGGTCAATTGCAGAAACTGATCCAAACTGATGGTCAGGAATGAGACGTCTTTCGTCGATTACGGGCTGTAGACGTTTGGAAAGTAGTTTTTCAAATATTTTTGAGATAACCGGCAATAGGGAAATAGGCCGATATGATTTCTTCTCATTTAGCGGTTTGCCTGGTTTCGGGACCATCTCGGCGATTTCCATTGTCTCGGAACATAGAGCAATCTGAACGAAGCGTTGATCAAATAGAGCAGTTTGATAATAGCTTTATTCGGCAATTCCTTGACTACCTGCGCCGTTATCAAGTCGTAACCCGGAGCCTTTTTCGTCTTTAAATTTGTAATCACTTCCCTCAGTTCAATCAATGCAACTTTTTTTTACTTTAAAGTTGCCAGATGTCGTGACTGGGGAATCGGGCGTTAACGAAGGGCAATCGAACGGCTTAAACGTTTCTTCTAAGTGCAAAGCAAAAAGTTCTGCCTTTTTTTTGTCGTTCTTGGCCCAGTTTCCATCGTTTTTCCGAATTGGTGGCGCTTGCATTTAAGGTTTCCGGATGCCTTTTAGCGCTTTCCAAAGCGAATAATTTGATTCTCTTTCACCGGAAAGATTTTCAAGATAGGTCGCTATCTTTTTGCTTTGAAATTCGCGAATACTATCTCTAAGGCGATTGCATAGTCGGTTAAGGACTGTTTTATGCTGCGGTGCACGAGTGATTTGCCATTTCGTTCGTGCTTTTCGTTTCTCCCTCACCAGTTCAATGATTTCTCTGGGATACTTTTCGTTGCGGTTGATCTTATAGCTTCTCGAAGGAGTGTTTTTCCACGCCGC
This sequence comes from Brachypalpus laphriformis, assembly GCA_945910035.1. NCBI lineage: Eukaryota > Metazoa > Arthropoda > Insecta > Diptera > Syrphidae > Brachypalpus > Brachypalpus laphriformis. The sequence goes on from OX246753.1 coordinate 328,324,996, forward strand.
TCTTTGGATTGTTTCCACGAAACGACCAACTTCGTCCTCTAGGTCACAAGGTGTTTTAAGTGAAACGTTTAAGGCGATATTTGTTTCGTAATCATTTCTAAAGCCCTCCCAGTTTGTTCTATTGCTAGTAAGTCTTGGAGGCTGTTATTTCTTGATCAGCTTCTCCAAGTAATAAAATTACCGGCGAGTGGTCAGAAGAGAGATCAAAACATTCTTTGATTGTAATAAACTTCTCGTAAATGCGTTTTGTAACAAAAAAATCGATAAGATCGGGAATTTTTCCTGAATCGGTTGGCCAATAGGTCGGTTTTCCAGAAGAATAAATTTGCCACAACAACCGAATTCATTTGTCACTTCGTAAAGAACTTTTCCTTTAGAAGATGTACATCTTGAACCCCAGAAGGTGTGCTTTGCGTTGAAATCTCCACCAATAAGGAAATTTGAACCAAGGGCATTGAAGACACGAAAGTAGTCGTCTTTTTCTAGTGGGCATCGCGGCGGACAGTAAACAGATGCTATATTGTAATTCAGGTGCTTACTTTTAACCCTTACCGCGCACGACTGAAGTTTTTCCAGCTCTATGCTTATATCGACCGAATGTTCGATGTTAGTTTTAATGAATAAGGACGAACCGCCCCGCGCTCTATCAGAAGGATGATATTGTACAAAGAATAGCCAATTTCTCGGCTAGATGCTATTCATTGCCAAGAGTATTCCATCGTATCAAACAATCGGATACAGGAAGCGCTTCAATGAAACACGTTTCAGTGGTATAGCAGGAAGCAAAACCGTCTTCTATGCATTTTACTGGAGTTTTCTTATCTATCATAAGAAGGCCAAGTACGCGCCTAAATTATGAGGACCTTACGATATCTGTACTCATCACATTAGAACTGAAGACCTGCCATCTGATACACAAGCAAATAATGGACAATCACGGAGTAAGTGTTCCCCAAGGACCTTGGCCAAATGTCCCGCACACAATTTAAAAAAGCTGTACCACTTAAAAGTTTTGTCCCGCGGGAAACAGTAAAAAAAAACATTTTCATTCCAATAAATCATCCAATACATTGGATTGACTGAAATTGTATCGTCTTTGTGTACCGCATATTAGTACAATTGGTTCTTAAATAGATAGAAAAATATCACACATATGAAAAAAATAAATCTCAACTCAGTTTAACCCATCAAGCATTTTAAGTGCTACATGTGTTAGTTATTCCAATGTTTATACTGTATCGTATCTTCATTCCTTTACCTTAGTGGCAATGCAATATTTCAATTGATATGGGGACAGTAGAAAGCAGCACGTTATTATTATTATTATTTATATAGGGCTATTTTGCACTACGGTCTATTGTGCCCCATGCTAGTACCTTGAAGAGGTTTATTCCCTCGTTAGAGTTCCCCTCGCAATACAATTCCTTCGGAATTATGTTTGAAGTTCATGCACTCTTACTTTGCCTTGGCGAGAATAGTTCACCTTAGAGCTCTATCTCCAAACCAGATTCTTTTAGGAATCTGAGAATGAAAAGTGGATCCATGGTAGGCATATCCTCATCTGATATTTGCTACTTGCCCTATTTCAATCTTTTGTGAGTCAGTGCCCCACAAGATTCCAAAAGGTGCTCCGGAGTTTCGCTTGACTCATTGAAGAATCTGCAAAGGCCTGCATTTGTTTAACTTAATTACCGTAAGTGCTCCCTAAGTTTGCAGTACCCCGTTAGGAAGCCTGTTAGGATTCGTATGTTATTCTTGCTAGAAATAGTTTGCAGCAGCACAGGACAATTAATGTTGGCTGCTAATAGCTGATGTACAAAAAGTATATCGGCAGCTTTTCTACGTTTTTCAAGCGATTGAACATGTAATCGCTTACAAGTTCAAGCAATGCTCGCAAGATCGTAGGTTGTATCTGTCGGGCCATGAAAGTCCGCGTAGAGCAAAACGGATAAACCTCCGTTGGACACATACAATTCGATGGGAATATGTATTGTGATAGGGAGACTAGACTTGGCTGGTATATTCTAGAATTGGTCTTACAAATGTGAAGTACAGGGATGTCATGACGTAAGGATCGGTGTTTCACATACATAAATAAGAATAAGAACTAGCATTTCACAAAAATAAGAATAAAGCCACGGGGTCCGACGAAGTACCGGCTGAAATGTAGAAAGGCAGTGGAAATATTGGTGTTAGATGGTTGACCAAAGCTTTCAACCAAATTTTGAAAGGCGGAAAATCCTAAAACCTTGGCCAAAAAGTTTTCCAATTCCCTTATTTTTTTAAACAAGGGCGATGCGGATTGTGAAAATCTACACCTCCTGCTTGTTGACTTGAAAAAGCCTTCAATCATTTCCTATGTAGATTGCTGTGGTAAGCCTTAAGGGCGCAAGGTGTCCCAGAGGCCTACATTAATAATACAAAAATAAAAAGCCATGCTCGGCTTAGTGTCGAATTTGAAGTCAAAGTCGAGGTCCACCAAGGATCAGTCCTAAGCCTGACTCTGTTCAACGTGGTGATGGATTTCCTCAGCAAAGACATTCAACTTTCACTGCCATGGTGCATTCCATACGTTGATGATATTTTTATTATTGCAGAATTTGTCAGCCAGTTGCAAGAGGAAAATGGACTTCGTATCAGCAGAAGCAAAATGAAGTACATACAAGGTGGTGCAAAATGAATCACCCTATCGGAAGATGTTATAATTTTTGCAAATGGCGTCGTACGTCAATCATATTTGACATTTGTGAACTAGATAGCTGCAATATACAAACGAATAAACAGACAAAATTGTAAAGGTCCAAATAAAGATTTCCATCACTCAAAAACTTTTTTTTTGTTTTTTAGTAAAAAAGTAATTCAAAAACAAAATTGGATGATTTATTTTGCGCCACCTTGTACATGATTTGCAAATACACAGAGGACACAGAAACAAGAATGCAGCAATGCATACGTATTCAGGAAACACCAGTCAACCTAGTTACCCAGACCAAGAATCTCGGCTCGATTCTGCATGGAGATGCATCCGTAGACGCTGATGCGACCCACAGTGGTGCTCCCTTTTTGGAGTTATGTGCAATCCAAAAATCAAAATAAAGTGTAAACTGTACAGTTATTAGACTGGTAATGCTTTATGGACCAGAATGTTGGATGACAAAGAAGGCTCACGAACAAAAATTGAGTATCAATGAACTGAAAATGCTAAGATGGGTCGGCGGCGTGACAAGAATTAATAAAATAAGAAACACAGGCACAAGTGGTAGTTTTAAGTTAAAGGAAACCCGACTCAGATGGCATGGCTATATCATGAGGAGGTTAAAAGAGCATATTGTTCAAAAATTTCTCCAATTTCCAACAAATGCCATAGGCAGAGGTCAACCCCAAGCGACCAACATCTCAAATGAAATGGGGGGAACCAACTTCAACAAAGGATGGCCCAGGACAGACGATCGTGGAGATTACGTACAAGGAGAGCCGACCCCAGATAAATGGGAAGAGGCAAAAAAGAAGAAGAAAGAGAATCGTGCCTGATCTGAGCTATTGTAGTTCATAGCAGTATTGTAGTCATCTAAGAGCATCAGTGAAGCAGGCTCCTCAATGCTATGATATTCTTCTTCTTCTTTCTTTTTTCAGCGAGGCCGTGATCCGAAAACAAGGGATCACAACCCTCCCACTTCACCGCATTTCTACTGATCCGCCTGTGGGGTTCGCCTATTTGACCTCAGAAAATATCGGCAGGTCCGCCGATTTTGGATCACTCGGTTACTGAGGCCAATGAAATGCCGATGTCGCGACTATGTAACATCTCGTACACAAAAGGCAGAGCTAGATACGTAACGCCGTAATCAATATGATACACATCTACACTGTAATCTATACTTTTCGATCATGCTACCCACAGCAGTTTCAAAACTACTGGAGTGGCAATGGCGTAGTGGATAATGTGTTTGCTCTTTAATCGATATGTGCAGGTTCAAACCCAGCGGGGAACAGCAATCATTAGCCACCTGAGAATGAAAAGGAAAAGGAGTTAGGTTAGGTTAGGTAGATGGGTGCCTTGTGACAAAAAGAGTCACTACTCACTTAGATCAACAGTTCGGGCCCATTGTGTCCAAAATTATTTAACCCTGGAAATGCTGTAAAGATAGTCCGGTGATAGAATCACCCAGATAGTGATATGAATCCTAGGAGGTCCATCAGCTCTACATTGCCTAAGTCCTCCAGTTCCGAGGAGAAGTAACTACCAAGAGTCCTCATTCTTCTGATGGAAAGGGCAGGATAATCACACAGCAAGTGACGAATAGATTCAATTTCTTCTTCGTTCCTGTTTTACATGGGTCCTTACGCAGCATACTGAGTCACTCCGAGTGGAAGCCAATGACACAATGACCAGTAATTATGCTAGAAACAAGCCGTGCGCTATAACGACTAAGTTTCACCAGAGAGGTTGATCTTTTCTTGCTGAAGGCCGGCCATAGCACCCTGGCCGTTGCACATGTTTTCAGATGAACCCAGCGTCTGCTTGCTCGACCGATGGCTTCATGTTTTATTTTCTTCCGTAAGGAACTGATTGTTATTAGCTTAAGAACTAAGCTGCAACTGTTCCGCTCCAACGTAGAATCAGTGTTGTTTTATGGGTGCAGTACTTGGAAGGTGGACACCATTAACACACGCAAGCTGCAAGTCTTCGTAAACAAATGCTTAAGAATCATCTTGAGAATTTTTTGGCCGAACCGCATCTTTAACGAACAACTTTATCTGAGAACGGGCCAAGAACCTATAAGCACTACTATACGAAGAAGAAAGTGGCAATGGATTGGACACACCCTACGGCGCGAAGACAACTCCATTGCTAAATACGCCATGCAGGCAGAATAGCGGAGCGCCCTAACAAACGTGGCGCAGAACAGTTGAGGAGGAATCGAGCTCTTTAGGAATGAGTTGGAGGCAGCTCAAACGCATTGCACAACTTCGGACAAGATGGCGCAGGCGTGGTTGGGGCTCTATGCCCCCCGAGGGGTTAAAGGATCTAAGTAAGTAAGTAAGTAAGTAAGTAAGTAACTAAGTAAGGAACTGATTGAAGTTACTATAAAAGGGAGGACCCGCGATAAGTGCAGCGCCGAACTTTTTCTAGCAGCTCGTCAGCCCTTTCGTTTCCTTCGATATCCATATGCCCTGGTATCCAGCAGAGGGTGACCACATTGCCTCTAGATATCTCATTTGCAGGTTCTCACAAGTCTCGACCTAATTACATCAGGGTCCAGAGCCTTAACGGCTGCTTAGCTGTCTATATAGGCAATGATCGTTTTACCAACGATACTACTCCCGTGTATAGTTTCAGTAGCCTATACAATGGCTGCAACTTCGGTCTGAAAGTCGTCGCTTATTCTAAAGGAGTGGTTTTTTCTTAGGGCTTCACAATAAACTCCGGCCCCCTTGCCAACGTCCTTCTTAGAACCGTCGGTATAGAATGCCAACTCCTTTTTCTTATTGGTTCTTCGATTCTTCGGCTCTTCCAGTATATTCTGTCAGGAAATCTTGTAGTAAATCTCCTTTCAAATGCTATCATCGGGTTCATGTGATCGGTTTCCGTCAATCCACTGATAGTTCCCCATCGGGACAAAATGGAGGCATGGCCATAAAGGCTCGTTGATCACAATCGGCCTCCTCTCAGTCTTACAGCGGTTTAAGCTGCCAGACTGCTACAGTATATATCAAGCGGAATGAAACTAAGCATGGTTTCCATTGCCGCTGTTAGTGTTGTTCTCATTGATCCCATGACTCTAATGCCCGCTGCCCTCTGGATTTTGGTGAGGTTTGAAAGCTGATATTGCTTCTCAAGTATTATCCACCATACAAGTGAACCATATGTGAGAAAGGGCCTTACTACCTCCGTGTATATCCAGCTGGTTTGAAGTCCCACGTATTACTGAATGCCTTTTTGCGAGAATAGAAAGCTGCGCTTGATTTTTTGACGCGATTGGCAATATCTTCCTTCCAGTTCAATTTGGAATCTAGAACTACGCCCAGATATCGAGCTGAACTTGAGATACTTAGTTCAATGCCACCGATGTTTGGGGGTCTGAAGGTAGGAATTGATCTCTTCTTAATGAAAAGAACTACCTCCGTCTTTGAAGGGTTCACTTCCAGCCCTTCGTTGCTGAGCCAGTCATCCACTAGTTGTAGTGCGAAGTTGAGCCTTTCACTTAGGACTGGAGGAAATTTCCCCGAAACCAGGATAACCACATCGTTGCCATAGGCCGTCGCATTAGGGCCGTTTTCCTTCAGTATTACCAAGATCTCATCCACTACAAGGAGCCATATTAACGGAGACAGAACTCCACCTTGGGGGGTTCCTCTGCAGACCTTTCTCCGGATGGTTACATCTCCTTGTGTTGAAAAGATAATTCTCGATTGAAGCATCTGTGCAATCCAGTTAGGAAAAGGAGTTACATCGAAGTTACCAAAGAAAGGTTGTTGCCTGGTAGTATAATGGACCAGAGAGTCTGTGTGCTCTGGGATTGGGGTTACTGGAGAGCCGTGTAAGATGATATCCCACACGAGTATGTAGGATCTACTGAAAAATTAACCTGTACGACAAGACAGATTCCCAAAAGTGTTTGTTCGATTTTGGTAATCTATCGAGCTTATCTCAGCCATTTAGGATTCAAATAATCATTAAAAAAATATTTGTTCATGAACTTTTTAGTAAATGTATTGCAGTACATACTTAATTAATTAATGCCGTTATCGCTCTGTGATTTTCGAATGCATTTCTTATAACCTTTTCCACATTTACGAGTATACTGTTGAAGTGCAATTACTACTTTATTTTTATTTTAATATTCGTTTGAGCTATAGTACTAAAAAAAAGTATTATAAAACCGCAGGTACATTAAGTTCTTAGTTCAAATAAAATCCGGTGGGTAAAATGAATTCAACAAATAAAAGGATTTATGCCAAGGGTATCGTAAAGCAAATAAAAAATTCAAAGCCAAGCTAATTTCATTTAATTAAATCAATTTCAATTCCAATACTGGGATTAATAATGAATACAAAGTTCCACCCAATTAGGGACTTACTATTGGAATATTATCACTTTAGTCAACCTATCGGCTACATGAAAACCTTACCCCAGCAATTACTCAAATAATTGCGTAACGCGCACCAGCCAAAGGAAACAATTATAAAAATTTAAATCAATTCCACCGCCATCAATCGCAGGATCACGGAAAAAGGGAAAATTGAAACAGTTTGGCTGTTAAACTTGTATACATCATAAAGTAGGATGAAAATTTACGCTCGATAAGCTCAACCGGGTTTTATATTCGAAAGGATGAAATTCCACCTACGAACTGTGTGAGAAAGGATATTGCGCGCAAAGGCATCACCCACAAATGCAACGCACAGAGAGACACAACGACTTTCTTTTATTACGCGCTTGCATTTTTTATTGAGTTGTTTAATGTAGGTGGTAAAAACAGAACGTTGTTGTTGTAACGTGAAACCCCTTCCGTTAAAAAAAAAATGTGTTGTGCAGGAGGTGATTCGGGGGATCTTACGAGTAGGCATTGGGATTGCTTAAATATCTCGTTTTATTGCGAAGCAGGAGCCTTAGTATAATATTTTCAGATTTCACAGGAGAATGGTGTAAGGATTAACGCCAGGGCTACGGCCATTAAGTATTGTAATTGAGCGTATTTAATGGATGTTAGCGAATGGAGAATTGATTGCTATCAAGGGTTATGTGAACAGCAAAGTTTTTTTTTTTATTATTATACAAAGTTATGATGAATGGGAATGCATTTTTTATTGGTGAAAAAAAAAATAAATAAAAATAAACGAATGGGATAGATAAAAAATTTACATCCAACGAATAATAGTTCCTCATTCATGGACTAGTATTTGGTTGTGTTTGTAGTCCCATTTGTCAATTTATCTTCTACTTTCTTTTATCAGCGAGGTTATGATACGAAAACAAGGGATCACAACCCTCCCACTTCACCGCATTTCTACTGATCCGCCTGTGGGGTTCGCCAATTTGTCAATTTATATTCGGAGTAAAAATTTGTAGAAGTATTCGTTTCTGTTTCGATCCGTAAAATGTGAGGACATCGCATTCTACAGCGGGTTTTACAAATATGAAGGTTAAAGCCATTTGATGTAGAAGAAAGGTTCAGTAGAAGAATTTGATAAAAAAAGAAAGAAACGCGATACTGATCACATCATCCCCGTTTGAAGAGATCCTCAAACGGCTAGATTGAAGCAGAGCCAGATATTTGAAACGTAGCGGCGGCGGTGGACGATCCAATTATAAATGAAGATCTCAATATTTTTTTTTTTTTAACCAGACACTGTGGGGCGTCATCAAAGTGGAGCAGAAGCCAGCTTTGATACAGCACGCGCTTTCAGTGCGAGACAAGTATTACCATCACGATGAGAATGTCCTGGAAGACGCACATCTACAATTGCGCCAGATCGAGACGATGGTTCAACGGATATTGTTATTAATGATGGTCTCGTTGTAACGACTATAACAAATTGCATCTGTTTGAAGATCAAGCAAGCTGCCCATAAAAAAATATGGAACCTACAGTTTAGTACCGCACTTACTTACTTATGTCCTGTATTCCCTTGCGGGTCCTAGCTCCTCTACTACTCCTATGCGCCATCGTGTCCGGTTTCTGGCAGTGTGTCTCAGCTCTCCCCAACTTTTCCACAACTGGTGTGTCTCCTTCTCGACTGTTCTACGGCATGTTCTCTTCGGACCCCCAGGTCTTCTGCCATCCTGAGTTAAGGGGTTCCATTGCATAGCATGGTTCGCTATGGAACTGTCACTCTTTCGGAACGTGTGACTAAACCACTGCCACTTCCGTCATTGGATGGTTGTGCCGATTGGTTCCTGATCCGTTCTCTCGTAAAGATGTTCGTTAGAGATACGATTGGACCAGAAAATCCTTAAGATATTGCGCTGGCTCCTACTAACGAACGTTTGCAGCTTCCTGGTGATAGTAATGGTCACCCTTCACGTGCTGCATCCATATAACAACACGGATTCAACGTTGAGGCGGAACAGTCTTAGCTTGGTGCATTGCTTCGCCATATTTTGAACAACATCCCGAACGCGGACTTTGCTTTGGCGATCCTGTTGGCTATATCTAGTTAGGTTCTACGATCGGCCGAGACAATACTCCCAAGATACTGGAAATCCTCTACTCTCTCTATCGGTTGTCCAGCAATGCATATTTGAGCCGATGAGATTGTTCCATGGCTGATCATTTTAGTTTTTGCCGTATTAATTTTCAGCTCGACGACACCTGCCTCCCTCTCCACATCTGCTGTCATTTGGTGGAGGTCCATAATTCTGTGAGAGAGTAAGCATACATCGTCAGCGTAGTCAACATGTTTCAGTTGAGATGTAAGAGTCAATCGAATTCCTCCGTTTCCCATCGACAAAGCTGCACGAAGCACATCGCTAGTCACCAATAGGAATAGTATTGGTGAAAGGATACTACCTTGTCTTATCCCACTTTGGATCTAAAATTCCTCGGACAACCTTCCTCTATGCAGAACGTGCATACGAACTTTTGGAGCCTTCATATGTAGCTTTGATAATAGCAATTCATTTATCGGGAATAACTCTCCTGCGTAAAGCACACCAAATAAACTCCCTGTTGACACTATCGAACGCCAACACACTGTTCGGTGATAATCCGCAGGGTGTTTATGTGGTCGGCACTGGAGTATCCAGAGCGGAAACCTGCTTGTTCGGTATCGATTATGTCTACGAGATGTTGTTTGATTCGCTCCAGGATGATTTTAGCTATTATCTTAGCTACAGCAGGCAGTACACAGGTACCCCCCCTAGTTTCCGCACTCCATTATATTTCCTTTCTTAGGAAGCTTGACGATCATTCCCTTTTTCCACTCGTTAGGAAAGCTCTCAGCTTCCCAAGCTCTCTCTATATGTGGAAGCAGAAGGTCTGCCGATGTTGTTGGCGCTGCTCGTAAGGGCTCCGCTGGAATACCGTCAAGTCCTACCGCCTTATTGGATTTGAGTGCCTTGATCGCTGTAGTGATCTTATCATTACTGGGAGTCGTGGTGCGTATTCGGGCATTTCTCACCTCGGGCACCTCAGTCTGATTTGGGAGAATATCGCTAGCGAATAGGTGATTCAAAACCATAGCAAAATACTCCTTCCATCTCTTGAGCTGGTCCTCATCCGTAATGAGCAAGGAGCCGTATAGGCATTTCACTGTGTGTTGGCCGGAGCTTCGACCACCTGCCAGCTCTGTGGTGATTCTGAAGGTTCTGCTGTCACACTTCCTTGCAGCTTTTTCTACTTCTCTAGCCAGCGCGTTGATGAAGTTGCGCCTGTCACGTCGCACGCTAAGCTGAACTTCTCTCATCTCCATGCGATATATGAGTACTCTAGCTCGCTTCTCCCTGCTGCTGGAGTAGCTGCAATGCGAGCTTTCAGCTGTTTTCGTTCGTCAATCCGTCTCCGTATCAATTCTTTCAGCACCAGATGTAAAAACATTTTTCACAGCACATCAATGGTCTTGGATGGCTGCTAACTACTTCCACACCTTGCGAAAAGTGCACCCTTAATTGTTGGCGCACTGAGGGATCACTAAGTCTATTTATGTTGAACCTGGGCATTCTTGTGTTGTCCTGGGATCTTTGAACTGCAGCAGTGCGTAGTTGGAGAGTAGCTATAATAAGATGGTGATCACGTACTATCCCCACATCTGCCCCTCGCCTGTTTCGGACGTCCAGGAGAATACTTCTAAAGCGGCGGCTGATGGCAAAGTGGTCGATTTGGTTGGAGGTTGCTTGCCTGTCGTTGAAAACCCAGCTGACTTTGTGACAGGTCTTGTGCTCAAACATGGTGTCACCTATCACAAGGCGGTTGGCATTGCAGAAATCCACAAACCTTTCGCCGTTGTCATTGCGGTTGCCTAGTCCATGCTTCCCGATTACATGTTTGAGCCCTTCGTTGTTGCCTACCTTGGCATTCAAATCCCCCATCACTATGACAATGTCTCCATTTGTTGTTGTGTTGAAGACGGCACTTAAGAGATTGTAGAAGCTCTCCTTTTCGTCCTCAGACAAACTATTCGTTGGGGCGTAACACTGTATGATGGTGACGCGTCGTACTCTAGTCTGGAATCTGGCCGTCAAAATCAAATCATCATGAGGCTGCCAGGAAATTAGGCACTTGCGTACTGTTGTTGTTAGTAGTAGTCCGATTTCATATTCCCGTGGACTTCCTCAAGGTCTTCCAGAATAGAGTAGTACAGTGTTACGCGTTGGGGACTGGCACTCGCCGCTAACCATCTGATTTCACTTACCCCCAAAATGTCCAGTCTATATCGCATGTATTCTTTTTCCAATTGAAGGAATCTGGCATTGTGAGGACCTTCGCTTCCCGAGTCGAGGAGCGTCTTTACATTCCAGAAACCTATCTTTGTCCGGGTACATTAGACAAAAGTCGTCAACATGTGATCACTCCTTATCCGAGGCATAGTGCCTGTTTCTGTAGCGGTCGGTTTTCAGTAACCCAGGTTGCTGGCCCACGTTACCTAGTCTAGAATCAAGATCCTAGATAACCCTCACTTGCATTTTTAGCCTGCACGTATAAGAGTTTATATGAACGTATAGTTGCCCCCACTAGGAGGTAAAGCGAGCACTTAATCACGAACTTGATTGTTGCGCTACTGCCCCCGTCCCAGCCAAATTTTGAGCAGTCAGTTGTTTCCAAATCAATCGAATTGCAGATTCCCAAAATATCGTAGCCGAAGGGCAATTCGTTTTTGAGAAGATTTCTCGTGGCAATAATACTCTCGGATGTTTGTCAGACGTTAGCGAGAGGTTTCCGGGATTCGAACAAGCTGCCGATCCTTGGGATTTATTCATTCAAAGGCTGAATGATATTATGGCAAGGGGCACTACTGATTTGGTGACTCTGCCGATAGGCGGAGCAAGGAGGCTGACACTAAATAATTGCCATCAATGGCCAATGATTAAAATTATTTGCGACAAATCGAAAAATCTTAGAGCATCGGTGCTGCGATTAGACCTTAATTAGCATCGCATGACCCACAGGTTGATCTCTATTTGGAAGAAGATCCTAGCACTGAAAAGCAGAACATCGAAGTTTTAGTTTTTAAGGCAATCGGATATACAATAGTTTACTCAGTTGATGCTTTACCAACTTCTGATGTTATGATATTGTTGACATGTTCGAATAATTTGTCCTCAAGTGTTATGAAGTGGCTGAAGGAAAATCGAGCTTCAGTTATCGCTATCGATTTACGACCGAATGGCATTCATGGCGTACCAATTAAGTACTAAATATTCCCAACACTTGCGTTCAATGGCATATCATCAAACTGTGGCCAATTAAATCGATTGTATGTAATGTAAGAACTCTATTGCTCAACGTGGCAGGCAAGATTACCAAGATCAATGCTATATTAGAAATAAAGGCTTACTATCTACTGTGGGAAAAGTTCCACAAACTCAAGCTGAAGCCCAAAGCTAACGCGAAGAATCACCCTAGAAATCGCTCTTTTGTCAAATCTCCAGAAATCTTCTATGTTGTACCTAATTTATTCACAGCAAAAGTATTAAATCTAATCGACGCCAAAATTAATTTCAGTTCACCCTTCTACACTGAGTCCTCGCCTTAAATTTCTAATAAAGCAGTGCTCTGGTCAAATCGCGGATCTCATTGCTTCCGCTTGTCTTTCCAGAAATCCACTCAACTGCAAAATGTCAAGTCTGTACATGATATCGTTCTCATGCAGGATATCTAGTCCTAGGCACTCACCCACTCACCCAACGACGACACTCAACCAGTTTGTGTAAAAGAAATGAAAAAGGAAGCAGCGATAAAAGAAGGAACAAGAAATATTATGCAAATGGCATCTGTTTGATATTCATTGTGGAGGTCATTTCATTAAATTGCAAATTGCCATCACCCGGTTAAAAAAAAATAAAAAATAAAAAAACAGAAATAATTCTTCGAGGATACAGGACCAGCAGGGGTCTGGTTCTATCGACCGTGAAACGGTTGCAATGTCTCACTCCCCATTGAGTCTGTCGAATCGAAATTGTTGTCTGCAGCAGCCCACAGTAACAGTAGGAAGCTGAGCAAACATCGTCCTTCGCCTTACAAATTAAGAGAAACCTTAGCCTCACAGTTACAGACGATAATGCACACCTGGGTCCCTGACAGGGATTTTTCTTCACTCCATTGTTCCTTGGATGCAATGAGAAATCGATTCGCTATCGTAAACATTGAAAAATCCTTGCCGATTGCGGATACGTTCAATACTGCTGTACTATGGATGGCAACAGACAAGGACATTGAATCATTACGCTGGGACACCTTTTTGTTGAAATTTCCACTTAATGTCACCAACAACAACAGTAAGGTGTCAACAATCTTTCAGCCATTAGTAATCCAACGTGAGAATAATGGCTAAGTGGAGTGTTACACAAGGGCTTTTTGTTTATTATCCCCTCGTCGATGGGGTTTTTCTTCAAACAAATCCTCCTCGTGTCAGTGGATTACATTGTATACAGGGTGGTCACAAAGCTAGGAGGTGGTTGGTGTACTAAATGTGTGCATTATGCAGTTTTTTTCTTCAATGAATGAATGGACTTCGATTTATAATTTTTAAAGTGCAAAGGAACGGGTAAGGACATTCGACGCTCCTTGGAGGAGAAAATCGATACTATTGTATCCATAAGAGAACAAGATGGCAAGATTGACTTAGATATAACGGTCTGATAATATATCTAGTATCTTTTTCCAACAATCAACTGATGAAATTTACTGCTTACTGGTGGGATTATCAACTCAGAGCTAGGTCGGACGTCTATTAGGAGCTCTGTTAGTAGTGGAGTGCATCTTCTATCCCCTCTTTTTTGGAACTTGGTGGTTAATGAACTATCAATAATCCTGGAAGGTGAGGGATGCAAGGTGATCGCTTATGCAGATGATGTTACTATAGCGGCCTCAGGAAAGCACATCAATGCTCTCAAAGAACTGCTACAAAACGCTTTAAACAAGCAACCAGATGGGCGCTTCGGTGTGGTTTGGCTAAATCCCCATAAAACTGAACTGGTACTCTTCTCAAGGAAATATAAAATTCCGTTTGTCGATCCTCCCTCTCTTAATGGTATCAGCTCAACTTTCTCCGATAAAGAAAAATATTTGCTGGAAACCCGACATTCAAGAAAGAGTCAAGAAAGCCACAGTAGCACTATCCTCTTGCCAGAAAGCTATCGGAAATAAATGCGGGTTGCAACCTCGCAAAACTCACTGGCTCTACATCTTGGTCAACAGGCCGATTTTCACGTACGGGGTAGTTGTCTGGTGGACTGCCTTAGAAAGAGCCATAAACCGCGACAATCTAAGTAAATTCCAGCCAACAGCTTGTTTGTGCATAAGCGGAGCACTGTGTACAACTCATCCTGCAGCATTGGACATTCTGTTTCATTTGATACCCCTCAATATCTACAGCGGGCAAATGGCAGTCAGTTGAACCGTTCGCCTTGAAGCATCATCACAGTGATCAAGAAAAGAATTCGGCCACGCATACATTTTGAACAACCTCAAGATCTCTCCCGAAAACACGGACGACACCATTCCACGTCTCTTTTTTTGACAAAAATATCCACGTCACCATTCCTTCCAGGTCATTTTTACACTATCGGCTCAAAAACCAAAGAAGGTGTCTTCTCTGATAGGCTTAGTCTTAACCTCTTCAAATGATTGTAGCGTGTTCCAGACGGAAATAATGGTGATAAAGGAAGCCTTATCTTGGCTGAAGAGAAGAATATTCGTATCTTTTCAGACTGCCAAATCCTTTGAATCGATCTCTATAAATTCATTTGTAGCCCTAGACTGCCGACTGTCTCTCAGGGAGATGGTGGAGCAGTTTAATATTCACCTCTGTTGGGTGCCGGGGCATAGGGATATTCCGGGAAATTATAAGGCTGATGCGCTTGCCAGAATAGGAATAACTGTACCCATCGTCACAGACCAGGATAATCTAGGTATAGTAATCGTTACTTGCAAATTTGAATTTAAGCTGGATGCAATCGAAAGAACAAGTTATACGGCATATCTAGCGACTAAACATATTTGGCCTAGGTTAGGTTTAGTTAGGTTGGCTGTCCACACGAGAGTGCAGACACACTTAGACCAGTGAAGGTCCTTTGTGATACCATGGATCAACCCATTAGGCCACTCAGGGACTAACAAAACCAACCGGAGCTTTTGACAAAGCGATGGATGCTCATGACGTCCAGAGACGCCAGATCGCAGAGGTCGTCAAGGAAGGGGGACCCTAGATGGAGCATTCTTTTATGCGACAGGGCTGGACATGTGCATAGGAGGTGAAGGATGGTTTCCTCCTCCTCCTCGTCCCTACAGCTCCTGCAGAAGTCGTTGGAGAAGAGACCAAGTCTTCTGGCGTGTTGGCCTATAAGACAATGTCCAGTGAGAACACCGACAACGCAGCTGATTTGTGTACGCTTTAACTTGATCAGATCGGCACTACGGTTTTGATCCAGCCTAGGTCAGATCTGTCTCGAAATGTGACACGTTGACCCGTTTACCCATCTGAGGTTGGTCTTACTAATAGCGTTCAGCTTTAGTAGATACTTACATGTAGCGAGGGGCATACCCAGGGCTTGCCTTTCAGGCAAAATCTTTAGAGTGGTACCCTGTCTGGCGAGGTCGTCAGCTCTGCAGTTACCTGGAATGTCTCTATGGCCTGGCACCCATCAAAGGTGAATGTTGAACTGCTCTGTCATCTCCATAAGAGATAGACGACATTTTAAGGCAGCCTTTGAAGTGAAGGAGAATGATTCCAGGGGCTTGATTGCCGCTTGGCTGTCAGTGAAAATGCTAATATCCTTGACAGATAATACATTACATTTCAGCCAGGACAGGGCTTCCTTAATCGCCATGATTTCCGCCTGGAAAACGCTACAATGATCAGGGAGGCGGAAAGAGATGTTTAGATTGAGCTGTTCGGAGAAAACACCACAACCCACCCCACCCTCCGTCTTAGATCCGTCTGTAAAGAAGTGAACCGAACTACCATCGACAGGGGAGGAGGTGTCCCATACATCCCGGTTAGGGATGCTCGTACGGAAGTTACGGTCAAATCTCAGTTTCGGTGGGGTGTAGTCCGTGTTTTCGTGTTTGAAGTTGAGAAGAGCAAGGATCGAGGAGTGGCCCAAGCGATAGCTAGACCACTGAGAGGAGGCTTTTAGGCGGATGGCCGCACGGGCAGCCATATGTTTGCCGAAAATATCTAAAGGTAGCAGGTTGAACAAAATGTCCAGTGCCGCGGAGGGAGTAATTCTCAGTGCACCACTGATGCAGATGCATGCAGATCTTTGCACCTTAGCTAGTTGAGTGAGGTGGACAGCCCTGTCGAGAGCAGGCCATCATACGATCACGCCGTATAGTAGTATAGGCCTGATAAAGGACACGTATAGCCAATGAGTGATTTGAGGTTTGATACCCCAGCTCCTACCTATAGACTTTTTACAGGAATAGAGAGCTACATTAGCTTTCTTGACGCGCTCTAGTAGATTGGCCTTCCAGTTTAATTTCCTATCCAAAATAAGACCCAGATATTTTGCTTTTCAGAGAAGGTGAGACTGGTGCCATTTATCATAGGAGGGTCTATGAGGGGAACATTATATTTCCTCGTGAAGAGAACGAGTTCCGTTTTATGGGGGTTAACCCCCAGTCCACATTTGGAGGCCCATTTGGTGAGCCGAAGGAGAGCATATTGGAGGATATCCCTGAGAGTGTCCGGGTGTTTACCGGAGGCAGCAATCGCAATGTCATCAGCATAGGCGATCACTCTACAACCTGACGTATCCAGGTCCAACAGTAGTTCATTAACTACCAGGTTCCACAGAAGAGGTGACAAGAATCCACCTTGAGGTGTACCGCAGCGAGCAATTCTTCTGGCCGATGCTCCGCCCAGCTCTGTGTTAATAATCCTGCATGTAAGCAATTGATTGATCAACACTCCGAGCGAAGTATCCACTTTCAGATTTACAAGTGCGTCGGTAATTGCCTTTGGTTTGACATTGTTAAAAGCTCCCTCAATGTCAAGGAAAGCCACCATGGTGTATTCTTTGATGCTCAAGGATTTTTCGATGGTGTGCACAAGCGAATGTAAGGCTGTCTCAACCGATTTGCCTTTGCAGTACGCATGTTGGGACGGCGAGAGCAGAGCTGGGCTAATACTTTGCCGAAGATGGATATCAATTAACCTATCTAGAGTTTTGAGCAGAAAGGACGATAGACTGATATGTCGGGGATCCTTTGGTTCCACGTGCGAGCTCTTTCCTGCCTTAGGTATGAATATGACTTCAACCTCGGTCCATAGTTTGGGAATATAGACCAGATTTAGACAGCCCGACAAGATGACTTTGAGCCATGGAAGCACAATGTCCTCGCATTGCTGAATTTCAGCTGGAATAACACCGTCAGGTCCTGGGGACTTGAAGGGTTTGAAACTGCGCATGGCCCATCGGATCTTTTCTGTAGTTATCAAGACTAACGAGTTGCTGCAGGGTTGAGGGGGGGGGGGATTTCCCTCTTGCGATATAGCAACAGGGGAGCTACCAGGAAAGTGAGTATCCAGTAAGATGTCAATGGATTCCTCAGCAGAGGAGGTCCAGTAACCATCCAGATGCAAAAGGAAGCTGGGTGTAGCAGGGCTTTTAGAGAGGATTTTCCGCAACCTAGAAGCTTCCGAGGTCTCTTCAATGCTGTCGCAGAAAAGTCTCCAGGAACGCCGTTGCTCCCTCCTCAGTGAGATTTTGTATTTTCTGAGAGACAGTTTATAGGAGTCCCAGTCGGCCGTCTCACGGGAGCTTTTAGCAGTATTAAAAAGAGCCTACTGTCTTTCCTAAGAGTACTGAGATTTGCATTCCACCAGGGAGGTTTCATTTTACCTCGAGGTTTGCGGAGTGGGCAGTCCTCGGCCATGGCACCATTTAGTGCCGATGTTAGGGTGTTGACTAGATCGTCAAAGTCTTCAGTGCAAGAAGGTTCAGTAGGCAGGTGGGAGGGAATAAGCGTTAATAAAGGTTTCCTATGAAGGGACCAGTTGGTTTTCCTATAATTTCTAAAAACCTTCTGATCAGGCGGATAGTCTTCAAGACTAAATTGGAGGTAACGGTGGTCTGAACAAGAGTGCTCATCAGAGACTCTCTAGTCCTTAACCGAGTTATATAAATGATCGGAGACAAGAGTGATATCCAGGTCTTCTATTTGGCCTAAGCTGGATCTGAAACGCTCCAAGAGTTAGATTTCTTTCAACCGATTGCATATTGGCGCTACAATAGGTGTAATTACAGGACACTGTCTCATAGGCAATCAAGAGAACAAGGCTTGGCATATATTCAAATGATTTTTGTAGAAGCTGCATGGACGAAGAAGTGGAAGAAACCATTCCTCACATTCTTTGTGCGTGCGCGAAGAACCACAAAATCGGAGTAAGGATTACGGAAATCAAAATACTACGTGAGACTGTATCTATATTTACTCACTTACTTAGGTGGCGATACAGTTCGAGGTGAACCTGGGCCTCAACCAATAAGCCTCTCCATTTATCCTGGTCTTTAGTTAATTTCCTCCAGTTATGCACTCCAAATTGGTTGAGGCCCTCTTGAACTTGCACGCGCCACGTACGGCGAGGAGACCCTCTACTGCGTCGTTCCTTCAGGTTGACTCGAACACTCTGTAGGAGGAATTGTTGGTGTCCATTCGCTCTATATGTCCTAGCCATCTCAAACATCTGATTCGCAGCTTTCTTTTATTAAGACGATGTCGTTGTACAGCTCGTATAGCTCGGCATGGAATATTCCCTTCCAAAACCTATAAACGCAAACGGAAGCGAATATCTTTCGAAGAATTTTTCTCTCGAAGTGACCGAGAATAACTTCGCCTTCAATAAAGTCCATATTTGAGTACCGTAATGCAGGAGGGGACCGAATATCTTACGAAGAATTTTTCTCTCGAAGCGACCAAGGATATTTTCATCCTCTTTTAATAAAGTCCATGTTTCAGCGCCGTAAAGCAGGACTGGGATGATCAGAGTATTATACAGAGTCTCCTTAGTTGTTCGAGATAGGGCTTTACTGTTGAATTGCCTTATGAGCCCAAAAAAACAGCGACTGGCAGGAGCTATTCTTCGCTTGCTTTCTGCGCTGATTTTGTTTTTCGAGTTTATAGCAGAGCCAAGGTAGACAAAGGCCCCTACAACCTCGAAGCTATAGCTGCCCACTGTCACGTTCTGTCCAATTCGCCGGTATTGGTTGTCCCTTCTTGTTGACAGCATATACTTGGTTTTGCCCTCGTTTATCGCTAAACCCATTTTGGCCGCTTCCGCCTCAATGCTTGCAAACGCACCGATGACAGCCCGCTGAGTTCTTCCGATAATGTCGATATCGTCGGCGTATGCAAGCAGTTGTACAGACTTGTAATAGATTGTGCCTCCGGTGTTGGCTTGTGAGTTCCGCACAATCCGTTCAAGTACAATATTGAAGAAGTCACATGACAGCGCGTCACCTTGTCTAAAACCTTTTTTGGCATCAAAGGTCTCGGTGAGGTCATTACCGACCTTGATGGAGCAGCGAGCGTTCTCCATCATCATCCTGCATAGACGAACAAGTTTGGCAGGAATGTCAAAACTAGACATGGCTTTATAAAGCTCTTCTCTAAAGATGCTGTCATAGGCGGCCTTGAAATTGATGAAAGAGGTGGTGAGTATCGATTTGAAATTCTTGGGTTTTCTTTAGGATCTGCCGAAGTGTGAAGATTTGATCGATGGTGGACTTCGTTGGCCTGAAACCGCACTGATAGGGTCCAATCAGGCGTTCACACAATATCGCAGAAAAGATCTTGTATGCGATGTTGAGGAGACTGATGCCTCTATAATTGGCGCAGTTGAGGGGGTTTCCTTTCTTGTGTATCGGGCAAACGATACTGAGATTCCATTCGTCATGCGTACACTCGTCTAACATAATCTTAGAGATGAGCTAATGTATGCACTCTACCAATTCATCACCAGCCGTAGGGTCCAACAGCCTTGTTGGATTTCAGCTTGAATATTGCTATCCTCACTTCGTTTTGGTCAGGTGGACGGATATTTTGACTATCATCGTCTATGTTGAATGGTTAATTCTGCCTGACAGCGGAATGTTGATCTTCGTCGCAGCTATACAATCTGCAGAAGTAGTTTTTCCGTATTCTCAGCACCGACTGTGATTCTATTACGAGGTTTCCATTTTCATCTCTACAGGTTTCTGTACGGACATTGCTTCTCTGACACATTCTTTTCCTTTTGGTAAAACTTCCGTACATTGTTCCTGGAGTATAAACTCTCGATATTCTCGATCGCGCGCTTCTCATGCTCTTTCCGATGAAAGAGCCGATGTTCTTCCCGTCTCTTCGGCTCGTAGAGCTCACGAGCAGCTCTCGTCTTCCTTTGCAGAGCCGCTTTGTATGCCTCTTGTTTCGCTGCATGCACTCGCCGGCATTCTTCTTCAAACCAGGGGTTTCGCGGTGGTGGGCGAGCGAGACCCAGCACATCGGTCGTGGCGTTTCTGATGGCATGTTGGCAGCGTTGCCACTGGTCTTCTGCACTTGATGCTGGCGGCAAGCGAAGACTCTCGCGGTCTCTTGCGATTGTAGCTTTTCGACGTTAAATTTTCTCACAGCGATTCTTCTTTGTTGCTTAGTTTGGGATATCCGCATTCGTACCTTGGATACAACAAGGTAACGATCCGGGTGTATGTTGGCCGCTGGAAAGGTCCGAACAATCCAGAATACTGGAGGCATGTCTTGCGTCGATCGCAATATGATCAACTTGATTGATCGTTACATGATCATTGCATCGCCATGTCTGCTTATGCTATACTGAGATGAGGAAACCATGTGCTTGCTATGGTGACATTTCGCTCCACAGCGAAATCAATTAGCCTTAGTCCGTTATCAGACGTGGTGCCGTGTAGGCTATGGTTACCGACTGCCCTACCGAAGACGTCTTCCTTTCCTATTTTGTCGTATTTAGGACATTGCTCGTATATTTTGTCGAGGAGCTCGTAGAAACAATCTTTGGTGGCAGGGTCCTTTTCTTCTGTGGGGGCATGAACGCTTATTAGGCTTATGTTAGCAAATTTAGCCCCGATCCGGATAGTAATAATACGCTCGTTTCGGAAGCTTAAGATTTCTTGCCTAAGTCTGCCGCGTATAACAAATCCGCATCCGAATAAGCGTTGCGTTTTGCCTCTGTAGCAATCACCGTAGTAGATGTCATCGTTTTTCATCTTCTTTTTGCCCGGCCCATCCCATCGCACTTCCTGTAATGTCTGCTTTATAGCAGTCTAGGGCCTCTGCTAGTTGTTCGCCTGCACGCGGTCTGTAAAGGGACAGAACATTCCTTGCACAGATCCGAAGGTCGTTGTCCTTATTTCGTTTGCTGGGGTCGTCATCAATTGAGTCGTCCTTATCCAAGGCTTTTGGTTGTTTCGGAACCAATAGGTTTTTTACGTGATAGGGAATTTGCCCCGACGGCATGTTGAATTCGTGATGTTGAATATGTTTACGTGATGTAGTTGTGCTATTTCTGGGATGCCTTGTCCCCTCGCGATGTATTTATGTATGATATTTTTGTTGCTGCTTGTAGGTATTGGGGCACCTCGTCCCCTCTCATTGACTTGGCTTGTGACGTTGATGTTGCGTTTCTTGTTGGTTATGTCGCTCTGGAACAGACTCTCTGTCCCGTCTGTTTGTTTGCTGATTGCTTGTACTATGTTGTAGTTAGTGTTGTTTATGTTTGTTGCGCCCGTTGTAAGGTGGACGGCTTGTAGAGACGGAAACACCGTCATTGCCATCGCTGGTCTCACCCTCGCCGCTCGTCTCATTCGTCTCTCGATTGTTTGGAGAAACCGCCCGTTTCTCCTCTCCTTCAGGGTAAAAATGTCATCTTCAGAGGAATCCTATATTGGCTGCCTCTGCAAGATGCTGGGGCAGTGGGCCTATGGCCGATGGAAGCATGACTGCCCTCCACTTTCCCAGAATTTTGCAGAAACAAGGGAAGAAAAGAGGGAGAGAAGAAACGGTGCGTGGAGTAAACCTTGTTGCGGTAAATTTTACGGCGACAAATCCCACCCCTACCGCCAAGGAAATGTGGTTACGATTCGAAGGACCGTAAACCATTTCCTAAGGTTGCTAGGTCCACGACAAAAACAGTCTATTTAAAAAAAATTCAAAAGAAAGAAAAACAAACTACTCTACAGTGGGACTTCAGACTTTAGACATCAGGTGCCTCATAACACGGCTTCAAGTCCTTGATGTGCCATGTTCCGCGCTATTTGCCGCTTTCGTCCTCTAGCACATATGTCCACGGCGACACCCGCTTTTTAATTACAAAAGGACTAACAAATTTAGGAGCCAACTTGACTGCATAGTAGTTAGCGGCATCCGATAAAACGAAATTTCTTCGCCATACAAGATCCTTCGGAAGGTATTTATGAGTAACATCCCTCCGTCGGAGATTGTAGACCGTCGCAGACTTCTTGGTTGCCGTTACTAACTTTTTGCCTATATCTCCCCCAAGTTTCTTAAATTGTTCTGCTATCCTAATTAAGTCCTGGTCCCTTCTCCTATCGTGGTCATTTACCGACGGTACCTCACGGCACCCCAAACAAAAGAAAAACTTGTCCTCATTGACCTTTAACGCTGAGCTGGTAGCCATTTGTCGGCGATGTCGATGGGTAGAATCTGCAGCCCAGTTTTCATAGTTTTAGGAGGCGATTTTTTTAAGGCACAAAACTACCTTACTTCTATTCGGGTTTGCAATGAGACTGTTGGTATTAATCTAAATAACCAGTTGTTTGGGAGTAAATTACAGTAATGATATTAGATATTTTAGGGTAAATCACGTGCAGGGTGACTTCTACGGCTCCGCCTTTCTATTACACATTTGGGTTAAGGATAACAAGGTTGAGTCCTTGACGTAGATATCTGAAATTTTATAGAAGATCTTAACTAAAAATTACGTTAATCTAATTGGCTGTAATGCTTGGCTAGTTTGCGCTGCTGATATGAAGACTATGGTCACTTCAAACCAGGTACATATGTATATGCTTAATGTAATGCTTCTAAGCGAATTTAAGAAATTTAAGAATTTAAGAATGCAGAATAGGTTATGTCTTTCAATTTCCAAATCTATTTGAAGTTGCGCTGGAAAAATGCCATCCAGTTTACTGAAATTATTTTCCGACTGCTTCACTCACTTATTCAGAAGGAATTTGTAGACGCACCACATACACTGATGTTGGATTTTCGGTAGAGACAAGTGTACACCCGGGGAAGGGAGTGTACATTAGATTAATTAGTAATCTGCTCTCGTATTTGGGTCATGCTCCATTTGGGTTGCTTGGAACTTTCCGCAGCAGAAGGATAGAAGATACATCACGTTATAAACACGTCGGGTCTTTCTAACTTTCGTTCTTAGAGCATAAGAATCTCTATTGGATTATTTTCTCTTCTTGCAGCGAGGACTGTTGGGAGTTCGGCGCTTCTTTACGGCGAATGTTTGCGTACATTTCTTCTACTTGTTTGACAGTTCAAATAAGTACTGGCAGGAGATATTCGTAGAATTTTTATCTCAGCTCGTTCTTAGGTTGTAGGAATAACTGACTCCGTATTGGCAAGGCGATTATTTAAACTGAAATAAAAATCCAAACTCAAATTGAAAAAGTGTCTAACACACTGAAAATTAGCACGATATTGTGTCGAATCATATCAACACAAAAGAAGTGCGTCAATTTGAGTTCGATCAATCTACTTAATTTGCATGACTGACATAATCCCCCTCCACCAAGTACACACAAAGGGTATTGTCATACAATGTTATTCAACCACAAATAGGCTAATGATTTCCAAGTAGACCCACATCCATCTAATCCCTTTAAGCGAGAGCATTCACCAGGTTGTACACTGAAGCGTATCCTGTTTATGTAATTAATTAAATGTCATTTGCGAAATTCATCACTCAATGCGTAAACACCTCACCACAATCCCCAGCCAGAAACACATTTCAAAATAAAGTATCTTTCTCTCTTATACATAAAATTTCTTCTAAAATTCCATTAAATTTATTATATGTATAAATGAAATGATAGCACCCGAGATAAATAAGCAAAATCCTTCCTCGGAAAAAAAGAAAATGATTTCGGCCAAATGTGAAACTCATTAGATGTTCTCAGCGTACAAGCAACAACAACAACAAACAAAAAATGATAAATTGCGATAGTCCACAAAATCAATCAATCACAAAGTTCAATCTTGAGAGATAGGGATAGTGGGGAATGGATATGTATAGATGAACAACTTTCCTCATAGGTATACATATCCTAGAAAAAAAAAGTCAGCACCACCTCCTACACCATTAAATGTATCTACCTACTCGTGTCTATATATGTAAAAGTATCTGTGGGTAATTTGTGCTTGTAGGCGTTTGATTGTGGGTGATTGGGGTAAATTAGTTAAGGAGATAATTTCAATTTTTCATCATGACTGAGGAGGGTCTACGAATATGCGCCACCTTTTTACATGGGGGATTATAAGTAGTTAGTTGCGAAGATAAACAAAGTGGTAAATGGTGAGGAAAAAAAAACTCTCATTCGTATCTATGCCCACATAGTAATAGTTTACTTTATACTTTCTGACTGTTTGCCATTAGGAACGACAAGGGGATTTCATTCTGGTATTATGAAAGTTAGTTTGGAATTATTTTTTGCCACAAAAAGTTTTTCTTTTGAATAATGGAAAAAAAGGATTCCTTTTGTCAGTCAAAGAGAAAAGTTTTTCGTGAAAGGGGTTTGAATAGTATGAGCAATAGATTGGTAAATGCGCAACTGGTGATTGGATACTCTTGAGACAAGTGTATCGAAATGTGATAAGTAGTTTTGCGGAGTAGAGCTTTATTAAATGTCATGGAAGGCCACTTAAATATCATTCATATACGAGTAACTGCGAGGAGCAAAATTTGAAGAGGGAATTTTTCAACAAGATAACATTCGAAGCACTTACGCACTCGAAACTTTATGCAGTTGAAGGGCAGAAAATGCGTTTCCAACTTCAATACCCACTTTTACTGAGGCGAGGATGGATTGCTTAGTTTTAGCTAAATCAGTAAAGTTGCTTTTCAGAAAGAAGGCACATTTCAAGAAGATAGTTTGTGTAACGAACTTCTACACTTATCGCAGCATTCTGGGAAAAGAAAATCCCAATCTTTCTTTCTTTATTCATGGAAATTTTAGTTGATATCTAGGTATGTACATATGTGTCACATTCTCCACAATTGTAATATTTTAGATGACTGGGGTACTACCTGGTTGTATACTCTCAGCAGTGTTGCTTTCAGTTACCATCAGCGATTGAACTTCGGGATGCTCTGAATCACGGAAACCAGATATTAAAGTAGACAGTTACATCTTATTTGAAACATCTTGACTACGCTAATGATGTTTGTTTGGATGATAGATCTGTATCTAATGGCTTACAGTTTTAAGACTGAAGAAATCAAGGTATGGCTGAAAACAAACATAAGCAAAATGAAAGCTCTACGCATTTCAAATTCCGATGCTAAATTCAATATTGCCGGACAGCAGATCAAGAAGTTGATAACTTTTTCTTCCCTGTCTAGGGAAAATGGTCTCGACTGTGAGTGGTGGAGCCAAAAAGCGGAATTTGGAAAGCGAAAGCTTCGTTCGGAATGTTTTCAAATGTTCTCGTGAGCAAAGAATCAAGCTGCTACTGTTCCACTCTAATTTCGAATCAGTACTTCTTTGTGGGTATAGTACTTGGAAGGTGACTACCATTGCCACTCGAAAATTGCAAGCTTTAGTGAATAGTTGTTTGCCGATAGTCTCAAGGGACATATAGGCCACACTAGTGGGATTGGATAGGCCACACTACGATGACAACTTTATAACAAGAAAAGTTATTCATTCGAATCCACTCACTCAGCCAGCAGAAGGGTGGGTTTTTTTTTTTTTTTTTAGGGTTGCGCCGCCACGGATGTGTAATTTTCATAGATACTAATATTCACAAACCTGAGAAATCGATTCCAGGAATACGCCTACATACTAAGTACTGGGGTTGGCAGGTTTACTCTATCTTCTGCAAAGCATCTGCAGTAGAACACTGCATGCTCCGCGTCCTCCTCCTCATTTGGACATTCTGGACACAGGGGGGGAACAATCGTATCCAAATCTATGGAGGTATTTCCAGTAGCCGCCGTGTCCGGACAGGAACTGTGTGAGGTGGTTACAGTTCCCCCATCACTCTCTCTGGCCATGATTTTGTAGTGGGAATGAGCTTGTGGGTCCACCTGCTATTTGTAGAGCTTTCCCAACTGGTTTGCCACAGCGTTGCCAATGCTGCCCTTTCCTCCTCCTTAAACCTTTTTGCCTCTAGTCAGTTCGAGGGACGTCTAAGGTATACCCTCTGCATCTCATCCACGAGGATGTCGTTTGCACCATCCTAGCTAAAACGCAGGCTGCATCGTCGGAGATAGTTCGGAAGCAGCTGATCACTCTAATTGCGCAGAGCCTGTGAGCTGATGATAGCTTCTTCCTACACTCATTTGTGGCCAGTACACACGCCCATATCGGGGCAGCATATAGGAGTACCGAGCTGACCACTCTGGACAGCAGGATCCTGCGGGCGTATCCAGGCCCACCGGTGTTCGGGAGCATTCTAGAGAGTGCTGCCTGCATCAGCGATGCTTTCTTACTAGAATACTCGACGTGGGCTTTGAAGCGCAGCCTATTGTCGATCATGACTCCAAGGTACTTCAAGGATTCTTTGGACCTGATTGTCTGGTTTCCGACCCAGAAGCACGCATATTCCCCCGTCTTGCGGCTGGTTATTAGGGCAACTTCAGTCTTGTGGGCAGCTAGTTACAGACCGGTAGACCCCAGCCTTTCCTTTATTCTTATAACTGCTTTATCCGTGGCAGACTTCACCTCGTGTACATGCTTGGCTACTGTAAACACTACGATATCGTCAGCGAAGCCAATCACTTTGACTCCCTCGCGCAGTGTTAGTCGCAGAACTCCATCGTATATTGTATTCCATAGGAGAGGTCCAAGGACCGACCCTTGCGGGACTCCCGCGGAAACGCTGTATTGTTTAACGCCATCGTCAGTATGGTATCTTAGCTTCCTGTTGCTGAATTAGTCCGTGACTATCCTCAGTAGGTAGTATGGTGTAACCATCCTGGCCAGGGATCTCCTAATGAATGACTAGCTCGCCGAATTGAACACATTTTTGACATCGAGCGTTATTACTGCGCAGTATCTCTTCGTCCCTCATTTCCACCTTTCCCCCTGTATTGCTTCAGTTGCTGTATCTACTACCGCCTTTATGGCATCGACGGTAGAACGTGATTTTCTAAAGCCGTGCTGGTAGTCTGACAGTGCTCCGTTTTCCTCCGCCACCGCAAGCAGTCTGTCATAAATGATACGCTTTAGGATCTTTCCTAGCGTATCAAGCAGACATATTGGCCGATACGATGATGGTTGTGCGAGCGGCTTATTGCCCTTTGGAAGCAGCACTAAATGTTGTAATTTCCATGGTGCAGGGAATACCCCCTCCTCTATGCACCTTTGCATAGTTGTTAGAAAGATGTCGGGGCTCATCTTAATAGCCACCTTGATTTCCCTATTCTCGAGGCCATCCGGCCCAGGTGCTTTGCTGTCTGCGTTTTTTTTTGCATGCCCCAAAGATTTCTCCGACGTGATAGTCGGAAAGCAGAAGACTGGGTCGATCTATCCAAACGTGGCACAGATCAGAGCGTTGTTGGATCTGTGTATCCACCGAATGATAACAGGGTTAAGGAACAAAACGAAACTGGGCAGCGAGTTACGGACTGACAGCTTAGACGACTTTATGGTTTTTTCCGAGTGTACACCTTCTGTCACATTTTTCTATTAAATACATCCATCACCATACCACGGCTTGTTCCAACTGATGGCTGGTAGCTTCTGCTGCTTCTGCGAACATGATTCGATACTTCAACCATTGGTAGGTGCCCTTAAAGATTGGTTACTTCAGCGAAAGGAGTTCCGTGCTCAAGGACTTTTTGCATGTTCTGGCTATGTTTGAAAATGTGTGTTTTTTTTTTAATTGTTAATCATTTCTGCATTTTTACTTAAAATTATTTGTTTCCATTAGCCACCCGAGTATAAAAAGGAAAACGAGTAACATCTAAGTTTTCTAACCACTGCTCCAAAGAAAGGTTCCTGCCTTGTAGTACAATGTACCGGAGGGTCTCAGTGCTCGAGATTTGGTAACATTAAATTGGTAGCGTATATTGCTCGACTCGGTTTTTTTTTCTGTTTCGCACGTGGGCTTTTTGAAATTCGATTTTTCGATATTGATTTTCGTTCCAAGTGAATTCGGACTAACTCTAAGTTCAAGTTCTGAACTAAATTATAACGAAAGTGGTCAGAATCAAAACCATCTATATAAGGTTTGCACTAAGTTTGCACATGATTGGAATTATAAACACAATCCTTGACTCTATCCGGGGAGTTTGTCCACTGTGAAGAGTCACCCCACTTAGCACTAAAATTCTTTTTAAGGATTTCTAACGCCATCGAGGTACTTAGCAGCAAGGGCTTACCAGCTATTGTGAAGGCACGAGTAGGAGTTGAACGGCAGTCGATGCTCATGGACTTATAAGCTGCGTACATATACTACCTGTCAGTGTAACTTTTTTATCCAACAAAGAATGCTTGTAAATGCTTAAGAATTACTTCGTGCTTTGGTATGTTGCTTACCAAACTGCACAAATGTATTTCAAGCACCATTTTTCCGCTTTTTTAACCATTACGTATAATACATAATTGTATATCTCATTCATAATTCATTACATCTCGGGCCAAGGACCATACATTCCATCATCATTCATAATTTATAACTTCAACACACCCTTCCCAGTTCACTTGCAGTTCACGCTTTAAATGCAACCGAAGCGCTGCTCTTAAGCTTTAACTATCTTCAGGCATTGTTTGCAATTACTGTGTACTCTGGCGATGTCAGCAAATAAAAAAAAAAAAACAAAAAGAACAAACCCCTTGCGAAATAAAACGAATCCTACTCATCGACCTTGCACTTGTTCTTCTAGGATTTCTTCTCCGTCATCATCCTATCTTCTCCATGTAATAGTTTCTGCTGTTCAGAAGCAGTAGCAGCTAGGAGGATTCCTATGACTATAATGGTACTTAAAAGAAAGCATCCAATGGAATAGTCGTTAAAGTGTTTTAAAATTTAATTATACTCTAGGGGCGATTATTAAATTTCACAATTTAACAAGAAATATTCAAGACTGTTGGAGGTACTCATATAGTTGGAAATTTTAAGAAAATATTTTAGTAAATACTATTTAAAAAGTCTTCCAGGAATGCTGGGTTTATGCCAGCTGCGATGTTAATTGCAATAAAGTGCATCTATCTATTTTACAAATTGTAAGAAGGTCACTTGATATTCACTCGTTTTCAAGGTGGACAGATACGACTGGTACTCATTGCTCAGTGGGAATAGTTCAAAAACGATTCAAAGAAGTGGGAAATTTAGCTTTAAGTATGTATCTGTGCAGGATATACTTCAGCTTAGAAAACTAAATTCGGATGAAGAAGTATTCCAAGAACTAGCGAATGATGCTTTAATTCAATTTGTAGGTCACGCAATGATTACTACTAATTACTTGCTACTTCTCATCGTTCATTAAAAATAGAAGAACGTTGTAGCGAAGTATTCCCTTAGACTTATCTGTTTCCATGAACCGGCGTCCGATATCATATTCCTATCTGATAAGTGGGTACAAAATAAGCACTTCGTTCAAAGGGAACAGACCATCGGATGATAATTCTCTCATAATGGCTGTTTCACGAATTTAGATTTCCAGTTAAGGGCTTCTAATTTTCCCTAAGGGCTTTCTATGAAATATTGAATTATTGTGCTGTGTTTCCTCTCAAAATTTCCTCCTTTTAATATTTTTTCGGTAAATGACGCCAAAATTATACTTATCCCTTATGACAGACTCTGCATCCGAAGCAAACAGTTTTAAACGATTTGTGAGATGTCAATTCCGTGGTTTTCCTATGTATCCAAACACCGTTGCATTCAGTATTGCCACCCCTTACTCTTCTCTATGTGTTCAGCGTCCTTTATATCCTTCGATGTCCATTTTTAGTTTTGGAAATGAGCAATAATGGGCTATAGGGTGGATTGGACAAAACTTACGTACTTACTTAGGTGGTGCTACAGTCCGGGGTGCACCTGGGCCTAAACCAACAAACCTCTCCAGGCAGCACGGTTACGAGCCAGTTGCCTCCAGTTGCGCACGCCAAGTTGATGGAGGTCCTCCTCCACTTGTTTGCGTCACCTACTGCGAGGTTGTCCTCTACTGCGCCGTCCATCCGGGGTGGGTTCGAAGACTTTCTTGGCGGGAACGTTGGGCTCCATCCACTTTACATCAACCAGCCATCTTAGTCACTGTATGTGAACTCTTCTGGATAAGTCGATGTCCTTATATAGGCCGTATAGTTCGGTATTGTAACTTCTTCTCCACTCATCGTCTATGCAGACGGGACCAAAGATCGCTCGAAGGACTTTTCTCTCGAAATAACCAAAGGCATCCTCATCCGGTTTTGTCAAAGCACATGCCTCTGCGCCATACAGCAGGACTGGGATGATTAATGTCTTATAAAGAGTTACCTTAGTAGTTCGAGATAGGGCTTTGCTACTCAATTGCCGTTTTAGCCCATAGAAACAACGATTGGCAAGAGTAATTCTTTGTGTGATCTCCCTACTGATGTCATTTGCGGAGCTCACCATAGAGCCTAGGTAAACAAAATCCTTTACTACCTCAAAATTATTTCTGTCTATTGTGGTGTTCTGTCCAAGACGCCGATGTTGGGTGTCCTTTTTGTAGACAGTATATATTTTGTTTTGCTTTCATTGACCGCTAGACCCATCTTTGCTACCTCGATCTCAATACTCGTAAATGGCCCAGGACGGCTCGCTGAGTTCTTCCGATTATGTCAATGTCATCGACATAAGCGAGTAGTTGTACAGACTTGTAAAAGATTGTACCTCCGGTGTCGGCTTGTGAGTTTCGTACAATTCTCTCAAGTACTATGTTAAAGTGATCGCATGAAAGCGCGTCACTTTGCTTAAGACTTTTCCTGACATCGGATGGTTCGGTGATGTTCTTATCGACTTTGATGGAGCAGCGAGAGTTCTCCATCATCATTCTGCACAAACGGACGAGCTTGGCAGGGATGCCAAGACTAGACATGGCTCTGTATAACTCGTCTCTATACACGCAACTTTGAAATTGATAAAGAGGTGGTGCGTATCGATTTTTTATTCATGGGTTTTTTCCAAGATCTGCCGTAGTGTGAATATTTGGTCAATGGTGGACTTTCCCGGCCTGAAACGGCACTGATAAGGACCTATCAGGTTGTCGACGATCGGTTTTATGCGTTCACATAGCACGGGAGACAGGATCTTATATGCGATATTAAGGAGACTTATACCTCTGCAGTTGGCGCAGTTCAGAGGGTCTCCTTTCTTCAGGATCGGGCAAATGATGCTGAGGCTCCATTCATCGGGCATTCTTTCGTCCGACCAGATTTTACAGATGAGCTGGTGCATGCTTCTTATCAACTCATCTCCTCCTGCCTTGAAAAGTTCAGTGGCAAGGCCGTCGGCTCCAGCATCTTTGTTGGATTTGGGTTTAGATATCGCTATCCTCATCTCATGCTGATCGGGTTGACGGGAATGTCGACTGTCATCGTCACTGTTGAATGGCTCATTCTGCCTGACAGTGGAATATTGGGCATCATGGCCGTTTAACAGTCTGCAGAAATGTTCCTTTCATATCCTCAGCACCGACAGCGATTCTACTACTATATTGCCATTTTCGTCCCAGCAGGCTTCTGTTCTGGCTTTGAAACCCTGACTTGTTCTTTTTACCTTTTGGTAAAATTTTCGACATCATTCCTACAATAAAGTCTCACAATCTCCTCGATCGAGCGCTTCTCATGCTTCTTTTTCTTCTTTCTGAAAAGTCGATATTCCTCTTTTCTCCTCCGCACGTAGAGCTCGTAAGCAGCTCTAGGCCTTCTATGCAACGCTACTTTGTACGCCTCTTGTTTAGCTGCATGTGCTTGCCGGCATTCCTCATCAAACCAGGGGTTTCGTTGTGGTGGCCGTGAAAAACCCAGTACATCAGAGGCGGCATCTCTGGTGGGTTATTGGCAACGCTGCCACTGGTCTTCCGCATTTGCTGCTGGCGGCATAGGACTTAGATTAAGATTAGAAGAAACTCGTTCGGCAAAGGTTCTGGCTGTCTGTAGCGATTGTAGCCCCCCGACGTCAAATTTCCTCACAGCATTTCGTTGATTTCGTTCCGTTGTGGATATCCGCATCCGTACCTTGGCTACAACTAGGTAGTGATCCGAGTCCACGTTGGCTCCTCGGAAAGTCCGGACAAACAGAATACTGGAAGACTGCCTTGCGTCGATCGCAATGTGATCGATTTGGTTGACAGTTTTGCGATCAAGGGAGAGCCGTGTTCCTTTTTGAATATCGAGACGTGGGAACCACGTACGAGTTACGACAAAGTTTTGGCCCGCCGCAAAGTCAATTAGCCTGAGTCCGTTGTCGGAAGTGATGTCGTGCAGGCTGTGCTTTCCGACCACGCTACTAAAGACGGCCTCTGTTCCTAGCTTTGCGTTTAAATCGCCTAGGACAATTTTAACGTCGTGGCTAGGGCATTGCTCATACGTCTTGTCCAAGAGCTGGTAGAAGTCGTCCTCTGTCGCGTCGTCCTTCTCCTCATGAGGGGCGGGAACGCATATTAGGCTAATGTTGGCAAATTTAGCCTTGATAGGGATAATCATGAAACGCTCGTTCACATGCTGGAAACTTAAGACTTCTTGCCTAAGTCTGCCTCCAATGACAAATCCGCACCCGAATACACGCTGTCCTTTTTGTCTGTAGCAATCACCGTAGTAGATGTCGCAGTTTTTCATTCTTCTTTTGCCCGGCCCATCCCATCACACTTCTTGGATGGCGGTAATGTCTGCTTTGAGACACTCTAGGGCCTCCACAAGTTGTTCGGCTGCACGTGGTTTGTAGAGGGACCTAACATTTCACGTGCAGATACGAAGATCGTTGTCCTTTTTACGTTTGCTTGGGTTGTCAACAGTAAAATCATCCGTATCTGAGGCAGTTGGTTGCTTCGTAACCGAAGGTTTTTTACGTGGTAGGGATGTTAACCCGACGGCACAACCCCAACTTGGAGAACCAAATCCTTTTTTAGCAACCCCTAGGACGAGGGGCCGGATACACCGATGTCAGTAACCCACTTCGGGGATATGAGCGCTGCCGTTGGCCCCATTAAGGGTTCATCCGGCACCATCTCTTGAGGCAGTATTGAAAGTCCTTACAGACTTCAGCTCCAAATATGTTGAAGTAGCTCAAGTAAGGTATCCGCTGGCCTGTAGACGTCACCGTTGATTCCATCGGGAGAATTCATTCGCCGCACGTCTACTTTCTGAGGAGCTCTTGCCAGACTTCTGAGACGTATATTTCAGCCAATTAGGTCAACAAGAGATGCTTCGTCCGGTTAGACATATGCGTGCTGAAGTTCACCCAGATGTGCTTACGCAGGTTTGAGTGTTCAGGTACACATACATCGTAAGACTCGTCAGTTAGTTCACTATCAGATAGCTATCCCGCGGGCACCGCGAGGAGGTGAAGATACGATTTTGCCACGTCATTGGACAACACTTTCCAAAGAAATTCCCTTTGGCAACCACTCTCTTAATTGCATTTTGGACTCAAAATCCAAGTTTCATTGTCATAGATTCGTCAGAGTTTTTGATAAACGAAAGTTTAATGGTTTGAACTAGGTATTCGGTGCAGCGTCTTAGAATCATGCTGAAGTTTAGAAAGTTCCAAGCAAACTATCAATCCATAAGATATGTTTAAGCTACCGGCAATTTCTTTGCGATATAAACTCTTCATCCTCATCAAACACTTAGTAAATATTGGGGCAGATATCCACATAGGTTGATGTTGATCGTCCTTGAGCTCCTCCCTACTTTCTGCAAATGCTTGATGCACTGTGAATCTTTAGTACAACTTGATGATTAGTTCCTTAATTTTTTTTTAAAACATCAATGATGTAACCATTCCATCCAAGTATAAACAAAAATTTTATGTTTGATCCAATTTCGAAATGAAAATGTTGTATTCTGCAAAGAGATTTTTCTAACGAATTTAAAAATTAATTGCACAACCAATATAAATTAAATTTTGCAATAAGCGTTATATTAAAAAAAAAAAAAACAAAACGGTTCCCATTTTTCGTTCAATTGCTGTTACGAGAATTACGAACGTACTGCAGTTAAATTCTGATGTACATAATGAATTGAATTACATACAACTGTAGTGAAAGTAAATACACTGACGAGTACGTATATATTAAATATATAATTGAATTCAGATGTAATTGTTAAATAATTTTAAATTTATTGCGACATGTATAAGAATAGTCTAACTCGAAATACAGCTGACGAATCAATCTTTGTAATTGATGTGGAAGATTATTCCACAACGAATCGCTTTAACAAAATAAGACCGCTCTCCCAATATGTGTGTGAATCGTGGCAAAATCAGTCGTAGGCCTCTTGGTGACTGTACAAATCTAAGATACTCTAGTAAATACGCAGGACATTTTTTGTGGTTTATGTTATGGAGTTTAAGGATAGATCTGAAGCCATAATACTTATCTAAACTCATTCCAAGCAGGGACCTCTTGTGCTGTGAAACGCTTACATACCTTGTGATGTTAAATATGTACCGCATGCAGTCATTAAAAGCGACATTGATTTTATGCTTACATTCGTAGGCAAGATAGGGATACACTAAACAAATATAGGAGAAAAATGGCAGTATTAAACTTTTAACAAGATGCGATTTCATCTACGGATGCAGTAAACTCGAAGAGGCTCTCAAAGTACACAATCCACTGTAGATTTTACTGATCGTATCAGATGTGGCATCGCAGCAACTAATTTTTCTGTTTATCCTAAAACCCAAATATTTGACATGCTCTACATAAGTTATAGTAACGCCATTTACAGCAAGGGAAGGGACATTTAGTAAGCATACTTCACTTCTGGCGCAT
Source organism: Brachypalpus laphriformis (assembly GCA_945910035.1). NCBI lineage: Eukaryota > Metazoa > Arthropoda > Insecta > Diptera > Syrphidae > Brachypalpus > Brachypalpus laphriformis. The sequence goes on from OX246753.1 coordinate 328,360,336, forward strand.
ACCATTCTCTTAGATTTAAGTGGATTAAGACAAATTTTATTTAAATCAGCCCAGATCTAAATGTGTGAAAAATCTTCATTTGTTCTAGCCACACAATCATCTATTAGCCCCAGTCTTCTAGAAAGATAAATAACAACATCATCTGCGTAATGGTGTAAAGGGTGACCAGATACCAATGATACTGTTTCCAATTGTTATGTTTCAGCAGCTGTCAAAGTTAGCAATAACATTCAGCTGTCAAAATATTTAGTAAGGTGTGCCATTTCATCATGCAGCGTTATGTTTCAGCAGCTGTCAAAGATAGCAATAACATTCAGCTGTCAAAATATTTAGTAAGGTTTTCATCATGCATCGTTTCACACTTGCCCAACGTGCGGAAATTAACAAAAAATATTATCGAAATCCCGGCTCTGTTGTAAATACGCAAAGTGAATTTCGTCATGAGGTCGGTCGTCATCATGGCTTCAGTGTGCAGGCAATTCGTCGTACCGTGGAAAACTTTGAGCGTGAGTACCTTTTGGACATTAAGCTACCAACTAGACAGAGATTGGTGCGAAATGAAAAAAACATAGGAGCTGTAGCGGCCAGTATCTAAGAAGATCCAGAAATATCCATTCGGTGCCGATCAGCTGAATTGGGCATCGCCAGAGAGTCAACCCGGCTTATTTTGCGGTTGGACTTGGGCCTACATCCATATAAGATAGTGCTGACGCAAGAATTGAAGCACTCAATGCCATACAAACGACGAAACGCTTAAAGTTGTGAAGGGGAAATTTGGCGACTGGGTCATCTCACGGCGAGCGTTCATCAATTGGCCGCTGCGATCCTGCGACTTGACACCACTCTATTATTTTCTCTCTATTTCAATTTTTTTTTCCTATCGTTCTTATCTGGTCACCCTATACATGACAGTTCACAAGAATATTAGGGAGATCATTCACAAATACAGAAAACAGGAGTGGTCCCAGGACCGATCCTTGTGGAAGGCCTGTATTCACCAGATACGGACTAGAGCTTCCCTGATCCGTTTGAACCGTCTGTAAACGATTGCTCAGATAATGGAAAATCAGTTCAAGGGCAGAGCTGGAAAACTGGAAATTATTTTTAAGTTTGTGCAGTAGCAATGAATGATTGATGATGAATAGAGTCAAAAGCCTTTGAAAAACCGAATAGTACCATCGCACTGATTACTGGTACTTGTGTTGGTGATTCTCAGCTGGCAGCCACTCAACCTAACCTAACCTATCGCACTGATTTCATCTAGGTCCAATGCTACCCTTAAATCCGTGGTTACCTTGATTACCGCTGATTCACAACTATGCCTTTTCCGAAAGCCAGATTAGCACTTCGAAATCTTATTGCGCCTATCCAAGTCTTATTGAATCTGTTGGGCAAGATCTTTTCAAAGACTTTCGATAGGAAGGGTAATAAGCTTATAGGTCTGAACTCTGCTGGGTTCTTAGGATTTGACTTTTTTGGGATCGGAATAATTTTGGCTCTCTTCCACATCTCCGGTAATTGACTGCTTTATATACAGTCGTTGAATATATGCACTAAGTAGGGAAGGAGTACAGGAAGGATCAACTTAAGGAATTTCGGAGAAATATCGTTTGGCCCGATCGCATTCCATTTAACAGCGCGAATCGCTAATTCAACATCCGGGATGTTGACACACCTAAATGCGAAGCACTCAGTAGCGAAAGCACTACTTGAATCAAACCCAGTTGCGTCCGATGATGTAGGAACGAGTAAAGCGCCTATTTCCTTCGGACTGAAACTACATCTAGACCTGTCGTTATCCACCACACCTACTTGTTTTAAGATATTCCATAGAACTTTTGAGTTTAACTTTGGCTTGAGACGTTTCAGGAAATTTGAATATGACCGTTAGACATATGGTATACATATATTAACATTACTATATTTCAGGAAATTGTTTAAAATCTGTTACCCGACGTTATAAATCTGTGGTATCCCTGAAGCTTCAAATGCCGATACAAACTGTTTATGCCAAATTCGAAGTTGATGCGATGTCAATAGTATATTTTGCAGCGAGGTAACACTGCTTGCAATTCACGGTTTAAATGTATATATTCTACGAATGATATCCTAGAGAAGATCCTATGAAGAATGTCCGTAGAAAACCGCTGGTACTTTGAACATCAATGCGCTTTTAACTTGAAATCGAGAAGTTGATACTATAAAGAAGGTTGATCCTGGCAGTTCTGTTTAATGGTATCGAGTGTTGCATGTTGAACAGGAGCTCTTTTCAAAGAAAATCCTTCAGTGTATATTTGATACTATTTGCAAAAGGTGAGAAAGATACAACTGAAGTGTATATGAGCTGGCATGGATTTCAACAATAAAGTTACTCGTTGTGTGCTTACAAGAACAAATCTGTTGGTCTTAATAAAACACTTTGTTTATTTTTTTTTATTTGCGTTTTGGCTTATTGTATTATTACTGTTCTCAGGTCGTCTACCAATATTGTTAAAGGACTCTAACATTATCCCTATATACAAAAATACTTAATATAAGACCTTAAAGTTACCAACATATCGCCTAACTCTTATGCCTTTACAAGCTTTTCGAAAGCATTGCTTTTGATTTCATTGGAAGCTAATTTTCTTCCCAGTTTGTTTCTCGAACACTTTATGCATTAAACAAATAAATATTTGACGCAACAGCTCTTTAAGTGCCAGGGCTTAGCTTCTCGCAACCACTCATGTTGTGTGCGTTATATTTTTCATACGAATGGAAGGGACCTACAGTTTAGTGCCGAATCCGAACGGCGATTTGAGAAGCTTTTTCATGACAACAATACTCTCGGATGTTTGTCAGACGCTCGCGAAAGGTGGGACTGTGAAAAAACTTTTTGGTATTTTCTGGGATTCAAACTTGGATCCTTATGAGTAGTGATCCGACACACTAACCACTTACGCCACGGCGCCAACACTGTATGCATTAGAGAGTTATAATAAAGTTGATGTAAGTACAACCGATTACAGCGAAGCCTTTGGCAAAATCTTGAATCGAATAATTTACCCCAAACTCAAAGCCCTCGGTTTTCCACCATCTTTTTGCCAGTACAGAGGCCTATCTAGATTTTCAGTGTCCCACCTCATTACGCAACCTTCGGAGTTCTTAAAGGCAGTTATCTTGGATCAATGAACTTTGCCTTAACAATAGTGAGTGAGTTCATTATTTCCTTACTTACTACCCAAATAAGGGAATCAGAGCACAAACTATTTACGAATATCGAAGCTCAAATCGCCGAAGTAAACACAAACATAAAAGACATAAACAAACGCGTCACACAGCTCGAAACCGAAAATGTAGCAACCAACCTGGACGTAGACACACTAAAATCTGATGTCAACTATCTAAAATCGTCGGTGGCTGTAATAAACACAGAACTCACGGTGACGAAAAGTAAATTGTTAAACGTCACAACAGAACTAGACGATGTCAAATCCGAACTCGCGGGTGCCACAACACAAATTCGCGCAATGGAAATAGCACAGGAGTCACAAAACAACAAATTCATTGCATCTGATGCTGTTCTCTATGGAATACCGCACACTCAAGACGAGAATTTAAAATCTTGTTTTAACCACCTGTGCCATACTCTTGATATTAGACCTCCAACGCTGAAGGGGATTTTTCGCACTCGCCCGGTAAACAAAAACACTAACAGCTCCGCCATACTCATCAAATTTCAATCGCCGTACGACAAAAACTACGTCTTGAAATCGATAGCTAAATACCGCACCGAGTCGAACAAAAAACAGCTGTGTCTACGCGACGTGGGATTAGCTCAGCTACAGGATCACGAAACTCCAATTTTTCTTCGCGAGTGTTTGACAAAGAAAAATCATCTGTTGCTACAGAATGCACTTCGTCTAAAAAAATCTAAACAATTGTCATCAGTCTATACGAAGCGCGGATTTGTTTACATAAAACGTCATTCAGATGAAGATGCCCAAATGATCGAAACTGTCGAAGACTTGAATGGAGTTGCCATGCCTACGCACACGTCAGCTAAATAATAAAGCGCTTCTCAAACTTTAATAATATTTCAAAATTCAGTTTTCTTCTCTTTTTTTGTTTTTTCTTTTTTCATTTGTCCTTTTTTTCTTTTTTCATTTGTCCTTTTTCTTTTATTTTATTATTATACATAATCACTTGTTTGCATTTTAAATTGAGTTTATAACATAGATATCTTGTTCTGGGTAAAAAATAAAAATTGTTAATAGTAATGAATACAGAACTTTTAAATGGTGGTACCATTAACGAGTTTAGTGTCGAGATTCTGCGTTCAATGGTTAATGTTTTAGCTACACAAAGAAACGGTCTTAAAATGTGTCACATAAATGCACAAAGTTTGTTTCCAAAAATTGATGAGTTCAGGTGTATATTTGTGGGATCCAAGGTCGATGTAATTTGTGTTTCTGAAACGTGGTTGAACAATAGTCATAATGACGAATCATGTAGGCTGGGGGGATATAGGCTTTTCCGTGGAGATAGACAAGGTCGTATTGGTGGCGGTGTGGCTATGTATATACGTGAAGGTATTACATGCAAACTTAAAAACGTATCTGGTGCAGGTAGCGCAATGGAGTATTTGTTTGTGGATCTTGTGTGTGGTGAAGATAAATTACTTATCGGAACGGTATATAGACCAAAGAAAAGCATCAGTCTGTCTCCATTTTTTCAACTTATGGAGGAAATATCCGTTCAATCATCTAAAATTGTTATAAGCGGAGACTTCAATAGTAATCTTCTAGTCGAAAGAAATTTAGTTGACGGTATGAGAACTTTCAACATGTTCCCTGTAAACACAACTGTTCCAACTCATTTTTCTGAAGATTCGAGGACCCTTTTGGATGTCTTTTTCGTAAGCGATGTTAGTAAGGTACTTTTCACAGATCAGCTTTCAGTGCCAGGCTTCTCGAAGCATGACCTTATTTACATGACATTCGACTTTGATATTCAATGTTCAGATATTTCTTTCAAATATAGAGATTTTAAGCGAATCGACTACTTTGCCTTAGAAGAACATGTCCGAAACATCGATTGGAACAATGTTTATTACATGCCTTCCTCGAGTGATCAAATCAGTTTTATAAACTCTCATATATTATCACTTTTTAACACTCACGTTCCTCTACGTACAAAAACATGTAGACATAACCAACCCTCATGGTTCACTCCTGAAATTCGTCAACTTATTTATCAACGCGATCGAGTATTTCATTACTGGAAACGTTATAGACTGGATGAATTTCAACGAAGCTATCGAAGCCTACGTAACCTAGTTGTCAGCAAAATACGTTCTGCAAAAAAAACTTTTTATACTAACCACTTGAGCTTATCCTTGCATGGCAGGCAATTGTGGAATAATCTACGTGAGACGGGAGTCGTAAAGAAAAAGAGCTTATCAAGTTCGGATGATGTAGATGGTAACGCACTTAATCAGAAATTTGTCACCCTTCCTTTCCCTCTGCTCTCTGATACGTCCCCATGTCGAAATTATGATGACTCTGACTCTGATTCTCAACATGACTTGGAAAACCCGTTTTGCTTCTCTAGGATAGAGAGCACAGATGTCGTGGAAAGTATTTTGGCAATAAAATCAAATGCAGTCGGAACTGATGGCTTGCACCCTATGTTCATCAAGGCCATCTTACCTATTTTATTGCCATATATAACCCACATCTTTAATACGATTCTGACGACTAGTGTTTTCCCCGATCAGTGGAAAATGGCTAAGGTAATACCAATTGCAAAAAGTCCACGTAGTAATGAATTCAGACCCATTTCAATATTACCTTTCTTATCAAAGGTATTTGAAAAAATTGTTCAAAAGCAGGTCAACTATTTCCTTCGAAGATATAATATTTTATCTCCGAAGCAATCTGGTTTTAGGGAAAAACATAGTTGCTCTACAGCACTTATAAACGTCATTGAAGATATAAGAGGGGCCTTAGATGACAGAAATATTACATTTCTGGTACTGTTGGACTTTTCCAAAGCATTCGACACGGTTGACCATGCAAATCTTTGTAAAAAGCTTTTAAGGTTATATAATTTTTCATATTCTGCCGTCCAACTAATAAATTCATACCTTATCGGCAGAAAGCAAGCTGTAATGGTGAATGGCAATCTTTCCAATTTCCTTCCTACCTTAAGAGGGGTTCCACAAGGCTCAATTCTTGGTCCTCTTTTATTTTCCCTGTACATAAATGAACTTCCGCAATCCGTAGCTGAATGTTCTATTCAAATGTATGCAGATGACGTCCAAATGTACAAAAGTTGCCCTCTTGGACTAATCGAAGATTGCGTCTGTGTTATTAATGAGGACTTAGAGAAAATCGTTTCTTTCTCTGAAAGAAATGGTCTCTTTTTGAACCCAAGTAAGTCGAAATGTCTTATTATTTCCAAAAAACCAGTAGATTCTTCAAACTTTCCACAAATTAAACTTAACGGTGCTGCGATAGAGCATGTTGAAACTGCAAAAAACTTAGGAATGATTTTTAATCGGACCTTAACCTGGGACACGCATATTAACGTAGCTATAGGGAAAACTTATGGAGTGCTCCGTTCGTTGTGGCCCACGCAATATTATACTCCTCTTAAAACCAGATTAATGCTTGCCAAAACACTCATAATACCAATATTGATTTATAGCTGTGAGGTATATTGCAATTGCGACTATAATAGCAGGAGAAAGCTGAACGTAGCATACAACAGTATTGCTAGATATATATACGGTCTGAAAAGATATGATCGGATATCATCTTTCTCAAAAGCCATTTATAATCTTTCCTTTGACAACCTCATTCGATATAGAACTTTAGTCTTATTGTTTACGATAATGCATACGCATCAGCCTTGTTATCTCTTTGCCAGACTGCAAATGTCCTCATCAATTAGATCACAACAGCTTATACATTTTCGGTCCTCGTGCTTAACCTCTGAACGTCAGTTTTTCGTCAATGCCACTCAGTTATGGAACTGTTTACCGCGCAATATTAGGCGAATTGGAGACCTCCGGTGTTTTAGGACGGAATTAAGGACATATTTGTCCTTGCACTAGTAGTCTTTTTACTCTATCCTCTATTCTTTTTTTTCTTGTTTTTTACTTTTCTCTCCTTTCTTCATTTTTTGAATAACCGTCATTTTAACCAGAACAGAATATAAATTTAAAACAAATGTAATATAATGTAAATGCACGTCAAATGAATGACAAATGAATTTTAATCAAACCTCACCTAAGGTAATTAATTTTATATATTATGTATTTGATTAGCTTATTATGCATTATGTAAATGTTTATCCAAAGTTAGCTTAAAATGAATTTATAAATGAAGCTTGTATTAGTCTATAAGATATTGTATCTTAAAATGCAAGCATACAAATAAAATAAAAATAAAATAAAAATAAAATAAACTATGTTGGTATCAACATAAGGACTCATGCCTATGCATGTGCTGTGCGATACCCAATTTAACATCCATTCGCGCAGCAATTGATTAACTATTTAACATCAGACAATTCTACCATCGATTTCATTCCTGCGCGCCACTAGATCCCTATAAGTCACCTTTGTCAGGCCCCTTGTTAAATACGCTACTTAGTAGTGGAATTCCGAACTCGTTAACGACAATTTTCGATATCGTTAACTGCCGATAGCGATAATTGTCGTTAAGAACTATTCCCAACCTAGATATAGCGATTTGTATCCCTAACTCTGACAGTTATTTAATGATATTTGTCGTTAGCGTGACGACATATGTACATAGTACATTTTGCTGTCGCAAATTGTAATGAAAACATCGTCAAGCTCGTCCGCTACCGATAACAAAAACAAATATTTGGCGCAACAGCTCTTTAAAGTGTCAGGGCCTAGCTTCTCGCTACCGATGGATGCGGCTATTTTTTATCAGCGAAATTGCCAAGAACAGTACAGTTAAATGTGCAATTTAGCGTCAAGTAGGCAATCAATTTCGGAAGCTGTATCACATAACACCTGAGCCGATGCACCATTTACGACTAATAAGAAGACGAGTTACAAGACGCAACGAGCAGCAATACACTATAGCGAGGCAATGGATAGGTTAGGTCGGCGGTCCACACGAGAGTGCAGACAAACTTATACCAGTGAAAGTCCTTTGTGATACCATGGATCAACCATTAGGCCACTCCGGGACTAACAAAGCCAATCGGAGCTTTTGATAAAGGATAGATGCTCATGACGTCTAAGGACGCCAGATTGCCGAGGTCATCAAGGAAGGGGGACCATAGATGGAGCATTCTTTTATGCGACAGGGCTGGACAAGTACATAGGAGGTGAAGAATAAGCGAGGCAATACATTATCACAATATTGCTCAAGGTAGCCGAACTGATGCGTTGTGTTCCCATGTTTTCTATTTTAATATTTGAGTGCTCTACCACCTTATCACTGTTATCTGCAGGTGCTGCAACCAGAAGAAAATCGTCTTTTGTATCTAGTTTTATGCGCACTTCGCCTCTACCTTTTTTTTTTGTTTTGAAAAGGGGTTTGTTGCCCGTGGCTAGCATATCTTTCCTTCTCTATTTAGTCTAGCAGATGCACAGCTTTTGAGAAGGTGCCAGGCCTGCAATAGCAAACACTATATAAGAAAGGTTTGAAACTACTCTAAGATCCTTTTAGCATTATTAGCAGTTATCCGTGCCTGGATTTTCTGTACCTCAGATACCATTGAAGATCCCCGACAGTTCCTACCATTTCTTTGCCGCGTGCGGTCGTTCGTGCGAACCTTTGAATATACGTTCTGTGAAGCCCGAGATTTGCAAAAAAAAACCTCAAGCACATCTTGGTATTATTCCTTCAACTATTCAGCAACATTTTGATTTGGCCAGTTCTGCTTTATTAAATATGATTAATTTCGAGATATTCGTTACCACAAGCGACAAACAGCGTTACTTAGTTATAATCTTTTACGATCGTTGAAAGATTGGGGACTCCACTACATGTTTGGTCCCACTATCGGGATACCCATTCTCTCAGAATTGAAGTTAAGTCATCGGATTCGTTCTACCTGCTCTCTTCTGGGCTGATAGATAGATAAAGTAGACCCATACGAGGATCGGCTACAATTTATCAGCTTACAAACTTGAGTTAAACGCTGCTAAGCTGCTGGCATATTGCTTGCGCAGCCCGCGTTCTGCCACAAAAGACATACTTGAACAATAACCCTCGCACCCTTAAGTCTGTACCCTTCTTTCGTCTCTCACTCCGCCCAACCAATTATGTCCATTTTGTACCCATGTTCAGAATGTTGCTTATAGTCAGAAACACCCACAACAATCTAAATATTCGCTTCAACGAATTCACTCCCTTTACACCTCCTCATAATTACCCCTATAATTAGTAGTTTAACTTCCTTTTTTTGTTAATTAGTTAAGAGCTGTTTGTATTAAACTTAAATAATTAAATAAATAAATAAATAGATAAATAGAAATTATTGTACATGTTTATCGCTAAACTCCCTACATGAAGTCTATAATTATACAGTCATAGCCTTGGCTTCGCAAAGACTATATTCGTTAAAATGAGTTCAGTCCTTTGATTGTCCTCGTTGACACCGTTAGTATATAGAAGTTATTTTTCTTATAATATTTGTATTGATGTGCGTTCAAGAATAAGTTTAAATAAGTTATTTTTCTTTGGCGTAGTGGTTCGAAAATCAAATGGTATTAGGTTTGAGTCCGAACTATTCAGGCAGAATTTGCTGTGATTTTTGCATTATGTTTGGATTTATAGTTTTTCTTTCGAGTACAATAACCCAAGTATACATGATTGAAAATGAGTAGACGTATCGACAGTCTCGTCCGGCAATTTTTTTTTAATAAATATGATACTTAAATACTTTGTTTTTTTATTGTGTCATATCACAAATAAAAGTGAATTGATAATTTTAGTTTTATTGATAATTTCAACTAGCGCTCTCGTTTTCCGTTTCACTTAACGTACTCTTACGAACATAATGGCGGGTAAAACGCGACCAACAACTCTTGGAAAACAAAAACAGTCGACGCCAACACCATCTAAAGAATCTTTACAAACACCGAAGCTTAACACCATCCCAGAAAAAGAAAAGGCCCTGTAAAAAAATCTTCGCCACAAACTCTTATCGGCCGTAACTACGAGTACGTTTGATTTGGTGGGACGACTTCTTTTAGGTGGTGGTGCGACGCCAGCATTTAATTTGATTCCTAAAAAACTTAAACGGATATGTTTGGTACTTGAACCTACAATCTACAACTCAATTACTGAACACATCCTGTAAGGAAAAATCTACTTCCTGGAGATTTTAATGGAGATATTCTTTTGATTTTGTCAACCCCTTGGATAGCATACTGCATTCTGTGAATTCATACTCGAATAATGTTAGAACCGGTAGTATCCAAAGCAGTTCAATATAGGATAGTACAGTTGAATCGAAAGCAATCGAATTATTTAGACTTATTTGGCTGAGGTTACACTCTATACTATTCGATTGATTGCATAAATTTGTACCCAACAATAGTTTACACTATGCTTCGCACCAAACTTCTTTTTCCTATTTCGGCGAGGTTATGATCCGAAAACAAGAGATCACAAGCCTCCCAATTCTCCGCATTTCTACTAATCGGCCTGTGAGGTTCGCCTATTTGACCTCAGAAAATATCGGCAGGTCTCCCGATTTTGGATCACTCGATTACTGAGGCCAATGAAAATGCCGATGTCGTCGCATTTGTCTGATCCAGGCGTTTATAGGCCTGCCTCTCCAGCTTCGCGATGTCTTTGGAACGTTCATTGATATTGCCTTTTTTAACACGGTTCAAATGATATCTTCTTTGAACGTGGCAATACCAGCTGAACGGTCGCGCTCTATTTTTTGTACGATGGTTTCCTCGATGTGAAAGCTTCCACGGATCTTCGAACTTCTTATTCGATCAAACTTTGTCACTCCTACTGTCATGCGAAGCATCTTCATCTCAGCTGCCATTAATTTACTCTCATACTTTTTGCACATCGTCCAACATTGTGAGCCGTATGTGAGCGCTGGACGTACAACTGCGGTGTAGAGTCTTCCTTCCAAGTTAGGGGGCATTTTTCGGTCACAGAAGATAGCGGAGTTTTCTCGCCACTTCATCCACCCTACGCTTACGTGATGATTGATGTCGCCGTCACAGGTCGCTTTGCTATTGATCATAGATTCCAGATTTTTGAACTTTTGGCACTTGGGAAGCACTGTTCCATTCAAATATAATAAATGTCTGGAACAAGCCTGAATGGATCAGAGAACGGGCAGCACAAGTACTCTGTCTTTTTTTAACTAATGCGATACACATTTCCCTCCAAAACGCCCACCCACACATCAAGTGCTCGTAGCAGGGATGTAGGATTCTCACTTATGATGGCTCCATCGTCAGCAAAGAATAATTGATGTACCATGTCACTTTACCTTCAAGCAGATAGTCAAGGACTGTAATAAAGAGCAAAGGACTTAAAACGCTTCCCTGGTGTACCCCGAATTTGATTGGGAACTCTTCGGTTACTCCAGCGGGGCATCTTACTCTTGTCTTTGCTCCTTCGTACATGTCAATGATCATCTATACTTAGGTTTCTGGAACCCCTCGATGTCTTAGGGTCACCCATATCAGATCTCGTGGTTGTCTGTCGAATGCCTCTTCAAAGTCAACCAATTCAATATGCAATCCCTTAAGGAATCACGATGTTTTTCCATTATGATCCTTATACTTTGGATTGCATCTGTGGTTGATTTACCCGAGACAAACACGCACTGATCAACAGAGAGCCGTATTATTTTTCGCAGTCGGCCACCTAATATCCTCTCAACGATCTTCCTGGTGTGTGACCGCCTCACTAACTTCTTCGACTATAATGTCCGGTATTTCTTTACAGTTAGGGGTGCCTCTTGGAAATTATAACCAAGGGAACCATTCATTCAAAAGTACTTCACAATACTGCCGCCACCTCTGCAGAATTTTGTCATCATCCACAAGAAGCTGGCCATGAGCATTGTTAATGAACTTTGGCGAACAAATCTCCTGAGCTTTCCTCCTTCTTTAGGCGGCTATTTTGAAGATGGTTGCGCTCTTGTTCATATTGTGTCTTCACAGATCCTGAATAGCCTAGTTTGTATCAGCAACCGGGGAAAATATTTTTAACAGCTCCCGATACAGGCCCTCCGTACTCTCTGCTTGAAGCTGGGTGCACTTCTTCTCCGCTTTTTTCTTGCAACATCTGTATTCCAATTCGAGGCGAGCTTTTACGTCTCTTTTATTAGAGGGGCACTTTGACCAAGCTTTGAAAGCCGCTTTCTTCTCATTTATCATTTCTTTAGCCTCATCACTCCACCACCATGTTTCTTTGGCGTGTTGGTGGCGGTCTTTTGAAGCTTCTAGCAGTGATTTGGCCTTCTTTAAGCAAGTTCGCTGTAGGGAATCCCACATATTTTGTGCTCTGCACTTTTTATCCTCAGCTCCGTTGATGGTGTGAGAGAGGCAATTTTTCATCGCGAAAAATTCGCCTTTTTCTTTGTCCATGTACCACTTGATTTTCTCAGGGACCCTTGTTCGTTTGCACCAAACATCTTATTGTAAAAAAAAAATTCTCGCAGAATTTCAAAGGGGAAGACAAGTTTTTCTTAGGAACAAATATAAATTATTGGCAGTATTATGTGTTATCAAGAACTCGTAGCGGTGAAGTTATAGTCTTACAACAGTTTTGAAATAAGTTTCTAAAATAATAAGCAAATCATTTTGAAGCAAACGTGCTTTTAAAGGAAGTGGTGGGAAAATGATTGCAAAAAAGTCTTTAAGGATCCGTCATTCAATATTCCTATCAAATTGCCATCCTATTTTTAGGGATATAAACATCTGTATAGAAAATCTAAAGCTTTTACTATAATTTTCATGATTACTTTAACGCTTTTACGTTCTGAGCTTTAGACTGTATGGTGCTGAAGTATGATATCGTAAAATTCGGCAAGAATTTTACCAGAACTAGGTGGAATTTGGCAAGACTGTAATTCAGGTTCTCTGATACATAGACAACAGAGCTGCAAACCACACACAAAATCTTTCCCTTTAACATGTTAAGGGTATTCATAACCCCTTGAGTGCGCGAAAATTATAAAAAAAGATAGCAATCACGACATCTGTACATTTGTGGTGTAAGAAAAACATATCACTTGATACGTCGAGTTTTGAAACAACTTTAAAATATATCTACATGACATCCTACGTCATTTTCTTTCACAGGTTTCGACAATCAATCTTTATCTTTTAATGAAAAAAAATTGTTGGTCAGACTCCCATAAAGCTGTAATCATGCGAAAGGCATCGTGTCGAGCCCACAAGTACTCTGTTTTCCTAAAATACTAAGTGCTTACTATCAAACCACATATTTTGAAAAACTTCTGTCACAGGCTTAAAAAATAATTCCGTAATAGTACTTTCATTAAAGTATTGCAAATTTCAACAGCCAATCCTCGCTTTTAGTACAAAAGTTATTTTAAAATCCACTCAAATCCATTTGTGATTCTACTCGAAATACCACTTCGTCGATGCAAACTTTTCACGTTCCAAGGTAGCCAAGAGAGAGGAAATAATAATAAAATTCACTAGGATAACCTCAATTTGACTTGGCAAAACTCTGGCGACGACCCACATTCGTTGTGTTTTCAAAATTTATTCAGAAAAAAACCCGCATGAAGTGGAAAGTTTTCCTTTTCAATGAACACACATATCGTGTGTGTATCTGTAGGAGTATGTATCGTTTAATTAAATTTTCCATTTTCTTATCCCCAGGTTGGGCTTATTTCCCCCACCATCCACTACACTAGCCATCGAAATCAAGTGATTTGCATTAATTGGCGTTCATCCCTTATCAATACAAAAAAGGGGGGAAAAAAAAGTAAAATCAACGTCCCATCGTCGAAAAATAGATACCGATTTGAAATAACAACACGTGTACAGGTCTATACCTAGAGATAATGAAACTGCCAGAGGCCGTTCATTGAAAGCAGCACGACTCGCCCAGCAGTTACCAGTCGATTGTCAATTCTGTCGGAGCAGATTAACAAAAATCAACCCATATAGATACTGTATCTGTGACAAAACAAAAAAGAGCAGTGGGGTAGCAAAAAGTAACTAAATCCTTCTTGTCGCCACCCCTCCTGTCAATGACATGATTCGCCATGTGGACGTACATGATGGCAGCCGCCCGAGGAGATCGGGCAAAATCAATGTTATCCTCGAGGCGTCGCACTGAAAGTGAATCATCACCAAAGTATGGATACAAGTAAGTTACACCATCACACCATCAGCCACCTTCATATCTTCGATTTTTGTTATCTCTTCTTGCAGCCTTACCCGTCCCTTGTATCGGACCACCCGTCTAACTGGAGCAAATGCCGGCACCACTGGATCATGCAACCAATACCAACAGTATCCGACTTACGGCAATCAAATGTTCCACCACTCGAACCCGTATTCCTCACATCATCATGTGACGACACAGTCTGCATTCGCTGCCCCACCATCGACGTCGTCCAGTCAAGATGAAGAGGATAGTAGCTTCTTTGGTCCAATGTCAAACGAGGACACAACCACCTACACCACGAACAAAATAACCACGGACTATGGAAAACCGGCAGATGAGACTACTGCTACCTTAGCCGCAAGAAATTCGATACGAAATCATAGCATGGCTGTAACGCGGTCCGGGAATGCGTCGTCAGGTATTGAACAGAGACAAGCAGATAGCACGGTACCTGTTGCACGGATCGGAGATGGCCAGTTACTGTCCAATCGAATCAGTAACGATGATGAGGAAGTGGATTACCTGGAGAGCATGATGGAGAACGGCAAACGAATGTCACAGGTTAGTTACAAAGTTTCTATTATATATATATATACCTACATGTACAGGATGGGCCGGGGATTAAGAGATTTCACTCATACCACTGACAGTAGCACAAGATAGATGCGGGAATCAATAACTAATTCACCAAGGCGTTTCAAGGTCAGGTAGAGTCTCGTATCACACTTTATCCTGTGGTATCCTTATAGAATTCTGATGGTAATCAGGAATTTTCCGAAAATTGCTTGCTTTTTTGGAAAATTTCGTTTCGTGTGTCATAACAGATGATAGGATGGGGAGCGTATCTGTCTTCCGAAAGCACAAAGGCGGTGTTATGAAAGGAGATCCGGAGACAGGATGGATGTTGCTAATGTGCAGAGGAAGTCTACCGGTATACTTTGAGGGACACTGATTGAGGAAATTTTGATCAAAATGTTGTTTATTTTTAATTAAC
The DNA here is from genome assembly GCA_945910035.1 of Brachypalpus laphriformis. Taxonomy (NCBI): domain Eukaryota; kingdom Metazoa; phylum Arthropoda; class Insecta; order Diptera; family Syrphidae; genus Brachypalpus; species Brachypalpus laphriformis. Next base: position 328,375,711 of record OX246753.1, read on the forward strand.
TGAGGCATGCATATGGAACACATTGAAGACTTTAATTGAAAATAACTACCTTCAACCCGTTCCAGTTGACAGGTATTAATAAACATTTTCACATGTGGATATTTTTAAAACTGTGGACGAACCCAAATACAAATTATTAGTTCCTCCCACGACTATGGATGTCCATGAAGGTCTTCTCCTGATTTTCAGTAGTAATAAAAGTCACAAGCATGTTGCATAATAGGAGGAGACAGACGAATTACATTACCCTGACCGTCATTTACCTCAACAATATTCGGCGCGTGTGGGCTAAGTATTCAATCTATTTTATGTTCTTTTTATGTACCCTGTTCTGTGTGGTCGGCAGGGAGCACGTTTATATTGCTGAGCTAATGACAGATACAATTCCACAGGCTGTCAGTTTTTTTTTTTTGAAAACACCCATATTTATGAAACTACTAAAGACAAAAAAAAAACTAAAAAAGTCTTTGTTGTTGGTGAGGTTAACCTTCTATCTGTTTGTCAGACATTCACATAAAAATAATTTTTGGTGTTTTCCGCGATTCGAATCTTACCTTTCGCTAAGCATTACAGTGAATTAACCGGAGCCACGACACCCACCCAGTTCTTTTCACGTATGGGATTTTTATGCTCTGTTCGTTGGCAATAATTTATGAAAAACAGTACTGATCCCGATAATTCTGTCTTCATTTGCTTTGATTTGGAATCGAGAACGATTGATACGTATACGCAAATAGATTTCAATCGGATGTGGAGGTGGTTTTAAAAATATCAACTCAATTTTCCTCTCGTTTTTGATAAGTTATGGAGGAATTTCCAAATTTGCACTCAATTTTCACATTTCTTTTTAAAGATAATACACGAAATAATATCCGTATGTAAAACTCTATAGCTTGTAATTCATGTGCGGTCTTAAATAAAATTAAGGCCAATCTGAATTTTTCGAGAATCCGAAGTGCGTCTTGTTGTAATTGATTCGGATTAGGGAGGCATTACTGTATTTCATAAATATGTGATTTATCTACATAATATCTTTAACCCATGAAAAACATTTTAGCAGAATTTAGAACCATGAAATCCGAGCTCAAGAGGGTTATCAATTCGAGCAAAAAACAGAAGTGGGAGGATCTCCGCCGGGATGTCAACAGCAACCCCTGGAGGCTAGGCTTCAAAGTCGTAATGCGAAAACTGGGAACACAGATGGCTAGCCCTGTCCGCGGCGAGGAAAGGATAGAGTTTATAGTGAATACACTCTTCCCAACACATCGTGTTCGGCTTCCCGACACCTCTCCAGTCCAACGACCAGAAACCCCGATGTCCAGTGAAGAAGACTTAACTCTCGCGTTGAAAACCCTACAAAACCGAAAGACCCCTGGACCTGACGAAACAACAGCGGAAGTGCTCAAAACGATTGCCCAGACATGTCCTCAGCTGCTGCTGAACATGTACAATAGCTCTCTCCAGGAAGGAGTTTTCCCTAGGAGCTGGAAGTTACAGCGTTGGTACTGATCAGCAAAGGAAAAGGAGACCCGGATTCCCCATCAGCGTACAGGCCTCTGTGTATGCTGGACACCGCAGGGAAACTCCTGGAAAAGTTGTTAAAATCAAGGCTTACAGCAGCCGTGCGGAGAGCTGGAGATTTGTCCGAAAGACAGCACGGATTCAGAAAGGTCCACTCTACGATTGGAGCAATTGAAGAAGTGGTAATGACCGTCCAATTAGCTCAACAAGGCAACCACTATTCAAGGAAAATCGTATTGCTAGCAACTTTGGACGTGCGAAATACCTTCAATTCAGCCAGATGGATCGATATGCCGAACGCCCTCGAAATCATTTTTGATATTCCCGAATATCTCTTACGGACGGTGAAGGACTATCTCAAGGACGGGAAGCTGATATATAACAACACAGAGATTACTGGTGGAGCAGCGCAGGGCCCAATCACCTTTCTGGTAGGGTATGCAGATGATATCGCTGCGGTGATTACGGCAAGAGACACCGATATCGCGCAAAAAAAAAAACTCAACCAGGTGATGGGGCGGTGAACCTCTGGATGAAAGAACATGGCTTAGGTTTGCCCACGGAAAAGACGGAGATAATCCTTTTGACAAAGAAGAGGATTCCAACTACGGGTTGCAAGTTCGTACTGAACGGTGTCGGAACCAGCCGTCCTCATAGTCTCGGTAGTGATCCCTATTGATCTTCTTGCGGCAGAGATTAAGTTCGTCTACGACAAAAAGGTGGAAATTGGAGTGGAAGTGGCAACCGAGGATGCGAAGGAGCTCACCAAACAGAAATGGCAAGAGAGATGGAGTTCAGAAAGCAAAGGACGATGGACCGCGAGGCTGATCAGCAACATCGCCGAAAGGAGGGGACGGAAACACGGGGAAGTAAGTTATTACTTCACCCAATTTCTTACCGGACATGGTTATTTCAACGCATACCTCCACAGAATAAGCAAAACAGGGAGCTCTGCTTGCCAATATGGCGACTCAGAACTGGACGACGAAAACCACACGTTCTTCGAGTGCAACAGATGTGAAGCTGAAAGGAGGGCGCGTGAGGGGTGGTGTTAGCCTTACCGGCAAGAAAGAATTAACCTGCAAAAGAAAACAAATATGATAAAGCCGGCTCCGCAAGAGGAAAGAAAACGACACTACTCTGAAGTAATGCAAAAGCGCTTCCAAAGTGGATGGTGTCAGGTAGAATAAAAGGGTTAAATGTCCCACACTACTTGCAACAGAGTGGGCCTGTTTCTCGCGTGCAGTAGCGTTTTCCACCACCCCTTAGGTAAAAAAAATCTACACAAAATCCTTGTTGATAGTTTTTAGACATGACGATAAACAATTTTTAGCGAAAACTTGAGAGTCGCCACATTGTGGTTTTGTATTTCAACGAGTTTGTTCACTGTCCCATAAACCAAAACAAATTGCCATGCCAAATCTTCTCAAATGTGGTCTTCGAATAATTAAGCAGGCATAACATGAATGCTTTGGGAACGAAATTGAAGATAATGTTGAACTGAGCGTTCCACTTACGACACCCTATGAACTTGAGGTTGAAGTTGAACGCTTCGTTTAGATCGTACAGCTCGCCTCTTGGAATAATACGCCCAATCCAAGGAAAACGTTGGACAAACACGGTTTACGATATCCTCCGGAAATAAAAGGAATGGTCAAGGAAAAATGAAAAGCACGTAAAAAATGGCACCAGAGTCGTGCTCCGCAACATAAAGCACACTTGAATCGTCTGTGCAATTCGTTGGATAAGACTATTAAGGATTTTGAGAATCGTACGATAGGATCTTACCTTGAAAGCTTAACAGCGAAAAAAGATTCCAATTATTCTCTTTGGAAAACTGTAAAAGGCACCAAAGGGCCCAAAGTCCCCGCGCCGCCAATTAAATTAAAACAAAGTGAATGGGCAAGGGAAGATAAAGAAAAAGCTGACGTCTTTGCGGCCCACCTGGAAGAAACCTTTAAACCGGACGATGGTCAAGTGATTTACGACAACTTCAATAGGCAGGATTTACCATCTGACGATTTAACACTCTCAAGTTCAACGCTAAGGGAACTCACACATGAGATCGAGAATCTCAAACCTAAGAAAGCTCCTGGTTATGGTTTGATTACCGGAGAAATTCTCAAAGTTTTACCTAGAAAAGCATTGATTAAGCTTCTCCATACTGTAAATGCTGCACTCAGATTAAAACACGTGCTGAGCCAATGGAAAGTTGCGGAAGTCATAATGGTTTTAAAACCAGGAAAACCGCCAAATGAGGTAAAATCGTATAGATGAATTTCGCTTCTTCCAGTCATATCTAAAAATTTTCGAGAGGATATTACTAAGGCGTCTCCAACCGGTTATAGAAGAAAATAATCTTATCTCTGACCACCAGTTTGGGTTCAGAAGTAAGCATTCGACTATTGACCAGGTGCATAGAATCACTGACGTAATCGAAAAGCGCTTGGAGAAGAGAAGATATGCTCAAGCGTTTTTCTTGGTGTCTCGCAAGCCTTTGATAAGGTGTGTCATGTTGGTTTGAAACGCAAATTACAACAAGTTCTCCCTGTATGCCTGTACGATATTCTAGAATCATATCTCGGGAATATACTTTCCCGTGTTAGACATGGAAACGAATACTCCGAGCTCAAAAAAATGTCAGCCGGCGTACCGCAATGAAGCGTTATTGGGCCGCTTCTCTATTTGTTATATACTCGTGATATACCAAAAGAAGATAGCACTAGCTATCATTGCTACGTCTGATCTGTGGAATATCTCCGATGATGGAGATGTCCGAAGACACCTTCCTATCCGGGTACGTGGATGACATCGGTGCGGTGATTACCGCGAGGGACATCGAAGAGGCTCAGCTGAAACTGAATCAGGTAATGAGACGAGTACTCGCCTGGATGGAAGTCCATGGCCTTAGTCTCGTTGCGGAAAAAACAGAGATAGTCCTTCTAGGAGACGGATCCCGACAATTTCGGAATTCCGAGTAGGCGCAGAAGTCATAATCAGCAAACCGGCAGTAAAGTATCTCGGAATCGCCCTGGACTCTAAACTTTCTTTCTAGCAACAGATTAAGTCCGCATCTGAGCGAGCTGCAAAGATCACGTCGTCACTGAGTAAGCTCATGGCAAATATCGGCGGCCCAACAATGAGTAGGCGACGACTTTTCATGTCCATCACCCACGTCATGCTTCTGTATGGGTGTGAGATCTGGGCGGATGCACTCAGACAGGAGAAGTACATAAAACAAATTGCCGTAGTACAAAGGCGAGGAGCCCTCTGAGTTGCAAGCCACTATCGCACAGTGTCGGAACCAGCCGTCTTCGTAGTTGCGGGAGCGACCCCCATTGACCTCATAGCGACAGAAAGGAAGTACGCCCACGACAAGAAGGCGAAAATAGGAGCAGAATTGGAAGTCGCAGAAGCGAAGGAGTTTACCAAGCAGGCTTGGCAAAGAAGGAGGACCGCTGAAACGAGGGGGAGGTGGACAGCGAGGCTGATTACAGACGTCACGGCTTGGACATAGCGGGAACACGGTGAAGTGAACTACTTTGTCACTGAATTCCTAACCGGGCATGAGTATTTCAACCGATACCTCCACAAGATAAGAAAATAGAGAGCGCATCCTACCAATATGGAGACTCAGCGGAAGACGACGCTTTCCACACCTTTTCGTCTGTAGCAGATGGACAGAGCAGACTGGAGTCGGAAATAGGCGATTTTTCCCCGCAAAATGCTATAAGCAAGATGACCTCGAGCACCGACACGTGAAATAAAATATCTTTCTTCATCGGGACGGTACTCAGATCCAAAAAGAGAGAGCAAGACGCCAACATTCCTTCAGAAATTTCATAAATTTCATAAAGCAGATAAAAGCCTTACCGAGAAGAATGTATAAACCCGCACCAGGAGGTGAATATGAAAAAGTGGGTCCCCAAAGGGGAAGGAAAACGACACCACTCTGAAGCAATGTGATAAGCGGTCCAGGAGTGGAAAGAACGGCTTAAATGTGTTTTTTTTAGTGAGTAGTGAGTCTCACACTACTAGAAACAGAGCGGGACTGATTCCCGTGCGTATTAGCGTTTTTCCACTACTCCCTAGGCAAAAAAAAATAATAAGATCCTTGCTACGTTTGCCGATGACACCGCTTTCCTAGCAGTAGGTGAAACAATCGAAGAAATGACAGCAAAACTGCGAAACGCACTGAATAATGTAAATGAATGAACGAGGGACTGGCGGATCGCCATCAACGAATCTAAATCGCCTGAAATGGAATTCGCACGTGAAAATGAAACGTAAAGAACTCGAAATCAAATATAGAGAAATGTACTGGTTACTCGGAAAACATTCCCAGCTCAGTACTGAGAACAAACTGTTTTTATACAAGCAAGTGCTAAAGCCGGTGTGGACCTACGGTATACAACTTTGGGGTTGTACCAAGAAAACAAATGCCAATATTTAACAAACTTTTCAAAATAAAGTGCTAGGAGAAATTGTCCAAGCACCATGGTATAGTAGAAACGACGATATCCACGTTGATCTCGGAATTCCGATAATCGAAGCTGAAACTAGAAGCTTCGCGAGAAAGCATAAAAACCGACTAATCGGACATATCAACAATATGGTCCGACAAATTTTGGATGAGAGCAATTTATTGCCCCGACTACAAAGGACGAAAGTAACCTGCCAAACCTTTTTTTTTCGTGATACAAAAATTGCTTGATAAGTTATTACTTAATTGCAATACCTAACAAATTTATATCGAAGGGTGGTGTTTTTTGGTCAGTAAGAATATGACACTACTATGAGCACGCGCTTGCTATTCTCATAGTGTCTATGGAAGATGTTCACCTACCCCCGGAAAAAAAAGAATACCTTCGAAAATCTAGGCCAACAGATTTATTTATGAAGAGAATGCCGGGAACTAAAATTTATTATATAGAATTAGATACATTGTTACGCAGGTGCAATGCTGACCAAGCGAATTATCCGCGAAAGGTTTCTACAGAGGTGTTTTGCTGGATAATATTACAAGACGATTCGACACCAAGAAATAAAACGCGTAAAAATGAAATTATGGATCAGTACAATGTATGCAATAAGAAAATGTACTCTGTCAGCATAATATAGGTATTAAGTAAATGTAAACGACAAAAGTCAGATCAGATCTAGGCAATATAACACCCAAGTGAGCCTAGCGACACATATACTACCATAAAAACCCTCCCACAAGTGTGCATGCGAGTCCGTGGGTTGACACGACTGGAGATCACCGGTGTCATAGAAGAAAGATCAAACAATACTAAAACAGGAGCATGCACTTGTCAAACAACAAACACCATCGCAATATGGTAATATTGCAAAACTGTATCAATTTGGTAATACTTGCTAAAAGGAAAGGCACTACCCCGCCAGGCACTACCACTGCTGTACATGGCACTGAGCTTGGACCGAGCAGAAATGTTCGGGATAGAGCTATACGGATTTCGGGGGCTAGCAAAATAATGAAACAGTTTGGAAGAAACTTGAGGGTCGCGAGTTGGAGCGTTGGAAGCATGACCGGTCGAAGTTAGGAGATGGAAGAGATGATGGCGGGTGGATATCTTGTGTGTCCAAGAGACGAAATGGAAAAAACACCGGAAATCGGGCGCGTTTCTTGGACGTTAGAACAAAAGATTACAAGATGTTCTACTACGGAACGGAAAAGGCTAAGAACGGAATCGGTATCATCCTTGCGGCAGAGCTACTTGGAAACGTCTTGAGCATTTCGAAGTCCAGCGACCGTTTGATGTCTCTCAAACTAGTAATACAAGGAGAGGTGTGGAATATTGTCAGTGCATATGCTCCCCAAAATGGGTACAATCAGAGAGATAAAGATGCATTTTGGCTAGATTTCCACAATCTCCTTAAGGACATCCCAAAGGAAGAATTTCTGTTTGTTGGAGGAGATTTGAATGGACATGTCGGGAAATCAAACGAAGACTATGAAGACTGCCATGGAGGACTAGGATATGGCACCAGGAACCTTCCTGGTGAAGACATCCTAAGCATGTGCAAATTACACGGTCTTATCGTGTTAAATACCATGTTCATCAAACAAAGCCGACACCTGATCACTTACAGCAGTGGTGGAGATGAAACTCAGATTGACTACCATTTGGTAGGCAGTTTCATGAAGCCTCGGGTAAAAGATTGCAAAGTGATCCTGGGAGAGGCAATCGCTCGACAACACCGTCTCCTGCTAACAGAAATTTTTATGAAAACACCAAAGAAAAGCAAACAAACAAGGGTCTCTGAGAAAATCAAGTGGTACAATCTGGACAAAGAAAAAGGCGAGGCTTTTGTTTTCGTAATGAAGAATTACCTCTCTCACACCATCAACGGAGCTGAGGATGAAGAGTGCAGAGCACAAAATATGTGGGATTCCCTACAGCGAACTTGCTTAAAGAAGGCCAAATCACTGCTAGGAGCTTCAAAAGGCCACCATCAACACGCCAAAGAAACATGGTGGTGGAGTGATGAAGCTAAGAAGCTGATAAATGAGAAGAAAGCGGCTTTCAAAGCTTGGTCAAAGTGCCCCTATAAAAATAGTGACGAAAAAGCTCGCCTCGAAATGGAATACAGATGCTGCAAGAAAAAAGCGAAGAAGAAGTGCGCTCAGCTTCAAGCAGAGAGTACGGAGGGCCTGTATCGGGAGCTGGAGAAAATATTTTCCCCGGTTGCTGATGCAAACCAGGCTATCCAGGAGCTGCGAAGACACAATATGAACAAGAGTGCCACTATCTTCAAAATAGCCGCCCAAAGAAGGAAGAATGCTCAGGAGATTCGTTCGCCAAAGTTCATTAGCAATGCTCATGGCCAGCTTCTTGTGGATGACGACAAAATTCTGCAGAGGTGGCGGCAGTATTGTGAAGAGCTTTTGAATGAACAGTTTCCCCGGCTATACTTTCCAAGAGCCACCCCTAACTGTGAAGAAATAGCCGACATTACAGTCGAAGAAGTTAGTGAGGCGGTCAAATACTCCAAAAAACGAAAAGCGATTGGGCCAGACGAAATACCCTCTGAGTTCTGGAAAAAGATGGGAGATATCGGGTTCAGATGGCTCAGAATTCTCATCTCCAAATTCGTGAGAGGTGATCCAATGCCGAATGAATGGAGGGAAAGTTACCTTCTCCCTGTATATAAAGGGAAGGGTGATACGCGAAACTGTGATAACTACCGTTCAATCAAGCTGATGTCACACACCATGAAGATCGTTGAGCGGGTATTAGGTGGCCGACTACGAAAAATAATACGGCTATCTGATGATCAGTGCGGGTTTGTCTCGGGTAAATCAACCACAGATGCAATCCAAAGTATAAGGATCATAATGGAAAAACATCGTGATTCCTTAAGGGATTTGCATATTGTATTGGTTGACTTTGAAAAGGCATTCGACAGACAACCACGAGATCTGATATGGGTGGCGCTAAGACATCGAGGGTTTCCAGAAATCTATATACAGATGATCATAGACTTGTACGAAAGAGCAAAGACAAGAGTAAGATGCCCCGCTGGAGTAACCGAAGAGTTCCCAATCAAAATCGGGGTGCACCAGGGAAGCGTTTTAAGTCCTTTGCTCTTTATTACAGTCCTTGATTATCTGCTTGAAGGTAAAGTGATGGACCCCAAAGTACATCAGTTATTCTTTGCTGACGATGGAGCCATCATAAGTGAGGATCCTACATCCCTGCAACGAGCACTTGATGTGTGGGTGGACGTTTTGGAGGGAAATGGGTATCGCATTAGTTCAAAAAAGACAGAGTACTTGTGCTGCCCGTTCTCTGATCCACTCAGGCCTATTCCAGACATTTATTTGAATGGAACAGTGCTTCCCAAGTGCGAAAAGTTCAAATATCTGGGATCTATGATCAATAGCAAAGCAACTTGTGATGACGATATCAATCATCGTGTAAGCATAGGGTGGATGAAGTGGCGAGAAAATTCCGCTATCTTCTGTGACAGAAAAATGCCCCCTAAGTTGAAAGGAAGGCTCTACACCGCAGTTGTACGTCCAGCGCTCACATACGGTTCACAATGTTGGACGATGTACAAAAAGTATGAGAGTAAATTAACGGCAGCTGAGATGAAGATGCTTCGCATGACAGTAGGAGTGACAAAGCTTGATCGAATAAGAAGTTCGAAGATCCGTGGAAGCTTTCACATCAAGGAAACCATCGTACAAAAAATAGAGCGTGACCGGTTCAGTTGGTATTGCCACGTTCAAAGAAGAGATCATTTGAACCCTGTAAAAAAGGCAATATCTATGCACGTTCCAAAGACATCGCGATGTAGGAAAGGCAGGCCTATAAACGCCTGGATCAGACAAATGCGACGACATCGGCATTTCATTGGCCTCAGTAACCGAGTGATCCAAAATCGGTAGGCCTGCCGATATTTTCTGAGGTCAAATAGGCGAACCCCACATGCGGATCAGTAGAAATGCGGTGAAGTGGGAGGGTTGTGATCCCTTGTTTTCGGATCATGGCCTCGCTGATAAAAGGAAGAAGAAGAAGAAGAAGAAGTAAACGACGAAAGTCGTGGAATTTTTCTTTGACTTGCTAACCAATAGACTTAATTTAGAATAACTCGCGCGTTTTATTCCGATTGATTCCGCGGATTTTTTCTTGATTCCTGATTATTCTTCTCAACAGAATTTTGTCCTTTTTCTTGATTATTTATTTTCTTCTCAACGAACTCTGGTGCATACACATAAGTAACGCTGGTGGCGAAAACCCAGCCAACAATCCATCCTGCGTGTAAATTCGTTTTATTGTAAATTTGTAAATTGTGAACGCGTCAGGCGTAACAATATAGGTGCATATACACATGTATGCGCTTGTATCGTTTGATAGTTGTATTAGAATTAAGAGATGCACGCACAAATAATAGACTTCCAACTACGTGTCTTCTTCTTCCTTTTATCAGCGAGGTTATGATCCGAAAACAAGGGATCACAACCCTCCCACTTCACCGCATTTCTACTGATCCGCCTGTGGGGTTCGCCTAGACTTCCAACTACGTGTAAAATATTTAATACGTCTATCGATCTCTCTATCATCGTAATATATGTCAATTCGCAATTCAAAGTAAACAAAAATGGCATACCATTTTTCCAATCGCGTAGTATCTAAATTACTTAATTGCAAAACTCACAAAAAAACAAAATATATCCGTATACTCAAATCGAATAGTTCTAAGAACCAAGAAATTGGAATTGGATCTGGATAATCGCATGGTTCTTCACAATTTATGACAACGGCATTGCCCAGTGGCGTCCAAACAACATTTTTGAACCAGATTAGATTTTCCTAGAAGCCAACCCCTCTTTTGAATGAAGGATACTTTCACGGCCAACGTATCCTAAATTATAAAGTGCACAGATATTACGTTTCGAACAACAGAACTTAATTTAAGTCGATTGAATTTAGTTCGAGGAATCAATTTGAATTTTCCCATTGCATACTTCTCAGGTCACATCGGCTGAGCCCGCCTTTATTCGGGACACCAAACTACGAAAAATATGCGAAATTGGCTTTGAAGGCCAAGTGGACTTCTTGGAATAATTGTAATTTACATACAGAGCCATTTAAGTTAAACCCCAAACATGAAAAGAAAAATAGGTTGGCTTGCGCTTAAAAATATGAAAAAGAGAAGAAAGTGCCTCTAGCAGTGTTGAGCTTGACAGATTTGTACACCACTCAAGGACTGTCATTTCAAATAAAGTGTTAACATTTTATCTGCTGGAATGTATTCTTGAGATACTAGCATCTTTCCCTTTCTAACAGTTGTCATGAGAGCAAACACACAGGCAGAGAGCAAAAAATATCTCAAGTAAGACCCTTGTTCCAAGAATGCTTTCGATATCCTAAATCAATTATCTACATATGTATATGCCTCACCCCGATAAATGCTTTAGATAAATGGACAAGAAAAAAATATTGTACCTTGTGAGTGAAAATCTCAACAAGTCCTAAAGACTTTTGACGGAAATTTGCTTACCTTGCCTCTTGAATATTACATGACTCCGACAAAAGAGGTCGTTTTAGGCACGTTTTTCAAATCCAATAGCTCACTTCCATAAACCTGACTATGTAGGTGCACATGAATAAGGCTACCTTTCCAATAAAATGAGCAAATAAATTTTGTTAAAATCATATTCCGATTATACGCGTACCGTATAGCCAACCACCCGTGGGGCATTCATATCGAGTATTTATTTTTTTTTGTTGACAAAAAATGCTTCGCACCTTGTAGAGGTATTCTCAGAGCGGCAGAAAAAAAATATATATTCTTACCTAAGGGAATCCTTGATGGAGAAACAAGGTCAGATGAGGAAAAGAAAAGATTCGCCCTCATCGTCCCACTGCAAGGGGAATAATCAATTTATTTCACCTTAGATACATTTTTCTTCCTTTTTTCGGATACCACCCATCGATGGATGCGACAAATGAGAGGAGAAGAGATTATCATAGGAGGGTACAAGAAGATACATATTCCTAAGGCTTACTTTCGCAATAAAATGAAAAATAAAATCGGAGACTACGATGGTGGATAGGGAGAAAAGTAGCAAAACAGGGGGAGGAAAACTTAAAAAGAAAGGATAATTGAATTTGTGGCTGTATCCAATTTATTCTCATTTAGTCTTCGGATAGGGGGAGAAGACTCATCAATAAATTGGACCCACTACGATGTGGGTTCGTCCTACTATCCTACAGTGTTGCTGTTGCCTTGTATCTGTTCGTGTTGGATTTGTTGGATCTTTAGGTTCAACCGATTTGTCTTTCAATTTGCAATCAAGTATTTAAAAGATTAAAGGTAAGGAAATTTTCATTTACAAATAATTGAACACACCCTAGTGGTTCGCTAAAGCATAAAATCAAGAGAGAATAGGCAAATCTATATAAGTTTGATGGGAGTGCCTACAACGCAAATTTTACAGCTGAGATTTTAAGAAAATGGAATAAGATTTGAAGGTTTTTAGACGTAGCTGTTGTTGTTAGTGGGTAACATAATATCTCTAGCTTTTCACCATACTCTTAAAATGGCGCAGCAGGGGGAACTTTAACATTTTATTCATTATTTTTAATAACGTGATATTACATGATTTGATCCTATTATTCAAAGTTAACATTGAAAATCTGTATGAAAAATTTAAAAAAATTCTTTGGTGTGCTCAAACTCAAACCTATATTAAATAACTATACAAAAAAGACTATACTAATAAGTAATTACAAAAAGAAATTATTGCGGATACTTTCTCTTCTTTCCTGCAATCGCCGAACTGCACTGCAACCATGGTTTAGCATAAACCATCATAATGAAAACACAGACATCTTGTAATCCGCCTGTATCATTTTTAGTCAATTTAAGTTGCAAGCGGAGTAAACATATTTTTAACGCTTAAATTGCTCTTGCCACCCATGTCGCTTGATGCATTGCACCTACATTTAAGTGTTAGGATTATCTTAGAGCGCCAGCATAGGGCCAGTATGTTAGAGTAAGATAAGTAAGTTTATTTAGCTAGTTTTAAGCGTTTTTGTTGGCATGTAAGAATCAATGAATTGCACAATAAAAATGATTTGCTTACCTACTTAGATGGCGCTACAGTCCGGGATGGACCTGGGCCTCAACCAGCAAATGATTTAAAAATGAAAAATGAATGCTTTGTACCTGGAGGCCTGATTTTTAGTTGCTTATTGACATCTCCTCCTAAGAATTTCATTGAAAGCTCAGTGAGTTCGCGGTAGTCATTTCTTACAATTGGTTTTTTTTAACTCCGCAAAGTAAAAACTAAGCAGTTCGGTAATTTCGGGCTCATTAAAATTGTCTTTTACAATAGCCGTATTTTATTATCACTCATGATCCATATGGATCATTGGTTTCTATGCAATACAACAACAATACGAGATCCTGCTTTCTATCAGGATCAATTTCGTGATCTAGAAACTTTTTTTTTTATTCCTTGGTAGGTTACACAACCACACTACAAGACACAAGGAAAATAATTTCGTTGATCCAGATCCGGATCGTTTTATTTTCGTCGTGTGATCTATATGGATCTTGGGTGATAATAAAATATGGCTAATATTAGTACAGGTTTGAAATTTGTTAAAGCCAATATTTTTCCAATTATCTTGAAACTTTTTAAAAAGCGATATTTGTGGACTAGTTGTTAGTTGGTGGAACTTCGTTTCGAACAAACTTCAGAGCACGAGGTCATATGGTATACACATACATGATGCTGATAACCAAAAAGGACCAACTTTCTTTCCAATTCTTGTTCCACGAGCATGCATACTCCATTAAAGCGACGAAATTAAGTCCTCCACTGTAGCTTGAAGTATATAAACAGAGTATCTTATGCTCATCTGACATCTATCTAAGGCTGAGACAAATTTTGGAGTAACAATGTCCTTTCTTTCTTGTTTCGTGGTTGCTTCAGATGATGGTTTGGCAGTATCCGGAAGATCCGCTTCTCTGTTTTTGTCGGAGCTTGTAAAAATATTATGCTCTTCGGAAAGTAAAACCTGAAATGACACTGAAGAAGTAAATGGTATTGCCGTTGACATGTACTTCCAATGTCTTTGTTTTTCTTCTAATCGGCTTTTTCTTACCTTGTCTTCCTTTTCCACTTATTTTTTTTTATCTATATCCGCTAAGGAGCCTGGTCGAAAGAGAGAAAGGCAGGATTTCTCTGACTCTGTCCTCTTCTACTTTAATTTTTTGAAAGAGCATCAGCATGAGCTATGTCAAATAAGTTATCCAAATCGTGGTGGAAATCTGCTTCTCGTCGTTTATACACCTCCTGGATTTTCTTCGAATTTTTTTCTAGTTCTCTCCAAACTTGATAAAAATTTATAAGCTTCTTCATACAGTTGGGTAGTGATTTTATGTTAAAATGCTCCAAATGACCTAATTTTTCTTTTTGAATTTCATATATGAGGTATTTTTATTTAATTTGGTTCTTTACAATTTATTTGGACTAGTTTTTGAATACAACATCAATCAAGTGGCCGCCTCTATTGACCAAAGCAAAATGGGCCTTTTTTCTCCGTTTTTCATCACTTTTTGGAACATCTCGGGCACAAATGTTTGCCTTGAGCTCGTCAATAGTCTGATGCCTGCTGGCGTACAGTTTGCTTTTCAAATAACCCCACAAAAAGAAGTCCAGAGGGGTCAAATCTGGAAATCCAAGTGGCCAATAAATGTCGCCATTTTTTGACAGCACACGTCCACGGAATTTTCGTTGCAGAAACTGCATTGCTTGATTTGCAGTATGGCATCGCACACCATCTTGTTGAAACCAGTAACCGTCCAGACCTATTTCACACATTTGTGGACAGATATAATGAGCCAACATCCACCGATATCGATTCCCATTGACTGTTTCGCCTTCTCTGAAGAAGAATGGCCCATTGATGGTTTTAGTGCAAACGCCGACTCAAACAGTCACTTTTTGGTCATGCAATGGTGTTGTTGGAAATTCGGCAATTTTGCTTGTTAACGGCAAGCGAGTGTGAAATGGGCCTCGTCGATCATCAAAATTTGCTTCAAAAAATCAGGTTCAGTGTCAACCATTCGAGCGACTATTTGGCCGTATTCAGAACGACGTGGGCAGTCTGTTGGCAATATTCTTTTAGTCAATTGCACTTTATACGGAAGCAAATACAAATCACCGAAGCGCGGTGACGATACGACAAATGTGGGTTCTCGGCATCACTCTCTCTTACCACTTCAACCAGTTCATTGGAACGCCTTGGGTGTTGATGAACGGCATGTCAACGATCTCCCACTGTCCCGTGCTCAACAAAATTCGACACAAATAATGTTGTCAGACGATGCTTGTTGGCCACGATATTTTCGACGGTATGCACGTTGAGTTAACACAACTGAACGACTATTTTCAATGTACAGCGTCACTAATTCGGCACGTCGTTTCGGTATAAAGCGATTCACGGTTAAAATTGCACTAAATTGCCGTTTAAGAAACATGTCTACTCAAGTTAATCGGCTGATAAATGTCAAAGTTATTCAATGATTACATACCGATATAAAAGATGGCGCACCCGTTATGTATTCAAAAAAAAAGTCGAAAAATAAGGGAAACCCTACATATAAAAAGTTAAGAGTCAGGATTAATGGCCGCGTTTACTTTGTATTTTTACTCAAAATCAATATCAAGATTTACAAAACAGTTAGAGGTAGAAAATTACAAAATTAAACTCTACTCTACTTTCCTTTGAGCAGATATTATTGCCAATATTTTCAATAATTCAATTTTAGCTTATTTGTGACACACAAACTTGTAAGTAATTCTTTGTAAGTCTTCATATATTTTTCAAACATTTCATAAATCCAATAGGATGCGAGGTGTTATAGACAGGTATTATAGACACATACGCCATATGTGTATGTACATATGGACTTTGCAATTAGAAATTATTTGGGAAAAGTCGGTTATAAACAAACAAAATAGCAGCGGTCCCAAGGGAGGAACGCCAGCGTTCGTCGACGACTAATGGAACAGATGTGCGTTTTGCAGATTCGACTCTTTTAATTTTTTTTAAGACATTCACCCAGAATATTTTAAGTGCAGTAATACATACAACAGTCTCGCATACGGATGAGTTTACTGTTGTCGACCCAAGCAAACATAAAAAGGACAACGATCTTCGTGTCTGGACGTAGAATGTTAGGTCCCTCTACTAACCACGTGCACCCGAACAACTTGCGGAGGCCCTAGAGTGTTTCAAAGCAGCATTACCCCCACCCAAGAACTGCGATGGGATGGGCCGGGCAAAAGGAGGATGAAAAACTGCGACATCTACTACGGCGATTGCTACAGACAACAAGGACAGCGAATTTGTTATTGAAGGCAGACTTAGGCAAGAAGTCTTGAGTTTCCGGCATGTGAACGAGCGCCTCATGACTATCCGTATCAAGGCTAAATTTGCCAACATTAGTCTAGAATGCGCTCAAGCCCTTCACGAGAAGATGGACGACGCGAACAAAGATGACTTCTACCAGCTCTCGGACAAGACGTATGAGCAATGCCTTAGCCACGACGTTAAAACTGCTAGCTAGGAAGAGAGACCGTCTTAAGTAGCGTGGTCGGAAGGCACAGCCTGCACGACATCACATCCGACAACGGACTCAGGCTAATCGACTTTGCGGCGGGACGAAACTTTGTCGTAACTAGTACGCAGTTCCCACGTCTCGATATTCAAAAAGGAACATGGCTCTCCCTTGATCGAAAAACTGTCAACCAAATCAATCAGATTGCGATCGACGCAAGGCACTCTTCCAGAACCTTTGCCGATCGAGTTTCTTCTAATCTTAATCTAAGTCCTATGCCGCCAGCAGCAAATGCGGAAGACCAGTGGCAGCCTTGCCAACAAGCCATCAGAGATTCCTCATCAAACCAGGGGTTTCACCATAACTAAACAATTGGTTTGATGAGGAATGGCAGCTAGCACATGCAGCTAAACAAGAGGCGTACAAAGCGGCGTTGCATAGAAGGACTAGAGCTGCTTACGAGGTCTACGAGCGGAGAGGAAAAGAGGAACATCGACTTTTAAGAAAGAAGAAAAAGGAGTATGAGAAGCGCTCGATCGAGGAGATTGAGAGACTTTATTGTAGGAATGATGTTTGAAAATTTTACCAAAAGGTAAAAAGAACAAGTTAGGGTTTCAAAGCCCGAACAGAAGCATGCAGGGACGAAAATAGCAATATAGTGGTAAAATCGCAGTCGGTGCTGAGGATATGAAAGGAACATTTCTGCATACTGTTAACGGCGATGATGACCAATATTCCGCTGTCAGGCAGAATGAGCCATTCAACAGTGACGATGACAGTCAAGATTCCCGTCAACCCGATCAGAATGAAGTGAGGATAGCGATATCTAAACTTATATCCAACAAAGCTGCTGGAACCGACGGCTTTGCCACTGAACTTTTCAAGGCAGGAGGAGATGAGCTGTTGAAGAGTATGTACCAACTCATCTGTAAAATCTAGTCGGACGAAAGTATGCCCGATGAATGGAATCTCAGCATCGTTTGCCCGATCCTGAGGAAAGGAGACCCTCTGAACTGCGCCAATTACAGAGGCATAAGTCTCCTCAACATCGCATATAAGATTCTGTCTGCCGTATTATGTGAATGCCTAAAACCGATCGTCAACAACCTGATAGGTCCTTATCAGTGCGGTTTCAGACCGGGAAAGTCCACCATTGATCTTGGAAAAAACCAATGAATATAAAATCCATACGCACCACCTCTTCATCGATTTCAACGTTTCTTTTGATAGCGTATATAGAGACGAGTTATACAGAGATATGTCTAGTTTTGACATCCCTGCCAAGCTTGTCCGTTTGTGCAGAATAACAATGGAGAGCATTCGCTGCTCCATCATAGTCATAAATCATAAATAAATAAAAATAAATATTTGGCGCAACAGCTTTTTAAGTGCCAGGGCCTAGCTTCCCACAACCACTCATGTTGTGTGCGTTTTATTTTTCACACGAATTTTAGGGACCTACAGTTTAGTGCCGTATCCGAAGGGCAATTTGTTTTGAGAAGCTTTTTAGAGACAACAATACTCTCGGAGAGGTGGGACCGTGAAAAACTTTTTGGTGTTTTCTGGGATTCGAACTTGGAACCTCACGCGCAGTGATCCGACACACTAACCACGTACGCCACGGCGCCACCTCCATCAAAGTCGGTAAGAACATTACCGAACTATTCGGTGTCAGGAAAGGTCTTACTCAAGGTGACGCGCTATCATGCGATCTCTTTAATATAGTAATTGAAGATTTGTACGAAGCTCACAAGCCAACCCCGGAGGTACAATCTTCTTCAAGTCTGTACAACTACTCGCTTATGCCGATGACATTGACGTAATCGGAAGAACTCAGCGGGCCGTCAATGGGGCATTTGCGAGTATTGAGATAGAGGCAGCAAAGATGGGTTTAGCGGTCAATGAAAGCAAAACTTCATAAGAAAGACCGCTGTTAGACGCACTTTTATACTGCAATTAAATCATATAATTCAGGCAAAAATACTCAACTTAATTTCAGAAAAGGATATGCTTCAAACCGTCTCCGACACGACTATCCGGGAGTACTGCTTTAAAAAATTATTTGGGTTTTTATATGTTTTCAGACAGTCAGGCAGCACTTAACGTATTTATCTTCCAGTTGGTTAAGTGGTGGTCTGATGCATTTCGATCCTTTACTAGATACAACAAAGTCAACCTTGAAGATAATGCGACTGCAGATGATCTATAGATAGTTGATTCAGCTTCCATTTCTCATTCGGTGCTAATTGAGCATGGGTTACAGCTCTGTTTAACATTTGAGAAGATCAATATCAATTAAAAGTTTAATCAAGCCCGACTCCTAGAAGGTGATGAGTTTCCTCACATTTCATTATAGCCTGATATTTCATCTTAACGAGTCATAAGCTCCTTTACGTCGCCGTGTCAACTACTGTTCGGGGTTAAATTGAAAAATTACAAGTAAATTCCCTTAAAGGTGTACATACATTATGCTTATCTAGTCTGGGTTTAAGTATAGTTTTCTTAAAGTATTTGCTCTGACCTTCTCCATGGAGAATTTACGACAGACAAAATTAATGGAAATTAATTTTCTCTCTCCTTGGTGCTGGTACGTCCCCTAGCCTTTGTTCATCACAATATGGGTATTGCTTCAACCAAACTCATTGAAGAATACCGATTTCGGTTTTACGGTTTGACGATTCTACACTCGTATCAATGGTGCACGTGGTAGATTTCACACCAAAGGAATTGCTCCAATCGTTTGCCAGAGGTAACCACACATAAAGGAAGGATATTGCTGTGAAGTGAAGGAAGGCGCAAACACGCGTTCAATTTCTCACCCAAATTAAAGAGGGGAAATAAGTTTGTGGTACAAGCTGTTGCTTGGTGAGGCGGGCGTATACGTAATATTTTGGTTTGCTCTTTTGGGTTCATTAATTTAATATACGCAGGAATTTTAATGGAAATACACTACTTAAACTATAATGAATATGGACTGTCCAACCATCCACCTCGTATATAAGTCTTTATTAGGTGGGTTTTTATGTGAGCTGTATATAGTGACCGTAACAAGTCTAGTACCCTACTGATATGGGAAAGGGTAAGCCTGCTTCTTCCCTTCGAATAATGCCCTACAGTGCTACAAAGTAAAGGAGAAATTGCTCACTTTTAGAGCTATAGAGAGAGTCCTCGTTTACCTACTCGTCTATATTACACATTTGAACGTGAATTTATTGTCACTCAAAGGAGTTGTCTATTGCAATAACTATATTTTGTTTCACAGGACTGGACGCCATATCTTGAACTCTACGGAAGTAGTCATAACAAGGTGCATACGTGATGAAAGGTAATAAAATCGGAAATCGATATCGACGGTATGAACACTGAGTGCAGTCAGCATAAAGCTTCTGGCAAAAGAATGCGTGTCGGTTGTGTGAAAGTAAATACTGACTTACTAACGAGATGGGCATTCGAAATCATTTTTCAGACCAAGATCCGACGACATAAAAAATCATTGGATAGCAATCGTGTATTTTGAGGGATATCTAGTTTGGCTGTATGGTCTCCTATCTGCCAGTGTCGCATGCTAATCGCTGTTATTTTGGTGATATCTGCATGCGTTCTATGTACTTAAAAAACAAATATTTGGCGCAACAGCTCTTTAAAGTGCCAGGGCCTAGCTTCTCGCAACCAATCATGTTGTGTGCGTTATATTTTTCACACGAATGGAAGGGACCTACAGTTTAATGGCGACTCCGAACGGCGATTTGAGAAGCTTTTTCATGACAACAATACTCTCGGATGTTTGTCAGACGCTCGCGAGAGGTGGGACCGTGAAAAAAACTTTTTGGTATTTTCTGGGATTCGAACTTGGAACCTCATGCGTAGTGATCCGACACACTAACCACTTACGCCACGGCGCCCACTATTGTACTTAATCACTTGTTTTTGCCTTGCAGTAGTCTGGCCATATCTCTTTTTGATATAATGCAGTTCGTCAGCCTAGTTCATCTGAGACTGACTTTTCGAAGGAAAATTGAGGAAATTTTTACCTTAACTGCTTCAAGCGGAATGTGAATGTGTACTGCTTCTGCAAGTCAGCGCAGAGTTAAGCCATGCCCGGTCAGTACGTCAACGGATTCGTTTTCGTCGATATCATTGTACCCTGGAACCAGATCAGGGTTACCTTGAACTAACCATCTACAGAGTATAGCACATTTCGGCATTCTTGTACAAGTTTGGAGAAAAGGTGACCGAAACAATGGCTTTGATAGCGGCTTGGGTATCAATGTGTGTAGTTTGATATGACAGAAGCGTCACGGATTGTCAATATCTCTGCCTAATATACACTGGCCGTATCCGAAAGTCTATAGGATTTTGAGAAGCTTAAGGACTTCGAAAACACATCCACACCGTTAGGTCGAAATCTTTTGCCATTTGTCCATCTATCCATTTCGTCCTTTTAGAAAATTGAGTGCCAAAATGCCTTGTGAAGTTCATTTTGCGGGTAATGTTATCTACTGGAGTCGATTCTCTTGATAGCGAATCGAGAATATTGCTACGCGCGTAGAGTTTCGCAGTCCACCACCCAGCCTGCCCACGCTATATGCTGTGAAGATATAGTGTGGGTAAATTGCGAGTCCGCATAGACTTGTTGAAGTTTCAGTACCACACTTGTCCTTATTATTTTAATCTACGAGGGCAATTGTCAAGCTTGTATGTCTGAAGCTTAGAATTATTCAAATGCTTTGTCACCCCCTTTGGGTAGGGGTTAGAATACACCCGACGTAGGCATGCCTGTCGTAAGAGGCGACTAAAATCCACCCTCCGTATACCGAGCGTAGTGTATATACAAAATGCAATGAACGAAACAAAACGATTGATTACCCCAGGTGGCAGCCCAGGTTCACTGGAAAATCCACCCTCTTCGGAGGTCGGCTCTACGGATTCTGGGCAGATCCAGTTATTGCAAGTAATAAATCCCTTCTTAAGAAGTGCAAGGGTATGTCGATTTCCTCCACCAAGATCGAATAATTCCGGGAAAAGAAGTCCACCGGAAGCGCCAGCGCGCGAAATTCAGGACTCAGCGAAATACAAAAGTCTTGAGGAAGAAAACAAAACACTCCGAATCAAGCTTACCGAAATGGATCTACTCTATCCAGATCTTAAGAAAGAGATAGACTTATTAAAGAAAATAAAGTCCTTAAGAACACGCATTTCGAGAAAGAACGCGAATGTACTCCAGCACGCTTAGCTAGTCTGGAATATCACACAGACGAAGAAGAGCTAGCACACGAAACGTATCGGGTCCCAAAGAAAATACCTAGTAAGAAACGGAGAGCCGGTTCTGTGCCCGAAGTCGAGCCCGTGAAAGAAGAAAATCACAAAGAACCGCAAGAAAAGCAACTTCGAGCGCAATTTCGTCCACCCCCACCAATAAACATCGTCGGGATAACGGAATACAATAAGTTGCAAAGCCTCCTTAAAGTAATAATAACATCCAAGTATAAGGTTACATCTTTGAGGGATAATGCGTGGAAAATCAACGTCGATGACTACAATGACTACCGAGCTGTGTCCCAAAAGCTAAATACCGAAAAGATTCAATGGTATACTTTCGAAATGAAGTCAGAAAGGCCACATCGTGTCGTTGCTAGGGGACTCCACCCCTCATGCACCAAAGAAGAGGTTATAACTGACCTTCAAGCCAAAGGCCTTAAAATCAAGAAGGAGAAGCAACAAACGGAAATAGATAAAGACGTCTTGGTAAGGCGTGGACTTCCGCTTTTTATGCTTACCTTCGATAAATCGGATAATATCGACGATATCTACCGAATTAGAGCCATACTAAATATCGTGGTCAAAATCGAGCCAATGCGTAGAAATTTAAGGGTGATTCCGCAATGCAAACGTTGCCAAGGATTTAACCATACGCAAATGTACTGCAAAAAAGAACCGCGATGTGTGAAATGCGCCGGAAATCACCTCTCCCAAGTCTGTGGAGTAAATAAACAAACCTTTGCAACATGTTCTAATTGTAAGGGAAAGCACCCGGAAAATTATAGAGGCTGTGAAGTAGCTAAGGAGTTGCAAAAACGGAGAGATGTGCTCCTTAAGCCCCTAAATGCAAAATCTAAGCTGTAAACTACACCAAAGCGTAAGAATGCACAGGAGAAACTAGCTAAACTGAAACTACCGGGTTCAGAGCGCAAAAAGGTGAGGGAAAAAGTGACAACAGAAAAGTCCTCGACCTCTGTTCTTAAAAGAATCGGTACTGAAAAGTTAATGTCGAAAAAGCCGCCAGGTATTAACGCTCGGACAGCAGGAGTGCAGACCTACGCTCAGGCCGCGGCATCCGGAAAACCAAAAAACGTTGAAATTTCGACGGACCCTGTCTTTCATGTTTTGTCGGTTATTCTCGAGAAATTTGAAGAACAAAGCAAAATAAATAAAATTATTCTCGATAGACTGGTTAAGCTTGAAAATAATTCTCAGAAATCGCGTACTTCAACTAGAATATGAATAACAAACAAATGTTAAAAATATGTACTTGGAATGCAAACGGACTTTTGCAAAAACTCGACGAATTGGAAATATTCATGCGTGAAAAAGATATTGATATTTGCTTGATTTCTGAAACCCACGTAAAAAACAAATCGCATTTAAAAATAAAAGGCTTTAATGATTACCACGCTTGTCACCCTTCGGGAAAAGCGAGAGGCGGATCATCCTTGCTTATTAAAGACTGCATCGAACAATCCGAAGACCTAAAGATAGAGCTTGAAACTTTGCAACTGTGCACGATTCGAGTTAAAAATAGTCAGCGTACTCTTAAAATCTCATCTATCTACCGTCCACCGCGTTCCGCGCTTGAAAAATCTGATTTTACTAACTTGTTTGATTCGCTGAAATCTAATTTTACCGTCGGCGGTGACTTTAATGCGAAACATACGTTCTGGGGCTCAAGATACAGCTCGAGAAAAGGTAGAATGCTCTATGGGGCAGGTATGGAGTACAGTTGTGATTTCCATTTGACGGGTAAACCGACTTACTGGCCAACTGATACTTCCAAAATACCTGACCTGATCGATTTTTTCGTTGTGAAAGGAATATCTACCAACCACATAAAAGTCAAAGAGAGCTTTGATCTGTCGTCTGATCATTCCCCGGTCATTTTAACAATCAGCGAAAAACTAGTCTATAACCTAGAGCCAGCGAGATTAACTGGTCGAACAACTAACTGGGAAGGCTTTGGGAATGAAATTGAAGATAATGTTGAACTGAGCGTTCCACTCACGATACCCTATGAACTTGAGGTTGAAGTTGATGGCTTCGTTAAGATCGTACAGCTCGCCTCTTGGAATAATACGCCCAATCCAAGGAAAATGTCGAACAGATACGGTTTACGATATCCTCCGGAAATAAAAGAATTGGTCAAGGAAAAAAGAAAAGCGCGTAAAAAATGGCAACAAAGTCGTGCTCCGTAGCATAAAGCACACTTGAATCGTCTGTGCAATTTGTTGAAGAAGACGATTAAGGATTTTAAGAATCGTGCAATAGGCTCTTACCTTGAAAGTTTAACAGCGAAAAAAGATTCCAATTATTCACTTTGGAAAGCTGTAAAAGGCACCAAAAGGCCCAAAGTCCCCGCGCCGCCAATTAAATTAAATCAAAATGAATGGGCGAGGGAAGATAAAGAAAAAGCGGATGTCTTTGCGGCTCACCTGGAAGAAACCTTTAAACCGTACGATGGTCAAGTGGTTTACGACAGCTTCAATAGGCAGGATTTACCATCTGACGATTTAACACTCTCAAGTTCAACGCTAAGGGAACTCAAACATGAGATTGAGAATCTAAAACCTAAGAAATCTCCTGGTAATGATTTGATTACCGGAGAAATTCTCAAAGTTTTACCTAGAAAAGCATTGATTAAGCTTCTCCATATTGTAAATGCTGCACTCAGATTAAAACCCGTGCCGAGCCAATGGAAAGTTGCGGAAGTCATAATGGTTTTGAAACCAGGAAAACCGCCAAAGGAAGGAAAATCGTACAGACCAATTTCGCTTCTTCCAATCATATCGAAAATTTTCGAGAGGATATTCTTAAGGCGTCTCCAACCGGTTATATAAGAAAATAATCTTATCCCTGACCACCAGTTTGGGTTCAGAAGTAAGCATTCGACGATTGAACAGGTGCATAGAATTACTGACGTAATCGAGAAAGCAATTGAAGAAAAAAAGATTTGCTCAAGCGTATTTCTTGACGTCTCGCAAGCCTTTGACAAGGTGTGGCATGATGGCTTGAAATGCAAACTACGACAAGTTCTCCCTCTATGCTTATACGATATTCTAGAATCATATCTTGGGAATAGAATCTATCGTGTTAGACATGGGGTCGAATACTCCGAGCTTAAAGAAATTTCGCCCGGCGTATCACAAGGAAACGTTCTTGGGCCTCTTCTCTATTTGTTATATACTCGTGATATACCGAACGATGATAGCACTATCCTTGCTACGTTTACCGATGACACCGCTATCCTAGCAGTAGGCAAAACAATCGAAGAAACGACTGCAAAACTGCAAAACGCACTGAATAATGTAAATGAATGGACGAGGGACAGGCGGATCGCTCTCAACGAATCTAAATCTGTTCACGTGAATTTCACTTACAAGAAAACTAATGACTTGCCAATTTTCCTAAACTCGGCCCGAATACCTTTTGCAAACGAGGCCAAATACCTGCGAGTGACTCTCGACGCAAGACTGAAATGGAATTTGCACGTGAAAATGAAACGAAAAGAACTCGAAATTAAATATAGAGAAATGTACTGGTTACTCGGAAAACATTCCCAGCTCAGTACTGAGAACAAAGTGCTTTTATACAAGCAAGTGCTAAAGCCGGTATGGACCTACGGTATACAACTTTGGGGTTGTACCAAGAAAACAAATGCCAATATTTTACAAGCTTTTCAAAATAAAGTGCTAGGAGAGATTGTCCAAGCACCGTGGTATAGTAGAAATGACGATATCCACAGGGATCTCGGAATTCCGACAATCGAAGCTGAAACTAGAAGCTTCGCGAGAAAGCATAAAAACCGACTAATCGCACATGTCAACAAAATGGTCCTATAAATTTTGGATGAGAGCAATTTATTGCGCCGACTACAAAGGACGAAACCTTTCGACTTGGCGAGATAACGATTAACCGCGTCTAGATTGCGGAATATGCAGGATCTTTCAGTGGAAAGTAACCTGCCAAACGTTTTTATATCATGATAGAAAAATTGCTTGATAAGTGTATACTTAGTTGCGATATCTAAGAAATGTACCATATATCGAAGGGTGGTGTTTTTTTAGTCAGTAAGAATCTGACAATACTTTGAGCACGAGCTTACTATTCTCATAGTGTCTATGAAAGATTTTTCATCTACCCTTGGAAAAAAAAAAACGTTTTGTCTGAATTTTATAATATCTAAGAAATAGTGTATCACCAGTCACACAGCACTACAGACACTTAAAGGCTATTTACCAATTTTATGGAAATAGTACGTCATCGAAATGATGGAATAATCCACACCCAAGTGCACTTCCAAGACGTACCACTATTCTTTCTTTAAAATTAACTTTAACTTTCTTAAATGGACACAAAGTCGTTCAAAACAAAATTTCGTCTAAAAAAAAAGAAAGAAAACTTAAGAACTTCACGCCCTAATTGGATGTGAAAACCTTTCTTTTTTTTTTACTGCGGGCTAACTTTTTCATTTCATCCTTTATAGTCGTTGTTCTGGTATAAATTGCTGTAAGTCTCCTCTTCACTTAAGCAGCTTCATTAGCAAGGGTGTGAGCGATAAATCATTATTTCTGTCGTAAACCGCTGAATTGTTTGAAACGCAAAAGTGGCTCATTATAGATATGTAACAAAACAAAAATGCTATAAAGCGTTACTGGAACAATCTTGAAGAATAGAACCCCTGGACGTTCTTACTGGTGAGCAGTGAAAGACTTTATAGCTGCCATTTCTTCTCCTATTGAATACTTGCGACAGATGTCAAATGATGACTAACATTCTACAGCATTCCATCTTTCCCCTAAAGAGACGTCTTTATATTGGCTACAGTGAATCAGTGTTTGTTTTCTGAAACGCAAAGAACAAATTCTACCAAACTTTCTAACTGACGGCTTATTCCAACCCGACAGAGGACTAGACTTTTTGAAGGGCGCTTCTCTATTATTCATCTTTCAGTTGACATTTTCATTACTATCTCAGCTATATCTTTCAGAGCCAATGGTTGAATGAATTTTTCATGCGAAGCCCACTCAACTTGTACAGGAATTCCTGCAATATGAAAATATTGCTTTAAAGTGTGTAGTTTATTTTGGAGCTTCCTTTGATTACGTATCTCGTCTAAATTTGTAACTTATTTCTGTTTCTAAGAAAATGCCTCTCTTGTTTTCCTACCCTGTGCCTGGAACTGTTTAAGCTTAAGTAGGTGTTTGAAGCAGCAATTCCTCAGAACACTTGACACAATATTGGACTGTTTATTTATTAAAATGCAAGCCTCGGCATTTTGAAAACATTTCATATTACTCTGGAACTTGAGAGTTTTATGGCATCAGTGCTACCTGCCCCCTCTAAGTAACTGTAGAAGTAGCAGAGTATGAGCTATTCACAGTTTTTCACATAATTTGTCAGCACTATCTTTACGCCCAGGATTCGCACTCTGTATTCGCATACTTTCAAACCTGTAGTCCTTTTTTTTAAGGAAATAAGGTGCTCAGTTGAAACATTCAGATGCAACTGGTGCAGTGCTACTAGGGAGGAAAACACTGATTTACCCATATTATTGGAATTTCTGCCTTTCTAAGAACGCTTAGCAAACGCTTTACTAATGAGGATAATGAGAACTCACCATATCAGCATCGAAAATATGCCATTTAATACGAGCAGAAGCAGGGCAATAGCACAGGAAATGTTTTTTGCCGTATAGTTTAACCTTTCCACCAGCGTTGCCGACTATAGTGCCGCGAACCCAAAGATGCCTTTAAAGATGTCAATAAGTTGCCTGCAGTCTTTTCTGCTGAGAGACAGATTTCCGTGAGCATCCTTTAGTCAACCTGCATTCTGAAGAGTCGTACCGCATAGAATTGTCTTCGTAAAAAGTCCAATAGTCTTGCCTAGCAATCTTTGTTGCAGATTTCATTCCCCAAGATCCGAATGTGGAATTCAAACAAGAGCCAGAAAATACAACCTCGCGACCGAGTTCAAATAGTTTTTACATTTTCGAACTATATTTGAAGCGGTTAAAGGTTTGAACAAGGCCTTAAGAGCAGTGTGACTATCTGTACAAACGCAATACTCCCTTCCATGTGTTCTTTACAATAAAGGTCATGGCCATTAGGATTGCATAAGTTTCCGCTTCGAAAATAGAAGCATATTTGCCTAACGAAAATACCAGCACCAGACTACAACCCATTCCTGGCTCAGAATCTGAATAAAACTAGTCCTGAACATAAGAAAATTGATTATGAATTTATGCAACAAATATGGTGCCATTGCGTCAGACAGCATATCCATAAGAACGGAGTAGTGTTGCGCAAGGTTATCAAAACTCCAGCGTGGATTATACCAAAAAACATACCGCCTAAGGTTATGGATGGGTTTGATAGAAAAGTCCATGATATTGTATAATAACGCATCTAGAGCGGAGCTAGGCATACGCGGAAAAGTTCTCGTACAGCCGTACCTACAGTCCCTAGTCATTTGACAGATTTTCGCAAAGGACACAACGTTGTCAGAATTTCTGTTGTCAAACTTTGGTGTTTACCAGTTGCCTATTCGAATAAACGCCCAATGCATGAAAGCCCGATAATTATAAAATCACCAGAAAATACTTTAAGACTGATTTTCAGGAAGCAGTGATAATGGAGAAAATTAAAGAAAGAGCAGTTACGATTACCATTGATTTAATCACTTTTCAAGTTACGAACTTTTTTGCACGGTTAAGGACACAATCTAAAACAAAACAGGTGAATCACAAATGGTCAAATGGTCGTGCATGCGATTATATGAAAACACAAGCGTTTCCACTTAGCTGAGGCCTACCAACTCCTACTCTCAACCTCCACGCGGTGACAGCTGGGTGCCTAGTACCATAATCCAAAAAAAAATGGGTAACCAACCCTGTTGGGAGGATTCTCGGTGGCAGCAGATGAGAGAGGGGTGAAGAGTGCTTTCTCACTAGAGCACTTCTTCCTGTTCTAAGCGGTAGCAGACGAATTCCCTAGACAACGGTGGCGTCTACTATAGTTCCAGTAAGGTTGAACTTAGTGAATACCTTGCGCGAGCTGCTTCGACGTATTCGAATCACAGGTTGGTAAGGAATTTCCAATGTAGGTCAGGACCTTGGAATAGAGATGGTGGCGCAGGAGCCCTTAATGGGCCAACGACAGCGCTCATACTCCCGTAGTGGACTACTGGCACCGGTGTACCCGACCCCTTGTCCTAGGGTTATAACTACAGAAACTGGCCCCCCAGGTTGGGGGTAACTTCCCTACCACGTAAAAAATGAATGGTTCCGAAACAACCAAAAGCCTCGAATAAGGACGACTCAAATGATGACGACCCCAGCAAACGAAATAAGGACAACGACCTTCGGATCTGTATGTGGAATGTTCTGTCGCTTTACAGACCACGTGCAGCCGAACAACTAGCAGAGGCCCTAGACTGCTATAAAGCCGATATAACCGCAGAGCCCGGAAGTGCGAGGGGATGGGCCGGGCAAAAAGAGGATGAAAAACTGTGACATCTACTACGATGATTGCTACAGAGGCAACAGGCAACGCTTATTCGGATGCGGATTTGTCATGCATGCGGCAGACTTAGGCAAGAAGTCTTAAGCTTCCGACATGTGATATGTGTTTTGCCCCCACGGACGAAAAGGACCCTGCCACCAAAGAGTGTTTCTCCGAGCTCCTTGACAAAACATACGAGCAATGTCCTAAATACGACGTTAAAATCGTATTGGGCGATTTTAACACCAAAATCCAAAGTCCTTAGTAGGGCAGTCGGTAAGCATAACCTACACAACACCACGTTTGATAACGGACATGGTTTACTTACTTACTTAGGTGGCGCTACAGTTCGGGGTGAACCTGGGCCTCAACCAGCAAGCCTCTCCATTTAGCTCGGTCTTTAGCTAGTTGCCTCCAGTTGCGCACTCCAAGTTGGTCGAGGTTCCCTTGAACTTGTGCGCGCCACCTACGGCGATGATTCCCTCTACTGCGTCGTCCCTCGGGGTTAGATTCGAAGACTCTGCGGGCCGTAGCGTTGGTGTCCATTCGCTCTACATATCCTAGCCATCTCAGACGTCCAATACACAGTTTTTTGACTAGGTTGATGTCGCTGTACAGCTCGTATAGTTCGTGATTGAATCTTCTCCTC
Organism: Brachypalpus laphriformis; assembly: GCA_945910035.1. Classification (NCBI taxonomy): domain Eukaryota; kingdom Metazoa; phylum Arthropoda; class Insecta; order Diptera; family Syrphidae; genus Brachypalpus; species Brachypalpus laphriformis. The sequence goes on from OX246753.1 coordinate 328,405,759, forward strand.
CAAAACCCGTCAACGCAAACGGGACGGAAAATCTTAAGAAGAATTTTCCTCTCGAAGCGACCAAGGATATTTTCATCCTCTTTTAATAAGGTCCATGTCTCAGCGCTGTAAAGCAGGACTGGGATGATCAGGGTTTTATATAGAGTCTCCTTACTTGTTCGAGATAGGGCTTTACTGTTGAATTGCCTTATAAGCCCAAAAAAAAAACAGCGATTGGCAAGAGTTATTTTTCGCTTGATTTCTGCGCTGAACTTGTTTGTCGAGTTTATAGGAGAGCCAAGGTAGATAAAGTCCCTTATAGAAGTTATAGCTGCCCACGGTGACGTTTTGTCCAATTCGTCGGTGTTAGTTTTCCCTTCTTGTTGACAGGATATACTTGGTTTTGCCCTCGTTTATCGCTAAAACCATTTCGGCCGCTTCCGCCTCAATGCTTGCAAACGCACCGGTGACAGCCCGCTGAGTTCTTCCGATAATGTCTATATCGTCGGCGTATGCAAGCAGTTGTACAGACTTGTAATAGATTGTGCCTCCGGTGTTGGCTTGTGAGTTCCGCACAATCCGTTCAAGTACAATATTGAAGAAGTCACATGACAGCGCGTCACTTTGTCTAAAGCCTTTTTTGACATCAAAGGTCTCGTTGAGGTCATTACCGACCTTGATGGAGCACCGAGCGTTCTCCATCGTCAGCCTGCACAGACGGATAAGTTTGGCAGGGATGTCAAAACTAGACATGGCTCCATAAAGCTCTTCTCTATAGATGCTGTCATAGGCGGCTTTGAAATCGATAAAGATGTGGTGAGTATCGATTTGGAATTCTTGGGTTTTCTCCAGGATCTGCCGAAGTGTGAAGATTTGATCGATGGTGGACTTTCCTGGCCTGAAACCGCACTGATAGGGTCCAATCAGGCTGTTGATAAAAGGTTGATGCGGTGCGTTTGCAAGCATTGGAAGCGGCCAAAATGGGTTTAACGATAAACGAAGGCAAAACCAAGTATACGCTGTCAACAAGAAGGGACAATCAACGCCGACGAATTCGACAGAAAGTAACAGTGGGCAGCTATAACTTCGAGGTAGTAAGGGACTTTATCTACCTTGGTCCTGGTATGAACTCGAAAAACAAATTCAGCGCAGAAATCCAGCGAAGAATAACTCTTGCCAATGGCTGTTTTTTTGGGCTTATAAGGCAATTCAACAGTAAAGCCCTATCTCGAACAAATAAGGAGACTCTATATAAGACCTTGATCATCCCCGTCCTGCTTTACGGCACTGAAACATGGACTTTATTAAAAGAGGATGAAAATATCCCTGGTCGGTTCGAGAGGAAAATTCTTCGTAAGATATTCGGTCCCGTTTGCCTTGACGGGTTTTGGTGGAGAAAATTCAATAACGAACGATGATAAATGTGGTCTTCCAAAGTTTTTAGAAATAACCTTGGAAAATAGACATTAGAAAAGAGAAGCCAATGGTTGGGCCAAGTGGGTCACGCAGTTTTTTAGAATAATTGCGGGCAACCCATCAGGACCTTAAAAATAGTCATCCTTAAGTTTATTAATCTTCTCTGCGACAAGTGGCGAGGTGATACTAACCGAAGCTAATGACGTTTTGGCGCAATTGTCCATATAAGAGAAGTAATCGTGTTCGGGATCAAGGATGCGGTCGGTAAACCACTGGCTAAAAAAGTGAGCGAATATGTTTGCATATATACTACGGTTTACTAGCTTGCGGTATGCAAAGCAGTCTTACTACAAAGCAATCACAACTGTTCTCTGGGCAGGAAGAAGGATCGGAGAAGTATTTAAATTATGGTGGCAGAAGGACGTTCTTCATTCTTCATTTTCCAATTCAAAATCTTTTCAACTTTTCTTAATCATGAACATTTGATAGGCAGAAACTGTATAACTTCTGTATCACGTACGACTAGGGAACTGCAAAATTCCCCACAAATCGATACACGTTCACAATCTCCGTCCTTTGACCCTTGTCTGCCAAGAATTTTCAAAGTAGGCTGTAACCCTTGCCTTTGCCAAAACTTTTGATTTTTTTCCTCTCCAGCTCCATGCAATCCTAATCTTTCGACCAAAAATTTGACAAAAACCACCCTCAACTGACAGTAGATTATAATCAAAACCACAACCGTTTAATTATCCAGACAAATCGATTAACTCTGAAATAGTTCATCTGTTGAAGCAGAAAGGGGTTAAAAAAAAGATTACCCCCTCATCGATTGGTTGGGGTCTAGTTTTTGAGGAAAATTTCCATTTAATACCAGATCTGATTAAAATTCCCAGTGATGATGTGCTCCGATTAAAATTACGAGGGTTCCTTCCTTCCGTACATCGAAGGACATCTGAGATTACCCTACGCTACGATGTTGTATCGCAAGAATGCTGGAAGAATTTTTCGTTCATCCATGCTGTTGTCGGTGACTTGCGTACAGAAGTCTATTAAAATTCCCTCCATGGGTGGTAGTTTGTCACTTGCCATACACTCTACTGTAACAACAAGAAAATGCTATTGACCTTTGACCGAACTCAAATAGAATCTAGAAACTAACAAAGTTCGAAAATTTATTTTTAAAAATTGTTTTGCAACAAAAATAAGGCAAAAAAGCGACAAAATGAGATATCTTCAGTTCACAGTGTTTGATGTGTACATGGTCATTTGTGCGTGACTCTGACGCCAGTAGCTACCTATACGTTGGACGATGTGCATGGTTGGACTCAGGGACGACGGGAGGTTAAGGTCAGGTCTTGAACTAAAGTTGGCACAAATTACAGGGAATTTGCATTGGGATCACGTAGTATTCGTTGTTCGAAGTTCGTATCATTTCTCGAGCTCAAAGGAGCCGAGAGAAGTTTGTCGTTACGCCATCAGCAAGGGGAGTTGGGAGGTTTTTTTTTTACATAGACACAGACAAATTTATTTGCGTGGAATATCTTTTCAAGGTTAATTGTTTAAGGAAGTCTTAAAGCACGAGGAAATTGTTTTTTAGTGTTATTCTTGGAAGCTAAATTAGTTGTTGACTTTGATCCAAAATGCTTCCGTTTTAAAAGAATAGGGTGAGCATTGTATCTATCTTGCGGAATTTTTGGTCTTGCAGTCCACGCTTGTGCTTGTAACTACTGTGGCGTGTTTTAGAGTCAACTAAAAGTTTGTAAAATGTTTGCTAAGTAAAGTAACATTAGACTTAGTAAAGTCAAAATAAAAGAAACTCTACTCGTATGTATATACGTGGAATGCATTCGATTAACATTGCTGAACCAAGGAGTATTCTGGTTTACACCTAACAGAAAGTGTGGATGAACTGCTTTATTATTGATTGAACTTGGACTTCAAGTTGTTTTCTTGTTGATGTTCGCTTAGCTGCAGATATATTTACGGTATTGCGGTCAGCAAATGTGCATATTGTGTGTATTGGGAATATACCCCAAGGTGAAGAGGTCCTAACCAATGTTTAAAATTTCAGGATCGAAATCGCACCTTCCAGCAAAGATGAATTCAAAGCTGTACTTTCAAAACAGAGAAAGTGTGTAGGGGGGTGGTCTTGATGGCATTCTTGCCTACAAAGCAGCAGTTTTTTTGATTTACTTAATACAAGAGATAGAGCGCGGTGTTCTCTGAGAAATGGAGTATGGAACTAACTATCATTGACCACATAAACTCCTTCGATATAGACCTCTGCTGCAATTGATTCTTGTTTTTTTCGTATTTATTTTGAAGACCGAGATGAGTTTAAGCACGCTATAAGCAGAGGAGGCATTCTGAACAAATTGGCAGCTGTTGTAATGGGAAGAAGGTGTGAGACGACCTAGAAGAATTTGGAACTTGAGATTAGTGTCGACGCCAAGCGGTAAAATCCAAATTGTCTTAAATATTGTACCTCGATTATGCCAGCAACGATTGATCCTGAAGAAAGGAGAACTGCGCCAACTACAGAAGTATAAGTCTTCTCAAAATCGCATAAAATATCCTGTCTGCCGTATTATGTGAACACCTAAAACCGATCGTCAACAACCTGATAGGTCGATATCAGTGCGGTTTCAGGTGGGGAAAGTCCACTATTGACCAAATATTCACAACACGACAGATCTTGGAAAAAACCCCATGAATATAAAATCGATACACAACATCTCTTCATCGATTTGAAAGTTACCTATGATAGCGTGTATTGAGACGAGTTATACAGAGCCATGTCTAGTCTCGGCATCCCTGCCAAGCTTTTCCGTTTATTCAGGATGACGATGGAGAACTTTCGCTGCTCCATCTAAGTCGGTAAGAACACCACCGAACCGTTCGATGTCAGGAAAGGTCTAAGACAATATGACGCGCTTTCATGCGACCACTTTAACATAATACTTAAAGGAATTGTACGAAACTCACAGGCCAACACCGGAGCTACAATCTTTTAGTCGGCTCTCCCACTGAGGCAACAACCAACAAGCAACAAGCAACTGGCAATAGGGAACATGCGATATTATCGCTAACAATTATTTAACATTGAATCAAATTAGAAGTCTCATATTAAAGCAACTCAATATCGGTCGAACTCAAAATGTTGCTGATTGGGGCAACATTATTGCTGGCGATACACACCGCATGTTGAAAAGCGATATATATCGCGTCGTAGTATCAATATTTGCGAGTAGTGACAGGTCGGATGACATGACAGCTAGAAATTTCTGGCAACACTGTTGCTTCAATATGAGAATAGGTTAAAATAAAAGTTGCGTATTGCTTATTGCTTAATGCTTATTGCCTCAGTGTGAGAGCCGCCTTACAAGTCTGTACAACTACTGGCTTACGCTGATGACATTGAGATAGCCGGAAGAACTCAGCGAATCGTCAGTGGGTCGTTATCGAGTATTGAGATCAAGGCAAGCAAAGATGAGTTTAGCGGGTCAATGAAAGCAAAACAAAATACATGCTGTTTCTGTCTACATAAAAGGACACCCAACATCGGTGTCTTGGACAGAACGCCACAATAGACAGATATAACTTTGAGGTAGTAAAGGACTTCGTCTACCTCGGCTCTATGATGAGCTCTGCAAATGACACCAGTGGGGAGATCAAACGAAGAATTGAATAACTCTTGCCAATTGTTATTTTTACGGGCTAAGACGACAATATTAAGTAACACATACCTATCTCGGACTGCTAATGTAATTTTGTATAAGGCACTAATTATCCCAGTCCTGCTGTATGGCGTAGAGGTATGGACTTTGTCAAAATCAGATGGTGAGGATGTCCTTGGTTATTTTGAGATAAAAGTTATTCAAGCGATCTTTGGTCCCGTCTGCATAAGCGAGTGGAGGAGAAGGTACAAGGCCGAATTATACGGCCTATACAAGAACATAATCTTAGCAAGAAGAGTTTGCATACGGCGACTTAAATGCCTGGGTCATGTAGAGCGGATGTAGCCCAACGTTCCAGCCCGGAAAATCTTCGAACCCACAACGGATGGACGGTGCAGTAGAGGACGATCTAGTGGTAGGTGGCGCAAATAAGTGGAGGAGTACTTCAACCAACTTGGCGTGCGCAACTAGAGGTAGCTGGCTCGTAACCGGACTGGAGAGGTTTGTTGATTGAGGCCCGGATCCACCCCGAACTATAGTGCTAACTAAGTAATTAAGTATGTCCGCAATAATTGCTGCCTATTGCATAGAATTATGAACGTACTTACTTACTTATGTCCTGTATCCCCTTGTGGATCCTAGGGCCTCTACTACGCCTACGCGCCATCGTGTACGGTTTCTGGCAATGTGTCTGAGTTCTCCACAACTTTTCCCTAACTGCCGCGTCATCGTGTACGGTTTCTGGCAATGTGTCTGAGTTCTCCCCAACTTTTCCCTAACTGTCGTGCCTCCTTCTCGACTGTTCTGCGCCATGTTCTCCTCGGCCCGCCAGGTCTTCTGCCATCCTGAGTTAAAGGGTTCCATTGCATAGCATGGTTCGCTATGCAACTGTCACCCTTACGAAACGTGTGACCAATCCACTGCCACTTCCGCCGTTGGATGGTTGTGTCTATTGGTTCCTGACCCGTTCTCTCGTAAAGGGGTTCGCAAGAAATGCGATTGGGCCAGAAAATCCGTAAGATATTGCGCAGACACCTATTAGCAAACGTTTGCAGCTTTCTGGTGATAGTAGTGGTCACTATCCACGTGCTGCAACCATATAACAGCACGGATTCAACGCTGGGGCGGAACAGTCTTATCTTGGTGCTCAAACTGATTGCATTGCTTCGCCATATTTTGGACATCATCCCGAACGTAGACTTTGCTTTGGCGATCCTGTTGGCTATATCCAGTTCGGTTCCACCATCGGTCGAGACAATATTCCCAAGATACTGGAAATCCTCTACTCTCTCTACCGGTTGTCCAGCAATGCATATTTGAGCCGATGAGTTTGTTCCAAGGCTGATAATTTTAGTTTTTGCCGTATTACACCACCACATCTGCTGTCATTTGGTGGAGGTCCATAATTCTGTGGGAGAGTAAGCATACATCGTCAGCTTAGTCAAGATGTTTCAGTTGAGATGTAAGAGTCCATCAAATTCCTCCGTTTCCCATCGACAAAGCTGCATGAAGCACATCACTAATCACCAATAGGAATAATATTGGTGAAGGGATACAGGCTTCGCTTACCCCACTTTGGATCTAAAATTCCTCAGACAACCTCCCCCTGTGCAGAACGTGACATTTGGAGCCTTCATATGTAACTTTGAAAGTAGCAATTCGTTTATCGGGAATACCTCTCCTACGTAAGGCACGCCAAATAAAATCCCTGTTGACACTATCGAACGCCTTCTCAAAATCGATGAACAGCAGGTGCAAGGGCGATCGATATTCAACGCACTGTTCGGTGATAATTCGCAGGGTGTTGATGTGGTCGGCACAGGAGTATCCAGAGCGGAAACCTGCTTGTTCGGCATCGAGTGTGTCTTCGAGATGATGTTTGATTCGCTCAAGGATGATTTTAGCTATTATCTTAGCTACAGCAGGCAGCACGCAGATACCCCTCCAGTTTCCGCACTCCATTAAATTTCCTTTCTTGGTAAGCTTGACGATCATTCCCTTTTTCCACTCGTTAGGAAAGCTCTCAGCTTCCCAAGCTCTCTCTATAAGTGGAAGCAGAAGCTCAGCCGATGTTGTTGGTGCTGCTCGTAAGAGCTCTGCTGGAATACCGTCAAGTCCTACCGCCTTGTTGGTTTTGAGTGCCTTGATCACGGTAATGATCTCATCTTTACTGGGAGTCGTGGTGCGTATTAGGGAACTTCTCACCTCGGGCATCTCAGTTTGATTTGGGAGCATATCGCTAGGGAATACACGGTTCAAAACCGTAGCAAAATGCTCTTTCCATCTCTTGAGCTGGTCCTCATCCGAAATGAGCAAGGAGCCGTCTAGGCATTTCACTGGGTGTTGGCTGGCTGGACCTGCGACCACCTGTCAGCTCTTTGGTGATTCTGTAGACGGTCCTGCTGTCGCACCTTCGCACCTCTGCAGCTTCTTCTGCTTCTGTAGCCAGCGCATTGATGTAGTTGCGCTTGTCACGTCGTACGCTAAGCTGAACTTCTCTCATCTTCATGCGATAAAGGGACTCTAGCTCGCTTCTCCCTGCTGCTAGGGTAGCTGCAACGCGAGCTTTCAGCTATTTTCGTTCGTCAATCCGTCTCCAGGTATCCTCGGAAAGCCACGCCCTATGTCTTCCCTGCGATCGACCGACAATTCTTTCAGCACCAGATGTAAAAACATTTTTCACAGCACACCGATGGTCTAGTATGGTTGCGGGCATTGAGCTGCTGATTGCTTCCACACCTTGCGAAAAGTGTTCCCTTAATTGTTGGCGCACTGAGGGATCACTAAGTCTATCGATGTTGAACCTGGGCATTCTTGTGTTGTCGTGGGATCTTCGAACTGCAGCAGTGCGTAGTTGGAGAGTAGCTATCATAAGATGGTGATCACGTACGATTCCCACATCTGCCCCTCGCCTGTTTCGGACGTCCAGGAGACTACTTCTAAAGCGGCGGCTGATAGCAAAATGGTCAATTTAGTTGGTGGTTGCTTGCCTGTCGTTGGAAATCCAGCTGACATTGTGGTAGGTCTTGTGCTCAAACATGGTGCCACCTATCACAAGGCGGTTGGCATTGCAGAAATCCACAAACATTTCGCCGTTGTCATTGCGGTTGCTTAGTCCATGCTTCCCGATTACATGTTGAGCCCTTCGTTGTCGTTGCCTACCTTGACATTCAAATCCCCCATCATTATGACAATGGTTGTAGGTTGTAGAAGCTCTCCTTTTCGTCTTAAGACGAACTATTCGTTGGGGCGTAACACTGTATGATGGTGACGCGTCGTACTTTATTCCGGAATCTGGCCGTCAAAATCCTATCACCATGAGACTGCCAGGAAATTAGGCCCTTGCGTGCTGTTGTTGTTAGCAGTAGTCCGACTCCATATTCCCACGGACTTCCGGATGGTCTTCCAGAAGAGAGTAGTACAGTGTTACGCGTTGGAGACTGGTACTCGCCCGCTTCTTACCATCTTTCTTCACTTACCCCCAAAATATTCAGTTTATAACGCATGAATTCCTTTTCCAGTTGGAGGAATCTGGCATTGTAAGGACCTTCGCTTCGAGGAGCGTCTTTACATTCCAGAAACCTATTTTTGTCCGGGTACAATAGCCAAAAGTCGTCAACATGTGATCATTCTTTATCCGAGGCATAGTGTCGGTTTCTATAACGAGCAATTTTCGGTAACGCAGGTTACTGGCCTACGTTACCTACCCTAGAATTAAGGCCCTAGACAACCCGCACTTACAATTTTGGCCTATACGTATAAGGGTTTATACGTATAGTTGCCCGGGGACCACCACTAGGGGGTAAAGTAAGCACTTCCTCACGAACTTGATTGTTGCGCTACTGGCCCAAGCTAAGTTTTGGGCAGTCAGTAGTTTCCCAATCAATCGCAATGCAGGTCCCCAAATTATGAACGTGCACCAGACTTACAGGACTGCTGAAGGGGAGCACATCACCAAGAACTATACACGATGGCGTGTAGATGGTACACATTTCCTGAGATCCATGGCGATATTTGGAATATCAGTTCTTTAAGAACATCCCTTTATTTCATATAATGATATATTCTGTTATCGATACGTACTCCATTATGTTTCTGAAATGAAGACAAATTATCATAGGAGCTTAATGCTTGATGATAGCTACTCATGCACACCAGTTATGTACACCCCAAATCCAAGTGCCACCAGACTAAGGCCCCGTAGATAACGGCTGTGTACTACGACTGTGTACAGCCATAGGGATGGCTTTGGACCCATTTTTTTCTGAATGCTCAAGTACTAGCTTAAAACGTTAAAACTGCTTTCGTAACCCGTTCCTTTGTGTTCCTTACTAAGAGGAATGTGCACAGGCCATTCAAAGATAAAATAATTGATCAACTTTTCTATGAAGAAATTGTGATTATCATCCCATCAGTTTCCTGGTAACAACACTAGCATATCTTAAGCGTATTCGACCTCATTAACCTCATCCATGTCTAGTTTCATTAAGACAAATACTCCTTATGCTCTCCTATTTGTTTCTCTGAAAGGATGTTCTGTGAGGAATTTGTCCTTTTGTTTATTTTTGTCGTATTTCAAATCCAAGTGTAAGCTAGTGAGATCCTCATCATTGTTACAAGTATCTACTCCTCAGCTCCATTCTGTAATCACTCTCTTAAATCAGGTCGAATTTCTATTTGCCTTCTAGCATTTCCCAATGAATAAATTCTGTTGTTTTCCATCACTTTGGAGAGACATATGTATACACAAATCAAAAGGATGTTTTTCTCAACCTCGTCTAGAGTGTATGATAAAATACATAACAATAAGTCTCAACACCCACTCTTAAAGCGCTTCAAGTGCCCAACTTTGCCCGACCAAAGTGACCTTTTGTTCCTTGAAACTGTCACCAAGTGTAGGCATTGTTCATCTGCTCATATCAAAAGTCCACATCAAATACCCCTACATCCTTCTACATATCAACTTCAGCATCCACTGCCCCTTGGAATTTGGTTCTTCCCATTCTTAATTGATTAAATGTCAGAAACAGCAAAAGACAACGCAACTCTTAGGTACGTGTCCACATAAACTCTCAACACAATGACAAACGACAACATTAATACATTGAATACATTATGTTATTCATCTTCCTCGTCTACTGACTGCTCAAAATCCTCCTGTCAGCATATAGAACTTCATTTAATCCTCTTCCTCCTAGCTGCATCAATCCACCCCAAAAAGGATAATAATTCTCCTGAACATAAATAATCATTCCTTGGCCCGTAATCGGAATTAAATTGTCATGAAATGAACGAACGACTCTACGGAGAAATCCTTTCTTGACCCGAGTGAATATTATTCTCGTTTCGGAAGGACACCCTTGGTCAATAAAAATTCATCCAGCCAGCAGCAGCAACGCGTACTGTGGAATTATTTTCAAAAGCCACCCTAACTCACTCTATCGCAACCATACCCTTGCGGGCTTATTGCTATGCAGGGTGGGTATATGTATGTACGGATGCTGTCCGTGTCATGTCTTTATTGCTGTTTTTAGTTTAATGAACTTTTGTCGAACCGAACGACACATTAAACAAGGAATTTACTCTTTATTGTACATTTTTGATGGAATCATAGTACGCGGTGGGTTCGAAAGCCACTCTCAAGTATTTTTTTTTTTTCTGCCACGTATTTTATTATTTTTTAAATTGAAGCTTCTATTCCTTTTCGATGTCCTTGTCCTGACAGTGTCGAGGGACGAATTTTAATCAAAGGTACCACTAAAATTGATCGAAGGAAGGCCGTTGTAATTTGTTTAAAAAAAAAATCGGCGTCACGAGAAGAAATTAAGGAGTGGGTCTAAGACATTCTGTGGTCTTCTCAGTCCCTTCAGATTGCATCTCACTAGCGGTAATTATACAGAAACTAAAAGGATAACTTCTAATTAATTCAGAAGCAGAGGAAGAGAAATAGTAATAATTGCTTCTCAATCCCATGATGATAACGCCAAGTTCCTAAATTAGTCTACCCACGGAATGGGTGTTTCCCTTTTAGTTTCACATAAAAGCGATGAGTGAAGGGTAATTGAGCGGAACGAATGTAGAAATGGAAACATCGTATATTTAGATATCAAAAAGTTGGAGAATTCTTGGAATTTACATCGGATTGCATCCGACGCAAAAAGTGTGTTAAGTATGAGAGACCCATCAGTTGAGCGAAACTCTTCACTTCTAAATCCTATTTAATGTTTATGGTATTTTTTCAGCCCGATAGAACTTTAAATTAAAAAAAAAGAAGTAGCGTAACAAATCAAAAATGCAAAAGGTCAATACATGGCATTAATATGTGTACATAATTTCGCGTATATGACTGCCGCTGCTATTCTTAATGAAGCGCACTCTGCCAGTCCTATTGTAGATTGTAGGATTGTTATTTGAGGTGTGATTAGGTCGGTTTATCACTACGGCCACATTGGGCCTATTGTGACTTCCTTTAATCTTAATGCTCATTCAATACGCCCGATTTGGTGATGATCTCTACTATGCTCTTGAGTGAGCTTGCAGATAGGTCTTCTGCTTCAAGGTAGAATTTACCTAAGTAACGATGACGTGTTCTGATTAGACAGTTACAGTGACATAAGATGTGTTCCGCTAATTCTTCGTCGTCGTTTAACATTCTGCAGATGTTGTCTTGTGCTATTCCCATAGCCATGAGATGTTCTCTCACTGAACAGTGGCCTGTAAGAAAACCTGTGACTATTCGAATCTGACTCCTAGTTAAATGTAGGAGTTGTTTCGTTCTTTTGAGAGAAAGATCCTGGCTTGTGTGTTAGCTTCAGTTTCCATCCAATAATGATGCGCTTTTTCTTTTAGCCAACTTTCAATATAGCTTTTTGCCGTACTCACAGAATGATCTTAGCATTATAAAGTATTATGCAGCTCCTGTTCTGGCTAGCAAGTCAGCATTTCATTTTCTTCATATCCGCTTTATCCTGGCACCCAAATGAGATGAACTCTGTTTGTGCTGGATAGTGATATGAATAGTTGAATGCAGTCCCGTACTATTTTGGATGTTATTTCATAAGCTTTAATTGCTAGTAGAGCAGCCTTGCTATCTGATAGAATATAAATGATCCTCTTGGTTATAGATCTGTTTATATTTTCTCTGGTGCATAGTTCTATAGCAAATATTTCGGCTTGAAATATGAAGTTTATTTTTTCCATGCACGAGTGAATGAAGGTTTTCGTAGTAGCACAGTATATTCCAGTCCCAACACATTCATCTCTCTTGGACCCGTCTGTGTACCATACGTGAGAGTTATTGGCAAATGTAGGCTTGTTTTGTTCCCAGTTATTGCAATTTTTGAATAAAACCTTGAAGTTATGGCTGAAGTTAAATCTTGGTAGACATTTCGTCGTCCATACTATACTGGGTCACTATTTCGAGCAATCGTGGCTGTATGTCACGAATTACACGAACAGTGTTGGCATCCAAGGGGTCATTTATTGCTGCAAGTGCACTGCGAGCTATAAAAGATCTTAACCGGAGTATCTTCAGTGGATCCAGCGAAGGTAAGTCGTTTTTTTTTTTTTTTGATTGGGAGGAGTAATCTTCAAAAGACGAAACTCAGTACGTCCTGAGTAACAGTGTGGGACTCCTACCCACTAAACCCCCCTCCCACGACCGCCCCATACCCCGCGGTACTGCCGTCAAGCATTTCATCGCGGGGGGGGGTTTTAGTCTGATGTATTCGACTAGTGCATGTTTGCATTTTCCTGCTCAGCATTTATTGTATTTCGCCGGTCTGATTCTTTCCTTTCTCTTTCTAGGGTTCTTAGAATCTTCATTATGCGCATTGTGCTCCCAGCGACTGCGTCCCATGCCTCCTGGCTTTTGAGCATTTCGCCAACGATGTTTTCTGGCGCCAGTGGATGGCCGAGTTCACTCCTTAGTGCATTCCTTTCGTCGAGGAATCTTGGGCATTCAAAAAATATATGTTCTGCGTTTTCTACGCAGTCAGAGCAATGCGAACAGTAAGGGCTATTGTCGTGTTTATACTTATGTAAGTACGAACGAAAACATTCATGGCCCGTTAGGAACTGCGTTAAGTAGAACTCAAGTTCTCCATGTTGCCTGTCGAACCACGGCTGGATTTGGTGTATGAGCCTATGGGTCCACCTGCCTTTCTCAGAAGCATTCCAGCGTTCTTGCCATTCTCTTAGGCTTTCTGCTCTATAGAGCCGGTTTTGCGCTGGCCTCGTTTCTTTCTCTTCTTGCGCAGTACTGACGTTGCTGTTCTACTGCCAGGATATCTATTGGGAGCATTCTCGCTACCACGCAAGCTGCATCGCTAGAAGTAGTGCGAAATGCGCAGCTAGCTCTCAATGCACATATTCGATACACAGATGTGATATGTGATCTGTATGTTTTAATTGCCATGGCCCCGGCCCAAATTGGTGCGGCGTATAGGATTATAGACGTAACCACTCTAGCCAGCAGTAACCTACGGCTATGTCTTGGTCCTCCTATGTTGGGCATGATACGCGCGAGTGCAGCACTTGCTATTGCACCTTTTCGGCCTACATACTTAAGGTGATCTCTAAATGAAAGTCTCGTATCTATCATGATACCTAGGTATTTTATATGCGGTTTAGATGTGATTTCATGGCCGCCGACTATAATGGTGAGAGTTTCTACCTTCTTTCTACTACTTATCAGGACTGCTTTATTTTTATGCTCCGCCAGTGTTAGACCAACTGAGGTGAGCCATTTTCGTATTATCCTTATTGTCGCATTGCTTATCTGTTCCACCTCCTCCAACAGGTTAGCAGTGACAATAATGGCGATATCATCAGCAAATCCCACTATTTTTGTTTCTTCGGTTATAGGAAGTCGCAGTATACCGTCATACATAATATTCCACAGCAAAGGGCCAAGGACTGAGCGCTGTGGTACTCCGCCTGTGATCTTATATTCCTTGGAGCCGCGGTCTGTATTGTATACCAAGATTCTGCACCTGAAGTAGTCAGCAATAACGTCTAGAGGTATTGTGGAACTCTCATCCTTCTGAGCGCTTGTAAGATGTGACTCCAATTTGCCGTATTGAAGGCGTTTTTATGTCAAGAGTTATAACCAAGCAGTACTTTCTGGAACCGCCTCTCCATCTTCTTCCCTGTATAGCCTCTTGTGCCGTTTTAACTACCACATTGATTGCATCTGTTGTTGAGCGCGCTTTTCGAAAACCGTATTGCTGTTCTGAAAGACCTCCAGATTCTTGAATTGCTGCCTCTACCCTGTTACAGATGATTCGCTCCAATATTTTGCCAGCCGTATCTAACATACAGAGCGGGCGGTATGATGATGGTTCATTTGGTGGTTTCTTACCTTTGGAAAGAAGTACTAGGTTTTGCCGTTTCCACTGATCCGGGAAGACTCCTTCCTTCAGGCACAAGTTGTAAATGTTAATAAACATTTCTGGGCTTACTTTTATAGCTGTCTTGAGTGCTATATTTGGGATACCATCTGGTCCAGGTGCTTTTTTATCTCCAATTTTATTGCAAATCTCGATTATTTCTTCTTTGGTTACCTCTCGGATTGTTGGTGCCTCTACTATTGGATCATCCGAGAATGCGTTCTCTTGTTGATGAGGAAATAGTCCGACCACGATGTTGTGTAAGAACTCTGGGCAGGTGGAAATCTGTGGCTGGCACCTTTTCAATTTTTTCATGACGATTTGACAGGCTTTGCCCCAAGGGTTTTCGTCAGCTTCATCACACATCTCGGCGAAACACTTCCGTTTGCTCTTTAGTATAGCTGTTTTTAGTTCCTTTCGAGCCACCCTGTAGTCTTCTTGCAGTTCACTGGAGACGGCCCTCGCTCTAGATCGCGTATACGACCTTCTCGCTCGATGACACTTGGTACGTAGCTGCGCGATTTCTTCATTCCACCAGTAAACTGGGGGCGATGTTCCATAGCCTTTCTTCTCCTCATTGTGGCGTCACATGCCCGTGTAACCTCATTTATGGCCTGCATTGCTTTACTGCCCGCACGACCCGT
This sequence comes from Brachypalpus laphriformis, assembly GCA_945910035.1. Lineage (NCBI taxonomy): Eukaryota > Metazoa > Arthropoda > Insecta > Diptera > Syrphidae > Brachypalpus > Brachypalpus laphriformis. The sequence goes on from OX246753.1 coordinate 328,420,864, forward strand.
CAGTACCGCGTTTCTGTTGAAGATACATGTGAATGCTTCCACGTCGAAAGAGTCTGATTTCCAGCCTTTTTTCTGGGGTAGCCTGGCTAGCGGTGTTTGTCTTCTTGCTTCCGGCAATACTTCACATATTATCGCCTGGTGGTCGCTATGAGTATAGAGGTCACTAACTTCCCACTTTGTTCTTCCTATCAAGGAGCTACTTACGTACGTGATGTCTATAATCGAAGCGCCGCTTCCTCTGCAGAACGTGGGTTTATTTCCGCTAATTACTAGTACCACGTCTAGGGCTGTAAAAGCCTCCAGTAGGGATCTTCCTCGTCTGTTCGTTTCTTTGCATCCCCATTCAGCGGCCCATGCATTAAAGTCGCCAGCAATGATCGCCGGTTTTCGATCTAAAGCATCGTTTACGAGTTACGTTTACGGTGAGTCCGTTTCTGATAGGAGGTAGGCACCTAGGTGATTCTTTCTTTTGTGAATCATTGCTTCGCATTCCATAAGAAGGTGCGCTGGTGTTTCTGCGAAGTCCCTGCAGAATCTGCAGTGTCAGTCTCCCTCTATTCCGAGTTTCCTAAGGTGCTGCTCCTCAAGTCTGCCGTGACCCGTTAACATGCCCGCCAAGATGCAAAGTCGATTCTTACAAACTGTTAAGCAGGCTCTGCTTCTTTTCTGGTTATATTTCCCCAGAACTTCTTTTGTCTGTCTTAATTGGAGGATATCGTCCCAATGTTTGGCCCATTTGTTCTCTTCCTCTTTCCGCAAGTCTTCCCTCATTTTGTGGGGTCCTATCCCACAAAAGGGTTGTGGTCCAAGAAACGGCGTGTCTGATCCGTTTCTAGTTAGTTCATCAGCTGCTTCGTTCCCCTCCGCTCCTACATATCCTGGTACCCAGTAGAGAGTTACTTTGTTTGTTTCTCCCAGTTTGTTGATCCTGGTGAGATATTCCCTTACCAGTTTGGATCTGATCTCATGCGAGGTCAGTGCTTCAATAGCTGTCTAGGTTAAATTGCGCGCATCTTTCGATCGCGTGAACTTCAGCTTAAAATATACTGGGGAATACTGCCAGTAATTCTCAGTATCTAGTCCTGGGCCCGTACACCCCTGCCCCAGTGCCAGTAGATATTTTCGATCCGTCTGTGTACCATTTAATTGTGTATTGTTTGAGTTGGTATTTATCGGATTCGCTGCTCCAGTCTCTTTTGTTGTTCAGCTTTGAGTCAAATTTCCTTTCAAAGCAGTATTTCGTCATCATATCATATCTGTGCCTGTCCAGAAGCGACACTGATTTGGATAGGGTTATTCGCTCTTTGTTTGCGATGTATGTTCCTTTCCCGATGGCCTCTTTGCTGATTCTCTCCTTGGCGATTCGCTCTGGCACTATGTGTAGTGGAGGTATACCTACGATCACTTCTAGTGCTGCTGTTCGCATGGCTCCTGTTATACATATGCAGGCTAATCTTCGCACTTTGTTGAGGGATGTCCTCGTAGTGGTTAGCCTAGTTCTGTAGCCCATGCCACTGCCCCGTAAGTGATGATGGGTCTTACTATCATCAGGTACATCCATATCAGTGTGGCTGGGCTGCAACCCCAGGTTTTTTTCTGAAGCGTTCCTTCACACCATAAGTGCTCTGGTGGCTTTGGTTACTACAGTTTATACATGTTCTCTCAAGAGGAGTTTGCTGTCTAGTGTTAGACCTAGATACTTGACCTTTTTCTATGGATCGACCCTGATCCCTTCCAACAGGATAGGTTGCATTCGCTTTGGCTGTCATTTCTTGATGAAGGGTATCACAGTGGTTTTGGTAGGGTTTACTCTAAGTTCTACCATTTTACACCACTTCTGTGTGATTCTTAGACCGTTTTGGATGATTTCGCATAGCGTTTCTTCAAATTTCCATCTTGCGACAATGACTTTATCGTCGGCATACCTCTAGCACGTAATGCCGGCATCTGTCAATTTGTGAAATAGTTCATCTTCTACTAGACTCCACATCAATGGTGATAATACCCCTCCTTGTGGGCAGCCTCTAGTGGTGCTTTAAGTGATGGTTTTTTGTGCCACCTCTATCTCAGCAGTCCTAGTTCTTACCATCTCACATCTAGGGCCTTTTAAACCTTCCTAATACATCTGTTCTGCTGTAGATAAAGGTACTCGGAAAGTGTGTTTCTAATAGTAGAAGGGCCCTCTGCTCTTCGTCTTCGGTATAGCTACCATCTTGCTTTTTTAGTGAGCCTGGCGCGCCTGCTTTCTCCAAAGCCAGTGCTTTATGTAATCTGGCCGCTGCAGGGGTTGACGCTATGTTCCACAGAGTGCTCTGAAGCTATTTCTTTTAGCTTTTCTGATTTCCAAGTTGTATCTTGTTAATTGCTCGGTGTATGTTTGCCAGTCTCCGTCACGTTTTGCTTTTTTAAAGAGCTTGCGCACCTTTGATCTTAGTTTGACTAGCGTTTTGTTCCACCAGGGAGTGTCCTTCGGATCTTTCTTATGGCTAATAGGGCAGCTGCTTTTAAATGCATCTTTCATCGCCTTGTAAACTACGTCTACGTTGTTTTCCAGTTCTAGAAAGTGGCTCGCCGTTTTCTTTCCTTTCACATTTATTAAGTTCCACTCGAGTGTAGACCTATATCTGTCCCAGTCAGTTTTGATGGGGTTCCTGTTCGGTGTAACCTCCTTACTGAGACCTTGTATGTTGAAAGTGATGATCCGGTGGTCCGACAATGACGGCTCGTCAGAAACATTCCGACCTGTAATACAGTTACTAATACTCGGGCTGCCGAGTGTAATATCTAGAACCTCTTCCATTACCCTAGCTACGAAAGTTGGTGTAGTTTCCATATTCAAAATATCTAGGTTTTCATTAATAATGAATTCTAGAATGCGCTCACCTCTAGCGTTGTTGTCGCTACTGCCCCATTCCAGACATTGAGCGTTGGCATCGCATCTTAGCAGAAGTGGCAGTTTGTTCCTTCTGCAGTGTCTCACTAGCCTTTGAACTTATTCTGGCGGTGCCTCCCCACTTCCGTCGAAGTAGGCCATAGTAGTTATAATGGCGTAGTGGGTGCCTCATACTTTAATAAGGGCCTGAATAGCTGTTAAATCCTGCAACGTGTACTGCTGTATTATTTCGCAAAATTGACTTATCAATTGGCCTCCAAGATCGTGTGATTTGACACTTCTCGATTTGTAGGTTGAGAAGACGTTACTGGTGAAAGATTAAATGACACGAGATTGAGATTGGGGTTATTTTGGAAGTGGGAGACGGATGAAGATGAAGGGTTAAGAGTATGGGATTGCTTGAAGTTGGGGTGTTTAGTGGCTGTGTTGAAGTACTGGTATAAGGCGAATTTCATTTGGATGAGGCTCGGGTGGATTATTGCGATTGGGAAGAGAGTGGGGGAGGGAGAAAGGCTTTGAGAAGGGGATAGACATGGAGTTAGGCTTAGAGTGAAGTTTATTGTTAGTCTGTTTAGCATTAGGTTTAGAAATTATATTTATATTATTGGGCTTAATATCAGGCTAGGGCCGGTCTGTTCACAGTTGGTTAAATCTCTGGTTAAGTTATCACAGATTTTGCTTAACCCATGGTTATAAATCTATGGTAACCAAAGAGTGTTTGTTCACAATATTTTTCAATTTGGTCACCAAACCATAGCTTTATGGAAATTCGTTCTATTTTCCAGTTTATCTGTCATCTCGTTTGCCAAATTAATCTGTGGTTAACTTTGTTTTTGTTTATCGGTTTTCTTCGATTATAGAAGACGTTGAAATTTGAAATTACATACAAAATTTGAATGGATGACAAATAAAAAAAACTCACTCCATTTTGTGTTATTTTTTATTTATTACATTATCTGCAATATATTATCTGCATTGTGGATGAAATTCGGCCAGAAATGCTTAAAGCTTTAGGGAAAGAGGGAGTGCAATGGCTCTCGCGTGTCATTAAAGTGGCCTGGGAATGCGGTGAAACACCTGGTGAATGGCAAATGGGGGTGATAGTTCATCTTTTTAAAAAAGATGACAAAAGAGATTGCGCCAACTATAGGGCTATATACCCTTTAAAATCTCATTGGAAAAGTCTTTGCTAAAGTATTAGAATCGCGTTCCAGAGCATCCAGAGAATCCACCTGAGCATCCTACCCCCGCGACTATCATGAAGGATTAGCGGGCCATGAAAAAAGGATGTATGTATGTATATTATCAATATTTTTATCACCCAATATCTGCATAGAATGTTGTGTCGCATAATATTGTGTCAAAAGTAACCCGCAGTATGAAAACTAAGCATGAACAAGCAAAATTCCAGAAAATCATTGGTTAAAATGACATTAACCAAGGAAATTCGGCTGGTTATCGATTTCTCTGGTTAACTAACCAAACCATGGATTCTCTGGTTAAAATTTCGGTGAACAAACACAATCGATGGTTAGCAGCTGGAATAACCACTGGTTAAAGTTAATCGAGAGTGAACAGACCGGCCCTTAGAGTTATGATTAGTCTGCTTGACATTAGGCTTAGATTGAATATTAGAACTTAACTTATCGGTCCATCAGGTCAACCTTTGGGAAAAGCCAGACATATTTCGCGGGAAGGTCGATTTTCAAGCGTCCAGATATTTTTGGATAAGATTCTTTTGCATTTGATATCGGTGATGTGATACTGTCGTTGGAACATTATACGCACCCTGGAGTCATCGGCAGTTTGCCGAGCCCCAGTCAGGAAGTAAGAAACAGAAGGGCCGCAAGGCAAGTTTTTTGAGCCTATTGTCCCATTCAGATTGCGTCCTTTGGAAGCTACCATATCGGCGGAGTCGGAGATGATGGTAAAGTTGATGGAACCGCATGACGACATGGTGAAAAAGTAGGGGTGAAAGAACAAAGCGACACAGTGACACAGATATGGTGAAGTGGAGAAAAAAGAAAAACGATCGCACAAACATATTAAAGTGGTACAAAAAGTTCACGATTGTAAAAACAGAAATCGGAGATATGGGTCAGCGAACATGATTGTTTACAAAAACGAAGGGGAGAATGTACACAGTGACACAGACACGGTGCAGTGGCAGAAAGGAAAACGATCACACAAGCAGGGTAACCTCTCACGGAAAAAACATACATACATATATACATTTTCAATTGCCCGCTAATCTTTCATGAGGGTCGCGGGGGTAGGATGCTCAGGTGGACTCTCCATCCTTCTCGATCCTCTGCCATTGACTCCAATTCATTAGGAGGAATCCCTAGGCGGCTCCAGGAGAGATGTCGGACTTGGTCCAACCATCTATTTCTAGGCCTTCCGCGGAGTCGCCTACCTGATAGCACGGCAACCATGGCGTGTCTTGGAAGCCGGTCTGGGGGCATACGCACTACGTGACCGAACCATCGAAGCATAGATCGGTTCGTTCGGAGAAGTAGCTGCTCAAGATTAAGCGCCTCGCGTACTCTGGTGTTGCGCACTCGATCACTACGAGTTATTCCAGCAACACCGCGAAGGAATCTCATTTCGGCAGCTCGTATCCGACCATGATTCATGACCATAGGTGAGAGTTGGAACATACACTGAGTTAAAAACAGATAGCTTAGCTTGAACACTAAGTTCGGCCTTCCTTATTGGCCAAGCTCTCTCAAAATTAATCCAGCCTTTACAATTCTACAGGATAACTCGGCATTGCTCCTCGAGAAACCCTATCATACGCTTTTTCCAAATCCGCAAAACAAGTGTAGACAGGTTTAGCATACTCCCAGGCGTTCTCAAGAACCATTCTGAGAGTGAACAACTGGTTGGTTGTGCTTCTACCGGGACGAAAACCGCACTGCTCATCCCCCAAACTGTCCTCAACCACGGCTCTGGAACGCGTTTCTAGCACCTTTTCCAGGGAGACTTAAAAGGGATATACCCCTATAATTGGCGCGATCTCTTTTGTCCCCTTTTTAAAAAAGAGGAACTATCACCCCTATTTGCCAATCACCAGGTGTTTCACCGCAACGGATCAGCTTCCGACTGCTATAGAGCCCAGTCAAAAAAAAAAAAAAAATAAAAATCGACGCAAATAATGGTCTAGTGATTTTTATTCTTGCACCCACTGGATGCTATGCTTGTGGTGTGGGCCAGGATTTTTGTTCGAAATTTTCACAATAACTGCGATAGAAGATGAATCGATAAATTTGTATTTTAAATCACCACCAATAATAAAATTCTATTTCTATCTTGCATGGGCAATAAATAAACGCAAAAAAGTTGAATTTAATAACGTCCTATACGAAGCCTACTTAATCTACTCAGGGAATGGTATGAAAATCGTATTCGACTTTGCAACACATCGCAATATGGTGATCAGTAGCACTGGGTTTCTCGCCTTAGAATCCTCACGCCAACTGGCTTATTCATGCTAGACTCTCATATTATGTTTTGAGAGTGTGTGCAATCAGGAATGCAAACGTAGACATTGCCTGCTTTCTTAAGCAGCAAAATTTAATTTAGATCTCAACTGTCCAATGAGAAGAAGCTGAGATTGTGATAAGGAATATATCGTCGGGCGCCTTACCCTTTTTTGAATGGAGTGAAAAGTTATTCATAGTGCAGCATCGAATTTATTATCTAAAACGTTGCCCAATCTACTATGGGATACGATTCATTAACGGGAAAGAGCATGTTTAATGATGACAAATTGCTCTTTCAACGTAACTAGATAATTTCACAAAGCTACTTGGAAATACTCAATAGCTGCCATCTCAATTGTCATTTTTCATACTCGCTTATGATTCACAGAACTTGTTTGATTACTCTAGGTATTGTGCAGTTTTATTACTGGCAAAATTGTATCTTCTTCTTCCCCGTTTTGTACTGCAAAGACATTGATGAAGCTACGGTTGCCTCGCCTGACACTGCTTTGCACCTATAAGTTAGCACGGTATATGGTCTCGAGTGCCTCTCTCTACTGATCAGGTTGCTTCGATTCAAGTTCACAGTGAATTTCTTAGTACATACACTCGCTAAATAAAGTTTAATGTAAATCCATCTTCTCTTGGGATAAAATGTGTACTGTTTCTCCATCTTGTTCTGAAATATTCAGCCCAATGAGAGATCTTTGAACCTTCAATCAGTTTAGCCTGGCAGGAAGTCTGTTTACAAAAAATAAGTATACTTTCCAGGTTGATGGCTTCCCTTTTAGTTAGATATTCTCTTTCATGGATTTTCCTTTCTTGAGTTACAGAAGTCAACGTATGGTGTCAAGTAATCTCTTTTCGCTTTCATTATTTCCAATTTGAAAATGGTACATGGTAACGAATATCAGACGTTGTGTTAGTTGCCGTAAGCAATTTAAAGAAACAATTGCACTTACAACAAGTACAAACAACTAACTGCCTTGCAGGCTCAATTATCAAGTATTTTTTCTGGCAAAATCAAATATGTAAATCAATCCCGTTTGCTTTATGCATTTTGCGTCATGCTAAACTCAAGTAGCCTTTAAATAATTTTCTGCGAATGCAAATTAGCATTATAAAGCAAACATTTCCAGGAACCCACGATTTTAAGTAAACATGTACTTGCCTCCATCGAAACGGCTAAAAAATAAATCTTGCGTTGATATTAGTTTTCACTGAAAGCACGAAATTCTTCAAAGGAGGTAGAAAACCACAATCTCTATCCCTCCAGTTGTATCTTCTACTACAGCAATAGAATTCAAGCGAATTCAATAGTTATCCAACTCAGACTTGACCCCTCTCAATCAAGCGTTCGATGAACTGCGTCTAAATCACTTTCGGCAATCATGTCCTTTCTTCAATTAGACGACGCTTCTATGGCCAAACGCCAACACGCTTATCGCAAAACACGGTTCAGATATTCAAAACTTTCTCGCTTCGCATCCAAGACCATGAAAGATGTATAATTACGAGAACAAGGAAAATCCTCCCATCTATCTTTGTCTTCCTTTTCAATTTCATTTCAACTTGCTCCTTACCTTCTCCAGCGGAATATCCTTCATTTTAATTATCAAGTTTAAGTAACCAATTAAGACATTTTCGATTTCCTTTCATTTTGCGCCCTCATCGCCACAGCACAAGCTGACTTTGACTCCGGGGACGATTTGATGGCCGCAGGACGACCATCATAGCCATCACAACGATCACGACCATCATGACCATCACGTCCAGGGCCCAAGAGTCCTTGTAGACAATTTGTAAACAATATGAAACGATTATTTATTGCCCAATGTTACAATTATGAGTTTGTGTAGTAGTTGCTTCTTCGTCCTTCTTTGTTTTTTTTTTTTTTTTTGCAGTTTGACTTTCCACACGTTTCACAAACACCCTCCACTACCACCAATAGCAGGTGTCGCCGGGAAGAAAAAGACTTTAGTATTTGAAGGTCATCTACTTGGTGGTGGATGTCAGTGTCTCATAGACAATGGGACAAATATCTTTGGATAAAGAATTTTAATGCATATACATAGATACACACCGAAAGAGAGACGCAAAAATATGGCAGAGAGTAATAAAAATACGAAAATAATTGCCAATTGATTACGCTAACAGCAACGAGTAGCAGCTGGTGTGCTTGGATAGGTAGTAGCGCCAAAATAAACACTAAACCCAATACACTTCCACCACATCTCTCGGAACGGACACCAGTTATTAGTGTTAGATACTCGTACTTTTAGTTTTTTTCCTTTGTCGATTCAACCAGTCACGGTGACAATTCAGTCATCGAAAGTTATTTGATCCACGACGGTTTTGAGTTAGTTGAGACCCGCGCTATACAGCAACTTGTTGACGACGGTGTTACTCCGACGACGATCGACAACGACGGTGATGTGTAGTCTAATCGGTAGCATATCGACGGTACGGTATGCTAAGCGCAGTGGATTTAACAAAAAAGCACACTTAGTTGGGTATTACCAAACGAGCCGAGTTTAGTTAGCCACTAATGTGCAGCTAGATGCGCACACGGTCAGTTTGATTCGAATCACCGCGTGTACATCGTTACGAATGCGCCACCAGTGCGTATACTTAACTTTTTTTTTTATTTCTTAAGTGTTTATCATGAATTTCGCATTTTTGTCAGACGGAATGTGTTTTTGTAGTAAAAGTGTGTAATTAGATAAAATTCTAATAAAATCTCGATCGGTAGAGGTGCATAAGTAATTCGATTTGAAATATTTCTCGAAAAATGCTTGTTCACTATTACAAGCTGTGAAGTTCACCTTAACGATGTTTTGTGTAGGTTTTAAAAAACCAAACCGAAAACAAGTTTATTTATTCAAAAAGTGATAAGGAATTTTCGAAACAATTACACCGCAACTAAGGATACATTACGAATTTTGGAAAACACTTCAGACATGGCCATGTTAAAATTTAAATTTATTTATTCCTATTTATTAAAGTAATTATAGCCAAATTAGGACCTATGCAAATTTTCTTAGAAATAATATTTGTCATCTATTCATCAAATTTGGTTACGATGACTTTGATCAATTGTGTCACGATTTCACAATTTTGAATCTATCATCTACTCGGCTAGTGTCCTTTATCTGCTGTCGTATGATACTCTGAGGAACTTTAATGTTGCGTTTTGGTATGATTATCACCACCCTTTAGTGAGTACTTCGAACAAGAATGTCACAGTTAATTTTTAACTTTATTGTTTAACGTAATCAGACGAAACTTCGCAAAACATGATACTTAGCTAAAAACTTTGAAAGGGGTTCCTTAAATGAACTAGCAGACCTAAATTTCTCTAAGATCCTAAGCGCTCGTCATGGTTTTCGGCGCAAAACTGCATTATTTTGATGGGAGTAGCTAAACAAATATCAAAAAATACCATTTTATACATTTATTTTTATACATTTTATGTTTCATCACGGAATTCTCTGTGGTAGCTTGTGATTTAGATTAACAATTTTGTTTGCAAAATTAATCTTCTTGGTGTCGTCAATCATTAGTTACTACGTCGAACTGTTGAGCATCTTCCTTGAGGGACACCGTCTAGAAGATCAATATGTTTCGCAGCCGCCTGGCTCTGAGCTGATCTGACTTTTTGCTGAGCATGGCTTCTAAGCAATACAAGGGTGATGGATCTATGCCTATCTAGCGTGGTGCCAAGGTGAACAGTAGATACTTGAATCTAAATGAAACTTTCTGTGTTCCTTGAACAACTCTATGTTCTTTAATTCAATACCAATACTAATGCTGAGTGTATAAGTTATCTATATTTTCTGAGAATTTCTAAAAAACTGCAAAATGACAATTAATTTTGATTAACCAGTACAACTGCTTCCAAATTTATAAATTTTTATGCCGGATTACAATTTTTACTTGACAGTATACAGTAGAAATCAGTTATAACGATGCCGAAGGGCAGCTAATTGTTATAGCCGGTTAGTGACTATATCCAGCCTAAAAAATGAAATATCTTAACACGAATAAACTCTTTATTTAAAGGAAACTTGCTCTCTTTGAAAAATTTAGAAAAGAAAATAATAATTTTCAATTCTCTAGAATTCGCCGTAAATCAATGAAAGAGTCGAATGCAATATTCCAAATTCATTACACAATTCAGCATTTCTTTCACTACTTTTAAATTTTGAAATAATGGAAAACGTCTGCTTTATGCAAAATACCACGCATCAATCCTATTTGAAACGCATTTCGCATGCAAACAGAGAAAATATCTTGTGGCTGCCGAAAATTGTAGAATTATCTAGACATGTAACCAGTAGTAGATTTGTATACTAGCTAAAAGGTGTAGAGTGCTAGCTAAGTCAGTAAAACGGAGTAGGAATGTCATTGCAGATATCTATTTCATATGACTTTTGAATGCAAGTCAATTTATGTATTCATGGCATCCTTATGTCCGGCTCCTTATGCAAATAGAATCATATATCTACTTACTTACTTAAGTGACGCTTCAGTTCGGGGTGAACTTGGACGTCAACAAACAAGCATATCCATTTAGCTCGGTCTTTAGATAATGGCCTCCAGTTGCACATTCTACTTGAGGACCACTAGAACTTGTGCGCGCCACCTACGGCGAGGAGGTCCACTACTGCCTCGTCCCTCGGGGTTAGATTCGAAAACACTGCGGGCCGGAGCGTTGGTGTCCTTTCGCTCTACATGCCCTAGCCGTCTCAGACGTCCAATATGCAGTTTTTTAACTAGGTCGACGTCGCTGTACAGCTTGTATAGTTCTTGATTGAATCTTCTCCTCCTAAACCTGTCAACGCAAACAGGACCGAATATCTTACGAAGAATTTTTCTCTCGAAGCGACCAAGGATATCTTCATCTTCTTTTAATAAAGTCCACGTTTCAGCGCCGTAAAGCAAGACTGGGATAATCAGGGTCTTATACAGAGTCTCCTTAGTTGTTTGAGATAGGGCTTTACTGTTGAATTGCCGTATAAGCCCGAAAGAAAAAAGCGATTGGCAAGAGTTATTCTTCGCTTGATTTCTGCGCTGATGTTGCTCTCAGAGTTTATACCAGAGCCCAGGTAGACAAAGTCCCTTACTACCTCGAAGTAATAGCTGGCCACTTCGTCGGTGTTGGTTGCCCCTTCTTGTTGACAGCATATACTTAGTTTTGCCCTCGTTTATCGCTAAACCCATTTTGGCCGCTTCCGCCTCAATGCTTGCAAACGCACCGGTGACAGCCCGCTGAGTTCTTCCAATTATGTCAATATCGTCGGCGTATGCAAGCAGTTGTACAGACTTGTGATAGATTGTGCCTCCGATGTTGGCTTGTAAGTTCCGCACAATACATTCAAGTACAATATTAAAGAAGTCACATGACAGCGCGTCGCCTTTTCTAAAACCTTTTTTGACATCAAAGGTCTCGTTGAGGTCATTACCGACCTTGATGTAGCAGCGAGCGTTCTCCATCATCATCCTGCACAGACGGACAAGTGTGGCAGGGGTGTCAAAATTAGACATGCCTCTCTATCGATGCTGTCATAGGCAGCCTTAAAATCGATAAAGAGATGGTCAGTATCGATTTGGACTTCTTGGGTTTTTTCCAGGATCTGTCGAAGTGTGATGATTTGATCGATGGTGGATTTTCCTGGCCTGAAACCGCACTGATAGGGTCCAATCAGGTTGTTGATAAAAGGTTTCAGGCGTTCACACAATATCGCAGAAAAGATCTTGTATGCGACGTTGAGGAATCTGATGCCTCTATAATTGGCGCAGTTGAGGGGGTCTCCTTTCTTGTGGATCGGGCAAACAATGCTGAGATTCCAATCATCAGGCATACACTCGTCTAACCAAATCTTAGAGATGAGTTGGTGTATGCACTCTACAAATTCATCACCAGCTGCCTTGAAATGTTCAGCCGGTAAGCCGTCAGGTCTAGCAGCCTTGTTGGATTTCAGCTTGGATATTGCTATCCTCACTTCATTTTGGTCGGGTAGACGGAAATTTTTACTATCATCGTCTGTGTTGAATGGTTCATTTTACCTGACAGTGGGATGTTGGTCTTCGTCGCCGTTATACAGTCTGCAGAAGTAGTTTTTCCATATTCTCAGCACCGACTGCGATTCTACTACGAGGTTTCCATTTTCTATTGCGGGTATTGCTTCTCTGACACGTTCATTTTACCTTTTGGTAAGACATCCGTACATTGTTCCTGGAGTATAAACTCTCGATATTCTCAAACGGGCGCTTCTCATGCTCTTTCTTCTTCTTTTGGAAAAGCCGATGTTCTTCCCGTTTCTTTTGCTCGTAGAGCTCACGAGCAGCTCTTGTCTTCCTTTGCAGCACCGCTTTGTACGCCTCTTGTTTTGCTGCATGCACTCGGCGGCGTTCTTCGTCAAACCAGGGGTTTCGCGGTGGTGGGCGAGCGAGACCCAGCACATGATGGCATGTTGGCAGCATTTCCACTGGCCTTCGGCACTTGATGCTGGCAGCATCGGCATACGCGTTCAGCGAAGAGTCTGGCGGCCTCTTGCGATTGTATCTTTTCGACGTTAAATATTCTCACAGTGATTCTTCTTTATTGCTCAGTTTGGGATATCCGCATTCGTAACTTAGCTACAACAAGGTAATGATCTGAGTTTATCTTGACCGCTCGGAAGGTCCGGAAAACCAGAATACTGGCGAAATGCATTGCGTCGGTTGTAATGTGATCAACTTGGTTGATCGTTACATGATTGTTTGACCGCCATGTCCAATTTGAGCAAGGATATGCCTCTTACAACACATGGGATCGATTTTTTTGAAGATGAGGCATATAGGGCCGATACTCCAGTCATCGGGCATGCTTCCGTCCACCCATGCTCGGGCGAGCACTGGGTGCATACACTTCACCATCTCCTTCATATTTAAAAAGCTCCGCGGATAGGCCATCAGAGACAACGGCTTTCATATAGCTGCGCCGATATCTTCTAAACTGAGTGGATGTACTACTTCTTCAATGACTGGACGTGAGTTCTCTTCCCTATAACTCCCTCTATTTGACACCCGTTTAGGAGCTGCTTAAACACATTAACAATTCACTGGCCTGGTTACCTTCGCTACTTCGAAGAGCCTGCATTCTAAATTTAAAATTCCTATTATAGTTCGATGTGCCGTATTGCAAAAAGATTGTAGGTCTAGGGATAAACATCTTTGATTTATTTCCGCAGTATTCGTGTGTCGCTTATCCAACCATCTGTGCAAAAAAAATAAACCTTTCCACAGATTTGGAAAAAATAAATAAAAGCGATGCATTGGCATCCCTGACTTTTAGATCTGTCAAATGCCTTATTTCCTTGCATTTTTTTAATCTTTTAGTCTTTTAATCCGTCGAAGTTCAAAAGAAGATTTACTTTTTAAGATACCAAATCGAGATTAAAATATGCCAATTTTACGATGAAAAGGTTCTTGGGTTCCTAAGAGTTTGTCAAAAGCGATCAAAGCGTGGTCTGATGGACTTTTAGATCCGGGGTTAAGCAAATAACCTTTTTTTGGAAAATAATTGAATCAATTACTTCATCTTTGTGGGCAAAATGCCTTACGGATTCATTCAATCGGAGTTGGAAACTGGAAAAATTCTGAATGAGACTTATTTTTCTCTTATAGTATCTCTTATCGATTAAATTGATACGTCAGAAATCTTCTTTGCAAGATATTAAAGGCATGGGATTTCAGGAGTGTTCGAATAGATCTCCACAGATTCCTAGCTCAAGACCTAGTAAACAGTTTTCGATCCTATTTGACTTTCATTACATACTTAGAAGACTTTTTTGTTGCACATCCTTCGGAACTGATACAGCTGCCTGATTGGTTTATACACTTTTCCCTGTAAAATTTGTCTCCATAAACTGGATAATGGCAACCAAATAATTCATAGAATATACGATCCGTTGGATCTATAGACAAGGCTATCACGATCTAAATATATATTTACAATTCACTTTTGTGCACATTCTTAGAAACAGCTTTATATTTTTTTTCTACTGTTGTCCAGTTGATATCCCTTAAGTAGTACCTTGGCTTATCACAAATAAAAGGATATCTGCTTCCCAGTAATGAAGTCCATAATAAGTGCGGAGACTTTTATCATCTTGCAAGTGTCCCATTAAATAACAATAAAATCCCCAAAGTCGAAAAAATAACTGACCGGCACCTCTGCAAAAAAAGTAAAATAAAGGCATCCAGGTGATTAAAACACCAGACAAAAGGCCAAATAACCACTTATTTCTTATTCCCACCTTTCAACGAAAATAACAGAACAACAATAAATCCCATTCCAACATAATCTTTATTGAATTTAAATTGAAATTTCCCCGGCTATCGAATATCTCTTTATTCAGATTTCTCTCACTCGAAACAAAAGGCGAAAAATCCTTTTTCGTTTTTCTCTGTATTTTTGTTATTCATCCTTCCTTCCTTCTATCACACAAATCAAAAATTAGACGCGATAAAAGTTGAAGTATTTTACGTGGCTTTAACACAACCATAAACCAACACAGGACAAAGGAAAATCCCAAATAAACCCAAAGTGGAAAAACTTCTTCCATAAAGAAGGAACTTTGTTGGCATAGTACCTACAAGAAAGTACAACAATCTTCTTAACCAGATTACAAGGGTTTCACTTATTTTTATCTCACTCATTTCTACCAACCACAACCCCGGATCATCACCATTCGCCATTCGCCAACAACAATGACAACAGACAAGTCCTTGAAATTTGACGATGGAGACCGCCTTACTCAGCCTTTCATTTTCCTTTAATGGAGGTGGGGAAGTTTTTCTTTCACCTTTGATGCAGGAGGCTGGAATTATTGAAAATTCCACAATCACAGCAATAATAAAGGATTGTGCGCCTGAGGTTGGATAATATACATTTCGGTGGAATCACCTTAATACTTTGGCTTCGTCGAGGATATTCGAAGATATTTGTGTGTGTTTTTTTTTGTATGAAAATAATATTTTTGGAAACTGCCTGGCATTGGACCAATTTGTCTGCTCATCGTGACCTGTTATTGGAGGAGGGCTATGGTATCCAAAAAGTGGATTTATGTGGCATTTAGTAGAACTTGTGTACCGAAGCGTAGTTGCTGGCATATATGAATGACCGGACCGGAATTCGAATTGAATTCAGTCAGCACACCCAGACAGTTGATAGAATTATTTTCAGTTGAATTGAAATGGTTGCTGTTCGTTTTTCAGAATTTACAACAACGTTTGTACATGCTGGCAGTATACGTGACCTGGATTTTTAAACGAAAGTATTTCACAGATATTTCATGAAACTTTAATTATGTGGAAAGGATTTATTCGCGAAGAGATACAGAAATCAGATACCACCAAGGGTCGATGGTGGTGGTTCGTTAACTATGTACATTCGACTGATTTATTGTTTCACTTAATTTAGCCTTTATAGGTATTTCGTTAAATCCCTTTTTAGTTTGATAACTCAAACAGAAACTTCTGAATTTAATGGATTCCAATACTCAATCAATCCTGGTATGTGCCTCAAAAGAGGGTTGTCCATTGATTCTAAGAGCTGTCGCTTCATACGTTCTAGAGCACGTTTTGTAATGTAATTTTGTCACCCAACAACTGGCGAGTTAACGTTGGCATTGCGCGTATTTATTTAAGAACTCTATTGCATATATTCGTAAATATCTATCGATTTCAAGGTCGTCTATAGGCAACAAATTCCGCGTCGAATCAGTCGATGGGAGTGACCCTGCCTCTGATATTAGACTGCAGTCGAAAAGATCGCTTTTTGTCACGTTTCCAATTACGCTGTAGATACTAACTAGTGTCAACCACTTATACGTGCCGAAGTATGTAAAGTTGTGTTTTTTTTTATATTATATCAATATGAGTATATGTACTGGCAAAAAGTTTGCTATGAAAAGTGTGATCCTTTCATCTTTGTACATGGGTTTCACCATAAAACGAAACCAGGAAACAAATAGATGGGGCACATCTTGCAAATTTGACTCAAGTCACTTCTCCCTGCCCTATCTCTGAACTTTACCACAACCTTACTTTTTCTTAATTTGTTTATTTTCCACCGATAGGAGCTACGAGTAGCATTTATCTCGCCTATTTCTATATCATTTCCGTAGGATATAGCCTGGTGGGATGATACCTGTTGGAAATGTTACGCAAGTCTGATAGGTATCCTTATACACCTAGATCGCCAGATATATGGTTACTTTCTACCGAGCTTGGTAACTTATCTTCACATCGGTTTTAAAATAGTTGCAGTAAAAACTCAAAGCTGCTATAGCCTTTTGTAATTGAATGTTTGTGTGATCTTTTGCAGTAAGATGTTCTCTTGAAGCGTTTAGGACAACACCTGTAAAAAACATGCTCACAGAAGCTGGATTTCCTTCAGTGGAAGAAAGATTCGAACACCTTACACTTGCACTTATATCCAAATTCATGGGATCCCAAAAATCCCCGGTCATAGCTGATGTCAAGAGAACATTGTCACACAAAAGATTCCCAAAACTACCTACGACAATACACAACTCAATCCACTCGGCTCGCATTCAATATACCTCTCCATATTCAAACTAATAAAACATCAGTGTTTCCACCGTGGTTTCTATCAGACAACTCCTTCATAAATGACCTTAATCGCTTACCCGAGGCATCCACAAGTGCGGACGTATACAAAGCCAAGTTTAAGGACATAGCACAAAAATATGTAGCTACAAAATGGTAACTGATTTTCACCGATGGGTCTAAAACTGAAAACTGCACAGCTTTTGCAGTAGTGGAAGAAAGTGACAAGGTACTAGCAAAGGGTGTAACCCTAGATTTCTGTTCAGGGTTTTCTGCAGAAGCTCTTGCACTGGAGACATGGAAACAATAGGCCCACCACTATTCAGCCATCAACACAGAAGCAGAAATGACAAAATACGCCACAAATTGTCATAAATGTATGATCCGATGCTTCCTTCGTCTCCGCATGGGCCATACAAATTTAACACATAGCCATATACTCGCCGAGAACGACCCTCCAATCTGCCATCTCTATAGAGGGAAACCCAAAACGCTAATAATTCTAGTTCCGAGAAAGAAGCCATGTGAACCAAGTCATTCTTCAGGTCGATGAAATCCTCTTCTTCTTACAAAAGGGTTGATCACCCATTTGTTTTGTTTCGAATTTAGAGACGGAAAGTATTTAGAGAATGATGAGAGCAGATTTTCGAAAGTGATTTGAGTTTCTCGAGATATCTTCTGTTTTAGGGTTGATGCATTGACTCCTCCACAAATTTCAAACAATTCAATTTTTGCAACCAAAGCTGCAGTTTCCCTTCGAATGCCTTGAGTTTTCCAGTGATGGTTATGATGTTTTCCTCCGCTCCTTAAAGGCTCAAATTCAGCGTGTTCAATTTATGAAAAAGGTCATTCAGAAACGAAACTTCAGGCCAAGTATTATCATGTAGAAAGTTTAGTTCATCTGCATCTTCTGTGTCCAAAAATGAAATGATTTCTACTCGCAAAAATATCACTCGTTCGAGAACTTTTCCTTTTGAGAGCCATCTCACTTCAGTATGATACAACAAGCATTTCTAATCGCAATCCATAGCCTCGCATAATGTTGCGGAAATTCTTGTTCGGAGTAAGTTTGACTTGATATAGTTGTCGATCTTGATGACTTCGTTCATTGTTTGACTAAGTTTTTTCGGAAGAGCTTTTATTATCAACAACTCTCGATGGATCATGCAATGCGCAGTCTTTACATTCGGACTGATTTTGAACACATGAGCTAGGAATCCTTTTTTGCGGCCTTGCATTGAAGGGGCACCATCCGTACAGATACTGATACAATTTTTCCATTTCATTCCTCTTGATTCAATATTTTGATTCACCAGCTCGGAAACATCCTGTCCAGTAACCACTCCTTCAGCACACAATTTCGAGATTGATTCTTGATGATCCGCAAAATGATCTCTGAGTTGCCAATCACTATCATCCGATACATCTTAAATCCTACGAGCAATTGTATCAGCTGTAATGGAATTAGTTTCACACGTTTAAGGGCTTGTGTATTTACCATGGCCTCAACAGTGATTTCTAAAGAAGCCAAAATTATATTTTCAGCATGCATGCGGTTTTTTCTTCTTCGCTAAGGGTTGAGCAATCTTATTACTTGCGACTTGAGCCTTTTCTGGTACCGTGCAGTAATTCTTTAATTGCTTGGCCTGATTTTGTAATTTGTGAGCGAAGGTTCTCAAAATAAATTTTCGGTTTGCTTATGTACTCGGGATGATTTTTTTTTCAAAATGATGACTTAAGATAGATTTCCACTTGTCGATTTGAAATTGACGAATGACGAATTTTTCGTCAATTAGTCATTTAATTGAGTGACAGGGTTTGTAAACGACTGACAAACAATTTACATGACAAGTGGAAATAGCTGAGTTGGCAAACAAAATGTCACTTTGTCATTAACTGACAGTGAAAATTAAAAATTCATCATTCGTCAATTTCAAATCAGAACCATCGCCTCATTTGAAAGAGTTGCAGAACATGTAAACTAGCAGAGAGTTATCATTTTCAGATAGCATAAAACGAAACTCTATGTATTCGTCATTATATTTTCGCTTTGTTGAAGTTGCTAGCTTGGTTTTGCTTGTAGTTTTGGTGTCGTTATTTATGTCACAACTTCGTGTTTTGGTTAAGTATTTGTCCATCTTATCGCTTGAAATAATTAAAAATGAATGCAAAAATTATTTGACAGTTGGCAATTAACAGTCTATTAAATAGTTTTATAGGTTGGTACTAGATGACAGAATTTAGATTCATAATATAGAAGGAAGGCCCGCTAATCCTTCATGAAGGTCGCGAGGGTAGGATGCTCAGGTGGACTCTCCATCCTTCTCGATCCTCCGCCATTGACTCCAATTCATCAGGAGGAATCCCTAGGCGGCGATGTCGGACTTGGTCCAACCATCTATTTCTAGGTAGCCGGTCTGAGGGCATACGCACTACGTGACCAAACCATCGAATCATAGATAGTTCCGTTCGGAGAACTAGCTGCTCAACATTGAGCACCTCACGTACTCTGGTGTTGCGCACTCGATCCGTACGAGTTATTCCAGCAACACCGCGAAGGAACCTCATTTCGGCAGCTTGTATCCGCGATCTTATTCTTTCGGTCACTACCCAAATTTCATGACCATAGGTGAGAGTTGGAACATACACCGAGTTAAAAACCGATAGCTTAGCTTGAACACTAAGTTCGGCCTTCCTTATAACAGATTGGCCAAGCTCTCTCAAAATTGATCCAGCCTGACCAATTTTACAGGATAACTCGACATTGCTCCTCCCATCACTCGTGAATAAGACCCCGAGGTACGTAAACTTATCCACTTGCTTCAGTGGGACTCCACTAATACGCAGAGTGCACTGAATGGGTTTTTTGGAAATTACTTCCGATTTGTTCACGTTGATCTTCATTCCAGCATCATTACAAACGGCTACAAACCCTTCGAGTGCGCGCTGAAGTTTGATTTGAGAGGACCCAAGGATGACCACATCATCTGCAAAGAGCAGATGACTAATCCTTAGGTCTCCCACTTTGAAACATTCCCCGCCACGGCTGCGCTGCAACATCCAATCCATATATACAATGAAGAGAAGAGGTGACAAAACGCACCCCTGGCGGAGTCCAACGCCCACACTAAAAGGTATTGATTTAACACCGTTTATCCGAACACAGCTTCTACAGTTTGTATATAAAGACTGAATCACCCTTAACAGGGAACCATCAATCCCATACTCCTGCAGAACACTCCAGAGTTTGCCTCGAGGAGCCATATCATATGCTTTTTCCAAATCCACAAAACAAGTGTAGACATGTTTAGCATACTCCCAGGCCTTCTCAAGAACCATTCTGAGAGTGAACAACTGGTCGGTTGTGTTTCTACCGGGACGAAAACCGCACTGCTCATTCCCCAAACTGTCCTCAACCACAGCTCTGGAACGCGTTTCTAGCACCTTAGCGAAGACTTTTCCAGGGAGACTTAAAAGGGATATACCCCTATAGTTGGCGCATTCTCTTTTGTCCCCTTTTTTAGAAAGAGGAACTATCACCCCCATTGGCCAATCACCAGGTGTTTCACCGCATTCCCAGACCACTTTAATGACACGCGAGAGCCTTGAGCATTTCTGGCCGAATTTCATTCACACCAGCAGATTTGCCAACTTTTAGAGATTTGATCGCCAAAGTTACTTCCTCTACCGTAGGACTACTTTCCGCCCTACTCTCTACCATAGGTCTGTCATCTTCGGTGCCCTGTTCGGGATTGAGCAATTCTGAAAAGTGCTCGCTCCATCTGCGTAAGATGTCCTCCTCATTGGAAAGAAGTGTGCCGTCTTTGGATTTGACTTCTTCAACGATATTCAACTTTTTTTTCTCTGAGTCGGCGGACGGTCTGCCAGAACATCTTATTTGCAGATCTGTGGTCACGTTCCGATTTCTCGCCAAACTCCTTCCAAGACCGTTCTGTTTTCACAGCTAATTTGCAAGTTCTCGCCCCTAAGTGTACCGATTTCGAGAATCGCAGTTCCCCAACGGAATCCACACCTTAAAGGCTCTCTCCTTCTCTCTGATGGCTTCTTGAACTCCGGGCGTTTTAAACCAAGCATTTATTTTCTCACCACCAGCCGCCACACCATAATCATCTCCCGCAGAGGCAATAACCGCTGTTGAAAACAGTTGCCATTCTTCCTCTACGTTTGATGGAACAGTTGGAATTCGTTCAAACCTCTCAAATATTTGCCGCGCAAATGTCTCCCGTATCTCATCGTCCTGTAACCTCTCCCATCGTATGCGTGTAACCATCCTTACTTACTTACTTAGGTGGCGCTTCAATTCGGGGTGAACCTGGGCCTCAACTAACAATCCTCTCCATTTAGCTCGGTCTTTAGCTAGTTGCCTCCAGTTGCACACTCCAAGTTGGTCGAGGTCCCCTTGAACTTGTGCGCGCCACATACGGCAATGATTCGAAGACTCTGCAGGCCGGAGCGTTGGTGTCCTTTCGCTCTACATGTCCTAGCCATCTCAGACGTCCAATACGCAGTTTTTTGACTAGGTCGATGTCGCTGTACAGCTCGTATAGTTCGTGATTGAATCTTCTCCTCCAAAACTCGTCAACGCAAATGGGACCGAATATCTTACGAAGAATTTGTCCCTTACTACCTCGAAGTTATAGCTGCTCACTCGCTGGTGTTGGTTGTCCCTTCTTGTTGACAGCATATACTTGGTTTTGCCCTCGTTTATCGCTAAACCCATTTTGGCCGCTTCCGCCTCAATGCTTGCAAACGCACTGGTGACAGCCCGGTGAGTTCCGCACAATCCGTTCAAGTACAATATTAAAGAAGTCACATGACAGCGCGTCCCCTTGTCTAAAACCTTTTTGACATCAAAGGTCTCGGTCAGGTCATTACCGACCTTAATAGAGCAGCGAGTGTTCTCCATCGTCAGCCTGCACAGACGAACAAGTGTGGCAGGGATGTCAAAACTAGACATGCCTCTCTATAAAGCTCTTCTCTATCGATGCTGTCATAGGCATCCTTGAAATCGATAAAGAGATGGTCGGTATCGATTTGGACTTCTTGGGTTTTCTCCATTATCTATCGAAGTCTGATGATTTGATCGATGGTTGACTTTTCTGACCTGAAACCGCACTCATAGCGTCCAATCAGCCTGTTGATAAAAGGTTTCAGGCGTTCACACAATATCGCAGAAAACATCTTGTATGCGATGTTGACGAGACTGATGCCTCTATAATTGGCGCAGTTGAGGGGGTCTCCTTTCTTGTGGATCGGGCAAACAATGCTGAGTTTCCAATCATCAGGCATACACTCGTCTAACCAAATTTTAGAGATGAGTTAATGTATGCACTCTACCAATTCATCACCAGCTGCCTTGAAATGTTCATGCGGTCAGGTCTAGCAACCTTGTTGGATTTTAGCTTGGATATTGCTATCCTCACTTCCTTTTGATCAGGTGGATGGATATATCATCGTCTATGTTGAATGGTTCATTCTGTCTGACAGCGGGATGTTGGTATCCGTCGCCGTTATACAGTCTGCAGAAGTAGTTTTTCCATTTTCTCAGCACCGACTGTGATTCTACTACGAAGTTTCCATCTTCATCTCTACAGGTTTCTGTACGGGTATTACTTCTCTGACACGTTCTTTTCACCTTTTGGTAAAACTTCCGTACATTGTTCCTGGAGTATAAACTCTCGATATTCTCAAACGCGCGCTTCTCATGCTCTTGCTTCTTCTTTTGGAGAAGCCGATGTTCTTCCCGTCTCTTTTGCTCGTAGAGCTCACGATCAGCTCTCGTCTTCCTTTGCAGCGCCGCTTTGTATGCCTCTTGTTTTGCTGCATGCACTCGCCGGCATTCTTCGTCAAACCAGGGCTTTCGCGGTGGTGGGCGAGCGAGACCTAGCACATCAGTCGCGGCGTTTCTGATGGCATGTTGGCAACGTTGCCACTGGTCTTCGGCACTTAATGCTGGCGACATAGGGGTGATTGAGAGATTTCGGGATACGCGTTCAGCGAAGAGCCTGGCGGTCTCTTGCGATTGTAGCTTTTCGACGTTAAACTTTCTCACAGTGATTCTTCTTTATTGCTCAGATTGGGATATCCACATTCGTACCTTGGCTACAACAAGGTAATGATCCGAGTCTATTTTGGCCGCTCGGAAGGTCCGGACATCCAGAATACTGGAGGCATGCCTTGCGTCGATCGCAATATGATCAATTTTTTTGATCGTTACATAATCATTGGACCGCCATGTCTGCTTATGAATATTGAGATGAGGAAACCATGTGCTTGCTATGGTAACATTTCTCTCTACAACGAAATCAAGTAGCCTTAGTCCGTTATCAGACGTGGTGTCGTGTAGGCTATGCTTACTGACTGCCCTACCAAAGACGTCCTCCTTTCCTATTTTGGCGTTAAAATCGCCCAATACGATTTTAACGTCGTATTTAGGACATTGCTCGTATGTTTTGTCGAGGAGGACATTGCTCATATGTTTTGTCCTTTCTTGCTGAGCAGCAATTTTATTTTTAACACCTTTAACACCCTTTATTCCCCTGTATCCACCAGAGCTTGTCTTTGTTGTGATTAGATAAATATTGTAAAGTGTTGAGGCTGCAGGCAAAGGATTTAAAATTTAATAAGAAACTAGTACCTCAAGCGCAGCTTGCCTCCTATCACTCCATCACTAAGACTTTTCGAAAAGACATTGTGATCAGGCCCTTAGGATAGAGCTTGGTGCGTCTACCCAGCAATAGGTGAAAGTAATTCTCTAGTTCTCAAGCAACGTTCTTAGCAACCTGGTAGTGAGACGATCAATGCCTCTTAGTCCTATGGCTCTTCCGATCTGTGAAGCTGTGAAGTGATCGAATTTTTCACAGCTTCACTCTTAATTCGATTTTCGATATGTGGAAAAATGAAATCAAATGTTAAAATATTTTCACATGAAAAGTTTTTTATCACAGCCAACTCATTCTGTGAAGAGTTGTGAAAAAGAATGAAAAACAAAACTAAGCGCCTACAAAATGCATCGAAGACCCGAAAAGGTATTTAATTGAAGGGGAGGACAAATTTGGCCATACGTATGCGTCGTGGGCTATTCCTTCGTACTATGCATTAGCACCACATACGTATACGATTTGAACATTCATCGAATATCCGCCTTTTCGACAGTAAAATACGTGTTCTATCTCTCTCCTTGGAGTTGACTCTTTAATGTGAGTTCCGTCAACTAATCCTATTCCACCTGAAAAGCAAAATTGTTCGTAGAATTTCGCCTTAATAGCTGGAAATTCATCCTTAGTAAGAAACTTTACATATCTATGAGCTATTCTGTTTAAAGCAATAGAAATCTCTATAACACAGCGACTCAGTGATGTCTGAGACAAAGAAGATAGAGTATCTTGACCAACAGCATTCTGAAAACTACCAGTGGTGAAAAAACCCAAAGCACTCAACACCTTGATATGACATAGAAGCGCACTTCTATATTATAGAATTGATTTTATTTTGATAGAACAGCTTCCTAGATTAAGACCGCGCAGATATATTATTCAGTAGTATAATTTATAATTGGGTTTCCCTTTCGCCCACACTTTCCTTTGAGAGAGCCTATCGGAGACTTGCTACTATAAGTAGCGGATAACCGTACTCAGATCTCGCAGAATCTACAGCTTAGTTTCAACATTTTTCTGAAAAGGTTTCACCATACTTCTCGTTTCGAGATGCTGAGTCATAAATAAGGTGTACGCAATTTTTTGTTACTGCTCAACAATATCCCAAGCTATCTTCGCCCAACTCAATGCGAAGTATTCTTCAACTCTAACTACGTAGGACTTAGATGAATCCCACCTCTTAAGATTGGCAATTTAAAGCCCGGACGACCCAAGAGTAATAAATTGAATGCTTGTGTCTTAAACACGTAACATGACCCCGACGATAAGATCGACTTAAGCTCGGTTGTGTTCTGACACTGAAATACTTTTGCCTGTTCAGGGAGACAAATTCATTTAACTATCATCTAAGGTAATTTTGCAACGAAACACTATTTCAATACACATCTTATCATAGAGACATCTAGTCCGAGTCCTTGCAAGCCTATTATGTGCAAAATCACACCAAATGAATGCTAATGTCAGGTCAGTTGTTCGCTGCTCCACATTCATTTAATTAAAATGCCTTTATCGCTTCCAGTTCCCCACATTCCATAGGATCCAACAGCCTTAGTGAAGGTGAAGTTCGCACGTGCCAATGAGCATTCCTACCCACATACACATTCGTAGATACATCATTAGATTAGGATTGTTTTAAAGTCAACCGTCAAGTATAACAAATCCATTAAAAGAGGACGCCCCAACAAACCACACATCCGCCGCAGTTCTAGTCCATAAAATGTCTGCGTTTTGTAGAATACGCCACCGTTGAACGCACTCCGGAGCCCCTATAATCAAAAAAAAAAAAAACCTTTTTTGAATGGCATACGGAATGTTTTGCATGCGACAAGCGTTGCTGATGCTCTTCGATAGAAAATTAATATTCAGCCAGAGTGGACATTCGGCGCAACTACCAACTACATAGCTGAAGGGCAGCGCAATGGTTGATTTATTGCGTTTCCCCTTCCAATTAGCCATCACGACCACAAATTATGGAGGAAGCAGCTCGCACTTGGAGCTAGCTCGGAGCACGTCAGCTCACCATCATCGTCGGTCTGTAATGATGACCTTGATGATTCACGAAGCGTTAATCGATCGATCGCTTTGCGCGCGATGAGCAATACAATTGGGCGTTTGTCCAACTATCTAGTCACAGCAACCGCATTCAGGGTCAGTTGCGAAAATTCCCACCCGCGTGAGCAATGAACTGGCCCCCAATTGGCATGCTGCCGGTGTAGATTGTGCTGTCGAATTGAAGGAAATGCTTTGTAGCTATAGATTGACATGGAAATGTGAAATACTGTCGAAGGCGTAGGTCAAGAAACTGTAGCAAGGTCAGTCTATGGAAATAGGTAGGTACCTGGGGTAAGACTGATTATGTTTGCCCCTTGATTGGAGCGGTCGCTGTCAGTGAAACGTGATACTCGAATGAAAATTTATCAAAAAATAGACTCAGTATCTTGATGATACTGAGTGGGTCGGTTTTCATTTCGCTGGTCTTGTTCTGGTGGTTGGGTTTATGAATTGTTCCTTTCATAGTTTCTGCTTCAACAAGCTTCAACCACTTTAGGGTAGCAATGTCGTCGTCGACTGTATGGGTTAAACAATTCCGGAACTACTTTGGACAAGGATATGAATTACGTAAATCCGTCTGCTCCTTGAAGAAGTAACTGCCAATAGTACTCACGTAGTAGTTATTGTGAGGTACACCTAGAGGTTTCGTATGAATGCTAATATGTAGTTCAGTATCCAGTAATGATGCTATAGACAGGAGAAAGTGATCTGTTCCTATTATAGAAAGGTCGTTCTAGTCGCAGTTATTGGCTTTACTGGTGGTCTCATAGTCAATGTATCTTTTCAAATGGGTAATAGAAACCTTCACAAAGGAAAGAGTTTGCGATGTAGGCAACGTGGACCCCTTCTATGAGAGTTCATCTGCTCTTTGATTGCCTGGGATATATGAACATTTACTCTGGTACCCGACATAGAGTCACCGCATTGGTTCTTGACACCTTATTAAGATGCCTGTCGTAAATTTTTACAAGGCTTGACCTGATTCCTGAGGTTATTACGGAATACAGAGCTTTAACGGTTTTTTTTTTTTTTTAAGGGGGTAGATGTAAAAATCCTTTATGGATACTTGCTACTTGTAGCCCATGCTACGAGTTATGCCCAACTTCATGCTCCTGCATGGTTTTGTGCTAAAATAAACCCATCCGGTTTCTATGTCCTGTTGTTTCCCTGCGACACCGCTAGTCAAGGTATTTCTTCGTCATTTCTTTTTAGCTGTCAGAGCTGGCAGGATCTTCGTTTCTCGTTCCTCGTTCCTCTATACGCAGTTGCTGCATCATGCTTGTGATTACTTCATTTGCAGTCTCTCAGCCTTTGCTGCTCACCAACAAAAATGAGGTTAGGCTTCTTGGGGTCACCTGCCCGCCAATTGCTCTTTCTAGCATGTTCCTGTCCCTGGTATAATTTTGGCATTCCATCAGTACATGCTCTGCGTTCTGCACTTTTCCTTCACAGTGCTGGGAGAATGGGTCATCCGCGTACTTGTACTTATAGAGATACTCCCGGAAGCATCCGTCTCCCTATAGAAATTGTATTAGGTAGTAGTTTACCTCCCCGTGCTTTCTGCTAATTTATTAATCAACTTCGGGGATCAATTTGTATATCCATCGCCCTTTGGTTGTGATGTTCCACCTATATTGCCATTCTGCTTTTATAGCTTATATAGCTGTTGTTCCGTCATCCTGCTCGTCTCTGGATTGATAGGCATTCGGCCTGATATTACACTTATCGCATTCGCTGATACAGTTCTAAAGGCGCAGCATACCCTTAAATGGGCCAGCATGTGGCCTGAGTGAAAAGGATAATTCATCACATCCCACATTGCATTTGAGATGCAATTCTTTGTGCCTAGTTAGCGACCTGTATAGTGTGCTCCACTTTTTTTACGGCTGCTTATCAGAACGGCTTCGGTTTTGTGGACCGCTAGCTCTAAATCTAATGTCTGTAGCCATAACCTCACGTTTGCGATTCTTTGATTGCAGTTTTGCACAACTTCCTCTTATTTCACTGCTGCAATTGCGATATCGTTGGCGTAACCGATGATGTCTACTCTATTCGGCCTTTGTGTTCCTAGAATACCATCGTTTATTATGTTCCATAGAATGGTGCCTAGGACCGACCCTTGTGGAACTCCTCCCGTGATTTTGTACCTCTTTGGTCCCTCTTCTGTGTCATAGTAAAGGGTTTTGCCTTCGAAATAGTTCACAATTATCCGCAGTAGGTAGTTTGGTACCAGTGATTTTAGTATACAGCTCCAGTCAGCTCAATTGAACGCGTTCTTCACATCAAGTGTCACCACAGGACAGTACTGTTTTGTTCCTCCGAGCCATCTTTCTCCCGCAATCTCCTCACATGCTATATCGCGCACAGCTTGTATTGCATGGTTGGTGCTTCCTTTCTTTCGGAATCCGAACAGTCAATTACAAAGCCCCGAGTCCTCTTCCGTGTATTGCTCTAGTCTTGTCCGTATACTTTCTCGAGCACTTTCCCCAGTGTATCTAGCATGCACAACCGCCTGTACGATGATGATGGCACAGGTGGTTTGTCGCCCTTTGGTACAAGGACTAGTAGTTGCCGTTTCCACTGAGACGGGAATTTTCCTTCTGTTAGGCATGCTATGTAGAGGTGTGTAAAGACATCTGGTTTGCTTTTGATCACCTCCTTCAGAACAGAGTCCGGGATCCCGTCCATCCCTGGCGTCTGGTTGCTTTTGATAGCTGCTGCGGCTTCTACAACTTCCCCAGTTGTAACTGGTGGTATCGTCTCCGTTGCATCTGCTGTGCCTCGTGGCAGTGTGAATACACCTTTCCTCGGAAATAGGCTGCTGACAATTAAGTCCATGATGTATGGGCATATCGGTGCAGCTGCCGTGGTACTTTTCAGTTTGTTCATGATTATTTTATATGCGCTTCCCCATGGGTTGTGTTGTAGTTCCTCACTGAGTACCTGGAACGATTCACTTTTGCTCTTCTTAATCATCTTATGAAGTTGCATTCGCTTCCTCTGGAATTATCGGAGTTCTTCATAATACTCTTGAGTCTCTGCCTCTTGCACTTTGCTGGCGCCTTCGCATTCTATGGCATTCGGATCGGTGCTTGGCGTTCCACCAGTACACCGGCGTTCTTCCATTTTCTTTTCCCCTGCGCGGCATGGCTGCATCACACCCGCTGGTTAGAGATGATGTCACTTCTTTTGCTTGCTCCTCTGCTGTGCCACTCGTTATTTCGATGCTGTTTAGCATATACCCGAGCATGTCGGAGCCTAATTCGCTCGTTTTACAGCCCTGCTTTTGTACTTTACGAGGCAGGTTGCAGTATTGGAACCGTATTTGCCCTTCTATATCGAATATTATGTCCTGGTTATCGCTGTTCGTGTACAGGTCTAAGACGCGTTATTTTATTCTTCTTACTAATGATCTGCTGGCGAATATCAAATCTAATATGGAGCCGCATCTGTCGTTGTGGAAGGTGTACTTTGGTACTAGGTCGAGATTGGCAAAGGCTTCCATTCGCACCTCGTCCCGTCGGTTTATCGAGCTGGCTGCCAATGTATACAGTATTTGCCTTTTCAGCAAAATTGACTCCAGTGGTAATTTTTATGGTGTGGATAATGGTTGCGCTTTCGAATAGAAAAGTGCTGCGGTCTTTGTTAATACTAAAGGAACCCTTGACTCCTAGGATTTCACAGTAAACCCCAGTCGATACAATCGACATCCATCGTGAAACCATCAGTGTAGACGGCCAATTTATTTTCACTGGTGAATTTTTGACTCTTTCAGTCATTTCTATTAAGAATTCTGATAGTGAACTCATTCTTTGGGGCTGATGACCAGAATACCTCACTTCTTATCCTGAGAGCAATTTTAGCTAAAGTAATCCCAAGATCTTGATGAAGTTTGAAATCTGCTAGTGCTCCTCAAAAACCTTCCAGCAGACTATCGATTCATACGTTAAAATAGGTTTCACAACCGCTGCGTATATCCAGTATACCACAGCTGGGCTGGAACCCCATACATTACTTAACGCCTTGTAGCGATTAATAGAATGCTACACATGCTTTCTTAATACGGTGATCAATTTTCTCATTCGAATTAAGTTTGGAATCTAAGATTATGTCCAGGTATCGTACTGAGCTTAAAATGTTAAGTTCAATGCCTCCGAACCTTCGGGTTGAATACAGATATTGATCTTTCTTAGTTAAATTAGTTAAAAGTTTTTAAAAGATTTACTCCCAGACCTCGGGTATTGGTCCAATTATTAACTAATAGTAGTGCGTAGCAATTGAGTCTCCTAGGATGGGCCAGTTGTCCTGCTCTCCATGTGTTCTAGTTATCTTAGGCGATGGATATGCATTTCTCCACTCATCATCAGTACACACGAAACACTTTTCTTTCAGCATACAAGTACTGGGTTTTATGTAGAGCCTTGGTCCTTGGTTTCTTTAAAGGGGCTTTGCTACTGGATTGCCCACTTAACTGAACGAAACACCGATTTCCAAGAGTGATAGCAACGGAGCATAGGTAGACTTGTGGGCGCCGTGGCGTAAGTGGTTAGTGTGTCGGACCACTATGCATGAGGCTCCAAGTTGGAATCCCAGAAAACACCAAAAAGTTTTTTCACGGTCCCACCTCTCGCGAGCGTCTGACAAACATCTTGAGTATTGTTGCCTCGAAAAAGCTTCTCAAATCGCCGTTCGGATCCGGCAC
Source organism: Brachypalpus laphriformis (assembly GCA_945910035.1). NCBI lineage: Eukaryota > Metazoa > Arthropoda > Insecta > Diptera > Syrphidae > Brachypalpus > Brachypalpus laphriformis. The sequence goes on from OX246753.1 coordinate 328,451,293, forward strand.
TAAGCTGTAGGTCCCTTCTATTTGTGTGAAAAATATAACGCACACAACATGAGTGGTTGCGAGAAGCAAGGCCCTGGCACTTAAAGAGCTGTTGCCCCAAATATATGTTTATATATAGGTAGACTAAGCCTTAAACTACCTGAAAATTGTATTCGGGTTTTTAAAAGCTTTGCCCAAATATAAGAATCGGAAGTCCTTTTATGATGACAGTATGGTGACAGGATCTTGGCCAACCATATCGATGCTATCTGTACCAGATACAAGTAGTCGCCCAAACATTTGAAAGACCTTCAATACCTTTCACTGATTGAGAATTTTTCAATGTCATCCTGTACAGATGGAGCACTTTGTTGAGGATGCTTAAAATAAACCTGGTTCTGTACAACTTGTTTCTATAAACGTCATCATAAGCCGTTTTAAAATCGTTTAAAGATGAAGGGTATTGATATTGAATTCCAGGACTTTTTCCACTATCAACCACAGTGTGGTAATTGGATCAATGACAAACTTTCCTGGCCGAAAACCACTCTGATGAGTTAGGTTACGAGAAAAAGGTCTTAGATGCATACGTAATGCAGCAGTGTATGCTATCATCATCAGTGTTGATTGGCTGTTTTTGCTTTACAGTGAGCTATTGGTTATCAAGGTATTTAGGAGTGTGCAGAAGCGTTTTTTCCAAATTATCTGCACCATATTTGCCAGTGCTACTAAAACCACTTGTTCGTCTCTCCAAGTTTTGGTTTGAACCTCCTTACCTTCACATGCTCTGCTTACCTTTTGACAAAATTTACAAACATCATTCCTGCAGCCTTGCTACTCAAAAACACTTCTATAATTATGTATACTTATTTTGGTTTTCTTTCTTTTACAAAACATCAGGGGCTCCTGATGGATTCTCGGAAACTATTTCATTGGTTTTCTGTACATGATTCTCGTCATTCTAGACTACCGAAAGATTACATGATGTACAAAAATCCTGGCTGTCACTTAAGATCTTAGCTATTCCACTTTAAACTTCCTGGCAATATTTTCTATAAATCCTGTCAACTTACTTACTTTTAGTTATATCCTTTAACCCCTCGGGGGGAATAGGGCGTCAACCACGCCTGCGCGCCATCATGTTCGGAGTTCTGCAACGCGTTTGAGCCGCCTCCAACTCATTCCTAAAGAGCTCGATTCCTCCTCAACTGTTCTACGCCACGTTTGCCTAGGGCGTCCCGCTATTCTGCCTGCCTGGGTGAGCGGATTCCACTGCATGGCGTATTTCGCAATGGAGTTGTCTTCGCGCCGTAGGGTGTGTCCAATCCATTGCCACTTTCTTCTTCGTATAGTAATGCTTATAGGTTCTTAAGGCGTTCTCAGATAAAGTTGTTCGTTGGAGATGCGGTTCGGCCAAAAAATCCTCAAGATGATTCTTAAGCATTTGTTTACGAAGACTTGCAGCATGCGTGTGTTAATGGTGTCCACCTTCCAAGTACTGCACCCATAAAGCAGCACTGCTTCTACGTTGGAGCGGAACAGTCGTAGCTTGGTTCTTAAGCTGATAACATTGCTTCTCCAAATTTTGGATAGCATTCCGAACGCAGCTTTAGCCTTCCCGAATCTACTGCACATATTCAGTTCGGTGCCACCGCGATTAGCCGAGACGACACTTAATAAATATAGAAAGTTATCATTTTTCTCGACTTGCTTTCCGGCAATGTTAAGTTGAGCGCGGGTATTGGAAGTACTCAGGTCTTTTGTTTTGGCTGTGTTTATTTTTAGCCCCACTTTGTTTGCCTCAGCTTCTAGATTTTGGGCCATCAAATGAAGATCCATTATCCGATGTAAAAGTAGACAAACATCGTCAGCGTAATCTAGGTGATTAAGGTAAGAGGTCATCGTCCAACGAATTCCATAATTAGCTTCCGTCAATGCTACACGGAGTACATCGCTGATAACCACCAAGAACAATAGTGGGGACACTATGCACCCTTGAGTACTCCACTTTGGACTTCAAAATCCTCCGACACCTTACCATTGTGCACGACGTGACACTTGCCGTCCTCGTATGTAGCCTTGATAATAGCTATAAGTTTTTCTGGAATGCCTCTCCTACGCAAGGCCAACCAAATAGCATCTCGATTCAAGCTGTCGAAAGCCTTCTCGATGTCGATGAACAGTAAATGTAGCGGAGACCTATACTCAACGCATTGTTCGATTATGATCCGTAAGGGTGTTTATGTGGTCGATGCAGGAGGATCCAGCGCGAAAACCTGCCTGTTCGACATCGAGAGTTGAATCTAAATGTTCTTTAATTCGTTCTAGAATTATTCTAGCTATTATTTTGGCTACAGCTGGAAGAACACATATACCTCTCCAGTTACCGCACTCCATCAAGTTTCCCTTCTTTGGAAGTTTAATGATCATCCCCTTTTCCACTCCTGTGGAAATTGTTCACTATCCCAAGCTCTCCGTATTAGGGGATGCAGCAAATCTGCCGATGTATTTGGCGCCGCTTGAAATAGCTCGGCAGGGATGCCATCAATACCCACCGCCTTGTTCTTCTTGAGGGACTTGATTGCTGTTATTATCTCGGTTTTACTGGGAGGTGCGGTGCGAATTCGGGAATTTGTTGCTTCGAACTGCTCATTCGAATTCGAGATCATACCGCCATCGTCTATGTGATTTAGCACTGTAGCAAAATGTTCTCTCCATCTAGTGAGCTGATCCTCATCCGAAATCAGAAGGTTACCGTCTAGACTCTTCACTGGATGTTGTTTGGAGTTTCGACCACCGATGAGCTCCTTAGTGATGCTATACACAGTCCTACTGTCGCACCTACTCGCTGCTTCTTCAGCCCTTGAGGCCAGTGAGTTGATATATTGACGTTTGTCACGTCTCACACTACGCTGCACTTCTTTCTTCTTCGCACGGTATTGGGCTTCAAGCTCGGTTCTCTCTACTGCTGAGGCCGCTGCAATCCGAGCCTTGTTTGCTGTATGCTCATCGATCTCCAGGTGTCTGTAGAAAGCTATGTGCGGTGGTGTTTCTGCTTTTTACCGACATAGGTGCGTGCCCCAGTCGCAAAAGCATTTTTCACAGCACTCCAGTGGTCATCCATGTTCTCTATGCTGCTGATTGCTTCTGCTTCTAAGGCAAGATGGTCCCTGAACTGTTGGCGCACTTGGAGAACCTTGAGCCTGTCGATATTAAACCTGGTGATGTTAAGTAGGTTTGAGCGGTTGCTGTTGACGGATGCAGTACGAAGGCGTAAATGAGCTACCATAAGATGGTGATCTCGTTCAAGTCCGACGTCAGCTCCACGTCTGTTTCGGAAGTCCAGGTGACAATTTCTAAAGCGGCGACTGATCGCAATGTGATCGATCTGGTTGGATGTTCGTTGCCTATCAGTAGAGACCCAACTGATCTTGTGGCAGGTGTTATGCTTAAACAGCGTACCTACGATGACTAGGCGGTTGGTATTGCAGAAGTCCACAAACCGCTCACCATTGTCAGTACGGTCTCCCACGCCGTGAACTCCCATCACGTGCTTAAGCATGGTGTTGTCGCTACCCACCTTGGCATTGAGATCTCCCATCACCATTACGATGTCCCCATTAGGCGTTTGGTTGTAGGCGGCGCCTAAGTGGCTATCAAAATCATCCTTTTCATCTTCAGTCGCGTCTAGAATCAGAGCATAGCACTGTATGATGGTCATTTTTCTAACTCTACTCTGGAACCTAGCCGTCAATATCCGGGCACTATGGGGTTTCCAGGATATGAGGCTACTACGTTCTGCTGGAGTTAGCATGAGTTCTACGCCGGAGCTCCGTGCACTTCCAACTGGTTTACCAGAGTAGAGCATCACGGTGCTTTTTGTTGCGGAGATGTATTCCCCAGCATCGTACCATCTTATCTCGCTCAGCCCTAAGATGTCGATTTTATACCGTGCGAATTCGCGCTCCAATTGGAGGAATCTGGCGTTATAAGGCCCTTCCTTGAGTGAGTCCAGGAGGGTCTTAACGTTCCAGAATCCGACCGTTGTCCTTGTTCGATAGCCAAAGGTCGTCAACAAATTATCCGTTCTTATCCGCGGCAATTGTTTCCGTTTCGGAGCAATAGTTTGTTTTACGGTTGCGGCTCGCTGGGGCACAGACCAACCGACACTTATCGTGTTTTTTGGCCCAGAAAGCTCGCCATTCGTCCTCTCCCGTTAGTAATTTCCAAAGAAATTCCCAGATGACACCACGAGGAGGTGGGAGTAGGGCTTACTAACAGAGCTGCTAGGTTTTCGGCTGCAGTGGCTCCTTCTCGTTACTTAGCGGACCAGCACCTATCGGGAGATGCTGCCCCTACGAGGCCTTTGTTAGTCGTTTGCCAATCCTGTCAACGATCTAAGCAATTTGTATTCCAATAATTTGATCATAAGAACTAAAATTTTAAATAAGGACTAAAAGCAAATATTTTTTTTATTCTTTACCTCCCATACTATATACTACTATTATCCTCGCTAAGCCCCTGCCAATGGAAAAAAATACATCACTCTCAAAGGATATACTACTTTTAAATATTTTTAGAAAGGGTTGAACGGGACAAGGCTAAGTGCAAGGTTGTGGTAGTAAAGCAGAAATAAAAATTCAAGATATCTTTTGGCTTATTCTGTACCTTCACATTTTTCTAACTTAGAGTTACTTTCAACGAAGGATAAAACGTAAATCCAGAACTATGCCTTTGAAAAGAAGACAAAAGAACTAGAAATTTCCAACTGAAATTTTTCCCAAGAAGGTCTTTGTACACATTATGCAACGTTGCACAATAAAGCCGGACCCTTTTTTTGTTAAGTTTAATTCCGCAGCAGCTTTTTTTTGTAGAAAAAGACATGGTATCAACTGATTAATGGGGGATGGTCAATAGCATCATACACTCACCCCGTTCAGAGCGTTTTTTATTTCATGAACTATACCATAACTACATTCAATGTAAAATTAAATACCGCACGGAAATCTCTAGAGACCTGTTCTTTTTCATTTACCGTACAATTGTCTGTCAAATAACCAGGCTGTTACCTACGCCTCTAGGAATTAAACTATCGTGTATAGAATATAGATCCTTGGCTATTAAATGGCACTTCATAAACATAACCTTTGGCACCGTGCAGAAGCTATTTACATTAAACTCCACCCCGATTTCTGTCTAATTTTACATTGTATTCTCATTGCCTGTAATTTATTTAAGCCATGTCTAGTCCACGACAGTATTTACAGTGTTTACGAATACTTCGACTCCATCAAGGCGCGCAATGACCAACACAACAACCTACGTAGTAAATTTTATGATGAACTTCCAGTCGGGAATGTTGATGATAATTTTAACCTTTTTTGTTAAGAGAATAGTATGCCGACGATCAATTAGATGTCTGATTAAACGGCATTTAAATATTTTAATGTCATTGTGTGCCACCCGTAGGGTAATGCGCGGCCACAGCACAGCGTACGCGTACACCAACGTGCGGTTAATTAGTCATTTGAATTTTTAATTGAAGATGAATTTGGTGGATAGTCAATGAATTCTAAATTCGCTCAAACTTATGGTGCCTCCATCTATGGGCGTGTGTGTGTGAGGTATAAGCTATCGCTGTCACTGTCACTGTCACCGCACGCACCACCAATATTCACGTGTTTATCATGTTCGTCGAATTGGCCAAAACATCCGGTTTCCCAGAAACTTCTGTCAAAAATTTAATAAGAGATGCATACCATCATACCATCTGCATGACATTATTTTGCAAATGACAGATGGAAGTGCATAATTGGGTGACATCCGTCAGCAAGTGTGCGCCGGTTGCATGTGTGAGGATTACTTACCTGACATGTGAGAGGGGGTGAGCATATTTCAAATGACAAAATAATCATGGTAATGAAAACTAGCTAGGTGGGTACCCCCCCTGGAGGTATGTATATAGATCTCTTCGTGCATACTCGTATATGCACCTATGACTGGTTGAAACTACCGTGCAAAGGAATTCTGGGTCATATCGATCTGAGGTGTACTATCATGGTAGCAGCACTGGTGACGCTCTAGGTTGTTTTTGCGCCCGAGGGGGCTACTTTATGGAATTTAGTTCTGTTATTAGCAAGTCAATCACTTAACAAGTCGTAGATATACATATATATACATAGTTTCTTGCAACCATTCGTGTTGTGTGCGTTGTATTTTTCGCACGAATGGAAGAGACCTTCAGTTTTGAGCCGTATCCGAAGGGCAATTTTTGTTTTTGAGAAGCTTTCCCGTGACAACAATACTCTCGGATGTTTGTCAGACGTTCGGGAGAGGTGGGGCCTGAAAAAACTTGTTAGCGTTTTTTTGGGATTCGAACATTAAACCTTACGCTCAGTGGTCCGACACACCCACATCTCCCCAGCGGCGCCACAACAAGTCGTAGATATGTTGCTAATTTAAGTTGAAACACTTTCGTGGGAGGAGTTGTCATTTGAATGTGACTTGGAATAATTGAAGGATAATTGATATAGAGAGAAGTGGATAAGCAATTAAGAATGAGATATGTGTGTAATTAATTTGATTTATTTGGAGTATGGGTGGGATAAATATATGGTACGTACTGTTCTGGTAATTATAATATATTAAAGATTTTAATAGTAACTTAGAGTATTTACTAATGAAGGTGACACAGTTAAAAAAATACACTTACGTATATAACTTGTATATTATTATTATTTTTTTTATTATAAGAAGATTATATTCAATTCTTATCGCAATAGAAAATCGAGGATTGAATATAATCTCGTCTCGTGAGGGAACTCTTAAAAAAAAACAAAGAGTGTCGCCTCTCATTCAAGGAGAATAGAAATGTGTATCCTTTCCTTGCACACCTTTGTGTGCCTCCGAATTCTTTTGTTTTTCAATTGATTTTAGCTCTATGGAGCTATTGAGCAACATTTTTGGCCTTTTTGTTAACTTTTTATCTCATACTTCCTCATTTGCAGTGATCTTTGCCTAGCGAGGATAAAAGAGTGAGTGTCCTAAATTCTTTTTTGATGAAGAACTATTTCTGGAAAAAACTGGTTTTACTCGTTATATTTACATGTAGAAATTTCTTCAGATCCTGTGGTCTTTATTTGTAACCAATGTAACAAAAATCGCCGATCAAGCCGAAGACTGCCAAAGTTGGTGGAGACGAAAAGAACAGAATGTTTCTGGTTCCCGAGAGAGTTTTTTAATTTGTTTTATTTAATTAACTTTAGAGAAAAAAATATAATCTAGTACAATTTTATCTAGAACTGTGCGTACCTAGCAGTCGCTGTCACTGCTGCCAACAGAGAACTCCTCCTCTGGTTTCTTCTGCCTACCTTCTTTTATACTTGGCTCCGCTTTCCAGGCGAATTTCCAGATTTCTACTTCGCCGCTGGACCTCTGTTGTCAAAAGTCTGCCAATTTCTAGTATTTTGTGTTGAAAGGATCTCGAATTTTCGCGATGTTTCTTGGTTGTGATACCTTTCATGTGCCGATTTGTGCGCTCGCGTAACATTACCCCCTCCTTAGGACTCAAAGCTCCTGCTGAGTTCCATAAAGGTAATAAAAGAACGCTCATCCGGAAAACTTTTTTCTCCGCCAATCTTTCTGGACTTTCCTTCGAAATGTCTTGAAGATGTTCAGTTGTGGGTTGAGTTGTTGAGAGTTGGCATCGCTTAGCCGCGCAAATACGTCTGACAATTAGTTCTTGTGGTAAGCTCACAGCCTCCGCAAAGATGCTTGCTCTCCTCCCCATCTGTTGAGATTGGCTCGGCTCGACGAAGTTTCGAGTTAAGGCCAAATCCGCTAAAAGCTCGTTCTGTGCACAGAACTAGGCTGGGACAGCCATTACCTCTGCATAAGACGTTGGTCCCAAAAGCTTTGTATGTGCTTCCGGTGGTGGTTGCACGGGTCGCCAGTAACTATTGTAGCAGCGCTTGCAAAAATTCGGACAGGAGCCACTCTGTTGTCGCTCGTTTACCTCTGGTAGCTGCGTTGTTCCTTGTATCGCTTGCGGTGGCATGTGGATTGCTGGATCAGGATAACTATTACCCAGGCTTTGATGGCGGCGGTCTAGCTTGTCAGACTCCCTTACGGGTGGTGCTTGGCCATCCTGAATCGTTGATGGTTCCGCTCGAAACTGCCAGCGTAATTGACATTCGGCGTTCATACTCGTTCGGGAACGGCTGCTTTCCTCCTTCGTCTGATTATCTAGATTCGCTACCGCCAGTGCCAGATCTCTAGGGGACTCTTCCTGATCACCCGTGTTGCAGTCAATTTGCGACTGATACGGGTTTTCCACTGGCATCACTCGGGGCGACGAGTTCGCAGGTACTGTTGTAGTAAAGCCAACTTGGATTAATTTCTCCTTCAATCCATCTAGCCTTATTTCATAATCATTCTGGAACTCCATCATCTCCATCATCACCCTCTCCATGAGCTGGGTTTGCTTCCGGGTGACTTCCTCGAGTATTCGTCTTACTTCGTCGGCGTTCATTTTTTACGTGGTGGGAATTATACTTAATTCTATCCGCATAACCCCACATCTGACACCAGTGTAACAAGATTGTGTTCTCCTGTTGGTTGTGGGATTGGTGATTGAATTTTACTAACAAGGCTTATGAATTCGTCAGCAACACCAGCGTTAGATAGATAGATGTTGTGAGGTGCAAGTGCAATGCGAGCTTTAGCAGATCTATTGAGCCCCTCAAACTAAGACTCTAGTCGATGATATGCTCGGTCTAGAGCACTTCCTCCAGTCCAGCTACTGCTATGAATCGGAGTACCTTGAGTGGATCCAGCGAAGGTAGATCCAATTCTGATAGGAGGTATGCGCCTAAGTGGTTTCTTCTTTTGTGGATCAGTGCGCTGGTGTTTCTGCAATGTCCGTGCAGAACCTGCAGTGTCCGTCAATCTCTATTGCCAGTTTCCTGAGGTGCTCTCTGAGACCACCAGCGTTACTTAATGTCTCTAGGAAGTATAAAATTCCGTATGTCGACCCACCCTCTCTCAATGGTATATAACTTTCTCTAAAACAGCAAAATATTTGAGTCTTACCCTGGATAAGAAATTAAGTCTAATATTCAAGAAAGAGTCAAGAAAGCTACAGTAGCACTTTTCTCTTGCAAAAAAGCTATTGGAAATAAATGGGGTTTAAAACCCCAAATCACTCACTGGCTCTACATCTCGGTCATTAGACCGATACTCACATACGGGGTGATTGTCTGATGGACAGCTTTAGGAAGAGCTATAAATCGTGATTATCTAATCAAGGTTCAGCGTACAGCTTGTCTGTGTATAAGCGGAGCACAACGTACAACTCCCTCTGCGCCACTGGACGTTTTGTTTCATCTGATACCCCTTGAAGCTATCCAACAGTGGTCAAGAAAAGAATTTTGCGACGCTTCCATTCTGAATAAATTCAAAATCTCTTCCGAAAACACGGAATACACCATCCTACGTCTAAACTTTGACAAGAACTTCTTCGTCATCATCCCCTCCAGGTCAATTTGGAATGATGATACATTTTTAGAAGATGAGTCAATCCACTTCTTCACTGATGGTTCAAAAACTAAGGAAGGAGTTGGTGGAGGTGTTTTCTCTGATAGGCTTAATCTTAAGCTCTCCTTCCGTCTTCCAAATCATTGTAGCGTGTTCCAGGCGGAAATTTTGGCGATTAAAGAAGTCGTATCTTGGCTTAAGAAAAACGTGATATCTGCCAGAGATATACGCTTCTTTTCAAACAGCCAAGCAGCAATCAAATCCTTGGAATCGACCTCTATAAATTCTTTAGTAGCTCTAGACTGCCGATCGTCTCTTGTGGAGATGACTGAGCAGTTCAATATACACCTGTGTTGGGTGGAATTGTAAGGCCGATAAACTCGCCAGAATGGGAACAACTATACACATCCTGCCGAACAAAGGCTCCTTCGGTTAGGTTAGGTTGGCTGTCCACACGAGAGTGCAGACACACTTAGACCAGTGAAGGTCCTTTGTGATACACACAAAGGCTCCTTAGGTATACCAATCGCTACTTGCAAACTCAAATTTAAGCTGGATGCTATCGAGAGTACGAATCTTAGGTGGACAAGAGGACCCACATATCTAGCGACAAAACAAATTTGGCCGAAGCTGTATCTAAAACGTTGTAAGACTTTAATTTCTCTCAACAGATTGCATATCGGCGCTATAATAGGTGTCATCACTGGACACTGTCTAATAGGCAAGCATGCTGCAAGGCTAGGCGTTTTTGCGAACGACTTTTGTAGAAGCTGCATGGATGAAGAAGAGAAAGAAACTATTCCTCACCTTCTTTGTTTCTGTCCAGCTCTCTTCTGTAGAAGAAAGCTTCACCTAGGAACTCCCTATTACAACGATTCTCAGCTGGCAGCCACTTCAACCTAACCTAGCCTAACCTATTATATTAAGCTGCATGTCCACTTTGTTGGTATGAGCGCTCTTTAGCCAAACGGGAGTGTAATATTCGGCGGTGGAAGAAACGAGTCCCAGAGAGGTGAAGCGTAATGTTTCAGCGGGAGCATGGGGTGCTGGTCGTTGAGGCCAACTTTTGTATGATTGCGGAAGTTGAGTTTCTCTGCAGTGCTAATGAGCTGTTGTTTGAACGACAGAGTACGATCCAGAGTAATTTCAAGATATTTTGGTGAAAAGTTGTTGATAAGCTGAGCATTGTTAAATGTTACCGACAGTTTAGTCTTGGGAAGTTTATTGTTAAGATGAAAACAAGTAACTTCCGCATTACTCATACTTGGACATAGTCTGCACATTTTGAAGTACGAACCTAGTGTGGGAAGGTCTTCCGTTAGTATTGCTTCCGTTTTAAACATGAACCGGTGTTGTGTGGCTATGGCGAGGTCGTCCGCGTATACAAATTTTCTTGATTCTGCACTTGGGAGATCATGAGTATACAAGTTGAAAAGCAGAGGTGCCAGCACTAATCTTTGAAAGAGTCCATTGTTCAGTTAATTCCCTTGTATATAAAAGTTATTTTTTGATTTTGAGAGCTAAAACGGAGAGCACGTTTTGGGTCATTAAACACAAGTCTGTACTTTTCTATTTTAAATTTCACTACTTTGCGCTTTTATTAAATTGAGGGAATCTAACGTTTATGGGGTCTTTCCCTTCAGAATGTTCATTTGATTTTTCATTGAACTTGTTAAATTGGCTTTGACGCAATTTATTCAAGCATCTAAAACGTGGAAAACTAAACTTATAACTCTTCAGCAAATCATTTCGCCACGATTATGATCCACATATATTTTCCCCCGATAATAATTGAATCGGTGAGTGAAAGAACAGTATAAGCGCCAAAAATTGCATTTTGGTCTTAAATAGCCAAAATGCTCTACATATGTAAATCTACCAATCAGCAAAATAATACCACATTAGAGAGCCAAATGTATACAAAAAATGGAATACGCTTTTTGCTGATTGTATGGGAGCGCAGTACAAATGCGTTTAGTTTTTTCTGTTTTTCTCAAAAGCGATATTTTGTACATGTACTGTTCTTTCACTCACCGATTCAATTGGATTCGAGTTATTTTGGTCTACCTGCAGTACACGTATCCACTCCCAGAATCGTACCGCTGCAAATTTTAATTTAATTCCAGATACACCATTGATTTCGATGACAAATCGGAAATGCAATCTACTGCGAATCCGCAAACGAAACAAACATAAAATTCGTGAGCACAATAAACATGTTTATATGTTTCGCAAGAGAAGAGCTTCGTCGTAGTTTATCGCTTACTTTTTGTATTCGTTTGCAACTCTTGTACATATTTATCTACTTCTACTTATTGGATTCATATGCGCGAAGCGTAAATCATGCACAAAACAGTGTGTTTCCCATAAAAAGATTGATGAGCCATGCACATAGTTTTGATAGGTAACTCGATTTCAAGGCGGGCTTTGCAAATGTGTAGAATTTATGTTTCAGTTGCGGTGGTCATGTCTCAAGTGGATTTGCGTAGTGTTGTAGATATTTAATCAAACAAAGCAGAAGTTGTGTGATTTTTTTTTTTTTTTTGCGAAGATTTCTAGAGAAAGACAATGACTTTGACAGCAAACACCAATAAGGACGACAAGACAACATCGAATTCGATCAAAGTGTGAACGCCGCAAAGTGATTGTTCTCCGCGTGCTTCAAATTTACTATAGTGCGCGCAATAAAAAATAAAACATCGTGGATAACCTGGATCACAGAATATGGTGCAGTCAATTGACATTGCTGCGATCGCTGGCATTGACTCGGTAAATTATTTTTTTCCATTAGAATAAAAAAAAAAATTATTTCAGGACGAAGACTTCAAATTTAATTTGAGATAGTCCACCAGGACTGTATAAGAAATGACTGTCATTAATATCTTGGAGGGTATAATTATTATTTTTTCTGCTTAGCCAATTAATTACCTACCAGTTTTCAGTATCCCTCGAAAAGCATTTTAAAACAGAGGGGATGACTGTTACTTTTTATATCCTGTAGGGATTCTATAAAAATTCATTTGTGGAGCTCATTAAAGTTTATGAGTTGCTAATTGAAACGTGGGAGTTATCGTAAAGAATAAGGCGTCGAAATGAATATTTACATTTATTTGGGATACTTGTAGAAGTATCAAGAAGTATCTTTAAAGAGTTCTACCCGAACATCTGAATAGAGCAAATATTTCTTGAAACTATAAACTTTATCGAATCGCTAGATGCCATAACTCATCCCATAAAACAGGTTGGTTGTTAAATTTCGTGTTGGGATACTTTACATACTCGTATTTGTTATTCTCTACTACCATGAGTATTTTAATATTTTGATATTGTATATGAGTATCGAGATATAAAGGAGTCCATTGGGTTGGAGTGAACAAATATAAAATTGGGAAAACTGCAATTGAGATGCACAAAATTTATAGCCCAAGTGTATGGTGATGACGTTTGATTTAAATGAATTGTTTCCCCGATTTTGACCAGAAATTGTGCAGTAAAAATAAAAATTCATGCTCTGTGAGTTTTCTGCACGGATTTCCTCACATAAGTGGTATGTACACGATTTAATATGAGTTATAAGAGCGTTCAACACACTTTCCTTTCAGACGATCTTTATAGGTTCCCTCTTAGAAATATTATCAACACTTGTTGGAATAAAGTCTGATATGTTTAGTTTTTTTTCCCCGAGGGTAAGTGAAAAATCTTCCATAGACAATATGAGAATAGCACAGTGTCTTATTCTTACTGACTGAAAAAACACCACCCTTCTATATAAATTTGTTAGATATCGCAACTAAGTAATAACTTATCAAGCAATTTTTCTATCATGAAATAAAAACGTTTGGCAGGCTACTTTCCACTGGAAGATCTTGCATGTTCCGCAATCTAGACGCGTCCTTTCTACTATACCACGGTGATTGGACAATTTCTCTTAGCACTTTATTTTAAAAGGCTTGTAAAGTATTGGCAAACAAATGCCAAATGCCTTGGTACACTCAACTGAAACATCTTGACTACGCAGACGATGTATGCTTACTCTCCCACAGAAATATGGACCTCCACCAAATGACAGCAGATGTGGAGAGGGAGGCAGGTGTCGTCGGGCTGAAAATTAATACGACAAAAACTAAAATCATCAGCCTTGGAACTAACTCATCGGCTTCAATATGCATTGCTGGACAACCGGTAGAGAGAGTAGAGGATTTCCAGTATCTTGGGAGTATTGTCTCGACCGATGGTGGAACCGAACTGGATATAGCCAACAGGATCGCCAAAGCAAAGTCCGCGTTCGTGATGTTGTCCAAAATATGGCGAAGCAATGCAATCAGTTTGAGCACCAAAATAAGACTGTTCCGCTCCAACGTTGAATCCGTGCTGCTATATGGTTGCAGCACGTGGAGAGTGACGACTACTATCACCAGAAAGCTGCAAACGTTCGTTAATAGGTGGCTGCGCAATATCTTAAGGATTTTCTGGCCCAATCGCATCTCTAACGAACACCTTTACGAGAGAACGGGTCAGGAACCAATAGGCACAACTATCCAACGGCGGAAGTGGCAGTGGATTGGTCACACGTTCCGAAAGGGTGACAGCTCCATAGCGAACCATGCTATGCAATAGAACCCTCTAACTCAGGATGGCAGAAGACCTGGCGGTCCGAGGAGAACATGGCGCAGAACAGTCGAAAAGGAGGCACGGCAGTTAGGGAAAAGTTGGGGAGAACTCAGACACATTGCCAGAAACCGTACACGATGGCGCGTAGGCGTAGTAGAGGCCCTAGGACCCACAAGGGGATACAGGACATAAGTAAGTAAGTTGGTACACTCCCAAAGTTGTATAACATAGGTCCACACCGACTTTAGGACTTCTTGTGTAAAAGCAGTTTGTTCTGAGTACTGAGCTGGGAATGTTTTTCGAGTAACCAGTTCATTTCTCTATATTTGATTTGGAGTCTTTACCTTTCATTTTCACGTGCGAATTCCATTTCAGCCTTGTATCGAGTGTCGTTCCCAGGTATTTGGCCTCGTTTGCAAAAGGTATTCCGCCCGAGTTTAGAAAAATTAGCAAGCCATTAGTTCTCTTATAAATGAAATTCACGTGAACAGATTTAGATTCGTTGAGGGTGATCCGCCAGTCCCTCATCCATTTATTTACATTATTCAGTGCGTTTTGCAGTCGTTTCAATTATTTTACTTACTGCTAGGATAGCGACGTCATCGGCAAACGTAGCAAAGATAGTGCCCTCTTCTTTAGGTATATCACGAGTACATAACAAATAGAAACGCGGCCCAAGAACGCTTCCTTGCGGTACGTCGGCCGAAATTTCTTTGAGCTTGGAGTATTCGATTCCATATCTAACACGAAAGAGTCTATTCCCGAGATATGTTTCTAGAATATCGTATACGGATACAGGGAGAACTTGTGGTAGTATGCATTTCAAGCCATCATGCCACACCTTATCAAAGGCTTGCGAGACGTCAAGAAATACGATTAAGCATATCTTTTTTTCGTCTTGAATACGTCAGTAATTCTATGCACGTGGCCAATCGTTGAATGCTTGCTTCTGAACCCAAACTGGTGGTTAGGCATAAGATTATTTTCTTCTTTAACCGGTTGGACACGCCTTAGTAATATCCTCTCGGAATTTTTGGATATGACTGAAAGAAGCGAAATTGATCTATATGATTTTACCTCATTTGGCGGTTTTCCTGGTTTTAAGTCCATAATGAGTTCCGCAACTTTCCATTGGCTCGGCACGTGTTTTAATCTGAGCGCAGCATTTACAATATGAAGAGAAGCTTCATCAATGCTTTTCTAGGTAAAACTTTTAGAATTTCTTAGGTTTTAGATTCTCAATCTCATGTTTGAGTTCCCTTAGCGTTGCACTTGTGAGTGTTAAATCGTCAGATGGTAAATCCAGCCTTTTGTGGTTGTCGTAAACCACTTGACCTTCGTACGGTTTAAAGGTTCCTTCCAGGTGGGCCGCAAGGACGTCCGGTTTTTCTTAATCTTCCCCTGCCCATTTATTTTAATTTAATTTAATTGGGGACGCGGGGACTTTGGGCCTTTTGGTGCCTTTTACAGCTTTCCAAAGTGAACAATTGGATTTTCCAAGGTAAGAGCCTATTGCAAGATTCTTAAAATCCTTAATAGTCTTCTTCAACCAATTGCACTGATGATTCAAGTGTGCTTTATGCTGCGAAGCACGACTCTGTTGCCATTTTTTACGCGCATTTCTTTTTTCCTTGACCAATTCTTTTATTTTCGGAGGATATCATAAACCGTACTTGTCCGGCGTTTCCCTTGGATTGGGGGTATTATTCCTAGAGGTACGATCTCAACGAAGTGATCGACTTCGACCTCAAGTTCATATGGTGTTGTGAGTGGAACGCTCAGTTCAACATTATCTTCAATTTTGTTCCTAAAGCCTTCCCAGTTAGTTGTTCTACCAGTTAATCTCGCTGGCTCTAGCTTATAGACTAGTTTTTCGTTCAATATTAAAATAATTGGGGAATGATCAGACGACAGATTAAAGCTCTCTTTAACTTTTATGGGGTTGGTAGATATTCCTTTCACAACGAAAAAATCGATCAGGTCAGGTACTTTCGAAGTATCAGTTGGCCAATAATTCGGTTTACCCGTCGAATAGAAATCACAACTGTACTGCATACCTGTCCCATAGAGCATTTTACCGTTTTTGGAGCTGTATCTTGTTATGTTTAGTGGACTATGATTGGCAATGAAGACTTTTTGTGTAATGCAAAAAACTGATTTGCAGTAAAAGCTAAAGTAATTTAGGCTGCTTACGTCTTAGGGTGCATTTCAAATAAAATGAATATGCTTGGAAAAAATGCCGCAAGACCGCAGGACAATAGCAGTTCATTCTGACGGTTGTAAATTGATCGGCAATTATGCCGATAAGGCCATTGGATTTTAAAGCATGAACACCGCGGAAGTATCTTGGAATATTTGGCTTTGTCTTATCTGGACAATCCGCATTGACTATGTAGCTTTACCCTTACATCTTAAAGGATAAAGTATTTAAACAAACCTATAATTTACAAAATGACGAAACCATAATGTTTATTGGTTTTATTTTATTTTCAACTTTTCATTCATTTATTCATTCATTCATTTTCAATGGCCCGCTAATCCTTCATGAGGGTCGCGGGGGTAGGATGATCAGGTGGACTCTCCATCCTTCTCGATCCTCTGCCATTGACTCCAATTCATCAGGAGGAATCCCTAAGCGGCTCCTGGAGAGATGTCGGACTTGGTCCAACCATCTATTTCTAGGCCTTCCGCGAAGTCGCGTACCTGATGGCACAGCAACCATGGCTCGTCTTGGAAGCCAGTCTGGGGGCATATGCACTACGTGACTAAATCATCGAAGCATAGATAGTTCCGTTCGGAGAAGTAGCTGCTCAACGTTGAGCGCCTGCGTACTCTGGTGTTGCGCACTCGATCCCTACGAGTTATTCCAACAACACCGCGAAGGAACCTCATTTCGGCAGCTTGTATCCGCGATCTTATTCTTTCGGTCACTACCCAAATTTCATGACCAAAGGTGAGAGTTGGAACATACACCGAGTTAAAAACCGATAGCTTAGCTTGAACACTAAGTTCGGCCTTCCTTATAACAGATTGGCCAAGCCCCCTCAAAATTGATCCAGCCTGACCAATTCTACAGGATAACTCGGCATTGCTCCTCCCATCACTCGTGAATAAGACCCCGAGGTACTTAAACTTATCCACCTGCTTCAGTGGGACTCCACTAACATGCAGAGTGCGCTGAATGGGTTTTTTGGATATGACCATTACTTCCGATTTGTTCACGTTGATCTTCATTCCAGCAACATCACAAACGGCTACAAACTTTTCGAGTGCGCGCTGAAGTTTGGTTTGAGAGGACCCAAGGGTGACCAAATCATCCGCAAAGAGCAGATGAATAATCCTTAGGTCTCCCACTTTGAAACATTCCCCGCCACGGCTGCGCTGCAACATCCAATCCATATATACAATGAAGAGGAGAGGTGATAAAACGCACCCCTGGCGGAGTCCAACGCCCACAGTGAAAGGTATTGATTTAACACCGTTTATCCGAACACAGCTTCTACAGTTTGTATATAACGACTGAATCGCCCTTAACAGGGAACCAGCAATCCCATACTCCTGCAGAACACTCCAGAGGTTCCCTCGAGGAACCTCTTTGCTTTTTCCAAATCCACAAAACAAGTGTGGACAGGTTTGACATACTCCCAGGCCTTCTCAAGAACCATTCTGAGAGTGATCAACTGGTCGGTTGTGCTTCTACCGGGATGAAAACCTCACTGCTCATCCCCCAAACTGTCCTCAACCACAGCTCTGGAACGCGTTTCTAGCACCTTAGCGAAGACTTTTCCAGGGAGACTTAAAAGGGATATACCCCTATAGTTGGCGCAATTTCTTTTGTCCCCTTTTTTAAAAAGATGAAATATCACCCCCATTTGCCAATTACCAGGTGTTTCACCGCATTCCCAGGCCACTTTAATGACACGCGAGAGCCATTGAACTCCCTCTTTGCCTAAAGCCTTGAGCATTTCTGGCCGAATTTCATCCACACCAGCAGATTTGCCAACCTTTAGCGCTTTGATCGCCAAAGTTACTTCCTCTACCGTAGGACTACTTTCCGCCCTACTCTCGACCATAGGTCTGTCATCTTCGGTGCCCTGTTCGGGATTGAGCAATTCTGAAAAGTGCTCGTTCCATCTGCGTTAGATGTCCTCATCATTGGAAAGAAGTGTACCGTCTTTGGATTTGACTCCTTCAACGATATTCAACTTTTTTCCTCTGAGTCGGCGGACGGTCTGCCAGAACATCTTATTTGCAGATCTTTGGTCACGTTCCAATTTTTCGCCAAACTCCTTACAAGACTGTTCTTCGCTGTTTTCACAGCTAATTTGCAAGTTCTTCGCGCCTCAGTGTACCGATTTCGAGAATCGGAGTTCCCCAAGTGAATCCACACCTTAAAGGCTCTCTTCTTCTCTCTGATGGCTTCTTGAACTCCGGGCGTTTTAAACCAAGCAGTTCTTTTCTCACCACCAGCCGCCACATCAAGCCGCTTCACTCCACAAACATCTCCCGCAGAGGCAATAACCGCTGTTGAAAACAGTTGCCATTCTTCCTCTACATTTGATGGAACAGTTGGAATTCGTTCAAACCTTTCAGATATTTGCCGCGCAAATGTCTCCCGTATCTCATCGTCCTGTAACCTCTCCCATCGTATGCGTGTAACCATCCTTGGTTTAAGCTTTGGTAAGGGGGCACTCTCTCACTAAGATACAATTTGCACAGCACTAAGTGATGATCAGTTGACAGTTCGGCCCCTCTCAATTTTCAACTTTGAATAGAAAAATGGACCAAACCAAATGAGAATAAGCCAGCGAAAGCAGAGGGAAAGGATACCTAAGTTAAGTTAAGTTAGGTCAAACAGATGGGTTTGTCAAAAGGTAGGTCTTATACTCCACGCCTCTATTCTGAATAAAATTCAAAATCTCTCCCAAAAATAGAAAGACTACACCACTTCCCGCCTAAACTTTGATAAACACTTCCATGTCACCATTCAATCCGGGACATTCTGCCAGGAAGAAGTATTCTCAGAAGAAGAAGTCGATTTATTCTTACACCAATGGCTCAAAAACCAAGGACGGGGTTGGTGGAGGTGTTTTCTTTGACAGGCTTAACCTACTGCTTCTTTTAAGACTTTGAATTGTGTTTTAGGTGGAAATTGGGTGATTAATGAAGTCTTATCTTGGCTTAAGAAAACCGTGATATCTGCTAAAGATATTTTTTCAGACAGCCAATCTCAGATAGATGGCGGAGCTGTTCAATATTCACGTGTATTAGGAACCATGGCATAGAGACATTCTGGGGAATCGTAATTCTAATGAACTCGCCAGAATAGGAACAACTATATACCACACGTTCTTCTAAATAAGGATACTCTAGGTATACCAAACACTAGTTGCAAACTCAAATTTAAGCTGGATGCTATCGAAAGAACAAATCTTAGGCGGACAAGTGGAGCAATAGGTCTGGCGACAAAAGAGATTTGGCCGAAGCTAGATCTTAAACGCTCTAAGAATTTCATTTTCTCAACAGATTGCATGTAGGCGCGACAATATGTGCCATCACTGGGCACTGTCTAATAGGCAAGCATACAACGAGGCTTGACGTATTTTCATACGATTTTTGTAGAAGCTGTATGAACGAAATAAAGGAAGAATCCATTCATTCATTCAGATCTATACTACAACGATTTAGGCGAGCTGATATATATAGATATTACATATTATAGGCGAACCCCACAGGCGGATCAGTAGAAATGCAGTGAAGTGGGAGGGCTATGATCCCTTGTTTTCGGATCATAGCCTCGCTGATAAAAGGAAGAAGAAGAAGAAGAAGATATATATAGATATTACAATCCATTTACGCTAGAAGTTCAAAATGGTTATAACGAGAAAATATGGATTATATGATCCATGTGGTATCACAAAAGAACTATCTCTAGTCTACGTGTGTAGGCGTAAGCTGGCAGTCACTTCAACCTTACCTAACTTAACCTATACTCCACTGAGGGAATTGCTAATAAATGATACCTTAGGTGTTAAAAGGTTAACACTCACCGCAACATCTATAGCGGTTATCTTCATTTAGCCTTTGTATTTCTATTTCGTGTCGCGGAGTATTGTGCCCTGTAATTACTTATGCAAGAAAGGAAAGGAAAATCCGGTCTTCTAGACTATGCTTTCAGTCTATGCACTAGACTGTCGATTCTGGATTTATCGTACAGTGGTTATAATTTCCTTATTATATTAGAGGTGTCCACTGAATTGTATTTTTATCGAACAATGCGTTGGTATACTCGTAGATTTACGCTGCACTTTCTTTTTATTGTGTTCGATAGTGTAAACAGAGAGTATAACATATGACTCGCCTTATACAGTAGAGGAATTCCGAATAAACTGATGGATATTATAAAGGCAAGTTAAGAAAATGTGAAATGCCGCGTGTTACACAGGAGTAGGTTGGCGGAAGAATCCGAGATTCAATGCTGTGTTCGGCAAGGCTGCATACTTTCACCACTACTCTCTCCGGCGATGAACACGGATGTGTTGCAAAGGACTTTACCAATGCGAAGTGGTAGAATTTAATGGAGCTTTACAGCCTATCTGAAGCACATTGACTATCTTGACGATATTTGCCTATTGTCCCATAGATTGATGGACTTCAACCGATTTGGTGACAGAAAAAAATCTGGTGGGACTGAAGATAAACTGCGGCAGAACTAAGATCCTCCTCTTTGATAGTTCATAAACATCACAAATAAATATTGCAGAGCAATAGATCGTAGGAGTAATAAATGCCTGCTACCTTGGAAGTATTGTCTCAGTTGACGGTGGTACCGATTTAGACGTAAGCATTCGAGTAACAGGAGCTAAAGATGCATTATGTTGTCCATTGTATGAAAGAGCAGTGCCATCGGTGCATCAGGCTTCGACTGCCGATGACTGTTCGCCATCATCACCTAAGAGCTACAATCTTTTGATAAGCGGTGTCTAAGAAATATTTTGTGGGTATTCTGGCCAAACCAAACGATTACCTAAAACCGAAAATGGTATTGGATAGGACACACCTTGCCAAAGAATGAAAATTGTATAGATCGTCAAGCCATGCATATACTTCAGAGGACTTTATTCAACATCGATTTCCAACAATTCTGGGACAAAGTTTAGATTTAATAATCCTATTAGTAAAAGTGGCAGGACTTGTGTTCATAATTCAGCAATCATAGAGGTAAAGAAAATTCAAAAATTTCTGAGAGACAACGCCTCACACCTAAAAATGAAACTTAAAACTTATGGCCACATAGTTCGACTATTTTGCCAATGGGTATGAGTAGCCACATAGTACTAATGACACAGCAATTTACAGAGCCCATATCCATAAGCCACATTGCGATAGTAAAATATGCTGCTATTGAACCAGTTCGGAGCTCTATGTGGTCTCGATGGATTCTGTAGTCGTAACCAGACACCACGTCAAACAGAGAATAATAATAATAAAGCCCTGATACAGCGACTTGTGTAAGAACCTATTTAGAATAGAAATTAGGCGGATGAACGTCCCCAAAGCAGCCTTGTAAGTAAAGTATAATGTCTTAAATCCCATATCTTCCCATAAACCTTCATTACCCTCCAATATTACTTGCGATTCCCTCGCAACAAGATTATTAAGGATAAGCACAAGTAAATCAGTTGTACAAGTACCAGTGAAACCCAAATCAAATTTAACAATCTCCTCGAATCCAATGATCAGAGCGG
The DNA here is from genome assembly GCA_945910035.1 of Brachypalpus laphriformis. Classification (NCBI taxonomy): domain Eukaryota; kingdom Metazoa; phylum Arthropoda; class Insecta; order Diptera; family Syrphidae; genus Brachypalpus; species Brachypalpus laphriformis. The sequence continues at coordinate 328,473,165 of OX246753.1, forward strand.
AGAACTTTGAATCCTTTTCTCGCTGCCAAGTAGCATAGCGCATGAAATCTCACCACAGAAAATGGATAAAAGCAATTTGTGGAGTACACAATGCTTCAATCTGAAGCCACGATACAACAACGAGATGAAGATAACGAAATGTTCTCCTCATATCTCCTGAATACTTGGAATCAACAAATTTTGTGGCGTACGATGATTCTTGCCGAGGGAGGATGCAAAAGTTGTGAAGCATTTTAATCCACCCGAAGTATCGCATCTTGAATGTTAATGATTGTCACCCCGAAAAGAGAATTTACTTGGCATTCCCAATGCAAAACACAGAAAGGACACACAAGAGCGGAAAATTTTGTGGAGACATGTTTAAATCCTTTTAAATTCATTTCCTCCGCTACTGCTCTGACGTTGACAAATCACATTTAACCCGCATTCTCTTTGCAAATAATTAGATGGTTTTACTCTCTGGAAAAAAAGAAAAAAAGATTATGTAAATGACCACCATGACCGTAGAGCAGACAAAAGAAATTAATCCTTAAATTGTTTTAAATTAAATTAAAAACAAAAGGATTTCCGCACCCTCCATCCATCGGGAGTACAATAATGATTGCCATACATCGGCGAAAAGGATGATAAGAATAACGATGACAATGGGAGTTTGTTGTTTTAGTCCTGGGAAGGACGACAGCAATACTCTCCTGCTCTTGACGGTCGTCGTCATCGTCGTCGGTTGCTGCTGACTGTGACTGATTGATTGCTGCGCGGGGGAGATGTCGTTCAATTTCTTCTCGGACGGGCGTAGTATTAATGGATTCATTTTGAAAATTACTTTTTGCGTTTCACCCTGAAATGAGTTCCTGCACACGCACCGCACTAATTAAGTGGACACAAGTGTATCCCCTCGGGAGCGTTATTCCCTCTGTCATCTTAGGGTTACCACAAGACGTGTTGTCGATGGGACAACAAAAACGTTTTTCCCTTTAAAGACTTAAATGTCATAGCCAGAGTGTTCCTACCAAGCTAATTAAATGTAAAGCCGCTCGTTCGCACGGGTTCCTGTCCTTAGAAAAACAGTTTCACTTTATATCAATTTAATTGAAAGGTAGGAGGACACACAATTAATGGCAGAAGCGTCGCTTAAGTAATGAATGGCGAAGACTAATAAGTTTGATCGTCGAAGGACACTTAACGCAGAATACTCGTACTCGTAGTGGTAGCCAATCTCGGAGGTGTTTTTCAATTGCGATAGAAATTTTAAGATTTAATGATGTTTGAGGTGAAACTCGAGTTGATTATGCTCAGGAAAAGTGAGATATTTGAATTCATAATGAGCAGCAATTTATAATAATTTCTTTGACGTCTTTTGGTAGAGTAATCAGCTTACGTATCTCTTGGACAAGAGAGAACAATTGACGTAGGAGATTTGAAATCAGTTCTTTGGAATTTATTTGGAACGCCTCTGAAGGATTAAGTTAACAATGTGGGGGTAAGTTGTTGACTTTTGATGTCATTATAAAGTGATATGAAGGCATCATGAGACATACCACTGTGGGAAAAGAAAGCCGATCAATTGAAAAGGAATTTCGAGGGGGAGCTGTGGACAAGTGTTGCTTTCTCTCAGAAGTTCCATCACATTGCGATTGTTACTTGTTACATGGCAACCAAACCACTACCTCTATGAAGCCGATAAAGAAAAGTTTTACTACAATTCCACCGAAGGATTGAATTATCACGGACAAATTTTCACAAAGATGCATGCATATGTTAGGTTAAGATGCCCTGTGACTTTTGACTCTGCTCATGTTAACTACCAGTCGTGCCCATATTCACCTGCTGTAGAAAGCTGTAGGTTTGGTTAGGTTAGGTTAGGTATGTGGGCTGATGTAGGGGATAGAAAACCTCTACACCACACTCAGGTCAATATAGATCCATTGTGATACCCATGGGGGGAAAGGAGATAGATTAGAGATTCCCTTCCTCGTGAAAAACAGAAAAAAAATATCGTCTTTGTACATATCCTAAAGAAAGCACTTAGTACTTACTGTGCCGAGATACAAACCATCCAGAGGATTTGATGAAGTTTGCGATGTCATTTATCGGTCTGTTGGACAACTCTTCTAAATTCTTAAAGAAGTGTTGTCCGAGGAACTTATTTCTCAAATAATAAAGGTCTGGGCAATGGCAAAGAAAGTGGGTGGTGTCCTCCTGAACCTCCTCGTCACCGCAGGCTCTACAAAGGTCTTCGTTCATCACACGTTATTTTTCCATGTGGTACCGCATGGTGTTATGCCCGTAATGATTCCTATTAGAGTAGAGAAGGATATTCTATTCCTCTGTATGAGTCTATTGGTTCTTACTCTGTCGAATGCAGGCCATAGCTTCCTCGTGGTGACACAAGTATCTAAGGAAGTCCACCTGTTGTAAGCCTCCGTTTAGGCTTTGTTTCCTACTTCGAGTTTGAGTGCGTAAGGCGGGATGTACACTGAGGGGTCGGAAGCTGTAAGGAAAATTCCGCTGAATTGGCATCATTCAGATCAATTTTAAGTAGATCCTTCAGCTCCACGAAGAGTGAGCTTAATTAATTTTTTTTCGATAAGGGCAATTCATTCTTATAAAAGACGATGGATAGGGCATAAATACCAATGCAGTAGTTCCCAGTAATGATGTTAGAGATGCCTCGGCTTAAAAAACGCTGCCACCGGAGCTAATTCTGATAGAATGATTGACTCCTAAAGTTCCACAGAAAGCCACAGCTCCTGTATTAATAGCCATTGCTCGTAATTTTCTGGTTTACTCAATAGTTTTTTTTTGTAAATCGCTTGTCAAATACAAGTAATCTAGTCAATAGTCTTGTTATCAATTTTTATCTACTTTAGATGTCATCCCATCAGGACATGATTCTGATGACTAGATTCTAGCTTCCCTCAGCTTAAGATAATCTTAGCAGCCTTGTTACAAGAGAATGAGATCTATCATGGTCCTCATTGCTACATTGGTTGTCATTCTTACAGACTGCCTTTTCGCCTTTAAGAAATCAAATGTATGGCGACGCTTCGAGAAATACTTCAGAAGTCATAGACTTTGCAAATGATATGAGCAAAGACATGTTTCTTGTACTAGAAAGTGAATAATGTGAATGTAGCAATTATTAGACAGAGACTTACTTCTATTAACAAACTCAGTTCGATGCGGAAGCTAATTTAGCTTTTGTTTTTAATAATACCAAAATTTGGACAGCTAAGGCGTCACCTGGCTAACTCAGCGCAGACTTAGTACCTTGACACATTGCCACAGAATACATCAAAAACTCACATATTGCTATGGCATTTCCCTGAACTCCATATATGCATGTCCCATCGAAACATTGGTTGCCTTTAGTCTCATCGAGCGTCATGTGGGCGCCGTGGCGTAAGTGGTTATTGTGTCGGACCACTGTGCTCGAGATTGCAAATTCGAATCCTAGAAAACACCAAAAAGTTTCTTTCACGGTCCAACCTCTCGCGAATGTCTGACAAACATCCGAGAGTAATATAATAATAATAATAATAATAAGTGTACTTTATTTTTCAAAAAGAAAATATAATTATAAATGTTGTTTTGCAGGTACAATCTAAGCAATGGCTTTGCCGTCTGCCGTAGATTGACAAGTTTTTAATTTTAGAAAAGTTATTAATTTAATATTCAAATACTTATATACATCAAACGAAATCAAAAATCTCCCTGAACAATTCTCAACCTATAGTCGTCGGCTTTTCTGCAGTATGAAGCTAATCTCTGCCAGTTAGCACCATTAAGCAGATCCAGTACAACTTCTGCTCTAAGTGAGTTTTCCCCGAAATGAGCTCCTTCAGCATAGGACAGGAACCAATAAAATGTAGGACGTCTTCTTTTTCTCAAGTATTACATAGGTTACATTGCGTAGGTAGGTCGATGCGATGCGACATAAAATTTAGCTTCAGAAGTTCACCTCCTGTTCGCAATATGATTGAAATTTCATGTGACCCCAAATGAGATCCGAGTAGATTCTGACGTTCAAATTGTAAACGTCTATAGATCTAACGGGAGCTAGAATTTCTGGCCTGGCTTATGAAATTCGCTTTTTGTGCTTCGTCAACGCGATTCGTGAATTGAGTTATATGCCTACTCCAGTCTGTGAGATTTGATTCCATCAAGCATAAGTTTACATTATACTTCAACGCAACTTCTTCCCAATCCTTGTAGAACTGCGTTTTCGTCCTAACTACTTTTAGAGCCAGCATTTTTGGAGGCGGCTGCTGTCTTCTAAGTTCATAATTTTTAACATACCATATATTCCATATTTATCTTCAGCGTGCATATGAAGAGTTGAGAGCAACCACTTTTAATATTAAGCATATAGTTGGGCGTATTGGACGGAAGCCGAAAAAGCTTTTTTAAGAAAAATCTCAACAGCTTTTCCACATCATCATATTCTCTGCTCCCCCATACTTGAGCTCCGTAGCACATCACGGATCGCATCACTGCATCAAACACATTTAGTTTGACAGGAATCGCAACATTTGGATTGGATAAGAGATTTCTCCAAGTGCTATTGATTGCTTTTTTTGCTTCTGCAAGTTTTAGCGCTAAGTGTTTTTTCAGCGAGAGGTTATGCGATAATGTTACTCCTAGGTACTTGTATGATTTAACTGGCTCTAGATCCTCTCCAGCGTAACTCCACCGCTTGTTTCTCGCTAGCCGTCCATTACCCCTTCTAAACACTAAAACCTTGGATTTTCCGTATTGATACGTAAACTATTTAGCTCACAGTATGCATGCAGGCTATTAATCATCAGCTGCAGCGAAATTGGTGATTCGCTAAGCATAACTATGTCGTCCGCGAAGAGAAGCGTTGTAACCTTCACACCTTCCACCATTATGCCAGCTGGCAATGACGACGGCACATCATCTAAGAATAAGGCAAACAGGAGGGGGCTGAGCAAACAGCCTTGTTTCATCCCAAATCCAATCTCGAACCACTCAGATAGTTTTTCAACGCACCATATTGCTGATCTGTTATTACTATAGAGGCTTCTCCAAATCTTGACGAACTTCGTGGAAATCCCAATATTATAGAGTTTGTAGAAGAGAGGGTCCCTGTTAATTGTGTCAAAGGCCGCTCGGAAATCTATAAAACACACGTACAGTTTGTTTCCCCTATATATAAAACGTTGTGCTATGGATGTCAGAGTAAAGATCTGGTCGACTGTAGAGAAACCTTTCCGAAATCCCGCTTGAAATTGGCTGAGTACATTTCTTTCCTCTACCCATTTCATCAGTCTCGCTGTTAACAAACCCGTGAAGATTTTCGCGTTGGTGTTTATGAACGATACTCCTCTGTAATTCTCTGGCATGTTAGGATCGCCTTTCTTAAATATGGGAAATATAATTGATTTTTGGAAGTCTTCGGGTACTTCCCCCCTATCATAGATCCGATTGAACGCGATGAGCAACTCTTGTAGGAAAAGCGGTGATGCATTTTTGAAAAACTCATAGGGAATTCTATCTTCGCCTGAGGCTTTGCTGTTTTTTGCTTTTCTTAGAACATCGAAAAGCTCGTATTCCTCGAAAGGTTTGTCTAGGCTGTCTTCGATAACTAATGGCGAAGCGTATTGAAAATTTAGTGAGTTTTCATTCGGGTTAAGTAGTTGCTTAAAATGGGTCACAAAGGCCGTTGGTTCGATCTTGCATCCTACCTTAAAAGTTGAGCTGTTTAGTTTTTTTGCTGCTGACCAAAAAGATTTACTATCCGTGGCTCCAGAAATTTCTCTTGTGATTTCGCTCAGATATTCTCTTTTTGTTCAACAGGGTCTTTTTCAATTGCTTGTTTGGATTCGACATTTCAATTATACCTTTGAGAACAATTGGATACAGAAGTGCGTGCTTCCATGTTGGAGATAGTGTTGTTATGATTTCATTAAGTTTACTTCTATATTCATTTGCGGAACTTTCGCGCCAAGTTAGCTTAGAAAGAAGTCCAAGCTCCATTATACCCGTAGATTTTCTTTGTAGATCACAATGCACAACAAGAGGAAAATGGTCAGAGTATGTTTCAGATTTAACTTCCATATCACGACCAAATCATGCCAGTCTCCACTTATCATTGCATAGTCAATCATGGAGCACCCAATTCCTTTGACATAGGTAAATTCACCATCTTGGTCACTTTTACTCCTTCCGTTTAGCATACACAAATCTAAAGATTCGCACATTTCTATAAGTTGTCTTCCTTTCGTCATCCGAGAGTATTATTGTCTCGAAAAAGCTTCTCAAACCAAATTGCTCTACGGATACGGCACAAAGCTGTAGGTCCCTTCCATTCGTGTGGAAAATATAACGCACACAATACAAGTGGTTGCGAAAAGCTAGTCCCTGGCACTTAAAGAGCTGTTGCGCCAAGTATTTATTTATTTTTTTTTTAGTCTCATCCATATAAACGTGAGACTTTGGCTACCTAGTGGCCTACATTAAGGTTATCACAACATGGGAGTAGAAGATCTCTACTATATATGATACACCGTTTGCTTATGGAATTTCCCTATAATCCAGTTTCAGTATTTGAAGTCACTGTACTTCGGGGATTGATAGTGGCTCGCAGATTATATAATTTGTATTAACCAATAGATTTATAAATTCTTATGTCAAAAAAATAATATTTTCCTTCTTATTTATTTTCAGGACCAAACAAAACAATCGAAACCATCAGCCCTGCGACGCACCCTTAACGCACTCCGACATAGGATAACGAAACGTGGCCGTGCCAAGCCACCCGATTGGTTTCTTGATAAATTTTCCACCGCCAATAATGCCGAGAAAATTGGCAAATCCGCCACAGATGACAGTACTAATGCCCCAGAGATAACCGGCAGTAGTCGGTTATGCAATCGACTGTCTGTGGATCCATCGCTGCCATCACATTACAGAGTAAGTATTTGGAATGAGTCTTACAGCACCCTTGGAGCTTTTTAAGTATATTCTGATAAATGCACGTATAATCTTAGTCTATTCTCCGATCCCTTTTGTTGACTATTTGCTCTCTCTATATCAGCAACGTCTCTGGATACAAATTCATGCAGATGGCAAAGGCGATCTTACCCACTCAACAAAATTAGCTTCGGTAATCCTAGATTCATTGTTACAAGATAGTGCAAGTACTTTGTGTAACTGCGTGATACAGTAGGGACTTTAATCCATGAAAACAAAGCCATGAACAGTCCCGATTAATAATAAAATAATAAATGGTGTTCCCATTTCATATAAATAATGGAACTGCAAGGCTGCATTTTTTTTTTAATTTATTGTGCCGACTTAATGAGTTCTTAAATTTGAAGCCAAATATCTTTATTCTCCAAGTAACAGATTTGCATTTTATAAAAATGTAAGTTATTATCCAAGATAATGACAATGCATAAGTGAGCATTTGTTTAAAATTACTGCAATACTAATAATTTGTTGTGCTCCTTTCAGTGTCGGCAAGGACTCTTATCGGAATAAAGCACTTCCTACAGCTTAACACCTTATAGGACATACAGTTCAACAGTTCCTTAATAGCTTAAACTAAGAGCAATAGATATACATAGATCAGGAAATACAAATGTTAAGAAAAATTAATATTATAGTTTATGACAAAAGAATTGCGATGTTTCTAGAAATCGGATTTTTAAGGAAATGCAGTCAAAAGTGGGTTCAGTTCCCTCCATCTTAAAGAGACGTAATGTCCGTCGATACCTTAGCATTTATGTTGTAGTTCGGAATCTCCAACACATCTATGCATAATTTATTTATTCTGTTACTTTCGGACCTAGCACCCTGATATGCTTTGGACTTTAAATAGATTTGCTAGGAAGGCTGAAGTATAAACTTTTCCGGTTAAATGAATAAATGGGTTGTAGTTAGGTGTAAAGCTAGAACGGGCTAGAAACACACACAACATTATTTTTAAACATGCAAAATTCTTAAGAGACCATAAAGGTAGACAAAAAAGATTGCAATGTCTTAAAAACAGTAAACTTTTTCGGTCTCTCGCCAAAAGAATAAAAAGCTCTGCCTTATCCACGGTATAATACTACGGACTCGCAAAATATAGCAAACAGCTTGCAGCAGTATTCGCAGCAAATTCCACCATGCCAAATACTTCTCATCCTCCACCTACACTAAATACGATTCACTATTCTTCAGGACAAATGCAGTGTCTTCTTCCACCATGGCTAACCTTCTGCGTAAGATGGAAATGCTGCCAACGTTCAACCAATTCTCAAAAAGAGCGACAACAACCGATCCATTACTTTACCGTCAGTCTTTCCAAGGTCATACTACCATATGAAATACATATTTCGAAATAAATCATCTTCTCAATGAACGTCAGTATGGTTTCCGGTAAGACCATTGCACGGGGACTTAAATGAAAAAAATAAAAAATTGGAATGAGTCGTAAATGCAGAGTAGTTGCATTTGATACTCATATATCTAAAGTTTTCGATCAATTGTGGTGTAGTGGCTTCTTGAGCTTTTTTAAGTAGTCGATCGACGCAATATATATTAGATGGATTTGCTTCTACCCCACTTTCAACCAATGCTTGTGTTCTCCAGGGCTCTGTCTCTATTTTTACTTATATCAAGTACCTTTTATGATGGTAACACTCTTAACTCCGCGTATTTATTACCAACACGTAGTGAATGGCCCAAGCTGTGAACTCACAGCGACCGCGAATATCAACTAAACTCTACTTTGGTGTTCTCATTAGTGATGGGCACATTCGAATGATATAATCGATTCTTCGAATATCTCGAGATATCTCAAGACATCGTCTGAAATCATTCGAATGATTTACTATACCTACATACTGGCAGCCTTACATGGACAGCCTTAAAATATACAAAAAAGCTATCAGAATGGCCAAGAAACGGTCCTGGATAGAGTATTGCCAATCAATTGATACCCTCAAAGACTCCGCTAGACTCAGTAAGATTTTATCGAAGGATCATTCCAATCCAAAGGTTGGATGGTAAGTGGACGGAGTCAACTGCAGAATCCTTAAAGATCTTGATACACACCCACTTTCCCGGATGTAAAGACAGCTACACTGAGCCTAACAGTTCGCAATGCCTGCAATTCTGGGAACACATAATACCCATTATTACAGAAGAAAAAATCTCAGGAGCTGCATCCTAAATAACCATGTACCCCACTCATGGAGACGGGTGAGAGTGGTTTTCATTCCGAATGTGGGGAGGCGCGGACATGAGAACGCGAAAGATTTCAGACCAATCAGTCTGACCTCCTTCGTTTTGAAGACCCTCGAGCGCCTTCTAGACAATCATCTGCGAGATACAATCGAGTCATCTCTTTCCAAATCCCAACACGCATACCTCAAAGGAAGATCTACAGAAACAGGTCTTCATGAAGTAGTGCGAACAATAGCTTTTAACAATGTACACACTGAAGTAATTCTAGAGTCCCTCACGAAGCTTGGCATAGAAACCTACCTAAGTCAATGGATAGTCTCTATGCTCAGCACTAGAACTATTCAGGCATCTCTAGGAAACAGCACCATAACCAAATTTGCCAGTAGAGGAACGCCCCAAGGTGGAGTCATCTCACCTCTACTATGGTTAATAGTCATGAATAAAATCCTTTTATGCTTAGACAGAGAAAGAATTAAAGTAGTTGGGTATGCGGACGACATGGTGATTTTAGTGTCGGGACTTTTCCCTCCCGTGATAAGTGAGATCATGGAGAGGGCTCTAAGTAAAGTCACCGCATGGGCCAGAAAGTGTGGACTTGGAGTCAACCCAAATAAAACTGAACTGATGCTTTTCACCACAAAAACCAAAATACCCGACTTCAATCTTCCTCGATTAAACGGTCAGATACTCTCCTTATCTTCCAGTGCTAAGTACCTAGGAGTTATTCTAGATCCTAAACTTAACTGGAAACCAAACATAGACGAACGAGTAAAGAAAGCATGTATAGCCTTCTATGCCTGCAACAGAACCTTCGGCAACAGATGGGGCCTACAACCAAAATTGACCCTGTGGATGTACACAGCCGTAGTACGCCCAATCCTTATCTACAGGTCGATAGTATGGTGGCCGGCCCTTAAAAAAGCCTATAACATAACCAAACTAAATAAGGTGCAAAGAGCAGCATGCATAGGCACCACAGGCGCCCTACGGTCAACTCCGTCAGACACTCTAACAGTCCTGCTATACCTTTTACCCCTAGATCTTCATATCACAAACATCTCAGCGCACAGCGCAATCAGACTCAGAGAGTCCAAGTGCTGGACTGCGAAACCCTATGGACACAGCAATATCCTAGATTCTCTACCAGGAGAACTCATATCGACTCCAACAGACTACATCATCCCCACATTGAACTTCACAAAGCGTTTCGATGTACAATTCCCTACAAGAAAAGATTGGCAAGATGGACAGGCGACCAGTGGTTTCGATCTAACAGTCTACACCGATGGGTCAAAAATGGACTGTGGGGTTGGTGCGGGTGTTTTCTCGGAGTCTCTGAACATCGCAAGATCGTATCGACTCCCGGACGCTGCCAGCGTCTTCCAAGCGGAATTACTCGCCATTCGTGAAGCCTGTCGCCAAATCAAGTCACACACAAATACACTACCAAGGCAAAGAATCACCTATATATTATAATCGATAGCCAAGCTGCTATCAAAGCCATTGCCTCGGAAACCATTTCCTCGAAATTAGTACTAGAATGTCGACAGGAGCTGGCCTCGCTAGATGGCCAATGCATGGTGACCCTAGTCTGGGTTCCAGGCCACAGCAACGTTGATGGCAACGAACATGCTGACGAACTGGCCAGGTGAGGCTCAGCCCTTCAATGCTCACTTGCTGAACTTGTTCACACCCCGCTCGGAGCAATTAAGGCAAACATCTCCTCAATCTTTCTTAGAAAAGCTAACCTTAAATGGTCCAGGCTAACGAACTGCGTCATATCCAGAAAGATGTGGCCTAACTACAACAAGACCAAAACAATCGCCCTATTGAACAGAATGCGCAAAGACATTGCCCGTACAATCGCGATAATCACGGACCACTGGCCGGTAGGAGAGCACGCAGCCAAACTAGGTATCCCATATAATACACACTGCCGTAGTTGCAACATAGCCACCGAAAAGGAAACAATTATCCACTACATGTGCACATGTCCAGCACTAGCTAGGGCTAGACATCAAGCTTTAGGCAAACCCTTCTACAATTGACTTGAGGAGATCTCGGGTAAAAACATAAATGAGCTAACCCTCTTCTTAAACTCCACAGGCTGGCTCTAGATTGTCCTCACCAACACACATCAACATCCAAGGTCGCATGAGTCGTGGTATCAAAACGGCACAACTGTGCTAATTGGGTCTCTGTTTTACAGAACCGCCACTTCTACCTACCTACCTACCCATACATACAGCGAGCGAGAACCGAGAACGAGCGTAAAGGGTAAAGATCTCGAAAGGGTAAATATCTCGAGACATCTTGCACACGCACACATTTATTGAAGTCTAGAGACTTCGGACTTCGGAAGTAGCTGTATGCTAGCTATTCGATCCAGAATAGCATATACAGGGTGCGGCAGAAAGAACTCCCCGATTTAAAGAGAATGTAGATAAGGTTAGGGTGAGGATAGCAAAGCGCGGGCGATATACAGCGGCAATCGTGCGGTTTTTAGATGTCATAATGATGTAGACGGGAGAACACCGTGCGTTTGTTGTCGAAGAATTCATTTAAAATGGCGTGTCGCCGACTGCTTCGCAGCCTGCTTTTCGCATACACTTCGCACTCAGTCGATGTGATTCCGTTCCTGACAAAGAAAACTCTACGCCTTTGGGTGTCAAACTTTAGAGAAATAGGCTCTGCACTCAAAAATAAGTCTCCTGGATGATCTCGTACTTCAACAGGAGCGGAAAATGTGGCCGCTGTCAGGGCCTCGATTCAGTAATCTCCACGCCTGTTTGCGTGACGCGAGTGCATTGAGCTTATCAAATCGAAGTGTTCGCAGAATTCTTCACCGTGAGCTGAAAATACATCCCTACAAAATTATGGTTGCACAAGAACTGAGTGAACGAAATCGGGAAACCCTTACAGTTGCGTGTCGAGACCTCTTTCTGAACATTCCCCGCACAGATGTTTTAATGTGTACCGATGAAACTCATTTCCATCTTCAGGCATAGTCAATAAACAAAATTTCCGGTATTGGTCTCAAAATAATCCCAGGGAACTTCACCAACAACCACTTCATAGTCCCAAGGTTACAGTGTGCTGTTTTTGATGTTGGTGTATGAGGTCCATACTGTTTTGAAGAGAACGGTGTTACCGTTACTGTACTATACGTAACTCTTAGAAACTCACTTCCCCGGAAGTTCGCAGAACACCTGTGACGGGAGCATGACCAACACGACCAGACCTCGGAAGCAAGATTGAGAGATTGCAGGGGCTATCTGTTCCAGAGGGGTGCGGATGGTATTATACCAGCCCTATTGCAAAGGGGGCAAGAAAAACTACTACCACACCTGGTCAGAATAACAAAAAGCAGTCTTGCACTGGGATATATTCCAAACCAATGGAGACGGGTGAGAGTTGTGTTTATACCAACACAGCATAAGTCATACAGACCGATCAGCCTAACATCGTTTCTTCTTAAAACAATGGAGAAAGCTGTGGACAACCATTTAAGGGAGGATGTACTTAATACATCCCCACTGCATTATCGCCAGCATGCATACAGAGCGGGCAGATCCACCGAGACTGCTCTTTATCAGCTGACGGAAACAATCCAAAGTGCTCTTGAAACAAAAGATATAGTAATCTGCGCCTTCCTAGACATTGAAGGGGCATTTGATAACACTTCACATGAAGCTATTAAACGAGCCCTTGACAGAATGGGAGTTAGCAGAACAGTATCTAAGTGGATGTATGAATTGCTGAGAGCAAGATCAGCAGAAACTCAAACTTCACATGGAATTATCAGGGTCAGCACAACAAGAGGATGCCCACAAGGAGGAGTGTTATCTCCCCTTATGTGGAGTCTTGTTGTGGATGAGCGTCTTGAAAAATTAACAAGCCTTGGAATTAACTGTCAAGCCTACGCTGATGACATTGTACTGATTGCCATTGGGAGATTCGAGGAAACCCTATGTGATATTATACAAAGGGGCCTAACAGTAACTCAAGAATGGTGCAGCACGGCTGGGCTTAATATAAACCCGGCCAAAACCACAATAGTACCGTTCACGAGGAAGAGAAAACTTGAACTGAAGCCAATCCGACTGTCGGACACGATACTGGCACCGGTAAAGGAAGTGAAATATCTAGGATTACACCTAGATAGCAAACTCACGTGGAAGAAACACATAGAGGAGATATCCAAAATAGCTACCCGTGCCCTAATGATATGCAGGAGCCTAGCGGGTAAGTCTTGGGGATTTAGTCCAAATATTCTAAGATGAATGTACATTGCCATTGTGAGACCAATGATCACTTATGGAGCAATAGCAGGACAAGGCGAACTAGTCTAGTCACTACGAGGGAGACACTCACTAAAGTGCAAAGACTTGCGTGCCTCTGCATCACTGGGGCCATGCGAATGTGACCAACTGCAGCAATGGAAGTACTCCTGGAGCTCACACCGCTCCATCTTGTAGTGGAGTAAAATGCACAGCGGACGATCTTAAGGATGGCAAAAGAAGGTATCGGAAGGGAGAAATGTGTTGGTTCGAGAGAATATGATGCACTTCTCAAAAAACTTCCCCTTCTGGCCGTCCCCAGGGACGACAGTATCAGGAAATTTAACTTTGGGAAAAACTTTAGTACAAAGTTAAGTAACAAGAAAGAGTGGAGCAACGAATCCACGATGTACGGACTGGGCAGCCACACGATAAAGTGGTATACAGACGGTTCGAGAACTGGAGAGGGAACAGGGGCGGGCGTATTTGGGCCAAGGACCAAGCACTCAGAACCTATGGGCAAGTACACCAGCATCTTTCAAGCTGAAATATGTGCTATAAACAGATGCATCCAACTCAATCTCGAAAAGGGATACAGCAACTGCGACATAGCAATACTGTCAGACAGCCAAGCAGCTATTAAAGCACTTGACTCCTATGTCATTAAGTCAAAACTTGTTTGGGAATGCCTATGCAAGCTTAATGAACTGGGCAGAAACAATAAAGTTACACTTTACTGGATACCCGGTCACGTCGGGATAAAAGGTAACGAAGCAGCGGACGCCTTGGCAAGACAAAGGGCTGCAGAACCCTTCATTGGACCTGAACCATTCTGTGGAATGGGGGAACACACCATACGCGAGAAATTCAGGAAAATGGAGAGAGAAGACAGGGCAAGAACCTGGAACAACACCACAGAAACTACTGGGATGTTACAACCGGAAAAGATTCGAAGCCTGCATCTGCCTTAGCAAGAATAACATACGGATCCTAACAGGCTTCCTAACGGGGCACTGCAAACTCAGCGAGCATCTACGGAAACTAGGTATAACAAATGAAGGCCTTTGCAGAATCTACAACGAGTCATGTGAGACTCCGGAACACCTTCTGGAGTCCTGTGGTGCACTGACCCACAAAAGATTGAAATACTTGGGCAAATACCAAGTATCAGAAGAGGATATGCCAACCATGGACCCACATCTCATTCTCAGATTCTTAAAAGAAAATGGTCTGGAGAAAAAACTCTAAGGTGAACTATTCTCGCCAAGGCAAAGTAAGAGCATATGACCTTCAAACACAATTCCTCTGGAATTGCAATTGCGAAGGAGACTCTAACGAGGGAACAAACCTCCCCAAGGTATTAGCAGGGGGCACAATAGACCATTAGATCTCAGTGCAAAATAACCCTACACAAATAATAATAATAATACCGTTACTGTAACTATCAATATCAATATGGACAAGAAGATGTGTGGTGCCAACAAGATGGTCCAACAGCTCACGCATCTCGCCAGCCACTAGTGATTCTTAGAGAACTGTTTCCTGTGCGTATTGTCTCATTACGTGGTGATATCGGGTGGCCACCGCGTTCGCCTGACTTGACGCCTTGCGATTTCTTTCTCTGGGGATATCTTAAAGCCCAGGTGTACAAACATCTTCCGCAAACTTTGGAAGCTCTAAAGAATGCAATAACACAGGAAGTCGCTAACATTCCGCCTGAAATGACTCGCCGTGTAATGGAAAACTTCCGAGAGACGGTAACTCAGTGTATCAATAATGGGGGCATATGCGTCCGTTGTTTGGTGGAAGGGGCTCTCGCGTAAATATGTGGTTGCTTTTGGCGCGAAATTTCAAAGAACGGCTTGTCTCGGCTGCTCGGGAGCTTTGCCGAGTACGCCTGGCTCTGCTCTAGATGCTTTGCTGAACCTACCTCCCCTTGATACTTATATCATGGGTTGCACTATCAAAGCCATCCATCGTCTTAGGGGGGGCGGTTTTTGGTATACTCCACACTGGAACTTTGATGAACTTGCGCGACACTTATCTTACGACTCCTGTCATATGGATATGCCATCTGATGCAATGACACCAGAACTCCAGCTGACGCGCAAATTCAGAGTCGACTTTCCTTGTGTCCAGGATTGGCTTCGGTCAGAGTCTGAGCCGGGAATGGAATGTAGTCGTATTTTCACGGATGGTTCCGAAACCAGTCAAATGTCTGGCGCTGGGGTCCTCGTGGAAGTCGACAACATTACACTTCACTTCTCGTTAGGTAAATATGCGTCTGTTTTCCAAGCGGAAACTTATGCAATCCTATTGGCCATGAACTATGTTGTGAAGAACAGGTGGAAGGGATGTAGCATTTGTGTCTGCACTGACAGTCAGGCTGCGCTTAAGGCCTTGCTTAACCCTTTAACCACTTCCAAAATAGTTCGTGAAACCAAAAACTCTTTGAACTCGGTCGCAAGGCTGTATTCTCTGTCTCTTATCTCGGTCTCAGGTCACACTGGGATCTTGGGGAACGAGATCTCCGATGAGATTGCTAGACAAGGCTCAGAGGAGGCTTTCTCAGGTCCCGCACACGCGTTGGGTCTTCCAGCATCTTCGGTTAGGGCTTCCATTGACGATTGGGTCTCTCACGAGCACAATTGTGTGTGGCATGGCTCTCCAGGATGCAGGTTGACTAAACGCATGCTCCCGGGCGTCTGTAAGAAATCAGCGGCATTCTTGCTGTCTCTCAGCAGAAAAGACTGTAGACAACTTATCGGCGTTTTGACAGGCCACTTCGCTTTTGCCAAGCACATTAACGTGTTAGGCATAAGTGACACTACAATCTGCGACGCTTGTGGAGAGAGCGACTACACCGCGGAACATTATTTGAGTGAGTGTCCGGCCTTTGCTCGTATCAGGTTGCAGATCTTCGGTGCGGTTGTGGTGAGTGCTGGTACTGTAAGCTCCTCATCACTGAAGTGTTTGCTTACTTACTTACTTAGATCCTTTAACCCCTCGGGGGGCATAGGGCGTCAACCACGCCTGCGCGCCATCGTGTTCGAAGTTCTGCAACGCGTTTGAGCTGCCTCCAACTTATTCCTAAAGAGCTCGATTCCTCCTCAACTGTTCTGCGCCACGTTTGCCTAGGGCGTCCCGCTATTCTGCCTGCCTGGGTGAGCGGATTCCACTGCATGGCGTATTTCGCAATGGAGTTGTCTTCGCGCCGTAGGGTGTGTCCAATCCATTGCCACTTTCTTCTTCGTATAGTAATGCTTTTAGGTTCTTGGCCCGTTCTCAGATAAAGCTGTTCGTTAGAGATGCGGTTCGGCCAAAAAATCCTCAAGATGATTCTTAAGCATTTGTTTACGAAGACTTGCAGCTTGCATGTGTTAATGGTATCCACCTTCCAGGTACTGCACCCATAAAGCAGCACTGATTCTACGTTGGAGCGGAACAGTCGTAGCTTGGTTCTTAAGCTAATAACATTGCTTCTCCAGATTTTGGACAGCATTCCGAACGCAGCTTTAGCCTTCCCGATTCTGCTGCACACATCCAGTTCGGTGCCACCACGATTAGCCGAGACCACACTTCCTAAATAAAGAAAGTTATCAACTTTCTCGACTTCCTGTCCGGCAATGTTAAGTTGAGCGCGGTTGTTAGAAGAAGTGCCCAGGGCTTTTGTTTTGGCTGCGTTTATTTTTAGCCCCACTTTGTTTGCCTCAGCTTCTAGATTTTGGGCCATCAGATGAAGATCCATTATCCGATGTGAAAGTAGACAAACATCGTCAGCGTAATCTAGGTGTTTAAGGTAAGATGTCATAGTCCAACGAATTCCATAGTTGCCTTCCGTCAATGCTGCACGGAGTACATCGCTGATAACCACCAAAAACAATAGTGGTGACAGTATGCACCCTTGACGTACTCCACTTTGGACTTCAAAATCCTCTGACACCTTACCATTGTGCACGACGTGACACTTACCGCCCTCGTATGTAGCCTTGATAATAGCTATAAGTTTTTCTGGGATGCCTCTCCTGCGCAAGGCCAACCAGATAGCATCTCGATTCAATCTGTCGAAAGCTTTCTCGAAGTCGATAAACATTAAATGTAGCGGAGACCTATACTCAACGCATTGCTCGATAATGATCCGTAAGGTGTTTATGTAGTCAATGCAGGAGGATCCAGCGCGAAAGCCTGCCTGTTCGACATCGAGAGTTGAATCTAAATGTTCTTTAATTCGTTCTAGAATTATTTTAGCTATTATTTTAGCCACGGCTGGAAGAACGCATATACCTCTCCAGTTACCGCAATCCATCAAGTTTCCCTTCTTTGGAAGTTTAATGATCATCCCCTTTTCCACTCCTGTGGAAATTGTTCACTATCCCAAGCTCTCCGTATTAGGGGATGCAGCAAATCTGCCGATGTATTTGGCGCCGCTTGAAATAGCTCGGCAGGGATGCCATCAATACCCACCGCCTTGTTCTTCTTGAGGGACTTGATTGCTGTTATTATCTCGGTTTTACTGGGAGGTGCGGTGCGAATTCGGGAATTTGTTGCTTCGAACTGCTCATTCGAATTCGAGATCATACCGCCATCGTCTATGTGATTTAGCACTGTAGCAAAATGTTCTCTCCATCTAGTGAGCTGATCCTCATCCGAAATCAGAAGGTTACCGTCTAGACTCTTCACTGGATGTTGTTTGGAGTTTCGACCACCGATGAGCTCCTTAGTGATGCTATACACAGTCCTACTGTCGCACCTACTCGCTGCTTCTTCAGCCCTTGAGGCCAGTGAGTTGATATATTGACGTTTGTCACGTCTCACACTACGCTGCACTTCTTTCTTCTTCGCACGGTATTGGGCTTCAAGCTCGGTTCTCTCTACTGCTGAGGCCGCTGCAATCCGAGCCTTGATTGCTGTACGCTCATCGAACCGTCTCCAGGTGTCTGTAGAAAGCTATGTGCGGTGGTGTTTCTGCTTTTTACCGACATACGTGCGTGCCCCAGTCGCAAAAGCATTTTTCACAGCACTCCAGTGGTCATCCATGTTCTCTATGCTGCTGATTGCTTCTGCTTCTAAGGCAAGATGGTCCCTGAACTGTTGGCGCACTTGGGGAACCTTGAGCCTGTCGATATTAAACCTGGTGATGTTAAGTAGGTTTGAGCGGTTGCTGTTGACGGATGCAGTACGAAGGCGTAAATGAGCTACCATAAGATGGTGATCTCGTTCTAGTCCGACGTCAGCTCCACGTCTGTTTCGGACGTCCAGGAAACAATTTCTAAAGCGGCGACTGATCGCAATGTGGTCGATCTGGTTGGATGTTCGTGGCCTATCAGTAGAGACCCAACAGATTTTGTGGCAGGTGTTATGCTTAAACAGCGTACCTCCGATGACTAGGCGGTTGGTATTGCAGAAGTCCACAAACCGCTCACCATTGTCAGTACGGTCTCCCACGCCGTGAACTCCCATCACGTGCTTAAGCATGGTGTTGTCGCTACCCACCTTGGCATTGAGATCTCCCATCACCATTACGATGTCCCCATTAGGCGTTTGGTTGTAGGCGGCGCCTAAGTGGCTATAAAAATCATCCTTTTCGTCCTCAGTCGCGTCTAGAGTCGGAGCATAACACTGTATGATGGTAATTTTTCTAACTCTACTCTGGAACCTAGCCGTCAATATTCGGTCACTATGGGGTTTCCAGGATATGAGGCTACTACGTGCTGCTGGAGTTAGCATGAGTCCTACTCCGGAACTCCGTGCACTTCCAGCTGGTTTCCCAGAGTAGAGCATGACAGTGTTTTTGGTTGGGGAGATGAATTCCCCAGCATCGAACCATCTTATCTCGCTCAGCCCTAAGATGTCTATTTTATACCTTGCGAATTCGCGTTCTAATTGGAGGAATCTGGTATTATAAGGCCCTTCCTTGAGTGAGTCCTGGAGGGTCTTAACGTTCCAGAATCCGATCGTTGTCCGTGTTCGATAGCCAATGGTCGTCAACAAATTATCAGTCCTTATCCGAGGCGATAGTTTCCGTTTCGGAGCAATAGTTTGTTTTACGGTTGCGGCTCGCTGGGCCACAGACCAACCGACACTTATCCTGTTTTTTGGCGCAGGAAGCTCGCCATTCGTCCTCTCCCGTTAGCAATTTCCGAAGAAATCCCCAGATGGCACCACGAGGAGGTGGGAGTAGGGCTTACTAACAGAGCTGCTAGGTTTTCGGCTGCAGTGGCTCTTTCTCGTTACTTAGCGGACCAACACCTATCGGGAGGTGCTGCCCCTACGAGGCCTTTGTTAGTCGTTTGCCATCCAAGTGTTTGCTTGGCTTTCTTCGAAAGTCAAGGAGATTCCAATAAAATGGGTAAATCAGGGTTTGTTCTCTGGCAGTACAATGGACCAGTTGTGACTGAGTGCTCCAGGCGAGTGTTTCCTATCCTGACAAAAAAAATAAAAATAAAAAATGGAGGCCATCACTTGAGTGACGTAATTTTTAAAATTTAATTTATAAACTGCGTTATACTCGTATGTATTATTTAGACATAAAGTTATCTCTTTGATATTTTGTTTGTTTTTTGTTATATTAGCATCCCAAATGTGAGAGTTCTTTCTGCCCCACCCTGTACAATCTTAGGCTCTGGTGTTACGATTGAATCGAATTATTTTCAATGCAATTGATGGGTATAACCTGACTCAACATATACATACATGTATTTTATTTACTGAAGCGTGACTCCTAAAAATATTTAAACTTAGCTTTATTGTTAATTCGGACTTTGATATCTTCAAGCACTGATGCAGTCAGTCCAATTACAATATCAGTTTTGACGGCATTTACATAATACTCATTCCATCATGATCACATCCAGCGCCAGCTCACCGAAACACAATAAATGATTTTGTCTCTTAATGTGGACCTCCCATCTTTTGTTAACAATGCTGGCCAATATCTATTTTCAAATCGCATTGTATGTCTATTGTATCCAATAATCTACTCAGCTGATGTACCATAGGTATTGCATGAAACTCATAGTCGTACAACCAAACCCCTATACTTGTGTCCTTCGAATTAAATTGTCGTTTCTGGTTTCAGCATTTCAAAGCTCCTCTTAACCATTTGTCTCCTCGATTTAACCATATTTTCCAATCTCTCTAATGTTTTTCTTTTGAATTTCTTTTCAGTGGCTAGCTATAGTCTCCTTAGCTGTACTGTACAATATCATCTTTGTCGTTGGAAGAGCGGTCTTCTGGGAGATAAACCGCAGCGCCTCACCAGTATGGTACTTCCTCGATTACCTATGTGATTTTATTTATCTATTAGATACATTAGTGCATATGCACGAAGGTAAGTCCACGATGTCGTTCAATAAAAGTTCATTCATTCGAAAAGAAAAAAATCTTCACTCCTTTCATCGCATGAAAACTTCAGATAGACAATTTCCGCTTGACATAGTTTGGAAAAAAAGTACCTAGAAGAAAGTTTCTTAGTTAGGGAACCTTTTTTTTGCAGCGGAAATATAATGCAGAGGATTCTATAACTTTGTCCTTGTAATTTCATTCCCAATCCACCCACACCCACCAGCTTGTCATTGAACTTTTCGTCGATAAAAACCATTAATCGTTTCCCAAGACATACGCAGTCAGTCGGTTTCTTAAAGCGTTATATGCAGAAGATGCCAAGTTTAATGTTTCATCGTTAAAGTCCTTGTTGTTTCCCATTATGCAGACAGAACGTGGGAGTCATGGAATCTGCGGTATAAAATATCTTCCTCGGTTTATGGTATATCCTTGATATGTACTACATTCTAAGATTTACTTATCAATGTCATGTAAATCAAATAAAAATAAGGGAAAGGATCTTTCGTCGACGGTTATGGTGCATCGCTTAAAGGACTCAGCGCGTGGCAGCACCATAAAATCCTCCTCGAACAAGGATTTGACGTTAAATTTAACTAAAAGGATTTATTTCGAGGACCCATAAATTAAATTGACTCGAGTGGCTGTATCTAGGTTAAGGATATTGATTCAAGTCGACTGCATATAATCCCCATGAGATAGTTGAAAAAATACTTGATAACTACGCTTAATTGGCTTTCGTAGAACTCTTAGACACACTTCAAGCCAGGAGTTCCCGACAAGTCGATGAACCTGTTCGAATTTCAATGGATCCTTGGGGGCGCATTTCATCGATGGGAACCTAAGGCGATGGCATTCGAGGAAACTGAAATTTATTGACATAAAATTTAGTTTTCAAACTATCACGTGGGAGGTAGATACTTCTTAGATGTTATCGAGTTGTTTGCAGAATCCTTCTTCAAGTTCGCTATAAAGTATTGTGGAAGAAGTAGTTTTTTTTCAGTTTTCCACAAGGATTATAGGTATCTATAGGTAGATTGAGATGATAAAATCTGAGTAGTAATTTTGTAATTTTATGTAATTTTAAGTAATTTTAATCTACATGTCCTAGCCATCTCAGACGTCCAATACGCAGTTTTTTGACTAGGTCGATGTCGCTGTACAGCTCGTATAGTTCCTGATTGAATCTTCTCCTCCAAACCCGTCAACGCAAATGGGACCGAAAATCTTACGAAGAATTTTTCCCTCGAAGCGACCAAGGATATCTTCATCCTCTTTTAATAAAGTCCATGTTTCAGCGCCGTAAAGCAGGACTGGGATGATCAGGGTCTTATATAGAGTCTCCTTTATTGTTCGAGGTAGGGCTTTACTGTTGAATTGCCTTATAAGCCAAAAAAACAGCGATTGGCAAGAGTTATTCTTCGCTTGATTTCTGCGCTGATCTTGTTTTTCAAGTTTATAGCAGAGCCAAGGTAGACAAAGTCTCTTACTACCTCTAAGTTATAGCTGCCCACTGTGACGTTTTGTCCAATTCGTCGGTGTTTCTTTCCGTTCTTGTTGATAGCATATACTTGGTTTTGCCCTCGTTTATCGCTAAACCCATTTTGGCCGCTTCCGCCTCAATGCTTACAAACGCACCGGTGACAGCCCGCTGAGTTCTTTCGATAATGTCGATATCGTCGGCGTATGCAAGTAGTTGTACAGACTTGTAATAGATTGTGCCTCCGGTGTTGGCTTGTAAGTTCCGCACAATCCGTTCAACTACAGTATTAAAGAAGTCCTTTTTTGACATTAAAGGTCTCAATGAGGTCATTACCGACCTTGATGGAGCACCGAGCGTTATCCATCGTCAGCCTGCACAGACGCACAAGTTTGGCAGGGATATCAAAACTAGACATGGCTATATAAAGCTCTTCTCTATAGATGCTGTCGTAGGCGGCCTTGAAATCGATAAAGAGGTGGTGAGTATCGATTTGGAATTCTTGGGTTTTCTCCAGGATCTGCCGAAGTGTGAAGATTTGATCGATGGTGGACTTTCCTGGCCTGAAACCGCATTGATAGGGTCCAATCAGGCTGTTGATAAAAGGTTTCAGGCGTTCACACAATATCGCAGAAAAGATCTTATATGCGATGTTGAGGAGACTGATGCCTCGCGCAGTTGAGGGAGTCTCCTTTTTTGTAGATCGGGCAAACGATGCTGAGATTCCATTCATCAGGCACACACTTGTCTGACCAAATCTTAAAGATTAGTTGGTGTGTGCACTCTACCAATTCATCACCAGCTGCCTTGAAAAGTTCGGCCGGTAAGCCGTCAGGTCCAGCAGCTTTGTTGGTTTTCAGCTTGGATATTGCTATCCTCATTTCGTTTTGATTAGGTGGACGGAAATTTTGACTATCATCGCCTATGTTGAATGGTTCATTCTGTCTGGCAGCGGGATATTGGTCTTCGTCCCCGTTATACAGTCTGCAGAAGTAGTTTTTCCATATTCTCAGCACCGACTGTGAGTAGTTATTCGGTATCACCATTCTACTGTCGGATTCTTCAAAACTTCCACAGTCACGCTGATAAATCGTCTGCTTATGAAATATCTTGATTCACGAAAACTCCTCAATGACCGGCGGTATGGTTTTCGTAGCAACAGGTCCACTGGTGATTTGATGGCATATCTCACCGAGATGTAGAACCAATCTCTCCATCACTTCGGCGAAACAAAGATGGTTGCGCTCGATATTTCTAAGGCATTTGACAGAGTTTGGCATCAGGCTCTTTTGTCGAAAATGTGTGCATATGGCATCGATGAGTCTCTTCTTCAATGGATTAGAAATTACCTTTCGGGCCGTTTAATACAGGTTGTCTTGGACGGCTTCAAGTCTGCAATTCACCATATAAATGCTGGTGTTCCCCAGGGCTCCGTTTTGTCTCCGACTCTCTTCCTCATTTTTATAAATGACCTCCTGTCTGCAACTTCTAATCCAATCCATTCCTTCGCTGATGACATTACCCTCAGTTTTTCATATTCGTTCCCTAACTCACGTCCCTGCTCTTCGGCCGTAGAAGAGGAACGACAACATATGTTAAACACATTAAATTCCGACCTGGACAGCATAGCAATAATGCATCCAAAACTCAATGCTGTCTTCTGTCTCTCAAGCGAAACCAAGACCCTCGACCATTATCCATGAATGGTACTTGCATCGCTGAATCCGAAAGACTTGCCATTCTCGGTATGTGCATCAATAACCGCCTTCGATCGAACGATCACATATTCGAAGTCGCCAAAAATGCTGCAAAATGTCTAGGATTCCTTAAGTGGTGCAAGAAATATTTTACCCCGTCTGATCTGGCCTCCATCTTTAAGGCATTCATCCGCCCAAAGCTGGAATATAACGCCCACATCTGGTCTGGTGCACCCAAGACCGTTCTGCACATTCTAGATAGGGTACAGAATCGCGCGTTAAAACTGATAGGTGATAGAGACATCGTGAGCTCCATAGTCTCACTTGAACATCGTAGAAATGTCTCGTGTCTTTCTCTTTTTTATCGCTTTTTTTATAAAAAAAAATGCTCCAGCGAAATAGCCAGCTGCATTCCTCCCCTTCAAACTTCACCCGCAATACGCATCACGCTTCGAATGCACATCAGTTCACCCTCAAGCCCATCTTCGGACGTACTGTCAAATATAGGGATTCGTTTATAAGCCGAACAACACGTTTATGGAACAAATTACCAGCCTCTGTATTTCCTAATCATTACAACCTTCAAACATTTAAAGCCAACACAATCCGGCATCTCCTCTGTCTTCTTCCCCCCTCTTCCTATCCGCCCGTGCCCTGAGAACCAGTATAAGGGTATTAATAATCCCTTTGGCACGCGCAAATTATAAAAAAAAAAAAGTCACAATCCCGCAATAGATTATAAAATAAACAGTGTGCCCCGTTCTAGAATATATAGGACCCTGGTAATACTGTTTCATTAGGAA
Source organism: Brachypalpus laphriformis (assembly GCA_945910035.1). Classification (NCBI taxonomy): domain Eukaryota; kingdom Metazoa; phylum Arthropoda; class Insecta; order Diptera; family Syrphidae; genus Brachypalpus; species Brachypalpus laphriformis. Next base: position 328,497,964 of record OX246753.1, read on the forward strand.
AACTTCCTTTAGTAGCAAGAACCTATTACCTCCTCCTTTACTTAATTAGGGAACTAATCCACAACAGTCAAGGTTGCTAAAGATTGTCTCAGGGGGGTACCCTTACGCAGTATTGTGGTGTATTGTTATACACGACCACGTAGATGATCTAAGTACATGCGGGCTCGCTAGCCATGGTAACGTGGTGACAACCATTACTGACAGCATTAAATATGAATCGGCTCAAATATGAATCGCATTCACTTATCAAACCGTTGGCGTGCATCACGAACTCCATGCTGGCCATCATCAACTTAAATACCAGAACGTAGTGCTTTGGGGAAGGTAGCACTGAAACTCACAATATGGATCACCAGTTTCAAGCTAGAAGTACGTATTGGATGCTCTACCTGATTTTTTAAGCAGAATAATTAAGCTGTATACCTTAGGGTAAATATTCTCTTAGAGTCCAATCTGCAATGGAACTTTTTCAATATTCTGAAGAAGCTTGACGCTTTAAATGACGTCGAACATCAGGTTATCGAAGCCAACGAGACTTCGGATGAACTTGCAGAGAGGCAAAGATTCACGAGTGGCCTCATTGGCCCTGAAATCATCCGTAGTCTACCCACCAATGATGAAAGAAAGATGCTTTGTCGAACGCCTGGACAGTAATAGAGTCACGATCACACTTATTGATTTTTATGCTCTTCTCTTCGATGCTATCAGAAAGGCAAAAGTCTCGTTTCCCCTAAGCATCAGCATGACCATTTAACTCATAAGGAAAGCCGTATTTAGTTCAATCTTTGACCCTTTTCATCAGCATTGTGAAGCCGCCACCAAATGCATTAAAGTAGTATCAGTTCGCAGTTCCCAAACATCCCTTCTTTCGTTTCATATCTGAACTTATTACCAAAGGTCATGCCATCCCCTCTCATTTATCTTTCTCTCATTTCCTTACTATATCTCTCATCTGGCATCCACTGTTCATTTCTAGGCTACCTCGAACAAGGTCTATTAGTGCGCGACGCCTACAAGCTCCGCAAACACTACTTCTCGACAAAAGGCTGGTCAATCGATGTGGTGTCGATGCTGCCCACTGACCTGGCATATATCTGGTGGCCAGCGACTTCATGCAGTTCCTCCTACCTGCCATGTCCGGTGATTGTACGCCTCAATCGCTTGCTGCGTCTTCCAAGAATGTGGGAATGGTTCGACCGCACCGAAACCGCAACCGGATATCCCAACGCATTCCGAATCTGCAAAGTGGTTTTGGCCATTCTGGTACTCATACATTGGAACGCATGCATGTACTTCGCCATCAGTTATGCCCTGGGTTTCGGCACAGATAATTGGGTATACAATCTGAATGGTGACCGTAATGCCACGCTCCAGCGACAGTACATCTACAGCTTCTACTGGTCTACACTGACGCTGACAACCATCGGGGAGACGCCGACACCGGAAAACGATGCTGAATACCTTTTTGTGGTGGCAGACTTCTTGGCTGGAGTCCTCATCTTCGCCACCATTGTAGGTGAGTAGTTGGCACGGTTGTCTGGAACTTTCATTTATTTCACTCAATTTGTGTTCTCCAATCAACAGGAAACATCGGTTCGATGATTTCGAACATGAATGTGGCCAGGGTTGAATTCCAGAATCGCATGGATGGTGTAAAGCAGTACATGGCCTTCCGGCGGGTGGGTAATGAGTTAGAGGCGCGTGTTATTCGCTGGTTTGCCTATACGTGGTCACAGAGTGGGGCGCTGGACGAGGAGCGGGTACTGGCTGCTCTGCCGGACAAACTGAAAGCCGAAATTGCCATTCGGGTGCATATGGATACACTGAAGCAAGTGCGGATATTCCAGGACTGCGAACCGGGTTTGTTGGAAGCCTTGGTTCTGAAATTGAAATTGCAAGTGTTCAGTCCAGGGGACTATATCTGTCGAAAGGGGGACGTGGGTAAGGAGATGTATATTGTAAAAAGGGGCAAGCTGTCGGTGGTGGCAGATGATGGTGTGACTGTGTTTGCCACTCTGGGAGCGGGATCTGTGTTCGGAGAGGTGTCGGTGCTGGAGATTGCCGGAAATCGAACGGGCAATCGACGAACCGCAAATGTGCGATCGTTGGGTTATTCCGACTTGTTCTGCTTGGCGAAGCGGGATTTGTGGGAGACACTAGCCGATTACCCCGAGGCGAGAGCAACTCTCACCGAAAGGGGATGTCAATTATTGCGCAAGGATGGACTTCTCGACGAAGATGTTTTTGCTAGTGAGTTAAACTGCCTTTCGCCTTTTGATATCTTCTAAATATTTGTCTGGTTTGCTTATCTATTTCAGATTCACAACGTGTTCAAGATAGTATAGAGGGAGGAATTGAAAAACTAGAAGTATCTGTGGAGAATCTAAATGTTCGATTAGCCCGACTACTGGCAGAGTACACTGCCAGTCAAGCGAAACTGAAGCAGCGATTGGCCAAATTAGAAGTCAAGTGAGTATACCAATCCTTTTTGAAATTGAGTACAAAACATATTTCGAAGTACAAAGGGAAGTAGGATTAAATATATTGTATTTAGATAGATGATGCGAGTGCGGAAGAAATATACTCCTTCAGTCGCACTCAGGTTAATGTGGTATGCAAATTGTGGTGGCCATTATAGGAACGCAACTCTTGCTCCTGTGAAAAAAATGAATTACCTATTGCTCTCGGGTTCAAACCAACTATTGATAACCTGCAAATATCGTATAGATATTTGAATAACTCGTCAGAGTCCTGGAAGGAATTTACATCTACGCTATTTTAAGTCTGGAACAAAGAAAGTGGGTTATATCCTCATTGATTTCTTCACAACTGCAGCCTCTAGATATTAACCTCTTAACTAATATAGTACCACATAGATTATGCCATGAAATAACTTGGAAATCATAGAATTTGTGTGCTTTTATGCATTAGTCTATCGGCTGAGGGTTACATCTGTTGTTGGGTTCTGTGAGAGACGTATTCCCTGCTTTATTCTTAGGTTTGGAAGACGGTACTCTTACTGAACGATTGCCTTAATCTAAGAGAGAATTAACAATACATTTTAGATGAAAATAGGAACACTTTCGTCGAGCAGAACTGCCTTCTCGTTCTAGTAGAGCCTTTTCTGATTTTTTTCCTTCTATGCTCTTTTTTCAATTCTATGCTTTAAATTCCCCATGCCACCAGCATAGAGAATACTCTCCATAGGCACCGTCGATAGCTGACTGTTTCGTAGTATACACATATGTATTTCGGCACCAATTCGGTGTGTATCGTAAACTTCGTTACTCTAAATATCCTCCCTTTAATTCTTCCTGGTACTTCTGTTACGACAAATTTCCGTTCTTTTTTCAACTATGATGCTTATTGAATGCCGAAACCGAAAGCTTTACGATTTGAGATTATGGTCCCACTCATTGTCCTCCAACTTGGCACCCTCCAAAGAATCCTGCTAATACAAATAACATGTTCAATTTCTTTCATTCGTCCGGGGCGGCTACATAGTCGGCTAAAACTTCTCATCTGTAGTTATCGTTGGTGTTACTATGCATAGTAATGTAAGCATTTGCATCGCAACCAATTATTATGTCTTTTATACCTTTTCGTCATGATCTATATTTCTCATGTAGAAGAAGGTACTGGTAAATTGTACGGAAAGAACACAGAAGGAACACTAAGACCTATGCCTACATGCAGTACCACAAGGTCTGATATATTGTATATAGGTGGGTCAACACGACTGACTGCACACCATACACCACCACAAAGAAATGGGGTTACTAGAATACTAAGTATTTTACTTTACTCCTTTATCGTGTTCAAGTCAATAGATTCGGATGCCTTCAAATCTGGCTAACTTACTTAAGAGATATACAAGTATTTATATAAATGGATTAAAGCTGAAACAAAAATTGTCCACAGGGGAACGAATAGCAAATCTTTGCTTAATAGTTCTTCAGGTGCTTATGCTGTTCTTGAAGTTGTACATATGATCACATCTGTTCCATGATTCAATCTAGTTGCCATCGTTCAAGGTTCTTCTTCGGACTTCTGTATGGGATAAGCGTCGATAACCGACAAGGTATTCTAGGAAGTTAAGTAGATTAGGTAGATGACTGGCTTGTGAAAAAATGAGTCATTGCTCACTTAGACCAACAGTTCGGGTCCATTGTGCCCAATTATTTAACTCTGGAAACGCTGTGAAGATAGTCCGCTGTTAGAACCACCCAGATAGTGATATGAATTTGAGGAGGTTTGTCAGCTCTACATTGCCTAAGTCCTCCAGCTCCGAGAAGAAGAAACTTCTAAGAGTCCTCATTCTTCTGATGGATAGGGCAGGACAATCACACAGCAGGTGACGAATAGACTCAATTTCTTCTTCGTTCCTGCAACTTCTACAATAGTCGTTATGCAGCACACCGAGTTGCTCCGCGTTGACGCCAATGGCACAATGAGCAGGAATTATGCCAGAAACGACTCGTGCGTTATAACGACTAAGTTTCACCAAAGAAGTTGATCTCTTCTTGCTGAAGGCCGGCTATAGCGCTCTGGCCTTCGCACATGTTTTCAGATGTTTCTCTGCGTCTGTTTGCTCGACCAGTGGCTTCACCATCATTTTCTTCCGTAAGGAACTGATTGGGGTTACTATAATACAAAGGGAGGACCCGCGATAAGTGCAGCGTCAGCTTTCGATATCCATATGCCCTGGTACCCAGCAGAGGGTCACCGCATTGGCTTTAGATATCCCGTTTAAAAGTGATTTGCAGGTACTCACAAGCCTCGGCATAATTACAGCAAAGTCCAGACCATTAACGGCAGCCTGGCTGTCTATATAAACAGTGACCGTTTTACCAACGATACTACTCCCGTGTATAATTTCAGCAGCCTATACAATGGCTGTAACTTCGGTCTAAAAGACGCTGCAGTCGTCGCTTATTCTAAAGGAGTGGTTTATACTCACAATAAACTCCACCCCCCTTGCCAACGTCCTTCTTAGAGCCGTCGGTATAGAATGCCAACTACTTTTTCTTAAAGGTTATTCGGTTCTTCCAGTATATTCTGTCAGGAATTCTTGTAGTGAATCTAGTTTCAAATGCTAGCATCGGGTTTATGTAATCGGTTTCCGTCAATCCACTGATAGTCCCCCATCGGGACAAAATAGAGGCATGGTCGTAAAGACTCGATGGTTACAATTGGCCTTCTCTCAGTCTTACAGCGATTTTAACCGCCAGACTGCTACAGTATATATCAAGCGGAATGAAACTAAGCATGGTTTTTATTACCGCGCCCTGTTGGTGTTCTTCTCATTGATCCCATGACTCTAATGCCCGCTGCCCCCTGGATTTTATTGAGGTTTGAACGTTGGTATTACTTCTCAAGTACCATTCACCATACTAGTAAACCAAATTTCCTTCAAATTTAGTTTAGAATCCAGAATTACGCCCAGGTGTCGAGATGAACTTGAGATAATAAGTTCAATAGCATCGATATTTGGAGTTCTGAAGGTAGGAATTGATCTCTTCTCCGTGAAAAGAACTACATCCGTCTTTGAAGGCTTCACTCCCAGCCCTTTGTTACTGACCCAGTTATCAACTAGTTGTAGTGCGTAGTTGAGCCTTTAGGACTGGTGGAAATTTTTCCGAACCAACATATCCACAACATCGTCATAGGCGGTCGCGTTGATGCCGTTTTCCTTCAATATTACCAAGATTTAAACCACTACAAGGAGCCATATTAGCGGAAACAGAACTCCACTGCAGACCCTTCTCCGGATGGTTACACCTCCTTGCATTGAAAAATTCTAGGAAGTTAGTATCCATCAATATTCAGATGCCACAGAAAAGAGTAAGATACCTCGAAAAATTTTAAAAAGAGAAACCTCGAAAAATTTTAAAAGGAGGCAAATGGTGGGAAAAAAGAATTCATTCTTGGGGCCGAAAAAGGTTAATTTGCACCAAAAGTTGCACAAAGACAACTCAAGTGCCATCGATTTTTTTTAAGTCCGCATCAATGCTGCTACAAACCGTAGGTTAGGTTAGGTTAGGTTGGCTGTCCACACGAGAATGCAGACACACTTAGACCAGTGGAGGTCCTTTGTGATACTATGGATCAAACCATTAGGCCACTCAGGGACTAACAAAACCAACCGGAGCTTTTGACAAAGCGATGGATGCTCATGACGTCCAAGGACGCCAGATCGCAGAGGTCGTCAAGGAAGGGGGAACCTAGATGGAGCATTCTTTTATGCGACAGGGCTGGACATATGCAGTGAAGGATGGTTTCCTCCTCCTCCTCGTCCCAACAGCTTCTGTAGAAGTCGTTGAAGAAGAGATCAAGTCTTTTGGCGTGCTGGTCTATAAGACAGTGTCCAGTGAGAACACGGACAACGCAGCTGATTTGTGCACGCTTTAACTTGATCAGATCGGCACTACGTTTTTGATCCAGCTTAGGCCAGATCTCTCTCGAAATGTGACACGTTGAGCCGTTTACCCATCTGAGGTTGGTCGTGCTAATACCGTTCAGCTTTAGTAGATACTTACATGTAGCGAGGGGCATACCCAGGGCTTGCCTGTCAGGGAAAATCCTTAGAGTGGTACCCTGTCTGGCGAGGTCGTCAGCCCTGCAGTTACCTGGAATGTCCCTGTGGCCCGGCACCCAGCATAGGTGAATGTTGAACTGCTCTGTCATCTCCATAAGAGATAGACGACAGTTTAAGGCGGCCTTTGAAGTGAAGGAGAACGATTCCAGGGACTTGATTGCCGCTTGGCTGTCTGTGAAAATGCTAATATCCCTGACAGATAATACATTAAATTTCAGCCAGGACAGGGCTTCCTTATTCGCCATGATTTCCGCATGGAAAACGCTACAATGATCAGGGAGGCGGAAAGAGATGCTCCGATTGAGCTGTTCGGAAAAAAACACCACAACCCACCCCACCCTCCGTTTTAGATCCATCTGTCAAGAAGTGAACCGAATTTCCATCGACAGGGGGGAAGTGTCCCATACATCCCGGTTAGGGATGTTCGTACGGAAGTTATGGTCAAATTTCAGTTTCGGCGGGATGTAGTCCGTGTTTTCGTGTTTGAAGTTGAGAAGACCAAGGATCGAGGAGTGGCCAAAGCGATAGCTAGACCACTGAGAGGATGCTTTCAGGCGGATGGCAGCATAGGCAGCCATCTGTTTGCCGAAAATATCTAAAGGTAGCAGGTTGAACAAGATGTCCAGTGCCGCGGAGGGAGTAGTTCTCAGTGCACCACTGATGCAGATGCATGCAGATCTTTGCACCTTAGCTAGTTGAGTGAGGTGGACCACCTTGCCAAGAGCAGGCCACCATACGATCACACCATATAGTAGTATAGGCCTGATAATGGACACGTAAGCCAATGGGTGATTTGAGGTTTAATACCCCAGCTTCTACCTATAGCCTTTTTACAGGAATAAAGAGATACATTAGCTTTCTTGACGCGCACTAGTAGATTGGCTTCCAGTTTAATTTCCTATCCAAAACAAGACCCAGATATTTTGCGTTTTCAGAGAAGGTGAGACTGGTGCCATTTATCATAGGAGGGTCTATGAGGGGAACTTTATATTTCCTCGTGAGGAGAACGAGTTCCGTTTTATGGGGGTTAACCTCCAGTCCACATTTGGAAGCCCATTTGGTGAGCCGAAGGACAGCATATTGGAGGATATCCCTGAGAGTGTCCGTGTGTTTACCGGAGGCAGCAATAGCAATGTCATCAGCATAGGCGATCACTCTACAACCTGACTTTTTCGGCTTGGTGCGTACAAGCGAATGTAAGGCTGTCTCAACCGATTTGCTTTTGCAGTACGCATGTTGGGACGGCGAGAGTAAAACTGGGCTAATACTTTGCCGAAGATAGATATCAAATAACCTTTCTAAAGTTTTAAGCAGAAAGGACAATAGACTGATAGGTCGGAGATCCATTGGTTCCACGCGCGAGCTCTTTCCTGCCTTAGGTATGAATATGACTTCTACCTCGGTCCAAAGTTTTGGAATATAGACCATATTTAGACAGCCCGACATGATGACTTTGAGCCATGGAAGCACAATGTCCTCGCATTGCTGAATTTCAGCTGGAATAACACTGAAGGGTTTGAAACTGCACATGGCCCATCGGATCTTTTTTGTAGTTATCAAGACTAAGGAGTTGCTGCAAGTTTAAGGGGGGGAATTTCCCACTTGCGATACAGCAACAGGAGAGCTACCAGGAAAGTGAGTATCCAATAAGATGTCAATGGATTCCTCAGCAGAGGAAGTCCAGTGACCATCCGGATGCAAAAGGTAGCTGGGTATAGAAGGGTTTTTTGAGAGAATTTTCCGCAACCTGGAAGCTTCCGAAGACTCTTCAATACTATCGCAGAAGAGTCTCCAGGATCGTCGGTGCTCCTTCCTCAGTGAGACTTTTTATTTCCTGAGAGACAGTTTATAGGAGTCCCAATCGGCCGTCTCACGGGAGCTTTTAGCAATATTAAAAAGGAGCCTACTGTCTTTCCTAAGAGTACTGAGATTTGCATTCCAGCGGGGTGGTTTCTTTTTACCTCGAGGTTTGCGGAGTGGGCAGGCCTCGGACATGGCACCATTTAGTGCCGATGTTTGGGTGTTGACTAGATGCAAGAAGGTTCAGTAAGCAGGTGGGAGGGAATAAGTTACAAATACATATATTTGACGCAACAGCTCTTTAAAGTGTCAGGGCCTAGTTTCTCGCAACCACTCATGTTGTGTGCGTTATATTTTTTACACGAACAGAAGGGACCTACCGTTTTTATGCCGAATCCGAACGGCGATTTGAGAAGCTTTTTTGTGACAACAATACTCTCGGATCTTTGTCAGACGCTCGCGAGAGGTGGGACCGTGAAAAAACTTTTTGGTATTTTCTGGGATTCGAACTTGGAACCTCATGCGTAGTGATCCGACACACTGACCACTTACGCCACGGCGCCAGGGACCAGTTGGTTTTCCTATAATTTCTAAAAACCTTCTGATCAGGCAGATAGTCATCAAGACTAAATTGGAGGTAACGGTTGTCTGAAAAAGAGTGCGCTACAAACTGTAAGATGATGATAATAATATAAGCTTTCTTAGCCTTCCGTCGATCTATTCGCATTGGCTACTTATAGCTTCCAAATATACTGACCCTTGATACCATCATTTCTTCACCTTATCATCAATATCTAATTTATAATGCCGTTTCCGAAGGCGACCTTTTCTTTGCTCCGATTGTCGACTAAATTCCTTTTTAAAGATAGCTTTGCTAAATCTTCTGCTTTCCTTCTTATTTCAGTGCTCAACTGTCAAACAAAGAACAAATGGAAAATTCGCAAAAAATGCGCAGCAGTCGTCTATATTCTCTGCAACCGAAAAAACGACGCCCACGTCCAGTATCATCGAAATCCGTCGATTGTAAACAGAACACTTTATGAAGAGAAATCAACATTAAATTTTATATTTCGATTGAAATTCAACTTTCTATAAGTTTCTAAACCACAACTATACGCACGAAATAACCATATGAGAACTGGTATGTTTCTTCAAAATAACGGTGATAAAAACATTTCTTTTTGTATTCTATTCTTTAAAACAAGTTAAGAATAAAATAGTAATAATTTTTTTTTTTCTATTTTTATTTTTTTTATTAAGAAACATGTGCCTCGAAAACAAACATTTGTAGTTTAATTATTATGTATAACAAAAGAAATATAATATAGATAGCATATTTATGTTTTCTGAATTTATATATATAGGTATATAAAAAGAAAGAGTAAAGTCTAATATAAAATATATTTAAAAACAAAAAAACTACATAATGTTAAAAAGTTACACAATTACAAATATATTTAAAGAATAAAATAAAGTAATGTTAATTATTATTAAATGTGAAAATTTAGATTTAATCTATAATTCCAAGCACCCGAAGGAGAGAGAGAGAGAGAGGTGGTAAGTTACTTTCTGTGATTGAGGAAAAAAAAATTGCTTATTGTTGTTGAATGATGTTTCTTAAAGATTTGTTACAGACACACATATGTGCGTAGTATACTAATGATGGGTGTTTTCTTAATTTGAGAAACAGTGGTGTGTTCTTAGGGTGTGCAGACATTTTAAAATGTATACCTAATTATTTAACCCTAAGTGCTTAACTACAAAGACAACGAGCTAATCTCTACAACGAACTTAAGAGGAACATCGTTGAGAGTTCGAAGCCTTCTGTGCAGGTAGAGTTGATAGGTTGGTAGGTGTGGTGTTTCTACTTAGAAAAGAAGAACCCAATTAGCATTAGGTGCCCTTTTTAAAACCACAAACTCATGGTACCTGGATATGAAGGTGTGTTGGCGGGGAGTCTCTAGGTCCAACCTCTGGAGTTTAAGAAGATTATTATATCTATAATGTTTTTCTCTCAGACTTCCTCAAGGGAATTGAAAAAGAGTTTAACTAAAGCTCGTTGTCTGGCCCTGGCTAGTACTGGACAGGCGCATAAAAAGTGGATAAGGGTTTTTTTTTTAAGTTACGACATTACAACCGCAACAGTGTGTGTTGGGTGGGATGCCTATTTTGACTGCATGGTCTCCTTTAGGCCAGGGACCTGTAGTGGCCTTCTGTTTAAATCTATATTGTATGTATTTATATTTTCAAAAGAATAAAACGAATGTTGCCTTGACCTCGAACACTAAAGTAGACAAATAGGTATCATAGGAAAGATCTCGACCTGAAGTTGTGGCTTTTTTTATGTTTTTTAGAACATCCCCGCTAGGGAAGCATGGTTCTTATGGCGCCTGGGTATCATTTCTAAAAAATGCAATTAATTATCGCAAGCAGTCGATATGCCGTATACAGGGTGATTTGCATAAGATGCGACAAAAGCCTAGGTGGATAGGTTGGGTCGAGACAAGAAAAAAATCGTATGGGAGGGGGTTAAGCGGGAGGGCAATTTTGTAAAAAATTGACTTTAAATGAAAAGAAATTATTAAAGACCAACGGAAAGTGGCAGTTAATGATGCAAAATTTTGAAAAAAATCATCTCAAAAAAAAAAATTCTAAATATTTTTCAAAAATTTTGACTTTAAAATTTAATTTTTCAAAAACTATTCACTTAAACAACTCTATTTAAAAATCAGATAAAAGAATGGAATATTAGCTTTCAAAACAGCTATAGTACATTGTTTTACGTGTTTCCGTTGATTTTTAATAATTTTTTTTTTTCATTTAAAGTCAATTTTTTACAAAATTGCCCCTCCTGCCTAACCGGGGGGAGATAGACCCCCCCCTTCCCGTACGATTTTTTTCTTGTCTCGACCCATCCTATCCGTCCTAGGCTTTTGTATATCAAATCACCCTGTATATCGTATTCACAATGTGAAATAGGGAAAGATCCTCATACCAATTGTACTCCTAGGTGAATATCAAATGCTTGTGAGAGCTGGAGTGAAAGTTTTACCCAGAAGTTCCATAAAGGGGAATAGTTTCTTTTATTTAGAGAAGCTGCCGGACCATTTCTGAGGATATTTCCTGCACTTAAGATGTTTTTTTTTACGATCTTCTAGGTTTTTTTTTTTTTTTTGGTGGCGATGTGATAATCTTCCAAAGATACTAGTAGGCCGGGCTGCTAGCATGCACGATTCGCAAGCCCGAATAATCGATGCCAGGAATGGCTCTACGTGCTAGTCCATACCCTGCACACTTCTACCACTCTCCCCGCGGGACTGCTGTAAGGGGCTACATAGCAATTAATGCTATGCTTCTTGTATTACTGCTTCTGATCTCCTAGCTCTCTCAATTATTCAGAGCTCTTTTTGCACATTCGTTATGCGTGTACAAATTTCCAGCCAATTCTCTTCTGACCGCAGCATTTGGTTTATAAGGAATGGTGGACTTGAGAGGTTATTTCTCAATTTCGTGAAGCGATTGTAATGGAATATTGCGTGCTCTATTTCCCCCTTCTGGTCTGAACAATGTGGACACAGAGGTAAGTTATCTTGTTCAAATCTGTGTAAATATTTTCTATAACCGCCGTGACCGATAGGAACTGCGTAAGGTGGTAGTTGCAGTCCCCATACACTCGCTTGGTCCAGACCTCAATGGTGGGGATCAGCTTGTAGGTCCATCTACCTTTTGTACTATTATTCCACCTGGCTTGCCACATAGCTAGTGATGTTGCTTTGTTACAGAGTCGTTTAAGGATATTCACTTAAACCGATAAATTTACTCATCTCGTAGTTCTGTAAATTTACGAGATGCTTTAAATAAATATCCCTCTGAAACAAGTTGCGTAATTGAATCAGCTTTTCTGCAACTGTCATCAAACTGTCGCCAAACATATGAAAATGCCGAAAATTAGTGAAAAGAAAAAGCTTATTAGATTGTATTCCCACCTCTGCCATAGTTTCAATCAAATTTGACAGCAGTGTAATAATAATTACATAATTTTCCATATAAAATTTGACAGGTCATTTACGCGATGATAAATTTATACGGTTTACGTGGTTTACGAGGGTCTTACGAGTTTAAGTGAAAACCTTTATTGTTCACTCTCTTCTATCGCCATTTTTAAGCCGATCTTCTAGGTGAATATTTATATACGTGGCAATCAGCATACATTTGAATCTTTATATTGTGCTCTTGGCTAGCGAGATTTTCCTGATATCATTGAATTTTTAACTAATTTTTTTTTTTTTTGTCTTTCTTTACAACGAATGGAATTGGTGATACCCTAAGAAAGGACTCCGGAAATTTCGATCAGCATTTGAAACTTTTCTCAGCATTTTCACCGGTAAACATGTAGCAACCCTATTGTCGGCTCGATATCATAGCAAGTTTGGGTAGTACCATAGAAGGGAACAATTAATATTGCATTCAAATGCTCGGAGAAGTACAGTTCAAGAATCAAAGCCCGATTTGAATAATTCTATATTCTTCTTCTTCTTCATTTTATCAGCGAAGCTATGATCCGAAAACAAGGGATCACAACCCTCCAACTTCACCGCATTTCCACTGATCCGCCTGTGGGGATCGCCTATTTGACGTCAGAAAATATCAATCAAAAATCACTCGGTTACTGAGGGCAATGAAATGCCGATGTCGTCGCATTTGTCTGATCCAGGCGTTTATAGGCCTGCCTTTCCTACATCGCGATGTCTTTGGAACGTGCATTTATATTGCCTTTTTAACCGAGTTCAAATGATCTCTTCTTTGAACGTGGCAATACCAGCTGAGCCGGTCGCGCTTTTTTTTGTTTTGTACGATGGTTTCCTTGATGTGAAAGCTTCCACGGATCTTCGAACTTCTTATTCGATCAAGTTTTGACACTCCTGCTATCATTCGAATCATCTTCATCTCAGCTGCCGTTAATTTACTCTCATACGTTTTGTACATCGTCCAACATTGTGAACCGATGTGAGCGCTGGACGTACAACTGCGGTTTAGAGCCTTCCCTTCAACTTAGGTGGCATTTTTCTGTCAAAGAAGATAGCGGAATTTTCTCGTCACTTTATCCACCCGAAGCTTACGCGATGGTTGATGTCGTCACAAGTTGCTTTGCTATTGATCATAGATCCCAAGTATTTGAACTTTCGGACTTGGGAAGCACTTTTCCATTCAAATAAATGTCTGGAATAGGCCTGAGTGGATCAGAGAACGGACAGCACAAGTACTCTGTCTTTCTTTAACTAATGCGATACCCATTTCCATCCAGAGCGTCCACCCATACATCAAGTGCTCGTTGCAGGGATGTAGGATCCTCACTTATGATGGGTCCATCGTCAGCAAGGAATAGCTTATGTACCTTGGGGTCCGTCACTTTACCTTCAAGCAGATAATCAAGGACTGTAGTAAAGAGTAAAGGACTTAACACGTTTCCTTGGTGCACCCCGACTTTGATTGGGAACTCTTCGGTTACTCCTTCGTACATGTCCATGATCATCTGTACTGAGATTTCTGGAACCCCTCGATGTCTAAGCGCCACCCATATCAGATCTCGTGGTTTGTTGTCGAATGCCTTTTCAAAGTCAAGCAATACAATATGCAAATCCCTTAAGGAATCACGATGTTTTTCCACTGCGATCTTTATACTTTGGATTGCATCTGTGGTTGATTTACCCCAGACAAACCCGCACTGATCATCAGATAGCCGTATTATTTTTCGCAGTCGGCCATCTAATACCCGCTCAACGATCTTCATGGTGTGTGATATCAGCTTGATCGAACGGTAGTTATCACAGGTTCGTGTATCACCCTTCCCTTTGTATACAGGGAGAAGGTAACTTTCCCTCCATTGATTCGGCATTGGGTCACCTCTCACAAATTTGGAGATGAGAATTCTGAGCCATCTGAACCCGATGTCTCCCATCTTTTTCCAGAACTCAGAGGGCATCTCGTCTGGCCCAATCGCTTTTCGTTTTTTGGAGCATTTGACCGCCTCACTAACTTTTTCGACTGTAATGTCGGGTATTTCTTTACAGTTAGGGGTGGCTCTTGGAAAGTATAGCCGGGGAAACTGTTCATGTAAAAGTTCTTCACAATACTGCCGTCACCTCTGCAGAATTTTGTCGTCATCCACAAGAAGCTGGCCATGAGCATTGTTAATGAACCTTGGCGAACGAATCTCCTGAGCATTCCTCCTTCTTTGGGCGGCTATTATGAAGATGGTTGCGCTCTTGTTCATATTGTGTCTTCGCAGCTCCTGGGTAGCCTGGTTTGCATCAGCAACCGGGGAAAATATTTTCTCCAGCTCCCGATACAGGCCCTCCGTACTCTCTGCTTGAAGCTGGGCGTACTTCTTCTTCGCTTTTTCTTGCAACATCTGCATTCCATTTCGAGGCGAAGTTTTTCGTCATTATTATTAGAGGGGCACTTTGACCAAGCTTTGAAAGCCGTTTTCTTCTCATTTATCACCTTCTTAGCTTCATCACTTCACCACCATATTCCTTGAGCGTGTTGATGGTGGCGTTCTGAAGCGCCTAGCAGTGATTTGGCCTTCCTTAAGCAAGTTCGCTGTAGGGAATCCCACATATGGTATTTTGTTTTTCGGTGTTTTCATAAAAATGTCTGTTAGCAGGAGACGGTGTTGCCGAGCGATTGCCTCTCCCAGGATCACTTTACAATCTTTTACCCGAGGCTTCATGAAACTGGCTACCAAATGGTAGTCAATCTGAGTTTCATCTCCACCACTGCTGTAAGTGATCAGGTGTCGGCTTTGTTTGATGAACATGGTATTTAACACGATAAGGCCATGTGATTTGCACATGCTAAGGATGTCTTCACCAGGAAGGTTCCTGGTGCCATATCCTAGTCCTCCATGGCAGTCTTCATAGTCTTCGTTTGATTTCCCCATATGTCCATTCAAATCTCCTCCAACAAACAGAAACTCTTCCTTTGGGATGTTCTTAAGGAGATTGTGGAAATCTACCCAAAATGCATCTTTATCTCTCTAATTGCACCCATTTTGGGGAGCATATGCACTGACAATATTCCACACCTCTCCTTGTATTACTAGCTTGAGAGACATCAAACTGTAGCTGGACTTCGAAATGCTCAAAACGTTACCACGTAGCTCTGCCGCAAGGATGATACCGATTCCGTTCCTAGCCTTTTCCGTTCCGTAGTAGAACATCTTGTAATTTTTTGTCCTAACGTCCAAGAAACGTTGGAATAATTCTATATTCTGACGACTTAATGTTGATGTTAATGTTGAATCCCTGAGTTTGAGTGCAGGCAGTACGAATAGATCCAGGTCAAGAGAATTATTACTTTTAACGATGCTGCGACCAGTTATGTTATTTATCAGATTAGAACATATCGAGTGAGTTTGCCAACATTCCCCATCTTGATCAGCGAATTTCTTGATATGACTTCTAAAATGATTCGCTATTCGTGATCTTATTCTTTGGTCCAAATAACTTCCCTCCGTTAACAAAGCTTCACAAAATGTTATTCAATTCTATCTTGGATTCAAACAAAAGTTAACAACAGCAAGGCAGTTACTATATGTTCAGTTTCATAGCACTTTTATATATGTAGGTACTAATGATGTACTAAACCAGTAAGGTAGCTAGGTCGCAATTTTGTTCGACAGTTTGCTTGGTAAATATTTTTATATACATTATACATACATACATGTATAAATTAAACTTTATGACCCATGTCTGGTGCCTACTTAAACACAATCGCATCTATGCTTCAGTTTTCAGTATGGCCACAACCCTTCATTTAGACCAAGAACCTGAAATATATTTCCCAGTTGATGAGATTTGATGATGAGGCTTGTTGGTTGAGACGCAGATTCACCCAGAACTGTAGCTTCACCTAAATACAGTTCATGATGAGATTATCGTCAATTTTTCTTTTTCGTTTTCCGTCATATAACATCTTACAAGAAATGTTCCTTAATTATACTGGAGGACTTATAGCACCACTAAGTTTCCTTCCATTTTTTTTAAACGACCAACAAGTACACTTTATATAATTTATTATATAATATACTTTAAACTCACCTTCAAAAGTATTTACTTCCCCATAAACCTGACATCTACCACCTTGTTCTTACTTTACATGACATCACAGAAAGAGTATATACGACTGTTAAACAAAAAGCAAAATTTAAAGAAAAATCTGTTTTAGCTATAAGAGAGTTATTTAAGGAAAAAATTTGTACATTTCAAAACCAACTAAAGCGTTCTTATATCTAAATAGAATTTAAGTAAATAACAACCCCCTCCACCACGGAGAGGCGTATGTTATTCAATTTAAGAAAAAGTTCGATGTATTTTCCACGGCATATCTTAGAATTCTGTTTCGAAAAAAAAATGCACTTCTAACGTCCACAGTATAAAAGTGAATCTTTCAGTAAAAAAAAAAAAACGAAAAACTTCTATACTTAACTTTAACTATATCCCTAACAGAAAAAAATTAAAAACTTCTACACATTAGTCTATTAAACATTTTCAAAATTAATTAAATGTTTAAATGCAAAAAAAATTAAAAATTAAAAAGTTAACTTTTATTTATACGAACAAAAGATCTGTGTATATATTTATAAACAAAATATATATTATATTAATTGTATAAACTAAGAATACATAGATTATATCGAAATGATTATGAGTCCTAATCTAAGTCATTAAAATGAAAAAGAACACGAGGGAACGAAAGTACGAAAAGTGGATCAAAAAGTGCATGCAGAACTATTTAATTGTTAAACAAGAGAGAGAGAATGTTATTTTAGAATATTTACTACATAGATACTATACATATACATACAAATATATGTATACAATATTGTCTATCGAAAGAGTATGGAAATTTTGAATAAACTAACGTTCTACCTTTCGTTAGCATTTAAGAGATAACCTGTGCTCCACTGCACTGTAATAGAAATACAACATATTTTTTGTAACGAACCTAGTATAAAAGTATTTAGAGTGTAAGGTGAACAAAACAAAAAAAAAACATTTGAAAATAAAAATAAATTCATTATAATTAAACAAAGAAGAAACTGTTGTTTCAAAATTTATTGAATTTCTGTTCTTTATTCGTGTTGCCAGACATTTGCTCATGCCACCTAAGTTGAGGATTTTTTCTACGGAGTCGTGTCTCTGAAGTAGATTTGAAGACATTTGGGGCTAGGGCGTTTTGTTTAAGAAGTTTATGGCCAGGCCCATAAGGCGTGAAGGAAAAAATCAGTTTGCCAAGGACCAACCTATAGGACAGCAGTACTTCTACTCTCCATATGAAAGCGATGATTACGGCTGCGGAGAAGTTCCTTAGGTCTAGAGCATTAGTGCCCATCGGCTCTATATATCGAAGGCATTTCAGTAGCTGTATGCGTAATCCTTTGGCTAAGTCGATATCGCTGTACAGTGTATAGGCCATACAATTCGGCATTGTAAATTCTCCTTCACTCCCCTTCTATGCAGACGGGCTCAAAAATCACTCGAGGAATGAGGGAGGAAAAAATCACTCGAGGATACGGTGGTATTATTGCTCGAATTTATGACGGACCCTAGACTAGGGTGACCATATGTCCCGCTTTCGGCGGGACAGTCCCGCTTTCGAGCTTTGTGTCCCGTTGTCCCCAAAGAACGCAAAATGTCCCGCTTTGAAAAAAGGCCACCCCATATTAAACTTGTTTCCTTCATTAAACTCATTCTCAGTAAATCTATATACCTACTAAAAATAATATTGCTCACAGATAGACTTCCAGATACCAGATCTGGTATCTTATTTCTATCAGTCGGCCAATATGTTGGTTTACCCGTAGAGTGAAAATCACAACTGTATTGTATACCCGCATTATAAAGTGTTCTACTTTTCTGAGAGGCGTAGCTTGAACCCCAGAAGGGGTTTTTCGCGTTAAAGATGCCACCAATAATAAAATTTGGTTTAAGGAAGTTGAAGATGTTTGTGAAATCATTTTCTTCAAGTTTAAATCGCAGTGGACAATACATAGACGAAATGTTGAAGGTAAAATGTCTATTTCTCACGCGTACACGTGTTCGATACATTCTTTATAAACAAAGATGATCCTCCTCTGGCTTTTTCCGATGGGTGGAAAGTGTGATACCCACTATATCCCCTTATCTTAACATTCGATTGTTTTGTCAGATGAGTTTCACAGACCAAGCATATATCAATATCTTTTTCTCGTATACATTTTTCTAACGCGTCGAGCCCGTTGACCTTCCATGTAAGAATTTTAAGCGTTTTTTTCATAGTTTGGTTGAAGTGCGCGTGTTATGAATGTTGCTTTCTAGTGCAACTAGTCTTTCGAAAATAAGTTTTTTTGTTTTGGATTGCTCTTCAAGTTTCGCAAGTATTAAGGAGAAAACATGGGATACAGGATCTTGTGAGCTATCTCTATCCCCGTTTTCCAATGCCGCAAGTTGAGCAGGAGTCTTTACGTTAAACTTTGAATGGTTTCTTGCTTTGATCTCCCGTGGGTTGTCGGTCATGTACTTGCCATTAGCAATCATCGCCGATGAGCATAAGACTGCACGCCAATATACGAAAAATTTTTTTTTGTCACCTTTTCTCTACTACGTTTATGTCTTTCTTTATTATCTGATCTTGAGTGAATATTGACGGATTTTCTATCTTTCGCTGCTTTTTTCGTAGCTATTTTGGATCTATTTTTAATTGGTATCGGATTCGGACGCATGGAATTTTTAAGCGTATCGCATCTTTTTTTGGAGCTCTTTCGCCACTTCGAAACCTCGATAGTTCGCAGGATGTTTTCCTTTGCAGTTTGTACAAGTGACTGGGGTCTGCTTATTTAGGTGACACTCTTCCGAGAGATGTTTACCTGCACATTTAACGCATCGCCGTTCTTTCTAGCAGTAAGTCTGCGTATGATTGAAGCCTTGACAGCGCCCACACTGCGGATCGATCTGGAGCTCTTAGGCATAGGTTCGATTTTGACCACGATGTTTACAATAGTCTTAATACCATACATTATATCTTTATTTTCGTCTTTATCAAAACTTAGCATGAATAGTGTAAATTCACGCTTTACCAATTTTTCCTGATCTCCCTCCGACTGTTGCTTCTTCTTCCTGATAATACTGACGGCATCAAGAACTTTAAAGCCTTTGTCTTGAAGGTCGTTTATAACATCTTCTTTAGTGCACGAGGGGTGGAGTCCCCTTACTACAACAGGCAGTGGTCTTTCTAACTTATCTCCTCGGCATTCAATTTTTGAGACACTGCTCGGTAACCGTCAGCATCATCGATACTGATTTTCCACGTATTGTTTCGGAGAGATGTCACCTTAAACTACGATGCCAGCGTTCCTTTAAGGAGGCAATGCAACTTATTATAGTCCATAATTCCAACGACGTTTATCGGTGGCGGATGACGTAATTTTATTAATTGTCGATGAAAGCCTTACCGGCAAGATATTATAAACTTGCACCAGGAGAAAAATGTGGAAAAGCCGGCCCCCAGAGGGAAAAGAAAACGACACCACTCTGGAGTAATGTATCCGGTTCCCGAGTGGATGGTGTCATGTTGAAAAGAGGTTAAAGCTGGTAGAAGTCTCGCACTTCTCGTGCGCATTAGCGTTTTTCCACTAGCCCTTAGGAAAAAAAATTATACTTTAACTTAAGATAATTAAAAAAAAAAAATGTATGTTTCGCCGAAAGAAATGTACAGGTGTCCCGCTTTGAGAGGAAAAAATTATGGTCACCTTACCCTAGACAGACAAAGTCCTTAACTATCTCAAAATGGTAGCTACCTTTCGTGACATTCTCTCGATATTTCTTACTAACAACATATAC
Organism: Brachypalpus laphriformis; assembly: GCA_945910035.1. Lineage (NCBI taxonomy): Eukaryota > Metazoa > Arthropoda > Insecta > Diptera > Syrphidae > Brachypalpus > Brachypalpus laphriformis. The sequence continues at coordinate 328,518,244 of OX246753.1, forward strand.
GTTGTTTTGCTCTCTCTCTCTCGGCCTCACTACTTACCAACGCACCCTTGATATCTTGATCTCTTCTCCCGATTATATCAAAGTCGTCCGCGTAAGTGAGTAATTGCACAGACTTTTGAAAGATTACCATTATGTGCAGAAGATGGGAGTTATTTCCACAACACGATTGTAAACAGCTTGCTTTTCTCAGTATTTCCGGAAGTTTATCTGCATTATTAGCAGAATATTGCTGGTAATATCGTACATTTTATCTATTCCCATTTCGGCATAGTACCAAATCTGTCGTATTTAGCCGAATGAGAATGGATACGTTCGTAAAGGTAAATTTTTCAAAGCAAAGTTTTCAAAGAGCAGTTAAACAGTGGAGTATGGTTTTGAAAACATTTGTACTCATTTGCCGATCTGTATTATCAAAATATCTCTTTAATGTCCAGTGGCTTCAAAAACAGCCAGCAAAATGAAATAATTTAGACATGGGTTTTCGAACGTACCCAATAGTTGGACTTGCATACTATAATTATGCCAATTATATTAGGCCTCATAGTAATTATGATTTGTACGCTCAACTTATGTCAAATATCACTGAAATGGTGAGAGATTTAACAACAAATCAATTTCCATGTGTGTTAGGTGACTTTAACATTGGTAATATAGATTGGCGTTTCCTAAAAGAAGAACAATTACTAGTCCCATTCAATGTCACTACAGACATAGAAATTGAAGTTGTTGATTCTCTTTCCTCATTAGATTTATTCCAAATCACTAATTGTAGAAATTGTTTGGATAGAGTTTTAGATCTCATTTTTTGCAATAATGATATTTACTTCTCCTTTTGGTAAATAACCAATTCCATCACAAAGCAGTCTTTGTAACTTTTGAATTATATGAGTTTAGTTTCGAACGCTTGAACGAAAATTGTAATTTAAATTTTGCGAAGGCCGATTTCATTGCATTGAACAGCTTTTACAATTCAATAGATTAGGGACATTATTTTCATAATAAGTCTCTAAAAGGCATGTATGTCGCTTTTAGAAACTTAATATTTGAGGGCGTTGATCAATTTGTTCCTGCTTTTAAAAATATATCTACTTTTAAATTCCCGTGGTTTAATAAGAGACTTAAAAACCTAGAAAATGTTTAAAAGAAGGCATTGAAAAGATAAAAAAAGTCAGGTAAGCCAGAAGACCGTGCTTACTTTCTTCAACTTCGAAGAGAGTTTGGTTTCCTAAATACATTTTTATATCAGCAGCACATTAGTTCTGCTGAGAGAAATATGAAAAGAAACAGCAAATATTTTTGGACTTTCTCAAATTCCAAAAGACAAAGTTCTTTTCTTCCAAACTCAATGGAGCTTGATGGTGAAAAGTCGAGCGATATACAGTCGTCTTGTAATCTTTTTGCTAAATATTTTCAATCAAATTACAACATGGATGTTATAACTAACATCCATGATTTCTACGCCAACTTAACTGAATGGACTTTAATGTAGGTCTCTTTTCAAACCAGGAAGTTTTTGAAGGCTTAATTGCCCTCGATTCAAACAAAAAAGCTGGTGTGGATTCCATTCCTCCAATTCTATTGTCCAAATGTGCCGCTTCGCTCTGCAGCGCATTAAAGATTATTTTTAATGAGTCTTTATCGACTGGAAACTTCCTTGACGTTTGAAAATATCCTACGTAATTCCAATTTACAAAAGTAGCCTCAAACACCAGATTATAGGCCTATCTCAAAACTTTCTGCAGTACCAAAGTTGATCGAAAAATTAGTGACTCAAAGACTCTATTTCTCGATCAAAGAATCGATAACGCCTAAACAACATGGGTTTGTGAGTGGTCGTTCAACTGCAACAAACTTGTGCATATTTTCCCATTTTTGTTTAAATGCCATGGAAAATCACAAACAGGTCGACGTTCTCTATACAGATTTTGTTAAGGCGTTTGACAGGATTCACCATGGCCTATTATTACAAAAACTTGAAAAGCTTGGATTCAACTCAAAGATCTTGAATTGGTTGAGGTCGTATTTACCGAATCGAAAACAAGTTGTTCAAATTGATGGTTTCACATCCAAGTTCATTAATGTGGAGTCAGGTCTTCCACATGGTAGTCATTTGGGACCACTTTTTTTCAACTTGTTCGTGAATGACATTCCGGCTGTTCTAAAATTTTCGGACTGTCTGATGTTTGCGAATGATGTGAAATTATATACATCCATATCTTCAATCCACGACTGTATCAGTTTCCAAAAGGATTTTGAACTTTTTCTAAAGTGGTACAAACTCAACCATGTAGAGCTCAATACTTTAAAGTGCAAAATCTTTAGTGCCCACCGAAAATTGGTGCGTGTGACTTTCACCTATAAGTTTGGCAATGAACCCCTCTCAAAAGTCAGTGAGGTAAAAGATCTTGGTGTTATTTTTGACTCCAAACTAACTTTCTCGGCTCATATTGATTTTGTTGTATCCAAAGCGAGTTCTATGTTAGGTTTTCTAAAAAGAACTTCAGCAGTTTTCAAAGGCGTGTATACTCTAAAAACGATTTTTATGTCATTAGTGTTGCCAATCTTAGAATACTGTTGCGTCATTTGGTTTCCATTTTATAAGAATTCTGTCATAAGGATAGAGAAAATTCAGAGAAGATTCACGCGTTTTGCTTTGCGAATTCTAAGATGGACCGACGGAATGCCTGACTATTTTTCAAGATGTGCGCTAATAGACTTAAAAACCCTAGAAAGCCGCAGACAAACTCAATGCGTTATTTTTATAAAAGATATCTTAAGTGGTAATGTTAAATCAGCCAAGTTACTTGCGCTAGTTTCCTTATATATTCCAGAAAGGGACATAAGAAACAGGTATCAATTATTTCATGTTCACAATCATCGGACAAATTATGGTCTAAACGAACCAATAACTCGTTCAGCAATACTCTATAATTCTGTTTGCGAGGTCGATCTAGCAATGAGAAGAGACAGTTTTAAAAAAATTGTCCAAAATTTATTTAATTTTTAAGTTGAGCGAATTATGTAATGTAAATTTAGTCGAACTTAATTAATGTTTGTAATCAACAGATTGTTCAATCCATTGATGAATAAATGAAATAAATAAATAAATAAATAAATATAACAGCAAACTTGCAAATCTCATCATGTTGAAGAAATATCAATACTTCTATACATTCACATTTCCATTCATGTGTATAGTAAAAGTTTAGTTTTGCAAACCTAGCAAACTCGCATGTTAAGCAAATCTCTAGGCTTAAATATCAATACTGACTACCTACTGCCATACCTGCACTTTAGATCCTTTTAAATAGAGAGAATTGGAGAACCTAATTGGAGAATGATGACTTTTTTTTTCTTGAAATGCTACATTGAAGCAACTTAATCAGATTGCGTAATAATAGTTTTTAGGTAGGTAGCGATAGAAACCGATCAAGAGTCCATTTTGCAACTTTATACAAAAAGCAGACCAGCAATTTCAGTCGTAGCAAACACTAAATTATGATCACCATTACGGAGGCTCCAGAAACGAGAAGATCCTTGAAGACACACCTCATTTTCTTTGTCACTGCTCAAGTCTCTGTCGCCTTGGTTAGGTTAGGTATTTGGGCTGGTGTAGGGGATAGAAAACCTCCACACCACACTCAGGCAATATAGACTCATTGTGATACCCGTGAGGGGAAAGGAGATAGATTAGAGATTCCCTTCCTCGTGAAAAACAGAAAAAAAATATCGTCTTTGTACATATCCTAAAGAAAGCACTTAGTACTTACTGCGCCCGAGATACAAACCATTAAGAGGATTTGCTGAAGTTTGCGATGTCATTTGTCGGTCTGTTGGACAACTCTTCTAAATTCTTAAAGAAGTGTTGTCCAAGGAACTTATTTCTCAAATGATAGAGGCCTGGGCAGTAGCAAAGAAAGTGGGTGGTGTCCTTCTGAACCTCCTCATCACCGCAGCCTCAAAGGTCTTCGTTTGTCACACGTAGTTTTTTTCATGTGGTGCCGCATGGTGTTATGCCCCGTAATGACTCATATTAGAGTAGAAAAGGATTATCTATCCTTCTGTATGAATCGATTGGTTATTGCTCCGTCGAATGCAGGCCATAGCTTCCTCGTGGTGATACAAGTATCTAAAGATGTCCAATAGTTGTTAGCCTCCGTTAGGGCTTTGTTTCCGGCCTCGAGTTTGAGTGCACAAAGCGGGATGTACAAGGAGGGGTCGGATTGGTCCGAGTTTAGTGCTGAGCCTCCTCTAGACAGTTCGTCGGCTTTCTCATTCCCTGGTATGCCTTCATGATCAGGGACCCAGCAGAGCCTTACCTCGTGCTGTGTTGCAAGAACCTTGAGCTCTTCTCTACAACACTTCCCAAGGTGATAGCCTCCCGTGGTATTGCCCTCATCACAGTCTCACAGGCTGCTGTTGTCACTGATAGGGCCTCTGTCTGGAAAACGCTGCTGTAGTTCGAAGGCCGAGCTGACATGGAGAAACCAAGAGTTTCAGAGAAGATTCCTGCACCTACACCTATTTCCATTTTGGATCGCTCGTTGGGCGTTCTTTCATTTTTCCAGTCTTCGCTGCTCGGATAGGTGCTTAAAAATGGTTTCGTGAAGTCTAGGGAAGGCATTGTATAGTCTATACTAGATATCTCTGCAGGATCGTGGTATGACCCATTACATTTGGTCGCCAGCTATCTGCTTAGCTTAATCTTACGGCACTAAGAGCCGCCAATGCTTGTATAAAGATGTCTAGCGAAAGCAGATTGAGAATAGCCTTGAGTCCTGTTGTAGGTGTCGTTCTCATCGCACTGGTTATGGCGATGCACGCTAGTCTTTGTACTTTTGTGATAGCAGTTTTGTTGTTTATTTTGCTGGCTGCTTGCCACCATACAAGGCTGCCATAAGTAAGTATTGGCCTTACTATAACTGTGTACACCAAAAGAATGATTTTGGGATTCGGTTTTTTTGACTCTTTTCTTAATGTTTAATCTTCAGTTCAGTTTCCTATCGACCACCAAGGTATCTCGCAAATATGCGTCTGTTTTCCAAGCGGAAACTTATGCAATCTTAATGGCCATGAACTATGTTGTGAAGAACAGGTGGAAGCGACGTAGCATTTGTGTCTGTAGTGACAGCCGGGCTGCGCTTAAGGCCTTGCTTAACCCTTTAACCACTTCCAAAATAGTTCGTGAAACCAAAAACTCTTTGAACTCGGTCGCAAGGCTGAATTCTCTGTCTCTTATCTGGGTCCCAGATCACACTCGGATCTTGGGGAACGAGATCTCAGATGAGATTGCTAGACAAGGCTCTGATGAGGGTTTCTCAGGTCCCGAACCCGCGTTGGGTCTCCCTGCGTCCTCGGTTAGGGCTTCCATTGACGATTGGGTCTCTCACGAGCACAATTGTGTGTGGCATGACTGTCCGGGTTGCAGGTTGACTAAATGCATGCTCCCGGACGTCTGTAAGAAATCAGCGGCATTCTTGCTGTCTCTCAGCAGAAAAGACTGTAGACAACTTATTGGCGTCTTGACAGGCCACTTTGCTTTTGCCAAGCACCTTAACGTGTTGGGCTTAAGTGACACTACAATCTGCGACGCTTGTGGAGAGAGCGACGACACCGCGGAACATTATCTCTGTGAGTGTCCGGCCTTTGCTCGTATCAGGTGGCAGATCCTCGGTGCGGATGTGGTGAGTGCTAGTACTGTAAGCTCCTCATCACTGAAGTGCTTGCTTGGCTTTCTTAGAAAGACAAGGAAATTCCAATAAAATGGATAAATCAGGGTTTGCTTTCTGGTAGTACAATGGACCAGTTGCGTTTGAGTGCTCCAGTTGAGCGTTTCCTATCCCGACAAAAAAAAAAAAAGGTATCTCGCACTCCTCGATATACTTAGGGGAATACACCTTACGGAAGGTTCTACGAATTGTGGAATTATCCTTTTGTAAGTGAAAAGTACTAACTCCGTTTTATGCGGATTAACCGCTAGTCTACATCTCTCCGTCCAGGAATCAATGGTTTCAGTACCCTTTCAATTTGATCGCTCAGGGTCGGAAGAAAGTTTTCTGTTGCCAGCAACACAACGTCGTCCGCATAGGCTATGGTTTTGACGCCGCTGTTTCTGAGTTTTAGAATGACTTTGTTCCGGACGATTACCCACAGCAGTTGCGATATAACCCCTCCTTGAGGAGTGCCTCTTGAGGCGTAGGCTTCAAGCTTTGTTCATCCGAGTTCAACTTTAATATGTCTTTCCTCTAGCATATTAACGATCCATTTTATCAGGGAGTTGTTAATATTAAGGTTCGTTAGAGTTATATCAACTCTGTCGCCTAAGAAACATATTTTTAGAAAGCCACTGCTTCCGTGATATTGTAGATTTAGGTATCTAAAATCTCAGGTTCCGAAAGCCTCTAATACAGCTTTATCTAAAAAGGAAAAGTCATTCAGGTAAAAAGAATTATTGTCGTAATCTCATACCTATAGTTCCAGAACGAACTTTAGTGATATTTCAAGGTCTGGCCTAATATTTGTCTATAAATAAGAGCTACAAATTTTTATATATTTTATCTGTTCGAGATTGACTCTCAAACCACTTAACCAATTCTGATGCGGTTTTCACCAGTACATGGACAATCATTTACAAAAAGCTTTAGAGGTATTTGGCAATGAAACATCGACTACAGCAAAGCTACACAGTTCATTATAAAATCATGAATTTCTGCAAAAATGGGGTTTGAAGGCTTTCTACACTCGTATCTCAAGAGTCACCATAAGGACTTGATAAGATTTAATTTTCTTTATCTAAAAATAAATATAATTTGGACATGGTGGGTGTGAGAGACAAAGTGAATGTCAACCCATGACATTAAGTAATATCTCAAAAATTCTAATACATTCAGCACAAGCAGCGGACATTTTTCTATAAGAAATAATTTCCGGTTTGTTTTTCTATCCTTTTTTAGGCGGGTGGATATACGAGTAATACCTCAATGGAAAACTTCTCACATGAAGGATGGTTGTGCCAATAACCCGCCAAACTGCTCTCTTATTCTTAAGCACCCCCATGCAGAGCATGCGCCCAAAGTTATATTAGCATTTTATTGTCTTTAGTTTAACATCGAAACTAAAGTCATCATTCAAAGAATAACTTTTCGCTTGTTTACCTGATTTAAACATTTATAAACATTTGACCCAAATCGGTACTCAAAAACTCCCCATAAATACCACTGCCAGTGGCATGCATTTGTCCACATAAATGCACACTCATATCGCGTTTTATTAGATAGTAGTAAGGATGAATTTCCCATATAAATGAGGCGAAGGGCATTTCGTATTCTGTCTCTGTGCAATTTTCAGATAAAATTTACCGTCAACAAAAGAACAACGAGTATGAACGATTTTTTTTTTTTTCGTTAAAATTATCCAAAGCAGTGGTTGTTATGTAGGTTAAGTGTTTTAAGTTTTCAGTTGTGAATTGTGAGTAAGTTTGACTGCATTTCGGGTTTCTTCTAGTACAGGGTGATGCTTTCGAAATGCCGATGCAAATATTTCTTTCGTATGGCAAATACGATTAAAGTATTTTTTCAGGGACTGAGATACATGTGTAAAAAAAAAATTTTTGGAAGAAGTATCTGTTTCTGGTTCAAGGGGTATATACGTATTACGAAGGACAATCTCGAACTACAGTACCACAAATATTAATTATATATTTAGCATTTTAAAAATGTTTGATTTGGTCCTTCGAGCGTTATAATTTGGCAATAAATACAGCATTTCGGTTATTCCCATCCATTTTCAACATTCAAATTCGTATCGCATTTAATGCGTCACCCTGTGCAGATTAGTGTGAATTGAGGTTGTCACAGTCACTGCTTTCTCTTTATATTTTGGCACAGAGACTGGGGAAAAGTGAATGGTAAGGCCAAATTTGACCGTCGCGTCGAGACAAATTGCGCCACAAGATATTTTTTGTTGTTGAGTTGGTTGTACATATGTATCCTCGAGCATTAAATGGGTGCATCATACACTTACTCGTATTCTATTCGAAAGCTTCTCGTATTTTTATGGATTCCTTCGGATTTCTTGACTGATTTTAAGGAAGTATTTTCATTGTGTCAGGACAAGAGGTTGCTATACTGCTGGTGCCAATCAATTTGCTCTGTACCATCTGCTGTGTGTCTCCGTCTTAGATTGATATTGCTTTCCGCAATGAATTACGTTCGTATAGCGAATAGCAATGCGTCATAGAGGTCTTCTTTAGCTGTTATTTGTTATTTCATTCCAAATGTTCTAAGTTATACCCCTGTCGAATGATCCATGGGCGCCGTGGCGTAAGTGGTTAGTGTGTCGGATCACTACGCATGAGGTTCCAAGTTCGAATTCCAGAAAAAACCAAAAAGTTTTTTCACGGTCCTACCTCTCGCGAGCGTCTGACAAACATCCGAGAGTATTGTTGTCACGAAAAATCTTCTCAAATCGCCGTTCGGATTCGGCATTAAACTGTAGGTCCCTTCCATTCGTGTGAAAAATATAGCGCACACAACATGAGTGGTTGCGAGAAGCTAGGCCCTGGCACTTTAAAGAGCTGTTGCGCCAAATATTTGTATTTGTAATGACCCAGTTTTCTTCCGCTTTCTTTCGCATGTCGATAATCTCAAGGCTAGGGCAAGACTATGACTCGTAATTAGACAGGTCATTGTATATTCTCGAAATGATGAAATGAAGACAAATAAACAAGAAAAGGTGGCTGGGTATTGAAGAACTTGGCTTAAGTAGAATACTGTCAAACTATTTAAACTATTCAGAATCCCATTGAGCTCCGTAAGTTTCTGTCCAAAGGAAGCTCAGTCCGCCATTTACTCGTATTAAATGTCTTAAAAGACTTGAAAGGTGTTTTTTTTTTTTTAGGAACTTACGGGTATTTTTTTAGATGCAAAACAGCTGCGTGGACTCGTTCTGTCTTGGGATACTCTATCTGTATATTAGATGATATTGAATGACTCCTGGGGAAAAAAAGAGGAATTAACAGTTTCTTACTGATCTTGAATTAGGTTTCATACCAAACGAACCTCGTCCTTAGCCTGTGTATCTACGGAAAGTACTCGTACAGGTTGTAGGAAATCCATGTCCTAAAACTTTTTTTTTAGAAAATTTTCAAAACACAGAGTTGAAAGTGGTGTTTATGCCGGAAGAATTAGGTCTAGTAAGTGTTCACGAATCATGTCCTAAAACTTTTTTTTTAGAAAATTTTCAAAACACAGAGTTGAAAGTGGTGTTTATGCCGGAAGAATTAGGTCTAGTAAGTGTTCACGAATCAGCAAAGGATACTAACTCGATTAGCCTAATCAGTGAGGTAAGAAAACATGTAAACAATATATGTGTTATGTCCTATCCTGGATACCAGACCGTGGATGGTAAGGAAGAGGCTGATACACTAGCGAAGTGAGATCAGAGTTTTTTTAAGATTTTTGCCCAACTTGCCTCACTTAAACTCGCGAAAGTCCAAGGGGTAGGTCCAGTTAAGCGAAGAAGGTCTTCCATTTAAGCACCCCTACTTTCACATATGTATCACATTGAATATGGCAAATCCACCCTTTTATCAATGTATCACCCTCTGTAAAAATAATAATAAATAAAAATAAATTTCCCCATTATATCCCAACGGATTGATTGCTTTTCATTTTATTATTTTGTCAAAGCCCATAACTTAATAGCCAATAAAAAAGGATTCAGCAGACTCAATCCTTTTTACTGCGCCAAAAAAAATTACTGCTGCTAATTGCATGCACTCAACAATCCTTTTTATAATAATTACATCCTGGACCTGGACACTAGAGATTTTATATTCATTCATACGAAAATCAAAACTTTTCCCATTACATCTCCAGCATCAACGTACTCCGAGTCGCATCATCTCCCCGGGGTATGGTTGACATAAAACAAATTTTACGGGAAATACTTTGGTTTCTGGAAAACGTCTTTATTCAACCAAAACGGAGATGGAGAGCATGACGATAACTGCGCAAGATGATGATGGTGTTGATGTTTATGATGATCCCCAGTCCGCCAAAGTAAAATGATGCCTCAAGGATTTGAGGTAAAACAAATACAAATACAAACCAAACCAATGTCCTGCTGAATTTCGTAGGACAGCGCGACGTGTACTCGTGAACCGCTTAGAATACTTTCTTCAAGGACACTTAAAGATATATCGTTTTTGTGGAAATGCGTATTTAAGATACACAGTGTAAGAAGTATGCTGATGGGTATCCGATTTTTTTCTATTTTCCAAAATTGATGTTTAAAGATTTCTTATCCAATGAGGTGAGGTTATTTAGAAAAATATATATATTCTAGAAAAGAGGAATAAACATGACCATTTTTTCCATTTTCTAGACATTTCGATCAGATCAGGCTTACCAATTAAATTGAGCTTCAAATTCAATTCTTCCATCATCGTAGGGTCAAAAATTCCTAGATTGAAAAATGTAATAACGTTCTCGACTTGCTAACTGGTAATGTTTAGCTACTAAGCCTCAAACTTCTGTCTTCGGTTTCCAGAGCTGCTTGATGTAGGTAAACATCTCAAGAATAATGGCGTTTTGTAAGATACCTCTGACGCTTTTAAAAGTTTCTAAAATTCAATTGCTTCATAATTGGAACCTGATGCGAATCTTACTAATGCAAAATACCTGGCGATACTTGCAGAGGGCGGAAGGTTAGCAATATCAATCAAGCCTGAGTACATTGTTTCTTTTGAGAGCTATGAACGCGGCTGAAAGCACTGTGTTAATGGAAGGCCCGGTGGATTGGCGGTTGTTAATGATACTATGTCGTTCCAGGAGCTAAGTACAACAAGAAAATGACCCTTCCACCTTCTGAGGTGATCCTCATCCAAACCTAGCAAAGAACCACCCAGGCTGAGGGCGCTGTGGCGCAGTGTTTAGTGTATCGGACCACTGTGCGTGAAGGTCAATGTTCGAATCCCAGAACACACCAAAACGTTTTTTTTACGGTCTCGCCTCTTCCAAATGCTTGACAAACATCCGAGAGTATTGTTGCCATGAGAAAGCTTCTTAAAAACGAAACTAGATCCCTTCCATTCGTGCGAAAAATATAACGCACACAACACGAGTGATTGGGAAAAAACAAGGCATAGACCCTTCATGGGCTGTTTCTTAGTAGCTTTCATACCGAAAATTGGTAAGGAAGACTATTCGCTCCACAAGAGTTTCAGACCTATAAGTTTGACATCCTTCTTACTGAAAAGTATAGAGAGACTGGTAGAATTTCACGTGCGCAAAGTTGCTTTGAGGCTGCATCCACTATCGGAGAGCATGCCTATCAGCGTGGGAAATTCTGAAAATGTAGTGGCCAGAATTCAATGCGAGCTTGATAGGAGAGAATACGCGATGGGTATCTTCATCGACATTGAGGGTGCTTTTGACAATGCGACTTTTGACTGCATGTGCGACTCTGCCAGACAACACGGAGTAGCTGAAACATTAGTGGTGTGGATTAAAGCAATGCTAATGAATAGAATTTTGGTAGTGGATGCAGATTGTGGCCAATATGTTATGACAGGGGTAAACAGGGGCTATCCGCAAGGTGGCGTTCTGTCTCCATTGTTATGGTGTATGGTGGTCGACTCTCTGTTGAATACTCTAAATAGTTCTAACGTCTAAGCTCAGGCATATGCGGATGATGTCGCCATACTTTCTGCCGGGCCATGCCTAGCGACGGTCTGTGCTAACGCGCAGGCGGCTCTGGACATGATCGATGAATGGTGTACTAGGAGTGGGCTTTCGATAAATCCTCTTAAAACTGAGGATGTTCTTTTTACGAGAAGGAAAATGTTGACCGGTCTGACTCACCCAGTGCTAAATGGCGTCACCATTGGCATTTCCAATGAAGCCAAATATCTGAGAGTGATTTTAGATAAGAAACTTCATTGGTCTAAATACGTCGAGTCGAAAACATCCAAGGCGCTCTCAGTCTTCTGGCAGTGTAAGGGTGCTTTTGGCAAGACTTGGGGCTTATCACCGAATAAGGTTCTCTGGATCTACACGGCTATGATAAGACCATTCCTCGCATATGCGTTGGTTGTTTGGTGGAAGGGGCTCTCGCGTAAATATGTGGTTGCCTTTTGTGCGAAACTCCAAAGAACGGCTTGTCTCGGCTGCTCGGGAGCTTTCCCGAGTACGCCTGGCTCTGCTCTAGATGCTTTGCCGAACTTACCTCCCCTCGATACTTATATCATGGGTTGCACTATCAAAGCCATCCATCGTCTAGGGACGGGGCGGTTTTTGGTACAGTCCGCACTGGAATTTTGGTGAACTTGTGCGGCACTTATCTTACGACTCTTGTCTTATGGATATGCCGTCTGATGCAATGACACCAGAATTCCAGCTGATGCGCAAATTCAGAGTCGACTTTCCTTGTGTCCAGGACTGGCTTCGGCCAGAGTCTGAGCCGGGAATGGAATGTAGTCGTATTTTCACGGATGGTCAAGGGTCTGCCGCTGGTGTCTTCGTGGAAGTCGACAACAGTAGACTTCACTTTTCGTTAGGCAAATATGCGTCTGTTTTCCAAGCGGAAACTTATGCAATCTTAATGGCCATGAACTATGTTGTGAAGAACAGGTGGAAGGGACAATAAAATGGGTAAATCAGGGTTTGCTCTCTGGTAGTACAATGGACCAGTTGCGTCTGAGTGCTCCAGTTGAGCGTTTCCTATCCCGACAAAAAAAAAAAATAAAAAAAATGGGCCAAATATGTATGTATGCAGGCTTTGTACTGTGGGTAGTTTTAAAATGTATCCATCTATCTATCCTGATCTTCTAGATAGGAGCAGAAATATGGCTTTGAGTATCACGTACCTCGCTTACTCTTCATGTGATGTTGGGAGTTTATAACTCAAGTTCGACTCCATCTACTGCAGAAACAGCTGCAGCTCAAATTATTGGTTAAATAAGCTCTTCTATCAATCTACATATATCTATAGGCGTCTAAGCATTGTAGTTCTTCTGCCTTAGTCTCACAAAGGTTTATACACCGTTCAGCATCTGATTGTTTCGACTTTTTAAACATTTTTTTAATGACAAGAGAGCCCGATGTCTTGTCTCTTGCTGTATTTACCTACCATATGGGAGGTGTTTAGATCTCCAACGTAGACGTTTGGTCGTTAGGTCATTATAGGACCTCGCTCAGCTGACTATAAAGTTATCATAGATCGCTACTTTGGTTGGAGCGTAACATTTTCTGAACCAGTTAAAGTTAGTTGCTTCCTACCCCGGATTATCTAATGCTACCAGCCGCATAGGCACAGCTAACCTCACTTAGTTCTAGGAAATATTTTATTATACCGCATGAATTCACGCTTTAATTTGAGATCTGCAGACTTTCAGTATCGAGAAGAACCCTACTTTCCCAGCTAAGGGTCACCCAGCTAAAGGACAACTTTCATTGTCATTGTTGATTACTCCGCAGCTTAATAGTTATTAAACGTGTGTGCTTTCCCCACCACTGTAAGCGTATTCGATATTCCTTATGAGGACGGTATTAGCTAAAGTTTCGTCCTGAAGGAAATGATTAACAACGGTTAGAAAAATTACGTGCGCACAGGTGCAAAATATTTGTTCATACATATTCCGCCTTAATTCAGAGGATCCCCTTATAAGCACATGGTTGTTTATTACCCGAACAATGGGATTCAAAAAATTCTCTCAGTTCGGAGTAAACACTTTCAATTTGACCTAATTCCATACTAATTCCCAGAGGAGAAAAAAAAAATATTCTTCTGGTCTAACTCGTATCCTTGGAATTAAAAATAGGAAATTATTTCTCCTCCCACAGGGCATTGGCTCGGATATGAATTGAGTTAGTCACGTTCACGGAGTCAAAGAATTAATTGCGTTTATTTAATTGCGTTTCCATTAGAGATGGTCGGTTTGAAAAACAATATTCCTCTTCACAGAAATCCTGAAATCCTGCTGCCGACTGAGAATTATCAAAACAGAAGGAACAGCTTGTGGTTGAGGTGAATGTTGAAAGTTCTCCCAACTGGAACAGTGGAACAGTTCATTAAAATAGAACATTGTGAGATAACCACAGCTTGTATTTGGATTCATTTCTTGGAACGCAAACACAAGTGGACAATGTTAGTTAGTAGAAAAGTTTAAAAATGTGAAAGTCTAACATACTCCTTTAAATCCTTATAGCATTTCCATTTGAATTGCGGGTTTTTGTCTATTATAATATTTTTCATTGTTGTCGTAGGGTAAACTTGGTATTGACTTTAGTTTAGTTTTTCCCTTTTTAAAGGACTACTGCACAAAAAGGACGAAAAGAAACCGTTTATGCAAATGTGTTTTAGGAATTAAAATATTTGTGTAAGAAGTAAGTTGCATTTTGGTGGTTGTAAGGACTGTGTTGGCAACTACCCCCCCCCCCCCCTTTCCGTTGTTGGTTTTTATTTTGTTGTCCGCTGGTGGTAATTACCTATAGTAACTGCACAAATTGCAACATACATATATCCTCTTAGGAAAAACACGCCTAAGATAAATTACGAAAGCGGTAGGGTATGTACGAGTAGATGAAATCCGCAGTCTAAAAATGTTTATTAGTTGTGACTCATATCGTACACGAAACATTTGTGTCTCTAAGGGTGACATTATCCACAATAACTGAAAATGTTTTCTTCTTTTTCTTCTTCTGCTTTGCCCTCACCTTTTCCCTTAACAGTGGTCAGCTATCCTCATAAGCAAGCGTCAGAATTTCTAACTTGGAACGCTCATTTTCGATTTTGCTTTCGCACCCTTCCATGTGTTTCTGCAGTCTGCCTTATCCTTGTTAAACGTCTGCGGTTATATTTGCAATATATTTTCAACGAAGTGGATTTTATGGAGTTTTTTTTGTTACTGACAAGAGACCCGCATCAACATATGCATTTTCATGTTTCTTCTGAGGAGCTCAGCACCCAGAGGCGTAAAACAGCTATGCTCTCACAGTGGAATTATAAATGTTTCCCTTCATCCTACGTGACATAGTACTCCTTACTTACTTAGGTGGCACTACAGTCCACGGTGGACCTGGGCCTGAACCAACAAACCTCGCCAGCCAGCACAGTTACAAGCCAGCTGCCTCCAGTTGCGCACGCTAAGTTGGTTGAGGTCCCTCTCCACTTGTTTGCGCCACCTACCACGATGTCGTCCTCTACCGCGCCGTCCATCCGGGATGGATTCGAAGACTTTCTTGCCATCTTAGTAGCTGTATGTGAACTCTTCTGGCTAAGTCGATTTCCTTGTACAGACCGTATAGTTCGGCATTGTACCTCCTTCTCCACTCACTGTCTATGCAGACGGGACCAAAGATCGCTCGAAGAACCTTTCTCCGAAAATAACCAAGGGCATCCTCATCCGGTTTTGTCAAAGCCCATGGCTCTGCGTTACCTTAGTAGTTCCAGATAGGGCTTAATTGCCGTCTAACCCCATAGAAACAACGATTGGCAAAAGTAATTCTTCATGTGATCTCCCTACTGATGTCATTTGCGGAGTTGACCATACAGCCTATGTAGACAAAATCCTTTACTACCTCAAAATTATATCTGTCTATTGTGGCGTTTTGTCCAAGACACCGATGTTGGGTGTCCTTTCTTGTAGACAGCATATATTTTGTTTTGCGTTCACTGACCGCTAAACTCATTTTTGCTGCCTCAACATCAATACTGAATAGCAAAGTACTCCTTAGTCCAAACCACATTTTTGTTAACTTGATGGAATCCCCTCATTTCCAAATTCCATCATGGGAAGGTTTTTTTTTGATGCTAATCTTATCGTGAGCTTATCCTGCAGTGGTGCTGGATCATTAGCAGATTGCAAAGTGACATTAGCGATATAAAGAAGCATCCAGGGTATGTCATCTTGGATGTCATGAGTGATATAATATGGTTAAACAGCGGAGGGCTTAGATTGGACCCTTTATGTATAGCTACTTGAATTTCAAGTGATGGCCAAATATAATCCGTCTCTCTGTTTTAAGAACACTTAGTTCTTTATTGATTCATCCCATCACTCTTCAACTACACCCCGCGAAAGACGTTTTAACTAAACAATTCTGCAAAAGAAATTTTTAACTTAGGTAAAATATTGATTATATCTGTGCTCACTACGCATAACCGTCAAGGTTGAGTTATAACAAAATTAAGTTAAGAATTCCGAAAGATGCTCTAATATTCGAAGTTTATACCCTATGTGGAGCAGTTACAGAGTAACGGAGGACCAAAACTACAACTGTACAACTATCTTTAAGAAGACACCTTTCACTATTCAGAAATCGTGTTTTACTGAATTTTTGACAAAATATTGTTGGAATCATATTCAAAACTGCCCACCTACTTCTGAAAACATATTGTAGCAACATGGTGTAGCGGTAATATATGCTTCTATTGTATAGAAGATTATCGGTTCAAGTAACAACCATATTCGCGAAATTTGTATCACAATCAAATTAAAATGATCTTCTTCTTCTTCCTATTTCAGTGAGGTTATGATCCGAAAACAAGGGATCATAATCGTCTCACTTTACCGCATTTCTACTGATCGGCCTGTGGGGTTTGCCTATTTGACCTCAGAAAATATCGGCAGGCCTCCCGATTTTAGATCACTCGGTTACTGAGACAAATGAAATACCGATTTCGTCGCATTTGTGTGATCGAGGCGTTTAAAGGCCTGCCGCTCCTGCCTCGCGATGTCCTTGGAACATTCATTGATATTGCTTTTTAACCGGGTTCAAATGATCTCTTCTTTGAACGTGGTAATACCAGAGCCAGAACTGGAGCTGAGCCGGTCGCGCTCTATTTTTAGTAAGATGGTTTCCTTGATGTGAAAGCTTCTACGGATCTTCGAACTTCTTATTCGATCAAGCTTGCTGTCATGCGAAGCATCTTCATCTCAGCTGCCGTTAATTTACTCTCATACGTTTTGTACATCGTCCAACATCGTGAACCGCATGTGAATGCTGGACGCACAACTGAAGTGTAGAGCCTTCCTTTCAACTTAGGGGGAATTTTTCGGTCGCAGAAGATAGCTGTGTTTTCTCGCCACTTCATCCACCCTACGCTTACGCGATGATTGATGTCGTCATCACAGGTTGCTTTGCTATTGATCATATTTCCCAGATATTTGAACTTTCCGCACTTGGAAAGCACTGTTCCATTCAAATAAATGTCTGGAATAGGCCTGAGTGGATCAGAGAACGGGCTTATTTAACTATCCGTAATGCGATACCAATTTCCCTCCAAAACGTCCACCCACACATCATGTGCTCATTGCAGGGATGTAGGATCCTCAACTATGATTGCTCCATCGTCAGCAAATAATAATTGATGTACTTTGGGGTCCATCACTTTAGCAGATAGTCAAGGACTGTAATAAATAACTTAAAACGCTTCCCTGGTGCAAGCCGAATTTAATTGGGAACTCTTCTTTCTGGAACACCTCGATGTATTAGCGCCACCCATATCAGATCCCGTGGTTGTCTGTCGAATGCCTTTTCAAAGTCAACCAATACAATATGCAAATCCCTTAAGGAATCACGATGTTTTTCCATTATGATCCTTATACTTTGGATTGCATCCGTGGTTGATTTACCCGAGACAAACCCGCACTGATCATCAGATAGCCGTATTATTTTTCTCAGTCGGCCACCGAATACCCGCTCAACAATATTCATGGTATGTGGCATCACATTGATCGAACGGTAGTTATTACAGTTTCGCGTATCACCCTTCTCTTTGTATACAGAGCGCATATTAGGCGAATGTTGGCTAACTTAGCATTGGTACGAATACTCATGAGACGCTCGTCCGGAAACTGAAGACTTCCTGCCTAAGTGTGCCTTTAATAATAAATCGGCACCCGAATAGACGCTGTCCTTGTTGTCTGTAGCAATTGTGGTAGTAGATGTCGCAGTTTTTCATCCTCCTTTTACCCGGCCAATCCCATCGCACTTCTTGGATGGCGGTAATCTCTACTTTGTAGCATTCTAGGGCCTCCACAAGTTGTTCCGTTGCACATGGTTTGTAGAGGTACCTAACATCGCACATGCAGACACGAAGATCGTGGTCCTCTTCATGTTTGCAAAGATTGTCAACAGTTAAATCATCAGTATCCGAGACTGTTGGTTGCTTCGCCGGTTTCTTGTTTACCAGGCCAGTACCTTCTGTTATACCCCTAGGACGCGGGAGCGGGTGCACCAGTGCCAGTAGTCCACTACGAGAGTATGAGTGCTGCAGTTGGTCCATTTAGGGCTCTTCCCCAACAATCTCTATTCTAAGGTCCTGACTAACATTGGAAATTCCTTACCGACCTGTGATCCGAATATGTCGAAGCAGCTCGCGCAAAGTATTCACTAAGTTTAACTTTACTGGAACTGTATACGCCACCGTTGACTCCATCTAGGGAATTCGCCCGCTGCCGTCTAAGACAAGAACAAGTACTCTAGTGAGGGAGCACTCTCCCCACTCTTTCATTCGCCAAAAGTCTACCAAATGTGTTACCCTATCTCCGGCCAAGGTACTACGCACTCAGCGGCCACCAAGTGAAGGTTGAGAGTAGGAGTTGGCAGGCCTAGACTACGTGAAAACGCTTGTTTTTTATATAATCGCATATACAATACTACCGTTTCATCACCACCTCTGGAGCTAGCTTGATTTTTAACTCGGACTGGCGTGCTAGTGTCTTTATGCTACCTTAAATGTTCGATGATATTTAATTCAGCTGCATAAACTACAGATAAAATAGCGAAGCTTAACCAGAAAAAGTCCCTAACTACCTCACGTACATTGGATTCAAAATTAAATGCATCTCTGACAATCTTCTTTGCACTGTATTTGTCCAGCCAACTATAGGACGCACCCACTCCATTAAATTAAAAAATGTTCTTAGAAAATCGAACCACCAAAACATTTCCTAAAATTTCTCCGCTGCTCTTGTTGTTATTCTCAGCCAGGTTGCCAAAGTCCAATAGATTAACCATCTCACTATTCGCACTTAAAGTCATTGTAAATTACATCGTGCCTTCATAAATTTTAAATGTCAAACCATTCATTATTCAGCAACGCAATAAGTGTCCCAAATACCAGCTAAAACAGGTGGATTAGAGGGAAAATCCACGGAAAGTCCTATCCATCGATAAACGTGTCATTCACACTTTGCCGCTAGGAATTATGTAGCAAAAGACTTTTACTCCCCAAAACACACAATGATCCTTGTGGTTGCTTCACTATAACCCATCAGTGCGGTCCTCCTAAATCTCACCCTATCATGCCGCAAAGCTCTCTCTTTGTGTGTATAACTCTAGGGTTCATCTCATTTAGGGTCTATTTGGTCGATTGGTCGATTGGCTTTATTCAAATTTATTCCCTCGGAGCGAAGAGTGGTGAAGATTTATAATAGGGTTCGATGATTTTGGCCAGGGCCTAATGAAAGTAATTAATTTCTTAAAATGTCCTGTATCTGGTGGGGCATCCATATCTCTTGCTTGTTGTTTCTTTTTGAGGAGTTTTTTTTTTTTTTTTGAAACCCCTCAAGGAGTTTCTTAACCCTTTATGGGGGATGAAGTGTGACGTGTGTACAACAACCTCTGACCTATGAACCACAAGTTATGCAAACGCTGGATATATGAGGCGGCTTACCTCTCTCTGCTTCCAGTGGATTCGGTGTGATTGACACTTTGAGGAGTAATTTTCCGAAAGTAATAAATAGTATCGGATGAGTTCCATTATGAGAGATTGCTTGTAAATTGTGTTTGAAGGGCTATTAAGTATTACTTGGTGGGGTAGGTCAGTTTTAAGTTGGGGTTCATTTTCTGCCTCGGGGTACTTGACTTTGGTGAAATGAACGAAAGAATAAGGAAAGTTATTTGAAGTATCGGTGAAGGCTTTTCAATTTAAATACGAATTTCAGATTAGACCTGAGTATGTTATTATTTGCCAGGGGGATAATTATAGTGAGCTCTGAAGTAATTTACTTTGAAATGTGCTTTCAGGCAGCGGATATTCAAAGATAAATTAAGAAGAATCTGAGATTCTTTTGCGCAATATTATTAAAAATGAAAAAAGGCTCGAGCAATAGCCAGGAGTGATCCTACGTGTCGACCAATAAACAAAATTCTTAACAAGCTGTCTCCAATTGCATACTCCAAGTTGGTTGAGGTCTACTTGCTACCGCCATTAGAATACTAGGTCTGCATCTTTCGCGCAGCACAAGCCACCTAAGATGCCGAATTCAAATCTTTCTCACTAAGTCCTCCCCGCCATATACCGACAATGCAGATAGGAACATATGTATATAGATTGTCCAAGAATTTTCTTTCAAAGAATTATAGTCGGCTTTGTCGGTCTGTCGGATTTGCCGGATTTGTCTGATTTGTCGGATTTCTCGGATATGTAAGATTTGTCGGATTTGCCGGATATCTCGGTTTCTCGGAACTGTCGGATTTGTCGGATCTGTCGTATTTGTCTAATCTGTCGGATAAGTCGGATCTGTCCCATTTGTAGGATTTGCTGAATTTGTCGGTTTGTCGGATCTGTCAGATTTATCGGACTTGTCGGATCTGTCGGATTTGTCGGATCTGCCGTCGGATTTGTCGGATTTGGCGGATTTGCCGGATTTGCCGAATATGTTGGAATTGTCGGATCTGTCGGATCTGCCGGATCTCAGAATCGTCGGATTCTTCTGATTTGTCGCCTTGTTGGGGATATATGAGTACAACGAGGAAAACGATTTGATAAATAAATACGCGTCTTAAAAGCTTCGCAGTCGAGAACCAACTCAACTCTTTATTTCATACTATGCTTAACAATTACTTATAATTATTCTTATTCTATTGACCCACTTACTCATATTACGCATGTCATTCGCAACATGCAGAACTGCTGCGCCAGTGTATTGCACAACCTGCACAACCTGAACCCAATTAAAGTTCAAACAATTAAGCAAAATGCTTACATTGCAATTTAAACTCCAATTTGGGTTCTGCGCGAGCAATCACTTGAAGTGCAGTACACTTACAATGCTAATTCTGCATTATACAAGAGTGGGTGAGCGGGAGGCACAACAGGATTTTTCAGATTTGTCTAATTTGTCGTATTTGTAGGATCTGTCGGACTTGCTGGATCTCTCGGACTTGTCCGATATGTCGAATTTGACGGATTTCTTCGATTTGTCGGATATGTTCGATTTGTCGGATATGTCGGATTTTTGTAATCTGTCGAACCTGCCGGATTTGTCTTATTTGTCGGATCTTTCGGATTTGTCGTTAATTTCGTAAAATTGCCAATCAACTAAAATGAAATGAAAGTAATTTTTTTAAGTAGTTGTCGCCCTCGGTGCGAGTCCCATTTTAGGCCCTCATGGACATATTTGGTATTCCAAGTGGATCGCGTGGGTCTGGGATGACCTCCACCGTGCTCTCCATCTCATCAGCAACGATAATAATCACTTTCATACTTGACCCATCCTCGTCAGATGCCGCCTGAGTTGCCTATATTCGCGGCAGTATTGCACGTTGGTTTTGGGTTCGGGTTTGACGTTTCCAGTATCATTCTCTTTGCAATATTGTGCTCTATACATTCTTGTACGAGTTTTGTAATTTTGATTGTACGTTGACCCCATATATGGCAACATTTTAAGAAATTCGTAAAATCTTTTTTCAGTCTTTGAGACCCAGATCTGGAGCCCAGAATAACACTCCTCTTCAAATCAATTCTTTGTTCTTAATGCCTGAGATATTATCCCGTTTATGGATACGTGTCCAATCTGGGAAGTTAAAAACCGGGGTTCATTTTGCGCGCGCAATTTGTGACATCTGACTGCCACGAATATCGAAGCAATACTCGCACTAATGTGGGCAGCGTGGCGTAAGTGGTTAGTGTGTCGGATCACTGCGCGTGAGGTTCCAAGTTCGAATCCCAGAAAACACCAAACAGTTTTTCACGGTCCCACCTCTCGCGAGCGTCTAACAAACATCCGAGAGTATTCTTGTCTCGAAAATACATCTAGAAACAAATTCCCTTTTGGATACGGCACTAAACTGTAGGTCCCTTCCATTCGTGTGAAAAATATAGCGCACACAATATGAGTGGTTGCGGTATAGCTAGGCCCTGGCACTTAAAGAGCTGTTGCGCCAAATATTCAATCAATCAGTAAACATACAATTTTCGTTTTTTTTTAAGCTTAGCCATTACAATCAATAGAAATAATATTTAAAAAATAAAAAAAAGGGGGGAGTAGGAAGTAAAAATCTGAGAAAATAAAAAATATATATAAGTGTATCTATATGTATAAAGTTTGCTGCGCGCGTGCGCGAGGGCAGAACTAAACTAGGCAAAGGCGGAAGTGGTATTCCTACAAATGCTGCTTCGCTTGCTGCTGCTGTTGCTTGAGGAAGGCCTTGTAGGCATTTCTCGTTTCGGCATCCATCTCGGGGTCGACGTCCAGGTCGGAGTCGGAATCGTTTTCTCCTTGGTCGTCGTTGTTAGTGAGATTTGCAACCAGAAACGAACTCTCCTCCTCGGTGAGGATCTGGCCGTCGGGTCCGTAGAACACGGGATCATCGGAGAGGCGGATGCTGTTGGCGTTATTGAAGGGCTGGATGACGGCAGCGGGGGGTTCGGACATCCTCCCCCATTTGTTCTTCTGCAGGTTGAGGACGTTCTCGAGGATGCGACTGGTGCTGACATCCAAGGCGTGGACACTGCTTAGCTTTTGCATGATGTTGGTCATGTCGGCGGCACAATCGAATTCAAGGTCGTAGCCGGCCAGCTTGAGGGTCAGGCATATACACTTCATGTTCTCGGGGGTGGTCTTCCGCAAAAGTTGATTGATGGAGAAGACAATGTTCGCGGCGATGTCCTTGATACGGTTGCCGTCGTTGCGCAGCTGCATGTACAACTCGGCGAGGAATAGAGTAGTGCCACGTACCTTGGACTGCTCGTTCTGCATGTACTTGAGGATCTCGTTGCGATGGTACCCTAGCTTAAGGTTCAGTAGCATGCGAAAGGAGCTATCCTCCCTGAGGCCGTACAGCTTGGCGCCCATGTAGCGAAAGTTCTGCTCCTCGATGGAGCGGTTGAAGATCATCTCCATGGCATTGCTGAGAATGTACTCGTTGGTGCCGAAACCCTCGAAAACGGTCAAAGTACTGGCGGTGATTGAGTCGAAGGAACTGGGGTTCTCGTTGAGGCAATTGATCAGCGATTCGACATAGTTCACGGCGAAAGTCTCCTCCTCGGTCTGCTGGTTAGGATCATTGCTGGCAGGCGTTGAATTTTGCTGCTGCTGTGGCTGATTGTTGGAGTTAGCGTGACTAGAATGACGGTGTTGTTGCTGCTGCTGACCACCACCACCGTTTGCATAACGTTGCTGCTGCGAGTTATTGTAGTGCTGCTGCTGATGGTGCTTATAGCCACCGCCGCCACCGCCGCCGCTGCGGCCAGAGAACTGCTGGTTCTGGATGTTGTTGTAGTGATGAGGCTGTGGATGGAGTTGCTGCTGGTAGTGCTGCTGTTGGCCACGATTTATCTGCAAGCGGTCCTACACAGAGTGCGTGACTGGAACCGCGTTGTTACTCAGTCTCATGGAATTCATCTGATGAGGTAAATCTCTCATGGCAGCCCTTCCTACTGTCGCCTGCTGACCATGGTGGCTATGGTGATGATGCTGCTGCTGTTGGTGGTGGTGGTGCAATGACGGCTGATGGTGCTGCTGCTGTGGCTGATGGTGGTGGTGGTGTGATGGCTGATGGTGTGGCTATGGGTGATGCGGCTGCTGCTGCTACTGGGGATGATAGTTGCTACCTGGCTGCTGCGGCTGCTGTGGAGCGAGATTATTTGCAATGTTATGTATTATATTGAGCGCGTATCCTCATGGTATGAACTTGGGAGCGTTTGCCGATAGCTGCTGCTTCGAAGGCGGTGCTGACATAATTCTCCTCTGCAAATTGGCTACTGCGCTGGTGGATTGAACTACGATGGGTTTTCTTGGTTTTTGTTGAAGAAAGTGACAATACCGACGAAAATCACACGCTTTTTGCAGTTTGCACACACAAAAGTGAGCGACGGGGTGAATGTAAGAGAATTTTACGGGATTGGAACAATGGATGGATGGAGGAACCCTTTGACAAAATGTCTATTTTTAGTGAAGTTTTTGATGTTTGAATTCAACGGAAAATCTCACCCATTTGGACGCAATTGCCTCTCCATACCCGAGATTGAATTTAAAAACTTTTTCCCGACAAAAATCGCTTAATGGTTCATTAATAATTACAATGCTAGTAGTCATTGATGTCATTAATGAACCATTGTACAGCTAGATTTCATACAAACACACCAAGTGTCAACAAGACACAAAAAATGCTACAAACCTACATCCTTGGACTTTTACAGAAAATATCACAAAGTAGAGCCTGGAGTAACCGATTTTGCAGTACAAATAGAAATGTGTAGGATTTAGAAATCGAATCTCATAAATGTATTGTATTATTAGTTTTCGGGTTAGATAGAATAGCAAGCTTACGGATACCTGCAATCAAGCCAATTGAATAGTCCCTCCATACAAAACATACAACCTTAACATCTCATCCAAAAAGAGGTCAAAGGACAGCAAAAAATTCCATGAATAACCTTGGAAAAGCCCCTTCTTCATCGATAGTCCTTACTGTCTGCCTGGTGACATATGTGTGAACTCATTTTTCGTTACCATCCTATTCATAACATGAACGTATCCACTTTTTCTCTCGATAAATTTCCTTCTTTGTCCTCCAAATGAATGCGTCGCATGCAACAATTTATACCACACAAGGATGAGTAGACGTACGTTACAACGACGGCGATGACAAGGATGCCCATCCATGCCATACCAGCCAGCGACTGAACAGAGAGCAAATTTCTCTTCTCAACTTTTCACATTTGTATGGAAATTGGTTTTTGATTTAAGGATACAAAGTTGGGAGGGTGAACGTGATTCAGACGTATGTACACTTCGGCTTTTGATTAAGCTTGCCGGTGCCACGCCGCAGGATGCGTGTGTGCAATATGGGTGCGTGTAGAGAGACGACGAAAAACATTGAAATGGGTAAAACCGGGATGGTAAACGCGACGGCAACAATTCGACGATGAAAATGATGAAGCTTCCTTAATCATTATTCGGGAATTGGGCATACAGGCGGGTGCGTTAACTTCTGCCTACTTTGTCGACAGTGATATCCTGCGGAACGAGTAGTGTGGGGGACCTTGTGAAAATTTTACGAAAATTAGATCATAAGTCAGGTGGAATAAACGTAGACGAATACGTCTTTTAATTTATTTTTTATTAATTGCTAATACGGATTTGCCTTGATTAAGGAATACTTGGGGAGAATTTAAAGAGCTATTGGGATTTATTACTGTTAGTAGTTGCTGTGACAACTTGGAAATTATCAGTCATGGTATTCTGGTAAATATTTTGAACATGACGGTACTAGGTTCTCGTTTTAACATAATGTTAATTAAGAGGTGAGAAGTAGCATAAACCATAGCCATCTTCTTCTTGTTCTTCCTATTTCGACGATGCTATAATCTGAAAACATGGGATCATAACCCTCCCACTTCACCGCATTTCTACTGATCCGCCTGTGGGGTTCGCCTATTTGACCTCAAAAAATATCGGCAGGCCTCCCGATTTAGATCACTCGGTTACTGAGGCCAATGAAATGCCGATGTCGTCGCATTTCGAATGATCTCTTCTTTGAACGTAGCAATACCAACTGAGCCGATCGCGCTCTATCTGTCGTGATTTTATTGCTTTCACGTGAAGACTTTCACGGATCTTCGAACTTCTTATTCGATCAAGCTTTGTCACTCCTGCTGTCATGCGAATCATCTTCATCTCAGCTGCCGTTAATTTACTCTCATACTTTTTGTACATCGTCCAAGATTTTGCTCCAATGATTGCAGTTTAAGTTTCTTTATACTGTCCATCTGGCACGCAATAACACTAGAATCTCCATGCATTTGAAATTTTAGAACATTTCTAAGGGAGGTTCTAAATCCAACCAACTGCCATCCGCTTGCTCTGCCAAAGTTAGAAGTTCTGAAAGCAGCTTCCGTCGAAGCAAGTTCATAACCTTTGAAACTGTTGTTGTGTCTTTCATAATGGTTTTCAGTTAAAAATGTTTCTACGAGCACAAATATATCAAATTCTCTTACGAAGTTAAAGAAATCGGGGGAACATTTTTTTATTATTAAGCCCTGCAATATTGTAACTTGATATTCTTAGATCTAAAAAATGATTACTTTTCTCAAAGTTGTTTGAATTTAAAGGCTGACCGACGGACGGATATCAATGAAAACTGCTTCCGGTACTGCTTCGATCTCTCAATCCGGTCATGTAAACTTATTAGATGCATCAGCTGTTGTGTGCTCCGTGTGCGTGTACGGTTTATGTATTTAAATTTTACGTTTTATTGAGCTGAAGTTTTACTTCAACTTTTTTGTTTGATCCCCTTACTTGCAGGTCATCGCCAATCATCGTTTTACTGCGCAACCTTGTCATTAAGAAAATGTCTCGTGCTCTTTAACATTAGCCGTATTTTATTATCACCCAAGATCCACATAGATCACACGACGAAAATAAAACGATCCGGATCTGGATCAACGAAATTATTTTCCTTGTATCTTGTAGTGTGGTTGTGTAACCTACCAAGAAATAAAAAAAAAAAAAATTTCTAGATCACGAAATTGATCCTGATAGAAAGCAGGATCTCGTATTGTTGTTGTATTGCATAGAAACCAATGATCCATATGGATCATGAGTGATAATAAAATACGGCTATTAAGTTATCAAAACTTCAAATCATATGGTATATGAATAAACAATATAGTCATGTAGTACATCTGATTATTTTTTGTAAAGTTTACTCGTACAATTCATAGAATCCTCTATCAACGTTACCCCCGTTTTATTGCATTTCTAGATTCCTTTGCTCAAGAAAGCGGCTAATCCCGTTGTTATTCTTTTATTCTTCTCCCCCATTCAAATGCTCTATACCTACCTTTCTACACCGGAATTAAACTCGAAGGATCCCACTCAAAATAATACTAACAAAGATTCAATTCAAAACTGCGAGCACCTCGTAGCAAATGTAATTTTCATATTCTATTCGTGAGTAATCCAATGCAAAAGGATTCCTTCCTTCAAATCAACGAAAAGTGCAACGCCTCAAGTGCTAAACATCGTTCCTTTCATGAAAAGATGAACGATGGTGAATGCATCCCCTTAAGCACGTCACCATACTCCATCCAGATGTAAGTATACTCTTTACACTCGAATTGGTTTCCCTAATTCTTTAGATTTCAATCCCTCTTTTACACTTGGTGTAGGATAAGAAAATTGTTCTTCTTGCTCCTCTTGCGTGCGGATAAATCACGTAGAAAATAGAAAAATATTATGCACACGTGTAGGAATCATTGAGAAAGGATTGCAAGTCCTGGGTATGCATGTGGATAGATGGAATGCAAACAACAAGAAGACGAACTCTGTGTCATTGCATCTTTGGATGATAAGTATATGTTCTTCTACCGACGACCACACCATCATTGAGCCACTTTTCTGAAAATCTTTATTTGAAGAAATCTTTACAGATTGCTGAGAGGTTGTTTTGAGGATATTCGTAGGAGGACTTGCAAATTTCAATGCAGCCCGCAGTAATCCTTCAGTTATGGTCAACGAATTACATCTTTATTGCTCTCACTTTAACTTTGGCGGTCACTTTCAAGGTAGACAAGTCGGTTCATGCGGTACATCATGCAGCCTTTCCAGGGCCGTTTAGAATCTGAAAATCCCATGACAGCCTATTTTCATGTAATGCAGTGTGCATCTCAGTCAGTGCTTCCCAAGTGCGAAAAGTTCAAATATCTGGGATCTATGATCAATAGCAAAGCAATCTATGATGACGACATCAATCATCGCGTAAGCGTAGGGTGGATGAAGTGGCGAGAAAATTCCGCTATCTTCTGTGACAGAAAAAATGCCACCTAAGTTGAAAGGAAGGCTCTACACCGCAGTTGTGCGTCCAGCGCTCACATACGGTTCACAATGTTGGACGATGTACGACGATGTACGGCAGCTGAGATGCTTCGCATGACAGCAGGACTGACAAAGCTTGATCTAATAAGAAGTTCGAAGATCCGTGGAAGCTTTCACATCAAGGAAACCATCGTACAAAAAATAGAGCGTGACCGGCTCAGCTGGTATTGCCACGTTCAAAGAAGAGATCATTTGAACCCCGTTAAAAAGGCAATATCAATGCACGTTCCAAAGACATCGCGATGTAGAAAAGGCAGGCCTATAAACGCCTGGATCAGACAAATGCGAAGACTTTGGGATTTCATTGGCCTCAGTAACCGATTGATCCAAAATCGGCAGGTCTGCCGATATTTTCTGAGGTCAAATAGGCGAACCCCACAGGCGGATCAGTAGAAATTCGGTGAAGTGGGAGGGTTATGATCCCTTGTTTTCGGATCATAACCTCGCTGATAAAAGGAAGAAGAAGAAGAAGAAGAAGCAGTGTGCATCTACATAGCCTGTCTTGAGAATGGCCTCCAGTTTAAAGAAGAGACCTGTTATAGTTTTAGTCCCTTGTTATAGTGGAATCAGGTGTGTTTAGATGACGCTCGGCGGAGAGCAGGAAAGGCCACCAGTAGAAGGGAAAGCCTTTTTATCTAGAGACTGCCTGTATTGGATAGGGTGAGGAGGGGAATTAAAACCATGTGGGGGACCAAAGAAGGATCGAAAACCCCTGCGTTCAATGAGGTAACGAACTAATAGAGGTGAGACTGTAATTGGGATCACTGTTTGTTATTAGTTATTACTCTATTCTTCTCACTGAGCGGCGAACAGTTGTGAATGATCTGTACTACAACAGCTCGGCTGCTAGGTTCCTATCATATCACAAGGCATAGTTGTTATTGGGATTATAATTGCTCTACTGTTCCTTCTTTGCCGTGCGTGAGTTATGTGCACAACACACAACACTACACTCAAACAGCATCAAACATAATGTGTACCTATCATACCACTGCATACACGAAAAAGCTTCACAACAAGCCACCTCTACTTGCCATCAGATTTGACATCAGCCAAGACTTGTTGTCTTGTACGAGTATGAACAAACTGGCATACTGTCGAACACGTCTGTTATGAACATCAACTTCGGGAAGCCTCAACATGCATGGATTGTATTGTACTCGTATTAAAGTTGTTGCTAAGCAAAAACATAGATTGATTACGAATAACATCTAACTCCAAAAAAAATGTACATAAATGTTAAAAACATAAATATGTATGTAGTAGTAGTATTTTGTAGCGTCTGTTCTGATTTGAGATCAGTACAGTCGACAGTCGGAATTTGGATAGTGATCAATAAAGTTGTTAATCAGAAAATTTTGAATAATTGGTTTTTTCTCTAATTAAGCATACTTCAAGTTAGTTCAGAAGTATAACTCGTGCGTTTAAATTGATGTTGTCTTCGACTTTCTTTTGCTTACATTTATGGTATTTGTGTTTGATGGATTGATTGTCACTTGCGATTCGTTTGTTTT
The DNA here is from genome assembly GCA_945910035.1 of Brachypalpus laphriformis. Classification (NCBI taxonomy): domain Eukaryota; kingdom Metazoa; phylum Arthropoda; class Insecta; order Diptera; family Syrphidae; genus Brachypalpus; species Brachypalpus laphriformis. The sequence continues at coordinate 328,547,872 of OX246753.1, forward strand.
ATTTCAAACTGTGCGCGAAAGAGAAATTCATACGAGTTACCTAAAGAGTGATCAAATCACTGTGTTCTTTGTAATCACCGCTCACTGAAAATCACACTTTATCCCATCTCTACAAAAGAGCATCCCATCTTTGAAATTTTTGATCAAACTGCCATGCTGACGAGTATAAGATTGGATTAGATAAGATTTTTATGAACAGTACAAGATCGCCAGGATAAAAAAAAAAAAAAATACAGACAGCCGCGTGTGTGAGCATCACAGAAGCATTAATGTCTTGTCCAGCAGACGCTCTCAGTGTGATCCTGCACCTGATCCCCCTCGAACTTCATATTAAAGACACAGTTATATGCAGTGCAGTCCAGCTCAGGAAATCTGGGTGCTGGACCGAAGAGCCGTAAGATCGCTGTGAGGTCCTGTAGGCGATACCAAGTGAACTGCTTAGGTCTTCGACCGCCTACAGGATACCCAAGCTTAGCTTCAGAAAACTATTCTTAACAAAATTGCCTACCAGAGAAGAATGGAAGAACGAAAACGTTATTGACTATCATATTAGTATTTACACGGACGGTTCGGAGGTGGAATGCGGAGTCAGCGTATGTGTCTTCTCTGACCAAATAAATATATCGAAATCTTTTCGTCTCTCAGAGTCAGAGTCGCGTTTGTTGAATAGCCTCCCAACACCTAACCACGGGATCGCTATTTTTTCGGATAGCCAAGCTGATATCAAGACCATTGATGCGGTTACCATATCCTGGAAACTGGTATAGCAATGCCGTTGAAATGAATCAACATAGTATCCACTCAAGTATAACTCTCATCTGGGTCGCTGACGAGCTGGCCAGGCGAGGGTCAGCCCTTAATGGCTTTCTAGCAGAAAGAGTTGATATTCTGCTATCGTAAGAGGCTATATCCATCTTTACTTTCTCCAGCTAGCCAATCAAGTATGGAACAGTCTTACTTACTTATTTGTACCATATCAAAAAAAATCTGTTTCAACAAACCCAAGTCAAACAAGATACATAAATCAAGATCAGATATTGCCAGAGTTGTAGATATTATTACAGGCCACTGGCCAGTTGGGGACCACAATACCTTTTGTAAATACTGCAAAGACATTAATGAGAAATAATCTCTATGCCATTTCCTTTGCAGATGTCCGGCTCCAGAGAGGACTAGACAATACACTTTAGGTAAACTCTTCTTTGAAGATCTAAGCCAGATAGCTGACAAGAGGATTGGAGAACTAATCCTCCATCTGAACTCCAATGCCTGGGTTTAAACTCATCATCCTTTCACAACCACAAACACTCTCAGACAAACTGGCATGCACGAGTTTTTTTTTGCGCTAAAGATGGACAAAACGGTGCATCTTTAGCGGTAATTGGGTTCTTCTGAACCGCCCCTTTACCTATCCACCTACCTATATGATTAGGACAGGGATACTACTTTAGGTTTTATTTTAACGATTGCGGGACGGGAAGTACTCTCCTATGTCTTCTTTCTCAGTTCTTTGTCGATGGTGTGGTAGCCCTAGTTTTCAATGAATGAGAGCACAAGATCTGCGGAAGTTCCTGTTCAGATGAAAGCTTTTCAGGGTACAGTGGATCGTCGGTCGTCAATCTTGATCTTGTTAGGAGGCCTGCTTCAGTAAAGGCTCAAGTTGACATCTTTCTTTTACTTTTGAAATCAAACAAAGCCACCCGTTTGTAAATTCCGAAACTGTTTCAAGAGATTATTTCACTTTCACTCATGAATAAACAAAAAAATTTAAATTTTCTTAACTTTGTTGTCAATTTTTGTTAAAATCGTTGTTTTTACGTTACAAAAAATAATTTCTAGAGCAATGGCCTAGCATGGCCACACGTGTACGCTGTCTTAAATGTTTTAAAATTATTGAGTGCTCACCGTATGATACATCAATACTTTTGAAACACATTAAGACTGATCATCCAGAAATAGTATTACCTGACGATGATACAATGGATTTTCAAGACACAGGAACCGCTGCTGCAATTAATAATTCGGCAAATAGACAGTCAACTCCGAGAGTTCAATTACCGCGAGAGAATGGAAACATGGAGGAGGATACATTTCGTAGTGCGGGCAAGAAGCCCATGTATACTCGCAAGTATAAGGTTAACAATCCAGTAACGCCGCCACGCAGTCCACAGAAGCGTCGGATGTACAAGACATCCGTGGAGAAATGGCGCGCTGGTAAGGGTACCATATACTGTCCAAAATGTGGTGCCAACAAGAGGCCTATTATAAGGTCTCGGTCTGAAAAGGTGGATATTTCCATTTATCTCAGTGTTATGTCGGAACACTAATGTCTCTTTTTACAGATGTCCTATTCAAGCCTTGGCGCCGCCTGTATTCTAACATGCTGGCCGCTGTGCTTCCTTCCATGTCTATTCTCGCCACCCCCAAGGGACTACCTGCACTGTGCCGAGTGTGATAACTTTCTGGGAATGTATGATAAACAGAACAATTGCTTTAGGCCAAATCGAGAATTCGTTGAAGGTAGTGGATGCAAAGGCTATCCGTTGGATAAGTCGTCAGAGAATTCACCAGATAAACCGCCGCCTTCGGGGGCGATGGAGAGGAAAAGTAGCAAAGAAAATTTAGGCGACAGAAGGAGCATTTGAGTAAGATGGTATAAAATTGTATTCTTGAATGTTTTGTAAGAATGGTATAAAAGTTAAGTGAAATGAATACAAAAACCAGTCGTTTTATTCAGTACATCGAACTAGTTGTGACAACAACCAATAAAAAGCTTTTGCAAGCTTTCGAGAAATGAAGAGACTCTCAAACTTCAGCGTAGATTAGGGCATAACACATTCGAACCTCTTGAGTAAGACGCTACAAAATCTCATTTTGAAAATCTTTATTAGAGATGAGCAAAGAATCGCAACCTTCTTTTCATTCACTGCTAATGAAAATTCGCATCCGCAACCTGTTAATAACTTCTAAATAAACTGCTATTGCTAAGGAATTGCTAATGATAATTTGTCTGGCTTCTATTCACGAGTCACAGTTTCATTTTCCAGCTGCTAGTTTGAAAGTTTGGTTGGTTGGCATATAGCAGCACGAGTTATACTTGCGCTGCTATTGCTGCTATCGCAGCCGCAGCTGGTTTGTAAGTTTGGTCGATTGTTCAGCACAGGGGTTATACTTGCTAAGTTGCTATTGGTGCTATTGCATTGCGAATGCGATTTCCTAGTGGAACGCCAATACCAGTACAATAAATTTAAAGAAGCGCATTGGAATTAAGCATCCTACTGTGTCTTTAGTTTCAGTTCATCGGAGCTAGATGTACGAGTAAGTTTTTTTTATGAAAGGATATATGTACATATGCACATACATACGTGTACATAAATATGTACATAGGTATGAATTTATGAGTTGTAAACTGATTAAGGGCACTTGCACCATAAAATAAAAATTCGCTTATGGAAGAAAATTTGATTTTGACTGACTCAGACAAAATAGCCGGACAGGTGTACATAACGGGTGGGCCATCTACTGATTTCTTTTTAAATCATAGGTTATTTTGACACTGACAGCTGTTTCCTGCTCGAAATCTTGACAGAAAGTCAATATCATACCTCCGCGGAACGAAATGAGTCGCTTTACGCTTGAACAACATTGGGAAATATTGAAAACTTATTTCCAAAGTAAGTGCTGTGTAGCCCAAACAGTGCGTTTTTTGAAAAGAAGTTTTGGGCGAAATGAAGCACCCACCGCGCCTGCTGTAAGCAAGTTTGTGCAGAAAGGTCCTGAGACTGGTATGCTAGTAGACAATGGTCCCCGTCGTCGTACGGTGCGCACAGACGAGAATGTGGCTGCTGTAGCCGAGAGTGTGAGACTCAATTCACGAACATCAACTCGCCATCGATCTCAACATTTCACGCACTAGCCTGAGGAGAATTCTGCACAAAGATCTGGGATTATTCGCTTACAAGGTCCAATTGATTCAGCAATTGAAAGCGAACGACCATCCGCTTCGTTATCACTTCGCAGTTTGTGCCTTAGAGCAGCTTGAATTGGACAACGATTTTGGGCGAAAAATCATCTTTCTGGCGAGGCACATTTTCATCTCGGCGGCTACGTTAACAAACAAAATTGCCGCATGTGGGGCTCGGAAAACCCGCACGTTATTTTCGAGAAGCCAATGCATCCACAGAGAGTGACAGTTTGGTGCAGATTGTGGAGTGGTGGCATCATTGGACCATTTTTCGTCGAAAATGAGGCTGGGAACAACGTTTCGGTCAACGGTGGGCGTTACAGAACCATGTTAACGTCTTTTTTTTTTACTGAAATTGAAGACATGGATTTGGATGACCTCTGGTTCATGCAGGATGGCGCGCCATGCCACACAGCCCATGCCACAATCGGTCTTTTGCGCACCAAATTCCCAAATCGTGTTATCAGCCATATTGGCGATGTCAATTGGCCGCCTCGGAGCTGCGATTTGACCCCTTTGGACTTTTTTTTGTGAGGAACCTTGAAGGACCGATGTTATGCCAACAATCCGGCAAATTTACATACGCCATTCGTTGAGTCAACCACCCATCCTACTAAACCATATGGAAGATCTTAGGAATGCCATCGGACCGAACATAGACGATCACAATGCAAGCAACTCATAAGGTAATTTTTTGTTTACTCCTTTTCTCTTTGTATTTTTTTTGCTACATCTCTTATTTTTTTATTTCTCTTTGCACCATGTCTCTTTGTTTTTCATCATATTTTTTTGTTTTGTTTTATATTGTAAGAGTGATTTCAGTTTTCAGTTTTATAATTTTAGCCTTAATGTCGATGAAATATTTTCTGTGTTCGACTCTTCTCTTTTTTACCATCCCTTATCATGCCAAACATAAATGATGGTAGTTTTAACAGCATGAATGAAAAGATTAATTTTTTATTAAATACCATGTGCAAGAGCTACGATGGCCTGCATGTTTGCCATATAAATCCACAGAGTCTTGTGAATAAAATAGTTGAGTTCAGGTTGATTTTTGAGAACAGTCAGATCGATATCATATGCGTTTCAGAAACATGGTTTGACCCTAACGTAAATATCGAAGCTCTCTCGTTTAAGGGATTTAAACTTTACCGTGCTGATCGTTATGGTAGAATAGGTGGAGGTGCTGCTATATACGTAAATAAATACCATTAATTCAAAACATCTTTGTTGCTTTAATGATAAACATTCAAGCCAATTTTATTTTGTTGAAATTCTGAACGGTGAGGACAAATTTGCTATTGGTACGATTTACATGGCACCGGATGTAACGCATCCCAGTATTGTGTGCGATATTATTGAAGGAATTTCTTGCATGACACCAAAACTTATTCTTTGTGGGGATTTCAACATGAATCTCCTTAGCATGTCATCTAGCTCCTCATTAAAAAGCACCATAAGATCTCTGAGTCTATTTTTTCTAAATACAACAGAGCCAACTCACTTTAAACCTAATTGTGCACCATCATTGTTAGATGTTATTTTGACAAGTGATAAAAGTATTGTGAAATGTTACAGTCAACTATCTGTGCCTGTTTTCCTATATCATGATCTTGTATTCGCCACCTTCAGTCTAAATGTAAGTAGAAGTTATTCACAACCCGTTCAATATCGTGATTTCCGTAGTATTAATGTTCCAAATCTGTTTTGTGATTGTAGCAATATTGAGTGGAGTAGTATATATATGTCGTCTGACGTTAACACACAAGTAGAGTTCCTAAATGTTAGTCTTGAGTATCTTTTAAACAGACATGTTCCATGTAAAACACGTGTGCTGAAAAGCAAAGCTTGTCCTTGGTTGTCTAATGAAATATTAAACGCCATTAAGCGAAGGGACACTTTATACCGACGGTGAAAACGATTTCGCTGCACAGAAATGCATATAGAATATAAAGTCAGTCGATACCTTGTTGTATGTATGATAAAAACTGCAAAATTTAATTATTATAATGCTAAATTTAATTCCGATCGATCGTCTAAATTTCTGTGGAACCAAGTACGAGAAATTGGACTGTGCAAAAAGTCGTAAGGCTAATGATGTAAACATCAACGTAGATGAATTAAACAACCAATTTATCAGTACTTTTCCTCCCGTAGCCATTGGCTCTCCTTTGTCATTGACACAAAATTATAGTGAAGAAGCTTTTACAGTCAATAGATTTGATGTTTATTCGGTCGGATTGGCGATACTTGCTATCAAACGAAAATCTGTTGGCCTTGATAATATCCACCCAGATTTTATAAAAATTTGACTTCCAATAATATTGCCTCATATTACCCACATTTTCAATACCATCCTTATGACATCCACCTATCCAAATATCTGGAAAAAAGCAAAAATTATTCCTATTTCTAAAAAAGCTAATACTCCGGAATACAGACCCATCGCAATTCTTCCCTTCTTGTCTAAAGTCTTCGAATTTTTATTAAGTCGTTAAATAAAGGAATATGTCGAAAATAAAAAGCTACTAACCCATATGCAATCGGGTTTCCGATCAGGACATAGCTGTATAACAGCAGTATTAAAAGTATCTGATGACATTCGCCAAGCTTTTGATGAAAATAAAACGACATTGTTGGCATTACTTGACTTCTCAAAGGCATTCGACTGTGTAAATCCGTCAATTCTTTGTAATAAACTGTTAACACAATTTAATTTTTCTAGTCCCACTAGCAAGCTAATATTGTCGTATCTCACTAATTGTGTCCAAGCTGTTCCGCATAATTCCCAACTGTCTAGTTTTCGTCCTGTTAATAGTGGTGTCCCGCAGGGCTCCAACTTGGTCCATTACTGTTTTCTATGTTCATCAACGACCTTCCAACTGTGTTGTGCCATTGTAATTTTCATATATACGCGGACGATGTTCAGCTCTATTTAAGCTTCCCAATTGGAATGGTGGAAGGAAGACTCAGTAGCAAGATTGAATAAGGGTCTCCGTTCTGTGATTAGGTGGTCCACTCAGAATGACCTCATGATTAATCCAGACAAAACCAAAGTTATCCCTTTCTTGAAACATAAACCCAACCTTCTTGACCTTCCTAAAGTAGAACTTCTCTCTACGTGTATTGAATATGTCACGCTTGTAAAGAACCTTGGAATTATTTTTGATAGTGAGCTTACTTGGAACGACCACATAAACAATATAGTATCTAAAGTATACGCATCCCTTAGAGGTTTTTCAATTAGTAGATCCATATTACCTATTGACATTAAGTTAAAACTTGTAAAGGCACTTATCATGCCAATTATTACTTACGGGTGTGAGCTTTTCGCTGACTGTGACAGCACTTCTTTTCGAAAATTAATAAGAGCGCTAAATTCGGCTGCTAGGTATGTGTTTAATCTTCGTAGATACGACCATGTTTCAACGGAACGCCGCAAACTTATTGGTTGCGATTTGGAACATTTTTTAAAATATCGATCCTGCGTTCTACTCTTCAAAGTTATTCACAAGAAGCAACCTGCATATCTGTACAATAAGCTTGTCCTATCTCGGTCTAGTCGCTATATAACATTAAGGCCGTCTACATATACTTGCTTGACATCACGTAGACAGTTCTTCGTTCATGCTGTAAATCTTTGGAACCACCTGCCATACCAGGTGAAGTCTAAAGTCGAATACAGACAGTTTCAATCGGCATGTTTTTCGTATTTCTCCAATTTAAACTGAAATTACTCGCATTTGTTATATTAATCTTCTTAGTCTACATGGTTGCAACTATTTACTGTTTAATTTAACTTTTTTTCCCGTTTTTAATGTTCTATTTTATTATTGTATTTCTTCTTTTTTTTTTTAAATGCATCATTTTCATATTGTATTTTTAACACACTATTTCATTTTGTATACATAAAAGTTTGCCTTTTCCTACCTGTACTCATTTTAAGTGTACTCTTACATGTACAGCGATTATATAATGTATAATAAATAGATAGGTTAGGTTAGGTTAGGTATGTGGGCTGGCAGGGAGCGACGCTCTCTGCCACACTCAGGTCAGCGATGACCCATTGTGGTACATTGTGGTGGAAAAAGTGATCCCTTACCCAATGAAACTAAAAACTACTCAGTCACTTACTTCATTTCTGCATACAAACCACCCCGATGATTTGATGAAGTTCAACATCTTTTCCGTTGAATCGCCGGAGAGTTCCTCGAGATCCTGGAAGAAGAATTTACCAAGGAACTTTTTCCTGGAATGCTGAAGACTCGGGCAGTGGCACAGGAAGTGGGTTGTGTCCTCAAAAACTTCCTCGTCACCACAGCCTCTGCAGAGTTCCTCCTCCGTCAGGCGTAGTTTCTTCAAGTGGTACCGCAGAGTGTTGTGTCCCGTGATGATGCCCACGAGGGTGGAAAGGGATTTCCTGTTTTTACGGATGATTCTCTCGGTCTTTGCTTTGTCGAAAGATGGCCATAGCTTATAATAAATAGATAAATAAATAAATAAATAATCCGGAAACGATTCAAGCACTTAAGGCCAATATCATCCAAGCAATTCGTGAGCTACAGCCCGAAACCATCAACAAGGTCTTGGAAAATTGGAGTGAAAGAATGCGCTACTGCGAGGCCAGCCGAGGCAGCCACTTGAACAACGTTGTATTCCATAATTAATGGGAATGTTTGCTCTTACTAATAAAGCCATAATACATGGAAAAAATTTCATTTTGTTCATTTTATTGCATTTTTAAAAACAAGTTTGTAGTTGGCCCACTCTGTATATGACTCCATTTGAATGCTCATTTGCAGTTTACATTCACGGTGAATAAGAAATCGCATTCACAGTTATAACTGCGAATGCAAATTTACGACTTAGCCCATCTTTAGTCTGCACAAACATATAAATTACTACCTTGCAAGTAGAAGTAACCGCTTAGAGGAGAAAGTGTAGCCCAGGCCTCAATAACCTCAATTCGGCGTCGTTCACACCAAATTAACTTTTCCTACAGCACCACTCCGAATTTTAACAAAATACTTATAGTTTTACACCTATAAAATTCAATTGACAGAGGAAGCTTACAAACTATTTTCATCGCCGTATAGTTGTTTGAACAGCAAGCAATTGATTCCGATTTTGCAGAGAAAAATCATTTTCAGCGACGAAGCACATTTTCACCTAAACAGATTCATAAGTTAGCAAGCAAAACAGCCGTATTTCGGAAATTTGGGAACATTTTGGTACGCACATCCTACGAGTATGATTCCAGAAGAGTCATAAGCATAATATAGACTATGCTAAGGACGTGACGTGTACCAAATCTATCACAGGATTATGAACTACAAAAGTGAAGAGAGCTTATGTCGTCAGACTGAAGACTAAAACATCAAAAACGAAAATACCCAGCCATGGAAGTAACTCTGTCGCTCAAATAGATATTGCTGGAAAAACATTTGAAAGAGTAAAGCTTCCGATACCTTGGAAGTGTTGTCTCAGCCAATAGAGCCAGTACCGAAGAGGACGTTGCAAGCCGAATCGCTAAAGCGAAGTCAGGTTTTAGAATATTGCCCAAAAGAAGACGAAGCAATGCTATTAGCTTGAGCACCAAGCTAATACTTTTCCGCTTCAATGTTGAGCCCATGCTGTAATATTGATGCGGCACATGGAAAGCGACCACCATTATTACGAAAAAGCTGAAAATGCTTGTGCATTTTGAGCTATGACAGTTTTGAGCTATGTTGTTACTTTTCTGTATGCTTTATTTTATTTCATTTCTTTTTTCACTCATATAACAGCTAAGTTTTTACTACGGTCTACTGTGATCTACTCCGCTGGTGTCACAAATCTATAGGTACCGCGGTGGATCTCTCCTGGAGTGGCAACGCTGACACGGAAATCGAAAACATTCTTAGATTCAGCAAAATGTCTACCAACTGCCGGATCGATATATCATTTTAAAAAAAAATAAAGAATTAATAAATAGAAAACAATCTTTCAGTCATAAAACAGCAACAGTGGCACGACTCTCGTACAATCTGTTCCATTTGAGTCCATTGTTAGGGCTCCGAAGAACAAGAAAGTACAGAAACAGAAATATCTGTTCCGAAAAGAACAGTGGGCGCAATTGTGGTAGCCGCGCAAACACCTCGCCGGATGTTAATAAACTTATGTAACAAATGAGCAGACGTCTCAAATACACGCTTAACAGTTCTAGAATCACCACGCACACTATCAAACTCAAAATATTCCTGTAAGGTTCTAGAAAATAGAAAGTTCCAAGGACACATTAAAAAGCGACCATCAGCAGCGAGCTGGTGGTCTAAATTATTCATCCGCCATGATTTTTCTTATTCAAAACACTAACTGAATCCTAAAGTATTTTTGGTCGTTTTTATAATACATAAGTAGTCCAGTTTTTACAACTCTATGCGCCAACATTAAAACCACCCGAAAATTTCTTCATCAACCGATCTAACAACTTATCGAAAAAACCCTTTCCTATTCGCTCCCCAAAAGAGTTGAAATCCAACCGTGATTATTGATCCTAGATATTTCGAAGTTTACCGTGCAAAGAAGAAAGCAGAAAGTTCGTAGACGGAAGATTCCGCTTCATAGATAAAGGAACTTTTTTTCACCAACACATAAATAAGGTATTTAAAAAAACGTATACAGAAAAATCCATGTATTTCAAAAATAGTCTTAAATTATATTAAAAAACGTAAAAAAATAAGAAACACAACACAAGAACTTTTCCTTAAAGTTAAATATGCAGACTGTAAAACATTTTTTACAAATTCATAATTTAGTTCAAATTGCAGATTTTTTTAAAATTTACTTCCTTATATTAAAAATTGTAAATATCTATATATTCAAATTAGTTTTGAAAATAATTCAAAGCAAAGAGAAATAAGTTTTTCTTTTTTTTAAAATTATAATATTACTTTTCAATGTAAATGGTTTCTTTTTTTATAATAATTGAAAGAAAAAAGAATTGATTAACTCCATACAAACCGAAAGCTACTTGTAGGTTTGAATATCAATAAATCTACCGTTAAGCATCAGCATGCGAATGCTACCGTTATATCCCTCGCGTTCATCAAGAGTACCACCGATTACGAAATTTGATGTGAGTTCATACGGAGTATCTCTAATTGTATTAGGAGCTTCATGTATCAGCATTTCATCGACAACCAATTGGACAACTTTACTAAAAAGAAAAACGAAAAACCAAACAAGAAAGTACATATTAACTTGCTATGGGTTATCGTGAAAGAATAATGAGTGAAAACTTTGAAGAACTAATTTTAGAAATTGGAATAGAAGAATATAAATAGAGAATTTAATTGTCAATCAGGCAGACGACAAAGCTATATTCTTATTGATTTTTGTTTGAAAATCAAACTTTAAAATAAAATAAAAACATTACATTAATGTAAATAATAAATCTAACCTAATCTATAAGTTTTAGATTAGGCCTAAAATAACGTAAGTCACTAACAAAGGTCTCGTAGGAACAGCATCTCCCGATAGGTGTTGGTTCGCTAAATATCGAGAAAGATCCGCTGCAGCCGAACAACTAATAGCTCTGTTAGTAAGTCCTACTTCCACCTCCTCGCGGTGGAAATTGTGAACGGAAGAGGACGAATGGCGAGCCTCTTGCGGCACAAAACAGGATAAGTGTCGGTTACTCCGTGGCCTTGCGAGTCGCAACCCAATTGCTTAGAAACGGAATGCAGCGCCTCGGATACGGACGGATACTTTGTTGACGAGATTTAGATATGACAACGAACAGTTTCTGGATCAAGACCCTCCTCGACTTACTCCAGGAAGCGCCTCAAAACGTCAGATTCAGATAGCCAATATAAGACAGGCATATTGGGGCTGAGTGAAATAAGATGATACGATGCCGGGGAATACCACTCCACAAAAAAAAAGAAAAAACGGTCATGGTCTACTCTGTTAGAGCAGCTGGGACTACGCGGAGATCCGGAGTTCAACTGATGCTAACTCCAGAACCACGAAACAACCTTATATCCTGAAAAACTCAGTAACTGGATATTGACGGCTATATTCCAGAGTATAGTAAGAAAAATTACCATTATACAGTGTTATACTCCGATCCAGGACGCAACTGAGGATGTTAATGACAAGTTTCCCATAACCATTTAGGCTCCGTCTACAATCAAATGCCTAATGGTGACATCTTAATGGTGATGGGAGATTTCAACGCCAAGGTAGGAAGCGACAATACTGTGCTGAAACACGTGATGGGAGTTCACGACCGTGAGAGCGGTATGCGGACTTCTGCAACAGCAACCGCCTATTCATTGGAAGTACTCTGTTTAAGCCTGCCACAAAATCAGTTGGGTCTCAACTGACAGGCAGCGAACATCTAACCAGATCGATCACATTGCAATCAGTCACCGCTACAGAAATTGTCTCCTAGATGTCCGAAACAGACATGAAGGCGATATCGGACAAGAACGCGATCACCATCTTATGTTAACGCTTCGTACTGCATCCATCAACAACCGCTCAAACTTGCGTAACATTACCAGCTTCAATACTGACAAACTCAGGGATCCCAAGTGCGACAATTCAGGGACCATCTTGCCTTAGAAGCAGAAACAATCAGTAGCACAATGCGGGAAAGCGTAGATAACCACAATCTTCGGGGGCAAGAAATGTAATTCTTTTCACCTTGAAGCCCATGGTATGGCAACGCTGGGTTATCCTGGAGTGGAATCCTCTAAGGTGATAGTTGATTGTTGACGATCAAAATCATCCCTTTTGCTCTCTCTAAGGTGATCATCACCTTTTTGTGATCGTTTTTGTGTGGCTTTGCGATCGTTTTACGGAGAGCTTACAAAGTGTGATCATCAATTTTGACTTTCAAAAGTGTGACTATCAACTATCACCTTAGAGGATTCCACTCCTGATTGTGTATGAGTTCAATTTATGTCGTTTTCCATTGGGCAAAAAGGAGTACTCTTTTTGTGTTCCGCACAGAAAAAGCACTCCCTATCATGTTCCATTGGCTGTTTGGAGTGCTGTTCCGGGAGTGTTTTTCTCTTCCGAATTTCATTTGGGAGTGCTTTCAAAATGCACTCACACATATAAACCCTTACATCGGACTACTTGTCAAAGTCATATGGTACAATACGCATTCTTTTGTTTATTTTATTTTTTCAGTTGGGGCAAGTTAGTAGAAACAAATTTTACATAGAAATAATTAAAAAAATAAATAATATATTAATAAAAACATGATAGAATTGCTAATGTTGTTTTCCATTTGGCAAATAGAAGCCATTTTTTGCTTTATTTTTCTATGAAAAATGTAAACAAAAATTAGACATTCACCAACACACACAAAAGTAAGCAGAAGACGATTTCACATGTTCCATTGGAATCAAAAAAGAGTGAAATCGGGAGTGAAACCAAAGGAAAACGACATTACTCTCAGTCTAGTGACAGTCTAGTGACATATTGGACTATCGGCAGACACCTGCAGACGGATCGATGAGCATAAAGCAATCAAGGCTCGGATTGCAGTGGCCTCAGCAGTAGAGAGAACCGAGCTAGGAGCCCAACATCGCGCGAAAAAGAAGGAAGTGCAGCTTAGTGTAAGACGTGACAAACGTCAGTACATCGACTCACTTGCCACAAGTGCTGAAGAAGCAGCAAGCAGGTGTGACAGTAGGACTGTCTATAACATCACCAAGGGGCGCAATGTGAACAGTTTAGATGAGAAACTTCTAATTTCGGATGAGGATCAGCTCATTATATGGAGAGATCAATTTACTACAGTCCTTAACCCTTTGGACGATGGTGATATGACCTTGAACCTTAATAAGTCTCCCGAAGCAAAAAATTCCCGAATTAGCACCGGACCATGCAGTAAAAGCTTAACAGCATCAAACAAATCGTTCAAGAAAAATAAAGCAGTGGGTATTGATGGCATCCGTGCCGGACTATTCCAAAAGGCGCCAAACACATCGGCTGAACTGCTACACCCGCTCATATGGAGAGCGTGGAAAAATGAACAATTTCCCAAGGAGTGGAAAAGAGGAATGATCGTTCAGCTTCCGAAAAAAGGAAATTTGATGGGTTGTGGAAACAGGAGAGGCATACGCATATGCGTCCTTCCGGCCGTAACCAAGATAGATAGCTAGAATCACATTAGAACGCATTAAAGAACATTTAGATTCAACTCTCGACGTTCATACAGACAGGCTTTGGTGCTGGATACTCTTGCATCGACCACATAAACAGCTTACGGATCATAATAGAGCAATGCGCCGAGTATAGGGCTCCGCTACATTTATTGTTTATCGACTTTGACAGCTTTAATCGAGATGTTATCTGGTTGGCCTTGCGCAGGATAGGGAAGTGTCATGCTTTACACAATGGTAAGGTGTCGGAGGATTTTGAAGTCCAAAGTGGACTAAGTTAGGAGGACATACTGTCACCGCTATTGTTCTTGGTTGTCGTCAACGATGTACTCCGTGCAGTATTGGCGAAAGGTAACAATGGAATTCGATGGACTATGACAACTTACCTTAAACAACTCGACTACGCCGACGATATTTGTCTACTTTCACGTTGGATAATGGACCTTCATCTCATGGCCTAAAATCTAGAAGCCAAAACAAAAGCCCTGAGCACTTCTAACGCCCGCGCTCAACTCAATATTGCCGTCCAGGTCGTCGAAAATGTAAATACACACTACGGCGCGGCGCGACGACAGCTCCATGCAATGGAATCTGCTCACTCAGGCAGGCAGAATAGCGAAAGACCCTAAGCAAGCGTGGCGCAGAACATTCGAGAGGGAATCAAATTCTTTGGAAATGGGTTGGGGGCAGCTCAAACGCGTTGCAAAACTCCGAACAAGATGGCGCACAGACGTCTTTTATGCCCTATGCCTCTCGACGGGTGAAAGGATTTAAACATAAGCAAATCTAAAAACGCTCCGGCCCGCAGAGTCTTCGAATCTAACCCCGAGGGACGACGCAGTAGAGGGAATCATCGCCGTAGGTGGCGCGCACAAGTTCAAGGGGACCTCGACCAACTTGGAGTGCGCAACTGGAGGCAACTAGCTAAAGGCCGAGCTAAATGGAGAGGCTTGTTGGTTGAGGCCCAGGTTCACCCCGAACTGTAGCGTCACCTAAGTAAGTAAGTAAATCTAAAAATCTTAATCTATAATATATGGCTATGGCAATAATCATGTTCCATTGGGATTATATTATTTCTATTACCATAGTCGATTCCAGCAGCAAAATCTATTTTTCTGTAAGATTGAGTAGCTAATCTAAGCACCATTACCTATAACGGATGCACATAATAGGGAATAGAGAATTAAGGTGCCAACAGTTATACATATTCGCCGGATTAAAAAAAATAACGAAAAGGCTAAGAATTCAGAGAAAAAACTTACATATTTCTCTCCACACGGACTGTATGCCACGAAGTGTTGTTGAAGCGGTAAGGCATTTTTACAAAAAGAAATTCCAGACCATTAGCACTTACGCATTGGAACTCCACTACTGTTCCGTTGATTATTGTGAGTTTGATAAAGTCCGTTGGACCGGACGCATGGAAAAGCACGCCATCTTGCGCTGATGTTCTGAATTCAAGGTAAATATCACCAGTTGTGCCCAAGTTAAATGGCGGCAATTCGACTGTCGCATTAGAAAAATTTAAAATTTTGTCGTAGAAATAATCTCCCAGACAATGTAGTGGTCCAATTTTTAAACGACCTTCCTTTTCATCGAAGGGTGTCCCAGTGTCACCGAATTGGACAGCATGTATTGGTAGATTTTCTTGTTCGCGAATATATCCAGCATCGACAGTCCATGCAGATTGATCGGCGTCGCAGTTGCACCACTTTGTTGGATCAATGCACGTGCCGCTGACTCCACACATGCATTTGCGAGACCCAGGCGGAGCACTAGCCCAGTAGTCCATAGATTTATTTTGTGCCGACACCCACCACGACATCGGACGAAATGGATCACCTGGAGAGGATTAGTTCCTGGTTACTGAATTTTCCGGAATTAAGTGCCCTATTACCATTCGCGAGTTGAACTAAAATTCAGAATCCTATTTTCGTTTAGTAGTCAAACGTACTGCGAATAATTCGTGGCTTCGTTACATGGTTAGCGACTCATAAACTGACAGACCAAAGGAACGAGTTACGTGAATTTGATTTTCGTTCGCTAAGGCGGTTACTGAAATTCGACTGATTTACGCGAATGGGAGTTTTTCGGTTCGTCAATTTGCTGGAATTTTTGATTGAGTCGCAAATGGCTTACCAATGGCATCTTTCTCTTTTCTATATCTATAAAAACCATTTCACGCAATTTGTTGCATTGATACGTATATGCCACTTTTTTATTCGCAATTAGTAATACCAAGTGGCGAATTATTCTCGCTTACTACAGCGAATAGTGCACTAAATTCGACTCGCGAATTTTAATAGGGCCCAAAGAAATTACCCGGAGAATTAAATATCTTAGCGTTTCTGCAGTAGTACACCAATTGCTGCCAGCATGAGAATGATCGTACTACCATCGTTTGAATTTCCAAAGGTTCTGCATCGTATTGGAGTTTTTCATAGTATGATCCAGGTTCTTGATATCCATCGACAATCCCGATATCTAGGTGCGAATGACGCAAGGATGTGGTGATTATGTCATCTGCTAACGATGCAGTTTACTAGTATTTGAATAAATGGATTACTTGAATTAATTTGTACGAGCACTTACTATAGAATTGGCAAGCGACAGGGAATGGTCTAAGTGGACCACTACCATCCAAGTCAATCTGCGTACGGACTAGCCGTTTGCCATTTCTAACTCTATTTTGAAGTGCCGTACAGGAAAGTGGGTATTTTGCTGCAAGAAAACAAATCAAATATGGTTAGTTTGATATCAAATGAGGCAAGCTGACCCTTACGTGTATGACAAACCGCGCCTTTATATCCAGTGTATCCGCATTCGCAATAAGATCCAGTCCTGTTTTCGTAACACTCGCCTCCATTCTGGCATGGATTTGGGAAGCACGTTGTAAGCTGGGCTGTTGAAATTTCTGAAACTAGAATTTCTTGTTATTTAGCAAGAACACGCAGTGGAAAAGCGAAGGAATCCGCTACGATGGATTCGGTGATAGGAGGGAGAATGTATTTGAACAAGTACTTACTATTGTCTTTCACATTTCTAGGTGCCAAATCGGTACTCGGGGGTTGGGCTGTTGAAATTTCTGAAACTAGAATATCTTGTTATTTAGCAACAAGGGATCTACGCCAACTTTCGTAGATAGGAACACAGAAGAAGTGCTTGATTTAACACTAGCTTCTTATTCTGATCCCTTAAACGGTAGAGAGATGGAGTATTTTAGAAGAGGCATCTCTATCTGACCACAGGTGGATGTGCTTTCGTATAAACTTCCAACTGAGGGCTAGTAACAGCTACAGAAACCCTAGGAGAACAGACTGTGGTAGGTATACAGAGATAATAAGGAAACATCTTAAAGATAGGCATATTCGCAACGGCGATCCTCAAGATAAAAATATTGCCTTCGATAATTTGGATAATTTAGATGAAGGAGTCCAAGAGGTCCCAACATTCATGGTGAAACAAAGAACTGAACTCCAAAAAAAGGCAGGTTAGGCATTTCTACAACAGTGCTAAGGAAGTAGGGGTCGGTACTACATGGGATGAATATATAGAGTGCAAGAGAGAGTTTAAGTATTATACTTAAGCAGGCAATGTAAGAGAAGGTCGTGGAAGGATTTCTTTTTGTAAGTTCATCGCGGATACTAATGAAGCTTCCAGATTTCGCAAGATGCTGGCTAAAGGCACCGCTGCCCCAAGATTCATCAGAAAGTAATGAAGAGGTTTTAGAAATTTTAGTTGAATCCTATTTTCCAGGAAGTAGATCACCAACGGATTCTACTACAAATGGTTACTCGCATACTGGAATGTCAATAGGGGAAGAAGTATAGAATCTCATTACATGGTAGAATCTACTGTGGGCTATAATGTTATTCGCATCGTTCAAAGCACCAGCACCTATGCTATGAAAAGGTTAGAAACAGGCTTAGGGAAATTTTTAAACACTGTTTAAGGTCAAGTTACGTATCAGTGGCATAGAGGAAAGTGCGTGTTAAACCTTAAGCAGGTAAATCAGCCACACTTCAGCGAAAGACTAAAGACCCAGAAGTCTCTCGTCATTTCTCCTCAAGACACTTGAAATGATTCTCGATATCTACATCAGAAGTAAGTGTTGCAACGGCACTCTATGCATATTTAAAGGGGAAATCGGTGGAAACAGCTTTTCACGATGTAGTAGGGAAAATAGAAACAAGCCTTCATCATAAGGAATTTGCACAATCAGCCTTCTTTGACATAAGAGGGCCATCAAACAGACCATGGAAACTATAAATGTCGAGCATAGCATTACCAATTGGCTCTGCAATATGCTCGGAACTAGAAACATTAATTCCACTATCGGAAATAGTTCAACCTCCTCTGGGTTCTAGTCATCGATGGTATACATAAGGAACTAAGCAATACAGGTATAAGCGTAACTGCTTACATGGACGACATGTTGAGCTTAGTCCAGGACAAATTCTTAGACACATTTAGTGAATTGATGTAATTAGCTCTTAATGGTCACGGAAAATGGGCTAGAAGATGTGGACTGCACGTCAACCTAGATAAAACAGAATTGGTACTCTTCAGCAGAAAATACAAGATACCACTTTTCAAATTGCCTAAGCTAGCAGGAGTGGAGCATTCCCTTCCGGATCGTGCTAGATATCTTGGTAGTAAAATACTAGACAGGAAACTAAATTGGAAACTTAACATATAGGAAAGAGTCCGCAAGGCTTATAATGCTCTCTTCATCTGTAAGAGGACGACGGGGAAAAAGTTGCCCAGACCCATTCTTACGTATGGAGCTCTTGTGTGGTGGAACGCAACGAATACGAAAAACATACAGGATATGTTGGTCTTGGTACAAAGAGAAGCCTACATTGCCATCACGGATGCTCTACGCACAACGCCTACGGCTGCACTCAAGATCTTTCTGTATCTGTTAGCACTGGACCTACAAATAAAATTTTAAGCGAGCAACAGTGCGCTTCGCCTCACTAACGTAGGGCTCTTCAAAACTAGTAATGTGGGTCATGGTTCCATTCTTATGGAATCATTTCCTAATATCCCTGACAAATCGGACGATATCCTTGATACCTTAGATTTCGTCACGCCATACGAAGTAATGTATCCTGTAAGAGAGAATTGGCAAATGGAAATAGTCTCTGACCACAACGAGATCGTAATATTTACAGATGGTTCTAAGACCCGAGAGGGCACCGAGTCAGGTATATACTAGACATATATTAACCAACAGATGGCCGTGAGACTTCCGCACACATGCACTGCGTTTCAAGCTTATAAAATAGCTGTACTAAAAGCTGTAAAATTACGTGAGATGGGATCAATATCGCCATCTACATTGACAGTCAGGCTACGCTAAAGGCGCTAGAATCTGACCTGACTAGATCTGAGATAGTCAGGAATTACCGCACAATACTTAAGGCATTATGTACGCATTTGGGTATCTGGACACTGCGATATAGAAGGCAACGAAAAAGCCGACGCGCTAATTGGTAGCATTAAACCTCCACGGTGCGTGGTTAAGGGAATTATCCTTGATAACATCATTCAACACGGCTAATCTAAAATGGTCTAACTTAGATAGTCATAGGGTGTCCAAGGGTTGCGGCCTGTGTTGGGGAGATCATAAAACTGGAAAGATTTCTTTTTTTTGGTGCGCACTCAAGGGGATATGAATACTCTTAACGTGTTTATACATAGTGCGAGCGTTGGAAAGGATAGATAGATAGATAGATAGATAGATAGATAGATAGATAGATAGATAGATAGATAGATAGATAGATAGATAGATAGATAGATAGATAGATAGATAGATAGATAGATAGATAGATAGATAGATAGATAGATAGATAGAGAGAGAGAGAGAGAGCGTGGTTGTTTGAAGCTTCAGTTGTTTACGCCTCACAGAAACTCCGGAGAGTTCATGGCTAAGAAAAGCGATAGGAATATTCTCTGGCCAATGTCTTCTAACGAAGCATGCTATGAGACTTGGATTATCAAATACGGATGTTTGTAGGTACTGCAATGACATACATGTCTCAGAGGAGAGAGCACATATACTCTGTGAATGCCAAGGCATTGCCAGGACAAGGCTAAAGTACCATGGAAGATACTTCTTCAATTACTTAGATGGGGTAAGGTCATTAAACCACAACAATGACATATTTAAGTTCTGTAGGGAAATTAAGTGCATGTGGGAATTGGTTTCATAAAACTACTTAACCTAACCTAGCAAGACCATACAGTCAAAAAGCGAAGGAATCCGCTACATCGGATTCGGTGATAGGGGGAAGAATGTATTTGAGCAAGTACTTACTATTGGCTTGGTTATGCGTCGTGCCGCCATCATCCACCTTCCTAGGTGCCACATCAGTACTCGGAAGTTTCACTTCGCCTTCGTCAGACGAGTCAAGCTTACCATTAAGTGCAAAGCAAACCGAGCCACCAAATTTGCTGGTACAAAAGAACCCAGTCGAGTTCAGTCGATACTCACCTCTATGTAGATATGGATGAACAGCACCTGTAAATTAAATCCGTGTATTATTAAGTTGTTTTCTGGTTTCATTTTTCCTTCCTCTATTCAGTCTTTTCTATTCATATTTACATAGTATACATATGCGATCAAAAACAGAGTGGTAAACTAGGGACATGATATAAAACTATTTCCACAGATTTATTGTAATAGAGTTTTGCAACCTTTGCATCTATTGCCTGCGAAGAAAAATGTTCTTTGCAACAGCCTATGCATTACAAATCTAAAGACCACCCACTTCAGCTTATTTCCTCTAGATCAGTGGTTCCCAACCGGTGGGACACGGCTCCCAGGGGGGCATGGGGATTGTAAAAGGGAGGGGTGAACACAATTTGAATTGTAAATTTTTGATGCAAAGAATACAATATTGAAGGCTTCAATATTTATTACTGTGTGCAGATGCTCCCACTCTCTCTTCATATTTGCTTATTTTTCTGGGAAAGTACAGCAAGCACACATCCAAATGGGAAATGTGTAAAGTATATGTTGAGTATAATACGATACGCATGTCAGTAGTAGTATTGACACTGCGTCGTTCAACATGTGCATTGTATTTCTTTGGATCAAGGGTGTTAAGCAGACTAGTCACAGTTTATTAGAATCGTAGTTTCAATTTATGTTTGTTTTTTGTGTTCATCATGTCTTCCGCTGCCAGTAAGAAAAGAAAATACTCCGACGATTACATCGAATATGGATTTACTTCGATTGAAAAGAACGGAGTGGAAGTTCCACAATGCGTGATATGTTTTGCGGTTTTGAGCAACGATTCTTTGAGACCAGGTCGCTTGAGAGGACATTTGACCAGTGTTCATGTCGCCGTAAAAGACAAACCCAAAGAGTTTTTCATCAATAAACTGGAGTCTTTTAAAAAGATAAAGCTAGGAACAAGTGGACTGGGGTACGCAGATACCGAAAAAGCTACTGTTGCTTCCTACGAGCTTTCTCTTTTAATCGCGAAATCAAAAAAGCCTCATACAACCGAAGAAGCCCTCGTCAAACCGTGTTTACTAAAGGCCGCTGAAATTCTGTTGGGAGTCGAAGCTAAGAACAAGTTCAAGGAAATGCCATTATCTGACAACACCGTTAAACGTCGAGTTGATTAAATGACTGCTGATGTGGAAAGTCAGCTTCTCGTTAAAATAAAAAAATCTCCATACTTTGCACTGCAATGCGATGAGACAACTGATATCGCAAAATGTTGTCAGCTTCTCGTGTTTATGCGGTTTATAGACGTTGAAGAAAACGTAATGAAGGAAGATTTGCTACTCTCAGCGAACGTTGAAACTTCAACGAAGGCATCTGATATACCATAATGAAAATTATTGGCGACTACTTCGATAAGCATGAAATCCCATGGACTAAGCTTGCGGGGTTATGTACAGATGGTGCGCCGGCAATGATTGGACGTGATTCTGGATTTGCTACCTTAATTAAAAACAAGAACCCTAACGTGATTTCCACGCCCTGCATCATTCATCGACAAGCGCTTGCTTCGAAGACGTTGCCAGATAAATTAAAATCAACTTTAAGCGTAGCGATCAAAGTCGTCAATTTTTTTAAAGGAAGCGCTTTAAGCACACGGCTGTTTAAAAAATTGTGCGAAGATATGAGCTCCGAATACGAACAACTGCTATACTACACTGAAGTAAGGTGGCTTTCGAAGGGTAATATGCTTAAGAGATTGTTTGACCTGAGGGATGAGATCAGTGCATTTTTGGACGAAAAGAAAAATCCAATCTAATTATTCTAATGTAATACTAATCTTCTGGTCTTGGCGTACCTGTCTGATATATTTGAGCATCTTAACGAGCTAAATTTACATTTGCAGGGGTCGGGAAAAGTAAATGCGTCCGCAAATATTTTTAAGTATGGAAATAAGATTCGAGCTTTCCTTCAAAAAATCGGTCTTTGGAAGAAAAAAATCATAGCAAACAGTTTTTCGTCATTTATGAACGTTGCAGAGAAACAGACTTGACGCTTCAGCTGACATGAGAATTGCACTGACGAAAATTGC
Source organism: Brachypalpus laphriformis (assembly GCA_945910035.1). Lineage (NCBI taxonomy): Eukaryota > Metazoa > Arthropoda > Insecta > Diptera > Syrphidae > Brachypalpus > Brachypalpus laphriformis. The sequence goes on from OX246753.1 coordinate 328,570,551, forward strand.
ACCCAGAATCTCAGAGCTGGTGAAGAAAATGCAACGCCAGAAGTCGCATTGGTCATCTTACATTACTAATAAATAATAAATAAAAATACGTTTTTCAAAATCAATTTAAAAAAAAGTTTAAACAAACATTATACATGTTATACAAGAAAGAATATTTAATTCTCGATGCATTAAATATATTTTTCAATAAACATTTGGAATTTTTATTGTTGAAAAGGTTGGGAACCACTGCTCTAGATCGGAGTATAAGTGCGCGAGCTTAAGCTTTTTAGTTTATGACTTCTCTATGGGAAAGGAAATACTTGGTCAATTGCGAATTTCATTGGATAATTTTCTATACAACTGTCGCTCATCTGAATAGCTTCAATATTATTAGCATACTAAAGCTAGTCTGTCTTAATATTTATTACAAATCGACAACTTTCTTTTATCTATATTGCAAGGTCATTTCTTTACACTCAATTGGAGAGAGAAAAACTAACGCGAAAAATGAACTGTTATTGTGATACGTTGCTTTGATCTAATTCTCCAACAAAAGCATGCAAACATTTTAGCTCACCAGAATACTCGTAGGTTCAATAGCAATAATTCTTGTTTACGGTAAACTGCTTTAGCAAATCGTTTTGGTTTTTTGGTTATCGGTAATTGTAATTATTTTTTACAATCAGTTTCGAAAATAGGTCGCGGTAAGACTTTAACAGCAGAGGAAAAGGGCAAAATAAAGCGTTTAGCGAATCGGGCTTAAAACATCGCGACATTGCGGAAAAAATGGACGAAGCCAAAATGTTGTTAACAATTATTTGCGAAATGAGTTTGGCTATGGAAAAATTATGAAGGGAGGCACATATAAAGCAACTACGGAAGCGGATAAGAGAGCCATCATCACTACTGCGTCCAATTCTCATGACTCTGCTTCGAAAATAAAGGAAAAAACCGGTGTTAACTCTAGCTTGGTTATGGTAAAGCGTGTTATACGAAGTGCTAAATACCTAGAGATACTGAAACTAAAAAAAAAAAACACCACTTAATGCCACTCGTAAAGAAATACGCCTTTGGTTCTGTCATGAGCATATGACTTGGAAAACTTTTTGTTATGCAATTCTTTTGCCATTGTACACAAAATATCCCCGGAACTGGAATATGAGCGGCCCTTTTTCGCATTAGCCGATAATACAGTGATTTTTCCATATTCGGAAATTCAGGAGCTTTTATGTTTTTTCGATTGCCAACATTTTTTTGCAGATTCGTGATCACCGTGAGCTAATCTATCGGATTAAAAAAAAAGTTGCAATTTTTGACATTTCCGGTAAAGTAAAATTTTGCCACTGATTGTCCAATAAATTTTTTAAAACTTTCTCTTTTTGCTTAATTCTGGTAATCGTAGGTCTGCTAATTTTTTGGCTGTTATTAAGGGTTTTCCCTCATTTCTAGGGATTTGCTAGTTACTATTGCAGGTGCTCAGTTAAAACCTATTGTGGCATTATTGAAGCGTGGAGAGGTATAAGAAAAAAAAAAAGGTTTAGCTTAAAATTAAAATTGATTGCGCGATTACAGCTTGTGCTATATTTTATTCGCGCACTGTATGCACTTATGTATGTGTTTTGTGTCAGACAATTTCTAAGTTGCGAAAATCGAGAACTTTTTTTGAATTTGTTGCAAAAATCGAGAAGAGCGCAGCCATTACGTGGGTTACAAATATCGAGGTTTGCGAAAATCGAGGTTGCAATAATCGATAGTGCACTGTACCTACTTCTAAATTCAGATGTCATTAATTTTATACTACAAATTCCTAAATTCGAAAACTTTTGTGATTTTATCGAAATTTATCCTGTACTCCATAATAAAACTATTCTAAAGTTACACAATATAGCTCAAGTCAGGCTGCAAAATGCAAGGATTACATACAAACCTAAAAAAAGAATGCGTCTGTGCGTCAGAAGTCAACATTTGCCTACAACCTACAACCTCGGAATGCATCACAGAGATCCTAAACAATAATATAGCTCTATGCACCTCTCAAAATTCATGCCACTTGTCTATTGTACAACAGATTGAGGACGGAGTAATAATCTTCAACGATGTACCGAAAGCAACAGTTACCGACCAGGGTCAGCTAAAAGTACAGGGAACATATCTACTGACAGTTTCGGATTCAGTAAAAGTTAACGACACCGTATACCGAATAAAGAAAAAGGCACCTTGATTATGAAGAGCAACTATCGCTTCCTTATTTGCATCGTATTCATATCGACAACACAAACCATATCAAAACACTTAGCGACTCAAAAATTGTTCTGGTGAATCACTATTTTCCCAATAGCAGCAATTGTTTGCACACTAATCTTTATGCTTCTTAGACGCAACAGGTAAAATAGAGTCACCTTAAACCAAATTGACTCTACAATAACGAAGGTTGAAACAAGGGCGTGTCGAACTTAACAGGGGGGTGAATTAGCACACACGCGGACAACCCAACATAACCGGACACCAGCACTGCACTTCCGTCACAGGCTACATTCCCGTATACCTACTTACCCCATTCACCTCAATCCAATCTTACACTTTCAGCACCTTTCAGCCATTCACCCCATGCACCAACACTTTCCCTTACTAAGCATATTACACATAATGTTAAGTTAGAATTAAGGTCGGAATAAATAAATCAATCAATAAATTAGAAGGAACGAAAGTAATTGTTTTATTGTAAAAATCAGTCATAGACTGAAATAAAAAAAGTTGTATTAAAATAACTTGCATACAATACATAATATGTATGTATATGTATAAAATGAAATTAAAGGATTTCCTGCTTGCCTGAAACATTTAAAAAGAAAATAGTTTTCTTCTGCTTAACTTGAGAAGAAATTCAGAGAAAATTGTAATTGCACTGCACATTGCGCGGTAACTTGAAAGAAAATCCCTAGTCATTTAGACTAATGTTCAACATACACGCAACGAATGGATGGAGAATTCATCTCCGATAGTAAAACGTACATTGAAAATCTAAAAATGGAAAATTTCTCCGAAACGAATACTTGCATTGCAATCCAGAACCAAAGTTCGGGATCTTTCTCTAATTAAGGCAAGATTCACTTAAACTAAAATTCTTGGAAGTGAACGCTCTTCCAGGGTTCTGAGAAAAGTGTCGGTTAGGACGATTTTTTTTATTTGAATTTATATTGCGAACTTACGTTTTTTTATTGCCCAAAGCAATGTAGTAAATATTGCGCAAAGTCCAACTATAAAGATGAGATAACTAATATACTTTAAAGGATTCATTTTTCTTCACATAAATACACTTAAGGAGAAAAAAATTTAAATACTACTTAAGCGGATGAAACCCCTTTGTGAAACGACTTTTATTCGGTGTACATTCCTTTGAGTTGCTTGAATTTTGAAGTAAAATTGAACATAGTGGTAATGCAGTTTTACTGAATGTAGTAGTGTGAGATTGTACATATAGTTATGGGACTTTATGATACGTAGTTGAAATTGTGTAGCGGTTGGAGAAAGCTGTGGATAACCATTTAATAGAGGAAGTATTCAATACATCCCCACTTTATTACCGTCAACATCCATACAGAGCGGGCAGATCTATTGAAACGGGTCAGCTGACGGAAACAATTCAAAGAAGCAAGAAGAAGAGCATGAAGCTATTAATCGAGCCCTGGACAGAAAAGAAGTCAGAAGAAGAGTATCTAAGTGGATGTACGAATTGCTGAGAATAAGATCTGCAGAAACTCAAACATCACGTAGAATTATCAACGTCAACACAACAAGAGAGTGCCCACAAGGAGGAGTGTTATCTCCTCTGATGTGGAGTATTGTTGTGGATAAACTATGTACTTGAAAAGTTAACACACCTTGGAATTAATTGTCAAGCTTATGCTAATGACATTGTACTGATTCCCAGGGACAAATTGGAAGAAACCCTATGTGATATTATACAAAAGCGGCCTAATAGTAACTGCAAGAAGTGCTAGATATTATCCTTGTCTTCGATAATATCCTTCAAAGGATCAAGAACTGGAAGGTATCAGGTGAACATTCCTTCTCATCTCATCGATATCTTCAATTTAGTTTGAATATCGACCCTTTAGGCCCGACAGTTTTTAGAAATTTTCGCAAAACTGACTGACAAAGTAACTGTTAAGATATTAGTTTACCTACTTCGATTCCTTCTAGGACGCCTTGCAATACCCAAGAATGAGATCGCATGATTGAGAATCTTACTCAGCCCTTAATAAAGCGATATTTTTTTCCTACCCTGGCCCAGGGGTAGGTAAAATCTTCATTGGTGGAATGCAGATTTAGGTCCTTTAAGAGTTCATTGTTGAAAACTCTTCAACAAAAGCACGAATGATGCAACCGATTTCGAAATTGTACAAAGCATCCCTGTATATTTACAAAGAAGAACTGAGGAAGGCTAAGCGCAATTCTTGGATACCCTATTGTGGGAAATAAGAACACATCACTGAGGAATCTAGGCTAAGGAGAACCCTCTCCATAAATCCAATAATGCCCAGATATCTAAAAAAAAAATTAAATGAGACTTGAACGACTTCTAGCGAAGATTCGCTAAATCTACTACTTGATACACATTTCCCATATAGCTGCCAAGTTGTTAGCAACACTGTCTCTAACAGACCAGCTGCAAATTGAATTATTCCCTGAACCAAACTTGATTACACAGGACAAACTGCACTGGGCAATAAATAGCTACAAACCATACAAATCCGCAGGATCAGACAGCATAATACCAGCCGAACTACAGAAATGGTCAAGTAGGTGCTACAAATAATTCTAAAAAGCTGTATATTTATAAGTAGATCTGGTCCAAATACCAAAAGTATGGAGAGATGTCAAAGTAGTTTGTATACCCAAAGCTGGCAAATGTTTAGATCCATAAGTCTATCATAATTTCTTCTAAAAACATTAGAACGATTGACTGATATCCACCTACGCAACAGTATTGATGCAAAACTTCTGTCAGCGACCCAACATGCCTATTGCAAAGGTAAATCAGTTGAAACGACATCACACTCGCTGGTTCGTAATGTTGAGTACTCGCTGTTTCATAAGGAATACACAATGGATAAAGAGGGTGCTTTTGACAAGTCAAAACATCAGCGATTGCCGATATACTTTCAGACCTGAAGGTAGACAGCTCACCATGTAAATTGATCAATTTACTGATTGGATTATCAATTCAGAGCTAGGTGGGACGGTTCGGTGTGTTTTGGGTGTAAACCCCCATAACACTGAGCTGGTGCTCTTCTCAAGAAAATATAAAATTCTGTCCGTTGCTGTCAGCTTAGCTTTCTGGATAGGAAATTAAGCTGGAAACCTAACATTCAAGAAGAGTCAAGAAAGCTACTGTAGCACTTTTCTCTTGCAAAAAACCTATTGGAAATATATGGGGTTTATAACCTCGAATAACTCACTGGCTCTACTCCTCGGTCATTAGACCTATACTCACATACGGGATGATTGTCTGGTCGGAAGCCTTAGAAAAAGCTTTAAATCGCGATTATCTAAGCAAGGACCAGCGTACAGCTTATCTGTGGATAAGCGGAACACTACGTACTTTTCGGCACTGGACATTATGTTTCGTCTGATAGCCTTCGATATATTTAGCAAGCAAATGGCAGCGAATGTTGCCGTTTGCCTTGAAGCTACCCCAAAAGTGGTCAAGAAACGAATTTGACGACACTTAAATTCTGAATAAATGCACAATCTCTCCCGAAAACACGGACTACACCATCCCAGGTCTAAATCATGACAAGGACTTCCTCGTTCGCTCTGGAATGACAATGCTTTTTTATAAGATGAGCCGATCCGCTTCTATACTGATGGCTCAAAAACCAAGGACGGAGTTGGTGGAGCTGTTTTCTCAAGCTTAATCTTAAGCTCTCTTTCCGTCTACCAAATCATTGTAGCGTGTTCCAGGCGGAAATAATGGTGATTAAGGAAGTTTTATCTTGGCTAAAGAAAAGCGTGATATCCGCCAAGGATAACCATATCTTTTCCGACAGTCAAGCTGCAATCAAATCCTTGGAATCGATCTCTATAAATTTAGTAATCGCCCTAGACTGCCGATCGTCTCTTAAGGAGATGGTGGAGCAGTTTAATATTCACATCTGTGGGGTGCCGGGGTATAGGGATATTCCAGGGAATTGTAAGGTTGGTTAACTCGCCAAAATAGAAGCAACTATACCCATCCTTCCAGACAAGGACAACCTTGTGAATCAATCGCTACTTTCAAATTTAAATTCAAGCTGGATGCAATCGAAAGGACAAACATGGTGCCATGAAATAAAGGTCCAAAACACAATTTGGACTTTATTGCACTTTCAAAAGTGAAATAAAGTTCAAAAGATATGTTAACAACTGCCAGGCAGGTGCTTATAGCTGAGTCGGATGTATTTCAAGTTTGAAAATATTATTGCACTATCAAAATTGAAATAAAGTCCAAAACTCGTTTTTCTAACGAGTAGGCTGGGATTAAATGATCCTTCGTAGTACCACCATGGACCTTTTTTGGTCTAAGTGTGTTGGCGTAAGCTGGAAGCCACTTCAACCTAATCCAACCTAACCCCCAAACCAATGACACCAAAAGATGCTTGATTTCCATATGCCTTTTCAAATTGAATGTGTTGGTTTTGTGTGCTAATTTCACCTGGCACAAATTACGTTTTGCGAAACCTCTAATTCCGTACAAAAATTCCATACAAAACTAATCTTCCTTCGCTTTATAATTGGCGGCATCTTAAAAGTATTTTTTTAGGTACCGTCTCTACAGTTTCGTACCGTATCCGAAGGGCAATTTATGTTTAGAAGCTTTCTCGTGATAACAATACTCTCGGATGTTTATCAGAAGTTCGCGAAGGTGGGACGGTGAAAAAACTTTGTTTGTGTTTTCTAAGACTCGAACATGGTATCTCATGCGCAGTGGTCAGACACACTAACCATTGCGCCATGGCGCCAACAACTTACTTAACTAGGTAGCGTAATTAAATACTCACTTCACCCCTTCGGGAAAACGACGGCAGATTCCTCTCTTTCAGCCAGCCACCAAAACTGTTCATGCTGCTTCTTGACATCTTCAATATCAAGGCCTGAATCCACCGTACTGAATCGGAGACGGCTTCACTGCTCCGTGCGACGTCTCGGTCGTGCTTATTCCAATAACAGGAGCACAAAATCTCGGAACATCATACCATTATTCCTATATTTTCAATTTCTCTAACCCTTATCTCATTATCGAAACAGTACATAAAAAAACCCTTAGGGTCCGAACAGATACGGCAGAAACCGCGCCGGATTTACATTACTGTCTTCATATTCGTTCATACCAAACCCCATGAGGTCTGCAACTAAACAGCCGGAAAATAGACTCATGCGGTTTCTTTTTTTCCCGAGGGTAGGTGAAAATCTTCAACAAGACACTATGAGGATCGACAGCGCGTGCTCATAGTAGTGTGGGATTCTTACCCACTAAAAAACATCCCTTCAAAACAGATTTGTTTTCATTTTTACTACAACTAAGTATTCGACTTATCAAGTAGTTTTCATTTCACGTAATTAGGACGTTTTGCAAGGACCTTCCCATTAGAAGTTCCTGCCAACTCCGCAGTTTAGACGCGGTTACTTATCGCGCTAAGTCTAGAGGTTTGGTTCTTTGTATACGGCGCAGTAGATTTCTTTCTTCCAAAACTTGAAGGACTGTAATATTTACGTGACTTTCTAGTCGCCTTCTATGCTTTCTCGCGTAGGTTTGAATTTCGTCTTCCATAGTCTTAATGCCAAGATCTCTATGGATATCGCTATTTCTGATATACCATGGCGCATTAACAATACCTCTTAGCACTTTGTTTTCAAAAGTTTGTAAAATTTTAATATTAGTTATTTTGGTACAACCCTAGAGTTGTATACCATATGTCCATACGTATTTTAGCACTTACTTATATAAAAGCAGTTTGTTCTCTATATTAAGCTTGGAATATTTTCCAAGTAACCAATACATTTCTCTATATTTATTATCTAGTTCTTTGCGTTTTTTCTTAACGTGCGTTTTCCATTTCAGCTTTGTATCAAGTGTCATTCCAAGATTTTTTTTTTTTTTTTTTTTTTTATATGAAAAGGAAACCCAAATCCCAGAGCACTCAGACTCTCCGGTCCATTGTACTACCAGGCAGGAACCTTTCTTTGGTGCAGTGGTTGGAAAGACTTCGATGTAATTCGTTTTTCCTTTATACTTGGGTGGCCCATGATTGCTGTTCCCCGCTGGGGCTTGAACCTGCACACATCGGTTAACGAGCAAACACACTACCCACTGCACCATTGCCACCCCCGTCATTCCAAGATACTTAGCCTCGTTTGCAAACGGGATTTGAACCGAGTTTGAAAAGATCGGCAAATTATTTATTTTTTATAAGTAAAATTTACATGAACAGATTTGGTCTAGTTAAGCGCGATTCGCCAAACCTTTGTCGTTTTACCTACTGCCAAGATAGCAGTGTCGTCGGCAAATGTATATAGCTTAGTGCCTTCAACTTGCGGTATATCACGGTTGTATAATAGATACAAGACTGGGCCAAGAACGCTTCCTTGCGGCACACCAGCCTCCCTGAAATCCGAATGTTCATTTCCACATTTGACGCGGAATAGTCTTTTCGTAAGGTAGTTCTTCAAAATATTATATAGGTGCTCTGGGAGAACTTGTCGTAATTTAAACTTTAAGCCTTCGTGTCAGACCTTGTCAAAGGCTTGAGAGACGTCAAGGAATACGCTTGAACAAATCTTTTTTTCTTCAAGTGACTTTTCGATTACATGTGTTATTCGATGTACTTGTTCAACTGTAGAATGCTTACTTCTGAATCCGAACTGATGATCCGGAATGAGACGCCCTTCTTCTATTACCGGCTGTATTCGCTTAATCAATATTCTCTCGAACACCTTGGATATAATTGGAAGAAGCGTAATCGGTCTATAAGACGTTTTTTCTTTCGGCGGTTTTCCGGGCTTAAGGACCATTATGATCTCGGCGACTTTCCATTGACTGGGAACATATTCTAGTCTAAGTGCGGCGTTTATAATGAAGAGAAGCTTAATTAGAGCTTTTCTTTGTAGGGCTTTAAGAACCTCTCCCGTAATTAGGTCGTATCCAGGAGCCTTCTTAGGTTTAAATTTCTTCCTTAAGTTCGGTAATTGTTGCATTTCTTATTACCTTATTGGTTTTATAAGACGTATTTATATTTTCAATAAGAGCTTGTCCATCAAACGGTTTGAAAGTTTCTTCCAGGTGGGTGGCAAAAACTTGCGCTTTCTCTTTATCATGCCTGGCCCATTCGCCTTTATTTTTCCTAATTGGGGCGTCTTGAATTTGAGGTCTTTTAATACCTTTTATAGCCTTCTAAAGCGAGTAATAAGAATCTCTTTCTGCCGTTAAGCTTTCTAGGTAAGTTTGCATTTCATTATTCTTAAGGCTTTTAATAGAACTTTTTAGTGAGTTGCACAAACGGTTAAGATGTGCTTTATGTTGCGGAGCCCGAGTTTGTTGCCATTTTTTGCGTGCTTTTCTCTTCTCCTTAATCATCTCTTTTATTTCCTGCGGATAAGTTTGAATGTAACTGGCCGGCGTTTTATTGGGTTTGGGAGTATTCTTCCACGGGGCATTCTGTAGGATTTCGACGAAGCGATCAACTTCAACTTCATATGGCGTTTTAAGTGATACGCTCAGCTCAGTATTTGCTTCAATATCTTTTTTAAAGCCATCCCAATTCGTTTTCGCGCCGGTTAATCTGACCGGTCCTACTTTTTTAATCAGAGCATCGCTTATCGTCATAATGATTGGAGAATGATCAGAGGAGAGATCAAAGCTTTCTTCAACTTTTATACAGTTGCCAGATATTCCTTTAACAACAAAGAAATCGATCAGATCTGGTATCTTATTTCTATCAGTCGGCCAATATGTTGGTTTACCCGTCGTGTGAAAATCACAACTGTATTGCATACCCGCATTATAAACCTTTCTACCTTTCTGAGCGGCGTACCTTGAACCCCAGAAGGGGTGTTTCGCGTTGAAGGCGCCACCAATAATAAAATTTAGTTTAAGGAAGTTGAAGATGTTTGTGAAATCACTTTCTTCAAGTTTACATCGCAGTGGACAATATATAGACGAAATGTTGAAGGCAAAATGTCTATTTCTAACACGTACCGTGCTTACTTGCATTGCTTCTAATTCAATCTTTACTTCCGCTGAGTGTTCGATACATTCTTTTATAAACAAGGATGATCCGCCTCTTGTTCTTTCCGATGGGTGGAAGGCGCGATACACGCTATATCCTCTTATCTTAACATTCGTTTGTTTTGTCAGATAAGTTTCGCAGACCAAGCATATATCAATATCTTTTTCTCGTATAAATATTTCTAACTCGTCCTCGTATGAGGCCGTTAGCGTTCTATGTCATGCGGTTTCTGTTGTATTTGTTCGGGCCTTTAACCGCCAGACTTATGAAAATGAACTACTAAGATATTACCTCAAATGAGTATTTCATCTCCCGCCCAACACACCAAACTACATGCTTATGCTGGAAACAGGTTGCCACTTTTCACAAAAACATTGAAACACCAAGTGTATTATGTTCTTAAGGTTCTTAGCTTGCCGGATTACCGACTTCTAGAAATAGCAGCGGTACAAGCTATACAAGGGAGAACTGGATGGTTCAAAGAGTGTGGTTGGAATTAGGTCGCAGCTGTGGTATTGAAATTAATCACGATGATTTAAGGTGTTTGAAGAACCAGCTTTATCAATTCATCGAAGGATGCTCAGGCTAGGGCCAGGAACTGAGAGGTAGGTCCTGGATCTCTGCATAGAATGATATACAGTTGCTTGAATTACAATTTGACGCAGAAGAATTATTTTCGGCATGAATACAGCATCGATGAAATAGCGATAATCTTGAGGCTGTGGGGCGAACTCCTAAACCTTAATTATAAACCTCACAGAAAGGATTTACCTCTACAATGTAGTTTGTGCATTTTGACGGAGAGGGAGGATACTTTGCATTTTATTGCCAAGTGTCCAGTTTTGCCGGAAACAAGAAGACATATCTTGGGAAGCGATACCTTATCGGAGAATCAAGTCATAACACTCCTCAACGATGTTAATGGTCCTAAGTTATGCCGGTATTGCAAAATCGCACTACAATATTACACTTGAGCATGCACAAATTCATTCGACTCAAGCTCGAGCATGTATGTACAGAAAAAGGGAAAAAATTGGCTCTTGCTCTCTTAAAAAATTATGAATTGAGATTGATTTCCAAATCTTGGTCAATTAAGAAATTAAAAAAAAAGCAATTTTGCATGGATGTCATTAATATTGCTCAGCTTTTAGAGCACGTAGGAATATAATTTTGGACTTAGAAGATGCGTATTTTAGAGCTCTAAAAACTTAGTTTCATTGAAATAGAAGAAGGAAAAGTTTACTTTTTTTGAATTCAAAGACTAATTATTGAATTTCTTGGTCTTTTGCAATCAAAATCAAATCAACCTAATCAACTAAAAAAAAATCTGTTCAGTCGTTTGGTGTGTAGGTCCTTGCAAAAAAATATTCACTTTCTTTTATATTATTAGGGGAACAAGAAAATTACGGACAAACATAGGTATTTGATTATATTTTTTATCAGGCAGACGACATGCCATGCAAACTGATTTTCGTTAACGCTTTTTCGTAATCAATTTTGAAGTATCTACACAACTAAAAATCGAAACTTATCAAATCTAAATCTCATGAAAAAGAAAAACATATGCATGTTTCGTTTCCTCTCCATCGCCCCCCACCATCTTTATTTTTAAAGGCTATGATTTAAAAGGGGTTTTATTATATTGCCGTTCTTGTCAGTATGAAAATACAAATCGTGTATTCAACAAAAGATCGAGCGGTCGAATATGAGCAGTAAAAATATTGAAACGAAAGGTAATATACATATCTTCACATTGTTAATTCAATAAATATTTGGGAAGTAAAATGAATAAAATGGGCAGTAACGCGCGTGCAAATAAATGAACGAATATTAATACATGTTCGTAATTTCCTAACGTTTGGTTTACAAGACTGACCGCTACATAATTTGAACTTCGTTTCATAAAGTCCCATAACTATACAATCTCAAACTACTACATTCAGTAAAACTGCAGTACCACTATGTTCAATTTTGATTCAAAATTTAAGCAATTCAAAGGAATGTACGCCGAAGAAGAGTTATTTCACAAAGGACTTTCCTCCGACCTACAAGTGTTTAAAATTGTCTGTACTTAAGTGTTTTTAAGTGAAGAAAAATGGATCGTTTAAGATTTGTCAGTTATTTCATCTTTATATTTGGATTTTGCGCAATATTTACTACATTGCTTTGGGCAATAAAAAAACGTAAGTTCATATATTAATATATTTAGACAAAACGAAATAAAGAAAAAGAAACGTTACAAGCGACGCTTTTCTCAGAAGCCATGAAGAGCGATCACTTCGAAGAATTTCAGTTTAAACGTACTAGATCTTGCTTCAGTTAGAGGAAGATTCCAATAAATCGGCTTCTGGGTTGGAAGCATGGTACCAACAAATCTTTTCAGAGAAATTTTCGATTATTAGAATTTCAATGTACAGTCAACTCTGCTTTACTGAAAAAAATCGGTTAACTGAAACACAAAATTTATCACGGAGCATTTTTTCACAATCTTTATACAAATTACTCCGCTTAACTAAAATCCACTTAACTGTAAAAGCTGGTTAACTGAAAAAACTTTTACAAACAGAAATTATTAATTTATACTCAAATCACTCCTCATAACTGAAATCAATGCTAGTCAGTATATGCATCAGTGCTAGTCAGTATATGCATCAGTGCTAGTCAGTATATGCATCAGTGCTAGTCAGTATATGCATCAGTGCTAGTCAGTATATGCATCAGTGCTAGTCAGTATATGCCTACGGGCTAAACCTCCCCTCAGAGAGGCACTATGAGAACCGGCTGCGCGTACTCATAGTAGTAGGAAATTCGTTCCTCTCATTTTTTCATTTTTCTGATGACTACGACTAAGTTGCCTTAACGAGTAGTTTACGCTTCTGTAGTGTTAATCGCGTTAGGTAGGTAGCTTTCCAGTGAAGGCACCTACTAATACCGTCATTATATGCGGTTTTTCCTTACGGCGCTAGGTCGAAAGGTCTTGTTCTTTGTAGTCGGCGCTCAAGGTTTGTCACGTCCATAGTACGGGTTATTTCATTATTGCAGTGAACATGAAGACGGGTACGAAGTTTGCGAGCAAAGTTTGTTACTTCGTCCCTCACGGTAGCAATTCCTAGATCTCTGAATATCACTATTCCTTATATACCAAGGAGCATTCACGATTGCTCTTAGTATTTTGTTTTGAAATGCTTGCAGTAGAGCCATATTGCTTGGTTTGGTACAACCCCAAAGTTGTATACCATATGTCCAAGACGGTTTTAGCACTTGCTTATACAGAAGCAGTTTGTCGTATACGCTTAACTTCGAGTATCTTCCGCGTAGCTAATACATTTCTCTAAATCTGATTTCGAGCTCTTCGCGCTTCTTTTTAACGTGTGGTTTCCACTTAAGTTTTGCGTCTAGGGTCATTCCTAGATATTTTGCCTCGTTTGCGTACGGTACTTGCACCGAGTTAATGGATATATGTATGTAGGTAAATTGTTTATCTTTCTTAACGTAAAATTGACATGCGTTGATTTTGTCTCATTGAGGACTATTCGCCAGGTTTTTGTCCATTCGCATACTTTGTTCAAAGCTCGTTGGAGTTTTTCCGTTGATGATTCGACTGACTCATCCGTTACGAGGATAGCCGTGTCGTCTGCGAACGTTGCTACAACGGTCCCTTCATCTTGTGGTATATCTCTTGTGTAGAGCAGGAACAGGATTGGACCGAGAACACTTCCTTGTGGAACACCGGCGTAGATATCTTTGAAATCCGAATATTCACTCCCGTGTCTAACACGGAAAAGTCTGTTTTCAAGATAAGATTCCAATATTCTGTACAATTTTTCCGGTAAGATTACCCTTATCTTATACCTTAGTCCTTCGTGCCACACCTTGTCGAAGGCTTGCGATACGTTGAGAAAATCGCTAGAGCATATTTTTTTCCCTTCTAGAGCTTTTTCAATTTCGTTCGTTATTCGATACACCTGATCGATTGTGAAATGTTTGATCCGAAAGCCGAATTGATGATCCGGGATCAAGTGTCTTTCTCCAATTATTGGCAGAAGTGAAATGGGTCTATATGATTTCTTGTCATTTGCACACTTCCCCGGTTTCGGAACCATAATAACTTCGGCGACTTTCCATTGCCTTGGAACATATAACAGTCTTAAAGAAGCATTTATAATGTAGAGCAACTTAACCAGCACTTTTTTCGGTAGCTCTTTCAAAATTTCGCCAGTGATTAAATCATATCCCGGAGCCTTGTTATTTTTCATTTTTTTTTTTATTATCATTCGAAGTTCGGACAGGGATACGGTTTTTACTTTAAAGTTGTCGGGTGCCGTATTATCATTCGGATCTTCGATCAACGGTTGTCCATCGAACGGCTTGAACGTTTCCTCTAAGTGATCAGCAAATAATTCTGCTTTCTCTTTGTCTTCTTTTGCACATTCCCCGTTAGGTTTCCTAATTGGCGGGGCGAGTGCATTACAGGTTTCCTTATGGACTTCAAGGCTTTCCATAGAGAGTAGCTTGAATACTTATCAGCGGTCAGACCCTCGAGGTAAGTAGAAGTCTCATGATCTTTTAGGTCCTGCAGCACATTTTTTTAGTTTGTTACAAAGGTGGTTCAGATAAGTTTTATCCGATGGCGCGCGGGATTGTTGCCATCTCTTGCGCGCTCTCCTCTTTTCTCGTATGAGGTCTTCGATTTCAGGCTGGTATTTGACTTTATTGTTCCGTGCTTCTGTCTTCCGCAAAGGAGTGTTTTTCCACGCTGAGCTCTGAATGGCTTCGACGAGTTTGTCGATTTCTTCTTCTATTTCGAACGGTGCCTTTAGCGGTACATTTAAAGCAACATTTTCCTTGCAGTGTCTTCTGAAAGCTTACTTACTACTTAGGTGGCGCTACAGTTCGGGGTGAACCTGGGCCTCAACCAACAAGCCTCTCCATTTAGCTCGGTCTTTAGCTAATTGCCTCCAGTTGCGCACTCCAAGTTGGTCGAGGTCCCCTTGAACTTGTGCGTGCCACCTACGGCGATAATTCCCTCTACTGCGTCGTCCCTCAGGGTTTGATTCGAAGACTCTGCGGGCCGGAGCGTTGGTGTCCATTCGCTCTACATGTCCTAGCCATCTCAGACGTCCAATACGCAGTTTTTTGACTAGGTCGTTGTCGCTGTACAGCTCGTATAGTTCGTGATTGAATCTTCTCCTCCAAAACCCGTCAACGCAAACGGGACCGAAAATCTTACGAAGAATTTTTCTCTCGAAGCGACCAAGGATATCTTCATCCTCTTTTAATAAAGTCCATGTTTCAGCGCCGTAAAGCAGGACTGGGATGATCAAGGTCTTATATAGAGTCTCCTTAGTTGTTCGAGATAGGGCTTTACTGTTGAATTGCCTTATAAGCCCAAAAAAACAGCGATTGGCAAGAGTTATTCTTCGATTGATTTCTGCGCTGATTTTGTTTGCTGAATTTATAGCAGAGCCAAGGTAGACAAAGTCCCTTACTACCTCGAAGTTATAGCTGCCCACGGTGACGTTTTGTCCAATTCGTCGATGTTGGTTTTCCTTTCTAGTTGACAGCATATACTTGGTTTTGCCCTCGTTTATCGCCAAACCCATTTTGGCCGCTTCCGCCTCAATGCTTGCAAAAGCACCGGTGACAGCCCGCTGAGATCTTCCGATAATGTCTATATCGTCGGCGTATGCAAGCAGTTGTACAGACTTGTAATAGATTGTGCCTCCGGTGTTGGCTTGTGAGTTCCGCACAATCCGTTCAAGTACAATATTGAAGAAGTCACATGACAGCGCGTCACCTTGTCTAAAGCCTTTTTTGACATCAAAGGTCTCGGTGAGGTCATTACCGACCTTGATGGAGCAGCGAGCGTTCTCCATCGTCAGCCTGCACAGGCGGAAAAGTTTGGCAGGGATGTCAAAACTAGACATGGCTCTATAAAGCTCTTCTCTATAGATGCTGTCATAGGCGGCCTTGAAATCGATAAAGAGGTGGTGAGTATCGATTTGGAATTCTTGGGTTTTCTCCAGGATCTGCCGAAGTGTGAAGATTTGATCGATGGTGGACTTTCCTGGCCTGAAACCGCACTGATAGGGTCCAATCAGGCTGTTGATAAAAGGTTTCAGGCGTTCACACAATATCGCAGAAAAGATCTTGTACGCGATGTTGAGGAGACTGATGCCTCTATAATTGGCGCAGTTGAGGGGGTCTCCTTTCTTGTGGATCGGGCAAACGATGCTGAGATTCCATTCATCAGGCATACACTCCTCTGACCAAATATTAGAAATGAGTTGGTGTATGCACTCTACCAATTCATCCCCAGCTGCCTTGAAAAGTTCGGCCGGTAAGCCGTCAGGTCCAGCAGCCTTGTTCGATTTTAGCTTGGATATTGCTATCCTCACTTCGTTTTGGTCAGGTGGACGGAAATTTTGACTATCATCGTCCATGTTGAATGGTTCATTCTGCCTGACAGCGGGATGTTGGTCTTCGTCGCCGTTATACAGTCTGCAGAAGTAGTTTTTCCATATTCTCAGCACCGACTGTGATTCTACAACGAGGTTTCCATTCTCATCTCTACAGGTTTCTGTACGGGTATTACTTCTCTGACACGTTCTTTTTACCTTTTGGTAAAACTTCCGTACATTGTTCCTGGAGTAAAGACTCTCGATATTCTCAAACGCGCGCTTCTCATGCTCTTTCTTCTTCTTTTGGAGAAGCCGATGTTCTTCCCGTCTCTTTTGCTCGTAGAGCTCACAAGCAGCTCTCGTCTTCCTTTGCAGCGCCGCTTTGTATGCCTCTTGTTTTGCTGCATGCACTCGCCGGCATTCTTCGTCAAACCAGGGGTTTCGCGGTGGTGGGCGAGCGAGACCCAGCACATCAGTCGCGGCGTTTCTGATGGCATGTTGGCAGCGTTACCACTGGTCTTCGGCACTTGATGCTGGCGGTATAGGGGTGATTGAGAGATTTCGGGATACGCGTTCAGCGAAGAGTCTGGCGGTCTCTTGCGATTGTAGCTTTTCGACGTTAAATTTGCTCACAGTAATTCTTCTTTGTTGCTCAGATTGGGATATCCGCATTCGTACCTTGGCTACAACAAGGTAATGATCCGAGTCTATGTTGGCCGCTCGGAAGGTCCGGACATCCAGAATACTGGAGGCATGCCTTGCGTCGATCGCAATATGATCAATTTGGTTGATCGTTACATGATCATTGGACCGCCATGTCTGCTTATGAATATCGAGATGAGGAAACCATGTGCTTGCTATGGTGACATTTCGCTCCACAGCGAAATCAATTAGCCTTAGTCCGTTATCAGACGTGGTGTCGTGTAGGCTATGCTTACCGACTGCTCTACCGAAGACGTCCTCCTTTCCTATTTTGGCGTTAAAATCGCCCAATACGATCTTAACGTCGTATTTAGGACATTGCTCGTATGTTTTGTCGAGGAGCTCGTAGAAACACTCTTTGGAGGCAGGGTCCTTTTCTTCTGTGGGGGCATGAACACATATCAGGCTTATGTTAGCGAATTTAGCCTTGATCCGGATAGTCATAATACGCTCGCTCACGTGTCGGAAGCTTAAGACTTCTTGCCTAAGTCTGCCGCGTATAACAAATCCGCATCCGAATAAGCGTTGCCTGTTGCCTCTGTAGCAATCACCGTAGTAGATGTCACAGTTTTTCATCCTCTTTTTGCCTGGCCCATCCCATCGCACTTCCTGGATGGCGGTAATATCTGCTTTATAGCAGTCTAGGGCCTCTGCTAGTTGTTCGGCTGCACGTGGTCTGTAAAGGGACAGAACATTCCACGTACAGATCCGAAGGTCGTTGTCCTTATTTCGTTTGCTGGGGTCGTCATTAGTTGGGTCATCCTTATCCGAGGCTTTTGGTTGTTTCGGAACCATGCGTTTTTTACGTGGTAGGGAAGTTACCCCGACGGCACAACCCCCAACCTGGAGGCTCTTCTGAAAGCGTCCCAGTTAGTTTTGTTACTAGTTAATTGTTACTGAAATTGTTTTTCAGTTATCCAAACTCCGGTTAAATGAAAGTTTTTTTCAGTTATCCGAAGTTCGCTTAAGAGAAAATACGCTTTAAGTGAAAAAATAATTGTGGCAAATTGGTATTTCAGTTAAGCGGAGGCGACATATATGTACAAGTATGTATTACTCCATCCATTCAATGCCTGTCGAACATTAGTCTAAACGACTGTAGGGATTTTGTTTAAGTTACCGCAAAATGCAGTGCAATTACAACTTTCTCTCAATGTCTTATCTCTTTAAATGTTTTGGGCAAGCAGGAAAATCCTTTAATTTCAAATTATATAATACATATGTAAGTATGTATGTATTGAATGTACAAATTCACCAGATCTTAATTTGTTTGCTCCCTCTGAAGGAAGGGCCGTGCAGGCAGCATTTTGTAATGAGAATGCGACTTTAACCTTAATACGCAGTTGAAGTTTTCGTCATACCATCAATATATAATAAATGCTATTTTATTTAAGACTAGCGGGTACCCAGCGCACAGTGGCTCCTTTTGACTTTTTTGGTTGCAAAAATCATAACTCTTAAACAAGATATCGTGACAGTTTTTTTTTTTTGCTTAAAGGAAATTCCCAGGGCTATGAAATTCGTGAATTTTGAGAAAAATCTTTTACAGGGTGTTCCAGAATCTTCTGCTGATATGAGACTCTCACTAGGGGGGATAAAGATAATGTTTTACTTTTAAAATATTCAAAAGTTCATGATTGAAGTACTAACAGGGTGTCTAAAAGATAATCCGAGCAAAACAGTGGTGAAAAAGTAAACGAACAATTTTTTAAATGTTTTTTCTTTTTTTTAGGTGTATCAAGAGAGAACTTGTTTTTATTTTCTGGCACATATCAGATTGCATAATAAAATATTTCAGTGATTCATTTCAAGTCAAACAGTGGAGAAAAAAGTAAACGAAAATAAAAAATAAAATTTCCTGGAAACTTTCATCAAGATGTTGATGGTAGTGTCTAATAAACTTATCATTTCTGGAGAGTATTGTGCTTTGAGATCTTTTCCGGTTCTGTCATGCCTTAACCCCTTCGGTCTGATAGGGGTTTATGTGTCCGGGTTGATGTTACTGACCGGGACACCATACGTCCCACCCAAAGGAACGGTCGGGACAAATATGTCCCTGCCACTCCCACCACCCGTACATATACGACTTCAATTTTCAATAGAGAAGACGTTTAAACTATGTATAACTACTGTCATGGCTCAACATAAGTAATAAGTAGTTTTTACTTTATATGCTTTTCGGATTAAAAGGGTTAACGAAGAAATGAGTGGGTCCGATGAGGCTGCAAGCATGTTGAAAGGTCTTCATTCTGCGGTACCCTTGAAACCTTGTAATGGAGAGATTCCATATTCGTAGTTATGCTCATCATCATTTGATTCATCTTGACTGTTAAAGTTTTTTTTTTTGTTCTCTTGCATATGGGACATGATCGCATTGACTATATATTATTTCATTCAGAACATAAGAAATTATTTTTATTCAGTTCAGTAATCGTAATCACGGAATTGCTATTATATGCTAATAATTTGAAACAAATCCAATAATAAATCTTTATTACTCATTCTAATAAAAATAAAAATTTGGATTTGAGTCTATAATTTTTCGCAGCGCTGCAATTCACCAATGAGGTAAAGGGAAAAAAAAAAAAAATTCGGCTGACCTCTTCAAATAAAATCTCTTTAGCACAAAGTTCCCGCAAGTTCCTACACCTGAGTTTTTTAGTATATGTACATCTAAATATATATAGGAATTAATTTCCCGTTGGGTTCAGGTCGGACTTTTGGAGACTTTTTTTTTTTAACTCAACCTAATGTCTTAAAAGTGTGCCAGAAATAGTGTTTCAAAAAACATTAAATTAAGTAGTTTTAATCAAATTATTATATAAAAAAAATCCTTCATATTTGATTTAGCAAATGAATAGATTTATCACACAAAATGAAAAAGCAATGTTTTTTTTAAACCCTTTGTCTAATTTTTACACTCGTACTTTCCGTGCTCGCTACTGTAAATCCAAGTATTAAATACACATGGGTTTTGTTTTAAACAAATCGCTTTATTTCGTAAATCGGCACTATCTGGCAGCTGCAATTTTGCACAATGTTTAACAAATAGTTAAGGTCTGAGCTCCTGTTAAATTTTTTCCCTGCCTTAGTCAACTTTTTTTTTTGCAGCTCTATGAAAAGTAAAGAAATGTTCTTAAGTATATGTTACAATACAAAATTTATTAAAAATACTAAGCGACATTTTCTTTACTTTTTTTAATATTTTAATTTACTTAAAGAACAACACAACCGAAATGTAATTAAAGAAAAGTATCCAATTCTTGTGTTTGAAGCTCTGTTTATTTCCCTTTGAAAAACAATTTTTTTTTTTCAATTAACACATCGAATTGCCACGACTTTTAGCATTTGGCGCCACAGTGCGGCGTGCACTGGCAGGCAGGCGCCTGGGGTTAATTCTATTAGAGAACAGTTTTGTGCCGGAAAAGTTTGCCATCTTCGAGTCGTCACGCTAAAAGCGCCCAAACGACAACTTAGTCCGCCCTATTCACAAACTGACTACATATTCTCCAGTGCTCTGAAGGGATGCTTCAGGTGCGGCGGAATGTTTAAGATTACTTCTATATCATGTAATTTACCACTATGTTTTTGGATTCCCATACGAAACGCAAATTTCCGTTTTTCCGATTTTTCTTCTTTTTTTTTTTCCAAACGATCCCAGTATTGAGACGAACAACACAAAAAAAAAATCCAAATCGGTTCTCGAGTTTTTGCGAGACTAACGCACGGCAATTGATTCGTATATAGTCACTCCAAGCCAAACTCGAACACCTGAGCAGTCGTAGTTCCAATGTAATGGTTTTTATTGTATTTTCAAAAACAAAAAGCAAAAACTTCATTAATTTAAGCAAAAACAATGAATAAAAACAATAGAACTCAACAATTTCAACACATATGCCAAGCTCGGACACCAATGTAAGTGTAAATAAGTACTCATTTATTTCTCAAATTCTTAAAGGATTAGTATTTGGTATTTTTCTTTTTACCATTTTTAGTCTTGTTGGCATCGATTCAACAAGTTTTTTTTGCAATATGCTGCATCAATTATTTCCCATTCTTCTAGCAAAACTCTTTTTAGTTTAGTTTTATTTGAAATGGGATATTTTCGGGTTCTTTCTTTTAGATGTTGCCACAAATTCTATGGGATTAATATCCGGACTTTGTGGTGGAGTTTCCATAACGTGGGGGCAATTATACAATAACCACAAGCGAATATTGTGGGCCTTGTGCTTCGGGTCATTGTCTTGATAAAATTTCCACCCGCTATCAAGTTCTAATTTTTCTACACTTTGAGTCAAATTGGCTTTTAAAATGTCCAGCTACACTTTCTGGTCCATTTTTCCTTCAATAAAATGTAGACATCCAGGCCCAGCAGCTGAAAACGAACCCCAAACCATCACTGAACCGTCACCATATTTGTCTGTTTGCCTCAAATTTCTCAAAAGCAGCTCCTCGTTTGCATTTCTCCATACTATTGTTTTACCATCAGAACAAAAAATAGTAAATTTACTCTAATCGGTAAACATAACAGTTTTCCAAAAAGAGTAATCTTTATTTGTATGTTCTATTGCGAACTGTAGTCTTTTTTTTATTTTGCTTACTGATAAATGGCTTTTGTCTAGCTCTTCGACCATTTATCAAGTTGAGTGCCACCGAAAAATCCGAAAACCTGGTCCCACTGACCGAAACATTTTCTTTGTAGAAACTTGTAGATTATGGCTAATATAAGCAGGAATTGATATTACACTTTTTGGTTTTTATATTCTTAACCACATTTTATAGTTTTTATTTTGTGGTGACAAATGGTCTCACGCGGCACAGGTGTCCGAATTTCGTGCGAAGCCACCTTAAATCGGCTCTTTGGAGAACATTCCTTATGGTTGACGGAAAGACTTTCTTTCCTAGTTATATTTACACATCTCTAGCTAGCTTTGGGGCATTCAAAAAAGGATGTCTTCACTTTTCTTATCAAAGTACGCTCTTCTGCTTCGGTGAATATTTTATTGTGGGGTTTTTTAGCTTTATTTTATACACTTTTGGTGGTATGGTATCGCTTAATGACATCATGGACCGTTGAATGGTTTCTACAAACAATTTTTGCTACTTTCCGCACAGATTTTCCATCATCGGAATGCTTAGTAATTACTTCCCGCACTTCAGTGGTTGTTTGTCCTCTTTGTCTTCCCATTTTGCCAAACTAAATGCTTTTGTTCGTCACAGTAAAAGGATTTATCAGAAAGCTATCGTAAGATGGTAATCTTGTATTATCCCCACATATGCCCCCCGCCTGTTTCGGACGTCCAGGAGACTACTTCTAAATCGGTGGCTAATTGCAAAATGCTCAATTTGACTGAAGGTTGCTTGCCTGTCATTGAAAACCCAGCTGACTTTGTGGCAGGTCTTATGATTACCATTTTATTGACAGTGACAGTCAAAATCGAAGTCCCAATAAATCAGGCGATTTGCCTTGCGTTCAAAGCAGTTGATTGTTCACGGCGAGCTTATAAGCGAAACAGTAGTATTCGATGAAAAGGTTTTCATCGTCGCTAATGCTATAGGAAGGATCGAGGGCGTTTCTTCCTATATGATCGCTGGGAATTAAAGAAGAATAAATTGTGAATCGTTGGAAAGGATTCTACGAACTACTAGCCTGTACATTTTCATTTTTATAATATGACAAAGGTTTGTTACAGATTGTTGTAAGGTCTAAACCGGCTGGGGGGAGTTGCTTTTAACTTGATATCTAGGGTCTGTGAAACTACAATTCAAGCTAAGTCTGAATGGTGGTGGTATTATAGTGGTAACGTCGTCAATTGCCACGCAAATGGTTCATATTTCAAAACTTGATGTCAGCAAGCATTTATTTATTTCTCATGAAATATATAAATTCAGTTCGATCACTTGCGAAAGCTTGTGTGAGCACTATTGCAAAGGAATAGCACTGGCAGTAGCTTGTAGAGGTGGGTCGTTTTCGTTTTTTGTGTTAACGAAACGAAACAGTTATAAAAAAAAATATAACTAGTTTAAAAACCAGTTAAAAAAAAATAACTACTTTCACAAAACGAACGAAAAGGCGTTTTCATACCATTTAGTGCAAAGGAACAAAAAACGGAAAAACGATAACGAGCGGCTGAAGTACTTAAACGAAAAACGGAGAAAACGTTAAAAAACGACAACGGGAGGGTGAAGTAGTTAAACGAAAAACGGAGAAAGCGTTAAAGAACGAAAAAAACTCGATGCCATATGCACGCATTTTCGACAAAAGAGTCTGATGCCAAACTCTGTCAAATGCCTTAGAAATATCGAGCGCAACCGTCTTTGTTTCGCCGAAGTGATGTAGAGATTGGTTCCACTTCTCGGTGAGATATGCCATCAAATCACCAGTGGACCTGTTGCTACGAAAACCATACTGCCGGTCATTGAGGAGTTTTCGTGAATCAAGATATTTCATAAGTTGACGATTTATCAGCGTTTCCATGACCTTGGAAAGAAGGGACGTTAGTGCAATGGGTCGGTAATTGGAAGGGGAAGAAGATTCGCCTTTTTCAGGGACGGGCTGGACAAATGCTGTTTTCCATCTTCTCGGAAAGAGCCCAGAAGAGTAGGACAGACAGAAAAGCTTACGCAGAGGTTTTGCCAGCGTGGAAGAACACCTCTTCAGAACTATGGGCGAGATACCATATGGCCCAGCGGTTTTGTGAATGTTGAGACCTTTGAGTACTCCTGCAACTGTACGAGTGCGAAAGTGGACTTGTCTCATGGAAAATTCGACGCTCTCAAGTACAGGTGGAGACAAAGTACTATCTGGCAAGGTGGAGTTCGCTGCGAAGTAAGCAGCAAGCAGATTGGCTTTGTCTAAGGAGCTGACAGCTGGAATGTCATTATAAATGAGCGTTGGGATTGCGGGCGAGGCAGAATTTTTAATATTTTTGACGAATTACCAAAAATGTTTACTACCTTTGGGACATTGTAGAATTTTTTGCCTCAATTTTTGGTCATATAGGATTTTTACACGTCGAATATGAGCATTGCAGTCATTTCTGGCTTGTTTAAACTTCTTTCGGTTTTCCTCAGATTTGTTGGCTTTATAAGACCGAAAACTTACCTCTTTTAACCTGATAGCCTCTTTGCAGCTCTGGTCAAACCACCATTTTGCCTTAGGTTTGATGCTTTTTGTTCTGTTAGGAATAAAGGCATCCATACCTAAGAGGATGGTGTCAATAATAATATCAGCGGCGGCATCCACGTCGCTATCGAGGAAGCACAGCGACCAGTTAAAACTCCTAAAGAAACTATTAAGGCCGTCACAATTGGCTTTCTCGTAACGCCATACTTTTCTTTTGGGAGTTTTTTTTCTTTAAATGTGTGGTCAGAATACGAGAATTTAGCTGATACGTTGTTGTGGTCAGACGGGCCTAGAGGCGCTAAAACATCAATGATATATTTATCAGGGTGTGAAGTAAGAAACAAGTCCAGAGTGTTGGCAGAATGACTTACAATGTCCGGTATACGCGTAGGCTCATTTACAAGCTGAGTCAGATTGTTTATCTCAGCGAAAAGTTCAACATACCTTCCTTCGGGTGTTGTCTGGCCAGAATGTCGAAGCTACTCCGAATTGTGTATATTGAAATCGCCCGCAATGAAGATTTCAGTATGAGGATATAGGGAGACAATTCGTGTGATGGAACCGGACAACGCATCAAATTCGTTAAAAGTCGAGTTGCTATCCGCACTAGGGCTTCTGTAGATAAAACAGTAGTGGATTATTTGCTTACGGACGGTGAATTTTAGCCATTTGAAATTAAATTCCGGATTGGAACAGTGGCCATACTGTGATGGAACTTGGTAATCTATATCACTACGGACATATATGGCGAGGCCGCGATGGGGAAAGAATAATGACACTAAGTTATATCCAGGCAGCTTAAGATCGGAAGATTCTTCGACTACCTGTGTTTCGCTCAGTGCCAAAACAGCTGGTTTATGGGAATAAGCATGGGCGTATAGATCAAAGAAATTCGTTCGACGCCCACGAATGTTTGTATAATCAACCCTAAATTCCCTCACCATTACAACATAAAAACACAAAAAGACACAACACTGACGCTACTAAGCGAAACCGTGAGGTGTAGATCCTAAATATAGTTTTACACAACAAACTATCGCCGGTGTTATGCCCAAATGACATAACACTATTCAAACTGTTTTAAAAAAAAAAACGGTTACGTCATTACGAGATGAAAAACTGTTTTTTTTAACTAGTTCGTTTTATTTGTACCCACTCCTAGTAGCTTGGTCGTATGACTGGAAAAAATATATATTTAAAAAAAACTCGTAGTTTACTAATGGGCGATTTTGAGATAAGTTAATATGGTCGAAAACGAGTTCGTTTAAATTTCATACTTCAAATACCATAGACATATGTACATATTATGTATGTTGCCAGATGGTGTGTCAGGTTCTTGCCAAATATTCTTATAACGGCACTTTGCTTCGTGGTAGATTTTAAAAAAATTGACTATTTCTCGAAATTGGCGATTTTCGAAACTGATATTTGACATAGCTTACCATATGCGGTGCGTTGGATGTAGCCGCATGCAAGGATGTAGAGTACCGAGTTTTCGAAATTGGAAAACGACGTTTCAAAAATGTCCAAATTTTAATTCCAAAACATTTGCAAAGGAACAACATACATAGTTGCAACTGTGACCCATTCTCTATTTACTTTGAATTGAAATATTTGGTAACCCGCGGAAGAATACTAAATTCGTATCTACGGAACTGAATTGTATAGAAGATAATTCTGAGTTCGCAACCTAACCTAATAAAATTGGTGTTGAAGGCATTTGCGAGGGCAAGGTGAAAAGTGTTGGGCCTGCCAATGAAAGACTGCGATTTTCAGTTAAAAAATGATTTTATTTTTCTACATAATCTCCCTTGACTTTAACACACTTAGTCCATCGTTTCTCCAACATCAGTATTCCTTCTTGGAAGTGAGAGTCTGGAAGGCTGTGAAAATATACATCTACGGCCCTCTCAACTTCTACATTGGATGCGAAGCGCTTCCCAGAAACAAATTTCTTCAAGTTTGGGAACAGATGGAAGCCTGAGGGTGCCAAATCAGGTGAATAGGGGGATGGCCGAGCAAATCGTACCCCAAATCCTGCAGTTTACCCATCGCCAACGCACACTTGTGTACAGGTGCATAGTCCTGGTGAAAGATGATTTTTTTTCTTCAAGTCAGGCCTCTTCTCGCGAATTTTGGCATCCAGCTGATGAAGAAGGTTGGAGTAATATTCGCCTGTAATTGTTCTGCCTTTCTCAAGGTAATCAATTAACAGGATGCCTTTCGCATCCCAAAACACACTAGCCATGACCTTTCCGGCAGATGCGATCGACTTCGCTTTCTTTGGCGCTGAACCACCGGCTCCGCCCACTGCTTCGACTGCTGTTTCGTTTCTGCTGTGTAGTAATGGACCCATGTCTCATCCATGGTGACAAATCGCCGCACAAAATAGGTCAGATCCCTATTGAATCGGTCCAAAGATTGCCGCGAAAATCGTTTGCGCATTTGCTTTTGATCGGCATTCAGAAAATGCGGCACCCATCTTGCGCAGAGCTTTCGCATGACTAAGTTTTTGTGCAAGATATTTTGCACCCTCTCTTCCGATATACACACAGCCTCAGCTATCTAACTCACCTTCACTCGCCTATCGTCCAACACGATATCATGTACTTTTTCGATGGTTTCGGGTGTGGTTGCGGTTTTTGGCCGTCCTTCACGTGAGTGATCTCCGAGGGACGTGCGACCACATTTAAATTCAGCTGCCCACTTTTTAACGGTTGACATGGAAGGAGCAGAGTCCTCGTAAGCTTTTGTCAACTTTGGATGAATTTCCTTAGGGGTTAACCCATCCAAAACAAAAATTTTCTGACCGCAAGATATTCAAGTTTATCCATTTTAACGAAAAACACGCAAGACGTCTATTGCAAAAGTTCGTGTAAACAAACTACTTGAGAGAACAAGTTGAAACTTGTCATACGAACTAATGAGAAGTGCACACAGGCAGGAAACATATTTTTTTTGCTGATTGGAACACTACCTCTGCATCAGGCCGAGAACTTTTCACCGTGCCCTCGTATTTCAAGAAGTAGGGATAATAGCCGTTTTTATTTTTTTTTTTTTATTTTCAAAGCAACCTAAAAAGTCTCAAGCATTGAAAATGGTGTAACTGGGCATTCTTAAAACATACAGAAGGTACGATAACAAAAATGAATCTTATAACGTAACCCAGAGCATTGAA
Organism: Brachypalpus laphriformis; assembly: GCA_945910035.1. NCBI lineage: Eukaryota > Metazoa > Arthropoda > Insecta > Diptera > Syrphidae > Brachypalpus > Brachypalpus laphriformis. The sequence goes on from OX246753.1 coordinate 328,598,208, forward strand.
AGTTTGAAACACTAATAGTATGGATAATGTGGATCGAACTGACAAAATAAGATTTCAGTTTTTGAAATATAATATTTACAGGGTGTAACAAAAACTATTTCCCCTTTGTTTTGCATAAAACCTTGTGTTATTCACAGTTATGTATTATAGAACCCTTTGGCTGACATGTAATTTTAAAACTACTCATATACCTATGCACTAGTTGTATAGAAAATCATTAGATGGAAATTAGTCAGATACGGAGTGTGCAATTCGCTTCTACCCCATAGAGAACTAAAAAGCTTAAACTCGCGCACTTATACTTTAAACTAGAGGCCATGAGCTGAGGTGGATAAATAAATAAATATTTAGCGCAACAGCTCTTTAAGTGCCACGGCCTAGCTTCTAGCAACCACTCATGTTGTGTGCGTTATATTTTTCGCACGAATGGAAGGGGCCTACAGTTTAGTGCCGTATCCGGTTTGAGAAGCTTTTTCGAGACAACAATACTCTCGGATGTTTGTCAGACGCTCGCGAGAGGTGGAACAGTGAAAAAACTTTTCGGTGTTTTGTAGGATTCGAACTTGGAACCTCACGCGCAGTGATCCGACACACTAACCACTTACGCCACGGCGCCACAGCTAAGGTGGATGATCTTTCGATTTTTGATGCACGGTGTTACAAAGAAAAATCTTTCGCAGACAATAAAAGCAAAGGCTACAATACCCTATTACAATAAATCTGTCGAACTAGTCTTATATCATGTCCCTCGTTCATCACACTGTTCTTCATCACATACACTATGTAAAGATGAATAGGAAATAATGAATAAAGGACGGAAAAACAAAACCGAGAAACACCTAAATAATACCAAGATTTAACTTACAGGTCCTGTTCATCCATGTCTCGATAGTAACGAGTGTCAACTGAACTCGACCGGGTTCTTTTGTACCAGCAAATTTGATGGCTCGGTTTGCTTTGCACTTAATGGCAAGTTTGACTCATCTGACGAAGGCGAAGCGAAACCCCTGAGTACAGATGTGGCATCTAGAAAGGTGAATGATAGCGGTACGGCGCAAAATCAAGCCAATAGTAAGTACTTGTTCGAATACCTTCTTTCTCCTATCACCAAATCCGACTTAGCGGATTCCTTCACTTTACTTCCACAGCATGTTCGTCTAAATAACAAGAAATTCTAGTTTCAGAAATTTCAACAGCCCAACCTTCGAGTACCGATGTGACACATAGAAAGGTGGATGATAGCGGTACGACACATAACCAAACCAATAGTAAGTACTTGTTCAAATACATTCTTCCTCCTATCACTAGATCTGTCGTGGTGGATTCCTTCGCTTTTCCACAGCATGTTCTTGCTGAATACATAACAAACAATTCTAGTTTCAGAAATTTTAACAACTCAACCCCCGAGTACCGATGTGACACCTATAAAGCTGGATGATAGCGGTACGGCGCAAAACCAAACCAATAGTAAGTACTTGTTCAAATACATTCTTCCTCCTATCACTAGATCCGTCGTGGTGGATTCCTTCGCTTTTCCACAGCATGTTCTTGCTGAATACATAACAAAAAATTCTAGTTTCAGAAATTTTAACAACTCAACCCCCGAGTACCGATGTGACACCTATAAAGCTGGATGATAGCGGTACGGCGCAAAACCAAACCAATAGTAAGTACTTGTTCAAATACATTCTTCCTCCTATCACCGAATCCGTCGTAGTTGATTCTTCCGCTTTTCCACTGCGTGTTCTTCTAAATAACAAGAAATACTAGTTTCAGAAATTTTAAAAACCCAACCCCCGAGTACCGATGTGGCACCTAGAAAGGTGGATGATAGCGGTACGGCGCAAAACCAAACCAGCAGTAAGTACTTGTTCAAATACATTAATCCTCCTATCACTGGATCCGTCGTAGTGGATTCCTTCGCTTTTTCACAGCGTGTTCTCGCTAAATAACAAGAAATTTTAGTTTCAGAAATTTCAACAGCACAACCCCAAGCATGCTTTCCAAATCCATGCCAGAATGGAGGCAAGTGTTACGAAAACGCGAATGGATCTTATTGCGAATGCGAATACACTGGATATAAAGGCGCGGTTTGTTATACACGTAAGGGCCAGCTTGCCTCATTTGATATCAAACTAACCATATTTGATTTGTTTTCTTGCAGCAAAATACCGACTTTCCTGCACGGCACTTCAAAATACAGTTCACAATGGCAAAGTCTATATGCAGATTGACGTGGATGGTAGTGGTCCACTTAAACCGTTCCCTGTCGCTTGCGAATTCTATAGTAAGTTCTGGTACCAATTCATTTTGTTAATGCAATTATTCAAATACTCGTAAACTGCATCGTTAGATGGTGACATAATCGTCACTACCTTCCACCATTCGCACCCAGAAATCTTTACTATCGATGGGTATCAAGAACCTGGATCATACTATGAAAACATCCGTTATCAAGCAGAACTTTTGCAAATTCAAACGATTGTACGACGATCGTCCTCATGCCGGCAGGAGTTGGTGTACTACTGCAGGAACGCTAAGATATTTAATTCTCCGGGTAATTTCGTTGGGCCCTATTAAAATTCGCGAGTCGAATTTAGTGCGCGGATTGCTCTACTAGGCGAGAATAATTCGCCGCTTGGTATTACAAATTATAAAAAAATGGCATATCAAAGCAACAAATTGCGTGAAATGGTTTTTATATTTTCCCATCTAGTCACTGTAAAGAGTATCTCTCTTGAGTATCTCTAAGTATCTCTCATATTGAATTTACAATTTCGGTTCAGGATTCCTTGCCACTGGTGGGGTTGAGTCTCAACTTCAACTCTCCAAATATGTTTGACGACTGTGTCGGTGCGTTTTATTCACTATCTTATATACTAACATATTGCTTATTTTACAAATATGTACAATAACTTAAATTACAAAAAATATTACTTGCAAAGTCAACAATTACGAATTTGATTACATTTATTTTTGCTGACTTAGCTGCGAACGAACATTGAAATGAAACACGAAAGTTTGAAATTAACAAAATTCAAAAAAATAGAACTGTCTGGTCTCATAACCACAACGAAGCTATTGGTAAGCCATTTGCGACTCAATCAAAAAATTCCTCCAAATCGACGAATCGAACAATTCCAATTCCCATAAGTCAGTCGAATTTCGGTAGCCGCCTTAGCGAACGAAAATCAAATTCACGCAACTTGTTCCTTTGGTCTGTCAATTTATGAATCGCAAACCAGGCAGCGATTAATTCGCAGTACGTTCGACTACCAAACGAATTCATAATAGGATTATAAAATTTTGTTCGACTTACGAATGGTAATAGGGCACTTAATTCAGAAAATTCAGTAACTAGGGACTAATCCTCTTCAGGTGATACATTCCGTCCGATGTCGTGGTGGGTGTCGGCACAAAATAAATCTATGGATTATTGGGCTGGTGCTGTGCCTGGGTCTCGCAAATGCATGTGTGGAGAAAGCGGCACATGCATCGATCGAAGGAAGTGGTGCAACTGCGACGCCGATCAATCTGCATGGACTGAAGATGGCGGATATATTCGCGAACGAGAAAATTTGCCAATACACGCTGTCCAAATCGGTGACACTGGGACATCCATGGATGGAAAGCAAGGGCGTTTAAAAATTGGACCACTACAATGTGTGGGAGAATATTTGTACAAAAACATTTTAACTTTTTATAATGCGACAATCGAACTGCCACCATTTAACTTGGGAAATCCTGGTGATATTTACCTTGAATTCAGAACATCAGCGCGAGATGGCGTGTTATTCCATGCGTCTGGTCCAACGGACTTTATAAAACTCGCAATAATCAATGGAACAATAGTGGAGTTCCAATGCGTTAGTGCTAATGGTCTGGAATTTCTTATTGTGAAAATGTCTTACCCCTTCGACAACAGTTCATGGCATACTGTCCGTGTGGAGAGAAATATGTAAGCTTTTTTTTTGATTCTTAGCCATTTTGTTGTTTTGCGAATATATATAGCTTTTGACACCTTAATTCTCTATTCCCTATCGTGTGCGTCCGTTATAGGTAATGGTGCTTAGATTAGCTATTCAATCTTACAGAAAAATAGATTTTGCTGCTGGAATCGACTATGGTAATAGAAATAATAGAATCCCAATGGTACATGACTGCTGTCATAATCATATATGTACATACATAGATTAAGATTTTTAAATTTGTTAATGTTTAAATCCTTTCCCCCCGACGAGGGGTATAGGGCGTCAATTGAGGAGGATGTAGTACGACGAGAGAGTTGAACATAAATGTGTTTTTTTTTTTTTTTTGACTACGGCCGGTAGAACACATATACCTCTCCAGTTTCTACAATCTATCAGATTTCCCTCTTTCGGAAGCTTGACGATCATCCCCCTTTTCCACCAATGGGGAAAATGTTCATTTTTACAGACTCTATGTATGAGCGGGTGTCGCAGTTAAGCTGATGTGTTTGGCGCATATGTTATAGTCCGGCACGGATGCCATCAATACCCACCGCATTGTTTTTCTTGAAGGACTTGATTGTTGATGTAAAGCTTTTACTGGGAGGTCCGGTGCTAATTCGGGAATTTGTTGCTTCGGGAGACTTATTAAGGTTCGAGGTCATATCATCATCGTCAAAGGGGTTAAGGACTGTGACAAATTGATATCTCCATATAATGAGTTGATCCTCATCCGAAATCAGAAAGTTACCCTCTAAACTCTTCACTAGATGTTTGGGGTTCCGACCATCAACGACCTGCTTAGTGATGTTATAAAGAGTCCTGTCACACCTGCTTGTTGCCTCTTCAGCCCTTGAAGCAATTGAGTCGATGTACTGACGTTTGTCGCATCTTACACTAAGCTGCGATTGGGCTTCTAACTCGGTGCTATCTACTAGTGAGGCCGCCGCAATCCGAGCCTTGATTGCTTTACACTCATCGATACGTCTGCAGGTGTCTGCCGATAGCCCATTATGTAGTAACTACAGCGGGAGTTAATTGAACACATACATAATCAGGATAACCCAACGTTACGTATGTCCTGTATCCCCTTGTGGGTCCTAGGGCCTCTACTACGCCTACGCGCCATCGTGTACGGTTTCTGGCAATGTGTCTGAGTTCTCCCGAACTTTTCCCCAACTGCCGTGCCTCCTTCTCGACTGTTCTGCGCCATGTTTTCCTCGGACCGCCAGGTCTTCTGCCATTCTGAGTTAAAGGGTTCCATTGCGTAGCATTATTCCTATTGGTGATTAGCGATGTGCTTCATGCAGCTTTGTCGACGGGAAACGGAGGAATTCGATGGACTCTTACATCTCAACTGAAGCATCTTGACTACGCAGACGATGTATGCTTACTCTCCCACAGAATTATGGACCTCCACCAAATGACAGCAGATGTGGAGAGGGAGGCAGGTGTCGTCGGGCTGAAAATTAATACGACAAAAACTAAAATCATCAGCCTTGGAACTAACTCATCGGCTCAAATATGCAGTGCTGGACAACCGGTAGAGAGAGTAGAGGATTTCCAGTATCTTGGGAGTATTGTCTCGACCGATGGTGGAACCGAACTGGATATAGCCAACAGGATCGCCAAAGCAAAGTCCGCGTTCGGGATGTTGTTCAAAATATGGCGAAGCAATGCAATCAGTTTGAGCACCAAAATAAGACTGTTCCGCTCCAACGTTGAATCCGTGCTGCTATATGGTTGCAGCACGTGGAGAGTGACCACTACTATCACCAGAAAGCTGCGTAGTGGTCACTTTTCTCGTGCTGCAACCATATAACAGCACGGATTTAACGGAGTGGAACAGTCTTATCTTGGTGTTCAAACTGATTGCATTGCTTCGCCATATTTTGGACATCATCCCGAACGCGGATTTTGCTTTGGCGATCCTGTTGGCTATATCCAGTTCGGTTCCACCATCGGTCGAGACAATACTCCCAAGATACTGGAAATCCTCTACTCTCTCTACCGGTTGTCCAGCACTGCATATTTGAGCCGATGAGTTAGTTCCAAGGCTGATGATTTTAGTTTTTGTCGTATTAATTTTCAGCCCGACGACACCTGCCTCCCTCTCCACATCTGCTGTCATTTGGTGGAGGTCCATAATTCTGTGGGAGAGTAAGCATACATCGTCTGCGTAGTCAAGATGTTTCAGTTGACATGTAAGAGTCTATCGAATTCCTCCGTTTCCCGTCGACAACACACTGTTCGATGATAATCCGCAGGGTGTTGATGTGGTCGGCACAGGAGGATCCAGAGCGGAAACCTGCTTGTTCGGCATCGAGTGTGTCTTCGAGATGTTATTTGATTCACTCCAGTATGATTTTAGCTATTACCTTAGCCACGGCAGCACGCAGATACCTCTCCAGTTTCCGCACTCCATTAAATTTCCTTTCTTATGAAGCTTGACGATCATTCCCTTTTTCCACTCGTCAGGAAAGCTCTCAGTTTCCCAAGCTCTCTCTATAAGTGGAAGCAGAAGCTCAGCCGATATTGTTGGCGCTGCTTGTAAGAGCTCTGCTGGAATACCGTCAAGCCCTACCGCCTTGTTAGTTTTGAGTGCTTTGATCGCGGTAGCGATCTCATCTTTACTGGGAGTCGTGGTGCGTATTGGGGAACTTCTCACCTCGGGCATCTCAGTCTGATTTGGGAGCATATGGTTAGCGAATACGCGGTCCAAAACCGTAGCAAAATGCTCTATCCATCTCTTGAGCTGGTCCTCATCCGAAATGAGTAAGGAGCCGTCTAGGCTTTTCACTGGGTGTTAGCTGGAGCGCGACCACCTGTCAGCTCTTTGGTGATTCTGTAGACGGCTCTGCTGTCGCACCTCCGTGCAGCTTCTGCTTCTGCAGCATGTCACGTCGCACGCTACGCTGAACTTCTTCATGCGATATAGGGACTCTAGCTCATTTCTCCCTGCTGATAAAGTAGCTGCAACGCGAGTTTTCAGCTTTTTTCGTTCGTCAATCCATCTCCAGGTATCCTCGGAAAGCCACGCCCTATGTCTTCCCTGCGATTGATCGACAATTCTTTCAGCACCAGATGTAAAAACATTTTTCACACCATACCAATTGTCTTGGATGGTTGCGGGCAGTGAGTTGTTGATTGCTTCCACATCTTGCGAAAAATGCTTTAATTCTTGGCGCACTGAGCGATCGCTAAGTCTATCGATATTGAACCTGGGCATTATTGTGTTGTTGTGGGGTCTCCAAACTGCAGCAGTGCGTAGTTGGAGATTGTCTATCATAAGATGGTGATCTCGGACTATCCCATCTGCCCCTCGCCTGTTTCGGATGCCCGGGAGACTGGCGGAATTCCTAAATGCAGTAATGCCACAGTACTGCCACAGTACTGCAAAGTCAAGCGTTCCTAAACGTCAATAGTTTGCGGTGATGCAATGTATACCGTTCCAAAACGCATCGTGAAGTATCTACTACGCAACAAAAGGAAACAGCGCATCATGAACTAATGTGATGCAAATGTCATTTGACATTTTATTGTTTTTTTATTTCGTCAAAATGGAAGCGTCCTCTCCAGATTCGTAAGAAATTATTGTTTTAAATTATTTATTACATACTAAATTTTGTAAAATTTACTAAAAACTACCAGAACATTTTTTGTTTTTTTTTTTTGATAATAGTAGTTGTTTTAATTCATATCGTTCTAAAACGTCAAAGACTGTAACGCATCGTCAAAGCATCGCATAACGAAAGCATCATAACATCGCATCACAGCGGCAGTGATACATTCACGATGCGCATTATTTTGACGTTTAGGAATTCAGCCACTACTTCTAAAGCGGCGGCTGATGGCAAAATGGTCAATTTGGTTGGAGGTTATTTGCCTGTCCTTGAAAACCCAGCTGGCTTTGTTGCAGGTCGTATGCTCAAACATGTTGGCTGAGTTCAAAAACGTCAAAAAATGCGCATCGTGAACGCGTCACTACCATTGTGATGCGTTGTTATGATGCTTTCATTTTGCGATGCATCACGATGCTTTGCAGTTTTTGATGTTTTGAAACGACTTGTGCAAACAATAAAAATGTTTAAGAAATTAGCGGCGGGAAGGGAAATTCTGGGTCGATCCTCAAAATCGATTGGCACACTTGCCTCCAAATCGTTGTTTTCTTCCTCTTTTTTGGTGTGAACTAATATCATGTCTCGTTCTTATTAATATTTTTATGTACTCATATGTCCATTTTAATGGACTAATAACTAAGCTTAAAATATAATTCATGATGCGTTGTTTGGCTTTTGTTTGCGGACCACCACTAGGAGGTAAAGCAAACACTTCATCACGAACTTGATTGTTGCGCTACTGGCCCAAGCCAAGTTTTGAGCAGTTAGTAGTTTGCCGATCAATTGCAATACGTTGCCATACCATGGGCTTCAAAGTGAAAAGAATTACATTTCTTGCTCCCAAAAAATATTTTGGTCATTCGCGCTTTCCTGCATTGTACTGCTGTTTTGCTTCTAAGGCAAGATGATGCCTGAATAGTTGGCGCACTTAGGATCCCTAAACCTGTCAGTATTAAGCCTGGTAATGTTCAGCAAGTTTAAGTGGTTGCTGTTGACGGATCCAGTACGAAGCTAACATAAGATGGTGTTCGCGTTCTTGTCAGATATCGGCTTCACGTCTCTTTCGGACATCTAGGAGACAATTTCTGAAGCGGTGGCTGATTGCAATATGATCGATCTGGATAGATGTCAGCTACCTATCAGTTGAGACCCAACTGATTTTGTGGAAGGTGTTGTGCTTAAACAGCGTACCTCCAATGACTAGGCTGATGGAATTGTAGAAGTCCACATACCGCTCTCACGGTCTTCAAGATCGTGAACTTCCATCACGTGTTTAAGCATGGTATTGCCGCTTCCTACGTTAAAATCCCCAATCACAATTACGATGTCACCATTAGGCATTTGATTGTAGACGAAGCCTAAATGATTATGGCGAAATTGTCGTTATCATCCTCATTTGCGTCTTAGATCGGAGCATAACACTGTGTAATGGTATTTTTTCTTACTGTACACAGGAATCTATCCGTCAATATCCGATCACTGCGAAGTTTTCGGGATATGAGGCTACTTCGTGCTCCTGGAGTAAGCATCAACCAAACTCCGAACCTCCGCCCGCTCCCAGCTATGTCTTATTATATCACGTGAACTTACGCTATAATTGAGAGAATCTGGCGTTTTGAGATGCTTCCTGACTTATAGAATAGATCAGATTTATTATTAACATTAATGCAATGATCTTTTTTTATTTTCAAGTTTGATTTTCCAACAAAAGTCAATAAGAAACATGGCCAACAATTAAATTCTCTATTAATTTTTTGTATTCCAATTTCTTTAATCATGTAGTTAATACTTAAAAATTGTTCACTCATTATTCTTTCACGATAAGCCATAGCAATATATATTTATGCAAACTGGTAAAGCTAATATCTACTATCTGCTTTGGTTTTTCTCCTTTTTTTCAGCAAAGTTGTTCAATTGGTTGTCGATGGAACGCTGACACATGAAGTTCCTAATTCTATTACAGATACTCCATATCAACTCACATCAAATTTCGCAATCGGTGGTACTCTTGATGAACGCGAAGGATTCAACGGTAGCATTCGCCTGCTTATGCTTAACGGTAGATTTGTGGATTTGCAACCACTCGCTCTCGGTTTATATGGCGTTTACTAATTCTTTTTTCTTTCGATAATTATAAAAAAAAATGTATTTACATTGAAAACTATAGACTTTCAAATATTTTGTTTAAATTCATTTAGTTCAAATAACAGAAAATTATTTAATTCTTACAAATCTTACGAATCTCCATATACATAAATAGAGAAATTGTTAAGTCCATTCAAATTTATTTCAAAAATAATTGAAGGCAAAGAGAACAAAGTTTTCTCCTTTACTCTAAAAGTATATAGGTAAAATCAACTTTTAAAGTTTTTCTTAAAATTATCGTGAATTATAAGCGAAAACAACGTTTTAAGAAATTCATAAAACTCAAACTTAAAAATACAAAAATTAATTAATATGGGTTATTATGGCTAGAAGAAGTCCAGAAGACTTTGTTTTCTTCCCCATTTTTCTTAACTGGTTTATGGACAAATATTAAACTTATAAATCATATTAATTTAATAATTCTTTTCGCTTAAATGACAAACAAGGTCTTTCAAAAGTCGTACATAAAAACTTTTTTAGAGCCTTACATTCGTAGAATTAATTGAAAAAAAAGCAAATTTAAGACAAAGGCAAAAAAGTCTCTAAAACAACCGTACCTAAAATTATTATAATCCTTTGCAACATTAATTTTTTTATTTCTTAAAACTCAATAGAAATAATTATTTTTCACAGCACTATAAACAAGGATGCACAAAAACAAGTACGTAAAACTATTATTTAAAGATTTTCCTTTTCTTAAAACTGCATTTATATATCTTATTTGTCAAACGAAATACAGGATACCTCGATTTAAGTCGTTTCTATTTACGTTATTTCGATTTACGTTGTCCGGTTTTTTACTCCCCAGTTTCGATTAACATCGCTACAATTTAGATTTACGTCGTTCCTTGACACACGATTTTCTCATGAAGTTCGCTCTTTCGTAATTTTTATTTAATCGAGATGCACATCTCACCAATTTCGTGCACAATATCATTCGGAGTAAGTCCTTTTCAACCCATATGGACTAACGACGTAAATCAAAGTATTCCTGTACAATGGTCTTCCAACGAACTTACATAAAATAATTTCAAATCTTCAGAAGACATTCTAACTTTACACGTTTTGTATATTTACCTACTGCGATACATAGTTTTATAATTACGATAATGTAAATAAGCCAGTCAAATTTGGGGAAAACCTACAAATTTGCAATGAGTTCGAAACCTTCTGATAATAGTTTTTGTGAACATTTCGCGAACATCGTCCCGCATTTTGAATATTTATAGCACGCGAACGAAACGAGCTAGAATGTTCACAATAGTTCAAAATATGCCCTTAACCCGAGGATTTATTTTTTTAAATGCAATGCTTAGCATAAAGTGGAAAAAATTGTTATCGAACTTCATATTAGTTTCGTGATATACCCTGAAAGTATACTTGTTTGTAAAAACATTACCTGTTGCAAGATTTAGACCTGTTCAAAATCGTTTCTATGCATTGTTATTGCGACGATGCATTTTCATACGAAGTGTGCGAAAATTAACTGACTTTGACATTCAATTTAAATTTAATATTTTCTATTAGTTTTATGTGGGATATTAGATTGCAATTAGAAAAAATAAGCAACACAATAAGTGAATAACATTGTAAGTGAAAAAAATATATTGTATTAGGTAAATAAAACTTCAAATAATGATAAGTAATAAAAATATACTTTAAGGATCCTTGAAGAATACTACTATTTCTTATTTTTATTTGAAGTTTCATTTACCTGCCATGATTAATAGTGCATTATTATTATTTTATTATTATCACTTCGCTTACATTGTTGTTTTTCTTTCTTACTTGTAGTCTATTATTCCACATAAAGCTAATAAAAAAGAAAAACTAGACGTACAAAATTTAAATTGTAAGTAAAAGTCAGTAAATCTTCGCACACTTAGTATGAAAATGCATCGTCGCAATAATTATGCTGACCATTATATATCTCTCGTATGGAAACGATTTTGAACAGGTCTAAATCTTGCAACAGGTAATATTTTTACAAACAAGTATACTTTCAGAGTATATCACGAAACTCATATGAAGTTCGATAACAATATTTTCCACTTTATGCTAAGCATTGCATTTAAAAAAAATAAATCCTCGGGTTAAGGGCATATTTTGAACTATTCTAGCTCATTTCGTGCTATAAATATTCAAAATGTGGGACGTTGTTCGCGAAATGTTGACAAAATCTATTACGCGGAGGTTTCAAACTCAATGCAAATTTGTCGGTTTTCCCCAAATTTGACTGGCTTATTTACATTATCGTAATTATAAAACTATGTATCGCAGTAGGTAAATATACAAAACGTGTAAAGTTAGAATATCTTCCGAAGATTTGAAATTATTTTATGTAAGTTCGTTGGAAGACCTTTGTACAGGAATACCTCGATTAACGTCGTTAGTCCACATGGGTTGAAAAACACTTACTCCGAATGATATTGTGCACGAAACCGGTGAGCATCTCGATTAAATAAAAATGACGAAAGAGCGAATTTCATGAGAAAATCGTGTGTCAAGGAACGACGTAAATCCAAATTGTAGCGACTTTAATCGAAACTGTGGAGTAAAAAACGTAAATCGAAATAACGTAAATAAAGGCGACTTAAATCGAGGTATCCCGTATTTCGTTTGACAAATAAGATATATAAATGCAGTTTTAAGAAAAGGAAAATCCTTAAATAATAGTTTTACGTACTTCTTTTTGTGCATCTTTGTTTATACTGTTGTGAAAAATAATTATTTCTATTGAGTTTTAAGAAAGAAAAAAAATAATGTTGGAAAGGATTATAATAATTTAATGTGCCCTTGTTTTAGAGACTTTTTTGCATTTGTCTTAAATTTTCTTTTTTTAATTAGTTCTAAGAATGTAAGGCTCTGAAAAAGTTTTTATGTATGACTTTTGAAAGATCTTGTTTGTCATTTAAGCGAAAAGAATTATTAAATAAATATTATTTATAAGTTTAATATGTGTCTTAAAACCAATTAAAGACATTTTAAAAAAAATAGGGTACGAAAACAGAGTCTTCTGGAGTTTTTGTAGCCATAATTCCTTTTCATTTTTGTAGTTTGTAATGTGACGTTGATGAATTTTCACAAAGTTTTGTGTTTTGCTTTTCATTCATTAATAATTCAATTTTGAAAAAAGCTTTGGTGTTAAATAGTTTTTGTACATTTAGTGTAAGGGAGATAAAACTAATTTCTCTTTGCTTTGAATTATTTTTGAAATTAAATTAAATGTAGTTACAAAATTCTCTATTTATGTAGATAAATACAATTTTTAATGCAAGGAAGTTAATTTAAAAAAAAAATCTGTAATTTAAACCAAATGATGAATTTATACAAACTATTTTAAGTCTACATATTTAATTTTAAGAAACAGTTCTTGTGTTGTGTTTTTTTTATATGTTTTTATGTTTCTTTTTAATATAATTTAAGACTATTTTTGAAATAAATGAATTTTTTGTATACGTTTTTGAAATACCTTATTTACGTGTTGGCGAAAAAATTTCCTTCCTGTTTCATCTGGGGTGGAATCGGCTAAGTTGATAGTTGACTGTTGACAATCAAAATCCAATGTTTAGCTCTGCATAAGTTGATTGTCAAGTTGATAGTCGTTTTCGAACTGTCGTTTTCGTGTGATAGCTATTTAGGTGTCGTTTTCGCATATATCAGTCAATTTCATTTGCTAGTCGGTACGATTTTATGTGATTAAAGTTCAGTGGACTAAAAAAAAATGTTTACGTCGTTAAAATTATTCAACTCATGTCATATTGAAAAAGAAAACGATTATAAATGCGTGAGGTTACTTCGAATTAATTTAAGGAACGCATCGAATATTTTTGAACTTCCTTATCCAATGTAAGTTTCTGTACACATGTGTACATTATGCTCAATTTATGTACTTACATTTTATAAATTTTGAAAATTTCCTCGAACGCAATTTGAAAATGTACTTGTAAACACAATGGCGCAAAATTATAGTCGTAAAAAGTACACTTTAAAAGGATTTTAGCACGTAACAAAGTCAATATTAGTGTTTTCCTATTTACAGTCGACATAAAACCCACTTTATACGTATCACCTCGCGCTAACTTTAAAACCACCTAAAGCACCTTTTTACATTTAGAGTGAGTTTTTAACCATCTGTCATCCGCCATTCTTTTTCACTTTTTCAAATCCAAATTTCAGCCAACCAACGGCTGAAATTCATATACGACATTGGTCCCTAAACTGTGTTTTTGTTCTCAAACCTTAAATTTTTGAGTTTTGCTCGATACTAGTTGTAGGTAGGTAAACAATTGTTTATAATTCAATTCAAAGTTAAGTACCGGCTTTAAAGTTAAAGAGATGATAGTTAGTGGCTACTAACATTCTTTAAAATCAGATGACTATAATTTTGCGCCAGTATGACGATTTAATAAGGAGCTTTTTACGTCAGTTTACTAGGCTTGACGACGTAAAAAAAAATTTGCGTCGTGTTGCCAAGGCTAAAGAAAAATTTGTTGATCGTTTTACACAGAGCAAGGAGCAGTTGATAATCAAAAACGACTATCAACTATCAACTTAGCCGATTCCACCCCTGTGTAGCAAAATCTGCCTACGAACTTTCTGCTTTCTTGTCTACAGGGTGAACTTCGAAATGTCTAGGATCAACGGTTGGATTTCAACACTTGAGGAGAGAATGGGAAAGGGTTTGGCTGAATACCTAAATGCAGTACTGCCGCATTACTGCGATGTCAAGCGTTCCTAAACGTCAATAGGTTGCGGTGATGCAATGTATACCGTTCCAAAACGCATCGTTGATGTATCTACTGCGCAAACAAAATGAAACAGCGCATCATGAACTGATGTGATGCAAATTTCATTCGATATTTTATTGTTTTTTTATTTCGCCAAAATGGAAGCGTCCTCTCCAGATTCGTAAGAAATTATTGTTTTAAATTATTTATTACATACTAAATTTTGTAAAATTTACTAAAAATTTTTGTTTTAATTCATATTGTTCCAAAACGTCAGAGATTGTAACGTATCGTCAAAGCATCGCATAAAGAAATCAGCTCAATTCATAAATGCAGTGTTGCGGCAGTGTTGCAGCAACATTAAAGCATCAAGTTCAAAAAAGCAATATTTTAACAATGTTGCTCAAATCAAGAGTTTTTTTTGCAACTTCTGCGCAACCAAACTTTAAAGAAGAGCAACCTACGCAACAGTTGTTTTGCTGTTGCTTTCCTTTGTTTCGAGCTCATGTTTGTTTTTTCCAAGTGAGAAATGGATGAAAGTAAACGTTTAACAATGTGAATGTTCTATTTATATAATATATGTAAATATTTTTACTATATTCTCCCTACCTACCATTATAACACAATCGTTCATAAATGTCAAAATAAATTGGGCAGGGCAACAGCAACAGAAGCCCTGTTCTGTTGCTGCAACACTGCACAGTTTTTTGACGTTTTTGAATTCACCCATCATTATAACATCGCATCACACCGGCAGTGATGTATTCACGATGCGCATTATTTTGACGTTTGGGAATTCAGCCTTTATTTCGATAATTCGTTGGATCGATTGCGGAAGAAATTTTCGGGTGGACTTAATGTTGGCGTCTAGAGTTGTAAGATTGTAAGTTGTACTGGACTACTTGTGTAATATATTATAAAAACAACCAAAAAGTAAAATGATGGTGGATGAATGCGTTTTCGACCACTAGCTCGCTTTTGATGGTCGTTTTTTATTCGCGCCTACCATGGAACCCGTCGAGGGGAACGATCCACTAACTATGAAAAATTTGTGAAACTCATATGTCAGTTTCGTGAATGAGATTCACTATATCGTGGAAAACGAACGGACCGAATTTCCCCATGCATTTGACATCCGCAGCTATTTCGTTGCGGATTTGGTTGCTGAAATCTTATGTTGCTTGTGATGTGAGAGCGCCTTCTATCTAAAGATGATCTTTCATTAAAAACCAATGCAACGCTATTCATTTTCACAGAAAAATCATTTTTTTTCTTCCGAATTGATTTTGCACAAAGCACATGTGTTTCAAACGAGCTGTCATAGTAGAACTTCCTAATCAACAATACTGGTCGGTAAGGAAGAGTATCCCACGATAGCGTTTTTATCATTGACGTATTATATATGGACTGCCAGTGAAATGTCACTTTCATACTTTGTCTGCAGAAAAATGTGTTCCAACGTCTCAAGCGCCACTGTTTGAGTTCGGTATTAAAGAGAAACAAAATATCCGCCATCATAGATACCCGCCATAGAAACTTGCGCCATCTGCGTTTGTTCAAGTGCAAAGTGAGCAGCAAACAGATTAACTTTGTCAATGAGCGTCGGTATAGATGACGAGGCCGGATTCTTAATGTATCTCCTGCATGTAGTCTGATACTCTCTCTGAGATAAGTGATCGTAGGATATTTCTCCAGTTTGCGGTGTTGAAGGCATTCTTCACATCCAGCGTGATGATTGCGCAGTACAGTTTACTCCCGCCTTTCTATCATCTTCCTTCGATCGCTTTTTTCGCCGTTTTCACGACTTCGTCGATGGCGTCGACCGCAGAACGTGCCTTACAGAACTTATACTGGCGATCTGCGAGATCACCTGCCTCATCGATTGCACTCTCCAATCTGTCACTTATGCTGAACTCCAGGGGGCAAATCACGTAACTTTACAGACGATTATCGTTTGGACGTTAGTAATCGACTGATGAAAAATATGGTTGCATATTGTAGGAGTTAACATTTCTCTACCACAGTTGGTTGCCCACTGTTGGCTATATAACGCCTAAATGCATGTAAACTTTTTACGATTGCGGTTTTCGCTATAGTTCAAACATACATTTAGGCGTTATATAGCCAACAGTGCGCAACCAACTGTGGTAGGGAAATATTAACCACTATAATATGCAACAATTTTTTCCATTCGTCGGTTGCTATCGTTCAAACGATGATCGTCTGAAAAGTTACGTGATTTACCCCCAGTATTTTCTCCACGGTGTCTTACATGCGTAGAGGCCTATACGAGGAGGGATCCTGCGGTGGTTTATTTCCTTTTGGTGAAATTAAAAAATAAAGCGTAAAAGAGATAAATAACTATAACTATTGGAACATTTATATTTAATGCCGCAAAATCATAGCCACCCTATTTTAAGTAGGTTAACTTCATACTAAGTAGTATCACGTTAACCTTAAAGCCAGGTCCTAACTTTGTATCTAATTATAAATGCTTTTTAACCTACGTACAACTAGTATTAGCTTTCGAAAGAATTCGAACTGAATTTTAGTCAAACAAACACAAAAATGACAGAAGTTTCAAAGTCGATACTAAATGATAAAATTGGCTCTCGTTTGTTTTAAGTTTAGTACGGGGTTATAAAGATAAAGTGCGTATTATATCGACTATAATTAAGATAACACACATTTTAGCTTAGGTATGTACTAAAATAACTTTGAAAGGCACTTTATCCGACTATAATTTTGCGCCAATATTATTAGTCATTTTGTACTGTAACCAGGTATTACCCTAAATAATTATTTAAGAAAAGGAACAAAACTAATCACAGGTAATTCATTTTTTTTTAAATAATAAGTCAAAAAAAAACAGTTGTGTGCGGGTTAGGAAACTCGGTAAAAATTAGGTTCCTTTTCTCGAACAGTCGAAACTACGAGCTAACTTCAATTTTAATTTGCAAAATTTCATGAAATATTATAATTTAAAGCACTAATATCATAAAAAATACAGTTGAAAGTACATTAGTGATTCATTTTCCTTTTAAACCAACTTTTCCCAGACGTTCACTGAAATTTTTTTTTCTTTGAAAAAAACAGATCGACCGCATTCATTGAAACCCATTAGCAAACTCAGAATTTTTTTTGACATAAGATACATTTTTATGAATGCGATGCTTGGTAAATGAAAAAGGGAAAATGTATACCTATATAAGTGTGCTGTAATGAAAAGTAGAAACGGTAAATTAACGATAATATAACGACTTTTATAAAAAGTGTTCGAGAACTGGGGATGTTCGGGAATAGGCGACTCTACCCTACTGCTCTGCCAAGTTTCGTAATTTGTTTCGGTGCGATGTCTCCACGAGCCATGATGCATGCTTGGGTATATGAAATATCTCAAAAATGTCCCATGAAGATCGCATTGTCTTCATGTTTGCATGCACTTACATGGATGTTTGGATTTATCGCTTGCCATACATGCCTGCCATAAAGTTGGGCATGAGCTATCACTTTGAACAAAATTCAGTCATGGCCGAGTGGAAATCGCAAGGATTTATCCAGACTTGATGTTTTCTTTGTTTTTGTTCTTTTCTTTATTTTGCAGTTACTCTAAATGCAAAATGAGCCATATTTGCATTTTATAGGGCTCTAACTTGAAATTAAATGTCCAGACATGAACTGCCCACCCATTAAAATATGACAGCTGCTTAGGCATTGTCTGACAGACGTCCGATATATGCCCAAGAATGAATCATGGCTCATGGAGACACCATGTAAAGTCCCATAACAACATGTACAATCTCAAACTACTACAATCAGTGAAACTGTTATACATTACCACTTTGTTCAATTTTAATTCAAAATTCAAGCAATTCGAAGGAATATACCCCGAAGAAGAGTTATTTCACAAAGGGTTTCCTACGATTCACTAGTATTTAAAAGTTGTTCTGCTTGAGTGTATTTAAGTCAATAAAAATGAATTGTTTAAGATACTCGTATATCAGATTTGTCGTCCTTGTAGTTGGATCTTGCGCAGCGTTTATTACATTGTTTTGGGCAATAAAAAAACGTAAGTTCATAATTATGAAGTAGGAAATACACAATACAGCCGTCGTACCGACCTTGGCCCATCAGTCGTTCTCCACGTCCAACTATGCTTTTTTTTTTTTCGCATCCCCCATTAGAAAAGTTAAAACAACTGAATTCTGGACGTGGATTGTACGCGCGAAAACACCATGCGTTTTTCATACAATCTGTTGCAAGCGATAGCGGTTGTACACTCCAGAGCATGCGACCAAACAGTATCCGTACTACGGTCGGTTGGCTGGATACGCACAATATAATTATCGTATGCAACACCAAATCTCTCCAACAGTTGGTACAACGGCTGTGTATCGTGTATTTCCTGCTTAGAACCAAATAAAAAAAAATCGTTAGAACTGACGTTATTCTTAGAACCGAGGAAGAGCGATCATTTCTAAGAATTTCAGTTTAAACGTAGTAGATCTTGCTTCAATTAGCAGCGGTAGGTTCCAATAACTTTGGTTCTGGATGGCAAGTATTCTTTTCGAAGAACTTTTCGATTTTCAGTGTACATACTCGTATGTATGTATTACTATGGGAGATGAATTCTCCACCTATTCGCTGTCTGTATCTTGAACGTTAGCCCAAAAGACTTTTTTTGATTACCGGATTTTGTGTTGTGTGGGCGCCGTGGCGTAAGGGTTAGTGTGTCGGATCACTACGCATGAGGTTTCAAGTTCGAATCCCAGAAAATACCAAAAACTTTCTTCACGGTCCCACCTCTCACGAGCGTCTGACAAACATCCGAGAGTATTGTTGTCACGAAAAAGCTTCTCAAACTGCCGCTCGGATTCGGCATTAAACTGTAGGTCCCTTCCATTCGTGTGAAAAAATATAACGCACACAACATGCGTGGTTGCGAGAAACTAGGCCCTCGCACTTTAAAGAGCTGTTGCGCCAAATATGGTATTTGTTTTTGTTTGAATTTTGTGTTAGCGCAAAGTGCAGTACAATTAAAATTTTCTTAACCGAAATCTTACGAAGAATTTTTCTCTCGTAGCGACCAATGATATCTTCATCCTCTTTTACTAAAGTCCATGTTTTAGCGCCGTAAAGCAGGACTGGGATGATCAGGGTCCTATACAGAGTCTCCTTAGTTGTTCGAGATAGGGCTTTACTGTTGAATTGCCTTATAAGCCCAAAAAACAGCGATTGGCAAAAGTTATTCTTCGCTTGATTTCTGCGCTGATGTTGTTTGTAGAATTTATAGCAGAGCCAAGGTAGACAAAGTTCGTTACTACCTCGAAGTTATACCTGCCCACTGTGACATTTTGTCCAATTCGTCTGTGTTGGCTTTCCCTTCTTGTTGACAGCATATACTTGATTTTGCCCCCGTTTATCGCTAAACCCATTTCGGTCGCTTCCGCCTCAATGCTTGCAAACGCACCGGTGACAGCCCGCTGAGTTCTTCCGATAATGTCTATATCGTCGGCGTATGCAAGCAGTTGTACAGACTTGTAATAAATTATGCCTCCGGTGTTGGCTTGTAAGTTTCCCACAATCCGTTCAAGTACAATGTTAAAGAAGTCATATAACAGCGCGTCACCTTGTCTAAAACTTTTTTGCCATCGAAGGTCTCCGTGAGGTCATTACCGACCTTGATGGAGCAGCGAGCGTTCTCCATCGTCAGCCTGCACAGACGGACAAGTTTGGCAGGGATGTCAAAACTAAACATGGCTCTATAAAGCTCTTCTCTATAGATGCTGTCATAGGCGGCTTTGAAATCGATAAAGAGGTGGTGAGTATGGATTTGGAATTCTTGGGTTTTCTCCAGGATCTGCCGAAGTGTAAAGATTTGATCGATGGTGGACTTTCCTGGCCTGAAACCGCACTGATAGGGTCCAATCAGGCTGTTGATAAAAGGTTTCAGGCGTTCACACAATATCACAGAAAATATCTTGTATGCGATGTTGAGGAGACTGATGTCTCTATAATTGGCGCATTTAAGGGGTTCTCCTTTCTTGTGGATCGGGCAAACGATGCTGAGATTTCATTCATCAGGCATACACTCGTCTGACCAAATATTAGAAATGAGTTGGTGTATGCACTCTACCAATTCATCCCCTGCTGCCTTGAAGAGTTCGGCCGGTAAGCCGTCAGGTCCAGCAGCCTTGTTGGATTTTAGCTTGGATATTGCTATCCTCACTTCGTTTTGATCAGGTGGACGGAAATTTTGACTATCATCGTCTATGTTGAATGGTTCTCAACTTTTATGACGCTTTTCCTAAAAAGGTCATCAAATTTGCCTGTTTTTTTTGTCTCACTTGATTACGAACAGTAGCTAAATCAACCTGTTACCATGTTTTAAATCGAATAAAAGGATACTTAGAGTATTAGGGAGCTTAGTTCAAGAAATAACTTCATACAATCCACAACTAAGGGTAAAGGAAAGACATTAACCAAGGAGGAAATAGGCCAAATTCGAGCTTACCGGGAACAAGGAAAATCCATCCGTTTCATAGCCAGCAAGATTGGAAGAGGCGCCGCTGTTGTACACAGCTTTATTAAGGACCCGGAGAAGTATGGAAAAAATCCCAAAGGAAGAGTCAGCAAACAACAACATGTCAGGAAAGGCGGGCGATACTGAGAACTGCTTAAAATTCAAGGCTCTCCGTAAGTAAAATTAAGGTAGAAACTGGAGTTACAGGCAGCAGATCAACTGTTCATCGCGTGATACAGAAGGCCAGCCATATTCGCCATGGAAAAATGAAAAGGAAACCACCATTGAATGCGGCACGTAAAATCCAACGGCTTGATTTGCAACAAGTCACATCAGGTGGAATCGAGAGTGGCATACCGTCGGACGGACCAGATGGATACAGCTGTTATTTCCATGATTTGAGAAAAGAAGAAATGCATCTTCAAAGGCGGCACAGCCTTTGCTGTGGTGGTATAATGGTATGGGGAGCAATAAGCTATTACGGAACTGTGGAGCTGGACTTCCAAAGCTCCAAAATGACGGCAATCACTTACATGTCGATACTGGAAAGAGCTTTTCCGCAGTTTTCGGAGATGTTTGGTGAATAGCGATGGACTTTCCAAGAAGCCAATGCACCGATACATACCGCACGGACAACAAAAGCCTGGATTCAGAACCAAAATGTAAACCTACTTGCATGGCCGCCATATTCACCCGACCTGAACATCATGGAAAACGTGTGGGGTTGGCTTTCAAGAAAGTCTACGAAGGAGAAAGGCAATATGATGAAACGGAAGAGATTATTGAAGCCATAAAACGAGCCTGGTCCGAAATTCCGCTAGATAATTTGACAGCATTCTATGAATCTCTACACAGCAGGCTACTTGAAGTGATTCAGCGATTACTAAAAACTATTGCTGCTCTTTGAATAAAACCAACATTTATTTATACAAACAAATTTGGTATTGTTTTTTTTTTACCTTTTAAGCTTCTAACAGGTAGATTTAGATATTGTTCGTAATCAAGTGAGTCAAAAAAACAGGTAAATTTTATGACCTTTTTGGGAAAAGCGTCATAAAAGTTTCATTTATCAACTGAAACCTACTTTTTTTTTTACAATATAAACATAATATATCTTTCATTCCTTGTGCAATTGGTTTTTCCCAGATTAGCAAAGGGTTTGGAAAATATCGTAAAATTAAAACAAAAAACTGCCTGTTCGTAATTAAGTGAGACGGAGTGTAATACCAAGATTTAATTAACAGGTACTGTTCATCCATGTCGTGGTAGAGGCGAGTGTCATCTGAACTCGACCAGGTTCTTTTGTAGCAGCAAATATGACTCGGCTTGCTCTGCACTTAATTGCAAGTTTAACTCATCTGAAGAAGGCGAAGCGAAACCCCTGAGTACAGATGTGGCACCTATAGAGATAGATGATAGTAGTACGACGCATAACCAAGCCAATAGTAAGTACAATACTTGTTCAATTGCATTCTTTCTCCTATCACCGAATCCGTCGTAGTGGATTCCTTCGTTTTCCACAGCTTGTTCTTGCTTAACAACACGAAATTCTAGTTTCAGAAATTTCAACAGCCCAACCCCCGAGTACCGATGTGGCACCTAGAAATGTGAAAGACAATAGTAAGTACTTGTTCAAATACATTCTTCCTCCTATCACCCAATCCGTCGCAGCGGATTTCTTCGCTTTTCCACTGAGTGTTCTTCTAAATAACAAGACATTCTAGTTTTAGAAAATTCTACAGCCCAACTCCCGAGTGTCCATGTGGCGCCTAGAATGGTGTATGATAACGGTACGACGCAAAACCAATCTAATAGTAAGTGCTTGTTCAAATACATTCTTCACCCATCACAAAATACGTCATAGCGGATTTCTTCGCTTTTCCCCTGCGTGTTCTTTCTTAATAACAGGGAATTCTAGTTTCAGAAATTTCAATAGCCCGAGCTAAAACGTGCTTCCCAAATCCATGCCAGAATGGAGGCAAGTGTCACGAAAACGGGACTGAATTTTATTGCGAATGCGAATACACTAGATATAAAGGCGCGGTTTGTCATACACGTAAGGGCCAGCTTGCCTCATTTGATATCAAAATAACCGTATTTGATTTGTTTTCTTGCAGCAAAATACCTACTTTCCTGTACGGCTGCACTTCAAAATAGAGTTCGCAATGGCAAAGTCCATATGCAGATTGACGTTGATGGTAGTGGTCCACTTAAACCGTTCCCTGTCGCTTGCCAATTCTATAGTAAGTGCTCGTACAAATTCATTTTAGTAATCCATTTATTTAAATACTCGAAAACTTCGTCGTTAGAAGATGGCAAAGTCATCACTTCCTTGCACCATTCGCACATAGAAATCGTGACTATCGATGGATATCAAGCACCTGGATCATACTATGAGACCATCCGTTATCATGCAGAACCTTTTGAAATTCAAACGATGGTACAACGATCGTCCTCATGCTGGCAGCAATTGGTGTACTACTGCAAGAACGCTAAGATATTCAATTCTACGGGTAATTTCATTCGGTTCTATTAAAATTCGCGAGTCGAATGTAGTCCGCGAATTGCTCTACTAGGTGAGTATAATTCGCCGCTTGGTACTATGAATAGCGAACAAAAAAATGGCGTGTCAAAGCAGCAGGTTGTGTGAAATGGTTTTTATATTTTCCCAGCTAGTCACCGAAAAGAGAGTAATAACATTGGTAAGCCATTTGCGAGTCAATCAAAAATTGCAGCAAATCGACTCACATTCCCCTAAATCAGTCGAATTTCGGTAACCGTCTTAGCGAACGAAAATCAAATTCACGTAGCTGATTCCTTTGGCCTGTCAGTGTATGAGTCGCTAACCATGCAACCAAACGGCGAATGATTCGCAGTACATTTGACTGCTGAATGAATCGATAATAGGATTATGAATTTTAGTTCGACTCACGAATGGTAATAGTTCAATTAATTCAATAACCAGGAAGTAATCCTCTTCAGGTGATCCATTCCGTCCGATGTCATGGTGGGTGTCGGCACGAAACAAATCTATGGATTATTGGGCTGGTGCTCCGCCTGGATCTCGTAAATGCATGTGTGGAGTCAGCGGCACGTGCATCGATCCAACAAAGTGGTGCAACTGCGACGCCGATCAATCTGCATGGACTGATGATGGTGGATATATTCGCGAACAAGAAAATCTACCAATATATGCTGTCCAATTCGGTGACACTGGGACACCCTTCGATGAAAAGGAAGGGCGTTTAAAAATTGGTCCACTGCATTGTCTGGGAGATAATTTCTACGACAAAATTTTTAATTTTTCTAATGCGATAGTCGAACTGCCACCATTTAACTTGGGCACAACTGGTGATATTTACCTTGAATTCAGAACATCAGCGCGAGATGGCGTACTTTTCCATGCGTCCGGTCCAACGGACTTTATCAAACTCACAATAATCAACGGAACGGTAGTGGAGTTCCAATGCGTAAGTGCTAATGGTCTGGAACTTCTTTTTGTGAAAATGCCTTACCGCTTTAACGGCACTTTGTGGCATAGTATCCGTGTGGAGAGAAATATGTAAGTTTTTTTTTTCGGACTCTTAGAATTTTTGTTATTTTTTTTAATCTGGCGAATGTGTATAACTGTAGACACCTTAATTCTCTATTCCCTATTATGTGCGTCCGTTATAGGTAATGGTGCTTAGATAAGTTATTCAATTTTACAGAAAAATAGATTTTGTTGCTGGAATCGACTATGGTAATAGAAATAATAGAATCCCAATGGAAGGTGACTATTACCATAGCCAAATAGATAAAGAATTTTAGATTTGCTTATGTTTAAGGCCTTTCACCCGTCGAGGGGCATAGATCGTCAACAACGCCTGTGTTCCATCTTGTTCGTAATTCTGCAACGCGTTTGAGCTACCTCCAACTTATTTCCAAACAGTTTGATTCCTCCTCGACTGTCCTCCGCTACGTTTGCTTAGGTTGTGGCGCTATTCTGCCTGCCTTGGTAAGCGGATTCCACTGGTATTGCGCACCCTGCGCATTCACAAATGATGTGTTCTGCTGTTTCTCTTTGTTCCCCGCAGAGTCTGCACGTGGCTGTGTCTGATAGTTTTATTTTATTCAGATGGTACATGAGAAGACAGTTCGCAAGTAGTAGACAGTTCAAGTAGCTTGCTTGCTCTATTTTTGTTGGGGTTTATGAACCCAGTGTTCGATGAGTCCTTTAGCTTCCCATTTTGTAATTGTGGAATGGATATCACTGGATGATACCCCGAAGTAGGGTTCAGGGCCGATAAGTGGGCGCCCAACGCCTCTCCCCGCCAGACCGTCTCCTCGTTGTGTAATTGTTGACACCTTAATTTTCTATTTCCTATTATGTGCATCCTTTATAGGTAATGGTGCTTAGATTAGCTATTGAATCGTACAGAAAAATAGATTGCTGCTGGACTTCTATGGTAATAGAAATAATAGACTCCCAATAGGACATGATTATTGCCAAAGCCATATATATGTACATATATAGATTAAGATTTTTATATGTGTTAATGTTTAAATCCTTTCCCCCGTCGAGAGGCATAGGGCGTCAGTGGAGGAGGATCCAGCACGAAAGCCTGCCTGTACGGCGTCGAGAGTTGAATCTAAATGTTCTTTAATGCGTTCTAATGTTATTCTAGCTATCTATCTTAGTAGAACATCAGAACGCATATACCTCTCCAGTTTCCACAATCCATCAGATTTCCCTCTTTCGGAAGCTTGACGATCACACCCCTTTTCCACCCTTGGGGACAATGTTTTTTTTTTCCCACGCTCTCCGTATGAGCGGGTATAGTAGTTCAGCCGATGTGTTTGGCGCCTCTTGTTATAGCCTGGCACGAATGCCATCAATACTCACCGCTTTATTTTTCTTGAAGGACTTGATTGCTACTGTTAAGCTTTTACTGAGAGGTCCGGTGCTAGTTCGTGAATTTGTTGCTTCGGGAGACTTATTAGGGTTCAAGGTCATATCACTATCGTCTAAGGGGTTAAGGACTGTAGAAAATTGATCTATCCATATAGTGAGCTGATCATCCGAAATCAGAAGTTTACCATCTTAACTCTTCACAGTAGATGCTGTTTAGAGTTCCGACTACCAATGTGCTCCTTGGTGATGTTATAGTCAGTCCTGCTGTCACACCTTGCTGCTTCTTCAGCACTTGAGGCAATTAAGTCGATGTACTGACGTTTGTCCCATCTTACATCTAAGTTCCACTTCTTTCTTTTTTACACGATATTGGGATTCTAGCTCGGTACTCTCTACTACTGAGGCCACTGCAATCCAACGCTTTATTGCTCTACGCTCATCGATACATCTGCAGGTGTCAGTCGATAACCTATTATGTAGTAACTATAGTGGGAGTTAATTGAACATATACATAATCAGGATAACCCAGTGTTGCCATATTTATGTTGGTCATCCACGCTTTCCTGCATTGTGCTGCTGATTGTTTTTGATTCTAATGCAAGATGGTCCAGGAATAGTTGGTGCACTTGGGGACCCTTGAACCTGTCAGTATCGAACCTGGTAATGTTCAGCAAGTTTAAGCGGTTGCTGTTGACGGGTACAGTACGAAGCTAACATACCATAAGATGGTGAACGCGTTCTTGTCCGATGTTGGCCCCACGTCTGTTTCGGACATCTAGGAGACGGTGGATGATCGCAATGTGATCGATCTGGTTGTATGTTCGCTGCCTGTTAGTTGAGACTCAACTGATTTTATGGAAGATGTTATGTTTAAACAGCTTACCTCCAATGACTAGGCGGTTGGTAATGCAGAAGTCCACATACCGCTCTCACGGTCTCCAAGATCGTGAACTCCCATCACGTGTTTAGGCACAGTACTGTCGCTTCCTACCTTGGTGCTGAAATCCCTCATCACCATTACGATGTCATAAGTAGCCATTTGATTGTAGACGGAGCCTAAATGCGTATAGCAAAA
This sequence comes from Brachypalpus laphriformis, assembly GCA_945910035.1. Taxonomy (NCBI): domain Eukaryota; kingdom Metazoa; phylum Arthropoda; class Insecta; order Diptera; family Syrphidae; genus Brachypalpus; species Brachypalpus laphriformis. Next base: position 328,625,163 of record OX246753.1, read on the forward strand.
TTGTCCTTAACATCCCCAGTCGCGTCTTGGATCGGAGCATAGCACTGTATAATGGTAATTTTTCGGGAATATAGCCGTCAATATCCAGTCACTGAGATTTTCAGAATATGAGGCTGCTGCTTGGTGCTGGAGCTAGCATCAATCAAACTCCGGATCTCCGCGTAGTCCTAGCTGTTCTAACAGAGTATACCGTGACAGTTTTTTTTTTTTGTTGGGAAGTGGTATTCCCCCTTATCGTATCATCTTATTGCACTCAGCCCCAATATGTCTGTCTTATATTGCGTGAACTCATGCTCTGGTTGAGAGAATCTGGCGTTTTGAGGCGCTTCCTGGTTTTGACATTCCAGAAACCGTTCGTTGTCCGTGAACGATAGCTAAATGTCGTCAACAAAGTATCCTTCCGTATCCGAGGCGTTGCATTTTGTTTCGGAGCAATTGGATTTTTTATGGTTGCTACCTGCTGGGTCATGGACTAACCGACACTTGTCCTGTTTTGTGGCGCAAGAGACTCGCCATTCGTTCTCTTCCATTCACAATTTCCACCACGAGGAGGTGAAAGTAGGACTTACTTACAGAGTTGCTAGTTGTTCGGCTGCAATGGATCTTATAAACGCTTCAACTTCAGAGACATTTCTGGGACTTGGCACTAACTTTATTGCTTCTACTCTTTTATCTGTTGGTCGCATCAATTTCGTGTCCTACGTATCCCAACTTTTCTTGTGCGAAGTAACACTTTTTTTTTTCTGTATTTAAGGTTATGCAAGGAAAGTCTATTAAAAAGCGCTGTCACATTATTCGGGTGTTTTTCATTATTTCGACCAGTAACAATAATGTCATCGAGGTAGACTGCGCAACCGGGTATGCCCTCCATTATTCTCTAAAAAATGCCTGGGGCACTCGCGATCCCAAACGACATTCACTGATATTGGAATAATCCAAAAGGAGTATTGATAACCATTAACTTTTTCGAATACTCTGTGAGTTCGATTTAAAGGTATGCGTCACTCAAGTCGAATTTTGTAAAAAGTTTGCCACCGCTTAGCTTATGGAACAGCTATTCAATCCTGGGTATTGGATACCGATTAATTTCAATTTGCGGGTTTACTGTGACTTTGAAATCGGCGCAGATTCGTATGCTTCCGTTGGGCTTTTTGACGACTATTGGGGCTGCATTTTCACTCGAATTTACTGCCTTCAGAACATTCAAAGAAACCAATCTATTGATTTCTGCACGAACATGGTCATAAAGTGCGAATGGCACATTTTAAGGCTTAAAAAATCTTGGGCGAGCGTCTGCCTTTAATACAATGTCTGCTGTATAAGGCTTACAGTGTCCCAGTTCTGATGAGAACATGAAATGAAATTTACATATGGTACTTTCGAGTGACGACTTTAAAGATTCTCGAGTAACTTTAAGGCATTGAGTGTCTGCTGAATTACAATTATCGATTTTCCGATGACAGACGGTATCTCATGCTAAATTGTAGTTTTTGGAACCAATCCATTCCAAGAATATTTGATGCACTTTTACTATCAACTACTACTAAAGTCAGTCTATTTTTAGTAGCACCCAATGCTACATCCACACATATAGTTCCTTTCAGTGGTAGTGTATTACCACCATAGGTTCTTAAAACTTTGGATGTTGGTGTACAGCGAGGTTTGTTCAGCCGGCCGTATCCCGCAAGGCCAATGAGAGCAAGACGCATCCGTGTCAACTTGAAAACTTAGGGTGGTGCTATTTACGTTGATATCTACAAACACTTTTTCGGTTGAGACCTGACTCTGCCTAGCTTCGGTATACGAGTGGGATAAATCATGCATATCAACAGTACTTACGGTTTCAAAACCATTAACCAAATGTATGTTGCCTTCTTTGTGACTGTATGACGGAATTGACCGATGATGCTGATGTGACTCTGGGGCTTTTGCTGACATACATACCGCAGCGATATGCCCGACCCTTTTGCATTTCTTACAAATAGTTTTGTTCCGATAATGGAAGCACTGAGATCGGTGATGAGAAGTTTCACATCCCGGACATGACCTATGTTGACTTCTTGCTGCACCTTTACCGCCACTTCTGTTTTCCCTTCGCTTGCCCTTTGATCGATTGGATGCATGATGGACTGCATTTACCTCTCCGTCATTCTTCTGCTCACCTTTTAATTCGTTGCACGTTTTCGTTGTTTCCTCATATAGTTGCGCAATTTGAAGAACTTCGTCAAGAGTGGGATTTTCTTTTTGTAAAGCAGCGGACCGTACTTTGTCGTGTGGGGTATATAGAATAATCATGTCCCTAATTTTTGAGTCCACATATGATTCACACAACCGAATTTTTCACACACGAACATGCATTCTTCGCCATACCTCGGAGATTCGGAACCCATTCTGTATATGTGTGGTTAGGTTGCATGAACGCTCTGTAGAATTTGAACCTAGATGCTAGCATATGTTGTTTTTTTTTATTAAAATGTCATTAAGTTTTCTTTATCAGTTCTTTACATGACGTTTTAGCGACATTTTCACCATAAAATTGCTGAAGCAGTTCTAAAGACTCACCGCCGACTGAACTTAGTAGACAAGCGTGCTTAGTGTCATCCTCCAACACGTTGTTTGCAATAAAATGTTGCTCAAGTTGAAGATTGTACGTGGTCCAGCTTTCTTTATATTTTTCGAAGCTTTTAAATGATGAAATTACAGCAGGTTTTACATTTGTTTGCTCCCACATGGTTTGAAGAAATTGCTGGTTAGCTCCTTGAAGTTTTGTCAAGATACCTTCAAGTGTAACAGAATCCATATTTACGAGACTCGTTCCTTGTCCTCGTCGCCAATATGTTGTAATTAACACTTTATTTAAAGTAATAAGGATTACAATTAAAAACTTCAATTATATTAATTAATTATTAGTTGACATATCTAGAGTCGAAGAGGTACAACAAAAAAGTGACAAAAATCAATAGAGCCTTCAGAAGGACAGACAGAGAAAAACAATAGCCAACTGAGGCAATGGAAATATAGGTAGAGTAACTTAAAGTAGTTTAGGGTGGAAAACCGTTGCTACATAAAGTTTTCCCGTATTTTGTGGGGTCCTATCCCACAAAAGGGTTCTGGTCCAAGGAACGGCGTGTTTGATCCGTTTCTAGATAGTTTATCAGCTGCTTCGTTTCCTTCCACTCCTACATGTCCTGGTACCCACTAGAGTTACTTTGTTTGTTTCTCCCAGTTTGTTGATCCTGGTGAGACATTCTCATACCAGTTTGGATCTGACCTCCAGCGAGGTCAGTGTTTTAATAGCGGCTTAGCTGTCTGACAGTATTGCGATGTCCTGCCCGCGGTATTTCCTGTCTAGGTTGAATTGCGCGCATTTTTCGATCGCATGAACTTCTGCTTGAAATATACTGCGAAATACTCCCAGTGATTCTGAGTATCTAGTCCTGGGCCCGTACACCCCTGCTCCAGTGCCAGTAGATGTTTTCGATCCGTCTGTGTACCATTTAATTGTGATTCGCTGCTCCACTCTCTTTTGTTGCTCAGCTTTGAGTCAAATTTCCTTTCAAATCAGTATTTCTTGACCATATCATCTCTGTGGCAGTCCAGAAGCGGCACTGATTTGGATAGGGTTACTCGCTCTTTGTTTGCGATGCAAGTTCCTTTCCCGATGCCCTCTTTGCTGATTCTCAATATAGTCTCCTTGGCGATTCGCTCTAGCACTATGTGTAGTGGAGGTATACCTATGATCAGCGTTGCCACTTTTGCTACATACGAGTATGTAACAAAGCATTTTTAAGTGCCATGCTACATTTCTCCAAACAGTCTACCTAATTATTATTTATATTTTTTGTTTTTTTTGCTTTTTACTCATGATATTAACTTCCATAACATATTATTAACATATTAGGCGAACCCCACAGGCGGATCAGTAGAAATGCAGTGAAGTGGGAGGGTTATGATCCCTTATTTTCGGATCATAACCTCGCTGATAAAAAGGAAGAAGAAAAAGAACTCATATGTTACACGTAATAAAAGACGATTTGAGAAATAGGTTAAGTTCAGATACTGTGGAATTGATTTTACTGGCTAAGGTGCTATTGAAAGATGTGGCAATATTTGAGTTTTGTTTGATTTTTAAGTTTGTAGATACATAAGATAAATTAAAAATGAGTAACGATTTCTGCTCCTCTTAAGAAGTATTTCTCATTTTGTTTACTATGAGAGATACTCTGTACTGTACTCTATATGTTTATTTAATGTTATGAATGTTTTATGAATTAATTTATTACTTTTCTTTTATGTTTAAGTTGTTGAAATGAATGAACATTTTTGGCTAACAGATTGCAGCCAGTGCGGCCATCCGTCTAAAAGCCTCAGTGGTCTAATTATCACATTGCCCACTATTCGATTCTTGATCTTCTCACCTTCACCCACGATAACTCGGACTAAACCCCACCGAAACTGAGATTTTACCGAAACTTTCGTACGAGCATCCCTGAACGAGATGAATGGGACAACTCTCCCCCTGTCGATGGTAGTTCGGTCCACTTCTTCACAGATGGCTCTGTGATCGAAAGTGGGGTGGATTGTGGTGTTTTCTCCGAAAGCTCAACCTGAGCATCTCGTTCCGCCTTTCTGATCATTAAAGAATTTTTTAGGCGGAAATCATGGAGATTAAGGAAGCTGAAGTGTAATGTATCATCTGTCAGGCATATTGGCACTGACAGTCAAGCGGCAATCAAGTCCCTGAAATCGTGCTCCTTCAGCCTTAAACTATCGTTTATCTCCTACAGAGATGACTGAGCAGTTCAACAACTTCAAACGAACATTTTTTTTCCAAAAATCACGTGTCTCGTAAGCGAAAATAAAACTGCTGGATGAGCGTCGGCTTAGTTGTAGTATTAATTTTGAAGAGAAGTGTTTTTTTAGTGAGTAAAAATCTCACACTACCATAAGCACGCGAAATAAATAATCAAAGTCGCGAGATTTTTTTAAGGAAGTTTTATTTATTTATTTTACTCTTATTTTATTATTCTCGGTTATTTAATTTGATTATTATATTCAATAATACGGCCGCTGTCTCAATGCGGGGCTGCACCGTAAGATTGGGTTGATGATTAAAACTCAACTAAAACTTATCTTATTCGAATGCCAGAAGAAAACCAGAATTCTCATATTCGGCATTTCAAATAATATGGATTATTGGGCCATAATCCATATTACTTGTTTTATTTCATTTTCTTTAATGGGGGTATTGCCATACTATGTAATGCACTCTGTTCCCAAGTCATATTGCTCAAGTGTATCTGACCCACAATCAATAATTCTTATTCAATCGGTTGACCGAGTGTACTTGATACCATTCCACAATGAGTCAACCGAATGCATTGGGGTCATTTGTTTACGTTTTACTTTAATTCTTCTTCTTCCGCCGTCGTAACTTTTTATGGGTCAAAAAGTCATGACGGCTGCAATAATTGGCTTTGGACAAAAATGCATACAAAGTATGGTTTATTACTTAATTATATTTTATGAGGGGTATGGTCTTAGGACCAATACTTAACTCGCGCGGTCGCCCCTTATGGTGTCTTTAGAAGATTTTTCACCTGCTCTCGGCAAAAAAAAAAGAAAAAAGTTCAACATTCACTAATGCTGCGAGCCAGGCCACAGGAACATTCCAGGAAACTGCAGGGCTTGCCAGACAGTGTACAACTCTAAGGATTCTGCCTGATAGGCCGTAGGTATGCCCATCGCTACATGTGAGCATCTACTAAAGCTGAACGCTATTAGCAAGACCAATCGCAGATGGGTAAACAGCTCAACGTGTCACATTTCGAGACAGATCTGGCCTAAGCTGGACCAGAAACGTAATGCCTAGTTGGTCAAGCTAAAGCCATCACAGATCAGCTGCGTTTCGGTGTCCTCATTAAAAATAAATAAATAAGTATTTGGCGCAACACAGCTCTTTAAGTGCCAGGGCCTAGCTTCTCGCAACCACTCATGTTGTGTGCGTTATATTTTTCACACGAATGGAAGGAACCTACAGTTTAGTGCCGTATCCGAAGGGCAATTTGGTTTGAGAAGCTTTTTCGAGACAACAATACTCTCGGATGTTTGTCAGACGTTCGCGAGAGGTGGGACCGTGAAAAAACTTATTAGTGTTTTCTGGGATTCGAACTTGGAACCTCACGCGCAGAGATCCGACACATTAACCACTTACGCCACGGCGCCCACGTCCTCACTGGACACTGTCTTATACGCCAACATGCCAAAAGACTTGGCTTCTTCTCCAACGACTTCTGCAGGAGCTGTAGGGACGAAGAGGATGAGGAAACCATCCATCACCTCCTATGCACTTGTTCAGCCCTGTTGCATAAAAGAATGCTCCATCTAGGAGTTCTCTTCCTTGAAGACCTTGGCGATCTGGCGTCCTTAGGCGTCATGAGACTCCATCGCTTTATCAAAAGCTCCGGACCTTTACTGGACAGCCAACCTTATCTCACCTGAACTTAGTTGTTGAATTAATATTTTTTGTTATAATTATTATTATTATCTTTTTTTTTTAATATTTTGCATTGTTGAAACTGAATACTATAAGTTATAACGTAAAAATAAAGAAAATTAACAAAAATTTATATTTTGCTACACTTCCTTTGAAAATGCTACATTTTTATTGTCCGTACGCTCTAGAAGAAGTGGCAACGCTACGATCACTTCGGTTATAGCCTGCATTTGTTTAACGGGAGCCATGCGAACCTAGAAATATGTTCGTATAAAATCGGCTGCCTTTGACTGGCTGGCAAATCGTTTAAATGAACGACTGGCTAGCTAGGTTTAAAAAAAAAAACACTACTAATGTACCTAATGATTTTTTTTTTATTCTCAGGCTTGATTTTCTAAAAAAAAATCAATACGAACATGGCTTTGCCGTCTGCCTGGTTGACAATTAAATTCTCTATTTGTTTTATTTATTCTAAAATTAGTTCATTCTTAAAAATGTTCACTCATTATTCTTGCACGATAAGCCATAGCAATATATATTTATGCAAATTCGTAAAGCTAATATGTTCTCTCCGGTTTGGTTTTTCTTCTTTTTTTTTTTAGCAAAGTTGTTCAATTGGTTGTCGATGAAACGCTGATACATGAAGTTCCTAATACAATTAGAGATACTCCATATGAACTCACATCAAATTTTGTAATCGGTGGTACTCTTGATGAACGCCAGGGATACAACGGTAGCATTCGCATGGTTATGCTTAACGGTAGATTTATTGATATTCAAACATACAAGTAGCTTTCGGTTGGTATGGCGTTAACTAATTCTTCTTTCTTTCAATAATTAAAACAAAACAAATTATTTACATTGAAAAGTAATTTAATAATTTTAAAAAAAAAAAACTTATTTCTCTTTGCTTTGAATTGTTTTTAAAAAATAATTTAAACGCAGTTAACAATTTCTCTATTTATGTAAATAAATGCAATTTTTAATGTGAGGAAGTAAATTTAAAAAGAAATTCTGTAATTTGAACTAAATGATGAATTTATAAAAAATATTTTAAAGCCATATTTAATTTTAAGGAAAAGTTCTTGTGTTGTGTTTTTTTATTTTTTTTGTTTATGTTTTGTAATATAATTTAAGACAATTTTTGAAATAAATGGATTGAAGTGAACGTATACGAACGTTTTTTTTTTTAAATACCTTATTTATGTGTTAGCGAATTCCTTCCTGTTTCATCTATGTAGCGGAGTCTTCTGCCTATGAATTTTCTGCTTTCTTGTCACACGGTGAACTTCAAAATAGCTAGGATCAATAATCACGGTTGGATTTCAACTCTTTTGGGGAGAGAATGGGAAAGGGTTGTTTTCGATAAATCGTTGGATCGATTTTTTCGGGTGGATTTAATGTTGGCGTCTAGAATTGTAAGAACTGGACTACTTATGTATGTTATAAAAAAAATAATCAAAAATCCTTTAGGATTCATGTTCACTAGCTCGTTGCTGATGTGTCGCTTTTTAATGTGTTTGCCATTCTTCCTTGGAACTTTTTTTTCTAGAACCTTACAGACATATTTTGAGCCCGCCAGTGTGCGTGATGTTGTAAAGCGTCTGCTTATTTGTTTCATTGGACCCATTCATAAATGCAATATTGCGCAATCTGTGCTAAGCAGAGAGTTCACAAATGCACGAATTGCCATCACTGCAAAGCAGAGAATTTATAAATGTACGAGTAGTAAAGTTTTATTCATTGCGCAATTTCGAGCGCAATCGTGCAGCTGTCAATCGTATTGCGTATTGCCGTATTGCTTAACTTAAACTTGCATTTGCGCAGCTTTTCCTGCTTTGCATTTTGTTTGCTTTGCAAAACTTGCATTTATGAATGGGCCCAAAGCTTAAGAGTTGGATGGTGTGTGCGTTAGGCTACGACGGGTGTTGTGAGATGGACGTTTAAATGGTAATATAGGCTGAATTCCTAAACGTCAAAATAATGCGCATCGTGAATGCATCACTGCCGTTGTGATGCGATATTATGATGCTTTCGTTATGCGATGCTTTGACGATGCGTTGCAATCTTCGATGTTTTGGAACGATATGAATTAAAACAAAAACTATTAATTGAAAAAAAAAAAATATTCTGGTAGTTTTTTGTTAATTTTACAAAATTTAGTATATAATAAATAATTTAAAACCATAATTTCTTACGATTCTGGTGAGAACGCTTTTATTTTAGCGAAATAAAAAACAATAAAATGTCAAAAGACATTTGCATCACATAAGTTCCTGATGCGCTGTTTGCTTTTGTTTGCACAGTAGATACATTTACGATGCGTTTTGGAACGGTATACATTGCATCACCCCGACCTATTGACGTTTAGGAACGCTTGACTTCGCAGTACTGCGACAGTACTGCATTAAGGAATTCAGCCATACATTTATAATACATATGAGTGAAGAGGATGACATAGGCGAAAATGATGTAAAATTTAAAAAAATAAATTATCGGGGTTTGAACAAGCGACGATGAGCTTATGGGCTATGACGGGGTGCTGTGGGATCGAAGTTTAATTGGTAATATATGAGTAAAGAGCGCGGAATTAATCATTTGTTAGAGTGGGAAGGGTTGCATGAATGAGAGAGTGGAAATAGCTGGCTGGGGGTGATATGAATTTGAGAACAATTCAGTGGAAAATTTCTTCATAGTTTGTTAAAGAAGAGTTGCATTTGTCAATAACAAAAAAAAAGAAAAAAAGAATGTTGTTTCAGCACTATGCGGTTCTGGCGGTTGATAGCGTTCTTTGAGTTAAGGATGCCAGAAGATATTCTACTATTCGAAGTTTATGCTATAAAATTTGTATATTATTACCGAGATATAAACATAGGAACAAGACTAAAATTCTCAAAAAACGAAAACTTTAAACTTGTTTTCTGAGATTCTGTGAAAATCGACTTAGGCGGTTTTACCTTATGGCGACAGAATATGTAGCGATTTTATTTTATTTAATTTGTAAAATAAACGGTTGCGAACGCTTTAGGGGCTCAGCAAGAAAAAGCCAGCTGCAAAAAAAAAATACATAAATCACATCTTTACGTCAACATAAATAGAGTGGATATTGTGAAAATTGAATGTAATTGATCAGCTCCAGTTGGAGTACTCTCTGTCGAACCAAGCGTCTTTCCTAGAATACTGAACACTGCTAAATGTTTATCTATTGGAAAAGTTTTTAAATGGAAGCGAGTAAAAAATGAAACAGTTTTTTCTCTCCCTATCCTTTTTTTTATTATATCATTGATTTTCAGATTTAAAATCGAGGGTATCATACTTTGTCTTTTATAACCATATAATAAGGAGCTATGATCTATGGGGCTTGTACGTATTTTCCTTTAAACTTCCCAATATAAAGCGCACATTGTCGTATTATATATGGACTGCTAGTGAACTGTCACTTTCATACTATGTCTGCAGAAAAATCTGTTCCAACATCTCCAGCTCCCTTGTTTCAGTGTGGTATTAAACAGAAACAAGGTTAGGTTAGGTTGGAGAGAGGTACACCTAAGTGCTTATCACGGGGGCCATTCGGGCCATTATGTTTCCCTTTGTAGTGTGGAACCTACACTTAAACTCTTTATGAAGCATATCATGTTCCTTAGCGGGACTTGTACGAGATCCCCTAGTTCGTCAAAAAACCTATTTCCCATATGATGGAGGAGGCGGTTTTGAAGATTTGGGCAATTGCATAGCAGGTGTTTGATGGTTTCTGACTCCTCCATATCTTGACAGCTTCTGCAGTGCTCGGGTATGTTGACGCCTAATCTAGAGCCCATTACCCTTATCGCGCAGTATCCTATTAGCGCACCTATCAAGATGCGAATCTCTTTTTTATTCATTGCCAAAAGGCTTTTTGTTCTGTTTCCATCCACTGTCGGCCATAAGCTGCGAGATATGGCACAGTCGCTTCTGGCGTGCCAAGCGGAGTTAATCAGTTCTCTTGCTTTTAGGTCTATTTTCCTTTTCAGTTCACCAATTGGAGTTTTCACGGACATCCGAGTGTGTTGAAAATCCAATGCTGATCCCTTTATGGCTAGTTCATCTGCTGTCTCGTTACCTTTTATATTGCTATGTCCGGGAACTCAGCAGAGAGTTACATCATGGGTGTTGCATATTCTGTTCAACGTGTTACGGCATCTGGAAACTGTTTGCGATCTAACTTTCTGGCTGTCTAGTGCTTTGATTGCCACTTGACTATCCACGAAAATGTGAATCTTGGTAGGATTTAGTTTTTTCCTATGTATAATCTGTGCAGCCCTGTCAATGGCGAAGACCTCAGCTTGAAAGATGCTACAGTCATCCGGGAGTTTAAATGAGTCGGTGATTTCAAGTGACTCGCAGAAGACTCCAGAGCCAGTTCCGATATCCATTTTAGACCCGTCCGTGTAGAGTTGAATATCCTGTACATTAGTTAATATGTTGGAGTCTCAACCTTCTCTTTCGCGAATAATAGTGGAGTAGTTCTTTTCGAAGTCTATATAGGGTACGATATAATCTGTTTTTCTATTGAGATCGGTTATACTATACCTGTTGAGTATAGATCCACGTCCATAGGAGCTTTGCTTCCATGCGCCCGATTGTTTGAGACGAATCGCACTTTTGACGGCTGTGCATCGCATGTACTCATCTAGGGCAGAACTATTTAGCATCCTCTCTAAACCCGCTTGTGGTGTTGATCTTTGTGCTCCTGTTATACTTAAGCATGCTAATCTTTGAACCTTCGTGAGTGTTTTAAGGTAGCTAGTTTTGCCTGTGTACCCGGCTCCTTGTGTAGGTGAATAATTAAGGAACTGGCCCTCCAGGTTGGGGGTTGTGCCGTCGGAGTAACTTGCCTACCACGTAAAAAATCTCATGGTTCCGAAACAACCAAAAGCCTCGGATAAGGATGACTCAACTAATGACGACCCCAGCAAACGAAATAAGGACAACGACCTTCGGATCTGTACGTGGAATGTTCTGTCCCTTTACAGACCACGTGCAGCCGAACAACTAGCAGAGGCCCTAGACTGCTATAAAGCAGATATTACCGCCATCCAGGAAGTGCGATGGGATGAGCCGGGCAAAAAGAGGATGAAAAACTGTGACATCTACTACAGTGATTGCTACAGAGGCAACAGGCAACGCTTATTCGGATGCGGATTTGTCATACGCGGCAGACTTAGGCAAGAAGTCTTAAGCTTCCGACACGTTAGCGAGCGTATTATGACTATCCGGATCAAGGCTAACTTCGCTAACATAAGCCTAATATGTGTTCATGCCCCCACGGAAGAAAAGGACCCTGCCACCAAAGAGTGTTTCTACGAGCTCCTCGACAAAATGACAAATACGACGTTAAAATCGTATTGGGCGATTTTAACGCCAAAATAGGAAAGGAGGACGTCTTTGGTAGGGCAGGTGTAGCCTACACGACACCACGTCTGATAACAGACTAAGGCTAATTGACTTCGCTGTGGAGCGAAATGTCACCATAGCAAGCACATGGTTTCCTCATCTCGCTATTCATAAGCAGACATGCCGGTCTAATGATCATCTAACGATCAACCAAATTGATCATATTGCGATCGACGCAAGGCATGCCTCCAGTATTCTGGATGTCCGGACCTTCCGAGCGGCCAACATAGACTCGGATCATTACCTTGTTGTAGCCAAGGTACGAATGCGGATATCCCAATCTGAGCAACAAAGAAGAATTACTGTGAGAAAATTTAACGTCGAAAAGCTACAATCGCAAGAGACCGCCAGATTCTTCGCTGATCGCGTATCCCGAAATCTCTCAATCACCCCTATACCGCCAGCATCAAGTACCGAAGACCAGTGGCAACGCTGCCAACATGCCATCAGAAACGCCGCGACTGATGTGCTGGGTCTCGCTCGCCCACCACCGCAAAACCCCTGGTTTGACGAAGAATGCCGGCGAGTGCATGCAGCAAAACAAGAGGCATACAAAGCGGCGCTGCAAAGGAAGACGAGAGCTTATCGTGAGCTCAACGAACAAAAGAGACGGGAAGAACATCGGCTTCTCCAAAAGAAGAAGAAGAAAGAGCATGAGAAGCGCGCGTTTGAGAATATCGAGAGTCTATACTCTAGGAACAATGTACGGAAGTTTTACCAAAAGGTAAAAAGAACGTGTCAGAGAAGTAATACCCGTACAGAAACCTGTACAGATGAAAATGGAAACCTCGTAGTAGAATCACAGTCGGTGCTGAGTATATGGAATAACTACTTCTGCAGACTGTATAACGGCGACGAAGACCAACATCCCGCTGTCAGGCAGAATGAACCATTCAACATAGACGATGATAGTCAAAATTTCCGTCCACCTGACCAAAACGAAGTGAGGATAACAATATCCAAGCTAAAATCCAACAAGGCTGATGGACCTGACGGCTTACCGGCCGAACTCTTCAAGGCAGCAGGGGATGAATTGGTAGAGTGCATACACCAACTCATTTCTAATATTTGGTCAGACGAGTGTATGCCTGATGAATGGAATCTCAGCATCGTTTGGCCGATCCACAAGAAAGGAGACCCCCTCAACTGCGCCAATTATAGAGGCATCAGTCTCCTCAACATCGCATACAAGATATTTTCTGCGATATTATGTGAACGCCTGAAACCTTTTATCAACAGCCTGATTGGACCCTATCAGTGCGGTTTCAGGCCAGGAAAGTCCACTATCGACCAAATCTTTACACTTCGGCAGATCCTGGAGAAAACCCAAGAATTCCAAATCCATACTCACCACCTCTTTATCGATTTCAAAGCCGCCTATGACAGCATCTATAGAGAAGAGCTTTATAGAGCCATGTCTAGTTTTGACATCCCTGCCAAACTTGTCCGTCTGTGCAGGCTGACGATGGAGAACGCTCGCTGCTCCATCAAGGTTGGTAATGACCTCACCGAGACCTTTGATGTCAAAAGAGGCTTTAGACATGTTACTTCTTCATTATTATACTTGAACGGATTGTGCGGAACTCACAAGCCAACACCGGAGGCACAATCTATTACAAGTCTGTACAACTGCTTGCATACGCCGACGATATAGACATTATCGGAAGAACTCAGCGGGCTGTCACCGGTGCGTTTGCAAGCATTGAGGCGGTGGCGGCCAAAATGGGTTTAGCGATAAACGAGGGCAAAACCAAGTATATGCTGTCAACAAGAAGGGAAAACCAACACCGACGAATTGGACAAAACGTCACCGTTGGCAGCTATAACTTCGAGGTAGTAAGGGACTTTGTCTACCTTGGCTCTGCTATAAATTCAACAAACAAAATCAGTGCAGAAATCAATCGAAGAATAACTCTTGCCAATCGCTGTTTTTTTGGGCTTATAAGGCAATTCAACAGTAAAGCCCTATCTCGAACAACTAAGGAGACTCTATATAAGACCTTGATCATCCCAGTCCTGCTTTACGGCGCTGAAACATGGACTTTATTAAAAGAGGATGAAGATATCCTTGGTCGCTTCGAGAGAAAAATTCTTCGTAAGATTTTCGGTCCCGTTTACGTTGACGGGTTTTGGAGGAGAAGATTCAATCACGAACTATACGAGCTGTACAGCGACATCGACCTAGTCAAAAAACTGCGTATTGGACGTCTGAGATGGCTAGGACATGTTGAGCGAATGGACACCAACGCTCCGGCCCGCAGAGTCTTCGAATCTAACCCCGAGGGACGACGCAGTAGAGGGAATCATCGCCGTAGGTGGCGCGCACAAGTTCAAGGGGACCTCGACCAACTTGGAGTGCGCAACTGGAGACAACTAGCTAAAGACCGAGCTAAATGGAGAGGCTTGTTGGTTGAGGCCCAGGTTCACCCCGAAATGTAGCGCCACCTAAGTACATAAGTAAGTAAGTAAGTTTTGTCTATTGCGTACCACCATACAATAATTCCGTAGGTAAGGATGGATCTGACAATTCCGCATGCCTGATGAATGGAGTCTCAGCATAGTTTGCCCGATCCACGAGAAAGGAGACCCCCTCAACTGCGTCAATTATAGAGGCATCAGTCTCCTCAACATGGCATGTAAGATCTTTTCTGCGATATTGTGTGAACGCCTGAAACCTTTTATGAACAGCCTGATTGGCCCCTTTCGGTGCAGTTTCAGGTCAGGAAAGTCCACCATCGACCAAACCTTCACACTTCGGCAGATCCTAGAGAAAATCCAAGAAGTCCAACTCGATACTCACCACCTCTTTATCGATTTCAAGGCCGCTTATGACAGCATCTATAGAGAAGAGCTTTAGAGAGCCATGTCTAGTTTGACATCCCTGCCAAACTTGTTCGTCTGTGCAGGATGACGATGGAGAACGCTCGCTACTCCATCAAGGTCGGTAATGACTTCACCAAGACCTTTGATGTCCAAAAAAGGTTTTAGACAAGGTGACGCGCTGTCACGTGACTTCTTTAATATTGTACTTGAACGGATTGCGCAGAACTCACAAGCCAACACCGGGGGCACAATCTGTCATAAGTCTGTACAATTGCTTGCATACGCCGACAATGTAGACATCATCGAAAGAACTCAGAGGACTGTCACCGGTGCGTTTAGAAGTATTCCGTTTGTGTTGACGGGTTTTAGGGGAGACGATTTTGCAACGAACTATACGAGCTATACAGCAACATCGACCTAGTCAAAAAACTGTGTATTGGACGTCTGAGATGGCTAGGTCATGAAGAGCGAATGGACACCGGCGCGCCAGCCCGCAGAGTCTTTGGATCTAACCCGGAGAGACGACGCAGTAGAGGACATCCTCGCCATAGGTGTTGCGCACAAGTTCAAGGGGACCTCGACCAACTTGGAGTGCGCAACTGGAGGCAGTTTGCTAAAGACTGAGCTAAATGGAGAGGCTTGTTTGTTTAGGCTCAGGTCCACCCCCAACTGTAGCGCCACCTAAGTACGTAAGTAAGTGAGACTAAAACCTCAAAACCGAAAGTACTCAGCCATGGATGTAACTCTGTCGCTTAAATATATGTTGCTGAATAAACAGTTGATAGAGTAATGCTTTCGATACCTTGTCTCAACCAATAGAGCCGATACCGAAGAGGATGTCGCAAGCCGAATCGCTAAACCGAAGTCAGGTTTTGGAATACCTCGATTTACGTCGTCCGGTTTTTTACTTCCCAGTTTCGACTAACGTCACTACAATTCCGATTTACGTCGTTCTTTGCCACACAATTTTCTCACGAAATTCCCTCTTTCGTCATTCTTATTTAACCGAGATGCACATCTCACCTATTTCGTGCACAATATCATTCGGAGTAAGTCTTTTTCAATCCATGTGGATTGTACGAGTGTTGGATAATTTTATTTTCGATTTACGTTGTTTCGATTTACATCGCATTTTCTCAGTTCCGAAAACGACGTATATCGAGGTATTACTGTATTGTCCTAAAGAAGGCGAAGAATTGCTATTAGCTTAAGCACCAAGCTAATACTGTTCGTCTCCAATGTTGAGTCCGTGCTGTTATATGCTTATATGTTCTTACAACTCTAGACGCCAACATTAAATCCACCCGAAAATTTCTTCCGCAACCGTTCCGATTTTTGATTCTAGATATTTCGAAGTTCACCGTATAGAAAGCAGAAAATTCGTAGGCAGAAGATTCCGGTACATAAATGAAACGGGGAGGAACTCGCTAACACATAAATAAGGTATTTAAAAAAAAACGTTCGTATACGTTCACTTCAATCCATTTATTTCAAAAATTGTCTTAAATTATATTACAAAACATAAACAAAAAAATAAAAAATACAACACAAGAACTTTTCCTTAAAATTAAATATGGCTTTAAAATATTTTGTATAAATTCATCATTTAGTTCAAATTACAGACATTTTTTTAAAATTTACTTCCTCACATTAAAAATTGTATTTATCTACATAAATATAGAAATGGTTAAGTACATTTAAATTAATTTCAAAAATAATTCAAAACAAAAAACAAATTTCTATCCTTTGCTCTAAATATATAGAATCAGATTTTAAAGTCTTTTTTTAATACTATCGTGAATTAAAAGCAAAACAATGTTTTTAGAAATTCATAAACCATAATCATAATAGAAGTTATCTTCTTCCCCATTTTTCTTAGCTAGTTTTAGGACAAATATTGAACCTAACGAATTATTTTTTTATTTTTTTATTTGCTGAGGTTACGAACAAGGTCTTTCATTCTTAGGACTAATTAAAAAGAGCAATTTTAAGACAAGTGCAAAACAGTCTCTAAAACAAGCACACGTAAAATTATTATAATCCTTTGCAACATTAATTTGTTTTTTTAACTAAACAAGGTTGCCCAAAAGAAGTACATTAACTATTATTTTTTAAGGATTTTCTTTTTCTTAAAACTATATTTACACATCTAATTTGTCAAACAAAATGCAAAGGTCTTTCAACGAACTTACATAAAATAATTTAAAATCTTCAGAAGATATAAGTTTCATTATTTCACGTTTTGTTTACCTACTGCGATACATAGTTTTATAATTACAATTATGTAAATAATCCAGTAAAATTTAGGCAAAATCTACAAATTTGCATTGAGTTCGAAACCTTCTGATAATAGTTTCTGCAAACATTTCGCGAACAACGTCCCGCATTTTGAATATTTATAGCACGTAAACGGAACGCACTAGAATGTTCCCAATAGTTCAAGGTATACCCCTTAACCCGAGGATTTATTTTTTTTTAAATACAATGCTTACCAAAAAGTTGAAAATATTGTTATCGAACTTCATATTTTTTTCGTGATATACTCCGACATGATACATGTTTTTAAAAACATTACCTGTCGTAAGATTTACACCTATTCAAATTCGTTTCCATACATTGCATTTCCAATGGTCCATAAAATAGGAGATACATGTACAATGGTCAGCATAATTATTGCGTCGATGCATTTCCATTCGAAGTGTGCGAAAATTTACTGTCTACATAACGTACAATATAAATTGTATGGCACTAATTTTTTCTATTAGTTTTATGTGGGATATTAGATTGCAATTAGAAAAAATAAGCAACACAATAAGTGAATAACATTGAAAGTGAAAAAAATATATTGTATTAGGTAAATAAAACTTCAAATAATGATAAGTAATAAAAATATACTTTAAGGATCCTTGAAGAATACTACTATTTCTTATTTTTATTTGAAGTTTCATTTACCTGCCATGATACATAGTTTATTTTATACTTACACCTATTATTACAACATTTCGCTTTTATTGTTTTTCTTTTTTACTTGACTAATATTCCACAGTTAGTTTTACTAATAGAAAAAAACTGGGCATACAAAATTTAAATTGTAAGTAAAAGCCAGTAAATCTTCGCACACGTTGTATGAAAATGTATCGTCGCAATAATTATGGTGACCATTGTACATAATATCTTCTTATTCTATGGGCTATTGTAAATGCAAGCTATGGAAACAATTTTGAATAGGTCTAAATATTGCGACAGGTAATGTTTTTACAAACATGTATACTTTCAGAGTATATTATGAAACTAATATCAAGTTCGGTAACAATATTTTCCAATTTATGCTAAGCATTGCACTTAAAAAAATAAATCCTCGGTTAAGGGGCATATTTTGAACTATTGTGAACATTCTCGTTTCGTTCACGTGCTATAAATATTCAAAATACGGGACGTTGTTGGCGAAATGTTGACAAAATCTATTACCAGGAGGTTTCGAACTCAATGCAAATTTGTAAATTTTGCCTAAATTTTACTGGATCATTTACATGATTGTAATTATAAAACTATGTACTGTAGTAGGTAAACAGAACGCGAAATAATGAAAAGTTATATCTTCTGAAAATTTTAAATTATCTTATGCAAGTTCGTTGGAAGGTCTTTATTTTTGTTTAGTTTGACAAATAAGATATTTAAATATAGTTTTAAGAAAAGGAAAATCCTTAAAAAATAATAGTTTTATGTACTTCTTTTGGGCAACCTTGTTTAGTTTAAAAAAAAATTAAAAATTAATGTTGCGAAGGATTATAATAATTTTATGTGTGCTTGTTTTAAAGACTGTTTTGCACTTGTCTTTAAACCGTTTTTTTTTTTTTAATTAGTTCTAAGAATAAAAGGCTCTGGAAAAGATTATATGCATGGCTTTCGAAAGACCTTGTTTGTAACTTTAGCAAAAAAAAAATAGAAAATAAAAATTAAATTGAAATCAATCGCTAGGTTTAATATTTCTCCTAAAACCAGCTAAGAAAAATGGGGAAGAAGACAACTTCTAGCCAGCCATTATAACTCATATTATGATTATGGTTTATGAATTTCTAGAAACATTGGTTTGCTTTTAATTCACGATAGTCTTAAAAGAAAACTTTAAAAGTTGATTCTATACATTCAGAGCAAAGGATATAAACTTTTTCTCTTTGACTTGAACTATTTTTTAAATAAATTTAAAATACTTAACGATTTCTCTATTTATTATTTATTATGATTTAAATAATTTTCTGTTATCCGAACTTAATAAATTTATAAAAATATTTTAAAGTCTGTAGCTTTCAACGTAAATACATTTTTTTTATAATTATTGAAAGAAAAACGAATTAGTTAACGCCATACAAACCGAAAGCTACTTGTATGTTTGAATATCAAAATATTTACCGTTAAGCATTAGCATGCGAATGCTACCGTTATATCGCTCGCGCTCATCAGTAGTACCACCGACTGCGAAATTTGATGTGAGTTCATATGGAGTATCTCTAATTGTATTAGGAACTTCATGTACCAGCGTTTCATCGACAACCAATTGAACAACTTTGCTAAAAAAAAAAAGAAGAAAAACGAAACCAGAAAGAATATATTAGCTTTACTAATTTGTATAAATATATATTGCTATGGCTTATCGTGCAAAAATAACGAGTGAAAACTTTTGAGAACTAAATAATTTTAGAAATTGGAATAAGAAACAAATAAATAAATAGAGAATTTAATTGACAATCTGGCAGACGGCGTGACAAAATTGCATCATCACCTCCTGATGGCCGCTGGATAGCTGTCTGATAGTGAACTAACGATGAGCGTATGCTGAGTCTGACGATGTATGTATATGTAGCTGAACACTCAGACCTGCCTAAGCACATCTGGGTGAACTTCAACACACATATGTTTAACCGGACGATACATCTCTTGTTGACCTGATTGGCTGGAATATGCATTTCGGAAGTCTAGCAAGAGCTCCTCAGGATGAATTCTCCCGATGGAATCAACGGTGACGTCTACAGGCCAGCGGATTCCTTACTTGAGCTACTTCGACATATTTGGAGCTGAAGTCTGTAAGGATTTTCAATACTGCGTCGGGGTACTGAAAAAGAGATGATGGCGGATGAACCCTTAATAGGCCGACGGCAGTGCTCATATCCCCGAAGTGGCATCGGTGCATCCGGCCTCTCGCCCAAGGGTGTTGCAAAAAAGGATCTGATCCTCCAGGTTGAGGATTGTGCCGTCGGGTTCACATCCCTACCACGTAAAAAATCTTCGGTTACGATTATTTTACGATTATGTTACGGATTATTTTACTATTGACGACCCAAGCAAACGTAAAAAGGACAGAGATCTTCGTGTTTGCACGTGAAATGTTAGTTCCCTCTACAAACCACGTGCAGCCAAACAACTTGCGGAGGCCCTAGACTATTGCGAAGCAGACATTACCGACATCCAAGAAGTGCGATGGGATGGGATGGGCCGGGCAAAAGGAGGACGAACAACTGCGACACCTACTACGGCGATTGCTACAGACAACAAGGACAGCGTCTATTCGGGTGCGGATTTAGTAGCGTGGTCGTAAAGCACAGCCTGCACGACATCACATCCGAGAATAGACTCAGGCTGGTCGACTTTGCGGCGGCGGGACGAGACTTTGTCGTAGCTAGTACGCGGTTCCCATGACTCGATATTCACAAGGGAAAACGGGTCTCTTTTGATCGAAAAACTGTCAACCAAATCGATTGCATTACAATCGACGCAAGGCACTCTTCCAGTATTCTGGGTATCCGGACTTTCCGAGGAGCTAACGTAGACTCGGATCACTACCTAGTTGTAGCTAAGGTACGGATGCGGATATCCAGAATGGAGTGAAATCAATGAAATACAGTGAGGAAATTTTACGTCAGACGGCTAAAAACGCTAGAGACCACCAGAGCCTTTGCCGATCGAGTTCCTTTTAATCATAATCTAAGTCCAATGCCGCTAGCAGCAAATGCGGAGGACCAGTAGCAATGTCCCCAACAAGCCATCAGAGATGCCGCCTCTGATGTACTGGGTTTCTCTCGGCCACCATAGCGAAATCCCTGGTTTGATGAGGAATGCCGGCAAGCACATGCAGCAAAACAAGAGGAGAACAAAGCGGCGCTGCATACAAGGACTAGTGTTGCTCGCGAGCTCTACGAGCGGAGGAGAAAAGAGGAACATCGAGTTCTCAGAAAAAAGAAAAAGGAGCATGAGAAGCGCTCGATGGACGAGATTGAGAGACTTTATTGCAGGAATGATGTTCGAAAGTTGTACCAAAAGGTAAAAAGAACATGCTAGGGTTTCAAAGCCAGAAACCCATGAACATAAAAACGATACGCACCACCTCTTCATCGATTTCAAAAGTTGCCTATGATAGTGTGTATAGGGACGAGTTATACAGAGCCATGTGTAGTCTTGACATCCCTGCCAAGATCGTCCGTTTGTGCAGAATGACGATGCAGAACTCTCGCTACTCCATCAAAGTCGGTAAGAACATCACCGAACCGTTCGATGTCAGGAAAGGTCTTAGACAAGGTGACGCGATATCATGCGATCTCTTTAACATAGTACTTGAGAATTGCACGAAATTCACAAGCCCACATCGGAGGTAAAATCTTTTACAAGTCTGTACAACTACGGGTAAATTCAGAAACGCATCACTGCATTAACGATGCTCAATCAGCCCTGCCAAATGTTCATTAACGCATCAAATGGGCATCACTTCTTATTGCAAAGTTAGGCGCAATCGTCAAAGAAAAAAGCATCAGCAAAATTCGTGATTTGGCGGAGGAGAAGGAAAAGTAAGTAAAACAATTACTAATTATTCAGAATAGATATTTTATGTATATATGTATGTATTTGTTTCAGGGAGAACTTCAGTGCCGGACAAATCAAACTTATAATTTCAAAGAGATTGAAATATGAGCAAGCGTTTAGCTCGGAAAAAAATATCAAAAACTGTGTTGCAGGGAAACTTTTGTCAGAAATGAAAGAAGAAATTTTGTATTTTAAATGTTGTTCTGAAACGTCAACAAAAATCTCTATCAGCATGGCATCAGTATCAACTGTCTTGTGCATCAGCATCGCAACTAAGCAGTGATACCGCATTGATGTGGTTTTTTTTTAAGGTTCCGAATTTACCCTACTCGCTTACGCCGATGGCACAAAGGAGCATTTGCGAGTATTGAGATCGAGGCAACAAATATGGGTTTAGCGGTCAATGAAAGCAAAACAAAATTATTCTGTATACAAAAAAGGACACCCAACATCGGGGTCGTGGACAGAATGCCACAATAGACAGATATAATTTTGAGGTAGTTAAGGATTTTGTCTACCTAGGCTCTATGGTGAACTCCGCAAATGACATCAGTAGGGAGATCACACGAAGAATTACTCTTGCCAATCGTTGTTTCTATAGGTTAAGAAGGCAATTGAGCAACAAAACCCTATCTCGAACTACTAAGGTAACTCTGTATAAGAGATAAGACACTAGTCATCCCAGTCCTGTTGTATGGCACAGAGGCATGAACTTTGTCAAAATCGGATGATTCTAGCAGTAAAATCATTATTACCTACATATAACGGATGCACATAATAGGGAATAGAGAATTAAGGTGTCAATATATTCGCCGGTTAAAAAAAAAAAGGCTAAGAATTCGAAAAAAAAAAAAAAAACTTACATATTTCTCTCCACACGGACAGAATGCCACAAAGTGCCGTTAAAGCGGTAAGGCATTTTCACAAAAAGAAATTGCAGACCATTAGCATTTGCGAATTGGAACTCCACTACCCTTCCATTGATTATTGTGAGTTTGATAAAGTCCGTTGGGCCAGTCGCATGGAATAACACGCCATCTAGCGCTGATGTTCTGAATTCAAGGTAAATATCACCAGTTGTCCCCAAGTTAAATGGCGGCAGTTCGACTATCGCATTAGAAAAATTTAAAATTTTGTCGTACAAATGATCTCCCACACAATACAGTGGTCCAATTTTTAAACGACCTTCCTTTTCATCGAGGGGTGTCCCAGTGTCACCGAATTGGACAGCATATATTGGTAGATTTTCTTGTTCGCGAATAATTCCACCATCTTCAGTCCACGCAGATTGATCGGCGTCGCAGTTACACCACTTCCTTCGATCGATGCACGTGCCGCTGACTCCACACATGCATTTGCGAGACCCAGGCGGAGCACCAGCCCAATAATCCATAGATTTGTTTTGTGCCGACACCCACCACGACATCGGACGGAATGGATCACCTGAAGAGGATTAGTTCCTGGTTACTGAAATTTTCTGAACTAAGTACCCTATTACCATTCGCGAGTCGAACTAAAATTCAGAATTCTGTTATCGTTCGGCAGTCGAACGTTCTGCGAATTATTCGTTACATGGTAAGCGGCTCATAAACCCACAGACCGAAGGAATAAGTTGCGTGAATTTGATTTTCGTTCACTAAGGCGGTTATCGAAATTTGACTTATGGGAATGTGAGTTGTTCGATTCGTCGATTTGCTTCAATTTTTGATTGACTCGCAAGTGGTTTACCAATGGCTTTTCTCTCTTTTCGGTGACTAGCTGGGAAAATATAAAAACCATTTCACGCAACTTGCTACTTTGACATGTCATTTTTTTGTTCGCTATTTATACCTAATACCAAGCGAGCAAGAGCAATTCGCGCAATACATTCGACTCGCGAATTTCAATAGATCCCAAAGAAATTACCCGTAGAATTGAATATCTTAGCGTTCTTGCAGTAGTACACCAATTGTTGCCAGCATAAGGACGATCGTTTTACCATCGTTTGAATTTCCAAAGGTTCTGCGTCATAACGGAGTTTTTCATAGTATGATCCAGGTGCTTGATATCCATCGACAATACCGTTATCTTGGTACGAATGACGCAAGGAAGTGATGACTTTGCCATTTACTACCGACACAGTTTACAAGTATTTGAATAAATCGATTAATAAAATTAATTTGTACGGGAACTTACTATGAAACACGCAAGCGACAGGGTACGGTTTAAGTGGACCACTACCATCAACGTCAATTTGCGTACGGACTTTGCCTTTTTTAATTTTTTTTTCAAGTGCCGTACAGGAAAGCGGGTATTTTGCTGCACAAAAACAAATCAAATACAGTTATTTTGATATCAAATTAGGCAAGCTGGGCCTTACGTGTATGACAAACCGCGCCTTTATATCCAGTGTATTTGCATTCGCAATGATATCCAGTCGCGGTTTCGTAACAATCGCCTCCATTCTGGCATGGGTTTGGTAAGCAAGTTTTAGGTTGGGCTGTCGATGTTTCTGAAACTAGAATTTCTTGTTATTTAGCTAGAACACGCAGTGGAAAAGCGTAGGAATCCGATACGACGGATTCGGTGATGGGAGGAAGAATTTATTTGAACAAGTAGGTACTTACTATTGGGTTGGTTATGCGCAGTACAGCTATCATCCACCTTTAGAGCTGCCACGTCGGTACTCGGGAGTTTCACTTCACCTTTGTCGGATGAGTCAAACTTGCCATTACGTGCAAAGCAAACCGAGCCATCAAATTTCCTGGTACAAAAGAACCCGGTCGAGTTCAGATGACACTCATCCGTATCGATACATGGATGAAAACCACCTGTAAATCAGATCTTAGTATTATTAGTGGTGAACGAAGGACATGATATAAAACAATTTACACAGATTACACTGGTCGACAAATTAATATTTTTTTTTTGCCACACGTGAAACTAAACCTGATTTTGATGCTATAAGGAACTCCTAACAGGACTATAACTTTGAAATTTTTCTGACACGTATCAATTGTTTTGTACTCTTTGTTAATTTTTTCCAAATATTTATTAAAAACAATATCAAGATTTGAATAGTTATCAGATTATGATTTTCTTGAATATTTAGCTTCCGGAAGATCCCTTTTCAGCGTCCAACAGTAGTCAGCCAGCATACTTGGACTCCACTTGCCTTGGTACCGTTTCCCCATGCCAGAAATATCCTGGTGAAACCTCTCCCCATGTTCGTCGCTAACCGCTCCTAAATTGTCGGGAAAGAAATCCAGGTGTGGGTGTAAGAAGTGCATTTTGAGGGACATGTTACATCCCATATCTTTATAAGATCTCAAAAGTTCATTTATTAAGTCTTGATAGTTTTCTGCCCGGTGATTACCCAAAAAGTTATTAACAACGTTTTTAAAACATTTCCAGGCGGGTTTTTCAAGAAAATTAAGTTTTTGCTCGAAGATTTCATCTTTAACTAACTCTCTTATTTGGGGACCCACAAATATGCCCTCTTTAATTTTAGCTTCGCTGATTCTAGGGAATCATTCTTTGAGGTATAAAAATCCATCTCCGTTTCTGTCCATTGCCATTACAAAATTTTTCATTAGACCTAGTTTTATATGTAAGGGTGGTAAAAGCACATCTTCGGATTTTACTAATGGTATATTTAAGACGTTCTTTTGTCCCGGAATGAGTGACTTACGCTTTGGCCGTTCTTTTTTAATATAATGATTTTTTCTGTCTCTACTATCCCATTCGCAAATAAAACAACAATACTTTGTATAACCTAGTTGCAATCCAAGCAAAGAGCAATGACTTTCAAATCTCCACATATGTACATATTTTCTATACATACTGGTTATATTGGATCTTTTCTAAAAGAATTTTCATATTGTCGTAAGATTCTTTCATATTAGCAGCACTGGCTACCGGGACAGAAAACAATTTATTTCCATTATGTAAAAGTACGCCTTTTAAACTCACTTTGGAAGAATCAATGAACAAACGCCAGTCAGTTGATCTGTGTTCGTGATTAAGTATATTCATCACTAACCAAAAAAAACCAAATCCCCTGCTTTCGAGAAGAAACTTTTCAGTTCATTTTCACAATTTCGGTAACAACAGATTATTGTTTCACGAGAAAGTGAATTCCAACCTTTCAACCTGGATCCTAAAAGCTCTGATTGTTTCTTGGACAACTTCAAATCACGAACTAGGTCGTTAAGTTCTCCTTGTACAATCAAATGGGGCTCACTTGAGGCACTTGTTTCACAGGTTGAATCATCATCATCAGCATTATTATCATTGTGGCTAGAAACGAGAATTGATGCATCCTCACTTTCGATATTTTCTGTAGTACTGGCACAAGGAAGTCTTCATTATGAGGAATTGGTCTCTTTGTAGATGGCAGATCAGGATACTTCAAAGTGTGATTGGACTTAGTTGTAATACCTTTTATATTTGTCAAACAATAGTAGCAGTCTGTTGGGTGATTGGTTGGTTCTGTCCAAATCATTGGAACTGCAAAAGGCATGTGTCGAGATCCTTTTGCTCACCCCGTTACTATGTGCCACGAAAAAACTATGCGTGATGGCAAATAAAAAATAACAGTATAAATGATAAGGTGACCTAAATAAGCTATAATCGGAAAACGGTTTTCTTGTGGCAAAAATCTTGTTGATCAGTGTTATTTGTAATATAGCATTGCAACCTTTGCATTTATTACCTTGCTTACTTACTTAGGTGGCGCTACAGTTCGAGGTGAACCTGGGCCTCAACCAACCTCCTTAGCTAATTGCCTCCAGTTGCGCACTTCAAGTTGATTGAGGTCCCCTTGACTTGTGCGCGCCAACTAAAGTGAGGAGGCCCTCTACTGCGTCGTCCCTCAGATTAGATTTCTAGAATCTGCGGGCCGGAGCGTTGGTGTTCATTCGCTCCACATGTCCTAGCCATCTCGAAAGTCCAATACTTAGTTTTTCGAACAGGTGCTCGTATAGTTCGTCATTGACCCCCTTATAACGGTTGTTAAAGATCAATAAATTGATAAGCGATACAATTTATCAATCGCTCGAAAGTTTGGTATTACGATTGTCAATTGATAAATATTTCTTCTATTGTGAATAAAATGCGTTTGTGAAAGGGTATCCGATTTGACATTTGAGTATTCGCATTCTTTTTGTAGGTTATGTTTTTTGTTTTTATTTTGTGGTTTTCTTTTTTCGTTTAAGTCCGATTGTCAATTGATAAATATTTCTTCTATTGTGAATAAAATGCGTTTGTGAAAGGGTATCCGATTTGACATTTGAGTATTCGCATTCTTTTTGTAGGTTATGTTTTTTGTTTTTTGTTTGTGGTTTTCTTTTTTCGTTTAAATTTTGCCTTAAAATGTGTATTTTGAATAAAATAAATTTCAGCATTTCTTGATAAATATTTCGACAGTTCTGTTGTGGACATTTCGTTCTTAACAGGTTCACTGTCCACAGCCCACATTTGGGCTTTTGGACGTTCAAGGACCACATATGGGCTGTTAGCGGATGGGAAAACGATTGCATTTTGTGAATGGGACTCTTGAGTAATCATACACAAATTAGGTGGACTTGATAGGACACATAATAAACTTCAACAAAATTCCGGGACATGGGCGAATCTCTATAATTGTGGCTTTGAGGGAATGAAAAAAAAAAAAAAAAACAATTTCCAAATTTCTATAGAAAATTTATATTATTTATTTCTTATGAGCGTTTTGAAAACAATCAAGGCAATATGGCATCAAGGAGTCCACGGGGGCTGCATGTATATAATACACATATACACACTTTATACACCGCAAATACATAAAATTATTTTGTGTAGACATTTTTGTTCCCAAAACAAGCAAAAAAAAAAGTTTTGTCTTGGGGGGTCGATATATGTTTTCTTACACATTACAATTGTACATGAAAAACGGGACGATGAGGGTTTTCACTAGATGCATTTTCAAGCTGAACATCTTAAGGTACACAGACCGGAGTAGATTTTCCTAATCGAGTCAGAAACGGCATCACAGCAACTGAGGGAGAAATTAATACTGAAGCCTAATAATTAACCTTATTGACGTACGGAATGGTTTTACCATCAAGGACTATGGATGGAAAATAAAGACAATTGATTTGAGCCCTCGAGAGGATCATAGCCTCAGTTTTCAAGGGATTAAGCAAAAGTTTATTTAAAAAAGTCCAACTTTGAATCCTCGAAAGATCCCCATTAACCCGCGCCACACAATCTTCCATCAAACCAATAGGTCGAGCTAGGTATATGGAAACATCGTTCGCGTATATTAGTACTTTGCAATGGTCAACTGATTCGGGGAGGTCGTTAATAAAGAGCGAAAACAACAAGGGTCCCAAAACTTAACCCTGTGGTACTCCGGAATTAATAAAAGTTGGTGTGGAGGTTCCGCTTTCCGTTTTTGCGACCTGCACCGTAGTTGTGAGGTATTCACTCAGCAGCTTAAGAGCAGTAGAAGAGAAATTAAAGTTGCTCCTAAGTTTAGAGAGCAGAATTGAATGGTCAATGCTATCAATTGCTTTAGAAAAGTCTAAGAGGACCATAAGCCTAAACTTACCAGCTTCAAGTGCAAAACGAAGGTCAGAAGTTACCATTAACACGGCTGATTCGCAGCTATGTTTATTCCGAAAACCAGACTGCCAATCAGATATCATATTGTTCACAGTTAAATAATTTTGTATCTGCTTCGAGATCATTTTTTTTAAAAACTTTCGATAAGAAACACAAAAGACTAATGGGCCCGAAATCGGAAGGGCATGTCGGATTCCCTTTTTTTTCAATTGGTACAACCGTGGCTCTTTTCCACTGCACAGGAAACTGACAGCTGTAACTACATGAATTGAAAATATGTAGAATGAATCTGAGCACTATAGGTAAAATCAGCTTTATAAATCTTGGAGAAATGCCATCTGAACCATGAGCATTTGATTTGACTGACTGAATGGCACCCAGAACGTCTACTACCCCTATACAGTCAAAAGAAAAAGACTGACAAGAGCCTAAGGAATGTGATTCTTTTCAAATGAAATCAACGAATAAGATCTTTTGTCAACGAGAAATTTGTGATTGACTGAAAATTTGATAGGTATCAACATTTTTGACAACGATAATACCAAGTTTATCAATAGAACTATTCACAATGGATATAAAATTCATTATAAATTCACAGCTGATCAAAAATGTTGACAATTGGTCACGATAATACCGATTTAACAAATTATTTGATAACTAGCGGGTACCGACGAGAGTTGCTGCATCAAAAAAAAAAAAAAAAATGTGCCGGCCAACAGTGGTTCAACCTTAAATATACGAGTATATATCAACAATTTGATAGTACTAAAGTACTATAATACTAAAGTAGTGAGCAAACTGCTGGACCGATGGTACCCGGCGTGCTTTGCTGGGAATAACAAGAGATTTATTTTTTTAGTACTAAAGTAGTAGACCAAACTTCACAGGAACACTCTTGGGCCAATGCCAAAGATTGCCTAAAAATTTGAGCTCAATCGGTTACGTGATTTCGGAGTCCATAGCACACAAATATATGTAGGTACGCACATTTTTTCCCACGGAAAAAAAGCACTTTTAGTTTTCCCGAATTTTCCAGAGAACTTTTCCAATTTCGCTTTCCCTAAAAACCTTACTCGGACTATTACGAACATTTTTAAGAAAAAATGAGCCAAATCGGCCCCGCCGTTCTCAAGTGATGCGATGACCAACGAACAGTCTTTCATTTTTATTTATATAGATTGTCAATTATGGTATTGATATTTGACAACCGTAATAACGCAAATGGGACCGAATATCTTACGAAGAATTTTTTCTCTTGAAGCGACCAAGTATACGTTCATCCTTGTGCCTAAAGCACAAGTATTCCGTACATTCATTTTATTTCTATATGATCTTCCTGAAGGCATATAAATCTTTACTTTTCTGTTCAAAATTTTATATTTTCTAAAAAAAATAACGATGTGCGCAGAAGATTTGCTAATAGTTTTCCTCCAAGGTCCTCATAAGTGTACCTCAGTTTCTATAAAATGTTGGCAGAGTTTATGCAACTTTCTGAAATACACGTCTTTACTTAAATTGCATATTCGCGCTTAGCATAGAAAAACACGTCGACGAAAATATGTATTAAAGTCGGTATTTTACATTTGAACTAATATTATAAGCAAATCATTGAAATCAAATTTTAAAAAACATTAAAAAGTGAACAAAATCATTTCAAAAATAGCTCCTTAAATCTGCGATAAATGCCGTATCCTTGTATGCTTAGACGAAAATAGTTAATTTAAAAACAAAACGCGCAATACATACATATGTTATGTAGGGTAGTGTCACATGAATTTTTTGCCGAAAATCTTGTACGCCGTGAATTTCATTAGTAATTTGAGAATTTGCCTATTGCTTCTTCTTTTCTCTCGCGCTCTCTTTTCCTATGGCATCTTCTAGTTTGGTAAAAACGCGATCTAATTTAAGTCATAACTCCTTCTCTTAATTTTTTGGGAATAAACCTTTTTTCCTTCTAAGCGAGGAAATTACCATTAAATAAACAGTCATTACAATTCGAATGAAACGGATCATCACCTGTTTACCCAGCTTCAACTTTTTTTTTTTTAAGGAAACGCACAAAACGTGGGCATGGGCATATAGTGTGTGGATAACTTAAAGTGAGGGTCTATCCTATCCACAATTTTTTATATTTTATAGGTAGTAGAAACAAAAAATAAAAAATCTCAAAAATATCG
Organism: Brachypalpus laphriformis; assembly: GCA_945910035.1. Classification (NCBI taxonomy): domain Eukaryota; kingdom Metazoa; phylum Arthropoda; class Insecta; order Diptera; family Syrphidae; genus Brachypalpus; species Brachypalpus laphriformis. Next base: position 328,655,529 of record OX246753.1, read on the forward strand.
ACCCTTACAATACTTCGGACAGATAAGGTCTAAAAATTGATGACACACAGACAGATGACGCCTTACAGAAATGTTAAAACCCTTAAATATGAAAGAATTTTTCATTTTATGGCAAAACATGTATGAATTCTAATAGAAATTCTATAAAAAAAACTAGATCTTAAAACTTCGATATCTCGAAAACTGCGAATTAAAATTTTTTGATTATATCAAGATCTATAAAATGGTATTTTCAAACCACATGGCGTCGGATATTGTAGTCATGTCACGATGGACTAAAAAGACGTGGGATTAATAGCGTCAAGCTCCGTTATCATGAAAAAAAAAAAAAAAAAAAACTGAGGCAGACATCGGCTTCTTTGTTTTTATGGTTGTAAGTTTCGTCTTGTGAATCCCACAAAACTCGTTTCGGTTCATGCAATTTTTCTCCCATATCAGGAAATTTAACTTAGGGAAAAACTTTTGTACAAATTTAAGTAACAAGAGAAGTGGAGCAAAGAATCTACGATATACGGACTGGACAGCCACACAATAAAGTGGTATTACAGACGGTACGCGAACTGAAGAAGGAAAAAGGGCAGGTGTGTTTGGGCCAAGGACGAAGCACTTAGAACAGATTTACAAGAGTACCAGCATTTTTCGAGCTGAAATATGTGCTATAGATAGATGTATCCAACTTGATCTCGAAAGATACAGCAACTGCGACAATACTGTCAGACAATCAAGCAGCTTTCAAAGCACTTGACTCCTATGTCATTAAGTCAAAACTTGTGTGTGAATGCCTACACAAACTTAATGAATTGGGTAGAAACAACAAATAAAGTTACGCTTTACTGGATACTTTACACTGGGATGTTACGACCAGAAAAGATTCGAAGCCTGCATCTGCCTTAGCAAGAATAGCCTACGAATCCTAATAGACTTCCATACGGGGCACTGCACTCAGAAAGCATTTACGGAAACTAAGTAGAACAAATGAAAGCTTTTGCAGATTCTGCAATGTATTAAGCGAGACTCCGAAGCACCTTCTTCAATCTTGTCGGGCACTAACCAACAAAGTTTGAAATATGTACAGTCGACTCCGCTTAACTGAAACACAAATTTGCCACAATTATTTTTTCACTTAAGCGGTATTTTCTCTTAAGCGAACTTCGGATAACTGAAAAAAAAATTTTATTTAACCGGAGTTCGGACAAGTGAAAAACAATTTCACTTATCCAACCTGAAAATCAAAAAAATACCAAAATCATTCTTAATAATGTCAATATGTTATTAAAAAAAAAAAAACATTTTACATATTTTTTTTCTCCAAACCCGACTACGAAGTGATATTGTGATGTCAAAACTGAAAGATAGATTTGGTGGAAAATTTGGTTTTTCCGCTAAAGAAAGGAAAAATGAAACGATTTTAGGGATGAGCGCATACAGTTATTTGATTTCAGTTATGCGGAGTAGTTTGAGTATAAATTATTAATTTCTGTTGTAAAAGTTTTTTCAGTTAACTAGGTTTTTCAGTTAAGCGGAGTAATTTGTATGAAGATTGTAAAAAAATGCTCCGTGACAAATCTTGTGTTTCAGTTAACCGATTTTGTTCAGTAAAGCGTAGTTTAGATGAGCGGAGTTGACTGTACTTGGTCAAATATCAAATATCGATGATGGGCTATATTTTACTTTACCGGAAATGTCGAAAATTAAAATTTTCCGGTAAAGTAAAATTTTGGCTTTTTTTCTTCTGTTTAACTTGAAAAGACATTGAGGGAAAATTGTAATTACACTGCACCTTGCTGTAAATTAAAAAAAAATCCCAAATTACAGTCGCTTAGGCGAATGGATGCAGAATTCATCTCCAATAGTAATACATATATATTTATGTACATTGAAAATCTGAAAATCGCAAATTTCTCCGAAAAGATTTATATCATGCTTGCAATCCAGAAGCGAACTTATGGGACTCTACTTGAAGCAACATCTACTACGTTTAACCTTAAATTCTTCGAAGTGATCGCTCTTCCTGGGTTCTGAGAAAAGCGTCATTTCTAACGATTTTTTTTTTTAATTTGGTTTTATGTTATGAACTTACGTTTTTTCAATGCCCAAAGCAATGTACTAAATACTGCGCAAAAGCCAAATACAAAGATGGGAAAACTGATATATTTTAAATAATTCATTTTTATTCACTTATGTAAATACACTTAAGCAGAGAAAATTTTAAATATGAGCGAATCGAGGAAAAGCCCTTTGCAAAATAACTCTTCTTCGGAGTACATTTCTTTGAATTCCTTGAATTTGAATTAAAATTGAATATAGTGGTAATGTAGTTTTACTGAATGTAGTAGTTTGAGATTGTATAGTTATGGGACTTCGTGAAACGAAGTTGAAATTATTTAACCATTCGTCTTTTAGACCAAACATGAGAAAATTACAAACATGTACATATTAATACTCGTTCATATATTTGCTGCACGCGCGTTACTGTCCATTTTATTCATTTTACTTCCCAAATATTTATTGAGCTATCAATTTGAAGAGATGCTACATTTCGTTTCACTTCGTTTACTGCTCATATTCGTATTCTACCGCTCGATCTGTTATTGAACACACAATTTGTATTTTCGTACTGACCAAAACTGCAATATAATACCACCGCTTTAAATCATAGACAATAAAAATAAAGATGACCGGGAGCGATGGGGAGAAAATGAAATGCAGAAAATTTAGTCGAAAGAGGGAGGAAAAGTTTGTACTTACGTTCATGGGTCTGGCGGTTAAGGGCCCGAACTAACACGACAGAAACCACACGAGTCTATTTTTCATGAATGTAAATCTGGTGCGGTTTTTATGTAATGTTTGCAACTGTGATAACTACAGTTCGATCAAGCTGATGTCACACACCATGAAGATCGTTGAGCGGGTATTAGGTGGCCGACTGCGAAAAATAATACGACTATCTGATGATCAGTGCGGATTTGTCTCGGGTAAATCAACTACAGATGCAGTTCAAAGTATAAGGATCATAATAGAAAAACATCGTGATTCCTTAAGGGATTTGCATATTGTATTGGTTGTCTTTGTTAAGGCATTCGACAGACAACCAGTGGGGTTCACCTATTTGATCTCAGAAAATATCGGCAGGCCTGCCGATGTTGGATCACTCGGTTGCTGAGGCCAATGAAATGCCGATATCGTCGCATTTTTGTGATCCAGGCGTTTATAGGCCTGCCTTTCCTACATCGCGATGTCTTTGGAACGTGCATTGATATTGCCTTTTTAACAGTATTCAAATGATCCCTTCTTTGAACGTGGCAATACCAGCTGAGCCGGTCGCACTCTATTTTTTGTACGATGGTTTCCTTGATGTGAAAGCTTCCACGGATCTTCGAACTTCTTATTCGATCAAGCTTTGTTACTCTCAGCTGCCGTTAATTTACTCTCATGCTTTTTGTACATCGTCCAACATTGTGAACCGTATGTGAGTGCTGGACGCACAACTGTGGTGTAGAGCCTTCCTTTCAACTTAGGTGGCATTTTTCTGTTACAGAAGATAAGCGGAATTTTCTCGCCACTGCATCCACCCTACGCTTACGCGATGATTGATGTCGTCATCACAAGTTCCTTTGATATTGATCACAGATCCCAAATATTTGAACTTTCGGACTTGGGAAGCACTGTTCCATTCAAATAAATGTCTGGACTAGGCCTGAGTGGATCAGAGAACGGGCAGCACAAGTACTCTGTCTTTTTTTAACTAATGCGGTACCCATTTCCCCCCAAAAGGTCCACCCACACATAAAGTGCTCGTTGCAGGGATGTAGGATCCTCACTTATGATAGCACCATCGTCAACAAAGAATAACTGATGTACCTTGTGGTCCGTCACTTTACCTTCAAGCAGATAGTCAAGGACTGTAATAAAGAGCAAAGGACTTAAAACGCTCTTCGGAAAAAAAAGGATCTCGGTGCACCCCAACTTTGATTGGGAACTGTTCGGTTACTCCAGCGGGGCATCTTACTCTTGTCTTTGCTCCTTCGTACATGTCCATGATCATCTGTACATAGGTTTCTGGAACCCCCCGATGTCTTAGTATCACCCATATCAGATCTCGCGGTTTTTTTTTTATATAATTTGCGCGCACTCAAAGGGTTATGAATACCTTTAAATGTTTACGCACAGTGCGGGCGTTGGAAAGGATGGACAGAGAGAGAGAGAGAAAGATTTTTGGTGTAGTGGTTCTTGAAGCTCAGTTGTTTATGCTTCAGCTATTCTCCGGGGGTGGCGTCCAGATAACTGGGGAGATTTTTGTTATTATTGTCTGCGCTTCTGATGATTGTCTGTCGAATGCCATTTCAAAGTCAACCAATACAATATGCAAAAACTTTAAGGAATCACGATGTTTTTCCATTATGATCCTTATACTTTGAATTGCATCTGTGGTTGATTTTCCCGAGACAAACCCGCACTGATCATCAGATAGTCGTATTATTTTTCGCAGTCGGCCACCTAATACCCGCTCAACGATCTTCATGGTGTGTTACATCCGCTTGATCGAATATTAATTATCACGGTTTCGTATATCATACTTTCCTTTGTACACATGGAGAAGATAACTTTCCCTCCATTGATTCGGTATTGGATCACCTCTCCTAAGTTTGGAGATACGAATTCTAAGCCTTCTAAACCCGATGTTTCCCATCTTTTTCCAGAACTCTGAGAGCATCTCGACTGGCCCAAACGCTTTTCGATTTTTGGAGTAATTGACGGCCTCGCTAACTTCTTCAACTATAATGTCTTCACAGTTAGGGTTGGCTCTTGGACCACGATTTGTATATTGTGTAAAATAATACAAATAAAAATATGTGCTCTCGGCGATCACACATACGGTTTCATATGCGTACACAGCATTTATTACATATTTTTATGTAGATTAGATTATTGCGTGATTTCTTCTCATTCGGTTTATGTAAATGTGCAGAGCTACATATTATTTAATCAATTTTTTATATTTATTTATGAAAGTGTCACCTTCTATTTGTAATTACTCAACGACAGAAATTAAATAACACTGGTCAACAATGGTTTTGTTGCCCTTGATATGAAAGTGGTTTCGAACAATTTATGAAACTATGAATGATTTTGGATTGGCTCTATTTTTTTTTAAATCTTCATTTTCTTATTACACTACAAAAACAGAATGAAATAACTAGTATATTCTGTAATATTAAATTTTCTTTAAAAATATTACTAATTGTTTTGTTTTAGTGTTTAGTTAATGTACATAGAAGTAAAAAGAGAGAAAAATTTGTAAAACTTATCTTATACTTTAAAGAAACACCTTTTACAAGCTTTTCTTCTATAATTGTTTTGGGGGCTATGTCTTCTTAACGCCGAGTCTCCACGAGACATATTTATTTCAAACATTATGTCAGACATCATGTTAGAAATTTTTATTTTTTTATACGGTGGGCAAATTATGTCAAGAAATTTCATTTTCAACCATATCACATATGAGCAAGCAACGACCAATTCTTGCTTGCCACCGAGTCTCCACGAGACATATTTCTTTCAGACTTCATGTCAGGCACCAATCAGCCATGTTTTCTTCGTAGTGAAACTCAAATTGACACTCCCTGTCAAATTTATTTCACCCCTGGTCTCCACTGGCAATAATTCATTGCAAGAAATATTTTATGCAATCGAAATTTCCAATGGAGACCGCAAATTTCTTGAAATGACTCATTTCAAGAAATCGATTTCTGCTTTCATTTCTTGCCATCTCTGTGGAAATAAACCCTGAAATAAATTTGACAGGGAGTGTCAATTTGAGTTTTACTACGAAGAAAATATGGCTGATTGGTGCCTGACATGAAGTCTGAAATAAATATGTCTCGTGGAGACTCGGTGGCAAGCAAGAATTGGTCGTTGCATGCTCTTACGTGATATAGTTGAAAATTAAATTTCTTGACATAATTTGCCCACCGTATAAAAAAATAAGAATTTCTAACATGATGTCTGAGATAATGTTTGAAATAAATATGTGGAGACTCGGCGTGAGGGTTTATTTCCATAGAGATGGCAAGAAATGAAAGCAGAAATCGATTTCTTGAAATGAGTCATTTCAAGAAATTTGCGGTCTCCATTGGAAATTTCGATTGCATGAAATATTTCTTGCAATGAATTATTGCCAGTGGAGACCAGGGGTAAGGGCCAGTAGTAATCTGCCATCATGTGACGGTCCCATCTACCCTGATACCTTTGTACCGTAAATATCTACATTAAGAAAAAAAAGGAATTAAATTGGTTGAAAATTAAGGGCGGTAGAGGGACACATACGCATTTTGCCACTTAGGCCGGTAATTACCAAGCGCTCTTAAATCAAGTTTAATTTTATGGAGCTCTTAGTTTTAAATTTTTGCTACGTATTCACCAAGCACTAATAGGATTGTGTCCATGCTAATTCGAATATGCGAAAAAATAATTTTCGGATTTCCAAAATGAGCTTCCGAACTCTCTTTCGAACTGGGAGAAATGCCAATGAAAAAGAAAACATTGTATTTTCCTGATTTTAGTCCGAATTAATCACGGCACATTTTATTTTTTATTTGGTTGGCAGTTCTATTGACGGAAATGCTGGAGGCATTAAATTCGTCGGGATTTCTTCTTTTGCATTTCGCCAATGCAGCTTGTCCTTTGTTTGGTCTGAGTGACAGTTCACAGCTGATTTCGAAAGCTTTCCAAATTCCTAATGTCGTTTTCCTTTGGTTTCACTCCCGATTTCACTCCTTTTTGATTCCAATGGAACATGTGAAATCGTCTTCTGCTTACTTTTGTGTGTGTTGGTGAATGTCTGATGTTTGTTTACATTTTTCACAGGAAAATAAAGCAAAAAATGGCTCCTTTTTGCCTAATGGAAAACCACATTAGCAATTCTATCATGTTTTTATTAATATATTATCAATTTTTTTAATTATATCTACGTAAAATTTGTTTCTATTAACTTGCCCCAACTGAGAAAATAAAATAAACAAAAGAATGTGTATTGTACCATATGACTTTGACAAGTAGTCCGATGTAAGGGTTTATATGTATGAGTGCATTTTGAAAGCACTCCCAAATGAAATCCGGAAGAGAAAAACACTCCCGGAACAGCACTCCAAACAGCCAATGGAACATGATTGGGAGTGCTTTTTCTGTGCGGAACACAAAAAGAGTACTCCTTTTTGCCCAATGGAAAACGACATAAGTTATGAGCACTAATAACTTAAGAGTGGGTGGGACCACTCATAAGTCTTATGAGCGCTAATAAATCTGCACTATTATTGGTTGGTGAATAGGTTTATGAAGCTCTTAGTTTAAGATTGGCCGGTGAATACCGGCCTTAGATTTATAAATTTATGTTGATAAAATACGCCAAAATCATAAAAACTAGAGCCAATTCAGTATTTTCATGAATATATTCGCAAACTGGGTACTTGAAAATATATGAAATCAGCAGAGATATCCAGGGCTACAACAAAAAATATTTTTTTTGTTTGTTGAGCTGTGTAATTTATTTGATTATGAAGGTGTAACCTGCTTGCAATCATTCGACGACAGAAGATAATGGTATAACAGTTAAGTGCAATGAATACATGAACCTTGTCGGTATATTTAGCACATTGAATTAATCAGTGCACTAACCAATAAAAGCTTTTGCATTTGGTAAGCTTTAGTAAAATAGAGAGACTCTCAAACTTTATAAGAGATTTAGGGATGACGCATTTGAACCACGAAAATCCAAAACTTTCTTAGATGTAGAAAAATTACTGCACCCAGCTTTACTTCTTATCGCATCCATACAGATTTTTAGGGAATATAGAAAACATTATTGCAGTCGTAATACAATAACAGAGGACTTCGCAAACTACGAAAGTACAGAATCAGAGATAACTGGTCCGAAAAAGATTTCCTGCGCCACACAGTGGCTCATTTCGGCAAAAATGCTTGCATAATACAATTTTCGGGTGAGTCTATAATGCAATATTTTGAAATTCACAAGACTAACAAATGTTCGAAGCTCTTGTAAGGAAAAAATTATTTCTTTTAGATCCATAATTTTGCCTGTATAGAAAGTCGAGTAATTTTTAAGGTCACCTAAAAATTGATTTTTTTCTTAGCTTTGAGTGTAAAAATTAGACAAAGCGTGTCAAAAAATTATTTCTTTTTCACTTTGTGTGATATATCTGTTCATTTGTTAAATCAAAACTGAAGGACTTTTTTTTGTATCATTTTTTACTTTACTTAATCTTAATCTGGTCCTCTTTTACCCATAGGGTGTCTAGGTTTCATCCTTATTTAGGTCGCTCTTTTCCTCTGGAAGTTCCTCCATATGCATCTGTCTCTAGCTAATTGTTTGACCGAGGACCAATTTTCTCCTGCTTATCTCAAAATTTGTTCGATGGAGTTATTCCAAGTAGTTTTGGGTCTTCCTCTTTTGTTTTCCACTTCAGCTTTTGCTTCCCAAACTTTCTTTACCTGCCGGTTATCATCTATACGAACTAAGTGGCCAAACCACCGAAGTTTTTATCATCCAGAATTCTACTTGCCGATTCCAAATTTATATTTTCGTTCCTTATCTTGTCGATTCTCCTAATTCCTAGCACTCTCCTGAGGTATTTCATCTCCATGGGTTGGATCTGGCTTTCCTGTTTCTTAGTAAGTGTCCAATTCTCTCCTCCAAATAACAGGATCGGACTGTACATTGTGTTGAAAATTGATATTTTTGTACTTGTCGCGATTTGTTTATGGTCTAAGAATTTCCTTTGCATGGTCGCGTACAGAGCATTAGCCGACTGGATTCTCGCTTTCAAGTCATCTTCAGAGTTGCCTTTGCTGTTTATTATACTTCCTAGATATTTTTACCTGTCAACCTGCTCAATAGCTTTGCCATCGACCAACACACTCACTACTTCTGGTTCGTTCCCGATTACCATCACTTTAGTCTTTTCGACATTAAGTTGAAGTTTTTGTGATGCTATTCTTTTCTTATCTTTAGGTTTTTTTCCAGATTGTTTATTGAGTTTGAAAACAACACTATGTCATCAGCAAATGCACCTGCCTTCAGATAAACTGGTTGTAGAAGTCTGTATCCTACTGTTAAGTTTTCCATTCTCTCTTGGCATTGCCTGATTGCATCATCCATGGCGCAAATGAAGAGTAGAGGGCTCAAAATACTTCCTTGTCTTACTCCTTCTGATGTCATGAATCTTTCCGACAATATATTACCAGTCTTTGCCACATTGTAATTTTCTTTATATATACTCTTGATCGCTCGTATAAGATCTTCTTCTACTCCCTTAACCGTAAGGCTTCCCCAAATTTTTCTTCTGCTGATTGTGTCGAACGCTTTTTTCATGTCTATAAAACAAGTGTACACTTTCTGTTTTTTTGCCAGCTTTTTCTTCAAAACCTGCTGCAATGTAAAAGTATGGTCTTGTATGCTATAGGCTAGTCGGAAACCGCTTTGAACTTCTGATAGTTGTCCTTCTACTTTTCTTCTAAGTCTCCTTTAAATAATTGATTCATAAACTTTTAGCGCTGAAGGCAGCAGTGTAATGCCTCTGTAGTTGTTACAATCTTTTGTGTCTCCTTTTTTAAATATGGGAAGAATCACACCATATTTCCAATCTTCTGGGACCTCATTGCTTCTCCACACCATGTTTAATATTTCAAGAAGTTCTCTTCTTCATTTATAATTTTTTTTAAAACTTAATTTAATGTTTTTTCAAACACTATTTCCAGCACACTTCTTAGACTTAAGGTTGAGTTTTAAAAAAAAAAGTCCACAAAAGTCCGACCTGAATCTGACGGGAAATTAATTCACATATATTTGTTAATATGTACCGAAAAACTCCGGTGCGGGAACCTGTCTGAACTTTGTGCTAGAGAGATTTTATTTGAGGAGGTCAGCCAAATTTAATTTTTTTTCTCTCTCTCTCATTGGTGAAGTGCAGCGCTGTGAAAAATTATATACTCAACTCCAAATTTTTATTTTAACTCGAATAAGTAATAAACATTTATTATTGGTTTTATTAACTTAACTAACTAACTTAATATCATATAATAACAATTCAGGGATTACGATTACTGAACTGAATGAAAATAATTATTAAAAAATTCATTAACAAGCTAAATATCTGGTAGATGCAGGCAATGAACGATCTACAATCAAATGCTCAAGTGATTTACAAATAAATGCTCAAGTGACATGATGGTCTGCATACGCCATAAACATAGGTAATTAGCGGAAAATCAAAGGTACTAACAACTCATATTTAGGCTAATAAATTAGGAAAAAATAACTTCTTATAACTATGATTGACGAACAAGTTGGGAATGAAATAACAGACTCACAGACAACGCGGTCATGTCCCAAATGCAAGAAAATGCAAAAACTTCAACAATCAAGATGGATCAAATAATGATGAACATAACTACGAACATGGAATCTCTTCATTACATTCAAGAAGCGCAACGGCATTCTTATTTTTCACGTGTTGTGGACTGGACGGTGAACACGTGGCTCCGAAGATGATCACCGTCATAACATATGTCTCTATCGGCTTTTCCGGGTCATTTGATCGTCAAAGAAAACGTTGGGCGTCCTGATCGCGTTCCCTTATATGGACTTGCAGAAACATTTCTTGTGTGTGGGCACACACTCCTACTGGCTTCTCTCGAAACTGGAAATGTATCTTCATCAGCGATTGGTTTTCGTCTGGACCTTTGAGGAGCGTTGAATTCAATGAGACTCCATCCACTGCAGCTGCGGCATCGAACACGAGGCGTAATTTCCCTGGCTTATTGACATTGAAGACCGCAAAGTGTAGCAGATACCATGTTTGACTTGTTTCAGCTGCTGCTTCTGATGGCGTCAGCTTCCTGGCAAAACCCTTCGATAAGTAATTCATCATCGCGTCTTCATAAGCCTTAGCGAATTATGGATCATTTTGTATCTTGTTTTCCACAGAGCGTAAACGATTCACAGCAATTTTATAACTGTCTGGTAATTCTACGTCGTCTGACTTCCAGAGAAGGCCTGTCTCGTATCTGTCACCAACCTTTCTTGTTGTTTCGTTCTGAATCATCCGCGCTCGAGTTACATGCTTCGATTCGAGAGGTTTCTTTGGCACAGAAACCCTGAAATTCTCTGAAAATAATCCGCAACTAGACCCTCGATATCCACTTCTTTCTCCCTCACGTGCAACACTACTGGCACTCGGCACGTAGAGATCAATTCATTTCCCAAAGGTTTCCCGTATAATACCTATCCTAATGGCGTTTTGGCCGCAACCACATGCTGATTACATTGTACACTTTTCAAATTGGTAGTAATATGGCAATTATCTAAACCAATTAGGATTGTTGACTTGGCATCGGTGTACCCTACCATTGGAAGGTTCTTCAGCTGATGGTACTTATTGTGAAGTTCGCTTAAATTCACAGTTTGCATAGGCAGATCCAATTTCGGTACGGTACGCGCATTCAATTTATGCCACTTTGATTTGTTGCTCACTCCTCTGATGTTTATATTCGACGACATCGATGACACTTTCGTTGCTCTTCCACAAAACCATTGGAGAGTGAGCGATTGCCTTTTCTCCTCGATTCCCAACTCCCGGGCCAAAGATTCATTTATTAAGGTTGCAGATGAACTTTCATCCATAAAGGCAAACGTTCGTATAGTTCGGTTACTTGTTCCCCGAAGCTCTACAGGCAATACTTTGAAGAGTAACTTTGTCGATTTAGGGCTAAACGGTTTCACTTGTGCTGTATTGACCTGTTGTGTCTCAACTACATTATTATCAGGCAAATTCTCATGTAGTGCCGAATGATGAGTCCTTTTACATCCATCTACTGCACAGGCTTTCCCTCGTTTACATTGCTTGCATTGTGTTAAATAATAAGGCTCCGCGCATTCGGCACAGTTGACAACCGTTGCGTAGGATGCTTCGTTTACGGCAAGTACTGGCTTTACGCTTGAACGTTGCTGAATGGCTTGCGTTCTTGGTGACGTGGACGACGATGGCGGCATATTTAACGAAACTTTCGCGATTACTCTGGATATTGGTTTCAACCAAGCACTAAAATGCTCCATTGCCGGATATGGTTTAATGAGTGAAGAGTATGATGCCCACTCTATCCTTTTCGACATAGGCATCTTTGACGTTAGTTCAACCAACAAAGTTGGATTTCCTAAATGTTGAATAGCATTGGCAGTCTGTAAAAATATCGTTAGGTTTTCAACCTTAGCAGCAAACGGTACCAAACGTTCCAAATGGTTCTCAGGTATAGGTGGAATATCACAGGCCTTTTAAAGTTGGCTTTTGATCAGGAGCTCAGGCTGGCCGAATTTGAACTCAAGTTGCTCAATTACTCGTAACACGTTGTGTGGATTTATTAAAAGACATTCCACTTCCTCCCTCGCAGCACCTTTTAGACTCTTTTGTAAACGAAAGGTATTTTCCAATGGTGTGTATCCATACGCAGCAGATGATTCATTGAAGGATGTAATGAATACAGGCCAATCCTCTGGCCGACCGTGCCCGGGCCTAGCTTCTCGCAACCTCTCATGTTGTGTGCGCTATATTTTTCACACGAATGGAAGGGACCTACAGTTTAATGCCATATCCGAACGGCGATTTGAGAAGCCTTTACGTGAAAACAAAACTCTCGGATGTTTGTCAGACGTTCGCGAGAGGTGGGACCGTGAAAAACCTTTTTGGTGTTTTCTGGGATTCGAACTCGGAACCTCACGCGCAAGGATCCGACACACTAACCACTTACGCTACGGCGTCCACCATGCAAGAATTAGGTGCATGGAATTTATTTTGAAACTTGCATATACACTTCGACAAGAGGGAGAGGATATTAATGAATCTATTGGAATCAAGAAGGCAGAAAAAAGAAGAAAACAAGAGATCCAAAGCATTTTCGCGATAAGATTGGGCTTCATGTGGACAGACCAAAACAAGGATTTGGAAATACCAATGATACATTGAGGAGATTTTTTCAAGAATCAGAGGCAACAGTTCGTATAACTGGGGTCAATAGAGAGGTAATAACGAAGCTTAAAGTCATACTTAATGTTTTGAATTACAGAAGAAAAAGTTAACACTGTCAAGTTTGGGGAATATGCCAAGGAAATAACAGAGTTATTAAAGCAAAAATATCCCGGAAAAAAAACCCACATCTACTCTTCATTAAATTTTGGCTCATGTTTCAAGGATACCACAGAATGAAGACCTTTTCAATATGCTTGCAGCTTCATCGGATCCACTCATTTCTTCGTTAAGCCATGCCAGAACCGAACAAGATTTCAAAGCACAATACTCTCCAGAAATGTTGATGAAAGTTTCCAAGAAATCCGATTTTTTTTTTTTTTTCGTTTATTTTTTTCTCCACTGTTTGACTTGAAATGAATTACTGAAATATTTTATTATGATGTGATCTGATCACAAAATAAGAAAAATTCTCTTTTGATACACCTAAAAAAATATTTATAAAATACTATAGTTTTTTTACTTTTTTTATCACTTTTTGTGCTTGGATGCTGTTCAATCATGAACTTTGGAATATTTTAAGAGTCATCGAGATAAAGAGATTCCTTGAAGTTTTCATATCTGCTCTTGCTCTTTTAAGATCACTTCTGATACCCATTACTATGAGTAAGATTCCCATAGCACATACTTATGTATATCAATAGTTCAGAGAAAGACGAACCCCACAGGCGGATCAGTAGAAATGCGGGGAAGTGCGAGGGTTATGATCCCTTGTTTTCGGATCATAACCTCGCTGAAAAAGGAAGAAGAAGAAGAAGAATAGCTCAGAGCAAGGCGTGTGTTATTGCATCTACATATGTAGGTACCTTGAGTTCAAGCTAAGTATGGTAATAGCCATTATTACACACATATGGTTATTAAGCATTCGACTAGGAGCGACTGGATTTGTTAAGGTTGTCAAATGCAGTTTTCATGTAGAGATCTCCTTCTAAATAACGACTAAATCCTTAAAATTTAACTCTATGATGGGTCGTTACAAAATGTCTCGCCCTCCACTGAAATTTTAATCACTTTTGTATCGTGTCAATTTTTTTGTTGAAATTTATCTTATCTGCGTTAAAAGCCGATAAACAGTGATATACCCAATTTGAATACGAGTGTGCGGTATCTTTAAAGTTGTAAAATTATTGTGTCCTTCATAAACTGTTTTCAAAACCTACAATGACCGATTATCCTGACAAATATAACGACTTACTTCCTGTGAACGCATCCGCACAAACAGTAAGGGCCACTTCATCCAACAACGAAACTTCTCATGAGGAGACAAGTGATGCCCCTCAGGAGGGGAGTATGCCCGAAAAAACTCAATCAACAAGCGACTTTCCTGATGAGGGGAGTGCCTCCGAAAAAGTTCAAACGACAACTGATACTCCTCGGGAGGGCAGTACCTCCGACATAGGTCCGACGACAAGCGATATGACTTATGCAGGGAGTTTCGCCGAAATGGTTCCTGCGCAAAAGGAGACTTGTAATGTGAGGTGTACGCCCGAAAGGGTTAAATTTCAACTAGTAGAACCACAGGGCATGCATATATGTGATGGCTCTTCAGATAACAAGCCAACGAGCAGAAGGTCGTCAAGTCTAAATTCAAGCTCTATTGTTCAAGGAAAATGTTCAACAAATTGTGCAAAAAAATCCCCAAATTGCATATATCGAGTGGTAAAAGTAGAAAAGGTATGTATGTACGTTTTTTTTATGGAATTGTATACAAACTTTAAAATTCATCACACCACTATTTCTGCGTTCACTAGGACCTTAGTAAATGCAGACACTCAGATACGATAACTGATTGTAGTGCAAGGAATTCTCAACTCCCACCTATTATATCAGCGCAAACGGAAGCCGCTCACCCAACCGAGGGGCAACCTCCATCAAAATGTGACATATGCATGTACCGCAGGTCAATTGAAAATTGGCAAGGACTCAAAGGTGCTATCTATTGTCCGAAATGCCAACATTTTGAAAGTCCGCTTTTAAGGACGAAAAAGAAGAAGGTAATAACATTTCTCTTTGTAGAGTCGTAGCTAGCTAAAATGTTCTGTATTACTTTAGACGAAATCATATTTTAACTCCAGCTGTTTGGTGCACTGCTGGCCGCTTTGCTTTTTACCGTACCTTTTTGCGACGCCACCCCAACATTTCCTACACTGCGCCCAGTGTTTCAAGTTTCTGGGAACTTATGATGAATACAACAAATGTGTTCGGCCAAATCGAGAATATCTTGATTGTGGTGGATGCTTTTCGGCCGTGGAAACTAAGCGAAAAGAAAGACTGCAAAATGAGGAAAAGTGGAGAGAGTATCTTAATTGTTAAAGCGTTACGTGATATAAAATTTATTTTTTAGTTTTGATTAAAACGGTATAAAAAGGTGCTGCAGAAATATAAAAAGCATTTGCTTTTTTTTTCGGGAAGTGTGAACAACCACCTACGGTTGACTTTGGCGAAACTTGGTATGGGATGGTCTAAGAATTTTATATATAATTTGATAAGCCATTTTCCGGTTCTTAAAAGTATGAGAACCGTACTTAGGTATATCCGAACTTTTCAAGGTAGGAGGCGATAAATTGGTAAGGACCATGCACCAGATTATGGTATCTGTCGGACGAAAGTATGTCTGATGAATCGAACCTCAGCATCGTTTGCCCTATGAACTGCGTCAACTACAGAGGTATAGGTTTTTTTTAACATCGCATATAAGATCCTGCCTGCCGTATTATGTGAAAGCATAAGACCATTCGTCAACAACCTGATAGGTCCTTATCAGTACAGTTTCAGGCTGAGAAAGTTCACTAATGACTAAATATTCACACTATAGCAGATCTTGGAAAAAACCTACGAATTAAAAATTGATGCGCAGCACGTCTTTATTAATTGTATGAAGACGAGTTAAACAGAACCATGTCTAGTATCGGCATCCCTGTCAAGCTCGTTCATCCGTGCAGGATGACAATGAAAAACTCGTTGTCCCATCAAAGCCGGTAAGAACACCAACACCGAAGCGTTCGATGTCAGCAAAGGTCTTAGAAAACGGTGCGCTATTATGCGATCTCTTTAAGATAATACTTGAAAGAATTGTACGAAACTCACAAGCCAATACCGGAGATACAATCTTTTATAAGTCTGTACAACTACTCGCTAACGCTGATGGCATTGACATAGTCGAAGAACTCAGCGGACCGTCAACGGGGCATTTGCGAGCATTGAGATCGAGGCAGCAAAGATGGGTTTAGCGGTCAATGAAAGCAAAACAAGCTTTCCAAAGCATTCCGCATCCGTGTTGTACCACTCAGAAAAGGATCTCTGTATCTCACAGTACGTCTGAAAATATGCGTAAGGGTGAACTGATGAGGATTCAGGGCGTGACGAGTATTGCAAGAGAACTGTTGAAGGGGCGAAATGCAACTGGCTATTTCGCTGGAGCACTGTGTGTAAAAGAAGCGATAAAATAAAGAGAGACAGAAAACATTTCTTTGGTGTTCGAGCGAATCTTTTGAATCCGCAATGCTTTTTTCCCCTATTAGTCTTAAAGCACGGTTTTGAATACGATTCAGTAGGTGTCATGTGGTTTTAGGTGCACCGGGCCAGACATAGCCGTTATACTCGAGCATGGGGCCGATGTATGTAGTACAAGTATATCTTGCACCCTTTAAGGAATCTTAAACAATCCGCAACGTTCTGGACGACATCAAATATTTGGTCATTCCAACGTAGGTGGTCGTCAACACACAAACCGAGAATGGAAAGTCGTTCGGTTTCGGTGATGCAAGTGCCATTCATTGATATTAGCTGATGGTTTGGGTTTCGCTTGAGTGACAGACATGATTGAATTTTAGAAGCATTAAATTCGAACACTTTTAGTATGAACTCTACCGGCCTATGGTTTCATCGCTGCTTTTCCTTCTCTCCCTGTGGTCTATATTTACCACTCAAGGTGTACATTACCAACTTTTATATTAAATTAGAAATCATTTTAAACAGTTGCTAAACCCGCCATGCAATGCGCTTCAGCTAAATTATGCCCTTCCTCTCGTAACAAATAGTTCTTTAGACCGACCAATTACAGTCCAAGACCTTGCCAAAGTACTACACAGATGCAATGCAAATAAAGCTCCTGGTGAAGACCGTATCCCGTCTGCGTCAGTAGGATTCTTAGAAAAGCTCACACAAGTATACTATATAACTACATATTCGTCTCAGAAGAGGTGCCCGAATGCTTTAGAAAGTGTATAATACTTCCGTTATTCAAAAAAGGAGATGTGACTGACCCAGCGAATTACAGAGGAATTTCTTTTATGAATTCAATAATGAAAATATTTGCTGGGGTGATCCTAGACCGTTTGACGGATTGGGTGCGAGAAAATGATCTTCTAAGCGAACTCCAAGCGGGGTTCAGAAAAGGTTACTCCACAGTAGACAACATTTTCACATTGACAAGCATCGCTCGGTCATACCTTGATAAAGGCAAAAAAATGTATGCGTCCTTTGTTGATATCAAGGCAGCCTTCGACACTATTGACAGAAACGCGCTGTTCTACAAGCTGAGTAACTTAGGGGTATCTTCAAAGGTCCTAAGGGTCATACAAAGTCTTTATGAAGATAATAAAGCAGCTGTTTGGGATGGACACAACCTGTCCAACTGGTTTAAGTCTCAAATGGGAGTGAAGCAAGGTTGTCTCATATTTTCATTATTTCTGGATGATCTTGTGACCTTTTTAACAGGTGGAATTGTGCTCGAAGGACTCCAAATAAAGCTGCTTTCATACGCAGATGATATCGTCATTCTATCAGAAACTCCAATGATGTTGCAAATGATGATAAATAACCTCCAAAACTACTGCAATTTATGGAACAAGAAAGTAAACACCGCTAAGTCCAAAGTAATGGTTTTTAGAAACGGGTTTGGACAATACTCAAGGCAAGAAAGATGGACTTGGGAAAACCAGGAACTTGAAGTCGTTAAAGAGTATAGATATCTCGGAGTTTTAATTACATCTCAAGTATCCTTCAAGGCCCACCTGGGAGAAAAACTAAAAGGAGCGAAAAAGGCAATAAATTGCAGTTGGCGGGGATTCCTTGGTAGGAAAAACGTTCCATCGAGCAGCAAATTTAAGGTTTTCGAAGCGGCTATGAGGTCAATCATGTGCTATTCTGCGCAAGTTTGGGCTATATTCGAGTACGAAGAGGTTGAAAAACTTTTAAGATATTTCTTAAAAAAAATCTTTAGATTACACTTTAGATTGTACCTTGAAACTGGCTTATCTCCTCTCTACATCTTTACATTAAGATTGCACTTTCTCTACATTCTGAAAGTAATGGAACTACCGCCTTCCACACATCGTCGTAAAATATTTGGTGCAGCGGAAGCTGCAATTCTTTAACGAGTGGTCGAGGCTTAGCGGCGAACATAGTATGCAGCTAACGCACTATAATGCAGAATCTTGGCGACGTTCTCTGAACCAGCTGTTATCCGTTATTGAAGAGTCTACCCGTGCGAAGTTCAGATTGAAAGCGCAGCAAAGTGAGACCAGGTGTACATATCTCTTACTCAACCATGATCTGGCTGCGAAAAATTATTTCCACGATCGGTTCAGCGTTGATGTAATCTCTATCATCTTTAAGGCTAGAGGCGAACTACTTCGGCTGAACTTCAGGCCTTATATAAGCGACGGGAATGAGGAATGCAGCCTATGCAACCTTCGAACAAAGGAAGACGTTTTTCATTTTATTGGAGCTTGCCCAATATTGAAAGAAATCAGACGAGCGTACTGGGGTAAAGAGGCGCTATCAATGGCTGAATTCATCAGAACTCTAGATGGTGAGGACTGGAACGTGCTGGCTAGCTATCTTAAAGCTGCATTAAAATACCGGCAGCAAATAATGAACGAAACATTTTAAATCACTACATTTGCATAAACTTTAGTCTAATTCTCTTTTTTCTTTGGCTGACGGCAATAGCCAAAGTCTTTTATTGTAAATTATTGTAAAAAATTGAATTTGAAGTTTAAAAAATAAAATTTACTTTACTTACTTACTTACTATTAAATTAGAGTATTTGCTGCCCTTGGGTACCCATTATCCGATATTTCCGGATACCTGATAGTTGACATTGCCGGGTAATTGTTGAGATGGGTATTAAACATAAAAGTGACCTTCGCCTCTAAAAGTAAATCTATACCTAATTATGAATAAAAAATAAACTATGTCGAACACAATTATAACAAACCTACGCATAAACATTTTATTGAAATGCCGGCTCTACGAAACATGTTAGTCTTTCTTTACGCACTTTCTTCGCAACAAATTGATATAAAGTGATATGTTTCCGAAAAGTTGTTCATGCTCATTCACTCCAAAATAGCTAGGCATAAACAGCGTACTTTGAAAGCACATGGCTTAAAAAAAAAAATGGGATGGCAATTGTGTAGTGGCAACGTCGTCGATTGCTCATACGTCGTATGAGCAATGCCCTAGCCACGACGTTAAAATTATCCTAGGTGATTTTAACGCAAAGCTAGGAAGAGAGGACGTCTTTAGTAGCGTGGTCGGAAAGCACAGCCTGCACGACATCACATCCGACAACGGACTCAGGCTAATCGACTTTGCAGCGGGGCGAAACTTTGTCGTAGCTAGTACGCGGTTCCCACGTCTCGACTTTCACAAATTAGCATGGCTCTCCTTTGATCGAAAAACTGTCAACCGAATCGATCAAATTGCGATCGACGCAAGGTACTCTTCCAGTATTCTGGGTGTCCGAACTCTCCGAGGAGCCAACGTGGACTCGGATCACTACCTAGTTGTAGCCAAGGTACTGATGCGGATATCCACAATGGAGCGAAATCAACGAAATGCTGTGAGGAAATTTAACGTCGAAAAGCTACAATCGCAAGCGACCCCCAGAACCTTTGCCGATCGTGTTTCTTCTAATCTCAATTTAAGTCCTATGCCGCTAGCAGCAAATGCGGAAGACCAGTGGCAGCGTTGCCAACAAGCCATCAGAGATGCCGCCTCTGATGTACTGGGTTTCTCTCGGCCACCACAACGAAACCCCTGGTTTGATGAGGAATGCCGACAAGCACATGCAGCAAAACAAGAGGCGTACAAAGCGGCGCTGCATAGAAGGACTAGAGCTGCTTACGAGCTCTACGTGGAAAAAAGAGGAACATCGACTTCTCAGAAAGAAGAAAAAAGAGCATGAGAAGCGCTCGATTGAGGAGATTGAGAGACTTTATTGCAGGAATAATGTTCGAAAATTTTACCAAAGGGTAAAAAGATCATGCCAGGGTTTCAAAGCCAGAACAGAAGCCTGCAGGGACGAAAATGGCAACAAGTAGTAGAATCGCAGTCGGTGCTGAGAATATGGAAGGAACACTTCTTACTTACTTACTTAGATCCTTTAACACCTCGGGGGGCATAGGGCGTCAACCACGCCTGCGCGCCATCTTGTTCGAAGTTCTGCAACGCGTTTGAGCTGCCTCCAACTCATTCCTATAGAGCTATAGAGCTCGATTCCACTGCATGGTGTATTTCGCAATGGAGTTGTCTTCGCGCCGTAGGGTGTGTCCAATCCATTGCCACTTTCTTCTTCGTATAGTAATGCTTTTAGATTCTTGGCCCGTTCTCAGATAAAGTTGTTCTTTAGAGATGCGGTTCGGCCAAAAAATCCTCAAGATGATTCTTAAACATTTGTTTACAAAGACTTGCAGCTTTCGTGTGTTAATGGTGTCCACCTTTCAAGTACTGCACCCGTAAAGCAGCACTGATTCTACGTTGGAGCGGAACAGTCGCAGCTTGGTTCTTAAGCTGATAACATTACTTCTCCAGATTTTAGATAGCATTCCGAACGCAGCTTTAGCCTTCCCGATTCTGCTGCACACATCCAGTTCGGTGCCACCGCGATTAGCCGAAACCACACTTCCTAAACAAAGAAAGTTATCAACTTTCTCGACTTCCTGTCCGGCAATGTTAAGTTGAGCGCGGTTGTTAGAAGAAGTGCTCAGGGCTTTTGTTTTGGCTGTGTTTATTTTTAGCCCCACTTTGTTTGCCTCAGCTTCTAGATTTTGGGCCATCAGATGAAGATCCATTATCCGATGTGAAAGTAGACAAACATCGTCAGCGTAATCTAGTTGTTTAAGGTAAGATGTCATAGTCCAACGAATTCCATAGTTGCCTTCCGTCAATGCTGTACGGAGTACATCGCTGATAACCACCAAAAACAATAGTGGGGACAGTATGCACCCTTGACGTACTCCACTTTGGACTTCAAAATCCTCCGACACCTTACCATTGTGCACGACGTGACACTTACCGCCCTTGTATGTAGCCTTAATAATAGCTATAAGTTTTTCTGGGATGCCTCTCCTGCGCAAGGCCAACCAGATAGGATCTCGATTCAATCTGTCGAAAGCTTTCTCGAAGTCGATAAACATTAAATGTAGCGGAGACCTATACTCAGGAATACTTCTGCAGACTGTTAAACGGCGATGATGATCAATATTCCGCTGTCAGGCAGACTGGGCCATTCAACAGTGACGATGGCAGTCAAGATTCCCGTAAACCCGATCAGAATGAAGTGAGGATAGCGATATCTAAACTCAAATCCAACAAAGCTGCTGGAGCCGACTGCCTTGCCGCTGAACTTTGCAAGGCAGGAGGAGATGAGTTGGTAAGGAGCATGCACCAGCTCATCTGTAAAATCTGGTCGGACGAAAGTATGCCCGATGAATGGAACCTCAGCATCGTTTGCCCGATCCTGAAGAAAGGAGACCCTCTGATCTGCGCCAACTACAGAGGTATAAGTCTCCTAAATATCGCATATAAGATCCTGTCTGCCGTACTATGTGAACGCCTAAAACCGATCGTCAACAACCTGATAGGTCCTTATCAGTGCGGTTTCAGGCCGGGAAAGTCCACCATTGACCAAATATTCACACTACGGCGGATCTAGGAAAAAACCCATGAATATAAAATCGATACGCACCATCTTTTCATCGATTTCAAAGTTGCCTATGATAGCGTGTATAGAGACGAGTTATACAGAGCCATGTCTAGTCTTGGCATCCCTGCCAAACTCGTCCGTTTGTGCAGAATGACAATGGAGAACTCTCGCTGCTCCATCAAAGTCGGTAAGAACATCACCGAACCGTTCGATGTCAGGAAAGGTCTTAGACAAGGTGACGCGCTATCATGCCATCTCTTTAATATAGTAATTGAGAGAATTGTACGAAACTCACAAGCCAATCCCGGAGGTACAATCTTCTTCAAGTCTGTACAACTACTCGCTTATGCCGATGACATTGACATAATCGGAAGAACCCAGCGGGCCGTCAATGGGGCATTTACGAGTATTGAGAACGAGGCAACAAAGATGGGTCTAGCGGTCAATGAAAGCAAAACAAAATATATGCTGTCTACAAAAAAGGACACCCAATATCGGCGTCTTGGACAGAACGCCACAATAGACAGATACAATTTTGAGATAGTAAAGGATTTTGTCTGCCTAGGCTCTATGGTCAGCTCCGCAAATGACATCAGTAGGGAGATCACACGGAGAATTACTCTTGCCAATCGTTGTTTCTATGGGCTAAAACGGCAAGTGAGTAGCAAAGCCCTATCTCGAACTACTAAGGTAACTCTTTATAAGACTCTAATCATCCCAGTCCTGCTGTGTGGCGCAGAGGCATGGGCTTTGACAAAACATGGTGAGGATGCCCTTGGTTATTTCGAGAGAAAAGTTCTTCGAGCGATCTTTGGTCCCGTCTGCATAGACGGTGAGTGGAGAAGAAGGCACAATGTCGAACTATACGGCCTGTATGAGGACATCGACTTAGCCAGAAGAGTTCACATACAACGACTAAGATGACTGGGTTATTTAGAGCGGATGGAGCCCAGCGGTCCCCCCAAGAAAGTCTTCGAATCCACTCCGGATGGACGACGCAGTAGAGGACGACCTCGCGGTAGGTGGCGCAAACAAGTGGAGGGGGACCTCAACCAACTTGGCGTGCACAACTGTAGGCAGCTGGCTCGTAACCGTGCTGGCTGGAGAGGTTTGTTGGCTGAGGCCCAGGTCCACCCCGGACTGTAGCGCCATCTAAGTAACGTCATCGATTGTCACCGCTAATGGTTCAAATCCTGACGTCGGCAAGCATTTATTTATTTCTCATGAAATGTATAAAGTCAGTCTGATCAATTGCGAAACCTAGTGTAAACACTACTGCGAGGGCATAATACTGGCATTAGCATGGTAATATGGCTGGAAAAATTGTACGCTATGTTAGATGATTGATATGCCTATGATGTCGGTGGTCGGGGAAAAAAATGCTGTGAATCAGAGGCAAAGACAAAAAATAACCAAAAACTTCCTAGTTATGTGGGCGCCACCCCCGGATTTTCTCTAAATCATAAACAACTGAGCTTCAGATCGCTACACCAATCTTTCTCTCTCTATCATTTCCAACGCTTGCACTGTGTACAAATATGTTAAGGGTATTCATAACCCCCTGAGCGCGCGCAAATTATAAAAACAAAATTGTAAATTATGTTAGACAGACTTTCTGTTTCAGTTGATATCATGTACGGTGTTCTCAATCAATTTGGAAAACTATTTTTTTTAATTCGGATTCATTAAAATGTAATATTTAAGCTAGGTTAGACATGCTATCAAATGACTTACAGAGTTCAAATAAGGGTAGTGAGTCTACTAGTATTTGTTGTTACTCAAAATCAAGTTTTCTTATATATTAGTCGAACTTTCTATGTGTACATCATTTCTTCAGCCAATCAGAGCGAAAATGTCTCTCAAAATGAATAAAATATGTAAGCCACATCTAGCTAGTTGCCTTGCGGCTGGGGAGAAAAATATAGAGTAGAAATCAGCCGATTGTTGTTTTTGTATTTCGTTTGCTTTGCCGTTTCAAATAGCCACTCGGTAGCTAGGTTTCAAAAGAAAAAAATTCCCTAATGAAATTCTCCTCGGAAATTTGATCTTCCCCAGACGCAAGCCTTCAAAAATTTAGTAACGAGGTGAAAAAAAATTCTCATACCAATTTATTTTTCAAAAGTCTATTTGAAAAATATTATAACCTATATACACAGTACACGTATATACATGCATCATACATATGTACATATTTGGGCCCAACGACTCATGAAGCGCCTAGGTCTAACTTATCGCACCCACTCGTGTAAAATAAAATAAATATTTGGCGCAACAGCTCTCTTAGGGCCAGCGCCTAGCTTCTCGCAATCACTCATGTTTTGTGCGTTATATTTTTCGCACGAATGGAAGGGACCTACAATTTAGTGCCGTATCCGGTTTGAGAAGCTTTTTCGTGACAACAATACTCTCGGATGTTTGTCAGACGTTCGCGAGAGGTGGGACCGTGGAAAAACTTTTTGATGTTTTCCTGGATTCGAACTTGGAACCTCACGCGCAGTGGTCCGACACTAACCACTGCATCACGGCGCACCCACTAGTACATGTGATCAGAGTCTACCTATATTTGATGGTTCTTGAATAAAGGGGATACTGTTTGGAAGCAGTCATATATAAAATAGGCACCACACTTCAATAAGTCGTGTATCCGGCTTGCGTATTTGAGAAAATTATATGAATACCGTCATTCTCTTGTATAAATTATCCGATGTTTAGTTCGAGTATAGTCTAGTATACATTTCGTGATATTTCGTATGATCAATGCCAGGTAAGCCAATATGAAACTGACTTCAGAGATTAATAACTATTCACAGACCTTGCTCCCACAGAAACTGCGATTCTTATTAACAATTTACCAATTTACTTGTAGATTATTGTTGAAGAGATGGGATTAGGTCACCTTATCACTGCGGCCACATTGGGCCTATTGTGATTTCCAATTATAACCAATTTACTTACCATCATTTTGAAATTTTACTTTAAACTTTGTGTTTTAAATATATTTGTATAAATTATTGAACGGTACATAGCATAATATGAATTCATGTGTAGAAAACCATAACTTATTATATAATTACATTTTATAATTTAAATCATTTCTCTTTTTCGTCATTGCTGTGGTTGTTCGGTTTTGTTTTGATTTTCTTCTGCACTTCGTTGTCTCTGAAAGTTGCGCCATTGCATGTCTTCTTCGAGGGCAGAACGTCTTGCTTTAAAAAGCTGCCGTTTATACCAACTTAGTTGAATGGTGCGCCCAATGAAGCATCCGCATTTTGAACAATAGTGATTAAAATCGTGTCGTCCTTCCCATCTTATAGGTGTACTAAAAGTAAAAATCAATGGCAGAGCAAAATTATTGTCAACTAGTCTCTGTTCATATATAGTAAGGTTAAGGGTTTTTATGTTCACTGTGAAAATTAAAACATCGGACAGTCAAATTAGAAAAGCTACCGATAAGAAAAACCCCAAAGAAGACCGGATATGTCCAATAAGTATAACGCGATACATCCTAATTCCCGTAGAGCCTCTGCAAAATATTAGTAACAATAGACATGTTGCTAAAAGTATCGCAGATTCTGCCATTTCTCGTGCTTTGCTAGAATAGTTTTATGCAGTTAACTTGACTGGGCTTGCAACGGAAAGGTAGAAACCGACTTTAGATATAAAAGAGACGGTTTACGGAGACTTCATCGCAATTTTCTGAAAATCCCAATATGTCGGCAAAAATACTGCAATCCCTTTTAATCACTACACGTCTTATTTCAACTATATTTTCTCAAATCAAACATGATGCAGGATCAGAAGAAAAGTATTTTCAATTCAACTTCATACCATCTCTGTGAAGAAGATTACATAATAAAGTAAGAACAAGTAAATCAGAGCTTGACCGGGCCACCTACAGGTCCATACTTAATCTTTACATACGTGATATTAGAATAGCAAAAACAGAGTCCTGTATTGTGAATCCATTGGAAACACTAACGAGGCTGCCAGACTACGGTAAGTTTTATCCAAAGACCCGTCAGTGCGTCCGTCCATGATTTACTGGATATACACGGCGATTGTCAGATCCATCCATCCTTACCTACGGAATTATTGTATGGTGGAATGCAACAGACAAAAACAGCTATCTTAAAACACTCACAAAAGTACAAAGATTAGCATGTATGTATAAGCATAACAGGAGCACTGGGGTCAACACCACAAGCGGGTTTAGAGATGATGCTAACTACCCCTCCCCTAGATGAATACATACGATGCACAGCCGCCAAAAGTGCGATTCGTCTCAAACAATCGGGCGCATGGAAGCAAAGCTCCTATGGACATGGATATATACTCCACAGGTATAGTATAACTGATCTCAACAGAACAACAGATTATATCATGCCCTATATAGATTTCGACAAGAAATACTCCACTTTTATTCCCGAAAGACAAGAGTGGGACTCCAACACATTAATTAATATACATGATGTTCAAATCTACATTGACGGGTCTAAAATTGATATCGGAACTGACTCTGGAGTTTTCTGCGAGTCACTTAAAATCAACGACTCATACAAACTTCCGGATGACTGCAGCATCTTTCAAGCTGAGGTCTTCGCCATTGACAGGGCTGCACAGACTATACATAGCAAAAAACGAAGTCCTTCCAAGATTAACATTTTCGTGGATAGTCAAGTGGCAATCAAAGCACTAGACAGCGAGGAAGTTAGATCACAAACAGTTTCCAGATGTCGTAGCACGTTAAACAGAATATGCAACACCCATGACGTAACTCTCCGCTGGGGCCCGGACTTAGCAATATAAAAGGAAACAATACAGCAGACGAACTACCCAAAAAGGGATCAGCATTGGATTTTCAACACACTCGGATGTCGGTTAAAATTCCAATTGGTGAACTGAAAAGGGAAATAGACCTAAAATCAAGAGAACTGATTAACTCCGCTTGGTACGCCAGAAGCGACTGTGTCATATCTCGCAGCTTATGACCGACAGTGGATGAAAACAGAACAAAAAGCCATTTGGCGATGAATAAAAAAGAGATTCGCATCTTGACAGGTACGCTAACAGGACATTGCGCGAAAGGAGTAATGACTGCTAGATTAGGCGTCAACGCACCCGACCACTGCAGGAGCTGTCAAGATATAGAGGAGACAGAAATCATCAAACATCTGCTATGCGATTGCGCAAATCTTCAAAACCGCCGCCTCCGTTATATGAGAAATAGGTTTTTTGACGAACTAGGGGATCTCATACAAGTCCCACTCAGGAATATTATAGGGTTCATGAAGAGCACAGGCTTGTTCACAACAGAACCGACCGCAAGATAATCGTTTTAGTATAGGTTCCACACTAAAAAGGGAAACACAATAGACCGAATGGCCCCCATGACAAGCACTTAGGTGCACTTCCCTCCAACCTAACCTGACCTATCCCTGCGAATGGTGAACATTGAGTCTGGTGCTTTGTTGAGGTTTATCAAGAGCCTTAACCAAGTTCTCAGCTAAACACCGGGCTGGCACAATAGATCTTATAAGTCGTCGTGGGTACAAGGGCCCTAGTATAGTATAGTATAGTATAGTATAGTATCTATATATGTACGCCAAAGATACAACGCAGTGAAGGAACACATAGTACATACATTCATATGTATAATACATCCACAATTGAATAGGGAAATCAGCCAATTTACTATGGACGGAAGCAGCTCGCCGTTTCCTAAGCACGGTTGTGAAGCTATGTGCTTGGTCAATAGCCACTTCGGATAGCAACGCCGTGCCGTCATGTAGCACGTGATTATTCATATGCTTTCAAATGTGTGCCTTATGAAAACTGTGACATTTAAATAATCACTACACTTGCTCACTAACATATCTAAACAGAGCAAAGACACTTGAGCCACACTATTTGTTTTCATTATAAATGGTAGAGAAACCAATTATAAATTGTTCACCATAAAAGAATCGTGAAAGCGTCATTAAACTATACCCCAATCGTAAATTTAACAACACCAACTTACCAGCAGCAACAAAAATTAATAACAGCAACGAACTTCTGAGTGCAAGTTACCACCTCTTGACGTAATACACTCAAACCGACAGCACTGCAGGCGGGGCAGGTTACCTCAGTTGGTTCCTTCTGGAGGTGGCCAATATTTGTCGCGATAGGCACGGCTAATTCCATAATAAAAAGCTCTCTCTTTTAGGTTGTTACTAAGATATTTAACACTCTCACACTCGACAGAATTTTTGAAACTTGGATCACATACGGCACGTTCCCCATCCACAACTGGGCTAAGTCAAATATCAACTAAACCAGCAAACACCAGTCCACATAGAACCCCATGGATCACCGGCAGAGCTTTCTAGCCTCTCTAAAAAAATACTTCGTAAATGAAAACATTTACTTGGTCAGAGAGAGAAAAGTTCTCATTTATATTTTAATTTTTATTTTATATTTAGTAACATACAAAAGTGTATACAAAAAAAAAAAAAAAAATGATTCATTTCTAAAGTTGTGGTCGTCGAAATGTTCCCAGATACTCGCCACAGCTGGAGCAGTAATGCTGCCGGTAGCATCGAAGCCATTTCCGCTTGACAGTGGTTTTACCTTCCGTCTTACAGAATGGACAGGTGACCTCATGTGAACTCGGACCGACAGCAAAATAGAACACTTTAGATGGGACAGCGACTGGTACGGGGACGGGATCATCCGGAACGGGAATCGTTTGTACTTCAACCATGATGAGCTGAAATTACTAATTTAATTCTTTAATTTTTAATTGTGTCTATATAGTGGCCGTGATCTTTTACTTTTGGATGACAACTAGTTTCTGTACACTCGGCGGATTATAAAGCCGGTTCAGTCTGGCCGGTGCGAATGTACTAATTTTCTACAGCGCACTGAAATATACACATCCAAAGGAAGATTGTTTGTGCGGCTATATTCATTCTCATGGATCTTAAGCTTTTTTTTAATTCAATTCGTCAGATTCTGATAGATTTAGATGAGGGGTAGTGAATATGGCACATTTGAATCTTTCATGCACTACTTGGTGTGGATGAGATTAAAAGTTTTCGATGTCATTAATTGTGTTTTATGAATATTTCAACACTGAATAGCACAATGAGGTCAGATACGTCTACTTAATTAGACGCAGCTGGAGTGGAAACAAAAACGGGGGATAGTGAAGGTCATCACATCATTAACAAAACATAAACAATGTTATGCTTTTTGAATTTTCACGGAAAATTATAGCGCAATAGATGCTTGTACTTAGATAGGTTATCCGTATAGGCAAACACATTTTTATTAAAAAAAAAAAAACCGGTACATAGTCTAGAGGAGAAGTGGTGCGAGCTGCGTAATTTATTTCTGGAAGCGTAGTACAGTGCAGATACTCCTGCTTACTTACAACAAGTGCAGATATTCGATTAAGAACTCATGTCGCTTCTGCCCATATGAACTAATCAGGCAATAAATGTGCAAACGATTGGAGCGAAATTTAAAATACTTAGCAGATGCACTGGACAATATTTGAATTCTTGGAGAATGCAAATAGGTTTACTACACGAGCTTGAATCGGTAAAATAGAAAAAGCCAATCTTCTTCCCTTGCTGTAGACAGATCAGTATTTTTGTAAGAAAAAAAATAAATATTTTGCGCAACAGGTTTTTAAGTGCCAGGGCCTAGCTTCTCGCAACCGCTCATGTTGTGTGCGTTATATTTTTCACACGAATGGAAGGGACCTACAGTTTAGTGCCGTATGGCGACTTGAGAAGCTTTTTCGTGACAACAATAGTCTCGTATGCTTGTCAGACGCTTGCGAGAGGTGGGACCGTGAAAAAACTTTTTCGTGTTTTCTGGGATTCGAACTTGAAACCTCACGCGCAGTGATCCGACACACTAACCACTTACGCCACGGCGCTCACAGTATTTTTGTAAGGATTAAGTTAATCTATGCAAACAGGTGCATTTTGCAATGAGTGACTGCATATGTAAAACAATAGTAGGCTCCATTGCTTCAACGTTTTTATACTCTGGGAGCAAGAAGAAATAATTTAAAAGCTCAGTTTTAGTCTTCCAGTTCCGTGAAGATATGACTGTCAAGAGTCCTCATTCCTCTGTCGGCCATTACTTCGTGCATGAATACTAATGGCGCAGTACGCAGTAATGATACCAGACACGATTCCTGATTCTCTATGATTATGAAAAGCTATTTCTTATTTGTCAAAGTGGCTTGCTTATAGTGCTGATTGTAGGAATGGGAGAAATTCCGATACCTAGAATATCTACACCACGTGTCTTTCATTCAGGTGTCGTCGCATTTTCTTTTAGTCGCACCATTCGCTTCTGGCCTGTACAGTCGATGGCTCCAATTAAATTGGATGTTTACGGAATGATCGTCTTTTCCTTTGGGTGTTGTAGTTAGTGATTCGTTGCCTTGCACTAAAATATGAAAAGAAGAAAATCGGAAATTATTGCTTATCAGTTTTACCATTGCCATTCAATGTCTAAGGATATTGAAGAGCCGCTAGACATTGAAAAACTTTATTGGTGCCTGTCTCACTATGTCGTCTCCTACATGTTACACACGCTCACGAAGTTAGCTCTTCTTTGTTCTGCTAAGTTAGAGAGCCATTGACTATAGAATCTGTCCTTGGTGACTTTTTCGCAATATTTCTAAACCAAGATTTGCATAAGGTCGATCTTTAAACAGAATGAGAGGTATGTAGCCGTAGCTCTATCAAATTATAAATAACTCCGTTGACGTCTTTTCCACCCTCGTTGTTATCGTTTCTTCTAAAACATAATTCGACCCAAATAAGAGAAGAAGTCTTCTTCAATCATTTTTCAAAGCGAACTATAGCTCTGATTTCGACTTGAAGGCCACATTCATTGTTAATTCTGAAGAAACAATCGACTGCTAGGGCTTCACCTATTTTACCGACATCCATTTTGGAGTTTAGTTTACTTCGTCGTTGCTAATGAGTCGTTGATTTACGATGTCATTTCTAGGAATTCTGGTAGTAAGTCTCCTGTGAAAGACCAGTATCGTAGTCAATCGACTTTCATCTGCTTATTCGCAACCTCGCACCAAGACAAAATGAAGACATGTCCATATACTACTAATGACCGCAATCAACCTGTAATCCAGATGCAGGCCGACATCTGAATTCTGAAAACCGTCAAGAGTCTCTCACCAGGGCGGTTGGAATTGGTCGCAAAATTTCCGCGGTTTGAATCGCTTATTACCATCGTTGTTCTTCTTTCAATTTAGTTCTGAATCTAAAATTACATCCAAATTACTAACCCCGAAAGGTTTAACTCAACTCATCCAATTCTTATATATTTGAATACAGTGATTGATTATTTTCTAGTCAAAGGCATGATTTCTGTCTTTTTAATGATTGGTCATTGGGTCTTTAACATTTTTTTTTTAAATAATTTGCGCGTAATCAAGGGGTTATGAATACCCTTAACATGTTTTTGTACAGTGCGGGCGTTGGAAAGGATAGATAGAGAGAGAGAAAGATTTGGGGTAGTGGTTTGAAGCTCAGTTGTTTGTGTTGTGTTGTGTTGTTTGCGTCAAGATTACTGGGGAGGTTTTTCTTATTTCTTGTCTTTGCTTTAGATTCACAGTATTTTTTTCACGACCACCGGATGTCATAGGCATATCAATCATCCAACAGAGCGAACAATTTTCCCAGCCATATGACCAAGCCATTGCCATTGTTATGACTTTGCAGTACTGTCTTTTTATACTTCATAGGAAATAAATAAATGGTTTCTGACATCAGGATTTGAACTATGAACCATTAGCGTGGCAATTGAAGACGGCACCATTAACCCATTTCCACCCCTTTGACTAGTACTTGATATCTACCTGATACGCAGAAATAACAGCTTAACGTTGAAGCCATTTCCTTGTGGTGCATAAGTCGAACTCATTTGCTGATTCTGGTTGTGTGTGTCGTTTAGACTGCTAAAGGTAGTACCACCTGTACATCTCTCCCAATGAGAATTTCTTAGCACTTTGCCTCTATTGATGCTTCCATATGAAAGGCCATATTCTCTAGTTTGGATAGATGGTTATCAAGAATCATATCTCTGGCGTACATGTTGATCAAGCAATGAAGTACTTCAAAAAACTGTTTGGTTTGTTATCGTTGCGTATAGTGTTAAGTTTTGTGAACTTTATTTGAGCGACGAAATAAAAATGTTAAGCCTTAAAACTTCGCCAATATAATGTGTTGCTTGTATATACATTCCTAACACACAATATAAAGCGAATGATTTATTTGCCTCGAATATCTTCCACTCGTAGATTATCTTCTTGACAGATGTGTGTTCACATCTGTCCCAGCATCCCTTCATGCTTATCATTGGTTATAAGGTCTTGTTTCAGTAGCATCTACAGACGATCATTTAGTTACTCTGTCACTCGCAGTAAAATGATCTCCATCTGGCGCCATCTGCGATTTTTTTCCAACAGGACCCGCTCCTAGAAACATTCACTGCTATTATGGGATAGGCAGAAAGTTTTTGTCTTGAAAACAATGAAGACAAGACAGAAAATAAGCATCTATGCACGGTCTATGGCAAACTAAATTAATAAAATACCTTCAAGGCGGTTAAAAAATTCCACGAATGCTTGAGAAATACTAGCTATTGTAGGATAGGCAGGAAGTTTTTGTCTTGAAAATAACGAGGACAAGACAAACAAATAAGCATTTATGCACGGTCTAGGGAAAACTAAATGATTAAAATACCTTCAAGGCGGTTAAAGAGTACCACGAATGCATGGGAGATACTAGCAAACCACCACTATCTCGGTTCGTGAAAACAACCGTATTCAAGGCATATAGTCAAAAAGGTAAAGGTGGTACTGTACAGATTACTGATCATGACAGTTCAGTTATATTGTGGCAAGTTTTGGATAGTTAGCAGGAAATCATAGCAGATTCTAGGTGCTTTCGAAAGCTGTTCCATAGATGTGATTGTAACCTGGAAAACTAAGAATCTGCAACCTCATTGGCTCAGGCATATCAATGATGACAATGCTTCATCTAAGAGGTTCCGCGAATCGCAATTACAGCCTCTAAGTTAATAAAGACGAGAAAGACCGAACTTCTGTTTGAAATACAGAGCGATCGTAGATGGTAATGAGCTTGGTATAAGTAACAGGAAATAAAATAAAGCGAATCTACGAGGTTGGAGTGCTGCGAAGTCTTATACCGTAACTCTGTAGAGTAATGTGTCTGTTAAGTAAGCATATATGTAAGTATTAGTTTGTACTATTTGGACATAAAAATGAATAATGCTAGTAGTGACCGAAGTGGGTTTTCGACTTGGGTTTATTTAATATGACGAAAGCCAAAGTGGTCTTCGCCTTAATACCATCAGTAATCGTGAGCATTTGAGTAGCTGACATGTGGTCTGCATCGCTAGACAGACATGTGATAATTTCTGAGAGTTAAAAAGTTTTCATTGTAATGGAAAAGGTGGTTCCAACGAAAATCATCAAAATCGTATTGAGTGGAGGTCTGATTTCGACTGTATGGTTTCCACAATCTTCTTCCTCGTTTTCAAATTTGAACAAAGTGATACAGAGGCACTACATTTGATAGATGTTTTTACACCTTAAATAATTTCCCTGCATTTTATTGCCTCAAAATCGCCAGAAAGCCGAACGAATTTATTTTTACTTAAATTTAAGCAATAAATCCATCAAAGCCAGAGGAACACCCGCTGTTTATGGCTCCCATATGACGCTCAATACCCGCCACAATGATTGACACATAAGTGCTTCCCGATGTCGGCACAGCCTAGTCCTAAAACGTTTCGCAATCTAAAAATCAATCTACAAAACAATCTTCTTTTGAACACACAAGGAAATTTCTATTTTCAATACGAACGAAGAAATTGATCTTGAGAATTCTAGATACTCGTATGTACATCAATTATTCCCTCAAAAAAGCAAAACAAAACACGAGAATCTACCAAAAAATGCCTCAAAAGTGCGAAATCAAAAATGAAAAACAAATACTGAAATCTTTCCAAAAATAGATTTATTTGCTCTCGATATATATAAAGTTAAGAAAAAATAAAACAAAATCTGTAATAATCACTTGCACGCTGCTGCTACTGCTGCTCACTTCGCCTTGGTTTTCTTTAGATACTTTTTCGGCTTCATTACGCGTCCAAAGTAGCAGCCACAATTCTTGCAGTAATGGTTCATATCTGTGTGTTTGCATGGATGCGAGAAACTCATACACCAGCAACAGCAAAACATTCTATACAATGAAAGAGAGCACAAGAAGTGTAAATTAAATTAAGATATTGATCTTAAATAGTAATTAAAAATAAAAGATATAAAAATTTGAAGAGAGAGAATAGAAAAGAATTGCCTCAGCGGGAGATGCGTGATTTTCAAGATGACGCAGCTTCCACTGGCTCATCGAATACCCACGGCATGATATCATATCCCCATTGTGGGCTATGGGGGAGGAAAAATAGCAATTGTTTAATTAAAGTGCTTAGAACTTACACAAACAGGCACGAATAGATGCCATTGATCGTGCCAGTGTACCATTTAAGGTCATGCGTCACCTGGGACTGGGCGCGGATGTGACATGCCGGACAGGTTATTTCCACCGGTTCCCTGGGCAAGTTCAGGAATTGTCCCACCAAAGGTGTTGCATAGTTGTCAAATATTGTTTGATCGGTGATCTTTTTCGATGCTGCTGCGGGATCGGGAGTGATGATGGCTGCTGTTGGTTGTGACATGACCAGAGGAGGAGAGTACTCTCCAGAGCGAATTCGGCAACGTAAACAAAATGAGACTAAAACTAGGAAGTTGACTGCGATCGTCACTACACTATGCTATACAACAATCATGATCAGCTGGGAGGCAATCGAACGTGAAGCTTTTGAAAGTAAGGTAGAGAGAGCTTTGAATTTTCTTTGCAATTTGTATATTGGAGAGGCGGAATGCCGAATATAATAAAAAAAACAAAAACAGACATTTTGCATTCAGCGAATTTATTTTTATTCCATGTCTAGATACATAAATTTATCAGTAATTGTGTATGTATCTATTCGATATACATACGTGAAAGTTAGCATGGATTTTAGTGGATAAAGCATTTCATCTAAATTAAATCCCACGGTTCTGATTAATGTCTTTCACGTATAAATTTATGTAGAGAAAAAGCAAGAAGTTAATGTGAACACAAATAGTGAACTTGTTTATAGTCCATTTAAAAACAATTAGATTATGGCTGTTTAAGTTTTACTACTTAGTTGGCACACATTTGATGACAAACATTTTAAGTGGACTAGCAGTATTGGCTAAGGGGTGCCTGATTTACGGTGATACTTGGTAATAACTTTAGCTCTTTTAGAAAAAATTAAGATTAAATGTTTTCGATAAAAAAAATAAGACATCTTCTGTAACCTGGTCGCGGGAGGAAAGGCTGGGGTAATGTGAATTAAGTAAGGCTTCCAAATGGTGTCTTCACTCCATTGCCAATTCAAAGGTATATGTGTATGATATTTTCTAACTCTCAGCTCGAATAGGCTAAGTAGCTCTTAGTTCTAAGAAAACGTCAAATGCTGATTCTTTAACGAAAACTTGTTATGTAAGAGTGAAAATAGATAGTAAATGTCTGTGATCAAAACATTATAAGAAAAAGAAAATCCTTAAGATATTGCGCAGGCACCTATTAACGAACGTTTGCAGCTTTCTGGTGATACTAGTGGTCACTCTCCGCGTGCTGCATCCATATATCAGCACGGATTCAACATTGGAGCGGAACAGTCTTAGCTTGGTGTTCAAACTGATATATATATATATTGTCCATATTTTGGACAATATCCTGAACGCGAGCTTTCCTTTGGCGATCCTGTTGGCTATATCAAGTTCGGTTCCACCATCGGTCGAGACAATACTCCCAAAATACTGGAAATCTTCTACTCTCTCTACCGGTTGTCCAGCAATGCATATGTGGGCCGATGAGTTTGTTCCAAGACTGATAATTTAGTATTTGCCGTATTAATTTTCAGCCCGACGACGCTGATCTGTTGTCATTTGGTGGAGGTCCATAATTCTGTGAGAGGGTAAGCATACATCGTCAGCGTAGTCAAGATGTTTCAGTTGAGATGTAAAAGTCCATCGAATTCCTCTGTTTCCTGTCGACAAAGCTGCACGAAGCACATCGCTTATCACCAATAGGAATAGTATTGGTGAAAGGATACAGCCTTGTCTTACCCCACTTTGGATCTCAAATTCCTCGGACAACCACCCCCCGTGCAGAACGTGACATTTGGAGCCTTCATATGTAGCTTTGATAATAGCAATTAGTTTATCGGGGATACCTCTCCTGCGTAATGCACGCCAAATAAACTCCCTGTTGACACTATCGAACGCCTTCTCAAAATCGATGAACAGTAGGTGAAGTGGCGATCGATATTCAACGCACTGTTCGATGATAATCCGCAGGGTGTTGATGTGGACGGAACAGGAGGATCCAGAGCGGAAACCTGCTTATTCGGCATCGAGTGTGTCTTCGAGATGTTGTTTGATTCGCTCCAGAATGATTTTAGCTATTATCTTAGCTACAGCAGGCAGCACGCAGATACCCCTCCAGTTCCCGCACTCCATTAAATTTCCTTTTTTAGGAAGCTTGACGATCATCTTCCCTTTTTCCACTCGTAAGGAAAGCTTTCTCTATAAGTGGAAGCAGAAGCTCAGCCGATGTCGTTGGCGCTGCTCGTCAAGTCCTACCGCCTTGTTGGTTTTGAGTGCCTTGATCGCGGTACTGATCTCATAATTACTGGGTGTCATGGTGCGTATTCGGAAAATTCTCACCTCGGGCACCTCAGTCTGATTTGGAAGCATATCGTTAACGAATACGCGGTTCAAAACCGTAGAAAAATGCTCTTTCCATCTCTTGAGCTGGTCCTCATCCGAAATGAGCAAGGAGCCATCTAGGCTTTTCACTGTCTGTTGACTGGAGCTGTGACCACCTGTCAGCTCTTTGGTGATTCTGTAGACGATCATGCTGTCGCACCTCCGCCCAGCTTCTTCTGCTCACTATTCAATTAGTAATGATTACGATTATTTAAGAAAAATCGAGACATTAGTACTCGAGTGATCCGTATAATCGAATGATCATTCAAGATGTGAGTGCTATATGCATATGAAAACACACTCCCGAAGTGGTTGACTACACAAACAATGTTCTCAGTTCCACTCATATCACGAGATATGAGATGTGTATCCGAGTAAAATAGTACTCGCCTTTAAAATGAATCGAGTACTATTTTACTCATAGCACTCATATCTCGAATGATTATTCGATTTTTTGTTTTGTGTTTACCCTTTGTTCTCGTTCTCGGTTCTCGCTGCCTTGACAGAAATATGTAGGTATTCCAAATCATTCGAATGATATCAGACGATGCCTCGAGATATTTACCCGAGACGTTTGTCCTTTCGTTCTCGGTTCTCGCTGCTTCCATAGATGTACATATGTGGGTATAGTAAATCATTTGAATGATTTCAGACGATGTCTCGAGATATCTCGGACGCGCCCATCATTAATATCAACTGACTTAAACCATGCTATGTGTTGCTTTAAATCCAAGGTGTGGCTCCTGCATCGAAAGTAAACATATACTTACGAACTTTAAAAGCGGCCCACTTTTATGCCTCATTATCAAGTGAATTAACTTCATCCAATCATTCCTAGTCGAAATTATATATTTCGATAGGGGCGCGAAGAAATTTGATCTTTCGCCTGAGCCCTTGGGATAAGCTAATATTATGAAATTATGTCTTTAGACGTAAATTACGAACATAAAAGTTGCAATACATTTGCTATGCTTTCCAAATATTAATCATTTCAAAGTGTGCTGTACACTTTATTAACAAGAAATGAAATGATCTGGAATAAATCCTAGAACTTCACACACGGGGACAGAGAATATTAGACGGACTCAGCCGTATTATTTTAAATGTCATTCCTGGAATGAATGATTCAACTTCCGCTGAGCTTAAATCATAATATTGTAGATCAGTATACGTTCAGCATGCTCTAGCAAATTAAATTTATAAGAGATAGTACGTTCATTACAGGAGAAACCATGGAGTGAGTGCCCATTAGCAGATTCACCGATTCATCTCCGAATTTTGATAAGAATTGATTTGCATTTATTTGGATAGTTTTGGTGTTTGTCGTTCGGGGAGATTTAACATTTCTTTTTTACTTTCCAGTGGTAACTGATGGTACAACAGGATTCAGTGAATGTTTCATCAACAAAAGTATTTAGCTTGTTAAGGTTATCACGTTCAAACTGGCTAGATGTGTAGGGACAGTTGATTACCTTAGCAGAGGGAACTTATTATGATTATCGTAGTCTTGATTGCAATTTTTTCGGATTACAATTTTGTAACAGCGGTCGGAGAAAGAGTGCAGTTTCAGGGCGCTCGCTTCAGATTTTGCTATACGAAGTTGACATCTATCACTCCTTATCGATTTCTACCATTCAAAAACATGAACACAGAGTGATACGACCTGTCGTCGGTACGGGTTGTAGCAATGTTTCTAAAATGAGCTGCTTAAAACGGCTCACACTAAGGATGATATTCAGTTTGGTAATGCTCTATGATGATTTCTGTGAAGTTAGAAGGTAACTTCTAATAACTCTGAAAGCTTACAAGTCGATGCTACTAGACTACACTAGACTCTTAGGACGTCGTATCTTGTATTATAGATCACTTGAAATGCTATAGGACTGTGAATTGTACCTATTTCAAACTGATTCATTGAGAAAAAATTCGTCTTGGAGAATACTTATCTACTTAAAGTATGAAGCAACAGTTTCCTCCACCAATGCGATTGGTGTTCACACATGAACTACTTGACACAGTTTAGTTACAGCATTTATTTGCTTTCACTTTCATTACTGTTATATTGTTCGTTTGCATCATTTCTCTATTGTATCTCAAGTCATGAATCACGAATAATTGAAAAAAAAAAGTCTAATTACCTTCGGTTGAACAAATAGACGCCGCCGCCGAACCTATCGCAATACAATACCAAACACCGATTGTATCTTTTGTAACATTTTGTGTATTTGGTTGTCAAACACTATTATTGTTTGAAACATTTACAAAAAAACAAAAACACTCTTAAATACGTCACACAGGTCGATCGTAAAAGCTCAAATGTCCACCGCACTTATTGCAGAACATTCGCTTGCTCTTGTACTGACTCGAAAGGCAGCAGTATAGGAACGACAACGAGAATATTGGGAAGCAGCTGAAAAGCAAGTTCATAAATTAAGATATCTTGAAACCGTTAAATGACATACGTACCATGACAGCAGCGATAGCAATGAGCTAAGTTGTCCCACCAGGCCAGACATTCGCACAGTCTCGGTATCTGCTCGAGCTCCGCACAGGGGGCACTTAACTTGATACGAACTCGGACCTACGGCAAAATATCTCAGACGTGGTTTACCATCTTTGGCGTCGGATTTTGCTGCCCAGAACAGCTGATTTGCTTGTTTGGCTTCCAGAACTTCGTCGACATTATCAATAAATGGCAGATTTGCACCTTTCACCAAACGAATGTTTCCAATGATATTGTTACTTTTCTCCTCAGGCGTTGTGGGTGGATTTAAATTTACCTCGACCAAATCTGTATCGTCAGTCATTTTGTGCGCGCGCCGATTCTATCTACCGACCTGGACGGACTGCCGTCGCCGGTTGAACCAACATCAGATGCTGATCATACAGATTTTTTCTTTAGTTTTTAAATGAGCAATGAGAGAGTGCGCTGATGGTGTTTGGAGCTTAAAAGCTTAGTGGGTTGGATAGATTGATCGCCTTCTGTGCGATCAACGGAATGACATCATGTCGGTGAGAAACTCCAGTGTGAGAAAATCTTAAAGCAACAGGAAATACGCCTCAAAGTGAAGCATGCGAGAAAATGTGCTTCATAAACCCTTTAAGTTGGTACTTACGAGTGTCTAGATTCTGAGATACACTGCGAAGTTATATATCGTGAGGTTGATACTGAATATACATACATAGGTATAAGTGCAATTTGTCCTCATTTTGGTAAAACTAGTGATCGTTTATAGATCTTACACAAAAGAAGTATCATGACGTCGCTTTTGCTAACTGATCTCCCTTACTGTTCATAATCCAAATGTATCTTAAACAAAAAGAAATACATACATACTTTTGTGTACGGAAATCGTAAAAGTAAAAAAGCGGAAGTATTGTACCAATTCTTCATTCCTAAACGTATAACATTTGCATAAAGCTACATGAGGTGAATAATAATTATTCGGGTGACTATTCATACATGATACGCGCTGAAAGTCGAACTAATGCGTATCGTCCCATTTCTGGAACAGTATTTTTGTAATATTTTCGTGGTGCTATGAATAGCACTTGTTTGATGTAATAAAAAGTCCTTACAGCCGGAGTGGTGTTATACAATTTTGGGGAAGAGAGTTCAAGAATCCAAACAAAATTAACAATGATACTTAGCACTAGAATCACAATCAGTGCTCAGAAATTACCACTTCTACAATTTGTTAAATGATTATAATCTCTTAAACTTCTCTGTGAGGCAGATGTGGTTCAATCCAAATGACGCCCATCAACATTTCCGCTCCGCCGACTAAAGTGAAGTGCACACTACAATCTCTTGAATAAGTCTACGGCTGAGAAATCGAAGTATTTCGTCTTTGCTAAGCACGCACTCAGATGCTTTTTGGCATCTGCGGTAATTCAATGATCTTACTGACTTTTTGGAGTATATCCACAAAGTTGGCAGTTGAGTCTCTTTCTTCATCATAAAATACGAGGGCACCATAGTGTGCTCATTGCGATCCCTAGGGAACCTTCACGACCGAAGACCTAAACCAATTCTTCCATGCACTTAATTTCCCTATAGAATTTAAACAAATCACTGTTATGGTTCAAAGACCCAACCTCTTCTAAGTTATTAAGAAGTATCTTCCAAGCATAATCCTAATCTCATATCGTGCTTCCTTAGAATGCACCAAAGAGTATTCCTATCGCTGTTCTTATTCGTGATCTTCCTGGTTTTATAAAACCTCTCCAGATTTTCCGTGATTAAACTCGGGCCACAAGGCCTTAGACACCCTATGTCCTTCTAAGTTGGATCATAATAGGTTAACCTAGTTGATGATTGTGTCTAGAATAATTCTTTTAGCCACGCGCATTTGTGTTTTTATGCCTCCAATTATGTTACTACATATGTAGGAGCTGACTTCTATACCACATTTCCCAGGTACCCAACATTATCTGAAACGGTTCTGCATACAAATGCCATGAACATCGTCCATCAATTCCTGACGATTTCAGATTTTCTGACGTAAGACTTTAGCTACTTACTTTAGCCTGGTGCCCATAACGGACTACATGACGCCATATTTAGACTTTTTAAGGCTTTTTTCTACCGCCTACCTTAGCAGGGAAGAATAGAAAAGCGGTCGTATACCTAACGCCGAATCTATAGCCATCTACATAGATGGTTCAAAAATGAGCACTGGTATATCGAAATTCAGCATCGTCTTCCAAGCATAAGTCTTAGCAGTGGCAACAGCCGCCCGTGAGTCTGCGGTGAGGGCAATATCGCCAGAAGGTATCACCGTCTTTATCGACAGCCAGGCAGCTATGAAAGCAATTACTGCCATAGAAATTAAATCGAAGCTTGTGAAGTATTGTCGAGAAGAGCTCAGGGTTCTTGGAACACAGCATAAGATATCGCTCTGCTGGGTCTCTGGACACGAGGATATTCCAGGCAATGAGAAAGCCGACGAGCTAGTAAGAATCGCATCAGCAGCCGAACTATAACAAGTTGACCCTCCTGTGTGTATCCCGCCTTGCACACTCAAGCTCGTTGCAGGGAATAAAACCATTAAAGAGGCCAACACAAAATGGACCTCCATGGAAACTTGTGCCACCACCAGGAAGCGATGGCCATCTTTCGACAAAGTAAGGATCGAGAGAATTACTCGGAAAGATAGGAAATCCCTTTCCACCCTCGGGGGCATCATTACGGAGCACAACACTCTCCGGTACCACTTACGGAGAAACTACGCCTGACGGAGAAGGAACTCTGTAGAGGCTGTGGTGACGAGGGAGTTTTTAAGCACACTGTCCAGTTTTTCAACACTCCAGGAAAAAGTTCCTTGGTAAATATATTTTCCAGGATCTCGAGGAGCTCTCCGGCGCGGCGTAGGGTGTTTGTATGCAGAAACGAAGTAAATGATTGAGTTTTGTATAATTTTTACCGGTTTTCGCTAGGCCTTAATGGGTAAGGGATTTTTTTCCCCCTATGGGTATCACAATGGGTCAACGATGACCTGAGTATGGCAGAGGGCGTCTCTCCCGCCAGCCCACATACCTAACCTAACCTAAGACTCTAACTCCTTTAGCGCAATCTGGCTGTCAATCTATATGGGGAAATGATTCCCTAAGAATGGAGCTATGCCCCACATTACTGGTTTTAAAAAAAGACCTACATTGAGCCGAATCACTCTATTGCGAATGGTAGAAGATACAAAAAATGTGCAGTCGTGATGGCAATACAGGCTGTTCTTTGTACCAGTGCCAATATATCCTGTGTGTTTATCATATTCGTTGCCTTCCACCAAGCAAGAGCGGTGCTGCAAAAAAAGACAAGAGCTGTCCAACAGCCGAGAAGGAGGGACAAAAAATATCTGTTCAAGAGGGTAGAACAGAGCATGCGCAGCGTGAGACTGAAGAAAGTCCGAAAATTATACCGAAGAGTAAGAAAGCAGTCATGGTATATCTCTGGAAACAGGTATTTGCAAGGATAAAGATAGGAACGCCTTAGGTGGTGAAAGCATGGTGAGATCATTTCTGCCGACTAATAAATGGTGGTACATCTCACATCCCGCTGTCAAGTAGTCTAATGGCATCAATTTGATTGACGGCAGTCATCTCGAACCACCTGAATAAATTTAAATCAAACAGGAGGCGTAAACCTCCTAAGCATAATGTATCAAATCCTATCTGGTGTGATATGTAAGCGCTTAGGACTATATGTCAATGAACCGAAATCAGCAATCGACCAGATTTTCTTCTTAATGCAGAGGAAAATCTTGGAGCAGAAAATTGATACTCACCATCTGTTCATGGACTTCAAGGCCGCATATGGTAGGAATAAGTTATATTGGTTATACTTGCTTAACACATTCGCTTGTGCAGGATTGCAATTGAAAATGCACGCTGCTATATCAGGGTCAGGAAATACACCACCAGAGTAGGCCCCTGGACAGGCGATACACTATCCAACAATCCGTTCGATAAAGTGAAACTTTTACTTAGGCAAACACATCAGATACTATATTCTACAAGTCGGTGCAGCAACTCGGCTATGCGGACGATATTCACATTATCTGTAGAGCGAAGCAAGCAGTTACACTAACAGAACCCGCATCTACATCTATTCAGACAGTCAGGCAGCACTAAGGGTCCTTAATTCCTTTATAGTAGGGTCAAAGCTTGTGTGAGACTGTCTTGACCTTCTTGATAGCCTCGCATCCACAAATCAGGTCACCCTAACATGGATTCCAGCACACGAAAATTTCGAGAGGAACGAACGAGCAGACTGTCTGACGAGGAGAGACGCTGGGCACCCTCTAATCGACACTGAACTCTTCTTCGGGGTATCACTCAGTGGTATCCACTCCACGATTATAAAATGGGAAGCTATAGGACCCGCCAAACACTGGACCAACCAAAAGGGCCTAAGACAAGAGAAAAAGTTTATAAACCCTAACAAAAGTAGAACAAAAAAGCTACTGGAATTCAGCAAAGACGATTTGCTAACTCTAACGGGTTACCGAATCGGACATTGTCCACTCAGGTAAAACCATCAAATACAGCCACATGAAAATTCTGCGGGAAACAAGGAGAAACAGCAGAACACATTTATTGTGAATGCCAA
Source organism: Brachypalpus laphriformis (assembly GCA_945910035.1). Classification (NCBI taxonomy): domain Eukaryota; kingdom Metazoa; phylum Arthropoda; class Insecta; order Diptera; family Syrphidae; genus Brachypalpus; species Brachypalpus laphriformis. The sequence continues at coordinate 328,699,580 of OX246753.1, forward strand.
GGGGCCGCAAAGAAACGACTACTCCACTTAGCGTGGCTCTCGATGGGCCCTGCGATACCTGGAACATGGAACCCAAGACATTATTGAGCTTTATCAAATGCCTCAATTTTACTTCTGGTTAACCATAGCACAGTATGTAATTCTTTTAGGTCGCAGTGCAGTTGGGCCCTGAACATTGTATACGTATCGTATCGTACAGGCGCTTTTGCTAGCATGGGAGCAGAAGCGGCTAAGAGGATAAGGCAAAAGTGGAAACCAAAGATGAAACACATCACCTACGCATTGGCCAATACATCACGATTGATGGCTATAATTTCGAGGTGGTCAAGGAATTTGTCTACCTAGACTCTGCAGTTAATTCTGCTAAGAAGGAGGGGAAGATTCAACCTGAACTGCACAGGCACATTGACTTAGTGAGAAAGATAAGAATCCAGCATCTTAGGTGGCTAGGTCATGTGGAGCGAATAAACACCAATCCGGCATGGAGAGCTTTGGAATTCAACCGAGAAAGATTAGCCAGGATAGGTAGACTAAATCTTCAATGGCACGCACAAGTGGAAGGGAACCTCAACCAAAGCTTGCAAAGGATCGTACTGCCTGAAGAAGTGTTTTGGTTGAGATCTAGGCTCATCCCGGACTGTGGAAACCAGCCAAAGTAAACGAAAATGATTTCCGAATTTTCGCTGGAGAATTTTTAAAGACCGAGCTATAGCAAGAGTAATACACGGTGGTATCTTCTGATATCACTAACCTATAGAAAGTCCCAATGAAGAACAACAAATGGCAGCCACATTAGCATAAAAGAAAAGAATCTAAGATACCTACTCCAACCAATACAAGTATGTACGTCAACAAATTGTTATATTCATATAATGCACCGTATCTCTGTGGCGACAGTTATACGAAGCGAATAATTCATTGGCCAAGGCTGATGAGGGCTCTTAAATAGTTCAGAGCGGTGGAATTTAAAATTTACAAATTGTACACTTAGCTCAAGAAAAATATAACGGATTTTGATTAAATGTTGGCCCGATTTGCGGGTAATATCATCTGAAATTTATGAAAATCATATTCGGGGTTAGAAATGAGAGGAGTGGGCATACAAGCAAATTGTTTGTGGACACAAGCGAAATGTATAAACCTATAATAGATCATTTCAGCTGTCTAGGTTAAACGGTTCGAAAGTAAAAACGCGTGACAGACAATCGGACAGACACCATATCCATTTGTCATAAGTGTTCCAGCCTTGCATTTCAGGTCCGGAACACTAAAAATCAAATGACGTCTGGCTGGATTCACTCTTAAACTAGTAAATTTTCTCGAAATTCTCGCAGAAAAAAATATCTGGTGAGCTTGGACAAAAGGAAACTTATAATTTTGACTGAAACATCCATAAATCGCCTTAATTTTGAATCAAAACCATTTTGTTATAACATAGGTACGCACTTCTTCCACGCGGTTGCATTTATTTATTTATTTTCATGTGGAAGATATTTATTCCCGTTTAAGTTTGATTCATAATCATATTCTAGTTCACCCTTCATTATTCACAATTTTACTCATAATCTTTTCTTTCTTTTTTTGTCTTATCGTTTACTATTTTGTTTCTTCTTTTCTTTGTAAGCTAAAACCGCTGCTACAGCGCTTTAAAAGATATCGCAACCATACGCGTTCTCATGCAGCAGTTTTATCAACTCTTCCACCCTCCAGAAAGAATTCTATTTCGTCAAACGAAACCTCGCAGTCAGCATCCTGAACAGTGTGACCATAGTGAAATATACGAATATTTTGAAGTCATTAATTACTAACAAGAATATCCAGACATTAAAGCCCACTTAAAAAAGTTATCAACATAATCTGTACCTTAAATTAAAATTAGTTATTAACCCATATACTCGTATGTGTCGTTCAATGTAAAAGTGATTTATCTCCATATAATTGCATTTTGAAATAACGAGTTTTTTGCAAATTTATGTGTAGGAAAAAAAGTACAAGTATTCATTCAGCGTTTTCTGTGCAATTCAAAATTTCAATCATTGGAGATTCCTCACTTCTATAATGAAAGATATGACTAAATGTAATACAATTAAGTGAAAAGAAATGTATTCGTATTATTCGTATTCGTATTAATTATTATTTCTTATAATTCAGGATACAAAAAAATAAAATTAATATATATAAAACAATTCATTCCTATCAGAAATATAGGAAAGGTTGTGACATTCTGTATTTTTGATATAAGCTATAAAAATAGTTTAGAATGCCACTTCAATAGGCTTATACAATAAAAAGAAACTTTTAGGCGGGGTGACTTTATAAGTTCAACTTACATAGCAAGAATATAAGATTATGAGTTAGTTCAAAAACAATAAGAAAAAAGAAAGTAAATGCAAGTTATTACAAACAAAAGAATTGCTAAATATGCAATAGCGAAGTAAATATAAAAAAAAAGTTAAACCAAAAAAAAAAAACAAAAGTTAAACCAAAATATCAGAAAATAAGAGATTCTAAGCCAACATAGGTAAAACGGAAGAGCCACATTGTAACGCTTTTTAAGAATCTTTCAGATAATGATATAGCCCTAATAGACTGTGGGAGTTTATTAAACAACCGATGAGATAAAACAGAAAAAAAATTACGGAAAGCAGTGGTACGGAAATTGGGTACAGATAACATATTTGAAATGTTTCGACGTTAATTATAATTTGAAATTAAATGAAAATTGCAATTACCAGACTTCATAAAGAACGTTTTTAACACCTTAAAATAATACAAATGACGAACAGGAAGAATTTTTAGGTCACAGAACAGAGGATAACAGGGATGCCTACCAGGTCTACGGCAAATTTTTTGTAAAACATTTTTTTGCAAAATCAGCAGCGGCTGTATTTTATTTTGATACACACCTCCCCAACAAGCCATTCCATATTGTAGCTTAGAATGGAAAATCCCATAATAGATCGTCTTTAAAAGCTAAGTTGAGCATACTTTACGCAAATAATAAAAATATCTAAGTGTGCATCGAAAGTACGTTCTCATTGTATCTGTGTGAGTCGAAAAACTCATTCTAGGATCTAGGGTGACCCCAAGTACTTAAAGTCGTCTACTCTCTCTATTAGAAAACATTTATCACTACAGTTAACACTACTACAAAAAGTGGGAGAGGGAAAACCAGACGTACAATTGCAATTAGACAGTTTGTATCTTTGACACTCAGGTGCATGGAAATACACGTTAGCTTCCAATTTTTCCCAAGCAGATAAGTTAAAGAACATTATTTTAGTTTTGGAACTTAGAACTAAATTATGTTCAGCGAACCAGTGTCTCAATAGATTTAGATCCCAATTAATATTAGAAATCAGGTCCAAAGGGCTGTTCAGATCATAAGAAAAACCTATATCATCCGCAAAAGAAGTAGGTGAACCTTTGAAATTAAGACCAAACAGTGAATTGATGTAGACTAAAAACAGAATTCGACCCAAAACAGAGCCTTGTGGTACACCCAGATTAAAGAATTTAATTTCGCTCCTTGTTTCCTCTACCTTCACTCTTTGCGACCTATTTCCAAGATACGACCTAAGCCAATTGAGCACAAAACCACGGAATCCTGCCTTTTCCAGTTTTCTCAACAAATAATTGTGATTCACCATATCGAACGCTTTGGTGATGTCAATAAATAGACCAGCCGTACATTTTTTCTCATCAAGGTGAGTCATTATTTGAGAACAAAACTGTAAGAGTGCATCTTCCGTCGATTTCCCTTTTTGAAATCCAAATTGAGCTGGATTAAAGAACTCAGTTTTATTTAAAAAACTCACTACCCTATTTTTCATAAGTTTTTCAAAAACCTTACTAAAGACTGTGAGAAGCGAGATGGGCCTGCAGTTGCCAATTTCAGCAGCAGAACCTTTTTTAAGTAATGGAATACTTCAGCACATTTGAGGCTATCGGGAAAGACCCCCGCAAACACGCAACGATTATAAATATCTGCCAAGACATCCATTATGAAACATGCAATTTGTTTAAGGACAAAGTTCGAAATACGATCAGCTCCACATGAATTCGATTTATCTAAAGTACCAATAACTTTTAAAACTTCAAGGGAAGTTATGGGCTGAAAAACAAAACTGGTACTTTTCACTGGTTCTGCACATCCACAAATAGACGGACAGAGAAAACAAATTGCATAGTCTGAACGAGGTTGTAAATTGCTACCTGCATTAACAAAATAGCAATTAAATGCATCGGCAATAGCAAGTTTATCAGACACCTCACAGTCATCAATACGTAAAACAGTAGGTCTGTTAGAACGAGTAGATTTATTTAATATACTGTTTACTACTTGCCATTTATTTTTTTAAATTTCCCCTTGCAGAGTTGAATTGAGTGCGGTAATAGGTATCGCGGCAAATCGGAATCTCCTTTTTAAGTTCGATACACAATTTCTTATACCCTCTTCTTAAACTTAAATTATCAGGATACTTTTTGCACTTCATTCTGAGTTTATTTTTACTTATAACTTTGTTTAACAGCGATCTGGATATCCAGGGGTTTAGTCTCTTTACTAACTTTTTGGAAGGCTGAAATGAGGAACAACTTAAAATGTGCTTCTGAAGAATGTCAATAAATATTGTAAAGGCCGTAGATGCCTCACTACAAGCATATACATTTTCCTAAAACTCGTAAAATAGATTGTTTCTAAGTTTACTAAAATCTATTTTCATTCTATTATGAGAGGAATTAAGAATTCTACAACCTTTATTCTCTGAGATGTTAAATGTGAGTCCCGTCATGGAGTAATCAGTAATTCTGAAGTCGAAGACACATTTCTCGCACTTACTGAATGCAACATTATTGAAACGTCCATAAATATGATCCAGGCTGCTACCCGTCCTAGTGGGCTCATTGATAAAGCATACTAGACCATGCGATGCTAGCAATGCCAAGTAGCTAGAAACGCTTTTACTACCAACCAAACTATTAATATTAAAATCTCCTACAATAATTAAGTTTTTCGATTTTTCCCTTTCTAGGAGTTCAGAAAACTCTTTTATAAACATCAAAACATTAAACATATGCAGTCTATAGACACATAAAAACACATACATTTCATGGTTAATTTCAATAGAAACTTTCAAAATATCGGCACTCAAAAAATCATCACACAAGACATCAATAATCTTGTAGTTCTCTTTCACAAAACACCCAACTTCACCTGCAGCGAAATTTTCATTCGTTTTAGCAAAAAAGTTGGACCCGGGGATAAAGTAATCGTTTTTTTCAAGGTTATAGATCCAAATTTCGGACACAAAAACAATATCTGGAACGCACATAAAAGAATCAAGGTGTGTGACCAGAGCTGAAAAGTTTTCTCTTAGGCTTCTGATATTCTGGTGAACAATAAAGAGTTTATCATTACAGTAGAAACTATTTTTAAAAAAATTCTCACAGTTAGAAATGCATGGGGAAGAAAAGTCATCGATTAAATCATTATCAAAATTCATTTCTAAAGGAAAAGTAATGCACTAAATAAGTTCAAGATCATTAAACAATTTAATAGAGATGACCTTACCCCCCTCAATCTTTCTCATAAGAATTTGATTATTCTTGTACCGTACATATTTTACGCCCTTTTAAAAAATATGGATTTATAAAGAACAACACATAGGTAGATACATCTTTTTACTAATGTGAATACTTTTTCTTGAATCTACAGCTTTTTATCCTATTTAGTGGTTTTCAGTAAGTTTTGATCTCAAATGTCGCGTTATTTTGAAAATTTTTAAATCTAGTATCAAATTGCTAGAAAACATGTTTGCAATAAGTTTAGTTTTCTGTGAATGTTGTGACTGAAATGAAATGAAGCTGGTAAGGTAGAAAAACGGAAGTTATTGCTTATCACTATTATGATCTGAAAACAAGGGATTATAACGCTCACTTCACCGCATTTCTTCTGATCCGACTGTGGGGTTCACCTATTCCACTTACCGCTATTACCATTGGGCAGAAAAGAGGTGTAACTCCTGAACATTGACGAAATTTGTTGGTCGTTCGCTCACTATGTTTCTATGTTTCTTTTTCTAATTTTTATTGAACCATGATTTGCTGGAAGCTAGTTTTAAGTGTAGAGGGAATATAAGGCTTCATTTCAAAAAGAATAACGTGGTGATGGTTTCTGCACTTTCGTTGGAATCGATACTCCTAAAACATATGTCTGCCCATAGATAATATACAGTAAAGCTGCATACTTCCTTGCAGCTCAACATATTGTAATTTCAAATCTATCGATGGTGATTCCATATCCATTGGTGCGTTTTGGTGAGAATTATGCAAAGCAAAGTGAAAGCTTCTCCACAAAATGGTCACAAGTCAATCTGGTTTAAAACTTTTTTTATTGTTTGAAGATTGGAAAATTGAATTGAAATTGAATTAAAAGTATGAAAAAGTTGTAATTACATTTGTAAAATACTACTGAATCATTCAAGTTGAATGAAAAAGCTTTTCTCAGCGCTATCTGAAATTTGTAGAAAAATTTGTAGCGCAAAATAAACATCCCAACTCAGTTTTGACTGAGAAGAAAAGCTAAAGTGGTCACTTTTTGTTGTTGTACTCCGTGTTAAATCTTACTTCACTGAGAAGCGACGTCTCACCAAAATGCACCACTTATCACTGAAGTCCGTATGGCGTTTATAGGGGAATCTGAATCCAGATGAACGTTTGAAACAGATGCTTGCCAGCAGTGATGGATTTATAACAAGGCACACTAGGACATCACCACAGAGGGGGTACCACAAAAAGAGATTACCTTTTTTTCCTAGTTAGAACATTTCTTCTGATTAAAAATGATATGCTTGCACATGACTTCTTTCCTTATTTTGTTTCTTTATGAATAAATGATTTCATCTATCCTCTGGAAGGCAATATATCTAACAACAAAAAGAGAACAACTATGGCTACGTTCACTATAAAAACCTAGGTAACCAAAAAGTTTAATCCGGAGCTGTTTGCTGGTCACCCTGATTTTGAGGACTGAGACTGACTTGAAGCAGAACTTTATTTTCAGTCTTTCACATTTATTCACGACCGAAAGAAGTAGCAGAGCAAATTAAATTTTCAGTGTTGTTAACAATTAAAATAAACAAAGATGTCAATGCCAACTGCCGTAGGACCCAAGCCAATGATATTAGTTTGTCCTTCATGCAAGGCGAACATTTCGACCAGAATGGAGTTTAAAGCGACAACCCATACACATTGTATGGCTTGTTTCTTATGTTGCTGTCTGTAAGTTAACAGTTTTTTAATAAATAATATATTGGTGCACAGAAAATGATCAATTCAGTCAGTGTTGTGTAAAAATTTCTTTAATTTTAAGGTGATCAAATTTGATATTAACTAGTGTGAGTTCCAAGCAGCGATCGGAGCTGTAGGAAAATTAAATCATTTCTGCATGCATTTGTGTAAAATTTTTTGAAATTTTTTTCACTTCAATGATTTCAATTGCGAGTTTAAGTAAAAACGAAATCACCTGGAACAATAATTGCCAGTAATCAAAATCTTGATAGATTCATTGAAGACCAATCCATTAAATTTTTTGAAGCCACTGAAATCTTTCAAGTTAAGTCATCGAAATCATTTCTCTTCTTGCATGTATACATCCGTTTCATCAATAAACACAATAACAATTTGATTTTATTTGACCGCTTATGTTACATACGATATATACCGGATTAACAACACTAACTTAAGACAATTATCAATATCAATATATGCACGTATTGAAAAGAAAATACTTTCGATGTCATAATTGACTCCGACCTCACAGTCTCAATGGCTTCAATAAATTCAAAGACTTCAAACCTGCAATGAATACTCGCGACTTAAAAAATGCAGAGTAATCAAAAAGATTTCTTTTTTTTTCACTTCTGATTGTGGGTATGCAAAATAATTGCTCCAGTCATGACTTAAATGAATGGTGATTTTTTAAATGTATTCCAAACGATTGGATTCTTTTACAGCGCTGACCGTGACGTCAGATTGTTACGAGTATTTCGATAAGCTCCAGATTTGTACATATATAAAAAACTGATTTAGCGAATGGAGTAAATCTGTGTCGTAAAATTCCGTATAAAATTGAAAATAAATCTGTTGTGCTTAATATAATAAGCATTGTAAAACGATATCTACCAGAGGATTTATTATGATTTCCGATAGTTAGAGTTATTCATGATGATGAGTTGTAATCAATCCGTCTTTTGGTGAGCTAACAGTTTTTGTTGGCTAGCGGTACATTTCTACGCTAACTTCGCGGTGATTTCGTGAGTCTTATGCCTGTTTCACAATGTAGCGGGAAAATGAGGGGAGAGCGCGACGAAAAACGCAGTCGTTTCGTGTTTATGTGTAAATTAAAAAAAAAAAAACCCAATACGAACCAAACTCTTTAAAAGTGCACACTAATAAACGTCACATCGCGTCGTCTCGCTGTGAGATTTTTTCGATATTTCAAAATAAGGACGAGTTGACGAGTCTAGCACCTCATCTCAGAGCGAATTCTCTGTCTATTTAAATTTTCTCAAATGTACGATTCTATGTTTTTTTTTATCACTTCAAGAGGAAGTGCAACTGTCATTTTGATTAAAAATTTGGGTTACATCATCATCTTGGGGCGCCGTGACGTAAGAAGTTAGTGTGTCGGATCACTGCGCGTGAGGTTCTAGGTTCGATTCGCAGAAAACACCGAAAAGTTTTTTTTTCACGGTCCCACCTCTCACGAACGCCTGACAAACATCCGAGAGTATTGTTGTGACGAAAAACTTCTCAAAACAAATTGCCCTTCGGCTACGGCACTAAACTGTAGGTTCCTTCTATTCGTGTGAAAAATATAACGCACACAACATGAGTGGTTGCGAGTAGCTAGGCCCTGGCACTTAAAGAGCTGTTGCGCCAAATATTTATATACAAAATCAAGCCGCTGGATCTTACGTGCCGCATTCAATGGTGGTTTCCTCTTCATTTTTTCATGGCGAATATGGCTGGCCTTCTATATCACGCGATGAACAGTCGATCTGCTAGCTGTAACTCCAATTTCAGCCTTAATTTTACTTACGGGGAGCCTTGAATTTGAAGCAGCTCTCAGTATCGCCCGCCTTTCCTGACATGTTGTTGCTTTGGTGACTCTTCCTTTGCGGTTTTTTCCATACTTCTCCGGCTCCTTAATAAAGCTGTGTACAACAGTGGCACGTCTTCCAATCTTGCTGGCTATGAAACGGATGGATTTTCCTTGTTCCCGGTAAGCTTGAATTTGGCCTATTTCCCCCTTGGTTAATGTCTTTCCTTTACCCATAGTTGTGGATTGTATGAAGTTATTTCTTAAACTAACCTCCCTAATACTCGAAGAATCCTTTTATTTGATTTAAAACATGGTAACAGTTAGATTTAGCTACTGTTCGTAATTAAGCGAGACAAAAAAAAAAACAGCCAAATTTTATGACCTTTCTGGGAAGGTTAGGTTAGGTTATGTTGGCTGTCCACACGAGAGTGTAGACACACTTATACCAGCGAAGGTCCTTTGTGATACCAGGATCAAACCATTAGGCCACTCAGGGACTAACAAAACCAACCGGAGCTTTTGACAAAGCGATGGATGCTCATGACGTCCAAGGACGGCAGATCGCAGAGGTCGTCAAGGAAGGGGGACCCAAGATGGAGCATTCTTTTATGCGACAGGGCTGGACATGTGCATAGGAGGTGAAGGATGGTTTCCTCCTCCTCCTCGTCCCTACAGCTTCTGCAGAAGTCATTGGAGAAGAGGCCAAGTCTTTTGGCGTGCTGGCCTATAAGACAGTGTCCAGTGAGAACACCGACAACGCAGCTGATTTGTGTACGCTTTAACTTGATCAGATCGGCACTACGTTTTTGATCCAGCTTAGGCCAGATCTGTCTCGAAATGTGACACGTTGAGCCGTTTCCCCATATAAGGTTGGTCGCGCTAATAGCGTTCAGCTTTAGTAGATACTTACATGTAGCGAGACCTTTCTGGGAAAAGCGTCATAAAAATTGCATTTATCAACTTAATCACTTTTTTTTTACAATATAAAAATAATATATCCTCCATTCTTTGTGCAATTGGTTTTTCCCACATTAGCGAAGGGTTTGAAAAATATTGTAAAATTAAAACAAAAAACTGCCTGTTCGTAATCAAGTGAGACGGAGTGTACTAGCGGGCAATCGTCAAAATATTTTTAGTACTAAAGAAGTGGGCAAACTGCTGGACCGGTAGTACCCGGCGCGCTTTGCTGCAACTAACAAAAGAGATTTTTTTTTAAGAACTAAAGTACGACAATACTAAAGTAGTGGACCGATTTTGAGCAAACTTCACAGGAACACTCTCGCGTCGAAGATTGCCTGAAAATTTGAGCTCAATCGGTTACGTGGTTTCGGGGTCCATAGCACACAAACATAGGTACACACATTTTTTTCCATGGAAAAAAGCACTTTCAGTTTTCCCCGAATTTTCTAATTTTCTGGGCAACTTTTCCAATTTTCCGTAGAACCTTATTCGAACTATTACGAACATTTTAAAAGAAAAATGAGCCAACTCGGTCCAGCCGTTCTCAAGTGATGCGATGACCAACGAACAGCATTTCATTTTTATTTACATATACAGATTTATATTCATCATCTATGGCATAGGAGTGTACTATGTAATATTTTGACTGGAAATGCGGAATTGCTGTAATTTATTTCACACCTAAAAGAAGTAGGGGAAGGTTAAGAACCCCTCAGCTGATGTGGAAATTAATTTCATCACGGATACATTACACATACACAAGCTAGTCCATAAAGTTGATTGAGGCCGACTTTTGCACTCTTTTAGTCTAGTTTCGTACAACTACATATGTCGACGCACACGAATCGATCGATCTTGCTATTTGTGGAAAACCACAGTGCCTTTGTGCGGTTTTAACTCCTGATTTTGCTTAAAAAACTTTTACTGGTCTATGGTCTTCGTTGGGAGACAATTCCAGGTTAGCTTTTTTCATCTAAGGCTAGGTTAGGTTAGGTTGAAGTGGCTGCCAGCTGAGAATAGCACACTTAGACCAATAATAGGTCCATTGCGATACCACGTGAATCATGGGAGACTGTTTCTCTATACCTACTTGTTAAACCATTTTGAGCTTCTTATGAACCGTAGGAGGTTCTTAATGTTGATATTTTTCAGGCCGCCTATGTCGTTGTAATAGGGGGCTCCTAGGTGAAGCTTCTTCTACGGGAGAGAGCTCGACAGAAACAAAGAAGGTGAGGAATAGTTTCTTCGCCTTCTTCGTCTATGCAGCTTCTATAAAAGTCGTTCGCAAAAAGGCATGCTCGCATCTAAGGCTAAGTCCACATATATCTTTGGGATATACATTCACCAAAGGGAGAGGGATTTTCAAAACTTCTCCAGGTTTATTCTACAGAATATCCTCGCTAAGTATATTCAACATTTTATTAACTATCATAAGTATAACCATTAACTGCCTTTCACATCTCTCACACTGTCTATCGTTTTTTGGTTTTAATGCATTCTGGGAAATGTTCTATCAAATTGCATGCAATATTGTCTTTCCCCATGTGCATATGCAATATTGAACATATTGCCAAAGAGGTGTTTTCTTTTCCATCTAAACTTGAGAATATATCTTTATTGACCTAGACAAAAATTGCATTACATAATAATCCCGCGATTTGAGACGAATCCCTTTCGCCCATTCCTGGATGGAAAATCTTATAATATGAACGAAATCGCATGATCAGTCTTCACTTCACTGATTCTACGAGTAAGATAAGACTTAACTTCATTTTACTTTCATTCAGAAAAATGATGACTGTGACATTTCGAAAAGATTAGAGCAGAAGACAACCCAACATAGAGATGAGAAAACGATTCTAATGCCACAAGTAGTTTAGCCCTGCAAAAGCTTTGTATGGATCTGCAATCTGGTTCTGTATTCTCGAATGACTGTTAATCGAACAAATTCTTATGTTCTTATCTTGACATGGGGGTAGTGCTGTAGTGCCTGCAATACTAGTGAAGGCATCGCTATAATCTCTATCACTATAACTTGCTGTGGCTTTTTCGGACATTAGGCAAATATTGACTTTTCAAGCCAGCTTATCACCTCTCGGTTGTAAGGGGCGCTTTTTTAAACCCGATGGAAACTAAAAAATCTTTTCAAATCAATCAAATCAAAAATCTTTTTTTTATTCGAAATATGAACTCATGCATTACTATTTGAAAATGATTGCAGCCATATGACTACGGCGGCTGTTCCTGACGAAGCGCATTCTGTCCTTCCTATTTTGGGACACTTATTCGAGCAATGGTGGCCGTATGCCATGAGTAATACGAGCAACGTTGGTCAGCATAAGCCAGTGACTCGCGTAGCTCCAGAGCAAATAGTCTTACTTACTTACTTAGGTGGCGCTACAGTCCGGGGTGAACCTGTGCCTCAACCAACAAGCCTCTGCATTTAGAGCTCGGCCTTAAGCTAATTGCCTCCAGTTGCACACTCCAAGTTGGTCGAGGTCCCCTTGAATTTGTGAGTGAGACTTACGGCAAGGAGGCCCTCTACTGCGTCGTTTCTCCGGGTTAGATTCAAAGACTCTGCGGGCCGCAGCGTTGGTGTCCATTCACTCTACATGTCCTAACTATCTCAGTCGTCCAATACGCAGTTTTTTGACGAGGTCGATGTTGCTGTACAACTCGTTTATTGCGTAATTGAATCTTCCCGTCCAAAACCCGTCAGCGTAACCGGGAACGGAAATCATAGAAAGAATATTTCTCTCGAAGCGACCAAGGATATCTTCTTCCGCAGCGATTGGCAAGAGTTATTCTTCGCTTGATTTCTGCGCTGATGTTGTTTTCAGAGTTTATAGCTAAGCCAAGGTAGGCAAAGTCCCTTACTACCTCAAGTACAAGCCCGTTAAGTTCTTTCAATAATGTCAATATCGTCGGCGTATGCAAGCAGTTATACAGTCTTTTGACAGATTGTGCCTTTGGTGTTGTCTTGTGAGTTCCGTACAATGCGTTCAAGTACAATATTAAAGAAGTCACACGACAGCGCGTCACCTCATCTAAAACCCTTTTTGACGTTAAAGGTCTCGGACGGACAAATTTGCCAACACTAGACATGGCTTTATATACATAGCTCTTCTCTATAGATGCTGTCATAGGCGGCTTTGAAATCGAGAAAGAGATGATGAGTATTGATTTGGAATTCTTTGGTTTTCTCCAGGATCTATCGAAGTGTGTAGATTTGATCGATGGTGGATTTTTCTGGCCTGAAAACGGACTGATAGGGTCCAATCAGGCTGTTGATAGAATGTTTCAGGCCTTAACACAATATCGTAGAAAGGATCTTGTATGCAATGTTGAGGAGGTTGATGCCTCTAAAATTGGCGCAGTTGCGGGGGTCTCCTTTCTTATGAATCGGGCAAACGTTGCTTGGGTTCCATTCATTAGGCATTATCTCATCTGACCAAATCTTACAGATGAGTGGGTATATGCTCTCTACCAATTCATCACCAGCTGCCTTGAAAAGTTCGACCGGTAAGCCGTCAGGTCCAACAGCCTCGTTAGATTTCAGCTTGGATATTGCTATCCTCACTTCGCTTTAGTCAGGTGGACGCAAATTTCGGCTATCATCGCCTATATTGAGTGATATATTCCGCCTAACAGCGGAATGTTGGTTTTCGTCCTCGTTATATAATCTGCAGAAGTAGCTTTTCCATATTCTCAGCAACGACTGTGATTCTACTACTAGGTTTCGATTTTTATCTCTACAGGTTTCTGTACGGGTTCTGCTTCTCTGATACTTTTGGTAAAACTTCTGTACATATTCTCAATCACGCGCTTCTCATGCTCTTTCTTCTTCTTTTGGAGAAGCCGATGTTCTTCCCATCCCTTTTGCTCGTGGAATTCACGAGCAGCTCTCGTCTTCCATTGCAGAGCCGCTTTATATGTCTCTTGTTTTGCTGCAAGCACTTGCCGGCATTCAGGGGTTTCGCGGTGGTGGGCGAGCGAGACCCAGCACATCAGTCGCGACATTTCTGATGGCATGTTGGCAGCATTGCCACTGGTCTTCGGCGCGTTATGCTGGCGGTATAGGGGTGATTGAGAGATTTCGGAATACGCGTTCAGCGAAGAGCCTGGCGGTCTCTTGCGATTGTAGCTTTTCGAAGTTAAATTTTCTCACAGTGATTCTTCTTTGTTGCTCATTTTGGGATATCCGCATTCGTACCTTGGCTACAACAAGGTAATGATCCGAGTCTATGTTGGCCGCTCGGAAGGTCCGGACATCCAGAATACTGGAGGCATGCCTTGCGTCGATCGCAATATGATCAATTTGGTTGATCGTGACATGATCATTGGACCGCCATGTCTGCTTATGAATATCGAGATGAGGAAACCATGTGCTTGCTATGGTGATATTTCGCTCCACAGAGAAATCAATTATCAGATGTGGTGTCGTGTAGGCTATGCTTACCGACTGCCCTACCAAAGACGTCCTCCTTTCCTATTTTGGCATTAAAATCGCCCAATACGACTTTAACGTCGTAATTAGGACATTGCTCGTATGTGGTCATGGTCCTTTTCTTCCGTTGGGGCATGAACACATATTATGCTTATGTTAGCGAATTTAGCCTTGATCTGGATTGCCATAATACGCTCGCTTACGTGTCGGAAGCTTAAGACTTCTTGGCTAAGTCTGCCGCATATAGCAAATTCGCATCCAAATCAGCGCTAATTGTTGTCGCTGTAGGAATCACCGTAGTAGATGTCACAGTTTTCGTTCTCTTTTTGTCCGGCCCATCCCATAGCAGTTCCTGGATGGTGGTTATATCTGCTTTATAGCAGTCTAGGGCCTCTGTCCGAGGGTCCGAACATTGCACGTACAGATCCGAAGGTCGTTGCCCCTATTTTGTTTGCTGTGGTCGTCATTAGTTGAATAGTCCATATCCGAGGCTTGTAGTTGTTTCTGAACCAGTGTTTTTTTTAACGTGGTATGGAAGGTTCTCCGACAACACAACCCCTAACCTTGAGGGCCAGTTCCCCTAGGACGCGGGGGCGGGTACACCGGTCCCAGTAGTCCACTACGGGAGAGTGAGTGCTGCCGTTGGCCCACTATTTCTATTCCAAGGTCCTGACTAATATTGGAAACCCTTACCGACCTGTGATTCGAAAATGTTGAAGCAGCACCCGCAAGGTGTTCACTAAGTTCAACCTAACTGGAACTGTAGACGCCGCCATTGAATCCATCTATAAGATTCATCAGATGCGGTCAGGGACAAGAAGAATTGCTCTAGTGCAAAAGCACAACAGCAAATAGTTGAGATATGTTGAATCGCATGATCTTGAAGGGAGGTTCTCCAAATCAACTTATCTCAAAATTATGATGTTAACAAGTTACGGTTTTGGTTTTTTTGACGTATCCCACGTAGCGTCATACTGTTCAAACCACCCCTCGTGGGAATCAATATCATTCATATTTCTAAAAAAAAAAATCCTCGATCATGGTCTAGTAACGATCTCCAACGAAGGTTACGAACGAATTTTTGAAGAAATAAGGTCGAATGATGCCACCAGCATGGTGCCTGAAGAGTCTCTTCTGAATAAGTCTTATGCCATATATCCGTTTAGGAAAAAATAAGCCTCATCGCTAAACAAAATGTAGCGATAAAAGAAGGGTTCAGCTTGTACCTGTTCTAGAGTCGAATCAGCGAAAAAAATACTCAAGTGATAATCTTTTTTCTCGCGAGCGTCTGACAAACATCCGAGAGTATTGTTGCCACGAAAAAGCTTCTTAAATCGCCGTTCGGATTCGGCATTAAACTGTAGGTCCCTTTCATTCGTGTGAAAAATATAACGCACACAACATGAGTGGTTGCGAGAAGCTAGGCCCTGGCACTATAAAAAGCTGTTGCGCCAAATATTTGTATTTGTATTTGTATTTTGATAATCTTTGAGCTTTAATTCCTGCACCATCAGGATCTTTTACGGATGTAGGCCAAAAGTTTTGCGAAAAATTATCCAGTGAGGACCGACAGAGCCCTAATTGCGTTGACCGAATCGATATATTTATATCTTCTTGCACACTTTCGCTAACACGTTTTGGTGTTATCCCATCATTTAGAGAAAAATTTAGTTTGAAAATCAATTCACAATTCGACGGATAGCTTGCTTAAGTGGATGATTATGTGCTCCATAAAAATCACGAAGTCATCTATAAATTTCGCGAGCGACGACCGATTTTCCAAGTTCAGGGTGACCAGATAAGAACGATAGGAAACAAAATGTAAATAAAACAACAACGGTATAAGATATAAAATTGGGTTTATTTTGAAGCTACATTCATGCCAGTATGTATGGAATAACACATCATTTAAATAGCCACCTAGGCTTCGCTGGCAGTGCGTCAAACGGTCGGTCCAATTTTTGATGACTCGGTCCAATACGTACGGCGTTATTCTGGCAATAACGTTTAGAATGTTGGCTTCGAGCTCGTCCAAAGTGGTTGGCTTGTTAGCGTAAGCTAAGGACTTGACGTAGCCTCAGAGAAAATAATAGAGTGGTGTCAAGTCGCATGATCGCGGCAACCAATTGATGAACGCTCGCCATGAGATGACCCAGTCGCCAAATTTAAAATTTCCTTGACAACTTTGAGCGTTTCGTCGCTTGTATGTCATGGAGCGCCGTCTTATTTGAACCACAGCTCGGATATATGGATGTAGGCCCAAATCCAGCCGCAAAATATGCCGGGTTGACTCTCTGGCGATGCCCAATTCAGCTGATCGGCGCCGAATCGACATATCTGGGTCTTCTTCGATACTGGCCGCTAGGCCGCCTATGTTTTCTTCATTTCGCACCAATCTCTGTCTGGTTAGTGGCTTAAGGTCCAAAAGGGTGTACTCACGCGCAAACTTTTCCCCAGTGCGACGAATTGGCTGCACACTGAAGCCATGATGACGACCGACCTCACGACGAAATTCACGTTCCGTATTTATAACTGAGCCGAAATTTCGATAATACTTTTTAATAATTTCCACACGTTCGGCAAGCGTGAAGCGATGCATGAGGAAATGGCAAACTTTACTGAATATTTGGACAGCTGGATGTCATTGGTAACTTTGACATCTGCTGAAACATAACAATTGGAAAAAGTATCATTGCTATCTGGTCACCCCTTACATAAATTTGAATAATTTGAATTTGCTTAGCGTGAGTCTATATAATGATTTGCCGGACTATACCTACTGAACATAAATGTAAAAAAAAAACGGACTGAATGACAGCTCGGTTTGACATTTACCCAATCGTTAGTTCTATCTAAGCAAAAAAAAATTAGTTTTGGATGCATCATCTCGAGCGAACGTTAGCCCATTCACCTCAACAAGGTGAGTCAACTACGAATGTGATATTTTTTTCCAATAAGACTTTTATCTATTCACAAAACAAATTTCTGACTAAGCGAGTTACAAAAATACAAAAAACGGCAATTATATATATAAAAGTCACAATACCTAAATGGTTCGTTATCATACTGCAAACAAGATAGTATCTTGACGACTTCTTAGAAGTAAACAGAAGTGTATTCTCAATTTTTTATATTTATTAACTCGGAACGAAATCAGCTCCGCAGACCTTATAGCAGTGTTGTCGCAATAAGTGCACTTTAAATTAAAAATAAAAATAAGTAAAAAATAATGGCAAGTGTAGGACCCACTGCGTGTAGAGTAACTTGTCCCTCATGCCGCGCTGACGTTCTCACAACACTTAAGCACGAATCGACTACAAAGACGCATTTGATGGCCCTTTTCTTATGTTTGTTTCTGTAAGTTGACTTGTTTTTATAAATACGTCTATTGTATAATTAAAAAATATGTGTGTGAAGAATTTTATTGAAATTTCGTTTAGTGCTGTGAAAAGTTGTGCTTATTTTTTCTGCCAATATATAAACAAACGCTGAGTTCAATGTTTTTTCTGAATTTAAATGATCTAAGCGAACTAAGCTCCTCATCCGTTTTCAATCTGAATCGCATACGGAAGTTTAGAAACTAAAAGAAGGCTTTGAAATTCAATACCATAAAATGCAACGAAACCTTAAACCGCCGATAAGAAAAAAAGCGGAATTTCATGTTGAATGACATCATGTCTACTTTAGTCATTTACAACCAGCTTCTTATTGTAAATAACACTCCAGCGATAAAATCACTCAAATCCTCTTAATTTTCCTGTATTCGAATACATGTGAGTATTCCTTTGTGTAGGTTGCCAGCAGGGTAAATTTCGAATAGCTGTGGTCTTAAAGCGATTGGTTTTCATTCGTTTCACCGCGTAACCTGAAAGGTTTTGTGTTGAAGTTCAAGGAAACTGCTTTTCTGATCGTGAATGTAGCCGCGTTTTATTATCATCGATGATCCATATATACCATTGATTTGCATTCATTACAACAACAATACGAGATCTTGCTTTATATCACAAGATTTGTGCACGAGCCAAATGGCAGGTCTTAAAAATGTCTCATGTAATGGAGACCGCATTATTCTCCACATTTGCATGCCCTGGTATATATGTTTGCATCTATCGCTTGCCATCCATGTCTGTCATGTAGCTGGGCATGAGCTGTCACTTTGAACAAAATGGTGTCATAACCAAGTGGAAAATACAAGAATTCACCCAGAATCGATATTTTCTTTGTTTTTGTTCATTGTTTTGCAGTTTCTCTAAAGCTTTTAGTGCAAAAATACTCCATGCCTGCTATACGGCTTCATTTTCAATGAAATGTTCAATTGACACCAAGCATGCTGTATATGTGGATTGACGCTATCCCTTAAGGCTGAACTGTAATAGAAGAATGGTTTCGTACGACCACTTTCGAAACAGTGCGAATACGACGGAATTGTATTGTGCGACCATAATAGCTTTTTGCTTCGATTTCGTTCACTTTTAGGAGCGAATCCATTCGATCTTTCATTCGAAAATTTGACAGTTAAACAGTTGTCAATGGCTATGAATTACACAATTGCTTCCGAACACATACGCCTGTATTATGGGTAGGAAACTTAATTCAGAATTATGACATTAGCTTCCGATTGCCTTCCCACTATTATAGATCAGTCATTACACAGTTCAATCGATTGACGTCAAATTTTTAGTTCTTGTGAGTTTTCGTGCGATGAGTGAAACGGACGATTGCATTGGATATATTGCTCTTGCACTTTGTATAAGGAGAAACAAAAAAATGTCGAAAAAAAAGAGAATTTAGATGAAGGAGTGGTTAAAAAATGAATGAGTTCACACATGAAAATCCTTTGAATGTATTGAAAATATCTGAGTGGGATGATTATACAAATTTTATGAGAATGGATAACTCCACTTATGAGTAATTGCTTAAAATAATTTCTCCTTTGATTATGAAAAAAGATACATTCACATTGCTGCAATTTTTGGCTTGGGTCGCTGTAATCTTTCCTTTTCACATCCAATAAACTCGGTTATGACAGATAAGTTTCAATTAATTCCGATACAAATGCTGGGTCTTCATCGTCCCCCAATTTTTCGTTAGCGACCGGCATGTTTCCTCTATCGTGACACAATACACAGTGAAGTAATTATTTGAATCCAACCCTTACACACATACATAAATCGGCATGACGATGGTCATGAAAATCAAATTTCGTCAATCAGACATCACCTAATGTTTGTGACGCAGAGAGACACATTTAAGTGATTGATGTCAATCGGCTGACCGTGTAAGGGCCGCTTTAGTTGGTCATAGGAAGATCCTTGAAAAAACTTCGCTAATTACTTCTCCAGCAGTGTGCATCTCAGACTTCATTCCTAAAAGAATCCACCTCAACCATCCCTGACGGCAGCTACTGGAATGATCCTCAAATCCTTCAATCAACACCTCAAATCTTCTGGTACACTGACAGTTCAAAAATGTTAAATGGGGCAATAGCTGGTATCTTTGGCCCCAACTACTTTAACTCTTTACAACACTAGGTCAATTCACTACTATCTGCCAAGCAGAGGTTTATGCTATCGAACTCTGTGCCAGAGAATGCATTAGAAGAAACCTCCGAAGATTACATATTATTAATATAATGTCAGATAGCCAAGCAGCACTCAAGGCTCTCACGTCCTTTGACTATAAGTCTAAGCTGGTTTGGAATTGTCACCAGACTATCTTGCAGCTTGCTGCACAAAATAAAACCACATTAATGTGGGTCCCCGAACACAAAGGCATCCCTGATAACGAAGCAGCTGATGAGCTTGCCAGACTAGGTGCCCAATCTCCTTACATTGAAGCTGAACCCTTCTGCGGTTTACCTACTAGCCAGATTAAAATAGAGCTATTTTGTTGGGAACGCGAACAAGTGATGTCTTAAGCAATGAAATGCTTAAGAAATTTGCCCAAGGCGTAACTGAGCAGCTCAGTGAAGAGGTTCCAGTCAATGTGTTTAGGTATCCTGTTTCCGAATTGTTGAAACAGGGAGATTCTTTGCGAAACATTGCGTTGTAGTTGTCATACATTACATGTCTTACATTGTCTTATTGTGAAAACGTTTAATGCATCTCTAGGCTTATCACGAGGAGACGAATGTTTTGAGGTGTAACGATTTAGGAACTAGTCCTCCGCTTAAGTCGCTAAATACTTTTCTATAGCTTTCGCAGTTGATGGGTTGTTAGAATAGAAGACTTATCCTGATCTGACAATTTTGCCTTGGGGTTTTAGAAGCTCTTCAGTTTCTGCTAATATCAGGTCAAAGTTACAGTCTTTGTTAATTTGGATGTCACTTAGCGGTGCGACTGAAAAGATTGGAAGCTAATAAATATTTAGAAGCGTTTTTCTAGAAACTGTGTAGATAGATAGATCATATCGATCCCTTTATGCAACAAAGCTTTGTTTGTAGCTTCACAAAACAACTTGCATACTACCTTACGCGATTGAGAGTAAACACCAATTAATTTTCTAAACGGGATACTGTCTTCAGCCTTCTAGAGAATTGATAGAGATTGTTTGTTTGTTTGTTAGATCCTTTAACCCCTCGGGGGGCATAGGACGTCAACCACGCCTGCGCGCCATCTTGTTCGGAGTTCTGCAAAGTGTTTGAGCTGCCTTCAACTCATTCCT
Source organism: Brachypalpus laphriformis (assembly GCA_945910035.1). NCBI lineage: Eukaryota > Metazoa > Arthropoda > Insecta > Diptera > Syrphidae > Brachypalpus > Brachypalpus laphriformis. Next base: position 328,720,756 of record OX246753.1, read on the forward strand.
AAAGAGCTCGATTCCTATTCAACTGTTCTGCGCCGCGTCCCGCTATTCTGCCTGCCTGGGTGACTGGATTCCATTGCATGGCGTATTTCGCAGTGGAGTTATCTTCGCACCGTAGGGTGTATCCGATCCACCGCCGCCTTCTCCTTCGTATAGTAATGCTTATAGGTTCTTGGCCCGTTCTCGTACAAAGTTGTTCGTTAGAGATGCGGTTCGGCCAAAAAATCTTCAAGATGATCCTTAAACATTTGTTTACGATGACTTGCAGCTTTCGCGTGTTAATGGTGTCCACCTTTCAAGTACTGCACCCATAAATCAGCACCGATTCTACGTTGGAGCGGAATAGTCCCAGCTTAGTTCTTAAGTTGATAACATTGCCTCTCCAGATTTTGGATAGCATTCCGAACGCAGCTTTAGCCTTCCCGATTCTTCTGCACACATCCAGTTCGGTGCCACCACGATTAGCCGAGACCGCACTTCCTAAATAAAGAAAGTTATCAACTTTCTCGACTTCCTCTCCGGCAATGTTAAGTTGAACGTGGGTATTAGAAGTGCTCAGGGCTTTTGTTTTGGCTGTGTTTATTGTTAGCCCCACTTTGTTTGCCTCAGCTTCTAGATTTGGGCCATCAAATGAAGATCCATTATCCGATGTGAAAGAAGACAAACATCGTCAGCGTAATCTAGGTGTTTAAGGTAAGATGTCATCGTCCAATGAATTCCATAATTAGCTTCCGTCAATGCTGCACGGAGTACATCGCTGATAACCACCAAGAACAATAGTGGTGACAGTATGCACCCTTGACGTACTCCACTTTGATAGAGATTAAGTCCCTATTTCTTCTAAAACTGACTTATCACCAGAACAGAGTTATATTGAATCCGGTAGGATTCAGGTATTAATAGTTCGCCACTACGAAGCTCTCGGCCTTGCTGTCCAAATTTGACTTGGAATGGCTGCCGTTGCGTCAATTAATCTCAGCCCGTTCGATAGGATTAATTGCAATTTGTGGATTGATAAAGAGCTTAGTATAAGGAGCACGAATGGAATAAGTTGTTAGAAGGGGTTTTTGGCCTCAGCACCAAATTACAAGCGTCGTGCGAAGCTTAAAGAACAAGATTATGGTCTTTAAAAAAAAAGTTTTCCTAACTGCCTAAAACACAGGCAATATCTTACAATTATTTATTTACACGAACATTTTAAGTATCTTATGTATGTTTCTAATTAATTTAGTAATCGTGTAAAAATATTACAAATAATACACTCCACTCGCGATATCACACTTTAAAATCCAATTAAGATAGTAATTTGAGGACACGCTAGAAGTACAATATATTTTTTATTTATATTTATTCTGAATAAGAACTTACCACGCAGTACTATTAAATATGTTGTGGCAATAACTACACCTAAAAAATAAATTAAAATGGAAACATTTCCTCCGGCATTATGCAGCTTGCCTCCTGATTTCCAGTCAGATATGCAAGCCCCACCATCCAGCGTAGGCCCCAGTTCACCGAGAATAATTTGCCTATCATGTAGGGCCGAAATTATGACTGCCCTGAAGCATGAAGCTTCTATAATTACTCCTTTAATGGCTGCTATTTTGTGCTTCTTCGTGTAAGTTATAAAGTTCTTATAATTTTTCAAAAAATTATAAAATAAAAGTTGACAAATACCACCTCTATTCTAGGTAATAATATATGTCTCTTAAGTCTAGGTTTGGCCGCATTTTTTTTTTCTCATAATATCACTGTTTTGTAATGAATACTACCAAATTGTCATAAAATGGCAAAATTAAAACACTTTACCGATTCGATTTCCAGTTCTCTTAAAATTGTTGACATGTGTTTCTATTGACACCCTCATCAGAGAATCCATCGAACTTTTTTATAAACATTATGATGAATTCAATGTTATCCCTCTAAGGTATATTTCTCAGAACTCCGCCCTTCAGTTTAAAAGTTAAGATAATAATTTGATAAGTCCAGCACAATAGCAAAAATAAGATTTTCCAAATCCCTGGAACATGAATCATCTGCCATTTTATATCTCACCCTTAAAAGCAATTCTTACATGGAGCACACCGATAAAACCATAGTAAAAACGGCATCAACGCAACTAATCATCAGCAAACTACTCAAACCGTAGTAATGTGTGAATCAGCCATTTGGTACTTGGAAACCCTACATAACGCTATACGACTGTATGACACACCATCATAAACAAATGTATATTTACTTTTATAACAATAAAAAAACGATACACTTTCCTGCCGCGATAAGATTACAAAATTTTTTCAGTATTTCAATAGCAATCATAAGGCACTTGTGCATTTACCAACTTACCAGTTGAAAATCGCTACTCAAGTTGTAAAGTTTGAAACTTTGGAAAAAGAAAAATGTCTAAAAATCCACCACCGTATCCAAATACACCACCAGGCTGGACTCCAGCACAAACATACGAACCAGGAATGCCACACCCCCAGTCAACACATGCTGTAATTGTTACTGTACCGGCAGGGCCACCACCTCCTGCAGTTGGACCAGATCCAGTTCGTGTTATATGCCCCAGTTGCAGGGCTGAGGTCTTGACAAAAATGCAGCATGAAGCTACAACGAAAACACATTTAATAGCACTTTGTTTGTTCTGTTTCATGTAAGTTAACATTCTTTAGATACTCACAATAGTTCGTGGAAAAGTACAATATATTATCGTGAATTCTTTGTTGTGTGCTCAAGTGTATCTTAACTAAGGTGCTAGATTTCAAATCTATATTTTTGATAAAGGTTAACATTTGCTATCAGTGACACTAGATTGGTTTTCCTCCATATACTCGTATGTTTACTTTGTAGATATCAGATACTTTTGTAATCGTGGATACTCGGAATTGAGAAATTTCAATTAATGTGATTGATTTGGTTAATGGGAATTAGGCTATCGAAATTTTCTGCTTATCAGACCGATATTGACCCGTGCTTATTGCAAAAATCTTTTAATTTTTTTTTTTTGACTAATCAGCTTTCCAGCCAATAGCAGTCTGTGCTAATTATGTTTGGCTTGCTTGCTGCCAAATATCGTCTTTCCGAAGGTTCATATTTTACCACGATATCATTTGAATATTCCTTCCACTCCAGTCTTTCTTCTTATTAGACCCTTCAGTAATAGTTTAATCCCAGATTTCTGTTATCCATCATCCAATCGGGAGCTTTACCTTTCGTTTAGTGGAATAGTTAATTCTCTAAGGACCTCCAAATTTCGGAGGCTAAAGTCGGCTCAAATTTTCCTGTATCGTAGCTCGTGCCATTTAACTTCAATTAGACATTCGTTCAGTTTATGCACACATCCCATCGCTTGACTTTCTAATGCCTGACACTAAATGAACTAACTAAATCTTCAATAAAACAAAGACTTAAGCTTAAGATACGAGCGTACATATTTTAATTAGCAATTTACACGGCAGCAATTCAAAAGTAAACAAATTGTTTGTAGTTATCCAACGTTTGCAATCTTCATTCTATAACATGGTCCATTATCTTGGCTTATACAAACAGCGATAGAGCGAGAATTTTAAAATAATATTTTCATTTCTGTGATAAGATCCAAAATAAACTCTCACAATAGCCAGAACTGAAAATTCAACAGCAAAGAAAACTCCTCGACTGTGCTCTCATGAAGTCGCCTGGAATTTCATCAGCATTTGAAAGAATAAATTAACCAAATGTAACAGAATACTTCGATAGTGATAAAAATACAAAATGTTATTAAGCTTAGACAATGTGCTAGCTATCTGAATTGGTACCAGATTTCCATTCTAAGCCCCTTAATTTCACATTTTTAGATGACATATTGTCTGAACATCGCGCAAACTTCTCGGTAATCATAAAATCCAAAGAAGACTGAGACGAATATGCATTCAATCCACTGCAAAATGCCCTTGCCAGGTGTGCAGATGGAGCTTAAGCAGAAAAAGGAATTGGCTCAAGAAAGATTTTTGTCAGAATTTTTTAAAATTTGACCAAATTAGAGACCATTTACTTATGTACGTGGACCAATCGTATCTTATTTACTTACTTAGATGGCGCTACGGTTCGGGGTGAACCTGGGCCTCAACCAACAAGCCTACTCATTTACCTCGGTCTTTAGCTAATTACCTCCAGTTGCGCACCCAAGTTTGTTGGACACACATCACATCTCCAGCACATACGTACATATTTTCAGATAGCCTGGATGCTCTAGAAAACGCGTGACTTACTCTGTAAGAAAATCCAATCTATTCATAAAAACTTCTGAATTGGTAAAGATAACTCCTGGTAATTTTCTCTGAGCCTTTTTGCAAAGTTAACAGATGCTATTTCAAAAAGGGCGAAAGAGATTTCTCATTTTCCGATAAGCAATATTCACCTCAGGACAGAGCTGCACTAAGCACCCGCCTACTCACTTAATCTTAGAACCCTGAAGACAGAAACCATAACTGGGTACTGTCTGCACCTTACGGAATCTCTTGCGGAATCTCTGACGAAACCTCTCTCCATACCATATTGCAGCGAGGTGTGCGCTATCTTCTCCCTTGAAAACCGTAAATAGTATTTCAAAACAAAATTATCTTACAGATAGCCTCGCTACCAGAGTGGGCGCCGTGGCGTAAGTGGTTAGTGTGTCGGATCACTACGCATGAGGTTCCAAGTTCGAATCCCAGAAAATACCAAAAAGTTTTTTCACGGTCCCACCTCTCGCGAGCGTCTGACAAACATCCGAGAGTATTGTTGTCACGAAAAAGCTTCTCAAATCGCCGTTCGGATTCGGCATTAAAACTTGTAGGTCCCTTCCATTCGTGTGAAAAATATAACGCACACAACATGAGTGGTTGCGAGAAGCTAGGCCCTGGCAATTTAAAGAGCTGTTGCGCCAAATATTTGTATTTTTAGCCTCGCTACCGCTACCATCGATATAAGCAGAGATATGATTTAGAGTGAAAAAACGGTTCTAAATGCAGCAGTCGCGCATAACAACATATGGATGGTAACCCAAAAAAGCTTGGATTAACTTGTCAACAAATGTCTTTCCTTGAGCGGCTGAGCTCAAATGAATGATGTCAGAGCTGCTTTCGTTAGAAGCTGCTCTGATTTAAGTTCAACAGACTCATTCTTCATTTTCAGCCAGTCACATATACAGCATGGAATACACAATGCCTGGTTTTCCGTATGAGGTGTAGAGAATTCAATGATAACGTTCACACTTAGTCGCCATTGGATATACTCATACTAAAAAAATGCCGGATATAGTATGTCATTCTCTTGTTCTTCCTTTTTCAGCGAGGTTATGATCCGAAAATAAGTATTAACAACCCTCCCACTTCACCGCATTTCTACTAATCCGCCTGTGGGGTTCGCCTATTTGACCTCAGCAAATATCGGCAGGCATCCAGATTTTGGATCACTCGGTTACTGAGGCCAATTAAATGACGATGTCGTCGCATTTTTGTGATCCAGGGGTTTATAGGCCTGCCCTTCCTACATCGCGATATCTTTGGAACGTGCATTGATATTGTCTTTTTAACAGGGTTCAAGTGATTTCTTCTTTGAACGTGGCAATACCAGCTGAGCCGGTCGCGTTTCATCTTTTGTACAATGGTTTCCTTGACGTGAAAGCTTCCACGGATCTTCAAACCTTCCAACCTTTCCAACCTTCAAATCAGATTAAGTCCAACTCCTAGTTTGGTGCAGATCTTCCTTTAGCCTGTCCATCGGCTTAGCTAGTAAGACCAATTGATTAGAACTGCAGATTTACAACGACTATTCATTCAGTAGGCATCCTTAAAATCCTTCACTTAACTTTGACAGAAAGTTAGAAAAACTCTACTCAAAAACAAACAATTTGGTTTAAATTTAAATCCGTGGTTTATTCATTAAAATTCCAAAAACACAAGGAAAGAAATCAAAACCAACATCCAAAATGTATCGCATGCCACATCCTCCATATAGAGATCCATGTGGGAACAATATGCGTTATATTGCGCCTCCTTCAGCTCGTCCGATGCTGTCGTCCATTCCAGAACCAGCACCGCATTATAATGTCGGACCAGATCCAGTTCAAACCGTTTGCCCCAGTTGCAGATCCTACATACAGACGAAAGTGAAACGTAAGGCGAATACGAAAAGCCATTTAATAGCACTCTGCCTTTGTATATTCATGTAAGTTGAAGAAACTATTGTGTTACCAGCTCCTACCTTCTGTAAGGCAGGAGTATTTAAATATTGGCAAGATTCTGCTATCCGGTTCAATGAGTATTAGTAATCTCTATGATGGCCTGAAACTAGCACTTGTACGGAGGAATTCTTAATTACTCTAAAGATCACTTGCCATAGCTTTTTAAATTAGCTTTGACATAAACGTTAAGAACTGTCGGGTCTTTTAAAAGTAAAATTTTCCGCAACAATTACAAAATTTCAAAATGGAGAGAAGTGAGCCTGGTGTTGGTGCTTTGTCTATTCGAACAACGTGTCCAAGTTGCGGACAGCGTGTCGAGACTATTATTATGTTCCGGCCATCATATGTGACTCATCTAGTTGCTCTTTTGCTGTGCTGTTGCGGGTAAGTAGTGGACTCCTTAGACTCGATAACCCGTTCTCACATGGAACTGTCCATTCTACCAAAAAGTTTTATAAAGATTGACTGTTTGATGGAGTTGTCTTGCACTAATTTGTATACTCAGGGAACAGGGGCAGAAATTTATTCCAATAGTCTTGTTTGTTTATTCACTATTATTGAAGACACTACAAAGTCTATAAGAACTCCGCTAAAAATTTCAAGCCTACTCCATAAAGTTATAATGCTTTCACTCACTCTCCAGCAATTGTATCAGTGATCTTATCTGGAAGAGGAGCCATCATGTGCGACTCATCTAGCTGCTTTTTTGCTGTGCTTTTTTATGTTAGTAGTAGACTCCTCAGATTCGCTTACCCGTTCTTGCATGGAACCACCCATTCTACCAAAAAGTTTTTTATAAAGATTGACTGTTTGATGAAGTCCTCTTGCACTAGTTAGTATACTCAGGGAACAGGGGCAGAAAATTATCCCAATCGTTGTGTTTTTCATTCACTATTATTGAAGATACTACAAAGTCTATAAGAAATCTGCTAACAATTTTAAGCCTGATCCACAGAGATATAACACTTTCACTCACTCTCGAGCAATTGTGGCCTGGAAGAATCTCTAATCAACTTGTTAAATACACCACGAAGATTATCAACTAAATTCCATTGGAATTTTTTTGTGGGTCGGTGAAAATCTTCATGAGACACTATGAGACCGTGTACTCATAGTAGTGTCACATTTCTACTGACTAAAAACACCCTTCCATTCGTTTTGTTTACTACGACTAAGTTAGACCTTATCAAGTAGTTTAAGCTTCAGAAGAGAATATTCGCGTGAGGCAGGTAGATTTTCAATAAAAGCACCTGCTGAAACCGTCATGACATGCGGCTTTTTGTCTTATTGCGCTAATTCGAACGGTTTCGTTCTTTGAAGTCGGCGCGTAAGATTTGTCACATCCAAAGTTTGGAGTATGGCACAGTTGCAATGGCCATGAAGACGAATACGAAGCTTGCGAGCGAAGTTTTTTATTTCGTCGTCCACGGTAGCTATCCATAAGTCTCTGTGGATATCATTGTTTCTGATATACCAGGGAGCATTCACGATTATTCTTATAATTTTATTTTGGAATGATTGTATGAGATTCCTATTGCTTGGTTTGGTACAACCCCAGAGTTGTATACCGTATGTCCACACGGGTTTAATCACTTGCTTATACAGAAGCAGTTTGTTATATACGCTTAGTTTGGAATATCTTCCAATTAGCCAATATATTTCTCTAAGTCGATTTTCGACTTCGTCACGTTTCTTTTTAACGTGAGGTTTCCATTTAAGTTTCGCGTCTAGTGTCATTCCCAGATATTTAGCTTCGTTTGCATGCGGTATTTGTACCGAGTTAATGAAAACGGGAAGGTTGATTATTTTCTTGTAAGTGAAGTTAACATGCGTCGATTTGGTCTCGTTAAGAACAATGCGCCAAGTTTTTGTCCACTCACAGATTTTATCCAAGGCTCGTTGGAGTTTTATGGTTGCTGACTCGATTGAACTTTCCGTTGCCAGAATAGCCGTATCGTCCGCGAACGTAGCTACAATAGTGCCTTCAGTTTGTGGTATGTCCCGAGTGTACAGCAAGAATAAGATAGGCCCAAGGACACTTCCTTGCGGAACTCCGGCGGCGATTTCTTTAAAATCAGAATATTCAGTTCCGTGCTTGACACGAAAAAGTCTGTTTTTAAGGTATGATTCTAAGACCTTATGAAGTTGCTCCGGAAGGATTCATCTTAGCTTATAATTCAATCCATCGTGCCAAACCCTATCGAAGGCTTGAGATACGTCAAGAAAAGCGCTAGAACAAATCTTTTTCTCCTCAAGCGCTTTTTCAATTTCGTCGGTTATTCTATAAACCTGGTCAATTGTGGAATGCTTGATTCTGAACCCGAATTGGAGGTCAGGTATTAGGCGTCTCTCTTCAATGATCGGAAGAATCCGTTTCAATAGGAGTTTTTCAAATACCTTAGATATTATTGGTAGTAGCGATATCGGTCTGTACGATTTTTTGTCATTTGGAGATTTCCCCGGTTTCGGAACCATTATGACTTCTGCGACTTTCCATTGATTTGGAACGTATAATAATCTAATGGAAGCATTTATTAAATAAAGCAATTTTAATAGTGCCTTTTTTGGTAATTCCTTGAGGATTTGTCCGGTTATTAAATCATAGCCAGGAGCCTTATTATTTTTCAGGTTTTTTATTGCCTGGCAAAGTTCTATAAGTGACACACTTTTTATTCTAAGGTTGTCAGATGTCGTAGTCGTACCGGTAAAATCGTCTACCAATGTTTCTCCATCAAATGGCTTAAAAGTCTCTTCTAAGTGCTCGGAAAGTAGATCCGCTTTTTCTTTGTCACCTTTTGCCCATTCGTCGTTGTTTTTTCTTATCGGTGGCGAATGTATTTGGGGTTTTTTAATTCTTTTGACAGCTTTCCAGAGCGAGTAATTAGTGGTTTTTTCGGCGGTTAAACCTTCAAGATAAGCTGAAGTCTCTCGGTTTTTTAGGTCTTGGATCGCTTTTTTAAGCTTATTGCATAGGAAATTCGAGTGGGTTTTATGCTGGGGAGCGCGAGTTTGTTGCCATATTTTGCGTGCTCTCCTCTTTTCTCGAATAAGTTCTTTTATTTCCGGCGGATAATTAGCTTCATTGCATGGGAATTTTTCCTCCTTAAAGGTATATTTTTCCACGCGGCATTCTGTATTGATTCAATAAATTTGCCGAGTTAATCTTCTATTTCGAAGGGTGTTTTGAGCGATACGTTTAAGACAATATTTTCTTCGCAATCAGTTCTAAAGTCGCGCCAGTTAGTTTTTTTGTTAGTTAGTCTAGGCACACCTTCTACTGTCATTAGTCGGTCACTTATTGTCAAGATTACCGGCGAGTGATCTGAGAAGAGATCAAAGCTTTCCTCTACTTTCGCAAAATGTGAAGATACTCCTTTTGCTACGAAGAAGTCTATTAGGTCCGGTGTTTTTGCTGTATCAGAGGGCCAATACGTCGGTTTCCCCGTCGAAAAGAAATCAACCCCGAATTGCATACGGGCTTCGTACAGAAGTCTGCCTTTCCGTGAATTGGATCTGGAACCCCAAAAGGTGTGTCCAAGTGAGTCAAGGAGACGTACAAAGTCGTTACTTCTAAACGTGCATCGCGGAGGACAATAAATGGACGCGATGTTGAAATACGAGTGCCTATTCTTAACTCGAACTGAACTTGTTTGCATTGTATCGATTTCAATCGTCGTATTTATGGAGTGCTCAATGCAGTCTTTAATGAATAAGGAGGATCCCCCTCTAGCTCTTCCGGAAGGGTGGTATGCGTGATAAGCACGATACCCTCTTATTTTTACTCCGGATTCCTTTGTCAAATGAGTTTCAGAGATCAAGCAAATGTCAATGTTGTCATTCCGTAAGAATACTTCTAATTCGGCATTTTTTTTGTAGAAGGCCGTTTGCGTTCCATGTTAAAATTTTTAGTAACTGATTCATATTCATATGGGAGTTCTTTTTTGGCGAGGTTTTAACTCGAGCTTGCTCACTTTATCAAATATGACTTTGTTGACCTTCGTTTGCCCCTCAAGTTTCGCAAGAATTATAGAGAAGACTTGGGAGACACCGTAACACCGCTTTGCTTGTTTTCTAGCGACGCAGCTTGAGCATATGTTAGCGTCTCTGGAGATTGTGGCTTTTCCTTTGATTTTGCCGAAGAAACTTTACTTTGCTCGACTCTCGTCTTAACTTTGACGTGTTTATTGACGGTCGTTACCCTTGGCTTAGCAATTTCACGACTATTTTTAACCGGTTCTGCGTTCTGGCGTTGAATATTTTTAAATATGTCTCGCCTTTTTGAAGCTCTTTTGCCATTTCGCAACCTCGATAGTTCGCTGGGTGCTTTCCTTTGCAGTTAATGCAGGTAGCCGGGGACTGCTTATTTAGGTCACACTTTTCTGAGAGATGGTTACCAGAACATTTTACGCATCTCGGCTCTTTTTGACAATACGACTGTGTGTGATTAAAGCCTTGACAGCGTTTACGCTGAGGTATCGATCTCGTACTCGTACGCATAGGCTCAATCTTGACTACGATATTCAGATTAGTTTTAACTTTATAAATAACGTCTACATTTTCGCTCCTGTCAAAGGTAAGCATAAAGAGCGGAAGTCCATGCTTGACCATGATTTCCTGGCCTTGTTCCGTTCGTTGCTTCACCTTTTTGAGAATATTGACGGCACTAATTTTTAAATTTTTAAACCTTTAGCTTTGAGGTCGTTCATTACGTCGTCTTTTGTGCACGAGGGGTGGAGCCCCCTTGCTATAACACGCAGTGGTCTTTCTGACTTATTTTCATAAGTATACCACTGGATCTTCTCCGTGTTTAATTTTTGTGATATTGCTCGGTAGCCATCGGAGTCATCAACGTTAATTCTCCACGCATTGTTCCTGAGTGACGTTACCTTGAATTTCGATGTCGTCGTTCCTTTAAGAAGGCTATGTAGCTTACTGTAGTCACTAATGCCAACGACGTTTATTGCAGGCGGAGGACGTGCTTTAGCTTGAGTTTGTTTTGGCTTCGACTCATTTTGCTTGTCTTCTTTTCGAGGCTCGATTTCCGGGAGAATAGCCGGCTCTGCGTTTTTTGCTAGGTCTTTTCTTTAAGACGCAATTCGTTTCGCGTGCAAGCTCTTCTTCGTCCGTGTGATATTTGGGATTAGCTGCGCGGGGAGGGGAATCTTCGCGTTCTTTTTCTAAAAGCGAGTTCTTTAGAAGCTTGTTTTCCTCTCTCAGCATGTCTACGTCTTTGTTGAGCTCTTGGTAGAGTCGATCCATTTCATTAAGCTTATTGCGAAGTTCTTTATTTTCCTTCTCAAAGCTTTTACATTTCTCTGAGTCCTGTTTCTTGTGCGCTTGCACTTCCGGCGGACTTTTTTTCCCGGAGACATTCGGTCTTGATGGTGGAGACCGAGGTACCCTTGAACTTTTTATAAAGGGGTTTATTAATTGCAATAATTGGCTCTCCCCAGAATCCGTAGAGCCTACCTCGGAAGAGGGTGGATTTTCCAGTGAACCTGGACTGCCACCTGGGGTATTAAATCTTTTCGTTTTACTCATTGCATTTTTTTGTATACACTTTAAGCCCGGTATACGACGGGTGGATTTTAGTTGCCTCTTACGACAGGCATGCCTACCTTTGGTATATTCTAACCCCTACCCGAAGGGGTTAGAATATATGCATTCCATCGGAATGCAGACAGTAGTAGCAACTAAATATTTACTGAAATCAATTGGAAGCTTAAACTTGTAATTTGTCACTGTTTGGACTTCTTTTGATGCATAAGTGTTACATTTAAGCCAGCACTGGTCCACGGCTTTTCGTAATAATCGTAACAAAAAATAATAAAAAAAAATATTTTAATAATATCAGGTATTGCATCCGAAATAACATATGCTATGTTTCATCGAGTTTTATCGAAAGAGGGCTGATCAGTGACGGTTAAATTGAAGTTAGTCGGAAAAAACACTATCAGGTTTTTAACACATCCAGAGCGCAGCTGATTACAATAGCGTATATATTCAAAGCCCGGTGTGATTTGCCAATATTTGCAAGATCGCCGAAAAAAAGATCTTCCCAGGTAGAGCATTCACAAATTCAAAGGAAATTGAGTATGCATAGTTCCTTTCTATTCCTTGTCACTACAGAAATCATTTGAAATATAAAAGTATTTCTTTAGGATACCTATGACACGTCTTACGATAAAACATGACAAAATACAGCTCAGGACAGAGCTGCGCTAAGCACCCGCTTACTCACTTAGTCTCAAAACCATGAAGACAGACACCATAACCGCCCACTGTCATTTGAAAAAAAAAGCACCTTCACCTTACGGAATGGAATCTCTTGAGGATCCTTTATTCTAACGAAACCTTTCCATTCCATATGCCAGCGGAGTGTGCACTATCTTCTCTCTTGAAAAGAGTATATTTCGTAAAAAGCAAATGTATTTCTTGAAGCGGCTGAACTCAACTCGATTACGTGGGACCTGCTTTTGTTAGAAGCTGCTTTGACTTAAGGGGGAGGAGCCTCTGATTTCCTACCGATTGAGATTTGCATCATGTAACCGCCCGTCCAACTATAAGAACTCCGCTAAAAATTTCAAACCTACTTCATAAAGTCATAATGCTTTCACTCACTCTCCAGCAATTGTATCAGTGATCTTAACTGGAAGAGGAAGGAAGTGGCAACTAAATATTTACAGAAACCAATGGGAAGCTTGATGATGATGGCCTGAAACTAGCACTCGTATGGAGGAATTCTAAATATACCTTGCTATAGCTTTTTAAATAGCTTTGACATAAACGTTAAGAACTGTCTGGTCTTTTAAAAGTAAAATTTCCCGCAACAATTTAAAAAAATTCAAAATGGAGAGAAGGGGGCCTATAATTATTGGTGTTGGTGTTTTTCCTATTCGAACAACATGTCCAAATTGCGGACAGCGTGTCGAGACTATTATAATACACGAGCCATCATGGGTGACTCATCTAGCTGCTTGTTTGCTGTGCTTTCTGTAAGTAGTAGACTTCTTAGATTCGCTGACCCGTTCTCACATGGAACTACCCATTCTACCAAAAAGTTTTTATAGTGATTGACTGTTTGATGAAGTCCTCATGCACTAGTTGGTATACTTAGGGAACAGGGGCAGAAATTCATCCCAATAGTCATGTTTGTTTATTCACTATTATTGAAGATACTACAAAAACTATAAGAACTCCGCTAACAATTTTAAGCCTGATCCATACAGATATAACATGTTCACTCACTCTCGAGCAATTGTGGCCTGGAAGAATCTCTAATTAACTTGTTAAATAATCCACGAAGATTATCAACTAATTTCCGTCAGAATAAAGACAGTAGTGGCAACTAAATATTTACTGAAACCAATTTGAAGCTTAAACTTGTCATTTGCCACTCTTTGGACTTCTTTTGATGAATAAGTGTCACATTTAAGCCAGCACTGGTCCACGGGTTTTCGGGCTGCAAGTCGATCTAATCGTAATCTAATTTTTTTAAACTCGTTTTTAGAGTCAGAGTGTCACCCGAGTATCCTAGTATGTTCTAGCGTATGGGCATTGAATTGAATTCAGATCTGAGAAGATTGATCCTCCCGAAGACTTGGTTCGAATTTCTTTCATCGATCCTCTAAGTCCTTAAATCTAAGATTCTATTTTTCTCCTGCGCTTGTTCCACTCTTTACGGATTCAATTCGCGTTGGACTTGAAAAGCTATGTTGCATTAAGTTAGTTGACTGTCTGCTCCTTGGGAGGCACATTATAATTCCACGGGTTCCATTGCTTTTCTCAGCTACCAAACAGAATAAATACTAGTACTATTATAAAGAAGAAAAGTTTGTGTGTTCGTTTATCTTTTACTCTAATGCAACTTATACGATTGCGATGAAACTATTTTAATAATATCAGGCATTGCATCCGAAATATCATAGGCTATGTTTCATCGAGTTTTATCGAAAGAGGGCTGAACAGTGACGGTTAAGTTGAAGTTGGTTGGTTGGTTGGTTTAGGATCGGCCCTCGATGAGGATGTTCTTAGACCAGAGAGTAGCTTTATTGTACTACCGATGTGTAAGGCGGGTGGGTCACCCTCTTACTCTTGGAACCATTTGCTTCGTTGAATGAAGGCGTGAATTTTAGCCGTGCAGGCGTTGCCGAGATCATTAAGATCATTATAGAAGTATTCACCCAGAGTGGCCTTCCTGATTTTGGCGAGCGCAGGACAGGCGCACAGGAGATGACTGATGACCTCTTCTTCCTCTTCATCTCTGCAGCTTTTGCAGAAGTCATTATGAGGGATACCTACTCTTTGGGCATGTCTTCCTATGACGCAATGTCCAGTGAGGACATTTGTTATTTTTGAAAGGGTTCCTCTCTTGTGCTTCAAGAGTCCGATGGACCTGGATTTATTGAGTGTCGACCAGAGCTGTCTGGCGGTATAAGATTGGTCTAGATGTTGCCATCGGTGATTGGCTACTTTCTTGGCGTCAATTTGAATAAGGTACTTAACATAAGGCGCTGGCGCTTCGATGTCGGTAATGCTTATGCTATCTGTACCAGAGGAGCCTTGTTGTGCTAGTTCGTCGGCTGCACAATTCCCCGGTATGTCACAGTGACCTGGTACTCAGCAAAGGGTGAGGTTGTACTGACCAGCTATTTCGTTAAGAGATATGCGACAGTCTTTCACTGCCTTAGATCTCGTAGTGCTGGATGCGAGGGATTTGATGGCTGCCTGACTGTCGACGTAAATAACAATATCAGGTGTTGATAGTGTGCTAGCCGCTAGCCAGTCAGCGGCTTTGCGAACTGCGGTGATTTTGGCTTGAAAAACGCTGCAGTGGTCTGGAAGGTTAAAGGAGAGGTGTATGTCCAGATCTTCTGAGAAAATTCCGGCACCGACTCTGTCCTTGGTTTTGGACCCGTCCATAAAAATTGACAGCAATTCGTTGTAAAGGACATTGCGGTGCGTCCACTCACTTCTGTCCGGTATCGAGTGCGTGTAGCCCTTGTTAAAATCATATTCAGTGGGCAGATGGTCAGTGGAATTGGGAAGATGACGGTGCATCGAAAATATATTGGCGTGTCCCGTGTGTTGCTCCTTCCACTGCTTGGAGCCTCTCAGTCTTATTGCCAAGCTGACAGCCAATTGTTTACTGATGATGTGGGCGCCGTGGCGTAAGTGGTTAGTGTGTCGGATCACTACGCATGAGGTTCCAAGTTCGAATCCCAGAAAATACCAAAAAGTTTTTTCACGGTCCCACCTTTCGCTAGCGTCTGACAAACATCCGAGAGTATAGTTGTCACGAAAGAGCTTCTCAAATCGCCGTTCGGATTCGGCATTAAAACTTGTAGGTCCCTTCCATTCGTGTGAAAAATATAACGCACACAACATGAGTGGTTGCGAGAAGCTAGGCCCTGGCACTTTAAAGAGCTGTTGCGCCAAATATATGTATATATATATGATGTAAATCGGAAGCAGGTGGAGCATGGTTTGGAGCGCCGCTGTGGGAGAAGTTCTCAGTGCACCGGTAAAGCCGAGACATGCAATTCGCTGAGTTTTTTCCATTATGGATAGGTTGGATTTCTTCTCCAAGGCGGGCCACCATACCAATACTCCATACATGAGAATTGGTTTTATGACCGACGTGTATATCCAGTGCATGATGTTTGGTTTAAGGCCCCAAGTGGAGCCTACTGCTTTCTTGCAGATGTATAGGGCGGCCAGCGATTTCCTGGCCCGTTCGACGACATTCTGTTTCCAAATTAGCTTGCGGTCAAGCTTTAGGCCTAAATAGCTAGCGTTATTTGAAAGCTTGAGGGTGGATCCCCATATCGTGGGCGGAGTGAAGTCAGGGAGCTTGGAGAGGCCGCATTTATCGGTCCATCTGAGCAGTTCATCAAGTACAGACTGCATGACATCAGCCAGCGTCTGCGGGTATTTGCCTGTTATTAGAATAGCGACATCGTCTGCATAGGCAATAACATTGCATCCAGTTTTTTCGATTTTAAATTGAAGTTAGTCGGAAAAAAATGCAGTCAGGTTTTTAACACATCCCGGCTGAAGCTGAGTACATCAGCTTATAATATTCAAAGCCCGGTCTGCTTTGCCAATAGTTACAAGATCACCAAAAAAGAGATCTTCCCAGGCAAAGCATTCACAAATTCAAAGGAAATTGAGTTTACATAGTTCCTTTCTATTCCTTGTCACTGCAGAAATCGTTTGAAATAGAAAAGTATTTCTTAAGAATATCAGTGCTTATGTTCTATAATTCGAGCATAACCTACCTACTAGATCTTTCCACCTTAATCCAAATCTGCTTGGAAGCTTGATCGGTCTTGACATTCTCCCATCCGTGGATATCTCTGATTTCAGAGATCGCAAATTTAAGAACCTTCATCGAGGACCTGATGCACATACACCTGGAAGTTCCGTTTTAGGTTTGGGCTAAACTTTCGTATAGCTTAAAGTTACTTTGAACTTTTTCTACCATACTAATTCCAATATGATAGGTGTATTGTCTCTCATATTTTGTATTTTTTTGCTTTGTAGCCTCTTGAAGTTCTCTATATATCCTTTGTCAATGAAAAGAACATAAATAAGAATTGGTTTTGTAAATTTACTGCACGGCTGCACGGATTTTGTAGTTAAATGGTGGATAGAGTCCCATACAACCCCTAATCTCTTTTCGACTAGAATTGCATTTTAATTTTGCCTATCTTGCGTTGCTCAAGTTCTCACACTCAAATATAATATAAAATTTTCCAAGTATGCTAAGCTGACTTAATTGTAAAGAGCTGTCTATTTCTTTTTTTTTTTTTCTTAAACAAAATATTAAAAGAAATTGAAATGCCAAGACCCATCCCTTCTGCTCCTGCTTTACCGTCATCTTCGGCACCGCCAACGAATCCACCTCCGCCATATTCATATGCGCATGAATATCCACCAGCTACTTTTCTTCCACCACTTCAACAGCGTGGTAGGGTGATTATAATACCCGATGGAGTAAGATTTCCTGTAGGATCTGTTCCCGTTCGAATACTTTGTCCAAATTGCAGAACTCATGTCCTGACAACGGTTGTGTACGAACCGTCACTGAAAACTCATTTATTGGCATTTTGTTTGTGCTTTTTCATGTAAGTTTAAATATTTTTTTCTCCTCAAATTGTCAATATTGGAAGCTAATACTGTAAGAAATTTTGAAAATAAATGCAAATAAAACGAGTGTAACTAACAGGCCATTTACCAGGTAGCCTGATCCTTTTTTTCTTCCCGTACTTCAAGTTGGTTGAGATCATTTGTTACTTGTCCTCACCATCAAGGATTAGGCCAGACTTTTCTGCGTAGTCCGTCTTTGAAAAATTTGAAACCTCTCCAAACCAGAGTAGTAGTGCTCGTCCACTTTATCGGATCTAACTAGTACGTTAAACGTTCATCTTCCAAACGTAGATACGGAACGGATACATCGATGTCGCTGTACAACGCTAAGGTACAAAAGATTTTTCGCTAAAATTTTCCAAGTCCAAACTTCGATAAACTCCAATTTGCCGGGGCCAAATATATAGAAAGGCTGAATCACCTTCGATTTTCCTAATAGAGCCCCACTACTCAATTACCTTCTTTGCCCGAAGAAATAATAGTTTGGCAAGAGTGATTTCTTATCTGACTCTACCTCCTATCTTATAAATCTTAATCTTTCTTATCTTACAGCTACCATTCAGCTTTTAGTTTGCATGTCTATTATTGTATTACAGGTCACCATTTTCTGGTGGGCTACCTAAAAAGAATAGATTTAAGCAGATACCACCTTGATCAAAAAGTTCCCGGAATCTATTCAGAAAATTAAAAAATACAAGTTTATTCATCTAAATCTATATTGTCCCCTTCAAAGTAATCCCCATCGACTGCAACACACTTATGCCAGCGCTTGATCCAATCTTCGAAACATTTTTTTGGTATGTCCATCAGTGCTTCCTGCGATTTTTCCATTACTTCCTCTCAGCTGCTGAAACGCGTTCCCCGTAATGGTTTTTTAACTCGATTGAACAGAAAAAAGTCACAGGGAGCCAAATCAGGTGAATTCGGTGGCTGTTGGATGGTATTTTTTCATTTCTCGTCAAAAAATCATGTCTTTTGCGACGTCAACACGGCCTATTTTTTGCATGAGGTCTTTTGGCACCAACTTTGCTGTTACACGACGGAAAGCCAAATCATTAACCAAAATGTCTTGGACGGATCCATAGGTAATGTTCAAGTCCTCCGCTATCTATCTGATGGTTAATTTGCAGTTATTGACCAACATTTCTTTTACTTTATCAATGTTTTCGTCGGTTTTCGTTGTCGATGGTCTGCCACTGCATTCATCATCTTCGATTGACTCACGACCACTTTTGAACCGCTCGTGCCACTGGTAAACGACCGTTTTCTTTAGAAAATCGTTGCCGAAACACTTTTCCAACATTTCCAACGTTCGCGCACCAATAAATCCGTTTTTTACGCAAAATTTAATACAAGTTTGTTGTTGCAAATTTAAATCCATTTCCAAAATTGTAAAAAATCGCCAACACACACAGAGATAGATGTACTCTTGCTACGTAACTTGCAAATGTCAAGCTATGACGCTAAGATTTAGAGGGAATATCAACAACAGATGTACCAACTTAACAAAGAAAACAGAACTCAAATCGGAACGATGGGAGCGCCACACGGTTTTTATTCCGGGAACTTTTTAATCAAGGTGGTACATTGCACTGCAGTAGTATAGACGTAGAAAGGGGTTTCTGGGAAAAAACTTTAGCAACGGGATCACATGTCCCAATCAGCTGCGGCTTCTGGACTTGATACAGTTGACTTACTATCTGCTACCATTCAATTGAAACTCACTGCGATGCCTTTACTAGAACTGGGTAGCAAGCAAATAAAACGAGCCTTTACTCGCTCTGTACAGGTTCGAGATCCAGTGTATAACAAAAACCAACAGCGAACGGAGTCTAAACTGGAAACGAATAAAATGTAAATTTTTCCAACCATTGCGCCAAAGAAAGGTTCTTGTCTGATAATACAATGAACCACATAGAAGCTGAGTGCTCAGGGGTTTCCTCGATAAAACAACCGATCCCAATTCCGTTTGCAAAGCTGGTGTCATGCAGGTTATGCTTTCTGATAGTCTTACGTCCTCCTTCCGATGTCGAGCTAAGAAATCTCCAAGAAAAGTGTAAACGTCAGGCATACCTCAACTGTTTTTCAAAGAATTTGTAGCTACAGTCTTTGTCGCTGTACCATCGTTAGATGAAGCATAGAGTAAGTTGAAGTGGCTGCCAGCTAAGAATCACCGACACACTTAGACCAACAATAGGTCCATTGTGGTACCACGTGGATCATAGGAGAAAGATTCCCCCTTCTTCTACCATGAGCATCTTATGTAGTTAATGATGAAAAGAAATATGAAATGAAGCATAGGCTTCAACTACTTTTTAGTTGAAATTCTACTGACGTACCCGAATCAGAGTTTAGATGGAAGTAAGAGATGCACGAAACAGTATATGAAACAGGTAGCGATGGCACTGATCAGAAGTATTAAGTATGGACTCTAAGGGTGTAAGATTTCTATTGTATTTAACTTCAAGTCGATACTAGTTGAATTTAAGAATATCAAAATCTACTCCTGCTCATTGTCATTTGTTACTAGCTTCCATTCAAATAATGAAAACAGTGTGAAACCTATTGTTATTTTAAGTTATGGGAACTGTATGGAACCGCTCAGGATCTTATTAATAGTTTTGCAGTAGTATTCCGTAGACACATAGTGTTCCACTGACAATACCACCAGCAGGCGCTGATCCAACTTAATTGATGATTTCATAATCTGTTATCTGCATTTGAACTTTTTCCAATATCTAAACGCACCTCCAATCAAGGACAGGAAATACAGTATTACTCATTTATTCAATTTTTAATTAGACAACAATGAGTCATATCTCAAAATAAAAAAAATATATCTTGATAAAGGTACCTTGCATGCGATATACGAGTACGTACATATTATCTCTCATTGAATAAATCAAGATAAGCCTATAGCTCGAAAAAAAGCAATAATCTTACAGCTGATAAGATAAAACATGCTATTCGGCATGTTATACTTTGCATTCTTTCTATAATAGGAGACGGTGACTAGAATCAGCACCAGTCTCAAATAAACTCTCATTACACTCGGGACTACTAAGAACTTTTTTTCTCTAAAAATGGATAAGCAAGGACCCCCACCAGCGTACACTGCTCAACAACCCGGTTGGTCTCAACCACCACCTGGATGGACTCCAGCACAGACATATCAACCAGAACAGACTATAAGTAGACCTGCAATTATTGTAACCTCACCACAACCAATACACCATCCGCCTGTCGGACCATCGTCGTCTAGGGTTACCTGTCCATCATGTCGTGCAGACGTGCAAACAAAGCTCAGACACGAACCCACAACAAAGACTCATTTGATGGCGGTGTGTCTCTTCTGCTTTCTGTAAGTATAGGAAATAACTTTTTTTTAGTATTTATGTCAATGGGAGCGTTTTTTAATACAACAAGTTCGTGAAGTAACATTTTTGAAAGGAGCACCAGATAGTAAATTCCGTCCACTTTTTTTGTAAATGCACGATATTGTTCCAAGTCAGATATATGTACACTATACAGCACTAGTGACATTCAGTTCACATGTAAAACTTCAACATCGATTGAACTTAGACCAGATGCCATACATATATGTTTCCGGATAAATTAAAGTCATCTTTTAATATTTTTCAATTTAATTGGCTGTCGATAAGCCCCTCACAATCTGAGTATATTAAGAACCTAATTCCGGGTCTCTCTAAGAGCACTTACATAATATAAATATCTGCGAAAAGTCTTAGAAAATTTGTGAGCTCAAACGCTCCGCTACTACAGATTAACCAAATTTTTGGAGATTTGATGCACATTTATGTTCAGTAGTCGACCGCTAACTGCGGATATTAACTTTTCTAAGCAATAGCGAGAATTACCGCTTGCATAAAGAGAGACAAGACAAGCCTACACTTCTTTTTTTTTCGGAAAAAGTTAAAAAGTAATTTCATCATTAAAATGATGGTCGTGCACCCAAATTCTATATGCAAACTTTGTTTTTTTAGATATGTTGCATGTGTAATTTGAGGTAGATGACATTTCCCAAATTTCAATCAAAACATTCAACCTATCCGTATATATTTGTACGCAAATAGTGATATTTGCTTTAAAAATGCTTCTCAGCGCCTAAGAAGAAGTTGCTGAGGTCAGAACTATATCAATGACTGTTAACTGCTGGTAAAACTAAGAATGGAATATTATGGTATCATATCTGGAGTTATGAATTGATTAGCTAAGCTTCCTTAAATTTAAACACTTTTATACGCTTGAAGATGGTACATTCCAGATATACCTCCTTACAATTTTTTACGTTTTTTTTTTACACCGTGCCCTGAAAAATGAATGAATGGTGGCAAGTCGTCGACTTTTATGATGACTAAAATCACGTTGGGTCTGGTGTATAAAAGATAGGCAACCATCTTTTTTTTATAAACAAAATTTAAAGTAATATTGTTTGAGATCAGAGCGATTGCTTAGATCTGAAGAAAAGTCCTTGTGCAAAAATCAAGCAATTGCTTGAATTACCATCTTCTTCTTCCTTTTATCAGCGAGGTTATGATCCGAAAATAAGAGATCATAACCCTCCCACTTCACTGCATTTCTACTGATCCGCCTGTGGGTTTCGCCTATTTGACCTCAGAAAATATCGGCTGGCCGATTTTGGATCACTCGGTTACTGAGGCCAATGAAATGCCGATGTCGTCGCATTTGTCTGATTCAGGCGTTTATAGGCCTGCCTGTATATAAAGCTATCAATTGGATGTTCTATAAAAGCAAATGCTTTAAGATAATTTCATCTTCAAATTCAAAGATAACAATTGGAACATTTGATTGCTTGTAATGTAAAACAGAAGTAATGTAAGCAATTGCTTATTCGAAAAATAATTACTTTTGTTAAAAAAAAATCATTGAAGCAATTCGTTCACTTGGAAACTTTGAAATAAATTATTTTGCTCACCTCTATGGTCTAAGGAACAATATAGGGGTATTCACGCTTCGTTGTTCCTGGTCTTGTAAAGGCGTATTTTTTACACCAAAAAGTGAACGCACTCTTTCGTATTTGTAGCAACACTGAAGCTTATGTCAAAATCAACTAATTTTTGTTTATAAAATCACACTTTGCTAAGATAAATACACAATGTATTTTACCGTCGGCGCTTTTCATTTATCAACACATGTTCCTCGTCCATCTGTCCATTTAAATAAATTTTATTAATTCAGAGAACCAACAGTCAAGAAAATATGTTCAATTCGGTGTTACACTTCTACACTCTCCGTAACAATAGGGTTGGAGAACTGCTAGAGTGTAAAAGTGTAACAAAATGACAGGCTGTGTATTTTGTTGTTATATTGTTAGAAAATGATACACTTTTACTTACTTACTTTCACTTTACCAACGATACAAGACCAGCTGCAACGAAGCGTGAATTCCCCTTATATTTTTAAAAGCGAGCTAATCATTTTTAAAAGCTGCCAAATATTTGGTATTTGATGCTTTTTGTTTCATACACCTTTTTCTTCTTGTCTTTTAATTCTCTCTTACGCGAGTCATTTAAAAACTTCTTAAGCACTTTTTATGTAAATTGGTTTGGTCTTATGCCTGAATAATCCATTACAAAGTGGATATCCGATTTGGAGGTTCCACAATACTTTAGAAATCATCTGTACTTGTGTACGTATCGATAAGCACGAAGTTAAGGGTTGTTACTTCATATGGTGAAAACTCAGAAAAACAAAATCAAGTTTATCTTTTCTGAAATTAGGTCCCTAAATTTTTCTGAGTCAAAAACTCAGAATTTCTTAACGATTATCTGGCAACGCGGATTCCATCACGCATGAACTGGGTACAACACAATTTTTCCTAAATGGATCGCATGATGCCCTTATGTTTGAAGTTGACCCTTATAAAGATAACTTGCTAGTATAAGAATGTTCTTAGGTAGGTAGATAGGTGTGGTGGTTCTTCTAAGAAAAGAGAAGAACCAATTAGCACTAGGTGATACCACAAAACTCGTGTACCTGAATATAAAAGGTGTGTTGGTGTGGAGTCTCTAGATCCAGCTTGTGGAGTTTAAAAAGATTATTAAATCTTTAATGTTTCTCTCTGAGACTTCATCAAGGGAATCGAAAAAGGGTTTTCCTAAAGCTCGTTGTCTGACCTTGGCTAGTGCCGGACAGGTGCATAAAAAGTGGATAAGGGTTTCTTTCTCAATTGCGAAATTGAAACTGCGAGAGTGTGTGTTGTGTGGGGTACCTAGTTTGACTGCATGGTCTCCTATAGGCCAGTGACTCGTGGTGGTTGCTGTTATCGTAGCGATGACCCTACGGTTGTTTTTGACCTTGATTTGTTGTTTTTGATTTGTTGTAGTTTGGCCACATATTTCTAGATATGACACAGTTTGTTAGCCTAGTCCATCTGAGGTTGGCTTGGGCAAGGAATTTTGAGGATATTTCTGCTTTGACTGCTCCAAGCGGAATCTAAACTGATTCCTCAAGAGAGCTGTGGAGGGCTGAGTCTTGCCTAGCTAGTTCATCCGGAAGTTCGTTTTTACCTTGAGTTC
This sequence comes from Brachypalpus laphriformis, assembly GCA_945910035.1. Lineage (NCBI taxonomy): Eukaryota > Metazoa > Arthropoda > Insecta > Diptera > Syrphidae > Brachypalpus > Brachypalpus laphriformis. The sequence continues at coordinate 328,744,672 of OX246753.1, forward strand.
AGGGTTACCTTGAATTGGCTATCTAGCGAAGCTAGTTCATTTTGGTATTGAATGGCAATGGCTTTGATGGCTGCTTAGCTATCAAAAAGAATAGCGATCTTTTGCATACGACAAGCCTCTCGGACAGCGAGTAATTATGCCTGGAACACACTGGCAGAATCCGGAAGCCTATATGATTTAGAGATGTTTAAGGATTCGGAAAACACATCCGCACCGACTCCACGGTCCAGTCTGTGTAGACTGCTACGCCGAAATCCTTAATCACCTGTCCATCTTGCCATTCTGATCTTGTGGGGAATTAAACATCGAAGCGCTTTATGAAATTCAATTTGGGTATCGTGTAATCTGTTGTGGGCAAAACGAGTTCTCGGCAGAGATTTTAAAATGTTATTATGCCCATAGGGTTTCATAATCTAGCACCCAGACTCCCTGACTCTGACCGCACTGTGTGCTGTGATGGTTATTATGTGTAGATCTAAAGGTAGAAGACACAAAAGACTGTTAGAGCATCGGCCGGGGTTGACCGTAGAGCGCTTGTGGTGCTTATACATGCCGTTCTTTGTACCTTATTAAGTTATATTATAAGATTTTTTTTATAGCCGGCCACCATACTATTGACCCATATGTGAGAATTGGTCATACCACGGCTGTGTATATCCATAAGGTCAATTTTGGTTGCAGTCCCCATTTTTTTCCGATGGGTTTGCTACAAGCATAGACAGCTATAAATGCCTTCTTTACCCGTTGTTCTATGTTTAGCTTCCAGTTAAGTTTAGGATCTAGGATAAATACTACTCCTAAATACCTAGCACTGGACGATAAGGAGAGCGGTTGGCCATTTAGCCGAGGAAGTGCGAAGTCAGGTATTTTGGTTTTAGTGGTGAAGACTATCAGTTCAGTTTTGCTCGAGTTAACACCGAGACCACGCTTTATGACTATCAGCCATAGTAGAGGTGAGATAACACCGCCCTGGGGGTGTCGTACTGGCAAATTTGGTTATGTTGCTATTGCCTAGTGTTGCCTGAATAATTCTAGTGCTAAGCATACAAACGATCCATTGACTTATATTACTTTCTATTCCCAGCTCCGTAAGGGATTCTAGGATTGCTTCAGTGTGCACGCTTTTAAAAGCTCCTTCTATGTCTAGAAAGGTAACAAGGGCATATTCTTTTTAGTTAATGGAGTTTTCCATAGTGCGCACTACCTCATGAAGAGCTATCTCTGTTGATCTACCTTTGAGGTATGCGTGCTGGGCTTTGGAGAGGGATGGTTCTATTTTGCTTTGCAAATGGTTGTCCAGGAGTCGGTCGAGAGTCTTCAGTACAAAAGAAGTTAGACTGATTGGCCTGAAATCTTTTAAGTTTAGCTATTATCTGTGCATCCGGGAAAATGGGTGTTTATCAGAAGTGCTAGAGATTCGGCTGTCGACTTAGTCCATTCCCCATCCACCTTTCTAAGAAGGGATGGATTGGAGTGTTCTTTCGATAGAATTTTACTGAGTCTTACAGAGTCCTTAAGGGTCTCAATCAATTGGCAGTATTCTATCCATGACTGTCTTTTAGCCACTCGACAGATTGTTTAATGTTTTCTAAGGTAGTCTTTATAAGGCAGCCAGTATTTACAACTATGGCAGATATTGAAGGTCTCTCTCGTCAACTTTCATAAACGTGAGAGTTCCTCGTTTATTTTCTTGCTATATTTGACTGGAGACGAGCTTTTATACGCCATTATTAAAAGCTTTTTCGAAAGTCTCTACTTTGTTGCCGAGTTCTGTAATTGAGGTTATTTTTGGTTTGGAGGTTTTACGGAGCTTTGAACTTATGACACTTGACCAAATTTGGCTTAGTCGATTCTTTTGGGGTTTCTAAAAAGTTTGGGAGTCTCGATCTGGAGATCTACGTCGAAGAGTATCCAGTTATGGTCTGGGGAAGTTTTAAGATTCGATACTCTCCAATTTTCAACTTTGGTATTATCGTTATTACTAGAGAGTGTGACATCAATAACGTCTTCTCAACCATTAAAATTATCTGTACTCGGAAAGATAAAAGTCGGGGTGTTACACTTATTGCAAATTGAAAGGTTGTTTTCAATAATATAATCAAACGAAGACTCACCGCGTTCGTTGTTCCCTGAGCTGCCCCATACCATTCTGAAATGTATGGGAATGGAATGTTCTTACTCGTGAAATTTTCTATTGTGGAAATCGTCCCCAAAAAGTGTGCTTAGCGCACTGCCGTCGTGTCACTTATACTTCTTCAGATTTCATAAAATATGTACGAGTACATGAATTTTCGGCTAACCTTAAAAAGTCTTGACATCGTTAATGAATCATGTATAATACATAGTTAAAGTGCCACAAAATATCACGGGTTCGCGAACTTCTGTATATAAGATGGAAAGATGATATAAAAGAAATATTAGGCAATTCTTTATTAATTCCACTAGGATAACCATTTCTACTCGTAGATATTAGACTGTACTAAACATTTCTAGCTTTGGATTTTTAAAGGCAACGATGTAATCTATTGTCCCTTCGTTCCATAGCGAACCCTTATCAGTATATAATTCCCGCTAACGTCGCCTATTACAGTACAATCTCTCTTTTTAACTTTTTACTGCCACCCAATTAAAACGTTTCTATGATTAGTAATCCGAAAAACCAATATTTTGTATATCCAACCTTTATTAATCTTATCTCGCCCTGATATCTCATTTGAATATATTGCCTACCTATCCACAATGATAAATCTAATCACAGTCTAATAATAATAAATGCCTTTAAATGTCAAAACTTACCCTTACCCCCACAATACTCACAAACGGTAATGATAACGATAACGCTTTCGCCTACACTACAATACCTATCGATCCCAGGTGCAAAAGATTATTCAATAGAAAGAAAAAAATCGTCCACCAAACAATCGCTCTACATTTTTAAGCAATTCAGTTAACGTTCGTATTACTTAGTGTTCGGCTCGTATTTAGTACAAGTTGCGTGTTATCGAAATTTTCTCTTGTCACAATGTCACAACCACCTGTATATGTGCAAACACCTGGTTACAGTCAACCTATACCTGCTCAATATTATCAACCGCAGCCAGGAGGTGGTGGATACCAATATGGACCGCCACCAGGACAAGCAACCGTCATTATAACGCAACCCACAGGAGGATCTTATAGGCCCGTTGGTCAAACGCCATCTAGAGTTAATTGCCCTTCCTGTCACGCTGACATTTTGACTTCAGTGAGATACGAACCAAGTTCAAAAACGCATCTAATAGCCCTATGCCTATTTTGTTTTATGTAAGCCTTTTTCTTAATTTTTGAATCTCATTAAATTTTGTGCCCTCATCAAAAAAAAATTAATCACTTCTATGATTAAGACTTTAAGTGATAAGAACCTATTTTATCTGACTAAGTGTTAAGCAATAAGCCAATTAGCAGGAAAAAATAGTGGCAACACCGTGTTAAGCAAATATAATGCGTTTATTTACTTTGTGGGTCTGAACCAGTTTTTTAAACAAAGTTCGTGTGGATGAAAAAATGTTAATATTAATATCGTATCTGAAGTATGTACTACTTTGATGACACATGGCTAGATACGTGTGAAATTGTCATCAAATCGCTTAAAATTATTTACTTTTTTGTTGCTTTATATGTATGATTATACTCGTATGTATTGTACAATATTATCAAGAGCACTGGAGTATGTGGATCTAACCTAATTGATAACTTGTTAAACATGTACAATGACAGTGTATGGCAACGTAACCATTTAAAAAAAAATAAGAAAAGTAGAACTTGTAACAGAAACATTAATATAATTTTTGACAGAAATATGATTCAATTTTGTATACTTCGACTCGTATCTGTCTAACTTATCTTCTTTTTTTTCATTTTAAGTGCGTGTTCTTCCAATCAAGTGTCAAATTCATGGCCAACACGTCAAATCACAGTCATTTATATAGTTCAGTCCGTTAAATTAGGTCCGTTCGCGTACTTTCTAAGCCAAAAACTAATATATTGTCAAATATGACATGATGCGAGTAAGAGCTCTCAGAAAGCAGAAAATCTAAGCAAAAGTACGCGAATGAAAAGCGAGCCATGTCGAGCCAACTGTCATTAAAAATAATATAATGAACAAATTAAACTCGTGTGAAAACCAACAGATTTAACTTTAGTTAAAAAGAAATATTATTGGGGGAACACTCACACATCAGAGCATTTTCTTCAAGATTCTTTGCATCTATTTTCTTATGTCTATTGACTTTTTGAAATGGAGTCAACTCTTTGACTCATTTGACAATCATTTGGCAGTTTTTACGTTCGTGCCGGCAGACATTTTTCGAGCACCGTCAAGCACAGAAAGGAAGTACTCGTTACTCGTTACTTACAAATTGTTCTCTTTATTTGTCATGTTTGCTTTGTACGCGAATAGACTTCTAGCACTTTAGAGCACCTTAAATCACTTTAAAGCGCTTTAGATTGTGTAGGCGAATGGACCTATCGTTTAAAGTTCTACAAGCCAATCACCGTCATTATGACTGAAATTTTCGTACATATTTACTTTTATTTTTATAATAATCCCGAACTGGTATGTCATTTTTACGACTTTGTCCAAGTCAGAGTCAGTGCAAGGCTAAATTGCTTAAATCTGGTCAAGAGTAGAGCCACCTAATGTACATACTAATTAGATCGACCGTTATATGGCACGGTTCAACACGTGCCATATTGGCTAAGCATACAAGAAATGTACACTCCTTTGGGGATCGAATGGCATCCTATCCCTATCCTTACGATCATCGCTAATAAAGTTGACGTAAAATCTGATTTGGTTGTGAAAACTTTTATAAAGAGTTTTTCTTTTAAAAAAGTGGGCGGGGCTAAGACCATTTGAAAGTAAAACTCAAGAATATTCAAAATTTTCTACAACGTTTACGCTTAAAGTTCTTTAGATACTAAGTAGCTATGCATTAAATTCCATCTCCCTAGGTCTAAATTAAACTGCAATAGGTCTAATTCGGACCAAAGGTATGCTATTTAGCTTCACAATTTCAAGTTGTTTAAAGAATGCTGGTGTCAATTTGGCGTCAGTGTTTAAACCCAATGTACGATTAAAAGGAGTGTAAGACGCTGCTGTCGAATAATACGAAAGCTGTGAGCATATGAAACTTAGAAACTGTTTGAACAGGAATATTTTGTATTTGCATTGCTTTTTTTTTTCAAAGCTGATGAGGCGGAAACAACTTTTATTGAAATGATGAATGAATCAATTGAAATTTTTATTTTTGAATAAAATATTATTATTAATTTATTTTTTCCTCTTTCAGTTGCTGGCCGTGTGTTTGCTTGCCATACTGTATGGATTCTTGTCAGAATGCCAACCATTATTGTCCAAACTGCAATGCATTCATTGGAACGTATCACAGTTAAGATTGGAAAAATATCAAAAATCACATAATACTTCCTTGGACAACAATTATATACACAACGTTTTTTTTTTTTTTGTAACCTATGTAAATATGATTAGATCATATTTTGATAAATTTTGTATTAAACGAAAAAAAAATTAAAGTAAAATGCATAAAAGAAAGTTTTTAAAACATCTTAAGTTATTTAAAATATCTTAAATAAATGTACGAAGTTTCATTTTTTATTAATTTGTTTTAACTTTTAAATTTGTTAAAAGGTCTACAAAATTTTTCCGCATGCCAATGTTACGTCAGTCAATATAATTTGTTTAAGTTTAAAAACATACATTAAAAACATACTTAAAAAACAAAAGGCTGGGGCCATAGGCGAAATGCGGGCAAAACTATATCTATCTACATATATATATCTTCGCATTTTAAGAAAATATTCAGAAAATCAAACTTGGGTTTCCTTTTAAAAAAAAAAAAAAAAAAATGTGTTAAAGCTCATTTGTACCTTATGTACGTATATGAAATTTCATTCTCCTTAGGTTAGGTTAGGTTAGGTTAGGTAGGGTTATGAGGTTGTCATAAAACACTAGGCACCAAAGTGGGCCCATCGCGATCCCTAGAAAACCTTCACGGCAAAAAACCTAAACCCAATCCTCCAAGCAATTAATCTCCCTACAAAATCTGAAGAGATCCTTAATATGGTTCAAGGACCTCACCTCCTCCAAGTTATCGAAGAAGTATTTACCCAGGTACTTTAGCCTTATCCTGCCAATTCCTTGACATTCACAGAGTATATGAGTTATATCCTCTGAGACATGTAGGTCATCGGATAACCCTAGTCTCATGGCATGCCTCCTTAGGAGACAGTGGCCAGAGAGTATTCCTATCGCTGTTCTTATCCTCGATCTATCTAAGTTAATTATCTCCCCAGATTTTCTGTGATCTAACACAGGCCACAAGGCCTTATACACCCTGTGACCATCTAAGTTTGACCATCTTAGATTAGCCGTGTCAATGATTTTATTCCGAATAATTCCCTTAGCCACGCACCCTGGTGGTTTAATGCTACCAATTATATCGCTACGTGGGAGCCCCGCTCCTCTTTTAGCCAGCGCGTCGGCTTGCTCGTTGCCTTCGATATCGCAGTGTCCAGGTACCCAACATAATCTGACTCGGTTCTGCGTACATAATGCCCTAAGCATTGTGCGGCAATTCCGATTAACTCAGATTTTGTGACGTAAGACTCTAGCGCCTTTAGCACAGCCTGACTGTCAATGTAGATGGCGATATTCTTATCGGATATTGATCCCATCTCAAGTAATTCCGCAGCTTTAAGTACAGCTAGAACTTCTGCTTGGAACACACTGCATGTGTCCGGAAGTCTCAGGGCCACCTGTAGGTTCGTATCTTTCGAGTAAATACCTGACCCCGTGCCCTCACTGGTCTTAGAACCATCTGTGTATATTGCAATCTCGTTGTGGACAGAGACTGTCTTCCTTTGCCAGTCCTCTCTAATAGGATACAATACTTCGTTTGGTGTGTCGAAGTCTAAGGTGTCAAGTATATCGTCCGATTCGTCAGGGATTCCATGAAAAGATTGCTTGAGAATGGAGCTGTGTCCTATGTTATTAATGTTATTAGTCCTGAAGAGACCAACGTTAGTGAGCCGAAGCGCACTGTTGCCCGCTTGAAATTTGATTTGTAGGTCTAATGGTAAGAGATACAGGAAGATCTCGAGTGCAGCCGTAGGTGTTGTGCGTAGAGCACCTGTGATGACAATGCAGGCTGATCTTTGTACCATGGCCAACATATCCCGTGTGTTTTTCGTATTCGTTGCCTTCCACCACACAAGAGCCCCATACGTAAGGAGGAGTCTGACTTCCATGATGTATAGCCAGTGCATCATTGCGGGCTTCAGGCCCCATTTTTTACCCGCGGTCCGCTTAGAGATGAAGAGAGCATTATATGCTTTGCGGACACGTTCCTGTATATTAAGTTTCCAATTTAGTTTCCTATCCAGCATTATACCAAGATATCTGGCGCGATCCGAAAGGGAAAGCTCCCTGCTAGCTTAGGCAGTTTGAAGGGTGGTATCTTGTATTTTCTACTGAAGAGTACCAAGTTTTATCCGGGTTGACGTGTAGTCCACACCCTCTAGCCCATTTTTCGAGACTATTAAGAGCTGATTCCATCATTTCACTTAATGTATCAAGGAACTTACCCTGAACATAAATCACAACGTCATCCGCGTAAGCAGTGACGCTTATGCCTGTATTGCTTAGTTCTTTAAGTATCCCATCGATGACTAGAACCCAGATGAGGGGTGAGATAACGCCTCCCTGAGGAGTCCCCCTGGTAACGGATTTTTTTATTGAACTGTTTCCGATAGTGGAGTTAATGTTTCTAGTGCCGAACATATTGCAGAGCCAATTGGTAATGCTATGCTCGACATTCATAGATTCCAGGGCCTGTTTGATGGCCCTACCTTCTACATTATTGAAAGCTCCTTCTATGTCTAGGAAGGCTGCTAGTGCAAATTCCTTATAGTGAAGGCTAGCTTCTATCTTCCCTACTACGTCGTGTAAAGCTGTTTCCACCGATTTCCCTTTCAAATATGCATGTTGAGCTTTGCATAGAATGCCGTTGCAACACTTGCTTCTGATGTGAATATCAAGAAGCCTTTCAAGTGTCTTGAGCAGGAATGACGAGAGACTTATGGGTCTGTAGTCTTTCGCTGAAGTGTGGCTTGGTTTACCTGCCTTAGGTATAAACATAACCCGCACTTCCCTCCATGCCACTGGTACGTAGCATGACCTTAAACAATGTTTAAAAATTTCCCTAAGCCTGTTTCTGACCTTGGCTGGAGCTTTTTGGCAGGCAAAATTCCATCAGGGCCTGGTGCCTTGAATGGTGCAAATGAAATAATAGCCCATCGCAGATTCTTCCATGTAATGAGATTTTCTACGTCGTCCCCTATTGACCTTCCATTATACGAGTAGCTATGAGTAGTAGAATCCATTGGCGATCTACTTCCTGGGAAGTGAGCTTCAATCAACGTTTCTAAAACTTCTTCGCTACTTTCTGCCCACAAGCCGTCAGATTTTTGATGAAGTTTGGGTGTGTGTCTTTAGCTGGCATCTTGCGAAGTCTGGAAGCTTCACTAGTATCCGCAATGGACTGACAAAATTCCTTCCACGACTTTCTTTTTGATTGCCTAATTAAGTACTTAAACTCCCGCTTGCGGTCCATATATTCATCCCATGTAGTACCGTCCCCTATTTCTTTGGCCCTGTTGTAGAAATGCCTAACCTGTTTTTTTTTGGAGTTGATTTCCTTGCTCCACCAAGGAGGTTGGGACCTCTTGGACTTCTTTCTTAGTGGACAGGCCCTTTCAAATGCCATGTTCATTACTTTGCCTAAGTTATCTACCGCCTTATCTATATCTTGAGGGTCGCCGCTGCGAATAGGCCCATCCTTAAGATGTTTCCTTACTAGCTCTGTGTACATACCCCAGTCTGTACTCTTAGGGTTTCTGTAGCTGTTGCTAGCCCTAGTTTGGAAATTAATATGGAAGCGTATCCATCTGTGATCAGAGAGAGATGCCTCCTCCAAAGCCCTCCATTTTTCTACCGTTAGGTGATCAGAACAAGAAGCTAGTGTTATGTCAATCACTCGGAATTTAATTTCTTGTGGCTGAAACTCCATGTCCGTAGGCAGTTAATCCACTACTGTTTCATTTATAGAAGTCCAAATATTGACAGCAATTCAACTTATAATGAGTTTGATGCGCTGTCAGACTCCATCCTAAGAATTGTATCCCTGTACCCACATTCTGAAATCGTCATTGCGGGCGATTTCAATGTCCACAATTCTATTTGGCTTCGCCACTCTGGACAGACAACACCCGAAGGAAGGTATGTTGAGATTTTTTCTGAGGTAAATAACCTAACCCAGCTTGTGAATGAGCCAACTCGTGTTCCGGACATAACTGGCCATACCGCCAACACTCTGGACTTGTTCCTTAGTTCCGAGCCTAATAAATACACGGTAAATGTATTATTGCCTCTAGGTTCGTCAGACCACTGTGTCATATCGGCCAATTTCTCGTACTCCAACCACAAAGCTAAAGAACAAACTCCAAAAAGAACAGTTTGGCTATACGAGAAAGCCAATTGGAATGAATTAAATAAGTTCTTTAGAAATTTTAACTGGTCGCTATGCTTCCTCGATAGCGATGTGGCTGATATGATTACTAATACAATTCTCCTAGGTATGAGAACTTACATCCCTCACAGGATAAAAGCTATTAGACCCAAGGAAAACGCGTGGTATGACTCGAGCTGTAAAGAAGCTATTAGGTTAAAGGAATTAAGTTTTCGGTCTTACAAGGCCAACCCAACTGAGGAAAACCGAAAAAAGTTTAAACGAGCCAGAAATGACTGCAATGCCCTCATTAACCGAGTTAAATTCTCCCACGACCAAAAGTTGAGGTAAAAAATACTACATTGTCCCAAGGGTAGTAAAAACTTTTGGTCCTTCGTAAAAAACATTAAGAATTCGGCCTCGTCATCTATACCGACGCTCATTCATAACGACGCACCAACTGTCAGCTCCTTAGACAAAGCTAATCTGTTCGCTGCTCACTTTGCAGCAAACTCCACACTGCCAGATAGTGCTTTGTCTCCACCTGTACTTGAGAGCGTCGAATTTTCCATGGGACAAGTCCACTTTCGCACTCGTACAGTTGCAGGAGTACTCAAAGGTCTTAACATACACAAATCCGCTGGCCCAGATGGTATACCCCCTATTGTTCTAAAGAGGTGTTCTTCTTCGCTGGCAAAACCACTGCGTAAGCTTTTCCACCGATCCTACTCTTCAGGTCTCTTTCCGAGTAAGTGGAAAACAGCATTTGTCCAGCCCGTACCTAAAAAAGGCGATTCTTCTTCTCTCTCCAACTACCGACCCATTGCACTAACGTCCCTTCTTTCCAAGGTCATGGAAACGCTGATAAACCGTCAGCTAATGAAATATCTTGAATCACGAAAGCTCCTCAATGACCGACAGTATGGCTTTCGTGGCAACAGGTCCACTGGTGATTTGATGTCATATCTCACCGATAAGTGGAACCAATCTCTGCACCACTCCGGTGAAAGTAAGATTATTGATATTTCAAAAGCATTTGACAGAGTTTGGCAACAAGCTCTTTTGTCGAAAATGCGTGCATTTGGGATCGATGATACTCTTCTTCTATGGATCAGAAACTACCTTTCGGGCCGTTCAATTCAAGTTGTTTTGGACGGCTTCAAGTCCGAATCTCACCAAATAAATGCTGGTGTCCCCCAAGGCTCTGTTTTGTCTCCGACTCTCGTTCTCATTTTCATAAATGATCTTCTGTCTGCAACTTCTAATCCAATCCATTCCTTCGCTGATGACAGCACCCTCAGTTTTTCATATTCGTTCCCAAACTCACGACCCTGTTCTTCGGCCGTGAACGAAGAACGACAACGTATGTTAAACACATTAAATTCCGACCTTGACAGCATATTTAAATGGGGCTTAACCAATAGAGTGGAATTTAATGCTTCCAAGACTCAATGCTGTCTTGTGTCATTAAAGCGAAACCCTACACATCAGCCATTATCCATGAATGGCACTTGCATTGTAGAAACCGAAAAACTTTCCATGCTCGGTATGTGTGTCAACAACAAACTCTGTTGGAACGACCATGTATTCGAAATCGCTAAGAATGCAGCGAAATGTTTAGGTTTCCTAAAGCGGTGTAAGAAATATTTTACCCCTTCTGATTTGGCTTCAATTTATAAGGCGTACATTCGCCCTAAGTTAGAGTATAACGCTCACATCTGGTCTGGTGCACCAAAAACCATATTGCACTTGCTAGATAGGATTCAAAAACGCGCAATAAGACTCATAGGATAATATGCTTGCTTGATAATATAGTTGAGCAAGCATGCCGTCGCAGCCTTACTGTGATGCAGGTTTATTTGCATCACTTCCATCATCTTTGGGCTCCTCCTCCTCCTCAACACCCTTGGTCATGAGCTTTAGCATGACCTTCCCCATACTATGTCGCACCATCCCTTTGGTCTTTTCAAGGAATGGCAGCGATTCCCTATTTAGGGCCAGCAAGAAGTGCTGACCAAACTGCTTCCGAGGACCTGTCTTCAGCACCCTCCATGTATCGGCCTTCAACTCCCTGTTCTGCATGTGGAGGAGACCAAGCAGTTTTTCTGGGTAGGTGTAAGGCAGCGGATCCCAGACCCAAGCGTTGGGCGGAGTGTATCTAGCCAACTTCGCCACCGTCACGCACTTGAGCTGGGACCCGCTCCACACTTCCCCAACCTCCGAAATGAACTGTCTGAGGAAGTCAGCAGAGGCTTTGTTCCCACAGGCAACAACCTTCCGGCCCCCTTCCCATCCAGCACCGTCGAATTGAAGGTCACTATCCTCAGTGGAAGACATCTTCTTCCACAGAGCATCCTGAAACTTCTCCTCGACGGTAATCCACTGGTCCATGGTCAGGCGGCCGCAGGGCTCCTGCTCGTTGACAATAGCAACAAGGAGCTCGTCTTCCGGGTCGTAGTTCGGGCGCGCCGAGGGCGAAATACCAGCCTTCGCCTTTTTCGCTATCTTCCTGGCAGCCTCATCGGCTAAGACTACCTTAGCCCGATCAAGCTGCAACCTATCTCAAGCACTTAAGGAGTCAACGTCACACCCCCCGAACTGCTCAACTTTGCGCTTAGCACTCTCGACCTTTCGTCGAGCATTGCGCACAAGCATCTTCTCCAGTTGGTGTGCGTTTTTCCTGCTACCCTTCCGCACGACCTCAGAGAAACTAAGAGCAGCATAGTTCTCGCCAGCTGCGCTACAAGTTCCTTTGGTCACTATTCCGTTTAGTGAGATTGCCAGCCAACTCACTGTTACCCTTTTTAACTACTGTGAGAGTACCAGCCAACTCACATGTGCCCTGCTCTAATAAAATGGGAGTACCCGCCAACTCACTATCGCCCTTAGTTACGGAAGTGAGAGTACTAGCCTGCTCACTTCCCACTGCGCTAGCGTCAGTGAGTGTGCTGTCCGCATCCTCGCTGTCGCTGGCCAGTAACACGTCCTCAAGTTCCTTCTCTAGCCCAGACGTGGAAGACTGTGGGGATGACACTACGTCATCGACCCCCAGTTCCATCCTTGTCTGTTCAGAGAGTACTTCCCCAGGTAAGCAATTATTTTTTTGTATTTTTTGTATTTTTTGTAGTTTTGTGTTTGTTATTTTCTTTAAGTTTTTCTCCATTTTGGTTCCCACGAGTAGGCACGGAACAACTGGTCGATCTTAGTTTACCGGCATGCTAAGACAAGGCGAAACTTACTGTGAGCCCTGCCAGGGCGCCCACAGGAGCTCGTTAGGACTGGTTTAACCCCCAGTCTTCCATCCCTCGGCACCGTTCTAAAGCTCACACCACCAGGGAGTTAGGTATCTGTTGTTACCTCATTCTCGATGACCACTGCGCACGATTGATGCGTGTGTGTTAATCTTAGCTGACACTAACCTAGTGAACTAGGATTAGCCATTTCCAGGGGGCGCCCACGGGGAGGACTAGAGAAGAGGATTTTTGCCAACCTTTCATTCTCCTTACTTAAAATGTATTTCTTAAAAATTCCCGCAAATTAAACCAATTGCATTTTGAGAGGTACATGCCTTGATTAATTGACCTCAACACAGATTGTTTCGTGTTAGTATTGTCCATGCGTTATCTATCGGAACAGGTGGTAGTAGGAAGAGGCGATGTCTGGAGATACGGCGGTTGGGGTAGGAAGTCCCATTTCAGTGTTTCCAGGTAGGTTTTAACGACTCTTTGTCGTGTCATTCATTTCATTCACTCATTTTCAATGGCCCGCTAATCCTTCATGAGGGTCGCGGGGGTAGGATGCTCAGGTGGACTCTCCATCCTTCTCGATCCTCCGCCATTGACTCCAATTCATCAGGGAGAATCCCTAAGCGGCTCCAAGAGAGATGTCGGACTTGATCCAACCATCTATTTCTGGGCCTTCCGCGAAGTCGTCTACCTGATGGCACGGCAACCATGGCGCGTCTTGGAAGCCGGTCTGGGGGCATACGCACTACGTGACCAAACCATCGAAGCATAGATCGTTCCGTTCGGAGAAGTAGCTGCTCAACGTTGAGTGCCTCACGTACTCTGGTGTTGCGCACTCGATCCCTACGAGTTATTCCAACAACACCGCGAAGGAACCTCATTTCGGCAGCTTGTATCCGCGATCTTATTCTTTCGGTCACTACCCAAATTTCATGACCATAGGTGAGAGTTGGAAGATACACCAAGTTAAAAACCGATAGCTTAGCTTGAATACTAAGTTCGGCCTTCCTTATAACAGAATGGCCAAGCTCTCTCAAAATTGATCCAGCCTGACCAATTCTACAGGATAACTCGGCATTGCTCCTCCCATCACTCGTGAATAAAACCCCGAGGTAGTTAAACTTCTCCACCTGCTTCAGTGGGACTCCACTAACATGCAGTGTGCACTGAATGGGTTTTTTTGGAAACGACCATTACTTCGGATTTATTCACGTTGATCTTCATTCCAGCATCGTCACAAACGGCTACAAACCTTTCGAGTGCGCGCTGAAGCTCGGTTTGAGAGGACCCAAGGATGACCAAATCATCCGCAAAGAGCAGATGACTAATCCTTAGGTCTCCCACTTTGAAACATTCTCCGCCACGGCTGCGCTGCAACATCCAATCCATATATACAATGAAGAGGAGAGGTGACAAAACGCACCCCTGGCGGAGTCCAACGCCCACAGTGAAAGGTATTGATTTAACACCGTTTATCCGAACACAGCTTTTACAGTTTGTGTATAAAGACTGAATCGCCCTTAACAGGGAACCATCAATCCCATACTCCTGCAGAACACTCCAGAGTTTGCCTCGAGGAACCCTAAACACCCTTTGTCGTGTCTTTGATCATATATATTAAGCAATACGAGGACCTTGTGCTTCCATGGATCAAACTCATTACGTCGGGCTGTCAAAATCTGGTCTATAATATATTCCCAAACTATGGACCGAGGTTCAAGTCATCCTATCAGTCTATTGTCATTTCTAATGGAAACATAAGAAAGTCTGATTGATATCCACCTTCTACAGAGCATTAGCCCGTCTTTGCTCTCGCCGTCCCAACATGCGCACTGCAAAGGCAAATCGATTAAGATAGCCTTACATTCGCTTATGCACGTCATTGAAAAATCTTTGAGCATCAATGAATTTACGTACACTATGGTGGCCTTCCTTGACATTGAGGGGGCATTTAAAAATGTCAAATCAAATGCAATTACCGACGCATTTGTAAATCTGAAAGTGGATACCTCGCTCGGAGTGTTGATCATTCAATTGCTTACATACAGGATTATTAACACACAGCTGGGCGGAGCAACAGCCAGAAGACTTACCTCCTGCGGTACACCCCAAGGTGGAGTCTTGTCACATCTTCTGTGGAACCTGGTATTAAATGAGCTACTGGTGGATCTGGATAGGGCAAGGTTCAGAGTAATCGCCTATGCTGACGACATTGCTATTGCGACCTCTGATAAGTACCCAGACACTCTCAGAGAAATCCTCCAATATGCTCTCCTTCGGCTCACCAGATGGGCCTCCAAATGTGTTCCGGGGAGTAATTCTCATAAAACGGAGGAAATATAAAGTTCCCCTCATAGACCCTCCTATGATAAATGGCACCAGTCTCACCTTCACTGAAAATGCAAAATACCTGCGTCTTATTTTGGACAGAAAACTGAACTGGAAAGCCAATCTACTAGAACACTTTAGAGAAGCCAATGTAGCTCTATATTCCTGTAAAAAAGCTATGGGTAGGAGCTGGCGTATGAAACCTCAAATCAATCTTTGGCTGTACGTCTCCATTATCAGGCTTATACTACTCTATGGTGTGATCGTATGGTGGTCTGCTCTTGATAGGGTTGTCCACCTCACTCAACTAGCTAAGGTGCAAAGATCTGCATGCATTTGAATCTGTGGTGCACTGAGAACTACTCCCTCTGCGGCACTAGACATTTTGTTCAACCTGCTACCGTTAGCTATTTTCGGCAAAGAGATTACTGCCTGTGCGGCCATCCGTCTAAAAGCCTCCTCTCAGTGGTGTAGTTATCACATTTGCCAGTCCTCGATCCTTGATCTTCTCAACCTCTAGCACGAAAATACGGAATACACCCCGTGGAAACTGACATTTGACCGAAATTTCCGTACGAGCATCCCTGTACGGGATGAATGGGACAACTCCGCCCCTGTCGAATGTAGTTCAGTTCACTTCTTTACAGATGGCATGAATATACCAAAAGAATTAGCCTCTTCTCCAACGACTTCAGCAGGAGCTATAGGGACGAGCAGGAGGAGGAAACCATCCTTGTCCAGGTCTATCGCATAAAAGAATGCTCCATCTAGGGGCTCCCTTCCTTGAAGACCTCGGTGATTTGGCGTCCATAGACGCATGAGCATCCATCGCCTTATCAAAAGCTCCGGTTGGTTTTGTTAGTCCCTAAGTGGTTGATCCGTGGTATCACAAAAAACCTTTACTGGTCTTAGTGTGTCTATACTCTCACGCAGACAGTCAACCTTACATATCTTAACCTAAACTTGCTCGTATTGTGGCCGTTTTTCCTTCAATACTCACTTTACTTAGGTCCTTTAACCCCTCCGGGGGCATAGGGCGTCAACCACGCCTGCGCGCCATCGTGTTCGAAGTTCTGCAACGCGTTTGAGCTGCCTCCAACTCATTCCTAAAGAGCTCGATTCCTCCTCAACTGTTCTGCGCCACGTTTGCCTAGGGCGTCCCCCTATTCTGCCTGCCTGGGTGAGCGGATTCCACTGCATGGCGTATTTCGCAATGGAGTTGTCTTCGCGCCGTAGGGTGTGTCCAATCCATTGCCACTTTCTTCTTCGTATAGTAATGCTTATAGGTTCTTGGCCCGTTCTCAGATAAAGCTGTTCGTTGGAGATGCGGTTCGGCCAAAAAATCCTCAAGATGATTCTTAAGCATTTGTTTACGAAGACTTGCAGCTTCCGTGTGTTAATGGTGTCCACCTTCCAAGTACTGCACCCATAAAGCAGCACTGATTCTACGTTGGAGCGGAACAGTCGAAGCTTGGTTCTTAAGCTGATAACATTGCTTCTCCAGATTTTAGATAGCATTCCGAACGCAGCTTTTGCCTTCCCGATTCTGCTGCACACATCCAGTTCGGTGCCACCGCGATTAGCCGAGACCACGCTTCCTAAATAAAGAAAGTTATCAACTTTCTCGACTTCCTGTCCGGCAATGTTAAGTTGAGCGCGGTTGTTAGAAGAAGTGCTCAGGGCTTTTGTTTGGCTGTGTTTATTTTTAGCCCCACTTTGTTTGCCTCAGCTTCTAGATTTTGGGCCATCAGATGAAGATCTATTATCCGATGTGAAAATAGACAAACATCGTCAACGTAATCTAGGTGTTTAAGGTAAGATGTCATAGTCCAACGAATTCCATAGTTGCCTTCCGTCAATGCTGCACGGAGTACATCGCTGATAACCACCAAAAACAATAGTGGTGACAGTATGCACCCTTGACGTACTCCACTTTGGACTTCAAAATCCTCCGACACCTTACCATTGTGCACGACGTGACACTTACCGCCCTCGTATGTAGCCTTGATAATAGCTATAAGTTTTTCTGGGATGCCTCTCCTGCGCAAGGCCAACCAGATAGCATCTCGATTCAATCTGTCGAAAGCTTTCTCGAAGTCGATAAACATTAAATGTAGCGGAGACCTAAACTCAACGCATTGCTCGATAATGATCCGTAAGGTGTTTATGTGGTCAATGCAGGAGGATCCAGCGCGAAAGCCTGCCTGTTCGACATCGAGAGTTGAATCTAAATGTTCTTTAATTCGTTCTAGAATTATTTTAGCTATTATTTTAGCCACGGCTGGAAGAACGCATATACCTCTCCAGTTACCGCAATCCATCAAGTTACCCTTCTTTGGAAGTTTAATGATCATCCCCCTTTTCCACTCCTGTGGAAATTGTTCACTATCCCAAGCTCTCCGTATTAGGGGATGCAGCAAATCTGCCGATGTATTTGGCGCCGCTTGAAATAGCTCGGCAGGGATGCCATCAATACCCACCGCCTTGTTCTTCTTGAGGGACTTGATTGCTGTTATTATCTCGGTTTTACTGGGAGGTGCGGTGCGAATTCGGGAATTTGTTGCTTCGAACTGCTCATTCGAATTCGAGATCATACCGCTTCAATACTCGGCTCAAACGTATTAGCTGTGTTCGATAGCCACCTCCTGGTGATGGTTTGACATGGATCTTGACCTAGCAAATGCCTCCAATTCTGCGTCTTCAAACTCGTCTTCGACGTCAAAATCACCACTTTTGTAGCATTGAAACCAGTCGGTGTAAATTTCTATAATCATTCAACTCACCTCAGCCGCAATTTTTTTCCAAATTGAAGACGAAACGCAAAACTTCCGCAAATGACACTTATTTGGCTCGACATTTCACGCACAAACAAGTATATGACGCCGATAAAAATTCACAAATGTAATGATGAGAATTTGTTGACAGATGCCACTGCTTACCACGTGACGCTTCTGATCTGACATTTCCGACCGCCAAAAACGACGGATTCCCATTTCTACACCCAATATTTTACAGAATTTTTAACCTTGACCGTCGTAGAGCTTATGTTCCAATTTTATTTGAAACGATGGGATGGTAGGTCGCTCCTAAGTTTACTTTTGCCCCTATTTTAATAAGACCTATACAAACATATAATGAATACATTTTCCAGTGGAATTCTTCTCCCGAAGAAAAAATGTGTACCTTCTAAATACAGAAAAAAGTTATCCGCAGGTAACTGGTACCATAATTGACAACTCAAGAGAATTTTGAACCCATACCTATTTTGAATACGTACCTATTTTTCCCCCAAGAGTTTTTTTCTCTTTTCTAAAAAAAAAAAAAAAGAATACGGCAACCATAACATCAACATCTACACTTCATCGTCAAATCAAGAAGTACAACACCGCCTAAGCATATCTATCGACATCGAAAAAGCTCTGAAACATTTGAAGCCGAAAGCTCTCCAACATAAAACAGATAGTAGAGATGATTGGTGCTTTGGTTTTATGTTTTCAAACGAGAAACTTAAAACTCTTAAGTGAGATAGCAAAAGATGCTCCTCACAATTTAGTAACACAAGTGTTTTAGATATCGTTCTGTAAACATTCCCTTCCCACCGTTATTGTCGTCGCTTTTTTGATTGTAAGTTTGTTTTTTAAGTGATATTTATTTACTATTTAAAAATTAACGTAATACACAAATCATATAAATGTTTTAAGCCATGTACAAAATTGTATGATATAAAAAGATAAATAATATCTAGTATGCTTCGACTCCAAAATTCTGGATCACATCAATGCCTATCGAAGTAAATTTATGGTTTTAGATGTAAACAAATGAAAAGCAACTGTTGTACATATCTTAAAGTGTTGGGTGCAAACTCTGTTTTTTTCTATATAAACAGAGGCGTGTTTATTTATTTATCGCTGGAAGTGTGGAAGAATCGGTCCTTGAGTGCACGGCAAGGATTGCTTTCTCATTCATCATCTTTTAAGGCGCGACTTTGCTCGAAGTGTGTATATCCATATTTTGTGCAGAAGTGATTAAGAAGAAGAATGTGTCGGTCAGATTTTATCTACATACATATACGAGTATAAGTACGTAATATAAAGTGTTCAGAATTGTCTTGCAAAAATGTGGAACCAAAAATGCATTATATACTTACATATGTATGTAGGTATAGTGGTCAAAGAGAGGTTTTACTGACATCTGTTGAAATCGAAATTTTTTCAAAGTTCGTTCACATTTTTTAACACAGGTTTGGAACTCATGATTTGTACATATAAACAGTGTCGAATTTTCCACAATTTTATTAACTAATGTTCAGAAATTAGCTAAATGTGGCAAATCTTTGATTTCCTTTACATTCTATTGACTTGTTCAAAGCGTGATAAAAAAGTATCTAACCGTAGTATAACAATTTGTTTAAGACAACACAATCTAATTAAACCTGAACAAATTTTGACAACATTCCTTTTATATCAGTCAACCTTGTCAAATATTTCTCCAAGTAGTGTCATTATTTACGTTACAAATTTACAAATTTTGAAATCTTTATGAAAATGACACAACCTGTATAAATTTACCGAATTAGTCTAAACCTGATAAAATATACGAGTACGTCGAACAAATAAAAGTTCACACAAATGTTCTAGGTTACTTGAAATCTAGCAATTTTTTTACACAATCCAAAATATGTGTATATGCCTGTGAAAATTATACATACATATATGTCAAAAGAGTCAAATACCTTAAAAGTTGGCAAAATGCTTCAAAATTAATCAGAATTGTAAGTGCCCGAAGACCTGCCAATTGTACAATACAGCAGGATCAGAATAATTTGCACCCTTGTTCAAATGTTGTGTCTATCTTTTAACTGATTAAAGAAATTTATTCGAATTGTACAATATATTGCCGAAAATCTTTCCGAAATTAAGTTCATGGTTTCTTAAAAAATTGCTTTTGCAATTGTTCAGAAATTTTACCAGAAGTCATTCTCCTTTCATTCCAGAATGAGGAAATATTTCAAAACTCGTCGAAAGTGGCTGATATTAGCCAGATATCCCTTTCATTAACGTTAACGCATAAATAATGTTCAAAAATGTAATGAAAATAGGTTGTTTAGAGAAATATATTTGTCAAATAGTAGGCTTAATTGTGCCCTTTGGACATTTTTTTGAGTAAATAGTCAGAAATAATGTTCAAAAACTCTTATGTCCGCTATTATAATGTTACAAGTACCGAACTTTTTTTTTTACTACTCAAATATGTGAAAAAATGTGGCCAAGTGATCATAGAAATTGATCCGAAATTGTCGAAAATACTTACGACTATATTTTTATTATTTATATATTTTATATATTTATTATATTTTTCACTCAATTTTATAAAATCATCTAGCCTAAGTATACAGATCCAATAAATTAAATTATTTTAGCCTCAATAATGTAACAAGAACCCACATAACATTTGAAACCAGATGGATAATTAAGAACTTGTAGCATAGTAACATCATAAATATAAATTGAATGCCAGTCAAAGTTTCAAGGCTTCTTCGATGTGATTTGCATAGGACATCCTGCTAAATACGCTCATTAGGATAATGACATCAAAATTACGCTCAGTTTTTCCCTTCTTCGAAATACATACATATTTACATACATACATAACTACCGCTCCAATTTTGTTTATATGCCCTCATATTTGATTATGCTGTGTACTACGCAGCATGCATATATTTGGTTAGCTATACAGTATAGGGTACAAACATCTACGCCCATCTCCAATGTATTCATCATGAAGTATATGCCAAAGCCAAAAAATCCACCAAAATGATGTCATCCTTTGGCGCGCAACACCAATAGGGAAAAAAACAAAACGCTAAGGTCTCCTGCCCTTGAAGATACACAGATCCACAACAAACCGAACAGAAATAATGTATAAGTGGACAATGGAATGGATATCGTTCACCGAATACCCCCTTCTAAAAGGAGTGTCTACATCGTCGCGTTCGTCTGACATGTCCAGTTTTTTGTTTATGTTTATGATTGATAATGGGGTCAATAATATCCGAAAACTTCGAAATTAAAAAGAGATTTCAAACATAAATAGGTTTGTTTGCTTCAACAGCTTCCCCAAACCACTTGGCATCAATTATTTATGTATGTAGTAATTTATTCATGCGCAACAATATACATATGTATCTAGTAGATGCGGAAACATCTAATGTAGTGAAATTAGAAAAAAATACTCTTGAGATACATTTTATCGCCCACCCAGAGAGTGAACTTAATTGTCAGATGAATGAATGCACCACGTGTGGCAAGTTGAATTGTGTTAAGATGCAGTACTTTTGGCTGATCTCACTTGTTTGGGTTCAAGAAACCAATGGAAATCCATTTTAATTGAATGCCGGGGAGCGGTACTATCATTTGATGTTTCTTCTACCAAGTTTGTTATCATGGTCTTTTTTAGGAATAACCTTGGAACTTGTAAAACATCTTGGCACAACGGGTGCGGCTTCTCGACACAATTGAGTATTTTTTCGGATTATTTCGTTTCTAGTTTCATCTACTGAGAGACGGTTGTGAAATTATAATTACCCAAACGTTTTTAGTTGATTCCGCATCGCTATTTTGCGTCGAGTGAAGAGTTGAACTAATCAGCTTACAACATATGGAACTGTGTGACAATGGCGACGCCCGTATTTAATTAAGACACTTTTGCTCATTCAATATGGTATGGTTTACAATAACGTTTAACCCTTGGCCACATTTTGGTATAGGCACGTCTGTCAACCTTCATTCAATGGTTCGATGACTTTTTTCTTTTAGATCAAAATGGTTCAAGCATAGATACAGTGGTGTCGAAAAATATTAAATTTTTTTTATTTCGTAGCAAATGCGTGTGATTATTGCTAGATATATGACACTGGGGAACACACATTTCGTTGACTAAGACCTGATACTGGTTTTTGACTTATTTTTGGCGTCTAAATGCGAAAATGATCACAGTTTTTGTCTATCACGTCACCTTTTTAAGCTACAGGATATCATCTTTTTGTTCTAAATAACATACAAAATGTGCATACAATAAAAAATTAAGGAAACAATTACCAAACAAAATGTTCAAAGCAAATAATTTTATTCATAAAAGTATTAAACTTCTTTAACCAAACGGCAAACATACATATCAAGGTAAAAATGTTCGTTTATAGCTTTTCCTGGAGTGTTCATTCTGTGGACAATCCCGCCTGATGCTCCAACAGTAGTCAGCCATCATATGTACATCCCATCTACCTTGGTACCGTGCCTCCATGATCTTTAGATCTTGGTGGAATCGCTCACCCTGCTCATCACTGACTGCACCTAGATTTTGCGGGAAGTCAGCAAGATGGCTATGCAGAAAATGAACCTTGACCAAGCATTTAAAGCCCTTTAAAAGTTGCTGGACAATTTCTGTGTAATTCTCTGCTCGCGTATTCCCAAGAAAGTTTTTGACAACGTTTTTGAATGCCAGCCAAGCATTCTTTTGGAATCCTGTCATTGTCCCAATAAAATGGTCATCTTTAATGACCTGCCGAATCGGTGGACCGTCAAACACTCCGGTCTTTATCTTTTCAAAAGACAGGCGAGGAAATGCTGAAATGAGGTACTTAAAACAGTCTCCTTCAGTTGGCAAAGCTTTAACAAACTGCTTCATGAGGCCCAGTTTTATATGCAGTGGTGGAAATAACACTCTTTCTGTCAACAAGTGGCTGATGTAGAATGTTTGGATCACCAGGTTTGAGTTCAGATCTTGGCGGCCAATTCGACTGTAGCCCGTGCTTCTCACGAGCTCTGCTGTCCCACATACACAAAAAACAGGGATACTTGGTATAGCCGCGTTGCTTGCCAAGAAGGAAGCATACCATTTTAAGGTCAACACAGATGATCCATTTGTGCATGTGGTATTGCAACAAATCAATGACTCTCTTTATGTCTTCATATTCTTCACGCAAACAAACTGAGTGGCCTATTGGGACTGCACCAAATAAGTTTCCATTGTGCAGGAGGACACACTTCAAGCTCTGCTTTGATCTATCAATAAACAGTCGCCATTTAGTTGCGTTATAGCCTAGAATTCCCAACTCCTCTATTAAACCATTTATGTTATGGCAATGCACAAATTCACCGTCACTTCGAAAGTATTGCAGAAATGCAATTTCTCTTGATCGAAAGTAGGATACCTTAGCTCCTTTTGCAAGCAGGTTTTTCTCGTGAAGTCTTGATGCTAAGAGCTCTGAAGCCTTTTTAGAAAGTCCCAAATTCCGCGCCAAATCATTTAACTCTTTCTGATCAAATCCCTTACGCATGGAGTCATCTTCCATTTCAAAATCTTCATCGTATTCTTGTAATAAAGAAGGTAGTTCTTTGAAAACTGGCACTGGGATTTCAGCCGAATGAGGTACTGGGCGTATGGCTGATGATAAACTAGGATACTCTATTTTACATTCGTTTTTCTTGTTATATCCGGACGTTTTCACTATACAAAAGTAACAGTCACTTAAATGATCTTTGGGCTCTCGCCAAATCATAGGTATACCAAATTGCAATTTATTTCGTGTTCCCTTTGTCCACATCCGTAAACTCTCAACACACTGTTTGCACACCTTGTGAGGTGCCCAATGTTTATCTTGATCACCAATTTTTATTTTAAAATATGCAAAATACGCTTCCCTGGCAAATGCGCTGATGGTTGTTCTTTGACTGGGAATGCCACATATATAACAAAATGAATCAGGGCAATTTAAGCATTTGCGACGCGAAATAGTAGAGGCAGACATGATCTAAATGAAAGGAAATACGTATATATGGCATGTAAGTAAAAACTTAACTCTGCTTACTCACTGTATGCCGACGAGAACTCAGACTCCACTTCACTAATTCACTATAATAGATATTTATAAATATATGGATCAAAACACAAAGTCTCTGTAGCGAAAAAACTTGACGTGATAGAAGAAAACTAAGTACAGTTATGTAATCAGCGTGCCTATTTAACTGTAAAACAGCTGAAAAATTTAACTCAACAGAAATTTTTTTTAAAATTTTTCCTCATTACTCATTACATTACTTTACCTTCTGTGCCTTCTTGGGGTAAGTTGATTTATTGGCTGAAGTCTCTCTGAAGTTAATCGAGTAGACGAAGATTTTGTTTTGTCTCCTGAAAAGAGTTGCCATATTTGTCGAGCAATTTCATACCACCGCGGTGCCGTGACAAAGGCCACATTTTTAAATTTTGCCTTACGACGCTTTTGGAAAGCGACTTAAGACTAAATGTTAACATTTGGCCTTATGCCGCTTTCACAAAATGACACAAGGCCGAATTATTTTGAGACATAATACCAAATGTGGCTTTCATTTCTTCAGTGACAAAAACTTGTTTTCACGCAACTTTGTTGCTTTTCCAAGGGTAAGTGCTTATTGTCTGGCAGGTACCTATGCATATTATCTTAGCAGTACTTGGATGGACTGTATGGCGGGTTAAAAGGATTTCACACTCTTTGACATTCTTCGACTCACACCCCGGACAGCCTTCGGCCTCACATGCATGTACTATGCAGGCGTGCAACGAGGTATGAAGTAACTCCACATTAAATGTGAAACTATGTATTTCTTACCTTTACGCAAACGTCTAAAACAAAACAAATAAAAAGTACTTGTACATTTTTTATTTTATTAATTGTTGCCTCCATATCTACATTTGGTTACACGCCGCATAGTGGCCCTTGAGCACCTGCATGTGAGACCGAAGGTCGTACGGCGTTTTTGTTTTTTTTTCTTGCGTTAAGGGATGTGGTAATCTTCGAAAGAAGCTCAGACTACTAACATGCACGATTCACAAGCCCGAATAATCGATGCCAGGAATGCTCCTACGTACTAATCCACACTCTGCACACTTCGACCACTCTCCCCGCGGAACCGCCGCGGGCTGGTTAGCAATTTATGCTGTACTTTCTGCTTCTCGACGTATTCTTTCCTGAATTCGAAGCTCTTTTTGCACGTGTGTAATAAACGCGCAAATTTCCATCCGTTTTTCCTCAGATTGTATTGTACCATTTGGTCTATGAGAAATAGAGGACTGGGAAGATCATTTCTCCAATTTTAAAATCGCCTACAGTAGAAGACTGCATGCTCCGTATCTTACTCTAGGTCTGGACATTCTGGACACAAAGGAGAGCTATCGTGTCCAAACGGCTGAATATATTTGCGATAACCTCCATGGCCAGACAGAAACTGCGTGAGGTGGTAGGTACAGTTCCCATGTGCTTGGTTTATCCAAATGCCGATGGTGGGGATTAATTTATAGGTCCACCTGCCTTTAACCGTATTATCCCATCGAGCTTGCCACACAGCTGTTGAAGCTGCTTCTTCTTTCGCTAGCCTGTTGATGGCTCGAGCCTTTTCTATAGTAGATTCTCTACATCTCGCTCGCAAGGATGTCAATCGGAACCATTTCTGCTATAACAAAGGCTGCCTCGTCGGAGATAGTTCTAAAGCCACTGATGATGATGGTCTTTATAGCGCAGAGTCTGTAGGCTTATGTCAGTTTCCTCCTTGTTTCTTTGGTCTCGAGAGCCCCACCCAAACCGGAGCCGCATAAAGAAGGACTGAGCTGACAACTCTGGATAGTAGGATCCTCTTAGCATACCCAAGTCCTCCAATGTGGGGCATTATCCTTGAAATGCCTGAAGTCTTGGCGCTTTTTTGCTCGAATAACCAATACTTTATTTAAACTGCAGTCTACTGTCGAGCATTATTCCCAGGTACTTGATGGCTTCTTTGGATCTGATAATTTGGATTCCAACCTGGACATTCATGTATTCCACTGATTTCCGACTGGTAATTAGAACAGCTTCAGTTTTGTGGCCAGCTAGTTCTAGACCGGCGGATCCTAGCCAGCATTTGATTTGACTGATTGCCACATTTGTAGCTGATTCTACTTCACTGATTTGTTTTGCTAAGGTAACAACAGCGATGTCGTCAGCAAATCTAATTATCTCCACTTTAGGTGGCAGCGGTAGTCGTAGAACTCCGTCGTACGTTATGTTCCATAGTAAAGGGCCCAGCACTGATTCATGCAGGACACCAGCTGTGACATCGTAGTACTTCACTCCCTCGTCAGTATCATACCTCAGTTTCCTGTTGGTGAAGTAGCTCACCATTATCTGCAACAAGTAAAATGGTGTGTCCATCCTAGCAAGTGTCCATCCTAGCAAGAGATCTTCTTATAGTGGGCTAATCTGCCGAATTAAACGCGTTTTTAACATCTAATGTCACTACTGCGCAGTATTCCTTGGTGCCATATCCCCATCTTTTTTCTTCAATCGCTTCCACTGCCATATTAACTACTGCTTTAATGGCGTCAGTTGTTGAGCGCGACTTTCGGAATCCGAACTGGTGGTTGGACAAAGCCCCTATCTCCTCCACTAATGTGAGCAATCTGTTGTAAATGACTCGTTCCAGGATCTTTCCCATAGTGTCCAGTAGGCATATCGGGCGATACGACGATGGGTATCCTGGGGATTTGTTTCCTTTTGGTAATAAAACAAGATGTTGCAGTTTCCACTGATTAGGGAAAATTCCTTCTTCTAGAAACTTTTGCATCGTTGCAATAAAGATGTCTGGCCTTTTTTGAACAGCGGCTTTCATTGCTTTGTTAGGGATGCCGTCAGGTCCCGGTATCCTTTTATCACCTATCTTTCTGGATTCGATTGTCAATTCCTCTGTTGTAATCACTGGAATTACCTCTGTGAAGTTTTCTCTGGTGATAGCGCACATAGTAGATGATCTCTTTGGCAAAAGAGCATTGCTACTTCAGCATTATCGGGCATGTTATCTGCAAGAGGCCGTCCGGTGTATGAGTCGAAGAATGTCAAGAGTGTGAAATCCTTTTAAGCACGAATCGGCCCACACGAGTATTGTTAAGATATAGGCACTTGCACTTACCCTTGACGGAGCAACGAAGTTTCGTGAGTGGCTACACCCTGCGGAAAAAAGGGCCTTTCCTTTTACCCCGCGAAGATTTTGTTTCTGAGAATTTGATAAGGTAATATCCGTAGTTTAAAATTTCGCGGGGTAAAAGGAATTCACCCTTTTCTCCGCAAAATTCGTGCGAATTTTAAACTATTACCTTCTCAAAAACAAAACGTTTTCGAGATTTGGATTCTATTTGTCTTTAAAATACATTTAAAACAATACATACATCATTAGATACGAATTTAATTATTGCTATTTTGTCCTGTTTTGATTTTTGTATTATTTGAAATAGTTGTTGTAACTATTTCTTAGATGAATTCATTTTTTGTTCGCATTTCTTAAAAATAAAAAAGATGTAAGCTATGTAGATTAATAGCTATTACGCCTTAGAATTGTTGAACTTTTCAGAATTGTGAATGGATCTTTCCGTAATCTGACTAGGTAAGGGGGTTATATTGGAAAGTGACTTTAAGCTAATCTATTCTAACTAGAACTGCAGCCTCAGTTCCTTATCTATGTGCTTTGACTTATACCTGCACTTCTGCATGGATTCCTTCGAGCTCTGATAAGTTGGGATTGATACACACCACGGCTCCTTAATGTCACTTTTGCAACCTCATCTTACTTTCATTAAATTTTGTAATCCCACATATCGTCTGGCGAGTGTCGTTTTCGCTATAAGAGTCTATAAGGAGACAGGGTAAACAAAATCGTATGAACTTTAATAATACGTGCTTACGCCATATTATTGGAGAAGTACCCACTACGGTTGATTTAATTCTTTATAAATAATGCCGCACCAACTAGCTTAAGAATCAAAATCAATCATAAAGACTAAAATTTGTATGTCATAGTGCAAGCCACTTAATGTGA
This sequence comes from Brachypalpus laphriformis, assembly GCA_945910035.1. NCBI lineage: Eukaryota > Metazoa > Arthropoda > Insecta > Diptera > Syrphidae > Brachypalpus > Brachypalpus laphriformis. The sequence continues at coordinate 328,772,686 of OX246753.1, forward strand.
TCACAGGTGGGACCTGAAATCACACCTTGCTTAAGCTTTCTGAATATGATAAACAATTATTATAAATGATTCCAGAAGGTAAATTGTAAGCATCCTTAAATCTTTCATGCACCGAAATCTGATAATATTCTAAGATATTCTAGATAATTTCGTCACTTGAACTTTTAAACAATAACAATAATTTTTTAACAACTTAAGGGACTTAAAGATCTAATAAAGTAATAAAATTCCAGAGAATTTGTCATTTACTAACAAATCCTAACGACTTTTCCATACGATACTGGCGACTCTTAGCGAATTTTTCAGTCTAAAAATCTAGCTACTACATTACGGCAGGAATATTTTCATAATCTTCTTTCGATCCACACAAAATCATGAGGGGTGAAGGAAAAAGGCATCAAATTTATTCATACTATTCGACTCTGGTGAGTTTTATCGACTTTTAGAACATTCTGAACTCTGATTCACACTTTGTTCATTTAATTCTGGAAATCTAACGACTTCTACCTACTGATTCTAGGGTGCATATACCCGGCCTTTTGCACATCTATGGCACAGTACTTTTCGAATGATATAGGTTTCATCCCGCCTTGCTTTTATAATAAATACTAAAAAACGTACAAATACTTTACTTACTTAGGTGGCGCTACAGTTCGGGGTGAACCTGGGCCTCAACCAACAAGCCTCTCCATTTAGCTCGGTCTTTAGCTAATTGCCTCCAGTTGCGCACTCCAAGTTGGTCGAGGTCCCCTTGAACTTGTGCGCGCCACCTACGGCGATGATTCCCTCTACTGCGTCGTCCCTCGGGGTTAGATTCGAAGACTCTGCGGGCCGGAGCGTTGGTGTCCATTCGCTCTACATGTCCTAGCCATCTCCGACGTCCAATACGCAGTTTTTTGACTAGGTCGATGTCGCTGTACAGCTCGTATAGTTCGTGATTGAATCTTCTCCTCCAAAACCCGTCAACGCAAACGGGACCGAAAATCTTACGAAGAATTTTTCTCTCGAAGCGACCAAGGATATCTTCATCCTCTTTTAATAAAGTCCATGTTTCAGCGCCGTAAAGCAGGACTGGGATGATCAAGGTCTTATATAGAGTCTCCTTAGTTGTTCGAGATAGGGCTTTACTGTTGAATTGCCTTATAAGCCCAAAAAAACAGCGATTGGCAAGAGTTATTCTTCGATTGATTTCTGCACTGATTTTGTTAGTAGAATTTATAGCAAAACCAAGGTAGACACAGTCCCTTACTACCTCGAAGTTATAGCTGCCTACGGTGACGTTTTGTCCAATTCGTCGGTGTTGGTTTTCCCTTCTAGTTGACAGCATATACTTGGTTTTGCCCTCGTTTATCGCCAAACCCATTTTGGCCGCTTCCGCCTCAATGCTTGCAAAAGCACCGGTGACAGCCCGCGGGCTGTCAAAAAACGTACAAATAAATAGTATAAATTTCGTGTTTACGTATTAATATATAAGATAACAACATTTACAAGGATTACTCGTATATAGAAGTGTCTATAATGACGTAAATGTGATCATGATAATTATTTTAATTTATATATGTACATAAGTTAGTTTGATAATTGATGATAAGATTAATGCAATTAAATAAAACAGAGATTTATGGTAGATCTAAATTTCAATATAATAGATATGTAGTATTTGGAAAAAAAATGAAAAAATTAATGAACAATTTGAGTAATAAATAAAATTTAGCAATAAAGTGAAAAATAAAACTTTAATGAAGAGAGCAAACGTTTAAAAACCCTAACGCCTATAATTGCCAGTCAAGTACGAAAAGAGAGCAACATTAAACCAAAAGTACAACAGTACGAACATGAAACCAAATGCCGATGACAAAGATTATTTCTGCTAGACCATTGAAAGATGCTTTCAAGATCATAATTGAAATTGAATATAGCATCCTCGATAAGTCCTTATTTACAACTAAAATACATCTGAACATCATCGGCATACATATGGACAGAAGAATAAGTTATGCTATCGGGAAGTTTATTTATGAATGTCGAAAATAAAAGTGCACCCAAGATAGGTAGATTCGTATTTTTAAAATTTGACATAGCATTACTTGTCACAACTGCTTAATTTCTGCCAGAGATATAGGAGTATATCAATGAGGCTGCTGAAGATAAGAAATGAAATTGTGTTGCAAGTTTTGATACAGGTTTTGAATGGTTTACTGTCTCAAAAGCCTTAAAGAAATCTGGATGTGCTAACAACGAAATGTACTCTATTTTCATTGGCATCCTTAAATCGTCTATTACTTTTAACAGGGCAGACGTTTCTGGTTTCGAAAACCAGATTGGTATCTACAAAGTAAAGCCTTACATTATAGAAAATATATGTATATACATATATATATGTATATATAATAGTCACACCCAGGCTTTTGTGGGTTACTGTAGCTAAATTTGTGCATACGTACATACTTATGTATCGTAATGCTACGTGCTTAAAAAGTGTGCATGCAAATCTAGGCTAATGCTACTAAAAAAAAAAAGATTAGGAAACAGGAATACATTCGGTTTATCAAAGTAATAATCTGAGTTGGTTTTGGGAGTCAATACTATACTCCAAATCAGGAATAGCTTCGGCGTGCCTTTTAACAGAAAAACACTCAAATGTCGTATTTCATCAAGAAAGCCTGAAGATTGGTTCGCACTGAGAGTTACCGAGTCAAAACACATATCTGACTATACATGTGTAACTATAGTTAAAAGCTTTGACTTGGAAATACCAGAAGATCACTACAAAATCTACAAAACTTTTATTAGCAAAGATGAGAGAATGTCGTAGTAGTTTTTAAAAAAAAAATTGAAAAAAGCGAAAGCAGTAGTATGGTGGTAGTAAAAAGTAGTATAAATCCTACTACAGTAGTAAAAAGGACAGCTGAAAGCAACTTTTCATTTCAATTTCAATTTTCCTGTCTAACTATATTTTATTGTATGAATATACCCGATTAGAAGTTAACCGATTTTGAAAAAAAATTGATTTCCGTAATTTGGTACATATTACTCGTAGATAGATAGTAGGTTAGTTGATTGGATAGGATCGGCCCTCGATAAAGATGCACTTAGACCAGAAGTAGGTCCATTGTACTGCCTTCTCTTTTTATGGTTGCGCCAAAGGGTGTGTAATCTTCTAAAGATACCAGTAGTCCGAGCAACTGGCATGCACGATTCGCAAACCTGAATATTCAATGCCAGGAATACGCCTAATGCCTCTGGAATTCGTTGGACTATGACATCTTACCTTAAACACCTAGATTACGCTGACGATGTTTGTCTACTTTCACATCGGATAATGGATCTTCATTTGATGGCCCAAAATCTAGAAGCTGAGGCAAACAAAGTGGGGCTAAAAATAAACACAGCCAAAACAAAAGCCCTGAGTACTTCCAATACCCGCGCTCAACTTAACATTGCCGGAAAGCAAGTCGAGAAAGTTGATAACTTTCTATATTTAGGAAGTGTCGTCTCGGCTAATCGCGGTGGCACCGAACTGGATGTGTGCAGCAGAATCGGGAAGGCTAAAGCTGCGTTCGGAATGCTGTCCAAAATCTGGAGAAGCAATGTTATTAGCTTAAGAACCAAGCTACGACTGTTCCGCTCCAACGTAGAATCAGTGCTGCTTTATGGGTGCAGTACCTGGAAGGTGGACACCATTAACACACGCAAGCTGCAAGTCTTCGTAAACAAATGCTTAAGAATCATCTTGAGGATTTTTTGGCCGAACCGCATCTCCAACGAACAGCTTTATCTGAGAACGGGCCAAGAACCTATAAGCATTACTATACGAAGAAGAAAGTGGCAATGGATTGGACACACCCTACAGCGCGAAGACAACTCCATTGCGAAATACGCTATGCAGTGGAATCCGCTCACCCAGGCAGGCAGAATAGCGGGACGCCCTAGGCAAACGTGGCGCAGAACAGTTGAGGAGGAATCGAGCTCTTTAGGAATGAGTTGGAGGCAGCTCAAACGCGTTGCAGAACTCCGAACACGATGGCGCGCAGGCGTGGTTGACGCCCTATGCCCCCCGAGGGGTTAAAGGACATAAGTAAGTAAGTAAGTAAGGAATACGCCTACGTACTAAACCACACCCTGCACACTTCAACCACTCTCCCCGCGGGACTACCGTTAGGTATTACTTCGCGGGGCTGGTTAGCTATTCATGCTCTTCTTTCGCTGTCTTCCGCTCCTTGTTCCAAAAGTGTTGCTCTCTCTGACTCTTTCCAGCCGCCTAAGTTCCTGCACGATTATCGCTGCAACTTGTTTCACCGCGTCCCATATTGCATTTGATGCTATCATATGGTGCACAAAGTTTTCGGGGGTTGGTATTTCTCCAATTTGTCCCTCCAGTTCTCTGTGCTCTATATGAAAACGTGGGCACTGAAAGAATACGTGCTGAGCGTCTTCTGAGGCCTCTCCACAATTTGGACAGTTGATTCATCGAGCCCAAACCTGTTGAGATACGCTCGAAAGCAGCCATGTCCGGTTAGGAACTGGCTAAGATAGAAATCTACCTCTCCGTGTTTCCGGTCCATTCATTTTTGGATATCCGGTATAAGTCGATGGGTCCATCTTTCCTTTGAGGACTGGTTCCATCGCTCCTGCCATGCTCTAATGCTTCACTGTCTTTCTTCCAGCTTGATATTTTTGATTGACGATTGAGGTTCCTGAATTTTGGCGCCGTAGGTCCTTTGTAGCTCGATAGCCAAGATATCGGCTGGTAGCATTCCCGCGATGGCACATACTGCCTCGGCGGACACCGTACGAAAGGCACAGCATACTCTGTTGACAGAGTTTATCCTTCTTCCGTAGGTCTTTTTCGTCATAGCTTTGGCCCATATGGGTGCCGCATACATAAGGATGGACTGCACCACCCTTGATAGAATAAGTCTCCTTTGTTGCCTATGTCCTCCTATATTTATCATTATTCTTGATAAGGCACCGCTCACCCGAACTGCTTTGTCACACGTTCTTTCAATGTGCTCCTTGTAAGTGAGCCTCGCGTCGATCATCACACCTAGGTATTTGATAACCGATTTTGATGTCGTATTATGATCTCCTACTCTGATGGTGATTTCCTCTCTTTTCTTGTGGCTGCTTACCAATACTGCCTCTGTTTTATGTTCGGCGAGCTCTAACCCGACTGCTGCCATCCACCGTTTGACTTTTCGGATACATTCATTTGCAATATCCTCTATTTCCTCTAGATGTTTTGCAACCACGACAATTGCAATATCATCGGCGAAGCCTATGATTTTTGCCTCATTTGAGATTCCAAGTCTTAGAACCCTATCATACATAATCTTCCAAAGGATAGGGCCTAATACCGATCCTTGTAGAGCTCCGCCAGATATGTGGTACTGCTTTACTCCATCGTCGGTATGGAAGAGCAGAAACCGTTTCTCGAAGTAGCTCAGTATTATTTTAATTAAGAACCATGGCACCATTTCGCAATTCGCAGAATTGAACGCGTTTTTGACGTCCAATGTTATTACGGCACCGTGTTTCTTTGCACCGCCTCTCCATCTCCTGCCCTGAATAGCTTCTTTCAAGGTTGTAGTTGCCCTTCTTATTGCGTCTACTGTAGAACGAGTTTTCCTAAAACCGTACTGTTGGTTGGAGAGTCCCCCGGCTTCATCAATTGCCACTTCTAATCGGTTGCATATGATTCGCTCCAGTATTTTACCCATTGTGTCTAACAGGCATATGGGACGGTATGACGAGGGCTCGTCTGGTGGTTTTTTCCCTTTAGACAGCAGCACTAGACGTTGCTTCTTCCATTGGTCTGGAAAAACTCCTTCTGTTAGACACTTGTTGTAGAGTTCCACAAATGGTTGCGTATTTGTTTTAATGGCTAATTTAAGGGCCTTGTTCGGTATGCCATCCAATCCAGGTGACTTGGTATCCTCGAATCGTCTGCATACATCCAGGAGTTCCCTTTGCGTGACAGTTGGGATGTCCTGTACTTCCGGAAGTGGCTCTATACGCTCTGCTGGTGTTTGCGGTGGAAACAAACCCGATACAATTTTCTGCATAAGGAGAGGGCATGAGGGGGAGGGTGCCCTAGTGCCTTGAGTTTTGCCGTTGTTGTTCTGTTGGCGGTGCCCCAAGGATTTACATCTGCTTGCTCGCAGAGTTCCTTAAAGCTATTGGTCTTACTTCTGCGGATGGCTAGTTTTAGCTCTTTTCGCCTATCTTTGAATTGCACCCGTAGGTCCTGATGTGTGGACAAACCTCTGGATCGCTGGAATAGTCTTCTGGCTCTATGGCACTTGCTGCGTAGCTCTGCTATCTCCTGGTTCCACCAGTATACTGGTGACCGGCGATTTGTTGACGATTTCCGGACCATGGATGCGTCGCAAGCCCTAGTTACTTGTTTGGTAACCTCAGCAGCCATAGCGTTTGCTGTTGACTCTGCAAAAATCAGCGCAAAAGTGTCTTTGTCCATGGTGCTTGTTTTCCACCCCATTCGTTGCGCCTTCTTTGGGCGTTCCTGGGTTGGTCTCCTAGGTTGTACTTCAAACAGGATGACAAGATGGTCGCTGTGAGTATATTGATTACTGACTCTCCAGTTCGCGCCTCTCGATAAGGAACTAGTTGCAAAGGTGATATCAACTATGGAGCCTACCCCATTTCTACTAAAAGTGTGCTCATTTCCTGTATTTAGCAATATTATAGGTCTAGTGACGATACGGCTTCTAGGAGAGCTTCTCCCCTTCTACTGGTCCGCGCGCTGCCCCAATCAGTGGCCCATGCATTGAAGTCGCCAGCTATAATTGTTGGGCTACGACCTCTAGCATCATCCACGAGCCTATCAAGCATACCTTGAAACTCCTCAATGGTGTTGTTTGGATATGCATAGCAGCTATAGACGTGTACTCCTTTGACCTTTGCTCGCACGAAGCCTGTTCCAGGTGTCATCATTCTTTCTTCAAAGGCGCAATCTCCACAGGCCCAAATAGCAGCTCTCTTTGGCAACATCTATCTTTAACTCGCGAACGGTTTGTGTCAAGATGTCCTGTGCCGCTTCGCAGTGGTTTAAGTTTAGTTCCAGCACTTTCATATTCTTCTTGCGAGTTTTGCAGCTTCTTACTATACCGGGCATACTATACTTCCTGCCGCGTGTTTGATGTTGCTACTTCCCTTTTCTTCGGAAAGGACGCACCTTGCATCATTGCTGCAGTTCTTGGATACATAGCCTTTCTGTCCACACCTAACGCAATCCTCACTCCTATCCAACTTGTTTTTACACGCCTTTGCTAGGTGCCCGAAGTTAAGACATTGACATTGTCCATTGTACTGCCGATACGTATCTAAGGTGGGTGGGTCACCCTCTTACTCCAGGAACTGCACCTGCTGTTCATCGATTTTGAGAGGCGTTCGATAGTGTCAACAGGGAGTTTATTTGGCGTGCCTTACGCAGGAGAGGCATTCCCGATAAACTAATTGCTATTATCAAAGCTACATATGAAGGCTCCAAATATCACGTTCTGCACAGGGGAAGGTTGTCTGAGGAATTTGAGATCCAAAGTGGGGTAAGACAAGGCTATTATTCCTATTGGTGATTAGCGATGTGCTTCATGCAGCTTTGTCGACGGGAAACGGAGGAATTCGATGGACTTTTACATCTCAACTGAAGCATCTTGACTACGCAGACAATGTATGCCTACTCTCCCACAGAATTATGGACCTCCACCAAATGACAGCAGATGTGGAGAGGGAGGCAGGTGTCGTCGGGCTGAAAATTAATACGGCAAAAACTAAAATTATCAGCCTTGGAACAAACTCATCGGCTCAAATATGCATTGCTGGACAACCGGTAGAGAGTGTAGAGGATTTCCAGTATCTTGGGAGTATTGTCTCGACCGATGGTGGAACCGAACTGGATATAGCCAACAGGATCGCCAAAGCAAAGTCCGCGTTCGGGATGTTGTTCAAAATATGGCGAAGCAATGCAATCAGTTTGAGCACCAAAATAAGACTGTTCCGCTCCAACGTTGAATCCGTGCTGCTATATGGTTGCAGCACGTGGAGGGTGACCACTACTATCACCAGAAAGCTGTAAACGTTTGTTAATGCGCAATATCTTAAGGATTTTCTGGCCCAATTGTATCTCTAACGAACACCTTTACGAGAGAACGGGTCAGGAACTAATAGGCACAACCATCCAACGGCGGAAGTGGCAGTGGATTGGTCACACGTTCCGAAAGGGTGACAGCTCCATAGCGAACCATGCTATGCAATGAAACCCTCTAACTCAGGGTGGCAGTAGACCTGGCGGTCCGAGGAGAACATGGCGCAGAACAGTCGAGAAGGAGGCACGGCAGTTAGGGAAAAGTTGGGGAGAACTCAGACCCATTGCCACAAACCGTACACGATGGCGCGTAGGCGTAGTAGAGGCCCTAGGACCCACAAGGGGATACAGGACATAAGTAAGTAAGTAAGTTACTCCGGGAACCATTTGCTTTTGTATGAAAGCGTTAATTAAAATTGCTGAGATTACCAAGATCATGGAAAAAGTATTCACCTAGGGTGGCCTTCCTAACGTTGGTGAGCGCAGGACAAGCGCATAGGATGTGACTAATTTTCTCTTCCTCCACTTCATCCCTACAGCTTCTGCAAAAATCGTTGTAGGGGATGCCTAGTCTTTGGGCATGTCTTCCTATGACGCAGTGTCCGGTCAGAACGTTTCTTATTTTGGAGAGAGTACCTCTCTTGTGTTTCAAGAGCCCGATGGGCCTAGATTTGTTAAGTGTTGGTCAAAGTTGTCTGTAGGTGTTGCATTGGCCTAGATGTTGCCACCGAAGAATAGCCATTTTCTCCACGTCGGTAGATCTCGTAGATAGATACTCGTGCATAGATATTGGGTATCTCTGTCATAATTTAATCAGAAATCAATCAGCACTACACTCAATCGATATTGAACTAGAAGAAACGGAATCATACAAAGAATATTAATTGATGATTATTCCTTCCTGAAAAAGTTTTAAGCAAATTGTCATAAAGATGTGTCAGATGTTGCAGGTGGCGATCAAATCTTACAGAACTATGTACGTAAATAAATTTTCGTTCATCTGTACTGAGATTTGCAATGCCACTAGACTTAAGGTTTCTCAGATTTGCCTTCCATAATGAATATATCTACAATTCGCTTAATAGAAATCGGTCTATTCATAAAAACCTTATTAGTTTATTAAGTTGTAGTTACGTGGATGAATACATGCGAGTTCCATGATTAATATGTATCACTTCAAAGCACTTAATGTATCTATAACAACTATTACACTATGCCATCCAATTCCACTTCCGCAGAAAAACTCGCCGTCAATTGTTTAAATAAAAAATTAATTGCAAACATCACGATTCGCTTAGCATCGATTTTTTGTGGACATTCCTATCTAAAACAAAGTGCATTGCAATCTGATCGTTACAGGTGGTGATTGAAAGTTATTACGTACCCACACTCTTAATGGCCCTAAATTGAATGTCACTGCTATGATTGTCAATGTGAGAAATTATTTAATCGATATCTGTCAGTGAGCAATGGATTTGCATGTTTTTGGATTATTAAGCTTCGGCCATATTTGCTTGTTGTTGGGATATGCTGACAATATGGACATATGGAGAGTTAATAGACCACCAGGTCGTAAGGGTGTTTCTAGGTGAAACTAGGGTGTGATTTGACCATGATTCGGTATACAAATGATGTCACTGTTCTTGATTAATTTTAGTAAAGTACATTTTTGTCTACGTACATATGTATGTCATTTGAATTCATTGAAAGCAAATGCTTTTAGTATACATTACATAGTCCTAGAGATTAAAGAGGTATACACTTCATTTCTAAGTAGAGTGCTGACATTAGCCCTAAGTGATCCAAATGACTTAGACTGAAATGATTTATGACAAATCTTGACAAATAGAAAGGAATTAGTCATAGATCACATTAAAGTAGAAATTTTAAGTTCAATCTGCTTATCAAGTCCTCATGCAGAGTTTCTAAATTCTACTCGTATGTGCGAATGAATATTAAAGTGGAGTCGCACAGACGGCAAGTTTATATTCAAAAGTTCTAAGTATACGTCGTATTTTCCCATGAATCTTGTGCAATTATTGAAACTATCCGTCAAGTATGTCTATTTTTACCCTTCCAATTAATTCAACTGTACACCAGCAATAAACAAGCTGTCATTCTTAACCAGCCATAAACCTTTAATCATTGATAGCCAACCGGTTTAAAGAATCATATGGGTTTTTCTATATCTAACTTTAAAAACAGTAAATCAAATTTACGTAAAACCAATTTAATACCTGTTATTTTCTATAGGGGAGAAAAGCACAATAATTTTGCTTTTATAATTTTGTTTTTGCTAGATAGTTAGTAAATAACTCTGACTAGTCATAAGTCTTGACGAGCAATCGTTCTCGATGATCAAAAGCTTGAGGTCAAAAGAATGCATATTCATTAATTGCTTGTATTTATTGAAGTAGTATTTCATCCTTTAAAGTCAATTACATAACTGGTCGAAGCCCTTGAAGACTTTAAAATCATGAAAGTATTTGGAGTCATTGAAGTCAATTGAATCAATTGCTCCAGTCATAACTTCAAAATCAATGGTAGTTTAAGTTCTTAAGTTGAAGTCTCTATTGAACTCATTGAAAGTGTAAGTTTTCATAGAGTGAATTAAAGGAATTTAATTATTTGCAGCCCTGACTACTGGCTTTACAGACTTGGGATTTGACTTCGGACAAGTCTTGATAGAGTGAGGTGCTTTTTCTTTGAAATATGTAGCAAATTATTTTGTTTTTGTGCACACGTTAAAGCTATTCTTTGCATGTAAAAAACGGCTCTCAGTCTATAGAGCCTTCAGTTCCACCCTTGATTTCTTAAAGGTGTATCGTTTATCTAGTCACACATTTGAGGACTACTAGGTTAGGTTAGGTAGATGGGTGCCTTGTGACACAGAGTCACTACTCACTCAGACCAACAGAACGGGTCCATTGTGCCCAATCATTTAACCCTGGAAACGCTGTAAAGAAAGTCCGCTATTAGAACCACCCAGAACGTGATATGAGCAACATTACTTAAGTCCTCCAGCTCCGAGAAGAAGTAACTACCAAGAGTCCTCATTCTTCTGATGGATAGGGCAGGACAATCACATAACAGGTGATGAACAGATTTAATTTCTTCTTCGTCCCTGCAGCTTCTGCTATAGTCGTTATGCAGCACACCGAGTCACTCCGTGTGAACGCCAATGGCACAATGACCAGTAGTTATGCCAGAAATGACCCGTGTGTTATAATGACTAAGTTTTACCAGAGTGGTTTATCTCTTCTTGCTGTAGGCTGGCCATAGCGCCCTGGCCGTTGCACATGTTTCCAGATGAACCCGGCGTCTGTTTGCTCGACCGGTGGCTTTATCCTCTATTTTCTTCCGTAAGGAACTGATTGGGGTTGCTACAGAGGGGAGGGCCCGCGATAAATGCTGCGCCGACCTTTTCCTAGCAAGCTCGTCAGCCCTTTCGTTACCTTTGATATCCACATGCCCTGGTACCCAGAAGAGGGTCACCGCGTTGGCTCTAGATAGCTCGTTTAACAGTAATTTGCAACTTCTCACAATCCTCGACCTAATAACAGCAGAGTCCAGAGCCTTAAAGGCTGCCTGGCTGTCTTTATAGACAGTGATCGTTTTACCAACGATGTTACTCTCGCCTAAAATTTCAGCAGCCTGCATGATGGCCATGGCCTCGGCCTGAAAGACGCTACAGTCGTCGTTTATTCTAAAAGAGTGGTTTATTCCTAGGGCTTCACAATAAGCTCCGGCTCCCGTACCAACGTCCATTCTTCGGTTCTTCCAATAAATTCTGTCAGGAATTCTTGTAGTAAATCTCCTTTCAAATGCTAGCATCGGGCTCATGTGATCAGTTTTCGTCAATCCACTGGTAGTCCCCCATCGGGACAAAATGGAGGCATGGCCGTAAAGGCTCGATGACCACAATGGGCCTTCTCTCAGTCTTACAGCGGTTTTAGCCGCCAAACTGCTGCAGTGTATGTCAAGCGGAATGAAACTAAGCATGGCTTCCATTGCCGTTGTTGGTGTTGTTCTCATTGATCTCATGATTCCGATGCACGCCGCCCTCTGGATTTTGGGGAGGTTTGAAAGCTGGTATTGCTTCTCAAGTACTTGACGACTATTGAATTTATTATTAAATTGAAAAGTTCACAGCGTGACCAAGAAAACAAACACGGAGTTTACAAAGTACTTGTATTTTTGAACTTAATCTCCCTTAAGCTAAATACACTTATTCCATCTGTTCTCTCAAGCCATAACACCAGTTTAAAAAAATGTTACCTCAAGGCCTTCACATTTATTGCAGCTCGTCATTCAATGAACATCTCTGTCCTCCTAACTGTTTTTTCAGTTTGGGGAACAGATGAAAGTCACATGAAGGCAAATCAGGCAAACAGGGAGCATGTGACAGTATTTCAAGCCCATAGTTATGGACTTCAGCCATGGTTTGGCGCGAGGTGTGAGGGCGTACATTGTAATGGTGGGAGAAAAAATCGTAAATTTTGTTTTCTCTTTACTTCTTCTCGCAGTACCACCATTACCATATCCGCCGATGAATTTAACGTTTGCTTTCTTCTATGCTGGTGATCAAGATCTTATCCACTTTTCTGATTGCAGTTTGGTCTCAATAGTAATGCAGTGAACCCAGGTCTTATCTGTAATCATAAATCTGGTCGAAACATCTTCTGGATCGGTTTAAACCAACTCCAAACATTCGCGAGACATCGTCAGTCGGTTAAGCGGCGATCTCCCGATCTATCTCCCTTATCTTCAGTTTACGATCTCTTATGATCAGATAATAATTTGTATCTATATTTTCCACTCTAGTTAACGTTGATGATCTTCCACAGCGTAGGTTGTCTTCAATGCTCTCTCGTCTACGTTTGAATTGGCCTATCCAGTTTTAAACTGCTGTTTTTGATGGTTGCCACCAACTCTGCTTCGGAGTACTTTTTTTAACAGATACTTTATAAGAACAATCGATTTTTTTTCAATTTTGAAAAATTGTTTTACTTTGCCTCACTTATGAACCAAAATAAATGCAATACAGAAATGAAACTTCATTCCCTCTTGCGAACCTTTGACAAACATCGGAGAGTATTGTTGTCTCGAGAATGCTTCTCAAAACAAATTGCCCTTCGGATACGGCACTAAACTGTAGGTTCCTTCTATTCGTCTGAAAAATATAACGCACACAACATGAGTGGTTGCGAGAAGCTAGGCCCTGGCACTTAAAGAGCTGTTGCGCAAAATATTTATTTATTTATTTTTTTAATGAAACTACCGGAAAATACCGATTTTGAATTAAAACTATTTCTATGGTTGGCCGCGAACTTTTCAATCCAGCCTTGTTCTATAACTTGGAATGCACACTACCATTGCTCACTGAAGGTGTTTTGTATCTTATGAAGGATAGTACAGAAAGTTCCAAACGTTTGTTTTATCTCATTCAGCAAATTTACCCATCTTATGGGTAAATCAATATTATATTCAAGAGCTTTGGCAGATTCGGTGCCAGAAACATCGGATTATTTCCTAATTTCCGATTTGGTATTTTTGGACTTTCACCGACGAGAAACTGAAAACAATACACTTACAAGTACTTAGGTTCATCATTTGTGGTGCCCTAGAATGATTCTATTTTCTCCAGAGGAATTTATTCTGGTTTCTCGTTTTGTGCTGAAAAATTTGTTTGCTTTTACCGACTTGCATCAAAATTAATTACAACGCTTAAGATTATTGAAAGGCGAGGCAGATATTTCAAATTGTATCTTTTTTTCCTCTAACCACGTATCTAACAATATTGCAGATTTCACCGAAAAAAAATGTTAAGGCCCAGACGGCCATCGTCTTATTTTGGTGTCAAATAAATTGTGACGAAGAGCAAATACTTATGTGCTAATCCAATTTAGACGTTCACATATGCAACTGCAACAATGATTCCATTATCTGGTCTGCACAATGCATCTACTGCCAGCAGGTCGTTCGATACTTTTTCAAAAATTTGAAGCCACAAGGAGGTCTCAATACTTTAATTCAATTCGTGATTCGAATTTTAAATGCGCCACTCTAACCCACTCTAATCTAATCTCTTCTTTTTTAATTTTTTTGATTGAGTAACTTAACCTGTAGTGTATACTTGTAGCTATATAACCACCTTTTGGATTTGTGGTTGAAGATTTACTGTGAGCTTTTCGTTTGCGATATTATTTAGTTTACAAATATGATAGCTCTAGTCATCTTTCATTTAAAAAGATACGTATATAACATGGAAAATTGCTGGAATAATAGCACCTAGATAAATATGTATTGTTGTAGGTATAAACATATTACAACTATAAGTTTAAGCTCCCACTTTCTTAAAAAAACATTTCTCTAAAACTTTGCAAAGTGGTACGACAACTGCAAATGATGTCAACGAAACATTCCTATATAATTCAACCGCTAAATTCTTTAATAATTATTATTAATAAAAAGATCAATATTAATTAGGACTTGAAGAAAAAAATATTGTTTTAACGCTTTTTTTTTATTTTTGTGTTGGTTAATGGTCTCTGCATGCCGTTCATTTTATTAAGTTGAAAACAAATGAATTATGTAAGATTATTTTGAACCAACAAAATTTAATTTAACAAAGCTACACAATAAGTTTTAACCAAATTTAAAATATTGCTAAGACCATGCAGGATAGCTAAAGATAGTGCGGGGGTAAGATATAAAGAATAAAATTTGTCATAAAAATCTTGTTCGCAGAACATCCATAATATTAGTCGCTTGAGCGTGAAAAGCATGTAAAGCTTATCTCTCATTTCAAGCCAAGAAAAATTAGAGGAACTGGTACTAAACGTCGAAGAAAATATTATGATTATCTGCTACACTTATGAATGAGAAATACATATTTTGTTTGTTTTGTTTGTACGTGAGGAACTCCCAGGCGACTGAATTATTTCTGAAGGGGTTTTCACCAATGCATAGACAATTATTTGCGGAAGGCTTTAGGATTTATTTATTTAGTTTATTTATTTTATTTATTTATTAATTCTTTATTCCCAATTGACAAACTTAAATATACTTAAGCTAATCATACACTAATTCAATTAACAGTAATATGTATAAAAGGGAGTTAGTGACATTCTTATTGAGAATAAAAATAGTGATAATGTCAGTTCAAAAAAGATAAAATAATTACATTATTGTGGGGTGAACAGTGTTTAGTTTACTTAGGCTATTACAAAGAAGTCAAATGAAAATAAAAATAAAAAACAACCAAGGCAAACAAAAAATTAAGAAAAGTTTTTTTTTTTTTTTTTTTTCGAGGGTAGGTAAAAAATCTTCCATAGACACTATGAGAATAGCAAGCGCGTGCCCATAGTAGTGTCAGATTCTTACTGACTAAAAAAACACCACCCTTCGATATAAATTTGTTAGATATCGCAACTAACTATTAACTTATAAAGCAATTTTTCTATCATGAAATAAAAGCGTTTGGCAGGTTACTTTCCACTGAAAGATCCTGCATATTCCGCAATCTAGACGCGGTTAATCCTCATCTCGCCAAGTCGAAAGGTTTCGTCCTTTGTAGTCGGCGCAATAAATTGCTCTCTCCCAAAATTTGTAGGTCTGTATTGTTGACATGTCCGATTAGTCGGTTTCTATGCTTTCTCGCGAAGCTTCTAGTTTCAGCTTCGATTGTCGGAATTCCGAGATCCCTGTGGATATCGTCGTTTTTACTTTACCACGGTGCTTGGACAATTTCTCTTAGCTTTATTTTGAAAAGCTTGTAAAATATTTGCATTTGTTTTCTTGGTACAACCCCAAAATTGTATACCGTAGGTCCACACCGGCTTTAGCACTTGCCTGTATAAAAGCAGTTTGTTCTCAGTACTGAGCTGGGAATGTTTTCCGAGTAACCAGTACATTTCTCTATATTTGATTTCGAGTTCTTTTCGTTTCATTTTCACGTTCGAATTCCATTTCAGTCTTGCGTCGAGTGTCATTCCTATGTATTTGGCCTCGTTTGCAAAAGGTATTCGGGCCGAGTTTAGGAAAATTGGCAAGTCATTAATTTTCTTGTAAGTGAAATTCACGTGAACAGATTAAGATTCGTTGAGGGCGATCCGCCAGTCCCTCGTTCATTCATTTACATTATTCAGCGCGTTTTGCAGTTTTGCAATCGTTTCTTCAATTGTTTTACCTACTGCTAGGATAGCGGTGTCATCGGCAAACGTAGCAAGGATAGCGCCATCTTCGTTCGGTATATCACGAGTATATAGCAAATAGAGAAGCGGCCCAAGAACGCTTCCTTGCGGTACGCCGCCCGAAATTTCCTTGAGCTCGGAGTATTCGACTCCATGTCTAACACGAAAGAGTCTATTCCCGAGATATGATTCTAAAATATCGTATAAGCATGCAGGGAGAACTTGTCGTAGTTTGCATTTCAAGCCATCATGCCACACCTTGTCAAAGGCTTGCGAGACGTCAAGAAATACGCTTGAGCAAATCTTTTTTTCTTCGAGTGCTTTCTCGATTACGTCAGTAATTCTATGCACCTGGTCAATCGTCGAATGCTTACTTCTGAACCCAAACTGGTGGTCAGGGATAAGATTATTTTCTTGTATAACCGGTTGGAGACGCCTTAATAATATCCTCTCGAAAATTTTCGATATGATTGGAAGAAGCGAAATTGATCTATACGATTTTACTTCATTTGGCGGTTTTCCTGGTTTTAAAACCATTATGACTTCCGCAACTTTCCATTGGCTCGGCACGTGTGCCCTTTACAGGAAAGTGAATAATTGGAATCTTTTTTCGCTGTTAAGCTTTCAAGGTAAGAGCCTATTGCACGATTCTTAAAATCCTTAATAGTCTTCTTTAACAAATTGCACAGACGATTCAAGTGTGCTTTATGCTGCGGAGCACGACTTTTTTTACGCGCTTTTCTTTTTTCCTTGACCAATTCTTTTATTTCCGGAGGATATCGCAAACCGTATCTGTCCGGCGTTTTCCTTGGATTGGGCGTATTATTCCAAGAGGCGAGCTGTACGATCTCAACGAAGCGATCAACTTCAACCTCAAGTTCATAGGGTGTCGTAAGTGGAACGCTCAGTTCAACATTATCTTCACTTTCGTTCCTAAAGCCTTCCCAGTTAGTTGTTCGACCAGTTAATCTCGCTGGCTCTAGGTTATAGACTAGTTTTTCGCTGATTGTTAAAATAACCGGGGAATGATCAGACGACAGATCAAAGCTCTCTTTGACTTTTATGTGGTTGGTAGATATTCCGTTCACAACGAAAAAATCGATCAGGTCAGGTATTTTCAAAGTATCAGTTGGCCAGTAAGTCGGTTTACCCGTCGAATGGAAATCACAACTGTACTCCATACCTGCCCCATAGAGCATTCTACCTTTTTTCGAGCTGTATCTTGAGCCCCAGAACGTATGTATGTTTCGCATTAAAGTCGCCGCCGATGATAGAATTAAGTTTCAGCGATTCAAACAAGTTAGTAAAATCAGATTTTTCAAGCGCGGAACGCGGTGGACAGTAGATAGATGAGATTTTAAGAGTACGCTGACTATTTTTAACTCGAATCGTGCACAGTTGCAAAGTTTCAAGCTCTTTCTTTAGGTCTTCGGATTGTTCGATGCAGTCTTTAATAAATAACGATGATCATTATAGCCTTTTATTTTTAAATGCGATTTATTTTTTACGTGGGTTTCAGAAATCAAGCAAATATCAATATCTTTTTCACGCATGAATATTTCCAATTCGTGGAGTTTTTGCAAAAGTCCGTTTGCATTCCAAGTACATATTTTTAAAATTCGTTTGTTATTCATATTCTAGTTGAAGTACGCGTTTTCTGAGAATTATTTTTAAGCTTAACCAGCCTATCGAGAATAATTTTATTTATTTTGCTTTGTTCTTCAAATTTCTCGAGAATAACCGACAAAACATGAGAGACAGGGTCCGTCGAAATTTCAACGTTTTTTTTGGTTTTTCGGATGCCGTGGCCTGAGCGTAAGTCTGCACTCCTGCTGTCCGAGGGTCATTACCTGGCGGCTTTTTCTATGTTAGCTTTTCAGTACCGTTTCTTTTAAGAACTGAGGTCGAGGACTTTTCTGTTGTCACTCTTTCCCTCACCTTTTTGCGCTCTGAACCCGGTAGTTTTAGTTTAGATAGTTTCTCCTGTGCATTCTTACGCTTTGGCTTAGTTTGCAGCTTAGATTTTGCATTTAGGGGCTTAAGGAGCACGTCTCTCCGTTTTTGCAACTCCTTAGCTACTTCACAGCCTCTATAATTTGCCGGGTGCTTTCCCTTACAATTAGCACATGTTGCAGAGGTTTGTTTGTTTACTCCACAGACTTGGGAGAGGTGATTTCCGGCGCATTTCACACATTTAAGAAAAGTGTCAAATATAGCTTATGACGGTATAAGTATGTGATGTTTGTTATTAAATAATGATGGGCAACAAAACTTCAATTTCATCATGATCTGAGTCTAGAAGCCACAATTTCACTTTTTTTAAAAACGGAAACAAAGTTCTAATGACTCGTATTCCTACAGGGAATTTATTAAAAAATCTCCGAGACGCAATACAATAAAAATTTCTAAAATGAGAGATGTGATAAGCAGGAATGTTCACAGTGAAGTCAGAATTACTTCGTAAGTTATGGATATCAGAGATTGGACTCTGCAAATAGCCACCTCTCATAAAAAAATAACTCTTGAGACTTTGAAATAATGCAAACGTATAACTGGCAGAATTTTTTTCAATCGAAACAGCTCCATAGAATGGGCCAAACGGTTAGCATTACAAATTTTTCTAAAAGCACATTTTTGCAAAACAGACAAAGGCTAGATTTTTGAGCGGTAATCACCTCCCAAGCATGTTATTGCATACTGCAATTTTGAGTAGAATATCCCAAGATAGACGATGTTTAATGTGTTATTGCTGCAATATTTTCTAAGGCGATAAATACTACGAATGGATGACGAGCAGATATTGTTTTAATGATAAAATATGATCGGACCAACTTAGCATATGGTCGATTGTGATACCTAAGTATTTAAATTGCTTAACTATTTCAATTTTAAAACATTTAGCATTACAGAATATACTTTTATCGAACATAGTTTTAGAACCCTCAACAGTACAATACATGTACAATAAAATAAATTATGTCGTAAGCAAATAGGTGCATGAAAATGAATTTCGAAATCAGGAGACTCCTGCGCGCTAAGGCTGAAAAACATTATTTTGTTTTTGTCACTAACAACTAGCCTATGTTCCGGAAACCAGATTCTCAGCAAATGAACACCATGATTTCAATTAGCAACTAAATCTAGAGGGCTGGCCGAAGCATAGAAATGCTAAGCAATAGAGTACCCGACCAAATCCGGGTATCGCAGCTAATAAAGGTGGTTATTATTTTGAAAATCATCAAATAAGGGTGTTTGACATATAATTGTTCTCTTGTACATACGTTCTTTAGTTTGTATTTTTCCACAACCATACAGAGCCCTTTGGTTGACGTAAAAATTCAAAAATATGTGCGCCAGGTAGGTTAGGATGGTTGCCACAAAAAATGTATTTTGAATTATGTTAAATTTTGACTTTTGTATTGGTATTTCCAAGCACCCACAGAAGCGTTCGTACAAACTTGCATCTTTGTACACTTGTACAACGTGGATTACAAGAAATTAGCTAGCGAAAATGTCGTTAAAATCTTTGATGCAAAAGTCTTTATATACAATCTGCAGAAGCTGTGTTCGCGTAAAATCAACACCTTTCATTGTGGGCATTGGACTCCACTTAGGGTGCGTTTTCTCATTTCTTCTTTACAGATGTGGACTAGATTATGTCCTGTATCCTCTTGTGGGCCCTAGGGCCTCTACTACGCCTACGCGCCATCGTGTACGGTTTCTGGCAATGTGTCTGAGTTCTCCCCAACTTTTCCCCAACTGCCGTGCCTCCTTCTCGACTGTTCTGCGCCATGTTCTCCTCGGACCGCCAGGTCTTCTGCAATCCTGAGTTAGAGGGTTCCATTGCATAGCATGGTTCGCTATGGAGCTGTCACCCTTTCGGAACGTGTGACCAATCCACTGCCACTTCCGCCGTTGGATAGTTGTGCCTATTGGTTCCTGACCCGTTCTCTCGTAAAGGTGTTCGTTAGAGATACGATTGGGCCAGAAAATCCTTAATATATTGCGCAGACACCTATTAACGAACGTTTGCAGCTTTCTGGTGATAGTAGTGGTCACTCTCCACGTGCTGCAACCATATAGTAGCACGGATTCAACGTTGGAGCGGAACAGTCTTATTTTGGTGCTCAAACTGATTGCATTGCTTCGCCATATTTTGGACAACATCTCGAACGCGGACTTTGCTTTGGCGATCCTGTTGGCTATATCCAGTTCGGTTCCACCATCGGTCGAGACAATACTCGCAAGATACTGGAAATCCTCTACTCTCTCTACCGGTTGTCCAGCAATGCATATTTGAGCCGATGAGTTTGTTCCAAGGCTCATAATTTTAGTTTTTGCCGTATTAATTTCCAGCCCGACGATACCTGCCTCCTGGTGGAGGTCCATAACTCTGTGGGAGAGTAGGCATATATCGTCTGCGTAGTCAAGATGTTTCAGTTGAGATGTAAGAGTCCATCGAATTCCTCCGTTTCCCGTCGACAAAGCCGCATGAAGCACATCGCTAATCACCAATAGGAATAATATTGGTGAAAGGATACAGCCTTGTCTTACCCCACTTTGGATTTCAAATTCCTCAGACAACCTTCCTCTGTGCAGAACGTGACATTTGGAGCCTTCGTATGTAGCTTTGATAATAGCAATTAGTTTATCGGGAATGCCTCTCCTGCGTAAGGCACTCCAAATAAACTCCCTGTTGACACTATTGAACGCCTTCTCACAATCGATGAACAGCAGGTGCAGTGGCGATCGATATTCAACACACTGTTCGATGATAATCCGCAGGGTGTTGATGTGGTCGGCACAGGAGGATCCAGAGCGAAAACCTGCTTGTTCGGCATCGAGTGTGTCTTCGAGATGTTGTTTGATTCGCTCAAGGATGATTTTAGCTATTATCTTAGCTACAGGAGGCAGCACGCAGATACCCCTCCAGTTTCCGCACTCCATTAAATTTCCTTTCTTAGGAAGCTTGACGATCATTCCCTTTTTTCACTCGTTAGGAAAGCTCTCAGCTTCCCAAGCTCTATCTATAAGTGGAAGCAGAAGCTCAGCCGATGTTGTTGGCGCTGCTCTTAAGAGCTCTGCTGGAATACCGTCAAGTCCTACCGCCTTGTTGGTTTTGAATGCTTTGATCGCGGTAATGATCTCATCTTTACTGGGAGTCGTGGTGCCAGCTCTTTCGTGATTCTGTAGACGGTCCTGCTGTCGCACCTCCGTGCAGCTTCTTCTGCTTCTGTAGCCAGCGCGTTGATGTAGTTGCGGTTGTCACGTCGCACGCTACGCTGAACTTCTCTCATCTTCATGTGATATAGAGACTCTAGCTCGCTTCTCCCTGCTGCTGGGGTAGCTGCAACGCGAGCTTTCAGCTGTTTTCGTTCGTCAATCCTTCTCCAGGTATCCTCGGAAAGCCACGCCCTATGTCTTCTCTGCGATCGACCGACAATTCTTTCAGCACCAGATGTAAAAACATTTTTCACAACACACCAATGATTTTGGATGGTTGCGGGCATTGAGCTGCTGATTGCTTCCACACCTTGCGAAAAGTGCTCCCTTAATTGTTGGCGCACTAAGGGATCACTAAGTCTATCGATGTTGAACCTGGGCATTCTTGTGTTGTCGTGGGATCTTCGAACTGCAGCAGTGCGTAGTTGGAGAGTAGCTATCATAAGATGGTGATCACGTACTATCCCCACATCTGCCCCTCGCCTGTTTCGGACGTCCAGGAGACTACTTCTAAAGCGGCGGCTGATAACAAAATGGTCAATTTGGTTGGAGGTTGCTTGCCTGTCATTGGAAACCCAGCTGACTTTGTGGCAGGCCTTGTGCTCAAACATGGTGCCACCTATCACAAGGCGGTTGGCATTGCAGAAATCCACAAACCTTTCGCCGTTGTCATTGCGGTTGCCTAGTCCATGCTTCCCGATTACATGTTTGAGCCCTTCGTTGTCGCTGCCTACCTTGGCATTCAAATCCCCCATCACTATGACAATGTCTCCATTTGGTGTTGTGTTGAAGAAGGCGCTTAAGAGATTGTAGAAGCTCTCCTTTTCGTCCTCAGACGAACTATTCGTTGGGGCGTAACACTGTATGATGGTGACGCGCCGTACTCTAGTCCGGAATCTGGCCGGGTACAATAGCCAAAAGTCGTCAACATGTGATCATTCCTTATCCGAGGCATAGTGTCGGTTTCTGTAGCGGGCAATATTCGGTAACACAGGTTGCTGGCCCACGTTACCTAGCCTAGAATCAAGGTCCTAGACAACCCGCACTTACAATTTTGGCCTATACGTATAAGGGTTTATACGTATAGTTGCCCGGGGACCACCACTAGGAGGTAAAGTAAGCACTTCATCACGAACTTGATTGTTGCGCTACTGGCCCAAGCCAAGTTTTGGGCAGTCAGTAGTTTCCCGATCAATCGCAATGCAGGTCCCCAAATGTGGACTAGGTAAGACATCGTAGCCATGGTAGAGAATGCTTGAAATTGGGAGACTTAAGGATTAGTCATCTACTCTTCGCAAGTGATTTGGTCATCCTTGGGTCCTCCAAGGCTAAACGTCAACATGCACTTGAAGGATTTGTGTTTTGGTTTTTGTTTACAAGTAACGGAAGGAGCAGTACTGAGTTATCTTGTACGATTGGTCAGAAGAATCAGATTTGAGAGGTTTTAGTCGGAATGTTATACTTAGTATCAAAATCAGGTTATCGGTCATTAGCTATATTATTAGCTTTTTTCTTTTTTTTTCTTTAATAAAGGTGAAAATCTCGAAAGACACTGTAGGTCTAGAAACCCAGAGTAGTCTGGGACTTTAACCGCACTAAAAACACCTCCTTAATCATAACCAATCAGAGAAAGATCGACAAATGATTCTAGTTTCAACGTTCAGTTGCATTTGAGAAGGTATTATAAATTAAATACGGGTTCTCATAATTGTCAGATTATAAGTTCGTGAGGTTTAGTTCTTTTTAATCTACAAATATTATATCGTACATTTAATACGTCTTCTATCGCAGGATTTATATACACCTGCAGATGCTCGTTGTGACGGATTGCGTTATTTTTAATTACTTCCGTCACATGATTAATCTGCAAATCACGATGCAAGTCATTATTTCTAACATACCATGGGGCATTTGCTATTCCCAGAATGTCTTTGTTTTGAAATGTTCGTATTATTTGTACATTTGTCCATTGTATCCCCATTAATGGATACCATATATCCAAACAGGTCCTAGCATCTGATTATATATTAAGATTTTATTCTCAATCGACACTTCTGAATTATAGCCTATCAACCAATACAGTTTTCTGTATCTAATATTTAGCTCTTCTACTTTCTTTTTCACATGTTCCTTCCATTTCAGTTAAGCATCCAGATTCATACGCAGACACTTAGCTGTGTTAGAATAAGGAACGACTTGATTATTTATAACCACTTACTTACTTACTTAGATGGCACTACAGTCCGGGTTGGACCTGGGCCTCAACCAAAAAACCTCTCCAGGCAGCACGGTTACGAGCCAGCTGCCTCCAGTTGCACACGCCAAGTTGGTTGAGGTCCCAATCCACTTGTTTGCGCCACCTACCGCGAGGTTGTCCACTACTGCGTCGTCCATACGGGGTGGATTCGAAGACTTTCTTAACCGGAACTTTGGGCTCCATCCGCTCTAAATGACCCAGCCATCGTAGTCGCTGTTTGTGAACTCTTCTGGCTAAATCGATGTCTTTGTATAGGCCGTATAGTTCACCATTGTACCTTCTCCTCCACTCACCGTCTATGCAGACGGGACCAAAGATCGCTCAAAGAACTTTTCTCTCGAAATAACCAAGGGCATCCTCATCCGGTTTTGTCAAAGCCCATGCCTCTGCGCCATACAGCAGGACTGGGATGATTAGTGTCTTATAAAGAGGTTCCTTAGTAGTTCGAGATAGGGCTTTGCTACTCAATTGCCATTTTAACCCATAGAAACAACGATTGGCAAGAGTAATTCTTCATGTGATTTCCCTACTGATGTCATTTGCGGAGTTCACCACAGAGCCTAGGTAGACAAAATCCTTTACTACCTCAAAATTATATCTGTCTATTGTGGCGTTCTGTCCAAGACGCCGATGTTGGGTGTCCTTATTTGTAGACAGCATATATTTTGATTTTCTTTCATTGACCGCTAGACCCATCTTTGCTGCCTCGATCTCAATACTCGTAAATGCCCCATTGACGGCCCGCTGAGTTCTTCCGATTATGTCAATGTCATCGGCATAAGCGAGTAGTTGTACAGATTTGTAAAAGATTGTACCTCCGGTGTTGGCTTGTGAGTTTCGTGCAATTCTCTCAAGTACTATGTTAAAGAGATCCCATGATAGCGCGTCACCTTGTCTAAGACCTTTCCTGACATCGAACGGTTCGGTGATGTTCTTACCGACTTTGATGGAGCAGCGAGGTTTCTCCATCGTCATTCGGCACAAACGGACGAGCTTGGCAACGATGCCAAGTCTGGACATGGCTCTGTATAACTCGTTTCTATACACGCTATCATAGGCAACTTTGAAATCGATGAAAAGGTGGTGCGTATCGATTTTATATTCATGGGTCTTTTCCAAGATCTGTCGTAGTGTGAATATTTGGTCAATGGTGGACTTTTCCTGCCTGAAACCGATAATGACCTATCAGGTTGTTGACGATCGGTTTTAGGCGTTCACATGGTACAGCAGACAGGATCTTATATGCGATGTTGAGGAGACTTATACCTCTGTAGGTGGCGCAGTTCAGAGGGTCTCCTTTCTTTTGGATCAGGCAAACGATAACCACAGGAAGATTCGTTATTTTTTTGTTTGTAAAATTGATATGGATGAACTTTGACTCATTAAGTTTAATTCTATAGTCTGTGAGCAAAAGAATAAGATTGCGAACTGAGATTCCTTCGATAGCATATATTGCTAGAATAACTCCCAGTTTCCGAGGATAATTGTTTGAATCAATAGCGCGCATGCTGTCGAACTGGCTTTCAAGGTGTACTATAAATGCCGTGCCGTTAGGTAAGCGACGCCCTGGTAGGCCTATGATGACATAGTTGGAGCAAGTCATATACCTCTCCTGGGACCGTCTATCGATTCCTACTGATAAATAGAAGTAAGCGGCGGAGCATTGAGAAGGATCAAGTATGCCGTTTTAGATCTATCTTATTCTAAGTTTATGTTCTACTGTGATTACTATTTTTCTCTATGACGTGTGGAATTATATCATTTTCATGCTTCCTACGCCCAGACTATTAATGCCAAACACTGCTTCTGAAAAGTTTTTTCTATGTAATTTCATCCTTTAGAATTCGACTTTATGCCATCTTAGGCTATTTTGCAGTGCTTTTGCTATATTTCAATTCAAAACTAAGAAAACCGAATTTTAAACCGTTTTTATCAGACGAAAAAAAATATTTTTACTGGACTAATGGAAAAATATTATACACACCTTATTTTTTTATTATAAAGTTATACCTTTATGCATTCGTATATAACATATTCTCTATCTTTCTATTTTCAGAGCCTTAATTGAGTTTCAGCTTCCACCCAAAGCAAAAATGTCATGTAAGTCTCTTTTTTCTATTTTCAAATCTTTTTAAAGGAGGACAGCGCGCAGGAAATGACAAAAAGCTCGAGCTTCGCAACATAAAACAAAGCTACAATAAACCGACTGTGTAATTTGGGGTAAAAACGACTTACTTACTTACTTAGGTGGCTCTACAGTTCGGGGTGAACCTGTAGCTCGGTCTTTAGCTAATTGCCTCCAGTTGAGGTCCTCTACTGCGTCGTCCCTCGGGGTTAGATTCGAAGACTCTGCGGGCCGGAGCGTCCATTCGCTGTACATGTCCCAGCCATCTCAGACGTCCAATACGCAGTTTTTTGACTAGGTCGATGTCGCTGTACAGCTCGTATAGTTCGTGATTGAATCTTCTCCTCCAAAACCCGTCAACGCAAACGGGACCGAATATCTTACGAAGAATTTTTCTCTCAAAGCGACCAAGGATATCTTCATCCTCTTTTAATAAAGTTATTAATAAATTAAAATAAAGTGTTATCAAGAGTATCGAAGACATCTTGTTTTTCTGCCCCGAACCAGCAAGAATCCAACGACTGTACATTTTGCTTCAGCGCCGTAAAGCAGGACTGGGATGATCAGGGTCGTATACAGAGTCTCCTTAGTTATTCGAGATAGGGCTTTACTGTTGAATTGCCTTATAAGCCCAAAAAAAATAGCGATTGGCAAAAGTTATTCTTCACTTTATTTCTGCACTGATCTTGTTTTTGGAGTTTATAGCATAGCCAAGGTAGACAAAGTCCCTTACTACCTCGAAGTTATAGCTGCCCACTGTGACGTTCTGTCCAATTCGTCGGTGTTGGTTGAACCGTCTTGTTGACAGCATATACTTGGTTTTGCCCTCGTTTATCGCCAAACCCATTTTGGCCGCTTCCGCCTCAATGCTTGAAAACGCACCGGTGACAGCCCGCTGAGTTCTTCCGATAATGTCTATATAGTCGGCGTATGCAAGCAGTTGTACAGACTTGTAATAGATTATGCCTCCGGTGTTGGCTTGTGAGTTCCGCACAATCCGTTCAAGTACAATATTAAAGAAGTCACATGACAGCGCGTCACCTTGTCTAAAACCTTTTTTGACATTAAAGGTCTCGGTGAGGTCATTACCGACCTTGATGGAGCAGCGAGCGTTCTCCATCGTCATCCTGCACAGACGAACAAGTTTGGCAGGGATGTCAAAACTGGACATGGCTCTATAAAGCTCTTCTCTATATGTATATGCTGTCATAGGCGGCCTTGAAATCGATTAAGAGATGGTGAGTATCTACGTGGACATCTTGGGTTTTCTTCAGGATCTGCCGAAGTGTGAAGATTTGATCGATGGTGAACTTTTCTGGCCTGAAACCGCAGTGAAAGGGTCCAATCAGGCTGTTGATAAAAGGTTTCAGGCGTTCACACAATATTGCTGAAAAGATCTTATATGCGATGTTGAGGTGACTGATGCCTCTATAATTGGCGCAGTTGAGGGGGTCTCATTTCTTGTGGATCGGGCAAACGATGCTGATTTTCCATTCATCAGGCATACACTCGTCTGACCAAATCTTAGAGATGAGTTGGTGTATGCACTCTACCAATTCATCCCCAGCTGCCTTGAAAAGTTCGGCCGGTAAGCCGTCAGGTCCAGCAGCCTTGTTGGATTTTAGCTAGGATATTGCTACCCTCACTTCGTTTTGGTCAGGTGGACGGAAATTTTGACTATCATCGTCTATGTCTAATGGTTCATTCTGCCTGAGCAGCTCTATAAAATTTTAGAGACATATCTGACGAGTAGACTCCTCTTTGTTAAACGTCGACGCCGATCGGAATTTAAAGAAATAATAGTTGGGGTACCACAAGGAAGCGTTCTTGGTCCGATATTATACCTATTATATACTCGTGATATACCCCAAGACGGAGGCACCGTTCTGGCTGCATATACCGATCAAACTGCTATTTTGGCAATGGGAGAAACTGTGAGTAAACGAATGGACAAAGATTTGGTGAATAGACCTTAACGTAACCAAATTAGTCCACTTAAACAACAAGCAGGAACAATTAATGAAAAGATACGTACCAAGCGTTTTAATTTCATAAAAAAAATGGCTTGTTAAAGCACTAGTTGTTGTTGCGAACATGTATGAAGGAATGTGTTTTTGGTGAGTAAGAGTATCACACTACCTTGAGCACGCGCTGCCGGTCCTTATGGTGTCTACGGAAGATTTTTTTTTTTTTTTTTTTAAGTAAAAATAAAAAATCTCTTTAAATATGCATATCTTAATTTGATTTCAGCCACTCCAGTCGGCACAGAGCAGTGCAATGTAATTTGCCCGGCTTGTAGGCAACAAGTATTGACGAAGATAGAACATAAAGCTTCAACCAAAACCCATCTGATAGCACTGATACTTTGCATTATCGGGTAAAATTATCTTAAAAATAATTTCATGTATTTGATTTATTAACAAATTATTTTCTTCTGATTTAGGTGCTTCCCATGTGCATGCTGTTTGTACTGCACAGGATGTGCCCGCAATGTAGAACATTACTGCCCTTCATGTAACGCTTTCATTGGTGTTTATGAAAAATAAAAACAGAAACAGATGTTTGTTCTACACAAGTTTACACATCGGTTTTCATAAACAACCAGGCTTTCAAAGTTATAGGAATATAGTTTCAATCGTTTTTTTTTTTCTTTTACATATTTACTATTACGCACCCTGTATACAAAATTTATTTTTTTAACAAATTTTAAGAGTCGACTATCTTTATGGTAAATAAAGATCAACTAAGTACGATGAAGATTAGGAAGACAAACACAAATCTTTTGTACTCAAGTTTTTTAAATTTTTAACACCAAAAACATAAAATATATATTTGAAAACAAATATTTATATAAATATGTTTGTAATGTCGCCTTATTTTTGTAAACATTTAATAAATAAAAACGCTTCTTAGATTTTGTAATCATTTTTGTTTCTTATTTATTATTAACATATGCGTTGCATTACTTTTATGCAGTGGACAATGAAAATTGACAATTAAGTTATATAAAGACCTGAAGTGGATGATGGAAGTGATCAATAAATTAGACAGAATGTCGTCACTTGGGATTGATATTAATTTGTGTAATACTTGCGCATTTTTCTTACAAATGGTGATTAGTATTATTTTTTCGGCGTTTTAATAAAATTGAAGTTAACAGGGTGTCGCGTCACGGCAAGTGTTAAAGACAGTGTGGTAGAAAACTCGGAACTTGAGTAAAACGAATCGGAAGTCAGGTGCTTATAGAAGGATGCGTTCCCAATCGAGGACTCTATCAAGCCATTTTTCATAAAAAGTTAGCCATTAGAGCAATAGACAACGAGACTATGAAATAAAGACAGACTTAAGCTGCCGTCGAACTTTAAATGCAACATCCTACTGCAGTAGCTGCTTAGGAACAGCAGACACAAATCTTCTAACAGTGACTTTAATATTTACTTCAGTTAGGAATTTGTTATCTGTAAGCTAATTTCTTTAGGCAGCCTTTCACCAGGGTTTCAGATTGATTATCAGACAGTCGTGCAAATCCTTAAGGGTTCTGTATAATTTATACACGTCCAAGCGATAGGTATAGCATGATCCTTTCTTGAATTCTCTGAGCTACGAGTATTTACCCCTTTTCTTAAAAGATTCTATTTAACATGCTTTGTTGTCTGCCTGCCTGTCTGTCTGTCTACCACAAATCGTGCAATGAAAATTTCGACTAGTTCTAATTGAACTAGAGCTTTGAAATTTCGCACACGTATTTAGGTCCGACGACAATGCAATACAGTGTATCCAATATTGCTCCAAATTGGATGCCCCAAGATGGCCAATAACCTTTTTCTTCATAACGCCCTTGATATGGGTATCAAAAGAAAGAGTTTGGCGAGTAGAATACGATAAGCTATATGGCGTTATTCCGAACCCAATATGGTGGACGCGCCTATATGGCGGATTACCTTAAATATTATATCTATTTCAGCGATAACTTATTTTTTTCATTTTATTAATAAAAGATTTTTTTTTTAAGTATTTTTTATATCATGACAATCTAAAGTAGTTTTAAAATGTATGAGATATCTCTGGTAGAACATCTCTGGCCTACAGTTTTCGGATTGCTTTTGAGATTGGAATTGTCCTTTTATAAACCAGCGAAGAGGGACTTTCACTCCCAATCTCTAGGTTCGATATGACAAGGAAAACCGAAGGCTTGGTCTGGTGAATTGAAAGTAGCGTGCTAGATATCGGCGAGGATGAAAGGCTGCGATATCTTGGTAAGTAAACGACTAAGTAAGTCATCGTAGTAAGTACATAAGTAGCGTGACCAACCTCCAATATCTAACAGGAACTACCAACAGGCTGGTTCTATGAAAAAATATTTCTCGAATGTCAGAAGCTAAAACATATCCACTCATATGGCAGTGCAGTATTAACGTTCGAAGATCGACCAGAGAAGATATCATACAGGTATAGCTTAGTGGTAGAAAAATTGTACAGCAATGTTTCTTCTTCCACTACACCTATGTTGCTAAAAATTTAAGTTAAAACCATATTCTTGCATGAAAGCAACTTTTCTTACATGTGCTCCTCTGTACGAGTAACTATATGAACAAAATGTCACACCCTATGAATCTCTGTCGTTAATTTCTAGTGCGCAACTAGCATTTGCATTGTCTCATTCAGCCCATTATCCTAATTGCAATCAAAAAGCAAGGGGCCTTTCAAGTTCACTAGCACACTTAATCTGAACATTACTAGTCAGAATAGCGGCGAAACATATCCGAATCATTTGTTGCTCTGCTTATGGATACTAAAGGTAACATGAATATGCAATTCATGCAAGTACCTGGTGCACCTCCAGCACCGCCAATGTACCCAACACTCGAAAATCAACAACAACAATTGCCTCCTGTGGTATTCTTTAATGGACAAACAGCAACTGATGCATATCAAACGCAGATGCCACCGGGCGTTCCAGAATCAAGACCAACAAGTGTCTTTATTTTGAATGGTAAGACAAAATCTTTCATTCAAAATCATTAGTGGTGTCTACCTCTTTAGATTTAATTTCATTTTTATTTTATTTTTATTTTTAATTTTTTTTTATTTTCTATTGATAAATTGTATCTTTTTTTTAGGAAAACCTCCTGTAGGTCCGGAACCATTGAAAACAAACTGCCCACACTGCAACACTCGCCAAACGTCAAGGGTAGTCTCCAGGGTCAGCTTAAAGACGCACTTTGCTGCACTAATTTGTTGCGTATTGGGGTAAAGTTTATTCAAACATTTTACAGGATATAAAAAATGGTTCTTTGAATTCACGTGGGGGCCGTGGCGTAAGTGGTTAGTGTGTCGGATCACTACGCATGAGGTTCCAAGTTCGAATCCCAGAAAATACCAAAAAGTTTTTTCACGGTCCCACCTCTCGCGAGCGTCTGACAAACATCCGAGAGTATTGTTGTCACGAAAAATCTTCTCAAATCGCCGTTCGGATTCGGCATTAAACTGTAGTCCCCTTCCATTCGTGTGAAAAATATAACGCACACAACATGAGTGGTTGCGAGAAGCTAGGCCCTGGCACTTTAAAGAGCTGTTGCGCCAAATATTTGTATTTGTATTTTCTTTGAATTGACAAATTTTAGAAAGTATTGTAGAAGCCTTTGAACTTTTTTTTTAAGGCGTAACTAGCCCATAATCCCCGATTTTTTTTAAAGTGGAAAATAAATGCACTTTTATGATGATAAGTTTTTTCCCACCAATGCAATATGAAAAACCTGAATTCACAGAAAATCTTTATGGGATAAAAGGATTTTACCCTTTTCTCCGCAGGACTTAGCCGGTCTCGCAACTTCATTGCTCCGCTAAGGGTAAGTGCTTGTTGTCTTGCAGCGTATAACATAATATATATATGGAGACAAAAACAAATAAATGAATAATAAAAATTAACGTTTTATCTCTTCTGGTATGCACTTTTGCGTGCATGTGGGAAACAATATCACTTTTTCCTGGGAATTAGTTTTACTTTTATGTGGAGTTATTTCATATTTGGTTATACGCTGCATAGCGTCCAGAGCTCTTGCATGTGTGGCCAAAGGCCGTCCGGTGTATGAGTCGAAGAACGTTCCATAGTGTGAAATCCTTTTAACCCGAAGCGGTCCACTCAAATACTATTAATGATATATGCGCTTCCCTTAGCGGAGCACTGAATTAATAACTGTTATATACTACAGGATTGATTAGTTACCTAGCTTTTGTAATGTGTTTTTTTTTTTTTTTGCATCCTTAAAAGAATCATAACATGCATACATTACGGCAGATCTTTCTCTTGTACATGGCATTACTTAGTATCATAAATACTTCATCTCTGTCACCAAAGAGCCACTGTTTCTTTTTTTTTTTTTAACATGTCTAAGAAAGCTTGTGCATTAGAAAAATAGATAGATAGATATGACTTCTTTTTTTGTCGCGATAGGAAACGCTCGACTGGAGCACTCAGACCCAACTGGTCTATTGTACTACCAAACAGCAAACCCTGATTTACCCATTTTATTGGAATTTCCTTGTCTTTCTAAGAAAGCCAAGCAAGCACTTCAGTAATGAGAAGCTCACAGTACCAGCACTCACCACATCAGCACCGAGGATCTGCCACCTGATACGAGCAAAGGCCGAACACTCACAGAGATAATGTTCGTTAGGGTGCTTGGCAAAAGCGAAGTGGCATGTCAAGACGCCAATAAATTGTCTGCAGTCTTTTCTGCTGAGAGACAGCAAGAATGCCACTGATTTCTTACAGACGTCCGGGGGAATGCGTTTAGTCAACCTGCATCCTGAAGAGTCATGCCACACACAATTGTGCTCGTGAGAGCCCTAGACGAGGACGCAGGGAGACCCAACGCGGGTTCGGGACTTGAGAAACCCTCCTCTGAGCATTGTCTAGCAATCTCATCGGAGATCTCGTTTCCCCAGGTTCCCAGGGTGACCTGGGACCCAGATAATAGACAGAGAATTCAGCCTTGCGAACGAGTTCAGAGAGTTCTTGGTTTCACGAACTATTTTGGAAGTGGTTAAAGGGTTAAACAAGGCCTTAAGCGTGGCCTAACAGTCACTACAGCCACAAGTACTAACGCCCTTCCACCTGTTCTTCACAGCATAGTTCATGGCCATTAGGATTGCATAAGTTTCCGCTTGGAAAACAGACGCATATTTGCCTAACGAGAAAAGAGGTCTAATGTTGTCGACTTCCACGAAGACACCAGCGCCAGACCCTTGACTGGTTTTGGAACCGTCCGTGAAAATACGACTACATTCCATTCCCGACTCAAACTCTGGCCGAAGCCAGTCCTAAACACAAGGAAAGTCGACTCTGAATTTGCGCATCAGCTGAAGTTCTGGTGTCATTGCATCAGACGGCATATCCAGGAGACCAGAGTCGTAGAATAAGTGTCGCGCAAGTTCGTCAAAATTCCAGTGAGGAGTATACCAAAAATCGCTCCGCGTAAGACGATGGATGGGTTTGATAGTGCAACCCATGATATAAGTATCGAGGGGAAGTAAGTTCAGCAAAGCATTTAGAGCAGAGCCAGACGTACTCGGCAAAGCTCCCATGCAGCCGACTAAAAGCTGAATACATTTAATTGGAAGAAATGACTTAAAGCCGTCTGTCCAAGTTTAACGAAGTTTATTAATGTATTTAAAAAGTACCTTCAATTACCGCCCTTCTACATATATATTTTAACGCTTTTTGACAATAGTTGTGCAGTTTATTCCACTCTGTGCCATTCAAAATTATTCTCATCTCCAATTTATTTAAAACGGGTTTCCCAAAAACTGGAACCTGAGCTCACTTAGTACAGGACACCAACCCAAGAAGTTATAAATGTTCTCCCTCTCGTGAATTGCACAGACACCAAATGATTGGTAAATCTTCTCTATGCCAGATAAAGTGTTAGTCCATAATTTCACCCCTGGTCTTGAAAACTGTAGATATCATATAGTTAGAGTACCTTCCGTTGAAATAATTGTTATCCCAAAGATTGTGATTTAAACTGGCATATATTTCCCCGTGTAAAGAACTTCTTACATTTTTAATGCTGTCTATATGCATTTTCTGATCGATCGTCGAAAGTAAATTGTTCCCATTGAGTGATGTTTCCAATACTTATTCTCAGAGTGTATCCACAGAACTCATAAAACAATATTTTATTTAAATTAGATGTATTTCAAATTAAGTTTCAATTCAATTCAATTCCATAAATAATTGTGGAATACCGGTTTCAACTAAAAGCATATTGTTTGGTGTACATTGTGATAGTTTGAGCACCCGCTTTAAGGAAAGCCGAAGTAGTTTTTCTACTGTATCGGCCCACTCTTAAGCTCCATACAACATTATTGATTTAAAAACTGCCTGGGATATCTAATATTTGATTTTCATGAATATAGGTATATTTAACCTCCAGACAGTTTTTGCAAGCTGTGCTTATGTCTGACTTAGCTGATGCAAACAAAAAATAAATATTTGGTGCAACAGCTCTTTAAGTGCCAGGGCATAGCTTCTCGCAACCACTCTCATGTTGTGTGCGTTACATTTTTCACATGAATGGAAGAGACCTTCAGTTTAGTGCTGTATCCGAACGGCGATTTGAGAAGCTTTTTCGTGGCAACAATACTCTCGGATGTTTGTCAGGCGCTCGCGAGAGGTTTTTTTTTTTTTCCGAGGGTAGGTGAAAATTTTCAACAAGACACTATGAGGATCGACAGCGCGTGCTCATAGTAGTGTGGGATTCTTACCCACTAAAAAACCTCCCTTCAAAACAAACTTGTTTATATTTTATTACTACAACTAAGTATTCGACTTATCAAGTAGTTTTCGTTTCACGAAATAAGGACGTTTTGCAGGTACCTTCCCATTAGAAGTTCCTGCTAGCTCCGCAGTTTAGACGCGGTTACTTATCGCGCTAAGTCTAAAGGTTTTGTTCTTTGTAGACGGCGTAGTAAGTTTCTTTCATCCAAAACTTGGTGGACTGTTATATTAACGTGACTTTCTAGTCGACTTTTATGTTTTCTC
Organism: Brachypalpus laphriformis; assembly: GCA_945910035.1. Taxonomy (NCBI): domain Eukaryota; kingdom Metazoa; phylum Arthropoda; class Insecta; order Diptera; family Syrphidae; genus Brachypalpus; species Brachypalpus laphriformis. The sequence continues at coordinate 328,807,636 of OX246753.1, forward strand.
GCGTAGTTTTTGATTTCGTCTTCGACTGATTTAATGCCAAGATCCCTGTGGATATCGCTATTTTTGATATACCATGGCGCATTTACGATACCTCTTGCTCGCGAGATGTGGGACCGTGAAAAAACTTGTTGGTGTTTTCTGGGATTCGAACTTGGAACCTCATGCGTAGTGATCCGACACGCTAACCACTTACGCCACGGCGGCGCCCACAAGCTGATGCAAGCTTCTCCTTAAAATGCTGTCCCATATTTATATTACTGCAGATATTTATACCCAAATATTTATACGATTTCACTGTTTCTATTTCCTGTCCATCAAAATGTCATTTTTCATTTCTTGCATACGTCCCTCCTCCTTTTCGAAAAACCATTGTTTTGTTTGTTAACTTTTAACCTCCACTCTTCGCAGTATTTTCGTAGCTGATTTATCATTTTTATAGGCTCTCCGGAGTCAAAGTCAGCAAGTAACACCAAATCATTAAAACTTTTATGAGAGCCCCGCCGATCCTGACACCGCTGCAAAGGTATTCTGAAATGTGGTCGATAAACCTCACAAATGCTTGAGGGTTAATGCTGCATCCCTATTTAACTTCGAAAAAATTCAACAGTTGACGACGTTTTATCGTACAACTTTTAAATCAGCTTTCCAAATTTTCTTGATAGCCCAACTTTATACAGTTTTTAACTCTTATGAAGTTCTGCGCTAAGTTGGTATGAATAAAGATTTCATCTATTAATGAGTAATTCTCACGAAATGCCTGCCTGGCATTCACCAAGAAGTTTATTTTGTAAAGTCCAATATTGAAAACGCTTAGCCAAAACACCCATTAATATTTTCAAAGCAGAGTTTAAAAGTAATTTATAGCCTGGTTGGGTTCCCCCTTTTTAAGGATTGGAAAAATCAGACTGATTGGGAGGTCTTCTGTTTCAAAAACTCAGTTGAATTCATTAGTGAGTATTTCAAATAGATCATTGTTCGCATATTTGTAGAATTCGACTGGTATCTCATCAGGCCCCGGCACTTTGTGGTCCTTGGTCTTAAATAACCAGAGTCTTACTTCTTCTTATGCTATGGGTCTATCCAAGAGATATCACTTTTTGTATCTGGAACTGCATATTGAAACGTAGGCTGCGGTAAGTAGTAGGTATTTTTGAAATGTTGTTCTACTCGTAATTGCGTCGCATCGATATTTAATCCAATTTTAAACGTTTCCCCATTTTTCTTGAACAGTTTCCATAGAATTGCCGAGTCCCTGCATTGGTATATTTCAGCTGCTAAGGAACTCTGAAACTCTATTTTCTTCCTATAGCATGTATTATTGTATTCGCGTTTCGCATGTAGATACATTTGTTTGTAATTCGTATTTCGATATACATATGTATGCACAATAGATCTGGTAGAGAACATTTTCTTTGCTTTTCACATTCAAAGTCAAACCATGGGTGTTTATAATTACTAGTATCGCATGTGGTCGAAATTCGACAATGAACGTGATCAAAATGCTTTCATTTAATTGGTTTAATCGTTCTGTATGGGGAAATCATCTGCGTACTTACTTACCTAGATGGCGCTACAGTCCGGGGTGGACCTGGGCCTCAACCAACAAACCTCTCCAGTTGCGCACGCCAAGTTGATTGAGGTCCCCCTCCACTTGTTTGCGCCACCTACCGCGAGGTCGTCCTCTACTGCGCCGTCCGTCCAAGGTGGATTCGAAGACTTTCTTAGCGGAAACGTTGGGCTCCATCCACTCTTAATGACCCAGCCATCTTAGTCGCTGTATGTGAACTCTTCTGGCTAAGTCGATGTCCTTGTACAGGCCGTATAATTCGGCATTGTACCTTCTCCTCCACTCACCGTCTATGCAGACGGGACCAAAAAGATCGCTCGAAGAACTTTCCTCTCGAAATAACCAAGGGCATCCTCATACGGTTTTGTCAAAGCCCATGCCTCTGCGCCATACAGCAGGACTGGGATGATTAGTGTCTTATAAAGAGGTTCCTTAGTAGTTCGAGATAGGGCTTTGCTACTCAATTGCCATTTTAACCCATAGAAACAACGATTGGCAAGAGTAATTCTTCATGTGATTTCCCTACTGATGTCATTTGCGGAGTTCACCACAGAGCCTAGGTAGACAAAATCCTTTACTACCTCAAAATTATATCTGTCTATTGTGGAGTTCTGTCCAAGACGCCGATGTTGGGTGTCCTTATTTGTAGACAGCATATATTTTGATTTTCTTTCATTGACCGCTAGACCCATCTTTGCTGCCTCGATCTCAATACTCGTAAATGCCCCATTGACGGCCCACTGAGTTCTTCCGATTATGTCAATGTCATCGGCATAAGCGAGTAGTTGTACAGACTTGAAGAAGTTTGTACCTCCGGGGTTGGCTTGTGAGTTTCATACAATTCTCTCAAGTATTGTACTATGCTAAAGAGATCGCATGATAGCGCGTCACCTCTTCTAAGACCTTTCCTGATATCGAACGGTTCGGTGATGTTCTTACCGACTTTAATGGAGCAGCGAGAGTTCGCCATCGTCATTCTGCACAAACGGACGAGCTTGGCATTGATGCCAAGACTAGATATGGCTCTGTATAACTCGTCTCTATACACACTATCATAGGCAACTTTGAAATCGATGAAAAGGTGGTGCGTATCGATTTTATATTCATGGGTTTTTTCTAAGATCTGCCGTAGTGTGAATATTTATACCTCTGTAGTTGGCGCAGTTCAGAGGGTCTCCTTTCTTCAGGATCAGGCAAACGATGCTGAGGTTCCATTCATCGGGCATACTTTCGTCCGACCAGATCTTACAGACGAGCTGGTGCACGCTCCTTACCAACTCATCTCCTCCTGCCTTGAAAAGTTCAGCGGCAAGGTCGTCGGCTCCAGCAGCTTTGTTGGATTTGAGTTTAGATATCCCTATCCTCACTTCATTCTGATCGGGTTGACGGGAATCTTGACTGCCATCGTCACTGTTGAATGGCTCATTCTGCCTGACAGTGGAATATTGATCATCATCGCCGTTTAACAGTCTGCAAAAGTGTTCCTTCCATATTCTCAGCACCGACTGCGATTCTACTACTACATTGCCCTTTTCGTCCCTGCAGGCTTCTGTTCTGGCTTTGAAACCCTGGCATGTTCTTTTTACCCTTTGGTAAAACATTAAACGAACATTATTCCTGCAATAAAGTTTCTCAATCTCCTCGATCGAGCGCTTCTCATGCTCTTTTTTCTTCTTTCTGAGAAGTCGATGTTCCTCTTTTCTCCTGCGCACGTAGAGCTCGTAAGCAGCTCTAGTCCTTATTTGCAGCGCCGCTTTGTACGCCTCTTGTTTTGCTGCATGTGCTTGCCGGCATTCCTCATCAAGCCAGGGGTTGTGGTATTGTGGTGGGCGAGAGAAACCCAGTACATCAGAGGCGGCATCTCTGAGGGCTTTTTGGCAACGCTGCCACTGGTCTTCCGCATTTGCTGCTGGCGGCATAGGACTTAGATTGAGATTAGAAGAAACACGATCGGCAAAAGTTCTGGCGGTCTCTTGCGATTGTAGCTTTTCGACGTCAAATTTCCTCACAGCATTTCGTTGATTTCGCTCCGTTGTGGATATCCGCATCCGTACCTTGGCTACAATTAGGTAGTGATCCGAGTCCACGTTGGCTCCTCGGAAAGTCCGGACACCCAGAATACTGAAAGAGTACCTTGCGTCGATCGCAATGTGATCGATTTGGTTGACAGTTTTTCGATCAAAGGAGAGCCATGTTCCTTTGTGAATGTCGAGACGTGGGAACCGCATACTAGTTACGACAAAGTTTCGCCCCGCTGCAAAGTCGATTCGCCTGAGTCCGTTGCCGGATGTGATGTCGTGCAGGCTGTGCTTTCCGACCACGCTACTAAAGACGTCCTCTCTTCCTAGCTTTGCGTTAAAATCGCCTAGGATAATTTTAACGTCGTGGCTAGGACATTGCTCATACGTCTTGTCCAAGAGCTGGTAGAAGTCATCCTTTGACGCGTCGTCCTTCTCCTCGCGAGGGGCGTGAACGCATATTAGGCTAATGTTGGCAAATTTAGCCTTGATACGGATAGTCGTGAGGCGCTCGTTCACATGCCGGAAACTCAAGACTTTTTGCCTAAGTCTCCTCCAAGGAAAAATCCGCACCCGAATAGACGCTGTCCTTGTTGTCTGTAGCAGTCGCCGTAGTAAATGTCGCAGTTTTCCATACTCCTTTTGCCCGGCCCATCCCATCGCACTTCTTGGATGGCAGTAATGCCTGCTTTGAGACACTCTAGGGCCTCCGCAAGTTGTTCGGCTGCACGTGGTTTGTAGAGGGACCTAACATTCCACGTGCAGACACGAAGATCGTTGTCCTTTTTACGTTTGCTTGGGTCGTCAACAGTAAATTCATCCGTATCTGAGGCTGTTGGTTGCTTCGTAACCGAAGGTTTTTTACGTGGTAGGGAAGTTAACCCGACGGCACAACCCCCAACCTGGAGGACCAGATCCTTTTTTAGCAACCCCTAGGACGAGGGGCCGGATACGCCGATGTCATTAACCCACTTCGAGGATATGAGCGCTACCGTTGGCCCATTAAGGGTTCATCCGCCACCATCTCTTTTTCAATACCCTGACGTAGTATTGAAAATACTTACAGACCTCAGCTTCAAATATGTCGAAGTAGCTCCGGTAAGGTTTCCGCTGGCCTGTAGACGTCACCGTTGATTCAATCGGGAGAATTCATCCGCCGCACGTCCTCCTTCTGAGGACCTCTTGTTAGACTTCTGAGACGAATATTTCAGCCGATCAGGTCAACAAGAGCAACATGTTTTCTAGCAATTTGATACTAGATTTAAAAATTTCCAAAATAACGCGACATTTGAGATCAAAACTTACTGAAAACCACTAAATAGGATAAAAAGCAGTAGATTCAAGAACAAGTATTCACATTAGTAAAAGACGTATCTACATATGTGTTGTTCTTTGTAAAAGTGGTGTAACTCCATATTTTTAAAATTCATTTTTTTTTTCGCTTAATTGTATCACATTTAGTCATATCTTTCATTATAGAAGTGAGGAAACTCCAATGATTGAAATTTTCAATTGCACAGAAAACGCTGAATGAATACTTTTCCTACAAATAAACTTGCAAAAAGCTCGTTTTTTCAAAATTTAATTACATGGAGATAATTCACTTTTACATTGAACGACACATACGAGTATATCGGTTAATAACGAACGTTAATTTAAGGTACCCGCTACAAATTATGTTGATAACTTTTTTAAGTGGGCTTTGATGTTTGGATATTCTAGTTAGTAATTAACAACTTCAAAATATTCGTATATTTCACTATGGTCACACTGTTCAGGATGCTGACTGCGAGGTTTCGTTTGACGAAATAGAATTCTTTCTGGAGGGTGGAAGTGTTGATAAATCTGCTGCATGAGAACGCGCATGGTTGCGATATCTTTTAAAGCGCTGTAGCAGCGGTTTTAGCTTACAAAGAAAGGAAAAAAAAAATAGAAAAACGATATTCTAAACAAAAGTCAATAAGCGTGCCTTATGAAATGTTTCACATGTTGCTAACGATAAGACAAAAAAAAATGATTGTGAGTAAAATTGTGAATAATGAAGGGTGAACTAGAATATAATTATGAATCAAACTTAAACGGGAATAAACATCTTCCACATGAATATAAATAAATAAATGCAATCATGTGGAAGAAGTGCATACCTATGTTATAACAAAATGGTTTTGATTCAATATTAAGGCGATTTATGGATGTTTCAGTCAAAATTATAAGTTTCCTTTTGTCCAAGTTCACCAGATATTTTTCTGTGAGAATTTCGAGAAAATGTACTAGTTTAAGAGTGAATCGAGCCAGACGTCATTTGGATTTTAGTGTTCCGGACCTGAAATGCAAGGCTGGAACACTCATGACAAATGGACATGGTGTCTGTCCGATTGTCTGTCACGCGTTTTTACTTTCGAACCGTTTAACCTAAACAGCTGAAATTATCTATTATAGGTATATACATTTCGCTTGTGCCCACAAACAATTTGCTTGTATGCCCACTCCTCTCATATCTAAGCCCGAATGTGATTTTCATAAATTTCAGATGATAGGAGTATTACCTGCAAATCGGGTCAACATTTAATCAAAATCCGTTATATTTTTCTTGAGCTAAGTGTGCAATTTGTAAATTTGAAATTCCACCGCTCTGAACTATTTAAGGGCCCTCATCAGCCTTGGCCAATGAATTATTCGCTTCGTATAACTGTTGCCACAGAGATACGGTGCATTATATGAATATAACTATTTGTTGACGTACATCCATGTTCTGGTTGGAGTAGGTATCTTAGATTTTTTTCTTTTGTGCTAATGTGGCTGCCATTTGTTGTTCTTCATTGGGACTTTCTATAGGTTAGTGATATCAAAAGATGCCCCCGTGTATTACTCTTGCTTTAGGTCTTTAAAAGTTCTCCAGCGAAAATTCGAAAATCATTTTCGTTTACTTTGGCTGGTTCCACAGTCCGGGATGAACCTAGATCTCAACCAAAACACTTCTTCAGGCAGTATGATCCTTTACAAGCTTTGGTTGAGGTTCCCTTCCACTTGCGTGTGCCATTGAAGATTTAGTCTGCCTATCCTGGCTAATCTTTCTCGGTTGAATTCGAAAACTCTCCATGCCGGTTTGGTGTTTATTCGCTCCACATGACTTAGCCACGTAAGATGCTGGATTCTTATCTTTCTCACTAAGTCAATATGCCTGTGCAGTTCAGGTTGAATCTTCTCCTCCTTCTTAGCAGAATTAACTGCAGAGGCTAGGTAGACAAATTCCTTGACCACCTCGAAATTATAGCTATCAATCGTGATGTATTGGCCAATGCGTGGGTGATGTGTTTCGTCTTTGGTTTCCACTTTTGCCTTATCCTCTTAGCCGCTTCTGCTTCATGCTAGCAAAAGCGCCTGTACGATACGATACGTATACAATGTTCAGGGCCCAACTGCACTGCGACCTATAAGAATTACATACTGTGCTATGGTTAACCAGAAGTAAAATTGAGGCATTTGATAAAGCTCAATAATGTCTTGGGTTCCATGTTCCAGGTATCCGCAGGGCCCATCGAGAGCTGCGCTAGGTGAAGTAGTCGTTTCTTTGCGGCCCCTTGGCATTCACAATAAATGTGTTCTGCTGTTTCTCCTTGTTTCCCGCAGAATTTGCATGTGGCTGTATTTTATAATTTTATTTTATTCAGATTGTACCTGAGTGGACAATGTCCGATTAGGTAACCCGTTTGAAATCGTCTTTGCTGAATTCCAGTAGCTTTTTTGCTCTACTTTTGTTAGGGTTTATAAACCTTTTCTCTTGTCTTAGGCCCTTTTGGTTGGTCCAGTGTTTGGCGAGTCCTATAGCTTCCCCTTTTATAATCGTGGAGTGGATACCACTGAGTGATACCCCGAAGAAGAGTTCAGTGTCGATGAGTGGGTGCCCAGCGTCTCTCCTCGTCAGACAGTCTGCTCGTTCGTTCCTCTCGAAGTTTTCGTGTGCTAGAATCCATGTTAGGGTGACCAGATTTGTGGATGCGAGGCTATCAAGAAGGTCAAGACAGTCTCACACAAGCTTTGACCCTACCATAAAGGAATTAAGGACCCTTAGTGCTGCCTGACTGTCTGAATAGATGTAGATGCGGGTTCCGTTAGTGTAACTGTTTGCTTCGCTCTACAGATAATGTGAATATCATCCGCATAGCCGAGTCGCTGCACCGACTTGTAGAATATAGTATCTGATGTGTTGACCTAAGTAGAAGTTTCACTTTATCGAACGGATTATTGGATAGTGTATCGCCTACCCAGGGGGCTACTCTGGTGGTGTATTTCCTGACCCTGATATAGCAACGTGCATTTTCAATTGCCATCCTGCACAAGCGAATGTGTTAAGCAAGTATAGCCAATATAGTTTATTCCTACCATACGCGGCCTTGAAGTCCATGCACATATGGTGAGTATCAATTTTCTGCTCCAAGATTTTCCTCTGGATTAAGAAGAAAGTCTGGTCGATTGCTGATTTCGGTTCATTGACATATAGTCCTAAGCGCTTACATATCACACCAGGTAGGATTTGATACATTATGCTTAGGAGGTTTACGCCTCCTGTTTGATTTCAATTTATTCAGGTGGTTCGAGATGACTGCCGTCAATCAAATTGATACGATTAGACTGCTTGACAGCGGGATGTTGACATTTACCACCATTTATTAGTCGGCAGAAATGATCTCACCATGCTTTCAGCACCTAAGGCGTTCCTATCTTTGTCCTTGCAAATATCTGTTTGCAGAGATATACGTTGGCTATTTTCTTACTCTTCGGTATAATTTTCGGACTTTTTTCAGTCTCACGCTGCGCATGCTCTGTTCTTTCCTCTTGAACAGATATTTTTCGTCCCTCCTTCTCGGCTGTTGGACAGCTCTTGCTTTTTTTGCAGCGCCGCTCTTGCTTGGTGGAAGGCAACGAATATGATAAACACACAGGATGTATTGGCACTACTGGTACAAAGAACAGGCTGTATTGCCATCACGACTGCACTTGAGATTTTTTTGTATCTTCTACCATTCGCAATAGTGTGATTCGGCTCAATGTAGGTCTTTTTAAAACCAGTAATGTGGGGCATAGCTCTATTCTTAGGGAATCATTTCCCCATCTAGATTGACAGCCAGGTTGCGCTAAAGAAGTTAGACTCTAAGGTTAGGTTAGGTATGTGGGCTGGCAGGGAGAGACGCAGTCTGCCACACTCAGGTCAGCGTTGACCCATTGTGATACCCATAGGGGGAAAAAAAATCCCTTACCAATTGAGGCCTAGGGAAAACCGGTAAAAATTATACAAAACTCAATCACTTACTTCGTTTCTGCATACAAACCACCCTGATGATTTGATGAAGTTCAGCATCTTTCTTATCGAAACGCCGCGCTGGAGAGCTCCTCGAGATCCTGGAAAATATATTTACCAAGGAACTTTTTTCTGGAGTGTTGAAGAACTGGACAGTGACACAGGAAGTGGGTAGCGTCCTAGAGTTCCTTCTCCGTCAGGCGTAGTTTCTTCAAGTGGTACCGGAGAGTGTTGTGCTCCGTAATGATGCCCACGAGGGCGGAAAGGGATTTCCTATCTTTCCGAGTAATTCTCTCGATCCTTGTTTTGTCGAAAGATAGCCATAGCTTCCTGGTGGTGGCACAAGTTTCCATGGAGGTCCATCTTGTGTTCGCCTCTTTAATGGTTCGTATCGGCTATATTCCTATCTGCGGTCATTGCTTCGATCTGTCTACTCATGTTCGACCAATAATTTTCCTCCTAATTGTGATTCCATTTAATCTTGGTAAGAAATTTGTTATAGTCTCAGTGGTTCCCTTACCATGGTTAGTGGTTTCAATAGTTGTTACAATTGATAAATGGTCTGAGAAGTTTTGTGAATGTACTTCAAATTTTTGGAAACAAATGGTTTCATTCTCCTCCGCTTAGACACAGGTCTAGGTCAATTACTGAGCTTGCTTTGGCACCCACAAATGTATATTCGCCTTGCAAATCTCCTTTAGATAATTTTTTTTTAATTCTAAGACCATATTCGCTACAGAAGTTCAGTAGTTGACCATTTTTTCTATCCAAAACCAAATCTATAGAGTTGCGAAGTTGTGATGGTGAATCCTCCTTATTATTCGACAAAATAATAAAAAAAAATTGCTGAGTTTTTCTCGATGAAAGGCTACACCCCCTTTCCTTCCCTTCTTGGCTCCGTAGCACAATCGTTTTTCAGGTGAAATAAGATTTCCCTCTGTACTTCGCATTTGGCTTGCCTCCACTCTTTCCTCCTACAACTTACTTCTATCCTCCAAAGCCATAACTTTTTCTGTCAGAATTTGATTGCTGTTTTGTAGGTGTTTTATTTTGCCGTGGAGCTTCTCAAAGTCAGAAAATGTTATTACACTTTTATTGGTTACACTTTTTATTTAAGTTGGGTTCGATTTTGCTGGAGAGATTTCTTTTGACCTCCTTTTATTTACAACCATTAGTTTCTACATACTTAACGTTAAGGTTAATTTCTCTGGGCCTCAACCAACAAACTTCTCCAGTTGCGCACGCCAAGTTGATTGAGGTCCCCCTCCACTTGTTTGCGCCACCTACCGCGAGGTCGTCCTCTACAGCGTCGTCCATCCGGGGTGGATTCGAAGACTTTCTTAGCGGGAACGTTGGGCTCCATCCGCTCTAAATGGCCCAGCCATCTTAGTCGCTGTATGTGAACTCTTCTGGCTAAGTTGATGTCCTTGTACAGGCTGTATAGTTCGGCATTGCACCTTCTCCTCCACTCATCGTCTATGCAGGCGGGACCAAAGATCGCTCGAAGAACTTTTCTCTCGAAATAACCAAGGGCATTCTCATACGGTTTTGTCAAAGCCCATGCCTCTGCGCCATACAGCAGGACTGGGATGATTAATGTCTTATAAAGAGTTACCTTAGTAGTTCGAGATAGGGCTTTGCTACTCAATTGCCGTTTTAGCCCATAGAAACAACGATTGGCAAGAGTAATTCTTCGTGTGATCTCCCTACTGATGTCATTTGCGGAGCTGACCATAGAGCCTAGGTAGACAAAATCCTTTACTACCTCAAAATTGTATCCGTCTATTGTGGAGTTCTGTCCAAGACGCCGATGTTGGGTGTCCTTTTTTGTAGACAGCATATATTTTGTTTTGCTTTCCCTGACCGCTAGACCCATCTTTGCTGCCTCGTTCTCAATACTCGTAAATGCCCCATTGACAGCCCGCTGAGTTCTTCCGATTATGTCAATGTCATCGGCATAAGCGAGTAGTTGTACAGACTTGAAGAAGATTGTACCTCCGGGGTTGGCTTGTGAGTTTCGTACAATTCTCTCAAGTACTATGTTAAAGAGATCGCATGATAGCGCGTCGCCTTGTCTAAGACCTTTCCTGTCATCGAACGGTTCGGTGATGTTCTTACCGACTTTGATGGAGCAGTGAGAGTTCTCCATCGTCATTCTGCACAAACGGACGAGCTTGGTAGGGATGCCAAGACTAGACATGGCTCTGTATAACTCGTCTCTATACACACTATCATAGGCAACTTTGAAATCGATGAAAAGGTGGTGCGTATCGATTTTATATTCATGGGTTTTTTCCAAGATCTGCCGTCGTGCGAATATTTGATCAATGGTGAACTTTCCAGGCCTGAAACCGGACTGATAAGGACCTATCAGGTTGTTGACGATCGGTTTTAGGCGTTCACATAGTACGGCAAACAGGATCTTATATGCGATATTTAGGAGACTTATACCTCTGTAGTTGACGCAGTTCAGAGGGTCTCCTTTCTTCAGGATCAGGCAAACGATGCTGAGGTTCCATTCATCGGGAATACTTTCGTCCGACCAGATTTTACAGATGAGCTGGTGCATGCTCCTTACGAACTCATCTCCTCCTGCCTTGAAAATTTCAGCGGCAAGGTCGTCGGCTCCAGCAGCTTTGTTGGATTTGAGTTTAGATATCGCTATCCTCACTTCATTCTGATCGGGTTGACGGGAATCTTGACTGCCATCGTCACTGTTGAATGGCTCATTCTGCCTGACAGCGGAATATTGATCATCATCGCCGTTTAACAGTCTGCAAAAGTGTTCCTTCCATATCCTCAGCACCGACTGCGATTCTACTACTATGTTGCCATTTTCGTCCCTGCAGGCTTCTGTTCTGGTTTTGAAATCCTGGCATGTTCTTTTTACCCTTTGGTAAAATTTTCGAACATTATTCCTGCAATAGAGTCTCTCAATCTCCTCGATCGAGCGCTTCTCATGCTCTTTTTTCTTCTTTCTGAGAAGTCGATGTTCCTCTTTTCTCCTGCGCACGTAGAGCTCGTAAGCAGCTCTAGTCCTTCTATGCAGCGCCGCTTTGTACGCCTCTTGTTTTGCTGCATGTGCTTGCCGGCATTCCCCATCAAGCCAGGGGTTGTGGTGTTGTGGTGGGCGAGAGAAACCCAGTACATCAGAGGCGGCATCTCTGAGGGCTTTTTGGCAACGCTGCCACTGGTCTTCCGCATTTGCTGCTGGCGGCATAGGACTTAGATTGAGATTAGAAGAAACAGGATCGGCAAAGGTTCTGGCGGTCTCTTGCGATTGTAGCTTTTCGACGTCAAATTTCCTTACAGCATTTCGTTGATTTCGCTCCGTTGTGGATATCCGCATCCGTACCTTGGCTACAACTAGGTATAGTCCACGTTGGCTCCTCGGAAAGTCCGGACACCCAGAATACTGGAAGAGTACCTTGCGTCGATCGCAATGTGTTCGATTTGGTTGACAGTTTTTCGATCAAAGGAAAGCCATGTTTCTTTGTGAATGTCGAGACGTGGGAACCGCTACGGCAAAGCAACTATCGAACGATATTTCTTGGCCTTTATTTTTTGGACTACTAACAGCGTAGCGTTCGAAGATAGTGGATAAAGAATACCTCTTTTGAAATAATTTTAAAACAGAGACCGAACCCAATTGACCCATTTCTCTAAAAGGTCTGTCCAAGTTTGCAGCATTTTTTTCCCATTTCAATAAGTCGTACAAAATACCTGTTTACACAAAAAACTTATACTGAAAAATGCGGATGTTACCTGGCTGTGTGGTGACTTCAGAATGTTGGGTGGTTTCAACTCAATATTTTTTTTTTAGCTAAACAGAAACTGATAAAATTGATCTCTTATTTTTTTCAGGGCGAAATAAGAAGTTTTTGAATTTATGCTATTAGAAGGTAGGTAACACTAAAGTTTCTATCATCGATCGAAATAACTGTATATGCATTCATAACATCTGAATAGAAGAAAAAAACGAGTATGTTATTGTCTTACGCTTCTTCTAATTTATAAAGTGCCTTTGGAGTAGTTTAAGACATCATGTAGGTTAAAACATAATGTTTGTTCGAAAACAAACCAACAGTCCAAATTTTCAACTCACTATACCACTGAATAAAATACGCATCGGCAGTATAACAATCGCCTCTACATTTTTCCATTCAGCGTCGCCTTTGCGGTGATAATATGCCTGGCTTTTTAAATGTTTTTTACAGCTCTAAAAACTTGGCTGGTGGTGAGAAAAGAACTGCTTGGTTTAAAACGCCCGGAGTTCAAGAAGCCATCAGAGAGAAGAAGAGAGCCTTTAAAGTGTGGATTCACTTGGGGAGCTCCGATTCTCGAAATCGGTACACTGAGGCGCGAAGAACTTGCAAATTAGCTGTGAAAACAGCGAAAAAACAGTCTTGGAAGGAGTTTGGAGAGAAATTGGAACGTGACCACAGATCTGCAAATAAGATGTTCTGGCAGACCGTCCGCCGACTCAGAGGAAAAAAGTTGAATATCGTTGAAGGAGTCAAATCCAAAGACGGTATACTTCTTTCCAATGAGGAGGACATCTCACGCAGATGGAGCGAGCACTTTTCAGAATTGCTCAATCCCGAACAGGGCACCGAAGATGACAGACCTATGGTCGAGAGTAGGGCGGAAAGTAGTCCTACGGTAGAGGAAATAACTTTGGCGATGAAAGCGCTAAAAGTTGGCAAATCTGCTGGTGTGGATGAAATTCGGCCAGTGATGCTCAAGGCTTTAAGTAAAGAGGGAGTGCAATGTCTCTCGCGTGTCATTAAAGTGGCCTGGGAATGCGGTGAAACACCTGGTGATTGGCAAATGGGGGTTATAGTTCCTCTTTTTAAAAAGGGGACATAAGAGATTGCGCCAACTATAGGGGTATGACCCTTTTAAGTCTCCCTGGAGAAGTCTTCGCTAAGGTGCTAGAAACGCGTTCCAAAGCTGTGGTTGAGGACAGTTTGGGGGATGAGCAGTGAGGTTTTCGTCCCGGTAGAAGCACAACCGACCAGTTATTCACTCTCAGAATGGTTCTTGAGAAGGCCTGGGAGTACGCTAAACCTGTCTACACTTGTTTTGTGAATTTGGAAAAAGCATATGATAGGGTTCCTCGAGGCAAACTCTGGAGTGTTCTGCAGGAGTATGGGATTAATGGTTCTCTGTTAAGGGCGATTCAGTCTTTGTATACAAACTGTAGAAGCTGTGTTCAGATAAACGGTGTTAAATCAATACCTTTCACTGTAGGCGTTGGACTCCGCCAAGGGTGCGTTTTTTCACCTCTCCTCTTCATTGTATATATGGACTATGCCCCCAGACCGGCTTCCAAGACGCGTCATTGTTGCCGTGCCATCAGGTAGGCAACTCCGCGTAAGGCTTAGAAATAGATGGTTGGACCAAGTCCAACATCTCTCCTGGAGCCGCCTAGGGATTCCTCCTGATGAATTGGAGTCAGTGGCGGAGGATCGAGAAGGATGGAGAGTCCAACTGAGCATCCTACCGCCGCGACCCTCATGAAGGATTAGCGGGCCATTGAAAATGTATGTAAAAACTTTAAATTGCTCTCTAGAAAAATTTCGTTTTCATGGCTTAACCTAACTCTGCATTGTAGTGAAAAAATGGACCCAATATTTGCGCAAGAAATAATATTGGTCATATAAACATTCCCGTTCCGGCCAACAGAATTTAGGGTAATAATTTATCATTGTTCATTTGTCTAAGGAAATATAAAAGGCCACAAGATTGGTAAATTTTGCCAGTTATTACACGCGGTCAAAAATACCAGCTTTGTAAGCATCATAATTTACTTCCTTTAATTAATGACTTTAACTTCTGTTTGCCCATCTTAGAAAAAACAAAAATATCTAGTATTTTCAATACTAGTTTTTAAGCTTTCTTGTTCAATAAATTTTATTGCAAAAAATATATTTTTTACTTATCTGGACTCCTTAAGAATCTTTCATTTAATATATCGCAGAGAAAAAAATGAAGTGTTGTCTTTACCTATATGCATCATTGTTACTTTTCAGGTCCGAAACAATAAAAATAAAACCGTTTATAGGCCTTATATAATATAAAAAAAAAAAAACCTTCTGTGGATTGAAGTTCTAAAATAGCTCTAAAATTGTATGCTTTATTTTATTTTCAGACTTATTTGCTTGGTTCCCATACCGTACTGCATGAATGCATTCAAAAATCTGCACCATTACTGCAACAACTGTGGCCAATATCTGGGATCATATCCAGCAAAATAAGGCAGACAAGAATTTCTCAAGAAATTACAAACTTCAAAATTAAAATACTTGAATTGCACTCATGGATTGTCTTAAGTTTACAAAAATATTTTACTCAACAAGATGCTCAAAAACTACAATGATTATGCGTTTATTTAACTTTGTTCCTTTTCACAATTAATCGATACCTAATTAAACAATGAGCATCAAATACCATCTAGATGGGTTTGCTTTTCACATGCACAATATTTGAAATTATATGATAATATATGAAGATGTATTGTACATAAATTATAATCCTCATCCACAATATACAATACATATATAAGTTTTCCTTTTTTCTTGTAAAAAAATAACCCTGTCAACTTCGATGTCGTTAAATACTTAAAGATTTCACTTTTATTGGCAAATCATTAAACTTCTGGCAATGCTGTTCAGTTTTAGATATCGACGTGTACCCCTTTTTACCCCATACAAAGAGGACCTTATAACGTCTCACGGAGGAAGTAGAATCCGACAGGTTTACTCATTATCACCCAATACTACATCTACAATAACTAAGTTCTTTGAATAGCACTGAAAACGCAATTCGACTACAGAAACCACAATAAGCTAACGACATTTGGTACAGAATCCAACGTGAGGGAAAATGTTCAATGTGCTTCTAATGGCATGGCACCTAGACTCTTGTATGTGTGCAGTGCAAAATGTTGTCTTATGAGTCTTCTCACCATTTGAAAGAATTTCGATACTCTTAATCCTAGACCATAGATACACAATACACAGGAGAGAATCACAACAAACTGCTGCAACCTTTCCGCCCGAAGACCTTATATAATAATAATACAATTTAAATCCAAAACAGTATTTGAGATGGTCTCCTATGATTCATTGCATTCCATTCGAATATTCGAATACATAATTTTGAATGCCTCCCACGTGGTTTGACCAGTGGCTTCAGTTAACAAGCCTTCTGATAGAATAATCCGCAGCAACATTCAATCAAACATTCAATTATTAAAGAAGAGAAACACAATCAAACCTTTTGTCAACATCCTAAAATATGCGATATGTGGATAAACAAGAACTGCAGAACTACAAGTTTTCAGAATTTCATAATAAAACGAAAGAAACAATATTCGATGTTTGGGAGAAAAAAAAAATGTATACATGACATCACTTATTCCTCATCAAGCTCACCACCCAGCGTCTCCAAAGAGTGCAATGTTGCCCAGATCTACTCTTTTTACCATAGACACTGTTAAATATTTTCGTCTGAGAATACAAAGCTGAAATATATACTCTTCATAATTTTGTGAAATAAAGTCAAGCCATCACTTAAGAATCCATAAAAGCTTTGATGCGCTTGGCAACATGTTCCTAACAAACCTGCAACAAATTCGAATCAAAGATTCATCTTTTATCTAGACATGCTCACTCTCTGTTTTGAATTTATAAAATGCACAGAACATTAGTTTCATAGAAGCTTCCATTCGGTGTGGGTGGTATACGTTGACGTGCAAAAGTGTTAACACCTGAAGTCTTTAAAAGTTCAAATAAAAATGGAAAAGAATATATATCGTCAAATGCCGGAACCACCAATCGTTCCCGATGTACCACCTTCATACAATCAAACATTTGATACCATACCATCAGCGTCAGCACCATACAGAGAATTCATTCCAATGGCACCATCAGGACCAGACCAAATAAACCCACAACAACAACAACAATCTTACGCCCAGCCGCAACCAGTTTATATCCAAAGTAAGTAAAAATTTACACTCCCAGTTATTCGACAGAGCTGGAAATTTAAAATAATAATCCCCATGCAGGTCCAGCCATACCGCCATTAGGACCACGGCCGTGCATGGTCACTTGTCCTAGCTGTCATCAACAGCAAATGTCCAAAATTCTTTACGAAACGGCTACAAAAACTCATCTATTCGCGGCCTTACTATGCGTTGTCGGGTAAGTTGTCATTGTGTATCTAAAATGCCATAAGATACTTCTCCTGGCATGGGTGTTTTGATGTCCTTTTATTCAACAGGTTGTTCTGTTGTGCATGCGTTCCCTACTGTGTGGACAACTGTAAGAACCCTAATCATTATTGCAGCAATTGCGATGCATACCTAGGGACTTACAACACCAAATAAATGTGTGGCTATGTGCGGCAAAAATAAGGACATTCCGACAGAGAGCACGTTGAAGTAGGAGTGATTTTAACTTATATCTGTATACGTGTATTAATTAAAGTTCATATATTCTCACATTGTGCTTTTATATTCGCCTACGCAGTACACAGATATAATGGAATATTCTGTCCTTCGTCCTTCTAGGAATAACTCTTATCGCAATCGAGTACTTATGATGTTTAAATATTGTTTTCTATGCACAGTTATTACAATTCAATAAAATAAAAAAATATATACATATATAAACCTGTTGAGTGTTGTTGTTTTCCCCGTTTTTCAACAGAAGTATCAGTATTTTTATAATTACCATATACTGACCTCAGAAAATTTGATAATGAAATAATTAAGTGAATATCGCCCAACATGTGAGTATGTTACTATACAATTATTCTGTGTTAGATTTAAGATTTGTTAAAATTTGCTAAAAATCCGCGTGTATTCCCCAATATACTCCACAGTAAATAACAGTTTAATAAAAAACAAAAAACAAAAACTGCAGACGTTAATTACAAGATACAGTTAGATGTTAGCTTCTATTACCTTTTGATGAAAAAAAGTGCCACCCACTGCAAATTTTACAACTAATACTTCCCATCTGTACAGTTCTGATGTTAAATGCAAAATGTTGAAATCCAATTAATACCCCCTTTACTGTTGGAATGAGCTGTGTCAGCCAGGTTATGAGGAAAGCAGCTGTAGGAGGATATTCTCTGCCCGACTTAAAATTCCTTGGCAGTCGTTCCCCACGCTGATCGTGTAAAATATTGTACTTAATAATACTAATTAGTTCACCGAAAAGTGCCCCGTAAGCTAAAATGAAGTAAGCTATACATTGCAGTTGTGCGTTCAGCACTCACATGCAGTTCACGTATGTGAATGTACAATATTATACAAAACGTATGAGGATAAATTAACGCTAGCTGAGATGAAGATGCTTCGCATGAAAACAGGAGTGACGAAAATTGATTGGAAAAAAGTTCAAAGATCTGTAGCCTTCACGTCAAAGAAACTTTCTTCTTATTATTTCGGCGAGGTTATGATCCGAAAACAAGGGATCATAACCCTCGCACTTCACCGCATTTCTACAGATCTGCCTGTAGGGTTCGCCTATTTGAGCTCAGAAAATATCGGCAGACCTCCCGATTTTGGATCACTCGGTTACTGAGGCCAATGAATTGCCGATGTCGTCGCATTTGTGTGATCCAGGCGTTTATAGGCCTGCCTCGCGATGTATTTGGAACGTTCATTGATATTGCCTTTTTAACAGGGTTCAAATGATCTCTCCTTTGAACATGATAATTCTAGCTGAGCCAGTCGCGCTCTATTTTTCGTGAGACGGTTTCTTTGGCGTGAAGGCTTCTACGGATCTTTGAACTTTCTTTCGATCAATCTTCGTCACTTCTGTTTTCAAGCGAAGCATCTTCATCTCAGCTGCCGTATATTTACTCTCATACTTTTTGTACATCGTCCAACAATCTGAACCGTATGTGAGCGCTGGACACACAATTACAGTATATACGTAGAGCCTTCCTTTCAACTAAGGGGAAATTTTTCGGTTACAGAAGATGGCTGAGTTTTCTCGCCACTTCATCCACTCTACGCTTACGTGATTGATGTCGACATCACATGTTGCTTGCTATTGATCAAAGATCCCAGATATTTTAATTTTTCGCACTTGAAAAGCACTGTTCCATTCAAATAAATGTCTGGACCAGGTCTGGGTGGTTCAGAGAACGGGCAGCACAAGTACTCTGTCTTTTTTGAACTAATGCTATACCCATCTCCCTCCAAAATGTCGTTGCAGGGATATACACCTTGATCAAAAAGTTCCCGGAATTTATTCAGAAAATTAAAAATACAAGTTTATTCATCTAAATCTATATTGTCCCCTTCAAAGTTATCCCCATCGACTGCAACACACTTATGCCAGCGCTTGATCCAATCTTCGAAACATTTTTTATATTCGGTTTTCGGTATGTCCATCAGTGCTTCCTGCGATTTTTCCATTACTTCCTCTCGGCTGCTGAAACGCGTTCCCCGTAATGGTTTTTTAACTCGATTGAACAGAAAGAAGTCACAGCGAGCCAAATCAGGTGAATTCGGTGGCTGTCGGATGGTATTTGTTGCATTTCTCGTCAAAAAATTACGAATAATGATAACACTGTGCGACGGTGCGTTATCGTGGTGCAAAATCCACGAGTTTTCTGCCCACAATTCTGGTCTCTTTCGGTGAATTGCTTTACGCAAACGTCTCATAACGCCCAAATAATACTCTTTGTTTACTGTCTGGCCTTCTGCCAAAAATTCATGATGCACTACACCGTTGTAATCCATGAAAACCGTGAGCATTGCCTTCTTTTTTGACTGAAAACGACGTGGTTTTTTTGGTCTCGGCTCATTTGGTGAACGCCATTCACTTGCCTGATGTCTGGATTGCGTGTCGTAATCATAAACCCACGTCTCGTCTCCAGTAATGATCATTTTGATGAATGTGGGATCGGATTCAGCCTCGCAAATCATGTCTTTTGCGACGTCAACACGGTCTCTTTTTTGCATGAAATTGAGGTCTTTTGGCACCAACTTGCTGCTACACGACGGAAACCCAAATCATTAACCAAAATGTCTTGGACGGATCCGTAGGCAATGTTTAAGTCCTCCGCTATCTCTCTGATGGTTAATTTGCGGTTATTGACCAACATTTCTTTTACTTTATCAGTGTTTTCGTCGGTTTTCGATGTCGATGGTCTGCCACTGCGTTCATCATCTTCGATTGACTCACGACCACTTTTGAACCGCTCGTGCCACTGGTAAACGACCGTTTTCCTCGGGAATCGTTGCCGAAACACTTTTCCAACATTTCCAACGTTCGCGCACCATTAAATCCGTTTTTTACGCAAAATTGAATACAAGTTTGTTGTTGCAAATTTAAATCCATTTTTAGAATTGTAAAAAATCGCCAACACACACAGAGATAGATGTACTCTTGGCTACGTAACTTTTGCAAATGTCAAGCTATGACGCTAAGATTTAGAGAGAATATCAACAACAGATGTACCAACTTAACAAAGAAAACAGAACGATAGGAGCGCCACACACTTATGATGGCTCCATCGTCAACACGGAGTAATTGATGTACCATCTCACGAAAAATAGAGCGCGACTGGCTCAGCTACTACAAGGTGGCGCAAAGTTAATCATCCAATTTTACTTT
The DNA here is from genome assembly GCA_945910035.1 of Brachypalpus laphriformis. NCBI lineage: Eukaryota > Metazoa > Arthropoda > Insecta > Diptera > Syrphidae > Brachypalpus > Brachypalpus laphriformis. Next base: position 328,828,165 of record OX246753.1, read on the forward strand.
TGAATTACTTTTTAACTTAATAAAAAAAAAATGATTGACACAATTATTCCACGCTCTTGTGGAGTATAGCGCTCCATTGCTTGTCTGTTTGTATACTGCCGCTGTTTAGTTCACAAATGTCAAATATGATTGACGTACGACGCCATTTGCAAAAATTATAAAATTACGATAGGGTGATTAATTTTGCGCCACATTGTATTAATAAATAAATAAATAAATATTTGGCGCAACAGTTCTTTAAGTGCCAAGGCCTAATTTCTCGTAACCACGCATGTTGTCTGCGTTTTATTTTTCACGCAAATGGAAGGGACCTACAGTTTAGTGCCGTATCCCAAGGGCAATTTGTTTTGAAAAGCTTTCTCGAGACAACAATACTCTCGGATGTTTGTCAGATGTTCGCGAGATGTGGGACCGTGAGAAAACTTGTTGGTGTTTTCCCGAATTCGAACTTGGAACCCTACGCGCAGTAATCCGACACACCAACCACTTACGAACAGACTAATTAGTTCAGTTATTTATATTAAATAAGCATCGCTAGGGACGCTAAAAGCCAGCCCTTAGAATTTTGATAAGAAGCAACTAGTGACTCAGCGATCTTGATGATTAGCCGCCAAGACCTACTGCCCAAAGACAGTAGGTAGACGCCCTATACATATTGCGCATAAACAACATGTCATGCATAAATGCTTCGCGCTGGTCAGTTTGTTGTGTCTATATATGGTATAACATAAGTTTTCAGCTAGAAAGATAAAATTGTATATGTACATACTCGAATAATATCGAATAATTTCTTTTCACATTTAAATACAACGTGAGGAAAGATTTGTTTGACCAAAACAAATTCTGGTGGTGGTACAAAACTAGTTTGGTTCCTAATATGTTATAACTTCAACCAATCATAATATTATTAGCTATAAACCTAACTGTTTATACGGAAATCAATAAATGATATTTAATTTTAAAGATATTGACGAAAAATTATAGTCGGATAAAATGCACTTTAAAATTATTTTAGTACGTACCAAAGTTAGAATTTGTGTTGTCTTAATTATAGTCGATATAATACCGACTTTATTTTTATAACCCCGTCCTAAACTTAAATCCAACGAGAGCCCATATTATCTTTTAGTATCGACTTTGAACTTTCTGTGATTTTTTGGGTTTGTTTGACTAAAATTCATTGCGAATTCGTTCAAAAGCTGCTACTAGTTGTAGGTAGGTTAAAAAGGCTTTTTATAATTAGATACAAAGATAGGACCTGGTTTTAAAGTTAACATGATACTACTTAGTAGGCATGCCTGTCGTAAGAAGCGACTACAATCCACCCTCCGTATACCGAGTATGGAGTATACAAAAACATGCAATGAACAAAACAAAAGATTTTAATACCCCAGGTGGCAGTACAGGTACACTGGAAAATCCACCCTCTTCGGAGGTCGGCTCTACGGATTCTGGGGAGAGCCATTTATTGCACCTAATAAATCCCTTCTCAAAAAGGGTATCTCGATCTCCACCAACAAGATCGAGCGTCACCGGAAAAAGAAGTCCACCGGAAGCGCAATCGCGTGAAAAACGGGACGGGAATCAAAAAGCATTAAGGAGGAAAACGATGTACTCCGTACCAAGCTTACCGAAATGGAGCTTCTCTATCGTGAGCTTAAGAAAGAAGTAGATTTACTCAGGCAACAAATAAATAAAAAACACGTGTCTACAAAAAGAAAATAACGTTAGCCCACATCGCTCACCTAGTCGCGAATACCAGACGGACGAAGAAGAGCTAACACGTGAAACGAATTGGATCGAAAAGAAACGACATAGCAAAAAAACGCAAAGCTGATTCGTCACCGGATGTCGAGCCACAAAAAGATGAAAAGCGCAAGGAGTTGCAAGAAAAGCAACAACAACAACAATTACGTCCTTCGCCACCGATAAACGTCGTTGGAATTACGGACTACAACAAGTTGCATTGCCTCCTTAAAGGAACTGCGACATCGAAGTTTAAGGTGACATCTCTGCGAAACAATACGTGGAAAATCAATGTCGATGATGCCGACGGTTACCGATCATTATCCCAAAAATTGAATGCCGAAAAGATTCAGTGGTATACTTATCAAAATAAGTTAGAAACACTACTGCGTGTTGTAGCAAGGCTACTCCACCCCTCGTGCACTAAAGAAGATGTAATGCACGAGCTTCAAGATAAAGGCTTTAAAATTCTTGATGCCGCCAATATTATCAAGAAGGAGGAGCAACAGTCGGAGGGAGATCATGAAAAATTGGTAAAGCGTGGACTTCCACTATTCATGCTTAGTTTCGATAAAGATGAAAATAAAGATGCTATATATGGTATTAAGACTATTCTAAACATCGTTGTCAAAATCGAACCAATGCGTAAGAGCTCCAGATCGATCCCGCAGTGTAAACGCTGTCAAGGTTTCAATCATACGCAGGCTTACTGCCATAAAGAACCGCGATACGTCAAATTCGCAGGTAAACATCTCTCGGAAGAGTGTCACCTAAATAAGCAAACCCCAGCCACTTGTATAAACTGTAAAGGAAAACATCCTGCGAACTATCGAGGTTGCGAAGTGGCGAAAGAGCTCCAAAAAGGCGCGATACACTTAAAAATTCAATGCGCCCGAATCCGAAACCAATTAAGAACATACCCAAAATAGGTACAAAAAAAGCAGCGAAAGATAGGAAATCCGTCAATATTGACTTAAGATCAGGTAATGAAGAAAAAACCAACCACAGTCTTATGCTCAAGCAGCGATGGCTGCTAATGGCAAGTATATGACCAACAACCCACGGGAGATCAAGGCAAAAAACCGTTCAAACTCTAACGTAAAAACTCCTGCTCAAATTGCGATATTGGAAAACGGTGATAGAGGTAGCTTACAAAATCCTGTATCCAATGCTTTCTCCCTAATTCTTGCGAAACTTGAATGCAATGCAAAGCAATGCAAAACAAACAAACTAATTTTCGAGATACTAGTTGCACTAGAAAACAACATTCATAACACGCGCACTTCAACCCGAATATTAAAGAAATGCTAAAAATTCTTACATGGAACGCCAACGGGCTCATACGAAGACTCGACGAGTTAGAAATACTTATACGAGAAAAAGATATTGATATATGCTTGGTCTGTGAAACTCATCTGACAAAGCAATCGAATGTTAAGATAAGAGGATATAGCGTGTATCACGCCTTGCACCCATCGGAAAGAGCAAGAGGCGGATGATCCTTGCTTATAAAAGAATGTATCGAACACTCAGCGGAAGTAAAGATTGAATTAGAAGCAATGCAAGTAAGCACGGTACGTGTTAGAAATAGAGATTTTGCCTTCAACATTTCGTCTATATATTGTCCACTGCGATGTAAACTTGAAGAAAGTGATTTCACAAACATCTTCAACTTCCTTAAACCAAATTTTATTATGGGTGGCGACTTCAACGCGAAACACCCCTTCTGGGGTTCAAGGTACACCTCTCAGAAAGGTAGAAAGCTTTATAAAGCGGGTATGCAATACAGTTGTGATTTTCACTCGACGGGAAAACCAACATATTGGCCGACTGATAGAAATAACATACCAGATCTGATCGATTTCTTTGTTGTTAAAGGAATATCTGGCAACTATATACAAGTTGAAGAAAGCTTTGATCTCTCCTTTGATCATTCTCCAATCATTATGATGATAAGCGATGCTCTGATTAAAAAAGTAGGACCGGCCAGATTAACCAGCGCGAAAACTAATTGGGATGGCTTTAAAAAAGATATTGAAGCAAATACTGAGCTGAGCGTATCACTTAAAACGCCATATGAACTTGAAGTTGAGGTTGATCGCTTCATCGAAATCTTACAGAATTCCTCGTGGAAGAATACTCCCAAACCAAAGAAAACGCCGGCAAGCTACATTCAAACTTATTTGCTGCAAATAAAAGAGATGATTAAGGAGAAGAGAAAAGCGGGCAAAAAATGGCAACAAACTCGGGTTCCGCAACATAAAGCACATCTTAACCGTTTGTGCAACTCACTAAAAAGATCTATTAAAGACCTTAAGAATAATGAAATGCAAACTTACCTAGAAAGCTTAACGGCAGAAAAAGATTCTAATTACTCGCTTTGAAAGGCTATAAAAGGTATTACAAAACCTCAAATTCAAGCCACCCTAATTAGGAAAAATCAAGAAGAATGGACCAGGCATGATAAGGAGAAAACGCACGTTTTTGCCACCCATCTAGAAGAAACTTTCAAACCGTTTGATGGATAAGCTCTTATTCAAAATATAAATACGTGTTATATAGCCAATAGCGTAATAAGAATTGCAACACTTACCGAACTTAAGGAAGAAATAAAGAAACTTAAACCTAAGAAGGCTCCTGGATGCGACCTAATTACGGGAGAGGTTCTTAAAGCACTACCAAGAAAAGCTCTAATTAAGCTTCTGTTCATTATAAACGCCGCACTTAGACTAGAATATGTTCCCAGTCAATGGAAAGTCGCCGAAGTCATAATGGTCCTTAAGCCCGGAAAACCGCCGAAAGAAAAAACGTCTTATAGACCGATTTCGCTCCCTCCAATTATATCCAAAGTGTTCGAGAGAATATGGTATTGATTAGGTCTTTGACAAGGTCTGGCACGAAGGCTTAAAGTTTAAATTACGACAAGTTCTGCCAGAGCACCTATATAATATGTTGAAGAACTACCTTAGGAGTAGATTATTCCGCGTCAAATGTGGAAACGAATATTCAGATTTTAAGGAAATAATGGTTGGGGTGCCGCAAGGAAGCGTCCTTGGTCCAGTCTTGTATCTATTATACACCCGTGATATACCGCAAGTAGAAGGCACTGAGCTATCTACATTTGCCGACGACGCTGCTATCTTGGCAGTAAAACGGTCGAAGATACTACAGAAAAACTGCAAGAAGCTTTGGATAGAGTAAATGAATGGACAAAGGTTTGGCGAATCGCACTCAACGAGACTAAATCTGTTCATGCAAATTTTACTTATAAGAAAATAAATAATTTGCCGATCTTTTCAAAATCGGTTCAAATTCCGTTTGCAAACGAGGCTAAGTATCTTGGAATTACACTTGATGCAAAGCTGAAATGGAAAACACACGTTAAGAAAAGACGCAAAAAGCTAGATAAGAAAGTCACGTAATTATTACAGTCCTCCAAGTTTTGGAAGAAAGAAATTGACTACGCCGTCTACAAAGAACCAAACCTTTAGACTTAGTGCGATAAGTAACCGCGTCTAAACTGCGGAGCTGGTAGGAACTTCTAATGGGAAGGTACCTGCAAAAAATGATAACTACTTATAAGTCGAATACTTAGCTGTAGTAAAAATAAAAAAATAAAAAACAAGAGTCTGTTTTAAAGGGAGGTTTTTTAGTGCGTAAGAATCTTGTTGAAGATTTTCACCTACCCTCGAAAAAAAAAAAAAGTTTCTTCTTTAGCTATAAGTTGGATTTACACTTTCGTTCTTTTACCCGTTCGTTGTTCGTTGTTGAACGTACGCTTAAAATTTTGAAAACATATCTATGTATATCAATACATCCAATCAACTTTTATCTTATGGGTACATATGTATACTCGTAAGAACATATTTTTTCACTGAGTGCACACGCTGCCAATTTTTATTTGGTTTCTATGCGTTAACTGTCAGGTAGGCAATTTTATGCTGAACTACTATAATTCATTGCACAATGCACACCATTTTACTCGTAAATACTATGGACTAACAAGTATTTGTTTATCTACATTGAATTTCATATTCGAATGCTTCTAACTTAGTTTAGATTTGACAACGACCTCAATCCACAAGCTTCTTCAGTGAGATCTCTTGCCAGCTTAATTTGGAAACTGCTTAATGTAATAAAAAAAATAATAATCCCTGAACAACGTCAACAAAAAAAAAATCAAGAGATAAGAAACACCAATGCCTAATAAACTGCGTCACATGTTCCAGGAATTTATAAGTGGACAGAAACCGATGCACAGCGTTTCATTTAATTTCATCCATCAAGCTCACAACCCACCCAGTCAAAGCCCACACTAACTCTAATTTGAAACAATTCGCTGAAGAAGTTTTCGACAAAAAAATAAAAAATTTCGATTTTCGAAATCGGCATAAATTTGTCATTACCTACATTGTTTTAGACACAAACCAACAAATAGAGACCGTATCAAATTAGTTAGTAAAGGCAACCACGGAAACAGCAAAGGCACCCACTGGCTATCATATTTGATAGCCATGGTAATCAATGTGTTAAGTGACGTATTTTAAAGTTAGAGTTAGAGCGCTAAGACAACGAGGGATTCTAGAAACCTATATACATATGAGTATGGGCATATACGAGGGAGCGAAGACTAGAATAAGACGCCCCACTGGAGTAACCGAACAGTTTCCAGTAAATGTCGGTGTACACCAGGGAAGCGTTTTAAGTACTTTGCTCTTTATTGCGGTCGTTGACTATCTGCTTAAAGGTAAACTGACGGACACCAAAGTGCAACAGTTATTCTTTACTGACGATGAAGCCATAATAATTTTGGATCCTATATTCCTGCAATGAGTTCCAAACATATAGATAAACGTTTTGGGGGGAAATGGGTACCACATTAGTGCAAAAAAAAGACCGAGTATTTGTGCCGCTCGTTCTCTGATCTACCCAGGTCTATTCCAGGCATTTATTTGAATGGCACAGTGCTCCCCAAGTGCGAAAAGTTAAAATAGCTTAAATCTATGATCAATAACGAAGTAGTCTGTGATGACGACATCAAACATCGCTAGCTTCTATGACCGAAAAATGCCCCTGAGCTGAAAGGAAGGCTCTACCTCGCATTTATGTGTCCAGCACTCATACATATACAGTTCATAATGTTGAACAATGCACAATAAGCAACGGCAGCTGAGATGATGATGGTTCACATGGCAGCAGGGGTGACACGGCTTGATCGAATAAGAAGTTCGAAGATGCGAGGAAGCTTAACGTCATAGAAATCAGCTCACTAAAAATAAAGCACGAATAGATCAGCTTATCATATTCAAGGCAGAAATCATATCAATCCCGAACATTTCACTGATATCGCGAAAGACAGGCAGGCCTTAAACTACTGGACCACACAATTACAAAACACCAGCATTTGGTTTGCCTAAGTGACGAAGTGATCCAAAATCGAGAGGCCTGCAAATATTTCCTGAGGTCAAACAGGCGAACCCCACAAGCGGATTCAGATCCGAACCTTGTCGAAAAACGAAGGAGAAGAATTTTAAGGTTAGAATGAAAACTCAAATTTCGCGTTAAATTGTAACTCACTCACTCAGACAGGTAGAATTGGTGGACCAATATTTTTAAGTTAAATAGTAAATCTGATGAATGAATGGAAAATCTCGAATTCCACTAAACTAACCTGCTGTTATACTATCTATATATGTATGTATGTATATAAAAATCACTGTATGTACCTATTTATCTATGTGCCTATGTTTGTTTGTACGTTATGGACTCCGAAACCACCGAACCGATGGAGCTCACATTTTCAGGCCATATGGCTTAGCCCCAGGCGCCTGCCTAGCAGCTGTTTTTTTTTTTTTTGCTAGGCGCAGCAACGCACGCTGAGTACCCGCTAGTAGCAAATAATAATGCTGAATCTGCGAAATATTCTTTTTTACTGAGTCATGCAATACTTATCATAAGTACGTCACATAAAGTCTACCTATCACTTCCACTCACAAGAGGGCTCATGAATTCGCGGCCCTACTGTTTTTCTTCATGTAAGTATCTACGAGTGTAACACAAAGATACGAGTATACTTATTTTCCTAACATCTGCTCTGTCTTTTCATTGCAACAGGTTATTTTGTTTTGCATTTATCCCCTACTTTATGGAAAGCTGTAAGAACCCCAACCATGATTGTAGTAACTGCGAAGCGTACCTAGGGACGCACGGCAATAAATGAGGACAGAACTAAAGATAGGAATAGGGACATTTATGTATATGGAGAGTGCCTCCTTGTGAGATTGCATTGTATTTTACCCTCGAAGTATGATACTTATGTGTAATTATATAAAGGATTTTCCATTAAGCTATCCTCTTTATTATTATTTCCTATCTTTAAATTTCAATCAAACAAACTGTGAGGGAGATATCATTGAATTTTTTTATTTATTTAGAAGGCCCATGTATGCCATTATGTATGAAATATAACATTATTCGAATGTCCGCCGCGGCTTCGCTGGGTGGCACGCATCCGAGACGTCCAATTTTCCATAACTCTGGCGCATAACTCAGGCTGAACTGGACCAATGGCATTGATTATGTTGGCTTTCAGGGCAGTGGTGGTTCGTGATTTATTGGCATAGACCTGTAACTTAAGAAAACCCCACAAAAAGAGGTCTAACGGGGTCAAATCGCACGATCTCGGTGGCCAATTCACATCGCCTCCGCGTGAGATAACCATATTCAGAAATCGCTCGTGCAGAATGTCCATCGTGGCACCAGCTCTGTGGCACGGAGCGCCGTCCTGTTGAAACCACATGTCGTCGGTGTCCATATCATCCAATTCGGGCCAAAAGAAATTGGTTATCATCGACCGATAGCGCTCGCCGTTGACGGTGATGGCCTGGCCAACGTCGTTCTCAAAGAAGTATGGACCGATGATGCCGCCAGCCCAAAATCCACACCAAACAGTGACTTTCTCTGGATGCATTGCAATTTGGTGGATCTCGTGTGGATTGTTATCGTCCCAAATTCGATAATTTTGCTTGTTGACGAACCCATTCATCCAGAAATGGGCCTCGTCGCAGAATATGATTTTTCGACCGAAATTGGGGTCAACTGCGAAATGTTGCACGAAAACAAGACCCACTTTCATAAAACAATTTAATCATTTGAACATGTTGTTGAACGCCTTAACTCTCCATGTTGATTTGGCAAGAAAGACTAAATACATGACAGCCACTTTGACAGATATAGCTTCAACAATATGACGGCAATCACCTGTTAAATTTCGGAAATCCCTATTGGAAAATCCTTTATGTCGTACCTCATCCTTTCAGTAATAACTCTCGAAAGGTATCGGCAGCTTATGCACAGATATTATTATTATTTAGTCAATAAAACAAATCGGTTGAATGCTACTTAAATTTTAATATTTTCTTTGCGGGTTTTATTAAAAGAGCTATCAGTATTTTTGTAATAATATCTACTTACATCAGTGGGAAAACTTGATAACCGAATAATTAAATGAATATCGCCTAACATGAGCACGTGCTGCTAAACAGTCATTCTATGTTTATAACTTGTTTTATCTTTTCTGGTTTTTCTTTATCGCTAAAACTTTCCGTATGACGGAGTACAGTTTGATGTAGAACTCTACCGATTACCATAATTCCAATTAATTTCCATTCTTTATATTAATTTGATCAAAGAAAAAAAAAACATAGAGAAGATTTAATGTACTGTATGTATGTTCAACTCTCTAGACGGACTTACACAGACAGACAGATGGGGGGACATGGGTCAACCAAATCGGCTATTGCTAGTGATCATTTAGAGATATTAGCATTGCGTGTGGTCGAAACTCGACCGCAGGGAAATAAATAAAAAGCTTAATTCACTCGTGCATGGAAAAAAGTAACTTTGTATTCCAAACCGAAGTATTCGCTATGGAACTATGCATCAGAGAAAATATAAACAGATCTATAACCAACAAGAGTATTTATATTCTATCAGATAGCAAGGCTGCTCTACTGGCAGATAAGGCTTATGAAATAGCATCCAAACAAGTATGGGACTGCCTTCAACTACTCATATCAGTAGCCAGCATAAACAGAGTTCATCTCATTTGGGTGCTAGGACACAGAAGATATGAAGGAAATGCAAAAGCTGGCCTGCTAGCCAGAACAGGAGCTACGTCTAATTTTATGATGCCAAGACCATTCTGTGGATTATCAGTGAGTACGGCAAAAAGCTTTATCAAAAAAGGGCTAAAAGAAAAAGCGCATCATTACTGGATGGAAACTGAAGGTAACAGAAAAACCAAGACCTTTCTGCCAAATACTTCCCTTAAAAGAACGAAACAACTCCTACAATTAACTAGGAGTCAGATTCGAGTAGCCACAGGTTTCCTTACATGCCACTGTCGACTAAAAAAACATTTCATGACTATGGGAATGGCACAAGACAGCATCTGCAGATTGTGCAACGAAGACAAAGTATCATCAGAACACATCCTTCTTCTTCTTCTTCCTTTTATCAGCGAGGCCATGATCCGAAAACAAGGGATCACAACCCTCCCACTTCACCGGGAATGGCACAAGACAGCATCTGCAGATTGTGCAACGAAGACAAAGTATCATCAGAACACATCCTTCTTCTTCTTCTTCCTTTTATCAGCGAGGCCATGATCCGAAAACAAGGGATCACAACCCTCCCACTTCACCGCATTTCTACTGATCCGCATGTGGGGTTCGCCTATTTGACCTCAGAAAATATCGGCAGGCCTGCCGATTTTGGATCACTCGGTTACTGAGGCCAATGAAATGCCGATGTCGTCGCATTTTTCTGATCCAGGCGTTTATAGGCCTGCCTTTCCTACATCGCGATGTCTTTGGAACGTGCATTGATATTGCCTTTTTAACAGGGTTCAAATGATCTCTTCTTTGAACGTGGCAATACCAACTGAGCCGGTCACGCTCTATTTTTTGTACGATGGTTTCCTTGATGTGAAAGCTTCCACGGATCTTCGAACTTCTTATTCGATCAAGCTTTGTCACTCCTGCTGTCATGCGAAGCATCTTCATCTCAGCTGCCGTTAATTTACTCTCATACTTTTTGTACATCGTCCAACATTGTGAACCGTATGTGAGCGCTGGACGTACAACTGCGGTGTAGAGCCTTCCTTTCAACTTAGGGGGCATTTTTCTGTCACAGAAGATAGCGGAATTTTCTCGCCACTTCATCCACCCTACGCTTACACGATGATTGATGTCGTCATCACAAGTTGCTTTGCTATTGATCATAGATCCCAGATATTTGAACTTTTCGCACTTGGGAAGCACTGTTCCATTCAAATAAATGTCTGGAATAGGCCTGAGTGGATCAGAGAACGGGCAGCACAAGTACTCTGTCTTTTTTGAACTAATGCGATACCCATTTCCCTCCAAAACGTCCACCCACACATCAAGTGCTCGTTGCAGGGATTAGGATCCTCACTTATGATGGCTCCATCGTCAGCAAAGAATAACTGATGTACCTTGGGGTCCATCACTTTACCTTCAAGCAGATAATCAAGGACTGTAATAAAGAGCAAAGGACTTAAAACGCTTCCCTGGTGTACCCCGACTTTGATTGGGAACTCTTCGGTTACTCCAGCGGGGCATCTTACTTTTGTCTTTGCTCCTTCGTACATGTCCATAATCATCTGTACATAGGTTTCTGGAACCCCTCGGTGTCTTAGCGCCACCCATATCAGATCTCGTGGTTGTCTGTCGAATGCCTTTTCAAAGTCAACCAATACAATATGCAAATCCCTTAAGGAATCACGATGTTTTTCCATTATGATCCTTATACTTTGGATTGCATCTGTGGTTGATTTACCCGAGACAAACCCGCACTGATCATCAGATAGCCGTATTATTTTTCGCAGTCGGCCACCTAATACCCGCTCAACGATCTTCATGGTGTGTGACATCAGCTTGATCGAACGGTAGTTATCACAGTTTCGCGTATCACCCTTCCCTTTGTATACAGGGAGAAGGTAACTTTCCCTCCATTCATTCGGCATTGGATCACCTCTCACGAATTTGGAGATGAGAATTCTGAGCCATCTGAACCCGATATCTCCCATCTTTTTCCAGAACTCAGAGGGTATTTCGTCTGGCCCAATTGCTTTTCGTTTTTTGGAGTATTTGACCGCCTCACTAACTTCTTCGACTGTAATGTCGGCTATTTCTTCACAGTTAGGGGTGGCTCTTGGAAAGTATAGCCGGGGAAACTGTTCATTTAAAAGCTCTTCACAATACTGTCGCCACTTCTGCAGAATTTTGTCGTCATCCACAAGAAGCTGGCCATGAGCATTGCTAATGAACTTTGGCGAACGAATCTCCTGAGCATTCTTCCTTCTTTGGGCGGCTATTTTGAAGATAGTGGCACTCTTGTTCATATTGTGTCTTCGCAGCTCCTGGATAGCCTGGTTTGCATCAGCAACCGGGGAAAATATTTTCTCCAGCTCCCGATACAGGCCCTCCGTACTCTCTGCTTGAAGCTGGGCGCACTTCTTCTTCGCTTTTTTCTTGCAGCATCTGTATTCCATTTCGAGGCGAGCTTTTTCGTCACTATTATTAGAGGGGCACTTTGACCAAGCTTTGAAAGCCGCTTTCTTCTCATTTATCACTTTCTTAGCTTCATCACTCCACCACCATGTTTCTTTGGCGTGTTGATGGTGGCCTTTTGAAGCTCCTAGCAGTGATTTGGCCTTCTTTAAGCAAGTTCGCTGTAGGGAATCCCACATATTTTGTGCTCTGCACTCTTCATCCTCAGCTCCGTTGATGGTGTGAGAGAGGTAATTCTTCATTACGAAAATAAAAGCCTCGCCTTTTTCTTTGTCCAGATTGTACCACTTGATTTTCTCAGAGACCCTTGTTTGTTTGCTTTTCTTTGGTGTTTTCATAAAAATTTCTGTTAGCAGGAGACGATGTTGTCGAGCGATTGCCTCTCCCAGGATCACTTTGCAATCTTTTACCCGAGGCTTCATGAAACTGCCTACCAAATGGTAGTCAATCTGAGTTTCATCTCCACCACTGCTGTAAGTGATCAGGTGTCGGCTTTGTTTGATGAACATGGTATTTAACACGATAAGACCGTGTGATTTGCACATGCTTAGGATGTCTTCACCAGGAAGGTTCCTGGTGCCATATCCTAGTCCTCCATGGCAGTCTTCATAGTCTTCGTTTGATTTCCCGACATGTCCATTCAAATCTCCTCCAACAAACAGAAATTCTTCCTTTGGGATGTCCTTAAGGAGATTGTGGAAATCTAGCCAAAATGCATCTTTATCTCTCTGATTGTACCCATCGTGGGGAGCATATGCACTGACAATATTCCACACCTCTCCTTGTATTACTAGTTTGAGAGACATCAAACGGTCGCTGGACTTCGAAATGCTCAAGACGTTTCCAAGTAGCTCTGCCGCAAGGATGATACCGATTCCGTTCCTAGCCTTTTCCGTTCCGTAGTAGAACATCTTGTAATCTTTTGTCCTAACGTCCAAGAAACGCGCCCGATTCCCGATGTTTTTCCATTTCGTCTCTTGGACACACAAAATGTCCACCCGCCTTCTATTCATCATCTCTTCCAGCTCGTAACTTCGACCGGTCATGCTTCCAACGTTCCAACTCGCGACACTTAAATTGCATCCAAACTGTTTCATTATGTTGCTAGCCCCCGGAATCCGTATAGCTCTGACCCGAACATTTCTGCTCGGTCCAGGATCAGTACCATGCACAGCAGTGGTAGTGCCTGGCGGGGTAGTGCCTTTCCTTTTTGCAAGTATTATCATAATGATACAGTTTTGCAATACAATTTTTGCACCATATTGCGATGGTGTTTGTTGTTTGACACGTGCATGCTCCTGTTTTAGTATTGTTTGATCTTTCTTTTATGACACCGGTGATCTCCAGTCGTGTCAACCCACGGACTCGCATGCACACTTGTGGGAGGGTTTTTATGGTAGTATATGTGTCGCTAGGCTCACTTGGGTGTTATATTGCCTAGATCTGATTTGTCCCCTTAGTCGCCTTTTACGACAAGCGCTAGTTGTTGGGGGGCGCTGCAGTGATATTCTTAACCCGTCCCTGCCATTAGAACACATCCTATGTGACTGTAACTGTCTAATCAGAACACGTATCGATATTTAGGTAAATTCTACCTTGAAACAGAATACCTATCTGCAAACTCACTCAAAAACATAGTAGAGTTCATCATCAAACCGGGCATATTGAGTGAACATATGCACATGATTTTTTTTTTTCAGCACATCTATGGCACACTACCTTTCGAATGATATACGTCTAATCCCCCTCCTTTTATGATAAATACTAAAAAAGCCTACGATAAATTTCGTGTTCACGTATTAATATATAAGATATACGAGTACACCGTTTTGTAGGGCTCAACTTCCTTACTTCTTTATGTCACAAACCATGTGTCAAATTTAATATACCCTATAGGATAGTGTATCAAAATCACTCTTTCAGTTGCTGACTTTATTGGCATGTTACATCCCGGCTTACATTAACTTGAAAAAAATGGATTCCGTTGAATATTGTCAGATGAATTTCAACAAAAAGTTAATTGGTTATACTTCTAACGAAAACAAAGCGGATACGAACTTATTGTACGTAGTTATCAAAATGAATCATCTCGTGGTTATAAATTAATAAGGTTGATAGATGAAAAGACGAAATGAAAATAATAAAAGAATGAGCTGAAAATGATCAAGCCCATCTGTTATTATTATAAGTTATTAAAATGACTTAAGTAAACTACTTGAGAATGGCATGGAGACGTCTATTTTCATATTAAAATAAATTAGACAAAAATTACCACTGTAGTGATGTAAATTTGATTATATATATAGTAATCTTTGTCTTTTATTTATTATATGTATATGCATACATACATACATTTTCAATGGCCCACTAATCATTCATAAGGGGGGGTAGGATGCTCGGGGGTAGGATGCTCAGGTGGACCCTCCATCCTTCTCGATCCTCAGCCATTGACTCCAACTCATCAGGAGGAATCCCTAGACGGATCCAGGAGAGATGTCGGACCTGATTCAACCATCTATTTCTAGGCCTACCTGATGGCACAGCAATCATGGCACGTCTTGGAATCCAGTCTGGGGGCATACGCACTACGTGACCAAACCGTCGAAGCATAGATCGTTCCGTTAGGAGAAGTAGCTAATCAACATTGAGTGCCTCACGTACTCTGATGTCGCGCATTCGATCCCTACGATTTTTTCCGCCAACAATGCGAAGGAATCTCTTTCAGCGGCTTGTATCCGCAACTATAGGTGAGAGCTGGAACATATACCGAGTTAAAAGCCCATAATTGAGCTTGAACACTAAGTGCGGCCTTCCTTATAACAGATTGAGCAAGCTCTCTGAAAATCTATTCAGTCTGACCCATTGAACAGAATAACTCGGCATTGACATTTCCATCACGCATGAATAAGACCCCGGGATACTTAAACTTACCCACCTGATTCAGTGGGACTCCAAAAACATGCAGAGTGTACTGAATAGGCGTTCTGGAAACAACCATTACTTCCGATTTGTTCACGTTTACTTTCATTCCAGCATCATCACAAATGGCTACAAACATTTCGGTTTAAGAGGACGTAAGGATGGCCAAATCATCCGCAAAGAGAAGATGACTAATCCTTAAGTTTCTCGCTTTGCAAAATTCTCTGCCACGGCTGCGCTGCAACATCCAGTCCATATATACAATGGAGAGGCGAGATGACAAAGCGCACTCTTGGCAGAGTCCAACCCCCACAGTGAAGGGTATTGATTTATCGCTGTTTACCCGAACACAGCTTCTATATTTTGTAGGTACATAAATACTGCATCGCCCTTAATAGGAAACGATCAATCCCATACTTTTGCAGAACACTCCAGAGTTTGCCTCGAGGAACCCTAACACATGTTTTCGCCAAATACGCAAAACAGATATACACAGGTTTAGCATACTCCCGGGCCTTCTCAAGAATCATTTTGAGAGTGAATAACTGGTCGGTCCTGCTGCTACCGGGGCGAAGACCGCATTGCTCTTCCCTCAAGCTATCCTCAACCACAGGTCTGGAACGCGTTACTTCAACCTTAGCGAAGACTTTTCCAGGGAGACTTCAAAGAGATACCGCTATAGTTAGCGTAATATTTGTTGTCCCCTTTTTTAAAAAAGAGGGTTAATCACCCCCATTTGCCAATCGCCAGGTATTTCACCGGATTCCCAGGTCGCTTTAATGACACGTGAGAGCCATTGCACTCACTCTTTACTAAAAGCCTTTAGCATTCCTGGCCCGATTTCATCCACACCAGCAGATTCGGTAACGATTTAACCGCCAAAGTCTCGACCATTGGTCTGTCATCTAGATGATAGGGCTTGTTCGGAATTAAACAATTCTGAAATGTGATCGCTCCATCTCCATCGATCATTAGAAAGCAGTGTACCGTCTTTGGTTTTGACTCCTTTCACGATAATTAAGACTCTTCCTCTGATTCGGCGGACGGTCTGCCAGAACATTTTATTTACATGTATGCAGTTACGTTTCAATGAAATAGTTTATTACATTTGAAAAACACGTATAATTACCTGAAGCATTGCTCGAAAAACACATTCTAAAAAAATTACTTAAAGTATGAGTATTCAACTTGCAATATACTGCCTACGTCATCGTGTTAATAATTTATTTTAAATCTATTAAAACATTCTAAACTGTGGACAAATCCAACGATCAATAACATCTTTACTAATAAAATGGAAAAATATTGCAATGTTTCTATGTCTGTACATACCATATATGTATGCGTATATTGATATTGCAGTTTTGATAACACATGCATATCCATATTAATAAAATTTAAAATGCCTTAGATTTGGCACTGATAATGATCAGACACTAAAATTCAAAACACGCGCGCCCATATACTCACACACGCATACTATTGCAACGATAACCACTGCTGCATGACTGCTGGCCGTGGTCTCCACTGAAGGAAAATTGAGGGCGATGATTTGATTAATTGTTTTTAGCTTTGCTCAGCTTCAGGACAACGCAGAAGGATGTTTTATACCTTAAATTAATCAGCGGCGAATTTACTAAATTCACCTATTTTTTATTTTTTTAATCCGGAGAGCCAGTACTGAGCTACGGCTGTGGATTTAATATTTACATATGGAAAATTCGATCTCAACCCTCTTTATGCCACTTAGACCTCGAATTTCGGAAAATCCCTTCTTACGTCGCATCTAGGCAAAATAAGGAATAACTGTGCTAAATTTCAAGTACCTACGTCTAGTGGTATTCGAGAAACGATGTTCACAAGGAAAATCGATTTTGCTTTTACAGTATTTATGATAATATAGTATAGTATAGTATAGTATAGTATAGTATAATATAGTATAGTATAGTATAGTATAGTATAGTATAGTATAGTATAGTATAGTATATACTTTATATCGAACTAAAGGCTGAAGACGTCTTGACTGTGAC
This sequence comes from Brachypalpus laphriformis, assembly GCA_945910035.1. Classification (NCBI taxonomy): domain Eukaryota; kingdom Metazoa; phylum Arthropoda; class Insecta; order Diptera; family Syrphidae; genus Brachypalpus; species Brachypalpus laphriformis. The sequence continues at coordinate 328,845,455 of OX246753.1, forward strand.
GCAAAACCTGTTGAAGGTATGATGGAAGAAACTTGTACGGTATCTACTCCAGGTGGTACTCGTGAAAACGATAATCCACCCGTGGTCTTTTTGACTACGGCCGGGACGAGGATTCTGGAGGTCCCAACCACCATACTTTTACCCCCCGCCTCTGGCGTTGAATCAGAAGTAGTAGCGACGTTTGTTTCAGAAGACTCCTGCAGCTCTGTCTCTGACTCGATTGGTAGACTGGGCTGGAATGGCAAAGAAAGTGGCGGAAAAGCTTCGGCTGGAACGTCTAATCTCTGTCTCAATAGAAGGGTAGCTGGTCGAAGTTGTGTCGGTGACGGTTTGACTCGGGAAACCAATAAGGCTGAACGAGCTCCCGAAGCGGCGCACTCCGATGGGCTCCTGACTAAGAGTCAACTGAAAAGGAGAAGAAGGAAGGCGGTGATGGCGCGGTGCAAAGAGGCTGCAGAGTCAGCTGAAGGCGCAAGCGCCGAAAGCAGTCATCCTTCAGTAGCGACAGGAAAGAAGCCTAGGTCGGCAGAAAGTATTCCAACTGGAGCCGATCAATCCCTCAGACCTAACGCTGACTCCTTTTCGGTCGGCTCGAACAGGTCCAATCTGATGGAGCAAGTTTCGCCTGCTCTTCTTAGTGGAACCGTGTGCGCATCTGATGCGCGCTCTTCTGCCGGACACACTCTTACCGGTGGCGTTATCTGCGCACAAAATCTGGTGGATACTGGTGCTGTTACCCCTAAAGGTCCCAGCACTAGCGGACAGAAAATGGCTGACGCAAGCAATGCCACGGGTAGGGGCGCTCGCCTCGCCGGAAGCATGTGCGCACCTGGTGCGCGCCGTTCTGGAAATAAAACTGCGACTATATCTTTGATATTTTCGCAGATAAACCTCCACCACTCAAAGGCTGCTACCGCTCTCTTAAGTAGCAGACTTTCCGTGGTGCGTACAAAACCCCACATAACATCTATCCAGGAGCCATACGTGCGGAACAAGCGCATATGTGGTTTTGGGGGTGTTCGTGGAGTAACGGTGCTATGTGACGAGCGATCTAAAAGACCGAGAGCTTGTCTAATTGTGCCGAATTTCCTCTCAGTAACCAAGCTTGGACAATTTTGTGGACAGGACCTGGTTGCTGCAGCTGTAAGCTACGAAACGACCGGAAGTTGGAAAACCTTCGTCGTTGCGTCGGCTTACTTCCCTTATGATTCGGTAATGCCTCCACCACCGAAGGCGGTTGCCGAACTCATAAAGTACTGTGACACTCGGGAGATGGGACTAGTCATGTGTTGCGACGCGAATGCTCAGAATACAGTCTGGGGCAGCAGCAAATGTAACACACCAGGAAACCATCTCCTAGACTTTATACTATCGTCTGGCATGGTAATTAACAATATTGGCTCCCAGCCAACTTTTGTTACGGCAAGGAGGCAGGAGGTAATTGATTTGACTTTATCTAATAGGTATTTCAAGTCAATTACTAACTGGAGGGTACTGCCGGAGGTGTCCTTGTCAGACCATAGATACATCGTTTTCCAAATCGAATGCGAGGCCATAACTTTGCAGAAGAGGAGGAATCCGAGGAAAACCAACTGGGTGCGGTTTAGGGAAGAGCTAGACAGATTTGTCAAAACTCCAACTAAACTCAGAACGAAACAAAAGGTTGAGGATGCTGTTCAAAACCTGACTAGTGTCCTTACCAGCTGTTTTGAACTGACGTGCCCATTGACAAAAATCCCCTGCAGAACTCCGGTTCCCTGGTGGTGCCCGGAACTGCAGCGACTTAGGAAAGAATCCAGAAAACTTCTAAATAGGTCACTCAAGACAAATTTAGAAGGTGACTGGAATCTTTTTAGATCGAAGCAAAAAGACTACAAGAAGTTAATTCGGTTGTCGAAAAGTGCTTCTTATAGAGATTTTTGTGAAAAGATCGAGACACTCGGTGAAACCAGCAGGTTGGTTAATGTTCTCAAAAGGGAAACAAAGCGGAAACTTTTAGTCTTCTGCTGGAGACTCACTTTCCTGGCAATCGGATAATCACTAGGTCGCAGCTTGGCCCGCTTACCCAGGCTGAGCTTGATCTAAGTCAGAAAACTCGGCGCAGCTGGTATATTGCATCAGCCGTGGTAACAGATGAGGCCATCAAATATGCTGTGGCATCTTTTGATGATTTCAAATCGCCTGGCACTGATGGAATATATCCAGCTATACTGCAACAGGGTATAGATCAGCTATTGCCAACTCTGAAAAGAATTTTCACCGCTGGCTTGGCGCTAGCATATATTCCTACACCTTGGCGGACAGTCAGAGTAGCTTTCATACCGAAAATTGGTAAGGAAGACTATTCGCTCCCCAAGAGTTTCAGACCTATAAGTCTGACATCCTTCTTACTGAAAAGTATGGAGAGACTGGTAGAATTCCACGTGCGCAAAGTTGCTTTGAAACTACATCCACTATCGGAGATGCAGCATGCCTATCAGCGTGGGAAATCCTGTGAGACCGCACTTCAAAATCTAGTGGCCAGAATTGAATGCGCGCTTGATAGGAGAGAATACGCGATGGGTATCTTCATCGACATTGAGGGTGCTTTTGACAATGCGACTTTTGACTGCATGTGCGACTCTGCCAGACAACACGGGGTAGATGAAACATTAGTGTTGTGGATTAAAGCAATGCTAATGAATAGAACGTTGGAAGTGGATGCGGATTGTGGCCAATATGTTATGACAGGGGTAAACAGGGGCTGTCCGCAAGGTGGCGTTCTGTCTCCATTGTTATGGTGCATGGTGGTCGACTCTCTGTTGAACACTCTAAATAGTTCTAACGTCTACGCTCAGGCATATGCGGATGATGTCGCCGTACTTTCTGTCGGGCCATGCCTGGCGACGGTCTGTGCTAACGCGCAGGCGGCTCTGGACATGATCGATGAATGGTGTACTAGGAGTGGGCTTTCGGTGAATCCTTTTAAAACTGAGGTTGTTCTTTTTACGAGAAGGAGGGTTTTGACCGGTCTGACTCAGCCAGTACTAAAAGGCGTCACCATTCGCATTTCCAATGAAGCCAAATATCTGGGAGTGATTTTAGATAAGAAACTTCATTGGTCCAAACACGTCGAGTCGAAAACATCCAAGGCGCTCTCAGTCTTCTGGCAGTGTAAGAGTGCTTTTGGCAAGACTTGGGGCTTATCACCGAATAAGGTTCTCTGGATCTACACGGCTATGATAAGACCATTCCTCGCATATGCGTCGGTTGTTTGGTGGAAGGGGCTCTCGCGTAAATATGTGGTTGCCTTTTGTGCGAAACTCCAAAGAACGGCTTGTCTCGGCTGCTCGGGAGCTTTCCCGAGTACGCCTGGCTCTGCTCTAGACGCTTTGCTGAACTTACCTCCCCTTGATACTTATATCATGGGTTGCACTATCAAAGCCATCCATCGTCTTAGGCGAGGCGGTTTTTGGTATACTCCACACTGGAACTTTGATGAACTTGCGCGACACTTATCTTACGACTCCTGTCTTATGGATATGCCGTCTGATGCAATGACACCAGAACTTCAGCTGATGCGCAAATTCAGAGTCGACTTTCTTTGTGTCCAGAACTGGCTTCGGTCAGAGTCTAAGCCGGGAATGGAATGTAGTCGTATTTTCACGGACGGTTCCAAAACCAGTCAAGGGTCTGGCGCTGGTGTCTTCGTGGAAGTCGACAACATTAGACTTCACTTCTCGTTAGGCAAATATGCGTCTGTTTTCCAAGCGGAAACTTATGCAATCCTAATGGCCATGAACTATGCTGTGAAGAACAGGTGGAAGGGACGTAGCATTTGTGTCTGTAGTGACAGTCAGGCTGCGCTTAAGGCCTTGCTTAACCCTTTAACCACTTCCAAAATAGTTCGTGAAACCAAAAACTCTTTGAACTCGGTCGCAAGGCTGAATTCTCTGTCTCTTATCTGGGTCCCAGGTCACACTGGGATCTTGGGGAACGAGATCTCCGATGAGATTGCTAGACAAGGCTCAGAGGAGGCTTTCTCAGGTCCCGAACCCGCGTTGGGTCTTCCAGCGTCTTCGGTTAGGGCTTCCATTGACGATTGGGTCTCTCACGAGCACAATTGTGTGTGGCATGACTCTCCAGGTTGCAGGTTGACTAAACGCATGCTCCCGGACGTCTGTAAGAAATCAGCGGCATTCTTGCTGTCTCTCAGCAGAAAAGACTGTAGACAACTTATCGGCGTCTTGACAGGCCACTTCGCTTTTGCCAAGCATCTTAACGTGTTAGGCTTAAGTGACACTACAATCTGCGACGCTTGTGGAGAGAGCGACGACACCGCGGAACATTATCTCTGTGAGTGTCCGGCCTTTGCTCGTATCAGGTGGCAGATCTTCGGTGCGGATGTGGTGAGTGCTGGTACTGTAAGCTCCTCATCACTGAAGTGCTTGCTTGGCTTTCTTCGAAAGTCAAGGAAATTCCAGTAAAATGGGTAAATCAGGGTTTGCTCTCTGGCAGTACAATGGACCAGTTGTGTCTGAGTGCTCCAGTCGAGTGTTTCCTATCCCGACAAAAGACAAAAAAAAAAAAAAAAAAAATAGTATAGTATAGTATAGTATAGTATAGTATAGTATAGTATAGTACAGTATAGTATAGTATAGTATAGTATAGTATAGTATAGTATAGTATAGTATAGTATAGTATAGTATAGTATAGTATAGTGTAGTATAGTATAGTATAGTATAGTGTAGTATAGTATAGTATAATATAGTATAGTATAGTATAGCATAGCATAGTATAGTATAGTATACTTACTTACTTATGTCCTATATCCCCTTGTGGGTCCTAGGGCCTCTACTACGCCTACGCGCCATCGTGTACGGTTTCTGACAATGTATCTCAATGAGTTCTCCCCAACTTTTCCCTAACTGCCGTGCCTCCTTCTCGACTGTTCTGCTCCATGTTCTCCTCGGACCGCCAGGTCTTATGGTTCGCTATGGAACTGTCACCCTTACGGAACGTGTGACCAATCCACTGCCACTTCCGCCGTTGAATGGTTGTGCCTATTGGTTCCTGACCCGTTCTCTCGTAAAGGTGTTCGTTAGAGATACGATTGGGCCAGAAAATCCTTAAGATATTGCGCAGGCACCTATTAACAAACGTTTGCAGCTTTCTGGTGATAGTAGTGGTCACTCTCAACGTGCTGCAACCATATAACAGCACGGATTCAACGTTGGAGCGGAACAGTCTCAAACAGTGCTCAAACTGATTGCATTGCTTCGCCATATTTTGGACAACATCGCGAACGCGGACTTTCCTTTGGCGATCCTGTTGGCTATATCCAATTCGGTTCCACCATCGGTCGAGACAATACTCCCAAGATACTGGAAGTCCTCTACTCTCTCTACCGGTTGTCCAGCAATGCATATTTGAGTCGATGAGTTGGTTCCAAGGCTGATAATTTTCGTTTTTCCCCTATTCATTTTCAGCCCGACGACACCTGCCTCCCTCTCCACATCTGCTGTCATTTGGTGGAGGTCCATAATTCTGTGGGAGAGTAAGCATACATCGTCAGCGTAGTCAAGATGTTTCAGTTGAGATGTAAGAGTCCATCGAATTCCTCCATTTCCCGTCGATAAAGCTGCATGAAGCACATCGCTAATCACCAATAGGAATAATATTGGTGAAAGGATACAGCCTGGTCTTACCCCACTTTGGATCTCAAATTCCTCAGACAACCTTCCCCTGTGCAGAACGTGACATTTGGAGCCTTCATATGTAGCTTTAATAATAGCAATTAGTTTATCGGGAATACCTCTCCTGCGTAAGGCACTCCAAATAAACTCCCTGTTGACACTATCGAACGCCTTCTCAAAATCGATGAACAGCAGGTGCAGTGGCGATCGATATTCAATACACTGTTGGATGATAATCCGCAGGGTGTTGATGTGGTCGACACAGGACGATCCAGAGCGGAAACCTGCTTGTTCGGTATCGAGTGTGTCTTCGAGATGTTGTTTGATTCGCTCCAGGATGATTTTAGATATTATCTTAGCTACAGCAGGCAGCACGCAGATACCCCTCCAGTTTCCGCACTCCATTAAATTTCCTTTCTTATGAAGCTTGACGATCATTCCCTTTTTCCACTCGTTAGGAAAGCTCTCAGCTTCCCAAGCTCTCTCTATGAATGGAAGCAGAAGCTCAGCCGATGTTGTTGGTGCTGCTCGTAAGAGCTCTGCTGGAATACCGTCAAGTCCTACCGCGTTGTTGGTTTTGAGTGCCTTGATCGCGGTAATGATCTCATCCTTACTGGGAGTCGTGGTGCGTATTCGGGAACTTCTCACCTCGGGCATCTCAGTTTGATTTGGGAGCATATCGCTAGCAAATACACGGTTTAAAACCGTAGCAAAATGCTCTTTCCATCTCTTGAGCTGGTCCTCATCCGAAATGAGCAAGGAACCGTCTAGGCTTTTCACTGGGTGTTGGCTGGAGCTGCGGCCACCTGTCAGCTTTTTTGTGATTTTGTAGACGGTCCTGCTATCGCACCTCCGTGCTGCTTCTTCTGCTTCTTTAGCCAGCACGTTGATGTAGTTGCGCTTGTCACGTTGCACGCTACGCTGAACTTCTCCCATATTCATGCGATGTAGGGACTCTAGCTCGCTTCTCCCTGCTGCTGGGGTAGCTGCAACGCAAGCTTTCAGCTGTTTTCGTTCGTCAATCCGTCTCCAGGTATCCTCGGAAAGCCACGCCCTATGCCTTCCCTGCGATTGACCGACAATTCTTTCAGCACCAGATGTAAAAACATTTTTCACAACACACCAATGGTCTTGGATGGTTGCGGGCATTGAGCTGCTGATTGCTTCCAAACCTTGCGAAAAGTGCTCCCTTAATTGTTGGCGCACTGAGGGATCACTAAGTCTATCGATGTTGAACCTGGGCATTCTTGTGTTGTCGTGGGATCCTCGAACTGCAGCAGTGCGTAGTTGGAGAGTAACTATCATAAGATGGTGATCACGTACTATCCCCACATCTGCCCCTCGCCTGTTTCGGACGTCCAGGAGACTACTTCTAAAGCGGCTGATGGCAAAATGGTCGATTTGGTTGGAGGTTGCTTGCCTGTCGTTGAAAACCCAGCTGACTTTGTGGCAGGTCTTGTGCTCAAACATGGTGCCACCTATCACAAGGCGGTTGGCATTGCAGAAATCCACAAACCTTTCGCCGTTGTCATTGCGGTTGCCTAGTCCATGCTTCCCGATTACATGTTTGAGCCCTTCGTTGTCGTTGCCTACCTTGGGATTCAAATCCCCCATCACTCTGACAATGTCTCCATTTGGTGTTGTGTTGAAGACGGCACTTAAGAGATTGTAGAAGCTCTCCTTTTCGTCCTCAGACGAACTATTCGTTGGGGCGTAACACTGTATGATGGTGACGCGTCGTACTCTAGTCCGGAATCTGGCCGTCACAATCCTATCACCATGGGGCTACCAGGAAATTAGGCCCTTGCGTGCTGTTGTTGTTAGCAGTAGTCCGACTCCATATTCCCGCGGACTTCCGGATGGTCTTCCAGAATAGAGTAGTACACTGTTACGCGTTGGGGACTGGTACTCGCCCGCTTCTAACTATCTTATTTCACTTACCCCCAAAATGTCCAGATTATATCGCATGAATTTCTTTTCCAGTTGGAGGAATCTGGCATTGTAAGGACCTTTGCTTCCCGATGCCCTATGCCTTCCCTGCGATTGACCGACAATTCTTTCAGCACCAGATGTAAAAACATTTTTCACAACACACCAATGGTCTTGGATGGTTGCGGGCATTGATCTGCTGATTGCTTCCAAACCTTGCGAAAAGTGCTCCCTTAATTGTTGGCGCACTGAGGGATCACTAAGTCTATCGATGTTGAACCTGGGCATTCTTGTGTTGTCGTGGGATCCTCGAACTGCAGCAGTGCGTAGTTGAAGAGTAACTATCATAAGATGGTGATCACGTACTATCCCCACATCTGCCCCTCGCCTGTTTCGGACGTCCAGGAGACTACTTCTAAAGCGGCTGATGGCAAAATGGTCGATTTGGTTGGAGGTTGCTTGCCTGTCGTTGAAAACCCAGCTGACTTTGTGGCAGGTCTTGTGCTCAAACATAGTGCCACCTATCACAAGGCGGTTGGCATTGCAGAAATCCACAAACCTTTCGCCGTTGTCATTGCGGTTGCCTAGTCCATGCTTCCCGATTACATGTTTGAGCCCTTCCTTGTCGTTGCCTACCTTGGGATTCAAATCCCCCATCACTCTGACAATGTCTCCATTTGCTGTTGTGTTGAAGACGGCACTTAAGAGATTGTAGAAGCTCTCCTTTTCGTCCTCAGACGAACTATTCGTTGGGGCGTAACACTGTATGATGGTGACGCGTCGTACTCTAGTCCGGAATCTGGCCGTCACAATCCTATCACCATGGGGCTACCAGGAAATTAGGCCCTTGCGTGCTGTTGTTGTTAGCAGTAGTCCGACTCCATATTCCCGCGGACTTCCGGATGGTCTTCCAGAATAGAGTAGTACACTGTTACGCGTTGGGGACTGGTACTCGCCCGCTTCTAACAATCTTATTTCACTTACCCCCAAAATGTCCAGATTATATCGCATGAATTTCTTTTCCAGTTGGAGGAATCTGGCATTGTAAGGACCTTTGCTTCCCGAGTCGAGGAGCGTCTTTACATTCCAGAAACCTATCTTTGTCCGGGTACAAAAGCCAAAAGTCATCAACATGTGATCATTCCTTATCCGAGGCATAGTGTCGGTTTCTATAGCGAGCAATTTTCGGTAACGCAGGTTGCTGGCCCACGTTACCTAGCCTAGAATCAAGGCCCTAGACAACCCGCACTTACAATTTTAGCCTACACGTATAAGGGTTTATACTGACCACTAGGAGGTAAAGTAAGCACTTCATCACGAAGTGTATAGTATAGTATAGTATAGTATAGTATAGTATAGTATAGTATAGTATAGTATAGTATAGTATAGTATAGTATAGTATAGTATAGTATAGTATAGTATAGTATAGTATAGTATAGTATAGTATAGTATAGTATAGTATAGTGTAGTATAGTATAGTATAGTATAGTACGCGAGAGCCCCTTGCACGAAACAACCGACGCATATGCGAGGAATGGTCTTATCATCATAGCCGTGTAGATCCAGAGAATCATATTCGGTGATATCTTGCCAAAAGCACCCTTACACTGCCAGAAGACTGAGAGCGCCTTGGATGTTTTCTACTCGACATGTTTAGACCAATGAAGTTTCTTATCTAAAATCACTCCAAGATATTTGGCTTCATTGGAAATGCGGATAGTGACGCCTTATAGCACTGGCCGACTCAGACCAGTCAGAATCCTCCTTCTCGTAAAGAGAACAACCTCAGTTTTAAGAGGATTCACCGAAAGCCCACTCCTAGTACACCATTCATCGATCATGTCCAGCGCCACCTGCGCGTTAGCATAGACCGTCACCAGGCATGGCCCGACAGAAAGTACAGCGACATCATCCACATTAGATAAGTTTGGAGAGTTTAGGGAAAACTAAAGCTACAAATTTCCTTGCCTACTTATTGATGCAATATAAAATAAACAAATTAGTTACGGAAAATGTTCTTGACAACTTGTGGGAAGCACATTTATAGCTGTATGTAGGACATATTTTGGGACAGACGATAACGATGACGTTTGATGTCTCTCCTTCTATAGCTAAATTACATACATATATATGTACATATAACTAATATTTTTGTAGACTAAGCAGACGAAGTCGCAGGCATCAGTTAGCTAGTAAAAAATTAAATTTAAAAACAATTTGATCATTCATTCATCATTAATATGGAGGCAGCAGTGACTTACGTCACAAAGCACCCATCTACCTAACCTAAAACCTAGAATCGCAAAACAAAAACACATTGGATTTACCTGTGTATGTACGTACATATGTACATCACACTATTTCCGAAGAACACACCAATTTATGTATATGACTATTACGGCAGCACTTAAAGTGAAACCCACTTCTGAAAAACAAAAAAAAAAATACAATAACATTCATTCTGGTCTTACAGCATATACCTAATTGCGCATATTAAAAATAACCCTGCAAATTATAAATTAATTCAAAATTTAGATTTTCCCATGATATTATGGTTTGGGTTCAAAATATGTTTAAATTATCTGGAATACTTACATACATATGTACATCTATTTGTAATAAAAATGAATCGGCTTAGGGCGATTCCCATACTCATACATTTGAATGCATGTGGATTCCCCAGAACATGGCTTACTGCCTGTCTCGTTTCTATTTCAAATTCCAAGGCCTGACCTCTGTTAATTCTTCTTAGAAATTGACCTCAAAAGTTGCAGAACAAAAAACCAACATCAACGTACTCATCACTACTTACCAATCAGGTATGTATATCAACAATGCGGCAAGCAATTATCTCTCTCCGCCGAACAAAAGAAACCACCTCCGTCAGCATCAGTTACCATACACTTGGTAACCCTACAACAATATAAATAATACTTGTTATCGGCGGAAAGCAAGTCAAAATAACCACAGAAGAACAACAAAAATTCCATGATAAGCTCCACTCCAAGCAAACGTGAAACAAACCTACTTCAACGCTCCTCCTCATCGTCAACGACGCCACAACAGCAGAGTTGGCAGAAAAAGCTTTTTTTATACTTCTGTATGGGTTCTCGACGAACTTCGAAACTACTCGCATTTAGTTCGAAAGTAATCACCGACTGGACGTGTCAGTTACGCTCGCAGTCGTCCGAAAGTATCTTATTCAAAACAGTATACCATATTTTCACTTTTCCGAGATCACTGAGTCATCATGGAGAAGGCTAACCTAAACAATCCTCCAATGGACCGCCAGGAGACATACAACGCACCACCGTCCTACGATCAAGCGACAGGAAGCAGTGTCCATCCACCCCAATCAAGATCCACACCATATCCCTCACCTCCCCCCGGATTCATACCAGCCGACAACTATCCAAATATACCACAGCAGCAACCAATGTATCAGTCCAACTACCAGCAGGGACCTCCACCATCCCGTCCTCCTCCACAAGTTGTGATCATTCAAAGTGAGTACCGATATCATTATGGCATACTTGTAGATACAAGGAATTTACTCATCTTTTTTTTGCAGATCACGCGCTGCCACTTGGACCACGGGCATCATACATCACCTGTCCTTTCTGTCATATCCAGAAACTGACTCGTGTGGAGCCCGAGCCTGGCTCAAAGACACATCTGATGGCTGCGCTTCTGTGCATTTTCGGGTGAGTCACGTCCTGAAGCCTATTTTCGTGGCAATTCTCTTATCTAATCTACAGTCTTATCACGGAAATACTTTATTTTTCAGCTTTTGGTGTTGTGTATGCCTGCCGTACTGCATAGATAGCTGTATGAATGTGAACCACTACTGTGGGAACTGCAACAAGTTCCTTGGTACATACAACAGCGGCAACATGTAGTGAAGGACCAAAGGATAATCAAACTTTTTGAGTTTCAGTATTTTCTACATATTGTACTATGCGTATATTCATCGCTTGTTATTCCTCGACACACAGATGTGTACATCTGTATTGACGTTTAGTTTAATTTATTGTCTTTTTGTTGCCAAAGGTGTTTAATGTAATCAAGTACTAGATCCATTAAACTGTTGTTCATGTGACTGAAATTAATTCGAAAGTGCGTTTTTTTTTTTGATAACTAAATTACTGTGCTAAGCCGGAATTCGAGCGGCAACGTGACAATGTCATAAATATTTGATTGTAGCCATTAATTTGTATCTATGGATGAACATTTGATAGATAAATATTGTGTTACTAGGAAACCTACTAGGTGGAAGCTATTTGGTCAAGCAGAGTGATTAAACTGTTCATGGTCTGCTGACCCAAATATGAATTATCGTGCTCAGTCACAACTCAGCAGGTAACATACGAAGTTCATCCGGCAATTTTACATCTAGGATACTCGTATGTGATTGTTTCAAATGTGTTATACCTAGGTGTGCCAGGAATCAATAAATAAATGCTTGGATAGATAGGGTAAAACAGTAGCCTGATATGCGATAGTGCATGTATCGCATGTATCATACATCGCTTGGAATAGCTTTGCTAAGCATGTCACGAGGAGGTACATACATACATATAAGCAAAGGCTTTTGGAAACAGCAACGAAAGGCATAATGAGTATGTTAAAGTATTGACAACTATTACCACGACTGGATACAAATAAATATTTGAAGAAAATATGGGTAAAAAGTTAAGAAACTATTAAGAGTAGATCCTATGTCCGGAGTTCGGATCTACGTACTGACTCTAGGGATGCCACTCTTTTTAAATTCAGTAAGTGAAAGTGAGATGGGAAATTAAATTGAAAAGCAGAAGCCGTAAAAGTCGTCGGTAGAACTTTGGTTGACTCTTTTGCCGAATCAAAGAGTGTGAACGTGACAATGCGAAGGAATTTTCAAAAGAAAACAAGTAAAAGAGTCGCATCTTTTGAGTCAGTGTGTAATTCACGACTATCTTTCCAAAATGTCAGAAATTTGTGCTAAGGCCAACGGTGTCGTCGGCATTATTGGACTATTATCATTGGCAAAAGATCATCAGTGCATGTGCAAAGCGGAGTTGCGAAAAAAAACATACTTCCATTAATGCCGTAGTTTTAAAGTTAAATGCAATGATTTGAAATTCGCTAGGTTAGGTTAGGTTAAAGGGATTAGCTGCAATGAATAAGCGCAGCCTGCACTCGGATCGCAAATTTGTGCTGCCCTGACGTGGAGTTTTCAAATTTGCTAAGATTACAAAGAGGCTATAGATAAATAAATGTATAACACATTCTATTCAAAGTCTATATATGTTGTCTTTTTCTTCCTTTTTATCAGCGAGGTTATGATCCGAAAACAAGGGATCACAACCCTCCCACTTCACCACATTTCTACTGATCCACCTGTAGGGTTCGCCTATTCAAATATGTTGTATGTGTAGTTAATGGCGTTGCATTCAGTACAGTAATTCTATAGATTTGTAGCTTCATTCATTTAACTGGAACTCTTAAAACTGGTACTCAAACAAAAGGATGCCGATCGAATACAAAATTTGTAAAAATAAGAAAAAAAAGGTTTTCTAAAGGTTGATAGGATTAGAAAGTTTAATTCCTTTGTTACTCAGTCTAATACCAAAGTGAAGAGTTCTTTTGAACGAAATTAGACTGGAGTTAATTACATCAAAAAATGCATACTAAAATCATTGGCAAGGCTGAGAGTGTGTCTTAGCATATAATGGTAGATTCGAGGCTTATGCAAAATTGCGTGTGGTCGTTTGAACCAATGTACTGGCGTCATCCCAAAAACTTCCTTACCCACCTGCGCTCCGAATAAGACTTTAATACCAGCTGCTAGCACTCAATCTAGGATAAGATAACGCTATCAATCGGAGTCAACTTTCCTTCGAAAGACCTGGACATTCACATCTACTTCGCATCCAGTACAATAAGATCTAAGACAGTGAAACACGGCAACTGTATTCCTGCTGGGTGATATGCCGGAAAATGGTGAAACTGAAGAACTAGCCTGGCGATGTTTTTTCGGAATAGCAGGTACAACCAACTTCAAATGACTTCTTTGCGGGAGTTGAGAAGAAAAGGCTTAAGAAAGCTTAAAAATTTGTTAATATCATTTCAACGATCTATCAAAAATTGCATCTTAAAATGTAAGTGGTTCCAGAAGCTGAGTAATCCACCCAACTCAACTCAATGAAACCACAATGGACCATTTTTTGGTCTAAGTACATCTTATTGAGAAGCAGCCGTGAAAGTGACTTACAATTTTATACCGTTTTCGAAGGCGTGGTTTGAAAAGGCCTTCTGAATACAGTTATACTGTCAGATATTTACCAGACGTAGCACCGTGGAAAAAACTTTTTGATGTTTTGAATGGTGTTCCAATCCACACCTCGCACTTAACCCACGGGCTCACACAGCTCCTATCTAGAGGATGAAATCCATTTACATACACCCAAAGTTGAGACCACTGTTGGTCTGCTAGGACTTTGAAGTTTTATTGAATTTTTCGTACAGAACACAGATAAAAAATGCCATCCACATTCTTTATAGCATTCTCCTTGAAAACCCGGCAACAAAAGCTAGTTTGGGTTAATATGTCTTCTGCGTTTTAACCTGTTAAGCATGGGACTTTCCAGGGTTCAATTCGTATTCCTCCATTATTCTGCATGGTTTTTAATTAACCTCCTTCTGTTGGAAGATATGTTATTACTCAAAAATCTAATTTTAATGACAAATTTTCCGTCATTTCATAAACACTAACCTTCTTCCTCATATTTTTTCTTCTCTACCTCTAAACTAAACATTAACAACGTTCTTGGTCACATCTCGATATAAACTCGACCTTTTATCTTCATGTTTTCTCCTTAATTTGTTTAAATAATTGAAACTGATAAACTTCAACATCGCTCTAGTTTTTTAGTATATTCAATTGCAAACAGATTGTGCGTTTAAATCACAATTAAGGTTTTTTTTCAGTTTTATTTCAATTCATCAGTCAAAAGTCAAATATATTTCTAGTTTATCACCTCAACTAATAAATAATAAAAAATTGTACAAGTCTTGCTCGACATTGCAATTGAAATCAAAACAAGTTATGCAACTTACGAATATTTCCTATTAAAAAAAAAACAAACAAAACAAAAGGTTGTCGACCGCTGATGATCATTGCGATTGCCTCTTTTGTCAATCATATAAACGATGAACTACGGCCTTGAACTTATGATTCAAGGTGCACCAGATCGTTATACGTCACACAAAAGATGAGAATTAAAATTTGAAAGAAACGTAACTGGGGCTTAATATAATTACTAAAAAGCTGATCACTGATCGAGTCTACCTAAGTACGAGTATCAACAATAATATCTGCATATGTATATGTATACTGCTTTGCATGAAGAGCGTTGGTTATTTTAACATTGTAAGTAGGTAGTAGATATAATTGGCTTTGAAACATGACCCAGATAGGTTCCCCTTCTATTGCAGTAGTCAAGGGCCTACTTGCTTATCACCATCTAGCGCTGACACTCAATAGCTTTAGCTCTAGCTACAATATTTTGGAAATGTTTAAATGTTTTTAATTTCGAACCAGCTATCTACTATTTGAATTTATGATTACTTTTCATGGGAACCCCCGTACCGTACTCTAGAAAACATTTTAAAACATTTCGCTCACAGCTTAACTACTTTATCAGCAAGTTTTCATTTAAATTGTGAAATACGCGGGCTTTATTATTAAATCGCAGCCACTTCAGTTCGGTATATGCGTCACTCGGGATTAGTCATATTCGAAAGCCAAGAGTTGAGGCAAGTTATTAGCATATGGCATGATTCCCCCCTTAGCACGCTTTCAATTTATCTATACAACAGACTTTGCCCCAACACTCACTCGACGACAGCGAAAGCACTACATTCCCCCTACTATCCGGGGTTATTTTGTTAGTAAACAACTTGAGCGATCGTTAGCTCGCCAAAGCACTTTAGAGTGGTGGTCCGCCTTAGGAAAACAAGTCGCACAGTTTTCCGAGGAATGTTAAACTCACCCGTCAGCGGTTTTTTATGTTTCTGTTACGAAATGCAAGAAATTGTCCCTTCACCATTAGTGGCGTCATTAAAGTCAACAAAGTTGCTGATAAGCGAATATTTAATACGGGTATCCGGTCCAGAAGAGCGATTATGGTTTCTCTCCAGACAATGTGCTTATTCATTGCTTATTTATAAATTATTTCTATTTACACCTCGTAGAATTGTAAACTGTTTCCTCAAGTCAGCGCACGTATAAAATGCTTAATACTGGAGCTAACTCATTTGTTTATTCATGCATTAGTTTAGTGCATTTAAATAAGAAAACGAAGAGATATGTGAATTGCGAGACCGCCTGACATATAAAGGTCGTGTAAAACTTAGACATATAAAATTGTCTACTAATAATAATTCAATTAGTACTTGTAGGGCACTCTACCTTTTAAAGTTTTTCGTCTTTAAAAGTAGCTACACGCACTTCGATTAACTCGTATTTGAAGAAGAAGTCTGCGCAAAAATGCGCGTAGCACAAGTTTAGTCTTGTAAGTCTGTAGTTTGATTTAAATGAAATCTGCATTTATTTAATTTTTATAATATACATACAAATATCATATATGGAAAACGACTTCAGGATTGTAGTAGCTTTGCACTACTTTTGTTGTAGTGGCCTTTAGTCGCACGCCGCAACTTTGAAGTAAAATAATGCAATGCGCAATTCGAAGATATAAATGGGGTCACCAATTCACCAATTATTTCAACCAAGTTCATTATTAAGAAAAGGTTCCTGTGAAGACACTAATTTTCATCTGGTCAAATATGTCTCCTCTTTCAGTTTCAATTTCATTCCTCTATTTCGATCTCCACAAGACAGAAGTAAATGGAAATGTGAGCATTCCAAGGACCATTTTTCGTTGGCTGTAATATGATTGAAACTTATTGGCTTAACTTCTGAGGCTTAAGACTTATGAAGTCTTAAGTCAACTGAACCGTCATTCAGTGCGGATCATTTATGTCGAAATGTTGGAGCACGTACATTTATTTCTCAGTGGGTACCTGGCCTATATGCGATATTCCAGGAAATCTTACAGCTGATGAATTACCTATCAAATGACCAGCACTTATACAATATCAATATCAATTTACCGATGTCGTTTATTAAAATCCTGACTCATGCTGAAGCAGTGAATAAAGCTAGTTATAGGTGAATGCATCTAAACTACTGCGATACTGATAAACTGCTTTGGCCAACTTTAGATCTAAGCGGAACTAAAGTCCTGCTGAGACAGCATATCTAAGTCACTAATGTTATTACCGGACATTGTAGCCTCGGCAGATATACTCAGAAATTGGGCAAAATTAGCAATCACTTTTGCAGAAGCTGCAGAGAAGAAGAAGAAACCAACATACACTTCCTTTGCAGATGTTTTTTCGCTTGCCCATATTAGAAGGGCTAATCTATGAGATTGCATTTTCAGCTCTAAAATTAATGGCTTTATCAAAAGGAGTATATGTTTCTTGGAGTGTACATGCATGTTGATCTAAGTGCATCTCATCGAGAACCACTCATTGCATGCCATATTGTATGTAGTTATTTATTTAGAATTAGCGGATCATACATATAAAATCCGTATCCGAAGGATGATTTTTAACAAAAGCTAAGGAAATCATTTAAAGATCCAAATCTCGAATTATCGGTGGCTTATTAGCGGTAGCCTAATATGAGCTCACGCCCCGCACGAGGAGAAGGACGACACGACAAAGGATGACTTCTGCCAGCTCTTGAACAAGACGTATGAGCAATGCCCTAGACACGACGTTAAAATTATCCTAGGTGATTTTAACGCAAAGCTAGGAAAAGAGGACATCTTTAATAGCGTTGTCGGAAAGCACAGCGTGCACGACATCACATCCGACAACGGACTCAGGCTAATCGACTTTGCGGCGGGGCGAATGATGTTCGAAAATTTTACCAAAAAGTAAAAAGAACATGCCAGGGTTTCAAAGCCAGAACAGAAGCCTGCAGGGACGAAAATGGCAACATAGTGGTAGAATCGCAGTCGGTGCTGAGGATATGGAAGGAACACTTCTGCAGACTGTTAAACGGCGATGGTGACCAATATTCCGCTGTCAGTCAGAATAAGCCATTCAACAGTGACGATGGCAGTCAAGATTCCCGTCAACCCGATCAGAATGAAATGAGAATACCGATATCTAAACTCAAATCCAACAAAGCTGCTGGAGCCGATGACCTTGCCGCTGAACTTTTCAAGGCAGGAGGAGGTGAGTTGGTAAGGAGCATGCACCAGCTCATCTGTAAAATCTGGTCGGACGAAAGTATGCCCGATGAATGGAACCTCAGCATCGTTTGCCCGATCCTGAAGAAAGGAGACCCTCTAAACTGCGCCAATTACAGAAGTATAAGTCTCCTCAACATCGCATATAAGATCCTGTGTGCCGTATTATGTGAACGCCCAAAACCGAACGTCAACAACCTGATAGGTCCTTATCAGTCCGGTTCCAGGCCGGGAAAGTTCACCATTGACCAAATATTCACACTACGGCTGATCTTGGAAAAAAACCCATGAATATAAAATCGATACGCACCACCTCTTCATCGATTTCAAAGTTACCTATGATAGCGTGTCTAGAAACGAGGTATACAGAGCCATGTCTAGTCTTGG
Organism: Brachypalpus laphriformis; assembly: GCA_945910035.1. Lineage (NCBI taxonomy): Eukaryota > Metazoa > Arthropoda > Insecta > Diptera > Syrphidae > Brachypalpus > Brachypalpus laphriformis. The sequence goes on from OX246753.1 coordinate 328,863,753, forward strand.
CATCCATGCCAAGCTCGTCCGTTTGTGCAGAATGACGATGAAGAACTCTCGCTGCTCCATCAAAGTCGGTAAGAACATCACTGAATCATTCGATGTCAGGAAAGGTCTTAGACAAGGTGACGCGCTATTATGCGATCTCTTTAACATTGTACTTGAGAGAATTGTACGAAACTCACAAGCCAACACCGGAGGTACAATCTTTTACAAGTCTGTACAACTACTCGCTTATGCCGATGACATTGACATAATCGGAAGAACTCAGCGGGCCGCCAATGGGGCATTTACAAGTATTGAGATCGAGGCAGCAAAGATGGGTCTAGCGGTCAATGAAAGCAAAACAAAATATATGCTGTCTACAAAAAAGGACACTCAACATCGGCGTCTTGGACAGAACGCCAAAATGTTTGGCGCAACAGCTCTTTAAAGTGCCAGGGCCTAGCTTCTCGCATCCACTCATGTTGTGTGCGTTGTATTTTTTCACACGAATGGAAGGGACCTACAGTTTAATGCCGAATCCGAACGGCGATTTGAGAAGCTTTTTCGTGACAACAATACTCTCGGATGTTTGTCAGACGCTCGCGAGAGGAACGCCACAATAGTCATATATAATTTTATACTTTTGAGGTAGTAAAGGATTTTGTCTACCTAGGCTCTATGGTGAACTCCGCAAATGACATCAGTAGGGAGATCACACGAAGAATTACTCTTGCCAATCGTTGTTTCTATGGGCTAAGACGTCAATTGAGTAGCAAAGCCCTATCTCGAACTACTAAGGTAACTCTTTATAAGACACTAATCATCCCAGTATGGCGCAGAGGCATGGGCTTTGACAAAACCGGATGAGGATACCCTTGGTTATTTCGAGAGAAAAGTTCTTCGAGCGATCTTTGGTCCCGTCTGCATAGACGGTGAGTGGAGGAGAACGTGCAATGCCGGGCTATACAGCCTGTACAAGGACATCGACTTAGCCAGAAGAGTTCACATACAGCGACTAAGAAGGCTGGGTCGTTTAGAGCGAATGGAGCCCAACGTTCCCGCTAAGAAAGTCTTCGAATCCACCCCGGATGGACGACGCAGTAGAGGACGACCTCGCGGTAGGTAGCGCAAACAAGTGGAGGGGGACCTCAACCAACTTGGCGTGCACAACTGGAGGCAGCTGGCTCGTTACCGCGCTGGCTGGAGAAATTTGTTGGTTGAGGCCCAGGTCCACCCCGGACTGTAGCGTCATCTAAGTAAGTAAGTAAGTAATTAGCGGTAGACGAGAAAATTCTGGTTTTCGCTAAAACTTGCGATCAAGAGCTTTCGATCGATCTTGGCGTTATGGAAAAATTAAAAAACTTGGGCTCGTAGCTATGTATGTTTCTCCGTCTTTATGTCTATCCGTGTATCTGCCCGTATGAATGTATGAAAGGCTCCATAGGATCAATCTTAAAGGTGAAATCTGAATTCGAATTATATATAAAGCAGATTTCGGAAGAACTGGGGTGGAATCGGCTAAGGTGATTTGTGATAAATGATAGTCAGATTTTTAGTTTTTGCTCCGTGTAAGATGATATTTGTTTTGATAATCACATTTTAGTGATCGTTTTCTTATGACAGCTGAAAGGTATCACTTTTATACATTCTCTTAGATCCAAAGACCAACAAAATGTTTACCTCGATGAAATTATTTTTGAGTTCAAACAGAAATGGCGAGGACAAAAAAGTTGTAGGAGTGTGCGTCTTCTAAGGGCCCACCTAAGAAATAAATCAGATATCATTGGGCTACCAAATGCAATGTCAGTGTGAAAATTTTCTAATATGCATAAAACAACAAGCATTTCACTGATTCTTATCATGTTGTTTAGATTCTTAAAAAATGATCGACTTTCAGAACAAGCATTTTTGTATGTTCTGGGTGTGCTTAACTTGCCAGATGGAATAAGGTCTTTGCACATTCCACCTATTCTTCAGCTGGCCTTAACTTTAAACCTTCTTGAAAGTGGTGGCTAGTAACGACAAATTGGCGCTGAATGAGTGGCGCCAATGGTAAAAAAGCACCATAGCTAAAATCACGGCTAAAGTCATACAAAACAATCCAGCTAAAATGATGTCCCTAGCATATAAAGTTCCTACCATCCCAAACCACCAAATAGTTTTTCTGCGAAAAATACAAAACACCTGAATAAATGAAATTGAAATTGGATTTCTTTACTTTAGTGTAGACAGGACAATAAGCAATGACAGCATTTTGACGTTTTTCGAAGTCAATTGCTGCCAGCTCTTCGAATCACTATATGCAGAGCAACCAATTTTTTTGATCGCTTTAAATTATCACGCTATCACCTTAGGTCGTCTTCCAAGCGATATTGCTGTATGGATGCGAAGTATGGGGAGACTGTGCAAAATGTCATATTAAACGGTTGCAAGTCTCTCAAAATAAATTACCTAAAATGATGCTAAACCTCGCCTGGCATCACTCTACTGTAGACGTTCACAAAAAAGGGAATGTTGAATTGATCTTTGATAGAATCCAAAAGCTTAAAAGTAAATTTGCTATGCGCAACGGTTTGGCTGACAATGAGCTCATAAACCACTTATTTCAATAAGAAAGCCGAGTGCTATTTTTCGAATTTGCATATGCATATCAATGTTCAAATACATTTGTTATATTTATTTATGTCTCTGTTCGTTATGTGTTATTTATTTATTTTTTTTTTTTTCTCTTTTATATATTAATTTATCTATTTACTTTCTTTATTCACTTATGTTCATTTATTTATTGTTATTTATAATATATGTCGCATATACTTATTCATCTATTGTTCTATTTATTTATTTATTTATTTATTTATTTATTTATTTATTTATTTATTTATTTATTTATTTATTTGCTTATTTATTTATTTATTTATTTATTTATGAATTATTCATTTATTTATTCATTAATTCTTTTTTTTTTTTTTGTGTTTAATTGAAGGTTTTTATGGTAATTTCCTCCAGAGTTTAAATCATTTTTTATATAACATGTACCATTGAACATCCTCGATCCTTGATCTTCTCAACTTCAAACACGAAAACACAGACTACACCCCGCCGAAACTGAGATTTGACCGTAACTTCCGTACGAGCATCCCTAACCGCGATGTATGGGACACTTCTCCCCCTGTCGATGGTAGTTCGGTTCACTTCTTTACAGATGGGTCTAAAACGGAGGGTGGGGTGGGTTGCGGTGTTTTTTCCGAACAGCTCAATCTGAGCATCTCTTTCCGCCTCCCTGATCATTGTAGCGTTTTCCAGGCGGAAATCATGGCGATTAAGGAAGCCCTGTCCTAGCTGATATGTAATGTATTATCTGTCAGGGATATTAGCATTTTCACTGACAGCCAAGCGGCAATCAAGTCCCTGGAATCGTTCTCTTTCAATTCAAAGACTGCCTTAAACTGTCGTCTATCTCTTATGGAGATGACAGAGCAGTTCAACATTCACCTATGCTGGGTGCCGGGCGATAGAGACATTCCAGGTAACTGCAGGGCTGACGACCTCGCCAGACAGGGTACCCCTCTAAGGATTTTGCCTGAAAGGCAAGCCCTGGGTATGCCCCTCGCTACATGTAAGTATCTACTAAAGCTGAACGCTATTAGCATGACCAGATGGGGAAACGGCTCAACGTGTCACATTTCGAGACAGATCTGGCCTAAGCTGGATCAAAAACGTAGTGCCGATCTGATCAAGTTAAAGCGTACACAAATCAGCTGCGTTGTCGGTGTTCTCACTGGACACTGTCTTATGGGCCAACACGCCAAAAGACTTGGTCTCTTCTCCAACGACTTCTGCAGAAGCTGCAGGGACGAGGAGGAGGAGGAAACCATCCTTCATCTCGTATGTACATGTCCAGCCCTGTCGCATAAAAGAATGTTCCATCTAGGGTCCCCTTTCCTTGATGACCTCTGCGATCTGGCGTCCTTGGACGTCATGAGCATCCATCGCTTTGTGAAAAGCTTCGGTTGGTTTTGTTAGTCCCTGAGTGGCCCAATGGTTTGATCCATGGTATCACAAAGGACCTTCACTGGTCTAAGTGTGTCTGCACTTTCGTGTGGACAGCCAACCTAACCTAACCTAACCTACCATTGATTGCAGCATACATAAATATTTCAGTTGGAAGATATAAGATATCATATCTCTGTATTTTAAATGTGCGGTAACAAACCAATTTTGTAAATTTATACCAAATAAATATCTATTAAAATTATCTATCTATCACCTTAGCCGATTCTATGCCTGATTTTTTTTTTTTTGATTTCTTTTTTTTTTCCATTTAGCACAAGCAAATGCTATCAAATTTGAGAGAGATTTGTGTTCTTAATTAACCACAGAGAATTTAGAAACAATCGCGACTTCTATTATCTTCTCATTCAGGGAATTTGTATATAGTAGTACTGTAGGTGTAATTACAGGGCATATTCGCGGTACTGGATGGAAAATGTGGGACAGCAGTGACGAGGAGGTATCTCTCAGTTTCTCCGCCACTGTCCAGTCCAGGCATCTACCACCTAAGACAAGGATTCCTTCCATTCAATCGAAGATTTATCCTTTCATTCTCCTATGAAAAACATGTGCAGGATTCCAAACCTAAGTACAATGGCAACGACTTCTCCGCGAGCAGAGAATGCCTTTCCTTGACCAAAACGGGCATTCTTAGATCTGAGTAGTGCCCAGGCTTCGGCAAATTCACGATCAATTAAATTAAGATCTAGCTTTTGTTACTCAGTTCATTTCCATATATTCGATGTCACTGTCAGACTTAAGGTGGCTCTCACACTGAGGCAACAAGCAATAAGCAATACGCAACTTTTATTTAAACCTATTCTCACATTGAAGCAACAGTGTTGCCAGAAATTTCTAGCTGTCATGTCATCCGACCTGTCACTACTCGCAAATATTGATACTACGACGCGATATATATCGCTTTTCAACATGCGCTGTGTATCGCCAGCAATAATGTTGCCGCAATCAGCTACATTTTTCGTTCGACCGATATTGAGTTGCTTTAATGTGAGACCTCTAATTTGATTCAATGTAAAATAATTGTTAGCGATAATATCGCATGATTCCTATTGCCAGTTGCTTGTTACTTGTTGCCTCAGTGGGAGAGCCGACTTAAGCCTCTCCTTTAGGTGCCATGCGGTAAGTAAAATTCTTCTATCAAGGAATCCTAAAATCATTTCAACCAATTTTGCATTTCGTTTCTCTAATTTTGAATGAAATACGCCTCATTTAGGTCATTGAAGTACACCAATTACAAAAAGATTTTTCTCAACTCTTCCGTGGTCACATAGATGTTAATTAAAGTTACCTGTTGAGGGCTCTTGAGCCTTGTTTCCCAAAAACGGTTGGTAATAAAACTCGAATTTCGAAATGTATTTGGAATGCAGAACGAAGTTATATGCATATGAAGTTGTTATATTATTATCAATTCTGAGCACTTAACATTTATTTTATTTTATTTTTTTAAGTATGAAGTGATTTTGAAATTATGAATCTGAAGATGATAAACATCTGTTGCATGATTTCGTGTTCAAATTGGAGGAATCGGGATTTGAATTTAGGGTTATAATTTAACCACCTAATCCATCATCATGCGCTTGTCCACATCTAGGCTGTCAATACGAAGGCATATGCCATATACAAAACGAAATGAAACCAGTCTCGTATAAATGTATAGTATATACTCGAAGAAATGTATGCACATAAATAAAAGCATATACGTATATATAAACAGGAAGAACAGACTCCAAGATATCAAGATTTTGGATCAAGTTGTTTACATTCCATATACAGTCAGCGTCAAAAGTGATGGGGCCATTTGGAAGAATCTTGAATTTTAATTATGTATTTATTTTTTCTATTCACGGGCATTTTAAATGTACCATATTTTCGTTCATATTTAGGTAGGTAGGTAGATGTGGTGGTTCTTTTTGGAAAAGAAGAACCCAATTAGCACTAGGTACCGTTTTGACACCACAAAACTCGTGTATCTGGATGTGAAAGGTGTATTGGCGGAGTCTCTAGACCCGACCAGTGAAGTATAAGAAATTATTAAATATTTAAGGTTACTCTCTGAGACTTTCTGCCTAATTTGACAGCATGGTCTCCTATATGCCAGTGACCCATGGTAGATTCTGTTATCCTGGCGATGTCCCTACGCGTTCTATTTAAGAAGTCGGTTGTTTTTTGCTTCATTGTAGTTTGGCTACATCTTTCTAGATATGACACAGTTTGTTAGCCTAGTCCATCTAAGGTTGGCTTCATCGAGAAATTTTGATATTTCGCTTTGACTGCTCCAAGCGAATTCTGAACTTATTCCGCAGCAACCGTGGAGGGCTGAGCCTTGCCATTCATGTTTAACTTATACGAAAAAAATATTTAGCTGTCTTATCATCACTTTTGGCCAGGTCTTGTTAGAGTCTTCCGTATTCAATTAATAAATTATTTTTTTCTTTTTATAACTAAATCAACTTCATTGCAGTAAACAGAAAGAAATACCCAATTTTAGAAAAAACAAGTTTTCTCCAACTCCCTCTCCATCTCTATCTCTATCTATCTTCCTTCAGAGCAATGCCCCTTTAACCAGTCAAATAGATATTGATATTGCACAATCCAGATAAAGAGGAACCAAAAACTCGAAGCCATAACTTCTTTAAAGTGGTCACAAACTCCAAAATAATTCGCTACTAGCTAGCTATACTTTTCTAGCCACCGCCAGCCGCCATGCGTAGAAATCGACCTTCGGATGTATTTACATTTTCCTTCAGTAAATCGCACACTTACCCAAATATTATCTACACGTACTAGCGCATACTTTAAATTGAAAGCAAAAGTAAAGAAGAAACGCAAAATTAATAACAAGTTAATGGTGTGTTGAAAGCACCCGCTCTAGCAAAAGCACCTCTCTACATCTACCATCACAAAACGATAAGATAAACCGCAGCTAAACACAAAAACTCTCAAAGACAGCAGAATGTATTTTTGTATTTTCTGTGTGCTTTCCTTCATTCCACTTGTTGTATTCACTAATGTGCAGGTAAGCCACAGCTGCCAGATGAATATTGAAGTTAGTAGTTCGCCGCACACTAGCTAAATGATGTGCACATGCCAACCTACGGCTAGATACTGAGTTAAGCCAATATTGCGAAGTGCATTAATTCAAAATTTAAATGGATCAAAAACATTCCATGATGTATCCGAGTTTAACTGGACGAGGTGATGTGCCATCTACTTCACAACAGAATGATATTCCTATGGAAGCCCCGCCATCCTACGATATGGCCATGGCGAGTACACCAATTCCACAACCGAGTGCTCCCTCGCCTACAACTCCAGGATTGCATGCACCTCCCGCATCACCACCAATGGTGCACGCCTCTCTGGAGAACTATTCAAGCACTGTGAGCCACAGGAGTCCTGGACTACCCCCAGTCATAGTGGAACAACCAGGTGAGCAAAAGATACTTTTCAAATACTTCTCAAATGCTAAAGATGTGACTTCCCCCAGGCATGGAACCTCTTAAGCTAGGACCCCAACCATCAGCCGTCACATGCCCGGAATGTGGAGAACGTCGCAAGACCCGGATGCACTATACGCCCAACAAGAAGACACACATCTTCGCCGTCATTCTATGCCTTGTAGGGTAAGGTTCACCGAAACATTTTTTTAAATCTTGCAATTAAATTCTCATTATTACCCAACAGATGGTGTTGCTGTGCGTGCTGTGTACCCTATTGCATGAACAGCTGCAAGACCGGTCATCACTACTGTGCCAAGTGTAACAGGTTCCTAGGTACCTACAACCGGAACGAATTGTAAAAACTAAACCGAAACCAATTTTTAATTTAATTTTGTAATAATGCTGTGAAATCATCTGTGAGTGAATGTAAATATTTTAATTGTGCTTAGCGATAAGAAAATCAACTAAAAAGTGGTAAAAATTCATTAAAAAAACATTTTCTTCATGTGAGATAAGTAGCTTGTGTGAAGAATCAATTTGTTTTATTTTGGCGCGTTGGCGTTGATTATGGTTGCAAAGTAGTACTGCTTTGGTTTATTATTTATATTTTATTGTTTTATCGCAAATATTTTTGATTAAACTAGAAACTTTACAAAAATAGCCAGTTACGTTATTAAAAATGAGAAGAAAGAAAAAATACGCGCATCAGTAGCATTGAGTCATCTGTGGGAAAAGTGCTAAGTGGAGAAAAATTTGGACAATCTGTTCGCGTTATGAGTTCGTTAAAGTCAATAGGGTTTGAAGAAGGAAATACCTATCTTGAGAGGTCATCCTTACTTTGTCGTCAGAGAAGGTAATAAATAAGAAAAAGTAATATCAACTGTGTTTGGAAGAAGGTACAATCAACCAAGGAGAGAATCTCTTTCGGATCTAGGATTTCATCTCCGACAGCACCTCAGTAACTGTAAGGAAATCTATGATTTTGCAAAAAATATAGCTGAAAAAATTGTTCGCTCTGTTGGATGATTGATATGTCTATGACGAGAAAAATTACTGTGAATCAGAGGCAGTTATCTGGACACGCAGTGCCATTTTTCAGGGCTTATTTTTTCCTCATTTTCAAGAATACCTATTATTTTTTCCCCCTGGAGATAAATTGCAGAGGAAAATTGATTAACAATTGGGATGAGTGCATAGTCTTGGCTTAATTAATACATATACTCTCTGCGAATTGAGCACACAGAACCTTTGGAGGTTAACTCGCAAGGCAAATTAATTGCAAACTATTGGGTTGTTAGGACGAGAGCACTCTGCTCGCAAGGGTAGTCAACCTATTGGTAACGATGACAGTTGCACAGCAGATCTTTTTGAAGCTATGTATGTAGAATGGGGTATAGTATATTTGATATACCAAGGGGGCAATAAGGTTGAGGAGATTTGTTGGTATAATGTTGATAAACTCCAGAAAACCCGAAAATCCCTTGCGGTAACCGCAAGTTAATATTTCTGAAAAAGTTCTATGTATGCTGTGGCAGGAAAGGATTTAAGATTTAAAAAATTAATTCAATTACCTTTAGACAAAATAATTGCCTACGTAGTCAGCCAAAATATGCAACGAAACCTACGTAATGTGCCAGAGTAAGTCATAGTCATGTAGCTGATACAAATGATACAAACCGGAGCAATTGATGGAGAAACAATAGTAATCCCTGATCATCAAGGGTTTCTTCAACGTTAATAATTAATCAATAGGTTCTAAAAAATGCGTGACCCACTTGGGCGAACCATTGATTTTTCTTTTTCTTGTGTTCATTTCCAGGGATCTTTCCCCATACCTTGGAAGAACCCATTTATCATCCCTATTCACAAGAAAGGTCCTTAAAACGAAATACCTAACTATCGACCAATCGCTAAACTGCTCGTATGATGCATACCCAAACTCTTCGAGAGAATAGTTTACGACTCGATGTTTTTTCATTGCAAATCCTTTTTTCTTACAGCCAACATGGGTTCCTTAAAGGTAGATCGACAACCACCAATTTAACTGAATTCGTTAATTCAGGCGCTGTGTGCATTCAAAGATAGCAGCGAAATCGATGTAATTGCCACTGAATTCAGTAAAGCATTTGATAAAATTTCCCATGGAAATATTATTCAACGGGTTTTCAGCCCGGTTTTATCAATTGGATCAAATCCTACTTGGAAGGTCGACAGTACGAGGTTATATTTAGATCTTATGTCTCTAACCCCATTAATGCCACTTGGGTGTCCCTCAAAGCAGTCACCTTGGTTCTTTAATTTTCGTTCTGACCACCAACGGCGTCGACTGCATTATCAAAGACTCGTATCTCTCTGTCTATCCCGATGACATGAAAATATTTAGATGCATATCTTCTCCCACCGATTCTCGTTCACTTCAAGATGACCTAAACAGATTTTCGCTCTGGTGCCAGAAGAATCATCTCGAACTTAATGCAGGGTCAAAGGGGGTAATTGTAAACGATTTTGCATTTTCGTTTTTTTCTAAATTTATAGTGTTGCATCCACCTTATATTGGAAATTGGTGTTGTTTGAACTTACATTTAAATTCTTTCATCTTTTAGAAAAAAAATAATTGTAAGTGTGTAAGTTTATTAGTTTTTGTAAAAATTCGTATTTACATTTACCCCCGCCTTTTTTAGGAAAAAGAGAAAAATTGGGTAAATGAAAACAAGGAACTCAGCCTCTTAAGGCTGTAGAATAAAAATATTTGGGGTTAAAGCGAACTACTACTCCCGTAAACGCCTTCGACCAACCCATAGGAACTACAGGGTGTCCGCCGGGAAAGTATACTACTTTGTTTGTTTATAATTTTTGATTAAATGAAAGAGAATGGATCTTATATTGATAAATGTTTTATTTAATGTCGGCAATTATGTATGGAATACAATATCAGGTAAATGTCCGCCTCTGCTAGTCTCACAAATGCGAGCCCTTTTGAGCACATTTTTCATTACAGATATACCCACAAAAAGAAGTCAGGAGCAGTCAAATCAGGCGACCGTGGAGGCCAATCAACATCACAATTTTTTGAAATAACTTGTTGTGGAAAGAGGTCTCGCAGTAATTCCATTGTAATCCTGGCTGTATGCGATGTGGCACCGTCTTGTTGATACCACATGTTAATCAAGCCCAAAGCATGCAGTTGTGGCGTTAAAAAGTTTTCAATCATATCACGATATCGCTCCCCATTCACAGTTACCGTTACGCCGTTTTCATTTTCAAAGAAGTAATGTCCAATGATTCCTCCTGACTAAATTGCACACCAGACTGTTACTTGGGCTTGGGCCTATCACCTACAGACCCTCTTTCTTCGAAATCATTCACTACACGATAAATAGTGCGTTTTGTTGGCACGTTGTTTTTCCCAAAAATTTCACGTAACTTTCTCATCGTCACAGTAATCGATGATTGATTTTGATAAAATGTTTTAACGATTAAAACACGTTGGTTTATCGAATATTTTTCCATAATAAATTTGCCACGTGTCTACTTCACGACTGCCAAATATGAACTGTCAAGACTAATGTTTACCAAAATGGCGGCAAAACAAAGTAATATACGTTCCCGGCGGACACCCTGTACTTCCTTTGCAACGAGCTTGTCCCACAAGTTTCATCTTTGCGTGATTTAGGCGTAATCTGCGATAGGGAACTGAACTTCCGTTCCCATATTGACCACATAATAAATAAAGCCAATTCTGCGTTTGGAGGAGAATCAAGAGCTGTCGCCCTGAACACCACAACTTGTCTGGCACAGAACCCTTCTAGGCAAACTATCTTTACAAGGACTCCCACGAGAACATATTCTGTTCTGCATAACAGATCAATACAAGTCGTGTTGGATGGTGTGTCGTGTGATTCTTTTCTGTAAACGCTGAAGTGATCCAGGGTTCCTCTCTTTCGCAAATTGTATTTTTACTCCATATTAACGATCTCATAACAACGACATTCCTGTGAATGCAGCTATTTTACATATCTAAAGATGCGAACAAATCCAATCATCAAACGAAGACCTACAGAAGATCCTAGAGTAGGGAAGATTCAATTAAGTGGATTTCAACGCGAAAAGAACCAATTCACCGCTAGCTCCAGAAAGAATATATCTACGGACTAGAATATTACTCTCATATTGGGAGTTCGGCTCCGAAACACTACCTACACCTACTCGACAGTATCCAATGGTGAGCGATTCGATTAATAAAAGACCCAGTACTAACATTAAATCTCCAATTACTGGCTCACCGAAGGATGGTAGCAGACTTCTGTACATCTATACTAAAGATACTCCCAGGGCAGATGATCGGTATAACTCAACAAAATAACTCCTAGAAACACCACATTTGAACGTTATGCCAGACAGGCCACTAGAACGCATAATTTTCATGTTTATCTGGCAACCGCAGGGACATCTCTCTACAAAAATTCATTTTGTTACCAGCAATTCAAAAGCAGAATCAACAAGCATCTCAGGGCGCACTACAACATCGTTAAAGGTTCGCTTTTTGTGGGAGAAGTTTATAAAAAAAAATAAAAAAAATAAATGCGTCCTTTTAATCCTCTTCTGATATTCGAATAAGGCAGCAGGACACCCTCAGTTGAGCTGCACAGTCTTACTTAAAAGACGGTGTAATAGATAGAAATAGCTTGTCTGTCTTTCTTCTTCTTTGAGAATTTTTCTGTTTTGAGAATTATTCCATTATATTACTCTAGAAAATATACATACACTTTTTATACATTCATTTGAGGAACAAATACAAAAATAAAGTCTCCTTTTCGAGAAATCGAGAAATTTCAAAACAATTTGCTGCACAAATACGAGTATATACGGATGAGTTTAAAATAACGTGTGGTATGTGATTAGGGACAGCTAACATTTCACTTGTCGTTCCCCTCCAAGACGGCCGAAATCACTTTAATTGGATTATTAAAATCTTAAAACATTCTCTTTTAGTCTGCAGTTTCTCTTTATATTCTGGTCAATTATTAGCTTGTCACCAACCATAAACATTAATTCGGTCATTAAAGTACTTTCACACTTTTAACGTACTCATTTCAAATAAATTCAACGAGATTCAAAGGGAAACGTTTTATTATTTAAGGGAATGGCTTCTTGGCTGATTTCCGGTTCCAGTAGAATACATTAACTAACCCTAGACAACCAATGCCATCCATCCACTTAAGGTTGTGAGATATGCTCACTTTATAACAGCGCCATCTTGCGTTTATTTTAACGTCGATAAGGTAGTTGTTTGGAAACATTTGAACTCAGAAGAAATACACAACCCACGAAGTATCTTATCACACCCTTCTGGCAAGGAATATGTGCTTGTTTCTCAAACAAAGCTCTAGTAAAGCTCTCTTCAGGGATATCATATAAAATATACTACCCCCGGCTGCATAGAGAAAATTCATCACATACCAACAAACAGTGGCGACACAAATATCCACTACGAGGGTAAACAAATATTGATTGACCTATTTCCCCTCACAAGGGTGTCGCCTCGTCTTCTCACAGCAACGCACCCAGTCCACCCACTTAACACATGGAGAGTTCAGTGAGCACAAGATACGGTGGGCGTACCATACAGCTCTGCATTCGAAAGGACATCTGAAGGGTGTTCGTTCTTTCGTTCGTTTGTTTTGTTGTGTTCTGGCCTGTGTATCATGTCACCCTTAAATCTATGTTGGGTGGCGCTTTCCTTTTTCGTTTTCTTCTTTCTTCTCTCATTCCAAGATAAAGTTAGTGAAAAATGAAAAAAAAAAAACAAAAAACTGTGAAAAGCTTGGCAATTGCTGGACGCTTGCTTGCTAATCCCCCGCCCTAAGTACATAGGAGTATGTACATATGTATCTGTGCGAGGAACTATGCTTCAACTAATTTAATTAAAGAAAACAAAAAGAAGTCAAGCAGAAATTGAAAACAATTACATTGCTGAAAGCGGCGAAACTTTCATCCAGCGAGTACTAGCCAAAAATTATCGTCGCAGGTCCGATGACATCATCCAGCGAAGGAAAAGAATAATAGAACTTCACCATCACCATTCACCACCCCCGAGAATATGTGCCATCTATTGGTGACTGTGTGTGTAAAGTCGATTTGATGTAACTAACATAAATCGACGGTCTTTGTACGTTTTATGTGTAAACGTAATCAACATTTCCTTGGAAACTATTACTTATACGTTTTAACCGCTGGGAAAATCGATGAACACGTAAGTAGAACGTGGCTTACTGCAAATTTGGGAGAGGGGCTTGAAAACCGAGATGTTTTCACTTTGTAGGTATAGTGAGCAATTTTCTCACACCTATAATATGGTACAAGGGCAACAACTGTCAGTGGAAACTCAAATGTTGAATTATTAAATATTGTCTTTTGTTTGACATTTTGGTTGGGAGTTTTGAGTACGTTTGAGATTGTTTGTGGTTTACATTACTTTGGTATCAATAATTTATTCTTTTCTTTAAGGTATCAAGAAGAATATGAAATGATATTGAAATGACAGCTGCCAGCTGTCATATTTAAAGGGCTTGAGAATTTAATGGGTGCCTAATGGTGTATTGGGGCAATGCATACAATGATGATACTAGACGCATATCTTATTGTATCCTTATTTAACTAAATAAATACATAATTCTCTACGACGTATGCAAATCTACACTATTTGTACAGAGGAGGCCAGTTGCAGTTGTCTGCTCTTATGTTATTAGAGTAAACTCAAGTAGGTACCTATGTAGATAGTTTTAGGAGATTGTGGCTCTATACATCATTATCGTTTAAGGCGAATGATCTTATTGGATTATAGTTGAATATAGCAAATTATTAGCTGTATTTTCTTTTTGAAAAAAAAATCACATGGTGTAGAATTAGATAGCATAAGTTTGCTATCAAATTCTATAACTTTAGCAACATCTAAGCTGTCACAGCTGTGAAGTTAATAAAAGAAAAAAAATTAGGAAAAACGTTTAGTTGATTGAAAATAAATAATGCAAGGACCAATTCAGGAAAAGCGCATATTATATTTATTAATTATGCATATTTCCTTATTATTTCAATGTTTTTTTGCACCTGTATTTTCCAGGAATCTGTAGTTCGGTAACTCAGCAACTGTATGATAAAACTGATATTAATCCTTCCTTGATATCTTTATCCTCTCATATCCAAAGTAGCCAAGGTTATGTATGTGCCTCATTGTTGTTATCGAAATTTATACCGTAAACTACAATATTACCTAGAGGTGTATACCCTAGGTAAAAACACAGGTGCCATAGTCACTAAAAGCCGTTCGCAAATAATAGTGAATAGTCATCGCTGATAGTGGGCACCGTGGCGTAAGTGTCTAGTGTGTCGGACCACTGCGCGTGAGATTCCAAGTTCGAATCTCAGCAAACACCAATCATTTTTTTCACGGTCCCACCTCTCGCGAAAGTCTGACAAACAGAAAGAGAAAGCTTCTCAAAACAAATTACCCTTCGGATACGCCACTAAACGGTCCCTCCCATTCGTGTGAAAAATATAAGCACACAGCATGAGTGGTTGCGAAAAGCTGGGCCCTGGCACTTAAAGAGCTGCTGCACCAAATATTTTTTTTTTAGTCATCGCTGATATTGAATCTATAATCCTTTCCCTTTCCGAAAGTGCCTCTCTATTAATAGAGACGAAAAAGCTCGCCTCGAAATAGAATACAGATGTTGCAAGAAAAAAAGGGAAGAAGAAGTGCGCCCAGCTTAAAGCAGAGAGTACGGAGGGTCTGTATCGGGAGCTGGAAAAAATATCTTCCCCGGTTGCTGATGCAAACCAGTTTATCCGGGAGATGCGAAGACACAATATGAACAAGAGCGCAACCATCTTTAAAATAGCCGCACAAAGATGGAGGAATGTTTAGGAGATTCGTTCGCCAAAGTTCATTAACAATGCTCATGGGGCAACTTCTTGTGGATGACGACAAAATTCTGCAGAGGTGGTGGCAGTATTGTGAAGAACTTTTTAATGAACAGTTTCCCCGGCAATACTTCCAAGAGCCACCCTTAACTGTGAAGAAATACCCGACATTACAGTCAAAGAGGTTAGTAAGGCGGTCAAATACTCCAAAAAACGAGAAGCGGTTGGGCCAGAGGAGATGCCCTCTGAGTTCTGGAAAAAGATGGGAGACATCGGGTTCAGATGGCTCAGAATTCTCATCTCCAAATTTATGAGAGATGGTCAAATACCGCATCAATGGAAGGAGAGCTACTTTTTCGCTGTATACAAAGGGAAGGGTGATAACTACCGTTCGATCAAGCTGATGTCACACACCATGAAGATCGTTGAGCGGGTATTAGGTGGCCCACTGCGAAAAATAATACGGCTATCTGATGATTAGTGCAGGTATGTTGAGATTTTTTCTGAGGTAAATAACCTAACCCAGCTTGTGAATGAGCCAACTCGTGTTCCGGACATAACTGGCCATACCGCCAACACTCTGGACTTGTTCCTTAGTTCCGATCCTAATAAATACACGGTAAATGTATTATCGCCTCTAGGTTCGTCAGACCACTGTGTCATATCGGCCAATTTCTCGTACTCCAACCACAAAGCTAAAGAACGAACTCCAAAAAGAACAGTTTGGCTATACGAGAAAGCCAATTGGGATGAATTAAATGAGTTTTTTAGGAATTTCAACTGGTCGCTATGCTTCCTCGATAGCGATGTGGACGCCGCGGCTGATATGATTACTAATACGATTCTCCTAGGTATGAGAACTTACATCCCTCACAGGATAAAAGCTATTAGACCCAAGGAAAACGCGTGGTATGACTCGAGCTGTAAAGAAGCTATTAGGTTAAAGGAATTAAGTTTTCGGTCTTACAAGGCCAACCCAACTGAGGAAAACCGAAAAAAGTTTAAACGAGCCAGAAATGACTGCAATGCCCTCATTAACCGAGTTAAATTCTCCCACGACCAAAAGTTGAGGCAAAAAATACTACATTGTCCCAAGGGTAGTAAAAACTGTTGGTCGTTCGTAAAAAACATTAAGAATTCGGCCTCGTCATCTATACCGACGCTCATTTATAATGACGCACCAACTGTCAGCTCCTTAGACAAAGCTAATCTGTTCGCTGCTCACTTTGCAGCAAACTCCACACTGCCAGATAGTGCTTTGTCTCCACCTGTACTTGAGAGCGTCGAATTTTCGATGGGACAAGTCCCCTTTCGCACTCGTACAGTTGCAGGAGTACTCAAAGGTCTTAACATACACAAATCCGCTGGCCCAGATGGTATACCCCCTATTGTTCTGAAGAGGTGTTCTTCTTCGCTGGCAAAACCACTGCGTAAGCTTTTCCACCGATCCTACTCTTCAGGTCTCTTTCCGAATGAGTGGAAAACAGCATTTGTCCAGCCCGTACCTAAAAAAGGCGATTCTTCTTCTCTCTCCAACTACCGACCCATTGCACTAACGTCCCTTCTTTCCAAGGTCATGGAAACGCTGATAAACCGTCAGCTAATGAAATATCTTGAATCACGAAAGCTCCTCAATGACCGACAGTATGGCTTTCGTGGCAACAGGTCCACTGGTGATTTGATGTCATATCTCACCGATAAGTGGAACCAATCTCTGCACCACTCCGGTGAAAGTAAGATTATTGCTCTTGATATTTCAAAAGCATTTGACAGAGTTTGGCATCAAGCTCTTTTGTCGAAAATGCGTATATTTGGGATCGATGATACTCTTCTTCTATGGATTAGAAACTACCTTTCGGGCCGTTCAATTCAAGTTGTTTTGGACGACTTCAAGTCCGAAGCTCACCAAATAAATGCTGGTGTCCCCCAAGGCTCTGTTTTGTCTCCGACTCTCTTTCTCATTTTCATTAATGATCTTCTGTCTGCAACTTCTAATCCAATCCATTCCTTCGCTGATGACAGCACCCTCAGTTTTTCACATTCGTTCCCAAACTCACGACCCTGCTCTTCGGCCGTGGACGAAGAACGACAACGTATGTTAAACACATTAAATTCCGACCTTGACAGCATATTTAAATGGGGCTTAACCAATAGAGTGGAATTTAATGCTTCCAAGACTCAATGCTGTCTTCTGTCATTAAAGCGAAACCCTACACATCAGCCATTATCCATGAATGGCACTTGCATTGTAGAAACCGAAAAACTTTCCATGCTCGGTATGTGTGTCAACAACAAACTCTGTTGGAACGACCATGTATTCGAAATCGCTAAGAATGCAGCGAAATGTTTAGGTTTCCTAAAGCGGTGTAAGAAATATTTCACCCCTTCTGATTTGGATTCAATTTATAAGGCGTACATTCGCCCTAAGTTAGAGTATAACGCTCACATCTGGTCTGGTGCACCAAAAACCATATTGCACTTGCTAGATAGGATTCAAAAACGCGCGATAAGACTCATAGGAGACACGAATATTACAAGCAATTTTGCTTCGCTCGAACTCCGTCGTAATGTCTCCTGCCTATCCCTGTTTTATCGATATTTCCACAGAATATGCTCAGTTGAGATAGCCAATAGCATTCCTCCCCTTCTTCGTTTTAAGCGCAATACTCGCCATGCCTCGAATGCTCATCAGTTTACCCTTAAGCCTATCTTCGGACGTACCGTGAAATTTAGAGATGAGCCGCACAACACGTTTGTGGAATGCTCTCCCCGAGTCTGCTTTTCCTCTCCATTATAACCTACAGTCATTTAAGACCAATGTGCATCGGTGCCTCGTTTCCCCCTAACCCCTCTTCCTTAACGCTCACGCTATGTATAATGCAAAAGGGTAGTCATAACCCCTTTAACGGGAGTAAATTATAAAAAAAAAAAAAAAAAAAAAAAAAGTGCGGGTTTGTCGCGGGTAAATTAAACACAGATGCAATCCAAAGTATAAGGATCATAATGGAAAAACATTGTGATAAAAGGATTTGCATATTGTATGGGACTTTGAAAAGACATTCGACAGACAACCACGAGATCTGATATGGGTGGCGCTAAGACATCGATGTACAAACTTATGTACCTATGTACATGTACGAAAGAGCAAAGGCAAAAGCAAAATGTCTCGCTGGAGTAACCGAAGAGTTCCGAATCAAAGTCGGATAAGAAATCGAAGATCCGTGGAAGTCTTCACGTCAAGGAAACCATCTTACGAAAGATAGAGCGCGACCAGCTCAGCTGGTATTGCCACGTTCAAAGAAGAGATCATTCGAACCCTGTTAAAAAAGAAATATCAATGAACGTTCTAAAGACATCGCGAGGCAGGAAAGGCAGGAATATAAACGCCTGGATCACACAAATGCGACGACATCGGCATTTCATTGGCCTCAGTAACCGAGTATTCCAAATTCGGGAGGCCTGCCGATATTTTCTAAGGTCAAATAGGCGAACCCCACAGGCGGATCTGTAGAAATGCAGTGAAGTGGGAGGGTTATGATCCCTTGTCTTCGGATCATAACTTCGCTGAAATAGAAAGAAGAAGAAGAATCTATAATCCTTTCTATCGCCACTTGAGAGGATGGCTAATTTGTTTTTTTTTTTTTTTTTGTATGGTTTGCGTCCTGCTTAAAATTCACATCACCAACATACAGGGTGGGACAACTACAAGTTTCTTTTTAAAAATGCAATAAAATGGACAAAATGAAATTTTTTCCATGTATTATGGCTTTATTAGTAAGAGCAAACATTCTCATTAATTATGGAACACAACGTCGTTCAAGTGGCTGCCTCAGCTGGCCTCGCAGTAGCGCATTCTATCACTCCAAACATTTTTTTTTTCTCCCAGAATTCACCAGCACATTATGTGGGCGTGTAAGGAAACCATTAAATATTCCCACCGAACATGGTCCAATGATGCCACCACTCCACAATCCGCACCAAATTGTCACTCTCTGTAGATGCATTGGCTTCTCGATAATAACGTGCGGGTTTTCCGAGCCCCAGATGAGGCAATTTTGTTTGTTAACGTAGCCGCCGAGATGAAAATGTGCCTCGTTAGAAAAGATGATTTTTCGCCCAAAATCGTTGTCCAATTCAAGCTGCTCTAAGGCCCAAACTGCGAAGCGATAACGAAGCGGATAGTCGTGCGCTTTCAATTGCTGAATCAATTGGACCTTGTAAGCGAATAATCCCAGATCTTTGTGCAGAATTCTCCTCAGGCTAGTGCGTGAAATGCTGAGCTGTTGAGATCGATGCCACTTTCTCGTCTGTGCGCACCGTACGACGACGGGAACCATGAGTGTTGTCCACTAGCATACCAGTCTCACCAACTTTTTGCACAAACTTGCGTACAGCAGGCTTCATTTCGGCCAAAACTTCTTTTCAAAAAACCTACTGTTTGGGCTACACAGCACTCACTTTGGAAATAAGTTTTCAATATTTCCCAATGTTGTTCAAGCGTAAATCGACTCAAATCGTTCTGCGGAGGTATGATACTGACTTTTTGTCAAGATTTCGAGCGGGAAACAGCTGTCAGTGTCAAAATAACCTATGATTTAAAAAGAAATCACTAGATGGCCCACCCGTTATATACTCGTATGTATATACATATATAAGTCCCTGCAGTAGAAAACGTAACAATAATGCCCCAAACGTGCCTACAACATATGTATCGGCCTATAACACACAACTATTTGAAAAATGGTTGTATCGTACCTCATCTTACTTACGAGTACATCTTATCACCAACATTTTTTTTTTTTTTGAATTCTGAACAAAATGTATTTAGATTACTTTTATGTGAACACATTTTAATTAAAAGATTCTTTTTCTCCATGTTTAAACAAATTATCAACATATCTGTTATACAAATGGACCCAAAATGGAGTGTGTGAGAGTTGGCGTCGGTTTTTACGGTCTCAACCCCTAGCTCCATATTTTTTAAGCAAAGGTACATACGTATGTGCAATAGAGGTCTATTCCATAGAGAATACATACAAATATTCATAGAAATAGAGACCGCGCCTTCAATGAACTCCTTCTTTCTTAAAAACCCAGACATCAGACTATCAAAATAGTGACCTCCCAAATTCAGCTCATAGACGAAGCCCTGCCAATAGCTTATAATCTTCTGGTGTTTACCTAGAGCAGGTTATTTACAAAACTGGCGCCAAACAGATTCTACCCCGTATAAATACAAATAGCAGAGTGCCCTGCCCAGTGAGAGCTAAGTTTAAGCAAAGAATCTATATTATCTATTTATTATTATAGATCTGTTCATTTTTACTCATTTTATTTCTTTATCTTCAATTTTGCAATACGTTTGCTGAAAGGTAGAATTCTGTCCTGTTTTGAACCTTATACGTACCTAACATAGCAAGACTATAGTGGTTTAGATGCTGCTTGCAGTATTTTACTAGCATTGACCTAACTGAAGGCGACTTCAAATTTTGACAACAACTTGCCTATTAACGTACACGGTTATGGTCTTCCCAACTACATAGCTATTCTTGTTTAGTCCTACTGCATGCATATTACTTGTGACCACTGCTTCAAAAGCACTGCAATTCCTTAATCCTATAGCAACAATTGAGCTCTCGATATTAACAGAAGACTTCAGCTCCAATACCAATTATCAACTATAAGAGTACCCGTTAGGGGTTCTAGTATATTTAAAAATATTATCTTATGCCTACATAAATTATAAGTCTTTTAATTCAACGAGATAATCGCACGGCATAAGTGAGGAAATGAGAATTAGACAGAGGAAAGGGGTATATTTTTAGCTGTAGGGGTTTTGAAACTCATTCATCTTCAAAATGACCGCTCAAAGAAGAAAGAATGCTCAGGAGATTCGTTCGTTAATGTTCATCAACAATGCTCACGGCCAACTTCTTTGGATGACAGCAAAATTCTGCATGCATATATGGCGACGGTATTGTGCAGGACTTTTGATTGAACAGTTTCCCCGGCAATACTTCCAAGAGCCACCCTTAACTGTGAAGAAATACCCGACATTACAGTCAAAGAGGTTAGTAAGGCGGTCAAATACTCCAAAAAAAACCAAAAGCGGTTGGGCCAGACGAGATATCCTCTGAGTTCTGGAAAAAGATGGGAGATATCAGGTTCAGATGGCTCATGATTCTCATTTCCAAACTGATGAGCGGTGATCCAATACCGAACCAATGGAGCAAGAATTATAATACCCTCTCCCTGTGTACAAGGGGAGGAGTGATACGCGAAACTGTGATAATTACCGTGCGATCAAGCTGATGTCACACACCATGAAGATCGTTGATCGAGTATTAGGTGGCCGACTACGATAAATAAAACGGCTACCTGATGATCAGTGAGGGTTTGTCGTGAGTAAATCAAGCAAAGGTACGATCCAAAGTATAAGAATCATAATAGAAAAACGTCGTGATTCTCTTAAAGATTTGCACATTGTATGGGTTGACTTTGACAGACAGCCATGAGATCTGATATGGATGGCGCTGAGACAATGAGAGATTCCAGAAAACTTTGTACCTATGACTATCTGCTTGAAGGTAAAGTGACGAACTCCAAAATGAACAAGTGCTGACGATGGAGTCATCATAAGTAAGGATTTTACGTTGGTACCGCATTAGTCCAAAGACATAGTACTACTCCACTAAAAAGCATGAGAATAAATTAACGGCACCTGAGACAAAGATGCTTCGCATGACAGGAAGAGTGACAAGAGTGACAAAGCTTAATTAAATATGATGATCTGAGGAAGCCTTCACGTCAAAGAAACCATGTCACGAAAAATAATGCATGACGGGCTATGGTAGACAGTTGCTGTCAAATTGTCTAGCATGCCTTACTTCGATAAGATGGATGAGTAACCGTGGGGTGAAATTGGTGATAGGCACGCTTCTTGGAGACTAAGAATGGTCTTCGCTGACCTGCTGCTGCAGTAGAGATAAAAAGGCATGAGATTTAGCTTAGTCTCCAATGCTACGTCCATCTTCGAGATACATGAAGACTAATACGTGCTGTCCTTTTATGTTCCTTATTTCAGACTAGAGGCATTGGTTTTCAAGCGCTTTCCTTCAAACCATCGTATATACATATGTATGTATTAGGTCTCACTTCGTTCTTGGAAAACTACATATTATATGTTTGTATGTACAGTCGAACCTCCGTAAGTCGAACATCCTTGAGTCGAATTTTCTATAACTTGAACGAATGTTTCAGAACTGAGCATGTGTAATCTGATTTTTGGATGCTCCATAACTCGAACATTCCATAAATCGAACACATTGTTTGATCCCGTGACGATCCGACTTACAGAGGTTCGACTGAGTTCTCGATTGTCGGTTTGAATCATAGTAGTTTAAGCGCTTGGCTATAAATAAGTACAAACAGATCGTTCACGGTAAATGCCATCTAGCATTAACTCTTAGTCTCGATTTGGATATGCTTTTTAATGTATGTATGTAGCCTATACGTATGTACATCAAACGAGTGAATGATTATCTGATATTTCCTATCAAGAGTGACACCCGATATATGAAAATTAATTTCAAATGTTGAGCACTCTTTGGGCTTAATAAACACGTTAATTATATAAATTACATTCACTGTGTGTGAGTTTAATAGGCCTACTCAAAGAAACTTATATTAAACAAGTTAATTCAAATTCTCAACTTTCCCATTACTGCCCAAATTTCTACCAAAAGACTTACAAATTTCTTCCATTCAGATAAGAAAATATGTAAAACAAAAACTTGTTTCCTTTCTCATCTATCCGAGAGCCTACCTACTATCCTCAAAACATCAACTTCCAATAAATTAATCCATCAAACGGGCTCAGAAAGTCGCTGCCGAAAAAAGTCAAAGTCGAAAGCTACTTCCCAAATTACCCGCCCAAAAGTCCCCTTTTCAACCTTATAGATACTTTGTACCAAATTAAGTGTTTTCTATTTTAAGCTTACGATAACAAAGGCGACTCCATTGGTTCTCTTTGTTTGTAAATTTTTTTTCATTTCCATCGGAAAGGGGTGGGCGGTGGTGATGCCAGCAGAAGAGAAGGAGGACAAGGAGATGGCAGCATGTTTGTTATAGCAGATGACCCCATCACAAGCAGGTTTCTAATGCGTGTCTCCGAAAATTCTTGCACAGCATGGGATTTTCTGATTTTCCTCCTCCTATCCAACCAACTAACTCTCTTAACCAGTTGGTTTTATTACTCCACTTTGTTGTTGTTGCTGGTGGTTTTCGTGTTAGTGGTGGTGTGTATGTTACTTCTATGGCACGTGCAATTGACCTACTTTCCCTCCATTATCATAATAATAATCAACTCTACTCAACGCAACTAACAAAGCATAATTCCACACAAACAATCTAGCCAGTACGCTAGAGCGCTACTCGCTGTGAGCTACCAAATAGACGACAAGCAGCCACACATGGATACGTGATGTAGATACTTTTTTTTCGCCAGTGTTGGTGTGTGATGTGTATATTTGCTTTCTATTGTAAAAAAAACTAGAAGAAGAAACTTTTTTGATTAAACTTTTACATGTAGATACTTGCTTTGTATATAGTAAGGTGTATGTATCTATCAAGTTAGAAATCAAGTTTTTGGCTTATTTCATTACGGCAATACATAAACGCACCCAAAAAACCAAACTTTGTGTGTGCTTTTCGTTGCTTCGTGAACTGGGGGAGGTATGTGGGGTGTGGTATTCAGATATAAGATACAAAAAAAAACCCCTCCTTAGATACAGTTGTATCTTTCTGCTTTGAGATTTATCTTTTCGGAGGGAATTTTTGTAGACTCTGCTCTTCTGGAGATGGAACTTTTTACTAAGCTTGGTTCGTATAGGGGAAGGGCGCAGTAAAAGTACGAGTGTGTCATAAGCAGTTACAATTACATACGTAGGTGGATTTTTTTTTTCTAATGGTGAGGCGGAGGGTGTGTTACACAGCAAAAAGCTCCACGGAAAGTGGGGTATAATAATCTTCAAACAGAGGACTACTATGTGTCTATACACAGGGCACAGCACACACGTGTGTGCACCTAATCTTACATCAGCAAGAAGAGAATTTAGGACAACGTTCTAGTGTTAGTGTCTAGATAGAGCGATAGTATCACTAGAGAGCCTCAGTGTGTAGTAGTGCTATGTCTATGGCTATTTTTAGCTGATTGCGAGTACTTTAGCTTGTTTGCGTGAAGGAAAGGAGCGAGAAGAAATAAAAAGCGCGTTGGTTCCATGTTCGAAGTATCTCACACTTTAGCCCCGTTCCCCACTGACTTCTCCATGAACAATTTGAATTTTTGGGGGGTTCTACGAATGCGTAACGTAAAATTGGTTTGGGGATATTACCATGTTTTCTTTTTTTTTTTAATGGAATTTTGGTGCTGGAATTCTGAAACTACGGAGCTGTGGTATCGATCAATCGATTTGAGGAATAGTTTTCGGAGAAATGAAATAATTTTGGAGATAAAATAAGGAAATACCTAATTGTCTGAATTTTATTGTAGCACTCACCACGATTCGTGTGGGAATCGACATGTTTTTATTGCCAAGACACGAAGTGATCCATTTAATGTGTCATGTTTGGTCGTTTGAGAAGCGCTGCGTATATTCACAGTTTGTCTAAGTGGAAATACTATTTGTCTAGAGAAAAAAATGTTTTCACTCATGTAGTAGATGTGTGTGACGATGGTGATGTACTAATGACCTAGATACATACATATATATGAACGCGAAGAAAATGAAGTGTTCATTAAAATTGACGCGCGGGGCATTCAAATATATATGTATGTATGTATGTACTCTTAGACACGAATGAATGGATGTGCGCACATATTACACTAAAGTTTCTCTGTCAACGACCGACTGGGAGGATAGTCTGCCCTTGCAATCTTCTTTATGCCAAGGTACCGTGAAAAAGATTAAACTAACTCAATAATGTGGAAGCTTGATGCTGACTACACAACACGGCAGAGCTAATATGAACTACGACAAGGTAATGGCAGGTCCATTCAACTTCCTCTAAACAAGTTTGTAGTTCTTTGTAGCTTAAGCCTAAAAAAGATGTGCATCAAAATCTGTGCAGCAAAATTAGAGAACATGGCTTTACATGTAAAAGGACACATGTGTTTACTGCACGGCCATGCATTGATGCAAGTTGTCTCTATTTCTAATTATAATGCAAACGCAAGGTAGTAGAACAGCAAAATAGTACAATTTGATATATTTTTTAGGTTTTTTCTTGTTTCCATTTCTGCACAAGAAACACGACACACAGTATTCAGATATTTCATATAACATTTCAGAACTAATAATAAAATAGTTTTTTTATTTATTTATTACGCCTTTCCTTGTTTGAAAATTTGATATTCTACTACATGAGGTTGTAAATCTACTAAATCCTTGAAGTTGCATTTCAGACTTCATGTACTGATACGAATTGCTTCGATGCAAAACCAAGTACAATGCGATATCACCACTGTCAGGACACTTCATTGCTTCTACTACATGAAAATATTATCCCTCCGTGCTCGATTTATAAATCTCAAATAGGTTAGGTATGGTACTAACACACAAATCGAACAGCTGTTCAACATTCATCACGCTTTGAAGCAAAAACTAACTTCAGATCCTTGATAGGTAACGTGGACGCTTAGAGTATGTACAGTACATACATATGTAAATACTCGTAGGAGAGTGTTAAGTATGTGTCATTTAGTTTTAAACAATTTCCTACTATGAATAAAATCCTAGAAATGCTGCAACAAGTTGAGGTTGGTGGACGGTGTTGGTATTGCGGATTGACGTTAAAGATATAATTATGCATCTATCGAAAAATAAAGAAGATGTGCCAAGGTTTGAAAAGTGGTCGACTTTGCAAATGATTTTTTTATTATACGAGTAAGTAATTATCGGTGTAGCAGTCATTTAGTCAAAAGAATCTAGTTTTTTCCATCGTACTACCAGGAAGGAACCTTTGCTTCGTGCGATGGTTGGAAAAACTTCGATATTATTCGTAGTCTTATTGTACTTCGATGACTGGTGACTGCTGTTCCCCTCTTCTTCTTCTTCTTCTTCTTCTTCTTCTTCTTCTTCTTCTTCTTCTTCTTCTTCTTCTTCTTCTTCTACCTTTTATCAGCGAGGTTATGATCCGAAAATAAAGGATCATAACCCTCCCACTTCACCGCATTTCTACTGATCCGCCTGTGGGGTTCGTCTTGGTAACTGCTGTTCCCTGCTGTGACTTAACTTACACACATCGGTTAACGAATAAACAGACTACCCACTGTTCCATTGCCACCCTATAAAGTATCTACATACCTCTGACGTATTCCTGAATTCCAGTCAAGCTAGAATTCGCTGAAGCTACTATCCAGATGGAGAACGCGACCATCTCTGCTTAGCGCGTTTTCATGTTTCTTAAGAGGCACTGATAATATTCGATTACATTATCAAAAAAATTATTCTGTTCGAATGTTTTTTGTAATTTCTTACAGTCGAAAAGTCATACGAGTATTTTCAATAATATTATTAATGGAGCCCCAATTTGATCGACAACCTGTCCATTGCGTCGGCATTTGTCCGAGGCCTGTTCGTGTAGACCAAAAGATATTCATGAGTGATGTTGTCGTGTTATTTTTATTCATACATTTTTAATTTTAATTTCAGTGATCTGGGAGAAATGGCTTTCTGAATCTAATGCATTATTTTACTAGTTCAAAACTTTGTTTTTATGTTATCTCTCTTTTTAAGAATTTTCCTAAGAGGTGATGTCTGTTTTCTGGTGATGTTGTTTTCGAATACACCACCAATTTACTTTTAGCCGACTACATCATTTTGATTTTGGGACATATATGTACGTAGCTTCATCTACTACACTGCTTAAAATAGTGGGGAAATGTCAGCAACTAGTGGAGAATTATTAAAACTCTTTATCTGGTGTTGATGCAAGCTGTGACCACCTATCAGCTCTTTGGTGATTCTGTACAAAGTCTTATTATCGAATCTGCTTGCTGCTGCTATTTCCTCTTTAGTCAGTTGATGGAATTTCTACAATTTCTTATTTTCATACAGTATTATGAGTCGAGCTTCTACCGTTTGTGTGGGGGGTAGGATGGTATAACCTCGTAGTGATATTTATGCAGCTGATTTCGGGGTGTTTAAGCATCATCGGAGCACAATAGTACGAATGTGTATATTAGCTACTACTAGGTGGTGATCCGATTCGTTTTCATTGTCATCATACATTGACATCGGCATCATGTCTATCTTAGAAGAGAATTCCTAATCTGCCA
Organism: Brachypalpus laphriformis; assembly: GCA_945910035.1. Classification (NCBI taxonomy): domain Eukaryota; kingdom Metazoa; phylum Arthropoda; class Insecta; order Diptera; family Syrphidae; genus Brachypalpus; species Brachypalpus laphriformis. The sequence goes on from OX246753.1 coordinate 328,891,497, forward strand.
ATAGTAGTATTTTCTGTTTAGTTGAAACCTTGCTACTGAACTTCGCACTGGGCGCCGTGGAGCAGTTAGTGTGTCGGACCACTTCGCGTGAAGTTCAATGTTCGAATTCCGGAAAATACCGGAAAGTTTTTTCACGGTACCAGCTCTCGCGAACGTCAGACAAACATCCAAGAGTATTATTGTCACGAGAAAGCTTCGCAAAAACCAAAAATGCCCTTCGGATACGGCGCAAAACTGTAGGTCCTTTCCATTAGTGCGAAAAAATAGAACGCACTCAACACGAGTGGTTGGGAGAAGCTAAGTTTAGGCACTTGATGAGCTGTTGTACCAAATATATATGTATATGTATTTATATACATATATCCGGCCGCTGATAGGATGTGAGTAATATTTATTATGCACTAGACTAAAATAATTAGTTAGAAAGACTCGGCCACATGTACTTATTAATTATATTAGGCATAAGGCTACCAAGTTGTGAAATTTACATAGTTTCTGAAAGTATTCTCTGTATCAACATCAACATAGTAGTGCCTAAAATAAAGACGATAAATAAAAACAATAGTCAGAGGCTTAGGTCGCGATTATGTAAAGCACTGCGGATATAAAATCACATCTTTTATTGTAGTTTTTTTTATAATTTGTGCGCACTCAAGGGGTTATAAATACCCATAAAATATTTTACACAGTGCAGATGTTGGAAAGGATAGCCAGCGAGAGAGAAAAATTAGTATATTGGTTTGAAACCCAGATATTGGGGTTCATAAAAAAATGTTTGCATGTCTAACAATTGCTTGGAAAGTTCCTATGAAATTCACTGGAAACAATAGAATGCTAATTTCCGTTCCGTTCGCTTTTCATAATAACCCAAAGCAAAAAAAAATTGAAAGGCGGTTTGAATACGCTCCACCTAGCAAAATCAGAGTCCTAGTTTTAGGCAGTCATTCTTATAATATTTCAATGATTAAGTTAATTGCTGATGGCCTTATGTCACCATATACTGCGATTGAAAATTATTAGATATAACCCTATCACGTACATATTAGCGCTAAGAAGAGCAATGTCTCTAAGAGCTTTTACGAGCCAGTAAAAAACCTAAACTTTGAGTTAGTAAAGGACTTTGTCTACTTTGGCTCTGCTATAAACTCTGAAAACGACATCAGCGGAGAATAACTCTAGACAATCGCTGTTTTTTGAGCTTATAAGGCAATTCAACAGTAAAGCCCTATATCGAACAACTAAGGAGACTTTATATATCTGACTCTGATCATCCCAGTTATGCTTTACGGCGCTGAAACTTCATTGAAAGCGGATGAAGATATCCTTGGTTGCTTTAAGAGAAAAATTGTTCACAAGATATTCGGTCCCGTTTGCTTTGACGGGTTCTGGAGGAGAAGATTCAATAACGACCTACACGAGCTGTACAACGACATTAACCTTGTCAAAAAAAAAATGCGTATTATTGGACGTTTGAGATGACTAGAACATCTAGAACGAATGAACACCAGCGCTCCGGCCCGCAGAGTCTTCGAATCTAACCCGGGGGGAAAACGCACTAGAGGGCCTCCTCGCCCTATGTGGCGCACAAAAGTTCAAGGGGACCTCAACCAACTTGGAGTGCACATCCGGAGGCAATTGGCTAAAGACCGAGCCAAATTGAGAAGTTTGTTGGTTGAGACCCAGGTTTACCCCTAAGTAAATAAGTAAGTATGTAAAATAACTAAAAATGTAGAAGAGAACAACAAAAATCAATCAAACTCTTTTTCATTAAAGAATAAAACTTATTTGCTCATTCACTAAGTACACGAAACCCTATTTCTCATTTTTCAATCCATGACAGCACAGCGTCCTGCATTGTATTCCACCTTTATACGTGCATGGACAGCAGTTAAGCAAACATCAAACTTGACAGCTCACGTTTTGACATCACTCTCTCTACTTCGTTGGGTTTCCAACCAACAGACCCATCTACTATCTATACAGTGCAGTACGAACAGGGCAACGACAAAAAAATTTAAATACATTTCTTTGTTTAGAAAATCCAAAGAAGAGCATAGTAAATAATTTTCATTTCTTTTATTTTCTTTTTTTTTATTGTTTATACCCATGACTGACATGACCCATATTTTCCCTGTTGCGGCGCTCGAGCGACAAAAAAAAATCTGAAAAACCTTCAACGCCACTATAGTAGAAACCCTTCAAATGGAAACACAAAAGAAGGGGAAGAGAGAGCGCGCGATCAATAATAAAACTAAACAAAAGCTTCACTGAGAAAAAAAAGTTTTCCTTCTTCTTTGCCTTCTGTCTGAACTGAATACACATATTTGGTTACGTATTCGACACCAGCAGCAGCGAAAAACACTTCTTTCTTCCATTTTCACTGTAGAGAGGCAGAGCAGAGGAAACAATCCGATATGGAAAATCCAAATTTAAATAGGCCGACTTGCGTGCGCATCTAATCGATAAATGTTTGTAGACCGTGGTGGTGGAAATATAGGAGCAAAATGGAAGAACCCCACCCTTTTTAGTGGGGTGCTTGGCCTCATTTTCCTAACAGATTCTGATTTTTAATGATGAAAATTTGTACAAAAGTTTATAAAAGCAAAGCTTACTGCAGTCGTAAATTATATGAAATTAGATGAAACTAAGAGAAGATGGATGTTATGCTTTTTGGTGCAAGACCTCCCCTTCTCTTGACAACATTCATCTTTCTGTCTGTCAATTAATTTACATTTTCCGGATTCGATATCGAATTTCTAACAGCAAGCTTTACTTACTTCGAAGTCGAAATGGGTCACTTTTTCCCCGGATACACACATAAATCAGGGTTGGTTCGATATAATTCAATTATCTTGTCATCGTGGAGCCAGAGGGCGAAAAAAAGGGAATTCTCCTAAAATCGAAAATAAAATGTAAAAACTCCAATCGATATATATAATCAGTCGGTGGTGGATACTTAATTAAACCGATAAAATGAGGGCGTGGGGAATGACGATAAAACTTTCTGTTAATTGCTTTCGTATACATTACACTGATGTCCTGTAGTTTAACGTTTGATTGGATGGACTTGATTTGGTTACTCAAAAATAGCGTAATTTAAGGGGACTTCCAAGGGATTATGTTTTTCTTTTTTCTCCGACGTCAATGGAGAACATAGATTACAAGGTTAGCCAATTTTTATAATGTTTGTACATATAAGAGGGCGTTGTCAATTAAAGTGACAATGAAAATATAATTAGAATTGACATTGGGTTTTGATGTCAATGGGGTACTCCAATGTTTTAACCTCTTCCTTACACAGAAAATGCTTATTCTGGTTCTTATAGGATGCAGATGATTGATTAACGCAGCTACTCTTTCTAGAACGATTATTGAGTTTCGGGTTATTAAATGTCTAGTTAAGTATTTCCTGGATCTGATTTGCCTATTTGATTTATCAATTTCAAAGAAATTAAAGAAATTAGAATAAATCAATTAACGCGAATACTAAAGTGTAAAATATATGTCACAAGCCAAGCCATAAACCCCAATTTATGTCGTGGGTAACTTTACGCAAGATGTTCGCTCAGGATGCAATCTTTTTTGAAAGCGAAGCTTATAAATAATATGCAGAAGGAAGACTGCAGCTTACAGCCTCTGTCACTTGTGAGCTCCCCACCCCAAAATTAATATAATAGTTTAGTATACATTCGATTTTTACTTTCAGCTAGCCTTAACCAGTGTAAGACTTACAGAAATTTAAAGTCTCTGTCGCGAGCAAGGCGAGCCACACACCCCAAGAAAAAGAATTAAAATGCACAAATATTGTCACAACTACGAGTATGTACATATATACGAGTATGTGTATAGCATCTACCACAAAAAAAATATGTGGTAATTTTGCTGAAATTTATCATTCAACCGAAATAAAAAAAAAATCTTAAATTAGTATTTACAGTAATTTTTCATTTTTACTTTCTGGATGATTTGTTATCATAAATAATCGCCCAAATTAGAAACATGAGAAATCATCTCATAACTTTTATGGTACTCATTCAATTTAATCGGAATACAGCTTTTTTGAAATTTTATTTAGTTTAGTTTTCAACTTATTTAGCTAGAGAACCATTATAATTACATTTAATAGATAGATACATATCGGCCTGGTGTGGCGGCTGGTGGTGAGAAAAGAACGGCTTGGTTTAAAACGCCCGGAGTTCAAGAAGCCATCAAAGAAAATAAGAGAGCCTTTAAGGTGTGGATTCACTTGGGGAACTCCGATTCTCGAAATCGGTACACTGAGGCACGAAGAACTTGATAATTAGCTGTGCAAACAGCGGAAGAGCAATCTTGGAAGGACTTTGGCGAGAAATTGGAACGTGATCACAGATCTGCAAATAAGATGTTCTGGTAGACCATTCGCCGACTGAGAGGAAGAAAGTTAAATATCGTGAAAGGAGTCCAATCCAAATCCTCCAGTGAGGAGGGCATCTAACATAGATGGAGTGTTCACTTCTCAGAATTGTCCAATCCCAAACAGGGCACCGAAGATGGCAGACCTATAGTCGAGAGTAGGCCGGAGAATAGTCCTACGGTAGAGGATGTAACTTTGGCGATCAAATCGCTAAAAGTTGGCAAATCTGCCAGTGTGGATGTAATCCGACCAGAAATGCTCAAGGCTTTAGGTAAAGAGCGAGTGCAATGGCTCTCGCGTGTCATTAAAGTGGCCTGGGAATGTGACGAAACACCTGGTGATTCGTAAATGTGAGTGATTGTTTCTCTTTTTAAAAATGGGGACAAAAGAGATTGCACCAGCTACAGGGGTATATCTCTTTTAAGTCTCCCTGAAAAAGACTTTACTAAGGTGTTAGAAATGCGTTTCAGAGTTGTTGAGGACAGTTTGAGGGATGAGCAATGCAGTTTTCGTCCCGGTAGAAGCATAACTGACCATTATTCACTCTCAGAATAGTTCTTGAGAAAACTTGTGAGTATGCTAAACATATCTATGTACACCTATTTTGTGGATTTGGAAAAAGCATATAATAGAATTACTTGAAAAAAAAACTATAGATTGTTATGCAGGAGTATGGGATTGATGGTTCCCTGTTAAGGGCAATTCAGTCTTTATATACAAACTGTAGAAGCTGTGTTCGGAGAAATTACATATATATAATTACCTTTCACTCTGGGCGTTCGACCTCGCCAAGGGTGCGTTTTGTCACTTCTCTTCTTCATTGTATATATGGACTGGGAGACTTGAGGATTAGTCATTTGTTCTTTGCAGATGATTTGCTCATCCTTGGGTCCTCTCAAACTGAACTTCAGCGCTCACTGATGATGTTGGAATAAAGGTAAACGTGAACAAATCGGAAGTAATGGTCGTTTCCAGAATGCCAACTCAATGCATGTTAGTGGAGTCCCACTGAAGCAGGTGGATAAGTTTAAGTACATTGGGGTCTTGTTCACGAGAAATGGAAAGAGCAATGTCGAGTTATCCTGTAGAATTGGCCAGCCTGGATCAATTTTGAGAGAGTTTGGTCAATCTGTTATAAAGAAGGCCGAACTTAGTGTTCAAGCTAAGCTATCGGTTTTTAACTCGGTGTATATTCCAAGTCTCACCTATGGTCATACAATTTGTGTAGTGACTGGAAGAATAAGATCGCGGATACAAGCTGCCGAAATGAGCTTCCTTCTCGGTGTTGCTGGAATAACTCGTAGGGATCGACTGCGCAACACCAGAGAACGCGAGGCCCTCAATATTGAGGAGCTACTTCTCCGAACGAAACAATCTATGCTTTGATGGTTTGGTCACGTAGAGCGTATGCCCCCAGACCGGCTTCCTAGACGTCCCATGGTTGCAGTGTCATCAGGTAGGCGACCCCTCGGTAGACCTAGAAGTAGATGGTTGGATCAAGTCTGACATCTCTTCTGAAACCGTCTAGGGATCCCCACTGATGAGTTGGAGTCAATGACGGAGGATCGAGAATGATGGAGAGTCCTATCTCCGCGGCGCTCATGAAGGATTAGCGGCATTGAAGATGTATATATGTATAGGTATGTAGGTAGATACAATTTAAATAGCGAACAACTTTTTTTTTACGTTTCTATAACGTTTACTTATTATGTAGTCAGATATTAGTCTTTTAAATTCATTTAGATTGTTTGATTGTTTTGTGTTGGTTGGTAGGTGTTTGAAAGCCTAGGTAATACACAGATCACTGTCCTCTCATTGTAGCAGCTCGTTGAATATACAGTTCGTCTCCATTTCGTAAGATGTAAGGTGACTGGTGGCTTGTAGATGTTCTTTCACTTAAGTATTGTGGACATGGACACATATTGTGCTTAATTTTGAAAATTAGTGTCATTGTAGTCACAAACAAATGGTTGGTTTATACTGAGCCATCTTAATATTTAACCCAAATGCTTCGCCCTGAATCCCGATTGGTGACTGCTAAGAATATTGCAAGTCTCGAGATGTTCTTGGAACTGCACTGTCACTACTTTCTAAAGGGCTTTTTTATAAATTGGTAACATATTTATAGGACGATAGTCTTTAAAGGTCTTAGCACTAGGTATTTTTTTGATGGGTACTGCGAGTGATTCCTTTCACGATTGAGGAAAAATCCCCGCAGCTAAAGATGCATTTATGAGTCTTAAAATGCTAGGTACAATTTCCGCCACCAGCCACTCGATATATAAACAGCATCCTTAAAATCAGTTGTGGGCTCAAACACTCTAAAATATCTAGAGATAACGCCTAGTCATTTTAGATACTTCAGATGAAAAATGTCATACAACCAAGGGACTTCACGTCAGCTTTTTTTATTGTACTGTCTTTTTCTATGAAAACAAGTCTAGCTTTAGAAACAGTGTCACGGCAAGAAAAAACAAGGAATGGTCTAAAATGTTTATTTTTATATGCCCAGCTGAAGGCACAAAATGACCTTAGCATTTGCAACATATAAATGATTTCGTGATATTGAGAATTGTATAAGCCTAACCCTCATCATACCCTGAAGTCTTGCTCTTCAATGCAATTTCTGTGAAAAGGGTTACTAAAATATTGCTCATTGAGCATGAGAATGGCTGCGTAGATACATACATACATATGTATGTACTTATGTATCTCGCTGTCTCTAGAAGCCTGCGCTGAGGTAGACTATTCATTTTCTTATAGTGGTTTTTCGAAAGCACTTTAATTTAAAATATTTTGAAAGAGCAAAAAACTGTGCATGCGTTTTTAGATTCTCAAAGAAGGACTTGAATCCATACAGAATACATACAGTTTTAGTTTAAATAAATTTATAAATAGAATGAATCCGTGGAATTACACGCATTAGGTACACAATACGTCTTAATAACTCAATGGTAGGTAGATACGTTTCCTTTGAATTTCCCTCAGTAGTCTCTGGATACGCAGCACAATAGAAAAACTCAAAGAATAATGCGTTCATTCTCCTGGCAGTGATATATGTACATATATACTCGTACATAATTTTGTATGCAATAGAATAGCTCTGTACCATCCAGACACGTGCTGATTCTTTACCATCTAAAAAAACAGCAAATTAAACTTTGTATACCCAGTGGCTCGGTAGAAAAATCTAGGTCAGCACATTATAGGTTGGCCACTCCCTGTTCATTTAATTTTGTTCACGTCGCCTTGACATACACGATCTCCTTCTATTCATCCGTGATAGCATGATAGCCACCCTCAATCGATACGCTTAACAGCGATATGCGCCATGTGTGTCGTGCCATCCACTACCACCACAGTAAAGGGGCATAAAAAAGAAGATACGAATTTGATTGAATTCCCTTCAGTACCGTGCTATAAAAAATATTTTTTGTTTAACCGCAGATATGCATGCGTACATCTGCTATGTGACCCCTTCATCTCTCTGTCGTTCAACAGTACTTTATCCTTCTCATCCACTCTCAAGAACAATTTCAACAGATTTCAGGTTGAGTTATGCAATATTAATGCTTCATTATGGAGCACACCAGCACCAGATACATCAGCACCAGCATTCGGATTAATAAATAATGAAAATTGTTTTATGAATATCGTGTGATATATGAGTTGCCACATTTGTGCTGAAATTTTATTACACCGTTGTTCCAATTTTTGGATACCAGGACAGAGCACATACAAAGTTTTGGCTGATTGAAATTCTACGAGTGCTGACATGTATCCTACCCATTGAACGGAGTTGGTTAAGTGCGGTTACGTTGGAAGTGACGTTGAATACGCCAAAATGCAAAATTTATTCAACCATCGAAATGTCTGCTACTACTGCTTGTATTATTTGTAGAAGTAGGTACCTATAAGTGGGAGTGCATCCTTTTATGTAGCTTCTACGATACCCGCCAGATACTACGTATTATAACATTGGTTATGCAAGCTTTGGGTTAAAGTATTTGGGAATACAATCCTAAAAAAGGAATGAACAAGGAACAGGAGTGAAGTCTTGTTATTCTGAGGACTAAAGATATATTCCCACACCCAATAGCCGTTTCTCTATGAACTGAAAAGTATCCACCTCTGCCAATATGCAAACACAACATCCAATTCATGAGTTGGTATTCTCCAAAGTGCCACCCAAACCATTTCAAAATAGTGATGAATCATCACGGTATAGATAAACAACCATCCTATATTAGATAAGTGAATAAATTCGATATTCATTGCTTTTAGATACATTCCTCCCTAAACCTCTATAAAAACTCCCTCAACTCCGAATTAAATGCATAAATTTAAATCTCCAGTATGACTTCATCCAAAAAAGGTCTCAAATTTAATTCTATCACAACCGAAAAGAGGTTCAATAAAACAAAATATGCAAATTTGTATCCGCAGTAAGGTATAAAAATAAAAAAATAAAAATCTTATAAGCGTTCCACCGAAACTACAAAACTCTACCAATAAAAGAAACATAATGATAATTAAAATAAACGTCATTATAATTTACGACGCCTACCCTAAAAATCTTTTATAATTTTGTGACCCGCTATCTGCAGATAAAGTTGCCACACAAAAACTCCCAAACTACGTAGTAAAACTATAGCGGCGCTGTTATTCTTTGATGTAGGGAAAAAGTATCTGTGTCAGCACAGATGTTCAATTGATGGAGAAACATGGATCTGCGATATGTTAGAATTATTAAACAAACACTAAGTTTCGTTTCGATGCAGGGCAACAACAACTATGAAAACTTTGAAGAAAAGATTAAGGGACTACGGAATCAATGGGTAGAGTTAGTTATGGGACTTTTTTCTTCTCTTTGGTGATCATTATTCGGGAAGAAATTTTTACTACATACATACATACATATGTATGTATGCACAAGTACATATCTATAAAATATGAGGTACGACCTTCAATAGCAAAATTGAAACGCTACCTAAGTTTATATAAGGCAAACTTAGACTACTCTGAATATATTTGAAACTGGTTAGATTCTCATTACTCGCGTTTACTGTACAGTGGTAGAATTATGCTTAAATATACCTAGGGAGGTTATAAAGGGTGAGCCAGCAGCTAGTGTGGTTTCATTAAATTAAACACACATTTATTGTGAAATCAATGTAGAACTTTATTGTGTTTCATTCATATATTATTTTATTTTTTATATTTGGCGCAACAGCTCTTTAAGTGCCAGGGCCTAGCTTCTCGCAACCACTCATGCTGTGTGCGTTATATATTTTTCACACGAATGGAAGGGACCTACAGTTTAGAGCCGAATCCGAACGGCGATTTGAGAAGCTTTTTCGAGACAACAATACTCTCGGATGTTTGTCAGACGCTCGCGAGAGGTGGGACCGTGAAAAAAACTTTTTGGTGTTTTCTGGGATTCGAACTTAGAACCTCATGCGTAGTGATCCGACATACTAACCACTTACGCCACGGCGCCCGTTTCATTCATAATCCATGGCAATTATGAATGGAACATAACATTGTTCATGTGACCACCACGGCTTCTGTTGCAACCGACCATCCGAAAGTCAAAATTATCGATGAAGTTTTGAAGAATAAGTGGGTCAATTGCCGCAATTTAAGTTTGGATATACATATGTATATACTCGTATGTTATTATATTTGAGATCCTGAATCGTCGCTGGGTTATTAGCATACACCTTACTGGTCCAAAGGCTTCAATTTTTGTGTAATTTGAATTTTATAGGCGTGCAAATGAAGATCAACCCTTAAAATTCAACGTAAAGTGCCATAAGTGAGGCCCAATTGTTGACTTCGGCGACGAATTGAGGTGCCTGGCTGGTTTTGAACACTTTCGCTCACAGTGGTGATGTTTTGGCGTGTACGTGTTGGCCGGGCATGCTGATACGGAGTTTGACCCGATACCGTACCAGTTTCTTCAAAACGCTTCACCATTGTACGAATTCCGGAATCACTAGGGCGATCGAAAAATTCACGAAACTTACGAAATGCTACTTTTACAGATCGCCCATTTAAGATTGAATAATGCATTGTTGCGTAGTAAACGACCCCATGACTAAAATTGCCAAGGATTGTGTTTGATATCTGTTAAAAAGACAAACCACATTGAATTCAGTAAATGTCAGTAATTGACAGCCAACATCAACACCATCTGTTGACTCACCCCTTAGACTAAGATCATTGTTGCATACTATTCTAATCGAAGAAATCCTCGGATCGCTGAAGCCATTCTAAAGTTATATGTAAGTTGTGACTGTAAAAAGAAATCGCAAATTTTTAGACATTGCACCCTTCTCCGTCTCTAAGTACTCCAGAAACCATCTGGGCTTTGAGATACGATAATTTTCAAAATCTTTCGAAATCCTCCGTAGTTCGATTTTGTTTGCTTCTTTTTCGCCTTTCACTATTACTGTTACCTTATTAGAGGCATTTGAACGACGGCAGTGAATAGATCGCACGTACTTGCACCTATGTTTTTCCTTTGCAGAAGCTTTGGATTTCACATTTGGACAACATTTTCAAAACGTTATTTTCTCGAAAGCTTGCATATATCTAATACTGCGGCTGATAGACATTTAAAGAAAACTTGGTACACCATCTATTACATCTCTGTAAAATCTAAGCAAAATTGTTAGACTTGTTTTCGAGAAAAGTTACCTACTTGTTCAAAATCGGACATAAATACCATTCTGTGTTTTCTGGGATTTGAACATGGAACCTCACGCCCAGTGGTCCGACATACTAGCCGCTTGCGCCAAGGCACCCTACATCCAAATTAACACTCGTACATTATTTTCCGTTGAATACATTGTTACAGTTTTCTTGTGAATGTGAATTTTGAATTATTTTATCCTTAGTCGAATTTTTTATTTTTGCCCTTAAGATTCTTAAATCTGTCCAACCCAGTGGTGTATATTTTAATCAGTAAGCCGAACTCACATATTTAATTCACAAGTGCAAATAGTCCAGCACCACCACGCAGGATATACTCGTATGTGCAGTGTGCGAATAAAATAACGCACAATTCATTTTTCAAGTGCTTTGCTTATTTTTATACATGAAACAGACTTGGTGATTAAAATAATTTTAATATCTGCTTGGAAGTTTTTTCCTAAAATAAAAAAATAAAAAACAAAAACAGCAAAAATGAAAAAAGAATCAAATTCAGGTGCAAAAAATGATATCACATTTGTAGCATTTAATTTCAAAAACATTGTACTGATTAATAACTTGTTTTCTTTTTAACTATCAATAATGAGTAGGACCTCCACTCTTTTCTATTATCTCTGCCATTCGATTTGGGAACGATTTAAACAATCTTTTCATACTTTTTGTCGTAATCCGTGCCAATTTGAAAGAATGCTTTGTTTAAGCTCGTCAACGTTCTCGTACTGCCTGTTTTCAGTATACGACCCAAACGCAAAATAGTTGGTTAACTTAGATTTTTAACCCAAAAATTCTTTCCTATGTTGAAATTATTGGTTGGTAGCGGTCATTTATAAAAAAGTATATGAAAATAGTAATTAAGTAATTATTCTTAATAAAATTAGAACAGGAGAAACAAAATAAATGAAGCATACGGTGGTAATGTAAGTTTTACTGAAACTTTTACTTTGAATGCATAATAGTTGGTCTAGTATTATTTTAGGGAGTCAATAATTAAGGCATTCCAAACGGGATTATCCAGCTATAAAATAGCTAAACATTTTACTTTTCTAACAAAATCAGCGTAGAAATCAATCGAAGAATAACTCTTGCCAATCGCTGTTTTTTTGGGCTTATAAGGCAATTCAACAGTAAAGCCCTATCTCGAACAACTAAGGAGACTCTATATAAGACCTTGATCATCCCAGTCCTGCTTTACGGCGCTGAAACATGGACTTTATTAAAAGAGGATGAAGATATCCTTGGTCGCTTCGAGAGAAAAATTCTTCGTAAGATTTTCGGTCCCGTTTGTGTTGACGGGTTTTGGAGGAGAAGATTCAACCACGAACTATACGAGCTGTACAGCGACATCGACCTAGTCAAAAAACTGCGTATTGGACGTCTGAGATGGCTAGGACATGTAGAGCGAATGGACACCAACGCTCCGGCCCGCAGAGTCTTCGAATCTAACCCGGAGGGACGACGCAGTAGAGGGAATCATCGCCGTAGGTGGCGCGCACAAGTTCAAGGGGACCTCGACCAACTTGGAGTGCGCAACTGGAGGCAATTAGCTAAAGACCGAGCTAAATGGAGAGGCTTGTTGGTTGAGGCCCAGGTTCACCCCGAACTGTAGCGCCACCTAAGTAAGTAAGTATTTTACTTTGCCGCGATTATCAGTGCAAAACATAATTACGAAATACAAAAATTCCGGAAATGTGGAAATAGGTAAAAAAACGGGACGTCCAACGATAGCAAAACCTCGTGATTGTCGTGTGTTGAAAAAAATTATCAAAGAAAAGAAAAAAATGGGTTACCGTTTTTATAAGGTTTGTTTTAAAATAATTTAATTTCATAAATTTTAAAATAACTTCATTCATACCAAACTCAGGCGAAAGAAAAGCCACTTTTGACGCCTAAACATAAGAAAAGACGGATTGAGTGGTGAAACAACGTAAAAACTGGACATTAAGTCAATGGCGGACCGTTATTTGGAGCGATGAATCCAGGTTTGAGGTTTGCGTTGGCGACGAACGCAAACGTGTGATTCGTACCTTCAAAGAACCCTTTCACAAGGATTGTTTTAAACGAACTGTCAAGTTCCCAGCATCTCTCATGGTATGGGGCTTGTCTGGGCGTGGTATTGGGAATTTACACTTTGTTGACGGATTGGTTAATGCTGTGAAGTACGAACATATTCTGCAAGAGCAACTTCTTCCATCAATTCCACGGCTTCAATCAAGTGACGGAAATTACATATTTCAGCAAGATGGCGCTTCTTGTCATACGGCTAGGTCCACAACGCGATGGTTATCTGCTGCATGTATTCCTTTAATGGAATGGCCTTCCAGCAGCCCTGACCTTTCACCAATCGAAACTGTTTGGCACAAGATGAAGCAGAAACTGAGACAAGAGCCGGTTAGGGCTCTTCAGGACTTAAACAATAAAATTACTAATATTTGGCAATCATTTACTGCTAAAGAATGTGAAAACTAGTTGATACTATGCCACGAAGAATAGCAGCACTAATTAAGAAAAAAGGTGACGTAACAGAGTGGTAGAACTAAAATTTTGGCTCATAGACACCAACTATCTTGCGTTCAGAAAAGTACTGCAAACATGTTTCTTTTCCATAAGATCACTCCTTATCGTGAATTTATTTAAGTTACTTCCTTATTTATTATTTGGGTTACTGCTTGTTTTATTTAATCTGAATTAAACCTTACGTTAATCATTAAGTAGTGTGTTATTTGCTTCAAAACTGCAAACGATGAGCACGCGTAAGTATCAATTGCTTGGTAGACCAACTATTTTGCATTTGGGCTCGTATACAGATCTGGCAAGAAGACCCCAACAGTTTTCGATAATATTCATGTCTGGTGATAGCGCTGGCCAATCCAAAACATCGACATTGTTGTCTGAAAATAACTTTTTGACAACCTTTGCGGTATGTACCGCAACATTAACTTGCTTAAAAAAAAACCGGGAAATCGGTATTTTGTCGAACTGGTTGCGTTATTTCACTGGAAATTAAATTCAGGTCTTTGTTGCTTTTTGTGGTACGAACTTTACTTCATTCATTCATTCATTATTCCAGCCCATATCATAGCAGTGCCTCCGTCATGTTGCCGACTGCTCAATATGGACTCCTCTTTTCTTAAATCGTGGTGGTAATACGTCAGACCATCGGGGCCGTCGAAATGAAACTTCTTCCGTGAATAGTACCTGACGCCATCGTTTTTTCCAATGCACGTTCTCCATAGCGAATTTCAATCCATCCTCCTTGTGTTTCGCCATGAGTGGTGGTTTTTTCTTAATTTTTATTTGTTTTTTTTTTTTTTTTTTTGGTGTATTATTGGAGACCCCTTCAATATTTCTTAGACGTTTCTTACTTTGGTTTTTACACCCGCTTGTTCGGCGATTTTTCGAGCCGTTAAGCTAGAATGAGACGCAAGTCTTAGAATTGCACGTCTATCCCTTTCACTGACGGCCCTTGGACGTCCCGGACGACTCTTCTTCCCTCAAGGGTCTTTCAGGGTCTTTGAGGAAATTTAAAATCACTTTTCGGCTTCTTTCCAGTTTTTCTGCAATATGGTATACGCGATTTTGAAATTTTCCTGATGCAGTTTTGTATTAACCTTTATTTATCTTAAAGATTCAAATATATAGTCATATTTTAGAGTAAATTCCTTCTAAATGCTCTTATGATCTCCATTTATTTTTTCGCTCTCAGATCACAACAAATGGTATAGAAAGCAGATGCACTTACACGTATGTATGTACTCGTAGTACACGCAACTCGAAAATTATCAGTGGAAGTGTATTATTTTGGAATGATCGGTGTTGCAAAGATCGTTCTACTACCCTTC